>CP149044.1:0-10000000 GCA_038024825.1 Polylopha cassiicola | reverse complement strand
TAGCATTAAATTAAAGTATAATTGTCGACTTCATTTCCCTAAGTAGAACCTTATGAAATTCTCCTTTAGTGGGCATATTCTAATGACATAATAATAATTATATTATATAAGTAGTAGTTGTATTATTATTATAAATAAAGTGGACCGTAGGTAGATGTCAAATCAATAATTGTATACTGCATCCAACATTCCTCATTATTTAAGTACAGCCTGGCTAGTTAATTTATATTGACTTGTTTTCGCGCCACCGTGATCGCCTTGATCCAGTAAAGAACACTTGACAATCTGTTTCTGATTCGATTTAATGTAACTTGATCATTGGATCTTACATCACTGTCAATTCAGACGATCCTGAGCCCTTGTCGACCATAAATCACGAGCCAGACAAAAACAACCTGTTATTGGAGTGTACTTCTTAGAAATTTAAACAATAGGATAGTTTAATAAGCTTTTTGAAAATCATTTTTAAGATATGGTAGATATTTCCTTGCACAACACGTCAACACCTTACCCAGTTTTGTCTACTAAATAGGTATTATCTTAAAGTATCGTTCTGTATTTACCTATTATTTGCAATATTACCGAGAAAGATACTTTGCAGGCCTTATATAAATATTGTCGATACGTAATTTTTGAAACAATGTCGTCAGATTGTTGTCACCAGGTGGCTATGATATGATACAAATCATTAAGCTTTAAATTTCCCCGTAAAAAAAGAGAGCAAATTCGTAAATCTAATACATCAAAATGAGTTAGTTAAATCTAAGTAAAAAAGAAAGATGACTCATTGCGGTGAATGTTATATTTAGATTCTAAAGTCAGTACTACAAAAAATATCAACAATAATGAAATGTTAAATTTATAAATGATTACAAGTAGGTATTCCTTGGTTGTTAGGTGTACTTTATCTTTATGCAGCTTCCGACGTCTGTTCGCGTATCAGATCGCTCCAGTTCGCCGCGACACAATACAACGCTCCTTATTGTCGAGCGCCGCCCACGCCCGCGGAAACCAAACCTATTTCTGGATCAAACAGACCACGCTATTCAGAGAAGTTTCAAATCGTACCGGCAATATAACAGAAGCAGACTCTTAGTAGAAAATTACACAAAGTAGGTAGGTATGCAACTAACGCTTTACATTTATATCTTGTGGTAGGTATAATCAATTAAAAAGTTTAGTAAATAAAATAAATATGACGCGGACGTGAAAAACAAATGAATTTGACTTATTATTGCGCACCTTTGATCATTTCTCTAAGATGTGCTTATGTTTACCTACTGGATAATGAACATATAAACTACTAGTCTTTAAACCCCAGTTTTAGTGTATCTGCTAATCTATAATAAAATGTACATATGTAGGTACTTGATAAAGATATAACATTATCTATGCATACTTACCCATAATCCGGTGCTTTCTCATATTTTACATAATTTATACCTACTATTTAAGTCGCATTAGATTATTCTATACTAATATTATAAAGAGGAAAGCTTTGTTTGTTTGTACTGAATAGGCTCCAAAACCTGGACCGATTTGAAAAATTCATTCACTGTTGGGAAGCTACACTATTTCCGAGTGACATAGGCTATAAAAAAAAGAATCCGTGCGAAGCCGGGGCGGACAGCTAGTCTATTGATAAACGTAAAAATGTAAACATTGTGTAGACAAGGAAACCATAATAGTTACCTATGATTAGGTATTATCATCGAGTTAGTACACAGATATAGTTAGTCGATTGTGGTGAATTTAGTACCTGTATATAAACTTGCGCTACATTTCTGAATGATGAAATGCGAATGCGCCTTGCATCAGGAACTTGTCAACTTTTACCGACACGAACAGGACGCGTTTCCTGTACCTACCTAACCTAACATTTTTTGAGGTCAAACTGCTTTAATATAATAATTTCTTTGCCTTCGCGGTTATAACACATTGGAATTGGAATGAAACATATTAACGCTAAACTTTAGACTTTAGCATTAGACTGTTGTCAGCTCAGTCGTGCTACGATTATGTAAACTGTAAAGAATCCGAAACGTCAGCAAATAAAATAAAAATACGCTAGTTAAATCCGTTAATAGTTATTTCATTTCAATACATTAATATACTCAAATGTAAAAACTTCATAAAATTTACTTAGAATACTCCTAGAGGTACTTACCTTTTTGTAACTTCACATGGTACTGTAGATAGTATCAGTTTTTGAACCAACATAAGTTAGCATTGTTTAACGTTTTAGTTAATCTCTTATTGTAGTCACTGATTCTTATTTTGGTCAGAAACCGCACGTGGCATTATTACATTTAAGTACAGCTATGAAAAGATATGGATCATAATTACGCAAAAATTCATTTCTAGATAGAGGCCACGATAACTAAATAACCATAAGTAAAATCTTATGTTTACTGAAATGCATCTAGTCATAACAATTAATTACACGTGGTTAGTATAGTTTAGCTTTTTTTACGCTTATTAATAATACCTAACATTATTTTACGTATATCCTTAAAACCGGGTAACAGCATACACTGGTATTGATATACATATAATAAAAAGGAGAAGGTACCTACCAAGAAACTATTTTTTACTTACCTAACTATAGCCAACAGATATCTGCTTACATAACTTTCATGAAAGGCTATAAAATGTGCCTACTTGTATCAAACTATTGAAATGATTTCATATCAACATGTCATGAAAACTAGACAATGGTCACGTTGTGTATAAAACTGATGTTATCAAGAAATCTCACGCACATACCATTTTATAAAAGGATGTTTTGATTTAATGTTATGTTTTACATGAAACACGATGTCACGGCTCGTATTGTGCTTAGCTTTCATTAACAATGCTATATTCAGTTTGGGAGTAGACATGTTGGTAAGAATTATAATTAATAAAAAGGAGACTAGTATTAAACACGGTCCAATCAGTATTGTACTTAAATCCTTGACATGAAGATTTAAAATTAACGATATGATATTTTTAAATTATCTTATTAACACTAATTTCTTTATCAATGATATGTAAGTGTTTCCATGATGTACAAAAGTCTGCTTGATTATTATTCGCGTTCATAACCCATATTTACATACTAATTCCTGAAATCAAAATTAACATTTCAAATGAAATTTCCTGCACCTAATCCCGTCCGCTTAGGCTGGCCGACCGTTGTCCGTGACGTTCATTAAAAAATATATTAGGTGTAGAAACATAATTTAAATCCTATAGAAAATAATTAAGATAAGTAACAAGTTATTTATTAATAATATGAAAAGACGTCGTCATTAGCTCAGTGGTACATGTCGCAGGTCCACATTCTGTCAGTGAATATGAATCATTTCCTTATGCATATTTACAGGACATGATGACGATCCTCTAGATGCCTCATAAACGGCTTATGCCTTAAAATTATACAGAACAAATATCTGATAAACTACATGATTATCAACAATTCTATTAAATCCGTTAACAGTTGTTTACTCAACAGGGTCCAGCGGATTTGGTATTTAAAACATTTGAACACTGTGATCCACCTAATACTGACATAAATGTATGGATCAGTCAAAAAAAATACAACAGAACTGTTAAAGTACTTGACCTGGCGATAACTACGCCATTTCCCATCGGCGAAGGCGCAGTCGTAAGTATATTCTTAAATGTATCACTTTTAAAGTGGGTAGTTTTTGTTTATTTCTTAATTTGAATAAAGCTATTATAACGGATAAACTCACATATTTTATTTTATTTACTGACGTTTCAAAAACTTTACAGTTCCCATATTCGTAGTCGAGTGAGCCGAAAGTAAAGTGTATGACTTTAGTGTTAGACTATCGTCAGCTCAGTCGGCTACAAATATGGGAACTGTAGAGTTTTCGAAACGTCAGCAAATAAAATGAAATTCACATGTTAAATCCGTTACACTTGTTTCATTCCAAATAATAACTTGAAAGTCATCATAAATTATCACTTTTTAGATCGAGTTAAATAGTGAGATAAAGAAAGACGGTGGATACAAGCCGGGTGGATTCTATTTGAAAGACAAAGCCTGCGTGGTGTTGTCCACGATGCTGGGAGATATGTTCACTGCATTCCTCGCGGCTGCGGGACTCGACGACTGTCCCCTACCAGAGGTAATATCAGCAAAATATAACTATCGGATAAAATATAAAATGGCTTCTTTCTACACCATACACATTTTGCTGACTTCCGTGTTCGTGTCGATATAGACACGTAATGCTGAGTTGCGTTCCTACTGCCGCCATTCATTTCAAACATAATTACACAAACTCCCGACCCAAAACACCTAAAAGCCCTCTAAGAAGAATAATAATAACAACCTAATATTGGGTACCTAAGTATTTATATATTTTATTAATAATTATATAAAGAAAGCGTCGCCTAGGTCTATATAAATTGTAAATATTACACCGGTCCTCCTGACGCGAAACTTTATATAAGTAATTAATAATACTGCTTAGGTACTTATTTTTAGAGGGCTTTTCGGTTTTTTAATTAAAACAAATCACGCAAGCCACCATATCCTACTTCTTTTTTTTATTCTTATTTTTTGTTTTAAGGGACAATACGACATCGATAATTTCTTCTTTGATAACGACGCATTTAATGTGCCACAAGTATATGGGGAGTACAGGGTGACGGTTCAAGTTTTCTACGAGGATATGTTAAGAGGATGTTATATCTTGTATATAGATTTCACTCCTAAGCAACGGGCTATGTAAGAAAAAAACAAATATGAAATTGTTCTATATGCCAGCCTTTTATTACTTAACTCGTCTACTCCATGCTGGACAGTTGACCGTAGTTCACTAATACTTGATATCTGTATCACTTGACTATTTAATAAATAAATTAAAACTTGTTTTTTAATTATCGTTATTTTTAGTACATTTCTGTGCTAGTACAAAACCAAAAAAAATATGTCGTTGATGTCTTTTCTATGAAATTTTAATTTGACTGATTGTTTTTTAATTTTAATATTTGGAGACGTTTAAAGGGTTTTTATTTGATAGAATTTAAGAATGAAAATGTAAAAGGTTTTGCCATATTCTGGACTTTTATTGAAGTAAGTAAATAAATAGGTTCCTATATCAAAAATAAGAATAATCTCGAGTTTTCAGTTTTTATTCAAAAATATTTTTATTCATTTTAATAATTTATATTCGTCGCAGTAAACGAAGTCAAATTTATCATACCATATATTTTAAAATGTTTTCCATTACCAAGTATTTGAAATTTAATCCAGAAACACAATGAGGCATATATTCCATTTGTAGTCTTTAATCACAAATAGACTGGTCACATCACTTCCAGAGTTCAGTGGCAGAGTGCGGCATGAGGCATCCACGCCTACTCCCACAGCACATTACTCAAACGGTAATCCTAAATGTAACGAGGGTTTGTATACTTACTTGAATTAATGAAACCGCATTGAGATGCTAAGTATAAATTCCTAGTCAATGGCCTACTGAATACCTGTCAGCAGATTTGGAGATATCCGGTCCATTAACAGAGAGACCTAAATATTTGGTGACATTTTATTTCAACAATTATTGGTTGAGATTCAATTATCGCTCCAAGCTCCTTCTAGGCTTAAATAATATATTAAAGACCCGAGCCAAACTGCGAAACTGTTTTTTTTCGGTAAGTAAGTAAATCGATACCACTCCACTTACACACTTTGGCAGGCGTTCATATACATTTGATGTTGTTCCTTAAAGAAGTGACACCATAATAATTTCTGATGCCTTTACGGTTATTACACATTGGAATGAAACAACTATGAATATAAAGAATCCGAAATACAAACAAATAAAATAATATCCGCGAGTTAAATCCGTTCATAGTTGTTTCATTCCAAAGTGACACCATGTCGATCTTCGGCGTGAAACGTAAAAAATGATACATTGTTGGTAAAAACTCAACAGTGTATCATTTTTTATAAAGGAATAGGGCTAAGAAAGACCAATGGAACCAGACTAAACGAAGCTGTCGAAAACCCTCGTCACCTAGCTTGTTAATCTGTATTATTATATGAGGACCTTAATCAAGTGAAGTGAACCGACAAGTCCTTGACTAAAATACACTCTATTTAGTCCGGGTTGATGACCTACCAAAAGTGACTAACTATCATTCTAATAATATCCTTTATTACTAATTTTTAACTACCTACATTTTGTCTTACCACAAAATCATTCTAATGTAGTTAACATTACCAAGAAATCGAATAACAAATAACCCTAAGTTTTGCGTAAAGATAAACGAAACGAGTCAAAATGTATCGATTGACGATAACTAACGAAAAATCATGTTCAGTTTTCGTTCGCTTATGTCGATTCCATTGCATTTTTCATTCGTTTCGCTCTTCTTCGCTATTATTGAATGATACTTGTCTATCTTGTCTGTCTGATTTTTTTACATGTTCTTAACAAAAGAACATAAGTAGGTACCTACTGTATTTGTTTTTCTACACACATAATAATAATATAGTCACTTAACTGTGCCTATAACTATAGTACATGAATAACAGGTACCTACATATTGATAACAAATAAGTGTTATTAGTCATAGAAGAATTAAATATGTATCAACAGTAGCAGTAAAAAATTGCGCGTTAATAATAAACCATACAACGAATAAGTGTGCAACTAATAGGTACCCACGAGAATTGTAGGTAAGTATATAAGTACTTTACTTTCAATGAACTGATCTCAGAAAGTTTGACCCACAATTACACTGAAATTAATTTTTAATATGAAAACTTGGAAAATCTGTGCGCGAAGCTGTTAAGATTTGTTTTGTCTGTAGGTCAAGCTGTAAAAGTGGCATCTCAAACTACACAAGACTAGACTGTAGGTGCTCGAGACATAAATATTTCATCAAAATATCAGATGTCATTATATTAGAAGACAATAAAAACGTTTGTTGACTTTATTATTTTTTTTAATACTTATATGAAACAAATCTTTATCAAAATAGGTAAGATTTAAAATTGAGTGTAGGCACACTTTATGTACTTACATTGAACGTGTGTAGTAAAAAAAATCCAACTTTACTGTAATTAACGTTGGATTTTTATTCTTTTTTTTTAATATTGTAGGCAAGTTGCTTTAAAGCAAATTTGCCTCATACTAATTTTATATGTGAGTAGACACTGAAATTTGGGTAAATGCTACCGAAATACTAACCGAAATAGACAATCAATCTTCGTTTTTCTTTCAAAGTGTCTCATGGTTTTTACGATTGAGTCATATACGGAACAGCGACCCGGAACCGATGCAAGTAATCGAATAATAAATTCCTTGTGACGGTCGTGCTCCAGCGACCGCCGCCTCGTAGCGTGGCGCGTGCGCACCCTACACTGATTCAGGCGAGGTTTATACCTATTCTTTCGAAATCGCTGGAGTTTTTTTTAATTGGCCATTGTAATATCCGAGAGATTTTCATCTCTCTTAATATCAACCACCCAATCGAATTAGTTATGGAATCGCTTTAGTTGAGCCGCTAAATAAAAACGTAACTAAGATTTCCGGGATTCCCAATCTCCGATAAAGGATTACCAGGCGGGTTATTTACAAATGCTCACCGGGCAACAGGTAGAAATATTTACCAACGTGTCCTAAAGGAAAATTTATGCGTTTGGATTTTTGTATTGTTGCTGTGTACGTAGAAAATTATTCAATACTTAACATAAAAAGGCGACGTGTATACATATGAAAGCTAAAAATAATTAGTTCAAATTCATTTATTATTTATATATACAACCCCCTAAAAGCAAAAAATGCGAGTGTGTAATATACTTAACGTTTCTGGTCTAGGATAATAGTTTTTTAAATATGCTGTTATTATTTCGAACAAAAAGTAATAGTGGTTAGGGATGCAGTTAGAAGAATGATTTGGCCTTAAAGCCTTAAATATAAAATTTCTTAATGTCCAGGTATACCTACGTTTAACATGCTTAATTACAGTATTTGTTTTAAGTACCGATAATAATCTAATAGGCATCACGGCCCATCGTCGTCGCGCACTACATATTTCGACCGCGAAAGTCCTTCACTGCGACCGGACCGCCTCACACGCACTAGCCGAGGTCACACTCAAATTTGACAACTGACATTGTTCTTGGTGATTTTATTACGTACTGAAATCGCCTTACATTTAATTATGTCCGGTTAGTATAAATACGTCTGAGGGCAAGTCAAATTTATCAGTCGGCCGTACACGGTTTGAAGTGATCTTGTTAGCCAGAAAATACACAGACCACGGAAAAATGAAACCGATGGTGGTGTTGTTCGCTCTTGCCTCTGTGGCTTGCGGCTCCCTGCTGCCGCTGGCGCAGCCGCCGCACCATCCCGCGCTGGTGCTGGACCCGCACGGCCGCCCGCTGGACACCGCCGAGGTCATTAACGCCCGCGCCCTGCACCTGCAGGCTAAGGCCCTGGAACACCACGCTCCCCTCGTGCACGCCGTCGCGCCCCTCGCTCACTCCGTCGTGGCCCCTGCTGTGGTCGCCCACGCCGCGCCTGCCGCCATCTCGCACCAGTCCCGTGTAGATGTGCACTCCAGCCCCGCCGTCATTGCCCACGCCGCTGTGCCTCTGGTCTCCGCTCACGCCGCCCCTCTGCTCGGAGCTCACTCCCTCGGATACTCCGCCCACGGTCTGGCCGGACACGGACACTGGCTGAAGAAGCGTTCCCTGGGTCATTATGCCTACAGTGCCCCTCTGTACGCTCACGCGCCCGCTGCCGTATCCCATCAGTCTCGTGTGGATGTAGTGTCCAGCCCGGCCGTCGTGTCCCACGCTGTAGCGGCACCCGTGGTCGCTCACGCCGTCGCCCCCGTGCTTGCGCACGCCGCGCCCGCCGCCGTGTCCCACCAGTCCCGCGTGGACGTGCACAGCAGCCCCGCTGTGGTCGCGCATGCCGCCATCGCTCCTGTCGCTCACAGCGTGTACGCCGCTCCTTTGGCTCACTCCGGACTTGTGCACTCCCCTTCTTTGTATCATTCCGCACCTCTTGTCCATTCTAGCCCCCTTATTCACGCATGGTAAAAAGCGAACCTGGCAACAAATTATTTAAAAAATGTAAATAAAAAAAAATATAAGTAAATATGGCAACTTTGTTGTGAAAACGTATCGTTATCTATTTACTTCTATTCCCTTACTCGCCCCTTTTTTAGGCTGAAGTAGGTAAGACCTATGGACGCTGTGCACTACGTAACGTTTATATGAACAAATATAATAAATCCACATCATAATTAGATATGGTATCACAAGGAATCCATATGGTATATTTTTGCGAGGATATTTTAACATATACTACGTGAAACATACTCGTATAAATAAAAAAAAATGCTGAGTTGAACATTTTTTCCTAGGATAACTACCTATAACTAAAACACCATCTTAATGAAACAGACTATAACACACAAATAAGATATTTTTTTTATTAAAATATCGTCAAACTCGACTCTCGACGGTCCACGCTTATCAGGTACCCATTATTATTATTATGTTGATCCAACCTTGTACAGTTAATCCGAACTCTCGTCGTTCGCCTTAAATTAGATAACTCAAGGCACTTTCCATGCCTCAGTAATAATTTGTAATCATCATTTTTAGAGTACCGTACGTCAAAAAGGAAAAACGGACCCGGACTTCGTTGTTCGTCTGTCTATCAAACCCGTTTTTCTCAGGAACGCGTGGACTGCGTGGAGGTATCAAAATTTATATATAAAATGTATATCTAATACTTTTGTGGCAAGGTTGTGAAAATATCAACCTTATTTAGCCAACGCAATCGAAAAATACAGCCGTTTATGTCGCAAATATATGACACTCGCAAGTAAGTAGTCGCACCTACAAGGTACTTCCATCGAACTCAGTAACTTGAAATTGGGTATAAAACAACATCATATAGAACAGATAAAGGCAAAATTACGACAACCTTATATTTTTATTTACATCATACAATCAAAATATTTTCTAACTTATATAAGTACCTAATTTTCGACACTCACAAGTAGTTGCAATGAATATAACTTTTACTTATAGCTATCCCTACAGATTTGAACGGAACCCTCGGTAAGCGATTCTAACTCGCATGTGCCCCGTTTTTTAAATGCATGCATCAATATTATCATACATATTAGAAGCTTTTAACTTTTGCGATGTTTGTCTATAAGGGTAATGTTATCAGCTAAATTCAGCATCTCGGCTATAGCTCCCATGACAAATAAATAGCAATTACGACCTGACTCATCACGAAGAGTTAGCTCCAAATCAGAATACCAACTAAGTATTTGAACAGCTTCGACTGTCTGTTACCTATACACACTTAGATGCCTACACTGCTGAATTAGAATAAATTTGAAACCAAGGAAAGAATATATGTAGTATATACTTAAATAGTACATTAAGATAAGTCATCCTTTAAGTAGGTACCTAGTTAATAAGAAACGGAGAAGGGAAATTTATTGAGAAGATGCAATAATCGATGTACTTAGGTATCTAAACCAAAGATTAGGTATCTTTGGTAACTATAATGTCAAATTTACATATTATTATAGGTATACTTAATGTAAAAAAAACTAATGTCTTTAAAACGATTTCAGGGGGCAGCATTACATAAAATCTACTATGTAATGTTAAATAATCAGTTACAATTTTAGTAACAAAAATACATATAATGTATGTATTGTAGGTGTAAGAACAGATTAGTTTAGTTGCATATTATAGCTCTAGCATAGTCCTTGAAAAATATTACAACTTTGTTCTACAATTGTATTGTAGTAGGTTGTAGTTTTGTTTAATAAACTCCTAATTTCTTAAAGGCTATTTATTAAATATGATCCTATAGGCTTTCTTGTACCTATGTGTATAGCTTCATAAAAATAATATTATTATGTACCTAGCTATACACATAGGTACATATATTATATGTAATGCAATATACACATACCTATACGTACGTATGTCAGAGGATTCAACCTAAACAACGCAAGAACGAATTTTCAGCAAAATTTGAAGGATGAAGCATAATTTACGTATAATTCTAGATAAAATTTTGATAGGTTTTATACCCAATATTAGTGGTGCAATGTACTTACCTACATATTAAGTAATAACCTACCTTCTATAACAATTTATTTTTACTGTTTTAGGACAATATTAACTAGAAAAAAAATTAAAAAAGTACCTACTTAATACAAAAAAAAAAAACAATTTTGGGAGCACCTAAAAATAAGTGTCAGTAGTTATCTATACTAATATTATAAAATAAAGAGGAAAGCTTTGTACCTATTTTTGTATGTTTGTAATGAATAGGCTCAAAAACTACTGGACCGATTTTAATAATTCTTTCACTGTTGGGAAGCTACGTTCACCCTGACTAACATAGGCTATAGAATATTTTGAAAAAAATAGGGATCCGTGCGAAGCCGGGGCGAACCGCTAGTTTTTTGTATGTTCAATCACAAGGTTGCACAAATATTCAGAGATTAGGTAAAGATTTTTAGGTAATAATAATTTCCTCGTGGACTACGATATCGATGGAGGTAAACACAAAAAATGTCAATAATAGAAAATATTTTTCATAATTTATATATTTATTTGTCTATTCGTTTTTATAAATTTTACTAAAACGAAAACTACATTATTCGTCGAATCAATTTTTCGCTTTACCAGTGAGCTGCATGCGCCAACGGAGATGAATGAAGTAGGCCTGAATGAGACAAATGCGAAAGAGGCGCGGTCCAGACGGCGGAGTGGGCGAGAGGAGTAGCGTGCGCGGGTGAAGAGATCACATCAACACGGGACTGGTGGGATACGGCGGCGGGAGCCACATGCGCAACCAAAGGCGCGGCGTGGGAGATCACCGCGGGAGCAGAGTGAGCCAGCAGGGGAGCGGTGTGAGCAAGTACAGGAGCAGCGTGAGCGACGACGGCTGGGCTTGAGATCACATCAACACGGGACTGGTGGGACACAGCAGCAGGGACGACATGCGCGACGGGAGCCCAGGTGTGAGCCAACGAACGCTTTTTCAGCAGATGTCCGAGAGACAAAGGAAGGTCACCGAGAAGAGAGTGAGAACCATGCAAGGAGTGAGCGCTGTGCAGAGGAGCTGCAACCACGGAGTGGGCTACTACAGCCGGGCTAGTGTGTACATCAACGCGAGACTGGTGGGATACGGCAGCAGGAGCAATAGCATGAGCCACGACAGGTACGGCATGAGCGGCTACAGGTGCAGCATAAGATGTGATCGGAGCGGCGACCGCGTGAGACAGCACAGCTGGGCTAGAAACGACATCCACTCGAGATTGTTCAGAAACAGCTGAGCCTCCTACGTAGATGGTAGATGCGGGAGCATGAGCATACAGAGGGGTACTGTAGGCATAATGACCCAGGGAACGCTTCTTCAGCCAGTGTCCGTGTCCGGCCAGACCGTGGGCGGAGTATCCGAGGGAGTGAGCTCCGAGCAGAGGGGCGGCGTGAGCGGAGACCAGAGGCACAGCGGCGTGGGCGATGACGGCGGGGCTGGAGTGCACATCTACACGGGACTGGTGCGAGATGGCGGCAGGCGCGGCGTGGGCGACCACAGCAGGGGCCACGACGGAGTGAGCGAGGGGCGCGACGGCGTGCACGAGGGGAGCGTGGTGTTCCAGAGCCTTAGCCTGCAGGTGCAGGGCGCGGGCGTTAATGACCTCGGCGGTGTCCAGCGGGCGGCCGTGCGGGTCCAGCACCAGCGCGGGATGGTGCGGCGGCTGCGCCAGCGGCAGCAGGGAGCCGCAAGCCACAGAGGCAAGAGCGAACAACACCACCATCGATCTCATTGTGACGTGGTCTGTGTTGTTGATTCGACGAAGTACTAGATCACTTCAAACCTATTGGTTGACTGATACAATTAACAAAAATATCATGCTATTTATACTTACACCGCTTAAATAATTAACTTATTATTTTACGAGGCTTAATTTAAAGTAAGTGAAACAGCAATGTCAAGTGTCACATGAAAGTAATCGGCCTCGCTCCGAGGGCAGCTTCAGCATTCCGAGTAGGTACTATTCGGAAAACTTTATTCAATACAACGTCCGACGTCCTATGCTACTGACGTTAACTTTCCTGCTCTACTACTATATTTTAACTATTCTTTGCAAATACTAAATATCATGGAGAAAATTAATTACTTAAATTTAGTAAGATATACTTACGTAAAATTATGACAGCGTTACCTCTTACGTTCTTATGCGCTGGTAAATAAATGCTGGCCGGTTAATCTATTAAATAAGTCGCACTGAGATGAATCCTGATATCAAGAAGTCTCATGTATATTCCTAACATTATTGTTCAGTCATTCTTGAGATTGAATTCTCTGACATATAATTTATGCAAAATAGTTTACCACGACGCCATTTCGTACGAAGTATTTTTTTTTTTAAATCGATATTAAGTATAAACATGATATTGATACAATATCAATATTCTTGAAAATATATGTAAGGTACGAGAATATATTATGTAAATTATGTCGTTCTTGAAACTGACAAACGAAACTGCTGATACTAGACGTTGATATTTTGCATTTTTATTTGTCATCTCTAAGGTAAATCGTCGTAACAGAGCAGCAACATCTTTTTTAACCCCCGACGAAAAAACGACGGGGTGTTATAAGTTTGACGTGTCTGTCTGTCTGTCTGTCTGTCTGTCTGTCTGTCTGTGTGTGTGTGTGTGTGTGTATGTGTGTGTGTGTGTGTGTGTGTGTGTTTGTCTGTGGCATCATAGCTCCCTAACGCATGAACCGATTTTGATTCTGTTTTTTACTGAAAATACTGTTACATTTAGGTAGGTAAGTAGAGATGAAGATTCGACTAGGTAAAGAAAACGAAATTCTATTTAGTTCGTCAGTTAGATTATTAAGAAATGTTCGACACGTATTTTCTTCTCTTAAACAAATAAACAATGCCAAAGATAAGTGCTTCTTAAGTTCGGGAGTGGGGACCCGTGACGTCAAGCTGGGTATAAATTATACCTAGCCATGACATCACAAGCTCCCACTCCCGAAGTTCGGAAGTTACACGAAAAAATCATTCATTATGCCTATTCTGTACGGAAGTTGAAACATTTAAATAGGTTGAGCAACTTAGTTACCTATATGATCAAAATTTTGAGAACGCCAGGATTCAGACCGCCAAGAACAAGTCAAGGACGAGAAATAAAAATAGAAATTGTGCCTAACTAATCATAGTTGATAAAATAACAGCCCCGTACCGTAATTAGCCCGTCTTTACTTGACAGGCTGAGGATATTTTTGAACTTCCGTTAATGTGGTTTAAATATTGCTGGCATTCAATGTCTCCGATAAAAAAAATACGGACATTCATATAAATCAAATACCAAAATAAAAAGCTTCAGTGAATTTTAAGCTAAGGAAACCTAAAGCTGAAAAAAGCTTTTAGCAAATACAATTACTGATACTGATTAAATAAAAGAAAAGTTATCAATACGTAAAATATCTTTATAACAATCTGTACGATCTTAACCCCTACTCTTTTCTTTTCATCTGATAAGTCATCAGTTACCTATTGACATAATTCGATATCAATATTAGGTCTTTTATAAATATAATTTACCAGTAGGTAATCTTAAATTAGGTTTATCGAATACTCAACTGGGTTATTTGCTCAACGTTTCCAAATAAATAAATAGTGTTGCCAACTCCTAGAAACTCGAGTCGCTAAACTCAAAGTCAAAAGTCGCCAGAAAGTCGCTAAAACTAAAACATAAAAAGTTGGTGGGACCCCCCCCCCCCCCCATAATGATCTTCAATTAAATAAGTAAATAAGTTTGAATCTGGTGCGCTATCGCGTTTGTCATTTTCCATATTATGTATCTCTTGGCATTGAATAATTCTGTGTCTCGTGTGTGTGATTTGATAAAAAATGTATCTATTATTGGCTCTAGAACTGTTTTAATTTGGACTCCAAATGTCGCCAGATAAGTCGCTAAACTATTTTTGTCGTCAAAACTTTTTTTTGGTCGCTATGCCTTAAGCAAAAGTCGCTAGTTCTAGCGACAAAATCGCTAAATTGGCAACACTGTAAATAAACTCTTAATAACATATCATATCGGTCTACGTGTACGAGTACCTAGGCCAAGTGTGAGGTACGTTAGGTTAGGTTTACTGAATGTTTATGAATTAATATTCAGCCATGTATACCTATTGAATTTTCGTTTGGTACAAAGAAGCAGATAGTACATAACTGTGTGTTAAATATTTTTGCTGAAGGTGATACTGGCTGAATAGTCCATTTATACTGTGCTGGCGACCTAAATCTCAAGTGTTTACGGTATTGTGTGAACCATGTAATGGGCGTCGTCAAACGATCACTCTCTGTCAACAAGAAAATCCTTATGTCGAGTTATCCTTATCCGTTGACCACGTGCTTGATAAAACTAAAAATATCTTTTTAGCTTGGAATATACCAATAGCGAGGTATTATAGTTTTATTACAGAGGTAGGTAGCCTAGAAAATTTATAGCTTAGTGTCAATTCATGTAGAATTTCAACATTATATTCTAAAGTTGGTGCCTACTCTGAGAAATATTCGAACACTGTTTTTTTTTCGCTTTTTCTTTTTCTTAATAAATTGAATATATAGTTACATGCATATAACAGTTAATTATAAATCGCTGCAGGTTAGCTTTAAACCCTCATTCGGTAAATAATTTGTATCTACCTAGATTATATTATACGGATTATCTTTTAGTCAAACTGATTCACTTGAAAAATAAAATACTGTACTTCAGTCATGAGCATTTTTATTGTCTTTCCGTAACATGCACATAATAAAATACCTACTTTACGTAGGTATTACATATTATTATATTATAGCACGCTAATGAAAACTACAATAGTTACTTTCGAAATTCAATTGATGCAATCGTTTTACCAAGAAGAGTAGACGGACGGAGCCCAGAGCGAACGGGCCTCAACGACGGTCGGGTAGGCGACATGCTCCACCACCGCGGGAGAGGAGCGCACGTCTACCCGGGACTGGTGAGATACGGCGGCGGGGGCGGCATACACAGCTGCGGCAGGTGCGGCGTACACAGCCCGGGCTTCCACCACGGGCTCAGCCACCACCGGAGCGGTTGCGACCACGGCGGGCGAACTATGAACATCTACGCGGGACTGGTGAGAGACGGCCGAACCACCGGCGTACACCGTGGCAGCGGGAGCGGCGTACACCGTGGCAGCGGGGGCGGCGTACACGGTCGCTGCTGGAGCAGCATAAACAGCAGGCGCTGCCACCACAGGCTCCACGACAGCTTCAGCGACGACTGCGGGTGAACTGTGTACGTCCACTCGCGACTGATGGGATACGGCCGCTGGCACCGAGTAAGCAACGGCATGTCCGATCGATCTCTTCTCTACTGTTCCCGAAGGAGCAGCAAATGCTACCGCGACTACAGCGATCAACACCACCAACGATCTCATAGTGAAAGAGGTCTGTGTTGTTTTGAATTCGAAAGAGGATCACTTCACACCTTGCGGGCGACTGATGCTCGACCTGGATTTACTTCGCTATTTATACAAACGATAATAATCTATTCATGACTCTATTGAGATCGTTATTTGGGCGTTGAAGAGCACAAAAGTAACCGTCCTTGCGAGTTGTCGCCGAAATAAGATACCAAAAGGTCACTCTAGTTTCAATTACAGGAGCTGCTAATGGACGCTTGGCATTTGTTGCCGATTTGGCTGACGACATCGGAAGACAGGCCCACGCGCATTACCTACGAGTACATTACGCACCTAAGCTTTGTCATTTAAAAGTATCTATTTGTTTTCAATGGCGTAGGTATGACTATGATCGTATATCCGCAATATAAGATTTAGCATGCCAATCCGAAACAGGATACAATCAATTAAAATTAAAAAAATGTTATTTACATACGCACAAATAACCCGAGCTAACGTACAAATATATATTTACATATCGTGTTTTTCAAGTTTGTTTTAATTACCTAGAATAAGAAGATACCTACTCGTAATTACATGCTCTCTGTTTGCTTTAAAGGTTGTCTGGTAGAGAATGCCGTATGGCATTAAGTCCGCCTTTGTACATTTGTTTTTTATTGTGCAATAAAGTATAAATAAATAAATAATTATATCGCTTTACCTTTCTGTCACCTTATATAGGTATATGGGCAGCATATCCATCAATATTATCAATTGGCGGCAATTGAAAAACTTTTTTTATTATTTTGTAATATATAATTTGTTTTTACGCATTCGCTGTTATTATACCTTGTAATAAAACATTTATAACGAGTTTACTAGGTATTTATAGTTAAACTATCGTCAGCTCAATTACGAATATGAGAACTGTAATGTCTTCGAAACGCCAGCATAAAAATTAATATAAGTACGCAAGTTAAATCTGTAATAGTCGATTTATTTCAAACTAGCGGCCCGCCCCGGCTTCGCCCGGATCCCTTTTTTTATAGCCTATGTTACTCAGTGATAATGTAGCTTTCTAATGAAAAAAGAATTATTAAAATCGGTCCAGTACTTTTTGAGTTTATTCGTTACATACAAAAATACAAATCTTTCCTCTTCATTATATTAGTATAGATTTAATATACATAAAATATTTGAAAAGAAAACCAATTACCAAATGAAGTTGATAAATTATTATAATATTTTTTCCGGAATTCAAAAGGTACGTAATCCAATACAGGTAAGTATTGGATAATAGGCATATATACATATTACCTACTAAGGTAAACCACATGATTTCAAGGGCGCGTAATTTACAAACCAGTGCGAAAATTATTCTAAAAGGTGCACTGTATCTTTTAACACGATTTCAATTGCATTAGACTTTTTGAAGGATATCGGCAAAAACGTCCTACTTTGGTACCTATCTTTAACCTCGAGTCAAGCACTTGAACTCCAAAACAGGAACGAAAGTAATAGGTAGTAAGTTATACCACGAGTAGGTAAGTGATATCATGAAGGCTGTTGCTGCACAGTTTGCTTACCTGTTCATTCCTTTCATTTTTTTACAAAAATATTTTTTGCGACTCTCGAAAAATAAACTCAACGTGTTTTGTAACTAAGGTACAAACGCGTTATCCTAAATTAGATATACCTAATATTAGCTCATGTCGTAAAGATATCACATTTAAGTAAGTATTTTATTTTAAGCGTAAGCACAAAAGTTTGATTATTACCAAAGTAGTTAAGGGCATTTAAACATAAATGCGTTAGTGTTCCGTATAGTAACATGGAGTAGGTTTCTAATTTTGTACGAATGCGACAACCGAAGTGCCTTATTATAATCTTAACCCGTTTTATATTCTAAATCAATCTAGATAACTTTAACATCATGGTGCCTTTGCAAAACACTACAAAATAATTAATTTCCGATGACCATGGCCATTTTTAAACTCGTAAATTAAGCAGAATCGTTTTATTAATTAGCAAGGAATAGGTTTTAATTGGGCAATATAAAAGTTAATTTGCAATAATATCGAATAAATTACCATGTAGACTTTGTACTTAGGTACTTAATAAATAAAATCGAATCGAATTTGCTTTAGGTACAATAGTTATCAAATATTGAAAAACCTTGGGATACTTCACACCAATAGAATTAGTCCCAAACTAGGTTAGGCTTGTCCTATAGGTAAGTACAACGAAAATAAAGAACTGGTGCCGGGTCTCTACTTAGAAGGTTCTGTACTGTATATGTTACTCTACCTATATAATTAGTCTAGCTTATCTGTTGGCCGGTGATAGTTCATTATTTAAGTAAGTAAAAATAAATTAGGTAGGTAGATATGTATAATTATTTGAAGATATGTTCGAATATACAAAGGAATTGGTTATCAATTGAAAATTGAACTAGAACTGGATTAAGCTAGACGGTGGAACCATGGTGATTGAACCTGAGAATAACGTATCTATATATATATAAAAATGAATCGCAAAATGTGTTGGTAAGCGCATAACTCTACAACGCTTAGACCAATTTGGTTAATTCTTTTTTTTAGATGTTCGCTGAAATCCAAGGATGGTTTATACGATAAAGAAAATTAAAATGACTGCCGGGAAAACCCTAAAAACAGCCCTATTCTTTTCCCATACAAACGTTGTCTAACTAAAGTCAATTTGAACTTCGAACGGGCAGGATGACGTCTGCCGGGACCGCTAGTTAATAATAAAAGCCTCCCTATATTTTTATTTCTCATTTTAGGGTGCCTACTTATATAAGGGTGAATATTTGAGTTCGTACATATTGGGCAGTTGAAAAAAAATTCAGAATATCGTTTCAAATTGCGTATTTTATATTTTTAACCTAAGGTTTAATATATAAATATGGTAAAAAAAATAAAGGGACGTTAATATAACCAATAAATAAATACATATTTCAGTTTTTATTTTTTTTTAACGAACGGTAATGAGTACTCATTACCGTATCAGGAATGGTAATCAGAATGTATGAAATATGCGAACGGTAAGGAGAAATAATACTTATGGTAGTGAGATTTGCATGGAAATGGTAATGTGACCGTAAATGGTAATGATAATAAAATATTTTTTATATGAAAATATAAGTGTGATTTAAAGAAAATGATTCTCGAAATATTAGTTTTTAATACCTACATAATTATAATTATCAAAGTTTTAGAATAAAAAATTAAAATAGCCTATTAATACACATTACCATTCGAAATATCTCACTACCGTTTGTAAAATAAAACGGGAATAAACGGTAATTTCAAAAACGGTAACGAGATTTTTACGAATTTTGACCATTGTGCATTATTAAATAGACTTAAAATTATATTTGACATATTAACATAAACACATACCACAGACACGTTTTTTGGTACATTCGGCTTTAATAAGGTATTAACGAACTTGCCAATAAATCTTCAATGGTGAGGAGATAAAAATGTTGACAAACCATATAAACCTACGAAGAGATCGTCATATTTTGGCGGGAAATCGTTTCACACGCGTGCGACTAGTTTGGGTCGCTAGCGACAACTAAGATCGATTGCCGCGTCGATAGTTTGACCAATAATATGGCGCGAATATTTGTTTATGGCTTAGAACATTCTGACCAATGGTAATGAATGGTACCTGCATGGACATTTTTCAAAGCGATGGCAAACTACTTAAAAGTGCTCTTTAAGGTGTATAATTTTTATGATATCTAAACAAAGTTCTATTCTATAGAAATAACTACTTAAAAATACGATATTCGACATATAATCGAATCATTTTGATCATTCATTGATCAAAATTGGGATTTGGGACATGACGGGTAATGAGATTTGGCGAATATTTAAATTTATAAAAAATATTTCTATTCAAAAAATAAATATGTCATAAACTTCCAAACATAGAACTAGCTCTATTTGATATATAAAAAATAAACTAACTCAGATTCCTCCACGTCTCAATAGTTCTTTAGTGTTTGCCGCGTAATATGTACGAACTCAAATATTCACCCATAAATGAAATAATGGATAACCATTTTTATTTCTCGGGTCTAATTTTAATGTATAAAGTACCTACTAAGTTTATTACTTTATAAATCGACATTGAAATTCGATTCCATGTTTATTTGGTGATATTATATTAAGTTTAATATAATATAACAAAAGACTTAAACATAATTACATAATTATGTACATAAATGGGGCGTTTGTGACGTACGTGACAGTCGTTCGCGGATGTCAAATCCCATACATTTTGGTCGTTTCGTTTAACGTTAACGTTGAACGTTGCACGCGTTGGCGCCTTGTCCAAGCCCTCTTGTATTACGTTTTACATTGAAACCAGCTCCATCTATGCGGTAACTTACTAACTTGGTAAGTTATTTGTTGTAGCGCTGCCTGTAGATAGAAATCGCTTCGGTAATGCTACCCACCTACTTCATTAACTTTGAGTGCGATCACAAAGAATCTGTTAGTTTCCAACGAAATAAACAGATGTCGTTCCACTTGTTGAATTAAAACTTATAACTACATAATATAAAAAAAGTCGCTTTTTCTGTCCTTATATCCCTATGTACGCTCAAAGCTTTAAAACTACGCAACGGATTTTGATGCGGTTTTTTTAATAGATAGAGTGATTCAAGAGGAAGTTTTATATGTATATAGCACCCGTGTGAAACCGGAGCGGGTCTCTAGTTAGAAGTATAAAGTAGATTTTGTTTTTTATAACGAAATAAAAGTAATATACGAAGGTATCTAAACGTCAAGATTCGCAGAGTATCTATGTACATACGGTAGGTATATTATTATTATTAACGGTCTACATATTTTATAATGAAATGAACATATGGCTGAACTCTATATATCTTGTTAGGTATTTACCTGGTTCCTACTTCGTTCTTTACAAATCAAAAAAATAAAATAAAATCGTAACATATATATGTATGTTAAGTATAATTATAACATTACAAGGTACGTAAATTGATTTTTGCAAATGTATTTGACTATCCTCCTTACTCAAGCTTTGAATAAGCAGTCTTAGCAGAAAACAACATTTTAAATGAACGGCCAAATAAGAACTTTCAGCAGTCCAAGAGAACAGAATAAAAAATCACATCCATATTAATGGGTTACTACTGTATCAATTCCAGCAGGATGTACCTACCAACATAAAGGAGTATTATTGCTCGGCAGATGCACACTGCTTTCTCCCGAGCCAAGAGGATGTGACGTCACTTCACGCACCGCCGCCCTCTGTTGGCAATGTCACTTAACCCCGTGCAATTGTTCTTCGGAGAAAAGTTTTATTGTAATCCTATTCCGATTAATATTATAAACGCCTAGGTTTGTTACAGAATGTATGGATGTCTGGTTGTATGTTTGCTACTCTTTCACGCAAAAACTGGATCACTCACGAATGGATTTTGATAAAACTTTACAATAATATAGCTAATACATAAGAATAACATATGGGTAGGCTATATTACTCATCGTGCGCAGACGAAGAGCAGAAGCTAATCAATTATAACTTTGACCAGTCGTCTTAACCACCATACAACACTTTTCTCAACTCCTCACTTGTACCTAAAAATTCTAATTACTCACGTACTCTCACCTGTACCGCTAAAAAATGACAGCATACATAGTGTTTAAAGTTCTTTTATAATATGGTCCAAGCCTACTAACTATAACTCTCGGTGGGTCATTTCACATGTTTTTATTAATAATCTTTCACCACTTCCACCACTCTCTTTGGTAGCTAATAAATACAAGCACGAGATATCTGAAAAACGAAACTCATAATATGTTTTTGTGAGATAAACTAGGTGAAGTTGTAACCTGGCGCTTTTTCCTTACATGGGCGTATGAACGTATATATATATTTTTTTGTACATGTACTCTATAGGCGCCTATACAATGGCCATGCGGTAACCTAAAAGAGTTTTGGACATATTTAGTCATAGCGTATCTGGAAGTAGGTACCTAATGTAAATCATAAATTTGGCTGTAAAAATATAAAAGCAAGTGCAATATTTTCAAAAACTTATTATATTTAAATAAAAATACCCTTAATACAATAGGTGCCTATTAGAACTGCATAGTGGGCACTGATGATTCATTGCCTAATATTGTTTAGATACCCCACGGCTGTCCTTTGTGAGGTAAACCTTGGCAGGAGCGGTCGGGAAGCCCAAAGCCTGCGCCGCGCCGAGCTGACCAATGTAGGCCAACAGATTCATTAGCACAACAAATCCATGGAGTTTGGAGCTGCCACTGATCGCTGTTTATATATATTTTATCAAACGAGCAACCTTTGTATTACTGTACCTACATAATATTTAGATATAATGTAAATGTAAACACTGTAGATAGAGCTTTGACTTGGACTAAATCTATATATGTATATTGTATGTATATATAAAAGAAATTGACTTAATGACTGATAAGTCACCGCACGCCCGAAACTATAAGTTAGAAATTTTAAATTTTACACAAGAGTTCATTATATAAAGTACAGGAGCACTAAGAAAGTATTTTTGAAAATACGCTAGGTGGGTCCATTTTAGTTGTTTAATTTTAGTGTATCTATACTAATAATAATAATTATTATAAAGCTGAAGAGTTTGTTTGTTTGTTTGAACGCGCTAATCTCAGGAACTACTGGTTCGAATTAAATAATTCTTTTTTTGTTCGATAGACCATTCATCGGGGAAGGCTTTAGGCTATTTATAAAATCACGCTGCGACCAATAAGAGCGAAGAAACGGTGGAAAATGTGTAAAAAACGGGGAAAATATTAAGCCTTAGGAAGAATTACTATTCCACGGGGACGAAGTCGCGGGCACAGCTAGTGTATAATAACTGCGGATTCATCAGAAATTATTAGAATATCAATTTAACTAGATTTGTCAGGAAAATTTTTAATGTTTTATTTTTAACGAAAATGACCTAAGTATAAGTTGAGTGAGGCAAATCTTGATCAACCATAATACAAGGAATATATAAGTATATATTTTTAATAAATATCAAATTAATTATTATTTTATTTTTTTGCGTTATCATGAAAGTGAGAAGGCGATAATTATTTATGAGTGTAAGTATAGGATAATAATATGTAAGTATTTACCTGGTTACTCAAATATATGCAAAATATAAAAATATAGGTACGTCAATTAATTTCAACTGTATAAATATAAAGTAAAGGTGAAGTAGATAAATTATTTTCTAGCAATAATACCATTAAACGAAAGTTAAAACAATCAATTAAAGTACACTACTAATACATGTAGTGTACTTTAAACGATTGTTCTAACTTTTAACAAAAAAGCGACTCCGCGTATGTAGCAATGAGCAATGCAGCGAGGCCAGCTGGCCTTCGTGGCGTTGCGATAGGTCCAATTCGGAAAATCCACAGTTGCAATATGAATTCCCAGTAATTTTTAACACGCTATTGTAATGAAGGACATGGCATCCTACCAATACTTTGTAGGTACGTGAAAGTTTGTAAAGATGTATGAACATTTGTTATTCTAAACGTCCGAATGGCAAAATATAAATTGGATACCCTACGTGTTGACTTAGGGCACCTTTATATTTTTATTTTAACAATAGCTGCAGCGCTGGGTACAGCTAGTAGGTACCCTAATTTTATTATATTATGGTGCTACATGTGAGTGAACAAGCTTTAAGTACCCAAGTATTATTAATCAATATAAAAATGTGTAAGGGCCGCTACATGAAAATTACTCAATCATTTACTCATCAGTACCCCACTTCGTACGTTGAAAAAGTAATATGAACAAATCCAGTCGGGTGTAATGATTGGAATATCCGATACAAATTTGCCCTTAACTACTTTTTATGCTTTCTTGAATACATAAAAAACGAGGCTGTTACGTAAAATCTACCGGTTCAAATCGAGCCGGTACCAAAAATGATGGCACAAAAAAGTAAACATCACATGAATGACGACATAAACAGAACAGTATTCTGTATCGAAAACTATGTCGATATCATCTAGTGACGTCCTTTACGCGTCTTAAACGAATGAGTGAGAAGGGAATACGTGACATCAGTTTTGATTAAATTCAATGGAACAGTGATCAGTAAGTACCCATGCATGTGAGGTTACGTCAGACGGTTAGTGGTCAAGTAATGAGAACCTATGCTCGGTTTTGAACTTGAGTTCGATGACTTTTTGCTCTGTCTGTACATTGAGTGCACTTGATGAGTGGATACCGATTAACATTGATAATCTAATTTAGAAAAAGCTGTTTCAATTGTCAATCGTCAATTTACAATATTGATAAAATAATACCTAGGTAATAATAACGGCAATATTGGTTTCACTTCTGGCCACAAGCACCTGTAGAAATATCAAGGGCAGATCCAGAGTTGTAAATATCTAATGTTATCCGAAACCCTGGTGGTGGACTCAGACGCGTGCATTGGGGTGAGCGTTAGTGTGGCGCCAGGGCAGACAGTCCATACATTAGTGACACTGTGCCTGTATGGAATGCACGCCCTTGGTGATGGTGATGGTGGAACCCCATGACACCCCTCCCCCATCCGTCCCCCTAAATCCTCCCTATAGAAATATCTAGAACTGTTAATGCACCTTGCTGGTCTAATTAGAAATGTCGTCAAATTAAGTAAACCTAAATACCAAAGTATCTTCATACGCATGTGGCGCCATACATGGAGTAACTAGTCATTATTAGGAATGAATAATTGTTATCCGAAAAATGGTGAAACTGATATTGGAAACAAACCCTATACTTAATATTCATATTAGATAGCACAATCAAAGACATAAATACAATAATACCAATTAACAAATGAACACACACACGCAACATTAAGTTGAAATAATAGACATAGAAATGGTTCACCGAACTCTTGCGCAAGCCGCCGCGTGCGCTGCGCCCGCGCCGAGTCCGGCTTCGCGCCACGGAAAACCCCTCTTGTGCAACCTTAGAGGCTGCAACGCTAAATCCTGATCGACGAAAATACTAAGAACACTAGTAGGTCAATGTCGAGTGAGCAAAAAAATCCCGTGTAATAAAATAACATATGACGTTTAATAAGAATTAATAACATATGAGTACATTTCTTTTACATTAAGATTTATGGATCGAGAAACTAGTAGAACTAGAACTAGTTAACAAGCCAGGATAGTAAAATCAGTCTACTAGCCTGAAAATAGACCACCATCCTATTAAAAACTATCCTGGCTTGTAAACTAGCTTACTAGCTTACTATCTTACAAATGAAGATAGTTCCGTCTACTCGAAGCTAGAGGTACTATCAACTGTGCTGGCGATGTTACACCTTTAAGGCAATAATCGCTTGAACGATCCTGGTACCTGGCGGCTGTGTGTGAAGCAACAAGTGCAAGCAATTTTTTTCTAAAATGGCATACCCCGAAAGCATCCGATAGTACTAGCTGGCTAGCTTACTAACACTAGCTTGCTATCCTGGCTTGAAAATCTAGCCTCGTGTAGCCCGGGCATTAAGGAATTTATTGGAAACAGACTACCTACTTACCTTACTCTATTGGTGAGAAAGCTTCCGTTAAATAATTATTACATATTTTGTTTATTTTTTATATATTTCAGTTATAATATTATATGTTAAGTACATATAATATTATAACTGAAGTAGGTATATAATATGAGTTTATAATATTTTACTTATATGAATGAAACACAATTAATTATAAAAATACATTAATTATAAGACATGTAGGTAATGTTGTATCTACTTAGTTTAATAACGCGTTGATGTTTTTTACACGAGTCGCGTACACCCATTAAGCAAGGTCTGCAGCACATCTCAAATGATAGTAAAAAATATAACTCGTTAATTTGGGCAGATTTAGCAAAAACATCCTGCCTACACAAGTGTTAGTAGGGCAATATTCCTTATAAGGATTTATGGATGATCCAGGGAAAGTGGCTCACGCGCAAGTAAGGTACCTACAAGTTGATAATTATAGCACGACCACTAATTCCTTATGTAATACTAGCTCACATAACAAAGGTATCGTATCTACATTAAACTATACTTGTATAGGTATATATATAGGTAACAACTTCTTGATGGTGTTTGATAGCATATTTACGACGCCCAGGTTTAACATAAACTGATTTAACGGAAAAGTTAAATAATAATATAATACAAGTAATAAGGTAGGTAACTATTTTATCTTATCTGCAAATAAATTGAAGACTCACCTACTTAACTGACTATTGTAAAACATGTAGAGAGATAATAACAAAAAATAACACTAAGGAGAGTAGTGTAGCGTAAAAAATACTATTTACCTTATCTGCTTTTACAAAATCGTTGTCCATGGTTCAAAGTACTTGTAAAATAGTGCAAATAAACCAAAAATAACAATGGATAATAAAGAAAAATCTTAATATAACGGAGATAATCTACCACAACTAGGCGCAACACAACTAGGTAAACAAAGTTTACGGGCATGTGACGTCACGAAAAACTCGGCCTATCAGGAGCGTTTTGTGTCACGTGACAAACGTTTAAAAAATTTAATTTTTATTTAAGGATTTTTAAATAAATCAATCATTATTTTCAACTTACGTTAATGAATAATCATTTTTTAACTCTTAATTTATACTGTTAACAGTAATTTACACTTTATTTTTCGCATTGTCAAATAGCCTATTATGTGAAGATGGTTTTTAAAAAAATAGTTGTTTATTTTCGGAATATTTCGAAGATAATGAAATATGTATTAATAAAAAATATGAACGAAGGAATACTAATTATTTACTTACTTAAACAAATTATTCCCGAGTAGAACACAAGATCCGCAAACGCGACCTGGTTCAAACCCCAATTGCCTAATAAGCGCTCTTATGAATGAAATAACCAAAGGGTTGATCAATGACATCGTGCGTCATTGCCGGTACCAAAATATATGCTTTAACTAAACGATAACACCGGTAACCTTCTGCGAGGTAACCATTTCAAGCGATAGAAAAACGAAACTGAGTTTCATGGTAAGAGGGCCTGCTAAGAGTCTTACAAAATCCATGCTCGTGCATCTTTAGGCTGGTCGATGTATAAATCGTGGCGGTGGTAGAAGTTGCAATCATTCGGACGCAAACAGTGCTCCGGTGAAGTGGTGAAAACACAGATTTAGTGCAAGACACGACATTAACTAACAGTGGAACAGTGAGAAAGTAAGTTAAAGTGCTTCTGTTTTAGTGGATATTTATTAATCTCGTTTAGTTGAAACAGGTCGTTAAAAACAAAATAATCAAAACATAACCTACTCATTTTTATTCATTACGTAAAATAATTTATATAAATTTAAAAAAATACTTCTTTTTAATTTCATTTTATTGAATGGTTCTATACTGGGTGCCTTATGTGCCCGGCTAAGGTAATCCCTAGGCGTTAAACTACTTTCACCCTCGACGTGTTTATTCGAGTTTTCTTTTAAACATAAACGTAACAACAGTAATCGAATTATTTCTTAACATCTGTAATTACTGAGAACATTAATTCTACAAAGAAATTCAGTTTCTCCATTAAACAATTAATTTCTAAGTTACTCAAACAATGTTATCTTTATTTCAATTTACGTAGCAGTAAACACCTCACTTCGAGTGAAAACTTAAGCCTCCTTTGTAGAGAAAACAATAACAATGGCGAGTAACACTTACAGCCTTTTCATTAAAAATACCTAATGAGATTATAAAATCGAACTTCATAAACATACCTGTTCATGTTCTCCAGCTACCTGACACTATAATCAATTGTGAGATTCAACTGACACACTTCGTATCGTTGGATTATAAGAAGTCCCAAAATAAGCAAAAACTATATCTTGCCTAGGTAGTTTCTAATTCTCCTTTTACCTAGAAATAAGGTTTAACTACTCGTTCTCATCACACTTACTTCTCTATCTTACCTAGTTAGAACCGGCGACCCTTGATTTGGTACTGCAAGTCTCTATCCACTCTGGTTTCCGAACTTTAAATAAGTACTTAATGGTTTATAACATCCTGAATACAGGCAATCAAAAGACAAAATATATTTTTCGTGTTGCTGCTGCTGCTGAAGGTAACAACAAACTCCAGGGACCAATTCTTGAAGTTGCGTAAACAATAACATTAAAAGCGCTTGGAACGTTACGTAACGTATTATAGGAACGTTACAGTAACGTTATGACGCATCACTACTCGCCAAACCCGACGCGGTGCGCATGCCAATAACTCTTGCGCCGGTTTTTAAGTGACAATGACCCAAATAACACTTTCTTCCACAAAATCAAAACAATGGGTGACACTAATACATAATATAATATTAAAGCCTCACATGAAATCGTTCATATTTACCTACACACTTATATAAATATATTTTTTTAATTATGATTTCACTTTTATGATTTTTACAGTCATCATGTCATATTATGGATATTCGTGGGATGTTTAATTGCTGATTATATTTATTTTAAAAATTATGCAATTGTTTGGTAATCCGCAGTTTACAGTAAACCAAAACATATAACTAAATACTGCAAGTCATACGTAACTTAACACGACAAAATGTGAGAGTGGTGTGCTTTCGCGGCGCATAGGTACGCCTGCTGCTCAGTGCCGCAGCGGAGCACTGACATCATGGAGGCTTATATAACAACAAAGTCTGTCCGCGAAAGTAAAAGTGATTCTCCGCCTACCAGGGTTTCGAAACACGACATGCTATGCTAAACAAGAGCCCCGGCGCGGTTAATTTGTGTTTATAAACATATTTTTCTTTTCTTTTCAGATCATGCGGTGGTTAATAATAACATGCTCAATACACTTATTAGTAGCCAGTACTACTGCAGAGTGGTCATGGGGTGGGGATGCAAATGATAAACCGGAAACCCAGTCCAGCCAAAACCCAACCGAATTACTTGAAGGCGAACAGCTCCCCGAAGCTCAGAAAAAGAGTTTCGAGTCTAATGGCACCGTCCTCGATGATATTGTTGATGAACTGGTCAGCAGCAAGCAGGGCAGGAGCCTGGGAGGCTTCGACGATGTGTACAGTGATCCCACTATCAAGGAAGCTTTGGACGCTGGAGACGATACCGAAGCCAGAAATTTAATTAAAGGTCGTCTCTGTACAC
The DNA here is from genome assembly GCA_038024825.1 of Polylopha cassiicola. Lineage (NCBI taxonomy): Eukaryota > Metazoa > Arthropoda > Insecta > Lepidoptera > Tortricidae > Polylopha > Polylopha cassiicola. The sequence goes on along the minus strand of CP149044.1, from coordinate 9,970,317 downwards.
TCGGTCTTATTCAAGTAAGTCATTTGTTAAAGTTACTTTATTAACAATAATGTTATTGTCTGACTTTTCCTTAATATCAAATATCTATTTATTAGGTACCTACTTATTAATCCCTTGTATTTCAGTGCGAAGAAGAAGAAACTCAAGAAAAACGATACCTCTCTCCTGACGAACTTATTTATGCCCAACCCGTTGACATAAAGCCTGTTGGGAGACCGATCGCATCGATACCAGTCCGCGGTCCTCCTAGAGCATATGGTTCTCCTAAGCCGATGCCGTCTTATGTAGCGCGTCCCCAAAAAATTCCTCCTAAGAGAATAGGATACGGAGGCAATCCTCGACCAGGATTTTCCGAGAAATATGGACAAGTTTCTGGAAGCAATTTTCAGTTTTCACAAAGTAATGGATTATACACCGGAAACGAAGGCAACTACGTTACCAGGCCGCCTAACTATGCCAACGAAAGCCCATACAATTTTGAAAACACTAAACCTCATTACAACAAAGTTCCCGTTAGTTCGCACACTGACACCAAAACTGACGTAGTACAACAACATGTGCATCATCATTACGTGCACAGTGATGCCGATAAAGACCCTAAAGTAATTATCAAACCCGTGGCCATTCCGGTAGGATCGGTGGGACACTTGGCTACACAGTCTCTCGGCCAACAAACAGATATCATCACAGCTGGTGGTGGTGACTACACCGGAATAAGCTCTAGTGGCTTTAAGCCCATGACTGGTTTTCCAGTAAACAAGCCAGTGTACGAAACTGATACTATTTACGGCTCTCAGTACAGTCACAACAACATCAACAAAGGAAACGGTAACATTCTGTCCCAATCTTTACCAAGTCAATATACAAACAACGCATTCGAAGATCAAAAATACGGAAATTCTTTGGGTTCATTTGCTTCACAAAGCAGTGAATTTTACAAAAAAGAGTTGCATGTAGGATCCAATAATAATTTGTACCAACAAAGTCCAAACACGTTTAGTCAGAGCAATTCTTTCCAAGACAATTATCATGAAGCTAAAGCCCAAGGTTTTGAATGCATTTGCGTAAATTATGACCAATGTCCTAGTCAAGAAATCATTGGCCGCAGAGACGACCTGTATTTACCTATTGACCCCCGTAATAAGGGAAGTGAAATTACTGCACTTACTGATGAGCAAATAGACAACATAACCAAGACCGAAGTTTCAGAAAATAACGATGAACAAACCACAACTGAAGCTACTATTAAAAAAGTCAGCAAACGCGAAACTAAAACTGATAATGATCAAAAAATCGAGAAGGAGATTGAACCGGTAAGTTTAGATACTAAATATATTAAAAATAACTCATCTATCTACATAAATCTGCAGTTACAATACATTCCATTCCACGTCCCTAAAAGGACCAATTTGCTAGGAATTTTGTCATCATAAAATATTAATTTGTTTGCAATAATCTCAATCATTAATAATATGACCAAGATCCATTCCATTGTATTTTACGAAATGACTGGGGTAACAAAAGGTTGGTTATCCAAAACTCACCTGTAACCAATTACAAAAGAAAAACTAAACAAAGGGCACTGACATATTGCTAACACAACTTAAACCATCTTTGTTAAATAAATCAATAAACATGAATAAAATGTTACTGCAGCGCCTCATTGGACTGGCCGGCTACGGCGGTAATGGCGGCAATAACAACAAACAAGTGCAGCCCACGTTTGGTGTCTCTTTTGGGTTGCCCCAGCCATCCCATGGTGGTTATCCCATCAATCCTTATAGCTCAAATCCTCTATACAATCCTTACGGCCCTGCGTTAAACGGAGGCGGTCTCAATTTAGGTCTTGTGTCCGTCAACCCTTTACTTTCAGTTCAAGTAACGAAAAATGATTATGGGGAAAAAATAGTTAAACCTTTCGTTAATTTACATGTAACGCCAAATGAACATGTTGTCAATAAGCTTGGCAATTTGTTCCATGAGAAAAAAGAATACTTGTTGAATAAGCATGAGCATTATCACCACTACAACTCCCATCCTTATGGATACCATCACCACAAGCCTGCAGTATACCCTCACTATCAACCTCATGTGCCTCACTACCTGCCTCCAATGCACAACACTATCGATTCGCACTATGGGGCTCCAACATATTCTCCACATTATGGTCACTTTGAAGGAGGTTACTTTAAGCAAAACCTTAATAATAACGTTCCACCTACAGCTTCCGACAATGATTATTACGATGATAGCGATGATAATCAATTTGATAATGATAATAGCTTTAATAATCCATACGGAACAGGCTTTAATAACTATGGTTTCGAGAGAGCCGCCAATGTTAGCGTAGATAATCAAAACGGGAAATACGCAAACCGTTACTCATATTCACGATCCCTCTCCCTCCCAAAAACTCCCGGGGCGAACCGGGGAGGCCAAGCAATCAGATTTCCCGAAAATAGACGGAAGAGAGATATAACTATAGAAAAATCTGTAGGCGAAACTGTAGAAGAGGTAAACTTCCCTCAATACATTTTGGTCAAATCCTCTAAGTTCTATTAAATCTTACCTAATATCCTTCATGACAATTTTTGATGTGTGCTCAATATTGCTAAATTTATGAAATTACAGCGTCAAGGATACTTCGGTCGACCCCAAGTTCAGCAATGTAAAGCGAACCAAGTCTGCTGTCGGCGTCCATTCCGTCCGCAAGCTGGCAACCGCGGTCAGTGTGGCATACGACACTCCCAGGGAGTCAATGGTAGAATTAAGACCCCGTCCTACATCGATGGAGACAGCGAGTTCGGGGAATACCCGTGGCAGGCAGCTATATTGAAAAAGGATCCTAAGGAATCCGTATACGTTTGTGGAGGAACCTTGATTGATGGATCTCACATAATGACTGCAGCCCACTGCGTTAAATCGTTAGTACTTACTTACTTAGCAACCTATTATTAAAATAAAATGAACAAAGAAGACTTGAATTAAGATTCTAATTTCTTTATTATATTGTTTTCTAGATACAAAGGTTTTGAGCTGCGAGTACGTCTGGGTGAGTGGGATGTCAATCATGATGTGGAATTCTACCCTTACATTGAAAGAGACGTGATTTCTGTACATGTTCATCCTATGTATTACGCTGGAACTCTGGACAATGATTTGGCTATTTTAAAATTAGAACATCCCGTGGAATGGACTAAATACCCGCACATCAGTCCTGCTTGTCTACCTGATAAATACACCGATTACGCTGGACAAAGGTGCTGGACCACAGGTTGGGGTAAGGATGCTTTCGGTGACAATGGAAAGTACCAGAATATCTTAAAGGAAGTCGATGTCCCAATTCTTCCTCATGGTCACTGCCAACAGCAGCTGAGACAGACAAGGTTGGGATATAACTACGAATTGAACCCAGGATTCCTGTGCGCGGGTGGGGAAGAGGGCAAAGATGCGTGCAAGGGAGACGGAGGTGGTCCGCTGGTGTGCGAGCATGGAGGTACTTGGCAACTGGTTGGCGTGGTGTCATGGGGTATTGGGTGCGGTCAGGCTGGCGTACCCGGTGTCTACGTAAAAGTTGCTCACTATCTCGACTGGATCTCACAGGTCACTGGAAAATTCTCACCATACTAATAAAAAAATAAATATGAAAAAAAAAACCGAGAAAACGACTGAAACAGTTGCATAGATATATTTATTTTCTAGGTCTTATGTTAATTTATTGTTTAGGCTTTGGAGGTAATATCCAAAGATTTGAAGTAATTGCTTATGCAGATATATTTTGTAATATTGTAAATAAAATCATGGAAAATAAAAGTTTTTTTTGTCTGAAGTCGCGGTACCTGAAATAACAAAAATACGGACCTGATGTCAAGACTCGACCGTCAAAACGTTGAATAATACGTTGACATCGAATTTCGTAACCAAGATATTTAGGTAAACTGTCATTTTAAATTAGTTATATAGGTACCAATAAAATTTCTCATCACAAATGGCTGGAAAATCTACGGATAGAAAGGGTAAATTAAAAGATACTAAGTCAGTCGGTAATGATATTGCAGAACCTCTTGCAACGTTTACTTTACCGGATAGCCTACCGTGTTCTGAAATAGAATTCCCTGTTCTCATAAAAAATAAACCTAAAGCGAACTGGAATGAAATATTAGAAGAAAGCGCTCTAAACCACAAAGAAATCGAAGATTACGTGCAGCGCAAGGAACCTATCCCTAAATTGCCTCCATTTCAGAGTATGATTAAAATAAGTTACCTAAGTACTTATCTGTATTGTCATGCACCTATGTAGTATCATACATCATCTATTACTCAATAGTATGAGTTATTATAAGCTACGGGATTGTGCTTTAGAGGTGAATTTCACAAACCCATTAATGTGATTCATGTCTCATTTGTCACTTGTCCCATAATTTTTCACATTTTTTTAATTTATTAAAAAAAATACCTGCTTTGCAACTACAAAAGTAACTACTTAGGGCCGTTATAGTTAAACTACCCCTAAATCCTGTTCCATCTTATATTATACCTACATAGATAATCTTTTTGTTGCTGATTTAAATAAGCAGGCGTTGAAATGAATATTATTTAATGCAAGTAAAGTCGCACTTCCGGCTTAGTTAGATACCTATACGCTAGCGACCTAGCATGCCAAATACAATTGAATAGCTACCAACGAATCTATAATATAAATACCTATGAATATTTATGTTAACCATATGACACAGCGAAGATAATTACCTACAAATTTCAGACTCCGAATATGATTACATTAAAAACGAAGTATTTGTACAGCTTATACCAGCATTGGAAGAAACTCTCAATAAAGCTAGAATATGGAATGCTTTTATAAAACCGAAATGCTTCTTTAATGGAATAGACCATATCGTGCAGGCAAGTAATTATGTACCTAACTATAAATAGTAGGTAAGTACATACTTAAATTTAGATATTTGTATTCAATATTTTCTAGAAATGGGAACAACAATTTACTTAGTACTTAAGTAGATACTAGTTAGATAATATTTCCTAACGAACCTAACGATGTTTCTTTGTATCAAGTGTCGTTTTATTTGACATCATGAGTGATATATACAACAATAAGCATGTATAGATACAATCGAGAACCCAATGGGACTTCAACACAATGACATGAGTTACACTCTGAGAACTGTGCTACTGCACCATATCGTCATAGATTGAGTTGACGAAATGTTCAAGCATGAATATGGAAACTGTAAAGTTATCGAAAGTCAAAAATAAATATACTACGCAAACTTATTTTTTTCAGTTTAACAGTTATTTACTTCTAATGTCCAATGAAAAAGCATCAGATTTTATCAAATTAAATTGGTTCCAGGTTTTATGGAACAGCAATCCACGATATCCAGAACGTCAGTACAATAAACTACACCTGTTCAATATGCCCTGGGTTAGAACATATTTAAAGACGCAGTAAGTAACAAAGGATCACTTTTTCTTTCTTTTCCTATCATTATCTTACACACAATTCTACTATATTGATAGAATAGATAAATACATAATATAATTGTCTGTTAAACCGAAAATTATCTATTGAAGTCCCCGAGAATATTATCCGAAATCTTGGCTTTGGCCCGAAGATTACGCAGCAACTCTGATACAAAAAACCGTTCGACAATACTTTGTACAACGAGAAGAGGAAGTGCAAGAGATGAGAAACTTTTGGAGGGTAAGTATACATACATTTTTATAAAATAAATTTTGAATATTATTTTAAAGGTGTCATGGTCTCCTCTGGGAATCAAAATGGTTGCCAAAATCAAGTTTTCATACAAAAGAACTGCTCTAATTTACAGAATATGTAATTCATGTATGTTTAAATTTACTTCCAACAGTAAAAAATTCTGGATTACTTTCATAATACATACCTAGGTGGTTATTTATACTGATGTTTATTGTCTAGAATTATATATATATATATATATATATATATATATGTCGCAGTGATATGATGAAAACAGGGATTTGATCAACTCCCTCAGTGATATGATCAACTCCCGGTAGATGATAAAAATACCACGCGTTGTGTCATTTTCCTAGCGAAATTTAGTGATTTGATCAAATCTCCAAGTCATTTTAGGGAAATGAAAGAGTCATAGAAATGGCTGCTAGATTTCTTCATTTCACTTAGTTATTTGATCAAATACCTGAGCTGTTTTAGGGACATGATAAAACGAGTAATTAAGTCAACTCAGTTTTAACATTTCACTAAACACGTCTAGTGATTTGATCAACTCCCTAAACAGTTTTAGGGAAATAAAAGAATCACAGCAATAACTGGTGGAATTCTTCATTACCCTTAGTGATTTCATCAAATCTCTAAGCTAGTTTAGTGAAATGATAAAACAAGTCTTAGAAACATGATAATATCCTTTAGGAAATAGGTATTTCTTTCTCGGCTAACAAAATAATAAATTAGAGCCCAATTTTTTGTGTCATTGTCTATTAGCCAAGCACGTGACATACCTTCGATATTCTGGTTAGATCGTTCAATTGACACTTGACTGGCTGGATGTCTAGGTCTGCCATTAACTATCTTGCACGGTGGTCACAATTTTTTTAGTTCTTTCCACACTATTTATTTTCTATAATATTCATAACCCCTATTATTTTATGTCATAACTATTATTTGCCATAATTACGAAAAAAGCAAATCCAGACTGTTTCTTTGTGCACAGTGGGTATAATGTAGGGGACATCTTATTTATTGGCAATTGAAGGTCTCCTTTAGGTACGACGACGAGCGAAGCGAGGAGGAGTGTTAGGTAGAACTGTGCCCTTGCAGCGCGCGAGCCGAGCGAGCGAAGCGAGCGTGCCGCGGCAGCGGCCGGCGAAGCGTCAGAACTGATACTTTTAATAATAGTATGTTTACGACATAACATAAACTAACCAGGTTTTGTCAACTAATAATAATAATCACTAAACTTTGACCGTGTTATGGCAAATGAAAATATTGCAAATGACCATTATGGCATAGAATATAAAATTATGGCAACTGAAGTTCGAGCATGTGAAATTATTGCACTGCGATAACGGCCGAGAGTTAGAGCACAAAATATTGGGCTGTAGGTAGCTTGTTGTTTATTTTTTAGCCGAGAAATACCTACTTCCTAAAGGGTATTATCTTGTTTCTGAGACTAGTTTTATCATTGCCCTAAATTTGCTAAGAGATTTGATGAAATTACTAAGGGTAATGAAGAATTCCACCAGTTATTGCTGTGATTCTTTCATTTCCCTAAAACTGTTTAGGGAGTTGATCAAATCACTAGACGTGTTTAGTAAAATGTTAAAACCGAGTTGAATTAATTACTCGTTTTATCATGACCCTAAAACAGCTCAGGTATTTGATCAAATAACTACGTGAAATGATGAAATCTAGCAGCCATTTTTATGATTCTTTCATTTCCCTAAAATGACTTGGAGACTTGATCAAATCACTAAATTTCGCTAGGAAAATGACACAACGCGTGGCATTTTTATCATCTACCGGGAGTTGATCACATCACTGAGAAATTTGATCAAATCCCTGTTTTCATCATATCACTGCGACATATATATATTGGGGTTCTATAATTTTAGAGATAAGATTAGATAGAAGTCAGTAGAAAAGTTACATATGTATTGTTTTCTTTTCTGCTTTGTAGCTGTAAATTAGGTTACCGGAAGGTAAATTTCACCCTCTGACTTGTAATCTCTTTGCTACTGAAATCTTAAGGTTTCATTCATGAGAAAATAAGTTACGTCAGATCGCTCTGGGATCTTGGACCACATAGGCAACCAGCAACTGTACACAGTATGTTATTAATAGTATAATAGTATGATATTGTATAACACAGTACTTTTTCAGAAATTGGAAATGGAGAAAACTATGCCAGATATGGTAGCAAACCCATTTTTAGCCAAGAAATTTGCTTCATTACGTGATTTTCATAAAATATAAATTAATTCTACATGAATACAATAAAAATAAAATATATTCTTATAATTTTTTTAATTGTGTAATATCAATTAAAATATTCATATTCTACTTTGGAGTTCTAATTCATTACTTAAATAAAAGCCATGCTAATAACTGTTAAGAGGGATGCCTTTATAAAGTGATGGACTGGCAGGCTTCCCTAATCCCATTGTGAATTGCACTGTTGGCTTCTCTCCTGGTTTTGCAATTCTCTGGACTCTATTTGGGCTATAATTGTAGCTAAGCGGCATTTTGAACTCTTTCATGGGCTGAAACATAATAGTTTTCAATATTCGTTAAATATATAGTTAATACCTCCTTAAGCAAACCACCAATATATTGGCATTGGTAACTTAAGATAGGTTCACATTTTGATTATTTAGTGGTACAATTTTAGTTGATTATAAAGCAATTCCCTAATCAAAATAAATTATAGAAAGGATAATATTTGTCAAAGAAAAGGTTATAAGATATCAATAAATTCTGCAATATGACCACAAACAAAGCCTATTTGAAGACTTTCCAGACACTGAACAGATTTACCCCTTTACAAATCAGGGGAATCTGAGATCAGAATTTCACACTGGTGTAATATGCGCCTTTACATTCTTCCAATGAGGGCCACCGCATGTTAGAAATCCGCTAGATGCGCTAGTGTATAATGAGGTCTAGCTGTCATGTTCCACCAATCACAGGCCAGTAGCTTGCCTCTCATTGGTGGAACATGACAGCTAGACCTCATTCTACACTAGCGCATCTAGCGGATTTCTGACATGCGGTGGCCCTCATTGACTTTAGGAGCATCATGGCTTATCTACATTTATTTTAATATTTGCAGGTTCTATTTTGAGAATTCTGAACTTAAAACACAGTGTCTCTCAATAAAATGTTGCACTTAACCTTTCCTGTGCTTGAGTATGAATCTAATCCAACTATAAGCACCAGTTTTTGTAATTTTTCTGTTAATCATTTTAAATCTGAAGGCTTGATCATATTTACATATACTGAAGCCAACATAGAGAGAAATAATCAATGAAATATAATATTACAGGTAGACTTAAAAATTAATGAAAAATTATCATACCTCTAATCCCTTCTTTGTATGATCTTTAACAATAAACTCCTTCATTAATGGTGGCATTTCTATACTGTTAGGTAAAACAACTTCTGGAAAGTCATGAACCTTATCCAGCACTAACAGTAGATGTTCTTCATTTTTGGGTATAAGTTTATAGTCCGGCTTATAAGATGTACGATAAATTTCAGTTAGCTTATCATGTTTCTTTCCTCTAAAAGTTTTTTCGACCCACACTCTAACTCGGCGCCGTTCCTAGAAACGAATTTTCACATAATATATGTATACAAAATTAAATCATAATTATAACATATTGATACGAGTAAAGCAGTGGTTCTTAACCCATATGACTTATGTTCGAGACACCTCCCACCGCAAAATACAAGTTTTTCCCCCACTGGGTTCTTAACCTAGGACAATTACCCAATTGTCCCAGGTTAAGAACCCAGGGACTAATTGGAACTAAAATAACCTATTACTAACCTCGTCTGGGCAAGTTTCAACTTTAACAATTTTCATGAAACTTTGCTCTGGATACCGTTCGAAAACAGATCTAACAATGTATCTGCCTACACCTTGATTTTTCAAACTACCTATTATTTCCCACAATGTTTTACCCTTGAAGTTTGTTGATCTTCCTACATATTTGATTACAGTAGAAGCCATGTTGTAGGTAGTAGTAAACCAAAAGAAGTACTATGTATGTATTTAACCTTTTACATAATATGCTCTGATTGAATTTGATAAATTTCTTCCAAGAAATTCAGTTTTATATTTTTATACCAAATTTTAACAAACTAATAATCCAAACCAGCCGACAACTAGACTGAGACAATTCTGACAATCAGACAAGTGACAAGAAAGTTAAAGAAAAAGAAATAATTGAAAATACATTTTACGCAATAATCTTCAAAACTATTTTTTCTAGTGGTCTATTGTTTTTGGTTTCATAATTGTTAATTTTTAAAAATACTATATTTTATTTTGAATTTTGTATTTTAAAATAAAAAAATAAGTTTTTCAACGAACTTGTAAACAAAAACGTGGATAGATACTGAAGTGCCCATTATTATATTAATATGTAATTAACGGATTGTTACAAATTCATAGATTTATGAGTATATAGACAACGGTTATACTAAGGGCGGCCACATACATTCGGAATTCCGTTTCGGAACTTCGAATCGAAATACCGTTTCGGGATTCCGAACGCATTAAATCCATACAAATCTAAGAATCTGCCACGCCACATACTTCAGTAATCAGTTTTTTTCCGTTCGAAATTTAATCTGATTCGGAATTCGGAATTATTTGGCCAGGCAGTTACGTATCAATTACAGCTGTTGTCCAGATACAAAAAAAACTAATTTGGATTAAAGTCCGTTACATAATGATCATACATAAAACTAACATCTATATATATAAAAGAAAGTCGTGTTAGTTACACCGTTTATAACTCGAGAACGGCTGAACCGCTTTGACTGAAAATTGCTGGGGATGTAGCTCAGAGCCAGGAAAAGGACATAGGATACTTTTTATCATGTTCCAGTGAAAAAAAAAATATAATGACAGCTGTCAAATCGATTCTTTGCCGGGCGGGACGAAGTCTGCCGGGACCACTAGTTACAACTAAAAAAAATGGTCTAAACTCGAAGAAGTGTTCCCCGCCGTGTACAGGATTTATTATTGCACTAGCTTCTGCCCGCGACTTCGTCCGCGTGGAACGCCTCCTTTTTTGCAGTCGGTTAAAAAGTAGCCTATGTCCTTTCTCAGGCTCCAGACTTTCTTTGTACCAAATTTAATTTAAATCGGTCCAGTAGTTTTAACGTGAAAGCGTAACAGACAGACAGACACAGTTACTTTCGCATTTATAATATTAGTAGGGAAGTAGGGATAGTAGGGATAGTGTTTTTATTACAAGTAGTTACTTTTAAGTTTATTGTAAATACTTCAGAAAAATATTAGATTGTAATTGTAAGGAAAATTTTGTACAGGCAAGCCAAGAAAAACAACGCTAACCCAGCCTCAATGTCTATCAATGAGTAAGTAGGTAAGTATTTCAATTTTAGATATTATTTTTTTTATATTGTATCGCTGTCTAGTGTCTACTTCATAGAGATATAAGACTAGAGTACGTGAGCCAGCCAGAAACGCGTTATAATGGTAGAAAGAGAAAGAGCATTGGAATAGTGGTCGCTCTCCTTGTCTGATGACGCATGCGCAGTAAACGATTCGCCTCCAGTATTGTACTGACATGGTACTGACCCTTCCGCATTCGACTGTCAAAATTTTGTGGTTATGTATATTGTGTAGTCGATTCCTTTTTGCACAAAATGCAAGCAATTACCATCTTTGTTTTTCATATTTTATTTTTAATAATATCGATAATAAACATAAGTGAGAAATTTGCACGCGCGTAAACGAACTGAAGCGAAATAATAGGTTAGAACATTTCGTATTGCGTCGTCAACGGTACCATAGCAACGGACGGCGCGCAGCATGTTGCCATTGCGCATGCGGCAAGACAAGGACAGTGCCTCTATTTAGAGTTTCTGTCTCTCTTTACCGTGATACGCTTCCACTTATAGACAGTCCTATGGCTCACGTACTCTAGTCTTATATCTCTATGGTCTACTTGGTAGGATAAGTACTTACCGCCAACTTTTCACTAGGAACGTCAAATAAAATCCTCTTTTTTAAATCAACTTCAATTTTATTTCTTGTAATTATTTAGTTACTTCACGGAATTTACTAATACGAATGTTGTAAAATATAGTTACAATAGTTAACAGTTTTAAATGCAGAATTATTAATTAACAATGTCATGGAGAGGTCCAAATTTAAGGCTTGTCAACTATTATGACTCACTGTCCAAAATTAAGTTATATATTATAACAAAAGACTAGTGGGTGATATATTTCAGTAATCTATTTTTGACATATCCGGTTGTTACATTTTCACTATAGATTTTTATTACAGTAATGGCCTTTTCTCGATGTCGAAATCTAGTTTGAGCTATATGCAATATATCTAGTAGATATAAATATTGTTTAAGCTCGAAATACTTGACAACACCAGTCACTATGTCTTTACCAATTTATAATTGATTTAATTATTTAGTTAATTATTAAGAGCTTAAACAATAATTTTACCTTCAATAATACTTTACTTCGACATTGTGAAACGGGTTGTTAGCCTACTTAACATTATTTCAGGCAAGTTGGCAGTTATACATATTAATAAGCCATTATAAGAATGACCTACACAGGACACGATTTGACGACATTAATTATTATTTCAGTTAGCATTCAGTAACAACATAAAATTTCAATTAAATTGCGGACAATGAAAAAATCGACAAATATAAATATGTCGTAATGATTTTTTTTTCTGATTAATAATTCACAAAAAACAGGCCACCTTGGGTAACATTTTCCGTATACTTTTGCTAAGTTTATTAATTAGGATTATAGTGCAAATAATGCACGTGAAACAAGCATTGACACCGAACAATGCAGTGCCTGCAATCAGAAGATCTAAACCAGTTGGTGCAAACAAATGAGGCGGACACTATGTACCTATCTATACTCATTTCTGGCTTCTGCACCATAACCTGATTTCATTAGAAGCTATCCTTCTTATATTTGGTTGCTCTATTATATTGTACAACACCCTGTGTAACAACTTGGCCGTACCCAATAGGTACACTTTTCATTTTAATTCACTAAATAGTTGTTACTGGACATTAGTTGTACAAATTAGAAACATACCAATGATAATTTACTAATTGTTATTAAACTGTACAGCAGTCACATTCCGTTGGCAAATAATTAAAAATAAAATAAATAATATTAATTTAGCTAAAATTGCCTAGTTACCAACCGGAATGGGCTTTGTGAACACGCGGGTGGTGAAATACAAATCCATTCTTACAACACGTCCGTATTATTCAAACTAACGGCCCACAATTAATGATTACATTATACCTAAGCGATCGCAATAATAATTTAAAGACAAATATGTACATATAATCGTTAATTCACATTAAATAAGAACTTACATTATACAGTTTTAATTTAAGATAGTCTCAACATACTAATAGGAATCAATCATCTAGTAACGATAGTGGTGATCGTGATGAAATGTTTGATTAGTTGACAGCGAGCTGCAGCTGCGGTCTCGTCAGTTCCGCTGTACGGGGCGCCTACGCGAGAGTCTTCGTGCGCTGGGGAACATATGTAGCGCGGCTCGCTCTGGCGGCGTACAGCGTGCCGTCGATGGCGCAACGTTATCGGTTAATCATATGACATCGATGCGCTCTATATACGGCAATTTGCCGATTCTCTTCGAGGCCTTTCATTGTCTCTGAAGCTTCCTGGCTAGCTATCATCCTCAGGACGATGGCTAATATGTAACCTAGAAGTATGCACTCGCCGTACTGGGAGCGGGGGGTGCGGGCACATAGCACGTGCGCAACAGCGGCGCGGGCGCGTCTCGCGGCGACCACGCCTTTTTTTAAGTCGTATCTCGTCCATAAGTGCCGATACGGACTTCATCGATTACCCGGGCCCACTCCAAAGCGTAAGATTCCGGGTCCTCTAAGTAGTACGTACGGTTGGGCTAAAAACAAAATTAAAATTAGTACAACATCATAATATAAATTCACTAAGGACATAATTGACAAAAATGTTGTTTATATAAGGAAGTAAATTAAATAACGGTGTAATTTCTACATAATATTAACCTGTATTAAAATTTTACATATTTCTCTCAGCAAAATGTTTTTAAGGTATTTTAATAGTAGGAAGATTTGTCACATTTTTTGTTTATAATTATTTTTTACTAATAAAAATAATAATATTCATACTGAAACTTACCGTATGTACTAAAAATATTCTGAAATTTTTAGCCTCAACACGCAATTCAGGCGACCAGGGTATTTCTCCTTTCAACACCATATTGACGGGGTCGACGTAGAATAGTCGCGGCCCTGTAGTCAGAAGGAACATACGTCGGCGCGCAAATAGGCCCTTCCTCTTATCCACTAACCCTTGTTTTAGTATCAGTTCGCCATTTACAAATTGATGCCATTTATTTTCGCGCTCTTGAATTTCTAGACGCCGACGTTTTTCTTCTGGGCTTATATTTAATATTCCTGCGAAAAATATAATATTATGATATTAATATGTGTGGGATAATAATATATCAACAAAATAAGGATTTAACACGTTTTATCCTACGTTGTACTAAACGTGCGTGTCGAGTAGACTTTCATCGCAGACGCCAGCCAATGCATGACGTCATCTTTATTAAAGGACCGTAAGCAAGAACAGTGAGGACATCCGTTCTGAATGCAAATATGTATCAGTGAATGAATGGAATGACGCGGCATACAATGGAATGTCTACTTCGAGTTGCATGTTGTTTTTTACGTAATCACCCACAAATGCAAGAATAAATAGATATACGTAAGTTAATTCTACTCCAAATAATAAAAAAAAGCTAAAAAATTAGTTTAGTTTTGTTCCGCGTGGCATATTAGCACAGAATAATTTGGGTCACGGACGCTGGTGCAGTGCCTGTTACTTGTCGCTTCACTGCATTCACTCAAGTCTTTGCAACAGTCCGCGTTACGAGAAAAATACGTTATTAATTAGATTTTTTTTGTAAGTACTAAGGTACAATTTATGTTCGTAATATCAGAATGTGCTGAAATGGTTTAGTTTATAATATTTATATGAATTAATTAATTGCACATAAATGAAGCACTGCTAATAAATGAATTACCTTTCGATGTAGACAGATCGAATTCCCAAAGGCGAACAAGTTGGTTCTCATCCAAGCCAGGTTCTAAGTGATCAGGTACTGTGTACTCTTCTTCAAACGAACCGCCGGGTAAATAGGGCGAAATAGTAGGTGGAGATTGCGTCCAAACATTGTCCCAATTGATACCTTCGAAAAATGGATGGTTTCGAATGCTTTCGTATGTATCGCCGAAATCGTTCACTCCGATTCTTTTCGAATAATCTAAAACAAGAAGTTTTTCAACCAAATCCTTTGCGTCAGCTGGGAAGCCTTCTGGGAACTCATAGTCCAGTTTAAGTATTTTTTGGAAAGTGAGAAACTCATTAGAACCTCGGAAGGGAGGTAATCCAGATATCATTTGATAGATAATACATCCGAATGCCCACAAGTCAGAAGCACGCGTATCAACTCTGTTATGTAACAGCTCGGGACTAACATACTGAGCTGTTCCAACGAAACTAATTTTTCTTGATCTATCATTCTCGACGGTAGTTTGGTCATCGTCTGTTTTGCTGGGACATGATCGAATCTCTTCCGGCTCAAGAATTTTTGTGGTACCGAAGTCTGCAATTTGTAAGTGCATATTTTCGTCGAGTAAAATATTTTCTGGCTTCAAATCACGATGGATGATTCCTCTTGAATGCATGTTTTCTAATGCCAATAAAAGCTCTGCGGCATAAAATTTTGCAACATTTAACTCAAAAGAGCCAACTTTATTGATATACGGCAATAATTCACCATTCTTGGCATAAGACAACACGAAGTACAGTCGTTCATCATCTTGAAATGTGCAATATAATTTCACAAAGCCATATGGAACACTAAACAACATATTTAAAGCATCTTTCTCGCGTTTTATATATTCCCTTTTCTTTTCTCTTATTATCTGTCGTTTCTCGCAGACTTTAACTGAAATGATTAAAACAACCAAATTATTGACGTGAAAGATTACAAGAAACAAAACAAAGTAGGTACCTACGTAACAGACTATCTGTTATTTCATTAAATAAAGATACGTACTTGCATATTCTTTTCCAGTGTGTATATCCTTAGCGAGAAAAACGGTACTGTAGCAACCTTCTCCAATAAGTTTGCCGAATATGTAGTCCTGAGCGCTACGTTTAGTGGGTCTATTGGTTTGGGAGAGCGTTGGCGTTGTAGAGGGCGTCGAAGCAGGCGCAGCCGAAGCTGGTTGCGCTTGCATCTTCACCGGAGATTCAGCGGCGGATTCTGCCGCCGCGATGGGAGCCCGAATTTCACTTGTTGCACGGCCGTTATTCTGAAAAGAAAAAAAACAAAAGGTTCAGCATTTGTAAAAAAAAAGAAACAAAACACTAACCGTTAAGTATAGTAGGAATATGTTCAAATTAATATATATCGAATAGTATTTATGGCAGTGTTTTGCAAATAAAATGTCAGAGATTGCGCAGCAAGCGGCGCGTCAACACGGTTGGAGATCGTGTGCTTGTTTATCAGGCGAGCGCGGGCGCAGTGGCGTCGGAGGCGCTGATGACTTCGGGTACATACCTACGTCACCGCAGTGGGGACCAGACAACAGGCAACGCGCAGTCTACAAGACTGGTAAAGCAAACTTACACCCCCACCGTTGCTTCGCACGGCCACACGACCCGTCAAAGAGAAAACCAAAAGTTTAACCTAGTTGTAGTTAGTTTACAACAAAATTTGTCGTTGCCAAACTTTCCACCTTCACTCTGTGACTTATACATAAGCTAGCAGCTACAACAATATTTTTTTAACGTTTGGTAGGATTACTGCATTTATTCATTGTTTCATTTGGAATTCGACGATTTAATAGTGAGAATAATGTCTGTGGTTTTGTTTGTTTTTTTTTCGAGGACG
This sequence comes from Polylopha cassiicola, assembly GCA_038024825.1. Taxonomy (NCBI): domain Eukaryota; kingdom Metazoa; phylum Arthropoda; class Insecta; order Lepidoptera; family Tortricidae; genus Polylopha; species Polylopha cassiicola. The sequence continues at coordinate 9,953,569 of CP149044.1, read as the reverse complement.
TTACTCAAAATGTGCCTAGAATTAATTCAACAGTTGAGTGGATGTCATGTCAGCCATGATTAAAGGAGACGTGGCACATTCTCTCTCTTTTTAACAACGGTATATTGGCCACAATCCGCGAGTCTTAGTTAACGGTTAATTTGCCAAAAACAAACTTATAAAAAGTAAATGTACTCAAAGAGTACCGTTCAGTGGTTCCGTTTTTGTAATATCCGTGCGATTCGTGCAAAAACTTTCCATATTGTAGACTTGCAATGTACCCAGTTATCCATTTGACTTTCCGAATTACTTCGTAGTTCAGTCAGCCTTAGCGTATTGACGAGTACCAATGAGGTAACTACAACCTTATTTAATTTGAGTCTGGATTGACCTGTTGAACTTTAGGAATTTATCTGACAGTTACCTGTCTATCCACAACTCACTTGAATTTACCAACCTACACCATAGAACTGTAAAGTATTTTTACTTTATTTCTATTGAAGTTACCGTGCATGAGTCATCAATAAAAGTAAGCTAGTCTACTCAGCCGCAAATGGGTTTTCGCATTCCACGGCGGCGGAACGGGCAGCGGCGGCGCGGTGTAAACCGCCGCAACGGTACTTGCAGCGCATTCCCACGCCCGCCGAAACGCATTCCGCCGCGCGGTCCGTATGTAGGTACTGACTCTGTTGTGACCTCAATCCCCCACCTCGACCGCGCCAGACCCTCTACGTCGCCGTCGCGACCTACACACTCGTTATTCATCAATCAGTTTTTTATTATTGAACATGTGACACGATGCCGATGGCGAAATAGACAACATGGTGTAGGTAGGTTTAATTTAATTTGTGCCGATTATTCGGTTCAAATGCTCCATTATTCAAAGTTGGCGGTCAGTTATGTTTTTCGCTATTATAAGTGTAAGGTAAATCATAACATTATTTATATGCTACCTATACATATAGGCACCTAGGTACCTCAAATATTTAAATAATAATAAAGAAGACATCGCTAGCTTATATAACAATAATACCTACCTACCTATGTAAGATTGTAATTTGTATTACACGAGTTCATAGGTATGTTTTCTGTATCTCCGTAACCAGGTAACTATTTGGTTTCAAGTGTAGACTGGCGCAGTACAGCAATGGTAGCTATTGCGGCCTTGCGCCAAATAAACTACCTACTAGCCTAACGGATGTTAGCACTGTATTGCAAGATTTGCCCCCCTCATCCGGCTACATTTTCTGCCAGTGCCGTAGTACAGTACGTCAGTAGTTTATGAGTACCTTTTTTGCAGCAATTTAGGTAAGTAGATACCGACAGGTAAGTACCTATTAATTCCCACATCAAACAGAAAATTTAAGGAATAAAGTAAATCGGCAATCATTTCAGATAGGTAGGTACCTAATAATATCTATAGGTTTAACTAGCTAAATGACGCGCGTAGTTATCAACTTTTCCAAGCTCTAAACATGTTATTTTCTAATTAATTAAAGTAAGTAAGTAGAAATCTAAAGAACAATTAAGGAGTGATTAGACTAGTGATCCTTAAAATAAACAAATGAATAGGTTGATCTGCTACGGTATTTATTTATCATAGTTTACTTTCTACAGAACATTATTAAGCGTTTAAAAACTATTTTGCACGTAGGTATACCTACCTACTTAGCGACAACATAAGTAGGCAGCTAAACTATATGAAGATCAGTTTTTTTTTTTTTTTAATAATATCTAGACAGTAGGAATCTGATCCAATCGGACATGAACTCCTGATCATGTAGGTAGGTGTTATTCGTTTATTTATACCTAGCCTATTCTACGATTCCACCCGCAATTAGGTATAAGAATTATCGGCGGGTAGGTAAATAGAAAATTGTTACAAACAAGCCATTCATTGATGTTTTTTTACAGATAAAAGCAGCGTACTTGGAACGTCCGAGTAGCAGAACTGGTAAACAAGTCACGCACGCTTGCGTCGCGTGAACAAACAAGTGCGATGACTGCGCCAGAGAACCGAGAACGTCGCGCGCGACGCAGGCTCTCTGCCCGTGGGTTCGAACCTCATACCTACATAACTACCTAGCCAGTTATTGTTCCTGCACTATTATAGGTGCTCTGTGTTATGACTGTTTATTGTCTAGAAAAGCCAGGCAGATACAGACAGCCAAGATAGGTAGGTAGGACATAAGTTAGACTAATGTTGTCATTCATCATTAAACGGCGACGGTGTTCCTCGTTTGGCTAAGTAGGTACCTATTATAGCAGTATTGCACTCCACAAAAACTGAAGGTAAATAATCACTAGGTAGATAGAATACTTCATATTAATAGTCTATAGGCATAGTAGGTACCTACATAATATTCAAGATATCAAATAACTTACAGAAGTCTGTGAGTATGTACCTACAATATAATACTAAATTACTGACATACCCGCATTCCTTTAATAGATAGGTAGGTACCTATTACTTATACCGTAATTATATACCTATTTACCTACATCTATTATAAATTATTATAATAGGTAGGGATGTTTGAGCAGGTAGCTGAGATCACATTATTATAGATAACGAGGTTAACAAAACATATGTAGGTAGGTATAATTACCTGTTTAAGTAGATAAATCATATACCTATTCCAAATATAAGGTAAGAAAGTACTTACCAATATAAATTTTATTTACGAATTGTACCTACCTACGTCCTACGCCCATAGTTTTTATATACGTAATAAGTACATGTTGATAGTTTCGTATGTACATGTAATTCGATTTGAAAGTTAAATGGTATTTTTTGTTGACTCGATTTATACAAACAAAACAAGGAGAGTCGCGGCGCGGCGAGACGCGCGATGTCATTGACCTTACCTTAGTTTTGGGCGAGGGCTGTTTCCCGCGCTTAGCGGAGCTCACACCGAGTAATCGAAGAATTCTGTTGGCTGCTTCGAGAAGAGTATCACTACCCCTCGATCCTCGTTTCACTCTAATGGTCAATCCACTCATTTCGATCCTTCACAACACAAATATTTTTTTCACCGTTGTATTAAAGTTCAAGTCTGTTACAACGATCACAGTAAGTATATGATTTTGGTTTAATTAGGATATTATCTTAAACTATGATTATTTCTTATAAATTACCAATTATTATATTTTTCTAAAGATTGGTGATAATTTTAAAAGCACTAACGTATATTTAATTTAAATAGAGCGTGAGCACGTCCGATACGTTTAACGTCGCGGAGTGAACTGAAGTTAGAACTTAGAGCGCACTGTTGGACTCGCGTCGCTAGACGGGGGAAATCGGGGGAATATTCACTCCGCGGGCGGCGCGGCGGCGTGCGTGCGCGGGGTGCGGTGGTCAAAGTGACGCCACGGCGCCGTGCGGCGCACTGTTGTGTTGGTGTCCCCTTCCCACCCGCAACCCACTGCCTCCACCCCCATTCCAAAACACGATGCAACGAACTCCAACCCCTGCCATTTCATATCAGTTTCCTACTTCAATATAGGAATTATTTACTACCACGCTGCCACAGGCACTGCATCAAATGTCCAAGTAAGTACCTACCTAGATATTTACCGAAGAATATGAATGAATATAAGACACACTTGCCTAAAATATAGATTTTACGCGACGTGTGCAAACTAGGTACAAGCCATAATGAGTATGCCTATTACATATAATATATATATAATTATATGTAGGTAGGTAGGTTATCTTAGGAGGCTCAGGAAATTATACAATTACCTATCTTGAGAACAATAAAGACCTACTAACATCAGTTGCTAAACCTACAGTCCATCCGTTATGATATTATGTAGGTGGTACCTACCTAATAATATTAGCTCAAGCTATAATATAGTCTCAGGTACTTACATATCAAGATTTAGTACATATAGAGGGATGCTCATATAAATCTACAAGTGATTGTAAAATAGGAAAATAGGTACTTAATCTTGTAAATTAGGTATGTACCTATATACCTAACTGTACCTACGTAGGCACGTATTAACAATATGTACTTACCGATAAATAACAGGTTCACTTCTTCATTAAGTAGGTAATTAAAAAATTGAATGTTCTTATAGTGATATTTACAATTTATCTACCCACGGTTCCCCCGACGCGACTTTAAAGAATCAATAGGTACTTACTTAGGGAGGTAGGTACCTACCTAATATTAAGTTATCATTATTATTTATTTGATATTATAGAGCTTTTATGTTTCTGCGTTGGGGGTACGTTTATTGATATTTAAAAAACAAAGCAAAACAAGAATAGATTCTGCAGCGGACTCAGCTTAAGCTAACCACTACAACGTCAACGTACGTTCAAGAACTGTATTTATTTTAAGTTGGTCAAATAATTATCTATCTATGTACCTATACATTTAATTGACTTCTTTTACAGGCTTAAGAATAGTAAGTATAATGTAGAGGAGCTGTTACAGTGACTGGCACGTGCAGGCTGCAGCACGTGCTGCAGAACCGACGCCCACATTTACCTACACTTGTTCACAGAGGAATAAATACAAATATCACTGCACTTTTACATTTATACCTATCAAAGACTAACGTGATCTTTTATTTCTAATTTAATTCTTACACTTCTAACCGCTAAAATAGCTACTTATATTATTCTATTCTATTATGTATGTGTAGACGTACATAATAAGACAAAATATATTTACTTCCTGCAAATCACCCCAACAGGTTTTTATTTGGACACGGAAGATTGTAGGGATAGATAAATTATCAGTTCTGCGTGGATCAAGTCACAAGTTGCTCTTAGTGTTAGTGTCATAGTAACTATATGCTTATGTTAATATTATTATAATAATTTGTCTGAAAATGTTCTAACAGAATTTATAGAATATATACTGAGGATTCAAACCTTAATGATGTCACAACTATGAGCTGTGATTACACGACTGACCCAATGGACTGAGTGTGCACCTTAAAATAAGTAGACAAATTATTAAACAACAGTTATTGTTCACTTCTAACAGCAGTACTTAGAATAAAATCATATTTTTATATTAGCAATAAATCGTAAATAACAATGTTTTTTCATTTTGATCAATCAATATCAATTACACGTCATCAATGTGACAACAGCAAGAATCGACAACTTGTTAAATGATTACCTACGAATTGTCAATCAAGTTTTTAAGTTGATGTGAACTCGTTAAAAGAGTTTTTCCTTTTCATTGTTATGAGGAAAAGCTTGCATGTATACTCCCTCATTTATTATGCGGCTAATTTCGGGTAAATCCCAGAAACGTGGCTATATCATATCTAGGTACCTACCTATATAGAATAATATTTAGTATACTTACAGAATTAAGTAAGTAGGTATTTGTTTTTTTCCCAACCAACTTTATTATATCAGTAATTGTTATGTGAATCTTACTGAATAGGAACAGCAAATAAATAAAATGACTAAAGGACCTTAAATAAAACAAGATTATTAGATAAAAGTACTTACAAGCAATCCCTCTGAGGCCTAACAGGATTTATAAGATATAATACCTGTAGAAAAAGAAGATATAGGTAAGAGCCAGGTGCATCGCATTTTTTGCCGCCGCTAGCCTGGTGCATCGCTCGGCAACCCCTGAGACTGTTTCAAAACAAAATACAAGCTGCATAAAGCAATGAACTTTCCACCTGGCATACAAAAAAAATAACGAAGGCGGAGTACCTACCTACCTAATGGGAAGGAATAAAGTGTAGGTACAATTTCAAAGTAATAACGTTACTAGAAATTTAAGACTTAAGACTGACCTAATTCATAACATAATACATACATGTAAGTAAGACTTACCTACTATATTTTAAATTAGCTTATCTTTTATAAATTTTAGGGTACAACTTTCAGTTTTTCTGCACCTACACAATTATTTTGTAAGTATTCGTTGAAACCGACTGTTTCAGTTTCGGTGTCGGTCAGCTTTGACGAGAAATCTATGTTCCAATACCGTTTATATTAATCCCAGGCGTCAAATGTTTAATAAATGTATAACAACGTTTAGTTAAACAGGTGTTTAATAATGCAATGCAAATTCATTGTAATTGACGAATGCACAATTTTACAATTAATTATAAACACAAACAAAGAAGGTCTATGGTTATTATATTATCATAACCACATCATTGTTATGAGTACGACGTAATAGTCGTATTCCTTACATAACTGCACTATAGTGCAATTGAGGCTTTCGGTATTCAACACTTTTATCGTTTATATATTATTATTATCGATAACCCTCACCTCTAGTAATTACGGCATACCTATAGAAACAAGATTGTAAATGCGTACATTTTATTAATATGTATTTTAAAGTGAAGTATAATTAACCTTATCTCTTTAATTTGCACATTAATAAAATATTACACATTTTAGATGTTACCAACACATTTTAAATTTAACTTTTTTTAATATAGGTACCTCCATATAATGCTATCAAGAACAGTCATTCATATTAAGACTTAGTACCCATACCGTACCTATAGGGAATTACAGATGCCAAGGAAATAGACATACATATACCTACATACACAGAATTACATAAGGGTATATAGGTACACACATTTACCAAAATTAACAAATAATACTTTTTAGAAGGCTTTTTTAGTTTTCATGACGGGGGAAAACTAAAAAAGCCTTCTAAAAAGTATAACAATAATAAAATCTTAATATTAGTTACCTAAGTATTAATATTTCTACAAGGGAAACGTCACGTCGGGGGGACCACATCTCATTTAGGTGTAGGTATCTATTTAATAATATGTAAGTATTTACAATCTACATAATATTAAACCTGCACTGAGCCCTCGCGGACGCAGCCGCGGGCAGTAGTTAGCAATTAGAATAAATAAATGTCGGTAAACATTTGGGTAGAGCATGTTACCGGCGACAGTGACGGTTCACGTGAAGATTGTTATCATCAGTGTGTACAAGTTACAATAACAAGTCGATAAGTGCAATTCAACGGGTTGATAAGACTGCGGGCGACAGAGTTGGCGCCGCGAGGTTCGCGCGTTACGCCTATCGTCCTCAAAACATTGTGAAATATTTGTGTAGATAATGACGACACAACGAACACTGAGTAATTACGTTGTGGAAAACACAACATTAATGTTCTTTGCCTAAGATTTATAGATATAGGTAATATACAAGCCATAAGTAGGTACCTACATAACTAGCGCACATTAACTAATATATTACCTATGAACAAACGTTACTAGTTATAGGTAGTCTTTAAGTGCCTAACTTTACCTATAAACCACGTTTATTACCTTTAACACTTGCTTGTAAATTAAATGGTTTTTATAAATTGTATTTTTAATGCGCTAAAAGGAAAACAAAAATACGCAACAGTACCTATTTTTATTTTCTACTCATTTATCAGTAACTTTGAACTAAAATAAAATTGTACTTTGCCAAAAAACGATCGGTATGCATGACTTGTTAGCGAATGTTCTTAGTACCAATTAATACTTACGTCATCATAAAAATTAGGTAAGTACTTTAATTATCAAAACAACGACGTCAGTGCCTGAGGCATCAGTGCATTACGAAAAAATTTAATGTTGTCTTGCATTAGGTATCGAGTAATTATATTGACAAATGAATGTACCTACATACCTAACAGAAATACACTAATGTAAACAGTCGCACGTGCAAAAGTAGTCATTATTGTCATATTAAGCGTTAATATAACTCGCACTAATGTAGGCAGGTAAGTAGGTACCTATTCAAAAAGCTAATAAAAATGTCAGACATTGATCAATGTATGCTGAGTAGTAAAACTTCGATGCACTCAAGTTTCTACAGTGTTAAGGTTTAAGAAGGTAAATTTTAAGAAATTAACACCTATCTGTACTAAATTTAAAATGTGACGTAGTATTTATAATATGTACCTATATCTTAAGTAAGGTCAAGGCTTCTAATTCCGTCTACGGGGCTATTCCGTCATGTACACGTTTTTGGCGAATCTAAGCACAGTTCGCCGCTGCCGGCTCAGTTGGTAAAGCAGTAGGGTTTTCTAATTCAAACTAAAAAACACCCATGACGCTGTGCAATAAAGGAAGAAAAATATCTGCTTTCAAAGTTCAGTTGCGTTTCGAAGTCGAAGTGCGAGTATAGTACTATGCAGTTTGATCGAAGATAAATATGAAATAGTTAGACTTCTAGGCTTGTTTGTATGATTATTACAACGTCTATGATATGTATAAACGTGTCTGCCTGTTCGTGATGCGTAAAACTCCGATAGTTTTTAGTAATTCACCATGAAAAATTAACAACTTCAAAATAGTCAAGTGGGAAATTCCGTCTATTTTTTAAGGGGCAAAGCCGTCATATGCCGGTATTTCCCGATTCCAGACATCGTCAACATTTTTTTAGTGTATTACATTTTAAAATAGGTACACTTGTCAATCTGGCAATAATAAGCTTAGCTGTGACGAAATATATGAGTAGGTAATTCAATAGAACGTAGAACGACGTAGTACGAAAATGCTCCGGACTGCAAAATGCATAAATCCTTACTTTATGAAATAATATATATAAAAAATATATATATTAGTACATTTTTAAAAGGTTGAGCTCATCTGATTGGCAAAACATGCCGGAGTAGCCCCAAAAAATTGTGTTTGCGGATAACTCCTATTGTAAATCTTATATCTAAGGTCTAATAACACATATTTGATTGAAATCGACGTGTCTTCATTTTCCGCTAGCTAAGACTTGAAAAAACTGCGTAGTTCTAGGGAAACTGCTTGCATGACGGAATAGCCCCACTCAGGCGGGAAACTCCGTCTACCTGACTATTTTTAAAAAAATATATATAATAAATTAAGCAACCTAGATACAGGGAATATCATACTATTATTTGATTGCCAAGTAAATTGTTGGTCTAATACATACGCGCCATGGGTAAATAGTTAAAAATAAATGTCTCAAAACTTTAATCAAAGTTGATCTAGCTCAAAAATATGCCGGAATTAGAAGCCTTGACCTTACTTCATATTTATGAGCAGATTAATATTAATGTTGTTACAGTCTTTCATCATTATAAAAATATCGTTTTTATAAGTAAAAATTGGTTGCACCTTCGCACTGTTTTTAGGGTTTGTACCCAAGGGTAAAATTACTGAACTTTACTACATATTACTGAGACAGCACTGTCCGGCCGTCGTCACCAACCTGTAATCATGAATCGTGATAGTTAGCCAGTTGAAAAATTCACAATTAATTCGATTTCTGTTACCGCTATAACAAATACTAAGAATTGGTATTCAAAAAATAAATATTTAAGGACCCATACCACAAACATGATTTTTTTGCCGTTTTGCAGATAATGGTAGGTATGTACTCGTGCTTACTTACTTACAGAAAACCAACTAAGTTAGACTTGTGACTTGGCCGGTTTTTCTGTAAGTGTGACTCTAAGATTGACTGGCAGAGAATGCCTCAAGGCTATAAGTTCGCCTTTTATACACTAGGTAGGTACTTAGCTTCTGTTAATTTTTGTACAATAAAATATGTATAAATAAATAAATACTAATAAGTACTTATTCAAATTCCTTAATAGAAAAAACAAAAACCCGTATGAAAGGGAGAATACCTATCTGAAATCTCTACCCTTAGGTACTTACGTGTTATTTAAAAAAATATATTATCCTAAGTATAATCATATCAAAATCCGCTTCAACTAAGCAGACAAGGTCGGTTAAAATTCACTTAATATTGTAAATAAAATTTCCGTAGGTAGGCACGATAGGTGGGCATTATGACGCGGCGTCGCGAAAATGTGTTCGACAGCGCAGCCTTGAGTGGGTCCCTTGAACCTACAGCGAAGCCAGAGACCGGTCAAAAAACAAACCACCTGTCTCGGTGCCCCTCGCGACACGAGACTGTCTGATTGATTGCTATTAACTGCTAATAAGTGAATGACAAATTAATATACATATAGTGTACTAATAGCATATCTACTTATCGGACACAATATAAATTAGACTGATAAAATTATACTAGTACATGTCACTATAAATACATAGGTACATTAAATGTCATAATGATGATTGTTACGTTTACACCCCTAAATCATTGAATTGATTTTGATGAATTCTGGTAATGAGATCGATCTTGGCGAAAGATTACCTACTTTTATCCCGATGGTTTTTAAAAGCTTGGTAGATATTTAATGCTCAGAGCTGGCCCTAGCTTTGATCCGAGTAGAGGGAGATTGTTTTTACGACCCATTCCTTGACGTTTACACAATCGGAAAAAATCTTTCCCAAATAATAATTTATAAGACTTCATTCGAATCTAGCTTTAACGACTATGTACGTCGGTACCTAAGTGCCTATAGCTAATAAATAATACAAGTAAATTTTAATAACACAAGGCTTTTAAGCCTGCAATTTGAGTGTGATGACCGATGAATAATATTCAAGGTAAGGGCCGCAGCCGCCGTTTATTTTTTCCTGTATCGAATGTACCAACTCACAGATAAACATACTGATTCTGAGTATCACTACAATGACGTAGATTTAGTCACTTCAATATATGTATTTAAAATGCTTGGGTGACTAGTACTTAACAAAGTCTTTATTTAACATTCATGCATGTATTTATTTATTTATTGAAGTAAATTATAATAAATATGCCGAACATACCGTTTTGTAAAAAAAAAAATATTTATAGCTTTATATATATACTAGCTTCTGCCCGCGACTTCGTCCGCGTGAAACTCCTCCTTTTTTGCAGTCGGTTAAAAAGTAGCCTATGTCATTTCTCAGGCTCCAGACTATCTTTGTACCAAATTTCATTTAAATCGGTTCAGTAGTTTTAGCGTGAAAGCGTAACAGACAGACAGACAGACAGAGTTACTTTCGCATTTATAATATTAGTAGGGATACCTAATTCGACCAAATTTGTTGACGGATAACGTTACCCGCAGGAAACTCTAGTAGGTAAATATGTAAATACTTCTCGAATAACACCCCGCACCTTTTATAGATGCATAATAGTAATTTGATATAACTTAGCTAAGACTTTCAGTAGTAGTTAAACTTCCGGTGAGCTAGTTGTAAGACTTCTTTCCACTATTTGCTTCAAATTAAAATGTCACACAGATTAAATATATTATACCTATTAAATTACTTACATGAACACTTTCCAAAAAGTTATCATTGTAATTTTTGTTAACCTGTTGATTTTTGTGAGTGACCCGTTAGGTAATTTGCATAAGCTGTTTTCCTTATTCATATATACAAATAAAGTAACCACTCAAAAACTATACCTACTTAGGGAAAAATCAAAATTTACAAAAAAATTGTGCCTACGACTAATTTTGTTATAAATATTATGCTATATTTTTTAATAATAGCGCGGAATAAAGTTTAGTACCTAGGTAGGTACGTCGTTTATGCAGACAGAGGCTCCGATAAATGCGCAGGAGCGCGAGCTATACGCAGACAGTATTTTGAAAAGAGCCGAAGCGCCACCACGCTCACATGGCACAGCATGGATATTCATGGATAAACGTAGATATAGTATTAGGCTCGTTTTTATTTCACCAACGGACTTGTATTGCGTTTATACATAGACCTAAACGACTTTCAAACTAGCTGAACTCTAGGATTCTTTCTTAAGATCTGTATTACAAAAAAAAAAAAAATTAAAAATTTATCAAACCCCCGACATAAAAACCTAAAAGCCTTCTAAAAAGTATAATAATAATAAAAACTTGATATTAGGTAGGTACGTACCTAAGTATTAATAGGTATTTCTACAAAGAAACCTAATATCAAGTTTTTATTATTATTATACTTTTTAGAAGGCTTTTAGGTTTTTATGTCGGGGGTTTGATAAATTTTTAATTTATTTTTTTTATTTCATACTTTTTGAGAGTAGGTAGGTACCTATTACCTATATTTTTTTTAACCAATTTCCTTTTTACATGGAATTTTGTAATGTTCATGTGATCCTCTTTCATTTGATACCCCACTCGGTTATATTTGTAGTCATTTAGTTAACCATCCACACTTTCACTCCCTATATTTTTTGAACTACTTAACCGATTTGCATTATAACATCAATTTTGTAATGTACACGTGATCCTCTTTCATTTGATACCCCACTCGGGTATATTTGTAGACATTTGGTTTTCCATCCCCACTTTAGCTCGCTATAATTTTTAAACGACTTAACCGATTTTCATTATAGTTTCAATTTTGTTATGTACACGTGATCCTCTTTCATTTGATACCCCACACGAGTACCTTTGTAGACTTTTATTTTTCCATCCCCTCTTTTATCCTCCCTAATTATTAAACTACTGAACCGATTTTCATCAAACATAGCTAAGAACACTCCCGACATATTCACCTTTCAAACAAAAAAAACAGAATCAAAATCGGTTCATGCGTTAGGGAGCTATGATGCCACAGACAGACACACACACACACAGACAGACAGACAGACAGACAGACGGACAGACAGACAGACAGACAGACAGACAGACAGACAGACAGACAGACACGTCAAACTTATAACACCCCTTCGTTTTTTCGTCGGGGGTTAAAAAAGCTTTCCCCTAACTTAAACGCAATAAAGACTCGTTGCCCTCGAAAAGTGCATTGATCTCGAGACGCGTCCTTCTCTGGCACAGTAATCGCTGCAAGGGAAGCAAGCGTCTCTTTTTTTATAGTTAACATTAATCACGTGTGCGAGTAGGAGAAGAGAACGCAGTAGACAGGATGTTCGTAGTAAGTTGCGGCCAATACACCCGACTTCGTCCATCCACCGGGCGCAATGAACGGGTGCCCGCCCAGCCGTAGCACGATGCGAGACAACCACGCGGACTATTAATGCCACGTTGGAATTGGCGCCAATTTGCAAGTTACCTTAACCACCTAGCAAACTGTCTACAAGAATATATTTTATTGTACGCCTGTACGGCATCAACAATGTCGATTTCAAATTATATTTCAAAATGGAAAATAATTATATTTCCTTAAAACACCTAGAGCACCATACCAATGTAAATTAAATCTTGTTTTATTAAAAACTACGCCACATGAACAAACGCTAATTAAATAAAGTAAATGTAATTGTATTAAGTACATAAACAATTAGGCAAGCTGAGGGTTTGACAAAACAATTCATTATTTCACAGATTACCCAAGTAGAGCGATTTGTCGCCTTTCTGATCCTAAATTTCACTCGAAATAAAAACCTATTATCAAATCTAATCTAGCCATCATTAAACCCATGTACAAACATTGATTAATTATTATTTTACCACTAATAAAGAGTTTATGATGAGTGGCCCAAAAGCAACGTGTACGTATTTCGCGCCAAAAGTTGTAAGCGACGACAGCGACCACGTGCTCGTTTTATACTGAAGAAATGTTCACATTAAGTAACTAAGTTACGTTTAAAAAATAAACACTTGCACGAACGTATAATACTTAGACAGTTTAATTTTAAAGATAATATTTTTGTAACAAAAATATTAAAGTACTTACATAGTTAAGTATTTCGAAAACGCATTCCTACACATAAGTACAGTTCATAAAATATTCTTAACAAATAAAGTAAGCACCGACCGCTTTAATATTGTGCGAATTAAAAAGGTCCGCTTGTGAGAAATACGCGGGTCAAAATTCCACGAAGGACGCATTCGCAGGCACCGACCTCCGCCTGGTAAGGCAGTGCGCTCAAGTTGAATGGTCTCAGCAGCGGGAAATAAGCGGAACCAGGCGCCTACTTCAATGGCGGTTTATTTTAAAATGAAAAGGAACGCCGCCGCGCCGTAGGATCACATCTCAGGTAAAAATTTAACGTTGCATTTTTAAATTAAGAATGAATTCATTTGAATCCTTGAGTATGCTAGTCGATACTAGTGAGGTAGATAATTTTTGATCAAGACTAATCATGAGCCCGTGGAGTAATAGAATAGCAACCTATCCCGAAAGACAACGAGTGGGTATGTTATAAAAGGGGGTAAGTATAAACGAAAAACACTTTGTAAAGAATAATTACCTCTCAATCAATTCATTCGATTCGATATAATCTATAATAATTATGTAAGTATTTTATATATAGGAAATACATATATTCTGCATGGCTTATTAATTATCAAAACAGGACCCCAGACTGCTTAAAACTAATCAAAATCTTGAAAAAAATACAGGTCCGAAATGCGAATGTTACAATAAGTTTTATAAAACAAGCGAAGTTTAGTTCCATTTTTGGCGCCAAAACACGTGCTACTACGACTTTGCCTTTGATTTAACTGAAAACAGTGAGTGACCATAGCTGGTAACCGAATACAAATTCCTGGATATGTAAAAGTAAGGTTTAACATAAGACTATTGTCAGCTCAGTCGTGCACTGTATATGGAATCTGTAAAGGCTCCGAAACGTCAGCCAATAAAATAAAAATAAAAATAAAAAAATATTTAAAAAAAAAAGCTTTTATTTAAATACTCTAAAAAATAGATAATAAAATTTTGCTTTATAATTTTAACTATAAACTCAGAACCTCATTATACACAATTTATAATAAATGTTCATAACAAATGTTCGTAACAAGCTTTTATGAACATATGTTAAATATTATGTTAAATTATACAATTTATATTTATTTATATAAACAAAAGCTTGTCGCAAAATCATTTTTTTTTAAAGTGCAACCTAATTTTAAAGCAAATGATAAGAAATCACTTAATTCTTTTATACATAGGTAAGAATACTGTTATATTAAATCTTGCGACAAGCTTTTATTTATATAAATAAATATAAATTGTATAATTTAACATAATATTTAACATATGTTCATAAAAGCTTGTTACGAACATTTGTTATGAACATTTATTATAAATTGTGTATAATGAGGTTCTGAGTTTATAGTTAAAATTATAAAGCAAAATTTTATTATCTATTTTTAGAGTATTTAAATAAAAGCTTTTTTTTTAAAATATTTTTTTATTTTTATTTTATTTTTTACTTTTTAGTTATCGTTGGTTCGGTTTCTTAATCTATCCATCTCCTTTAATGCATCATTGTTGCAAGGTCGCTGGCCGGTTAATCACCATTGTAATATCAAAGTACTCGCCAAGACGAATCAAATGAGCCAAAACACGATGGGGTTGCGTCATATAGTCACGGAGTTCCTATGGCCATCTCCTGTTTCCATCATCAGACCCTGGTCACCATTATAATATCAAAGTACTCGTCAAGACGAATCAAAAGAGCCCAAACACGATGGGTTTGCGTTGTATAGTCACGGAGTTCCTATGGCCACCTCCTGTCTCCATCATCAGACCCTGGTCACCATTATAATATCAAAGTACTCGTCAAGACGAATCAAATGAGCCTAAACACGATGGGTTTGCGTTGTATAGTCACGGAGTTCCTATGGCCACCTCCTGTCTCCATCATCAGACCCTGGTCACCATTATAATATCAAAGTACTGGTCAAGACAAATCAAATGAGCCTAAACTCGATGGGGTTGGCTCGTATAATCACGGAGTTCCTATGGCCACCTCCCGTCTCCATCATCAGATCAGCTCGATGGTACCATAATATTGCATTGTCACCTGATTCTACCATACATGTAAAATTTCAACTAAATCGGTTGAGGGCAAGTGCCCTAAAATTAAGTTGCAAGATTCCACCCGTACAAACATCCATACATACATCGCAAGTTAAATAAAAGCTTTTAAAATACGCGAGTTAAATCCGTTTAAAGTTGTTTCATTCTAATCTATACTAATATTATAAAGAGGAAAGGTTTGTTTGTTTGGATTGAATAGGCTCATAAACGACTGGACCGAATTGAAAAATTCTATGACTGTTAGGAAAAGTAAGTTACACTATTCCCGAGTGGCATAGGCTATAAAAAGTGATCCGAGCGAAGCCGGGCGGACAGCTAGCGTTTAATAACCGCGCAGGTATCAGAAATTATTACGTAAAAGTAATCCTAAAAATTAACATGTTTATTGAGTTTATCAGTCAGTGAAAGAAAACTTTCTATTCAATCGATCGCTTGAAAAATATTATTTTATTGTTGTTCTGTAATAAGTATTCTTAATATTATTATTACTCGTATATATAAGATGTTATCGTTATTTTACTATGCTTAAATAACAATGTACAGCCGTCTTTGCGCAAGCAGCTCCGCAGCGATGGTTCAGTGAGTAAAATTTATTGCAATGCAAAAACTTTGAATGCACCGCGCTCAAGACGAGGTTACATTCCGGGCATACCGCGTCTCGCCGCCGCCGCGCCGCCGCCAGCCCCGCACCATTGCCGTTCGTCCAACGCCACCGCAGAACTACATCTGGAAGAATGTAGCCATATCCGGCTACTTCATATGATTCACCGCGTTGTATCTTGAACTTATTAACGAATGGCGTACAAGTACTTTAGCCTTATACGAGTATGGCATTTCCTTGACACTACAGAGTATTGCTTTTAGTGCACTTCATATTTTAAACCTAACGTTAAATTAACATTTAGGAATGATGGTCTTGGAAACAGAAATCAAAATTTAGTCAATTCTATTCTAAAGAGACGCAGGTTGTGTTTTAAAAAAATATACCAAATGGTTAAATACTTACTTGAAAACACAGTTTCAGATCTAAAAACGGGTTTAATCGCGGCAGCCGCTATCCAGCATCAAGGACGCGCCTGGAACGCGGCGGGCTCGGACTCTCCGCCGATGCGTCATCGAGTCAGCTCAGGTTATACACCCGTGTCATTCACCCGCCCTCTTCGATTCACAACATGTTACAATAACTAATAACAATTTGCTTCGTAGATTATTTGAATCGTCCCTAAATTTAAGCATATTAATCCCTCAACAAATCAGCGCATTCATTACGATCGGCATATATTACGCGATATAAATATTATAATAATACCACTGAAATTATTGAGCAACTGTTTCTGCATAAATAGCATGAATATGATGTAGGATTACGTGAGACTTTTTAGGTACATAATGAAAAGAAACATGGGATGCACTTACTGACTATGCATGAGTCAGAGCCCTCTGATAAGTAGGATCAGAGGCACGCTCAAGGCATTCATTGTACAATTTGTACATACACGCACAGCGCCCGCGCCCATTCACTAAGCAAGCATGACTCAGTTGCCCACCCACTGCATGGACATATTGGGCAACGGCCACTGCAACACAATTAACAACCACATTGAATAATACTTTATCAAACTTCTTTGCGCATTATTTGTCTAGTGATAATCCTTGGAAGTAAATGTTATTGTTAAACATTTTTAATATTCTTACCTAGGCAAAATCCCTAAACCAAAGATATATATATGTATGTAGGTTGAACGTCTGACACTTACAGTACTCGTCTGGGTCAGGTTCTAAGTGAGTGTAGTTGAGTAGGGTTCAATAAATTTCAAGTTACGCACACTGTCTAAGATATTTCACCGAGGATTGCGACCTTATCGTACAACGACACCGAGGCACCTTGCTCCCAACAATCAATTTGCGCCCTATAAAATCTCGAACATATATATTTTGTATTATTTGCCTGACATTTAATGGAATTGTATATTTTAACATTATCATAATTTTATAAAATATTTTGTTATTTTGCTATATAATGTAATGTATCAAATATATAACAATATTTGTTATTAGGTTAGTACCTACTCTACTTTTCCAACAAACGGCGCCCGAAAAGTCGTATTATCTCTATTTTTTTCTATCAGGAGTATCAAGTTTACTTATTTTCGATTTAAAGTACGAGTTATTATTTACTACTAGTAGCAGATTCCCGACGGGAGATTTGAACTTTGTTGAGAGCCAGAGGGTGTCTGGAGAGCAGACTGCGGTCTCAGGCAGCATTTTAACCTCTCGTTATTCGTATTATGAATATGTACGTAAGTACTATGTTTTAAATACAAATATAATTATTCACAAAGTTGCAATTAATCAATTAGGTATATGTTTTTTTTAAATAAACATAACGAAAAAGAATTAAATAACACTTATCGCCAAGACGAGCGCGAAGCATGCACTGCCGTACCATTCTTTACTGAAACCATTACGCCGCATTTTCAGGCCCCTATCTGAGAACCTCTTGATAAGACCAGAACGCAGAAATTTTCGTCATCCAGTAAGCTGTTATAGCTTACGGCCAACGGTAACGGCCAAGTCACACAACATTAAATATCATAATAAAGAAATCACAGTAAGGAACCTTAGACTTGGCACGTCTTTGTCTAGATTTCATTACTTTTTAGAGACGAACAAGCAGCTTCAGAAGAAGAAGTCATCGAAGTTGGCGAGTTTTTAACCCCCGACGCAAAAACGACGGGGTGTTATAAGTTTGACGTGTCTGTGTGTGTGTGTGTGTGTGTGTCTGTCTGTGGCATCATAGCTCCCAAACGCATGAACCGATTTTGATTCTGTTTTTTTTGTTTGAAAGGTGTATATGTCGGGAGTGTTCTTAGCTATGTTTTATAAAAATCGGCTGAGTAGTTTAATAATTAGGGGGGGTTAAAGAGGGGATGTAAAAATAAATGTCTACAAATATACTCGAGTGGGGTATCCAATGAAAGAGGGTGACGAGTACATTACAAAATTGAAATCATAATGAAAATCGGTTGAGTCGTTCAAAAAATATTGGGAGTGAAAGTGGGGATGGAAAACCGAATGTCTACAAATATACCCGAGTGGGGTATCAAATGAAAGAGGATCGCGTGTACATTACAAAATTGAAATCACAATGAAAATCGGTTACGTAGTTCAAAAATTATGGGGAGTAATAGCGTAAATGGTAAGCCCAATGTCGACAAATATACCCGAGTGGGGTATCAAATGTAAGAGGATAACATGTACATTACGAAATTCCATGTGGAATGGAATTAAGTTAAAAATAATAATATGTAGTAGGTACCTACGTACCTACTTACAAAAAGTATGAAATAAAAAATAAATTAAAAATTTATCAAACCCCCGACATAAAAACTAAAAGGCCCTCTAAAAAGTATATCAATAATAAAATCTTAATATTAGTTACCTAAGTATTAATATTTCTACAAAGAAAACGTCATGTCGGGGGGACCGTAGGTTTAGGTAGATTGTAAATATTAGGTAAGTAAGTACACCTAAATGAAAAGCGGTCCCCCGACATGACGTTTTCTTTGTAGAAATATTAATACTTAGGTAACTAATATTAAGATTTTATTATTGATATACTTTTTAGAGGGCCTTTTAGTTTTTATGTCGGGGGTTTGTTAAATTTTTAATTTATTTTTTTTTTACAGAATGTTTTTGGTGGGATACATTTTGCTGCGTTAAACAATTCTGAACTCAATATTGATATAAAAAAATAAGGTTAGGTGGGTTCAAATCTCTGCTATAACGGCGGTCAGAACTAAGCTTACACGATTTAGGGTTCTGCTACGTACAAGATTTTCTTCAACTATAACGACAATGCCAAAAAACTACGGCATACCTGTAAAGAAACATATTTTAAAAGCTTTTATTTAACTTGCGATGTATGTATGGATGTTTGTTCGGGTGGAATCTTGCAACTTAATTTTAGGGCACTTGCCCTCAACCGATTTAGCTGAAATTTTACATGTATGGTAGAATCAGGAATCAGAATCTATTTTTTAGAGCATTTAAATAAATTTATAACCATATTCTATCTAAATATTAAAAAACAATAAATTAAAAAGGTTGACCACTCGTAGTACAGCGTAGATCCTGGTATTTAATGTTAATGTTAGATGTCCCGATGCGTCTGTGTGTTCTGTCTGAGAGGTACGCACGGCGA
This sequence comes from Polylopha cassiicola, assembly GCA_038024825.1. NCBI lineage: Eukaryota > Metazoa > Arthropoda > Insecta > Lepidoptera > Tortricidae > Polylopha > Polylopha cassiicola. Next base: position 9,933,756 of record CP149044.1, on the reverse strand, counting down.
GACGGCAAATCTCACCCTCCGCCCTCGCCCTCTGTCGCTTCGAGCCCTCCGGCGAGACGGAGCTTTGACCCGGTCGTGGGTCACTAAATAACTTCAATATCACCCCTATCTATATTCTACATTACACGTCTCTTCTAGAAAAACAAAACATGAACTGTAAATAAAGGTGTTTTTATTTATATGACAAGACACTTTTAGAAACAATTTACATTTACAGTTTTTAGTTTGCATTACATACGCGTTAGTTAAATATGCGAGTTAAATCCGTTTATAGTTGTTTCATTCGAATGTGTAAGGTAAAAACAGCGAAAGCATCATAAATTAATAATATGCCAAGATTTTTTAATCTTAATTTTTTTTTTTTTTTTTTTTTTTTTTTATATTTTTGGACAATTCACACCAATTATCTAGTCCCATTTTAAGCAAAGCTTGTGTTATGGGTACTAGACAACGGATAAATATACATAAATACATATAAGACATCCAAGACTCAGGTACAGATGCCAGTGCTCATCACATTGACATCTGCCCCTAGCGGGATTCGAACCCGCAACCTCCGGTTTCGTAGTCAGGGCCTCTGACCACTAGACCAACAGGTCGTCGAATTGAATCGATTCTACTCAAACAGCATGAGTCTTGTAAATAGGTAGGATGCCAAATAGTTCATTGAACAATATTTTTGAGATTTCCTAACAAATAACAAGTGATGCGTATAGGTAGTATTATTAGACTTGCCAAATTGCTTTGAACGGTTTAGCGGCCTGAGTACAAAACGCAGCTTACGATTAGTCTTAGAGACGATATATTCATAGTCACCACGAAAAGATAGTTGACCGTCAAACATAACACCTGGGTCTTTAATAACATGATCTCTCATATCTCTCATTAGACGTCGAATAATTAGTACCAGTACCTTCTGTAATCCCGGGACATTCGATATTTATAAAAAAAAATACTGTAAAGTCGTATAGGAAAACCAGTATCAAAATTATCTGTTTTTGTTTGAATAGTTTCGTTGGGTCTTGAATGTGTTATAACTATGTAGTACCTGGGGGGCCAAGTTTTGCTCAAGGAAAACGAATTTTCCAGAAGATGATAGATTTCTCGCTCCCGAAAACTCGGATACCGCAGTTTTAAGAAAAAATACTAATTTATACTAGACAAAATAAGTATTATAGTTAGATATTATACACATGATTTAGTTTCATACACCGAATATAATTTACCTATACAATAACCCCATATCCATCTAAAAATAATAACAAAAATAAAATCACACTGGCGTTGAGAACATGGAATGGCTTCTCACGTAGAATACAAAAAAAAAACGTTTATTTTATAGTATCAAGGTCCTTGCAGACATGACAGACCGGACATCGAACCCAGCGATGTCTATCAGTGCGTGAGTCAGTTTAAAAACCATTTTTTTGGGCTCTAGATACCAACAAATTTGATATTTTCATTTGTTGTTACATTAAATTAGTTATATCTAATATCAGTTGTGACTCCAACTACATGTGAAATAATGAACGTTATTATAAATTGTAGAGATGATTAAATATAAAAAATGTACAGATGTTCATTACCTACTAGTTACAGACACAGTTATAGCAAAACGAAATCATATAGACAAAGTAATTTAAATTAATTTCGATGACAACAAGTTAAGGCCTTTGGAGTACCAAAACAGTACAAACATAGTCAATACTGTTTTAGTTCAAACATTTTAAAATGTAACGTGCCTTTCCTATAAAAATATTTTTTGCCTTTTGATCCTTGTATTTTTTGTTTACTTAAATACGCGAATGGCCATTAAACATATGCTATACGACACGAAACGAGCCTAAAAATAGTTAGCGAAATCTTAATGGGGCGTATAATAGTATAATAAAGCAATAAAATTCAAAGCATGAAGCAATTAATACACCCCATGCAATGTGTTGGGGTCGGTGTGATAACGCAAGACATAACGCTCATTCCATAGCGGATAGGATTCGTCGATGCAGATCGTGGTCTTGATGTAAATTACTTACCTACATAAAACATGATTTATGAAATAATGTATGTAAGTTTAAGTATTAGGAGTTTTATGTATCTTTCTGTATCAAAGCATTATTTTAATGTAGGTTTTTTTCATCTTTAATTATTATTAAATATTTACCTAGGTGTGTTTATTTTATGTACACTACTGATTTTATGTGTACGTGATATAGATTCGTGACGATACATGGAAGAATAACTTTCACTTGAATCAATTTGAAATCGGGTTTTTGCGGGTTTTGTACGCGCAAACATTATCACTGACAGTAGTTTTCTTTTCCATTGCTGGTAATTCCAGGATGTTAGGAAAAAAGTGAACATGTTTCCAAACTAATTTCAGGATACTAACGCTAGATTTGTCAAAATTTTAAATAGCTTTCTTATAGGATAAATTGACAATTATTCATTGGAACAAAGCAAAACTATATACGTAGGAATTATCGCGTATATTGATTTGATATAGATGTTTCGTAAACTGTATAGTTCCCATATCCGTAGCAGACTAAGTTGTCAATAGTCTGACACTGAGCAATTACCTATTGTCAAAATGTATAATAGCAGTATGAGTGGACGACAAACAGCGCTAAAGAATGAATACAAATAGTCCGAATATTTTGAGTGAAAGTGAAATCATAGTTGTTTTATTTCAATAATCGCAAATAATTAACTTAATCGCAGTACGTACACATTTTCAATTCAGCACGAGCATCGGGTACATTTTCGGTAATGTTATAGGTAATATGCATTTTATTATGTTTATCCGTCGACTAATATTTACAAATTTAAGTTACACATCATACACACTATGCACACCAGTTACTGGTCAGTCGTTATCCATGCGGGCCAGTCCCTTTCATAATCAATTATTGTTTATTGAAATGATAATAAAACCCCTATATAAGCAGTACTACAATAGATACCTTATTATATAACTTTAATTAAAGGAACATTATTGTAAATATTGTAGTCGTGTTAAACGACTATTGTTGCTTGCAACATAAAAGGTCGTGTGAATTCACTACGCCGACTCCGCGTTGTATGACGGAGTGCAAGATAAGCTTATACACTTAAGTAGTTATTGCATTACCTACACAATTTTCGTTTAAAGACTCAAACTTATCGGTTGTTACATAACGTCTTAGTTTTCTTACATTTCTTGGTATTAGGTACAATTGCGATTGAAGGTTAAAATATTATGTAAGTAACTATATTAATGTGTACCTATTATATGAGTTGTAATTTGCACGTGTATCCTTACACGTGGTTTATGCTACAATGCATTCCATGTCATTACTTTCTTATCGGCTCCGAGAAACAACATTAGTGAACACGAAAAATAAATGAAAATTCCATTATAGCCGTGAAAACAAAGACGTAGTGCTCGTGTAAAACTCGTGGCACGTGCAAGGGTCGTCAACTTCATATGTAGGTACCTACGTTTACATATTAAACAGCGGTGCAACACTACGTGTCATAACATGAATATTTCGTAAATACTACGTGATATAATTGTACATAGATGGAGTATGCTGATAAAGAGTCTCTGAGATTAATTACAAACTTATCTGATAAATTCATACCTGATATCTTATATTTAGCTCAAAGGATGTGAGATAATAATAATGCGCATCTTAAAAACCTTACCATGTATACCATGTATACAAATGCTTGACTTGCTTCATTTTTAAAATACTTTGGTACAGTGTAAAGAAATACTAATGTTAATCAACGCTCGTACGTCACGTATAATTTTCTTAATAACCAAAATGTGGACTGAAATCAGGCAGAATAACTTAGGCAAACGTTACCAATTCATCAGTAGGTACCTACTATGACATATTTTATGATTCCGGTTTACTAAATGTATCCTATTGTGTACAATCAAAATAATATATCGAACTACCGACTTGAAATAACAAAAAGCTTTTAAAAATGAACAATTCTGATGAGGATTTTGTGTAGCAAACTGTCACATTAACCTAAAATGTTGATTTAAATATTCAAGGAATGTGAAATGTTTAAAATGTTTAATGTTTTTTGTTTTAGAATGTCCGTGGTTCCTCTATTTAATATAGTAGTTAGCAATCAATTAAACTTTTAGCACTTTATAATAATTCATTTGGAGTAGATACGCGTTTCTATTTATAAGTGTTTAATTTGAATGCGACTAAGTTTATTGATGAGTTTGGAATGTTTTCGGTTATAAATCAAGTTAGATGAATCACATTTAAATATTATGACATCAGAAGCACGTGCAACACACTGTGACTCTCGCGCCGCGTCGCGGTCGCTTGGCGCGGTGAGGAGCGGTGTGTGACGATGTTGTCAATGGAAAACTAGTACACTCTACTGCCACATACACTTTACTAACGTTTCGGTACAGAGCCGCTACGCACGGAAGAAACTTGAGATGATAGTCTAATTTAAGTCGTCAGAACAACGCGATGTGTGTCGGTATGAATATGGTACTTTATTATTTACATTCTTAAGAACGAAAAAGCGTTGTTTTTGAAATAGACGGTTTAATCTTTAACCTTTGTCTATTGGTATAAGTATACAGTGAAATCTGGTTAAGTGGTTCAGGTATAATAAAGAAACCCCCAGAGCTGGAACTCATGCTGAGATCCCAACACTTTTCACTGGGTTCACTGTACATTTGATACTTTATTGAATAATCGCAATTATATAACTGAGATAACTTCTTTTCTGACCTCTATTGATGAAACCCTGTGTATAGAGACAGATATTTTTTATAAGTACCTGGATATCCGAGCCTAGAGTTTTGCGTGAGACCAATTTATAGATCCTTGAAAACTCAGTTAACCAGGTTTCACTGTATTTTAAAATTATTAAGTGATTAAATTAAAAACACGAACGCACGCTTATCACAGACTTTCAAGTATACCTAATACATATTTTTGATCGTAAGTCACGTGTTATTTGCAACGGATAATATCGTCATGAGTGTTTTATTTAGAACATTATTGAGATAATTATTATAGGTAAGTACCTATGAGTGTTAGTGTAAATAGAGTAATGTATGCAATCGCACATATTTAATTTGATATTAAAACACACGTGTTATCTTGTTATAAAACCATACTTGTGTAGGTACCAATGGTACGGAACCCTGACAATGTGTAGATAATAATATGTGCTAGTTTAACAGCACATAAGCAAATAGTAACAATAATCCAACACGATGTGTTATATGAGACAAAGCATTGCAATTTAAATAAGTTAAAACCACAATAATATTTTGATGCGGTTTTCGCTTGTGGGAATAACAACCAAGTTAACAACATTAATCGAACCAAACATAGACCGCACCTACTTTCACTTAAGTTTATGCTTGAAAGTGGGCATGTAACCAGTGATACAAAAAAGTATTTTTTATTGTTAAATGTGATACTTTTTGCAATCTATCAGTTCCGGAATGTGTTATCAATGGTTTAATAAGAGGGTGGTGATCCTCTGTTATTTAAAGGGTATTTGAGTTTATTTTGGACGATTTTTTTTTAGGTAGGTAGTAGGCAAGTTACAGGAGGCTGTTTTCAGAGAACAGAAAACTGAGCACTGGGTCTCGCTGGCGCGGCTGCAGTAACACTCTAGCTCTAGATTACCTACATTGACCACCGCTGCACCGCCACCGCGCGGGCGTAGATGACAAATTATGCGATTAAACACGATAAGGAAAATTTTGCGTGCGCTTTAAATCCGCTTTTAGCTTTAATTAATACTTAATAGTCCGAATGTAGGTAAGTACTTATAAGAGTTATGCGCAAGTTAATAAGTATGACATGCATAATAATTAGATAATATAAAAATATACCCACTGTATAATATATATCCTATAATTAAAGTTGTTTAAATTAATAAAGGGTAAGTAGTTAATAAATAAAATATAATAAAATGTATGTATACTTACCTAACTTTAAACGGTTTAAATTAATAGTAGCTATCAGAGTTTTTATTTTCTATTAACTTTCTTAATACTAACGCTTATACAGTCCCATTTATGGAGCGTAATGTAATTAATTTAACAATGTTCTAGTAAGTATATAAATAATCGTCTTGTCGCTCTATTGTTGGCGCGATGTATCGACGCGCCGGTCACGTCGCCGCGACACGTCTTGCGTCGGCGCCCGCCTCCGGCTCATGTTGCGGCTATATGCGGACACAACAACTAAACACACGCAATTATACAACATCTGCAACTGTAACTATTCCTTTTACACTTAAACTCACTTCTTAACAAGAATACCTACTCGTTTTCGTCATCCGTTTATAATTGTTTGCCTCGAGAGTATTATTTGTATTAGTATCAAAATTAGAAGCATATCAGACATTTTGAAGTAAATGATGGTGTCCCGTGCTCGGCGTCATACCAACTGAGTACTAAGGTCGAGCTGCAACTGTGTAATGTAATTAGGGTAATGTTTACAGTTGCGCAGCCAAACGCATGAATCACGAGTTAGGTGGACGTCGGTACCACATGCGACCAAATTCGAGCCGTTGCGACCACCTCGCACCATTTTTAACCAGACCCTATTAATAATACCTACTCATCTGACTTCCGACAATCATGAGAAACGACGATGACGACAGACAGTACAAAAAATATATATAAATATTTATGCAAAAAAAACGTCGTCCCACGTCATGTCTTACATGTTTATTTATCTCGCGCCTCCGGCTATAGTTCGACTTTAGTTCAGAAAAATAACTAATTTCTACAATGTAAGGTGAAACTTTCAGTTTTTATTTAGAATAGCAATAACGGGTAAATTTTATTAGCTTTTCCCTCATATTAGGAGCGTGGTGTGAGCGATTGGGAAGGATCTTATTGCGAGGATACAAAGTAATCTGTCTACAGGCATTATGTCAATAGAATCATCCATAAAGCATTTTATTCTGATTTTATTAACGCGTCTTTGAGCTTAGGCCAAATAAAGAGAGCCAACTCATCTAGCTAGATCTGACGCCTAATATTAATTCAGAATTTACTTACGACCCGTTACGACACTTCACTTCTGATAAGAGAAACCTTTATAGGTACCTACCTACATTTTTAAATTTCCATTAGGTACTATATGTACAATACATCTTTTTCAGCATAAAATACATTATCACGTTAAGTTACCGTGTGGAAAATAAGAGTTATATTTAGAATAGGGTTTGTTTTGCAGGTCGATGATATAATACGCTAAACAATAATCGTTAGATTTAGCAAGTATAGCATCGAGCTGGCCCTCGTGATTGCGCCGGGCGTGATGCCAAGGCGGCGCGCGCGTTGCAGCGGCGGCGCGTCGTCGGCGAGGCCACGTCATACATCCATCACATAGCTCATCACTAGCTAAGAATAGAACACAAGCCTAGTCCATTCCTCGAATTCCGCAAAGCATAAACAACACTATCGTAGGGTGATGGCACCAGTAATGGACATGGCACCAATTATGGACATTATTTTCGTTGATCGAATTTATTAAGCAACTGGCCCAACATTTTTCAATTGGAGATACTAAAACATAAGCAATAGACGTTTGGGCTTTCATTTTGATACACCTCATCAAAATTGCCCGTTTTATTTGAAGATGGTTGGGAATTGAAATCTCGTTTCGCGCGGTGGTCATAAAAATCCGTTTTTGTTATTGAAATCGTTAAGGAGGTGAGTACATATTTGTGCATGGTATTATCTTGTGTTGTGTTGTAATGAGATTTTTTGTTGTTTTTACGAAATAATACTATATTGCAAGTAAATTGAGCTAAGTTGAATATGTCCAATCCCAATAATAAGTTTTTTGTGGGGTTTGTTCATCACTGGATTCGATTTTTTACGAATTCCAGTTATGGACAAGTGTCCATTCTTAAGTTTTTTAATATTTTTTAGTTTATTGTATTAAATTATTTAATTTGTTGCACTAAACATTTCGGTTGAGTTGATTTTGTGATTGCTCTTTATTTTCCAATGATGGACAATGTCCATAAATGGCTATTTTAGTCGTCCATCATTGGGTTCTTTGTTTTAACTTATATGGCGCCAATAAAAAATTACACCCCGGAACAAATAGGGAGGGCATTTGATGCTGTATGATGCTGCATGATGCTGCTGAGGATGGGAGAAATGATGATCACAGCTGCCCTCCGGTTTCTTCTTCTTCTTCTTCAACCTTATTCTACCCAATGCTGAGTAAAGGTCTCTTCCATTTCAGCCCACTTCCCACGATCTCAAGTTTCCCGCATCCAATGTTTCCCAGCCACATGCACCAGATCATCGGTCCACCTTGCTGGCTGTCTTCCGACATTTCGCCGCCCCTTTCTCCGTCTCCAATCCAGCATCCTTTCTTCCGTCGGACCTATGACAGACATGGCCCGTCTACTTCCTTTTCTTCAAAGCTATGGTTTTTGTTATGTCGCACGTCGGTTAGTCTGGTTCTCTTCTGAATATCGGTATAACGGACCCGGTCACAAAGAGAAATACCTAACATAGCTCTTGCCTTATACTACTTGGAGTCTATACTTGGAGTCGATGGATGATTTGCCTCGTGAAGTCCCGGCTCCTAGACCATTACGAGAAGAACGCACTGTTGAAACGTGCGACGCTTGAGGTATAAAGACGCACACGTTTGTCTTTCAGGACGTCTGAGAGCTTACCAAAATCCCCCCATCCCAGTTGGATTCGCCCTCCGGTTTGGGGTCCCTCAAATAACTTTGCATAACAAAGTCCAGTCCAAAAGTCCTGCAGTTTGTGCTATGGGACTTCAAACTATTCTCACGGCAGAGGAAGAGGGCGATTTGGTGAAATGGTTGGTCGCAATGAGTTAAAAGCATTTTCACATAAATTTTCAAATAAATTAACAGAGAGCGTGCAAAAAATTCTCCAGGCTCCAGGTATCCGGAGCCAAGTATCTTCATTCTACATCTGGTGAGGGCGTCGCAGTGACACACCAAGTGTTCCACAGTTTCACATTCCTCTCCACACATTCTGCAGTCGCTGCTGTTTGTAAGTCCCATTTTGTGTAGGAGTTCGTTGACTCCTAAGTGACCAGTGAAGACTCCTGTTATAAGTCGGATTCGTCTTCAGTTTAGAAACCAGAGTTTTTTAGTCCAGTTTTCATTTGGGTGTTGTATAAATTGCCGTGAGGACCTTAGACCTAAGCATGCCTTCCACTCTTCGGTGTGGCTCTTGATTGTGTTTTCCTTAAGGCCTGTGTTAAAGGTGTTGAACGCCATGCGGATTATATACCAGCCCCGACTGCACTTTATGGGCTCCAAGGGCCTTCACCGCAGCCTGGCTGTCACTCAAAAATATAGATGGTTTTTCGTCCAGGTGCCTGTCTATATTTTCTTGTGCACATGCAGCATACGTCTCTGCCTGAAATACTGTGGCATGCTTTCCCATGCTTACACTATAGCATATATATGCACCGCAGTTTCTGATAGATCTCAGTTGATTGATTTATTACCTATGTTACCAATTCTAAGCTGCAACTGCTGGCAAAGAGGCAAAGCCTCAATTAATGTTTAATAAATTATTAAAAACCAGATCGTTGATTGAAAGCCTTATAGTATAACTTTGAAATCTAAGGCTGATCACGTTAAAAGTTCAAATAGAGTTAATCAAAAGTAGATTTTTGACATTTGTTTTAATTATCTGTGCAATAAAAAAGTGTCCATTAATGGATGTTCATGACTGGGTCCATGTCCATTACTGGGGGTCCATCACTGAATCTTCGATGTCCATCAATGGTGATATCGTAAATTTCAATTTATGTATTTTTTATTAATTATGTATTATTCATACAGGATTTTTGGTGTTGTTTAAATGTTCCTCATGTATTTGAGTACCGAACAAAAAATCACCATTTTTGTATTGCCAAAAAACATCCCATTTTTAAACGAAATTCTAATTTAGTGCGCTTAACATGTCCATAATTGGTGCCATCACTCTACTTGCTCATTATAACACCAGCATCACTACAATCACGTGTATTAAGACTTGTATTAAGTATTATAATTTATGATATGTTTTCCGATGAGTAAAATATTAGGTATTAGTTATATGTATACCTATTATTAATGTTTTTTATTTTATTATTATTACCCATGATAATATTATTAATATTTATTCACCTTCTTAAATAACAAATCTCTTATTTTCCTTATTATTGTTTTCAATTTCATTCATTAGTGAGATTGTAAAAATAAGACCAGTATGTAATCCATGCGAAGGTACTTTTATGATAACCTATTATTATGTTATGTTAGGTACCTACATATTTTATTTCTGATTTATCATGTTTGTAAACATAATACTTACCTTCCTTTTTACACGTTGTGCAAGCTCTTACCGGAACAATAGTCATATATATAAATGTCCATGTTGTAAAAATTACATCAGATAGTTTTTACAACTATGTATTTACAAAAGAATAATTAATTAGTTATCAGTACGATTGATATTTTGATTATGGTAATCTTATAAAGTATTTCCAACTAACTGATTACTACATCATACAACAATTGTACTAACATAACCATATAGAGCCGGAACGTCGCCTCGCCAAAGCCGGTCACATGCGGATGTGGCGTCCTGTTTGTCACGAGGGCAATTAGGCCGAAACTAACCTATTAGTATGCTGTTTACTACCAACACAACTGTGTATTTTCAGAATACACGGGTTTTCTTATTGAATTCAATATTACGTGAAATACACCTCAAGGCATCATTAAATGTAAATATTAAGATGGTGCTGAGTGTTATCGAGCATGAATGCGTTTTGCGGACACGGTTGCTTGTTACGCGAGTCATCCACAGTAAACACGGTGCAACGCTCGAAACAAACAACGCCCAGAATATTCCGCCGGACTCTGCTCCGACACAAACACAGGAAATGCCCCGCTTCTTCCATCCAAGATAATATTCACACAAGTGTGTATATATAGGTGGGTATATCCTATCATTTAAACGTATATTTTGTAAAACCGCAATGTCGCGTACTTAGTAGAAAAGTAATTTCTAAAACAATATCATGTGAAAGGTTCGTGGAAACAGATGTACAGGATTGGAAATCATAGATTTTAAAATCACTGATACTGCAGTAAAATAACAAAATTTAAATGCATGACGTAATAATTTCGCCGTTATGTATTTTTGTTTTGATAAGCTAATAATCTGGCCGTTCAAGTATTACGTAAGTATTATGTGGGGGCGGGGGTCTTTGCTTTTATTTTTGATGACATGGGGATGGGGGGTCTAGATGGTGCGGTGCTTACTATCATTTGTAGTTATTTCTTTTTTCTACCTACCGCATTTATTGTTAGTGCAACAGAATTTTAATTTGTTACCTTAAATTAAAAAACATTTTTGACACACTATTAAATAGTCAATTAAAGGAGGGCACGGCATTGCCCCCGCCAAGCCAAGCGCGACACAAACACTGCTGTACCATTCTTAACTGGAACCATTTGCCGCTATTTCAGGCCCCTATTTGAGAACCTCTGGATAAGACTAGAACGCAGGAATTTTTGCCATCCTGTGAACTATAATTACAAACTTAAAATCCAAAATTTCAAATCTGTAGGTCATTTAGTTCCGAAGTTAAGCGAAAGCAAAGTTTCGCATTTATGACACTCACTTACTCTTTCACTCACTTATGATCATCAAAATAGAACTAGTACTTCCCATAAACCCAGAGAGCTGAAATTTGGTACAGAGTTAGAGTTTAATGGCCATAAAGGGAAAACTATAAAAACTAGGAAAATCGCAAAAAAAATGACAAATAAGAAAACCTAAATAAATCCATATGTCCACGTTTCTACAAAAAGAAGTAAAAAAAAAAAACAGTTAAGTAATGTTGTGTGACTTGGCCGTTGAATATCCTTTAGCCCATGGCTTCTGGTATTGGTAATTGGACGATAGTGTCTCATTTTAGGCAACGGCCAAGTCACACAACATTAAATATACCTAATAATAAAGAAATCGCAGTAAGGAACCTTAGACTTGGCACGACTTTGTCTAAATTTCATTACTAGTTTTTTAGAGATAAACAAGCAGCTTCATCGAGACTTGTCTAGTTTTTAACATAATTTTTTAGTGGGCTCATAATTTACAGAAACAACAAACAAGTTGAACGAAAAACAAAATAACAAAATAAATAAACTGCTTAAGTGGCATTACTGGCATTCATCTAATTAAGCAAAAGACATGTCATTTGTTTAATTTAGTGTACAATTTTATAATTGCAAATGATGTATAATCGTTCCCCATTTAGTCAGTCAGACTTTTTAAAAATACATAAATAAATAAAATCGTAGACGAAACATAATTACTACATTATGTTCACTATCATTAGCTTGACCTTAAATTTAGCGTGTTATTTATATCTAAAGAAGGAAGTGTTTTTGCACAAGCGATGTCAGCAACCAGCGACGGTCACTCACCGACACGGTAGGTTGAGACAACTAAAGTTAAATAAAGTAATGTCTGCGCAAAAACTTCATAATATAGCCCGGTGGAATCCGCTACCATGATTACAATATCCAATGGTTTCATATTAATTTGGGATATTGTCAATTCATTCAAGCTCAAATAACTTTTATATTCTCTCTGACTTTAATATCCAAGACAAACTAGATAAAAAAAAATCATTCAAATTGTGAAGTGATATATGATATCTTTTTTTTATAGGTATAGCATGATAGCTATAGGTACCTATAAATAATCAAATCTCATTCGAGAAGAACAAAGTGCAGAAAACACATACTTACTCGTAAAAGACAACGTGGGTCAGTAACACGTTGTTTGTCATTTATAAGTACACTGTAAATGAATACTAATGAAATACTCCGAAAGCAATGACTAAATTGTTTTCAATCTCGAAATAAAAATAATATCGTTAAACATCTTGAAATTTATATCGTTACTAATAGGTATTGTAAATGCGAAAGTAACTCTATAGGTACGTCTGTCTGTCTCGCTTTTTCGAAAATTAAATTTAGTACCTACACAGATAGTCTAGACTCAGAGAAAGGACATAGGAATACTTTTAATTGCGAAATACTATGGCTATATGGGGTTAAAAGGGGGGATGAAAATTTGCAGATTAGAAAAATTAGGCTGGCGTAATTACTAATTCCACGCGGACGGAGACGCGGGCAAAAGCTAGTAAGTACTCTATTAATCAATACAGTTGCAAAAGGTTAACTCCCCTGTAATAAAGCAGGGTATTTTTTTTATTTAAAGATCAGAATCAACGAGTTGCGATGTATACCTATCTCAGTCTTTTTTCTGTCTGCACTCTACAGAAAAAAATACCTACAGGTAATCAAACTAGTAGTAGTAGTAGTATAGGAAAATATTTTATTCCAAAGATACATTTGAGGCGTCCCTTATGTTATGTTGTATGAGTATCTCTATACACCATACCATTAGAATAGTGTACCCGTACTCTTGGCCTCGGTTATGTGTTACGTTTCCGAATAAGGACAGCTGTGTTGAAAGACGTCAGCAACAGCAAATATTGATAGCGATCCCGCTATTGTGTCGCCATATTATAACAAGTACCTACAATGTAAAAATACTATGTGTACCTACCTACATCCTCGCTGGGGCGCCGCTGTGACGCTGCGTCTTTACGAGCTTGTCCCATCCGCTTCATAAACCTTCTTTACTCGACACGTGGACTTTATCGCAAACCTTTAATTACTATCATTCGTGTTTCCAATGAGTCGGTAGAATAGAACACTTACGTTCTATTTGCCACGATTCAAAACCACGCAAGTTTCCTTCACTTCCAGACAAGCAAAAATAATACATATTATTATCTTTCCACTGTTAAATATTATGTAAAAATTTTAAGTACCTAAGTATTGTAGAAGACTACTGTATCTAGACTCAAGCAAAATCTCAATTACAAAAGTGCCTGCGCATGTTTAATTTAATTCTCACGCGTTTTGAGATTAAATCTTGTTTATATCTGGCGCGCAAGAAAATTTAAACTATATAGGTAATATGTATAAAAAGTACCTACCTACATTGAAATTGCGCGACAACCGATTTGATTGCACAGGTACTTAGGTGTTTTTCCACCGTTGAGGGCAATGGCGGGCGGTGTGGCGCCTCGACTGAAAGACGGAAATGAGTTCAATCACCCCGACCTTGACGGCGCCAAAATACATTATTGTTTGCGGCACTAGACTGAAGATAAGACGGAACAATAATATGATATAATAATGCACAATGTATTTATGAAGATGACAAAGGCAACTTTTTTAAAATTATTTTTTATTTACGACGAAAAACTAAAAACGATTAATTGTGCAAAGCAGCGGGCGAAAAGCTCGATAATAAATAAAGCTAGTAGAATTTTCAAATATACGTACTTAACCATACAGAGTTAGCTGAAAAAGATACGCCAAGCAGAGTGTAAGCAACCGCAATGACTGTTACACCGCAATAGCGCGGAACTAACGAACCAGGCCATCTGACGACAAAGGGTCATCACTCTTTTTACAAGAAACGCATAGTTGAACACACGCAATCAGCGGCTAGCATTAATACTGAAACTATTCCACGGATCTAACGAAGAAGTTTCAATATACTTCAATTAAGTGTTTAGGTGAGGTTACTAACGTTACATCTTCGCCCGAAAGTTTACTGGAGGAGACCCAAAAATTAAGATTGCTTTAATTTCATTTAATAAATATATTTATTGTTGATCAATAATCAATTTAATAGCATAGCATGCGTACAGCTCATGGTACTAAAAAAATATATGTAGGTACGTATTTATTTCATTACACAGATCGGACGCATAGGTACCAATTTAATCATACTATACGTTTAGTCTAGATTTAGCTATAATTATGTATTTATAAAAAACAATACGTACCTATCTACTCTTGTCGTACTCGATGCTTAGTATATATAGAACATTAGCAAGTCACCGTGGAGGTCATCTGATACGCGTCATCAATAATTCATCACGGCGTCTTTGTTCAAGGGTTTGTTTTGATACTAAAAGAAATTTAGGATGCATTTGGTACGTATTTCATATACACAACTCAGTCGAAAGTCGATAGGGATAAATCAATTGGTTTAGCAGTAACTGGGAACTTCTCTTTATTTCTTTCCAGAATGGCATTACATGATAATAGAGGGTCATTAAATATAATTAAATTGTAAGCTTAATTATAAAAACTTTGAAAGAAAGAAAGCGAGGGAAGATTATATTATGTACTTAACTTACTACCTTCTAGTTTTAAATACAGCAATCTAGTAGTGAATGACTGATGAATCTAGTAGTTATAGGATTATTATAACCGTAACACGTGTAGAAATACCTACACATTATCCGAGAACATGTTTAAAAAATTGATAAGTCCATTATCTATAAATACTATAAATTTTGTTCTAGTTTGACGTCACCCATGATTAACAAAAACATGGTACATAACACAAAACAACATACAGCGATAAATGTAAAAAGTTTGAAAAAGATATCATATCATAATTTATGAGAAACTAATTACGCTACGAAATGACATCAGTTAACATTGTTTTGAACCTAATTTTTAAAATAAATAAATAATTGAAGATACTATAGGTAAATTATTTGACATTGGTAACAACAGTCACGACAAACAAATTATACAAAAACAGTTCACTGACATATTATATACATATACATACACATGAACGTTAAAGTTATTTTAAAAAAGACAGTGGGTATAAGGGGGAAAACCCGGAAGTTTCTCCTTATAGAACTAAAAATAACCCACTCGAGACTTTTATAATTTCAAAAGCGTATTGTTAAACACAGGAAAGATTTACAGTTAAATAATTTTCGGAACAGTAATAGTACATTACGCACCTAGGCTAGTAAAATAAAAAATGTCTCAGATCACATGTAATTGTCGTCCTAGGCGAAGCCGAGGTTGTCCACTGGCCGCTGCGCTAAATGAAATTGCCGCTTTCTGGCTTCGTCGATCAGAAAAATAGTATAGGGGAGAGGGGGGCTAGAATTAACGGGGGTAAGTATTAACAAGTCTATAACTACTAAATTAAACGACGATACGGTAAGACGTTTAGGTCATAAGTTCGGGTGACGTCGGCGAACAAGCCGCGACAAGTCGGTTGCCCGCCGGCTTCCACGTTGTGCAGTTGTCGTACGGTGGTGCAAAAATACAGGTGAGCGAACATTTTTAAGTCTCGAATTTTTTGATTAATGTTTTAATTATTTGATTTTGTGATTGCAGATTTTTATGTAATGAATGGTTATTTAGTTGTTAATTAAATTCTCGTGTTATTTTGTTAAATAAACCTATAGTTTTTTTTTTATAATTAGTTATATCCAAAAAGGTCCTCGGGGGCGAGTTTTAAAAAAAGGAACGGGGTAAGTATTAACCCGTCTAATATTTGCCCCCGCGAAAGGTGTCACAGTACAAGAGTAAAAGTAGTATATGATTTAGCGGTGCAAGAAGTATTGAAATCCAATAGAAAATATTACCTACTACATTTTAAATGTAAAAGCCTTTCCTAAGACTGATTACTTAGTAAACTGAAGTAGGTAAGAATTTATGTTATTTAAGAGTTTTTATTGTTTTTTTTTAACATTTGTATGTCAAAAAATAAATAAATTATCATTTTAATATTGTTGTGTTTTTTACTTATATGGTTAAATGAAATCATAACAAGTTTACTAACGTTAATACTTACCCCGTCGCTGTTAATATTTGCCCCCGAAACGGGGCAAGTTTTAACCGCTGACTTTTTTTATAAAGATGCGTCTCCCTTTGAAACCAAGTAATTTAGATGAACTTTTAGCTTAGTATATGCAAGTCATATAAATTTCCGTTACTCGGGTATAAAAATAATAACATAAAGTTTTCAAAGTGAGAAGCTAAATGACAATATTTAAAATCTGTTAGTACTAGTAGCCCAAGAGCCAGCGGCCCCCAGACTTTCGGTAAAGTATAAAAGCTGTAAGTTTGTCAATGTATGCCCCCAACACAAGTAAGAACGAACCCCGTCTATGAAACTTGGGTCGCGGTGGCTTTGGCAGGTATCAGGTAATAAAGGTGTGTAAAATTGTGTGTTAAATTCGTTAAAGTATAAAACTCAGTTTTTACATATTTTACGTATAATAATCCTAGAAGTCACCTTGCCGAAACCCAGACCCTTCGTACGGTTGCAACCCTCTCCCAGACGCCCTTAAAGTTTTATTTAATTGTTACTATACTTACGGTATAGTATAAAAGCTCAATTTATATATGTTATTTGGAGAACTATCAAATGATGTTTTCTTAATAGTAGGAATGTGAAAAAATAATCGATTAAAAATCGATTATTTTAAAGTAAAAATCGATTTTAAAACGTGATTTTTTTAAAATTAATAATCGATTAATAATCGATTTTTTATAATCATGAAATAAATGCTCCCCGAACAGTTTAGTTGATTCATTTTTAATAAAACATTCACTAGATGGAGTTAGACGATGAACTGTACTACTTTACCGACATTCGTTTGATATGTTATTCATTATTCGTTGCTGAAACTTCATTTTTCAAACAATTCAAATTTGAAAGGTTCTCGTGTGAAAAAGTTTAAGGGCGTCTGGGAGAGGGTTGCAACCGTACGAAGGGTCTGGGTTTCGGCAAGGTGACTTCTAGGATTATTATACGTAAAATATGTAAAAACTGAGTTTTATACTTTAACGAATTTAACACACAATTTTACACACCTTTATTACCTGATACCTGCCAAAGCCACCGCGACCCAAGTTTCATAGACGGGGTTCGTTCTTACTTGTGTTGGGGGCATACATTGACAAACTTACAGCTTTTATACTTTACCGAAAGTCTGGGGGCCGCTGCCGCGCTGGCTCTTGCTCTATAGCCCCCTCTCCCCTACTGACCTCGGCCAGTAAATAAAAAACCCTCAGAATTCATTTTTGTCAATTACATGTGATCTGGGACATTTTTTATTTTACTGGCCTAGGTGCGTAATGTAGGTACTATTTCATGTTTGTGTTACTCTAGCTTGTAGGTAAAGTAGGCTTGTTGGTTATTATTTCAATCATTATAATTTAAGACAGTATTAAAACATTAGCCTTAGTAACATCTATAGTTTTACGAACCGCTCTTTATTTAATTTCGGAATTGGCTTAGACTTGGAACTTATTAAAACTACAATGTAACTAAAACGTGGAATTTATTTAAACAGTTAATAATTTTAAATGGTAATACTAGTAGGTACACTAAGTTTATTGTGTTGAAGGGTCAAAGCCCGTCTAGACTTAACTGCAGGTACAGTCTAGACGTCTAGAACTGATTTTTAAAAGATATAGAACTGTAACCAAACTGATGTATCTACCTATGTATTCATATGTCTGTATATTTGTACACGATTTCTCGAAATCGGCACCATGGACCTCTGTCTTCGTTTCCGCAAACTTATGGAGGTTTGGGATGACGTAATATTAATCCAATTATAATATGTATAGTCAACACCGATCCATGATTTCGGTACTTAGAGACACATGATCGGTAATTAAAAATCGGTAACCAACAATGTACCTACTGTTACTTAAGTGCACTGCTTTATTATTAGCATTTCTATTTCCTCATAATGTTTACACTATAACAATATATAAACAGGCAAAACGGATTAAAAATAACATAAGCATAACATTATTAGTCAGCTAACTACTCGCTCGGGGAACTCCAATGACCAATACACACATGTATACTCACTAGCGTCGATTGTAACAAACAACCAAATTCGAGATAAATACCGGTCATGTGAATAAGAACATTGTACCATATTTAACCAGTAAATTGTCACTAGCCGACGTACTTTACATATAAAGTAAGCTTCTGGCCGCGACTTCGTCTACGTACGATGAGAACCCTCGAGTTATCCCCGTATATGGTGAATTTTCAATAATCTCGTTTCGTAGTTAACAAAACGGACGAATACACACACAAACGATAAGTACTTTTTTTTAATAGGTATGTTACTATTGATAATGATAAAAAATTACTTTAATCAATTCTAAACAGTAGGTACATGTTTAATTTTAAGGAAAGAAAATCAATAACATCGGTAAAAGCCGAAACTATATTTTTCCTGTTATTGTCATACTTATTGTGATTATTTTTACCTATATACCATTATAAGTAGAGTGATGGCACCAATTATGGACATGTTAAGCGCACTAAATTAGAATTTCGTTTAAAAATGGGATGTTTTTTGGCAATACAAAAATGGTGATTTTTTGTTCGGTACTCAAATACCTGAGGAACATTTAAACAACACCAAAAATCCTGTATAAATAATACATAATTAATAAAAAATACATAAATTGAAATTTACGATATCACCATTGATGGACATCGAAGATTCAGTGATGGACCCCCAGTAATGGACATGGACCCAGTCATGAACATCCATTAATGGACACTTTTTTATTGCACAGATAAATAAAACAAATGTCAAAAATCTACTTTTGATTAACTCTATTTGAACTTTTAACGTGATCAGCCTTAAATTTCCAAGTTATACTATAAGGCTTTCAATCAACAATCTGGTTTTTAATCATTTATTAAACATTAATTGAGGCTTTGCCTCTTTGCCAGCAGCTGCAGCTTAGGATTGGTAACATAATAAATCAATCAACTGAGATCTATCAGAAACTGCGGTGCATATATATGCTATAGTGTAAGCATGGGAAAGCATGCCACAGTATTTCAGGCAGAGACGTATGCTGCATGTGCACAAGAAAATATAGACAGGCACCTGGACGAAAAACCATCTATATTTTGAGTGACAACCAGGCTACGGTGAAGGCCCTTGGAGCCCATAAAGTGCAGTCGGGGCTGGTATATAATACCTTTAACACAGGCCTTAAGGAAAACACAATCAAGAGCCACACCGAAGAGTGGAAGGCATGCTTAGGTCTAAGGTCCTCACGGCAATTTATACAACACCCAAATGAAAACTGGACTAAAAAACTTTGGTTTCTAAACTGAAGACAAATCCGACTTATAACAGGAGTGTTCACTGGTCACTTAGGAGTCAACGAACTCCTACACAAAATGGGACTTCCAAACAGCAGCGACTGCAGAATGTGTGGAGAGGAATGTGAAACTGTGGAACACTTGGTGTGCCACTGCGACGCCCTCACCAGATGTAGAATGAAGATATTTGGCTCCGAATACCTGGAGCCTGGAGAATTTTTTGCACGCTCTCTGTTAATTTATTTAAATTTATGTGAAAGTGCTTTTAACTCATTGCGACCAACCATTTCACCAAATTGCCCTCTTCCTCTACCGTGAGAATAGTTTGAAGTCCCATAGCACAAACTGCAGGACTTTTGCATGGACTTTGTTATGCAAAGTTATTTGAGGGACCCCAAACCGGAGGGCGAATCCAACTGAGATGGAGGGATTTTGGTAAGCTCTCACACGTCCTGAAAGACAAACGTGTGCGTCTTTATACCTCAAGCGTCGCACGTTTCAAGTGCGTTCTTCTCGTAATGGTCTATGGAGCCGGGACTTCACGAGGCAGATCGTCCATAGACTGCAAGTAGTATAGGGCTATGGAAAGAGCTATGTTAGGTATTTCTCTTTGTGACCGGGTCCGTAATACCGATATTCAGAAGACACCCAGACTAACGGACATAACAAAAACCATAGCTTTGAGGAAATGGAAGTAGACGGGCCATGTCTGTCGTAGGTCCAAGGGAAGAATGGATGCTGGATTGGAGACGGAGAAAGGAGCGGCGAAATGTCAGAAGACAGCCAGCGAGGTGGACCGATGATCTGGTGCAAGTGGCTGGGAAACATTGGATGCGGGAAACTTGAGATCGTGGGAAGTAGGCTGAAATGGAAGAGACCTTCACTCAGCATTGGGTAGAATAAGGTTGAAGAAGAAGAAAAAACCGGAGGGCAGCTGTGATCATCATTTCTCCCATCCTCAGCAGCATCATGCAGCATCATACAGCATCAAATGCCCTCCCTATTTGTTTCGAGGTGTAATTTTTTATTGGCGCCATATAAGATAAAACAAAGAACCCAATGATGGACGACTAAAAATAGCCATTTATGGACATTGTCCATCATTGGAAAATAAAGAGCAATCACAAAATCAACTCAACCAAAATGTTTAATACAACAAATTAAATAATTTAATACAATAAACTAAAAAAAATTAAAAAACTTAAGAATGGACACTTGTCCATAACTGGAATTCGTAAAAAATCGAATCCAGTGATAAACAAACCCCACAAATAACTTATTATTGGGATTGGACATATTCAACTTAGCTCAATTTACTTGCAATATAGTATTATTCCGTAAAAATAACAAAAAGTCTCATTACAACACAACACAAAATAATACCATGCACAAATATGTACTCACCTCCTTAACGATTTCAATAACAAAAACGGATTTTTATGACCACCGCGCGAAACGAGATTTCAATTCCCAACCATCTTTAAATAAAACGGGCAATTTTGATGAAGTGTATCAAAATGAAAGCCCAAACGTCTATTGCTTATGTTTTAGTGTCTCCAATTGAAAAATGTTGGGCCAGTTGCTTAATAAATTCGATCAACGAAAATAATGTCCATAATTGGTGCCATGTCCATTACTGGTGCCGTCACCCTATATTTATAAAATTACAAAACAACACGGTAAAATTTTCAATGTGCCCATTAAGCAATGCCCTTTCCAATATAATATGTACCTAATTACTGTAATTAGGTAAGTACATAGTTTTTAACGTTGTTCTCATTTATTTGTTTTTTAACAAACACAGTAAATACAGGTCCTATCAAAAACATTATGTAAAAAACTAGCTAAGTCTCGATTTTTTTACAGAATGTTTTTGATGGGATTTCACATCTTTTTGTAGAAACATGGATATATTGATTTATTTTATTAGATTTTCTTATAATATGACATTATTTTTTTCGATTTTACTAGTTTTTATAGTTGTCCCTTTATATGGCCAGTAAACCCTAACTCTGTACCAAATTTCAGCTCTCTGAGTTTATGGGAAGTACTAAGTAGTTCTATTTTGATGACCATGAGTGAATGAGTGTCATAAATGCAAAATTTTGGATTTTAAGTACTTATATGATTATAGCTTACTGGATGACAAAAATTTTGGTTTTTTTTTAGAGGGTCTCAGGTAGGAAACTGAAAATGCGGCAAAATGGTCCCATTAAAGGTTGGTACGGTAGTGTTTGCTTCGCGCCCGTCTTAGCGGGGGCACTGCCGTGACCCTCGATACAGTTGTAACCCTTCAATTTAGATTTTAGCAGTCAAATGTTCCTCCACAGCGCTTATTTAGGTATACCGAGGACTGACTGTTTTCAAAATAAAATATATTAAAAAAAAAACACTACTAAGTCGATATTAATTAATAAGGCGCCAATCAATTTGATATGATAGTGACAGAACAAAATCATTCAGTACGTTATTTACATCTGTTTTAGTTATCCTAATGCATGTGTGCCAAGCAGTATGAAATGTATGTGTATACAATCACGGAGCCGGGTTCGCAAGTTTCACTATACCTTTCCTTTCTATAACTGGTATTCTACAATAAATAGCCGCATTGTGCATTAATATAATATTCACTTATTATATTAATGCACAATGCGGTACCGTGATTTGGTCAAAACGTGTTGTCGAACTTTCTACAGCATTGCATTTACGCTAGATAAGAGAACATAGTTGCCGATAAGCACTGAAAAACATCCTGTTTGACCAATGAGTACATGTTATTGCAGTCGTGACGTCGTAACTCAATGATTTTGAGTAAACAATACATAATTTTGATACAATGCCTCCTATTTTATGTTCATTTCTAAGTTATCCACGATCCTTGACATTTAAAAAGAGCACGTGTTATTGAAGGGTTCCGTAATTTCCCAGCTCAATACAAAATGGATGGAACTATAAAGTAATAGTTTGGTATACATTCTATTAGAATATTACAAACAATTACTGCTTAATAGTTCACGGAACCTACATACTTCTATTATATTCATCGTTGCGGCGTAGGTACTACGTAAGTAAGTACTGTAGGTAAGGCAAGTGTAAAAAGCTGAAAATCTCCAAAATGACATGACATGTCTAGGTACGCCTAGATTGACATGATAAACATATAGTATATTTTGACTAATCAAACCTCACGTACGCATAATCGACATTGTAAGATATTAAAATGTCAAAATGCAGCAAAAGAAGTTTTATTACCTATAGTGCAGTTTGGCATTTCGCTCTAGACGTAAACATACATGAGGTAAGTAAAGGAAAACATTTAAACGTATATAATTATGTGACAATCTTTCATGGAAACTTCAATGTGCAAATCTTAGTCACACTTGGTACTAGTTCTAATAACAAGTTCTACAAACTGTGTTTTATTGTTGTATACATGTATAAGTGTATTGTATATGAACACACTCATGAGTATGGCAACAAAGTGTGACACCACGTGACACTCCTACATTTTCTGAGAAATAATTCTGTTATTTACAAAGTGGATCGGGGGCACCTTTCTTTAGTTCTTGCAAAACACTGGAGCAAAGTTCCTTGTAGCACTCGGCAAAACAACTTGCGTCACGGATTGTTTACCACCGCGAGTCACTCAATGTTCGTCAAGAGGAATTCAAAACAAATAGGTACTTAATAATTGTTTAATGAAACCTGTTAAAAGGAATGGAAATAAATCGCAATAAAAAACAAATCTATAAGAAATTACCTATTATAAAATTAGCACTTTACTAACTGTTAAATAATATCTTTAACGAGCCTTTTGTTCATTATTTTATAAAATTGAAACAGATTATTAAAACAGATGTAAATAACGTACTTAATGATTTTGTTCTGTCACTATCATATCAAATTGATTGGCGCCTTATTTATTAATATCGACTTAGTACATTTAAAAATGGGCCCATATTGATCATATTGTGCTAAATAACAAGTTTGTAGTTCGCATAATCTAAGCGTTAAACCACAGGCAAACAGACGGATGCATGACCTCACCAAAAGTAATGAACATTATGAAATGGCAAGAACCAAAGAGTTACGAGAGCGGTTTCGGATATCGGTTTCCACTAAGGTTGCAAAAACGTCAGGACGTCAAAACTATAAGACTTGAAAGTTGAAAAAGACTTCATAGAATTCGTATTTATGCAATCTAAAATTACTTTTTAAATAATAGCGAAGTGAATATTCCAGTAATGTACAGATTACAGGCGGTCCACTTCACAATTGACTTCTTATATTTTCACAATGAGCTACATGACGTCTTTCAGCTCCATGACGTTTCTGTATTATCTTAACTAACAACTTCTTAAATACTCTTACGTATTACTCAAATGACGTAAAGGTGCATGCATTACATATTATATAATCATTTCGTAGAGTGCAGTAGAGTACCAACTGGTGGAAATGTATAATCGGTCTGCATATTTTTTCAAAACAATATTTATTAATGACAAAAATAACTCGACAGATAGTCATATTTTATATATCTAATTAAATTTCTGTATACAATGAGTTTCAGATGAGTTGTCGTATAATTATTTAGTACTAGCGGTCCGCCCCGGCTTCACGCGGATCCCTATTTTTTTTCAAAATATTCTATAGCCTATGTTACTCAGGGTGAACGTAGCTTCCCAACAGTGAAAGAATTATTAAAATCAGTCCAGTAGTTTTTGAGCATATTCATTACAAACATTCAAAAATAGGTACAAATCTTTCCTCTTTATAATATTAGTATATATATGTATTCTGTCACTCTGCTTTCTAGACCTTACTGGATGGCTTGTAGGCTGCCCTCCCACACACCCTGTCGGCGCGCCTACGGCCGCCCCACGTGCAAGCAGCGGGCGGCAGGCGGCAGGCGGCACTGCACCATGCACGAACTCTGCCCTTTACGCTGTCGCCTCCGCACCCGCAGCCCGTAACCCCTGCCCTTACCCGCCCCCACAACCGCTGCATTCAACGTGAACTGCGTCACATAAATGCGGTTATCTAGGTAACCCACTGACCTTTTAATTCGGCTGGCTACACGCAGATGTATTTTTCACCAAAATTTTAATTATAGTTGGCACTGTTTCGAACGCACAAACAAATCCAAAAACAGTTTTTCTCTTTTTGATCTCCTATTAAATCTTAATACCCGATTGGCGAAAATGGATCTATGGATCTAGTAAGTATGTTTGTATTTGAAATATTATACGTAGTTCGACGTCAAAACTACATTCATTACAACGATAGGAACAGTCGATAATATATATTTCTCAACCGTAACTCTACGTACTCACCTATATAAGCTTTCAGGCAATAATTTCAGATGAAGGTTCTATTATGAACTGCGCAATATCTCGTTGCATGTCACGTGCCATGACGTGCCTCGTGTCCGAACCGAACCTACCTATCTATGTAGTTGCAAACAAAACAACGTTTTAGTTCAGTCCTATTCAAAACCTGCATAATTAATAAAAGAAAACGTGCTTAGTTGCTTACTGAGTAACTTCCCAAATGTAAGAATACTATGTTTATGAATATATGAATTATAGATGTTCCGCTTCAATATCGTATACATACTTATAATATTTTCAGTGTTAACAAAATGTTAATAAATTAAAATGTAATATACTATAATAAAAACGTAACTTATAAGAAATGTGATGTGACATGAAACATACACCTGACTCAATACAAGAAGCCAGGATACCTGTTGCTTTGAAGATATAGCACGTGACTTACCTGAAACGAAAACAAGTGAACGTAAATTATTTCAGAAGAAGATAAAACAAGTAATTCGTTATGTGTATCAATGACACAATTATTACAACGCATGCCTAATTTTATTAAGGTAGAGCATAGGTCATTTCATAATAAATAGTATCGGTACACCACTAAGTTAATAGCAATAAAATAAGTACTTAGACTTTAAAAAAAATACCTATTAGTTATTATAGTTTTTTTTTTAAATTCAACGTAATAAAAAGCAAACAGAATTATTTGTTTAACCAACGATAATTAATTTGTAATAGTTACCTATATCCAGGTAATAGACCGAATAGTTCCCTTCTACATATTTATTACTTACAATGGAAAATGTTAAATGTCGTACGTATGATTTGTATACTCTGTTGATATATGTGGACATAGAATTTTTTAAACGTCTTAAGAGGATTGTGAACCTGTTAATTTTCATACAAAAGACGATAACGTTTTACACCCAGTAAATATAGTTAGATTTTTATAATTTTTGGATATGTTGTAGATATAATGAGAAACTACGTCTGTACGTTTTGATTTTTAAGAAATATTGCTTACGCTAAAATTTATTAGCATCTAAAAATCTATATATAGATCTAAAAATCTATATTTAGATCTAGCGTAAGCAATATTTCTTAAAAATCAAAACGTACAAACGTAGTTTCTCATTATATCTACAACATATCCAAAAATTATAAAAATCTAACTATATTTACTGGGTGTAAAACGTTATCGCCTTTTGTATGAAAATTAACAGGTTCACAATCCTCTTAATAAAATTTAATAAGGCAGTATAATTATTACATAATTATCCCGTAATTATTAGTTCGTAGTAGTAGTAGTAATAGCGTTTTACGAAACTGTCTACTTTCTGACCTAGACGGTACTATTTGTTACCTCTGATTATTGGGGTATAAAGCTAGGTAACACATTATGTTTCCAAGACTCACAAGGTTACATTAACGGCTACTGTTAAAATTTTATAATACAGGGTCGAACGAGCTTGTACCTAACGAAAATAATCATAGCATCGGTAGTATAATAATTATGTTAAGTTGTTTTTTTTATTACTTGTTTTGGTTTTTGTAGTGTTTTTTTCTTCTAAAGAAAGAAAGAAAGAAAGAGAGCCTCTCTCTTCACTCTCTCTGAGTGAAGAGAGAGGCAGGATTCATAATTATAGTCATTGAAATGTTGTACTCGTAGATGTTTATGAAGATTACGAGGGTAGAAATTTATTTGCAACTTGCATTGTAAAACATTTTTTTTAATTCATTTTTTATAATCGCAATTAGTATTTTTATTGCTTATTTTTTTTGTATCGGAAGTGAAATTCGACTCCCCACATACCTATATATTGTAATTATATATATACCTACTGGCAAAAGTGATCCGATAAAATCGTAGATAGGTATATTAATTAATTCATCAACACTGCAGAAGTTTACATTGAGGCACAGTATATTCCGCATCGTAGCTAACTTGTTAATTGCACTATGCAACGCGAAATCAGGAGTGGGTAGTACGACGGAGGAGTCGTGGGGTGGAGGCCTGGATCTGGGGGGTGCTACCGACGCGACGGGCGGCGGCTCTACGTCACCTACGGCGCCACGTGCCGATCAATAGTGACGTCGCCGCCACTACGGTAGAAAACGCGGGAAGCCTGCGCGCGCATCTAGCGACCTACTTAGAGTTACGTTTCACGTAGCCGCTACGTAATGCGATCGAACGCTTCGAGAATGGGAGTGGAGGGAAGTTGGAGGGTGACATGCGAGAGCGCAGGCGCGAACGCGAACTTGGCAGACGATGCGCTCTGCAACGTGCCCTACTTAACAGCAAGCGCAGTACAAGCCTGAATGCAATTTATTTTACAATGTTATGAAATACCTAAGTATAATTACGAAATAACATTTACAATTATCCATGTTACTATTCATTCCCAAAGCAAAAGCAGGTGCTAAATAAACCATTGAAGTCAAGTTTTAATATGTATACAAAAACTAAGAAATACCTAAAAGTGGGATTAATTAGTAAAAGTCACGAATTGAAATAATAATATCTTACTTATTCCATACGTATATAAATTCACATGAATTGCTATAATTAATTCCTGGTGGAGAAGAATCTTTAATCTGAAAATGTTACTGCTGCTTAAACCTCTAAATAACGCAAATCATGAGTTATCAAAAATATTACTGAAAACATAATCGATGATTGTAGTAAAATTATGAACGACAAGAATCGTGGCAGTGGCAGTCGCAATACGCTAGTAGCCGTGGCCTAGTTGTCACTGGGTCACTCTTTGCGGTGCAGCCTTGAAGGCGCAGCTAATACTATGCACCATAAAACGTATAATGAGCTAGTTTGTTATACAATACATTATTAAGATTTAAAAAGATAAAAGTATTATAATATGTCAAAGGTTGTCCAAAAAATGTTGACCAACTCATCGCGTTGAAGTCCTTGTTTAGATATATTTATTGTAAGAATTTGTAATTCGTGAACACGTGTATGAAGATTTCAGAACAAAATGCCATTTTATGATAAGTATAGGGAATCTGCGTGCGCAGTTATGTCAGCGACACGAGGCCAGTTTGATCAATATACGGGACCCAAACAAACTGGCGATGCGGCGGCGTGAGCGAATGACCTATTTATCGCCCCACCAGCGACCTGCGCCGACTGCACCCTGCACTACTTATTCTGTGAATTTTCACGGTATTTTCTATGAAATGTTGCGTTTTGCCTTTGTTAATGAGAAACTGTAGACCAGGTATATTATCAAGTTTTTCATTTTGTAATACATAGAAGATTTTATGAAAAAAATAAACTTTATATATATAGGTATTTATGTCTTTAGAAATGTATCCAACAACATTTCATATTTTTAATTCATAAGTAAGCACATTGTGGAACATTCTATTACTTTTATAACTGTTGATTATAACAGTATTTTAAAACAAACCTGCAGTTTAATGCTAAATTTTGGTGTAGTTTACTTGTTCCCTAACCTAATTTGGACTATTGTGTTCACTAAAATAATACGTATGTTAATACGAAATCAAAAAAACTAACAATAAGATAGAAAGAGTATATTATTTTAACTACTTATTACATTAATCCAATATGTTATGATAAAAATCATATGAATTAAAAATAAGAGGCATTTTATCGATAGACCTAAGTACTGCTTGTATAAATAAACGCAGATGCATTAGATGCGACTCAGGTTGTAATGCGTTTTATAACGTCGACAAAAATAAAATGGACGGTGTGCGTGGCAGCTAACGACGTAGCAGGCAAAGGTTGTCGTATTATTAACACACTCTAATTTGGGGGACCCAAACAAACCATCGAGAACGGGTGACCTACATTCCGACAGCGTCTGCGGGCCGGGTACAAAACACGGGTAGGTATGATTCATGCAGACCGCTGCCAGCGCTCTATAGCAATACCAACCCACATCGATTGCACCATCCTTTCTATATACAAAATATATTCATCGACAAACAGCGTTTGACTAAACAAAGATATGACGACGTAAAGGATAAGAGGCTAACATGATAAATCCAGGATTTGGTGGAAACAACTGATTTATAGTCGAAAATAAGATTTGATGATGATACGTTTGTGTTTTGACTAAGATTACAAGCTTGTTTCATTTTGAATCTACTGATGTGAACTGTCCAAGTTATTTACTATTATGTGTCAAGCAAGACATTGCAAGCATATTTCAATAACAAGAAGTTAACAACAGGTCTGAGGCATTAGTAAACCAAAACTGTAAACAGTAACCAACCTTGATTAGGAAAACAACACGG
The DNA here is from genome assembly GCA_038024825.1 of Polylopha cassiicola. Lineage (NCBI taxonomy): Eukaryota > Metazoa > Arthropoda > Insecta > Lepidoptera > Tortricidae > Polylopha > Polylopha cassiicola. Next base: position 9,904,080 of record CP149044.1, on the reverse strand, counting down.
CAAGAGGAAGTGAAGTGGCATTGAGTAGACATAATGACGATTCTCTCTTCCTACTAGACCATAAATAACAACTGCATTGAGCAACGGCTTATTTCCACGAGAATAAATATACCTAATAACAACATCAAGCTATAAAGTAAATCGATTATGTAATAAAACTATTTGATTTTCGAAGAAGAATTAATATTGTATTGTGAAATACAGCTTTAAATTATATTGTTCAATGTTTGCACTGATATGCTTGACCTGGATTAGAGACGCAATCGCAGTCGCATCATATCGAACGCCCGTTCGATGCTTCCTTCCTGGCCTTATGCCAAAACAACCAAATATGTAATTTTTGATGATAAAACACAATATTATTATTTAAATACTTCAAAGCACAGACATTATTGATTTAACAATGTCAAATATTTTTTGTATATTTTGCGAAATAAATAAATAAATAAATACTTGATATAGTAGTAAATCTTAACGCAACCATGTCATTTTCTTTAAGTAGACCTAATGAAAAATACACGATAGCGACCTTAGCCCACTTGCCGCAAGACCACAAGGCAGGGCGCGGGCGCGGAGTGCGATGCAGCGCAGCTTACGCTTATACAAGACTCGTCATACGTAAAAATATATTCGTGTTTTTTTTTATTTCGTTTTTATACTTATTCAATTAATAGCAATTAGTTAATAGGAGACACTTAATAAAGTGTTTCCTATTGATACCTAAAACCAGTAAACTATTTAATTTCATACACAACGGGACGTTGATAACGATGGAATCAAGCTTTACCCTATGATATTTACAGACGTTACATTATTCGTTAATCAAGATAGTAATTCTTACTTACCTAGACAATTAAAGATTAACGATAAACGGGACGATGGGGTGATTGTCAGTGTTAGTTTAAAGTCAGTTAAAATACAACGCAATAAGATGCCCTTAATAAAGTAAGGAAACAATTACGTGGATCAGAAAACAAATCTTCTCCATGGTCACATTACGACGTGTTGCGCAATAACTCTGTCCTAATAATATAAAGGTAGGTTGTAACAGTTTTAGACACCGTGTCGTACACTAATGTTACGGTGGAAAACGTTCGCGGACTTATTTTCTCAATACAGCTTCAACTACACTGCAACTTTTAATTTTCTTCTGTATACATTCTGCATTGTAATAAGAACATCTACTTACACAAATTTATTACAATGCAAATTCGATTTCGATACCTATTTACTAAAAAATAATTAATAATCGTTAACGTCGCCAATTTAGTAATGTAACTCTACTAATATTGGGTGTTGCGACTTGTAACAATTAAACAAATAAACAGGAGTCTTCACCGGTCACCTAGGTGTCAACGAACTCCTTACATAAAATGGGACTTACAAACAGCAGCGACTGCAGAATGTGTGGAGAGGAATGCGAAACTGTGGAACACGTGGTGTGCTACTGCGACGCCCTTACCAGACGCAGAATGAAGGTACTTGGCTCAGGGTACCTGGAGCCTGGAGATTTCGAGACATTGTGACAGGGAGACATAATACGATACATGGAATCGGTTATGGAGATCCTGGAGTAAGCTATAGGAGGGGTAGGCACAAAAGATCCCAATGGGTCGAAATGCATCCGAAAGGACCCCAACAATAACATAAGACAATGTTATTAGTGTCAGCGCGACCGAAAGGTTTGGCTGTTTTTCTGGCCGAAATCGAATCTCCAGCCGAAATCGGCGAAACCGAGACTTCGGTCGGATACTATCTATTACTGTAATACTGTCTATGCAAATAAGGTAACTAATTTGACGCCATGAAAAATGTTTGTGCATAACAAGGTAAAATTATTTTTTATAACGGGTATGCCAATGTACCTATCGCGATCGTGCAATTGGATATTCATATTTAGACAATCGCAAATTATTTCATATTATTATTAGAGAAGCCTCACGGGAATGACGTATGCCTCTACCCAAATATGTTGATTCCACTTGTACACATACCTTATAAATGCTTATCTCATAATATATAAATAAACGTCTGCACAAATTAAAAAAATAAAAACTGCAATATTTTGATAGTCACGATAACAAGTATCTACTCTCCACTAGTACTAAGCAAGTAGGTACTACTCGATTCTCCCATCCGACCATCGGTTGAATTAGTTTTAATAGCGGTTCTACGTCTGGTAATATTAGTGTAGTTTTGTTGAAGTGCAGTAAAGTGCCTCAGCAGAATAGGCTCGTTACTTGTTTGTATAACACAACAGTGCAGTGAAGCAACACTCGGGCGAACGGGCGCGCGGCCGCGCCGTCAAAACATGTTGCGCAACGCGCTCGCATTCCACTCCACGCGCCTGCTCGCCTACAGACGTCACTGCACCAGCTCTCTACTAAGTTTTCACTTTATATTACCCATTAACTTCTTGTTCTTTGTATAAACTACAAACAAAATATTGGTATCGCAATATAAAACTACTCAAACTACCTATTTACTAGGCCCTTCTTTCCTTACAATTATAGTCGTAAAGTAAATAATTTCTTTACCTAATTGAGTTTATCTTTGCGATTATCACTGATTGAAATAAATTATAAAACATTTGGAACATATTATATTCGGATAATTTTGATTTTATGCCGGCGTTTCGAGAACTTTCCAGTTTACGCGATAACAGCAGAATCCTACTAAAAGGTACTGAATAAAACCTGATCGGTTATGATTTAGACTCAAATAAAATTTTGCACACTGATATCTTATTATAATATAACATAATAATATGGATTCACAGATAGGCTGTGTTGTATTGTATACCTAAGCCAGTCAAACAAAAGATGAACAGGTAAACCGAGTACATAGGTAAAACCCCTTCACATTTAATAAGGTACTCTGCTACCGATATTAACCAAACAAGGAAATGCAAACTTAAATAATAAGACTACAGTGAATCCGTACTAACGAACTTTTTGTTTACCCTTGTCTTTTTCTCTAATATTGTTAATCCTTGACTTTATAGGTACTATCGCATGCTTTCGGGGTATGCCATTTTAGAAAAAAATTGCTTGCACTGGTTTTGCTTCACACACACAACCAAAGCAAAACAATTTACTAAACTCCGGCCCCAAGTTACTAAAATGAGTCGGCGTATAAACAAAAAAACTATTGTTACGTATTGTTTACTCGTGTTGTTACCGCCGCGCCCTTGCCTTTTTCTGCTTTCCAAGTTTTACGACCTTCTTTTTGAACTTTTGTTATTTGGAATTTGTATGAAATAACATGGTTTAGGTATTATCAAAATAACACGTCACTTCTAAAGTATACCTACAAACAACCTCCTCTTTTTAATTATTTCGTATAATAATTATTATTTATTTTCGTGTATTATTATTATTGCATAGGAAGAATTATTATTACCCACTCCTGTATCCCTAAACTAGAACACACGTGCGGAAAAGCAATTAAAACCAACCACTACCAACATGTAGTGTTTTGTTGTTAGGTCTTCAAATATGGTTGTAATTTAATGACATTGACATGTCATTACACCGAAAGTGTTTAATACTTTTGATGTCCAGGTAAAACCGACTACCTAATTCTAACGTCCATTGTTTAAAAAGGGGCAGGTATTGCGCACGTCCCAGACTTGAGTAAGTTTTATTGCCTTCCTTTGTTATCGTTTCCTTTCATATTTAACAATTTAGAATAGATAGGTAATCTATACTATATAATAATAATATAATATTATAATATAATATATATATATATATTATATTAATATATATAATATATATATATATATATATATATAATATTATAAAGAGGAAACATTTGTATTTTTGTATTTTTGTATGTTTGTAATGAATAGGCTCCGAAACTACTGGACCGATTTCAAAAATTCTTTCACCTTTGGAAAGCTACATTATCCCCGAGTAACATAGGCTATATAATATCACGCTAGGTCTTATAGTTGCGGAGCAGTAACCGAAAATGTTTCAAAAACGGGGGAAAAGTATCGTTTCTGAGGCCTTCCGTGGCGTGCGCTGAGCATATAGTTAAAGTTATACAAAAATGCTTTATGGGTGAATTGTTCATCTTAACATTATCTTTAAAAAAGTCCGCGAGAGCATATGTCTATCTTTTATAGTTTACCCATAACAATCGTAAAACTATGTAAAAAATCTTAAGTCCCCCCGTGCGAAGCCGGGACGGGCCGCTAGTAAAATAATAACTAGGTAGTGCATTTGTCTGAAAATACCCAGCCGCGGCTATTAAGAAATGCATTTTTCCGATTGTGTCGCAGGTGTCGCCAGAGAGTGTGTTACTTAGAATAGATAATGATTATATTAATTACTGCAATTCGGCTCCTTTGTTTTGAAATACCCAGCCTTATTTCTATATGTTTATTTGCGGCGTCGTTTAGAACTTTAGACCTAAAACGCATAAATTATTTTCAAAATACTAAGTAAACTAAGAATTGATAGACGTAAAATGGCGAATAACACCATTGCGATTCCTTTTCGCTTGCTAAAGAAAAAAAAGCTTTAACACAAGTGTCATAACGTCTAAACTTGCATTTAAAAAACAATACTCAGGACCTTTTAAATTACACATTAGAATAGAACAACTAAAACGAACTTAACTCGCGTATCTTACTTTATTTGCTGATGTTTCAAAAACTCAACTGTTCCCATATTCGTAGCTGACGGTAGTATAACGATAAAGTGATTTTATTGCAAATTTAAGTTAAATCCGTTATAATTGTTTCATTCCAATATATGTAGGTAATTAAAGTTGGTTTAGCGTAATTTTGATTAGTTTTTAAAAGTAAGTAACTTGTTTCCTTGAGCTGGGTGATATTTTGAATAATCTTAATCAATAAAATAATAACATTCACAACTATTAATCAATAAAATAAATTATCCTGTATTTTCTTATTGAAACCTAAATTGGCGGCACTTTCTTTTCATAAGTTACAGATAGATAGGTTAAACTCTCAGGCTACTAACAAAGCAGATGTGGAATCTCTCTCCCACCTTGCAAAATAACACGTGGCGATAAAAACGGTAAAGATATTCGTTCGTTTATTTTTAACTCAAGAAATTTGCCGATGATCGGCAATGTCAATGAAAAAGGTTTTCTTGATTTTATGTAGAACAATATTATGACTGTAACCGCGAGTCCCGAAAATAGTGCGTTCTTGACATATTTTACAAAGGTTCAAGTAATATCTGGATTTTATATAATATTCTCGCGGATACGAATACTACTAGCCAAACCCTTATTTTAAGCGATTTCTCATAACATTTTTTTATGATGAAAAATAATTAACTATTAATCACCGAGCTGATATAAATAATTTTTATTCGATGCTTTTTACTTTTGTCATAATTGGTTAAAGACAGGTGTTTAAAGATTAGGATATGAAATTCATAAGTTAATGTATTACTCGTTTACAAATTACCAAATATTTCTACAATTTAAAGATTAAGAAAATTATAACAATTTTAACTAGTTACAAATGACAAATAAAATAACATATCAATAGACTCCACCTTACATCATTTTTCATAGATCAGAGTATTAGCTAAATATTTTTTGTGTCTTTTAAACTATTACTACACAATAACCGGCCGGCGAGCGAAAAAAATTGCAACAATAGAAATTTTACCTGAGCGACCCTTTCGCTCGGACACACACACATGTACCGTGCCGCCAGGTACCAGGCTCGTTCAAGCGATTATTGCCTTAAAGGTGTAACATCGCCAGCACAGTTGATAGTACCTATAACGAACTTTTTTTTTTTGTTTTCACGGTATAAATAAGGCATTTCATCATTTAAAACAAGGGGGGCTAGACAAGTGCCCAACGTTCAACGTTTACGTTAAACGTTAGCACCAAAATGTATGGGATTTGACATTTGTGACGTACGTGACAGTCGTTCGCGGATGTCAAATCCCATACATTTCGGTCCTAACGTTTAACGTTAACGTTGAACGTTGGGCACTTGTCTAGGGCCCAAGGTATATACGAAATAGGCACTATACTTACTGGCTCTTGAAACAAGGCAAGTTAATTCCGTTGCAGTTGTTTTACTCTAATACTTAGGTAGGTATGACTTCGTATTTTCGTAATAATTTAACGGTATACCTACCTACCTCGAATTTGCGATAAGGAAAATAAAATTCAGCAAAATATGAATTACGAAAAGGAATGCACAAAAATCAAGTAATGAAGAGAAAAGACAGCTGCACAAACAGTGAATCACCGCGTGTTTACATCGCATTTTTAGAACCGACCCAGTTGCCGTAGTGGGCACAGTTTCTTACCTCGTTCCGCAATCACGGCACGGTTATGCATAAGGCCGGCTCGCCGTAGCCTAGTTGTCTTCGCCCATACACGGCTGCCAATCCATGTGACTCCTGATAAAAAAAGAGTTTAAAATATATTAATTAGAGATTCCCAATTAGAAAGAACTACTAAGTTAACTAAAATACACCCCTATACTGAAGAAAGATACATACTTACCTACAACCCGTCGGCAATTGGATTTATAATATTTCATTATTGTAACGTTAAGGTTTTTTTCCAGTGTTTGCTGGACTTTATGTACCTACCTAATATACCTACTTAGGTAATTTCACTTGCCATGGTTTTATATTGTAGAATTCAACATTAGCCAAAATAGGTAATTAACTAAAAGGAAGAAAGTCCTGTCACAATTAATCATAAAAAATACATAAGTACTTAAATAAAAATCGCAGTAATCGGCTGTGATGTGTGAAAAAGGCTCCCTTAAAAGGAACCAATTCAATCTAATGCCTTAAGGTAGGTACTTAATTACACTATTATTTTTTTACCTCAATCTCTACGCTTATTTCCGTGAGCTTTCATAATAGGTACCTACCTATAGTACAACCACACTGCAACAGCTACAGATACCGTTGCTGACTTGCAGATGCGCGGCGTATCGTGATAAAGGTAGGTAGCTACAGGTAGGTCTACCTATCAGGCCCGCACTACTACTACTACAACTTCTAACAAGCAAATGATTTTTAGTGGATATGACAATAAATCTGACAATTAGCTATGGTTAGTTTGGGTGAATTTTAGGGCGAAGGCTCTTTAAGAACCGTTAAGGTCATCTAAGATGTAAGACCTTAGGTAGGTACTTAGAATTGCCCGTAAGCTCATATTTTCATACAAATAACAAAACACACTCTTACTTTAGGAAACAAATTTCTAGCAAATCATTATTTTCGGAAGAATATTATATATTTACATTTTCAAAAATTGTAACTGATATTGTAACAGTCAGGTTTTTATTTAATCGTAGATAAAGCTGTTTTAGATACCTACCTATGAACCTAACCACACTAAATCATATGAATTATTGATACCTAGTACCTATTTTTTACGACATTGGACTTCACAAGATTAGACTCAAGGCCGTCTGGTCTTGTTAGTAGGTTACGAAGAAAGTTGGGTTATGTAGATGTCCTAAAAATTATGTTAAGAACCAAAAAGTATAAAATTGAAATAAAATACTTACTCACGTACCAATATAATTGCAGCACTTGCCAAAACCATACCATTACATTTGTTACAAATAAAGTCACTAACACAAATAAGTAATTGAATTATTTCCGCAAAAGTCAGATTAACAGTACTCGACGTTACTTATATATTAACTATATCTAACACATTCATACAAAGTCTTCACATAACACGACTTTAATATTATTATATATAAATTAAAAAAATAAGAAAACTGTTATCTTTTATCAATCAGTCATACTCATACATTAAACCAAAACTTGACAGACAGACAGAGCAGAGTAAGAAAAACCCGTACACCTTACCCCTAGCGCCATCTCTTGTATTGCAAGTATACTATTGTGACAAAATAACTATGGAACCTTGGCGTATCGCGTACCAAATTCACACTTGAAAAATGTTTTGACTAGTTACTAAAAAGCAAATAGCTTAAAACACGTTATGTGTACACTAGTTGTTACATAAAGTAAACGATAAGTATTGAAGGTATTAACTGTAAGTCGATCAGTTAAACTGGCCACGTCCCGAAACTGACATTGTGAAGAAAACATAGAGGTAGTATAAATATAGAAAAAAAATCAAGCATCACTCGCAAAGACCCCCACAAGAAGGTAACATATTATAATAAAAAATGTGAAAATTTTACTTAATATTGAGTTTCCCTGAAAATCGGGACGTGTAATATCTATTACAATTCTAAATCTATGGAGTCGTGGCAGTTGGGCTCAGTTCACAGTTGGCACCATGCAGAACGAAGTATGAAGATGTCGCAATCGCTAATTAATCCGAATCTCACATTAGTGAATGTGAGATTTATGAAAGAAAAACGGAGATTCTCAAGTCGATGCGTACCTATATATCATAACTTTTTACAGGGTTATCAGATTTTGGTAATTCTTTTATTATTGCATAGGGTATAATAGGTACCTACTTCATAGTTAGTTTGGAAAAAATCCTACCAGGGTAGAGTAGGAGTATTTTATTGTTCACTCAGCTTTTAATTGTATTGTTATTGTTATTGTTTATGGCTAAAACAAGGTATGTGTAGCAATTTTAAAATTTAAGTATGTCATATTGGAATAAAACGGCTACCTAGTCTAAACTTTAGCTGTTTTATCCCAATATTACATACTTACTTACATACGTAACGCTAACGTTACTGTTGTAGCCACAGAAAATTATAAAATAAAAACTTGAACAAAAAAATTAAACTACCGAAAATAAAACTAAAAGGCAATAAAAAAACCGGCTCTAACACGAATCGAATCAACCAATAAAATACAATAGCGCACTGAAATAATATTGTCTTCGATAACGTCTATAGTATTTTTGTTGTAACGTGTGTTATTATTGGATGGTTTATACTATGGGGCCGTCCATTAATCACGTGACTTACTTTAAACCCCCCCCATCCCCCTTGGTGATACATGGTGAGGTTTAAGACGACCCCCCCATCCCCCACCTAACATCACGTGTATTTTTAGTATCTACAAAAAATCTTAATTTTTTAGAATGTTATCTTAAATACATGTAAAAAGTATAATCTTATTTTATTCTGAAACTAGCTTCTGCCCGCGACTTCGTCCGCATGGAACTTCTCCTTTTTTGCAGTCGGTTAAAAAGTAGCCTATGTCCTTTCTCAGGCTCCAGACTTTCATTGTACCAAATTTCATTTAAATCGGTCCAGTAGTTTTATTGTGAAAGCGTAACAGACAGACAGACAAGAGTTACTTTCGCATTTATAATATTAGTAGGTAGGGATTAACCTTTTCGCCGCCACGCAACAATACAAAACGCTGAGCCTGTGACGCCAGAACAAAAACAAGCATTCGAGATCGAGAAACCATAGTGACTTGGAAATGGTGTATCGATATTTAAAAAATTCCTCGATAATTATATCCAAAAAGTCGAAGAAATGTCAAAAGAATAATACAATAATGTTGTTACTACATGTTCATTGATTATTAACCTTATAAAACAACATTAAATAATGAAAAGATCAAAATATTTGCATTATTTACAGTACAGTTTAGTGACGAAAGTCACCACACTACTCACGCGATGACGTCACGCGTTGTCGGCACCGGCCGACCCGGGCTTTTAGGTATTGCAAATTGCTTTGAGTCTAGAGATGTGAAACTGTTGTAGGTATGTGTTAACTGCTTTTATCGACATTTTGGCAGGGAATCGAAAGAAAAAATCCTACACATTCTTTAACAACAAACCAATAATAAAATGCAGTACCTAGGTACCTAGATTTCTTACAAACAAAGTTTTTAAATAAATTCCGATAATTGTTTAGGAAGTACAAATAGCATATAGTCGGCATTTTCCAGGAATTCGTTTGAAATACCGCCTGCACGTGCGGTATGCTTTACATATTTACTAAGAATTCCTCACAAAAATTAAGCCTATTGTTATTGCTAATGAGTGTTTCAGGTAGTAAGAAACATTAATAAAAGGGTCATTTCTTTACCTGTATGTGGTCGTTTTCTGTTTAACAAAGATCCTATTTGGTTGCCTACGCTTTAGATAAAGTAACATAGGTTTGTAAATATTCAATGTACATAATTATCTAAACTAGAACACTTGGCTCGGTTGCTCGTCGAAATACTTCATTATAATAATTGACAGAGGTATACAGGATAAAAATTACAGTAATAAAAAGTTTGTTTCTTTACTTGAACGAGCCGATCTCATACATTACTGGTCTTAAATAAAATACTTTAATTATTTGGTTATAACCACGAGACTAATTTAAATACCTAAGTGTTCAAAATATGCTGTAAAATGTATTTTACTATTCCCATTTTGATTAATTAATCGCATTCAAGTAAATTAATTAGTCAACTTACAATTGTAGAACTACACATTTATAAATTCACCTACATTAAAATTTTCGTAACGTGTATTGCAACAAACAAAACACGGTTGGTGACAGCACTACGCCGCGGCTATCGCCGACTAGGGCTTCAGTACGAGCCGTATTTGCTGCATTTTATCACGGCGCGCAAAAATGTTTATTTATTCAATGATGTTATATTGTATCACGTTTATGTATTAGGTTTACGGTAATTTAGGCTTTAACCAATAATAAAAGTTCATAATTTGTATACTAAACTTTTAATTTACTTATAATTTTCGCCTCTAACTTTCAGTCGGTAAGGGCCGACGAGGCGCTAGTGGTACTGCTTTTTGTAGTCGGTAACTGCCGACTGGGGCGGTGAAAAGGACCATGATTAAACCTCACGTGATTATGTGATTAATGGATGGCCCCTATATCGTACGGTAAATTGTAATTCTGTCATCGGAATCTTCGGGTAAACAGTGGGGGGACCATTTAACTGTTTGCCAATAACTAATTTGCCACAATACAAATTCAGTTTCCGACATCATATATTATATTATTTGCCGGCTTCTTTAGACAATTCACACTTAGTTTTAAGCTTCCCAGGCAGATCCGATACCTCTGTACTAGTCAATTTAATATATAATACGTTTTTATATTATAATTTATATTTTTTTTGAATATATTGCTTGGCAAATTTATAACAGCTAAAAGTATTATCAATGTAAAAAAGCAGACAAGTAGGTACAGAAAAAACCATGTACCTATCTTTAACGAAATATTGTTTAATAGTACATTACGTACCTAGGCCAGTAAAATAAAAAATATCTCAGATCACATGTAATTGTTGTCCGAGGCGAAGCCGACGTTGACAAAAATGTGATCTGATGCTTTTTTATTTACTGGCCGAGGTCAGTATACTATTTTTCTGTTCGACGAAGCCAGAACGCGGCAATTTCATTTAGCGCAGCGGCCAGAAAGTTTGCGCTTTATGGCCGGAGAACAGAAAAATAATTTGCTAATAGAATCATGTGAAGTAGGAGGGAGATGAGGGTAACTAAATAAGCAAATATTATACATTCATTTAATAATCGAAATTTAATACTGTATTACATAGAAGAAATGCACTTCTTTGAAACATTCAGAAGACTTCCCTTTGGGACAGTTTTGTAAGGAGCCTCTCTCCATTTTTTTGCATATACTTTTTTTAATAAATACACTCTATTACCTCATAGTAATAGCATCGTTCTTTATGAGGATCTGCATTGCCACATACTTAAAAAATCTATGTATATTTTTCACAAACCTCGCAATTTGAAAAGTAAAAATCTTAAAAGTACAAACAAAGCACGAAGTAAGGTATCGCCTATGAGTGGATGAATAATAAATAAAACTTTAGCTTATTAACAACAAATAATATTAACTCTCAAGAATTACGTGTTTATACTGCCGCTGCCACATAATTTGTCAACATCTTTACAATAAAGAAATCTATAAACCAATTTTTCCACAATAATATTTGAACATTTCGATATCTCGGTGACCTCTTAGAAAGGAGTTTTGACACATATCCAACATAGTGAATAATTTTACAAAAAAACACACAGCATGAGAGAATACTACCAATTATAAATACAGACATCTTAATTCATTCAAAGTGAACATGTATAAAATATTTATCAATAAGAAATAATCAGTCTTTCATTTAGAGAAAACGTAATCAAAACGTGCTGAAATGTGCACGCTTCGATATTATCACAATACAATATGTCAGATATGATGTCATCCCTTCTCATGAACTAGTATTATCACCTGCTAAGCGCTACTTAAGTGTTATTATCACAGTTGTTTAGTAGAGGTGGGTGCAGTACTTTGTACATAATAATACAGGAGCAACCTGCGATCCGCGACCACTCGACACGATTCACTCTTGCCGATTTAAAAGCACGCATTCACTAGCCTGGCCATCCTAACGCCTACATATCACTGAAGTGCCTACCTACTGACAAAATCTATCTCAAATTTTCGAATACATCTCGAGAAACTAATTGCGGTCTTTAGGACAGGCTAGGTGCTCTTAGAAATCAAATCATCTTTAAGACGAAGTTTTGCACAACTTTAAATACATCCTTCATAATGTACACTAAGTAAATCTCGCAGATTAATCGGTTGCTAATGCGAGACCTACTAACACGTTGTTCACCCCCTATCTGCTGTGAGACCCGTTTCTGCTATTATACTGTCTTGCTTCATACTTTAAATACGGGATTCTTATTGAAGATAATAACGTTTACGTCCCTTTAAACTGGTTCAATTTCGTCACCTAACGGTAAAACTGAAAACTAAATTGAATAACAATAAATTATTAAACCTTATATCTATTATATTATTAAATATCTGTGAACGACATTCAAACTCTTGTCACAAACATTAATGTAATTCGTTCAAATAGTCAAAAAATATATTTTTGTCTAGTAAAACACGTTTCAATCTTGGAAAGTGTTCTTATGTATTAACAATTGACCAACGCAACGACAGATTATAGTAATGAAATATCACAGATTATTCCAAATCTTTGGACAGTAACGGGCTGCTACACGATACGATAAGCATAAAATTGTACCGATTATACTATTATAATCAGCCCTCATAACCCGTTTACGTACAAAGAAACTCCAGTAATTAACTAGGTGAATTATCTGAAATTACGTTTATACAATAAAATAGTATCGAAAACAAATGAAACTCATTACTTATTTTGCTAAGAAACGAAATTAACCGTTGTTCGATTATCACGCTCAAAATTCTAAACTTCCTAAGTTAAATGCATGTCATATACATACTTTTTTGAGAAGCACAAATGTATCAGATTAATTATAGTATTTCAAAGTCCAGTCATTGTTATGTTAAATTGACAGACTTATTACTCCTAGGCATAAATATTCAAGTATATCAAGATCTATCTTTAATAAAAAAATAACTTTAAAATCAGTGACCTCTTTACATAAGAAAAATATTCACAATTTTATCTGGCAATACAGATTTAGCGACAATAATGATGTATGTCGAAAAGCCTTAAATTTCAACGCCTTTACAAGTATTTCTTTTCTAATACTAAGATGTCCCACTTTTCCACAGGATAAGATCAATAATTAACAATAAAAAATAATTTATATTATAAAACATTTAAGAGAACCGTCCGGCGTTCTGAAACTTCCCTATAAATTTCCACTCATCTTCTATATGTTTCGTGCATTTCGTACATCATACAGACATTATAAAGGAAAACGAAAGGCACCCGGGATTACACAAAAGGGTACCCACACCAACTAGTCTAACAAATACATTGAGTAAAATCTATGGGTGGAAACAACAAGATATTTTGTCAAAGCCCCCCATTACATCTTATTTTTTATTAAAACTAACACACACATTATATTCGTTAAGGGATCTGAAAGAGAATTCACAAAATCGTTTCTTGGTGTAGAGGAGTGTGCAACGTAAGAAAACAGGTTTAAAGTAAACATGAATAATTAAATTGGCGTTATTGTATTGGACAACTTTTAGACTTAAAATCTTTCGTCTAACTATTTTGCAAGCTTTCATTCAGATCTGTAAAGATATATACTAATCAAAATAAAATAAAAATCAAAGGGATCTAACAAATACCCGACTCTGTAGTCAGAATTACCATGAGAATTTAAAATCAAATCTCTAAGTACATAGTTGAAATAGAAATAATGAAAAAAAAAAAGCTTAAAAAACTTTTTAAGTCGAGAAAATTAAACGCTGTGAAAGTAATTAAGGGTCTTAGTTTCTGCCCCCAAAAAAAATTACTGTTGAACGGGTGCAGCGTAGAGCAACGGGCCGGGCGGCAAATGGGGATAGGGGACTCCAGCGCCCACTGCAGCTTGATAGCCACAAGGTCCACCACCGCCAACTCCACCGCCGTAAAATTTGCCCCCTGAATTATAACAATATACCATGCTATATTCATAGTACATATTTTATTCCACAATAACTTAAGTCGTAAATTCTACACATTTTTGTTTTACCCATATGCTGTAAGTAATATTCATATTCACTCAATACCATTATCTACAAAAACGACAAGAATATCATGTCGTGTATGGAAGCCCTCTTAAATATCATGGTTTATGTGATATAGCCTGGTGACAGACGGGTGGATAGACATTGGAGTCTCAAAAGAATGTTTGATAACACTGAATTACTAAGGATGTTAGGTATTTATGACGCTATTTAGCAATACTGGATATGGAGAACAATATTAGGTGTATAATAAAAAGTATATTTCTAAATATAATAAGATCCATTTGAGTATCTTGTTTTAATTATCGTGTTGTTTTTAGTTTCAAACTCGTAATATTTGTACTTATATACAGAAGAATAATATCTTACCAAGCATGTCCTGGTGATGAGGATGCATCTGTGGGTAATGCGGAGGCGTAGCGAAATGCGGTGGGGGAGATCCGTACGACGAACCTGAAGATCCATTAGGTTTGTTTCCAGTAGCATTATTATTGCGGTACTGCTGTCCACCATTGCGCGTGTCTAAACAATAAAAAATAATTTAAAAAATGTCATACCTATGGCCTTCAAAAAAAACATTTAAAACGTTTTTTTTTTTTTAATTTTATCCTAAGTTGTATCAACATTTTTTTTCAATTTTTTTTTTAGTTATGCTCGTGAATTTATAGTTAACCTTTTAAACAATAATACACCCTAACGCAATTTTGAAAACTGAAAAGTTTTTTCTAGTACCTTCTAACTCCGACTGCAGTAAAATCAGAGCATATTATTATATGGATACAATAAATATTGAAATGAAATGGAATAAATAACTTACTATTGTATGTGCGCTGACCATATCCATTCTGATTATTGTAGCCATTTTGATAGCCATTGTTGTAACCACCTTGGTAATTGCCCATGGACTCGAACATATTGGGGCTAGGGAAGGGGACTTGTTTTTGGAAGTTGTTTTGCCTGTAGCCCTGATTGCCTTGGTTCTGATTAGAGAATCGTGGCGCCTGCTGATTGACATTACGATTCTGGTAAGTATTCTGATTGTCATCATTTGTCACATTTGCCATTTTGTTATTCCACTGGTTACTTTGCTGTCTTGGGGAGCTAGATCCACTGTTGTTATCCTTGCGTTGTTGCCAGCGGTTACGCCCTGAAAGTAGATTAAAGGTTTTAGAAAATTAAAATATTGAATGCTAGTTTATTTCCCCAAGCAATACTAGACTATTAAAAGGAACAAATATTTACAACTATAATTTTACCATTTGGCTTAGTTACAAGGTCACAAAATTAGAATCACTTTGGAAAAAATAAAAATTGCTGAATACCTAGACCTAGAGGCATTCAGTAGCACTTTGGCTCTGCCCGCATTATACTTAAAATAAAATAACACAACTTTACTATGATTTTGTATTTACCAGAGCTGTTATTGGAGTTTCGTGCCATATCACTTAACTTCGCCGGAGGATTCTGTCCAGTTTCGCGTAGCACAGCAACAAGAGCGCGAGCTTGACGTGAATCTCCACTAGTGAAGTAGGTGTAAGCTGTACCAGACTGTTGACAGCGACCTGTACGACCTGTAATATTTTAAGGATTAGTTTTATAAATATTAAAAACTTCAATAGATACGTGAATTTTTATGATAACAGTATTTTACAATAATTTACCAATTCTATGAATGTAATCTTCAGAAGAATTTGGATAATCATAGTTGACAACAAATTTTACGTCTTCCACATCCAATCCACGAGCTGCGACATCAGTAGCAATTAGAATTGTAGTAGCTCCATTTCTAAATTCCGTGAGAACAGCGTCGCGCTCTGGTTGAGATTTGTCACCATGAATTGCAAGAGCTTTATGCCCGTTGCGTCGCACAGCACGCGCAATGTCATCAACCTGAAATAAAAGGATACAAAATAAATAACCTAGTGGCATAGAAAATATATTATATTATATATATATAATATATATAAAACAATAGTATTGTAAATACCTTCTTCTTTGTCTCCACAAAAACAATTACTTTGTTATCTCTCTCTGATGAAATTTCTTTAAGAAGATTAGTAAGTTTTGCTTCTTTCTCATGCTCTTCACAAATTTCAATAATTTGTTTGATATTGTTGTTTGCAGACAGATTCAGAGAGCCAATATTGACTTTGACATAATCATTCAAGAAGTCTTCAGCAAGCGTTTGAATTTCTTTAGGCCAGGTTGCAGACCACATAAGAACTTGACGGTCTGGTCTAATTTGCTCAATGATTTTTCGTATTTGCGGTTCAAATCCCATATCTAACATTCTATCAGCTTCATCTAAAACTAAGTATGTGCAACGACGAAGATTGGTTGTGCCTCTTTCTAAGAAATCAATCAATCGGCCAGGAGTAGCAATAACAATTTCAACCCCTCTCTCCAAATCCCTAGCTTGAGGTCCTTTAGGTGAACCACCAAACAGACACGTGTTTCTTATCATTCCATGTGCACTGTATGCTTGTGCTACAGACTGAATCTGTTGAGCCAGTTCTCTTGTAGGAGCCAGAATAAGAGCAATTGGACCATCACCACGCTGGATACGCTGTTGATGTGAAATATGCACAGCTGCTGGTAGAATGTAAGCCAGAGTTTTACCTGAGCCAGTTGAAGCAATGCCAACCATATCTCGGCCTGACAGAGCAATAGGCCATCCTTGTGCTTGAATGCCTGTTGGTTCAACCCAACCCTGTTCTTTAATGGTGTTCATAACATGATCAGGAAAGTTACCTTCATCAAAAACTTGATTGGGACGGGGAACATTATTGCCACTGACAGTTATTTCCTTAGCTGAACGGAACATTTGCACATCTTCTTCAGTACGAGCATCTACATCTGCATGTGGTTTATAAAAGTCTTTTTGTATTGGTTCAAGGTTTGCCATATCCCACATAGGCTTGACCAAACTGTCTCCAGGATGTTTAGCTTTCAAGCTTTGTAGTTTACGACCATTAAAATCAGATGTTTGTTGACCCATATTAGGGTTGGAAAATGTTTTTTTTTGAACAAAGCTTTGTTGATTCAAATGACCATTTTGATTGTTGAAGTTTTTAGGCCCATAGTTGTTTTTATGCTGAAAATTCTGCTGCTTAGGTCCACCAAAATCAGTTTTGCCATTATAAAATTGCATGTTACCCCCAGGGCCTTTTTCCTCATAATCTTTTCTTTGAGGCGGATTGTTGTAATTATTTCTGGGTCTGTACTCCTTTGGTCCACCAAAATCATTTAGGTTCCCATTATCACTTTTGAATTCTGGTCTCATTCCATTAAAGTCATTTCTTGGGCGAAAATTGTTTTTGTTACCCATGTTGTTCCTTGGACCAAAATTTTTGGGGCCTCCAAAATCAGGAACTCCACCAAAAAATGGCATTTTACCGAATTGTTCATTCCGGTCTGGTCGGGGCCTGAAACTAAAGTTAATAAAAACAATCAACTTAATAAAAAATTAGACAACATGTGCGAGTCACAAGGCTAATTTATTTTTAATGATAAATGAAACAAAATATATACATACCCATAATTATTTAAAATTTAATACTATGTATATATATATATATAATTATGTATATATATTTATATAAATTGAGACTAAAATCAAGTTTAATCCGTTATGACTGTTTACAACTACTGAGCAGTCTTGGTGTTAAAGATCATATCAAACATATGAAAATAAATAGAAATATTTCTCAAGAAGTTATACAAAATACCTATTTACAAAATACATTTACAAAATAAAAATTAAACATGTAATATTATACGTATTACCTACAATTTTGAACTAAATAATTATCAATCATAAAAAATTACTACTATCTTGCTAGATTTACTTCTTAGTTTATCTAAGTACAGGTAGGTCTAGGCAAGTAGGTACCTACCTATAAGTTTAGTGTCAATGATACGCAGGGAAAGGCGAATCGAAGAGTATGTAAATTACCAGAATAACACACGTATATTTTAGAACAGCTTAAAAAATAGAGAATGATTCACTCATAAGATAAAGTACTTTAGTGAATAGAAAATTTACATTTACACTAGTTTATATACAACTATCAGCTGAGTATCAATCCACGCATTGCGTTTCACAAAATGGCGGATAAAGGAATCGACATAGTTCCATCATCATAGATTACTTACAATATAATATGCTATGCTACCCTAATGGGGAATATTTTAATGTGCAAAATAATAAGAAAATAATTTAGCTTACATCGGATGTTGGTTGCTGAAGCCGTTGTACTGCATTCTGCTTAGTATTTGAGGATCGTTATTACGTGGATCTCAACGGTCGAGTAGGTATCTAGAACAATAGAACACACACAAGAAAAAATTTATAAAATATCAGTAATGTAATAAAAATCGACTCAGAAATAAGTAGTAATGAATTGATTACCTCCCGTTTAAGAGAGAATTTGAAAAAAAAATGGTTTATCATCCACTCGTGCCCCTCACTCAGACCCGGCGAAGAACAACTCGATAATGGCTGCCGGAAACGCCTTATTCTGGGTTACTCTAGTAAAGACTGATTGCCAGTCGAGAATAATAGTACTTGTATAGACAGTGGCGCCATTATTTGAAATTAATTCATACTATATATAAAAAGTATTGATTTTACGATATTTTTAGAGTATGCATACACAATCGGTCATTATATTTATACTCGCGTATATAAGCGTTTTAACAAGATCCGCTTTACATTGTTAATTGATAGAAAATAACTTGATTATAATGTAATCACATCTCCGGTAGCTCCATTATGATATTATTGACCACAATTATTAGTTTATACATTTTGAGCAAATCTAAAAGCCTTAGAGCATATATATACATATGTATACAATATTTTAAGAAAAAAAATAGTACGTTAGTTATTTAGTAGATATTACTGTGCAAGTGTGTACAAACCTTAGTAGAAACTAGTAGAAAGTAGACATTAAAGTTAGTTAACTGCTAGGCCACATACTCGAAAGTACGCGAGGGAAGTATGAGGAGGACTGAGCAGGACAAGCGGCATGACGAGTGGGGTGGCCACCTTATTACATTATTAACATCACTAAATTCTTATTTCATATTCTGATGAATACTAAAACTAATATAATAAACACAAAAAAAAATGTTTCAATACAGCGAGAAGGTGTATAAATATTTAGAATCAATATATTATAGAAGTGAGCCAGCATTGCCCAACGTGAACTGGTGCCCTTATAAAAAAAAATGAATTTACTAAGACTATTGAGTGATTGAGTGACTGACAAGTGACACTAAGACACTTATACTATACTATGCTTAGAGCGTAATACTATGTTATTAATCTAACTACCTATATGTTTATAAAATAAATTGCATCAAATATTAAAATAAAAATACTTTGAAGAAATTACTCACAATAATAATCTTTGATATATTACGTTACACTGAGGTTTAGTGTTAACCGCGACTTATTATCAAACGTGCCCTTTATATTACAAGGTGCTTCACTAAAAGCACGAAGTGATGGCAACAGGTACTTAATCACCATATCTCAAAATAATTTTTAATAATTTAATTATAGGTGCCTTTGTCAAAACAACAATCATTATTGTAAATCCTAAACAAGATTGAATGTAAATCCGTAATACCCGACTAACATTGTCATTGTGTTAATTATCATTAAGCATTATTATCAGATCTTACAAATATTTTTTTTATTTGAGAATAGTCAAAAGAAGAGAACGATCAAGATCACCAATGGCTGTAGAATGTGTTGGCCGCAGAAGAGAATCCCAAAAGAAAGATGCAAATAAGGGTGGTGACATGAACATGATGAATCAAATGATGATGAATAACATGTATCAGCAAGGTATGTTTATGTTGTCAGTGTTGTATGAAAAAGTTGTAATATTTTTTATAATCTGCATAAGACCACCCATGTATGAGGAATAAGCATTTATGTAATATCAAGTGATACATATTTCAATTGATTTATCTGATGCTTATAATTTAAATTGTGAAACATACTTTTAGCAATTGTGTAAAGGTATAATATTTTAGCAATCATGTTTAAAATAACCTTAAATGGATTTTACTTGCATATTATTTTATTTTATTTGATCTTGTTCCCATGATTATAACCAAGTGAACTGAAATCATTCATTAGAGTATGGTCAGTGGACTGAATGGTGTATTTAATGAACATTTGGTGGTGTTTCGAAAACTTTGCAGTTCTTATAGCCGAATTTGGCAAATAAAATTAAATATGTGAAGTTGTTGCATTCCAAAGCGTAATAACAGTGAAGGTATCAAAAAATATAAATTGTTTATAATTTGGTTTCAAATATAAATATGTATGTATAGATATTATTAAAATTATGCCAATGAGACTTCTTTAGGAATTGGAATGAAACAACTATGAGGGATTTAACTCACATTTTTCACATTGGAATGAATAATGTGTACTAACCATGAAGGCATCAGAAATTATCACAATTTTAAATTTTATTAATTATTTTAAACACATAGACGCATTAGACTATTGTCAGTTCAGTCATGATATGATTATGGGAACTGTAACGTTTTCGAAAAGTTAGCAAATAAATTAAAATATGCAAGTTATTATGTACTAGCTGTGCCCATGACTTCGTTCGCGTGGAATAGTTATTCTTCATATACTAATTTTTCCCTTTTTTACACATTTTCTACTGTTTCTTCGCTCCTATTGGTCGCAGCGTGATGTTATATAGCCAAAAGCCTTCCTCGATAAATGGTCTATTCAATAAAAAAAGATTTTTTTCAATTTGAACCAGTAGTTCCTGAGATTAGCATGTTCAAACAAACAAACAAAGTCTTCAGCTTTATAATATTAGTATAGATTTAAGGTATATGCAATAATATCCGAGAATATACTAAATCACGTTTATTCGAGACCACAATTAATTGCCAAACTGATAATTACAATCTGATGGTAGATTAATAATATCATAATTTTCTTAATGTCACTAATTCTAAATGTACCTTACATTACATGAGTTAAATCCAATTATAGTAATTTCATTCTAATGTGTAATAATTGAGAAGGCATCAGAAATAATTACTGGTAAAAGGTGAAAATGTCCATCATAAATTACCTTTTCCGTCCTCCGGCCAGAAAGCGCCAACTTTGTGGCCGCTTCGCTAAATGAAATTTCTGCTTTCTGGCTTCGTCGAACAGAAAAATATTATACTGACCTCGTTCAGTAAAATAAAAAAGCCTCAGATCTCATTTTTGTCAACCACGGCTTCGCCTCGGACGATAATTACTTGTGATCTGAGACATTTTTTATTTTACTGGCCTTGGTGCGTAATGTACTATTTTGATTCTAGGCAATATGATCATGGGCGGTATGTATCCTAACATGATGGTGCCAGGACCAATGATGGGTGGTGGAATGATGCCCTCAACTGGGATGGAGATCATGCCAGGAACTGGAATGGATATGATGCCTCAATCATCTATGGATATGTCAACAATGGCTAGTGCTTCCATGCAATCCAATGGACATGGCCCAATGGATATTAGTATGATGGGAGGCATGATGATGGATCCTTCAATGATGGGCATGTATCCAAATATGAGCAATGATATATCTGTAGTTCCAGAAAAAAAAGAAATAGTACTAAAATATTGCAAACTTATACCACCTGCACCAGGAACACCTGACCCACCTAGGAGAACTCGCCCTCCTGGCTGTCGTACAATCTTTATAGGTGGCCTTCCTGACAAGATTAGAGAAAGTATAGTAAGGGAAATTTTTGAAAACTATGGAAGAATACATACACTAAGGTTGTCCAAAAAAAATTTCTGTCATATTCGATTTGATAGAGAAGCTTGTGTGGATGCTGCTATGGTGATATCTGGATATCGTATTGTATTGACAAATATGAAGGAAACTGAGGAAGAAAATGAGGATTCCCATGCTACAACAGGATGGCTT
Source organism: Polylopha cassiicola (assembly GCA_038024825.1). NCBI lineage: Eukaryota > Metazoa > Arthropoda > Insecta > Lepidoptera > Tortricidae > Polylopha > Polylopha cassiicola. Next base: position 9,881,673 of record CP149044.1, on the reverse strand, counting down.
CATGTTGACTATGCATTGGTTAGAAAATTTTATTAATAAAGGAATCACTACTAATATTATAAATTCAAAAGTAATTTTGTCACCTATTTGTGCTTAAAATGCTGAACAAGATAGGAGATAGATTACAGTCCTAGGGAAGAATAGTTTCAATCATGGAAATCATTCCAAAAGTTTTCTATAAAGTAATTAAAATTTGTTTTATTATTTACTAGCGGCCCGTCCCGGCTTCGCACGGGGGGACTTAAGATTTTTTTAAGGCCTCAGAAACGATACTTTCCCCCCGTTTTTGAAACATTTTCGGTTACTGCTCCGCAACTATAAGACCTAGCGTGATATTATATAGCCTATGTTACTCGGGGATAATGTAGCTTTCCAAAGGTGAAAGAATTTTTGAAATCGGTCCAGTAGTTTCGGAGCCTATTCATTACAAACATACAAAAATACAAATCTTTCCTCTTTATAATATTAGTATAGATTATATTATTATTATTATTATTTATAGAGTCGAGATGATCAGAATGAATATGATCGACGTCAAAGGCAAGTCTTACGTGCTCAACAAGCTCAAATGCAACAGCTAAATGCGCAACAAGAAATGGTATCTCGTAACATAAATCAATCATATAGGCGCTCACCATCTCCTGTGAGGATCCAACCTTTTTCCAATGTCGCCATTGCTCAATTAGCGGAAAAAATCAAGAGTGAAGACCAATTCTCCAATACACTGCCAGTGAGTTTTTGGTTTCTCATTATGTCCCTTTTAATTTAAGTGTTACCATCTATGGTATTCTGTATCCTTTGTACCTATTATTAACAAATTTACAATTATTTTACAGACTCTGGTTGCATGGCTAGAAAGGGGGGAATGCTCTAAGAAAAATGCAAACCAGTTTTATTCCATGATCCAAGCGACTAACTCTCATATTCGGAGGTTGTTTAATGAAAAAATGCAATCAGAGGAGGAGCTACAAGAGTGCAAAGAAAGAGTTCGGAATCACATTGAAAGAGTTATAGAACAGCGTAAGTATACAATTAGGATATTGTTATCTTCGAGGACCCCATACTCTATACCCATAGAGGCTCTCACTCGTAATCTCAGCATTGTGTATAATATGCTTTAACTCCATCAGGTAAGGTGTTATTAGTCCTTCATTCTCATGAGCTAAAAAATTAAAAGTATTTTACGTTTCTGGAACTATTTTGGGAAGGTTACTTCGAAATGCTGGAACATAAAACACTTTTGTTTTTTACACGGATGGGGTAAGACATGGTAATAATAAAATTAAGCCTCTCCGAGTGGTGATTCAATTATCTTCTACAGAATGTGCTCATGAATAAGGTGGGTAATATAGGATATATTTAATAATCTATTTTTTACGAGCTCAAGGCATACTTAGTGTTTTAGATATATGTACTTACATGTATCATCGCATAAAAAAGTGTATAAATAAAATACATATAATGTATACATACATATATATATTATATATATACATATATAGGGTTAGACTGAAAATGTTAAATGTGGATGATTTGACAGTTGCTTTTCATTGTTAAATCTGGTACCTTAAATAAAGTAGCGTTTTGTATGTCATTGTTAGTGAATGGCATAAAAAAAGTATATGGAAGTTAAGCATTTTTTTTGGCAAATATAGGTAATATGTACCTATAGTACAGTATAATATATTATTATTATACTGTATGGTACTACTTAATAAATGATTATTAACATACTTGGGTCAATTAATGGATATAAATGAGTCGAGACAGTTTTTGAAATCAACTTTAAAGCTAATCCATTTTAACATCGTTAATGCCAAATTTAGTTGAGTGCACCATAAGTGTAAACACGCCCACGGCACCTACCTGGCACTGGCAGCCGCAGGGATCTGATGATATGCATTTAACGTACGATTGATTTATTGTCAAAAAGTTAAATGTAGGTTACTTACAACTCCTTTTCTCTCATATCATGTCTACTATTGACTCAGTAGTTCTCTCAACAGTCTTTCAATCTAGTCACGGAACTAAGTACTTGGTAAATAAACCGCCCGTATCCTGCAGGTGTCTTCAAGCTGAAACAGGTTAACTTATTTGTAAAACCAATCTCAATGTTTATGTAAGTTAATCATACTATGACACTGTATTTTCAGTTGTTATTTCTATTCCTATCTACATTTTAAAATAATATAAGAAATATTATTTGTGTTATTGACTGAAAGTTCATTGTCATAGTTAAACAGCCCTCTGTGTGTATATATACACACTTATCCTGTGTCTCATGACACTCTTCGTTCGAGATCCTACGTGTCAGCGTCATTCTCGACTAAGTCCCGATCCGTGTTGTGCAGTGGCGTGGTTTATGTAGATATGCCGGTAATAAGAACTAGCTCAACAGCGTAGAGATCCTGGGACAACCGGTCGCGAATGTACGACGGTATGTGTGGTCACCTGGCCACATTTGACGCTTTTAACTTAATTATTTGTGAACCTCAGTCGAACAGGTGGCGAAAGTCTTTACAGCAGCAACTCATCAACGCGTTTGGGATCACTTTACTAAGCCGCAGAGGAAGAATATTGAGACTTGGCAGAAAATGACACAGGTACTGAATATAAATGGGTCATCTATTTTAATTAATTAAAATAGATCGCTTTTATTATAAACTTTTTTAACAAAATAAAACTATAAGTATCCAGATAGGCATCACGTTATATTGTATCAACTATTATCTACAGTAGTGAAACTTTTTACCTGAGCATCAATACAGCTATCACCGGTAAGTAAGGGCGTAATATATATAATCCTGGTAGATAATCTATACAATAATATAATTACAGGTATGGATGGACATATTAAATAATATATTGAAACCAAATAGTAAAGAAATTAATATTTTTTCAGGAATTTCATACATTGAAGGAGGAATTTAATGAGAAGTTTAATAATGAAGATAACGACTTTAGTAATGGATATAATACTAACATGACTCAAGCGTATGACAACAATGAAGAATCGCAGGAACTGAAGGTATGATATACTTAATAAAAAAATTATTACGCGATTCGCCCCAGCTCAAAGTGCTCAAACCTATCTACTGTCGAAACATTCGCATTTTTTATCAGCTTTTAACCGTTAAAAAGCCGAAATTGCTGCGTTTGACACAACATCATGCAGGGGGTGGAATAGGGGGGTGCAATAGGGGATGCATAAGTACCGCGCCAGGTAAGTACATAGAAACTATACGTTTATGACATTGTCACCTTAGTTGATAATACTATGAAATTTGAGATTCTACCATTAATTTGCCGAGAAGACGGACAAGAAGTCTGAAGAATTCTACTAATACTTATTATAAATGTGAATGTTTTTTGTGTTTGTTACTTTCACGCAAAAAGTACTGAATGCATTTTGATGTAAATTTAAAATAATATAGCTTACACATCAGATTATCATTATAGGCTATATTTTAGAACTATATTGTATACAGTACTCATTGTGCGCAGACAAAGTCGCGGGCGGATGTTAGTAGGTACTTACCAAGTAAATTTTACTTGGCTTTCTGTTGTTCAAGGCTAGAAGCTTACTATAGACGTGACCGTGTGTGTCATGAACGCTAAACTCGTCATAATGTTATTCCATGTATGTACCTATTACTTACTTATTTGTGGCCAATATTGACTTCACAGCGCGAAAATGAAAGCCTTCGCTTCCAGCTTGAAGCATACAAAAATGAAGTGGACGTCATCAAGGCAGACGCCCAGAAGGAAATGGAGAAATTTAAGGCTCAATTCATAGCACGTCAAGCTTTACAAGGTGCTTTGGAAAAGAACGTAAGTGAATTTTTATATTGTATCTATTATATTATATGTATTATTCTTTTTGCGCCTGTTTACTTCAAAGGTTGTCTGGTAGAAAATGCCGTACATTTGTTTTTTTTTTTTTGCAATAAAGCGTAAAATAATTAATACATTTTTTCGTTAGATTAATAATAACTTTGTAAGATATTTGGAGTAGCTATGTGTACTACGTAGGACGGCGAATTTGCCATACTATATACTACTATTCACTTATGTAGGTAAGTATAAATAAGTCGAGAGCACTAAGTAGTATTTATTTATCTTCAGCCTCCTCTGCCACAGCCTATTGTGAAGCCGCCACCACCTCCGCCACTCCCAGATGATTTGGATACCAAAGTTCATTTAAAAGAGTCTGTCGAAGCTGGGTGCGGTGAAGCTAAGCTTATTGGTGTTATGTCAGCGTTCCTCCAGGTAGGTAATTGACTTGTAATTCATATATTTCAGTTGAAAGTTTTAAATATTAGGGTATATACTCATAAAATATGGACGTATCATCTATCTATATATACATAAATATTAATCCCCATTTTCCTTGATCACGCCATCATGCTAGACCGACTAGACCGATTTCACTAATTCTTTCTTTGTTGTGTTTTTATGATAAGGAGAAGGTTATTTAGGAAAAAAAACGTAAGAAAACTTTACAACTAATCGATTAATTTAACTCTGCTTTCCCGGGAAGAACTACGTCTGCCGGGACCATAGTATATATTATACACAAGTAGTGCTGATAATTGTCTGCCATCCTCCATTAAACCTTTAGATTTATTGTCATTCACCACAAGACAAAAATAAACCAAAATATTAATTACTAGCGGCCCGTCCCGGCTTCGCACGGGTGGACTTAAGATTTTTTTCATAGTTTTACGATTGTTATGGGTAAACTATAAAAGATAGACATATGCTCTCGCGGACTTTTTTAAAGATAATGTTAAGATGAACAATTCACCCATAAAGCATTTTTGTATAACTTTAAATATATGCTCAGCGCACGCCACGGAAGGCCTCAGAAACGATACTTTTCCCCCGTTTTTGAAACATTTTCGGTTACTGCTCCGCAACTATAAGACCTAGCGTGATATTATATAGCCTATGTTACTCGGGGATAATGTAGCTTTCCAAAGGTGAAAGAATTTTTGAAATCGGTCCAGTAGTTTCGGAGCCTATTCATTACAAACATACAAAAATACAAATCTTTCCTCTTTATAATATTAGTATTAATTACAACAGACGTGAAATTCTGAAAAAAATATTTGTAATGTTTATGAAAATTAAGTCTAAGAGCATTGGAAAGATTTTTTGTGTTTTTATTTATTTTGACATTAAATGCATTATGCTTCCATTACAGGTACACCCACAGGGTGCAAGTTTAGACTATGTGGTTTCATACGTGCGGGCACTCTTTAATCATGTTACGCAAGCCACAGTACATCATGTTCTGCAAAAGCATGAAGATGTTTTCCAATGTGCTACTAGTGGCGTTGGGGCTAATATTGAAAAACGTTGGTATTTCCATGCATTCTCCACGGAAGATATTAAGCTCGTGAAATAAGATATTGATTACAAACACTTTAATGAAAATTAAAACAAAAGACATTGTTCACAAAGACTTAAAACTTGTACTGAACTAGTGCTGTGTATATGACCAGTAGTATATTAAGTGAATTAACATTCGATTGGCGACTTAAAAGAAAGCATCAATAAACGTCTTATTTAGAAATTCTTACCAATTGGCTATTGAGGTATCTAATCCCTAGTTCATGGGATAGATAATAAGTTGCCTATTAGGTATTGTTGCTATTAGAGCCTATTTTTCTATTTCCGAGTAAAGTTACAATAAATAATAAATGAAATTATCTCCCGGGCAAGCGGTAGATATCTACCAAGTCTGGTTAGACGATTATGAAAGGCAAACTACTTCTTACTTATATGCTATATATGTATCTATCTATACTTAAGTAACAAATAATTTTCACTAAACTTACTTGGATATTGTAAAACAGGCTCTCAAAGCATTATTAGGCATATCAAAGTCACAGGACTCGTAGATTTTAAAAGTATAAGTAACTTTACATTGATGTAAGGTTTCTACAGAACAATATATTTTTGCTCGTCACAGAAATGAGTTTTAATTAAATGAAAATTCCTTTTAGTCTTATAGAACTTGTATTCATATCAGTATAGTTTATGATGGAGAAGTGATATAATTTGATATAGTAATATTATAGCTGAATTATTGTCCTTTTTGTAATGCTTGCAAATCATTTACAGTTTGCATGTACTCGGCTGTAGCTTCTTCAAGATCTCTGTCATTAGCTGTGTGGTCGGTTTCTGTTACCTGCTGTCCTCCGTCGCGGTCTTGTCTCATTCTTAATCGTAATTCTCGCATCCGAGCCTCTAATATTCTCTCGCGTTTGTTCTCACGATCTAAAATCTGATCAGTAAAGGTTGAAATAAATTATTTGTAATTCATAGTACACATATATATATAAATCGACTTACATGTGTTAGAAGTTGTTTATCATTCTTATCTGCTGTACCTAGGTTTTGTGATAGTTCCGCTAAATAAACAGTGCCTTTGCTGCTTCCACATGCCACAAGTAAACCCTGAAAAAAGAAAATAGTGTATCAACTACCTGTTTTGTTTGTGATAAAATTTTAACTTATATATTTACTTACCCCTTCGTGTGGTCGTAATCGTAATAAGGGCTCGTCACAGAGCTGCGCTGTTACTATTGGCGCGCTTCGTCGTCGCAATAAATCCCAACAAGATAAACACCCATCCCATTGGGTTACTAACATCAATGAAAACCTGCTCGAAAATAGATATATTTAATTTCAGTCCACGTTACGTAATAAATTCATATTCAATATTATAAATGCGGAAGTATAATTGTCTGTTACATCTTCACTCCTAAACCGATTTCGATGCAAATTGCTACAGAGATAGTTTTGAGTCCCAGATATAGTCGTCATAGGACAACCTCAGACTTAAGAATTATATATATATATATATATATATATATATATATATATATATATATATATATATATATATATAAATTTATTAATATATATATATATATATATATATATATATATATATATATATATATATATATATATATGTGTGTGTGTGTGTGTTATAATAATATAAGAGTTACCTACCGTATTGGGTTCCAAGCTCCATCTGTGAGTTTAGTACGATGAGAGTATGTCCAAAGTATAGATGATTCCCTGCAATCTTCACTCCACACACGAGCCGTCCAATCACCAACTGTTAAAAAGTTTTTTAAAAATGTCGGATTGCGTTGTAAGGCGTACACTGGTCCCAGGTGTGCTTCATACTGAGGAAAATTATTTTTATATAATGAATCCTTAAGATAGATAAATATTACCTACCTAACTATAAGTTTCGTGTTTAACTTACTTACCTTATTTGGCAGTTTCTCTACAGGATTTTTCCCTTTGCGATTACCTCCTATTACTGCCCCTGTTTCAGTTCCGACCATAAATCTGCAATTTTTTGTAATTTTATATTACTGTTACACAAACGTGCATTGACGGCTTCTAACATTCAAATGCCGATAAGTGAGTTCGACTCGCGTGCGAAGGGTTCCGTAGATACAATAATCACTTCCTTATGACCTACTGACTAAGAAATCTAAAAATTTATAATCCTATCTATATCCTACATTCCTAACTACTGGTAAGAACATTTTCTTAAACATGCAATGAAATAAATAAATACACCATTAAAAAAAATACACTTGAATAAAGGTTTTTTAATATACATGCCTAGTCGTGAAGGGGCTTGCAGGTCTCGTAACAATATCCGTCTATACTGTATACTGGGCCAGCAACCCCCTACTTCCCGGCGCCGGCAGTAATGTACTATTACTCATTTCGATAAGAATACAATAAATGAGACAAGGACAACAGCGTACCTAGATAGTTATATTACCTTGTAGGTATTGTTGGTTCATATTCAAGTGCTGAGATTCCAATTGCTCTATCAATGCTCTGCGTGTCTGTAGGGAGTTTTACGAGATCGATTATCATAGAATCAGTTGGCTCACTCATGTTTCTCGTATCCCACCTGAAATATACCTCTTTTATATCTAACACTTATCGAATATTTGATGAATTTAGTTTTTGAATTTATTATACCATTTTACAACACCGTCAGGTGAAGAAGAGAAAAACTCTGCACCCGTTTTGGAATTTATGAAAAGAACATTTCTCACAAGTTCACGGTGGGCCATATGCGGTGGACAAAGACCTGCGGCTTCTCCTCCTTTACGCATGTCCCACCACCCGACCTAGAATATGACTTAAGTAGTAAAGATATGCGTATATTTTAGAATTTGTATAGTATTAAAAATCCTAACATGATAGTTTATTTAACTAAGTATTTGTACCTGACCATTTAGCATTCCTCCAATTAGCATATTTTGATCACGTGAATTATATTGCAGGTCTAGTAGTGGTTGAGGAGGCTTAATCGTTAATTCAGGTGCATTAGCATTTTCTGAAATGAAATAAGTTTCAACTTTGGAATGAAACAACTGTATATAACAGGCGTACATTGATGTTATGATGACGTTTCGAGAAAATTACAAATCCCGTATTCGTAGCAGATTGCAGTAACGGACGTATACTCTGAGTTTATATAGACGTAAGCACAAAATCAACACTTACGCGAGTTAAATCTGTTTAAATTCTCCTTTTTTATATATGTAGGTACTCATAACTTTTTTTTTTACCTTTTCCTATTAGAAACGAAATCTTTACCAATATCCCAAATGTAAGAAACTTGTGGAGTTCTACTGTTTCTCATGAGGTCTACATCCGCGTAGGCTGTTGCTAACTTCGCGCCGCCGTCGGCTTGCCATGATAAGGACCGCACTGGTCTTCTTGTGCCGGGTTCGCGGTAGACGTTTACTGTATGGCAACTGCTACGTTCTACTGGTGGTATAGACGTCAACTCAGCGTAGTAAGTTTGGTACATGTCAATCGCATTATTTTGTAGAATATTGTGTTCCATACTCTGCGTAAATTGAATACTGCGTAAATGATAGTGTAAATTGTTTTTTTTTAGTTATTTTTGTACTTTACTTAATATTTTCTTAGTTACTTAATGTTATCGAATTGAAGTCAGATAAATATTAAGAACTTTTTATAACACATCTCGGAATATCGTGACCGAGCATAATTATAAAGATAATAGGTTCGAAACATGTTTGTGACACAATATCCGCGATCGTTACAGTAGTAGGTATCTACCTAGCATATAAACATAAGTTTTTATTCTTACGTGACCCAAATGCATAACTGCATGTATGTACGCATCATCTTTCTCAATTTTACGACGATATCTCTGTGTAGCTTCTGGATCGTTCATGTTTATGTCCTTTGGCCAACCGCCTTCAACATGGTTGATGCCCGAACTAGTATATTCTGCTCTAGAATCATTAAAATTGGTAGGTAGTAAGTAGGTATAAGTAGGTAGTAATTTGTACGAACTAAATACTAAAGCGCAGTAGGCCTGGTACCTATTGTCAAACCGGCCTCCTGACTCCTGACAGACTCGATAGCCAACTCTAGATGTATTTATACCTAATGGGTTTAGAATTTTGTACTCACCTCACGGAATTCACCCAATGTTCAGACATAGTGCCCGTATTTTGTATAGCGACGTGTACTGGGTTACGCAGGATGTAATTTTTGTAAAAGCCTGGATTGTTTGGTATACTAACTAGTATCTCTGGACCATGATCTTCGAATAAACACTGTCTTCCGAATTCTTTTCTACGTCGAGTATACTCAAAAACCATTTCATTTTTTTCTGGTTTATCCATATTATATATTTTACCTAATCTCCAAGATAGAAAGATGATAGCGAAAGACGTGCGTTTGATCAATAAAGATTCTTGGTTACCGAATGAAAACGAACAGGTAGGTAGACATAATAATATTCATAAAGTTGTGCTGTAGCAGAGTATATTGGATATTTATTAAAGAGCAAATATTAATAAGTATTTAGTAATAAATATTACATCCAATTGCCATATTATATTTCCTTAGGTCATAGGTAATGTTAGTCAAATAGAGGAAGGCACTCGATCGATAAAAAGTCCTTGCCAGAATAAGTAAGTGCCTAGTTAATATAATATAAGGCCTATTACACGACCCTACTTTAAAGCGGTGTAATTAAGATTTATTCTCGCAAAGTGTTTTGAGATAAAATCTGGCAATCTGGCAGTGTGTCCTCCGGCCAGAAAGCGCCAACTATCGGGCCGCTGCGCTAAATGAAATTGCCGCGTTCTGGCTTCGTCGAACAGAAAAATAGTATACTGACTTCGGCCAGTAAACAAAAAAACTTCAGATCACTATTTTTCTCAACCTCGGCTTCGCCTCGAACGACAATTACTTACTTGTGGTCTGAGACATTTTTTATTTTACTGGCCGTAAAATAAAAAATGTCTCAAAATGCGTAATGTACTATTAAACAATATTTCGTTAAAGATAGGTACATGGTTTTTTCTGTACCTACTTGTCTGCTTTTTTACATTGATAATACTTTTAGCTGTTATAAATTTGCCAAGCAATATATTCTAAAATTAATAAATTATTACTTTTTTATATATTAAATTGACTAGTACAGAGGTATCGGATCCGCCTGGGAAGCGCGTCGTAAGGATAGAACGAGTAATCTCGGCGGAGATGCAGCTACCTTTATGTTGCACTGTTCTAAAAGAATCTTCCAGCGTACCATAGCTCTTTCTTCTGCCGTAAACAGTTTTATCTGATTAACCTAGTTATAAAAAAGGATAAAATTATAATGGATACATATACTTACTGTAATCTACGTTATAATTTTCAATAAGTAGGTACCTAGAAAGTATTTCTCAGTATCTACCTATCATAAAGAAACTAAATTGATAATAACAAAGTATTTACTTACAGAGTATCCCAGAATATCTTCAAGTAGATTTGTTGGAAGTCGAATGTTTAGTTCTCCAGTGTGATCAGCGAAACGTACCTTCAAGTCCTCTGTATTTGTGGCACTGTAATCAAAATACGAAATAACTGTTTCAAATTCGATTTGGCCCCTGGCAAGGAGGAAAACAAAGCGTATTTCTTATACTCTTCTTTCATAGTCCATGTGTTAAAAATCAAAATCTATTGATATTACAAACTATCAAAATTACGAGTCCCTAAAGGTCAAAAAGAAGAGGTAGATTTTCATTTAATGTACCTATAGGATGAAAATCGTCCAAGTCTCAAAGTATGGTGAGTCATAGTGGTATTTTAGAGCCCGATTAAAATTGTATGTGCCTATACCTACTGACATTGACAATCCTCACGGATCACCTCTTGCTACTTACGTAACAAGATCATCCAAGTCCAAATGTGTAAGCAGCGCATGCAAGGAAGCGCAAAAAGGACCTCCAGATGAAACTCGATCGCGTATCTGCGCAACGGACGCTGCTGACGCCCGCTCGCCGCTCCACGCAGCCCACGCCGCTGCTTCCCCACCACCTTTATTTAATTAACAATTATACCATAGTCAATCTTAGAAAACAATATTTTTGCCTTTTGTCATTCTTAAAATTATAATTGGAGAATTGGTCTGAGTATCTACATTAAGGTATCTACACTAGCATCAGCCCGCGATTTCGTCTGCGAAGAATTATCTAATGGGGTAATTTACTTTTTACCACACTTCCAGAAATTTCATCCTCCCGTGGCAAAAACAATCATAATATTTTCTTCCCCGGGACTCAATCTCTATACCAAATTTAATCTTATTCGGTTCCGCTGTTTATGGCATGAAGAGGTAAACATATACCTATAATTACTCGTACTTCTAAGTAAGGTAGGTAGGTAAAAATACTTATAGTAAATAAGAACTGACGAGTATAGGCCTGATTGCGTATGTACAAGAGCAGCGCTTCCGCGTCAGCTGTGTGTGGTTGATGTGTAACCACACTGCGGCTACAGACTTGGACCTTGGCCGCTAGTCCGCGCCAGGACAGCTTTGCGTCTGCTATGAATAGTACGCTCTCTAACGGTCGCCACTCTTCTGCCCTGACCAATGCAAAGAGACTAAACTTTAAAAATCAATGACCCCCGAACATGAAACACTGCATTGAGCGAAGGGAGGAAATTATTTTCAAGTCGATACCTCAGTAAGTACTTATATTTTTCACCCAAAATGGCTTAATAATAGAACTCTAAGTAAATGATGAATCAGTCCAGTACGGGATATTTATTAAAATGTATAGTTACCTATAAAAAAATCTGATGCCTTCGCGGTTATTATACATTGGAATGAAACAACTTTAAACGCATTTAACTCGCGTATTTTATTTTATTGGCTGACGATTTTGAGCCTTTACACTTTACAGACTCCATAACGGTAGCACGACTGAACTGACAGTAGTATAATAGTATACTTTAGCATAGGTAAGACTATTTATTGCTCAGTCGAGTTAAATCCGTTTAAAAAGTTGTTTCATTCCAATGTACCTACAGTTATCTATGTTAAATTCATAACCTTTTTGGACCTTCAGCTAATGACAAAATTTAATTTACAAAATTATTATTTTAGACCCACAAAAACTAGAACACTAAATTATAGTTAGGTACTAAAACAAACTTCCTAGAGAGGCACTTACCCACTATATTTATATTTGACTTACCTTTGAATGGTGTCAGTATCGAAAATATCTAAAACAAGGGATGCTGGGGTCGTATTATCTATTATATCTACGCTTCGAACTGACATATCAATTCCAGCTTTCGTCTTTATACTTTTAACTGGTCTCACTAACTTCACGACCACTAATAAGTCTACATACACATTGCTTTCCGCTGAAAAATAAAACAATTAGCTGTGCATCACAGTTTCAATAATCTTAATACGCAGATAAATTTAACAAGGTGACGCTAGTAAGTATAATAATATTTGTAGGTACCTACAAATAAGTAGTAGTAGTATATTATTATAATTAGCTAGCATTGATGATTTATCTGTAGGTATACGTAAATGGGTAACTTATATCTGACCTGGAAGCTTCATAACTTCGCTTAAACCGTAATAGCCAGCAGATGGCTTTGACGGGATGTGAAGCAGAGGCAAGAACATGGTAAATGCTTCACCACTATGAATAGTCACGTCAGATGTTCCCTCATTCAGTGATAAGTAAAAGGGAGATGATACCTATTCAATCAAAAATAAATTGCGGTGGTTCATCTATTTGTTATAAGCAGGTACCTAGTACGTATAGAGTCATAGACGTTTTGATACCTATTTACTTACCTATTCTAACAATTTGTACTTTAATGAAAAGACAATTTTATTATGTAGGTACTAACGTGAGGTCTGAAAATATTGTCGCCACTTTTGATCATTATTTTTGGTGATGTAATTTCAACTAAAAACAAAAAAAAAGTTATCAAATAAGTAAGCACCTATATTAAAATATATCTCACCGCTGTATCTTTATACTGAACAAATTACTAAATAATTCATACCCACATCGCCTACAAGGAATCTTTCATAGAAAGTTATTGCAAAGTACTCCGAACCCCAAACTTCAACATTTATTGTATCTACATCCGAATCTCTCATCGTGAAAGTAGTAACTCCTCGAGAATCGCCGTTTTTCTTTTTAGTGCCAATTGTTCGCGGGCTGTTTTTGGCAATAATAATACCAACAATCAACGAGTTTTTCAAATTTATGTTTAGATTGTTTAAACGAACTTTCTGCACTCCCGCCATTTTAAATTATACTATTATAATATTGCTATTCTCTAGCGTGTTCTCAAATGGGATTCGACAAAGCCACAGCAGAAGTTAAACTAAGAAAAGATTGCATTAATATTAATGTATTGCTGCTTCTTTAATGTTTCAATAATTTTGGAATCTGTAAAATTCTTGTGTGTATGAGATAGTATTCAAATATCATAGACAAGGTGCGACGCGAGCGAAGAGCGAGGTAACATTGAGATATACTAGTGCTTACCTACTTTAGTGCTTGAATACATAGAGGTAGTATTTATTATCATGCACGGGCACCATCATCAGCACATCTTCTGTGTATTGGGCCTTTAATCTGTACTTTAACATTGACATTCGACTGTCATAATATAGTTACGAATACGAATGACATACGTATATAATAAAATTTAACGATTCGGAGAATTCGCAGACTGATCAATAGTCAACAAAATAAACTCATACAAAAACATTGTAATTTCTTATAACCGCAGTTTTACGTTTTAATCATTTTGCTCATTATGATCTAATCAACTGTTTCCTTTTATTAGGTGATACCATAATATTATCTGTTTGATTTTGTACTTATTTATTATTTTAACACTCTGTCTAGTCCAAAGATTTCTAGGACAAGATAGCGGCTTTCATGTTAATGAAGGTATTTTAAAATTGAACTATCACATAAATTGAAGCACTCTAATACATTCTGGACTTGACAGTATGTCTTACAGAACAAATTAGTAGTGGGTAAGTGTTTAATTTTACTTTTGATTATCTTTGGGGTTAGGGGGTGGTACAAGAAATTTAATGTAGACCCTGATAAAAACATTTTCTTCTTAAAACAGATTTCCTAGTTAAATATAAGCTATTTTTGTATAAATTGCAGACTAATAGTATTATTGCAAAATGGATGACTCCAGTACACTTTCCTATGATGAATCAAAGGCTGATAACCTGTACCCAGCATTGTTTCAGTGCTTTACTATAATATTATGCGGGTAAGTGTACTTTTCATGTCTAAATCATTGTTAATATTTTTATTTTATATATACTAATAATGTAACATATTTTTTCATTTATTAGGTACATAGCTGGCCGACTCAATGTTGTGTCTCAGACAGAATCAAAAGGCATCGCCACATTTGTTGGCACTTTTGCCCTCCCATCACTTATCTTCCTATCATTAGCTAGGTTGGACTTCACCACTGTAAACTGGACTTTCCTGTTAGCTATATTAATAGCTAAAGGATTGGTTTTCTTTGGAGTCATGATAGTTACTATATTGGTGTCAAAACCTGTCAATCTCGGAAGGGCTGGTATTTTTGCTATCTTTTGCACTCAAAGTAATGATTTTGCTCTTGGCTATCCTATTAGTAAGTATTACTAATTAATATTGAGTTTTTTCCTTTGTGTTTCATTTGTTTATGTGATTTAATGTCTGACTTCTGCAAAATAACAAATATTCATATATTTCTACTATACATAATTATTTTTTTTACTTTTTTTACAGTAAATGCAATATATGAAAACACCCACCCGGAATATGCTTTATTTTTGTACTTGCTGGCACCAATTTCACTTGCTATCCTTAACCCTGTTGCCTTTGTTCTGATGGAAATAAAGAAGCAGAGAGACAATGCTCAGATTGTGACAACTACTCCTGAAGGAGAGAGAAGGAGTGATGTCTGCAAGTTGAAGTTATTTCGACAAATCTTAAAAGGAATTGCATTAAATCCAGTTTTAGTGATGACGATCCTGGGCATTATTGGCAATATCATTTTTAAGCATCAAATATCTGTTTATATTGAAGTTTTATTGAAAGTAAGTATTAAGACAATTCCAATATCTATACTCATATACTTTTATCTAAAAATAAGGTATTGTCAGGTGTACAGTGCTTTAATAATTAGTTAATAGTTACATTATTTTATTTCCAGGTATTTGGAGATTCCTTTTCTGCATCAGCTTTATTTTTACTGGGACTGCGTATGGTGGGACAGATTCACAGGTTAAGAGGACCAGCATTGCTGTTACCATGTGTTTTAATCATGGTGAAACTGTAAGTGGTCATTAACAATAATATTTAGTACATACATAATTGGAATGAGATATTTTTTTCTATTTGACTTATTAAAATTTTTAATTGTAGTAATTAATACCTAATACCCAAGCTGCACTCAGCAGGATTAGAGTTATTTTTTCCAATTAGTCAGTTTATAAACTTCTTGTAATTAGAAACTAAAATGGATACTAAATCAATCAATCCTTTCTGTTCCAGTATAATACTACCTGTGGTGATGAGAGAGAGTGTAAGTGCCCTGAATGCAGGTGCTAATGAGTCTGAAACTTCATCTCTGTCCACTTATGCATTCTTGTATGGAACTATACCCACTGCACCAGCTGTGTTTGTGTTTTCAAATTTGTACCAACTAGAAATTGACCTGGTAAGAAGATTAATTTATTACAGCTTATTTTTTTTTTACTGATTTTTTAAAACATCCTTTTAGATTACTAATAGGTACACTATAAATCTTAGACATCGTTATAATTATATTTAATTCATAACCATAAGTCTACAAACATTTAGTTTATAGATACAGATAGAAATTATATTTTTGTTTCTATTTCAGATGGCTTCCTCAATGGTGATATGTACATTTTTGTCAGCACCCATCATGTTTATGTCTGCTCAAATGATTTACATAAACAAAGATTATGCAGACCAACTCAAGAGATTTGGATTCGGTCTCTCTATAGTTGCTTTGGTGGCCACATTGTGGGTTTTATTAGTTTTTATTGTTACAAAAAAATATAAACGAATGCCACACAGATTGACTATGTGTTTGATGGTGTCTCAGGTAAGTTTTTTATTATAATAATATGTTAATGTACACCAATTAAAATGCTGGTTTACCACTGTCACCTAAAATGACAATTATAATCAGAGATGTTTCTCTTAAAATTTAACCAGGTGGCAGAATTTAAGAAATGATTGGTGTCCACTATCAAGTACTCCAGTAAAGTTTAAACTGGTGAAATGTATAAAAAATAGGAAATTGTTTTAAAAAAAGAAAGTAAAAAGTTTGCATTGTGTAATATAATATTGTATTGCTAAATTAGTAGTACATACTTATAAAATTATTTTTTTATATTTTGTTTTTAGTTACTACTGGCTATCAGTGTGGTTTGGGGTGGTCCCCTGTCCCAGTACACTCCATCGTGGCATGTGCTCCTGCAGCAGGCTCTGTGCACTTTCAGCATGTACTCTTGCTCACTGTGGACCTCTATGCTTTCAATTGGGCTCTTGATGCTGCAGGTTGGTACCGTAAATATATTGAACATACTTTACAATATAAATACAAACACAAAATTTTAGATCATAACTTTGTCATTCTACTAATTCTCTTACCTAATACTAATAGGTACCTACCTATATTAAATAGGTAGCTTCTTTTTTCTGAAATAGTCGTTGACATATTATTATTTATATTTGTTAGTAACTTTCTTAATTCTAGGCATTGTTAGTTGATTATATTTTATTAATGGATTGGATCTTCACTGGTTCAGCCTCCTCCATGTCTATCTATTTATTTTTCTTAAGGGCAGTTATCTAGGCGGCTCCTGCTATTTTAAAAGTTATTAAAAGCTTTTATTTAACTTGCGATGTATGTATGTATGGATGTTTGTTCGGGTGGAATCTTGCAACTTAATTTTAGGGCACTTGCCCTCAACCGATTTAGCTGAAATTTTACATGTATGGTAGAATCAGGTGACAATGCAATATTATGGTACCATCGAGCTGATCTGATGATGGAGACGGGAGGTGGCCATAGGAACTCCGTGATTATACGAGCCAACCCCATCGAGTTTAGGCTCATTTGATTTGTCTTGACCAGTACTTTGATATTATAATGGTGACCAGGGTCTGATGATGGAGACAGGAGGTGGCCATAGGAACTCCGTGACTATACAACGCAAACCCATCGTGTTTGGGCTCATTTGATTCGTCTTGATGAGTACTTTGATATTATAATGGTGACCAGGGTCTGATGATGGAGACAGGAGGTGGCCATAGGAACTCCGTGACTATACAACGCAAACCCATCGTGTTTGGGCTCATTTGATTCGTCTTGACGAGTACTTTGATATTATAATGGTGACCAGGGTCTGATGATGGAGACAGGAGGTGGCCATAGGAACTCCGTGACTATACAACGCAAACCCATCGTGTTTGGGCTCATTTGATTCGTCTTGACGAGTACTTTGATATTATAATGGTGACCAGGGTCTGATGATGGAGACAGGAGGTGGCCATAGGAACTCCGTGACTATACAACGCAAACCCATCGTGTTTGGGCTCATTTGATTCGTCTTGACGAGTACTTTGATATTATAATGGTGACCAGGGTCTGATGATGGAGACAGGAGGTGGCCATAGGAACTCCGTGACTATACAACGCAAACCCATCGTGTTTGGGCTCATTTGATTCGTCTTGACGAGTACTTTGATATTACAATGGTGATTAACCGGCCAGCGACCTTGCAACAATGATGCATTAAAGGAGATGGATAGATTAAGAAACCGAACCAACGATAACTAAAAAGTAAAAAATAAAATAAAAATAAAAAAATATTTTTAAAAAAAGCTTTTATTTAAATGCTCTAAAAAATAGATAATAAAATTTTGCTTTATAATTTTAACTATAAACTCAGAACCTCATTATACACAATTTATAATAAATGTTCATAACAAATGTTCGTAACAAGCTTTTATGAACATATGTTAAATATTATGTTAAATTATACAATTTATATTTATTTATATAAATAAAAGCTTGTCGCAAGATTTGATATAACAGTATTCTTACCTATGTATAAAAGACTTAAGTGATTTCTTATCATTTGCTTTAAATTAGGTTGCACTTTAAAAAAAAATGATTTTGCGACAAGCTTTTGTTTATATAAATAAATATAAATTGTATAATTTAACATAATATTTAACATATGTTCATAAAAGCTTGTTACGAAAATTTGTTATGAACATTTATTATAAATTGTGTATAATGAGGTTCTGAGTTTATAGTTAAAATTATAAAGCAAAATTTTATTATCTATTTTTTAGAGCATTTAAATAAAAGCTTTTTTTTTTTAATATTTTTTTATTTTTATTTTATTTATGATATTTTCTGCCCATCGTTAGTTTGTCTTCTCTTAGGTCCTGGTCAAATAATAAACTTATTGTATAATATATTATTGTAGAGCCGCGGGCCATGCTTCGTGGTGACGCTTTGGCCGGTCCTGGGCTTCGTGGCGTGGGGGGCTCCAACGGTAATGGTGGCAGTACTTATTGCTACGCGCCCGGATTCGCCACAACTTGATGATAAAGCGGTAGACGCTATACGACTGTGCCTGCTCGTTTTTTGCATTACTGGTAAAAATACAGTTCCACATAATTCTATTTATTGTTAAATTTCAAATTTTAATATATAAACGAGTGATTATTACCAGAAAAAATCTTGATGTAAATGAAAGTATGTAACCATATCGCTTTATGCTAGATCAAACCGACGGACTAGTTTCGCAATGATTCATATTAGATCAATCATTATCTTTTACACTCTTGTTTCGTACGAAGATATTGTATTTATCTTACTTAGATGACTTGCTAATCTGTTAGTCAAAATCTCTGACTATGAAGCTGGTGGTAGAGGATTCGACTACTATGTATGAGCATAATCGGTCTCAGATTCCTAACATGTATTTGTGTATGTTTATCTGTGGTATAGTATCAATAGTATGTACCTACCTACTTACATGTATGCTTATTTTGTTAGTAAATCAATTGTGAATTGTGGCAAGTTATTTATTTACTTTCCTTTCGTTTTGTAGTAACTACGGGATGCCTGATAGTGTACGTGAGGTTTCGGCGGCGCAGCGCTCGGTTCGCATCACTCTCCGCTGAAGTATCCTCCTACTACGACGAGTCCTCTGGCCTGGTTGAGAATACGGAGCCAGTGTCTAACTCGCATTCCTTGTCACAAAATGGTATGGTATATTAAAAAAATAGATTTTAAAAATAGGTATATTATGTAATTGAAAATTAATTATTGATTAATTATTGTAATTGTAAAGATTGCTTTGATAAGTATAACTGTGTAGATATACATAATTCGAAGTTAGTATTTCTGGGTATAATTAATTTTAATAAGTTGTCTTTACTGTTATGCATACAAGGACTAGACGACCAAGGTATATTATGTTCTATTATAGATATCTGGGTACTATGTACATAATTTGCATAGTAAATTGTAAGTGATGAGTAGAACTACAACTAACAGGTTGCTACGGGGCTATTACAGCGAGCCCGTCGTCGACGCGCAGCGCCAACGGTTGCTGCTCGAACGACCCTCAATGCGAGAACGGACTCGTCAACTCCACAACTGGAGACATTGAAGACATTGCTAGTCACGAGAAGTAAGTAATGTTTTCTTTATTATCTCATTCTGAATAGAAAGTTCTGTTTTCTTATAAATTTATAGCTTAAGGTTGCCTTGTTTATTTAGTATTTACGTAATATATTTTTTATCATTTTCTAGTAACCTTTGTATATTGTTTGGAAGTAAATAAATTGATCTGAAGTAATTTAGTTAACCGTCAAATACCAGTTATTTTTACGGCCTCTAAGTTACGGCATGTTACCTGAATTGATATTAGGTATAATTAATAATTATGCATTGTAATCATAAAAGTAGAAATTTATACCTATGAAGCTTAAAAAATATTTTTTTTTTTTAGGGACTGCGCCTGCCCACCCTCCCAGAAGCAGCGTTGCGCTGGCGCCTCCCCTTGCCAGTACCTGACCGAGCTGGAGCGCGCCGCGAGCCAGCTGGGCCTGCTGCCGCCGGAGCAGAGTCGCGGCCGTGGCGGCCAGCTCCTGAAGCACACCGTGCTTATCATATTATACAGTCTCACGATGTTCATCGTAAGTATTTCGATATGAGAACGTTTATTCAATTATAACTTAGTTATAACTTTCAATGTAAAGGGAATTATCATTATTAGCAGTCATTAGGGACTTACCTACTATAAATGTTCGTGATAAATAACCATGGGGCTAGATAACCATTTGCTTGGTAAAGTAGACAGCGATATAACTGATTCTTCTTTTTTTAGGGCATAACATTTACAACTTGGCGAATGATGAGGAACGATGAGAGTGGAGTGTTCATTGAAATCCAGTTCTTAGATATCGCCGCTACTTACGGCCAGGCACTGGTAATGTTTGTACTGTTTGGACTGGACCCTGAAGAGATTCTCATACCAGCTGCCAGATACTTCAAGAAGAAATGGTAAGATACATTCGAATTAAAGCGTTGCTACTATGATATCTATATATATATATATATGTACTATCGCATGCTTTCGGGGTATGCCATTTTAGAAAAAAATTGCTTGCACTTGTTGCCTCACACACAGCCGCCAGGTACCAGGGTCGTTCAAGCGATTATTGCCTTAAAGGTGTAACATCGCCAGCACAGTTGATAGTATATATAAGGAGAAGCTGACTTAATCTGACTGATTATATCGACGCATGACCTAAACTATAGGGGTTGGAAATTTCAAATTTTACATATGGGTTCCTTTTATAGCGCACTGAATGGGTTTTTGATGTTTATCGTGCGCAGATAAAATCGCGAGCAGAAGCTAGTCCAAATTAATTTATCATACGGTATTACAGTACTTTCCGCTTTTTTTCAGGCATGGCGCCGATACAGTAGTCTTGCCGTCGATAGAAGACCTCAGTTTTGAGACAAAACACGTTTGCGATCAGTTCATTACACATCACCTGGAACGTTGTAAGGAAGCCATTGCTAAAGATACTAGGTAAGTGCAAACATAAAGACAAATTTGTTTTGTTGATGTCAACTGTATATTATTCATTTTAGGTTTAATTTTTCCAAGATATGGCTTTTATAATGATCATTTGAATAATACCTATTCCATTTTTATTTTCAGATGGCGAATGCGCACTTACCGCAACGTATTTCGCGGTTCTTGTCTAGTCCGCTGGCTGATCAGCTGTGGACTCGCGAAGGACGAATCGGAAGCTATTCAGTATGGACGTCACTTGCTCGATGGCCGACTCATTTCACACGTAAACAATGCACACCATTTTACTAACACACCGCTATTGTACACATTCAAGTAAAACATACTGAAACCGAAACCGCCTCAACTCTTATAACTATGCCAATAGATAAAAATAGGTAAGTTTGGAACAATATATTCATACCGATTGATCTAGTCCCAAACAAAGCAAAGCTTGTACTTGGATATTAGTACTTCTAGAAAATCAATGAAATACATATTCAATATACCTAGTTTCGCTAGCTCACAATCGTTGACACATTTCTGAAAACGCGTTTAAATTGTATATTGCATAAAATATTAAACACTCAGATCACTACATAAGAGGGTAATTGCTACATTTTGTTAATTAACAGCTTATTAATAAGCAGTGTTACATTGTTAGTTGCTTTTACTCGACATTTTTAATTATTTGCACAAAGTGCAAATGAAAGCGTATAAATTGGTTTATAATCAAAACTAAACCCTGTAATCTAATCTATATATATACATATTTATATATATATGAACAAATGTTGCTTATTTAATAGCATAGGATGTAAGGTATATTTACCAAAGAAGTTTGTTAAAATTATGTTGATTAATACATGCAGTTGAACATTACGCACATTATTTATTTATTACTCTACTCCAGCTCGTAATTCATGGTTGCACGTTACTGTAATAGTACTTGTAACTAATAATGATTTAATTTATAAATAATGTTTTAATGCTGATGCAACTTCTAAAAGTTGAATAATAATATTTATTAAGTATGTATATATTCAATTCAATGATAACTTATATAGGTATAACATTTGTTGACAACATATTATTTTCACATTTATAATTTGATATGACCAATATTAGTGATGACTTAATATTATATGTAATACATAATAATATATCTCATATAAATGTAATTCTTTTACTAAATTGTAAATAATAAGAATAATATATTTATTGCTTTTAGATATTAATGTATTGGTTCCTTTTAAACATATGCTATTTTATTCTCGTCTATGTTTCATTGTAACAGTTCAAATTTAAACTGCTCATGTTTTTAAACCGAATTATCGGTAATCTTATATTGCTATCTTTAGATTGAGAACCTAAATAATTTTATTTAAAAAAAGTAGAATAATTTTGTAACAGATATTCCTAAAATAACTTTAAATAAATAATATAACAAATAGGTATGTATACCTATAATTACTATACACTGCATACTACATTTTAACTTCACTTGAATGTAAGTAAATGCAATATTTATCAATAAAATCTATTGATCTTTTATTCTATATCAATTTCGAAGAAAAAACATATTTATTACTTACCCACCCGGAGATTATAATTTATTTTATTATAACAAAGGTAACCTGTAATATCACAATGATCTCAATATTTTCATAAATTAAATTCAACTCTATTTTTTTGTGATACTACAATTAAGGTGACCCGTGACGAAGTTTGTTGTGTACAACTAATATAGAAACAGTAATATCAATATTGTAAGTTTACATACAGTGCACTAGGTAATCTCTGGTAGGCGCTGCATTATGGATTCTGCAAAATTCTTAACAGTTTATAAAATTAATCCATAGCTGGGACTCACCTGGTAATATATGCATTACTGTTTAGTTTACTTCATTTTGTATATTATTCGAAATTAAGATAAAAACTATAATCATGTCACATCAAATTACGTTAATAATTGATGCACTGTTCAACATCTTTTAATGGATTTAGCTCAGTTGACCCCCAGTGTTTAAAATGTACTTATAGTTATTATCAGTTTTCTGATAATTTATGTTGGTTTGATTTTGTGATGTCTTAAGCTTGCTGTGATTTTATTGAAAGTGAAATTTTTATTAGTAAAAATATACCTCTAAATTATATCATAGTTGTAAGGTAAAATGTAAATGTATTGTAAAATGTATACTATTGTTGTTGTATTTTAAAGGAGCATAAAGAAAATGTTAAAAAAAAGTATTCTAATAAATATTGTTGCATTCAGCATGTTAGTATCACTGTTTCTCATTATAAAATCTTTCCTTATTGTTACTATGTAGATACTTACCGTAATTAAGTACATACAGCTTCCCATATACATAAAACTTAGGGAGAGACTATCGGAGGCTCAGTCATACTATGATTATGGAAACTAAAGGTTCCAAATGTCAGCCAATAAAATAAAATATGCGAGTTAAATCAGTTTATAGTTGTTTTATTCCAATGACATAAAACTGTTGCATTGTTTAATATATCTTGAAATTTTTGACTCAAGATTATTCTGTAAAATACAGGTTCTAGTGTCACTTTGTTATGTTGTTTACTAAATGTGTAAATAATGATATCTGATAGAAGATCATCATTTTTAAGATGATTTTATTAGGTTCACTGGTAATTGTAAAATAATATAATTTTATTGATTAGTAAGTAACTTACTGCTAAGAGTTTATAATTTTGAAACCAAAAAGAAAAATACAGCATGCAATAAAAGAAATACTTTATTCCTGATTGTCCTGTTCGTCATTGTCATCATCATCTGCCTCTGGAGCTTCCCACCACGTCAGCAAACCCAGACCTGGTTCATTGATTCCCCCAACAATTTTATAAGGGGCAACAGTCTGTACAGGGCAGTCAGTACCTGGTGGTCCAGTTGGTAAACTCTCTTCAAATGCTTCACTTGTTACACGGAATCTTATAGTCTCTCCTTTAAGTAGATAAAATTAATTGACTTTATTAATGTGTTGGTCAAATCTACATGTAAAAAGGAAAAAAGTTAACCTTGACTTGATTTATTATATAAAAATATTACTTATATCCTATTACCTATCATTGTACTGCATTTTTGATTCTTTTTTACTTCTTGAATCTAATTATGTTTGTGTAAAATATATAATATTTAATTGACAAATTTACCTGAGTCCATGAATAGATCATGTTTCTCTCCATCCTCTTTGGGATATTCCCAGACCCAGGCCTGGTCTGTTTCATCAAATCTAGAAGGGTGTTGAAGAGAATTCACTGGTATCACAATATCATCAAAGAATCCCAATGTGACTGTAACAAATCATATAGTACTATAAAACAAAAAAAAAATACATTTAACATACAATACCTAATTTTTGATAAGCTTACCATGAACTCCTTCTCTACTACAGCTCCTAATTTTACCAGTAATAATTTCTTCAATCATTGGTCTGAATACTATGTACCTAAACTTAACTTCGGTGTGTGAAGAGCCATCTCCGGGAAATATATATGAATGACCAATATGAGTAATGTCAAAAAGTGCTATACATAATCCTACATTTAAAACTACCTGTAAAAAGTATGAAGTTATTCAACAAAGTATAAATTCATATATTTATATATAATTCGTACCGGAAAAAGGTTACCTTATTAGCTAATTTCCTATTGAGTAAAGTTGTTATAGACTCCGTTAAGCTTTGGTGAAAGTGTTCGGGAGTAACCCGTATTACATCTTTCATTTCTGATAATACAAACATTGCTTAAATATTGTTAATAATAAACATAGCAGCAACGGCACCAAAAAGGAAAAATGTACTATCTGAAGAAATAAACATAAAAATCACTAACGAAAACACATGCTTTTGACGTTGACACTTGACAATTGATATTACTTATAAGGGCCACCCCACATCTAGCGTCTCCCAAACGTTGGGCGTTGGTGAGGCGTCGACGCTAGGGAGACGCTAGATGTAGGGTGGCCCTAACTGTTTAGGGCGCCTGGTAATCAAGGATTTGGGAAGTTGGGAACACTAACGAGGAAACCTAAAACTCCACTGTACGTAGTTTCATACATTCATTAATCACAGGGCTATAATCTTTATTTTTTATAGTCACTAACAACACGATTTTATAAAATCTATTTATATGCCCGGCCACATACTCTCAAGCGAGGGAAGTATGCAAGACATACATGTGGCTATCCCAGAAGGATGATGAGCAGGACGAGTAGCATGACGAGTGGGGCTGCCACGTACATGCCCTGCGTACTTCCCTCGCGTATGTGGCAGGCGGCAGGTCAGTATATAACGTTTATAAATTATTCTTTAAAAACTATTTATAAAATTAACTGATTTTTAAAATATATAGGTATGTTTAAATTACCAGGCCACTAAAATCTTGCGGGTTCACGAGGAAAGTAGGTATGCTGAACAAGCCTGTACCCCCTCCCCCCCCACCCCCTCTCACTCGTCCTGCTCCTCATCCTCCTGTGGGGTGTTGACAGTTATCTGTTGACTATAATAGGTTAAGAAAGGCGCCAAACCTGGCTGCTAAACGTCAAAGTGTTTATTTGGGCGATATTATTTCGAATCAAATCAATCACTGTACCTATTTAGGAAAAATGTTGTTTAGATCAGACCCTAGCAATTCTTCATGCCCGGATACTAATTATGAACCGCTGGAGTTGGAAAGAAATAATATACACTACTTGGACTGCTCAAAACGATTTTATGAAGTGTCTCGAGACTTTTCAAAACAATTTGCTCATATTTATTCGGCTAGACTTAACACTTTTAGGAACATTTTAGCTCCTGTGATAAAGAAGAAGTGGTCAAATGATTATAAAATACTGAAACTATGTGATTTACGAGAAAAAGGAACGACCTGCGTTATTATTGGTACACTGTTTAAACTGCAAGAATTGAAGCCTAGTATCCTTAAGCAGTTGTCAGATCAATTAGAAATTATACCGCAGCCATCTAGGTATGAATATTAACGTAATTATTTAAGCTGACTTTTATTGTGTTAGAATCATTGAGTATGTTAATGTTTGCTGGTCCAACAGAACCCATTTCGTCCATGAAACGGATACTATTGTCCTAGAAGATGAACTGCAGAGAATTAAATTAAAGGGTGATTGTTTAGATGTCCATCAAGTTGTTACTGGTGTTGTTTGTGCAGTTTTAGGTAAGGCTGATAATATCTATATTGTTATATGCACAGGTTAAATAAGTGTGATATAAATACAGTACATATTGTTCAAGTATGGTGTGTTAATTTGATAAATAATCTATACTAATCTATACTAATATTATAAAGAGGAAAGATTTGTATTTTTGTATTTTTGTATGTTTGTAATGAATAGGCTCCGAAACTACTGGACCGATTTCAAAAATTCTTTCACCTTTGGAAAGCTACATTATCCCCGAGTAACATAGGCTATATAATATCACGCTAGGTCTTATAGTTGCGGAGCAGTAACCGAAAATGTTTCAAAAACGGGGGAAAAGTATCGTTTCTGAGGCCTTAAAAAAATCTTAATTCCCCCCGTGCGAAGCCGGGACGGGCCGCTAGTATGATATAAAATGCAATTATTATTTTTATGACTCTTTTTAACTACTTTTGTAGTATCTTTTGTGTTCACTGACAAACATTTAAAGTTTATAATTAAGTATATCATTACTAGGGTCCGAAGATGAAGATGGTATCTTTACTATTAAAGAAATGTGCTGGGCTGGCTGTAATATACAAAAGCCATTACCAAGACTTGATTCAGACAAGTAAGTCCCACTCCATACCTTATTACATTTAAGGAACTAGGTTAGTTTTAATATACTAATGAATAATTTGGTAGTGTTATAATAAAGTTCAATGTCCTACTTTAGTCAAGTTTACTATAATCTATTATAGCTAACTTAATTAGTTTGTGTGATAAATTTTCACTTTTTTATAGATGTCAATATATCTATAGCTCTTTCTGCAAGGGCCTCAGTGTCCTCTTGTCTTCATTACCCTTACCATGTATTTTATAGTATTATTCTTTCACTCCAATGTTTCATAACCACAAAAGCATCAGAAATTATTATGCTGTAATGATTTCAAATTGAAAATCAGGTATGTCTATATAATTTTGAACCTAAATAATAAATGGCACAAGTTTGCACTACAGTTCACTACACCATTAATCAAAATTATGTTGTTGGAATGCAATTCATACCTATCTATGCACAGATGTTTAATATAACATCCCTTGAATTCATGTAAATAACAATTGAGTCTCATAGGTCCCTTAATATTTAACAATGTGTGTAAAATGTAACTTATTTAGGTATTATTAATATTTATTTGTTACAGGTATATTGTATTAATTTCTGGCTTAAACATGTCCTCAAATTCAACTGAGCATATCTTCTCTTTGCATCTGCTGCTGGAGTGGATAGCTGGCATGTCTGGAACTGCACAACATCAGGAAGAAATCTCCAAAATTGTTAGGGTTATTGTTGCAGGTACTTAACTCAATGCAGTTCAATCAATAATAAAAAAAAATAACAAAACTAAACTGTCATATTTGGATTTGAATATGATTGTATTTACTAAGTGTTTCTTACTAACTGTTTCTTTTAACAGGTGGATTATTTGTGAGTCATGCAAATGAAGATACAGTTACAGAGTCAAATGTGATTTCTTCAGTGGAATCTGTGGATTCCTTCTGTGCTGCTATCAGTGCTGTGGCTCCCTTAGACCTCATGCCAGGTTGTAAAGATCCAGCTGGTGTCATGTTGCCACAAAAACCCTTTCATTACTGTATGTATTTTAAATACTATAATTACTATATTAACCCTAAAGTACCTAGTAGATTTGAATATGATACATTATATATGGTCCGTGTTATGCATTCGTGTGTCAACCCACACCGAGGTAGTTTTGAGATATTGGCGCTTAAAGTTTTTTGAAAACATTCTTCTTTTTCCGCTTATTTTAAGCAAAAAAATATTGTTATGTGGTATCATTTTTTTTTGTTGAAGTGCATAGATTTAGGATATAAATGTATTTATTTCAATACATTTATAATTAAATAGAAAATGCAGAAAAATGGTTAATGCTTAACGGCTATAAGGTTTATTACATTTAGCATTTATGTGCTAAGCCACATAACACTATGCAAAATTCTAATTTGTTCTTTTATAATGAATATATTTTACACTATTTTTTTGTAAATGTAAAATAATAAACATCTAACGTATTAAAACTTTAATGTAAGTACTTATTTATTTAGTTTTTATTGTTATAACATGTTTTAAATAACATTATAAGTTCTGCTAAAAATGAGAAATAGGTACAACAAGTTAACACTTCTATTAAGTCAATTACTTAAAAATCTTAACCAAATAGATTTATTATTATTATTTTATCATATTGAATTAAACCAATAATATATACTTCCGTACCTAAAAAGTTAATAAACAACCTAAAAACCATTTTTCGATGTGTAAGTAATATTCTAATTTTTATCACACACGTTTAAATCTAATTATGTATATTATAAAAAAAATATCGGTTAAGTGCGAGTTAGACTCGCGCACCAAGGGTTCCGTACAATAAATAGCCTAGTAGGTATATATTTTTTTAATTATGTCTTTAAAAATGTATGGTTTTCGTATTTTTTCTTTATCCGTGCTATATGACGTGAAGTGACCAACTAAATTAATTCAAGATTCTGAGTTCACGAGTTTGGTAGGTTTTGATTCCCTAGCGAGTGTTGAAAACTTTTGTCAATCGCGGCATAAGCGGCGGTTCTTTTGATTGCGTTGGCGATTTTTTTTGTGATTATGTTACAATTTCAAGGGATGGTAGTCCTGAGTATTTGATATTACTATGAATTTTAGTTTGATACCTACTGAGGTAAAGGATCACACAGCAACAAAGCAATCCTGTAAGGGTTATTTTTTTTTCCTATTAAGATACGGAACCCTAAAATATTTTATTATTATATGATAAAAATAATATTAATAAAAAAATAAGTTTGGTTAATATTTTTAAGTAATTGAAATAATATTTAAGTGTTAACTTGTACCTATTTCTCATATTTAGCAGAACTTATATTGTTATTTGATACATGTTATACAACAATAAAAACTTTAAGTACTTAAGTAAATAAGTACTTACATTAAAGTTTTAATACGTTAGTTGCTTATTTTATTACATTTTCTAAAAAATTTTGTATAATATGTATAGGTACCTATTCGTTTTAAAACAACAAATTAGAATTTTGCATTAATGTGTTAGGTATGTGGCTTAACACATTAATGCAAAATACAAATCTGACATGGGAAATAAGCAATAATGTGTTATATGTGGCTTAACACATTAATGCAAAAATACAAATCTGACATAGGAAAAAAGCAATAACCAATTTTGTGCTCTAGAATATTCTACAATTTTTTTTAACTAACTGGTCAAATTTTTTTTAACAAAATTTTTAAAAAAAATTTGTTAAAAAAAATTTGACCAGTAAGTGCATTCTCATTATTTTTTCATTTCAGGTTTATTTCCAAAGGCTAGAGAGTATAAATCATTTAACAGGGTGTCTAATCCATATGAATGTGATGTTGGAGGTTGGTATAAACCTGTTTGATTAGGTATTTCTCTAACTCAATAAATTCTGTGATCCTAATTATACTTTCACCACTATTTCAGGATTTCTATGTTTGGGCACATCGGGAGAGCCCGTAAAAGATATAATGTGTTACAGCAAATTAGATGATCCCCTAGAAGTTTTGAGGAAAACCTTGCAATGGCGTCATCTGGCACCCACATGCCCTGATACAGTTCCATGCACTCCCTGCTTTAATACTGATCCCTTCACCATGTACAACTGCCCGGCTTTGTATTTTAGTGGTAACTGTAATGAATTTGCCACAGATATCTACGAAGGTGAGACACTCTAGTTTAAATTAGATTAGATTTTTTTATTTCTTAATAATCACACTGAATATAAGTTGTACATTTTTATATCTAGTTACATGCACTTATACAGAGATTGTCAATACAAAGAAAAATATGATTATAAAATTAAAAAACACGTAAAAGTAATTAAAAATTCCATTTAAATTTCAAGTTAAAAAAAATAGTATCATCAAAATAGGTGTTTTGCTTTAGTCGTTGAACTCAAGTCAAATTTTATAACAATAATAAAAAAAATCACATTCATTTTAATAATTGCATTAAATATACCAAAGTAATCGGGTGACTAAAAATATTTATTATGGTTTTGCGGGTACAGCTGTAACCTTTGATGTATAAAAACATATTCCCTACTATCGTTTCAGGAGAGGATGGTCAGCGGGTCCGACTAGTATGCCTTCCTGATTTCTGTCTTACAAAAACGGTGGCATTGGTGAATTTAGCAAACTTGGAATGCTTTAGCATGTCATTTTCTTAATTTAAAATAAAATATAAAATAAGTTATCTTAATTATGTAAATTATTTTGTTTTTTAACCCCCCACGAAAAAACGACGGGCTGTTATAAGTTTGACGTGTCTGTCGGTCTGTCTGTCTGTCTGTGGATTCATAGCTCCCTAACGCATGAACCGATTTTGATTCTGTTTTTTTTGTTTGAAAGGTGAATATGTCGGGAGTGTTCTTAGCTATATGTTTCTATAGTAATTTAATAATTAGGGGGGAGGGGGGGGGAAGAGAAATAAGATCACGTGTACATTACAACATGTAAATTATAATAAAAACCCAATGTCTACAAATATACCCGAGTGGGGTATCAAATGAATCAGGATCACGTGTAGATTACAAAATCCCATGTGAAATGGAAATTAGTTAAGTAGATACCTACTTACAAAAAGTAGGAAATAAAAAAATAAATTAAAATTTTAACAAACCCCCGACATAAAAACCTAAAAGCCCTTTAAAAAGTATAACAATAATAAAAACTGAAGTATCTAAATATTAATATTAGTTATCTAAATATTAATATTTCTACAAAAAAACATCATGTCGGGGGGACCGTAGGTTTAGGTAGATTGTAGGTAAAGTAGTAACGCCTAAATGAAAAGCGGTCCCCCCCGACGAATTTTTAATTATTTTTTTTATTGGACAACTAGGTACGTTCACCTTGTTTGTAAACCGGTATGTACCTAGGTTTTTGATTACAAAGTAAATACTATTTGTTGTAGGGTAGAAATTCCTCATTCTGCATATTTTTATCTAGGTATAATGAATTTCAACTGTTTATCAAACTGTAGGTGATTCAAAAATTTATTGATCTAAATAATGAAGTAATCGTTGCTAAAATATGCGTAAAATGAAACGCGTTTCCTTGCACTTTTGACGTTGGAGCTACCTACGTTCGTATCTGACATGTATCTGACAGTCACAGTGACACATCAGTGACAGATTATTTGTACCTATATAAATAAAATATTCGATTCATTCGTTCATTCTCCATCGTTCTATTCATTCTTATTCCTCGAATTCATTCACTTCCATTACTCATCAATGTCTCGCAGTTAGTAAACGTGTATTTGGTTCTTCTTGTACTATTAATTGTGTTAAAGATGGGTTTCTAGATCCCTATACGTTAGCACACCTGCGTGTGCCTATACCCAAGTATTCAACATGCTGTAAGTAACTTTAATAAAATATTTCAGTCTTTAAGCTATCAAGTTAATGGTTGCGCATTCCATTCCTTGCTTTCACTTATGGCGGGAGTCTTACGACATTTCAGCATTCAGTAACTTGAGTATACATCTTTACTATGTACGATCACTATTCAACGTCATTATGATGCATGATGCATGCATACTTATTACGCAGACACCTACTTACGTTTACAATAAAACAACTTAGTTATAGTACGTATCTACTAACTTTATTATTTTATAACTTCTTATATATTATAAGTGAGTAACCAAGATCTGGTACTTACTTAATTATAATATTTGTAATTATTATTTAGGTTAGCAGAAATATAAATACATTTAGTACGAGCTGTATATATTTTATTTGATATGTTTATTGTATTATTTATAAACATTCCGCTAGTAACCAGAATGTTTATAGTTAAATATATTAAATGTAAAAGCCCTATTTTTGCAGCAAATTGCTAAACTATATTGTTATTGCGAAATGTTTTGCAACTATGCTAAGCTG
The DNA here is from genome assembly GCA_038024825.1 of Polylopha cassiicola. NCBI lineage: Eukaryota > Metazoa > Arthropoda > Insecta > Lepidoptera > Tortricidae > Polylopha > Polylopha cassiicola. Next base: position 9,848,980 of record CP149044.1, on the reverse strand, counting down.
CAGTAAGTAATTCTAAACATGTTCTTTTCTACAGTATGTCGACATTTTAAATTACGAAAGAAGTCTTATAGCTATCACTAGGGTATCATATAACTACTAGTAACTGCATGTTACTAGGTATATATTTTTATTGCTATTTAAAATGTTTATATGTCCTGAACATCTAAGAGAACGTCTAATTGTTGGCCTCCTGTTTTTTAGGTGCCTTATTATATTTTCAGTTTCTTTTTTGCTTATCTTCAGGTTCAAACATGATAGTATTTTTCTTAATTAAATTCATATCCTATTGCTTTAAGTGTCCAAGTTTGTTTCCACCACCGTAATAATATTATGTTGATTGATTGGTATGTTGCTGTTATATATATTGTAATTTTCTGTAGTTAGTTGGGACTTGTCATGTCATTAAGTATATTAATTAAGATTTGGATATATATGTGTCATGTTGTTAATAAAATAGTGCACTTCTGTGACTTTTCATAAAATGATAGATTAGTAGTTATAGGCATTTTTTTCCCATTATGATTATTTGAAAGCCAGATATCTATTGACTGGTTAGTTATTAACCACAGGAGGTTTGAATCTTTTTAGAGGCAAATATTAAGTTACTATATGAGCATTAATATAAAATTTAGAAATCTGATGTATTTTCATTATTAAGGTCAGGTCTGGTGATATTCACATACTTTTGCTTTGAACACATCTGACTGGAAACATCATAGTGTCTTTTTTACTTTGTGTATTTTTTTTTCTCATTTAATTTTATTTTATATTTGACTCCTGGAAACCTTTACATTTCCAGTAAATTTAATTTAGTCTTTTGACATCTCCTGTATGTTTTTCTTTTTAACCCCCGACGCAAAAACGACGGGGTGTTATAAGTTTGACGTGTCTGTCTGTCTGTCTGTCTTTGTGTGTGTGTGTGTGTCTGTCTGTGGCATCATAGCTCCCTAACGCATGATCCGATTTTGATTCTGTTTTTTTGTTTGAAAGGTGACTATGTCGGGAGTGTTCTTAGCTATGTTTTATAAAAATCGGTTGAGTAGTTTAATAAATGGGGGGGTTGAATGAGGGGATGGAAAAATAAATGTCTACAAATATACTCGAGTGGGGTATCAAATGAAAGAGGATCATGTGTACAGTACAAAAATGAAATTATAATGAAAATCGGTTGAGTCGTCAAAAAAATATTGGGAGTGAAAGTGGGGATGGAAAACCAAATGTCTACAAATATACCCGAGTGGGATATCAAATAAAAGAGGATCGCGTGTACATTACAAAATTGAAATCATAATGAAAATCGGTTAAGTAGTTCAAAAATTATGGGGAGTAAAATTGTAAATGGTAAGCCCAATGTCGACAAGTATACCCGAGTGGGGTATCAAATGTAAGAGGATAACATGTACATTACAAAATTCCATGTTAAATGGAAATTAGTTCAAAATAATAATATGTAGTAAGTACCTACCTAAATACCTACTTACAAAAAGAATGAAATAAAAAAAAAAATTAACAAACCCCCGACATAAAAAGTAAAAGACCTGTTGTTCTTAAACTGTCTAGATCCGTTATGACCTAACTAAGGTCACTAATATTACCCCTCCCTCCAACGACGAACTTGCGCCTTAGTCGGCGCTACGCTGTGCTCAGACTTGGCATTATGAAATTCGGCGTTCGAGACAACTACCAGCTGATGGTTACCCCTGCGAAATACAAAGTTTTACCCCCACGTTAAGAACCTTAATCAGACCCGCTCGATTATTTGTATTGATAACATTTTCTCACTATTCTGACGGGCGGCCCTCGACGCGCGATACTAAGAGTATATAAAGGCTCCCCTTGGTGGAGGTACTCAACGGAATGAGTACCTATATAATTATGTAGGTACCTAACTTTATAACTTAAGTACTAAAAATGCCTGTTTCTGTGATTTCAGTGCCATCATGGCGCCCTCACCGGACATCTTTGTCCCTCGACAACAACCATCATCACCCTTGGACGCTCTCCGCTCCATACCAACGGAACGTGATTGTCAACTAACTTTACTCCTACCTATAGCTGTGGTATGTATTTCATTATTAATATTGTATTAATGAATAAAAGGTAAATTACTACTTTAAAATAAAAAAACATAATGTTGACTAATAAGTAAATTAATAATTTCTGTTTACTAATGCTTTCAGAGCAACAAACTCTCCAACTATGAGTACGAGCATATGGGATTGGGCGTTGGCTTCGGCCGACGGCCTTCTTACGAATGAACAATGCTCCCTGCTGCTTGAAGCCGATTTGCTGGACAACAACAATGGTATGTGTGGTTTTCAAAAATATTTTATCTATAGGTGATTATTATTTTTTACATTCCAATATAGTCACACATACATATAGTGTCTAATTCAAGGGAGTGACAAGGTACTTCGTTATATATCTGAATACGTCTTTAATGTAAAGAGAATTGGAGCGTTGTTTAATTGAACACCCGGGGCCTACTTTTTATATATTTTATGCTAACTACAAAACATCATCACATATTATAAATATATATGTACTTATATCTGTAAACTCTTATGATAATTATATCAGAAACACATTTACAGAAATATTTTTACAAACCCAGATCAACAGTGTAGTGTGTGACTTTAAGTGATTAGGAAATAGTACATTACGCACCGAGGCCAGTAAAATAAAAAATGTCTCAGATCACATGTAATTGTCGTCCGAGGCGAAGCCGAGGTTGACAAAAATGTGATCTGAGGATTTTTTATTTACTGGCCGAGGTCAGTATACTATTTTTCTGTTCGACGAAGCCAGAAAGCGGCAATTTAATTTAGCGCAGCGGCCACAAAGTTGGCGCTTTCCGGCCGGAGGACAGAAAAAATAATTAATCGGTACCTGTCTACAGGATTACGGTGGTAATTACAGTAATGACGGCATACATTTTGTACTCATATAAAAAAAAAGTTAAAACATGGTGTTTATTATGAGTTTAAGTGAGTATTTGAAATAACACGTTGTATCCCGCGTTTTACTTTCAGTAGAAATAATAGAAAAATATGTATCCATCCGTCGAAACCAGATTTAAATTTTACGAAGATTGTCTTATGTATTAGTAAAAACAGAATCATGCAAAACATTAATTGCGTAGATTTTCGTTTAAAAACTCTTTTGTTATTATGGCTGGTATGTGTTTTGTAATTATTTAAACAGGGTAATTTGGTCAAATAGGTATAATCCCTGTCTGGTAGGTATAGCTTTTTTTGTAGATTTTTAAATCATATATGCCATTATATATTAATTAATTAATTATATATCACGAAGTTAAGGTTTACATTGTTATATGTTTGTAATTACGGAATATTGAACACACGGCGCCTGATATAATAGTACAAGCCAATTTGATAATCAATAATTTGTTTCCGACGAAGAAACTAATTTTGCGAGGAGGAAAAAGGGTCCACCATTTTATATTTTTTGATGCCCTTTTTGATTAAAGTACTGCAGGAGTAGATGCGTCTGGATAAAACTATTATTATGAATGTTATTCACAAGCGCATTTCTTTAAACTCTATATGCAATATATGATTATTATACTCGTCTAACTTCCTCTATTAACATTTTAAGAATAAGGAAGAAAGAATTTTTTTTTTTTATGTATTTGAAACGTAGTCTACGTTTAAGCGCATTTTAGTAATTTTAAATTAAAAATATGCTGATGTTTCATTGGTTGAAACGACTTATACGTATAATTAATTACAAATTCTCAGGGGATACACATTATCTAATAATTCTTAATTTTGAAGAAAAAGAAACTAGAATTAATAAGTAAGTTCTAAATTAGATTTAAAAATTTAATTGGTTAGATATTCCATTTTCCAATTATACGTATCTACCTGCCATGTTGTAGGACGTGAGTTGTTATATCGTTATTTTTTTTGAAACAAAGTAATTTCTAATATTTTACATGATAAGACACGTATAGTTACTTACACTAGACGTGAACAATCATTTTAAAGTTATGATTTAAATAATTTTAAAGCAATTTTGTTTTTTTATACCTACTATAAATTACGGTACGCTACGTATTATCTATTAATAATCAGTTCACGTCGTCTAACGTAGTGAACTCTATTTTATATATTATTTTGATAAGGATAACCCTTAGACCTTTAGCGTCTTTTCCGCTCGACTCAAAAATTAAGACGTAGTAGACAATATACTATCAATTTAATGAATTAACGACTACGCGTGGAGTAAGTGGAATAATGTGCACTCGTACACGTGGTTGATTTCAATGACCATTATTTAATCTGAAGGATGTTACGTCATATTGGTTGGATGCTTTTTTCAACAGGAAGTGTTGTAACAATAAAATATTTAGTCACAGTTTTCTTAACAATAGGTAGGTATGACATAGAAGATGTTGTTCTTCAAGTTAGTACCATTTAAATTATAAGGCTACAGGACTTTCAAATTTTAAGAAACTTTTACACAATAGAACTGGAGTACGCTTCCACGGATGTATCCGGGTTTTCAACCGACGAAAAAAACGGAGGAGGTTCTCAAGTCGACGCGTATATTTTTTTTTTTTTTTTTTTTATGTATGATCACGCATAACTTTTTACAGAGTGGTTGGATTTTGATAATTTTTTTTTTATTGGAAAGGGTATACTTCGAAATTGGTCCCATTTTAATTTAAAAAAAAAAAAATCTAACTATTGAGATTACTAAGGGTAGGAAAAGAGGGGATGATTGAGAGAGACTTAATTTTCCACGCACCGATTGTATCGTATGACCACGCGTAACTTATTACAGAGTAGTCCGATTTTGATAATTCTTTTTTTATTGGATAGGGCATACCTCAAAGTTGATCCCATAAAAATTTGGAAAAAGAAACCTACCTTAAGGGTGGGAAAATAGGGGTAATTTACTGTTCACTAAAAGTTAATAGCAAAAACATGGTAGGTAGCTATTTCAAAAGTACCTAATTCAAAATTAAGCATGTAATAATTTGTTCAAATTATGGCCACAGAAAATCATAAAATAATAACTTTTTAATAAAAAAAATTAACCGCCGAAAAAAAACTAAAAGGCAACAAAAAACAATAGCGCACTAAAAAGAGAAAAATAATAATTTTGTCCTTTATAACGACTACAATTTTGGTTGTTACGTTGATATTTTTGGAGTCGGTGCCAGCCTCAAACAAACTTGAGCACCTTAGTGAAGAGTTGAGAGTAAAGAGTTGCTGCACCAGCTGGCACCAACTTCAAAAATATCAACGTAACAACCAAAATTGTAGTCGTTATAAAGGACAAAATTATTATTTTTCTCTTTTTAGTGCGCTATTGTTTTTTGTTGCCTTTTAGTTTTTTTTCGGCGGTTAAATTTTTTTATTAAAAAGTTATTAATGATAATATAACCAAAAATATTTTTTTTTTTAAGTAAAACCTATGAATTTTAAACATAAATGACAACCAGGTGAATTTGATCAAGACAACGGCAAATCAAGAATGCGATCGATCGCGGTTAGGACCGTGAAGGCCGCTCACACGTTCAAGTCCCTGCAGTTTAATTTATCGCTATATTTTAGAAATTGTATACAGTACCTACCTTGGTAGTAAGCAGACAGAGTAAGAGTGGTTTTAGTCATTATGAAGAAGTTAACTGGAATATTATAAGAATTTTGCAAAAAGTAAGCAAATATTCCAAAAACGAATTACCTAACCCGGTAAATGTACACGATTACCGAACTTCACACTGTTGCCCCCTAACTTTCAACGCGCTTACGGAATTATTTCAAATACCTCACACAACATTTAAATAGCTAAAATATATATAAACCAAGTACTTACTTACATTTGTAAAACCAATATTAAAATTTGTCATTTTTACTCTAAAACTATTTAGACCTGTTTTTATTTTAAAATCAAGTAAAACATAATATACTAGATTTTTAGTAATTATGCACAGTCCCTTTGATTTATCATAATTTTAATAGCTCATTATAGAATAAAGAAAAACGTTGTGAGAAGCATAATACTGATTCTGAACACACGACGGGTTGAATTCAAGTTTGTATGGGGATAATAATGCCATTGTGACATGTAGTCTTTTGAAGTGAAAGATAATTTAAAATTTAGGTTTTATATCCCTGAAATAACAAATAACTGATTATATTGTATACTGTGTATATTGATTTTACGTTGTGACGAAAAGACACGGATTATGTATCACAAGGCTGTCGCCAATTAAATAATAATTTATATTATTTACTGCTTAGGTACCTATTTTGTTTTAATAAGTTATTTAATGACATTAATAATTTATCGAATCGTTTCTTTTGAACTTGCAACTTATATTATCTAGGTCTAATTATAAATTCTCTTTGACAATATACCAGACTGGTTATGTTAATAATGTACATGTAGATATAATTACTTATTCCGGAGCACCCCCCACGAACTCACCTCATGCACAAGATAGCGATAGGAATAAGGTCAGTCGAGATGTTATCAAAGTTATCATGCAATGCTCGTTAATGTATATTTCCATAGTTTTATTGATGCATAGACGAAATGTAAATACTATTATGAAAAGTGTAATTTAGCCAGCAAAGTAAATAATAATACTAATAAAATGGTTAGGTTTTGTTCTGTACTAAGATCTTGATCGCAGCCATCATGACTGATGAATGTGGTTGGCTGGTTTTGTTCGGGCACGACCACACTCTCACTTTCTTCACCACTTTGTAGAATTTCTGGAACCGCCTTTAATTAAGTACCTAGGTACTGACCGATCAGTACCATCGAACTGGCGATCGGCGTAGTGTAGGGACACTACTAGAACTACATAAAATTAACATAATTAACAACATTACAAATTTTTATTTGACGAAAATCAATTAAGATGGTCAAATCCAGAACTGACGTTATTAATTATTTTAGGAAATATTACAGGTAAGTATGTAAATTGTAAAACACTTTAAACTTAAAGTGATATTGAATACCTACAATTTAAGTTTCCGCTTAAATAATATATTTTTAAAAAGTTTATTTAAATTTCTGATCCTTTGGCGTTTGTTACATATTAGAATTAAACAAATAAGTAGTTATATTAGAACTAGATTATCTTCAACTTAGTCGGCTATGAATATGGGAACTGTAAAGTTTTCACAACGTCAGCAACTAAAATATAATACGCTAGTTAATTTCGTTATGTATATAGTTATTTTATATCTTATTTCTTCAAATGTTGACAAATACCAAATAATCACTTAAAACTATGTATATGAACAGTTCATTCAGCAGTCGGTAATTTCTTTATCCCCAAACCACCAAACTCATCGGTATATTCAAGAGCTTTGCAGTTAGTTCTTTTTATATTGAGATTATTCCTTTGGTACGATTTATTTAGCTATGCAATATTTCTGGGAATGACGCCAATTGAAATACAGATTGTGTACCTAGCCGGTTGTGACGCCTAGGTAGTTTACTTAGTAGGCAGGGCTTGTTTTTCAATACTGTTTTAGTACAGTGTAATCTAATTGTATTTGGTTTCGTCACATAATATCTCTCGAAACTTGGGCCCAACTCTGCAGACACATAAAATTGGACGGTCATTGAGGTGCTATATTGTAGGTATCCCATATGTACAAACATACATTCCTATTTCCTAGGAACAGTTGATACTAGGCGTGAGACCGATGTCCTAATACAGCTGGAACTTTAATAGGTACAAGAATTAACACATACCTACCGACCCTGGGAAATGATTTAATAAGTGGTGATGGACAAAATGTTTTCGATATTTAATCTTATCTTATAGTTGCTATGCCGAAAACGTGGGTGTGTCTTAATGGTCACTTGATCAGTGAGTGACTAGAGTTATAATAAGTGATAACAGAAATGATCACGTCAGACCTTATAAAAACATATTTGTTTCTGTTTCAAATCCTCCGTCCAAGTTTGTGATTGGTTAGCAAAGCCAATCGGTTGACTCTTTTTCCACTGTTTATCTTGTATCCAAGAAAATATGTTTTGATATTTGTTAATAATAATCTTGTTTTCAATTTAAATACTGAATGTTATGAAATGTTTTATTTACCCTAAGACGAGTAAATAGAGATAATTTCCGAAATATTAAAAGATTAGGCGAATCTCTTTTTGGTTCCAAAGAGTACCTACTTGTGGATTCCTTATATTAGGTACTTATTACTAAATCTGCTCTGACCGTTTAAGGGTCATAATCTGTATCTTTTTAACCATGATTCTCGCATTGACCCAAGTATTATTAGCAATCATTTCACTATATTTCGGTTATTCTCATTAAAATTATTTTGATATTATTCGTTCTTCGTTAAAAAGAAATATTGCGCGTGTCCAGAAAAGGCCAAAGTTTACTATGGACTAGTGTAGGTATTAGCAAATAAAACTATCAGATAATCGAGAATTTACGTTTCATGATGACTACTACTAATGACATTGTAGGTATTTAGTGTCCACGATATCGATGATTAGGAACTGTCATCATGAATTGATATTTTTCAGTTCCTTTCCGAGATTAGCATTATTTTATTATAATTTTACCATTAAGATATAGTTGTATTAAATAAAAAACTTATTGTACTAAAATTAGCTTCTTGCAGTTTTTGGTTTGATGGAATTTTATATTTGTCTATTGATGGCGTTGGCATTAATTATAGCGACACTTTTTTAGTTGTTCTAGCAACTAAAAGTACTTCTATTTTCACAGGTCATTTAAACAACGCACACAGTTCTAGGTACCCATTCGTTTGGTTGATGGTCGATCCTTTATATCTATTTACCTGATTGAATCGATTAAAATTGACATAGACTACATTAAGTTTCCGAAAGTATTATTCAGGGATATAAACAAGCTTATAAATATCTTTATAATTTCCTTAAGGAAAAAATAGTAACGTAACAGCGATTGTTTATTATTTTGTGTCAATTATATGATTAATGAAAGTTACTCTGGTAATCTATTCTAATCCCTTAAAGAAGAAATTGGCTAGTGCCACCTACCTATTTATGACAATAAATTTTGCTGTTCCTACCATGTGGAAGCATAGTTCATTGCAAAACACGACTAGTTACACATTTTACAGCCGTTGTTGGAATTACTCCCTTAAATATAATAGTCATTATGGCTTGCAGATTCTAATCTCGCAACTAGATATCGTATATGAGAGATAACTCAAACATGGCTTCATGGATATTTTTAAACCAATCAGGGGCTCATTTACTTTTCTGTGCGGAAGTAGAGTATGGCAGCATATAATTTTTTTTACTGACTAAAATTATTAATCCTAGGCTGCCCGGTGCCATGATCCCAGTCTTGTCTTCTGGGACGAACAAAGTATCAATGCAATTATTTGCTCAGTCATCGTAGTAACATGAAAAGGCACAACCTAAAAACTAAAAACAAGCTTAAATACTTAATTTAAACATAATTATCTATACATAGCCAAAAAGGTTCTACTCAGCTTTTAAAATAAATTTTATAAATAATTTTTATTATAAATGAGTAAGTACTCATTTTATTTAATAATGTGTCGTGAACAAATATCTATTCCTTTTGGAACGTAATTCATCTAGTTAATAAATTGAAAAGTCTACCACGGACTTAATAATAAGATAAATCCAGAGATGAGTTAGGCCAAAAAAATGGATGTAATGGTATATCATAAAAGATTTTAAATATCGCTATTTATCTGGGCGTTGCTTTGACGTAATATCACCCGAGATATCGTCCATATATATACTGACGTCTTCTGTGTCCCGTTGTATTTTGTTCATTACTTATCTAAGCTTCTTACGATTACCTTGAAGCTCGTCCGATATATTCAGCCAGACGTTCCAATTAATTATTTAATTAATTCGCGTACCAGTAACTTGGAATCTTTTTAAGAGGCGGAAACTTTTTACTAATTTCTGTGCAAAATGTGCTGCTATCAAAATAACGGAATGTGTGACCTGTGTCGGAATTTCCAGTTAAATCTTTTACAAAGTAAGATATAAATTAGGTGTCAACAAATTTTTACTTTATTTGATTTTAGTGAAGTTAATACAAGCAAGAAATGCGTATATGATTTGCAATCATGGTACCTATTTTTTTCTGGAAATTATTTGTGACAAAAAGTTTTTTTTTTGTAAATAAAAGCATTCTTCTCAGATCTTCTCAAGACCTTCCCGAGTGCTGCGACTAAGATCGAATCCGGCGACTTCCACCTCCAAGAAGATGTGTCCAGCAGCCTATACCCGCCTTCTCCACCAGAGGCTAAGCCCAGCCGCGCTGAACTCGCCAACGATCTGTTGCAGCAGCTAGAAAACCAGTGCAAACCAGGTATGTTCTCATCCCGATTTCTAACAGTGTGATAGTAAAAAACCATAATTATAAAAATATCCAGATTGAACAAAATGGCAGAACTATTGAACAGATTGGCAGAACTAAATAAATGTGTGACAATTTCTTATGTTTTTGTAGTGTTGTAGCGTATATTGTGACGTTTCGAGAACTTTAGAATTACCACATTCGTTGCGGCAGGTAGGAGTCTATTAAGTCGACTATAGGCTATCGTCGAAACCTAACTTAAATAATTTATTAAAGCTAGCACAAGTATTGATTTTACTTAAAAAGAGGTGCCGATCACGAACAAAATATGTAAAAATACTTGTAGCTGGATAAATTATTTTTTCATTTCATTTTCAATAATACGGGAATTTCAACTGTAGGAGAGGAATGTGGGTACTGTAAAGTACCCGAAAAGTAAGTACAATATAGGCAACTATGCTACAGTTGATTTATTCCTGCAAAAGATTTATGGCCAAAAGGAGTTGTTTACCCAGTCGTTTCCGATAATAAGGAGGGAGTGACCAGCTAACGGAAAAACAACTCAATGCGCGTCATTGCATCTAAATGCTCGGCACAATTACTGCGAGTACTAAACTTAATTTTATTGGGTTTGGTTTGTTATGTTAACGACTAAATTGCAAATTGTCAATATATTGTGACAGTTTGAATATCTATATTGCGTATGTACCTTTTTGATCAATTCCAATACCAATGGAAATGGCGGCGTGTGTTGAAAATGTTCAATACACAAATGTCATGTCTGTTCTTTTGTAGGCATCGGTTATCATTTTAAAAACTTCGTTTTTAAAAAAAAGAGTGGTCAAATTGTCAATGTACTTGCTTCAAATAAATCTCTAGAGTAATTTTCGTTAAAGAATTGTAACAAATTTGGGTAGACATTTTATACTTACCGTATTTTTGTCAGGAAGCTTTACTTACTTGAAATTTCTTAAATACAAACATAAAATATGTACAATTTTTGTCTTGTCAGTTCGCTTAGGGAACATTAAAAACGCCTCTCAAATTCTAGATGATTCAGCAACTAATTTAAAAATTACAAACATACATTGCATTTAGTAGTAGTAATAAATAGTATCTTAACGTTTCAAAAATAAAGAACAGATTCCTAGGCCGTTTTTCTACACATACAAAGTAGGATGAATTTATACCTTTTCCGATGTCTTTCTTTAAAATATTGGGATTAAGTAGGTACCTATATTAAAATATTATTGATTGAGAGTTCTGTTATATTACGTCTTTTATTAAAGTTACCCCGCTCTACTTACTAATTCATCTTTTCCGATACGTGTATTTGAAGTATTATTATTATAAACAATGTTAAAACTATCACAAAGAGCGAGAGTAAGCGTTACGAGTATACTTAGTAGAGAGTTAGAGTAGGACTTAGTTGAAAAGAATTGATGGCGTTGTTATTTCGTAGACAACGTTAGGTAGAAATTACATTCAATACGATGAATTTGAATTGATTTGGTATTATAACTATTATAACGATCTGGTGTTATTAGGCTGTAATTTAACATGAACTCTCACTTTTATATATGGCAGCATTATGAATGTAACAGGATTTATTAGAATACTAGCTTTTGTCCGCGACTTCGTCCGCATAGAGCTAGTAATTACAACATTTCATCCCCTCTTTTAACCCCATACAACCTTTTTTTCGCAATTAAAAGTAACCTACGTCCTCAGGCTCTAGACTATCTGTGTACCATATTTCATTTAAATCGGTTTAGTAGTTTTGGCGTGAAAGTGAGACAGACAGACATACATAGTGACTTTCGCGTTTATAATATTATGTAAGAAATGAGATTAAATATCTTTATCATTTTTTTATTACAAATCCAGACTAAATATCTATTCAAGTCACTATAGGTACTTATAGTTGCATTCATTTTATTAGTATCGACGAGTTCTTCGTTATAGTTAAGCATGTACTGTAATGAGGAATATAGATAACTAGCGGTCCGCCCCGGCTTCGCCCGGATCCCTTTTTTTATAGCCTATGTCACTCAGGAATAGTGTAGCTTTCCAAAAATGAAAGAATTTTTCAAAACGGTCCAGCCGTTTTGGAGCCTATTCAATTCAAACGAACAAACTTTTCCTCTTTATAATATTAGTATAGATATATACGGGTAGCGGGAAGGAATCTGTCATAGTCATACTTTTGCAATGAGTAAAAGATAGAGTGTGACAGATGTTTTATGTCCGTCCTTTACGTATTAGTTGTATATCAGGTAGGTAGCCAAAAGCAGACCTATATTTATGTTCCGGCAATGTCCGTGCGACACGCCTATGGGGGCCCGGCTGTTTGCTTGCGTCATATTCATACATAATGTCTTTAACATATTATCATTGATGTAAGATTGATATCAAAAATCATATCCTGATTGCCTTTTTATCATTTATACGACAGCGCTTGTGGCACGGCTCTGACACGAGAGTGACACACCTCCACGATGACCATTTGTCGAAAAAAATAACTGATTATTAACATTACTTACATACGTGATGTGTTTAATTTTTAGCCTTTGACTAGGTAGGTCACTGATTATAGCATCATGACAGCCAATTAAGAGATAAAAGATTTTCAGTTAATTAACTGGTCAGCTTATGGGGCCTTTATTGACAAACATTTTGTTGAACCCTTTTTGTGTTTCAAATAATGTTTGTTGAGGTTGACATAAAAGTTAACAGTGGTTATTTATCGACAAAACCAAGTGGAATTGTTGGAATAATATATTTTCTTATAATAAATCGAAACTGCGTATTTTTCCTCTTCATTGTTATCGTTTGTCCACATTTACGTCCCAAGGGTCATTCCGTTGACGGTTTTGATTTGAGATTACACATGTAGGTAATAATAAAGATAAGATAGGTAACAATATTGGGTATCGAATTATGAGATATATATATATATATATATATATATTTGATGAATTGTTTCTTTTTGAATAAAAAAATTGTCTTCGAAATAATTTTAATAACATTTATTCTTTCCTCATAAGTCTCATATGAAATGGTTCTACAACCAATTGTTTTCTTTAAATACTTACACTTTACTTTAGATAATAGAATAACCGTTGCTATGTAGTCTGGTTGAGAAGTGAGTTCTGTGAGAAAAATAGATACAGTTGTCTTAAAAATATGGGGATTGTTGCATTCGATTCAGAATTTAATTTTGAGAAGGGGGTATTATTTTTTTCCGCCAATTAAATTTTAATTTTTATAAACAACTAGCGGCCCCGGCAGACGTCGTCCTGCCCGTCCGATTGTTTCGTCAAAGATCTGTCAGTCTTCTGTCACTTCTATAAGGCTTCATATTTTTCCCCGTTTTTTACACATTTTCCTCTGTTTCTTCGCTCCTATTGGTCGCAGCGTGATGTTATATAGCCTAAAGCCTTCCTCAATAAATGGTCTATCCAACAAAAAAATAATTTTTGAATTCGAACCAGTAGTTCCTGAGATTAGTGCGTTCAAACAAACAAACAAACAAACTCTTCAGCTTTATAATATTAGTATAGATAAACGTAGTGAAGAAAAGGTAGTGTCTTATTTGTAGCTGTACCTCGGAAAATATCGAAGTAAGCTGAAATTTAAAAAAAGATTCTGAAAGAGGAGGAAATTTCCAAAACAAATGTCCTAACTCTCAGAGTTGTAGCTCCATTATTTATAATTGTAATTTAAAGTTAAAAATTGGGCTCCGCGCGGCCTATTCAGCGCCGCCGCATCATCGTCAAACACGGTGACTAATAGAAAATATTTATTTTAAAGCATTTACTATTTATTTAAAAATCTAAATAAATTATAGTGTCATCTAGACACTTCAAGGCATACAGTCATTTAAAAAAAAAAAAAATTAAGTTGATTTTTCTTAAAATTATTTCATTGTTAATGAAGTATTTTTCGTAGAATTTTTCTTACATAAAAACCGTCGTAAAACTTTAAATAATCTTTGTAAAAATCGTCTCAAATCGTCGTTAATGCAACATGTCACAATCAACAAGTTAAACTAGGAAGGCTCATTTACATTTGTAAACTTCATAAAATCTGTGTTTCAAGTGTCATATTGCATGCAATGGACTTAAACCCTTTTTCACTAGAACCCCAGAAACATTTGAAGCGTCAGAAATATGTACGTAAGTAGGTAAATACCTACGAATTAAATAAATTAGTTATTTGATTTCAATGAACTTCATATTATTGATCTATAAATTTTGTATCAAATGAAGTTAATCACATCAGTTAGATAATTAAACCGCAGGTAGCAGCTAAACCTAATGTAATCTTTACTTAAATTAATCTATCAGAAAATGACGTTTGATAGAGGCATGGAACAGTCCCATTTATTTTATTGATCTAAGTTCAATACAATTATGAAAATTAATAACAAAATTCCGTCTTTAAAAAGTAACAAATTTCTCGTTTGTAGTTATTTTTTTCTGGTATTTTATTTTTATGCTTTTGGTGTCCGGTGCATTGGCGGCGGTGGCATCGACTATCGAATGCAGGCTAGGTTATTGGTGGGTGGTGGGGAAAGGCGCAGAGGTCACAGCAGCAGGCTAGTGCGCGCGCGCTCAGTAATAACGTGTACGGCGTCGCGTCTGTTGGTGACGCCCGTTTGTTCTCTCACCCGTGACAATAAATTCGATTCGAGAAGCACATCACGGGCGCTCGCGCTCGGCTCGCGACTTATGTCTGCCGCCGCTCATGCGCAGCCTGGACGCCGTTAGAATGAAGTGCCACTATCGCTGCATTTGGAATAAGGAGATTGTCTTCAACTCACAAAAACTTGTCAAAAGACGTTAGGCGCCAGGAGAAGCGACTGACTCTTATACAACGACTATTGCCCGCTAACGAGGACCCTGTTATAGAATACCACTGCCTTTATAATCGTATTATCATAAGACTGTATTGTTAAGGACATATTTGTTGTGGATTCGTAAAGCGGTTTCTTGAATAAAAATTTGACTTCGTGATGGCGCTTGCAGATTTGTACGCTGCTGGTACGTGGTAATTTGTTGTTTGTTACAGTTGCCTTCTGATAGCTGACATTGTTTGTTTTTGTTCATGAATACGCTTCGTGGCGGAAAGACAAGCTCAAGGCGAATTAGTTTTTGCCTTCTGAGAGTACAATAACAATATCGATATAAATCTATATCATTAATATTATTAAAATAATATTGCGTTTTAGTCTTGATACGATCATTTTACATTGAATGTTTTGTTTATCACTTTAAATGTCGGAACAGAATAGTTGAATAATTAATTAATGTTGTAAGTGATGAAGCATAGCAAATATTGTATAAACGATGTTTGTGTAATAAGTAGTTTATGTATCAATCGTGGAATTTCACGTGGCGCGCCGCCATTGCGCGTGTTGGCCTGTTTAGCCCGTGGTCCAAGTTTGAGGTGGAAGCGCATAATGTTGTTATTGCGGCGATATTGTATCGTTTAGGGTTACACCAAACATTAGCGTGCACATGAACAAATGGGCAAACCGCTTTATACTTGCACCGTGGAATCAGATAACCAGTTCGCGTACAAGGCGACCTCGCTCGCTGCGCGCCCAATAATTAAACAGACTTATTGACCACTTGTTTTCATTTCTACATATTAACAAGTACCTACAGATATGATTGTGACCTACCAGAACCTTTCTATAAAGTTGTATTGAGGCCAAATAATAACAATAAAGAGCACACACACACACACATCCAAAACGTTTCCAGCCGTTCTTTATTGTGCCTTGAAAATATTTAGTGTCTATATCGCTTTTTAATTAATTAAACGATGATTATTAAATACTGCTTGCATTAAAATAAAATCGAATAAAGATAAAAACAAATAAATAAGGCACACAGTTATTTTTTCTTAATTACGTCTATAATTTATATTTTAAGTCATTGGCATTAACGCGTTGAACTGATTCCGGGCAAATCGTTTTGAGATAATAATTATTCTGTGATAAAATAAGACTAGAAGAATCTTAATGTTTGCTATCACGGACGCAGCGGCACCGAAAGGTTATCAGTGGTACGTGTTCAGGGCACCGCGTCACTAAAATTGTTTCCAAGTCGTCCAGATTTCTGTCATAAACAGCAAACGATAAACATGTTTTTGATATATAATGTTTTATTGACGAGTACATTGCACACTATTTACTCCTTCGAAAAATACGGCTTAGTTTTTATAGAGATAAGAGATGTTAAAGTAGAGTGTTCAAAATAAAAGGTTTAATGACATCTACGTCTGCCAATAATTAAGTATGTGCGTATACGAACGTGTCGATAAGAGAAAGTTTATTCATAACTTTAAAAAAGCAAGCAGGATCAGAGTTAATTAATCTCACACTCTCGCCAATCAAAATCAATTGCCAATAAACAAACGTGCCCGCTCTTAAGATACAAATAAACTTGTACCTAATTATGTATAAGGTGTATCATCATACTCGGAGACATTCTGCGCTGAGAATAGAATATCTGATCAGCCTGTCATCTTACCCTTGCTTTAAATTTCTATACAGGTATAGTCTCTACTCTACTTAGAGCTATTACTATTTGAATCGGTATTATTTCATCCTCCTGTTGGCATAAAAAACGATTAAACAAACAATGACTGCATTTTTCTTGTAGGTAACTAATCAATGTTATATAAAACTGTATATTGTATAATAATTTCTGATGCCCTCGCGGTTATTATACATTGGAATGAAACAACTTTAACGGATTTAACTCTCGTATTTTGTGCGTACTACGATTATGGAATCTGTAAAGGCTCCGAAACGTCAGCCAATAAAAATAAAATACGCGAGTTAAATCAGTTGTTTCATTCCAATGTATGTTGTATGTGTGTGTAAAAACATTGTATTATATTCCCTTTTTTGGATTATTAATTCGAAAGTTAACTATAACTTATCAAAATCATTTTGCTTTCATTTAATTTCGTACTTAAATTTAAATTCTTATCTTGGTTTACATGTATTGTAATGGTTTCCAGGGCTAAAAAGACTTGAGACAGGTGCGACAATCAACGCGCTGTTTTATTTTGTCATTTTTTACATCGTATTAGCTTTGATATAGGTGATGTTGTCAAATTAAGCCATGCACGATGAATTGTACTATGGATACCTATTACTACTGTGTAGTACCGAATAAACATAGTTATCTACTTAAACACTATGCAGCATATCATAATTAGTAGAGCTATGATATGGATTCTAAAGTCATGAGCTATTTCATTTTATTGACAGGCATTTTGCCTGACCGTTATTTAACTATAAACGGATTAAATTCGTGTATTTAATTTTATTGGCGGACCTTTACAGTTTCCACAATCGTAGTACGACTGAGCTGTATTTGTCAGCTCAGTCGTACTACGATTGTGGAAACTTATGCTAAATGTTTGTTCCATTCCAATCTGTAATAACCGCGAAGGCATCAGAAATTATCATTATTTAACTCTTTACCTGTGCTGTTGTTATCTATGAATCGGGCATAACGACAATAATTCGAATTGGACGTAGGCATCGTATTGTCTATCAGCCAAGAGCCGACCTCAAACTGATCTCGCAACGTCTTCAAGGTCAATATTCATATTTTACTTTAATAATTTTAGGGAACTTGTTGCACAAAATGTCTAGTATCGACGGTTTTAAGGCGTTTTACTAACATATAATATTATATTATATTAGGTAATACTACTTTCGTTGTTCCACTAAATGAAAACTTAAGATTTTCATAAATTTGTTTATAAGGAGCTACTAACTATAATATTAAAAACTAGTATGATCTACTAATTTAAGTCTGCCATTCTGTAGATTAGCTACCTATTTATTTGTTTAGAAATTATACCTTCAATAAGTTAACTATCGCATGGTAAAGGAGTTACACAGATCTTTAGTTATTTTGATTTTTTTCTTCTTTACAGAAAACATCTTCTCCAATTGGTTAGAGGAGAAGGTCGACCTGCCAATCTTCGAAAATATTACGCAAGCGGCGGAGCGTGTAGAGCCTCCGCCAATATATGCGGCGGCGCCCTTCTCGGCCTCGGCCCCGCAGCCCACTGAGGAGCTACTGCGCGAATTTGAAACTGTCTACGGCGCCGTCGAGTTGACGCATCTAACGCCGCCACAGAGTCCCCCCGGACCGGCCACGCAGCTGCTGCTTAGCTACGCGCAGCAGGCGCAGTGTCCACCGGTCGCAGTCGCGCAGGAGTCCTGGTCCGTAGCAGTGCAATTGCCTTTACCGCTGCATGCGCCTGCGCCCGTTGGCCCTCCCACGGCCGCGGAGTACGACCACGAGCTGCTGGCAGTCGAGGAGCTGGTGCGGCACCGCGCGGCGCTGCTTGCCTCCCCGCAGCCTTGCGCCTCCGCCGATAGTGGATCCCCGCGTTCTTCGCCTTCCTCTTCCCCGCGCTCCTCCACCGACGAAGATTGGTCGTTACCCTCGCGACCAAAGCCCTATTCGCGCTCTGGCGACGACCGCCGCTCCCGCAAGAAGGAGCAGAATAAGAACGCCGCGACTCGCTATCGCCAAAAGAAGAAAGCCGAAATTGAGGTCCTGCTTAACGAGGAGCAGCAGCTGCGCCAGCGTCACTCGGACCTCGACAACAAGTGCTCCGACCTGCAGCGCGAGATTCGTTATCTGAAGGGTCTCATGCGCGATCTCTTCAAAGCTAAAGGGCTAATTAAGTAAATCATCCGCCTCATCGCCACGAGCGCCAGAAACCGTTTGCACCGCGCGATAAAAGCGCTCATCGAGTACCGTTCTAAAAGAAGATTTTAAGGAGTTATTATTTTGATGATTTATTCGTTTTTGTCTTAGACTAGAAATAGGTCTAACATGTTTATTCGCATCTGGTATACGAAATCCAAGATCGCTTCGAGCAGCATTCATCATCACTCATGACAATCGAGGGATTTAATTACATCTGAACACCTTTATTCATTACTGGTGGCGAAATTTCTCATCATTTAATTTTCTTATAGAGGATAGGTCGCATTCATTGTATTGAAAATATGAATATATATTTCATTTGATTCAGTTCAGTCTTATATTAATTTTGTGTGTAAAATGAATTTTATTGTGTTTATAAGCATTTACAACATTTCTTTTATCATTTTATCAATATACCTAAGTATCCCAACAGTTATAATTTTCATACAATATATGGAATGCGATGGCGGAACTAATTTGTTTTATTTCTTATCATGTTAGGTATTATAAATATAACATGATAACTCAAGCGATAGCATTAGCTCGTTTAACTGATATATAATTATGAACTACTGTTGATTGTTAAGTAAAGAATCATCTAAACTATAACGGAATGATCGTGACTCTAGTCGCATAAATAAAGTATAGCCTTAATTAAAGAGTAGGTTGGTAGCAATTATCGGTTAGTTACGTCGGATTGGAAACTTTCGTGCAAGGATAGGTCACGGCAATTGTTGCGTTTACTTAATTACTTCAGTACATTGCATATCTACTTAGCTATAATTACTATTGTTTTCACAGTGTACGTGTTAGGAACTGCAGTACTAAAACTGAAGTATCATAATAGAACTTTTATACTAGAACACATACACTGCACGCTACATCGAATTGTTTTTGAAAGTCAATGCAAGTTATACTGTTGTCAATGAAGCATACGAGTTATAAAATCTTGTTTTCTCCTTTAGTTTACCGATACGGTTTTTTGTTGTTAAGTACAAAGAATTTTATAGGTATGTATGTAAGGCCGTATAATATCTATACTAAACGTGAAAGGTATTATTAAATAGCGGTACAAGAACTGAGAGACTTGGTCATAATGGATTGATGAAGGTCGTGGTCCAGTAAAATTTCCTTACTGCCGTCGGTTATTTATATCGACGTCAACCTCGTTATCATTCTCTTTATTGTCTGGTTTATCACGAGAATAAGAAAAACTTTCAATAAAGAGTCTCGACTTTTCGAGACTAGATCATAAGTATGCATATAGCGTTTGTATTAATGACATGAAGACGGGGAGCTGGAAGCAGGCCGCGCCGCCCGCTGGTATCCCGCGAATGTTATGAATGTAGGTATTATGCTCAAGGTTGGCATGCAGGCATTTTCATGGACACTTCTAGGAGGTATTATTGTGGCCTTATCACATAATATTATGATTTATTCTCAAGGTATTATGTAAGATTTGACAATATTTCAGTACAAACGTTTGCACTCATCTCTGGCAGGATTTGAACCCACTATCTTCAGCTTCGTAGTCGAGAGTTCGCCTACAGACCGTTAATATTTCAAAATATACATATTAGGTATATATACAACAAAGTTGAATGACTTTAATTAATGACGTTTCCTGTAGATGATCCTTAACCTTTTCGCCGCCACGCAACAATACAAAACGCTGAGCCTGTGACGCCAGAACAAAAACAAGCATTTGAGATCGAGAAACCATAGTGACTTGGAAATGGTGTATCGATATTTAAATAATTCCTCGATAATTATTTCCAAAAAGTCGAAGAAATGTCAAAAGAATAATACAATAATGTTGTTACTACATGTTCAATGATTATTAACCTTATAAAACAACATTAAATAATGAAAAGATCAAAATATTTGCATTATTTACAGTACAGTTTAGTGACGAAAGTCACCACACTACTCACGCGATGACGTCACGCGTTGTCGGCGACGGCCGACACGGGCTTTTAGGTATTGCAAGTTGCTTTGGTTCTAGAGATGTGAAACTGTTGTAGGTATGTGTTAACTGCATTTATCGATATTTTGGCAGGGAGTCGAAAGAAAAAATCCTACACATTCTTTAGCAACAAACCAATAATAAAATGCAGTACCTAGGTACCTAGATTTCTTACAAACAAAGTTTTTAAATAAATTCCGATAATTATTTAGGAAGTACAAATAGCATATAGTCGGCATTTTCCAGGAATTCGTTTGAAATACCGCCTGCTCGTGCGGTATGCTTTACATATTTCCTCACAAAAATTAAGCCTATTGTTATTGCTAATGAGTGTTTCAGGTAGAAAGAAACATTAATAAAAGGGTCATTTCTTTACCTGTATGTGGTCGTTTTCTGTTTAACAAAGATCCTATTTGGTTGCCTATGCTCTAGATAAAGTAACATAGGTTTGTAAATATTCAATGTAGGTACATAATTATCTAAACTAGAACACTTGTCTCGGTTGCTCGTCGAACTACTTCATTATAATAATTGATAGAGGTATAAGTACAGGAAAAAAATTACAGTAATATCAAGTTTGTTTCTTTACTTGAACGAGCCGATTACTGTTCTTAAATAAAATACTTTAATTATTTGGTTATAACCACGGGACTAATTTAAATAAGTGTTCAAAATATGCTGTAAAATATATTTTACTATTCCCATTATGATTAATTAATCGCATTCAAGTAAATTAATTAGTCAACTTACAATTGTAGAACTACACATTAATAAATTCACCTACATTAAAATTTTCGTAACGTGTATTGCAACAAACAAAACACGGTTGGTGACAGCACTACGCCGCGGCTATCGCCGACTAGGGCTTCAGTACCAGCCGTATTTGCTGCATTTTATCAAGGCGCGCAAAAATGTTTATTTATTCAATGATGTTATATTGTATCACGTTTATGTATTAGATTTACGGTAATTTAGGCTTTAACCAATAATAAAAGTTCATAATTTGTATACTAAACTTTTAATTTACTTATAATTTTCGCCTCTAACTTTCAGTCGGTAAGGGCCGACGAGGCGCTAGTGGTACTGCTTTTTGTAGTCGGTAACTGCCGACTGGGGCGGTGAAAAGGTTAATTATCTGATACGTGTCTTGTGGTTAACGTACTAATGGCTAGATCTTACAGCGTCTTAAGCCATTATTAATTCGTATACCTATATAACATGCTATTAAACATTTAGTGACGTAGTAGTCTTAATGATACGGATATTAAGTCAAATCTGTACCCACAGCATTATATGAATAATATTATCAATGGAATAATACTGATGGAGACGAATAAATTTTAATACAAATATTGCCAAGCATGCAGTCACAGCATGCTCTCAAGAGCAGGTGAGTAGTAGATATAGGTAGGTACCTATTATACGTTAATATATATTGTGCAGTTTGTGCATATAGCATGCACATAATACTCGTATACCTACACATCGTGCATGTGATTTTTTTATATTATTGTATGTGTGCTATTGCTGTAAAAGTATGTATAAGGACATAAATGAGAAATGAGGGATTGTGAAGGAAAATAACCGATTATTAGGTATATAAAACATCGATACGTTTACTAGAACAGCAACGAAATCTAGATATAAATTGTCTTATTCCATCTAAGACTCTATGTCTGCACATTTAAATTTAAATGTATGTGGTGACCCACTGTTCTAGTAAACGTGGGAATTATTCAAAAACAACTTTAAAAGCACATGCCTACTATACCTAATATAAGTAGGTACCTGTTTTTTATTAACTTTAATACATAATATTCACTATAAGAAATAAACCATTAGAAAAGGTTGGCACGAATATACCTGGTCTAGGTTACTTTCTGGTAAATTGATTGTGTTTTTCGATATAGGTATAGGTATAGTCATATAAGGTAAGTAAGCAACATCTGTTAAAATATTGTTAGATTCTTAAAATATTGTTCTCTACTAAGCATACTAAGAAATCCACGTTCTGATTGTGTCAAGTAGGTAAGTGTTCCTTGTTAAAAATATTAATAGCTTATCTAGATAGGTACGTAGCCAAGATAACTAAAGTAACTGGTTTAAATGTAGGTACCTGTTAGACGTAGCCGTATGCAAATTTTACCTACCTAGTTGTAGATACTATTTAAATCTGTTTTACTGGAATTTTAAGACTGCAATCTATCGGTGAGTAAGTAGGTATTAATCTATAATTCGTTGTAACATCACATCCAAGGGTTATTTGCAGCCTACTAAGTAGGATTAGAAAGTACCTAGGTAGTGTTATATTTAGGTAAGGTTTGTTACGAATTAAATATACTGTTGATCTATCTACTTATTTGATGTTGCTTAGCTACGATAGTTGGGAAATTGTCCCTTGTGCTCAGAGAAGCGTCTCCTCCTTAGGTAGGTAGGTACTTTATTCGATAAGAGCTCGTACTCGGACTTGTTCCGAAACTTATCCTTGCCAACATTTTTTGTCAATTTATATAAGCAGGTGAGCATAAAGTAGGTAAGTACGTATTTATAGTAGGTACTTACTTTCGCTGTCTAATATTTTCCAAATTATTATCAGTATCGCTTTCGAAGGACCAATTTATTTATTTGGATATATATTATTTTTAATGTTTATTCGCAGCCTCACACGTAATAATTAGGTGAGTAGTAAAAATCAGCTCAGTACCAAGTCGACTAAATTGAAGCAAAATACTACGTAGAGAAGCAAAACTTGTTGACCAAGAAGCGAAATGTCAGGCGTCTTATCATTTTTCCCAAGTAGCTAATTAGTCGACATAAGTTTACAATTAAAATTACGCAGTTACGAAACTAACTTTTTAGGTAGTGGTCTTTTTTAATACCTACTTGGCACTTAGTTTGACAGTGATGTATACATAGGTACCTAGGTACCCACATTTTTTCGAATTAGTTCCGACATGTTACTAACAGTCTGGTCGAGAAGTGAGTTCTGTGCGAAAAATCGATACAGTTGTCTTAAAAATATGGGGATTGTTGCATTCGATTCAGAATTTAATTTCGAGAAGGAAGTATTTTTTTTGTTTTTTTTTTCTGCCATTGACATTGCAATTTTTATACACAATAAACGTAGTGAAGAAAAGTTAGCGTCCTATTTGTAGCTGTTACTCGGAAAATATTGAAGTTAGCTGAAATTTCAATAACAAATGTCCCAACTCCGGAGTTGTATCTCCATTATTAATCATTTTAATTTAACGTTCAAAATGGGGTTCGCGCGTCCGATTCGGCGCCGCCGCGTCACCGTCAAACATGGTGACTAATTGAAAATATTTATTTAAAAGCATTTAATATTCATTTAAAAAATCTATCTAATCACTTTAAGAAATATGCTAAATTTTTAAAAAACTAAATAAGTCGATTTTTCTTAAAGTTATACCATGTTAATGTTAATTTTTGTTGGAATTCATCTTACATAAAATCCGTCGTAAAAGCTTAAATAATCTATATAATTTTTTTCTCTTTCTTGGAGATCTTTTTATATATATACTTAACAGGATTCCGTTATAAAAAACCATAGAAGTTATTTCATTTGTTTATTATGATCTTTTAAAGTTAAGAAAAAAATAAAAATTTGTTAACATTAAAAGTTACTTAGCTATTTAATCGCTTAATACCAAGATATCGCGTTTAACTAATCGGTTACTATATAAATAATGCATCAGTCTATTTACGACGTACCTACTCATAATATTAATTGAAACGTAGTTATATAAAACATGTTGGTATCACGTCAATTTGCATATCTATACAAACATACTTTTATGCCTTACCCCCCCGCTTAAATACCTACCTTTTGTACCAGGGGCAGAGGGTTGCAACTACGAGGCCCACGAGGATTCACGAGCGCCGGTTACAGTGGTCCCGACGCAGGACGCTCTGCCCTCATTTGTGCCAAATTGTTTTATATTCCACATATAAGACTATTTGAGTTCAAAGAACCTGAGCAACTTTATTTGTTATGTTTTGTATGTAGTTTGCCTAACCGGCTAAAGACGGTCGTGGAAATGTTTCTGAGGAAAACTACTTCCTACCTACTAAATATATGAGGCACAAATGAATACCTATACCTACCTACTGTTGAAATGTAACGCTGGCCATCTCGGTTATTTAAATAGCTTATGTCAGTACCTTATGTCACTTCTCTTTTATTCTTCTTATTCGTATGTTATATCTATATATGTTTGTAATGAATAGGCTCAAAAACTACTGGACCGATTTTAATAATTCTTTCACTGTTGGGAAGCTACGTTCACCCTGAGTAACATAGGCTATAGAATATTTTGAAAAAAATTAGGGATCCGTACGAAGCCGGGGCGAACCGCTAGTTAATTATAGTTGTTCTCTTATTGTACTCTGTTTTAATATATCCAATACCTACCTAATTTTATTGATCTTATATGATTTAAATGATCCACGGTCTTACTTATTTTCGACATTTCTACGTCTGTAAAACTTTTACTAATTATGTTTTGATGATGTTTAAATTTCGTGCTTATTATGAATGAGGTATTGAATTAGATTTGACTTACTAATTATTTTTGTGAGAGCAATCGGCAGCAAGCAGCGTGCTCTTTGCTAAGTTGTGCGGATTATCGTGAGTGGAGTGTAGCGCGTGATCGACGTTTTCCACTCTGCAATGCTCCAGCTCCCGCCTGAGGCTTTCATTACTGCAAACATAGTTTATTTTGAATAAGCTAGCTAGTTCGACCAATACAATTCAGGGGTACCTATGTGGGTACTTAGTGTAGTAAGCACAATACATTATTATAGTACCTATCTATCAATAATGACATATATTAATAATACCTCTCACACCAATGAATAGATAGTAGTATTTAATCTCCCTGAAGCGTATAAAGTTAGATCCCAGGGTAGCTATAGATAGTTATTTTTATGAGAAACAATAATAGAAGTATCTAGTAATAATCATCATCATCATCAGTCTTTCGCAGTCCACTGCTAGTAATAGAAGCGTTATAAATTAGACTGATCTGGGTAATTACCAAGATCAGTCTAAATTAAAACGCTTTCATTAGATAGGCACCTATTTAGATATGTTTTATGGTAGGTAGGTACCTACTTTATCGATAGACCACACATACCTACTTAGTAAACCTGTCGACATTTGGTTAAGTACCAATACTTAAAATGTGACTTGGTAGTCACCTAGTAGGTATACTAGGAAGTTTATTAGTGTACCTGTATGTAAAACTTATATTTTAGGGTAACATTTTAGAATTAAGTTTTTACTGTGTTTTTTTATTTTTTTTGTAAAATTTACCTGAAACAAAATGACTTTCGATTGTAGGTGAGAAGGATGCTGTGAAATGATAGAGCGATATCGGTACGAGCGGGCGGGGTTGGTCGGGCGGGCGAGGGCGCGGGTTGCGGGGTCGCCGGGGCGCGGGGTTGGAGCGCGCAGGGCGCGAGGCGGCCGGCGGGTGGCACGTAACAAGTGAAGCGGCCCCGGGAGCAACAGTCTGCCGGAGCCCGGCCACGCGGCCTGACACACCACAACAAGTGTCGAGCCTCGGCTGGAGACGCACCCCGCGTGAGGAACGCACCTGCACGCACCTGCACCTCCGCCGCGCCCGAGCTCGCTGCGCGTTGCGCGACCCTGCTGGCGCCGCTCGACCGCCGCCGACGGTCAGCGCCGAGCGCCCGCTCCGCCGCTCCACCGACGCTTAAGCGCTCTACTAGGTACATATATTCTAAATGATACCTACATCTTATCATCATTACAATGGTTTACCTGTTGCACGTTTGCCGATACGAACCCTTAGTTATACCTACCTATCAGGTACCTAATAATTGAGTCAATTAGCTTTGCGAAAATGCTTACTGTACATGAGTATATATATATATATTAAGAGGGCACAATGGTATACGCTCGAATGTTAACTCATATAGGTGGGTAATGGCGTTTTGCCCCGTTGCGTTGATATTAAATTACCTTTCGTGGTTGTTTCCATTATGACTACAAACTAGGAGATGGCGTCTTGAGAACTCTTGTGGTCTTAATCGTGCATTCTATGAATACGTAACCTAACATTTTCGCTATAGGAACTTTATTTATTGTGTTTTTTCTGAAAACAAATGTTACATGAGTTACACGACAGTTACTTTATAAAAATAATAAAATTAGGTAGGTATCAATAAAACTGAATTTATTGTAAGTATACCTACTTGGGCACTATTAAGTTACGTAAAATAGTACATTTGTCAATACTAGAAATTCTAAATAATTAGAATACATTCGTTGTTAAACATTAACATTTGGTACTGGTAAATACCTAGGTGGATTCCGTTTTCAAGAAAATATAGATTCAATTTGTTATTTTACGGGGAAAGGCGGGCTGGCTGGTCCCTTGTCTGACGTAGGTACCTAAGTGAGAACTAAGAAGAGGTACCTACCTATTTGGAAATTCGTTCCCTAAGGGAGTAAAAACAAGGAGGAAAGTTTGTAACTTTTTAATGGATTTTCTTGTAATTTTGTATGTAAGTGAATATACATAGGTACATATACAAATTAATCACTGCTATGAAATTGTGATCTGAGACGACTTCCCAAAAATAGAGTTGGTTGAACGTTGATAAGAATATGAAATTTGTATGCCTTGATTTGGTATAGACTAAGTATAAATATTATTCAATATGTGTGGATATGAGCGAACGATACCGCGTGCGAAGTCGCGGGCATAAAGTTAGTTCTTTAACTACATAATATACGCAAGAGGTTATATTTAATATGTTTTTGACAAGATAAAAATATATGTCGTGTCGTGTTGTCTGTTTACAATAAGTTTTTAGATAGGTACATAATAACTTAACGTCGTTAATGTCCTTAACTTAAATAGTACGAGCATAGTATTTATATTACTACATAATAATATGCCTACTCAATAACTACGTCTATGCAGCGCTACGCGTGTAGCTAATTGAGTAGGATCCCGAGTTGCTCCGTGTTCGTAAACGGTGCAAGACACAGAGATCCCAAATTTTTCGATTTCACAATTTCTGCCACTAATCTTTTTTTTTTTTTTTCGGCTAGTGACTGTATACAGTTGGCCCTGGGGCCGTTACTGCTCCACCGGACAAAATGGGGAGCGCTCCGAGGTGCTCTTACCCTAAGCCAATAATCTGAAAATATGTTTTGTAGCGGCTCCTAACTGGTAATTCAGTAAAAATAATTAGGTACAATTCCCTGTTTTGTTTTTCCGCGTTTAAGCCGTAACTCGGCGGAGCATGTTACTAATGCGAGCCCGGGTCGACTATAAAAAGGTAACGGCTAGCGATGAGTGCGATGATGGAGAAAATAAAAACGCCTTAACGCACCTCGTCTTTCCGCGAATAAGCCTCCAGCATACTAGGTACTGAATACGAGTGTATTCATCAAGGAGAACGGGTATGGACTAAAATGTTAAATTGTTCTGAAATGACTAATTATTTACTAATTAATTCTTTAAAATGATAATTATTTCGTATTATGTGTATTCAAGTCTTAATACTGTACATAATACTGTTTACTTAAATTAAATATATATAATAAGATAACATGTAGGTAAGAAAAGCTTATAAGAAATAAGCTCTAATCGATTGTAAGATAATTGCTCAATTAAAATCATTCAGCAGTGTGTGTTGTTTGCCGATAAACCATTCAACGAACTGAAACGAGTTGCCCCTTCAGTCCACATGCCCATTATTTGGAAATGTCCATCCATTTTAAGGGACTCATCGAAATAAAGCGCAGAGTGAATGAGATTTTAATGATTAATTTTGCTTCAAACGCTAGTTCTTTTTAATAAGTAAGTGTATGTATAACGAACACCATAGTTTTTTGTCCCAGTGAAGGAAACAATAATTCATACCTGTTAAAATACGTATCTTTCCATCAACGAGACAATGATACTTAGGCATTTTCTTACCATATTATCTATCTATCTATCATAGATCTTATTATTTATTCAAGATTCAATAACACCGCACAAAGTCAGGCAAAAAGCGATGACACTGCACAAAACCGATCGGACGAACCCATAACTACTTACTGAACGTTGAAGAATGATACTGCTTACGGAACACTATTTTCCAATTTTACGGATAGGGAAAGGATAACGTACTTAGGTACCTAATTTTGAGCCACAGGTTTCTGATTTATCGCGGGATTCTGCAGAAGTCGGGTAGAATAAAGCCGGGTTAAGTAGATGGGCGGTGACAGTATTTTTGACTTAGCTTTTTTGTGGGCGCGCCTTGTCGCTTGTTCGACACGGTCGGGTTTTAGCGATGATCAGCGTATTTTTATTATTGTTCCGATTCCAATGAAAAACTCTTTGCATTTGTTACCAGGCTTTTATTTTAATCGATTATAGGTAGGTAGCGATAGAGTTGTTACACTAATAGTTGTACAACCTGAACAGGTGAGCGTTTAGCTATGAATTAATGATAAGTGTATGTTCGGATCAATGATTTCTCATGTATTGCATCTAATAATACAAAATACACTTATTGCACAGTGTAGGGTTCAGCAGCTATTTAATATTGGTTCAAGTTCTATAAATCTGTAATTTGACTTTTTGTTTAACTGGAAGGTAGGTACGCTAACGCTGCTGCTAACTTGACTCTTACAAAAATAGATAAATAGATAGATAAAACGTTTATTTCATTACAACACAAAACAATTGACGTAGGTACAGCTTTCAAGACAAAAATAAATAAACAAACATATAGTAGATAGGTACTCAATTAAATGGAATCTTACGTTACGTGACAAATACAAAATTACAAAATTATGTTGCAACGAAAAAAGGTATGCCCTCAGCACTTGGTGTGCACAAGAGAGTGACACAATACTGATTTTCAGTGGACCCTCAAAAAACTAAAGTGCATAGATTATAAGCATCTGACATACAAACACAGAAAAATAATTTTATATTAAAACAGAACAAAACGTACTGGCGTGGCGGCATCACATATATATAGAATAGGTAAAATATATAATAATATAACTGTGTGTTTTCTTTCTGTGTGTATGTATAAAAAAATATAGGTGGTTTTTTTTTCACAAGTAGAAACCTTTTTTGTATTTTTATAAGAGTTAGGCATACATTATGATATTATACGCAATGGAATAATAAAAAAGGGCCCTATGATTATTAAGAACCACCTTGACATACATATACTTAATACAGACATACAGGCGGACTTGTCGAAACTATAAGAGTTCTAGATTTTTCTCTCGTTTATTTTGACATTTTTAAATGTCCGAAATGTATTTCTAAATAATAATGTTTCGTTAGGTATTAAAAATTCACTGTTCTAGCTTTAGCCAGCCCAAAATTACCTCCGGGAAGTTTAAAAAGTTTGATTCGACCGTGCCTCTTTGTATTGCTCAACTTGGCGGGGGCACTGTCATGCCCCCAGATACAATCTACAGTATTAAATCCTAAAAGTAATGCGTTAATTTCCATTGTTTTTAGGTGGAGGTTTCTTTGAGAATTTGAGCATTTGAGACGCAGTTATTTTTTAAGAATGTTGAAGAACAGCCAATTATATATATCTACTTCATAATTCTGCTTCATGAGCTTTCCCGGTTTCATCCATTTTAAATGCCTTCTGTTTCCGAGAAATCCAGGATATCTTAAAAAAAGTGAGATCAAAAGTAGATAAGGATGCCTTCAAGATAAAATACTCTTTCAGCAGATATAATATAATAACTTTATTTTTTAGCTGCACAATTAGAATTCATTATCTCTCTCCCATGACAAGCCCGTATTATTTTAAAAAAGTATAAGAACAATACCTACGCAACCAGCATCGAAATGAATCTAATAAGAAATATGTAAAAAATATGAAGAAGTTTAAAGACGGTTTTCTGGAATATCACAGTAAGTGGAAGGATGTGGTCTCTATTCCGCATACAGAAACGAGGCGATAACCATATGCATATATGTCCATACCTGATGCGAACATATGAATAATATAACAAATTGAATATACCAACGCCACCCTAAATCTTTCGTTGTTGTTGAAATAACTAAGTATAATGTTTAATTTACACATCGAAGGAACATTAAGATTTCCAAAGTCTCCAAATACTAACAGCATGTCCGGCCGTGTAATATGATAAATATAAAATACTACTTACAACTTGTATTGGCGGATCTCGTAGTAATGTATTCGATCATTTTTGGATCCCACATGGCTCGTAACAGTCGTAGAGCCTCCTATTTACATCTTTTGTAGTTTTATTACAGCATCCTTATTATATCAATATCCTTTCGGTGTCGTTTCGTATATGCATCGTAAAATATTCAATGTAAATAAATTTAGTATGCAGATCACTTTCACGACTTTGATATAGGTTATAAAGCTTTTGAATTTATTTCCTTGAACAAAAACTTTTTCAACAAAAGGGACTTTGGTATTAAGGGAATTTTATTTCGTTTATTCTAAATTTAGCGAAATAAGAAATATCGGAAGCTTCGAGGTTTTTCGTAAGAGTTTACTAAGAACGGTTAGGAAGTAGAGAGGGTAGTAGGTACGAGTGTAGGTACTTGAAAGGTTTTTTAATAAATAATATCCTTACATTATTTTATCTTATTAGTCTTAAAATGTACCTACCTATAAATATTGATATGATATGAGTTTTGTTCAGCATTTACATGCAACTATGTGAATACCATCAAGCATAGGTACCGAAGTACTTATTTAAGTAGTTCAAGTAACTACATTAATTGTGTTCAGTTATTTTACAGGGAACATAACCAAGAAGGTTGTAAAAATCGTGTTATTTAGAACTCAAAGAAACTTCTTTATAAATTTGATTCCAATTGACTTCCAACTTACTACTACGAGATAGTAAAGAATGCTTTTGTTGAACCTCAGAAATCTTTTTTTACTGTTATAAAAAGGGTTTTATCGTCGTTGGGTCAGCAAAGTATATGTAAATGAGTGCGCGCCGAGTTTTCACGATAGAAATAAAAAGAAATTGCCGTTTCGGGTATTATAATCACAAGAATTCAAAACTCTTCGGCCATATCGTCGTTTAGAAAATGGAATGCAGAATAGACGTCAGTTCTGACTCGCTAGCTCTACAGATTTGCCATATCTGTGTGGACGGGACTAAACGGCAAAATCAATACGACTCGTTACAGAATCACAATGGGCCATGTATTAATAGACAAAGCTTCGAATGAGCTAAAGTAGATTAGAATTAGGTACAAGTTGGTTTTAGTACTTATGTTTTACTCATTTTAAAATTTGTCAAATAAAGATATTGTTAAAATCATAATATTAGCCTCATTAAATCTTTATAAAATGTTATAAAAACCGAATTACTGTCGTAAGTAAGTATTTGAATAAAAATAGTGAAAAGAAAGAATCCATAATAGCGTAAAGTATACTACCTAGACCTACGTAGTACCCAAAGAGCAATAAGGGTCGGTATTGATCTTTAACCGTTGTGTATTTGTAAGCATTGGACGCATCGAGTGTGTCGAGCAATATCTGAAATGTAGCTGTTCGATCGTAATAGACTAAATGTACCTACTTATGTATTATGCATACATATCTATGTATTCGATTTTGATGATAAGGACTATACTTAGAGCAAGGCACGTAGCCTCTTACACGCCAATCGACCCGTCGTCACTTTAAGGTCAATTCCCTGATTTGCTCTGTCCCTGGACTAAAAACATTAATCGCAGTCTCGAGAGATTGTCGCAAGTGGGATTAACATTTGCTGAGTGACAGATGCTGTGTTAAAACAACAATGATTAAGCTCGTCATTTAGAAGTCGTACATTTTAACCCTGCTGCGATTATTAGTTACAGGCGCGGCTTGGTTAATGGTATCATTACTTTACAGTAATGTCAAGCTAGGAGTTTATATTGCTGTTTTTAAAAATTATCTATAAATGAACTAAGGAAAGACTCGAGACATTATACAACGTTGAAGTCCAATATCGATCAAGAACGAAATCAAAATTGAAGATATTCTAAAAATCCATTAAAATGTTTGAAACATAGATTATGGCAACAACTGGCTCTATACGTGATCGACTCATTTGTTCGATAACAAATGTTTGGTTATTGAAATGAATCATTAATAAGTAACAGATTTAAATCGGGTATTTTATTTTATTTGCTGACGTTTTAGCGTTAGACTATCGTGAGCTCAGTCGTGATACGAATATAGGAACTATAAAATTTTCTAAACGTCAGCAAATAAAATAAAATACACGAGTTAAATCCGTTATAGTTGTTTCATTCCAATGTGCAATAACTCCGAAGGAATTAAAATGTTTCCTAATCCTTCTCACGCTAGAGTTCATTAACGAAACTTAATTTACCAAATAGCTTTGAAATCAAGTTTTTAATATTTTAAATTGTTAATAATTTCCCAGAACCCTTATTAAATATTTAATTTTCCGGGTTAATAATTATCGTATATATTACTAATTTTCATCTACGTGCCTATTCATGAAAAGAATCTGTTCAGCAGATTTTGCGTTATTAAGTTACAAACAACCAAATATCTAATCACCTGAACTGAGCTATAGACTATTATATCGATTGAATAGACAACTGTCTCCGAACGTTTGTCCTAAATACCTACATTACATTTTTATCTACCTTTACAGGCTCATATTAAGTTAGTATTTGTAGGTATATTTTTTCTAGTTAGTACTTATACAAGTACTTACATATCTATGTTTTAAAACAGCAATAAAAAAGTAAGTAATAACAAAATCTAAAAGTATAATGAACTTAGGTTAATGACGCGATTAACGTTGCTATGAAATTATAGAAAGGATCTTGGTGGCCATATTTTATACCTACCCAGTTGCGCGTCAAACGAATCTTTCATCGAAATGAAAACGAAAAGAAAAAATATTTTTTAGCCCTTTTTTTACACAAAAACCAACGGCTCGACTAAGTTCAGCTCAACTCTAATTGACGTATTTCGTTCATTTAGATTTTCTTTAGCAGTATTTTTAAATCGAATAATAACCCTCGTAATTGGTGAAAAGGGATTTTCAAGTACGAATTACGAAAAACGATGATGTTATTTTAAATGCAAGGATAGTGTGTTATTAAACTGCATAAGACAACAAGAACAAACATACAAAGTTGGGCTTACATGCGTTATCTAATCCGTAAGTTTTTAGTTTTTTCGATTAATAAATCTAAAGCGAATAATTTTATAAGTAGGTAAGTACCTAACATATTTTTAACACAAAGCTTATACTATCAAATTCGGAAAAAACATACAGATGGTTCTAGTCTCGTGTTATCAATAATATCCACTAACAATATTACTGTTTAGAATATAGATTGTTTGGTACAACACGTTAGCATCCGCTATATTTACTTGCTTCATTCTTAACAATTTAAACTCTAAACTGTTGGCAATTTTAAATATGATGCAAAATCTTTTCAGTTATGTAATATGTCATAATTACACATTACGTAACCATTTAGGTATAGTAGTTATATTATAAGTTATATATTTTTTGTTCTAGATTAAGGACAAGAAGAAGTGGAACTCATATCAACTAGTAAGTGAGATTATTTTGTAGATATATATGGAAAGTTATTTATAAAATCATAAATAAATTGGCAGACGAGGGAAACAAGAAAACGAGTTTAAACGAAAAGGTGAAATAATTAATTTGCCTGACAGCAACTTTTAAACCCTTTACATAAGTAGGTATGTATTTGAATATCTGATCATATTATTAAATGATAATATTATGTAATTTTCGTATTGTATTGAAAACGGCTAAGTGTTTTAGGGTAAAAAAGGGACTCGTTATCTACCATCGCCGCGTTTCCTTGGAGACTTACCTTATCCGATCAATCTGACATTAGAGTCGCAACTTTGGCCATTCTTTTCTAATTTATGTCCGTTTGGTCTTTCCGGGTCCAAGGCAGCGTCTTGTGTGACGTAATTTATATTTGAATTATAAATTAAAGCTCAGTAAGATCTATATGTGTCAGTCCGAAACATATCTGGAGATTTAAGTGTGTTTTAAACAATTAAATTTAATATATACTTAGTTAGATAACCTAACCTAATGTAATTACCTAGTAGTTCAGGTGTATCGATTAGGTAGGTAGGTACCTATATAAAACTACATGTATTTTTTGTAGAACTAAACATTAATAATTAGTTTTTAATTCGATCATTGCATAATCTCGTTAGTGTGCAGTGGATCGTTCCAAAAGGAATCGCGAGGCACTCGCAGTACGAGTACAGACAGAGGTTCGTCACAGATAATTGCTTTTAAGAAATTTGTATTAGGAACGACTTTTGAATCGTTTCGTTCATCAAATTCCATTAAAACTTTTTCCATTAAACATCTTACTTTAGTAAAAATGCTTTCATCCGACATTAAAGTAAATAATGGTACATAATTTCAACCTAATTACTAAACAGGAGACCTTGATACTTTTAATAGATTTTAATAATGTTTATCTGAGACTCGTAATGAATTATCTCGTGTTTGTTAATTTCCGTACGAATGCCACGCGACCGTCTAGTTACATGGCGTATTTCAATTGTACCGATCAATAAATAGCTACCTAAGCTAAAAGGGTGAACTTTTGTCCGTAAACTGAAGGAACCGAAAATCTCGCATAAATATTACAAATACCTATTTAATAAGTGTATGTAAGATTGTAAGGCGAGTGAGTTGTACCTGACTATAGTACCTACTTGTAGGCATATAAATGTATAAGTATTTACATGTTAGGAGATTAATCTCAGGAACGATACAACGAACGTTCGCAAAAAATTTTTTAATGTTTCTGATCGGTAACTAACTTATAAATAAATATATTATTTCTATAAGTTTTATCTCTTATAAATAGTTACTAGCTGGAAAATCGAGAAACAAAAATGTTAAGTAGATCGCATAATGTTTGGAAAACGTCAAGTAAAATAATGCTGGCTGGAATGAAACAACACTTTAAACGGATTTTACTCGCGTATTTTATTTTGTTTGCTGACGTTTCGGAGCCTTTACAGACTTTTAATTTTAGTCAAATATTTTTTACATTGTAGACAAATGTCCCAAAAAATGACTTTCTACTGAGTTTCTTGCGGTGTTTCTTCTCAGTAATGATGGTCTTTCCGAAGCGCTAGTAACGCTCCCTATTAGTTTTAATTGTATTGTCAAATAGTTCATTTTTTGCATAAAATGTAACAGGTATATTTTATATTTTAGAACAGGGTAGTACTCAAAATTTTGTAATTTAATAAATATAGTAGTTTGCATATAATATGTATTAATCACTTTAGCATAAGACTATTGTCAGCTCAGTCGTGCTACGATTATGGAATCTGTAAAGGCTCCGAAACGTCAGCCAATAAAATAAAATATGCGAGTTAAATCAGTTTAAAGTTGTTTCATTCCAATGTGTAATAACCGCGAAGACATTAGAAATTAAAAAAAAAGTATAATGCTGGCTGGTTATAAATATAATTTGTAAAAAGTATGAACTCGTCACCATGTGCCCTTTGCGTTTTCATAAATAAAACAGTCATCACGAATTAGTCTGTAGTAGTGTCGTTTCTAGAAAAATCTATTTTATTTAAACGAATTTGCGTTGTGTGGGACTGGTTACATTCAAATATTTAAACATTAATGAGATATAAGGACCTTGTTTGCTGAAATTATTTATACGTGATTTTTCGGACCATCCTTCATCCTAAGTACCTGAGTTGCAAAGGGCTGGCTACCCTGTTGATTTTTTAACGCGTTTCAAGCTAGTTATATAACATTCATGTCTGAGCGCCCGGGGCAGATGAGAGGGATACTTGTATTTATAAACTGGAATGATGGAAAGGTAGAGCCGGGTTAAAATGTTAAAATTAAATTAAGAATTTCAGCGGTACCTACCAAAAAACAACTGCTGGGAAGTGTATGTGCTAAAGGAATTTTACTAGCGCAAATTAAATATAGATGTAGTATAGTAAGACTTTATATATAGAGTGCTTTAAACATTTATTATATTTCGAACAAGGTAGTTTGCATTTGTAAAGAATGAGTACCAGGTCTATCGCCAACTGCAGTCAGCTATACATAAATATGGGAACTATAAAGTTCTTGAAACGTCAGCATAAATTAATATAGGTACACGAATCAAATTCGTGTAGGTAGTTGTTTTTTTAAGTGTATTAACCACGAAATCGTAACAAAAAATACTAAAGACGTGCTGTTAACGCATAGATAGGAAAGTATTAGGTATTGCTAAGTAGTGTGTACTAGGTACCAATGCAGAAGTAGGTATAAATTGAAGTAGACCTAGAAATTATCCTCAGCAAAAGTATTTTTACTTGTATCTAAGATGTTATGGCTTCGCGGCAACCAATTAAACAGTTTTATTAAACAAAAAAATCTAAATGCCCCTTGGCTGTGTTTTTTAAATGTTTTTTTTGAGACTTTAATTTAATCTTATTCCATGCATTGAGCAAAAACTCTATCAAATTGTGCTTACCTAACCGATGGTTATTTTACTATCTTATCGAATAAGTCGTAAGTTATTATTTATTAAATATTTAACGTTATCGTTCATATAGAACAATAAAGTAAAAATAAACAAAGTTATTTTTTTTTTACTCTATATTTTTGTACTTGAGTGATTTTTTTTAATGTTATTCCAGGTGATAGGTACCTATAACAAACCAAGCTAATTATTATATTAACAAAATCGAACTGGTATTTCCCAAAGTAAGTAGGTAGGTACTATCATGGTAGATAGGTATCATGGATATAGAGTAAGTATTAACTAACACTGTTTAATCTCCGATTTGCCGGCTCAGGGCTCTTGGAGGGTAAACACTTTAAGCTCCGGCACTGTCTAAAATCCTTCCGAGTGATTCATGCGCAAAATAAAACATTTGTCAGAATACCAAATTTTCCACGGTAGGTACCTATCGGCAAAACCACCTTTAAACGGTGATGTCCATAAAGTCATCTTTATACTGGCAGATACCATTAGGTACTTACATAACCTACCTGTAATTATCAGCTAAATCTCATTTGTCGCTTTGTGTACCTACTAAAATATTAACGATAAGTACCTACGTAATAACTAAAACTTTAATAATACATTTACTGTTTAGGAAAAGTAACAATGCATGGTAACGTTGATATGCTAGTATTTTCCACGACGACTAAAGTTTTGAATTACATTTATTTAGCAAGTTACATCTAGCAAACATGTTTTTATCTTCAACTTTTATGCTCTGCAATACTCGAAAGTGCATTGGATTCGATTTAATTCATTAACAACATTAACTACCTAACCTACTCTTAAAAAAGATGTAAGTATAAAGTATATATCCTTTATTTTTTAAATCTTTAAAAAATCAAAAATAATACTAAATTGTATGTCTGACGATTGACGATTTTGGCGAGTATAATATACACTAATTTAAATCTCCAAAAATATTTTATTACGTACGCAACTACGAGAAATAATTAGACAAATTTCAATCTATCATTTAGTAAAACCACCTGATGAGGTATATTTGTGGCATTGCCCTGCACGACCTATACACAATGTTACATAATCATTTCAGGTATAAATATTACACACAGCCTTCGTTATAATCCATTTCGATTCCGACGATCCATTTAAATGAAACGTGGTGGTCGTTGTATTTCCATTGCTGTTATTATTATATTCCAACAGAAACATTCAATGTGAAAGAAGTTCGTAACCAACAACTCGCATGAGTAACCTGCCATGCGATCTTTATATCATGGTTCTTGTCAGTTTGTCTTATAAGAAAATTATGTTATATTATTCGCTATTATTATGTAATAGTAGATTGTGTCGTGTAACTATAGGTACCAAAAAAATATTCATTGCCTACAAAGTCTAGTCGACCAATCTGGTAAGTGGTACCTAAGTAAAAACTTGACAAGTCGCACTATTTATTTGTATGTACCTATTGGCAAAGCATTATAGGTAGATTTAATTACGAATTTAGATTATATTACTGGGTCTATTCATGTGTTTAGTTTTTTTAGACACACATCTTTAAAAACAGGTCGATAATTCAGTTGTGACTATTTCGAGTTTAGTTGTAAAAGCGACGCGGCGGTACTACATAAATTGGTTATTTTTTAAATATGTTTTAGTAAACTTATTGTGTTTTTCATTTTCACTGTTATTTTCTTTGACAAGCATATTGCCAATGTTTTAATTGCCTGTAAGGCAAAAATAGTAACTTTAGGCATCCTTATATACGTAAAAGCTTTTTAAAGTTATATTATGTTTAATAAAAGGGTTCAGCACACTTTTTGTAATATAACACACGGTCTGTGTTGTGTAGCTCTTTTAATTATATTTATTTATATCTTATGAACTTGGCTACTGCTACCTAGTACGCTACCGAGTATCTATCTCAAAAAGCGTGCCTCTAGGGCATTATTAACTAATTAATTTAATTGCAATGAAATGCTACTGTTATATGGCTTAATGTGAAATTGTGTGAAATTAATAAAAGTGCAGACGAAACATTAATGAAATTACCTACTTATCTTATGTTATAGGTACCTACCTACCTGTTAAATCGTTATTAACTTATATGTTCATACGTATAATCGTGATTTTAAGCTTTAAACTAAAGTTAACTATAAAATATAAAAATATCATTCAATACAATTCAAGATGGCGCGTAGTTAATTTTTTACCGCGGATTAAGTCATTAACTATTTGTTTCAAATATAGACGGTATTCTAGACAGTAATACAGTAAACATTGTTATATTAAATAACATCAGTAGAACGTCGGTTGGAGCTGGAAGTGGGCGGAGGGAAGTTAGATGTCTTAATTAGGGAGACCTCACGAAATTATGCAAATTCTCAGCGTCGGGACACATGCCACCGTCATTAAAATCAGTCGCCTGGCCGAACTAAGGATAATAAACCATTACTAGGCAAAGTTGCTACAGTTGACGGTAGTTTTTTATTAGACTTTGCTGTACCCCGCAGAGGATAGACGAGCAAGTGAAGGGGAACCTCAAAGCTTGTATTTACGGGATTCCGTACATTTGAAACGTTCAAACATCCTCGTCTGACTCTGACGGCCTAAGCCGAGGCTTAAAGACGCCCAGATGTGTGTCGTCGGCAATTGGTCTATAGCTATTGCAATTTCATTTGTAATAACAAAGTTTTAAGTATTCAGGTTCTTTCTAAGTCTATTATTATTTTATAGACATAAGAATTTAAAATAATAGGAAAGCAAAACGTTCAATACACTAAAAAAATATGATTCGGAGCTTTCTTTATGCAATATGAAATAGGTACTCTATCTCGTCAGATGTTAGACTAGAAATGGAACATAACTGTAGTGAAAGCAACCAATTAGTCGAGCACACAGTATTCATAACGCACCCCGACGTAAGTACCTACCTACTACGTGACGTACAGGCGGTGCAAAATAATTAAGGGTGCGAGTAAGGCGACAAAGCGACATTTAACAATATGAAGGAGTAAATATAGTTCTTAACTGCCTATATGTTAATATTGTTATGAACTCTCGATTAAATCAACTTTCATAAAAAAAAAAAACAAAATCATAATCGTTTCAGTTCATAGAGCCATGTCTAGCTTACCTTATACACTTCTCTTTTTCGTGTATGAGGTTAAAAATTAAAGTGCAAATCTGACAAGGTGAAAACAAATAGATATTTCCACTTCTATATTGTGCATCTGCATAGAATGAGTGGACTTGTTTTTACTAAGTATACCTACGTAATATATACCTATTTCAAATCTATCTTTACAACTGAGAGTCCATGAATACTTTAGGCAGTTAAACCAGACTTGTACTCGTAGCTTCATTGTTACACCTGTAACAAAGTTATTTTCGCAACAACGACGCGAAGGGTGCACTCGTGGTGGTTTC
The DNA here is from genome assembly GCA_038024825.1 of Polylopha cassiicola. Taxonomy (NCBI): domain Eukaryota; kingdom Metazoa; phylum Arthropoda; class Insecta; order Lepidoptera; family Tortricidae; genus Polylopha; species Polylopha cassiicola. The sequence continues at coordinate 9,807,931 of CP149044.1, read as the reverse complement.
GGCGTTGCCGGCGCCGGAGCCGGGCGGGTCGGCGGGGCTCGGGCTGCTCGCTGCGCGGCGCGCCACGCGGAACTCGGTCAGGGACGGGCCTTCCTCACCACATATCTCTATACGCCCTTGCCTACAAATCTAGTTGCATCGATGCACTCCTTACATAACTAGACTCATTTATTCGATATTGTATCTATTTTGCTTATATTATTAGAATTTGACACGTGTACCTAAAGAGTTCGCAAGCAAAAATATGAATTTAAAAGTGATTCCGTTACACAGTTAATATTAAGTATACAAGTATGTAAAATGTCTAACGCCCGCTTAATACCTACCCTATGTACCTACCTTCAAGGTCGAAAATTAGGTACCTAGTTAAATTTCTAAAAGTTCGAGTACCATTCCGTTTCACCAAAAATTAATATTATTTGATTAAATGTAGGTAGGTAGGTAAATTCTTTTTACTGAATATGTAGTTAGTTAAGTGAAAAAAATCGAAGTTGGTAATTCGATATTTTTTTACGAACATCAAAAGGTATTTTTATTTAAAAATAATAGAAACAATAATTGTCCATATAAAATGCATGATGTGTATCTGCAATGGCCCCGGCGCGCGGCGCGGCGGGCGGTCGCCGGAGCGCGAGCGCGGCGTCGCGCGTCTCGTATTGTAAGTTTGTGCACAGATGACGCGTGCCAACACCCTCCTCATTTTTATGCTTCGTGCACACGGAAGATAAATTGTCTCCAAATTCGTCTCACTGACATAAGATACATTTGGCGTGAAGGCAATTTATGTTGTCGTCACACAATAAACTTGAGATTTTGTGGAATATGACTGTATTAAGTCTTATTTGTGTGGTTTGAGTTATAAACGGAGCACGTAACCACGATTAGTCGTCCTTTTAGAGTGCGAGTCCTGGGTAAAAGGACTGACAGTTAATGTTTGCGGTTTATGGACTCTGATGAGATAATATGTCATGCCTAAAATCAAGTTGTACAACATAAAATGTTTACAAAGACAAATTAATCTAATAACTAACAATTAACAAAACTGAATGCTTAAATAGGTCACTATCGTCTACATAGATAACCAACAAGTCGTGTCGTTTTACCATTTTGCGAATATTGGACGCCAGCTGGTCAATAACGGACAATAGGTGTAAATGGCACAGTAATTTTAGAAAGCAGGCGTTTAGCACACTTGTGCACCGAAATAGCGGAGGCAGAGCGAAGTTCTCGTTTTTAATGATCCATGGTTATAATAATGCCTTTATATAAGCCCGCATAAATATTTCTTTACCTTCTTTAGGTCTACAATGTGTTTCAAGTATGCTTAAAGATTGCTATGACACCCTCATAGGCTATAAATGGCGCATTGTATCGTAGCGAAGCGTTGTAGCCGCGTCGTAGCATACTCGTAGCGCTTGCGTAGCACCTGGGCGCACTTACCGCAGATTACGGCGCTTCTCCTCTTTTGCATAAAGAGCGGTGTCTCGACGGTGACGGTTTTTTTGTCAGCGTCCTTCACTTTGATATGTCTTTAAATCGTCTAGAAACTGGAATTAGAATTCTTTCTTTTGGATAAAACGAAATTACTACTAACTTAAATGTTAATTTTATAATTTATAGACAGACTTACCTACTTTCTTCGTTTCTATAGGTATGCCTACAATGGTATATTTTTTTTGTAATAATACAATTTGAACTAACTAGTTAGCCTTAACAGATATCTACGCAATGTTGCGAATTCGGTGAAATTTGTATTTTTTTTAGGGGATGATATGGTATGTATGATCCTGAGGTATAATTTTTGACAAAATGTATTTGGATTCGCTAACTGTATGACTTCTATATCCAAATCACTGACAAAAATAGAGTTATATGTATTAGGTATGTGTGACTGTCTCTGTTGTATTATCGTTCTATAGGTATTAACGGCCGGTGTATTCGGATTAAATTGGCCCCAAACTGAGCAAAGTTTATTTTTGCTATTTTTAACGTGGATATTGGTCGGTCGTGTATTGAATTATTTATGTCGGTCGTGTGAGCCATGAAGGAAAATGCTCCACGGGCCGAAAGGTACAATCAACGAGGTGTAATCGTAAGAGCTTGAAGCTCGCCCTCCGAATCGCTAATGAGCTGTGAATACCGCTGTCTCTCGGCTGAAGATTCCGATCGATATGTCACTCAAGCGTATCTCGATACAATATTAATTAACTAATCCTATTTCAAACTGATTTATCGTATCTTCTAAAAATATTGAAACTATATAAGTAGTAGTTTTAGTAATATTTATGTGATGCTTTCGCGGTTATTAGTATAGCTGTAGTAGTTTGTTTATTGAGTTTTCAGTTACTCTAACTAGGTACCGAATATATTCCACGTTGAGATTGCATGGCCCGTAAAGTATCTGTCATCATCATCATAATTTGAAGGCGTTTTGTCTTGTGGTACCTACTGGGCAAACTTAAGAAAATTGGAATGAATGATATGATGAAATTTATCTCCATTGAGGGAGTTCGTTTGATGCTGATAAATCACGCTCGCCAGCGGTTGCCCTCTGGAGATATTTTTGGCAGAAAAATTAAAAGTCGTTAATTTAGGTACAATAGGTTCTGCATGTCTTATAATTTTATTTAAGTTGCTTTTTGCGTTTATTTGTATGTCATATTGCTCCTCAATTGTGTGACTGAATTCGATATGGCTTTCTTTAATATATATAGGTACAAAAAGTTTTCTAAAACTTGCTACTACTACTCCTTGTATACGAGTTAGTATGTATAAGTATATGTATTTCAATCTCATGAACAACACAATGAATCTTTACCAAATTTTCGAAGAGAATACCTAAATTTTATTTTAAAAGAATATTTATACCCAATAATCATAAAATATCACACAATAATTAGCTAATTGAAATGTTAAAATATCGGTAGGTGCCCAGGTACAATACGAAATGGTGCTGCGCCGAGGTGTTTTTTTTTAATAAATTACCTATAATTGGTCATTATTTTTCTTCAGGTTTTTAAATTTATTTTTTGTCGAGTATACTTCGGGTTCCAGCTAATTTATAATACATTTTTGAAGGCCTAGGCGAGGCCTCAATAAGTACCTAAATCTATAGATGTTTTACTTGATTTATTCACAACGTCAACCAAATAATCATAATAACATAGGTCTGTGTTTTCTCACACAAAATTTTATCGAAAAGCCTGCCGTTTTTCTACATCTTTGAAATAACAAGATAATAAGCGGATGCCCTGATTTCGTTGTGTGAGAGTGCTCAGGGAATCAGAATGGCTCTGTGGCGGTAAGAAGGGTCGCTAGCAACTCGAAACCTACATTTGCTCGTGTTGAGTTTTGGTTAGGTATTAAAATTTTACAACTTTCTAAATATTTAGTACAGCACATGATTAAATTAATCTACGACTTTTAAACTAAATGTTATAAAGCAAGGAAGCATAATACTTCATTTGAAAATTACACTTTTAAAGAAATTGTATGAAATTGAAGTAATAAAATGTCAATATATTATTATATATGTCGCAGTGATATGATGAAAACAGGAATTTGATCAAATCCCTCAGTGACATGATCAACTCCCGGTAGATGATAAAAATACCACGTGTTGTGTCATTTTCCTAGCGAAATTTAGTGATTTGATCAAGTCTCCAAGTCACTTTAGGGAAATGAAAGAAGCATAGAAATGGCTGCTAGATTTCTTCATTTCACTTAGTTATTTGATCAAATGCCTGAGCTGTTTTAGGGACATGATAAAACGAGTAATTAAGTCAACTCGGTTTTAACATTTTACCAAACACGTCTAGTGAAATGCAACTATCATTAACCCCCCTAATCCGCGGCATTATTGAAATTAAAGAGAGTCGCGTTTAAGCATTACTTAAACATAATTATAACCAATTCTTATTTAGATTAATTTTCATTTCTATAATTTAGCAAATTAGGTTCCTAGCCTTGTGAAGCATACACCTAATAATGTCAAGTATTGACCGAATTGTAAGAGAGGTATTGAGATCGGTAATTTATCGCCAAAATTTCCTTTCGAGCGTGGTATTATAATGAAAATTAATGAAGTCACAAGATCCTGATTCAAATGGGGTTCGGCGACTTTCTAAGGCGGACAGGTGTAAAACATCAGAATTTATTAAACAGTAATAAATTTGCATGATATCGTTTAAACTTACATTTTCACGGTTAATAGAAATAATAACAAATGATTTTTGATGAATAGCTTCGATAATAAATCTGGTTATCATACTCTTTTAAAAAAAAAAAGTTTTAAAAAATGTTATAAGCTGGTGATAAAAGATGATACCTCCTGCTGCTCGGGATCATATTAAGGTCTAAATTGACGTAGACAGGTCGCCCATCAGAGATTTGTCTCCGTTGGCATGTTTAACATTTAATCAATAAATGGTCTGGCCACAGTCATCCGGCCCGAGTGGATTATTGCGGGGTAGACAATTGCTTTACTTAGTGGTGTTTGATGAATTTTCGTGGAACCCTATATTATAAGTTCAAAAATTACGTTGTTAGCCCATAAATGACATGACATATCAATAACAGGATAACTACATACCGAACAAGAACAAAACAAGATATGTTCATTATACAGACGGCCTGTTGGTCTAGTGGTCAGAGGCCCTGACTACGAAACCGGAGGTTGCGGGTTCGAATCCCGCTAGGGGCAGATGTCAATGTGATGAGCACTGGCATCTGTACCTGAGTCTTGGATGTCTTATGTATTTATGTATATTTATCCGTTGTCTAGTACCCATATCACAAGCTTTGCTTAAAGTGGGACTAGATAATTGGTGTGAATTGTCCAAAGATATTTATTTATTTATATTTATATTTATACATAAGTACATTTGAAATTCACACGATATTATTGTAGTAGTTTTAATTCATTGTTTATTTGTATTATCTACTAATTTTACATTTCGCATTTTAAATATTTTAGTAAAACGCCTATGTATCATATAAGAGGGTACATTATACCAACGCGACAAACGGACCATTTAGCTATGGTACCCAAAAAGGTTTTATAATATAATGCGGTGATCAACATTCCTATCCTTCAGGAATTCCGCTATGAAGTGGATTCCATCGCTGATTCGTAGGGGAAAGTAATTTCGGTTAATGATTTGACACTTTTCCACACTTCCCGGATAGTAAAAAGGAGGACCGACTTCACCGCGCCCGCACTCTTTGGGCATGATTAGGCCGCTTTTATTACTAATAGCCCTCACAATTAACCTTGTGTAAAAGCTTTTCATTATATAGGTAAGTAATATACGAATAGGCACCCACTTGTTATTCCTTATTCTATTTAACTGCGAAACACAGGTAGGCCCTGAAATATACAGACTAATAATTAAGTACAGTGAAACCTGGTTAACTGGGTCTTCCAAGGGACCTGTAAATTAGTCTCACTTAAAGAGGTATTCCACTTACACAGTGTCCCAGATATCTAGGTATAAAAAAATACCTGTCTCATTTACAGAGGGTTTCATTAACAGAGGTAAGAAAAGAGGTAATCTCTGTTATAGAGGTGTATTCAATAAAACAACGTACTTATTTTGTAAACAATTCACTATTTTCCATAAAAAATATCAAAAATGTGGTTTAAAGACAGTTCTCCTGAAACTAATAATTCGTTGTTGACGTTTACAAAATTATTAAAAGTTGGAGGCAGAATATTTTACTGATTCGGGTACTGACGTTAATTTTAGTTTTTTTTCGTAATAATAAAGACTTTGTCCTCGTTTCGGTCTTTTTTAAATAAATACCCGATTAATAGAGAAACCGCATTAAAACTAAGTTATACAAGGGCCGATTTAGAGAAGTTCGAGTAGGTAAAAGAGAGAGGAGACATCCGAGGTCCGAGGTAGCCTATGTGTACCTACTGACTTTATCCCAGTTACAGAGATAAATACACGCGACTTCTCAATTATAGAGGTAATTATGACAAGAAAATAGAAATAACTTATCCCAGATATAGAGGTTGCTTTTGTCTTACTAACAGAGGTAATTCATAGCCAAGGTGCCGGGACCTCAGCATGTGTTCCAGATATGGAGGTTTTTCACTTATCCAGGTCCCTCTTAAACAAGTTTCACTGTATTTAAAAAAAAAAATAGCTTCTTAGATTTTAATGAAACTTTACTGTAATATAGCAAAATACTACCTGCCATGAAGTACTTAATTTGTTTGGTTTCCTAAGGTTACGTGAATATTTGAAGTAGGTACCTACCTAAATTACAAAATGAAGGAAGTTTATCTAGGAACCTATTGTTCTTGCATTGTAAGCGGATATATACCTAATTACCTAAGCGAAAAAATATTTATAACAATATATATTTCTGTCCTCCGGTGAGCTTTCTGGCTGCTGCGCTAAATTAAATTGCCGCTTTCTGGCTTCGTCGAACAGAATAATAGTATAATGACCTCGGCCAGTAAAATAAAAAAGCCTCAGATCATATTTTTGTCAGCCTCGGCTTCGCCTCGGACGAGAATTACATATGATCTGAGACATTTTTTATTTTACTGGCCTCTATTTTTTATTTTACTATTTATTGAAGGGAGCCCGGAGCATATTGCAAAACTTTTATAGAACATGTTCATATTCATTTTGTAATTTCTGTAAAATAACATGACACATTTTATAATATCGAGAGTGCCCGGTGTGTTATATATTATTAGGTATATTTGTCACCGCTAGCGAGCTTCCGCGTGTCACATTACGAGTTTGCACATTTTGTCAATGTCTGTGCACGTTAAACATGAATTTAGTTGCGAGCCCCTTTGCACTCTGCCGAACACCGTTGACAGTTCGGAATAAACTTTTTACAACATTTGAAAATAACACTAAGCTTCGTAGGTAATTCTGAAACTTAGTTACTGCTTACTAGAGTTAATTGACATTATTTACTAATTAAAATATCATAATTGTTTCCAAAATTATTCTGTGCCTTGCTTGACGACATGTAAAAGAACATATGGTATATATACTTTTCCGTCCTCCGGCCAGAAAGCGCCAACTTTGTGGCCGCTGCGCTAAATGAAATTTCCGCTTTCTGGCTTCGTCGAACAGAAAAATAGTATACTGACCTCGGCCAGTAAAATAAAAAGCCTCAGATCACATTTTTGTCAACCTCGGCTTCGCCTCGGACGACAATTACATGTGATCTGAGACATTTTATATTTTACTGGCCTTGGTGCGTAATGTACTATATCGAAAATAACCAACTTAATGTCTTCATTGGTTTCGATGTTTTTTACGAACTTAAAAATATGAATATGACATAATAAAAATATGACTTCAATTTAATACATATATACCTACAACGAACAGGTAGCCGGATTCGGATAGACATGTTATTTTACTACGGAATGATGAAAATGTCTGTAACAAAAAAATTTAACAAACCCCCGACATAAAAACCTAAAAGCCCTTTAAAAAGTATAACAATAATAAAAACTTAATATTAGTTACCTAAATATTTATATTTCTACAAAGAAAACGTCATGTCGGGGGGCCCGCTTGTCATTTAGGTGTTACTACTTAATACCTACAATCTACCTAAACCTACGGTCCCCCCGACATGACGTTTTCTTTGTATAAATATAAATATTTAGGTAACTAATATTAAGTTTTTATTATTGTTATACTTTTTAAAGGGCTTTTAGGTTTTTATGTCGGGGGTTTGTTAAATTTTTAATTTATTTTTTTATTTCATACTTTTTGTAAGTAGGTATCTACTACATAAATTATTATTTTAAGTAATTTCCATTTCACATGGAATTTTGTAATGTACATGTTATCCTCTTACATTTAATACCCCACTCGGGTACATTTGTCGATATTGGGTGTACCATTTACAATTTTACTTCCCATAATTTTTGAACGACTCAACCGATTTTCATTACAATTTCAATTTTGTAATCTACACGTGATCCTCTTTTATTTGATACCCCACTTGGGTATATTTGTAGACATTTGGTTTTCCATCCCCACTTTGACACCCTATATTTTTTGAACGACTCAACCGATTTTCATTATAATTTCCATTTTGTAATGTACACGTGATTCTCTTTCATTTGATACCCCACTCGAGTATGTTTGTAGACTTTTATTTTTCCATCCCCTCTTTCACCCCCCCTAATTATTAAACTACTGAGCAGATTTTCATCAAACATAGCTAAGAACACTCCCGACATATACACCTTTCAAACAAAAAAAACAGAATCAAAATCGGTTCATGCGTTAGGGAGCTATGATGCCACAGACAGACACACACACACACACACACACACAGACAGACAGACAGACAGACACGTCAAACTTATAACACCCCGTCGTTTTTTCGTCGGGGGTTAAAAATTTATAGCACTTGTTATAATATACTTACCTACTTACACACACATATATCTTAACTTAGTGCAATTAATGAGTCCACCAGAGATAGCTCAGAATTTTAATCTAGGTCAAGCTAAAATATGGTTTAAATATATTTTTAGCGTAAATTATATTAACATAGATACACTAATTAGGCGCGGTATACTTAATTAAGAACTTAAATTTTATTAATTAAAGTGGTCCAACAGTATCAAGTATTAGTAACTTTCATTCCTACTGTTGGACCGCATAAGCGTCTTGAAACCTTTCTAGCGGATAAAGCAATAGTTTAAGCTCCAAACAGTCAATAAATATCTAGTATATCTTATCTGGCAGATAATTTATATAGAGCTCAAACGATGTTGTCTTCTTGATAAATGGCAAATAATTTACTGGGATATTGAGAAACAGGCCGTAATGTTATGATTTTATCGAACTGTATGAAATGTGCTGTTCTACGTTCACTACCTACTCCTAATATGTATTTGACGAACATGAAACCTCTAACAATGTCTTTATATTTTAAGTAGGTCCATGTATGTAACAAACAGCTCACACTCTCAATAGGCTCTTAGTGCCAAAAATATGAATGCATCTTCTACATTAAATCTGTCTGACAGTAGGTATTTGTAGGTGTGTTTTTAGTGTTTATTTTCAGAAATGTGTCACGAACCTCGTCGAATAAAGCTGCATTTACATTAGACAATCTTCATATTGATTTTATACAAGAATACAATAACAAAGAGTACTATACATACTAAAAGTAGGTACCTACCTACCTATACCAACGAGCAAACTTGTATAAAATATTTAATCTGGTTACCCATCTTGTATTGTATGTATCATACCCATGTACAGTTTGTAGGTACAACACTATAAGACTTACGTAGGTACCTATATTTTAATAATTGAATATGATAACATAGCAAAATAATATTGAGAAATATATATTTGTGGGAATACGGTTAGAGTTAACTTTATAACAAAAAGTTAGTAAGTAGGTGCATATTATTCAGAGTCTAAGTATATTTTACCTAGGAACGATACAGTGAGCGTAGCTTTGCGTGGTCCGTTTGACTCGGAGAGGCTGGAGAGCTGCCCCGTTTCCAGTTCACGGCTCACTTGTATTCAGCCGCGACCACGCCCGCCGCCCGCCGAAGCCTCCACCACGGCCCGAGCTCTCTGACTGAAACAATAATTTACTAACTTTACTACTCGTACTCGTAGAACATTCACTCTAATAAGGACATTGTGAGTGGTCCTCCACTCCTCCTATATCCATCTCGAGTACAAGTCCGCAACTAATATTAACGATGTTGCAAGATGGCAAGCGATAAAGATAACAGTTTATAACGCGCGTCCATGTTAGTCTTCTCTGATATAGTGGTTAAGTGTTTACGATGTCGATATTAGCCGTAGATACAACGTGCGATCACCGGCGACGCCTCCAGTAGAGCCATCTCGAGATAATAGGGTATAACATTGATTAGGTGCGTGGGAAGCTCGGCGCTTTTCATTATAATAGAGACCTAAAGCTAGGATATAATACCTACGTATTATGAATACGTCGTAATATACTGCGCAACTTACTTTCTTAATTTATTTATAAGTGCTACTTTATGAAAGTGTCTAATAAGTTAAATCATTTTGATGAATGATGACCATTAATATTGAATGGTTTAATTTGCTGTCGGTTTTCTTCGTACCTATTATTATTACAGGCTTCAAGAATAATAGTAATATAAAAATATTGTTTAAAAACACACGTCTAAGTGAAAACTCAATTAAACCAAATCAAATTAAATCGTTTATTAGTAGGTACCTGTCTAGACCTTAAAAAAGAACTTTTACATGTCCCGTGAATGTATTAGCGCTTCGGGAAGACCATTATTGCCGAGGAAAAACGCCGCAAAAAACTCAGCAGAAAAAAAGCACAAAATCAGAGTACCTACTCCCGGAAACGCACACGGTTTCCTTGAAAAACACATATAAATTTGTAGGTACATACATAATATTAGTTGAAAAGTTTATATGTAATAACAAACCTACGCACATATATAGGTAATATATATATAACCTTATTTCTATCTACTAATAAGTGTACCTTTTGTACTATACCTATTATATACTTATTTTATATGTTTAATCAATATTATCGTTCTTATGATAATGATATATTATTATTATTATTATATTCACAATATTCTCTCTTTATAATATGTTTATCAGCGCAATGGAGTCGGGAGATTAAGTAGGTACACATGAGTCAGATGACGTGACTAAAACTTCTGTACGAATCTTCTGCTTGTTATACCTAATGATAATAAGTTTCTGTTCAACATTAAGTACCTACCTAGGTATATACCAGTGGTCTGGCTGTTTACTCGTGTTCGTAGCTTTTAGTAGATGTTTTTATCATCGTGAAATTTTATCCTTGTTTATGTGATTGTTTAAAGGTGGTATTAGTACAGTGGGTACCTGGTCAAAATCATTCGTCTATCTTATCTACTTTAGTTTATGTTGTCATTACTAATATCGTGTCCATAAATTTCCAAGGGAAATCTCTGTACTTACTAGTTACTACATACCTATGTATATGCTTAAAATACACTTCAGTGACTGAACATAGAAAAAAATATTTGAAGATGTAATAATGGTAAGACGTAGATAATAAATCACCCAAGTTAGGTGTAAATGACATTATCCACCTTACACAATACACAACTTTCTTTATAGCTTTATAGCATGACTGATTAATTACTTAAATTTATTTTTAACTCCCGACGCAAAAACGACGGGGTGTTATAAATTTGACGTGTCTGACTGTGTGTGTGTGTGTGTGTGTGTGTGTGTGTGTGTGTGTGTCTGTCTGTGGCATCATAGCGCCCTAACGCATGAATCGATTTTGATTCTGTTTTTTTGTTTAAAAGGTGACTATGTCGGGAGAGTTCTTAGCTATGTTTGAAAAAATCGGTTCAGTAGTTTAATAATTAGGGGGGATAGGGGATGGAAAAATAAATATCTACAAATATACTCGAGTGGGGTAGGTATCAAATGAAAGAGGATCATGTGTACAGTACAAAAATGAAATTATAATGAAAATCGGTCGAGTCGTTCAAAAAATATACATAGGGAGTGAAAGTGGGTATGAAAAACCAAATCTCTACAAATATACCCGAGTGGGGTATCAAATTTAAGAGAATAACATGTACCTACACTACAAAATTCCATGTGAAATGTAGGTAAATTGGTTTAATAATAATAATATGTAGTAGGTACCTACATACCTACTTATAAAAAGTATGAAATAAAAAATAAATTAAAAATTTAACGAACCCCCGACATAAAAACTAAAAAGCCCTTTAAAAAGTACTTATAACAATATTTAATATTAGGTAGTTACCTAAGTATTAATATTTCTACAAAGAAAACGTCATGTCGGGGGGATCGTCGGTAGGTTTAGTACATCCCTACTAATATTATAAATGCGAAAGTAGCTCTGTCTGTCTGTCTGTCTGTCTGTCTGTTACGCTTTCAGGCTAAAACTACCGATACCTACGGACCGATTTAAATGAAATTTGGTACAAAGAAAGTCTGAGGCCTGAGAAAGGACATAGGCTACTTTTTAACCGACTGCAAAAAAGGAGGTGTTCCACGCGGACGAAGTCGCGGGCAGAAGCTAGTTGTAAATACATATTAAATAGATACCTACACCTAAATGAGATGTGGTCCCCTTGACGTGACGTTTTCTTTGTAGAAATATTAATACTTCTTTAGGTAAAAAATATTAAGGTTTTTTTTATTGGAATGAAACAACTGTTAACGGATTTAACTCGCGTATTTTTATTTTATTTTAATAATTTCTGATGCCTTCGCGGTTATTACACATTGGAATGAAACAACTGTTAACGGATTTAACTCGCGTATTTTTATTTTATTTTATTAGCTGACGTTTCGGATTCTTTACAGTTTCCATAATCGTAGCACGACTGAGCTGACAATAGTCTAATGCTAAAGTTTTTTTTATTGTTACTTAAGTATATTTTTTAAAGGGCTTTTTAGTTTTATGTCGGTGGTTTTATTTTGTTAAGTACCATTTATGAAGGTGTCGTACTTAACTAAAGAAAGATAATTAATTATTACCTCATACCTAATTCGGCTGCCAATCTGAATATAAGTAGTAGCCAACAACGATCGATGGTAAAGCTAGTCGAGTATTTGTGTTGATCTGGTTTATACTTATATCGTTTCTCGCTGCCATACATAATTTTCCGCGTGTCTTTATAGATTATCTTATGATCTTAACTAAAAATATATACTTAACGATAATTTGTTTGTTCAACTGCGGATAAGAAAGCTGCGAATTCGTGCTAATAGGTACGTCGTCTCCTCCACGACGCGGTCGGTGCTACATGACAGCTCCTCTTTAATTAACTTGTTAGCCTGCTGTCACTTCAAGTTGCCGACTCTGATCCATCCCTTGATACCGACATACCGCCATGTTTCACAACAACCTGCAAAGCGAGTTTCATTTGTTTGAAACCATGTTTACGTTTTGTTTACATTTAATATTACGAGTAAGTACATACCTATTCAAATTTACGAAATAAGATGTTCCGTCCGTTTTTTGCCAGGAATTAAAGTATCTAGTTAGCTACTTTTTTACCATTCTGTTTTAAATAAGGTATTTTAAGATTTTTAAAATACCTACACTAATATTCATGGAAATATTAAGAGCAATATTGTAATTATTCTCTTAATGACAAACGGTCAAATAATTTCAAACGAATTATGTACCGATTTTACATCACATTACGTTCTACCTAACTATATCTTACCATACATATATACTTAGTATAGACATTTGTATATTTGTATAAATAAGAGATGTTGATTTTCGGGTGTGCAAATAATTTAAAGTGGTTATTCAAGTTGTGATACTATTTTAAGAATGCGCGGGCGGATCGGGCGGCGCTCGATATCGGGCAGGGCGCGGTGCCGCCGCAACCGGCGCGTGCCGCCGCCGCCGCCGCCGCCGCGTGCACGGGGAAATGGACAAGATCACCTGCTCCACCTTAAACCGCACACACAATAGGCCGACGTTATAAATAATCGCTGCACAATGGATGTTGCCGACTGATCAGTAATTCACAAAGTCGACGAGCGGAAACCGTGCGCGTATTGTGTGCTTAAATACTTATTTATTTAAGCGTTTACTAAGTAGTTTCCGTCCGCGGCTTCGCTTGCATGGACAGTATGATTTCATCCCACATTTTTTATATTCGTCGATGGAGCTACTCACATACTTAAACAGGGATATTGATGATTGCAATGGTGAAACTTACAATCCATGTTAACGAAAGCATAAAACTTGAACGATCTGGATGGTAGGTAGGTACATGAGTTAAACTTTTCCAATGAATCTGTCTCTATCAAGTTTCTACAAATGGAATTAAAATGTTGATATTAAAATATTCTAAATCTAAAATGATACGAACAATATACTATTTCGATTCAATTGAATTTTATTTGCTAATTACCTACTTATGGTAAAATTTTAGGGTTTTGATTAATAAAGTCTAACATGTTTTGTCGATAGTTCGACGTGCAAATTTTAAATGTATAAGTACATATTTACCCTCATAGCTATTTAATGGTCCGTCTATAATATGCAAGCACATGTCAAAATTTTATACTAAGTAGTACCTATAAGAGCGATTAAATCTGCATACCATTCTGTTATTTACTATCTACCTACTATCCATGTATTTGAGTATAAATCAATAAAAAAATGAAGTGAAATTAGTAATTTCTGAAGCCTTCACGATTATTACATTGGAATGAAACAACGACAACGATTTTACCTCGTGTATTTTATTTGCGGACGTTTCGAACGTAAAATTATTTTTTATAATCCAAAGAGAAATTAATTTTAATGATTAGTATTTAGGTTAGGGATTTTAATAGAAAACCGTTCCCTAATATTCATCTCAACGCTCATAAAAATAAAATTAATTTGGTACATACTTACCGATAAAAATAGGTCAGTAGGTAGGTATATATACCTAAGTATTATAATAATGTCATGGCCACGATTATAGCACAATTTCGTCTCGGGAGTTCGAATTTTCTTAGATTAAGTTACTTTTTGCAGATATTCAGTGCAGTGGGTGTAGGTAGTAGGTATGAGAAATTATAATGAAGTAGATAATGCAAGCAATAATAAATCAGACAGGTACGGTCCATTCCTTCAGTTACAGGCCTAGGTGAATGCTGTCTGTGGACCCCGGAAAATAGGTGTTGCAGTCAGAAATTATAAATTACCTACATATTATAATAAGAGTAAAGAGGTACGTGCCTAATTTAAAACTAAAATAGACTTTTTGAGCTTAATAATAATATATCTAATGCTTGCATTTATGTATATATATATATATATATCTATATCTATATATATATATATATATCTATATCTATATATATATATATATATAGATATATAGGTACTTATGCAAAGATTATAAAATGATACCTACCATGATCTAATTAAAGTCTTTGAGAAAAAGAAATACAATAGCACCTACTTACATTTTTTTTTCTTTGCTGAGTGATCTAAGCCTGTTACTTACAATATTTATTGTACTTAATAGTTTATGTTAACTAATTTCTTACCTATCTTCTAAACAAATACATTAATGTATATTAGTAGCGCCATCTACCGTATCAACACGCAACTAAATTCGGTACAACCCCAATACCTATAGATACAAATTTAAAATTAATAATTTCTTAACTTAATTTCTTATTTCATGACGTAAAGATCTAATTGTAAATCGTACTTAGGTAGAAAAAAAGTGTCGATAGTATGTTGTTTCTAACAACAAGATTGTTGTATACGAATTTAAACTGCCAAGTACCTAAGGTCAGAAAGTATGGCTGCTTGGTAAAATGTAGTAGGTACCTACTTAGGTAGGTTATACAAACCTACATCTCTACATATACGAGGTTATACAAACCTACATCAATCGAAGTTAAATTGGTTGGTTTCAAATTAACCGTACAGTAGCGTTGGGTTTATTTTTTACGGATTCTCATTATGTAAAAAATGTGTTTTTTAAATATTAGGTACCCATCGATGTTGGTAATTTGCCCAAGAAACCTTTTAAATTACATAAAACATACCACTAACTTTTACGCAATAAATTCAGCAAAGTTGTAGGTAGGTAGGTAATAATAGGTACCTACCTTGAAAACAATTTCTGATCGGTTTAAGAGCGTACTTAACTATTAACTTGATAAATCCGTAATTTAGACAACGAACGAATAGAAAATTTTGTGATTTCAGACGCAGGACATCATAAATATATTGTTATTTGTAGTACCTACCTATACCTATATGTCAATTAATGGTGAACCACGCTGTTTTTTTATACTTACCACTTTACTGTGGAACCCTAAACATAGGTACCTATAGGTAGGTATTACTTTTGTTCATCCGTTGGAAAATTGTTCAACATTAAGCATAACAAATTAAAAACATTTTCTAATCCACTAGCGCGATTACTTTCCATTTACGTCCTATTAGAGTTGCGGTTAAAGGAATCTCAACCTGCGGTCTAGCCTTTTTATTTCCGTTTCGAATTCTATTTTCTCTAAGTTGGTTTTAATAAAAACATTCTGATATAAAGAAATGACAAAAGATGAGCGTTGAGTACTAAAACCTGTTTTCGAATATACGTTTTGTCGTAACACTCTTCTTTATAAGTTGCTTTCAGAAATATAGTAGATAGACTAGATAGGTATGCACATCTTTAATGCAGAGAAGACGAAGGCATGAGTCAGGGCGTGATTGAGCAAATTACTCGCAGGCGATTGCCTGCAATTAACATGCTCGAGCTTTCATTTCCGTGTGATCTCGGCGCGGCGGTGCAGCGCGTCTGTAAATAGATACCTATGAGTTCTCTGTCCATATATTCGACATACAATACAAATTTTACAACTCACACATTAAATAAAAAGATTAAAATGCGTCTCTGTAACGAGGCTGAATGCCAAGGACGCTTACAGCGTTGCCTTGCTGCATCGTCAACATCTTTTATTAGGTTCAGCGGTT
The DNA here is from genome assembly GCA_038024825.1 of Polylopha cassiicola. Classification (NCBI taxonomy): domain Eukaryota; kingdom Metazoa; phylum Arthropoda; class Insecta; order Lepidoptera; family Tortricidae; genus Polylopha; species Polylopha cassiicola. The sequence continues at coordinate 9,791,407 of CP149044.1, read as the reverse complement.
GAAATGTACCTACTTACCTATCTGAATTTGCGTAATTGACCATTTGATAGTCTACGGCTTCAGCGTCTCTGCCAGGATTTGAAATTTATGCACGCTAAACGCGGGAAAGAAACTTATCTTATTACATACCTATTTTACCCTGATCAGATACCCAAACATTGTTTAATACTTTATTACCTACTGCTCACCGACGGAATATTTTATTTATATGGTTCCTTTAGTCAGTTCTAAATCTTCCTACAGCGGTTTTGAAAATACCAGCATTGAGATATAGGTAACGTCGCAAAAACTCAGTTGAAATTCATTCTTAAAGCATAATACTCCTTTAGTGAACAAAATGGCGTAACAACTCACAACGACGATTTTATTTTCCTGTTTTACTGAGGGCTTTGTTAAACCGCGGGAGAACAGTTTAAATTGGCTCATGAACAGCGCATTTTGCGTAACACCCGAGCCGCGCCAAGCTACGTTGTGCGGTAAACAACCAATTTGCGCACCAAGACGACATGCCGGCACACAGACGTAGTTGAGAATAAAGGGTCGCTTTTAATGAAGTCGTTTATTCCCTTTCCCTCATTCGACTTTTTACGATGAAAAATATAGTTTGATCAAAAGCGGCCCCAGGAGCGTAATTTCTACCCGCGATGTTAAGAAATATTCACCGAATTAAAACTGACGCAACAACTGTGATGATGTAAATTTTACTTAGCCAAAGGTTTGTTTGCGAAATGTCTTTATCACGATAATTGCAAGTCTCCTGGCTTTGCGAAGCTCTCAGCTGTAGCCAAACTCTACAACACCGTAATTTTCGTCACCTTATATTATATTCTTTGGGTTTTATATTGAAACAATTACTTATCTAGTATCTTATGTAGCTCAACAAAATATAATATTCTTTGCTTTTTTTATTTGGTGTTTGAAGCTGAGCGGTCATTACTGAAATATATTTACCTACTTCAGAATTGACAGACTTATATATAACATATAGGTAATAAAAAAAATCTAATAAACAAAATGGTCAACTGAGAAAAGCCAATTAATTCTTATATAGGTAAATTATATCCGCTTGGAAAAAGTATTAAGTTTCTATAATAACCAATTTTAATTTCTTTATTCATCTAAAAATCAAAAGCGACTAACCTGACTGTGATGCTGGACCGACAGACATGCACACAAATGATCCCGATTTTTAATAATCTAGTGTTATGGAAACCAAAAAAATCTGACCTGTTTTTGACTCACGACCTAAAAAGGTAGGTAGGTACAGCTATGTGTATGTACCTATATCTGTGACATCGTAGCTCCCGAATGGATAATCTGTTTTTTATAAAAGGGTAAATAAAAACAATTATTATTCAAGGTAATCTATGTTGAACCTGTCGAATCATCAGCAGTTTAGGTTATAATTGATAAAAGGGATTTGGGCAATTTGCCCACGGTCACGTCATTCTCTTTCCTTAATCTTAATTTCACAGGATTCATAGGGAACATAGTAAGTACCAATATATATAGGTAGATATATAAGGTTGAGAATTATTTTAATAACCAAATGTTGGTACCTACCTAAATATAATAAAATCTAAAATAATACGCATAAAGCCAAGCAAATCTCTTTCTCCTTTATTGTGTTAGGGAAAATATTCGTGATGAGATTCACAGAAACGATTTATAAAGTAACCCTCGAGGAAGCCACTAGATCATCAGTCTTTATATTTATAGCTTGTTTTTTACGTAAAGGTACCTACTCCTCATTCAAAAACCTAATCTTTCATTACAGCTTTCAGAACAGATTGTGTAAACTTAAGTACCTGTTTAAAATTTAACCGCCGAAAAAAAACTAAAAGGCAACAAAAACAATTTCGCGCGAAAGGAAAAAATAATCATTTTGTCTTCAATAACGACTATCATACACACTAGTTTTTTATTGACGGTTATTTTTTTTTTAAAGTTTTTATTTTATAATTTTCTGTGGCTATAATTTATACAAATTATTACATGCGTAATTTCTTTTTAGTAAATCTTTGAGTCAACAATAAATTACCCATTGTTTCCCACCCCTAGGATAGGATTTTTTCTTCCAATTTTTTATGAGATCAACTTTGGAGTAGGTATGCCCATACCCAATAAAAAGAATTATCAAAATCGGACTGCTCTGTAAAAAGTTACGCGTCGTCATACGATACAATCGACGCGTGAAAAATTAATCATCCCCTATTTTCCTACTCTTAAGGTTGGAATTTTATTTCCAAATTAAAATGACCAACTTCAGAGTATACCCTTTCCAATAAAAAAATTATTATCAAAATCAAACCTCACTGTACAAAGTTAAGCGTGGTCATACATAAAAAAAATATCATACCTATTATAATACTTGAGAACCCCTTCGTTTTTTTCGTCGGTTGAAAAAAGGAATCAACGATTGCACAATAATTAGGTAACTATGACGAAGGAGAGAAAAAATGTCCAGCAGAATAATATCTACTGACGCCCGGGCACTCCTGGACATGGCTTAATGATAATACATATTATGTTCCTTCAACTATCACCTTAATTAAGACGCCACCCACGCACATGTAATTTTACGGCGCATGGTGATGGTTATTTTATTACAGGTAACCTACCTACAAGAATTTCTCTTGGGAACGGTCTTTCCTGGACTCAACGCCGTAATGTTTAAATTTATGTGGAAATCGTAAAGTAGAAGACATGTTTACGTCAGACACGACCAGCTCACGTGTAGGTAGGAGGTAGTGCGACAGAATAGTTAGCACCTTCAGCAAGGAAAAAAACTATTCTAGGTGCCTTCGGATACGCTTTAGAATAATTTCATCGACAAACCACTTATCCGATGTGGAACTAAGTAGCAATTAAATTGAAATCATACGAAAATAGTTACTTACATTATTTATCGATTTTACAGAAAAAGATAGTAACTACCTACTATATATTCATATTTATAAAAAAAAACTTAACTTGGTAAACTTTAACCCAAATTTTGGTAAAATTTGAGCCCCATATTTGATAGACGCGACTACCCAGGTAAAGTTTCAAAATGTAAAGAAGTTGTTCTTGTGTTGTGCATATAGAAATGTAAAACCTTCTGCTGACGCCGTCAAACTTTAAAGTTTCCCGGCGCTACCTAGGTTTTTTCTAATATTATAATAAAATTCATTTTGACATATTGGCTGTAAATAAATTGTTAAAAAAAAGGTTGCGTAATATTAGGTCGAATACTTACCTAAAATTAGATTGAATCCTTTTGCAAACATAATAATAATATAAGTAGGTACCTACCTACAAGAATTATATTTTGTGTAAGTATGTAACATATAATATATTATTATATATATACGTACACACAATAATTGATGGTATTAATATAAAGGGATAGAAGTCGTCAACGAAGTTACAATATAATTTAAATTCTCTCTTAACACTTAGGTACGTTCCGAAGATTATACTCAATGAGGACAATTTCGGAGATAATTCAAATGGAGCTAAGCTGAAACATGATTTGTCAAGTTTAAATCAAGTTTCGTTCAGCTTTTTAAAATATAGGATGAACATTGCTTAATTTGAAAGTATCAAGAGCAGTTGCTGAAAATCGCTTAGGTGCTCTGAAAAGTCCCTATTAAATCTTCAATATTTAATCAAATAAATCTTCACTTTAAAATTTTATCAAGTCACACTGCAATTAATTATCGTGATCGTCAATTATCATCAATTGTTACATTAATATAATTTGTCAAATAAAAAACAAAAAGGATAAAAATCTAAAAGCGACGACGTGTAGAAGTAAATGAAGGAACATGAAGGAATTATAAAATTTAATATTTACGTATTTATTTCTTAGCTTAAGTACTTGGCTAAGATAGCCTGCCGAGTATATTTTTATTTTTACAGGACTTTATTTCAGAGCCTTAGGTACCCTAAATTCAATCTAATTAAGTAGGTAGGTACACGTACTTTTTTTGGGTATAAAAGCTTATCTTGAGATTAAGTACCTACCTACTTGTACTAACCGTAGTAGTAGGTATAAGTACTTGTTATAATAAAATATATATATTTTTTCAATTAAATTGCAAGGTAAATAAGTAAAATTATGCTGGTAAAATCAATTGATATTATTGTGTCACCTAATACTACTTACCTGCTACACTAGGGTTTAATTAAAGGGCGTAGTAACAAAGTGCCTATGCACCTATGTCAAATAGATCGGTTATAACTCATAATAATCATATTTTTTTTAAATAATAAGTACTAAAAACTCAGACTTTCTAAAAACCAGGACGTCTCAGAACACCCCAAAATGCAGGATATGTCCTGGGAAAACGGAAGGTTAGCCATCCTATGCTACTATCGTGTCTATTCTATTCTAAATCTATGACAGCATACATAGACATAACAAGTGGTGTTAGTAGAAGTAATTAAGTAATAAAAGTTTATTATTATCAGTCATCAGAAAATTAAAAATTAAATAAAATAGCAATGATAATCGTAATTAGGCGGAACTTAAGGCATAACGCAAAGTAGCACAGAACAGAACTTACCTTGTAGTCAGAGACATTTAGTGTTCGCAACAAAACACGGCGCGCGCTGGTGGCGCTGTAATCGCGCATGCGCTGTGCTCTTGTATGATATTAATGGCCAGCAGCTAGCGACCAAAGACAATTTTCGTAATCTGGCAAATTCTGCTTTACGTTCGTTTCTAGGTTATGTTTAGTGATAAATAAATTGTCAAATTTAATGTTAAATATTTTCATTGAATACGTTTAGATATGGAGTGGACTAAAGCTATAACTTTGTACTTTATGTGATTTCGACCACTTGTTGTATGGTAAGCGCGATTTACCAGTTTCGTCATAATGGCTGTGAAAATTGCTGTGTCGCTTGACATTGAGAATTGAATACTAAACCTGATACGCAGTTATCCTGTACCGGAGCTATCTTTAACGTGAAGAATTTACATTTATCTGTCAGTTGATGTAGTTCGTTGTATCAAGAAATTTATTAAACAAATTTTCAAGATGACGATGAGTCAATTGTCAGTTGTCAAACTCTATAATACCGTAGTAGATGATGTTATAGCAGGAGTAAGAGACTGTTTCTTAGATGATGGTGTCGATGAACAAGTTTTACAAGAACTGAAACAGTTATGGAAAACTAAACTGATAGACAGTGGCGCGATGGATACGCCTCAACTGGAACCGGTGATGCCTCAGCCGCCTGTATTACAAAATTTCCAGAAAGCTAATGGCAATAACGCTCTCCCTAAGCGCATCGCAGATGCACACATGGCTCATCAGAGCTCAAGCCAGACTAGCTCTGGTGTAGAGCACGGCCCTCCAGGACCTAACCTGGCAGGCACTCATCCACATGTTCTAGATCCCAACAACAAAGTTCCTGTGCAACTCACTTTACCAGCTCAACCAGGTGTTCCCGGCTCCCAACCTCGCTCTTTCACTATACAAATTCCTGCCTCTGCTCTTAATGGCAACAAATTACATCAAGTTTTAACAGGACCTATTATTAATGCTACTATTAGTTTACCACAACCATTAGCTGCAACTTTACTGCAACAACATATTAATTCAGCATTAGCAGGGCAGCAGAATGAGTTTGATGGAGGTGGGGGGGGCCGTAGTGGTGCTGCCCCATTTTCTCTGGATGGTGCATTAGATTCTTCAGATGATGATGGATCAAATGTTGGAGATGGATCTGAAGATGCAGCAGGCGATGATGATGAAGATGAGGAATCGGGTGAGGAACCTGCCGAAGAGGAAGAGGAAGAACGGGATGAATTTGGAGGTGCTGAGGAAGAGCCACTAAACTCTGGTGATGATGTTTCCGAGGAGGATACTGGTGACATGTTTGATACTGACAATGTTGTTGTATGCCAATATGATAAGATCACCCGCAGTCGTAACAAGTGGAAGTTTTACTTAAAAGATGGAATAATGAATCTAGCTGGTAAAGATTATGTCTTTCAAAAAGCCAATGGTGATGCAGAATGGTGAAAAAGAAAATGTACCAAATAAACAACACATTTATAATTTTAACTATGGTGACTGTTAGAATAATTTAACTAAAAGTGAACTCAAATGATGTGACAACTCTTGTTTTGTTAAAAAATATTATCTTTTGCAGAAATTGGCAAACTCGCTACCTATTTCTTTGTCAATTGTGAAATTATTATCCTATTTTTGTTTTATTCATTTCATAAATAGAAACACTACAACATAATAATTATTGTTATGGTCTTCTGTTTGTTAGATGTCCAGTTTGATAGTGTTTGATATTAAACACACTTGTAATATTTTTACATAGTTTTATTTAATTTATTCAGGTATAAAAATATATGTAGGTATTTGCTTTTTTCCTTCACAATCAATGAAGGACAATAGCAATAAATAATAATCTAAAAAAATAAACTTGATTACACCTCTCATCAAAACATAGCTGTGTGTTAAAATGATATGCAATATATGATAATAGAATATTAGGTCACTTTTGTGCCATAGTCTACCAATCGTTTGAACCACTGCAATTAAATCATTTGTTATTATAATTTCTTATCTCCAAATTAAGGGGACACGCCATCACACATTGATATTATGATATTTTATTTTACTTCCATACAAGCTTCATCAATGCTATCATACAAAATTCTGAAATAGACATAATTTTTTTGTCATGTTTAGGTAAATTATTATTATAATTATATACAGGCTTTTGATTTATGAAACAAGTTTGGGATATAGGAAGTTTTCAATTTTTTTACAAATATGATGAGCCAATTCTAGTATTATGTGGGTAATAATAATGTGTATCTTACACAAATCTCCTAAATTAAATGTAGATTTTATAGAGGAAGCCACAAGTGATATATAAATATCACTAATTAATCATTCCCAATGTTTTTGCCATTGTTTGGTATTCACTTGAATATTTTTTTGTTTAAATTCTGTACTAGTGTATGCAAAAGCAAGCATTATTTATAATATTAGTTTATATAACGTGAGTATGTGTAATTTTTAACAATGTTTTTTATTTCATTAGAATTGAAAATGATTGTTTATTAGGTACAGAGAATTTCTCATGTCATAGTTTACCTAAATAATTATTTCTAATTAATTTTATGCAAGAATGCCACTTTCTTTACCGCTAATTTTAAACATAATTTGTGAATTTTCTATTTATTAATAGCTATTTCTAACCATACTGAGTAAATTATGTAACTGTACCTACTGCACTTCAGTTACTTTTGGGAACATATTAATAAATAGAAAACTACGTAAATAAGCAATCAATATTAGTTGTTTAATGTATTGTGATATGATCAATAATAGTTGTACCAGGTACCTACCTAATTATATTGTTAATTTAAGAGCTTAATTTCGCGAATCCCGGAAGTTATTTAAAAAAATGATTTGGTATCAATAGCATTGTGTTAATTCTGGAATAATTAGGTTCTTATCAAGTGGTTTGTGATTATTGAAAATCTACAATAATAAAAAAAATGTTACATTACATTGTTTTTCATTCTCCTGCTACAGAAATACACATCACTTAACAAAAACTTATCTTATAATAACGACGTAATATACTGGTAAATACCTACTTACAAGTCTACAGGTTTTTAACAAAATCTTCAGAGCCGATGACTGATGAACGAGGAGATTCAAGCTCTAGCACTCGAAATTAAAACATGTTTGCTACCAAATGACCGATACGCTGCAGACTTGTGAGAATGGTAATGTAGGTAAAAACTTACTTTTACCTCTCCGACATGTCGGAGAGGTAAAAACCGATTTTGATGAAATGTAGAGATAGTCTGAAGCCCGTGAAGGAATAAGCTTTTGTTACTGAAATTATCCCTTAAGTATTCCGAATTGACTCTGGAAATGTTATACCCGTTTCAAAATATATAAGGTATTAAGTTCTTTAGGTAAGTGAATTAAGAATTACCTGGGTATTTCGAGATAATAATTTCTGATGTCTTCAAGACGACAGAGCTGACAATAGTAGACTATTGACCTATTATCAGATCTGTCGCTAAAGTGATTTATACAGTTATGCAAACTACCTACTGACCCCGCTCTAAAATATGAAATAATATTTGTTTCGTTTTTTTAACTATTTTACAATACAAACACATACCTATAAAACAAATAGAGGGCGTTACTAGCGCTTCGGTAAGACCATCATTACTGAGAAGTAACAGTCATGCTACGATTATGGAAATTATAAACATTTCGAAACGTCAGCAAATAAAATAAAATACGCAAGTTAAATCCATTCATAAGTAGTTGTTTCATTCCAATAGGTACCTATATTGAGCTCTGGTAGTTCAACATATTTACATTAAGTAGGTACTTACTTATGTTAATTTTCTTGTGAAAATTAAGCTTTCGTGTGCACCTAACTGTTCGAAATAGAACTGATAAGCTAAAAAATCATTGAAACCTAATAGGCGCAGTTTAGAGAGTAGTTATGTACCTGTAGGAGTTAAAGATGTTGAAAAACTTGCAAGAATGTTTTCTTAATTTATAATTTAAGAAAACAGTTTTGCTGTATGTAGGTAGGTAATAAATAACTTAAATTATTAGTAAGTATCATAAGATTATAACAAGAATTATCTAACATAACTTTATTTTGTTTCAGATACCTACTACAGAATATCAATGAGTACAAATTAGACACTAGTGCGACGAAAAATTATAAAGTTCGTATTTTTTTACGCTAATATGTCGTGTTTTGGAGGCGGTGTGTTAATACCCGACTGACCATTTATTTGGTTTACCACGCCCGAGTGAAATGAGTGTATTGTGTGGTTCAATAATAATGTGATTGTGTAAGCGTAAAACGCACAGAAACACCAACATGCTGCCTACAAATGTTATGTCTTTTATGAAAAAGGTAAGTTATATACCTACATCTATACGATTTACTCACTCATGTTAAGGCATAGTAAGGTCAGGTTGAAACTCATAAAAAATGTTTTTTTGCAATTTAAGTAGGTAACTTATTTAGCGATAACATATTTAGGCGAAAAGTTAGCTTGATTTTTTATCGTACCTACCTACTTGCATGCCAAACCAACTAAGTAGATACCCATGCATGGTAGATCGGACATGGACAGGAATGGTTGCATTATAATTTACTTATACCTAATCTGCGGCTTATTGCGGGTGCAAATATTCAGATAAAATACTTTTACAACTAGGTAGTAAGCCATCCAGGTTTTGTAATACATGGCAATACTGATTAGGTGGTAACCTACCTACTACGTGAGATACTTCTTCAGATTATCATAAGGGTACTTACATCACAAATGGATCACATCATGAATGGAATTCTAATTTAACTATTTAGTGACTTTTTTGTAGTATTTGGGCGGACGAGAATAGTTCTATTAAAGTAAAAAAGATAATTTTCCTGGATATATATCATCACGGAAAACCTACAAACACTCTTAGGTATATTTATTGTCCGTGGTCCGTCTCTTTAAGTCCATCAGTCGCAGTCGGAATAATTTGTAGAAATTACTTGCCTACAATATGATTAACGTCACTATTCAACTCCAGCGGTCATGCCTCGGAGTCGCAGTCGCTTTTGTAATCTGACGACATTATCACGCTGATGTTGTTTACGGCTTATTGCCGTCGGTCTCATTAATTGTTCGTAGGTACTTACTACACACACACACACACAATAAGCTGGCAAATATACCTACCTACCTACTTTAATAAGAAAAAATGTTATAGGGATGAACCATCCATGAACGGATTTAACTCGCGTATTTTATTTTATTGGCTGACGTTTCGTATTCTTTGCAGTTTTCAAAGTCTAACGCTGAAAAGTCTAATCAGAAATTATAATATTATAGTGCTTTTTAAATCACTTTACTTATCTACTTAGGGGCTAAAGTAACTTTATTTAGACGTTGCAATAAGAGCGTATATGTATTCAAAATCAAAATCAAAATCAAATTAGCCTTTTACAAGCTCTTATTTATAGAGGTCAAAAGAAGATACTATATATTAACTCTGCTCGAAGACCCTTAGAAGCGTCGTCGTAGCAGTTGCCGTAACTATCTTATACGATCGTCATAGATAGGTACCTACTCCTGTTTTTTTTCTCTTTACTTATTTAATTATTTCATTGATATTGATCGATGGTATTAATTTTTAACGTTAAAACTACTTTACACTTGCTTGGCACAATTCACTCTGAGCAGTAATTACCTAAACTAAACTATCAGACTCTCGAATTGGTTGGTGACAATTATGTTGCTCTCTCAGATAAAGCTTAATTATAATTTCATAAATCCAAACATTGCTACAGTTTCGTTATATATTCCTAATTATAAAAAGTAAAACTTACCTACCTAGTGATGAACATTATACATACCTAAATATATACATACCTTGCTCTTTTAAGTCGCTTAGCCATCTGTATGACTCTTTTACATATAATTTTTTACACTCTGTTGATTTGATAAAAGATAATTATGTTAGTAATAAAATAACAATAATGTTGTTGAATTGTTGTTTATGTCGTATTGTATAAATCATAATCTTAAACAACTTTAACACTTTTACACAAGAGCGAAAAAACAATTTACTTACCTACCTATTTAAGTAAAAATCCTACCCCTTTGGAAGGATGGTGGGATGAAGCTAGCAAAATTTGAAGGCCCCAGCCGGTCGAATGAAAGGGGCGCGCGATATCGTTTCACTTTGACGGTTCTATTAGCACAGCAGCTGCATAAAGGTGCAGTTTATCAAAGTGTGCATATTTAACGCAACTTTTTGAAGCTACTATACGTAGACTAGGTACTATAGCTACTCGTAGACTAGGTAAGTACCGTCGAAACCCCTAACTTCGCCTGGATTTTGACATATTTTGCAACATAACTTGTTAATTTGAAAGTATTCTAGACCGTTCAAATGAAAAAACTAATTAAAGGACTCCTGCCCATCTTTAGAGACCATTAGAGCATTGAATTTCAATGGCTAACATGCCTAAAAATGGACAAAATGGTGCTAGGCGAAGTATGGGTATTTTTTCCTAACTTCGCCTATGTATGCCTGACCGCTTATAATAAACATTGATGTGATCTACTCACGACAGGTCTCTTCGGTTTGAAGTGTGATAATATAGTATGAACTTAAACAACGTCAGATTATTGTTATTTCCTAGAAAAGAGGGGTAGGCGAAGTTTGAGTGCAATATGACGTTAGTTACATACATTGACAGTGTCGAAGCTAGGGCTGCCAAAAATCACATGTTTATTCAGCATGCCAAGAAAAAAGAGGGTAAAGTGTTTTATTCAACTTTTTTTTTTTTTAATAATTTCATGTCATTTATTTTAAAAGGAGTTTTTTTTGCACGGTTGCTTTTTATTGTTTGTAAGTAACTCTTCAGAAAACAGTATGCCCTCTTTCTGCCGGGTAATTTATCAGCTAAAATTGAACGCTTTCCACTGAGGTCTAAGTATCTGATATTTATAAATACTACACTACACTTTACAAGTAGAAACAAGTAATTTTATTCATTTAATTGAAATCTTATTATTTTTTATATAAATTTTGTACAGTACATTTGCCATCCCTAAGGGCAGGCGAAGTTTGGCACGAACATGATGACCAAATGCCTTAATGAACAATTAATTTTATTATGACTTAAAAACGTAATATATCTATTAATGAATAGTGTCAATTGATAAAGCGATAGTTATAGCATATAACTGTATAATAAAAATAAATTTATCTGGTCTGCAACACTCCTTAAAATCAAAGTTCATTCACGTCTTGAAAAAAACGCGCGGTCGGCGTCACGAATAAACTGCACTGGACGTCAACCATATGAAGTTAGCCACAGATTGTCCGCAGAATATGGATAGTCATTAAATATACTTTATACTTAGAGTTATTATATGAGACCTGCCATTGACATCACTTGTATATTTGAAGTTTTGTAAAATTAGGCGAAGTATGGTAGTCTAGGTGAAGTTAGGGGTTTTGACGGTACTTTCATAAAGTTACATTGCTTCAGCAGTCCACTTTCACAAAATCAGTTACATACTTAATAATATTGTGTTTGAGATATATGTTATAATAATAATAAAACATCAGAATTATACCTAAATAAAAATAACATGTACAAATACAATGACATACAGTGGTCACCCCATTGTATTTTACGTAACATAACATATTTTTAATAGTCGTATACCTACACCCTATATATATATAGGTACCTATTAAATGGGATGACCGTTTTGTTTGTAGATAATACTTATTATTTCATAATTATTTATTCGATTTTCGGCAAACTCACACATAGCTAAGAATACCTACTCCCGACATATTCGTCTTCCAAAAAAAAACAGATTCTAAATCGTTCATGCGTTAGAGACATATGATGCCATTGACACACCCACACATGGATCTTTAGATATTAGAGAGATCTTTATTTTTAGACTTATTATACCTAGCGCAGGAAGGCATTTTTCAGGAGCTCTTTTTTTGACGTCGACTATGACACCGTAAAAGTGATCAGCTTGAAAACAGTTTAGGTACCTATTTATGTTCATGTGGTAGGTATGCTTATAAATACATATTTTCGTACTAGCGTGTAGCATTGCCATTGTAATCGGATTTACTGGTACTGATCGGACTCCATATGGATGAATTTAGCCCGCGTCAACATTAACGAAACATAAAATATACCCATTGAAAGACTACAACTGCTACAAAAAAACAATTACCTACACACTATAAGACCACAAAAGATACCCCATTAAACCAATTTTACTCGTCTCAAATGGAAACAATGAGATTCAAAGTGAACGGGACGGCTGGTAAATAAATGTTTTACGGAGTTACTCTTTTTAAATGCTAATTCATCCTAAGGTGAGATGAGCTCTTCAAGGCAAAAAGCTTTTTATGCGGGAACACTCAATTGCGTACATTTCATTTTAGAACGAAGCAAATTATTCTATGAGGCCGCTTTGATGATCATTATAAATTGTAAATATATAATCAAAAGACTACAAAATGCACGGTTACCTTCCTACTTACCAATAATTATAACATTAGGTAGGTACTATAATATATAATAATTGTAACATTATTGTTAGCCGTTAGGTAACTAAAATAAACAGTGTTAGATCATCTGCTACGAATAGGTTTAGAAACTGTATAGTTTTCGAAATGTTTATATAAAATGAATGCAGGTATGCAAGTTAAATCCTTTACCTATATTTTTATTAATATTAATGGAAAACATAAGAGGTTTTATCGCTGAAGGGTCTGAAGAGCCATCTGTTCCAAATAGTACTGTAATATTTTGTCAAAAATATAAATTATATTTATTTGACATCATTCATTTTCTATCTTATTCGTAATTTTTAATACTTATATAGCGAGTTTAACTCACATGTTTAATTTTATGTTTTATTTGCTTTTTTAATAAAAAAGCTTTCCAGAAAGAGTAGATAAATTTCAGAGCACTTTTAATAAAATAAAAATTCTATTTACAAATTCTATGACAGTCCTTTCGATCGTCACGGTATGAAATAAGAACGCATAACCTGATATCAACGCAAAAAAAAGAACCATTGTTTTCATAACAGAACGAACGCCGCCTTGCGATAATGATTTTTCTATATAATAAAATACCTATCAAATTATGAAATGCTTTTGATGTGGCATTGCTAATGAGAGCCATTACTGAATGAATAGTTAATAAGCTCGGAACTCAGTATCTGACGTCCGTGCGCGCCCAGTTTTGCGAAACTCAGAGCAGTAAATAAACTGCCTTACCGCCCAGTAATTAATTCTGTTCATTTTAAACTTCCACCGGAACTTTTTCAATTTGCATCATCATACAGAGTGCAGCGGTGAATATTATACTACTATAGTAACTCTCGACGAAATATATTGTTGATTAGTTAATATAATTCTAGCATAAAATTCCGAAGAGAAAAAGATGTTGGAAATGCGTGGTACGAGTATTACAAAGTAGGTACCTGTAGAATGGTGTGGTGCTTAACTAAATGTCTGTAATACTCTGTAATGACTAAACCAAAAATACCTAAAAATAACATCTTAATTTGAAAGTGGAATAATTAGCGACAAAATAATTACCTAGGTAGGTACCTATGTAATAAATTTATGCCATTTAAAGACATATCTTGTAAAAACAAACCAAGTCCCGCAACTAAAAACTTAGTTCTTCTACCGTAAAAAGTTGTGGTAACAAGACAACTGCTTATTGCGCGGTAATCATTCTGAAACTGTAGAGGAATTTAGGTAGTAAATAGTATTATCAATCTTCTGAATTAGTATTTTAATTTATGACCTCAGGACAAAGCTCTAGCATCCTAACCTTATAGATTCAATAGCTGAAAATAACTTAAAGAGGAGCAATCGGGTCGTGTGTCGGTGACGCGTAATTACATTCCTTTGTGTTGTTGTCCCGTCCACCCCCGCGCCGCACTGTCGCCTGCGGAACTTTAAATGCCTCGTGAGCCTTCAAGACTTTGATGCCCCAGTCCCTGTAGAACAGAAAAGTACAACTGAAAATCCCTAAATAGTCTTTTGCAAAACTCATTTACCCTAACGATTGACTGCGGCGTGACTTAATTACCACGTTTAAATGCTATTAAGCGATAACGCTTGTTTTCGACGATTACAGTGAAACAACCCTTAGCAGTTTGTTTCTTATCCAAAATATTTAACGATTAACTAAAATGTTTGTTGTAAATTAATATCATATTTAATGTGCGTATTATGTATTTTTACCCACAGTTTTTAATTCTATGCTTGTAATACCTATTTATTTACAAGTTTCATATCCATAATGTAATTTCATATCCACAATGAGATATATTTCCGGAACATCAATTGGCCAGCTGTGGGCCTTCAACTTAGCGATGCATGCTTTCATTTAGGTGTCATTAAAGCCGATGCTTTCTGGTTATAATATTTAAGCCATATGCCGAGAGCAATTAGAGTTGTACCTAATGTAAATAACGGACTGAGGCAACAAGTGGGTCAACCAGGGCCGCCGCGCCCCGCGTCCCTCGGCCGCCCTTTGCTCACCCCGGGTCATGAACACCGCCTGTTCATGACCCACTTTATCTTGTAAATCTGAGTTGCGTTTTCCCTCTACATATCAGAAAGCGCTCGATCTTTCAAACTTACAATATTTCCTTCTAGCATATACGTTGAAATATCGGGATTATCTAATTAAAATGCATATACCTTCCAGTTGCATACGATAGGCTGTATTGAATGTAATACATATATTATGATTTATTTTATTACATATAGATTTCTAATAGTTACATAATGCTTAAATGGACATCTCTAGCGGCATTATCATCCCCTGCATACACAACTTATTAAAAAAGCAACAAGCACGATTGTCTAGGTACCTACTGATTTTATACTAGTTAGTACTCATATCTTATTTTTATAAAAGAACCGATAAACAGATAGACATGGTAGCATCGTTAGCTCATTTATAATTTAGCTTGAAAACTCATGAACGATTCCAATAACGTTAAAGCATCAAGCTAGGGTAGGCCTGTAAACAGGGCCGGTGCGTTCGCTCCCCTAGGACCAAGGTCAGTAGTTATCCTTAAAAGTCCAATATTCATGAGCCCTAACTTAACTATAATCATTATACTTAGGTATAAACGATAAAAGCATGTTAAATAAATTAGATGAACGTTAGGTAAGTATAGGCTTGGGCGTGGCCTTCGGGAGATGATTAATATCTACATAAAAAAGCAATTTCAACTAAAAATGTTTCAAATTATAATGCTATGTTTTCTTTTATCGTTTTTAAAAAGAAAGGCGTTATTGTCACCACGTAAATATAAATATCGTAGGTGGTAGCAATACCTACGGATACGAAGTCAAAATGTCTTATGTCTAGAACATCGTACCAGTATTTGTTAATTGTTATAAAAACTATAGGCTAGTGAATGTATTTTCAAAAATATATCTTTAACGATTCATCAATACTTGAAATATAGAAAAGACAATTAGAGATTACAGAAAAGTAACTTCCTCTGTATTTTAATTAAGCTAAGCTGGGTCGACCAGGTACTTAGATAATATGGACCTTATAAGTAGGTAAACGTTATCTAAAATATCGGTGCAGATATAGAGTAAGTAGGTACCTTCTTTTTTTCCTTTTGAAACTCTGTTACTAGTAAGTAGTTTCCTTCCTCAGCTTTGACTCTACTACTACGAGTTAGTATTGTTGGCGACTTAAATAACTCCTTCCGCTGAAGAGATTTATATTTGACCTCAAAATATTATTAAGTATAATATGAAGTGAATAAGAATAAGTTGGTAGGTAGGTGTGTACTAGAAGTTGTTAGTTACCTACTTCAAACTGCGAATTTTCTCTTAGAATCAAAAGATATCGTTTCGATCATGTTTTTGTTTTAATTAATGTATTAAGCTTAAAGATAACAAATATAAAATGAAAACAAGTGGTATTTCCATTCATGTGCGGGTAGGTGTGTGAGAAATTACTATAAGCAGCGATAAAGCCGCCGCGGTGAAGTTCGGGCGACGACAATATTGATTTCCCCGTCTGATGTATTTCAGACTCCATCTGTTGCTCTTCATAAAATTTACGATAGTATTACTGGGTCGTTATTTTTGTATGAAGAGTTTTATTGCTGTGCGGGACGCATTCCTTGTCACGATTTTTTCTTTGTCGGGTTTTCGCATTATTTGTACCTCATATTAGTACTTGATTCTTGACGGATAGTATATACCTACTGTTACATTCACGTATATCTCTGGTGTAATTTGTCATATCGAGATCATATAATAGAATAGTCACTCCGCTACGCAATTGTTATATACTTAGATTTAATTAGAATCCTTGAACACATGAATTATTAAATTAAACTTGTTTACGCGCGTTCCACGTGCTAACATGTTATTTATTACTGAACCGTCTAAGTATAATATTTTATCATAGCGTAATCAAATCGTAAAAATATAATAATAGACGCCAAGTAGAACCTTATCCTTGTTTTGAAGTCGGCTACGAATTCAATAAGGAATTGTGTAAAGGAAAGTAAGGACCTATAATGAATTTAGTTAGGTAGGTACCCGTAGATTAGATAATAACTATTATATGTGCGTAGGTATAATAGAGTTATTATGTAACAAATCAGGTAGATAAGACAATTAAACTGAGCTTGCATCGAAAGTCGCCAAGCCGCGACCAAGCTCCAATGACAATTGTTGTAGTTGCAGATCTATGGAATTTTATATGAGGCGATGATTTCTTAAATTTGGATTTTTCATCACAACTAATACCTGGGTTAAAAAAACCTTCAAAGGGCAAAATATTTTGTGATCATATACCTACTTACTGTATAATATTTTTATTGACATGGGGCATCTTTTACAAACCACGTTGAAAATTTTCCCATCGGGGTACGTACCTACTTACAAAAAATATTGTTTGTTTGTGAACAGATGGTGGCGACAGACGAGACAGCCAGCACGGTGCCGGGGCAGATCGAGACGCCTGGAACATTCGGGAAGCTACGACAGACACTCTCTTCGTCACTTCTCACCGCGCAGGATAAAGGTAACGCAGAACAGTCGTCCTAATTAACCTAATAAATCAGATATTATAAAAAACAAAACAAAATGACAACCACATTTTATAACAAGGTTATAAATAATATCCAGTAGATAGTTAAATCATCTGTGACTTTTTCACCAGTATTGTATTAGAAATTGTGTAATAAAAATTACATGAGTCCCATGTAATTTTTATTACACGACCCAATATCTAGGGATCCTGATCCTAAAAAGAGCCGTGTAATAAATCTATAACCGGGAGCAAGGACATGCGTTCCTTTATATAATACGGTTAAAAACAGTGCGAGAGGCGTGCTGGTTAGGAAAACTAATTTAGAGGCATACCTGAATCCCAATTTATCATTAAACACAAACTTAATCAATTTTCCGTTTGCAAAGACTGAGCTAAGTTGAAGAGAAACTCAACGTAACAATTATAACGCAAAGAGCATTGTTAATTAGATTTGCTCAAACTTCGTTATTGTCAGAAACAAAATTATCTCCCTCAATAAATGAATTCCCTTCAGTTGTTTCCAATTCATTTGCTAATCTTACATATAATAAAACAGTAGAAACCGCGTGTCTGTACAATTGAAATTTTTAACAAAAAATGGGTGTGGGCAATAATAAAATAAAAGAGTAACAGAACACAAAAATGATTTTTTAGATTTTCTTTTCTGTCTGTCTGTCTGTCTGTCTGTCTGTATGTATTCGCTAATCTTGAAAACTACTGAACAGATTTTGACGCGGCTTTCACTAATAGATTAAGCTCTTCCCTGAGCAACATATAGGCTTTGTTTCATCAAAATCGGATGTCAAATAAAAAAGCTATCGTCTTTTAAAGTTTAAAGGTAATTTTTCTATAGGAGATTTTATAGTTACATAATATAGTACTAGATGGCGCCTCAAGGCAATTAAAACGCGCTATAGCTTTTTCTCTGAACTCTGAACTTGCTTTGTGAATTGGTTGAAAAATATCGGATATAATCTAAAAAAATATTGCCTACGTAGACGTAGACGTAGATTTATTGAAATAAATATATGTATTATTGTATGTATTTGCTTTGATTTTAAAAATGCCCAGACGAAACGCTTACAACGCATCGCTATTGAGAAATCTTACTCCGCCTAAATTGTGCAATGGAACCCGACTTAGAGTAACTTCTTTACAAAGAAACTTAATCGAAGCTGAGATTCTTACTGGATGTAGTGCAGGTGAAACTGTATACATACCACGAATACCAATCATCCCCAACAATTTCCCATTCCAATTCAAACGGACACAATTTCCAGTGTCCGTTTGCTTTGCTATGACAATTAACAAGTCTCAGGGGCAGACGCTAAAGGCTGTTGGAGTTGATCTCAGGTCGAATTGTTTTTCACACGGCCAACTACACGTGGCTTGCTCGCGGGTTAGTAATGCGGATAACCTTTTCATATTAGCCCCAGAAGGAAAAACTGTTAATGTGGTTTATAAAGACATTTTATAATTTACATTTGAAATATTAAATACATACCTATATTATATTTTTTATATTATTTGTCTGTCTATCTGTGTGTTCCGGCTAATCTATAGAACAGCTGGACTGATTTGGACGGGACTTTCACTGGCAGATAGCTTATGTAATAAAGAGTAACTCATTTTAGAAAAAAATCTTTAATTATCCATACTTATGTCCCAGTACTTAAATTCCACGCGGACGAAGTCGCGGGCACAGCTAGTACTTACTAAGCTAGGTAAGCGAGGTACCGGAATGAATTATACCTACCAAAAGTTATCAGAATAAATCTTGAATTGGTTTACGACCTTCTTTTGACAAGTCAGTTTACCTTATTATCACATTAAGATATCACATACTGTTTCAGCCAAGTTTAGTAAAGAACGTGACATATTGATCCTGTGTATGCTTCTTACTATTCGAGCTACTTCCAAGGAAGATAAATATAACGAATAACAAAGCTGTTGTAAATATTGTAATATAGTGCAGTATCTAAAATAATAAAAATAATATCGCACTATTAAAATATTTAAATAAAAGTATAACTACATGAGGTTATCTGAACGATAACGGCTTTAGCAAGTAAATACCCGAAGGTATTGTCAGAAAGTAGCAGAAAAGTTTATGGAAATAATAACCTGTATAGGTACATCCTATATAGGGGAGACCTATGACCAGCAGTGGACGTCTTTCGGTTAATGTAATAATGATGAATGATGATGATGGGTACAACTCATGTAGGTATCTACTTAAACACCATTCCACTAAGGTGTACCTATATTTTCTCTTAAAGAAACAAATGGAGTAGATGCTTAACAAATGTATAACTTTTATTCAGAATATAAATCTCTTGAAAATACATATATGCATATATACTTCTAGGTTAGGTACGAGTATACTGTGTAATGTTGTCATCACATAATAGGTATAGGTAAATTGTCTAGTACGGGGTATGTTTGAGTTAGGTAGGAGTAAAGTTTTGCACTTGACTGCTCTTATTTACGTGTCTCTATGGACCTGAGCGTGATTAATTAATTCCACCCTGAGAAGACTTTGGTCGTAGCTATAAAAATACTTTTTTGTGTTGAAAGGAACATAATTCCTGTAGATCATCTATCAAGCAGGCACATAATAATAGAATATTACAATCAACAAAGTTTTTGGTTGACTAGATGAATATAATTATTCCTGATACTTTTGTGGTTTTTACACATGAAATAAAACAATTATACCTAACTCATTGTCCTAGCGTATATTGATATCATTCTGACTTTTCAAGAACTTAACCTACAGTTTCCTTAGCAGACTCAGTTGTTACTATACTACTACCCTTGTTTTGCAATATTTTTTTTATGTTTGTGTCTAGACGTATGAACTTACTATGAGCAAAAGACGAGCAAATATGTTTTAATAAATTGACGATTTTAGTTAATTTTTTCAGTGCACCAGTCAATTATAAAAATATAAACACTAAGTACCTACCTAAATACTATATTTAAAAAAAGTTTTAAAGATTCGTCTATATACTTATTCCTGGCATGAAAAACTAAAGGAGAATGAAACGAGTGGAATTCAAATAAGTCCGCAGATTGTGTCGAGGCGGTGCGGGGCGGCACGGAATCCGCCGGCAACAAAGAGAGCGCCGGCGCGCCCCGCCGCGCTGCCGTCATATCTCGCTATGTGAATATTGAGAAATGCTCATAAATTCCTGCGTTAACTTTGCCTGCTGCTGCTGTCGAATACTACACGTTTTTGTCCTAAATTCATGCAGAGTAAAGCGTAATTGAGTTTATACGAACGTGTTTTAGTAGAGACGAAGAGTTTAGGCATACCCAATTATTTTATTCCCTAACTATATCGAATAATTAAGAATTAGAACAAAAAAAATAATGGGTCTCAAAATAAAAAAGTTACGAATTAAATATATAATGATTTTTGCTTCTCCTGTAAAGTGCCTTTGCGTTTACGCTTCGCTCGGATCCTTTTTTTATAGCCTACTAGTGGTCCCGGCAGACTTCGTCCCGCCCGGCAATGTCGATTTGACAGTTGTCATTGTTGCGTTTTGTTACACTATTTTTAACAAATCAGCTTAATATTTTTTCTTTTTTTTTTTACTGGAACGTGATAAAAAGTATCCTATGTCCTTTTCCTGGCTCCGAGCTACCTCCCCGCCAATTTTCAGCCAAATCAGTTCAGCCGTTCCTGAGTTATAAATGGAGTAACTAACACAACTTTCTTTTATATATATAGATGTCACTCGGGAATAGTGTAGCTTTCCAACAGTGAAAGACTTTTTGAAATCGGTCCAGCCGTTCTGGAGTCTATTCAATCCAAACAAAGAAACAGACAAACGTTTCCTCTTTATAATATTATAAGTATAGAAAAATATTAGTATAGGTATGACAGATAACTGTAAGAAATTAGGTTATACAGTAGGTACCTACTTACCTACTACATATTATTATAAACATAACGTGAGTGACTATCAATAAAAAGGGAAATCATTTTAATAATTAATTTTAATTGCGCCATCATACTTCTTAACGACGTTTTAATATAGACTTCCGTAAAGTAGCATCTTGTGGTCGATTAATTAATTTATTCGGGTACCGACAAGGTTTTGCAATTTTCTATTCAATTCGCCCTTGTTGAATTAGGTATTGTAATTTAAGTCAATTTTGCGGTTTTGATGGCTTTGCCTCATTGTATTTTATTGAGAACGATATTATTACATACCTACCTACTTATATTATACCTACCCAAGTATTTAATATTGGAATACTTATTGCTTAATTTTTCTTTCTAAATTTGGCACTACAAACTAAATCCAAGAGCCCGCAAATAGTTGTAGGTACTTATTTGTGGTGAAAATCTGTGTTACCTGCAGATCGCGGGCTTTTAAAGATTCCAACGAGGTTACATTTAGATACAGAGTCGGTAAGCCATAGGTACTTATCAAACGATGTGCCTGGTATAAAAGTATCGGAATGTTACAGTGACCAAGCTAGGACCGCGACAGGCCGAGCCGGTCGCCGAGCCTGCGCCCGCGCCGCCACCCGCTCAACCGCCGCCGGCTGCGACGCCCGCAGCAAAGACTGAACGGTAAGATTAAAAGATACCTATTAAGGTGTTGGTACTAACTACAGTACCTAGATCTTAAGTTTGACCCCTTCGTAGGTAATATAATAATACGTAGGTAATATAATTATGATGCACAAGGAAGAAATGATTATGATTCGTTTTTTTTATTCAGAATTTCGGCATTTTCAATATTTCGACATTTGATTTTCCATGTAGCAATATACTACATTTAAGTACGCTATCAAACCCGTACATATAAAATACCCTTCAAATAAAGATCCATTTTATAGTGTTTTCACCTTATAAGTTAGTAGCTAAATTCCTGGGAGTTTACCTATATACTTAGTATATGCATTTGAACTTAACCCAACAAGCAAAGTATTCCTATAAGTAAAGACTATAAGTACTAATTTGCTAATAACGTTCCTATAAAGGCATTGACGTAGAGTCATTTACTTATAATAGCTTTGGATAAGCGGTAACATACTCAAGAGCATTAGTTTTTATAATTCATCCTTATAGTATGCTACAAGATTGTAGCACAGAACAGTTATAGGATACTTTTACTTATAGTAACATTATACAAGCGTAGATAGTCTTAAGATCATTTGGTTTTATTTTACATGCTTGTAGTAAGCTACAAGAGCGTCTTATAAGATAGTTATAGGATTTAGTCTCCTATAACAGTTTGCAGAAAGAGCAAATAGTCCTGAATAATATTGATCTTATAGTAGCATTTTGTAAGAGTACAAGACATTATATTATACTAAGCTGAGACTATTTCAAGTGTACATCGCTATTAGTCTTGTCCAATGCTCTTATAACCCAAATTGTAATTGGTTAGAGCCTTATAAGATGAAACAATCCTATAAATTACTTGACCAAACACCTTACTAGTAAATGTCATTCAATCATTGTTTGAATTTGTGTTACGAAACGCTAATACGTTTAAATATGGCGACGATTGCTCTGGATCAAAACTGCTATAGGTGCAATTTTACCTATAATTGTCCTATAATATACTCAATGCAGAGTACTTTTAGAAAATGGCGAATGTTCTCAATTAATGTACGAATATTATTTTAATAACATCTATGATTATGTGAGCTTTTTCCATGGGCATTGTTAAAATCAACAAATTATGGTGGACATTCACAATAAAAATGAATTCCCCGGTAATTTCACACACTATACATATAGTAATTTTCAATACTTAGATATACTCTTCACTACTTACTAATTGTATTAGATAAATTAAAAAGAAAACGGCCACAAAAAATAACTAAGTATATTCGTAGGAGATACTTTGTAACTAAAATTGCTCTAGTATGATACTCATCTCAGATAGTAATAAGAGTTATAGTACTTATAAATGGGTAGTCTCAGGACTTTATAGGATCAATTGTACTACGGTAAAACAATTGTAAGCGTATTATAGTGCCTATTGACGTTCCGCTAGTTCATTATAAGATCGTTATAAGAAAGAATGCTCCTATATCTGCGCCCAAATCCTTGTTTGTAGCATACTTGGAGTATCTTATAAGTCTAATAAAAATAGGCTTCAAGAACACTACAAGTACTGATTTTGCTTGTTGGGAAGTCCATGCATCGAACAGTATACGAAAGTGAAAAAATATATTTATATTTTTACCTTTCATTGTACCTTCATACGTATTTGCAGCGAAGCGGGTAAGGCACCGTCGAGGGCCGGTGCGTGCCGCGTCTGCTTGAAGGCGTTGAAGCCTGGCGAGGTATTTCACACCTGCAACGGTTGTCAGCACAGGGTCTGCGAAGACTGCTCATCGTATTCCAAACCTGCTAGCGATGAAGATGCGGTAAGCATTGGATGCATAAGTCTGTTTTTTTTATATATTTTGAGTGATAAAACATAAATATTCTGTATAACATACTATACCTACATGACATAAACATTCAATTATATAATACAATTATTATTTATAGAGCTTTTTTAGTGCCGATCTATGTTTCGGATACACGTCTAGCGCTACGAAATCATTGGCGGTAAAAGCGTTAATACTATTTTAGTTTTTAAATTAATGCTTGTTATACTAGAACTCATGGCGGTGCTCGGTGTGTCGTCGTAAAGCCGCGCCTCGGCTGCCGCCCGCGGCTCAGGACAGCACGGACTCGCTGCTGGACGTGCCCGTGCTGGACTCACTGCAGCGGCGGCACTCTGAGGCGCGCCTCGGCAGCGGCGGCAGCAGCGCTGGCCTCGCCCCGCCCCGCTCGCCAGAACTGCGAAGACATTCTGACGTATCACCCGCCTCACTTAAGGAACTTGAAAAGGTATTTAAAAATACTAGTCTTTAGGTAAGTATCTTTAATTTACGATGCCTTCTGTACACACAGCACCACAATACCCACAGCCCCCACAGGCCCTTCACACATCGTTACCTCGGCTAAGTCCCACCTGGTGTCTTGAATTTGAGATCCTATGAGGTAACGGACCTCTCCGAAATAAGACAACATAAAGAGAGATAATTAATTCACTATACATCTATTTATATAACACTCCACAGAGAGTAAGTATGACAAAGAGGAGTGTGATATAAGTATTTACTTACTGTTACTTTCAACCCAACATCTAAGCACTACTCTATTGATGTACTTACCTACATAATATGTAATATTATTTA
Organism: Polylopha cassiicola; assembly: GCA_038024825.1. NCBI lineage: Eukaryota > Metazoa > Arthropoda > Insecta > Lepidoptera > Tortricidae > Polylopha > Polylopha cassiicola. The sequence goes on along the minus strand of CP149044.1, from coordinate 9,766,534 downwards.
TATTGCATTCTTGATAGAAGAAGTCGGAAAGAGATAAAATAGCAAGGCAAGGGTATTTCAATACCCACAATGTGACATTATTATCATCTGTAGGTAGGTATCTAAATTTACCTTCGTCTATCTTTTGTTACCTCCGTCAATCGTCTGTTATAATCAAAACTTTTGTGCGTAGGTAACTTAGTGATATTTACTAGCTTGAATCCTTTATGTAGTACCTGACTATCACCGCGTATTGACAGAATAAAATATCTTGACCTTTGAATTACAATAGGTAGTTTTACTTAGGTACTTTTGCCTGTGTGTTCCAAATTTACTTACTTACTTACTTAAATTTTTACTTACTTACCTACATTAGGGTGAGCGCACCTCGGAGCGCTCCCCATTTGTCCGGTGGAGCAGTGACGGCCCCAGGGCCAACTGCAAACAGTCACTCAGAAAAAAAAAAAAATACTTACCTACTCTATTGGACTTTGTTTTACGTGGTTTTATTAACCCCCGACGAAAAAACGACGGGGTGTTATAAGTTTGACGTGTCTGTCTGTCTGTGTGTGTGTGTGTGTGTGTGTGTGTGTGTGTCTGTCTGTGGCATCATAGCTCCCTAACGCATGAACCGATTTTGATTCTGTACTTTTTGTTTGAAAGGTGAATATGTCGGGAGTGTTCTTAGCTATGTTTGATGAAAATCTGCTCAGTAGTTTAATAAGTAGGGGGGTGAAAGAGGGGATGGAAAAATAAAAGTCTACGAACATACTCGAGTGGGGTATCAAATGAAAGAGGATCACGTGCACATTACAAAATGGAAATTATAATGAGAATCGGTTAAGTCGTTCAAAAATTATAGGGTGTCAAAGTGGGGATGGAAAACCAAACGTCTACAAATACCCGAGTGGGGTATCAAATGAAAGAGCATCACGTGTAGATTACCAAATTGAAATTGTAATGAAAATCGGTTGAGTAGTTTAAAAAATGATGGGAAGTAAAATTGTAAATGATAAACCCAATGTCGACAAATGTACCCGAGTGGGGTATCAAATGTAAGAGGATAACATGTACTTACATTACAAAATTCCATGTGAAATGGAAATTAGTTAAAAATAATGATATGTAGTAGATACCTACTTACAAAAAGTATGAAATAAAAAAATAAATTAAAAATTTAACAAACCCCCGACATAAAAACCTAACAGCCATTTAAAAAGTATAACAATAATAAAAACTTAATATTAGTTACCTAAATATTAATATTTCTACAATGAAAACGTCATGTCGGGGGAACCGTAGGTTTAGATAGATTGTCGGTAACACCTAAATGAGAAGCGGTTCCCCCGACTTGACGTTTTCATTGTAGAAATATTAATATTTAGGTAACTAATATTAAGTTTTTATTATTGTTATACTTTTTAAATGGCTGTTAGGTTTTTATGTCGGGGGTTTGTTAATTTTTTTTTATTAATTGTTTAAATTCTTACTTGAAATAAAAATTTGGTTAAATTAATATTTTGCTTTCTTTTGATGTGGAATCTTCTTTCTGATTAAGTATTTATAATGAATTAAAACATTACCAAACCAGTACCTATCTAAAAATTTTAAGAATTAATAGGTACCTTACTACTTAAGTATTATTTGTTGAAACAATTTAAGTAACAGAAACCATTCAAAACTTTCTACTATTCATAGTGGAATTTATAGTTTGAATGCACACGTATACCTATATCAGTATGAGTAACCACGCTGCCGTTGCGGCAGTTAAAGGGTGGCGGCACGGCCACGCCAGCGAGCGAGTCGCGGCGGCCGAGCACGGTGACGCCGGCGCGGCGCCGCTCCGTGCGCGCGCCCGCCGCCCGCCAGCGCTCCGTCGACGACGACAAGCAGGACAATGCGGCGCATTCGCCGGCACTAGTTGCACCGCCGCCGATGTCGAGAAGGTAAGAACATATAACATACTAGCTTCTGCCCAAGACCTCGTCTGCGCACGATGATTACTTTACACAATATCGTTATAAAATGTAGGTAACCTATATGTTATTCTGATCTATATAAAGTTTCATCAAAACTCATTCAACAAACATACATCGACACATTCTTATGAACTTTCACGTTTTTAATATTAAGTAGTAAGGATTATATTATGTCGTTCTCGTACTTATATTGATTTTAATGCTGTCGTTATTCATCAGTCTTACTACGAACATGAGAATTGCAAAATAGTTAGATACATATAAGGAATTTTCTTGTATTTGTACAATTTAGGATTTACAACTCTTCTTCTTCTTAGTTGTACACTCTTGTCAGAGTGGTCGTGGTTATGGGTTGACATCTTCCATGTAAGTAGCAGCCCTCGCGAGTTTCCTCCATCTCAGCTCTCTATTTGTGGCTCTGCGTGCACACACTGTCAGGTAGCACTTTGTCGTTTTATAAGATCTGTCCATCTTGTAGGCGATCGGCCGCGAGAACGTTGGCCTTCAACTCTTCCCTGTATTACTAATCTCTCCATTGAACTTTCGTTGCGGATGATGTGTCCAAACATTTTTAGCACGCACGCACTTGCACAATTGACGAAAGACTTTGTTTGATGTTCAGTTCTTTCCGGATGGAGAGATTAGTCCGGCGGGCAGTCCATTTTATTCTCAGCAGCCGTCTCCAACACCACATTTCCAGAGCGTCGATTTTTTTGCGGGTTTTCTGATGGATCGTCCATGTTTTAGTTCCGTAGAGGAAGATAGGAAATTCTAAACACCTCATCAGGCGAACTTTCATGTTTTTAGTTATTCGGCGGTCTTTCCATATCTTCGTGAGCTTTTCCACAGTCGATCGCGTTATAGCACATCGTCTTTTAATTTCTTTTTCACAATTTCCTGTATTTGTGATAGTGGATCCCAGGTATATGTAGCTCTGGACAACTTCACAATTTACTATGCTGTGTGAGTCAGGCAGGTTATTATTTTTACGATCCACTATCATCACCTTCGTTTTATCACGATTTATAGCGAGACCAAAATCAAAGCTGGTTGTTTCTAGAAGTGAAAGAAGCTGTTCAATGTCTACCTGTGATGTCGTAAGAAGGGTGGTATCATCTGCATACCTCAAATTCGATATCAAACAACCTCCAATTGATATTCCCTTCTCCCATCTTTCCAAAACTATCCGCATTATGTATTCTGTGTAGGTATATAGGGTGAGTGCTCCGGTCCCAAACCAGTTAAGGAGAAATTTTGACTTTAAAGTGTTGTTACGCAAAATAGTATCAACCTATATTATCAGATTATTTTTTATCTGTTACATTATGTAATTAAAAGTAATGGTTCAAAAGGAAATCACTTAATTCTAGATAGTTTTTTTGAATTTTTTTTTTAAAGTTTAAATTCTGGAATGTACCTTAGATTGACCAACCGGCCCCAGTTGTTGTTAGGGTTTGTACCAAAAGTTGACCAATTGAAAAACGATAGATAAATATAAGAAATAAGACAATAAAAGGTTTTTCTATTTTATAATCGTCTTTATTAATAACTAAGAAAACTTCTGCTTGTCGCTGTGCAATTTCGGGGTTTCTCTTCATGAAATTGTCGAACCATTTCCTTCCCGGTATATCATCTTTGAACGGCGTCGGCCGATTGTCTGTTGTAATTATTTTTGTTTCTGTATCTACTAACTGCTCTTTTTTAATAGGGATTCCTTTTTTCGCATTTATCCATCTGCAAAGTAATTGTTCCTCCTCAGGTGTTAAAATAGTTGGCGGTCCCATACCATTTTTCGTTGTACTGGATATCCAGTACAACGAAAAATGGTTACGATATGTTTCTCTAATTTTGAATCCCGACTGTATTTCATCAGGTGCTTTTCATACATCTTCTTTGTATTTGAAAAATACTTTTTTGGCGGCGTAGTTAATCTACAACAAATGGAACAAAAAATATTTTTAACCTGTTTGGTCAAACTTAGGAAAATCTTTTTTGTATGCAGTACCAATGTCAAACCACTGGTCAACTACTGAAAACTAGGCAATATCAACCATAAAATAGTGAGTGGGGTATCTAAGTATGCCATAGCTATGAAAAAAAACAACTAAAAAAGACAGAAAATAAAGTTGTACAAGGAGCCAATAGTTGACCAACTGGTCAACCTTAGGAAATCCATACAAAATATTTACCTATAGTTAACCAGCCTTGAAAAAAATTAAATATAATAATATACACTTGAAATTACATTGAAATCGTTAAATACAACCATTAAATAACTTGGAAAACAAACAATTACAACTAAATTTATACAAAAAACACATAAATTCAATTAAAATAGTCTTACCTGTCGAAGCACGTTCCTTACTGCAATGGCGGTTGAAGCACAACTAACAGCGACAAGTAAAAGTAAAACGAAGTTATTGGCTAATCTGTGGATATTTTTCTAGCGGTTGATGTGATTGGTTGATTCGATATAGTTGTCAAAACCTATAGCCAACATTAAAAATAACGGCTACCGGCGGTAAATCTTATTATTGAGAATCAAAGTCACAAGTGGTCAACAACCGGTGCATGGTCAACTATAGGGTCAACCACCCTATGTTGAACAAAAGTGGAGAGAGAATACTGCCGAACACCACCCCGAGTTTTAAAAATCCCCGAATTATTTCTATCCACACTGCCTAATGCTAAATTAATAAATAAAATATCAATAGGAATATGCCTACACATAAATAGCGAACATAAGTAAATCAATTCGCTTTATTTGATCCTTAAAAAGGGGAAAAATTTGAAATACGTACGAGAGACGTAATTTTGAAGCAATATTGTTGACGAAGCTCAGAGCCAACAGAGGAAATTGCATTCGTACCTTTCCACGCCATTAACACGATTATGTCTATCCCTGTGACATGAACCGGCGGTAGCGTATTTTTTATTCAGATTTCGCTTTTGTGATTACAACTTTCTGTAAACTGAGTTAATGCATTTTAAACATTGAGTATTTTATTTAATGCATAGTACACTGCGGTAAGCTATTAGGTACCGACTCACGTCATTCCATTTCACTTGAAATGGCAAATAATATTTTCTTTTTATATTTGAGGGCAAGAGGCTAGACGTATCAATATACATAATACTAGCCGTTTTCCCCGGCTTCGCACGGATCCCTAATTTTTTTGCAAAATATTTACAGCCTATGTTACTCAGGGTGAACGTAGCTTCCCAACAGTGAAAGAATTATTAAAATCGTCCAGTAGTTTTTAAGCCTATTCATTACAACCAAACAAACAAAGTTTTCCTCCTTATAATATCAGTATAGAACTATAGATATATGTATCTACCCATTATATGTCGTAACTATTATAGTTATCATTCAAAATTGTATATAATCTGTTAAAGGATGCCTACTTAATTTGATACGAGTGAATTGTTGGGTACATCAGGGCGTCCGCAGTGGACGTGGTCGGCGCCGGCGCAGGGTCGCGCCGCGGGTCCTACCGAGCGGAGGACACCTCCGAGTCCACGCCGTCCATCGCAGGCCTGGCTGTTGACGAGGATCGGCCCATCAGGCGACGCGGCAGCCAGCTGTGAGTTTAGCTGCTCCAATTTTGTTAATCGGGGGATCGTCGAGCTTTTCAGACATCGCCGTCTCAAACTATGTTTAACAATCTTTAAGTAAAAAAAACTTAAGTGAAGTTTTCTCCTGCTTATATTAGGTTATATTTTTTAATATTAAGTCCTTATTATTATTTTTTTTAAATAGTCACCTAAGATACTAGTAGTTTGACATTTGGCGGTTATGCTGTAAACATTCATTGTACCTAGTAGGTATATATTGGTAAGTATAGATGCTATTCGATACGAATATTATAGTTCTGATAGTAAAAGAAATTATTTAAATAAACTGTCACACGAGTAAATACATGCCTCTACACAAGTCTTGTCATAGCTATCTTTGTTCACTTCAAAACTTTTATTTGTTTAGCTTCGTTCAAAAGACAAACTTTTACTCTACGTTACTTCAGTTTGAATTCTTATAACTTTCTTACTTGTTGCGAACGGAAACCGATAACATCGCCCACATACGGGTAACGAGAAACTCGATGCCGCAACTTTAAGAATTACCTGTTCATTTAATTTCTAGCCCCGACATAGCAGCCCTTCAACAAAGGACTGGGGCACTTAGTGCAATGGCTGCCCTCACGTCACGCACTTCTGACTCGGCCGAACAGCCTCCGTCGGCTGCTGCGGTAGCCGCGGCCGCCGCTGCCGCCGCCGCCGCCCGGCAGATGTCAGTAGACGCCGAAGCTATCAAGATAGTCATCCATGACGTGGATGACCGCTCGCCACGACGAGTTTCACTGCGCCGCGACCCTAATGATAAGGGTCATCGATGTATGTCATAAACAATCTGATATTATAGATATTTTTATTCTAACTATATTTCCGGATAGAGTTCGGTCACTCAGATTACTTTACTATCTGTATATTATAATACTATTATCTATCCCGTGTATATATATGGGATAGATAAAACGTTTAAGGATTATCCGGACAAACCCGTCTTTAGTATAAAAGGACATGGTTTGTGATGAGATTCCACTATTAAAACAAGGAAGAGATAATGGCATGAAGACGAAACCTTTTCAGCGCGCGGTTTTGGCATGCGAGTGGTGGGAGGCAAGCCCGATGCAAGCGGGCGGCGCGAGGCCGTCATCGTGTGGACCGTGCCCGGCGGCCCCGCAGACCTCGCCGGATTGACTCAGGGAGACAAAGTAAAGAAAAGAATATTGATGATTAATTATACAACGCGATCGTGTTTTTTAATTGTCCAGAATCCATTAAGAATAATTTACGGGTACGTTTATGGTTATCTAATTTCTGATCAAACTGTTTTTGAATCGCGCTAGGTGTTGGAATGGGGAGGGGTGCCACTGACGGAGCGCAGCTTCGAGGAGGTGTGCGCCGTGCTGGAGCGAGGCGGCGACAGCGTCGAGCTGCTGGTGGAGCCCGCGCCGCCGCAGGACGATCCGCCGCCCTCGCACTCCAGCCAACACCACCATGCGCTTTACGGTACGACACACACTTAGTTAACTGAAGACACGCTATACTGTATCTACATACAACATAAGGATACAGCAAATAAAGACGCATAGATTAACTGTGCCCTTATTCTGTTATCTAGATGAAGAGAGCTTACTTACGGTTTAAGCCTGTTGTGAATTTTCTTATTTAATTCATGTTTATTTATAGGTACTAATGAATTTATCAGATACTATTTAAAGAAATATAATATATTATATAAGTATACATTCAGCGTCGTCGTCTTAATTATAATTACCTACTCTACGATAATATTTTAAATTAAATCGATACTATAGATAAGTAGAACACATGGTTTATGGGGATAGCTCCCCGACGTGCCCGAAATTTAAAACGTTTTAATTATTCAGCTACTGCGCAGATTTTTTTTATCTTTTGCAACATGAAAAAGGTTTCCTCGGTATTTACTTAAGTATACACGAATACGCAGCTGGTGGAAACAGGGTCATTGTTAAAAAAGTTCTGTTTCATTAGTTAGGCTCTCTTTATGCTACATCTGTATATATCTTTTCGTGTTTGTAGGTATTTTCTAAATGTGTATAGGCACACATTAAACTTACCCATTTACCGTCAACAACTTTTAATTGTAATATGTAATTCAGGTATTGATCTTGATTATCCACAGTTATACATATATTTACAGGTATTACAAATTAAATTACTTTCAACATTATTATACTCTCTCTGAATCATTATTTTTGTATATTCTATCTTTCTCTATCCTCCTCACTATTTCTTTTCCGTCATACTATTTATTGTTTGTCTAATCTCGAATAAACACAATTTGTTTCAGCTATGAGTGATCTATTGCACATTGCATAACCTATTTTCAGTCTTTCCTGTCCTCTGTCCGATCTTCGTTAACGGTAGAACTTTAAGTACAATTAAAAAATACTTACTGTTATCATTTTCATATCGAACACTATTTCATTTCCAAAACCAGTAATAGTGTAATACATTATTTTGGTTCACAGAACCGGATACCGACAAATCACCATCGTCGCCGACCCGAAGGAAATTGCCGAAAACCCCGGTATAAACCCATAGGCTTTAATTGTTACATATGTGTTGTGAACCCATGAGACATTGAGCATTTCCGCTCGTTCCTTCATGTACTTTGTAGAGACTGTCACTCAGTGCCTACTCCTCTGCGCTTCTTGGATCACTCATTATCTGATACGAGTAATCTATCATGGTCTGTCCGAATAACCTTTTTGTACGTCGAAGGTTAATGGATCATCCCGTATGCAATTTAACAGCATTATGTCTATGAATAACACGTAGATGATCCAATAACTATTATGTTTGCAAGTAATCCATGATTGAATACCTAGATGTTGTTATTGTTCACGTGAGGAGGTGGGAGTGTGATAGGAGTGATTTTCTCCTTACCATATTGTGCCATGTTAAATGAGGGTATGCGTCGCAATGCGCGGCTGTATTGTATACCTATTTACACTTTTCTTTATCCAAGTTGAAGTCTAAGGCAAATTTAATTTTAATTTTTTGACGTTACTTAATATACTTACCTATCATCTGTGGATGTTGTGTCTAGCCTTGGGATTCATATTGGATATAGATATGAAGTGCAGGGGCTAACTTTGTTGCTCTGCTGTGATACTGTAGCAAAACATCTTCCAACGTTAGCCTAGTTTTAAGAAATTAGTGTTTCTATCTTGCGGTTGTAGTTTAACTTTATTAACCTTTTACTGTTTAAGAAAAGGGATGTTCTGTTTGTTTACTTAAATGAAGTATAAATATATACCTACTTACATTTTACATTTCATTGTTACCTGCGTGTGTGGTTATCATTTCCATATTAATCGTCAGAGAAATATGTGAAAAAATACTACATACTTATTTTCAGATTTTTATTTTTTCTATCACCATTTCATAAACTCGTCGGAGCTGGACGCGGTTGAGTTTTAGGGAATTACCTAATGACGAATCTCAGTCGTGATTACGTAAGTGTAGATAGACACTATCCGACATTAGTGTTCGATAGTAGATTAGGGGATTCGTCCCGATAAAAATAAACAAATAGGCCCTCGTGGTTGGCATTAGTGCGTTTATAATTGATACAATAGGTATAAATACAGCCATAGTGAAGTTAGTGATGCTGCCGCTTTCAGCTTATCCACTAAGAACACATTAATTTCATTCTTCGAATAACTCAAGGCTGAACTCAACTAAAAACTCGTACAAGACCTTTTTCTCTTGACTCCGAGATCTGAACAGTTTGAATTGCAATCGATTACGAAAATCATACTTATATTAAAAACAAATAGTAAAGGATCAAGAACTCAAAATGAGAAGTTTGGCGTGGACGAGGTGTGCGACGCCGCGGCGAGCGAGGTGAGACCCGGCCGCCGGCCACGCTCGCTAATGTTGTTTTGTCTCCGACCCGCATCCACGACGCCGCACTTCCTGTTTGTACCGTCTCATGTCTTGCGCATCGAGTTTGTCAGAGTCTTGCTGTTGATTTAGTGTAGTGTATGCCTCACTTGTTAGCGTCGCGAGACGCTCGCGACGACTAGTCTCTTAGCAGCTTGGAGTGCAATGGTGGCTGCAATGCACGGTCCACGACACCGCACTCGCCGGAACCCCTTGAGCGACAGGCGCTCGCCGACGGCGACGGCGACGCTTCTGTGGCGACATGCGACTGACACTTCAACGACACGTTGTACATACTGCTCAGTAGTTGATTGTTACGACTCATTCCTTACCGTCTGATGAATGCATGAAGTGGCACAATGTGGATATTATTGTGTGCATTAATATAGTATAAAGCACCGTAAAAGACGAAACAGCCTCTTTGAGTAAAATAACTGTTACAATGATACTCTGCGTTTTATATAACTATATACTTACTTCATAATGTACCACTATTTGAATTGCGTATTAACTACGTAAGTTCACAAAAAAATTGTCTAAAGTTCAAATTGTGCGCGTACCCATTGTAATCTCTTTTTTGACACAAATTATTAAAATATCTGATTGGCATCTTGATTAGTATCTATCAATAAAAAGTACTTAGGGACAGTGTATTATATCGATAGGTGCCTTCACATCGGTCATCAAAAATCTACACAAAATGGTCAATCCAAAATATCTAAGTCATGCCTATTATTGTAATGTTAACTAAAATGTATTCACCTATCAACCATATCAAGTGAATCAGAAACACGAACCTCCTTTATGTAGAGATTGGTATTAAGTTTTGTAGGTATTAGATAATCTAGATCGTGCTTTCAAATGTTGAGTCACAGGACTATTGTTGATTCCTGGATGGTCTTATTTAAATAATTCCAACAGGCGTTTTATGTGTCTGCCTAAAGTAAATGCAATATTTTTACGCCGGACACTAGCCTAGTACTTACATAATATGTGCATATTTGTATTTATTCGTTACTTAGAAATCCTTCACATTTGCATATTTCTAATAAAAAAAATTGTACTACATAATTTAATATGTCACAAATACCTACTTACCTAAATACTAATAGGACTTAATATTAGGCTAAATTAGTTCTACCCACCTTACATACCTACAGTTCTCCTCTGACAATTGGTTTCGGGTCAAAACTTTATTGTAGGTAATTTTGTCGGTAACTGCTTAACAAACCGACATCAGCATGACTAAAGCTTTCTGCATGGCGGATAAGAACGTCAGATTTTATTACTTTTTGTGTTAAATAGAAATGCCTCAGCCCGAAGCATGTTATTTGATAAAATATTTTTGTAAGTGAAATGAGTTCGTACTTACTTATATGCAAGTTGCCAACCCACTTTAATTGCGATGTGAATGCATTGCTATGAATCGCACAGGTTGAATGGGTTTTTTTGAGTTTACTTATCTCTCCTGACAGAGAACTGATTACATAGCTGATCGTTGCTGCATGTTAATCGGTCGAGTAAATGCCCCAAAAATTACCAATATAATTTAGATGCATTCTAGGTTTTCGAAAATACTTTTTACTTACATTCTGTTAACCGTTAATTATTTATTTTGCTAAAAGTGACCCGTTTTATTGTTTAGGTAGTAGCAAATGCAATTTACGTCTACAGTGTGTACCTAGTGTGTACTAGTGCGATGATGCTACGACTTTTGAACACCAATAATAGTTTTACGAAAAGCCAAAACGCTCTGTTACTTCGTTTAAGTGTGTTTAATATTTTCGACGTCATCGCATTCGTATATGGGTTCATAGTTTTATCAGTGCAAGTGTTTGAATATTCGTATTCCGTGTGTAGGAGCAAGAACGCGCGGAGCGTGCCCGCGAGCGGCCGGCGGCACGCGCGCAGCTGCAGGTGTGGTTCGAGGCAGAGCTGCGCAAACTCGTAGTGGTGCTCATCGCCGCCGACGACCTGCCGCCGCGCGACCACACGCTCGGATACGGCGACGAGCCCGAAGCATTCGCTAGAATACGCCTATTACCATCGCTGTGAGTTTATAACCCTTCTTTAACTAATGGCCTGTTTCACATGTTTCTGTATAAACCGTGCCAACTCACAAGTTTTCATGTCACTCTTACCAATCCTGTCACCATCAACTGAACTGTATGTTTCGGTGCAGTATGATTTTATTCATAGTTACATACTGCTGAGGTTGGGCACTGTTCTGATTGAATAGAGCAGAAAATGTTCGAAACCGAAAAACTAGAATGCAATACAAAACGAACTCATCGAAAAATCGACTCATCACACACCTACCGGCCCGGTTCGTTAAGAACGTTCAGTAAACCAGCAACCAGGTGGCATCATCGGTAAGAATCATCATTCTAACCGGTCAGAAAAAAGCATTATAGATTACTTAATATTTCCGTATGTAATGGTCATTTACTTAATCGTCTTTCGCAATTCCCATAGAAATAAATGGAGCTAGCCAATTCCAGCTCACCCCATTGTACCATAAAGAAAATAAGTTCAATGCCAAATATTATGTTTTTGTACTATCTAGTAGTAACATTGTTTTCTTTACTACTATGCAGTGAGACATGCCCACCGGTGGAGACAGACCCCGCCTCGGCATCGTGCAGTCCGGTGTGGAACGCGACGCTCGGCTTCGGCGGGCTGACGGCGGACTTGCTGGCGGGCCGCGCGCTCGAACTCACGCTCTGGGACGCTTGCCCCGGCATCGACCCAGTGCTCATTGGCGAATGCACCGTATGTTTCTTACCTTTTGCTGTAATTTGAATGTAATGTGTTCGAATTTAAGGCAACCGTTAAGAGATAAAAAGTAACGTATCTACATACTATGTGTAGATGGACCTAGAAAAAGCGTTTGCGGAAGAGCGCGCCGTGTGGTGGACGCTGGAGGAACGCGGCACGCGGTCGGCCAATGCGTCGCCGCGCGGCTCTCTCACAGGTGCGCGCGCGCTGCGTCGCGGCGACTTTGCCTCGCAACGCTCAGTCTCAGGTACAATAGGTACAGAAAAGATCGCAATCAGTGGGAACCGTGTAAAAAGAAACTCCATTATCGTATGCTGATTCTTAACATTACGACTACGTGAATAAAGAATCTCTAATAAATACCTAAACGGGAGCAATACACTTATTTAATTCTGTATTAAATATAAAATAATTATGTGCTTAAAGTCCGCAGGTAGCAGTTGTGTTGTAGTCATTTGCTGCAAATGGTCCTGGTTTTACCATAAGTAATACTGATACTAGTGTTTATGAATTCAGATGACGTGGACTCAATCGGCGAGTGCGCCTCGCTGCTTCACCCGGACCACGCGTGGGTGGGGGGCTCGCGGCGCGGCTCCTCGCAGTCGGAGACGCTCGAAGTGGAGGTATACCAGCTCGGCAAGGACTTCTCGCGCTCACTGCCGGGATCGCGCCGCTCCTCCTTCCAACAACAAGAAAAGGGTAACGAGCACGCCATTATTTTAGCCATCTTATGTACCGAATGTGTCGATACTGTCTGTTAACACACACCACACCTCGACTAAAAGCACAATCATCCCATTGGTCATGCAAACGTATCTTTAATTGTAAATTTGGAATGATTGGTAAACGTAGGTTAGAATAGATATCTAGTTAAATAAAGAGAAAAAGCGAACTGGGCCACATTCCTTAGAGGGCGCAGCGGAGGCGAGCGGTGGGGCGAGCGCGTCGCGGCGCACGGAGCGACGGCGCTCGTCGTGCGTGCGCCGCGACCCGGACGACATCCTGCGCTCGCTGCGCGCCGTCAAGGGCGAGCTCGGCCGCACGCTCTCGCTCTCCGGGTCCACCGCCCGGCGTAAGTATACAAGCGTGATAAGCGGAACAGTTGTACCATTTCAGATTTATTTTTACAAAATTGAGATTTAATTATTTTTTATTTAACCATGATTACCTTATCACCGCTGACTTTTGTACCTGAGTAATATTTATTAAAACCCTTTTATAAACACTGAGTAAGCGTAGTATATTAATTTGTACCTACGTTCCATTATGTAACGTAATTTGAGCAGATAATTATTATTTATACTGCAATCTCTCCATTCGCATTTTTCTATAAATCACAAATCATGATTCCGGTTAGCACGTCTTATAAATCACCCTTTTTCCAAACACAAAACCGTTAGCAAGACAGAGGGACTTGACGTTTACGTCACTTTCGAACGCATTTAACGACTCTCCCAAGTAATGATTACATTATACAAAGATTGAGGGTAGTACTGACTTGTACTGTGTTGTGCTTGTTTGGTCAGCAGCGACGGACCGTTAGCACCTCGGTAAGCGACTCGCAGGCCCCCGGCCGGCGCCGGCGCCCGCGCTGCTCCCGCAGAGGGTTTGTCCGTGCGCGGTGTCGGTGTACGCGTTCCCTTGTGACGTCTGTCGGCCGCCTGCCCCCGTATTCCGGTTTAATCGCCGCGCTCGCGCCCATCGAAACCGCTCCTCCTGTATCACTCACGCCTGACCGCGGCGCTCGAGATACGGAAGAAGCTCGTTCGATCGGTTCCAGCCGGAGACCAGAATAGGGCCTCGGGCAACGTAGTGTAGCATGGGTCATACATAGCTTGCGCGGCGGCCGCGCACGCACCGTTGAATGTGGCTGCGCCCGAAGCTTCTCATCACTTCACTGTGTCTGTACTGTACTGTCCTGACGCATGCCCGGCCGCGGGCGATCACGCTCACTTCATCTGTTTCTGTGTACCGTCTGTACGGCTGACGTTCATCTCGATGGCATTGTGTCGCCTAGGATGTTTTGGGCTTCATTACCTACCTCTGCGAATGTCACTCATTGTTAAGATACGCATTCTATTAGTTTTCTTGTACATACCTAATTATTATCTTTTTTAGGCCGTAGTTGGGTATTAAACCGTTTTATACCGAATGCGTTTAATTTACACTTTCGACGATAGAGTTATCTAATGTAGCAATCGACTGGAAATTTAGGAAGCACATACTTGCGACTCGCCTAACTCGCAGGTGGTGGCATGAGCTAAACATAGTCTTCCACCTTCCACACATAAGTTTAACTAATAAATTACTATTAATTTATTGGCTGTTCATGACACGGAATGCTTATACATGAGTTGGAGATGGCTTCAGGCAACTATTAGAAACTCGACACTTTTGGCTGCACACGTTGATACGCTTCTTCTTTCATTTATGTGTTTAGGAAACAACTCGATTGGAATATATGTAAACAAAAATGTACATTCGCTCGAAGCTGTTTGACGTGCTTATTTTATGTAATGTTTATTTCAATCATTTTAAGTGTTAAATTGAATGGTTTATTCTAATTTTATTTTTTATTTAGATATGAGTGCTTGGAAAAGATAAGTTACTTTTCTAGTTTCATAATTATCACTAAGAATAATAAATCATCAAGTGTAACTCTTCAAGTCAACTTATCCGAGTCTATATCTAGAGGCCCATATTTAAAAAAAGTCCATGAAAGCGCGCCTATGAACGATCGCTCACAAACAGAAACATATGAGCAGTTGTGAGCAATCGCATTGGTTGGGCGCTCGTGGCGTGTCGCGTTACGGACGGGTAGTATCGGTTGTGACGGCGCAGGCACGGCGACGGGGCGCAAGGGCAGCATGTGGGCGGCGGTGCCGGCCGCAGTGGACCCGCTGGCCGACGACGAGGACTCAGTGCCACTGGGTCCCGGTCAGCTGCCGCCGCGCAACGCCTCGCTGCCACCGCTGCACGCAGAAATCAACATCAGCATGATCATGATCAAAGGACAGTTGGAACTTGAGGTCAGTACAGGTCTTCGACTATGACAGCTAGAGTTATCCCCAATCTTCGACATCTGTTATTTGTCTGTATCCGCGTTATATGTTTCAATATTCTCTCCTGTGCTAAATATTCAATTAAAACTTACTTTTAAAATTAAATTTAAATTTAAATGTAAAATCTTTTGTTACAATATGTTTTAATATAATGAGCGTTTACCCGCTTATCATTGTTACTTACATTATTTACCCGCTTATCTGAGTGTTACTTGGACATTATGAAACAGGCCCTAAGTATTCAAAATAAGGCTCACTTAAATTTAGTATCTTTTTTAGGTACCATTTGCTATCTAACATGAACAAATTAAATTAGGAAATTGAAATATTCTCATTTCCATTTTGTAACAGTGCAAAATTATAAAAGGAAACAAGACATTGCCTCGCTTTGAATGCAAAGACGACTCGAGGATGTTAATTTTAATCTCATGGAAATCTAAGTATCCTCGTGTGAACGTTCGTAGGCGCGACGCGTAGCGGATGTCTAATATCGTAGCAGTGCTAAATGCTACGGCGTCACGGAACTGTTATTATAATTATAATATTATTATCCTTTTACACTAACAGCAGCAATCCTTGTACATAGATTAGATTAGATTAGATTCATTTATTTCCCAAAATTTATACAATATAATTACATTAGTATGTCAAATTACATGTACTCATATTGAGATCGTCAAAAACAAAGACAAAGAACAATAAGATTAAATAATAATTAACAGCAAAATCACAATTTCATTACAATAAGATTTTGTCATACCGTATACAATTCACCCAATCACACACAATTTAAACTAATAGATCTAGGCCCAAACTAAGTAAACTAAAGTGTGATAGACCTTTTTGCTGATTACCTACATAAGAAATATTGAAATTAATGACCTAATATTTAACAAAGATACAATCAGTATGATAAATATAAATACCCCGGCCAGCATGGTTCGAGTGCATAAGTCTGAAGTTGTATCTACATACCTAATCTTTTTCTGCAAATTTATTTGACAGTGCTTTATTTTGCGAATTGACACATTATATGCAAATAAAGAAACAAAGGGAATGTAAGTGTATGTTTTATTCCAGATATCACATGCGCGGCGCGTTTACGGCGTGAACGGCGAGGTACCGGACTCGTATGTGAAATGCTACCTGCGGGACGGCGACAAGTGGCTACACAAGCGCAAAACGCGCGTTATACGCCGAACCACAGAACCGCACTTCAAGCAGACGCTCAAGTATCAGGTATGTAGGTAAATGTAGGAATAAGGATTAATTTAGAGATTGACGATATGGTGCGCGAGAAAATCGAATCCAGGTACCACGATGAGAGCGTTTACGAGCGAGACAATAACGATAAAATCCATTTATCATTCGCTTCATGAACAAGGCCACACTACATTTCTACCAGATTCCCGAATGACATGCATTAAATATCATCCAATTGATAATAACGCTGGAAACAAAGAGTTGAACAGCTTAGCAGCTTTAAACATGGAATGTTTTATTACCTACCTACCTATTAAATAATTTCCTTTGCTTCTAGAAAAAAATATCTACCTAAAGGAAACAACTTTGTTGTTGGTTCGGATTAGACTATCGACATTGTTCATCCACGGAGTTTTATATAAGTATGTTAATTATTTTCAGGCTAATGAAGCCCTTGGACGGACGCTAGTGGTGATGCTGTGGCAGCGTTGCGGCGGATTCGAGCACAACTTGGCGCTGGGCGGCGCCGAGATCACGCTTGACAAATTGACGCTGCCGCAGCGCACGTACGGCTGGTACCCACTGTTCCCGGCCACCTCGCTCGCGGCCGACGAGTCGCCCGACTGATCCAGGGAGCCGTCGCCGGAACGACGCGACAACTAGCGCTCTTGCGACGGCTCTTGACTGTTCCTTTATTCATGTGGCTTCATGTCGCAGTATATTTTATAGGGTGATCTTCGGCTTTGGATCCACTGTGTGATAGGATTTCATCATAATTTAGGTGTCTTTTTAAAAATTAGGATTGAGTATCGAACGACTATCAAGGAAGAAGAAGGATAGTTTAAGACTGATACGATCCTATCATAAAGTGATATCAAGTCTCATTAGGTCATAATGTACCTACTTACATCTATTACAACATCAGGAATAGAAGTTGCGCTGCCCTCATAGATGCTGCCCTAGCTCCACGTGTTAGATAAGAAATGTATATAATGTTTCATCTGTATTTCATTTTACAGTGAAGACGACGTTACCAATTATTCAAAATATGGAATGACATGCAAGTCCATCCTAATATTCCTATATTATAATATAAACATATTTTGGCCTACAGTGAATTCTGAACCAAAATTATTTTAGCGTTCAATGTGATAGTAAATGTTTCTCAATCAAAATATTATTGTTATGCTAATTGTTGTGTTGTAAGATCTTATATTCAGCGAAGCGTAAATATATATATTATAGGGAGTGTAATTTGATTCGTTGCTATTGATTGGAATTCGCGGGCAGGCCCCGAGCTTTTGGTGACGACACCGTTAAACGTAGTAGTATTAACAAAAGGAGCTTATAGCAAATTGCTTCTACCTTAAATTATGCATAATATTTGTAGTAATTTTATATGTTACGTGTTTGTAATAATATCTTAATATAACCTTTGTAAGTAGGTAAATGTTATACTGTTTGTCTAAATCATAAAATTACATCCTTCTGATAAGTACTTTCCTACACATTATTTAATAGTTTTAAAATCTATTTTCATGTAGATTGTTTAATTTTTGCAGCGGTAGGTATTTTTCTAATACTTACATTATTAAAGCCCTTTATTGCGTATAACCAAAGAATACTTACTCTATAAAGGCGGAGATAAATATTTCAACGAGGACGAGTTTCTTATATTTCAAACCGTAAGGTCCGACGATTTTGTTAAATATATAAACATATATACTCCAAATACTAAAATGCCAACCAAGATATACATAAAATTTCTGGAAAGTAAAATAATAATGTATCTGCTTAAAAACGTAGAGACTTTATGATTAGGTACGATGTACTTTCTTTAGAGTGCTTAAATGATGTACTTGATGATTTAAGTACTTACCTAGCTAATCATATTCAAAAACTTATTCTCTAGGAACTGTAGACACCATTTCTATCGTCTATGTAATTTTAACCGAAAAAATATCTTGTAAATAACTCGTCTCAGAAAACCCCAACTTCGACACTTTGCCTTATATGATTAATAAATTTCTAAAGATACTCTAGTAATTAAGCGCGTCTAGGTACTATTCTTCCAAGGTTGTGCTTTAGTGAATTTTCCTTAATATACCTCCACATGTTGATCTAGACATTTACAATTCTAACTTCGTTATAGGAACTTATATTCTCATCGCATGAAAATCTAATATAACTGTAAATATGTAGCAATTTACCCATTGTAGATTGTTTTTCAAAATTTTCTACGCACAACTATTTTCGTGATAAACCACATATTACTTACTTAGACATATTTTACAAATCTAGAACGACGAGAGCGACATGAAATTCAATGAAATATGTATAGGTACCTATGTCATTATTCTAGACGTCAACGTAAGAGACATAACATCCCTTGTCTTTACTATTTATATGCCTTAATTGCTCACTAGTTTGTTACTAGTAATAGTTTAATTTTCAAACAAGTATATTTTTTATAGTTACATGTATATTTATGTTTTTGGGGATTCCTAGGTAGGTACCTGCCGATTATTTTACACAAACATATGTCACATATTATTATGCGCAAGGTTTTAAAAGGTTTACACGTATAATTTTTGGTTTGATTTTTAAAAGTATAAATGCCTACTAATTATAATATGACTCTTGTCCTAAAAAATAAAAGTAGGTACTTAAGTACATATTTCTTACTAGACTTAAATAATAATTTTGCAAAATAACTGTAGTATTTTTATAATATACCTAATAATCCAGTCAATATCTAAGACATTCCAGTTTGCATTAATTCCCAACAAGCTGGATTTTTGTGCAGGCCTTGAATACGTCATTACACTCATTACAAATGATATGTCAAAAGTCCCCATCGATCTCGCTTGTGCGTTGTTTTTTATTCGAGATCAAAGGTCACAAATTTGCGTTTTTTGCGTTTATCTTTGAAACAATGAGAGCTACCGAAAAATGGTTCAGACAAAGTTTGTAGATCGTAAAATTATCTACATCATCTCGACACTTTTCTTCTACAAAGCATCGCTTTCGAGATATCGTGACTTTAGACCGCAGGAAAATCGTATTTTCAACCGACGAATAACTTTTTACAGAGTGGTTCGATTTTCATAATTCTTTTATTATTGGAAAGGGTATACTCCAAAGTTGGTCTCATTTTAATTTGGAAAAAAAAATCCGACCCAAAGGGTAGGAAAAGAGGGGATGATTCATTTTTCACGCACCGATTGTATCGTATGACCACGGGTAATTTTTTCAAGAGTAGTATGATTTTGATAGTTCTTTTTTTATTGGATAGGGCATCGGATTTTTATTCGTCGGTTGAAAATACGACTTTCCTGCGGTCTAAAGTCACGATATCTCGAAAGCGATGTTTTGCAGAAGAAAAGTGTCGAGATCTTTTTTGTAGACAATTTTACGATCTACAAACTTTGTCTGAACCATTTCGGTAGCTTTCATTGTTTCAGAGATAAACGCAAAAAACGCAAATTTGTGACCTTTGATCTCGAATAAAAAACAACGCACAAGCGGGATCGATGTTGACTTTTGACATATCATTTGTATGACGTATTCAAGGCCTGCACGAAAATCCAGCTTGTTGGGAATAAATGCAAACTGGAATCATAATTTAATCTATTTTGACTGGACTATAATTACAACCAGTGTTAAAAGTAAACAGAGTTTGAGAACTATGCTCGACTAGGCGGGGCACTGCAAGTATTGCGCCCTGTTTCGACTGCAAAATGTGTACGATATGGAACAGAACTAGTGACTTTAATAACCGAAGTCAACAATAAACCTAGGTGGTTTGTCATGCACGTGAAAGATTGACTATTCTATCAGATATATCCCGTATTCAAAATACATATCTATGAATGTAACTTAATGTAATAATATCTCGTCAAAATCTGTGTTCTTCCATTGATCTAATAGCTTAGTGAGCTTGTTACAAACAATATATCTTAATACAATATCACTCATCTCATTGTAAGTACGTAATTCAGGTAATCCTTAGGTAATGCAGGCCGCGTGCAATCGGTACCCTAAGATCTGTAGTTACCTATTTCGTAATCTAGACTGGACCTTAACCCACATATTCGTAATTTTTATTTGATTGTGGTTGTACATTTCCTAAGAGAGAGAAAGTAAATAGCTATTTTCCCTTCCTAGAATATTTAGATTTGTAATAATATTTCTATATACTAATCTATATGACATTATTATAAAAAGCCTAAATCAAATAGGCTGCTATAATATCATGTTGAAAGTGTACTTGTTGGCTTTATTTTAATACCTATATCAAATTATTGTAAAAAAAAACCTAAAAGAAAAAAGTGGAGCTTTTTCCATTTTTTCCTAGTCTGGCAATACATCTAAATGTTAGTACTTTAAACAGTAAAAAAATAATATATATTTGAAGAAATCTTACTAAAATGTAAAATAATGAAATCGGTTGCCTACTTTGCTATGTTGAGATATAAAAAAGTTCTAAGGACGTATAATATCTACCTTTGTAATGACTCGATTCTGAATATTTTTATCAAAACTTAGATAAATAATTACATAAAATAATGATTATATATTAAAATTGAACCCGAGTTCCTTGGGCTCAATCAAAACTTACGCTTACTAATCTTGATATGTTAGAATAACAAAATAAATTTTTATATAAGAAAGAAATTGTAAAGAGACATATTTATTACCTAATATTGTGTGCCTCAATGACTACTGATACAATGCAAAAATCTACCTATTATTTTCAGCCACCCGTTGCACTTAGGTTCTTCTTACAGGTTCTCTATATATTATGTGCACGTGATCCGCTCTTCCAACGTGTTTTTTTTCTCTTGAAATCAATGTGGTTTAGTGATGAATATCGCGTTGTATACCGTAATCTACATTTAGGTAATGTATTAACTTTCTTGTGTGTGTAATATCGTTTCTTCCTAGATGAAAGCTGGTCATTTCTAGTACCAATGATGAATACTGAGCATTATATTGTAGCTTAACGTAGTAGACATTCAACAATAACCGTCGTTTGTATTCAATGTCATAAATAAAGTTCGTATCTACTTGTTGCATTTTCCATCATACAGTTTTACTTAAATAGTATTTTGTTCAGTATTAATCACAAAAGTGGATTAGAAAACTACAAATCCTAGAACCTACGTAACAAAATATGTGTGTCAAAGTATATATTAAATAAATGTGATAACAAATGAGTTTATTATAGCGATATAAAAATTAAGAGATTTGTTTTATTTATTCCCTTATAGATTTAAGAAAATCAGTTGAATTAATGCATGAAAGTGACGACAATGCTCTAATATTATTATTATTAGGTATATCTTATTCATAATTTTTGCGATCTGTTACATATCGATACCTATCAACTAAGTATTTCAACTATTTGCGTTACAGTGCTATCTGTGGTGCTGTACGAAAAATGAATTTGCATGCTTTGACAATAAAACTTCAATTCTATGTAAGTACCTATATTGTATAACTTTATTTACAAAATAATAGACAGAAACTTACTAGGTACAGTTTATTTCTACAGTTCATCGAACTAGTACTTAGTTTACCTCTTTTAGTAGTGCAGCGTGTGTTTGTTTTATATCTGCGAGTAGTCGGCGGGCCCGCACCAGGCGGCGACGTGCTGCAGCAGCGCGCCGGCCGCACTCGCCGCACTCGCCGCACTCGCCGCACTCGCACCGCCGCCGCCGCGCGCCGCCGCCGACACGCGCGACCACCACTCGCGGCTCGCGCACCGCCCTGCACGGACAGCACGGACAGTGGACACACACAATATGACGATACTATAACACGTGTTGCTTTTCACACTTCTTTTCTTGGATTCCACGCGCTTCGGGGAACCAAAGGTACCTAGGTAAATATTACACCTAAGTGGGCAGCCCGCCGTCACAACTTTCTTTTTATAGAAAGTCGTTTTAGTTAGGTACACCATGCAACTCAAGAATAGCTGAAAATTAGTAAGGAGCTTAGAACCAGGAAATAGACATAGGATACTTTTTATCCCGTTCTAGTGGAAAAAAAATAGTATGATTTTTTGACCTCCTTTTTTGATACCTGCTATCCGTGAAACAGCATTTTCAGCTTAGCGAGTACCTACTCATTCCTTTCTAAGTTTATTTTATACTACCAATTCCTAATAATTTCATCTCTCCTAAAAATCACGTAAGTCCAGGTGACAAATAGATCTTGGACCATTAGTCAATATGAAAATGAATAGATACCATTTGTGAAGGTGACGAGTCTGGATCCCAGCGGATATCCGGTGAGCACGCAACAAGGGTCGCCTCCTACATTGGCGCTGTATTTCCCGTGGCTGTCTACCGGAAGTGTCTAAGAACAAGTAATTGAGTTATATACATGTATTAGTACCTGTGTTTTTTTATTAAAAAAGACTCCTTCAAAATTTAATTAGGCATCCATATCCAGCTACAGACCTGTTCGACAGCTCGTTCCATAGAGACAGCGAGCACCCACTCGCGTATTTCGTTCAGCGGCTCGCCACGGAGACACGCGCCCTCCAGTAGCAAAGGACTCGTGGACCAATCGGTACACTCTACAAAGTATAATAATAATCGCATTTTCTAAAGACCGTATGATAGCAAAATTTGACATAGTATTTCACGTTGGAACAATATTCATTTTTTTGCTGTCTTTATAATGATTACATTGGCACCAATTCACAATCCACTAAGAAATGTGTTTTTAGAAATAAGCCCGTATATTATTGTTATTATTGTTTTTTTTTAAATGTGATTTAACAAAGATTCTTATTCTATAACAAAGCTGCTACAGATGAAATTATCTTCCTTATTACTTAGAAAATCCTTATTACCAAAGTCGGTGAAATCGAGCAAATGAGCAGCATCGTCATCCGCCGCCTCCGCCAAGTCCAAACTGCGATTGAGAAGCACGAACGCCTCTCTAGACCCGCTGCTTCCCTCGGCGCGCACCGCCATCCCACTGACATAGTATGCTGCCAAATTAATGCGTCATTAACTTCCAACAATATGAAAACGGAGAAGAGGTCGTGCTAGAAAACTATGCAATGAAGATATAAAAACGATAGCGGAAGAGGAATAGAGAAAGTAAGTCGTACGTAGGTACCTAACTGATGCATGACGACGATGCTACCTTTACAATATTCGTAGTAGATTAAGGAAACTCGAAATTTCAATTCCAATGTGTAATAACGGCTAAAGCTTTACAAATTATAAGGTTTAGCTCTTACCAACGTCGGCTACAATAATATCGGTGTATCTTGGGAGAGCCCTCGCCGCCTTCGGGGCAATCTGCGGCACGTGCAGTGCCATCAGTAAGGTTATAGCCTAAAATGAAACAAACTTAGTAATTTAACACAAGATAAACTATTATCATAGAATAAAGTTCAAAATCCCTACTAATCCCTACTAATATTATAAATGCGAAAGTAACTCTGTCTGTCTGTCTGTTACGCTTTCACGTTAAAACTACTGGACTGATTTAAATGAAATTTGGTACAAAGAAAGTCTGGAACCTGAGAAAGGACATAGGCTACTTTTTAACCGACTGCAAAAAAAGGAGGAGTTCCATGCTGACGAAGTCGCGGGCAGAAGCTAGTTATAAATATATGTACTTAGGTAATATAAAATAGGCAGTTACCATAATACAAAAATCTGAAATTAATTGTTTCAATATATTTTTTGCTAATTTACAGGACAGAGCTTTGCTAATTTTAATGTTGGATATATCAAAGATGTAAATAACAATGTTAAGAAAATCATGAATTCATTCTTAACTAGGGACTTCATATTATTGGAGTACGTAATATGTACGTACCTACCTACTGCACCAAGTGCACCAGTACACACCACACACGTTAATGGTATGCACGCCGGTGGTGGTACTAAAGCAACTAACCTGTATAGACCGGTCGTCAGCTCCAGCGGCCAGCATCACCGCGGCGGCATCTTTCAAAGCCGTCAAGCTCCTGGGCGCCGCGGAGGCCCGCACCAGGATCTCGCTGCAGACGGCCTTGGCGAGCGGCGCGTCGCTCTCGGGCACGGACACGGTCGCGTCGCCGATGTGCTGCCGGAGGGAGTCCAGCGCCTGGCTCAGGGCTTCCGGAGCCTCCTCGCTTTCGATGTCCACGCCTTCCATACGCTAAACAAGGAATTCATCAGAACAATCAGACGTATCTCGTGCTATTGCTGGCGTTACACTGTTATTATCATGACTATTAGGGCGTACCTGCATTAGAATAATATTGTAAATACATAGTAAGTCTATTAAAAATATATATTACCTAATCTAGAGGGATCTAAGTCAAAAATAAACTTTTTTCAAGAGACGCGAAAAACTCATTATTATGTCGTTGTGCACTGCAAGAGTTTTCTATTTAAATTTATGGTCTTTATAGGTTTTGTTATACGGAATTCGATGGTGTGTAAAACTCAAACCTTCAGGATTTTGAGTAAGCTTATTTCAGATCTAAGTGTGCCATAATATATGTGGTGCCTATTTTATAATAGTACCAACATACCTACACACGAAAAATCAAAATTATCTACTACAATAATTTCTAATGCCTTCGCTGACGTTTCGAAAACTACCCATATTCGTAGATGACTGTAAATCCGTTACGATTGTTCCGCTGCAATATAATAATATGAATTAAGTAAAGCAAATGTACTCACGGGATGTGCTTTAAACAAATGTGCAGCATATCGCAGCGCGTAGTGCGGCGCCCTGGAGCCGGCGTGCGCGAGGCAGCGCGGCCAGTTGCCGGCGCGCGCCAGCCGCTCCAGCGCCTCGCCCTCGCCGTCCGCCGCCTCCGCCGCCGCCCCCGCCGCCCCCGCCGCCCCCGCCACCGCCTCCTCCTCCTCGTACTCCGCAGACCCGCCTTCAATTCATACAACTTCAACTAACGCGAGAGTCCTTTCTACATTGACACCCTTCACTAAGATTTTATCACGCTCCTAGACTTATTAGCCTCATGAATCGAGTTACAAAATAATTTATTGGCGGTTTCTGTTTAATTTTACCTTGAATTTCTTCATCGGTACTGGAGCCATCTACGAGGGCCGCTCTAAGTTGTTCGCCGACATCCGCCTGACCGATGGCAGCAAATCTGAGAATTATCAATTTTGATAGAAATTTAAAGACAAATTTTAATCTTGAATGCATAGGCATGTGTGGTTATAATGGTGCATTTAAACGACGCGCAAACACACGAGCCGGGCCTAGCTCCGCTCGTGATTCAGCGCGCCACACGCCGTTTAAACAACTGCGCTCGGTGCGGCTCGACCAGGTTCGCACGATCCATCACTTAGGATCGTGCTATCCCGCGCCGTGTATACGCGCAGGCTTGCATCTCCACGGACGGCGCGGCTCGCATAGGGTCGTGCTACCCCGCGCCGTTTAACAACACATTAAGAAGTCAGGTAATTGTGACGCTGAGCGTACGTGCCTTTGAGCGAGCATGTCGGCGGCGGCGCGGCGGCGCGCGGCGTGCAGGCGGTCGCGCGCCAGTCTCGCCGCCCGCAGCGCCGCGCGCTCCGCCAGCCGCGCCGCGCCGCCCGCCGCGCCGCGAGCGCTCGCCTCGCACAGCAGCTGCACCGCCTCCCACCACTCGCCTCTGACACGATATGGAAGGGAAGTTGGGAAATTAAGCAATTTTAAAAACCTAATAAATATAATATTTCTTTATTTCTTTATAATCAATAACATAATATAAATTCTGTGACAATTCTTTTCTCAAGTTATAGCCATTTGGATATCCGCTGCAGTTCTTTCCTAAAAAGCACCAGATCAAAATTGTATCAGCTATGACGTCAATGAGAGATCCTAAAAATAGAAAATAAAATCTCCACTCCTATGCTTGTAAGTAGTAAGTATGTACAGTACACTTAAAATTACTTTTTTCCAATCCTTTACAGTGATGCCTACTATTAATTATCAACGAAGCATGGTAAACCCCACCATTATTTTCAAATTAAACCTTTTATTGTCACTCATGTCACACGTTACACTTATGACTTGACGCTACCGGATACCTACTCCAGAGAGAGCTACAACTTATTTTTCTCAAACATGCAATGAAATATCGTCCTTACGTGCGTCAAAACACGCCAGGAAATATATCATTCCTGGCCTAGGCCGGGAAGTAATTTCTTTTTAATTTGAATATCAACATGGCGTTGATCTTCATACACAGTTTAAGCAACCGTTTTTTTTTAATAAGTTAGAACTTTATTGTACCAAAAATATTCGCGTTAATGCCTATATTATACACGAACTGAGAATAAAAAAGAATCTGTATTATTAGATTAATTTCAATTTTATACTTGTCATGATTTTTAAAAAGTATTGTTATTTGTTTAGTTTTACTGGTATATTTAAGTTACGAATGGCAACATTCGCGCTGATCTATGATTGGCTATTGTATATTTTGACCAATGACGGACGAGCGAGCGTGGCCAATCAGCGGCGAGCAGCAATCAGAGCTGTCATGGTAGAAGACGCGGGAACGAAAAAGGAGATGGCTATCTTTGGACAAATATTGTAAAATGAATTCGCAATGTTTAGAGGTTGGAGGTTAACGGCCTGTTGAAGACTTATACGCTAATACGATTGATAACTAGAAGTTGTTAAGTAAAGGGATTTACTGGTACATGTTAGAAGTTGTGATTCTCAAGAACGGAATAAAGTAATCAAGTTGTATTTGGTGTAAAAAAATAAAAAATCCTGTTATTCAAGTGTAATTTATTTTATTTGAATGTTGTATTTATTTATTTCATTGCATTACTTTGAGAAAAGCACTATACATGCCTAGCCGGGAAGGGGCTTGCAAGCCTCGTAACAATATCCGGCCTCCCTTCGGTCGGCCGTCTATACTGTATACTCGGCTCGCAAGCCGTCACTTCCCTGCGCCGTCTGTAATGTACTATAAAATTATTTGAAACCAAAAATAAAAACTTTCTTACCTGTCGGCGTGTTCGGCCGCTCTTTGTAACAACGGTGGAACGGCGGAGGGCACCGGCTCGGCGCTATCGGGGAGGTATTCTCGAGATACACGTGACGCTTCTTCCCATAATTCTGTGCAAGACCATTAGAAAAACAAACACATTGACCAATTAAAAGAATAGATTTACCTGCCTTAGAAGTTTACCTAATTAGATACATTACGATGTTAAAGATACAAACTTACCAAGGTCTTTATAATGCTGTACCACTTCTCTCGGGCGGTTAGCTCGAATCATAAGCGTTTCGAATTGCACCAAATCTCCTCGCTCGGCAGCAGCACGAGCTCCTTCGACTAATACTTCCTCCACCTATATACATATTAAAAAACAACAAAATAGGATTATAACCAGTATTCCTATGCAGGTGATCTTAATAAAACTCTCAATTTATGCAACACAATTATTTTCACCAGGCGACTAGGTACACTCTTATGGTTATGAAGTAGGTACTTCAAATTTTACCAAGAGATCAAATTATGATAAAATTACATAAAATTGCAACTGGAATAACACAATGGCGACATGGTCTTCAAACCACCATGGAGTGTTTCGCGGTTAGTTTCCTGTAACTAATAGTCGTATGTGGCAATACCATATGCGTGGCGTGTTGTTCGGCCAGGGCGAGCGCTCTCTGGTGGTGTCCGGTGTGCAGCCACATCCTCACGGCGTCGTCGGGCGCGCCGGCGCGCAGGAACGCCGCCTCCGCCTCCTCGGGCTTCTCCTCCGCCAGCGCGGCCGCCTCGTGCCGCGCCACCTCGCGCCGCGTCACGCCGCCGCCGAGCTCGCACAGCTCCGTCGCTATATCCCATCTATCACAAACATGATATAAATACAAATGGAAAGTTTCCGTCTCACTCAGATGGAAATTGAAACATTTTTTTTACGGCTTACCCGTCTTAAATGAGCGTTAAAATCTTAAAAAGATATGATAGGGGTAAATTTTTATGGGAATCTTCTTTAGGAGACAGCAGAAAACTACTTCGATAAGAAATCGGTTTCTAAAGTGTGAACGAACGATAGGTAGCTAACGTATCGAAGAGGCTCGATCGGATCCATGTTAAGATTATGTTTATGTATAAATAAATATTCTTTCTCCAATATCACGAGAGAGTCATTCCGTCGAGGAGTTTTTATACGTCGTCAGTCGTTTAACTGTTCTTCTATGTCGATCTCTTATCCATGCTACATGTTTGTTTTAATTGCCGGTGGCTACCTGTGCGCCTGTAGAGCCCAGCGCGCCCCGAGCGCCGCGAGCCCCCGGGCGGCGAGCAGGCGGGCGCCGGCGGAGCCCCCGAGCGCGGCGGCCCACTGCAGCGCCACCTGCTGCTGCACGCCGCTCGGCGCGTGCGCGCGCGCCACTCTCTCCGCGCCCTCCCACTGACCGCCAGACCGGTACATTTGAATGGCGCTCTTCCAATCCCCTGAATATGATAGACTTATTAGTGCTGCCCTTTACTAAAATTTACTGATATAGTATAGTAAATGACCTGCTTGAATGTAGTAGTTTTCGGCGGCGCGCAAATCTCCGGAAGCGTGCAAGGCTTGAGCTACATGGCGGCGAGTCGCTTCCAGCAAAGAGCTGCGATGCGCCGCCACCAAACGAAGCATGGCTTCGTATTGTTTCGCTTCCTAAATTGTTAAAATTTACACAAAATCTTAAAAAAGTCTGATAGATATTTTAGTGACTAAAATATCTATCAGACTTTATTTTACGATTACTAAAATTTAGTCGACTAACATGTTAGCTTTTATATCTATCTCACCTTATACATGGATATAGCCTCGTCTGGCTCTCCAAGGCCTATATAAATCTGTTCGGCTTTCCTCAACTGTCCATCCAGTCTCAACTGCTGTGCTAACGGTATATAAATGTCTCTAGTGTCCTCTTCTGTCAACTGAGCTGCGGCTAATTTCAAACCATCAGAGACGCGACCAGATGTATTGTATGCGCGCACACATCGCTCCGCCATGCCGCAGGAGGTTAGCAAACGTTCTGCAGTCTCCCACTCCTAAATTAAATATAATTAAGGTATATTGGAATGAAACAACTATTAACGGATTTAACTCGCGTATTTTTATTTTATTTTATTTGCTGACGTTTCGGATTCTTTACAGTTTCCATAATCGTAGCATGACTGAGCTGACAAAAGTCTAACGCTAAAGTAAAAATACGCGAGTTAAATCCGTTAATAGTTGTTTCATTCCAATGTGTAATAACCGCGAAGGCATCAGAAATTATTATAATTAAGGTATATTCAATGTGAACGATTTCTATATTAAAATGAGACAAAAATGTATAAAAAATAAATAGATAACCTGAGTTGCTATGAAATGGTCTGCCAACTGTTCACACTGTTCTCTGATCACTTCCTTGTCTTCAATAACCTGGATAACAAACACTCCAAATATAATTTCTAATGTATCTAACTATTATAATCATGCTGCGTAGTTTTATTCTATTTACCTGCACAATCTGTAATGCCTTTTTATAATGGTGCGCCTTCAAAGCTGCTGTGAGGGCGCCTATCGTGTCGCCCGCCTCGATAAGATGCGGCACCGCGGCTCCTGCTTGTCTAGAAGACACCAACCAAGCACCCCAGGCTCCCTCCAGCCGTGTCACTTCTCCTGGACAAGTCTATAAAAAATTAAATACACGCGCATAACACAAAGGTACCTAGGTACTTACCTAATTGGTTTAATGTTAAAGTGTGTCTGTATTAATAAAAGATACCTCTCTAGCGAGTTGGACAGCTCTAGCGAAATTATTTCCTTTAGCATAGTACTCAACAGCAGTCAGGCTGTCTCCGCGTCGCTCTGATATTTCTCCAGCCATTTCCCACCATTCTTCCTGCAAATTCAATACATCAATTACAATGGTACTAGGGAGCAAAAAACTTTTTATCTATGGAGAAAATGTATACATTCATCATTATTAGAATTTTTAATGAAAAATTTTAAACAATATTTAATAGAGAAAGCATAGGTACTTAATACTTCCAAAATTCAGTGATATGTTAAATATTGTTTTTTACCTGTATGAGGCGTGTATGAACAGCATCAACTAGCTCGTTGTCCCTCAGCAGCGCGGGGTGCTGCAGCACGAGGCCGGCGGCTCTCCGGGCGCGTCCTCCCTTCAGCCACAGCCTGACAGCGCCCTGAATATCACCGGACGCCGCCAGTTCTGCACCTGCTTCTCCTAGCCTGCCTTTATTGATATAAATTGACACTGTTCATTTAATATAATATCACTCGAAATAACAATATAACGAAATTAAGGTAGTGGTATCTATTAAATTAGCAAATTCACATTTTTTATTCGAAAATGCGGTACATTCATATTCTGTCGAACTTTACACGTAAGTAAAAAAACATTATTTAAAGGATTTTTTTTGTGATTCTCAATTTTAAGAAACTACCTATATTCATTTTTACAGACGGGCCTTAAAATAGCACTGAGGATACGTTAGTAGTAATTATATATTTACGTAAGTACCTACAAATTAAGCAGTACCTAAGCTTTACTTTAAATTTAATCTATAGTTCAGGTCTTAATAGAAAAAAACACATTCTTTCTGCCATTGTTCCTACCTGTCGATGTAAGGTAATCCATATGTTGCTGCTTCAAACCGGCTACTGCCAAGCGATCGGTTTTCTCCGATAACGCAATCGCTTCGGACCATTTATTGAACTGCTTGTACATGCTTATAGCCAACTCAGGTCTGTTAGCCTTTTTTACGTAACACTCTTCGGCAGATGCAAGATCCCCAGAAAAAATTGCTAGCCTGGCACGTGTCACAGCACTATTCAAACCTAAGTAGCAAAATTTGCTATATTAGTACCTATGCATATTAAAAAGGCGTGGAACAAAGATCACCGAAAAATAAGGAGGAAAATATATATAAAAAGTTCGTAAAGTCTAAGAAAAAATACAAATGCGGGTGAATCTACGCGTCGATTCAATTTTTAGTACATTACAGACGGCGCAGGGAAGTGACGGCTTGCGAGCCGAGTATACAGTATAGACGGCCGACCGAAGGGAGGCCGGATATTGTTACGAGGCTTGCAAGCCCCTTCCCGGCTAGGCATGTATAGTGCTTTTCTCAAAGTAATGCAATGAAATAAATAAATACAACATTCAAATAAAATAAATTACACTTGAATAACAGAATTTTTTATTTTTTTACACCAAATACAACTTGATTACTTTATTCCGTTCTTGAGAATCACAACTTCTAACATGTACCAGTAAATTCCTTTACTTAACAACTTCTAGTTATCAATCGTATTAGCGTATAAGTCTTGAACAGGCCGTTAACCTCCAACCTCTAAACATTGCGAATTCATTTTACAATATTTGTCCAAAGACAGCCATCTCCTTTTTCGTTCCCGCGACTTCTACCATGACAGCTCTGATTGCTGCTCGCCGCTGATTGGCCACGCTCGCTCGTCCGCCATTGGTCAAAATATACAATAGCCAATCATAGATCAGCGCGAATGTTGCCATTCGTAACTTAAATATACCAGTAAAACTAAACAAATAACAATACTTTTTAAAAATCATGACAAGTATAAAATTGAAATTAATCTAATAATACAGATTCTTTTTTTATTCTCAGTTCGTGTATAATATAGGCATTAACGCGAATATTTTTGGCACAATAAAGTTCTAACTTATTAAAAAAAAACGGTTGCTTAAACTGTTTATGAAGATCAACGCCATGTTGATATTCAAATTAAAAAGAAATTACTTCCCGGCCTAGGCCAGGAATGATATATTTCCTGGCGTGTTTTGACGCACGTAAGGACGATATTTCATTGCATGTTTGAGAAAAATATATTACAAGAAATTAAAGTACGTAGGTAAAACATTAATCCGCATACAACGTTAATGATTTTTTTCGTACCAGCATGAACGTCACCGTCACCTTCTCTTGATGCTAATTGAACTATTTCATCGAGATAAAAGGCGCGAGCTTCATCTCCAATTTCACGATAACATTTCGCTGCTAACTGTAAGGATTAAAAAAATCAAAAGGTTTAATACAAATATTGAATTTCTACACCATTTTTTGGTTAACCTACTAACCTGGACGTCTTCATTGGATAATGCTTGTTCGGCCAATTGTCTCCACAACGGAGACAAATCAGCATTTGTACCGATACCATCGAGGTATCGCGCGCACCCCGACAAGTCACCACTCCGAAGAGCTGAATCTGTAAATAACAATAGCCTGTGAAGCCTATTCTTAAGCTTAGCTTTCGCTGGTGTTAGCTCAGTATGAAAATAGTATAAGTGCGCGAGTTAAACTCTGTATACATAATTGTTTTATTCCAACGATGTAACAATTAACTACCATCATCGGCACCACTAAGTAGGTAATACTTACTGAAAGCAAGTCGATGTTCGTCCAGCAACAAGTACGGCATATGCCCTCCGTCCAACACGACCTTCCGGGAATTCACTTCCACGGCGACTCCCCCGCCGCACTCTGCCATTTCAACACTGCCTGGATCCCATGCGCTGTACCTATATAATTATAACGTATAAAATATATTAGATACCTACTCAACAAAACATGGACTTAACTTTGAGATATAATATTCATCGGTATTCAATTAGGTATTCATTTTAATAAAGAGTTACCGACCAAATAAGGAGATGAGTCGGGGTTTGCGCTACAACGGCGTCGCTGTCTTCAATCCACTGCACAAATCCTACTCCACTTGCAATAATTTCCTATAAAAAGAACAGTTTATTTTATTGAATTTATTATTTTGAGCATTGTCATGAGGACACCTATTGGTAGATGTCGGCGAACCTCTTTGTTTAGTAGGTATTGTTTATTTATTTTTTTATATATGTACTTACTTAATTTCGTTTTACCTAGTTCACGAATAAAAAAATATCGACTAAAATAGTGAACTTATATACTCGTAAGTAGGTATTAGTACATTACGCACCAAGGCCAGTAAAATAAAAAATGTCTCATATCACATGTAATTGTCGTCCGAGGCGAAGCCGAGGTTGACAAAAATGTGATCTGAGGCTTTTTTATATTACTGGCCGAGGTCAGTATACTATTTTTCTGTTCGACGAAGCCAGAAAGCGGAAATTTCATTTAGCGCAGCGGCCACAAAGTTCGCGCTTTCTGGCCGGAAGACGGAAAATTATATTTATAACCTTGTCGCCAGATTGCAAACGCAACAATATAAGTCTTCTCCGAGTATCTCTCAACAGCAGCAGTTGTCCACTTTCATTCAGTTCCAACCAATCCACTCGAGCCTCGTGCCACCACTGACCTAACTGTGTTCCTGAAATAGTGGACAATATAATTCCTTCTTTCTGTTAAACGAGAAATAAATAGATGTCTCTACATTTATTTTTGATAACCACTTTAGTTTAACATTACCTATAACTAGATGTACTCGTAGGTCTGTGTAATCGACCAAACTCAGCTAGTAGTTCCTATATGATAGGATAGACTTGTAATACAAAAGCTATGCAATATTGCTGGACTTTGTTGATTGTTGGTTGTTGGATCTCCATTGTTGCTGGACTCTGGTTTCTTAAACTCACCTGTCGTGAGGTCAACGACCGCAATAGTCTGTCTGTCCAGTAGATAAGCTAGATGTTTCCGATCCCCGTGTTGGCTTCCCTCCGTATTATTTCCCTCGTTGATCCTCACGCTTAGTACGTGGGGGTTAACGCGTTCTGTTCTCACCTGAATAGGGCAATTTGAGAACATTACTTTTTTACATTGTACTTTTTTACAATCATTAACTATGCATTTCTTTACCATATTTTACATGTTTCATCAAAATATATCTTATTCATCCCCGCTTTATTCCTCTGCATCATTATTTTGGGATTAGTTAGGTGCTGTTGAAAGCTCTATCCTTGTCCAATATAAATAATAATTAATACTCACGGTATGTAAAACCTTATCAAGTCCATATTCAACGACACTCAGTTCGCCCGCGCGATGCAATAAGCACGCACCGCCGACTGCAGCGTAAATCCTCTCTCCACTCCCAGACCAAGGAATCTAAATATACCGATATTGGAATGAAACAACTTAAAAAAAATAACTCGCGTATTTTATTTTATTGGCTGACGTTTCGGAGCCATTACAGATTCCATAGTCGTAGCACGACTGAGCTAACAATAGTCTTATGCTAAAGATGCCGATATTTTTTAAATTATAAAATATAAATTACAAGACAGCAATAAGTACCAAACCAAACAACTCACCTCACTAGTTAAACCTCGAGCAATATCACAAAGTATGAAAGTGTTACTTGTTCTACATACAGCGTACCAATCATTACCTAGAATTGTAACACACAATAATTAAAAAAATATATATTACAGCAAATATATCTAAATATTATATATTTACTAATGAACCAAGTAACTAGTAACCATCTTAATTTATTTGTACTAACCTATGAATCGAACATTAAAAATATCCGGAGCATGTTTAGTCGTGACCGTGAGCGGAGGAGCGTCGTTTGCCAGTCGAGTTAATACCAGTTGCTTTGGACTGACGTGTTGAACTTCCACCGAATCACGCCATACCCAGCGCCTATGAAAAAAAACTATTGTATATTTGGTTCTTGGAGCAGCATAAGCATATCGTTTAAACCAGGTAGCGGGACCATGGAACCCTATTTAACCCCATCAACCATATTTTTATATCGCATTATAGGCGAGGACCCTGATGGGATGCGGCTAAGGTGTAATTTAGTGATAGATGTAACCATCTTGTGCTGTTACAGCTTTACGACAAAGTAACCAATCGGCGCGCGCGCATATTACTAAAATAAAGTTCGCAAATAGCTGAATTTTTAATAGAAAATAAAATACATTTCCTTAGACCCTGAGTGCTACGTGCTACGGACACAATTCGATACAAAGTGGGAAAACCACGGGATCGGCTACGGGTGCACCGGCTCGTAGATCCCAGTAGGTAGGTATTCAATGCGGTGTTAAGAGGAGACCGTGATCTCCCAAATTCCTAAGTGGCTTTAGTAGGTAAATACGAGAATACTAATACTAGTAACTATTACATAGTTACCTCAGGACTGCTTCCAGTAAAATAACAGCTCCAGCCTGAGATGCCACCGCAAGTTTCGTGCCATCGCCGCTCCAGGTTAACGCCCTCGCCGCATACAAATTGGGAATGTGCAACATCGTTAATTCTAAACCGCCGGAATCCTTCATGTCGCCGATTAAAAAACCGTCGAAAATGCCAAATGCTATTGTCTGAAATGTTTATTAACACAAAAAATCACATACAAGTAATCATACTAAACTGTAGTACCTACTTAATAAATAATTAAGGGCATAAGCCCTTATTTACCTACTTATAAAAGTAGGTATAGGTACCAATTTTGAATAAGTAGGTTACAGGTATTTGTGCCTCATGCAAAATTTTAGAAAAATTCAGAAAAAAGCTCTAAAAGCGAAATTATGCCGAAAGATTTATTTACTCCCACACTCTGTGATATAGGTAGACTTTATTTCCATACTGGGCAGTTACAAGTGAGTTGTCTGTGACATGCGCACCTGTCCGGAGGGTGCGTGCGCGGCGGCTATGATGTCGCGGCGGTGCGCTGGCAGCGGCGGCTCCACGCTGCGCAACAGCGCGCCACGCTGCGCCTCGTACACCGCTACGCGCCCGTCGCACGAACCCACTATCAACTGAATACAAGCCTATGTAGACGTCTAATCAAGGAAGCCGTTGGAGAAGTACTTAGAGCCCCTAACCGTGGACTTACGTGAGGGGGCAGGAAGACGAGCGCCGTGGGCGGCAAAGCGTATCGCAGCAGCAGGCGGCCGTTGACGAAGAGCGTGCCGTCGACGTGTCCGGAGGCGAGCGAGCCGCCGCCGCGCGCCAGCGACACGCAACACGCGCCCGTCGACCAAAGACTAGAGCTCTTGTTGCTTTTACAGTCCAAACTCCTAAATTAACCTTCATGTCATTTTTATTCAATTTATTTTATTAATAGTGTTGCGGAAACACCAATTACCATTTAGAACCAAGAATATTTTTTGCACATGCAACATTTTTTAATGCGAGCATAGGAACTGGAAAGTTCTTGAATCATCATACTTACTCTTTTCTCTTAAATGAAAACGCTATATAATTAATAGGTATAGGGGTAAAATTAAAAGGTAACCTGATCTTTCCATCGCTGGTGCCAGTATAAAACCCGTTTTCTGCAGCCAAGAGCCGCATGGGCGAGCCCGTAAGTGGAAATTTGTTGCAAATCACCTTCTTCCCGCTCCAGTCTGCCCCCACTCGATATACAAACACCATATTGTCACTCTGAGCCACACCTAACAGTTCAGAATTATCGCTGAATGACAAACCTGGAAGTTACAATATTTGTTATAAGGTATAGGTGCACTTACCTATAACATATCATGTAGGTAACTGGAATTGAAATATTCAGTTTTATAATATCTAGACGTTCAATAGCATGCCATGTTAAAAATAATACTGAAATCTATCTTAATTTACGATTAATTATCTTGTAAACATTACATTTAATTTTGTTATTTATATCGGAGATGAAACCTAATGGAATTCAAAGTCATTCATCAATATTAATTTTCAACCGACGAAAACAACGGAAGAGGTTCTCAAGTCGACGCGTATAAAGAAAGGGTCCCGTTTTAATTTGGAAAAAAAAATTCAACCCTAAGGGTAGGAAAAGAGGGATGATTAATTTTTCACGCACCGATTGCATCGTATGACCACTCCTAACTTATTACAAAGTAGTCCGATTTTGATAATTCTTTTTTTATTGGATAGGGCATACCTCAAAATTGATCCAATAACAATTTGGATAAAAGAAACCTACCCTAAGGGTGGGAAAATAGAGGTAACTATTAAGACTATTCAGTAAAAGTTAATAGCAAAAATATGGTAGGTAGCTATTTCAAAAGTTCCTAATTCAAAATTAAGCATGTAATAATTAGTACAAATTATGGCCACAGAAAATAATAAAATAATAACTTTTTAATAAAAAAAAATAACCGCCGAAAAAAAACTAAAAAGCAACAAAAAACAATAGCGCACTGAAAAGAAAAAAATAATAATTTTGTTTTTTATAAAGACTACTATTTTAGTTGTAATGTCTGATATTTTTGGAGTCGGTGCCAGCCTCAAACAAACTTGAGCACCTTAGTGAAGAGTTGCAGCTGCACCAGCTGGTACCGACTTCAAAAAATCAGACATTACAACTAAAATAGTAGTCGTTATAAAAAACAAA
The DNA here is from genome assembly GCA_038024825.1 of Polylopha cassiicola. Lineage (NCBI taxonomy): Eukaryota > Metazoa > Arthropoda > Insecta > Lepidoptera > Tortricidae > Polylopha > Polylopha cassiicola. Next base: position 9,728,722 of record CP149044.1, on the reverse strand, counting down.
ATTATTATTTTTTTCTTTTCAGTGCGCTATTGTTTTTTGTTGCTTTTTAGTTTTTTGAACTTAGAAAGACTTATGTAAGTGATACAAGGCACATAAAAAAGTTATATGAACTTACAAAGATGGCGATTTAGACTTATAAATAAGTTGTGATAGGATTCTTTTTTTTTTTAAATAAGTACTTGTGATAACGTAAGATTTCTTTCCCGCAGCAGCGTCGGCAGGCTTGGTGCTAAACTTGTCACGGCGAACCCCATCGCGGTCAAACAGAAGAACCAGACGATCGCAGGTCGCTACTGCAAGCTTCACATTGTTCCCCGACCAGCAAATATCAGCGATAGGACTTTCACACTCCTATAATTGATATGTCGCAGTGATATGATGAAAACAGGTATTTGATCAAATCCCTCAGTGATATGATCAACTACCGGTAGATGATAAAAATACCACGCGTTGTGTCATTTCCCTAGCGAAATTCAGTGATTTGATCAAGTCTCCAAGTCATTTTAGGGAAATGAAAGAATCATAGAAATGGCTACTAGATTTCTTCATTTCACTTAGTTATTTGATCAAATGCCTGGGCTGTTTTAGGGACATGATAAAACGAGTAATTAAGTCAACTCGGTTTTAACATTTTACCAAACACGTCTAGTGATTTGATCAACTCCCTAAATATTTTTAGAAAAATGATAAAAACAGGAATCCCAATCCAAATCCCTCAGAGAGATGATAAAATCCCGGCACATGCGAAAATATAACGCGTTGTATTATCAAAACTATCGGTTCTGACGCTTCGCCGGCTGCTGCCGCGGCACGCTCGCTTCGCTCGCTCGGCTCGCGCGCTGCAAGGTCACAGTTCTACCTAACACTCCTCCTCGCTTCGCTCGTCGTCGTACCTAAAGGAGTCCTTCAGTTGCCATTAATTACGATGTCCCCTACATTATACCCACTGTGCACAAAGAAACAGTCTGGATTTGCTTTTTTCGTAATTATGGCAAATAATAGTTATTTCCTAAAGGGTATCTATCTTGTTTCTAAGACTAGTTTTATCATTTCCCTAAATCAGCTAAGAGATTTGATGAAATGGTAATGAAGAATTTCACCAGTTATTGCTGTGATTCTTTCATTTCCCTAAAACTGTTTAGGGAGTTGATCAAATAATTAGACGTGTTTGGTAAAATGTTAAAACCGAGTTGACTTAATTACTCGTTTTATCATGTCCCTAAAACAGCTCAGGCATTTGATCAAATAACTAAGTGAAATGAAGAAATCTAGCAGCCATTTTTATGATTCTTTCATTTCCCTAAAATGACTTGGAGACTTAATCAAATCACTAAATTTCGCTAGGGAAATGACACAACGCGTGGTATTTTTATCATCAGCCGGGAGTTGATCATATCACTGAGGGACTTGATCAAATCCCTGTTTTTATCATCTCACTGCGACAGATATACATCAAAATCTGGCAGTGACACCTACCTACATATTTTAGCAAATAAACAAGTACTTATACTAAGTAAAAAATAATGATCTTGCCTGTGCTTCTATTAAGGTTTTTGAATATTTTAATCTCATAATGAAAATCGAAAAGATTCAAATTATTGAATAGGTACGTTGAATAACTTTATATCCCCCGTTAAATGTTTGTATTTGCTGTTTGGACTTTGTTGCTTAGCAATTTAGAATACAGACGTTTTACATTGCCCGCCATTCAGTGCTGCCAGATAAGAGAAAAGCAAAGCTCGAACCGCTTTTGAAAAAGTTGTAGGTGTGTATATTTAAAAAAAAACTTGTCTTTAAATATAATTGTTACTCTTTATAAGTAATTTAGCTATTATTTAATTTTCAATATATTTGTAATTCTTACACGCAATAACGACATACGATGAACAACAAATAAATGAAACTTTCGCACGTACTCACATTCATTGCCTCTACGTCAGTCATGGACTACTGACGACCTCTATGCTGACGACTGACGTCGTTAGTCCATAGAGCAAGAGACTAAATTTTAATTTAGATGTCATCTGAACAGTTTAAACTTGTAATTTGGTATGAATTTTTAATTTATCCGTATAAGTATTTGTTTACATTTATCATAGTGACAGAAAAATATATTATTTTATAGAGCATCAATCTAATCAACTAAAATAAAAAAAATACCGTTTACCAAACGTTTAAAGGTATCAAAAAATAGTGATGTTTCCATTTACTAATATGAAAACAAATGTGTGAAACTGAATGATTGTGTGGTATAACCTTAACCTCAAACATAAAGTACCGGTTTTATCAACTCTATCTTTTTACATGGCAATACTGTTGTTGTTCCTGTCAAAGAACCGGAAACTCTTTTCGTTAGTCCTTTTCATTCGTGAAGACGTTGTCTAGGTTAGAATATACTTTAATCTTTTTGAATCGAGAGTATACTGTGCTTTTATTTGTGTTAAATTGAATTAATTATAAATTATCCATCTATGAATGATCATATATTTACTTATTTTTAGAAATTATCAACAAATAGTGTCAATCGTAAATTGTTTCGGCGTACTCGTATTTGCTAGTTACTAATAATTTATGTGAGTAACATGGTGTTTATGAAAGTTCCGTCAGTAAGTTAAGTGTGTGTTCTTACAGGACGTCATGCCATTCGCAAGGTACGTTGAACCAGGGCGAGTGGCCCTGGTCGCCGAAGGCCCATTGAAGGGGAAGTTGGTCAGCGTAGTGGACGTCATCGACCAGACACGCGCCCTTGTTGATGGGCCTTGTAGCGGAGTCCCTCGTCAGCAGATCCGCCTTAACCAGCTACATTTGACCAAGTTCCGTCTGAGCTATCCTTTCACAGCGCCCACGCGTCTTGTCAGGAAGGCATGGACCGATGCTAAGTTAAATGAAAAGTGGGCAGAGAGCCAGTGGGCACAAAAACTCGCTAACAAAGAAAAGCGCGCCCAAATGACAGACTACGACAGATTTAAGCTGACATCCGCACGTGTGAAGAGGAATCGCGCGAGAACAGTCGTGTTCAAGAGCTTGAAAATAAAGGCGGCGCGTGCCGGCACGTTCGGCAAGAAGGCTATCCCCAAGACCAAGGCAAAGAAGCCCCGCACTAAGAAGCCCGCTGCTAAAAAACCTGTGAAGAAGTAATTCTTGTGTCTTTAAAGAGGTTAAGTGACTATCAAGGGACAAAATAAAGAATTACTTTAAGCCACAGTCATTGTGTTATTGTTAATCCCATTCAATTATTAATTTGTGAAATAATGAGGTGAGTCAACTGGTTATAACAGAACATATGGTGATTTTTCTTTACTCAATTTTATTGCTTTTTCAGGATAAGATCAGCAGTATGGCCATGATGTTGAGGTTAGTTTTATTTTATTAATTATAATTAATTTAATTATAATAGACATGAAATTAATGATGAATTATAATTTATAGTCTCGTTCGTATGAGTTAAAATGATTTTAATTATACCACTTTACTGATACTTGTCTTTGATAAGCTATATAATTTAGACTCTTATCCACATAAAATAACAGATTTTGTGTTGTTTTCAGATGACTTTTATCATAAAGCCGAATCTACAGTTGTTCACTGCAAGCAATAGTAATGACCATGTACTAAATAATGTGGATTTTATTTTACTAATAATGTAAGTTATAAACATTGTTTAGACAAGTTAAAATATAATATGTACTTATTATTTTTTTATCCATTATGTGATGATTGTCATAATAGTCTCGTTCGTATGAAATTTAATGATTTCAATATTACCACCTTACTGATTTGACTATTATAAATTTTTGTTTATTTAATTGTAATAAAAATTATATTTATGAACACCTTTTGTTTCAGGTTGAAATGTTTCCACACTAACTGAAATTTGGGAGCTCAATAAAACAGCAGGTATGTACCTTACACTTTTATTAATTTGGGAACCTTAAATTATCTATGTGTGTTTTTTTATTTTCATAATTTTATACATTGACATACAATTACCCTACCAAAGCCGATGTGTGGTCTGAAAAATCTGCCACATGTGACTCTGGCTAGGAACATCATCACACTCCGTGTAAGTTGTTGATCACTATGGCCATACGACCAAGGGTTGAATGTGACAAAATATATATTGTACCTACCTACTTATTCCATTCTAAAATTGAGTAAATATTGAGTTTCTTAAATGAAATTATTTTCTTTATTTTCAGGGTATGGGCTTAATAGTCCAATCGACTATTTCATACAGCTTGGTCAGAAGGAAACAATTATGGTATGTATTTTTTATGAACTACCTACTAATTTTGTGATTATACAATATTATCATGATGTTCTTTAGGTTATATTATAAATGAAAAAAAATATTTATTTTTGCATATCACTAAGTAATTACTATACTACCCTACCAAAGCCGATGTGTGGTCTGAAACAACTGCCACATGTGACTCTGGCTAGGAACATCATCACACTCCGTGTAAGTTGTGTGATCACTATGGCCATACAACCAAGGGTTGAATGTGACAAAAACGATTAGACCTGTTGAAATTTCACCTCACTTACAATATTCATTATTAATAACATATTTCTCTTTATTTTTAGATGTTTTGTGCTTCTGAACCTCACCTCCTCACCATAACTGCAAGGTCAGTTAATATTATTTTTTTATTAAAATTAATTCACATTTTTAATAAGTGATGATCAATTGTATCGCCCCTGTCTGACTTTTGATGATTGATAATATCTGATAAATTTAAATCTAATACTATTTATATTTGAATTAACTATGCCTATATGTATGCAATAATATAATTTTATGTTTCAGATTATAATGATGAACATATTCCGCTCTTACATGGATTGAAGCATTATTGGTAGGTACATGTTGAAAATATTGTATTGTAGTTATGCTAAATGAACCAAAGAAGTTTACCCATTTTCAAAGTTCAAAATTTTTGGTTCTACCATGATGACTAATTGTATCGCCCCTAGCTGAGTTTTGATGATTGATCTTTGCTGATTATTCTTAATTTAACATATGTTAAACACTTGTAATATTATATATGATTTAATATTTATAATTCTTATTTACAGAAAGTTGGACCAATCAACACTTAACAGCAAAAAATACTTAAAAGAACATAGGTTATAATTTCTAATGCCCGCAGGGTTATTACACATTGAAATGAAACAACTGAAACATAGGTTAGTATATATTTTTTTTTTTTCTTAAGGATTAGGTCCACATAGCATAATGATGACTAAATGTATCGCCCCTAGCTGAAACTTGATGATTGATTATATCTGATTGTGTTATTATATTGATGAAGTTCACATAATATCACTTTACTAGGACAAGAAAATAACTATTACACCAATTTGTTACAGACTTCTATATGATGCCATGTTTTATGGAGAAAGTTTGAGGACAAGGTAAATACATATTACTATTGTAATTAACTAATAAAATGAATACACAGTTACATAGTTACTCACAAAATCATTGCCGTATTTTTTAAAAGAAAACATGTGATGACGAATTGTATCGCCCCTAGCTGTAGTTTGATGATTGATTGTTTCTGATGATTTATAAGGAAGTCAAACTAGTGTTAGCTATTTTATAATATGTTTTTAATGTGTATTTATATTATTTACAGATAAAGAAGATTGTTGATCATGATTGGTCTTACTATTGTTGGATTAGACAAGATTTAGAACAAAGTTAGGGTAAGCTCTAGTTGCATTATTACTATTGTAATTAACCATTACGATGACCTTAAACTAAACTATAACTAAAAGTATGAATACAAACAGTTGCAGAGTTAAATACTAAATCATTACCATATTTTTTAAAAGAAAACATGTGATAACGAATTGTATCGCCCCTAGCTGTAGTTTGATGATTGATTGTTTCTGATGATTTATAAGAAATTTAACTAGTGTTAGCTCTTTTATAATACATTGTCAATGTGTATTTATATTTTTTACAGATAAAGAAGATTGTTGATTATATTAGTACCTACTACATACTATTGTTGGATTAGACAAGATTTAAAACAAAGGTGAGCTCTTGTTGTAGTTCTGTCTATTATTTTATATTTATAGATATATGAAACAGTTAAAATTTCCCTACACGATTGGGCATTTTGTAGTTAGAAATGTTTATCGCACTCATAATATTTACCAATTATTTATGTGATGACTGATTGTATCGCCCCTAGCTGAAGTTTGATGATTGATCATTTCTGAATTAAAAGAAAAATACTTAAAAGCTTAGTTAATGTGTTATGTATCAGTAACCATTATTTATTATTATTATAGATTTCCGCTGTGATGGATAAAGTCTACGAAAGTCTAAAACAAGGTATGAGCCATTTTCATATTTATTGATATAGCTATCTCTATTCTGTGATATAATTGAAATGATGCTATTTACAAGCATATATCACAATTTTATTGTTGAAAAAATTCACTGATAACGTTTAATTTTGTGTGCTTTAAAATAATGGTTACTATTTGTCTCTAAATATATATAACATATTTCCAGCTGAGGCAGATGTGGCAGATGAAAGTCGCAAAGAAATAACAACACCCCAACAACTTTATATAATAGGTAATGTTCCTTTATTTAAATAAATATTATCAAGATCTACTCTATCTTCTTTAAGTTAAAGCAATTCAGACCTTTTTTAACTTTATTTTTAAATTATGTCAATATTTTGTGTATTGTTATGATGATATACTTAGTTATCCCTGTCTCACGAAACCGTGGGGAAAATATGGTATGGTAACAACTGAAACAACATCAGAGATCAAGATCTTACGTTTAACATACCATTAATAAATATAAACATTTTTATTTATTTTTCAGACAATAATAATAATAATTATAGTACGTGGCTGTCAAGTGGACGGAGTGGAATATCGTATCCAAGGTAATTAAAATTCAATTACATTATGTGAATTAAGAGTATAATGAGTATGTGTTTAACATGATGAACTGCTTAGTTATCCCTGGCTCACTAAACCGTGGGGATAGTATGGTATGGTAATTTCTGAATCCAACAAGTTTTTATTTTAGACTGCAACTTGATTAAACATTACTATACTTATATATTTCATTCTCAATTTCAGAATCCATGTGCTATGAATAAAATTGTAAGAGAATGTTGCAGCGACATTAAGAACTTATTTATAATTATGGTAATTATATATATTTTTTTATTATAAACAATATTGATATTAACTTGGAGAATAATTCTTATACACCAATCTTCGTTGTATTATTATAATTATTAATTATATTCAAAAGTATATATGTACCTAGTTGTGTATACCTACTAACTTTCTAAATTTTATTGAACATAAGTAGAAACCCCTACGAAAAACCTTTGTTTTCTTATGTTATTTAATTTAAACATGATGAACTACTTAGTTATCCCTGGCTCACTAAATCGTGGGGAGAATATGGTATGGTAATATCTGAATCATAGGTCTATAGTTTTACAGCTAACTTTTAGTATAACATGAGATGTAAATATCATTTTAACATGCAGGAACCCACGATGTGCCCTACTCGCTTGAAGCAGTGTTCGCACAATACAAATGCCCTCTCTTCTGGTAAGAATCTCAAATTATTTATTTGCTAATAATCTTTTGGAACTAGTTTAATTGGTTGATGATGTATTTTCAAAGAAAACTAATCAAGTGGAGCTAAAAAAAATAATGATGTACACTAAGGATTCAGCCTAAACATGACATGTAAAGTAAACTTTGTAATTTGAGGTATCTTGCTCCATGTAGTTTAAAGTTTTTTGACAATTTCGGTGGGTGCTATCAATTTAAAGTCAACAATGTGATGAAATATATAGACAAGCATATATCTAGATTTTTTTGAAGATAATTATATTCTGACTATAATGTTATCGAAACAGGAATTTCGGCGACAATTTCTCTTTTTAATGTTCATGTTTTGTTCCAGGTACTTTAAGAATCGATATAAATATATAAAATGTAACAGAAGCAATGTACAATATGTGTAAATTCCACTTCATTTATCAAAATAAAGTTATTAAATAATGTGGTTGTTATCATTTACATTGCCACATCCTTTTGGTTAATAAAACAAGCGATAGTTACAAATACAAAATGCTGTTGCAAATAAATTTCTCATTAGTTCGTTGTTCGTATCGTATACATAGGCACCATGCATTACATATTAGTTACAGAGTTGAAGACAACTGGAGAGACTAACACTATGGTTAAGGTGAGTTTTAGCAACATAACACTAACAATGAAATAGTCCTCTTAATTAATGGCATATATTTTTTTTAAAGAGTAATTATAGTGGCATTAGAATAACAGTAAAAACTATCGCAGGGCTTACCTTTCACGGAATTTGCAACATTAGAAGAAGAGATTCGCAGTCTTCGACTGAATCTCAATAGGACAGTTGAAGGTTCCTTAGAAGTGGAAACGAACGCACTCGCAATAATAAACATATTGGGTGGCATTGGATTTTAGTGAGTAGCTACTTAACTAAAATCTAACAAATACTTACACTTACCTTGAGTTATTCTTCTATAGTTATTATTGACCTTCTTATTTTTAAAACTTTCCTGGTTATTACACATTGGAATCCCTACTAATATTATAAATGCGAAAGTAACTCTGTCTGTGTGTTACGCTTTCACGCTAAAACTACTGGACCGATTTAAATAAAATTTGGTACAAAGAATGTCTGGAGCCTGAAAAAGGACATAGGCTACTTTTTGACCGACTACAAAAAGTTCCACGCGGACGAAGTCGCGGGCAGAAGCTAGTATACTATAAACGGATTTAACTCACTTATTTTTATAGGCTGACGTTTCGAAAACTTCGCTGTTTCCATATTTAGCAAGACTCGTCAGTTCAATACGTTTACAGTTGTTTCATTCGAAAATGTTAATGTATTTTAATAATAATTTGGACTACTAATGGAAGACCAATGATGATATAGGAACTTAACTATAAAACTAATAGAAAAACTATATTTTATTTTCCACATAGCATCTCTGGTTTCAATTTTGTATGGTATTTACCATACAAAATTGAAATTAATGTGTGAAACCAAAATGTTTTTGTAGTAATCAAACGAGAATTATTGGCCCTATGAGAAGGAGCCTATTACTATCATGAGTATCATTATGAAGTTACAGAGTTTGCGGGCAATCAATGGTGATCGAAGAATCTAACATAGGTGGGAGAACAGTTTTAATCCAAAAAATTGTGTGGACCATGGGAAAGTAAAGAATCGTGGTATAAGCAGGTATCTTAAATAAAAATGTAAATTACCAATGTCATATATATGTTGTTTTATTATATTTTATATGAAAGTACCTAATCTATATATATATATATTTATAAAATGCTTTGTCCTGAACGACTGATATACGCGCAGCCTAGAATGCTGTATTTGATCATATAGAGCCCTGAAGGTTGGGGGTGAGTTCTTTGTATGACGTAGGCATCCGATAAGAAAGTATTTTCCGAACTTCTGCCCCGAAGGAGGGCAACGGGATTCCTTTGTCCAATTTATTTAAAATTTGATAGAAGACGTATTTATTATTTATTGAATTTTATCCTTAACTTATAAAAAAAAGTAAACTAGGTTTTGGTACACAGGTAATCTATGGTTAGGGAATTCACCTCCGATTATGCGAAATTTTCGATGTTGAATCAGTGACTAAACTGATACTGAACGTCAAATGGCAACGGATCATAGGAAAATAAGATATTGAGCAATGAAAATAAAATTGGTATATTAAAGAATTTGAAAAGAATTATACGGCATTTTCTACCGTTATCTCACTTTGGCAATCGCTGGGTACACGATCTGTGAATAGTTCTGGAATCTGTAAAAAAAATGTATATTTATGAGGTTGCAGTCATTAAGAGTATTTCACTTCAAATAAGATATTGGTATATTAAAGTATCAATTTCTAGTACCTACCTAGGTAAATAATATGAAATGGTTACCTATTGGAGAAGATTTATTTTACCTGAGGTGTGAAAGCTTCAACTCTATCCAGAAGAGAGTCCGAAAAACCAGGTGTATAGTATCTAAAACAATGAAGACCACTGTTAACAAGCTACCTACATTATCTACTCACGCTTACCTACATAACATAAAAATCCTAGGTTTAAGTAGTTTTTATTAGTATCCATCTATAGATAAATAATATGTAATTAATAGAAAATTAGAAACTTAGAAGATGAATTTAACTCACTTGTAATCGTTAATCATGAAGTTTAACATGAAATGAAATATTTTACTGTCCTGCCATATACTTACCAGTACGCGAGAAAAGTATACAGAGCATGCGTATGGCCACCACATTCATCCTGTTCCTTATCATTCTGGGGTGGCTACACGTATGCTCTGGATACTTCCCTCGCCACATCTCTCTCACATCCGCGAGTATATAATATAGTTTTTAGACTATGAATTAATAAATTATATATTATCGTTAAGTATAATAATGTACTTACCTTACGATTTCTTCAGGGAAGCAACTATTTATTATATTAATATATTCCTTTAGCGAGGTCCCTGGGACTGTATCTATCTCTTGAACCCTCTTCAAAGCTCCTGTCGTGACGAATAATCTTCTTGCTCTGGCATCGTTTGGGAGGATCTTAAATACAGAATCGTATATTAATAAAACCAGTGTTCTTACTTGAAACTCGAACAATTTAGCATTAATTAAAACGTCAGTTTGACAGGTGACAGATATGAAAAAATTACAAACATATATCAACAAAGCAACGTGTTATCATCTGAAAATGGTTTTAAATTAAGTATTTTAGAAGCAGAACTACGAGTCGGCAATGGCAGGCCGCGGTCGAGGTAGGGGCAGTGGACTGTCATTAACACATGAGCAGCTTCAAGCTCTTGGAATTGCGCGCGGAGAAAACAGCACTCCGACACTCGCTCCTCCGCCGCTGTTTCCGAAACTGGAAGCCAAGCCGCTGCCACTTACTTGCGATGCAACGACTGACTACATGCTTATTGTTAAGGATCAATTTATAGGTTTTTTACATGATTCGCCGGCTTACGTCAAGCCAAAGACTAGAACAGACGATGTGGAAAGATACTCTGATAAGTATAAGCTTGCACTGGATGCTAAACAAAGCAAAGTTTTAGACTGCGTATGGACTAACATACCTATGGAATTGAAACCTCAAGCGAGTAGAGTACGTGCAACCTTACGAAAACGAAAACTTGACGACCCTACTGAAATTGATAAAAGATTTCAAACGCTAGAGAAAAAAGAAACACAAGAAATTGAGGATGGAATGGAGACTAGCAAAGGGGAGGAGACTGAAAAAAAAACCGAAGGTAATGAAGATGAGGATTTGGAAGATGAACAGGAACCTGAAGATGAACTTGATGATGGGACTGACTATGCAAACAATTACTTTGATAATGGTGAGGACTATGATGAAGATGATGACAATTTGGATGATGGACCTGTTTACTAAGGTCATTTGCAGATTAGATACAAACCTTAGCATATTGTGCTAGCACATATTTAAGTATACAAGCTGGTGCTGCATGCAATAGGGGCTCTAGTGCTGGGCGGTGTAGGCAACACTGAAGAGCCTGCTTCAAAGCACATGAAGTCCGTGCATGCACCTCACCGGATGACTTTGGATTTGTATATAACTGCTTGTAAAAATTATAAAATGTAATATAATTATGCATAGTAAGTTAGGTAATTTTTAAAATTCTCTGTTGGAATTTAATGTAAAAAGAAAAATAATTATGTATGGACTACAATAAATGATTTTGAAATCAACAAAATGTTAGGATTTTGTGGGCTTGTTTTCCGCAACTCGACGACTTCTACTGCGCCTATTTTGTGTGACAAATAATGTTTATGTACACTACATTAATAATAAAAAAATTTAACAGCCGAAAAAAAACTAAAAGGCAACAAAAAACAATAGCGCACTAAAAAGAGAAAAATAATAATTTTGTCTTTTATAACGACTACTATTTTGGTTGTTACATTGATATTTTTGAAGTCGGTGCCAGCTAATGCAGCAACTCTTCACTCTCAACTCTTCACTAAGGTGCTCTAGTTTGTTTGAGGCTGGCACCGCCTCCAAAAATATCAACGTAACAACCAAAATAGTAGTTGTTATAAAAGACAAAATTATTATTTTTCTCTTTTTAGTGCGCTATTGTTTTTTGTTGCCTTTTAGTTTTTTTTCGGCGGTTCAATTTTTTTATTAAAAAGTTATTATTTTATAATTTTCTGTGGCCATAATTTGTACAAATTATTACATGCTTAATTTTGAATTAGGTACTTTTGAAATAGCTACCTACCAAGTTTTTGCTATTAACTTTTACTGAACAGTAAATTACCCCTATTTTCCCACCCTTAAGGTAGGTTTCTTTTTCCAAATTTTTATGGGATCAACTTTGAGGTATGCCCTATCCAATAAAAAAAGAATTATCAAAATCGGACTACTCTGTAATAAGTTACGCGTGGTCATACGATACAATCGGTGCGTGAAAAATTAACTCTCTCTCAATCATCCCCTCTTTTCCTACCCTTATGGTTGGAATTTTTTGTCTAAATTAAAATGGGACCAATTTCGAAGTAAGTATACCCTTTCTAATAAAAAAAGAATTATCAAAATCCAACCACTCTGTAAAAAGAATATACGCGTCGACTTGAGAAACTCCTCCGTTTTTTTCGTCGGTTGAAAAAAGGCAACTTAATATTTATGTTGGTACTCCAAAATCTAAATAACCTGCAGGAGTCGGGGCAGAGTGTTAGCAACGGCGACCGCGAGGCTATGCTGCGGGGAGTGTTTCGCAATATGACCAAGTGTCCACGCCGCTGCACATAGTTCTGCCTCTTCGCCCTCAGCATTCTGCAGAATGTTTGCCAACGTTGGAATTGCCTAAAATATGTTTGACATAAGTTTACGTTTTGTAAATTGTACTACTACTACCTAGCTATTTGTTGGCCGAACGGAGACCCTGTAGAAATCCCCTCGAATCTTCCCCGTGGGCGCTTTCGTTGACACACTTACCTACTTAGACTGAATAAGACTTGGGTTAGTTATACCTTTGATTCTATAACGGCCATGGCGAGTTGGTCAGATTGACCGGCGATGTAGCCGAGTGCCATGCACGCTGGAATCCGCGCACCGCCTGTCGGCTCCCCGAGGAGCTCGACGAGCGGACCACAGCCACCCGTGTTCACCACTAGCTGGGCCAACTGTCCATTAAGTTAAGTAAAACAATAGGTAGTTGCCCTGTTACATAGGTTTAAGTATTACGCTTAAATATTCATTCAGCATATTTTAACTAATATATATAATTTTAGCTAATTTTTACTTTTTTACTTAGGTAAGTACCTGGAACTATCAAACTAACTTTAAAAGAGCTTCTAAAGACCACAAATGATATACAAACCTGTATTTTTTATAAATCTATAGTTTATACAATTTCAATGATTTATTATACGGCAATGACTATGACTACAATGATTTTAATGACTAGAGACGTCTACCTTATTCAAGTAGTACCTAATTCCGAGTTATAAACCATTTAAATCTAAAGATGTGCTAAATCTTCGGGAACTTAGCTCGGATCACAAGATTTGTTGCTCATTATTATATTATGAAGCTCACATCGACGGAGTGTTTAACGATATCCCGTAGCAAACAGGCGGCTGCACGACGCACGGGGGCAGCATCATGGCCCGCGTGCAGCAGCGCCGGCGGGAGCGCGCCGCCCGCCACCACAGCCTCGGCAAGCTCGGGCCGTGCGCTCGCCACAGCGCCCAGCGCGCATAGAATGCTGCGCTGAACGACATCAAAGCGTTGTTTCATTATTGCATTATTGAAATATTTTTTAGAGAAACACTCGGTGCTCTCAAAATGCAACGTCAAGCATAAGTAGGTTTTATTAGGTATATAGTATAATTAAAATGGAGCTAACTTCCATCAAGCTGGTTTTTATACTAAATTTATTAAACTCCTAACAGGTTAAAGTGTAACATCAACTTGACTAACTTTTAATTTAGGATCCTGGTTTTCAAGTCCTCTCACTAGATGACAAATTGCACCTGCATCTACAACTGCCTCCGGTTTGTGTTGCGCTAAATCCACTAGAGCGCCTGCTGAAATCTATAAGAAATATATTTTAGTAGGTATTCTATCCCTAGTTAATTCATATAGGTACCTAATGGCAAGATGCCTCTGTAGGAAGATATGAAGCGTTTTATAAGGATTGTCGTATTTCGCACCTCCGAACAAAAAATCGTACGCCCCATCATGGAATGACAATTTTATGTAAGTCCCTATATCTGATGGAATCATTGGGGTGCTCTCTATGAAGAAGTACATACCTCGGTACTTATTATAAGTAGGTATATAAAGTAGATGGGTAGGTATATTAATGCTAAGCCAACCTAATTCCAGGGTAAACATAGCTTAGAATAAGGTTGTATAGTATTTAGATAAATAGGTTGGCATTATGTATACCTGTTTAAGACTCATTTCAGGTTCTTGAAAAGCTAAAACCAACAATGGCAGTGTTCCAGCATCCAACACCAGTCCCGCTAATTGCTCGCTGTGTTTGCCTATGTAACCTAAAGCCCACGCAGCATTTTCTTTTACCTTTAAAGTAATGTTTAACATTTGTAAATATATTTTACATACCTACACGTAGGCAGATAAATATATACCTAATAGTTACCTACCTGAGTATCGAAATCTTCTAAACAAGATACAATGTGTTCTAACGCCCCGAGACGCACGACCGCTGACGCTAATTCCTCGTTATGCCTGGAATAATATTAAATCCATTTTCCTTACTTATTTATGAAGGTAGGTAATTTTCCTGATAGGTTATTACATTGTTAAATTCATGGTATACTTACTTTGCCACAGCCCGCATAAGATAAAGTGCAGATCTTTTGTAATAAACCTGTGAATAAAAAACATTTAAAAATATCCAAACCATGATATTCCCGACTTATCAATAACATTTCACTCACATTGTACTTGTTAAGATTTTCTAGCGTAACCGTAACCATCCCTCCGTTGAGTAGTTGTCGGGCCACTCCCTCGTCGTGCTCGGCGAGCCTCGCGGCCGCCACCACGGCGCACTGCCGCACCGTGCTGCACGTGTCCGAGAGCAGAGGCCGGAGCAACTCTAACGCAACACCAATGTAAGTTGAATAGGTACATAGACACTATCGCCACTATCGGAAGCTTTTATTTTGACCAAATTAAACCTATATTACTTAGTTCCTAAATTTATCAGTTGCTACTTCAGCCACGTACGTAGGTACGGTAGCCTACGTAGGTAATTATGTACTTAATATTAGTAAAACTCGTTGGGGAAATAGTTATGTAGGTACTTATATTAAAGCGTATAGATAGGGGTCTTTGCCCATCGCCGACGTAGTAATAAGGTAAATGTACCATATTACGGTATATTAAGGCGTTGTACACTTTGAGGACGATTTAAAAAAAATACGAAGGTGCTAAAAGTAACAACTCTTGTTCATTCTAGAGACTGTTCGTATAAGATGGGTTTTAAATATTATTTTGCCTCATACCTCTTAATTTATAGAATTTATTGATATTTTGCTAAATCATTTATTTGGCTCTAATTCCGTGATAAAATTTGGCTCGTGATTAAATTCCGGGATTTGATGCACGCAATTCCGTGACACCTATACCGTTCATATTTGGGCAGGTAATTTGAAATATTTTTTTTAAAAAATGTATATAATAAGTGTTTCGGACATTTGTATTTAAGTTTTGATTTTATTTTAGGTAAATAGGTACCTAGTTCTATTTCATAATTTTGGCTATAAAAAGGAAAATTCACCTCACCCCTTAGTGCCTCGTATTCGGGGTAAGAAGGATTTTCATTCAAAGGTGATTTTGGAAGATTGTGTATTTTTTATTTATTATGTGTATTACCAGAACTCTATTTTAAATGGGAATACATAATTCCCTATTAGGCCGTCGATCGAACCCGAAACATCTAGCTTCAATATGACATAATGAAATTATACATTTATTGCATAAAAATATTTACAAGTGCACACACTAGGCTTGTGTAGTACACGTACTAAGTACTAAAAAGAGCGATTCCGCTCCCTGTCCTAGACCGAACTATTCAGTTTCGTTTCGCTCTTTAGTACGTTTTGTACTAAGTGCACTACCACCACAGAACAAACAACAACCGAACCGACGGCTTTCCGCTCTCAGCCTTTCAAAGTGATGAGTTTACTGAAGAGCAAGACGGAACACAGCACGCACTCTAGTGCACGCTTGTGCAAAACGCGTGCAAGCGAGACGACATGATGTCAGCCGCGCCACCTTTAACACAAAAGCGGAAAAGATCGGTCATTTTGGTCGGACAGAGCAGAATCATATAGAAACGGACTCGAACATGAACGACCCATGGAAAGGATTGGTAGTGTACTAGTGAACTAAATGTACTAAGAGACCGAACTAGTACACTTGCTCAATTGTACTAGTACGGAGCGATCCGCTCAGTGACCGAGCGCGCGCAAGCCTAGCACACACACAAAATAGTTATTACATTTTTAGTTAATTTGCTTAAATATTTTACTAATATCGAATATACCAGAATAAGAGACATTAGTAGAAAATCTGCGTTCATTATTGCGGGAGTGAAAAAAAGTGTGTAAATTAAATATTTTTTATTGAAAATTCTTAATCAGCTGGAAGGTGATATTACTATTATTGGCATGACATCGATATAAATAACTCTACTGGATTACTTATATTTACGGAAGTCACAAAATCGTCTATTTCCCTTAAAATACTATTTAAATAAATTTGATATGACTGCAAAACCTTCTTCTAATAACTACTTAACAATAATTTTACAATTATATATTAAATAGACTTTCCGGCATCACAACAAATCCTTACGAAGTTTCCGGTGTTACCTTACGCCCACCGACAACACAGCCCTTAGAAACGACTGCGTGGTTCCGATTGGCGATTTCGGAGGCGCGTGTGGCTTTTAAAACTTGTCCAGTGGTTTCAAAAAAAATATTTTCCTGGAGTATTATAATTAGACTTGATTTAGTAATATAGTAAATAAAGATTTAACTGTTTATTTTCTTATTCTACGACAAAAATCAAAATATCACGGCACAATGTACTATCCCGTAATATAGTACATTTACCTTACCCAATCATGGGTAAGTACTTATAGTTATCTAATAATATATTACGAATGAAGTGAGTAAGTAGTAACCGTATTGTCATAGAGGCTGTGACCGTAACAAGTAGGTAAAGTTAAGAGTCCCTTTTATACTGAACTAGCGGCCCGCCCCGGCATCGCACGAATCCTTATTTTTTTCAAATTCGAACCAGTAGGATCTTTTGTGGCTTAGAGCCTAAGTCACTCGGGAATAGTGTAGCTTCTTAACAGTGTTAGAATAAATAATAAAATATAATAATAAAATCGCTTCAGTCGTTTTGGATCCTATTCAATACAAACAAACAAATATTTCCTCTTTTTTATAATAGTGTAGACTAGCTAAAAGATAGGAAAGTATGTAGGTGCCTGTTGGAGGTCTATGCAGAACGTCGAAGTTTCGCTACTTGGATAAGAAAAGAACGTCAAACGTATAAGCGAATATAACATTAGCATATCATATCGAAGGTGTCTATCCATGTATGTTCGACATAATAATACTTATGCCTCCAAATGCAGTTCTTCCCGACTTAAGAGCTTATCCGAGTAAAAGAGAAATAAGGTACAAACCGAGTACGCCAATGCTCTCCAAACATTTAACATTGGTGGATCGCGTTGCTAATTCTGCCATTGTTTGAACAAACACCAGACGCGCTTTTTGATAAGTCTCAAAAACTGAAACAGCCGACATGTAAGTAGGTAAGGGTGATTCCACGGGCGTTTCAACCGCCGTCAGTCCTTTGCCATAAATATTGAATAATTAAGCTACAATAAGATTTAAACTTTATTAATTTTGACGACAAGTGCGAGCGCAGTATGTCGTCGCATCAAAACGTAATTCTTGTTGTAGCTCATTTCTTCAATATTCAGGACAACGGACTGACGGCGGTTAAAACGCCCGTGGAATCACCCGTAAGTATTCAGATTTTAAATAATATCTGGGTAGTGATCCAGTTATAATGTGAATTTAAAAATAAACTAAGTACCTAATAGGTACCCAAGTAGGTACGTTTCTTAGGTTAGGTTAGTACTTTATACGTTACGTAGAACGACTGAGTAATTACGTAGGTACCTCTAGTCGTGTCTGATTTGCCTAGGTATTTAAAAAGAACCTCCTATTTAAGTTGTCTCAATTTTTATACCTATAGGTGGGTAAGTACTTAATATAAGAAATAAATTGCGGCTGTCGATAATGTACCTAGTTACCCAACTACCTGAGATATGGGTAAGTAGGTATATAATGATAAAAGTACTTACTTATATATACATATGTTCGTAAATTTCAAGTAAATAATAGAATACTATGCATATAATTATATACTAAGTATACCTAATTGGATGTTTCTTGGGCTGCTCATTGAATGACTCATTATAATATTTTGCCAAGAATGCCCAAAATCAGTCTATGTATACGCAACTATTCGGTATGGTCGATACCTAATATGAATAATAAAGTCTTTTATGTATTTAAAAATACTTCGCTGTTAAGGTTTTGTCAAAATGTCACACGGGCATTTAGACTTACTTATTACTATATCTGGCATTACAAATACTTACCTACCTATTACTAACCAGTGTTTTTTTTCCAATAATGTAGATAAAGTTAATAAAGAGATGAGAGATTTGTTTGTTTGTCTATACCAATATTATAAAGGGGAGAGGTTTGTTTGGATTGAATAAGCTCAAAATCGACTGGACCGATCTGAAAAAATATTTCACTGTTGGGAAGCTACACTATTCCCGAGTGACATAGTCTATATATACCTATTTAGAAAAAAAATGCCGGGGCGGGCCGCTAGTATTTTTATGAAGGGCTATTTAATAGTATTCTGTAGGTACCTGGTTACCTACCATTAAATATTCCCTAGGTTGTTACTTATAAGTAAGTATTTTAATTTAACTTAGCCGGTTATTTTTGTCACATTTATTGAATTGTTAGACTGTCGCTGCGTTGTCGATCGTACGCAGCGCCCGCGCATTTAGTCAAGCACCCGTGAAGGCCATGTGACGACCGACGTCATTCGTCCACACTCGTTAAGTCGCTACACGTAGTTATAGTTATGTACTCACGGCTACACAGTCCATGCACACCAACACATTCAAATCCATTGTGGCGGGCCGACGTGTGCAGTGCTTACCTGGCAGAGTTCACTAACACACCGGCACATAACCAGTCGCCGCGTGCTTAAGTACCTCAGTTACACTAAACTTCGTAATTGTATTTTTAATATAGTACTTAGACTTGATTGTACCTTTGTTAAAAATGACTCAGTTTGTTGTTATCCGCTGATTACCGTGGAGCACAGGCGTTAGTAAGCCCATGTCAAGTCAAGTGTGAACACCATCGAAAATGCCGTATATCATGGTCATGGGCAGCCTAAGTGCACCGCATCTTTCCAAAGACGAAGGCGCGACTGTGTACGGGCTCAAAAGAGAAGAACGGGCAGCATTAGTGAGGGTAAATATTTTACACCCTGCTTAGTTCCCAAAACAACAACTCATTTATTTAATTAAACAGGTATAAATAGCATTATTATTTATTTCTATCAATTTCAACAATCGAGTCTGGACAATTAATTGACGGCGCCCAACAAATGACAATCTAAAGAAATAATTAATTAACTCTTATTAGTGGAAAATCCTATACATATCGATTGTAAAGATAATAAAGATTAAAAAAAAAACATTTTGTATGTGTTATTATACTCCTATGCTTTTAGAATTTTAGTCAGATCAAAAGCGTCAGATACTTAGATACCTTAAATTGGATTGATTGTTGAAATTCTACTACCTCTCATAAACTATAATTATCCCGAATTTTCAGGAGCTGAACACCTCATTTTCGGTGACAGTAGCGACTACATCGGACCAGGAACGTACAGTCCGCGTAACACAAAAGGGCCTCACGTTGGTAGTAGTTAATAGACTACACGCCATCTTAGGATACGACGTCGTATCCCACTCTATGGCAATGACGAACACTAACCGAGAGTTAGTGTCTTTCACTATGTATAAAAAATCTAATTCGGGCTCCCACAGTCACAGCCACAGCCATGGCCACGGCCACAGCAGCCACAAGGGTCATTCTCATGGAAACGTCGTTACGCTTTGAGGATCAAGAGAAGTAATCTCTAATAAAATACAACTCGAACTGAGCTGCAGCTGCGTGTTCTACAAACAGCGAGTCCAGGGCTGAGTAACTAATGTTTTATGCTAGACAAATTAAATAAAGATTATAAATACATTATAATATATTAATTCAGATATTCACAAAACAAATGGGTACTTATACGAAAGCTATGTCAGTCTTGATGAAGTAAATAACTTAATAACATCAGCGTTTTTTTTATAATATAGCCAATAATAATGTATGGTTAATATAAAAGTAGAAAACCTACTTGCATGACTTGGAAACGAGTTTCTTAGAATGCTATGTGATTATAGTATATTCTAAATTCTAAAGAATTATAAAATCGTCGTGTTCATCATTGCACGATTTCCCGTAACATTTAAAAACTTACATACCTACTTACTTTACGGAACATATTATGCAACGCCATTGTAGTACAATCGCATAGTATAAACTTATAAATATTAAAAAATCATTGAACTTGCGCTCTTACATCACAAAAAACACTGAATTTTCAACTATTTCTGGATTGCCCTATCTTTTGTCTTTCCTCTGCCAGCTTCTTGAGTGCCGTGGCATATTGTCTCTGCACGTCCATTAGACGAGAATATTCAGCATGAAGGGCGAGTTTCTGTTCCTTTTCTGTTTTAAATTTCAGCTCGACTTTTTTGACAGTTTGATTCACCCACTCAACTATTGACTCAAACTGAGTCATAAACTCCTCTCTTTTCCTAGCTGATGACATGGCCCTGTATAATAAATGAATAGAGTTGTAATAATTCATTTAACTATCCCTACTAATATTATAAATGAGAAAGTAACTCTGTCTGTCTGTTACGCTTTCACGCTAAAACTGCTGGACCGATTTAAATGAAATTTGGTACAAAGAAAGTCTGGAGACTGAGAAAGGACATAGGCTACTTTTTAACCGACTGCAAAAAAGGAGAATTTCTACGCGGACGAAGTCGCGGGCAGAAGCTATATTATATAAAGAATAAAGATGCGTATATTTTTAGTAGGAGCTATTAATAACTATTTATCATAATTTCAAATTATTCTTCATTTTAAATGCGTCATTGTATCAATAGTCTAACGAAATCAGAAATCCCATAGGTATACGCGGTAAAATAAGCTAAAGTAATCTTATCTATATCACTAGTCTAGTAGGTACTTACTCTTCGTAATTATCCAATATAGAGTTAAGTAAACTTAATTCCTTTGAAGTATATAGTTTGACTTCATAAAGAGTATTGTAGAAAATAAAATACTGCTTCGTTTCTTTATGCTTTGATGCAACTGAAATAATTTTAATACAATTTGAAATTTGTTGCTAAAATGCTAACTTGTTTTGTAAAGAAAATACTTAATGTAAAAAAAAGTTTACCTTGATTATAAAGTTCAATAAATCTCTTCTCATATTGCAGTAGTTCTGCAGTGCCTGGTACTTCATCTATTGCTACTGTATATCTAAGGACCTCTCTGTTTAGTTTGGCTAGTTCTAATCGCATGTTAGAGATAAAAGCTTTTAATTTTTCTTCTCTATCTTTAAACTCTTTTAATTCAGCTGGAGTCAGTGGTATTTCTTCAATTTTTGTTGCAGGATCTTGCACAGCACTACAAACGAAGTTAGAAATTCAATTCAATATGTTTAAGTAAATATTTAACATCAATTAAGTAAATATTGAACTACATAAATTTTTTTTTTTGTTACCTTAGTTCTTCCTGCAGTTTTTTTTGTTCTTTATCCCTGTGTTGTATAATTTTCAATAGCTCATTTCTTTCACGTGCTAAATCCTTCAATGTTTTATAGAATTTCTTGACATTTTTATCACTGAAATGTTACATTTCATTAATACCTATTTATAAATCATCATTGCAAAGAAGTACAATACATAATGTGTTAAAATTCTTTCACTAGATAAAAACAGTGTATAACAGTAGGTAAGTAACTGTATTTAGTAGGCAATATAGTACAAACCTATGGTCATCTGTTTTCATCATCTTGAAAGTAAGTTTCTGCAGTTTCTCTAAAATATTTGCATATTGTTGCTGGGCATTTTCCATTTTACTTTCATGTTGCTCTTTAGACAATTCTACATCCCTTTCCATGATATTTATAGCTTTGGATAGTTTCTCAACTTCTTCAGAATATTTCAGTCTTTCACTGTCTTCTAATTCTTTTGAAAGTTCACCTGTGAGCTCTGAGTGCAGAACGGCATAATGTATCTTGGTCCCAGCGGTGTCCATACTATTACCATCATTATTTACAATCCAATCCATCTGAGTATTATACAGAGATTATTTATGAGAGTAAGCAACAAATTAAATTACTTAATTATAGAAGGATGCTACTTACTTTAGTAGTTATCTCAGAAGGATCTGCCAACTGTTTTTCATAATCATACTGTAAGAACAAAATTAGATGATTATAACACATTCACTATTATAAACTGTTATGTTACCCTCTTATATGGTTAATCTATTTAAAAGATTACCCATATTATAAGGGTTAATCAATCTATAACAAAAATTTACATTCAATAACTGGTTATCATATGGTTGGGTTAATCTTTGATAAAGTTGTTAAATTGGTTACCAAAATTTATGGGTTTCAAAATACTGCATGTCTGAGAATCTCTTCAAAGCACTATAGTTAAATAGTAACTACATATGTGTTAAATAATAATATTTATAAATAAAAATATTACTAAGAAATCCAATCCCTCATCCTTCTTATTTTCATCTTGGTGTGTGGACACATGCATCAGCATCCTCTGGTCATACTCTGACAATGTAGCATTGACTTGCTCTAGTTCATTACCAGGCAAACCACCTATCCTCTTTCGCACTCTGCATGGTTTATATAGATTCTGAAATTAAATTAAGGCATAAATAACAAATAATTTTTATTTGTAGTTTATACACTAACTAGCTTCTGCCCGCGACTTCGTTCGCATTCCTCCTTTTTTGCAGTCGGTTAAAAAGTAGCCTATGTTCTTTCTCAGGCTCCAGACATTCTTTGTACCAAATTTCATTTAAATTGGTCCAGTTGTTTTAGCGTGACAGTGTAACAGACAGACAGACAGACAGAGTTACTTTCGCATTTATAATATTAAGTAGGGATTTTATTGCAAGTTTGTGTTCTAAAAAGGGAATATGTAAATAGTTTACAATATTACCTGAAGTACAGATATATTCCTTAACAACCTTTCCTTTTGTTCGAATCTAGCTCTGTCTGACTCAAAAATATGATCTTTGTCAAACTGCAGCACAGCAAACCTCCTAAGTTCATCTTCCTTTGCTCCTCGGAACTCACTTGAGTATTTAATTAGCCAATGAACTAGTGGGTAAATATTAATAAAGTCCAGGCCCTGAATTTGGTGAGGCTCAATGATAAAAGGGCATTTCATTGATGGTAGTACTTTGACGATTTTTTCTGTTAATGCACTGGCAAACAAAACAAAAACAATATTATCACATCAGTCAATTCTTAATAAAATTCTAAATTCAAAGGTAGGTAGGTGTGTTTGCTATGATCCCAATGACATGTTATAGAATTGTTTTTGGTACTACTCATAAATTACACTATATTGATTAAGACATTAGCTTTCAAAACAGGATTCAAAGTTGAACTACATTCTTCACAGTACATTTTTTTTCCAATTGTGAGATTTTCCTCAAATAAAAGGCTGACATCCACATCAATGTCGCATAATTCTATACACCAAGAGAGACCTCCAACAATTTTATCGAAAGCCGAGAGCCCATGAAGCTGGGCCCGGTAGTATCCAGCTGCGACTAGCGAGTCCGATATTTCGTGCCATTTCACAAGCTGTTCAGCATCTTCCCGGACTTCAACCTGAAATTCATGTCATTCATGGTGTAATAAGTTCCATAAACTACAAAAAAAAGCTGCGACCCGAATCATCCCACCTCTTTTCCATCATTATCTATACCGCTGTATATATTCATTAATGGTTTACTTCTTGTAAAAATGTTCTTTTGTTTAGCTGCCATGGCTTGATACTAATAAAAATGTATTTAAATAAGTAATACTCGTCAAGTGTTTTTAAAACACTTTAAAAAGTTATTGAATGAGGATATCTTTCAGCATTAGGCACTTTCTGCTGCCGCCGTGTATTAATCAGCTTGAAATCAGCATCTTATCAGCCCACTGTCAACCAGTGTTGCCAACTCCTAGAAATTCGAGTCGCTAAACTCAAAGTCAAAAGTCGCCAGAAAGTCGCTAAAACTAAAACATAACTATAAAAAGTTCGGGGACCCCCCCCCCCCCCATTACCATATATAAATGCAACTTCAATTAAATAAAGTTTGAATTTGGTGCGCTATCGCCTTTGTCGTTTTCCATATTATGTATCTCTTGGCATTGAATAATTCTGTGTCGATTTGACAAAAAATGTATCTATTATTGGCTCTAGAACTGTTTTAATATTTTGTACTCCAAAAGTCGCCAGATAAGTCGCTAAACTATTTTTGTCGTCAAAACTTTTTTTTGGTCGCTAAGCCTTAAGCAAAAGTCGCTAGTTCTAGCGACAAAATCGCTAAATTGGCAACACTGCTGTCAACTCACTGACAATCAACAATGTCAAAGTGATGATACGAATCACCATAGACGTGAAATATAATACAGAATACGGCGATAGACATAAAAAAAACTACTTATATTTATTTTTATCTAAAATGTAACTGCCCGGTCAAATACTCACGTGTACGTGTCGGCCCAGAAGGATGATGAACAGGACGAGTGACATGAAAAGTGGGGCAGCCACACGCATGCCCTGCATACTTCCTCGCGTACTTGCGAGTATTTGGCCGGGCAGTAAGTTAATTATATTTATTATTATCTATACGCAGATAAAACAGAACTCTTAAAATAAGCATAAATATTAATTATATACAATCTGTGATTAACGTTGCTTGACGTTGGTTGACAGCAGACGGACATCATTGATAATTTTCTTAGTGTCTTGTAATTCTTAATTTTAAATAAAATATTGAAACATTCTGAATACGCAATCTGACTTTTCCAAATTGTCTTCAGTTTATTGTACCAAATCCTAGTATATTATTATACTTAATTAGAAGGTCAACTGCTGCTTTTCAGCATGAGCAAGCTACCCAGCATTATTCGTTGTAAGTATTTTCTTTATTTTCACATACATCACATAACCCTAATATGGGATGTTTTCTTTTAGAGTACAATTTACCTTATTTCAGAGAACATTGGATACAATATTTGTTGAATTGCGACCCCCCATATCTCTCCCATCAAACCGCAATAATGGGGGATAATGTAGACATTTTAGACTATGTGTCTAATTTATTAGATGCAGGTAAATACAAAGAAGTCCTCAGTGTACATAGTGAAGAAAAATATCAGGCCAACTTTAAGGACAATTGCTGGGACCTTATAACGGTGGTTGTGGAAAAAATTCAGGATAACACCATGGTAATTAAGCCTTCCCTTTATAACTCATGTGAAGAGTTATTGTCAATCATTATCCAGAAAGGATCACCTGAGGAGGCACTTTTGGAATTAATTGAACGTGTTGAAGTAGCCAAAAACGATGCACAATTTGGTATAGTGCTTACACCTCTTCAACAACTTCTGAAGAAGTTATCAATTAAAAGAGGAAGAACTTTAGAGTGGTGTTTAAACTCCATCAGTACCTATATCGAGAATATTCCTACTCCTGAATTTCAATTGGAGGGTAAAGAGCGCTTATTAACAGAATGTGATACTGATATTAGAAGAATCATAAGAGTATACTCTTTAATTCTACCTTTCTATAGACCTTTTGTTGATGAACTAAAAGGAACAGATTCAAATGTGAAAACTAAGCAAATTATTGTTGCATTTTTGGTATCTCTTCTCGGTAAACCTTTGATATACATAGATATGGATATTGACAATAATGGCAAGAGTGAAGCCAGATTGTGCTGCAATACTATTGTTCATGATATATGTTCATTAGAAAAAGATGTCATGAAATTTCTTGAGTATGTACAGAAATGTAACAAAGATAATCGGAAAGCTAAGGCATGTGACAATGAGGAAGAATCACCATATGAGCATAAGGAAAAAATTAATATACTTACACTCTCTGGCTTGATGTATGTAGTATTATCTGGACAATTTTATGTACCAGATACTGCAATCCCACAAGTGTATTCTATACAATATATAGTACATACTGGATTTCTCTCTGTAGTTCACTTGTCAGGCTTCACAGATTATGGACCTCTGTCTAAAGGACTTGCTTTGTGTGATGCTCTTCTAAATCGATTTTCACAAAATGTGTCTCAAAATTTATTGCAAGATTCAATTCACTACAACCTATGTAGAAGTTTAGTGAATGTAGCAATTTATTCTACATATGAGATGTTACGTAGAAATGCAGTCAAACTAATAGCAAAACATGTATACAAATTTGAATACAGTGGAAGAATGATGCTTATTAAATATTTGATTGAAATTGCTAATCATTCAGGAATGGTTGGTTATGCTATCACTTTATTCAAAAATTCAATTAACGAAGCATTTAGAGATTCCGAACTACCAGATTGTTTTAAGGGTCCTCAGTTGCTGAGTATGATAAAAAAGATATGTTATCTCCCTCATGGAGAAGAGTCAGATTTGGTAGAACTAGGAGATCAAATAATCTCTGCACTAAACTGTCTTCGATACTTAGCTATAAGAGACACTGAGAATGTAACTGGTTTTAAAGAATGTCACCCATTTATTGAGTCTGAATACTTGTCTAAATTAAGAACTGCTTTGAACATGTCTAAAGCTCATTATGAAGTAAAATTAAAAGATATAGAAGAAGGCAGAGATCTTAAGCAAAATGTGAATATTTCTGTCAATGTAGGTGGAAATACACTTGACAATATACCTACCGAAAACAAAATAGAAATTATAACCTCTGCATTGAATGCATTTCACTTAATCGAGGGACTTGTAGCACGTCTTACTGAATGT
The DNA here is from genome assembly GCA_038024825.1 of Polylopha cassiicola. NCBI lineage: Eukaryota > Metazoa > Arthropoda > Insecta > Lepidoptera > Tortricidae > Polylopha > Polylopha cassiicola. The sequence goes on along the minus strand of CP149044.1, from coordinate 9,701,347 downwards.
ATCAATCCAAAAATTAATGACACATCATTTGCCTTGTAAAAACTATGAATCTTGATAATATATATTGTATCTATTTACTATTTTATACTTGTTTTATTATTATAAAATCTATTTTTACCCCCCCACCCCCCAGTACATGAGAAAGAGAATATGGCACTATAGCATTAAATTAAGTAAATTAAGCATTTCATTCTGTCTACAGCATTGAGGAATGGGCGTTCATACTGTATATTGCCAGTAGCATTTATTCCGATAAGACATACCCAAAGAATTATACGTACCTACTGTCAAGTGAATACAAAAAAAGATACAAAAGCCCCAGTCACAGCAACAACAAATAATGACCATGATGAGAACCAATATGAAGAAAATGTGAAGAACCATATTTTAGACAAAGCTTTGCAATTTGTACCCAAGAGTGGTTGGTCAGTTGATTCACTTAGTGCTGGTGCGGAGGCTGCTGGGTATCCTGGAATTTCACATGGCCTGTTCCCAAATGGAGGAGGTGACCTTGTGCACTATTTCAATGTTAGATGCAATGAGCAACTAGTAAACGAAATGAGAAGTGTAAGTTCTCTTTAACTTAGCTATCCAACTTTTCTTGTTACTTTAATACTTTGACATGCTTTCGCGGTTATTAATTTACATTTTTATTTCAAATTTGCAGTGGCCTGTAGAATCGTTGAAAGAATCTAAAGTACCAGCAAAGTTTATTGAAAACGCAATTACTGCAAGATTATTAATGATTGAGCCCTACAAGTAAGTTACGAAAAACGGTAAAATAGATCCTGAGTAGGTACCTACATTACTTATAAAGTTTAAGATTCTGTTATTTACCTACCTGACATCTTATATACCTACCTAATATTTTAATTATATTTCAGAAGTACATGGCCAAAAGCAATGGCTATACAAGCTTTGCCCAACAATGTTCCTAACTGTTTAGCCACACTATTATCTTTAGTTGACGATATATGCTACCATTCCGGCGACAGAAGTGTAGATGTAAGTGTGGAATGATAAACAGACGGTCCGTTCATCACTTACAGACCTAGTTAGAATAATGAGGAATGATATTATACCTACGATGTACTTTATTAAATGTTTTCAGTTTAATTGGTACATACGTCGTGTGGGCCTGGCAGGCATTTACAAAGCAGCTGAACTATTCTACTTGACTGACAGTAGTCCCAATAATACAGCTACGAGGAGTTTCATAACGTCGCGTATAAGAGATGCTGAATTATTGCAAGCAGCACTAAATATGAACCCAGTCTCAGTGGCACCACAAACTTTAAGTGCAGCTTTTGTTACGGTGAGCAAAAGTTATATCTTAACACTTTCACTGCTAATCATGCAGTAGGTACCTATCAGTTTAAGACCTGCCAAAATTCAGGTACAAAAGCTAGCGCTATTTACACTGAAATCTGACCCTAGCAGGATTTAAACATGGGACCTCAGATTTCCTAGTCAGGTCATCTACAACAGACTGTAAATGTAATCCTAAACATTATTTATTATTATTCCTATTTGATATGCAGTATTTTGCAACAGATTTTGTTTTACTCAGTAAAGTAGAATAATAATTACATGTCCCTTGTAAGAATTTGATATGCTAATAAAAATAATAAAAAAAACTTTTATTACAGGCAAAAAATGTTCTAGGAATGAATCCACTGAAGTAATTTGAAGATTATATATATTTTACAAAAGAAGAATTGAAAAATAACAAGTTTGGTTCCAACAGATAACAACATATTATTTTCATTATTGCAGTATTGTTAATTCAGTTTGGTCAAGTACAAATTATTACTGAAATGTTTTTATTTTTAATTATTTCAAATAATCTTATTCACAATCACACAAACAATAACACGAACACCACTTGTATTAAAATATATGTTTTTTTTCTGTATATAAATGTAGAAATATTTTTTACAATTTCATAACCTTGTACACATGATATAGTTCAATATATAGTAGTTAGCTTACATTATGGTACACTGAACATTTAAAAGGCACAATGATTGTATTGCACAAGCTATGAGTGGACAATGTAGTCACTTCCAGTAGATACATAAGATATTAAATTTGGTGGTAATGGCAATTTATTCCATATGCTTGCAGAAACTGTTTGCCTTATAACAAATCTGCAGATCATTTGCAATGAATCAAGTCTTGCAAATCTGAAACAAGTATCCACATTAAAATTCCTGAAATTTTGTCATTTTTATTCCAAAAAATTTTATCTCAAATTAATACCTGTTCAAAGGTCTTGCTAACTTCACTGGCATTTCAAATAGATTTGATTTAACATCAACAGCTGAACAATGTTCAGATATCCTATTTGCAGGAACAAATGTTTCATTGTTCAATGAAAAAAGTCCATTAGCATGTCGGAGCCTCGCATGTAAAGTGCGTCCTACACAGCGGAAGGATACACAAAGTATGTGCCGTGAATCATAAGAGTCTCGTACAAGGAAAACATTGTCATGTTGTCCAGCCAGTAGTTCTTCTGCCTCACTTGATGATATACCACCCCAATACCAGCCATGCCTATAACAAAATATAATTATAGTAGTGAAGATCATAGATTTAATGATGTCTGAATAAAGACACTGATTTTATTGACTTGCCTTGATAGTTGACAGTATATTGCACAGGTCTCAAGAGATGCATGTTGGTGGTGTCCTCGAAGAACCGAATGACCCTCTGCATGTTGACATTTTACCACTTGTATATTGTATTCAGAGATTTTCCTATCCTCGGTTTCAAGAGTAGCAATAGTAGGTTTTTTTTCCGATGATGCAGAGGAATCACCACATTTGTTTTTATTAACACTGTAGAAATGTTCATTTCCATTGCTTTTGTTACCAAAATATCGCTGTAAAGACCGGACGCTGCCAGAAATAAATAATTTATTCTTCCAAAATTTTACAAACTTGCTGGGATTCATTGGAGGTTTCCGTTCGGGTAAAAATACACAGTGAATTATATTATCAACATTACTGTAATCTCTTTGATTCTCAATGGTTCTTTGTAAATGTTTACATTCCATCGGTTTCAGCCATTTACGAAGGCATCCCGTCGTAAGCCATTTGCGGCGGTTACAATGTGTACAACGTTCGTAGTTTTTGTTCATTTGTAAGGTCAGGAAAAGTGTAATTATTCACAGAATTAGTTTATGAACTACAAATTAGATATATTATATAAACCGATAACACAACTATATTACATGAAACAATTGAGTCTTTATTTAGATATACAATTATACATACCAATAGAATGATTGAAAATTTGACATAACATTTGGTATGCTTTGTTTTGTTTGACAGCAGTTTGGTTTTCTATAGTGCGGCAACTTTCTTAAGTATCACCCAGACAGTTTTGTATATAAAGAAGGTGTACTGCAACAATATATGTAACAGTACACCTTCTGCCCGCTGTTCACTATGCACCACCGAATAAACGTATTAAAAAAAATCTTGCATAAATAAAAAGCTTATTATTTTCATTAACAAGTCTTATACCGCATACAGATTTTTTACTCGCAAAGAGTTTTAGTGGCAGATTTGTTTGCGAATGCGTTTTGTGTCTATGTTGAACATAATGTTATGATCTATGATAGCAAATTTACATATCTGTGATAAAATTTTACTTAATCTGTGTGCGTACGTATTGAGCTGAAGGAGGTGTGTGTGTTGTGTTAAAATAGTGATTCTGGGTGGAAAGTTGATTGTTTTAATAATTTAATGAAATGCCTTCCAACTTCTATTTAAATAGAAATAAATTAAATTCATAACAACTAGAGTAATGAACTGTGATAAATATGAACTTTCTGTGTATCAATAATAATTACATTTTGTTGATGTAATGACATTGAAAAAAATCAGGAAAATGTCAACAAAATCACAAATTTCTAGCGAATTAAACGGTGAGTACGGACATACAAACTGATACCGAAGAATTAAGTAGTCTAATTCACTTCTATGGTAATACATTAATGATAATTGTAACAAAAAGCATATTCGGTGTTCCACTTTACAGACAGCATCAGTAATGTTTTGGGAAAAAATGTTAAAATTCTATACAAATCTCTCATACGGATGGAATCAAGGGGCGATAAAGTCGACAACAAAGTACTGGTGAGTGGATATAATATTCCAGCATATTAAATGTATATATAAACTTATATCATCAATATTTTATGAATGAATGATGAATATTTTTATATTAATTATTTTGATTGCCGCTCAATGTCCATATGGTAATAGCATAATGGATTTAAAATTAATATCACTTATAATTTGTGAGTCACTTGGTGTGTCATATGAGTGAACTTCTATGAATGTGTGAGTCCAGTGGAGACCAACACCCACAAGCTTATTGTGATCATTGTAAGATAATAAAATGGCTAACCAGTATTGTATAATTAAAACTTTGTATGATGCTTTATGTGATATGATAAAGATTCTTCTAACATCAGCCAAATGTAATAATACTTTGTTATTCAATTTTAGAACTATGTTACCTGTTCTTGCTCTTAATTTTTACTATGAACATATAAAAAGAACACCATATATCAATTTAAATTATTATTTTCAACAAGCATATTATTTTAAAATTATTTGCAGGTTGTTACTGCTTACAGAATATTCATTACAACTACGAAAATACCAACAAGGGTGAGGATATATATATTTGTTTATAAGTTAAAAAATATTTACTACATTGTTAGTTTAACTACTCGGTAAATGTTTTCTTTTTCTGGGTCATGTGATGTTTAAAGATACTTTGTAAAGGTCTATTTGCTGCTAAATTTTGAAACCATATTATAGGCATGAAATAATGATAGTGAAGTAATGATTATGTAAGTGTGACTTCATACAAATATAATGTTAACACTATCAAGATAGATTGATAATGTTAACATTATATTTCTTGTTATGTTAAATAAGGGAGAACATTATTTATGTACTCGCATTACATATATAAGTAAATTAAAAGTATGTAGTAGGAATGGTAAAATTATTTAATGTTAATCAGCTGATGTTTTAAAAAACATTTTACTGGTGCATACAAAATACTTATTAATGCATTTTAAGATTTTCATAGCAGACATAGCGGTAATTCCATTTTGCTGATATGCACAATACAACAATCTAATTCAGTTACATTACTAGGTTGACAATGGATTTCACTTGATGGAAATAGAAGCCCTAGAAAGCAAGAAACCCAACCATCTGTCAATAACATTAATACATGAACACAAACCAGTATCTATTCTTATCGGTAAGTGACTAATTGCAACTATTGTATTCTAAGTGGTTGACAGTATCTTCTGGCATTGACATCAAATCAATGATTAACAATGTTTTTCCTTGTGAACCCACTGTATTGTCTGTTTTTTCCTTGTCTTTGTACTGTTACTCATAATATTATGATATTGTTTACTATGGTCCTTTATCATCATCAAATATAAGTACCTACTTCATTCATTCATATATTATGTTTATTGGGTACTGCTTTTATTAAAAAAAATAATTGTAGGGGAAGAAGGAACATCAGAAGGAGTTTCAAATGTGATGGAAGCTTTAATTGCTGCATTTGACGATTTGTACCCAAATGTCAACATAGAAGATATAATTTGCAAGGTAATCTGGTTTGCGAAGTACCTCAGTACTTTTGGCACTGTAACAATGTGATCCTAATTCACGAGTCATAAAAGCAATTGTAAGTGAGTGGGGATTATTTGCTTAATTAATTGTGAAGTAAAAGTTCATTGTCATATTTAATTGAGCCAATCATTGCTTATACCTACGATTGTAGTGTGTCACTGTAGTGTGTTTATAAGTATATATATTAATTGCACGCTTTTGTAATTACCTACTCATTAAAATTAAACAACTCATACAAATGACCACAATACTATTTATAAAATTCTGGTATCCCATATCATTGTATATAAAAATGCCGTTTGTGTAAATACTGGTATATAATAACGAATATTAGTTCAGTATATTAATTTACTTTTCAGGTCAACTTACCATTTCAACTTCATCAAGTGAGTGGTACAAGGAAACATTCTACTTGTGGAGATTTCTCCAATCAATATGCTGCTATGTGTGATCTCTGCCAAACACCATTTAGGTAAAAATAGTAATTTAATTTAATTAAATATCCCCATAGATTATTTTACTTTTTCATTCAAGTTTTTTTTTATAATTCAACAGAAATATAGTATCATTTTAATATACCACTGTTATAATAATTACAATGGAATATTAAAATACCTAATCATTTACTTTTTTATATGTAGAACTCATCCATATTGTGTGGAAATCACGAATTGTTATTCCATTTGCAGGGCTGAGGTTGCCTGGGATATTGACACAATCTATTTAGCGCATGACATAAGAATGCTCCACCTAAAGGATTTTGATCACTTGGAACAAAGGTATGATTATGTGGAAATTAGATATATTTTTTAAAGATGCCCCTTTGTATTGATTCAGCAGAATCGTATGTCTCCTTTAATTTTAAAGTCCATGCCGTCACAAAATCTTACATTTTTCGTTGGCAGGGACCTGATTCCGTTATTGATTGCTTTACAACACAACACCTGGTTTACTGGCGTTTGCGGTGATGGCGTAAGGGTTGGTAGTGAGGCTTGGGAGGCACTCTCCCGAGTGGTTCGATGCGCTTCGCCCCCGCCGCAGAAACTAAGCTGGCGAGGTGCAGCCTTGCGCCATGACCATGCGGCAAGGTTGGGTCACGCACTAGCCAGAGCACGAAGATTTCCCGGGATGCATACCATAGATTTCTCACAGAACCATATAGAAGATAAAGGTAAATGTAGTGATGCATTCATGTGCAAATTTGATGAACTTCTAGAGACCTGCTGATATTATCTTATTTAAAGGAACACTCATATCCAACATAGGACGCGATTGTTTTTCGATTAATGTAATAGTTCTATATTGACACTAATCTATCCTCCAGGTGCTATCAGTATTCTCTCGGGGCTGGCGAACAATCCCGACGGCTTGAAGTACATTGCGCTGTCACAGTGCGGGCTCACTGGGAAGACCGTGTCACATTTAGCGGCTATATTGAACGACAACCCCTGTCATCTCTCCACATTGTCGCATTTAGATCTCTCGCATAACAATCTTAAGGACGACGTACACGTAAGTACTTTATTTCGCAGCTAAAACGACTTTAGTCTAACTAAAGTAATAAAATCAAACTTAAAAAATACTAATATGCGTTATTGATTAAATTCAGTCTCATATATTAGCCAATTTTTATTAATATAATAAGTATGTTTTTTTTTTACATACATATAAATTATTTAAGAATGCATTAACAGCTTATAGGAAATTTATGTTTTGTTTTAGAATCTCTACAACTTCTTGGCGCAGCCTAATGTGTTAACGCATTTGAATTTGACGAATACCGAGACTACACTTGAAAACGTAAGAAATGTGTATTGTTACATATTTATTTGTAAGCTTAAAGTCATTAGTAAGTCAGTAGTTTATTATGATAATGGATACGTATTAAAATACCTTTGTCTTTCTACGTAATGCTTCAGAATGTTATTCTTTTTATATGGATACAAGGTCAATGGTTCATGATTTTAAATCACACAAAGGTGTCGAAGTCACATTATTATATGTTGTCGAAGTCATGACACATTATAGCATTTATGATCATAGAGAACTATTGGCTTGATTTTGGGTCTTTTACCGGTTTAATTACATAAAATAACTCTCGTCATATTGGTAGTTATATTTGTTTTCATATTTACTACAATACTTAATCCAGAACTCCCGTCATGCAACAACATCGTGTTCTGACCTTACTTTTAAAAACGTCCGCTAGCTGTTTAGCAGGTTGTATATGTTCCTGTATTTTTAAAAAGTTTATACATAATGGCACAGTTTTTCCTTTTGTATAGATGTGGGGTGCGTTGTTGCGCGGCTGTGCGGCGCGACTATCGGAGCTGCTCGTCGGCCGGAACCCCTGGTCCGCATCCCGGCGGCCCAAGGATCCCCCGCCATCGTTCAGACAATTCTTCACAGCCTGCCTAGCTCTCACCAAACTAGATTTCTCGTATTGCAAAATGCTACCTGATGTCTTGAAGTGAGTGTTGTTTTAACTTTTAAATTATAATCAAGACTGATGTTCGGTCGAAATCGTCGGCAAACAAAATTCGTCCTTAAGTATATTGCTTAAAAAATAAATCTATAAACAAATTGACCACATGTAATACGTGTACCAAAATACCTGTAATATCGAGTGCAGAAAAATGTGTTATAATTTCACGTATTCACTCAACAGTTGTACTTGCATTGTTTTATACCTAATATACTTCAATTTTATTTTACTTTTAATAGACATATCGTTGTAGCAAAGGTTATTTCAATAATTTACAGTTATAATATGTATTACGTTTTCCTTCTACTTATATTATGATAATATCTGTTATGTGGTAAAATATACACTTCACATAATATTACTCATTTATTATATCGATGGTTTTCAATGTCCACAGGAGTCTATTGCTAGGTCTAGCTTGCAACGAGAGCGCCACCGGCGTGCAGTTGAATTTGTCTGGAGCGCTGTCGTCGTCGCAGGCGGCGCACGTGCTCGAGTCCTGCATCCATGGCGTCCGGTGTTTATCGTCTCTGGACCTCTCTGACAACAGTGAGTGTCCGAATGTAAAAGATCTGCTTTTGAATCGAGATGGTCCCTTAATACTTCCTCTAAGAAAAGATATAATTAAATGGATTATACTCGACAGCATGAAGTTTACGAAGACTCATACGAATAATGACTATCGTTTGATTTCAGTTTCTGGAATAGTCTAAATGATTAATTAAATTTTAGGTATGGAATTAGAACTTTCCGGTATAGTGCGGGCGATTGGCAAGAATCATTCTATCATTCAACTGTCGCTGAGCAGATTGACAGGCAAGCGGTCTTATGCTCCACCTTTAGTACAGGTAATGGATTTATTTCTTTTTAGAAACATATGGTTTAATTAATACAGTTGCTAATTCTCAGTTATTACACAGTGAAATTAAACAACTAAAACGGAATCAACCCGCGTATTTTTTTTTACCTGCTGCCGGTTCGAAAATTTACAATTTCCATATTCGTAGCTGACTGTGCTATAAATAGTGTGACGAGTCAGGTTTCGCGCCTCGTACAGATTCACAAATTCTTCTATTTTTAGTCTAGGTTACGATTATTTATTACCTTCTTTATTAAAAGAAGAAAATATTCCTTAATTTCTTTTTAAACTTCGTGTTTCGAATGTGTTTGATTTTACTTGTAGTATTCATTTGGTCGTATGTACTGAATGGTTGTATTTATATATAGATTTTAGTTCTTTGACATACGGTTTAGATTCTTTTATTGTGTTAGAATGTTGTCAGTTTCGGTTAGTTTTACCTTATTATTGTTAGGGGAGTTTGCATTGTTTTGATATTACGTCATTATTTAGAGTTTTCGTTGTAATGGGGTAAATGCGATTAACCGGTTACACTTTGGGGTAATTAGGCGATGCGAGGGCATAAAAGGCCTTGCAAGCTAGGACTCTTGGTAGGCCTCGGGAAGTCACAGTCGCGTTAATTCACTGCAGCTGGTGGATTTTGTGTTTTGTTCTAGTGTTTTGTTTTATCTTGTTTTAAGTGGATATTTGAGTTCATGTAGCCTGAGACGTTCTTGTTCCATGGCAATACTATGGTCATTTACGTTTCTTCTCGGTTGACTTTCTGCAGTTCGGATAATGTCCGGATGCAGCCGGTTGATTGGGGGTTGCTTGGGTTTTGAATATCTGCATTTCGTGGTGATTTTGTGTTTGCGATGGCCAGGGCCGTATCCGGAATGGAGAAAGTCCAACTCTGTTTTGTTTGCTATGCTATCCCAACTTTTAGTTGGGTCTGGTAAACAGATAGAGGGGCTGTTAAAGATACATAATCTCTGCGTTTGTTTTAGTTTAATTGTGATGCATTAATTTAACAAGTTTTAGTTTTAACTGTAATTGTCGACATCATTTTACTGTGACGTTCTCGCGCAAGGTGGTCGACTTGCCTATTCTGGTATAGAATAGAACTAGACCTGGAACCACTCGAGCCCGCTCTCAGCCTCTTTCGGTACATTTCGTCGAAGTGGAATGGTGCGGGGTAACCGGCGCCGATACGTTGGGAGAAGCGAGTGTTTCCATCTTATTTATTTATGTATATATACACTGTTTATATAGGGAAAGGTGCCCCGACAACCTGCTTCGGCAAGTCGGAATAGGTGCCCTTAGGATTGGCTTAGGGTGCTAGGTACTCACTTGGGAGATGCCAGGCCCAACGTTTCAGCTTAGTCAGGTAGAGCAGCATTGCACTTCGCTGCTCGACACGCACGTTTAATAGTAAATGTGAGTTCGGAACTCTAGTTTTGTTTTCACACATTTAGTTAGAGTAGGGACATTAAGTTCGATTTAGGCAGGTAGGTAGGGTTTCATCTCATCTTACCATTATTTGTTATTGCTATCATGAGTAACTGTTAACCTGATTATTAACATAATGAAGTAGCTTAACTGGATACGTTTTATTTGTTTTATTTGCTATTCATCTACATAACTTCAAACGTATCCAACCTTTTGTCCGTTTGCAAGGACTTCTGATATCCTCCTGGATACAGGCGTGGGAGTCTAAAAATGTCCCTGGACGTAGACTACAGGTTTGCATAATGCAGTGCGTTATACAAGCGTACGAGCGGATGGTTTGGGGCTCGACCCTTAGCGCCTATAAAACTATGTTATATTTCATTATATTCTTAGTCAGGTTACGTTAGTTATTTAGTATATGACCCTAACGTCTTCCACTAAAAGAGTCTAGGTTATCTGCGGTACACAACGGAAATGGGTTCTAAATATACTACTAGACGATTCGGCCGGCCATTAGAATTAAGTAGAAATAAGTAGGAATGAGTAGAGATAGGTAGGTAGGATAGTTTATTAGTTATTTATTACATAGCTTACTTAGGTTATATAGTATAGGATAGGGAGGGAGCGTTACAATAGTCAACACTAATTAATGGTCTATTTAAGTTTAAAATGTTTGCACACATACAGGGTAAATGTGCGGAATAGAATCTTAATGTGTTTTATTAAATCGGTAGTCCTAAATCATAGATAATAATTGAGTTGGCGGAATACTACTTATTTGTTTGTGGTGTTAATGTTTTATTTTCTTTTCTTTCAGGCATTAGTTCACGTTCTTCAAGAACCAGATACGGCTCTAACGTCATTAGATCTCAGCGATTGTAAACTAAAGGTATGCAATTTTCATTTTTATAAAACTAGTATTGGAAAAATAAAAAAAAAAGGACTGCAACTTTTACAATTGTTTCCTTCATGTGAACGATGTAAATATAATTAATTATCACATTGGGAAAATTACTAATTTAAATGAAAAGTTTTCTAAACGTTTATGACACGGTTTTAACAATGCAATAAGTCGATGATTCCAGATATATATGACATTGCACGATCTTTGATGATTAGTAATATTTTTATTCATTGATTTTTATCTATTTTATTTGTTTTATACTTTTAATTATTAATTGTAACATACCCAAGAGATAGAAATTTCTAATATAATTGTTGTAATGCCTGTATTAGCAATTATCCACGGACTACATTTACATACATGATGTTTTTATATACAGGGTGATCTGTATGGATTACTGAACGCACTAGGGGGAGCGCGTCGTTTGCGTACACTCGATGTGGGCGGGAATCTCGCGGGTGACGCTGGGGCCCGGTTACTAGCTAAAGCCCTGCAATGCAACTGCACTTTGCACACGTTGTATATCGATCGGAATGCGTTTAGTTTGCAAGGTATGTTATTAAAAGTCTCATGTTATTATGTCTCCATCTATACTAAGATTATAAGTCAATGAATGCGTTACCCAAGACAGACATTTTCTTAACAGTAATACATACAAAAGCATTTGTCCATTTCAGTCCCATGTACTTTACATATAGCTGTAGTATCCTGATTTGTTGACTTAGAGACCCAGTTTTCTTGTTTTTGAATAGTATTGTTCAAGTATTAGAACTTTGCCAGTCTGAACACACTTTGCGGTACCCGGAAATTGTCAGCCGTTAGGTGGTGTTCCCACATTACGTTCTGGCTTATCAATGAGTAACTGACTTAACTTGTCGGTTCCATTTTTTTGTGATTTTATTGCACTTTGTTTTAGTTCAATCATGTTTTTTGTGTAGGTCTGACGGATATAGCGACGGCACTTCGTCGGTCTGTGAGCGTGCGGCGCGTGGAGTTCCCCGGCTGCGACGCGGCGGCCGGCGGTCGCGGTGCTAGTGAGAGAGTCGCGGCGCTGTGGCGGGAGCTGCACGAAAGGTGACGTCACAAAGTACCTACAAACTAACAGAGTCACTACCTAAGGAAGAGTTTTGATATCCGAAGTAACTTAACCGAGTCTCACATCGTACTTAGAGAGTTAACAGTTTTTTTTTCATCTTTTAAACTTTGGTGCGTGTATGAATGTGACGTTCGAAATTGAAATAAACATTTAGATTTCTTTTAGTTAAATATTTCGGTCAACCGTTTTATGTTTTCATAATATTATAAAAGAAGGAAAAATATAATAAGATAGTACCCTATTGTTGAACATCGTGTATGTCGTTATCGTTTAGGTTAGCGAACAACTGCACGCCAGCGCAGTCGCACACGCTGCGCGCTCTGGCGCTGGAGCGCGCGTGGGGCGGCGGCGAGGCGGCGGCGGCGCTGGCGGCGCAGGCGGCGGCCGCGCTCCCTCCGCCGCCGCTGCCCGCCGCGCTCGAGCGCGCCGCCGCCGCCGCGCACCACCTGCTGCACCAGTATCTACAGGTACACTACACACTACACACTACACACAGCACACTGCATGTGATACCACTCTGGACTATTTTGAGATTAATTTGATATTGGAAATATATTAATCAATCATTTCAGCGCTGTGGCGAAGTATTCGCAGCGATGGGCGGCACCGGCACGAGCGGGGAGCTTGTGACGCTGCAAGCCGTGCGCGACGCCATGGCTCCTTGTTCCACAACCCTTCAAGATCTGCTCAAGTGAGTGATTATTTTCTTTATTAAATACGCTTACTCTCCTACATCTAGCGCCGAATCATCCTATCTCTATTAAATTTTTCTGAGGGTCGAATGTACTATGTTTAGCTAATCGGTCTTTTAAAATGATCTTCAATATGTTCATGTAATGAAGTTTATAATTTTTTTAAATTTCGTTTAGTATCCCGTGTCAGTATTTCAAAATTGATTAAAATTCCACTAAGATAGATACACAGCGATTGCCCAGTTTTTATAATGTTGGGACGGAATTTATAATCGTGTGAATTCAGATAATTTGTGAGTCATTGAAAATATTGCATGGTTCCAAGGTCTAACTTATCGAGTAAATAAATGTTTACAGTTATATTATTTGTATCGATGTGACGTTATAACTTGCCGGGTAGTCATCTCTTATATACCGGTGCTCTCAACACGTCTCGAGTATTATGCACTTTAACATCTTCGTACTGGTATCTTAAGTATTTTTATCTTAACAACGATTTGACTGATAATCTTATTTATGTTTAAAGATAAAAATGAGGATATGGATTTTCTATAGACGTAACAAATATCATGCGGTACGTTTTTAATACTGGCTTACCTCATTAAGTTTGGTTTCTTGTATAAATATCAGATATTATCTAATTGCTAAGTATAATTAAGATTTTTAATCGTTTTTACAGTAAATATTATTTTATTATATTAAAATTTAAAGATACCTACAAACTGGTATAATTATGATGTCCATATTTATATTACAGCGAAGCGGTAGAAAGCCTAGCTTTATCCGCTTGCGAGGGCGTCGACAGCGGAGACAGCGATCCGACGCCGAGCGGCGACACCGATATACCAGATTTGCTTACACCCATCTCACACTCTGCGGTAATATTACTATTATAATTATATAGTAATTTAAGCGATCATATAAACATTTTTATTTATTCTGTGTAAAATGCTTGCACGCATACAGAAATTGGATTATTTGAATCTCGTAAGTATGAAACATTAATATTAACTAATAATTAATCTAGTGTCTAAGCCAAGATTGCAAGGATAAGGATTGGAAGGAATAATGCACGTAAATATTCATCAATTCATATGCATTTTCGATCAGAAAAACAGCGTCGTGCAAACGTAATATAATTTATACACGCTTAAGTCTCGTTGTGCGGCTCATCATCAATGTTTACAGTGTGATTTATTTGGTTATGGTGATTGTAGGCGACGCCGCTCGGATGCCGCCGGCGGGAGCGCGGCACGCGGCGCGTGCGGCCCAAGTCGGTGGCGGAGCAGCAGTGCAGCAGCAACGAAATGCTCTCGCTGCCGCCGCTGCACGGCGAGGCTGGGGACGCCTTGGCCGAACTGCCCGCCCACACTTTACGACACCTTGTTAAAGGTAAAAAATTACCCTTCTCTTATTTTTGACAAAGTTATTCCACTCGAATTCATTTAGCTTTGTTATTTAATAGATTGACATATTTTAACGAAATTGATTTTTTAGGTCGACCGAGACGAGTGAAAACGAGAGCGCCTTCGCGACCTATTACAGATCAATCGCAGGATATTGATGAAGGTATGACTAATATACTTATAAAATATATTTATACCAAATAAATATATATGTAAAGTAAATAAATACCTAGGTGAAATACAAAATGGTTGCATGATATTTCAAATCGATACATGCTAATATCGTTCTCGCTCGATAAATATTTGCCGGGTATATATTTTTTATACGCAAAACAGAATAACAAATTATAACCAGCCGGCCATTTGGATATGTCAACATTTTATGCAACTTGGTATTCCAGGTAGTTAAAGTAATTATATAATAAGTGGACTGCGATAGATGATGATGAAAGTAATTATATAATAAGTTTTCTGCACATAAATGTGACGTCGGTGTGTCCGGTGCAGGGCTGGAGGAGTTCTGGCGCACGTGCCGCACGCCGCCGGGCAGCGAGGAGGCGTCGCTGTCGGCGCGCACACCGCTCACCTCGCGCTCGCTGCACTCGCTCTCCTCGCTCGCCTCGCCCTCGCCGCTGCGCCGCTCGCCCACGCTCCAGCGAGACGACACCATGTAACACAAGCTCCTTATATTTGTTTTTTTTTTAAACAAAATTTGTGTACGATTGGCCGACTTAATGCCCTATGGTATTCACGGAGACGTGTATGTACTACGGAAACGATGATATTAAATAGATTTACATAAAAATAATTGGTACACGACGCACACGATTTCTGTATGCGTACAGAATAAGTATATTTAATTTAAATTTTAATATACATATATGGGTACAAGTCGAGAAGGCATCATGTTGAATTATTTTCACACGATTTATAACCGGCAAACATTATTGATATTGTCAAAATTTGATGCAACATATTTTTAACAATTTTAAATATTTTAGTGCAAGCCTAGAACGAGATACACAAATATTGGTTTCTAACAGATTTTTTTCGTTGATTCAGGTATAGCGTGACATCGGGAGAGAGTACTCCTGTTTTGCTGGAATGCGGTAAGCTTTTACGATACGATATGGTTAATAACGGAGGAATATAAGTAATAAACGTTACAAATGTATTGTTATTGCTGCGCAGAAGTGTCCCGTTGCAAGTCTACTGATAACGTAGGAACGAAAGCGGCGCCCAATACGCCACCGCCATCGCGATCATCGGACAACGTCAACACCATGGGTAAGTCTTATTACAGTCAAATCTGATTTTACTATGATAAGGTGCATGTTAAAATTGAAGGTCACTAAAGATGGGTAAAAATAAATGTATAACGGGCTTTGTTTATCTATGATTTCAACGCATTTCAATTTGCAAACTCTGCTTGTGCGAAGTGATCGATTCGCTGATGTGAGTGTCGCTTGTAACTGTAAACTCAATTATAATTTAATGATTTCTTGAATTGCTGTTTCAACAAGATTCGGTTTAAAAACGTTGCAGGTATTGTGACTAATACAACAGACTTGTAACAATTCGGACCCCCTTTTGATTAATAACAAACGTCCTGTAATGATTAGTGTGACTAGTTGTAGTTTAGTTTAAAAAACAAATGATCCAATAAAAACCCGTATCAAAATAATTTACATGTCAAGAACCGAATAATTAGTTGTTTCTAACTGAGTAAGTTGTCCTGTCCCCGTGTGTGCGTCAATCGCTTGGTGCATCAGTGTGCTTGTAACTTGTGCGTAGGGAACGGATGTGCTCGCACGCCGGGCAAGGCGCGGCCCTGGTCCGTCGCCGGCGTCAATCCTGACAACGCCGCGTGCACCACAGGTGAGCTCACACACCGATGCATGTTTGCACCACGCAGCCTCGATTCTAGTTTATGACCAGGACACTGATGGGTGTTTTTACAAAATTCTATGTCGCTAATCTCTCCTGTCGCATTCGACCAATGACAGGTCATACATAGACCTCAGTTGAGGCTAGCGATCACTGCGGAATCTTTCTACTTTTATCATTTCGAACTAAATTCATCGAATGTTTATCTTCTCAATTCTCAATATTCAACATACATTGGTAGCTAAAACAATTGATCTGTATTGGCTTTTATATTGATCGTCTTAGAGAAAACATGCATTTTTCGTTTTGAAAAACTTTTGATTTAAAAAAAAAGTATTATATTACTTACATAGATGAAAAATGCTGTTTTAGAAGTATAGGTACTTTTAAAATAAATATACCTACACCTACTATTTCTACTTCGACTAAACTTCATTCATTTCTTCTTTTAATGAATAACCGACTGACAGCATGACAGAATAACTTGTTCTAGTTTTGTCGATAACTAAAAATTTAACTGTTGTTACGATAACCGATTAAACTTTTAACACAAAGGCTCGACGGAAAAGGTTTTTCAACTTAACTACAATTGCGGAGCTTAATTTATTTATAGCAAAATGTCTTATTTTTTTTTTATCAAGAGGCGAGTGATTAAAAATAGTTTAAGATGTTAAATTATTTTAAATTAAGGTCTCGTAGTAATAGTTATCTGGAGTCGTGCCATATCCATCGGTGTTACGTCGAGCCTGTTTGTTGATTGATGTGGGTGGTGGTTGACAGAGGGCGTGGAGGCGTGCGTCGGAGGCAGCATCGTCGGCATCACGCCGGGCGCCGCACTAACCAGTAACCAACTTTCTGACGCTATTTTGTACTGAGCTCTACTAGTGTCAATGTGCCGTCTGGCCTGTATAGGTAACTGCGATTGCTGCTTTACGCGAAGTTTTTATTGCATGTCATAAACTTTCCTAAATGTATTGCTTGGATCTAAATCTCTTTTGTTTTTGATCTATATCTCTAAGGGTTTGTTTTACAATGCCCAAGTAGGTATAGGTTAGGGTCTGTTTGCATGCTTAATAGATACCTACAAACGCATCTTTTTTTTTTTCAGATACTTTATGGAATATATATATATATAATTAATCAATTGAAGCTAAAACAATATAGTTTACTAGGCCATTGGAGAACGCTAAAAAAGATGTACTTATTCATAAATTGCTTGAAAGCTGTTTTCGTTTTAACCTTTTCGCCGCCACGCAACAATACAAAACGCTGAGCCTGTGACGCCAGAACAAAAACAAGCATTCGAGATCGAGAAACCATAGTGACTTGGAAATGGTGTATCGATATTTAAATAATTCCTCGATAATTATATCCAAAAAGTCGAAGAAATGTCAAAAGAATAATACAATAATGTTGTTACTACATGATCATTGATTATTAACCTTATAAAACAACATTAAATAATGAAAAGATCAAAATATTTGCATTATTTACAGTACAGTTTAGTGACGAAAGTCACCACACTACTCACGCGATGACGTCATGCGTTGTCGGCACCGGCCGACCCGGGCTTTTAGGTACTGCAAATTGCTTTGTTTCTAGAGATGTGAAACTGTTGTAGGTATGTGTTAACTGCATTTATCGACATTTTGGCAGGGAATCGAAAGAAAAAATCCTACACATTCTTTAGCAACAAACCAATAATAAAATGCAGTACTAGGTACCTAGATTTCTTACAAACAAAGTTTTTAAATAAATTCCGATAATTATTTAGGAAGTACAAATAGCATATATTCGGCATTTTCCAGGAATTTGTTTGAAATACCGCCTGCACGTGCGGTGTGCTTTACATATTTACTAAGAATTCCTCACAAAAATTAAGCCTATTGTTATTGCTAATGAGTGTTTCAGGTAGAAAGAAACATTAATAAAAGGCATTAAAAGGGTCATTTCTTTACCTGGATGTAGTCGTTTTCTATTTAACAAAGACCCTATTTGGTTGCCTGTGCTTTAGATAAAGTAACGATAGGTTTGTAAATATTTAATATACATAATTACCTAAACTAGAACACTTGTCTCGGTTGCTCGTCGAACTACTTCATTATAATAATTGACAGAGGTATACAGGATAAAAATTAGAGTAATAGCTATACATTTTTTTCGTTTGTTATTTACCTACTTGAACGAGCCGATCTCAGACATGACTAGTCGTGTATAGCCGCGGGACTAATTTAAATAAGTGTTCAAAATATGCTGTAAAATATATTTTACTATTCCCATTTTGATTAATTAATCGCATTCAAGTAAATTAATTAGTGAACTTACAATTGGACCGTGTTTAACATTAGTGTGTCAACCCACAAAAAATCGGGTTTTGAGTTATGAATGCAGTTTTATTAAATAGATCATGAGGAATACAGCAGTGAAATCCATTTTTTTTAAAAAAAATCGTAGAATATTCTAGAGCACAAAATCGGTTATTGCTTTTTTCCTATGTCAGATTTGTATTTTTGCATTAATGTGTTAAGCCACAGATAACACATTATTGCTTATTTCCCATGTCAGATTTGTATTTCTGCATTAATGTGTTAAGCCACATACCTATCACATTAATGCAAAATTCTAATTTGTTGTTATAAAACGAATAGGTACTTATACATATTATGCACTAATTTTTAGAAAATGTAAAAAAATAAACAACTAACGCATTAAAACTTTAATGTAAGTACTTACTTATTTATTTAAAGTTTTTATTGTTGTATAACATGTATCAAATAACATTATAAGTTCTGCTAAAAATGAGAAATAGGTACAAGTTAACACTAACTTATTTTTTATTACTTATTATTATTTGTATCATATTAAATAAAATATTTTAGGGTTCCGTATCTTAAAAGGAAAAAAAAATAACCCTTGCAGGATTACTTTGTTGTCTGTGTGATCCTTTACCTCAGTAACGCGTGGAGGTAGCTATCAAACAAAAATTTTTAGTAATATCAAATACTCAGGACTACCGTCCCTTGAAATTGTAACATAATCACAAAAAAATCGCCAACGCAATCAAAAGAACCGCCGTTTATGCCGCGATTGACAAAAGTTTCCAACACTCGCTAGGGAATCAAAACCTACATGGTACTCCTCGTGAACTCAGGATCTTGAATTAATTTAGTAGGTCCGAGGTAACGTCATATAGTACAGATAAAGAAAAAAATACGAAAACCATACATTTTAAATGACATCATTAAAAAAATATATACCTATAGGTTGTTTACAGTACGGAACCCTTGGTGCGCGAGTCTAACTCGCACTTAACCGATATTTTTTTATAATATAAATCATTAGATTTAAACGTGTGTGATAAAAATTAGAATATTACACATAATAAATAATAATATTAAAGAATGTACGAATTGTCGCCACAATTTATCAACTCTTCGATAAATGGTTTTTAGGTGGTTTATTAACTTTTTTGGGAAGGAAGTATAATATATTATTGGTTTAATTCAATATGATAAAAAATAATAATAAATCAATTTGGTTAAGATTTTTAAGTAATTGAAATAATATAAGTGTTAACTAGTACCTATTTCTCATCTTTAGCAGAACTTATAATGTTATTTAAAACATGTTATAACAATAAAAACTAAATAAATAAGTACTTACATTAAAGTTTTAATACGTTAGTTGTTTATTATTTTACATTTTCAAAAAAATAGTGTAAAATATATTCATTATAAAAGAACAAATTATAATTTTGCATAGTGTTATGTGGCTTAGCACATAAATGCTAAATGTAATAATCCTTATAGCCGTTAAGCATTAACCATTTTTCTGCATTTTCTATTTAATTATGAATTTATTGAAATAAATACATTTATATCCTTAATCTATGCACTTCAACAAAAAAATGATACCACATAACAATATTTTTTTGCTTAAAATAAGCGGAAAAAGAAGAATGTTCTCAAAAAACTTTAAGCGCCGATATCTCAAAACTAGCTTGGTGTGGGTTGAAACACTAATGCTAAACACGGACCAATTATAGACATACATATTTATAAATTCACCTACATTAAAATTTTCGTAACGTGTATTGCAACAAACAAAACACAGTTGGTGACAGCACTACGCCGCGGCTATCGCCGACTAGGGCTTCAGGTACTGGCGTACTTGCTGCATTTTATCAAGGCGCGCAAAAATGTTTATTTATTCAATGATATTATATAGTATCACGTTTATGTATAAAGTTTACGGTAATTTAGGCTTTAAACAATAATAAAAGTTCATAATTTGTATACTAAACTTTTAATTTACTTATAATTTTCGCCTCTAACTTTCAGTCGGCACGGGCCGACGAGGCGCTAGTGGTACTGCTTTCTGTTGTCGGTAACTACCGACTGGGGCGGTGAAAAGGTTAATGACGTCTATTCTGTATATTTATATTTTAGTAGAAAACATAACTTATATTTTTGTGACAGTGTAATATAGAAAAGCTAATAAGTACACGCATGTTTTTCCCTAAGTAATGATGCACAACGTTTATTCTATTTACTGCAAGTTCACTAAGTAATTCGTAATAGTAATTTCGTGTCGTATAATGTTATGTACGAGTATGCTATAAGGTCACATTTTAAAAGGTCTTTTATGGCCACGTTATCTTGCGACGTTACGTTACGTGACGTTAAGAGTTATCCTTCCTGGTGCTGATTAACACAGAAGACTGTCGACAATCCTTTAATTACCACAGGGAATTACCATTTCTTTGTAAAGTTGTAGTAATTTATTTATAAAGGCGTGCTTGCATGTAGTACTAGTTTCATTTAAATTTTTCTTTCTTTTATAGATCACTTTTGTACTTGCACTTTTGTAGATCCTAGACAAGTCTAAAATAGCACGAGCATGACCTAAATGAGTCAGTGGGAGCAAGAACTGATTGACTACAATTATAGCAATTTTGACCTTAACGTCTTTGTGTTAAATTTTCTTTTTTTAGCTAAATATGTAGTATAGACCTTTGCTCGCATCGTTTCAAATTTACTTATATTATTAAATTTGTATTTGGTTCTAAAACTGTTGTTAATTCCAGGTTCAATGCTACGAGACCATCCGTTAACTCCAGGTGAGAGTTAAGGTCACTAAAAATAATATGATGTCATTTTTTACAACTCAACAATGCCAACTTTTATCCAATAATCAAATAGATATCTTTATATACTATAAAACTATAATTATTCACCAGATAAGTGATCTTTGGTAATGTTTCTATCTGGTAGAAATGTTTTTAATCGGGACTTATTTACTAAGAGATCATTCATGTCCAAGTGTGTAGGTAGTTTTAATCCTAAACTATTTTTACAATTGCAAAGAATTATATTAGTAATGAATTTGTAACAGAATGTCGTATCTACGATATAATACTGTAGGTGCGAAACCATATTTCACCATCTTTTTTTTTTGTTACAGAGGGTACAGAAGCCTAAGTTTAGTCACGAGACACAAAGCGGTACGACGGGATGACAGTTTTACGTGATAAGTTGAGCAGGGTTCTATGTCCAGATAATGCAGTAAAACGGATTATATTCTCGGATGCTCACTATTGTGCCAGTTAGAATTTTAACTTGTAGGCTGTAGAATACTAATAGTCATACTAATTGTATTTCAATCAGATCGCCATTTACTTTAAGTAATCATAATACGTGGTTGATTGAAACCGGCAGTAACGAAGAAAAATGATTTTCATTTCGAATATAATAGGATTATTATCGTTAGAATTTAATAACCATTTTGTATTTACTGTGATTGAGTTAGTATTACGCGTTTAATTTACTAATATATTATAGCTATGCCTTATTTATACTTTTATTCGTTATAGCAATTTTGTTATGAGTTTATTGTATCACGGTATGAAATTGGTCTTGCCTAGTCACGTTTAAAAAGGCCTACAAATTACGCACAATTTATGTTAAAATATATTATGAATTGTAAAATTAAATATGAGACTTCCAAATCGATTTCATAATTATAAAATAGATATCTTCCAATTTTACATTCCTTTTTAAAATGTAAAGTAGCAATCGAGTACCTATTTTAAATATTATGAACAAGTGTGATTTTTAAATAAAAGTTCAAAAGGCGAGGTAAATCTTAGACTAGTTGACTTGGAGTGATGTAAAGGTTCAATTTTATGATAATTTGGTAGAACTCGCCCCTTACATGCGGCCGGGTCTTAGGAGGTTAAGTGTTCATTAGACTTGTAAAATCAATTACATTCATTTATCTTTTTTCTAGGTATGTAAAAACTGATGAAAACTAAGTAGATATGTATATTGCTAAATTATTTGATAGTATTTTTATATTCATTCCAACTTATTTGATGGTTTTATCCAGCTCTTTGGTACCAGACTGATTTGAAGGTACTTTTATTTTATGGTGCAATTTTATGTCTAGAGCGTTGTGATAATCTGTTTACAATTACATACAATATTCAAATATTTAGTTTTATTTACTTCCCTTCTAATAATAATAAAGTAATGAGTCATCTTTAAAACTCTATTATAAGACACATTTCGACTTCATATTATATTCAACAACAGAAAATATAGCGAGTGGCAATTGTGACACAAGGGAAATTCTTGCACTGAATTTAATACCTATATGATTTGTTTTATGATTTGAAATATTTTTGAGTCGTAATTATAGTTGATATAACAAAAAAAAACAGTTTCAAAAATCCACGGGTTTTTATTTCCTTTTGAACCTATCTACATTATACTTATCAGTAAACACAAAGTCATAATAAGCCTTCAATTGGTACTATGTAGTAGGTTTAATTAACAAGAGTGGTCATAAATTTGTAGACTTTGAAAATTGTAGACAAGCGTTTAACTCTTGAATTTTCCGAATAGAAGTGGCTATTGTTTTCTTAATTTAAAGAATGGTTTGTGATCTCTATATCACATTTACGTTTTAATTGCCAAAGAGCACCAAGAACTAGGACAAGAAGCGTAACAAGATAAATGAAAGTTTTATATATTGGAGAGTATTATTTTGATTTGATATTGATGACACTGAAACTCTTAATATCTTTGTTTGATGTAGTCATATTTCGTGTAGAAAAATAAACATTTACTTATATAAGGCTCACATAAATAAGCGAATTCAGTCTAAATAATTCAATTTCTATTAAATTGTTGTGTCTTATATTACTAATCTTACATTCTAAGTAAATCTAAAATTTTAATTTTCTTTTAGATCGAAAGTTTTCCA
The DNA here is from genome assembly GCA_038024825.1 of Polylopha cassiicola. NCBI lineage: Eukaryota > Metazoa > Arthropoda > Insecta > Lepidoptera > Tortricidae > Polylopha > Polylopha cassiicola. Next base: position 9,677,646 of record CP149044.1, on the reverse strand, counting down.
ATCAATATTCTTATATTCATGAAATAGACGAGAGTTATAATTATGTATATAAAAGCAATTAAAACAGGTGGGTCGGTATAATCAACAATTTCATACGTAATTATACTAAGCGGTAGCGGTTCATGATGGTTGGTTATGTGTATCCCCTGTAGTCTACACATTAAAAAAAAAAAACAAAAATATATAAAAACTGTATATTTTCATTTCAGTTTAAAGTTCACGTTTACATTATTTTCATAGAGGACAGTTATTTCATTATAATAAATGATACCCTCAGAAGACAAGTGACATTGGTGTAAAGGTACGTACACGCAGGCTAAGGCTCGACAAGTATCCACAAGCCCCAAGCGTTCACAAACATCGCTTGGCATTTGGACGTCGTTTACACACTTGCGAATGCGTCAGTGTGCTACGGACATCCAAGCATGGCGGACACTGAATTTGTATTATTACGTCCGTTCGTCATGAAATCACAGCTTGTGGATACTTGTCGAGCCTTGACAAGCGTGTAAACGTACCTTTACAAAATATTACAAATAAACAAGTGTCAAGCTGCATTTCTATCAACAGCTTTATACGTAGGAACAAATTTGCATTTGAAAGATTTGGTATAAAAATAGATCAGGTCAATTAAATAAAAACTAGTTAACTGAGTTAAATTGAGATTATTGCTGTATTCTAATCTAAACTTACTGTCTTTGTCATATATTCGGAATATAATACTTATGTAATTATAATATTATGTATTACATATACTTAATTATGTAATCAGAAAGATTACTTTACGAGAAAACTAACACGAGGAACCAATAAGTTATGATCGAAATCTCAAAGATAAGGATTATGAACAACATTATCGATGTTTTTCAATAAATATTTCATATTGGACCGCACTCTGAAGTCGCACAGTATTTTGTTTCATAAATAAGATTTGTGCGCTATTAATAGTACATTACGCACCTAGGCCAGTAAAATAAAAAACGTCTCAGATCACATGTAATTGTCGTCCGAGGCGAAGCCGTGGTTGACAAAAATGTGATCTGAGGCTTTTTTATTTTACTGGCCGAGGTCAGTATACTATTTTTCTGTTCGACGAAGCCAGAAAGCGGCAACTTCATTTAGCGCAGCGGCCCGAAAGTTGGCGCTTTGTGGCCGGAGGACAGAAAATTTTATTTAACTGTCAAAAATAAGGCCCAGGTAAACATTACTGAATTACTAGTTGACTATATCAAAATAAGCATGAACGTAAGCGGTACAAAGTACAGATTAGGTTCGTAGTTATTATGAATTTTATAAAAACTGTATGTAGAGACCTCGCGGGCTGGTACTATTCTAATTGCAGCATACTCCCAATGAAATACAGGTCGCAAAAAGTACCATGATTTCCTAAAACCAGCTTCGGGAGAATACCTTAATACTAAGTTTACAACATATAAACCCGAGAACCTTCTACTGAGCACATCAAGGGTTGGGTGGGACTTCCTTCTTTGGTTCCTCGACTGAGCTCAAATTCTTTATTTCGTCTTTTGTATCTTCAGCTGAAAAGTAAAAACTTGTTTAGAACTCCGGCCTCATTTAGTACATGTCAGTAAAAAACAATTTTAGTTTATCACATTACTTGAAGACTCGATGTTATTAAAATAACTCTGAAAGCAGTTTTATTACTTAGCAAATTTAATTAAGGATTACAAGGGTTCCGTTAAATTTTGTATCTCAAAGAAAAGTATTTTAAAATCACAAATACTTTTCAGATTTATATTTTAATCTTAAAGATATCTTAAATAAAAAAAAGATTTTTCTCTTAATATTTTTTTTTTCAAAGGCAAAACAAATGTTGAATATCTCAAATCAATTTCGAACGGAATGATGATAATTATGTAATTACCACGGTCATCTCGTATATTCAAAAACTTATAATTATCAAAAGTTAATAAAATCATCATTTACAAATAGTTCTTAAATACAAATTTAACACTTACGTTTAACTTCATCCTTAATTTGTCCTGCTTCTTTGTCAAGGCGTGGTCGCTTGCGTGGCTGCGGCGCTCGGTAGGAGCGGTTGTCGCGGCGGCCGTCGCCTTCGTCTTCGGAGTCGGAGAGCTCTCCGTCGCCCGTTATACGCTTGTCCTTAAAAAGAAAATGGTGAATTAATTAACTCTTAATGTATCAAAGAAATTGATAGCTTTTAAAAATGTTATGCAAAATAAATATTTTCAATTAATAAATCTCAAAAAGATAATACATAAAATATTGTATGTTTTTACTTGTATGTATGTTTGGAAGTCAGCTTACCTTTTCGCTTTGTGGCAGTCTTTCATCTTTGTCGACTTTATCTTCATCTTCTGACTCGTCATTTACGGCATCTTCAGGTATTGCTTGCACCTATATAAAAAAAAATCAAAGTTAAACATAAAAACAGTTATAATCTCTTATACAAGTAACAAATATATAAGCAAAACCTGACGACCTGTTGGTCTAGTGGTCAGAGGCCCTGACTACGAAACCGGAGGTTGCGGGTTCGAATCCCGCTAGGGGCAGATGTCAATGTGATGAGCACTGGCATCTGTACCTGAGTCTTGGATGTCTTATATGTATTTATGTATATTTATCCGTTGTCTAGTACCCATAACACAAGCTTTGCTTAAAATGGGACTAGATAATTGGTGTGAATTGTCCAAAGATATTTAAAAAAAAAAAAAAAAAAAAAAAAAAAAAAAAAAAATTAGGTCGCCATACAGTTCGGAATTCAGTGATCACACACTCAAGAGTGGCACCATCTCAAAATATTCTCTGACTAAGAGTTTACTTTTAAGTTATCATAATCAATTATAAAGCAATCCAGTACTTTACCCACAAACAATCCTTTCATAAAATGTGGAGCCCTAAAAACTAGACTGTTACCTGTACGCCAGGTGCATGTGGCAGCATCCTAAGATTCTCAAACAGCCTATTCTTAATTTTCTCTAAATATTCTGGTGTGTTCTGATTGGCCATATTACTGGGCGATATGTGTAATTTGAAGTCTGGTCCAAAGTATTCAAAGTAGTCGTTGTACGGCAATTCGTTTGCGATCTCGACGCCAAGCGCGACTGACGTTTCGTATGTCCAGCAACGTGATACGTTTCGAATCGTATAACTGTGATAAGAAAAAAATTGATGTAAATATAGTTCATTTTTATAATAATTAATATTAATTATAAAAATAATATTACATAACATATTTATTGGAATGAAACAACTTTAACGGATTTAACTCGCGTATTTTATTTTTATTGGCTGACGTTTCGGAGCCCTTAGAGATTCCATAATCGTAGCACGTGTAAAAATAAAATACGCGAGTTAAATCCTAAAGTTGTTAAAGTTGTTTTTATTCCAATGTATAATAACCGCGAAGACATCAGAAATTATTATAACATATTTAATTAGGATCTACTTGTCCATGCAAAAACAGTGTCATGTCAGTTTTTGATAAATTTCTTGCAGTGTTATGTCAGTTTTTGACAATAATTAAAATTTTGCATACCCTCCGCCGCCAACAAGAAGGAATGGAAGTCCGAATCTCTTAACTAATTCCACACACCGCCCATGACCACGTACAGTCAAGTTGAAGCACCCCAGTCTATCGCCTGAAATATATAAACAATTGTATCATGACCTCAAAACCATCATGGTCTTTTAGGTGCACAATATAGCATCAAGCAGATATTACTACTTGATGCTATATTTTTACCATGTATCTTGATTGTGACCTTTTATATTCTACTAGCGGCCCGTCCCGGCTTCGCACGGGGGGACTTAAGATTTTTTTCATAGTTTTACGTTTATACTTTTCCCCCGTTTTTTAAACATTTTCGGTTACTGCTCCGCAACTATAAGACCTAGCGTGATATTATATAGCCTATGTTACTCGGGGATAATGTAGCTTTCCAAAGGTGAAAGAATTTTTGAAATCGGTTCAGTAGTTTCGGAGCCTATTCATTACAAACATACAAAAATACAAAAATACAAATCTTTCCTCTTTATAATATTAGTATAGATTAAACTCTTAAGCATAAGTAAAAAATTCCAAAAACAAGCGAAAATAAAATAATATTAGTAATAATTATTGAATTATGAAAGCATTGAAAAATGGTAATGTGAAGCAATTTGTCTTCATTACATAATAGTTCCACAGTATGAATGTTTAGCATCTAAACTACAAGTAAAGCATTATGATTGAATACAAAATTTACCTGTGAGTGAGTCAGCCCCGCACTGCAACACCACGGCACTGGGCTGGAAGGTCTCCATCACCTTTGAGATGATTGGGACAAAGATGGATTCATACGATTCGTCATCCATGCCATCTCGTAGTGGAATGTTAACTGCATAGTATTTGCCTTTGCCAGCTCCAATGTCTCTGAGATCACCTAATCAACAAAAACAATAGTGTTATAGCATAATAATTTCTGATGCCTTGCGGTTATTATACATTGGAATGAAACATCTTTAGATATGCTAGTCATAAAGTCTTGTTTCAGCATAAGACTATTGTCAGTTCAGTCATGCTTTGATTATGGAATCTGTAAAGGCTCTTAAATAATAGTCAGCCAATAAAATACGCGAGTTAAATCAGTCTAAAGTTGTTTCATTCCAGTATTATAGCAATAAAATAACTATTGTATGAATGTTACATTACATTTTAAATATTATTTATAATACAAAGAGTATAATATACTTCTTTTCATGTAAATTGTTTTATCACTACATAGCATAAAACATTTCATCCCTATGTATGCTTAAATCTTTAAAAACCAGATTTTGGAAGAGGTCTTTTAATAGATAGAGTGATTGATTCAAGAGTAAGGTTATAACAAAAATAAAAATACAATAAAATAAAATAAAATAAAAATACGCGAGTTAAATCCGTTAATAGTTGTTTCATTCCAATGTGTAATAACCGGGAATGGCATCAGAAATTATTAAGGTTATAACTATAATACATTCATAATATATCTGTGCAAGGCCAGGGCAGTTCGCTACTTTTTAAAAATTAGGAACTATTGTTACGAAATCTAACCTGTTCCAGGGAAATATTCTCCATACTTGTGGAATGACACAGTCATAACTCTGTCCGTCGTATAGAAGGCTTCTTCGACACCATCCCCATGGTGGACATCTATGTCAATGTACAACACTCTTTGATGATATTTGAGCAGTTCTAAAATGCCCAGAACAATGTCATTCACATAACAGAATCCCGAGGCTTCAGATTTCTTTGCATGATGGAGACCACCGCCCCAATTAATGCAGATTTCAGAAGCCTGAAAAAATATTAAAATATGAGGAAAGTCAAGAGCAGTAACATGGAAAATTAAAGTAATATAAGACAGCAAATAAATCTAAACCATAAAAAATAATTTCTTGCAAAGCTGAAATAACTATGTATAATCATTTTTAGGGTTCCATAGCCAAATGGCAAAAATGGGACCCTTATAGATTCGTCATGTCTGTCTGTCTGTCCGTCTGCCCATATGTCACAGCCAGTTTATTCCGAAACTATAAGAGCTACATTATTAAAATTTGGTGCGTAGATGTATTCTGTAAACCGCATTAAGATTTTAAATTAAAATCAGAAAAAATCCAAAATTTTCTTTCATCACACCTATATGTGTGGGGTATCTATGGATAGGTATGACTCGCACTTGGCCAGTTTTATTGTTAAAAGATAAATTAAAATTTATTTACACCTTATTTGCCTTAATGTACTGTTTTAGAAATAAATATTTAAAAATAATAGTAATCCATATTATTGATACCTATGTATGGTAATGATACAATACAACAATAAGGAATTTAGCTCACAAGCCTACTGCATGCAATAGTGTAACAAATAGAAACATTTAAAAATCATTTCATTAATTCATTTTAAATTTCCTCAATAAAATCAATGACTGTGTTTTTTACTTATTACACTGTGTAGATAATATGTATGTATGTTTAGTATTTTGAATATAAATAGATTCAATAAAGTTAAGGAAATGTATGTATGTGTACCTGTTTATTTAATTTAACGGCTGCTGCAACTGATCCTCCAGCTGATAGTTGGCAGAATTCATATAGGCCATCAAATACTGGACAATCTTCACCAACATTGACTGTAAAAGTTATATATATAAAATATATTATACTTAATACACTGATGTTTTCGCATACAACAACTAAAATTTAAAATGTCGAAATCCCACCTGCAAAACATAAAATTATGTATATGAAAAATTATAATATAGCACTTACATCTTTGCATCTGTTTGTTGTACTCTGTCATATTGTCTGGTCGTATTGAGCGAAGAAACCTGATGTAATCATCTGAATGGAACTTTGTCATCTCATCAGCAGTAGCTTTATGTGGTCTCTGTAAGAAGTGACAAATTTCATCATTTTTGTAGATTTCAAATTAAAAACAACTTTTTTTTTTATTCATTTACTTACAGTGTTCATTTTATTTATCTAATGATATTTTTTAGACTTGTTCAATTATTTTAAGACCATAATAGCAAAGATACTTACATAAATCTCCATTTTCCTGTATAGGCCATAATTTAATAACAAATTATGAGTCATACGTATACGATGAGGTTTCATAGGATGTCCTTGTCCATAGTAATAATTTCCAATATCACCTGTAAAAAGCAATAACAAAATATTATAAATCTGTTATGTTTCAATATATCAATTTCAACTTTCTAATGATGTGTTACTCAGTCAATTTCATAGCTTGACACATTCGAGTCTGTAGTGTACAAATGAAGGTGCGAACGCAAGTCAATCGACCAATAGCTGTACGGATCGAGGTACAGACGCTCATAAATGGAGCGATACACTTCTTCATAAAATTAAAAAGTCGAACACCGGGTACTGCTATCAAGAAATACAACAAGAAAAATATCCAATTCAATATTTAAACGAATGTTTTATTAATTAAACAGACTATTTTAAAATATAATTCCCTGTACACGTAATATCAATTATAAGATTATTATGGCGGGTAACAAAGTTTAGATGTACTTACTATCATAATAATAGCAGACCCTCTTTTTACTATGAGGTTGCATAGCCATTTTGAACACAAGACTTATAAAATCACAATTTCTGTATTAACTAAATAGTGATTTATCGCAATTTCTATGAAATCGACACGCTGAGGAGACAGAACACTGAACAGTCACTCCGGTCCACTGACTGAACTGATCTGCATGCATTGTCTGATCTGATCCATTCATCTGTTTGACTCACTCACTAGTTACTCCTTGTTCGTTCAATTTATATCCATCGATCAATCTCCGTCCTTTTAATCAAATTCCCAAAATCATTCATTCATTTAACAGTTCGATGTGCATAGCTATACGATTATATAGAGAAAATAGAAATTGACTCATTTATGCAAACTATGCAAAGTTTATGCATGACCAATTTAGAATTGGATCTTTACAAAATAACGGTATCCTCTACAATATTACAATATTTTTTTGAAACCGCAATTAAAATAGATTCGTAATAATTTAGAGATATTATTTCAATTTACTGTTTTCTTTTAAAATATGTACTACCTTAGAGTTACAAGGACTAGAGGCGCTATTAACTAAGGATAGAATAGAGCGAAACAACTGTAACGGATTTAGTTGGTGCATTTTGTTTTCTTAGCAAGCTAAATAAAATAGGTACGCAAGTTTCATTCCAATAAATTAAATTAAAAATTAGATTTTAGTGTGCATAAAAACATACAACAATCAAGCGGCAGTGCGAGCAGCAGCGTGAGGAGCAGCACGAGTAGCATAGTCTGCACTCTGCCCGCAGCGACATTTCCATTCAAATTTCAAAACGAATGGAACGTTCAAACAGTTCGTTCACGTTTAACACTCGCTAAAACCGCTCTCTTTTAGAATAGCAGTGGTTGAGGTAAGACGCTTGCTTTTTTGAAGTATTTAAAATTGTAGTGCTATATTGATTAAATTTGATTTTCAAAACTAAATTTATTTTGTGTGTGATAATTATGTGCAGCGTATTCATCAGTGTGTTTCTTCGTGTCCGTGTTTTAATTGAAGTCATGGTGATTTCAGATTGACTCGACCCTGCTTAACATTGGATTGGAAATTAAATCTTTTAAAATTCAGGACATCTTGAATTAAAAATCATTTCTAAAAATGTGAGTATTGAGATGCGTTGTGTAGTAATTCCATTTCCAGTGTATTTTTGTACTCTTTCACTTACTTTTTTATTTTAAAGAAATGCAACTATGTCTAGCCCCCATTAGTAGTTATTGGTTTTCGTTTACGTATTAATATTTTGTATGTATAGTTTTCTTGGTTGCCTTTTTTATATATATATGGGGCCTAATGACTTTTCTAATTAGGTAAATTAAGCGCGCTATTTACTTAAATAAATAACACGCGTAGATTGACCTAGTGATAATAGATCTAATAGATGACTAAGAGCAGCACGTCGTCCATTTTGTGGCAACGCAGAATCGTTTGTTTCACGCATGCGTAGTTGCGTACCTATTGTGCTGCATGTTCAGGCCAAATGTATTTATTGAATATTTATGCATTTCTAAAGATTATATTAAGTATAAATCTTTGAATACTAAAATTACCCGATTTATATCTTCTACAAATACTATATCTATACCTAACCTAACCTAACCTACGATTGTTCTTTTTCAAAAAACACATCGCTATAATCAATTAATCTATTTTAGGTCTGGAAATTGGAACAATAGCCGTGGTGGTAACGGCGGTTCCAGATATGGAGGAGGCGGTAACAAATTTGGAGGCGGTGGAGGTGGTGGCGGTCGTTATGGGGGCTCTGGAGGCTATGGCGGCGGTGGTAAAAAGGACTTTTCCGGGGGTCAGAACATGCGCCGACCAAACTGGGACAGCATGTCTCTACAGCCCTTTAACAAAGATTTCTACAATCCACATCCATCAGTACTCAGCAGGTCTCCTTATGAAGTAGAGGACTACAGAAGTCAACATGAAATTACTGTGAGTGGAGTTGATGTTCCAAATCCTATCCAACGTTTTGAGGAAGGCAATTTTCCTGACTATGTTATGAAGAGTATTAATAGCATGGGATACAAAGAACCAACTCCCATCCAGGCGCAAGGCTGGCCAATTGCTATGTCTGGAAAGAACTTGGTAGGAATTGCCCAAACTGGATCAGGAAAGACTTTGGCTTATATTCTACCAGCCATTGTACACATTAACAACCAGCCACCTATAAGACGAGGGGCTGATGGCCCTATCGCCCTGGTCCTTGCACCAACTAGAGAGTTAGCACAACAGATTCAGCAAGTTGCTACTGACTTTGGTAATGCGTCTTATGTACGCAATACTTGTGTTTTTGGAGGTGCACCAAAAAGGGAACAAGCTCGTGATTTAGAACGTGGAGTAGAGATAGTTATAGCCACTCCAGGCAGACTAATTGATTTCTTGGAAAAGGGAACTACTAATCTTCAGAGATGCACATATTTGGTCCTTGATGAAGCTGATCGTATGTTGGACATGGGTTTTGAACCTCAAATCAGGAAGATCATTGAACAAATTCGCCCAGACAGACAAACTCTAATGTGGTCAGCTACCTGGCCTAAGGAAGTAAAAAAACTTGCTGAAGACTATCTTGGAGACTATGTGCAGATCAATATTGGATCGCTTCAGCTGTCTGCAAACCATAACATTCTTCAAATAATTGATGTTTGCCAAGAGCATGAAAAGGAAAACAAGTAAGTTTTTTTTCCTTATTGAATATATTGTACAGACTTGTATATGATGAATGTTTTTAATAATGATAATTCTTGATTAAAATCCACTAATCATCCTCTAAGAAGATCTGACATTGTACAGACTATTGTTTTTGTGACTTTGCAAGTACTTGTTTGCATAATTTTTTTTTTTTTTTAGGTTAAATGTCTTGCTACAAGAAATTGGACAGAGCCAAGAACCAGGTGCCAAAACCATAATTTTTGTTGAAACTAAGAGGAAAGTGGAAAACATCACTAGAAATATCAGGCGGTATGGATGGCCAGCCGTGTGCATGCATGGTGACAAGACTCAACAGGAGAGAGATGATGTTCTGTATCAATTTAAACAAGGCCGTGCCAGTATTTTGGTAGCTACTGATGTTGCTGCTAGAGGATTGGGTAAGATTTTGATTTTTTTATAATGTTGGTGTCTTTAAAAATGATGATCTGAAATTTGATGCAAAAGCTTATTAAAACTTATGTAATTTAATAGTTAATAGAATTTTGTTTTATCCTTTCAGAGGCACTGGCGGAAAGTTATTGTGTTCTATCAGAATACTCCCTTATATTAAAGAACATGTTACTGCAGTGGATTTGTTGAGTCTTTTGCAGTGATATTTCCATAGAGAATGCAATAACTCGTCATTATTATGGTGCCTCAGTAAGGTGCCTTTCACTGTGATTGGACCCGAGGCCGGAAAGCTTGATGGTATGTCCGTGTTTTGCGGATACACTTGAAAGTTGATGAAAACCTGGTGATGCACTGTGTGTTACAATATTAATTCAAAGATCGAAATGATAGTGCATTGTTGAAAAACTTGACCACAGTTGAGATGATCGGCAAGAGGTCAAGGGTTTTCAGTTTCGGCCGGATTGGAGTTTGGGCAAAGAGATCAACTGAAATGCTTTAATCAAATGCCCTATCAAGACTCCTGGGTTCCGAGTGAGAGGCAACTGTTCTTGGATTTTTATACCTAGCTCTGTGTAACTCATTCATGTAAGTAATACAGCTATGAGTTACCGATATTTAGTATATCCAAGGTTGTCGAAGCTTTTGCTATTGAGTTTTCATCTGATTTTTTAAAACTGATTTCAGCGGTAAAATGATGATTAGTTTTTTGTTCCAAATGTTAACATTTCATTATTTTTAGATGTGGATGGAATCAAATACGTGATTAACTTTGATTATCCTAACTCATCTGAAGACTACATTCATCGGATAGGCAGAACAGGACGTTCAGAATCTAAAGGCACATCTTATGCTTTCTTTACACCTTCAAATTCCCGACAAGCAAAAGATCTTGTCTCTGTCCTGCAGGAAGCTAACCAGGTAAATAAACATTTAAGTATATCTCATCAAAATGTTATTTCCTCATACCTTTGGCATGGGTACGTTTTTTGATGACGTGACATGAATGCAAGTATGAGGTACATAAAACGACAGCTACATGCCTTCGGTGTCCACACAATCTGGTGTCTGGATCCCATCCTCAGATGCTGTGACATATATTATTCCATTCATATAAAAAGATTAAATTATAGTCATAAACATGTAATGACAGATTTCCAATATACGTTTAAATTTTTAACAGTTACTATTAAAATTGTATTGTTTTTTGGGTGCAGGTTGTTAGCCCGCAACTTCAAACAATGGCTGACCGTTGCGGCGGAGGCGGCGGAGGATGGAACAGAAACCGATATGGAGGTGGTCGTGGTGGAGGCGGTTCTTTTAAGCGCGGAACAAATTTCGGCAGGAGTAATGGTGGTGGCGGTGGCAGTGGTGGCCACAGAAGATTTAATGACTACTAAAACAATTACGAGAATTTAGTTTTAACATATTATTTAAGTAGCAAATCCTCATAGGAATTATGTTTGTGTGAAGTGTATGTTTATTACAAGTAGGTAATCTGATTGTCTGGTATTTTGCAGTTTGAGAGTTATTTATTTTGTGGGTCTACATAAATGTGTTTATATTTTTGCACTGTGATAATTAAAGCTGTGATTCTAATGAGGATTGGCTAATGTTTGCTTTTCTTTTGGTAACGTCATGTTTCTAAGAAAACAGGATTCCTAGTGCACTGAGATTTATCGTGTATCTATTGATTTACACATCTTTTTACCGGCTAACTCATACTAGTAATAATACCATCTACATAAATATTTCATTCCAGTACTGTTTCATGTTCTAAGTGTCAATAAATGTTATTATAAGTAAATATTTTATTTTATTTTTTATTTTTAGCCCGTTTTCCAAATTTGTTTCCCTAATCAAATAATATATCGCACACCTAGATCTAAAGGGAGCTAACTCAAAAATCTGAAGATTTAAATTAAACACACGCTAAAAAAAAGGATCCGATTCCTTACAACAATTTCGCCTCTTCCGAAAAAGTTACTTTTTTTGAGTTAGCTCCATTTAGATCTAGATTCTAGGGGTGCGATATTGTTATGTGGAAAGCATCCAATATCAATTTTCTTAAATTTCAACCTTGTCTGCACTGCACGGTAGCCAATATGACTACACAACATTGTTATAAAATATAGGTAGGTCTATTTGTTATTCTGATTTATAAGCGGAGAGTGATGACTTCTCTGGAATGATATAATATATCATTCCAGAGAAGTCTGATGCTAGCACTATTCGTCATGTCGGCTCTACAGCTCTACCTTTTAACATTTATGTCGGAGTCTTGGTTATCGATATCGTAAAATAAGACTTCCAATAAAGCGGGACTGTTTGAGTTATAATTATTATCAGTAATTAATCAAATCATCGATATTTGTCATTGTCATTGTCCAGTAGACCAGGTACACTAACCGATCGATGAACAATTTTTAACATGGATGCTATGCTATTTATACGATCCATACATAAATTTCTGGCAACACTGACCGTCTGTTCCGACCTAATAAATGGGTGAGGCTACTCAACTGCCTTTTAAAACAACAATTTAAAATACAGTCCACAATTTATATGTAGGCGTTTTATTTACAAATACCAGCGACCACGAAGGCCTGTAGTGGACCGGCACTGATTATTGAGTTATTGAGTCATTGTGTACTGGGGCTTAATCCATAATTTCCATAGACTATTACAAAGATTTTTTTAAACGTTTTTAATAAAAAAAAAATGGAATTAATTCATTAGTTGATGATTCTCGCGTATCCTTAGTAATATATAGTAATTAGTATGCCCGGCGAAACACTCGCGAGTATGCGAGGGAATTATGCAGGGCATGCGTATGGCCGCCCCCAGAAGGATGTGGAGCAGGACCAGTGGCATGAGAAGTGAGTGGCCACACACAAACCCTGCATATTTCTCTCACGTACTCTCGAGTATTTGGCCGGACAGTAAGTGGATTTCACGGGCGTTTCAACACTTTCAACTGCTGTAATTTCCTATTTGTAAATATTGAAAAAATGAGCTACACCAAAAATTAACTTTTGATACAATAATTTACTGTGCAAGTATTTGTTATCACAATTAATCGAATTTAAAATTATTTTTGGGATTAATTATAGCACAGGGAGGCATTTTTCTGAAGTTCATTTTTCTTTGACATCGATTGTGACACTGTCAAAGTGATCAAATTAATTTGAAAACACAGTTTTTACTTATACTTTGGCAAAGGGGAAAGTCTGTCTAAATGTTCTCCACCTGTATATCCTCTATATATTTGTATAGTAGAGCCATATCTATAACATTCTAATTCTATGTCTACCTATCTTAGTCTATACTCTATAGTCTCTACAGAATCAGATGTCAAATCACAAATGTCAGTGCTTTCCTTCCTTCTGTTCCAATGAATGAATCTGAATGATTCAAGTGGACTCGGTATCGGTAATCCAGCATGAACATAACCTGATTTACGATTATAATATTTTGTAATCATTACTAAACTCAAGTAAACTGTGAATTTCACATTAAGGAGAAGTGGAAAGTGTAGAATAATGGCGTCAAATATTATAACGAGGATGTTTAGATATCGGAGTTCATTAAATTTGTAAGTTCGCTTTGCTTATTATGTGTATGAAATTTATCAGTAAAACATTCTTATTGTTTTATGTAATATAATTTTATTTTAACTTACAGGTTATTTAAAAACACCCCTCAGGTTTCAAACGAGACATTTCTGAATACGTTTAAAAAAGTGAACTATGCTACAGTTTCGCACGAATACGTTCAGAAATATCCTCAATGCAATAATAAATATTCATGTAGGTTTTATAGCATAAATACTGCGGAACAGCAAAGTGTCGAAGATTATAGAAATGAACACAATATCACAATTTACGGTGAGGATGTCCCTAATCCCTACACAGACATTGATAAAAGTGACTTTCCAGAGTATATTAAGAATTTTCTACAGGCACAAGGCTTCTCCAAACCTACAATAATTCAGTCTCAAGGATGGCCAGTTGCCTTAAATGGCCAAAACTTTGTTGGAATTGCTCAGACAGGTACAGGTAAAACCCTTGCATACCTTTTGCCTGCAGTTGTCCACATTAAAGAAAGAAAGGCTAGAAAAGGAAGAGGACCTATTGTACTTGTATTGGCCCCAACTAGGGAATTGGCAAGACAAATTGAGCATGTAGCTAAAGATTTTCAAAGGCTTTTAGGTATTAAATGTGCTTGCATTTATGGAGGTGCTAACAGAGCTAAGCAAGCTGCTCAGTTGGAAGCTGGGGTTGATATTGTAATAGCTACACCAGGTAGATTGAATGATTTCCTTGTCAGCAAAACCACAAACCTCAGCAGATGTACATATGTTGTATTAGATGAAGCTGACAGGATGCTGGACATGGGTTTTGAACCACAAATACGTCAGGCATTAGAAGGAGTTCCTCTTGAAAGGCAGATTTTAATGTTCTCAGCTACTTGGCCCAAAGAAGTGCAGCACTTAGCTAAAGATTATTTAGGAGAATTTGTTCAAGTAAATGTTGGGTCTACAGAGTTGTCTGCAAATCACAACATTCAACAGTATGTTCATATCTGTGATCATGAAAATAAAATGGAGAAGTAAGTATTTATTGGTAATATAAAAGAAATGGAACAAATTAGCTCTAAACTGTACATTTTTAGGGTTCCGTAGCCAAATGGCAAAAACGGGACCCTTATAGATTCGTCATGTCCGTCTGTCCGTCCGTCCGTCCGTCCGTCTGTCTCTTCGTCCGTCCGTCCGTATGTCACAGCTTTTTATTCCGAAACTATAAGAGCTATATTATTACAATTTGGTGTGTAGATATATTCTGTAAACCGCATTAAGATTTTAAAATAAAATCGGAAAAAAAATCCAAAATTTTTGGGGACCGACCTATATGTGTGGGGTATCTGGTATTTTAAAATGATGTTGAGGTTTCTAACATCATTTTTTTCTAAACTGAATAGTTTGCGCGAGAGACTCTTCCAAAGTGGTAAAATGTGTCCCCCCCCCCCCGTAATTTCTGAAATATGCGCATGTTAAAACTGAAAAAAATTGGTTTGAATGAGATCTAGACAGTAGTTTTGTTTTTAAACGTCAAAAATCAAATTACCTAATTTATTATAGATAAAGTTATGGAACCCTTTGCGCGAGTCCGACTCGCACTTGGCCGGTTTTTTCATTTAGGCTTTAGTGTTTAAAGAGTTTTAATAAGATTTTATCTATACTAATATTATAAAGAGGAAAGATTTGTACCTATTTTTGTATGTTTGTAATGAATAGGCTCAAAAACTACTGGACCGATTTTAATAATTCTTACACTGTTGGGAAGCTACTTTTACCCTGACTAACATAGGCTATAGAATATTTTGAAAAAATAAGGATCCGTGCGAAGCCGGGCGAACCGCTAGTTCTTAAATAAGATTAAAAGTTAAAAACTTTTTTAAAAACAAGCTTTTATAATTTCACAATGTAAATGTGATCCCCTTTCATTTGATACCTTGTTCCGCTATATTTGTAGACATTTGGTTTTCCACGCACCCCTTTATTTGATTTTAGAATGACATCACATAATTTTAACCCTGCATTGTCATCCAAACTGTATATTTGTGTACAAAATTTCAATCTGATAAAGTTATCTGCTTTAAAATTGACTTGCAAGATTCACCCATACTTAATTTGCAAGTTAAAATTATGTTGTGAAAAATACTTTATATTGATTTTTGTGTATTTTATTGTTTCAGGTTTAAGTCTATTATGCATAGTATATCAGGAGAAGGCATAGGAAAGGTTTTAGTGTTTACAAATACAAAGAAATTTGTGGATAGTTTGACACTGATGTTACGTAGGAATGGTTGGCCAGCAGTTGGTATCCATGGAGATAGGACTCAGCTACAGAGGGACTCTATAATCAGGAAGTTTAAATCTGGTGACACAAATATACTGGTAGCCACAGATGTTGCTGCTAGGGGATTAGGTACCAATTTTTTGTTTTACTAACAAATTCACTTTAATTTTATTAAATTTGTATTTTATTGTTTGAATTTATTATAAAAAGAACATTGGTTTTAAAATGTATGGTCATTTTATATTTATCATCTCTTGATATATATCATAATATGTTTAATCAGTTGTCAAGGTATTATTATTTTTGCCTACATTGGATACAACTTAAGATACTAAGGCCTAATGTATTTTTTTCAGATGTGGATGGAATCACTCATGTGATTAATTATGATTTCCCAAATACAACAGAAGACTACATTCATAGAATAGGCCGAACTGGACGCTTTAATAAAAAAGGAGTATCTCACACTTTATTCATGGATGAGGATGCGCGTCAAGCAAATAGCTTGATCTCTATTCTTAAAGAAGCTGATCAGGTCTGAGAAAAATAGTCTATTTTTTGTAACCACTATATATATTTTTTTAATTAAATTCAACTAATAATATATTATAATATATAAGTAGCTAAACATTATTTTCACACAGAAATCACATAGACTATATGTTTTACAGAGTGTTCCTGAAGATTTAGAAGAATTAGCCCGGTCTTATGATATAACCAAAACAAAGGAACACAACTTAAGAAGTAATGCGAAGCGTAATACTTGGAACCCGAAAAGAAGTTGGAACCCAAACAAGAGATGGAATCGAAATAATTTCCAGAACTACAATAGATATTGAATACCTACCTACTTGTGCAACAATAAAACTGTAGACTAAACAACAATATTTTGTTTCACTTTATTTAATTTTAGTCCCTTATTTTTATTGGTTTGTCTCTCTTATTCTATTGAGAGAACAAAATAATAAGAAGGATGATATTACATACTTCATACTAGATCGATAAAAGCGACCGGTGTGCCGCAGAAGCGACTGGCGATGCGATAGAACGATTAACTTCGGAGTACCTAAAGCAAACCAACAAAATATTTCAGTAGGTACTTACTCTCTAAGAGAACTGTATTGAACAACAACGGTCGGTTTTAGGTCCTGTGTTATAAATTTAGGTGAAATAGTAATTTGGTATTGGTATCGAGCGGTATATTGTCATTAGACGTAATAATATAAATATTTTGATAAGAGCTGCTACTGCGCGATGTTCGTTTCATTCGTTCGAAACATGTAAGCTTAAACCATGTTCTTAAGTGTAAACATGTTTCGAACGAATGAAACTTCTTTTTCTTTCTATTTTTTATAGTGTGCGGTAATCTGACTCGTGTTGTCATTTTTCGACGGCATTGTCTTAGCGGGTCTTTGCCTCGTATATATATATAACAATATGCCCGGTCTACACGACTGGTCTCTATGGCTACGGCTTGACGAATAGCGTCTGCACGGTCGTGTTTATTTATGTGATAGATGTTATAATGATAATAATATTTTTTTAACAGAGAGAGAGCTGGTTTCATTAACAATGGCGTTATTACCAGAACTTGACGTTAGATCAATTTTAAATGTAGTTGAAGAAAATTTTGAGAGGCTTAGCTTGGTTTGTATTGTGAATACCTATTCATCTTGTTACGTTACTAGGCATACGCTATATATAAACATATTATGGTAAGTTTTGTTTAACTTAGCTATACCTATTACTTTAAGCGATATAAATACCTATTCTCCTTTTCAGAAAACGTACGCAATCCGAATGATATACATTGGTGAACATAACTTGCCAAGGGAAGAACTGATTAAAGAATTCCGTAAGACCATCAATGCTGTAAATTCAGTCTACTGTGAAATAAATGTGACTGGATTATTACTTGTATACGACAGTTATTTTGTTCACATTGTTGAGGTTTGTATGTAGGTACTAATAGGTACCAGCGTAGGTAGGTACTGTTTCGTTTTATGAGATAATATAACCGTCAATTTTATAGTTTTAAAACAGATAAGTATCAAGGTTTACTAAATAGTAAAATACAAATAAATACTTAGGTGTGTTTTTTTATACGGAGTTGGGCATATAAAATGTGCGGCGCGGTACCTTTTGTATTTGTAGGGACTGCAGCAATTGCAGCGTACCTACTTGGTTTTAAATAAATCCAGAAATCGGTTTTTAAGTAACTAAGTAGGTACTTTATTAAAATATTTTTAGTGAAATAAACCTAGTAGGTACTTTTTGTCAAAATCCGCGGCCTTACGCTGTAATATTGCGAAGATAACTGCCGTCAAATTCAGAGCCCGTTTTTTTGCAAATTTTTATTTAGTTTCTTTTAAGTTTAGTTAAAAACCCATCAACTCAATTCAAGTGGATGACCTGTCACTAGGGATCCGAGGACACAGTTCACAGACTTTTACGTTTCCTCTTCAAATGCGAAGTGGATTGGATAGCACATATGGCACAACTGGATGAGGAAGCCATCGCCGCAGCGGCGCTTGCAGCCGAGCTGGCAGCTGCCGAGGGTCTGATAGTAATCCTACCGGAGCCACCCGAACGCAATCCCAATCGGAAGATGTTTGGAAATTTGAAGTTGTTGATGATCTACCATTCAGTTCAAACGGTATTTTTTTCTGTTTTTTTTACTGTGAAATTTAAGATTCTCATAGGATTTATATTTCACAGTAAATCCTTATAGGATCTTAAATTGCACTAAGTAGGTAAGTAGGTATTACCTACTTATTTCATTATCTTATTATATAAAATCTCTAATATAATTTAAACTGATATACTTGCTTAAGAAAAACTTAGGTATTTTATGTACCTAAGAAATAAATAAAATTAAAAGTTAAGTAGGTACCGACCTACTCATCTTAGTAGTTATACATATTTTGTTTGATAAGAAAATCAGATTGGAATCCCTAATCTCTAATTGATCTTTCTGTATGTGAGTATTGTTAAATCTTTATGCTTGGAATTCATTAAATATTCTCTTTCACGTAGCGGCTGTTCAACGGATGGCACGCCATCACCGCCAGACCGCCGTCTCTAGTTGGACGACTCGATATTTATGGACCTCTCTCTTCGCATATGGAACAGCTGCGAGTTTGTTTAGATAAAATTAAGAAATTAATTTCTCTTGCAAATTCTGATCCTAATGTAAGTTGCATGAAGCTACGAGTACCTAGCTATATATTATCGCATCGCATATAGTTGTAAATAAATTTTGTTTCTCGTACAAATATCTGTATCCTGCATGCTATTTTAATCTGTTATCTATAAATTATAGTCAAGACATGCGTTGTTTGGAAATAGATCAGACTACATAGTTAAGTAGGTACTGCTGATGCGTTTATCGTTATAATTATTATTAAATCAGTCGTTCTTAATATTGCAGCTATCATTTGAGGGCTTGAGCGCGGCTGATCCAAAAATAGACGCATTGCCTGAAGTGGCTCTCTTGGATTTTCTCATTCAATCGCAACATATTCTCGATCTTCGTCATGTGATGCACTTACATCGTCGAGTCGATGACTACATGTTTTACTTTGGTAGGATGATGTGATAGTATGATACATTTGTGATAATATTAGTTGCTTGAGGCCTAATAAGTAGACCATTTGTAATGTTGTTTTACAGAACAAGTTTGGCCGTTAGCAAATCATTTCACTCCTCGACTTCTATATAAGCTAAAAGTAGATGACTCGTTCGTGGAGCCGCTGCCTGTGATGCCCTGGGAACTTGTCAAAAAGGAAGCCGAAGAAGATGAGGAGCGAGAGGAGAGACAGAGTGGTAGTTCTAGTGATTGAAGTATTTCTCGCAATGTTTCTAAACTGGTTAGTGTGCATACCTTTCTTAATGCTATTCTTGTTTTTACATTAGGTTTCTTAATCAATTATCAGGTTTGTTTGTAACGATACAATTAAGTCCAGTCAAGCGAAAATATATGATAATATTTATAGCCTTGTAATATTGTTTCTTTTTTAATTGAGATTCGATTATCTAGGTAAAAATATTGATTGTATATATATTACTAGCCTAGGGCGTGCATTCCTTATAGGCACAGTGTCACTAATGTTTGGAGTGCCTGCCCTGACGCCATACTTACACCCCACTCACTGCAAGCGCCTGTTACAAGCGGTCCCGGCATTCGCCATCTTGTTCGGTCGATGTTCAAACACTACATTTTAGTTAGAAAACGTTTGCATGGGAAAAAGAAAAGGACTGTTTATAGAGTTTTCCCGGCAATTATTCTATTTTTTCTTGCCATAAAAACCAGCCTTGGATTTCAACGAACATTAAAAAAAAAGAATCGCCAGATTGGTCCAGGCTTTGTTAACGTTGTTGATCTATACTAATATTATAAAGAGGAAAGGTTTGTTTGTTTGTTTGGATTGAATATGCTCCAGAACGGCTGGACCGATTTCAAAAATTCTTTCACTGTTGGGAAGCTACACTATTCCCTAGAGACATAGGCTATTAAAAAAAGATGAACCGTGCGAAACCGGGACGGACGGAGTGTGATAAACACGTTATCTTGACAAAATAATGTGGGTAGATAAAAATCTCCGCGTAACGTAACTAGTTAACATTAGCTACTTCTATTTTACTATTAGAAATACCCGCGTAACTATAGCGACATTGATCGTTTGCTACCATTAGCTCCTTAACTGGGTATTCTATTCGCGAAGTGAAAATGGATAAAAATACAAATAAAAAGTTAATACGAAAACAATCCAGCAAATCTGTCTTTGGAATAAAGCTTCCACCGATTGAAAAAAGCGATACTACAAATGAAGTGAAAACTATTCTAGATATCGATCCAGACTATTTCACATTAATAGAGGGCCGGAAAATCAGACCTAACACTTCCATGAATAAATATAAAGAAAATATAAAAAATGTTGCGCTAAAGAGGACTCTTCACGGATTTTTGGTGGATGAGATATTAAGGATTGATCGAGAAATGGAAAGTGAAAGAAGTATTTACTACATGGCTTCTACGCACTTTGATGAGTATCAACATAGTTTTGATAAGTTTTTAGCTGACGATAATAATAAAACAATAGCTATAATGAAGAGATCGGACGGGTTAGCAAAAGATTTATTGAACCAGACGGAGGAGCACAAGCAAGCTAATTATGAAATGGCAACTTTAAAATCTAAGCTTCAATATATAGACGAAACATTACTTATATTGTTGTCGTTCGAAAACTTTCTTCATACAGCTTCACCAATATTGTGGCAGGAAAGCCATAATATAAAACTCGACACAAAACATACAGAAATTATTGAAATGGACTCTAATATTTTTGTTCCATTAAATAAAGACTTAATCAAAGAGCGACTGAACAAGCTTTTGCCACCCAGACTATATTTTGAATCTCCGGAGCAATTGTTAATGATTTTCGACTTACTGGAGCGACAAAACTTAAATTATTTATTGATTACTGAAGAACTTAACTCAGAAAAAAATAAGTTAATTAAATATAGAGATCAGTTTAAACTGTCTTTAATTCATGAGTTAGATTTCATCCAAAGAAAGGTAAGTCTAGTAATATTTTTTTGTTTTAATAAGACAAGCAGGTAATTAGATTCATGTATTTATTTATAATTACATTTTAGGTCAAAGACATTGAAGGAGTAATCGTAACGAATGAAAATCGTGGAGATGAATTAAAAGAGATTTTCTTTAGAATATTGGCTGAAAAAATGCGATACTTAATTTCATCTGAGACTGCTCTACAAATTTTCAATTATGTGGAATATGCTTACGAACAACTGATTGCTCCGAACGACACTAATCTTAGTCCCGTAGACATGACGAGGGCATTGGAAAATGAATATGACAATTTGATGCTGGATTTATCTTCATTTGATTTAAATCTTGTAAAATTAGTTGAAAAGGATACGTATCAAAATGAGATAAAGAGCTCAAAACAAGCAAGAGAAGCAGCTAAACTATTAAAGGATGTAGATAAATTGAGTAGAAGATTAAAATCATCTTACAAACCACCAAGTGGAAAACTAAGCGACTGAAATTCATGAAGTTGTATTATTTGTATAAGGTACTTGAACATAATAATAATATATCCACGTAAGAAAAAAAGTCTTACATTTTCATGTAAGATGTTTGTTTCGTTTGAGTGTCCCATCATGTAAGATGTTTGTTTCGTTTGAGTGTCCCCAAATGATAATGTCTTGCATGTACCTAATCCAAATTTTTTTCATAAAGTTTGTTAATTAAAATTAGTAGGTAAGTCAATTTTTTCACATCTAGCGGTTAGCCCCGGCATCGCACGTATCCCTATATATTTTTTAATTTTCTATATCCTATGTCACGCGGAATAGTGTAGCTTCCCAACAGTGAAAGAATTTTTCCAATCGACCAAGTTGTTTTGACATGTACAGAGTATAGATATCTGAAAATTACATAGGTAGAATATCTTGATAGGTATATTATTTATATAAATAGTATTAAACAGGGGTCTAATATTATTATTGCATATTATTCTATTCAAGTTCTCGAGTCTCGATGAATGATTTCCAGATTTCGCCAGTCGTGTTTCACCAATCAGACTATATCGTACGTACCTCTACCGCAAATTACTCCAGAAATACTATAAGTGGGTAGTTAATTTGAAACAGGGCCAAATCAAACAAAAAAGATAACGAAAAAATAAAGAAAATAGCCTATATTACATACCTAGTGATAATAAAATTGCATTATAAGCAAACCCTACATTAAAGTAGAGGTGTCAAGTAAAATCATAAATATATTTAATTTTAGCTAATTTTAGGCATGGTATAGTAGGCGTCTAAAGAGGCTCGATTTATTACTATGATGACATAGAGAAGAATAAAAAAAAACTATTTAACTAATATGACTTTGACGCTTGACTATCGTACATTATTTTTGAGAATTATTTTTAATCTAATTTAGACGAATATTTATTTTTAATTATTTAATACAGATTTATTATATTAAAATAATGTCTTGCTTAAAGAAAGAACGTAAACCCATGGTGCCACTAAAAACTTTAGACATAATATTTAGACGTCGCTATGTGCCCAATACTCAACATTACTTCGCTAATAGACAGCATGCCGTTTCAAAAGATAAGCCTCCTACTAAGCCTGGTCGACCATTCCTAGTGCCTAAGACTGAAAAGTTGCTTAGTTACATAAAATATAGTGATAGGGTAGAAAAAAATATTTCAAAAAGAAGACTTTCCCAACCATTACACAAAAAAGATAATCTAAGAATAGCAGCGACCAGAGATATATCAAAACGGCTATTCATAGAAGAAGTTCCTGATGATGTGCGAGCTGTTGTTGAAATCCATCCGGAATTTTACACTGTCATTGAAGGGCGTCCTCTAAGATCCTTTGATGACATAAAAGTTTATGTAAATAATATTCGAAGTTATGCCATGAATCGGCAACAAATAGGATATCGTCGAGACCTGATTATAAAAATAGACCAAGGTCTGATTGATGAATCCAAGGAGTACGACATTATTGCTGCCAATCTGAAGCAACACCTAAAGGACTTCCAAAAGTTTCTCACTGAAGATTATAAGAAAGCTTGTTTAAAAGTCTCTAAAGCTGAAAAAGCTTATACGGAGCTAGTAGCAATGAATTCTGAGTTTCTTGGTTATGTTTCGATTCTTACGGTATTAAACAATATTTTATTTAAATTGGAAGCAATTAGAAGTACATTGAAGATATATCGCAGGTATTTAATGTTCGTAGCGCCACTTTCATGGAGACAAAAGAATGACGAAAATTTAAAAAATAAAATTCAGTCTATTCAATTTGAAACAGGTGAATTTGCAACAGATAATGACTTGGTTGAAACCCCCGATATAGATAAAATGGTGGAAAATGCAAGAATTGAATTATCGCATCCACTTCTTCCTAAAATGTTCTTTGAGACCCCTGAACAAATGATATACCTATTTCGCACGATGGAGTTACAGAGCCGTGAATATTTGAATGAGTTGTCTAAAACTGATGCTCCGTTCCGAATGTTGCAAGATCGCATTAAACAGCTAAAACTCGTTACGAAGAAAGAATTGGACCATTTTCAATTTTACATTGAAACTATAAATCATGAAATAGCGAGAGAACAACACAACGAGATACACTTGCAAGAAAATTTTTATCGAATTTTAAATGACTCTTTTTATGCTAGTGTTGCTAGCCCTAGTGTTCTAAAATTGAAAATATGTATTGAATTTGTTTACGAGGAAATATTTGGAAAATGTGAAGAAGGCCATCAAAGTTTACAGGACCCAATGAAAATTTTGGAAATAACTTACGAGGACTACAATTTAAGACTTGATGCTTTAGACTTTAAAATTGTTAACCAAGCTCGAAGCGATTTCTTTGCACAAGATTTAAAGATGATGATTAATGCTTATAAAGCTCAGAGAGAATTAAGAGCTTTTAGAGAAATGACAAACGCTATGAATAAAGCTTTCTTGCCACCTGGAAAGTTTAAGAGGCCAGTTCTAAAGAAATTTATGGACAAGAAAAGTAGAATCGCACTAGCATTAACGCAAAAGAAAAATGCAGACATTTTAGCTGGTGATAAAAGAACAAGAAAACGTTTTAAAAAGATTACACAGGAGGAACGTGAGGGACTTTTGTTGTTTACGGATTGGTGTGAAGGTAAGAATCCAGCACCATATTTAAAGGAATATTATGATTACGTCATACCAACATTTGCATGGATGCCACGTAAGTCTATTATTAAATTTTAGTTATAAAATAGTGTCTTTACATTAAAGTTTATTTGATGTACCTATCTAATAAAAACTTTTGGCACAAGTCGGCTATATTTATTGAAAAACTATACAGCAATCTAGATGGTCGAGTATTATTAAAAAATGACTTAGTGTTATTTTAGTAATGGAAGATGATGTCCATTCGTTTATTGTTAACATTTCAAAACCAAGAGCTTTTGTTGAATCCCCAATACGAAATCTCTTAAGCGGCCGAACTAAGCGTCAATCAAAAAAATGCACTAGAAAATCTTCTGATAAATCTTTTAAGAAGTTTTCTCTACCAGATAACAAACCTCTAGAAATTGTAAAATTACGAAATGAACAGTTGTTTTTACCATACCGAATTTATGCTAAAAGACAAGAAACAGATCTACATAAGGCAAGGTTACGTATATGCATTTACGATAAATATAAAATTTTTACCACAGATTTGAAAAGACGTTTGCACGTAGATGAAATAACAGATGATGTTTGTGCAATTGCTGACCTCGATGACACTTTCTATAGCTTTGTAAATGGCCGTCATCTTCCTTATCATATTCCCCTTTATAAATCGATCAAACCCATATTAGATTCTATATTTAGAATGCAACTTGAAGTAAGCTACAAAAATGATTGTATTTTGAAAATAGAAGTAAATATGAGAAAAGAATTAGAAACATATGAATTAAGCATTCAGAGATGCAAGGACCAAGCGCGACATTTCGATAGTTTCATATCCGAGGACTATCTTAAATCTATGGCATTCTTAGATAAATGGGAACAACTTAAATCAAGATTAAATTTAAAAATAGCGGAATTACATAGTCTAGCAAGTGACAAGTTTACTATTATGTCTCGACTAGTTGGGTTAGATTACAAATTTTGTGTTCTACAAAAGTATGGGAGATTTCTATATTATTTGTCTCCACCAGGATGGCGCTTAAATAATAGAGAATTCGCTAGATCCATAGAAATAGAAGAAAAAGGATTTGATTTAGGTCATTCCAGCGAGGAAGATCCGTTTGTGGTGATATTTGAAAAACTAAAACAACAATGTTATGACAAGCTTATCAAACCAGCCCTGTACTTTAACCGACCAAGCGATTTGATGAAGGTATTCGAAATAATTGAAGAACAGCAGTTACATTATTTAACACATATAACTTATTTAAGTCCGCATACAGTTTCTTTAAAAAAAGCGATGAAATGTTTAAAGTATAAAGTATCTAACGACAGTTATTCAGTTATAAATATGATAAAGGGTTTCGAGAAGGTTCTACATAATTCTGATTCAAGGAGCGAGTTTTTAGAAGCGAAATTTAATACAATAGTAAATGGTTTTTTTTACGATAATGTTGGTGCACCAGATGTTTTGAAATTATGTTTGCATTTAGAATTTTGTTATGAGAAGGTTTGTGGCGAGCAGCCATTCAATTTGGATATGATGACGACTGCGAAGGCATTGGAGAATTGTTACATGGATTATTCAAAACGCATTGATTCAATACACGCTGATAGTATAAAAAGAGCCGTGAAGCGGTCGGTAGATATTGAAAATCAGAAGTTTAAGAACGCTAAGACAGCTTCAAGGGAGCTACGAGTTTTTGAGAAGTTAAAGAAGGAGTTGATCAGGTCATGCTTGCCTTCGTCGCGTGATAATTTTATTCCTTTGTTACCAGGTAAAAAAATATTACCATGTAAAAAAGTAAAAGATAAAAAATCAGTTATTGTAACGGATAGAGCTGTTCGAAGATCTCTGTCAGTGGCTGAACAAGATTATTTAACTCTTTTTACGGATTGGGTACCCGGCGAGGATCCTGCAGAATATTTGCAAAGTCTACATCTAGAAGATCAGTCTACGACTAAAAGATAAAGAAACACAGTTTTTATTTTAAAACACATTTTATTTACGGGGAATCAATATGAATTTATCTATTTAATGATTGACTCCGCCATTAAACAAAATACATTATTGGAAATGTATTAATGTGGGTAAATATAATAAAACAAATCATTTCAAATAACAAAATGTACAGTTCCTACTCATAAAAATGTTTGGTTTCATGGTATTGACGAGTAACTACTTGGAATTTACATATTTACAATGATGACTAAACAAACTCTGGTAAAAGTTTTTATTACACCAATACACTTTATTTCTAAAATCCTTAACTTCGCTATGAGTAAATCAATAAATACCTATAAAACTAAAAAAAACGCAAATTTATGCCTCTGGTTGGTAAACCTGCAAATCAATATAAATCAAATTTTATTCATTTAAAGCTTAAGTTAAGCGATCGTACGAACTTTGAACTTTTAGGCCAATCTACACGGCAAACATATTTTATTATGAATGTTTCGACTTTTACTAAACAAACTAAAAAAAGCATCAAATTAATATCTTGTGAAGGAGTATTATTTAAGACAAACAGTAAAATAATAGTAATAAACTAGCTTTGTATGATTCAAATATTATGTGATGGCTGTGAAATTCAACGAC
Source organism: Polylopha cassiicola (assembly GCA_038024825.1). Classification (NCBI taxonomy): domain Eukaryota; kingdom Metazoa; phylum Arthropoda; class Insecta; order Lepidoptera; family Tortricidae; genus Polylopha; species Polylopha cassiicola. Next base: position 9,650,291 of record CP149044.1, on the reverse strand, counting down.
ATAAGTGTATCACAGAATATAATCCTACTACGAAATTGAGTCAGACAACCTTCGACATTTGTTATTAGGTAGGTAAGTAAAAAATCTATTAAATATGTACTTGTATTTATGAACACGTCATATTTTGTATTCTATTGATATTAGGCGTTATCGTCTTAATGATTTTTAATACATCTAATATTTTTTTTCTTACATGTAGGTATAATGTGTTGTTGCAGAGGTAAATAAGAGCTGTTGTAATAGCCAGTACACCGGGAAAATCGAAGTTTTCAAATTCAGCTGATATTGCAGATGCCCGGCGGTATTTTCATAGAAAAGTTTTCGGTTTTATCGAGAAAGACGCATCGCGCTTACTTTCTTAGGGATTGTTAGAACATAAGAGATTGCTATTTTTAAGCGAATTGCTTGTAATTGTGTCGGTTTTATAACATTTTTAATATTTTTTTTACACTACGTTAGGCACTAAAATATTACAAACATTAATTAATAAACAGTAAATGTAAGCATGATTTAAAAACTAAATGCTCAAACATTAAAATGCTTAATTTACAACGCAATACTTATGTTACTTTCGTTATATTATCTTGTGTTCCGAATTCGTTTATTTACAGAATATTTACATAGAGAAGTCTCTACACTGAAACATCAAAAGCCTCTTTTAGAAAGTTACATATATCATCACAACAAATTTTATGTAAATAATATCTACGGACTAATAACATGTATTTGTTTAAATGGGGCTCTCTACAATAATTGCTTTGGCCCCAAAAATATTTTATCCAATTAATTTCAAGCAGAATTTAGTTAACATTTCAATATTTTTTTTCAGTTAAGTCCAGAAACAGTTAACTTAAATCGAAACGATTTTGACAGTGTACTAATTTTAGTTGGTGTAGACTAGAGATGGTACATCGTACAAGACGATCGACTGGACCATTTCTCAAATTAGGTCGACAAACATTAAGGTTTAATGTAATTGGTCATTTAATGAAATAGTTCATAATGTTAAGAATCGACAATAGACTATAAAACTAGAGCCATGATTGCAACTCGGGTTACAAAGGATCGGGTTTTTTTATTTTGAATTGTCCCATAAATTAACTATCGCGTAAAAGTACAAAATTGTATCTTTATTTAATGTAGGTATACTACTTATACTGCATTCATTTGGCGGCAAGCAGAATTCATTTTGTTATAAATTTCGTTTTCTTAGGCTTTTAGAAATTGCATGTAGGCGTTTAAAAATTACGTACCTAAGCAAACCGTAGCACTGCTCTTCGGTTAACTTAGGTACCTACTACACTTTTTCAATTAGGGCACCTAATACTTCTCTGGTTTGTATTACAAATTCCTAGATTTTGCGAAATTTTTTTTGTATTTAATATTCCGTCTAGCTATTTTCAAAAGAAAATGACTATCAGTTAAATCAGTATTATCAAAATATTCGTTTCCTTCAAAATGTTCAATATACTTGAGCAACACAGTGATGGAATATTTTCATAAGACGTTTATAGCTACATTAAAATACAACATTTGGTGTTTCAACATCTGACATTTCAGACAACATCAGCGCGATGAGCATTTTTTAATACTTTACGTCGTATAACATATCGCTGTATTCAACGTTTGCTGTATTTGTTTATCTGACTCGTTTCTTCTGGAGTTTGGCGTGTTTTCTTCGCTTGAGAATCATTTCGTAGAGGGCGTCGAGTCCCTCGTGCAGGCCCTCGCCGGTGATGGCGCAGGCGGGCTGCACGTGCCAGGCGTGCGCGTCGCGCGACCCGTGCGGCGAGGACACCAGCTCGTGCAGCCCCAGCAGCTTTTCCAGCTCGCGCGGCTCCTTCGCGCCCGGCAAGTCTTGTTTGTTAGCTAACACGAGAATCGGTACGCCGTTATTATCCGGCGATTTTGCCGTCCTTATTAGTTCCATCTTTGCTTCCTCCATGCGCTCGACGTCCACAGAGTCGAGTACGAATATTATACCGTCCGTGCAACGAGTGTAAGACTTCCATAGGGGCCGAAGTTTCTCCTGACCTCCGACGTCCCAGACGAGGAAATTTACACCTTTAGACTTTCCTACCGTCCCTTTAACTTTTTCACAATTAAAGCCTATAGTGGGCACTGTGTTGAGGTATTGGTCGAACTTGAGCCGGTAGAGCGCAGTGGTTTTACCGGCGGAGTCGAGGCCTAGCATGACGACGTGCAGCGTGCCTTGCGCGGAAGGCAGCGCGTCGAGCAGGCTCGAGTTTTTGCCCATGTTCGCACCCATACTGCGTCGCGGTGCCGCGAGCCGACTATCTCACACTTTCGTCTGATCGCGCCATTGCGGAAACAACAGGATCAAACCTGAAAAATATAAATAACACACCTTAATGTTGTAACGAGACGAAATAAAGTTTTTAGAAAAGTAATAATAAAATCTGCTTATCAAAACAGTTTCTAAATATTTCGAATAAAAAAAAAATTGCCACTTATTTATTAGCTAGAATGTTATCACGTGTAAATTATCATACTTAATCAAAAACTCTATTAAGTTCGTCGATGTCGATAAAAGTTTTTGCTCGGCTTATTGATAAACTGATACGTAAAGCTTTATACAATCCTTACTCTTACGACGTAGAAAGATTAGGTATATTTAAGTGATGTTATGGATATTGCAGCTCATAAAAATGCATAGATTAATGCAATTACTGTCTAATTATTAAATAGACAACAGTCTATTTTGAATTAATAAAAGTGAGCATAGCCTACAGTCAAGAGCTTATGGTTTAAATTGTATTCTGGTATGAAAACAAACCAGAATAGTACCTATGCATTGTTACCCCACCGTGTAAAACGCTATTTACGTTCATCGGCAAGAGTAGTTTAAATTGGACTAAGTAGGTAGTAAATAGTAACGCTTAAATATTAACTATAAATAATTTTAATTTTATTTAAGGCTCTTCATTCGTAAAAGCGTTGTTAAATCATAAGGACGACTTGACTATATTAGCAACTTAGGTATACGATAATAACTTGTTCAGCATGCCAAATTAAAGGTTTGCTGGTAATAAATTGGAAATTGAGCCCCGAGGTTTAGCCCGCGTTTAATTGGGCAAGTAAAACTTACTAAATTGTTTTTCTGTAAGTTCGTAAAATAAAAGTAAATATTTATATAAGTAACATAATGCACAATTTTGGATTATCCGCGCGATATAATTACGTTAGAGACAGGTGGCATGAGATGACACGAGACGACGCCGCTCCGCCCCGCCTGCGCGCCCTTTTAATAATTATTATTCGCGGCAGACAGGCGGGTCGACGACTTTTTGCCCGCTGCAAGACGGCACGGGCCAGACTCTTGAAAATCATTCGCAAACATAACCACTATAAACGAATGCTGTCCTTCACGAACGCTAGTAATACAAATGGGACAGCGAAATCTCGTCTTATTTTACGTCTGTATTTATCCAACTGCTACTATCGGCTTTACTGCAATTTCAATTCCAGCCACTACAACTCTCCGTACTTGGATATTTGATCTCCCAAATCGGGCCATTGGCCTCACGCGATCCGCAGGTCTTCGTGTATCGCAATCAATATCTGAGCGGTTATTTGAAATCGAAATCGGTGAGCAATTTGTGCCGTAGTGGCAAACGCTTAAATAACTCTCTTAATTTACTTTTGAACGATTATGTCTTATACAGGTTATTTTATACAGGTATTTTTTTACATACTGGTAAGTAGGTACTTTCATTAGGTATTCTTATATATTTTTTATACATATGCTCAGAATCGGACAATGGAAATAAAATTGACATTAAATGTATTTAATAGGTTTGTTTGTGTAAACACTATATACTTACATACGGTACCAACTTACATAGATAGGTAGGCTTGGTTAAAGGCGAAACACCGATAAATAAATTTAAACGTTGCATAACTTTTCGATCAATGGTTGTGAGCCCGGGCGTTCTTTATGACGCAAGGCAAGGAGCGAGGTGAACTGTAGACCTATCCCACGGATCTATGCGGATTATATGTACCTACTACTACTTATATTAAAGATCATAATTTCGCTTTATTTCTTTAAATAACTGTAACTAAAAACATACATAATCTCAGGATTGTTTTTTGACAAAAAATAGATTTTTATGGAAAACAGCAATACGAAAAATATTTTTAACTCCTTTGATATTATATCCGAGATTTAAAACCAATTTAATATTGGTAAGTAAGTACATATTTTTTATGTAATTTTTTCCATACGAGTACATAAAATCCGTTTTATATAGGTTGACAAGTGCAGAGAACACATAGCGATAACATATATTATAGTAGGGCATCGAAAGTTTCGTTTTTTATGAAATTCGAGGTCGAATAATTTGCAAGCGGGACCCGCGGCGACAACGGTCATTCGGGCATTGCCAGCCTTCGACCCGTCTATCTCGAAAAACTAGTATTGCAACTTTTGTTTTTATTCGACCGACTTTACAGTTTTAACAAAGGTTGTCTACGGTCAGTCGGTCATAGTTATATTACATGGCATGTAGCTATTAATACAAGTGATGAGTGTCTGACAAGCAACACCAGCTCGTTTAAAGTCTGTTAATACTCCGAGAAGTAAGAATTTTTTGAGTAAAGAATAATAAGTACTTAGTACCTAAGTAGGTACACCTAAGTAGTAGTAAGTAAAATAACATTTATAGTACCTATACGTTTATGACAAACTTTTGGCATTGTTATGTTATAAGTGTCTGGTGTTCGTTACAACAGTTTCAGATGATATGAATTCGATGCTGATTCGCAGGTTTGTCGGCTGCAGGGTCATACGAGTCGAGTGAAAGCACTGCAGATGCAGCGATGGTGGCCCTTAACTTTCTCTGTCTGCGTTTGACCACGCCTAAACATGCTTCCTCGCTAACTCAGTTGGCAACCAGAAACAAATCTACTAAAACCCAACCGGAACATAGAAAGTTTACGTGATTCATGAACCAGTCGTGATCACCACATCAATATTGTTGATTTTTTAACAAAAAGATGTTATGTGATCGGGTTTTAGCAATAACCGAATTGTGAACATCTATGCGAATCTTGGTTGTTAAAGTAACTTACTGTACCGAAACTATACAATATTCTATAGGTACGAGAGTAAATATGCCAGCTAGGAATAAAACTGAAATTGAGGAATAGTAGGTACTATCGGATGCTTTCGGGGTACGCCATTTTAGAAAAAAATTGCTTGCACTTGTTGCTTCACACACAGCCGCCAGGTACCAGGGTCGTTCAAGCGATTATTGCCTTAAAGGTGTAACATCGCCAGCACAGTTGATAGTACATATGAAAATAATTATTATGCTTACTTAACCCACCACGGTGCCTGCAGTGAAATCATATTGGAGGAGAAAGTTTAGTTTATATTTTATGTACTTATATAGAAAATTATTGTTTCGTAGCTTTTTTTTGCTTTCTTGCTACCGCAATAGAAACTACTTATTAGAAACTGTAAAAAAGTAATTACCTATATAAATTTTTATTTTCCTTAAAAATAGAGGATTTTTCTAATTAAACCTGCTATAGGTACAGTTAGTTGTTCCGCTAGGTAAATGGCATAGCAGTCGGAATGCAGTGGTGACTGGCGATACGTATGCAGCGCGCGTCGCGGCACGACGCGGCCAAAACAACCCAGCTCTAGCAGAGTGACCCAGTAATAAAATAACCAGGTACGTCAGGTGCATCCGACCTGAATAGATAAACGATTGATGAGTTTAAGTAGGAACGTTTACACTTACCTGGCATTAGACAAAGGTCATCAACACAGTCTTCAAATACTATATAAATATTTGAGTGCTTTGTCCGCTACAATATAAATGTTGCTGACGGTACGCACGTGTTTGGTTAGGTAGGTACTTACTTACCTACTACTAAGTATTAAGGATGGGTATATCCCTAATAGACAAATCTATAAACTTTCCCTGGGCTTCCAAGATTATTTAAAAAAACAAGTTTGCCAAACCTATATATTTTTGAATAATTATAGTTGCTATATGTATTACAGTTTATGCTTTCAAGATTTTAAGTTGTATTTGAGAAAGTCTTAATTTAGTTTCGAGATGAACGTCTCTAACTGTAGGACTAGATTCACCTTGGTTTGTAATTTAATAATGAATTATTTTTGAGCTGGAGATAAATTATTCATAATGGAATAAACCGCGACATTTAAAATACGTACCCGGTTCTAAAATCACTTTATATTAATACTCAAGTAACTTTGGTATTCATTTAGACCAAATTGTAGATACAATATAACTAATTTATAAGTAAAATAATTGAGAATGAACCAGACAGGTATTCGGCGATGTAACAACTACGTAACGGTTTAAAGTTAGACAAACAAATTTATTATTTGATTATTGCAAGAATAATGAGCCAGAACATTAAAAATTCGTCTGGTGGGATCAACCGCAGTATGATTGGACATCACGTTCGGCACAGAACCACATGTGGCTTTACATCTGACCAGCCGATCAATATTTTCTTTGTTTGAACTTATGGTAACGGTGAATAGAGATTTTGTGTAATAATCACTAAAATACTGACCTCCTCTTTATACCACGCAGCGTAGTAGTTAGTGTTAGAGCCAGTTGAACTAGTCAGTCTTTCATGCCTGAAACAAAGAATAATATATTTAGGTACTTATATAAAAACAGCACAATCAATGCATTGTCACTTTCTTTTAGCAACCTAATTCAATTAGTCATAATTAATTTTACAATTACTTCTGTTTTAATTTTTATTTCAATGAGCTTATATTTGTTCAGATCCCAACTCTTTTACTGGCGATGACGACAACCTCAATTAAGTAGGTAATTTTTCATCTATTTCTCGACCTGTGGCAACTTTAACCTAAACCTAGTCCTTGATTATTAAAATTTTATTCCAGGACTACGTACACGAACCTATCTTGAAGAAGTAAGGAAATTACGGATGAAAAACAAAGGAAACTGAATAGTATTTCTTGTACCTAGTGAAGACGCGGAGTCATGCAAGCGTCGGCGGATGGCAATATCCGCGTGCTCTGCGACTTCTAATGAAAGGGGGATCCGCTTCCACTCCCCGTGACGGATTGAAGTGATATGTCAACCCGCAACGGAAGACATGTAGGTAATTAGGTTTGTTCTTCTAACATACGTTCGGTTTTTACAGGATTTAGCTTGATTTTGAGCTCAAGAAAGAAGCTGGTACGTAAGCATAAGTTGGCCACCAAATGATTTGATGTGTTCTATGTGTACTTATTAACTTTATTAAACAACCCAATGTTTGTTTATTCAAATGGATCCAATACCACTAACCTTTATAACATTTTATAGATTATAGATTGAAATGTGCGTGGCTATTTAGGTATCGTTATTCAATAAAAACAGTGATACTTCAATTTTAATTCTTTAAAATTACCTTATTGACCTTTTAAGTAACTTCTGTGTATGTGAGAAAAAGAACAATCACGATATAATTCAGGTTTAGAGGGTCTTGGTTCTAAATTCAATTAATTTTATAAGTCTATTTTATGTGTAAAGTAAAAGGTTCAATTTATGGGCAACGAAGAACAAAGAGAACTTTCATAAATGTTCGGCGAGTTGCTTTAGATGAAAGATTCAAATACTGAAAAGTAAAGGAGGTACCTACAATACGTTGAAATCTATAGCAATTCAATTAGTGAAATTTTTGAATGTCTAAAGGTGTCTTTCAAGCATTTCAGTAATTCATGTAACTAGAATTATAATTCTATTTACATGAATATAAGTAGTAATTGAGTCATTATATTGTAATGTCTCTACCGAAGTGTTAGCTGCGTGTGAACGTAAGTAGAAATTATGGACTTTTTGCAATCTATTCCCGCAACAGTAAATAGGTAAGTATATACTTTCTGCTTCGGGAATGGATATTCAATTCAGTTAATTTGTTCATCGTGCGATTAGTATTAAACGCATCCATACCTAATCAAAATGTTTTTTGCTTTTATGTTTAAATTAGTATTCGCAATACAGCTTGAATTATAACTTCTTGTCATTACAATATTATTTCTATTAAGTTATAACTTTTCGAACCTACATGCTTACTAGCATGATAGGTATATGCATCTCTAGGCAGATTTCTAAAGGTAAAGAGTTAAGTCACGAGTCAACAATAAGCTTTCGCTATACAGTTAAATAAACGATTAGATAGCAAAATAACTTGAAGATGACATAGTTAAGGTGTTACGGTAAAATGCAAATGCGACTGGCTCGATTTTATTCAACAAATTGTTTAAGAATGTTGAAAAACCACAATGTCGTGTTTGTAAAATATGATAAAGAAAGGAGAAATTTGCTCGTTTTCATATTCCGAAACTTGAATGTTTGTATTGAGGTTGAACTTTGGAAATCTTAAACTATTAACCTATTTTTATACATAGTGGCCAATATTTTAGCAGCGTCAATAGCCTTGTTAATAAGGTGCGATGAGAGCTTTGCTCATTTATTTCTGCATTTAACAGAGTTAATAAGATGATGATCTTGAGTAGGTGTTTAACGGATTCCATTTCATTTTCTGCGAGCATCTGGCCCAAGATACAGAATGTGTGCAAAAAGCGGTGCGCAACCAGCGGCGAGCAATTAGTCGCACGTGCGTCGTGCCGCTTATTTGCTTCTAGACTAGGGTTGCCATAAGTGTAAGGACTCAGACCGGGACATTTCGAAAAAAACGGATGAGGCTCTGAAGTCGACGCGATTTTGATTTTTTTTTTGGTAAAGCACACCCTAAGTTGGTCCTATTTTAATATAGATAAAAAAAAATAACCGCCGAAAAAAAACTAAAAGGCAACAAAAAACAATAGCGCACTGAAAAGAGAAAAATAATAATTTTGTCTTTTATAACGACTATTATTTTGGTTGTAATGTTTGATATTTTTGAAGTTGATGCCAGCTGGTGCAGCAACTCTTCACTAAGGTGCTCAAGTTTGTTTCAGGCTTGTTTGTTTTTTGTTGCCTTTTAGTTTTTTTTCGGCGGTTATTTTTTTTATGAAAATGTTATTATTTTATAATTTTCTGTGGCCATAAATTATATAAATCATTACATGCTTAATTTTTAATTATTTTTAAAATAGCTACCTACCTTGATTTTGCTATTAACTTTTAGTGAACAATAAATTACCCCCTTTTTCCCACCCTTAGGGTAGGTTTCTTTTTTTGGAAATTTTTATAGGATTAACTTTGAGGTATGCCCTATCCATCAAAAAAAGAATTAAAAAAATCGGACTACTCTGTAAAAAGTTAAACATGGTCAAACGATACAATCGGTGCATGAAAATTTAATCACCCCTATTTTTCTACCCTTAGGGTTGGAATTTTTTTTTTAATTAAAATGGGACCAACTTCGAAGTATACCCTTTCCAATAAAAAAAGAATCATCAAAATCGAACCACTCTGTAAAAAATTATGCGTGGTCATACATAAAAAAAATAAAAAAATATACGCGTTGAATTGAGAACCTCCTCCGTTTTTTTCGTCGGTTGAAAAAAAATCCAACCTTAAGTGTAGGAAAATAGGGGATTAATTTTTCACGCACCGATTGTATCGTATGACCACGTGTAACTTTTTACAGAGTACTCCGATTTTGATATTTTTGACGTGGATACATCTTTAAAATTACGTGGCAATCCAAAAAAACGAATGATAACAAAATCGGGGGATACAGTTTAGTGTTGTAGCTACATATCTATCATCTCCATCCAAATTTCAGTTACACCACTGGATAGCTAAAGAATCAAAGAATTTATTACGCTAAGTAAGGACTGTATAAATAATAATATTTTATTTAAAAACTATTACCCGTTACGAGACGTATTCACGTACAACAATCGGCCGTGTCCATAACACAGCCACACCCCGTTTCATTTTTTTTATTGGATAGGGCATACCTTAAAGTTAATTCCATATAAAAATTTGGAAAAAGAAACCTAGGTACCGTAAGGGTGGGAAAATAGTGGTAATTTATTGTTCACTAAAAGTTAATAGCAAAAACAAGGTAGTTAGCTATTTCAAAAGTAGTTAAAAATAAAGCATGTAAGTAATCATTTGTATAAATTATGGCCAAAGAAAATTATAAAATACTAAAGGGCAACAAAAAACAATAGCGCACTGAAAAGAAAAAATAATAATTTTGTCTATTATAACGATTATTATTATTGGTTGTAACGTCTGTTATATTTGGAGACAAAAACAAAATTATAGTTATTTGTTGCCTTTTAGTTTTTTTTCGGCGGTAATTTTTTTTTATTTATATAATAATATTCGATTTTTTTTTAATTTTCACGCTTCTTAGGTCGATTTTGCACAAGAAGTATGGATACCAGATATCAATTGAATGTATAAAATCGATATAAAATATCAATACATTATATAATAAAAAAAATTAACCGACGAAAAAAAACTAAAAGGCAACAAAAAACAATAGCGCACTGAAAAGAGAAAAATAATAATTTTGTCTTTTATAACGACTATTATTTTGGTTGTAATGTCTGTTATTTTTGAAGTTGGTGCCAGCTGGTGCAGCAACTCTTCACTCTCAATTCTCACTAAGGTGCTCAAGTTTGTTTGAGGCTGGCACCGACTCCAAAAATATCAGACATTACAACCAAAATAATAGTCGTTATAAAAGACAAAATTATTATTTTTCTCTTTTCAGTGCGCTATTGTTTTTTGTTGCCTTTTAGTTTTTTTTCGTCGGTTAATTTTTTTTATTAAAAAGTTATTATTTTATAATTTTTTGTGGCCATAATTTATACAAATTATTACATGCTTAATTTTTAATTATTTTTAAAATAGCTACCTATCTTGTTTTTGCTATTAACCCCCTTTTTCCCACCCTTAGGGTAGATTTCTTTTTTCCAAATTTTTATGGGATTAACTTTGAGGTATGCCCTATCCAATAAAAAAAGAATTATCAAAATCGGACTACTCTGTAAAAAGTTACCCATGGTCAAACGATACAATCGGCGTGTAAAAATTTAATCATCCCCTATTTTTCTACCCTTAGGGTCGGTATTTTTTTTCTAAATTAAAATGGGACCAATTTCGAAGTATACCCTTTCCAATAAAAAAAGAATTATCAAAATCGAACAACCCTGTAAAAAGTTATGCGTGGTCATACATAAAAAAAAAAAAAAAAAAAATATACGCGTCGAATTGAGAACCTCCTCCGTTTTTTTCGTCGGTTGAAAAATCGATCTTGTATCAAACATCTCTAAGTCACATAGTAGGCTTGATAGTGTGTCATTGATGCGCTCTTGCTCTCACAACGTTGAGAGTCTGCGATCTCAAAATGCGTTGACACTGTTAACGTAAATTCGTAGAAACGTGAATGGACAAGTGTCAGCACTTATGTCGTTCTATCCACGTACGATTAGCCTAGCTTATTGGAGGTATATTACTGTTTACCAAGTCCAGCCCTCTATTAATATAACTATGATTTTTAAACCGGGACAATTTGCTTATCGGCCGGGACGCCGGGACACTATGCTTCAAACCGGGACATGTCCCGGCGTACCGGGACGTATGGCAACCCTATTCTAGACTGGCCTGTTTTGTTTCCATTACTTCATAAATACCACGATTTTAATAATTTGTATTTGAGCATAAATCTCTCAATGTTGGTTTTAATTTATATTTTTATAGTATTAAAAAAGCAAACGCAAGGGCGTGCTATAGGTAAGTACATTTTGCGGCTGGCTTCACCGAGGTAACGAGGGAGTGTTAAATAAATTTGCAAATTAATTTCAAAGATTTTGATGATTAAACAACTCATAATTATAATTAAGTGTATCATTACAAACGTTTGTAATTTATACAATGTGGTTTATGAACCGTGGCCTTCATACAGGAAGTACCCGTTTTGTTTCGTTTAGAAGGTTTTGTGTAAGTAGGTAGGTACCTATTGTATGTTAATGTAGCAATAGCTCGTGGGAATTTCTAGAAGTTTACGGTGATAGATAATAACTATCTTAACACTAGTTCGCTTATCGTAAAATATAATCAATAAAGACCCAATAAGAGCATTTATGAATGGAATAAACTACTATGTAATATATGGTAGGTACCTACATAATTATGTGTTCTGTCAGCGTAATATTGAAGTTCTGATAATTTTCACTTTTTTCTTCAAGAAAGTTGTAGGTAAGCACTTACTTATGAATAAACATGTAAAAATGGTCAACCTATATTAGTCTCCCAAGTACCTACATGGTCCAGTTTAGTTTGATGGGTTAGGAACATGACAGCAACTAGCCTCGCGAATAATTTTGAGTTCAGATTTAGATCGTCATCCCCATCCCCATCTTTATTTACAAGAGGCACATGCAAATTATATTATATATAGATGTAAGATACTTACATACTTATAAAATATCTTGATATATATAAGTATGTAAGTATTTACCTGTAAGAACAATAAACAATACCTACATGTTTGCATGACTCTTACTGATGAAAGATACTGATATTTGTTGGTCTGTTCAAAATTCCTTAACTTAAAATAAATCTTAAATTGTACCTACCTTTATCACTCGGCTGTCTACATTAGCTAAGAATATTTGTTAATTTGCTTCATTGTTACGTAAAAAAACATTTGTGTTACTAATGAAGAACCATCATTCGTTTAACCATATTCTCATGTGATTTATGCGGCGGCACTACACAAAACTGAAGTCACAAAAAACGAATAGTTAAATAAGTACCTACTACCAGTCACGATCAAGTCGCACGAGTGCGATTTGAAAATAAGTCGGTTAAAAACGGTCACCGGTGTTTATGGCTATGTCGCCGTTAGCGCTAGTGTCAACATTTTTTGAGGACGGGTGACGGTTATCTTTGCAATTTGCGTAGACATTCGGACTGTAAACAGATTTATAAGCTGACAACTTGGCGCTCAATGAGTTGAGAAGCAGGTAATACCTATATCATATTAAGAACGTTGCTCCCCTTCCATCCCTTTCTGCCACTGGAAAGCTATATTATGTAGGTCAGACATCAGCATTATCTTTGACAACTGACTAGGTACTCTACTCATATCATGACACTCACTTTTTATAGGAACCCATTAAACTTAGAAATTATAGGAATTGAGAAATGAGTAAAGAAGGCTAGATCACGAATAACTTTAATATCAATCAAGATGCAAGTTTCAGCTGCATGGTGCAGATACGAATTTAGATTAGGTATAGTATAAATAACGCAAAAAAAAATTAGATAGATAATATAGGTGTTATTGAGATTTTTACTTAAGGGTAGAAAGCTAGTTGAAGAGACTAAACATTATCTTGGTTATAGTCTAATATCGGTTCTATATTTTCTCAAGCCATTGACCGCAAATCGACAACCGGCTCGATAGCCCCCGGATCATTTGCAAACAAGATTATAGGCTACAGTGGACGACGACCTGGATAATAGTCGCAAATGCTGATGCTAACTTTCTGGATAAGTATTTAAGAAAATTGTTGAATATTTTCCATCATTATTATAGGTTCCGTATACCATTAAACTTTAAATGGAGAAAGCATATATTGTAAATGATTAATTTTATAATAAGTAAATTTTGTTATCTCCATTTTCTAGAAGTGTATAAAGCTAGCCAGGTATGGTTAAACTACAGTTAGAATTTTGCATAGCTCTGTAAATACGGACAGTCACCTTCAAACCTGACGCGGATACAAGCGAACAAAAAACAAATAAATAGGGGCCGGAGTCAAGGCCCTGTCGATTGAGTCAAGAGGCATAATTACGAAGTGAGATTAGACTAGCAGTACAGGTGTGAGCAGCGTACCTTGACCGCGAATTTCATGAAGGTATTGTGGAAGTAACGATATATAATCGAATTCATTTTAAATTGCAAAACCTTTCAAATAAGTCGTTTTATTCTAAACTAGCGGTTCGCCCCGGCTTCGCACGGATCCCTATTACTACCATGACCCCAAATCGTAAAATTACAATTTATAGTCGGTAAGTATTTTCTTAGACCTTCAAAGTTGTCGTTAAATTTTAATTTATAAAACCATTCGATGGACATAATAATTTCTGATGCCTTCGCGGTTATTACACATTGGAATGAAACAACTATTAAGGGATTTAACTCGCGTATTTTTATTTTATGTTTTATTTGCTTACGTTTCGGTTTCTTTACAGCTTTCATAATCGTAGCACGACTGAGCTGACAATAGTCTAACGCTAACTCTAACTGTTAGCAATAAAATAAAAATACGCGAGTTTAATCCGTTAATAGTTGTTTCATTCCAACGTACGAAGGACATTATTACAATTCATGCAGAGTATATTTCAGGAACTTGTACAATATAATTTATAATTAATAGTAGGTAACTTAGTTGAAACACAATCTAGTTTTTTCTGGTTCGTATCGAATTCTTATCAATTTGGACCTCAATCTCAATACTCGCAATACACTACTATCATTGACTACTAATTCAGGACACAAAATCAATTCATACTAATACCTTTGTATTATATTATAAATGGGAAAGTATGACTATATATCTGTTACTCGTGAAAGGACATAGGATATTTTTTATCCCGGAAACAATCCCCACGTTTTAAACTCTTAATTCAAATTCTGTGAGCACTTGTCAGGAACAATGAAGTGTGTGTATGTGAGAATTAGTGTGCCGTGTGATTACATCATTGTTATGAAACGTTTGTGGCTTGTATTACAACGATAAGATTCTATATCAGAACACGTTTATTTGATAATTTCGGTACCTCCAGTTGCAATTATTGTATTGTTTAGAGTAAAGAAGTCTTTAAGTTTTTACTATTAACAATCAAGAAAAGTGCATAAGTACTATTAAATGTTATGTAATCATCCAAGCACAGTGGTAACCTCGCAAGTTCAGGACATTATAAATTATTATTGTGGCGTGGTACCATTAGTAGAAAAATGTTAACACAAACATAATTTGATTTCCAAATTACAAATCGTGAATCTTTGTGGTCTTTATTTAGTTAAGAACCATTATCCAATAGCACCTAAAAATAATACGATAAGCTCTCATAGACTTGGTATAAGAATACCTAGTTAAGATTTGTTTAAATAAGGCGCCACGGCACCGTCATCACAATTTAGAAATCGTAAAGGTAATTCTTTTCATTCAATTGTAGTCTTTACGTACACGTCATACAATGTCTACAGAGTATCCTAGTTGCTGTTCAGATATCTTTTTGCGCTGGAATTGTTGCCATATCAATAATTCATTGGTTGACGGATGGCGGTCCACAGTCTGGCACCGCTGCAGCTGCGACCCACTTGGCCGCGTTCGTTCCTCCCCTAATATCCGACCTACTTACAGATATCGGACCGCCATTGCCACTTGCAATGACTTAGAAATGCTGGTGAATTTTGTTTATTATTACGATGAACATGCCTGCCTGCTCGAACTTTTTAGGTAGAGATTTATTAGAAGAGGCAATGCAGAAAGAGTAATAAGTAGGTATATAAGTTTG
Organism: Polylopha cassiicola; assembly: GCA_038024825.1. Taxonomy (NCBI): domain Eukaryota; kingdom Metazoa; phylum Arthropoda; class Insecta; order Lepidoptera; family Tortricidae; genus Polylopha; species Polylopha cassiicola. Next base: position 9,634,767 of record CP149044.1, on the reverse strand, counting down.
ACTTTTTGTGACTTTAACTTCTACGACTGCTATGCAAATACTTCGGACATAGGTACGTAGGTATTACTAATATCTTATTAAGTATGTATTTTTATGTTAGTAGGTACCTACTTATGTTATTAAGTTTTATTCTACACTACAGTTTATAGGTAGCGCATAAATTTTCATTAAAATATTGTGGGATATGTAAATATAGGTACACTAGGCACTGTGATCAATGATCATAGGCCATATTGTGGAAAGATTTGAATAGTAGGCACCTATAGGTACTTACGCACTTATCACATCACTCGTGGATGTCATCACTGCCAAAGATTTTATTCGTATAGGTATTACGAACATTGCGTCTGTGCTGTTATTATGTGGTGTGGACGAAATTATTTCGGGAATTTTGAATGTGCGCCAAAAACGTCAGTTTTATCTTGTCCAATTAATTTAGTAATCTCACAAATAAACATTCAGGATTTCGAAATATAAATTAACGCTGCTTTTATTAGCCGAACCAATAGTTGTACACTGCATAGCGTTATGCATTTAGGTTCCTTTAAATTAAGTACCTATATATGATGATTTATATGATGATGATTATTAGTTGCTCCTCTTGTGTGCCTAAGCTATGTATGTACGTGATGGCTTTAGGAAGCTTGCAGATAATGTAATGTCCAAAATGATAAGATATTAATGTAGATATTTTAAAGAAAGATCACGAAGACATTAACCCATGGAGCGTCCGCGCCCTCGTGTGAACATCTTTTAACAACATAAGTACGTAATTCTTTCCACATGCACTTTTTCTTAGCAATATAATAGAGGTAAATAATAACGTCCCTCCTCTTTCGTGTAGTTTTCTTACCTAGATATTTCCAGTTGAATAGACAAGTGGTGAGTGCATATATCAAGCGATTATTAATATTTAATAGCTAACTACTAGCAGTTAACATCGTTAATTCACATAAGCATTAGTTCACGTTAAACTCTGTGACAGTGAAACATCGACCCAAAATAGAGCTAAACCGTAATGCGTTAGAGTACACAGTGTTCACGTATATTTATAAAATAAATGTATCGAGAAAAAGTTTTTGCTTCAACGTAAACTCATTCTTTGTTGGGAGCTATCGACATGTGTTATATTTTTTTTCCTTTTCAAAGATGGCAGGTGTTTCAGCAGTTTGCAAATAGGTTACTGTTTGCTTGCTTAAAAAACAGGAAGTTGATACACATGGTGACATTTACTATACATGCCTAAAATAAGAAATAAATTGAGACAACGAGCATTTACATGTACGTAGATCGTTATTGTAATTGCAAGGTAATAATTTTACATGTACTATTTCTCTATAATACGTAACATATTGTAATCAAGAAACATATGTGAGATGTAAAGAACTTAATAATTATTAATTTTCGATGCCTTCGCGGTTATTACACATTGGAATGAAAAAACCATGACGGATCTAACACGCAACCCAATTATCATTTTTAAATGAAATTAGTACTTAAATATAAAACCTACATAGGTTTTTATAAGAAAAAATCCTAATCCTTACAAGTGTAAAAATTGTATTGTCATTAAAAACGTTCAGTAAGTCTATATTCCTCCAGGTGCACATCTCTATGAAGTTCCCACACCCCATGTGCCACAAATCTGTGCACCGACATCTAATATCGAGCCCCAAAATACCCATAAATAGATGCACGGTATGAAGATCAATGAACGGCTCTTTGAAATGAGGGAAATTTTAGTTGCGGCCGTGTGTGAAACTTCCACCCCCGTATTCCCACGCACACCCTCTAACGACACGTGATATCAAAATTCAATAATCAACTTAAACAAAGCATAGCTTAAATGCCGATGCAAAATACTGTAATGTTGTGACGTTCGACCCAATATGTTTTATATTATTTTACGAAACTTTAGCTGCATTGCATGGAATCATGCAGTTAGTAAGTAGTTACTATTTAGCATTCGTGATGTATTTAGGTGTAGAAACTATGTAAATTATTACCACAACAGTTTACTACTATTAAAAACAAAACGAATTCGTGAGTATTGTTATACAATGTGAAATATTACTAATTTTGCAATTGATTTTACGTGCTTATTTAGAGTATGGGTTAATTCCACTTATTTCATGTGATTTTTTTTATCCCAAATATATATAATAGGCCTAAAGCCCTTGTTAATAATAGCAAACTACCTATGCAGAAATAGATTTAAGAGGTAAACGCATTTGGCCGACGATTACTGCAGTGTGAGGTTATTGAATACCTAAGTATGATTGTTTTATGGAGATTAGAATTATTAAAGTGCTAAATGTCGGTTTATAACTATAAAAGTCAATTCCTTGAATGTTTAAAAATATAAATTTACTTGAGATCGATTTTAAAACGGTAATAAGTTTACTTAAAACATAGAAAAATATCTGTTCTTTTGGTATTTCAAACTGTAAGCTTCGTAGTAACAAGCGGGATGGATATTGGTGTAAATTATCATTACAGTTGTGTACAATGGCGACGAGACACTTACCTCAGTCACGAATGCTGGTTACTGTATAACCTGTAATAAGAAAACTTGTGTTTAATAATAACTCTACACTCATAAAATAATTCGCTGCTTTTCTGGAATAGTGTCACAACTCGAAATGTGTCACCATTCTGAATTGAAATTTATATGTGACGGTTTACAATCTAAAATGGAGTAACAAATTATTTCGAGTTGTGACACTATTCTAGAAAAGCAGCGATATATCAGTAACATTAGAACTATCCACATAGTGTTTGAAACACCTAAGAATAGAACTTGAAAGTTTCTATTAAGTATAGTATTGTATGGATAATCGATAGTTTTATTGTCTAAGTAGACATGAAATGTTCATGAATTATGTTTTCAAACCTATACTCTAAGATGGTAAAAGCAGTATAAACGTTTGTAGTGTCATAAATTTGGAGAAAGTTGCGAAATTTCATTTACATGCGAAAGTTTACGACACAATAACATAAATATAATATTATATTTGAAATTAATTTTGCACTTGTACAATTTCACCTGTTACGGTATACTCTACCAATTTAATATTAATACACCTTTTCTCCGAATATGTTACAATTTAAGTTTACAACGTAAACGCCGTTAAGGAAAACATTCCAAGTTTTTATATCCTAATTAACGCGATCAGAGCAAAATAAAAACGTTATTTCCATAGGTATTGAATCCGGTTGTTACTTTTGCGATCGTTAAAAGACTATAAGCTTTGAAAACGTTATAAAAGTACAAACAGGAGCTTGGCTGTTTATGAGCGCGTACAGCGAAAGCGGGACGATACATTCACCTTTCAAGAAATAAACACCAATGAGTAAACCTTGTTAAAGGAAATATTTTGCCATGAAAGTTCATGAAATGTTACTACCAAGTGCGTTGGATACATTCATTTATTATCATCCTATGTGCCATGTAATTAAAGGGTTAATTATTACTTATTATGGAAACTTAACGAATTAGATGATTGGTAGTAGAAAGGTACCTATCACTTAGGTACTAGCTCTACTTAGGACCCAAAATTCAAAGTTAAATTATAAGTTATGTCAAAGTGCCAGCTTAATCTTCTAACTTATACGCGATTTAATTACACCTTCGCTGTTCCATAGAATTTGTAGAAAAAAAAACATTTTCAGTCATCAAACTGGAACTCGTCTTATAATCAACCGACGAAAAAACGGAGGAGGTTCTCAATTCGGCGCGTATATATATTTTTTTTCTTTTTTTATGTATGACCACGCATAACTTTTTACAGGTTGGTTCAATTTTGATAATTCTTTTTTTATTGGAAAGGGTATACTTCGAAATTGGTCCCATTTTAATTTGGAAAAAAATTCCGACCCTAAGGGTAGAAAAATAGGGGATGATTAAATTTTCACACACCGATTGCATCGACCGATCGATTGGATTGACCATGGGTAACTTTTTAGAGAGTAGTCCGATTTTGATAATTCTTTTTTCATTGGATAGGGCATATCTCAAAGTTAATCTCATAAAAATTTGGAAAAAAGAAACCTACCCTAAGGGTGGGAAAAAGGGGGTTAATAGCAAAATCAAGGTAGGTAGCTACTTTAAAAATAATTAAAAATTAAGCATGTAATAATTTGTATAAATTATGGCCACAGAAAATTATAAAATAATAACTTTTTAATAAAAAAATTTAACCGCCGAAAAAAACTAAAAGGCAACAAAAAACAATAGCGCACTGAAAAGAGAAAAATAATAATTTTGTCTTTTATAACGACTATTATTTTGGTTGTAATGTCTGTTATTTTTGAAGTTGGTGCCAAAATTATTATTTTTCTCTTTTCAGTGCGCTATTGTTTTTTGTTGCCTTTTAGTTTTTTTCGGCGGTTAAATTTTTTTATTAAAAAGTTATTTACTACTTATTCTAGGTCCTGAATATTTAGGGAATCACAATTAAATAAACTGCTATTAAGACATCTTCAGCTTTGTAGGTACCTACTATGTGATGACAATAATTCTATTTAATATTGGACCAAAAAATAATATCTACCCCTAGATAAGTTTTATTCCGAAGTTTCTAAATGTAATTAAACTCGTAAATTGTATAGCCCTTAAAGTTTATTTTGGCTGGCAGTGGTTTATAAATATCATTAATAAATCTGGATCAAAGGCTCCGGCAATAAATGCACCGATAAATTTAGAGAACCAGTAACCCTTTGAGAGATTGAATCGTCGGCAGACGAGATCGATCAACGTGAAGACACAAAGGACACGTATTGAATCTAAATACGGGGAACATTCAAGTAAATATTTTAAGCATTGGTGATGTTGAAAGCGACTCCTACTTAACACAATAATATAGCTCATAATTATATTAGAATATAAAGGCACAGAGTCTAAAATATACAAAGATACTAGCGGAACCGGCGGCGAGCGTACTCGCCCGGCCTGGTAAAACAAAACCACCTACCGGGTCCAATTGTCTTTTCAAACTTCACAGGAGCCCATTGAAATATACACACATAATTTCATTGAAATCGGTCTAGCAGTTTAGAAGGAATTAGGTGACAAACACACGTACACGTATATATATTAAGATTGTATAAACTAGTATAAAGTACTAATCCTGCGCAGATAAAGCCGCGAATTGAAAATCAATAGGTATAAGTATAGTAAAGTTGTTAGTGATATTATTTTTGGATTAAATATCATAATAATATACAGAACATTTAACAATCATACGTCGCATAACTCCGTAACATCTCTGCCCTCATTTTTTATCACCAATAATGAAATTTTATTAGTAGGTTTGTATACATAATTTGTAACAATGTTTGATATGAAGATGCAAACTTAATTTTCTGTACGTGCTTCATATAATTACGGATAAAATATTTAAGGCTTCAAATAAAGATTGTTTAGTTTTTATTTTATATCTTTTATTAATTATAGTTAATAAATATATTTTTCTGTTCTCCGACCAGAAACCGCCAACTTTCAGGCCGCTGCGCTAAATGAAATTGCCGCTTTCTGGCTTCGTTGAACAGAAAAATAGTATACTGACCTCGGCCAGTAAAATAAAAAAAGCCTCAGATCACATTTTTGTCAACCTCGGTTTCGCCTCGGATGACAATTACATGTGATCTGAGACATTTTTTATTTTACTGGCCTAGGTGCGTAATGTACTATATCTCTTAAATTTTACAGAAAAATAATAGTCGACAGACAGAAAAATGTCACAGGTAAAGCTTATTAGAGGGTAGACAAATAACGAAACTCACTACGTCCTAATAATAACACACTTCTATTCGTGAACTCTCAATCTTTAATTTACCGATCCGAATAACAAACATTGGAACCCAACACTTTTTACTGATCAAACAAACATATTATATGCAGTGGGATTGCGACCTTACTACCAATTGGAGCGCGCTTGCATTCGATTAAAGACGTTCGCTCATAATGTTATCTCTCACGAGCACTTTTGCGTGCAGCTTGCATGTAGCTACAGACCAATAAATACAATGTTTATTAACATTCTATTAAGTACTTCGATATTTTCCGGTCGCAAGTTGAAGTAATAATCATTAACTGAAATTATTTATTGGCAAATACACATTAAATTGACGACTGGGCTAATAAATTGGATGATTTGAGTCAAGCATCTTTTCGGAAATACTACCACAAGGCGAAAGAATTTCGTTTGTTAAAATAATTTAGAAGTAGGCTAATATTATGTTGGTAATTAATTACGGTATTTGTATAAATAAAAAATAAATACATACAATAAATACAATTATTGAATTTGAATCACAAATAAAATAGGGCTTTTAAAGATAATTATAAGTAATTTATAATTTTAATGAGAATAATAATCTGTTTTTATAATTTATTCCGTTTAATGATAACGTTAATATACCTATCGAGAAAGAAAGGAAATGCTTTTAACAGAACAATGCTCTTTGATGTGAAAATAATAAATGTATGTAGAAACTCGTGGAAAAATTACAATAGAATTTATCAGTCCACCTAGTCGATAACAAATAATACAGAATGAATACATTTATAACTAGGTAGGAGTAAGTATTAATTGAAAAAAATCAATTAATACTTACTCATTTTACAGAACCTAAGCATTAATATGACAAATACCTACTTATCAAGTGACTACAATAAAGGAAAATATTTATAGAAGTAACTATTATACTTAATTATAACAAGCTTTATAATTATTATAGTGCAACTCTGATGCAAGTTACATATTTACCTATATTATAATAATCAATGTTTAATACTACATTGAACTACAATTATTCAAACAATTTACTATTTTATCCAAACGAATAGCATTTCTAACGTGACTGAATACAATCGTACAATCTATAGCGTCAAAATTTCATCGCACCGCAATCACAATTATAGGTACAATTACCTTGTTGAATACGTAATTTCCCATTTATAACTGCGCAGTAAAGCACTGTTCAGTTAGTCAATGGAGTCCACAATGGGCATTCAGTAACGCGCAGCGACCGGAACGTCTACCGCAACAAGGAACCTTGCAGTGACGTCACAACATAATACTAGCTTCTGCCCGGGACTTCGTTTGCGTAAATGGGTTAGGTGATGTATTAATTATCGCACTTTCGTAGTAAAATGCCATCTTCTTTTCACCCATCTGGGGAAGACGGATAGGATGATGAGTTGATGAGATTACTATACGATAAACTCTATCCTTGGTTCTTTTTTGGCCACCTACAGATTCCAAAGCACTGTGTACAACTTGCAGTATAAGGACGTGTGGCATAATAAAAAATCATATACAATCTCTATGATGGCGTCACGGAGTTTTATGGGTCATTCTAAGGGATTATGGAAATGGAATGTGGAACAGAACTGAGCATAAAAGAATCAACTTGCGCTCGGACCCGAGTGATATTTCAGTCGAATTTGAAATGTTTGCACTTTATCAAGTATTTACTTTTCCTTTTGCTGCTCAAATAAGATTTATAAGGTAGCTGGTAGGGTTTCTATTAAAAGAATTAAAAAAAAACATAATCATACTCGTATAGGTATACCATCATACGTCATTAAAACATTATGATGGTGGTACGGGCCATAATGTGACGAGCGCACGCGCTGGTACTTCCGCTGGAACGGTTATTGTGCCAGCACTGGTCGGAAATGGCGATACCATCTACGCGGTAAGCTCTTAACGTGATATTATAGTTTGTGTTAAAAAGTACTAAACAGAGACTATTAATTTAATTTTTCATTTTAGCATGCACAAATGTTTTGAAATTACATTGTGAATAAATAAAATAGAATTATTTAAAAAAGTTATTATAATAATCTAGATTAAATTTAAAACATTAATAATATTGCTAAAAACACTATTTCATCTAAACTTATGATGGAATATTACTTTCCTGTAGTGTATGTTAGGTATAAAACGCTAATGTATACCTATACGGGAAGGATGCTACTTGACACCAGTAGATATAATAAGTATACCTACACAGACTAAGACTCTACAACGAAATCTAATTATAAACCTCTAATACACGTGACGTGCATGAGTTCGGATGCATCGTTTAGCGAAGTGATAGGTATTGCTCGAGCAAACCTTTTATAATTTGAAAGGTACCTACGTAAGTACGTAGTGTGACTACTTAAATAACAATACTTACATATATCTGTCGAATCTAGCTGTACAATGTAAATCTATTTTATAGTGCATTAAAAGCAGAATCTTGGTAAACATTATGCCTATTTGATTCAATCTATTTATTACTCTGTGGTTTTTTAAAACAAAGGCTGTTTATTATTGTTAATATTAGACAAGGTCGAATTATGTGATGTTCATTATTTTAACAAGTTACTATATACTATTATTTTACTTTATTTGTAAATTCTGTTTGGGTGTGAGTACGTCTGGATAGTGTAACGCAGGCTGCAGATAGATTCATTGTTTACCATCCGCTGTACCGTATCAGTTGAAACAATAGCAACTCGTATTAATAGTGTCTCGCTCAGATCATCTCTGTTAGTAAGAGACAGCGCTACGTCGTACTGCATTTTCAATATAGTCTGAATGGAGCTGAATCCGTTCCTATTGGATTCCCCTGTTTCTGTATAGCTCGTGTTCGGACAAATATTGTCCGTGCGGTAATGGCTAGTGGTCATATTCAGTTGTTATCAAATAGAAATAAAATATATATACCTACCTAAGTAATTATATACTTAACTTGACTTTTGGTCTTTGTACCTATTAAAAGTATGTCTGAATCTTTTTAATATCATTCTAATGGGTATCATTCACGACTTCAAATTTATTAAATTAATACGGGACTAGAGTGATCTCTCCACTACGTTGTACATATTTCCGGTGCTGACAATGAAAGGGACCCTGTGTTGGAGGGTATGAAACTAAGTAGCGCAATCGGTATTAAAATCGGCTTATTTTAACGTTTACTTTGTGTGAGAATCTGTATATTAATTGAACTACGCAATACGTCTCGCCTTTATTCGTAATCGTACAGAATTAAAAATCTAACAAAACCTTATCATGGACATATTTGAAATTTATATGTAGACGCAGGGCCGAAGTTAGAAAATAAATCTACTAATACATTTTTTTGCAAATGTTTAAGGAATGGATTTTGTTATACTTATAAGTACTTTATACCTAAATAGAGAAGTGTCACGATGTCGATTATTTCCTATGATTTTCAAATTAGAAGTTAGAGAGGCGTGTTGAGTATAAATCATTTGCTCTATAGCTATCTACACTTTAAAAAATAAACCTGATATCTTTTTATCAATCCATTTTGTTGATAAAACAGATATTGGCTATAATAAAGTGCGTGATTGAAATCCATAATAAATTGTGTTTATGTAGATAATAAAAGCGTTAATATCAAGTATAAGTAGGTACATATAATAAAACATTTTACAATAGCTCCCTGCTACTTTCATTAATGCGCTGCACGGGAGCCTAGAATATAATATTATCTGTCTAACCGCTTGGAATTCACACGTTTGTCTGTTGCAAAACTTCACTTATGTTCCGATAACGTAATTGTAATAGATTATCGTGGAAAGAATGAGCATTGTTCGGTGACGTCGAACAGTGATAGAAATGGTCTCCAAATGTCGATTTCTAAAGTCTCAAATAATGCACGTAAGTATATTCATTTCGATATCCATTCAAAAGATTTTGAACTAAAGTTGATAGTTCTTGTTTAAGAAATATTTAGTGCCTATCGTAATACGGTGTCTATCTATGAGCCGCGTGCCAATTTCAGTTGCGAGTTGCGTGGCCAATTGCTAGTAGCAGCATCCATCCGTTAGGCCACGAACGCATAGTATGTACGCGTAGCTGTAAAATACACATCGAGTCTTTCGTAGTAATTCTTTTGACATCAATCACCTATTTTTTCATATTTTTGTTCGATCATAACAATATTATTTTACGAAACTGTACACTAGCTGTGCACGCGACTTCGTCCCCGTGGAATAGTAATTCTTCATAAGGCTTCATATTTTCCCCGTTTTTTACACATTTTCCACTGTTTCTTCGCTCCTATTGGTCGCAGCGTGATGTTATATAGCCTAAAGCCTTCCTCGATAAATGGTCTATAAAACAAAAAATAATTTTTGAATTGGAACCAGTAGTTCCTGAGATTTATAATATTAGTATGGATATTATACATACTTAATGTATGTTTTAGGTTATTTTAACACTGCTTTTCATGATTTGTAATCATGTCGTTTCGCACATTCTAAATATTTTAGAAATATTAGTAGCAATCTAGCAGAATTCTCGCGGCAAGAGTACTTGTAGCGGAGACGGATGATCTGGCATGTCTCCATGATGCAATCTCACGCCATTATGTTCTGTAGTAAAACATAACTGTGGCATAATGCTTCCTTACGACTCGCGGTGTGAAATTGGATTCTGATGATAGCGTGACAGCACTGTTTACCACCAGGAAAATATGGAATGGCATTTTCTACTTCTAATGTATCTGCAAATGTTAGAGATCAGAGCACTGCTCATCATGCCAGTTATTTATAGAATTCATATGTTTTGGCGGCACGGTAATATGAAATACCTACCACACTATTGACGGAACGACGAAATTCAGGAATTCCTCTGAACGTGTCGCTCGTAAACTCAGAAATAGAAAATTCTTGTTTCATGCGAAGGTAGCATGGCACTGCGCAGTGTTGTGGGTGTGAAAGTATAAATATCGACCCTCATCGTACCTACTCGTACTCGATTTAGACTAACCCAATGTCATTGGCAACATTTATCATTAGGTATATTTTTACATGGTTGTTAAACATGCAATGGAATGAAATACTACATTCATTTGTTTCGGAAGGAAGACGAGATTCCCATTTCCTTTGTTAAGTCATAGAGTGTATTCTTGTAATTACGAGTGAATACAGATAAATATAATTCCTTCCAAATCCGAAAAGTATTATAGAAATCGAACAATATGCGTCTTTATCTGAACAAATTGTTAAGCGCAATGTACTTACGAAATAGGTAGTGATATCTCAGACGTGTTGGTTGTATTTTGTGATTACAAAAATATATGTTAAGTTTAAGGTCTATATGATTGTTATAAATCTACTATAAATAGTCAAGCGGCAAATTACGGTCGATTGTGCAAGAAAGCAATATCGGTTAAAAATATACCGAGTAGAAGCTATTACCGTCTGCGATCCAGGCACTTGGGCACGCTCTGCTGTTCCGTCCCAACGTGTCCGTTGAAGACAAAGCCACAAGAAAACCTTTTATGCTTCTAGATCAATAACCCCTTATTGGGATGGAAGCCGTTGGCATATGAATGGAGAACGAAGCATCAGTTTCCCTCGTGAATTCCATTGTCGGCGTTTTTGTAATCAAAATGACAGCTAAGGTTTGTCAGAGATCACTACGAGTACCTACTTACCTATTTAGTCTTCCAATCAAAAAAGTGATCTTAATAACTAAATTTTTAGATGTGAATCGAATTTAGTTATTCTCTTTAGATCAGATGTTTGTTACAATTCGAGAACATTTAGATATAACAATCTTACGTAGGGGTTATGTGTTTACTGGAATAGTCGTGCCCAAACAAGAAAGTCGCGTTAAGATTGTTAATGCTTGTAGCAATTACTCCGCAAGTACCTCTGACGCTGACCTCGAGACATAATGACACATTCTGTGGTGCCCTGTGTTTGAAACTTATAAAAGGGATTATAATGGAGGACTATATACCGACTTATTCGTCCATTTTGAAAGAAAATACATATATAATTTAAAGAAAATTCTGTTTCGGTGCAGAGAGTGCGAGAGAGGTAATACCTGATAGATTTTAATTAATTCATTTCACATTTAATAGTTTTTATAATAACTGTCTGCTCTAAATAACTATACTTACCTAGTTCCACCAAATTTAATTTAAATGTTTTCTCCAATAAAGCAATTAAACATAATAGTGGAAATCAGCTAAGTATCTCTTTATAATGTTTCTTTAACTAAGCAAATGTTTATATTTCTTGTTTATTAACTTTACTTCATTTGTGAATGACCGTATAGTTTATTAAGTCAAGGAGCGTACGTATAAGTTTGAACGTGACTGCCGGTGTAGGTACGATATCGAATACTAAATTAACTTATTCATTGCTGTTGCCTTATTATAAGCGCACTCGGAGCACTTGCTCGAGAAACATTTCCAACGGAATTCTTATTACTGCGACTAGAGTTCTGTCATGGAATCTCTACTATCACTTTGTCTGTTGTTAGTCGTGTCACTCGATTAAATATATAAACGACAGACTTTTCTAGGTTTAAGCCTAGATTGAAATTTAACTCAACGGTTATTAGCTAAGCTTTTCCTTTAGTCTAGAAAATGAACGTTTTTTAGCAACCTTCTGTTTATTTCATGTATGCTTGTTTATTCGTTGTTTAGTATCGATAATACAAGCTTTGCGTCGTCTGGGAATCAGTAGATACATTGGTGTGAATTGCCCTAGGATACTATTATTACAAGAGAGCCGTCCACACGTACGCATAAAGCAGGAGGGGTCAAAGCCCTGACCTATATCCGACCTCGTTAGTCGAGCCATTGATCCAGGACTATAGCGCCTAGGGATAATAGAGTTATAAGTATTAGACAAACATTAGCGTCATCATACCTATAAGTACCTACAGCATTTAAAATTCCATCAACTTGTACAGTTATATATAGAGGGATATTTATTTGAATACAAAGTTAGTACACTCTGTTGAAATAAAAAAGATTTTAGCATCTCGATATTTAAATTTCATAAACGATTTAGAACAATAGCGTTATTCAATAAAGCAATATCAAACAAGCCGCTTTCAAAGTCATAATAATGAACAAAACGATTTCAAGTAAAGCTCGCGCTTGCGGCTGCGCCTACGCAATGTAAGTGAACGGCAAGGCGAGTCCCACGCCTGACTTATAATAATTATAACCACTGACTTTGTTATACGTGACTGACAGGTTAGCGAATTAGGAAAGTTGTGTGAACTAATAAGGAAATCTATCATAGGTATTATTTTTTCTGCGTTTATAGGTACTTACTTAATTGGCTTAATTGTGTTTTAATTTGGGTGTAAAAAAAGATAGGTAGAGAGTTTTAATAAATTATAGAAATTATTTATAACTTTTAAGCGATATTGTAATTGGGAGGGGGCAATATCTCTTAAAACATTTACGATTATTTAATAATATAATTATAAATTTTGTTAAAAAACTCGAGTACTCTCGTTCGTGCTGAATAATTTAGATTATGTTTTGTAATCACCTGGTGCACGTAACTCTAATTAAATTTTATCTATTATTTTACGCGAAATCCAAATATTGCGTGATAATTAATTTATTTGTTAATTCTTATTGAAAAATTGATTACTTACTTAAGTAATGTTATGCAGAGTTTGACAGTGTTTAGGCCGCAACTAAATAGAAAAATAAGGTGATTAAGACGATAGCCGCTGACTTTGCATAAAACGAATGAAAGTGAAATGATGATGTTATTTTTTCTTTAACACAATAAAAAAATCTTTAATGTACTTACTTAACGTTAAGTTAACTTTCAGACACCTTAAGAATATCTCAGCAGGTATTCATTGTATACAATTTCATTGGATTCTAATTAAAAATGAAGGTACTTACCTAATTTAAAAAATATTAATTATTTCTTTTTAAACAAAATTATTTTCTTCTGCATGTGTGTTGTTGTATAATCTTTATATACCTAGGTACTATTAAAGTTTTGAGGTGTGAAGGAGTAGATTACCCATTTTTGGTTCTTCACTAAAACTTTACCTTACATATTTATTTACTTAAATATACTTACCCTATCTTCAAAGTCAAACGGCATTGTCAGCTCCAGTGGAGCGAATGACCTCACTCGGTCAATATCAATGTCGCGAAACCTGACCACCTGGCGCCTACTAATGACCAAATGCGTGTCGCTGAATCAACACGCTTGCATCTATTACGCTTTTATCAATGAACATGGCAAATTGCCTCGCTAATGCTATGAAATAGAATAAGAAATGTATGGATTTGGCATAACCAACGAATATGTCTTAAGAGCTCATGTCACTTCCGTACATTTTTTTCCATTCTAGAACGTTAGCTTAAATATAGAACGTCTAGGAAAGGCATGTTCCTAAAGAAGTGCTTATATAATATAGGTAACCAAAATAAGCTGTTGAATTGATTTCATTGAATATACTTTGTAAGCAGATCAAGGTAATGTTGAATTATTAATTGTTCAGCAAGGTAAGGATTGTTTACTAAGTAGGTACGTATTCAATGTTGTATACGTAAATAGAGTTTAGTAGAACCTTTTTGCCGAGTCAAATTGGGATGTTAGAAAATCTAGAATCCCTTTCATGATTACTGCTGTCTGGGCATATATATATGATAAATTTGTTTAGTAAATGTCCGATCTGACCTGAATCAATATTGCTGATATAAATATCTTTTGCGTCATTTCTCCAAGGTCATTTGAAGATTTTATTATACTGACATGGCACTACCCCTGTTCACAAGGTCAACAGACTACGTACCAAAGTATCTATAGATAATTACGTAGTCGCACGACAATAGCAAACAAAAATCGTCATTGTATCAACGACAGGATTAGATAGTTTGTCGTGAACTTTATGACGGCATCACAGGAAAAGAAAGTTAAATTATCATTAGGTTACATAGCCTGTGGGTTTTTAGAACCGCAGACTAGAGATGAATGGCTGACAATAGATTACATAACAACGGAGATCTTAAATGTACTGAATAAACGATATTAAATAATGATACGCTCTATAAGAACGCTTTTAGAACTTGTCATAATCTAATGAATAGGCATCCTGATACTTATGTACATTTAAGTAAATGTTTTACTTTATTAACCGTAATATATGACGAGATTAGCATTATACAGAAACGATTGCAGATGGCGATGTATTTCTTAAATGATAATCGATTTTTAACCTCATTGACATTTATCACTAAGACATTTATTTTGTAGTCATTAGCTCATCAGGTAACATTTAAATATTACCGGTCTAATAAGACAAATGTTTTTCTCAGAAGGACTAACTTAACAGGCTTGTTGGGCAATTCGGCAAAAGATTCAATCTAAATACACAAATAAATTTGGCTGTTATTTTTTCATTTAATTTTTAACAGACACAAGTAACCCATTACTTGTGTCTTGTATATTTTGGAATGAAGATTAGGTACAAGAAAAAAATCTGTTTTAATGAAAAAATTTTAATTACTAATTTGTTGACTATCGGTTGACGTAATGTAACCTACTTTAATAACACTATAGTTTCTTGGCTTATCGTTATAATACATGTAGCCCGCAGACTGACTGCTGCATTTTGAATTTGTAATAATTTCAGTAATTGTCTTATAAACGAGTAATCAGTGACAGTTGTAGGTCTTTAAGTAGGTAGGTGGGTACTCTAGAAAATTAAGTTTTTGAGGACGAGGAAGCAAGGTCATATGACTCCGAGAGAATGTTCCGTGTTTTATTACATGCACTGAATAGTTAATTGAAAACACTCGGACGAGAAAACATTTTTCAATGTTTAAAGACAAGTTTTTAGTAAAAAAAAAAACAAATTTCTACTGTTCATCCGTTCTAACAGTATGCTGGCATCCTACAACCTAGATATTGGGAACGTGCGAAGTGGGTGGAAGGGGAAAAGAAAACGATCGCTGCGCTTGTCGCGGCAGAAATGTGCAACAAAAGGGGTTAAGTCACGTCACGTCAGTCAGTAAATAAATAAAATAGTGAAAATAATGGGTCATTATTCTTGTTGTGTCGTAGACTGCAAGAATAACAGCACAAATATGCAAATTATTTATTTTCCCTAAAGCGGCCTAGAAATTGGATCAAAGACATAAATGGATAGTTGCTGTAAAAAGGATCAAGTAAGTGATTAGATGTACCTAACCTAAAATTGCAATATTAATCAAATCTATTTCATTTGCGTTGCATTTTATAGAATATTAATTGAGTACCTAATTATTGTTTTAGTGTTGATGGATCGCCATGGTCTCCAAAACCCGACGACAAAATTTGCAGTGAATATTTCATAGAAGGTTAAAAATCAGACGCGCAAGCAAGTCCGAGTTATGTTCCCACGATATTTCCTAAAGTATATCGACGGCAGAAGATTAACGAGCCACATGCATTAGCTAGATATACGCGCCTGATTTCTCTAAAGAAGAAACCCAAAGGACTTATGATATTGTTCGAGTAAGAATTCATGTCGAAAGAATTATGCAAAGGCTAAGAATATACCGGGTACTTGCTAAAATACCTCATAATTTATTCAATTGTATTGATAATATTGTACATGTTTGTTGTGTATTAGTTAATTTACAGCCTCCAATCTTCTCCAAGAATAATACTGTAAGAGATAAATAAAAACAAACTTTTGAAAAACATTACTATTTTTTATTATGTAAAGTTTTGCACTTATTTAACAAAGTTATAAACGTATATTATGTATTATTATAATATATATTATTAATAACTTAGATAGAAATATCCTTTAGTTAACACTCTCTTAACTGACTTTGGTTGTGGTGACGTCCACAAACACCCGGCACGCGTCGGACCTTTCCGCAGGGACCTTCTGTTCCCTCGCAACAAAATAGTCGTGTCAACACACCTCCTGACGGCCCGAGCCGAGGTGCGACCCCCACCTTGGGGGGCCCTCGGGTCGGTCAGGGCTAAAAACCCTGAACCCAACCCAAAAGCAGCATCATGTTTGCATTTCCCGCTCTGGTTATAAACGCAGTTGCATTTTACTCCAGTGATAACCCGAGCATTATCGATCTGTAATTAAATGAATAAAAATGTTTGACATACTTTATCTAACTAAATGTTTAGTATTTTAGTCATCTTTTAGGTTAGGAGAGTACTTACGTTCAAACTTGTTTTATAGGGTGTTGAGGTCATCGATGTTTGACGAATGATGGTGGCTCGTATTAAATAACTATTGCCATTAGCTCTCAGTTCTTCTACATTCCTCACATGTTCTGCTAACACCAATTTATTTCCTTTTAACATAGTTGGGGGCTGGAAACTTATTGTGTGTTTTATACTCACAAGCCCAGTTTTTATAATAACGTTCAGTTTTTTTATAAACAGTTTTTAAATAATTCCTCCAAAAACACCACTTATTTTCTTCCTAAATAAATTTTATTTATTCAAATCTATGCAAAATAAACAAACTCTTGTTATTATTTTTTTGACATATGCCCCGAGAACTGCGTTTGCAAGATGGCGCTGCTGTCGTGCACATTCCCAATACCACTTGTTTAATACACAATTTACGATTCTATTGTGTGACCAATTGGATCAACAAATTTTCATTACATTACATTGAAGTATTTAAGTACGTTTCTTCAATAACGTTAAATTCAATTAACTACTAATGGAATTAAAATTTGCTTTTACTGGACGAGGCCTACCAGGCTTAAAATATATAAGAAGATCGATTATTAGTTACAATACAAAAATCCTGTAAGTAATTATTATTGTGATTACATAAATGCAGAACATAAATAATTTGTGATCATTCACAATGATTGAGAAACGCTCTCTAATGTCACTTGGCTCCGATCTTCGTACTAATGTGAGTCGGGCGTGGGTAGTTAGTGCTGCTGCGTGGGAAAACAGCCCAATTGTGGCCACTTGCTTCCCATCCGGTCGAACAAATGTATAAGTAAGTCACTCAGTACTTGAAACATTTATTTCATTGATACGGCACGTGGATCATTCTAAATAAACATAAATAAGGTGAGGTTATTGATCTTGATGGTTGAAGCGTTATTTTTAATTACTTTTTAACAGTTTAAAACCGCTATTGCCAGCAATTTAACGGTTGATTTGCCTTTCTCTTAATAATTACAATAACTAAATTTTCTTAGTTTGGGACCGTTTCCTCAGTAAAATATTTACTAAGCTTAAATGAATTCTCAATATTTACCTTGAGCAAACGAATATGAGGATTTTTCAAACCGACGTGGAATTATCGATTAAGAATTAATGGCAACGTTGTATTTTGAAACTGTATAATGTATTAATAGACTCGCCTCGTAGAGCCGTTAACCATTGCAGTTTTATTTACACACTGTTAACATTAGTTGAAGTTGTTAGTGCCTTTGTCTTCTTGGTGGTTATCCCAGTTGGGTCGACTGTGTAATTATTCTATTAACACTTGTTTCATCGTTTACAATTTTTGTGCAGAATACCAATAAAAAAAAGGAATAACAAAATTTCATAAAGACTTAATAATGTTCAACTAATTGCTAAATAAACTAAGTAATAATTATTATAAATACATGTTCTCTCATCATTGGATTGTATTATATTGCTGGCAGTTGCTATGGATTTGTGCTGTCTTGTAACATTACTGTACCTACATTGAGTTTTTCAGCAATTACTTACAATAACTATTATATTTCAGATAATTGTGTTTGAATTCTACTGTTTTGCATACTTAAGTGCGGCATGTAGGTACCTACTCTATTCGTTCGAATGCAGCGTTTATAAATTTTGGTAAAACAAAAACTGTTTCCTCGACATTAAAGTGGGTTATTTTAGATCTAGATTAAGGTTACGGATAACGTAAACTTTGCGGTAGTTGGCAGAATTAATAAGCATCAAACTACGAATGCTTTGGTCTGGGACCAGCCATGATATGACGTTTAATACCAGGATTATGTTTATTTGTAAAATACGCTTCAAACTTGAGGCAACAAACTAAACTATTGCGTGACGCAAAGAGTTCAAACTATTTTTGATCCAAAGTCGTTTGGTTGGCGGTCAATCAAATAGGAAGGAATGCTTATGAAATACCCCATTTGTCAAGACCGATGAATCATATGTGGATGGAATTTCTGGTCAAAAGCAAAAGAAGGAAGGGTGAATCAGGGCAAAGGTATGTTGGGCCTGAGATCTTAAAAACTTGGTTAAAATTAAACGAAGTGAACTTATTGGAATGAAACAACTATAACGGAATTATTCCGATAGAGCTAACGATATTCTAACAGTAAAGTATCGGCTACTCAAATAAAATACGCGAGTTAAATCCGGTGAAAATGTTTCGTTCCCATGTGTAATAACTGCGAAAGTATCAGAAATTATTATAGAGAACTTAATGATTAAAGTCTTTCAACAGTTGCACAACACCAGATGATATATTTAAGGCAAAAGCAAAAAAAATTGGTAGAAGAAAAGACCTTTGCGAGTGCTTTGTGGAAGATGGATAAAGGCTTATTACATATCCTTGTCGAGATTCCCAAGCAAGCCGACCGTATTAGTAATAGGAATAAATTGATCATAACTATATTTGAATTGGTACTGGCCGACACTCTTCAAGTCAAATTCAATTATGGTTCATCCAACCAGATGGCGAGTCCAATAAAGATTAATGAAAAATGCGCTCGCCAAAATAGCATCTGATTGCAGATACTGAGATTACAATCGAATAAATTTTGAAGAGTTTTAATTTTCGGTAAAAATTTATAAGTCACTTGCTTTAAACTTGTTTTAATTATCATAAATGTGAGTTATGGATTCGCCAAACAGTAGTTTTAAACAGTTTAAGAAATTTAAGATGATTTTGATTATTCAGTGAAGTGAGTTTTGCACAATCGATTAATCGATATTGAGAAGTAAGTATACCATATAGGTGGTATTAAATTCCCATGCTACGTACGTAGGTATAATTCAATTTGATAGAAAGTGTATTGCTGCACCGATTATCAGATCTAAGAAAACGAAACAATGAAGCGACAGAAAAGCTTCTATCTTTAATGATTCCGAGATAAGCGAAGAAAGTAATTGCCTGTCAAGTAAGAGCGATAATTTATTGCGAGTCAACATCATCGAATAACAGCCATTGATACCTACCGCTTTCTTTTCACATTCATATTTCTATGTGATCCGATTTTAGTTTTACAATACGGATTTCCTCTATTAAAAATGATGACATGTCGATTTTTATGTTTGCAATATTATTGAAGCTTTATTTTTTATTTTATTTTTTTATTAGCTGTATTGGTCTAGTCTTAGAGTCTCCAGGAATATATTATATGTACTCGTAATGTCAATGTTTTGTTAATTGAAGCAAAATGTCCCAAGTATTCATTCATCGATAGGAGTACTCAATCTCGGTTTTCAATGGGTAGCACCAGGTGTCTTGAACGCATCTGGTGACCAGTTTTTCAAACTGGTTTATTTGCCTTTCCGCTATTTGTGGATTGCAACTGCATGCCCAGATTTGCCAAAAAGTGGATTTAAAATATTTTTATAATGGCTTTACCTTATAAGATTACTGATGTAAACTCAAAATATGATTAAGTACGAGTTCTTTAGCCAAAACCAGTAGCTAGCAATAAAACATGAAATCACACAAAAATAGTGTGTAATCCGGCTCTACCTGGACCCAGTTCCAGTTTCATTGTTGTGGACGGGTAACAAAAGGCAGCCGGGAAGCCGAGATCACGCTAATGCAGGTAGGTAATTTGCGATTGCTCTTGAGGTGGCCTGTTCTTATTCATCATGGGTCATCGTAAGATTATTTAATTACTGTTAAGGTGCGTGTGTATGCATAGGTATACCTACTCAACAACAAATAGGTAAAGATATTTTGATGTCAGCAGTCCAGAAGCTATACCTATAAGTAATATAGGTAGGTATATAGGACATTCCGTGTATATTTACAGATTTTTATTTAAAAGGACTTAATAGCGTAATCACAAATATTTGACCACCTTGACAGTTATGAAATGGTATATATGTCGCAGTGATAAGATGAAAACAGGGATTTGATCAACTCCCTCAGTGATATGATCAACTCCCGGTAGATGATAAAAATACCACGCGTTGTGTCATTTTCCTAGCGAAATTTAGTGATTTGAACAAATCTCCAAGTCATTTTAGGAAAATGAAAGAATCATAGAAATGGCTGCTAGATTTCTTCATTTCACTTAGTTATTTGATCAAATGCCTGAGCTGTTTTAGGGACATGATAAAACGAGTAATTAAGTCAACTCAGTTTTAACATTTCACTAAACACGTCTAGTGATTTGATCAACTCCCTAAACAGTTTTAGGGAAATAAAAGAATCACAGCAATAATTGGTGGAATTCTTCATTACCCTTAGTGATTTCATCAAATCTCTAAGCTATTTTAGTGAAATGATAAAACAAGTCTTAGAAACATGATAATATCCTTTAGGAAATAGGTATTTCTTTCTCGGCTAACAAAATAATAAATTAGAGCCCAATTTTTTGTGTCATTGTCTATTAGCCAAGCACGTGACATACCTTCGATATTCTGGTTAGATCGTTCAATTGACACTTGACTGGCTGGATGTCTAGGTCTGCCATTAACTATCTTGCACGGTGGTCACAATTTATTTTTTTAGTTCTTTCCACACTATTTATTTTCTATAATATTCATAACCCCTATTATTTTATGTCATAACTATTATTTGCCATAATTACGAAAAAAGCAAATCCAGACTGTTTCTTTGTGCACAGTGGGTATAATGTAGGGGACATCTTATTTATTGGCAATTAAAGGTCTCCTTTAGGTACGACGACGAGCGAAGCGAGGAGGAGTGTTAGGTAGAACTGTGCCCTTGCAGCGCGCGAGCCGAGCGAGCGAAGCGAGCGTGCCGCGGCAGCGGCCGGCGAAGCGTCAGAACTGATACTTTTAATAATAGTATATTTACGACATAACATAAACTAACCAGGTTTTGTCAACTAATAATAATAATCACTAAACTTTGACCGTGTTATGGCAAATAATTATTATGGTGATTGAATTCTATGGCATAGGTATTTAAGCACATTTAATAATAGGGAAAATGAGATGTATGGCACACGTATAGCTATGACACTTAAAAGTTATGGCAAATGAAAATATTGCAAATGACCATTATGGCATAGAATATAAAATTATGGCAACTGAAGTTCGAGCATGTGAAATTATTGCACTGCGATAACGGCCGAGAGTTAGAGCACAAAATATTGGGCTGTAGGTAGCTTGTTGTTTATTTTTTAGCCGAGAAATACCTACTTCCTAAAGGGTATTATCTTGTTTCTGAGACTAGTTTTATCATTTCCCTAAATTTGCTAAGAGATTTGATGAAATTACTAAGGGTAATGAAGAATTCCACCAGTTATTGCTGTGATTCTTTCATTTCCCTAAAACTGTTTAGGGAGTTGATCAAATCACTAGACGTGTTTAGTAAAATGTTAAAACCGAGTTGACTTAAGTACTCGTTTTATCATGACCCTAAAACAGCTCAGGCATTTGATCAAATAACTAAGTGAAATGAAGAAATCTAGCAGCCATTTCTATGATTCTTTCATTTTCCTAAAATGACTTGGAGACTTGATCAAATCACTAAATTTCGCTAGGAAAATGACACAACGCGTGGTATTTTTATCATCTACCGGGAGTTGATCATATCACTGAGAAATTTGATCAAATCCCTGTTTTCATCATATCACTGCGACATATATACTATACCAACTGTTTAATTAAGCGATAATGCTAAAAGGAGTACCTATCAGGTAACTAAGTAATGATTTATTTATTTATTATTTGCATCATATTGGCTTCTTTTAGCTATGTCCTTCGTTTATGATGAGTATGCTTATAGGCGTCTGCGCCTGTTTCTTATTATTAAAACGATTCGAATTGTATCTAGTTAGGTTTGAAGTGGTGACGTCATAAATCACCGGGCTTTTGGAAACCGTGTTTTTTGGTACCTACCCAGTACCCATGTTCTAAAAACTTTACGAGGAACGTCAACAGTAATGTAGAAACGTCTACACGTCGGTCCTTGACTATTATGAATGATTATTTATGACTTTTTTCTCCGAATACAAATTGAGGAGGTCATTTGGCAAATTATCTCACGTTAAGTTTTTTATTAAGGTAGTACCTAGGTAGATACCATATTCTTAAGATTTTATAGTTGTTCATACAAAATACCTACATAGGTATTCATCAAAACAAGCCGATTCCTATAAGTATTAAATGTAGTACAGCCATTTTGGATTTAGCTTCTTGTTTTGCTGTCAAAATTTGCATAGATAGGTAAACCTTTGTCTGATGTTTTTTGAATGAGTTTAAACAGATTTTAGAAGATTCATTATAATAACACATCACTCGCATAATTATGTTTGGGACACGGAAATCTTTTGGTATTTTCCTTTGTCTTGCGCTGGTATCGCACCGTGTAAGTACCTGTTACATGCAATAGATTAGTGAAGAGATAACAAATTGTGCAACATTACTTCAAGTACGACTAGACGAATCAAGATAATAGGTAAGTAATACAAGTATAGTTGTGTCCACCTTGCTGCATTATATCTCTAAGCTGTAATGTAAAAAATAAACATAAGTAGTTATGATATTAATAGAATTTAAATTAGTTTTTTTAATTAAACTTACGTTTATATGTCGACAATATCCAGTAATTCCAGGATCAATATGTAATCGATTAAAAAACCGAGCAGTTACAGCTCTCAGTTCTTCATAGCTGGGTATCCATTCGATTATTGATTTGCATCCTTTACTTCACCACTAAGATCACATGCACAATAAGAAGTACAATAACACAAACTTCAATAGATTTGTCCAAAGAATGGGACGTTATGAATTTCACTTGTCAATAAGCCACCACCTTTTCAAGGATAGATTTTGCAGTATTGTCACTGATTTGTTCTAGCAATTGTGCTCGGCTACAATTAGACTGGAGGCCGTGCTCCTTTAATCGTATTGATTAAATTCGGATGGAATTAAACAACGGTGTACATAGCAAAAACAATGTAAGTCGAGTGGCGTGACGACAGCGCACGCCGCACGTGCCGCCCCGCCCGCGGACACCTCCGGACTGACGTGACGACACGACCAGTGTTGCCAACTCCTAGAAATCCGAGTCGCTAAACTCAAAGTCAAAAGTCGCCAGAAAGTCGCTAAAACTAAAACAACCATAAAAAGTTCGGGGACACCCCCCCCCCCATAATATTCAAATGGAACTTTAATTAAATAAAGTTTGAATTTGGTGGGCTATCGCGTTTGTCGTTTTCCATATTATGTATCTCTTGGCATTGAATAATTCTGTGTTGATTTGACAAAAAATGTATCTATTATTGACTCTAGAACTGTTTTAATTTGTACTCTAAAAGTCGCCAGATAAGTCGCTAAAATATTTTTGGCGACAAAACTTTTTTTTGGTCGCTAAGCCTTAAGCAAAAGTCGCTAGTCCTAGCGACAAAATCGCTAAATTGGCAACACTGGACACGACGGCACACGGCGGGGACGAGGCGAGTGGGTAAAGATCGCGTTCGGCTGCATTCGCATAATACCTATTCGCTGCGTTCAACTTGTTACCACGAGACGGCGCCGGCGGCGCGACGATCGGTTTTCTTAATAAGTAATAATTGTAATTAAACTAAATAGTACTTACTTGGTGAATGGACAGTAGGAAGAAGAAAGAACGAGAACTTTTTATATTTTGATATTTAAACTAAAAATATTATGGGGCTTCTGGGAACCTGGTACCTAAGTACCTAGTAATTACCTACTTATAGGTAGGTAATATATGTACATGTAAAGCACTAAAATATATTTCCGGGAACAAATCTTTTAGAACAGGTAGGAATTCTGAACTTATATTATTACTCAATTATCGCACGGTACAATTTTTTGTTATTAATTATTTAAAAATAAACCTACATATTCCTAGATTTTTAGCAAAAATTTAGTTGGAAAAGGGTGCAAGAAGTAGGTACTTGTTAATTATAGAATGCAAAAGTCAGTATAACTTAGTCGTAAAACAATTGTTAAACGTTATGTCTATTCCACGTTCAAAACCAGAGAAACAACAACGAGAGAAAAGTTTTTTAATCAACTCTTTAACAAGCATTTGCAAAAGTCAAAACTATAACTACGGACTCGTTAAAACTGCAGTCGGAGGTTGAAATACGAGTACCTACTTACCTATGTAGTACGTACTGACCAAATTGTGTTGCTTATTAACATGAAGGTCTATAAACTGTCAAGTAAATAAATGTACCTATCATCATGATCATCAGATCATCTCATCTCTACTACTGGACATTGCGCGCCACTGAATACGGTCTTAAATTATAAATAAATAATTAAAATAACTATTGTTAAAGAATCAATAATATTTATGGTATTTTATAGTGTGGCAATAAAGAATACCAGGTTAACAAATCACACACTGAACATCTTATTAGCTATCTTCATTTCAATAGTTGAAATGAATACGCTGCAGCGCGAGCGGTTTTGTACCTACCAGTAAGGCAATTTCATTTAAACGCTTTAAAGTCTTTGAAAATATCCTTTTACAATAATTAAATCAGCCCGTTTTAGCTCTCAAAAGGATTCACGTGCCTTTTCTGGTATAAAATGTAGCAGAATAGATTAAAACCCCGCTTCCTATAGATGCCAATATTACTTGTAGGTGTAATTATAGGATTTATAGGTTTGCAAATAGACGGCCGCCATTTCTAGTTAGTAGGTAAGTAATTAAATTGAAAAAAATGGTAAAAATCAAAATTTTTATTACAGCATTAGGTACTACTGTACCTATTTTTCCTATAGATACTAAAAAAAGTAAAAATAAAGCGTGTTAAGGATAATATTATTATATCCAAAAGCATTTAAGGTTATATATGTTAGGGTCTAATTTAAAATAACACTAAATATGGTAGGTACCTATTGTATTTTTATAACCTCTGACAATTTACAAAAACAGAAACATTAACTGAGGTAAAAAAATAAATTCAAATAAGTATATAAATTATAACCGGCCAATGTTACTTTGATTTAACATCATTCTTCAACAATATACCTAAGTATATGTATTTTTAAAGATTATTAAGCTAATTTTAATGATTACTTAGGTATATATCTAAGTTATAACTCAGATATATACCAAAGCAGAGTAGGTATACATAAACGTCTAATTAATGTTTTATTTTTTATTTTTAGTAGGTAGGTAGATGATATTTCAAGGAGAAACCAACATTTCATATTTAAGAAAACAAGTTCTAAATTACCATATTTTCTTAAAAGTGAAGTGTCACAATTGTCGCTACAGAAAAAATATATTTACAAGATGGTCATCAAGGATTAGGAATCGTTCACTAAACTCATGTAGGTACCTAATCGGAATTCCTATTATTAAACATTAGTGGCTACTAATGACTGCTTGGGATTACTACCTGGGTGGTCTCTATCCCTAATACAGTAATACCATAACTGCAATTAAGGAATACAAAATCTCCCGTTGTAGAGACTATACGGGCGACGTGTAAACGTTTCGACTCCAAGAGACCCTAAATAAAAAAAAATGGTTAATAAACTTTAAAGACGTCCCAAATTTGGTTTAAGACCCTATTTCAGGGTTAGGGTTCATTTTAAATAAGATAGACACATGACGAGTGTATTGTGAAAAGTATGTTTTATTGATCTATTAATTAACTTATACTTGAGTTAACACATTTTGAAGATTACAGAATATACTGTAAAGTTTCCAAAACGTTAATTCGTTTATAGTTGTTTCATTCCCATGTGTAATAACCACGAAGATATCAGAAATTATTTTATTGCATTATTAACGAAAGTATTGTATATTTCGCCTTGTAATTAGAATGCAGCGACCAGACAAACGAGCGTCTACGTATGAAATTTCTAATTAACCCATTTTAAAGTTTGTAAAGCATCGCTTATGCAACGGTGCAGTTATTATTCATTAGAACGTTTTGTATACTTAGTCGCATTTTATAAACGGGCATTAATTTAATGTAAGTTATCGTAGGTACTTTTTTT
Source organism: Polylopha cassiicola (assembly GCA_038024825.1). Classification (NCBI taxonomy): domain Eukaryota; kingdom Metazoa; phylum Arthropoda; class Insecta; order Lepidoptera; family Tortricidae; genus Polylopha; species Polylopha cassiicola. Next base: position 9,607,820 of record CP149044.1, on the reverse strand, counting down.
TAACCTAGACTTAAAGAAAGTAAGTAGGTACTTAATTCCCGGAATTGTTCACATAATATTCGTACCTAGTCAGTAGATATGGATGTGAGATTTTCAAAGGTTCATTAGAGGTTGCTAATAATTAAATGCATCATGACTGATATAAAATATAAATAAGTAGTAAAATACAATTAATAAGTGTACCAAATATTACTTAATAGTACATTGAGAACATTTATAAATTATAATTAGATAGGTACATCATTCCAAAAAAAGTCGCAATGCTCTTGTGATTGTGGCTCCAGAACGCCAACGGGGTGGTGGATATTATGTTTTTATAGGAAAACCCAGTTACATAGGTAACTACAATCTCTCACCCTTTGTTGTCGAATTGGTTGCCATAGAGACGGGATACAAATTATTTCTGAATTTAACATAAACGAGTAGACAGGTACCTGGATATAATAAAGCGCATATAACTTAACATTTTGACCGGGTTTAGCTTACGCTTATATAAATATAACTAACTAAGTATATCACCCTAAGTAGAACACAGATGTGATCACATAAATAAAATCAAACATTGGTTGAAGTATGTTAGTACATAATAAAAAACAATCATAGCTGGGGACATGCAAATTCCCAACATATTATTATGTAGTTTCCTATGTCGTGTTTCACATTGCAATAACCCTTTGAGTATTTGTTTTAACTACGCTTGGGACGAGGATCGAATGACAATCGTAATATGTTTACTATCAGACACCTAAGTATATCAATTATATTATATTTGCCCTTTTCAGCCTTATAGTTCCACCCATAGGGAACAATGAAGGTAGGTACTATACATTCACATTGTATTGAAACTTGAGAGTAGGTGGCATTTCTTCGGATACACTTGTAAGAGAATCCATGATGACAATGTGATGACTAGACATCTATCCTGCCTGCCGTCGCGTGCATAACGTAATCAATTTTTATTTCAGAACTTAAAATTATCGTAGGGTGGCAACGTCTAAAAATAATTACATTCCCTATTTTAGGACATTTCAAAATCGAGTTATGGATACACACTTTATTCTTAACTCTGTAACTGTTAGGTATAAAGTGTACCTACACGACTGTGAAGTACAAATCCCAATAAAAGAGGACAGGACATTCAATTATGGTTATATAGTTTGCGTTCATATTTCTAATAGGTACTTAGTTGGTAAAACAAACAGAGCCTATTATCATGGTAAAGAATAGATATGCAAACTAGGTTCGACTACATACGTAAGACTTGCGACAAAAATCACTTTTGTAGTAACTATTATTTCTTCTAAATTAACTAAACCATCGTCCATGAGCTTATTATCTACAACAAGACATCTACAAGCAGTAGGTAGACACCTCACACAATGTTAAATGACTCGTTCAGACAACACACTACGGTACTTTTTACGGTTTACTTTTACGTTACTTTTCTGATTTAGTAATCACTTAGGCAGTCAATATTCATGAACTTTTTTAAGCGACGTTTGTGAGACAAAACTAAGTATTGTCACCGTGTACGTAAATTTTAAAGAGTGGTACCGTGATGAATAAGAAAACAACAGATACTACCTATTTTGTGAAGCTCTTATTTTGTAACTACATTCACTGCTTGAATATTGAATTCAGTTCGCATAATCGCGAATATTGTTGGAGGAGGATCCATGTGTTGAATTACTTAATTCAACAACTTATTGCACCTGCACTTTAGACAAAGTGAAAATAAATATACATATACTAAAATAATAGTAATTAGATTGAATCGGAATCAATGTAATGGTGGGATGAATATTACTATTTTTTACCATTAGGTCCTTCGGATGAAAAAGGGCTCTAAAACTTCGAATTCCGTTGTAAACTAATAAGAAGTTGTAGTTAGCTTCGCCAAGTCATTAATCGGCACCTAATCGAAGTTTTAATTGAAAATTTCTGGTTATATTTGTCTATATTATTAAAGACAAACGCTGTGCTATGGCGTGATGTTAATGCATTCTAGTCTTGACATATGCCGCAGTGTGGCCACACTATTCGAGTCTATGTGGGTGGTCACAGGCACACAACTCGACCGACGCCTAATTGCATATTAGAGCGAGATAATGTGCTTGTTTTCAATTATGAGGTAAGTACCTAACCGTAATAGGTTTAGATTTATTTAAAAAACGTATTTTTCTTTCTTTATCTTTTTATAACCGACAGCAAAATGTCGGCACCTATGGCAAGAATATGATATGATATATATGGGAATATGAAACGACTTGTTATGCCTTTGGGGGAAAAGTAGATGGTGCTTTTACTCAAGAAATCTCATTAATATTTAACGTAATCCATGTTGAATGTTGTTTATAAATAAATTTCCAAAGTCAGAAATACATAGTTATTACTGAATACCTATTAATCAATGCAAATATTCTATACTTACAATAAACCTGTGTTTTATGAATAGAACTGAGACATAAATAATCATCTAGTCAAGAGAGAGATTAGATTAGAAATTTGCCAGAGAAATGGGTTAAGTCAGTACTTTGAACGACGACAGATTATTGAGGTCGACTTCTTAGTAAGTAACCTTGTTTCCCGTGCTTAATTCGAACGCAAATGGGTCACGTCTTCAGCTGCAATAAACTCGTAACGGACCGTTAAGAGAAAAAATGGAGCCATTACAGGAATAAACTCTTATAAAAACTATTACCGTTATTCGGCGTTAAATAATAGTTCTAATAATGTTGCAAAAGTTGAAGATGTACATGCAATTAGAATTATATCGCTGCTTTTCTGGAATACTGTCACAACTCGAAATGTCCCAAGTAGCAAAACTAAGTCGTATGACAGTTGAGAGCACGTTTTTATTTCCACTTAAAGCTGAGAAAAGGTACTTTAAACTGTCGAGAAATAGATCTGGAAACGTTTACTCGACCCAAAAAGGGCACATTTTACTCAGCTTAAAATGCTATAACTGTCGTAAAATAGTTAAGTTAGGACCCAAATAATGCCATAAAAGTCGAGAAAAAGCGACATACGGCACTATTAATACTATAATAGCAATAATTTCACCTTTAATCAACTTATATGTCGGTTGAATGCAATAAAGTTGCTTTTACTAGACTTAATAGTGCTGTGACAGCTACTGCATCGCATTTACTCAGCTATTTAGTGGACTAATCGCAAAAAAGCGAGCTTTATAGCACTAAGTATTCCAGCTGTTTGCGGCGTGATGCACGGGTGATTTTTTTTTTTGCTTAACAACTATTGAATGGTAGCCATATTATAATAATATGTTCTTTAAAATAATTGGATTTCGGTGTTAGCTATCATTCATGTAAGATATCAAATTTCATTGCGAAATTTTATTTGTCGATTAACTACCTTATATTTCTAGTTAAAATTTCAATGGGTCTCCTTATTTTTGTGTTATTGTAAAATCATTTAAAAAAATAAAATATTAAAAGGAGTTATTTCGCCATTATAGAATAACGTTTGCCATCTTACGACCTATACTCATCCTTTAGTTGAAAAATAGAAAATATATCACATTTACATTACTATACCGACGCCATTACTGTCAATATTGGATTCCTTATTGCATATGATAAATCTGCAGTGTTTGTAAACAAAGTACCTAAGTACTGTTTCATTTTTATATCATCACACATCTTCTTTTGAGTTTCTTCCACTGTTCATAATCCATTTTCTAGAATATGTGAGCCTCAGCACGATATATTAAACAGATGTAATTAGAATTTGGTGTTGTAAAAGATTTCAGAGATCATTTATGTTACTTTTTGCTGCATGGTGGCCCTAAAAGTGCATTTGAATTGCTGTAGGTGTTATAACAATCACTTTAAAATCTTTCTCGCGACAAGTGCTGTAATAGAGAATCGATATATTTTATACTACACTTAGTACTATAAGAGTTACTGAGAAGCTATTTTGTCATATAAGCAGCTTTTTTAACATTATAATGCTAGCTCAGGAATTATGTCGAAGGACAGTGCTGTAAAGACGCCTCTTGTAGCTATTTAGAAAATACGAAGCATTTATACAGTCAATTTAGAACTTACCGTTGTATAAAAGCGAAACTTGGTACCATTATACAATAATGGAATAAACGCTCTATAAACATGTGGAGTGAACGTTTAGTCGACAGAGTTTACCAGCCAAAATGAGAAAATGCTAAATAGTTGAGTCTAGATCTTTTATACAATGATTTGGCATCTTTAACTCCTTTTTACTACTATTTCTCGATCGTTAGCTGTAAAAAGCCTTGCTTATACGACTATTTTGCTGGTTGGGGTGTCACCATTCTGAATTGAAATTTATATGTGACGCTTTACAATCTTAAATGGAGTAACAAATTATTTCTAGTTGTGACACTATTCTAGAAAAGCAGCGATATGTACTCGTAAAGGAGCGGATTCTGAAAAAGAACGTTAAACTTGCCTACAACGTCTTAATTAATGTATTGCACTCAAGTCTCGTAAAACGAATTAATGTCAGTGGGTCTCTAAAACAATTACAAATAACAATTCTACGAGAATCGCGCACGTGTGAAATTGAAGATTAAGCCTTTCTTTGTTCGCCGAGTCCCTTACGGAATCAACCCAGTTACATTATGTTTACTGTCGCAATAAAAACCTTTTAATTTATCGTGCTTTAAAAAAAAATGAAAAAAAGCTGTACCTAGTCTATCTCCTAAAACTTTTGTTTTCTATTCCTACAAGTATATTGATTCTGCGAAACTTATAATGGTACCTACCAAAGGTGAATTATTTAGCTATTAGACATTTCCTACCAATATGCAGTCCTTAAGTTATACCTATATAGAAACACTGTGTAGGTACCTAAGTATGTAGATGAGGATTTTTACAAATATGTTCCTACTTTTATCGTATAGATTCATATAATTATCTAAACCAAGAAGTGTTAAGCAAGATTGTAATTTCGTGAGGTACGTAACATGAGTTTTATTTTTTTTTGTTACTGCTGAATTATTAAAACTTGATTAATTATAGGTATCTAGATATATTTATTTTATTATATTGTTTGTTTATTTTGTTAGGTTGATATTATCGATTGGCACTTATCGAGCGAAATACTTTGGACCGGGCGAGCACACAGCACCGTTTCGAAAATAATATCTTTTATAGGATAAAAACAATTGAGTAGAATTAAGTCTTACTTTTAGCCTTCATGTTCAATGGAGACTACACAAGTACATAAGTAATCTTGTATTTAAGCCTTCCTAACACATAATAAGGTAAAGCGCTGTGCAGGCACACTGCCATCTGTATCTTGGTTATAGACGCCTTGCCGTAGAAACCTAAAACCAAAAACATTTTAAGTACTTACGTGTATCTTGAGCAGAATCGACATGGCCCGTTGTAATTTGGGCGGGCTTAGCTCATATCTACTGTGAAAGCCTGTGAAGAGTTCAAACCTTTAAGGTGACTCTAAAGAACATTAGCACAATAACCTTGCTAAAGGTTTTAATATACATTTTCTGACAAAATTAATTCTTAAACATTATATGTATTTATATAAATGCTTTTTTAAATAGATAACGTTTTCTGCGGGATCATATTCAATTATATCATCATCAATCATATTGTTTCTTTATTTTGTAAATAAAGGATATCTTTTTTTGACAACTTTTCTCTTGGAATGAAACAACTATTAACGGATTTAACTCGCGTATTTTTATTTTATTTTATTTGCTGACGTTTCGTGACTTTAGCGTTAGACCTTTGTCAGCTCAGTCATGCTACGATTATGGAAACTGTAAAGAATCCGAAACGTCAGCAAATAAAATAAAATAAAAATACGCGAGTTAAATCCGTTAATAGTTGTTTCATTCCAATGTGTAATAACCGCGAAGGCATCAGAAATTATAACTTTTCTCTTATTTCCTCGCCTCACAAGCTGCGCTGAGTTTGTGAATAAGAATGTACGTGTGTTCCTAGGTTTCCAAAACAACATTTTATATTTATCTTCCTATATAGTAACTGCAAATAACTAATACTAACCACTCTCAATTTTATACTGACGAGATAAAGATATACCTTTTGGGAATGTTGGCGAAAAGGTTTACAGAGTCTGTAAACTCTGTAAAACTCTGTAATACAGAGCAATGTAAAATGAATGGAGTTGGCAGTGAATAGGGCCCATTCGTGTGCCGCCCGAGTAAAAAGTCCATTTATTTGATACTAGCGACTCGCCCCGGCTTCACATGGGTGCTATACTGAACCATTCTCTTGAATCACTATCCATTTAAAAAAAACACATCAAAATCCGTTGCGTACTTTTAAAGATTTAAGCGTAGATAGGGATATATGGATAGATAAAGCGACTCTGTTTTATACTATGTAGTGATTTTCTCAAAAAGAAACAAAATTGATCAAACTTTTGCATTAACAAAACTGCACTCTTAAACATCTCCGGGGAATATTCGAAAGTAGATATGAAACATTTTTAAAAAGTAAAAGGGAACAGAAGGATTTAGTCGCCACCGTGCTACACTTACTGCCATACGTTACGGTCACGTGCAAAGTGTACCGTTCGTTAGCATAGTCGCGCAATAATCAACTAATCGTTAACTGAACTTGACCTGTCATTTTTATCGCTTACAAAACCGTAACTAAATTCCAAGTTTATATCATAAGTACAGTAAATTAGTAGAACGACTGAGGGATTTTTCGTTAATAAATGATCCAGGACTCTATTATGAGACTGGCCACTGCACTGGATTTAATTCCCATTTTCATTTGTAATTTTGAAATGTTATGGCTAGTGAAAACGGTAGGCTCAGTTTAAGGTTTACAGTGATAGGTAAATCGTACAATTAATTCTTAACACTGCTTAATATTAATAGGTAGGTAATTAATGCGCCTTTGCTTAAACCACTTAGGTATAGGTAGTATAAGCACGCGCTGTCCTTATATTTATAACATAATTTCAGTCCAATAGGTTTCTTTGCCAACTTCAATATTACATTTAGAATATGGTATAATAGAGCAGTCCTACCAAACCTATGAACCTACTTAAATTGTTTGTTACATGAATGAAAGTGCGAATATTTCGTTTTTGACCTTTGAGTCACAGCAACACAGCAACAGCACACGCAACTTCTTACTCTTAAAATATACTACGCACATTAAGAGTATGTGTATCTACACAGTTTTATTGTGTAATGCCTGGGACCATTGTCCGAGTATGTTCTGTCGAGAATATGTTCGCTTCTCAACTCGCGTGTTTGTTAGTCTGTGGGAATTAGTACACTATGTAACTAATAAGTGTTTTAATAAAAAGGTCTGTGGCCGGGAATAGAGGCCAAGGACGTTAGTGTAAATATTGTAATATAATATTGAATGAAACCTTACTTTCAAACTGGGATTTCATTACATAAATGTTGCTCTACTTTGGCTTTCCTTACCTAATTACCTGGGACACATTTCGTTTTTATGGTTTTTATTAATTTTTTATTTGATCTAAACTTAGGTATTATCCAATATATATTTAGATTAGGTCTGCCAACCCTTAAGTATTTCGATAAAACTATGATATGAAGTTGGACGAATCAGGACAATTCTTTTTAAAACCAGGACGTAGTTACAAAGTAGCAATCATATCTAAATAAAAACCCGTCTTTTCTTATAGGTACTCGTAAACTTTGCAGGACACTCCAAAAAGCAGGACATATCCTAAATAAAAACAGGACGGTTGGCAACTCTAATGTAGTCAACGAAGTTCAGTCGAAGAATTTGATCGTCAGTGGTTTAGAAACCAGCTGTAAAATGTGGATGGTAGAGTCTTGAAGATACATTATGGATTTATGGATATACTTAATGGATATTCAAAACCAAAAGGGATGAAAATAAGTTTATAAGTTTTATTTCATTAATATAAGTATTTAATCTTTATCTTTATCTTTACTAATATTATAAAGAGGAAAGGTTTGTTTCTTTGTTTGTTTGGATTGAGTAGGCTCCAGAACGGCTGGACCGATTTCAAAAATTCTTTCACTGTTGGGAAGCTACACTATTCCCGAGTGACATAGGCTATAAAAAAGATAATCCATGCGAAGCCGGGGCGGACAGCTATAATGAGTACCTACTCGGTTTAATTTAAAAAGATCATTTTTCTTTCTTGTTTTTTAATTGTGAAAAACGAATAATTATTGTAATATATTACTCGTAGTGTCATCTAGTGTTTGGTGTAGTAAAATCATGAAACGGTAGGTGAAGGTTTACCTTTCTAGTTACAATAATATCCGCGCGCTAGTATGTAACGCCATCTAGCGCATTTATGAGGAAGCAGAAACTTAGTAAGTAAGCTTTTGCGTTTGTAACGGGACTTGTGAATTGTTGTTAAAGGCAAACTGTGGACTTCCGTTAAGCACTCTGCCTACTATAGATGGCGCATTTTTTGTGTTGAGGAAACGGTTTAAGTATGCTATAAGTACAGTCAGCATAAAATATTATATCTACACGTATCTATTGTCAAAACTGTTAGGGCATGTTCCGATATATTTTTTGTCTGTTGCAATATGTGTAATTGATGCTCACTGTACTTATCATTTTTATAGTAGGTACCGTAGATTCATGCTTGTCATAAGCACCTAAATACCTGGTTAACTCATTTAACGATATTATAATTATAACGATATAGTAAGAGAAACCTACGCATTTCTATCAAAATAGAAGGACTAGATACTGGTGGATTATCTCGACAAGTATGCAAATAAGAAAACTCGTATAGAGTCGAAGAAGTCTCCAATTTCGTCATGCATGAGCCGAGATAAAAGCTTTCCCGTGTCATAACTCCTCGCTGAGACAAAGCATCGGAATATTATTGAGTTTAAAGTATGTTCGTCTCCCGAACCATAGGTATTCTGATTGAACTGGATGGCTATGTATTTCTGTACTTTCCATTTGTAGGTACTCTTTAAAATAGCCACGTCGATTAGCTAATAATACCTACCGTACTGATGTTAAAATATCGCTTACAACATATTTGTCATTCTTTCTTGTCACTTGATTGATAATTATTAGCGAAACAAAGGTAACAGATTATATTTAAGTATATTTGCTTTAAGAATTAGTATGTAAATAGGTTTGATACTTTTGCAATAGAAAAATACACTTTTATTGTAAGAGACGGAGGATGACGTGTCTTAAGCGTACCTATCTTGCATAATTATGTTGTAAAAAGTATATTTTTCACTCTGTTATTCTTTGTTCTTGTTTAAATTAAATAAAAAATCTTCCAATAGCCTTAAAGAACCTTTAAAAATTTTGGTTGTCTGTTTTGTGTCTGACACTTTGTTTCGTTCGCTCAAAAGCACCTACAAAAGTAAACTTTTTACCTTCAAATATCAGCAATGATTCTGATTAAAAGAATTTACAAGCTCAAAATTGAACCCATTTCAGGTCTCTTCAAAAACGGGTCACTGAAATTGGGCCGTTATCTATTAGATTGGGAAACGATCCAAATGCGGTCACAGATTTGATTCTCGATCCGTTTGCGATAACAAGGGTTAAATCTAGGATCGAACCCGGTTACTACAATTTGGGAAACAGCTGGTACCTAATTCTGTTTCATCTTTAACGAACACAACATCGATATTGAAAGCTAGGAATGTCTTTTATTTAAGAAACATTTAGGTTTTCAGGTTTTATTTTCTGTATCTACTCTGGAGGGTCCAGAAATTAAAACCTATACCTGTATAGATATACGAGTACAGGTAAAGATAATAAAATGCTTAGTCCCGAATGATTGACTGCTTGACGGATCAACGGACAGCTTAAAACTTTAATTGTGGAGACCTAAACCTCGTATTCTTACTATGACATGATAAGAAAGAATTCTCTCTCTAAAAAAGGGGGGCCATGAAGATATTGTGCCATACATACTTTATGTATGGCACAACATGATTCCTGGACCCAGATTATTTCAAATTTTGTAAAAACAATCTCTAACAGAAGTGATAGAAAAACAGAACATTTTGATTATAAAATATAAAGGATGGATCTTTGGACTGAGCGACGTAATGTATCATAATCTTAATTCTTAATACCCCAATATAGATTAAAGATTAATCAGATATCATTTACCATGCTCTAAGCTAAGTATGATTGCTTCTATACGGGTTGCCATCAATAGACAGAAGATACCTACATTCGTGTTGCTTTATCTCTCTCTAATTTGTATAGAATCGATCGTTCAATATTTGTACCGGTCATAATAAGGTCATAACATAATTATGTTACGACCGTACTAGCATTAAGTCTCATGACAAAATATGTTATGTCAAGAGGTAAATTGTTAGTACAAAAATTATTTCTCACGTGTTCAGTACAAAAATTATTTCATTATACGACACAAAACAGTATCGAAACCGATCTTCGGCTCATAAAGATCTTTAACCTGAGTATGATTGGAATCCGTACCTAACTCCTACCATTTAGAATTATAATACCTACATACCTACATAATAATAAAATTATTAGTTAAAAACACTATGCTCATGTAAAAATATCTCAATCCATGTCGTTAATGATGACAGCATTATACAATGTGCTGTCCATTTGATTTACAACTAATATCGTGGCAAACCCAGCAAAGTCCCGTCGAAGCAGTGATCGATCTCTTTGTTACCTGGTCCGGAAACACCTTGGTAACAAATTGCCAGTATTACGCGTCATGGGGACAGGCTAAGCCATAATAGGCATGTATGTGTGACTTTGACGACAAATCTTTACAAATGAGTTCCATCCCACACGTTGAAGGCTATCATGTACTCGGCCAGCACGAGCTTAAGTGATTGGTCATTGCAGATTTCAGGAAGGTGTGATTTGAACGTGCATTTTTTTTGTTAATATTAAGATTTTTAGTGTAATACATCATTGACATTGTATTTTAAACTTGGTTTGAATTCCATTCTTAGATAAGCTCTGTATTTTTGCAGGACGAAGTTCGTTTTCCAGGTTGCTTTATACAAAAAATAAGAGTAGGTCAAACGTTAATGTTGTATATTTTCAAGTTTAATTTGAAACAATGACTTTGCAGAAACGTGTAACCAGTGGCTCATAAATTAATCTTGGAAAGGTTCTTTTTAGTTTGATATTGCATGTGAAGCCTTTGATGTGCAACAAAACGACTCTATTTGCGTTTTTATTATACACTTTTTGTATACCTGCCTATTGACAACGAAAATGTGAGTCATCTTCACTTTCAAGCGCTCCGTTTATTTTGACTGACTTTAATATTAATTTATCTAGTACATACCTATACACTATGTAATCAATATCAGCAAATAAAATGTTTATTTTCTTAAATGAAATAAAAATTAAATTACGCAAACAAATTTTATAATGAATTCAACTTGGGAATAGAATCACTCTAAATGTCAATGAACTTATAACCCTCTCAAAATTCTATAAAATCCAATTTCAGTTTAACTTTAACCGGACATATTGGGCAGTACTTGAGTCCAGATAATCCTTTTTAAATCGTGTCCCATCATGTTTGTGGGAATAAGCCCCGATACGAGTATTGTGGTCGCCTGCGCTTGTTGGGACGCTTAAAGCTCGCCACTTATTATACGATTCTTCTGCTGAATGTCAGTAATAAATTCTGTTGGCACTGATAATGTTGAACTAATTTTATAACAATATGTTCTTGATATAAAAATATGAATGCTAGTGACTAAACACAAAGTCATAGTAGGTATATAAAGAAGTATTTTTTGTTTATAATAAAAGACAAGAAACATAAATGCCATTGTTTTGAAATCACCTGTGAGATATTGACTTGAAATAGTTTTTGAAAAGCGATTAGTAACAAAAGCATTTAATTATTTATACACTACATTTTTTAATATACATACTTGCTTTATTTTAGTGTCCACGCTATTGGAATTTAAATTATTAAGAATGATAAATCAGTAATTTTATCAGTATTAATAATTTTAATCAAAGCGTAATTATGTACAATGTCATATAATTTGTACCTATCTACTTAAATCCACCTTAGAACCTTTTAAATATCATTGATAAAATTGTTAACGAATAGTTTCTTTTAAAAGCTAATTCAGGGAATTTGTGGTCGTTTTAACTAGTTGATGCATTTGAGGGTGAAATAAGCTTAGTTTGAAAGGGTACTTAGCAGACATAATAGGTTCGGTTAGCCCACGTTGAACCGAGCGCGAGAGATAAGAGAGAATGGTGCAGTCTATTGAGAGATAAAGAACTAAACGTAAAATAAGTTATTAAAAACATAGGTAATAAGTGGCAAAATAAATTAAAAAAAAATACAATCACAATTAAATTTTTTTGCGCTTTATATATTTAATATGCATCAGATTTTATATCCAATTATATATTATAAATATTTCATTATAAAATATTTGGCTACCATTTTTTTAATGTAAAGTACGCATTTAAATTCGAGGGGCTGGGTATTTCAGCTAGTTTCTATTAAATACGATACAATCCGAGTTCCACAGGAGCGTTGAAAATGCTTCATATCGTATTATGCACTCGTTGACCACAATTTAAAGAATATTTGGATCTTATGACTATATTCATACGGTGTAGAATACTGAGGAGCCTTTATTACCGGCTGTATAGTGAGAGTAAGTCGTAAAGCAAACTTATTTCAGTGCACACTCCGGAAAAACCAACGACTTTCCGCCTTGCAGTCCGGTCGCGGTCGGGGTAATGTTCGGTCTCGAAGTGACACTTAAAGCGGATTTTTGAACTTTGCTTGCCAACGACACAAGAACGGAAATAGGTAGACGGTGTACCTACTTTTGCCTACAATGTACCTATAGTAAGTACTTAGCAATGTTTTCATTCGTATGCAACAGAGGTACTAGTATAGGTACTACTTACCTTTATATTACTTATATAAATTGAAAATGGTTCAAATTACCTATCGACTCTTTAGATGAAATTTACAATATTGACGTAAGTATGGGTATGCGAGAGTAGGGAATAGCAAAACTTTACTACTGTTTATTAAAAATGTATTAGATTTAAGAAATCCTTATATTACGGGAGCACAAACTAGATCTAACAAAGTATGGCTAATTTCTGATGCCTAAATATTGTTTTATTACCTAGGTACAGTAGGAAAAGATCCATCGCCTAGATATTACGTAAATATACTAATATTATAATTGTTACTCCTTGATCCTTTAGACAAAAGCGGCTAAACGGAATTGGGGAAATTTTGATAAATATTAGGTACCTATTTAAAAAATCTAGATGTTCTTCAAAATTTGGGTGAAACCGCTATTGTTAGTGATATTAAGGAAAAACGAAAGGAAGCTTATCATTTATTCAAATAAGAATTTTGTAGCGGAAGTAGAAAAACATTTATCTTTTATTTAATTTAGAGGCTTCGAAGCAGCTGGGGGGTCGCGAGACATCATGTCTGTGCTCATAAATAAGTGTTCTCTGTCTTATTTGGACGAAATACAAGATGGCTACACCGCGGGACTTTGAATAAATCCTCGGATAAATTACATAGTCGTTAACTGTTGGTATGCAGTGCTTCAATAATTCAGGAAGCGTCGTGTTGTTTCTGCATTTTATGAGATGTTGCGATTCCTGGGAGGGCTCCTGCAAAGAGTATGTAAATGCGACGAGCAAAATGTAAATGATCCAGCTGCGGATTGTGGAACTAGAGCGAGCTAGATAACTATTGCTATAAAATGCGCCATTTTTCCCCTTCTTTCCTATAGTGACCGTTTAGGTTAACTAGAAACGGGTTGTAGAGGTTCATTAAAATTTTAATTGAGATGTTTCCTCATAAAATATTACAGACATTCATTTTCCTTAACACTTTAACTTTACATACATAAGCAAGCTGTAAGAAAGCTGAGAGCTGAAATTTATATTAGGTATTATTAATATACTCATAGGTACCTACTTGCCTTTGTTATTGTAATGTATAGAAGATTATATTTTTCCATAATAGTAGGGAGGTGAAGGATATGGGAAGTCTGCATGGTAAATAAATACCTGCGACAAATATATACTGCAGCTTCGTTGTTTAATGAATTAATTGACGATTATTATCTTTTTCAATAGAAAATTTGATATACTTATTTCAAATAACAGAAAAAGTATTTCAAATGTATCTAGATAAAATGACAATAATTTCCTGGAATAAACTAAGTATCGATTCAAACCGTTCACTAAAATTGTAGATAATCATAATGTAGCAGCTTCATTATTTGATATTTAATATTCACAAACCGAGAGCATGTTAACAACTCTTTGCGACCGGACTTTGGATTATTACGCGCGAAATAATTCAAGCGCTGGATTAGTGACAATAACATTACGCAGTTTTAGCAACGCGGATTAAAATTGGAAATGAAAAAGCGCCGGGCGGAATCAAAAAGCTAGCCGCCGGCGGCTGTGCCTAGCGATCCATTTAGCGGAAGTGAGTTTCCGCGCGTGACGTCACAGCAATGGCCGACATTAATCTCGTTCGGTAGACGCCGGCGCCGCTTTTTTGTCATGCAGTTTCAGATTAATATTTTTAAGTGATGCTTTGCCTTTGATCTTTATTCACCTTGTTTTTTTATAAAAAAAAATATTTAAGAAAGTTTACCTTCATTTTAATGACCAGCTTTGTAAACCAGTGAGCCAGTATCAGCGCCGTAGGTACCTACTCTTTTCTATAAAACTTTACACTGGTGTTACGATTGTAACTACAAGCATACCTAATTTGATGTGTTAAATTATATCAATTTCAATTCCGTTCCATTCCATTGAATTTATTGGGTAATATGTAGGTACCTAATATCGACGACAACGTTGTACCATCGGGAAATTGGCACAGCATGCGCTAGATTTCGGAAACCAATTTCATGAACCATCAGGTGTGGCAGCTTGATGTAGCTACATGTCAAATTGAGAAAATAGCTATCAAATCCTGTTTGTGCTGATTTTACCTCAGACTTAGTTTCATTGAAGGGTTAAATCATTCTGAATTTGAGAAACGTTAAATCTAATATAAACATATTTTTAGTAGGTACCTGTGTAAAGTCTATTTTTTACAAGTCGTTAACTGAATTGTGATTTATGAAATCGATTTAGTGTTATATATTTTAACAATTTATGGGGTAATGTTCATTGAAAATCATACCAATGCGATTAAAATCGTAGTGTTAACAACACGTCCAAGTAGGTATGTGAAAGGTTGAACGACTCACGATAGTCTAACGCTAAAAATCAATGTGTAGGTAATAACCGCGAAGACATCAGAAATTATTAAACCTGAATGTCTAATATGTTAAATTTATTCTTTAGCAAAATAAGAATACCTAGACATGTTAACGATTAAGGTGTTGCGTTAGTCGTCGGTTCCCGACAAACCGACGACTACTGGAAACTGGAAAACGTTCGTTATTTATCTGGCATGCCTTTTTTTTGTATAACCTCCTGCCGCCCAATGACCTATTTAAAGGTCTTCAGCTGAGTAGTGGTTCCGGCCCAAGCGTGTTGCTGATTTTTACAGCTTGACGCCCAGTGTCCTTTTAAAAGGTCTTCAATTTTGACTTGTCATAGAACTTTAAATTTACCGCATATTACATTAAAAGGGTTTTAAAACGAATACGTCATATTTAACGTTCACACTAGATGTCAGTCTGTTAAACATCATCTGTTAGTTTTGGCGTAATATTCAAAACAAAGTCGAGAGGTCGAGGAAGGGGTAAGTAAATCTGTGATTTTCTTTGCTATCTCGGCAGATTGCATATGAGTTTTTGGTGTGAGTGTTGCCTAAGATGTTTATCTTTGTTTCAGCATATTTATTTTATTCATTCAGTTGATATAATTATAAATACAACAACTAATAATCGGATGACCTATTAAAAGGCATATGAGCACCAAGATATTTAAAGATTTTAATAGGTCTACGGGCTATAACCGCTATTCTTGTTTTGATTACTGATCTCTTTGCTATGTTTATTAATAATTTGTAAGACAAAAGTGTTTCTTTTGTTTTGTTTTCACAATTCACACCCATTATAACCTAATCATAATGATAAATTAGTGTTCCACACGAATTAGTTGTTATGACTCTACGGGATTTTATAAAGGTCTATGGGCGGTTACCCCGTTTTTAGCCAAAACTTCGATATGGTCAAGTTTGGTGCCAAATTGTCAGCTCATTTTCCATTTTATTAATGTTCCATTCCATTTCCGGTAATAAAGACATACTCTAGTCGTAGAATTTGAATGTCACGAACGGAAAATTACCAGTATATGACCAAAATTAATGGTAACAAGTGGCAGACGTGGTAAAAAAAAAATATATTTTAAGAAAATATATAAAATGCGTTACTTTTATTGCAATTTAACAAAAATACACTATAGTAGCGTAAAAGACCAACACGTAGGCACATAAGATATCGGAATAAACACAGAAATACGGATTTTCATATTTTCATATTTTTCATTGTTATAACCCAGATACCTATAAAAAAGACATCGAATTTCGGTGTTTTTTCAGTCGCAAAGCCTTTTATACATATCACTTATGATACCATAAAAACAATACATTCATGCGACAACGATAACTTAAGTTTTCATCTGCCGAAAGTCGTGGGCCGGAACCATGTAAACCTATAAAAAGGGATGTGGGCTGTTATCCCATCTTTGACCAAAACGTGCTGGGCGGCAGGAGGATAAACTTAGTAGGTAGGTACATTAGTGCCCGTATCAAATGTTTTTTTCTAATTAAAGATAAATACAACGAGCGTTTCCGTACAAAGCTGATATTTTAGGAAACAAATAGCTAATGCAAAACAAACTGGAAGTAAATACGAGTCTCTTGCCTGAAGCGAATATACTCGTACTACGTCCCACTTGCAGAGTACTGCGAATGTACTAAATTATAGTGACAAATATAGGTTCAAACTTAGTATCAGTTGAATATGAAAGAAACATTTACTTTATCTAGGAAAAAGTAGGTAACTAAAATGATAATTTCTCATACAAAATGTATCGTTTACATAAAGTCAATCGTATATTTTTTAATGCCACAAAACTCACACAAGGGTCCGGATAATCAGGAGCGGTCGAAAAAAATATATGCTACTACTACTAGCTACTAGTGCAGTGCGCAATTCATAATCCTTACTAATATTATAAATGCGATAGTAACTCTGTCTGTCTGTCTGTTACGCTTTCACGCTAAAACTACTGGACCGATTTAAATGAAATTTGGTACAAAGAAAGTCTGGAGACTAGGAAAGGACATAGGCTACTTTTTAACCGACTGCAAAAAAGGAGGAGTTTCACGCGGACGAAGTCGCGGGCAGAAGCTAGTTATCAATAAAATTTGCGCAACGATACCTCCACGGTAATGTGTATATGTATATATTATCCTTGCAATAATCATAGACGTGCTTTATTATTTAGTATTTTATACCATAGAAAATATAGATAATGTGTTACGATCAAACCATTATTTACTATAAGTAGGTAGGTACCACAAAAAGTCTTAATGACTCATCGTATCGCACAGCCGGCGAAATAGAGATAATGAACCGATTAACATACCTAATGCTCTTTGGACCCTCATACAAAATGGTCGTCATGATGTGACTTAGTTTTGTCTTTTTGTCGCTATCAGTTGTATCCCGTTTTACCCTTGTAATGTATAATTTTATGATAATCCCCACACCATAACTTTGCGCAAACTAGCTATTTATAAAATCTGTGTAGGTAAGTGAAGTTATTTAAAAACATTTAGGAAATCTATGTAGGTACCTATATTTCGTTTTTAAAGCATACTGTGCAAATAAAACATAAGTAACTAGTTTAAAAATAACGCCACAATAAACCCTATATTAGTGGGTTTTAAGCAATAAAGTAATTGAATGAAGCAAAATTACTGCCCGAGGACAGTGACAAACAAGAAATGAAGTGAAATTAAATTGTCGGTCAATGAAACATGCAAACAAAATAATCACGCGCTCTTTTGTTTCTGTACATTCAATTAAAAAAAATGTGAAGAAGGACTGAAAAGTTTTAATTGAATATGGTATGTACCTTGTGATTCAGTATGAATGTGAGTTGTTGTAATTGTTATTGCGTTAAGATTATAATTGTTACGTAGGTACATATTAATACATATTTTTATTAACTTAACTTAACGAAGTTCCTAACTTATATCATGTAACTGGTAGCAAATGTATAGGTAAAATAGCGCGTAATACATTTACGCAATATTATTACAGTTTTTTATATGGATGATAGGCAATAAAAATTTTCACACAATCATGATAAAGTGCATTGTAACTTGGTTATTTTCTATATTGTTTACTTAATAATAACCAGCATACAACGTACCTACTAGTACCTAATATAAAACTTGAACAATTAAAACACAATAGTTTGTTTATTTCATATTCCAATTTTGTATACAAAAGTTTGTTGCAGAATACAATGGATGCTCGCTTCACAATGAAAATAAATCACCAAACGATGTTGGAAAGTTTCTCAAAATTAGAGAAACTTTTCATTGCAGTGAGAAATTACTTACCAGGTAGCTACCCACCGCTTCTCAGAGCTCACTACTTTCGTATTACACGACTTTGCTGGCTCTTGTAATAGACAATGTACTTTAGTTCATTACTGCAGTGACATTAAAATATAAAATATTATGTATTTAAATTATAATCAATGAAACATCTGTGTTTAGGTTTCATTTCCCATATTTCTTAGACGAATTATTTGTGTTAGGTACATACTGAACTCGTTCGTAACAAAATATCCATAGACGTCAAATGCACATACCTACATAATTATATAACTTGTAGTAAACAGAATTTAAAATAATTATGAAAGCAAAGATAAAATAAAATGTAAATACTCACGTCCCTACAGATAATGGACATGGTCGATTAAATAATGTTATACACGAAGCCACGTCTCTGTTGGTTTCACGCAAGGATGATGATACAATGTAAAACACTACCCTCGAGATGCAACAGAAAATTGGAAAAGTTTCAGTCGTCTGGTTATTTGCTTGTGGCAAAGCCCGTCACGGTGTCTGCTTTCTACCAGGTATACATATAAAAGATAACGAGCAGTTGGAGCTGGCTTCTGAGCCGCTATTTGTAATTAATCTACGAAAATATAGTGCAAATCATGCCGTCTTGTATTAGGTTCTTCTATTTATAATTAAGACACAGATGACGATCAGTAACAACATACGATAATTTAAGTGTATTTTAATAATAGAAAATTTCAAAGTTACGAATTTTGGGCGGGCGAGCAGCATTGTGCCCACGCAGTTAGTGTAAAGTTCTAACATAAGTAGGTATATTAAGGTTTCTCTCATCCCGTTTGCTATAATTTTCTTGCTGGATGCCCGCATGTAGGCCAGATAAGGAAAGATAAATATTGAGATAAACTCCAATAGGGAATTAACGGTTGACGTGATTTTGGTCAAATTATCGGCAAACGAATTTATGATGCTAGTCACGATATTTTGATAAAGCTGGCATGGAGGTAGGTACTTTATTTTGTAACTTTTATTTTATACATAAAAATGAAACGTTCGTTGTTAAATGCATTACTTAAACCTGGTCTATGTTTGCACTAGTTCGAATTAGTAATGAAGAGAAAAACTGAAAATAAATAAACTGAACTTTTGCCCGTAACGAAACGGAATGAAAATAAGAACAGCATAGTAGTTTAAGAGATTTAAGGGGGATAACTTATAATGGGCTAGGAGTGAGTAGTGCAGAGTTTAAAAATCGTCAGCATGGAATAAACGAACCTTTCACCTCATGTATACCGTAAGAACCGTGAGATGTACGAGCGACGCGATAAGTCGTCGTGATTGATGATAGCGATATGTGGAGCCGCGGCCTAAGCCTTGATAGACGTTTAAATACGAACACTATTCAAGTAAATGTCATTAATATTCTATTCATTATATATGAGGCTTGCTGAAATATTCTTAGCTTTATCTCTCTAGAGAATTTAAGTCATAAAGTAATTATGAAATCTGTCTGGGACGCGACGTCTGTGCCTTAAGGCTGGACAATCATAAAAATATTTTCTTCAATTTGTCTTTTTTAAATAAAAAGAAAGTATTTTTATTGAAAAATAATGAACGTTTCACAAAAAGTACGACAATGAAATTTAATTAAGAAGAAAATTGAGAAAACGTTATATTATAATCACGTATTTGACGTTAAAAGTTAAATATTTATAAGAAGATCTGTTAAAAAAATATCTGTTTACTGGAAGTTAAAATCATAGGTATATATTCGAAGTAGCCAATTTTTTATAACGAACCTTTTTTCATAATCAATCAAAATAATATTTCAAACAATAAATTATGGCAACAGTAAAATTACACTTACACGTAAATGAAATCCGTTACAGTTGTTTGAATCCAATATGAAATAATAATAGCGGTAGCACCAAATACATACATTTGTATATTTATTATTATGGTGAGGTTAATAATATATTCAATGCAAGAATCCAATTTTACAGTGGAAACGAAACAAACTTCGTTAGCATGTAATTAAGAGGCAGCCAATTTCTCCATAGCGTGGCTTCATTTAGCGCATTGTCTCCAACGCTTCTGTAAAAACAGGGATTTTGCCAGCAATGTAGTCTGAGCACGTTTTTTGAAATGTTAACGGAAAAGAACGCTTAAAATTTTGAATTGGGTGATGGCAGCTTGCGGTGCGAGTGTTAGGATTATAAACGGACTTCTGACGAATTTTATACACAGTTTCTGTCTGGTATTAGGTATTTATTATAACAAATATAATGTTCATGTGGTTAACAAAATATGTCGGTTTGAAGGAATAGATGTTAAAACTTATCTTCACTTTTCTACTAAAATTTTATAAGATAGATATTGGTATGATAATGTTTTTGCATTAAATACCAACTCTAATGTCAAAAAATATAATATTTGTAGGTTTTATAACAAATGTTATGAGCGAGTCATAAGTAATTTACATATTTGATAGGTATATCAAAAACAATACAATGCCGTCTAATTTTTTTTTAACTTTATTATGCTTACAGGAAATTCTGTCTCTAAAAGTTTGCTTCCGACGTAGCAGCTTCAACATATACTATTATGTAAACAACATGCAGTTCAGAGCTCAAAGGTTAAGCAGACGTATAATTAGTAGGTGCGTTAACATTTATCACCGTATTTTTGTTGCTCTCCTTTGTGCTGATGTAAATGAATTATTATGAAAGATGTTGGCAACAAACAATAGCGCCAAAGGTAACCTTTCCTCACTCCATTCAGTCTCAGGAAACTTGTGATGTAATATCTCGGTATGCTCAAAATATTCTACGAAGTCCTTCCCTTTATTCAAGTCCCGTAACAATGACTTAATAATGAAACGTGACCCAATTATTAAAAATGTATAATAAGTCCTGGTAAAATTAATGTTATTTACTAAAGCAAGCGTGTGATGAAGCAGATCTCTTCTATATTTATGAGCACAATTCAACCTCCGTTACGTGGTACGACGTGAGTATGCATGCGGGATCGCTATGTAAATTTTTCACTTTGCGACCTTTTTAAATTTCAATGTAAAGGTTGCAAAAAGGCATCGGCACATTCAACAAACACAGTAAATTATCCTAATTCAATAAAGTTACGTAGAACATCAGAGGAATACGAAGGGTCGACACCCGGACTAACTCGATAAAAAAAGGTCTAATGTTTTGACGTTGAGGTACAGTAAAACACGAGTCTACGCGATATTCTGATTGCTTACTAAAAGGATACGGCCAAATGTATTTGTCTAAAGTGTATCGTAAAATAGAAGCTGTCAAACAGTTTCATATTTTAACATAATTATATACCTACCTATTACTTAGATGAGTTCAGTTAGGTACCCACATAAAATATATATCGGTCTTATTTATATACGTAAATGTAGAGGTTTTATTTTTAATCAACAAAGTAATATTATGTAGATAAATCAGAAACAACAAAACAAGAGCATGCACAAAATATAACATAGACGAGTAAATACGAGTTTACAGACAGCTGCAATTCAGTAAGTAGGTATAGTCTAACTGCCGAACGTGATCTCTGTGACGTCACCTCGATTAGTCCTAAGAATTTACTACGTACACTGAATCCCTGTTTCTGCTACAATTCGAAATCGAAGTACACTAATATTTACTATTTAATAAAATACGCTTAGAAAACACACCATTTATTAATGCTGTAATGTATTCTTAGAATTAATGCAACACAGTTGGTAAAACGATTCTTTATAGTTTATATCGTGCGTGAAGGCTCACTACCCGAGCAGTAATTTTTCTCCTTTATTCGCTTTCAAGATTTATTCGAGGCTTGTCTAGCTGTCGGATTTTGTATATGGTTTGTGTAAATAGTGTTAGAGAAGCAAAATGTTTGAGAACGTTTGTTATTTGGATATTTTCTTGTAACGTGACTGGATTTAATGCAGTAAAGTAACATGGAATTTTAATAATTTATGGAGAGATATATCTAAGTAAATTTAATTTATCAAAAGCCTTTAATGTTTATTTCTCAGTGATATGTGCCGCGTCAATATCTGTAGGTTAAGATATTTCTCGCTCTGGGAAAATTAATCTTAGCCCAAAACTGTAATTGAGTAATATTAGAGTACATTGACCGCTTCGATTTATTTGACCAGCTCCAAGTAGGTTATATAATATCGTAGCTGCCAAGGCTTCTTCATTTGTCAAAGACTATAAAATAATAGACAAAAAAATGATTAAAATCCTTGTGTTAACAAAGAGAACGAGATTTAAGTTTTTGCTGTTTCAAGGTATCTCGTATGCAAGGCGGTCTTTATGAGAGCCAGTTAGAAGTTGGTCTCAAGTGAACAGAGTTTCGGCACCGGAGCCATCCATAAAGCTGAGGTTTAATTGAATATAATCCGCCCCGGCGGTCTTAGTTTGAATCACTTCCAGACTTTAGTTCTGGAATTCAGAATTATGATTTATTTTATTTTATATGACCGATGATCAATCTTATTAACTTCTATATTCTTTGGTTATTTTCTTAACCAACAAAGTTTTTTATCGATTTCGATGAAATTTACTTGAACAGGCTTAGAAATTAGTTGTTTTTCTTTTTATTAAAATTCTTAAAGTATATTTTGCTAAAAAATACGGGTATTTTGCAACCTGTATACTTGTAAATAGTTTTTCATTCAGAAGCTATTAGATTCGTCGAGAAATAAACCTCTCTATCTACTTAACATTGATTACCTAGTACCAAATGACTGTTAAAACTATATCATTATGCCTAAACCAATTAAGGATTAGGCATGTTACTATAAATCAATAATATTCTTAATTATATTTATATATATTAGGTATTAAAAAGTTCTCATCAATGTCATTAACCTAAAAGTAATGTAAGTACCCACATTTTAACCCGATAGGTACGTTAATAACATCAGCTGGTTGTAAATGGTTTAGTAAAACCTCTCTGAATAGGATATGTCGGATTTGGCATTTATTGCAAGCAGATCAAGCAACAATGTAGAAAATATAAATTTGGTTCCACGCATGCAATCATGCCGCGTCGTATATTCAAGACGGTATATTGTGCTTGTGTCTAAAATGAGTTTTCTGTGAACAAATTAAATTATAATTTCATGAGGGCCTTTATATTTTTAATCTAAGACTCGTTCCCGGCTGAGTGGAACTTTGCCGATATCGCGAGGGTGACGCGTATTCAAATACAAAGTAATTTAAAAATAAATTCGTCTCGTGTATTACATGCATTTTGCATAGCTATCATGTACCTAAATACGTTATATGGAATGAAAAAACTCTTGATACAAGTTATATTGAAATATTGAGTAATGGAAGGGATTAAAATTGTATAATACCTTTTTGCGTAGGTACATTTTGTTAATTGACTCTGTTCGTGAAACAACGCAATATATTTATTTCCACGGTGTGCGAATTGTACGAAATTTAATGACCCTAATGAATACTCGTAAAACAAAATTCTGATTGTCATTTGTTGTGTTTTGGAACACAATACTAAAAGATAAAATTAACATAGGTTTGCTGTTATGGTCGTATTATGACATTATATAATGCACTTTTGTAATATACCTGTGGTTAAACATACATTACAATATTATAAAGATATAAAAATAATATATTATTAACTAAAAAAATTCTAAATGCGTACTTTTCAGTTATATGTGGAAATTAAATTATGCCTATGTTTGTTCTTCGACGTCGTGGTCTTGTTCCTTTCAAACGTGTCTTTTATACTATGCACGTGCTATATATTCTCTGTGCCGGTATGTAATGTGCACAAAGCTCAAGACGTACAATCAAGTAAATGCTTCCGCCTGCGATTGCCGGCTGTCTGCTCGTTCTCGCCGAACAATAGTTGCAATAATTGCGGCGCTCATTTTCTGCTGCACGGCTCCCGAATCACTGTTCTCTGTAACTGTACTTACTTGTTTCATTATAATTGTGCACCTGTGTACATACACTGTCACACTGTCGGTTTTCATTAGATCCTACAACTGAAACCTTTCAGTATAAATCTCCCTATAATAGAGTAATATTCTCACATATGTATATTTAGACCGATATCAAAATTTGACTGCAATAATTATAATAAATAAAAATAAATAATCGACTTTTCAGTATCGTTCAGTACAATTCAAGATGGCGTCCGTGTTGATACTCTTTTCCATAGATTATAACAGATTCTTGAGCATATCTCGATATTCCAGGTAGTAGATCACTTAATAGAGAACTATAAGTGAGTGGAGCTCGCACTTTCAAAACCATGGTCTACCCTGCTTTGTAGCGAAAAACATGTCCGTTGCAGAACCCACGTGGATCTGAATGTATTAGTTAGGTATGCTTAATGTTAACTGGTAAAATCACAGATAATAATAATCAGCCAAGATAATAGACAATAGTGTTGAAATCAAAATGAAATTCTTGATTCAACCCTTTACTGATTATTCGGGACCGTGATTGTTACGCACGCTCCACTTCAGAGAAACAATGTACAGTTAGTAGTCGAGATCACGTTTCACTAGCTACAAGATCAAATTGTTGAGCTTCTATCGTCTAATGCTATTTTCACTGTACATTCAAAGGTTTATTATAAATTTACAAGATAAAACGTTACCCTAAAGATTATAGAAATTAACGCGATAACATATCTTCGTTTTGATTTAATCTGTTTGAACTTTCTTCTATATAAACATTTGTTTTATTATTAAGTATTATACCTTACTACCTAATATACTTACCTAATATAAACTTAATAATTTTGAGCACATTTCTTTATTACTTTTTTCTATTATCGAACGGAAGAAACGAGGTTTTTAAGACAGATTAAAAATTTTAAAGGTCAAATTTGTTGAAAATTTTATACCTCATATATTTTAGAAGTACCTAAAAACAGTTTTATAACGTTAAAATTTGTATGTAGGTGCCGTGGAAGGCACGCGGTAGGGTGTATTACGATATTTTGCCTGTAGGTATGGAATGCATGCCGATGGATGAATATTATATAAATGTTATATGAATCAAAGCTAACACAATGCGCGTTACTTTCCCTAATCTATGCACGGGCTGCCTGCCAAGTGGGTTACGTGATTGCATGTGAGTATTTCATAAAATTAAAGTGAACGTGCTTTTCAGTTTCATGGAACAGAACGACATTTAAATAACGGGTTAACGACTTGTTTGTTTTTAGAAATACAGTTTTAATTGTTTTAAATAACGAATGAAATGAGCTATAGTTAATAAATGGATAATGATTAGGTATTCTAAAAGGAAGCCAAGCCCCGTCTTGGAGAGTTATTTAATATTTAAGCCAAATTTAGTTTTATTAAATGTACGTAAGTAGAGATTGTGTTTTAATGCTACTAACATCAATAGGTACGTAAGGATATTTTTCTTTTTATGAAGCAGAATCTAACTAACGTAAAATCCGAGCATCTTTATTTGAAAAGCAAAATAAAATGCACGAGTTGGCAATACGTTTCCATCGCCGACTGGCTCTAATTAGCACAAGTTCGTAACTTTTCTAAATACTTGCGAACCAATCGACTGCCACTGTGCAGCATTACCCGCGCGTACGTTTTTAATTACTACGTTACGGGCTTGCTTTTTGACCGTTATTTTTATGTATGTACGGAGTTTTTACACTCGTAGTTTTGAAATAGGTCAACGCTTAAACATTTGTATATTTGTTATATACGTTTATTGAATTTATATAATAATATCTCATAATTTGTTACTCAATAAATTATTTGAAATTTGTATAAAATAATAACATGTGATTTATTTTTGAAATGCTTACAAAGTAAAGATGTTATACAGTGGCGTATTTACTCATTTTCCGGCAGTGAGTTATTCTTTCGCCACCTGCACTATGACATCTGCAATCCCATACTCTAGTTCAAAATGATATTAAATTAAGTAGGTGCCTAATATGTCTTTTTATTAATTAAATATAAACTTAATAATTTAAGTACATTTCTTTATTAGGTACTTTTTTCTGTTATCGAACGAAAGAAACGAGGTTTTTAAGACAGATTAAAAATTTTAAGGGTCAAATTTCACCACCCCCTAGAATCCACGTCCAATCTAGCTCAAGCCTTACCTACTCAGCCTATTGCTTAATCCGCCACTGGTGCAGTAGTTTATCAGTATTAGATCTTCATTAAAATATCTGTCAAAGAGAAAGTAGAGGCACTTTATAACAATAACATAATGTACTTACACAATAGAATAGGTTAAATAAACATTCGCCAACTGCTTTCACGTTAGCAGTGCCTGTATTCATCACAGGAAATTACGCTCTTTGTTAGTTCTGTACAATACAAATTTATAACCTGCTTCAGTGGTTCAAACGAACTTTATGCACCTTTACAAAGGAAACTGTATTAAGGTGGGGGCATACTGTGCTTTATTAATGCGTAATTTCATTAGGCACAGTCATCCCTGAGGAGATTCCTACCAATACCAAGTGTTTAAGGTGCTTTCATGCTTTCCAGTTATTTGTTTAAATTTATATATATTAGGTATTAAAAAGTTCTCATCAATTTCATTAACCTAAAAGTAATTTAAATACCTACATTTTAACCCGATAGGTACGTTAATCACATCAGCTGATTGTAAATGGTTTAGTAAAACCTCTCTGAATAGGATATGACGGATTTGGCATTTATTGCAAGCAGATCAAGCAACAATGTAGAAAATATAAATTTGGTTCCACGCATGCAATCATGCCGCGTCGTATATTCAAGACGGTATATTGTGCGTGTGTCTAAAATGAGTTTTCTGGAACAAATTAAATTATAATTTCATGAGGGCCTTTATATTTTTAATCTAAGACTCGTTCCCGGCTGAGTGGAACTTTGCCGATATCGCGAGGGTGACGCGTATTCAAATACAAAGTAATTTAAAAATAAATTCGTCTCGTGTATTACATGCATTTTGCATAGCTATCATGTACCTAAATACGTTATATGGAATGAAAAAACTCTTGATACAAGTTATATTGAAATATTGAGTAATGGAAGGGATTAAAATTGTATAATACCTTTTTGCGTAGGTACATTTTGTTAATTGACTCTGTTCGTGAAACAACGCGATATATTTATTTCCACGGTGTGCGAATTGTACGAAATTTAATGACCCTAATGAATACTCGTAAAACAAAATTCTGATTGTCATTTGTTGTGTTTTGGAACACAATACTAAGAGAGAAAATTAACATTGGTTTGCTGTTATGGTCGTATTATGACATTATATAATGCACTTTTGTAATATACCTGTGGTTAAATATACATTACAATATTATAAAGATATAAAAATACTATATTATTAACTAAAAAAATTCTAAATGCGTACTTTTCAGTTATATGTGGAAATTAAATTATGCCTATGTTTGTTCTTCGACGTCGTGGTCTTGTTCCTTTCAAACGTGTCTTTTATACTATGCACGTGCTATATATTCTCTGTGCCGGTATGTAATGTGCACAAAGCTCAAGACGTACAATCAAGTAAATGCTTCCGCCTGCGATTGCCGGCTGTCTGCTCGTTCTCGCCGAACAATAGTTGCAATAATTGCGGCGCTCATTTTCTGCTGCACGGCTCCCGAATCACTGTTCTCTGTAACTGTACTTACTTGTTTCATTATAATTGTGCACCTGTGTACATACACTGTCACACTGTCGGTTTTCATTAGATGCTACAACTGAAACCATTCAGTATAAATCTCCCTATAATACGAGTAATATTCTCACATATGTATATTTAGACCGATATCAAAATTTGTCTGCAATAATTATAATAAATAAAGACAAATAATCGACTTTTCAGTATCGTTCAGTACAATTCAAGATGGCGACCGTGTTGAAACTCTTTTCCATAGATTATAACAGATTCTTGAGCATATCTCGATATTCCAGGTAGTAGATCACTTAATAGAACTATAAGTGAGTGGAACTCGCTTTCAAAACCATGGTCTACCCTGCTTTGTAGCGAAAAACATGTCCGTTGCAGAACCCACGTGGATCTGAATGTATTAGTTAGGTATACTTAATATTAACTGGTAAAATCACAGATAATAATAATCAGCCAAGATAATAGACAATAGTGTTGAAATCAAAATGAAATTCTTGATTCAACCCTTTACTGATTATTCGGGACCGTGATTGTTACGCACGCTCCACTTCAGAGAAACAATGTACAGTTAGTAGTCGAGATCACGTTTCACTAGCTACAAGATCAAATTGTTGAGCTTCTATCGTCAAATGCTATTTTCACTGTACATTCAAAGGTTGATTATAAATTTACAAGATAAAATGTTACCCTAAAGATTATAGAAATTAACGCGATAACATATCTTCGTTTTGATTTAATCTGTTTGAACTTTCTTTTATAAAACTAAACATTTGTTTTATTATTAGGTACTTACCTATTATACCTTACTACCTATTATACTTACCTAATATAAACTTAATAATTTAAGCACATTACTTTATTACTTTTTTCTATTATCGAACGGAAGAAACGAGGTTTTTAAGACAGATTAATAATTTTAAGGGTCAAATTTGTTGAAAATTTTATACCTCATATATTTTAGAAGTACCTAAAAACAGTTATATAACGTTATAATTTGTATGCCGTGGAAGGCACACGGTAGGGTATATTACGATATTTTGCCTGTAGGTATGGAATGCATGCCGATGGATGAATATTATATAAATGTTATATGAATCAAAGCTAACACAATGCGCGTTACTTTCCCTAATCTATGCACGGGCTGCCTGCCAAGTGGGTTACGTGATTGCATGTGAGTATTTCATAAAATTAAAGTGAACGTGCTTTTCAGTTTCATGGAACAGAACGACATTTAAATAACGGGTTAACGACTTGTTTGTTTTTAGAAATACTGTTTTAATTGTTTTAAATAACGAATGAAATAAGCTATAGTTAATAAATGGATAATGCTTATTCTAAAAGGAAGCCAAGCCCCGTCTTGGAGAATTATTTAATATTTAAGCCAAATTGAGTTTTATTAAATGTAAGTAAGTAGAGATTGTGTTTTAATAACGTTTTACAAATGTAATAATTTATATGGTCATAATATTAAAAAGGGATAGAATTCAATATTCCTTTTTTCTTTCTTACTTATCAAACTTCTTCATCAACCTCGTTGCTATGCTACTAACGTCAATAGGTACGTAAGGATATTTTTCTTTTTATGAAGCAGAATCTAACTAACGTAAAATCCGAGCATCTTTATTTGAAAAGCAAAATAAAGTGCACGAGTTGGCAATACGTTTCCATCGCCGACTGGCTCTAATTAGCACAAGTTCGTAACTTTTCTAAATACTTGCGAACCAATCGACTGCCACTGTGCAGCATTAACCGCGCGTACGTTTTTAATTACTACGTTACGGGCTTGCTTTTTGACCGTTATTTTTATGTATGTACGGAGTTTTTACACTCGTAGTTTAGAAATAGGTCAACGCTTAAACATTTGTATATTTGTTATATACGTTTATTGAATTTATATAATAATATCTCATATTTTGTTGCTTAATGAATAATTTGAAATTTGTATAAAATAATAACATGTGATTTATTTTTGAAATGCTTACAAAGTATAATTGTTATACAGTGGCGTGTTTACACATTTTCCGGCAGTGAGTTATTCTTTCGCCACCTCTATGACATCTACAATCCCATACTCTAGTTCAAAATGATATTAAATTAAGTAGGTGCCTAATATGTCTTTTAATTAATTAAATATAAACTTAATAATTTAAGCACAATTCTTTATTACTTTTTTCTGTTATCGAACGAAAGAAACGAGGTTTTTAAGACAGATTAAAAATTTTAAGGGTCAAATTTCACCACCCCCTAGAATCCACGTCCAATCTAGCTCAAGCCTTACCTACTCAGCCTATTGCTTAATCCGCCACTGGTGCAGTAGTTTATCAGTATTAGATCTTCATTAAAATATCTGTCAAAGAGAAAGTAGAGGCACTTTATAACAATAACATAATGTACTTACACAATAGAATAGGTTAAATAAACATTCGCCAACTGCTTTCACGTTAGCAGTGCCTGTATTCATCACAGGAAATTACGCTCTTTGTTAGTTCTGTACAATACAAATTTATAACCTGCTTCAGTGGTTCAAACGAACTTTATGCACCTTTACAAAGGAAACTGTATTAAGGTGGGGGCATACTGTGCTTTATTAATGCGTAATTTCATTAGGCACAGTCATCCCTGAGGAGATTCCTACCAATACCAAGTGTTTAAGGTGCTTTCATGCTTTCCAGTTATTTGTTTAAAATCTTAAACTAAGTAACTTAACTAAACATAACCTGATTGAATCGGGCTCCAGTAAATATTACAACGTAATTTGTGGTTAGCTCACATGGGTACATTTTTGTTGTAGTTTAAATCAAAAGTTTAGTAAACTTGACGAGATAACTAGTCAAACCTTGTGTAATTCCCACGAGGCTGGTTATTGTCAAAGTTGTTTCCGACTTCAAAAACTTTGTTGAGTTTACTTTTCGCATTGCGAATACTAAATTGTGGTCGCTTCAAACTTAGCAAATTAAGGAATCGGCTACAAAAAAGTAGTGGAACTGGTGCTTTCCAATTTAGGTCTGAGAAGTTAGTTGTTACAGGAACTTTTCGCTTGATTTATCCTTAAAATAAGCTTCTAACAGAAAGTTTACTCCTATTGTGGTAATGCCATATATTAATTCAATGATCAAAACTCTTTACCTAATCTAAATCGAGCTCCGTTAATTTTGATAATTTTTAGGGTCCCGTACCCAAAAGGTAAACAAATGGGACCCTATTACTATGACTCTGTTATCCATCAGTCCGTTACGTTCTTCCGTCACCAGGCTATATGACTTTCGGTATAAAGATGAATTTACGTTGCTTTGTGGCGGGTCAGTCGTTTGTTAGTCATTGCGTCGGATGTCCGGTGAGACTCCTGTATGCGCTGGCCTGAAGTCAATTAACTAAGTGTGAAATATGCAAATGGTCGGAACGGTTTTTTTTATGACGTGTTGATGGCTTATGGACGTGAAATATCTCATCAATAAAGAATACATAAATTGTTTATGTTTATATCTATGCAAATACTGTAGAGAGCATATTTTTTTAAAACCATCTGTGGATTTATTTACTAGGCTATGTAACGTGTTATGTTAAATTCTCCTCATGTTATTGTGGTAGGTATAACTACGAGCATTATTAGGCACTTGTGAGTACATTTCGTATACACGTATTATTTCTGCTTTAACAAGGTAATTGGAGAGAAAAGTCACGCTTCAAAACACAAATAATGCTGGTCGCTCATAGTAGGTGTTTGTATTTTTTAATGCGATGCGATGGAATATTTCGTAAAAAGGTAAATAAGATTTATTAAATTATTACCGATCTGCAGGCATAAGGATAGCTCATATATATGCAACAATAGGTAGTATCGAAGGAATACTCGTAAGCGTGGGTAATTGATATTTTGAATCAATCGCTACATTGTTTACTTATCTATAGCTAACTATGACGTACACGTTCATATTCAATTTCCAATTTGAATAATCAAAGTTTTGATGTACTGCAAATTTAATTAACTAGGTAGTTACTAGATAGCGAAATTAATATCTTAGACCTACCTAATAAATCTATTGCGAATAACGATACCAAAAAGAACTTGTAGCTTTGTTGTTATTTTCTTAGTAGGTAACCTGCTGGTTTGAATTTTCAAATAACGTCTTGTTTACGTCCTGAATTATTGTTTCATTAGCATGAGTTTTTTATGTTTATTACATTCCGTTCCATTTTGAGCAAATTACCTGTAACGAGGAAGGTAATATACGAAAAATTTTCTAATGTTTCACAATTTCGCTGCTATCTGTTGAGGGCAGGGATAATAACAATATAAAGGCCGTAATTATCTGGATGATAACGACAGTGCGTAAACATAATGGTATTTCTAAATGAAATGTCAGCAATTACCTTCATTTTCGGTATCTACGTAACAGTCAAGTTACCGTGTTTATTTTTTACAATCCCAAGCTAATTCTTAGGAAAAGACCTCGTCCGCAATGCTCGATTTCAATATAAGCGACGAGTATAAGGAGGGATGTAGAACTACTTCGAAATGTATGCCTTGATGCACATGTCGGGTGCCTAGACGTATAAGACTGAATGCATAGGATAAGCGAGAAATTACATCTCTTCACGTGACGCACATCAATTTTATGAAAATAGCATGAAATTGTCTATTAACCGGAACAAAGACATCAAAGTTTTCAAAAGAATTTTATCTACAATTGGCAGAATTGATCCAAGTCAAAATTCGAAGACAGTAAGAAATTTTATGAACATCTAATAGATATCTATTCAAAAAACCACAAATCTGGCGATTCATCCTAGGGCTAGATTAACCTGATTCATCGAAGATATTCCTTATTGTTAAACTTAACTAATTGGAGTTTAAACAATGTTTTTATCAACTAAACTTGTTTCATTGAATAAGTTCAGTAGGTTACTTGAACGTAATGAAACAAGTGTTCAACAAAATATCAATTACTTAATAACCGTTTTGCTAATAATTGATACAAATCAATAATATCGAGTACAAGTGCAGTAAGTTCACAAGTGGATTATTATTATTAAGTAGCCTAACTTTAGCTCAGACTTCGGTATCAGCTCGGGTATTAACCTTAACTCAGCTCTTGAAGTTCTGGTCTACTGTAATACGCGTTCTATAGAAACTTTGGCAATCTGTTAACTTAATGTAGATTGTTGTGGTAGGTACATGTATTACATTATTGTTTAATAGCTTACCTACCCAACGAGATCTTTTCGTAATTAAAGTACATATTACAGTTCGGTCCTAAAATCTTCATTTAGATATAAAAACAAATAACTTTAAAAACCGGGTAGTGTTAGATAAACTAAATGCTGACAGTATCTAATAATTATTATATATCTGTTAAAAAACTTACGAATAGCTAACTATGTGTATAGTGTATAGTAAGCTAGTCGCATATAACATTGATGACGAAAACCTAAATTATTAATAAATTTGCATTTGTCTTATCCGCCAGCAGGTTGGAGCAGCGTGGTGGACGCGGTTTATTTCCCCAGACATTTCTCGGGAGCATGTGCCCAGTGTGACGTGTAATTTATGCTTTTGTAATAACAATTACGTTAGTGTAGCTGCTACGGCACTAATTCAAATTCTGCAGGTACTTGGTTTTATACGAAATTAATTATATTAGAGGAACTTGATTATTAAGCTTTATAGGTACTCTAGTTTCATGAAAATTTGGTACTTTTTACCATCCATGCATATGAAAATATTTTGTAAATACATGCAAGGTTTATGAAAATGATTACAAAATTTATGAAAAGTAAAACATATGAGTCTCGTTACTGGGAATAACAAATGTTACCGCTTGTAACGCACGAAGTTCGGCATCACACACGCGGAGGCGAAATGGGCCTTAATTTTATTCAATTTGGAACTTTTGCACCCAAAACTTCGGTGATGCATGACTCGAAGAGTAATTTGACTTTTATTGCTTTCGCACAGTCCGATATTCGGACTAGGGTCCGGTTTTAGTCAAGGAAAGTAGTTTTGTGCCTATTGTACCTTACGATGCTGGGTTTAAGTGACAAATATTTGAATTACGTAATTTAGTAAATTAGAAATCAATATGGTAGGTACCTGTTTATGCAAGAAGCTAAATTATTTAATAAAAGTATGGTCTTGGGTTATTAATAATTATGTCTATTTGTACCTACATCCCACTAGTATTGTAGGTATTTATTTTCTACGTTTACCAAACAAATAGGTAATTTATGTTTTTTAAGATATTGCCATAGTTCAAATTTAAAGTAGGTATGGAAGTGTTTTTGGAAATGTCATTATGACCAAATTAGACATATCGGGTTGTCGCTATCAGCACCTGTCACATCGCGTTGAGACTGTTCTTGGACCGGGACCAGCCACAGAACCACTTTAATTTTTCAAATTTTGGTGGCACAGTTCCAAGATTGGAAACACGTTATTTCATTGCAAACCTACCTAGTAGTAGGTACTAGTTCTTATAAAAACAACACAATATACCTATCTTAAACAACTGGTCTGGACTGCTCTGCATGATAATGTAAAATCTACCCATATATTCAGGACTAGCTGTGCCCGCGACTTCGTCCGCGTGGAATTTAAGTACTGGGACGTAAGTATGGGAAATTAAAGATTTTTTTCTAAAATGAGTTCCTCTTTATTACATAAGCTATCTGCCAGTGAAAGTCCCGTCCAAATCAGTCCAGCTGTTTTATAGATTAGCCGGAACACACAGATAGACAGACAAATAATATAAACAATATAATATAGGTATGTATTTAATATTTCAAATGTAAATTATAAAATGTCTTTATAAACCACATTAACAGTTTTTCCTTCTGGGGCTAATATGAAAAGGTTATCCGCATTACTAACCCGCGAGCAAGCCACGTATAGTTGGCCGTGTGAAAAACAATTCGACCTGAGATCAACTCCAACAGCCTTTAGCGTCTGCCCCTGAGACTTGTTAATTGTCATAGCAAAGCAAACGGACACTGGAAATTGTGTCCGTTTGAATTGGAATGGGAAATTGTTGGGGATGATTGGTATTCGTGGTATGTATACAGTTTCACCTGCACTACATCCAGTAAGAATCTCAGCTTCGATTAAGTTTCTTTGTAAAGAAGTTACTCTAAGTCGGGTTTCATTGCACAATTTAGGCGGAGTAAGATTTCTCAATAGCGATGCGTTGTAAGCGTTTCGTCTGGGCATTTTTAAAATCAAAGCAAATACATACAATAATACATATATTTATTTCAATAAATCTACGTAGGCAATATTTTTTTAGATTATAGATTATATCCGATATTTTTCAACTAATTCACAAAGCAAGTTCAGAGTCCGTATTTTCATATCCAAGTATACCATCAAAATCATCAACTAACCGAATCGCAAGACAAACAAAATTAAATAGTTTTAAACGTAGAGAAACAACCAGTTTGTATTTATTATACTTTTCAGAGAAAAAGCTACAGCGCGTTTTAATTGCCTTGAGGCGCCATCTAGTACTATATTATGTAACTATAAAATCTCCTATAGAAAAATTACCTTTAAACTTTAAAAGACGATAGCTTTTTTATTTGACATCCGATTTTGATGAAACAAAGCCTATATGTTGCTCAGGGAAGAGCTTAATCTATTAGTGAAAACCGCGTCAAAATCTGTTCAGTAGTTTTCAAGATTAGCGAATACATACAGACAGACAGACAGACAGACAGACAGACAGAAAAGAAAATCTAAAAAATCATTTTTGTGTTCTGTTACTCTTTTATTATTGCCCACACCCATTTTTTGTTAAAAATTTCAATTGTACAGACACGCGGTTTCTACTGTTTTATTATATGTAAGATAAGATAAGAAGAAGATTTCCGTTACCGTTAGGTAGGTACTTAATTACCTATACTACAGTAAGTTACACATCGGTAAAAAAATATCATACCTATCGATATAAAAAAGATCGATTTTACCAGATTTTCTTCATACTATTCACAGAATCCAGCGCGTCTCAAATTCAAAGTTAATATTTCAAACAGCGGTGGTAGAACCGCAGTAATGTGCAACTTTATCGTTAAGACGTCTGCAATGGGCATGTCGATTCCAACTCAATAGTTATAAACTGGTCTTTTACTGAGCTAGGAACTATTTCAATGGCGCTCATGTCAGCTGCAGGTCGCCTGGATGAAAGCTAGTTATGGAAAAATAAAACGCATTTCATTTGCTTATTGGCTCATTTTTTAAGTCATTTTCAATGTTATTCGAGTTTTTGGTCGCAAATCTTGTTAGGCTTTTGGTCTTTTTAGGCTTTTGACCCATCTTAATTAATTGTGTTAAAAAAAATATGGAAAATTTGCAAAGAAAAGACGTTCCAACTAACATGCATATATGAATATTTCAACTAAGGCTACGGTAATATTTTGCCGTTAAATTTACCTACTATATTACACGTAAAGTTAGTTACGAAGTTAATAATGTTGTTAAGTAGCATATATACCTAAAGAGAATATCTATTGATACTTATAGGTAAATATTTAGCAGGATAATTCATTGAAATATTCTTATATTTATATATTGCTTGTAACGTCCTATAAAGTATGTGTATACAATACAAGTAACATACAATAGTGTGGGTATATTTTTATCCCTGTTTCCAAGGTATTATATACCTTATTGAAAGATTATTTATATCTCGGCTCTCTATAAAATCCTCCACTTCTGATTAAATATGAGTACCGCCCCCACCATATTTTTGTGTATCATTTACAATTTATTTTATTTCTTCCAGCTCAATTTCATGTTTCCATGATTATTTAACGCTATGCAATCGCATACGCGGGCTTGCTTTCAAACGTGCAACTTTGTTGCGTAAAGTTTTAACTGTTTTCAGTAAATACCAAGTTGGATCGCCTCACTGACAAGTTTCAACAGTAAGTGTGAACAAAACTCTCTCATTGTTTGAATACACTGAGAAGTTCCTTACACTGTACTTACCGTAGTTACCGTATAGAACTTACCTAATACTGCATGCTTTGTTTAATAGAGTTATATGGTTCATGTTATAGAGCAGACAAGATAAAAAGATTGTGACAATTTTTGTTTCTTAAATATCTTTTATATTAGTCCCTAATAATAGTACCTATGTACCTACCTAAAGTATAACGTGCAAGTGCTTCGAGCGCTTTAAGAATTATAAAATGGTAGCGCCGCATTGGTACAACCCAAATAATCGCTTTCCTAAAATATTAATTAGGTTTTGTGCTGACGTGTTTCGCGTTAAGACAAAGACAATAAAGCAAGAATTAATGAAATTATAGACAGGTAGATACATAAAAGTTTATATTGGGATGTAAGAATACACTAGGTGTTAAGTAAAAAGTTACTGCTCCTAAGATGAACCCATGAGCAGTAAATTTTTACTTTTCAAACCTATAACTAAGCTTTACGGTTACTCCCGATTGATCTTATCTGACGTAAACCTCCCTTTTTCGTACTAAAACGCACATCACACGGACCCTAACATGGTATGATGTATGTGGGCTGTGGGGGCTTTTAGCGGGAGCAAATATCATGGACGCGGGCGTTGGTTAAAACCAGCCGAACATTTTAGTCCCACCCTTTCAGTGAACTCGTTTCGGCCTATGTTATTGGGCCATTTATTGGTTTAGTGGCCAGTTAAAGTTATATTTGTGTAACGGTAGTAAAAAATACATAGAAAAGTTACTTGTAAACTAAATAAATATAAATAATAAATAAGCGATAAGTAGGCTGGTCGGTGGTAGAAATATTTGCGTCCATAGCAGATAATTATAACTTCAGGTCGCTATATTTCACTGAGCTACGTGGAATAACTTCGTAGGTACGATTACTAACTTGACGATAAGTCTTAAATGGAGATTCTACCTTTTGTATAGGTATTTGTATAGGTATATTACAAGTAGATAACACATATTTAATGCTGATTCTAATTGTGAAATCAACAGAGTGAGTCAATTAGGTATCTATTTCAGTAAGAAATCAAACACCTTTATAACTTAATGAGTATAGAGACGAAACCGTAATGAGTTGGTATCTTGAAAAGTTCCACCCCTAATAGATTAAAGTAAGACACTAAAAAATTAAAGTATATACTTGAGGTCTCGCTCCTCATTCCAATTATATTTCCTCTCTTAATGTTGATCGAACCCCCGGCTTATTTAGGATAAACTTTTCGTAGTATATTTACATAATTATTCCTGGAGTCATAACGCCGGCCGAAGAAATGGCATGAGTAAAATTTTGAGTAACCTCTCCCGTTGCAGGCTTTGATGACCGCATTATTTATAAGAACCCTCTTTACTTTATGTTGATTTAATTTGAGTCTTTTTTCGTTGGTTAGGCCGGCGGCCCCATCGGGTACACGAAGTACAGTGTCAAATATTTATTCACTTGCATTAAATATTAGATAGGCACTTTTGGTGGGCTTCTATGTTGGTTGGGAAAGATTCGTGAGTGGGGCAGTAAGTTCCCTGCACGTTAGAAAGCGTTTTCCCATTTTAAAGTTGACCATACGGTATGCTAATAGAATATTAACATTCTAGGGTTCAGCAGCAAAGGCAAATAATGTAGACGCGGATTCGGTAATATAAAAAAAATACGTGAATTTTTGTAGCTCTCTTAGAGACTCTATTATTTTTAAAGGTTTCTATAACTGTCTCTCTGTAATTTGTGGTCGTAATGTGTAGAAAATAGAAAATAATTGATAGAGATTAGTAGGGTAACCTAAAACGAGTATATGATGATAACGATAAATATAAAAGATTTATTTTTATGTATTAAGATACAATATATAATCGGAAATAAGAACTTAAGCTACGCTCGTCGCTTTTATGCAAAAAAAATATGAATATTTTTTTATTTATTATAGAATGAAGACCGATATTAAACAATTGGTATCCATTCTATTATTAATTTTAGTAACGATAAATCTCAAAGGAATTGT
Source organism: Polylopha cassiicola (assembly GCA_038024825.1). Lineage (NCBI taxonomy): Eukaryota > Metazoa > Arthropoda > Insecta > Lepidoptera > Tortricidae > Polylopha > Polylopha cassiicola. Next base: position 9,568,642 of record CP149044.1, on the reverse strand, counting down.
TAACGGCTTCAGTCTCGTGAGTCAGGTTAGAAGCTGCAGTAGCGCAATAAGCGCGAGCAACACGCTTTGAACATAAATCTCATTTTTCCGTTGAAGTCCTGAAATCCGCTACTAAATTATTTTGGCACGTTCGATTCGCTAAAATCTATAATAACACGGGCTCTCAGAATTGAATACAAACAAGAGATAATATGTTTGAGGTTACATTGATCGTGAAGCTCCCCGTGACTTTGTTGCTAGATCACAATCGACCGTGCCGAAGAATGCTTATTTTTGTTTCATATTTCTAATAGCGGTTTGCAAGGCTTTTTAATTAGGTACTGTTTGCGAGGTAAGGAATAGGTACTTATACATGTAGATTTCGGGTTTCACCTTCGTAGGAGATGAATTTTCGAACATATTGTATAGCATTCTCAAGTACCTAAATGCGCCGAAGGAATCAAATATTTGTTTTTAGATACATAGTGAGAGTAGCTCACAATTTAGGCGTTAAACTTTCTGAAACTTTTTAATTTGATTAAACGTAAAATATTTGTACTTTCTTTTGATTACTATAGACTCTATATATCTACTTGTTGAACAGAGTAGCAGTATGTACGGAATAAATTGAATACCTCGTTGTTTCCTCTGCGCCAATTTTAGAGCTACAGATATAATTTCCTCGTCTTTCTGAAGAACGAAATATAAGTTTGGTTCGTTTGTTGGTTGTCTGAAAGAAAGTTGTTTCGAATTGGTAATTTATTTTTGTCATCTATACATTAAATACCTATTTAAGGAATAGAAACAGGCTGACGAAAAACAATTTAGAAGTGAATTCTCTTCTTCAATTCTCGTAACACAATTACAAAATTGCTAATTCTTTTTACTAAAAAAAATAATGGTTTTAAAATCGCGTCCCTGTAGGTTCGATAAAACATAATCTAAAAATATAGGTGTAACGTAAGACTTCGAAAAATATGTTACGATCAGTCAAAAAATATGTTAAGTATATAAAAAGGTTAAAGTGAAACTCTAATTAAAGTGAGTGAAAAAAAGTTACCTCAACGCTAGTGAAACTTTTCAGTTTGGATTTTTTGTATTGACTAGCTTATCTGTCCGTTGAAATTTCGCTGAAACTCGCCGCGCTGTCGGAAATCCGACCCGATACGGCGCGCTCGTCGTTTTAAATCGACCTACTGTTTACTTCAGGTAACGTACACGGGATGTGAGAGAAGATTCTACCCAGGTAGGTATATAATATATTGATTCTTATCATACATTTCAATTAAGAATTTGCTTATTTAAAATTGGAGATCTGTCTGTTATTTGTAATTTATCTGTAGGTAGGTATATTATGACTTACTCTGTCCTAAATGACTGACTGATTGGCCGCTGATCATAGAGACCTAAAATTTGGAGGGTGTGTTCTTGGAACCCGTACGCTACTTACCCGTACAGGACTCTATTGTAAATATCTATTTAAGTCACTTGAAAACAATTACATATTTGGAATGAAATAACTATTAACGGATTTAACTCGCGTATATTTATTTTATTTGCTGACGTTTCGGAATCTTTACAGTTTCCATAATCGTAGCACGACTGAGCTGACAATAGTCTAACGCTAAAGTCACATATTTCTTACATAATGTGACTTAAATATAGATTTACAATTAAATCTGGTAAGTGCCGCTGCGAATAGGTTAAGTGAATTAAATGGTTAACATTTTCGGCATTTACGTAGTTATAATAATAGAGATAAATATGAAAATATAACAACAATATATGTGGAATATAAATTTCTTGTCATTTGAAATTGTATAATACAAATTACCTTGTGCTGAAGTTACTTTAATAAGCTGCAAAGAACGGAGTACTGTAGTCGTTAAGCCTTGTAGTTCACTTTCTTGTTATAATGAATTGAGAGTTATAAACTTTAAATAAGTATGATCCTTCAAAGTAAGAACATCTCCAAGGGAGAAAGTCCCGTGAAAAGCTTAGAAGTGTAAAAAGCTTATTTTTACCATTTATTTATATACCTACCTACTTAATTACACGAAACATATTTCATTGATTTGTATTGAAAGCCTTTATTTTTTCCATCGTATTTATGTCTTCAGTTTTCAAAATAGGTAAAGGTTCATCTTAATAAGCATCGAAGAAAAGATAAAAAGATTAAAACAGAGTGTAATTAAATTAATAGACGCAATATAAATTTATAAAGCGTACTTTCCTACTTTTGTGTGTGAACGCTGAGTTTGCTAAAGTTATTTATTTTACTTTAAGTCCGTAACTCCAGATGCGAAGTTCACTCAAACGAAAAACACAATTTAAGAAGTTGAACAAGAATTTATGTTCTCTTTTTGCTAACTTATGCTGTTGTTTTCGGTCATCCGCTCAGTCTTGATTAAAAATTCTATTTAATAGTAATAAACCTCTTATTACGTAACAATTTTAGCATTCAGTTACAGAATAATAATTATAAAAAAAAAATATTTCCCGTCACCGGAGCTAATCTTAAATGGTGAGTAGAAATAAAAGTTATATTTATATTATTACACACAACAACAAATATAAATTAGGTATACTTCTAAATATTTCTAAATTAGAAAATAATATTACATTTCAACATATTCCATTCAGTTAAATAAGTAACATAATTAACAGCACGGGGCACGGTAATGCGAGAAACAATTATGTAACAAAAACAATTTACTTTAATAGCTTTAATTATATTCTGGCGAAAGTATCAAGTATCAGTTTCTCGACGCAAAAGCAACATTAATTAATTTGGTAACTCTCTAGTGTCTTATTATAAGGAAGGCAGCAGAAACGGAGGGTTTGGGCTCACGTAACAAACATGAAATGTTCACGAAACACCTTTGCTTCTTGTATTGATACTTATAAATCTTATATATATATAAAAATGAATCGCAAAATGTGTTGGTAAGCGCATAACTCGACAACGCCTGGACCAATTTGGATAATTCTTTCTTCTAGATGTTCATTGAAGTCCAAGGATGGTTTTTACGATGAGAAAAATTCAAATTATTGCCGGGAAAAGCTTAAAAACAGCTCTATTCTTTTTCCCATACAAACGTTTTCTAACCTAAGATAATTTGAACTTCGAACGGGCAGGATGACGTCTGCCGGGACCGCTAGTAGTATATATTATTGTACATAAACGACGTCAAATAACTGCATCTAATTCATAGTCATGTAATTACTACATTTTATAATGCATAGATAAAAAATATGCAGAAATAGAACTATTAATTTTATTGGACGTACCTAACTACACTACTTGTATTATTCAGTAGGTACTACGGAAAACGATGTACTTACTTAAAGGTTAAAGTGCCTATCCATTAGTCCAATAGGTATATTTGATCTATGTGGCTTGTAGGGATCTTAAAAACTTGTGACAGTTTATCTCCTTCATGTCACTCATTTTTCTCAATATTAAAAATTTAAGTGATTTTAATCTTTGTAAACTAATTACCAGAGATCGCAATAGGTAGTGCCTATTTACCTAAACTTGGCGGGAGGAGGTGACTAAGAGTGGTTACAACCACCAAAAATATTATTTATTTTTATCGAACGCGGGATTTCCCGGGATTTATAAGAATACATAATCGACACAGATTCACACTCAGCGTCAAATGATTAATAAAATGTAATTGTTTAATGCAAACATGTGTGTCGTGGTGTTTCACGCAGTGGTTTTGAAAATTACATTTCATTAACCATTACAATTACATTTCATTAACCATTACACCCTGAGTGTGAATCTATATCGATTATGTATTCTTATAAATCCCGGGAAATCCCGCGTTCAATAAAAATAAATAATATTTTTGGTGGTTGTAACCACTCTTAGTCATCTCCTCCCGCCAAGTTTAGGTAAATAGGCACTACCTATTGCGATCTCTGCTAATTACAGAGCAAAATGGATAACGGAAGGTGCAAATTCTTATCACACGCTGCCTCTAAGACCGCTAAGCTAAAAAAAAATTTTGTTGTGAAGTTTACCTTGAACTTTATTGTTTAATGTTATTTAAACTTTATTTTGTATTTTTTTTATTCGTAATTATTACGTAGTTATTGGAATAAACAACTGTTTATAACCATGTAATTTTACTTGTTAGACATTCGTAAAGCTTGTTACGAGCATATACCTACTGCATAGAATCAATATATATATTATATATGTTTAAGTTGTTCAAGTAACTTCACTTTTACTGTTAGTTTACGGTAGAAATAGGCTCACAATACGCTGCTGCACTGCATCAGCTAATAACTAGCAAGTATTATAATTAAATATTCTGTCTTAAAAATTTCATCACCGTTAGGTAGGTATATATAAAAATTTGTAATCGAGATTGGTCAACTTTTTTTAACTTTATAATTTGAGCTTCCAATAATGTAGTAAAACACTTTTTATGCATATATTCATTGACTGGACCTAGGTTCCGAGGTTTTGCAATTTTTATGCCGAACTGGCACTCCACTAATAGAAAAGAGGAAATCTCTATAGTCTTTTCGTGAAAGTGCCATATTAAAGTAGTATTTCTAAACTTAAAACGATGCGATTATGTAATGTATGGATTATGAAATACTTTTTTTATAAAAAATTATAAGTAAAACTAAAATATATGAGCCGTTCGGTTTCATCCCTCAAATCATTTGAAAAAATGACACTAACATTCGTATGAATGTCACGTAGTGTAAATCTACAAAAAAAATCTGCCAGCAAAGTTAAGGTCATATTTTAGAAGCGCCCATAACTTTGATGGCCGCGCTGTAAAATGCGCCGCCTGTGATGTGATCCATCACCTTACTCTCTGACGACGTTTTTTAGAACAGCCAGGGAAAGAGTGGTTTTATGTAATAACCTAAATGCTGTGATTTGTTAATATTTTTTTATAACTCCCTGTTTTATCGTTACGCTAACGGTATTAAAATATACATATAAACGCTACGAAGATTTAGCTTAATATACTCCTTTAGCAAAGATTGTAATAATCCGACAATTTATTCCTAATCGTTGCTCAAAATCACGCTGTGTCCTTTCTTTTATTAAACTGAAATTGTTATCATAAGCAAAATATTTAAGAATTTAACTTAGTTATAGCGTCACTAAATTTGTAAAGGTCTGTGTACATTCAAATATCAATTCATTTAGTTCATACGTCGTTTTAGTACCTCGCGTCATCAATGCTATATCAACATTTATTTCCCGTCCTATTCGCATTAAGGCAGCTAAAAACTATACAACTTAGCCTTGGGTCTCGTAAAAACCGATATCCGATTTGGTATTCTATAAACCAATCGTAATAACCATCAAGGGAGCTGTTTCTTGGAAATGGTCACTGGTTTTTCTAATTTCGTTACTCTTTAGACCCGGGGTTGTTACATATTGTTTGTGATTCGGGTCACGCTCTGGCCTCTTTATTAACTCTGTTGGGTAACTCAATAACTCAATTTCGTGTAGAAGGGATGAGAAGGGCCTACGTACGTGTTACGGCGGTTGCATTAGAAGGTATCGACAAACTTGGTCATTAGCGAAGGAAGTTGTTGATCGTCGGTTAAATAACAAACGGGGTTTCAGGATACCGTAATAGATACTAGTATAAACTACATATAAATCTCATAATTGTATCGGCTTACTATATTATGTTTGGTACACAAACTCTGGATTGTAACTTTCGCAATTTGCAATACGTTTCAGCGTTTACGCAAAATGTTAAAATTGACGTGTGAATTAAAGATTTTCCTGGTGTTTATTTATATTTAATTTGATTTCATTCGAGTGTTTTTTATGCATTCACTCGTGAATTATTCAGTAATTCTATGCTCCTTATAGATATTAAATGATAAATGCGAGGGGAAATATCTATCTCAGGTAGTAATAGCGGGACAATAAAGGGCAGATTTTCTTCCAAGTAATCTAATTTACACCGCATTTCATTTATTACGCCTCGTCATCTCTTGCAAGCTAGCACCCAGTTTTACTGCGTCGCTCCTCGATGTCCAATCAAGAAAACTTGCTCTACGCAGCTTAGCTGACTGCCTTGCCTACTTTCCTTTACTTATTTCTGCTATATAAACTTATACAACTTTTGTGTGGCAAAGGCAAATAAGTTATAATTATGGCGAAAGACATGACCGTATTTTAGTGGGAGTTGGTACACAGTACTTACGAGTATATACTTAAAATGTCGTTAATTATGTAATTTAGTAAAGATGTTTAAAATATAAGGTTGTTTGTAATTTAAGAAATGTAATGCCGTTGATGACTATTCATGAATTATTTTCTAATGTCTATTATTTATTTATATACATTATTGCAAAAAGCAACTTATGATGCCTGTAACACCCCAGCGTTCTCTACCAATCATCTTTAATCATAAAACCACAATGCGTAGGTGCAACCAATAACTAAATTAAAAAATATACCTATCTACATATGCATAAATAGTTCCAATGATGAATATTATTAAATCAGAAAATATTTTGGCAATTTGTGCTTGAACGTCAGTTTACTCGGTTCCTGTTTGATGAATGGTGAGAGTTCCAGAGTATGATTGAGTTAAGGGCGAAAGAGCTGGACATACATAGTGTGATGAGAAGGTATCATAAGAGAGAGAACGGGAGGACCGGAGTTCGTAGCTGGGACGAGTAGCGTAAAAAGAGAATAGGGAATTTAAATATTGAGGTCAAGCAGGTTCAAAATAAATGGAATTCAATGAACAGAGAGTTCGAAGAGATCTTAAATTATGAATAGCAGATAATTTTAGATGGCGTCTGGATCTATATTGCATACAAAACTCAGCGATATATTTCTCACAAATTAAGTACAGTAGGTATATTCAAAATCCTATTGTATTATGTAATATTAGTAGTAAATAGTCTATGTTGGATTGGCATTAATGTGTTCTCTCGGAGGTCAACACCGGATGGCGTATGAGTAATGTTTGCTTTCACTAAAAGCTGGACCGTGTTCTATAGAGCATTGCTTGTATATAGTCGCGTTTGTGACTCCTGTGCTGTACTTCCACGGAATACATCAAAGGCTGAAGAGAACGGCCCTCGTCGTCGTAGATAAGTGATATTCTGCATTAATTTACTGTAACAGAATTCATAATTATAGAAATAGATATAATAATCATAAAAAGAAGGTAAAAGACGATAAATAAACGAATAAAATATTATGTAGGCTGATAATATGCTATTGACGCTATGGTCGGCTATTATTTTCGTCTATTATCCCTCTAAATCTCTGAATTTTCTAGAATAAGAGAAGTCATTATATAAAGTTTCAATTATCTGTTTACCAGAAAAATACGTTAAATTTGGTTTAGCGACCTAAAGCTTAACACGCAAACAAACTAAGAAATGTTCTCAAAAATAATAATATAAGAGTAAGTAATTGCCTGTAAAGAGAATAATGATTAAAAACAGCGCATTGTTGCCTACACTAGTCATTAAATATCAGAGCTCCTGGTTTCTGGTTCTCCGAATATAAAAACACAAAAGGGATTTTTACGATTAACAATATCTTGAAATGTTCCACCGAATTAATAACAAACCACCTGCAGAAATTCAATTTCGCGAAAGGCAATGAAAATAGCGGGAACCTTTCACAATCCCGTAATGGAAGTACGAATTCCGAGTGTATTTCCTATTTTTGTTTTATTGTAAATAAATATTTTCCTCTGAATCAGGCTTCGCTATAAATCGATTAGGCAGGTCAGCTTTCGTCGGTGCTCCTACTCTGGTAGATTACGGTGTGGTTTAAGTGACGAGAGTATATTCAATGCGGGTGTTAGTCGTCACAAGTTACGATGGTGATCCCGACGCAATCCACTCATGTTCGGTTATATGGGTTTTAAAGTGTCGGGATTGTTTTCTTATTTTGTTTCGATTACAGTGGATTTTTTGCTTTCTTTATTTTAAACCGAGTGTGAGACAATCTGTTTAATTTACACAAACTGTATTACATAGGCATTGGTTGAACTTGGTATAAATGATATCAATGTTATATCTGCTTTGTATTTAATTTGTTGTGATTTCATTTTTCATAAAAATATATTAGACCAACACTTTCCATTTGATTCCTACGTCCCGATTACTCTGTATTCCTCTGTAAAGCAAATCGAACATAAAGACTTGTAAGAAATACTTACATTGAAATGCTTTCCGGCTTGCACAGCATACCCATGCCTACGAGTATATTGGTAGGTAGGTACAGTTTGAAGATTTAAACATTTGTATCTTGTTTGTTTAAATGAACAAACGAATAAGATCGTATCGCATATTTAATAACTAGCTGTGCCCGCGACTTCGTCCGCGTGGAATTTAAGTACTGGGACATAAGTATGGATAATTAAAGTTTTTTTTCTAAAATGAGTTACTCTTTATTACATAAGCTATCTGCCAGTGAAAGTCCCGTCCAAATCAGTCCAGCTGTTCTATAGATTAGCCGGAACACACAGATAGACAGACAAATAATATAAGAAATATAATATAGGTATGTATTAATATTTCAAATGTAAATTATAAAATGTCTTTAAAAACCACATTAACAGTTTTTCCTTCTGGGGCTAATATGAAAAGGTCCGCATTACTAACCCGCGAGCAAGCCACGTATAGTTGGCCGTGTGAAAAACAATTCGACCTGAAATCAACTCCAACAGCCTTTAGCGTCTGCCCCTGAGACTTGTTAATTGTCATAGCAAAGCAAACGGACACTGGAAATTGTGTCCGTTTGAATTGGAATGGGAAATTGTTGGGTATGATTGGTATTCGTGGTATGTATACAGTTTCACCTGCACTACATCCAGTAAGAATCTCAGCTTCGATTAAGTTTCTTTGTAAAGATGTTACTCTAAGTCGGGTTCCATTGCACAATTTAGGCGGAGTAAAATTTCTCAATAGCGATGCGTTGTAAGCGTTTCGTCTGGGCATTTTTAAAATCAAAGCAAATACATGCAATAATACATATATTTATATTTATTTCAATAAATCTACGTAGGCAATATTTTTTTAGATTATATCCGATATTTTTCAACCAATTCACAAAGCAAGTTCAGAGTCCGTATTTTCATATCCAAGTATAACATCAAAATCATCAACTAACCGAATCGCAAGACAAACGTAGGGAAACAACCAGTTTGTATTTATACTTTTCAGAGGAAAAAGCTATAGCGCGTTTTAATTGCCTTGAGGCGCCATCTAGTACTATATTATGTAACTATAAAATCTCCTATAGAAAAATTACCTTTAAACTTTAAAAGACGATAGCTTTTTTATTTGACATCCGATTTTGATGAAACAAAGCCTATATGTTGCTCAGGGAAGAGCTTAATCTATTAGTGAAAGCCGCGTCAAAATCTGTTCAGTAGTTTTCAAGATTAGCGAATACATACAGACAGACAGACAGACAGACAGACAGACAGACAGAAAAGAAAATCTAAAAAATCATTTTTGTGTTCTGTTACTCTTTTATTATTGCCCACACCCATTTTTTGTTAAAAATTTCAATTGTACAGACACGCGGTTTCTACTGTTTTATTATATGTAAGATTACTCTTTTATTATTGCCCACACCCATTTTTTGTTAAAAATTTCAATTGTACAGACACGCGGTTTCTACTGTTTTATTATATGTAAGATTATGACTTTACTTTCCTACGGAAGTTTATAACGCATATAGTAGATACTTGTATTATACTCGCTATTAATAATCATAAAATGAAACGGTTAAGCCCGAAAGTCTTAAATCTTGTTTTTTTTTTTTAAATTTACGACTTAAGAGGACAAGACGTCAAGCATATCAACTGTCAGTTTTCATAACAGTTATCCTGAAAACTACTTAGCTTCATACTGTGTATAATCAGGAGGAAGAAATTAAACTGCTCCCGGGGGATAATCCTGGAGAAGGGAGTTTGTGGGCGGTTTAGTAAGAACATTTCATTAGTATTAATTAATTTTATGCGGCTTATGAACTCTGTCCCTCACGACGGAAGTTTTGAACGTTGCAAAGGAGACAGCAATCTCCTGACCAATTATTCGAGGAGCACATATCATATATTATGTAAGCGATATGGCCCAGTAATTTAGATGATGATTCTTTGTACTATTGGATGTCAACAATGCCTCCATAATTTGGCGATATGGCAATGATACCGTATTATCTTCTTCATGTATTCGCTGGAGTATCTAACTGTTATTAAAATGGCCTTGAGTTTTAAAACTAACGCAACTCCTATTTGTGGTGAAAAGTTTTAATGGTTTGTAGAGATGCCAGTACCTACCTGGATGTTCTCCGTAAGAGGTGCAAAATTAACTTCAGCTATTAGAATAATTTTATTAGTAAACAGCTTAAAAGCTACACAATATTTAGAACAGAAATAACTTCATGGTCGTAGCGTTCAGAAATGTAATAGTATGTAGCTTTTTTAAAGAAGAGTGAGTTGGTAATGTTGAGGCACGTTCTGCTTAAAACGAGGTACCTCCTGAAGGTTGCACCCAGAACGCGAGAAGTTATAATATAATTATTTAATTAACATTCACAAAATAAGCACGTAATTTAAACGAAAGTATGTATGTCTTAATTAATAATAATACAAAGAAACTTCTTATTAACTGCCGTTATTCCGCGTAAGATAATTGAGCAAACTCCATTACAATGATAAGTTTACTAAGAGTACAAAGTTTATCCATTTGCCATATTGAAACCAACCTAAGGGCGTATGAGCATAGTGTCCGACCTAAAGCCGGGGATCGAAACTTTTTATAAGAGTGGCTTAGCCATTCCGTTAATCGTTATTCAGACGCATTTGAAATTGAAACCTAAATATCGCAGACTATATTCGTGACTATTTTCGTTAGATGTATACACTATTCGGATAGTCATTTCCAATGTAAGAAATTTAATTTGGATCTTTCATAACAAGAAATAGTTATCAAAGTCGTATTACTAAGCCTGGATCGGTATCTTCTGACCTTCACAAGAGCTTGTAGAAGTCTAAATTTAATAAATGTGTTTTTGATTTTGATTTTGATCGAATATAGGCAGATACTCGTTGCATTTAATTTAATTTTTGAATGTTATCTTAACTAATTCTGTTTGTGTTAAAATTTTGTATTCTTACAAATCGGACACAGCGCGTATACGTCTTTAGTTGAAAATTGACTTAGTTCTCCCAAAATCCATTATTTGCTCATGTGAGGATTAGTGGTTTAATTATATTCGTGAATACCTACTTAATGTTAAAAGTACCTAAGCTCAAATATATTTGACGACTTAGATAACTTCAATCGCCCAAAGGTTATCTGAAAGGGATAAGTAGCCTTATTACATTTGTATTGTTAACGCTGTAATCCCTATATTTAATCTCTGCATTTATTTTGTTGCGCAATAAGGATTTTATATATGTATGTATGTACCTACATACGTAGGTACTATAATATCTGGTATTAATTAGTGAGCGCCGCGCTGGTTATTGTCGACAAGTCGGAAAAAGATTTTTCAGCTTTGCTCGTATCTTACTCGGACATGAAGTAAGTATATTACATGGACTTACGGGCGAACGAATGAATAAAACAGATAAATTATTTCTAATTTATCAAGTTAGTTATAATGGTGTAAATTAAGTAATGATTAGATTAGATTAGATTTATTTATTTCTGAAAATTCATACAGTATAATTACACTATTATGTCGAATTATATTATCACTCATATTGAGATCGTCAATACAGATTTAACTACATTTACGGTATCAGCAAAAATTATAATTTTATTACAATAAATTTAATTATGTATAATATAATGTCATATGGTTTTTAGTGTCAAGCAGTTTAACATTAATAATAGAAATGTATTCAATAATATATATAATTTATGTATTTATTACTTGTCTTTCCATTTGATGTAGAACTGACAGCTCAGTAAATTTTCTGTCCTCCATGCCTCGTTTGATAGACCGATAGACGTATTAAAATGGATTACCTTCCTAACATTCTTTAAATATTTTAACTAAACATTTTGATAGTGTCATAGTTTTGCTTATTTTTATTTTATTGTAATTATTCAAGTTTCAGTTTTGTAACACACGCATTATGATTGTGATGGGCAACACAGGAACTCTACGTTTACACACGGTTCTTTAATTATTTTGTACATCACTTAATTCTCATCATATAAGCTACATGTACCTACGTCTTATCAAGTACCATGATACACGGAATATGGTGTAGGCACACCCGAATCGTTTATACGCCAGTCTCACTTGCTAGGCGTTGCCTTTAATGAGTAACCTCGCCCGCTCTTATCTCAATCTACGAGTAATTTGCTAAACGTTTTGTATGGTAAATAATTGCGTTAACCGTTTCACTCCGTTGAGAATATACTCGTGCCCTGTACGCAACGTTAATTATTTAGGTAGCAGATCGAAATTGTATGCGTGTAATAATATAAATTATGATGTTAACGTTAGTAAGTGTTATCAAGTTAAAAATACACTTTACAAATGACGACAATGTAAATAGTAATTTTATTTCTGTGGTCGATTTTAGTTCTTTAGTTTTGTATGTGCTGAAACATCGCTAAGAGAGTCTCACAAAAAAGAGCTCGTCATCGCGGCTAGCCAATTAAAGGTTAGAGTAAGATGTTACAAGTTAGGTACGTAATTTTATTTTAGAGGACTGCAACCTAAATACGTTATATTTGTTAAAGGATGTCAATAATATCTATTACTTTTTTTTAAAAAAAGTAATACACCTACAGATACCAGTTCATGCTATGATTTTACATAAATTCTTGAATTTCTATTCTGGTTTGCTATTTTGTTATTGTTTTGTTTGTTTTGGTATCCAATTAAAATCGAATTCTCGAAGTATTTTACTCAAGTCTTTCATCTTCCGAAAATACCTTATTTAGTGAAGATTCTTTGAGTGTTTCGAGTTTGCTCAAAAATAATTTAATGCCTGGGCTTGCGGCATCGCAAAACGTTTCAAATAAATAACTGAAAACTTTTTCAATTTCATCCCGCGATCCGCAAATTGTGTTTTGCGTTTGAGTAAATCGAGAAATGAATAGGTAACAAATTCGGCTTCCGCGAAACGAAATTAATTAAGTTTCCTTCAACGCGTCTGGGTATTAGATGACTTGAAAGAAACCATTGTTTATTTGATTAATAATAATGTAGAAATTAAAGGCAGTGCGATGAAACAATTATTTTTCACTTAAAGTGTTAATAGCGTTAGACTCTCAACTCAACCCGTCATCATAAATAGGGATTCGATTTTTGATTAATGATTTGCGTTTAAAAAAAGCACCGTGGAACCAAGCATACGCAACGTCGTCAAGTCTGATCATATTTCCATGATAATGCTAGCCTTACGTTAATACTTTACGTTGTATATTATTTACTGAACTCATCAATATATCTACCTCCGCTTACTACTTACAGGCATGTCTTCAATGTATCGAAATCTAAGGTACTGAAAAGGAGGCTAGCTGGGAAAAAACGAATAAGTTTACTCTACTGGACTTTACTCCAACTGAAATAGTCCATGTATGCATTTTTGGGAGACTTTCACGACTGCACTTTCATCAATCAGTTTTTATGAAGGAAAGATGTTTGGGTTAATATTGGATCAGGACCTGTCGGTCAGAGTCAGATGACTGTGACTGTGACACAAACATTTACTTATTACTTATTAATAACAGGTAAAAGTGATCACTTCACATGATAAAAATATAGCACCAAAATAGCTACAGCGAGCATTCATAGAAACAATAGCACAAGGACCCGGACTCCACAATAGATAATCAAGCCACAATTTGTAACATTGAACAATAATCAAGCATTGAAAACAATGAGGACTTAATCGAACGTACCGTCCGACATCGAACAATGTCCAGTTTTGCATATTCATCGCCGATTAATTCAATTTCGAATGGCGGTTTTCACTCAGCAGAGTTGATTTTGGTTCATTTGTCACTTTTCACATGAATAATTCTCGAATCTGCGTTTGTTCAGCGCCACTTGTGAGCGCGACTTGTTTTTTTTTTTAATTCGTAAGAGTTTGATTTTTTTTATTTGGTAGTTCTTTCTAGTACAGTCTATTTCGCTTTACATTCAATCTGTATTGTAAGCATAATGATATTATATGATCGTTAGTGAACTAGTTTCCAAACACTATTCATAATATTTTAGCGAAATCCTGCATTTGCATCAGCGGACACCTCAAGTGCTAATTTATAACGATGGAACTTGGCAAGCTATCTCAAGATATAAATCATCAGGTTAATGTTGAAGTTATGCATATCAGATTAATATTTATATATTACAAAACATGCGTTATTCGTTATATTATTAATGTATTAATTATCACCCAATTTAAAGAATACTTATTTATTCGGTGATATAAATCATAATTACTTATTAGTCGTAATATAAGTAATTCCTGCTAGACGACAACTAACTAAATAAAAAAATATTTATATATTTATATAAAAAACAGTAGGTACTTATAATCGGTGTTATATTTACCAAGAGTATTATAATTAGAGTCATTAACGTTTATAAAATGTAGGTAATTACTATAAATGGGTGTCCATTAATTCGTATTGATTGCAGTAGATGTGAATTTATCGTGAAGCTTTTAAAATCGGCTGCCCTATTTACGTTTAATAAAGCAGAACGTTAAATTACCACTTTGTTGGTAATTAGAGCCATGGTAGCGCTGCTATATTATTAGAGTAATAATTACATTCAAAGAAGTGTAAAAATGGTAAATCAAACTTGTAATACATAATTTTTTGACACATGAAAGAAGCGGTTAATATACAATAATGATCAAACAGATCGTATTGTAAAATTGAAAGATTATTGTATTAATATTGTGCAACAAGTTTAAATGAATAAATTACCGTGTTTCTTTTTAACAGTCAATATAAATATACCTAAGTGTTTATCATGAATGAAGTAAGTACTTAGTAAAGAATAAATAAAATGTCAAAATAACAGACCATGAGTATTGTCGATGCGTAGGTATCCTATCAACTGAATCCATGCGGGAAACAATAAAAAAATCACTTTGAACGCCGGTTTAATTGAAATAGGTCGACGAAAAAATTGGTATAGCTCCGACGAGTCCGGCAAAGCTTGCATATTTAATGCTCGACGGCCGCCACGTTGTATGAGATGTATCGACAGCTATAATATTCTCGGTTAATGCCAGACTGGAGCTGAATATAAATACCTCCGAACTACCTCCTGAACAGCGCTATAGCATTAAGAACAGAAGTGTGCGATTAAATAATATTCAGATTTCTTACAAATGTTAACAACATATTTTTTTTCGTAGCCGCGCACCCTAGATTCTTCTATTCATTGCACCCATCTAGGCATCTGTCCTATTGTGTCTGCAGTTACGTATTTATCACCTTAGACAAAGTATCTGGGTCTAAAAATGATTTGAATCGGTTTGCTATAGAATTTATCTTATCTTATCTTATTGGTGTAGCCCTTTCGGATGCACTTCGACACTTTTGGATCTTTTGTGCCTACCCCTTCTTTAGATTTCTCCAGGTTCTTCATAACCGATTCTATGTATGGCATTATGTCTCTCTCCAGGCTCCAGGTATCCGGAGCCAAGTATCTTCATTCTGCGTCTGTTGAGGGAGTCGCAGTGGCACACCAGGTGGTCCACAGTTTCACATTCCTCCTACAGAACTTTCGATTGTCTGAAAATCAAGTCAATTGGAGATAATCGAGATGTTGCAATTAGCTAAAGCGACCTTTTTAACAGTTTGAAGCAAACCAATTGCGATCGCTTTGAAACCAATAGCGTTATAATCAAGAGCGGGTCTGTCTTACATTTGCACCAATATGATTGAAATCATAGTAGGTACTTACAATAATATCTAATGTAATGTAATATATTATACAAGGAATTTGTTTAGTCCTAAAATAGAAGACGTGATATGAAACTTACAAACCAAGTGAGTTTCTGGTGTCGAAATAAAAACAAATAAGTACAAACTTATTAAATGTATGATTAATTTCATTAAAAACGTTTACTCTAAGTCACAATAGTTGTTATTTATAAGTGCCATCTGAATAAATATTACCAGAAGTAGTAAATTTGTTTCATACATATTATTTTTGTAAATAAATATAATATTTAAATTTATGAACTGCTAACTAGCCTTTCGCAATTTACGCTGGTCTGTTGCCTGTTTTGCATTTTTGTACTAACTTTGGTGTGCTATGAAAATTTATAGTTGAAGCTGATCATTTAGGTTGTTAAAACATAAAAAGGTATTAAAACTTGTATGTAACCAACTAGACCTTCATTACACTCGACGTCATCCACTAGCAAGTTTCTGTTCAAGAACTGAACTTGGAAATCATATAGTCTCGAGTAAGTATATATGTATATTGTATTTCAAGTACATGTATTGGTATATTGTATTTCAAATAAATTTATTTATACATATTTTTGCCTTCACAACATAAAAAACAAAAAAAAAATGTTTAAATTTGAGCGGTTCTAGTTTTCCACGCGATTTGTTGTTTTTTTTTATACAACCAAAGAGTTAAATAATAATGTGTGCAAGTCTAGTTTGACGTATATGTGTATAATGTTAAATATATTACATTATGAGCCAGTAAGACTAGGTATTTTGTGTTAATTTTTTTTAAATCGTTCAGTCTTTTATATACGACCAACGTGAAAAATGTCACCAACCGAAATCAAAATTGTTTGTTTTATAAATAAATATGGTTGCTAATATCAAGGTATTCAAATAAATAAGTAAGTAGGTTTGCGCTGGCTTTCTCGGTTGTACATACCTATTTGGTGTTTATCCAATCAATTTCTGTATCGCAAAGTTAATGGAATATATAATCGTCTACGTTAAGTTACATTAATCTCGTCGCAAAGGGGTGTTTATTCAGTAATTTTGGTCAAGAATAGGTTTTCATTTTGACACAAAGGCCATGTAATTGCAGTCGCGACGTGATCTTTATCGTTAACGCTTTCAGGCCAAATTACGAAGGCGCAGCCCTACGACCCACTTTTCTTATCGAAATTTCAACATAGATTTTACGTTTTAATATTGATAAGCTAAAACTTTTATATTATTCAAGAAAAGGAAAAGTTTTTTGAGAGAGTAATTAAAACCGTAACTCTACCGTAAGGCACCTAGAGTTTCGACAACAGCTTGTGTTGGTTTAGCTCTGATTGAGATCGTAATATGACGATGTAGACGTCTTGTAAATTATTATTATACTACCTGCTTACAAATAATAATTTAACAAGAAAATAATATCATCGTTAACTAGATGACTTTGTTTCTAACACTTTGAACATTCTATAGACAAGAGCTTTTAAAAATTCAAAGCGTGCAATTATGACTTCGCCATCGTTACAAATTTAAAAACTTCCAGCACAATGACTTCACAAAAGTACAAAGAAAGCTCGCACGTAGAGATTTAAAAGCAGCTGCAAGTTGGATACAGCTTTGGACTGCAAATTACAGTACAGATAAACAGTGACTATGCGCTGAGACCGACCGCCTGCCAGCGCCAGTTCGTAGAGGCCCTCGTAGAGGACGGACGCGCGTAGCTCCTCGTAGCGCTACGAAGCTACGCCAACGCGTTATGTACTTTAACGTACTACATTGCGTCGTCAAACATAAACAAAAAGTGATATGAGTTGTACGTCTCCAAGCTCAGTATTCCGACTGACTCTCCTAATATTGACTTTCCTAGTGACGTGTACTTTCGTCGCCAGTGTTGTGTGGTTATTGCGAAAAAACTCAGCTAGCGAATATGAAAATTATTACTTGTCGAGAATTAATATAAGCGCCGTTAAATCAGAGGGCAATAACGGCTCGTCGCCCGTCTCGGACCATTACAAAGACTTGATTAAAATAGAAATAGCGATGCGACGAGTGGAGGAAAACAGCCGTCGATTGAAGGAGTATACTAAATCATTGTTGTGGGACAATAAAGACAAGTCGCTGTGGTGTGTATTGTTCAAAGACAGTGAGAAGGCGGATAAACGGGTTGGGAAAAATAGACAATCTATCGACGAAGATTATATAAAGGCACTGAGGGAGCAGAAAATGAGGGAGGCAGTTATACATCTGAGGCACCACGGGGCCCACCACCGCCACAGACCAGACCTCCTGCAAAGCATGCCGTACATTAAATAGATAAGACATCGAATATGTAAATAAATGTATGTCACTCGTATGTAAATTAATGTATCGTATTAGCGTGTAAATATATTTTTATATAAGTGTATAGATGAGAGATAAGTTACAATTGTTAACTTCAGACAATACTGTAATAAACCATCAGAATCGATATTGAACGTTTTATTTAGTAGGTTCTCTATTGGAATATAAAAATATTCAGTAATTTATACTACATTAAATGCAAATTGCATAATTATAACAATACGAGTACAAATTAAAGAAAATGATTACCTATACTTCAATAAATAATAGCAATTTGTCGTATAAGTGCTTTAGTTTTTTCCTACGGGTACATAAACTTTAATTTTAAATCAGATATGAAATCATGCACTGAGCCCGGAGAACATATTTTATGTTTTTGTTAAAAAAAGACATCATAAGCCTATAACTATAGCTTTCCTTTGTAGTTCCTTCTACAATCTGAAAACGTAGAAGATATTTTTTGTTTGTTTTATTTTAATTTCTCCTTTAGGACAATATAGTTTTACATAGAAATAACTATAGCCTATCGCTTAATTTTAGCGTCACCTCAGTCGTGCTGCGAGAATTTTTATTTATATATTCGAAACGTCAGCAATTAAAATAAAACATACGAGTTAGATCCGTTATAATTGTTTTATTCTAATGTGTAATATCCGCGAAGATATCAGACTTCTTAGTTCATGATGAATCATGTGTTATATACCTATATTGCATCTACCTACTTATTTGTACGTTGTTATAAATGACAAAGTATGTCGGAATTAGAATTCTCGGTAAAAAAGTATATCATGATACGAATATAATAATAATAATAATAATAATAATAATATCTTTGGACAATTCAAAGCTTGTGTTATGGGTACTAGACATAGGATAAAGTCATACATAAATACATATTATAATACATCCAAGACTCAGGTACAGTAGGCCAGTGCTCATCACATTGACATCTGCCCCTAGCGGGATTCGAACCCGCACTCTCCGGTTTCGTAGTCAGGGCCTCTGACCACTAGACCAACAGGCCGTCAAATCCCACCATACCCACCATATCTTTAACTTGTAACTCATCAGATTGCTGTAATTACTTTTCACCTTACGCTAAAATACAACATACCTATAAGCTTTACTTACTCTTTACGTCATTCCAAACTAATTACGTTTTCTGTCTAAATTTCCAAAGACGAAATTAAAAATACCAAAATCATGAAAATGCGAAGAAAAATATTTTTCCCAGAGCACAGAAATTCTCGTATCGAAACGGCTGGATATTTTTTTTATAAAATTTTGTGTGCATATCAGGTAGGTTTGGGAATCAGCCAATAACAATTTTCCATATCCCTAAATTCTAAGACAACTTTAAAGTTTTTTTTTTATTTTAAGTAAAAAAAAATGTTTATATTTTTCATGATTCAGCTTTAAACAATAGGCTAATCTACAGTAATGTCCAATTTCCTTGTTACTTATTAATAAAGAAACATATAGGTATCGTAAATTACGTTTTTTTCTGAATACTGTCTCAAATCAACTGCGGTTCGATCTAAAGTATTAATTATAATTATATTATACACACGCGTTTTCTTACTCACCAGTCGTAATATAAATCCAAATATCCCATTCCGACAGTCATTAAAAATTTGGTCGAAATTGAAATAATAACAGATATTTCTCAGAACTCATATACAAATAGGTGCATATTGGTCGTTTATCCCTACTAATATTATAAATGCGAAAGTAACTCTGTCTGTCCGTCTGTTAATTACGCTTTCACGCTAAAACTACTAGACCGATTTAAATGAAATTTGGTACAAAACAAGTCTGGAGCCTGAGAAAGGACATAGGCTATTTTTTAACCGACTGCAAAGAAGGAGGAGTTCCACGCGGACGAAGTCGCGGGCAGAAGCTAGTGAGTATATAAATTATCAACGTCGACGATATTATGTGTCAAACAATATTTATAATTTATGATGGACGGTTATTACACATTGGAATGAAACAATTATAACGGATTTAATTGACGTATTTTTATTTTATTTTATTAATCACTTTAGCGTTAGGCGTTCGTCAGCTCAATCGTACTGCGAACAAGGGAACTGTAAACTTTCGAAATATTAGCAATTATAAAATAAAATACTCGTGTAAAATTCGTTGTTTCAATGAAACAATATACTGACATTTCACACACCACATAAATTCAGTTAAGAGTTTCAAACAATGATACATGTTGAACACTGACGTGTTTGAAATATCTTTTGTATTGCTATTTCTGTGTAATAATAGGAATCATACCTTTTTAGATATATAAGGGTGGAATTTAATAATATCGCAACCTTTATATTTGTATTATTCATCCAAACCTTTATTGCAGGTATGAAATTACAAAACGAAAATGTCGTTTGTTCAAAATATTTTTTTGTAGCAGTTGAAATTTAAGAACCAAAATTGAATTGATTAAGGATATTTAGTCTTAATAATTATGCGATATCATATAGAGGTGTAAAAAAAATTAACGTGATTTCAAAACGATTATGTATATAGATATAACAAAATTTAACAACATCAAATGAAAATCTGACTACTTCTTGTCACTAGCTAAACTTTTGCTTATCATTTTGACTAAAATATGCATATATTCATATATTATTAAGGAAATAGGAAGTTTAATGAATGTTTTAGGGACGTTGCCGCGCTGTGAGTGTATCTCAATCGTGTTTTTGCCATACATATGTAACTAGGTATACTTACAACTTAGTAATAATTGTGCAAATCGTAGAGAGTAAGGTACTGGTTATGTATAATTATTTAACTATAAAGAAGGTATGTACGTATAACGCTATCTCTAGAGGTTTCTTCTTCGTGTACCGTTTAATGAGGACATAGCGTGATAGGTAGTAAGTAAAGTAATTGATTAATAAACTTTTTTGATGACATTACTAATATTGATGGATCTTGATTGCATTTGGAATGTTCTATGTTTAATAAACATATATGCGTGCAGCAAATTTCTAACATATATGATAATTTCTAGTATTAGCTAGGTACACATAGTTAAATGAAAATGTACATCAGATGAAAACATAGGTAAATTAAATATATGACTGCTCTTTCAACGAAAATATATGACAATAAATCCATAAAGAGAATTAAATTTTTATATTAATTTTATGCCATGATGAAGCTATACCTTTATTTGCATGTAAAATTAACATTTTATACTAATCATTTTGTAGAGTTTTTGATAAAAATAACACCATCCAGATAATAACTAATTTATTTTCAGGCCTGTATGGGTATGGTTTCATAATTACTGTTTATAATCGCTGTAACTTTATTTAAATCAACGTCAGTCACTTGTTTACAATGTTCTGAGTTAAGTTAAAACGTCTTTTAGTTTGGAAACCCTTTCAAGAAAGCAGCTAGCAAAAAGTTTCACGAAGAGGACTAGGAAAACAAATTTAATGAGTCGATGCAGGAAAGCTCGGAAAAGACGATAACGTTAACTTTTGAAACTTACAGAGTACTAAAAAAATCACTGGAACAACATGTGGCAAAACAAGTTTTTCGTAAAATATAGGACCAAAACATGAACATTATCTGAAGTACCGATATTCCACCAAATTTAAGTTCACCAATTTAACTTGCTGCTTTTGTACACAATGAAAATTCTACTATTCCTTCTTATGAGGTTTAATTGAATATTCCTTTACTCGAAAAGGAATATTAAATTATGCAGTAAAATAAATAAAATTCGTTATTATTCTTGTCTGGTTTGAATCCGCAATTCATTTTCATTTGTAGGATTACATAGATATTTGCTCCTAGTTATTACATATTATTTGATCCTCATAGGGATCTGAATGTGACGCTAATAATTCTAGAACGAACTGTTATGACATCGTGTCATAACTCATGAATGTATTTCCTAAACTAGTTTGCTCTAGGGCCGGTATTGACTAATCTTTAATAACTATATCAATAACCGCTTTCAGTTCTATCAAAAATGACAGTTTTGTATGGGCTGGCAATCGCTATGACCTTCAAAGTAGACTGTAATTTGATTTTGGTTTCTTGGCCTTTATTCTTACGTCGAACTGCTTACATTTATAACCTTTTGCGTGTTTAATTTAAAAAAAAAGTATAATAATAGGGGTAACAAAGAACAGTAGCTTACCTTGTGTTATCGACATTCCATTGAGTAGGGTACCCGTCAGCCACGTGATGGATTGCCCGTGATATTAAAAAGCAAATTAACTACTTTTTAACTAGCCTCATGAGAAAGCTTCATGTCGGAAGCAGTAAGGCCCTGTTTCTATTGAATTCTATTGAATAAGTAAAATTTAAGTATAAATTTGATCTCAGAATATTAAACTATTTATAAATGTATTAGACCGAATACGTGATATGAACTGATGTATCAACAGCACACTACTCGGCAGCAAGTTATGTCTGATATTATTTTTTACATGCCTGTTTGCAATACAGTGTAGGCATATTTAATAAAAAATATTAATTCTCTCTTATAAATTTTTAACTCCAAGTTGATTTTCAAATAAATGCAATAATTTTCATGAAGAGAAATAAACGTTACATCTAGTTTTATGCAAACTGAAAATCTTTAAATAACATTGCTATTAGATTATAAGGGTTCATAATATTAGTGTCTTTTGTGGTAGAAAAATATCAGACAATCTGTTTTACGCGCTGACATTAGGCAGATAAATGGCACCGAAATATATTGCGTAATAAAATGTCTCTATAGCAATGTTTCACGCAGGTGCACCTTTCCAAATTGTTAGTGAGATCGTGCTTTCTTGTCCCAAATACGACTGTCAGACCCTTGTCAAGTTCTAATTATACATTACCGCCGCTTTCGTTCGGACAGCTCGCTGTGAAATAACCCAAAACTCAAACATAATACAGAAAACAACTTTTCCTCTTACCGAGTTCACGTCGACTAGACAAATTAAATATAACGTTACTGTCTTAATAAGATCGTGAACATGTCTCGTGGAAGTTGAATATTATGGTTTGTGGGATTTTTTTTACCTTGGAGTACCGTTATCGTTATATTTTATCACTACATAGTATAAAACAAAGTTGCTGTCGCTGTCTGTCCGTCCCTATGTAGGTACTTATGCTTAAGGTTTAAGCGTACCTACTAAATGTACGCATCGGACTTTGAAGCGGTTTTTTAAATAGATAGAGTTATTCAAGAGGAAGGTTTTAATGTAAAATACATCTATAATATACCCGTGCGAAGTCGGGGAGGGTCGCTAGTTTAGGAATGAATGAAATAGAAATCTAATTACAGGTCAATAGATACTAATATATTTTGCTGTCTACAAGTCCTAGGCTCCCTAAATTTAATTTCGTACTCAAGAGTCGCTTACATTTTGCTAAGACCTCACTTCTAAATTCAGCTCGATCATAATATGTTATTGGGTAATTTCATATTTATTTCTTAAT
Source organism: Polylopha cassiicola (assembly GCA_038024825.1). Lineage (NCBI taxonomy): Eukaryota > Metazoa > Arthropoda > Insecta > Lepidoptera > Tortricidae > Polylopha > Polylopha cassiicola. Next base: position 9,544,933 of record CP149044.1, on the reverse strand, counting down.
AGTGTATATAAAGAAAACATCTCGAGCTCCGAATGGGTTCAAAAGAGCCAAATGCGAGGAGGGAGGAGTGCAAATAATGTTTATTTAATGAAAAAAAAAAATTATTTGCAACTCTACTACGATTTTTTTTACTAAAATAATACTTATGTACTTTTTTCTGAATTTATTAAACATAGCAGCTAGTAGAAAAAAATGACTAAGTACCTAATTATTGTATTTACCGATGATATGAAAATAGCCTAGGTATCTAAATCTTTTCTGATTTTATAAAATATAAAAGAGTTTTGTCTACTTGTACTATTACTTATTCTGTGCTACGGGTAGCAAAATATATATATATACAGTAATAGGTACTGATAATCATATTTTTTTTTTATTAAAGATAACATAATTTAATAAATAAATATAATAAGTAACATTTTCTCCTGATACCTCGGACTCGGACGGACATATGTTATTTTAAAAAGCTAAACCTGTAATTTATCAAAATCTAATTTTGGACTGAAATTGTTCTATTAGGTATATACAATTTTCTACAACAACAGATTGCAAGAACAAGATATTAATAACTTAGATATAAGTTACTAATAGTAATTCAGTTATTACTAGGATTAATGTTATTTAACTGTGGGTTTCTTATCAGTATGTAACTTCCGCTTTAACATTTACAAGTTGATGATTTGTTAATCATCCGTTAACAATGGAGGTAGAACCAGTGCAGGGTAAACGTGAAATAATTATTTTTTGTTTTTAGAAGACTCGACATTTTAGAGCCAATTATAAATTGATACTATAACTATATACTATAATACTTACATTGAAAAAAAAAGCTTTTTATTTTTGTTGAGGTGGTAAACATAGGTAATTATTTTAATATGATCGGATTAAAGGTCGACCACAGTAAGAACATGAAATTAAAATGAGGTCAGTAAATATTTATGTTACCTATATTAGGTACTTACTTAAATATAATTATAATAAATACAGTACAATTTCAATTATTAGTTTTCCAGCGGAGCTACGTCGTGTATCTTTTTTGCATAATACCTACTAGGTACCTACTACCTACAAATGTTCAATGTTCGAATCATTGTGTCAACATTACTTTCTTTTAAACTTATCCCTATTAGATAAACTGCAAATAAATCGTCCTAAAATCAGAAAACGAAAAGATGGTGCTTGGTAAACGCAATGCGACAACAGTCTCACTATGCACTATGTCGACACGAATTCACTTCGCAGTCACTTCAATTTTCGCGTACCGAAGTTGCTTTAGATATCCTCAAGGGAAATTCGGGCGCGTGGAGTTGTCGGCGACGCCCCAGATTGCTGCTATTACTTCTAACGCCCTCCTGTTTACCGGGAAATAGTTATTCCCCATCTTAAATTATTATTAGCCGCAGGTACGCACCCGACTGTGTGGCGCAGTGGGAATAAAAACATCGGAAACCCAAATTGGAAAGTAGATTGTAATGTAAGTAGGTATAACAAATATGTTATTTCTATAGCAAATATGTTGTCCGTCACAAGAAAGGGTACCTATATTTTATCAATATGATTATTACTAGTACGAGTATATCCAAAGCAGTGGTGTTGATATAAAACCTTTACGGTAGACTTATACTTATTCCCGGGTCCCGTGACTCGGGAATGCGTTCATACTAGGTTAGAGGTAAGTAATCAACCTCTATGCTAGGTATACGTCTAGCATAGGGGAGGCTTAGAGGTTGATTATTAATGGTATAAAAAAAAAAAAATTAAGGGACCGCTTCTCATTTAGGTGTTACTACTTAATACCTACAATCTACCTTTACCTACGGTCCCCCCGACATGGCGTTTTCTTTGTAGAAATATTAATATTTAGGTAACTAATATTAAGTTTTTATTATTGTTATACTTTTTAAAGGGCTTTTAGATTTTTATGTCGGGGGTTTGTTAAATTTTTTTTTTTTTTTTTTTTTAATACTTTTTGTAAGTAGGTATCTACTACATAAATTATTATTTTAACTAATTTCCATTTCACATGGAATTTTGTAATGTACATGTTATCCTCTTACATTTGATACCCCACTCGGGTACATTTGTCGACATTGGACATTTACCATTTACCCTTTTACTTCCCATAATTTTTGAACTACTCATCCGATTTTCATTATAATTTCAATTTTGTAATGTATACGTGATCCTCTTTCATTTGATACCCCACTCGGGTATATTTGTAGACATTTGATTTTCCATCCCCACTTTGACACCCTATATTTTTTGAACGACTCAACCGATTTTTATTATAATTTCCATTTTGTAATGTACACGTAATCCTCTTTCATTTGATACCCAACTCGAGTATGTTTGTAGACTTTTATTTTTCCATCCCCTCTTTCACCCCCCCTAATTATTAAACTACTGAGCAGATTTTCATAACACATGGCTAAGAACACTCCCAACATATACACCTTTCAAACAAAAAAAACAGAATCAAAATCGGTTCATGCGTTAGGGAGCTATGATGCCACAGACAGACACACACACACACACACACACACACACACACACACACACACACACACACACACACACACAGACAGACAGACAGACAGACAGACAGACAGACAAACAGACAGACAGACACGTCAAACTTATAACACCCCTTCGTTTTTTCGTCGGGGGTTAAAAAGACAAACGAAATTATATCATTTCGTTAGTCTTTTGTTTAACCACATGTCAGTTTGCTGTTAGTTAATAAATGAATGAGTCGTACCGCGTATTTTAATTATTACCTATATTATCCATGAATATCACAAAAGGATTTAAACCAAACAAGCTGTTATTAGTATGTAAATATTACTTATTTATATAGTAAAGTTGTTTCACTCACAGCATCATTGAGAAGCAGAGTTTCAATTTTTAATAATTAGGTAGATAATAAATACAAGAAGAAGAGTAGATAATTCCCGATACTTTTTCTTTGAAGTCAAAGGAGGGTTAACAAGCCTCTTACGTGGGTCGCTCGGGCAAAATAAGGATCTCTGAAGTTTGTTCGAGTCCTGTCCAATATGCTAATAAGGGATTTGATATAACGGCTTTCCTTATTAACGCATAATACCTTCAATGTATAAATTGTTGTGCACCTACGTCTAATATTATGATAGTAGTCTAATTATTCACTTTAATGAAGTTAATCTTTTGAGTAATACTAGTTATTATTTTTCAATGAACTCGTTTAAATTATTACGAATGTTTTGATATTCTTTTCGGAAACAATCCAATTTGCGTTAGTACCGGATTTCGAATTCACGTTTTATGAGCGTTAAACCGCGCTAATTTCGATGCTGCCTGCAAATTCCATTTTATCATACGCGTCGGCATTTATCGGGAAAATAATTTTATTTGACTTGCCATTTCAAATAAAATGTTATTTATGTTTCATAAAATTGTAATATACTTTTAATAATAGTAATTTATACGTTTATTTATAACTTTATGGAGGGTCAGATACAAATATACATAAAGTCGTTTAAATATTCGAATATGATCCTTTGATCATACATCACAATTAAATTTCGTAAAATGAAATCTCTTACGGTACGAAAAAAAAGAGTAAAAGTGAAATTTTCTCACCAAAAACAAATAAGCTTTGGCGTCTTTTATTCAGAAGATTAATGAGTTTGGAATTTCTCCGAGGATGTAAAGTCGATGAAGTCATTTTTCTAAAGGCCACTGCCAGAAAATGACACGAAGATTGATGTTAGTCAGGATCGGTGAAGCGTAAAACTTACAAGATCGGAAATATAAACTTTTTACATCAGATTATTTTAGGAAGTTTCTGGTTAGGTAAGCTGTTTTGTTTTTGATCATATAATATGTATATACATCTGTATCATTTTGATTGCCCTTTAGGTTCGTAAAGTCCATCTGCTGTTTTAGTCTGTAGGTAGGTACATACCTACTACTACAATTTTTACCATTCAAAATATTTTATTTATTTACCTGATGATTGAAGAGCTGCTATCCGATATTGGGGAATTGATATTCGGAATTGCTTGTTAAGGAACTTTCTTCTTATCAAGTTACCGGGGCGCGTGTAGTTGAGCGAAAACATTTGAAAGTGTCAATAATTAAATAAAGTCAAAGGAAATAACTTAAAAAAAAATTAAGAGGAGTTTGTAAAACTCACTGACTTGCTATTAATAACCAGGTAATTACTCCGTCCCAGAACCATTTACAAAGATTGTGATTATAATGAATAGCATTTGTTCGCTTTGCCTTTGATGTAGGTACCTACTTAACTATCTTAGATATACCAATTTTTAAGTCTACTTTTATTAAGGAATATTAATATCCAAAAATTAAATACCTTTTAATACCTGGTTGCTCATTTATTTCTTAACAAATTAGGAGGTCAACTTTTCGTAATAATATAATTTAACTCTACTTTATAAACCGAGTAAAGAAACTAATTTTCAAATATGCAAATTGCGATTAAAAAGTTACATTTAATAAAACCCCTTTAAAAATTAATGCTATTAAGATAGGCACAAACTGGTACTTATGTACGCTGAAGCACTTTACCAATTTCTTATAAAAAGTTGTAAAAACTCGTCTTGTTCGTACCCGTTACTTTTATCTTGAAATAAAAATCGATGTTGTTTATCTGTACAACCTGTATTAACTGAATTTAAAAGTTAAGTATTTTTCTTTTTTTGAAGTAGGTACTTATGAGTTCGAAATAGGGTTTTAAAAACATACTGTAGGCATCCTAAACACAATCTCCATTTAAATTATGGAATTTATTTAAGAAAATTTATTTGTCTATAAATTAAAATCAGCTTCTTCAGCTTCTATTATTATATTATGCTAGTGACAAGTTAATCTGTTGTCTACGCTGTGACGTAGTTAGGGAGGCAGCAGTAAAACATGTTTAATAGCCTTTTCAAATGGGTAATTGTAGTTTTTAAGATAACAGGAGAATGCAATTTAGTAGGTGTTGCTTGATTAGCATATTTTAACGCTCTCTCGTATAACAGTCGTAATTACCGAGGAGAAGTGTTAATATTTCTTTATAGCTTTAGGCGATGTGGAGTCAAGTTTTTTTTATATATATACCTTATATTCTAATTTATATAATTGATAAACGTGATATGAAAAAAAATAACGATCATATATACAAAATTGACTCGTTCTTATAGATAGGGAGTTCTATTTTTCTCTCATTCATTCAGGTACATCATATTTTATTTATTTTTACACTGAGTATAGAATATGTACAAAGGAGTGTCGAAAAAATGAAAACGTACCTACATTTTTTTAATGAGATTGTTGTTGATGTTACATAATTATATCTACACATTTTTTTTAAATGATACGATTTTAATTGTAAATAAATTGAAGACTATTTATACTCTTCAGAATTTTTGAACATTCTTTAACTTTTAAAGAAAATCCATCACAGAAAGTCTATCTTGAAATGTAAAATACGTTAGAAATTCAAGACGATTTATGTTTACCTTGGCGTTGTTTGACGTTGTTCGTGTCGGACGATTGAGGTGGTAAATTGTAATTACGATTTGACAGAGGTCTGGCAGCCCGGTGGCCATTTTACCAAGCTTCGGCTGTATTTTATTTGTGTAATAAACGCCCCGACTAATGCAAAACACTTTTAATAAGATAAGAAAATTTACAGCATTTGTTAAATGTATATCTAATTAAATTGACGTTTTTGGTCATATTTTGTTTATAAAAACTGTTATATACGAAATAATATAATGTGAAAAAACTTTTCCGGTAAAACGGTAAATTTTCTTTTATATTACTTACGTATGGTCTAAAAATTTTAGTTGTTAATATAATGGCAATGAAAACAGAGTAAGTTAGAAGAATAACTTACACAGGACCACCCAATAATATATATCACAAAACCAAAAACCAACCTAATCGCATATTCAGTCCATGTGTACACGAAGTTCTACAAAAGAACGATCAAATGCTTTCTTTGTTGGAAAACAACGTTTTCTGAGAATCGCTTTATTCGAAAGGATATGATTATTTCAAGTTCGCTTAGTGCCTACCTTTACAATGTTTACGCTTTGTACGAGCTCAGTTTGCATTCAACGTAAAGTGTTTGTTCGATGGGTCCTATCTATGTGGGTCAATAGAAAACTGGGGTATTGAACAGTAATAGGGTTACATCGGGAGCTGAATGCGTGCCCTTAAAAGTTTTTCTCCTCAAAGGACTAAAATTATTATTCGTGAAAACACGGTAACGGTGAAAGTTTTGTGAATATTGTTCGAAAGTATTCCCAAGGTACAACTGATTACATATTTTAAATCTGAATCAAAGTTAATCATTTCATAGAAGTATCTGTGAAATTAGATACTTATCTACAGTTCTTATGAAAGTAACTTCACAGATCATATTCTTCGTAAGCGTTTGACTTTGAAAAAAATGGGTAAATAATGTTTTACTTCGGGAGAATATAACTTGTCCGACATAATAATATTTCATCAGTCATCATAAATAAACTTAATACATTTCAGGCTTAAGTTCCAATCAATTTGCGGTACCTACTTTCTCTCAACCACAAAATTGGATTTATATTGAATATCAATTCGTAATAACAGGAACAGTCTGTACAATCAAAATGCTAGTCATTCATCGTAGTTAACTACACCTATTGGGATTATTATGGGTACGAGCGGTGGCAGCTTAAATAGACTCTTTTATTACTCTATCGGGAGTCTTTAGTTCTCCTCAATATAAATAATGTACTGGCCTTGTTTCGTCCTTGTTGTTTGGCCAGTTATTTGTGAGGCAATTATGTCTAAAAGAAATTTGATTATTGTAAGGAAAAGACAATCGTAATTGACTGTTACATTTTTCAACGATAAAATGGTGTTAAAGTTATTAGGGGTAATTGTTAGATATAGGTAGTTATTCAAATAGGTCATAAATTGTTGTGGTGGCAATACAATTTCACGTACCAGTTCTTCGCTTTTGTAATTTAGTAAACTTTCTCTAATTCTAGTTTTGAAAGAGTATTCAAAATTTTGTCTGCGTTTTTATTTTCAAGAATTTAAGACCTTAAGTTGGTAGGTACTTACTGTAATCGAATTTCATTTGAAGTTTTTCTTTGAATCCACCATTGCTTTCAACTAAAGTCAGAAGAAGTATAAAATAACAGAATGTTACAACATCTAAAAGCTTTTCTTAATAATGATGAATAAAAACATGTAGTTTCAAGCTTTTAAGAAGTTTAATAAAAAAAAATTCAAAATGACATCAAAACACTACTCACAGAAAATAAATAAGTAACATGATTTCAAACGTGTAATCGAATTATTTAATTTTAATTATTGACATAAGTATATCTTAGTTTCTAGCCATCTCTGAAACTAAATAAAATATACTTTCATATTTATATTTAACAAAATAGCATGCGTTATTAGTATTATAATAATATGCAAAAAGCATGTAGCATATATGTAAGTATAACTATATATATTATAGGTAATTGACAAATACACTGTTTATAATTTACAATTACTGATCAATTTAGGTAACCGTATTAATTATATACGATTAATTAGTACAGTTGCCCAAGTTGATCAGTGCTAGTGGTTTACAAGGTGGGTATAATACATCGTAAACACGGCTTGACACCAAGTCGTAGCCGAGCATTGTTAGCCAAGCAACAAGTTCCGGTTGGTTGGTTCTTACGGTGCACTGGCCATACACAAAATGTATGAACTTAAGTCCCAGTTACTGTAATATCACGGTACCTAGCATCCAGGCAAGTGTTCTATAAGCAGAAACTTGTGTGTTGGTTATGCCAACAATATTGTTGTTGTTGTTGAATTTGTATGGTTTAATTTAAGATGGGAAAGTTTAAGTGTTTAGTTTGATCCTATTATAATGTTGTAGGTAAATTGCTCGTAGAGGGTGCAGGAGGTGCTAGAGTGGCGATCAGGGATCGAGAGACACAGGGTAGGCCCCTATGAAGTGGTCGGACGACTTGGTGCAGGTCAGGAATCCACTGGATCATTATGGAGGTCCGTGACCTTTACGTATGTATAAAAACTCTTTATGGCACAATAAAACAATACAGAAGCGAAAACAATACAAATATACAAAGGCGAACTTATTGCACCATTTAAGGGATCTCTGCCAGTTAACCATTGGGCGAACCTATCATAGTGGATATACAGGTTGATATGATAATTATAATAAGAATTTATTTCTAAAATAATGCGTGCTTGTCGTGCTGGATGTTGTTTCATAAAAAATACAAGCGCTTAGAATATTAAAAATCTTGCTATATATGCACTTATTGTTTAACTGCTTTACTTAACGGTACAAGCACGGGGACATCTATTAACAAAAGATATTCCTTGAATTTTCAGCTTGTGCATGTTAGCAGCACGTAGTAAGTACGTAAGGCTTTGACATGCTCATCACGCGACAAAGGAATAGTTAACGAATATTTACCTTTCCCACCTACTGCCGCTTAGCGAATCCCTAAACTTTACCTAACTTACTCGTACTGAAGATTATAAGTACCTAATTGTTGGACGTGACAATTCGTCTAAGAGTGGGTTTAGTTTCTACAAGCTTTTAATATCTTCTAGTAAAAGGTTTCCTTTGAATATAATCATTACTGAAAATAGATGGCATTATATCTGTTACGACGTTCACAATCTTAGGCAGATCTGTATAGATCTATCTGTGTGGGTAAAGAGAGTTAACGTTGAGAAGTGGGCCTGTGTCGAAAAGGGGATAAGGGTGTAACGTTACGCAGAACAGTATCATATTATGCTATCATATTGGAACATATTTATACCTATGTTATTGTTTAATTAATAGCAAAAAATAATACGTCCGATAATATTTCCTAATTTAAGTAGCGAATTAAAAAAAATATATAGAGTCCATTCATTCAGGATCAGTTCGATTGTCTATCAAAGAGAATAACAAGCACAAAGCTTGCGGTCTCAAGTTGACAGTAAGCGTTGAAAACGGAATCGTGTACTCGAATCGGCTCAGAACGTAGACTACACTGCAGGCCTGAGCAATCAATTACGTTTGTAGTCGTAACATACCTATTAAATAAAGTAAAACTCTATATTATTCGTGTTGGAGAGTGGCGATCATTTACGCTTCCATAAAAGTAAGAAAGGATATGAGGTATTAAGGTTATTAAAATAATATTAAGAAGGTAAGTAGAGTAAGTAGGTAATAATAATATATGTTGGAAGTTTGAAGTAGGTAAAGCGATTCAAGAATAATACTGAAATAAAATATGTACAAACTTCCACTGCCTTTTTTACCTCCTAGGGACAAATTTACAAAAAATCTTGGTGCTGACATAAGATGTGTGTACTTAGGTTAGCTAGTCTAAATACATAGCCCAGAAATAATTTCCTGAGTTTGCGTATGAGTCCTAGTTCAGTATTGTTAGAACGTTAGTCTACGTACTCGTTTGCAATAGAAATGGATCCAGTTAACAATTGTTCGCGTGCCCGGCTCGTATGCGACACTATTGCCGTATTGTCGGTGTTTGCTGATTTAAAACTTCGTTGTAACTCTATGAAACTGGATACTCCTCTTTGTTGCTTTATATAAGCCTTATCTATTTTGTGGATACTATGATAACTCAGCAGAACATCATAAAAAAAAATAGTTAAAAATTTGTGCTGGATTTCCATGATTTCAAATTTAAGAAAGCTATAACCGCTGTATTCAAATATAATAATGAAATTTATTCACTAGAAGAGTAGTTAATATAGTACAAAACACCTTTCCAGCAATACTGGTACGGAAATATTTATAGTTAGTTAAGTAGGTCAGAAATTAGAAACTAAAAGGAAATTAACAATAATTTTTCATGTGTCAGGAAATAATATTTGCCTACCTTAATAATAATACCTATCTGTATGAAAATACAATTATGACCTTTTCGTAGGTGTAATTATTTCTAGTGAAATGTTTTCATTTAATATTTAAACTATGTAAATAATAAACATGCGATGGAAATAATTTTTCGACATGATAATAAATTATTTATAATAACAAAAATATGTGAACGGTAAAAAACTATTAAGTATGTGATAATTTGCTGTTTTTTACTTTCATCTAATTCTATGTTGGGAATAGATATCAAAATAAATACCTAAGTAAGTATGGTATAGTGGAACTATTTTTGGTTTTTAATTCAATGTTTCAATTTATTTTCCAGGTTGCCATTTAAAATAAGGCAGGGAATAGGTATCTTGCTATGATGTTTTGCCTTCTTTACTTCTTGATGTCGACGGACAATACTGTTGCCAAGGTACAAAGATTCTTTTGTTACCATTCATTCTGTGTTTACTTCATATACAACCAATGCACAATGGATGTTTTCATATAAAATGACCTGATCCTATTCGCATGCTGAGTATATAAACTAATTCAATACTCACTCATATCTTCCAATCCCACTAATATTTGTAAGAATATATGGATGTATACAATATTTTCAATATATTAAATGAAGGAAATAACACTGCAACGTTAAAAATCTTTGATTAATAAATAATTTCTGAGAATGAAATAACAATTTCAAACAAATAGGATTACCGAACTAAAACTAGTATTATGCCAATGTCGATGAATAGAAGTGCCTTTGACGCAAAAATATTCACAAAGCCGACACAGAGCTGTAGCAACGTGGAGTCAAAGTAAACATTCGTTAGGGGTTCGCATGTCTCATCTTTGTCAAACGTGACCAGCCTGTGGGATGGAACGGCACATAATATACATAAGCTGGGAAATGAGTCTCCGTTATGCAAGCTTACATTTTGTTGTTACAACCCTAGCATTTCTTTGTATTTTGAGGATGACATACATGGAATGATAGTTTGTTTTTAGAACGGATTTGAATGGGAAAAGAGAAATGTACGGGAGCCTTATTTATTGGACACTGAGTATTTTTTTTTTTGCAGAAGCACTCTCTGATTCAATATTATTCTTATTATATATACGTAGGTATGAATATATTTATGTGTTTTTTATGTTGACCTAGAATAATGTGTTATAGTATTTCTGGGTGATTTATTAGTTTTGTTTCTAGTAATTAATTGGTTGCATCTATGAACTGTTTTCTTTTTTCACTTAGTTCTGTTAAGTTTTGTGAAAAAAAGTATAAATAAATAAACATTAAATGGCTTATAGAAATTAAAGAAAATGGTATGTACGTTATGTAGTAAGGTTATTTTCGAGGAAATTTTTATGGTCACGCAATCGTCCATGTTTGAAACTTTAACAATAGTCCAGTACAGTGAGATAAGGCTATATGCAAACTATATAGGTCTTTGGTTACCAACTATGGAAGAACAAGGTATTAAATGCTAATGATCATTCTTGTCCATCATATTGTAAACAAATAGTTACAATCTCAATATATTATTAATAATCTTTATCAATTGGAAAGAAACAACTGTAAACGGATTTAACTAGTGTATTTTATTTTGTTGGCTGATTTTTCGAAAAAAAATACAGTTACAATATTCATAACACGACTGAGCAAACGATAGTCTAAAAATTTTTAGTGATAGTTTAGCGTTACATTATCACTAAGACATTTCAATGATGTAGAACTGCAAAGAATAATCGTATAGGTATCGCTATTACACGAAGCACAGTTAAGAGAAGGTACCTACATGAGTGAACCAGCAAATAGCGGCTTTTGGTTTTGATACGTATGGTATTGTTTAATTTCCTATCTGTACCTATCTATACTGAGATTTATCAGAAGCTAGTGCGTAATGTATGAACAAACAAACAATTTTTCTTACCTATACATTTAACATTAGTAGATTTTAAGGATTTACAACTTACTGGAGCTGAGAGGGACGATGTAGTTGGAAAAATTCACAGGCAAAGTCGGTGGTGGATGTAACGAATAATTCATAAGATGTAGATATCTTACTTACAAAGTGTGACTTCCTTGGGACACATACTTTATCTCGTGAGCTTAAAACTACGTCTAGCCACAGATACATTTTCAAAGTATTTTTGTTTAAAGATAGAAAGACGCTCCAAGAAGCATTTTACTTCTTTTAAATAAAATTAATTCGGTAAGAAGAAACAATTGAATATACAAAAAAATAGTTTCGATATTGATAATAATAATTATTCAGTTATATGTACGAGTACAATATGCGACACTTCCGCTGAAGCGATTCCAACCAATAGGTTTTCAGTATGTTTTGTACGACGATTACAGTTACCTACATTAGTGATATCTGGAATGTTTGCGTGCACACTGATCGTGATCTCGCTTGCATGACACGTCTGCTTGCAAATTCAATATCAAACGTGATTTCCTTTATCAATCATCTGGATGTGACGTGACAAATTTGCCTCTCGCGAAGGGTTGATCGCCTTGATATATGTAGGGCGGCTGTCGCTGGTGTTGCAGATAAAGCATACTTACCTAAATTAGAACAGAGGTTTTACTTCTAGCTGTAAAAGGTATTAAAGAATTCCTTAGGTTAATGTTTCAGAAAACAGTTCATCTGTGAGCCGCATATGATACACTATCATATACGCGAATGGTTAGTTTTAATTGTAAGAAAGTTTCGAATAATGGGTTTGGAAGGTATTCAACCTTTCGAAGAAATGAACTAAATTACACTAAACGTGGAAAATATAGAAAGTGCAGTTATGCACGCACACGTCGATCCAAATGTGATTAATGCAACAACACGCTAGCCGTACCCCCACATGATTTACATGGTTTAAGCAATTGTTAGTTTCATTTTGTTTCTCCCTATTTATTTGAAATGTGTAGAAATAATAGTTTCATCTTTGTATTAATAAGTCTTAGGAGAAAAATAAGTGAAATATTGCCATCGATATTAAGAATACTTAATATTTAGGAAATCATTATGAAGATAATGATGTTTATGTGTCTATTGAAACTACTGTTAGTATGTTGTGTCGATATGCCAATGACATAACCCACATTAGCCTATTTGTTACAAAGGATTGGATCTCATGACTAATGGTTACATCAAGTATCTATTAGGATACATTAATTTTGAATATAATGTCGTTACGGAAATACTGAAATTACGTTTAATTCTAAACTTAAGTTAGATCTGCCGTCGTGTAGCTTACCATTAACAAAATATGGTAATTTAGTAGATATACCTATAGATTACAGATATGCAATAAAAATGTTTAGCTTTATTGTTGAAAGCAAAGTAGTTCTTATTCGGGCATTGCGACTAAGGAGACGCGAAGATAGATTTCCTTACCAAAGTACCTAAACAAAGAATAATAGCTTAGTCCGCGTCCGCTCCTAATCATGTTGATAAATTGGAAGGGTCGTGACTGCTTGTGAGTTTGATTCTTGATTCAAATAATGGTCCGATGGAAAAAGGTTATTTGTTTTGGACGTGAAGTTTGTACAGTCTGAGAATTTAGATTTTGCGTAAAATGTCTTTCATACTACCATGTTCTGAACATTTTAAAGTAATAATCGGAAAAATCGATCAAGTTGTCTACAGTCAGGCTGCGTTTTAAGTTTAGTAATTGATTTTCTTTATATATACCTACTACTAAATTAAAATATTTCTTTATATTCCTTTAATTATACTAAAACATTTAAATTTTAAATTGACTAAATATTTACCATTAATGGCGTTATTATACCCAATAAAATAACTGTAGACTGGTTATCTTGATTAATTACATTTGAATGAATTAAAAGTTTAGGTTTAAGTAAATTTTCCCTTTATACTCGTAATAAAGTTCAAAGACAAGCAGAAAATGTAATCAAAATTTGAACAAGAAATAGAATTGACTTTTTCTCAAATAGGGCACCGTTATAAATTTCAGATTTGTCTTTAAAACAAAAATTTAAAAATTATGAATACAGGTATTATAACCTCTTTATCAGTTAAACATTAACAGAAAGTCAATACATAAAACGAATAATCAATATTTATATTTTAAAGGGTCTCTTCTAGTTACCTTTGGGCAACAACACATACTTTTTACATGATTTTATAGTTTATAAACCAAATGAAAACTGAACCATTATTATAATGCGGTGCCTTGATGAAATAAATTTAATTTGAATGAGCGCCACAATTTAGTGAACGTTTTAAAATACGGTTCATAATGAATATATTGTGAATTTATGCGGGGAGTGCTCATGTGATAAAACGGTTTGTTGTGATTGTGGAGTTGTCACCCCACTGCGGGACATAATGTGTACGTTTCCAGATAACATTGTTGCATACTGCGACGCTTCAGTAAATAGACAATCTTTTGTATTTTATTTTCGTACTGAAATTATTCGTCTTTCAAATATTATAACTGTAAAGTGTCGTTAATGGTATAAAATAAAAGCACTTACATAATTTCCTGACTGATCGCTTATATCTTAAACAAAGCAACAGATTTGGATGCGGTTTTGAAAATATGAAATACGGTCGAAACGACTGACGTACATAATTTACAAATTAGATTCATGTGAAAGCATAATCCTATAGACACCGCAACCAGCAACAGTAGCGCGGCGGCTCAGCCACACGCTCCCTTTAACTGGACTGCTGTGTCAATTGCACCCTTACTGCATACAGATTCATTGTACAAACACTCTCGCTCCACCAACTCACTTGTTTCAAATAAAACTCTTAATTTGCCATGAACTAACTTATTATATTTTTTATACATACTGCGTAAACTTCGTAACCTAACTCATTTTTTACAAACCAACTAGATACATCGGCGGGATGAAGATAAGTAGTGCCTATCACATGCAAACAAGTGCGCTTTGCTCATGGTGTTTCAATTCACCTGAAAGTAAACCATGAAATGAAACAGTCAAAACAGCAGTAGATAATACGGTATGTATGTTACTTTATATATGCGAGACATTTCATCATTATCTATTTTTATTTCATTTTTAAACTAGTTATTGATTAGTTTTGTCATATGAGCCTGTCTGGAATTAACGATTTTAAGCGAGTAGTAGGAGCAGGCGTACTAGCCCTATCGAGATAAAACTTTACAACAAAACGACAAAAACAATTAAACAATATCACCAATATAATAAATTGTCTGAAAATACAAAAAAAAATCTTACCCGACCAGTTCTTAAGATAAGCATGTTTTTCAAAATACGACGCTATTAAAAAAATAGTAAAATGTTTATGGTAATCACAGATCAGAAGTTGACTTATTTAAAACAGTCGCGGCTGGCGAGTTAAGTCTTGTAATTAATCCTTTTTCTCATTCTGATACAGAACAGTAATTTAACTTTGAAATCATACTGAGACTTCGTCGTTTCTAGCACTAAGACCTACTTTATTTAGAAGTTGTTAATTTATGCATCGAATAATCTTCGTTGTTCCGTAATTTTGTCGGTCTAAGATATTTAATTTTGAAGGCCGTAGCGTCCAGACTTAATTAATTTGCTCTCTCTCGGCCCCATAACCATCCCAGGGGACTCGGGATACCAGATTGATCACTCCTTGGGGACTCAAGTTTAATTTTATTATTAAATTTGTTGCACAGAAAATTTGATGAATCTTTATTTAATTGCTGCTTAGAAACACACAGAGATTTCACGGGGAGGCTTCATTTAAAAGTATCTTAACATACATCCCACCTACAATAGGACGCTAAAAATAAATAAGTATTGTTACTTTGAAAACCGCTATTACCTACCTATTATTCAGAATAATGTGATAAAGCAAGTCATATTTTAGTGGCTATAACTCCTCAATTTAAAACCTACATTTATTTTTATAACATACATAGTAAGCTCGTTGGACAGTTTATCTTTGCTATGCAGCATAATATTATAATGTATCAAATCATGTTAAATGTTCCCTGTTATCAGTAGGTTATGCATAACTATTTTACATACTACATATTATTAACTAACTGTCAGTGTCTTGGAGAGTACAAAGTGATAAAGGTAAAATTAATTCTAGTGAAATTAATTCTAGGCGAGTGACGTCACATAGGAATGGCATGCCATCTGCCACCGACGTAATATTCTGGTAGCGACGGTTAGGCAACTTTAAAGATATTAAATTTGAAATAGCTATCTATTTATATATTAAACTATGTTGCCTTCGACTCGATGTATCTGAAATTTCCATTCTCCATTGCAACTAATATTAATTTTAATAATAACTACCTAAGTCAACATTTTGAAAACGATATTGACACTATCATGTCTACTTTCACTCATCAGTTTGGTACTTTTATATAATTGCATGTTTCAAAAAGTTTTATAAATAATTTTAAATATATAACGATAACGTACATCAAATCCATATATGACAGCGGTCGAGTTGTTCATATATCGGCGAACGTCTCTGTTGTCAAGGGCGTCCTCCGATCTATTCGACTACCTAGGCTGGTATAATATATAAGTACAAACAGGTAAATTTTCATTTGGATTCCTCTTATACCACGATGTTTCAAATCGTAGATTATTAAGTAGTTAGTGTTAACATAAGTATAAAATCAAACACGAGAGTTGCAATTTTTTTATTGATATGTAATCCGCAAAAGTACGAGAACTTATTAATATTATGGTCCGACCTATGATGTACAAACAGCTTTACAAAAAAGTAAAACAAATTTTACTTTAAAAGCTCTCAGACTGCTATTCAAATTTGCGCAAGACTATTTTTAAAACAAAGTATCATCCCTGCTCTGCAGCAATGTGAGAGAAATATTGGAAATATTTCTTTCTACATTTCTATTAAGTATTCATTTGGTTATAAATGAGGCGTAGGTATCTAAAATAACTTTGAATTTGAATATGATCAATAGCTTAATTGGTCGCGGCAGTCTAGATGGAACCGATACAGTCCAATATCGAATCCACTAAATATAATTGCTTGATTTCATGAATTGATTGAAGTCTCATCAAACAGTATGTCTTTGAATTTAATTACGCAATTGAAGTAAAATTAAAGGTTTGCGGATATAAGACACTTATAAATTTATTTAGAAATAATGGCTAAGATTAAATAAATAAAATCATCTTCATCTATCACACATGGACCTTTTATCAAGGTACCCATCGCGCATGATGTATGGCGCGCATGATGGATCTCTATATGTTATTTTGTTATACAACTCAACGAGCAAAATGTATTATTATTCTGTCAGGTAGGTATACTTGAAGAAGGTAAAGTTGTTTACTGAAATATTAGATTTACAGTGCTGTGTGTACAATTTACGAAATTCAGTTCTAATACAAAATATGTTAGAATACAGTACTTTCAGCGACACAGGACCTTACACATTGATGATCAAGTCAGTTCTGTGGAATCGGCCGTAGCCATATTAGCAAACACACTAGGCTCAATTTTCTTAGTGCTATGATGGAAATAAGTATTTAACATGTAAGTATCTCATCAGCCTCGAAAAGCAGTCCTCGGTCGCAATTCGGGAAAGCGGAGAAATAATGAAGCGCATTCCTGGCCGCTGTCTCCCTTAATGAGTAGTCAAACGACAGACTTACCACACAACCGAGATTTACTACAGTATTACTAACGGTTACACAAAAATCTCGTCTCTTTCCATATAACGAAGGACAACATTGACGCATTAGCTATTTACCACCATATCGTTAACGTTAGGATTCGAGGTTGCATTTAATTGCATAATTGTATGACATAGATAGATAGGTACAGACAGAAGAACGCAACAGGAAAAAAATAAAGCCTACTAAGTTACACATGAAGGATAAATTAATAGTACTGTCTTGGTAAGTAGGTTCATACTTAAATTATTACTTCAAATAAGAATTTACGTAAGTTTAAATTTAGCAGAAAAAGTAAGTAGTTTAATTTATTGAAAGGTTTCCTATTTGCAGATTAAAACAATCATAACAAAATATGACTTTGTATTTCATTACCCTTCTCTGTAATACTGTTTATTTTGTATTGCGTGATATGGCACCCAGTTTGTAGCGCAAAAGTAATTTGTACGAAGACGTATTTAATAACTAAATGACTAAACGAATGAATGTATTTTCGTGTGTAACTGTAAATGAGCTCGAAGTGTAGCAAATGGAATGAGTGATTATTAAAGTGCTCATAAACCGATATAAGAATTAGTAAAATGATTTGCTCGCAAATTTGCTGTAAATAATTCCGTTGCATTGTTAGAATTAAATAATTATTATTATGTTAAGAATTAAAGGAATCTAAAATTAATTAGTTCTGTGATGAAAATTTGCAACCCGAGGAGAACGTAATAAATTTTACGCTCTCATAATTCTGCGGCGTGATTTACAACATGATTTTCAGCGACACGATACTTTTGTTCAATATGCCAATTAAACATTTCGTTTAAAATTGTATCCATGCAACTCGTTCAAATTATGTTTCTGCGGTTAATGGTCGAATATTGATAAATTGCTACAATTTTGCTGGCTTCATCCAAAAATGACTGATAACAATTACTACAATTCTGGTTAATGCTATATTAACAATTCGCAAAATATCACTCTTCTTGTATTGACATCAAATAAGTTGATTTCGATATGGCAAAGAACTAACTCGCTAAATAAAATGTTGTTTGTAAATACCTCACTGGGTAAAGCTGTTGACGTTGCTATTTTCTGTAACGTGTTTGTTTTCTTTTAGTTCGTTTTAAAAATCAGCGGACTTCGACGGAAATACCGTAACGTCAAAAATAAATGAAGTCTGAAGAATAGTTTCAAACGACTACCTATTCTGCTTTGTCCCGGTCGGTATTTCCGATATTTTCCATCGCGTCGCTTAGCGTTTAATGGTTTGTGGGAGATCGATTGCCGCATCGATATATTTTTATTTTACTGCTAAATTTTCAGTTGACTTCATTTCAATAGTACCTACATATCTAGTGGTAAGATAAAAACTTGGTAATTGAGAGAATCATTAAGTTTGAGTAGGTAGCTACTGTTATCATTTTCATAAACTTACACGTATTTTATATTTTATCACCAACAGGTACGATCGAGGTACGATCAAGTAATAAATTTTAAGAAGATCTTTTGGAAAACCCTTTAGCAGGTAACATAAAGTCCTTTCATTTTTTATTAACGACTACAAACAATCAACAAAGATAACAATCTAAAAGTATCTCGAATGTAATTCTACTACCTACACAACAACATAATAGGAATATCTGTCAAATATCACGTTGGCTATTGTAGAACGCATGGCATCACTAGTTCGGACGTCACTGCAAATAGAGGAATAACTTTGAATCGGTCTACTACAGTTAGTTTCGCTTGGGTGACGCCCAATGGCTTGCGCAACTTTGATAAACTTGTAAGAACACTTATTTACAGCTCCTCAGCATTTGCAAAAATAAATTATTTATTAGGTAACTGATTGTTTATCACCTGAAAATATATTTTTAAGAGGAATGCTACGAAGACGATTTGAAGATTGCATCCTGTTACTTTGAGATAGGTAATCATAAAACCGATATAGGTATTAAATACTTATATACGTTCGAAATAGGCTCATTCTTATTTATATTATAAACGCGAAAGTTTGTAAGCATAATATGTTTGTTACTCTTTAACGTAAAAAGTACTGAATGGATTTTGAAACTTTACAATAATATACCTAAGTTATATATTAGAATAACTATAGGTAATTCTGTAAATATATTTAGGCTATATATTTTAATGATATTGTGTAAAGTAGTCATTGTGCGTAGATGAAGTCGTGGGCTAGTGGTATTATAATATAAACATAACTTTTTTAGGGGAGGGTAGAGACCCCTTCGTTCCACTTGCTGCGTCACGGGCAATCTTTTTCGCTTTTTCAACTGTCATCAATGTTTCATGCACGTTGACTAAGAGTCTTAACCTGGCCTTCTTTAGATAACAAAATCTTTATTAATAGTTTATTTTCTCAATTAGGCAACATGGGTAAAGTAACCATGATTATTATTGATTATACTTACCTATTATTTGTGTAAATCAAATTCAATAAAAATAAAATTGCAGTAGATTGTACAAAGAATGATGATTCGTAACGTATTTTTCAAATCAACTTTATTGTATTTTTATTGTAGCAATATCAAAATTTTATTAAAAACATTTACCAATTCGGTATTTGACAGCTTGTTGTATATATAAGCACTTTATTAAAAATCAAAAATATATATAAATGATATCATTTATAGAACATCAACTGTAGCATTTAAACTTTGCTATGAAATACATGGGCTGAGGTGGTTAGGAAATTATTTAAAATACATAACGGTTTAGTGTGGTCTAGATGACACGGCGGTCGAGTACGTGACGTCATAATGTTGTGATTCGGCGAGTTTACATAGAGTCAGTCAATTTTTAGGAGATTTCCCCTCAAAAATTGTGCTTATCTAAACGTAGATATATTGTATTCGATATTATATACGAATTTAGTCCAAAATTTAAAGATAATTATTTTAATGACTGTAAATTATAACAAACTTTTTCAATAATTTCACTTTTTTTCATATTATGTCCTAGGCGTTTGATAGCGATTTGATTATGATGGAATTTCAGTCAAGTACCAAATTCGCAATATTATTTATGAAAACAATTTGTTATACATTAGTTGTCAATATGAAGAATTTCCTCGTCGTGGAGCAATATGCGGCTTTCACTCGTGGTTGGTGTTTCCAGTAGAGCTAAATTTTCCACTTCGCCTGAAAAATTACATTCAAGTAGGTATATCAATTAAAATTTAAAAAGAGACGTTGGCGGCAAACAAATAATGAATAGAAATATATTGTTTACTAAATTACTTCTTGATATTTTTCATATTTTTTTTTTATAAAGTTGAACGCAAATGGGAAAATAATAATAGTGTAGGTAAGGCTTGGACCTCTGCTTTTAGCAATTTAAATAAAAAATTGATAATGACCGATTTACGAACATCGGTTAATAATTTAATTAACTGGGTAAGAACTTCTTGGAGTTTAATAAGACATTAGCATAAAAGAATAGGTCCCTTAACTTTACTACAATATAATCTAACTACGCTCATTTGAAAAGAAAACCATATTTCCTTTTTAATCACAGGAACAAAATAGGAGAATTAATTGTCAAACATACCAATTCTGACGGTGAAGTTAATACATTCTGCCTCATCGAGCATGGAAAAAATATTTTCTACGGGAATGTACACGTTTTGTGTGTGTTCCAGGAAATCAGCATCTTTCTCGCACTTGCACGGTCGCCTGGAACAAATGCGTAAAAGTTTCTTCTCTATCTGTCTATCCATATAAACTACTGAATCGGTTTAGATGATAATGATGGCATTGCAAAGTCAAGTGAAAGAACATAGGATAGTTTTAATCATGGGAATCTTCCGATAGGGTGGCGAAAAATGGAGTACTATGTAATTGCAATGCCATGTAAATTCACAAAGTTGTAATAAAATAATTCGACATAAATAAAGTAAATGGTAAAAAACAGTGGATAATATACAGAAGAAATCACATTGATTAAGCTGTACCTGGCACCAGATAAATTTTGACTCTGAAATCTTTTCTCTACAAAATTTACACTTACTTCTCCCTGAGGAAATAAACGTAATTTTCAACAAAGTTGGTAAACGATGCGATATCATTAACAAACGGAAGATTAAGCCATAAATATGGCGGCTTCATTTCAGTTAGCAGTTATCTTAAAATGGTTTGTGAAATCTGACCTATTTATATTTTTTAAATACTCTATAAAAAAAAACAGGAAAACTGGTAAAAGAAATACAAACAACGACCATAAAGATTGTAGTATCTTGATAAATAATAATATATTATTTTTTCTAAGTTGGCCTATAGGCAGATGGTCTAAATAGTGAAAAATCATCATTCAGCAATAAATAAACTCATTCTATCTGTAATTATAACAAGAATAAAACATATTTTCCGACGTAATGAAAACATAGTACCTACTTATAAAGTAAAGACACTTAAAATAAAGAGATAAGCACTCATTGAGATGATTGGAAGTTGATACGCAAGGAAATAACGCTCATTAGGTAGTTAATGAAATTCTTAGTCTCGTCGTCGATTTAATATTCAGTACAAAAAATATCAATGTGCTATTAATATCATATATGTGTATAAGTCATATCAAATTTCGTTATAAGAAATCGATATTTTTATTTTGGACCTACTAACGAACCAGCCTAGAGACACGCAGCAAACATGTAGGTATAGGATGCCGAGATAGCTCTCAAGTGGCAGTTCTTTATCCGAGTCATTTGATATTTATCGTTATATTTTATTCAAAATCTGAATTTAACATTTTCTTATGTCATATAGCATATTAATATACTTACGCGATAATTATAAAGTGTACCAACACATTTATAATTTATGCTTAGAATTTTTAATTATCTATGTACTTAAATCATATTATTATCTTCTATCGAATTTGAATACGTACTTACATAATTCAGATTTTTAAGTTTGTATAGGTATCTAACCATGTTCTTACCTGTACATTATCTTCTTGCTTGCGGAGTTCGGTAGAAAAATGTCAACTTCGAAGTAGAATTTTTCCGCGTGTTCATCGTTTACTAAAACTGTCCACATCATCCTTCCTGGAAAGTAAAATTTAATTTTTGTAATGGCATTCATAGCTAAATGAATTCAATGTCTGTCTTATTTAAGTACCTAATCCTATTTTTGGAAATTTCAATAATCGTAAGTTCCTATGAAGTTGGTTTACCGAGATATAATCTTTGCCCTTAGCAAATAAGGAGTATCGCTTTATGTTTGTATTTGATCGGCTCCCTGAGGCGAGGGTCCGAATATTCGTAATACAGGTTTTCAAAGTACAGTTTCATACAAGGGAATAATTATTCCGTTACACCTTCTTTGGTACCTTTGTATTTTGTCACTTTTGTAAACACATTCTCTGTGAGGCTAATAAATGTGTATTCATTTGTTTTTATTTATTTTGTACTCTACATGTTTATTTATTTATCGCCGATATAAATTTATTGTCGGTGAAACAAATAGCATAGGTATAAATATCCGAAAGACGATTTCAATATTGTAAAATTCAAATAAAATATACCTACTTTCGTAGACTATTACGTATTTGTATAAATATTGATGAATTCGAATACGCTATAAAAATATATTTTAAGTCATGATTCAGCTTATCTACTCATTACTTGTATATTTGGACTAACCTCCTCTTTTATCGTAAATCTGGTACACGTTAAACACTTTATCGTAACATCTCAGTAGAAAATAGTTCAGCACCGGTTCCGTCCTCTTCGCGTCCCAGGTGTCCTTGACAGTAATGAAAGGGAGCTCCGTCACTTTCTTCTGGTGTTCGCTGAAGCAGTGGTCCATCCATTCACCAGCTCGACCTTCCCACTTGCAGTCACCTAAATTTATTAATATAATTTTAATAAACAATAACTACTGTTTAAATACTAGCTAGACTATCGCACCATGCCTGATAGCGCTCATTTTGTTTTAAATTATGTCAACGTCAAAAATTATGTTGTCCGATCTTAGGTTACCATAATCTCAGGAACAATTTTCCAACACGGTACCATTTTGATGGAGTTTGAATTATATTTTCACATTTTTTATTTTAATATTTTCATTCTTACTATTTTTCTTGTGAGCATTCGTTCTATTGTTCTTGTAATTGAATACTATAATCATACGATAAGCATACCATACATAAAAAAAAACCGATAGCATCGGCAATTATCACAGTTTACTGTAACATATATGATTATGAAATTATGTCCTATATGTATTTACGCAAGTTTATCCCTAAAGATTCATATCTGGTTTGGGACTGGAACAATCGATAAAAAGTAATCAGTTATATTTTTCATTATACTGATGTAGCATTATAAATAAATAGGAAAAAAAAAATACCATAGACTCGGGACATAAAGCAGTTGATAATACGGAACTGGCAATGTGGAGAGTGCTTTTCCAGGATTGAAAGGGTTGCATGCTTCGGGCATCCGGCGTTGGTGCAAGGAAATAGCACCTTGTGCGCCAGGGATTCCAGCACCAACGGTCTGACGAGGGAAAATTCTTTCTGAAAAATAATATAATTCTCATTTCTGTTTTGCAACAAACAGAAGTTGGTTTGAACCTAATATCCATTATCATGTGAAATAGGTACCCGGCAAACAAGAGCTTTGATGTGATACTTTTTTGTTTTTACTGACATTTTTCGTGCACGGGCCAGGAAAGTGCAAGATAGCATTTTGCACTACCTAAGTACGTTGTTTAGCTTACGCGGAATAACAGAATTTCCAGGGAAAATACCAACTTTTCATTTTCGCTTATTAGAGATACCCTCAAAGAATAGCATACACGATAAAAGGAATAAAATTGGCGTGGCTACAATTCCAAATGTAAGTAACAAATTCGTACACTTAAGTTATGTAATTTTGCAATTTTTTAACAGTATTGACGTGCACTCACTTTACACACGTGACATTGATAACTCTTTTCAAAGCACGGTCCGCAGATGCTATGGCCATCTACACAGAGATGTATAGGTGGTTTCATGTACTTATTACATTTAGTACAAGTCAGTTCCTTGACTAAGCTTCCATAATGATCTGTCTCGAGTAGGGTGCCCAAGACTACTGAAAACAGAATAAAAACATTGAAAATGTATTTTAGCATTGCAAAAGTAATAGGTAATTCATATTGATAAATAAATTTGGTTGATACAGTCTTTGTATTGTAATATTTTATGTAGCTACTTGGATAGACACGATAATTTGGCGAGTTACATGGCACAAAGAAAACGATAGGTACTATTAGTTTAAAGTTAAATATAGTAAGGATAATTAATGATTTAGTTACTTAAATTGAAACGTAAACGTTGAACGCGTTGTTAATGTTTCTCTGGCGTTTATTTTAGATATTTATAACCTGTACCTGATTTGAAATATATTTTTTACTCACTTTAGTATTGCGCATTGCCTTGATAGGAATAAAAATAATTTAATAGGTCTTAACACAATCAAGATGCTAAGTAATCGATTTAATAGGTTCGAATATACCAATCGGTATCACTTTCAAAGCAAGTGCGTGGCACAATCGGGGGGTATGGTCTTCGATGTTACTCTGGTGGTTTTTATGATCATATGCATGACAGCTAACAGTCATCTCATTAATTGCACGACGAGGTAATTGGCATTAATTTGGATGACTGTGATCAATGATTTATTACGATCGTCTTAGCATAATGTTTTTTTAAATGTAATCATAAAATTTAAATAAACTCGCTAACTCAATCCATAAAAATATAAGATGATTTTATTAGGTACTTAATAAATGAAGTCACCTAGGTAGGTAATAATTTTCTATCATAATATTTTTTGGTGATTTCGCATTCAATATACGGCGTATAGCTATTTGGATTGAAGGTTCTTTTTAAAAAGTAACCCGCTACTCTATAAAATAAATCACAGTATTGATATTTTTTTTAATTAGTCTAAATTATCGCATTGACACAATAAAAGAACTAAATAGATAAGATATATAAGATAAGATATTAATCATTAAGTTGGAATGACAATTGTATGTAATATTCTGAAATATCAAAATGTTAGAAAATGATTAACGAAAAGTGTTCTTGCCATAAATTATTATTTAGTTGTTATTCTAATTTATAATAGTTTAAAATAATATAGGTACGCCCACTTACAAATAGCCATCATATCTCATGAAATATTCTTATTTTGTTATATTATAAAATATGATTTACGTTACTACAATTTATAAGTTTGTTTCTCGTAAACTGTTAAAACGACGTTTGTTCGTTTTATATAGGTTTCGTACACACTAATTCTTTGCCTAGGTAAATTTTGTTTGTTTATTTACACAGTGAACACTCCACGACGCTATACTCAAAATTCGTATAAGAACATCCTAAACAAATTGTCTCACAGTATTATACAACACATAAAATCTCATAATATATGTAGTATGTACATCACACTTAATACGACAAGCTAATAATACCTTTCTTCCCCGTCAACGACGTGGTCGACGACATCTTTATAATAACCCACTGCACTAAACCACGTCAAATACGATTTTGCACCTTGTCAACACTGATTCATTCGTAACTATTGACGTTAGTTGATTATCTTGTAATCGTTTAGCCATTTTAAGTGATAAAACGAGCGTACACGATAGTGAACTGCGATAGTTCTTGGCGACAGTGTGAGACGGGCTATTTTTATGCGGCAAGGTTAGTAGGGCCGCGACGCGGAGTTTCATTTTGGTGGCCTATGAATAGTCTAGCATCTAGTATTATGGTATTTCGTCGAAATAGGTAAACTGTCCAATAAAGTGCACCGCTGTAAATGGATCCAGAGTTGTGTGCTGGTATCATACCGCCCGTAGCTAAAGTAGGACTTTAATTAATGTAGGTAGGTATATTACCATTATAGTAAAATGTAGTCATCGTTATTTTCATTTCTTTTTCGGAAAATTTGTTAAATAATAATTATTTGTATAAAATACACGAAAACGAAATATTATACTTATAAATTTATGATCACATTAAAATCTTATTTTTATACAAAAAAAATAAATATTTTAAAGACATCACTAATAAAATAATTATTTCCTGTTTGTTAATACATACATTACTCCTTTAACGGTTAATACTGTATTTTTTTGTATTTTAGAATTTGTAGGTACTTATTCTGTTTATTCCTGCGGAACATATCTTATGTGATCTTTTTACACGATAGTACCTAGGTAATATATTGTTTTCAATATCACAGTTATTGATCAAGCAATATATGTTGATAAGACTTTCCTAATAATAATAGTTACCATAGTATGCCGCATTTCATTTGCGTAATTGTTGTTATCAGCTGATAAATCATTTCCTAATTTGAAATCAAACTCATTGTTTCAAATTAAATCACTTTGACTAGTTTCATATTAATAGACCAATTAAAAGAGAAGTTTTACGTTTGTTTATATATCTCTTTTTTAATATGTTACTTTTTAAATTGGTTATTTTTTTCAATAATAGGGTTCTATCGTACTTGCAATTTTTTTCTTAAGTATATACCATAAAACTCGTTAAATAGGTTTGGACAGCTACATACTAATAATAATAATACCTATAATTATTTTTATATATAAATCGAGGGTAATTAGCTAAATAGTTATAAACTATTTTACAAAATGAATTATTTACTTAGGTATGTCATCTTAATTACAAAGCTAATTAGTTTACATACTATACTATTCCAGACCTTTGTGCTATAATTATGTTGAGTCTTTACTCCTATTGCTAATTGTTCTGCCGATTTCAAATCATTAATAATACGCATACGCAAGCTTGGTTTCAACCAATTTAATGTAATTACAAATAAATTTACACCATTTGCGACTACATTAAGGTTCAATTTAGAACCGACCAAAAGATAGGCATAGTGAAGGTAAATAGGTACGAATGTTGAGTCATTCATCTTCATTGGATGCCCTTGCTAATTTCACGGGACGAGAACAGTTTACGCACGTTTCACTTTATTCCTTCTGTCATTTGGAGGCAATTAAGTGGTTGAAGTTAGTAATATTGGCCGAATAATCTAATACTTGTAATATTGTAGGTAAATAATATTCTAATAGTCTATCTCGTAATAACCACGACAGAAGGTAGGTAGGCACTACCGTACCTAAATTTCATTTCTTTTTTTATACCCAATACCTAATCAAAACACGTTTCTTAAAAGTAAACGTAATCGGATCTTCGTTATAGTACCTACAGTTTTAGGTAGTTCCAATCTATCTCGAAAATCGTCAATCAATTTTACGTTTCCTTTTTTCGTAAATCAACGGAAAAAGTGACGTAGTCTTTAGTTTTGTTGCAGTGCTAGTTCCATCGTTAGCTATTTCAATAGAATCAGAATAGAACGAAGTCCAGCATTTTACACATTGCAAGCATTTTTTCACAGCTTCGTTACTTCAAACGAAAAAGTCACGTGAATGATGCGTGCGCATTTATTTGGGCATTCATAAGAATAAGTGCCTACAATAGCTGAAAGGTTACAACATAAATATTCCACGCTAGATTTTACGTACAAAGTAAAGACATACTTACTACATATAATACACTGAAAGGACGAGAAAAAAACGTACTTAAGTATATAAAATGTCGCAGGTGACGAAGATATCATTAAGGTTTATATTTTAAGAAAAGCAATTGACGTCTGTCCATGACAGACGCAGGTCGTTTATAAGACAATTCCAAATTTCTAATTTAGAATTTCCTTCGTTAAACGGTTGATAATTCATTTGCGCTGTTTCAATTGGAACTGTTAAATGTAATTTTGCCGGGCAGGATAAAGAAGTCATGTCCCTGGATTCCGGGGACATGGTGAGATGGATGCTACGACGTAATGACACTACAAGTATTGACTGCTACTATTATAATAATATTTATTTCATAAAACATAACACTTATATGTTATATCGAGACAGCGCATATCGCTGCTCGATCTATCTGCTACGTGAGTTACGTGACTGTGGCAACCTGCTGACAGGGCCAATCTTTAAAAAAAAATTCAGTGTAAATTTTTTCCCTTAGAATAAAATAAAATCTGTTATATAAAAGACTGTTAGTTAAAGTTAAATCTGTTATATAATACCAAAGTCCTCTGTAATATTAATATCAGTTAAGAAAATACCAATTTGTTCATTTCATGGGTATCCAAAATGTAAAATTATGAAATGGATCTTTATTTGAGTACCTACCTACTTACCCATATCGACTTACAATATATTATTTGAACTCAAAAATAAGTAATTAAAGGTAAGATAAAATTGTAAACATACTTTTTACGATGTCTAGTAGGTAATTTAACACCGAGTGTTTTATCTACCTACTGAATTGGAGTTACAGCACTTTTTAACAAAACGTTGAGAAAATTTCGACCCAAGCGCAGATGCTCACTTTAAAAGTTAAACATTAAAAGTCGGGTAAAAATGAAAAGTTGTTCTAAAGACAAAAGGGGAGTTGAAGTCTCGAACAAGTATATCAGAGGGATTTCAGGGTGACACTAAATTATTGACGGGGATCGTCCAACCCTCGTTAAATGCCACGTCAAAAACGTTAAATCATAAAAATGCTCGGTCCTTTCTAACCAACTTTTAAAGCAAAGAGCATCTCATTATTTTTTTGTGAGGTGTTAAACATATTTCGGTACAGGTTTTATTAGTAAACGACGTTGGAAATAGAAAACGTAGTATTTTAACTAATGAAATTTTTAGTTTTACTTCTCAATGCAAGATGTACAAAAAATAACGTCAGTAAATAAGTTTTTCAAGGATATTACGCATGTTACCCTCGTAGTCACTGTAACAAAATCGATCTTTTCTAGAAACCGTATTATAACCGACAATATTTTTTTTATATTATTCAGTTACCAGAATACTACTGATTATTTATAAGTTATCTTTAATAATATGAGTGTAGGTGAGTAGATAAAATAATTTATTCAGTATCTTTTGCTCTTGTATACCCGAATATTATTAAAGCTGTCCACTGGTTTACAAAACAGCAAGCATAGTGCATTCTGCATTAAACTTAAATATCATTGGCAATTTCTAGCAAAGCACTTTGTAATTTACGAAATGAAAACTGTCAAATGAGGTTGAATAATAAAGACGTAAGTATGTTTAGTTTATTGTTTTCAAATATCTAAATATGAAGTAAATGTGGTTTTTTATTTATTTATAAAACTCTTATTTGTATGTAAAAAAAACATTATACAATATACAAAACAAGTAGGTAAGAACAAAAAGTGATTCATAAAAGTTAGATTATTAGTGACTAAGTGTTATACTATCGCCATCTTACTCGGCTATGGCTGTGGGACTAACAACAAATAAACGACAATACGCAAGTTTAATCCGTTATATTTGATCAATTCTATTATTACCTATTGTAGCTGTCAAGGTCTTGAAACATTATCTTAAAATTAATAATACAGGCACTAGTTAAATCCGTTACAGCATCAGGCATTATTGTCTTATCTGTCTTATTAGGTATAGATATATTGTAGTTCTTTACTATTTAGTCTAAGTATAATAATAATACTTAATATAATATTATGATCTGTGTCATGGTGTTATGGCGTAAACCGTTTATCACGCTCAAGTAGACGTTACACTAATGTGTTCGGAAGTGGCATATATCATCACATACTCCATCTTACAACCCAGTCATGTTATGACACAAGAAATTATCGTACCTTATCTAAACTAACTGGAAGACCGAGCTTTGTTGGAAAACAATAGCTTAAATTGTTAAATTGCGTAAAATTTTGACGTAAAGAAAAAATAATGCTGGCCGATTATAAACTACAGAAAAAAGTTATGATACGGCGCCATCTTAAATTTTGTGATGCCATATTTTTAAATATTTTATTTTATACATAATTTAAGTAAGCAACCGATTTGCGATGTGTCAGTGTGTGTTTACCATCTAGAACTAATACCTATTGCTTATAGTTAATAAATACCAGCTTAGACGGTATAATTATATTATATTTGTTATACCTACCGGATCTCAAACTATATGTTTATCCGTAGTCCACAGCCACAACGCTTTCCTTAGTTTGGGACTAGATTAATTTAAATTGTCTAACAACATTATTACAATTATATTAAAAAATATAGGCTTTTTGTATGTCAATTTATTAACGTTTCAAATCCTTTTGCAAAGACTTACTTCGATTCAGATTTAATATTGTTGAGTTACACAAAGTCATCACAGGACATAACTTCCCAAAGACAGCAAAGAACACTCAATCGCATTTTCTAGTCGCACTTTGACATTTTTGTTTAGCAACTCTCTGCTATGCTACATGTTTTCTTGGTCGAATGGTTTTCAATGCAAGTTGAATCAATTAATCCCACACGAGGTGTCCGGCGTGCCGGGACACGAGACAGCGATTCTAATTCGTGACATTCTGAAAATGTCGACTATTGGTCTATTGGCTTACTAAATCCGTTAGTGCTTTAGATGTTCTTCTATTGCGACGTTATTTAGTGCTTTAGATGTTGAATTGGCGATCGGATTTTCATAATATATAAGCTACGGATTTTACCCGATTTATATGTATTTCCAAACCCTTTTAAAAGTCACTTTTAGTATATTTGTTTAAAGAATAAAAAGTTTATTTTCAATTGACACGACGCTGTTAATCAGCTAAAGGATAAAAGGCACAAGTTTCCTAAAACCTCTTTTCATTTAAGTAGGTATGTCATAATATTTATTACACCTATCAGCGGTCCTGACAGATGTCATTCCGTCTGGTAAACCAGCGTACATTAGGCAAGTACCTATCCGTTCAGACTCTTATTACAATCTTCGATATTTATCTACCCGACTTATAATTCAACCCCGATTTGCAACAACCACTGGACTTGCTGACTAGTCCGAAATTTTACGTAAGAGAAATATTTTATGCTTTATTTATACATCCAACATTTATTACTTAATGTTTACATTGAAACTTCATATTATAAAACCATAGCTACATCATTTTATTGTTACTAGCACTGTATTGGCTATGGTCGTTTTAATTAAAGCATACCTACTCTAATTGTTATTGATTTAACAAACGACACTTTGGTGAAATTACTATAATTATAGTTATTTATTAATTAGGCTTAGTGATAACGTTTTGTTAATGTATTTATTATTCAAGGCGGTGGCGCCACCTGTTTACATAGCAATGTACATAACACACAATCAACTAACTGGGTGACTGTTAATTATATTTTTAATGGAGTCCCCAGATTACTTATTACTTAGTATCAGCAACTTACAGGAAAGATAAAGAACGAAGTGAGTTTCAGGACAAATCTAACTAATTTAATCCTTTGTTAAGCAGTCTTTGTACACAGGTATTAATCTCGACTGCGCCGCCTCCACTGCTCGCAGCT
Source organism: Polylopha cassiicola (assembly GCA_038024825.1). NCBI lineage: Eukaryota > Metazoa > Arthropoda > Insecta > Lepidoptera > Tortricidae > Polylopha > Polylopha cassiicola. The sequence continues at coordinate 9,512,946 of CP149044.1, read as the reverse complement.
TTAGACATTCAAAAAGTTTTAATCTTTTCGTTAATACGACGGATTATGAGTTGCCAACTTTTATTGTTTTTATTCTGAAAATTACCGAGATTGTGCACGAATTATTATTTTGTTTGTGGCGTCGAAAAAGGGTACTTTATCCTTTTAAATCTCATTATGACCGTTTAAAAGGGACTTTGTTTTTAACACGATTTGTAGGGTTATAATTATAGATCATTAAGCGTGTACCTTCTAATGATGTTAAACTAGGTGTAGCTTTACGGAGATTAGTCTCGCAGCGTACACAGTTACACGAAGATAAAAGCATTGTAAATAACAAACATCGCACCACACATTTGGAAATTTCCTGAGTCTTGTTAATAATACTTACTTAAGATTAACTACTTAGCAACTAATTACTTACGACTATATTTAGGATGGTCTTACCTACTCAAACAAGATTACACTAAAAATCTGATTAATGCGTTACCTCATTTTATATATTTAAACTGCATAAAAAAACTTGCATTCAATAATGATCGCGTACCTACCTACAATCGAAAGATTTGATGTCTTTAATGTCATTATCTACCAATCAATCAATGAGCTAAATAGAGACGTGTAGGTGCTAACGGATGGAATGATACTAAATAAATACATACAAGTAATAGGCACACCATGCATATAAATATTTACTTATGCATCATATTTATGTAATACCTACAGGTCAGCATTCTCTAGCTAATAAGCCAATTGTTATAAATTTTCTTTAAAATGATAATTATAAAGAAACAGTAAGTGCAGTCCGAACATTGAATCTACAATTAACGGCTTATGAAAATGTACATTATTCTGATGAATAACACTCTACCTATATACAGTTCAAAACCTTAAATTATTTCCTCAAAAGCATAGAAATAAGGTAATAAGGTATATGATTGCGTAAACGTATAAAGTTGAATACAGGGGGTTCCATGTAATTTTTCAGTCCTCGCATTTAGAAGTACATTTTCGCATTTAGTCGTATATTACTTGCGGCTATCTAACTCGAGCGAGCGTCGCGAATATATTGCGACTCTCCATCAAAACCTGACGTCGACCGTGGGCGACATGTGACACTTACTTGTATCTGAAGAAAATTGCACCCAGGATTCCGATGCTCTTTTATTACCGCAAAATTTAGAAACTCATCTTTGATTGTTGTAAAATGTAACAGTACTTTATATGACACATTTGTTTAAAAATACACATACCTATCACATTATCCACATAATAGCATAACACCAATTATGATTGAGAAATAAATAGGCAATATGAAGGTAGGTACTATTTGGTGCGTTATATTTGTTGTTTTCGTTACCACAAGTTAAGCTTGACAGTTATTGGCACCGACGTGCAAAAACCGGAAGATTTATTGTCTCACAAAAAGTAAAAGAAAATAAGTGATTTCCTTTTCTGTTCTCTTAATTTTACTAAAGTATTTTATTTCCAGTAAGTAGATAACTGTCGTAAATTACGAGTATCGTTTTCTTATTGGTAAACTATTGTCAGATATAAGTTAGGAAAGACAATAAAAACAATATTTAAATGACTATTATTATGCTTTTTTGCTATTTGATTTATGAACGGAAATTAGCAAAGTAAGTTTACCTATACATAATATTCTTTTTTTAAGATTTATCCTAATTATGAGAAGTTAAAAAGTAAACCAGGCATTTAAAACGTACCTTCTTTCCTTCCGGTGTCTACTAGGCTTGCGAGGACGCAAGAACTAGGAAAATATCGACCGAACGATGAAACTTCGATCGGTATAGATAAAATACTACATGTTTCTCTGTTCCTAAGCGGATTTAGTGTAAGTACTAAGCTGTACCTTACCCTTTACACCAATTATCCTAATTGATATTAAAAGTACTCGCTACCCCCTAGTGTAAATAAACAAGTCAATTATGATTTACATAAAATTATTTACGTACTAAAATTAAATAATGGAATGAGGACGAAATTGTGATTCCGCAAATTAAATACATGAGTTAATTTGATCAAAATGAAATTTGTTGAGACTTTGTACATGTACGTTCGTACCTTTGAGGTAATTCTCATGTAGAATTTTGTGAATAATGTAAATGCTGAAAATGAATTATTTAACACATAAAAGTAAAAAAAAACTTTAAATCAATAAATATTTTTTAACAATCTCCAACGTGTGTTATCAGCATTCATTCTATTTATATCTAATGGTTACACTTGACTCTGGCGAGACTTGTTTTGAACTTAATATTGTTTGGTTAGTCAGCATTGACACGTGTTATCACATCGCTAAGGATCTGACCTGACCTAAAGTACTGCTAATAATACGCTTAAAGCATTACATAACTTACTTGTCACATCTTTTATTAATATGTACTTTTGCCTTATATTTTGTAGGTACCTCAATGTATACCTACATCGAAAATAGTCATTTGTATACCATCATCTTTGCATAAGTATTTAAATTACTTGACACGAATAGTAGATTGGCAATCTAAGATACAAAAAACAATAGAAATTATAGTAATAGATAAATCCACTTATAAATATGGTACCTTTACTAAGCGGTTTATCGGACATCCATAAATTATACTTAGAAAGCAATTAAACATTAGCGATAAATATTTACTCGCTTCTCATCCGTCGTAATGACACGACCTAATTCATTGTTTTAGACCAAGGCGCGGCAGACGGAAGCGCCAGACTCTCGTTAAATACTGGACGCGACAGTTTCGAGTTGTCAAATCAATTAAAAATTATTAAAAATGTGCACGAAACATTGTTCAAAAATGCACTACATAATTTGTATCATGTTTCTCTACGCGACCATAGTAAATGGGCAGATGACTATGAATTCAGTGCTTACAGACGTGTGCAGCAGACGCTTATCGAGTTTCATATTCAATATTTGTACTGGGCAAATTACTGTGAGCGATTTACCGGCGTCGAGCCTTTCGAAGCTTCGAGGGAAGAGAGCGGCGTCTTTCTACGGCTCGAGGGTGAAGAGGCAGATCGTGAACGAGTGCTGCCTCAACTCCTGCACCGTGGCGCAGCTGGTCGAGTATTGCCCTGAAACGTGGTGAACACATCATTTGTGAAGAAAGTACTTTCGTTGTTTCGTGTCGTGTGTGTTGTGATTGTGATATTGTAACCCATTTTAGATGAAATGAGCATGCTTTGAAGTATAATTTGAATTTCCGCTGGCTAAAAGGCTCGTTAAATTGTAATAACCAGTATAACCACCTTGTTACAAAGATTAAGTACCTACCTACCTATAATAATGTTTGTACATAAAAACAAGTTTGCAAATTGTATTTAAATTGTTCTAAGTAGTTGCAAAGATCTCATATTATTTATATTTTTTATGAATAAAATTACCTACATAGTATAATCTGTTTTCTTATACAATTATCATAATTTGTTAACAATGAAGTAAATTTTGTATTGACAAATCGGAAATTCTTCACAATTTAAATATATTCGTGATCTATTAAGTATTCGGAGATCTGTTTTTTAATGTATAATAAAATTGAAGAATACAAGCATACCTTATTATTTGTCACGGCTAAATTATCCAATTTCAATGAAAAGCGAATATCTGGGATTGACTTAACAAAAAAGCTTATCTATCCCTCTTTGAGATTGTCACGTAGTGCTTGCATAAACACTTTTTCTGGTGCCATTAGTGCAAAATTGATTATTACTTCACATGTAAAAAATAAATAAATATGCAAACCCTGAATAATATTAAAATCATGAATATGTAGTGAAGACCCTCAATATTTTCTAGTTTATGTGCAATCATTTCAGGCACAAAATTAATTAAATAAATATCAATATTAAACCATGAACATCGCAAGAAGTTTTAACTAAAATCAAATCGGTTTACTTGAACCTATATGTAATTTTAAGTAAAAACGATGCATTTTTTTTTATTAATAAAAACAATGTTACTAAAAATCATAACGATACCTTTGTAGATTGAAGGCGCGTTTTACCACATAACGTGAAGCCCGGCCATTGGGGTCACATACGTTACGAGAATTTATCCATTATATCTGGGTATCGAGTTAATATATAGTATTGGAGTGGCCTAATCGGGCCTTAATTTGATTTGCGTGCAGAATGGACGTCCGATAAACCGCTTAGTAAAGGCAAAATGGAATTTATGGTCCCGTGGATAACTCCGCAAAAAGGGCTGCAATAAATCTTCTCTCTAACTTAATAAAATCTTGTCGAGGGCTTTATCTAAAGCCTGTGACCGCACAATTTTTGAATATTCTTCTTTAAACGATGTACGCATCTGTTAATGTCATCAAAGTGTCAGAACTGAAAATAAACTCTTTCAGACATTTATTATCCATACCTATTGAAAATTGAACCTTCTTAAGTCACAATCTAGAGATAAATAATTGAACGAGTTTCAATGGTATTGTGGTTTATACAGAAATTCTTCCTCAAAGTAAACCCATACTTATAATTTTGTTTAATGTGCTAAATGTATTTACGGAATAAAGTTAATTAAGGGAAATTAAATAATTAGGTACTAACCTATTTTGTTTTCTTTATCATTATTTAGAGCCATTAAAAGTTAATGTGATATTCTAATGAAGGTAAAATTACCGAATAATAACCTCATATCAGTTTCCGTAAATAACGATTTAACCGCGAGTAAGTAGATACATTACATTAAGTTAATAACTTGGGCTTATTTGCGGAATCCTTGCGAATTCCTCTTTACTAGTAAAACTATACTAATCTGTTTTATTTATATGAAAGAATGATAAAGAATAATACCGTTATTTTCTGTATTAAAATAGATTTAATTTAAGAAACTCATGAGCAAAACTTATAACATCAAGGCAAATCTCCAATAATTGTGGTTATGAACGTGTAATACTAAGATGTTGAATGTCTATACTTTTGTAATTCTATGCTCAAGGCGAAACATAGGAACGTCTTATCCGATTGACTAATCGTAGATGGTAAAAATGCATGCAAGTGTATATAAATATAGATATAAGTGTTACATTTTTCATATGTCTTTTTTTATTTGTAAAAATAACGGTTTCTTTAATTTTTGAACTATGCATTAATTAAAAAAAAGCAGCCATTAGATCTACTGGCGATATGGAATTAAAAAATCTTAAGTCAAGATAAAGAATAAAAAATGGGTTTAATTTACTCACTGAGTTAAAATGCAATTAACAATCCGTGAATTCACGCGAAGATTAAATTACTCGCAATATTATTTTCAGTGTAAGTAGGTACTAAATCCACAATGTTTTGAAAACACCCTTGTCATCATGATGCAGTTTTAGTCTTTTATATTATAATTAATTACAATTATGAACCAAACTTTTTGCCCTAAACGTGTAAGGAACATTAAATTAAAAGCTATCGCACCCTTAGGAATACTACCTACCTAATGCTAAATGGAAACGGACTATTTTGTTTAAACTATGAAATGTTTGTTTTAATCATAGAAAAACGAATTTATACAATAGATACACTAGGCAGGTTTAATTAAAACCAACTACTTAATGTTCATTTACGCATAAATATACATTCTCAAAAATTAGATGTAGGTAGGTACCTATCTAACTTAAAAGAATTCGGCGGATTATTAATCTCGTCCCTTTTAGTAGGTATAACAAAGAAAAGTAAGATTACTGTAAAAACAATATCACTGTTCAAAAATATTCCTCCAAACTCTCAGTTGGTCCAGATCGAAACCGAAAAGCTTTTAAATGGAATTATCAGGTTTGTTGCCTCCCTAAACTTTATTTTAGCAAAAAGCCTTTTAGAAAAAAACTGACCGTCCTAAGGTTCCGTAGCAAAGTTGGACTACTGTTTAATTTTATTATAAATAAAAAAAACCGGTCAAGTGCGACTCGCGCACGAAGGGTTCCGTACCTTTATCTATAATAAATTTGGTAATTTGATTTCTGATGCTTAAAAACAAAACTACTGTCTAGATCTTATTCAAACCAATTTTCGTTAGTAGTTTGCATATCATATATTTTTTTCAGTTTTATCATGCCCATATTTTAGAAGTTACGGAGGAACACATTTTACCACTTTGGAAGAGTCTCTCGCGCAAAGTATTCAGTTTAGAATAAAATGATGTTAGAAACCTTAACATCATTTTAAATACCTATCCATATATAAAAAAAAATAGGTAGGTACCTAGAAAATAAATTACCAACCTACAATATCGATAGTTGGAAAAGTCCCACATTATCGTGCTATTTCTTTTTTTACATCGCACGAACTCTAAAAAGCTTCCTTAAATTGTAATGTGCAGTGGATTTTGGTGGACACACTTACTATTTTATATCGCCGGTGCGCTTGCCCGCGAGGATTGAGTTATCCACCCGCTCCATACAAAACTTTCTATAGGACTTTTGAACTTTGTAGAAGCGCGAGCCGTCCCCGTTAACTTTTATAAAAACTTTTCGAGTAAATATCTCATTCCAGATGAGTTATTTCAAACTGCAAAATTATTTTTTCATTTAGCTTTCATCGGGTTTTATAGATATATTGTTTAAGGGCATTTAACATAAAACGGATTAAATACGATTCACTGAGTACGGAATATGACCGAGTAGATATATTCAGTAGGTACATTGTAATCAAATGAATATGAACTCTCGATCACTTGTCTGGTTTTTCTGCAGTGGTAATTAGTTCGAAAACTCTACATTCCCATCTTCATATGACATACTGTATATGTCTGTCGCTCGAAAACGCCTAGGGATCTGAAATTATTGGCATCGATATAGCACGAAGCGTCCCGCATGTCATTTCGTTGCCTGCAGGCGCAAGAAATTGCTTGCAATACAACGATGATATCCAACCAGTGTAATGAGACCTACTCAGCTTCCCTTACAGTTCACGAAGCGTGTCGCCAAAAGAGACTAGTAGAAGGAAAGGGGGTGTCTTAGTAAACTGGTGTTTTTACACTATACGGAATAGATGTACGCTTCGTGCACCCCTACAGGCGTATTGGACGCAATCTGTGATACCTGACGTGGCTGGGAATTTCATTATAGTCCATTGACTGTTCATAACGATCATCTCCGTAGATTGAAGCGCACCGTCAAATTGTTTGTTAGTTTGGCTTCGGTGTTAAACCGTTGTTGTATAATATTGATATTAAATAAGTTTGATATAAATTAATGATCTTTGGATCTGTAGTAAACTGTGAGATATTCTCTTTTAACGCCATATTACCACCACGTTTACAGATTTTTCTGAACTAAATGAGTACAGATGAATTATCGACATAAAAATTACAAGAAAAGGGTTCGTAAATTGAGTACTTTAGAAAGTTATGAACAATAGGTAATATAAACCGAAGCAAGGAACTCAAGTAATATTTTCTCTGCCATTGTATTAATAGATATAGTCCGAATTTCCGTCTTAATATTAATGATAACTTTGGCGCCTATGTCTATAACTGAAAACAATGAAAATTAGTTACTGTGAAATCAAAAGCCTTTACTACGTCGCCAAACCCAGGGAAACTGTCCTGATGGGATGCAAAGCCTGTAATTAAGGGTTATTAGCCCTGACTCACCCGAGGGCCCCATGCTGCGACGTACCTCGACTGACGTGAGTGGTGGCATTACGGTTTGTACATGGTGTAGCAGTATACAAGAACAGAGATGGACTTCTTGGAACATTGATATAAATGAAAATATTTTAATTGCAGTCGGTATAATTTTGCTTTTAATATATTTCTTATAGGAATCATGATGTAAGATATAATGTTCACGAAGATGGTACTAATTGCATATAAATATAAATATGAAGTACCTACTGATATATCTCAATCTTTTGCAATGTTACACAATTTACAGGACAAAATATCTTAGGTATTTTACTCGCCTATATATTGCAAATATATAATAACATTGTACGTGCGCCTATAAATGTTGTATTCTGTGAATATGGGGACCAGAAACATAAAATATCACGGCACGAAACCTAAGTAGTTACAGTTAAGTTGATTTATCAAAGATACCTACTTCGTTGATATATTAAAACACATACAAAATGAGTTTTCCTGCGAATGAAGGACTAGATCGATTCCTCGTAAAATCTGTATATGTATATATTATTGTATTATGTACCTATACAATATCGAAAGTTGGAGTCGATTTCGTAAATTTCCTTACAAACTTTTATTAGATACAATTGTTACTTCTTTAATAGATTTATATAATAAAATTAAAGTCCATAGAAATTTCATGAATGACTGGTATATAATAATATTTAGGTATGGAGGTATAGTTTGCATAGGTGACATTTCATTTCAGTGAAACACATGCCTTTCATTGATTCCCCCCGTAGAGGGCATTGTCCCCCTAGGCGTATCGCTGCAACTGTATATGCTACTGTGCAAACTAGCTACTTATATGGCTACTGCAGGCAAATTTGAGCGACGCTAAAACAGTCTCGTTTTTACGGTACATTGCTCGTTTTACTATTATGCAACTTTGTACTTCAATTTAGTTTCATTTTATGTCTTCTGTCTGCTAAATGCGGCATGATATTTTTTCATTACCTTTGTCTTAGTCTTTTTTGAATATATGGCAGTGATAATTGCATGCAACGATAAAAAATACTCAAATAGATTTTGATTGTTTTAAGTAAAATTGTTATATTAGATTCCTACGGAATACAAATTAATGACCGATTATTTGGTTATGAAATTTAGTTCAATTGTTCAGGCGCATAACAAACCACATTCACATAATACATATTATGTTGTATTTTATAATAGTGTCTGTAGTGTAATATAAATTATTACAAGTATACCAAACATCCTGAGATTGTTAGAGTAGTGTTTAGCAATCTGATTGTTCAGCTTATTATAGTTTTAATCTAACCGATTGAATTATGGTTGATTCCTGTTGGAAAGGTTCAAGTGAACGTTTTATCTATTTTGTAAAATATAGAACATGATAGTAAGGAGTTGAGTAACGTGATATACCTACAATATCAAGGCTTGTCGACGAGGTTGTAAAGGCTAACATAATGGCACTTGCTTCCGTCTTGATCTCAACGTCAACGTTGTAGGGGTGATCGTACCATTCTCTATCCTTTTCCTTTGCCAAGAAACCTGATTCTAAAGTATTCTCTAATACTTGAGAGTTAGGTTTCTGCATTGATCGCAGTGAATTTTCTTTACTAAAAAGCAAACACAACTACTACCGTCACTAATATTTCAAGTCCTCTTATTTTTTACCTTTTTATGACTTAGACTATACTTGAAGTTGTGTTTTTATGAGGGAATAAATTAGCTAATGCCCTTCAATTTACCTTGACATATTATGTAAAAGATTACGTTATAATATGTCGCACAGATGAGGAACATTGCATTCGGATGTCTCCCTATTTCGTTCTACCTCATAAAACAAAGGCCTATTTTCTTATGCGCAATGTATACTAAGCGATTCACTCCCGTTTGAATTTGTCACGAGCCGACTGAACACAGAATGGCTCCACCGGATTGCATTATTATTATTTTCACCATGGTTCGTATATCGTTCTGTTTCATTTAAACCCAGTAATTACAGAAACTCGCGTGTTCCATTAAAGTAAATGTACTTGTAATAATTGATCAGAGTTAAAACATTTATTGCGAATGTAGTGCTTTTTATGCATTAATATGTGTTATTTTCTGATTCATTATCTTTAATGAAACTAATAAAATACCTTAATTTGTGAAAAATGAAAATGCTGTTGAATTAAAATAATCGTATTGACTGAAGGCAGCTTTCGTAATACTATATTTGTTAACGTTTGAAATTGGATTATAGTCGAGGTACCTAGTGGAAGTATGTATAACATTAACTATTGTGACTACTTTTTTTATCAGTCAGTTAGGTTTTGTAGGAGGTAAGGTAAGTTTAAAATACAAATAAGAGGATAACAACAAAAAAAAGAGGATTAATCCAAAGTTTTTGTTTAAAGTTTTACGATACAAGGTCAAAAATGTTCTACCTTAGTTCAACACCTATTTCTGTACGACTGCATTTTAATAAAGGTTGCAATCATTCAAAAAAACTACCTACAAAAATGAAAGAATATTAAGTTCGTGTTCACAGATACTTAATCTGAACACAATTTACTTTAGTCGAAACTCTGCTAGTTACGTTGAAGAACTTTTCAATAACTATATCAGCAAGTTCCTAAATTAACCTTGCCGTGAGTACAACAACACTCAAACTAAGTTTTGCTCACTTAGCACTTTTGGAAAAGTTTCTAAATTTACTGTAAGATATTATAATATCTTAAGTGATCATAAAAAACGAAATCGACAGTTTTATGATAGTCTTATAGAGCTTACATTATGATTATAGTAATTAAAATATAATTAAGTTATGTCTTTATGAAATTATGTTGAACTTTTTTTACTTCTTTAATTATTATACCTACCTAAAACAGAGTAGGTATTTACAATTTTACTATACATGGAACCTCTAGCATACTCCTTGTGTATTAGATCACAAAATCCTTTCAAAAACACTCCTGTAAATCTTTATCTCTCTTAAAAAGCAATGGACTAGTTGTAACTAAAGCAAGCAACGACAAGAAAAACACAAAACTTCGGTCATTACGTCCCTCGGAAGCTAGCTCAAAGTGCAAAGTTTCGTCCATCTGGCGCAGTATAAATTGTACCCTCCTTTACTAACTGATATAGAGAGTGTCTTTTGCTACGTTATTAAAAGACTAATTACGTAGTCAAGTAGTAATAGTACCACAAAGTTGTTCTGCTTTAAAAAGTGTGCAGTTCTTGTTGTGTGCATTTTTGCATGAGTACCCCGTAGAAAGTTGCATCGTTTAGCGTAGGTACAGCGTAAATACAAATATTGATAACAATTTCACGATTGCTACAATAGTTACTGACAAATCACCTGTTCGGCAAACGAATACGCGTGCACAAAACGTCATAACAAGAAGAAACCTTAGGGTCCGCTTTGGTGAACGCGTCTTGTCAGCTTCTCGGTTAGCTCGATCAACTGTGTCTCCAACAATTACAATTTAATGTGTGTTGATATAATATCTATTAATAAAGAAATATATTGTAGTAGATAAATACATATTTATAACAGATAAATATACAAACATAAATAAAATTCGCGAGTTAAATCCGTTTATGTTTTTGTTTTATTCCAATGTGTAATAACCAAATTATTATACAAATATTAGGTAATAATAATAAGGTACAATTTTCCGTTCAATCAAAATAATATATGAAAAACTCATTCGAAATAATAATATTCAGTACATACTTAATTATTAAGTATATTTGTATTTGCGTCTGCATTACTGTGTGCCTAATTCCTTTCAGCTATGAAGTTTATTTCACTAGACTATTTTGTTAATTGATACGCGTATGTGTAGACAAACGGTAACCTAGTTTTCCGTTCAATATTCATAAAGTAAAATGTTTTATTCACAGCGTTGTTTCAGGGTTTTTAATTTCATGTTTTGTTTTACATACAAATTGAATGAAGTATTTTTTTATTTTACCTTCTCTTTACTACTAGAAAGAGTTAAATATAGATCTGAATGTTCTTTATAATTATCACAAAATTTAATTACTAATGAGTGATGTAACTCCCGTACGTTTTACATTACCTAAGCGTGGAATACATTAGGATTTTTCAACTTTCCCGTGAAATCCAGAAGTAGAAAGTCATCGTCTTCCAACTAAAAATCAGCTACATCACTCCAGGCCTGCATTTAGATATTGGCCTGAAAAAGTAACAAACAGCCATCACAGATTGAATTAGTATCTTTTTTATATTTTCAACCGACTTTCAAGAATAATTAATTCGGTTATAATTAAGACTACAGAATAAATCAATCGATCGGAAGGATGCCTAGTGCTTGACCAATTTCCTTACGGTTAATCACGTAAAATTGGCGAAATTGTTTTTCGTCTTTTGTTACACTATATCTATGGAATATTCTATGAAAGTACATAATATATACTAATTGAATCGGTATAATTATTATATGTCAAGTTTAGCCGTGACCTTACCTGTCTTCCCAACTGCGTTGCGAATGTGACGGAGGTATGATTTATTCCCGTTCGGGGTCTCAAGTGGGACTTTGCTTTCCAGTTTTCTGTAGCTTTTAGAAAAGGGTCTTCGTAAATTGTCTCTTGTTTCCTTGTTGCGAACTTTGTTGGAAAAATGTTAAAGCTGACTCTGGTATTGCTGGTTGCAAGTGTGTTTGAGTAGAATAAACTTGGATTTATTGCAACATACAGATTCAGTGTATTACCCCGAGTAAAAATATGTTAAATTTGTGTATTATCAGGTTTAGTACTAAGGACTGTCATTGTAACTTAAATAACTTAAATAAGTTACAATGAGTCTAAACTTATAATAATATAAAATTATAGTAGTAAGTACCTATTTCGAACGAAGGAAGTATAATTAGGTAATTCTACTTAATTAATACTACCAAATGAAAGTGACGTGTTATTAGAAGATAAATAAAATAGCTGTTCACGTAAATTAACTAGTGTAATCTGTAATGGTCTCAAACCGGTCTGAATAATGCTGATATTTCGCTATTGGCTTAGAACACTGCATTGCATCGCAAAGTCCATTGTTTCAGGACCAGATCTAAAAGCATTCGTAATAGACTCAGTATCGATCACCCTAATGGAGGTACCGGGAAAACTATAAATTCCAACCGCCCCTTTCTAAAAGGATAATCACACAGACAACTCCAAAGCAAATGGGAATTTAGCGCCCCCCGAGAGGAGGCCTAATTGACAAAACATACTCGATTACAGCACGCCCTCGCGAGAACTAATCGGTGCGGCAACGACTTTCCGGCGTTGAGCATACGCATTTTTAGTATTGATAGATTTATTACTAAATTTGAAAGAATACCATATTGTTTAATGTTGACGTTTTTGCATTCATTGAGTGTTTATACTAAAGATAAATTTGTGTTAAAGAAAAACTTATAAATAAATTGAAAAGGATTTTCCTAAAGTATGTAGGTATCAAAACTTTCCCAATTCCCTTCAGAATTTGTAACGTCCTTTATTTTGTCCTGTTAAAATATTATGGGTCTCGTGGGTCTAAAAATCAATTTTGAAGAAGAAACTTAAAAGAAAGGGTCTCTTATCTTTAAATAGCAGCTGGGTTAAGACAACAGATCCAATGAAGCGAGCTGCCAGAGGGTCGATATTCGATAATATTTAATATTATTATATTTCAACGCATCCCGTAATCGTCTTTTATTTTTCATTATTAAATCCGCTATAATTTCGTTCTGGCTGCGTTCTTTAACAAGATGAAGGATTTTGAATAAGAAATTGATGATAGCATTTAGCCAATCATTTATAAGATGTTATTAGTCTTTTAACACAAAAAGTTTTCATTACTTAATGAGTTCTTTAACATCGTGTGTGGGTGTTGCATTTCAATAATACGAGTAGTTTAAAGTATCAAGGCTAATGCACGGGTTATTTATATTACATACTATAATATAGGTAGGTGCTTAATAAGTATCGTTAATAATGTTATTGTACATAACTAGTCAGCTAAGCTTTTTAGAAAAAAAAAAATATTTAATCTGTCTACTTACCTACCTATTTTATTATATACTCGTGAAATCACATACAATCAGTGTTCATTGTAAGCTATGCAAGGGAACCCCAGACGTTTCTGCAAAGGTAACATGCTTGTGATAATGACAGGGAACTATCCAGCAAGATGAGGAATACCTACACGACAGCCCCACTCTAGTCTCTCCTTACGCACCGCACTGCCTAAAACATCGAGGTCTGAAAGATTTTATTAAGTAACATGAACACGTATGTTACTTATCTACCTAACTATTTTTACACTTTTTCCTTAAAATAAAGATTCCTTTTCCTTCAAATTGAGTTTTGGATTGACAATTTATGAGAATAAATATAATATAATATATAATACTGAAATAGATTATTTAAAATAATTATTTTATAAATCCTCATCATGTCGCGACAAATTATTTCCGATGTTTTTTGTAGTGACTGAGTTCATTCTGGTTTCACTCCTAATAATAAGTTGAACGTGATTGACCCAGTGAAACACAGTTGTTGATAGAATCGTCTGGCATAGCATTTCAATAACGGGCGCATCCAAATAATATTTATATTCCTTCTTACATCACGAAAGAAAACTCATTGGGGAAATTCGTGGGGGCGACGCACCGGCGTGTTTTCACGGGCGGCAGTGCCGTTTTCGCCCGAGCCGCGAGAGGGCGCGCTCGCGTCGTACCCTGCCACGTGACTTGTTGCACGACAGACCGCGGCCCGCGAACCATGCAACCCGATGAAACGTGATCAGTGAATTATGACCACAGACCAAACCTGTCATGAATTTTATAACCAAACCGCTTTACAACCATGCGAAACTTCTCATGTTGTTAAGTTTTGCCCTCATTGTTGTGCTTGCTGGTATACTTCTCCGAAATAAAACGCAATTGCAAGTAAAGACACTAGACGACATCACCGACGATGCAGACAGCGCTGAATACGACTCCCTGATAAATGCGACCGCACAGAGGCCAGGACAAGCGAGGAGGAAAGAATACCTGTACCGGCTTTTGACAAATACGACCCGTTCGCTCATACAAATGGAAATAAAAGCTAGGAGACTGGAAGAAAATATGCGTAGGATTAAGGAAAAGACTGCAGATTTATTATGGAAAAATAAGGATAAAGCTTTGTGGCACATTTTGTTTAAAAATATCAGCAGGCATATTTCAATCCGGCACGAGTTCCACCAGCATTCTAGTTTGAAGCGAATAATGCAGGACAGCCACCACACGAGTTCACACAACCGCAAAACAGGAAGACGAAAAGTTTTCCTTAGTCGAAGATAAAGTTCTTCGTTATAGCAAGAAGTAAATGTAATTTTATGTTAGTCGTAAATATTTGTAAAAAGTTTTGCCAATGACTATACATTTTGAATATTGACAATAAACGTATTTTAAGTTTCTGCGTACATGGACGGCATCGGCGGAACAGGCGGTCGGCGTTTTTCTCTCAAAGCACGTATGTACCATATGTCTATCTTATGACTCGAAGCTACAATTTTCTTGTACAGTGCTACTATATCTTTGGCTTCCACGAGTTTTAACGACGCTACATGAGCTGAATGATATTATTTCTCTCGGTTTAGGTATTGTTATATAATTTAATATCAATATTGACTTGTTTATATCCGATTGCGGGGTTATTTGAAAAATGTAATAGATATCAATTTAACCTTTATGAATTAAAAACAAAAGAGAAATGATAACAAGCCGTTAATATTTAGTACAGACCTACCGACTTCTATATTATTACAGTTGCTTGACCGGTGCGGCTGCTTCATTTATTTGCATACGTGTGAAAGAGACAAACTATGCGCATGAGCATCCATACATTACCGTCTTGTATACTGGACACAGTAGTGATTCTGTTATCAGAGCATGTTCAAGGGCGTTGTTACAAGGGGGAAAATATTATTTTGTTGTGTCACTGTTTAAACATACAGATTTAAGTGGCATTTAAGACAGGTGCATCATACTGGAAACATGTCTTGTTGTAAGTAATTTTAAATATTCTTTATTGTTCCATTGGGGATATTAACTAGAACATTTTCAAAATCAAATCTGATCTAATATCATGGTCAAATAATATATTAGGAATTTTCATTACAATATGTAAATATCAAGTCAAGCTTTTTGTACTAGTACCTAAGTAGTAAGTTAAAGTGAAGTTTGCGATTGTTTCAGTATATGGCTAGATGTGTTTTCATATTTTAAGATAATTTAGCAAAAAATATTTTCTATGTTTTTGCATTATGCATTATTATAGGCATTCTTGCGATTATTTTCCTCGATGCAATTATTTTCGCCATTATTATGCAATATATGTAGTGTTTGTTGATATAGATATTCTGGCAGTGGGTAATTTATTTGTGATCTGAATACTAAATAGTGTACGTGTTAGATGGTAAATTGATTTGCTATCAAGATTTTTTACATACCCACCTACTACTAAACCTAGTTTTTTTATAAAAAGTGGGTATGTTTTCTAGAAAATTGTTAACCATGAAATACACGAAAAATTATTTAACGAGTCATTAATCATAATATTCAAAATATTCGATTTACCTAGACGATTGATTGAATACATTTCTTACTTAAGTGTGTGTTTTAAAATATGTTTTTGGTATTATTTAGTAGTTAAAAATAATATGAATTAAGTATTAGTGATTTATATTAAAAGTAAAAAAAAACTTAATTTTATTTAACAGTCGTGATCACAAATATGGTTTTTTGTTTAATAACAAATTACTAAATTAAATACTATTAAAAATATATAATTTGAACTATGATGTATAAGACAGTTTTATCGATATTTTTATTAACGCCATTGTGTCGATAGACTATATATAGGTATATATATATATTTTACACAGAATACTTACCTAATTAAAAAATAAATCAGTTTCAACTTGTGTGGTTTCAGATAATTATGTCATATTTGACTCACTTCAGAAAAGGTCACTCAAAATATCCTTGGCTATGTAAAATGTTATTAGCAAATCCTAATCTCTCATATTTGTCATGAACCCAACTGTGCGACAAACGTAATAAGCGGTCGTAAAAGACAGTGTGGAAAAGTGCGAGCTACATCTAACCAGAAGCAATTTATCATTTGCGACCTCAAACATGACTTCAAAGCTCGTAACCGACCGCCTTTTAATCTCACTGTTTAAATAAAAACTTCTTTTTGATTAAAAACGAACGCTCAAAGGCTGAAAGCGAGGAGTTTACAATATTTTTTAAAGTAAAAAATAACATCACGACATTTCTCATTTTTAAAAAGAATGACTGTGACTGAATATCTTGTTACTACTTATTTCTGGTTTCAGATAATCAGTATGGTGTATATTAGTTACTATAATACGTATTGTAATAATTATATTAAGGTTAAATAAAAAAGCGACTGAGTATTTGTATCATACTGGGAAAACATACTTCATAATCACTTCGTATTTATATATTTGTAACATCACTGTCTCAACACGGAATCGTCACTTTATAAATAGTTGATAGGCACCTAAACATTTATTTAGGTTGCATAAATAAGGGGCGAACCCTCAGCTTAGTAATCGCGTCAGGTAATGCCTGCATATAAATAACTCCTTTGTTCCTGTAATCCCATCAATGGTACGTTGTTTGTTTGCCAAATATCCCTACGCTGCTCTTAATTAGCTGAAAAGGTATTTTGTGACGTAATAAAATGATTGATGATTTAATAATTTTCTCTTTCGTGTAACAGCAAAGGTTATTTGTGGATGATGGATAAATGTACTGTTTTTATTCTGTAAGATTAATACGTATATTAATAGCACAGTATTGTACCGTCCTAGGGAAAATCTCATTAGGTATTGAAATTTATGATTACCTAAGTACTTGTTTTTTTCAATAACTACAAATCAAGCTTCTCTTCTGCAATCTATATTATACCATATTATAGATCTAAGCATATCTATATAAATAAATCTAACATTCGATTTTATTGTAAACAGTTAATTGGATAATAGGATGGTTGACCCTATAGTTGACCATGCACCGGTTGTTGACCACTTGTGACTTTGATTCTCAATAATAAGATTTACCGCCGGTAGCCGTTATTTTTAATGTTGGCTATAGGTTTTGACAACTATATCGAATCAACCAATCACATCAACCGCTAGAAAAATATCCACAGATTAGCCAATAACTTCGTTTTACTTTTACTTGTCGCTGTTAGTTGTGCTTCAACCGCCATTGCAGTAAGGAACGTGCTTCGACAGGTAAGACTATTTTAATTGAATTTATGTGTTTTTTGTATAAATTTAGTTGTAATTGTTTGTTTTCCAAGTTATTTAATGGTTGTATTTAACGATTTCAATGTAATTTCAAGAGTATATTATTATATTTAATTTTTTTCAAGGCTGGTTAACTATAGGTTACTATTTTGTATGGATTTCCTAAGGTTGACCAGTTGGTCAACTATTGGCTCCTTGTACAACTTTATTTTCTGTCTTTTTTAGTTGTTTTTTTTCATAGCTATTGCATACTTAGATACCCCACTCACTATTTTATGGTTGATATTGCCTAGTTTTCAGTAGTTGACCAGTGGTTTGACATTGGTACTGCATACAAAAAAGATTTTCCTAAGTTTGACCGTTTGGACCTGTTTAGGTTAAAAATAATTTTTGTTCCATTTGTTGTAGATTAACTACGCCGCCAAAAAAGTATTTTTCAAATACAAAGAAGATGTATAAAAAGCACTTGATGAAATACAGTCGGGATGCAAAATTAGAGAAACATATCGTAACCATTTTTCGTTGTACTGGATATTTTAACACCTGAGGAGGAACAATTGCTTTGCAGATGGATAAATGCGAAAAAAGGAATCCCTATTAAAAAAGAGCAGTTAGTAGATACAGAAACAAAAATAATTGCAACAGACAATCGGCCGACGCCGTTCAAAGATGATATACCGGGAAGGAAATGGTTCGACAATTTCATGAAGAGAAACCCCGAAATTGCACAGCGACAAGCAGAAGTTTTCTTAGTTATTAATAAAGACGATTATAAAAAACAAAAACCTTTTATTGTCTTATTTCTTATATTTAACTATCGTTTTTCAATTGGTCAACTTTTGGTACAAACCCTAACAACAACTGGGGCCGGTTGGTCAATCTAAGGTACATTCCAGAATTTAAACTTTAAAAAAAAAATTCAAAAAAACTATCTAGAATTAAGTGATTTCCTTTTGAACCATTACTTTTAATTACATAATGTAACAGATAAAAAATAATCTGATAATATAGGTTGATACTATTTTGCGTAACAACACTTTAAAGTCAAAATTTCTCCTTAACTGGTTTGGGACCGGAGCACTCACCCTAGGTCATTTTATATGCTTTTTAAATACTTACCTAGTGAATATACACATCTAAAAACTTACAGTGAAGTAATTAAAAAGAGAAACCATTTCAGGCAAAGGCCCTGGGTACGCTTCACCGCTGGAAGCTTTCAGAAGTGGACCAAAAGAACAACTTTTGTACGTGGTTTGTATACGACCAGACCAAACCAAAGAAGACTATCTAGCTACGATTGACGTTGATCCTTCATCGCCTACGTATAGCCAGGTAAATTACTAGCGATCTAATTCTGCTAACGGAGACCTATTATTATACACTCGTGCCTAAGTCACAGATTACAAAATAGTTAGATAGGTACTTAAGTATGTACCTACCTATCTCGTAAAATATTTCATTATGAAATTGGATTACTTTCAATGCATCTTCTTCTTTTATGTTGGCACAAGAATAGAAATTAGCATAGGTTGAAAACATAAAAAAACATTATTATAGGTATTACTCATCAATCATAAGAATTTTGAATGTCTGATAAATTACGGCATTATTTGTCATTTATTGAATGTCGTTCTATCACGAATTGATCCAAGCGTGTAATAAATGAGGTTGAAATGAGTTATGACAGCAATATGTACCTAAGTTATAACTGAATAATGATAGCATATCGTATTATGTAATCGCAAAATATTTTCTCTTATAATCGAACGTCATATAAAAAAATGTAAAGTAAAGAAATAATATTGAGTTTACACTACGTAGAACAAGAAGAGAATAAACATTCGCTCGTTACGTTATTATTTATATAGGTATCTAAATATTTTTTTACGTATTAATCACGGACAGTAATTACCGTATCACCGTTACATTACTGTATAAGAGAACTAAACACCTAACCTACATCTTGCATACAATTTTCGGTCTACTACTACTGTTTCTCAGTTTATTAAACATCCTTGTAGCGGACATCCGTTTGGTCTGTAGAGATGTCGCTACGAGGCAATAACGTCGAGGTAATCCTGCAGGATTCCAGACTTCAGCTGTAAGGTATTATTGTATACTTTGCTGCAATACGGACCGGGAACTAAATTAACAAACGGAATGTAATATATCCCGGGGCAAGATTTGTTGCGGGGATTAGGCGAGATACGCTTCTGTTTTTGTAGTTTTATGAATGTACCGGGATGCGGTTTTATTGTTATTGTTCTTCTGAGCAGAGACAAATAGGGCCTTGGAGTGTTTGTAGTTTGCTTTATGATGGCCTCATTTTAGGTCTAATATCGCTATACAAACTCGTTTGATATGATCAAAAATTTTAGTTGATAATCATTTATTCCGTGTGTAACTATCAATTAGGTACATTATTTGCGTCAATAAATAACTAACTAAAGTACCTATACTATTGCAACTAGCGGAATCACAATTTTTTTAAACGACTTCATTCATTTACTAACAATTTTCTTTATTAATTTGCGGTGTGATCTTTAATTTTAGCCAGAATGGTTCTAGTTTCTAAATTCTTAATAATTATATGTTATTTGGGGATACATTTTATTTCATTGATTACTTATTGATTTTCTTAGGTTATTCACCGTACTTATACTGGGAATGTGAAGGACGAGCTCCATCACACGGGATGGAACGTCTGCTCTAGTTGCCATAACAACCCGGAGCTGAAGAGGGATCTTCTGATTATACCGGCCCTTGGCTCCTGCAATGTATATGCTATGGACGTTGGGACTGATCCTCGGAAACCGAAACTTGATAAGGTATGTACGAATATAGAAATGAACACTGATATGTATGTATTTACGGGACAGCTCTAGGGTATAAGTATAATAATAATTATGCAAAATACTTATTTTGTATAATTATTATACATTGTCAGTTCTTTATGGAGGGGTGCAATTTTATGTTTCCTCGTTACGGAAGGAAGGAAGATTGACAGTAATCAATATTTTAAAACTAGGCATGGTTCATTAGGAGAGTAGTCATTTAATACTAATGAACTTAATTACATAAATAACTGTAATAAAAGCGTTAGATACTTTTTACAGTTTTCCTTATTTACCAGTCGTTCTTTATTATTCTATTGGTATTTCAGATAAGTAGCATTCAATTTACGGTTCTCAAATGTGTTTTCCTGAAGTTGAAGAGGAAACAATTTGCGTCGGCACTTAAAAATGCAGTTTGTGGTAGAAAAGTTAAAAACTTGTCGGCAACGTATTCACGAGCACACGCTGAATCTTGTTTGTGCTCTGAAGTCGTAAAACTGAATTTTTATGTCAACGGATCGAGGGAAGTTTTTAATTCCTCCCTTTTTATGCTTTACATTTCACCAGCGCTGCATAAGTTTATTATTGCTAAGAAAAGTTATAGCAATTTAAATACTAATCCTGGGTTATGAAGATCGATAGATTGTGTAATTCTCCTTTTATAAAAGGGTACATTAGGTATGTACTTACTACATAATTCACGTAAAAGTGTATAGGTAATACACTTAAATCTTTAAAAATCTAGTAGGTAGTCAGTGTTAGTAACAATCTCCATCGCCATACTTAAAACATAAAGCGTTATATTAAAGCTATACGAAATATTTCCACAGTTCAAGTGAAAATTAATACTTCATACCTAAACAGGTACAGGTATTCTGTTCCCTGAGCTAAACAATGTTGATGACATACGACGTACCTATACGGTATCAAACATTTCTAATAATCAACGCTTCAAGTATCACCGTTGTAGAGGGCTGAAGCATTATGCGTATATCACTTTATCGACTATCGCGAATCCTACCATAATTGCCGAGGGCGCAACATAGTTCCGAAGCGAAATTTCGCAACTAGCTCCCAAACCCATCCCAAATCTGTCGCCAAACTTCAAACATTCCAGCTCATGCCAGACAGTTCTCGAACTCGTTATATTGGCTGTTAAACCTTTCGTTATCCTTTTCACACACTTTGCGCCACATTCAACTTTGAATTTTATTAGAAATATGTTTTGTGATAAGTTTTCGATTTGAAGTTTTACGGCCATTTTATTTCTTTAAAACGGTCCTATCTATAGATAATTAGCTACCTTTAATATTGATATCAAGTCACAAAATATAAGTATAAATATTTTATTTTAGTGTAGTCGTAAACGTGGGCTCCATCGAAAATACATTAACGTAAATTGACATTTTACATGCTACGAAGTAAAAAAAAAAAAAGTTATTCTCACTTTCTGTCTCATATAAATACTTATACTAGGTAAAATAAGTATAATATTGTGACCTTAAAAATATATAGGTAGTAGCAAATATTTAGTTGCAACTCAGTTGAATCGTTCTCATATTTAACTCTGAAGAACGAGTCGTACCTAAATTCATTTGATTTTCCATTATACGAAATATTGTTTCTCCAAACTACTTAATATTCCTACCTCCTTTTCTTTATTGAGTGTTCATAGCTTTGGATATCTTATTACCAGGTAATCGACGGCTCGGAGATGAGGTCGTTCAACTGCAGTTTTCCCCACACGACGCACTGCCTGGCATCTGGCGAAATCATGATCTCGACGATAGGCGATAAGGATGAAAACGGGAAGGGGGATTTTGTGCTCATCGACTCGAAGACTTTGAAAATGACAGGTGAATGGTTGTGGACGTGCCTTTAGACCGTTTTGACGGAGGGAGATTATTCAATAGATTACGGCCTGCGCTCGCTCCACCCTAAATTTTTATATACCTACAACCATTTTTGCTTTATAGGAACGTGGACGAAGGGCAAAACGGCAGGTTTCGGTTACGACTTTTGGTATCAACCCTATCATGATGTTATGGTGTCTTCCGAATGGGGTTCTCCAAAACATTTTAAGACGTAAGTTGAAACAGTTCGTGTGATTGAAATATATTCAATCAAATCTTTGTATGAATCCATTCATCTTTTCTACATTTTGTTGATAGTGGTTTCCACCCAGATGACATCCCTAATCCCCAGCGTTACGGTTCGTCATTGAACATTTTTAAATGGTCGACGCGCGAGTTGCAACAAGTTATTCAACTCGGAAAAGAAGGTACGGCTCCTCTCGAGGTCAGATTTCTACATGATCCGAAAGCTTCTCAGGGATTTGTCGGATGTGCAGTCGAGGCCAACGTTTTCAGGTGAGAGATTTACGAATACTTATATCCGTATATCACAAACGTACCGCATTTGAACGTAATGATATGAATTACGTTTTTCCTTTCAAATCGGTATTCCAAATTTGAGAAACAATGCCGATACACAAAATTGATTGTCTATTTAAATATTACTACACAAGGAAACATTGAATATACTGCAGATGCGGCTTCCCAATTAGAGAAAAATGTGCAACTTTACTTATCGACTTTTGAACTGATTTTAGGTTTTACAAAGCACCAGATGGAAAGTGGAAAGCTGATAAAGTCATTGATGTGCCAGCAAAAAAAGTATTGCAGGATGGCGTAGAAACCGAGCTTAATGGTAACGACTTTCTTATTTATTTTCGTACCGCATTCACTTCGTACATGGTTTTTGTCTATTTGGAAATACTTGTTATAATACCTACAGGGTTTATTTCTAATCTGCATCAACTCTATCCCAGGCCTCATGACGGATATACTTTTATCATTGGATGACAAGTACCTATACCTAACATGCTGGCTTCATGGCGATGTGCGACAATACGACATTACCGATCCAGAAAATCCCAAGTTAACTGGACAAGTTTTCCTGGGAGGGCAAATAGCAGTTAACAATCTGAAAGTTTTGGAAGATAAAGAAAATATGGTAAATTATTTCCACCAATTAATTCGGTTACCTATTTTGCTAACCTGAACTGGTTATATTATCAAATTAATGTCCTACACCTCATCATTATAAATTTAACCGAAAATACCTATCAATACATATCATCAATTTATAAATCTAATTAGCCATTAATACTTTGCTGTGTGGAAAAATAATATATATTTGTAGATAGGTAAGTAATCGCTTAAATGAATGGCACATGACTAAACATTTCTATACTCGCAGTATTGCCATGTCATTCTTTTCATTTCAGTTTTCTGTTCTACTTAGATTAGTTAGGTACTTAATACTTTGTTTTCTGTTTTCCAATACGAGAGCTGTATTTTCATGTAAAATTTAATGTGCTTTATTGCGATTGATTTCATGATAGATTTTATCTTGGTAATTATATAATTCCTCATAAATTAATCGAAAAACGGTTTCAAAATGCTTTTATCGATTAGGTTACTTTATAATTTTAACGATTCCAAATAACTAAAGTAAGTACTTTAAATATTACTTGCTTTAAAAACAAATATACCTGGTTTAAATACGATTTTGATGAAATTGGTAAGTAAAGATTTTAACCAACGGGAAAAGCGACAAAATATACCAGAAGATAAACCATCCGTTTGTTTGCAGGGTCCTTACAAACAAGTGACTGTGAAGGGTAAGACGCTACAAGGCAGCCCGCAGATGTTGCAGCTGTCTCTAGACGGGAAGCGTTTGTATGCGTCGAGTTCGCTCTTCTCGCCTTGGGATAAGCAGTTTTATCCGAAAATGACGCAAGAGGTAAGCTGTTGTCTTGTTTAACTTAATTTACCGCAAATAAACTATTAAATTTTTAAAGCAATATCCTATACATCGTAAGTACGTCGAATTGATGCTAGTCATATAAAATATACTTTATTATGCTAGTTAGAAAAAAGTGTTAAACTGCGATGTCGTTATGCTTTACGTGTACTTACTGAATTTAATTAAAGTAGGCACACACACACACATAATCTATCAATTTATCTCACAGGGCGTAGAATGTAAGTAATCAAAAGACTAGACGAAATAAATTGCTCCTAAAGTTCTTCATTGCAAAGACTATTAAAATTCACATACCTGCCTTAAGAGAATGTGAAGGACGGGGACGCCTGGTATTTTGCCTTTGTCCCGAAAACTCATACCAACGTGTTCCAGTTTATAGAAGAACTACTTTTTGAGAATATTATTTATTTGGTTTGCACAAGCTACAAATATGGGAACTGTAAAGTTTTCGGAAACGTCAACATATAAATTAATATACCCGAGTTAAATCCGTTGTAGTTATTTTATTTCAACGCACAAGTTACTTTCAATTATTCAAACAAATATACTAACAAAGATTGTAAGTTAAATAAGAGCTTATAATGAGATCAAAAACATAAATAAATAGCAGTGATTTCTTACTTTCAGTATTTCCTAAATCCCAAAAACGAGAATCCAAAATAACTATCTAAGGCTAACATCGATAACACGACTAAAATTCAACCACTAAAGATAATCTTTATATAGGCACGGAGAAGTGTTCCACATTTTCATCAATAATATCACACATTTTTTTCGTCCCCAGGGTGGTTGGATAGTCAAGTTAGATGTGGACACTGTGAACGGCGGCATGAAGTTGGACCCCGACTTTCTGGTTCACTTCGGAAACGAGCCCGGCGGACCCGCTCTGCCGCATGAAATAAGGTCAGTGCATTTATTTCGAACAAAAATACCAACTTACGATCGCTCCATCTATATCACACGCCCATTGAGAATACTTCGAGTGAAAGAGAGGCGAATATTTTGCACTTCACATGTCGGAATTGATCCTGCTTGAATAAGCTTAAAATGCGGCTGAATTGTTTGAAATCGATCTCGTGTAGGTGAATAGGTATTTTTAATTCAGTTCCATTTGTGAAGCCATTTAGATGCTAACGTGATTATTTGTTCTCTTGTAATCCCGTTCAGAAAATTTGAAAATTGAATTTATTGACTTAAACGTAGTTCTTTACGCATCGAAAGTACTAAATAACTTGAAGTCTTTTTTTTACTTTTTTATGAATGTGTGTATGTATGGCACTGATTTTTTACTAAACCACTAGCTTTCTCATATATTATAATTTAGGTAGTACTTTAGTTTCATTAAAACTAAAATAGGTTTTTATGTGTATATATTGGAAGCATTACGATCGGGTTCCTGGGGCACAACAACATCTGCCGACTCCGTTACTCCCCCGACTAAGTATTGCTACTTTAATTGTCTTTTTGCTCATAATTTCTTTATTTTCAGATATCCCGGAGGAGACTGTACTTCAGATATCTGGCTAGCCGACGAGTAAGGCTCAATTTTATGGCCATAGTTAACTCGTAACCAATGATTAAATTCCATTCAATGAGACGTTGATTGTAAAATGTTGCCATTGTTTTGCTATTAGTTAACAAAGAGCCTAAAATTGTTTGAGACAACAATATAGATAATTAATTTATATACATTACTATATCTTCAACAATTTCATATTTATATTTATATTTTAATATGTAACAGGAATAGGTATTTTTGTATCCTTAGCGAAACAAAATGTAAAAAATATCGAAATGTTTACGTAAATAAATGAATATCATTGACTTAGAATTAAGCAAGATTTAAAATTAAATATACTCTCCCAAGTAAACGGTAGCTGCCTTTTATTTGCTTAACTGGTTTGGTACAACCGTAAATTTATCAAAAATATTTTGATATTTCATGTAATCAATAAATTGTGTTTATTTCTTTACTAATAAAGCCACACATAAAACATTTGAATAAAAAAAAAGAAAAATATCTCATAGATTATATTAAAATCAGATAAAGTAATAGACAAATTATTTCCACGTAGCCTCCACATTACAAATGGGCCAAATATATAATTTCCAGTCCGAGCTTTCACTAAAAGTTGGGATGTTGCTAACACATTCAGCTTTCAATTACGTTCAAAATTCTGGCAACAGGGGACAAGCCAGTCCAGCAGCGCTGGTCAAATTAACAACTTCTCAATCTAATTATACCGAATCTCGTTAGTTCGGTTTGCTCAAATTGTACGGTATTAACGCTCTGAATTAAGGCGGTAATTGTTAGCCAATTAATGATTAAAGTTTCAATTTACGTGACAAAGGTTTAATATTGTATTATGGATTTATATTTATATAAAACCATACCTAGTATAATTTAGCGTAATTGATTTTCCATTAAATTTTGGTTGAATACTTCTAATGAAATAAAAACATAGTATCTTAAAGTATATTATTTCGAACGCTTACCTAACAAAATTTATTCGCTTTAAAATTCATATTATGGCAGCGTAAGATAACAAAAACCTACGTTGGTACATGAATGGTCCTCCAGAGCGTTTTTAGTGTTAGGTTATATAATAGGAGTGTGAAAAGTTTTCAATAAAGGAAACAGTGCCGCGAAAGTTGGTAGGTATAAAGGATTCGTAACTGTTCTCTCGGGCCGCCAACCAGATAAAGTTGGTTATTTATTTTATAGAAGTGCAGTAAAAGTGATGTGTGGATCGTCCCTGAAGAACCGATACCTATTGTTTACTGAGAGTTTCGGCAATTTATTTCAGGAATGGAAGAGAACTTTAATTTCTACGTTTTTATTTAAATACAATAGGTTTCAATAAAACAATTCACAGTAGACATTACAAAATTGATGGGGAAGTTTTTAATAGAAATTACAAATTATTTTAAGACAATACGAAATTTCTGATTGCATTTAAAGCTTTAAAAAACCATTACGAAAAGTTTATAGACCCAGTTCCAATCTTAACACTCGAATCGATTGGAATTGAACAAAATAGAGATTGCTTTCACGATAATGAAAGAGGCTTAAAAAGGGTCCAGAAAATGTCCAGAAGGCATTAGGAGGTAGTCATTACTGCTACTACTCTTTGCAATAAGAAAAATTTAAATATTCATTTCACCCTCGTAGAGCACTTTAACGATTGGTTTGTTTTGTTTTTCTGAGGGTTATTAAACATTTATACAGAGCGTACCTGACTGCACATATTTTAACTTAGATATCTATGTTGAAAGGACAGTAAGTAAATAGAGAATATCAACATTAATTTTGACAACTTGTTCAAATGACGATGTATGACAATAGTCCTTTAATTTATATATTTCATAGAAGGCTGAACAAGCTCACAGGGAAATCCAAAGCGCAATTTTTTCATTCCTTAGCGACATTATATCGTCATCGTCATTTGAAGGGTAGGCAGGTATATACTTAGTGATTAGTATAAAATAAAATGGGATTTTGTAACCTCTTTTGCAATTTATAAGTCAATTTGCAATTTATCAAAGAAGAACTCAATAACAGTACTGAAGTTTTCTTTGCCTTATAATTACATTGTGCCTTCGATATACAGGCGCAGTAGTAAATGACAGGCTGAGGCACGTGCGCATAGTACAAGCGTGTATCAAAGGCATAATTGGAACATTATATTGCTAGCAACAATGTCAAGAAATTTAGTATACCTACGAGTGTGTCCATCAGTTGTTCAACTTTTTACCTGTAATTGATAAGTGTTTATTTCGATAAGTAGGTATGCGTCTCTAATGGGTAAGGATAACGGCTAATATGTTATATTTCGCATAATACTCCTGCATTAACATATTATAAAGTATTACATTAATGTAGTATTAAGAAAACTATCTTGTTCTATAAACATAAAAATTAAACTTTTGATATATATCTTACAGACGAAAATTGTTCTAATTACTAATATACTTTCGGACAGAAATTTATGGAGTGAAATTAATATTTATGTTCCAACTAAAGTCAGAGAGTTTATTGCAGAATTTTAAAACAAGTTCGTGTCATCATACAAAAGAAAAATAAGAGTTATGAAACTGGGAGGAAATTTATCGCTACGCCTTATGGCGCTTCCCCGACGTTTACAAAAATTGACCTAAATTCGGATAACAACTTCATCCAGAAACTCAATGGAATACCTATTTAGCTTTAATGACGAATAAACCTTAAGATAACAAGAAAGTAAATTATGAATTAAACGGCTATTGTTTACAAAAACAGTTGATCTTTAGCTTGAGATTGCCAGTCTCTCTCTGTTGCGCTTAGTAAAACATGTGAAAGAAGCATAAAAATCTCGTCGTACCGTTTAAATTGCCGCAAAATTATTGCAAAAGCTACGACTGAGCCAAGGCATTACGAAAGAAATAACTCTTTGGGAATGTTCACCAAACAGCCCATAAGACGTTTCCTTGCGTATTTCGAGTAATATCGGGCCCTCCCATTCGTCTACCAATATGTTCTCCGGCGTAGTGTTACGAGTTTCGTAATTTGATTCTACTGAAATATTAACTGAGAAAATTTGCGAGGGAAGACAAATGGTGCGGGACGAATGAAGCCCGCCCTAATGCTCTGTTGATACATTTGTACACTCTTGTTGGTTACTAATTCTAACTACAAGAATGACGATATAGCTATAGGTAATTATACTATACAATAATCTCAAAATATTACAACAAATATGTGCCTGAAGGCGGTTGTCCCACGAGAGGACCGCTGTCGACCTCCACTTTGGCTTCACATCGTGAGCTAGGTGCTATTAATATTTCAAGTTGAACTTGACGGCGTGATCAATATTTCACATAATATTAATAGCACCTGCGACTTGCAACAACGTATTCGGTCTATTGGCTTCTGATTTCATTAATGTCTATGATAGCTTTAACAAAACCAATGCGTATCAAAAGATTAACATTAAATTCAAAGCTCCAGAGGACTTAACATACTAAATAGGGTCCTAATCCGCGTTCCCTCAGGAGTAATTTATATGTAAAAAAATTAGCACATAAAACCAGTTTGTAACGCTTCAAATTACCCATCCAAATTCCATTTATGGGCACTGCCTATGGATACGACCTGGTTTTGCATACCAAATGACGGTCGCAATCCGAACTAATCCAAATAATAGAAGAGGATTAAACCCAGGCGCACTCGAATTACAATGTAATTCAAGGGAGAGCAGCATTGCGAAACTCAGCGTAGGTATCTGTCACAAATTCCTGAAATTTTAACGTACAATGCCATGGCAGTGCCAAGTAAAATAGTGTGACGGATAATTCGGTAGGCAATGGAAAGAGTTCATACGTTCGTTAGGCAGTAAATTTTCTGAAATCACAACATTCAGAAAATTTACTGCCTAAGACCTTATGTTGTCTATATGAGGTATAAAACTACAGAAAATATTATTTCTGTTTAAGGTAAGTACAATTACTAATTAATCTTTTTGATATATTTGAAATAACCTTTTCAATAATGTGTAGTATTAAAAAACTACAAATGTTAAATTATTAAAAGAATAATAAATCTATCTAGTATTTTATTTACTCGTACCTATAGAATTATGTAAAAACAAATTACGATGGCCATTTATATAGGTAGATCAAATTCCGTTTACGGATAAAATACGAGCGATTCAGAATTATTTCCTAAACAAAAACGAACGAAACAAATGCAAAATTGCATGGACTTGACATATGCGAACGAAAACTGACCACTTGGCTTTTGAAATGAAACAATCATGCAGTTGCAATAAATATAGAACATTGTGGTATGTTTAAGCAAACGATGTCAAAAAGATACGTAATGAAATAACTATTATATGATTTGGACATATTGATGCGCGACACATATCACAAGCAGGTACCTACATACAGGTGGTTCACGTGTCAGGAGCGCGATATTGCAATTTCCCAGTTCCATTCAGTCAAACAAGATATGAATGTCAATACCGAGAAATATAAATGCATATTGAAGGAGATATATTCCAATAGCGCATTTTCAGTAATATCTTTGTTATAGGACTTTTGCTTTTTATTGGAATTCTTATTGACATTATAATGTAGGTAAATAATTTGTTCGCGAAAAACATGATATTAATTTCTTACTTGCCAATTTTTACCTTCAATTTTTATTGGTTTTAGCAAGATTTCTTTTTTCCATGGTAAAGAAAAAAAAATACTTCATAATTTCTGATGCCTTCGCGGTTATTACACATTGGAATGAAACAACTATTAACGGATTTAACTCGCGTATTTGAGCTGACAATAGTCTAACGCTAAAGTGCGTTAGACTATTGTCAGCTCAGTCGTGCTACGATTATGGAAACTGTAAAGAATCCGAAACGTCAGCTAATAAAATAAAATTAAAATACGCGAGTTAAATCCGTTAATAGTTGTTTCATTCCAAAAAATACTTCGTTTTCTTATGTCATATGGGTACGTAAAAGTACTACATATTAACATATGCGCTACATTTACTGGATAATTAAAACTAGAAAAGTTGATGATTTGAATAAAGTAGGTACCTACCTCATATCAATAAAAGACGTAGACCTGTAATGTTTTATTTTTACTCAGGATATTATCGTGTTTGGTCTCGTTACATGCGATAAATCAAACCTAAGGCAGTAAGACTTACTATACAAAATGTTTTTTTTTATCATATACTTTCCTCGGTCCTATATCTAAACACTGGTTTCTCGATTTTATTGAAAAAATACACATAGAAAGTTAAATGAAAGTTACAGGTCCTGTTCATAATGAAAGTAACTTAATATTGTTAATTAAGTTGCGCTAGCTGAGATCAGTAACAGTAAATCATAAGAGATGTGATAAAAATATATTATTATTTGTTCTAATAACATTAATTATTTATCAATATACCTACATTAATTAGGTACCTACCTAACGAAATGCATAGGTACTTTTCTCGAATTACTTGATTGAATACCCAAAATCCTAATTAATTTAATTCACTAATTCGGAATATTGATAATATCAACAAGTTTTTAGCGTAATGGTGTGTTAGGGCGTTATCAAGCAGAAATAAGTTGGCTAATGATAAGAGCCGGCAAAAGGATTTAATGAATTTTTAAATCGAGAGCGTTTGCTCTGTAGACAAGTTTAATTAAAATCCCAACAGCATGAAAACGCGACGATTTCGAAATAACTCGGGGGAAAAACGTCAAATGCTTCCATTTAGTTTTGTTTCCTACGGCACAGCTGCTGTTACACAGTGCTGCAAATACTTTCCTATATTAGCAGATAATAAATAAGCTCTCACTTCGACGGGAGTTTTAGTTTGTGCGAGTAGAAGTTTTGTCTTTGTTGAGTCTATTTAATTAAGAATCGTGGACTAATTTCTTTGAACTTAGTAATTAATTAAAATAATAATGTATCTACCTAACAAATTAGAAGTACAAGCAAGTTTGACCCAACTTTTGTTGGCTTTTATTTTTTGTTACAACAAAATGCACACATGTTAGTCATTCACTTAATCTGTTATTCAATTCTAACGCAGTATACAGGAAGTAACATGGTTTCACACTGATCAAACAGATAGATTGGTCCGATGGGGCTTTCCATGTATGTAGTTAAAACGTTCCCTTAAGAATTCTCTTTAGTGGTTTAGAGACTAAAGCGGATGCATTAAGCACTCACTGCCGATAGTAACACACTCATTAGGCAATGTTAATCTATACTAATATTATAAAGAGGAAAGATTTGTATTTTTGTATTTTTGTATGTTTGTAATGAATAGGCTCCGAAACTACTGGACCGATTTCAAAAATTCTTTCACCTTTGGAAAGCTACATTATCCCCGAGTAACATAGGCTATATAATATCACGGTAGGTCTTATAGTTGCGGAGCAGTAACCGAAAATGTTTCAAAAACGGGGGAAAAGTATCGTTTCTGAGGCCTTCCGTGGCGTGCGCTGAGCATATAGTTAAAGTTATACAAAAATGCTTTATGGGTGAATTGTTCATCTTAACATTATCTTTAAAAAAGTCCGCGAGAGCATATGTCTATCTTTTATAGTTTACCCATAACAATCGTAAAACTATGAAAAAAATCTTAAGTCCCCCCGTGCGAAGCCGGGACGGGCCGCTATGATGTATAAACTGGGAATATCTTGTACCCGAAATCTTAGAGTTTTATTTTGATTAAATGGTGAAGTCGAAACATAATATAAAATAAAGTTACCTAAATATATATTTTTATTGCTAGATTACTAAACATAGGCAAAAGACAATACTTAGATAACAGTCGTCATGATATAGCTAATCTCAATCAGATCTAATTAAAATGAAGCCTGTCATATTTAACTTTTCTTTATTGGAAACTTACTATTGCAATGCCGAGTAACTTCGCTAGGATCGTTACTTCACAGTAAAATACTAATAATATCTGAGTCCCTTAAAAGTCTAGTAGGTAAAATGTCTACTGTGAAAAGTAATAACATAGGTTCACTGGAGTCCAAAGATATAAATTATTGCACCATAAGTTACAAATGGTTATGATTACATTGAACCTGTTTGACTCAAAAATACGAACACGTAACAATAACGTGAAACGTGTGCAGCAATCGAACGGTGGCTATAATGCTATCACGGTATACGGTTTACAATTTATTATTGCTTAATGTCGTTTCATATCCTAACTAAAAGAGAAATAGTCATTTGAAGTTGAAAAAGTTGAGATACGATCACTTATTTCAGTTATACACAAGTAATTAAGAAAGGTGTTACGACGATGCCTGATATTATTCTTTCGTAACACTGTTTATTTTCCATTTCTCGAACATCGAATCTCATACGAATCATGGCATCGTTTAAATGAAATTAATTAAAACCCTTTCTCTCTTTGTATTAATTTACCATAGGTCGTGTGTACGTATAAATGTAGATAAATCACGATACAGATGCGACTAATTTTGTCGTGCGAGCTTGCAAAACGCACCTCAATAGGAAATACTTAAGTGAAACAACAACCCGAAAATTTGATTACAGACAAACATCGGCCCGGTTCCGAGCTATCTACAATGTCCCAAACACCATTTACTTTATGAGGCGACCGTTAAGGCCTGGCCATAGGGATTCACGCGCCGTAACACTATACTGAATTGTAGCAGCACACCAAAGTAACGAGACCAAATATGTTACCGGAACGATACTCCGATCTTGGAACAATATTGCCTAGCCGATTGTGAACTTTGACAAATACATTTAGACCAGTTTGTGGAAATGGTATTTAACCTCCAGAATATAATTATATCGACGTGTTTCTTTGTTATACCTAATACATACCGCTAGATAGGCAATAACTATATTTTTAATTAATGACATGGAAAAGTTGAAACCGTATAAAATCGATTAGATAATTAAGAGAAAGAATAAGATTAATTATTTATTAATTAAAATTAATTATTTATTAAGTTATTTCACAATTAATTTAGCATTTTCGGAAATAAGGATGATTGTCATCATGTATGCATTACAAACGTAACCTCAAGTGTCACAAAAACAAATTGAAAACAATTCCAAAAACGAAATTAAAATATGCAAGCACGGAATGAAATCAGTACGGTGGCACAATGTTTTTGATGCATGAATATGAGTTTACATTTTAGCGCGACACAAAGCGAAAAGCTAACAAGTCCCTTGATTAACTTCCTGGCGTATGCAAATATACATTTGCCGCTCGGAGGGCAGGCCTTTAGGGCATTGTTGGCAAAACCGGCGATACATATGCCGGTAATGAGGTTAGGGTCTCACGTCTAGGTACCTACCATATTATGAGCTCTGTCTACTGCAGCTGAAACATAGGGGAAGAAGAAAAGTTCAGGTACCATTAAGGCCATATAGGCTCCCCGAAATTGGAGGATCAGAACTAATACATCAGTGCACATTGCTTCGTCGTTGATGTTTTTTTAAAATAGGCGATCACTATATTGGAATAACTAAGTTTGTTCGATTAAATAAAAACTATTTTCAAGAACAGAAAAATAATAAAGTTTGCCTGAAATAAATAATAAGAGAGGTTTCGTTCGATGGAATCTGAGATTAAAATTCCTACCCTTTATTTTGGAGAGGAAGTCAATAGAGTGAAATGAAAGCCAGAAATCAAAGGCAGCCAGCCTATTTACACAAGAATTCCTTTGGATATTCTTTAAAAATATATTCAAGGACAAACGAATTACCGACCCAATTTTTTCCAATATCATTCAAAAGGGAAGTCACGTTCGCTAAACACAGAGAAATTCAAGTCTTACAAATGAATTAAAAAAGACTTGAAAATTCATGAAATACCTTATTTTTTTGCTATAGGTACCTACTTTATGAACGCTCATTTTATTTATTAGTCGTCAGGCCTCTAATATAAAACGTGGAGTTTATTTTCAATAGTAGCAGATAGAGAGAGCCTTTTAACATTACTAAAACAGTTGTAACGGATTTAACTCGCGTACTTATTTGTTTCATTCCAATGTATTATAATAATCCTTAAGTATAAGAAATTATTATTTAACTTTACTGTTCAACAAGCATTACCGAAGAACAACAAAACATTATATATCCAACTATTTTTCTGAGAACCATTACAATATGTTTTCATTTCAATATTTACATATTTATCAAGCAATAAACAAGCATTTGTGGCTCAGTTGAATCTCAACTGTGAGTATGGGGTGTCCCCGAACAGATATTCGGCTGTATCCGAAATGGCTCTGTGAATTATTCAAGTGGCATACCCTAAGCGAAGGGGTTGATCATCGCCGTGCAGGAAGTGGGGCCTCGAGCCGCGGACTCCTTGTGCAAGGGGACGAACTGGGGTACCTGTTATTTGCATCAAGAAATCTTGTTGGGATCTTTCTTGGCTTAAGATGCTGATAACGAGCGGTGGTATATACCTACATTGAATATTATATTTATAGTAGGTTGTAAATATCTTAGCAGATTTTAACTAAGCTTTTAGTGGTTTAGGAGTTTTTTAACAATATAATACATGATTATACAGGTTTATATTAATTTTGGCAGGCTATAGGAACTTATGTTTGGTATTCAGTTTCATCCTATTGTTGTCATAATTAGCTTTGTTTTTAGTGTTTTGCTGTATCTACCTATACTTGAATGTCTAAATAACAATGTACACTATGTGTTTTTATTATATTTCCTTTATATTTAAATACAATTGTTTATGTAAAAGTCCACTAGTATTTTACACTTAGCAAAATATGTTTAAATATATACCTACGCCTAATTATTTTTGGTTCATTTCTTCTCATATCAACGTTGAATCTGATAAAAATATCGAGATGATGCATACTCGTACCAAAATTACCTGTAGGTAGCTTAGAGCGTACAATTAGTAAAATTAGTATATTAAGTATTTAATATTACCTGATACACCGCTTCGGAACACACCAAAGGGAAGCCTGTCAGATAATGTTACTACGTGTGATTGAAATAGCAAAATTGCACCTATTATGGAAACCGTACCGTACTCGCTTTGATATTTAGGGAAATTGCCTTTGCTATCGTGATTGGAGCTATTGTATATTTGAAGAGATTTATAGCAAAGATAAGTGTTTATTAAATTAACGTAAGTGAAGCTGAGTGAGCTACGGTTCATGGCTTGGAGGTATAGTCGCCTTCATTAACCTTAACTTAGTCTAGCGGCACTGGAACGTTAATTACATACCAACGGGAGCATGCTTATTTCTTACATAATACTGCTATCCTGTCTTATTACCTACGGGGATATCCAATTCATAATTAGTATTTTATATATTCCTTTACTGTCTATGCTAATTATTTTGTATATAACTACTCCCATAAGCCAATAGATTGAAACAATTTGCACAAATTGGCGTAGTTCCTAATTAAGCAAAACCTATGTTTTGCTTAATTAGGAACTACTTAAGGTGCTATCACCGAAGTACGAATGTTAATGCTCGTCATACTAACATGTAGATACATTTCCCATAGCCTCTCTTTTAATCTGTGGGAAGTGAAAGACGTTATTCTAATACAACTTTATTTTGGAAAAATGTGGAAAAATTTGTCTTTTTTTTAGATAAGCAGATAGTATGTCATAGTAGCAAAGTTGTTTTAAACAATATTTCAAATAAGTTTTAGTGCATAAAAATGCAAATGATAAATTTAATAAAGCCGTATAGTATATGAGTTACCTCGCCTCGTTGTGATATATTATGCAGGACCCCGTGTGCTGAAATAAAAAGCAGATGGAACTTACCATTGGAATGCAAATAAGAAACCCTTGTCAAGATAAGACGGACACGTATCTAAATCTTCATGCATATTTTCATATATAAATGCCATTTTTCACAATAACAGCATAACTATCTATACCTTCTTAGGTAGAGGTGATAAAAATATATGTATATCGTTTTTTTAATTTCTTTAAGGATTTGCACACGTTTTTGACAAACATCGATTTTCATTTACTGTAGGTATAAACTGAAACAAATAATAATATTAATAAATTTTGCCAAACTACCTAATATTTTCCACCTATATTTTTTTGTACGTGCACGTTCTAAGTACATACGTACATACACGAATACCTACATAGTAATAATTACAATATACTACGTTATAGGGTGCATAATATAAACCAAAGCTTTAAAAGAAAAATCTGTCGATATCGCGCACATAACACGTCACTGCACTCACCCTAATGGCTCCAAAATAAAAATAAAGTCATCGCAAACCCTTTCGATGCTGGGCTAAGCGTTTTAACCCTCCCTTACTGTAATGCATGGTCGTCCATATTTCGAGACGGTCGATGTGGCCCTAACATCCGTAAATCCAAATAATGGTGCTTACCCCGTAATGGGAATGTGGCTTCACTTACCACGCACGCACTAACACTACGTTAAATATGATATATGTCTGGGACTGTAAAGGATTGTAATTACTAATAAGTATATAAAAGTAATAAAATGCTAATAATATCAGAGTAGGTAGGTATCGCTATGGCAACCATCGTTTAATATCTGCTCGTTCGCGCTAACGATTCATAGATTTATAAATAGATACTTACGTATATTTCATATTTTCATATCTACCATATACGTGTAATATGTGTGTTCGGTGTCCTTTTTATCACGAAGGCATAATTATAATACTTGGAATGAAACAACTTTAACGGATTTAACTCGCGTATTTTATTTTATTGGCTGACGTTTCGGAGCCTTTACAGATTACATAATCTTTGCACGACTGAGCTGACAATAGTCTTATGCTAAAGTTCCGTTAAAGTTGTTTCATTCCATGTATAATAACCGCGAAGGCATCAGAAATTATCATATAATATTTATTTTTATATGCGTTTCTAACTAAATCCGTACTAATTTGCGTAAACGTCATTTGTTAAAGACTATTTAGTCTTCTTCATATTCAGTACGAGCTAATCAGTTATAGTAGTATTATGCGAGTTAATTAGGTATTAGGTATTGCTTCAAGTGGCTTGTTTAGTCTAACATAAGATAATATATTTAGTAAACTAATTAGTCTTGAATATAGGTAGGTAAGTATATTTGTTTGGTACCATGTTCTTTGAAATTGTTAAAATCAAAAACAAATACAGTACATCCATTAAAATGGTATTACTATAGTTTAAGTACGACATATCGAAAAGCGCTTCATAAAGGAGGAAAGATAGTAAAAACATACCCAAGTTTCCTGTTTTTGTTTTGGATTAAATAACAAACTGCCGCTGGAACAACCATGTTGGCGTAACAACCTCACGACATTTTCATAGGAGTGAGTAGAAAAAGAAATGCCTTTCA
This sequence comes from Polylopha cassiicola, assembly GCA_038024825.1. Taxonomy (NCBI): domain Eukaryota; kingdom Metazoa; phylum Arthropoda; class Insecta; order Lepidoptera; family Tortricidae; genus Polylopha; species Polylopha cassiicola. Next base: position 9,474,510 of record CP149044.1, on the reverse strand, counting down.
ATACGTCCGAAGAGTTACACCTATTTTCCGATGATGGCAACAACCGCCGACAATTGCTTTGTGTTGCTTTCAAAAGAAAAATAGTAGGGGGCTCATAGATTGCTTTCAAACCCTTGAGGATGTCAGGCGGGAGGGTTATTTACATCCTATTGGGGAAAGTTTCTTTTCTTTAAACTAATAGGTGAATACGCGACATTCAAAAGATATCTTTGTTTTATGCATAAGGCATATCATATTATTATATTCTTAATAGTTATGATGTATTATGAAATTTCCGTATACCTACTGAAAATAATCTCATGTTAGTTAGGCAACATTCAATTAAGAAAGAGTTTTAATAAATGGTGTCAATTGTTGAGTTATTTAATCTAAACAGACTAATGTTACAAAAGGTCAACAAAATTGAGTTTGAATATATTAATTAAACATTGTGCGGTATTATCGTGTTGGTAGGAAACATATTATACGAAAACTTGTTATGTTCTTTCACCGGAAGCACTTTAATTCTAGAGTCTATAAGTTTCGGCAACGAATAACAGAATTTATTGCATTGTTAGCGCTGTATTGTCTGGGTTCCATTGACAGTCAATGGACTAGGTACCTATGTACAGCTTTATATTTTCTTGCGTAGGTTGGTAATCCCCTTTATTTCATTTTAGTTCGCTATTCTCTTACAATTCAATTGCAATTGTATGCAAGCTTGTTTTGTATTTTTTTTAAGTCTGGCATGACTGTTCGTTCAAAAGGGCATGGGTTCAACTGGTATTATTAGTAGGTAGTTGTTCGTTTTACGTTACGTCGTTTTTTCTACCTGCACCTGTACGCCATGTTACAATTACTAATTATCTTTTATTTTTCATGCACATCAGCCCGGCGCACATGTTTATAAATGGCTGGAAACTATAAATACCTGAGAATCGAAGTGAGGGACCGAGAAGTAAATTGAATTTGAGTAACCAATAAAATTAAAATGTAATAAGCGTCAAATACTACTTACTGTAAGATTTTCAGTGTTATTTTCAATTTTTCTAGATAGCCGACGACATATGTGACCTTTTATATGACCAAACCGACGTAAATAAGCTGTAAAGTGGTTCAGTAAGCACGCAATTTGGACGGGACGTCCTTTTTGTTGGGATCACTGATATTTACTTTACGAGCTGATCGTAAAGGCGAATTTTGCTAGATTCTTGGTGTCTTTAGCAGGTTTTATGGTGATTTTGTGTGAGATGCGTGGAAATTGCTATTAGATGATGTATATAGGTATAGAGTGTAATATGATTCTATGGATCATAAAATACCTACTTTTAGAGAAGAGGGTCGATGGGCCAGCAGGTGGCAACCGTGAACTGGAAAATGGGGTCGTCTACAATCTTGTAGACCTGATGTTTTGGTGAAGTTTTCTAGAAAACTTACTGGAATGGGGGAGACTCGCGTCCAACAGTGGTCGCCTTTTGATTTATATCATTTACTAGCTGTGCCCACGACTTCGTCCCCGTGGAATAGTAATTCTTCATAAGGCTTCATATTTTCCCCGTTTTTTACACGTTTTCCACTGTTTCTTTGCTCCTATTGGTCGCAGCGTGATATTATATAGCCTAAAGCCTTCCTCGATAAATGGTCTATCCAACAAAAAAATAATTTTTGAATTCGAACCAGTAGTTCCTGAGATTAGCGCGTTCAAACAAACAAACAAATAAACTTTTCAGCTTTATAATATTAGTATACCGTATACATAGATATAATCTGATATTAAAGCAAGTTATACAATACCATGCAGTAAGTTTGCTTGAGTTAAATATATCTTTATAATATTATAATATAAGGATTTTGCAAACCTTTCCTAAGCCGTACAAATGTTGTTTTTAACATTGGACTACTATTAAATACGAGCACACACACTAACCAACGAAAGGTTATATTTCCATGTAATTTACCTAGTCAATAACTATTAATAATAGCGTACCAGGGACGGAGGCAAAATCCCATATCACAAAAGAGTATTAGTAGGTCCTACTGATTCGCTTTTGTGACATGGGATTTTATATTTTCAATAAATGATCAAAATTGGAATACAGTGTGTTGACAGCGTGTCCCATATCCCAAACGGCGACATTTGATGGATGCAGTCGTGCACACAGCATCGATTTAGTCTCATGTCAAAAATAATGCTACATGATATTGCGATAAAGATATGGGACCGCATTAATTCAATTCATTCCATTAAAAAACGTATTTTATGTCGAAAACAGTCAGGCGTTAGTAGCAATGCCGAATCGAAATAGTTGCAGTCTGACATTCCTTAGACATTTCCTAGGAAGTCTGAGTTCAGAAACTGCAAGACCACGATATCCTCAATTTCACAGTGTGCTTCTAGAGTAATTCAATGGACTTGCAACATTCTATTTCAAAAGCAATATCCCGATCTTCAACTTTTATACAGCGTCAAGTACTTTTAGATTTTCTACTTACAATACAAAGAACTTGCGATTCCGATACTTCGAGAGGCTTTGCTTCAACTAGCGCTCCTAGTGATAAGGGTTGAAACAATGGGCTAGCTAGGGTGTAGCACTAAAAGGCTTACTTGTCACTGTAAGGCCATAAAGGCGAGATTTACAACCCTTTGATAGGACCAAACGGATGTACATACATATGTAGTTATTACCAACATAAGTCGTTACGTGAGTCCTTTGAATAGTTTCAAGCAATACCAAGATGTATTGTATTGAATAGGGTAAAGATAATTATAATTATAGAGTATTGACTGTTCCGCAAATGGTTTACCGTTTATGAATAGATCTTATTGAAAAGGTTGATCGTAGTTAAGCATAGATTATACGTATTAAGTAATTTTAGTGGTATGTATTTGGCAGTGAAGGACTATGTAGATTACGTTCTTGTTTTAGTATTTAATAACTACTAGCTTCTGCACGCGACTTCTTCCGCGTCGAACTCCTTCTTTTTTGCAGTCGGTTAAAAAGTAGCCTATGTCCTTACTCAGGCTCCAGACTTTCTTTGTACCAAATTTCATTTAAATCGGTCCAGTAGTTTTAGCGTGAAAGCGTAACAGACAGACCAAGCTACTTTCGCATTTATAATATTAGTACGGATTATACAAATGTAAGTAGCAATATTGGCAAAAGTTGAACATATATAGAAAAAATTAAATAGGTTTGATACCTATTTCATTCTATTCAGGTCAATAACGTACGTAGGTATAATATGGGAAAAACTATCTCATACAATTTATAGCTAAGCGATCTAGCGTTACCACTCAAGCTCTCGTGGGTTATAGTAATATTACCTGACTATTCTCACTGAATACCAATGTTTTGTGGTTTTTCAATATAAAATTATAAAATAAATCTTAATTTATACTTTGTACAGTGGACGTACTAAACATAAAACTAAATATATAATATGTAACGTACCTAATACGTGCTTTTGTAAATTTATGAAAACCATTCCTCCTTGTATGAAATGGAGCGTACATTTCATAGACCTCATTAGAGTTGTAGTTGTATATAATAAAAGCTCTTTTTATACGCGGAGAGAACGTTGTCATGAAAAACATCTAACGGGAACCTTTCTTTGGGAATATTAACGTGCATTTTACATAATAGTTCTTTTCGTTCATGAGTTAAATTCGCTGAAAAATTACTGCCTTAATGTAATCACCTTATATAGCTCAACATGAGACTAATAAGGTTTTATTAAATGAAGTAGGTAGGTAAATAAAGATTTATTTTTTATTTGATTTTGTTGTCGAGCTATAATAATTCAAATAAGTACAGTAACATATTGGGAAAACTGGACGTTTATCCTCACATACAATATAATTTCAAATAAATCAATGTGGTTAATTAATAATTAAGAATGGTATTAACACTGTGACAAGCTTGTTGTTTCCTTGACTCGCGAATTATTTTTGGACTTCCCTAGTGATTAGTGGAGTTATTAGTACTTTAATTAAATTTATCATGAGTGTCAACCAGTCAATATGATAAATTTTATCACCATATTGTTGTAAGTCAATAATTGTAATTAGGTATAAACACAAAACAAATAATGATTGCACTACTTTACTGTTCACTACGGGAAGGTACCTAACAATATTCACTGTGTATATATGTACGAAATACCACCATTTGAAAAGTCATTACGGGGTGTAGCCATGGCTACAACAGCCACTTGGGCGGCAAAAGGAGGCTCGATATGAAACTGCGCCATTTGAAATTCAAGTGCTATGCAAAGCGAATCCGTTTTCAAATCAATTGATCCCTAAATGTGCTTTAGCAAACACATATTGTCTAGCCCCGGCCTGGCGTAATTGACTTTTGTAATCGAATAGGTAATGAAGAGAATTTATTTTTGCACCTGATAAAAGAAATAAGGAAGTTCAGCTTCATAAGATTTACTTTCCGAGTGGGATATGATAATTATTCCCGAGGCTGCCTTATTTAGTTTAATTAAAGAATAGACGAAGCTCATTTTTCAAGAGGGTGAAAAATTTTAACGTTTTAATCGTCCTTATTAAATTTTTGGATAAAAACTTCTTGTTAAACAAAAATATAAATATAAAAGTAGGTACTAAATTAAAAAAAAAATGTTAGTAAGTATATTCTCCTACCTAATGTGTTGCAAACTTATTAAAATTGCATTTCAATCAGTAGGTATTGTTAATTTAAACAAAAGGCATTTATAAAAATAAATCAAACATTTTATGGAGCTGAATAACAAGCTCGGCTTCGTGAGATTGTGGCAACTTTGTTTCATTGATTATAAAAACAATGGATAGTGAACTTTAAGAGAACCCAATAAGAGTTATTTGGATTGACTTGTGAGCTTTATTTCAGAGTTTGCTTAGTGTTTGATGTATTCAATTGATAACAAGTGATTGAATTCCATCGGCCTTTGATTGAATTGTTTGTGTTAAGTTTCAACCGTTTAGTTTAACTGAGATTTACTGGCATTTTGCCTGTGTTGGCAAATTCGGGATAGTTTAGTTAGGTTTTAGTTTTTTGTTCTCAAGAATTTCACCATGTAGGTTACATAGCGAAAAAATATTATAGGTATAAATCTTAGTTTGAATATCAATTAGATTAAATATACAAAGTAATATAATATCAAGGCCCTGGAAGGGGTAAAAATTCATGAAATTCGTGTCACGTAGTTTATGGAAATTATGTTTCGTATTTTTCATAGCGGATAAGAATTTGTATTATAATTTCAATATCTTTACCTTATCGGTTAACCTCTTTGTAAGTATATATATATTTTTTATAAATTGTTATAATGAAAGTTTATAAAACCATACGATTTTATAAACTTTTAAGGCGAAATAGTACTCATTTGTCCTTTTAGAATATAAAAGTTGGTCGAAAGCCCTAAAAACAATGGTGGTAATTATTTTCCATATTATCAGGAATGTTTTTACCTTATATCGATTAGGATTACTTCCATATATGTAACGTAGGTACCTACTAATTATTCAAAACACATAATGAAATAATTAATATATAAATAATTGTACCATATTATGATATCTACCTATAATAGGCAAGTCACCAAATTGGTAAATTGCGGTATTCCAGATATATTTATTCCAGGTAATACTTATTTAGGTATACCTTCTTAGTTATGATGATATATTTTCTACTGGCAAGCAATTCCACGAGCTCAATAAATTTTCCAACTATTGATATACTTCAACGAAATGAGAGCAAATCGTGATATTCTCCAATATGTAGGTACCTACCTAATTTTCTGAACCATCGGAGTATGAAATAAGAGATTTTTTGTCTCCGTAATCGCATTACACTTCCTGTATGTTATTCAGTAGTGCATGCATTTGTCTTTAAATCACCGTTATAATAAATAACAAATATTATACAAATGTCAAATACACATTTCAGTATTAGGTTGGTACGTAGGTAGGTACTACCTACGCACGTAATAGAAATTAGCTATAAATTTTGAAACAACTGAAATATAGTTAAGCCATGGGTCCAACCGCAAAATATAAACACATTAAGAGACAAGTTTGAAAGCTATTAACAAGTCTCCGATATGTAAATGAGGAGCAGTTTGCCAACAAACGGGACTAATGGAATAATCGGTAGCACGAGTGGCTACGAAAGTCAAAGTAGAATGAGAATGATTACCAAAGGACCAATTTGACTGAAGTTCGACAGCGCAATTGTCTGTGAAATTTTGGCCCTCGAGTGACCTTATTTAATTGCAGACTGTACCTACGTAGATTTCGAATGACCGTAATGCTTCTAATGTGTTGTTTGAGCTTATATATGGCATTGTAGGTTTTACAATAACTTTAACGATTATGATTAAATAACTACCTCTGTGATTGGATACAATTTTTAATTGACTGTTTAGAAGAGCGGCATATTTTGTTATATCCAGTTAAAATCACGTTACAAAGATTTGTAATGGTTACCTACGTAAACGGTTGTCAGCGCATAATTCATGGTCACCTGCGGGTAATATATACTTACATTACTTACCTACCTGTAGATTGTATTATCTGAGGTGTTGGTGCCAAATGTAAACTATATTTAAAATAATATATAAGTTGCAGACCATATTTAATTCACAAAAAACAGGATTTCACACGATTTCAATCAACAATTTTAGAAGACACTTCACTGTACGCGTTATCGTCACCAAGTCTTTCTGCGTATGTTTTTCCATTAAACGTGAAATCTTTCATTGATGCTTTCACATCTACGTTAAAGCCAAGATTTTGCCCAATTTTTTGCGAGATGCCTGCCGTCCAGATAGCTTGGCAGATCTTTGGAACTTTACTTGTTACTTCTCGAGGTTTCATATGAGCGAACTTTGGACCAAGGTCTTTTACTGTTATATTTGAAATTGGACCGTCTTTCAATTTCTTTGCTAGTTCTATGGAGTATTTACACAGTAACGTACTTAATTGTTGTTGTCTGTGTTCTCTCAGTGTAGCCAGGAACATTATTTCTAAACTGCAATCAGCTTGGTATCTGAAAAATGGAAAATCAATAATATAAGAGGAAATGGTGTGTGAGTAGTAGACTTAAATTCTTGAATATTACGATTAGTGAGTATGAAAATTCAATGTTCAATTGATGTAGGTATCTTAATTTATATTTTTAGTGGTGTTATAGAGTCGTATATTCAAAAATAAAAGGTTTCTACGGTCTATTCTTGGCTCATCTTGTGACTTATACTTGAGCCTGCTGGTTAATAGGTAATATTAGTTGCCTGATACGTACTTTTCAAATAAGTTGATCCGTCCATCAACGTCGACCATAAACTGAATGAGAGAGCGAGATGAAGGTCTAGTGCATCTCTCTTCTGCAAAAACTTCGAAAAAGGTTCGCTCCGAGGAATCCGATGATGGCGTCTAAACAAAAAACAGAGATACAAATAACGGCAAAGAAAATGTATAAATTTTATCACACTAACTATCAAAAAAGTAATTGTTTGATTGAAACATATTATATCGATCTATATAAGTCTTGGGTAATAACAATACGATAAAAGTATGCCTAACATTTAACACTTCCTTAATGACACGGCTAATATAAAACAGTCGTCAACGTTCTAAGGTATTATTATATTATGAAAATAGACGTCTCGCGCTTAAATTTTCTTTAGCTGTCGCAAAATTTTACTGCCGGAAAACATAATACGAATGCTGGAAATTGACGAGAGTAATTTAATTTCAGAGGACGCTGTAAAACGTTTTAGAAAACAAAAGAAAATAGTCAAAGTAATAGCGAGTTAACATAAAACTCTTTTGAATTATAAATATGTCAGTGTTTTATCTACAGAAGATCGAATAAGCGCTTGGCGTTTTCTCATCTAATTTGCACATGAAAGGATGAATATTATACTAAGTGAATAAAATAAAGAGATTTCTTGAAAACACTGTGCTCGCAGTCACTTTGATCTTAAATCAAAGATTACTTAAGATTGTATAGTACGATAGTATAGAAAGTTAATTACGGTCATTGAATATTATTTAAATTTATAGTAAGTAGGCATATCAGCTTTTCTATCGCTGTTTGTATTCTTTTATAACTATATCTTACTTGTAACTTATTGAAAGCAACAGCTGCAACTTCTCTGCTCTTAACTTCTATGGCTACTAATGAGACGCCGTCTAGAGCAGCGTCTGCGCATAGTTCTAGTAACTCCTCAATCGCTGCCGGATCCTTGTTGACTTCAGATCCTATAGAAACTGCTTCATCTTGGCAAAACGCGTCTCTTATAACCTAAAAATGTTCGATGATTAATTACTTAAATTGTTATCATTAATTTAGGTCGATTCTTAATAATCTATGTAAGTCATTTTAAAACATTGCGGTCTCGCAATACAATAAATCACACTGCCCAAAAATAACGAAATATTTATTTATGTTATAAAGGCGAAGAACAAATAAATAATTTGAAATAAGATATTAAGTCCTATTTCTTTTTATTATCTTATGTTACTTTTGTCGAAATTGTTTGTTTTTAGGTAGGCAGGTAGGTACTTACTTTTAATGCACCGGGAAATGTAGCCGCTGATAATGATTCAATTACGTATTTTTCTGAAAGGAAATAAAACAAAAATCAATAAATATAATTAGATATATCAGCATCGTATGAGAGTAGTCGCAAATAAATCCTTTTGCGTTAATTAGGTAGGTACTAGATATGAAGACATATCATTTTCAAATAACAGTTCATACATGCCTGATTGCCAGTTTAAATGTAGTTAATTAATATTCATCAAATATACAAAGACTTCACTTATGATTAAAATATGATAATTACCGGATTCAGTTCGATACCACTCCATGATAAAACACTTATCACTGTTTATTAGAACACAACGCGCGTAACACAGACGGCAGCTGACGAGTAACTGTGCATTGATAACTGGTTTTGAATGATCACTTATCATATGCTGCAAGTGTGTGCGTATGCGCTTGTAAACACAAGTGACATATTAATATTACTACGTAATAAGTTGTTGTCGCGGGTAGTTAGTAGGTTCTTTAGAATAATGATGCATTGAGAAATTTTAAAGAAAGTGGCTTGCTTTGAAAATCTCGTGATTTATAATTAAAAATCTTAGAATGCCAGGTAGTAAGAAATGTTTTAGGTTTTTGAGCAACATATGGGTTCAATACATTAAGGAAAAGAGGCCATTTCCGTTTTTCTGGAATTTGTGTAGTAATTGAGGAAAATATAACGAGAAACTCTGTGACCTTATTTTATCGTACCTGCGTACATTTATACATATGCTGAAGTGGCATTATGTGAATGGGGGCTTCTCTTAAAGGCTTAGTTCCGTAAATGAGTACCGAAATTTTGGTAAAAAGAAATGTCAATCTTTTGTATTCTTTACACATAAAAAACTGTTTTTTTTTTTCATCTACCAACCTATTCCTATTGACTGAAAACTTTAAACCAAAACCTGGGAACCTAACTGGAAACCTAAGAACTGCTTATAAGCTAGATAGGAACCACAATATTAAAAGGTTGAACTTGTATATTATAAGTAAAAGAAAATGAAATTCATAACGAAAACAATTCTGTTTAAGTGGCTCCTATGCATAAACTTACATTGTGTGCTGGAATCAAGCGCCTTTGTACTTGAGTCGTTGACAGTTTCTGCATACTACCCTCTTCTATTTAGATTTAAGCTAATTTATTGTTTTCTCAGTAAGTCAAAGTAAATCTTTTGAGAAATAAAAATCGTGAACTATAAAACAACTCAATACCATTTAGTAAACTGGTGGTATTTATCTACGCGTTCTTTCTAGTTGTATTTCTCGTTGCTACATTCATAATATTTACTACGAAACCATATCAAAGCGCGCCGTGCAATACCTCCAAGCCCATCAAATTCTTAATTAAGTAGGAGCTAGACTAACTCGAGTCACGTAGTTGGCACCGTTTAATAAATAGGCTCCCTCGCCATTCCGGCCACGGCCCAGGTATAATGAACCGGCACAATAGGAATTGTTGGAGCCTGTAGATGGCGTAAATCTGCAGTTGAGGCCACGTTCCATTTTTTACCGATGCTTTTTCATTTCGAGCTCCTTCGTAAATGATCGCGCATCTGTGCGTTATTGCCGCTTTCATTAATTATTACTATAATACAACTACAGAATCCATTGTGCCCGTTTCCGATTACGCATTTGCTCTCTTTTGAACGCTTCTATATCTTATGGTTATTAATTTGTTAATAAGTGGATATTTCATGATAGTTTTTTATTATTTGTAAAATAAAATTATAATAAACAAGACACTAATATTGTTTTATTAGTAACTACCTATTTCATGTTTTTACGAAATATAAGTCAATTATTTTAACAACTTAATAGCAAATAGAAAAGTACTTAGAATGTAACAAATAATATAGTTACTAAAACTATTAATTATTAGACTTTCTATAAAGTAAATTTAATTCACACACAGTTCAAATTCTCAATACCGAATGCTTTATTAATGAAACCTCTCTGAAAATCGACTCTGTAATTAACCTTCAGAAAACTCTAGACTGAAACACGTAGTTGAAGTGAACGTGTTAATAATTTATGAAACATAGTGTTAAGCAAAGTCTGGCTAGGCTATAGCAACTTAAATCATACCCATTTAAGCTAGCCATAATAGCTATATAATTATACTATTACGCGCCTGAAAGAAATTGTTGTTGCCTCCTAATTCGAAATAATTACCTTAAGCACCTCTGTAATAGGCGAACGGGCGGTTTCGCAAAACATAAAGAGATAAAGTAGTTAGATTACCTAAGGAAAGGACTTTTATATACAATTCAAAGCGGATATATATCATTGTTAATATTACAAAGAAATCAAATTATAAAAATTGGCTTTATACTGCCTAAGCACTTTCCTAATCAACTTAAAGAAGTATGTATAATTTAAATGTTTTCTTCCTTAAATCTATAGTAGATTTAGATTTAGTAAACGGATTTAATTGCAGTTGTTTATAACTTGCATCATAACATACACAAATTAATTACGGTAATCACATACCTATATAGATTAAGAGGAAAATACGAATGAAACTGTCAAGGTAATTTAAATCTGTCAATCAGCGTAGGGCGGCAGGTCGAAATAGCTGATTCAGGGCGAAGCAATCAGACCTCGATTTCTGCAGAATTCAATTTCTCGGGCACTAAGAGGCGTCGAGGCTATAAAACGTCCGCACGTTTTAACTCAGGCATTCCTTAACCCTCTCCTACTTGCAGTCATTTTAAAAGGGTTCTTTTTATTTATTTACGCCGGGTCTTGGCTCACCCAGTTTGTTTATGTACCCGGTGAAAACTGCTATTATTTAAAATCCTCAGAAAGACATAATCTAGCAAATAAATATTTTTACTTGCAATTACTTTACAATCAGTTTTGTTACTGAATCATACATTAGTAGGTACTTACCTAAATTGACTCGTGAAAGGTCTAGGGACATCATGGGTTGTATAGTGTAGGTAGGTACTTACATATATTTGGACTTAAAAACAATTTATGTCTCTCTTTAACCTGGCGCCATGCGAACCAAATTATTACTGGGTAGTTTCACCATTGGCAATCTTGAACCAACTTCTCTTTAATCTGAAATAAAGAAAACGGTACCGATATTCAAACGTAGTTGCCATTTTATGATGATTAAATATTACGCATCTCTATTTCCGAGTAGAATTCTCAGGACAGAATGCATTTAACGCATAAGATAATTAAGTACCTGCTTAACTTTGTGTTAAATACTCTAACCATTCTGACGTTTTCAGGGTAGTTCTGTCAATTCGTGCAAGTCACAATTCCGACTAGATACAAAAAAAGTATAAACTCTAGGTGAACCAATTATTTTTAATACTTCAGATAATGTGCAGAGGTATATTTGCCACTAAACTTAATTCTTATATGACATTAGCATATTAAATAAAATGTTAATATACTTACCTAAAATTCCTTGTCGTCCTGTGTTTAAACAAGACTTTTGAAAATCAAAAAATATAAATGAACGAAATACTTATCTACTAAACATCTTTTTTAAATATGAGGGACATAGGTTTGCTACCACCAAATTAATATGTTTTTGTGACAAAAAAATCTCAGTAGGTACTTTCCATTCAAATAACAAAATCAGCCGGTATCTACATACGAAGGGTTTTTGCCGCAGTTGATCACCCAAAGAGCGAAGGACGGATGTACGCAGATTTTTCAGAGAAAATCATTTTTCTGCAGATGGAGTCTTTGGTACGTTTTTATTTACTTTACCATCTTTGCTATAAAGTAATTGCTAAAAAAATATAGTAATACGAATCAGGATTTAATAAGAATCAGGAAATAAAAAAAGTAAAAGTAATTAGGTTTATGTAGGTATGTGTTGCAAATATTAGAGGAGTAAATTATAAAAATTGTATAAAGCACAGTTACTATTCCGTTCATCCACAATAGATGGATTGTAATGAGCAAAGTAATTTTAAAAATTGTAGAATGAAGGGCCCAGTTAAAAAAAAAATAAAAAGTATAATATGTGTGTAAAACAAAATCATTCATCAATCGTTTAGTTTCTTAATTTAGTGTCTTTATCTAATTGCATACCTCATAATTTAATGTTAAAAATGAAAATTATCATATTTGATACGAAAAGCAGATAAAAATAAGGTGTGGCCCCGATGACACAGACAGAAGCAAAATTTCAGCGAAAATGAAGACATTGTATATTCCATTAAATTTGCCAATATTGCATATAATTTCGTTTTATATACGTTTTTAAATGTGTTTATTTCCACGTATGTTTATTTTACATCAAAAAAGTCCGTGTGATTTGCGCGAAATGAGAACTAGCCTTCATATTTTTGAGCAACAAAGATAAAAGCTTTTAGCTATACTTTTATTTTTAACTAGGTATATAACATTTAAAATTATTCATAAGTATGATAAATACCTACACTCTAAAACCATTTTTTTATAGAAACATTTTCGACTAATGTCGTCTCTGTAAAATGAACGTTAAGCAATACAACTCAATAAAAATGTTTTATATCAATTGCACATCTTGTCATGGATAAGCGTAATGAAACACATCAGACAAGAGATGAATCACTGATTCTAGGCACGGATCCTTCGCCCTGGTAGAGCAGAGCATACCTCCGTCATTCCCACTTCATGTACAGAGACAATACATTATACGTGCTCTGCAGAAATAGAACGATATCAAGACTGTATGTAGGTAGCTACGAGCTATATATAATTGTTAGAAAATGTCATTTTTCGAATGCATAATACTTACATTGTAAAATAATTATTCCTAATACTGACGCAGCTTCATCGTCGTAAAATGTTATGTAAATAACATCGCAAATTTATACTGTTGATATGCACAATTACTCTTAGGGTCTTTTAATGTAGGATAAAAACGTAGCTTTTAAGCAGTCACGCTGGTGTGGCCACGACTTTATTTTTCTTTTGTTTTATGAACATTAATTAACCTCGGTGTAGACAAGTCATCTTTTTTCAAGACACGTTTTTCGCTTTAAGAATAAAATAAACTAGATTTGCTATGTTTTTGTGGCTACTCAGAACAAAGGAAGAAGAATTAATTTAATTATATTTAAAATAACTCAATGTTAACTGTAATGCTACTTCTTTTTATTTTTAATAATAGTAAAGTACAAATGAAAATACTGTTTTAATAACCTACATAGGTAACTACTTGAAGGATATTAATCAAAAGCACATAATTATTTAAATTGGTAGGCTCAATATTCTTTTGAACCAATTATACTTATATAACAACTTTTGTTACGGTTGGCCACTTTCAGTATACTTAATAAGTTGAAGCAGAAATTAAATAAGAAGCCAAGTTTTAAACTTATGAGTAATTAGAACCCTAATGAAAATTTGTAACCATATATAGGTTAACTTTATTAATAATGACTAGGAATCTACCAAGTCAAAAACACGATAATAAATCGAAATAACTAATGTTCATTTGCACACAAAACTTTAAAAGAGCTTGTAGCGAAACAAAAATCAAGCCTAGCACATCATGTAGCCTAAATGTCAAAGAATTAAGAATACGTGGCTTTGTTATTTATTACAACTTTTTAACTGAGGTACATAATTTAACGCAATTCTGTAAGTAATTTTTATTAATATGATTAGTTAGTAATTTAGTTCGTGTTTTGTTGACAAATGATACGACGATATAATAGCCGTGTCATTTCATCGGTTATGTTGGTATGAATAGTAGGTAGGTACGTGGACATTATTCAGTATGGATTATAATTGGGGATTAAAATCACAGTTTATCTATCATCGCAGACCTAACGCCGGCGTTATTAGTCGATTAACGTTTCAGGTTTGAAATCAAAATATACGTAACAATTTCATAATGGATCTATTAAAAACCTATACCTACCAAAATACCGTTAATTTATATAATCATCTTTAAAAATATGATAACGTCCTGTAGTTTAGAAAGAAAAACAATATTTACTTACTACATACACATCCGTACATTTTATCAGTTATCTGCAGTAAGTGTACTATCCATTCTGCATTTCATGTGATTTTAATGGCTTGCCGATTAGTGCTATGATGGCCGTTTGTGGCCTGCGCATGGCCAATGGAATGGCCAGTCCGTTAAATACTGCACATGAATATGACTTATGCGTCTAGCCATTTCGATCCTTCAACAATGGGTACCTAATGAGTATATACCAACATGGTAGGTAATTAAAATAGCATCGTGTAAAAATTATACTTAATACCACCTATACCTATGTCATATACTGTGTATTAAGGTAGGTAAGAGTACATATTCTACGTACGTACATAATTTAGTTATCTACGGATAAAGTTTTTAATAGGTATGCCTACCTAGTATTTAAAACTTCATACCTGAACCTATAATATCACAAAAATAATATATAGGTATACCTATGCTAATAAATTAAATGAGACATTTTTCCTTTCATCAACAATGAGTATGCGTTACGTTTGCTTTTAACAAGTCATTCTAAGCCACTCACAATTTTCTGGCCTTAAAAATAACAAATGAGACATACAAAGCTGCTCTTCCACCATGAATATGTAAACATCATTCTTAAGAATAGCTAAGTAAGGTCGAAAATATGAAAGGATGGGCTTTGCAATTGTATCATTTTGATTACGGGGGAGGGGTGCTCGAGACTCTAGGCACTCAGACTGCGTTGCGGTCTAGGAATTAATGTGCCGTGTCTAAAACCTAGCACGCACCTCTCTTGTGCTGCATTCCTTTGTTTTCTGGAAAACGAAATGTCTGTGGCGGCGAAGAGACTGGGTTTGTGTTTTTCCGAGCGCAACATGCCTATCATGAATAGCCTAGAAAAAGAGCTTAAAATTTTCGTTTAGTTCCTCTTCGTTTAAGTGATATAGGTATTAGGTACCTACAGTAATAGTATTAGATACCTACTTAGTTAAAATATTATGAACCAAGACCTTGGCCATAGAAAGACAACTAGTACCTAACGCTGATCTAAAATAATAATACTTACAAACATGTTCCGATTATTTACTATTTTATCAATTTTGAATCTTTTATTGAGAATAAGAAACTATAATACGCACGAAGCACACGAAATATAGTTCAACTTCATAAAGTCAAGCATTAGCGGCAATTTATCACCGATAAAGGACGAAAATCCGCAAAAATGACGAATGAAAATATTTATGACACCCAAAGATTCCGGATCAGCTGGCGGATTCTATACCGTATTGGATAAACCTTCTACTCAGAAAGTCAATATCCTCGTCTCCCTCTCTCTTACTCGATGTTAGGTTAAAGGTCAGAAAAGCAGTTATCGACATGAAAATTCTTGGAAAAACGAGGGAGCGGGGGTCTGCAGGTAGACGATTTAATGACACCCAAATATATTATATAATATGTCATCATCGTTACGAAACATGAATAATGGAGGATGACAGTGTAAATTTGCTAAAAGCATTGAATCGAAAAATCGTATTCATTCGTCAAATTCGACGGTAAATAAAATAGGTATTTGTAAGGGAATTAAATAACCGATTATATTGTGTAACTACAAAGCTAAAAATCTTTCAACCACTAGTTTCT
Source organism: Polylopha cassiicola (assembly GCA_038024825.1). Taxonomy (NCBI): domain Eukaryota; kingdom Metazoa; phylum Arthropoda; class Insecta; order Lepidoptera; family Tortricidae; genus Polylopha; species Polylopha cassiicola. The sequence continues at coordinate 9,458,379 of CP149044.1, read as the reverse complement.
ATTCTAATTTGAATAAGAATGTAGTAGTAGGTATCATTTAGATATTATTAAATTGGAAATTACGGCCTACTTATATCAGTTTTTAATAGGATGAAACAATCGTATTTGTGAAGGTTTACTTGTGTAGGTGGCGTTGTTATTGAGTAAACTATTTTAGATCATGTGTAAAATACTTATTGCAAAAATTATATACGGCTGATCAGTGTAAATTGTTCCAAGATAGGTAAAATATGAGTTCAAAATTAATAAAACCATTTTATTTTTAAGAACATTTGTTTATTTTTGTTTTTAGCGGTCTATAACCTCCTTCAAATGTTTCAGAGCTTCATCCAAGGCCATATACACCTCTTGAGTATCAGGCGGCCTGACTTCCAAAGACACGGTTGGACTCCTCATTTGGGACTTATGAAGGAAGCTCTGGGTCAATGGACAGAAGACATCAGGGTTCATGGAGTCAGTTCTGGACTTCCCGGTCAGATAGCTCATGGGTACTCCAATAAGAAGTACCGAAATGACGCCGGCAAATGGACAATACGTAAAGGAGATTCTGAAGAGAGATTGAAGCGGTTTTGTGGGTATTTGAGTCCTGAAAAAGTATATTACATATATTAATTGACAAATAACTCATTTTATTCTTAATGGTAATAATTTATGGTACAATACAGATTTCCACTTTTTTTTAAACTATGTCATATTTTATTGTTGAAAAGACAATACACAAAATATACCTACTTACAAACAAAAAAAACACAAAGTAGGTACTGTAAATTACTATGTACTTATAACGTAGAAAACTAGAAAGAATACGTATTGTTATTCAAAGTGGGGATCCTACCCTTTGGGTCTTCTGTGTATGACAAACAGCAAACTAAACCACAAGGGAGTACGACCTTTTACTTACCTTCTATCAAAATATCTTAGAAGGCATAACATAACAAACATTTTACATTGCTAAAAGCGGTCTTTGTCTGTTGACTGCAGTTCTTTCTGGCTAATATAATATTCCTTTGTGTATTAGGTTATTGTTTACCATAATTAAAAAAAGCTCGTAAATTATTTAGTAGGTACGTTGTTAAAACAAAATTCTTCCAATAACAAAGGATCCCAAACCAATGAAAAACGTCTTACCCTAGTGCAATAAATTCCCAATGCAAAAGTCATTCGGAACTGCAAGAAAAAGATTCGAAGAACAAAAGCTATAAAACCGCGCGAATCGGGTAATAGTAATATGGGAAAAGTTTTAATAAGGGGGGAAATAAAAGTCTTTGGCTGATATCACTAAAGTTGCGGAGTGAGATTAAAACTCTGACCGATCTCCTGCTGTGCGTGCCCTCATTAGGATGGGACCTAAGTACCTACATAATAATGATTCGATTTTTATTTATGTTATGTTTTACATGCCTTATAGGGATAATAAAATATAGAAGAATTAAAAGCACGCGTTTAAAGCCCTGCCGCCTGATCGTGTAACGTATGCTTCAAGACGCTACCATCCATTTTGGCATTTCATTGGTATCAAAACCATATAGAGGCGAAACGCACAGAGAAAATAGTCACTTTAGCGTTCTAAAGCAAATTTAAACAGCTTCGCGCTTTAACCTACAAATCTTACAATCAGTGGGTACTTTATTATTTGAATAAATGTTATTTTTCATTAAACTGTATAAATTGGAAACGTGAACAGACTTCCAATTAAACATAAAGTTAAGAGTAGGGCCTTACTTAAACGCAGTAATAAAGGCTCTACCGATTTTTAGACAGCTCTAACGATAGGCTATTAGTGTAATTGCTGATTTTATCAACTTGCTCTAAGGCTAATGGTCACTGGGCTGCTTTTCGACATAAATGGGGTTGGTGGATACTTCAATTTCTGCTTATTAGGCTTATTTGTAGCATAGCTAAGCATTTTCAGTATTATCTTTGATAACCTTGTCAGATTGAGTCAGAAAATCCTATGTATTACGCTTACAAATGCCAGGTTGTACTACCGATTGTCTAAAAAGATTTCAGTGTGTCTGAAAATGTTCATGATTCATGTACCTATGAGAAACTTGGCATATGAAAAAGTTGGCACATTTAAGTTTTTCCATGTGGATTTTGCATTTCCTGCTGAGTGGGTAGCGGCAGTTTTGCACAAAGGAATATACATTTTTAAAACTAGGGCTTAAAATAAAATTAAGTACGAAGCTCTTTTGATGTTATAATGGATTATTTAATAAACCCCATTTGTAAAGTTGGTAGGCATATGTTTATTGAATTTTCAACCATATTCAGCAATCAGCAATCAGCTTATCTTTTACACACTGGCAAGCATAGTAAGCATCATCACAATTTATTATTAATTTGGATTTTGATCTGTAAATTTATACATAAGGGGCTTTCCGCTTGCGTAAATCCCGGTTTTCACATAAAATCAGATATAATTCTAATTATATCTGATTTTATTAAAGTTGATTGATTGATTGTTATATAAATTTCTTCGTTTTACCTATACTGACAGACAATTTCATAACATTCAACTACAATAAAATCATTCTTCCAAATAATTATTTTAGTTTTTATAATAATTGGATAAATAATTAATTATCGGTTAAGCGACACTTATTATTATTAGGAATTCGACTAATAGGTAAGCTATTTGTAGATTTAGCATCGTTATTATCTCACTAAAAGCTGTCAAAAGCTTACTGAAGACTATACAAGTAATACTTAAGTAATAAACGACCATTTAAGATAATGAGACCAAAAATCGTGTAAATATCCGTTATAGCAACATTAAATTACTTACGCAACATTGGGGATAGCACTTGTGACGTCACTGATTATATGAGTGAAGTTAGCTTTGCCGCACCCCGTGGTGGCTAGCGTCTTCCCTTGGAAAGTTAAAGCTCCGGTTGCAAGGGCGTTCTCGGCTCCTATTAGCAACCAACCGCAGAGCAGTAGGCTTAGCAAACAACCACTTAATGCACCCTGAAGTAGGAAAAAGATACCGGATCATGCCGTAAGAGAGTACAAGCGCGTTAAGAGAGAGTTAAGTTTCAGTTTTTTTTTTTATATTGGCAACACCGTAAAAATAACCTGTTAGGTGGAGTGTGTATAATAGCAAACTAGTCTATGTTCCATACATACCTACGTATTGTGACGGTAACAAATAAATCTATTGAAATTTACTGATGATAATTAATGACTGAGCAGTTATATTAAAGTAATGTTTCATAAAAACTGGGGCGGGTAAAGGTAGAACAGTTTAAACTTTTGAGTCAGAAATACACTTTCAACGACTACTTCGATGTTAAATAAAAATAGTACATTCTAGTTGCAAGGTAGGTATTAATACTAAAAACAAAACAATATCATAAAAAATCATAAACAATTATAAAATATACATTCTATATAAAAAGGTTCGCCGACATACACCTTTATGATTGCTATAAAAGTTACTAACAACCGAGTTTGTTACAGCTACCTCTTCATTTGCGATACTTATTCATAATTCCTACAGCTATAGAAAGTTCAACAAAATCATTAACATCTATTTACGGGGACAAATATTTTGCGGTATTATTTGCATGATTTATTTTATAAGCGTGACCATTGCTGCCATCTATTTACAAAACGGGAACTGTTACATAATGACGGAGGATCTCCTCTGTTTGTACCAACGGGTACTATTTTTTTTAACTGGTCTTGTTGATAGTGCTGCCATCTTTAGCATAAACACTTTGTAATGAAACATTGACGCTTGCTTAAGTCGTCCCTATCGTCTGGTAGAGTCCCCATCCTAGAGAACCAGTTTGTTCATAGAATTATCAAGAGATGGCGCTTATCTAAATGAACAATTCAATCGTTTAAGTTACAGAGATTATAAGTTTACTTACTGAACAGTTAGCTCTAGAAAATACTATGCCTAATGTGAATAGGCCGAGAAGTGTTCCAGCTGTAACTCCTGTTACTCCAGAAGCCACATGCTGTAAACGGTCAAGTTCTTTCGCACTCCACACCACGCCTGCGCAGTAGATGCCTACAAGTACGCACAGAAGCTGGAAAGGGAAAAAAGTATGCACAATTTGATGTTGAAAAGCCATTATAAAATAGAGAGACCGGTTTAGCTCTTGATTACTAAAGTAATATATTATTATCAATAGAAATGTTATTTGTTTAAGTTACTATAGGTAAGTACTGTTATTATGTAGGTAAGTACATACTAAAATATATTCATGAAACGATTTTTGAATCTTTTCACTTTATTCAAGAAAAAACTATAAGCTTGGTAGGTATAGGATATATACCTTCATGATTCTGCAACATGCTAGTTCACTAGTACTTTGCGGCATCCAAGGTCTTATGAATTCCTCAAATAATACTCCAGAAACCGAATTTACAATTGATGCAATACAACTGAAACAGGAAATAATAATAAAATGTAATTCAAATTTTTTTCATTTCAAAATATCAACCAAACATTAATATCGTCTTACCCTGTAGTAGCACTAAAAATTGAAATAATAAATATGCCGCATATTCCCGGAAACATAATTGATAAGCTGTTCAGGAATTGAGGTACTAACTGAAAATTAAGAAACGAAATATCTAATAAGAAAACATTCATGTGTTTAGATAAATGTTCAATAATATATCCCAAACAGATCGAGAACTCAAAATATTTAAGGTTTATGTATACATGTACCTGTTCATGTTTCTTGATTTGCCCAGATAATAGTGGATCGCACCCCGCAAACCAGGCATATAAAGCCAACCCAAGTAGACACGACAGAAGCTTCATCAAGATAACTCCTAGACAAGATATCATCAAACAAATCCTAGCCTTGCAAATAGTGGGCACAGCCAACAACTTTTGCAAGGAGGACTGACTAAGAGCCACTTTCCAGAGCCAGTTTGTGCTCAGTGCTAGAGTCACGGCAAAGAAAGACGTATGATGCGCTAACTCTGGATCCGGGCTGTAACAGAATTTATATCAATTCCAATTAGATATATTGCAAAGGCATTAGAATACTATTGCATATTATCATTGAATTCACCACTAACTTGTACACTCACGTTGCTTATTGAAACTACGGAAACCTTTTACAATCATCGTCCTTTTATATTCAATGGAGTTATGACAAAAAGACAATATACATTAGGTACGAGACAATAGACAGCACTTACTCATAAAGCACGAGCCGTTCTCCTTCACTGGCAATCTCCCACATCCTCCTGAAGCCCATAGGCAAAAGTGCCAATCCAGTTGGCAATGCAGTCCCAACAAGCGCTAAGAAGAACGTTAGCATGCCTATGCTAACTATTGCCTGCAGACCTCCTATAGCTGTGAACGTTGCACAAATAACGCATATCACTGCTACAATGCGTCCTGCCAATGGGTCCGTTACTGAAAGTAAATTATTGGAACAGGTGTATTCAACGAATCCTTCGCATCCGGTGAATTTTGAATAATTAATCATTAAAACGTGAGGCTCTTACCGAGTCGAAATGCCAGAAGTGGTATATATGGCACTATAGGCAATAGCATTAATTTACTAACAACAAATAAAACTGCAGCTATAGTGCGCGTATGAGTAGAAAATCTTATCTCTAAGTACTCGAAACTTGAAGACAGCTGCAGTTTATGAAAAACTGAAAGGGAAAAATCACACAATTATATACTTGGTAATTTATAAATTGATTATTTTATCTGGTCACATTGAAACTTACATAATAGTTGTACAAAAGATACATAATAGATGGTACCTATGCGTTTACGATAACGTTTTCTTACGTGAAATTTTCTCCGTCATATTTTGAAAGACGTAATATGTCAATTAATAGATTGATATTCTAATTTGCACTTCTAGAACAAAACTCAGCGTGTTCTAATTGTTTACAAATAATACGGAAATATGCAGTAATTACCTGGTAAATATATTACAGCCGTAAGGAAAGTCACTAAGATAAGGGACAGAGCTGATGCCCAGTACTGAGTGCCGCGCAGGTATATCTCAACAGGAACTCCTAATAACGTTATACTTGTTAAATGGCTGGAATACGAAATAAATACATGGATGGACTTTTTCCAAAAAGTTTCCTGAATTACTTACATATTATAATATATAATATTACCCACATAAAACCAAAAAAGTTGTCGAGATAAACCCATCTCTATAGTGTATAGTCATCAAAAAACTAAGCAGTAAAAATAAATAATTCTTACCTCGCAATGAGAGCTAAAGAAATAGAGAAAACTGACATATTTTTGCCACCAAACAAAAAACCGGCCACTGTGTTGTACTTTCGATTAACTAAGTCATAATAAATGATAATAGCAACAATCACCCCTAAGATAATGCCGAATAAACAATATTCGGCTACATTGAAGTAAATAGGCGACACTAACGTAGCGTTTTTCATTTTCGTATTTTAATTGTATGCCCACTGGAACGTGTTTCTTGTAAAACGTCCTGTTTGTAACAGTTATCAGCGCTCCTCTAACAATACCTAATAAAACAGATAAAAGCGGATTTCTCTTCAATCTTATAGCAAATAGGCTTAATTCTGGTATTTGCACTATGTACCAAAATAATCTAGATCTTATATTGACCTTTTTGGAGTACAAGATAGTGAGTTTACTCTAAGGGTTAATGTGTTTGTTAAAGTCAATGTTTTTTATGAGGAAAAAAATTGAAGGTACCTTTCTATACCAAAACTTATCATATTTCCGTATAGAAAAATACTTAGTACGAGTAACATTGTTTGCGATATTTCATAAATTATTATAATCACTGAAATGAAGTTAATAACTGAACGATTTATATGGCATTTTTATTTTCAGAAAGATAATACAATCTAAAAGCAAATAGTATGAAATGAACAAATACTAGCAAGTAGCGTGTACAGACAAGTTATTGTTATTGTGACGAAGTGGAAAAGGCAAATAAACGATACTATGTATTTACTATTTTACGCAAAGTTTGGGATAGGTAACTCAATGATTTTGAGTAGATAACTCTTAATATTATCCCTAAAATCAAATTTTATGCTTTATATGATTTTTATTGGTTACTTTGAAGGCTGTCAATTAATCTAGTGAAATTTGGTAGGTAGGCAAACGTGATTGTAAAAACCTACCTTATTTCTTGATACTTACGTTTGATTCCAATATAGCAACTAGGTACTTAATATAACCGCCTACAAAATATATTGAAAACAGCGCCATCTTAAGTATAATAGACGAACTTATTCGCAAGAGAGCTTCATGCGACGAAACGAGTCGTTTAGTGGCAACCGTTTGAATAGTTCTGGAATGTTTTTATAGATGACGCATTTTGCTTGATCTTAATATTTCAAATTAACTAGCATCATGCTTACCATTTCAAATCGAATTAACGACGTATCGTTAACTGATAGCCGTAAAGAAATAGTGGATTAAGTGCAATTTAAAATGATTGGTAGAAAAGATAAAAGGTAGAGAGGTATAATAAAACCAAACAAACGAATTGTTTTTTATTTTAAACAATTTATCGCTACATAAAAAAAAATGCCTATTAGGCAAAATTCGGTATGCCTATCTATATTACCAGTTAAGTAGTTTATGATTACTGCACATACCTCGTTACAATATTCGGATACTTATTTTATTCCGATATTTAACGCGAAACTATCAAAACTCTGAACCAATACGTTTCTTAGATTAATACGTTACAGGATACAAATATAATGTCAGTTACAGTACCTAACAGTTACAGTACCTTTTGTATTAGTTAAGCATAGAGCATCTTTTTTTCTTTCACCAATGTCCCGAGGTGGGCGTAAACAGCTGCAACACAGTTTATACTAAGGCAGCTGCTTACGATCTAAACTGTTTAGTGTAAGTTTGTTACCTTATTCAATAAAATCTTTTAAATCTTTTAAATCTTTAAATCTAAATATAAAATAAGTAAGTACCTAAGTAAACGCCAAATTCTTGTTTCTCTACAGAAGAAATAGTATCACAATCTTTCAAATTTCCTTAACGATGATATAGGTACTGCATCGGTACCGATGTATCTATCTAGTTTTATGGAAAAGGGTGGTGGGTTGTATTATTATGGATGGCGGGTCGCTCTTACCGACATTAGAATATTACGCTCACACCTGGTCCCAAGGCGACCTCCGTGAATATATGTAGTTTTTGTCTACTTTTATGGATATGGCGAGGCTTGCGTTCTAATATAATGTAAGATAATTAGGTCGGATCCTTGTTTACTTGTATATTAGACCTTTTAACTGTTTTCAGTCTTAATAATAAAAAACACCCTACTTACCCACCGTTAAGATTGACCAAGTTCCATAACCATGTGCTCAAAAACAAAGGATACAATTAAACTTAAATTAACATAATAAATCAGTACATACCTAACAAAACAACTTTTTGTTATTGGATTTATTTCTTGTATGTATTATATCATTGAACATAGTGTAAAACTAATATACCTGATAGCGCGATAAATTTCACCTTACAACAAATCTTATAATACAAAATATCGCAAATATCTCTTGTCCAGAACACAAGGGACCAGGACCACGGAGCAATGGAACTTTCCAGGGGAGAGGGGGAGGCTTCAACTAAGGAAATGCACGAGGAAGACAACCTTATGCCAGCCTCCAGGAAAAAACGGGACAGAGTCGGAGAAAAATTAAATTATATTTCCCAATGGTGTCAGCCAGTTATTAAGTGCCAGGCGCCATTATGAATTATTGTATTTTTTATTTCTTTTCCCTTTTGTACGTGGAATTCTTTTTTGGAATAGTTCAGGATTGCAAATGGATTTTGGCTAGTGTTTGCGTTATAAATCAATGAAAGTATTCTCATATAGGCCGTTTGGGATCATTAGGCGAGGGAAGGCTTTTAGGAAATTGTTAAGAGCTGGTTTTGTTCAGGTCTACCTGTACTATCTGTGACTGTGCCACATTGTCAACGATAACTCACGTATTTTATCATGTCGTTAGAGATTCTTTAGGGAACTGTCTGTCAAATTCACCTATACTAATGTACATATAGATTCCGAACTTCATAGACACGAACTGATATTTTATGTTTATTACCTATCTATTAATTTACATATTTTGCTGTCTATATTGTACGTAGTATAACATAGATACATAAAATGATCGTTAAGTTGATTATTTTCTATATAAACTCTACACTCACATAAAAGTCTAAGCATAAAGTACCTAACCCAAAACATTAATCTCTTTAGCCTATATAAAAGTTGCAACTGAATGAAATTGGAAACCCTATAGGTTCTTTGCATTTTTTCGCGACCCGACCTGTGGAGCGAGAAAATTATAAAAGAAAGGGACGGAAAAAAGGAAAGAACTCTCTTTCTAACGTCCTCGCATGATTGCTCTCCTCCCGAACAAGGAAAAGAGCTATTAATTTTAAAATGAGGTAACTGCCACGGCAAGTCGCCATACATGCCTAACCACTTAAAGAATAGTATGCATGGTAAAGTATACAATTTATACGAGTAGGTGAGTGCAACACTTTGAACTAATAAACAGTAAAGATTGCATTTGCTTCTAATGTTATAAATCTATAGGTATATCAAATGCAACATAATAATATACAGCTATAAATATCTAAACAGTTCGTAAGTGTGTGTAGGTAATTTCTAGAGGATCTAATTTTCCCAACTACCTAATTCCGTGCAACGGCCACTGTAAAAGGTTTTCCTCGTAGGGAATGGCAGTTTAATCAAAACGTTAAGGGTTGAAGCTTAAAATAATCTCGTGAGGAGTTAGAGTGAGCCCCCGGGCGTATGATAAACCGGCGATAACCGGATATGGGAACGAATGAATTGGTCGCTTCGAGCGACGTTTTTTGCGTGTTCTCCTAGTTTTTAGGTACCTATTTTCAAATTTCAAGTTTGTCGACAAATTCAAAGTCTGAATTAGTTTTTGAATTTTGTTTTATTGTTACCGACCTATTGTGTTTTTTTAAATACAATAATAAACTAACGATCGTTGATAATCAAAGCTTTTACAATGACTTTTTAAATCTAAAATGAATTTTACGATCTTGGGAACGGAAATGTACCAGATATAAGCATAAAAATATCCGAGATTTTAGGTATAATTATCTTAGTCCTATGTTAATTGAACATAAACGTAACATATTAAAGTATCTTAAATTTACTAGAACTGGATTATTTAAATCTTCTAAGTAAGAGGTAGATAGCCGTACCTACACATTATCGAATTTAAGAACTCAAAATGATTGACGCTGACCACAAAGATTCGCATGCTGTCAGAATACCCTCTTTCATGCTCATTTAACGGGGACACGTTATCGAGGGAATATGCTTTCTTCTCCTTTGGTTTAACGTAACGTTATTTCCGTCGTGGGGTGTCATTAACATAAATTTTACGCTTTCTTAGATAAGCTTGGACTGCTGCCCGGCCTTTCTATTAAGTCCTTTCCCTTTCGCATGAAATTTACGGGATATTATTACGTATGATATGGCATTTGGTATAAGGTTTTATGGGCAAGGCACTTAGTCCTCCGGCGCTGTCTGAAAGTATGTTTTTATTCTGTATTATTAACCCGTTTTTATTTCTTTTAACTTCAGCCGATTGCTGATCGCCAATAGTGAGAATTACCTATAAGTACATATAGAAGTATATAACATTTAATTAAGTACTTTGTTTACCTACATAATTTATTTTAAGAGCACTTAAGTAACGAATATGTATTAGAATTAGATTAGATTAGATTTATTTATTTCCCAAAATTCATACAATATAATTACATTTATTATTATGTCAAATTACATGTACTCATATTGAGATCGTCAAAAACAAAAACAAAGAACAATAAGATTGAATACTAATTAACATCAAAATTACAATAAGATTTTGTCATACATATAATGTCAAATAGGTAATTTAAGCTTGTATAGGAGTATAAGTAATCAATTTTATTTAACTCAACATTTTCAACTTCCATTCACGACCTAATGATATTATATACAAATCGGCTCAAGGATCCATCGAGCGGTGACAACATTTGCTCCACACAACATATCAGAGCCAATAGGGTGTGTCGCTTCACACTATCTACAAAGAAATTACATGTTCCTCTATCAGGAAGGGGGTAGTGGGAGGTAGTGACGTCACGTCGAGGCCGCCTCGAATAAATGTGATGGAAATTGGAGGATTTGTTTACCCATATTCTTCTCACACTTTTGACACTAAAAGGTAAAGCGCGCCCTGGCTGTGTAACTATTGTTTTATTCTACAGGGACGTGTTCGTACATTATCTTTCGTAACATGATAAAATATAAAAAATTTCTTTGACATAATAATATAGGTAAATGACAAGTGTTTTCGTTAATTTAGGTGTTAAGGAAAGTACCTACATATTTTTAACGAAAAGCAGCTCATAGATTTTTCTATAGAGTATAGTTACTTATTTTGATACAATTTCTATATTATTATAGGTAAGGTACTACAAACCTTTTTAACAAAAACTATTTCTGAATTCATTCACGTTCTACACCACTCATAAGCCTATTGAAAGTTAACACCGCCAGATGAAACCCGAAACGGGGTCCAATTCAATTTATTTAGCGTTTTTCAGAACAAAATATTAGGGAGGCCTATTTATCAGAGTTCGGTAGGGGCGGCGCAGAACCAACACATTTATCCTGCAGCGCACCTCACATACAAACTAGATTACGATTAGGTACGTAATATATTCCGGTGTCGTGTGGATGCCGCCATTTTTCTATTTGCTTGGAGGATGTGCAAAGGTGCCCAGTTTTAGAAGGAAATTCAAATTATTCGGCGAAGACTCTAATATTCAAGAGAAAGTACAGTCGTGTCTAAATGATTCGAGTTTATGAGAACCTTAGGTAGGTACTAGGCATCTATCTACCCAAATTGATATAAGTAGCTTAAAACGTTTACTAAAAGGAATCGTAAGTACACTTTCAAACAATAGTTTATTATCTAGGTACAACATTGATATAAGTGGTATAAAGTTACAACGCTTTATATTACTCACAGACGCAGGTACATCACCTATCCAAAAAACTTTCGTAAACAAAACTTAGTTAAAGAAGAAAAACTCCAATATTTCCAATACCCACTTTGTTTACGCGTCACATTCATTTTCGATTCCCGGGCCAGATCCAATATCCTGTGGGCGGTGCTATTTATTTAACATATCATATCAGCATTAGCTTGATATATAGAGGCTTTGATCCTTCGGTGCGGACTGGGCCTCCGTGATTTATGCCTACATTATCGCAATGCAAAGAAATGTTGCTCGAAAATTGTTCACAGTTTTATATTGGAATGGTTTAAAGAAAATCATAATGGAAGCTGAAAAAATAATTTTACAATATCGTCGATTATAACAATCACTTTTATAGAAACACTTAAATTGACAAATAATTTCTGTAAGTAGGTAGGTACACAACACAATCTAGTGGTTTTCAGTAAATATTTTCTAAATTCTATTTTCTCACGTTGATTCACCAATCAATTTTGTTTTATTATTTAATGTAAGTACTTACTATTTAATTCTGATGGTATAAGGTATAATCATATGTAGGTAGTTAGGTAGGTTAGGTGACGGGGGAATCAGTTAAATTAGAATTTATTAGTAGTACGAAGCAAGATTCGTTCAATTTGATTCCGTGTGTAGCAGTAATGCGTAAAAAACTCATCTCCGTCTCTCCGCCGCCCCCGGTGAAATATGATGTTGCCACCCCGCGGACGCGATTAGAAAATTCGTCGCGTGACGTATGTTCTGTTATACCTCCGTACGTGTTAGAGATAAATAGTTTGGAGACGTGGGATAGGAATCTAAATCTTGGAAAGGACGTGCGTTTTCATATTTGTTGTGGAGTAATAATAATAATATATATTTTTATAAGATTACTTTAAGCAAGTTGCCTACCTGGTAGGCTATTTAAAAACCTGTTGGAGTGTAATTTGAGTTTAACGTGATCTGTCATATGACCTTAATGAATCGTTTATATGCCGACTCATACCTAGCACCTATTTAGTAGGTATATTAGCATTTTACAGTAATATGTAATATACTAACAAAACACTAACTAAGTACATATCTACATATTTTCAATACAATCATGGTATCAGATTAATTCGAATTAATCAATAGTAAAGATAGGAAGGTAGTGTAGTTGTTTTTCTTTATCCGTACCTTCTTTTTATGTTAGACCATTACAGAATAAAAAATAATATTGTAAATCAATAAGTAAACAAAAACATAATCTACGATTTTGCGTTTCCAATACCCAACATTAACTCTAAAGCAGCAACCCCTGATCGAATGAAAACATTGTTGTGTGCATTCTCATCCAAGATCTAGAGTTTACTGAAATGTCTTCGAAATAATATATAATAATATAATACATAGGTACTTATTAACGACTGATGAATAACCAAGGTACAAGGTATGCGGATATTAGGTCATCTATCGAGTGTTAAATATCTCTCATGCTGTGCTATAATTTAACCAAAAGTAATTAAAAAAAATATGTAAGTTAGAAATTGTATTTAATTATTAATGGTATTTACGCAGATAATAAGTTAGCATAAACCACTATGCAATAACAAATATTGGGCTTAGATACTGCACTTTCCAAACTAGCATTTTTTTCAAATGACATGGGTTACGAATGCATCAAACAAGGTGGGCATTTTCATAAGTATTATAGGGTAGGTACTTATTTCATTTGATATTTTAGTGGTACGTTCCAGCCATAAGTTATCTACGTAATATCTACACAGGTCTCAGACATGCATGAGCTGTCGAGGTGTGTTTTTATTAATAAAATGCTTATAGCGCTCGCTTACGAGATGTTCAGTAAGTTTAGGCAACAGAAACGTTAACGTTACCCATGCTTCGTAAATTGACTAACAAAACATTTATGTTGGATTTTATAAGAAGCAAAAATAATATATAAAAAAGTGATGAACATACTTTTCTACTCTTGAAACATGGCACGGTAGAATTTACTATTGAGAAATCACTTTAAAAAATGATCCTCACGCAAGACTCATTTCTACGGTAATTTATTTAACACTAGAAAGTGTATAACTTTTCAATAAAAAAATTTAACCGCCGAAAAAAAACTAAAAGGCAACAAAAAACAATAGCGCACTGAAAAGAGAAAAATAATAATTCTGTCTTTTATAACGACTATTATTTTGGTTGTAATGTCTGTTATTTTTGAAGTTGGTGCCAGCTGGTGCAGCAACTCTTCACTCTCAACTCTTCACTAAGGTGCTCAAGTTTGTTTGAGGCTGGCACCGACTCCAAAAATATCAGACATTACAACCAAAATAATAGTCGTTATAAAAGACAGAATTATTATTTTTCTCTTTTCAGTGCGCTATTGTTTTTTGTTGCCTTTTAGTTTTTTTTCGGCGGTTAAATTTTTTTATTAAAAAGTTATTATTTTATAATTTTCTGTGGCCATAATTTATACAAATTATTACATGCTTAATTTTTAATTATTTTTAAAATAGCTACCTACCTTGTTTTTGCTATTAACACCCTTTTTCCCGCCCTTAGGGTAGGTTTCTTTTTTCCAAATTTTTATGGGATTAACTTTGAGGTATGCCCTACCCAGTAAAAAAAGAATTATCAAAATCGGACTACTCTGTAAAAAGTTACCAATGGTCAAACGATACAATCGGTGTGTGAAAATTTAATCATCCCCTATTTTTCTACCCTTAGGGTCGGAATTTATTTTCCAAATTAAAATGGGACCAATTTCGAAGTATACCCTTTCCAATAAAAAAAGAATTATCAAAATCGAACCACCCTGTAAAAAGTTATGCGTGGTCATACATAAAAAAAAAAAAAAAAAAAATAATAATATACGCGTCGAATTGAGAACCTCCTCCGTTTTTTTCGTCGGTTGAAAAGTGCGTAAAATTCCCTTTGTTCTTACCACCCGTAGCTTCGTAATGAATTGTTAATGATAACAAATGACGGTCACCCATCAAGAGATGGTCATGGCTAATTCGCTCGTTAACAAACGAGCTTAGAGTATGCAAAGCTCGTGTCCAAACAACTATTAGTCTTGGACTCTGCTACCATAATATAGAGAAAGCTTCTTGATTTTGTACTACTTAGGTGCTAGACGTTGAACTAAGAAAATGGTAGTGAGACGACTTTATTTTTTAAATGTTATTTTTTTTATAAAGTAAAATGTAAACCAGATAAATAATTACCATTGGATTCATATCCGCAATAGGTGTGGTCGTCCTTCACTGTTGTGTCAACCAGATGAAGTAATATTTTATCGAATGGAACAAAGGACAAACTTACTTCGGATATTAGATAATATAAACAGTTTTTTTAAACTATTTATTATAACCATCATCATAATTTCTACCGGAATACGTCTACTGCTGGACATAAAGTTTCCCTCAAGGCCCTCGACACCGGTTGTAGGTATCCAGCAAAAAACTGTGTAGGTTACATAATCAAGAAGTTGCTCTGATGGCTTAACATTTTGTGGCACGCAGAAGACGATACTTACATTAAGTGCCATATTGCCTAATAAATTACCTACTAGAAAGATTTAGGTACTAGATTATCTAAAAGCCGTCTCCATATATTTCCTTTCAGAAGTACTGGACAGTAAAGGGGGTGTCCACTGGCAACCGCGACATTGATGTATCATGTCGGATCAAGCGCCGGCGAGCTCGTCTGTCCACTACCTAATCTCCATACATTATAGCAGTGGATATTGTTCAAATAAATGATACTTGAGACTTAAATTTTGACAGGAACGTTTAAGGTTTAGGTACTTAGGTGGATTTTCTGTGTGAGTTATTACTTTAAAATATTGCTATCTCATTTTTATATAAAATTGTTCATATTTGCAAATAAAGATACACATAACTACATCGTCGGAATAAAACATTTAGGTATAACAAAGCGTTTAACTCGCTCATATTAATTTATATTTGTTACAGACATGGTATCTGTAAAGTTTTCGAAACGTAGCATTAAAATTACTTATGAGAATTTAATAATTTCTGATGCCTTCGCGGTTATTACACATTGGAATGAAACAACTATTAACGGATTTAACTCGCGTATTTTTATTTTATTTTATTAGCTGACGTTTCGGATTCTTTACAGTTTCCATAATCGTAGCACGACTGAGCTAACAATAGTCTAACGCTAAAACGTCAGCTAATAAAATAAAATAAAAATACGCGAGTTAAATCCGTTAATAGTTGTTTCATTCCAATTATGAGAATTTCTTTATTTCGAGTAGGTTTCCAATTATACCTAATATTAAATATCTACTACAATATAAATATCTATGTCAGCTGAAACCGTAGTTTACTCAATTATTTACTAGCCAAACCCAGCAGCTGAGATATAATTACATACATGGCTGATTAGTTTACACACAGATTAACCAAATAAAAGACCTAATATTTTCAGAAATCTTTCTCTGCAGACTGTGTACCGTCTAAAACGACGCTAGTTTTGCAGCTATAGCGAGGCGGTAGTACTACAACGTATGGAGATTAATTTGCACCACTCGACGCGACCTCCGCAGCCTCGCCCGCCCTCCGCTCCCACGGACTCCCTCTTACGACTAGCTATGTAATGATACGGCCTTAATAATAATTACAATGTACTTTGGCTATCATTGGAACTATAAAAAGTTTTATAATTCAGTGACACACGTTTGCACGTTCGGAGATTTAAATTAAATGAACTAGGTAGGTAGGTACCTACTGTGTTTTTACTTTTAATTATATATCTACGTAGTAAAAATATAAAAACAAACATTATATTCTTAACACATTAAGCCCCTTTATTTCTAAATTTCTGTAAAAAAGAATAAAATTACTGTTTTGAAGTGTTAGTTATAATACCTAGGTACTATAACTAACACTGTAGGTAAACAAACATTGAAAATCGCAACAGTATTTATTAAAAAGCATTGTTCGTCCACTTAGTATAACATTATTTACTAAGAAAATATGAGATCCATACCGTGATAACGTGGTGGTCAACAAATAACCCTCCCCCTTGAGCCGTCTTGGTATATAAGGTAAGAAAAGGAGTAATTTGCTCTGACTTACAATGCTTGAACTATGCAGCCAAGTTTGCTCATTATGTCCAAGAGAGATGAGACATTAGGTCGGTGTTTTTTTTGTAACCGACCACAGTATTCCGGCAACCTCGTATAAGTATAACGATCTTTTATATTTTTTAACTAAAAATCTTTTTCCTTCCCTAACAGGTTATTTTAACTCAAAATTAAATTTTCGTTGTCAAGCTTATAAAAAAAATATGTTTTATTCCTGTGTATGAATTAAATGCTTTCTAAATTCACTTTGGGTTTTAACTTAATGAAAAATCGTTCGTGATTCTTACTATCAACAAATGTATTACTTACCTATTAAACGTATTATATATGTAGAAGGTCAATCGTTGTTTTAATGCTTAGTTATGATTGATACACATGCCGTTTACTTCTTTAATGACATAATAATATGTACTCCATATTATGAAATCACTACATAGTAAGTATAAAACAAAGTCGCTTTCTGCTGTCTGCCTGTCCGCATGTAGGTATGCTCTTTAAAGTCACGTAACGGATTTTATTGCGGGTTTTTTAAACTGATAGAGTGATTCAAGAGGAAGATAGTAAAATTATGTCCTGTGAAGCCGGGACGGGTCTTTAGTAAAACATAATAATATACCTACTTATAACGATTTGTAAGCACTATTAACAAAGACAATTATAGGTAAGTAGGTAGGTAGGTATACACATATTGTAGACACAGCTCTTTCGCTGTTTTCATAAGATACTAACACAACTCGAAATGTGTCACCACGTGATTTCAAATTTAAACGTGACGGCTTAGAATATTAAATACAGTAACATAATATTTTGGTTTGTGTCACTATTTTTTTAAGCGGCGTCATACCATTATTTATCCCAACTACGTTTTCTTTTACTTTTAATAGCCGTTTATTTGAAGAGTGACCATTGACACAGTCTGCTGAATTCTTACCCTATTCAAAAGATTTTAAAAGCACATAGCCCCTTGCAGCCGTCCGTATGCAATCTCGTCTACTAAACTGAAGGAAGACTCTTTGTTCAGGCGCTTTGCGTTGTAAATATTTGAAGAGGCATTATAGAACACAATTAGTAGACATAAAATGTAAGTATATTTTATTATATGACGTCGTGAATTAGTTACAATAAGATATAAGCGTTACGTATAAAATAATTTAGTAGGATATTCTGTGTATATTCCTTCCAGGTATTTTATGTAGCGTGCCTCGATTGTTATGTAAAGGTTTTGTTAACTTGTGGGTCCGTTAACTAAATAAAAAGTACTTGTGAAGCAATTAGTAAATTTATTGATTAAATATAAAAATTGACGTGCTCCTTGTGTCGGAGCAGGATGGCGAGTGTTGCCAGTACAAGAATATTTAATAGACTTAAAAATAATAGAGTAGTATTTTGTTGTCTTAAACAGGTTTCTTAGTACAAAACTTACAGGTACCTAATAAGGTATTAATGAATGAGGTAAAGTATATACAAATTATTCTATAGGTATCCAATATGATAGAACAGGTAGGTACTATGTCTCATTAATATAGCAAAATGTTATAAAGATTAAGTATCTTTTTAAATATTTATGATTGAATAGGTACAAAATTATTTTTCGTTTTTTTTCCTTAGCTCACTTAAGCTTTAACATCATCTGAAAATAAGTAATATCTGTTAAGTAATTAACTTAGAAACATAACTCGAGAAGATTCCATCAAAAGCCTTCAAGAACTTGTCTATTCGACCCAAATTATGCGCCTAATCCAATATTTGTTCAAGGGAAGGCAAAAAATTTGGTCCCAATTAGCGTGCGACCCGGTTCTTAGAGAAAACTCCACTAAGTACACACTGCTAATAAGGAAGGCGGGTTCCGCTAATGTGTAAAACAGAGTAAAAAAACTGTGCATTATTAGACTATTTTAAATATTTGATGCAACTGGCATATTTACAAACGTATTTTTAATAAACTGTGCTTCATTTCCATTAAAAAAAATTACAACATTTGGGATTTTGGACGTACCTACCTATTTGAACCCTTAGTTAGTAAGTAAGCTACGACGACAAAACATAATTATGTAAAACACATAAAGAAAGATTATTTATCCTTATGTAACAAATTAATCATGAATACGAGTTAGTAAGTAAGCTACGACGAAAAAAACATAATTATAAACATAGAAACAAAAGAACAATTGAATAATATCCACAAAACGCTCGCTCCATAAACCCAACTCCCGTCCACATTGCAGTTGCAACTAACAATACCTAAAACCTTATAAAATCTCGGCCAACGCAACGCCACTTTTTAACGGAACCCCGAAAGCGAAATTGCTACGTATAAAGTCGTAACTCAATTACGCCGATGAACCGTTGTCGCTATAAGGCGTTCGTTAGGGTTGAGACTGAACGCTGAGCATGCGCCGTGACCCTAGGTCGATAATGAGACCTCTCGCTCCGAGACCCAGCATCACACATCGCAGCTTAGTACGTATTTACATACCACATATGCATATGCGCCCTTAAGTGTGACGTAAGTATACGGAGATATATGTGTGAGTTGGAATTTTTTGGTATAACCGTTTCGATGCTGTGTGCGTTCTTATAACAATTGAATTGGATTTAATTTGATTTATAAATGACACGTGTTATATGTGATTTATTAAATAAATGATAATTGTTTTTAAAATGTTATTATGTAAACGGTTGTAGTAGAACAATAAAATAAGTTTTCCTAGGCACTAAAAACTATACCTACCTAAACCAAAATTTCCGTTGCTTTACAAAAATAAAGTATTTTGAAGTACCTACTTAATTAAATATTGTTTCAAAAACGAATTCTTACACATAAGTACCTACCTAATTTTAAACTAAACATTTACCTAAAAACCTTTGTCTGGAATTGCACAAGTTAACTTCTAAGTATAGTGATTTTGCATAGTCGGTTCAGTCGGCTACGAATATGGGAACTGTAAAGTTTTCAAAACGTCGGCTAATAAAATAAAAAACATTATAGTTGTTTCATTCCAATGTGTACCTAATAACCGCGAAAAAATGAGAAATTAATAAAGGATAAGTTAATTTCTCACTTGCCCTGACAGCCTGCGGCATAGAAAGTGTTAAAACAGTAATGGCGTTTCTAGATTGACATTTGGTTTGTTGAAAGAAATTTATGTGAGTTGAGTATTTATTTGTATAAGGGGTTAAGTTAGGACGGCATTGTCGTAGTTTCTCGTCATTGCTTATCTTGGATGTCTTTGTTAACAGTTATTTATTATTTACGACTGTTATTCATCGTTTTTGTAAATAGATTTATTATATCGAATATCTATAAATAAGGACGTACAAGTTTGCATGGATTCGATGAAAATATAACAACTTATGAATGTTTAATGTTTAGGTAAGTATTATAAGCGATGTTATAAATATAAAATTAGAAGATTGCTTAATAAATTTTGCATGGTTACCAGGTCTTCATACTGAGACTGGAGTTCAAACATATCATTGTAATAATTCATTCTTATGAATTAGGTATCTAACTCAATATTACGAAAATACTATTCTTCTTAACCACACCTGTATCGATAGGTACTACAAATAATACCCCCTCCCGCACGTACCTATATCATTTACAGTTGATTTAAAGATAGTAGGTACCTACATATTCTAGTTAATAATAAAATGGTATTGTTATATGTATCACACCTACTTGTATTAATGCTGGTATTAAAGACATTACAAACATTAATGTATGAAACTTTAACTAAGAAATTTCCGTCGAGCCATAACTCGTCTCACGTCGCAATATAATTAAAATCACGACTGTCCCGCGGTCCACTCACCCTGGAAGAAAACCCCCCACCCCCACCCTCCCCTAAAAAGGGGAGAAAGGGGGACACACCCTAGGAGACGGCGATTCACATTAATATTCCCCACTTTTATCTCTATATGCAAACTCGTTGCTAGAAGTTCGTCCGTTCATTGTGGTCGGCCTGATTCTTCCTAGATTTTCTACAGAAGTTTTCTCCAGTGAATGATTGTGCTGTTTCAATGGGAAATGAAACTTTCCGTGGTTGGATGTCTGCCTTTTCAAATTGTTGATAACTTTCTTTGCGGCTTTGTCGTATTTGGCAAAGTTAATTTAATTTATCATCATTTATCTAGATGCTTATAGGCTCTTTTTTACTCGTACATTATGTAGTTGTAATAATATGACGTTAAAAACATTTTATTGAACCTATGTAATATGTATAGTGCTTACCCATAGGGTAAAAACATAAATTACACATTATATAAAAGGAAAAAGTAGGAAGTTAAGTGACAATATTCTTAAACGAAACGCCCTTTCATCGTCCTGATTACTCTCAGCAAATGAGATCGCTCACAAGACACCAGAATTTATAATTACCGCAGGAATTTCCTCTAGACGACAGAAACAACGCCGCTAAATATTAAATCCCATTGGTCATCTCGCTGTGTGAAAGCGCTCGGCGTTCTAATTACAAATAATCAAGCGTTCTGATTGGCGGACCGCACTCCCCCCCTTCTGTTTGTTCTTGGCATAGGGCGGGGCTTCTCTCGCTCGCTCTTTTAATTAGTGTAAGGAGTAAATTGCTCGTGAAAGAGAGCAGTGGCGCTAGTTTCGCGCAACGCCATTTCTTATTGGATGTTGGCAAGAGGATGGGGGATAGTGTTACGTAGTTAATGTAAGGAAAACACGTACGACGAGCTTTGTAAGGGAAATGGCTCGGTTGACATTCCCGGGTTGATGGCTGCGCTCGTAAGCCGAATCACTTGTAGGAATGCCGTGGCCCGAGGACAACAAGTTTTATTATGATAGGAAACGCTTTCCACATATTATATTAGTTGAAGGGATTAACGTCGTAAACATCGTTTGTAATAAAATGGTTTCTACGTAACTAGGTAGGTAGTGTATCCTTATGATAATTGACATTTACATGTGCTGGAATACCTGTAATGAAAAGGTCTCGGTACCTAAGTATATTTGAAGACATTTTCTCTAAAATCACATAATATATATACCATTTCAATTAAATATAAAGCGGACAGTGAGCATCATACTAAGAGCTTAGTTAAAAAATCTAATTTACCGAAACACGTTTTAAGCTCGAGACTCATTCCATTTCCTCGTTTCATTATTCAAGCTAAATTCAATTTAAATTAGACACAAGCCGAATCTCTAAGTGTATCATCGCCTTCTTGCTTTTTTATTGCACCCATTCGCCCCCACCTCCCCCACAACGCAGCATTTCCAAGCCATTTAATATTAATGTGTATTTTCGTGGAGGAGGAATTCGTATAAAGCTCCAGACTGCGATACAGTACTGGAGAAGGCCGGGCTCGAATGGACAACAGGTTTAAATTTTAATTGTATTTAAAATGGTGAGGTGGCTGTAAGTGTTAGGTTTAAGTTTAAAATTATTTTATTGCAATTCTTTTCTGTTCAAATATTTTATTGGATATAAAAAAATATAATTGGGTAACCAAGATTATATGACGGTTAAGAACTTTTTTCTGCTCCTATAATAATATATGTACTTATCTATTGCACATTTATTATATAGGTAAACAGTCCTAAAAGAGTTTCAAGAATATTGATTTAAATAACACAATTTTCATTTACCCAATCTTAAAATTAAGAGACCGTGTGATCGGTCTCATAATATATTTATACCTATCATAAACATACTACCACGTTTACGGCTTATTAATTTTACTTCAAACCTAAGATAAAAAAAACCCGTTAATGTTCGTTATGACCCCTCATCCCCAGCATCCCTCTATGCAGAGACTATCGGCCTTACTGGATTTATTACTAGTTACAACTTCTGAAGGCCAAAACTAGTTGAAAACAGCCATTTCCAATAGATAAAGCTTCGAGACAGATTCCAAATACATTAAACAGTGACGTGAAAGGGTGAAACTATTAAAAATTCCGCAAGAGCGAAGTATCGTGTTTTGGGTTTCGAGCGTGAGTGGAGTGCATGATACAGTTATTAAGAAATTTCCCGAACGTCTCGGCTTACCGTGGCCTGAAGGATTTGTGTACAGTTCTTAAATTGTCTTTTATTTTTTAGCTCAGTGTTTTGTTTTATTGTTTAAGGATTTTACTAGACGTCCCAATTGAAGATAGAGCTGATAGAAGCTGGTAGACCTATTGGAATAAAACATTTATAACGGATTTAACCTTATGTGCTGACGTTTCGAAATGTTTATAGTTACCATATTCTTAGCAACACTAGAGTCTATCGCTGAACATGCTAATAACAACGAAACCCTCAGAAATTATCAGATAGACCTAATTAAATTAATTAACTCGTAAGTATTACTTATTGTCTTTACACACGTCGCGTCTGTAAAGAAAAGTAAGCACATCATGTAGGTACCTACCTATAGGTAGGTACTTAACTTAGTACCTTCATTAAATTCCTAACTTACATACCTAAATGTAAAAGCCTAAAAGAACACGCTTACACCTCACTAACTCTAAAAATAGTATATGCATTTATACGATATCTAGAGGGTGACAACACCCCCGGAATCGTAATTCCTATTTTACAAATGGTCCACGATTTATACGACGGCCCAGTGATTATTCGCGGCCCACCATAAATTACCTGAGCTGGCCGAAAGGTGGATTTTGTTTTTGGATTTATAACTGTAATTTTGTAATTCAGTTACTAGCTACTTAATCGATTTACCCACGTGGATATTAAGACTAATATTCTGAGATTTTAATTGTTTATTTATACTTTATTGCACATTAAAAACTGTAGATGTACAAAAAACTAATGCCGTACGGCATTCTTGAACGATCAGGTGCAATATAAGACAGTAATGATCCGAACACATTATAAAAAAGTAGTTATAATATAATTATATCCCTGAGATGATGATATTTTCCTTAAATAAACTTTGAAAGTATCGTTGCTTATCTCACTCTCTGATTCTCCAAGTAATTTAATGCAAAATATTAACTATGTTGACGTAACATAGTCAATATAAAAAAATAGCGTTAAAGAATTAAAGTAACACTAAAATATTTTTTGACCGTTAAAATGATTATCTGGTACCTATTTAAAATCATTATCAAATTGAAATACTACACAATGAAGATAGATTGATACAATTAAAAGAGAAACTTAAACAAATTACGAACAGTTGTCAACAAACGACATGTGGGAACAAGGTGACACTTGACATTTTATAACTTCCTGCATTCACTGCATTTGGTTTATTGGGTAACGTAACTTCTCTCATAATAGTTTATTAACTATACTCGTAGGGTAAGTCCGGGGTAGTTGGCCATAGTTTTTTTTAGACGCTATTAAAAAGAAACCTTACACTCAAACGTTGAAATTTTTATTTATTAATAAACTTTGAACATTTAACTTTGTGAAAATCAACAAACAAATATTTATATCTAACGAGATCACATTAAAAAAAAATATTAAAAAAAAAAAACACATTTGGCCATCTCTCCCGAGGTGCCCGGGGGTGATGGCCATACGATAAAAGGTAAGATGGCCATAGCTTATAAGTTATCCTAAGTATATTAATTTGTTTTATTTTTTAATTTATAAATTTCTTTTCTTATCTTGGCCACATTTGGAACGCATATTATCATATTCAGTGTAATTTTCGTGTACCCCAAATTAAAACTAAGTGTTTGGGCGTGATACATTAGTTATTGTTGCGTGGACAATTTTTATACCATTCATAGCCACTTTTAGTGTTTCTTTTGACGAATTCCCTCTTACAGCAAAGTCCCTTTTTAGTATTTTCTAGGTATCTAAAACAAGCATAATTAGAAGCCCATTATCCAAGTAAATATATGGCCATAATACACCGACTTCAACTGGCCATCTCTCCTATTTCTTCCGGGAGAGATGACCATACCTATAAAATAAAAAAAATAAAAACAAGCACATGTTTTATTGAGTATTTTTTAAACTACAACTCGTATATTTTGTGACAAAAGCATAAACAATCGTTATTTTAAGAAACTAAGACCACAACCATATTACTCATGAAACTCCTAAAAAATATTTTGACTAGTCAAAACAATTAACAAGGATTTTCTTAATTTCCGTTTTTCTCTTGCCAAAATTTAGGCCGTACCTTTGACCTTACGCATAACGTGAACCGAACTGAGAGAAAACTAACGAAATAAAGTCTCATCTTCTATGTTTTTTTTCAATTGGCAAACTGTCCCGTATGGCCATCTCCCCCGGACTTACCCTATCTACACGGAAACTTTATAATTATTACATTTTAAATACTAAATAACCGGAAATTTATCATAAACTACAGACCTATCTTTTCACGCGAAATAAAAAAAATAATAATTTATAGATATCAAAAAAGCAGGAGAGCTTTAGCTATATATACCTTTTTACAGTGGGAATTGACGATATCGTGAATTCAAGTCGCATAATTATAGAAGCGGACATTTCAGGACTGTAATATTTTTTTATACTAGAACTACACAATATTATGCTCTCTGTTGGTCTGCTGTATCCAGTGAAGCAAAGAGATTAAAAAAGGGGATACGTCGAGTATAATATACCTATCATATAATCATTATTCCCATGTCTGGGAGAATTCGTTTCCTTCATTTGTTATAACAAAGCGAAGCTCGCGATGCATTTAAAAACTAACATTCAGATAACATCAAAGTCAAAAGTACAAGGTGCGCCATTCACGGTCCAGCGCTCAACTAATTTATGGCGGAACGTGCTAATTGCTGTAATGAATAGCTGGCATTACGTGACGATAGACTTTATCCTACAATCGATTTGTATATTTTAACGCTTATGCTAATTAGAGGATGTGTGCTCCAATGAGTCGGGGAATTTGCTTTGAGTGGGCTTCTGAATGACTGCTTTTTGGTGAGTATTGATGGTTTTAAAAATTGACGTTAGTTCATGATTTATTTATATGATGCAATTGTATACATTTCCGATAAGCATAAGATGTTTGTTTCACAAAATATGTTTTGTAGGTATAACAAACCAATGGTAGGTACTACCTATATATTCGGATTTTTTATTGGTATTATTAAAATTAGAACATTAATTAAAGGTATTAAGCCATAGATATCGATTCAATTTCGATTGATACATCGTAGTAAATACATTTCATATGCTGTTTAGAGCATGGTTCGGTTTTCCAGCTACATACTAGATAAAATAAAACACTCACAGAGAGCATAAGTAGGTACATCAAAATGCACCAGGTCATATCAAAATTGTCGAATCATTGCCTCCAGCTCATGTAGGTAATTATGTCTCATTAAAACCGTTTAAGGTAATTCAACATGGCTCCTGTATAGTTAACTCTAGAATTATCCATTCCGATGTTTATCTACGAGTATCAACTAAACTGCAATTACACGGCAATTAACCTCGTGTGTAAGTTAATCAGATGCACCCTATATCATTAAATATGGAGTTTATCTATTAACACGTAGTTTATCTACGTTTTGAATGAAATTAATTTAAATCAAGGTAGAATTAAGTAAATGTTATCCAGTTAACTTAATTGAAACGTCCTCTGTGATCAAATGTACCTAATATGAAGTAGGTACATTTATCTCTTAAAGAACAGCAACTTTGTGTACTTAGTCGTTTTGCGCGTATCGTTTTTATCGTGCGCGTAAGCATCTGTCATTTATGATACATTTGCAATGAGAGAAAGACCAACAATGACAGCTACTACTTCGCACGACAAATATTTTACTTTCAAGCCTGGAAGCTTAGATGACGTATTAATTATCCCACTTAATTAATTCCATCCATATAGAAGGTACTTAAGTAGGTACTGTAATATAATATAGGTGTACTAGCTCCTGTATTAAGATGTTACCTATTTAGTGTAGGTATAATTTGTGGTATAGCTTTATTATAATCAGGTAATCTAATTATTTCTTCGCTTCTCAGATAATTTCGCTGTGACAGACAGGTGATTTAGTTGGAAACGGCACAATAGAAATAAGGAATGACAAAACATCATGAATATTAAGTATCCGGTTAATGAAATATCGCCATGCGTATTTCGTTTCACGGATCCCTTGATACTGGAAGAGGTTTAAACGTACCTATACTTATTTTAGTTTTGCTTAATTAATGTATTAATTTTTATATGTTAGTAAAGTGACGCTGACTTAAGATATCCTAGCACGTTCTATAGTAAGTACCTATGAATTTGTTTATAAATACAAAATAGCTGCAAGACTAATCACTATCTGCAAAATTCAAATTCTTTGCTTTGTACATAAAATATTCATTAATGTATTGTATACATTAATGTAATATTTACAGAAAATAAATGCATAATAAAGAATATTCAAACTGGTACTAGTATTTCAACTTCATGAAAACTATCCAACAAAAATATTTCTTAATTTAAAAGATTTCTATACCTAACTCTTAGGTAAGTACCTAAGAGTAATTTAACAGTTAGTATAAATATTTTCGCAATGAAATTTGTCGTTCTTCTAGCTATTACAGACTCTTCGTCATCGAATTAATATTGATAAAACTGCTCAGTTTTTATTCGAAAATAAAGGATTAATCGTTGACAGGAAGGCTCGGATCGCATAAATATCTCATTAGGGCGAGATTTATAACTCAAACAGTCACGAAACTGAAAAAAAGTTTGGAAGCAAACGGTTTGATAATTACTTGTCAGCATGCGATTGCCTATTCGTGGTTAACGGTGAATGGTTAATTCTACCTTTTTTTATTTTTACGCAATTTGTCATTTTTTGATGACACCTAAATTAGAGAGGTCGCACGAACATTCTCACTTTATATTGGGGTAAATCGTGTAGTATGAAAGCTTTAAATACGTACCTATGACAGATTTTTTTTTAATTTCTGTAGTTGGATTCTAAAGCGGTACCTACTTGCTTACATTTTGTAAAAGTTGTACAACCTTAATTTATACAAGCTGTTCCCAATCTCTTAATAATAATTGAATGTTTCATTTATTTCAAAATATTAGTAGGTACTTATCGGAAAATTAAATTACTTATATTAGTACTTATGCTTTTATTAGTATTACTTAATGTTTAGGTACCTTCATGAATTTTTAGACATAAAGTTACGTTTATAAGATTATTTTTAAACATTTAAAAATTAGAGCAAAAATTTTACATTAATGTTAATAATTTCATTTCCTCTTCTTGCTGGCTTTACATTAATACTTAGGTACTTACTAGGTATACCTACACACCTAGGTAAAAACTCAAATTAAATCTAATAAATGAACTGAAATTAGCCTGCATAAAAAAATAAACATGCGTATGAATAAACTAAAACATTTAAAACCCGTTAAATGTGTCAAATCATTTTGGTTTTATCTTGATAATTTTCGCACTGACGTAAGTGCGATCGTACCTACATTTGGCAAAGTTTGCTCAGATCAGGTTTTACAATATCTACAAAGTTCTTAACATGGCAGATGGCCACTAAGGTATGAGAGGTTCAATAAAAAAGCTATTAAAATCCACCTTGATTACAACGATAAGCAAATACTTCGTGCAGGAAAGGTGACATTCGATAAGCATGAAAGTCCAAAGCATCGCTAAATGTTACAATAATTTATCGACAGTTCTGCCCCGGTTCATTTACATTAAACAAATTGTTAATTTTTCGATAACATCATCCGGAACAGATGGTCGAAACCATGACAACTCATGCATATATCAATTTATACCTCAAGGATACGGTTTTAAGGTCTCTAATGGAATGCAGCGGTGGTAATACTTAAAAACTTTTTTTTTTAATTTTACGTGGTAATTGTGGAAGGTAGGCTTGGCATGTGCCGCGCTTATGGGACAGGTTGACCACATGTGGCGCAGTATGTTGGATATTTTATCCAATTTATTAGATTATGATTTGACGCATTTAATCGTTTATAAGCACCACAGTTTTAAGCGAATCTATTCAGAAGCCATAGCTGTCAGTGGGAATGTTACCAATTTAAATTTGGAATTTTAATTGAGGGACCTTTTAAAAGAGAATTAGAAAACCCACGATACCTTTACTTTTTTGCTTGAAAGTTTATCAGGATAGGTAATAATATTATATATTACTTAGGTACGTTGCATATTTTTTTAATCATAAATGAATAGCAAATTTACTTTATTATACACCGCCCACATGGTCTGCGCTCAGTGCCAATGGACTAATGGTCTTAGCCTCAGGGCTCCCAGTTAGTCGCAAAGTTCTAAAATATGAAAATGAGCGGGTCGTAAACAATAGCCGTGTAACCGCTCATGTGGCCCTGCCTTACTAAAGTGCGACATTTATTCGCATAAGCCATTACCGCACGCCACAGAAAGTGCCATTAACATAAAAGAAGAAAAGAGAAACTACTTTCAAACTCAATATCAGAATCTTTTGTGTAGCAAATCTACTCTCAAAGCCCCCGGTTCGCGGCCATCCGTTAACACATTGATTATACATCAAGGAAAATAAAAAGGAAATAGCGCCAGGAAAAAAAGCCGCCCGTAACGTAACCATTTCAATCAGACAAAACGTTTTGCGTTTTTATGGTGGCATGGCATCGGCGACTATCTCGTTCCGAAACAGATTATTTCTCATTTGATTTATGGCGGCTGAATCTTCCAACGATATTATGTTTTGGTCATCCATTCGATTCCGATTTGAATGCTGAGCGCCGAATGGGGTGGTATGAGACAGGGTGGCACTCGTACTATATTAATCTCAAATCCATTTGTAGTAATCTGCATTCGATATTGGGGCTCGTCACATTGGGTTAAGGTTTATTTTAGTGTTTTACGAGGTGAGTTAGGTCGATTTAGAGATCGCTAACCGATAGAGGTGAGAGATGAAACAGTAGCGTCGCATTCATTTCGCAGATGTAGAGCCCCATCCCGCTCGCACGCCGATTCTGCGGCCCTAGTATGTATCAGATTTGGGTTTTACCGTTTTATTGCTTATTCTTTTTAGATTTTCAGCGGCGAAGGCATATCATTTTGTTTTTAATGTGAGGCATAAATAACCGCGCAAGGAGCCCGTGACGTAAGGAATGGTGCGTTTAGGGAAATGTGCGGAAGTGAGCACTATTTGTTATATCGTAATAGGGCACGTAGAAAATTTAAATTTTTAAAGCTAGCTTGCTGATTCGCTCGGCTTTAATTAAGTGGTTGAAACATTGCCAAAACTGGGGAGGTTTGCATAATTTTTGAGTATATAAAAGAGTTTTGTGATATCTGAAAAGTTGTCTCCGGAATCGATGAACTTTCGGCGTTTGTGAATTCAATCAGAGATAATTTTCCATTGAACTTTTTTTGGAATTTGCTCTTCAAAATTGATCTTAAAAGAGCCGAGGGGTGATTTGGTTGAGTAAGTATTTTGCAGCGGAGTATTTTGTCGTGGGCTGCCCGCAGCTGGCGTGGGTCCAGTCGCCTGATGACAGCTTATGAATATTTTTGGCAAAATTCGCTGCTTTTCTATTGGAAGGATGTTTCTTATTTAACTTTTCATTCAAATTCTACAGTTTTATTTTTATTTAGGTGTTTTCTTTCATTTCAAAGGGGGAAACGATTAGTTGTGGCCTTAGCGTAAGTAAGTATTTAAACATGCAATTAGTTTAATGAACATGTATTCTGTCACGACAGTTAGTATCATAATATATTCTTATACTTACACAATTTAATAGGGGATAATATTAAAAAAAATGGCATAAACATTTATATTACTAGAATTACCTACTTGAGAAAACTCTGTGACTTTAGGATTCGAAAATTAAAAACAAACGAATATAAAAATATTTTTCTATACTTAGACAGTTGGAAACTGAAAATAAAATAAGCATGACATAACGAAAAGGATGTTTAAGCGCGATTGAATCTTTATTTAAATGTGCATAACCTTGCCACCTTTCGCGCCACTCCGCATAGCTTCCTCTACTCGGTAATAGATGTCGCTATAGGTAGGCGCCGCGCCGCTCACCGTCCGCGGGTGATACCTCCCCTCACCGCATGGGGCGCCACGACCGACCATTGTTTCAACCCAGCATCACTCTAGCAACGATAACGCATAAATCCAACGGATTCGAATCTTTTGTTTTATCTCAGTAACGTATGGACACTGCGAAGTGAGCCCGTATGATATCTTGTTTGTTTTGCCTTTATTAATGAAATATGTCGCTTGCTACACAGAGCTGGCGGTTTATTTTATTATTTTAGTTACCATTTGTTATCACGACTTTATCTGCCGTAGAGAACGAGGATACATCGAAAAGTAAATTATGAAGGTATTGTTCGGGTCACAATCCCTCACAGAGGAACAATAGGTAGAAATAATTTTAGCTTTCGGTAATAAATTTCGTATTAATAAACTGTGGCCTAAAAGTCTTAGACGGTGTTTAAGATTTTCTTTCATTTCGTTTTTAATTTTGAAGGGTGTCGTTAATCCTCTGATATTAGAAGTTTGGATATCTTTACCTTAGCTGCCTGCAGTGGTTCTTAAAGTTGAGAGGGGGAAGTAATGAGCCGGTGAAAACTTCCGCCATTAATAAACTTCTTCGCAGTTCGGAATATGAAAATGAATAGAACTCTTCATTTATATTAAGTTTATTTTAGACCGCTTGAATGAGAAATGCCTTTGAAGAAAAATGGGAAACAGGTATATTTCACTAACGACCGTTGTGATTTTATGTCTAGTGAATTGTATTTTTGAATTCCTTTCACATTTATCGTAACTTTCTGGTTATCTCTGACAGCACTAAAATATAATGTCTAAATTAAAACGTTGCAGATGAATATGGTATTTATCAGAACAGACTGATGACATCTATGCAAATGTAAATTGTTAAAATCGTAACTAATTTAGCTCGAGGGTGGCGATCCGTCACGCTTCAACCCCTTGACCGCTCGGCCTGTGTGCTAAATCCAAATGAACGCAATAATTGACGGTGCCCAACCCGAATAGCCCCTGGCTAAGTTTAGGGAAGGCTATTTTAGGAGGACTATATTCAGTATTTTCGGCTTAACTTTTTGGCGAAAGAATATCGGTTAATACTTTGACGTATCGGTCTAGTAGGTGTCACCATCCTTGACTACAAAGCTGTAAGATGTGTGTGATCTAATCCTACGATGGGCAGATGTTTCCGTGATGTGTGTACCAGTTTTGGATGATGATTAGGTATTAATGTGTATTTGTCCGTTGTTTGTAAGGTACTAACCTACACCATCTTTAGCGCTATAATTCCCATCACAAAATAGCTTTTCACATAAGTACAAGATATTTATAATATCATGCGATTCACTAATTATAAAATTGTCAAGGGAAGGTACCTATATCGTAATATTAGCATTTTCGTCTTTCGGCTATTTGTTTTAGCCATGTACTAGTGGACGTGATCCTTTTAAACTATTATGGGTTGTTATAGATGAGGTCACAGTCTGAAACAAGTTGAGCTTCAGTGTAAAGTAATAAATATATTAATGTCGGTGTTAGGCTAGGTTTCATCGTACCTTCTTATATAAAATAATAGGTTAAGTTCCGAGAGATATATCTATTCTTAAGACTAGATTTTACTAGATAGGTACCTAATAACGACAGAAAAAACAAATTTAAAACCATCATTATTAAAAATAACATTGTAAAATGCCTTTATAAATGCCTTTGAATTAAAGATTATTAAAACAATCATAAAGTCGCAACCAATGAGGTCATAATCAAGATGTTAATTACATCAAAAATATTAAAACACGTACCGAAATCTGTCGTACGCCCCTCGTTAACAGAGAGGGTGACATAATCGGAGAAACAAATCTGGCTACTGCTCCTGAATGTAAATGATTATGATTAATTTGTTCTACGCAAATGACAAGAAGGGTTGAAAAGGCAAGGGTCGAGCAATTTTGCCACTTGTTCGGAATCCGGGGAATGCAGGCCAAGTTAGAATTTGCACGGTTTAATTTCCACAGTACCATTTTGTTCTGTTTGATTGCCTTTGTAGAGGCACGAGTTTGATGGAGTGCGTAGATATTTCCGGGACGGGAGTTCGTTCTTGTATTAATTGCGGAACGAGATATTTGGGAACAATTGCTGGGGAATTTTAAGTTAGATGATTTCGTCTTTGATCCCTTTTTTGATGTTACCGATATTCTTGTTTGATTATTCTGATTGGCAGCGTTGATGTTATTTGTGAGAATTAATTGATAACGTGCCGGGTCACCGAATATTGAAAAACGGAAAGTCATTTTTGTGACGTCCTTGTACTGCTATATAACTTTTTATACTGTTAGAAAATACGCCCAATCCAAAATTACCAAAATGTTCTATGTTTGTATCATATCTAATATTTTCTTATAGGTAAAATGTATACGTATAACTTTAGAATAGCATAGGTAATAACAATATCTCGCAATGTGTTTACATGACATTTACAACGTTTTCCGCCATGTTTGGAAGGAAAAGTCGTCGTATTGAGTTTATAAGATACTGAACTACCCATTGACGCGTATCGCATCCATCTGCTCTGCATCCATCTAAGCAATATTGGAATAGTTGGCCCCGCCACGCCCACACCGGGTTAAAGTGTAGGCAATCCTTTAACATCGATCGCGTCTCACGCGACAGAACATCGGAATATATTTTATTTTTGTCCTCCTGGTCCATTGTGAATCGGCGATAAAGATCTTACGGAAGTTACTACTATCCAGTGGACAAAACAGCAAGCAGGGTATGGCTTTGGTAAATGTCATGAACTAGCAGTGTAGGTTTTGTCTGAGCTTAATGACAAAACTAGCCTAGGATAACAATCATGTATATATATATAGAGACATGATAGATAGAAAAAATAAAATTTAGTTTGTTTTCTGTTTGTGGTCCTAGACAAATTATGATCTAGTAAATATTTCTTTAGGAATTTTATTTTTATCAAACCTAATGACGTAAACTTCCATATGGTTAAAATAATCGTAAAAAAAATCTTCTATTATGAGAGAAAAAGAAGTATCTACTTTGTAGCCATTCTATTCCAATGAAGGATTTAATATGGGCTTTGTAGGTTAGTTATTACACCACGAGTATGCGCGTTATCGTACAGGTGTAGGTGTTCAATGCGATACTGTCAGTTTGTAGATAGGAGAAAGAGACAACTCTTTCAAAGTACCTGTTTATTGGCTTACAAATGAATTAAAAAACTTGTAGGAATTTTAGGTTAATAGATTATGGCACATCTAATACAAGATAATAGATGTTATAGAATTTTAAGATGGGAAGAAGCCGCTGTAATGGGTTAACGAAAGTTATAGAAGCAAATTGTGACGTTTATTTCTATAAGAAAGAGTTTAGTCGTAATTTGGTGATACAGACAAAGAGGTGATTATATGTTTAGACACGTCTGCGCGTGAGATGAGTGTGGAGATTGTGTCACTACTCAGAAGAGAGCATCGGAGGAGCGCCGGCGCACACATGAGAGTAAGGGGAGACGTACACCATGAAGTGAAAAGAAATGTTTAATCAGTATTAAAATTGTAATAAACAAAATATAAAAATATATGTTTTTTTTACTAAGTGTCTTAGTCTGCTAATATAATGTCGTAGGTATTATTTAATAATTTTATTGAAATGAGCAGAACTCAATAACACCTTAGGTAATGAGACTGATTTTATGAAGGTAGGTGAGTAAACAAAGTTAACATTTATTTTCATTACATAATAGGCAGTAGGAAATTCGATTTGCAATTTTGTTGCTCCTGTAATAACCAGTCTACCACCCTTTACTCAGCACAACAAAAAGCACAGTGGGCGTTGTTCCCAGCAAAAAGCCAAAAAGGACAGTCTAGTTCGTTAAAACTAGTGCACGTGCGATGAGGCACGCTCAGACTTATTACTGCACCCTGATAAGCATCGCCTTAATTTTACAAGAAACGCGTAAACGTTTGTTAACTCAAACCTAACTCCGGACTTGTAACGACCTCTTTAACATTAGCGGCACGCTTGCTACCGGTTATACCAACGTTTTTTGTTTTTAAACCGACTACGTTTAATTGTTACGACAACGCTATCGTGAATATGATCTGTCAGTTCATGGGAACCCGGGTTCGTTCCGCCATTTTCTAACTATATTTCGACGGCACATTTTGGCCGGAAGGCTGCGGCTTCGTGTTTTCTTAGTAATGAATGATTGTGAAGACCGTGTAGCGAGGTCTGTTCTCGGCTTTTATATTTTTTACGTCATTATAGTGTTTATTGTCATTGTTAATGCTTACACGAATGCTCTTAATGATGTTTGTCACGGAGATAAGAATAGTAATTTTCGTGAATATTATATATACTTAATGTCGCTCTAGTGCATTGTTTAGTTAATGTCGTGTTGACTGTTATGAAAATGACACTTGGTAAATTCTGACTGCTCAACGGTATGCGTTTATTAAACCTTTATACTTAGGTACCTACCTACGCTTAACAAAACTGTTTAACATTTATTTTTCACACGCAAAAACTTATTCAAGCTTTTTCTCACTTTATATCATTGCATTTATTTGGTTGAAAAAAAAATAGATACTAATAGGTACCTACTAATATTTCAATAAAACAATATACTTTGGAGATAAACCATACTGTAAGGTATGATGTATAAAAAAAATAAATGTCATACGATGTAACTCTAATAATCAACCAAAACACTTTCATTGTTTATATTTATAAATGATACAGCTTAAGTAGGTGAATAAAATAAAATCCAACCCAATTTACATAATATTTATCATTTAAGGCACTAATCACACAGATATTATGCGTAGGTAGGTAGAACTTACTTCCTAAGCACACACTGCCGACAATAATTCGCCGTATTCCATCATTCGAGCCGTGCCGGTTGTTCAGCCGTATTCATATTCATTAGGGTGGGAAGGGCCTGGTTGATTGCACAAAGCACACTAATTCGCTCCCGCGACTCCGTCCACGCCAAGTTTAATTTGCTTAAGCTTCTGTAACGGGTAACTTTCGAAATGTTTACGTTATTGCCGCTTTGCTGGTATGCGGTATGGTGGAATTATTTTTGGTTAGGATGTAATGTAAACCTGAAAATTATTTATAGAAATTTTAATATTACCTATATTTGTGTTGTATTTTTTTGAAATACCGATTCTCTATTGGAGGGGACTAGTAGGTAGGTACCTATTACTGAAAAACGGTCGTAACTGTTACATGTACTTATCTAATATTTAATTTTACGAATTATAGACATTTTTAATTATGAAAATGGATAAATGGTCATCTGGAAACATGTCAGTTTTTACTTACCTATATTATATAGGTACCTACCTATCTCGAAGGTACATACCTAATATCGAACAAAGTTGGGAAAAACCAGACATTTAATACAACGGTAAGCAAATTCACATGCCCACAGTAACATAACATACAATGGTATTGTCAAATCAATAGGGCCGCGGGCACGCTCGGTTACGACCAGCTTAATTATTGAATTAGCATTTAAATTATTTCGGTAACCGTTCATTTGTAACTAATACAAATAGCAAGGCGCATGAATAACAAGCGGGCGCGTCGCCTCACTGGCGCGAGGTAAGAGGTGTGGGTTTGCAGTTTATGTACTTTGGAAAACTCGATTTGTATGAAAATAAATTAATAATTGCTGATGCTTTCACGGCTATTACACACGGGAATAGGTAAAACAACATAACGGACTTAACTCACTATATTTTAATTTTTATTAGCTGACGTTTTGAAAATTATAAAGTTTTCATAACTATTCGTAGCCGACTTTATTGACGATAGTCTAACATCGAGGTGAATGTAAAGTTTTCGAATCGTTAGTATAAAAAATACACTTTCACAAATTAAATACGTTATTATACTTAAATTTCTAAAAAATCCAGTATATTACACACCGTATACTAAGCCTCCATGTCTGCTTATAAATTTAAAAATCGTAATAATATAATGCCTATAATGGCTATATAACTATTAGCCTTAATTGGAGCCTACTCAAACTTTAATATCACAGAAATAATTCGGTAAAAATATATTCCAATGAACTAGCTCACAATACAAACCAAATCAATGATCTAGATCGAATCAGACTTCAAATAAGCTTCACATAATGCCTCATTACTTATCCCGTACACAACGCAATCATTACCTTTTAGGAGCTATATAACTGTTCACGTCGCTACCTGCTATATAATAGCTGTATATTGCTTGTCAAAGTACGTCACGAAGTATTAAAATCGGTGTTTCGGCGGCACGAATCATTAATTCCGATATTTATTGGATCGTTGATGCACGAACGTTAGATCGTTGGTTACTAACCGTACACGCATTGGGAGTTTTACAGTGTCTGAAAAGTGTTGAATTTTTTCAACATTTTCAGGTTCATATTTCATCCTAGTTACCTCAGACTTACGTGATTTTAGCAATGATGACATTTTTACGATTGATACTCGAACATAAACTTAGAAAGGAGTGAATACTACTAAAATTAAAAGCGGAGAGTAAAATCATGTAAGTCTGGAGTGAGTGGGATCTTGGACAAATTTATATCTCTAGAAATTAGTTAGTTTACGCAATTATAGAGTCGTAATTATTATAACTTATAAATTGTCTATTATACTATGAATGTTATGAGACTACTATAAATTAATGTACCTAGTTGATGTGAAAGGAAACAATCGACTTAGCATAATTATGCCCCATATTCTGTTGACCATTGTTTGCGACATTTTATAAATATGATGGTTATTAGCAATTAACTCTAAAACCTGCATTTAAAACACCGGAAAAGAGTCGTAATCTATAAAATAATTTATTTATTTACTTTAAAATCTAATTAAATCTTAGACATTTATTATTTTATAAAGACGAATTAAGGTAAGGGTAATTAGAATTTCATGAAGACTCACAAAGACACTGCGAAGATCGACGCTTGTAAGTATTAGAAGATTATTAATTCGATGCTAGCGCACCTAAATTAAGAAAATTTTAGACAAAAGTTGATGCGGAATTGACTTCAAACGAACCCTTATTCACACTCGTATGACCCTTACGTTCCTTAAACTTTAAACTGAGTTAAAGGAAACCACATGAGCCCTTAATTGAAACGAGAACCCTTTGACTCGCATACGGGTGAATTAAAACAATTTAAATTTTGTAATGAGAAAATCGGAACTATTCGGCGTTCGAAACCTTTGAGCCTATAAATTAGGCAAGTGTTAAAATTCTGCAAAGCTGTACATATACCACATAAAGGTATCGTTCTTGTAATGAGTTAGGTATTTTTTATACTTGCTTATTGCTTTAGCCTTAAGTTGTTTTTCTTAATCTTATTATATTATATCCTCAGATTGGTTTTCAGTCATTTAAGTAGAGACACTAACCAATTGGGATAAGTTTTGACTGAACTAAAAGTCAAAATACAAGTAAGTAACATTTTTATAATGTCGAAGTTAAAATCCAACCTCGAAACCCGATATTTTTTTTTGTATATTACGAGTACCTAGCTTAGGTAATATTATCTTTCTATTTTTAACCAAACCCCTAACGCGGCGCAGTATTGAGTTCTCACTACTCCACAAAAGATGTCGCTAGTTTCCACATATGTTAAAATAACTCCACAGCGCTTGCTTAGTATCAATTATAATAATAACGACAATGTAAACAATGAAATCTAGTCGCAATAAATTTAAAATTGCTTCTTTGAATTACCATTTAAATGTCATTATATACCTACTTAAAGAAAACCTTGGAAATGATGAGACATTAAATTAATATTTTTATGGTCGACATGAATAAGTAATTTAGTTTATTTAAATAACAATACATTATAGACGAGTTCTAAATATATGTCCGTGTGACTTTATTACTTTTCTATTCTGAGTATTACTTTTTTTATTATTTTGCCAAGCTCTAATTAAATTTAGATCCTATTGAAAAATATTATTTATTATTTTCTTAACATACATAAGACTATAGCATAATCCTTTATTTAATAATGCAGAATCCTTTATTTTGTAACAATAAAATTTTATGCAGGTAATTAATTATGAACGAAAAAGTGTGTTGTTAATAATTATATAAAAATTCACATCTTATTTCTACAAATGTGACAAAATGGTTTTGTTTATTTACTGATAAAAATGCCAATACAGTCAATAAGATTAATTTTCGTATTTTTTTTAAGTTCTGTGTGGCGTCAAACTTGCACCTTTTTCACCACAAAGTGATGTCACGAGCCCCCACTCCCGAACCTCAATATATGCTTTATTTCAAGATTATTTTTGTTTTATTAACAATTAAAATTACGTGTCATAATATGTATGATACATAATAATGTCAACATTTCTCAGTAATAAAGGCGATGGAGTATTTATTTATTGCATACATAGTAATTGACAGCTGTTTTTACAGTGGTTAGTTTCACATGTAGTCGTTTGGGTGCATTGCAATAATTACATGATTATTTATTTATTAATTATTAAGAGTTAACTACAGCAATATTTTTATTTTCGTATGCAATCTTAAAGCGGAACGGGTGCCGCTATCACGTTACAAAGCATCCCGTCACATGTTACACTGTACGGCGCAGGACGCGTTGTCATGCGTTTAATATTTACCTACCTGTTCTCTTCGTTTGTAATGAAATAATTCCCGAGGTAAGTACGTGCGATTCAAAAGATAAGATTTGAAACACATCTGTATGTGTTTCATATCTTATCCTATAGCTACCTATATATAGGCAGGTAGGTACCTACAGTGGTGCTACGTTGAGGGTAGTTTCAAATATCTCTTAACTACATACACTTACTTTAGTATGATAATGAACGTACGCACATAGGGTCTTTATTTTTGGCACACATATAATTCACAAAAATGTAATTGGTTAGAATCTTACTAACAACAATTTAGCAGTAATTTATTACACTTATTATAAAAGTGTACATTTATAGGTTTTCTAATTTATCGCTAACTGATGTACCGTAAAATGGGGTTACTTTGAGTCCTGGGGTTACTTTGATCAAAACTTCTTTTCTTACTAAAACTGGGACTAGTACTATTTCTGAACGCATTTATTACATTTTTATTCTACATTTAGCAGCATCGATAGACACTACAACCATGTGAATTATTGTAGCGCGATCGTGCTTCTGGTTTGATAGTAAAAAAATAAAAAACATAAGAAGTTGTTTTTGGTTATTTTCATACCATGAATAACTTCTAAAGTAGTCGTTAAACTATAGCAAAAACATTTTTTTTACTAATTTTGCTATATCAGAAATGTATCAATCTATAATAATCAATTTCATCAAAAACGATAACCTTTACGACTATTTTATTTTGGCGGTATTTTCGGCTAGGGGTGTCTCTGATCACTACTACGGGGCTACATTGATCAACTGATCTGTATCATTTCGTACTAGTAAAATGTGTTAACCCTTTCAATTATCTACTTAAAATAGGCTGATCGATCATTTATACTTCATTGGTAATAAGACCTGACCATAATTATTAGTTAAAATTGACTGAAACCATTCTGAAAAATAAATAAAATAATTTCTATAAAAATACTGTGTAAAATTATCAAATAATGCTATTTAAGTATGATATATGGCAAAATAGCACAGCACAAGCATAAGAGATAGAAGTTAAGGGCATACGAACAAATTATTTAAAACAAAATAAATCTTTCTAAAAATGCTCTTATTTTTCCTTTGTCAAAGTAACCCCAACCAGATAAAAATCATTCTAAATTCCAAACCTGTGGACGGATTAATTTGGTTTCTTCGGATGATTTACTCTAAATCAGGGATACTATCGAACCCCATAATAAAAAGAGGGGGTATCAAAGTAACCCCAATCATAGTATAAACTTGATCACGAACTTTTTATTTTTTTTCTCGAAATGTATTGATGAAAAAAAATATTTTAATAACGGATTCGGTAGTATGAACAAAACCGATATTCCCATTTTTTTAATATTTTTTTTACATTATTGTATAAGGAGAAAAACACATTTGAATTTTAAAATTTACTAAAGTCACCCCATTCCACGGTACCTAGTACCAATTATGAAAACGTGAGTAAAATTCCATGTTTAAAATTTTATGTCATAAAAAAGTCTTAAAAGTTATCAAAGCAAACAAGTGGTACTGCTGACTTCACACCACTCGGTATATTTAATGAATGAGCGAGGCTGCGTAGGCACCAACCCAGCCTTAATAAAATTGTCGTAAACGCAAGATAAATATAAAAATAAAAAAGTAAGACATCGCACCGGCTTACAGAAATAAAAAATGAAGAAATTTTAAAGAAAAAGTCAACGCACTCCATTGTTAGAGCTCAGGAAACCGTATACAAGTGTAAAGATGAGGAGAAGTAAACTCGTATTTTTTTGTTTACTACTTGTTACGGTGTACTTTATGTTAGCTACTGAATAAAGTAGGAGATGGATAAGGTTTTTAATATTTACCTTAGGAACGTGGTTTTTATTCAGGCAAGAATGTTGGTTAAATTATATCTTTTATCGTTTCTTCTTAGGTAGTCATTGTTATGTTCCAACCGCTTTTAGCCAGTGTTACGTCTGAGAAAGTAGATATGCTATCTTTTAACAGAGCTACATTTAGAGAGACGTTTTACAATAGTGTCAATTGCAATTAAGATAATTCGATTACATGAGTACCTATATAATATATAAGTAGTTGACATTTATTCAAATTTATTGCAACGAAAATATTCAAATTACTCGCTATGATTATCCATTACTAATCCCTTCACATTCGACTTAGTTGCTTAGCAATCGAATCTCAGAACTAGATTGCTGCCCATAATGGAGTGTACAAGCAATAATCTTCCTAAACACAAATCAGGGCTTAACCTGAACGCTTTCACGAACACCGTAGGCGGTTCACTAGTTGCTTCCAGCTATGATTGTAGATATTGTCAGTTATAATGACAAACAGATACTTAGATTAAAATTAAAAAATATAAAGAGTTACATTGTTATAGGTACTCTTATATCTAGAGTGTCACTGCGTTAAAAGTATAGGTATTATGCATTAGGTACGTATGTTATGAAATTACAAAGTCCCTAATGAACTGAACACTTGGCCATTTGTTCGCTCTCTTGCCTCTGTTTGCAATGTTGGTTGAGTCAGCCTAGGATTGAAAAATATATTTGAATAATAGAACACT
Source organism: Polylopha cassiicola (assembly GCA_038024825.1). NCBI lineage: Eukaryota > Metazoa > Arthropoda > Insecta > Lepidoptera > Tortricidae > Polylopha > Polylopha cassiicola. Next base: position 9,416,048 of record CP149044.1, on the reverse strand, counting down.
TTATAAGTAATACATATCTACTTTTTAAATAATTCATTTTTCTCTAAAAGCTTAGGTATGCTTCTTAAATATCATCAAAATGACTCGCTCTTCTCATATTCTTAGTTGATACTGTGTTAAAATATTTACAAACATAATATGATACTGTTTTCTCTTGTACATAGATCTAAAAATAAAAACTCACTAAAAATAAAGCTTCTACTCGTCATCCTTGATATCCGTATGTCTAAAGCGCTACGAACAGCTTCGAACTGTCAAAATAGCTAAAATATATGCCGTTTTATTAACACCGGACACAACAATTGCTCGGCAAAGTGTGGGATTCCTTACTTCTCTAGTTTATTGAACATTGGCTGCGTGGGATTGACGCGCGCCGCCTGGTGGTCCTAACTTTGATTATAATTATATTATGACTTTTCAGATATTTTTATGTCCTACTTGAATTTAATGTGTACCAGGGACTCTCGCACTATCGTAGCTACTTTACGATAAACCACAGTAATTATTCATGAGCGTGTTCCATTATCTAAGAAACATGAACTTAATTGGGTATCAACTTATAGATTCGACAATTTTGCATTTTTGTTTATCCTAATGTTAATAATTTCTGATGCCTTCGCGGTTATTATACTTTAGCATTAGACTATTGTTAGCTCAGTCGTCGATTATGGAATCTGTAAAGGCTCCGAAAGGTCAACCACTAAAATAAATTATGCGACTTAAATCCGTCTTTAGTTGTTTCATTCCAATATTCGATTGTTATTCAAACCTCACCGCAATTTTTACTAACATCCTATCCTGATTACCTCAACAAGTATCTAAATAAAGCAGGGCCAACAAACACTTAATATACAAATAACAAACCATAGAAAAAGAAACGACACCAATATAAACTCGACACAGATAAAATTTATTGACTACAAACTATATGAATTGCCAGTAACGCTCATTTTAATTATTATTAAAATTGATATTGAGTCGTTCCAATTACTGGTAGTTACCAATTACTGGTGGCGACCGGCGGGGCATCCTTGGCTAGTCATTAAGCCTGCCAATAGATTATTGATTGGTGCTGATTGCTAGCTCGAATACGTAGACGGGGCATTTGCATGAATCTCTGGTCACATTCGACGATCTCGATTAAATTGTGCAGAGTAACCGATACCGCTTGTTAGAATTTAGGACGAATAAGCCATGAATAGCATATTATGTTACAGTATAGCACTGGTACCTTAATGTACATAGTACCTATTTTACGTGTAGGTTATTTAATAGGTTATGAGTGTTTCTTACGATTTATGGATATTACACATTTTAATTAAACAAGTAAATAAATAAATAATAAATAAATATCTTTGGACAATTCACACCAATTATCTAGTCCCATTTTAAGCAAAGCTTTTTTTTTGCTTGTGTTATGGGTACTAGACAACGGATAAATATACATAAATACATATAAGACATCCAAGACTCAGGTACAGACGCCAGTGCTCATCACATTGACATCTGCCCCTAGCAGGATTCGAACCCGCAACCTCCGGTTTCGTAGTCAGGGCCTCTAACCACTAGACCAACAGGCCGTCAGACAAGTATTAACAGATTCGACCAATGTTGGAAAATATTTCACCTTGTAATTTTAAGAAAACATCATAATATTTTGCACGGTTTAGCCTCTTCCAGACAAATGAAAAACAGTAGAGATAGATACGGTACGTTAATTATGACAAAGGTGCTATAAAGGCGTTACAGATCTCTGGGAAAGTCGTACCTACTCTGTGCAATTAGTGCTCCCGTACAAATTGTGACGGGCGTCATGTGATCAGCGCATGATTCAAATTACTGATATTTGATTGATGATCAGACAAATTACGAGCCTTATTGTTTTGATATACCTACCTGTCTATTATGTCATTTAGAAACTAAAAGACTTAGCAATCAGTTATCGTTTAACTTTACTAATGTTGTTCATAATAAGATCTTAAAAGTTCTATCAATAGTTACCTACAGTTTGTAGTTGATTTATATTTACCTACTAATAACCTATTTCACATAGAAACTGTAATAAAGTATTATCGAAATTTCTACAAAAAACTTTACTCCTTAAGTAATGAAACTTGGGTTTAATTATGGTTATTATTTTGCGCCAACGAAATTACTCACGTTATGAAAAATACTCATTTTTGGACGCCCCATCAATTTAGATTAGTCCGGTAATAGCCGGTACATAGCCACCCTTGGACGATCAAGAAAATCTATGTAATAGTTAAGCTATAAGAAAATTTCAAGCTTATTATGAGTCGCCGTGACGCAGATATTGGATTAAACAATGATGATACTTTTGTTTTTTTTTTGCTGTGCTGGGCAGAATATTAAAACTAGGTATTTTAGATCTGAATTGTCTTTAAATTTAGTCTTGAAAAAGTTATGGTTAGCTATGTACCTATATGAAAAGTGAAATTTTCAATTAATGGTAAGTTAAAATTATATCTAACTACTTATTAAAATGTATCTATTACAAATCGCTTACGTTTAGCAATAATAAGTAGGGTGCGTCGGGGTAAGGTTGAACGAGATTTTGATGAGATAAACCATGTTTTTTTTAAAGCCTCATAATTTTAATCGTATGAAGCTGACGTATATGAAGTGATGTTTTTAGTAAAGTTAATGAATGGTTCTTCCTATCTACCTGAAAATGGACCTGATTGGAGGTGTTTTTCATATATAAAAACGACGGCAAAGTTAAATTTTTTGCAAAAAAATCGTGGGGTAAGATGGAATGATGAGGGGGGAAGATCGATATAGTTCTTAAAATCTTTAATATCCATTGTAGGTCCATTTGGATTATATGCACCGAAAGCATATTTTTTCTCTATTCAAATATATAAATACATTTTAAAAATACCTAGTTTTAACTACCAAAATGAAATTTTGTTAAATATAATATTTCAGTCTTACCCCACTTTGTATTCAGATGATATGCGGTTCTCAACCTTTTCTTTTTATATCCTAATATTTAAATTTTACTATCATGTACACAAAAAATGTAATCATTTCTTTATTTAAATAGACAGGTAGTTAAACTAGCTAAATATATTACAACTTTTATTTAAAACCTTTTTTTTTTACACATGTTTTCATGAGTTGTGAATATTACACTACTCATGAACGAATCATACAGTTTGACAACCCCTGACTTTTACTATGGGTTTCATAATCGGGGTAAGTTGGAAAAGAAAATATTGCCGTCTTGCCCCTGGGTTTTACAAGCGGTGTAAGATTGAAAAATATAAAAACTCCAAAAATATAAAAGATATGCAAAATCGGATTTTATGTATCAACTAAAAAAAAATTATCAATAACACGTATCAAAAAAACATATTTTTAACTTGCGTGTAGAAGAAACTACGGAACGTGGGAGAAGATTAAAAAACGCATTTATCGCTCAAAAACATACCTTGTCGAAAATTGCAAAAAAAACATATGCACTCACAACTGACGATTATCGCTGACTGAGATAAGGAGCGCAATGAAATTACCTACAAAACTCTGTAGTCAGTGTTAAAAAATATGCACGGAATAGGCAGCTATGAGGGGTTTTTCATCTTGCTCTGTTTTTCATGTTACCCCGACGCACCCTAATAATATTTAAATAAATAAATCGTTGCTATAATTGCAAACCAATTATTTATAATTTTACTAGTAAAAAATATCTCTACCTATACTAATATACATACCTAATTATTTACTAAATTCACAACTGGTATAACACGCGAACAATTAATCTAAACATGCATGCGTACGTAGGTAGGTACCTACCACTATTTACCGCTAAACTGTAATATAATCAGAAAATAAAGAAGTATCAATACTTTTCAATCACTCAATACTAATATGCACGATGAGGGTAATATGGGAAGTAGGAAAAGTTAATTTTTGTATGGCGGGCCCACTGATGGCAGGTTAATAAATTAGTGGGCTCCGGCCTTACCCTTACTTAGCGCAAATTGTAATAATATTACCTAACTTTTACTGAGAACTAAATATCAAGAGAGTCAAATTTACTTAATATAATGAGTGTTTATTTCAGAATAGTAAAAGATGCACAGATTACATGTGGCGTATACCTAACAAGTATTAAGTACTTACATGATAAATATAATTTTGGCATAAAAAACAACAATAACATTAAAGAAATCATTAAAACTGTAGTAACCATAAAAAGAGATAAAAACGGCTTGCGTGCGGTCCCCTCATTACGCTATTGTCATAAGGGCTAATAGTTCTACAAGAATCATACAATATGATAATAAAATCGACCTTTTAAGTCTTTAAATTGTCATTATGTGTGTGCAGCTCGATTTTCATGACTACAAGCTAATCAATGTCGTATTAAGAATTATTTCTGAAGTCGTTTGTGAATGTCTAACCAGCGTCATTATGGATAATTTGTAATTGCTACCTGTTTATGGCAATTTTTCCTTTACTTACGGAAAGTTAAACGGCTGTTTGTTATTGGTCGTAATGGACGGCGATTAGGCACTCTTCAGAGTTAAGAACACAGAAAATGAGTCTACAAAGGGAAATTAGTTCAAGAGGCGAACGAATAGCAGAAATTTAATGATTTCAGAACTGAATTTAGAATTTACATGAAGCTATAATAATACAATATAAAATAGATAAATATTTAAATAATATATGAGTAGTTACGCAAATATCTAATGTAGACGTAAAGTTACGTGCCAGAAAGCTTCAATTCAGTTTTATTGGAACGCACGTAGGTAGATACGTCATGGAGCGACTTAACTACCGGATCTACTGAAAAACTTACGATAGTTTCATCATTACCGAAACTCGTATCGAATGAGGAACGGGCCTCTATTTTTTTTATTGTTTATTGCAGTCAACTTTTAATTTGGCTAAGTTTTGGATGCGTGATTCCCGTTCGTTATTTTTTAAACTTCCTGTAGATATTATATTTAGTGGAAGCTCACTTTCGTGCCTTCGGTTAATGTGACCTATTAGGTATGCTTGGGTCGCGTAACGTGTGACACAGTGATGTAACCCTTGCAATATATTTGTAAAGTGATAGTAATTTACCGCAACGTAAGGGGATGGCCGTTGAATTACATTCTTAGTGAGTAATGGTTACACATTTTGTTGATGTACTGATTTTTTAAAGGTTGGCTACGGCACCTGATCTCATTTACGACTATGTGATATGTACTAAGATTAAAGTGGGTTCACATAAATTATATTATTTTCTTTAATTTGCTGTGAGGCGTTAAGTAGGTAAGTACCTATATATTTAAAATATAACAGTTATGGAAATAGACTACGATTATGGAAACTGTAAAGAATCCGAAACGTCAGCAATTACAATAAAATAAAAATACGCGAGTTAAAACCGTTAATAAGTACCTAGTTGTTTCCTTCCTAAGCTTATACCTAATTTAGAATAAATACCTAAGTTAAACATATGTATATTATTCAACTGAGTAGGTAGGTAATAAAAAAATAAAACAAAATTAAAAATAATTTTCGTTCTATTACCTCCTAACACAATCAAAATAAAATAGCATTTATTTCTGAATTACACCTATATACGCATAATAACTTAACTAATGCTTTGACATTTTACTATAGCATTGTACTTCTGAACAAACAGATATATTAAGAAGTGAGTTGCAATTTCATTGTGTGTTCAGGAATTATGACGTGTAAGAAATCGACATTCGCAAACCGTTTAGTGGATAGTAGGAAAATTGTAGACAATTTCGCGTAATAGACATTCAGAAATAACGTGGCCATTTTATTGACTGAGCATACAGTCGAAAATATGTTGACAGAATTTGAACTTATTACAGTTGATTTTAAATTACTTTATCGTTGGCTTTATAAGTTTACTCAATGACGTTCGATTTGTATTAATTCTGCGACATGGTTTACACTCGCGCAAGTTCATTAGAGTTTGCTTTAGGTATTTCCATTCGATTTCTACTACAAATGTTGTACAAAGATGTCAACAAGTTTTTTGAAGGGTAAAAACAAAGTTCAAATAATCTCAATAAAACATGTAAACTTAAACTAACAATACGCAAAAACAAATTACCTATTCATACCTAACAAGCCTCCGCCCCTAATAATAAAACCGTTGGTATGGGCAGGCCAACTTGCAGAATGGCTGTGTAAATGTAAAATTCATTTAGCATTCAAATGATAATTCAGCACACAACGAGAAATTCGTAACCGCTCCGAGAAACTCTTTAACTTGTAAATACTTGATTGTGAGCACTATTCGTACTAAAATGGCTGGAAATCACTTATACTTCGTGTTTTACTACGAAAGTGGTCATAATGTAGCGGAGGCAAATGCGCCGAGCTGAAGAAAGATAAGAAATATTTCATGTTGTATAAAAATATAGTTTTTCAAGTAACAATTTTAGGTTCAGATACTACTTACTATATCTAAAAATGTTTTGAAGTATATTAATATCTTCATATTTATATCAAAATAATTATATTTTATATTACACTATTATATTTGCCTGTAAATCTAAACTGCATGGTGGAAGTAACACACGTACTTATACTAATTTTATATCAATGTACCATTAACATTACCAGTCAATATGGCCCATATTTATCCTACAGTATTTGCTTCAAATATTTCACAAATACCTACGTATCCCTGCTAACCTTAGTTCTCATAAATACATACTACTGTCAGCAAGTCAATAACGAACTACGTGTCGACCTTTCAAACTACCTAGCCGATTGCCATCGAAATATGAATGCCAAATTGGGTGGCATCACTATTATTTATTCTATCCCCCACCCCACATGCTGATTTTATGCCTCCATGTCTTCCTGAACAACGCTTAACAAAAATTCCATGAATGCAAAATAAGCTCCTAACAACAATGTCGTACAGTCGTAAGAACCATCTGATTAGGAGCCACTGTACAGTTTTTATGCCTGATTTCTTTGCTTTACGACCATCAAAACTTACGTCATAACTACATCGAAACAAGTATCCTCGTAAGTCACTGAAGAAAATAAAAAAGTAATAAACACAGTTATGAAACAACAATAATAATTACAGGCAATATAAATACATTCGGTAAAGCTCTAGCTACGCCGATACAACACCCGCCCGGCGCGTGGTGAAACTGGCTAACTTTTAAAACGTTATATGGGCGGCAATAAAACGTTCGTTCCCGTACGAGCACAATACTTGCAGAAATATTTTTGAATACGGAATTAGGTTTGCCAAAAGCGCGGGGAGCAGATAAGGCAGAAAAAAAACAAATTTGTAACGGGTAAAGTTTTTGGAGGCGGAATGTCTCCCTTGGGTGCTGAATCTTCGTCGGCGTGGCTCGTAAAACGCGGGACGTGGGCAAGCGGGCAAATTTGTCCTGAGAGCGACCTATGACGTTTTGATGGAACACTCCCGGACCGATCCCGGACTCAGGATTCATATTCATAACGAGAACGCCCTGATCGGTGACACATTCAATCTCAAATGCGATCTAAGGAAAAATATTTGTAGTTCGCATGGTAAACAATCTAGAATTATCTAATAATAACGAACGTAGATTTTAAACACAGCAAAATATCAAAGTAGCTCGTTAAAAAATCTCATTAAAAGTATAAAGTTGTTTCAGAAGTATACCGAACAACTCGAAGAAAATAATACGGAGTACGAACGTCCTTTGCATGATGCTCGCCTCTTCAAAAGAATGGCACCCGTGTCTGAGCCATCTTGTAGGAATTTTAAATTGGACGAATCGCTCAAATGTAAATGGTTTTCCTTTATACCCCATCCTCTTGGGCTGCCCACCCCCATCTATTGCGCGCCTAGCCAGGCGACTGGCATACCAACACACGCTCACACATGTTCGGAAAGCCTACGTCGCACGTTCCCACTGTGAGTAGGTCCCCTTGGCTGCATACGTCATTTACCGCTTGCTCCTACTTTGCATAGAAAGGCGGGGAGGAAAGGGGTTCACGTATTATTGGTACCTTTAAGCTAACACTCACATAAGGACGAATTCACACACTCTCACATCTCATCTCGAATATACAGCGAGTAATGCGAGTGTGAATACGTAAATACGCGTCGAGATCGCGAGTTCAAAAACACAAAACGCAATATGTCTTCATAGTAAAGAGGTGTAGGAAATCTGATTCGGGTCTCCAACAAAAGAGTGAGAGTTACTATCGGGAAGGGCAATCTTAGCGTAACTATATTTGATGTTTTTTTGAATATACGTAGTGGTTTTATGAGCCTTGACAACGAAAAAGAAAACAATTGGGAAGCACTTCTTTTAAGTAGGCATGTTCTAGTAGATACATAATATATTATTATTGTTTATGATTCAAATTAGGACATTTTTATTTGATTGTACTTCATTGGAGACATTAGTAGGAATAGAACAAAAATATATTTTAGAAATAGATAGAATTGACTTAGTATATATTAACATATGTATAATCCTCAGTAATATCAAAACTGATGACTTAAGTAAAAAAAAAACGCATTAACCTAAAATTAATAGTGAGATCGTTTTAATAGGGGAAATATAGCTGTGCAAAAAATTTAATCATTTTGCAATAGTTGGTAGAAAGCTATAAATCTAGTTAACCCCATCGTAATGGAAGGCATGGTCTCAGTCGTAAAGGTTTAATGTAGGGTAGGTTGGTCTAATTAATTAGAGCTATCAGTATAGTGGCCTGCATTTCTTATCAATACTGATAAGAAGAAGGCTATACGAAGGTGAACTTTATGGTCTGTGTCATGCCTCACAATATATCTAAGTGTAATAAGTAAAATTACGATTCCAATGTGTTTTATACTAGTATAAAGGATTGGATACATTTTCTTGATGGGAACGTAGCAAATTATTGATTTGGTATATGAAAATTTGATTTTTATTAATATACAATATATACCTACCAAGCTTTTCCAAAAAACTTCAAGAGTTTATTTTGTTTAAATATCTATTGATAATAGTCAAAATCAGTAAGACAAGTAGGTATCTCGCAACTATCGACATGCTTTTTCGAAAACTCGAATAATTTGTAGTTTGGTACACGAAATAAAATTAATCTCAAATGTCCTATGGCAATACTGAGTTCGTCCTTTATTAACTAGTTTAAGTTGCGAATACACAACTATAAATATAAAAAAGGTTCAAAAAGGATTCCACACTGTCTTAACCACTGGGCACAGCTGCTATTATTACTTCTAAATGACAATTTTTTTGTTTGTAATATTAGTTCCGCTATTCGCCGCTAGATGGCGCGACTAGTCACTTAACTCGTTATTCTCAAATCGGCCCTGATAGATGTTTACAGTTCCGTTTTAAAAACAACTCCAGACTTCATAATACTGTGTTGAACCAACAAATAAGATACCTACCACTACCCAACATTCAAATTAAGTAAATTACTTACTTTTATTTAAGATTCGGTATTCGACCTTCCGCATCCATAATAACTCATTTAAAAAATAACTTTATTAAAGTATGTTAAAAAAATACTTTTTCGCAAGAAAATAAGTTATCGCTTCCCCAGTGAGCGTTGAGAATTCTCTTCAGTTTTAATGAATAGAGCCGGCGCTCCGTACTTTTTCCATTTAAAACTTTGCCGTGACTTGTTTCATAACAATCGACACTTTTCTCGAATATTGAAAATGAATAATCTTTTAATATTGATGTCGAATAACAGATATAAATTAAAGAAGTTTTGTGTGTAATTTACTAACAGAGAGTAGGTATCCCTACCCACATATTTACCTATCTACAGATCGCTTTACGAAAGCAATTGAATAACGATGATGGTCTAATAGGACTTTGGACTTATTCTTTAATCAAGAGTAAAAAAATATACGCAGATAAATGTTACTAGTAATAGCATCGAATATAAACAATGTCCAATTCGTAATAGTGAAGTTTTCCTTAACTGCCCTACTCTCCGCCTCAAGGAAGTGGCAAAAGGCATTAATTTAATTTTATGGTTTTTGTGTTTGTCACAGTGCGAGTTTAGTGGAGATTTGTGGGCTCTCCACGGATCTCTAACGAGGGTTCCGCCTTAATAAGAGCGGGTCGGTTTACGAGCCGTTGTTTTAATCCTGATGATTTTGGGATAATGTCCTTTAAGGTAGACTTGCGACCGATTTGTGTACCTACAATTTTTTTGCTGCGCTAGTGACAGGTAATAAAATGACTTATGGATAGGCACTAATATCTGTCGGTCGCAATATGGTCCGTCGCTCATAATAATTCAGCCCGAATTTAGTTATAAAAATAACTAAATACGGGCGAATACAGTAATATAGATATACCTATCTATGATTTTAATGTTACAATAAAGTGTGAGTAGGTCATGCAGTATTCCGCAGTTATGTAAACATTTATAAGCATTAGCTACCACATTATCGAATTAGTACGAGAAACTTAACCATCCGTCAGCATATCGTGATTCTTAGCTCTAAATCATGTTAAATATTCCAAAAGGACTCCATAAAACAACTAGCAACATCTCCTTCGCACCTCTTGTCTCTCTCTCCATTTATCACCATTTGAATAAATTCAATATGTACATTGAATCGCATGTAATTAATGGTTTTATTCGTTTAGCACTTAAAACGCTTTAAGGGCGAGGTGTCTAAACATTTGTCGTCCCTTTTATTTGAGTAGGAACAAGCAGGACGAGGGATCTCGCCAAGGCTCCCGCTGGTTTTGATCATTAATATTGATTTGTGGTCAATCAAAGCTCTGAGGATTTCACTTTTAATGTTATTATTTTTTGTCTTCCATTCTAGTTTAGGTACAGAATGGTTTAAGTATTCTTCACTATATTTTTTCTTTTAAAGACGCTACATTCTTAGAAGTTAAGATACTTAAAGTCTGATAGTCGACTTAATTTTTATCACGACGAGACATTTATATGCATAGGTACATTAAACGAAACCAATTATATATTTTTAAAATTAATTCACGTAAACAACTTGATCGTTTTAACGATAACGTTAAACGTTTTGTTATTCACTACGCATCACGCTTGATCCATTGTCACCATTTTAAAAATAACTACTAGAGCGCAAAGCTTAATGACTGGTTGATACCAAACATAGATATACATCAATGGATAGAGCATATTTTCAGTCTTTAAATAAAGAGTTTAAATTTAATTTGGAAAGTTGCCAAATTATTAATAATATGACAATGAATTCGGAAAGCAGTTTATAGTTCTTTAACATAAAGCGGTCGCTTGCGAAACACTTTAATTAGGTATGATATAGGTGCGAGACATCCAGTATAATATTTTTCTGTGTTCCTTACAAATAAAACAGAACACAATCACACGATGAGCAATGACTCTCGAGTGAGGGTCATTAAGAATGCAGTGTCTTATCTAACTTGAATAATTAATGAAAGTGTGGAGGTACGTCTTGCTGAGTAGTGGCGAGATTTATTAACCCAATATAGTGTATGTTTTTTTGGTATGTGTTTGATTGTGATTGGGAATATTATATTTGGTATTTTGGTATGTGAGCGTATGGAAAAACTATCAATTATAAATAGTAGGTAAAATAATCCTGGGCTAATAATGTTTGATTAATACGTAATTTAAGTATAACAAATAAACGTCTTAAAGTTACTACTTTTTAAGTTGAGACGAACGAGTTCAAACGTTAAAATCAAAGAGTACCTACTTACCTATTTAAAATCGGGGGTAATAGTAAGCATCCCTTTCACACAGCGAAAGATTCTCTTAAAGTTTAAAATTTGAATTGAAATAGTATTTATATTTGCAGAATTTGATAACTATGAGTCGAGATATCTTTTAAAATAACATACAATACAAATATTCATTTCACGCTACAATGAAAAGATATGTAATGTTCCTCGTTGATTGATTGACAAGAGATGCATCCTGCAAGTGCACATTACTCAGTCACTTCTGATGAATTATAGAGCTTTAGTTTTATATCAGCGTATCAGAACTTACAAATACCTTCTGACTATTTATAACTATTGTTCTAGTTTCTATGTAAATACTACAAAAAGAATTAACATAGGTACATTAATTATGTACTTACCCAGGTAAAAATGATCCAAGACTCAGGTAAAAATGGTCACCACACTGACATCTGCCCCTAGCAGAACACGGACTGGTCATCAGACCAAAAAGCTGCCGAATAAACCATAAGTAATTTCAGTAACTATGATTTTAAGAGATTCATCCATTTCTATTCTGTTTTAGGTTAGTAGGTACTACCTGCCTGCCTGTGTATCATTATTTGATACCCAATTGACAGTGACATCCGAATTAAAAGACAAATCTAAAAATAAAATAAGAATTTCTGTGAAGCAGCTGTACTCCCAAGATAGCCAGCAGGTTGCAAACTATTATTAGAAAATGAATAATGAAGCAAAGTCATCAGAATTATGAGTGTGCAGATTCCTTGCACCTTACGATTAGTATTCGTCTTTCATTTCAAATTGTTATTGATGAATTGATGCATGTTTGTTATTTAGGAAGGTTCGAGTTGATAAATATCGGGAATTCATTCAAATCGGCAAATATAAATAATGACATAAACAATTAGTGTTACAAGAAATGGCACATGGATAAGATATGGATGGCAGTAATATTTAGACAGAAGGAATAAAAATTATACCAAAATTTATACAGACTGATAGATAGCAATCGTGGTACAAAAAAATATATAACCTCAAAACGCGATCTTATATTAAAATAACATCTATCTGATAAAGGTACCCACGAAATAACAATTAATCACTGTACATTGTTTGACTGCAGTTGACAGTAAAAATTAATTAAAATTCCGTGTAAAAAAGACAAAAAGACCAATCAGGTGTCTCTCGGGAGTACACCCACATTAATTTGTTTTAGTTTAAAGATTATAAATAAACAGGTGCGACAATATACAATAAGACGGACTAAATTAAATATATTTTAAATAGGAAGAAAATTGTTTTATAAATCATCGTTTAATTTACAAAACATATACTAGATATTTATATCTTTTTAAATTTTTTAGAGAAGGGTACATTTATAGTTTTAAAAAAATATATATTAACTGCGACAGACAATGGAAAACTTGATCCTTTTTTATAAATAATCTTTTAGTAACTCATGTAAACCTTGTTTATACCTATTACACTACGATATATTATGTAGGAAATATGTCAAAGAACAAGTTTTAAGGCTGAAAAATCTTTCACGACATATCACGTATGCATTATACAGTGAAACGTGACGCGTCTCATGTCGGACCTTACTTAATCTTTGCCGTAATGCAGCTGTGTTATCTACAACAAGTTCGGAAGCCGATCGGTCGTTTGCCCGTTAGTAATTTGACAGTTCAGATGACAGATTACTACGAAGCAACAGACCACCAAGGAAATCGACGCTTCGGCCCATCGATCGATACATTTTTGTGACAACGCTCTTACTTAATTGGGGAGCTCCTGGGCTATGTCTTTTGGCATTTTTTTATTGTAACGCTTCTGATATTATGAAGATGAGTTTTATATTTTATCTAATAATATTCGAGATTGTATACAATTTTAACGGATACCAGAGAAGATTACGTGAATTTAAGTTTTATCAGCAATTTAAATATATTCGAATTAGTTGCAGTTCCCTGGTATGTGGAACGAAGAATAAATATTATTCTTGGGTAGGTATCCTCTGTAGCCATCTGTATAGGTAAAGTACAAAGCATATGCTTTTTTGTGCCATATAACAACGTTTTACCTTTCAAGAGTCTAGCTATTAGCATTACAGCCTACCAATCAAAACTGCAAATTTCATATTTAACTTTCTAAATATCGAAAACAACTGCCGCGCGGGCGGTCCATTTCGTCAAATAGTTATCTAATTTCACAATGCGTTTCTCGTAAACGTCTGGTATTTAAATATAAATCGAAAGAGCGGAACACAATGGTGTAATCGATAATTGAATTCAGCATTGATGAACTTTACACCGGCCGACCTCCTCGACGTGACAGATTAGAATGGAATCTACGACGCGAACCTATAGAGTTGCTACAACGCCTATAACAAAATATTTATTCCGAAAAACGCATTGTATCATGCAGCACATTATCTAATAAACTTCATTATTTATTACAATGAAATGTTAATAATGTATAACTTCACTTTCATAATGGCGAAAGTTCAATTAAATTATGTACGAGTATAATTGGTTATTCAGAATTACGTTAATAAATAGCTATAAAAGTTGGATAATAAAAAAAAACTAGACGACGAGAGAATTAACACGTTTATTGAAACTAATTGCGTACGGAACAACGTTTCCTTTGGAAACGATATAATACGCTCAGAGGCATTATACATTGCACTGACCGCAGACGATGCCGCGATGCTGTGCAAGATTAAAAGTTCTAAACACTTATAATACTTACAAATTGCTATTTTAAGTAGGTACATATGCTTAAGCTATTGTTACCTACCTAAAATGTATACCTATCAATTAAAAATGAGATGAATTTCATACCTTGTCGGTTGTGACTGCTCTGTATCGATATCATTAGTAGACGGATTAGGCAAGTCATTGGTTGTCGTAATACTTAATGCCAATTAAAAGATTTGGAATTGTGAATCTTTGTTTGCGTCTGACTAATGTGGTCCGTTACTGACAAGCTCGAGCTATGTCGGTGATTTCCTCTTTAGGGTTCCGTGTAGGTAGATACTTTATAAAACTTTATTTAAATCCAGGTCATTTATGTATCAGATAATAAAGATTAACGATCTGTGGGCCTAGTCTTAGCCTCTGACTAAGAAGCTAGAGATTGAAACTATACTAGGTATATTTAATGATATTATAGTTGCGACACCAGTGGTAAAAAAATATGAAATGGTAACTTACAATATAAATAAGTACCAACTATTATCAGAATAAAATTAATAAAGATGCAAAAAACAACATAAAAGTTATATACAGTACTCCACAGCTTTTGCAATCCATAATCCAGATAACACTCTCCATTCATTTGCGACGTGTCAGCCAAAATGAAGGTTTCGCTCCGAGCTAATTAATATAAAACAGACAATGGCCGAGAAACATAATATCGACGACACGACGCCGGTTAATCGGAAATACTGGTCGTTACAATAAACGTTTAAATATTACCTTAAGGATGGTGGTCATATCTTTTAAGCATTGTCAGTAACTTGACGTGTATGTAAACAGAGAAGAGCAAGTGAACATGTGTGCGTTAATCTGGTAATTTTACCACTACTTGTTTTTTGACATGACTTACTTTATAATTGTATGTGTCTACATATCATATGCGTACTATATTTCCATTATTATGGGTGTCTCGTATGTAGCTAAGTAGGTAACGACTTATATATAAAATCCGACAGAAATACACGTTAGCCTTATTTTATATACTTACTATCACAACAATTGTTTGTAATGTCGTGAAAATAAACAGCTTTTGTTTTCAACTAAAGTGTTCAAAGCGAATTTGCGTCATTTTGAGCAATGATCCGCGTCACCTCGTGAGATGCCAATTAATAACCAGTGATCTCAAAACGATATCTGTTTCTGGGAACATTACTCATAAGACCTTGTTTCGTTTCTATAATATCATGTTACCGGTAAAGGTTCCTCAATATTGTACCTAATCTACAAACTTTCTCTTTTGCTTGCGTATTGATTAATAGAATTCTAATTTCGGATTATAAATTGTACATTTATACATTAAATAGGTAATATTAGTTAGGAATTTTCCAAGAAACTTTACTAGTGTAAATTACTCTTTAAACGAATATGATCTAACCTCTTTCATTGTGAATGGCAACCTACCATTAAAATTACTAAATTATTGCATTACAAACTTCTCAGTCTTACAGTTATACTGAACAACACTAACAAAATTCCAACGTTACTCATCACGGTGGCCAAAAATTCTCATTATTTAAAATTTTCCCACGGTAAAATCCTCAAATGAAAGGTGAACATTAGCGAAATATTAGGCTCCACTAAGAGCAGCTACTGTTCTGTTGGACAATAAATCATTTTGTCAACGGAGCATAATTATCGCAATTAAGGTTAAGTAACGATTAAGTTCTTTTGTTCTTGTAGTGCGTGGGACTCGGTCTAGTGAGATGTCACCACGGTCATACATAGACGACTTTTTGGTATTTGTTCTATTGTGAAGGTCGAATTGTGATACTTATTATTATAATGGCTGTATCTATGTATAAGCCTTGATCAAATATATATATAGTTATATATGTATAGAAAAATGTATAGTTATAATAATTAGACACACAATTTAATCGGATTTCACCTACATTGATTTAATAAAGTACTTTTTAGCCTCATTGAAACATAGTTAAGTAATATGGGAAAATTAAATATAAAACTTTAGTATATTCCAATTAATGAAAAGGAAAAGTATCTGATTAGTGTAAGATTTACGTGCCTGTAATAAAAAATACGACGCAATGCAATTAACTAATTTCCTCATCACTTCCTTCAAATAAATGTTATACCTATAGCCCTACATCTACCGTACCTATGTCGTTGATTGTCACTTAAGAGATTCAATCAATGTTACACGCCATAATAACGTATGTAGGTAGTAAAACGTCGGCGCCGTCTATAGAATCTTTTGCAGAATCAATTGTCTTGTTAATCTAATTGGAAACAGCTTTAATGACAAATTGCGTGATTCATTTAATCTCTAATCAATTGAAATAATCATGTTGTCGAGAATACGAATTAGCTGATATAGTTACTAGGTATATTAATTCTGAGAAGTACCTAAGTCTGATTACATATTGCATAGCTCTGGAGACCCGTATTGTAATATAGGTACTATAGTATACGGGTATGGCTACTACTTTGAGATCACTGGTTATTAATTGGCACCTACGTATAATTTTCTGTTAAATTTGCAGTTTGGTTATTTACTTACGGCAAAGAAGTATGTTCTTAAGTTATTATTAGGTACTTAAATAAACTCCAAGTATAGGTACATATAGATATAATAAAATAAAATATAACAATTTATTTAACAGTAAATTTACAGCAATTAATTTAAGAAAGATATCCTAAAATCGAAACCAAATTTTGAACTGATTGATCAAGTGACAATTCAAACCGAAATGAAGCATTGAAATTAAGAAAAACTTACCCAATTTCCTACTTGTCATTCGATAAGAATACTAATTTATATCTCAACATTGTAAAAATTCCCGAGTCATATTTCAAATTAATGAGCTTGGTACCTGACGGTTCAAGATCGCGCTAAGACTTCGATCTAAAGAGGCTGCATTTGCATAAAATCATTAGTAAGCACAATGGTGTGCGGGCAGGGACACGGCGCGGGAGACACCTCACAATTTCGCCCCTAAATAACTCACCTTTAATCAAACATTAACAGAGGACGTATTTCACTTGCCGCCGTCAATGGTGCACGAAACAGTCCAATAAATCCGACGCTTCAATGTATTATGCGCTCTGAGAAGGAGTCGATGAAAACGTGTCAAAAGAATAACACGGAGCGAGCCACGAGCCGCCTTTCGAATATGATTTATCATCGTTCATTAGGCGAGTTTGTCCGCAACGACAACAGATGGAGCTGATAGCACTTGGCAGGGTGGCCGCCTTGTTATTATTTTTATTACCAGTTTTCAAAGAATAATAGTTGAGGAATGCGTCCTTTAATGAACTTCAACCCTTTTTGGATACAACATGATGGATTGAATAAATGTCTTCTATTATAAATTGGTGACAATCTCAATAGAGAAAATATGACAATTGTGTACCATTTTTGTAGTTACAACAATGTTGGATTAAGTTCGTTTTTTTTGCGTATTTCATACTAAAAATATTAATTTCTTGTAACTATATATTGTACCGGCTAAACCATTATTATTAAGTTTTTGAAATTATGCCTACCAAAATGCAATTTAGGAAAATATTGTGTAAGTATTTTATAATTGATGAGCACTTTTTATACATTGTCACTTACCAGCCTACGTTATTTAGCAAACAAAAATCTAATATCAACATAACTAGCAATACCTGGCAACCCTAGCAGACGTCGTAATAAACATTCCCGTTGTTACTCTTTCCTTCGCTAAATCCGCTTACCATATTAAATCTCGCATCGCACGCGCAGGACAAACCGGCAATTCTTAAAACTGCATCTTTAACGCCGTCGTCAGTCGTGTCCGAAGCGTAATTAAAGCCTTCGCGGATTTGCATACGTTTCTGAGAGCTTGTAGCGCAAATCAAAAAGAGCGATGTTAATTAGCATATTGTATTTTGAAATGTGACGTTGGCGTGTGGAATATTATGCCACTCAGCGGTGGGCCGTGTTCGGATTTTTATGAGATTTGGATGTGTGGATGTGCTGATCCTTGTTGTTTTGTTAAACGTCCTGATTACCTCATTTTTATGTGAACGGTGAATATCTTCTCGAAGTTCCGCAATTATCGATTCATGATGACGGGATATGAGACAAAATGTGGTGTTCTATTCTTTGAGAGCGAATAAACTTGAATAGAGTATCTACCTACATAAATAAACGTTATCAATCGACGTATACATGTGATTCTTAGAAGCTCTTAATTATGCTATCCGTGATATTCAAACCTAGTTTGGTAAGATTTCACTTCTCATACCAATTTTATTTTTCTTACGACAGTCTCATCCACGTTAACCCTGTGTTTGCAGTCAATCGTGATAGCTTTTAGTTTTGTGTCTCTGTTTTAATTAATTTGGATCACGAACTCGCCACTTCGGGCGTCACGACACGATGCTACACGAGTTCTGAGTGACACACTTCAAAATGTCACCAAATAGACTTTGGGATTATCGGCGATCGCTACTGGCGAGACCCTAACATTTCTACAGCTATTGTCTCCTTAAGGTGTCGTCTCAGACTGAGCGATGACGATTTCGAATATCAATCAGTTTTTATCAAAAACAATGTATTTTATACCTATAAATTTATTATCAAGTAGGTATATTATACCTACAGCTGACTCTTTAAAAGTCTTTAAGTTTGATATCTGTATCGGTATTTAAATATGATTAAAAGTTGCGATATACCTATGGATTTTTAATATTATATCGGTTGTTTATCATATTACCTTACATTAACAAACACTATTATTAGCTTTTAAAAGCGTTTACAACCTAGACGTGTCCTGAAAGTTCGATTTCTTAAGAGGGAATTAGAGGTAGTTCATTTGTCGGGGCATGAACTAACAGATTATCTTAAGAACTTTCCAAAGCACTAACAATGCAATAAATGCCATTTATTGCACTATTCGTTATTGGTTGGCAACGGAACTAACAGCAACATGACAGATACTTAATAGTTTTATAATCCTTACGCATCAGAATGTTTGTGAAGTTAGAAAAACAATTCCCTTTTTGTCGAGCTCTAAAACGTAAATAATACTTACCTAGATAAGTATTATCAAAGTCGTAGTCGTGTTTATATTGAGGAGACAATTGTTCAATCGGTCGATTTCCACTTTCACAATGTAACCGTGTAAGTACAGACTTAAACGAATTTAGTCCTCGTGTGAGAATTAAGCCTATCGCAACATTTACTGCGCACGGTTTACTAGCAGTGTCGTAACGTTCCAATTAGGTGCTCATTTGTGTCAGGCGTGCATTGTTAGTCCATTCATTCGATGGGAACAAAGTCTGATTGTATTTACGTTGTTCGAAAATTAGGTTCGGACATCGCGTGACAGCCATCGGTACAATTTTAATTGTATTACTATTTAACTCGTGGCATTCAATAGATTCAATCGGACGCCTCGATTATCATAGTACACACCCATCGAAGTAAGCCGGGCGGGGAGCTGGCACAATGGGAACCGAATGCCATAACATCATCAAACAGTTTCAAAATCTGATCCTATGCATAACGAATCGAGTTGATAAATAGTTTGAATTAACCGATTTAATGCGGGTCACCCACAGTATGGTGACTCGGCTTAAATCGCCTCGTAATGATAATTGTACTGCCAAACACCCAGGCTGGACTATCGCACAGCACGCCGTTGAGAGCCGACGCTATGACTTGCGTTATTGTACATAAATGATTGTTTTTTTTTTATTTTATTTCTTGTCTCCCAACACAATCTTTAGCGTTCTGATTAACTCTGTACTATACCGCTGTGAGTTATTGTTTCTGATAACAAGGCTTTTGAAATTGATTTTAATCGAAAAATAATGCAAAAAGCGTTTTTTAAGTAAATACCTGTTCATAATTTATTCTAATTAGATTTATATATATTTTACCAGTAGGTAAAATGTAAAATGATCTACTTTATATTAGTGTATTACATTAGCTGGTAGTACGATATATATCAGAAGTACCTAATAGTCATTTGAAAAAAGTAGATTATTATATTATTTAACTGCAAAAATAAATTGTAATTATTTAAATGTCCAACACTTAAATTATTATAATTAATTCAATCCTATACGTACAATTTATCTTATTCCTCATCTTCAACCAGTGAAGCTACAAGCGACATTCTTAATTAAATATTAGTAAAGGAGAGAAACAATGCGGTTTATTTCAATATAGATTAACGACCAATGACTTGACACCACGGGCCCCGAGCCATCTTGGGCCGGTTATAAGCTTTACAAATCTTATTTTCACTTGGTGATCTCTATCTTTTCCTATTCTCATACCTAATTTGTTGGCCATAGGGTTCGGTTTAATTGATATAAATGCAAAGTTATGATTGTAAAATCAATATTTTAGTACATTCACCGCATTAAAATTAGTTCTAAATGCATTATTAATATGAAATACCGCCAGCCTCCCTATGTTATAGTTTATTGGTTTTCTTTCATTGTTATGGTAATTTTATTCTAAGATTTATTTGTTTTTTATGATATGTATCTTTTTGTTAAACACTTGCCTTTTATGAACAGACGCGATAGGTACCACACAGTAAGAAAAAATTAAGTATTGTAATGTGTTGGCGCACGAGAATTTTGTAGAAAATAAAATATATTGTCGAAGGACCTTGAAAATTAACGAAAATAGTCAATTCGTAACCGAGGGGAGAAAAGGGGGCGAAAACACATGAAATAAGCAGGTAAAGGGGAAGCAGGGAGACCCAACGTGCACGTACCTTATGCTGGTCTATCGTTCTGCATACTCCAACGGCGGTCAGTGATGAAGAGAATGCTTGGCTCGAGACATGCGGTTTAATCTTCATTTCACTTCACAGATTTAATATTCATAATACACAAGCACGTATAGTTTTAACACATAAGTACATAAATCCAGAGAAAACACAGTTCGTTTAATTGTTCTTATTTTTCGACACAGCGTAGAGCGCTATCACGACCAATAATAAAAACAATGGCGGCTGGGGACGCTCAAAAAACATATCCTGTCTCTTCACTTCCTTCCGGATTGTTTATTATTTTTGCATAGTCAAATCATTGCCAATTACGGAATGTAATAGTGGTCTCTTTCGCACAAAGGTAACAGTAACACGTGGGTGAAAGGGATAGGTGTCAAGGATTAGAAATGGTAACGAATTGACTTCCGATAACTTAACATAGGTGGTATGCGTTGAAATTTTACAATTTGCCGCTAGATGGCAATAGTAGCATAAAGTAAAAGAGCCAAGCGCAAACATCCCGGCCCGCTTGAAGGGTTCCCTTCAAAAGAGAGAAAGAAAAGAAGAACAAGAAACGAATTTAAATAAACTTAACATTGTCGATAATAATAATATAATTAAATATAATTAAGTGTATTCAAGTACTCTTACTTATTTACATAGGTAATTTATTGTAAGGGTAACGGGCAAAGTTTTACAACCGGTCGCAAGTATGTACCAGTTGCGGTTCTCACTTTAACAACTCTAACGACACCATCTTTTGCTGCAAGTACCTCATCTATTACCCCCATAGGCCAATGCAGGGGGGGAGCATTATCGACCTGAATAACTACAACTGTGCCTACTGTGATGGGTCGAACTGAAGTATTCCATTTCTGTCGTATTTGCAAGGTATGTAAATATTCGCGACTCCAACGCTTCCAAAATGACTGTACAAGCTTATCTAAAAGAGAATGACGCGAAACCAAAGTGAGTCTATCATCCTCTACTTCTCGAGCGGGCAAATATTTTAATGGTGTAAGAGTTAAAAAGTGAGCAGGGGTCAAAGCTAGCGGTTCGGATGGATCTGTAGTAAGTGTCCTACAAAGCGGTCTAGAATTCATCACGGCCTCAATCTGTGTGAGGACGGTCGTCATCTCTTCTATGGACAACACCTGATCTCCAATTACACGAAACAATGATGTTTTCATTCCCTTTATGTTAGCCTCCCAATTTCCACCAAAATGGGGGGCAGAAGGTACGTTCAAGCGCCAATCAATACGATTTTCAGCTAATACATGAGCAAACTCAGTGTTGAAATGCTTAGATGCCATAAACTCTTGCAATTCGCTTAAATGTCGTTTGGCTCCAACAAAGTTCGTACCGTTATCAGAATATAGACAAGCAACGGCACCACGTCGTGCTATGAATCGTTTGAAAGCTGACAGAAAGCAAGGTGTGCTAAGATCCGAAGCTAATTCTAAATGTATCGCTCTGGTAGTTAGACAGACAAACAAACACACGTAGGCCTTTTGTGGTCGAATGCCTCTGCCACGGGTCGTGCTAACGCGAAATGGCCCAGCAAAATCTATACCAGTGTGTGTAAAAGCCTTTACTGACTTGATAACTCTACAGGCCATATGAGCGGACATTTCAGGATAATCTGATTTTGGACGTAATCGAAAACAACGTACACAACGGTGAACTCTATTTCGAACCGTATTGCGTGCAGAAAATATCCAGTAGTTTTGTCGCAAAATTGACATAAGCAAATCAGGCCCCGCGTGGCAATGTAACTTGTGAAAGTAATCAACAATTAGGTTTACGATGTGATGTTTACGTGGGAGAATTACAGGGTGCATTTGTTGGAAGTTTAAATCGGATTTCTCAAGACGCCCACCAACCCGAATTATACCGTCATGTACAAAAGGTTTTAAGCGTTGAAAAGCAGGCGAGCACAACTTATCTGATGTGAGATTATAATATTCCTTTGAAAAACAATACATTTGGAGAGACTTGATAACTCTAGCTTCAGCAAAATCAAGATCTGAAGCAGAGATATTGTCACGGCGAGGAAGAAGTTTACAAAACCTGTAAATGAAAACTACGCAACGTAATAATTTAGTCCATGAAGACATTCGATCGGCTAAAGCTAACAACAAAGGCACATCGACTGTCGTTACTGCGACTAGCGTCTGCGTTTTTTCTTCTGGAGGTTTGGAAATCGACGTTGCATCAAACCTTTGAATCGGCCAATCTACGGAGTTCTTTTGTACCCATGCAGGACCATGAAACCATAAGGGGTGTTCTAACATCTGAGCAGGCGTTAACCCACGGGACAAGCAGTCCGCCGGGTTGTCCTTTCCAGAAACATGATAAAAATGTGTCGGAGACAGTTCAGACTGAATCTTGGATACGCGATTAGCAACAAATGTATTCCATCTGTGAGGAGAAGAATGTATCCAACAAAGAGCAACAGTGGAATCAGAAAACGCATAGACGTTTTCTATGTTTGTGCGTGTACCACATGTATTAATAACAATACGTATCAATTTAGCCAGTATAAGTGCGGCGCAAAGTTCGAGACGAGCGAGAGAAACAGTTTTCGTAGGCGAAACTCTAGATTTTGAACACAAAAGGTGTGTCTGAATTATTCCCTTGTTATTGACGTGAAGATATATTACTGCACCGTAAGCGTTTTGGCTCGCGTCACCAAACCCAACTACAGTTACAACACTATCTGTCACAATTCCAACGTGACGCGGTATTTTAATTCGATTAAGAAGATGAAGTTCAGTATAGAACCGAGACCATAAATCCACAATAGCACTTGGTGGTATATCGTCCCAATCACATTTTTGCAGCCACAAATCTCTTATCAAAAGTTTAGCAAATAAAATAACTGGTCCTATGAAACCCATTAAATCCCCATAAACGTGCAATACAGGAGAGTATAGAGCGTTTTGTGCATAGCGTATTTGACTGCGATACATTCAGATAGAAGGTGTCAGTATTGGGGGACCACGTGAGGCCCAAAACCTTTTGACTCTCACCTTTATCAAACTCTATCACTGCAGATAATCGATGAGACGGAGGAATTGAATTCAGGACATCATCCGAGTTGTTGCTATTCCATTTAACCAAATCGAAATTCCCCTTCTTCAGAAGTGAAATAACTCTCCCCGCGGTTTCTTTGGCTGTCTCTTCTGAATTAACACTAAATACGAAATCATCCATATACAAAGCGTTCTCTAAAGCAGCCTTTGCTTTTGGAGTAATTTTCCCCTTCGTCTTCAACAAGCTGTTTGATAGTACGAAGTGCGTGAAATGGACTCGATTTGAGACCGAAGCAAACGCGATTGAATTCAAAAATACTCAATGGATCATCAGGATGGAATCTGTATAGGATTCTTTGAAATCTACGGTCGCGTTCATGTACTCCAATGCAAAGAAACATTTGTCTTATATCAGCATTAAGCGCCACCTTGAATAAACGAAAATTTAAAATAATGTCAAATAAATTGCTCTGAAGATTTTCCCCGCTATGGAGAATGTCGTTCAATGATAGTGATGTGCTTGTTTTCGCACTAGCATCTAGCACCACCTCGCAGCTTTGTGGTTGTTTTATCTTCCCGCGTAACTCCATGATGAGGAATTATATATGACGGTAGATGGATGGACTCCGCTGTTTCTGGCGGGGCGGACGCTAAATAGCCCTTAGCAATATACTCCCTTATGACTTCATCGTAAGCTTGTTTCAACTGTGGCGAAGCACTCATTTTGCGCTCTAGACATAAGAATCGTTTTTTGGCACAAGACATGGAATCACCTAACAAATTGGGATCTTCCTTAAAGGGCAAAGTTACAACATAACCCCCACTATGCGGATCTCTGGTGGTAGTATCACTATACATTTGTTCACAATCTCTATCGTCGGGGCTCAGCGTCTTAGGCATAGAGACTTCCTCTAATTCCCAAAATTTATTGACCATGTTATCCATTGACTGTGGAGCGATGCAACAGCATGAGACAGTGGAGAATGAGTTAAGGTTCGCTGGAGCGTTTCCTAACACCACATACCCTAGAACAGTTTCTAAAGCGAATGGAGAGTTAAAATCTCCTTGAACTCGATTTTGTAATAAAAGATGAGGAAATAGAGAAGCACCAATTAAGATATCGATGTTACCAGAGACAGCGTAAGTATCGTCAGCCAGTGGGAGCGATTCAAAATGCTTCAAAACGGATCTATCGACTTCGACATTTGGCAAACGGTCAGTGACCTTGTCCACAACTAGGGTTTCAAGATCAAATGAGATACTACGATCAAAACGCGAAAAGAATTTTACATGAACTAGTGAATTCACTACCTTTGTCGAACCTGCAATCCCTCGAACAGTAATATTTTTACTATATGTATTTAAACCTAAGCGAGTGCAACATTCACGAGTCATAAAATTGCTTTGCGATGCACTATCTAATAAACACCTAACTAACTGTTCATTACCATGAGCGTCGATTATTATTACTCGTGCTGTGGCGAGTAGTACTGTGGTAGGTATATTATTTTTCGGAGTAGTGCTACTGCAGTTGTTTACAGAGAACGAC
Source organism: Polylopha cassiicola (assembly GCA_038024825.1). Classification (NCBI taxonomy): domain Eukaryota; kingdom Metazoa; phylum Arthropoda; class Insecta; order Lepidoptera; family Tortricidae; genus Polylopha; species Polylopha cassiicola. Next base: position 9,390,275 of record CP149044.1, on the reverse strand, counting down.
ATCGCGGCGGAACTTCGCGGTTCGGTCAACTGGGAGCGGGCGGCGGAGCCGCAATAGGTAGCGAATGTGGCATGGGCGAGTGAGGTGATGTTCGCGGTTGAGAGGTATAGGGTAAGTCACGAGATTGCGGCGGGGCGTAGACAAGCGGCGTTTGTAACGGCGTATGATAGCCGTGCGGCGGCGAAGTAATATGCGCGAACTTCGGAGGGTACATTTGTACGGGAGAAAATCCAGTATAAGATAAATGTGAGCTATCGGTAGAGGTAGGCATCGTCTGGCCAAAATTAGCGTATTGATATTCGTAGCTATCCATTGTTACAGCGGGAACTGAAATACTTTGATCGAAATGTAACATTGTATGATGTTTGTTGTTGCACTTTACGGCATGTACTACTAGAGTTACAACTGTTTACTCTGTGTTTAAAACTCAAACAATTCAAACAATAATTATAAGTCTTTACGTAATTGTACCTTTCATTAGGTGACAGCTTTTGAAACCCTGGACACCTATACAGCTGTTCGTGAAGAGCGGGAGCATTACACAAAGTGCAGGGAGAACTATTACTGTTAGGTACATTATTATTATTATAATTCAAAGGTTGCGGCGTAACGGTATTAGTGTTTAAGTATGATTGAAAGTTTTTAGTTAGTTTAGGTATATCAGTTTCAGGTTTTTTGGTAACGTTAGTTGCCTTTGTACTAGACGTGCGTTGTAGTATTTTGATATGTTCACGTAAAAAACAGATTAAATCTTTAAAGGTAGGTTTAGTGTCTTTATTATCCATTTCGAATGATTTAAAAGTATCAGCGTCTAGTTTCTTTGAAGCAATATACAAAAGTATGCAATCTGATAAATCTTTATTTCTAGATTTTTCAACGCGGAAACTGAGCACGAAAGTTTGTCTACAAATGCTTCTAAATTGTCAGAGTTCGCTATACCTACGGGCTTTAAATTAAATATTTGGTCGAGATATACGATACTCTGTTGCCTAGTGTCTTCGTATTTATCAAGCAAAGTCTGATAAATCAACTTATAATTTTTTGCGCAAGGTGTTAAGCCGGCACAGGTGGATTGCGCCTTTCCTGATAATTTGCCAATCAAATAATATACCTTTTCAGTGTCTGTCAACTGCGGATTATCATGAATCATTGCATTAAAACTAGCGATAAATAATGGCCATGTATGAGGATCTCCCGAAAATGATGGTATTTCCATTGTGGGTAGTTTCGGGTTAGCGAGTGTCGGTGGTGACGGACCTTGAGACGGATAGACGGACTTTGAGATAAAATCTTTCGATTGCTCCCCTTTAATATCGGGTTTAATGTCGGGTTCAATCGATTTATTTAATATTGAATGATACCTCTTTATACGACAGTAAATATCCTCAAATGCCAGCCAAGCCTGATGACTCGGAATGGCATCGGGCGTGATTGACATTTGAAGTGCGTTTATTTCTTCCACAGTTTCAAGATAACTGGCGCGAATCGATTCTAAAGTTTCTATATTAGCGAGAAACATTTCGGAACACGTTTGATCGTCTTTTTTTTGCGAAAGATCGAAGATAGATTGCAATCGTTCAAAATATGCGGCGCGCCTAGATTCTAAGATTTTAAGTTTTTGTTCAGCCATTTTGGAAAAGCACAATTAATATTAAACAACAAACTAAAATAGCGGTGATAGCGGCGCGGTGCGATTAATACCTACCAATTACTAAGTTACCTACTATTTAACATAGGTACCTACGCGAAAGTCGAATATGCACACTTCTTGCAAACCATAAGAAAGGAAATTGAATTGAATACTGAAAATAAAAGGTTACGTAATAGTACTTTTCTACCTACTTAACCTTAAAACGGGTAATAGGTACATTGAACGGTACCTACTTATCTGCCTATAAATTAATAACATGAGCGCGATGCGGTGCTAAGCGTAAACGAAAACTTGAATGCGAAATAGCGATGAATATAAATGTACAAGTACAAATGTAACAAATATACCTATTCTATATTTGGGGCGAAGAAATATACCTAATTACCTAATTATTTTTACTAACAAAACGGTTGGTTCCTAAATCCGGCTCGTTTGGACCATAATGTTGGCGCACGAGAATTTTGTAGAAAATAAAATATATTGTCGAAGGACCTTGAAAATTAACGAAAATAGTCAATTCGTAACCGAGGGGAGAAAAGGGGGCGAAAACACATGAAATAAGCAGGTAAAGGGGAAGCAGGGAGACCCAACGTGCACGTACCTTATGCTGGTCTATCGTTCTGCATACTCCAACGGCGGTCAGTGATGAAGAGAATGCTTGGCTCGAGACATGCGGTTTAATCTTCATTTCACTTCACAGATTTAATATTCATAATACACAAGCACGTATAGTTTTAACACATAAGTACATAAATCCAGAGAAAACACAGTTCGTTTAATTGTTCTTATTTTTCGACACAGCGTAGAGCGCTATCACGACCAATAATAAAAACAATGGCGGCTGGGGACGCTCAAAAAACATATCCTGTCTCTTCACTTCCTTCCGGATTGTTTATTATTTTTGCATAGTCAAATCATTGCCAATTACGGAATGTAATAGTGGTCTCTTTCGCACAAAGGTAACAGTAACACGTGGGTGAAAGGGATAGGTGTCAAGGATTAGAAATGGTAACGAATTGACTTCCGATAACTTAACATAGGTGGTATGCGTTGAAATTTTACAATTTGCCGCTAGATGGCAATAGTAGCATAAAGTAAAAGAGCCAAGCGCAAACATAATGATATAGCGATGGTGTTAAATATATACACATACTACTTATTTTTAATTTCCAGCAGCAACAAAAAAAATATATAATAAATTATTTGAAATGTGGCATTGTTGGTATTCAGTTTTGGCATTTTTATGATTTAACTGAATATTGTTTCGCTTTTTCTTCAACACTCTTTGTATCTACCTTGTTAAAGCAATATATTAGTTTAGCGATGACTTTTATTAGATTTAAGGAGGTAGCAAATAATATTTGAAACATGGAATTCAGCTAAGTTTACTTTAAGCAGAATGTAAGTGATCCCTATTGTAATATTTATGGCACCAGTTCACTTCAGTAAGCTGTTGCCGCCTTCAACTGCATATAGGTTCCTAACTTTACTGTAACCCTGTTCTGTGTACCTACTTCATATTCTTTTTGATAAGGGAGACTAGAAATAAATTAAAATGTATGGCATTGATCCTATCTAACTAATGTCAAGGTAAGTTTTAATTTGTTTGAAATGACACTTGTCTAGGTAGGTGCAACGTATTTTTAATGCTACGAAATAGTTCCTAATATGTACCTACTTATTGACAGATCTACCGTTTTCATTCCAGATTATCTCTCAGCTAAAATTTAACTAACAAGCAAGAATGTCGTCCCAATAGGTACAACTCTCAGCTGATTGTTTTAATTGCTGCCAGATGAAACGAAATCGGTCGTGTCAATGAGGGGTCAACTGACGATCCTGATTGGTAATTAAAGCTTTTAGTACCTACATAAATTGTTTGTGGAGATGGTGAAGGTACTACGTACCTATACACGCTCTGAATTACATTTCCTACGATAAAAGTATGGCACTAGACGCTTAGTTTCGATTTATCGACCTTTAGGTAACTAATAGTCGTGTATATATGACTATCGAATTTGGTTCAGACCAAATATTTTCAAAGAAACTACTAAGTAGTGTAGGTACCTAGTATTTTATATTTTATGCTATTTATATTTTATTCATGACAATCAAATATCTAAACGGTAAAATGTATAAAGGTACCTAAGTGAAAAAATGAGCATATTGATGAACCTCAAACCACTTTAAGAAATGATTGTGTTTTCGTTTGATTGCACCAATATTTAATCATTATACGTCACATTGAAATAACAAACTCGTAATTTTGTTATAATAATGCAGCGCAACGAAAATAATTCCCGCCCACGTTTTTAATAAGTGCTGTTTAAGAGTCGTTGATAAAAGAAACTGTCGTTGCTACGAGAGAAAGAGTAGTAAAATAAACATAAAACGACAACTCGTGCGATCTTAATTTTATATTAAGTTACGTATGACCTGTAAAAGTGCCCAGTTGTTTTATCAAATTATACCTACCTTTTTCAAACTTATCAGGTAGGTATGCCAAAGCTTTATTTAGGTACAGGTCTACTTGTATTTACAGCTGAGATCTACATGTTGCTCATAAAATTTATTTATAAGCAAAAAACTGACTTTAACACTGCCGAAAATAATTAAGAATGCTTAGATCAGATGCCTAAAGTAAAACTGCTCATGTTAATTCTAACTTAATGACATTGAGAATTTCAATCAAACTTTCTGTCAGTTCAATTCTTACAGAAACCATCAAACCGCACTTAATGCTCGAAATATTGTAATGTTATTATTCAAGATGATAACCGCAGCTTTTCAATGCGAGATAAAATAATTTGAAACGTGTGTGACCACGTTCAAGAATATCTCCGCGGTTGATAAGCTCTATTGGATTATTAGCATTTTAAGGTAGGTACTTACTATATCTCTCTCCCATAGCCTATAGATATGAGGTACTACCCTATAATGAAAACAATCAATAATAATGTTGAATTGAAATTGCTTTACCCGCCAAAGATATACATGCATATGAGCCAAACTAAAAATGAATATGTATGTGAGAAATAAGTATGCATTTCTAATTGGTTGGGTAGGTAGGTACCTAACCTACTATACACCTAAAGATAATTAAAATCATACAAAATAGACATACCTATGGGTAACTATTAGAGATTATAGGAAATTGAATATTTTAATCTTTGTCACTATTCTAATGTAAACCTAATACTTAAAAAAAGAAATACTTAGTAACTATGTGTATCTAGGTATGAATATATCGTAATAATGCATAAATAGTGTTAAATATAATCGTAGGTAGGCAAGTATTGTTTAACCACATCTTTGTAACAATCAGTTTATAGTTAGAAGATGTGTACCTACTTTCTTTCTTACTATGTAGTAGGCTTTCTCTAACAGTTAAAAGTGAAAATTGATCCGGCTTCATAGATTCAAAAGGTTAATTTTAATCCTTGTTTATCCTGAACCATGTGCCATATCGGTATCCGCGTGAATGTGTAATTAGACAATTATATTGTATTTATTGCGGTATTTTGCATACAATGTTACATGGTAATACGGTTGGCGCGACTAGACCTCCCGTGGTACTATTTAAACTAGAAACAACACGGTCAAAAACGGTTCTTATAACGTTGAAATCATCTTGCGCTTTAATCTGGAAGAGCTACCTACAAAAAATAAGTCGATTATAATTTTGTTTCGTAAACACATCTCATTTTAAGAATCGTTGATATTGCCTCTGATGACGTTTCCTATATTATGGTCGTAGTACCTACCTCTACTAATAAGATTTAGATTATTTCTCAACATTATTTTAAGGTAGTTTATAGAAACATGTAAACGTAAAGTCCTTAATTTGGTTTATAGGTAGGTACGACGGTACGTATCTTATGCGGATTTTGCAGCATAATTTTGTCACCTTATGCCTTATGTCCTGAAAATATTAACATTGAATAGTTATCGCTATGATGTAATTTTATTACCAAGACTAAAGTGAATGTTGAAATTGACATTTCTCATCCAGTGATAATTTCGGGTTAAATCTGTGGAACAAAGTCTGGCTTTATTTGTGAAATTGGTTTCACACTACGCACCTTAAAAGCTATAATATTCGTTAATAATCATGATTCCTGTTAGTTATGACATAGACCAAGTGAAAAGGCGATCAAATAGGAGGTTACGGACACAACTACGGACTATTCTAAGTTTATTGAATTAAATTAACATTTTGTTTATAACATAATGCTAAGTAGCTTTAACATTGTAATTTTATTACTGAGGATATCAGAAAATTACGAATACGCACACAGAATCGCAAAGTAAATAAGTTCACTGAATATAAAAAAGTTAATAAAAGCAGACCTATTGTGATCATTTTATGTTATTTAGGTAAGTATATTTTATTTGTACAATTTTATTACCTATAGTTAATGTTAAAGGTTTCAATTTGTCGACATATCTACTTTTTGCACAAAAAAATAATTACAACTTGCTGATTTGGCAAATAAAATATAAAAAGCATTTTTCAATAAAATAAGAAAACATTTTAATAATAAAATGATAACTACAGTCGTTCAGATGGCACCATAAAATCACAGCACTCATCCGACCCTCACGGGCCTCTATAAAATCACCTAAGCCATTTAAATCTCTCTAAACGACAGAGTTATAGTTTAATTTTACTGCAGAAAGCATTTCCATCACAATTGGAAGTGACTTCTTGTCATTTATTTTAAAGTGTTTGTGGGTCTCGTCCTGCCGTGCGTTATCATAAATCTTTTTTAAGATCGGTCCATAAACGGAGATAAAGACGCCCGAGATTGCTCAGACTTCGATAATTTTGACGAATTGTGAATCACAGTGACGAGGCTTTGATTAAGTAACTACATAATATAAGTATACAATCACCGTGGAGTGTAAAGTTCTGTGTCGTTGCTATTTTACTGCAATAATTTACTTTACTTTAAGAATTCAAAAATATTACAAAAATAAGAAACGGCGACGGGACCCATCAGCCACTTTAGTTGACTTTAATCTAACTCCAGACTAATGATAATGCATCTGTAAGACAAAGGCAGAACAGAAAATATAGATAAATCTTACTGCTCTAGGAGTCTACTACGGTGTTTGTAAAAGTACCTAAATCTCGTCAAAAACGCTAACATACTCATAATATTACCTACTGTAGCAACAAAAAAGGAATTCTGATAATATTGAGATATAATGCGCTCTGTTACAAAACATACTAATCCCTCTTCTGAATGCTGAATCCATTTAACTTTTAGTCTAAAAAAATGCCTTTACATCTTTGATCAAAATGGTAATGATTGAGTGCCCCACTGTGTTCAGTAAATTGATTAAGTGTCTGATTTTTAAATATTTTCCATTTAGCGCATCACGTTCAATGATCAATTAAGATGATCGACATCAGATTTTGACTCACAGATCTAACAAATCAAATTCCTAAAATTCCAGCGTGTCAGTGAAATACAACCAACCTCTTGGAGTTAATTACTATTTGAATTCGCCTTTGCTATCAAATGTCGATGAACTGTAACCGAATGAATAATTTAATTGGTGCTATGTTACTTGGAAGTGTACGTGTTCAATAAGCTCAATTGTTTATTTTTTGTTCTGATTCGCTTCAGTTGTTTTTTAATACCTAACTGATCTATTTGGACACAAACAGTATTGTCAAGCAAGCATACAAATGTTAAAGACCGCCAAAAGCTATAACTTATGTAAATGGAAATCACATTTCACCATCCAAATCACCAGTTACAACAACATCAAAATAATTCAAAACAGTTCTTAGCGAAATCGTGAAATGAATATTAGGTACCCTTGACGCGTATTTAGTCTCAGAGCCATTCACACAGTTTCACTTAACAATATACAATAGTCAAAACAACAATAGCCACCAAACCAAACTTAAACGACGGCGTGTTAAACGACGCATTAAATTTTATTTCAGACTTATGTCCGTTTTTGTACGGACGCTACAAAAGATCTAATTGAAGCGAAAAAAAGGAATGATTCTCAAATGATACGTGTTTGTTTGTTTGATTGATGTATCGATGGCCGGTTCGGCTATTTAACAGCCGGTTAGACAAAATGGTGAAGTTATGTCGGTATGTGAGATGCCGGGGTGATCACCACACAAGTACCTCGCTAGTGTAAGTACGCGTACATTGTTGATGTAGTGGTACTCAACATTTAGATAAATCGTCATTTTTAGGATTAGTTTGTTTGCCTCATCATTTTTAATTTATTGAGATCCAGACTGATCTTTATCTAATATTAAGAGATTACGTATTCTGTATTCATACAAATATTGATTACGACTATTACAGTGTAAAGTAAGTACTTAACTAAATCCTATTTTACAAATTTACAGCATAATAATATAGCATGCCTCGCATTTTTTTCATAAATTATGCACACAAAAATGTAATATTACTGGCCAGTTACGTCAGTATATAATTGAAAATTGGGTAGGTACCTGAGACTTTCAACTTAAGTCTTATCAGCCTAAAGCATATTCACCTTTTCATCGTCACCAGGATATTTGTACCTATGTATTTCTTGAAGCAAAACTTTGAGCAGCACTGCTTCAACAAACACAAAGCGTGCGTGTGTGCGTACAGTGATCACAATCAGGTTATTTCACTGGTAATTATGATACGGCGAGAGGCGACCTGGGGTCAGCCCAGCTTTGGGCGTGGGTACTCGCCGTCAGGCCATATCTCGTATTATTTGGGCGCTTTTTGGTTATTTGGAAAGCATCTAATTGGAATCCATTTGGAAATATTTAACTTGTAGCGTTATAGAGACTTGTATCAGCTGAGCGTCTTGGGAATTATGTTAACATGTTGGGGAATGTCTTTTAATTGACAAGGTGCGTTACCATTGATATGCAGTTATTTTAAAAATAAATAGTTTCCTTAAAGTACCTAATTAAATCGTGCATCTTAATATTTTTACAATCTTAGCGTTTATAGCATTTATCACTCACAATTTTAGCATTTATAGGTACACAATGACAGTAAAGACAAATACAAATCCATAATTATTATTTTTATCAATGTTATTCTAAAGTATAGGCACATATATATAGATTTACTGTTTCAAAAATAAAATATGATTTAACGTTTTGTTAATTTATAGTTAAAAGTGGATCATAAGCTTATACCAATATTATAAATGCGAATGTGTATCTGTCAATCTGTCACCTCTTCAGGCTTCTTAAACTGATAAAGACGAAATTTGGTATGAAGTTACTTTAAGTCGGGGAAGGACGTAGTCTTAACGGTTTTTGTCTCCGAAATTATCTTTCACTGAAATTAAGAGAGGACGGAAGAACTATAGATGTGCGAAGTACTAATTATACCCTGACGAAGTCACGGTAATAAGCTAGTGGTCCATAAACGTATTTGAAGGTAATCATTTCTGATGCCTTCGCGGTTATTACACATTAGAATGAAACAACTATTAACGGATTTAACTCGCGTATTTTTATTTTATTTGTTGACGTCAGTCGTGCTACGATTATGGAAACTGAAAGGAATCCGAAACGTCAGCAAATAAAATAATATAAAAATACGCGAGTTAGATCCGTTAATAGTTGTTTCATTTCAATGTATTTGAAGGTAGTTAATTGTAAGTTAATTCATAACACACACCTGGTACACGGCAATGGTCGCGCGTCGTGGGCGGGAGACCCCGGGTCAAATGGATTCATACTCCAAAACCCGATCAGGTGACGTCATACCTTATCACGCCTAGCACTTAAGGCCATGAAAGGTGTGAATAGAAAATAAATTAATAAATTTCTTACCTATTATCTATTTTTGCCACTTTGAGCCTTTTATGGGTAGCTTTTACTGTATGAATTTAAATTGGATTTAAAAAATAAAAATAGAGTTCTGAGTATAAAAGTGGTTAATGGTTAAATATAATGTAAGTAGTATTCATTTCGTATACTGCTTCGTTTTCTACATTTTTGTAGTGAAAATTCAAGATATATCAATTAAAATCCCAAGTTTCTCAAGTTCGTAAAACTATAGTCAAATCTGATTGCTATGCATATTATTATAGGAACTGTATCGTTATCAAAACTAAATCAATATATACAAGTTTAATCCATTATAGTTTTATTCCAAAGTTAAATAACCGGGAAATCGTCAGAACTTATTAAACAAACTGCACGCGTGCTTCGTGGCCCCATCGATCTAGACGAATATCTTACGATCAAACGTTGATTTAACACGTCTGATAATTTATTTCAATACATTATAATTAGAATAAAAACGGCCAATAACTTTCTTGTAGTAATATTCAAATAAATTATAAATCGTAACGTCACTTACATTTGCCACGACTATATTTAAATAATGTCATTTTTACCAGAGAATAGCAAGATTTGCTAAGACTCCAGGATGTATACCTAGATGTACCTAACATCTAGGTATAACTTATCGCGAAGTAGGTATCGTCCACTATCTGTTTTTTTTTCAATGCAAAAATATCATTATCATTTAATTCATTGCATATTAACCGTATTTCCGTCGAAACAATTCGCTATATTAATGTAATTTTGTTTGATATATAAATAGTAAATTAAACTGGATTATGTCCACATATCGTAGAAACCTACTTATTACATGACCGATTTCAAAGGAGCCTAATTACAAAAACCAGCCGTGCAATAAGACGTGACGATATTTTCAAATAGAGTACTATAATAGACCATTAATGGGTATAAGCGTAAATTGTTAAAAAGTGGTGTTTTTGTGTCCTAGGGTGCAGATGGCAGCAGCCTACGTGCCCGTTGTGCCCCCGCGCAGTTTATCACGCGCTCCCGCGCCGACAGTGTTTTGCACTTCGCGTGCCGAGATCCAGGGACTGGATTCTATGCACAACACTTAAATCATATGACTAACAGAAAATATATTAGGTACGCTAATAGCTAAGATGGAAATGTATGTTTAATTATCGTACTATTTCGTACCTGGGTAAGGTCGGAAATAATTGTACTGGATATAAAATACAATAGGTATCACAATTACCCACTTGAGAAGAAATCTGCGACTGTCAACTTTTTTAATAAGTAGGTACCTAATGGTCCATACGTAAAAGAGATCAAAACTAGATTAGGTGTTACCAAGTAAGTAGTTCTTAATAATAATTAAGTTGGTATTGTAATTGCAAAAAACATATACCTAAGCACAGGCACTTTTATTAGCTATGTCGTTTTTCATATTGAATGTCGGAGTACATCTCTGCGACAGTATTGCACCTAGATGCGACAAGACGTAGCGCGCCGTGTTCGCCGCAGCCCACACTCTGATACGGCGTGATCTGTTTATTCCGGGGACCTTGGAATATATTCACTGGAAGCGTTATTTATAAACAAACTAGCTTCTGCCCGCGACTTCGTCTGCGCACGATAAGCACCCCCGTTTTACCCAGGGGTGAATTTTCAAAAATGCTCTCGTACGTTATAAAAAGAACCTCTGTGCAACATTTCAAGTTTCAAACCCTTATAGTACTAATAAAAGTTTCTCAAAAATATATACATTACTATTAGAAATTATGTCTCAAATATTTTTTTTTTTTCAGGCAGGTAATCCAATATTACGTAGTACCTACTTCCAATTTTAGCATATACCAGCGATTTCCATTTAGGTTCAAAAATAATTCCGCAATCACGTGAGCTTACGTAATGTAGTTCACAAATAAAATGATTAAAACAAACTATCAAACTATTATAATAAAATATTTAGACACGTTTAGTCGTACAGTCTCCGTGTAAAAACTATCTTCACATTGTTTCATTTTACGACGTGTCTATACTATTGTTATGCTCTGCAATAGAATTCATCTACATCTATCTTATATTACCTACTTCTATACAACAAAAGTAAAAGTCTAATCTTATTTTATTGTTTTTGTCTAATATTCAAAATTACATTCTATATACATATATATATATACCTACTATGGGCAGGTGTTATGATACTGAAAACAAAGCAATTTTAAAAATATAAAGTTATTAGGTACCTAATTATAAGTGTTGGTCGGGCATTATGCGCGCAGTTTCTGTGTGAGATGCACGAATGCACTAGAAGATTTTAATTTGTTCAGAGAACTTTAATTCCATTACCCCCAGACAGAATTATTAACTGCATTAGGTACCTACACAGTTTAAAACATCATTAACAGATTTATTTGCGTTTTATATACCTATCTTAGAAGTGTGAGTAAATTAAAGATCAATTATGAGATACCTATGGACTAGGTATCTCATTATTAACATAGGTATCTAGTCTAGTTCCCTTAAGAACACACTTTCCAATATGACTACCTATACCTAGAGTAAACTCAAATTATTATTTTCATACAAAAATGAATAAAAAAGACCTCAACTTCTTGAAAGTATGTAAGTATAAACAAAATGCGGAAACTGTAAAAACAATGCTGCAGGCACCACATACCAGCTTAATGCAAGTTTATAAAAGCATAGGTAATTGCAGCACAATATTAATAAACATGAAAAAGAATACGGAGTACAACGCTTTCAAAAACCTCAGGACATTATTTTAAAAAACAATATTATTTAATCCTTAGTGCAGTCAAAGTATCGTCTTCATTTTATCAAACGACAAGTGTCGATATATTGGTATAATGTCCATGTCTGGGTACTAAAGAGTGCAGTTCAGATAGCCATGTGGATGTACTCCCTTGTTAACGACGCTACAGCCAAATAAATTTGTAACCAAATTAGTCCCAAGCGATAAAATTTATTCGAAATCCACTGAGAAGAGTAAAAATAACACATTCTCTGTCGGATTAAAGAAGAGATATGAGCGAGATACGAGGTCCGAACGCCCCTTCCGCCCGTTTTTAACACTTTCAATTAATAAAATTGATTTTGTTTTTTAATTAACCGCGCGAAGGCGAGACGTGTTTAGGTGTTCGGATCAGGTATACCTCTTAAGTGAAGATTTATTTTATTGCTTGAAGCACAGTATTTGGATCGTTGACTCGATCGCGAACACGACCGAAAACCGATCGTCTACGTTTTATTGTGTATAAAGTTTGTCTTTTATTAATGAAACATTTTATTCCGTTATGCAAAGTGCTGCAAAAATTAAGGCAATGAAATTTGATAGCGGGCCAGCTGCAACTATAACTATTTATAATTTACGATTAACAGTGAAGTAAAGTTATTGTTTACAATGATTACCTACTGGATAAATATAAAATAAATTTTAAAAATAAAAAAGAAAAAAATCACATCAGAAAATTAGGTAAGCATTTCGCAATCATAATACATTTGCAATTTAAGATAACGATAGAAAAAGCTTCCAATAACCTTAATTTGCATTTAAAACTCCTATTCAAACAGAACCCTCTACTTATATTGCTAATTGCAGATCCAAAATGTACGCCGACACGCATGGACGCATATTTACCGGTAAAATGTATGAACGAATCTTTATGGCATTCGCCTACTCATTTACATATGAATGTGTAATTAAAGCTGCGATATGAATGCAAAAACGCTTAAGCCCTTTCTAGTTTACAAAGAATTTTTTGTACTGGCAACCGAATGTGTCGGATTAATAATTGGACTGACTTTTAAAAACCTTCATCAGCTAACAAGTACAATGTTTAAATAATAATAGTTTACGTGTGCTCAAAAGCATATTTTTCAATTTAAAATTTATGGAAAGCCAACGAATGTTATAGTAAAGCTTTACAAAAATCATATTTTAGATATGAAACAGACTCCGATACGAATAAAAAGCGGAAAGCAAATGAAAAACATAGTCTAATGGCGGCACGTAAAAAAATTGAAAGTTCCATTTTTCAAATATGTTTAAGAACTACATTTATGTTGTGCAAACATAAAGGCAATAAAAAGATTGAATAACAGTTTTTATTGCTCATAAATAGAGTTTAGAATGGTTTGTCTACATGGAATGTCCGTAACAAAGAACAACTTCAATTACAATATAGCATGCGAAAACACGGTCAAAGCGAGATTGCACTCAGAAACAAAAGCCATTGAGAACGCAACAATTAGTCGAATCACAGTAATTACAGTACGCATTGAAAACGATACCATCATTGAGTTTTTTTTAAAGTCGGAGAGAAACAAAAGGGTCACCCTTTCGGCACGTGGTACGCCATATGCCGCTAGGATTAGGGTGCGATCAGAAGTCCGATTTCAGTAAGCGTTTTATTTACATGGATTTGAATAAGGTCAAGATTGCTTACGGAGCAATGCGAAACATATACAAACTACGTTTAAAGGGATTCTGAAACAGTTCTGTAAATATTATCATATCGTTCAAGCTTTAAACTAGTTTCACTTTTTTAGTAGGTATATAACTGTTTTGACTGTATAATAATTATTAATAACAGTGATGTAGCTGTATTCTCTATGTATTACTTATGTTGTTCCTTATATTGCTTTATATCACGCAAACATCACACGTAATAAAAATATTATATTTTGTACATAGGTATCTGTAGGTGTTACGTGTGAACCCATTCATGCAGACTTGAACTGACTCACGTAAATTATCAGATAACCCGACCGAGGACTATCCATTTAATAAAAAGTTTTAACGTTTTATTTTATAGCATGGAACGCGAAACTAAAGCACACATTGAAGAGCTTTACTTTTGACAAAAGATATAAAGACGAGATCCTTATATTGCTTTTAAATACTATTTACTACAGTACAAATAATCTTAATTCTCAACTTGCTCCTAAAAATGTAATTATTTCTGCCTTTTTGATTTATATACTATGACGACAAAGTTTGCTAATAGCTATTAAGTCTACTTAATTTAGAAACTTCACCATCATTTACGTATACATGGAAACACCATAGCGGCAAAAATATCGCCATTTGTCAAACAATAGTGTCCTCGGCCGTTATTATTACAAGCTTAAATCCAGTAATTATCGCTGCAGAATAATTATCAGCTTAATCCGGGGGGCTCGACAGATGCGCCGGCACCGGGCCACTCGGACGGCCACTGTATCGTTAATAATTATTAGGGTACAGTGATAAACTTTGGAAATCAATGTCTGTGACATACACATAATACCTATGTTTTTGCACTAGATTGCTTAGATGAATTTGAGTCAAAAGCATGATAATTTTGACTAATATAATTTACTCGTAGGAAGACACACAAAAAAATTGACGACTCATCCAGAAAAGAAATTGTTTTATTTTAATAGGTTGCCATCATAGATCATTGATGCTGTAAAGGAACCATGCAATTGTCATATCTGGATGGCCGAAAATTGTACGGGATGGAGCAGTTGGGACTTTCAGACCTGTATACACGAGGAAGTACCTAGAAGAAACGGGTAAAAGTCAGAATTAAAAAATATTATTATTATATGATAAGATGCTAGTCTAGCAGTGACCTGCAACTAGAATCCGCTCAATGTGATCGACGCGTCCGTCGCGGAGCCGATCGTTCTCTAGGTCCTTGGCAGTAGTAAACTTCTCTCTGATGCATAACCTCATATGAAAACCTCAATTACTTACTACCTACATTAAATACCAGTAACAAAATAAAAAAAATCCTTTAAAATAAATTTTAACCGCTTATATAAAATTAACTTTTAATTTATCGTTAGTCCTATAGACGGAACCTGTCCACTGCAGGAGGCGCATTTTTTTCTCTCTTTATAAAGCAAAGCCGTCACTCAAAGCTTTGTAATTAACCATCGTAGTTAGTACGGATTTATATGAATGGAATTACACACGAACAGCAATCGCAAAGTCGTATGTCCATTGAAGGTTCACACGTAGATATGACGTTTTGTTTATGATGATATTTTGTTGCATTGCTGGAATCATTCAAGTAGGTAGGTAAGTACACTTGAGCTTTTTGTGTCAAAATTCTTAAAAGGGGTAAATTATTAATTGAGATATGAAACATAAATGAGTATAAAATGGTCCTCAAAGATGTGAGTTATTTAATAAATGAAATATATGAAATCGTTACAAATGAAAACAATAATCTTATACAGTATACACCTAATACAAAAAACTGCTTAAAGTAACATAAGGCCCCGCATACGTTTCATAAACCAAGAACGAATCGTAGAAACCCCTAAGATCTGAACAAACAAAACGAATTCATAAACTGACTTATCACTTCATCTCGCCAACCCTCGGCTGCATCATTAGGTGAAATAAGACCATTAGCAGTCCTTTCTCTTAGCAATGAAAGGGTTGAATCGGCAACAATGGCTTTATTCTATTACAGCCGCTTACACGCGCGATGTAATAAATATGAATGTTGAACAACGTGGATTATTCTTCGTTGCCTGGGGTCAAAATATTTGAATATGCGTCATGGCAATTTGGAGGGTTAATTGGCAGGGAACCTCGTGAAGTTCGTGCTTGTGAATTATCTTGCGTCTGGGGTTTTGTTAAGTTGGTAGACTGGGCTTCAGCGAAATGTGTCATGTCTCGATAAGCAAGGTACCTAAACAATTTTATTATTTGTAGAAACAGCAAAAATGTTTAGGTATTCTTGCTAATTAATTGGTCTAATATTAATTTCTTAATTTTAATATTAGAAAGGTTAATTACATTATAGTTTTTCTTTTTATTATTTTGTACTGGTAGTGCTGTATAGTTCGTATCTATATTTATAAAGGTTTATCAGAAAAAAGAAGAGACAAGGCTTATAACATGCTGAACATTTTTACCATAAATACTTGATATGTAGGTAAATAACCATCGGTATTTTGAAATATTATTTTGCCAAAATATGTAAACTCCTATAAAATATTAAACGACAGACGTTTAATATCCATTTAATAATAAACATTAAAGAAAACTTAATAAGCAAAATTTTATAAACCCTAATGATTATGATCCCCCGCTTACTCAGCTGGCGGATTTGAATAATGAATTTCGGCGTTTTTTAGTTAAAAAAAAAGTAATTGCATTACATTATCGCCCCAAACCTAATAACAAACAAGCACCCTTTTGTTTGGCGTCTGAAAAAATAGCTTAAGGGCTGAAGTATGATAATGATCATTTTTTTCCTCACCAGCATGATTGCACCTAAATGAGGATCAAGACAAAAAATATTATAGGAATTAATCTTGCATCCAATCAGCGGCTATGCAAATATGGCGGGCAGATGTGCTCGTGCCTTACGCGCTGTAGGTTTAGGGTTGTACGGAACCAGAGGCCTCCGATACCTAGTAAGAATTCATTATTAATTACCCAATAACTCTACAATTATAAGTACGTACATAATATGAAAATCATAATGAAAACAAAAAAAATATAGGCACAGTTTTTTTTTCATAAAAGCTGAGATACATTTATTTAAGTAAGTGTATGACCCTAAGGTTGACTGATAGACAATGCCATAAGTTATATTAAGGTTGCTTCTGTTAAGTTTTATGCAGTAAAGTAGTAAAGTATAAATATATCCTGGGTAATTAGATATTTAACAGGATAAGTAGGTAATAAAGTAGAAATAAACATCAGATACATACAATACGTGTTAAATCGTTGAAATCTCAGCAATCATTTAAAGAGTTTAAGTCAGTGCATCAAATGATTTAATAATATCTTACATCTTACAGTCATAAATAAATAAATCATTTACCTATACTTACTTATCTAATGCAAGTCGTTATGTGTGTGGTGGGGGCTGTATTTACCTATAGGTACTTATTGCTGGCTGGTTTATTCGTAACTAGCGGCCCGTCCCGGCTTCGCACGGGGGGACTTAAGATTTTTTTAAGGCCTCAGAAACGATACTTTTCCCCCGTTTTTGAAACATTTTCGGTTACTGCTCCGCAACTATAAGACCTAGCGTGATATTATATAGCTTATGTTACTCGGGGATAATGTAGCTTTCCAAAGGTGAAAGAATTTTTGAAATCGGTCTAGTAGTTTCGGAGCCTATTCATTACAAACATACAAAAATACAAAAATACAAAAATACAAATCTTTCCTCTTTATAATATTAGTATAGATTATCTTTGAGTGACACCTCGTTATCAAGTATCTACCTACCATAAATAAAAACACTATAACCCCTTAACTCAAAAACTATGGCGACCTACCTAATGAAGAATAAACATTGGACTATTACGCACGTCATAGCTAAAAAAAATAAAGAACTTTGACTTAGCTTACTGCGAACCAGCGTATTCCACTCTTTATAATTTTCTTAACCTTTGGTATTGAAAGCAAAAGCATCGACATATAACACGTCCGCTAAATGTCGTATGTATGCATGTAACACTACGAGACTTACAACGTTTTAGTTTGCTCACCTTAGTACTTGAATGTCGTCGAATCGAACATTAATTATTTGTGTAGAGGCTGGTAGTCAAAACTCAAGCGCGTAATGACGTGTGCTATCGAAAACAATTGGTTGATAAGTGGATGCCAAAGGCGCATTCAAAATACGTTACGGTCCATTTTGTAAACTAAGTTCGTAACGGGCTCAGATACGTATTTTTTTATTCAAAAAAATAAATATTATCAAAAAAATAAAGGTAATATAAGATAATTAATGAGTCGTGAGTAAGTATACAAAATAAGATTAGTCGTGTTTAACGTTTGGTCGTTAATTTTGTTTGACGTCAATATCGGGTTAGTATGTAGCTACAATTTGTGGATCCATTTATATAAATAAAAATGAATCACCGAAATGTATGTACGCGCGTGTACCTTCCGATCTGCTACTTATTTTCAGGACAAGGTTTGTATAGAAGAAAATTAAAACAAAAAAAATATATTTCCGGGTTAGCTATACAGTTTCTTATAGAATCCTAACAAAAGTGTGTCGGCCCACGCACAATTAGATTTTGTAGTAACTTTTCAAGACTGTTTCTACGATACACAAGTAAAATAATAGTTTAATATACGTATTTAATATTTAATATAAGTTATTTATGCACATACATTATCAAAACGGCATTAATGCACTTCGATAATTACGAAACGTTTTAAATAAGTAAAAACATTTAATGGGTTAACTTAATTAGAAAAAATATTTCTGTGATAATTAAATAAGTAATAATCATTAAACGTAGGTGTAAAGAGGAATGCACCTCTAAAACAGCCGGGTGGTCCAAAGTACTTACTTTAGAAAGGCTTAATACAATAAATATATACCGACCAAATTATCTTTGCACCTGATTTCCGCGCCGTCTCATTCAGCTGAGGGGTTAATCTATTCTGGCCTTGTCGACTAGCCTCTCTCCAAGCAGAAGTGTCCAGACCGCCACCGTTGTCACACCATAATGCATTAGCCATGTTTAATTCCTAATGATTCACTCATGAACGAATGAATGAATGAAAATGCGAATGAAACAATTGAATTGCTTGAATGATAGGAATGATTGATGAAGTAAGGGTTTTTAAATGGATTTCGGACTATTTCTTTCCGTAACTAGTATCAATATTTCGTATGTATTGTTATTATAAGGTGTTGAATTTGTTGATAAGTATTAGTGGTTGGAGCAAACCTATTTGCATAGCTAATAATAAATATATGTTCGACCTATAATAAATATAATATGTTCGACAATAATAAATATATTATGGTCGACCTATATCGTTTTGTCTTTTAAATTATCTACTCTGTGCTTTGTAAAATTCAAGAATTAATTACAATAATACCTATTACCTAAATTAGCTCAACTAATATGTACCTACATAGTTTGATTTCATGGCTTATAAAATTAAGTTGATAAAAATATTATTTTAAGTACTTTACCTACTTAACGTTTATCGAGTTATTTATCTGTGCCTTGTGGTTACTTGTATGGACACAAATAAATATTGAATAAAACATACCTGGTCTACTATTTACATTATATGTACCTTAGTAAATATATCACTGAGGTTATAAATAAATAAATTTTATGGTGAGCAAATTAGTTGACATCTTTCTTAACTGATTTCTAAATTTCAATTTGTTTGTTTTATCACAAATTTATTCAGTTTTAATGAAGTGTTATGTTCAATTTTAATGTCTTAACCGGTTATTAACAGTTTAATTATGAAGATGGGTTTCCAGTTTTCTTTTGTTTTTATGCCAGATACTTGATTATAGATACCTACCTATTTTAAAATACGTTCTATATGATAATTGTTAATACCCATTAGGTAAACGTTTTAAGCACTTAGTATTAATTTATTACATACTTATATAAAATTTTATCTGTATTTTTAAACGGGTTCAATAACCTCTGACTATTTATTCAAAGCTCTAAGGACAACAAAAGCACTGCGATAATCCACTGCCTATTTACGAACAATATTATGTTAGGTACGTCCAAAGTATAAAATTTATTATCACCAGGACGATCTACAAATTTAATTTACATAAGGGATTTTATTTCAGTTTTTATTTCGTTTTTGTCCGGTGCGCGGGCGCAGCGGGGCGTCTCGCCGACGGTCGCCATTGTGTTCAGAAAACCATCTTACTCTTTGACATTCGCTTCTAAAAATTATAACCTTAAATATAATTCATTTACTAATTTTGTGGATTCTTTGATGGTAGCGATGTAAAATGTGGTATAATTTTTAATCATTCATATAAATATAACAAATCAGTATCGGTAATCACTCATTTCGTTTAAAATAGTCGGTCATCGGTCAATCTGTAACTTCATGGCTTTATATAATAGCATAGACACGGGAAACGCAGTTTAATTTAAGTAATTAATAAATATGTTCTTTACATTTTATACTGAGCTAAGCAAACCGATATAAGATCAATGGATAAGTTCGCTCAAATCAGTATCTATACTTTTAAAGACACTGCGCATTTCACATTTCGACAAAGGCAAAAATCCCATCGGATTTATCACAGATACGATCAACGCCACAGTTAAAAAACATACAGCACCAACAATAACATTCCTTGCGCTCGATTAATGACATTAGAGTGTCCGTAGTGACACACCTACACCTACTTAGTTGACATTATGTAAATACGGCCCCACTTTACATTGTTGTACTCATTATACTGTGGAAGATTCGTTAGGTGAAGAAACACATGTTGTTTTATCCGATCGAAAAGGTTGGCATGGGTTCGAGAAAGTAAAGGACATGTCTATGACATGAGAAATTAGTGTACGTAATCCATTGTAGTAATTTATAAAGGGAGCGAAAACGTTTAGGTATTGTTTGAAGAGCGAACAAAAACAAAAAGACTATTTAAATTAATTAATTGCGGTATAATATACCTTAACTATTCAAAATCTAAATAAATATATAACATAAAAACTACTAGTACCTACCTGATAATAAAATACATGCTTTATGTTAATAATCCATGATGTACAATTAAATTATTTATCAAATTAAGATAGTTACGTTACACTCTCTTTTGTCACGGTACCTACCACCTTAACTTAGCTAAGCGAAGTTAAATCAAAATTTATATTAGGTATATCATAGATTCCGAAACTTTCGTTCGATCCATACAGCCTACAGATACATCTTAGCTCGCACAATGAGATGATTACAATCCGTTATACGTATCTATACAAAATAAAAAATAACAACAAGTCCGGAATGCGCTCGTGGGCGAGAGAAAACAATTGTTCCATCCTGCTCTAATTTTAAAGACACTCCAGATAAGAATCTTGAATGATTTGATTAATTCGTACAATGAATAGGTGGGGTTTATTTTTTTTGCCGACGCGTGTCGATATTAATCAATTCTTGTTGCGTTAAGTTATTAAATACATTGTAATGGTGTTTTAATGGTCTTAGTTTATTATGGGAAAGGTGCAAGGGGTTAAGTACCCAAATATATTTCAAAATACCTAATTTTATATTTAACTGTTTCGAAGCTATTGCCGATAAGAATAATAAATTACTTAGTAGATTTTCAATTGTCCGAATTAAACTTTGTGGGTTCGTAACCTACCTGTCATGTAAAATGATGTAAAAATCTCATAAAATATTTAAATAGTACTAGGCGAAAAAAAGGTACCTATAATCTAATTAATTAAATCGTCCAGAAATCTGCACCAAACCGTATCAATTATGGTACCTAATTCAGAGTTTAATTTCCTGGTTCAGATTAACACGGGGTTATTATAGTAAACTTGATTTATTATTGGAAGTTTTAAAAACTCCCTAAAGGGATGTTCATTAACGAATTTGTTGAACGGAGCTTGGGGCCTAGACAAGTGACGTACGTGACAGTCGTTCGCGGATGTCAAATCCCATACATTTCGGTACTAACGTTTAACGTTAACGTTGAACGTTTGGCACTTGTCTAGGGCCCCTTGTCTTATTACGAAAGCTTGATATCACTGCAAAGTGACGTTTAATACGAAAATGTTATACGCCATCATGTTGTTTATAAACGACGAATCTAGTTTACATTGATCCTAAATTACTAGTAAATAATATGTTTCTGGTGTTAAACAGAGCGAAATTTGCACTCAGTTAACACTCACGCGCAAGAAACGAGCACGGAGTATCTCTATCAGCCAAACTTGAGACTGCTTTTCAACGTCGGTTCCGTATCAATGATTATTTTATCCAAAATTCACTAAAGAACAATCAAATCATTTTTTATATTTAAAAAAGTAGGTACTTGATGCTTTTACCATTTTTTTAAAATTTAAAATTCGTTAAAAGACTCTATTTGTAATAATATTATTTAAAGTTAGATAGTAAACATATCAGAATTCGTTTATTATTATACCTACCAATCGAAAATGAATTGTTCTTCCAATTTAAATTACCTAATATGTAACTAAGTAAGGAAAAGATTAGGTAATTAAGTGTAAATTTATATCTTCAAAATTATTGGTATTTTCGCATAAAACTAATAATTAAGTGAGATCACTAATTGCTAATAATTAAATTAAGTATATGAAGGGTCTAATAGAAAATCGTTTTTTACGCAAAACCACCGACTCCTAAATCGTCGAAGAAACATTTTCTAGAAAGCAAACAGCATGCTTCCCGGTCCGAATTAAACAGTCTTAAACACAATTGAATTACTTGAATTTTCTCGTCGAGTTTCCGAGAACAAAAGCGTTATTAAATACGTAATTATTCACATTTGCTTGGCGTGCAGGATTTTAATTCGATGTTTCGAGGGAACATCCGATTTAATACTAGCCGAACTAATTGTCGGCGTGGGTTGAAATAATTTTGTTTACTGCCTTTTA
Organism: Polylopha cassiicola; assembly: GCA_038024825.1. Classification (NCBI taxonomy): domain Eukaryota; kingdom Metazoa; phylum Arthropoda; class Insecta; order Lepidoptera; family Tortricidae; genus Polylopha; species Polylopha cassiicola. The sequence goes on along the minus strand of CP149044.1, from coordinate 9,367,410 downwards.
AACGATAGTAGTAGGTACGTTTACGTAATTATTTTAAACATTTGACCGTTTCAATTGCTGTAGTAATTTACTTAAAGTACCTATTTTGTTTGTCATGTGATTTGTAAGCAAATGTTTAGATAAATATCTACTGTGTTAACACGTGTAAAGAATAAAGTGAATAGACTATTAGTAAAAGAGATTTAAGCTAACCTTTATATAAAAAGCATAAATCTATACAGAAAACTTCTTCTGTGATCAGTTAATCAGTTAATTTCTGATGCCTTCGCGGTTATTATGCATTGGAATGAAAGAACTATATAGGTAATACTAGCTGACCCAGCGAACTTCGTACCGCGTACACAGTTTTTTTTTTTCTTTTTTTTCCAAGTTTTCTCACCTTTTAAACCTTCCCTGGAGTTCTACAAACATTTTAAAACTAAAATCAGCCAAATCGCTTCAGCCGTTCTCGAGTTTTAGCGAGACTGACAAACAGCAATTGATTTTTATATAAGTATATAGATTAAACAGGTTTTCGCCTCTCCTGAAAAAAGCATTTTTCGAGTTAATCCTGTTTAGATCTAATTGTGCGAATATAATATGAGTGCACACTAAAAATTCCAATTCAAACGCCTTTGTATAGTAGATACTTTAAATTCCAGTGTGTATGTTAAGCTCTTTATATCCGAATAATGGTCATTAAAATGACTCATCAGACCATACGGAGGTCACAAATTTCTTTACTCAAGCAATCTGAGCAGAATACTAAAAACAAGGAAAACTTAAGCGTTTTTATGTACTTTAAACTGTTTTGAAGTGTTTTGTGTTTTGACGAGCATTTTAATCGCGTTCTCCTTTCTAAAAATATATGTCAGATTATTACGACGTTATCGTTCTATGTAAAAAATAAATGCATTGATAATTAACAGTATGACTTACGTATAATCCTTACTAATATTATAAATGCGAAAGTAACTCTGTCTGTCTGTCTGTCTGTCTGTCTGTTACGCTTTCACGCTAAAATACTAATATTATAAATGCGAAAGTAACTCTGTCTGTCTGTCTGTCTGTTACGCTTTCACGCTAAAACTACTGGACCGATTTAAATGAAATTTGGTACAAAGAAAGTCTGGAGCCTGAGAAAGGACATAGGCTACTTTTTAACCGACTGCAAAAAAGGAGGAGTTCCACGCGGACGAAGTCGCGGGAGGAAGCTAGTTAATAATAATTTATGATTATTTCGCTTTGGAATAAAACAACTTTAACGGACTAAGCTTGCAAAATATATTGATTTAGCTAAATGTTTCGATAACCTAAGGTTTAGGATATTACAATACTTGGTTTAAATATAACCCACAATCATTGCAACGTAGGTACAATATATGGAAAAAACAATCTTACCGTGACATAAAATTACAAATTGAGATTCTGAAGATGACATTAACATTACCATTTATACAAGTATATTAAGTACATGTATAGTAAGTCGTTTAAAACTAAGTAAATAATTCAATAAACTAACCAAATAAATGTCACAAAACAATTGAAAATCTAGAGCACAAACCGTAATCCACACCATCGGTAAGGCGTCAAATGCCGCTTGAACCATATAATTAGCACCTACAGATATTCATGAAAAGCCATTACGTACTATACCATGTACATTCCCACTTCGCAGGACTCTCTTCGAAACATCAGACAGTGGAGGTTTAACCGTAAGGCACGTCGTCGGCAAGGCGTCAATTATCGCTCGGGCCTCACAATTAGCACATGCAGATATTACACCGGCCCGGCACGATTTGCTCTAATTGCGAGGCAATTACACACTTAATCGGTCGAAACTATGGGAACTTGCAACAACAACAAGGCAGGTATAATTGTTCGAATTTCAATTTGTGCCTTAACAATGCAGTGGAAGTCAGATGGACTTCGTTTGGTAATACGTTGTTGTTAACTTGGTCCGTTAAATAAAATTTACTTGTAAAATTATTTTATTATTAGTACAAAAGATCGAACGTGCTCGATATATACCTAGAAGCAGGATAGCAAGTGTTGCCAGTAAAAATTATGATATATTAAAGTAGATAAATATTTTAATGTCTCAAACAGTTGTACGCAGGATACAAATAGGTATCTCTGTTGATTTTGAACGTATTTTCTATTTTCTACATAAGTAATAAAATTTTAAATCTACCGAAGTAGTAGAATTTCAATGCGTATGTAACACAATATGCTCGTTTAAAAAGCATTTTTTTATTTAGTCAGTATCAGCTGTTGTGTCTGGTTAGTCCTATTTATTTGAAGTCCCACATAACTTACAGGCGGCATCTCTTAACTGGATACGTTTATTACATATTCATCAAACATATAGCCAGCGCGTTTAGCATGGAAATCTTGTACTTCATCAATCGGATAAACATTCAGGGAAATATAAAAAATCTACTAATATATTATTTTTGACTTCATCTAACTGAGACAACATAACGAATGAAGTATTGTGTTCAAGTCGCTCGAAAATGCCTTTTCTCTATTGTATGAATACTTCTTAAATAATGAAATGCCTCATGCATCCGATCTTCAAATTTTCCCACGACTAATTTATTGATGAGCTATTACTATTCCTCCAAAAAAACCAGTAGCCCATAGTAAAGCGCCTATAATTTGTCTTTAGTAGCAAACACGTCACGATTCAGCGTTAAAAACACTTTCTGAAATAAGATTCACCCCTTTACTAGCCGACGTACGTGCTGTTGAAAAAATCTCGTAACAAACGCAACCGTTAATTCAGTCTAATCCATTCGACTCATAATTATTATATTCGTTTGTTCCCCGCGACCGAATACGTTTCGTCGGCGACCCGAATGCGTAATAAGCTGAGCTTTCCAAGTATCGGGTTGGCAGGTTGGCACTTATCGGGCGTGCCATCTGACTATTATATTACCAAAATACCACTTTAAATGCAGCCCAAAGTAATCCTATAATTAAGTTAAATGCAGCCTGTACGTAACATGAACAATAGTGTGGAAAATGCATTTTCGATGGCGAAAACTCTGACGTCTAATGGATGTGGAACGCCTGGTGAATTACAGAGTTGTGATTTATTCAGCACGTTGCTGTTCCAAACAGATGCTTCCACTCAAACTATCAATTACTGTAATTTGAAAATCTACAACTAAGTCTTCGTAGCGACTGCGTATTAAACAAAACAATAAACATAAATTTTCAGTCTGAATTTTCCTTATTGCATAGCAATTACGAAACATCATTAAAAGTTAACAGTATCTACCTAATCCTTTTTATTGTAAGAATCCTTTTTATTGAAGCCTCCACCTAATTTGTTCGTAAATATAAAGTTTTGCAAGTAATACTTTTGACCTCTGCGAGTCTAGTTTGTAACTTAGAATTTATATTACCTAGAAATTGAACCTCGAATTGGCTCTAAGTAAGGATTAACAATAATAACCCCTGTAAACATGCTTTCTATGATGCTTTTCGTACAGCAAGAATTAGCATAAAATTATAAGCTTCGCTAATTCTATAAATACGATGAAGATTTTATGAACACCATGTTTTTACAGACGTACGTTACACAAAGCTACCTAATTATAATAACGCGGCTGCTAGATAAGCATTTGTTAGGATCGCGTATGATTATCGCATAAAATTAAATGTTAGTGGTGTGCTTTGGAAATACAATCGTAGGTATGATAATGAGGACTTGACGCCTCGCGCCTCGGCTGGCCAGTTATTTGCATGCCTGTATCGAACACCCACATCGCAATATCAAATGCCAGCCGGATCAAAGTGTAATTAAATCGTCAATACACGAACTGTACACGATACGCGTACGAATTGCCAAGGAGATAGATATAGCGAAGTGGCACTTTAAGGAAGTACGCTCACCGTTGAGTCGATGAAATTCCTACTTCTTTTGTACGTGGTGTTTCATAGAAAGTAGGTAAAATTTGCGAGTATATCTTTAAACTAATGAAACTATTGTTATATTCTGTGCTTTTTCTAGAGCCCCTAGAAAGTGCCAATTATTAATAGCAGCTGAAAGATCCAGACCCAAGGTCTGTCAAGTGACGATTTATCAGTCCTTATTTAATAAAATTACTTGCAAATTTAATAAAATAAACTAAAGTCCAATTGACCTTGCTTGAGAGTTGGCAAGATTCGCAAACAACAAAATTTAATGCTTAAATAGCGAAAGCATTTTTCAGCGCCTCAGTGTTAAAGAAGGTAACTAGAAACTTTAGCGTTAGACTATCGTCAGCTACGTCATGCTACGAATATGGGAACTGTAAAGATTACGACGAAACGAAACGCCAGCCAATAAAATAAAATACGCGAGTTTAATCCGTTAATAGTTGTTTCATTCCAATGTGTAAGTAATAACCGCGAAGGCGTCAGAAATTATTAGAAAAAGTTTTTCCTCATTTCATTGTCTCTTCAATTAGAAAGTATTCCTAAGAACAGCTATGTGGCCCAGCGGTTTTGCCAAAGTGATCCGCGATTAAACTACTAATGAATGGTGTAATGCTTCCAAGTACCGGTTGATGCGAATAACGCGATGCGATGAATTATTGATATGCTAAAATCTAAGGCAACATATGTCTTGGCTACAAGGCTGTTTAATCGGTCGTCGTTCAGCAAGAATTTTGGCATTTATCCAGAAAGGTTCGATGCCAGTTTTTTACAGTAGGTATTAATAAAATTTCAAATTGTGCCTACTTAAGATGAGATTTGGCAATGTCTGGTTTTATGTTTGTTTAATATTTTATGAATTTTATATTCGGCTTCATAGTAGACTTTTACATTTTCAAATAATCAAACATAAATTTATATCATAACCAAAGGTGTAAAATCAATATACGCGAGTAGGTAGCTCTATCCGTTGTAGTTGTTTTATTCCAAAAACAAACGAAAAAATGACTGTCATTGCGCTTCACCTAAAACAAGTCCAAAGACCTAACACGTGCTTCAACGTAAAACACATGAACATCAGCAACGATTAGACAAAAGCTTTTGACGGCGCAAACGCTCGTTTTGGAGACAATCATTATGAGAAAATCTTACAAATGACTAAAACGCAGTAATAAAGACGTTCATAGATGTGTTTTGTGGACTTAGGACAACACTCACGTATAGGTACGATGGTATCTTAGGCGGAATAAAAGTACCGCCTGGTTGTGAGATGCCGCAGCGGCAACTAATTGTAAGAACTGGCAAAATCGGCTAGACACGGGTTTAATACGGAGTGAAAATATTATTGTCATGCTAAAATATTTCTTGGAAAACAAAGGCATGAAATTACTACGTGTCTAGTTTTGGTGACTTCTTAAACATACCAGACTTTTAATGTAACTACCTAGTCTACTTTATGAGTGATATCTTCTTACTAAATCTCTTACTCTTGAATATTACGTTTAAAAATCTCATAATCTCGAATCGCCTATACTCCAGTTTTGCAGTAAAGGCCCGCAACAGGACAACTGCACTTCAGTTAGAAAAAAACATAACAAAAGTAACGCAGAAAGGTGTCAAAAAGGTCTAGACAACAGTATCTGTTTACCGCAAACAGAAACCTTTTATATAAATTTTAAAAGAATGTAGTTTTAGTTAAACTCTTTATAATGATTCACGATGAACGGCTAAACTGATTTGGCTGATAATTCGTGGAGGTAACTTAGAACCAGGAGACAGACATAGGATACCTTTTATCCTGTTCCCATGGAAAAAAGTAAGCATGATACCTGCTACTTGTAACACGACCTTTACCAGCTTAGCGAGTATCCATCCTTTCTAACTTTATGTTAAACAATAACAATCTTAAAAAAATCATATTTTCTAAAATCACATACCTAAATAAGTCTAGGGTGACTGGGCTACTCTTTAATTATTTATTACCTAAATGTATAAATAAATACACTAAGCAATAATCATACCAGAACGTATATTAAACTTAGATATAACGACATAACGTTTTTCGCCAACAGTCGTTCGGTTATTTTATCCGCCTTATATGGACGGTAAATTGTTACTGAGCGCATATTTGGCACTGGGCCGTTTCAACCATACCGCTAAGCACATGTACTAACGCTACGATATCATCGTGACTCGAATTAGAAGTCGCTGTTTCTATTTCGTCTGCTGGGTTATTGTTTTGTAAGTGGGTGTTTGCAGACGGCAAATCAAATAATAGGCTGTTAAGGGAGTTTTTAAAGGAAAACTTGCTTTGTCGGTTACTAATTTAAAATTTTGGTATTCATTTCTTTCAATTTAATTACAAAACTGAAGCTTTAATACGGTAGCTGTAATGTAATTTTGCTTTTATCAATAATTAGCCCTCGACTTAGTCCGCGTGGAATAGTTAGTGCTCCGCTCCTATTGGACACTTCCTATCGGTTTTAAACTAACTTTCAAGTTTCTAACCCTTAAAGTTTAGAAACTTATTTTACATGTCAGTCATTAGGTCAGCTTCTCCTTTTATATATACCTGTTTAATGCACCAAGCTCATCCAATGCAGGTTGGTTGTATTTTTTTAAATAGATATACTTAGTCCACACATGAGTCAGTAATGTTCGTAAGAAAAAACGGTACCCACTAACCGATACAGAGTTATGGTTTCCATATGCAAAGTAAAAAGACAGAATAACAAATCGCTCCATCACCTATCATCACCACGTACGGCAAGCACCTGTTTCCATATCGCGGTCAAGACATCTCGATCTTCGCTTGTTTCTGACGCATTGACCGCTCAAAATGCGGTCCACATCGTACACAGGACATTCGCGCGATCGCACCACCATGCCATTGCTATTCACAAACCGACTTCGTGTAATTATAAAATATGCTGCGTCCAATGCCCGAGCCCTGACAGATGGCTCGCCGTACTCATTTTATACAAAGCTCAATTTATACGACACCTAAGGTATTGTTTTTTTCTACATTTACGGAATTTTAAACGACCAGCGAACGTCTCAATTTCTAATTCTGATCGCGGTGCGATTCTTTTATTATTTTGCTTGCTAATATTCCTTTACTGAGAAGAGATATTTTGCTGTTAGTCATTACCTGTGACTGGAATATGATAATAAATTTGATAAAATACGTCTTTAACATTAGGTAAAACACTTATATTAAGTAAACAATGATGTTCTTTTATTCATTTTTATTGTCCTCTATCATGTCAGACGACCTCAGAATTTATAAACAAAATATACTTCCAGAATTAGATTTCAAAAATGTTGTCTGCAATACGGATTGTAACGGAATAAGTGGCGCTACATGGTTACATCCTGACATTCCGTACGAGACATAAAATTAAAATTAATACATGTAAGTATGTCTCTATAACAATGCCATCACGATTAATATCTGAGCTCCCACACTGAGGGTGCTAATATAGAATTCTGCATCCAAGTCGCACAGTTACGCACACTATAAAATCCATTTCGCGCATCCGGCTCTGCGCTTACGCATTCAACACGCAGGCGCCATCTGTGACAAGAAAGCGCATAACCTCATTAGAAACCTAACACAAATTAAGTGGACGCTTTATCTAATAATTTTAATATACATATTCAAAAGGGCTACAGCAGTAATGGTCGAATTGACCCGCATTCGTCTTTTAATAGTCCAATTAAAATTTGGAGTCACGTTTTCAAAAGACAATAGCCATCTTTGTGGGGGCAGCGTCGGTTGGCACATTGGCAGAGGCGAGCTTTCCATATTAATGTTTGTTTGTTAGCGGTAAAACACGTACCTACCTTCACATGACGTAAGGCTGCAAGCATGCGGCCTTTAGGTACTTTCCGTTGGTTAATTTTACTCATTATTATGTTTAGAGGAGGGCACGATTTATTCTTTTCAAAAACCTTGCTGAATTTTCTGTAAAAAAGTTAAATGCGGTGTACTTATTTGACTTTTTAATGTAACTTTTTATTTTAAGCATTTGTATGAAGTTGATTATATTTACGGGTATCGTATATTGTAGCAAAAATTCAGAGAATATAGGTTTAAGGTGGTAAACTGGTCAATATTGAAATGTACGAGTATTGCAATGAAACTGTTTGTTCACCTTTTCAAAATAAAGTATTGTCATCGCCAGTCTATGTTTGTGTCGGAGTGGTTTGCATCACCAACTCATTAGTAGTTCCCAATTGTATTGTTCTCAGAATATTAGAACCGTTTTGTTTACAGAAATGGTCGATTCAATACGAGTGAATGTTTAATGTCGATAAAGTAGGGCATTATTATGATGAGTAGCTAAAATCAAGATAATGTGTAGGTTGCTATATGCTAATGTAATTTCCATAAAAATCCTATTGTCCTTAATAAAAGTTTTTCAAACGTGGTATTTTGTTCAATAAAATCGCATTATTTAGGAATAAACTATACTATCGCAGTTTATCTGCTAAGTTGGACACTGACTCATTTTATTTGTTATTTACAACTAGTGCTTACTAGACAATCTACCACAAAGATTAGAACATACATTGCCGGTCTTGTTTTATCCACGACCGCTACATTTTAATAAGCAATATTTAGTTACAAGTGCTTCATCGATAAAGTTTAAAGTCTAGAAACATAAAAATTTAATTTTACGTCGGTCTAATTTTCACCTATAAAACAAACGACAACTTTGTAGTCATAAATGTGGGTTCGAACAACGAAACTCAGATCCGATCGACGCTGTAATTCATCTTGATTTATAGTTGCGTGTATTACACGCGAAGTAAGGCCTTCAACTTTTAATTTACGTTTGACGAGACAATAAAAGTCAAATGTCATCTAATTGTGGACATGATTTTGTTTATTGACATTACGTCATCGATGCCTATAATTAGATTCCCGATTCTAATATAAAACAATCGTAGATTGAAATATTTTTTCGTTGCATTCTTTAAGAATAGAAGAGAAATTCCCACACGAAAATATGTTTAATCCGTAATATGTTATGACATATTTCAAAACGTTTTAATGTTATTTTAAGATATACCTAAAATGCATTTAATATCTTAATAATATTAGGTGAACTAAGGTTGTCAAAGTTATTGGACCCAATTTGAAAACATAATTAATTTTCAAGCTTGGCCGGCAGTTCTTCCTGCGAGTAGGTACCTGTCATGAATTGCATCACACAAAATTACACTCGTTTTTCTGAAGATTGTCTGAAACTGAATTCAATTATGAATATTATGGATTATAATCCATAATATCTATAGATATATAATAAAAGGTCATCGAACTCGAAGGCTATTTATTAACGCCGTCCGCTTTTCCGTGCACGTTCCGGCCTTAATTAAGTGACTTGTAAACAATAAAACCTTCATTTAACTGCACTCAGATTACCAACTGGACTATTTTTATTTTCCGATTATCTGACTTGCATTTGAATTGCTCCTAAGTATTAAAGACGCTAATAAACTCCTTTTATTTTTAAGAAAGGCATCAGGTGAACGGATTGTTTCTTACAGGTTAAGCATACTGATTAGATTTTTAATAGCTCAATAGGCTTTTGAATAATGAACGATCATTGATATTCTGAGAATCGGAGGGTGGTAAACTGTGAGTTTTATTCCACATAAATTCTGTACAATGGCTACTGTAGAAAGGTTTACTTACCTACCTTTTGAATTAAAATATATTCTGATAGGTAGGAATTTAATTTTGTAACGTTTTTTTTTGATAAAAAGCACGCAATGTTATTCTGGATAAAGTGTTAAATGATAGGTACCTATTATAAAGTAACGGGTAGGTAAAAATTAATAAATAAATTATGTCACTTGTCGGTCGATGATGTCATCTACATAGTATAGGTACAACTATACATACATTCAGAAATCTTGGGATCAAGTAGGACAAAACACCTTAATCTAACAGGTTCTATCCAAATTACAAAAATACCTAATATACTCAGTACTCACTATTTAATGGTAGGTAGTGAAAACAATATAAAAAACGCCGATAATTAGAATTACTATATAAAATCGACCAGTAAATTAAAACACAGCTAAGCAAATTGGACGGAGGTAAACGACAGTTCTTTTTACCCCATAAACTAGAACTGGTCATTACTTCTTGGATTTCGCCTCGTTCTGACTTATAGTGCTTGTATCTCATGGTATTTAATTGATCCGGGCCTTACACCCTTATTCTAAAGGTCGGTCGATATCTCCGCAGCTCGTTAGCATTTTGTAGTCAAATCGCGTTTGATTAATCAATTCATCGGATAGTTTTAAGCTATAGGTATCTATAATGATTGAAAATTATATTGTAAAGTATAAATTTAAACAGTGTTAGTATCTGTACTAAGAGATAATTTCACGTAATATTTTTGAAGTGAAAACTTCTTTAGCGGCGCTGAGCACTTTTTTTTGTATGGGTAAAAACTTTCAAACTCGCGTCAGGGTCACGTGATGCCTCGCGTCTGGGTCACGTGATGCTGATCGAAAATGCGTAAGATGGGGAAGGGAGAGAAACTAGTATCCAACTAGTTTCTCTCCCTTTAACTACCCTGCCTGAGTGTGCTACTCCGTTTAGGTGGCACAGGGCGCTTGCGCGAATGTCGTGTGTGTTTATTTTAATATTTTTTTACTTAATAATTCTGCTTTTAAATGTAGTCCGAGACAACAATGACGGTGTTTCAAACGCTAGAAGATCTACCCTACCATCATTTCAGCTTTTAGTAAAACTTATTGAAGTTAACAGCAATAATGAACATCGATTTAAGTGAAGTTATCGGATCAAATACGTTTTGATCTCACAGAATAAGATCCCCGCTCGATATTTCTCGTTTACTTTAATTTATTTTCCTTCGGGAGGTGTCTAATGACCTGCTGCGTGTGGCCCGACGTTTTTATCGACCGGCAAGGCAGTTTGACAATATTTTCAATATTATTCATGAGGAATTTGTTTAGGTATTTTAAAATAATGATTGGAATCCGGGGTACAATATATATGTGCAAATCGTGTTGAATTCATTTGCAAGATTAATAGAGGTGATCGAATAATCTGACACATTTTTTTGAATATTTATTAATTTGCATTTTATTGAAATCTAATGTTATTGTTATCGCTAATAGAGCTTCCTGTTTTTTAACATATATTGGTACCTACACTTATATATGTAAATGGTAGTCAAGTAGGTATTTCTTTTTCTTATTTCGCTATTCAGTTTATTATATATTTTATTACATCATTTTAAAATTTGCAGTCTCAGGTGTTGAATAAAAAAAGACATTGCTTGAATCCGAGTCTTTTTACGGTCGTTATTATCTTGAAAGCGGAAATTTTATCTCAAATAATTGCACTTAAATTAGTAATTATAAGGTGTCTGAGATATCATTAATGCAGTCAAGTGGTACAGGTTTTTACTTGCTGCAATTATCATTATTTTATAAATAACTTCAGTATAAGTATTTTAATCAGTGAATATAATGTTCATTAATATTCAGAATATATTATAACGCTTTTAAATGAAAATATTTTGTCATCATAAGTATTTAAAAAGGATAAAACTACTAAGTTATAAATGGCGTAAAGACTACAAGCAGCTTGAAGTAAATACCACAATCATATTATTATAGTCTTTTTGCTTCATTTAAAAAACTCCTTATAACTTATGTTGGAGTCACATTACCGTAAACTTATTAACATATATTTATAATTAAGCACATATATTATAATACCCGGTGACAAAACGACACCTCGCCTCATTTAAAATTCATAATCGAAACATAAAATTAGCCCTAACCTCTAACCTATTAGCGTCACATTCCGAGAACCGAGTTCTAGAATTTAGGAGGCGCTAAAAGCCTCAAGGTGCATGAAGTAATAAAAAACCGTCCCATCGTAAGGTGTAAAATAAACAGACCACTGCCATTAAGACTCGGTCCTTGGCTTGTATTAATTTGTATTTAAGTGTATTGAACAAGATAAAGTAAATATATGGATACGGCGCGGTCGGGTCATTCGTGGAATACGTGTGTGGTGTATGGCGGTTACGATGAAGTTTACCTGCTTAAAGACGATTATTATAACATCTTAAACATTTCTAACCTTGGTTTAAATGGTATTGTATTCAGAAAAATTATATCAGTTTTGCTTGTTTCGTTCGAAAATTACTACTATATATAGATTATAGGTACCTGGTCTACATCTAGCAAACATTAATAAACACAGCTGTCAACTGGCAGATTGGGATATTGTAACAATAACCAATGACACATGCAGAAATTCGACTGATATATCTTTTTTTGCTACTGTGAAATATGGTACCTACTTACTAATGAAATCAAATAAGAATAAGTTTTAACTGTTGTGAAAAAGCTAAATAACTGGCATAAGTATCAACGCTGGGCCTAAACTATAAGGCTAAAAAACTTGAAATTTTGCAAAGAGGTTCCTTTTATAACGTAAGGGAACACAAAGAAAGGATTTTTTGGAAATTCTCCCCCTAAAGGGAAAACTGCTTATCGAGCGCAGAAGCGCAGAAGCTAATATTATAAAAATACATACTTAGGTACATAAACAAAAAAAACTATGATAATATCATTACTTATTTGGCTTTAGGCTAAATTCTGTCCTCGAAGGTTATATAATTCGGCCGTACAATGAAAGTGTGATTGTATTGTTAACGGGACCCGACAAGCTGGATGCACGCCCTCTCACAAAGATGAAGGTAAAATAAACATTCCCCTCAAAAACATGTTCCAAAAGTATTTTATCCAATTAAAAAACTGATAGCAATATTTAATTGATATAAAAAAATTACAACATTCTTTTAGTTTTTTTAAACGAAATACGGATGTATTAATTGTGGAATATGATAATGAACATTAATAAGCCATTTTTATTCTTAATTGCAATCCAATAAAGTGTTATCTTATTTGTTATCTGCATTTATTTTTCATTTAACACATAGTTGCACCTATGTTGATAACAAGCCACCGAGAAACCTTAATAGGTAGACATATTTGGTACTCTACCTTCCATTAACTTCCAAATCTTCACATTATAAGTAAGTATCTGCCAACTACGTACTTATATAACTTCATCAAACAATAATATACGATCAATAATAAGGTCAAATTAAACAAAAGCTATAGGTACCTAAAACAGCAATTCTCATAAAAACACTTAACAAAAACATAATATTATTTTGAAAATAATAATTAATAAACTGGCAATAGATACATAAAATATCGATAATAATAAGACAGATACCACTTTGACATTCAAAGAAAAACCTCTAACCAATTAGAGATACAGATTTTAATGCATTTTAGATTATGCCATATTTTTTCTTTATTCGACCAATTTGTCAGTAATTAAGGTACACTTTAAAGTTATCTTTATTTGGTATTAACTTCGTAAACATTGAGATAAGGGAGCCTAATGCATCTGAATATGATGCTGAGTAAATAAGTATTATACCACCATTTGGCAAAGAATACGTTTTGCCGTAGTTTCCGTGAGAAAGAAAAATCTGCAATTCTCTAATTGGGTGATTCCACGGGCGTTTCAGCTGCCGTCAGTCACTTGCCCTGAATAATGAAGGAATGAGCTACAATAAGATATAAACTCGATTAATTCTTACAACATGTAAGAACACAGTAGGTACATCGTTTCACCAACACTTAAATGTAAATCATATTAGACACTGATAGGTAAATACTGCATTTTTTAAAAAAATGTCTCAGACATAAACTGTGTCATATAAATAAGAATTAATACGCAATAATATGAAACACGTTAATAAACCAACAAACGTAACAGGTACATTATTTATGATCTTATTTGCTTGGAGATTTCAATCTTAGTTTCCTTAATTTAAGGTTTGAATTCGAATAACTAAAATTTTAAACTCACATTGATCGAGCTTAACAAAAAATTGTAGGTACCTACGAGAAAAGTATATTTATATTATTTCTTATAAGAGTTAAAATTAACGCTGGTTCATTTTAGGCGAGAGAAATTAAAACACGTTATCTTTTTTTATGTGGCATTTATATTGATCGTAAAGTCCATCTCAAGATACCCTTTTAAATGTTGATGCAGGGTCGCCTGCGCAGGGATTAGAGATACATTAAATTTTAAGACGACTAATGTTTACCTAATTATATGAAATATTTGAGCCGGATTAAAACAGGATTCCTTGAGGACTTCGGTAAACGAGTTAAGTCTGCATATTATTATTTGAGTTACATACCAGAGAGTAGGGATATTTTAATTTAAATCTATATTTTAAGCATATTTAATTATTTATCAATTTTCATAATTTAACATTATTCCATGAAAAATTGTTTCTGACTAAATATAGGATAATTCTGCTATTTTTATGTCATGAATGATTAGAAAATAATTCGGAATCGACGTAAGTTACGAAAGGTCTCGTCAATTCAATGTATTTTTTTTCGAATTTATAGCGTTAATGAATGTGTGTAATTAATGTCATTTGTCTCAAAGGTCATTTCGTAAGTTTTCACACACACATTTCTAATGATCGTATTTAGGTTCTTGCAGCCTTAATTTTATCTGCTTGATGCAAATGAAATTATATGCCTACTTAAGCCTTCCTAAATCACTAGCCACGACTATTTTTCTTAAAATTAATCAAGTTTGGAGATTTTTTACCAATAACCCAATATCGATAGGAAACCACTTCCAAAATCCAAACACAATAGATGTTCTATCGTAATTAGAGACAGATCTTTCGGATCGATTGCTTGAATAAACAATAGTTTGTTTTTTTATTGAAATAATGTTATAAATCAAACGGGCGCCATCAGCTTCCCGCGGGACGTCGTTTATCAAGCAGGCGCGGGCGCAGGCCATTGTACCTACAATCCAACCTTAATTGTTATTTTATCGCATTCCGGAATTGACACGTGCTCGTAATTATTTTACTTTCTTCATACTTGCATTTAGACTCGTTACTTGTGTTAGCACTATATATATATTTCAATTGAAAAACACGAATCAATATAGGTATTATAATATTCGAGCTACATGCCGGAGATATCTGGGACATATCTTATTGTCTATATGAATAAAATGATGAAAGAACCTTTTGATCTGACCATCTATTTGGTAATCATTACCTATTCAATGAATCTTCTTGCGTTATGTCTTTAAAATTTGGAATTGTTATTTATTAACATTTATGTATTATATTATTAGGAACGTTATCTACTTTCTAATATGCCTGTTAGTTAGGAACTGGCCTATTCTTTTCTTTCTTATAAACATTTGCAAGCTAAGTATTAAAATGAGGCACTTTATAATTATTTCTTATCTCGCGAGCTAAATAATTACATAAATATTCACAATCGTTAAATTTACGAGAGCCGAATTAATGAGGTATTTTCATTCGAATTCTCGCCGATCGACACAATAAAGATAAAACCTTCCCATTAATCCGACAATTAAGTAAAAATTAACGGCACTCTGTCAATATACTTGGTCATCCATAACGCAGAACGAAAACATTTCGAAATCATTCAATACCCCAGAACACTTTTAATTACCATTCCATGTAAATCAGTGACGATTAGATTCCAAATGTGATTATGTTTTTTTAACCCAACAAGGGATCGGAGGAAGAATTTAAAAGTTACGGACTCTTGATTAATACGTTACTATGGTCCCAAATTAAATGCCCGATTTATGCAAATGATATGTTTTTATGGCAGCCACACACGACAAAAAGATTTTAACAGTAATTTGATACGATGTATAAGCTATTAGTATTCGATTAGTAATGCGAGATGTGACAGAATTTTGGATAGTTAAAGTCGATACATGAAACAAACTGTACCGTAGAAGTGGAATATTTCACTTTAATTTACGTGTCGCGTTAACGAAAAAGTAACCCGAGTTGTCCAATTTAAGAGTACCTATCTAATAGATTACCATCTACAGTAGGTGTGAAGAATAACGATACCCAAAATAACGTTTTATGAGCCACTACCTCAGCTGTAACATTATTGTAAATTATTATAAAGCATGTCGCAATCGCTTGTCAAAACGTTAAGATTCAATTCAAATTAAGTATAATACTTAACATCATTTTTCGGATTGAGCGTTAATTTATTCATTTATGAACATTAGTTTTGATAATTTACGGTAATATTATGCTAAAAATTAACTCTCGCCAATTACAGTAACCGAATTATTTACCGTTTGAAGTAGAGCAATATTTTAGACATTATTATGTTAATTTTATCATATTATATCGGTTTAATAATGGGATTGGACATCGATAAAAACGATCGGAAGACAAGTCCAGTTTCTGAACCGTGTCATTGCGTCTAAAAACTAAATTTATAAGTAAGTATAATAATATTTTAATATCTGAACCAAATATCTATTTTGTTATAAGAATATATCAATATCTACCTGTTAATAAGCAAAATAATTTTACTACTTTTGTGTAAGCAAAACTTACCGAATCTATGTACCTACATGATAAATTAATATGTGGGTAAATACATAAAGTGTGTAATTAATGTAAAAATGTACCTATTTATATCAGTCCACGATAGAGGATGCGGCTGTCATAATACTTCCAAGTTAGTATTTTAGTCCTTATATGAATCATTATTTAATTTAGATTTGCATATTAATGAAACATAACTGCGATGAAATGGTCAATTAATGATGTTGGCACGGGGTGAGTGCCCGTGCGCTTGCGCAGCGACAGCGACAGTTTAATCAAACGCCGATCCTTCATTAGTTACGCTTCGTTTCTTTTTGTTTGACACGTGCTTAAAGGTATTGGAGATATAAATCTTTAAGTGGGAATGGTTGATGATTGAAGTGTTGAGAAGTATATGGTCAAACGGTATTGTACTCGTAAGTTGGTGTAGTACAAGAATGAAATAAAAAATGGTGCAAACAATATCAATTAGACAACATATAAACCTAAATGTATGTAGTTGAACCTTAAGACAGTAAAATGTACTAGTCTTGAGGTGTCTTTAAACACCCGGTCCTTTTACAGAAAAAAATATACAGCCTAATCACATTCATTGCGTTTTCGATTCAAGCGTAATCAAAAAAATAGCATGTTCTATTAAAATAAACATCGACAATATAACACCACTTAAATGTTAATAAACAGCAGGAACCAGCTCAAAAATAAAAAGCGGTGCACAAATCGTGAATGCATTCTCCATGCACATTCCAGAAGCGCGTGGTGTCAGGCTAATCCTTCAAATCAAAACAATCAAATAAATACCAAACGTTAATTATAAGTTATTCGGATGCGTTCAGAAACAGTCGCCGTGCGTAAATCAGCCGGTGTTCGAGATGCCTCTATTTTGAGCACAGACTCAATCTCAGCCCGAGTTAATTAGAAAGAATTGCTTTTATTTTGCGTTTCCACACTTCACGTGGCGAGATGTGACGCAGACGTGCCTCTGTGTGAAATTGAAAATGCCTCTTGATGAATGGCGTCTGAGATATTTTATTAGAAGGTTATTAGTGTATTTTCGTCTACACGGCCGATAATTATAATGAGCAATCTGTTTGGTTGCTTCTGTTGGTGTTCTATATGGAGACTTGTCTGGATGTTTGCGTTTTAATTTAGAGCTTCTTTTTAATTATTGTGACAAAGTAAACGTTCGTTTTATTTTCTCTAACACAAGACATTTTAGAACAAACCCACTGTTCTCTTTATTTCTTTCTAACCTTCGCCGGGTGTTTTATGATATGTAAAGAAAATGTTTAAGTCCTAAGAAACAAATGTGCAATATTTTTGATAAAGCTACAGATAATTTAATTCGCTAAGGATTTTAGCTGACTACGATTTGATGACTCACTCTACAAAAGAAAAAAATGAGGAAACACTAAATCGATTTCTACTCGGCCTGCGAGGCGACGGCAGACTAGTTGGCACTACGATGGCAGTTGCGATGAATTTGTCTGAACGATCATCTTTAAACGATGCTTATAAAGTATTTTAAGATTGTGTAAAGAATGCCGTAGAATAAAGTTATAACATTTAGCTGCTGTTACTAAAAGAGACCACAGTATTTAAACTTCACAATACGATTATTTAAATTTGAGACAGTGTCGTGTATGCAATTAATATTAGTATCGCTAAGAGTTATTACTTTAAAAAAATGTCTTCCCGAGGTCATTGTTAACATTTTGATGATAAACGAGCCTTGGAAAATATAACGATTGCTAAATGTGACACAAATTGAGGACGTACGACCTCTCTAAGCTAATTTATGAGTTACTCGACTTAATTCACGTTAATAGTCCAAGAAAAATAATCTTTTGAAGTTGATTATGCTCATTTATTAGAATTTTACTATTTGTGGATATGAGAGTTGCCAACACACCTTGTCAATTTAATGGGTTGTCAGTGAAAAAAATTACGTGGAAATAATATAGTGCGAAAGAGATTAATTATAATGTGTAGATAAGTACCGAAAAGCATTATGATATACCAAAGTATATGTTGCACAAAGTATATTGCAACAAATGTACCTATATTAATTAGTATTTTAAGTATCAAAAATAAACTTTTTATTTGGGTGCCTATAGTGGCTCTGAAACTAAAGTATCATTCGTTATCGGAACTAAAAACCTAAATTTCTACAAACATATTGGTGACTGCACGTATGTCACCCACCCACACTTTTAAAAAAAAGATCAAAGAGAAAATATACAGGTATCATATCACTTTATGTACGAGCAGCAATAACAGAGTAAAAGGTTTTTTTGGCCTGAATAACGCGCATATAGATTAGAAGGTTACCAACAAACAACTTATGGTGTATTATAAACAAACGTGTTGACGTCTGTAGGTATATCATTACCACCTAATTGAGGGCTTGTAGGTCTAGTGACGATACTGGAGGTTGCAGGTTCGAATCCTACTAGGGGCAGATGTTAGTGTGATGAATAGGAGCATTTGTACGGAGTTTTGGATGTCTTTTATATATTAATTTATGTTTTTAAATTGCCCTGTACCCATAGAACAAGCTTTGATTTGTCCATGTATACCTACTACATACTACCTAATAAACTGCTAATTAAGTATGTACCCACTTTGAATTTCTAATCACTTAAAGAATGTTACAAAATCAAATTAAAACATTTCAATCTCTTAAACAGCCTTAACGGAGAAATTAAGAATTTTGCTCATTAAGTGGAAATATATCGGTTTATAATCCATTTGCATCAAATAATCGAATTTATATCTTACATACTTTTAACACGATATATCAAGCAAACTAACTTTAACTGAACTTAATAAATTAAATAAATACAGACCACCATAAATATAACCGTTTCGAAACTCCCTAAAATCTTATCGACCAATTTACTGCGTTATTTCAATGAGAGAAATTACAGCACCAATCTGTATGGTCGAATCAGGCGACGATTGTGAGCGACACAATGGCTGGTGGTTTTTAAATGGATGTAACAATTAATTCATGACAATTAGGTGGACTGACGCCCGCATTTCCAGAGCTTCATTGGTAGATATAGAAAATATTGTAATAATGATAATCTTAAGCTTCATTTGTACTGAACTATTTGTGATATATATTAGTATACATTTAAGGTAGTCCCGGCCTGTTCGCAATAAAAAAGTAATTTAATTAACTATTCGAATGAAACAAAGTATTGTATTTTATTTGGTGACGTTTCGAAAACTTTACACATTAGGTATCTGGTGGCTGACTGAGCAGACGATAGTATAACACTAACATGAGTAAGATACACGTTAAATACGAGTTAAATCAGATATAGTTTTATTCTAATGTGTAATAATCGCAAAAGATTTTGAATTTATTAGTAGGTAGGTACCTAGTATTTTTATGCTCGTCAAATTTCATAAATGTTGAGTCAACGATACCCAAGTTAAAGTCGAACAAACATACAATGCTTAGCCATCGCCCTGCTACAAACAAATCTAAAATATCACTTTCGTTCAGTCCGTTTCAAGAACAGACTATAGACAATGTTATTCTATGCGTTCTTTAACTCTATGGTAAATAGTAAAGCGACTGTCAAAAGTTAAAGCATCGCACACTATTGTCGTGATTAAAACTCTAATTGACCCACACTAAATCACAATTTACTGTTCGTGTCTATTAATAAGTATTATTTGTACTAAGTGTAAGTAATTATACCAACTGTTTATTTATGGTACCTACTTGTACAATTGGATATGATTTTCGGAACAGAAATAGATTTTAAAACGTAAACGTAAACATTTAGTTTACAATGCAATTGGCACCGTTTAGTTCTTAATTAGTATAATTAGAAAATTAAATATAATTATAGCTAATCAAATTGTAATTATTTAGACAGGTACATGTCGGTCTAATATAAGAAGTAATTATGAGATCTCAAGGCTCGCCTTCAATTGAATCAGTCTTATAATTAGAGCATTAATTAATACAGTTCTTGATTGCTCTAATAAACCCAATTAAAGCGGTGACACTGGCCTGACTCATTAATCTACTTAATTAATGTTGCCAAATTTATGTCTGCCAATATTCGCAATCTAGCAAGTCTATTGGAAAAAATAATAATAAAATTGAGACATATTTAAAAAAAAAAATTGAATAATATATCAAAATCAAAAGTAATCTTAGTTAGGTAGGTAGTAGTATAGATCCTTCTCCATAGTATTAAAAATTCTTACGAGTAAAAATTAAAGTATTGCATCATATTGTCATGTTTTGTTAAGTGATGATTGCTGAATTGCCCCTCATAGGTACCTACTCATAAAATTCAAAAACAATTAAAAACTCTTCCTATTAAATGTAAAGACTTCGTTCTATACCTTCCAAATATTCACAACAAAGCCAAACAATCATCACAATTTTAGGTAGTAGCATCAAATCTGTTATCTGATTAGCAGCTATTAACTATCTGCATTGTTTTGTATCCAGACTAGTTTCCTCACATCGACCCAATTTTAATCTGATTATTCATAGGGAAAAGTATCCGTGTCGATTATTTCTAGATCAATAAAACAATGACGAGTTTCACACTAGCCATTAAATAATGTAATAATATTTATAATTTTCACGTCGTTTTCAGTGTATTTTTATGAAATGCATAAATCACTTGTGTCGACACTTTCGATTATATGAGCAAGGTCGAATAAAACTGCCAGTAGCGTAGTGTATTCTTATCCTAAGTGTATACAGAAATAGATGACGTCTCATTATAAATTTCCACGACCAGATAAAAAAAATAGCAATGGAGTCATCTTCTGCAATAACGTTCATCGTTTGATATTTTTATGTATAGGCTGCCGAGAACTTAGTTTTATTAGTTTGCGGGATTCTATTTTCGAGTTCATTATGGGAATCCTAATGAACGAATTGCTTCCCATTCATGTTATGTAGTTAGTCTGCGCTATGATTGTCTTCTTTTAAGTACTGTTTACAGTAATAAAAGCCATAAGCGTTTTTTTTATTAGTGTAGAATTCTTATCTTGGTCATTTACACTTTAATCAAAATATTTCACTCCATCAGAAACTATAGGTACTTATGGAATACAATATTATCCTTGAAGTTTACTAATTATATATATGAGAATATAATTTTTGCTTATATACTTTTAATTAGATAGGTAGGTACCAATGTGCTAATTACTATAGCATTAGTACCTAACTAATATAAATATTTACTAGAATAGAAAAATAACAAGGGGCCAATCACTAAATAACTAGGTACATATTAAAAACACATACACTGCAAATATTAAGGAACTGACAAATAGCCAACATTAATAAAACTCATTAAAACAGACAGCGATAAATTCCGCAAAGACATAACAGAAACGTCTAATCCGCGAGACACGCGTTTGAAAATCGAATTTCAGTGCAATATGACGATACAAAACTGACACTAAGTGGATGCGCCCGCGCTAATACCGTCCCGAACTCGCCTCACGCACACGCCTCGCGCCGCCCGCCCAGAGAAAATCACGCGCGAAAAATCAAAGCTAGTGTTGTGACAAATTAATCCCTTCTATTGTTCTTGTTTGTAACAGTGATGTAATTATTTTCCCGTCAAATAAATCTGTGTTAACTTACACGTGAGTGGACCGTCAACGCTCCGGTCCTTTACCTGTGAACAAATGTTTGTGCTGTCAATAAGTGAAACACGAGCTTTTTACTAATTTTCGAAATCACTTCACGTGTCGAGTGTCTGAGGTATGTTGTTTGATGAATAGGTGCCTACCTACTGTATAAAATATGATGCAGTTGTTTTTATTATCATGTTCATATCATTGTTTTATTTTTAGTACTATAAGTACTAACTTTAAAAAAGATTTTGATTACATATGAGAGTTCGTTTCCTGTTATAAGATTGATTAAGTTTTAAACTAATTAATTTAAACTGACGTTTCCTGAAATTGTTTTATTATAAAACCGCAATTTTAGTTAATTTCCTTGAAGGGAAAACTTAAAATAAACTTTTACGACCCTCGACTTTCACATAAAAAGTTCTTTCATAATTTAGTACCTACAGTCAGACTTGTTTCTAATTAAATTGCGTGTTACTTTATTACACGTTTGGTACAGTCGTGCCAACCTCCGACTATGTAATGAAGTATAAAACATTCGACAGTGTAATAAAAATCTATGTTTATTGTAGAAATTATCATTTGTTATACCAGAGCCGTTTCTTTCAGTTGTTGTCATTAGGTATTTTAGGCGGGTACCTACCTTAATTATTATTTTATAAGCATTTGATTTTTTTTTCAGTTTGCTTACTTGTAATTAACAAAGCAAACCTAACAAATTGTCATTATAAGTATATATGAGCCCTAACTCAACAAATTTAAATCTGTAGAAACTGGAAACAAATGACATAAATGAACGTAAGTACCTACACTTATTTATACCTAATAGCAACTGCTATTAGGTATAAATAAGCTAATAAGCTAATAAGCTTAGGTACTATCCTACATAATATAATAGGACCAATTCGTTCGTTTAACGCACTGGTCATTTGTACTTGTCGCATGCTTTCTATTTCATGTGATAATGAGTTGAAATAAGAGCAGCAAAGACTGGCATTATCCTCCTAACTCCATTTCTCACTTCCAATTTTCCAAGAAGTACGGTAATGAGATTCTCGACGCCGCTCCAGCGAAGGCTCTGCAAACAGCCTTGTGTGCCCAGCGCAGTCCGGTAGCCGCTCTCTGTTTGCTGTCGACCTGTTAATTAATAACTCGGCGCACAATGTGTACACAGCCTTATTACCGGTAAAATCTCACGAGTCACGAGTCCAAACTCAAACCAGTTCCAGCTTCAGCGGACGTTTTCTAATCACACGGTAATGGACTGCGGAGGCAGCTCGCGCTAATGAACTTCGGAATGCCTTATGCCTAATCCATGTCGCATAAAAATTACAAGTCATTAATAAAAGCGCAATGCAGTTGAATGTTACATTTAAATCCACACCTCGCACCTATTAGTCCCACTAATTTGAATACAAAATTGGCTACCTTCAATACAATGTTATTTATCATTACCGTGCCCATTTAGCCTCGCACCCGCGCTCTATAATTACCAAGAAAAAATGAAACTTGAAGAAACGCGATGGCAACTAATGGCCTGAAACTAAATTTTAATTAATGTCACGTTTTACGAAATGAAAGTGATTACAGAAATAACACGACAGGTCGGTGCGAGGCGCGAGGCGCGAGGTGAGGTGGGCCGCGAACGTCCCCCTGCCCCTACTCATGTTCGACAATTTACGACATGGTAATTATGTATACGTGTTTAGGCGCCTTCGACGTCTACGGCCGGTGTAATTTTGGAAATTAAAAACGGTAAGCTTCAATCGCGCCGTAATATCTAAATGATGGATTAACCTCGCGTTTTGATGTCGATCGATTTATTTGGCTGGCAGCCAGTAATTATTCTTTATCGTCGTACGTGTGGTGAACACAATTAGTTATTGATCAGCCGGCAATTAAGCCCAATCGATTTTGTTTGTTGAAGTTAGAGGAAATTGTTTTAGTTCGACTTTTAACCGGCGGTTAATGCCTCTAATGGATTCTTAATAATTTAGATTTACCTTTGTAATTCTACCGTTAAATAAAAACAATAATAGCCTGTTTTTCGTTGTTTAAAAATCGAATGGGGTACAAAGGCCCACCGACGAAATAAGAAGCAATTTATTGAATAAAATGAGATAAATAAATTCAACTAAGCTAAACAAGTAAGGCTTACTCCTTTCGGTGCTCGTAACTAGCAGGACAGCGTGGCTAAAAGACAGGAATAGCGTTGTTAAAGTCAAACAACTATGGCAAGGCACGGTTCGTCGAGTAATTGGCGCGCACCGGCCCCGGGCGTCAGCAACACCTAGGAACGTATCAAACCGTTTTAATAATGAGCTGGGTTGAGATCGTGAAACAATAAATTGCAAAGCTTGGAGGCTTCGTGCTCGAGACAGCTATCTGTGGCGAGCATTATGCATCTCGTGTTCGGGCCGAGATAGCGGGCTATCATCTCGATTGATAGGAGAACAGCCCCACGGCTAGACGGGATTTGGATGCATTGTGAAAGTACCACTTCCATTATGCAAGAATCCATTAAAGGTGTTGCGTGAAATATTTAAACTATGGCACTGTGCTCCTGTGATTTAATTTAAAATCACATTTGTAAATGTATTTGTTGCAGAATATTATAGTGACAAGACAGCTAGTTATGTCTGATCATACATTTCTGTTTCAACCTTAACCCTAATTTTTCCTATTATTTAACAACAAAGCTGTGAAAACAATAATTTAATCGTAATTAAATACGATACGAAAATTACTTAAATAACAAGTTAAATTAGTTTCCAACGCGAATGACATTTACTTTGGATCGATACGAGCTAGCATCATTATGCTTGATTGTAACCGCGATTATGAACTCATTAGCTGCTTACATCAAACTCCGCCGTTGCTTATCGCCAGATCGTTCCGAATTAGCTCCAACTTTTTCCTTAATTAAGAAAGTATGATTAACAAAGAGCAATCACGAAAACAAAAGTCTTATCATTGGCTACGGTACACTGCAGTGTAAATAGGACTACAGCAGGCTTGCTGAAATCGTTGCACCTGCTAAAGACCAGTTATAATTATATAGGATACGAGGATTTTCTTTTTAAGCTTTTGAATATGTCTAAATTAACTTAGCAGTCATTATTCACGAAAAATCTGAAAATACAAAAGCGAAATCAGATTACAAAATACCTGTGTCGTAGTAGGATTGTACATTGAATAGCATATATTTTATAAGTAGGTACAGATTATAAAAAATACCTTTGAATTAGGTACCTCTACATCTTTTTTATTTTTACCATTTATTTTTTTGTTTGTTAAAAACCTGTGTCAACTAAGGAAAAAAGTTGCATATAAAACTGTACTACATATACGCACAATTTACAGTTCTAGTGAAACGAATCTGCTTCTAACTTAGACCGTACGAACCTACTGTATTCTTTCTCTCATTCACACATAGGGGAGAGTGTACATTGATCATGGGGAACAAACAAAGACGAAGCGAAATTAATAAATTACCGCGGACAGTACTAGGACGTGTTAGACAATAACAACTTTGTGTATTTATCTTCTAATGAACCCTGTATGCATCGATTTAATGGCTGTATATGTAAGCTAAGCATCCTTATTTAAAAAAAATAAGAGTTTGTTTACTGTTTAAAAGCACATACAGCCAGCATCAATTGTCATTATACCTATGTACTTAATATCATTAATACTTTCATAAGTCTTAAATTTAAAAATATTGTGTATCGTTTAAGTTTGTAAAGTTTATCACTGGTCGGTAGCATTAAAAGATTTATTTTTCTAACTGTAAAGGATTTAACTCAAAGTACTTAGTTAAATTCTTATATAGTTGTTGTAGCGTAGCACAATAATAATTATTATATTAATATATCATGCTGACGTCTCCAGAGCATTTTAATTCCCATAATATTACATCAAAATCATTAGGTGGAGATTATTAATATTTCTCAACAACGCATTACCTGCTCAAGTAATTTCAGCTCCTTCATTGTAATTAGTAAATATTATAACAAAGCACCATATTAATATAGTCCGCAATAAATTATAAAAAATAGCTGGGTATAAAATTAATTAGCTCGTGCTTTTTACTCAAATCGCCCAATCATTTACGCAATTATTGTTATACTCGAAGGCTTTGCCCACCTTTACCCCATTAAAACAAAATAGGTGCATTAACATCACAAACTCATACACTCTATCGTAATTATTTCAATAAATGCCGAGGGCCATAATGACCCAGATATTGTAAGGGGACTTGACTCCACGTCAAGAAGCTATGATTTTTATGATATAGCTCAAGTAACTCACTGAGTACAAACTTACACCAGTTGAAATAAAATAACCTCGGAGCACTCCCCATTCGTCCGGTGGAGCAGTAACGGCCCCAGGGTCAACTGTAAACAGTCACCTTTCGAAAAAAAAAAGAAATGTTATACCAATTTCATGATCTTTTTTTGTAATTGACATCTGCATCGAGCTTAGTCGTCAAAATCTTTAGGCTTACCTAAAATTAGTTTAGTTGCGCACCTATTTAGTGTAAAGGTTTTTAATACGAAATATAAAAAGTGATCGGATAGCATTATAATTTTATTAGTAATATAAATTTTATAATGCTATTCAAGCACTTATAAAAAACTTATGAAATCAACACTTGAATGAGTAAGCACGTAATTTTCCCACGACAGCACTGCGTAGAAAATGCGTTAATTGCGCTAACGTTTGGTGTTAACTTTCTGAATAATTGCAACAAACTGATCCACATTCTTAGTCACAAATATTGACCGTTCAATAATTATTGCGCTATGACCTGTTTCCGAGACCCGAGTAATCTATTACTTTTCTGACGGTTTCAACGCTTGAAATAGTTAACTAATGAATAAAACATATAGATATGAATCAGAATCATGTTTTTATCTGATATTATTACTGCAATTACGACACATTACGATAAATAGGTACATCTTACATATAATAAAACAGTAGAAACCGCGTGTCTGTACAATTGTAATTTTTAACAAAAAATGGGTGTGGGCAATAATAAAAGAGTTACAGAAAACAAAAATGATTTTTTAGATTTTCTTTTCTGTCTGTCTGTCTGTCTGTCTGTCTGTATGTATTCGCTAATCTTGAAAACTACTGAACAGATTTTGACGCGGCTTTCACTAATAGATTAAGCTCTTCCCTGAGCAACATATAGGCTTTGTTTCATTAAAATCGGATGTCAAATAAAAAAGCTATCGTCTTTTAAAGTTTAAAGGTAATTTTTCTATAGGAGATTTTATAGTTACATAATATAGTACTAGATGGCGCCTCAAGGCAATTAAAACGCGCTATAGCTTTTTCTCTGAAAAGTATATAAATACAAACTGGTTGTTTCTCTACGTTTAAAACTATTTAATTTTGTTTGTCTTGCGATTCGGTTAGTTGATGATTTTGATGTTATACTTGGATATGAAAATACGGACTCTGAACTTGCTTTGTGAATTGGTTGAAAAATATCGGATATAATCTAAAAAAATATTGCCTACGTAGATTTATTGAAATAAATATATGTATTATTGTATGTATTTGCTTTGATTTTAAAAATGCCCAGACGAAACGCTTACAACGTATCGCTATTGAGAAATCTTACTCCGCCTAAATTGTGCAATGGAACCCGACTTAGAGTAACTTCTTTACAAAGAAACTTAATCGAAGCTGAGATTCTTACTGGATGTAGTGCAGGTGAAACTGTATACATACCACGAATACCAATCATCCCCAACAATTTCCCATTCCAATTCAAACGGACACAATTTCCAGTGTCCGTTTGCTTTGCTATGATAATTAACAAGTCTCAGGGGCAGACGCTAAAGGCTGTTGGAGTTGATCTCAGGTCGAATTGTTTTTCACACGGCCAACTACCAGTGGCGGGACTAGGGTTTCAGAATAGGGCAAGCCGAAAGATATGATATTGGTATAGGATACCTACCGAAAAAAATACGGAATGCATGCGATTGACAATACATAACATGCCTTTTCATAACGCCAAATAAGTTATTCAGTCATAATATAACTAGGTACTTATATTACCTACGTAGCTACTTATATTACCTACGTAGCTACGTTGTAATCCATAAGTTATTGCCGCCGAAAAAAATATGCAACACTAACAATATAATATGTTTTAATAACAAAATACAATAATAATAAGAGGTACCGATCGTTTAAATACTTTCACCTTTTTCCAGATCAAAATTTAAATAAGTATTTTACCTTTGCTTCACGTACTTGCACCAAAACACACACTTTAAATCCCCATAAAGCACTATTTCTTTCATTTTGTAACACAATTATATGCCTACGTACTCACTGTTAAACTACAGTTAAATTAGAAAACTCTCGAACACTATGAAACCTTAAGAAGTTAACTAATCTTTAATCAAAACACAGAAAAATAATGTAAACACTTCACTCAATCAACCAAGTATTTAATAACTGACGCGAAGTTCAAACGTGTTGCAGAACAGACAACTGACAGTCTGACACTATTACGCATGCGCCAAATTGGTTCGCAGCAAACTTCGTTAGCAAGCCCTGGATTAAAATCAACGATTTGACTGCAATAGAAATATCAATCTCTTATAGGTTAGAAAGAGAAATAAACACTAAGAGACAACATGAACGCAAGCCTCATAAAAGCCTCCAAGTGCGAGCGAGAGGTCGCGATCAGTCGTGGTTTCGTAAGCATCGATTGGTGCGCGTGATCTAACATATTATTGGCTGGCGGCGAGCGAGTGAGCGAGGTCATTGCATTGAACTGATCGAATATTATAGCGCGAACTTTTAAACAGTTCGAATGTTGATATTCCTGATGGACAATATGTTTAGTAGGGCAATCCGGGCTTTTCGGCTTGTATGAAGGGCACGCCCCTGCCAACTACCTATACGTGGCTTGCTCGCGGGTTAGTAATGCGGATAACCTTTTCATATTAGCCCCAGAAGGAAAAACTGTTAATGTGGTTTATAAAGACATTTTATAATTTACATTTGAAATATTAAATACATACCTATATTATATTTTTTATATTATTTGTCTGTCTATCTGTGTGTTCCGGCTAATCTATAGAACAGCTGGACTGATTTGGACGGGACTTTCACTGGCAGATAGCTTATATGTAATAAAGAGTAACTCATTTTAGAAAAAAATCTTTAATTATCCATACTTATGTCCCAGTACTTAAATTCCACGCGGACGAAGTCGCGGGCACAGCTAGTAACAAAATAAATTTATAAATTAAAGTCAGAAAATATCGGTAAGTACTTTACTGTATATTTATTCATATGAAACACGTATCTACAGTACTGCCCTGCTAACGATAAAAACAGTACCTACTTAAGTAAGTATAATTGAGTTTCATACATACCTAGGTACTTAATGAATTTGTCGATAGTATTGGCATAGTACGCACGATAGAGGCAAGTCCGAAACTACGTTCATAGCGTTACTTCCACTCATTAGGGCATTACGACAAATTACTAAAAGTGTGACGGAATCTGATAATTCAGGACTGACCGTGGCGGATACGACAAATGATCCTAGACACTGACCGGTTAATGTTACTTTGTCTAATTGAAAGGGTTTCGCTGTATTTAATGTTGTAAGTTTTTGGTTAAATTATTTGATAATGGAATAAACAAATTAAATAGTTAAAAAATAGTGATTATTAATACGGAATGATCACTTTTTTTTACTTACCTACCTATAGTTTCTTATATCAATATTTGGTTTTCATGTAGATATATGCATATCTATGAAATTCCTGTATATCATCATGTAGATATCTGCATATCTATGAAATTCCTGTAAGTATATTCAATACCCAACATATTAAATATTATATTACCTGCCTATATAGGTCCAGGTACCTACCTACTGTATCTAAATATATAAATATAAAGACATAAAATAATAACACTTCTGTAATTTATATACGAAATGGATTAATATTTGCAAATTACTATAGTTAGTCGTACTTAGTCCACGCACTTACGTTATTAGTCTTTGATTTCCTTTCATACATTAAAGTACGTTCACACTTCGCCGAGACATTTTAATCTAATAATGCACGGCCATGATTGCTTCTTGTGCTTTCTTTTATATTTATAATTCATATTTAATGATTGACATTAAAGGCAGTACTTTAGGCCGTTCTCGATTATCACAACCAGATTACTCGGACCTGTCAAATTTTACTTACTCTACTAATGAGTTTAATGTTGTGTGTTGTTGAAGGGTTCTTTTTACACTGGTATATATGCACACGTTAATTTCAGATTTAGGCGCTTTCGTGATAGTTATGAAACGGTCATTCTATTGTACGGCGGCCGTAATAAAGTGCAACGTGATTTTGTAAATTAGTGCTGACTAGCAGGTACTTACCCTCCACCATGTTGTTTAAGCAGGACTTTGTAAACGATTAATAACGATTTTACGTATTTTTCTCATTAGTGAGTTTTATCTATCCCTACTAATATTATAAATGCGAAAGTAACTCTGTCTGTCTGTCTGTCTGTGTGTTACGCTTTCACGCTAAAACTACTGGACCGATTTAAATGAAATTTGGTACAAAGAAAGTCTGGAGCCTGAGAAAGGACATAGGCTACTTTTTAGCGGACTGCAAAAAAGCTAGGGTTCCACGCGGACGAAGTCGTGGGCAGAAGCTAGTAATCTATAAATTATATATTATAAAGAGGAAAGGTTTGTTTGTTTGTTTGGATAGAATAGGCTCCAGAACCGCTGGACTGATTTCAAAAATTCTTTCACTGATGGGAAGTTTCACTATTCCCGAGTGACAAAGGCTATAAAAAAAGATGATCCGTGCGAAGCCGGGGCGGACAGCTAGTTTATTTTATAAAGTAAAATTAAAATAAGTATTACTATTTCGGTTTCTAGTAAAATAGTAATCCTATCTACAAAATTACTATATCTACGTATGACTGTATTTTAAACTTTATCTTTGTGTGTAAGTGTCAATAAGAGTCATAAATCTCTCAAACGTCCTTGATGAGAAAGACATATTCCGAAATATTTTCAGACTTTGACTCCTGTCTTATATTTGACGCAGACTGTACATGAGGCGTTGTCTTGATCCACATTCTTAATTTGATTTCCCACCTACGTTGTTTTATTCATAAACGCGGTCTTAATTCTGTCATCGGTGAGATCGATAAAACAAAAACAGCTGTAAAAATTATAGTTGACGGCCGCAAAAATAATTCCCGCATAGCAATTAAAACCATAAAACACTCTCGAAATAAATCTGAAGTGAAATATCATATCTAAGGCAAGCAATAACATTAAAACATATACAACGGGGCAGATGCGCCAATATTCTATTATTACTGGCTTTTCAACGCGAACAGCGTTAGCATTCCCGACTATTTCTATATCCCTAAGATGAATCATTAAATAATAAAATCCAAAGCACACTTAATGCGCAACAACACACGAATCTATTCATATCTATTTATTAACTAACACATGCACGCCGCTAATCAGTTCCAGGCCTCGTGTTACTTCTCTATCGAACGCACACCATTTCACAAAACCTATACATCAATGGACGATCTAATTGCGAGCTCGTAAACATACGTCGGTGTGTTTGTTGCTGCAACAATGTGCGTGTTTCCAGCTCAGATATTAGTGGCCACTTTAAAACAAAAATACAATCAAATTTGAATCAGGATTTGAATTCGGGACGGTTACGTTCTGACATATGGCACGCTATAAATAAGGGACTAGTTAGCAGGAATGGGTTCGCGCGTTTTGTTGGACGAGGAGAGTGACACGGCATATTTTAATGTCTTGGAAGTTATTAGCTACAAATGTCAAATCGTTTGATGCATCAACTACTTTGTTAAAGTTGGCGGCGGCAGATTATTTGCAGGCGTAAATTAGGTTCACGTGCGTTTTAATGCATCCCGCAAGTGTTTGTGCTCTAGTTCGATAATCTTTGAGCGCGAATGGATCGGGCGGAGATGATTCATAATGTACCGTTCTATTGTTGGCCTGCATAATGCAAACTCGAAATTATGTAACTAATGTCCATAGCTTTATTTAATGTTCCTTATCTACGACGCCGGTGGTTAACATTGTTGTTTATTTGTTTCCTTTGGACTTCCTGTACATTACTTGACTTTGTTTCAAATTGATTGGCACCTGTAGTTGCGCAATGCTAATTTACCAGTAAGATCACTAAGTGTGACGTATCGAAACTACCTTCGTCATTGTTATTATATTTTTGACATATTTGGAATTTTAACTATCTCAAAATTTGCGAAAAGCGTTTTAAGACGTAATCAGGCATCTGTCCATCCAATCCGAGTACACTTTCTTAATTCGATTCTGTGTAAATAATTTTATAGACAACGAACCATTTCAGAGTTATTAAGCTTTATGTTAAATTACGACGGTACTCAAAATTTAATCACTCTTTCAACATTCAGATTTTGCTATCTCGCCACAAAAGATTTCAATGTGTTTTTGTTTCGATAATGCTGCGATCCACTTAAAGCAGCTATTTCAGATCGGAACATTAAATTTGATCGATCAGCACCATATTTTTCCTGTTTACCAAATATTTAAGTAACAGCCATAAGTCAAGCAGTAAAATAATTCAAATGTAAAATTTCATGAACGCTCATAATGAACTTGGCAAGCGACCAAAAAACGTCTTATTTTCGATGTGGAATTTGGACCAATTTTTTATTGCAAGGGAATAGTGAATATCACTGACCTTATAATGACTTGTCTAACTTCTAAATCACAAATAACTCTTGGTCGAGTGGATAAAGGTAATCACTTAATTCTGCAAATATACTTCCCAGTCACAAAAATACTCAAATCAAGCTAATTATTACAACTGCATGGAAAGTAAGTAGTACCTACTTACAAAACCTATACTACAAATCGATTCCAGATTTCACGCAATATTTTATTTGACCTAGAGGTAGAACATAAAATTTTAACAGATCCTAAATTTCACACACCTATTCGTAAATTGTTTTAGTATTTGAGGAATTGACATCACTTTACGAGCTATACAAATAACAAATTGATTTAGCAATCACACGCGGAGATTTATTGCAAATTCCAATCACTATAATAATAAATTTTGAAATCATTCACCACGTGGTGGCACGAATGAAATCTTTCGGTGTTCTATTTAATGGCATTCTTTCTGAAACGAGCGGAGAACGTTACTATATTATAAAACCTTAAAGCTTTTCACTGAACCTCTTGGATCGCTATAAAATAACTGAATCGGTAATTACATTTTAATGTTCCAGAATGTTATATTTGAATTTTTAAAGGTTGCAAAACCGTATCTAGACCCTGAAGCTACATATTTGGCTTAGATTGGTGGTTCTCTCTATTATAAGTTTTATGAGTAGGTACGTATATAGCTGACAGAATAAAGAAGAGGATTTATTTAAACATAGTCTTCCTACGGACCAAATGTATTTTTACTAAACAAACTAATCCATAAGACGAAGCTAAAAATTTTAAAAATAAGAATATCCAGTGTTTTTTTTCAAACTAGCCTTAATATGAGAGTACTCTTGAATAAGACTCGTAACTTCCCTCCAAACATAAACCTACATTACTCAGCTCCAAACGAAAGATATAATACTAACAGCGATTTGATATTGTGTAAGCGTAGGTATACATTTATTTCAGGGACTTGAATCGGTTTTACTACCTTATGTTCATCTGTACTATTTTTTATCTGTCATAGTTCTTTTACGATTGGAAGCGGTCTGTTTATTTTCGTTTTTAATTACCCACGCGCATTGCCAACCAGTGGGACGAAATGGAGAAAGTAGATTTATTTATGTATATATGTGTCTATAATTATGAAAATGCTTAGACTTAATAAAATAGTCTCACACTTATTTTTTACACGTACGCATGACCTAATAGTCTTATAAATTCCCTTCTTTAGTAGATATTGTAGTGACCAAATTCGAAATCGTTCAATACGTACCCACGCAAATTCAAAAATAAATATGACGACTTAGAATCTTTATGAAATAACGACATATCATTGTTTTGAATTTGGTCTCTTTAATTGTAAAGGAGCAAACTATAAATAAAAACATCTTATCATCGATCATCTACGAAACTGATTCGTTTATTATTATTAAGACCAACAAAAAGCAAGAACTGTTTTTCATAATATAATAGTATAATACTATTACTAAAATCCTAGTATTGGTCATAAATTCTGTCATTACCGCATTCTATAGAATTGATATATTAACTATGGGCAAATCTTAATGAGTAATGTAAGTGCTAGGAAATCACGCCGATAGAGTGGAATCAAATCTCCCGCCTGAGTCAGAGTCGATACGTTCTCGCGTAACGACCGTCGGATGCGCCCGAGTGTTCCACTGAGATTGTAAATATTTCTCTGTTTCTGAACATGACTGAAATAGAATAGAACGCGTGCTCCTAAATCCCCTTTGAAGATTACACACGCCGGCATTAGCTCTGGCAAATTACCCTCTAACAAAGATTGTATTAATTACGCGCTCCCGATAGCCCAATGTAAATATACATTTAAATTTAGAATTCAGCAAGTGGCGTGCGTGCGCGCAGCTTTTCAACGCCTTATATCTGTCATTTTTCTCCTGATTCTAACAGTTTTTTGTTTTGTTAATGCCGTTTTAATCGGTACCGAAGCCGAGCAAATGTTTTCGTGTAAGCCGTCTTTATTGGCATCGATTTAATCGTGTTAAGATTTTTTCGTAACGGCGTGCTCATACAAAATTCATGGAACTTGAAAATTTGGTCAAATTAGACAATGTCGAACACAATTCGGAAACTCGAAAAGTGAAATTACATGTTATTAAGAAACATCAACACGGGACGGTCGTTATAACACAAAAGATAAACAGTCTGAATTAAAGAGTCGTTCATTATAATACATTTTGCTTAATACTCGCGTTATTTGGGCGCGGGGCGTGTTATCGGCGCGGCGATCGACCGATGGCCACTGCTGATTGTTTCGTTCTGGTACTACCTTTAATAATAAACTTGCCACAGGTTCTGGATTTGCTTGTTTATTTTTAGGGTTCCGTCAAAAATCTCTTTGTTAGCCATCGGTGTATGAAATCTAAAGCCATCCAGCTGCTTTGATGAATGTATGTATTTAAAATTGGTTGTCACTGTCACACAATGCACAATCATAAGTTACCATCCACTTGTAATATCGATGCGTAGCTGACGCCTTCGGTTCATTGTTATTTAAACTGTATAAATTACTAGATTTTTAAAATCGATTACTGAAAGTAGTAGGGTCGTATTTTTATTGATATTTGATAAAGCTTCTTGATTTTACACTAAATTTTTAGTAAGATTACTAGCACTTAACTTATTGGTAAGTGATGTTTGAAACTTCTTGATATATCATAATGATGATGAAACTACCTCTTTCAGGTACGTCTGGTTTGCGGTGAATTTGTTTGAGGTGGCGAAGTCGAGGTAGTTTTGGGTATCTTTCCGGTAAGTGCAAGAATATCCAAAATTACCGTATAAGTTGTAATAAGTGAGTAAACAAATATAATAGGTAGGTATATACAGTGAAACCTGGTTAACTGGGTCTTCCAAGGGACCTTTAAATTAGTCTCACTTAAAGAGGTATTCCACTTACGCAGTGTCCCAGATATCTAGTTATAAAAAAATACCTGTTTCATTTACAGAGGGTTTCATTAACAGAGGTAAGAAAATAGGTAATCTTTGTTATAGAGGTGTATTCAACAAAGCAACGTATTTACTTTGTAAACAATTCACTATTTTCCATAAAAAATATCAAAAATGTGGTTTAAAGACAGTTCTCCTGAAACGAATAATTCGTTGTTGACGTTTACAAAATTATTAAAAGTTGGAGGCAGATTATTTTACTGATTCGGGCACTGACGTTAATTTTAGTTTTTTTTCGTAATAATAAAGACTTTGTCCTCGTTTCGGTCTTTTTGAAATAAATACCCGATTAATAGAGAAACCGCATTAAAACTAAGTTATATAAGGGCCGATTTAGAGAAGTTCGAGTAGGCAAAAGAGAGAGGAGACATCCGAGGTCCGAGGTAGCCTATGTGTACCTACTGACTTTATCCCAGTTACAGAGATAAATACACGCGACTTCTCAATTATAGAGGTAATTATGACAAGAAAATAGAAATAACTTATCCCAGATAAAGAGGTTGCTTTTGTCTTACTAACAGAGGTAATTCATAGCTAAAGTGCCGGGACCTCAGCATGTGTTCCAGATATGGAGGTTTTTCACTTATCCAGGTCCCTCTTAAACAAGTTTCACTGTATTTAACAACTAAATCTTTAACACAATGTAAGTATCTACTTATGTGATAAACTGTGCCGAGAGTATTATGATTGGTACCGACGACTAAAAATGTTTTAATGCTATTTTATACATCTATAGGATAAATTAGACATTACATTTATTATTACGGCTTATTATATATATCTATATTATGTTAATTTTTTACAACCCAATAATTATTTTGATACCATAAACAACATAACAATACTTCCGCACATCGGCAAACCTCAAAAATTCCAGATCGATTCAATCGTACGCACTGATAACCCGAAATTACGATTCGAAACCCCGTATTAAGAACACAGAAAGCAATAAAACAGCGTGAAATAGTATGAGAGCATTAATTCGATTATCAGATTGAGGTGCGAAGCGAGTTTCGATGTTTATCTAGGTATAAAGAGGCGCTATAAGAAATTATTTAACAGCTGTAAAATAATAAAAACGCTCATTAGCAGTCATTTAGGAGCCGCCTCTGTGATTGAGGGCTAGATAGGGATAGGTGTGTATTATTTGGTAATAGAGGGTTTGGGGGAAATAATACGGGGTCAGTGTATAAAGTACTTACAGTACTTTTTCTGAGAATGTGCCGGGAACCAAACGTAGAAGTTCTATTGTTTCAGCTCGTCTTCGTTAACCTTGGCTCCTAGACAAGTACCAATCGATAATAGCAATTTGAATGCAAATTCCTCTTTTTATTGAAAATAGAAATAATATGTATTTTTTCCAAGAAAGGTATAAATCTAATACATTCAAACGAATAATAAATGGTTTATACCCAAATATTGTACCAACGAAAGGATTTTGTTTCAATTGTTGACGTTTCGGAAACTTTACAATCCCCATATTCGTCTAACGCTTAAAAATAAAAATAAAAAATAAATACCCCAGTTAAATCCGTTCTAGTTGTTCCATTCCATTGTGTAATAACCACGAACGCATCAGTAATTAAAATACCTACCTAGCCGAATTGAGAGTACCCTACTTTCTATATGGAGGTCGGATAAGAGTCCCTTATTAGTACCTTAATACTGTAAATTTAAAAAAATAACATCGTTAACTTTTTATTAAGGTATGTAACAATCGCAACAAAGGAAACGTCCTAACCACACTTCAGAAATAACCCTAATTATAAACACAATTAAAACCACAACAAACACTTATACTTGCAAACATTGTATTTTACCCGATAATCATTTTAAACATACCTTAATTGCATTTCAGAGAAAAACCATAATATATTTTCCGAACAAAAAAAAACACCTACTTACCTAATTATAAAAAATATTTTCAAGAATATAAATCACAATAGCTTCCATTTAAAAAAAAAATAAAAAAGGACCATGTACATTTTTTGACTTTATTGCAATTATATTTAGGATCTGTTTCGTAATACCTAAAAGTTTAGTTTACTAAATAAATTAAATCGTACCTTAACATTTTAAAACTATATAATATTATTATGCTTAATTTATAAGGAATACAAATAAACACTTACTGGAATAAAAGGCAGTAAATACGATTATACAAGAACATAGTTCCGTCTCGTAAGGTGCAAATAATAAATCAGGAGAGATTAATATTAACATAATTTCGAAAAATGGAATTTATTCTTTCATTATAAGGCTAATTGCACCCTAGTCATTTTCACAATGGTAATGTCTTGTTGTGGTCTCAGCTCAATTTCCCTGAGGGCACAAACTCGCAGGAATCAACGTACAATGATAACCGAAGATACACAATGATGGAAGTGGCTGTATGAATCTTTAAACTGAAAGCACGCAATCTATTCCAGCAAAACTGAATCACTATGATGACTAATATTTCGTATGGCAGCAATGTCTTTTTCTGTTTCCAATTTATTTTTATGCTGACTGAAAAATTGCCGGTGATCGGTGCTTTATCCTTTCTTGAGAACCATTCAGTACAATGTTAGCTAAGTACCATTTACAGGGTTAGTAGGTAGGTACCCATTCATAAACAATATTTAAAAAAATAATGTAAGTGTTCGTACACTTTTAGCCTTAAATTTCCAGAGGTAACGAAACATGAACTTGGTTCAGTTTATTGTATTGCATAAATATATTCGGTATGGTATAAAGAGTTTCCAGTGCATCTTAGTCTTTGTAGGAAACAGTTCTTACAATAAACACTTGGAGGTACAATTAGGCGTTTTGTACGCGATGCAAAGCCTCAATTAAACCTTCCAGAGGTTGGCCTGTACTTCGAGTTTTAATAAACGGCTTTGGTCTTTTACATTTTATTTGCCGATTGTCACTAATTTATATTGCGGTTTTTATTTTTCCCCGCAAATATGATTAAAGAATCAATAATATTCGACGCATTGCAGAAACATATTTATCTTATTGTCAAAATAAAATAAAAACATGGCAGTAAACTTAACGCACCTTAAAAATGTTGCATATTATTTATGTTAATTTGAAAAGGTTATAAAATTAATGAATAACAATCAAGGGCTTTCAAACAACAATAAAACTAATTCAAATACATGAAACGCCACGCGTCAAAACGTTCTACAAAACATATTATACTGACTCTAATTTTGTATAATAAAATGCAAATTAGACAATAGAACAAACAAATTATAAATACATTACCTTTTACGGAACATTAAAATTCTCCTATAGTAATTTATTAAGATTCCCCCTTTCACTAGGTCGATTCCCACTCAATCTTTGCGTCCGACAAATAGTTTTACAAGCGAATACGTTTCTTCACGTTATTATAATAAAGCTGTGAATCGTGTACTAAAGAAAAGCTGCAAGTAAAACTCATTTTGTTAAGTATAATTGGCGCTAAGTGTCTGTTAAGTCATAATACAACTTAAGTAGATAGCATCCGTACATGTTTTTGTTGTATGCAATTAGCACTTATTGTGAGTAACGTCAGTTGTTATTACATACGTACGTGTTTCATCACATTACTAAAGTACAAGTCTTTAAGTTAATAATTTATGTTAATGATGGAAATGTTAATTCCGGCGTGTAATTGCGATTCTTTGATATTATGTTATTATATAAGCGATTACATGAGCATAATATGTTCAGTAATAAAAGGTTTTAATTTCTCTCTTTCGCATTTACGTTCAGTAATGTTGAGAACGAAATAAAGTTTTGACCGTTCATGATTCCAATATAATACTCAATCAAAATAACTGAAATTAGCATTGATCCTTATATGTGTAGTAAAAGATCTTTATACTTTTAATACATAGTTTTTTAAAATAAACCTTAATGAAGTTTAAAGTTCGTAGATGGATATTATAACTAAATACCTAGTTAATATTGATAAAATTATCACTGTTTCAACGACACGTGTTAAAATTGTTTATTGTGTGCTGGCGATTGCGTCAGCTCAGTCTGTTAACATGAAGAATATGGAAAATATAAAACGTTAGCATAATACAAATAATCGCGTATTAAATCCAATATATACTGCCTTAACAATTTAAGACAAAGTACCTTCCGTCAACAAATATAAAAGAATATCGACATTGTATTAATTCCTGTTTCATATTCAATGTTGATGTTATTTTGTTTAACACGTGTGGACACACGTAGAGCTAGACAAAGGTAATTAAGGGCCCCTACACAAAATCACTTGTTCCACTGAACAAATTATTACGCCTATCTCGTACGGTTCCTCAATGTACGCAAAGGACAAAATGAGGGACTGTTAAAGAATAAAGGCGGTAAAAAAGAGGTCAAATAAATCAAGGTTAGTACACGTGTGAGGTGTAATTATCCATCGCCAAACTTAACAACATACCTTTGAATTTGAACCGTATATTTAGAACATCAAGACATTCATTTCTATAATCTTATGACGACAGTAGCGGTAAAGAAATATCAGTATTGTAATTTGAGTGCGCACATCAAACAATACAATTACATTTCTATAAACAGCTGCTGTATTATTTATTTTAATTACTTTAGAAGTAATTAAACAACCCTGACCGTTGCAATAATACAAAGACATTTAGTACTTTACGACTATTATTTTATAGGAAGTACTTTATATAAAAAATATAATAATATTAGTTTTCTGGTTCTGGAAAAGTAAAATTTTGTGTGCAGTAGGACTAGTATGAATATGGGTATCAAATATTACCAAACATATTGAATATATAATACCTATGTATAGGTATAATATTAAAAATTATGTCTGTTGTCATTGAGAACGCAATACGCCGCAAACTACTCGCTTTCCTAGATGCACTCAAAACATAACCCCCTTTTTGGATAGTCTGGTAAAAAGTAGTAGGTAAGTACCTAAATAATATTACGTTATCAAGAGTATTATTTTATATTATTACCTCCATACTAGATTTCACCAAAATCTGTCCGATTGTTCTTGAGTTAATAGGCAGTATAACTAACCCGACGTTGTATTGCATACCTACTACCTATATAGATTATAATAATATGAAACTAAGAAAAAGTTGCAACGACCGTGAAGTAAATTTATAATTTCGTAGTCTCTGTTTACCCCAGTGGAACTAAGGCGAACATGTTTATTGTTTCCCTTTGTCGTCACGTCTAATTCCCATCATTACTGTTTGGAAATGATATAATAATTATGAACGCTATGTAGAGGCCTGCGTTCCGTGACGACGAACCCTTTTGCACTGCACTGTTGTTAGTACACGCACTCTTCCTTAGTTGTTAGGATAATGCATGTTACGTTCTAAATTCGCGAAAGTGGACCTAATATATATATATATATATATATATATATATATATATATATATATATATATATATATATATATATATATATATATACAAAGATATATATATATATATCTTTGTAGGTACTTTTAAATACGTGTAGAATGATTATGACATGAAAAGTTATGTTTAAACCTATTCAATCACAATATTAGCGATGCTTGATTTAAAAAATGTGACAACAGTAGAGTTGTCCTAGACCCAGCACTGTCGAGTCGACATTTTGCCGACATAATATTGAGAACGTTGACAAGGTAGAGGTTTGTCGGGTCGATATTGTTTCGTTGTTGACATGAAAATATAAAAGACTATAAGATTTCTCGTTGTCGACAACGTTACCGATTTTTGACAGATCACCGCTAGAATAAGATGATATATAAATATTAATAATTTATTTTTGGTAAAGAAATAACATATTTAGAAACTTCTGGACTGTATCTTCATAATAATCAATTTACATCAACATATCAATTAAATTAATTAAATATTTGTACCGTTAAGACCGATGCCTATTCTTTCATGTTAAACACATGACGTGACATAGTCCAGGAGCTAACGCTTACGAGAGCATCATTACCGGTTTTGATAATACCGCATCGGTCTTTTGTTATTTTGACACAGGAAGTTATTAAAGCAATTAACTGGGGCACGGCTCCTGGGCTATTATCATCTCTACGAGTGACGTGTTAATGCCGGACGGCTACTAAGGATGGGCTTGATGTCGATAAATTCGTATTTTATCGATGATCCAATGGCCAAACATGAAGGAAAATATTTGGATAACGTATAAAATTTGGTAAAAGCTATTAGCAAAATTTTATTTATTTTGTTTCCTTTCATGAATTAAAGTAGCTAGTTTCGTTAACTTATACATATATAAATTAGACAGGTCTGTGGGTGACGGTATCTTAATTATACCTAGAAAATTATTCCTTTTGAACAATTCTCTCAGATAAGCTTGATATAAATATTTCTTCCAGTACCTAGCAGTTTTTTGGAATAATGCCAGATATAGTAAACTAAGATAAATACATCAATAAATAAGCAGGTATAAATGTTTATAAGATAACCTTCATTATTAATGTATTACAAGTGCCTTCACATTATACATCACTATTCACATCTAAAATTATATCGGTTTTTAATTTCAATCGGAGTGGCCGAATAAGCTACTGCACGATCACAATGCACTATTTCATATACTATGGACATAATTGATAGTCATACAGCCTTAACAATAGTGAAATCATTACCAAGCCGCATTCAATATCGCACATTATTTATCGATAGCTAAGGTCGAATATTGCTTGTATTGTTCGCTACAGAAGTATTAAAAAGTAACAAATAAGTTTAAGTTGCGTGGCTCCCGTACTTACACCAACTCTAATTTTGGGAGTCGTCATTATTGTTTCTCATGATTAAATTTCTTTTTTGCCTACAATAGAATCACAGCGTTAGTTTGTGTTACGATAATTATGTGAGTTATTTTGTGTGTTTAACTTAATTTTAGTCGTTCGGGGTTGGTTACAAACGACAGGATTTCTGTGGTTGATGACGTTTCTCATTATTATTCTGTTCACTGTGTTCATCTTTGTTTCTCACTGGTTTTAATAAGATATTTGGTGATATAAAATTATGAGATAACACATTTGGTTTGTAAATTTATTATTTTAAGAAGGAAAGAAAATACAATATAGGCACGTTACTAGTCTACTAAAATACTTTGGAAAATCCTTTCCAGATATAGTATTTTGAAATGAGTTTTTCTTAAGTATCTATCATATAGCATACTTATCTACAAAACCTATAAAGATACCTAAAGAGCATCATAGTTTTCCTTGTGAGACATTTTCCTTAAATTCGCCATTGATTTCAACTCCAAACCGAACTAGACTCAGCCTATCACTCCCTTCAGACGCATCAAAAACATCAACCAAATACGTGCTCTCACGTCCAAAATAGTCATACACGTAAATCTTTACACCTTATATGCGTGGAGAGTTTTAATTATTCTGGTCGGCCCCGTGTGAAACCAGCACGTGTTGAACAAAGAAAGTAACGTGTCAATTAAAAGGTATTTGCTCTTTTTTCCTCTGTAACGAAGCGTAATGCAATTATCCGTAATAACAGGATGAGACAACGCGACAAAGCCGAAGAACGCCTCGCGTCGTTTGGACAATTAAAAAGTCATTACCTTACAGTTTTTACACCTAGCCGGGACTTTAATTGCTTGAAACAAAAACCGAGACGCGGACGAAATGAATATTGTGTGTGGAATGTTACGAAATTACTTTTTACGTAATTAAGGTACTCTCTGATAGAAATAGTGGCATTGACTTTTGAGAATAATTGGGTGTACTTATTAGATGTCTTAATAGTTTTATATGGCGTAAGTTACTTCATCTTTGTTTTACAAGTTATTTTTTTCTGTAAACTGACTAAGATATAACTAGCTCAAAAAAGGTTAACGTCTTAGGTGCAAAAAAATATCAATATAAATTACATACAAATGATCAGTAGATAATTATTAAAATTAATATAATAATAATCTACAAACCAGATTTAGGTTTGAGTATTTATGCGTTTTAATTTTCATATATTATTATCTTCACTGATAATGTCCACAATAGTTCTTCTATATATCTTTGTTGGTACATCTCTACGTGACCTTGCCCTCAGCTGACCTGTGACGTCATCTCACTTCGTTATAGATTTCCTTATCGTGAAGCTTGTTCTATTATTATGCTATTAATAATAATAATAATACGACATACATACCTATAAGAAATTGTAAATGAGTCTGGCGGGCTTAATGTTTTAAAGTTTTTACAAAATTAAAAAAATGTTGAAATTAGACAAAGTCTTGAAACTTTTTTTTTTCGCTTAACCTAACGCTTTCAAGGTTGGAAACATAATTTCATGGTAAAAAACAAAGAACCAGTAAAACGTGTCACTGCAATTATACCGAACTTACCAAAATTACTGTGTTTATTACGATTATTATTTCTGTTTAAATTATAGTTT
The DNA here is from genome assembly GCA_038024825.1 of Polylopha cassiicola. Lineage (NCBI taxonomy): Eukaryota > Metazoa > Arthropoda > Insecta > Lepidoptera > Tortricidae > Polylopha > Polylopha cassiicola. The sequence continues at coordinate 9,323,193 of CP149044.1, read as the reverse complement.
ATAAGTGTAATTGCAACCCTTTGGCGCCATCTGGCGCTGATGAGCGGTGGCGACAGAGACTCACCTACTTAGCACATGTAGGTGTAGCTTTTTTACTTTTCATTCATTATAAACTTTATTTATTTATGTCGTAAAACTAATAAAGTTAATTTAACAGTGACACACAATTGTACGTATTATGTTTGAAGTAAAAATAAACAGTAGGTACGTACTCTAGAGGTTGCTATCTATTGTGAAAACTGGCCACGTGGTAGATATGATTTTAAAGAACATATTATTATTATGATTTGAATAGTAAAGAGAGTTGTTATGGCGAGTCTAGAATAATGGTTATGAGTAGATTAAGAACGAATTGATTAGACAATTTTTAAGCCTACTTATAAAACTGCTTATAATATTACCTACTTACTACATTGAATAAAATATTTTATAGGGTTCCTATAATAAAACTACAGACGGGTTATTTCATATCACTATAGAATGATATAAGTAAGTAAACGAACTGTAATTAAATAGGAGACATATAAGTACATATAATATGACGTTGACACAAGTAATTAGTCCACGTCATACAAATAGGGGTTAGAATTAGTTTCGTTAGTATTTGCCTACGTGCTACGACGCTACGCCGTAGCAATAGTTACACATGTATGATAGCCTGTACCTACTTTAACTAATAGGAACGGTAAGTACCTAGTTATAGTGTACGATAGTAATACGAAAAAAAATTTAACCACTTATTGGATTTAAGCTTAATAGGAGATGACCTGGTCATCGTCTACGCTATCCGGGTGCAAACAATTATATGAATCTATGACTTTAAGTTGGTAGTAATGTGAGTTAGTATTATGGATCAATATATGACTTTGAGTTATATTATTACCAACTCGGTAGTAATATTACTCTAAACAAATCAGTGATATCACTCGAATAGCGGTCCTGGACCGCTATTCAATGACATGAGAAAAAGAGATATCACCAAAACAGGACCGACTGGATAAAAATAGGAGAGGCCTCCGTCGCGGTGACTTACTCGATATCTAGATTGTTTTATTTTGATTGCTTTAACTAGACTACTTTGTAGCACCTGGCCAATATAACAACGAAATCGAATAAAGTTTACTATAAATTTCACCCTTTTAATTTGTCCCTACTTCACCCCCGTTATACCAAAACAATTGCAACAACAAACAGCCAACGGTAATTTGCCAAGTTTTTATATAATTCCTATGTCGCTAACTATTAATATAACCGTGTTTAATATGAGACATGTGTTGCAAAAACTTTTATTATAACACTAATCCATTGCATATACACACGCACACATGCAAGTTATTTTTCTGCTATACAAACACAAAGCTGGAACGCACACAGAAGTGTCGGCACTTAGTTTAGCAGCCTCTAGGGCGATAGGGTAAGATACTGCCTGACGACAGTGAAAAATTAAATATAACTTAATATTTTTTACCATTAATTTAAGTTTAGGTAGCTTAAATTCATTTGTTGTTAACACCATTTAATAAGTCGGTTTAGTAAGAAATGAGTAAATTAAACATATTAGGCAGCCTGTTTCACAATGTATATCTCATATATCTATCTACCTATATTAAATAGTACCTATATCTGATTTTTAGTTTTTTTGTTGTAACAAACCCATCACAGCAAAAAGCGCATGAATCATAAAACAACTATCTATCAAGTACTTACATTAGATAATTTCTATTAGGTAGGTACTATTACAAACAGTATTTTGTATAACTTAAATATACCATATCATGATTTATTTACTTACTTAACCTAAACAGACGCTAAAAATATTTTTAATGAATACTGCATTATAGCACGCAAAAAATAGTCGTGTTGATTTTATTGACCTTCTTGATAATAAAAATGTCAAAACTCTACTTCTTAGTTCTGTTAGATTCTCGCTGCAAAGTTCACCTACCCTCTTACCCCAGTGCGGCCGCCGCCCGCCGGTGCCCACTCTCATCTGCTAGTTCTTAATTAAGTTAGCTTATATAACGAAAGATGGTCTCATTTAGATAACGCCGCAACTTCCACAAGCCCAAGTTACCCGGCTACTTAGCGCGCGCTGTTAACGCAAACTTTCAGATAGCTTCCCAAGTTAATTAGCCTTTATGATACTGGGCGTATGCTCCGACAATGAAAAATATTTAAAAAAAGAATTTTCTTATATTTTTAACCCCCGACGCAAAAACGACGGGGTGTTATAAGTTTGACGTGTCTGTCTGTCTGTCTGTCTGTCTGTCTGTGTGTGTGTGTGTGTGTGTCTGTCTGTGGCATCATAGCTCCCTAACGTATGAACCGATTTTGATTCTGGTTTTTTTGTTTGAAAGGTGTATATGTCGGGAGTGTTCTTAGCTATGTTTTATAAAAATCGGCTCAGTAGTTTAATAATTAGGGGGGGTTAAAGAGGGGATGTAAAAATAAATGTCTACTAATATACTCGAGTTGGATATCCAATGAAAGAGGGTGACGAGTACATTACAAAATTGAAATCATAATGAAAATCGGTTGAGTCGTTCAAAAAATATTGGGAGTAAAAGTGGGGATGGAAAACCAAATGTCTACAAATATACCCGAGTGGGGTATCAAATGAAAGAGGATCGCGTGTACATTACAAAATTGAAATTGTAATAAAAATCGGTTAAGTAGTTCAAAAATTATGGGGAGTAATAGTGTAAATGGTAAGCCCAATGTCGTCAAATATACTCGAGTGGGGTATCAAATGTAACAGGATTACATGTACATTACGAAATTCCGTGTTAAATGGAAATTAGTTAAAAATAATAATATGTAGTAGGTACCTACGTACCTACTTACAAAAAGTACCTATGAAATAAAAAAATAAATTAAAAATTTAACAAACCCCCGACATAAAAACTAAAAGGCCCTCTAAAAAGTATAACAATAATAAAATCATAATATTAGTTACCTAAGTATTAATATTTCTACAAAGAAAACGTCATGTCGGGGGGACCGTAGGTTTAGGTAGATTGTAAATATTAGGTAAGTAAGTACACCTAAATGAAAAGCGGTCCCTCCGACATGACGTTTTCTTTGTAGAAATATTAATACTTAGGTAACTAATATTATGATTTTATTATTGTTATACTTTTTAGAGGGCCTTTTAGTTTTTATGTCGGGGGTTTGTTAAATTTTTAATTTATTTTTTTTAGTTATTGAAGTCGCTTGTTAGTCATAACATTGAGTGCTTGATATTTGAAGGACATTGATAAAAATTTAACGCTACGAAAATTAACCTCAAATATGTAAAGAAATTTGAGATGACTATAATTACTAAATACTCGTAGCTACCAAAAATTGTAATAATGCTTAAGCCCCCTTTCTTACTTTATTTTTGTATTACAAGTAGGTACTTGTTAAAATACGTTCTCTTAATCATATGATGGCATGGATATAAAGTAAACTAGAACAATAAGGTCAATGTACATAAAAATAAGGTTGTATGTATTAGCTTAGATATCAAGTGAGACAGTAATAAATGTCACAACGCCGCGTCACTCGCCCTCTATCGCGTTCCTAATTAATATTTCCTATGAACAAGAAAAGGCAATAAACTGTTATTGTATTAGTCGCATGGCTGTAGTATGTTGGTATAAGGATACTATGTTTATGTTAAGATGTTTTGGTGCACATTAAAAGCATAGAGCAGTCATCTATTTAAATTCTTAATAATTTTGTCAATTTCAAATTACTTATTTGTTAAACATATTATATAGATAAAAGATTCTTAAAATATCAGTATCACAACGGTAAGCCTAGCATATTAATGTTTAAGCCAAACTAAGCTATCAATCAATTAGTTTAATGCTATTAATAAATTTACAATAAAATGGGATGAGCGGAGTACAGAGGTACATACATACCCTAAAATGAAAGACGATAGTCCACAGAAAATTCACAGTGACCGGTGAATTTTCTACGATTATGAAGTATTAATAAGGCTTGAAGCCCAACTGCAACCTTGATTTTAAAATAGTAAGTTATAATATCTAATACATTTAAAAACTGTTTAACATGTACCTAATACGTTTTTAATGTATATGTATGTCATAAAATACAATTTAGTGTTATATTATTTTGATGTCTTTGAGCATGCACCTATTCGACTGATGAGAAATCAATCGTAAGTTTTTTCTAGAAAGAATAAAAAAAATACTAAGACCAACAAATAAGTATACTAGTATAGTATGTAGGTAAGTATTATTTATGTTAATTTGACAATATTTATCCACTCAAACATAACATAATACCACCCCTGAACATTATCAGATCGGTGGAGAGATATCGTTGCCTAATCAACCAACTTTCCTTCCAAGTTATTACAAGATTAATACGAATTCTAATCAAGTTTTCTCTCATTAAGCACCACGGTTACCAAGCCCTCTTTATTATAGTGGAATAATACTCGGGGTAATATCGTGGTATAGTTACTTAATCAATTCTTTTGTTGGTTGACTCGACCCCCACGGGTGGGGTTGATTAAGAAGAATATTGCTTGATTACGTCTGAAATATGATGAACGTAGATGTAAGATCATGGTTCCTTTAAGATGCTGTTACACGTATTGTCACATTAGAAAGTCAAAGAAGTTTTCGTAATCTTTGACACCTACGTTTATAGCTTTCGCGGTCATTAGTCATTGGCATAAAACGATTATAAAGATTTAGTTTGAGTTTATTACATTTTATGTCGACGTTGCGAAAATTATCCAGTCATATTCATAGCAGACTGAACATTAAATTTACTAGAACGGTTTGTTAGTGATTAATTTATTTTTAAAATACTTTTTGTTGCGGCGTTTCTTCTCAGAAATTATGGTCTCGCGGAAGCAGAAAAGAAAATCTGTCGTATAAAATTATTTTTTAAAGTCTTTTTACTAATCAATGATTTAATTTGATTTTACTAAAGTCAAGACTACGTTTTCTGCTAAATTACCTTTATTTATATTTTTTTAAAACATATCCACTTTGGTTTTATGTTTATTAGAAAAGTTCCGTAAATGATGAATTACGAAGAATAGATTGTAATCAACTAGGGTACATTTTAAGATAATATTTTCTATTTCTTACTGGTTTTTACATAGTTTTCAACTGTACATACGACTAGATCATCAGAGAGAATGCATCATTATTCTGAATGTTCTAAACCGAACATGCGCGTTAACCACAACCGCATAATACTTTAAATACATGTACGCACTTTGTTAACGTATCTTACATATTATTATTACTATTACGAAATACCAGAAATAAGATCCTAAAGTGAAAGGAATAATGATGATGGGACGTTAGTGTCGATAATTGCATTAATCTGTAATCAAAATGATATAGGCGCCTTCAAAGAGATTTCCAATTATTCGATCGCGTAGAGTCCGTAAGTGATTAAGCCAAGGAAACCAGTAGGTCCTGGGTATGTACTACAAGTTTAACTAAAACAGACTTCAATATTAACTACGATCGAACCAAAATTATCGATCGGATTCCGATTGAAAGCGAAATCCGATCGATAATTTTGGTTCGATACCATTAGTTTTTATTTATAATGATATTTTTGTATCAAGACAAGAACAGAAAACTGGGAAACTAATTATTTTCTGCTCTTGTCTTGATTCAAAAATATCATTATAAAACAGACTAAATTAGTTTTTAGAATATACTTACTTAAACGCAAAAACAAATATATAAAACTATGAACATACCAGACAGTCTAGAACAGATTGCAAAAAAGTCCTCAAACTGTTTTGTCATTGATCTAAACTCTAAAACTTAAGTAACAAAACGCACAATTAATAGGAGGTTGTTCGCTAAACGCATTCGCCCGATTACAAGCGATCTCCTTTGTACAGCAAGCTTATCGCTACGAGAGATTCAGCTAACGACCGTCCACTCATCTTCGAGGGACACAATGGCCGACGAATTGAAACTCGAGATAGACAATAGAGTAAATCGAATGGTCAAAAGGCGAGTGCGAATCGCAAGGGTGGCTTTGTGCGTCGATTTTCTGGTACGGATTGACGCGTTCGTAAAATTAAGGTGGTTGGTTTTTAATGCTTGAGGTTACTTGCGTTAATTTGACTGTGTAATTAGGTATGACTTCCTGTAAATAATACCTCATGGTCATGGTCAGCGATGGCTTAAACTACATTTCTGGGAGCTTTATTTAAGTTTAAATACTAAAACCAAATACAAAAATGATAACACTGTACTTAAAATTGTCGTAACGGATTAAAAACAAAGTTAAAACTAAGTATTATTTGCTTACCAATGTAACAATAACATTATTACATATTATATAGTAATTACAACAGCAATCTTGCAACCTTGCTTATGTAATTAAAGTGCTATTAGCGAAATTAAAAATATCGTCATTAAATCGAGTCTGGCGACGAAAAGACGAAGGCCAAGCGCACACTGCCGGTAATGACGAATAAATTGTCGTCAAGCAATGAGTAATTAGTACAACGTATTATTCGAACTGAGCGTGACACGGGTGCGCGGTCTAATTTTTTTATTTTATTTTTTGTTAAGGCGACGTTTTGCTAATACGGTTTTGATGCCTTATTTAGATGCACTGTTAAGTTTAGCTTACGTGTTAGTACTGGTTACAAGAGGAGAATATCGATAGATATGAAAAGCCATGGCCGAGATAAGCACCTATTGTCCAACATGGGGCATTATATAGGAGTGATGATGATGATCTTAGCATCAAAATTATTTCAAAAACACATTAATTTTCAAGATATGACATTTACAAATCTCATCCTTTAAAAATATTTACTCTTTGCTCTAACTAACTGCAATCTGGTGATTTCCTACCTACAAAAAATGGTTTATTAAGTTGTAATAATATTAAATAGTTTACATATAATGTTTGCAGTTTAGTTTGTATAAAACCCCACCTTAACATGCATAGTTATTAAAATGTTTAATTACAGGAACGGTAAGCGGACGTAATCATTGAGTCAGTGTGCGCTACAGTTTATCCAAAACATAGTAATTACGCATGAAATTATGCTCAAGCGCACAACTGCGAGTAATTATCAGGGAAATGATTCATGTTTTGTATCGTGACGGTTGGATTTAATAACATTTTTTAATTAAAAAATGTTATATCTAAAAATGTTTCCCTAAAAATTCAAAATGTCGAATCAACACTTACTACTTTACAACTACGAAAAATAGGTAAGTACTTATTTCTAAAATGTTCAAAGTACTGGTCTATTAATTTTTGAATTACATTTCCTATCACAAAAATAATAAAATTCACTCCTCAAATGTTATAGGTAGGTACATTGTCTCCATTACCCCCAAATGAACTTTTATCAGTAAAACAGATTTCAATATATTAATAACGGACAGTTATGGAATATTTTTCATTGAAACATTTGAACAATACGGTGAATCGCTCGTAATTACAGTCGAGTAGTTAACTGTTTCATACACAATACGAATAATTTATTATAGCGGGCCGTGACTGAAATCGTTCACGGGTTAATCACCATTCAGAATGGGCGGATGTTCGAAAAATTGACAGCGGAATATTGCGAGTGCTAACTAGGAATTTGTAGTGCAACCTATTGTCTAGGTGGCTCTATTCTAAATTGAATGCGTACTTAATAACAATATGGTCCGTGTGTAATTCAATATTTTTATTTGTAATTACTACCCTATTCACTATCAATTGATACTAATGTTTGTTTGGTTCATAACCGAGAGCAATAAGTTTTTACCAAATAGCGATGCAAATGTAAAAAGTACTGGAAAACGTAATCGTAAACTCAAGTTTATAATTTAATTGCTAAGAAAATATATCATACAAGTACAGTGTCGATGACACAGCCTGTGAAATATCGACTACTGTTCTAGGCGCGAACAACTTACTACGCGAGACTATCTCAACAAAAAGAAAATCGTGCTGCGCTACACGTCCCCGATGCAATATAGCACAATTTTTATCTTGCAGATTTATACGATGCTAGGAGCACACATAGGCCCGGTGCAGCTGCAGTACTACAAGCATTGCCCACGTCTGGGTAGACGCTGTGTGTGTGAGGTTGTGAGCCTGAGATGCGAGCGCGAAAGTTTTGCATATGTGTAATGTTTCAAGATACACAGGTGACAGAGCCGATACGCGGTAGGCGGGGCCAAGGGTGTGGTAAGACCTATTGGAAAGAGATGGCGGACTCGCTATGATAATGATGTTATTGCTTTCTTGATGTTCGCTCTCCTTTTATTATTTCTCGATCTGCTTATAAGGGATACCTAAACGTTAAGTGTGAGTGTATGAAATACGTTTATTGTGTCGTTATGGCTCGAGCCGGGAGAGAATGCAAAAAGTGGAGATTACAGATTTAAGATTCCTCGCAGGAACCAGTTGCGGCCGAGATCGATAAATGTTAATCAGAGGTGACATGTGACATCGGTGATACATGATAGTTTGATATGATACCGATGTCGAATGTTCGCTTTTTAGGAGCTTATTCCATTAAGAGATTACAAATCTGGAGAGGTTCGCTTCACATTGGTACCATTTTTAATGAATTGGGTAGGTACATACAATAGTTTTTCAAAATTAAGATAATTTCGCAATAGCATAAATAGTTAATAAAATAAAAGCTGCATGTAGTGTTACCCTAAATTAATTATGCAACGGCGTCAGTCGCTCGCCGCGACCGCAAACCGAATGGATCTGCTGATACGACCTTTTGTGAGGGGCTCATTACAGCTTTGAGGTAATTCTGTAACATCCGGATAAGCTTTGTTGAGGAACAAATGCTAAACATTTTTTTACATTGACCCGATTTACCTATTGCAAAATAAGTAATATAGTATTCTTATGAAAGAAATGTAAATACCTATCGGAATAAATACCTTCGTAATATTTACCTATATTAACACCTACCTTTCTTCTACATTAACGCTGAATAACCGACATTATAACAAAGTTAGCCATGAACGTAACTCTAAGTTTATCTTAAGTTACTAGTAACCATTAAAAGTCTATCTTCTCTCACCCTTGAATAATATCACGGTGGTTACATTTTAAGCAAATATTAACTTTCGTTTGCTTCCAAGAAGCAAAGTAATAGTTTTCCAAAGAACATTGTTAGGTTATGTTACTTATATCCAGTTACAGACTAGTCTCCATTTAAATTGATTAACAGTCATATAAAATGGTGTTAGGATATTTTTTGTCCACATAAAATTTTTACCTTACCTATAGGTAAACATTTTCACTAAAACAGTTGCATTACAAATTCAAATACCTATCTTATTTAATTAAGTAGATGTGCTACTTAGGTATTCAAAAAATTAGGGTATACCTACATGTCTCCTTAACGTCACTCCCTCACTAGGGCCGTTATCAGAATCGAAAGTTCCAACATTTTAGTTAATGCTTATTCATAAGAAATAATAATAAAAAAATATTTTAAATAAAAAGCTTTTATTTAAATGCTCTAAAAAATAGATGATAAAATTTTGCTTTACAAATCGCGTAATAAGCTTTTATGAACATATGTTAAATATTATGTTAAATTATACAATTTATATTTATTTATATAAACAAAAGCTTGTCGCAAAATCAATTTTTTTTAAAGTGCAACCTAATTTTAAAGCAAATGATAAGAAATCACTTAAGTCTTTTATACATAGGTAAGAATACTGTTATATCAAATCTTGCGACAAGCTTTTATTTATATAAATAAATATAAATTGTATAATTTAACATATGTTCATAAAAGCTTGTTACGCGATTTGTAAAGCAAAATTTTATCATCTATTTTTTAGAGCATTTAAATAAAAGCTTTTTATTTAAAATATTTTTTTATTATTATTTTATTTTTTACTTTTTAGTTATCGTTGGTTCGGTTTCTTAAATGAGTTTGCGTTGTATAGTCACGGAGTTCCTATGGCCACCTCCTGTCTCCATCATCAGACCCTGGTCACCATTATAATATCAAAGTACTCGTCAAGACGAATCAAAAGAGCCCAAACACGATGGGTTTGCGTTGTATAGTCACGGAGTTCCTATGGCCACCTCCTGTCTCCATCATCAGACCCTGGTCACCATTATAATATCAAAGTACTCGTCAAGACGAATCAAATGAGCCCAAACACGATGGGTTTGCGTTGTATAGTCACGGAGTTCCTATGGCCACCTCCTGTCTCCATCATCAGACCCTGGTCACCATTATAATATCAAAGTACTCGTCAAGACGAATCAAATGAGCCCAAACAAGATGGGTTTGCGTTGTATAGTCACAGAGTTCCTATGGCCACCTCCCGTCTCCATCATCAGATCAGCTCGATGGTACCATAATATTGCATTGTCACCTGATTCTACCATACATGTAAAATTTCAGCTAAATCGGTTGAGGGCAAGTGCCCTAAAATTAAGTTGCAAGATTCCACCCGAACAAACATCCATACATACATACATACATACATACATACATCGCAAGTTAAATAAAAGCTTTTAAAAAACTTCATCATATCAATCATAGTGAACAAAACAGTAGTAAAATAGCATTCGGAAATTAAAGTGGTTAAAAAGCATAAAGCTCCATCAATTGCTCTAAAATTTTATTGTGTTAATTTAATTTAAACTACTATAATGGATTTAACTTGCGTATTTTATTCGGAAATTATACAGTTCCATATTCGTAGTACGACTGAGGTGACGACAGGCAAACGCTGAAATTATTACAATAAAACGTTATTTTTTCTTTTCTTATTTTTTCTTAATTCAGTAGAAGCTATTTACCACTGCGTCTTTAACCGTACCTATTAACGAAGTCCCAGTTAATGCAATGCTTAAGTTAATTCCGTCGAGTACGCGGAATCGCGGGCGGTCGTGGTCTGCGGCATTGTTTTACGGTCGCGACTCGAGTAATTCCATCGTTTCTGCAGTGACTACTTTGTTATTGAGGTGATGATCGCTCCACTGTTGCCGGATTGGTAAAATTAAACAATAAAGGTCATTAGTCCTATGGACGTAAACTAATTCTGTTATTTTTTGATGATTATGTTTTTCCAATTTAATAAAAAAATGTACGTATAAGTAGGCTTATAAAAGGCGCTAATTTTATTTTTGTACTTCACAAAAAAACTAGAGATTGAAGATTCTATGTGAAAATGATTGGCGAAAGAAATCAGTATAAGTACCTAAAATTACAGTCTACTGATTTATCAGCAATAAACTAAAGACAATGTCAACGCAAGTATAAGATGCTCGTGCGAATCTCGGCCCGGCTCGTTCATCTCCGAACAATAGGAAACATTTCCACCACTTGCCAATGTCATATTGTTTCTGTGAATTATTTTTTGAGTCATTTAAAAGGCCACCCCAGTGGCGGGCGCATCGGAACATTTCGACACTAAAATGTGATTTACAGCCTAGCCCGCCGATTGCGCACTAAAAATGCACTTACGTCACTTTCAATTTTAAAAGGTGAAGTTTTATCACACCGAAATGATCTTTGGAGTTTTGATCTGATGTTCTAACTATATTGTAGATATACGAAGCAATGGTTTATTATTCTTGGTAAGAGAACAGAACTCATAAAATTATTTTACAGTCATTACAATATAAATTGGATCCGAGACTTATGAATTCATATAGGTACGTACTAGTGAAAGTACCTAATAATAATTATTAGTAGTTACCCAAGTATCACATGAGTTCTACCTATATAAGCTGTAAAAACATTGTATAAGGGTATTCGTTGTTATACAGACTTTACACAACATATAAGATACAATTTTTTGTGTAGGTACTAGGTAAATATATAAATTCAAGACCACAAACAAATATAAAAAAAATGTTCATAAAGTATAATTTTATACCAATGAGTATTCGCTTCGGTGTAAGAGGTAGTGGGCGACGAGCCTATTTAGCCAGGCTGTTGTAAAACTCTGCGATTGTCCGTGTTACGCCGTAAAACGATCCATTCTTGAGCTGACGAGTAATGGTTGGCATAATCTAAATAAATATCACTACAGGACATGCCTTAGTCAGAAGCTACCTGGTTTTGTTGTCAATATCTCCATACTTACTCTGGGTATTGTATGTATGTCTTTGTACCCACTGCTTATTATGTTTTAGTAGCTAATTTTTCATTTTTCTAATGTTAAAGAAATTACCTATTTAATAAGTAGTGAGTCATAATTATATTTTTACTTAAAAGGTACTACATACTAGGATTTTTCTACTTCTTAACACTTACAAAATAAAAGGTAGGCAAAGCCTACTAATATTATTATCTTGAAATATTTTTCAAACGATCATATATTATTCCAAAGCTCGCCTATGGAAAAGCTAGTTATCCATAAATTACACGATTTAGGTTTATAACTAAACCAGTCACTGTAGTAGGTATATCAATTTATTGAAATGCTTCAGTAGCATACATGTATATGAGATTGTTATGTAATTGTGCATAAAATGATGATATAAGATTTTCAAATGAATTGATCGTTCTATTTCGATATAAATCTAGACATTCGAAGCTTGGAATACAATTTATATACCTAAGCCTTAATAAAGTAGTGCTACGTACCTATTACAGCAACAAATAACTCTAATCGTACACCTAATGTTTAAAAAACAAATTTTGTACGTACCTACATATTTGGTAGGTACATGTACATAGGTCGTAAAGTATATTTCATACCGGTAGGTGATAAGGGCATAAGCAGAAAAGCTTTTGCCAGGTCAGTTAATATACCTACCTGTAACATTTGAACGAAGAATTTAAAGGTACTTACCTAGAAAGTCAGACAATTTTAGGATAAATACAAGAGTAATATTATTAAACGAAATAATTGTAATCTTATGACAGAAGCATAATACGCAAGTACCTAAATGAAAAATAGAGGAAATTCAATAAACGTTATTAATTTATTGAAATATAAAAAGCGTCCTTTTCCTCTATTGGTATTGATGAACGTATGAACAATTTATGGCTCTTGTATTAAAAACAAGTTAAACGACTTATATTAAAAAGACGAAAAATATCCTCGAACCCTCCGGATGAGCGCCGCGGCCGGCGCAGGCGTCGGTACATTGTCTCTTTTGAGTGGTCAGTTGAAAGAACTACCAACATTATAATATTAAAGGGCTGACAGGCGATACGCGCTTCCGGCCGGCCGCCATATGCCGTTCTATTTAATTTTTCGCCGTATGTGTTTATATTAATTTTGTAAGTACACGTTGCGGCTTGATTTTGAAGTTTGCTGCATTGAATTGGGATTTTTGTATTGTTTGCATGAAATATGTTGTACGGTGACATTTAAATGCATGCATATGTACCTATATGCCTCATTTTATTGTATTTAAGCACTTGCGTGAGCAAGACGCTTATCGATGTACTTCAGTTTTCACATTTTTTTATTATAACTCAATCTTAGAAATATGTATTCACAGTAAATATGTATATTGCAAGACAAGTGTCAATAATTATAATAAAATAACTGGTAACATGATAAGCAATAAAACTGGATTCTCATAAACTGTACTCAACATTAAATTGAGAAAGCCAAGTATATTCTACATCTATCAATAAACGCAGAAAGCACGCAAATAGCCGCCTGATTTATGGGCCCAATAAACTAAATCAATTTATTTAATTAACAACGTACTTCCGGCCAATGGCTCAATCAGAGCTTTCATTAGAATATTCTCATAGGAGCTTAAACAAAAAGTTCTTTGTGTCGTGGACAGCTCAAACGATCGAGTGCTTTAAGCTGAATGTTGGGCGGGGCAGCCGGGGAATTAAATGTAAGGTAGGTTATAATTAGCCGAGCTTCAAACATGTTGAGTTGTGATATTTTTTATCGTGTTGAACAATAATCGCGTAACTGAGATACTTACATCGGTTTTATAACTTAAATAGTACTTAGCGTTCTGTCTCGGAGTTTAATATGCGTATGTAGAAATTGATAAGTAAATGTCACTATTAAAAAAAACTTATGCCAAAACACAAAGAAAAAAGCAATCTGAGAGATTACTAATATACCTATGTCAAGAAATATCAACAGTTTTATCAAAATCTAAACCAAATATAAACTATACAAAACATATAAAATATATAAATGTTCACATTACACGTTTTTAACATTTTATTATTTCTATAAAAATAAAAAAAACAAGTTACGATCACGGCCCGCTTATAGCATTTTATTCACGAAAGCGAGAAATATCAAAGGAGCGCCATGAACACATTTTTACAGTCCGTAGTCTCTGAGAAATTTTATTTTCTATTTCCTATTGCGAAGTTGCTGTATCTGTTGGGAGTGCGTACTTCATATCTCGATATCGGGCCGAGATGAAGCGAAGTGAGATTTATGATTCAGAAAAATCTCTTAATGGACTCGCGCATGGTCGTGAAGATAAATGTGCAATCTCAACTTTGAGAATGCACGAGAGTTTTGACTCCGCGCGATATATAAGTAATGCACTGTTAACTGCTTAATGCTTAGGTGTGTTTTTAAATGTCAACGTGTAAATAATTGTATGTTCTCTCGTGCTGAGGTTGTGATGTCACATTTGTAATGGTCTTTTTGATACTCGTTAAACAGTTTAATGGATTTAAAATAAGATTGTATTTTATTAATAAATACGTTTCTCGGCAATAACTGTCCTAATAAATTTAGTTACGTTTTACAAAACATATACCTAAATTAAAAATCTATAATTAAATATAATAAAAAAATAAAAAATCTATAAATGAACACATTAGCAACCAAATCGATACCTTACATTTTTTTATTAAAATAACAATAGTTGCGTAAGTTTATAACCTTGTCCTCACATAGTTCACAAGTTTACTAAGATATAATTTCCTCTCGTTGTACCTAACTTTAATCACTCTAGGTTCATACTTTGTAAGAAATAATGTGTCGCAAAACAAAGCGTACGGATATTAACGTCGAGCAAATTGGGGACTTAAGTGCTCTGGAGCACCAGGCCGGGTCATAAACAATGCGCATCGCTGTTTCAGGCAAAACACAGCTCGACACTATAATTTTTCCACATTCATACAATAAGGGCCGCAGTCAATGAGTCTAGGATACTACAAGTAAAGCTCGCACGCACACACGTCTCGGCCCCACTCGTCGAATTCGAAGAGATCGCGTGCAGAAAGCTCCACACACGCACACCGCCGCATGGCCGGCGCCCTAAGCTGTGGTCAGTACTAAGGCAAACTGTGTGACGGACACACGAAAAACGAGCTGAAAACGGAACGTAAAACTCACAAAACTAACAGATAATTTATATTAGTAACGCGCAATATTCTCCTCCCGAGTGACGCTCCGTTTTACACGCGCACCGAGAAACGCGTATGTAAATGTGACT
This sequence comes from Polylopha cassiicola, assembly GCA_038024825.1. Taxonomy (NCBI): domain Eukaryota; kingdom Metazoa; phylum Arthropoda; class Insecta; order Lepidoptera; family Tortricidae; genus Polylopha; species Polylopha cassiicola. Next base: position 9,307,788 of record CP149044.1, on the reverse strand, counting down.
GCGCTTGTGTTCGTACTTTATGATCATCTGTCAAAACTCGGATACATGTGACGTTTCGCATCTGAAATGTAAACAAAAGCTGTTCGACTGTTACTGTATGGAATTTATTTTGACGTTATTTACTAGCGAGACTATGTTACGTGAAATATTAACTTGAGTTTCTTGAATTAATTGCAACGCAAAGTGTCGCGGAGGAAGAGCTTTTGTTTGGATTATTTTTATACGAGTAAGTAATGAGTTTGCAAGTTTTATAATTCAAGTGGTGGATTTAGACAAATTTGAATATAAACAAAGCTATCTGGATGCGTAAAGCATTTAGTTAGTGCTCTTTATGAGTACTCGGGTGCGTTGTAAAAAGTTTATGATACTGCTGTTTCAGTTTCCATAAACAGTCTATGGAACACCAGTTGTGGCTCGTAGGTCTTAATAAAGACTGTAGGTAATATTGTAAATAAGTGTGAAGCTTGGTATGGTGGTAAAGCTTGTTGGGTAGGATATTACATTCTTAATAGCTATAATCTATTGAAAGCTCAGTGAGGTCAACCCTCTACTGAATGGTAGTTAGTCGTAAGCTGCTGTTTCATGTTTGTTTTAAAGTTAATTACTTAAACCGTGTTCGTTTTAAACACCTTTTTTATTATGAATAATTATGCGGTAGACAGTAGTTTGCATACATAACGTCTCTTTTTGCACCTACTAATAGATCTATTTCCCTTTATGAATGCTTTTTAAACAATGTATCAACTTATTGAGCAAGTTTGCTGCTTATACCATCTTAAGCGAGTGTCATTTATAATATACTGAAATGTGCATGTCATTTGAATGTATTTTAACTTTTAGTTGAAGTAGTCATTCATTGCCATAGGTCTCATTTGCGGCCGAATGTGGTAATCCTATAGCCACACCGCTAATCCTTAGGGGTGATATCCTGTGGACGCGCCACAGGAATTAGGGTTGCCATAATACGCTACATTCGCAATAAAACCTCAAACAATAACGTTACATTTTTACCATTGTGGTGATAATTGGTAATCAAATGAGGTTGTACTTACCTACCTATTAGTCAAAATGTCATTAAATATACTTACTTTTAATTTCGACCGGCAACCATATGTGATATAATAACATATAGGTACCAGTTATTCATATTACTGTTTAGTTAATAAACTAATTAAGTTGAGTAAATTAAAATACTAGGTAACTTTATTTTTACTAATCTAAAGGTACTTACCTAGTATTTTATAGAAAAAAAAATACATTTTTAATGGCAAGGTAACGACAATTTTTATTTTTATATAGAAGTTAATTTCTGTCATCGTTTCAAGTTTATGTCACTTATTTTTTATTGTGTGGCAATCCTGAAGCGTCGAACACATAATGATTTGAATGTGTGCGTGACACACAGCGTCCCTCAGACGTCTCGCTGCGACACCCTGCCTTATTGCATTCCACTAAAATATTATAACTGTTGACTTTATCTAACATTTTAGTGTACCTATAACGTGTTTTACTTTACGGCTCATCTTTAAGATGTATTGTTCTAATAACCTATTCAGGAAACAAAATGCAAGTAAAAAATGCATTCTCACTTTTTACAAGATATTTACATTGTAGGACAGTAAAAAAAAATATATACAATAAATTAGATACTATTTAAATCATCTTATATAATTACAGGGGGTTGCACCTAACTATATAGGTAAGTAATTATAAAACTGAAGAAGTTTTCAATGACTTTCTTAATCATTATGTAAGTATTTCACTTACTTACTGATAATATAACTGTGCCTGAATTCGCAGTTTAAAGTTGTATACCTATATGTACATATTTGTAGATTCTGGATAGTCCGCCAATGCATTTTAATCACTGATACAACAGTTAGGTAACAAAAAAAAATTGAAATCAACGAAAAATTTCATTAACACAACACAAAAATAAACAGCAGAACGTTATTGCGCTCATTAACAAAACCTTAGGGTTTTATTAGAACAAAAACCATTTGTGAAGACAATACACTCACTTAGGCGGCGTTCTTAAGTGGCGCGCCGACGTTGCGGGCGCTTCTTAATTTCTTAACCACTACACTCGCAGCGGGATGGAATTAAGAAAACATTCGCCACATTAACTGTCTTGTATTTATGTGTATCGTTCTGCTGTATTGTCTGAGCGTTTATAAAAATGAGACAAGAAAATGTATTTATTTTTCTTTCGCTAAGATGAGCGATTATGAAAATATAAGCAGCTATCTACCTAAGTATTGGTAATTGTATAACTTTTTCACATTAAATTTTTCGACAAAATCTCAACCCGTTTGTTTGTAAATACCTAGATGAATTTAGTATACTTAATATATTACCTATTATCAAAAAAAGTTTATCGAGAGATTACGTAAGTCTCACGGACTTTAATCAAAGTTAACGACCCTTGATCAAGTTCACTGCCAACATTAAAGGTAATAATATCTTGGGAAAAACAAACACTATCTCCAGACAGTATTTTATCGAAGGAAAACTCTTTAACCGTCGACGTCTTAGCGCCGAGCCACGAAAGCAATAAAGAGCGCAGGCTTCTACGTTCATTAATTAACCCCCAATATCACCATCCCGCTCGCACTTAAGAAAAGCAACCCTAAATGAGTCATGCGTCTCCCTCGCACCAGCTTTGCGCAAAAATTAACTACTACACTGGTACTCACACACATCGGACTTAAAATGCATATGCATTCGGCGCATTCAAACGACTCAACTTTGTTCCAGTATCTTAAGAGAATCGGTGTTAATTACTGAGTTAATAAGGTACAATTTTCCTCGCACTAATTTTGCTTTATAGTGCGCCCTGTATGCGGGCTTCAGTCACGTGTGGTTAGTTTCCTATCCTCGTGTAATAAATCTTGTAGTCTTCGTAATTACAATGTTCTTGTCTGTTGTGTGTTTTCATTAAGGACAAAACACAAACGGTATCTGAAGCCTGAAACGTTTCCATTGCAAGTACAATTAAGAAAATTAAAAGAAATAAAGTTTCTCTAAACATAATGGAAATTACATTTTGAAACCCTTTGTGGTTATCGTATGTATTCCACCTACCTACAGAAATTGCTTTTACCTATATAGGTAAGCATTACCTTTTTATTAGTATACATTACTACTTATAGCAGAATGGAATTTTTTTTTAGGACATTGCTATCAAGATTGGTAAGTACTCTATGCAAATGTCTCTGGTAAAATTTTCTTCAATACTAATATGTATATAGCATATTCGTAAGCCTAAACGTTAATTTGCAAATTGAATAGACAATGCTGGTGCCATTCAATATTTGTTACTCATTTGATGTCTATGGTATAAATATAAAATAATTATTATATGGATATACAAATGCAGGTAAAAGCGATATTTTGGATTATCATAAACTATGGTATAGATAAAATTTCAAGTAGATAAGAAGTTCGTAAAAAAATCTTAGTAAAAAAGTCTTAGTAAAAAAATCTTAGTGCTTAGACCAACAGATATTTATGTCTTCAAAGACAATTTCAAACCGCTTAAAAAATTATAACGCACATGAAGTTATCATCAAATACCTGTATCGCATTGAAACGTATAATAATCCGGTCATTTTAGCTTATATTAGATAAGAATCACGGAATTCGAGATACCCGGCTGTAATTTTGTAAATAGTTGTATATTGACATCCTTAAAGTTGTCTCAAAACCTACATATGGTAGGGTGTGAGCGTCCATTAAATTTCAAGGTCAAAGTGTCAAAAAATCGTTATTTTTGTAAATTTCTCATTTCCTATGGGTTTTAGCTTTTTGTCTTTGTTGGCAATATTGTAGAATACAAAATTCTCTACAACTTTTGTTTAAAAAAATTTTTTATACGGTGAACCGTTTTTGAGATAGGGGCCGTAAAGCGCGCCGTCACAGCCAACAGGTGCCGAGGTCGAAATCGCGCCAAATACAGTTGATGAACTACAGATATTATTAATTGTTGATGTTTACGCATGCTACTGTGTAATGCTTATACTTATATAGTTATATGGCAGTTTTTCACTATATATAAAATGAGAACATAATCATACTTACGTAATATTATAAAATCAAAAGCAAATGATCAATGTGCATAATTTCTTTAATAAGGTTAATTGCACAGCACTAATTAAAGAAATTAACATTTTTTATGCACATTGATCATTTGCTTTTGATTTTATAATATTACGTAAGTATGATTATGTTCTCATTTTATATATAGTGAAAAACTTCCATATAACTATGTAAGTATAAGCATTACACAGTAGCATGCGTAAACATCAACAATTAATAATATCTGTAGTTCATCAACTGTATTTGGCGCGATTTCGACCTCGGCACCTGTTGGCTGTGACGGCGCGCTTTACGGCCCCATATCTCAAAAACGGTTCACCGTATAAAAAAATTTTTTAAACAAAATTTGTAGAGAATTTTGTATTCTACAATATTGCCAACAAAGACAAGAAGCTAAAACCCATAGGAAATGAGAAATTTACAAAAATAACGATTTTTTGACACTTTGACCTTGAAATTTAATGGACGCTCACACCCTACCATATGTAGGTTTTGAGACAACTTTAAGGATGTCAATATACAACTATTTACAAAATTACAGCCGGGTATCTCGTATTCCGAGGTGAATTCCTAATTTGACCGGTCTATAAATAAACATCACATGTGCATAGGTGAAAAGGCTGACGTCAAAATCACTCGACGTTACACCGTCATTAAAGGATTACGTCGACCCGAGCTCATTCATGCTCTCCCATGGAATCCTCTCGAATTTACTTATCAACTCGCATCCGCGACGACGGTGATAAATTTACTTTCATCCCTTTCGCTGCGCGGCGCATTCTAAAACTCACATATTCATTAAGTGTTACTATTTTAAAAAAATATTCAAATTGGATTTTAAGAAAAAAAATATTTTTTATATTTTTAGATATATGTCATATGGTTTTTATTGCATTATTTTAAATAGTATGACGTGTTTTATTGTTTAAAGCGTTGTCGCGTGGATGCTCCGTCCTTGTCTCGCTGGTTGGGCGGCGGCGCGCGCCTGGGCGGGCGGTATGCAAATACTTGGAAACGGCACCGCGCGGCGCTGTAGTGTGGGTGCCCTGTACCATTGGCCACGCTAGAACGGCCAACTTCGCCACCAGTTACGGTTGTTTTTCGTTCCGTTCCTAATTAACTTCCGTGTATTCTTAACGTAACTTTTCTCATCCTCTTTTTTATTTATTTTTCAATCAAAGAGGTTTTAATGTGAAAAAGTGGCATGCAAAAAGTGCAATTTCTGTGTTTTATACGCGCGTGCAGGGTTTGTAATTTATGTAAATACGACCGATTTAGTATTATCAAACGTTCTATTACAAAGCTGACGTTAGTTCTTAGTGTCACGACAATGTTTTAGTTTAACAGGTGATTTCTTGAGCGCAATTCTTTTAAGCAGAGCCGAGGGGGCCTAACCGATAGAGGCTAACGCTAAAATGTTACTTTTATCGCTTAAAGAGTGAGATTTTACGAGCTTTAAAAATAAATTACTCGCCGCAGACGGGATAATTGCCGTTACTGGGTTCGCGGATGTATATTTTATCCCTTATCGCACTATGAAGGGATAAACTAAAGTGTCAAGTTACATTTACTTGACCTAGGCAGAATAAAGTTCGTAGCACAGCGGCGACATCGTAATTAACGACAGCAATTCGTGTTATTTTTCCGGCCGCCAGCAACGATTATAAAAGCATTAAATTTTTGAGAACGCCATCAAAAAAATATAACATAGTTTCGTCATAAATCACGCACTGATTATAGTTGTAAAAAAAATGTAATAAGAAACTAAATAAGAATACTAACCGGTACACAATACAGTGTTTTACTAAATGGTAGTGTTTAAATCGCTATTTAGGTAGTGAAATTACTATTAACATTTTAAAATAAGTATTTGTTGGGTTAGCAAGGGCCAAAATAATAGACAATATTATTAGTTATGTTTCAAAATAAATAATTTGAGTACAGTAAAGTAATAACAGGCCTTAATCTATAAATATTTATTACTTTAGTACTCCTTATAAATAGTTATTATTCTGGGTTTTTAGGATAACGAAGGATCCTAAACGCTCGCGGTTTATGGTAACACATAATTTAATTGCTACTTTGACAGACGCGGCTCGGATATTATCGTTTCGGGTGTGGTTAAGACAGCTACATATTCCTGCTACGGAGGTGTTATTTTTATTACTAAATTTATACTTGTCGGTTGGCCCAGCAAATTAGAAAGTTTATGTCCGAATGAGCAGATACGTCATAAATAACATTCGCAGGTTAGCAAGTCCGAAAACGCATTTTGCTCTCTGAAAAGGGCACTTTTAATTAGCTCCGAGTGATTTACGCGCCATCAAATTATGTGAATAAATCCCCGGTGTCTCGATAGTGGTAACCTGGTGAACGATTAAATCTTCATTACCTTACAGTTTATGGCTGCTATATAATATTATGCGTCTATAACTAATTGGTTAATTTTATTATTTAATATCCGCGAATAAGTTATTTCCTTTAAAGCGTTAAGGCTACCTATTTTATTGCGAACGTTCATTTTAATAGAATCCATAACAACAATCGTGATCGTCAGAGGATGGTTTTATATTTAATATCGATAAATCACGAAAACGTATAATGTTTTTTGATAAATAAAATAATAAGAGTCGGGTCGAAGGCAGGCGACGAAAAGTATTCGTTGCGGAATGCACTTTTGCATGCACAATGCCCTTTTGTTTAGAGAAAGTATTTCACATTTTAACCTCATGAGTGATTTATTTAATTTCTTTTTGTATGATTTATGCTGAACCGCCCTCAGAAGCTTAACTTTTGTATCGTCAGTCTCTTTTTGTGGACCAACACAAAGTAGTATTGACAAATAATACAAATAAGCTTCTTAAGGCATTGTTCTTTTAATTCAAAAATTAATCTTATGTTAACGTTTTTCTTTTTGATTTCGTATAGATAAACTTGTTTAGTGTTATTAAGAATACATGCCTGTGAAGATATAAACCGATGTCTATGATAACATGTACCAGCACTGCGTTTTTAAAGGTAAGTAAGTACCTAATAAATACATAAAAAAACATTAGGTCATTTTAGAACGCAACATAAATAATTCATCGAAATTAAACGCATGCATCCGAGATCACAACATTTTTAATGTTCTGGAAAGTTCTGCGTTATCCCGTAAGGAATCCGATGGAGGCGCTGCGAGCGCAAATTATATTAAAGCAACAATCACCTTATGATTTTTTTTGTCTAATTATGAGAGGCTTACTATATTTATTATACAATGTAACAAAGCAGATTAAGTATACTTACATAAGCGTTTTACTTTGACTGGCTAGGTACCTATAAAAATATGATAGGTAAATATTTACATTTATATTAAAGTAACTTAAAAATATTCTATATTTTTTATAAGATTTGAAGTCAAGTTAAACTTAGGTTGTAATGTGTTAGGACCTGCGTAATTACATAGGAAAATATTTAGCATTTCACCTTGCGTGTTGCGTTTGCACGCTCAATGCAAAGTTCAATGTGGGTTGTATGCAAATGTGCTTCGATTTCAAATTAACTTGATTAACTAAGACTTCGTTAATACGACTAATAAGGTTAACCTATGAAAGTGATTGCAGACTATAAGTATTTATAGCTGTGTATACATACACAGCTATAAATACTTGCAACTTATGTATGTATATTGTTTTTAGCCAAGTCTATTTTAATAAAACGGTCTGTCAGCGTAACTGAATTTGGTAATCATGATTGCAAGATATGTAAGATTGTAATTTGTGACACTGTGTTTAATAGCGGCATTATAGTCTAGCCAAATGTGTTCACTCCTACACACCTAATCCACAAAACGACTATAAGTAGGGGAACCGAAGGTAAGACGGACCAATTAAGGAGAATTCAACATAAAAAAATAACCAACAACTTTATATAACTCTATTAACATTAAACGATTAAGCATCTCTTAGTCTTACTTTCTATATGATTAATTCTCCAATTTAATTACAAACATAAGAGATTGGGTGATTTCCGATAACCTATATACCTAATCTGCACATCATTTTTAACCAACTACCTGCACCACCTCACAAACTTAAGCAATACCGTAGCGTTTCGTTTTCAAATCACATCGTGTAGTAATTACTTTATTAATTCCATAAACGCGTCTTGTTATTATCTGCTAGTTTAGTGACAAGTCTATCGTATTAACGAGTGTTCTAATCACGAGGAAGATTTGCGGTAACCACTTTGCGGTGCGGGGTACAATTAAGAAAATTTATTTTCACCGGCATTCCTCTACGGAATCCACGAACCAACATTGTAATAAGCTAATGGCTTTTACTTGAGATTGTGAGGTATGTGGAATTTTTGATGTGATTAATTTACTTTGTACCTAATTGTGAGATATAAAAATTATAGCATCGAATTAAAATATATGAAAACAAGTAACATGTAGGTAGGTATATCGTAGCAGTAGGTAGGTATGGTTGACTTAATTATCAAAGTGTTGTATAGTCTAAAGATGTCGAAGGTTTATAAACATTTAAGCTAAGGCCTGTTTTTTTTTAAAAAACGGTAATAACTTTGTCGCTATGATTCAAGTGAACAACCTAAATCATAACGTGTAAAATAGGTTGGTAACATTGATAAACTACGGCCAATATTAATCAAAACATTAATAACAATCTTTCCACTACAACAAGTCAAAACTCATATCGTATCTAATAATGCCAGTGACAAATTATCACCTCCAAAACTTGGCGATGAAGTTGAACGAACTGTTTGTCTTGCCAGACTCGTTTACAGTTAATTCCAAATAATTATAAAGTAAGTTTTGTACTCAGACTATTGGATGGTCGACACGCGACGTCTGCCTGTGTTCTCTTCACGTCTCGCCTGGTAAACTATTAGGGAATAAGTTAATTGTTACATTAGTAGACAGCAAAAAAATAATGCCGTGTTCGTTTTTTTTTAAATAACTCTTAATCACGCTATTTACCGAAGTTTAGGAAAAAGAACGAAAAGTAAACACGGATCTTCTCAGTTTTATATTTTTTGTTATGTAGTACCTACCTTAGTATTTTAATATTTGTAGATAAAGCGTTCATAAGACACACGCTCTGCACAAATTTCAAGTCATCTATTACGGTTTAACTACAGAAAGTTAAATACAAAAATATACTGAACAGATTGTTTTATAATAATATAGGTGTCTTTGTTTTAAACTTGGGCATTTACATAATAATATAATATCAATTACCACAAAACCAAATTTTAGTGAAGAAATTAATTATCCTACATGACAATTATGAATGTCACTCGTATAAAGAGCAGTCCTCAATAAAATTATGAACTAAATAATTATTCAAAAATCGAACAGACAATAATCGAACGCGCCATACGCCATCTTGCTAGCGGCGGCGGCCAAATGTTTCCGCTTTAATTTCTCCTTTAATTTGCCGTTTCCTGCCAGCCAATCCGTCCCGTCAGCCAACCATAATTATATTATTTCGGCAATAAATTATCGAATTTTGAATACAAAAGGTGGTTAAGTATGTACCTCCTTAATTTCGGTTAGACAACAATGTGCGTTGATAAATACAGGTAGCTGATACCTAAAGTGAGCAGGTTAGTTGTATAAAAAGGAAAGGGTATTCTAAATTTATCTTCCGGTATTAAATTAAACCTTCATGTGTAAATAAAGAAATAACCCTGTTTTCATAAATATTAATTGAACTAAAAGCACTAAGAAAAAATCTATTTATAGGATTGTAGTTTCTAAATAGATATCTCGAAACAAGTTCCAAAAATACATGTATGCTTAAATAGGTTATTTTCCTTGGGACTCCTACACAATGGCAAATGATCGAGACCGATTAACTAACATCACAAAACTTGGCAAACACTATTGACGTTGCCAATCGATATCGACTAGGTTGATTCGATTAATTCCTTCGAAATTAACGCTACGGGTAAGGGCATCGACGCGACCATGGTCGTCATGGCAACGCGCCCCATACTCAACGCACTAATTATGCCACACTGATTGCTTTTCACTTTTTATTCCCCACGAGGAACTGATGCCACCCCTTCGGCGAGATGACGCTGACGTATCGATTATCGTATTTGGAATGTGACGCCGATTGTCAGTTGTTTTTGTGCGCGTCATTGAACTTTTTACGAAGAGAATTTTGCTTTAAGTATATTATATTGAGCTATGTCGATATTATTTATACTTATTAGAAATTACACATTTTCTGGATTGGTAATTGATTATTATTTTTGTTAAGCATTTAGGTATAATCTAGAAAAATTCCAATGCCTTCGCGGTAATTAGGTACACACATTGGAACGCAATCATTATTGTCGCTAGTTAAATCCGTTATAAATGTTTAATTAAAAAAAAACTTAATTAGACAGGTACCTAAAAAAAAAGCGTGAAACTATTAAAATAACGTTAACAATTTAATTTGCTTCATCAGTGCAAACAGTGACTAGGCATTTGAAATTTGATGACGTCACCTAGGAAACGGGTCATTACACTGTTTTTATTCGGCACTGATTAACTCCGTGATTAATTATAGTGTTCCCATTAATTTCGGTTTTCGTATTCACTAAATAAAAATAATAATTTGTTCAGACGTGAATATAAGTTATGGTGACATTTGATTGCATTTGTATTCGTTAAGCTGGCGTAAATTACGTTCTTACAGTTTTTATCTTTTCTTTAAGTAAGTATGTTACCTAAAACATACTGAATACGTACAAAGTGACCTTTTTGCTAAAAAGCAATCCCTTTCAAACCGCTTTTAGCTGATAATAATATAATTGATATTATATCCTTTTCTCTTCCGTGTCCATCACACCCAATTTTTCCTTTTGTGATTTTTATGAATTACCTAGGACAGGTATTGAGGCATCTGCAATAACATTATAACACAATAATGTAATTATTTATATAACCAATAGGTTTCATTTGTACTTATTGTTACACGTATATCATAAACAATATTTCTGTTTGTAGGTACGAACATGAGTGGTGATATAGGTATTATTGTGTGGTATTTTTTCCACAACAAGAAAGTCTAGCTAGCATTTTGCTCCTATGGTTAACATTGTTAATATTCAGAAACTTCACAGTTGTCCATGTCTCAAAAATGTCTTCTTCGGCGGGGCAATATAAGTAGGTAGAATAAAAACATTTTTTTTAAAGTACTTACTAAATTGTGGTATTGCGAGTGCCTGCGTTTTACTTTGCTATGCACAGGCTTACTTGTGTTAAATTTAAATAGTAGGGGACGGGTGCTCAAAGCGGGCACCGTTCCCAAAGCGGGCACTGCTCGTAATATTGCCGTTTTAAATAAAAACATGTTCGTTAAATGCGACAGTATTCCGCGCCGCTCGCGCAACTCGCGTCATTCGTCCTTCTCATCTGCGAGCACGCTGTTATAAGCTACGCCAAAAAAATGTTTTTAGCTGCTTTTTGTAAAATATTTTAACATATGTTTCGTGTGTTCTCTCACTTTTTAAGCTTGCAATACTATTACAAAGCATGTTAGTTGTTACTTACTTATCAGGTCGCAAAACTGTTGCTTTAACCTCCACGTTTGGTAACATTTATAATTTTGATTAGCTGGCATATTTTAAATGTCAAGAAAGGCAAAGTGGTCAGGGCAATGCGGGCACTGCCCGATCTATGAAAAACAGTCAATGTATTTTTTTTGTAAGTATTACTTACCTACTTACAAAAAAAATACTTACTGGCTGTTTTTTCTTTAGATTGAAGCTGTTAAAACAAATAAAAACGAAGAGCTGACTATTAATAACCTAAAAAAACAAGAAAACTAAACCTAACCCAAAGAAATTAAAAATTAAGACTAAGCCTGCCGAGCACTATCGTTGTTTTGAATTCACAATACTGCTGAGAGATTAAAATAGATAATTTAATCGATATATATTGTTTTTTTAACTATGGCTATCCCATTTTGGTTTATAATAGCCTATGTCCGTTTTGCCCTTAGCGCGTGCCCGCCATAGGCCACCCCCCAGGGCAAAGCGGGCAAACGTAGAGGTTTCATAAATTGCTTATAATTATTTTGTCTTTATTTTTTTGAGGAAACGGACATACGGATATCGAAGAGTATTAAATAATGCACCTGGTCGTAAAGAAATTAATAATATTACTAAGTTACAAACCATAAATTTTTCAACTTTCTCTTAAGGTGCCCGCTTTGAGCACCCGTCCCCTATACCATTCTCTATAACCATTACATTAATATTTCTCACGCTACGATTAATCTAATTTATATCACTTGATAAGCGGCTACATTATACTACTTGGAATAATCAACACTGCAGGTGTTTAATTTTAACTAGGTACGTACTTGTAGAGAACAATTACAGAAATAATAAGAATCGTATTAAAGTTTACTTTAATAGCGCATTCCACATAATAATATTCAACTTCGGAAGTCGTAACTGCCACTATATAACTGCGTAGTACTTACCTATATGTAAATAATCTATGGTTATAGTGTGGCTACGTACATTGCTCCGACGCCGTTGATATTTGCAAAAAAATCCAAATCACATTACTTAGGTACCTACTCGATAAATACTAATGGTTGTCCCGAACTTTTAACATTTTTTTTTTGTTTAATTCGGACTGTTGCGGCCTCTGTATGACTGACCTGTCAAGATGCCGTCTTCAGAAGACTAATTCAACACTATTTAAAGATGAATTCTGGTTGGAAACTTTAAAAGGACTAGCTGGTAAACCATGCTAGAACTGCTTTTTTTTTCAAAAGATGTTGCATAAAATTTTAACAACCTCAACTGATACCATGCCCAAATAATGCTGGCCGGTTATAATTTATAGAATAAGTTTAAGCACGGTGTATTAGAATTTTATCTTTCCTACATATACATCATTTTCACTTGAAAATTTTGCAAATATTTCTTGTCATATACCTACACAATATAAAACTACCTACTTATAGAAATATATACACACAAAAAATGTTCGTATTAAAATAAGGTGAATCAAAACCTTTTTCAAACAAAGACACTTCCAGTTTTGACTTTTGAAATTAGAACACCGGTGCATCGATTTGTAACTGGCCGTTTTCACGAACAAGATTGACCATTGATAGAGCGCCCCTGACCTTGCCCAAGGCACTCACACACGCGCCGCACGCACGCAACACAGATGAGTTTACCGGCATTCTGGGAAATGCGATTCTCAATAGTCCGATGTAATACAAATTTAGAATTGGCAAATATAGGTAAATATTTAATTATGAACACATAAGCGGACCCAAAAACAATGGAATTTACTCTTAAATATCTGGATTTCAAGAAGACATATTTTTACAGAAAATGAATTTGTAATAAGTATTTTATTACTTAATGTGTTAAAGTACGGTACGATGTAAATATATTTTTTCAAAATAACAAATTTACCTATTAGGTATGTTATTTTGGAATACAATGAAATTTAATTAAAACTTAGATAATGAATTATTTGTTTCAACAAACCCACCATTAAGTGTACCTAGGTCGTTTACACGCGAGGACAATAAAATCGACACCAATAAAGAAACTTTCCGAAATCACAGTAGCACAGGTCGGTAAATAAAATGGAACATGTTCGCGTTTAAAATCCAATAGACAAACAGAACTGTCGTCAAACTACCCAAACACTTTAAACCGCAGACACATTAGCCTGTAAGAAAAACATTCGTGACAAAACTCACTAGTGCATAAGAGCGCAGATTTGCACGCTAAGCCATACCGCTTCACAAATCAGCCGACGTTTCGAATTCGAATTTGGAAAAAAATTAGCGTCCCCTTTAATAAAATCTCCCAAGTTCTATCACCGATTAACATTTCAGCAATCAGAACAGCCGAAACGCACGCGATCGGTTCCCTCACGAAACAAAGAAAATAACTATATCCGACTCCCTATAAATTCGATGACGATTATTGATTTTATTTTACTTTAATACTTTTAATGCGGGTTAACACTACCCATTATCGGTTATACATGTGTGCGTATGAAATATTAATGGTATGCATTCGCAACACACATAATTAGTGAAAAGGGGGGGTTAAGGATATTATTAATGAGGGTGGTGGGGGATGGATTGTTATCAACTAAAGCTTTTGTGTTCTTTTGTGTGGATCAGACGGCTATTGATTGTTTAGTCGATACATTCGATACTTTCGTCGCGGGCCTTTAATTATAGGGGCTAACTGCGAACACCTCGCTTGACACAGTAATGGCGATGTGGGGGACGGTTACAATTTTCTGTAATTATTCAGTTGAGCACGGAAACTTCGGACGTTTACGAGTTATATTGAATTTAAATTTGATATCTTAGCTCCGCCTTCACAACGCTCAAGGAGCCTTTGACTGTCACTTAACAGCTGTCTTTTAAGCTACTAACGATACTATTTGTTTTTTATTCCTATTTTCTTGCCTATTAGAATTCATTTAGATCAAGTCAATTATTTTGATTGCTTATAAGCATTTCAAATCTTAAGTCTTATTAGATATTAAATAGAAAATCTTGTTATTCGTATATGAATTATGACAATGTGTGAAAGGGATAATTCTAATCTTAAATCACATATAAAAATGACTTGTTAGGTACACTCTGTGGAATTATAAAAACTTTGTCGACCTATCTTCAATGCACATCCGGGTAGGTGCTCCTTTTTTATTTAAAAATACAAATTGTTAATATTAGCGTCAACTTTAGTATTGGTACCCAAGTTACGGTATCAAACAGACATGTGAAGAGACGGCCGGTACTTCACTGATTAATAAGATGGGGTTGCACCAAGCAAGGGGTACTGCCACCCCACGCACCCTCGCGCCTTACCCACGAAACAAAAAAAATGTGACTCATCAACCCACACCAAGAAACAACAACACGTACTAAACGTATCATAAATAATCCAAACATTCAAATAATCAACCTTAACATTATGGCAAAAAGTTCCAATTAGATATCCAATACGAACCAGATAGAACCGTTGTTAACTAAAGCCAAGTCTCCTATAATCGTTCATTATCGCACACAAGCAAAGGTCATTCACGTATTGTCCAGACACGCATACAAGTACGCGTTAATTATATCGGAAAGTAGTGGGTTGGGGTTAGTTGATTTGATTAATTCTACCCAGAGCGGCCTTGTTAGAATATGCCATAAGTATTGGAATATTCCGCCCAAGCCATTCGTATAAGTATCACTCCGGAGCTAATTGATTAATTTTCTCGTAAGTGTATTTTTCTGACACACTTTACTCCGTTTCGCTATTTAAAACTTTTATACCTACCTATTAAAAAATACAATCATAGCACTCAATATCATATTATTATCACCTAATGCTTAATATTATTCCACAAGTTTTTTAAAGGCTATCTTTTGTAGCTACAAGTAGTAGTTATAATACTAAAGATAGTAAAGAAAATGAAGTGACAGAATCAAGTAACAAAATGCTTGAAAATAATGTAATCAAAACACCACTTTATCCAAATAAGGAAAGTATTTGAGGCATTCGACCGTCGGAAGTAGTTCGCGAGCTCTCGGCAAATCGCTCCGAATGGCGCGCGCGCTGCCAATTCTATTCTAATATGCTTTCATAGCACCGCTTTGATAAATGGCTATATTTTGTGCAAACACTTTTTTATTTTACTCAATTTCCGCTTGAACTCTGAACGACTCCGCTTTTTGATTGAAATCGCGATTGACCAAAATTAGTTTATACCACGGTTCCAATTGAACCTACCATCAAGTTATTATCATAGTACTTATTTTTCACCTGAAACAAGTCTGAATCCTAGCTACATCAGATTTTTATGGGCTATGTTTATTTTGAAGCCAAGAAGTTCTTTGAACTTCTTAGGTACTTTTCATTTAGTTAAAACCAAAAGTTTACAACACAAATTAATAAAACTGAATATATTACTCTGCTCCATGAAAGTTTCCAGCGCAATTAATATAGTTTTTTGCAACGTTGTTCTACTATGTTAGTATTGGGTAAATAATGAAATGTATACCGTCTTCGTTCCGAAACGTTCGCGTGTTTAATATTACCCGAAAACGAGAAAAAAACTTGCTAAAAATTTATTATTGACTGAGCCTTGCCCGATACGGAACACTGACAAATTGCTACAGTTTTTAAATAAAATTTCCTTGCACTCGCACGTTTATGGCGAATTTGGTGCAGTGGAATAGAATTTTTATTTTGCATTTGTTTAATGTCTAAATTATTATAATCGTTATACCTAACCACGCTAATACAATAGTACCTATTTTGTGTTTAAAATTTGGTTAAATTATATTTAACACATTTTAAACCTGAACACTTTTTTAACAGACACGAGCGAATCTTTTTTAAATTAGCATAGATTAAAATATGCCTCACACTCAATTACCATACCTATAACACTAATCTAACAATGAAATCAATAAGAGCACAATAAACATTTCGACGGCACCCGTCCACTTTCAACAGAACACACTTCTTCGAACGGTTATCTTCTTATGCAAAATATTGGCTCGCGCCGGACTTTATGTAAATTCCCGTACCTATTACACTAAAGTATAAAATATTATGAATTACCAATACTTCGTGACTCAGGGGACGGTGTGGGGTGTCAAAAAGTGTTGATAATGGACCGGTTCTGTATGCAAATTCGCGCGTGGATTTTTCTTATGCAGAATCTGTGATGGCTCGTGCTGGCCTTTCTTATGGTGATCTCAGTATGTGTTAGAATATTTAATGTTATTTATTACCGGACTGCCCTAGAAGGGTTGGTAACGTAATTTATGCTGCTTAAGCCAGTTGTAGGTACTCTTATTTGGAGTTCCTCTCTAATGCGTCTTTATATGAAACCATTTTTTTAATTTCTAACCAGAAGCAAAAATATGCATCAAAATAATTATGGTCTATCCAAATAAAAATATCGGAGCAGGAGTTTTATCTATTTAACTCCTGGATAAATCACATAGGTACCTACAAAAACTATAATCACGTCATACAATAATAGCTCACAACAAGATATTCTACGTTGTCCGTATTCAAGAGCTTAAATCCTTTACAAAACAGTTATTTTCTCAAGTCAGACGCAATAAAAGGAATGATATTGTAGTTACGTTACGTACGTTGGAACCCACCTGTCTGCTCCCGATGGGTAATGCCTCGATATTCTTGAATTCGATATAGCTATACCTACCTATATCTTATTTCAATAACCCTGTGCCATCTCATCTACATATCAATGTTCGCAGTCTCCCGAAACTTTTCTCTAAATATGCATCGCCCGTGCTCCATATCATTACTATAGGAATTTCGCTAAAATTGGATCGCCCCACTGTCATACCCTTTAGTAATAGTAACGGTTTCTTTTTGTAACGAACTTTTTGTAACGCGATATTCGCGTTGTCTACGCTAAGGGTGGGATTTGTTACAAACATTTTTGATTGGCGTTCGCGTTCTTTGACGATAAAGTTTCTTTAAGTTAACGAGGTCATGTGATTCCAGGTGATTCTCTTTTCCTTGTTACTCTCAGAAACACGTACATATTTTGTTTTTAATACTATACTAAAGTGATGTAAAAAAAATATTAAACTGATTAGGTAGCACGTTACAATTACGAGATAAGTATCATTGAGATGTGTACCCTTCTTCCCACACAACTTACGTCACTCAAACGTTCAATAAGAATCTCGATACATCCACCTATTATTGTGAGCTTCTTAACCCTACTTTATATCTACAATGAAATGCCTTAAATTTATGCATGTAGCTGACAATAGTGGCATCGGCTGCATAATTTGATTACGGAACCTTTGTCGTGACAGAGGCAGGTATCGGATCGTAAAATTAAATTTAGAACCATCATTGGTTAATTTTGAACCGAACTCTCGATACTCGCTAGGGTCTATGTATCATTCGCAACAATAGACTGCGATCAATTATTATTTCTCGGGCACCTTTGATGAAATTTCAAATTGTTGCGATAACGGTCGCCACATTGAGAACGCACAATGTCTTTTGTGAATTTGCATATATCAGTTATTGATTGAAAAAATATTCAAATGTTCAATGTTTTGAATTACTCGATCGATCCGTTACGCTGCTTATAATAAGTTGCGACAATAGAAATCGGCTATTTTGAATAATAGTGTACGGTATTAACATACTTAATGATTTGCATGTGCATAAAATTATTATTCTTAACTTTGAGAGTGGTAACTTTTAGTTTCCACAGACAATGTGTGGTTATTGTTAGGTGCAAACTACCCATCTCGGTGTGGAGTGGAGTGAAACCTAATTGTGGCAACACCGCAACACGTCGCTGTGAAAACATTGCCTCAACACACGTCACAGCTTCCTGCCGCGCCGCATATTTCTGAATAGCTTTTGTTCTTACTTAAACAATGATAAACAAAACAATCATGACTAGATAACAAAACAATGATATATTTTTAACACACTGTACCTATAAAAATTGTTTCATTTCTTGTGTTAACTTTTCTCAGACTCAAAGTAAGCTTTTTAAATAGCTTAGTAAGAAAAAAGCAGACACGAAACTACTGACCGCGCCTAGAAGTTGTAAATAATCATAATCATACTGTCGTTATGAATAAAACATAAAATAAATTACATCACTTCATAATTACAAATAAGGCACTTTAAAGACTGACTATAAAATAAAGTTAACGATTAAATAATAATGATAAATAACAATTCATTTCAATTTCCACAATTGTAGACACGTGGCATAGACGGCATGCTTCAACCAACATGTCTACCGACTAGATTAATTCTCACATACATTACCATACATACAATTTAATATTTCTTTTGCTCTATTATCTTTTTCCTACTAAGCGCTTTGCATATATTTAAATAGTTGAAAAGAGACGCGTGCTGCCAAGATTGTCTTGCTAATTTGCATACCGAAATCGAATAACTGAGACCTCTGATGTATCTACGACTTGTCCTTTAATGTGGTTTGATTTCAGATAGACTGATTTACATACTACACTACAATATCGACCCTTTTATATTGGGTGCCACTGACGATTACAACGATTTTCGTTTTTAATAACGTTCAATCATCGTTTAAAAATGTAGGATTATGATCCTCATCAAGCAATCATTTCCTTAATTACTTAACTAGGATATGTCCTAGTTAAGTAATTAAGGAAATTATTGCTTATTAAAAATTCGCTAATCGCTACTTTTCAACATTTATTTTTTTCTCATGGTATCTTATTGTTTACTAAGTAAAAATTAGATTTAGGTACCATTTTCAAGTCTTGTATTTAAAACATTAAAACAAAAGCCTATTGTACCAAAATATCGTAATTCACCCGTGAAATGCAACCACTAAATAAAACATTTTTGCATTTTTGCATACGAATACCAAATTTAACCCTTCCGATACGCTCGTGTCACAAAATTTGCATTCGGCTAAACGTTCTCAAATTTATTTAATAGTACCTACATATTATCTAAGTCTTGTCTAGTGTTAAATTATTAATTGGTACATATCTACAAAGGGGTAATGCACTTCGTATAAAATAATAATGTGGCTGTTTCTTGCACAAATAAGTAAGTACTTCACCTATTATTACTCTAATATTAGTTACCTACATAATAATAATAAAATTTGTATAATACCTATTACTATATTATGCCGTTTTATATGTGTATGTCACATATAAACTTTCTAATCGTTTATTCCGTAGAAGGGGGTTAAATAAAAAACATTAGAATTTTGCATACGAATACCAATTTCAACCCTTCTGATGCGCTCGTGTCACAAAATTTGCATGCCACATTCTAAGATAGAAATTATATACATTATTTATATTTAGAAGGCACGTGACACTTCTCGTGCCAGAACGCGTGTTAAATAACTTATCCGTGTTATGCGTAGCCTTATTTGTCACGTCGGTTCAAACTCCTGATCTACCTACATAAGATATAGATTTTATTGATTCTGCAGTTTTATAAAACTCTCTAAATGCATTATGTAATCAAAAGTAATTATGATTTAAATGTCGTAGCAAGTATATCTAATTTATGCTATGTAAATAACAGTTTGCTCACGGATTATTTTTTTTTTTTTGTAATTCCTGCCTGCTTTGGTACCTAGTGTATCAGTAATTACAGAAGGGTTAATACAAATTTTCATGACATCATAAAAAATATCGTAATTAAAAGTTCGTAGAAATTAATTCGCTTTTGTTTTGTTTTGAAGACTATCGAGCCTGCGTGACTGATTATTCAAA
This sequence comes from Polylopha cassiicola, assembly GCA_038024825.1. Lineage (NCBI taxonomy): Eukaryota > Metazoa > Arthropoda > Insecta > Lepidoptera > Tortricidae > Polylopha > Polylopha cassiicola. The sequence goes on along the minus strand of CP149044.1, from coordinate 9,287,392 downwards.
AGGTTAAGAACTACTATAAAATTTCGTGCAAACTGCAAGGTACAAGAATTGGGTAGGGTTGTCGATTTTTTCAAATATTTAAATATACTGAACTTCTGTTGTTTCATGATCCTTAGATACTCAAATACTAACATAAATTAACGAATTCATTTGTTGATACAACATTTTACTTTTATAGCATTATGACGCAAACATCGCTGAATAATAATAAAAAAAAGACTTAGGTATCTTTTATTTTCGGATAGGTATTACTACTGAAATTAAATAGCTAAATAGGTCTATATATCTAAGATATGATAATTATCACTAGTAACACTGCGTATGTTACTAGTGATAATTATCGTAGCTACAAGTTTGCAAACATTATTGTATGATAACTGCAGTAAGTGCAAATGAGCGAGGTCATCGGAAGCCCTGCAGTGTTGCAGTGCGCCGTACGGCTTCGGAAATTAAGCTCAGTAATTAAATACAGTGTAATTACCTACTCCATGCAATCCGTTAACTATTTTTAGTTTTAAATTGCTTTTAATTACCTTCAGGCTGTATTTTGTTCTTTATTAATTGTCTGACTGACTAGCAGGTTTTCGCAGTGCAGTTCATGTATCGTAGGTAGATACTTACTTTTACATTATCTTTAGATGTTGATGAACTTTAGAATCTATAAAACCTGTCCAGTTTATAAACACTTTGCTTTTATAAATTCAAAAAGATTTAGGCTTACAATAGTCTTCATATGCTAATAGACTTTAGCATAAGACTATTGTCAGCTCAGTCGTGCTACGATTATGGAATCTGTAAAGTCTCCGAAACGTCAGCCAATAAAAATAATATACGCGAGTTAAATCCGTTAAAGTTGTTTCATCCCAATGTATAACAACCGCGAAGGCATCAGAAATTATTAGCTATACCTACCTACTTAAGATAAATTAACGTTAAATTCATACAAAAATCAGTAAAACCTTATAAAGTAACGTGTAAAATATCACCTGTCTATCATACACGTCTTCTTTTCAATTTCAATAGGCATCCAAATACCTTTACTAGTGACTTCAAAGCGTACAGTGAGTCAATTTGATTATGATACGGATTGAAAGGCGCGGACACGGGTCGCGTCCGGCCGGACGCGGCGGACGGTCCGGCGCCGGACCCTGCCAACATCGACAACTGTCTTTTGGATTGTTAATTAAAATATACCCTACTATGACTATTTTTATAATTATTAATCAAATATAAGTAATATTGCAGTCATATCAAGTTTATTAAAAAGACAGGTTATTAAGTATAGAATCAGAGTATAAGGCCTAAATCTTTTTGAACTTAGCCTTCTCTTGAATCTTCTATTAACATAATTAAGGCTTCGTTATTTTATTTAAAAGGTCATTAATCAAACTAAATAGTAATACTTTAGTTTTCAAATAATAAACCTAATTTCGTACAATTTAGGTACCTATGTATGATGATTTTACAGATAATAATAATGTTACGATTAGGTATGATTAATGTAAAAAAAATACATATAATATAATATAACGTATTATAAATAAATGAATATGAGTAAGAGAATTGCATAACTCAGGTTTGAATATTGACGTTTCTTCAGGCCATAGAATAGAAAACGCAGATAGTATAATAGCTATTTGACGTGGGTCAGCCCATTGTAAGCACTGGGCATCTGCGTTGGTCGATATATCGATTCTGATAAACATGTGACACACACACACCTGTAACCTGTAATTAGATTGCACTGTGTCTAGACGGTGTAAGACATAATTATGAAACTAGGATAGCACACTTACCACACGCTATACGGGAAATAGCAACATAGCGAATCTTATACCAATACGTCAGTGTTCTATTTTCTTAGCAAGTGTTGCTTACTTTAAAAACATAACGACTAATTACATTTCAGTCATATCGGTTGATTCACGGCATGAAGTGATATTAAAACAACAAATTCTGTACAAAGTTTGCATGAGTTTTTAATGGTCTTGTCCTTAACAGTAAACTCATTGAAACAACAAATAAAGCAGTAATAATGACAGACTGAAGTGTGCATTTACAGTAATCACTCGTACTGTGGACAACACCACTCGCTCGCCAGTCATTCAATATCAAACGCAGGGGTGTGTTGGTTAATAAACCTGGAATTCAACTAATTGTTATTTGGATGATTTAGATACGAACAATATTTTGTTGTTTCATAATTATTGCATAGTTATCTGTTAAAGATGTAACTTCAAAGATTTTCTATTTACCTACGTATTTATAGTATAATCTTAAAATAAATATAATCAATTAACTTAAATGATTAGTTTGATACACAAGTAGTAGGTACATAATTTTGCACACATGCAAGACTTGATCTCTCTTTTTCTCTTCAAAAGTTAAGCAGATCCCATCACCGATAAATCTCACATATAATTAGGATAATTAAAATAATTTCTAAAACTTTTGCGATTATTCTAGACTCGATGGAATAAAAACAATTAAATATAACGGATTCTTAAGTATATTATTTTTACACTGACCTTCTGAAATAATATATTTTTAGAAGACTGAGTAGATTAAATCTGTAATAATTTAATGGTTTCATTCTAAAACAATATTGTTTTTTTTTTGTTTTGCGTTATACGGATACTCATTTCGAGAAGTTATAATTAATTGGTTAAGTATATATATTTTTTATTTGTAAATTTCATTATTCTCAAGTGGTCAGTTGTGCTCGCTTGTGAATGGCAAGCGTTACATAGGGGACGTCACAGGTGGGGTTCCTTATCGCGCCATCGCATCGACTGACCACTTCACGCGCCTTTCTGACACTTGAACGTTTTTTTCCAAACATTTTTTGTTGACACTACCTAAATAGAAATGTCTTGTTTTTTATTGTAATTAGTGATTATCAGTTGTCATCTACATCATATAATATTCATTTTAGATGATTGAACATTAAAAAAATTGTAACGAATGTAAATGAGACTTGGTTGTAATGTTTGTATAAGTTTCAAAATAGTTATATTTCGAATATGGTACAGTAAACAGTACAAAGAAAATACAATTAAGAAGCTTAGTAAACTTGTATGTCTTATATATGTACCTAAGTAAATAAATACTATAATATTGGTTAAGACGGACCATAATATTTGTTTAACTACCTACTTATCCAACAGTAAATGAAGATCGTTACAAGTCTTGTACACTTAGAAAGTATTTAACAATGCCTTTAACAAACAATAAACATCCCTAGCACATAAACTAAAATTTAACAATGGTTCGTATGAAATTAAAGTTACACACCATACGATCTGCTAATGTCTTATTTATGGGTTCTTATGCTATTTATGACTTTTGGATGTCTTGTAAGCAATTTTCACATGCTTATGGACCTTAATGTGGTTGTTTATAGGACAAGTAAAAAGGGCGCATAAACAGAAGTCCTCAAAAAAAACTAGTAAAATACCGTTATGATAGAATGAGTCGTTTTGGTATTGAATAAAATACGCATTACAAATATATTCAAATAAAAAGCAATTTACCTACAGTTAATGTTTTAGATGATGTTAAATTATGTGCTATTTTATTGTAGTTAATTTATGACTCTAATCCTGTTGCTTACTGTTAGGTACCTATTTTGGAATGAAACAACTTTAACGGATTTAACTCGCGTTTTTTATTGGCTGACGTTTCGGAACCTTTACAGATTCCATAATCGTAGCACGATTAAGCTGAAAATAGTCTTATGCTAAAGTGATTAATACAGCTATGCAATTTTGTAATTTAATAAATAAGGTAGTTAAAATACGCCAGTTAAATCCGTTAAAGTTGTTTCATTCCAATGTATAATAACCGCGAAGGCATTAGAAATTATTATGTTAGGTACCTGTTTTTTTTTGTTTTACCTAGTTACCACTTTGAAGAGGAAAATTGCTGTTTTTCTATATATCGCAAAATAGACGGCGAAACGGGAGACAATCTAAGTGTCATTATATTTTATTAAGAAATACTTATAATAATATTATGAAAACATTAAAACGAAATCCTTTGCACGTGTAACCAAATCATGAAGAATTAATAAAGACAGTTACGATTTCACATCCACAACATTGAAAACAAATTGACGTAAGTAACACTTCCGAAGATCATTCGATTTTTTACGGTTTCCACCCGAGTAGTTTGTATCTGTGCTTTTAATACACATTCTGACACCCATTTAACCCGTACGAACTATGTAAGATGTACCTTTTACGGCCGTATAAGCGTGAGGAATCGTTATTTTATGGTATCCTAATACCGAAACGGTTAGGGAGTGTGCAGATTCCTATGTCATAACATTTTGAATTCTCGATACGTCATGATACGCGTGTAAAATGATAAGAAGTGCGTAATACTGGGTTATCGTAGTTTGGCTATAAAGCTTTTTTATGTGCTTCATATATTTTCTGTAAATATATAAAATGGAATGCACGAGGAAATGTACCTACAAAAAATATATTTCACTATTAACGTGAGTCTAGTAACGTCAAAAATGCCGTTAGTTAATGTATGAGTGATCTACCTACTTACCGCGGTATCTATGGAACTAACATGGCCTATCTGGCTATTAAATTAACATATCGTCAATTGCATTATTTTTAGAAGAAAATAAAAAAGATTTAATGATTTTACTTATGTTCCAAGAATTAACCAATGTATAATACATACACATTACCTACACATTTTATCAAAAGAATGACTAACATCGAGGGCAAATATTGAAAAATCTATTTCTTAACGGTTGAGTACGGTACAAAATAAACACTACCTATACTACAACAACGAAATGATCTCCAAGAAGTCAACCAAAATGTAATTTTTCAAACATTTCACCTTCGCAACCCCAAAGTAAATATCTTTCGTATGAATATGTACCAGGGATTACTGAGTATTGTCTGGGATATAAGGCAGGGGGTAGAAATAATATAAATATATCACTTTACAGTGCAAGGGAAGTTTGTAGTTCATTGTGGCAAAATCAACGGTAACAAAATTCTTATACGACAGTGGCCCTCAAAAAGTGCATAACTTTTAAATAACGATTTAAAAAGTCGATCGAATCGTTTGTAAATCTTTAAATATTATGTTATAATTTGTACTATAGTGTAACAAATGTTAAGCTATATACCTAAGCTAAACATTTGACAAATACAAATAAATTACTGTTGTGTAAACTGTAAATAATATTTTGGGTGACGGCAAAGGGAAGCCTATCTCGTTCATATAAATTAATGATTTTATATAATATTTATTTTATTACCTTATTAATTAAATATCGTTTTAAATATTAAAACGATACCTAGGTATAACTTACTATAAACATACACTTTATAAAATAATATATCCTTTATAGGTAAGTAACTCTATCAAACTTTGAGAGCCACATACAATTTGCTGACGATATCCTAATCCGAGTACAAACTTCACGCTTATCAAACACCATTCAAAACAATTTCAGACCTATTAAAACGGACCAGGTAGGATTCGAACCCCGAACACACTCACAGACAACCCTTAAGGTACGCCACAATTGACACACATGCTCGATCGATTTTCATTAACGTTAACTTAAAGATGAACGGTTTTTTTACACCGTGTCTACATGAGATATTTACTCAGCCTATTACATATTATCATATTAAACATTTAATTAATATGAGAAAAGTTACTTGTACGGGTTTTTCAATATCGCAGCATTTCATTTTAAAATAATAATGAAGTTTTTTTTTAATAACTTGCTATATAACAGTAACCTATATCACCTTGTGTGTCTGTTTTTGGGCTGGCATTCGATAATACAATCAACTTTAAAAATTTAATTTCAATACAAAAAGTGCGTTATTTCTTTGAGACTCCAATTGTAATCAATTTAATAATAACTCTCAAAACCAAAATTAGTTCAAAAATGAATCCGTGAAAGACTTTCTCAACCGTCAATATTTTAAAAGAGTTTTAAGGGTGCGACACACAGCAATCGATAATTAAGGCGTATTCACACCGTGATCGGAAACTATAAATAATAGAAATCCTGTCCTGACCGGATCTCTTTTGTGTGCAATTATTATAAGTTCTTTGGTAAATCGAACCCTTTCTGAGGATCGGATTGGTTTAATAACATGCTTCGATATTTTCACCTTCTACAGGTAGGAAGTAATTGTATGGGATCTCGAATGACGAAATTAGTGTCATGTGTAGATGAATAATTATAAATGAATATTATATTTTAAAAATAAAACAGGCACATGAATACTATACTAAAACATTATTATAACACACCTTTAAACTAATATTGAAATTAAGATTCGTAGACAGTAGGTATCATGGTCAATAGCAAATATTTTTCCCTGGATTCTTATCGAACCTACTACACTTGTAAAAAGAAAAAGTAATGCAAATTAATATAGCTTAGAAAGTTACTCTGACAAGTGTAGGTACATATTATTATGATAATAATTAGCATGCAATATTTGATTTAAAATTACGTAATAAACTTCGACTTCAAAAAAATATATAAATATTTTTTTAATACAAATAAAAAAAACTGTTTCAATTTAATTCAGTAGCGAATAAAAGAAATATGGGCTGCTTAAATTCTTAAAAAAACTGCTACAATTAGACGGTCTTTGTTCATTGGCGTTTGAATTAAGAAAAAAAAATTAAGTGCAAAAATAAGGACACAATGACATGTCAAGGTAGGGTTGTTTTTTGTCCCTGCGAAGTATAAGGTGACACCGGTGATCGCAATTTTTGACGGAGGTCTTTGTGTTCCTTATAAATAAAAAAACCGTAAGATCGACTTGCATAAATTAACCTGATTGTATTTAGAGCGGCACATGAATATTCCCATGTCTATTTTTTCTCATCCTAGTTCGGTATGAGATTGCACAAATTAAAAGACAACATAACGTGATGCGTCGTTATCTCGCGCACCTGGATTACGACATCTTTTATTTCTAAACTAAATTGTATCTGTAAATTAGTCTTTAAAGGAATTTCAATTTATATTGCAATATAGTACAAACTTATTACATTTTAGTTATCTACTTTATCTTAAATAATGTTTTTTTTTAAACCCCGACGCAAAAACGACGGGGTGTTATAAGTTTGACGTGTCTGTGTGTGTGTGTGTGTGTGTGTGTGTGTCTGTCTGTGGCATCATAGCTCCCTAACGCATGAACCGATTTTGATTCTGTTTTTTTTGTTTGCAAGATGAATATGTCGGGAGTGTTCTTAGCTATGTTTGATGAAAATCGGATAGGTAGTTTAATAACTAGAGGGGGGTGAAAGAGGGGATGCAAAAATAAATGTCGACAAATATACTCGAGTGGGGTATCAAATGAAAGAGGGTCACGAGTACATTACAAAATCGAAATCATAATGAAAATCGGTTGAGTCGTTCCAAAAATATTGGGAGTGAAAGTGGGGATGGAAAACCAAATGTCTACAAATATACCCGAGTGGGGTATCAAATGAAAGAGGATCGCGTGTACATTACAAAATTGAAATCATAATGAAAATCGGTTAAGTAGTTCAAAAATTATGGGGAGTAATAGTGTAAATGGTAAGCCCAATGTCGACAAATACCTATACCCGAGTGGGGTATCAAATGTAAGAGAATAACATTTACATTACGAAATTCCATGTGAAATAAAATTAGTTAAAAATATTAATATGTAGTAGGTACCTACCTACTTACAAAAAGTATGAAATAAAAAATAAATTAAAAATTTAACAAACCCCCGACATAAAAACTAAAAGGCCCTCTAAAAAGTATAACAATAATAAAATCTTAATATTAGTTACCTAAGTATTAATATTTCTACAAAGAAAACGTCATGTCGGGGGGACCGTAGGTTTAGGTAGATTGTAAATATTAGGTAAGTAAGTAACTAAGTACACCTAAATGAAAAGCGGTCCCTCCGACATGACGTTTTCTTTGTAGAAATATTAATACTTAGGTAACTAATATTAAGATTTTATTATTGTTATACTTTTTAGAGGGCCTTTTAGTTTTTATGTCGGGGGTTTGTTAAATTTTTATTTACCTACTTAATCTCTCAGCTTAACACGTAATCCATGCGTAGATAAATTATTATTAAGTTTATACACATAGATAGGTACTGGCTTTTAAAAATCTTTTAAATATTTTTGTTTTTTCTAATCACGGCACCGATACCTACATAAACAAAGGCTATAATTTTAATGTAAATAAGCCCTAATGCCACCCTAAGTAACCGGGGACGATATTCCGTGTAACCGATAATTTATGGCCCCTATTGTCTATATCCAAGTGGACAAATTTACGACACTTTGCCTATAAATCATTTATACGGGGAGATTTTAAATACATTTTTATAAACGCGCCCAATGTACTGTCTAGGAGTCTCACGCGCTATTCGCGATCGGGCAATATACAGCGCTATCTCATTAAAATGTTTGAGTCAGAAAAGGATGAACACATCCATTCGTAAGTTACTTTTTCCATGTCGAATAAGGTTAAGAAATGAAAAGTAATTTCGACGGAAACCTTTCCGATGGGGGACTTTTTTTGCTACTTTTGTACAATGTAAGAAGAGTATTAACGTCGTGTACCGATAATTGTCACACATATTTTAAAATATCTTTCTCAATAGATATCGAATGTTCTTTGTATAAAATTTAATGGGAAACAGGGATCATATTATTTTAATAGATACAATAATAATAAACGATTTTGTGATTTTTACCAAAAATATTTGTTCCTTTTGTTTACCATGGGAATATGTTTTTGGGCTATTCTTTACGAAACAAGGATTTTAATGAGATATTTTTTTCTTGTTACAGAAGGTGAGCAGAGCACTGTTATACTTCATTTATAATTAAAGTAGGTACGTAGGATACATTTTTTAATTTTGAGTGCATATAGAAATATACACATTAGGTAAACCCGGATAAACCAAAGAAGTGATAAAAAGAACCGTAGCTACTACTTACGTAACAAAGCATTTAAAGAAGATTGATGTCGAAGAAAACCTATGTAAATTTTATTAATGCTCAGCAATACAATACTAAATTAGACATTGTATGAAACCCATTTAGTAGACAAGACTGTGATTATATTAACAAGCTGTAGCGAGGCGCGACGAGCGAAGCGGAAAACTGCAGGAGACTTACCCCCTCCAAATCGTTTCTATTTACGCAATCACGACAATGCGTAATGGGCAGTAACTACGACTCAAGCAAGCTTGTACTCGGTAATTGACATTATTTTCCAATTTCTCCATTTTTTTCCGTGTAATGAAATCGCGGTGCTCAGTAGCCTGTGAGCGATTGCCTGTTCGTAAAATCGCAACGAGCCAAATCACCTGTTATGCCATATTTACTACCTATTTACGGGTACGACTGACGACGATAAAAATACGCTCGTCGTATAATTACGTCACTAACATTGTATTTTGCTGAGAGTCCTTTGCTTTTTATAAAGTCCTTTATTTCTCGAAGATAAATTACTTCACAATTGCGTTATAAATTGTAAACTTGTATTAAAGATGATGTTGCTAACATTTTTATTAAATTAGAGTAACTTATTTGTAAAGAAATGTCGACTTTTTTAAAAGTCATAGGTTCATTACACATTCCTTTAATTTCTATTGGTATACGATACAACACCTAGTATTGCAACAATTTGGTACAAGACCAGACTTAAATTATCAAACTTGGACATATAGGTACCTCATATAGGACTCAAGGAAGCAATATTCGCGAACTATCTATCACCTACTCACACACGAGCACGACAGTTAGCTCTCTCTACATATAATTTAAAGCCATTAAAGACATCTGCAGACCCTAGCAATGAGCTCCGCTTACTTGGGATGCGTAACGTCCCTTTGGTGCCCTTTTTTTGTTTCTACGTACGTGCGGGGGTGACTTTTTCAAGCAAGGGGTGAAAGTGTGGGGTGGTATGTTTATGACTCCAATGTTCTTGACTCATATACCTCGTTTTATGAAAAACTCTGCCTTGAATTGCCGTTTTGGAGTCATTATCGTGTTTGGGATGGCGAAGGAAAATGGAATCTTGCCCATTTCATATCAACATTTCTGCATCTACAAAGCGACAATAGGCATATTAGGTATACGTACCTATTACGGAGTATTACGACCGTTTCGTTTCCATATCTATATATATAAAAGAAAGTCGGGTTTGTTACAACACTTATAACTCGAGAACGGCTGAACTGATTTGCCTGAAAATTGACGGGGAGGTAACTTAGAGCCAGGAAAAGAACATAGGATACTTTTTATCACGTTCCAGTAAAAAAAAAAAGAAAAAAATAGGTACTTATTTATCTCATTTGTTAAAACGCAACAATGACAACTGTCAAATCTATTGATTAATATGCTTTGCAGGGCAGGACGAAGTCTGCCGGGACCGCTAGTTTAATATAAACAATACACAACTTTTTCATTAACAATCTGAATCTGTACAAATACCTATATTGAAAGTACAATAGGTACTTAAAACAACAAAAAAATAATGGTTATTTTTTTCCATTTTGACAATTCAGTTAGCATTAACAGTCTCTTGACCAAGTGCGAAAACTATCAAAACATTGGCAACTTTAATCAAAACGCGTTCCCCTGATTAACGCGATCCTCCGCGGCCATAAAAAACATTATCGTCGCGTCCCTCCGTAAAAAATAAAGAATAAACACAATAGAGGCCGCAGCCGATGCATCAGATATTGGCAGTTAGCTTCGTTCGACGCCATGCGTCTTTGCTGATTACATCCAATAGCCTCGCAGTTGATCTCTTCGCTCTTTATTGTTCTTATCAATTGCTTTGCCGTTTTAGCTGCTGTAGATGAAATTAGTTGCAGTAGAAGTAACATAATAGCTAGCAATAAAATGAAGTTCACTAGTGGAGACTGAAATAAAAATGGCAAACCTTTCCTTGACAGCCAGGAATTAATTTTGATTAGTAATATAATATAATAAACGTGGATTATTATTTCATCTGGACTACATAAAGCACATCAAGTACCTACCTAACAGAGAAATGAGACAATACGAGGGTGTCAATGAGAAAAACTAGTTATACCATTAACTAATTCTGCTGATGGAAGATTTTTCCAATTTCTAATATGGATGGGCCAACAAAACAAAAATAGCCGCGGGGTGGAAATCTGAAAGCATTCAGAAAAACATTCGGGCACAGTTCTGACGATATTCTTAATGCACCCCCACACAAATTATCGATTAGAAGCTTTTTTATGCAAGAGGGAGTGCGTTAGGGGAGCCAGCCTGGGGCGCGGGGCTGAAACAAAAAACGCGAGTGAAGAGTGAAATAAAAAGTTTAAACAAGTAGGATTGCAATGGTTGCCTCAAGACGTACGAAAATCAATAGTCGATGCCGCCCCGATGCAAATCTGCTTGCATCCGTATTTGAATTTCAATGCAGCGAATTTCGAATTTAGCCGTTAATATTTTATGTTACATTTTTTACGTACTTAAAATGGCTTTATCTCGTCCATAATTACACTCAAAAATACCCATAAAACACAGCACCTAAACGTAGATACCCTAAGATTTTTTAAATGTTTAATTTTTAATATATTATTGTGAAAGTTGGTACTGATATTCACCATAAGTAAAATAAAAGAGAAGAAAATCCACTTGTATATCTATGTATTCATTTTATCTCATAAAGTGCTAAATCATAACGTCATTGGAGATACCAGATACATAAAACATAAAACATCACATTTATCGTTCCTACAGGTAACATTTGCATTTTAAAACTTAAAAATGCGAACATTTTAAAATGTAAATCAATCAATGACATCCCTTATAAGACAAGCTATACATTTTGGCATTACATAAACACATACAATATACACACGGCCCAATTAAAGCACCCCTGGGCTCAGATGTACACTCTTCTTGATCGCTGGAGCGTCATCTTTAAATTTCCGTCGTTAAGATTTAATTTTTATCAAGGTCCCCCTTAAGGGGACCGAGGGGCAACCTGTCGCGCCAAATATTTTCCTACGTAGTTTTTTCCTCCTTCGATGGCACTTACTCGCCTCCCTGCCTCCCCTTCTTGTAGGTACGCATTTTTTTATCATTAAAACCCGGAGTGGGGTCGCCGACCCGTTGCCAACTCGCGCTGTCATAACACGACATAATCATACGGAACCACGATACAATTTGCGCAAACACTTTTTTAGTGTGTGGAAATGAAATATTTTTGGTAGCCCCAAATATTATTTTCATTTCGATCTATGATCTGGCACTCATTTTCAGATAGCTAATAAATAAAAAAATATTCTTCATTAAAAAGGTATTTGTTAGTAGGTAGGTAGGTACCAATTTTAATTTAAACATAATCTAATATCCTAATATAAAACAATAAATTAACTCCAAATATTAACAACAAAAAAAAACAGCCGATGTCCTGGAGCTACTTGCTTTTAACCTACCATTCATTCAGATCACCAAATAAACAAAAACTCTCCAAAGTATTGCAGGCTAATCGAACTTCATTCTGAGCCATGTATTGTTTTTCAAGGTTATCTCAACTAATAAAACCGGCCACAAACGCCACGTTTCACTTACCCTCAATGCGGAGTAATTAAGCCCCTACGTGTTAATTACCCGATGCCTCACCTCGGTCCGATTAATTTCCTTTGACATGACCCGTCTTTGTTTCTTTACTCTCGCAACTTACTAGATCTGTGACGTGTCTAATTAAAAGAGTCAATACAAAAAATCGTGACAGTAACAGGTTATTTTTGTATTACCTAGGTTTATAAATCGAAATATTTAAGGATGGTCTACAAAAATTGAATTCGCAAATCGATTAAAAATATACACATTTAACAACCTATATCGATTACGATTTTAATTGGCTTTTGTTCTGAAGGTTCTAGCTACGGTCCTTGTTTACAGTCTTAACTTGTGCATTTAAATAGTAACATTCCGTTATCAGAATTCATATTTATTGGCAAAAAATGTACCTGGAACTTAAACAGAACCTCAAGCCAAAACAAAATTAAGGCGCTCCCTCAAAAACTCGAACAAACTCTTATAACCTTGTTAGTCTACATTTGCTCCTAATCCTCCATCAGCTAATTAATCCGGCCAAGTTTTTCACAAAAAGTTTCAACTTGGCCGGAAGTAATTTCACGCCAGGGCATTAGTGGGGGGGGCGAACTTCACACTTAGCTCTCTCGGTAAACACTCATGACGTTTCCTAATTAACGGACGCAATTAGTGGTCGAGCCGGGGGGAGCGGGGTGATAAGTGGTCCAGGCGGAAAAAGTTCGGGAAAATTCGACGGATTAGGAACGTGCGGGAAAAACGGCACCGATGATTCAGAGGCGGTGTTTGTATTTTGTACCGATGAATAATTTAATATGAAAAATATTCGCAACAAGAAATTAAGAAAGTAAGGTTTAAATCATTGATCTTGGATTATGCAGATAAGGAAGTACGTTTACTACCTAGGATACCCACAAAAATCACTCGAAAATATATTTCTTCATAGTCACATCCACACTTTTTGGTACATTTTAAGTTCACTGTTTTTAAGGATCTTTTTATAGAACTTTATGTGTAGTATGCAGTGTTAAAATAACTAACGTAACATAAAATTTGCAATAAACTATTATATATATAGTGAAGGCAGTAGGTAAGTCACCAATAGGTGCCTAAATAAATGAGTAAAGCGTCCCATCTTAAATGTTCATCTGCATCTCAATTCATCGATGTCCGACACTAAATGAAAAATATCTCTCTTGTCTCGTCTTATTAGCATTCCGCCCCTGTTTCCGATGAGTAATTACTTTCTTAATTCGCGTCATCCATCCTCAAAATAGGGCGATTTTTCATCTCGCAACGCGAGGCTTGTGTGAGCTTAATGGCAATGAAAAAATGCCTAATGTACAGTTAGTATTTTCAGACTGAACTACCTACGTAAAATGTAAAATTCTGTAGGTAGGTATTCACTGTACCAACCTACATATATTATCTGCATAATTAAATAATTAAGCAAATGCGTCTTATACATTTTTTTTAATTTCTTAAAAGACCACGGGAAAGCTCACTGGAACTTGTTACAACTGTTGAATTTATTTACCCTTATTGCAAAATATTTAATATCTAAAAAAATGTTTATCTATAAATTGCATAAAGACCAAAACATAAAACGAATTACATTTTTCATAAAGAAAGATTTAAAAAAAGACACCTTAAGAAAATCATCGCTCAAATTAAGAAAAGCTACCTTCACCAAATACTTAAAAGGTTTACAAACCTTAGAGCCCCGAAATAATAGAGCATCGTTAGTGAAATCCGGGTTTGCCAACATAAAAACGTTAGTCGTTGTTTGCGGCTTTCTTTCCCTTCCTAGATTTTTAATTTATTCCCCAAATATAAAAAGGATTCTAGGGAGACGGTCGGAGTCGTTAGCGATATTGTAATTTCATTATTTGTATTTTTTCGAATACTTTTAATCACTGAAACTCGCCTCAATGGTTAGGGGAAAATCAGATTCCAATTTCAATTAGTGAAGGATCTTCGTGAAAAACCGAAACGAGTGAATGAGTATTGACGAGGTTTAGGTCGTTAATATAAATGAGTCAATTTAGAGGGAGGTTTTTAGTCAGCCCATTTTGCTGCCGCCTGAGGACCCAAGTTTTCATACAAACCTTAGTGGCATTTATTATAGAAACTACTGTACCGATTACATCGAAATTTTGCTGAGGGGATTAGGTATAATAAAGGTCAAATTTAAATATTACAGTAACAAACAAACAATAGGAAACAAGCTTGGAAAAGTCGTATTAATACGTTTTGCTTCTGTTTAATTTTATTATTTGAACCATTCCATTTAACAACTTAAAGGTTCCTTTTTATTTTATTGAATCCTATTATTATTTGAAATTCAAACTCCAATCAAGCAATCAAGCAATTATCTGATAGAAATGAAAGGCAAGGTACAGATAATTTTTAATACCTGATTTTTTAATGTCGTGGAAACTCCGACGCCGTAAGGCTTTGCGTGCTTCAAGACTAATTTACAAACCAATTAGTGCTCCGCGATTAGCTATGGTTAAAGAAACTTAGGTACCTACCTACGTATGCCATATTTTTTACATAGTACTTGTTCATATAGGTACGGGTATCTACATACGTACGCACTCACACCATTTACATGACATTATTGACATTATTGGCATTCCCAGTTATCTGTCAGTCATGTTCATACCTACGTTCAGCGTATAAAAAGAAAAGGCGAAAGCTATAGGACTGTAATGTTATAACCAATTGTTTACTAAACATCGTTCACTCGAAACATAAATCAATAATTTCCGAGGAAATGGAAATCGCCGTCGCGTCATAACACTGGATAATTAGTAGCGGTTTGCGATTGGTGCACGCGATGCACAAATAATTCATTAGAGAACCGTATCCACCGCATACAATCACTTAGACTGTCATGTAGGACGTTTAAACTTAGCAAGTGGAGTAATTACCGAACCGCTGAAAGGTTAGAAATAATTGGATAATACGGGGTGGGTTATGCACGGTAATGACACGTACCTAGTAGTGCACGTTGCATATCGACAACAGTACATACAGCATAGCTTAGATGGGTCGCTCAAGTACGACCCATCTAAGCTATGTAAATTTTTATTTCAACTGACCTAATCATAAATTAATCTGTTTTATATTGCAATATGTTACGTAATGTGTACTAATGTACTTAGCTATGTTTATTCGTTCTCTGTTGCAATTTTTTTATCTAAGTCTTAATGCCTGCAAAAGACTAGCTTTAATTTGCTCTTTGCTCGTTTTTATTTCTTTCAAGATGGTTTGTTTTAGTTAAGTATATTTTACATACTTAAATTGTTTTTATTTATTTAGATCCTACGATATACTAATAATAAGGGTTATTATCTATATAAGTATATATAAGTAGTATCAAAGCAACGTAACTTCTGTTTAATAAAAATTAAAACTGTTTAATTTTCCTAATGAGAAAAATAAATTACAAAATGGCCTGAGAGGAGGTTTCACGAAAAAATTCAATTTGTCGAGAATTATTCGCCAACACGAACCAATTAGAAGCCGGATGTCAAGGAAGCCGCAATTAAAAGGAATCCTCGAATATCTTCCGACTTAATGACTTCTTTGCTTGTTAATTCCTTGTCGCGAAGGAAAAAAACCGGAGTCGGATTAATTCCAAGTGCGAGTCGATTGTTTGCATAAGCCTCGGCTCCGGGAAACATCACCTCTCCGCCACCGGCTTAAAAAAATAATTAAAATCTGTAATCACTCTTGACTCGGCCTCCCCAGGGGGACTGCAAGAGTTTGTCTTGGTTTTGAGGCGAGCGCTTTGTGAAATAACTCGAGATTTTAACAACGACCCCAACGTTCTTGCAAATTCGTTTACGTGACATTTTAAATGACTTGTGCTACTCTTGCATTATAAAAATGGCTACGTTATGAGCTCCGATTCACTTCACAATATTGTTCCAATAGTGGCATAAAAGGCATGTCGGAATGTTTATTGTTGTCTCTGAAATCCGAACGACACACACGACAGTCCGGAAAGTTTGAAAGTCGCTTCGTTATAGGTTACCCGCAAAATATGAAAGCTCAGTTCATCCCTCGCATGTTCGGCAGTAGTTTTCAGCCCTCTTAACAACATATTTCGGCATATTTCGATTACCATAAAGCGCTTGGCGTGATGTATATTTACGTTTCATTATACATACTCGTTCCAATACATGCACCCATGCGGTGTAGTTATTATGGCAACTCATTCTTTTATAAATTCGAAGATGTTCGTGCACAAACTGACTCGAAACATATTGAAAATTTTTCATACTTAAATTTATATTTCATACACCCAATAAGATAAAGAAATAATACACAATAGAAATAAATTTACCATTCGTTTTTAAAAAGAATTTGAGCTTATCATGGTCTTAAATTAATAAGCATTCAAGTCGAGCCAAGTAAAAATGAATAAAGCTCGTAACACCGAACAATGGCGTAATAAGGATGGTGCATTTTGTCTCTGAGAGCTCGCTTGCAAAACAACAATAATTCTTCTTCCCGTGAAAAGATTTTCAGCGTTATTCCACTTGAAATTATTATTATTTTTTTCTTGTCGTCGTCTTGCCATTGTCTCGGATGGGAGGTAAGTAATGAAGGAAATTGGGGGTTCTTGGCCGGGACGTCGGAGGGACGCTAAGATTTGCGTGGCAGACCGCCGGCTAATGCCGAATAATGAAACAGCTTTGAGATATTCTCCGTTCAGCGGTCGGGATTTATTAGATTCAGCCAAGGGAATTAGGCACTTACAAAATATATCTACTTACCTACATACCAATATGTGCACCTACGACACATTCTAATAATTACAATATTACTTAAGCCCAATATTACCAAAATAACACTACTTTTAGATTCCTTACAAACATTACTTTATTGTGAATTGTAGATAGTTTCATTAAAACGGCTCATTTCCTTTGAAAACCAATTTAGTAAATTATTTATGCAAATTCTCAACATCAACTCAATGTTGCAATTAACGAAAACATAGCGTATCCCTGGAAATCGTTCAATTTACTTTTTATGGTCTCACCCTTTTCTTATTTGAATCGCTGCGCTGTTGCGAACACAATCGAGGGTCGTCTTGGAGTTTCGTTTCGTTCTTGGATCTTGGTTTTGTTAAGTATTTTCAAGTTTCCACAACTCGACAGCAATTTTGTCTTGTCGTATTTTATATGCTGCGTTTGAGATGTCCGTTGCATTTTACAAAGTTTGGTGTTTTCAATAATCCTAACATGAATTGATAGCTGAAATCGCAATTTTACAGAATCCATACTTGTAATTTGGTGTTTAAGTTAAGTTTATTTTTTCCGCAATCATAATATTTGAAAGTGGATTTACTTTCTGATACGAACTTGTGGTCACAATAATACTGCCTCCACTCTCTCACACGACACGTCCCAACTCAAACATTACTTTTGTAGTTTCCTATTTACATATCCCCAAAGCGGCTTTCTTCGTAAACTCCAATATTTCTTGGCTCATACTCGACCCGGCTCAGGGCGGTCCGCCATCCAGCATTTTTAATCTCGTTGCCCGGATCTCGGGAACACGTGGGTCCCCGCGACCCTCTATGTTTACCTTCCGAAATAGTTTAACGGGAACAATTTGCATCTGCTTATGCGCGGTCCGTCCTCGGTTGTTAACTATGAGTCTTTTCGGTCGTTCGTTTCGACAAAAGCAATCGCAAATTTGGGAGCAGCCTCCTACCCTGACCCATCAATATATTCACGTGTTGTCTTAGAATTTTTAGTGGGCTTTGTCATTTTGTACAGTATTTTGAAAGATTAATCACGATAAGTATGCTTGGAAAAATCGCATGCAGTATCAACGAACAGTTAAATGACTTGGTACCTGTTTTTATTGTAAGTAGGTACTTAACAATACGTAGGTTACCTACAGATATTTTCATTTGTAATGATCATGCTTTGCATTGCATATTGATATTATCTCTATTAAAAATCGATGCTTGAATTACCTTAAAGTGTATTTAGGATGCATCATTGGATTACTATTAGGTTTCAAACCTCTTACAAAAAATGTGGTTTTTGCGGCAAACAATCCTAAGCACACATGAGTGTTCCCGAAAGATATGGGCAGGTTAGACGTGGGCCTAATCGATATCCTTATAATGATTGCCAGAGGAGCTCGCATACGAAATAAGGAGGGCGCTTGACGTCGGAGGTGTCCGAGGGGGGGTGGGCCGCGGAGGGAGATATGAGACGATTTAGATTTTTTCCCTCTTCTATTCTTTCGTTTTTTTGGGGGAGCCCCCTCGAAAAGGGTGAGGAATTTAAGACGGCGGTGCACGATCGATTTTTCGCGCATGCATTGGTATTCTCGTAATGTCATACTCGAGATTAAAGTTATGTTTTTTTATACTTCTTCATTGTTGAGAATTAGATGGAATTGTTTACAAACAGTATATTTCCTTTTTACTTCTACGAGGATCGATTTCTTAAAGTCAAAAAATTATATCAGTTTGTTGTTCTCATACTCGTGCAGTCGAGGTGTCTTCTCTGAATAAGTACGCTCCAGTTGCGCTTGTGCGCTTACGTCATTATTTACAATTTTAAATTGGTTCTGATAGGTGCCATTTATTTAGGTACCTATATGTATTAAATGACATAGATACTTAATTATTTTTTTTATTTCTTGAAATAGCCACTCCACAAATACACACTTAAATACAATACACGTATTACCTTGATGAGAATTCCTAAAATCTTTAAAGAATGTATAGGATACGTGCTACCTTTAAGAGATTTGTTATGCAATAAAAAAATGTAACAGCATTTTCCGTCATTAATAGATTACCGTCAAACCAGCACAAAGGCAGGCGAGGCGTCAAAGGGGCTAAAAGCCTTTCGGCCCACAAAAAAGTCTCAATTAAAAAGCTGACGGAAGCTTTTAGAAGGTAATCCTTCAAATTGTTTCCAACGCCCCCTCATTAGCACGAAAAGTGTTAAAATATAAACTTTTTAATCTTTATTACTTGACTGCGCTAAACGGGTTAAAATTCTTATAGAACAACAACCTCAATTTTTTATCTTTACCCCTTCGTCTTTTTAATTTATTGCTCGGCAAAGAAATTCTTTGTCCATAATTTAATTGAGTTTGTATATGAATTCTTTCATATTTGAGGGATAATTTGACTATATTTGATGAACAGACAAATTTTATTGAACCTTTGAAATAATATTAATACCTTTTTTTTTATAGATAGGTACATTTTACGTCTTCGTGTAATGGCTAACTAGGACACTTATAGGTAATATAAACTAGTTTTATGCATATTTTATATATGTAGGTTCAATAATAATAGTACCATGAATAGATTGAAATCAAATTGTCACAAGTTTAGTATTTCCCTACATTAATTATTCAACAAGGGCGTCATCGCTGAATGTTAAAAACAAAACAAAACCCGAGTCTAATTTACCACACTCCGAATAAGTATCGCGGAAACAGAATTAAACAAACCGAATGAAACAAACTTCACTAATTACACGAATAAATCCAAACAATACGCCGCAGCCCCGAGCCCGACAACGAATTAAAAAGAAAAACCGACAGATTGCCCAAAAAAAGCATTTCCTTGACAAGTTTTATTTACCATAAACATTGTTATGGCGGCCCGCCGATGAAAAAGTTCGCAGTCATTAGATTCGTTAATTAATTCAAATGAAACTGCGACGAAACATTTACATTCCCTTTCGTGGGAACAAAAAGGAAATCCGTGGAGTTTTTTTCTTTGCAAAAAATCTGCCCACTAAATGGAAATTAAGGATTTAATAAAGCGGGTGTTGCACGGAATTAATTACTTGTCTTGCAAGTTTCAGCCCCTCTTAAGTTTCATTAGCCTATATCACTGGGGTCGAGGGGCGGCACTCTGTAATGGTGCAATAATTAAGACAAAGCCTCTTGTTTAACTGTAAAGTCGACTAATTATTCATTTCTCTTGCTTGACACAGAGATTTTATGGGGCGACGATTTGTAACGATCCTCCGTTGTTATCTTTCTCATCTGCACTCCATCTTCATATAAAGAGTATTCGCTTTCTTTTAATGGACTTTTAAAAACAAAATGAGATTTTCGATGGTTATTGAATAATTTAACTTCACAAATGGCCATAATCTTCTCCTTTTATTACATTCGTGTCACTAAGAGATATTTTTTTTATAATCGTAACGACTGTGCTAACTGAATGGAAATATTAGTGGTAGGAATGTAATAAATAACAATAATTATAAAATATGCCTACCTATTTATCATAGTAGGTAGGTAGATAGGTACTATTTTGTACTCGATTTATGCTTTTCTTACTAAACAACTTCAAGGAACTGTTAAGTAATTAATTAGGTACCTACTCGAGCGTCTCTACAACTTTACAATGTAGGAAAAATGTAATGCTATTAAAATGTTTAATTAGTGCCTCAAGAGTCGTTACGTTTTGAACATGGAACGTCGCAGCCGAAATGAGGCCTGCCAGCCAGTTACAGTAATCTTGTTTGAAAGCCTGAGTTTTATGGCGTTTCATTGTTTTACGGCCAGCCTTAGCTCAGTCACTGAGAGGGCTGTGTCACTTTTGTGAAACCTGTTTCATGTTTAAGCAGGAGTGAAAATATGCTAGAAAAAGTAAAGTGTTTAGTGCAGCTCAATCGTACTTATCTATGTAGGTACTTATGATGTAGATTTTTAAACACGAGCGAATGTGCCTCACTTCGCGAATATGCATAATTATATTATAAAAGAAAAATGCGTAGAGCCGAGCGATGTTGTATCATCTCGACCCACTTTTATTCAACAGCGACACCTACACCATGAAGTCGTGTGCCAGACTGACATCGAACAAGCGTGAAAGAATTAAAAAAGTCCGTACACAAAATTATCTCAGCATAAACGCCATGTACGAGGTTCGATCTGATAATGCGTCCCATTAATTTGCGCAAAGTTCGCGTCGACACCGCCGCTCGCCATATAAAGGTGAGGCGACAAAATTTATAAGTTCGATTACTTTAATCTCGGTTAACTTATGCGAGTACAATTTCGAAGCTGACAAAAGAAATGCACGCAATAAATCCGTAAGTTCTTATCTTGTAAATAAGCCGTATTGTTGTGGGGATCTAGAACTAACGTTGTGTAATTAATTTAATGAAGTGAGGTTATAAAACAGGGTAAGTTTTCGGTCGCGTGTGAGGCTCGGAAGCGGTCGCTGCGGTTTGGACTGTGAATGCAGATGCATACGTTATCGTGCCGGATTTATAATTTATTCGTCTGTCTTTAGGCATTTTTAATCAGGCAATGCAGTCTACTGCGATTTTGAACGTGAAAACTTTTGTCTACTTACTTTATTTTATAATTATAATAGGACATCGTGAAGTTTGAAAATGTTTATGTACCTATGTACACTTAAGAAATCATTATTAAAATAATAATGGAAGCTCATGTTGCGCTACCTAATTGTATCGAACGATTTAAATTATCTACAGCCGTTCTAAAATTAGCCCATATAAACTTTCTAACACTAATCAAGTTACTCACTAATGAGGGCAATATAAATTGAGAGTCTTAATCCCGAAGGCTGGCGTAATAAATAAAGGCATAAGCGCGAGCGCCATATTTCTCGATTAAGTGCGAAAGTGAGTGCGAGCATTACGCGACTCGTGCGCGGCCGCGCGGCCGGCGAACAAGCGCATACGCAGATGGTCCGGAAATGGTAGGCAAGTACTTACATTCCGACCAGCTATTCGATACCAATAATCTACTACGACTAATTTATTTCTTATTTAGATTAATTAAGCTAATTTTGTTCAAATTTCAAATAAATTGCTAAATAGTTTTACCTACAGGCCCAATGAACATTTATTTTACTGGGTCTAAATTATTTAATAGGTTTAGTTAGATAAGCATGAAACCAAAAATATTAGATAAACAATTACACATCCTATTTGTTAATTGAAACTTCGAAGCTATGCAAATTTAGTACCTATTTATATATATTTTTGCAATGGGCTCTGAAAATGGTGGTCAATCCTAAAACCGCTCGTCTGCTGCGCTTGATTCTCGTGCGATGGTGGCGCGCCATTAAGCCCCGGGATTGGTCACGCGAATCAGATCCGCGCTGTCCGCACAATTATAATCAAGCGGCACTCGTAATTCTAAAGCAATCAAAGGTGTGGTCGTCTGTTTGCAAATAAATTTCTTTTAGATCGTGAGTGAAGTATCTCGTGTGGTTTATGGGATAGAATGCGAATGCTCGGTTTATGTAATTGAAAACATGCCGAGTTGTTAAATTTACCATAATTCATTTTAATGCTGAATCCGAGGAAGATTAAACTGGCCTCTACGTCATGGATGTGTATGCTTACTGAATTATTGCATTGCTTGTTTAATTTACTGAATACCATACTGAGTCTGAATCATTGGCCATCTATCGTAAAATAAATCCAAGGTACATTTCAGTTCTCATTGTTCTCGATGGCTAATTTTAATTAGCGAAAGTCAACGCCCGTGCGCAACACAGTCGATAATCAAACAAGATTATTATTTAGCCTTGTTGGCATTCGATCTACATAATCCTAAGCAAAGCTTCTTACCATAAATAATGCGTGTAGTCTTCCAAAGATAATAGTCCGTGTGCGTAGGCGACTACGGATCGACAATCCTGATTGTAAATCAGCGTTGGCAATTCTATCTCGACTGGTGAGAATCGTATCGTACGGTTTGATAATACGAGCAACTGTGGTGGAAGTGAAACGACGATAGGTCTATATTTGTATCTAAGAGATGTAATAGGTAGTGGAATAAAATATACTGGTTTAAGTTATTGTTGGTCAACGAAGGTTTTAACAAGGATGCTCGAATAGAATACATAGCTTGCACCTCGTTTACACGAAGTTCATGCATTTTTTTTTCTTTATTGTTAAACTTTTTTGTCGTAGTCAAATATTGTATTTTAAATTTGAAGATTGACAAACTCTGTATCAATATACATACCTAATACAACTGCACCCAAATCCAGTATGATAATCAGATGGGAAGCGTTTCCTTGTAACTGAGATTTATTGACGTGTAAACAAAAGAATATCGCCTACGTAGTCTCTCGGTTACGAGTAGGTGTCCTAATAAAGAAATTATTTTGAATTTACACGAAATGAATAAATTTCGGGCATGATTTATTTATCTACTTAATATTAAGTAAATTGAAGGCAAATAAAAAGACATACGTCTATAGACCAGTTCAGAGCTTCCACCTTTTTTGAAGTTGATTAAACAGAAAATGGCCTAAGCAGGCACCTACTTTAATATATGAATAACCTCTCAATTCCAATAAGTACACTAACAACTGATACTACCTACAACAAATTATGTTTATAAAAAAGCAACTACGAGTAAAAGTCAAGGACAGATTTATGCCAAGTATTTAATGCAATGTAAACAAAAGAGTCTCGCCGCGAGACCTCAACAAATCGTAGGCGTTCTAATAGAGAAATTACTCTGAATAAAATAAACATAAACGCGTATAATATGTATTTGTTGTTGTAAATTGATAGGGAAAGTCGTACCCACGTGCGAACATGTCCGCCGTGTTGATTGTAATTTGTGGTGCGCCAGCGCAAGACGCGCCGGAGGGCGATGCTGCAATGCGATCAATTGTTACTTTTTGTACAATTCTGAAATGAAGACAAGTGCGAAAGCTGAACACAATTTTATTGAATTCTCTAAAATATACAATGTTGCATAATTACACCATCGTAACGTATTCAGAGGGAGTTTTTATATGAAACTGCAAACAGAGAAATGTTACAAATCATACTTTCATAAGTTCTCAGAATCGATTACCCTCAAGAAAAACTATAAATATTAATTCAGTAATTACATTAGTTATGAAATGCCACCTGGCGACGACATGCATCATCTCACACAAAATGAATAAAGTGCAAAATCTAGGTATATTTTGTTTGTCAAACGTTACGATATGTGTTAATTTATCTGGGTAGCTACTAAGTGTTTTTTCATAGTTACCTAATGAAGAACGAAAAAAATGTTATACATTAATACCTATAGTGCAATTCATTGTATTTACAAGATAAAAAGGCAGACACCATAACAAGGTTATATTTAACCTCTCGTGTGTTTTTGACATTTTCTGCTGCATCATGTGCTGCCATAGATTTTCGCTACCTACAACCTACCTACTTTCTATACCGTACCTCACAGTAAGCAACCGTCGCAACCGAAGTATCAAATTTTTAAGGCACTCATATTATGTAGGTGGTTATTGATATAAAAAGAGACTTAGATTATGTAGGTAGTTGATAATATAAAAGATCACAGCATACTTGCAGAATAGCCAACGAGTAGGTACTTGTTCATTGTCTCCAGCGGGCGCGATTTACGTCGCGCCCTCGGCGTGTAAGCAGGATTAGTCCATCAGAGGCCGTCGCCGGTTTATGGGTAATGCCGCGAATTATGGCACCGGCTTAATTGGAACACGCGATCAAACATAATTAGCTAATAAAGTGAGTTTTTTTATTATTTAGATGATGGCCTTTCTATCGGGTATAGATTAAAGTTTATGCAACCTCATGAGCTAGCTACTTTTAGTTAGGTATAGCTACGTTAAATGATAGACATGAACGTACGTATCACCATATACCTATTTGTGATGATTAGTTGAATCTTAGGTAAGTACTACAATTGCAAGTTATTTTGCATAATAATGTCGCTTGAGTAAGTAGGCATAGTGATTGTTTATTTCTCATGAAATTGTAAATAACTAAGGTTTATTAATCTAGAGTGTTCAGAGAGAAATGAAATGAGAATTCCTTAAATAGGTATATTTTAATTATTTTGAATTTAACACATATTAAGGCAAAATGAACTAGAAATCAATAAGTATATTAAGAAGTAAGTAGAAAAAAGTTAATTCAAGTGTGCTTTATTTTTCACAATGATACAGTTTTGTATTTCAGTTTAAAGATAACATTAAAAATAGTCGGTCGATTAAAGAACAAGTTTATATATACCTAGTATTTCATCAAAAAACTCGACAAGCATAATTTAAAGCAGAAAAATGTGATAATCACATTTCAACAATCAATTTCGAATTAAATTACAAGAAAGCAGTTAACGCCAGCCTCATAAGTGCACCGTTTAGTCCGACATAATAAATCTATAAACTCATTCATCATAGAGCATTCTCTAACGTAATCAAACGCAATTATTCTTATAATTCTAGAAAATTGCCCCAAACTGCTGGGGCGAAATTATCGGACCATTATAAAACCCCTTTCTTTAATTACCTGCGCATAATGTCTGTTTGTTTGTATGTTCCACCTAACTCGTTACTATAATAACCGCGAACCAATTTTATATAGGAATTATTAAAGTTGATTAGCAGTCATTTGTGTATCTACTTGAATTAGAAGTTGGAGCGTTATTATTGAATTTGGAGAAATTATTAGATAATTGGTGTTTACGTTGGCTGATGGGTTGCGGCGCTATATTATGATTACAAGAGTTCTATTTGATCCTTGATATTTTATATACACAACTCAATGTCCACTATAGACAGTATTAGGTAATAATAAATGTCAAATATGAGGTAATTACATATTTTCAAAACAATTGAAATCTAATTATTTTTAGTGACAAAAGCTTTTTTTGTAAAAAAAATCTGGAACTTCAGAGCATATTGGATCTAGTAAGTTCCTAGCTAGAACTGGTATTATAACTTCGCTAAACAATTTACATGCAAATAATAAAACAAAAAAGCCAACTTATACCTACGTATAAAACGTTGAATTAATTACGATGTAAGATGAGGTTCGTAATCTTACCGGAGGTACATGTATTTAATAAGAATGGTTTATTTATTTAAACCAATCACTGAAAAATTACAAGTCATCCATCAATACATTATTTTATTGTTAACATTTTTAATTATTGACTCTGATCAACTAGGTAGGTACGCACTGTATGTTCTCATATCAATTAATTATTGTTAACGTACATCAAAAGATATTTATCACATTTCAAGACACATCCCAAACTCAGCTCGCGCTATAAATACGAGAGTCATCAACAATCATTTTATTATTTTGATTAATTAATTACTGATCGGATAAAAAATTGAAATAAAAACGAACCGGTCGCTGCGCCCAGCGGAGTCTAATTAACATAAATATTTTAATTGCCTCTCACAAACGTCATTAATACAATATAAACATTAGCAACATAATCATTTCGATTGTGTTCTGATGTTACCAAATGTGATGAGCGTGGGCTATGTGGTAATAACATAAATTAAAATTGTCGCTTAAATTCAATAAACATTTTAAAAGAAAATGTTTTATGTTTAGTGTTCCGATGTGGCCGAATTTCCTTTATAAATTTAATTCGAAGATTAGAATGGACTTTATTAGCCATTAGAACGCTATGCGAATTAAGATAATATTTTAATTTACTGCCCATTATTTAGCGGGTCAATAAATATGCGAGTCCATTTATTCAAAATTCGGTTGTATCCGTTGACTTAATTGTAAAAATAAAAATTGAATAGACACCACTCATAATTAGATAGATAATAATATAGGTATGTATATATTTTTATACTTACAAGTATTTTTCTTTAATGATTAATAAAATATGCAGGAATAATAAAAGTATGAAATGTATGTTTGGACATTTTACGTAGAAATCTATCTAAGCTATCTTCTTCAATATACTTAGTTTTTAAAGGTTAATTGTATTTGTTCAGAATTTTTCAATTCACTGTGTATTTCAGTAGGGGTACAACCATAGGTAGGCACTCCACTGAGCAATAATATATTTTCTTAACCGAATGACTGGACCTGGTTAAAAAAAAAATATCCTACGTGTCTAGAAGCCACATATATTAACAGTAAAAAACCTGAATAAATAAACACGAACAGAGGCGTATTTAGGAACCAAAGTATGACATAAAAGCGCATGCTACACACCAGTCATTGATTATAACAACATCGCAGCACAACAGAGTAGTAACATTAACGCGGGTAATAACCAAGACCGGGAAAACGAGACAATTAGATGCCAACACACAAAAAACACATGTCATTTTGACGTTGGCAAGTCTTAATGACGAATTACGGATCGAGCCCCGTCGTACATGCAGTGATTGTTGATGCTTTCACGAGCAATCGTTACTTATCATTTATGAGCGACATACGGTTGTCGCGGTTGAGAATCAATCTTTCTTCTATTACAAGACACAACGAACAATACTCTGCTTTCGTCGTCTGGGTCATTGACCGCTCCGATATCTTTTCGCGACGTTTGAAATTATCGAATACAAAATGTTATTAGTTAAATATTATTATTATTATAATAGATTGAACTTTGTTAATCAACTTTTGAACAAATATAGTTACTACCTATGTATATTTTTAGTTATGTCTTACAAGTATGGATATTTGCAGTTTGCTGCACTACTAGTTTATATGTCTACATAATTAAATATAAATTAATACCTAGACAGCAACAAGCTGCTAGTAAAAGCGTCACACGCTCGAATAATCCTCCTAAAGATGAAATAACATGGTCTAGTCCGCCTACTGTTTACATTTAATAGTAGGTAAAGAAATAGAAATAACAGCAGTTGTCACTCAATCTCTAATAAATGGTGACTTGATTTGATGACTGGGACCCTATTAAAGATCGTGAAATACTTACATGCATTTGTCAGCGGTATACTTAGATCTTGTTACTTTCATTTTGAAAAGTTATAATTTACGAGTTCGCTAATAGTGGCCGTGGTTGCGGTAAATAGAAGGCTGCATTGTTATGATGGTAATTGTAGTAAGTTCATCGGTTAGGTACATAGGTATTATTGTAGTCACATAGGCATTTCAACTTGCGCATATAGATACTTCTCTACTTCGGTATGCTTTCATTCATCCATGCATAACATCATAACTAAAAAAATAGAATGTGCGTAGGTATTTACTAAGCCTATTATTATAAGGTCAATACTATTAGGTCAAAATAGGTTGACTAAATAGGCCTGAAAATAAACTACAGAATCAAACTCGAACTTATTAAAAAACTATTGAATATATGTAAAAAGCCCTTAACGTTGATCCTTTACGTGATTCATGCGAAAACACTTATTAAAATTCGCAGCAGCTGCAGACCCGTTAATCCAAAATCTAAGTCGATCTCGACGTTTATCGTCTCGTTATTCCGATACAAATAAAATAAACCGTATTAGGATTCGCGGAGTGGCTCGGTTGCACTGTCCATTGTTTTTAAACCGCTATCAATCACCCATAGTTCGGGCGTTCGAAGGGACAAACTAAATGATACCAAAACGTCCTCGAAGTATCACGATTCTGGATACAAAGAGAGATAGCGATACAGGAGTCGCATGAAGGTTTCTCTGTCTTGGAAGATGTTTATGAAGCCGATGGTAGGGGTTTAGTGGGGGATAAAATAACGGTTATTGAAATGAGGCGAGGCCCCCGCTTTTTCCAAATTTAAATTTTGATAAGGCAATGCCTTGTTTTGTGCTAACTCTTGGTTTGGTGAGAGGGTGACCGTTTTTGTTTGCTCCTGCCTGTCTCTTAATAACGTTTGTGACGGGGATAACATTGAATTTTTAATAATTTAGTAAATTTTATTCTGGCCTTCAGGTAGACTGAATATAAAGTCCTTTTATACTACCTGTAGGTACCTACAGTGTGATGTAGATAAAAACAACTGAGTAAAACATTTTTTGTTTAAGTATTATTTCGTGTAAGATAGGTGTTTAGTGGAGTCAAAATAATTTATCAATATTTTTAGGTTTTTTAATGTCTTTTAGCCGATGTAGTTATCGTATTAAAATAAGGAAGTAGGAAATGCTGTTCCTTTAAAATCTTACAGGTCAGTAGGTAAGTAATAGCGGACCATACAGTAATATAATATAGGTGCGATGTATCAATATAGGTAGCAACGCTAAGGTCAGAAAACGTTATTAAAAACGGGCTGCCCTAAAACGAAGCCTAAAACCCGAGCAATGTTACCAACAAAGTCGTGTGATATATTTGTCTCCGGGCGTGTTAATTCATTTTACACCAGTAAACGCGCCTCGGCACAATCCGAAATATTTCTGTTTTTGTCGTTCGTTCGGCCGCGGGTTGAATACGTTATCTGAGAATAACCGAATGAATATATCCCTAAAATGAGAGTCCAGACTTTTAGCAAAAACTGTCTTAAGATATAACGGCTTAAATTGGAATCCGGTTATAATTACGTATATTAATTTATAAGCGGCGAAGTTATACGTTTTAATAAGAAAATTATCCATTGTATTACCATATGATGTTAGGTAGGTGCCAACATATCATATTGTATTCAATATTGATTTATCGACTTTTAATCAAACATAGGTAATTAGTAGGTATTACTAGGTATTATAAATATGTTCGTCAGAATAGATTTAAATAACTTTCTATATATTCAATAGAATAATAATAATTGAATAAATACTTATATTTAAATAATATGTAGGTGCTATTGATTGTATCTGGACGGTAAAATAATGTAAGTACATAAGTTATAATAGTAATTTAATACAACAACTTAACAACCTAAAATACCTTAAAATATACCCTTA
Organism: Polylopha cassiicola; assembly: GCA_038024825.1. Taxonomy (NCBI): domain Eukaryota; kingdom Metazoa; phylum Arthropoda; class Insecta; order Lepidoptera; family Tortricidae; genus Polylopha; species Polylopha cassiicola. Next base: position 9,257,115 of record CP149044.1, on the reverse strand, counting down.
TTCTGAAACAAAAGAAAAGTACATTCGGCATTAAAATCGATTCAAAATCCATAAAAGCTCTCATACATACGGCACAAGAGTGCTGTATATTTTTATGACGCGCACTAATTTTGAAATTCCATCCTTAAGTTGTTTAAAACAGCAACTCATTGACACCACAACGGTTTTTTATCGATACAGTATTTATACAATCTCGATGTCGGATTGAGAGTTGTAAAAGGCAATAAAACTTCATTTTTATATGTCCTGTTTAGACAGAGTTCGAGAGATGATAACAAAACCTGTACAGTCAATACTGTGTGTATAGGACCGGATATCGAGGACCATTCACAAAAACGCACACACACTTATGTCAGGTGTGCACACACGCGGAGCGGTCAGTTTGGTTCATTCATAAGTATTTACAGCGGTCACAAAATAGTTGACGGTGCGGTCACATGTTTGGGAGTCGAACTCTATACGTAATTAGTGAAATTCTATAGATCCTACACAAATATTTTATATACTTACATGCTTAAATAAAACTAAAAAATATGTTTCTAGATGTAATAATGTAAGCATGTCATAATATATTATTATTAACATACTTGGCTTAATTTATTTCTCTTGTTAGTGTTAACGGCGTATAATTCAAATTGTTGTTCAGATTTAAGAAATTGTTTTATTGTATTTGCATTGGATAAAATTAATTCTAAAAACTAAAACATCAAACTATAATAGGTGTATGGACTAATACCTAGGCTCCTAAATGAGATAAGTTATTGTAATTTAAATTATGTTTAAAACTTTGTCCTAATATTTTGTATGATTCGGAATTCAAGGTATAATAAAATATATTAGTTTTCTAATGTTCTCGCCACTATTTAGTTATCTGTGTCGCCACACCTAAGAGCATCCGACTGTGTGGTGACTCACCTGCCTCCGATCTACGTTATAGAAATATCGATGTCAATCTGTATTCAAAATTAAAAAGTACCCTTAAATAAAGTAGGTATCTATAGATGTATGTATAATTCAAAGGTGACATCTGAATAAACTTCAAAATAAGAAAGTGTAATCTTGTAGGTATATGTATAGGTATGTATAAAATCCTTTGTCCTGAATCACATACTGACAGTTACGCGCACTGCCTCAACCGCTGGTCGTAGATACCTGAAACTTGGAGGGTGTGTTTTTTCTATGACGTACTCGTACCTAGGCATCGAAAAGAAAGGACTTTCCAAAATTCTATCGCTAAGGGGTGAAAAAAAATGGAAAACTTTTTATGGAATGACATGATTCTTGGCTGTGATCTCTTTGAAATTTTACATAAACATTATTTAACAGAATTTATGGAACACGGGATTAAAAAGTAAGCGGACGTAGTCGCGACCAAACGCTAGTAAGAATATAAAAGTCAAAATAATCAAAGCTCCAGTTAACCGTTATCTTAGGCATTACATAATCATAATTTAACAAAGTATTTGAAAGTGTCTATTAAATCCCACAAAGTATTTCCTACTCAAATCTGATGAAAGATACTACGACAATGTCATTTTAGAAATAATATCTAATTTATTCAAAAATGTGATCGAAGATTTTTTTATGAACAGATCGCGTCACACAATGGTGTGGTTCTATAAATTTAAGATGTCGATATCTGGTCTTATATCGACACATGCTAATTAATAGTGCGTGGGCGCCGCAGCCATTATCGACCAAATTATTGGTAGCCCCTGGGTTACTTTATTGTACCGTAAAAAGAATACCAACTATGACAGTTGACTGTCACAATGTTTTGAGCTTCAACTATTAATCTTAAATCATTTCATTAGTGTGTAATATAAGTACGTACCTAACTAAGTATATTAGGTGGGTATGTAGGTACAGGAAGCCAAGCTTTAATATTTTCTGATGATTTCGCAGTGAAATATATTCTTCTAAGAATTTAAACGCACATATGAATAGGTATTAATTCTGCTACTTACCTACTAATGTGAGAACTGAAAGTTATCAATAGTAATTTGTTTTACGTCGTAGATACAAAATATTACACAATATATTATTATGATTAAGTATGTTAAATTATAGTTATGCTAATTTTGTCCTGTTTCTCTACAACTAGGTATGTCTACTCTACTAAATTGTAGCAGCCACATTCCTCACCAATAAAATGTAAAACGATAAAGATGTATTTTAGCTACCTATCTACTATAACTGAACTTAATTAAATGTGACTTTTCAATGTTAATTGAATTTATGACTCGACACGGCAACATGTGTTTCTATGAATTTTGGATCAAGCGACTTAAAGGGTTATAGGTACTTGTTTGCAGTTCTTTATTCTTTTTTATACTAATAAGCACAATACAGTCAATACACTCGTTCAACTAGAAATGATAATATACAGGTTTTTACTTCGTTAACGCGATCGAGATAAATTTATCTCGAGGCTCGTTCCAACATAAAAAACGCAAATTAGTTTACAAAGGCCTGTGAAAATTGGTGCTAATTTTAATTATTGGGAATAATAAACAAGTCGAAAACGGACGGACGATGAAAAAGTAAATAAAATTAATTCATTATTTCGTCAAGCAATTAAGACACGGTCCGAGTCGCGCGAACAAAGGCAGCGAGGGCGATACTGAAAATTTCATTTGGACCCAATTAGAACGTTCTAAAATTGAATTTTGTCACAGACCCGGGTAAACCGTATCCGGATACGGGCCGGTTAGGAGAGGGATAGCCGGATGACAAGGACAACCTACAGCAACAGGTGGCGTTTTCAAGCCAATTAAAACGAGCTTTTAATTACTGGGGGAGCGTTATTAGCGAATCTCGTTGTGCTTCGAGAGTTTGAGGCGAATATTAACGAGTTTGTAATGGAACATTAACGCTGTTCGATCAGTGCCAATTTGCTGTGACACTTATTCAGGGTTTTGATAGACCAATCCATTTTATTTTTTAATATGTTTAATTAAGAAATAGTAATGTATGGTAGGTTTAAATAATTGAAACTACAATTACCTAAATGTTATTTTTAGTGTTAAAGTTCAAGAAATACTATCACAGTTTTACAGTAGTATTATTTAAAGGGTAATAAAGGAAATCTGGTCCAAACACGAACGTAACCGTTAAGACATTTCATAAATATCGGCACTCGAACTCCCAATGCTCGCGGTACTTAGCTTTTCTTGAAATGTCTGCATTTCCTTATCAAAAGACTCCCCGAGGGTGGATTTTTAAAGAAAACCAGGGGTGTGGGTGAGGAGGAGCTGCGCGCGTGTGCGTGCCAACATGTGTGACTATTCATATATGTGTTAATGCGTTTTCTTTTTACCAATTTGTTGGGTGACCATGCGTTAGGATGAACGTGAGACATATTGTAAATCCATAGCCTAAGAATGTTAATAACCCTTATCCAATTAAGTTAAGACAGTTCTAAATTTTAATGGAAATAACTAATGATGAACAAAATGAGATTCCAACCTACTTACTTAAATACAACAGACAGAGAGGTAATTAAACCAATAAGCTTTTTTTTTTCAAGTGTCTACTAATAAATTCGAAAATAATGTAAGTAATATATTTGAAATAGTATGGATAATTAATTACACCTATATTGCACAAAACAGCTAATTGCGGAAAAATATCTTGTACCTAATGACAAACATAAACGGCTGATAATTTAACTGTAACTGGTCAGTTACAGTTAAATTATATACACCAAATATTATAAATACGACAATAAAAATCCGTCCTCCGATCTCCAAACTTTCAATCACTCGTAGTCACCCTATAAGAAGTCTACACACAACGAAAGCTTGCATATGATTTGCAGACACACACGCCCAACTACGTATGTGTGCGTCACTTTGCTATTCACGATTTCGCATCGATGGTGTCGGTATTGATTTCGTATTGTCGTTAGCTCGCGACATGTAAAAAGAAAAGGGGTGTTAAGGAACTAGCGTACTGTCCCCGAGTGGCGTTGTTCAGATGCAATAACCTTTCATACGTGATTACAGTGTCATCGTGCATCGCACTGTTTTTTTAGGCTCCTAAATCCATTATTCTTACTTACCTATAATCTATGCTGTTATAATTAAAATATAGAATTACTTTTACTCTTTCAAATTGTGTTACACTTTCAAAGTGTGTTAGCAAAAGAAATAGGAACAATGAAAGTGAGGTCTTGTTTATTTTCTTGCAAAAATTAGACAATACTCCTTGCAAAACTGTTAGGTATAGGTACATAGTGCCTAAAATAGTTAAGGACTATTAGAGAGGTTTTATAACAAAATACTTGAAACTAAATTTCTCTAAATGTAACTCTCATTAGAGTAAATAATTACTTCTATTTGTGAGGAATTACTAAAGGCAAAGAAAACAATAAAAAATAGAAACAAACATAGGTACAAGTAAGTAGTGCGCAATCCCCTTAAAGAAAAGGGTCTCATTCTCAAACACGATCCGCCATTAGAAAAATGTCGCGATAAGGATGTTCAATCATTTCGTACCAATAAGGGGTGATATCGATTTTGCAAAAATGTCACTCTGAACGATATCGAATAACTCCCGCGAATAAGTTTTTAGGGTTGGACGATTTTAATATGCGATAAACTTATTTTTTTCCATTTGGTAGGTATAACTTTCCATGATCTCTATTTTTTCTACACTTGCCTATATTGAATTTTATCTACTTAAGTAAATAATATAATTACCTAAACGTGTGTTGATTTTTTATGTGAATACTTGTCAAAATGATGTCATGATTCACCAGTCACATTTCAAACCAGTTATGTAGGTAACTATATTAAAGTGTCAATATACCCATTTTACGTATTAAGCTACTGTTTTACTAATAAATTATTTTATTATGTTTCAGGTACATTCCAATTGCTGATTTATTTTTGTAAGTTTGCTGATACATGTTATCATTATCATTAGATACTTGTACCTACTTCAAATGATGTAGTTAGGTTAGGTTACATTAAAATATTTTTTTTAACTCAAATACATTTAATAATAATATTTTCTTCATACTTACGAGCGTATTTCGTACAAATGTCGACGCAGAATTAAGTAAACTTGGCAACTCTCACTGTAACAAGAGGTTGATTCTCAAATAGGTAGGTAGGTAAATAGGTACTAAATTAAAAAAAATTTTAGTTTTCAAAAAAAAATAACGCTATACAGCACTCTTTATTGAAAATATTTTATAAACAAAGTAGTTAACATTCGGAAAAAAATATTACACATAACACTTAGGTAATAAATTACCATCTACCTATTAATGCCAAACCGTTAAAAAGATAACAGCAATAAATTAATAGTCTAATAAACCTTTTTCTTCCACGTCACTGTCATATGTTTTCGTATACCTACTCGTAAAACCTAATTAACGCAACCTGAACTCGTTCTACCCGCCGCTAGATGGCGGCACTCCTCGTGTGTGGGGTTAGTTTCTAAGTAACACGCACACAGCGCTCCACATACGGGTTTTTCTTAAGTTTTTCCGCGGAAAAGTGGGGTGGCTTCTGCGGTAATAGTTTAAGCGGTGTCGCATAGGGGGCGTTAGGATGTGCGTTCCTTATTTAATGTCAATTTAAACGTGATTGAAAAGAACGCAACGTATTCGTCATCTTTTTTATTTAAGAGGTTTTTCCTTCTCCGAATTTAACAAATCTTGTGGAACAGTCGTATTTAGCTTATAAAAACATAAATATCACAAAGAAGGTACTGATTCCGCCGTGCAGCGCAAATTTACATTGACTTTAACGTTTCAAGCTTGAGCTCAAACGACACAGAGTCAACTTTTTTTGCAAGCTGGAAAACTTATCACGTAATAAAAATGGTACAGAATGTGATTGACATCAAAGCGAAATCATTCGCGTGCCACTTAAATATTAGTTAAAAATCAAAACTGAAATTTAAGAACATAACACTCGTTTATTTAAACTCACGTGTCATTTTCAACTGAGCAAAAAGACACAGAGTGAGCCAGTTGGAAAGCTCACGGTACGTCATTCAGAGTTTACGTACGTTTGGAACGACAAGGTCAGGGGTTGGCCACGTCGGGTCGACGCCCGCACTGCTTTTGTAATCGAATAGGTTAGGTCAAACTTGCCGGCCAGATCGCGAAAAAAAAACAAATCGAAATGTTTTGTTTTTGCGATATTGGAGAAATGTTGAAAAGCTCCTTCTAAATTGGTTAAAGTATTAGAATAAAACAACTATAACCAATTACCATAGTTTATTGATAGACAAATTTAGTTCATATCTAAACGTAAACATTTTTTTTTTTTTATCTAGATACTAAATTGATGGCTGAGTAGACCTTACTACTTATTTGTGCCTGTGTTGTTTAAATCGTCAGCCAGTCGTTTTGCAATTGTTAGGTACCTATGTAATATGTAGGTAAGTAATAGATCGCCACTTAAAAAATAGTGTTAGAAATATTTTTTACTTATTGTCTAAGGAAGCGAAGTAAGTTCTCATAGGTATATAGGACCTAATAATTACGGATATGGCAATTGTTTGTTGACATTGCATAAATTGGCCGAGTAAATCCCCAATATATTTAAAGATAAAATAATTATATGGAAATCGTCAATTTAGTTGGTACCTAGGTAGGTAATAGTGGAGTACGTGGTGGCAAGTGGTAAGGAAATGGCGAGATTGCCGCCATTGTGCGGTCGTGGCCACCCACTGCGCCCGCGCAACTTTACGACGTCTTTTATATTTAAGCAGTTTTATAATATTTTAACATTTAAGTGTATATATAGACAATAGGTGTAACCAATTGTCAGCGTTGGCACACCTCTTCCGGTTATTAAAATGATGTGCTAAAATGTTGCACGATCAACTTTCACCCAAATTACGAGTAAGTAGGTAGGTAGGTAGCAAAGTAGAAAACTACAGGCATATCTCAAGGTACTTACCTAAGTAAGTAAGTTAATTTTAAAGCTAAACTATTTTTTACACTATGAGCTCTGTATTTGCATATACCTACATAATAATATATAACCTATAAAAGTCCGTTGGTAAATAAATTGTTAACTTTTGAATGTTGACTGACTTAGGTATAAGTAGGTAGGGTCCTACTTAGGCGACAAACTAGAGTCATGCTATTTTTTTTTATACTTAAGTATAGATAATAAGTCTGACCTATTTTTCATTGTCGGAAATCAAACTTTAATTATCATAATCAGTAGGTACCTACCTATATTACACTTGTTCTGAAACTGTGAATAAAATTTCAAGTAGGTACCTACCTAGTCTGGTTTTAAGCGGACAAAGTCATGTTGTAAATTTTAAACATGGGAAAGGGTTATACAATGAGAAAGGTAATGAGGATCCCTTAAAATGACGTTTTAACCAGTAGATGTCGCCTACAAACACAGGATCCTAACGGCTCTGTGTTGAATACTCGAAGCGTGACGTTTCATGTCATTCACAGAAACACCTGACGGAGATGACGTCACGCTAGCGTCATCTAGCGGTTGACTGACATTACCTACCTATAATACAGAAACCGCGCGTGCGACGCTATAAATAATATAATGATTATTAGAAATTGAATTTGAAAAAATAAAATGATGATGAATGACGTAGGTAACTATACCTACGTCATTCATCATTAAATCATTTAAGGACTGAATCAATTTTTGATAGGTGTACCTAACGATAATCAAAAGAACCTTCTTAGGTAGGTATTTCTTAAATGTTAACTGTAAGGACATTAATTTTGATTAACCTATTAGGTATTTACGTACAACTGAAATTAAGTAGAGGTCGTGAGCCTAACTTTTAGTTTTTTTTTTTGCTTTTCTTACATATCTTCATTTTGGTACCTATAATACATACGAGGACATACCTAGTAGGCAGTAGGTATATAGGTAAGTGTGTTCGCTTTTATCCAGCCTTTGTAGGGATAGTATTTTCTTCTCTAGTACAATAGAAACGTAGGTAGGTTAACTCTAAATACGAAATTAAACGTGATATGTAGCATAGAATCTTAAATGAAGTAAATAATTAAGTAGGTAACAAAATATAAACCCTATTATTCATTTTATATTCAGGGAAAGGGACTGACGGCGTTAGAAATATCCGTGGAACCAACCTATCAAGAAAAGTAAAGAATTTCTATTTCTTCGATTATGAAAACTGTAATGTTTTCGAAACGAATAAAAATACGCGAGTTAAATCCGTTTAGTTCTGTCATTCCAAAGAATTTCAAGCTTTCACTATACCTACCTACTTAGGTAGGTGCCTGTAAAATCAAATTAGAAATACTTAGGTAGGTATACAAACTATATGCCTACCAACCGGGAAACTACCTACCTACTCGAGAAATCATTAAACCAATTAAGTAAATAAAATATTTGAAAAAATACTGAATGGATAATTTTTTTGTTATTTCCGATTTTGGGATCAGGGAATGACTTGTGGCTAGATAATAATAGAGCGGTTATAGCTTAGAAAAAATGGTTGTTTTACTATAATTGCTTTGGCAAATTTGAGGTGATTAAGTTAAATGCTGGGTAGTTTAGACTGGAAGCAAAGTACTTAAACAATTAAAATTATTTAATTGATCAGCTCTATATACCTATAGGCAGATACTTCTTGAACATAGAACAGGTACCTATATTAGATAATTTAATTCTACTTAAGTAGTTAAAAACGTACCTACTGAATTATTTAAGAACCTAGGTACCTATGTTTTATTTCAATTAAGTACCTACCTAGGTAGAAGCACAAAATAAGTAATTAGGTAGGTACTTAGGTTCTTACTTATTTTATGCTATCCTCTATGGTAGGTAGGTAGGTAGGTACTTACCTACTTATCTTAGTAATCACTTAGGACATGTAGGTAGGTCCCTACCTACTTAAGTCGATGAGATTTACACCAACATGAAATCTACGTAGGTAGGTACCTACATAAAATAAAATAGATCTATTTCACCAAAAGACGTGTTGATAAAATTTGATTTGATAGAGTTCTGTTGGTACCTACCTAGTTAGTCATCCCGAAAGTGAAAAGAAACATAGATAGGTGAGTAGGTTGACTTGAAAAAAGAGCCTAAATAAGAAGGTATTTCATATAGATACTTACCTACCTACCGGTTTCATATATTATCCATCGGAAGTAAATAGGTAGGTAGTAGGTAACCTACCTAGGTATTTAAATTATTTTTTTGCGTAAGTATTTAATTATCCTAACAAAATGATCTACCTACTAGGTATTTCATAAGTAGGTAGGTACCTACCTATCCGCTTAGGTATGTAATAAGTTCTATATATTTTGCCTAAGAAAATAAGTAGGTAGGTACATATCTGATCTACTTACTTACACAAAGTAGTTAACCAAGTAGGTAATTACCTACCTACCAATCCAGTCTTTATTGAGATACCTACCTCATTACAATACAAAAACTAATTAAATATCGGTTAATTTTCATTCCTTACCTACGGGTCTTAATATTGTATGAACTATAAATCAGCCAGCACTAAGTGCACTCAACTAACTCAAACAACTTTTTCTGCTTAAAATATTCAGGCGCCACTCGCTAATTAACGATCAATTAAGACTGTCCAATCAACAGGCTAATTACAATTGTAGATTCGAATGCAACAAAAACAATTGACGTTCCACAATTAAACGGTTTAATTAAATCGAGGCGGGGCCTCGCGTTAATGAGGGCCCGTGAGGCGGCGGCCGCAATCAACATTAAAGATTGGCGGGAGATGCCTCTCCCCGCACCCCTCATTACTTATACAAAATACTTAAGACGAGTCGTCCCGCTCTCCGCGTGCTAATAGCTCGCGCCCACTAGCTATCGCCGTCCCTCTTTGCCCTCTGAGCGTAATTAAGCTTCGCCTCGCCTCGACTCGCTCGCGGCCCCGCCTTCCGCGGCGCGGGGAGGGTGAAGGGGGAGCCTCCGCCGGGGGGGAACCGCAGCCGCCGCGCAGTGTGCCGGCGACCGTCGACAGTGCACGTTGTGCACGTAACAAACCAATAACTTTTCACATACAGTTAAAGTGTTTCACGGTGCTACAACAGTTCCTTGTGTTTTGACTGATCACTGTGTTGTTACCGGATACTGGAAGTGCTATTTGTGACTGTGCGTGCTATGCCACGACGAGTTTAGCAGCGTTCTGCGGGCGATGCTAAAAGGTTATTATTTTTTTTTTCTTGTGAGAATCTTGCTGGAGTTAAATTAATTAGTTGCTATAATCATTGGTCATCTCAGATTGGTGTTTGTTGTTAAAAATCGAAACTTTTAGTAGTTGACTCAACTTAAATTCAAAATTGCCGGTCCTTTTGTAGGTAAATAAAAACTTTCGCAACTAAACAAAGCGATGCACAAAAGGTACCTATGTATAAACATAAAATTCGTATCTTGATTTTATATGAACTTATTCTTATTTACTAAAAAAATGTGCACTTATAGGTATCCAACAAGACAATAAGGAAATTTTTCTTATTTTTCCGTCGAACGCAATCTTAATTTTTGCGCGATAAAGTTTAGGTATTTATGAATAGCTTTGTTTTCATTCATATTTTCATGAAATAAATAATTTCATTGAAGTAGAATAACGTTTAAAGAAAAACATTGGCTAAATAGGTATTCTGAAATTACTAAGTTTTACGTAGGTAACTAGGAAAGTAAATAGGCAATATCTAAAACTTTGAAGAATTAAGACCTATTAAAAGAAAAAGCTCCCTTTCTAACTTGTTTTTTTTTTAATTTAGAACTAGGTATTACATTAGATAATGTTATTGTGCATCAAATGAATAAGAAATATATAGGTACCTATCCAACACCACTTAGAATCTACTAGGAACCTACATCCCTTAATTAGGTAAATTACACAAATAATCGAAGAACATTTTCCAAAAAACAAAGAGCAACCTAGGTAGGTATTTATAAAATAGTAATTATTAATTAGAAAAACACAAATGAATCATGAATCCATTTTTATCTACATCGGCTAAATAAATAAGTGACAATCAGATAAAAGTGAAATGTAAATAAATAATGTCCGTTGGTAGGTAAGTAGTTATCTACCTAAAAAGGTTTACAACCTAGTTAGCTTGCACACAGTCCTAAAGTTTATGCTTTTGGTATACATAAGGTACCTAATTATCAAATTATTTGAGCAAAGGCTACTTGCCTAGAGTAGTTAGGTATTTTATTAGTACATAATTAAAATAACTGGGTACTGTTTATTACACACGGAAACTTAAAGGCGCATACCTACCTACCTATTATTTTTTGGCCACTTCTTTCCGTGTTTAATTTTATAAGTAAAGTGAGGTAATAGTGCCACAGATTAAATAATTTAAGCTAAGTACAGGATAAAGAGACCATAAATATATTTACATAGCTATAGAGCAAGTAGGTACCTACGTAAATTAACAACTTTATTGCAATTTAATGCTTATAGAATCATTTCATAAATACATAGATACCTACCTGAATAGGTATGTAGGTATGTTTAACCCGGGATATAGGTAGACACCTATCTAAATGCCTTAATGTTAAGGAAAACGAGAAGAATTTAATTCGTATGTTAATACCGTTATTGGTATCTAAATCAGTCAGTAAAAAAATTAAATAGATAAACTGCAAATGGATCGTTTTTGCCCTAACCAGGTTTAGATACCTACTTAGTTTATATAATATCTACCTACCATTTAAAGCACTTTTCAATTAAATAAGAAAGTAGTGTAGATTACCTTGTGTGTTTATTGTGCCATATTTTATCCAATCCCATTCAGCCGGTTTTGCGTAAAAGAATAATAAACGTCCGTAACAACCTAGGTACATCCTCAAAAACTTTCACGTTTAGGTTATAGGTAGGGTTGCCAACTTTTATTAGAAGAAATAAAGTATATCTGGTTTCAGAGGAGGTAAATAAAGAGTACAGACTTATAAAAAAGAGTATTTTTTATTTTACATTTTTAAAACCGTAATTTTTTTGTAATTATTGCAGTTTCTAATAGTTTTTCCTGCTTTTTTAATGCAATTATATGAATTTAAGCATCCTAAATCTAAGTTTGAATAAACCAAGAGCTCATTTTTTATTAAATTTAATGATGCTCTGTTATGATTATGGATTTTCATAATATTACATGACTTGCATTAGTATAGTAACAATTGAGCAAAATAGAGTATTTTAGCATACTCTATTACTGTTCTAGATTATAGAGTACACCTACATGATATAGAGTACAATACTCTATTTTAGAGTACGGTTGGCAACCCTAGTTATAGGTAAGTAGGTATGTACCTATTTCCGTATCTATAAATTAATAGGTAGCACGCAGATGAATAAGTAGACTTTTTATTTTCAACTAGGTAGGTACCTACCTACGTAAGTAGGAATTTGTATTTATAAGTAGGTCGGTATCGACAAAAACCCCAGAATTTATAACCTACACACGCGTTTAATTGATAACATGCCCACCTATTAATTGTTTGTTGTTGGTAAACCCGAAACCTTGAGTTTTTAACGTATTTTCCTCTACATTTTGCTTCGCGTATTTTTTTTTGTTTTTGCATGCGGGAACACTTAAGCGTTAAACTCCATAAGTAAATGTTTTAATAATAAAGTAATTAAATCACCCAAAGAAAAATTCAGTGCATTTGAGATTTGAAACTAGAGTAGCGAGTTCGCTACGGCTGATCCCATAGACCTGACGAAATCTTTAATTTGTTTTTGGTCTATTGTTCTTACCTTGTACCTATAAAACATAAATAATGAATTAAGTCTTTATGTATACCTATGTGAAGTAGGCCGATATTTTAATTATTTATTTCTATTATTAATATACAAAAATGGATAACTTGTAGGTGGTACCTACCTACCTATCTGCGTGAAATAAAAAATGTAAGTATTCATATTGATAAATGCTGAGGTACCTACCGGTACCTACTTCATCCGTTTGGCTAAAACAACAGCGCGCATTCCCGCACAACGGGGCGGCCATCTTGGCATCGAGATCATTTTCCAGAGATCATAGTTAGGTAGGTACCTACATTGATCCATTAATCAAATACCGATCGATATCTACGGGAAAAGTATTTAATTTATTATCAGCCTATAATTGATTCATATGCGTAGGCGCACCGGTGCGAACAATGGCGCCACTGTTATGGAAATTTATGTATTTTGCATAGGCAGATATGTTTTGATTTTAGACCTCCCAGTTGCTGAAACACTGTTTGGGACGGATGGTATTGACACTTCTTTTGTATTGTAATTAGAAATTGCAAAACACCGCTGAACCGGCTTCAATCGAACATCGAAGATAAAAGTTCTGAGATCATTGTCATTAGCTTATTTTTTGTAGGTACCTATAGGCACCTAAAGTAACTGCCACTAGGAAGTACCTACACTGTTTTATCTAATTCGAAAATAATGATTAACAGTTATTTAATCATTAAGTAAATGTTATTTTGTTTTCGTAGGTATCTACTTAGGTATTTATATTTAATTTTAATTGTAATTGATAAACCCTCATAATGAAATAAAGTAAAATATAAATCAATTAAGTCTACGTCGTACCTACCTAAGTAGGTGTGACCATTAAAAATTAAAAAAAATACAGTTAAACCTTTATTTACTTATAGGTATTTTATTTACCTACACGCAAAGAAACAAAATATTCTTTACTAGATACTTTTGTACTAATTTAATAAATTCCGATAGTCCCAGATTTTCATTTCTCACTGTCATAAATCGACACGAAGCGTACCTATTAGATTTGCTTGTTGTCCTGATAGACTTGCCTACCATTATTAGATCGTATAAGTAAGTTTCCCAGACGATGCAAGTGACGCCATCTATCGGGCGGTAGAGGAACCAACGCCGAACTGCCTGGGAAACGTTCCGTCAGCCACTCCAAAGATAAGAGCCATCGTGACGGCTTGAGACGGACGAGAGATAGAGAGATAACTCGTAGGTATGTAAGAAGTATTTGCTTAATTTAAATTTAAAATTGGAACGTTTTAGCTGGTGGGATGATTTATTTCACAAATAGGTATTAAGTAGGTTTACATAGGTAGGTAGGTACTTACTCGTACTATTTCTTTGTTTGACTTATAGTGTTGACTGTCGCTATTATAATTTGATGTTTAAAACTTGGTTTATTTTATCTCTTTTACCTTCATACCATGAATTCCGAATTTATTAACCTTGTTGAAAATTGTATTCGGATTTCGGTTAAGCATTTAAATAGGTACCTACCTACTCTGTTTAACTCGATCTTGAAAAACAAAATTATTATTTTAATAAAATAATTTCTACCTTAGAAAGATTCACTTTAAACAAAATATTGCGTAGTAGGTTGGTAGGTATAATCAGGTAAGTACATAATAATATATCACAACTCTTGATTTTTGTAGGTAGGTATACCTATAGGTAATAAAAACCCTTTTCTGGTTAGTCAGGTTCAAGGAATAATATATTTCATAAGTTTATAAGAAAATTACATAATAATATTGTGAGAAGTCAGCGACCCGCGGGGCATCGGCTTTTCGCCTAGATACATTACATTACTACAGGCTCACAATGCCGATTTAAATTCAGCCACAGACTACAAAATAAGTCTACAGAGACACAAAGTAATGAAAAAAACATGAGTATCAACGATAATGTTTTTCTTCTCGTTTTATTTACTATTTAGGTACTACAATGAGAAATAATACTACTTATGACACCTTAAACTTTCACAGTAACAAAAGCATAAGTACAAACTTGGGTATTAAAAAGTCTTAGAAAAATGATTTCGTTTGATAAGGATAGTGAAGGCTAAACTATCGTCCAACATTTTGTAGATAGATAAGTAGGTACCTACCAACATGGCTACAAGATAAACCGTTACAATTTCTCAAATATATACGTGTGATTCATTCATCTCAGACAGGTATCAAACGTTCTCCAAACAAATTGCGCCACGTCCGTTGACTTTTTCAAATTCAATCGTTCTATAAATTTCCGGCACACACCGGTCCGTTTAGCCGAATGTCAACAAAACATGGCGGCATTCGAATTGATTTTCGAATTTTTAAACGTTACGTTCTGTGACAGTTGCGAAGTAGCAAACGCAACGTTCAGAATTGGAAAACGCAATAACGTTTATCTATCTAAAGCCTTGTAATGATAGAAAAATGATAAATTGCTATTTAATTTTGTAACGGTTACGGTGACATTAATTTGTTGTTATAGCATGAAGGTACTAAAAAATGTTATTTCGGTGTCGACGTCGTCCATGTTTTACTATTACGGTATCCACTTTCTTGTCCACATTTTCTCATTTAGCGCAATTTATCAGCGTTGAGTGACATCAATATGTTTTTCGTCGATTCCATACGTGCTTATATGGGTATGATAATTTGTATCCGGTGCGCGGCGCGTGCGCAGGCCACGACAAACTATTACATTCATGGCGTTAGCACGATTTGCATTTGAAATATTTCGTTCTTGGAGGCACAATGCTGGGTATTCTTAATAATAGATTATGTGCCATATCAAATTTCGTGGTACATTTTTCAGAGGCTCGTGCTAGAGGTTTCTTTGGGTCTTATAATAGGGCTCATTTGGCCGCACGTGCGTGGCGAATGGCACGGGCCTTTTCCGCTTCTATAGTCGATCTAACGGGCACCATTTATAACATATACCTACAGGCATCTAGTTACTAACCGACACCTTGTTACAATCTAGATTTAGTACCTAGTGAGACATCTTTATTATTCATTATAATATTTTCTTTTCAATACCTATTCAATAACAAGGTACGTACCTATACCTATTTACGTTCGTATTATTTCACTTGTCCCTCAGACGGATGGCTCTGAATCAGGCACAATTACGAAGTAATTATTTTAATGTCGGACCACTATGATTTGTCCGGCATTTACATTTAACAATTTATGTAATTTCGATTTGTGTTTCAATTTACTTTCATGGTGATTTGTTCACGCGTGTTTATAATTTTATACCTATTATTAAAATATAGTTCTATTTTTTCGTGATAATAATTCCCGTCGAGTCATTTTTTTATTTATTGCATAAAAATATTTAAAAAGACATAACCTAAACTACCTAGCATCTTTTGATTAAGTAGCTTACTATACCTATAGGATAACAAAGAACTACCTACTAACTTCATTATATTACCTTTAATGAGAATTAAGAGTATTTTTTTCTGGTTGTTTGTGATAATTTCCTTCGTTAGGGTAAACTGGTGCGCGTTGGCATTGTCTTATTGAATAATCGCCGATGTTTGGAACTGGTTGCTCAAGGCCAGCCGTCGAACTTCGCACCAACGGCTATAGGGGCGTATGTATGTACCTACTACTATATAGGTATATATGCAACATAGAAAGTAAAAGATGCAACCGTTAATAATAAATAATTAAACATAGGTAGGTTCTTAAGTAAGTATATTATATACTTTTTATAGATACCTACTTAGGTATAAAACATTGATATTCAGAACTTTCAGATATTGCCTAGTAGATATATATTTATAATCATAAATTTTCCAGTTTGTAAGTAAGGCCTCTTAGTTGACTAAAATGACCAAATGACTATTTCATACAAAACACGCTAAATACTACTTACACTGTTAAGTTTTTCCTGCAATTTTAATTTTTAACAACAACACCAATGTAATTAATAGTACCTAAAGCAAAAACAATTATAATAATATATTGAAATAGAATGTGCAATATTCGAACGCAGCTTATAGAGTAAAAAATAGTGCACTGGTGAAAAACGCCCGGCCGCATGCCTGGAGGCGTTCGCGTTGACTTCGCGCCTTCGCCTCAGCGTATTACCTTTTTACGGAATCGAAGCGATTGTGCTGTCATCGAATAAACCTTTTTATTGACGAATATTTTCACGTATCGAAAATGTTAATGGAAATTTCTTAATTAGATTAAAGTGTTTTTGTTTTGTGAAAATATTTAATTAAATTTATCGAGTCATGTTTTTATTCGATGTGCATTGTCTTATTCTAGACAGACTGACTTATCTAGACATAAATTAAGTACATGAATTATATGATAAAGGGTATCTTGTAATCCGTTATATATTGTAGTCGTTTATATCTATAAGTATATTGTAGAGCCACTCCAACCACTAATAAAAGTCGTTATCTACGTATAATTAACGATAGTGGATGCCCAAAACGTTATCACCTATGTTTGCTATTAAATAATCGATAGGATACTTAATCGATAAACGGTCATTGCATGCTTGCATCGTCTATTAAGTACCTACCTAGATAGTAGGAAGTAGAAAGATTTTTTTAAAAAGGAAAGTGGCATCATAGAACCAAAAGCTAAAGGGTAGTTTAACGGAATTATTGTTTAGGTAAAAGCCGCATTGACTGCGACCAGTAGATCTTGGCCTCCGACACGATGGAATGTCTATCTTTTTTCTGATAATAGATATTGTTTCATAGATTATAAACAATTTAATAGGTTATCAATAAGACAGTTTAAATTTACTTTACAAATTGCTTATGTTTTTTATGCACATTATCGCGTACATTTTTAGTTAGTTATATTTTCATTTTGAGTAATTAAATAGTTTGCTCAATAGTAAGAATATTTAATTCTTTATTGTGCAATTAAATTGAAAATAACAAAACATATGAATGCACTCCAATGTATAAAAAATCAACACGACCACAACATTCCAAGTTCGCACATATCCAGTAGGTACTTACATACATAATAATAGTTGGGATCCATCTTGCGGCGGCCATTTTTATTTCCCTCGATTGTGCGTGAATCATTTCATTATGCATGCGAAGTGTCACTTTAATTAAGTTTTGTGTTTGCTGCACTGAGGACGACATTTGTAAGGCTCGTTATGAATGGCTCTCTTGTTGCTGTGTTCAGAAATAACCATGATGCTGTAAGTAACTTTACAACGAGTAAAGAACTGAAATGCGTTCCTTAACTTACTACCGCGATATAGGTAGGTACCTATACAAGGTATCTCTCGAATAATGCCATCACGATTGTAAATAGACAATAGGTAATTATAATTACTTATAATTTACTCCATATCTAATCACCTTTATTATTAAACCCATAAAACTACACGCTCATAATATTTTACTGTTCTTCTTTACTATAATAACAAAGCAGCATTTATCACATGAATATCGTCATAAACGGTGCGTACATTTAGTTTTTATTGATAATTAAAATTGGTGGCAATTAAACAAGCGAAGTAATTATGGCTAATTGTAAATCACACTGGATTAGCGGTTTGAAGCGGCGTTTTTATTTGATCGCTTATCTTTATCTTAGTTTATGGTTTAATTAGTTTTTAATATTGGGTCTCGTTATTGCGTATCAGGCAACACTTAAAACCTGGTAGGTTTATGGTGTATATTTTAATAGGTATGGATGAAATTGTTTAATTGACCACGAATCCGTAAATAGAACCTAAAACTATAATATACAAACAAAATAGGTATCAAAACAAGAATTACTACATTCTACATTTTCTAGTTTGTCTTTAGAGACTTTAACAGGAATATTATTCAAACAACAATGAGGCTGATACTTTCGTTTTAAATTTTATAGCATACCTACAGCGAAAATATACCAAGACTATAAAAAAAACATGTCCCCATATCGCCACAAGGTAAAGTTGCGTGGTCCCAAATTACCCAGACCATTGTTCAGGGTTGGCTGCTGCAATAAAACCCTTAAAACAATAGCACCCCTGGGCATCTGCCGAGTGCATAGTAATTACTGCACCGCCTCGCATCCAGGACAGGTGTGGTAAAATATTAATGGGCTAATGTTAAAAGTTAGAGTTTGAGAAGCTGTATGTTTATCGTACCTTTGTATCCATATATACCAATATTAGCTACAATTTTAAAAAAGCAGCCGTATATTCGTAACGGACTCGATGAAACGGAAATCTGTAATGCTACTATCACCATTATTATTTACATGAGGATTTTTATTTGTAACTACTTCTCAAGTGTTCTTTTTAATTTTATATTATCTTAACAGGATTCACAAGACCAGTTGATGAGGTACCAAATTATTTGTTCTTAGCTAATTATCAAGGGTCAGAATAAGAGTAGTGTACACCTATGCATCATGTCTTCAAAAAGGTATGTTAACTACTACATACATTTAGGATACATCTAATTTCACAAAATGACTCCGCTTGTCCAGGCTGGAGTTAAGCGTGTTTTAATAACGTTTTTCGGATGTGGTTATACATAATTACGTTTGTGTCATCAACACTGACTACACAACTAAGTTTTTGGGAATGCGACAATCACGATTTGATTACCGTCGTAAAACATGGACATTCCGGCAGTAACGATTATCCTAACATTAAGGCGGGCGAGACAAAAATGTTGCATTGCTTATTTTCTTTTAATTACTGCTCCCAAGTCTTTAGCGCTCGTCTTTTATGGTAACATAGGTACTTACAGGTACTACTTATTTGACGTTGATTTTGTATAAACGTTAAAACAATTGTCAAATTTTAATGTTGATGTAATTTCTTTACGGCGATATTACAAGGCCACTATATTCGCTCTCTGAAAATGCTTAGGTACCTATATACTACTATATAGGTACTTACTTAATCAAAGACTAGTAAAATATTCGACTTGTCCACATTCATCTTATGTTTGCTGGCGATGACGATTTACACAAAATTTACTAATGTTTGTGGTAGTTACGTTGTTTTCGTTCACATTTAGGCGTCACCATTTAATTGGTGTTGAAAAAATATAATTTCGTGTGTCACGGAAGGCACAACTCGAGTACAGATTACATCGTCAACTACTCTTTATATTAATTATGATTATTTCCGTTGCTAGAATTTCACTGGCATTGGTGACAAACAAAAGGAAATTTAATATGAGAATGAATTAAACAGACCTCACACTGTCACACTTTGTCTTCACGATAACGTACTACGTACAAGGGTACCGTCACCTTAATATTGATCCAAAAAATTTAGAGAAAATCAAACCTTAACAGAAATACATTTGGATTCAACTTTCAACCACTTACTTACGGACTATGTTTCTTAATTAATGTGAAACACAGTCGAGAGATTAATTAGTGCTGTCCCGACGACACTTAGCCGTCTATTAATCGAATAACGAACAATTCGACTTACAAATTGAATTCATAAACCTGTTTTGGACAGTCAAATATTTTTTTTATATTATTATAGCGGTTACAGCAACAGCAGATTTATGGTATCTTGCACATAGATATGGCAGTTTACAATGATTTTCATAAACAGCAATATATATTAATATAATAACCTACAACAAGGATAAAATTAAACTCAAATAGTATTTTAATAAGGTGAACTTGCCTATTCTTCAACTACAATCAGATTAAAAAAATCTATACCTATTTGTAAGTTTAATTTGAAAACGAAATGAAAAGAATGTGTTTACAGTCATTTGAAGAATTCAAGTTTATCAAATGGTAGTACGATTTTCGATGCACGTCAATCGATTATAGGAATTAATTACGTAGATATTCGTTTCATAAATTCTTTTACGGACATCTTATTTTGAATCAGAATTCTAGTCCGGTAGAGTTAATCGAAATAAGGTAGTATTGAAAATATTTATACATATTCATATTTTATCGACATACTTTATCGATAGTTATTAAAGACCGGCTACCTCGCGTCTTAAGGTGAGAACGATGGCGCCCCCTGCTGGGCTCGCGCTGATACGGGAACACACTGAACAGAATTCAAAATGAAGTTATGGCTTAACGTACCTTTATTTTGTTCTTTTATTTTATTTTATAACCCCGGCCAAGTGTTACTTATGGTCGGACTCACAAAATACCAAAACTGAGTCGGGAGATACCTAAGAATATACTACATAATCGTGAACAAAACTAAAAGACACGATAAAATCGTAACGCTTATGCAAAATGTCACCTTTAGTTTAGATGTTATCTCAGCATTGTGTAATGTCACTTTAAACTCTTAGCAATGTTTAGAATACCGAAACATTAAACATGCTCCCGTTTTTAGCTTTCTACATAATATATATACTTATTATACATCAGTTTATCCCGTTAATTACAGTAGCGGTCATGTGAATCTTACGACAGCAAACACATAGTTGAACACCTCACGCCATTTGCTCGGGAGCCGTACAAATATCGACTGTCAGTGTTTGCAGTGTCGTGTAAATATCGACACGGAGTTTGCGTTACGCATCACTAGCACTTGTTTGCCGACTCGCGCGCCAGCACCCGCCAGAGCAAAGGGTTGCCCACTCGACAGCCTCATATCGATAAATATCCTCGTTTACCTTGTTACCTAAGCAAATATTATCAAGTGGACACTCATTAAACTCGACTCTTAACTCCACTATTTTATCGTCACGTCATTAACAAAAGCATCATAATGACTACAACCACCTTCTGCTATGTTTGATTTTATACCTCCATTTACATAATTTTATATCTAGCGTAAAATCTCTGAAGAACAATTATTGAGTTATTGTTTTAACATAATATCCCAATAAATTTTCCATTAGGTTTAAAGCATCCATTATGCATAAGCCACCCATATTGTTTCCAAAACTAAAAATGTCAAGTCTCTTCATGCAATAATTCAGATTAAAACTGTAGTTATAACTATGTCACTTGCCTAATAGATTTAATATTTAAATGGGAATCGTGCTCGCATTTAATGTGTTTAATCAATCATAAGCCGCGATTAATTACTTAGATACGCGCGTCCGTCCACTATGATTGTTTGACTAAGTAAAGATATTTATAACGAGCTCTATTGTCCATTTCTAAGTACACAAAAGTTCAAGGCTTTGTTATAAGATGTTTATTAATTAGACGAGTGGAAATACACCGGTCGCTCGATTTCAACAGAACAACAAATGTAGAGATAACAATGACGTGACTTGAAATTTAGTGTAACATTATAATATGTTAAGCACACACGCCCAGATTCCGAGGCGACTCATTTTAATGTTGTCATTTCTGGCATCGAATGGATGATCTAAATCAACTTAATGTGCGTGATCTGTTACAATATTTATTACATCCATACCAAAACAAGACCATTTCGTTTCCGATAAAGCAATCCATCTTGATATTACATTAATATTCAGTGTTTGTAATTATTCAGCATACAAATTTTAATGTAATGTTCACATAACACTCGCAATTAAAATATAATCAAAATAAAAGAGACAGCTACCGTAATCAAGTAGAAAATTAATCAACAGCAGTTTTGATTGAAATCTGTATTACCACATCGTTAATAAACAGAATGTGCAAGTAATGACTCGAGATGGACCTTCCTACCGGTTTTACACAACCGACATAGCTCTCATTATGAGGCGGCCACCTCATTTTTTTAATTCACTAACTCAGTGTTACTTTAAGCTTCTATTTTAAGTTCAATGCCATTGCTCGGGCTTCTTTTTGTTTAACAATGTCTCATGAGTTTATTTTCATGTGTTAATACATGTACAACATTTTGCTATGATTAATTTTGGTTTATCTGGGTATCATAGGTATTTATAAGTTTTTACATTATTCATCGATCGAAATCAATAGTAACCAGTTCATTGGCAAGACAATAATCTTCCTCAAGGCTGTTTAATCTTATTAATTCTTTGCCCGCGTGGCCACCGGTTTTACGTCGATATCAGAGGCATTGTCTAGAAATGAGTCTTCGGTGACAACAACGGTTTTTGTCGATACGTGTTACCAAAGAATTAAACTTTATGATTCCGCCATTTTATATTCCGAGAAATTAAAACCCTTTTCTGATACTTAACATTATTCGGTATATTACTTAGCTTTTAATGACTAGTTTGTATAACTGACAATTCAAAACAGCTTAATTAATAAATTGATAGAAACTACTTAATTTGTTATAATAATATTTTTTATTCAATTAATTTCCTCTCCAGCTTTTCCAAATTGGGTTCCTATTAATAGACAAGTCGTTAACCTATAAAACAAAAAGGTGTAGGTACTTATTCATGCTGCCTATAAGGCAACACATAAACCATGTCCACGTGTGCTCGGAATAATTACGAACTAGATCCGATTATGAAACAGTGGTTTCAAAACGATCACGATCATAACATAATACTATAATATAGTAATTTCAAGACAATCAATACTTCATAGAGAAAAAAAATTAAGTACAATTTAAAAACAACTCAAAATAAAAAAATGGTGTTACTGACATCTCAAAGAACCTATAAATCCTATTAATATGCAACGTTAATTATGAAATTTAATTATATACCTATCGGCGATTAACCAGCAATCAGCTTACGAAAACACGCTTTGGACAAGAACTATTAGCCGCACCTTAACATACTTAATAATATTATAATTAAATCACTGAAATAACCGCTACCTATTATCTAGGTACGAATTTTAATATACAGTAGCGACTACGCATAGGCGCGACATACTATTTTCAATAATAAATTTGATCAACGAAAATAACATGCCACGATATTATTTACGGCCTCAAGAAATATTTGGGATTCCCAAAGACCATTTCCATTCATAAGTTCAACAGAAACATGGACTCTTTCTAACGCACGAGCTATACTCATAAAACCTGTTTAGATTTTGATAATTTTATTAACGATCGAATGCATGGATCGCCGAGTGCGAGGGACTCCTAACGTCTCATATATTACGGCTTTAACACAAATTATACGAGTTTAGAGCCACAACATAGAGCGTGCGTGGGTGCCTTAATGTTAAAATGTGTCATCTGTAATTATACGATCCAGAGAATTTTAATGTCTTCGAAATGTCGTCTTCTTTATTGGAATAGAGCTAATAGAAGCTCTATTAAACTGGATCCATTGTGTTACAATATAATATTTTGTTTAAAGTTAATATGAAACTTACTAAAATTTAACATTAGGTATACAAAATGCGGCAGTGGTCAGAATTTTTCACAAACACGGCGTCAACGTGAATAGTGTTAGAAAGAGACTTCCAGTTGGGCAATTAGTGTTGTGACGATACGCACCAAAGCATCTCCACTGGTGCACGCTGTAATTACCTGCTGTTGTCCATTCACTTTACATCATTACCCAGATTTCTACATCTTCTTTATGTCTGTCCATATTTGTAGCAATGTCGTCGCAGTGTGTGGCGTAAATAATTTCTTTTAGTTGTCCCGACGTTCATTAGGGGCACATTGTCTCTTTCGGACCGATTGTAATGGCGTCAGCCTCAACATTTTATTACAATAATTTAATACAATTACTCATTAATTCATCGTTTATATAATTACAGCCATCACAGTGACATTAGTGTAGGTACCTCTCGCATTGTTTACAAAGATCAAAGCATGTTTGTCTTGATCCACCAGCTTCAAGCTATCCTTGGTGGTAACGAAGTGCTAAAACGTAAATCACAATTATATCTACGAAGTGTTATTAGTATCCACTTATGTAACAACAAGATCCACAAGATATCCGCTAATCATTCGCGCTTTGATCTTTAGAAACGTTAACTCGTCAAATTCTTAGCACAAACAGTGGTGAGACTGAAGATGTTTATTGCTACACAGCGAATCAATTGAACAAATCGCTTTCGGCCACTAATAGAAAGAAAACGATCCGTTGGTTGCGTCATCAGTAGATTAATTAAACTTACTGCGTACAACCAGGTACATACTGCCTTTTATGTCATGACGACATGAAGTATTTGAATTAGTAGTTTTCTATTTGGTAAAAGCAACTTATTAGTTTGTTAAAGGATCTCCTCGCTCTTGAACTGTCAAGCCACTTTGTACCTTAATGTGCTAGTATTAAAACACAAATGAAAAGGAGCTGTTCTTGGGCTATGAGCCGTTCTATGAAGATGATCAGTTTCAGGGGTACCTGATTGGTCGACGCGGTGTTAATGCAGCTATCACGAGTGGTACATTTTCGAATAGTTGTACATAATTCGGTAGTCTTTACATTGTTAACTTGTAAATTGACTTATTTTATTTGTCTTTACATGCTCATGCTAATTTATTTTTTAGCTTTTAACGGTTTCATCATGAAGTTTAAATTGTAAAATAAACGTCTTAGTTAGATTGTAAAATAAATGCGCAACTCTTTTTTACAACTTATTTTTTCGACTTTATTATATTATAATTTTGTATGTTAGTTTCGTTGTGTGACAATGAAGTATAAACAATTTATTTTTATTTCGGATATAGCCAAAGAGTATATTATAATATAATAATACAAATGATGAATGATTGAATGTCAAATCAAATGTTGTAGTTTTGAACGACTTTTTCTCTGCCAATGAATAGAGCGGGACGTCCAGGACAAATGTGGGAGATCATTCTTCATATTTGACATCGCCGCACATGGATATAAATGCCAACAATTTAGTCACTCTGTTCGACTCTTTTCAACGAGCATTGAATTCTTTTTTGTACCTCCAGAAGTTTATTGTGTCGTATCGGTAACGTTTACGATTGGGTTTTCTACAAATCTTAATTGTTTCAGACTTATATTACGAAAATATTAGCTTTCTCCCTCTCCAAGACAATAATATTTAAAGCTACTCTGTTGTTGAACGGTCTTGCAAACAATTTCTTGTTCACATAGTTGCCTAATTCTTTGTCGCCGTTTTTGGTGTCAGCTCTAATGTCGATAATTAAATTTTGAGGAAAAGGCGCGCTGCTGCTGCCTAATAAGTGTTACACGAAATTTCGTCGCGAGGCATTAGACAATTAGCATTAGACGTGTTAATTACTTATACAACGCAATCTTTTATTTTTACGGCATACATTCGCTCATCAAAACTGCTCAATAGTCGTATTTATTCAATAATTTTAACTATTTAGGAACGTAGATAAATATCAAATTGAACCGTAAAATGTTTAATGGCACTAGCGCGATGTCGTCAATCTGTAGTCAGAAAATAAACAAATGACTTGTCACGCTTTCCGCCGTCGAAACAGCAATCAACAAGCCCACCCAATGAAAATGTAAAATATCCAATAACGGTAAAACTAATTATAGTTTCGGTAACGAATCGAACCACTCACGACACAGCACTATGTAAGAAATGGACGATTGTAACGCAAAAAACGAATCGTGCAGTGAATACATTCAAAACCATCTAAAATAAATGGAGCAACAGTGCTGAATATAACCAAGTGTAAATTTCAAACAGTAAGAAGTTACTTTTTATCAGTGAAAAGTAGTAAATGGTTTATTATAAGGTAGATAAATATTTCTTTACGCACTTACCTACTCTTGCAGTTTTGTAAAAAAAAAATCTTTTTTAAAGCTTTCCAATCTCATGTAGCAAGACGTGATGCTAAAGGGCTGTCTTACTATTTAGCTATAAAAAGTGACCTCATTTACTAACATTTGTGGGTACCTATTGATAAATCGTGATTCGTAATTTCATACTGCATTTTCTGTCCGCCACGCGTTAAAAAGAACTGGGTACCCTTTCAACTTTAGTTATTTTTGTTATCAAATAGCTCTGTAGAAGTTAACAAAACTTATAAAGGCTATTTATTAATATAGGTACGTGTTTAAATACTCTTGTACTCTGAAATAAATATGAACAAATTCCCTTTCAAATCTGTTGCATTTGGGCAGATGTTACATTCAATAATCGCAACATTATGAAATATTGCAATTAGTTCCAAATGCGACAAACAGAACACTCACACATGTGACATTATCACTATTTTGTCTTATTGTTACCGTAAATATGAACCCACACAATTTGGTGAATTAGTTATTATCCGCGGCAACTCCATTGTTATGCATTGTTACTGTGGCATGTCGAAACCGAGGGGCGACTTGAGGGCATCTAGTAAATGCAATTTGCAGTTTATATCGAAATATTGAAGTCTATCCAAATTATATAAACGTTAAAATTACGATCCTATCGAAATACATCAAATGTAAAGCACCATATAATAATAAATATAAATTAAAAGTTTCATCGTTAACGCACAGGTGAAACGGACGCTTCAGGCAAAGAAGTAGGATGGCTTCGCAGACGCAGGCTCGCGCGCTATCGAGCGCGTCGAGTGAGCTTTGAGTCGAACGAGCACCGAGTTATTAATAATCCGCATTCACAGGGCGCACGAGCGTACGCGACATAGTACTGCTGCAGCCCGGCCGCGACGACATTCCAACGTATTGTATCGCCCGCTCCGCCCGCGACACTTTTGTCTATTCACACCAATAAATCACCTCCTCCGCCTCAATGCGAGCATTATTTACTTCTAACGACCTCATCGCGTTACATCGATTAATTAGTTTAACACTACAGATAAGATACTGGGGAAAGTGATCGCTTTCAATTTCCTCTCGAGGGGCACTCGGCGTAAAGTGTGCATTTAATGCGGACAATCGGAGATAAAACGTGCGAGACGACTCCCTTAATCCTGTGATCCAAGATTGCGAGAAAATGTTTTGACGTAGGGTGGTTCGGCTCGACTAGCATTGTCTGCCGGCAGCTCTAATTCGATTGCCCACACACGGATGCGCGCTGACGTGGGCGACGGCCTGCGTGGTTCCCCTAATTAAACCTATGAGACGCTAATGGGAGTCATTCATCGCGAGGTCAGATTGCTTCTCTATTGACGACTTTATTACTGATCGACATAAACATGAATTCTTATAAAATACATAACTTATACTAGAAATTACCGTTGTTTATGGTGTCAAATCATAAGTATGTTGTTAAACTCGATCTGTCTTGATTAGATGAGATCAATAAACAAGTACTAAGTATCCCCCTTATTGAGTTAACGCGCCACACGCGATGACGTTGGTACTCGCACTTGACTGCGCTGGCGTTTTAAATTGATTGTAATGGGAATGAAGTCTGAACAACTGTGATTCGAGTGAGAACATGTTGGTTACTTTATGTTTACGTGGTCATTCCTCCCTGACCTCGCAGCCAGATTGCGCCGACGACAACATGACTGGCGACTCGTTGACCGCAATGCTGTAAGTATTAGTAAGACCACGTCGTTACAGGCGTTAGGTAGGAGTCTCGCGAAGTACAGCGAAAAACGCTCGAGGCCGGACACTATCTAGGTATATAATCGCCCTGGTTAATATACTCATTAAATTATATCGATAGCAAAAACTAAAGCAGCCCGTACGTTTAGCTCTAGGGAGTAATTAGCGGAATGAGCCTTATCGCGAGATTTAATCACAGCATCTAATTATTGGGTTAGGCGCGCTACACTGGGCGCATATGTGCCCTTTTTCAAGATAATTGCACTAAATATACTTACTAAGTTAGGTGATATCCTAAGACATTGGCAGTCAACTTTCTATAAACTCTTGGATAAAAGCCCGTATGTGCTTTTACAAATCAATCGGAGTATGATCCTGACTTTTGATTTACTTTTTTAAATAATTATTAATACTCCTTATATGCCTGCGCCCAAACCGATTATAACGATGCAATCCTAACCGAAAGTAGAGCTAAAAGTTTTTGTAACTCGACTGTAACTGGTTGGGGCAACGATTTACAAAAAATCTATATTGAGATGTTTTAGGTGCTTTATAAATATTTACTTAAGAAGACCGCACCTTTATTTGGGCGATATGGCTTAATTATAAGGCGATACTTTATTGATAAAAGCAAGCAGCTCAGTTCACAGTTGTAATTGCTAATTCTTGTATATTGCCCATAAAGAGAATTGTATGGACCGGCTTGGACCCAATCGCCCAACATGGACGCTAAACCTAGACCGAGTTACCCGAAGCCGTTGACGAATAGCTGCATCATCCAATTTAGACATCTTTACCAGTTCATCTTGATGTAGAGAGATTATAAATGAAACCGATTAAACACGGCTATAACTTAAATCACAAAATGGTTCCAGTTTCATCTGTGCACATTAAAATTTGTCCCTCGCATACATACCACCTACCGTTAAAAGAATCTGTTCAAAAGTGTTAAATCGGTTAATATAATGATGATGGATGCCGTCCCGACCAAACAGCCCGCAGCGGGGGTGTTTTACCCCACTATACAAATAAAATATTTTTATTATTAACCAGTTTTCTGTCCTCTTCATGCCCACAAAAGCACCCAGTAGAACCGTTCCTGTCTCACCATTTAATCGAAATCATATTTCTGTTTTGTCATTATGGTATCACGTTTAGAGAGTTCCTCTCTTTTGTCCCGGATTCCGAATCGTCGGTTTCTTGTTTCCAATGCAGCTTTGCTTTTTGTTTTCTTTTTTAATAAGTTGCACTGTAACTTGAAACGACAGAGAAAGAGCCTGGCTTGTTTGAGTTTCATCTGGAATAATTGCCAAATGGTTACGTAATCTGCCTCAATCTGCTACTATCTATAGTTTATCGTCGCGTCAGTAGCAAACTTCTGTTCTCAATGCATCATTTTTTTTAACCTTGTTTACCAAAACTAGTTCCAGTGAATGAACCTCATGTTGCTCATAAAAAGGTGCAACCGTGTCAAAATCAGACATTATTGTTTAAAATCTAAGACAAGCGCATATATGAGTTTCTTTCATCATATCGGCTTTACCTGTGGAGACTAACAAAAAACATCGCAGGTAGCCCATTTGTTTGTTATTAATTCTCGCGTCGAATCTCGTTTTTTTCCCGTCGACCACCTTAATACGGTGAGAATATTAATTATAATTATAAACGGTCTCGTCGCGTCCACCGAGGTGCGCAGAGCCTTAAGTTTTGGTTTCTAAATTTAAATCTGATCATTTATCATGCGACAATGTCAATTTTATCTTGATCTCTTTTTTATTGTGTTGTTCTTTAAAGCCAGGAGTGCTGGTCATCGTATACTTACCTCTACTCTGTTTATTTTTTGAAGAGGAATTATTTTTTTCATTATTTAAATGATTACGTACACGAAATAAATAATTTAACTAAAAACAAGGCTTAGGCAGGGTTACGGTAAGTGCGCGAGCGCAGGCGCGACGCCGAGCAAATTATCAGGAAACGCCCGCACACGCTTTCTGCACACAGTAAGAGGTTAAAAATCATACTTAGCAGCAACTAGGTGATCGAGTACTGCTACAATACTTGTGTCTGCATTGTTATCTTAACATACTCGTAAGTATTATCATGAAATAGTACCAACGAAATAAGTAAAAGTCGCCAAATAATTTGTAAAAACCTATTCGAAATAAAATTAACTATCTAATGATGTAAATAATTTTCTGCAAAAAGCATTTACTGTCTGTTCAATGCACGTAAGGTTTTCGTATCGTGTATTGATAAATAAGAGTGCAAGTCAGTGCATGGCGGTGCATCGATAGTGCCCGCATCATACCATTTTATTTTAACTCTTGCATTTTATATTGCAACGGATGTACAATAAAGCAATGGTTTTATGAGTTCACTCGCACACGACAATCTCTTTGTCAAATCTACTAGGATACACGGTTACCTTGACTTGACAACTTAAAGTTTCATCTACCGCCTACGTACCGTTGTTTGATATCAGTTCAACTAAACAATGCTTATCTATTGACTATAAAATATGTATATATAAATATTCTATATGTTGGTACGTAAACGAGTAATATTTTTATAAATGTTTTTGGAGATAAGCACCTAAGCTAGATCTAATTTACGAGAAAATCGTTTTCTGTGTTTTGATATAAAACAGAAAATGTAATTGGAGTTGTGACGTGTTTTTTTATAATATAATTTGTAAGAGCGAAGCTCGGTTGTACTTTTTACTCTGTTATATGTATTGGGGGCAATCATTGGAGGGGTAAGCTAGGTGTGGTATAGTAGGTAATGGGTTAGCATTAGCTCTTAGGCTAATATATCACGATCTAGGCATTAACCGGATATCGCCCCCCGTTTAGAAGCAGCTTGCCTGTGGAAAATAGATACCTATTGTACTGTTTCCCGTGAAAATGAAGCAATTGGCCCCTGCCCTTTCTAAAGGTTTAATAGTTTTAAATCTCTATCAGATACCTTAATTAAAAGAGTATAAAATCAAATTTCCAAAGAAAAAAAGTCATGATGTTTATGACAAAACCTAAAAGAATCTAAGAAAAATGCTTGGAATCGAGTAAATAAATAAAAGATGGCGGCCCAAGCTCGCGATACTTCTCAAATTGAATATTAGATTGAAATTACGCGCTCGGGCGGCGGCTCTCTCCGCCTTTTGTTACGCGAAGGATACATAAAGCGCGCGCGCATACAAACACAGCAATAAGAGTTTTAAATTAGCATTCTTTTTGTGTTTCGAGCCACCCCAACGCAGCCCGCACCCCGCCATCTTAATAACGTGGAGAAATTGAGTTGTTATACACCCTTTTCGGAGGAGGCGCGGGTGCAGTGGCACACCTCGCGGAGAAGCCTTTTTGTAATTGAATTTAGATATTCTTTTCCCGGATATAACGACGGGGAGGTCGCGCCCGGTAGTTCTGCGGATACATGTAAATGTGGTGATATGAAATTCTCGAGTCGTCGCTGTCACAGCGTTATTATTGCTAACACAAATGTAGGTATATATTGTAACATTTTCTTTCCGTTGATAAATTGCGTTATCATTAAATAGACATTATTATTTACATTTCAATATAATAAATGTTAAAACTACATTTTGTTGCATTTTAAATATGTACCTACCAAAAATGTATTAAATATTTTGATAATCTAATCTTATATAGGTAAAACTCAACACGAAAAGGCTCTATTAATTTGATCAGCCTTCCGAGAAGCAACGATAGCATGACGCTGGTATGTAATTACAGGAGGCTATTAACATCGACCGTGTACAAACATGGCGGATGATTGTCGGTTTCGTTTTAATTGCGCACACGCATCCCGACCAGTTAGAGCTCCCACTGATTTAGTCTGCGGTGTCCAGTCCGTGAGAAATACTTATTGATTTTATTGATCGTTCATACCAGACCAGCAAAACCTATCCACTTGAGTAATTTGATATTGAATCTTTGTTTTGCTCAAAGCTAGGTACTTATACCACTTCTTTCTTCTGTATTATTATTTTATTTGGATAAGTGGTAGATAGTAATTATAATCAATATACGAATATTTAGACATAACAATAAATGCTTACAAAATTGTGTCCATTTATTTGAAAGCTGCGTAATCATAGTTAATAACAAAACAATTAAGGACCTACATGAGTCAACTAATAGTACAGTTAAAGTCAGGTACAGTCAGCATCAGATATATCAAAGCGGGCGAGGTACTCAAATACATCTGAACAACATTAAATTTCAATATATTCGTTACGGCAAATAAGGCCAATAATATCTGAACGTCCAATTCGTCACAAATATAAGAGCAGCAATTTTTCAATATAATCTGAACACATAACAACGCAAAAATATCTAAACAGTACAAGTGTTCATAAATATCTGAACACTTAAGGAAAATATACCTTAAATCACTGACATATAGTTTACATTCTATTGTACATCTGTAGTGAATATTCTGTCTCATGGTATCATTACTAGGTAAGCAAAGCAAACGTGAATTGCGACGTTGTCATACTTACTATTGTTTTCTGTTGCCAAACTTCAACTGTCACTGTTTAGTTCGTATCCTATTTAATTATGAAAGAATATTATGGTCGTTGACAAGTCGTTGTCAACATTGGTAATCAATTTTCGTCAACCTGATAATTGATTGCTTAGCCTCATGGTTTATACGTCGGATGCGCGGTCATAGAACGCGGCTGGTTTAAGTTCGAGACCAGGGAGAATTTGTGTTTTTTTTTTTAATTTTATTCCTTTTGTATTTTTATTCAGACCTTATTTTGTATTGAAGACGTCGGTGAGACACTTCCAAGACTAACCTTAGTTAAATTGTGTATATTCTAGTTATAGTTTATTTAGTCTATGTAAGCAGCGTTTTGTGTAAAGTATAAATTATTATGGTAACCAGATGATGAAGTGATGAGACATGATGGAGCTTAATTAATTACATACTTTGTCGTTTAATTAGGTACGCAACAACTTCATCAATTGTAAAAGTCCGTAGGTAATAAACGAACTGCAAATACTAATACGAGTTTCGATTCTACGTATGTCCGATCTCCGAATGTCCTGCCACCGTATTAAAGACTATAATAAATGAAAAATAAAAAATAAAAAATCTTAAAAAACTTGCGACAAATAAAATTTTAATATAGCAGGTAACCTAATTTATTATAGAAATTAAAAAAAGAATAATATATGTCATATTTCCCATCCGTTAATAAAAATAAAATGCATGTGGACCAGTCGGATTCGATCCATGATGCTCGGTTTACTAAGCGATATCTTACGCATTAAGCCAAGACAGTATTATTTAGATTGTTTGAAATTTATAATAGGTATATGCGTTTGATTAGAGCCTAGTAATGATACCACGAGACAGAATATTCACTACATCTGCACAATAGAATGTAAACTATATGTCAGTGACTTAAGGTATATTTTCCTTAAGTGTTCAGATATTTATGAACACTTGTACTGTTTAGATATTTTTGCGTTGTTATGTGTCCAGATTATATTGAAAAATTGCTGCTCTTATATTTGTGACGAATTGGACGTTCAGATATTATTGGCTTTATTTGCCGTAACGAATTTATTGAAATTTAATGTTGTTCAGATGTATTTGAGTACCTCGCCCGTTCTGATATATCTGATGGTGACTGTACATGCATAAGTATAATAAAGTCTTCAAATAGCATGAAAAGATGGACCTCTTCTAAACGTCCTATGCTGGGTAATTCTGTCATTACGAATACAGCAATCATCGGGTGACATCGCCTACACTGGCAAGATTGTTCGAACCCATGGAATGGAATCTTAACGCATAAAGGCCCAACGGAAACGCGGCATAAGACCTTTACCGAAAATCATAACTAAGAAAATATAACAATCATTTAAATTAACATTAATGACACATTTCTCGAGATCGTCACGCTCATCTTAGAGAAATAAAATTAAAACTAATTCGAGATCCTAAATTATAGACATATAGCGGCGGATGTCGCCGTGGCGGCAGCGGCGCCGGCGCACGGCCCGGCGAAACCGCACGTCATTGTTTTTTGTGCCGAGCCCCGAGGTGCCTTAGGACCTGATCGACCTCAGCCGCTAATTAATTATTTCACGTGTATCGATCATTAATTATTGAACGGCAGGCCGATACCATCCACCCGTTATCTTCTTAATGACGGCCGGCAATTTGTCGATTGTAATTATCTTACGAATCACGGACTCAAAAACCAAGCACAATGATTTGATATTTTAACATGATTAAAGCATTATCTGGCATAAGTATTAAAAGTGGAAAGCATTGGGATCAAATCAATCTTAATCTCGTACAGAAATGTAATCCAGATTTATTTATGACGGTGCGGAGCGCGTGTGCTATTATGCTCGTCTGCGGCAATTTGCCTCAGAAATTGTCTTAATCGGCCGCTCAAGGGACTATTTATGTATAATTATTTCCAAATTCGACGCTCCGTTTGATGCCTTTCCGCTCTCTTTGAGGTCGTTCGACAAAAAAGTCATCTGTTGCAACAATTAAGCGGAGAAAAAATAGAAATAAGTATCGAAGGGTCCACAATAATTACAGCCGCAAATTGACGGTTCCTAAGAGTAGATTGGTTGAGTGGCGCCTGCCAGGGTACCTGCAGACTTCACGCAATCTTGGCCTCTAAACAGACTTTGCGAACCCAAATTCAAACACCTAGCTCTACAATTGATTTACTACATTGTCTGACATTATCTGTCCATCTGTTAACTCTTTATCTAAGAATTGTTGATAGTTGGAGATTATGAATTCCGATAAGAGAAGCAACTCGTAACAACTGGAATCTTTGATCAAAGTGAACAAATGCAACCAACAATGGCGACAGTCAAGTGCCAAGCACAATTAGATATTAAATAAATAAAAAAACAAATCATGTACCCTAACTTCGATATCGATTCAAACATTTTTGTTATGAGCGATATGTTTTTTTTTTTACTTATAAATATCATATGTTTCAGCACACCAACTGTTATTTCGGTATGTACCTATTCATTCTTAATGTTGTTTAATAAAGTGGATACTCCTTTGTTTTCGTGTTAATTAAAAAGCAAATTCATGGGAAAGTGAATACGTTCGTTAATCAGCAAGTAAGATTCTCATTTCACATCAAAAGAACACTTTGTAATACGTAATTCGTGGTTTACGAATTCGCACTGTCACTTCATTATCGTGTGAAATGACAGACGTTTTAATTACGGCTTTCACTGAGAATTCTAAAGTTTACGAAAGTTTAATTATAGCTACATCAAAAACGTAGTGATTAACAAATAATTGGCAGCATCTGAAGACGAGCGAATTATTTCATTAAAAGTACTCTGTAAACAACAGGAATAATCTTATAAAATGTGTATATTGTTGGACAGTTTAAAAGTTTTTTTTAAATACTTATATGATTTTTTTTTGTTTTTAAAATAAATTAACACTTGCTTCCTTAGTATCGCAGTGGTAAACTTTTCTTCCCTCGTATCGAACAGGGCTATTATCGTAACGCGTATTCACCGACGCGGACGCGGGCAAAAAGAGCTATTCCCATCGTCCAAGTTCACCACCATTATCATTAATGAAGGTTTAAAGTTAAACCCTAACGGTAGACATTGCGATCCTTACCATGTAGTAGCCGAGTTCGCCTCTTCACCGCCGTTCCCACGTCTAACGAGACTACCTCCATTACGTACAACATTTTACATACATTCCCTCCACTTATTATCAATGTATTAAGTAAATCGTTCTCTCAGACTTCGCTCAATTTTATTTCCATTAATCGCTTTTCGACATTTTCGGTTCGGTGCCTGACAACGCCGGCTTAATACCTTATTTATTGTAATTCCTCCCGCCGACTTAGTAGATGTTGTTTAATGCGCTTTTACGATGTTTTCGTGAAGAAAGCTGGCTGAGGGTAATTATTTAGCAGTGTTCTGCGGTTTCGTGAGGCGAGCGGCCGACGACTTAATGAGGGCCCGCGTAATAACCAACGATTATTAATATGGACGTAGGTACTATCTGCCGCGGTTCTCGTTACCGGAGCATCTCCACGCAATCACAAAACATGCTGTTTGCCAAAGCAAACACCTTCACAGTCGCATAAAAATGACTCTTTAGCAAGACGATATCGTACGAATTCGTATTGTAAAAAAAATTGATGTTCACAACACACAACTTGTTAGCTAGCATCGTCAATGCCTTGCGTAGCTGCAATGGTTTGAAGCATTAAGTGGCTCGTTCCGTGAATGTCACAGTTTCCAGACAGTAAATTCTTATTCGAAAGTGATCCGTGTCTCACGAATTCCCATTCCACGTCTACCAGTAATGAGAATGCTGATTGACTCAGCATGTTGTTTACTAATTATACGATTTATAGCTATAGAGTTAGGTATCGTGATTGCGCTCGCAAACATCAGCTATTTATTTCACCTAACATTCTGAATTTCACTTCTACTGACACCTACCGTCATCGTAACGCTGTTTAGTAAGTTATTTTGATTGACTTTCACCTTAAACAAACAAGTAGGATTAGCCTATGATCATGCAGTTTACTGCTTATAAATTGGGTATTGACAAAAGTATTCAGATATATACGTATATTATAATGTCAATAACATTGTGGGAGCCTCATTAATGAATTGAAAAGCGCGCGTCTTCATTATGACGGAGTCAGTAACTATTCGATGGAGACTAGTTTAATGCGGGACGTTTACATGTACGTGTGCTCGTACTGCTGTGTGGGTACAAGTTATTGCAAACGTACTCACTATTTGCATCAGTATGGGTACACACACACGACGTCATTATTTCCGTCGTAGTTTTCTCACGCTTGCACACACCCGCGTATGAGTAATTTGCACTGATACGTTACTACGTAAATTCATTTGTGTGCGAGTTTATCGGAAATTAGTTCTGCTGCAGGCATCAGGGTATTTATTGGTGGAATTGACAACACCACTGATTGTCGCGATGGATGGGAATCTTTGCACGTGAGCCCACATTAAACATTTATTTCATTCGGTGCCACTTAGAACACACGTTGCAAAACAAAAATTATAGTCGCAAAGAACTATTCATGCCTTTTGATTTATATTGCATCTGATTTGTTTTTAATGGAATAATTTTGTTCAATAATAATATATTTGATAGGTAGTAAGTCTTTACTTAGAAAAAAACTATCGCAAGAAAATGCCCGAGTTGGATACGGAATTTCCAACTAGAAGTCCCTATAAGAGACTTGTAAGATAAGTAGGTACCTGTTTGTTATCAAGAAGACTTCCGTAGTTGGGCAAAAGTGATATTTATTGCTAATAACTAGTAGGGTGTTCACCCCGAGTCTAATTACCAGCTCTTTGCATAATATCCAAGACGTACACATTAGCACTGCAAAATGATCTACAAATTGCTAGCAATAGCAAGACGAACCATAATAATTACATAATTATTTAGTACTTCTTTTTTTACTTCAAGTAATTACTTTTTTTTTGTACTGGACTGTATGGTAAAACAAACAATTGAGTTCAGTATTTCTTAAAACACTAAAACTTTAGTTTCAAGTAGCGCCCCATTTAATTACTTAATTGGTTAATATATTTTATTAAACTACAACAAAAATCTTAATTTAAAATGTTATTCACTAATTGGAAGCTCGAAATTAATATTTTTCTTAAATTTTATATAACCTATTTAATCAAAAAGAATCAACGTCATTTAAAGTTAGCGGATAAACTTCCACATGATTAAGGAATATTCAATACAAGGAATCTCATTCATGAAGTAACACACGGCTAATATTTACACTGAGTATCGGTATCTATATTACCTATCATAATAATATAGTAATTTCAAGGGCCGTACTCCAAGAAAAGTAAACATTGGCATGGTCATTTAGGCACGTACATTTACGGCACAACTAAGGTCATGATGTATTTTAACGATACCATAGAAATACCCCTAATGCGATTTAAAAAAAAAAAGATATTTTATTATATAATTAACTGTCTTGCCGGTTCCTAACAGACGTGTCTGAAGTCTGAACCGGTGGTAGCTCTGACCTTTACACTTGTAACTGCTTGTAAACACCTAAACTTTTTCAAGACAAGCTTATCCTTAATAATATAAGAGAGATGAACTTTTATGGTTAACGCTTAAACAAAAGAATATTTTATTTATTAGAAACACTACTTATTGCTCTGGAAATTTATAGTTCTTTTATTTTCATATAATAAGTAGTATATTTAAGTAGCTTTTCTCTCAAAAAAAATCCTATGTTGTTTATCTTGGAGACGACGTTCTCATTGGATTATTATTACACCAACAAGAAATTAAAAACTCCACTTAGACATGATTTTATTAAATGAAATCATTGCTTATCTTACATGTAGGTATCCGGTGTGAAGTTGGGAATTACCATTACAGCAACAAAATATTAAATACAACGTTATCGGTCACTTCCTGTTGTTTATTTTGAAATTCATTAGCCAATAGTGATTAATAGATGACATTGAATTAGTCAAAATGTTAAAATATATGTATGTACATATTACTTTGGTATGTTTTGAGGATGCTCATGTGTCTTTTATCTTTATCGTATTGCGTTCCAGTACTGCACCTAAAGATTTGTCATGAAAGTAACCTAATTTAAAAATATGTACCTGTAAACTCTTTCATAATTTTTCCGTAACTAGTTATTCATTTCGGAGAAAATTCTTTATATAATATATGTATTACAGTTAAGTAAATTCTTAATACATCAGACTCCTTAATACATCAAGTAAGTACCTAAGTTATAGAGATTACATTTAGATAATAATATATTGATTATCTTCAAACTGTCAAACTTTAAAATAAGTAAATACATTATTTCAGTCCTAGTTACTCAGATATTTGTGGGACACTTATCAATGATAACGCAGAGGATAACGAAGATGAAGTGTTAATCTCGTGTTTTAACGAATTTTTACCCTAATACAGTCATTCGATAAAGTAAGGATACAATGATTCATAAATGCGTCTCTTATTGGAATGTAATAAAGAATATTTTCGAATGTTGTTTTTAATCTAAGGCCGTGGAAAGTGTTTTGTCAGACTCCGAGTTAGTTGGTTTCTTAATTGTAGAAGTGTCAGCTTTGACAGCGCTGACAGGCTGTCAAACCGATAAATTGATCGCAGTTGTTTGCGCAAATGTCGGTTAGATAAGCAACGATTACCGTGTATTTTAATTTGAGTAAATTTAGTAGGTACTCGTAAACATATTCTGTGGGAAAGTCTTATCTTTTGACGGAATATTTACTTACTTTAGCCTCGAGTCTCGAGCGAGTAAAAATAAGTTGGATACCAACAGTTTCCTTTTCAAAAATTGATGATTGACTGATTGAATTTCATGTTAATTTAATTAGATACACTTCATATACTATGTACGAGTATCTTTGGGAAACAAAAACAAGTGACATAAGCGGGCAGTCCCTCCCACTTCCGGCTGGGACCGTCGCTCAATACAAAAATCTATTCAACGGTCACCTTCGACTAACTAGGTAAAACTAGTCCGTGAGAAATGTCGGACACATTGTATGTTCATTGATATTTGAAATGACCGGATGCTTGAATTGTTTATTTGTAGTTTGATTAACACTAATTATTATTAAATCAATCCCATGTACTAATATATTTTCCCCGCAAATGCCAACACTAAATGTTTTTTAATAGGAAGTCTTTTATTTTATTGTCAATTGTTAACATATGACTTTGATTGTTATAGGAGAGCATGTGATGCCGGCCCTTGACGCCCGGCGCCATGCCCACGCCGCTGCAGCCCGGCGGCCCCGCTAGCGGCCCGCCACCGGAGCGCAAGCGGCGCCGCAAGCGCGACGACCCCCAGAGTTCTGCCGCGCTCGAGCCCGACGACGACGACGTCGATATGAGCCCCGAGGAGGAGCCGCGCAACGAGCCTGCGGCTCCCGCGGCGCCTACGCCAGCGCCGTCTTCCGCCCCCGCGCCTACCTCACCGCCCGCCGCGCCTGATGCCGTCGACCTCACCTCGCGAAGAGACTCCCCACCACTGTCCTCCGACGTCGAACGCTTCGATGGCAAAATCGTCTACAATCCTGACGGTTCTGCTTATATTATCGAAGATCCTGAACTCTCCGAGGGCGAGACCAGCCTTCCCGAACTGCACAAGATAGAACCCGGCTGCATAGTAGACAGCCGTGACAGTAATGTCGTTGAACGGCAGCTGGAGTTCCCTCAGATTGCGAGTGCATTCTATGTTTCGAGGAACCCATCCCTGTACGGCGCGCTGTATGGAAGACTGGCAGCAGAGAGAGCCAGAGCGAGACCCGATGCACCAGTTATGCACAGTTATCGTGTGTTCAGTTTTCGTGGTGGAAAGGATGCCCCAAGAGCACAGTCTCCGCCGACTGAGTGTCCTATAAGCGTGCCAGTAAAACCGATCCTTATGTGCTTTATTTGTAAATTAAGTTTCGGATATGCAAAATCTTTTGTAGCGCATGCCCAATCGGACCATAGTTTATCATTACTTGATTCTGAAAGAGACGCGCTATCGAGAGAAAACGCTTCTGCAATCATTCAGTGCGTTGGGAAAGATAAAGAACCACTAGTCTCGTTTCTAGAACCCGTCGGTGCAGCAGCGCCGCCGAGAGCTTCTGCGTCAGGTAGTCCAGCCAATGTGTCAGAATTATCAAGTCCATCGATAGACAAACGCCAAGATATGTTGACTCCTATTGATAGAGAAAACGATTCTATGTTATCCAACGGAACCTGTGACGACAGAAGGCCGAGTCCGCCGGCATGGAGACCACCGCGATCTATAGCTGAAGCTATGATTCCGCAACATTCCTTGATCTCAGTAGCACATCCACACACAATCAATGCGTCTGTGCAGCCACGCGCTAGCCCAAATTCTTCCCCACCATTCCAAGCAACCCCTCCTGCATTTCTTTCTGGAACGACAATAGGTGTTTGTCCAGATCATTTAGGAGGACGACCATCAGGTGCAGATTGTCCGAAATGCGAATTAATATTGAATTCGGGTCGATTAGGTGGACCTCTAGCCGGTATGCATAGTCGTAATTCATGTAAAACACTGAAGTGCCCTAAATGTAACTGGCATTACAAATATCAAGAAACATTGGAAATTCATATGAAGGAAAAACACCCAGAAGCTGAAACAAGTTGTATTTATTGTATAGCTGGACAGCCCCACCCACGGCTCGCTCGAGGTGAAACTTACACATGCGGGTATAAACCATACAGATGTGAAGTTTGCAATTACTCTACAACTACGAAAGGTAATTTAAGTATACACATGCAATCCGATAAGCATTTAAACAATATGCAAGAACTCCAAAACGGCGGAAATCCCGGCGAAGGAACGCTACCTCCCGCCCCACAACTCACTCCTCCAGGTGTTCATAAGCCTCCACTGCCGCACCACTCACCGTTAGGACAAAAGCCAAAGCCCACCTTCCGATGTGACGTATGTAATTACGAGACAAATGTTGCCAGAAATCTTAGAATACACATGACATCTGAGAAACATACACATAACATGCTCGTACTACAACAAAATGTTAAACATATGCAGACTTTATCGGCACTTCACCACAGGCAGCAAAGTCAGCAGCAGTTGGAAAACTTACTTCATTTTCATGGTGGAGATGCTCCTCCACCTAATCCTGAAGCAGCACTTGCTGATATGGCCTATAATCAAGCTCTTATGATACAACTAATGACTGGAGGACCTGGACCTTCTCCACCAGAACTAGGAGCTCATCTCGATGTTGGCCTAAATCCCGATGCTATGGAGCCACCACCAGAACCAGCTGATCCAGAACCAGAGAGAACTTTTCACTGTTGCATCTGTAACTGCTTTTCGACGGACTCTCTTGAAGCCCTGGGTCATCATTTAGCGCAAGACCGCACCAAGATAAGAGAACAAGAAATATTAGCATTGGTCGCTGGTCACTACGTTTGTAAATTGTGCACTTACAAAACGAACCTGAAGGCTAACTTCCAGCTACACTGCAAAACAGACAAGCACTTGCAAAGATTACAACACGTCAATCATGTAAAAGAGGGCGGCCCGCGAAACGAATGGAAGTTAAAGTTTTGCGGCGGTGTAGGAACCGGAAGTGCGGGAGTCGGTGGAGTTCAGATAAGATGCTGCGCATGTGATTATTATACGAACTCTGCTCACAAACTGCAACTACACGCCGCGGGAGGGCGACACGAGGCTGCTGCCCTTCTTCTAAGACACCTTCGAGAATGTGCGTCACGGATTACACGCGAGCGACCGCGCGTCTATCGCTGTGCATTGTGCGGCTTCAATGCACCCCATCGGTTACCGCTCTTGCAGCACGTGCGCTCCGTGAAACATTTGCAAATGGAGCAAATTCACCAGCTGCAACGACGTTCTGAAGGCAAGGACCCGACACCTGATGTCGCCGAGCTCTTCCAAGTAATTCCTCAGCCGTCAGAAATGTCCAGTCCATTCGATCAACAAGAAAATGGTGAGTAAATGTTTATTACGTACATACTATTTTTAATTAGTTCCTTTGAATGCACTTAAAAAATCGTAAAAGTCGTATTAGGTTGGTTATTAAATCTACATTTAATCGACAAACTTCCATTTAACTCGAGTTATCGACTAATTAGAATATTAAAGACGTAAGTAAAAAGTAATTAAAATGGGTAATGAGTTTTTGCGTTAAACCTTTATGCTC
Organism: Polylopha cassiicola; assembly: GCA_038024825.1. Lineage (NCBI taxonomy): Eukaryota > Metazoa > Arthropoda > Insecta > Lepidoptera > Tortricidae > Polylopha > Polylopha cassiicola. Next base: position 9,214,314 of record CP149044.1, on the reverse strand, counting down.
AGTACCTTTTCATGTTCAGTAGAGTGATAATCAGGAAACCTATTGGCTAGCTGATAATTATCGAACCGTTGATAGCCCATTGTTATGCTTGCACTTTAACTTCCTTAAGACGATTATGAGTCAACGACGTAATGACAAACTGGTTCTTACGTAATTCTTTGTAAACACATCAAAATGTGTTTAGTATCTGCACCCATATAGTAAAGCAATTATATGCGCGTGCGCTTTACACTCTCGTCTTTTTGCCAAGTCGTTTTTCTACTGCTCGCCAGATGTCGCTTATCACGCAGTACGTGCACGCTTAACCCGCCTGTATGGCAAAATATTATCATGATTATTTATTACTCTTGCACTAAACACATTTCATAACATTTTATTCTATAAAGCGTAAAAATCCCATTAAAATTAATTCAACTAGAACCATTACCAGCGTTCGTATCGATAAAGTAATACTGACTGAGTCGACTTATGAATGTGATTTCGAAACGTCACTATCGCCTTCCAATTTAAACCGATTCGTTCCTTAATCAATTTCTTTTGCGTTTTTAAACTGTGCTACTCTTCGTGGATAATAATAGACAATGGTTATTAGATATGTTCGAATGGTAAATATATCATAGATCTTAAGGAATGTTTGCTTTAGTATTATACTGCGTGCGTGACCGAGTACAGGCATGTTCGACTCGACGCGCATCTCCATTTTGAGCCACGAGCATTTAGCGGAGAATTCGTAATCACAATAATGAGATAATTACACACGGACTAAATTTAATTTAAAGCGCGCAACATTAGAACAGGTTTCTTTAATAACGTACGCCTTACTTGGTGTCGCCACAGTCGGAGGCTGTCATTGGCCGAAGGCGGCTCCGCCCCGCGTGCAAGGGAGACGGAAAGAAGATTTGAATTGAGAACGCGAATTTTCCATAAGTACCACACGCGGGACAATGACTCGCATTACGTATGTGGCCATCGCGCATTAAGGATGATTGCCCCCTTGTGATGAGGCTGCTACATCATCGTACAATGTCGCAGCCTGCATCGCCCATCGTATGTTTATGACCGCGGTGAAATACGATAAACTCCGAGAGAAATGTGGAGGCGAAAGAAATCCAGCTTACACCATTGTGTCCCTCATGTTTATGCTTATTACTTATTTTCACCTTATTGAGAAGTCGTTTTAAACGATCTCTGTGAAATTTCAAGTGTTTAAATCAATTTTGTTAAACTGAAAATATATTATTTATACAACACTTGATAACATGAACAAAAACTCTAGCGACACTTAAGTATCGTACCTTGGGCTATAATTGGATGTGACGGTTTTTTTGTCCGTATAGTTCTTATTCATTAATGTTCTCATCATCAATTACAATTAAAACCAGATTAAAACCGGTTCAAAATAACCCCTTCGCAGTTATTCAAAGACTAACTCGTTTGTATGCTTAATAAGTTTTTTGCTAAATAGGTATTTGGAAGAAGAATGTTAAAGTATGTGATTGGTGGGGGTAATAGATAGGTATCTTAAGGTACAAATAATTTACTGTTTATGAAATAAATAAGTGGCATGAATAAACGAATGACACAAATATGAACGCAAAACTTAACTTAACTTACGCATTGCCAGTGACAAAAAAAAACCATTGTTATCCTGACGCCACATTGTAAAAATCCTGACCTAAATCTCGCGAAACAAAACTTACATCGCACTGTACAATATCTGCTTTACGACGCTATAACGATGTGGTGTTTCCATAGAAAGGATCCTTTGTTCATTGACATAAAGCGTTTAAGATCGCATTTATGCAGACGAGGTCCCTTTACCTGGACTTTGTTCTTCGGACTACCAGACTGTGGGTCGGCAATTTTACATCGTAAATAATTACATTCACTGGTCACTGCGCCATGGAATTAGGGTCAGTTGCGCTATTATTACTGGGATTTACTTATCCCTCTCCCCTTCATTAGATGTAACGGTTCTAACTGATTAAGACTATAGAACGGGTTCCCGAACAGGGGACCGACTGGTTTCAGGTCACATTGACTGTGAGACAATTTTCATACTTTAATTAAGAATAAATAAAAAAAGAGCTCTTGGCATTCTTTCTATTAAGTATTCGAAATTACAGTAGTTTCGTAAAAAAAATACTAGCAGATTGGCTTGCTTGGATTTTAAAATATTACTTTTACTCGCATTATAAATAATTACTTATAGAAAAAAATACATGAACATTCAATAAAAAAATTAATTGCATCTTTAGTGCTCCTAGCACGAACGCTATTTTAAAATACTTAAATATGAATCCTACCTGTATTGATAATATTATATATACCTGCTAATCATAGGTGATGCATATATTATACCTATTCTTAACTCAAATTGAATAACACATTTATTTTTTGATAGTATCTAAATAGTGTTTTTACATTTTCGGAAAAACGGAATCCCTTCTTAGTACTGTGCATTATTTTTTCTATCTTAATAGAATACAATAGCCGAAAAGGCCGCCTGTTACTTGCTCATCTAATAAAGTATAATTGTAACGTTGTATTAACGAATCTGTGCCCCTCGGCCGTCTCTTTTACCTTCCTTATTTGAGCGTAAACAATGCGAGCCAGCTTCTTTCACACGCTGCTGTGGACTAATCCCTGGTCAAATAATAATTGCACTCTCACATATCTCCGATATGTCCATCTCTCTTACACTTACCATCATATCCGTCAACTCTCCCGAATGCATTTGATCCAACACGAAATATCCGAAACCTTTTGTAATAATGAACAATGATTGTTTGCCCGTCCTGTATCTGCTTTGTGTGCAAAATTACAATATACTTGTTACGTTAGCATTAATGCGTTTGTAGATGTGTGCGTACGGGATAGCTAGAGCGATACCTTTGTCTTGCTGGGACGTTGCAAACAAAACGAACCTACTGATAATATAAAGGAGGAGAATCTTATTTTTAACTTCGATTCAGAAAAGTAACAAACGTTCACGCCGAACAATAGTGCGCTTCATTTATATAAATAATCTTTTTTGTAGATAAATCTTGTGCATAAGGTAGTCATTGTGGACTTACGTTACTGCTTACAGATATACTTATCCATTCGTATTTTAGATTCCGTAGCGGGAGGTTTGTCGATCTTATATTATATTTGAAGTTATTTACGCAGTTCATTATTTACGCGGTTATGTGAATGTGTGTTTCATTTTATTATTTTTGTTCACAGATAATAAAGAGCCAATTGACCAGAAGCCAGAGTTAACACAAGAGCAGAAGATGTTGCGATTTTTGGAACAACACCAACAACAGCAACAGCAAATGCAACAACAATTGCAGCAACAGCAACCGCAACCTCAACCGCAACAAGGGTCGAGTGAAAGAGACGAAGAGCGGGAGACACCCGGTCCACATGCATGTCCATATTGCAATTTCAGTTGCGGAAGCGACAGTCGTTTACATGCACATGTTACTTCATCACATGGGGATACCGTGCGACATTTCATTTGTCCATTATGCCAAGATGCATTTAAAGAGAGACCAGCCCTTGAAAGACACGTAATGCAAATACATTCCGTGAACTCGGAGGGCTTACAAAGACTGTTACTTCTTGTTGACCAAAGTCACTGGCTAAACGGGGGTGCCCAATCACAAAGAGAAGATGCACGGCAAGGCGAAGAAGATAGAGAAATATCTTCCCCTCGCTCAGAAGGTAGCGCAGATGGGGAGATGGAACGATGCTCAACATGTAATCGAACCTTTCGGAATGTGGATGAACTTTGCCAACATCAAAATGAATCTGGTCATTTCGAGTTAAAACAAACACCTCAAGGACCCGGTTACGTTTGTTGGAAGAAAGGATGCAACCGATACTTTGATACAGCGCATGCGCTCCAAAACCACTTCAGAGAAGCCCATGCACGTAACTCCATTGCAAATATGTCGGTATCTGAAAAACATGTATACAAGTACCGTTGCAATCAATGTAGCTTAGCTTTCAAGACCATCGAAAAACTTCAGCTGCATTCTCAGTACCATGTCATACGCGATGCCACAAAATGTGTTTTATGCGGACGAAGTTTTAGGTCCGTTCTTGCACTACAAAAGCATATTGAAACTTCTCACTCGGAATTATCAGAGGAAGAATTGTCTGCATTTAAGCGTAGCCTTGCATCCAATCCTTTACTACAAGGAGGACAGGGAACCGCTTTGGATGCTGCAACGGCCGATCTCTTACGCAAAGAAGCTTTAAGAACACCAGAAGACGAGTTAGCTGATCTAGAGGACAGAGATTCTAGCGCTACTGTTGCTGATGAGTCTGGTCATAATGACGCTGAAAATTCAGATGATTCCATAATTTACAAAGATCAACAATTCTTGGAAGACTATTTGAATTCTCAAGCCATGGCCGAAGATTCATATAATGATCCTAACAGAAAATATAAATGCCACAGATGTAAAGTCGCTTTTACTCGGCAATCTTATTTGACAGCGCATAATAAAACACTTCTTCATAGAAAAGGGGAAAAGCTGACGTATCCAATGGAAAAATATCTTGACCCTAACAGACCATTTAAATGTGACGTTTGCAAAGAATCGTTCACACAAAAGAACATCTTACTCGTTCATTACAACAGTGTGAGCCATTTGCACAAATTGAAACGAGCCATGCAAGAACAACAAAATAATAACAACCCTCCAGTTTCACCCGGTGCAGGCTCAGCACCCTCTAATTTGACACTAACACCTAAGAGTACGTCAAGCGAGGAAGACGATCGTAAACGTTACAAATGCAATATCTGCAAAGTCGCATATACGCAAGGCAGCACTCTAGATATACATATGAGATCGGTACTTCATCAAACGCGCGCCGGCAAGTTACAGGAGTTGGCAGCGGCCGGCCACGTGGATTTGTCGCGACCTTTAGTAGAGCAACCGGACAGAAACGACCCCGCCAAAATGTTACAAGACGTTTTGTCGCCGAAAAATACATCCCCTTCGTCAACGAGCAGTGGGGGCCCGCGATCCTCGCCCCCCGCGCGCCCAGGTAGCCCGCGCTCCCCTCGCGCAGGTAGCGCCTCGTGCGATCGCTGCCACGCGTCATTTCCTACCGGGGAGCTACTCGACGCACATCGCGCAACTTCATGTCCGTTTGGCGATGCGCGGGCGCACTCTCCGCTAGCTGACGTAGACGCAGCCGCATTAGACGAAATGGTCGCCAAGGGAAACCCACCCAAACGGAACTCGCAGATGTATAAACAGCTATTGGAGACATTCGGCTTCGACCTCGTCATGCAATATAATGAAAACCAACGACGAAAAATGCAAGAAGAACGTGAAATGGCAAGAGCCCCGAGCCCGCCGCCGCCGCCACCTGAAGAAAAGCCCCCGGATGGTGAATCTAAATCGACTTGTCAACATTGCAATAAGGAGTTTTCTAGTGTGTTCGTGTTAAAGACGCATTGTGAAGAAGTGCATAAAGACAAAGTTCCTCTTGAATTTCTGGAGCAGTTCGCAGAGCAATTCAAATCGGAGTATGAAAGGAAATCTGGAGCGCCTAATTCGCCACGAGCTGCCTCGCCGGCGCCACAGGATGAGAGGTCGCCGTCGCCTCGCGGTGAAAGTGCTGGGAACTTCACTAATGAGAACGGGAACGGAGGTGGTGAAGCTCAGGCTGGGGCTTTATTAGCTGCTCAAGTGCAAGAGATGCAAGCGGCGTTGAACATGCTCCAGCTGCAACAGCAGCTCGGACAACTGCACCCAATGGTGGCGCAAATGTTATCACTGGGACTACCATTGGGCCTGAACGTAGGTGCGCTGGCCGCCATGAACCTGCAACCACCCCTGGTCCCGCTTATGCTGCCTCCCCCGCCCTTCGATGCGATGCCCTTTGCCCATGACGCTCAAATGAAACAACAACAACTCATACAGCAACAACAACAGGTCGGTGTATTGATAGTATTAAGGCATTGTAGTACTTGGCACCTGCCCGAAGTCTTTTATTACTGTTTAGTTTAAATCTAAACCTACCTTAAGAGTGATAGACACAGACCCATGTTATAAGCAGCGCAAGTGTCAAATGCTTATAGTTCAATTTTCATTGATAATAATATATATAGAGATCGTGTTTTGTTTATTACTATTGTGGTACTTACAGTATTTTTAAACTGTCAGTTATGTATCTGATGCAAATGTTACAACAGTTAAAATGTTAAGTGACTGTCTAAGTTAACGTATCAGAACGAGTCAAAACTTATTTATATAATTAAAATATTAAAAATAATTTAGAAAAAAGTAAATTGATTAAAAAGCATTACGATAATGTTGTCATAACCGATTTCGCTACTTAATATTTTTTATCTCATTAAGATGCATAATGGTTTGCAACGAGGTAGGTACTTAAAAATACATAAGTATTTTATACTACAAGCAAGGCTGTGTTATGTGCTATAAAGTTTGCATACCTACTATTGTAGTGGTCAGAACCCCTGACTACAATACTGGAGATTGCGGGTTCAAATCCTGCTAAGAGCATAATGTGTATGAAGAGCACGAGCATTTGTACTTCAGTCTTAGATACCTTATCTTACATATATTTGTTTATTCATTCTCTAGTAGGTACTCATATCTCTAGTACAAGCTTAGTTTGCTTAGGACTAGCTCAGTTGGTATTGTGAATGGTCTAAATATACCTATTCATTATATGTATATAGCTTAAAAGAATGAATAATTAAAGTTCTTAAATGGCTTTCAAGCTCATAGTAAAATGGAAACGATATTTTATTAACTGTGCCCGGACTTCGTAAGTGTATGTATATTTTTTTAAAACCACCCATTTATTAAAGCGAACAATACAGAGGGATATTCAAATCGATTAAGTACCTAATTTTTAAGCACAACCATTCCATATAAGTCTGTATAGATATCAGTTGTAAATAGCTATAGATATGTATTGTGAAACAGAGTCTTATCATGGGTATTCGTGTACTTATATATATCATAAAATATTTTTTTTACTCTCAATAGCTGTTTTAAGACTATTAAATATATATAATTGAATTGCTAGGTATATTATTGCAGCTCCCAGTAAGAGCGGTATTTAATTCGATTTATAAAGTATCATGATGTTATATATATATATATTATATAGTAGGAAATATATTTTATATTACTTCGTCCTATCAATCAAAATTATAGACGTTAACAACTCTGCCCTATTTAAAAATAATAATTCAAACCTATAAGCGAGACATTTCCTTGCTTCAAATTATATATTCTTATCAACCTAAAGTCTTATTTTAACATATATGGGCTTTAATGTTTGTTTAACGCACACGAGGTCACGTTTTGATTATTTCTGTAAGCTTCACTGTTTAAATTCAATCGCAAGGAAAAGATATCGACAAGCATTGTAAGATAAGACCGATTTAACGTTACCTATCTGTTTGCATAAAGCAACAGAGGTTCTATTGTTAACTGGCTAGGGTCGCATTCTTATTATTAAAAGCGTCCCTTTATTATTTAAACTTACCTGCTAACTCTGAGCTACAGTACTACGGTAGATAAATTAATTTTTTTTTTTAAAGAATGAGTCCATTTAAATCGATACAATTTTTACCTAAAGTATTAATGATTTTTTTTTGCACACAGGCAAATGCTGCAGCTGGTCAGAAAAGAGCTCGCACTCGGATTACTGACGAACAGCTGAAGATTTTACGGGCTCACTTTGATATTAACAATTCACCTAGCGATGAAGCTATCGCGAAAATGGCAAAGCAATCTGGCCTTGCAACCAAAGTGATCAAGCATTGGTTTAGAAACACACTATTCAAAGAACGCCAACGTAATAAAGATTCACCCTATAACTTTAACAATCCTCCTTCAACAACATTAAATCTTGAAGAGTATGAGAAAACCGGCGAAGCTAAGGTAACACCTTTAGACTCCTCCGCCAGCTCTGATGAAGGCAAACCACCGCCAGAGAAAAAAGTTAAAATTGAGGAACCTGTCATAAACCATCAAGACGTAAAATCCGAACCTCATGATGAGCCATCAATTGAAGAAAAGTACCATTCCTATGACGATAGGCATCAAGAAGATAAAAGCTTTATTTTTCCACAAGCTCCATCTCAAAGCCCAGCCCCGAATATGAATCATTCGGACCACCATCAAAACATATCGAGACCACAAACTCCAACTCATCTATCTCTAAATTCCTTAATCCAGTCTCAATTGGACTCGATCCCAGCAACAAGTATACCACAGCCGCCACATCCTTCGATGCTTCCACCAAAGTTGAATCCGAATTTCACGTCCCCAAACTCCGCGCCCCCGAACGTCCTACCTTTGACCCCAAATCGCAGCCTCAGTCCCGGCAGGGGACCGGCCGATTTCGGACTTTCCGGGGGCAACTCGAACGGATCCAACAGCTCGGGGTCTTCTGGCAAACGCGCCAACAGAACTAGATTCACAGATTACCAAATCAAAGTTCTGCAAGAGTTTTTTGAGAATAATGCATACCCAAAAGACGATGATTTAGAATATTTGTCAAAACTTTTGGGGCTTAGTCCTAGAGTAATTGTAGTTTGGTTTCAAAACGCCCGACAAAAGGCAAGAAAAGTTTACGAAAACCAACCTGCAGCTGAACCTCCTGCTGGAGCTACTGATGATGCTAACCGATTTCAACGCACTCCAGGTCTAAATTATCAATGCAAGAAGTGCCAATTAGTGTTCCAACGTTATTACGAATTGATAAGACATCAAAAAACTCATTGTTTTAAAGAAGAGGATGCTAAGAGATCAGCCCAAGCGCAAGCTGCTGCGGCACAAGTTGCTGCAACATTAAGTAGCGAAGACTCCAACTCAAGTACAGTGGAACATCATGCTCCTCACATACCAGTATCACCGGCGCCTCCTCGTACGCCTACTCCTGCCGCTCCTAACTACCCAGTATCTCCAGCGCCAACTACACCACACACCCCAGTAACTCCGCTGACGCACACACCGAGAAGTGAAGAAAAAGATGGCAATTTTCAATGTGATAAATGCAACCTAGTCTTCCCGCGCTTTGATTTATGGCGGGAGCATCAACTTGTTCATATCATGAACCCAAACCTGTTTCCCACGTATCCACCGGACTCTCCGTTTGGTATTCTGCAACAACACGCTCAGTTACAGCAATTAAACGCTACCCTTGGCAATGACGAGTCAAGACATCCTTTAGTAGCAGCACTAAACCAACAGGCTGTTAAAAGGAAATTCGATGAATACGATGAAATAGAAACCGGAGAACAGCCGAAAGATAAGCGCTTACGAACTACCATTTTACCCGAACAATTAGACTATCTTTATCAAAAATATCAAATTGAATCTAACCCTTCCAGAAAGATGCTGGAAAACATAGCTCGAGAAGTGGGTCTCAAAAAACGAGTTGTACAAGTTTGGTTTCAAAATACAAGAGCCCGCGAGAGAAAAGGTCAATTTAGAGCACATGCTCAAGTAATCAACAAAAGGTGTCCATTTTGCCCTGCTCTATTTAAAGTGAAAAGTGCTTTAGAAAGCCACTTGAGTACAAAACACGCTGATCAATGCGCGCGAGGTGAGATCAATGTGGATGCACTTCCAGATGAAGAACTAAGCACTGAATCTACACCAAGTTTTGGATCTCAACAAAGTGACAGGCAGCAAAATTTTTCGCAAGCGGGGGCTCCCATGTTGCCCCCTATTTTTCCACCCTTTCACTCAGACATGGAGAAATTTATCAAGCAGTACAGTGAAGAATCAATGAAGCGCTATGTTACTGAACTTCAAGCTCATGCCGCTGCCCAGCAAAATGGTGGCAATAATGAATCCTCCGAAAGACGGCCAGAACATGGAAAATCGGAAATTCCCTTAGATCTCAGCAAACCAGTTGATCTCTCAAGACCAGGGTCGGATGCAGATGAACGGTCCGACACCGCATCAGAGACCATGGAGTTCTACGAAGAAGACGAGCCAACCTCGCCGCTTCCAGGACAACAGACGCCACGACCGCTTGGCAAACGTTTCAGAACCCAAATGTCATCCTTGCAAGTGAAGATAATGAAATCTTTATTCAGTGATTATAAAACGCCGACAATGGCAGAGTGTGAAGCGCTTGGGCGAGAAATTGGTCTCCCAAAACGCGTGGTGCAAGTGTGGTTCCAGAATGCGCGTGCCAAAGAGAAGAAGGCTCGGCTTGCGGCTGGGTTATCCGAGGTGTCGGACGCACCTCCGCCGGAAGAGTGTCGTTTGTGTGATTTTAAGTACAGTCACAAGTATTCTGTGCAAGACCACGTGTTTACACGGGGTCACATCGCCGCGGTGCGCGCGCGGCTCGAAAGCGGCGTCGTCGGCACTGAAGACAGCACACTGGCGCTAATGCAGATGGCGGCGCGACTAGAGAGCGGTATTGGCGGAGAACTTCACAACGCGTTCCTGCGGCCGCAACTCGCCGGCAACGGTGAGTGTACTTGACCGTGGGCTAAGTCGCCTACCGCTCCTGAGCGCTATGCGACTATTGACCCGTTTCCATAAAACCTCGCACCGGGAACTTAATTCAGTCCCGGATACAAATAATTCATGAAATCAGTGAAAACGCTACGATGTTAGATGTTACGAACCGAGTTAGGCTTCGTTTGTACCTTGACGGTCGTTGCTCTATTATCCTACTAGTAAGTCCTGTTGTAAATAAAGCTTAGGTTTAATTTGACATAGATTTATGCTACTTCTACGCAGTGTTGGTCTTCCATGGCACGGTAAATATGTTTCCCCTGAGAGATGGCTACGACGGCGTGGCGGTGGCGACAGTGTCGGCACGCGCCGGCATTGCCGCCTCAGTCGCGAGAGGCGGGCCGTATCGGGCGAGCCGATGGCTTGTTGGACTGGTGGGCGATGCACTACGCTGCCGCTATTCAAATGCAAACGAAACCCAACAATGGTAGGACGCGTGAAGGACGTCGCGTATCTAATGGAACCGATCTGGTGCACATGCTTTTCGCCTTATATGAATATTCAATTATTAAAATGACGTTAATCAAAATCCTTTCCCGTAAATCTTATACGTGATGGGCTGTCGTTTTTTTGTAGTATTCTGTGGCTATCTTAATAGGACAATAAATATTACGTTTATCATGTCATGAAAAACCAACACTGTGTTATGATTAGACTAGTAATCTGTTGCATAATATTATTCTTCCTAGTTGTTCATATTTAAAACTCTCCTATTAGATATTAGCGACTTGTCGATTGTTGTAGGATTTTAATGAAAACCAAATTTATATATTTTAGAGAATTTAAAACATTTTAGTTATTTTGTAAAGTCATAGCGAAGCCTGAAGTCTATATTACTATTAAAATAAGGTGCCTTGTAGGATCCAAGTGTTTTGTAAATTATTTTCTTAGGACCTCCACTGTAAATAAGTTGAACGTGTAAAAGTATACTACTAGATGTAATATTAGTGCGCTGTAAAATTGTTTCCGACCGCTGCTCGAGATGTGTATTGCGATAGGTATATATATATATTTAGATATATAAATATATGTGTTTGTTTCGTAGAGGCATCTTAAGAACTTGTGATATAACCGTATCTTATTATTTAGTTATTTCGAATATAGTTTGGTCGAGAGTCACGTCTGAGGGCGTGAGCCTCTAAGCCACTCTTGTTAAGAGCAAAAATATATACAGACATAACTTTACACAAGTTTATCACATTATTTACATAATAATGAGATCCTTAGTTGCCTTTGGGGTCTGCCGGCTGCAGTTTTTACTATTCTTCTGAGGAATTTACATAAAAGTGGGCCGTATTGGGGAGTCAGTTAGGCGATATGCAAATATTTTCCTCAAATTTAAATTGCTCGTAACATTAGAAGAGCGTCGGCTTGTATGCGTAAGCGCAGGAGCGCCGGCGCACGCGCCGCGGGTGTTGCCATTATAATTCTATTTACTATATGGTTTTTTCTTAACGCCGCAGTCTACCGTCTTGATACGTCTCCATCGACCTTTCAAATGCAAATATACTTATGCCTACACTCCACAGCTCTAAATAGACCGCGCCTATATACAATATCACACGTGTTATTTTGCTTTTTATTCATTTGCATATCGCATTTATGTTTCTTTTGACTTATTTTAATTTGATTTTTGGTTGTGTTTGTATTTATTTTTGTTTCTTAGTTTTATTATTTACTGCTATTTTGTTTACTATTTAGGTATATTATATGGTATGAGTAATTTTTACTCATACTTTAATACCTGAAGGGATGTTCTGATATTGAATTTGCCTCCATTACGACTTCCAATAATTTAATTTTAATTTGTATAATTTAATTTTAATTTAATTATGCGCGATCTGCATTTACTGTTATCAGACAATTATGGTTAATATAAACAAAGCCCAGTGCCAGCCAGTGAAAGCATTCTTTGGTGATTGTTTTGACGACTAATTCGTCTAAAGAAAGATTGAGAGTCTTGTAAACTGATAGTATTATTATAATTATTCTACAGTTATTTTATTTGCAGAATTCGTTGAAATAAATGCAATATTTATATTATTCAATTTTGTTTTGTTTTTTTTTTATATTTTTCCTTGGTTCCTTTTTTCCTGAGTTTTTTTTTTTATTATAAAACAATGTACATTCTTGCCAACAGCATATATCTGTAACAAAGAGAAGGTGAATACAATAAAATTATTTCGGGATGCTTGTTTTAGGAAAGTATCCAGCTATGTCCCAATGTTGATTATTTACGGGCAGGTGAACATTCAAGATAATTGAAATATTGTACAGCAGAGTTTTTGTCGTATATTTGTATACCTGTTCCTTAAAACAAAGAGTGCTATTGTCTTGGTTCATCTGCAATTCGTAGATGAGGTGAGCCATTTTCTGAGACGATCGTGCTTCGTGGGAGGTACCTGTCTTATTATAAATCAGTCTTTTATTTTACTGCCATCGTTGACAAAAAGTTAACAGATTGCTAGTCTACTCACTGTAGGTAAGACTATTTTAAATAAACGACGACCATGAGGACCTGCAGCTGCAAAAATAATGGAGATATCAAAAATTGCACATTGGTAACTTATTTTAACCTGAAAAACTACCTAAATACTAAATAATAAGTAGGTACTCTAGCTACTAGGAGGTAGGTAAACGTAGTAGGTACCTACTTGTTCTAAAGGAAAAAGTCATGATTACCTACTGAACTAGCAACTATAAAGGTTATATATAGCATAAGTAGAGATAGGTATCAAACATACAAAATATTATTGTTTTAAGAAAAAAACAGAAAAGCAATTAAGCGTGAAGGGTAAACCAGTAGGTAAATGATAGACAATAACTGTTACTTTTTTAACCGTTAGTTAAGTAGGTACTAGTTATTGAAAACAATATCAATCGGTTTTATAGTTATGTAGGTTTAAGTCCTAATGATGTTTTTGACTTTTAGGGGTCCGTAGAAAATTAAGACTAAACCATTTTAGTTTCACAAAATCCGCCCGTCCGCCAGTGACTAGATAGGCACTATCGAGGATTGCTACCTACTATAAAGCTATATTTTGGCTCAATGACACATACCTACCTGTAATTATTAACTATATAGGTAGGTATGTACAGACAATTGAAACTTTGAAATTTTACTTAGCCTATTTTGTGAGGTACTTACCTACCTACAATTTTTTAGGTCACTACAAACTAGGCACCGTTAATGCCTAATATTATATTAAGCCAAAGATATCAATACCTACCTAGTATATTAAGTCAAGGATATATATATACCTATAATTATATAAATCGAACATTCAGTTATTAGGTTTATTTAAATACATCATCGTTTACAATACTGAAGGGCATAACTACTTAAATAAGCGTTATCACAATCGAACCTACTCCACAATTTACGAACAATACATATTTTTTCAATCTCCCACTCACCGAATCGAGTGTTCATTACAAAAAATATTAAATTACAAACACAAAGAAATAAGGCTAATCTAGTCAAAAAAATATCCCGTTACTGAACTACCTAATTATTTCATTGTAAACCTTCAATGTACGTGCTTGCCCGAAAACAGCGAGTTTTGTTAGATAACAAAAGATTTTTTTACATTAAACCGATATCATGACTGTGAGTAATTAGGTAGGTAGGTAGTAACTTCAAGGGTAGGTTCGATGTAGACAGTGCTAAACAGTATCTTAGATGCAATGGTTTTAAATGTCCAATACGTAGGTTTACTACTACAAGTAAGTAGATAAGTACGTACCTAACTAGTTCAGTTAAATTATCTGGAATGACTTGAAATAGGCATAATTAAATATAGGGCTTAGTAAAGAACATTTGTTAGTTATTTAGTAACGTAATCTGCTCATTAACTTACCAGTGCAATGTCTATGTTTGCAAAAAGTGAAATGATATTCAGGATTAAAAAAACGTCGAAACCCTACTTCTATACTATAGAATCTATAGGGAACAAGAGACATAATTTCGTAAAATTTATAGGTTGGTACTTATTTAATACCTACTTAAGTAAGTACATGCTAAAATAATAACCAGAGATCGCAATAGGTAGTGCCTATTTACCTAAACTTGGAGGGAGGAGATGACTAAGAGTGGTTACAACCACCAAAAATATTATTTATTTTTATTGAACGCGGGATTTCCCGGGATTTATAAGAATACATAATCGATATAGATTCACACTCAGGGTGTAATGGTTAATGAAATGTAATTGTTTAATGCCGAAACTTACGTTGAGAACTCAAAAGGTGACTCATACGAGTGGTCCGTCAGGCATAGGAATATAAACATTTTCTATATTCCTCAAAAGGATTAATACGTTGATGATGTTGATGATGATACAGATTAAAAAATGTTTTCATAATGTAACATTGTATTTAATAAATGTTTTTACATAAGTTAATGCACACCTTACATTTTTGATCGATTTTCAAAACCACTGCGTGAAACACCACGACACACATGTTTGCATTAAATTTATATTATTATTTATATTATTACATTTTATTAATCATTTGACGCTGAGTGTGAATCTGTGTCGATTATGTATTCTTATAAATCCCGGGAAATCCCGCGTTCGATAAAAATAAATAATATTTTTGGTGGTTGTAACCACTCTTAGTCACCTCCTCCCGCCAAGTTTAGGTAAATAGGCACTACCTATTGCGATCTCTGATAATAACGCTCTCTTCTACGTTCAGGTGTTGATGACAGGTAGGTAGATATATACTTAGGTACTTTAGCAAACTACCTATAAATCATACCTAGTTAGGTATTTAATTATGTACATACTAACCTATATCCGTCGCCTGTAGGTACGAAGTAAATATTATAATAAGTATACTTACCTAAGCCACTGCCTACTTCAAGCACCGATTCGTAATTCACATGTCATTGGGTATTTGCGTACCTATTTAGAAATAGTTGATATAACTGAAAGAATATTTTGATGCCCAAGCTAATGAACCGTCAAGTCTGAAAATTCTGTAAAGCGTTAATAGTGGCTGGGCCCGACGCAGGCGCGGGCGCGAGCCGGCGAGTCGCTCGAGTCACGTCGAGGCGTCCCACCCATTACCCGCTCCAAACCGTATCGACAAATAACCGCCAATTATTGGATCGCTCTACAATCTTTTTACAATTTCTTCTCCGTCCAACGTTATTATATTTCTATTAAGCCTTTTTTGTAATCAAACTACTAATGATTCGATTCCATTTCCTAGGCGGACGTGCCGTCTCCGCGATGTTAATGACACTCGTAATTAGATCCGGATGGTTTGAGGGCGTTGATCTGCCGCCACGCCGGTAATGGGCAAGTGTCAATTTTACTAAAAATATGGTAATTTACAGCACGCCATTTTGTAAGTAAGCAAATAGAAACAAAGCGCTAATGAACTCCCCGTGGGGACTGCGGTAGCGGTTATCTGCTATACCTACTCATATAGGTAATTATCGGGAGGTTGCTAGGTACCTATCTAGGTATACTTATTATAAAGAACTTTGTTTTAAAGGAATCGTTCAATTTAAATAGTTTCCATTTATTATGCATTTCAATAATTCGTAGGTCTGTACAGAATTGATTGAATTATTCGTTTTAATTATTATAAGTAAGGTGTAGTAAGGTGTTTAGTATTTAGGGCTATCTAATACTATAATGCTATCTAATACTAATATTTGTCGCCTGAGTCCTGAGGAATTAGTCAATAATGTAAAAAATAAGTAAGCAGAGTAAGCATTCAGGTACCTACTTATATCATCTAGGTAATAATAGAAACGAGAAATATGAAGCTCTACATTGTACACTCTAATAATGGTTAAACAAGACGCAACTTCTCTTGAACGTCGTAGCTAATAAAATTAATAGATTCTCATAGTAAAAGTCTATTTAATGTATAGTAAGTTATTGCAACAAGTGATGTCGTGACTGGAGGAGCGTAACCGATGACACTTCTCATTGCCAATTACAAGTTCAGTCACCGCCTACGCCGCGTCAATGAAGACTGAGAAAAAATCGGTCAAATGAGATTTCAAATATGTTTTCTTTGGTTCTTTTCCGTATATTGCTGTGTAACTGTAAATACCCACGGAAGTCTTAAGGATAGGTAGTTTTTTTGTATGACAGTCACGTACAAATCTTCCCCATGTGATATTCCTATCACTTGTATTTAGTCTCGTCAGTACATGTAGGTACCTACTGAAATACACAATCCTTATTTTTTATATAAGTATTATTATTATATAGAGGTACTTACTTAAACCATGATCTGAAATAGGCACCTAAGAAGGTACTTTAGGTACTTTTTCATCTCAAAACAATTCCTATACGAATAATAAGAGAAAGCATTCAAAATATTTTGGAAAATAAATAAGTAGGTACTTATCATATAAAGCTCCCTCTCAATCCTAAATTTAAATTTGAACTTCTGCAACGAAGATTATTGCGCATACGCACTCGTTTCAATTTACCAAATTGATTTGTGATGCAGACGATACCAGTGTTTGTCGTATTGCAGCTTAGGGTACCTACCTAGTTACACAAACATTATCGTATACTGTACTGAAACTTTATACCTACTTTCGACAATATTATGATAGACATACGATACATCTACGACAGCAATATTTTTCTACTTACCTTCCAATTTGTTTACCAACTTACCTAAGATGGGCAAGCAATTAGATATGTAATTAATTAGTCGTGTTATATGATGATAGGTAGGTACCTATCATCATATAACTACTATGTAATATGAATTATATTTTTGGTAGGTAGAACTTATTCTAGGAACGACATATTGGCCTAGTGGTTAGAACTTCTTAGTCACAAAAAGCTGCAGATTGAGAATTCGAAACCCGCTAAGAGCAGATATGCCATAAGTAGAGATACCTACCTATAATTTTTTTTTAGATACCTATCTTAGGTATCTAAGTTTAATGTTTACTCAACTCTGTAATTCCCAATTGAAACAAGAATTGAATATTATGTCCGAGTATGAAAGCGAACCATAACGTAGTCGTTTAACATCGGGAAGATAATGATTATACCGTATTACGCTGTGATTATTATTTTAATCGTTCGACTAACAAAGAAGTATAACCTGAGATAAGCGGCAATTATATCCGCATCACACCGTGCAACAACATGTAGGTGTATACTAACCTTATACATATATAGGTACCTACCAACATGACACCTACTTCATATTAAATTTAAGGTTGCTTTAAGGGTTAATAATAGACCAAGGTAGCAAGTGCGATCCCGTTCACTTTATTATGAAATATGCAGAATTATCAGACAATAAATAAATAGTACCTACCTAGGTATGACTTAACTTAGGTAGGTTCATTTAATTCGCAGTGGAGTTCTCGAGCAGGTCATTCCCATAAATTTAATATAATTGGGGTTAGAGAAGGCGAAAAATCAATTTATGGGAAAATTCTTTTAATCTCTATTTTCTAGCTCTCTACATAGATATATGATTGGTAATTTAGATAGAGAACGTCTTTCGTGCGGAAATACATTTTCTTAGGCTCAGTTGGAAAATCTCCTTATGTCATAGAATTAAAAAAACAGAAAATTTAAATATGATATAGGTAATAATAATAAATAGGCAGCAGAATGATCGTCAAGGAGGTGCGGTTAGCGCGGTCGGTCGTGCGCACGCGGCAGTTTCATTAGGTACCGCCGCTCCGTGACACGTGCGTTTGTCTAGACCTGTTAGGACTTTCTTCGCAACATTGTGAAATAGCTATCCCTAATAAATACTGTTTTAGATACCAACATGTTAGTGGTAAGAACCCAGGAGAGAGCGGCAACAGATTTCACTAAATTATGTAAAGCATCAAACTATTTCGAAACTGTTTTTATCGCGTGACGCATTTCTATGAAAATTATCTAGAACCTTATCAAAGAATAAAATTAAAGATTATAACCTATTCAGTAACCATTTATACGATAAGGACCACCGTTGCTGAATGAATAAGCGACGACCGGAGATCATCCGTAAACATCATGACGATGTTCCAGTAAAACGTGATGCAGTGGAAAATTTTCAATCGCTCCCAACAAGGTGCCTTTAACACCGCAATGAATAGTTAACTACCAATTCCCCTGTCGCCACAGGTTCTTACGTTGCTTCGTCCATTAAACACCCAGATTGTTCGTCGCATGACACTTACGATGCTAATTTTATAGATAACGCAAAGTTACGTACATAGTAAATGATGACATGAGCTCAATATTTCATTAAATAATGAATAAGAAGTGACGAGTTTTAGTCGACAGCCCCACTTTGACAGTCAGATTGTTTTTATTGCAGCTGCCGCCACGCGTTATAAACGATTCAGCCTGAAACTTTATATTCCTTGCATAATAAATGAAGCACAAAATCATCACAAATTACCTTATAGATTTGACTGTTAGATGTGTTTATGCCCGGCCTCAGCAAAAGTTATTTAAGTGGCAGGGTTCTAGAAATTGTGATGGAAAATTTGACGACCTTGCGAACTCGAGTCCAATAAAGTCGAATTTACAAATTTATGATAATCGCAGTATTATATTTATTCTTCCTGTCAATCTATGTTCTACAAATAGATCGATTGAATGGTTACAAAACAAGTGAAGCGCTGTTTTCAATTCCATATAAGCAAAAAAATAGTAAAAGATATTGACGGGTATACATCTTTAACATCACCGCTTACCTTGAGAAGAGTTTATTTAGAATTGGTTACAAGTGCTCAAAATCAATTGCAAAACTAAATTAATGTACTTTTGACCAAATAAATCATCGTTGAATCAATTCGTACACTAATTTAAGAGCGAGAATCAGTGCTTTACACGGGGCAGCTAAAATGTTCTCTTGTTCATCGCGTGTAAAATATGAGCAGAGTAGAATATGAGAACGAAATGGAGGAGAAATAAATAGGTATATCGTCAGTTTACGAATCATAGCTCTACAACTTCCAAACTAATCCTCCATCGTCAATGGAGATTAACAATAGTTAACACCGTATGTAAGTAATACGACCAGATTTCAAATCCCATAAGAGCTATCACCTTATAAAATACTTAAAAAAGAGCAAACAACCGTAAACTTTATAAATCTAAGGAAGTTGAAATGGAATTATAAATTTCAATTTATTCAAAATAACATTTAATTTGCACCTACATGTTTCTCCGTCAGCATTATTAAACACATTCCAAGATAAAAAAAAATAATAGCAAATTTTCCCTTTTGTATTGTTTTCTTTGAAAAACCTTTAATAGTTAGGTACTACAAAATATAATAGGTATGTAACATAGCAAATAAACAAGTAAATCTACTTATATAAAAGCGCTATTTTATCCGTCCAGTTAGGGAGGGGCCCGCATATCCGCTGCCTAATTGAGCTCTCGCGCTAAATAGTACAGATTGGTACGGGATTGTTATCGCATTGAGCGATTCAGCCGCTAATGCAATAAGGAAGCAGCCGACAGGATGCTGCGTTGGGATCCGTGGCGTTTCCATCGGACAATGTGACAGTTACTATTTTACACTTATTGTAAAATTAAATAATAATTCAGCCTATGATCAACTCGCTGCTACGTATTATATCTCTAAAAATATGTACTTGTATCCATGATTAGATCTACGCTGGTCTAACACGAGTTGGCGTATTACACGCCAGTCATTTTTATAGTGTTTACCATAATAACCAAAAAAATATTTTAAGTTAATAGACCTACCTACACTTATTTTAAATAAATAAGTATAACTAAAATTACCTTCGACATTTCGGACGCGAATGTTGCATGTTGATTAAGTAAATAATGAATGCATAATTATTGTAATGTTTAAAAAATAGTGAAAAGTGTAAATCGGTAGATCAAAAAAATACTGTTAGCATATATATAAATTTACACTAATTCCTTTAAGATTGAAAATCAATCTTGTTCATCATTACGAAAATAATAAGGCACTGCGAGAGAGCATTAGCAACTGCCCCTTTAGAATAACATATTGTGAATCGAAATATCTGACTTGATTTCAAGGGCTCTTCACACAATATGCTGGCCTCATTATGAGGGTCCTTTGTCCTTAAAACCAGTTCTTTTTATATATTTCATTTAGCAACGGGACATTCAAGAAGTGTATCAAATGTGAGTGCCCCCTTCGTATATTTCTTTATTCATGGCCGCTACAGACGTCACCCTTGGATTGCGACTTAACTTTAGTTTTAATTTAACTTGATTGTCTATTGACAAAGTTACGGACGTTTGTAAAGAATTACTTTTGTAATCGAAACAATTCATATTTTTTATCATTTAACAATGTCCAACGAAACGAACAATTTGAAGTGGTCATGAGAAGATTTTTTTGATTAAGCATAAAATTATCACACGCTCGTTTTATCACATCTATAACATGTTATTCGTAAATGTGCCCAATAAAAAAAGTATATACTATTCGTTAGTTAGTATGCACTGCTTAGTTTAGGTTGTTTATTTCAATTAATTAGTCAAATTAAAGCGTTGGAATTCATTACAGGGTTGCTTAGTGCATATTTACCTATATATAAAACTCGTTAGAAACCAGGTTGGTATTACACAAACACTTTAAGTAGCAATGACAACTTATCGATTTAGTGGTCATATCCCATGGCTACGGAACCAGAGGTTTGAACCCCGCTAGAGACAGATGTCAGTGTGATGAACACGAACAACTGCACCTGAGTCTTAAATGTCTTGAAGTTGCTAATGGATCCTTTTCCATTGTCTAGTAGGTACCCATAACATAAGCTTTGCTTTAGTTTGAGACTAGATCAATCGGTATAAATTGTCTAAAGATATATATTATTATATTAATTATAATTGCACTTATCTATAGTTACCACTACCACTCCCTATATTTTGGAACAGCTGAAAAAGCTATAATTGGAGAATTTTAGTATATAACATCACAAAATTTACCTAGGTATCTTCTATGTAGCTACACCTTTCCTTTATTTAATTTTACTACTCAAGTCGAAGCTCTAATCTTTACAATGTACATAAATCCTTGCAAATGCAAACCTAAAGACCTACAAAGGACTCCCTTTACATAGTCGGTTGCAGAGCGAGGTGGGACTATTATTATCACTCGACTCCAAGCCACAGTGATCGTCCAAATGACAAACTATAACACTATAATTACACATTTAGCGAGTTTCACTTTCGGACTAACAAAAGCGGTTAAGGAAACGCACCAGCCGTGGTTCCTCGTTCCTAAGTTTATTGTTTACACAGGCATTACAGCACTTAATGAGAGCCCTAATGGGGGCTGCGTGACGCTGTAATTAATACTCACAGACTCCACATTATACAATACTCAAAGATTTACAGTAGGAAGGTAGATATTATAACACACTGTTGTATAAGAATATCGTGGTGGTCTTGTGATTTATGATGGAACTAGAACGAAAAATGTAATGGGTGTTATTCCGAATTATCCTCGTGGGGCTATTCATGAATTCCTATAAAAGTTAGGTACACAATATAAATAAATTTGTAAATGTTAGATAATATACCCATCCCAAGTTCTCAATACATCAAATTTCTTGTTTTACTTACCTATAGGTAGTTCTCTTTCTTAGTCAATAGTATTATTCAAATCATCCTTAAAATTGTGCAAATACTTAAACACAATTTATGTGTTGATTTAATTAGCTATTTTTTTTATTGTAGAACCAAAAAAAAAACACTTTAAACATTGTCCCTACTGCGATTCACTCTACTGTATTTAAACATAAGTACGTTTTGTAGAAAAGCATGGCGTCTAATTACCTAATTACACTCGTTTCATACGCCCCCGGCTAATAACCGTTGCGTCAACCAAACGTTTAATTGTGGTGTCTTTGACGCAATTACACGCATCCATGCTTCTGGGCCGACCGTTTGATAACAGATTTCTCTTCTGACCTAAGCTAGAAATTTAATTCAATACAACCATTTGTTTATAAGGCCTCGCCGGCGTAAACTATGCGACAATACTAGTTTAATTTAATGATTGGCACGAAAACATTTAACAGTACCGACTACATTCTTTTAAATAGTAAGCAACATCAATTTAACAGACATTTTTGAAGGTTGATTAACTTAAAAAGAACTTAATAATATAAATTGCCTGCGGGACATACGGTTTTCAATTATGAGTTTTCTTAGGTCTGTATCAAAAACTATACAAAAAAGTAAGCAGAAGGTTTTCTGGTAAACTAATCCATTGCTAGATGCATTAAGTCACAAAATTCTAAACCTAATATTTCAACCTAGGTAGTAAGCATAAATAAGTCTAGATATTTGTCTTCATGAAATAATTCATGAATTCATTACATGTATTATATTTTTCCCTTGAACGAGGCGTTCCAGGTCATTTAAGGTGTTAATACTTAAACGCAGTCACCTTAACAAACAATTTTTTGCATAATTAATTCCTGTAAAACTTGCTATAGGCACGTTTACATTGTTGCTCAAAACGTAAACCTTGGAAATTGAAAAAATCCTCAGTCGTGAATAACAATGGTCGCGAATTTGTCATTACGGGAGTACGTGACTGTAACCCAAACAGTGCGCCTGCGCCGGTGCCTCGCGTGTCTCGTTTATATTAATATCACCCTGATTTTTAAGGGTTAATAGAGTTGTATCCAGTGTTTGAATTTAACTTCTAAAGACCTTTCATAATAATGTAACCTACCAATTACAACATACACAATAGAGTAGAATAACACTTCAAAAACGCAATCACAATTGGATTCTTACAATAATACAGCTACAATTTTAAAATGTTTTTAAATACCAACTAATAAAGGTAACATTTTTCTTTTCATTTCTCTATCTTATGCAGAACCCGCTTCGTAAACTACGAATGTATATTGACATTCTTTTTATTGAATATTTTTTCTGTTGACGTTTTTTTAAATATATTTGATCTCGCAACGTGACATTGTCTGATTTTCACGTAACCTGATAAATAATAATCAGTTCCTCAAGAACCTTTGACTGCATTACCATACGGCCTTGTGGCCACGTCTCGCAGAATCACGTAAACATCAACGACTCAAGTTTCAAGATCATTCACGTGTAACCCCTTAATAGGAAAAGTTTTCCATGTCCAAGTAATTGAATTCCTTTGGGAAAATCCTTAGCTGTAAAACCGTGGGAGGGCAAATTGATTGCTTCACTTACGTTAAATAAAAACAAAAGACCTAAAATTCCTAAAATTCAGATTGTAACTTACCGTGATAAAACGATAGTCTCTGCATAATATCTTTGAAGACAACCTTTCCAATAATAGATATGTTATATTGTTAATTTTAAGAGTTAAATATTAGTCAATATTAAAAATGCTACGAGGTCTCTTTATGTTCTCGCTCCCTGAATAAACTTGTAGAACATTTTTATGCCACTGAAACTATTGTAACTAACCTTTTTGTTTCATGTACTTGCTGACCCTTAAAGTATAAGTAGGTATTGATATTTATTAACTCCAATACGCTTAATTAATTGTCATGGAATGATTTATGATATATTAGCCATATTTATAAAATACAATTTCAACTATGCCTCGGTCCACCCTAAATATGGCAAGACTTTCAATGCGAGGTGATGTCGAATGTGGCCTTCTATTTATGGGAACATGTATTAGAATAAAGTAGAATAATTCTTAATTTACATCAACGTACGGTTCGAGAGGAAATTATCATTATTTACTATTCTACTCGACGATTGAAGGACTAACAAGTTTATAAACGCTCTAGAACATAGGCAAGTTTAAAACAACAGTGCTAGGTGTTTTTGAGGTTTAGAGTATAGATAATTAAACGATAATATAAATTTATGTGCTAGGTTTATCAGTCGAACTGGATGTACTTATACAATTGCTCAATTATTATTTAATTGAATTTGGTATACTTACTTTGCACTGCTTCATTTAACGCAAGCTTAGGTACTGCCCGCCTTTTCGTAGGTACATGTAGAAAAAAAATCATGTAAGTAGATGAATTTCAACATATTAATCACATAACCAAGTTATCAAAATTTCCATTGTTAAGTACTTATTTGTACCATCCAGGTATGTTAACTCTTTAAACGATGAATTCCCAATAACGTAAAATGACATTTGAATTATGTTGTAGAAAAGTTTCATATAAAGTCATTTAAGAAAGAAAAAGTTTTATACAAACTTTCTCTCTATGTTACGGGATCAACTAGGATTTCGACATTAGGTACCTTTTAGAATCCGCGCGTGTTTCTAAGAACTGCGAATTATTTCCCATTCTAAATGCGACCCGACGACACAGCTTTGATGTCATTTAGCGAAAACAATGGAAAGATAGGCGCACTCAGTTGCATACTAAACCCTGTGTTTTATTTAAATAAACTTATTCTTATTATAGTTGTGTCTAAATTCCAGGTGCTGGTAAAATTTTAATGTTTTAACTCCGCTGTGAGTCATGATGTGTGGGATATTTGAATGGGTTCTTTACTCTGCGAACGTGTTCATTAGCAACTTGTATGAATGACATCATTTCAAAATCGTTAATACAAAAAAATA
Source organism: Polylopha cassiicola (assembly GCA_038024825.1). NCBI lineage: Eukaryota > Metazoa > Arthropoda > Insecta > Lepidoptera > Tortricidae > Polylopha > Polylopha cassiicola. The sequence continues at coordinate 9,189,220 of CP149044.1, read as the reverse complement.
TATATTACGAAGTACAGACATATCTACGGAAAAAGTCACCTGGAATTGGCAGAAAACTTTGCCTACTTACTACAGTAGCAGCTGGTAGTTAGATACAATAAATAGTCAGTTCACTTTATGGCAGTAATGACTCTTTCAGATTCAGACACCGTTCTAGGCTAGATAATGTTACTAAATAATCATATTCATCACAATTTCCTTGCATATTGTCAAGTTCCGTTACATAAACGTGTACCTCACCATTCCCGACACGCTTATAAATGTGTCGTTCTTCGTTGAAATCGACTTAATCCAAACGATTTCTACCTTGTGAACTTCCATATTTTCTCTTCACGTCGATGACTTTATAATACTTCGGTACTGTCACTCACAGTTCTCTGCATCACAAGGGCCGTGCAAATCCACAGTTTACACTAAAGGCACATTAGTTTACTCTATCATAAAGTGATCAGTATAATATAAATATAGCTATAAATCAGCCTGGGACTTTCCTCTGTCGTTACGATTCGCCTAGCTTCTTCACAGTGCATAGTTTCTGATATTTTGCCAGGTTTTTGTCGACTGCAGTTATGCTAATACCTAATGATGGGTTGTGAGTTTATGCAGCAAAACTATCGAGTATGGCTGTGAATCCTAAATGGTGTCAAACGTTTAAGTTTATTTTATGAGCTGACAATTGTCTGTTTTCTAATATTGCCTTTTGTTGTGAGTTGCTATAAAGTTTGTTGTTTAGTTTCGAATTGCATCGCAGTCATTACTTATTCCACGCAATTACTAAAGATTACAAAATATTTTTTTAATCAAGCTTCTCAACTTAAATGTTTAATTTGTAGGTAGGTATAGGAGCTGTTGCTGCATACGTTTTGAAAACCTTGTACAACAACTACACCAGTGTTAGGAATAACTTCATGTTGGTCTTATCAAAGTTTAAAAATGTGCAAATATAGCTTGAACTCATTGTCTATATAAGAATTGTTTTGGAAATAAATTCCGTCAAATGTATAATATGTAGCAATTTGAACATCTTGATTTCAGAAACAAAGCACAAAATTAACAGCTAAATTACAAGAAAAAATGTAGGCACGTATGTAGGTTTTTAGTAAAGCATTCATTGGTATGCGGGTGACAGAGCCGCGAACAAAAGGCATTATAACATCCTGTTCCAACGACACTCTTATTATTATCTTAATGACAAAAATTTATAGCTCCTTAAATTCGCGTGCTCATAATATTAAGCGCTTGAAAATAATAAAAGATGGACGATGATTAATTCTTTCTTTTTAAAACTAGATGTCGTTATGCAAAGGCGTTTCGTTGATCGTTAACATTTCCTGTTGAATTTTAAAGTATCTATCTATTCACTGGATTGATATTCAGCGAGAATATATATGTATGGTTTGACTATATTTAACTGACTAATTACAATAGATATTATCATCTTAATTACGATAAATTGCATATTTTACCACGTAGGTACTGCTAAATAAGTCAATTCCAACCTATAAAAAATAGTCGTAATATATCTCACAGCTGGAAATACTTTGAATACTGAACCTTACTCTACTGAACCTTAAGAAGCTGATCAAATCACCCATTTAAGGATAATAACTTAATTATTAGGATTTATGGAAGGTTACTTACAGGTAGGTTTGAATAAGGACACATGATTATATAGCTTAGGAACTTAGGAGCTTATAACTAAACCATGTACCTATTTATTAATTAAACTCAGGAGCTATAAGTATATATAAAATCGAGATAAAATATATGAAGCTACAGCACTAGAAGAAAAGAAAAATAATAAAACATAATTAATATGGACATCAGTGTTCGTTTGGTTAACAGGCTCACAAAATAGGAATTCACAGTTTTTATGACTCTTAAATGCAATATATAAACTTAATTGTCATTTTAAATATCTTACATTCATTTTTTTTGTTACAGGTAAGTAGACAGGCTGATATATTAAATAACAACGTAAAAGCAAGTAGGTAAGACTTTAAAAAGTAATGTATTATTATGGATATACGCCGTTTTAATTTCGCGTTAAATAAGTAACTAACTAGTCGAAACTTATTATGGACGTAATAAATTTACGCAGGTGAAACATGTTTTGACATTTCCATAGTACCTAATTCTCGATGAAAATGGACCTAATTAAGTATATTTCGAGCAATATAATTCCGATAAATTATTAGTGTATGGTAAATAAATGGAGTCAATTTGCATTAAATTCGAGTTAGGAGATCTTTTGAAAAAATGTCTATACTTTTTAAGGCAATGTTTCAACAACATTGAAAATAATGTAGGTATCCATACCTGAATGTTACAGGTTCAAATCCCGCTCAGGGAAAATATCAATGGGATAACTGCAATCATTTACACCCGAGTCTTTAATTGTATATGTAGTACATACCTATATAATTAACAGAAGTCGCCGTCTAGTATCTACCCATTAAACAAGCTTTAGGTATTATTTATTACTATCGTATCATATCAATGAAAGTCGTATGCAATAGAAGGAAAGAAATTAACAACTTCATGTGCAGTCATAAAAACAGTACCGCGAGTAGCGCAGCAAACAAACTACTAGTCCTCCATAAAGATTAAATAATTTATAGCCAATATCATTTATACATTTGTATTTTATATACGTCGTTTATCCTTTGCATCGGATCTGCATTTAAGGCGGCCGTCCGAGTTTCTGTCCCTTCGATTTTTATGTAAATGCGTAACGAAACGCAGATGGAATGTCCATCACTCCCTTTCTATGGTTTCTTCGTTTGTTTTCGTCTAATTTGAATTTCTCATGAACAGTGAAACGTTGAAAATAAATTTTCGTTTTGCTTTATTTACCTAAGATTGATTTCTTGTTAGTGAAACAGACGCAACTACATTTTAGATAACATAAAATAATTGGGAAGCAATGGATAATTTAGAATTCATTTAACTTTGGTACATATCTAATTAGATATGAATTTAGGTAATTACCTACATGTTGTTCCGACGTCAGGTATCTAGTTGTATTATTTTAACGAATTTCTGGTACGTATCATAAAAATACTTAGGTGTCAAAGGAAATTTTTCGACACGTTAACGCATAAGATTCAGTCAGTTTTATTTGCTATCGTTGTGGCAGGCGTTTTCCTTCCAAATTCTCGTTGTATAATCAATGGTTTTTCTCGCGTATTTTTATTGATTCCCGCCGCGCCCCCTCCCACTGCAGGAGTTGGAAGCTGCCTCCTACCGCGCATTCATAATCGTATCGACACACACGACGCATTCAACAATCCAAACGACTCCTTAATCTCAATGAAATAAGATCCTATTTCCAAAAACTACGTCCTCTGAAATAATGGAACAAAATCGTGCGTTACCAGCCATGAGACATTAAGCGTCATATAAATTACATTAGCATATAAATAAAGTATTTTTGTTGTGCTGGTCTGTCCGTACTGTTCGGGTTTTTTACGACGCACGGTAAGCCGCGACATTTTTGTTCTCCTTTTTAGATAAATCCAAGTTCTTAACGATCGTAAGCAAATACATGTTATCGATAAACGTTTATTGCTTATTCGAACTCATAAATTATATCTGCTGTATGGAAATATTAAATTAATTTCGTTCGGATGTGAATCGGAAACAGTATTAGATAGTCCGAAGAATTTAGGACATCATATAAATACATAGTAGGTAGATATGCAAATGTTCGTATAACTACAGTCCTAACAAGCACATAATTATATATACATTGGCATACCTGCCGATATAAAATTATCTAAGTACAATGAAAAGTATTAATGAAAGTTCCATAATATAATATAAGGACAGACCACGGACGCCTGTTTCGTTAATAGTAGCACATAATATGGTCACATTTCTTACCTATTTCAAAACCGCTAATTTAGTTTTATGATAATAGGTACTTAGAAATTTCTAACGTTATAGAACGTGTAACCCCACCAGTCAGGCTGCAAGTACTTACGCGGCCCCGGGACGCTCCCCGAGGATAAATGGGACAAACGAAGATAGGAAACGACGGAAAAAGATAAAGGGGACACTTTGTAAAGCGTAATTATTTCAGAGACCGGACAAAACTAGACAATGTCCCTTACAAAACTATGACTTAACCAATCTCTTTCCTCTCAACTCATTCCCATCTACTTTCCTACATTACATAGAGAAGACAGGTAAATATAATACCGATTTAATACTTCACCATTATTATTTCCTGTAGGAACATTTTATATTTCAGGAAAAATTATATATTTCCCTCTCGAATCAAATTGACAATTCAACTATGAGACACGTGTAACACCCCACCCCTTACGATTTCATTCCCGTGGGTATAACGCTCAATCATTGACATTTTTTCATTTTCCCGCATGTTAGAACGAGGTTTCGTTACGTTCACTCGCATATAGAGACATGTAAAAGGCATTAGGCATGTCGGGCGGGAATACATTGTGTCTTGAATACTAAGACGGGCAAGAAAAATTACGGGCAAGATAATATCTCGGCGGATCGGGATCGAAGCATGTTCGCCGCATAATTTCGGGTTGGGAGCGACACCAAGACAAATGAAGGCAGTAGAACGTATTTGCCCGTAACACCCGCGCGAGATTGAAAGCTGAGAAACTGCGTCACTCGCCCTTTATAAGGCCAAATAGATCTTTTGATTGACTAACCGTCCCGTGCAGAGTGTTTTGAAGCGTTATTTTTTACCGTAAGGTAAATTTTCTTTGTTATAAATCTGTCGCAAGCCGCTGCGGCAAACTTGTTAGGATGAGCATCATTACCGTCGCGTCTCAAGATGAAGGGTAGAGCGAAAAATTGCCTAGGCAAGAACAAATCAAAAATATATGCACCCTTCTTTCCTACGTGACGCGCTTCTCAAAAGGCGATTTACATGAGCACCGTCACCTCGTCGCGTGCCGCGATTTTTTATGTAAATCTTACTATTTAGATATGCCACTAGACATTTCTCTTTGCGCGGAACCTTGAGCCGCCGTCAATTTTTAAGCTCCGAATAATGCTGCATTCGTATCGACATGCATCTTCGTGCGGTAACTGAATAAATTTGCTATAAAATTAACTGTAAATTGTACTAAATATCAAGTTATTTGCATGATAGGAATGATGCAATCATACAATACTTACGTACTTGAAATATGCATTTACTTAGTTACATACTTTTTAAATTCAAATACATTACATACCTATGTAAAAAATATCAGGTATGTATACTTACTTGTGCTTATTCTGTGCTCCGAAAAGTAATACAGCCAACCATACTTACACGTTTGGGAGTCACGTACCGACATACCTTTATTTATATTAGGAAGCTAAAGACTAATGCCCCTCCCCATGTCACCCCCTTATTCCCTCATAAAGCCTCCTTATCTAGGATTTCGAGCCCATTTCATTTGAATGTGCGCCAGATACGTTAGTTTTATTTATTCCTCTCATATTAGTATTACTTATAAATCTTACGATTACAGTTCTTTATTATTTGTAAGTAAAGCAATTGAATTGAACTGTTTCTACTGCTATATTATAGTTATATACCTATAGCTATTCACTAAAAGATTAATAAGTAACGATATGAGTTACTATAAGTTGTTTTGAGTTACTATAATTTTAAATATGTAGTAGGTACACGTAGAGTTCACTTTTTTATAATACTTAGGTACTATTTATATGCAGAGAAGTTCAATTAATAAACTTAGACTGAATCGTTGGTATTTTGCACCCAACCTGAGTCGTGAATTGATGCAATATTATGGTACGAAACAACAGTGCAGTGTACTTAAATTAATCGCTATAAGAGATTGTAGTAAAGCTCCTTCTACAACAATAATTGTATAAAACAAAACAATAACACCCGTGATTCAAAATAAAATCGAGATTCAGATATAATGACGGAATACATAGATACGGTAGGTACGTCCCACGTCAAGGTGTCTGTAAGTACCTACTGTATTAATTACACCACGCCCTGCTACCGTAATGAAGCGTCGATGAGAGTAATTACGACGCATGCGCCAGCCACGCCCCGCCGCACAGCCTCCCCTCCTCCCCTCCACCCCGACAACAACCCCGACTAATTACCACTTACCCCTTAATGGTAAGGGATGAAGGTCTGCTCTGAGACAAATGAACATTATTCTTATATACCAGTAGTTTCAATGGTTTGAACACGACTCGCTTTAATTTAGTCAAACGCAGTTTCATGAAAAACTGATGTGATTTTAGACAGAGGAAGAAAAAATGCTAAGAAAGGATTATCATTAATGTAAAGTAGACGCGACTCATTCCTTTTTATAGAAAAAACATTACGTACCTATACAGAACGAAAAATAATATCCACTTTTAGTAAGATTACCTATTTGTTGATTTTATTCATCGGTGTGACGTCATATGTACTGAATAAGTCACAACATTTCGAATCGTTCAGTATAATTGACAGGAGCCGAACCCACCCTACCCGATTAACTTGAAAAACCAGAAATGCTTTCTGGTTTACAGCTTGTTTGTTTACAAAAATCAAGTTAAATATATTACGTGATTTTATGATAAACGTAGTTGCGTCTGTTTAGTTGGATTTACTTACATAATATTATCAATACTTATGGAACATACAATCAACAAAACTTTCAAATTAATAACGTAAAAAGGTCAGGTGTTATACAGTAACTCTATACCTTAACACGCAGGTACCTATTTTTCGTGTACATTTGTGTTTCCAAATCAAAGACACTGAATTTTGGCTTGCATATAGAAACACCGATACCTATTATTACCTATCCTTTCATCGGCCAAAGGAAAGAAGAAGGTTATCGAAGCATAGACACGTACCTATGTGTTATTGTAAAGATACTAATAACGTTGTTGACAAGGGACGTGTTTTATTTGTATAAAAGCGAAAACAAAAAACAGTCTTATAAAAATCCAACACCAACAGACAAGTCATGCGTCAGCGAGTATCAACAGCAGTTTCCATACCCATAATTACTTTCCAAAAACCCAATATACAGGATGAAGGCAAATGTGGTCATTTGTTAGAAAGGGGGGTTTTGGGGGGTTGTCCCGAATTCAGAGCACGTACTGGAGCTACCTCATTTTTCACTACATTGGTTTTACGTGTGAATTATTGTTTGTTTCTCTGCCGTTTGTTTACGTTGGAAGGCTTTTAACTGACGCTAGTTTATTAATGTCGTATTACTATTTTATATTTTGGTATACTTAACTTAAATTTCGTTCTGTTCAGAGGAAAACAATACTCTTTAATCACTACAACCTGATTCCTTAACAAAAGTCTTAATTAAAAATGTTAGTAGGTACGCAGGTTATTTACTTATAAGTAAATATATTAATATAATATACTTATTTAAATAAAATTATGAAACCAGACCGTTAATTCTAAAAATCACAATATTAAAAAAAAAACAAAGGAACTACCGTTCATATGTATGCAAATACCTAACGAATTCGTACATAAAGGCTCACTCACACGGTCCATTTACATATGAGTAATAGACAGGCCTCATTTGGAATGCACGCGAGCACTTACCTCAGTTGGCGAAGTTTTCAGACGCCTTTGCGTAGTAAATTGGTAAAGTCCGCTTTGTATAGGTGCACATTAAAAGTTTGAGTGCTCTAGAAATTGAGAACGGGGGTGTGAAGGGATCTTAATACTTTCATCCCATGGAATTGAATTTATTTATTCGTAAATACATATTTGAATGCTAGGAAGGTACCTTTAAGAAAAAATATCGTCATCCCTATTACGGATCTATGGTGATATTTAAGAAAAATGGTTTAAATATAATTTGCAAAATGCTTATTGTAAAATGTTTAATAAGTATTTTGTGTTAAACAGTGTAAATAAAAAACTGTTTAAGCAACGCAGAATAAACATAATAGATATTATACAAAAGTAAATGACACTTTATCTTTCAAAGTGCCCTCGCAACTCGTTCCAAACCCAATATAAATTTCATTTTACGCCCCAACTATCACGTACAAGCATATAGAATACTGTCGTATGTACAACGTCCGATGTCAAATTTTAATTTCTCTCTCAAATATTTACCCAAGGAAAAAGGATTCCCCGGCGGGCCGCGCTCTAATAAGTTTTCCATAAGAGAGGGAGGTAAGAGGGAGGCAAAGCGAAGGCAAGAATAAGGCAAGACGAGGCAAGAAAGCTCTTATTGTGTTTGCCGAAGCCAGCGCATCCGGACGCATACCTAACAAGATGAATATATACTCACCCCCTTAACCGCCCTCCACCATGTATGTTCTGAAATAGTGCAGTGAAATTGCATTTTCGAATACTAATTCTATTTGGCTGACCCTTGTTAGGGTGACTTGTTGTATGACTGTTTGGTGTCTACCTTTGTTATGGTAAAAGTATGAGTAAGTAACTAGGTGGGTACATATTATATCTGTTTATCGAGTATATTGTAGTTTCGGATATTTTTTCCTTTTTACTTGCTTATTTATCTGTATTTATAGGTAGGTATCTAAATTATTATAATTGTATTTTTTCATATTTATACCTACTGTGTATAAAACATTTTCTACTAAATATTATGAGACAACTACGCTGACGTTTTTAAAAGTATTCAGTTCCTATATTCGTAGTCTGATATATATATAATCATTTTTTTATATTAGGTATACTTATTTCAATGTGTTAAAACCGCAAAAGCATTAGATATTAAAGGTGATAAAATTTGAAGCACTTTACGTTGCAGACGCTACATGTCTGTCGGGGAGGTGTGATCCGACCGCCCCGGACTTTACAATGGAAATTCACGTGTTGTAGATAGGTAGAGTTATCTTAGACACATACTTCTTTTTTGGATCATATCTATATATTATATACTAGCTTCTGCCCTCGACTTCGTCCGCGTGGAACTTCTCCTTTTTTGCAGTCGGTTAAAAGTAGCCTGTTAAGTAATAGCCTATGTCCTTTCTCAGTCTCCAGACTTTCTTTATACCAAATTTCATTTAAACCGGTCCAGTAGTTTTATCGTGAAAGCGTAACAGACAGACAGACAGACAGACAGAGTTACTTTCGCATTTATAATATTAGTAAGGATAAGGCATCCTTCGGTTAAAGTTATTGACTAGTTGGTTAACTTAAAAATAAATGTTTGTAAAACACCCGTCAGTCTGAATCCTACTGTTATCTAAGTAGTAAGCACCTTTTCAGACAATGTGATAAAAACAATTTATCAATTTCATCAAATGTAGAATTTCTAGTTTACACATCTAGGTAGGTACACATGCAAATAAGTTCTATAAGTGTGTATATGTAAAAGTTATCAGAGCGCGGCATTCTCACACATATAGGTACCTATATATTAATACTTATATTAAAATGAATTATAAAATGGTGCTTTGAGAAAAGGGACTTTTGTTCTGTACTGTATTTACTACCCGATGGTTATAAAAAGATTACGACCAAGTCCATGCGTCATTTCTCATTTTCAAACGCAAACCCACCCTGTTTACGTTTACTGCGTCACTTCTCGGTGTACCTACTTACTTACTTGAAGCTTAAACATTGTAACCAAGAAATAAGCGGGATAAAGTTTGGTTGCGAAAACGCATATTATAATCCAAAATCCATCATCATCGCTGAATTAATATATTTTTTTTAATTTTTCGTTATCGACAAATATTTTTGAAAGTAATTTGTAAAGTTGATAATGAGATTTAATTAAATTCGTTATCAAAATAAATTAAGTAGTTTCTACCAACTACTCTGTAAAAAACAACGGAATGAATGAAAATAATTAAAAAATATAACTATAAATAAGTGACACGTGCATTAAAATTTTAATTAAATATTCTAATTTATTTGTTCGGGTCATCACATTACCATTCTGTCAGTCATCGTCTATAGGTATACAATAACGTGTTTATAAACAAAAAGCTAAGAATAAGATTTCACGGTTGACCGACATGAGTAGGTTTGTTCTTATTCCTATTCCTTCCGCTTGTTTCCTGGCCCTGACCTTGCGACGAGTACACTCGCCCTTCAGAAGCAGGCTCGCAGCCTTCGTTCAATACAATAAGTAAATATTGTACAAATAATAACATTGACGGTAAAATTAAACTCAAAATATATTTAGCGAAGGTACTAAACGTAACATTGACGTCATCTTTGACGTAAGCAATAAAATCAGACGCATTCGAAACGTAATATTGAAATGCTCTACCAGTATTCAATAAATCCTTAAAGTGGCCAATATTACGATTATAGCTAAAAGTTTACTGAATAAAAAAGCATTAAAACAAATCTACGGGTAAAGCAATGTCACAAGGTATCGTTTCTAGCTTTTAAAAATTGTCAAAGCGCAGACATAAGTAAAGTTAGTGACTGGTCGGTATTCCTTATTTCTGGTAATAAACACCGGCCGGCATTTCTTAAGGACTTCATCGGAATAACACGTAAAGAAAACCAAGTGCGTATCATTCCCCGAGCTTTGAAGAGGCTAAATGCCGACGCAAATATAAAAGGCTCGGCTCACGTCTCGCGTCCGCGTCCAAATCGGTCCAATATCGCTTTTTCCCTTCGATTATTTCAACCAGCCGTTAATGTTTTTATTTAACGCCTTGAGTATTGAGCGGTGTCGGCTTTCGCCACTCAGCCTAATTTATTGCAGGTCGCAGCGATCGGCGCGCGTTTTTGACGCGACGCGACAAAAACACGATTGTTGTCCGAAGCGCGCGCGGTCCGGCCGCGACTTTTTGTCCGCATGTCGCTTTAATTACGAATAAGGCTGCTAGGACACTACGTTACGAGTGTCATGGCGTCGACATGTAATTCTTGCCTATACCTACCGCACATTATTGTTAAATAATTATAATCTCTTCATTGCACAGAGAGTAATTAATTAAAGTTTAATATTAAGAAGACCAAGGTATTATAGAAGTAATAATATTTCTTTTGTATATAGAGATTAATTACCGTGATAGGCAATCGTAAATGAAATTATCTGGTTTTTAAACTATACTATATTGATATAACATAATAATATATAGAGAACTGTTATTTTATACTTATGTCGATATCGTAAAAACAATGATGGCACGTGTGCAATTGCCCTGAAAGCCCGCCTGTTAGAGCGTCATCTGACTTATATGACGGAGTTCCTTACTTCAAGAATACCAATTTACTTCAACACCGATTATGTTCATCACATACTAACCTATCTAGCACTTTGAAAAAAAAAAACGTATAAAACTCATATTATAACAAAAAAATCCCGTCAATGTAGTCTTCAATTATGTAAAAAAACGATGTTGTACATTTATGTGAAGGTAATGAACTCAATTTTGCACCCCAATATTATTTTCAATCGCGGAATAGGTTAAAGTTTTAGACATTTTGTTCAGTATACGCCTGGTGATATTAAGTCCGCTTATTACAGAAACCACAGCACTGGTAGTCATACCATAAGACTTCCAGATCAATCTGATGTAGGTAAGTACCTGGTTATGTAAATAGACTGTACAAAATCTGATTTATTAAATCGTATTGCGAAAGTAAAACAAACTTTCATCGTATTTCTCGCACGTACTCGTTATACTCGCGGAAAAATTCTATAAATCTCTCGAACGAAATTAAGTATAGAAAGGGAATATCTTTTATTTGTTGTCTCGAATCATAAACAGTGAGTGTGTAGACGTCGGCATGTCCTGAAATCATTCGACGCAAGCCTCCCTACTGACCTAGGGGGAGGAAAACATACATTTTTAACGTCCCCCCATAAGGGTGAGAAGGAAGAAAATTACAAAAGAAAACAGCCTTAATTTCCAATGTCATCTCCGTTCCATCTAATCCGCTTATCGTTTTTTATTTCGTCTTTTGAATTTTCATTTATTTTTGTTTGTTTAAGGAAAAGCCAGCCGAGTTGTATCTTAAGTTCTTCCAAAAACTTTTCACAATTAGTACCTATTTTATTGGAATTATTAAATACCTGTCCCGAATGTTTTTCGAAAAATTAGTTTTTAAATCACGGTATAGGTACCTGCTATGCTATTTACATATTACCTATAGGTAGATGAGCTGCGAAACCAATACGAAAATAGCATAAAATTTTAACAATCAAATGCATTTGCGTTCTGAAACCACAACTGGATCTACAATTTCCTCTAAGCTTATACAACCACTTAAGGTCTAACCACACGTCTAAACCTAACGTCACCCGGCTAATAAAACCCCGTCTACACGGACAAATGCTGATACTTACACACATTCCGCGTCCCGATCTCGTTTCTTTCTTATTGGATGCAGATTCGAGCAGACAATAGTACGTCAGTCGCGGATTCGCATTAATCAGGTGTGGAGCGACCATAATTCAATCAGTATATAGGCACCGGCGGCCAGGCCTGCTTTATATCTGTATGGATGACCACTGCCTCCGATATCGAATAGTGCGAAATACGATTGTAGATACGGCATTGTACCTTTTTTAAATTTGGAAATTTATTTTTTTTATGTGTTTCAGTAAATTCAGTATGTAATATAACGTACCTAACAGGTACGTTATGTTAGATAAAATCAACAGAGTTCATGAAAGTGACATTTAATTAATATTGTCACAGAAAACCCATTCAATCTAAACATTTAAGGCGCGTTATGGAATGCTTAATAAAATATTATAATTACTTATGTAAGAAATAATTACTTTTTAGAGACAAGTATTTCTTGTAATAAAGTAAAAAGTTTAGCTACTTTGAAAAACTTGTTGTTGTTGAAAACTTGTTTTATAAACATTTTTCTCAGTTATTATTATATTTCATGTGTGTGACAAGCATCTCACATACCACATCCACCTATTTGTCGTGGTGAAGCGCATCGCTTTCATATTTTACATAGAATGCGCTGCACTGTCAATACGCCGCAGCGCTCGGTCTCAATCACTCAACCAACTATGGCAATCCCGCATTTGCAAATTAAACTCGATATCGTCTCCGATACAATCTTACCAACAGACCCTAATAGGCACCTTAAAACTTTCCTGCATCTGTGTAACCGGCAATTATGCCAGTACCTAATGTTACTTCCAGGCTTTACAATAACGTATCATAATAATAAACCATAACGTAACTATGCACTTATATTAATAAATCTTGGGCTAACAAGAGAAAACGCTACAAATAAGGACTTAGTATAAAATTGATCTTACGAGTGTGTTCAATGGGAGAGTTCGTAAATTTGCTCTAAGCGTGCTATATATGCTACTGCCTTCTGACAAATAGGTACACTATTTAAAGGATAATTACAAAAGTTAAGCTTGAAATTTAAAATATTTAGATAGAGTTTGATCATAAAAACTCTCCAAGTAAAATCCTATTTGTATACATAAATAGGAATGAAATCCCAAAACAGTTAAATTTGAAGTCGGTCCCAGTGTGGAGCATATTTAATGATTAAAAGACCGTATACAAAAATGTAAATTAGTCATATATTATGTCCGTTCTCAGAACCGCATTAGACGCCATTAATTGGGCTAAACCAATAAAGACGACATCAGAGACACGTGTAGTCCTCCGATACTAAAAAACAAAATTGTGCCTTCGTCGACGATACTATTCTAAATATTTCTTTGGGCAGCCGAGGTTCACTCTTTAATTGTTGTTTTTGTCCGGATTCTGTTTTTTGTGATTGATTCAGCATGCAGTTGTCATTGTATTCGTTCAGGTTTTGATCATTATTTTTTTCCCCGGCCATCCAATTGTTTGTATGTTTTAAGAAACAAAACAACCGTTTTTTTTAAACTCAGAGGTATGGTAATGCAAGAAGTTTAAATAATCTGATGAATTTCAAATGTGATACATGGATACTGTTTTAAATTTAACATTCATAAACCGTGTGTACTTATAAAATATATCAATAAATACATTTTCTGGAAGCTGATGGCGTCTGGGTTTTCTCGTCAGACGTGTTTGTTAGAATTGGATTCAAATATTACGGGGAAACGTTATCACTGGCTCTGTAAATAACGTGGAGATTGACCGCTTGCCGTTTCAGCTACTTGAACAGTACGCGGAGAATTTACCCAAACGTGACAAGGAAGCGATCCTATCACGGTCCCAGACACGATTTTTGTTTTCAATTAAACTCAAGTGCCTAGTGATTATTGCAAAGTCCCGCTTGCTACCATCTATTGTTTATTCCTAGAATAACACCTCTCAAGTTGTACTTTATATTCATTTAAAAAATTGGGTGTGTTTTTTTTTCTGTCTTAAGTATATTTATTAAATCACCAGTGTTTTTTATCAAGTACGAGTAAATATTATTTTGTCAAGCAACCTATAGGTACATTAATTGTTACCTATTTAACTAACTGTAAGTTCGTAAAAAAAATACAAAAAAAAAAACAAATTATTTCAAGCTTACACGTAAGGTTATAATTCATTATACCTCCTAGTATCTAGATACTTGTTTAAACGTTGACTTCAGTCAGTCAGTTTAATAATAGTAGTTCACGTCGTTCAGTATTTCTAAGGAACGTCTGTATATGGATCGCGGTGACGCTTGAATACAGGCTGGAAGGAGGGCCGTCTAATGTCATGCCAATCAGGAATCGAACCCGGTACTTCGCGCGAGTCATCCGCCATACATTTATCATATCGACGTGGCTGCACCCCTAACATTAATATGTAGCCATTCATAATGTTTCATTAAGTGTTAATGCGTTTATGATACGCGATCAAAAGAAAAATATCGCCTTCCTTATATCTATATGGAAGATCTGTTACTTTGCGTAATGTCCGGTGACTGATGTTTTTTTCTGTGGTAGGTAAAATATTCGCTATCAAATTAAGGGTGCACTGTCAATATTTCTATATAGCTACCTACTCGTATTACGAGTCCCTATTGAAGGGCTACTGTAAAATGTTACACTCAATATAGTTAAGGAAACACACACAATTAGGTACTTTTCACGCAAAAGGAACCGGATTAATACCTATGTATGAAATTTAGTTCAGAATTGGTCCATAAGCCGTAATTACTCACTTTCATACGTAGTAGTTAAGTTTAAATTTAGCAACATTGAACTTGACACATTTAGTACTTAACAAACCCATCGTCTCCCCCATATTAACATTTCTTTAGTGCGTTTAAGAGACGTCATTTCAGCAATTACTTGTTATTTTAAACCTAAATTACGGTAATAAAGGTCAACTTTGTATCCAATACGAATATGTCTATCGCAGGTAACCTGTACTCGTGCATAATTGAAGCTTACTGACGTTTTAGTACAGCTTGTACTTGCCCACATTAGACGGCGAAATGCGCACCCAAGTATTCGCCAGAACAAAACATAAAGCGGTTTACGACCGCCTCGTTGATTTATTCCTCATTCATAATTTCGTATTTCGGAACATCAGAGGATTTAATAACACCAGATAGAGATCGCTTAAACCGATGTAAAACCGCTCTCGTCTTGTGTACCAATCGTAAAATACACATTAAGACGCATTAAGAGACTCGCGTTATAGATTCAACCAGCTCAAGTCTTTTATCCTTAATCTAGAGTTATTTTAAAACGCACAGAGATTCGGAAGTTTATTGGCCAACATCATAACCGTTTTTATTGCTATAAATCATTATTACAGTAATACTATTTTATTACGACCATTTTAAATTTGTACATTAATAATATTGCTTCTAACGCCATGAGTCTTTTTTATCTTATCGATGTCGTCAAGATGAAATCGAGATCCTCTAGATAAGTTTTCATCAAATGATTATCGAGTCACTTGATCGACGGATGTAGGTACCTACCTACTCATATTCACGCGCATAGTTATTTTTTTATGGCAGTGCAATCGTTAGATCGGTGAAAGCACAGTAGCGTGTTGAGTGACGTTATAACAAAGAACAAAATATAATATCTTGTTGACGTGCTCGCTACAAGTGTCAACAACGCTCCTTACGTGCAGCACACCTAGCAACGTAAACACTTAATTAACATCGTAAAATACCAAGACGCTGCAATCTACCAACACTTATCAAGCGTCCATAATAATTTGAGACGAGTTGTTATGGTGAGGTGCAAAAGTGGCTGACCTGACATCACGCTTGTGACCCTCGATGTAGCTTTATCCTTTTTCCGCCCCGTCGCCTTTCTCTCTCCCGCATCACGCCCCCACTCTTCCAAATCATCTTCTTATAGTCGCATGTTTTACTGTCGACTTAAAATTAATGAACTCTAAATCAGTGACAGTAAATTCGAATTTAGATCGGTCGGCTGAGCGATGCGTGGATCGTTCGCGGCTGAATACTGGCGAAGTCTCGGTCCATCACCGTCATCTATTGTCATGTCGTCTTCCCCGGCTTTATAAACAATCTCTTTTATTTTCACCTAGAAGTTTAATCGGCTCGCGCTTGTGGGATTCCTGTCTCTATTCTTATCGGGTGGTCGTTTTGGAGGTAACAAGAGTACAAAGGTTGTTGTGAGGTGCCACGTCGTGTCAGCGGCGCGGGGCGGTCGCAGGCGGAATGAAGTTTCGTGACATCATTGTTTCTTTTTTATTATATTCGTTTTTATAATCGATGCTATGTGATACAGTTAGCTATTTCAACTGTATCTTTTGAATTGATTCAAGGTACTATAATAAGAGTATTAAAATTTCGTAAGTTAGAAAGATTCTAGTAGCTTTTGTACATACTAGACCTAAGTACCTAGAGGTTGACTTCAAAAAATAATGCCTCATAACCCTTTTTGTAATTTTAATTTGTTAACTTAATTACTTAATAGTTGCCTCTATTTTAGGGTTGCCATACGTCCCGGTTCGCCGGGACATGTCCCGGTTTGAAGCATGGTGTCCCGGCGTCCCGGCCGATAAGCAAATTGTCCCGGTTTAAAAATCATAGTTATTTAATAGAGGGCTGGACTTGGTAAACAGTAATATACCTCTAATAAACGCGCTCTAACTAGCGTACGATTAGCCGTACGTGGATAGAACGACGTAAGCGCTAACACTTGTCCGTTCACGTTTCACGAATTTACGTTAACAGTGTCAACGCATTTCGAGATCGCAGACTCTCAGCGTTGACAGAACAAGAGCGCATTAATGGCATGCTATCAAGCCCACTATGTGACTTAGAGATGTTTGATACAAGATCGATTTTTCTAATGCATTGATATTTTATATCGATTTTTACATTCAGTTGATACCTGAGTTCTTGAGAAAACTCGACCTAAGAAGCGTTAAAAAAAAAAAAATCAAATATTATTATGTAAATAAAAAAAAATTACCGCCGAAAAAAAAACTTAAAGGCAACAAAAAACAATAGCGCACTACATAGAAAAAATTATATATATTTTTTTTCTTTTCAGTGCGTTAAGTAGGTATTGTTCTTTGTTGCCTTTTAGTTTTTTTCGAAAGTAATTTTTTTTTATTGAAAAGTTATTATTTTATAATTTTCTTTGGACATAATTTATACAAATTATGACATGCTTCATTTTTAATTACTTTTGAAATAGGTACCTACCTTGTTTTTGCTATTAACTTGTAGTGAAGAATAAATTACCCCTATTTTTCCACCCTTACAGTAGGTACTAACGGTAGGTTCCTTTTTTCTAAATTGTTATGGGATCAAGTTTGAGGTATGCCCTATCCAATAAAAAAAGAATTATCAAAATCGGACTACTCTGTAAAAAGTTACGTCTGGTCATACGATACAATCAGTGCGTGAAAAATTAATTATCCCCTATTTTCCTACCCTTAAGGTTGAATTTTTTGTATCTAAATTAACGTGATTAGTCCAGTTCTGGTTTTTTTTTTTTTTTTTTTTTTTTTTTACCTTTACTAGTTTTTTCTTGAAATGTCCCGGTCCGAGTCCTTACACTTATGGCAACCCTACTCTATTTCGACTTTATAGTTGTCAGGTGAATGCAATAAAAATAGATTACGAAAGGCTGACAACAGCTCGTATTCGGAGACTATCAACGTCCTGGAATCTTGCATTCACACTTATTAAAGTAAGTTTTTATCGACTGCAATTTGTCATTTATTCTGAGCGAGTTTTTGTCTATATTATCTCATATTAATTGCGTCCTGGCTGCTTTAGTGCCATTTCCTAGCTGTTGCTCTTTAATAGAGTCTGAAGTGGGAATGCGGCCATAATTTGTAATGAGGATCGTGAGATATTTCTCTACGCTTCGCTTCTTTAATAGGTTTGCCTCGTTACAGCGTTCCCATGCTTTCTGTACGTACTGAATCACGGGTTTTTCTTGTTGTACTTAAATTGGGTGTGATTTAAGGTTTCATTGCTACTATGTTGATGAGAGGATGGGCGGTCGTTAGTGGAATTGACCACTCTTCGCAATAACGGAGACGTCTCGCTTTAATAAAATTAGTGGCTTGTAGGATTTATTACCAGTCTACTTCCTATGGAACATCCTTTCTATTATGGTGACCACATTTTATTCTTAATCGTTATTTTCTCTTTTACGAATATTTAATAAAAACGTACATTTAATCTAAAGGCTTCTAAATTAAATCATTAAAAATAAATCTAGCCCGAAATAAATTCAAATTACCCAAATTCAATCTAGTGCTTTCTAAACTCTACTTGGCAAATTTGCAATAGGTATTTAGGCCGCAGGCGCAGGCAGACGTTCGCAATTTTAAACGGCTGGGCCGTATTTAAACAGGCACGAAGCAAAAATTAAGCGCAATTAGAGGAGCGAGACGGCGTGAGGGAATCTGGGGAAAAAGCCGAGGTATGCGCGCGCGACGCCTGCGACGAGTATTGGAGCGGGCCGCAGCACACAGATCCTAACAGTACACTTATTTATATTAAATTGATCTAAATAAAGAGCTGGTTTCAAAGAAGAACGTTAGCTTACTGCACATTTTGTTTTTTTTTATTTTTGCGACCGATGAATACAAATACTACTTAAAGAATTAATTACATAGGTATACCTACTCAATGAAAACTCACTTTTACATAAAAAGATATTTCTTTCAGCTACGCTTTAAATATACTTAGCTTAGGTAGGTACCTTAAGTCGACTCTATTTCTTCCTTACTCTGCTTGTGCTTGTTAGTAAATCGGCATTTTATTAATACATTTTTTCCTTTTTGCAGGTAAGTAAATGGCGACGACATCTGAACTCTTATTGAAAACGAACACTACTATAAATTTGTAAGTAGACCTTAAATATCTTGCATCTATTTGACCCTACTTTTTATGCAACGTTTATTAAACTCAAAGGAGTGAGTCTTTTAAATTTGGTTCATTATTCTGAAAATTAACAAAATAAACCGAAGTTTAAGGAAGAAACTGACAACAGTAAAAAATATATAGGTAGTTGCACAATTAATTACGAGTACAATTATTTCGACAACCACAATGATAGTCAAACATCCTAATATGCTATAGGTATCTCACTCCCCACAACACAATTGCGCAGGCTCAACCAGCGCTATATTACCAGAGCAACAAAATAAAACGTCCTAACAGCCTCCTTTGTCCATATCTAATACGTCTTTCTGACTTACTAAGTATAAGTGCCGAACATAAGCGAGCATTGTTTTGCAGAATGCGCTGGTGTGAGTTAGTGACCATAACGGGTAACTGTTAATTATATGGCACACATTCTGCGGTGTTGCCAGCACTTTGTCCAGGTTAATTTATGATATGCCGGTTGCCCATTACGCTTGTGTCGATGGTATAAACGGTAAATGTACCTACCATTGAATGTGTTTGTTAAATGGAATTAACTTAATGTACCTAAGTAGGTACTTACCTTAATATGTACGTTCTAAGTGAATGTTATATCACTGAGTACCCACCTAGTACGTGGATAATGATTCAAACCATATCAAACCATTTATTAATGAATAAGTAGCCCTTAAAAAGTACTTTGTCACGTCACATGAATTCAGGAAAGTACGAACGTTTCGGAAAGACCATCATTGCTAAGAAGAAGCACCGCCAAAGAACTCAACAGAAAGGAGAAATTGCGATCCAAACTCCGAAGATAAAGTATTTAATTCAAACTGGGGCAATTGTAAATGCTGGATTATATTTATAATGTTTATGCTGGATTAAATAGGATTATAACAGCTTAGAAACAAAGTAGCTTAAATTAATGACAAATAGAATAATAATAACTTCGAGCATCCATGAAAAACGCCCTTGAGACACAGGAATCATTATTCTGGGTATTATTCTAAAAGGCAGAGTCGGATGATGAAAAACCGCAGACTTTTACGGCGACAGTGGATATGGTTTACGGCCGGCTGTCGGTCAACCGATTGTTCGATTAAACCTGCAATTAACCTGACGCTGCTGAAACCTAAAATGTTGCTTAGCGATTCAATGTGAGTGCGACCAATTATGTAAAAATCTTTAAACTACTTGTCAATATTTTTACAAGCGAAATTAACATCATAATAGGTCCTTTTACCAAGCCCGCGAAGTAAATAGAAAATTAATTGAAAAGATACCTGACTTTGGTTGGTAAATATAGGTACCTTCAAAATACTTATATAGACATTAAGGTCCCTTTTTTGCAAATAGCTAAGAACTCAATATTCTGATTATTTTATTTAAATATGTATATAAGTATTTGAAATACTTGTACTAAGTAGACAATGGATCAACATACAACAACGACTGTAATAAATACTTACGTCCGTACCTCCCAGAAATAAACCATGTTTCAAATAGCCAAAAAGCCAGTACAGACGAAGCAACCCATCACAATTAATTCCAACAACAATTAAACGGACTCTAGAGTGGACATAAAACAAACTGTCCGTCCGGTACAACAATGGCTTTCGACGTACGGACGAGGCAGCATAAAAACTCTTACGACATAAAATATTAATAGAAATGCACGTGTGTTCATTGTCAATAAATTACCCAAGTGACAGAGCAATAAAAAAGTATATTTCTTACGGAGTGAATGGGAGGCTGCGAGGAGGCTTCGATGTGAGGTAGCCAATAAAAGTGGCTGGCGGTCGGTCGTAAACTGCCGCCGTAGACTGCGTGGCGAGACGCGCTGCATCGTCCTCGCTCCTCGGGGATAATACCTCACCTACAGCCTAGATGACGAAGCTTCCAGCCCAACTCGGTAATTACCTGTACCTACCCGAACCTAACGTCATCAAGGAAAATTTTGTCAAAAAATTCCTTTCACAGGTCTTAATTCAAATCCGAATGGACCAATACTTAAAATTCGACTTCACCGCCGCGACGCATTCAATTCGTTCGGTTTCCGAAACATTCCCGTGCGTCTAATGCGATCCCTACCGTAATATAATCAAAGGCATGAAAGTTGCATGAGTTACGTGGACCGCTTTAAGAGGTTTTTGTATAGCCAAGTGCAACGTCGAAAGGTCAGAGGAGATGTAAATTAAATTAGATTGGATAAATAATTTATAGAGAGGCTCGACAGCGGATGGACGGTTTGACGTAGGTTCTGTCGAGATATGATCGGTGACCCGCTGCTCCAACCTCACCTCCTAATCTTCACGATTCCATCTCCTAATACCTCGTCTTGTTTCGTTATGGAACAAAAAACATGTAATGCTTTTAATTAGATTAAATTGATTTATTTCATATCGATCGGGTCTGTAGATATCGTTGAATAGCGCAGGTAATTAAGCTTAGCAAATAATGACCGTAACGAACGTGCCATAGCTCATTGTTGGCTCTTTGTAATGAACGAGGAGACGGGGATTCTTGGGATAGCTCGGAGATGCTTCATTATCTTTGAATCTGATAATTTATACGAACTCAAGTAACTCGATATTAATTTCGCTGTTAAACTTCTACTGTGGTGGGTTTTAAAAGATATTTCTTAATACAAAGGAGTGGATTGAAACTCATAGACATTGGTTAACCGAAGGGATAATTAAGGAGAGTTTGTTAAACAAACCGTGTCGGCAGCTGCCGCTTTGTACCGCCGATTGCCGACAAAGTGAGCGCACCTCCTCGCTCACTTGCAATAGTTTCAGGTAAAGCGAACCCGTTTTTGCATAGATGCACGTGCAGTCACATTGCATTGTAATTCTTTATGATCTCATACACAACAAATGAGATATGTATATTGCAACATGTCTTTCTTTCCAAAGAATGGAATATAACTAATCTATTTTGTGCAGAAAGAGAAACTTAATTAAAACAAACACTACTAACATATATCTATGTAACTGCTTTATTTAATTAACTAAGAAGCCATTCACATTAATAAACCATTTGTGTAAATAACAAATCTGTCTAAACATTTTAAAATGCAGCCCAGTCGAGTCGACCGTTGATTACAAGAGCTGTATTGGCAAAATTAATAACCGTTAATGCTATGAAACTCCTTGGCCACGATTATTTGCTCGTAATGCGCGGTACGGCTTCACATGCACACAGTTGGTTTACTTAATTCTACTTGCTAGTAGTATATTACATGTTGGAAGGCTACTTAATGCAACGTTTACACATGTCAGGCCCGTGAACTGTTATTAGGCTTTGTGGTACCTAAATACGATTAAGCGTTCATTATGACCACATATCATTAGAGGTTACTTTACTTTACTTTATAGAGTCTTGTTCTAGGTTCCGGTTTTTTCAACAATAGTTACACCATTTTTCTATATCGACCACTTGCTCGATTGTTATGTAAATAATGTATTATGAATTGATTAAGCTTTTATACGAGAAAATTAAGGGTAGTAGAAGAAATAAAATGCCGATTGTAGGTATAAATACATTATACTCGTATATAGGTACAAATTAGTTATAGTCCTGAGTTATAAATAAATCCAAAATAACATACTTTACACGTGTTATGTTTCTAATAATGTGTCTATGATTGGGTTTTTTGATTCATGTAGGTAAGACAAAAGTTTAGTCGTTACAGATAAGAGAATATCCTCAAAACAGTGACTATTTGACATTATTAATTATATATTATTATTTAGTTGCGAATTAAAAAGTTGTCCTTGCCAATCTTTCTCTTTGTTACTTGCTGACTACCTATTATCATAACTAATATTAAAGTGTCGTTCTACTCTCTGTATTAAGAAACCGACAGATTTCATTGGGTAATTATGAGAGAAAATATACTACTTAATAGTAGAAGGTATTGGATCTTAAATCTTTTATATCGAATTATTCTACAATTCTCTATTTATACCTACATACTTTAAATTGAAAGCAAATTTCAAGAGTTAAAATCGCAAGAATCTGTTATCCATACAAACACAGGCCTGAGTAAACAAAGCAATGCATTACACAAAACTTAAAAACTTGGGCAAAAACTCAAACCACCCAGCTTTTATTGACAAAATTCTCATGTATTTGACGAAACAATGAGACACGTCCGTCTAACCCTCGATCGTGATCCATAAAGCGCGAACTTAGCTAATGAAAAGTAAAAAAAAAAGTATAAGTATACCTGTACAAATTTAAGCTTTGCACCTTTCGAATCTTTCGATACGCCTTATTGTGCAAGACATAAAGGTTACTTTAGTGATGCCACAAGTTATCGAGATGCATAGAGTAATGTAGTATTGGGAAGGTATGTGTACCTGCGCGCGCGCTTCGCAGGGTATTGTCTAGTCCTAAATGCAAACTGCACAGCCGGCTAGTTGGCGTAGGGGTGTCAATTAACGATAATTACTTACAGAATTTTAATTTTCTCGCTTTATTCCAAAAAATATATATTTGGCTAGTTTTTAGGCTTCACAGATGAATTCAGATGATGCATTATTGTAATATGTATACCAGTGTATGTACAAAATAATTAAAAAAGAGAATGCGTAATATCTCGTAATGATCTACATCTCTATTAGTAGTATAAGCACCCGAGAGTATTTATTTTTTGAATAAAAAAAGTACACGGTTTATTATACGTGACTTAACTATAAATACTTTATAAGTACTACAAACATGTACATGTTATTAAAAGTATAATCTACGTTGCGGACAGATTTATATTTAAAAACCAAAATATATTCATAACAGTAGCTTGGTAATAAGTATCAATAGCTTACCTGTTATTATTTGTAAAAATTTAGTGTTCTCCTAATACAAAATTTGTGACAACCCTGCACAGTTCATATACCTTTAACAATAGAATCAAATAATTATTATTTTTCATCTGCCACGTTTTTGTCACAGTTATCAATCAACGCAAGGGCCCTGCGTTCCCTTCACTCACGTACATTTTCGTAACCACTTGTCTCTTTCTTTACATCACTCAATTTATTAGTTACTTTACTAAATAATAAAAGTTGTGCCTCTAAATGTTCTTTGAAGTCTTTTGGAAGTTAAAATCGGTTATTCCTTCAACGTTCAATAATAAGTAAATACCTTTTCTTTATAAGTTGTTCTGTTTTACCTAATCGGCAAGTTATATTTAAAAGCTGTCTAGAATTTTTTTGTAGAACTAATCTTTAAAGCGATGATAATAAAAGTCACGAATGCAAAGTGATCTCGTAGAAGAATTATGTAACACCACTAGGAATATCCTATATCCTATAGGTATATAATTATATACCTAATGAAATGATTATGTTCAAAGCCTTAAATAAAATACAATTATTTATTTAGGTTATAAAACCCCCGAAGAATCAAATTTAATCCCCATAGACCCAAAGCAGCACCTGGCGGGAATGTCGCACAAAGACAAGTAATGACTATCAGAGATCTCCCGTTACCGGGAAACCTTCATTAATTATTAACACAATACCTACGTGAAATTATAATCGTCGGACGTGTCACGTCTATGATAAATTACCGTTTGTTATGCCTCCTGTTTAATATATTAAATATCATACCACGGTATTTCTTAAGAATTGTAAAAAAAGGTAATGGTTTATTTTTTTCTTGTAGGTATGTATCTTGTTTCTACCATTCATCTGTCTTTTGACAATTCGGATAAGAAAGTAAAACTACACTGAACCGCTGTAAGTCGCTCATAAGGTCTTATTTGCACAGACTGTGACTCAACTTGGCTGACCGTGGCGCACACCCATATTATAACGAATTTAGATTTTTTTAAACGTAATTGTCCATACGGGGCACTCATAAGTACACGCAAGTCTCTGGCACGTCTTTAATGAAGAAATATTGCGGCCGCGCGATAACTCCGCGATAACGCCCGCGCCGCCCCCGGCCATGAATGAAGCTTGCCAATATTAATTATAAGGTGCGCGGCGAAAACGCTCTATGCGCAGCTAAGCACTCCATTATATTATTATTGCCAGTGTATATCAACGGTACAGGAAATCGGAATTTAAAATATTTGCGTCTTTTACCTTCATTGTACAATGTACCTAACTGGCAAAATTTAAGTGACTATATCTATACAGAAAAGGTTGGTTTGTAATTAGCAAACTACCTACTCGATTTTCATTTGATACTTAATTTAGCTCACTATTGGACTGATGCTAAAGTAATGAGTAAGTATATTTGCAAAATAACTATATAAATGTAACATATTACCTACTTCCTGTCAAGGATTAAGTTACTTTTAACTTTTTTGCACACGATCTTTGTTTGGTACACCTGTGTAAATAACAGGTAATATTTAAAGCATTAGGTATTTGTAAGTAGTTTCCTAACAAGGTATACATTTAAATAAATGTCTACACGTGGTGTTCATCATTATTAAATCAAATTATCTTAATTAAATCTTTAAATGAGTTTGTACTGTTTGTATTTTGGGAAGCCAAGATTTTACCGGAGATGGCGAAAAAATAATTTACAAATACGTATCATCCACGATAGTATTAGCTCATTCAACTCAGTTAAATCTCAACACGGCAATTTCAACCTTTTTGTAACGACACAAAATACTTTTTCAAAGGCTGCAGAAGTGATGAAAATTCGGCGTATTAAATTGAAACTACTCGTATATCGGCCAGCAATCCTGAATGTGTTTGTTTAGGGCGAGCCCACCCTAAAATATTTATTTTATCTCGGTTTGCCGAAGTCACGTCAGTACGTTTGTTTCCATTTTTACCCTGTTCCGAGATAGGATCGATATTGGTTATAATTTATATGGCTTATTGACTATTTGTCTGTCCATCGCCATCGGTGAGATATGTAGAACCAACATCTTCTGAGCAAACGTTATCTAGTCCAAATAAGTTCGCGGAATTTAGGGACGGACGAAGGTGATTATTGATTTTAGAATCTTTATGAGTTCACGTGTGTTTGAAGAATCTAATATCGGTATCGAGCTAAGCGTTCATTATCTGTTCATGTTTAAACACCAACCAACTTTAAATAAAATTGTGTTTATTTTTTAAGCAGTTGATAGATATGCATCGAGACCTTAAATTGATTTGGTTTCAACGTGACACTCGTCCGTTAACAAAGCAAACTCAACATTTTTGTTAGCTAAGAATAACAACGTGCAGTCACATTAGTTTCGCGGAACCTAAGTGAACGAAGAACTGCTTCCTGGTTAAATAACACAGCAACCGTATATCGAGGGAAGGAAAGGTGTTATTCGAAATAAAGGTAACGTGCGAAGAGTATTAATAAGTTTGTGAAGTTAGTAAATAGGAACAGCTACCTGAACTCGTACGCATTGTCTTCATACAATTGCGGTTCTAGTCCCGTATCTCGAGGGATATAATCCCTTGACAAACGTCTATGGTCGCCTTTTATTTTAAGCTTGACGTAAGCTTTTATAAACTTTTCTACTAAACAAAGAACACTCTTATTACCTTGCGATAAGTTTTATTATTTGTACAATATTATACAAAGACGTTTCGTTACTGATTTGCGTAATAGATAAGTTATAGCTAATAATAAGAACAAATTTGATGAGCATTGTTTATTGTATTATATTTCAACCATTTTTTGCAGGTGCAAAAAATGGTGATCTCCATCTCCATCTTTGAAGGAAACATTTTTGATATAAGTTCCTATGTATTTGTTTAGTTTCCTAATAATTTCTGTCATTTTCACTGTTAATAGGTACCTACACGTTGGAATAAATCAACTATACTGGATTTAACTCGCATTAAATAGGTACATAATTATATTGATTTAATATTGACCTTTAGAAACTATTTAATTCTCATATTCGTGGAACCTAGACTGAGTTGACGATTAGTGTAAGGTTAGCAAACTAAGTCCCTTAGTCGTTTTATACCAATAATTCCCGTTTTATAGTAGATCGTGTAAATATGGCAACACTTAGCACACGGTGTTATTAATTTATCGCGCTCATCAAGGGACTCTATTGTCACAAGCATCGTTCACACTTGGATGCGCCGGCAGCTGCCGATTCTAACAAATAGCTTTTATTGATAACCCTCTGTTATAACGTTTTTCATTCATAAGTATTCAAGTTGGATATTTTTTTGTTGGTAATTAATTTATGTTGATGGAAAAGACAAATAAATTTATTTAAGTAAATACTTTTGCGATGCTACAACCGTCCGTAAATATACAGATTGTCACGCCTTTAGCCCATCAATTCACATGTAGTTAATAGCCAAAACTTTTTCAATACCTACCTAATATTTTTTCAAGCAAAAATAATATATTGGCATGGTCCATTGATACGTTCCATTGTCCATGCCCACCCCGCATCGCCCTACCTGTTGTGAATGGCCAGTATTACAATGAAAAAAATGTATATTTTTTCTCTATGTCTCTTTTGTCGGTGGCAACACTATATTTCACGTGGAACAATTATCATTGTCTTTGGCACCTCAGAACAGTGCGGTTGCGTTCATTTCATGTCTCTTTTGTACTTTCAAGATTTTTATAGATGCCGCTTTTGTTTCCCTAAAGAGTGGCTTTTGTTGGGAGATGAAAAAGATTTAGGATGAACTTTCGAAAAAAGAACTCCGAAAATGACTGCTGCTTAATCCATACACGTTTAATCCCTAAACACGACAGGAATTAATTTCGAGAAAAATCCTATACCTATTTCAAATTCAACGGAAAAAAAGGGAAACATCACATTAAACGAAAATGATGCATACATAGGCAATAGGCATATGCGTAGTTAACGAGTTAACCCTATAAGTCAATTATTGGAAACATTAAAAAGGTCATTTACAAAGGGATAGGAAGCTGGGATTTGGCATCAATTTAATTTCGTCTGAAATTTACGACTAGCAATAAATAACTCTGTTGCAACGACTCCGCGCCATTGTCACGTTTTTTAAAACCATTAAAAACCCTATCAATGGCTTCCATTCCAATGACAAAAATCAATTTCATTAGAATCAATTCGTGACCATACACTCGTCTCTTTCTCTCTTGAAATAAATAGCATGAAGCAACAGGAACAGAATTAGTACTACGCATTCGCTAACTAAATAAAATTATTAAAATGCGTTACAAATTTCAATAAATAGGCAAATAAATTGCTATTCGATAATACGCTATTGTTACTGGATAATGTTGATTTATATGAATATTCATGTATTTAATTTCGGTTCACTTTTTATAAAATATTGAATTGATATTAAATGGCGTGACTCGAACGGCCATGCAGGCTGCACGTGCTCCTCGTTATCACAATATATTACATTTATTTTAATAACATTTTTAAAATGGTTACTTTAATACTGAAGGCGTACCTTTATACCTATTAATAATAAAGAAATCGTTCATTAAATTTATTTTCGCACTATATGTAGTACTACCTAGTAGATAAGTAAACATTTACCTAGTTAAAGTAGATATCAACCTATTACAAAATATGTAGGTTAATATTTCACTATAATAGGTATATAATATGTTGTAATGTCAGCGAACCTTTTTATACCTATATTAATTATTGTTTTTTATACTTACTTCATTTATTAATATTTTTGTAACATATGCAACCGGTAGGTAGACTTTAACTAATTGGTGCCACATCTCTAATTAGAAAACATTTTTTCTTGTTGGTAAAACTATTCATAATCATATCTAATAGGCAAGTATTTCTTGTTTCATATGAAATATCGATGAGTAGGATTCATTAATTTTCTTTGAATTCTCTTATTTTTACTTCCACGAGATATTGTCTAAACTGCAACGAGTACCAGAGTAGATTTTGTCATTGAAACACAGGAAAAGCGACCGTAAAACTTTGGCCTAAGTATTATATATACAGGACACGGTATATTTGTCACCGGTCTCGGATGCGCTATAATATCATGTCTAGGAGCGATTCTTCGCTGAACAAACAAGGTTTTTAAATGCTACCTAACTTGTCTTTTTTATATTGTCATTTGAATATTTCGATCGTTTCTGTTAGGTTCGTGACACGACTCGGCACCGGTTCACGTGAGAGATATTTATAAAAGAAAAGCAGTGTATCGGTGATACAGCGTTATTTCCAATTTAATGATTGCTAATATCAAATCGGGGCCGTCGTCACGTCAGAGCGCGGCGCGGTGGCGGCGCGGCGGCGGCAGTCCCGCACCGGCAACAGCCCGTTTTATGCGTGTCTACGGCTGCTTTATGCTCGCTATCAACTCGACTAAGGGTGATACCACTCCTCTATGTCGACGACAATATTGACTATTTACATGCAAAATTACCTTTAAATCCCGAAGAAATTGCTAAGGAAGAATACATAAAAAGTCATAAGTTCAATTGAATTAAATTTGTCATCTGTACCTAATGTTACAATTCAGTTAAAAATAATAAATATAACCACTCTTCCGATTAGTTTACTAAGCAAATAAACACTTGCCTAAAAACACCCCTTCCATGATAAACAAGCTACTGAAATATTAAACCGCAAACTTATAATAAAGCTGTCCGGCACGCTATAAACGATCTAGCTTAAAAAAACACGCAAAAAAACTTCAACAACAAAAGTGACGAAGAAAAAAATCCCCGCGATCACATGCAAATGTCGCGCCACTCCGCTCATTACTCCACCATAAAACCATAACAACAGTCATTACCAACACAATTAAAAAAAAACTTTGCATTGCTAACATTCAGCAAGTGTGACGAAAACCGCTTACACTGCGCCCACATAGTTTGTTTTCAACATAAAAAAAAACTTAAAAAAACGAGGGCGCCACCGTCTTATGCAAAAAACTTCTTACGTATTCACCCCTCGCGAATTCCGCTTTAATGAATGCTCCGCGCATTTTTTTCTGAGTACTCGTCGCAGTTGTTTTGACGGTACGCAATCTAGCCACTAATTGCTTTTTCCTCGTTGGGGTGCGGGTACCTTGCGAAATTACGTTTTATTAATTGAATAATATTAATGATACTTCTTGAAGGCGATCAATCTTTAATGACGTTTTTATTCGTCGCGCGAGTGAGTGACGCACTCCGTTTTCCTCCCAGTCACTCGGGATGTTGTTTTTTTAACGTCGATCGATGTTAATTACGTACCTAATGGCTCCCGTGATACACTTCCATTAATAATACGTCGGACGACATCGTCCCACTCTTCCAAGATTTAATAACTACTCATAGAGATTAATAGTGCATCTGTGCCGACGTTATTAAAAAAAATATGTCCGTCTCATATAGGATTTTTTTCATATGAAATGAAAAAGTTTATCTGCTTACATTTTAGGTACCTACATAGGTACATATTTTACTTTACAGTACATTCATATTTTACTTGTGAATATTTTTGACAAAGGTTCACGTGTTAGTTACAATTGCAAATTCTAAACGGCATTACTCATTATAAAAGCAGACAAGCGAAACAAAATGTCTCATTAAAATGCAGTGCTTACTTCACTCTGAGTGACTTTAATCCAAAAATTCGCGGCAGCTGCCGTGCAAAACAGAGTTCGAGCGGTAAATGTTAAAAAGCTTAATCTACGCCGGGCTAGCTAAATAAACCTTGATTCATTTCGAAACGCATAAAATGTGATATGAAAGTTATTGTTCTCTTCCGTTATTATTACCGCTTTTATTTAACCATTTTATTTTATTATCATAACGATTTTTTTCGCGATGAATCCGCGCGTCGGTATAATTTCTTTTGTTCCGCACGCCGTTGTTGTTTCTTTTTTGGGTTGTTTTTTTTTTATTGTGTCGCGGTGTTGCCATCGTGGTGTGCGCACGTGATTTATTCCCCCTTTCGGGTAAAACAACACCCGTGCGAGTTACGATTAGCTAGGAGTCGTAATATCTAATTACTATGTGTGGGCACGTACGGTCATAACTCCCATGTTTCCTCCGACCGATGTGCTTTATGGAATTGGATCCTCATATTTCGGTAGTATCTGTGTGCCGTGGCTCCTCTGTGTCTTATCCACTAACTGCACTTTCTCTGTAATTTAATATCTTTACGTTATTTTCTTTAGTTGGTTATAGAAAACCCACAATGCCTTTCGCATAATTATACGAGTAGATACCTACATACAGGTTTATGTATATATGTACCTACGTATATGCTAAGCACTTTTTTATTTTAAAGCAGGCTGGTCCCCTAGGATGGTAGCTAATGCTGGTAATTCCAAATTCAATCATCTCAAACAAAGGACATCTCGCGCGTAGCTAAATGGCGTTTTTTAATCGGATATTATAATTAATGTTCCTTTTGTCGCGTGCTGACGTGCCCTCGCGCGAACAATGGGACTTCTAATAGAAAGAGATATAAATATTTTTTCTTAGAATCTGGTGGCTACCTACCTGACGATAAAACACAGGCGACGGAGAGCTCGGAGCTGAATTAAATTAGAATAATAAATAATCAGAAGAAGCTCACTGTATTAGATTTCTAGGGACCTTTGATTTTAATCCCAAACGAATAAGTTTTCTTGCGCTCCTATAAAACAACATAATTTTCTTCATACCGTTTAAAAAGATACGAATAAGTAGAGAAAATATCCAGGCAAACTAGCAAACTAGGCGTTACGAATGATTCTTTAAATAAATACCTACAATGAGACACCATTATATTTTAGATACCTACCTACTTAGGTATACTATCAAATCTGGATTTCAACTATTCTTTACCGTCATATTTCCAGAGTCCAATGAAATTTTATAAGAAGGATGTATATCGGTACCATATTAATGACTTTTAAGTAGTTCGACCAACACTTTTGTGTAACGACCGCTAGTAGAAAAACTCATCGACTCTCAAGACAACAACTGATTCACAACAACACACATTGGTGACCCTTCAAAGTTCGCTAGGCGCATCCCCGCGAAACTGACGTAAATTTTTTATCAACCGAATGGGCTTAACCCTCTGGCCCCCGTCCAAACCCTTCTCAAACCCATATAGAAAAAACGCTAATAGTTAAAATGTATACGGTCACCTCTAAAAAATCTTATAGCCCTTATTGTCATAAGCGTAGGATAAAAATTAAAAAAAACTCGGCCACTGTAAGTGTGTTTAGGCTGTTTTTTTGCTTGCGGGTAAGGAGTACGCAATAAAAAACTGCATTATATCATACTGCCCTCCCTTCATTACGGGATGCGAGGGTCGCTACGGATGTGTGCCGATTTTTCTTTAGGGATGCTATTTGCAAAACATGTGTGAGTAATCTTAGTTATCAAATTATATAAAATTGTAACTAAGTAGGTAGATATGTGTTTAACGAATAAAAGCCTGTCTCGTCGATAGAAACTTCTCATTACTCACCTGTTAAAAGTTTTTAATAGTTTGAACCATTACTGGTTCATACTTACGTATGCCGATAATAATTAGTCTCAAAATTGGCCAGTCATTTATGCCTAACTTTAAAATTTCCGTTTAATAATAAAACATAAAACGAAAATTTTAAAGTTTGCCAGAGTGGGTAAAAACCCATATTCTCTGCTGAACGAATTCCGTTTTTTTTTATCCGTATCGAAACATTGGGTACGGACAAATAAATTACTCTTTGTGTCCCGGGTATTGATTCATACCCGTTTTTTAGAAGCCATAAAAATAACGAGCTCTCTCAATTATTATCGTAGCTGCAATAAATCGGAACGACACATTCCTAGTTTAAATCATTAGCCCTAATATTACTATTCATAATTTACTGCTCATGTAGATATTTAAAAAAACACTTTAATGGATGGTCTAAATATTGTTTAAAAAGCGCAATAGTCAATATCAAGGTACATTTCAACATTAAAAGCTTATTTTAAACTCATTACAAAATCCTCTTTTGTGAAACATAAAAAATACTAACTCCATCTCAAAATTTAACAAGTACCAATAAAAATCCTCTATAAACAATATAATATTAAATTATAGTAAAACAAATAGACATTAAGTCCGAGACCGTACCGTATCGCCATTCCGCGCCATAAAAATAATCAAATATATTCGTTCCATCTCATTTGGCGGCGTCTTAAACGATTTCTCTCGTCCGTCCTTTATTACCGAAAACATAACTCCTCATTTTCTTTTTTATCCCCTACTCGCCGCCCGCCCGGGCATAAACCTAAACCTACACAGGGGTAGCTGCATATTTTTTATGTATTTTCGTGGATAAAAGGTTCCTCGTTATAACTCATTTGTTATTCAATAATTACTTCCGGAAAATAACTTCTACTTCAAAGTCAAAAAACCACAACATTTTTTATAATAAAAAATGTTTACGATTCCTGAATAATACGTAGCTGAATAGATGTTACGATTTGGACCTAGCCGCGGCACAAATAAAGTTGATTGTTCTGTACATATCACACCGTTACATCTGTGTGGAATACATAATAACATATTGTTTCATTTACGCGAAAAACGCACATAAAGTGTTTTATCAGTGGGAGCCCACATATTGCGAGGGGACGGGATTTTTTCCTCGTCTAACGCGGTTAATTTCCTTTTTCCTTTTTATTTATAGTAATCCCTTTATAAGGTGATTACGGAAATGTGTTTTTGTGGACGTAAAAGAGCGCAGCGTGGGGCCCTACACTCGTTCTTTACGGGCTTAGGCGCGACGTAGGAAGTAATAAACAAACAAACTCACACTTGTACCATGCCGAATTAAATTACTCGGAAA
This sequence comes from Polylopha cassiicola, assembly GCA_038024825.1. NCBI lineage: Eukaryota > Metazoa > Arthropoda > Insecta > Lepidoptera > Tortricidae > Polylopha > Polylopha cassiicola. The sequence continues at coordinate 9,155,284 of CP149044.1, read as the reverse complement.
TGTGAAAATCTTACCTACCTATATTTGGTTGCATTTTAATAACTATAGGCACCTAACTACTCTGCAGTGGTATCCGCCTATAAGTACCTACCTTGTTATGTTAGGTAGGTAAGGTAGTAAAGCCATGAAATATTCCTTTGAAATACCAGACGAGAATGGTATCGTATTTGTTATCAGTATTAAATTTTATTTAGTGTCATAGAAATACGTAAAAAATCGTTGGAGGTTCGATTATATATTTGAACGAAAGAAAACGGCTTCATTATTACAGTGCGCGTGCTCTCTCCCTCCTTTTGCATATAATTGCATCTTTTTGTCTGAGAAATGTTAGCCCCGGGCTCTGATTTACGCATACAAGGTGTGCAATAATAACGCTGGCTCACAAAAATATTATCCAAACACAAATTCTCTCAAATTCAACAGTGTATCTTAAGTCATAGAACTCAGAGCTCATTTTTACCTTACGGAGTTTTAATAAACGAACCATATTTACTGAAAACGTTGAGTGAAGAAACTGCTTAGGGAGATCTCACCCTCGCTTTTTTGAGGCATAATTTCTTACCCGTCCTTAATTTGTGTAGAAACTAGCTTTTCTCGCAACTTTGATGTCGAAATTTGTAAATAAAAAATTGCAGATAATTCAATGTCTTTACAAAACTTGATTAAGTTAATACTATAGCGTTGTTTTTTCTTCTCAAGTTGGTAGGTAGGTACAGATTGTTTTAATGGGTCTTATTCTAACAAAATAGTAGGGAGCTAATGGTAATATATTATGGAGTCTTATAAGAATTGTCGTTTATAAGATTCTTATCAGATAAATAAAAAGCTAAAATGTTAATTCAATCCAGTTTTATTTACCTACGTAATTTTAGATAGTAATTGTAAAATGTATCTTACATTTTTATCGAACTTAGCTACGAAATATTGTGGCGGGAGTTGTAATAAGAGCATCACAAATGTAAATATTTACAAAACTTCACACTTTGATTACGGTGTTCATTTCTAGAGAAAGAATTTCTTATTTTGAGATGACTTTAGCGGGGTCGTTATTAAAAATATATTCTGTTCCCCTCCTAAAGAAAGTTGACTCATAATAAAGGCCAGCATAATTTTTCCTTTTAAAACTTTTTGATTAGATAAAATAATGGGGAGGTGGAGGCGGAGGGCGCTCGCGGCAATGCGCCGATATCGACATTATTCTAATTGTTGTTTTCTTTGACGGTGTTTACATTCCTTTGTGTTTGAAGAAAATACCACTTCGTTAGCTTACTAAACATCAATGTAAAAAAAGAACTTGCATACTAATTTAAATTTTCATGAGCAAATATTATTTAAAACGCCATTCTTTTTATGCAAATACACGCTATAGGGTGACAAAGCTAAAGTGAACGACTGCCCAAATACCACTGATTTCAATTGAAAAAGAAATCGATGTTTGAATTTGACATGTTGTCGATACTGTCGAATGCACACACTGGTAGGTACCTCGTTATTCAATTTTAAACGCTAAGTCTGTTGACATTAGCCTCACTTTAGTAATCTAACTAGCTTGTCGCAGAATTAATTATTTAAAATCACATTCAGCGAATTCTATTGAATTTAAATTCTTTTATTTTATTTTCGCATTCTACTATTAACAATTTCATTAAGTAAGTAGGTACATGCTGTTGTTAAGTAAAAATAAACAGTAATCCTATTGACATTATCTTCAAAGGAAAACTATATCCAAATACTTAATACACACTACATAGGTACGTTAGATACGGAATATACCTACCTACTCAAGTTATTACCTCTGAATAATCAGTAGGTAAAACTGATCTATAAACTAGATTTATAATATTAGGTAGGTACTTACACAAAATAAGCAATTATAAAAACCATCTTTAAAAAAAATAAAACTAATGCAGTAAATAGTCTAGGTAGGTAGGTATATGATTTATAACCTACAGACTACAGTCCAGCGTCAACACAATCGAGCAAACCTCTAGGTATCAAACCTAAAATTACAAAATAACTCCAAAATACAATAACTACGAAATATAAAATGTCAATCCCCGTAGGGTTGTCCCCTATTTTTTTCAATTTAAACCATTTGACAAGCCGCGCGTCGAACGCAGCAATGGCCTTTCCGATGGCATACAATGGCAGTTTTCAATAAGATTGGTTACAGTACACTAAGCAATGCAATCAATCAAAATTGCATCGATCTATGCCGGCGTACGGCCGCCCTACCCACGCTGAAACCATTAAAGTAGCGTGCTGTTTCAAATCAATAACCCCCTTTTTATTTTTTATATTTTAATGACTACGCGGATTTGGTTACACGGATTTTTGATTACAAATTAAGAATTAGCATACATTTTACCTCGGCCCTTCTACGGATCGTACCTGCCAGTGATGGACTACTTACCAGGTACGATTTAAGTGATAGGTAGGTATATTAAGTACTTTTTTTGTAGAGCACGAATACCGACCACTTGCCAGGTTTCGTATACTGCCTGCGCCTTCACCTAGCAGTGTAATTTTTCGAGATAATGAAGTTAGTAGGTATTATAAAAAGATAAAATGCGGTAAAATCATAACTATTTTAGAGTTTACAACTTTCTAACCATAACACTTTCTTATGAAATTATAATCGAGGAAATAAACGCTTGCCAGTACCTAAGCATTTAAAAGAATAACAATTTAAACTCAACTACAATTATGTAAATTAATTGGTGAATCGCTCGCGTGCTAACACGCGCTTCTCAGAAGCAAACAGCGCGTAAAATGCTTACAAAAACTCGACAATTACTCCCATATCTCATAATTTTATGAAGTTAATGAGACCCTTTCTTAAGTGTAACGTTTAATTAAATAACCACCTTGTGTTATCATTACTTTTTCAACACCTCGTCTATTAAATTATCGCTTTCTTTATCTTTAATTACGTGTTTCTTTTGATAAATGTCAGAAATTATTGAAACTAACAAAAAATGTACCTTATTAATGCTACCCTACCGCTTTAAAAACGATACGTGACTAAGAAATGTAAACATATTTTTTTGAAAAAACTTTGTAAAACACAGTGGGAAGTTCTCATTAATACTAATATAATTGAAAGGCTGTAATTTGACTCGCTCGAAACGACTTATTAGTGAATAATGAATGCATGAGCACCGCCTCCGTTTTGTTTCGGAACATTTCTTCATTTGTCTAACAAGCGTTTTATCATTTTTTACCTCTTACATTTTCCACGGTAATTATAGTTTGTGTTTGGAATGAATACAAATCGTTTACAGTAGGCACTTCTAATCAGTATTTATTTATTAGGCAAGTAGGTATATTCGGTTACGTAATGCGGCTTTTAGGTATCGGTTTTCTGATAAATTATTCGGCACGAAACCTCATTCATCACGTTAGGTTTACCATGAAATTGAGCTTATATTTTCAAGTTTCATAAAGATTTAGTTAACACTAAACTCATTTCAGTGCCCTCCCTGTAGCGCCGTACGAAGGTACCGTATCAACAAGTTGCTCCACGCCACTCACCCCGACCGATAATTAAAACCGCACCATCACTGACCTACCTCAATTTTCCCACGAGTTTTCCTTCTAACCCCTTGTTAATTGTCCTCCCTAACGAACTGCCGGTTAACCCTGCAAACACTGACATGCAAATTAACCCTTCCTCTGCCAGTTCGCAAAGTTTTCACGGCTTTATTGAATTAAAGCGAACATCGGCTTAAAAGGGAAGGGTTGAGGGATCTTTATTTGCTTGTAAGATGATTCTGTAGGTTGTTTAATTAATCATCTAACCCTTGGGGCTCTGTCATTAGCTACCGAGGTTTGTTTAATTGTTGTGGAGGAATTTAGGGTTGCTGGATTGTATACGAGTAAACACGATGTTCAGGTCAAGGATTAGGTACTTTATTAATTGCATTTCATAACGCATTTTATTCAAATTAGTTACCTATATGTAGAGCTGCTTAGCGTATACGTAGTTTAAATACCACACTTAAATTACTCCGTAAATTTATATAATTATCTTGATTCATCAAAATTGGATTATCAATTACAACGGAAATCCACCTGTTTCCATAAGCCCAAACTTTGGTGGCACTCAAAAAACGGTATTAAAAGAAAATCTCTTCCCCTCGTAAAACCGCAAATACCAAAAGCAGGAAAATCAAAGGAAAGTTAAATGAGCGAGTGTCCACCCTCCGGCGTTAATTGCTTAATCGCTTCGTCGTGGGCGGGATTAAGGCTAAGTGCATAAACACGACACGACAACGATACGACCCATCATTACTGTCCTAGATAATCATAATCCTTACAAACTTCGAAAGTAATTTCGCTGTAATTAATTACATTTTAGTTTTCCGTTCGAGTCTTGGTAATGAAAGCTCTTTATAAATTAATCGCCTGGCGGTAAAGGGTCGGTTCGGTTTAGCTGCAATGGAGTTCCCACATCTTGTTTGGATTTTAGTGAGAATCACTATGACCTATAACAATACTTAATAATATATTCTTCATATTTCAATTCCCACCCAAACAAAATCGTGTCGAGCTCGTCCCGTATCTTCTTCTTCTAATCCCGCTTAATTGCCCAGGCGACTGACCGACCACTTAAGGTCCCGACAACGACCGACAAACCCGACAACTCTCGACGACTTCCGACAACTTTAAGCCGTAATTACAAGGCGAGATGTTTAATTACGCTCTGTCGCCGTTTGGACACCGGGGATTAATTATTCGTTCACTTTGAGACCTTGTTTATGGAAGGGATTCACGTCACTGATGGCTTTTGTCTTATGGTGTAGGAAATGAATTCGTTTTAATCAATAGATTCAATTCCACCACAACAATTACTTATAGATATTTTGGTTATTATTGGACAATAATTGCAGATGCTTTGGCATTTATTACACATTGGAATAGAATAAAGAACTCTGACTTAATAATTTCTGATGCCTTCGCGGTTATTACACATTTTAGCGTTAGACTATTGTCAGCTCAGTCGTGCTACGATTATGGAAACTGTAAAGAATCCGAAACGTCAGCTAATAAAATAAAATAAAAATACGCGAGTTAAATCCGTTAACAGTTGTTTCATTCCAACTCTGACTTAAAACAAGATTACTTTAGAGCTAACATTTAACGGTAGGACCTAATACAAAATTTGTATTTTCCAAACAAGGTACTTTATATATAGATGTATGAAAAATCTCAGTGTATTACAGATGTTTATGTTCAATTTCTAACTAAAAACATTTTAAATATGTTGTTCGTTGAAGTTAAATATTCAGCGTCAATAATAATGTGTTTCAGCATACTTTGAACTCTTACATATAGTCCTTGAGTTTAAAAGACTAGCCGCGCTATGTCTAACTCGCTTTCACAGTTACCTGACTTCCTATCAATTAGTTGACAGACTGACACGCAGGCAGATGCAATTGACGGATGCGGAAGTCGTTACCGCCTCATAATCTTCTCGGAAGAAGTAGATAAGGACTTTATTACTCAATTATTCATTGTTTTCTTGCAAAGATACCTAATATGTAAAGAGATCTCATAAGGTACTACTTTACAGTAGGTACTGTCTAAAAACTTCACAGAAAAAACGACACAGGTGAAAAATTTATAACGATGCGATGTCTGTAATCACCTAGATAATTAAATAAAGCTGTCTAGAAAATTACTGGAAAAATGAGAAAACGAAATTAAAAGTGGGCGGATGCTAACAAGTCTCGATTACAAATTAAACAAGCCGAGTGTCAGCGGTGATTTAAGGAAATGAGGAAGAATCTAATTACACCAAGACTTTCCGTAGCCTCGCTTTAATTGAGAACTTTTAGCCGCGAGTGCCTCCACCCCGCCCGACACTCGCCTGTTTGCATTTCCCCCTAATCGCAGTCAGGCGTCGATTACACTTTTTCACATTTTTTTTAATTTCATTCGGGCTTTTAATTTTCTTCACGGTCGTCTTTTCTTTTATACCGCCCGTTCCTCTTTTCCGTTCGCCAACGATATTTCTCACCGCCATTATCCGCGTCGTAATGAGATTTTCTTTCATTATGCTTAATCTCCCGATTAATTCAAATGTTAATCTCCTCTTTTCACGTAGCCTTTTTACGAGCGATTCGCTACCGAGGCAAAACAGCGCAGTGTAGCAATTTACTACGGATTTCGAGCGCGACATTTAAAATAATTAAGAGACGTGACTTTTGGGTCCGAGAACCTAGTTTCCCAGTGGGCGATCACGTCGAGGAATCGAAGATCGGTCTGTCCGATTAGGTCATCAATAATTTAATTCGCAAAACAAATTCAAAATGCCGGTCGGCCCCTAGATAGGTGCGTCGAGACGTGTCCGGAACGCCAATGGCGACTCCAGAAGTGGGCAAATTGAAAACACCTCCGGCGCGGCTGTAAACACGTCACGTGATTTAGGTTTTAATCAAGTAGGGACGCGCCGCCCACTCGTAATTGTGACAAATCCTCTGTTTGTCCGAAGGAACTTTTAACTCGCCGGTAGAGCGGGGCCGTAACGGCCGTTCGCACGTGCCCCGCGGAAGGTCGGGGGACGATTTTTTGTCGACACATGTGCTCCCGGCACTCCACCCTGCCGGAGGCTTGATTAATTTTTAATATTTTTTCTTCCAGTTCACGTACGCAATTTTCACTTTACCACTTACACTGTGCACTTCGTTTTTCTTTCGATCGAAAGCTATCAAGTCACGTGCCTCCTGTAAAACTATTGACATGTCAAAAATCTGTGCTATTACTTTGAAGGACCAACATATATTTCTGATAGGTACTTATTCTTTCTTGGTATCCAAAAATATGTTGCTATTTAAATAAATTATGTGCCGAGAGTGTGTCATTGCACGAGTTAAACCGGCATAAGCATCGCCCGCGCTACACCTACATACCTCATTACCAATTAGCGTTGGGAATTAACAACATTGCAATTGTGTCGCATACTGAGGTAATAAAGTTAACTCGACCACTATCTGGCGACAATGATAAAATCCACGAAGACGTGACACAGTATTATAGGCAAGTTAGGTACATTAATGTAGATACATATTATTATCTTATACCTACTTAGATATTACATACCTACTTTTGTAGACTGTGTACAATACGATACTATAACAAAAACATTGTTTTAATTTAAGGTATATTAGACAATTTCATAGAAAACACAATAAGAAAGGGGTGTCTTGCGACATTCTGTAAAAGGTTCAAAAGATCCCTTTGTTAAATCTCGTTTAGACCTCATCTTTCAACAAGACAAAGGCGAACGCGAAACGAAAAGAACAACGATCCTTGTAATTTCAGATTTATGAAACTCACTTAGATAGAAGACATAAATCTATTTAGAAGATAGATAAAGTACCTGCCTATGTGAAAATGTGAGGTAGAGTTTAAAGGTAAGGTAAGGTAGGTTACTACTTTACCTACTGAAATTTAAACCAAAAATATGTATTTACTGTAACTTCTGAAACACAATTGGTTAAATATTTCTTAAAAATTTGAGGATACCTTTAACTAGTGTCCGACCGAAATTTCGGTTTCGGTTTCGGTTTCGGCCCGAGTTTCGGTTTCGACCAAAAATGGCCGAACCTTTCGGCCACGTCGAAACTTAAAACATCGTACCTTCGGTACCTCTAAATCAGTGCGCTTTGCTCGTGTAGACGTGTCAATATGTGTTGTGCGCGAATAATGGTAAGTACTACTTACCATTATTCGCCAAACAAATTAAAATACTTGATCAAACTACTTACTAAGTAGTAAGTAGTTTGATCAAGTATTTTAATTTGTTTTTGTTGTGTATTCATCATGTCATAGTTAATATTTAACGCTTTATTTTAATAGTTTGCTAACCTATTGACGAATATATTTAATTATAGCACAGCAGAGCATCATATTTTAATAATAAAATTGTTTTATTTTATACTACCATTAAAAAATCGCTAACTTTGTGTTACAAATAATGTATTTTTTTCACTTTATAGGGTAGTTAAATTTTCAAACAGAACCTCTGTAACTGTGCTGAAATTTCATTGTGATAAATCTTTAACAGTAGATATTGTAATTATAGGTCGGCGAGATATTAATTTTAGAAAAAAACGGGCTTACTAACAAATTTTTGATTTTTTTTATATAAGGTTCGGTTTCGGTTTCGGCCGAAACTACAATCAAACCGAACCTTCGGTTTCGGTTTCGGTTTCGGTTTCAGCAAAATAACATGTTTCGGTCGGTCACTACCTTTAACTAAAGTTATCTCGACATTCAAAGGAATGCCGTTTCTGTGTATATATTACTCTCACCTTGTCCGTACTAAGTAATCTGTCGCAATTATCGCGTGGCGCATATCCCGATTAACCGCGGCGACGGCAATTATGCGGCGGACACACGCGTTAGCACAATGAGGAAACGCCTAAACACTGTTCGTTGTGCCAAAACGACGCCGACCAAACGTCTATCTGACCAAATTTCCACATGCCCACAATCACGCTGCCGCAACTCTAACCTGTCACGCGTTTTAACTACCACTACTCTAATGAAAAAAAAAACACTAACAAAAACGAACGGTCAGCGCACGCATCTCCTCCCCTATTTATAAATCACATCCGCACTCTTTGTAAATTCACCTTTGGAACCGTAACCCACCCTCCAAGAGTTCAAAGAGTGCGCCGTCCGGGGCAATGTCCAAATTATAAATTCGCATTAGATCGGACGCGCACGGTTCGTTTACCATTTCATTTTGGTTCAATATCGCCACTCTACTTTGTTCCACACACTCCCTGCCGCCCTAACCCCCTCCGGCGCCTTAAGACGCCGGGAAATATCTGCGTTTTAAGCTATATTTCTTTCATCCCTCATTTTTGCAGTTCGTAGCAATCTGAAATCCAACACGTCCCCCGCAGGGTCCCCCTCCTCCGGGGGGTATCCCCCTACGTATTCTTGTTCCCGGATAAAAAAAGCGATATCTATTTATAAAATGTATGCTTGTACTGATGTGTGTGGACGCGGATTAGTGCGTGTGTGAGCCGCGCGTGTGTGAGTGCTCATTTGCAAACGTCTCCTGAGATGACGTCCTCCAGTTGGTTATCCCGTTCTTATTGCCCCCTTCTTTCCTTGATTGCTGTGTATGTGGAAAAGTTCGGAGCTCTTTCAGTGATGGAAATTGATTTTGTCGCGGAAACGGAAAAGTTATAATACGACTTACTCCCCAAGTGTTGTCATTAATACTTTTCTTTCACAACGGTCTTTTAAATGATTTCTCTCTAGAAGCAATGATCGAAATGAAGCTACGTAGAAGCTAGTATTAGCAATGCTTTTAGTTTTACTTTAAACTTAATGTCTTTTCTGCAGCTATTTAAAAATTAAAACGTGCTGGTGAGAGAAGACGGTGGGAAGGGAAACTATTCTAAATAAGTAATCCGAGAGTGGAGGCGGGTGGCAGCACTCAGCGCGGCGCGGCGGCGGTGCGGCGGCGGTGCGGTAGCCGCGCTCACGTATGAACGTAATTATAAAAATTGAAGGCAACTCGAGTCGCTCCTTGGATCTCTCCCTCGCTCCCGCGGCGTCGTGCATTTTTTCGTACATATTAAACTCCCCGCCCGCGCCGCTTGCCCCGCGACTCCTCTTTTTAATCGATTTTCCCGACACAAGGGGTGAGTCCTCTGGGGTGAATGTAATTTTTTATGCGTTTTTTTCGTCGAAGGAGACGACCGCCGGAGGTGCCATTACGCCACGGCTTGCTGAGAATATTTTAATTATAAGGCATTAGCGCGTTTTATGATAGCACTCCCGTTCGAATTTATAAACGATCGAGTCTCAAAGTAATTAAATACTTATTTGAATGCGGTGAGATTTCTCAAGGAGCTGGGGGAAGTAAGATAATACGTTTCAGACACTCGATATAGATTAAAAAATGGAAACAGTTTTTATTTTAAAATAACGGTGCACGTTCCTTTCTCTAAGGAATTACACATTAATGGTTATTTAGCGGGCTAATCGAAAAGGCATGAAGTCTGTTCAAGAAAATTTAGACTGATAGTCGATCGAGTAAAGCAGTGACGTCATGTTCTATTTTATTTATCATTCCTTCTTCAACGATACTTCTCGTCTAACTGCTGATGCCTGCACCGGCCTGATTGATGACCGCTGTCCGGTGCTCGCTGCGATTATCGCTCCAGATTGCGTGACACATCGCTTGCTCCCATACACTAACGTTTGCTGATTGTTTTTATTGGAAAGACCGGGAAAGCCGGTGCTGTTCAACTAAAGAATTGTTCCTTTTTTTTATTCACATTTGTCCGAAAATTCAAATCACCCAAGTAGGCAAGTACTTATTTTTGTTAAAAAAGTAATATTATAAAATAGATATATGTCATTAAAAACAAAAACAATCCTACCTATTAAAATTGTTTCTACATTTAAAATGCATAGGTATATTGTATGCACCTACGCGTTACCAATCAGACGAGTAGGTATAGGCTACTTCAACAATCGAAAGTTATTACAATTGATTACAGTAAAGTTAAAATTAAAGTATGATTATGCATACTGTCTGCAAGACAGCAATGCTAACTCGATTACTGCGGTAAGTAAACGCGAACAAAGCGGATTGGTGACTTACACAGCGCCAGCGGGAAGCGCCTGACACCTAGGGTTTCGCTAAGTCGCATATATTTTACGTAAACAATGATAACGTTACATAGACATCATTAATACATTTTATAGAGTTTGTTGTGATCTTACCTATATAGTACCTATAGGTAACGTTAATGTCAAAATTGTACATCGTAGTACAACGTTAAGGGAAGACGTAACGTTTTGCTAATAGTGAATTGACTGATGTAGATGCTCAATAAAAAAAAATAAACTGGTAAAGTCAGTAAATCCAATAACTAAACTAAGGAAGTGCTTAGTATCTGGTAGTTTTGAATTTAATTCAAAATCTGAATAAGTATATTAAAACAAACAAATATGCAAAAATGATCTTTGCGAAAGGATCTTGAATAAGACGTAATTTTAACTTTTTAAGCACGTTATCAAAATATGTTTATTTATATTGAAACAATTAAATTTAATATTAACATTATTTTACACATACCTAGTTGAAACTTAAAAGTATTTGTTGTTATTGTGTTTTCCATTAGATATCTCGTTTCATTGTAGTATAATTCAAATAAAATGAGGGCTGCAACGGCTGAAACGATCATGAAAAAGTAATACTGTAATCATATTATTATTTCATTGTATCTAAGGACAACACAATCAATCATCAATGTCTGTCACTTTTAAAATAACGATACCAAATTACTAGAGAAATCTGAATCTCAAAGCAAATGGCGAACAGATACCCTCAGTTGGTTGACCATTTTCGATTGGTAGCCCAGCGGTTGAACTCGGAGCTCCGTTAGTCTAATTGCTCAGCCGAAGCCGATGGGCAGGACGGGACAGTGATGAGACGCACGTCACTCGCTGTCGATTCACGGTACGCTTACGGAATACGTCAGTCCGATGCATAGATTGATTCGGTGATATACTTCGCATAATAACTAGTTCAAATCCAACGGGGTTCGAACTAATTATTTATATCACTAATTCCATAACGTGGTGTGTACTAAACAAGAAATTAAACTTAACGAATAAACTATACCTATAAAGATATTTATGTAACAGCTGAGCTTAGCATGTGATGGTTCCATCTTGGAACTTATATAAATATACTTCCAGTCGATTGAGAGGCAATATTAACACTGCAAAATGTAACGAAGCCAACAATACGCCCTCTAGTCCAATAATAGTATCCTTAATGAGATGTAAATGAGCGGAGAAATACCGACGCCGGCGCGTTATAATAACGCGTAACGACTTACAAGTCCGGATTAAGAAGCCCTTTGACTTAAACCTGGCCACCAAAGGAACTGACCAATCCACACCTCTAACAATAAGACAAATAGGACTCTATTCCTCGTTGAACAGAGTCGCAATTACATTTGTAATCGAATTATATTGGATGCAATGTGTGGTCCTTTTAGAATCACAATAGTGTGTCTATTTTGTAACTAATTGGCAGAAAGGGTTGCAAATTAGCATCAGGGCCACATCATATTACGGTAGCACACTTTGTGACTTCGAAACCTATTAACTGATTATTATTCAAATATATGACATGTAAGCAAAAAATTGTGGGAAGCTGTATCTTAAAATACTGTAGGTATTCTGTGTACTTTACTAAAATATATTAAATTAAATCCACTAAATGCCAGATATGCCAGAGAAGCACTACACTAAGATCATTACAGATTCATGTTTTGACTATATACGGCGACCATTAGCATATTGATAACATGACATGCGTATGAGCAACGCCGAGCCTCATTACCCAGCCCACGATCTACCAATCAGGGCAAGCGATTGTTAAAATCCTGATTGAAAGCTATGCTCCGTTTCGCACGACATTATTCAAGCAGATTCCCGTTTGCGATTAAAGCGGCTGGAATCGCGGAGATAAGTACCTATAAGCCAACTGGCCAGCGTATATCTTGAGTCTTGAAAGATTTAAAAACTTAAACTGAACCTCGGTTACTTCTTTCTTCTTCACTTAGTTATATTTTGAAATGTGCGAAGATATCCCCGTTGAACTTAATAAACACAACGCAGCTAAAGCAAAAATATTGAAAACCACCTCATGAATCTTACAAAATAAATCTCTATCACCTTCATTATTCGCACTAGTTCGCCCACTATGTAAACCCTAGTCCACAATCGTCTGTTTTACCAGAGAAAATAACCCGACAAGAACCACTCTGAGTACACTGACTTTACGCAGATCGCTGCTGTGGTCTCGTCCTTATAGCGACGTGGTCGCTATGTTTTATGCATTCGTGAATATAGCCCGCATAAAGTAGAGTCCGAATCAATTACCGTGGTGAGCTCGTTAGAAACGCATCACGCATGTAAAATCGCGCGAGCCTCGGCAAACTGTCTCGCCGTACCTGAAACAATGGCTTCCCAAATTGGGAAGCAGCGATAGTGTCTGGTTTCGTTTTAGTTAAATCTATGACAGGTACAACCGGCGGGAGTATTGTTCACAATAGTTTTAACTAGAATGTTTAGGATTTTCCTTTAGAAATTTGAACAAGCGTAGATACGACGCGCTGGCTTTTACTTACTATTAATTAGCGGTATAAACATTTTTATGGCATTTTTATAAATATTTCGTATTCATTATTATTAAATAATGTACTTATATAATGTACCTACTGTAAAGATTAAGTCACAAGTTTAAAGAAAGGTATAGAAGTGTGAAGGCTCGTTCACGGTTGCCGATGACCCTCAACGTAAGTGGATTAACCCCTTTGCAGACGCCGGGAGCTGCGCTTACACGTGTCGATACTTGACCCAGTCTGAACAGCTGATCTGTACATCGCAGACAGTCGAATTGCTTCTGTATCTTTATCAGTCATAAGTAATAAAAAAAAAACGAATCGTCTGTGAAAATTCTTAGCCTGAGATTCCGTACCCATTTGAAAGTACAAACGCATTTACAAAATAAAAAAGAAATGTTTGATAATATGCTTAATTTAATATTATAAATCTTATAGGTATAGGTACTTAACTACAATAGTATAAGCAATAGACACTTAAATGAAATCAAAATTATAGATATACCATTAGCATACAATTTTAAAAAGAAAGGATAAAGTTCACTAATTATATATTATCTTTTTAACTTACTATTCCTTTTTTAAAAGCTTACCTACTAATATTGATAAGCTACTGTCAAAAAACTTTAAATTTATTTTTTGATGCAAGATATTTAAGTAGTATAAAAAAGATAAACTTTGTATTTTTACACCGTTACCGTACCGTAAAATCACACCGTTTTTGTTTCAGGAGGCAATCTTAACGCGCCCCAGCCGCAGCCTCAACCCCAGGGACTGATCGTAGAGACTGGCAACGGCGCCAGTGTTCTGCAGCTGCCGGCCACCACGCTCGAGCAGATCCGGCACATCGCCGCCGACCCCGGCGCTTCTACACTGCGCCTTCCCCCGCCCGCCACCGAGCCACCCGCCGGCGCGCGCGAGCTCGATTTCGACTTATGCTATGTGTGCAAGCACTGCAAAGTAGCATTCCCCTCTCCAGCGCCACTGCAAACGCACCAAGCGCGGACATGTTACGCAGGGCGGGAGACGGCGCGCGGCCTCATCCGTGTGGTGCAGCCCGCGCTCGAGTGCCGCGTCTGCCCCGGCGAGCGGTTCCGTACCTGCGCCGAATTCCGCCAGCACGCCGAGTCCGAGTCGCACCTGCGCCACGCCGCGCCTCCGCCGCCCGCGCCCGCACTCGCGCCCGTGCCGAAGCCCGCCGAGCCCCTCACGCACGAGATGGAGGATGTAGTCAACCAGATTACTTTGCTGGCGGCACGCGCCGCCCAAGACTCCGTACCCAAGGACCCAAACGCCAACTTCTGCGCGCCCAGCTCGCGCTTCGCCCCGCCAGGCGAGCTGTCGCTCGCCAGCGCCGGCCACTAATCCTAATCTGACGAAATGTATAGTTACTATCCTGGAGCCCCTCGCTCTCTCCGTTGTCCGACAACGCAGCAGTTCACTATTAGCTCTTAACGCTTCTCTTCGTTGATGAATGTAGTCGCGAAAGCGACACTTTCCTAATGAAACATTTAAAGCTTGTAGTCGTAAGTTTAGGTTAATTGGGAGCCGCCCGTCGTACCGTTTTTATATGAATCTAGTCGGCCGGACTGGCAGAAGCCGGTCCCGCCGGCGACGGCGGCCCCGGCCCGCAGGCCACGCCGCTCGCCGCACACTGGGAGGCGGCGGCGGCGGGCGCCGTGCGGCCGCGCGCGTCACGCACTCATATCATACGTTAGACAGGTTTTATTATATACGTTTATCGTGGCAGAACGCGAAGCGGCCGCGCCGGCGCCGGTTCCTTCTTTAACATCAACTCCCAGGAAAGCAAGTTCCTATCTTTATGGCATATAATATTATCGATATTGATAATTACGATTTAATTATTGTTTAAAGCTATGTAATACATACATATAATCGTTCTAATTTTAGGCATAGATACGTTCTCGTAAGAAGTTCCTGACGCATCGTAAATGTATGAAGATATATATAGTGATATACGTATATGATTTTTTTAAACATGAAGCGAAGTTAGGTACGTATATTAAGCAGTAGAGCGGTAGTCCTCTCTCGCGGGTCCCAGCTCGCCCGGGTCTGTCGCCCGACGCCGCCGCCCCCCGGGCCAGGGCGCGCCGCAGCGCAGTGCGCCGCGTGCCGCGTGTCGCGTGCCGCGTGCTGCGTACTCCGCCCGGCCAGGTGTCTCTCGATGAGAGAGTCGCCTGTCCCCGCACTCAGCACAACGCGCGCCCGCGTTCGCGCTCGCGCTCGCGCTCGGCGCTCCCGGCCCCGGCTCGCCCCGCGGCGGCCGCCCGTGGAGACGCGACGACACCGCGTAGGCTTATTGATAACGGTTAATTATAATAATTATTATCGTAGCAAACTTTTCCAAAACGAACGAACTCGAAACTCGGGCTGCGCGCTAGCGCACAGCCTACCTCGCAAACAAGTGAGTTTATTTTGGAACTAAGTGTGATTCTTGAATTTTTATTGATATAGTAATGATTATTAGTAGTGGCGTAAGTGAATCTTAAGGCGTGAAGGTGCATGCGGCGCGCCCGCGCTCTCCCTCGCCGGCTTGTGCTCGCCGCTCGCATGTACGTTCATCACTTTACCGTGTGCGTGGAGTCCCTTATATTTTCGATGGCACAGATCGAGTTACTTGAAGTATTTTACATATTTACATTTTATCTAATGGAGTTTACTACAATATTTTATCTACGAGTGAAACCTACTACACCATTGATTTGTTTTTTAGTAAAGTGCAATGTTTTATTCCACCGGTTGCCGGGGGACCTTGTTATCCTATAGGTATGTGCAATGAGGCCCTCGTGGCGCGGTGGCCCGCTTCCCGCTCCCACTCCGCTCGCTCGCTTCGATACCTGCTCTGGGGTACGCCGACATTATTATCGAAAATTTTATTCGACACTCGATATCGAGGAAATTATTGCAAAGCGCGTCCCCAGCTTAGTTCCGGGGACGATGTCCTTAGAGACAGACATATCTGAAGGAGGTAATATTGCGAGTCATAAATACATGAGCTTCGGAGAGGAACCGATCCAATAACTAAATTAAATTACAGAGGTAAATATTGGAAGCACTTGAAGAAAGTCATGTATGCGAGCGGAGCGGGGGCAGGTGGCCGACTCCGCGGCGCGCGGCGCCTCGACGCGAGGCGCGCGTCTTACAACACGATATTATTTTGTTTGCTGGTTGAGTATGAAGACTAAGTATTATGGGCCGAGTGGCTCGCGTCATGCGTCAGTTGTTAGGTGTTATGTTCGCGGCGAACTCCACCGCGCGTGCGTCGAGCGACGGACGGCTATTAGGTTCCTTAGGAGATTTTATTTGAATCGGTTTTGTAATCGGAAGTATATGTATGTAAGTTTGAGTTAGCGTAGGTGACATGTCGGTAGTGCGATTGTGTCTCCGCGGACGTCAGCCCGCGGAAAGAATCATGGTTCCTATGTATATTTCAATATTATCGCATCTAGAGTTTCACTATACTTTCCGAATACAAATTTTAATATTTAAGATTAATTCGGATTAGTCTGTTGTATCTGCTACCAGAGCTGCCGCCACGGCCATGTTGTTTGTTTATTTGTATAGGCTATTTCTCTATGTTCTATCATTTTTGTAGGTGAACTCAGTGTACCTTAATATTACTATATTTTTGTTACTTTTAAACATAAAAGTGTCTAGACTGTCCTTATACTAGAGGTAATGTTGGTTACGTATATGTTTATGATCGTGAAAAGGTAGCACTTGTGTCTATCATAGTTCCTAATACTGTGTAAACGAAAACTTATTTTAAAAATTCTTTACTAGTGAAATATACCGTTCCTACTATTTTAATCTAACAAAATGTTATACTGATCCAAGAAATTAATCATTTTCAAATTGTAATATTTTATTGATACTTGAAATTGTCAATTTGTTTATCGCAGTTGGTTGTTTGATATAATTCCTTAGCGAATGTATTTCAGTGGTACTTATATAATTATTATTGTTTTAGGCGATTTCGTAGCGTTTAGTTTAAGTTGTACTGGCATGGCGAGCGTAGCGCTCTACGCGTGCTACGCGCTACGACCACCGTAGCAACAACAGATAACGAATACATTGTCAAGTGTAAATGGTAAAAATAAACTCAAAGTTAGTTTATCAGATACTGGAGTTTTATTTATTAACCTGATTCGTAATTGTAGCATTTAGTAACTAGCATTTAAGTGGGTAGGTACAATGTATGACTTTTCTCATTTAGTTATACTTACAGCAATCCGCAAAAAAATATTCATATCGAAATATTCATGGTAAACAGATACAAAGAAAGCTATTATTTTTGTATTAAAAAATAAAAACTATTAAGTAAGTAGTTTGACTTATTAGAATAATAATGAGATTTCCTATATTTATCCCTTCAAAACTTAAAGGTATATTCAGTACTTTTATAAAAAGTTAATAAGAACAAAAATAATGGATCCTATTTATCCATACATAAAATTAAACTATAATAAGTTATCTCCATGCAAATAATACCTAATCATAATAATGGAGATGATATTTTTTTTTAATTTTGTAATACAAGTAGAACAAAAACACTGAGGTACAACAATATGAACATAACTTAAACAAATACCTAATCACTTAGTTCGAATGTTCGCCTTTCAGGTAATACTTTAATTGATGATTTTTAGAAAGCATTACTTAGGCCAACCAAAAAGTGAAATAATTAATTATTTCCAAAACTTAAAGCATTTAGATAATGGTAAGAGATTACGGTGAGATTGTTTTTTTACAAAATTATTTTATATGTGGAAACTAGAACAGCTATCGTAAATAACTATAATTTATTACCTAATACTAATACTATAAATATTTCAAAAAGAATGCTTAGAAAATTCTAAAGATATTTATTAATTCCGAAATCCCAAAAAACATGATCGGGAACTAGATGTTAATGAGGTAGGTACACGTTATTTTAATACAATATGAATATAATCAGTTGGTTAATACTTATTGGTAAGTATGTAAGCAATAAACAGCACAAGTTCTGTGCAAGTTTCCTTGGAGGCTGTTTAAGAGCAAACGGCCTTAAATTAATATTTAACTCTCACAATATTTAGAGCGTACGTACATACTTTGTACTGCTTATAAGTAAAGAGCTTATGTAACTACAGCCCAGGCATCCCACTTCAGTAAAATCCGTCTAGATCTTTATTTTATTTCTATTCTGCATACATGAAGGAAGTTCTAGATAGTGACCAAACAGGTCAAATTAAATATTCTAATTTCTCATGACTAAGCAGTTTTGGAATGAAACAACTTTAATGGACTTAACTCGAGTATTTCATTTTATTTGCTGCTACTGTGCTAAAAGTCAGCAAATTGAATACGCCAATTAAATCCATTAAATAGTTTCTTTCTTAAATCAAATGTTCCCTAAGAATATGTTATTTAGTTTTTTTTTTTCAACCGGGTAATAATTGGTCAGGCGTGGGTTATGTCGCTCGAGAGAGCAGCTCTTTTAGTCATTGCAAAATTATAACAGTGACAGACACTTTACCGCAAAACAACAACTTTTGCTACCCGTCAGGCTAAGTAAGCATTCTTTACACTTTGCATATAGTGCCTACCTATACTTAAAATGTATAACTACCATGCTACCCGTCAGGTAAGGTTTAAATCTAGGACAAATATTCATAAGAAATCTGTCTGCTTCCGTTCTTCTAATAATAAGGAATATCAAAAGTACCTATAATGTAAGACGTGTGTAAGTAAAATATTTAAAACAGAATGAATTAAAATATTTATGCGGTGCAAATGGACTAAAGGCATATCCACAACCTTATATAGAGACTACCTTGGTAAGTAACTGTGTAAATAAAACTTATTAACTTTAACTACAACGACATAAGTAGTTGTCGTAGTATTTAAGGATTCGTAACCAAGCTTAATAAGCTTAAGAACTTTTATACTATTGGATATTTAAAGATGCATATGCACCTACGTATCTATTTAGTGTTGGATGTACTCGTATCGACTAGCGAGTAAGAATGAATAAATAACGTACCTAGTTGTTAATTCCAATTACGAGACGGATAGAGTGACTAACGACGTTAAGCGAATAAGATGCGTTTTACGCTATTAAAATTTATTTCACAAAATATACTAACTCAAAACGTACTAACTCCTTAAAGCTAAAAATTCTAAATACAAGGACGCCTTCATCTGGCTTTTAACTTGCTCAACAAACATTTGTACGCGTTTATGCAAAAAGCGGCAAAATAGAGTAAACATTTATTACTGGTAGACTGGAAATGAGTCTTTCGGGGACTAGCGATTCGTGAAACAAAATCTTCAAACAACCCAACACGCTCTCTAATCAAGGCGTGTTTGAAGAAAAAAGTATAAAACAACCCTTAGGTTAGTTCGATTGGAGGCACTGTCACACGGATGCAAAGGGGATCTCACTAAGTTATTGATTATATCGGAATAAGTCGCGAAGGGGGTCTCCACCCGCCGGGAGGAGGTTAAGGATACATCAGCCGCATTATTTTACATATATGAAACATAGTTGCAGTGAAGAATTTAGGAGTGTGGGCGGAGGACACGCTCGGAAGGGGTCGGCAGGCCTCGGAGATGCATGGCAATCTTTTCAATTATTGACATATTACAATGCTAACATTATATTTTTTTGTCTATTGACAAAAGAATTAGTACTTTTTGAATATTTCTTATTATATAATGACTTAGGATCAATGAATCCTATAATAGTACATTACGCATTGACAAAAATGTGATCTGAGGCTTTTTTATTTACTGGCCGAGGTCAGTATACTATTTTTCTGTTCGACGAAGCCAGAAAGCGGCAACTTCATTTAGCGTAGCGGCCCAAAATTTGGGGCTTTCTGGCCGGAGGACAGAAAAAGAAACTTAACATAGGTACTTATTTATTTTACAAGGCGAAAAAATCTACCCTACTGCTTTTCTACCACATTAAACTACGAACATTGAACTTTGCTACCAAACCTAATAACTACGAATTTGTAAATACATAAATAGTTATTTTGAAAATGGAAAACTCATTTTAAAGATCACAAAGGATTATTGTTTATTTAGCTGTGTTTCAAATCGAAGGATCCGAACATAAACAAGGCCGCGTCGAATTAGTAGAGGCGTTGTGCTAACTCGGCTATTTATAAGGGAACAATTGGTCGGGAAAGCTCGTTGCCTCGAGATGAGAACATATGAGGGGGCGGGGCGGGGCCTCCACCCTTTACGCATTCACGCCAAATCCTTAACGCGCGATTTAAAAAAGAAAACTAACGGCGGGTGGCGCAGGGAGACCGATTGAGATGGAAATGCCGATTGTCCCGATCAGGGTTCGATCCAACTCGGCTACCGTCCGATTCGACATCTTTTACTTCACATCATAAATATTAACATCTCTAATGGTTTAATTAAATACCTACATTATTTGCAAATAATTAAATATAATAATACGAAGATCCATTACATTTACATTCACTTAACATTAACATTGTTGTGTGAATTTTATCAACGGCATTATAGTTAAAGTTAAAAGAAGTATAAGTTTAAAACCATCACCAAAATTAATTAAGTTTATTAGCTCCTTATAAGTTAAATGGAATTCGTGCTAATGGGAAACCACTAGCAAGTAAGTCTGCAAAATATTTAAATGCGGCTTCACTCTAATATTTTAATGTCAAGTTAGGTTTGTCCAATCGGTAGCGTATGAAAAGGGAGCCAATCCAGCGATCGTCAGCGCCGAATCGGCTCCGATAACTCCGGTTATAACGACTGAGAGGGAATTTTAATGTGCCACCATTTTGGCGCAATGCTCAAATTTTACGACCGCCAAGTCATTATGAGGGAAATTATTGGCGCTCTGATTGCTTAAGCTGTGATAAAAATTCTCAAGTCGGCAATAAGGTGGAACTAATTCAGAGTTAGATAGAAATGGTGCTTGGTTAATGGAATTATTTAACATAACTGCCTACTTAAAAGATTAATGATACCATATAATGTTTTGATTATTCAATTCAATTTCAGGATTCTTAAATTAACATTTTACAAAAAAACCGGAACTAATCTTAATAAGTATGTATAGTTTAAATAGTGGCAGCTAAACAGGTATTAGGTATTATTTCAAAATATTCGTCAAAATAACACGAAGTACCTACCTAAGTAGGTACAGAACACAAACGATATCATCCATTAAGAAACAACATTTATCTAAACGCTTAACAAAACCAAAACCTGCCGGTAATCCCTCAAAATAAACGCCAACACTTATAAAGAAGCTACGACACAAGATGTATTACTATTCAACTTACTTAAAACTCAAAGTCCATCAAAACTTTGAACAGAGCTTAGAAGTTAAAGGAAAATATCCCGAGTCAGGTGGAGTTGAATGGAGGAAGTTCGTGAGCGGTGATTAATGACGAGCTGGTGTTTATGCTCGATGAGATTACAAGCTCCTCGGTGTAGCGTTGACCGGATTAGTGGACGTGACGCCTTAAAGAAGCGTTCTATCTTTTTTCACTGTGACATTGATGCGTCGTATTGTTGGTGACGACCCGATTTTATATTACGGACTACTGTAGATTCGTAGGTTTTTTAGCTTAGATATTTTCATAACACAATGGATTAACAGCTGAAAAGAGATATGCAGCTCTAAATCTCATAGAAAGTACAGGTTTCGTAGAAATTTTAAAGTTTACAAATTAACAATTCACAAGTTTAATTTACATGAAACAAAAAGAGACAATCATTTTCCGATTAACTCGGTTATGTAAGTAATTTCGCACTGCTACAGTTCGCTGCACCCCGATAGCGCTTGTGGCACCGCTTGGACATAGCACACGTCCAGCGGGGCCTTATATATATACTCCTACTGCTACTAGTATTGCTCGATGGTGTCTCGTTGCTTTACGACACGTTTCTCACATCTCAGAGGATAAATGAAATGTCGACACAATTCGAAACCAACTTATTATTTTTTAATAATTCCTGGTGCCTTCGCGGTTATACATATTACACATTGAACATTGACGTTTTGAAAACTTTACACTTTCCATATAGCACTGAGCGGACGATATAATTTACAATACAAATTAAACGAATAGAGATGTACCTACTTAACGCATATTATTTTTTATTCTATTTACAAAATATGCGTGAATTATATTCTAGCTATTCAACACATTTTTAGCATGGTTAGGGTAGGTTACATTCTGGTGGCCACCCCAGTGGTAATGTTTTGGAGAAAATATGTCTCCGAATCTTTTATGACGCGAAAGGTTATGTTATCTAAAAAGACAGATTATGAAAAACAATTTAAATATATCAAGCATTCTATGGACAAAAATATAAATAATTTCGTCCGCTAGTTCTTAGCGTCGCATTACACCCCGCTCGGACTCTCCGTCTCGGGGGTAACTTGTAGTTTGTGTAGTCGTACAAATTGCGCCGCTGTTTACCGATACGGGAAGGGTTGCTTATCTACGACCCCCGAGATCGACTGGTTCTAACAGCCAAATGCCAATGTCAACTTAGATCTTAAGATTAGAGAAAGTACCTATATCTTTTTTTTTGCGTCATTATCTATAATACTAAAATACTTATTTATGTAGATATGTATATTTATATGTAATAACTACCTCTATTTTTCACAATTTTTTAGCTACAAAAAATAAAACTGTCAAAAATAATAATATACACTTTTAAGTATGCTTGCAAATTTCGTTCACGGCCATAGATTTATATACCACTAAGAGCAATCATCGTTAGTTTGCAATAAAATATAATATAAACAATGAAACGTGGCTGTAAATTTTGTATACCAAATCGTTTTCCGCTTTTCCAAGAAATACTACCGTAATCTTGCAATAACAATGTACCTGTAACCTCTATTGGTATTCTACCTCCTCCCTAACGTAGATGTATTCAAAAGGTCGGCTATGAAAGGGTGTCGAGGAACGTACAGCCCTAGTCAAGGAGTTAACCGCATAATTTAGACAGTCATTTGCGGCGAACGGCCAAATGCCAAACGCTTTCCGACCTCACAGGCGCCTTTACATATCGCTACTACGAAACAAGGCTCGTCGAAGATACGTTGTAAAGTCGATATTTTTGTTGAAACAGCTTCTTTAAACGAATATTATTAATATACTCATTTTAACCATATTCGTTTTAAGAAGCTGTTTCAACTACAAAACCTGTTCTTTACAGTCTTTTTCACAATGTAACTTAGACGTGATTGTCTCTTTTATGTTAGTTCCTAGAAAAAAGCCAATTATATCTCTTTCTTGGCCATTGATTAGATTTTTCGTGACGTTTTTATAACTGCAAACTAAAACCCAATTCCCACCAAGACGGTCAATCGTCAAAACACATAAAAACTTCAAAGCAAATCCGACCCAAGGGGTGCATTCGCCAGGCTACACAAAATCAATACCCCTAGTTTATTACTCAATCATGCAAATACATGGTAGATTCTCGTTGCAATTGAATTCGAAATGTGGTAATTAGAATATTATATTACTATTTGCTATTGGAGAGAATGAATCGTTACGTCATGTGTAAAAGGATCCTAGATGGATTTATGACCATAATTCAGTGTGCAAAAGAAAACGGCGAAGTGTTATCGAGGCCATATTGACACTTTAATGCTATTGTTTGATTTAGAGGGCTCATTACAAGCGAAGGAATACCAAGAGCTCGTGACACGGGAATTAGAATCTGCTCCGCCAGGCCGTCGACGGTCGAAAGCCACGAGTGTCTCAACTGTTCATAATTTCCGCTACAACTTTGAAATCGCTTTAGAAGTATTTATGACACAAGTACAGTACTGTTAATTTATCAAAAGGAGATTTAATTGTACCTATCAATTATTTAGGTAGTTATATTTTTTAATTCACGATGTTGAAGTGTTTGTGCATAAATGATACCTTACTTATTTTAAATCTTATGATAGCTAATTTATCAGGAAATGATTTGCAAATAATAATTTGTAATGAAAGTGTTAATGACGTTCACAATAATAACCTGCAGTCGTGGCCCGGCCGGGCGGCCTGCTGACTGCGCTCGGCGCGGGCTCGAGTGCACCGCGGCCGCTGATCGCAGATAGGTACAGCCTCTCCGCACCGGCAGCCGGCCCACCGCGTGCCGCTGCCCCGTAATAACAACAGAAAATTTTACGCTCCAGGACAATGCGATATAAAATTATCTGTTTGATCCAATAATCGCCCGGAACAGTCAGGACTTAATGCCGGCTGGCCGATCATTAGCCACGAGGGATAACGGAGCCCCCGGCAGAGGATGCCGCTAACTATGTAACCTAAGTGCAGCCGATGCGCCGTGACCAAACATCAATGCAACATCTCGTATTTTACGCCGTATGACTGCTATGAATTCCTTCGATCCCTGAGGTGATTCCGTCGACACAAAGGAATGACTTCATTGTACCGTACATTTCAAAACTTTTTACTGTTATTGCCTCTCGTGAAATTTAAAATCGCACTGAGACGATGATAATTGCAGGTTAAGTAGTGTTCCCGAGATTCGATTGGAGCTCATAATTAATAAACGCGTTCGCGGAGATTTCACGAGGAAATTTTAAGTGGTCACGCACACGGGGAGGTTAATAACGTGTATCAAGTTGCGATTAAGTGCGAGCACTTATAAATACTCGTAATTATTTTATCTGGATCGATTAAAGAGCGGTGGACGCGAGAGCTCGCGGCGCGCTCACTATCATTAGCGCGGGGAGCGATCGGTTATTTACGCGGCCGCGGCCGGTGCCGCGCGGCGCACCGGTGCGAGCCGTGTTGGTTTACGGCGCAACCCCCGAAGGAGATGCATTCCACCATTCCACCGGCTCACGAACTCACGACTGCACAACAATAATTACCCGTGGGTGTACGCCATTATACTTCGCGAGCGATTATTATCAATCGTTGTGGGCTAGCGAACGGTCGCCGCTTAGAACCCGATGTAATGGGACGAAATTATCGTAATGCTGTAACGAGAGATGCAAAACAGATTATTATTCGATAATTGTACGAGATAAATCAAAATCTCACGAGTGCAAAAAGTTCCGTCCCTGTCGGTCTGTGGTGAGGCGGGTACGTGCGTCCCTGTCGCAGCGCCCGCGGCGCCGAAGCGGTGTCGCTGCGTGCGCGCCGGTATTGTTCAGCGCTGCCGCCGGCGACCCATTCCTCACCCTCACCTGTAAACCAGGATATTCCTAATTTTGCAGTAATCTCCTCGAACTTTATAGACCTTTGCGTTTTGAAATTGAGGCGTCAGTAAATCGTATTTATTGTCGGCGCTTGGCAACCACAAACGTTCGCAATTTGCAACAAAGTACCGACAAGTTTCACGTAATCGCTAATCACTGCTGGCGGTTCAGCGCACAATTATCACAACAATCTCAAAACAGGGTATTATTAACTCGATAAGTTAGGCAATATAATTATCAAGCTTAAGATTAGTTAATGTTTGAAAATAACAGACTTACATACACAATTCATTGCAACCATATTATATCTCTGCCACTACAATAGGTATATAACTACGGGACTAAGTCCCAATCCAAACAAACATGTAAAAAGATTTTGAGAAGGTATGAAACCTGATCCACGTATTGTCAATGTGATTGATTGACGAATCATACCTTCATTTCAACAGATTTTGAGATGCTTATCGAATCGACATTCGCAATGTAATACTAGTCCACGAATAACAATTACAATAGGAATCAAAAGTTCAACCTTTCATTCCAGTATGATCCCATATGAGAACCTTATCTTACTAAGCACCTAATAACGGGATGGGTACGATGTTGCCGGTATTACGACTAGTGAAGGTATTATAAGAAATACGTATCTACCCAACATCCAGACATACTGAGATAAAGATATCAATTACACAAGCTCCTTCGCGCAGGCCCAAACTAGCTGCGATGAGGCTCGCTTCATCCGCCTCTGGCGCGCCGTCGTTGTTTGCAGCGATTATCTCCAGGGCGATTATTAGCAAACAAAACAGAAAACGATCTGGCTAGAGGGTAACCTCTAGATATTTAAATTTTTCATGGAAATTATTTTCTTTATAGAGCAAAACAGTTTTAAGATAAAAAACTAATGTCATTCTTAAGCAGAACAATTGATACCTAAGTATGGAATAAAAGAAACATTAGAAAATAACATTGTATTTGTACCTAATAGTGTAAAGACCTTTCAATATTGTAAAGGAAAACAGTTAATTAAACTAGTCTTTCGAGTGGCCTGGAATCTCGAAGTATTTATATTTATAAAACGTAAATAGTTGAATTTTTTCGAAGCGTCGACAATACGGAAGACTAGTAACTATAAGATTACATGAAAATAAACAGTTTTGTCTAAACAGCGGTTTGCTTCAGTATCAACAACGTTTGCCTCTAGGAGCCAGTAAATGGTCCTCGAGTTCACGCGCCACTCATTACAGCGGTAATGTGTTAGAGCAAGAGCCAGCGGCCCCCAGACTTTCGGTAAAGTATAAAAGCTGTAAGTTTGTCAATGTATGCCCCCAACACAAGTAAGAACGAACCCCGTCTATGAAACTTGGGTCGCGGTGGCTTTGGCAGGTATCAGGTAATAAAGGTGTGTAAAATTGTGTGTTAAATTCGTTAAAGTATAAAACTCAGTTTTTACATATTTTACGTATAATAATCCTAGAAGTCACCTTGCCGAAACCCAGACCCTTCGTACGGTTGCAACCCTCTCCCAGACGCCCTTAAAGTTTTATTTAATTGTTACTATACTTACGGTATAGTATAAAAGCTCAATTTATATATGTTATTTGGAGAACTATCAAATGATGTTTTCTTAATAGTAGGAATGTGAAAAAATAATCGATTAAAAATCGATTATTTTAAAGTAAAAATCGATTTTAAAACGTGATTTTTTTTAAATTAATAATCGATTAATAATCGATTTTTTAAAATCATGAAATAAATGCTCCCCGAACAGTTTAGTTGATTCATTTTTAATAAAACATTCACTAGATGGAGTTAGACGATGAACTGTACTACTTTACCGACATTCGTTTGATATGTTATTCATTATTCGTTGCTGAAACTTCATTTTTCAAACAATTCGAATTTGAAAGGTTCTCGTGTGAAAAAGTTTTTAGTGTTTTAAAAGTCCCGTTTTTTATAATGTCTACGACTAAAAGAACTACAAGTATTCAATATTGGCGTCAATATTTTCATGTTGACAATAAATCTGGCAGTGCTAAATGTAAATATTGCCCTAATTGTATTGTTTTAGTTATTGTACATAACGAATTTTCATAATAAATCTAGAAAATAGTTCTCATTATCCCTACTAATATTATAAATGCGAAATCAACTCTGTCTGTCTGTCTGTTACGCTTTCACGCTAAAACTACTGGACCGATTAAAATGAAATTTGGTACAAAGAAAGTCTGAAGCCTGAGAAAGAACATAGGCTACTGTTTAACCGACTGCAAAAAAAGACTTCCACGCGGAAGAAGTCGCGGGCAGAAGCTATATACAATAAATGATAGATCATGCGCAGTAAAACGTCGCAATAGACCGAACGCTGTATTTCACTCGCACCCGCTGACACATAATATGTCCCTCGCGCTCGCACCTACATTAGACTTTTGATGTATTGGCAACATGAAATTCTTAGTCAAAGTTCAAAATTGTCCCTAAAGACCCCAAATGACGGTATGTGTCAGTGGGTGAGTGTGAAATACAGCGTTCGGTCCATTGCGACGTTTTACTGCGCATCAGCTGTCATTGTATTATGTGGTACGTATACCGTAAGTATAGTAACAATTAAATAAAACTTTAAGGGCGTCTGGGAGAGGGTTGCAACCGTACGAAGGGTCTGGGTTTCGGCAAGGTGACTTCTAGGATTATTATACGTAAAATATGTAAAAACTGAGTTTTATACTTTAACGAATTTAACACACAATTTTACACACCTTTATTACCTGATACCTGCCAAAGCCACCGCGACCCAAGTTTCATAGACGGGGTTCGTTCTTACTTGTGTTGGGGGCATACATTGACAAACTTACAGCTTTTATACTTTACCGAAAGTCTGGGGGCCGCTGGCTCTTGGGCTATGTTCCGTCATCGAGATTAACTCCCCTCTAATGGCGGCAGGCATCGCCGCATACAGGTGCTGCGGGCTAAACAAATATATATTTCTTAAAATCAAGCAAGTAAGGTGTTAGACGTTTCCTTATTTACCTAATCAAAAATATTTAGCTACTTCTTCTAATAATTAAAACTATCACGTTATCAATCTACAGCTCTGTGTCATGCAAAATAAAATTTCACTTGTCCCTCTAGTTTCATTGTTTAATCGTGACAAAGCAATCCGTTAGATTGAGACAACAGTATTTTCTTTTCACGAAGTGTTTTTTTATTAATGGAATTTTAAAAGTGTATGAACACGGTCCTTAGTAATTTTCTTGGCGTCACCATTACATTGCGTCTAATTGAGGTTTGTGCTTTAAGTAAAATGGCCAATTTAGTTCTAAAGCTGTTTGCTCTGTTGATGTCATTAAATGACACAACATTGCTTAAGTGGACTAAGTTGTTTTGTTTTCACTTATACATTTATGGCTAAAATGAAAAAAAGATGTAGGTAGCTTTCTAAACACTTGCATCAGAATTCTTATTGAAGTTTCTGTGATAAAGCGAGTAGACTCGCAATAAATGTTATACTATTACTTATGTTTACTTCAGCACCTAAATTGCATTTTCATTTTAATTGACGTTATCCCACAATGATATTAATGCTTTACCCTGCGAATATAAAGGTTCATCAATGGAAAGACAATAGCCTCTTCGATTTATTATGTGCTTTGTATTTGTCTCATTTACAATTATTGTTTAATTTCCTAAAAATCATATTATTATATTCTTTGCCAACTTTCGTATTCTTGAACAGACATCGGTAAATCTATGCATCTCTATTAAATTGCACTTTACACAATCAAAGAAAGGCGGAAACGTATTCCATTTGGATCTAGCTCAAAGTTCACAACGAGCCTCTCGGTTGAAATGTCGATGATTAGTGCATAGATTGCGTGGTATAACTTAATTGACGGTTACGCCAGTGATCGATCTGTAGAGACACGCCAAACCACGATATGAGCGTTAAACGTATTAAAATCCTTATTTCCTAATACCTGACTTACGAACGCGATAGTACCTAATTCTGTTTGTCTGATACATCTACACGCTTTAACGACTGCACTTATGAAATTTAGTATAGAGACTGATTAAATCTCGTCATCGCGTAAAAAGTTATTATAAATTTGAATGTGAGTTTTTGACAAACCGCTCAAATTCTTCAAAATCGTTTGATGAATTTTGGTAAAGGAGGGACCTTGAAAAAGATCGTGCACAGCACTTCAGTATTAAATGTAATTTTATTATATACTTTTTCTCACATCTGAGAGCCAGTTGCACTGCTTCATATTATAGATCAATGTACATCAAGGAAGAGATATGTCAAGTCGAGGAAACACTCCCGAAACAACTGGCGATAATAGACGATCACAACTAATAAATCAAAATCAACAATCACGTGAACGACCCATATTCCGCTCAGTATCTATCTGACCCTAGCCTAAGATGGAAGCTGCGGCAGGGGGGAATGCGCCGGCGCAGCGACGCGGTGGTGCGCCCCGGGCGACGCACTGTCTCACCTGTGTGCAACAGGGTTGCGAATTGCATACAAACAAAACAAAGTACTCAATAACATATCGATATAAAAATATAAATAAACTTTTAATGCCTTGCGCTGGTAAACACATCAATTAATAAAGGCTGTATGGATGTGAAAATGCTTTATTGTACCTAACATGTTTTAAGACATAAGTAAGATTTATTAAACTTAAAATCGTTTTCCTTTTATTGTTAATTCTATTCATTCCTATTGTTAATTCTAACAAACGTCTTCAATAAATAATATTTGAGTTACCTACTTTTAAATACGTGATTAAAACAAAATTAAATAATAATTTGTGTAGAAACAACATCGAATTCTGTAAAATAAACAAGCTATGATTTTTAGTAATAATTGTAACTAATACAAGCAAATTCTCTAGCTGTAATTACATTTGGTATGCCTAATGATTATAAGAAGTAATTTTACAAGTCTAGTTAAACTTATCTGTTTTTGTTATTTCTCAACTTTCTGCACAGCCCTGCGAATAGCATAACAAAGCAAAAATTGCCGAGATAATGAAGCATAATGCAAAGCGTGATATAAAGTTTATATACCCCGCGGGTGGATTGACTTATTACACCCCACTACTCAACTCTTTATGTCTCCCAGTACTATTTACACCCTCCAAATAGTGTTATACGCCCGAATTATAGCACAAAGGTTAATAAAACGGAGAGATTTCCCTACTACGCTACGTAGAAGAGTACGCTTATATGCTTCAGATGTAAAAGCTTAGGTAGGTTGTAACATAATGCTGTGTATCGGCTTCTATATTAGAATATTAAATAGGAACTTACAATTTTGTATACGAACTATAAATTATATACCAAATTTCAATGGGGTTTGCTTATTATTGATCTACATTCGGATTAAATCGTTACTTTAATACGTTGTTGTGTCCAAATCAGTTGAGTGAATTCTTATGACACTCATCTGTTTCCGTACCAGACTTAGAAGAAAAGGAAAGCAAACCCATCACCGAAGGATCAAATTACAGGGCTAAACAGCGTTTCGCATCTCCCGAAGAATGCATAAATATCTCTTAACGTGTTTAACCCCAAATCACTGTAAATTATTATTGGAAGTTTACATTATTAAAATAATGAAAATGATTGCTCGGGGCCGCCATGCGTGCTGGGTTACCAACATAAAAACCACTTGAGGCGATTAAAAATAAACAATAATTGGGCCGGCCATTCACGCATGCTGCCTCATTAAAACAATTAAATCTTGATTGAACAGAAATTATAGCTGTCGATTCTTAAACATAATGCGATGGAGCGCCCTCGTCGGAATCTGCTCCGAAAAAAGATTAACATCGATTTTAATAAGAAACAATTATATTTGTATGTGTGTCTACGTACTACGTCCCACGCTCAAGTAGTCCGATCGGTTAATTTTCGTCCGCACACAGTGTAATTATCAAAAATTACAGATGGAAGTTTTTTGAGATCATTTTCTATTTTTTGTCAGCACTCCAAACCCATTAGACACGTTGTTCGGTTCACTGACAGCTCCATGGATTTGACTCTTGAGTTTTTAACTTAATTTAACGTTACCTACCAAATTACCTTTAAGTATGTTTTTAAAACAACAATTTTTGCGATATCACCCATAACATACATTTTGACGGCCTGTTGGTCTAGTGGTCAGAGGCCCTGACTATGAAACCGGAGGTTGCGGGTTCGAATCCCGCTAGGGGCAGATGTCAATGTGATGAGCACTGGCATCTGTACCTGAGTCTTGGATGTCTTATATGTATTTATGTATATTTATCCGTTGTCTAGTACCCATAACACAAGCTTTGCTTAAAATGGGACTAGATAATTGGTGTGAATTGTCCAAAGATATTTATATTTATTTATGTCTAAATTGTAAGTTAATCTTGGACTAAGTAACGGCTTTTAAAACAAATGTGTGTACCCACTATGTATATTTATATTTAACAAGGTACCTAAACCTATGCTTAAACGAATTAATCGTCAAAATATATAAGTAACTAGCAAGCTAGCTACGATCGTACGTATAATATCACATTCCAGCAGTTTACAAAATTAATCTTTACCTGTTGAACTGAGACCATAACATTAGCTATGGAAATGAGATCGTTATTATAATTATTATTAATCTGTTAAAGTGGACCATCAACAACCATCGACAGGATTAAGGGGGGATCTAATTTAGGCACAAAATAATCAGGTTAATTTGTATGAAGGTTTGATAGAAGCGCCTACGCGCTCTTATGCGTGTTTAAATCATTATAACACGAATACGTACAAATATTTAGGATTTCCAGTCTTTGCATATTTAAAAAAATATATGCTACCAGCATGTACCCACCTGCCTAATTGCGTCATAAGTAAAATGTTCCATTTACTTGACGTTATACAATAATCATCAACTACTTTCAGCAAGTTTAGGTATATCTAAATTTACAAGATTGTAACCAAACCTGATAATCTAATAATGAGCATACATATAAATTTCCTTAAATAAAGTTTCAAACTTGTTTATTCAAGTGAGCCACTGCAGAAGCAACATCATTACCAACGACATGTTTACGTCTCATGATATTTTTAATTCCATTTTCCCGCGAAAGTTCGGAACCTACTCCGTTGAGTGTTGAAAGCTATCCAATTTGCGTAATACTGCCAAAATATCTCATTTCTACGTTCACTGCGGGACCTCGAGACCGATACGTCCAAACATTTTTATATCGCAAACAATTCTCTATCATTCTGCAAAGGAACAAGACTCTATTTTGTTTACCTACTATTCATTTCATAAAATGTTTCGCCCTTGTATTCAAATGGAGTTTTGGCAATTCCATAATGCGAAAGTGGTCTGTTCAAGCTTTTGACTCTATGAAAAAAAGCACGAAATTCGAAAAACGATAGAAAAAAGGGAACATTTATATTTTCATACAGTTGTTATTTATGGTTCGATAAATATTTGCAAAAGCGATATTTAGAGTGTCGGCACTCTGCCGATTAGTAGCGTAATGGAGCTGTGGCCGGCGCGGGGCTGCGCCGCTGTAACCCTTTCAGCTTTGAGGATATCAAAATTATTTCAGAGAGGGCTTAATACAACCGAGTTTCGTATTGCAGAGTTTACGCCGGGTGTTCCGCTCTGATGACTCAGGAGGTCGGAAGGTACTTGGCTATTTTAATACAGGAAAGCTAAAATCGTGTTTACATTTTAATAGGGTGTACCTAGTTGATGTTAAAGCTTCTTTGTACATATTCTCAACCACTCTTTTCAGCTACAAAATTAAACCTAATAGGTTAATTTTTGATAATTCAGATCTTAAATTTTATATCGTCAGCTGATATTTCAGTGATCTATACGAGTATAACCACTACCATAATAAGGTTGAGTAACTAAGAAAACGAGACGAGAATTTGGTGTCGAATTATTAATTTACTAAATGGACACCGACTTACCTTTTTTACCTAATAGGTAGGTAGTAGTATTTGTGCCCAAGTATTTGAATGATATTAACCGGGGTTTTATCCATTTCTGAAACTATAATCTCGGTCTTATACACATAATAATATAAATATATAGTTCATTGCATGCAGTCATAATGCAATGAAAGTAAACTCACACAATGAAGGGTTAAACGAGTCAAACCACGTGTAACTATGTGTTAGGGGTGCCAATTTCGTAGCGAGTTACTATTTCTCAAGATTACTACTTAGGTATTGAGCATCTTCTTCTCGATCGAAGCTGAATACCCAAGTATAATAATAAAAGATAATAAGAAAATAAAACATACAATTAGTCAATTTATTGTGACAGTTTCGCCAGCGCTATAGTTTATGATAGACACGTTTAACAGGCATTTATTGCACCTACCTAGGCAGTTTATAGATTTCTTTCATCATAATATTGTATTAATAAATTTATTTTTTACTTTATAAGCAAAACACACAAAAGGTAGCTACTTATTAAGACATAGTATGAAAAATACCCAGTTAAACGTACCTAGTACATACAATTTTTTTCAAAATATTAAGCTACGTTTATTAATAGCGGCAACCCTGACGGGAGCCCTTACATTCCAGACACGCACCTCACTAATAAACGATGAACGGAGTGCGCTAATAAATACGTACCTAACTAGGTTTATTAGCGCAAATGAAATTATATCATCCACACCTGATATGTTTATTTACCGTTTTATTGTTTCCAAGTAATGAATTGAACACTTTGAAGGAAATGAAGGCATAATTCTATATTTTGTTAATGGACTATTCCACGAGCGATATCCGCCATAAATTTCTATTATCATATTAATTGATATTGTTTGCTAGCTCCAGTGGAATGTCGGAATAAATTGAATAATAAATTAACAACAAAAATAGATAATAAAAGTAAATAGAATATTGTAGACGTATTGCACCTGTTGATCCTTGAAATTCAACCTTTAAGGGGATGAAAAAGGGGTAGGTACATAGTCTTTTGTCAATGTGATTTTTTTGTTGATTTTATTAAAATTCACCACCTAACGGAGTCAAAAAGTACCTACGTGGGCGAGATCGTGGGGAAAAGCTAGTATACCGATAAAATTCGTATTTTCGTATCATCATTGACGGCTCGGTGCCCGCAGTCAGCTAACGCTACCTTACCCCACGCGTGAGCGTTAAGTTATTAACAGCCTAGTTCATTTATTACACTACCCTCTCGTACGAACCCCGTCCGGACTGCTTTATGATTTTAAATCCAAATTAATTTCGCACCGCCAATGAAGTCCCGTGAATTTACTAAAGGTTCGGTACCTTATTTATTGCCGAACCTCCTTCAGTTTAAAAAGAAATAAATTGGGAATGTGTCAGTGGACATTACTAACGCATTACCAATACGTAGTTCTGTGTTATTGTAGGTTGCTTTACAATAATATAAATCACATTATCTAATTATTACATTTTTTTTAAAGAATTTATAGCTACCTATTTTATTTTACTGCAAACCCAAGCTGCTCTCAAATAAAATAACTACTGAGGCAAGATAAGCTCCAACTTTCTGAAATTTTATCCCAATACGATGTTAACGATATGCATCGAGAGCCCAACATGCCCTGAGCTGAAGAGCTTGTTTCCTAGAAAATAGTTAAGACCTGTTACCTGGAACTAACGAGCTATCGGCTATCGGCCTATAAGGGGTCAACTGCAATTTGTAGATATTATACTCCTTTACATAATTCTATTGCTTTCTTGTGTTATGAAATTATTATGCAGGATATGCAAAGAATAGGAGCACATGAAAAAAGAGGAACAGCTAAAAAACTAACGATTTAAGTACCGTGTGAACTGTAATACTTATTTCAGTTAGGTACCTACACATTTAAAATTTTAGTATGATAACGACCTGACTTGATAGACTGTATCTAGGTAGGTACAGTAGATACAGTACAGTAGATAAAGAGCACGCTGGTAGGTACCAGCGTGCTCTTTATTTACTTGTGCACCTACTTAGGGACGTAAATTACTTTTTTGAATATTTTTCGCACGTTTTGTACTTAACTGTTTTTAGACGTTGGTATATTTAATTTTTAAGTCTTACGTATGAGCCTTTCGTCTACGATGTACCTATTTGCTACTAGACTTTTGTGCCAGAAATTTGCTCGTTAAAAACTAAATTATTTTATAATAATTTCTGATGCCTTCGCGGTTATTACACATTGGAATGAAACAACTATTAACGGATTTAACTCGCGTATTTTTATTTTATTTTATTAGCTGACGTTTCGGATTCTTTGCAGTTTCCATAATCGTAGCACGACTGAGCTGACAATAGTCTAACGCTAAAGTGATTTATACAGTTATGCAAACTACCTTATATTTAAATTACAAATTTTGAAAAACTACCCTTTTCTAAATTATGAAATATTAATGTTACATTTTACGCAAAATATTTTACTATTATACATTACAATTAAAACCTAATAGGGGGCGTTACTAGCGCTTCGGAAAGACCATAAACTGAGAAGAAACGCCGCAAGAAACTCAGTCGGAAGTCGCTTTTTTAGGACACTTCTATGTTTACAATGAAAAAATATTGTGGCAATTAAAAATTAAAATTATACAAAACCAAATCAGAAAAATTAAATTTTAAAAAATTGAAAATGAATACTAAGTCTATGCAGTCTTCTGTCCGCTTAGGATTTGATGAGGTGGACTACTGTCGTGCTACGATTATGGAAACTGCAAAGAATCCGAAACGTCAGCTAATAAAATAAAATAAAAATACGCGAGTTAAATCCGTTAATAGTTGTTTCATTCCAATAAATTATTTTATGTTTAAAAACCTTTGTAATCGAAAGTTTCCATAATAGTCCGATACGGGAACGATGTAAAAGGCTTCAAATTAACAAAATTCACAAGTGCTTTCTTTTTTGTAATCTGTTAGAGTACATTGAAATGTAATGGGGGAAAAAAAATCTAACAGTTTTTGACCGTGCGTTAAGAATAATTCTTATTTTTAGAAGCAACATTTGTAAATCGTTTATAAACCAAAAGTAAGATTATGTAAGTGCAATTTTTCTGCAGTAGGTTATCGCATTTAATTATTAGAATGCCCTCTATCATTTTATAACTGTTTCATCAATAGCTTTTAGCAATATAATCGGAAAAGTGAAAAAAATATGTATATTTCCTAAAATAATATTAAAGTGAATGTTAGTTTCTGCAATGTGCTCAAATCGATTAAAAGTTACGTCAGCTTTTATTTCTAACAGATTTATCAATAGCTTCTTTTTTTATTAACATAAAACGTTCTATAGGCCGTAAAAAAAATCACAAGATTCTTAAGTCGACGTTTACTAATGCAGAATAATTGTAGTAACGTATTGACAGATTTTATAATGAATTCATCAATAGCTGCAGGTTTTATTACCTTATCAGTTCCATATTCCATATACACCATGAAAAGCAAACGAGAAATGCGACGTTGTCATACTTACTGTGTGTTTTCTGTTGCCATACTTCACGCGCCGTTTAGATCGCGTCCTATTTAATTACTACGCAAGAATCTCAATCACTGTCGTGACAAGACAAGCGAAGTCGACATTGGTAAAGGATTTTCGTAAAGCGAATAAATGAACCGCTGGCCCAGCGGTCATGGCGAATGCGCATTTATCGATCGCAGCTGGTTTGAGTTCAAGACCAGGAAGAATTAATGTGTTTGAACTTTTATTCTTTTTGTAATTTTATTATGATCATATTTTATACGTCGATGAGACACATTCAAGACTGACCCTCGTTAATACACAATATTTTGTAGCTTTATGGTTTATTTAGTCTAAGTAATTAAGCTGCTTCGTTTTGTGTTAAGTAATAAAGATTAAATACTTATACCAGTTTTGATTGTCCCATCTCCGAATATCTCGCCGCCATATTACAGACAAGCAAAATCTTGCGACAAATAAAAAAATACTATAAACATTTATTTTGTTCATTTTAAAATATTAACTAGGTAACCCAATTTATTACGAAAATAAAAAAAATAAATAATATATGTAATACCATATTTCCTATCCAATAATAAAAATAAAAAAAAGCATGTTGACCAGTCGGATTCGATCCACGACTCTCAGTATACTAAGCCATGTCTTACGCATCGAGCCATGATAGTCTTAATTAGATCGGTTGAAATTTATAGGTATATGCGTTTTTTTACAGCTTAGTGTTTAGGATGAGACCGGAATATTCAGTACTTCTGTACAACATTATTTAAACTGATAAGGTAATAAAACCTGCAGCTATTGATGAATTCGTTATAAAATCTGTCAATACGTTACTACAATTATTCTGCATTAGTAAACGTCGACTTGAGAATCTTGAGTTTTTTTTTACGGCCTATAGAACGTTTTATGTTAATAAAAAAAGAAGCTATTGATAAATCTGTTAGAAATAAAAGCTGACGTAACTTTTAATCGATTTGAGCACATTGCAGAAACTAACATTCACTTTAATATTATTTTAGGAAATATACATATTTTTTTCACTTTTTCAATTATATTGCTAAAAGCTGTTGATGAAACAGTTATAAAATGATATGGGGCATTTTAATAATTAAATGCGATAACCTAGTGCAGAAAAATTGCACTTACATAATCTTTCTTTTGGTTTATAACGTCTCTATACATATATCTATATATTATAAAAGCCACCATCAAAATCCGATATATTTTTTTTTTACAAGAAGTATTCATAATATTCTAACTGACTACCAAAAATTGCGCACTTGTAAATTTTATAAGTTAATTTTGTTTGCGTATCGGACTATAAGTAGGTATCACATTTCACGTTGCTTTGCTTTTTATTGCACAATCTTCAATGTTGCTAACTAAATAGTTTCTACCGCAAATAAATACCCTCTAGCAAGAAAAGCTGTTTGGTCAGGAAAACCAGTGATACTGATAACAGCGCCATATGTGCGGGTTAATTCCACACGCTCCTTATGAACGATGACCCCTTTATTACTTATTAAGGAGCGTCTCCCCCCGAACAACGTTATTTATGTGTTCTAATAATAATTTGTATTAAATCACGGCGCCCGCTTCCCGCAGGACAAACAGGATTTGTTAGCTTTTGTTGTCGGCGCTCCTTCGCGAGTTTTTTCGGAATGAGGAGCAATCGCTGTACCCGGTGATATTTCCTTTTTATGAAAATGCCTCTTTATTCGTGGTTATACTGCTGAAAACATCTATTATTATATGAATCCGTGTTATCATAATTTTGTGCGTCAAGTTTTAGTTAGAGTTAATAATACTTTGTAATAAAATAAAGATGAGAAAATAAGTGCAATAAATACATAACTACCTACGTGAATTTGAAACATATTAAATCACCACTAAATAACAACATTGATAATTAAGTATGTAAATTGTCAGACATCTGTTCTACCGACAGAATAAAGAGTGATTTGGCCTGTAATAGAAAACCGTGTTTTAACTCACCTCAGCATTCGTGTTTCATTAAATTGCACGATATTTTTGACATGCCACGAATAACTCTTTGTTTTGTCCTTTTTTGAAATTGGTTTTCGATTCAGTTAGTTTGAATGTTCTCGATGATTCAAGATAATTGTAATAAATTAATTATTTTGGTAACTGTTTTTTGGTCCTGCTAAGCCCAAGAGGAATTTTTAAGATCAAATTCTAACAGAAAGTAGGTACAAGATAATCAAAAAGGAAACGTCCACTATACTATTATTCACAATACATTGTAGGTACAATTCACCCTGGAAATACCAGTAAGCGTGGGTACCTATATAAAAATCCTCTTCGGGGCAAATTAATGTTAACAAACACATCGTGAAAATATTAGATAGCTACCTATTTACTTTTTACCATGCTGCCCATAATATCTGAACTTTACTATGAAAAAATACAACAGGAACCAACTAACTAACAACTATATTTAACAACAGCGCAAGTACCAAAACTATTTCAACGACATAGTTAAATCAAATTCCAGTGGCGTCAAATTCACACCTTCCAAATTTAACTGTCACAGACGAAACAGTGTTTTGTGGTAGACATAATGGTACCCAAAAAGCGTGCAGGTTAGTGAAACGCCGATCAACGGGAACTAACGTTAATTAAAATCACTTTTACAACGCCAAAGTGACACGAAACGCTAAACATAACTACCACATGCGTATTTTTTATTTTGTATACCTACTTATATATTTAATTCTAGAAAACGTAAGTTATATTGGCTGTTCTAATAAAGAATTTGGAATTTTTAACGCACCCCCTACTCTGTATATAAAGAGCTTGTCGTACGATTAATTGAAGTCTTAAGTGATAATGGAAGAATTACAAGTAAATAGTCTACACGTATAACATGTATAGGTCTATTACTGGACTATTTACTTGTTTAATTTCTGGAAACACAAAGAAGAGCAAGCACAACTTGTACAAAAGTACAATAACAAATAAAAGCAAGATGTTTTTCAAACAAACACTTAGCACCAAATCACTCCTGAGCATTGTCGGTCAACGAACGGTAAAGCCTCAGCACATGACGCGTCAAGGTGTAAATCTCATGCACTTATCTGTACCCAATTCGCATACATTACACTGACGATACCGCAGGCGACGACATTTGCATTTTAACACGAGTAATTATTAGTGGGCGCTTTAATTATTTGCCCGACGAACGAAGCGATGAAGTATGCGTTGCAATTTGTTTTCGTAATCTTAATGGCGTTTGGAGAAATTATGCGCTAAGATTCTGTTACCAGCCTGTTTCAGAGGAACATTTTAGCAGGGCCACAGATAAGAACATCAGCATATTCGCGTAAAAGTAATAATTTAACTCATGTCGGTATACTTTAGGGTCTCTCAATTTTAAAATTCCAGAATTAATTACCAGAAAGTAATTATGCACCGATTTTTTACCGAAAAAGTTCATTAATTATTTATGAAGGTCACTGAACCGAATCATAAATCAACTGCAGCGCAGGATACAAATATGTTCCGTAAGGCTTTTATAAAAATAAACCTCATAAAAGAACAAAGAAGAAACCGCATATGCGCATCACTCAAGCTCTTCTCGCAAAACTTTTCAGCACATCGCCGGGCATCCGTCAATTTTATTTTTTAATTATGGAACTGCCTAACGAACGCCTCCGAGGTTAAATCCAACAATTAATATATCGACTATGGAAGTATCAATTGCTGTAAAGGACAAAATCCAGTTTTTCAGGAGAGCGAAAAGAAGTTTTTGTGAAAATTAATCTGGTCATAACTTTTTTTCTATTGGTGCTATTTTAACACAACCTAAAGCAAAATTGCTTAAAATTTCATCGTTTTTTAACCTATGACATCATCTCAAGTTAACAACGTATGGTTTCGGAGTTAGCATGTCCTTTACCTTAATTTTTTTGTTACAGTTGGCATTTACTTTAAAAAAGCTTAGGTTTTATGTTTTTACACGTTAATGTAACTAACATGAGTATGGAAAACAATGTAAGTCATTTTAACGTAAAGGTCTTATG
The DNA here is from genome assembly GCA_038024825.1 of Polylopha cassiicola. Classification (NCBI taxonomy): domain Eukaryota; kingdom Metazoa; phylum Arthropoda; class Insecta; order Lepidoptera; family Tortricidae; genus Polylopha; species Polylopha cassiicola. The sequence continues at coordinate 9,114,342 of CP149044.1, read as the reverse complement.
TAGTATAATTTTCTTGGAGTTTATGTATCAAGCACCATTGAATTCACTACTCTATTAATGAAGAATAAGGATGACTTTTGTTTAAAATATTTTTCTTTAGTTAAAAAAGTTAATAATCAGAACTAAACACCTTTGAACATAATTTAGAGTATACATTCCTTAAATCGACTAGTAGTTAATACCATAATTTATTGAGCGATGAGCAGGTACCACCTACCTACATATAAGTAATACACAACCAGAATAATAATAATATAGCTATATTATTATTAGTTGAATCAATTTCTGTATTTTTTTTCCTTTATATTATCTATGCAAACGTTACTTCGTGCCACATTTTAAGATTCTGAGTTTACGAGAGGTACCCTGTAGGTTTTGATTATCTTGCGAGTGTCAAAAATTGAGTACATAAGTTTAAATATTTCTTTTTATGGTTCCGTACCTCAAAAGGAAAAACGAACCTTTATTTTATATGATGTGGCGAGAAATTTGTAGTTTTCGCAATTTTTCTTTTATCTGTACTAAAAGTGTTGCTTCGTACCAATTTCATGATTCTGAATTCACAGGAGGTATTCTGTAGGTTTTGATTTACATGTGAGTGTCGAATATTAGGTTTTGTATACTCCTAGACCAGTGGTTCTGAACCTGGGAGTAAATCAACTATTCTAAAAGGGGAAGCAATGAACTTTTATTATTATTGAGTTTGGGGGCCCATTTGTGGCGCTTCGACCATTCCTGATCTATTATACCGGCCCTTTTTGTTGTCTATAGTTCACTATTTATGCCTGTTGACTCCAGAAAGTTCCAGGTTCTTTGGGACATGAGTACTTGTATCTCTTCTGGGAGCAGCACGTTTCTACCGAGATGGACACTTCTTTTCCGCATGAGTGGTCCACAGGAGCATAGTATGTGCAGGGCTGTCTTCTCAGACTCTTCGCAGAACCTACATGTATGGTCTTCCCTCAGGCGCATGTTTGTTGAGTTTGTAGTGACCGGTAATAATTGTGGTTACTGCACAGGAATTTTGCCTTTTGAACTCTAGCAGTTCTTTATATAAATTATTGCAATAGCCTTTTATGAGTTTTCTTAATTGTTTCTGTTCATACGTAGATATCAGTTCCTTTATTTTGTTTATATTCCTCGTTGAGTACTTCATAGACTTGTTGCTTGATGATACCGCAGACTGATTTAGAGCCTATTAGAGGAATATTGGCACCTTTTTATGTTGGAATGCCCTGGAACTCATCTAAGTATGACTTTTTTGGTCGTTTAGGTAATTCTGACAGAGTCAAACTAGTTTAGAGTTACATTTATTTTAAGTAAATCCAGTGCTAGTAGGCCTGCTTGACTGTCAGAGTTAATGTAGTTGTGCTGGTTTTGGAGTTTCCTTTCAATGCTAATCTCTGCAGAATTGTTAATAAAATAGACTTCTTTTTGAAACATTGATGCTATATTTTTGAGGCTGGCACTAATCCCGAGTTTCGGTCCTTCTCCATAAATACCGCACCCTGACTCTTGCTTTTTTGGATCACTCTGTATACCAGATATGGCTACCTTGTGGGAATGTTATTAGGCCGTTAAGCCTTTGATTCCATTGAGGTATGTCTACAGTGTACAAAGAACTTAATAAGGAAAGGTAAATTTAACATAAAAATACATGATGTATTGTTTGTATTTTAAGGCCAGGGTAAAATCAGTTTTCCTATTAAGTCCCACGGGTGACAATATTTAAAAAGTTAGGAACCACTGATCTCGACTAATAGGAATACATAAACGCAGTGGTTATTTTATTTATTTATTCTTTATTGCACAAACTAAATTATGTACAAAAGGCGAACTTAATGCCATACGGCATTCTCTACCCTTTGAAATGAACAGAGAGCATGACGTGTAGGTGCAAATAAATAATACACATAATATGATAAATACGATATAAAATAGGAAGATATTACACTACATAAATAAATACATAAATTTATATACTTAATATAATATATAGATACACAAAAATACATAAATAACCACAATGACGATGTGGCTATTTTAAAAAAATCCAACGCACGTGATGGTAGTTCGTTCTATTCACTCTTATTAAGTATTACCGTATGTTAGAAAGAGAGAGTCCGATTATAATCGTTATAATTTGTTGATGTAAAAAACAAAATACACTCTCCAGTTATTATCATATTAACGTAAAGGCCAACACGAATCGCATATTCACTTATTCTTTAAAGTAAGTTACATTTAGTTAAGAAATGCGAAATTACCATTAATGTATAAGCCAAGTTTTTAGTGTATTGTGCTATACGTTAAATAATTTGAATGTAAATTAAGGATATGTCTTTTACATCACGAAATGAGAGAAAAATCATTTTAGAAAAGGTAAAAAAGTGTAAGGTAAACGACATTTTTTTCAAGATATCAAAATTTCAATGATACCATTCGAAAGAGCAAAAAATTCTGAATACAACCATATAAATAACTCATTTTCGGCAAAATGTCCTTTACATTAATTGATACTTCCATAGTCGATATTGTAACTCAAAAAACGCAATCTTGAAAAAGCAATCATATCGCTCGTGATATAAGGTTGCAGACCCATGAGCAGATAAATGATTAACGTCGGTTTACCTAAAGAAAATTGCAACTAAAGCTTCTCACCTCGACCTGTCCACAGTCGTTGAGCTTTAACTTAAGTAATGAGATATGACTTCGGCTCATTATTATTTTCCTTGTAATTTGTACTAAGTTATAAATAAATGTGTAGTAAATTTGAAACATGAAAGATTTACTATGTTGTAGGTGTAAGATTCTTTCTTACTGCTACTTGTGCTTCGTTACAGGTTATTTTATTTGCTACTAGCCGATGTCTTTGATATGTTATTTGTGACCATATTTCCATATAATTATAGCTGGAGAAGTAGAAATTGCCTGGTGCCTAATTATTACCTACTTGTACACCTAAATCTGTTGTCTAGTAATAGTCATACCTACCTACCTTTAGTTTTCTAATTTGGTTACGGATTAGTGACAAAATGTAAAAACTTTGCTCACTATGGATGAAGAATGAGTAGACAAACTAGAACCGCATCGACCACCGTCATTACAGACGTCATCGAAGCCGCGTACGTAAATGAAACTCGGCTCATCACGTTCCGAATTGAAATCCTTCGCTCTCGGTAAAGCCGGCCGCAGCTGGACTTTTTCCCTTTGTTTTGTTGTATTGCCCGAGCCTCGATTATTCGAATTACATTTAATTCATTTCCATCTCGAGTAATGCCCGCAGTCTATGTAGGTACGACGGTGAGATACCAGGGACAGTCGATCGGCAAGAGTCATTATAGTAATGCATTTCTAACTGTCGAGTTAGCAATAATGGCCTGAATAGAAATGAAATAGTGTACTAGTTTTATCAATTTGTAATTATCTACGGATACAATTAACATTGTAATACTAATAATAAGAAATCTCACAATAATGAAGGCTCGGTCGTCAGTATCGAGATCCGATGGTAAGGGATTCGAGTTAAAACTTATTTCAAGAAAGGCGACCATTAATGGTAATAAATGCGGTTACGCAAGACAACAGATGCCTTATGAACAATTTTTATTAGAAACGTGATGAGTAATTCGTATCGAAATCAGTGCCGATCCAGTAGTGATTGCGGCCGGGCCGCGCGTGATGCCGCGACACCTTCCGGCCGGTGTGAAACATTATTATTTTTTGATAACTTAATGCCCATCTCTGTAACGGTGTAATTGCCCGTTCAGCGGTTTGTATTCCGTCGAAAAGATAATTTCTCGGTTTCTTCCCACCCTTTGTGACGGCTAAACCGATTTCCTGCCGAGCTACGTGAAAATTTAACCGAGTTAATCCCCTATCGAGCTTTTAATGACATTTTCTTGGAACGTGAAGCCGCAATAAAACAACCAACATGCCCGGACGGTTAGCCGCAAATCATAGAAAGATTTGCGCGCATTGATAAAAATAAACGACGGATGAGATTACGAAATCAATATGAAATTGCATTTCCTAATGTCAATTGTTAGTTACGAAGTGCAATAAAGTTCCAATAATCATGATATGAAATAATTTCTGAACGATGCGCTTGAGCATTCGGTCTCTCTGTCTGCTTTATATTCGCGTGTGAGTCTGTCTCGCTCGTGGCCCGAGGATCGCACGGGGTATGATGAACACGGTAATGATCCAATCAGAAGTGAAGTGCATCAAGTCTGGCCGCTCTGTGAGAATGCGGTTGGGGGTGCAAAAACTACGAGAACGGATTTAAATTAAACTGACCGCTTGCTTTTGTTTGGAACACCTCGTTGTATACAAATAATAATTTAATGTTTTTTCTGATTTGTTTATACTAGTTTTGACTTACCTAACAGGGAACTGCGGGGAGGTTGTACCTACTTAGAACTTAGGTACCTACACGTCTTTGTTTCCCTTTATGAAACTATGTTAACCGTAAATCAAGAAAGCATGTAATTACCTATTTACCACTTCATGAACCTAGGCCAAAAATAAGGCGTCTTTATCTAGAAAACCTTTAGCCAAAAATTCTATTCTCAAACGAAATAATCGTATGCTTAGATACTATATATATATATATATATATATATATAATGATATTATATTATTGGAATGAAATAAAGACGAAATTGCGTTTCTCTGTAAAGACAAAAGATTTTATTTACTATTTTTTTAACAACATGTAATTAATACTAAATAGGTACATAAATCAGTTATTAACTTACCTGTAAAGACAAAAGAAACAACATTTAAAGCCTTTACTTCAGGTATTGTTAATTATAACACAAAGTTTAAATTATTAACTGAAAATCATTTAACCTCTAATTGTTAGTTTCGTCGAAAATCACAACTGTCAAATGTGACAGCTAGTAGGGTTGTACCTAGTACGGTAAATCCTAAATCAATGTTATAAGAAAAGTAACAACACTAGTATACGAGTGTAGTTACTTTTCTTTACATCTCCCCCCCCAGCAGAGAACAATATCAAGTGGAATTACACGTATTGTTCCATCAGTGATCAGTCACTACCGGTGATAGTTTTGTAATGTGATATAGGTTCGACTCTGCTTTCCTGTGTCCAGTATCAATTTCGTAGATAGAGTTAGAAATCTTCCTTAAAATGTTGTATGGTCCAATTCTCAGTTCATCCATTTTCTTTCTATTCAGTCGATTCCCATTTTCTATATAGACTCTGTCACCCACTTCGAATTTATGTTCTTCTCTATACAGATCAAATTTTAGTTTATTATAATTGTGAGATTTAATTGTGTTTCTAAAAGCTATTTTCCTATCTCTTTCCAGATCCTCTTGTGAACATTTCGACTTTAATTCTAATGGTAAAATATTTACATTTTCGCCTTCCAATAGGTATTTTGGAGAAAATTTAGTGACTGTATGTTCTGTTTCGTTGTATTTTTCCACACACTTGTGCGCAATTGTTGTCCACGCCGATTTCTTATCACTTTCATTGATTTTACATCTTATCTTGTTGATTAGAGTCTGATTTAGCCTTTCATTTAGGCCATTTGAAAATGATGCATCCACTGCAGTAAAAATCATTTTTATATTTTTCTCTTTAAGAAAATCCTTAAATTCTCTAGAATTTATGCCAGGATACTGGTCTGTTAATACCATATCAATATCATTATTCACATATTGTACAAGTTTGATAAAATCTCCGGAATTCTGGTTTCTGGATGTTAAAATATAAGCGTATCTTGTGAAATGATCAACCAATAGATGTAAGTATTTTTTTGTGGACCTTGACCCTCCGAAGCCTCCTATGGTATCAATAGATACTATCTCAAATGGGCGTGTTGCTGGACCTAGATGTGACATTAAGCCGTATTTTGGTTTTCTCCTTGATTTGTTTTTTGTACATATTTCACATTCGTCACAAATTTTTTTAATATTAGCAGTAATATTCTTTGCTGTGTAGAATGGTGTTATCTTACTTATCATCTGAGTTCTTCCAATATGACAATATGTATCATGAACATCTTTGATTAGGGTTTTGCTAAGTGTTTCAGAAAGAACAATTTTGTTTTTCTTTTTATTCTTTTTGTAGAAGATCATATTCTCCAATAAAAATTTATTCTTTTTACTTTGTATATCCAAGTTTTTATTTTGGTCCTTTTTAATTTCTTCTAAGTTTATTAAATTAACTACTTTTAAAAAATCATCGTCATTGTCATAAGGCTCAAGAACTGGATTTCTGCTTAAACAATCTGCTTCTTGATTTAATTGTCCTGGGTTATATTTTATTGTAAAATTATATTGTGATAGATAATATGTTAAATCACCCAGTTCCTCGTCAGTCCTAGCCTTGATGTTCAAATTTTCCAAAGGTTTATGATCGGAGTAAACTATAAATTCTTTTCCCATAAGCAAGTGTTGCCAGTACTTCACTGCTTCTTTTATTGCAAGACATTCTAGATAGATCGCTTTCTTCTTTTTTTGGGTTTCGTTTATTTTTTTTGAAAAATATGCAACTGGTTGACAGTCTCCATTTTTTATCTACTTGTTTCAGAACTGCTCCCACTCCTTTGATACTAGCATCTGTATAAATCCTTATTGGCAATTGTGGATCAAAAATTTTCAATATTGGTTTTGAACACAACAGTTCCTTTATTTTATCAAACGATTGCTGACATTCTGTGGACCATATGAATTTCGCATCTTTCCGTAGAAGTTTGTGTAACGGATCTAAGATTATTGCACTGTGTGGTACAAACTTATGTTGGAAATTTACCTTCCCTAAAAATTGCCGTATATTCTTTTTGTTGTTGGGACTGGAAAATCCTTGACAGCGGTTAAGTAATCTTTAATAGGGGTAACTGAATTATTTTCTATTATGTGACCCAAATATCTGGCATGACTTTTGCAAATGCACACTTGGAGAATTTCAGTCTGAAGCCTTCTGTTAATATTGTCAAATAATTTTGATAGATGAAGTATGTGTTCTTCGAAAGTTTCGGAAAAAAATTAAAATGTCATCAATAAAATTCACTGCGAAATCAGTTAGCTTATATTTTCGTATGATGTTGCTTAGTATTCTTTGGAAAATTGCAGGAGCTGTTTTTAAGCCAAATGGTAGACACACCCATTGGAAGTGACCTTCTTGTGTAACGAAAGCTGTTTTATATCTATCTTGGACTTTCAAAGGGATTGACCAAAATGCCGAATTGATGTCTAAAGTGGAGAAATATTTGCAATTCACAGTTTTTACCATCAAGTCCTCAATCAGCGGGAAAGGTTGAGATTGTGGGACCACAATCTTATTTAATTCTCTAAAGTCTATACATAATCTTGTTTTTCTTCCGTCCTCCTTTTTATATGCCAGAGTTACAGGAGCAGCAAAAGGGCTATAAGATTCTTCAATTAGATTTTTATTTAATAATTTTGATATTTGGGTTTCTATTTCTTTTCTATCATCCGCTGTGCACCTGTACGGACGTTTACAGCAGTATTTATCCATCATTAGATCTATATGAGCTTCAATCACGTACAGTTCCGACGTCATATTTATCCTTAGCAAAAACCGATTTATATCTCTCAATCAATTCATCAATTTGTGTCTGTTGGTATAAATCCAAGTGATTAACTGACATTTCAAATTTATCAGAGTTTATATGTTCGTTGAAATTTACTTCGCACCTGTTTTTATTTATAGTTTCCTCTTCTAATAATATATCAGATCGAAAAACATCTTCAATTTTGTCACCTAGTACATTAGGAATATCGACATTAGATCTATTCAAAAGTTTATATTTTGAATCTTTATTTTCTATCTTTCCTTGATATGAGAACTTGTTGTCCCCTTGGTTGTTACATTGTATGATATTCAATTCTTCGTCTTGCATTAATCTGAATTGTTTAATACAATCTAAACCAATTAGGAAGTCGTAATGGAAATTTTCATTATCTATGACAAAAATATCCACATTTCTTTCAATATCATAAATTTTAATTTTTAGTGTTACCACACCTTTTGTTTTCTTCTCACCATTAATAGTCTTTAAGTGTGCCATTTGTGTTTGACATGTATCTTTTTTAAATTGAATTTTCAATAATTTGGCATTTATTAATGACACATTTGAACCAGAGTCATAAATCCCAGAAACTTTCAATGTGTCATTTAATAATACATTTATTTTTATTAATGGTGGTACTTCTAGTTTTTTGGATTCATATTATTTAGTTCAACTTCTAGCTCTGAGTTATTTACACTTTTTACATTTGCTCTTTGATTTCTCTCTTTAAACCAGCAGTCTTCCTCGGGATGAAATCGTCTCACTATTTTCTCATTTATACAAAATTGGCATGGCTTTTTCTCTTCAGTTCTTTTTGTTTTAGTATCAGAGTGTATAGGATTTTTTTTATCATACCTATTTTTTGTGACAAGATGTTCCAATCTCCCTATTTCTTTGTAGAGATCTTCAGTTTTTTTCAAAGTCACTCGGTCGATTTTATCAGAAACATAATTAGGCAGGCCAAATGCGATAAGGTCTATAAGAGTGCCAGTATCAACCGATTTTCTCACTTCCAACAACAATTTTTCTTTTTTTAGAGCATATTCAAGTAAAGAACCAGTTTGATATTTAAAACCCAGAGCGTATCTAATAGGCGACCATCCATTATTTGAAAATGTCTCACAAAAATTTTTCTCCCATATGTTCCACTCTGATTCTACTGTGAATTTCATAAGCATACAGCTATACCAATGTACACTTGAATATTCTAAAAAATTTTTTAATATTTCAATTTTTTCCCGATCTTCATTAATTTGAAAGCGTTCACATTCTTTATTGAAATCCTTAATCCACTGGTAAGTATTTGTGTTTCTGCCTGTAAATTTTTCAATCATAAAGTCTTTTGCAATTTTTCCTAAATTTTGTGTCTCCGTTTTTTTTTGTTTATCATAGAGTAACTTTTCTAACAATTTTTCCATTGATTCATTTGAGGCACTAGCTGTAGATTCACCGTGATGTACTTTTTCTATGATTTCTTCCAAATAAAAATCCTTAAACTGCAAATTTTGTTCTTGATCTAGATATATCTTCGATATCTCATCCGTCAAAGTTATCCAAATGTTCTTACTTGATGTCTTTTGTTTAATGTTTTCTTTATCTTGACATAGTTGGAAGTATTTGTTATTACTTCATGTAGATGCGCAGGTTGATATTCAGGTGGTATTTCATAACTTTTTCCATCAGGTGTAGCTATTGAGGTTATGCAAATAATGTTTGATTTTCCGTCTGCTGCAGATTTGACAGCAAAATCAAACCTTAATTTCTCCATATTTTTGAAATATTTGCAGAAAATGTTGTTTTATAATGATATTATATTATTGGAATGAAATAAAGACGAAATTGCGTTTCTCTGTAAAGACAAAAGATTTTATTTACTATTTTTTTAACAACATGTAATTAATACTAAATAGGTACATAAATCAGTTATTAACTTACCTGTAAAGACAAAAGAAACAACATTTAAAGCCTTTACTTCAGGTATTGTTAATTATAACACAAAGTTTAAATTATTAACTGAAAATCATTTAACCTCTAATTGTTAGTTTCGTCGAAAATCACAACTGTCAAATGTGACAGCTAGTAGGGTTGTACCTAGTACGGTAAATCCTAAATCAATGTTATAAGAAAAGTAACAACACTAGTATACGAGTGTAGTTACTTTTCTTTACATATATATATATATATATATATATATATATATATATACCTACTATTGCATATCAAAACAAATTGGGTCTTAGGTAATCGATAGCTTGCATTAAAAGTGAGATGCCCTAATATAATCCACGATTTAGGCTACAAGGCTTCAATCTGAAGTAAGGCTTCTAAGGCAACTCCGTATCGTTCAATTAGTACCTACGTAACAACCTCAGACTAGATCTAGATAGATTTTGACCTACCATGACAAGTAGGTAAGGTACCTACTATATACACTTGATAAAGCATTAAAACCTGCAAAATAAATAAATTATAATTTGAAGATTATAATCAAATGAAGGGAGCAGATCCCTAATTAAATCAAAAAGAATGAAAAATGTATGCAATGGACATTGTCGAACGAAAATTGACCACAAGACTTTTCAGGCACTTGACATAAGTACTCGTAAGTGCTCGAAATTCCATACATTTTTCATTCTATTTGATAGCTTTCATGATTGCCCCTTGTCTTGTCTTGAAGGCTGGTCTTAGACTTCAGACATTGTCTATTACTATTATAAATTGGTACGATAATAATTACGATTATTAGGTAGGTATCTAGACATTGGAATGAAACAACTTTAGAGATTTAGGGAACCCGCGTACTTTATTTTATTATCTGATGATTTCAAAATTTTACAAACTTTAAGAAACGTCAGCAAATAAAATATAATCCACGAATAAATCCGATATACCTACCTAATTGTTTCATTCCAATATCCGTATAAGTGCCAGTCGTTGTTTTATTGACTTGATGCAGTAATTAGACGCTACGAGGCTTAAAGTCAATTTCCATGTAATTTTCTGTTTCTTTAAATTTGTTACTATAAGGAACTCTTTGTTCTTACAGTTAGATAATTAATTAAAAATAGATTGGTTTACATTTTTAAATTTGTACACAAAAATATTCGAATTATTCTTAATAAAATATTACATCGATGTAGGTACCCACAGGTACATGGGTTAAGCCACTTTGTAAGTTAAAATTTTAAACTTAAACGTCCTTAGTAATTTGTAACCCGACTTTAACCATACCGCACTGCCCTACAACTTTTGCATCTTCCAAAAATCAAGACCTCAATTTAACGCAACATATTTCATACAACATAATTACACAAAAAACTTGTAATAGTCTCATTTATTGTCTGCATTGCACCAATAGGCACTAAGTGTGTGCTTTTAAAACCCATTTTTTGGAATTAAAAAATAAGTAATGGTCCCAAAACACTGGCTGTTACGTTTCTCCGATGGCTTGTAATTATTTTAAATGTCCCGCGTGCGCCCGCGCCGCCGTCCAGAGCCGCGGGCCATCGCTCGTGATCGAGAAAACCATATTGAACCAAAACACAAATTAACTTGATACAATATCCGATTATTTCATTAAAAACCACTCAGCCGTACGCCTAGGTAAATTGTGGCTGTAAGTATGGACTTACTTTGTCTAGGACTTATAAATACAAGGTTTAAAGTTAAGGCCTTCAATTCATAATTGTCTGCCAGATAAAGAATTCCAAACCTGTACCCTTATGATTAAGTAGGCCGGCTTTTTTCTATCAATTTCGCCAAATACCTAATACCAATAAATTATAACGTAATAGGTATCCATACGAAACAAAATGGACGTGCATTACAATGTCAAAAAAGTATGAAGTGCCTACCTATGCGCACTGCGCGCACCTGCTAAACGATCACATCTCAGGACTATGTTAACATTTTATTTCACATGATTATACCTAATGTGAACAAGTACGCTTTTATTCAGTGTGTTATCAATTGTAGACTGCGTTATCTAATTTCTTGATTTGATACCTACCTATACATGTAGGTACGAAAATACAAAGATAACGTGGATTTCCATGTGTTAATAATCACTCACTTCAAGACGTTACGGCAGTTTATTACTAATTTCACGTCAGTTTGTTAATTAAACTTATAAAATGTCAAACTTTCATCAACCGTACATACCGGAGATGCAAAAAGATGTAAGTGATATTTTTTACTTATACTCGTATGGGGCTACATGGTGAATAGGTAGGTATGTCATCCCACAAAAACTAGTGCCATCGAGTATCTAAATAAGTTGTTTCATAGAATATTAAAATACTTAGTGGTTTATTCGTTTATTCAACCTTTACATTTAAAGTATAAATTAAGTGTAGGTACAAATTGGAGTAGTTACCTATTGAGCCTATAATTGCAATTAGGTACTTAATCAATACCGAAAATGTTTTAAAGTAGGTCCTGTATGTAGAGTATCTAGGTACAGGAAAACCTATGAGATATTTATAATTCACGTCGCTTAGTGTTCTTTAAATCCAACATTTATAAACTGATACTCACTAATTAGTTAGGAGTAGGTATATAGGTAGGTACTTAATGAGTATCATCTTATACTGGACTAAATATAAAATTTCCTTCTTTTCAATGTCTTCGTTTGCTAATTACTTACCTACGTAACACCACACGCGAGTCGAACCCGCACTTAGGTAACCATTTTTTTTATAAAATATCATTTACAAAAACACTGTATGACTTTACTTAAGTTTTATATACTTACATAGGTACTTAGTACTTACCTAGTAGGTACACCTGTCTTCCTACTGAATAATAGGTGAATTGTACGTAACTAAATTTGAAAATTTGATTTTAATAGAAATGTTGCCTACTTACACTCAACCTACTTAGATAAGCATCTACCAATTTGACTTTTTTGCCTTTTTCTATAAAATTTACCAAAGCTGGTCAAGCGCAGCCGACTAACAGTGAACGGTCGGTCACGGCCAAGGCCGGCCTTACACCGAATGTCGACTATCACCAATCATTTTCATTATTACATTAATCGATTGATACTGCATACGCAAGTCAACGTACCCACTAGATATATTATTTGTAGAGAATTTCTTAATGTGTATTGCGCGTGCGCCAATAAAAACGGTTTAAAGTAAAGAGATCCAAACAGTGAAAGCAAAATGGTGAGCATTGTGCTTCGAGAAATAGTTGCTAGAGCGTCTGTGGAATCTAAGCAAGAAACGGTTAGTATTTATTTTCCTATTTACTATTAATTATAGGAAACTTCTTAACTAAAATAATTACCTACCTACACATTGTCTTTAGACTTATTTACCTAGACGTGCAATAATTCCTCTCCAGAGATTATACACCCTAACTGGATCTTTTATTATTTTTATCTAATCGAATTGTCGAAAAGTAAACGTAAAACTTAAAAGATTTCAATAACATAGGTACCTACCACCATTATCATCTATAGACGTTTAAAAAACCGATTTTTTTTTTTTAACTAAATACCTACTAAAAATCGAAAAAATGTTAGTTAGGTAAGTAATCATTAAGTCTGAGAAAATTCATTTAATAACATTCCAGTACAGCGTACTCTTATTTATTTCACTGGACACTATAAACTATACCTAAATACACTTCAAACAATATTTCTGCATTTTTATCTTAATATTTGAATTATATTTAACTGTATAATAAAATACCATGTACTTTTGTATTTAAATCGCACATATTATGGGTTCCGTCTCAATTTTTGTAATGCAAGCAACCTTTGTAAACGCTTCATTTGGCGATCCTGCACGCTCTCTGCAGTCGATTTTATAAACTACTTTGACATCTTGTTGGGAAATGTTTTGAATGTAAATTGTAAATGAATATTCTGCTTATTTCTATTAAAACCATGATTTGAAATAAAATTTAAATAGGACATTGAAGTCGGAATATAGGAGCACTGAATGATTATATATATTGTTGTGCTAAAAGTCATGATGGGCTTAATTTGTGGTCGAAAGAAGATAACCCCAAAAGAGTAACTCCAAGTGACTAACTATGAAATATTTTGATAAATGCATTTTACATGTAGTTTTCTATGCTATACAAGCTTATTATATTATGCTGTGATTGCAACTAAGCTAACAGATAGTGATTTGTCCTGTTACAAGGAGTCTCAACTATGTGACAAGGACGAAAGCCTTTTAGACAAGACATACCGTGATATTTCTGAAAGGCAGTACAGTCAAGCTATGGCTAACAATAATGGTCTGAATGGATTGTATCGGCCTCGAAGTGCCCTGGCCCGAGCATTGTATGAAAAACAGCGAAATGATAGACAATTGCAAGAATATGATCAGAGCGAGGTAAGAAACAATCAACTATTATTCTAAATAAATTAGGATCCTAATATCTCATATTGATGGAGTAAGGTAAAGGTTGGATATCTTATATATAAAAATGAATCGCAAAATGTATTGGTAAGCGCATAACTCGACAACGCCTAGACCAATTTGGCCATTTTTTTTTTTAAATGTTCCTTGAAGTCCAAGGATGGTTCTTACGGCGCGAAAAAATCGAATAATTGCCGGGAAAACCCTAAAAAAAGCCCTTTTCTTTTCCCATACAAACATTGTCTAACTAAAGTTACCTAATTTGAATTTCAAACGGGCAGGGTGACGTCTGCTGCGACCGCTAGTTAATAATATTTAGAAATGTATGATTATTCCACAACATATTCAGTGCATTGGAATAAAATACTTTTGCTTTGCAAAAAAACGGCAAAGTACTACAATAGCAATACTAATTGTTAATTTTCAAAGACGCACCAATTTTTACTGTTTCAACTATTATATTACATAATAATTACAAGTCCACCTTGCTTTCCGACTGACAATTTGGAATAAATATCATGTAAACTTCCCTTCAGTATTAAATTAAAATCGTAAATCTCAGAATTCATTGACTGGCTTATTTGCTGTGCTGTCTGCCCGCACCATATCTCACTATAATTCACCCTTGCTCTGTACCCTTACACTCTTGAATGTGCTTGAGACAAATCGGATTGTGATCCATGCAAACCAGATGGTCCATTTGGACTGCCTTGAGTTATTTCTGCCTAAGTTTTTGTTAGATGATGATTTGTTAAATATTTTAATTTAATGGCACATTAGATACCAGTAATGTCATGTGAACTGCGGCAAATAAATATTATTTTAATTTTGTCTCAGGCTACGGAGTTTGTGACTGTACTGTTGTGATCAAGTTCTAGGATCTAACATATATGCAGAACCTAAAAAATCACAAAAATATGATTACTGGAGTACCAAATGATAATGTGTTACTTATTTAAAATTATTACATATGGGTAATAATTGAGGTTATTGATTTAAGACATTGTATTGCACAATATTGCAGTGTCCACATACCCAAATTTTATTTGGATATTTATGATCTATGTACAGATTTATTATCATTACTAAGATGATTTATTAAGTTTATTGATATTAGATTCTTATCACACTACAGAAAATGTAACTAATAGTAATTGACATGGCACAAAAACTTTATTATAATATATACTATAATAAAAGTATATTCAGTAAAAACTGAATTGAGAATATTCAAAAACCATTTGTCACAACTGAAAACAGTTGTTGCATAAATCTTAAAATCTGTTGACTCTTTGGTTTAAACAGGTATTTAAAAAACGAAATAATTACTTATAGTAAAACTTTATTACTGAAATATATTTTTTGGACTGAAATTTTAAGTTAGAGGCTGCTTAGCAACTAATATCCCCTGTAAAAGTGATTAAATAACTGTGCCAGGATATTCACCATTGTTGTGCTTCTTTTGATAATAATTCTGTGATTGTACTGATGATGTCTGTATCTACAGAACTTACAATCCTTGTTTACATCATCCCTACTAATATTATAAATGCAAAAGTAACTCTGTCTGTCTGTCTGTCTGTTACGCTTTCACGTTAAAACTGCTGGACCGATTTAAATGAAATTTGGTACAAAGAAAGTCTGGAGCCTGAGAAAGGACATAGGCTACATTTTAACCGACTGCAAAAAAGGAGGAGTTCCACGCGGACGAAGTCGCGGGCAGAAGCTAGTGTTTTATAAAAACTTGAATTCTTTAATTCCTCTTCTGTTTCTGTCTACATAACAATATTAGGTTAAATACATATAGCTATGTATAATAATATTTAGATAATAAATTCTGTTGCCTTCCAATAAATATGTAGAGAGGCATATTGTATTGTAACAGAGTTTCGCCTTATTTAGAGGCATTATGAGAATACTCAATTACAAGAAGGTCTGGGTATACGAGGAAAGTATTGACGTAAAAGAGCACTATAAAGGGATTTTTAGAAATAAATTCACCTGTAAGGGGGTGAAATCAAGGCTGTAACTTTGTGTAAAACTTTTTAAACTTAAATAATATTCTCTACAAGTATTAAAAAATGATTAAACGTTTTTGAGAAGCCTTTTTTAAATTAAAAATGGTAATGTACCTACGCTTATTAAAGTTGTTAAGTACTTTATAAAAAATATTGTACTGAAAAGTTAGTCAATAAAAAAGGACCTACTATCATAATTTATTCATCTCATAATAACAACGACATTATGTTTAATTTTGGGAACACAAGTGTTGGTGTAGTGGTGTAAGGATCTCGAGCAACTTGAATTTGATTAGTTCAACCCATATGAGAACTCGATAGCCTACCAACCAAATCTAGAGCAATAACCACGACAACGGCCTCGTTCCTTCGCCCAGTTGATTGCCGGATCCAATTTACCTTCCTGAGACAATTCCCTCAGCATCTCAGCATCGCCGGCATATCGTACGCTGCGTACGCAATCGACGCTCACGTGTACCTCCATAACGAGGATATATTTGCGTATGAAGAACACGAAATACCTCTGAATTGTGGAGGGAATAAGGCATTCAACCCGCTCCTTGCCACCCCGACCACCCCCACACACCCCCTCGCGACCCTTTTAACTTTCATCTCTGTCGAGTGCTCGGTCCACATACTTTTGTTCTATTTGATCAATGTTATTAAAATGTCGCGGGCTTCAGGATTACAGACATCTGACTATCGTATAAGCCGCTCAAGAGTAATAAGGGACTGGATTTCATGAAAGTTTGTGGTTTGAATTTTCTTATCTCGTTTATTGCGCCCCTTGGTATTTTTGTCGGCATAATATGAGCTTTTAATACGTTCGCGTACGGAGAATATAAGAATGGAGTTTGAAAAAACAACATGATATGGGCGACTTCGTCAATCAATTAAACATTTGTTTTACGATATTGTGAGTAATTTATGTTATTATTCATATACTAAAGAAATGAAAAAAATATAGTAAGTAAGTACTATCCGAACAGTATGCTGATGAAGCAAATTTATAACGTTTAACCTAGTAAATAGACAGTACGGGCCGTAATGTCTACCCACAACGCGTCGAACTAATAGTCATTGGTAATACAAGGTACCTACGTGTACGTTTATCTTCGCCGAGCACTGAGCAGGCCGAAGTGCGAGCGTCACACGAGATCGACGCCGTCGCCCGTAATCACTGCTATCCATTCTGTTAAAACCACCCGGGGATAAATTAGTTAAGTAGACGCTTCCGTTAATCGACCGGTCGGTGCCGGTCGCCCGTTCTAAATGGATTAATTTATACTTATGAGCGAGGACGTTTTCGGTGTCACGCGAGGATGGGGTGATTGTGTTGTGATTGCTTGCGCTTCCTATGAAGGCATCCTTTATTAAACGATTCGGCCTCGCGTCGCCCGCTCTGTGTTAACATTAAAACTCTTTACTATTGCGTCGCGCAAGGCGATAACACTTTGCTTTATATTATCCACTTGCTTACCATTCACCAGTTGGAGATGCATTATATTTATGAGTTCTAGTTGACTTAGCTTTCTGACAGTCTAGCACGTAAGGTTTTTGTTGCACAAGAAAACCTCTCTCATTTTCATACTTTAAGAAGTACCTATCCCCCAGATCAAAATTATGAAAGTTGATTATTTTAGCTAAGTGGAATATATCTGATGGGAAATTTTTGTTAATTATTTTTATACAAATCGTTAGTTCTGATATAGCTTTGTGTTTTGATTTGTTTAAAAACCCGTGCTAATTTTCTTGTTTTTAAAAAGTGTAGCTATAGTTTATCATGCATAAAAAAACGAAAACCTATTTATCATTCATCGGTCGCATTGAAGTTGGAGTTTACTTCAATTTCTAGTCTATTCAAGTATTCAAATAGGTACACCTTTCATATTCCATTTTGTTTGTCGCATAGATGCATCCTCGATACCAGAGGCGTGGTGTCCACATAGAGCTAAGACACCTGAGTCGCACTGGGCGCATCGCTCACTGCAATCTGTACATTATTTCTCCATTGTTCGCGTAACGAGCCCCCTCCCCCTTAAGGCGCCACCCCCGACTCACCCGCACCCCCTCTGAGCCCACACCTAGCCCCCGGGCGGTGGGACCTCGCTCGCGCCTTTCTTTTATCATTCCTCTCTTTATTTCCGAATGCAAATAATCCTCCACACGTGTGAGAACCGAAACCATTGTTCTCGCCTCCCGCCCCCACCGGGGACCTTGGTGACGCAATCTTTTTCTTCGGCATTTAGGCAAATGTAACTACCTACATGTTTGCGCGACTTGCATTCCAATAAAATCCATTATAATTAGATTCCAAAGACGTAATTTGCGAACTAGTAGCTTACATTTCTTTTATATATGCACCTATATATCTTAGAATTGGCGTTATTTTCGGAGACGCTGTAGGTATAGTTGATAAAAAATAGCACCTAAATTATGTTATCGGTACTGAAAAAAATAAGATTAAGAAAAAACCTACTTTTTCGGAAACTTAAGGGGAACGTGGAATACAAATTAGAGAGAATTAGACTCCTACATACTCAAAGTATCGTCACTATCATTAGTAATATGATGTTACTAGTTATAACCACGTAGGTACTTCTATAAACATCTTAGGAACATCCTGAAAATCTTTCATGGGCATGTACTAGGTACTTTTTGTTTAGCTTCCTAGTTAATAGCTTAATAGTGCATAGTAACATTAAGATCCGCTCTTAATGTGGTTAAGAACTATTCTACTAATAAGAGCTCGTAATTCGAGTTCGTATTCTGAGGGTGCGGGCTGGTCGCGAATAAGGCCACTATCTGCGTGGAGGACAAACTGCTCGTTAGGCCTCTGGCCGCGCGGCGGAAGGGTGGAGCGTCGCGATTCCCAAGAAAAACGTTAAGTGGGAAATCAATACGTATTAGGCGCGATATCAGACCATCGTGTCACTCCATGATGGATGGTAGCCCCCAACTTCCCGCCTCAAATCTAATAATGACAATATACAAATTGACGTCCGCGAGCGCTTCCGAAACGCGATAGTGTGCCGTCGCTGTCACCACTCACATTATGTAAACAAACACGAAAAAACTGATCGGTCCCTCTCAATTTCAGTAATAGAAATCTCAATTACGGATATGTTTTTTGTGTCGCCATCTATCATGCGGTGTACTCAGAAGGCTGCTCCCGTGTGAGTCAATCGTCGCATCGAATAATGGCGTCGCCTTCGTGACGTCTTACACGAGAAGCGCGATATTGGAGAGGATCGACAGGCGGGAGTCACTCGCGTCTCTACATATTGAAAGCATTCGGAATTTGCAAATAAATACACATAGGTACAAGCCTCCCACCTAAGCTACGCGCCACATCGCGTTTCACTGATGCCTCTAATAAAATTTAAATCTTTTCTGATTCTTGTTTAATACAAGGCACAATCACTGCTGGTACTGTTACCTACATGGTATTCATTTAGGGCTTAAGAAATGGTCTTTGATCTTTTTGAAGAAATACTTTTCTTTTTTTGTCCAGTTCTCATGTTGCCATTGTCATGTCGTCTAAGTGATTTGAATTTCCGATATTTTGTTCCGTTTGCCTGATTCGATG
This sequence comes from Polylopha cassiicola, assembly GCA_038024825.1. NCBI lineage: Eukaryota > Metazoa > Arthropoda > Insecta > Lepidoptera > Tortricidae > Polylopha > Polylopha cassiicola. Next base: position 9,094,790 of record CP149044.1, on the reverse strand, counting down.
TTAGTGATTCTCAAGTACCTACTTATTGACCAAAACATTATAACATGAACTACTTCCGCACTGTATAGTCTTACGTGAGATTAAGCCAGGGTGGTTAGAGGCCAGCAGTGTGGGGGGTGTATTTATGTCACCTCGGGGACACGAGCTCTCGCCCCTCCCCAATTATACCGCAGTAAAAGTCATAAAAAGACACCCGAAGTTTTTACACGAACCAAGAAGAGGCTCACGCGAAATTAAGAGGGGCGCCGAAATGTGAGATGAGCATGAATTTTTTATAAGCCCAGATGATGGTGCTCCGTTTATGATGTCTTATGGCGGTTAATGCTCGCGGAGCACGCGCTCTTTGTTTGCTCGGCTGAATCTTTGATGAACCAGCTTTATTGCCGCCACAAGCTATACCAAATAATTAATTACCCTATTGGACATTTGTTACAGTTGCTTCAGTGATGTAGATAATACCTTTGACTAATCAAAGGTAATCCATAATAAGTCTCTGGTTAGTCTCAGAAATACTTAATTTGTAATTTTAATACACTAATCTGACGTTTCTACGTTATATGCTCTTTATGTTTTCATGCAGTTACTGCTAAAATTAACTATGGGTTGACATAACATTGTCACTAATCGATCATACCCAAGTAGTACCTACATAAAAGCAATATATAGAACCTAGGTACCGCATGCATCGACTGGCTTAAACAGTTAGAAACATTTTTATTTATGCATTTGACTCTTTTTATTTTTTTCGACTAGAGTGACTTACTTCTTACTGCGTGCTTACACAAGTGTTTAACTCATTTCATTTAATTCTTAACCGGTTCCTGACTAAAGTTCAATGTTAGGTATTATTATTAAATTGTTGAAAATAACAATTCCTTTCGTACCCTCTTTCAATTGGATTAAAGTCACTGAGGTGAAGTAAGTACCTTCGGTTAAAGTAAACATGCTTTATTAAAATCCAGCACCTTTCTACATTATTTTCTTTTTAATCTCGTTGGCTTATTGCATACTTATTTGTAACTTATGATGACTTTTAGATGAAAATAATGCTTTGTTATGGTTAGAGTCCCACGCGAGAACGTAACTCGATCGCACTTTTTTCAATAAAGATGGACGTCATAAATTACGCTTTTATTTAATGCGATTTATGTTCACGAAAGCAGGTCGAAAACGACCTGAGACCTGGCTAACGCAAACAATGATTTTCGTTTTGTTTACATTCGTATAGAAGTATACATTCTTACGTTTAATTTCTTTTGAGACCCAATTGATTTCTTTTACGACTGTGTTTATTGAGCTCACTCGGAACTTGAAAACTTCAATCGTATCTTGAGTATATTAAGTAAGTAACTGTACAGAAAGTCGTAGTAATATAGCTAAATAGTTCGGAGGTTCCCGTTTTTCTAGACCGTAATAAAAATCTAGCGTAGTTCAAGGCATAATGTGTTCGATGCACCCGTGGTTTCCAGATAAAGAGTCCGCCTGAACACAATTCAATGTTTAATTCATACGGTGAAAACACTTATATTAACGCGTTGCGTATCGCCAGTATCGCTACGCCATGTTTGTTATCGCTGCTTTATGTACAGACAGTTGTATTAAAAATTATAATGAGCCAACTACTAGAGCAATGCTAGACTGGTAATAAGATCCTTACCTTAACATACTGTTACTGCCGGTGTATTATTTTTCATCATTCCTGTCAAGCTAGGTAGACCAGTGACTAAATTGTTATTTATATGCTAAACATTTAAATGTATCTTTGGTAAATACTTATACATAAATAATACATTTCCTACACTTTTAACTTTATAACGAATACATCTTATACACATAACGTTTCATTGTTTCGTGAGCACGTCGTCGTAAAGTTTAAGCGGACGTAATGCCGGTGGCGTGGAGGTGTCACGCTCTCAGCACCACTAGGGTATGGACCCTCGTTGCGATTGACTAAGTAGGCTAGTATAGCCCAGCGGTGCGTGCGTGCCGCGAGCCGTCCTCCGGTCGCAGCTAATATGATTATGACAACGCTACGTGCCAACCGAGCGTCGGAATCCTCGCACAAATATTCATTAATCTTTCACGGGCCGACGTCGACCGCGATGGAGATTTAATCAGATTAAGGATCATCTTTTTTTGCGGGAAAAGTCGTGCCCTTTTGTTGCTAGTCGGCCTTCTCTCGCACTTTTGTGTTGAATTTATGACGGGCGACGTTTGCTCTGAATTCGAAATGCATAATATTATGTACTTGTGATATTTGTTTCTAGAAATAGTTAACTGCCGTAAAAGTAGGACCGCCGTTTACTGATTTGGTTGGTGAGGGAATTCAGTGCATGTGGGTTATCGGCGCCGCTGAGACTGCTAGTGCTATGGCTGCCCGCCCGGCTGCCGCGAGTGTTCGGCGGAGCGCGAGCACTACGCTCGCCACGCAGTCTGCCCGCATCGCGCCGGCAGTTGCTCTTTATGGCCGATACGAGACGTAAATACTTATCTTTGGGTTATCCAAGTTTCAGGGTCAATAGCGAAGGTCCAGATCGACGTTTTATATAGTTACTTCAAACCCGTTTTGTGCTGATTCTTTTTGTACCTACGTTACAAATTTTAAATTGTTAATGTAGGAAAATGTGACTGCCATTACATTTATTTATACTTTTGACTAGGTTTGACACATGATCAATATCGTACTCTTGCAAGATATTGCAATTGGTGTAATAAGTAAATGCGCAAAGCTAAAAATTATTCTATAAAGTAAAATAAGAGCATTCGAACTGCTACGAAAAAATGTTAACACTTAAATGGTCGTGCGGCAGCAGTCCGTTTGATTCGTAGATAGGGCGCTGAAGGCCGAATAAAAAGTAGAATTAAGCGCGGCGAAACGCGCGTAAAATTATTTTACCATTGTATGCAAATCAACGTTGCCGTGATTATTTTATTTCCTAAGAGTCTCCGAATATAAATCTCGGTTAAAAATAAACTAACCTGGGAGACGTCTCTGAGTTGATAGGTGTTTTAATAGTCCATTAATAGCAATTTAAACTTTACAATATTTTTAGTTTAACTCGGCTGGGCGTTGAGAGTAAAATTGCCGCGGGAGAACTGATGCCCAATAACTGGGCTCAGACGTACAAGAAAAGTATGAATGAGTAAATAAATACACAGAAAGTTGACAACAACGAGCTTTGCGGACGTTTACAGCTGACAAAAAGGGCTTACGTGCGGCATCGGACCCTCGGCCGAATGTGAAAATACCTGAGCACATTTTTGATGAATCTTAAACAACAAGTCACAATTGAATGATCTATATTTCACTTCTTTTATTCGATCTAAATAACATGATTGATGGCTTTGATTTGTTTTAAGGCATACCGCAAGGACCACCGGATATATCTAGTTGTTTGGTGCTAGAAGTTGATTCGTATCTGATTATGTAGAGTCGCTATCTATGCGCGTGTGTGCTTATTATTGTCATATATTGTTGTTGCTGTACCTTTCTTGCATCTTTACTCAGTTTTTTAACCAATTAAGAAATTTCATAATTTTATATCGATTCATCAAAAATATTTCAACCATCGAACTAAAAAACATTACGGCCATCGTAACATTCTTGACACCCGAGAGGGATAAAGCGAGCGGCCATCTTGGATATAAACGCATAACTCATTTATTAAAAGGAGTCGCTTCGGTCCCTGCGGCGTGCGGTGTCTAATGAAAGTTGCGCTGCAAAAACGTAGCGTCGCCGGGAATGTGTCGCCCGCGCGTTCTGCGACGTGTACAGGCTATAAAAATACCGGCGTCCGCTCCCGCACCGCACCCGCGAGCCACACCGCACCGCGAGCGCCCCTCTCCATTTCTTTTTCAATCAATTCAATCAAAGGCTTCCATATTCGATTCCTGTTTGATAGTTCGATTGTACGATACCCAACCAGTGTATCAATTCAATACTTGCTAATTTAATAACCTCTCGAATAAGCAATTAGTGCACTCGATACAATTTTATCTAGTGATACCTTTATAATCGTAAACTGTGGTTTCTTATAATAAATTACCTCGATACCGGACCCCGGGGCTTCGTTTGAACGGCACGAGCGTTCTAAAAGCGGCCTGCTTTTTACCGTCACTGTTAATTTCAGCGGACAATGGGTGGAGCGATCGCCGATCGCGTCCGAACAATCGACACGCCATTCTGAGCGCTCTTAATTGCTCCTTTTACCATTGAATAATTTCCATTCCAGCATATAATAAACGTTTGCTTATTTCAACAATTTCCCGATGGCAAACGACTTTATCACGCTAATCTTTCCTGGAATTTAATTGTACGTCGAAGTCGTCAAATGGAATACCTCGATAATGGGTTCGATTCAATGAAAGTGGAATCAACTTACGTTAGAAGAGAACTGACCCATAGTTAACCTGAAGTTATTTTAACAGCCGAGCGCTTGGGTGGTAACGAGCGACGATATTGTCTTGAGACATAACGGCTGATTTTACGATCAAATCGGCCCAGTTGGTGCTTAATGTAAAACCAGTTTAAATACACTCGTAAATCTTGCGAACGCGTGCCCACGCCTCGGATGACGGCTGCGCACATCACAAGGCACGTGCATTGCGCATCTCGACCATTCTTTGACAAACCTGATCCTAGCCAACACAACACCAACTCAACTTTTATCAATATTTTCTAGGTAGGTAGGTAACTTCAATACAAGAATGAATTTTACTATATTTTATGTAATTTACTTATCTCAACTTTATTCTGTTTAATAATTTCTGATGCCTTCGCGGTTATTACACATTGGAATGAAACAACTATTAACGGATTTAACTCGCGTATTTTTATTTTATTTTATTAGCTGACGTTTCGGATTCTTTACAGTTTCCATAATCGTAGCACGACTGAGCTGACAATAGTCTAACGCTAAAGTGCTACGATTATGGAAACTGTAAAGAATCCGATACGTCAGCTAATAAAATAAAATAAAAATACGCGAGTTAAATCCGTTAATAGTTGTTTCATTCCAATTTATTCTGTTTATTACTATAATTGAAGAAAGCTGTTTTAGTGGCTACCTATTTTATCACTATCACAAATGAGAAATCATGTATTATGAGAAATCATAATTAGGCATAACTGGACTGTTAAATTTTAGGTACAATTCTTGTAGAACCGATGTATTTTTCAAAAATAAAAAAAAATGCTTAATTTCCTTAAGACAAGCCTATCAGGGTTTGTTAAGTTTTTTCTGCTAATGTACCTTAAATCTATATAATACCTTCAGTTCTTTTTCAAACCAGATAGCAAGCACCTAATTAATTTCGACTGTCTTTTTCTAATTTCGTTACGGATTCCTTGTGCTTGCCGTTGATTAAATGATGCATTCCCATGACCCGCCGACGCGGAAACAGTCGGCATCGGGCAGTGCAAATGAATCCGCGCGATCACGTCGCGCCATAAATCGCTATCCCGATAGAACAATTAAAAGACGAGTTTAAAACAATTACGCAACGGTGGCCCCCGGCGGGTCGTGCCATAGAACAACGATAAACCTACTCGCGTATGAAGCAATGAACATCCTTCATTCACGATTTAATAGTGCAATTAAGGGAGATTTGTTATAACATGGGAATTTACTTTCCTGTACCAGGTGTTATTATGAAGCTAATGATGAGGCCATCTAATTCTACAATCGTTGTGTTCAAGTAGTCTTATTTAAATATCAGCCTCCTAAATTCTATAAACATAGTTCATACCTAGACAATTTTTGCCAATAAACTCTTAAGATGCAATCTGGGAAGATCTTACTAAAAAAACATAATTTATAGGAAAGGTCAGTAAGTAAGTAGGTAAATATAAAAAGTTTTGTAGAAAGTTAAAAAAAGGGTATTTATTATCTAAGCTTTATTAGCTACCTACTCTATGCGTATGCACAGATATTTTTTTATATTCTACCTAAAATTTATAATATAGCAATTCAAAAAACTTGATGTAGGTAAACGTACACTTTCTTATTCCAACAATGTCATTCAACAACAATAGGTTACCTACATATTAACATAACATCATAAATACTCCATAAACAAAAGCGAACAATAAAGAAAACCCACACGACGCAATAACGTTCGTAGTTTATACCTACTAGTCAAAGTAGCGGACACACCCGAAGGCAGGAGCTAGCGAACGAATAACTTAATGTTTATCGAGTAGCATTGTCGAGTGTTAATCGAAACCCAATTGTTTTACTGCAATAAGTCATGCACATGGAGTTTTAATTGAGACTTGCTATCAATGCTATCGTAATATCTCGGCCCGGGGCTGTTACCATAGTTGCCTTACGTGATAGTAATGGCTGCTGTAGGTCCACAGTAATCGTACGATCTATAAATTCACAGGAGTATTTAAATGATGGAATACTCTAACGCTGTCTATATGCCCATAATATTCAAATATGCATAATTGTAAGGACTCCTTTTACAGTTTTTACGCATTCCTAGACAATAAACTAGACAAATAGATGATATTATTTATTATGAATTTTGTCATTATTGTAAAAAAAAAATCATACGGTTTACAATATTACACATAAGTACATAATATACATTTGAATCATGACTTAATTTACTTTACTTATATGTAATTCATTTCCATATGTGACACCGTCACATTGCTTGTACACATAATGAAAATTCGTAGTGACTGCATCGCGTTCCGCCTCGGCGTCCAGGGAAGCAGATCTGCATAGGGGCTGATCCCATTTTAATGGAGCGCCCGGCAAACAAGCTCTGGAGCCGCTTACGAGCAAATCCACCGGGATCTCCTACGCCACTTAGCTTGAGCGTAGTTTTATACATACCGTACCTGCTGTCCAGAATACGAGTATATTATGTCAGAGTTTCACTCTTGTATTTAGGAATTTAACATTATTTGCCGAACACATATTCGTTTAGGCATAGACACGATGAAATTTCACAGAAATTAATACTTTTAGACTATATAAAATATGAGTTTTTAATTATAATTAAAAAATATAAATATTTTATGTCCGTTTACAATAACGTTTAAATCGACTGCCACTCCACCCTTTTACCTGCCGAAGATTTCACACATTTAAACGAGAATTAATCTGGCATTGTGCGAGTGGCACAGCGCGAAGTCGTTAATATTTCGCTCCGTATTGACAATGCGTCTACACTAAAGGATTTGATTCATTAGCTCAAGGGCTAACGACCTCACATAAAGGACCTGCGTCCTATTCGAAGGATGCACCTCCCTGACCTTCTCGCTAACGAGTTGGGGATAATGATCGTATTCAAAACGATGTGACTCGCCGAATGCCGAGATAAACAATTACAATCATAAAATAAACCCAACAACATTCTCTTGCGATGAGCCATGGAAGTATACGTATTAATGAATCATTAAAGCACAACTTTGATCGGCATTTGTATCTTTTGTTTAATGTATTACTATATACTTCTATCCGTGACTTCATCGAGGTAGAATCAGTACTTGTGGTAGGTACCTTACAGGTATCACACTTCCACAGTAAAATCCTCCCCATATTCACTCCATCAAGGGATGATTCCCGATATAAAAACTATCCTAGGTCCTTTCATATCAAATGTTATTAAAATCGGTTTTGATTTAAGCGTAAGGGTGAGCCACATACAGATATAGACAATATACTTTAATTTTAAATATTAGAATAATATATTATGATAGACGTTACAATCTGTAGGTACGTAGAGAGTTACCGACCTACTAATAGTGGTGACCAAAACAGTTCAGATGGTCTCAGGAGGAAAGCTAGCAAGGGCATCTTGCATAGAATAGAACGCTCGAGATATCTGCTTCATATTAAACTGGGCAGTTTTTCTGTAAAACCTCTTCAATGGAATTTACTAATCATCATCGGAGTCTAAACTACTTATATAAAATACTAGCTTCTGCCCGCGACTTCGTCCGCGTGGAACTCCTCCTTTTTGCAGTCGGTTAAAAAGTAGCCTATGTTCTTTCTCAGGCTCCAGACTATCTTTGTACCAAATTTCATTTAAATCGGTCCAGTAGTTTTAGCGTGAAAGCGTAACAGACAGAGTTACTTTCGCATTTATAATATTAGTAGGGATTATAAAACATCGAATGCGGGATTACAGATTGTCAGTATTTGTATCTTATACGCATAATTAGGTATATCTACTTATAATACTTTGATGGTGCTTAGTTACCTAGATCTAAAGTTTTTTCGTGTGCGTGAAAGTGCGAATTACACTACTTATTTGCGACGCAATTGAAAGACTATTACGAAAATATATTAGTAACCTAAATAAATCAGAAAACACCAACACAAGTTGCAAACAACAAGGCACTTCCGCCTTGTTGTTTGTGAACAAAACGAACGAAATTGGTAAGCATTTTCAGATCGTGTAAAGTATGATTTGAATAAATAAAAGCATTGATTAGCCTTGCAATCTACCTGTTGGAAAGACAAATCGACGATTTATTCATACGGAGGTCGCGACGTATCTATTTTGTTTTCTGATTTATTTAGGTAACTAATATAATATATTTTCGTAATAGACTTTCAATTGCGTCGCAAAATTTACTCTTCTTGTGTATATTTTTATTTATATGACAGCCATCAGAAAATACAATAGCAGCTTTACTAATGTTTAACTATTATTGTTTTACGTTAACTGTTTCTTCTATTTAGTAGGTAGGTACCTACTTGATTTGATATGGTTAGTGTTTTTTCGAGACATGAATGTTATTACAATCTGTTAAAATGGTATACTTACGGTACTTTTTTAACAGATTGTAAAAATACATTTCTATTAGTAACGTTCCGTAAAATTATGTAAGTTACTAGAATTTGTTATCCGTGTAACTTCATTTCAAATCATTCACATTCTCTAATTAGCATAAAACGTCACCGCAGTCACGTTTTTGATTTTACTTGGCGTTATGAATTAAAGTGCCTACTGCTTTTCATCACATCTGTTCCGTTATACCTACAGTTTATGTTGTATTTTTCCTTCTTCATGCATGGATTCATGAGTTCTTATACTGTATATCGCTACATTAAAACATAATTTAACTCAATAAAAATGTAATAGATACAAATAGTATTTGAAAGTTTTCAATTCTTATAGTTGAATTTGCTTAACAAGGGCAAGTAGGTAGGTACTTTTCCGTAATATTATGGGTGCTTTTAATAGATCAGAAACTCTAACATCTAAGTGTTAACAATATGAAAAACAAGTGTCATAAACAATTTAAACTTCTGACTACGGCATCGGTGAGTGAAGTATTCAAAATTTTCCGCGATTTGTATTCCATCTGGATAATTCGCCTTCGCCTCGTCGTCCCTTAGTTCGATGCAGACTATTTTAAATGTAAAGACCGCGCATTGCATAATCACCAACGTGATTCGCTATCAGTATTCGATACTAAATATTTATTTCCCTCGCTTTTTACGATACTTCAAGCGATTCTCCGTAATAATGTTCTAGATATCGATAGTTACATTTGAATTTATGTTTTTAGACAAATTTACGTACTGGTTTACTTACTGTATGAATAATATAACTACAAATATACAAATGCCGCATTTTTAATTCAATATGAAAGTCATTTAAAAACCCAGTGCTTTCAGAATTTAGTTTTTTTTTGTTATTTTAATTGTTTCCTACATGAACGACAATTAGGTACCTACCTAGTGGATCATCTGTTGTTTCTTATTTCGTTACTTTGTACTTGAGTCAGTCCTATTACATAATTTGAATACAACATGAATATTAAAATGGTCTGTCAAAATAACATAAAGTAATTATTAGAAATTCTAATACCTACAAAGAAGTGTATTAAACATGTAATGTTTTGACATAACCGAACGTTCTCAAATTATTTATAGCTCTTTGCCTCGTATCAAAGTCATAACAAAATTGAATACCTCGCACCCGGATCGGCTGTTCTTCACTCGCCGTGACGATTGTTTCGACTACCGGTTTTAGATAATTATCTTTTTCATCACACACCCGTTTCACTTCGATTTTTAATATAAAGACAGATCGGGCATTAATTAAGTTGGTCTGATGAGTTTGCGGCGTCCCTCTCGCACACAGTCATTACTGCTACATGTAGAGGCGAGAAGTTTTTTTAATTCGTTATTATTCTGTGGCGTAAAGAAATGTTAATTTGAGGCAGCGTGAAATTAACAGCGGCCGCGTTGCCCTTTGTAGGGCCGCGGCGGCTGACTTAAACACACAACGGGTGACGAGCTACACGCTCCTTTCATACTCCACTCTCTTATTTGCACTCGAATTACTCTTTTTGTACACTTTCATTATGAGCTCCGAGCTATGGGTTGTTAAACATCGATTTGTAGTTCGAAGCACAATCGTTTGTATTTAATGTAGAAACTTTGGAATGAATGGTCCAATAACGCCGTGATTATGTTCGCAATGTTCAATCACGCCATTACTAATACCTGCGTAATGATCCATTTGAATCTCCTTAGCGCCCGTTTACTGGTATTAGAAATCTCTTTTGTCTAGACAACCGCAGCTCACTAGATAATATTATGTATCTACAGCTTGTCTACTGGCTAATGGAAGTCTGGAAATCGCTGCGTTTCATTCTCTTTTTAAATGCTATATAGAACGAAATTGATTATTTTTTATTTAATGCATCAACTCCGTTCTATCCTTTCAGGCGTATATTATAAATGTGGGTCTTTGCTATGGCTACATCTATTTTCAAAAACAAAAAACCTTAACCTGGTGTTAACTTGCTAATTTATTTCAGTGGTACAGAGTGGATAAAAGCCGATTGGGGCCTGAGCTGCAGGAGAAGTTCCATCAGCTGGAGGCGGATGAGGAGACGAAGGTGTTCCTCTCGGCCTCTATCGACAAGTCTACATGGGTGTGGACGCAGGTCTGGTACCTACTGGCCAAGGCAGTGCTGAAACACTTCTGGTCCGTCACAGATATTAATGGGTAAGTCATATATATGTATTTACAAGGTTCCTCGATAAGTGCAATCTCAATGAGTAGTCGCAAAACTTGAGTTTTAGAGTATATAGACTTCTTTTTCTACGTAGCAGTTCCTTCAGATCGGAGTAGATAGGTGTTTATTGAAATACGTAGGATTACTCTAAAATGTAACGATTTTAAGGTACGTCGGTATAATTTAGAATTAACTTAGTAATATTTAATATATACGTAGACTGCTTACGCTCTGATTCTCTTGACGTCACGGTAAGAGCGTTAACGCTGTGTATGCAATTGACAACGAGCGTAATACATATAAATTCTGCGATTTATTTTGTCGATGAAAAAGTTCATCGTTTAAAATACACCATCAAACGTTTTGATTTAAATGTAATGAATCATTTCTTTCACAACGATGAATTGCCATTTGAATCACGACAATTGGGCGTTATTAAGTGCGTCCAGATTCGTCCAATTACGCCAATTACACTCTCCCGGTAGCTGTAAGTATGTATAAGTATATTATTTCCTCATCCATTGTGTCGTGTATGCACAAATTAACTAATTCAAATACTTAGTGTATACAATTAGTCGATATAGAGTTGTCGATAATTTCATATATTTTATTGGCAGGTAAAGTTTAAGCTTTTAATGTAAGTATTTGTAATAAAATCAGTGTTTGCACGCTATTTACATCAATTAGATAGTATGTTTTTATAAATGAACTAATTGGAATATTGTTTTTCTATTTGTAATAAGTATTCACCTTAGATTTCTTCAGTCGAAGATAAGATCACTATTTATGCTACATTAGCAAGCATAATTTAATACGTAAAATCTATTAGCTTAAGTTTATATCAGAAATGCTTGTATAAAGCAACATATACGAAACAAATATGAACGTATTTTTACTTAAATGTAAATTAATCAGGAATAAGTTATACAAAAGAAAATAATAAATGTTTAATGAATATATTACTATGAAATGTTATCGATATCGATATCCATAGGGAGGCAAGCTCTACTCGCGTCCGGAGCTCTGTGAATGCGCACTGAAAGCGATCACGGCGGGTGTCTATAGCCGGCCACTAATAAATAATTTAAATAAATTGACGGACGAGATTTACTCATTGGCTGTTTCCGTCTCTCAATTACGTTTTATTTATCACTTGCTACTCGTCGGCGTCGGTGCGGCTCAAGAGTCCCGCACGCTACCCAGCCTTTGATTTGCATGTTTGCACGTCTCATTCCACTCTGTACGCAATCTACTCCGCTGGAGATGACACGTGGTTTCATATAACATTGACTTTTTACAGCATTGTTAACCACAATGTGGTCATTATTAGTCTGTTCTATTATATTCTCAATTAATGGCGCCTCTAGGTAATGTGGCAATGTCTGTATTTTAAAGTAAAATCTTAAATTGAAATAATATCTATAAAAAAACTAAAAATCGGCCATATTTGACGGCCTGTTGGTCTAGTGGTCAGAGGCCCTGACTACGAAACCGGAGGTTGCGGGTTCGAATCCCGCTAGGGGCAGATGTCAATGTGATGAGCACTGGCATCTGTACCTGAGTCTTGGATGTCTTATATGTATTTATGTATATTTATCCGTTGTCTAGTACCCATAACACAAGCAAAAAGCTTTGCTTAAAATGGGACTAGATAATTGGTGTAAATTGTCCAAAGATATTTATTTATTTATTTATTTTATTTTACCTTTTCGTACAATCAATAAATTCCAAAATTAACATATAATCAGTCTCATTGCAATGTTTTGTAATACGTGACATATGATTTTACAAATTTTAGTGTTGAAGCTAGACATATTCTGTAAGTAGTTATTTTTAACAGATAGTTCTTTGAGATATATGATGAACTCAGACACTTCTTTAATAGATAATCGATAACGGCAAAATAATGGCAAAATGTTTGATTATAATCCAGCGGTACGATCTGTGATAATTATTTTTACGATAGGTAGGTACATTTAAAAAAAAACAACGAAATTACGATCGCAATGATCGCTTTAATAACATATTTTTTTAAATACGTTTGCGGCTCGAATAAGTACCTACCTATTGACTATGATCTATCAATCTAAATTTGATAGATATTTTTGGTTCAATACCATTAGTTTTCAATTAAAATTATATTTGTAAAAATAGAAAACCTACTTACTGAAACTAATTTTATACTAGGTACCTAATTGAAACTCACATATTATTATTATAAGTAAGTAAGTACATAAGATTCATTCAGCAAGTACTCTATTTAAACCATGCAACTTCCGTTTAACGTTGCAAAGTAGTTTATTGAGATTTAAGGTAGTATAAGGTACATGTGTACAAGGTATGTTAATTTTGGAAAACCGCTAACTGGAATAATTACTTACCATATTGTTATAATTAAAAAAAAGAAATAAATATTAAATTTAGATAAAAACAGGAAGTAAATTATTTCTCTTGTCTTCCTCCAGGATATTTAATCATCGTCGCAGTAGTTAAAATGGATGGTCCAATAAACGCCCCGGGGCCATTGACAATCGTTTCCGGACAAAATATTTAAACGAATACATTTTCAATGAATGTCACTTGATGGAATTGATTTTATTTGGGATAATGTTCAACAGCATGGTAACCTCTTGATTGTCCACATTGGTATTAAGTTGAATCAACAAATCTTTCACCACACGTGTTTACTGTGTAAATAATATAAGTTTTTTTTTCTGTTATAAGTAAGTAGGTACTTATCAGTGTAAGTACTTTTTTTGGTGCACAATGGTAACCTTTTAATATTCGTATCCATTCTGGCTACCATATGTCTGAACTAACTAAGTACATAGGTATGTGTTCTTAGTTAGTTTCTTTCTATTTTAGGTTTAAAATGACATCCCTACACAACAATGTCAACAATAATAAAGTGAGGGTCACGTAGTGTTAATTACTACGTTTGGACAAACGCTTTTCAATCAGCGCTCCAGACGAGCTAATTGACACAGCGGCAATCGACGCGGCGAAACCAATTGGCGATTCTAATTTCGACTGCGATTTGCGTTTTGTCTTCATTGTTGATATGAATGCTTGTAACATTGATTAATTACGCACTTACAAATATACCAACATGAGAAGCTCTAAAAATATCTAATATTAATTAACGTTAGCTTCGATTATTGTTGTGACATACTAATTAACTATCTCGTTGAAACTGCTTGAAGGCCAACTTGGATAAACGATAGATATAGGTGCAATATTCAGATTTATAAGGTTTTTTCGAGACTTAAGCTTTACGAAGAGATACTATACAACTGAATTAAGTGCCTATATTATTTGTAATGCACTTACGCCAGATATACATACTTACATATATCAAATTTCTCAGGTAAACCGCAGTATAACTAAATTAAAAAAAATAAAAACTTTAAAGTGACAAGATAAAGTAACCTTCGTATGCAAATATTCTCCGTAAACGTCTCGCGGCCGACGTTACGTGATTGTTATTGCAAACATTAATTACTGCGACCTCCTTAAATCGCGAGTTAATAATGCAGTATAATTATATTTCGCTCTCGCGGCCGTTAAATACTTTATCTTTTTACGTTACCTCTTAAGTGCTTGTTTTTGTTAACATTAATGGTTTTTCTTATTCAATCTCATATTTCGTCCCTTTACTGTCAATTCCAACGCTGTTTGGATTATGGCCAAGTTTAATTAAACGCGTAATATTAAAGGTAAATATTAATTCAACGTTTTAATATAGGTAACTGAAATTGTTAACATTTCATTCTGTCTATGCTCGAACGAATCATTTCCGAAAAGAGTTACCTCAAGTAGGTAGTTTGAAATAGAGAGAAAATTTTGCTATTCAATCACGAATGCGTATTTTACCATAAATAGAAGTTAATCGCACAAGAAACTGTCCTTAGGTCTACGGTCTTTAGAGGCGTAATTACGGAGTATTTCTTGTGCGACGTATCTAGGGAGCTGGACAAAAGGCTGCGACAGGCGCAGGTTGAGTATTACCGGGTAGGAAATATTCAGCGGGCAATAAGATTAGGGTTATTTATTTATTGTGCGCAGTAAACCGCCGTGTGGTCCGTATTCCGCGGCGGTCGCCACTTCTCAAGCAGCAGCGATCCTACGATAGTGTACCATTAGCGCGAACACTCGCGCCGGCATCCAATTGTGCGCTTAGATATCGCATACAAATGTCGATCGCGCTCCGCGAGCTGCGGCCGCGCACCGCTCATCTGCATTCAATCCCATTGTTGTGGTTATTATTGAATGTATGCGTAATCGCTAATTTATGGGTCACCCTCCCAGCGTCACTGATCGGAGATTAGATCAGTTTCGGCTGTAAAATTTAGCTATTTATCCATGTAGCCCACCTTATTCTCCAAAAATCTATATATTTAACAAAGTTCGCTATGAAACTATATACACGTATGTATCTACTTAACTACATAGATTGTGTAAACATTTTTAACGATCCCTTATCTAGATAAGCATCTTGAAGTTTCGGCTCGTGATTGTAATTATTCGTATAAAAAGGCGACAGGAACGTAATAAGGAGTGAAAAGCCCCTGCGCTGCGCCGCCGTAAAAAGCGCAAAGAATACACCTCGATATGATCGCACAAAGGCCGCTCCTGAATCCTACCTCAATGCTAATTTCCACTATCGCGCTCGCCCTCATTCATTTTCAATCGGAGCCAGCCTCCGCTTGCTTCTATTTTTTAAAAATCACATTAAAGAATCGAATATGGTGGAAGTTTTTTTGTGCAGCTGTTGCGTGCGTTGCGATTTATTTATTTGCGGAGTTTTTTAAAGCGACATTCCGGCTCTCTGTATACTTGTGTCTACCCGCAATTGGCATTTCGGACTAAGGCGAAGTATACAAAGTCTTGGTTTTAACGGTTGTTTTTAACGCTCGAATCTTCTCGCGCAAGAAACGGAGGATACAAATAAATTATTAATCGTTTGTCCTGTCTTTTATAAATTAAAATCCGTTCTTTTTTTTGGTCGAGCGCGCCCCGAACAAGTATTTTTTGGAGTCGCATTTCATTGTCTGTCTTCGAATTTATTAAGCTTATGCCAGAGGTGAGCAATTAAATCTGTGACAGAAATTAATACGGGAAGAAGCAAGGAGGTGATACGGTGCGAGGCGGTCCTTGACCGGTTATTAATTCACAGCTTGTGTGTACTTTATTAATCTTCATATTATAAATAAAGACCTTCATCAGTAGCCGTAATAAAATATTCTTACCCAGTGGAGGTTGACACAGTTTATTATTAATGCTTAAATCAGAATGACAAAGAAGTTTAAGTACACGTCACAAAATAAATTGAAGCAAATTAGATTTCTTTTATGTGCTTGACACTTCAAACACACCATTTTCGTCAGTAACGTAAATTAAAATTT
This sequence comes from Polylopha cassiicola, assembly GCA_038024825.1. Classification (NCBI taxonomy): domain Eukaryota; kingdom Metazoa; phylum Arthropoda; class Insecta; order Lepidoptera; family Tortricidae; genus Polylopha; species Polylopha cassiicola. The sequence continues at coordinate 9,078,386 of CP149044.1, read as the reverse complement.
CCTCGAGACCTATGCGCAGTTCGGGGAAATTCACAAAAATTATCTAATTACGTATGTGCAGAGAAAAATCGCGAGTTTACTTAGTAACCGCCCGGAAAATTACCGGCATAAATCACCCGCGCGGCGGCGGCGGCGGCGCGGGCGCGGGCGGGGCTCCGCTTGATTTTCCATTCGCTATCTTTTTCGCTGTTATTATTTTGATTTATTCGCGCCAGTAATGAAACTGTACGTCTCATAGTGACGTACTAAAATCTTTTACCACATTTGATTCTCGAAATTGCTTTTACTTTTCATGGTTTACATTTCAATTAACTAAAATTCCTTACACGATATGACTGACTAGTTTATCGGGTCGGTTATGTTATAAGTATTTTATATACCCATGTTGCAATACATTAATACATTCAAGCGTCGATACAAGATCTTAACAAGAGTTTCACCCATTATAATAGAGACGTTCCTCCTACTCGTAGGTTTAGGACAAATTGCTCATGCGGCGGGGAAAGTAATAAAATATGTTGCATGTTACCACAAATAGGTGTTACCCTGAAAATAAAACAGCGGACGTTGCGGCTCTCGGCTAGGTAGGATGTGCGTGATGGGGCGTCATACAGGCTCGTTAACGCGGAAAGTGCTACATTCCGCGACACCGCACATTAGGCTGCGGCGGCGTAAGCAGCGCGCGCGCAATTATGACGCTTCGGCGCGGCTTGTCACACTGGGACCACCCCCGGCATGTTCATTCTTATTAGCATACAAGTGAAATGAAAAGGACTTACCTCTTCACTTGCATTCCAAACTATTGGGCGAGACGAAACTGACCGGTTGGTATCGCCATTGTTTTTGTTTTTTTTTTCGAGATCTTCGATTTTCAATTCTTACAAGTAAGATACCAGCTAAGTATTCATAAAGTCGACATGTACCTGACTTCGTGTGGAAGCTAATCATAGAAGTCCCTGATTTGGTCGTAGTACCTAATACGCGTTGCGTCTAAGTGTGTGGTACTTACTAGAGAAATGTACGGAATGATGCGTAATGACCGCTATTATCGTTGCGCTCAGCAGTGAACGCAAGCACTGTGCGATCGCAGGTCTATCTAAGCTGTGGAGATTACACAGATTTAAAGTTATTAAGAATAATATAAAAATGATACAAGACTAACAAAACTCAACCAGTTATTAAACTTGGTTTATATTATTTACAGGATACTAAAAATAAATCGGATATCGTCTCAAAGGTATCGGCTACCGACATAAAACAGCGTGTTCGACCGATCGAATTGTTACTAATTATAACAACCATAAAGCGTTGTCCACAACCAGTTCAATAACAGCTTACCGCTCCACACAAGAATTCCTTTAGGTACCCCAATAATTTAAACGGTAGACTATAATAAATCTAAAGCCTTCTCGAATAAAAGTCCAAAAGTTTTAACGGCAGTTTAGACATTTCTTAATTAGCCAGTTTTTATTGAACAGCAAATTCGGTTAACGCCAACAAAGGAACCTTTCAAATAAAAATAAAGCTGTGATTCGTGACGAATCCCAAAGGTGTTTTGCTTGATCCCTCGTAACCCTTTTTGTGAGCGTCTGACTAATCTAGAGATGGCTTCTCAGGTTTTTAATTAAAGAAGTGTAACATAGCTGCACGTACTATAGCGAGCGAGCACCAACGCCATTTTAGGGTTGTCGGCACACATTAAGACCAATTAAATTCTAAATAAAATAAAATATTTTAATGAGAATTCCGATGTCGTGCAATCTGACAGTGATGAATGACAGGTAGCAATTACTATTCCTATGCCAGCAAATATATGTCAAACTTGACATATATATATTTGCTTGCACAGTGACAGTAAATTTGTCATTTTTTTTTAATTGTAACGTTATGTGGATCTTGTATCACTGATAAATAATTTAAATGACCCATTCAAGAACGTCAATTCTGTGTTTAATTCTAGCACCGATTTTATTAAAACGCTTATTTTAAATATGTGTCAGCCCTAGTAGCACTCATGTTCGGCAGTAATTAGTTAGAAGCTCTTTCGGGCGACGTGAATAGCAGTAACAATAAAGCCGGTAGCTGCTGCGCCCGCGTCTCCACCGATATTCAATTAAAAACACAATGCGTTGCCGATTGACCGCTTCACTTGTCTTGCTACCTAATATACCAGCCGTACACCCAACACTTCGAACTCTGTATAATTGATTTCATTATTCACTTGAATTTACTATCAATTTAAAAAAAGCGATGTCATTTTCTTGGTAAAAATGTTACCATACACGTGTAACCATCAGTAACTTTCAAATCTAAAGATCAGAGCCTCTTCAATTCTCGTTCACTTTAAAAAAAGTTACATTAAGTCCGTCTTAATAGTCGACTTGATTACCATCTAAGTTGAGTGGAAGACGATTATTTGGAAGTCGGCTTCTTGATGCGAGTGAAATAAAAATGCGTACTACCTACGCGCACGCGTCGCCACCGGGTTACGCTGTCGTTAAGAAATTACCGGGCACGCCGTCGACGCCGCCGAGCCGATTTTATCGATGGAATTTATTGTCGACACTCGCTCGACTCGCACGTGCTCCTGCCCCTATCGATGCGATGCCTCTAAGTCGGTTAGAACACAAGATACGTAAACAACATACATTTATCTTTTGCATAAATTAAAAAAAGTTTAGGTTTTGCTGCAGTGCATTAATACAAACGATATTAAGGTCGATGGAATTTTGGCATCGTCATCAAAACATTGTCTTCTATTTCATTACTTTAAGTGTTGGGTCACGTCTTGGTGGCGCGGCGCGGCGCGGTGCGGGGCCGCGACAGGCGCAGCACGGTAGTAACGAGTGTATAATTACCCGAGCCGCGGCGCCGGTAGCCGAAAGGCCGACTCATCGTAATTTGATGGCGTCACCCGCCCCGCCCGCCGCCGCCGACAAAAAACTAATTAACCGAGATGAAGTCGGACCGCGAGCCCTATAGGGTACCTACCAACTATGTTGCATTTGCAGGAATAACACACCTTAGTTTTATGCGTACATCTTTAGTGTTTTCTCAACAACAACAAAATTAACATGGAGTAAAAGACATCTAATCACTATTTTACTTGCACCTTTAAGGCGACGACGTGTTTTATTCTATTCAAAATATACTTACCTACTGTAGTGTAGCTCCTATAGCATTTTGTATATACATATATATATAATAGATATATATATATATATATATATATATATATATATATATACATATATATATAAGTAGGTATGGATTAAATGTTCTATATTCAAAACTAAGGTAGATGCAAATCGTAGATGTAGTCTAGATCAGAAGACACAGTGACACCAGTCCTGATAGATTGCGGCTATGATGGATCGCGTCGCCAATAACGTCGCACGACAACCGCAGACACGACAACGCAACATATTGCCTCTTGCTTCTAACATATTAGATTCATCTGTAGGTATATAAAAGTTAAGTAAACAAATTTTTACTGAAAGTCACAATACAACTGACAGGCAAGAACCATTCTCACAAAGATTTTACTTGATTTTTTTTTTAACCCTGGTTCCAACATAATAACCCGAGCCCTTGTCGAATATTTTGGTCTTGCCAGTTAACGTAAAGACCATTGTTTGACGAAATCCAATAATCGGCCGCGACGCGTCAACAAGGCAAAGTTAATCCCTTTAATACTTCTTTAAGTTGCACGTTGGGTGCGTACAAAGCTGTGAATTGCCATTGTTCTGCTTTAATGCGTTCCGTTTTATTACCTATTTGGTATACGCGGAAAGCAGCCTGTTATTATGATAGTCTTAGGATGCCATCGCGGAAGTAGGTATCAGCATAAATTAATTTCCAAATGTCATGCTAATCATAAAATCAATAACTAACTATTAATTACCTACAAGATTAGAGCGGAAATCAACTAACGTCTTATTAAATGAAATTTGAGAACAGCTACAGCTGTGTACCTACGTATCATAATATACATATATATACCTAAATTCTTTCTTGAACAAAGGCTCTAATTTGATTAGCCGAAATAACTCTAAGAAAATTGGCGGCGCCGAAATAGGACGCTTCATTAACACAGCACAAGGACACAGCAACCCAAAGAAATGTCACGTCAATATCGGTTTCCGAGAAGCGTAGCGCTACCGGAGCCGAAAGGGAATTAATAAATACAAAAGGGTTATAAAAACTGTGACAGAATTAAGAGTGGGCGCATTAAAATGGTGATTCGCGCGAAGGCGACGCGAACAAGTGAAACATAATGCGCGAAACAAAGCAGCCGGAGCGAATGCCTTAAATCATTTTTAATTATGTTATGGCGCGGCCGAGGCGGTGTGTGCTGCGGGGTAGAATTACAGCTCTGCAGCGCGGCTGCCGTGCATGCGCTTGCGATGCGCGCTGCCATGTCAATGTCCGATCGATGCATTGCCGCCTCATACTCACTGCGTCATCGCGCTTCTCCTTTTCTTCAAGTCGTTAATGTCATTTGACACAAGCTTGTATGCCACCATTATTATCAATGTTTGTGGCATACTATTCATCGCAAATATTTTAATGGAAACAAAACCAATAAATATATCTATAAGTAGAAGATTTCCGTTAATTCTTCCGATCCACCGCCGGTTTTTAATAGAAGTTTCGACTTCCGAGGCTTCTAAAGATGTTGAACTAAAACAGGATTCGCAAACCCGTCTACTTAGGCCTCTGCGACCATGCAAATATTATTGACTGCCTCCCATTATTTTCATACATTAACATCAACCGAACTGGAGTACTACATAAACACAGATGCGGAAGCTAATGGAATCTCTCCACTCCTTTTATTGGATTGTAATAGTCGTGACGTTGTTTATCGTTTTGAAAAGCGACGGGCTACGTTATGGGCGAATGAAAAAGTGGCGATTATTTAAGAGACAGCATACGTAAGAGTGGTGGCTCATTGTTGGCCGGTTCTTATTTCACGGTGGCTTAGCGGGTTCACTAGTACGGGCCGTCCGATGTACCAGGGTGCACGATTTTAATAACGTGAAAGAACCTTCCAACAATATCTATACTTCTATACTAATATTATAAAGAAGAAAGATTTGTTTGTTTAGATTGAATAGGCTCCAAATCGACGATTTGAAAAATTATTTCACTGTTGGAAAGCTACACTATTCCCGAGTGACATAGGCTATAAAAAAAAAAGAGATCCGGGCGAAGCCGGGGCGGGCCGCTAGTAGAATGTGACTTAATGAATAAAAGGAGAATGTGACTTAATGACCATAAGGGTTAGAAACTTGAAATTTTTCCTTTTATAACATACGTTAGTATGAAACATTACCGTTTTTGAGCCAGTTCGATTTGTTTCATTATTACTTTTAACATCTTGATGGATTGCCCTTGCTGTAAAAACAAAGTTGCTAAATTCTGTTGATTTATGTAAAAGTTAGAAGTTTATGCTTTAGTAGGCCGCTTCACAAAAAAAAAACAAGATATTTAATGCAATGTGGGTCAGGTGGCCTAATAATGTGCTGAAGGCTCTAGCAAAAATATTATACCATTTATTGTAATATAACGTTCAAAAGAGACTAGGTACCTACATATTTTTTATAAGTGTCTAACTAAGTAAGTAACTGTTTAGAAACGTTGCACCATATCGTATTGAATATAGTGTACCCATAGGTAGCGGTACCGACATTTCTAATAGTAAACAAACGGCGGCGGGCTGTCGTTTCTACAAAACAACTGTTTATCGTAATATTGCGCCGCTTTCAGTCGCGGCCTCTAATCTGTCTTATTGGCGCGTGCCCAAACTCTCCGCTTCTGATGTCGTCTGCACATCTTCCCGCTGGTTCCTCGTTACTTGTTCAAATTAAGATACGAATTAGGAAGCTTATCGTCCTCGAAGATTGTAAGGTAGAAAGTTACCTATGTACCTACTAAGTACATAAATATTACACTCGCAGCTATAAAGGCTAAAATTATGGATCTTGTCAATTACTGTTATCGAAATTATTCATAATTCAATGTCATTATTTGTACTTGACGAAGGCTTTACAGCTTTCTTTACCTCACGCTTTTTTAAAAAAAATCTAGATGTATTCTTTGTTTTTCCTCACGAATTTAAAATAAATAGGTATATCACGGGTTGTTTAAATGATGCACATTGCACAGTACCAACGACAATTAAAATGCGAAATAAACTTTGACTCATTGTCAACAAATTAAACATTTCAAGATTCATTTTAGCTAATAGGTAAATATTAAACTTCTATTTACTAGTTAATGTGACTTTCTAATAGTTAATTCTTGATATTATTGCTCTTGCAAATCATACACAGTATGAAGCTAATTTCGCCGCAATGTCGGTCAATGACAGTTCGCGGATCGAACGTCGGCCTTCGGAATGCGTGACTGTTCGGATGCTCAGGAAAAAGCAGCCATCCACCGGTGAATGAAGCGATTAGTGTTCAATAGGTACATTGGACCACGAGCTATACTATACACAACACAAATATCCCGTATTTCAATGGAATAAGGCGCAGAATGTCGTCGCCGGTGTGGGTTCCGAGAGCGGCACGCGGAACAAAACGCGAGGCACGACGCGCGCAACCACGCCGCGCATTGTCTCAGCTCGCTTGACCCGTGCCTCGGGTAAAAACCGTGTTCAGTAAAAAGCATTAAAAACTGCCGAACCGCTTTTAATTGGGGAAAAAATGTAACAGGAGACGTTTTTGTCAAAAAGAAGTTTTAGTTTGATAAACTTGTAGCGATGAATCTGACGCGGCTTTCACCACGCCTTGTAAATTTGTTGTTGGTTGAACCTTCGCGGAAGCTAACCGGCCGGCCGTGTCCCGAACCACTTCGCAATAATATGGTTCTCATCAATTAGATTGATATCGAATCGTTGGCCGGTTCAGTACGAGGTTCGCAAGAGTGCGCTCCTTTAGGATAAATCGTTAGGAAACACGGCGTTTGTTAGCACGCTGGCCGCATGGACTTCAGAGCTAATTTAAAGCACATCGCACACGGATCAACTGACTAAAAAATATATAATATTAATGCTTTATAGAGACCTTGGCGATTGTATGCATCAGTACCATAATCATTTATTTTGTAAATTTATAACCTCGTATTAAAATTATGTTGGTAATTACCTATCTGGGCAAGGTTTTCTATTGTCATGAACTAGCTCATCCAAAGTCCAAAGTAGTAACTCAATACAAGACATACGAAATTATTCTCACATAACACTAAGCTCATATGCAATATCGTCACGTGTTCTTCGTTTACCTCCGCGTCGACCGCAGTACGAGTTCAACTTAACCCTCTCGCAGGCGATCGCCGCATCTCATTTACCTTATTAAGGCGGGAGTCGCGCGCGTCACTCAACGTCACCGACTGCTGAATCCGACGCATAAACACCTCCTTAGCGCTGGACTATCTCCGGGCGCGCATCTCGCCTCCACGCTTAGGATTGCCAGCTTGTTTTAGAGTGACTGAGTAAATAATTTTCTTACTGAATGCATAACCTGTTCATATTTAATAGCGGCATAGGCAAGTGTAATTATAAAACGTATTGTTAAAGCTGATTATTCCTAGAAACTAAATGACTAGATACATTACAATGAAAATGATTTACTTAGATATCTAATAAATTATTATTATTTTAATAAGTTAAGTTTTTTTTATATGTGGCTCAAATTATAGAAACTGAATTCTTAGTAAACTAATGCCAGAAATTGTATTTTGGTGGCATTCCGTGGCATTGTTGTCAATAGTTTCACCCTGCCAATTGCAAAGGTTACTTTGTATACCAATGGCAGTGTGACGATAGGTACCTACACATTACCTAATGGCTTTGTTAACTACCTTGATAGATAAGTAAGAACATAAAAAAATATATAGATGGGTGCTCTGAATATTACTCTATAGGAGTAGGTATAATGGATGGATATGTACATACCTAAAAGTTCCAAAAGGATGGTAAGCCTATCTAAGCTCGAGTTGCTGCAAAAATCGGCGTAAGTTGCCGGCACTCGGCGCTCGCAGTCACGGCACGTTGCCGCGGACCGCCGCGTGCGCACCTCTGCCCTTTACGCTTGCTAATGAATGGCTCCTCAATCGTGGAGAAATTCTAATAGACCTTATTAGCGACTTCACTTTGCTTACCGTGATTGGGGTATATAATAAAGGGTTAATTTTATATAAGTAAATTAAGATGATAATTTAAAGGTGTTAAAAAGGTATTTTTTTATTGTTTGAGATATTTTATTGTTTAGGGTTTTCAATAATAGTTAGTTCTTTTCGGTCACTTAATACAACTAGGTACGTACGTACCTATTGTCGGTTAGATACTTACTTATATACTTACTTAGTCTTTAAACTTCAGTATTTTAACAAAAGTTGTGCGTCATAAAGAAACCAAGTAAGCCGTTATTTTGGTTGGTAGGTACAAGTAATTTGCAGTAGGTTGGTAATCTACCGATAACGGCTAACCATAAATATGGAATTTGAAAATCAATACGAACGTGAAGCGGAGTCGGAATAAAAAGCGCCCGTAATTGTTCAATTCAAATTCCGAACGCTGAGAAACTTGGCGGCTAATGGCCTTATTCAAATTTGGAACGCCAAGTCCGGAGTCCGCCTTGGCTCTAATGAGCTAATTCGGCATGCACCGACCGAATACCCACCTACTACCTACTACCCCAAGTCAAAGATAGATCTGCGGGAAGCCGGGAAAGCAATTCGGTAATGCGGTAACTGCGCTAAACTAGATCAGAAATTACCTACCTACTTATACCTAGTGTTAGCCTATCTAAATTAAAGTTAAAGTTACCCATAATTCATGGATGTAGGTATTTTAAATAGACAAATTCCAGGCAAAGCTTAAGAATTCAAATAAAATATCGGACATATCCTTGCAGCATGAAGATAGGTATGCATAAATTAGAAAACTTGAAAAAAGCGATGAATGAAAGAAACACGTAATGAGACCATCGACTACGAAAAAGTACCTACACAAAGACAATGCTCATTGTCTCAGCCGCCGTCCAATCGGCGTCGGTCGCTAAGTAATTAAAAATTCAAATTAGATCGTCGTCCCCTAGCGCGACGCGGTTGGTGATTACGGAGCGTTAATTACGTGCGACCAATTAAAGCGCTGTGTCGGGCGGTGTCGGCCAATGGGAGGCCGCCGCTGAAGCGAGGCGTGGTAATTAAGACGAAAGGGTTGAGATTTTCCGGGCGTCGGGGGCGTGATTAATGACTGAGGGCGGTATCATCCACGCGCACTTAAGAGTAAATAATATACATCTATCTGTACATAGGTTCTTATGTAAATAATGGCAACAGTGTTCAATTAAGTTAATGTAATTACCTATGTATGCTTTATAAATCTTATATTGATGATACGGTAGGTAACTTTATTATATTTTCGTGGCTTTTACCGCATAGGTGTTTGTAACGTAGGTACCTACCTATCTACTGTGTGAAAAATTTCCTGCGTGCTTATGTTAAATAACTAGGTTAGGTCTGTGAAAACATTCATTAAAATTAAAGTGACGTATTTTCCTATTAAATAAATAGAGTTCTTTATCTCTTATCAGATATCTTATTCTAAAATTCACGTGAAACTACATATTAAGACATAACAAAGTAATAAAACTAGTGGTATCGCTTTTAAAGAACCCCGTTTTTTTTTTCACTTCCTCATTCAGCCCTTTATATTTGCATAGTAGCAATCGCGCGCGAGTAAAACAGCAGTAACGCGAGCAATCGAGACGCAGCCTCCCCGCTGGAGTAAATGGGTTTTTCACGCACTCACTCCCTTTAACGCCACTTCACCGAACTATAAACACTGACTGCTGCCGGCAGGTTTTGCCGCCATATTTTTTCGTAACTGTTAAAATAAAAAACTACCTACTACAGGCATTGTAAAATTAATATACCTACTCGTAAAAATAGTCGGGCATTCTAATTAACTGTGAATTTAGTTCATTTGTATCTTTTCATTTTGGCTTCTATATCAGTAACAATATTCGATAAGGGTAAGTGAACCTAGTCTCTATATACTTACTGCGATAATAAACTTCTTTTTACTTATAACCTCAGATAGAAGCGCTTTTAAATGTCAAAACTGCTATCGTTTCATCCACTGAATAAAATCTATCTAATTAAATACTTACCAAAACTCGTTAGTTAGTGCTATGCATTAGGTACCTAGTTACACAATAGGTACCTACAATTATTGTAATCAACGGTATAAAATCTTAGGTAAAATAAAACACGGCAGATATGAAGAGAGATTCATAGGTATATAACAGCATCAAACGCGACCAATTGATTGGGTTTTGAGGTTTTTTACACTATTATACTCTCACAACACTCGATCGATCGAGGTACTCCAACTGGCAAATATAATCCTGAGACGTGTAAAATGCTTGTTGGATAACAAAAACTATACTTAAATCCTTGGGCGTTATTAACAGAGCCGATGAAGTATAAATGATGCGTGTAGCCAGCACCGTCCCCCACCGCCCCCTCCCCCCCTCCCCCCTGCGCCCGTCGCCCGCCCGTCACTTTCAGAAGAAAAATGCTAACACGACCCGCGAAAACTATTCGTTATTTTGGCACCCCGACCCACCGTGTTTCTCACAATTATGGGCTGCTGATGAATCGCGTTTCCGTGAAAAACTGGGTTTCTCATTCGAAAATTCACTTCCTGTGAAGTGTTTGCGATTTATGGAAACATCGACTAATTCTTCGAGAAACTATACCTACTTTTTTTCGTAATTTATACGCAGATAGATTTTGTATGATTCATCTATGTTTGATTATTAGGTAGTACCTATATATGACATCATTAATTTTGACCGACACCTCAAATATCTTATACCTACCTACCTATGTAGATATTTTTCTTCTACTTTTTCTTATAGTTTAAAATTATAACAAAAACTTTGTCTATGTAAACAACGTGAATCTTTACCAGAGACTTTTAAACCGCACTTGCAACTTCATCATCAGCCTATCGCAGTCCACTGCTGGACATAGGCCTCTCCAATTGCACGCCACTGTACTCGATCTTCGGCTGCTTGCATCCAGCTCCTGCCAGGCATCTTACGCAAATCGTCACTCCACCTTGCCTGAGGACGTCCTACACTACGCTACTTGCAACTTACGAGCACCTAAAATGCTCGATACCTACCTATATCAAACTATTTTCCCACAACTATTATTTTTGTATTTCTTTATAAAAACCTCCTACTTCCTAATGTTGCGACACTATTTGATTGAAAACATCCACGTAAATAAAAATTTACTACCTATACCTAATGGAGTATTGTTACTAAACAAGAAGAGAAGAGAAGAACAAATCAATGACCTAAACATTCCTTTCCAGCGTCTAAAACATTCAAAATAAGATGATAATATTATGGCCCATAAAAGATTCAATGCTATTAAGTTATTTTATAAAGTGAGACACGCCTACACAGACATTAGCGTCTGCATATACTCAGCATCCAGAATTGAAATCATCTGGCATTTATTCAACGCAACATAACTACGCTCACCAAAATAAATCATATTCAAGTACGCTTATATAAAATCGAAAGCTATTTACCCTAAAACCTATCAACGAAAACACTGAGAAATACAAAACCACGACAACGTAGGTACACCTATGTCGGTTACCGTTTACAATTGGATCGTTGAAAGTTAATTAGCGGTGGATCCTCGCTAGGCTGCCCGCGCTCCAGGCCCTCGAGTCGCTCTCGTCCGTTAACGACGTCTCTCCGGAGCGCCAGATAATGTACAACAAAGCGCTCGCAACCTCACATGCCGGCACAAAAGAGCAGCACACATAAATGAACAAACAAGCCTTACATAGATAGACAAAGCACACAAGCACGTGAGGTCATCTCCCCTCATTAGGTGGTTAGTTTTCCGGGCGTGTCCGCAGACTCCGCGGAGTGTGAGGCGAGGGGTGCGGGGTGGCGAGTGGACGGGAAGTTTCTTAATTAATCCCCGGCAGCCCACCATTGGCCGACGCAAGGCGGGCGGCGAGGCGCCTACGCGTTAATTGGGCGGGAAGCTGCCCGCCGAGATTACAAAAGCGAGACGTTTAATGAAACTTGTTTTCTCGCCTGCGTTAGTTTCCTGCCCACGAAGCTGTGTGAAGAGTGTGAAGCAGCTGCCTTATGTATTCAAATCTGAGCGTTGTATTTAATTACTTACCTAGGTATTTTTACTAATTATAGGTGCTAAATTCTAATTTAACACAAATTTTTCATAAATCATCCAGCTTTGGCTGACTTTAAATTAATATTATGTGTCTATTATTTAGCAAGCCATTTAAAGTATGCGGTTTATGATGTCCTTATAAATATACCTACCTACACTACCACAAACATGTGTCCTTATAAATATACCTACCTACATTACTACAAAGATAGTAGCTACGTAGGTATGTTTTGCTAGCTAGCACACAAATATTTATACAAAAACGAGTGCATGTGCCTTATAAAGGTAAGATAACAGGTAAGTTAATAAATATTGTAGTAGGGAAGGAGTTTACTCGAAACTAATATCGCTCTTCGCGTCAAGTGAAGGTATAAAGCTGAGATTTAGCGCGAGGCGCGGCTGAGGCGCGAGCCGGTGGAGCACCTACTTACACCTCGATATACGACTACACGTAAATTATAATATTGCGCGTGTCGACGGTACCTAACCCTCTCCTACTCGCTGCGGTACTCTGTGCCACACTGCCATGTGGCTATTACAAAATAATATGATGTTCAAAATTTACTCGACAAGACATAACTTTGTACCTTCGTTTTGAATTGTTATTCCTTAAGTTAAATAGTTATTATTGTCAGCTTCTTTGTAGTTACCTAACCAACAACAGGTTAAATAGGAAGATATGTTTGCCAGAAAAGATTTGTCAACTATTTAGTTTACTACTGGCATTAGTATACTAATGCCAAAATTGCGCCTTTGAGAATAATGATCTGCGCCAATAATTATGTATTAAACTTTATTCATCGTTAAAGGTGCAGGTATTGGATGCGAGCCACCTAGCCGTGCAGCCGAGCGTATCTCGCCTGCGTCTCCGTGTGTGTGCGGGCACTGAAAGAAAAGCAATTTCCTCGAGGCGCGGCGCGGGGGGCGGGCGGTCTGGGGTCTCGCGCGAATATAATTTTCTTCATTTTTTTATTCGGCCGAGTTAATTCGGCTTCGCGGCGGACTCTGCTATTGATTAGGGCGCGTCTTAGGTTTTAATTTGTTTGCGCGCGCAGCCCGATGCACCCGAGGAGATGAAACCCCCACCCCCTTCTTAATGAAGCTTCCGCTAACTAAGCCGAGCGTGATCACGTTTCCACAATCACGCCTGATGTTTTCTCAGCTAACTGTGTAAACTCGAGCCTTTTGTCGTTAAGCCCCGAGCGTCCTATTTTACATCATCGTTCAGCCGGAGCACGTCAGAAGCTCTCGGCTATTGTATTTTATTTAGGTCACCTCTGTCATGTTGTCTATTTTTAATATACTTACGTGTAGGTATTAGTTGTTTATTTGACAATTACAATCTGTCAACATTGAAGGAAACGAAAGGATTTTTATTGTTGTAGGTTTCAGCTATAGGTATCATATCTTCTCTTTCGATGATCAATTCTAGAAGTGTTTCTAACTACTCAAGTGAAATATTAAAGTATGTAGGTAATTACAAACATGTAGTATTATATGGCTACCCAGCTCCACCCACACTGAAGTCCCACTGAGGGACCTCAGCACATATCTGGTAGCAGATATCAGCGTGTCGTAATTAAGGCTGCATCGTCGGCGGGTGGCGTCGCGACGCCATTGGTCATCTACTTCCCCTACCCCCTACACCCCCTACTCGGGAGGTGCAGCTCCCCCGCCTGTGAAACAACGCCGCCTGCATGTGACACATTAGTAAATGAGACGACATTCGTTACGCCGACCCAAGCATTTCCTCATTGAAAGCCTTCGAGAGACTTGGACTAAGTACTGTTTGCACTGAGCTATTTGTATTGTACAAGCCGTTCAGGTTCGGCACCAACTCATAGTAGGTAGGTATGTGGCACTTTGCGTCTAATAGACTGTGTGTAGCCTAGGTGTGAAATTTGAAATTTTATGCAACGGTAAGAATTTTCAAGATATTTTTATATGGGTTGGTACTTAAGTAGGTAAGATTGTGAAATAGTTCTAACCAAGCAATTTTTAATTTACACTTTTAACCTAGTCTCAGTTATTACCGGATGTTCTAAACAACTTGTTTGTTTGATTGAGTGAAAGCAAGGCGGTAAATTCTGTGAAAACCCTTTGCGTGCTCCTTAGAGCTTAACCTTGACCGGCAGCTCAGCGCACGCACCCGCGAGCGCGGCTAAGGGCCGAGCCGACCCACTGCTCTCGTAACTACCTACATCCATTGATCTCGCGACTGAAACAAATTTTAGGTACTGTTGGGTCATTTTAGCGTACCCTACCTATAGATATATTGTTTTTTTTTAAAAACAGCTTGTGAGTACCTGACTCCTACAGTCTTTGTAATAATTCATTTAATTTAACTTGCTCGACACGTATGACTTTGGTTGTAAACAATCGTCAACGCTGCCGAATTTGGAAGTGATTCTCTGATGAAGTCGATGGCGGGACGAAAGCGCTTCGCTCAATAAATCGAATCGCCGCCGCCCCCGCTCGGCCATTAAGCCTCTCGATAGTGGATACTCGTCGGCGCTCACTTTGTTTTATTACTTTCATTTTATTGTTTTAATTTGTGTGCGGGTGCGCTATTTGCGTGCGCGCAGTTTGTCGCGAGCCCCGCCCACCGCGCGGCGGCCAATCGCGCAGCGCTCGCTAACGAGCCGTCGTCCGCGCCCGCTCTCGCTCCCGCTCCCGCTGTGTACAGCCGCGTGCGCAGACACAATCGCTCTCAAGAATACTCATTGTTCTGAGCGATTCTCATTTTGTTTTACTTTCGTCCACCTCATCGGTCCGCACTCTGCTCTCAGCCTGACCGAGCTCCGACGCGCACCTCCCACTAAGCGATAATTTCAATGTCGCTGCGTATATTGTGATATTGACTGAGATTCCACTCCGGACATGTTTTATCGTCGGAGGCGCGTTTCGTCAGAGCTACTCAATAAGCAATAAACCATTCGCCTCCAAGAAGTTATTTTAAAGTCTGACTGGGACTCGAATTGAACCCACGCCTTTACACCTTTTAAAGGTTATTGTGTTCCCGAAACGCTAAAGATATTACCGTCAGCAGCCGCAAACACTGCTCACAATGTAGGCCAGTCATAAAAGATAAGTCTATCTCGGAGTACCTACCTACTTGGTATACCACGACCCTTTTGAAATCAAAACTATACCTAGTTATAAATTTTAGGTCGGCAGGTTAGTTACAAACGTAAAGTAATCTATCCAATCACCCAAATATATTTGCAGAGAAGCATACTTAAATGCAACCTTCTGCCTGCTTTATCTTTAAATAGCTGTTTAACTGCGTCTGCAAAAGGACTCGTATCAATTTCTGAAAGTAGGTAGGTAAATCCTCAAGTCAACTTAGTGGTATGTTGTCGCTAAATAAAAATAATGTTTGATTCGAGACTAAGCAATTGATAGTAAAATTGGACTGTGAAATAGAAAAACACCATCTGACGATTTTGTGGATCGTGGCCTGGTAAAATATTCAATCGGGGCAATTCGGGTCCGCGTATAAATTCGACTCCGCCATTATTTGTAGCGTCCTCGCGACCGAAAATCGGTACAGTGATAGTCGTCATTTTTCTTGTAGCTATCGTTAATATTTTACGGGTGCGTGTCAACGGTTTATGGGCCCACTCTTGACACTAAAACGTTTTAACCGTACTCATATTGTTTATACATTTTACTATCCACTTTTTATTGTTTATAGCTACCCGAGAGCTATGCGAGGATATGATGGGGACGCTACAGTTCGACTGACGGTTCGATTATATGCTATCGAACTTGATTTTTATTATCGACCTTGATAGCTGTCTGAAACTTTTCCATTTTATTGTTTTATGTTTATTTATGAAACCCGGTGCGTCAAGAAATGAAGCATCACGTCATGTTATTGTAGAAATACATTTATATATCTGCGTCACAAATATTGCTTCCTAAAGGGAACCGTTGTTTTCTAAGTGTAATTATCCAGCCAAGTTTGTGAGCTCCGAGAAAGAATTGCTCTCATGTTTGTGTGTGTAGGGCACTAGCGGGAGGCGCGGCGGGTGGAGAGGAGGGTGAGGCTCACATGGGACGCGCTCTAATGAGGTGCCTGAAAGCGACAATGTCTTTGAGCGAAGCAAATGTGTACCTATCTACATATACATAGGGGAGGGACTGCTGCTATTACATTACCTATCTAATAGCTATCGTTAGTTATATTTAGGTACACAGCTAATACGTGATGCTTTGATCGAAAATTTCGAAATATGTAGGTAGATATTTTCTAGCTATTATACTAAAATCATACATGTTATTAGTAGTAGAATGACATAGGAGATATAAAAGCCATTTTACATTAAATTTGAAATATGCAAATAGATAATTTCAGCTCTTGCTAAAATTGTGTAAGTAAATATACCTAAGTAGGTACATAAATGTCTAATTAATTTTAATGTGTATATATAAAATTGTAAGTAGGTTAATCTATAATTCCTGTAAGTAAATAGACGTACAGGTAGGTAGGTACGCTAATGCCTTCCGATTCGACGCGACATCAACATACGAGAATTGCAATTTGTATAATGATTTGCATATCTGCAAATCGTTTGGAATTGGATTGCCGTGTAGGCGATGCGAGATGAGTTTCGGTGTGAGTGACACAGCAGCCCGTAGCCGCGGGTCGATCGCACCTTCCGGCCGGAGTCCGTTTTAATTTCCCGCGCGCGGCCGAGCGTCAACTTTAAACGGCCGGAGATGAGCGCACTAATATCATGCAAGGCCCGGGCCGTCGCCATAGCGACGCACACTCAAAATGACGTGTGTGGCGCGTGGTGTGAGGCCGGGGGTAATATGATTTGAGCGCCCCGGGCCGACACCCCCGCCCGCTTGTTTGCTCTCCGATGCAATCGCGATACGAACACCCCTCCCGCGCCCCTCGCATCCGCCCCTCGCACTCCCGCCCGGCGACACATCTCTCACCTCCGTCGTCGATAACCGCATCGGATTCCTTGTTGCAAGCCACCGCATTCTATTGAAATAGATTCCCTTGCCCGCCTATCCACCTACCCTCTAAGATATCTAGTGCCAGGTCGAAAGACGCGATGCGATATCTATACTCACGCGTCATGTGTACAATTCACTCAAAGGAGTATTGGTGTGGTTCACACGGTCACCAAGTTCTACGTACAAGCTGCTCTATCTCTGAAGTAAAATGTTATGCCTATGATTTACCTATATGTCGCTATTATAAAAATCAAGCCACCTATAATATTATTCACATCACATATACTTGCACTGCGACCGCATCTTATAATACCTACAGTTCAACGTTTCTACTAAAATAAGGTAGTTTTAAGTTCCGGTCATCGTCTTCTTTGAAACTTGGCTCGTTCGGAGCCGTCAACTCGAACCACTCAAGCTGTTTACGGCGCAAATAAATCAATCAGAGACGTTCACTGCCTTGGTGTAACAAGCAACGTCATATTCGCGCATCGTTTTTGCTTTGCGACTCAATCTGGTGTTGTCAGTTGGGTCGGAATGTGTGGAGATTGCTTGGCGCGGTGACAATTACGCGGTGCGGAGTGTCGGCGCTCATTAGTTGCGGACGCGCGGCCGCCTCATGTATCATGGATAGCGCGTCGCAAGCGCCGCCGCCGCACAATAAAGCAATCAATCCGTTGTGCACACCACTAGCCGCACTTTAGGGTTATGTGTCAGGACTCCGGCTTCGCGAGGTGTCGGACCTTTCGTAATTGTGCCTTTGATTTTAGCCAAGACAAGATGCATTATGCTCCTCGAATTTCGAGACACTAGCGACAAGCGTAATCGCTGTTTTTGTTAGGTAAATACTTGACGTAAGTATGCAATTGTAAGTAGGTACCTACTTCAAGAATTGCGTAACGAACGAATACGGTCGATGAAAAATAAGATTTTCACCATTTGAATGAAACAACTATTAACGGATTTAACTCGCGTATTTTTATTTTATTTTATTTGCTGACGTTTCGGATTCTTTACAGTTTCCATAATCGTAGCATGACTGAGCTGACAAAAGTCTAACGCTAAAGTCACGTCAGCAAATAAAATAAAATAAAAATACGCGAGTTAAATCCGTTAATAGTTGTTTCATTCCAATGTGTAATAACCGCGAAGGCATCAGAAATTATTATTTTCACCATTTGTTTTATTTCTCTAAAAGTTATTTTTCTTTTTGTTTTTAACGCCAATTTAGATTAAGTAGGTAGGTATGTATAATAATTTGAATCAGCATTTTTTATTCAACTTTTCAGTACCTACCTTAAGTATCAATAATCTATTTTTTACGACGAACCTGAATAGGTACCCACATAAAAAAATCGAAGCAAAGTTTCGAGTAATTAGGTCTAATAATTCACTAAACCGCATTCACATCCTGGATAGGTACCTGCTGAAGAAATGTCATGTAGAAAATGTCAATTACAAGAGTTTTCTTTAAACCCTAGTAAGTACAGGTAGTCTGGAAGTCAGAGTAGGCACGTATAAGGCTATCCTAATAGGGTATTGTGACCGATCCGAGAGCCTGCGCTGTTCCCGCTGGTAATTGCGGCGCGGACGCGGCCGCCGGGGGCCGCGGGTAATGCCGCGCGTGATATATGGTACTACAGCTAATAACAGAGCTGACCTGAGCTGCGATTATCCCTTTACCCATCGAAGACGAATTCGTATCGATCGGCGCGACGCTCGCTCTCAGCTAATGAGAGCGGGATTTACTACTCATTATCCACTTTTGCCGCTCGCCCGAGGCGCGATGAAGACGTCGCAGCCGGCTCGCAATGCGGCGGCCGGGCCGGGCCGGGCGGCCGGCCGGCTCCGTCGAGCGCTGCAGGCGGCCGCGGGCGCACAATTTGCCGCACTCCGATGCTAGCCGCCCGCAGCTCGCAGTCCGCTTTGTGTTTTATCCCCGGTAATTGCGGCCCGACGTACCACCTTGGAACGGCCACCACCACACGACCAACGGTAGTGGATAATTGCGCTATTGTTGCTCGGCTCCGCGGCGACTAGTCTACAAATCGCTTTCAAGGAAGTACGAACCTAATCCCTCAGCTAAATTAGAAGGTTCCAACAACGAGCGAACTTTGTTATCGACAATTAAGTTAGATAAGAAAATTTATAGTTGCATTGAAATAGCGGCGATAATAGCGCATCGCATGTGTTTTCTGCGCCGTGGAACCTAAGCACGCCCTGTACTTTAATGCTATTTTCTTTTAGGGCAGGTCTGCACATTTCTAATTTGATAGCCATCAATGATGTAGGTAATTCGGTTTAATAATAGCTGTGTTAATAGTTAGGTAACTTTATAACATAGCCACGTTGATTTATTATTAAACTTTTATCAGTGATAACAGAACACCTACTTACATAGCTAATATTTTAGAGGGTGGATATTTAGGTATTTTCGTACCTTACAATTATAAATTTACTGTCAAAACATATCTGTTAATATTGGCAGCAAGACAGGTATAGGATACATGCGAATTGATATACTGACACGATTTAATACGAAAATATTTGGTTTTATAAGATAGATCTGTCACTATGTACCTAATTAAATTTTATTGACAAAATCTGACTCTTTTTCCCAATATTTCGAAGACTATCTAAATAATAAATCTCAACAAATTAAAAATGTTCAAATGAAATCTCTGTAATATTAAAAAGTGTTGTTGTTATTTCTTAATTTGTAATCGCACTTATCGTAATGGTACCTAACATCTGCAGATGGCTCGGTCGCGGCTCCATGTTCGTGTTGTCGGAAGCCCAGGCGCGGTCGCTGCTGGGCGCGGCGGCGGGCGGCGCGGCGGCGCTCGTCGACGTCGGCGCCGGCGACGGAGAGGTCTCCCGCCGCTTCGCGCATCTCTACCAACACAAGTATGCCACGGAGATCTCCGCCACTATGAGGAAGACGCTCGGCGGGAAGGGATACACGTGAGTGGATTCTTTATTATTTGTCTGCCTCTAGTCTAGTAGTCAAGAGTCCAGTGAACCGGAGGTTGCGAGTGCGAATCCAACTAGGATAATTAGGTACATTACTTTGTTAGTAATTTGTACCTACCTTAAACCTATCTAATGTCTACACGTAACAAATTTCTAATTTGTAATTTGATACGTCGTCCAGTATTCTGGACATCGATGAGTGGTGGCGCGGCGGCCAGTTCGACTGCGTGTGCATGCTGAACCTGCTGGACCGCTGCAGCCGGCCGCGCTCCATGCTGCTGCAGGCGCGCGCCGCGCTCGCGCCCCGCGGCGTGCTGCTGCTCGCGCTAGTACTGCCCTACAAACCCTACGTAGAAGGTGAGATACCAAATACATACTTATATCATCGGACAAGCTGACAAGCACCTAATAGAAAATTCCATTCCGGATTAATTTCACCTTCCGAACCATGAAGTGTCATATGATGAAGTGTTTACCAATAGGTATACCTTTTTCATACCTATCCTTTTAATCACCAACTTTTATAAAATTTGTGATTAAAAGGATTTAGCCGATCGAAGGATCGATCTAGCTAATGGTATTATCTGGCGATATTCGTTTAACAGATCAAAACACCGTCCCTCCTTGTCTAATAAAGAACTACCTAATAAAGACTAATTAATTTCTAGTGACCTCCGACCACAAGCCGGAGGAGCGGCTTCCGATCCAAGGTGTGAACTTCGAAGAACAGGTGGAGTCTTTCGTGGCTTTCATGCGCGACGAGTGCGGATTCGATCTTGTCTCGTGGTCGCGCGCGCCCTACCTCTGCGAAGGGGATTTCGCCCAGGCTTACTACTGGCTCGACGATTCTGTGTATGTCTTTGTACCGAGACCTATTCAACCGACAGAGTAAATGAACAACGGCAAGAAAACAATGAAAAGGAGTGGTGGTATATAGGTATACTTTTGTGACAAAACTGCAGTGGATTAGGTATGTTGTAAACTCCCTAAAACCATCTCCTTTATTAAAGATTACCTAGGTACATGTTTTTACCTTTCCTATATATCAACAAATATATAATGTATTAGCGAAGTGACCTACTATAGACCTAATTAATAGACCTACTATAGACCTAATTAATAGAATTAAGGTTTACAATTGGTCACTGTAGGTACTTCAAATTAGTACTTGCATACGAATGATGAGGTTGTTTTCACAGTTTTATTTGTTGTTGTTCTCTATTAGTTCCATTCGATTCGTTCTCTCAATGGTCAACTATGCCTACCTACACACGAAGAGAAATGCCAATGTAAGAAGATTTATTAATGTTATTAATGTCCTGAAAATAACAGAAAATAGTCCCGACTTAAAATAAATATTTTAATTTACCTACTCAGTATAATATTTAGGTGTCATTGTGATGGTATTTCAGTTTAAATAAGTGTACTTACTTACATTTTACGTACCTATTTTCAGGCTATTTTCAGTGTTAAATATGTCGGGCAAAGAATTACGTAGGTACTTATATCAATAAGAGATATAACCATTTTCGTTTTTATTTTATAAGCAAATGTTATTTATAATTGTTACATTTAATCTATTTGTTTTATTTTATTAGTGTATGTCAGTGCATTAGTCTACATGTAGGTACCTACCTAGGTATTCAACCTATCCATATTTATATTTCAGTACCTACCTACAGTTTTGTACATTAGGTGTGCAAAGAAGTACGTTTGTTTTATTTTTATTAAACTACTAATTTTTTTTTCAAAATACGACTAATTTCGTCCTAAAGAATTCATCGAACAGTTCAGCTAGGTACTTGTCTAATATATTTAAATCTAAGGACCTACCTACTACATCAAGGAAAAAGAAGTCGACGTAACGCACACAAATTTTATCGTCATCGAATAAATGTTCGTATATTGTACCTATCTACATTTTTATATATAATAGTGATCAATGCATTGAATTTATTAGTGTTTTATAGATGTTTTCTACATTTTCTATATTTAGATGTTTTAGTGTACCTACCTACATTTAAGATAGGTAGGTTTATAAGAAAATTCATGGAATGTGATTTCGCGAATTCAAAAATGTTTACAGCTCTGTAAGTGATATATTCTAAAGATGTTTTGGTTCTTAAGTTATCTCCCATTCACTTTAACGGAGAACTCAACCATCAAACAACTTTGAAATCTCATTCGACAAATCGTACGAATTTATATTTCTTAAATCATTCCTGTAGTGATAAGCCACTTTAATGGCTACCTAGCCATTAAATTAAACCTTTAATCCGTCTTCGTTAATTTCACCATTAAGTATTACTTAGTGAAAATATTTTTAAAGCCTTACCTAACAGTAATGTGTATTAAATAGAATTTCCTTGAATTACTTGCCAAGACGGAGTAGGGGCCGAGTGATATATTTTCTTTACAGTTGAATGTTAAAAATGGTGCTTTCGATTTACTCAAATTATTATGTAAACCTAAAACTTGTCTTCAATGTCACGTTGATTAAATGATGTGGTGTCTAAAATTAATAAAATTCAATCTTAACTAAAAACGGTTTTTTTTTTTAAAAATAGTTCCAAGTTTAAAATCATTTACTTCAAGGAATTATTGGTATAAATAAAAATACATAAATAAATAATTTTATTTATTTCTAAGCACTGATTTTTTTTATCCACTATATTACCACTTATACAAGATAAAATAAATTTTATTTCGGCAAATAATAATTTACATACATGGCAAGGCCAAATATAAATCAATTTAACAAAGTTTTTGTTGTTTTGTAAAATAAATCAATGTAGGTACTACGTTTAAAATTGCATTTCAATGTCAAAATTAGATTTTGATCGATTAATTTTTATCACAGGAACTAAGATGCCAAAACAATTGCAGTTTTTTTTATTAAAGTATTGGTACGGCTCTTATCATTATTGGTTTAAATACGAAACCATATTTAATAGCTAAAAAGCTTGTAAAAAGTAACCTTCTCCTAGCTTAAGTTACTACATTTTGTCTTGACCTAGAAGTTTTTTGAAATGAACAAAAATATTTTTAATAGGCACTAATTTATAAACTAATAATATACGTACCAGACGTATACTAAGTCCAGCTACCCGCCGAGCATCAGTAAAAAATAATAAATTTGATAAAAATATAGGTATATGTTATAATGCGCTCGAGCATGTTGAGTTGTAATAAAATGAAATTTTAGTAAAATCTGTTCATTTTCATTTTGTTGACTGGATCATATTTTTTATGTGAAAAGAGGCTCAATAAAATCCTCTGCCTTTATCACTTTTGGGATGACATAGTAGGTAAATATTTTTTTACTACCTACTCGCTAAATACCTTCATGTGTGTGAGCAATGCCAGTAATGCCACGCCCCATGTATGTTAAGCTACGATCTCTATTACGCATTAACAACACTTCGTTCATATCAGATAAACTTCCAGGTCTACTTATAACATATGTAGCAATAAGAGTTATACAATATGAAAAAAGAAAACTTAGTCTAGCAGATCAATGTGATGCAAGTGTTTTATGAA
This sequence comes from Polylopha cassiicola, assembly GCA_038024825.1. NCBI lineage: Eukaryota > Metazoa > Arthropoda > Insecta > Lepidoptera > Tortricidae > Polylopha > Polylopha cassiicola. Next base: position 9,054,659 of record CP149044.1, on the reverse strand, counting down.
CACTACTTGCACAGTGTTGATTAGGAACAACTCCAATAAATGCGCTTACTATCGCGTTAAAAATTAAATTAAATATCCAAAAACATATTTCGAGATCAAAATAAAAACTAACCAGAGATACAAAATTTCAATACTTTTTCATCAGTTCGCACTTCGCTTCAATCTTCGTCCAACCCAACACTATGCAAAAGAATGTTAGTAATTTTGTTTAACAGCTTTTCCAATTTACCATAAAATGTTAAAAATGAAGTCCATTTTTGACTAGAATGCTTAATTCTAATACAGATTGAGATTCTTTTGAAAATTTCTAATACTTTTTCAAGAATTTATTATCGACGGTAAGGTATATAAACTTAACTCTATGTACTTATAGCAAGCTATTGACCAAACATAATAGCCTCGTTTATACTAATATGTATAATAAATATACGACGTAAATAAGAAAACAAGAAGCTTCTCCGTTTAAAAAAAATTCAATACAAAAAAATATTTAAAAACAAGATGGGAGTGACCGTGAGCAGCAATCGGAGCGGTGAACAATAGGATCATAATCACTACCTAAGTGCTTTTAATTCCAGTAGCCAATACGACCGCTCTAAAAGCGCACTCCCAAAGCATAATAAATAATACACGTCGTAATAAAAGAGGAGCTTATAACAAAATTAAAAATGATATGATGCCACACGGCAATAAAATAATTCTATACTTACTGAATGATCAGACATACAACCATACAACACTTTATTGTAATATTTAAAGTAAGTCAGCTTCTTCAGATACGATCACTATTTTAAATTTACAGTTCTAAGATACAAAATTTAAGTTTAAGATAGGCTTTGCCCAATTATTGCACTAGCAAACTTATGTAGTTCATTATTTCACATACGCATGTGATGTTTTGGAAGTAAATAGCAACTTGAATTATCAATATATTGTACTTAACCCTACTGCACACCGAGACAGCACAATCCGAAAACAAAAGCCAAAGAAATAATCTACACTATCCACAACCCTCCAATAACGTTTTAAAAAATAATACATATTTAGAAAAAATAATTTGAATGAGGCGATAGTCGCACACTTTTATTAACAAATTACGATTTACCTATTGGTGTTTTGGCTAAAAATTGACTAAGGCGTTCACATCAAAGCTTGCGTCCATAGTGCAGTGCCACACATGAACTTACCAAACCTAATTCTTATATTCACAGGCAACACTAGCTAAGAATGACATGAAAAATTGCAGTCTTCTATAAGATCCTCCTCATCCTTCACAAGACAAGACATGGCGATTGAAATTTACATTATAAAAACTTGTCCACGTTACAAAATTCACTTACACCGACGCGCTCCATTTTGATTTTATTACATGTCATGTCTATCATTATAAATATGAAAATCTAGATTCAACTTAACATACACGCTTGCTGGCCTGTGCTTCCTTTACGAAGAGGCTTTTGAATCGTACCTACTTGTTTCCAAAAAAAAATATTTTGTCTGTAGGTACTGCGAAGTAATAACAACGAAACGGAAACACATCGAAAAATTCGTCAGATTTGTGGATTAGAAATAATGGAATTGGTGAATACACTGGCACGGAACGCAAATTACGTGGATTAAATTTCCACTGGTCGAACGAATTATTCATTGTGATCTCATCATCTTCGAATTATGTTAAGTTATATCTTCATACAAATTGTGTCGATGCGTACAAAAATCGCAAGTTGAGTTAAAAACCAAATAAGCCAATTCTTAACTTTCTTTATAGCAACTTCATCGATTTTAATATGTGTCGACGTAGATTTTAATACTTTTTCTTGGATCAAATTGTTACTCATAAAAGTTTCACATTCATGTCAAGATTTTGCTCATCTTACACCTATTACACTTCTATCACAGTGTAAATAATGCACTTACGATAAAATGAGGTTACCTAAACTAGAAATAAGTGGGATAAAATGTAAAATATGTCGTGATATAAAATTCAGTAACATCACAAGTAATATAAATGAAACAAAATCAAGTAAACAGAACAGTTAACAAATAAGAAATAAACAAAACTTGAAATAAAATAGCTCGGGAGGATAACGAAACATTTTAAATGTCCAGACTTGAATAGTCACGGATTTATTTAATCATCAATATAATATAAAATAGAAACGAGAACAGAGATATATGCCTGAAAACGTTCAGGAATTTGTGCGATGCCAGGAGACAATTCCGCGACACATACATGCTTAAACACAGTTTTATAAAGATGCAACATAGTTTACAACGTTTCCACTCTCCGCTTATAATCGAAAATACGATACATTTCATTACATAGTTAGTATATAGTTAATAAATACACTTACCCCTGCGATAGCAATCAATGCCTTTACCGACTGATTTTATAAGAATCTTATATACTTAACGCCCAATTCCACTTTTCAGAATTTTGGAATATAATTACCCAAATTCCCAATGTTTGTTAAATTTTTAAAAAAGTTAAGTGGCAAAGAGCATGTTACTAACAGAATGAGTGGCCACCGGGACAAAAGTACCCTAATATACATTAAAGTACCGCGTACTAGAACAATCACATTGAATGTTCTTTTAGCAAGTGAGTTCGATAAGCTATTTAATTGTAATATTAATACCACTGCCCTACTCCAGATGGCATGATAAAAACATATAAAAATGTTCAATTAGAATAATTTCAACAGATAAGGGCATTAATTCTAGTAGGTTTGAAACATAAACCTGTGATGTAATCGTTCCGTGTCAGCGGGCGAGAAGGGCGAGACGGGCGAGACGGGCGAGGCGGGCAAGGCGGGCAGGGGCGCTCAGCCGGCGGCGGCGGCCCGCTCCGGCGGCTAGTTGCCACTAACGATCTTACGATTCTCCATTTCCTCTATGTTGTTAGAACTGAAATACACCAATTGTTTACATGTTATAAACATTATTACGTTTTTTATTATTTATGTCAATTATACTTGGAATTGTCGTCGAAAAGGATGACAAAATGCATCGTATCACTTGAGGAAATTTTATATGATTCATTATTATGTCTGCTAAATTTAATGTTGCGAATAATAACAAGTGATCGCAGTAAGGGCAAAACTACACTAAATATGATTAGGATGTCTAGTTTTAATAGCCACACCAAAGTCTTCAGTATTTGTGAGTTTGTTTTCACCGTTAAAATAAAGCCAAACTTACAAACTGGAAACTGATTTTATGGACTGCCTCGTGCGTGAGCCGACATAGATAACACTTCGCGTAGCTATCCATTGCAAAACAACACAATAAAAAAAATACATATTATTGAATCTTGTTCTTAGTTTCGAAATTTTTCATTAAATACTTACCGCAGCTTATCATCATTTTTCCACGAAGTCACTTGAATGTGTGGCGGCGGCAGGTAGCTCCGCAGCGACTGTACCAGCTGAATCGTATCCAACAGAACTAAAAATAATATATACATATGTATTACAAAACAGATATTACGCAAAAATATGTACGTTTCCTCACATAACATTTAAGGTTAACTTTAACTTCATAAACATTTAATCTTAATTTAATCAAATTTGAAGTTTACTTGTATGTACTATAGCGGTCAGTTTCATATCACGTAACGGTTCATCTGTCGAACACTCACTCTTCTGCAACTGTTCGCTCTGCTTGCCGTAGGGCTTGCACATGGCGGGGCGCACGCAGGGCCGCATGCGCTGCAGGTTGCGCGCGAGCTCGGCGAAGGCGCGCACGACGCGCTCCTGGCCGCCGCCCGCGCCGCCGCCCGCGCCGCCCGCGCCGCTGCTGCCCGCCGCCGTCGTGCTCGACGCGACCGCCCCGCCCGTCGATAGGGACTCTAGGCTCTCCAAGTTCGCTCTGGAAATAACATCATTTTTAGTATTCCATACCCAAAATTATTCGAGGGGTACAACCCAATTTCGATGGTGTATTACAAATGTATAAATTACATAATTTGTCCAGCGAACTGTTTTTTAGCACTACTTGTCCTGATTAACATTTACCTTAAGAAATCAGTAAGCTTATGATCATCGGAGTAATGATGTTTGGACTTGGATTCGATGTTGCTCTGGGAGCTCGACGAGCGCGAGTGACCATATTTATCGAGCGATGGCTGATGCAGAGAGCGGTTCTGATGCTGTAGCAGCATCTGCTGGTGTTGGGACAACTTGTCAGCGCGACGGTCTGACTTCTCAGATGTTAATCCCGCTGTAACATGCAAAATGCTTCAGATTCTGCTTACTTATAAAAAATATTTTGTCATTGCAAAATAGGATTTAATTTATAATAGTGTTAAGAACTTAACAATATTTATGATTATAATAATACAACCAATAAATACTTTAATTGCATAAATACCAACATATATACATAATTATAATCACAGTAAAAAAATATTGTAATGAACAAAAAAATGCAAAAAATATACCCAATCTAAAAATCTAGTCTCCAATCTAAGAAACTGTTCTGTGAAGATTAAAATTCAAAAATATTTTAGAAAATCCTGACTTAAATAGGTGATAATAACTGATGTATTACTTAGAAATCAATTGATAATACATATGTAGTAAACTTAAATATAAATATAAAAAAAGAATATAAAAGGTTTGATGTTTACATAGCAACTCACTGAGGGCGGCGAGGTGCGGCGCGAGCGGGAGCTGATACTCCTGCGCCAGCGCTGAGCCACGCAGCAGCCGCTCCACCGCCTGGCTGTCGGACAGACTCGACGCGCCCGCATCTGTACAGATTTAAACTCACAATGTATACATTTAATTCTTTATTATTATTTAATATTTACATCATTTTCAAGCTAGAATACTAAAAACCGAAACTCATAAAGTTTGAGTTTTGTAAAAGTTATTACCAGGGATGTAAGTTGGCTGCTGTGACAAGTGTTGCTGAATAGACTTTTGTGTCATTTCCAGCTGATTCTTATAGTAACGGCACGCTGGGTTTGGACAGTTTTGAACTACTTCAATAATGAATTCCTTCTCCATGCCAAATTGCTCTCTACCTATTGTATATGACTCGACAACCTATTATAAGAAAAGGAAACAGTAAACACACTTTTTAAAAACATTATATGAAATACAAATAACCAGTTCCAATTGATTATATTATGTATTAAAAACATCATGCTCCAAAATAGATTATTTCAACAGAGTGACTATTAAAGATCCCCAACTTGCTTCTATAATAGCACCTTGGTACATGTATGAACATATGGACTGTTTTCCAATTGGATTCTTTCTTTTGACCTCCAAAAAATGTAGTGTTTCTGCTATTTTAACACAATCAGCTAAAGTTTAGTGATTTTAATATATTTGATTTAAGCTTCTAGATTGATGATAGGAAAGATACATGCCATCTAAGTCACTTATTTTTCATCTAACAATACTTACAGCTCTGACTGTTGCTTCCAAGCCAAGATGTAAACCATGTGGTCCATTCATGTGTTTGAGCATCACTGCATTAGCAAAGTGTTCATAGGGAAGAATAATTTTACCATTCTCCCTAAGTATCAGTCTACCTTGGGTATCCAGACCCACTCTTGAAGCCATCATTCTATAATGAAAAAAAATACATATATAAATCTAGAAAGCAATTCAGATTAATAATCTAGATCATAATATCTCTAATATTATTATTTTTCACAGAAACAACAGTGTATACTAACTGTAAATAAGCAGCACTGGGTAGCATTGAAGACTCTTTAAGATCACTGAAGCACTGCAGCAGTTCTATGCTTGGGCTCCAACCCTTATTCTGCAGGTACAGCTGTAAAAGCATATACAACTTTTCTGTGACATAGCCTTCAGCAGCGTGTGGCGCGGTTGAGCCCGAGGCACCCGCGCCTGTTCCCGCAGCTGACCCCGATCCGCCCGTACTCTTAGCCAGCACGCTTTTCATCGTCTCCGCCAAATCCATCTTGTAGATGTCCAAATAAGTCCTCTTTTGGGAATCCTGTACCAAAACAAACACGACCGAATAATGCCAACCAGGGAAATCGATAGCGATACACCACTGTGAAACGATTTGTATTTTGGCTATTTTACTTACCAGAATGACAGTGATTTTTTGCCAGTCGCTAGAAAACACTGTATTATCCTATAAACTATTAATTACCGAGACATCCATGGACTAATTTTTATATATAAATGGGAAATTTGACGAATCTCAATCCTTTCTTCTTTTGACTTGACGCTGTCATTTTATTTTGATTTGATAGTGATGTAACAACAAACCAATTAAATATTTCAACCGTTTTTCACAGTTATATAGGAAATAATTAGGATTATAAAATAAGGATAAATATAAACTAAAAGGCTTAAATAATGATGTGCATTTAGTAACGTGTAAATGAAATAAACGCTTCACTTTATTATAATTATATTACCTCTATGTACAAGCCTCTCTCTACTCTCACAGTCAAGTCACTACAGAGTACTGACTACTGTCATTGTCATGTCAATATTGTTACTTGTCATTTAATTATTTGTCAATGTCATATAATAAAAACGTGCTCCACTGCTTGTTTTAGAATTTCACGTGTTACTTTAATAAACAATCGTATAATTTATATTTAAAATCATGGATGAATTAGTAGTAGGAACCTACGAAGGTTTCTTACTAGGATATTCTCTAAGTTATGATTCGGAGGTAAGTGCGTGCCAAAATTACCTACAGAAATAAATTCCTTAACCGGAATGCATTTAAAGTTCTTTCGTTATATTTACAGAGGAATAAACTGAAGCAGACGTTTGCTACACATTCACATACAGCCTCAGTCCGATGTATTTCAGTTGCCAGCAAATTTTTAGCCTCCGGTGGAACGGATGACAAAGTCGTCGTCATTGACATGAAAACGAGGAAAGAGCACACTGTTCTTATGAATCATGACGGTTCCGTAAATGTAGTAGCGTTCACCAATAATGGCACTCACCTTCTTAGTGGCAGCGATGATGGTTCTATCATAGTCACTAGGACTGGAAATTGGCAGATTGAAAAAATTTGGAAAAAGGCTCATCAAGGTACTTGTTTGCGGCTCACTACGTTTCGTGTTTTTTTATTCTTACTGTTGACATTTCTAAAAAATGAATCAGGGGTACAAATTGCTTTGAACAAATTATATAGATAATTCTAAAAAGTTTGATTTATACTCTTGAGTTAGCGAATTAGGTGCCTTTGGCCTTACCTGTATGATTTTAATCTAATAATAAGAATATCCAACCCTTGTGAAATATTATACTGTACAGAACATCCTCACTAATAATGTAATTATCCCACTCTTGCTTGGAATGGTTCATTCCCTAAACATTTTACCATCGAGTATTAAACAAGTACGAAAGGAGCTACTTATATTTATATTGTTATACATAAATTCAATTACTTATTCAGCACATACCTACATTTCATATTACTATTATTGTTATTCACTGTTAGTCGACAAACAACGACGATTTATGTAAGTAATCATTTCTATAATTATGTTCTCATGAAAGTGATTTTGTATCTTATATGAGAATAAATGTCTTTAAACCTAAACCTATTCCCTGATATAAGTGAGTATATGTCCAAAGAACATTTAATTGAAAATATTATTAACTGTTTTTTTTAGGTTATCCTATAACAGATATTGCAGTTCATCCTACAGATAAGTTAGCTCTTAGTGTAGGAGGAGATAAAACATTAAGGACTTGGAATTTAGTCAAAGGTCGTCCCGCATTTACTATCAATTTGTCTAGTAAAGGAGTCACTTTGCCAACAGAAATAAAATTTTCACCTGGTGGTGACAGATTTTCACTACTTTATCAACAAAATGTTGATGTATGGACAATAGCCAAGGCTGGCATTGAAAAGCAAATAAAATGTACTTCAAAACCAATGTCAGTGCAATGGATCAATGATGAAAGAATGTTTGTTGGATTAGAAAATGGTAATATTATTACATTGACTGTGTCTGACATGCAAGCTCAAACTTATAAGGCACATAAGCAACGGGTGAAATGTTTACATTACAATAATGATATGTTATATTCATCATCTAGCTCAGGGGAGATAAAAGTTTGGTCTGTGAAAGATTCTGCTATAAGTGAACTATGTTCAGCTAATGCAGCTTGCCGAGTTACTTGTGTTACATTAAACAAGCAGAGCCAATTTATAAAGAAGGAAGAAATGTCTGATGAAGAGGAAAATAATAAAACGACTAATGTTGAAGATGTAGAAAACAATGATACAGAAAGTGACGATTCCATTGAAGAAAAGTCGGCACCTCCTCTCAAAAGGAAACCAGGAGCTTTCGTTACTATCTCTTATGGTAATGATGAAGAGGAAAAACAAAGTAATCCTCCACCTAAGAAAAATAATAAAAAGAGGAAACGAAACAAAACAAAAAAAAATAAAGAAGTTTTGTAACTTTAATTATGGTCTATTTTTTTGGTATTATTTCATTTATTTAATCATAAAGAAATGTATAGATCACTTGTATTATAATAGGAATAAAAATTGGTAAGAGTAGTTAATAAGAAAACTCAGATCACCATTGCAGACTATATTTGTCACCATTGTCTCAGGAAATTTACATGATGCTCAAACAATCATAATCAATAGTAAAAAACAATATGATGTAGACTTTGGTTTGTTTATTTAATTATAAATAAGAAAAAATCTCTCCTGACCACACACCCAAATACATAAAATTATAAACTGTAAGACACAATAAATTAATTTGGTCCCAAAATAAATATTTAATAATTTAAGAAAAAAAAATAAAACAAAATCAACAATAATAAACAGTACTGATCAATTTTGGCAATTGTTAATGGACTTCCTACTTATATTATTCGTTAATTCTTATGTTATTTAATAAATATCCTAAATGTACAATGTAGTGATTAAAGTACACTTCATGTGACTTCATTTGCGAAGGCATGCAGTGCTTGCAAGACTTATTTACATAGTACATGATGTCTACGAACCGAACATACACACATGAATAATGGATACACATAACCTTAAGCCGAGACATTTGATTCCATACAAGTTCATTTCACGTATTGTACAAGCTCATTTGACAGTGTATATTTTGCTCTATTATAAAACTTACAAGTGGATACAATGAATACAATCTCAGCCAAAAATGTAAATAGCCTAAGAAAAAATCTATAAAAGCCAGACTTAACATTGATCTCTCATAAAAATGTCAAGAAAGAAAATTACTGGAATGTATTTTTATATATCGTAGATGTCGACACATTCTTGTATACAGTTTAATGTTATCCATTATAGCAAGCAAAAAACAGGGCGGGAGTAGGATTATGTGAGTACAACTGTATATGAATGAGATCGCATGCTCAATGCTAAATATAATTAATCAGGATAATTTAACATGTTTCATAATTATGTTGACAATATCGCACGAGATGTGAGTCACCAAATATTACTAAGTACATTTTGTGCAATATAATTTAAATAAATGCCGAAAAAAATCAGTTCCTGTCTGAAAATGACTGTTGGCAATGTACCTTGCTTATCAAAATTAATCCGAAATTAAGTTATTGCGTTACATGACTTTTTTGTTAGCATTTTAGTAGTTAGAGGTACATAATGAACAATTGCATTAATACTATCTTAATTAGGTATGTATTTGAAATTTTATAAGTTAAAGTGATTTTAAGACTTTCGAGCAGCTGACAATTGATCTTATGACTAGATTGAGCCAGTGATTTCCAGCAGTCCTTTATTTTCCATTGAACTTGAAGAAAATCTGACACAAACAATACAAAATGTAGGAACAACATAGAAGTATTCAGTACGAACTGACATTTAAATTAAGTATAATTGTTTATAGATCAGAGAATACACAAGTTACATAAGACAGTCTAGATAAATGCATTCTACTTATCCTGTTCCATATTCACTTACAACTAATTTTCGATTATTAATATTTCTTTATTCGCATCAAGTCTACCATCACTAAACTCTTAAGCTATAAGTCAGATGGCACTATTCGCTATCGGACACAGCTCAACATATACCCCGCTACTAATTGTCTAAAGCAAGGTCGATCACATTCAATGTCACATTTCAAAAAATATCAGTCACAGAAATGAAAAAGAATACTCGGTACAGAGGCAATATAGACAATTGAGAAAATGGTAAAGAAATTGTATCAGAAAATTGGGAAAAAGAAGTACAGAAAACAATTTTGACCGGTATCATATTTGTAGGTGACCGACCTTGTCAACACACATAGCACAAGTGGCTTAACGCGATGCAGAAGAGTCAGCCTGTTATAACTTTATCAGTAGTTAAAATTCTAAGTAGTAAGTGTTTTCCCGCATCACGTTACGCTAATGTGATAAGCGTGCTAGTATGATAGAACGAGGTTTACTTTTTCTTTGCTTTCTTCTCTGCCTTTTTGAGCGCCTTAAGGTGTTTTTCGTGTGCTGCTCGAAGCTCCTTGAGACGACGCTTCATGCGACGACGGTCATCGCTGCCAAGGCCTAGCAACTTAAGATCCGCAGAACTGAGAGCCAACAGTAGCGCGCCGTCAACGCCACGCGCAGCAAATGCACCGGCGTGACGTTCTAGCCCTTCACCTAAACCGGAAACCCACTGCCACACCTAAACAAACAAATTGGAGTTCATTATACGATGTAACGACAAATGTAGCGAATAGTTCGTCATGCTGTACACAAAATGCGATAAGTTCAAATCATAATCAAAGGTTTTAGCCATTTGGGTACTACCGAACAAAGAACGTATAATAATATACATGATGTTCACGCAATATAGTATATATCGTAACTGACCTGTTGCTTACTCCAGTGCGTGACGGGATGCGGCGAGAGCGGCGCGGGCGGCGAAAGACTGGTCTCGGACACTGCGCTCGACAGCGGCTGCCACGGCACCTCGCCGCCGACTACACAAGCCGGAGCTTTCTTCACTATAACGAGGACCATTTCGTTATCGATACTTTGGGCTGTTTATTGCCTTTAGTCAGCAATGCGATTACTGAGATTATTGCAAATCAAGAATAATACATCAATATGTGAGCGCATATCTGAGAAGGCTATTCTGGTCTGTTGTCCATCCCGTTATTGGACTACAGAGAAAAACACAATAATGCATATATAATGCTACAAAGGTACGAAAACTTAAAGCTTTTCTCTAGTCTATTACATCGTGAATGAACACATCAACAGTGAGAACCTAGCAGCAATGAAAAACACTCACAATAGTCAAACAGATGGGATTACGGGCAATATAAACCACTACCATAAACTTTTTATTCAAGTTCACAAAACTATGTATCTACGTGATAACAATAGTTATTCCACCACCAATACTAAGCTTAACATAGACAATTTAATTATTTATGAAAGTTATGATATTAGTATATGAACATCATGGGTAAAAGTATCGAATGTATTATTAGGTAGGTATGTTGCATACCGGATATTGTTGAGTCCGGAATATCCTCGTTGCAGTCAAAACTTATGATTATAGTTAATTCAATATATTTGTTAAAGAAACTCTACGTAGTACATAGGCATATCTCATATTGGATAAAACACACATGCGGGAGTTTCAGGGCATTCATTATGTCCAAAACAAGAAAAAATAGGAACCGAAACTGCGTTAACCTAGTCCTAATCACAATACAAACCTCTAGCATTGGCTTCGCTGACGGCTTGACGTATTTCGTCGACGAGCTCGTTGGTGAGCTGTACGGGGTCGGGCGGCGGCGGCGGCGCGCCGGTCGCCAGCCGCCGCTCTCGCTCCGCCAGCACTTGCTTCAGCTGCTCCGCCAACGACGCCGCCGGACCTACACCGGCCCCGCCTTCGTATTAAACCGACCTAACACGACTCTGCACTGGCCGCGACTTAACTACTGCGTAATTCATATTACGTCGAAGCTCGTGAGAGACATTACCTACTTAACCGTAAATACTTGTCATATTAATTATCTATGTATCATAAAAATCTAAGTAAGTGAAGTATTTGTTAAGACTAATGCATTTATAAGTTTGAGTTGGACATCAAAATGTGGGTGGGTAAATGCACTCGTGTTGATGGTAATGTAAAGCTGGCGTTAATCACAAACACAGGGGTCATTGACAATCGACACATGCACTCACAACTCGTGATTGTTTGTTTGTGTGTGTGTGTGTGTGTGTGGTTATTAGATGAACATATTGATCGACTGTAATATCATGGATATTCGAAGCGCAGTGACAAGAAAAAAAAAATACTTATTATTTTCAGTGGTTTCATTTTACTAAAGCGCTACTCAAATTTTACCTGTGAGTTGGTGATGCCTCAGCTCCCCTCGCGCGTATACCGCATCGTCCGTCGCACTTCCCACGGAACTACCGCAGCTTTGCCTCTCTCGTTGCTAAACACAAAATGACAAGCTTAGCATATAATTGATTAATACTGAAATAGCCATATTCTACTATTTAAGATACCAACCTGCGGGGCTCCAGTATGAGTGGGTGCACCTGAAGTCGATTCACTGAGAGATTCATCTGCGGAGTCGTTGTAGGAATCATCTAATCCATCGTACTGAAAATGGAGAACAGTATTATTAGTGTCTAATTATTAAGCCTTTCAACAAAGCAATAAGGAGAATGTGTTATAAAAATTTAAATTTCTCTGACTTAATAAGATAGCAACGTTGATCAAAGCAATATTCAGTAGTGCTGCAGTATTGTCTGCAAAATTGTTGTAGTTGGTAAAGATAGGTTACAAGTTACGAAACACAAAAGTCAAGCCGATATATTTATTTTTTTACTCTTTACTCGTGTTTATTTACAAATGACCATCGCAAGTGTATTGCCTGCTGAGTAAACTAGGCGAGTGCAGCGGAGTCGGGCCCTAAGTCACGTGTGGTGTCGCACGTGTCCAGCTCGATCATCGCACGTCTACGCGTTGCTGACTGTCACGTGTTTGTGTATTTGTGTGTGTGTGTGTGTGTGTGTGTGTACTCACCGAGCTGGCGTTGCTGAGTGAATGCGGCGAGTGCGGCGTGGAGTGCGGCGCGTGGTGGCGGTGCCGCGCCAGGTCGGTGCGCGCGCGGTGCGCAGAGGTGTCCAGCAGCGGCCCGCTGCGAGGCACCGCCGCGTCCAGCTCGCGGGACGCCACCGCCACCGACGCCGACGCCGATGACGTCACCGACGACACCGCACCGCTCACCGACGACCTGGTATCGATAAGGGAACGATGATTAATATGACACCGCGAACCTGCTCTTGGGGAACGAAGACGAAGAAAGTACACCAGATTGACAATTTCCTCACTGCTTAAATTTTAGTTTTTAAATCCTTTGAATAAAACACACACACTTACGCGATTTCGTTAACAGGTGCCGGATGCGATACCGGAATATTCTGCACGTGCGATTGTGACGTAACTGCAGGTGCAGGTTGAACAGCGGCCGCTGCTGACTGAAGACTCGCTGTGTTACTGGCCATAGAGTTGTTAACTGGTTTTGGTTCGGGCTTAACTTCGGGTTCTAAAGCGGTGACGTCTCCAATGTCAGGCGCCTCTCTCTCCTGCTCGCGCTCTCTCTCACGCTCTTGACGTCGCGCGGATTTGTCCACTTTGGCGTATTCATCCTCAATGGGAGATAGATCTGAGAGATCACTATCGGAGCTCCATGGATCTAAATGGAAGGAGAGTGATTAAATTATATTTAAGATTTTGACATAAACTATACGTACTCTTAAAAACGATGTAAAAAGAACCATGCGACCAAGAATATGCTATATTTTACCATTAATTAGAAGCGGGTCAGGATCCGGTCGCCTCGGTAGTGGAGGAGTTTCTCGGCGCGCCGACGGCTCGTGAGGTAACATCACTGGCAAACCGGCTTTCTTCTGCGTTTCCTGTTTCAATTATTACATTTATTTTACAAATAAAACTTTAAATTTATGAAATAAAGTTCACCTTCAAAATAAACTTAAAATCCCAACGCTTCGTAAATGGCCTCACCAACAGCAGAACCTCTAGCCTCGCGACGCGCTCGTGTAGCGTCGACAGTGCGGCAGCGTACTCGCGATGCGCCTCGCGCGCATTTGCGCTCCACCACTCCTCGCGCGCTCGTACTAGTGCTCGGGTGCGCCTCCATTCGCGCAAAGCGCGACGAGCCTGTCGTAAACATTCAATCAGTCAAATCGCCATTCATGATCAATGTATCAGATCCAAAAGATGTAAGTCCTTTCTACTGAATTCGTTACGGCATTTCTTCTAGGTGGTCACGAATAATGACCTCTCTCGATACTTATTATAGTAAGTAAATAATTGTGTTTATTTGGTATGTTGTACCTTGTCATACTTGCGTTGCGCGGCGTGCGCGGTGTCTGCGGCGGCGGCGAGCGCGCGGCGCATGGCGTCGTCGGGCGCGCGCGCCGCGCTCCACTCGCGCACGCGCGCGCTCACCTCCTCGCCCGTCGCGCCGCCGCCCTCCATGCCCACCACCTGCGACCACGCACACACACATACACACATACAGACACACATGACATATACTCTACAAACTACGCGACCACACTATTTTATCGAATGTATTAGTTAAGCAGTCAAGTTGATAAATTGTTACTTGACGTTACTGTTCCGTTTTTGTTTCGTTTGTTGCTTTGTGCGAGTGGGTTCTTCGCACTTTATAATTTAAATTACTACATACAACAACGCATTTTTCGAAATGTTATGTAAATGAACGAATGCTATGTAAGGTTTAAAAGTAAGTAGTGCGAGTATATTATAATTTTAAAATTTCATCGGTTACTTTGTTAATTGGTTCGTGTATGTAAACGATAGTCGTAACTGACCTCGTGTAAGAGCGCTCGCAGCTCCGTGATCTCCGGATACCGCGTCTGCGGCACGGGCGGCTCGGCGGCCGGCTGCGGCGGAGACTCGGAACCCTCGCTCTGCTGCCGCCGCTGTCTCTCTCGCACCGCGCTAGTCAAATAACACAATAACATAAAACAATCAGCTGAAGTAACAGAATAACTTCGAATGCGCTACCTCTTTCTGCTACCAACTTTATAGTCAAGGTTTTTGATCACTAGACTAAGTTATCAATTACCGGTCTTCTCTCTCCCTGTCGGCGGCGAGTGACTGCCGTATGAGATGCGCCACCTCGCTGTTCTCGGGATCCTTCTCGCGACCGATGAGGAACTTCACCGGACCCGACGTGTTACGGAGCACCGATGCCGCGTACGCTTGTGTTACGCCCACCTGAACATGTTACAAAAAAATATATAGTCATACTGCCTGAAATAAGTTTCTTTAATCCTAAAAGTAAGAACAATGTAAATTTAGTAAAATCTGAGATTTTGTTATATTATGATTAGGTGATATTATTACTGGTTTCATTCATAATTAACATAATATAGTTTGTTGTTTTAACACTTACCAGACTCTTCCCATCCACCTCGATGATTTGGTCGTTGACTTGTATGCGACCATCGCGCGCCGCCGCTCCGCTCTCGGTAATGGTTTTTACAAAAATACCAAGTTTTTCTAACCCAGCGTCCGCACCGACACCCATACCTAGACATAACATTCAATCATTTGCAGCAACACATACTCACGATAAAATGTCAAACAAACAATCGATATATTGTAAATGCGACAGAGGACATATTAATAAAGTGAAAATTGTCTCAATGACAATGACAATTTTGTCATTGTCATTGACGTAAATACTTCAATCAAGTGCACCTAGATTGTCAATTATTTTTAGAAAATGACAGAAGGACCTCAATCGATATTAGCGACTTTAGGCGGTTATCGATAATATCGTTTTACTACACACATCAACAGCCATACCAATAATAGAAAGCCCCAATCCATCGGCGCCTTTAATGAGATCGACGGGGAAGACGTGCATCTTCTCCACTCTCTTCTCTAACTCGTACTCGGCCGAGGCCGCGACCGGGTCCACGTCTTCGTTGCGCCGGTCGTACTCGCGCACAGAGTGCGTGGAAAACACACGCATTGGGTTCGTACTGTTATCACGATAAAAAAAAATATGAACGGAGAAAGTGCTTTTAATAAAACGATGTAAAATAAGGGAAAGCGTTATGTCAATTCCGAAACACAAAATGTTCATACAAACAATGTAATCGATATAGCATCGATTACATTAGTAGCTAGTATGCATACCTGAATTTAACTTTGGTATTTTTCTTAACAAATACTGGTGGATAGTAATCGTCGTCCTCGTCCTCTTCGATTGGCGGGAGACCGGCCACCTATAAGAAGTTTGGATATAGTCTCAATTGCAATAAAAAAAAAAACAAGTTAGTATAAAGTCATGAACATGTAAGTACCTCAGTATAGAAATGTCCGTCCTCAAAATAGTGTATTCCGTTTTCCTCGCCCAGCTCCCTGAGCGACTGCGGCGGGTAGTGTTCGAAGACGGTTCCGGTAACAGCTGATTCTGGCTCCGGTTCGGGCTGTTTGCGGTCGCCGCCCGCCATTCCAGCATCCGCCTCTAGTGAAACGAACTCGTAGCTTTCGTCCACTGACTGCATACTGCAAAATGAATTCCAGCATTAACATCGACTATACTCGGAATACACAACGAAAAATAACATTGAAACCTGGGTTTACAAATAAAAAAAAAATAGATTTTACTTGTAATGAAACAACCTCTGAATTCAGGATAATTACGCGAAATACGTAAAAAGCCATCTAGCCCGATTTATGACAAACTAGAATGATGATTATTTACTACGAGATACATTCCTTAATTGGTACACCCACCTCTCGTAGGAGAGCACAGACTGGTAGCTGTCATTGAGTGAGACGCCGTTGTCAGCGGGAAGCGCGTGCGCGTGCGGTGACAGCATGGCGACGATCTCTTGCGCTTGCTCGTCTGATAGCAGCGCTTCTTGCCTGTAAATGTCATTTTATATATAAGATAGGTTATAATTATTATAAGAAATTTCCTTCTAAAATTGTAATCAGTCGAAGTAATCAACTTATGGCTTCCAACCGAAAATTCCGACACTAATTTATTATGCAGAGAACGATAAAAAATTGTTTTACTGTTACGGAAACTAAGCCACTGTTACGATGGGCATTAAATTTCTTAATTATCCCCTATGCGAATTTCCAATTCAGAATCTATCACCCGATATTTCATTTACCTATATAAAATTATGAATGAAATAATTTACAGTATACTACACACAACACACAGTATTACAGTATACTCGATTTGGTATTTGTATAAATAAAAAAACATTTCAATTGATGTGTTCTCTCAGTCAATTTAAATATATTGTTTCTAAAATAATTTACTCGTTAATGGAATCACTTTAATATGACTACTATTTTTATTAGTAATACGAGTTACATATATATAAAGCCTGTTTACAAATTATGTTGCGATGTCATTATGTTTATATAAACCCCATAAAATGGCAACATCTGCGATTATCAACAAGGTACAATTTAAGACAAAACACAATGCCTAATTACCTAATAAACGAAATGTTATATAGTAAATGTAAACTTAAGCGATGGAATCGAAGTGACGTACACAAAAGAAATAACATCATAATACAGCACGCTTACCTAAGTTTTTTCTCCAGAATACTGCAAATTTGATCAGGCAATAATGAAGCGTTGTGCGCACAGGCAGCATGCAAATAATAAAAATACAACATTTAATAATACTCAAGCATAACAGATGTTACAATCGTAAAAATGCTAAGAGAAATAAAATAGCACCATTCATGAACAAAGTTAAAACAAAACAAACTCGTTTCAGAGACAAAACATACTCTATTAAGAATACAACGTCGCCAGGCCCGCAAGAAATAGTGAAACTGAAAAGTGCAATCATGCAAGTACAAAGAACTGTGACATACACGACATATTCGAATTAATACTACAGTGATAAAGAAGAGGTACTGTCAAATATAGTAAAGAAACCATTCAAAGCCAGAAATATAATCTGCAGTTGTTGCTAATCAATGCTAGTTGTTTAACATGACCAATTAGCACTAAATAAAAGGCTTAAAGACATTTCCTTTGTGATAATCTCGCTGAAAGAATTACGTAATGATTGATCGTGTGCGGTGCATGTGAATGTTAAATTAAGTGTGACGGACGACGGAGTTCGAAAACTTGCGCCGTTGCGTTTCTGTTTGTGTATGCATTCCGTTATTTGCGTGAAGCGTATCGATGCACATACTGTAGACTGATAACGGATCTAAATCCATGCATACTTAATAATGGAAATGGGTCCACAGCAGATGCAACAACGCTTACGACAAGGATTAGCATTTATTCTAATAATATAACAGAAAGTATACTTCATTCATCCTATATAAGGTAGAGCACTCAGCTCAATAACTAGCAACTTCTTGGTAAGATTAAATGGGTGGGCAGTAGTGCCGATTATCTATCACAGTTATGTGGCTCCATTTATTTTACAAAAAAAAAAAAACAATAGTTCAACATTTATGCATAATTGCAATTGTTTATTAGGTCTATTTATATCATGCGTCAGCCGAAAATGTGACTAATATAAACCACGGGTGCATATTTCAACATAAAATCGTTAAAGTATATAGTAGGTACGCGGCAACGGAAAGCAAAATGAATTCGCGAAATTACCGCATACAAACGATAAGTTACCTAGAGCTGAGAAGTATCTCCGCCTCATCGGGCGTCATGCTGTCAGGCTGTTTGGCGTCGCCCTCGTCCCAGCGCGCCTCGGGCCCCGCTTCGGCGCGGTCTCCCGAAGGCTCGGCCTCCGACATGCTCCATTGGCTAGTGGTCGACTTATCGAGCACCTCTATGGAGCCTTGGCTTGCTTCGCTTACCACTACGCCGGAGTCCTGAAATATAGGCAGATACATAAGGTAAAAATTCTCCGATGTTTGTAGAATTCATAGTTATCATTTTTTTACCAGTTGATAAAATATGAGTAGTATCCACATGTACTCTCTAAATAAGCACTAGCAATAAGCAGAAGTTTTTTTAGAATAGCAAATAACACGAACTAGTAAATTAATGACATAATAATATGAGTAAAACATGAGACCATCACCTGTTGTAAAACAGACAAGGTGTCCGGGTCGGATCGCGCGCGCTCAGCATCGCGGTGGTCCTGCGTGAGCGGCGGCGGATCCCGCTCGCGGTAGTCGGCGGGCCGCAGCCGCGCCACCACCTCCGGCGAGGGCTCGTTGAAGCCGCCCTCGTCGGACACGCTCGACGCCCGCGACCCGGGCCCGAGCGCCCGCCGCGGTAACTCCTCCGCCTCGGATGATTTGCGATCGCCACCCGCTAGAAATGTTTTAACTGTTATATTTACGGTACAACGTTTAAATTAAACTATATTAAGTAAGCGTTTCGAATTGCAAAAATATAAATACCAAATAACAAAATATATTACTTAATCATGATTTTTTTTTCTATATAGTGTCAGTGTGTAATTTTAGAAATTTACATACACGTAACCTAGAACTTAATCTAAAGATAAAAAATAAGTAGGTACTTAATTGATATTGTGTGCTACACAATAATAATAACGCAAAAAAATAATCTTATCATATCGTTATTTTAAGTGACTTTATTTATACATCCAAGTAAATAGAAAAGATAGTAGTATGTATCCTATTATGAAATTACACTACGTTTCATGGTGATATTGCGCGTTGATTGTCCTATGTCGTACGTATACAAAGAATAGTTCTCACACACGAATTCGTTAACATAAAAGTATAGGTACTTTGATACATGAAAAGAGTTTTGAGTTTCTATTTATTTGGCAGGCAGATATAAAACTATTTTTGAAACATCTGCTCGCCCCGGCTTGCAGGTGTTTTCCTACCACAGGTGCCTAACATAAACGAACATAAAATTCTGTAGAAGCTATCAGCGGAATAGGTATTCCAAAGTTACAAGCGAATCATCGAATTCAAAACGACCACCTTAGCCGATTTAATGTTATAACATATTAATATAGTAGATTAACGTATTAATATGGGAGATAGGTATATGAATATTTTTCAAGCTAAAGCTCTTTGCTGCTTCCATAAAACGGCCAAACAACTTATGAAAAATTTACGTTGGTCGTTGTAAAATTTAAATATACCCACTAAATATGATTCGTTTGACTTTAAACTATCAAGTTGCGTGAAACGTTAGGAAACATGAGTAACATGACCCTAGTTGTCTCACATTTAAAACAGAGTAGAAGAACAATAGCAGTTCTCACATACTTAATTATGCGAGGTGTAATTTTCTGTACGATCTACAAATTTACTCCATGACTTTTGAAGGTTAATGAGAATCCTCATTCATAATAATGTATATTTAAATATTACCGGTTCACACGTCACGCGGCATTTTTCATGGCAAGTAACAACACCTAAGATACAATAAATTTGTAAAAATATTATTTCCTAGAATGTGAATTAATAATATACGATTAGTACCTAAAGTTAATTATTAGGTATTGTATCACAAGCTCAGGACATGATTTGTTATTAAGTTATTATTTTACAAACGTCGACGACATGTAGACGTCTGTAATGTTATAAAATAAAAAATGTAATTGTAAATTGCAATGAACCATGGAGCGATCACGCGAGCTCCAAGACAGCGAGAGCGCCTCATGACCACTTTACTAATTAACACTCGGCTACATTCAGCTGGAACGTTATTAGAAATTAGGTTCGCGCCGGAGCGCAGTCACTGCATAAATAAAACGTCATACAGACACGGAAGATAAACGCAAGATAGTATATCTTTCTACAGTAAACACAGCCTCTTTGTTTCAAATAATACACCACGTTTATCTACGGTTATAATTTCTTCGCTTTGTCAGAGTTGCGAAAATTTTATAGAAACTATACAGTTTAGTTAGTTGCTATGGCGATATAACAATATACTTAGATAGAAAAAATGCGAATAGCTGAAAAGAAACTTGTACCTACTTGAAACAAATGCTCATTATCAAAACAGATAAAATACAGATAGATACAAATAAATACACGGTACGTCAGTTAACTAAAGCATTGGCGGATTTTGCTTATCGTTTCATTAATACACTTTTGGTCAGATTTTTTTTTTTTTATTTGAATCACCATGACCACTTTACTTATAAGGCAATGTCTTAAAAGTATTGCAACTAAAAAGATGAGTTGATGATCCCACGCACTAGATTAATTCCACGAAAATGGTTTGATTTTAACAAATCAAGTTCCTCAAGGACTAATCGCTTATTTTAATAGGCGTGCGTGATTGTATGCAAGCGTGGTATACGATCACACCATCATACATGGTTTGGTTTCTATCATCAAAAGCAGGCACATAACACACACATAATAATATTGTTTGGCAAAAAAATAGCCTACAATGCCGTCGTATTCTCAAATCTAGTTTTCGCTCGCGCACTTTACCCTGCGCTCATCGCCCGCAGATTTCGGTTTACAGTCGAAATTAGATAAATAAACTTCCCGCGCCGGCAAATGGTACAAAATTAATTCTCAAAACCCCTTCTAAAAGTTTATAAATATTAAATGTAATGGTAATTTTGCTAGTGTTCACGGGACTCGAATTTTGGCTAAATTGTGCTTTATTGGAGCTGATACACACTCACAGTTTTTATATTGAATATTAAAAACAACATACAAGTATTAAAAATACATAATTATATACCTATGTATGTTTTAGATTTATCTCAGGCCAAAAAAAGACTAAAAGACCGATTAGCAAATATATGATTTCGAAAATTATTATGTTATACAATTCACACTGCTTTCGGTTTAACCAGCAATAAAGGACATGACATTTGCTCTTCATTAATAAAATTCATGAGTTGGTATGCGTCTCTATTGAACCCTCTCCCTAGATTGAAGGCCAATCGAATATAAAATGCATTTTAATATATATCCATAGCAAGTACCTAGTCACTTATTGTCAGTTTATAGGTATTAAGTTATTGTCTAAGTATTTATACTAATTTGACAACAGAAACTTCTTCATTATGCGTTTAATCAAGCACATTAATTAATAAGACAATGCAAACATGTTATTACTTTGCAAGTAGGCCGGCAGAGTTAATATATTCGCATTCGTATTTGGGTTAATATCGTGCACATTGCATCTAGATATCAATTAAGTAAAACAATTACGTTCGAAGTAAGAAATACGACGAAATATGATATATGTAGCTAGTTTGAAATCAATGTCTTGAGGATGTATGTTTAGTAAGAAAATAGTGTATTTAGTTACTATGTGCGTTAGAAGCTTTATTAATGAAGATGCAAAATAGGTAACTAACCGAGACAACAGCCGCATAGGCGCATGTTGTATGTGCGCATGCGGCGTGCGCGGGCGCCGCCCGCATCCTCATCGCGCCATCTCTTGCAGTTTTTAGCGTTAAAGCCTTGTACACACACGTGCACGTTTATCTCGATGCGTTGTATTTTGACAAAGTATATTTACCCTATTAATATTAAGTAACACAAACGCAAAAAACTAAAGTAGCAAAATCAATCGAGTACCTAACTAAAACTTAAACACACTTCGCAATAAAATATTAAAGATTTGGGAGGGATAACATAACACGTAGTATTTTAGTTACAAATGACCAAGCTAGGTAGGTACGTGTTTTATGAAAATACAAAAATATGTTGGTAAGTAATAAAAATGCAAGATTGGTTTGATTGTTGAGTCATCCGAGTCGGCCAATTTTATAAACAAACACCGATATCGATAAGTCTTTTTACACTATACCAAACTAAAAGACCATAAAACTAAAGGACAATTTATTTATGAAACTTCACTTCACGGAGTTGGCAAAGACGCAAAGGACGTCCGCTTGTATAATACTTCAATAGGTAGCTATGTAGGAATAATTACAGATGGTTACTTAGAACCCCAGCCTGCTGCTGTATTGTAAGTACATCGCTGTGACATTAATAGGTACCTACCTATAATTATGTTACAAGTATACTAATTGTTTTTTATTTAAATGTGGAAATTACTTTATTTACTAAAGTGAAAGACCCAACATGAGTTAGGTGTCTTCAACATCGTATCGATAACCTTCCAATATCGTAGATTACTCATCGGGCTCCGCTTGTACTTGACCCTTTTATTTTTAATAACATCCACGCTATATCTATATATTATCTATTGTATCAATACTTACATATTTAATCTACTTATTCTGACACCTATTTATAAACAAAAAATATTTATATAGATATAAAATACAACAATCCAATTGAAGGCGAACGTTGTTCAATTAATGTAATATTAAAATGGCCACGAGCGTACACTTTCTGTAGCCGGTGAATACGAGTCGTGCAAAAGGCAGCTACGTTACATTGCTAACTTACGATTGCGGGGTCTATAAGAACTTTTAGAGCTTGATTGAATTTTCTGTAACAGAGTTTATCGTACACTGAATATTAACCAATCACCAACACTAAAAGAAACAAGTTTATTTTGATGTTTTGTTAACAATCACGGATGCTCCATATGGCATACCTACTACAAGTAAAAACAATTACGATTTTCATTAAAGCTTTAAGCACAGGTTTCACTAAATCACAAAAGGTGTAATTTTTATTTGTAGAAGACAAAGCATAAAAGTGCAACGGATGTTCTAGTGGAAGATATGAATCAAGGGAACGATTAAACGGGAGCGCGCAGCCCGACGTCGCTCGGGTTACTGCGACGCGTCGCGGCGAAGGCGGCGCCGGAGCATCTAAATCGGGATCGACTCGCAACGACTCAAATACCTTGACTTCCTCAATATTACATTGAACCCACCGAGCACAAGACCGCCAAAAGTACGTCAATCGACGCCTACGGAACCGATGCTAAGGATATTTACTTCCCACGGCGCCAAAAACTTCTTTATCTCTTAAATTAGCTAAACAAAACAAATATGTATAGTGCACTTCAGTTTTTGCAAACGTAAGTACCTGTACCATTATTTTTATTACTTAGTACCATTATTTTGTAAAATAATTTAAATACCACCGTATCGTGAGAACATTTAGGAAATTTTATGATGCATTATTGAAGGTTAATGAGACACCCGATTATATAATTTTTTGATAACATGTGTCATGTTGTGTTGTCCTAATTATCTTAACTTATTTGATAAATCTAATCCTATCTAATTTGTTTAAAGAAAAAATCAAAAAGTATAAATAAAAAAATATTGGTAGTTGTTAGCAGTATTCTTGTAAAAACACTATATATATGTATCAGTCACATAAATACATGTATAGTTGGAATGAAACAACTATTAACGGATTTAACTCGCGTATTTTTATTTTATTTTATTAGCTGACGTTTCGGATTCTTTGCAGTTTCCATAATCGTAGCACGACTGAGCTGACAATAGTCTAACGCTAAAGTGATTTATACAGTTATGCAAACTACCTTATATTTAAATTACAAATTTTGAAAAAACTACCCTATTCTGAATTATGAAATACTAATGTTACATTTTACGCAAACAATTTTTACTTTTATACATTACAATTAAAACCTAATAGGGGGCGTTACTAGCGCTTCGGAAAGACCATCATTACTGAGAAGAAACGCCGCAAGAAACTCAGTAGAAAGTCATTTTTTAGGACAATTATATATTTACAATTAAAAAATAATATTATGATATTAAAATTATACAAAACCAAAGGCAAAAAATTAAATCAAATAAAAATGAAAACTAAGTCTATGCAGTCTTCTGTCCGCTTAGGATTTGATTAAAGAGTGTGGCGAGTTAAATCCGTTAATAGTTGTTTCATTCCAATGTGTAATAACCGCGAAGGCATCAGAAATTATTACATGTATAGTGTTCCTGCAAAAATCTGTTAACAGCAAACTACATTTATAATACGAAGTACTCACCTGGGACAGGTGACGTCTGGACCGGGGAGGTGATGAGATCCCGGTGCACTGGAGAAGAGAGCGGCGATGCCAGCGGGGAGCGTGGTGCAGGCATTGCAGCAGCCGGTGCGCTTGCCACCGGGGACTCTGGCGTCGATGATCGCCGCTTGCTCTTTTCATCCCATTCATCGCTATATTCAATTTGCTCATAGCCATCATCCTCTAAGCTTTTATCTAAATGCTTTGGTGAACTCACAATACAATCATAAGGATCAGGACTTTGAGGAGCGGTCGAATCTCTCTCATAAACATTCTTTTCCTCATCATCATAGTCTTGAGGTAGCGACGGTGAAGGTGATACGGGTTGCTTTGGACTGGGAGAAAGCGATGTTGGAACAACAACTGTACCGACGTTCACCTCACTATCAGTTACGTCTTCTATCGCTTTTGACCCTTCGCTCCCTATAGAAGTAGGTGAAACGGAACGCTTATGATTATTGAACTTAGGTCCTTCGTGAGGAAGCGGTGGAAGGGGTGAATTAGATAATCTAACCGATGGTGAAGGTGGCGACTTTTGACTATGTGGTGACAAGCAAGTGGCAACTACAGGACGATTGCTTATTGGAGTTGTTGGCGAGTGAGTAGACCTCTCAACTGACTTCGTTGATGAGTCCGGAGATTTTAAACTAGGACTCCTATCGGTAGACAACTCTTTCTCTAAAAACGAGTCTTCGTTGCCAGTTAAAGACGACACTGAATTTCTTGTCCTTGGATAATGTTTCTCAATTGATCCTGCCTGTTGGTTTATAGCTTCAACAATTTCTTTAGAAGACGAACTTAAATTATCACTTCTTATACAAGACTTAACATTGTTATCAGACCTAGAGGTGGGTGTTATTATGTTATTAGATGTAACAGATGATGATGCAGATGCTATCGTTTTAACAGGACTAGGAGATTTGACCGCGGGTACACCTCTATGAGCTAAACTAGAAGGAAGAGTAGTGGGCCGTTCAACTTGAAAGTCACCTGCACAAGGTGAGAGCGGAGGAGAGTACACTCGCGACGGGACAACACTACTCTCTACTGCCTCTGGCGAGCTTCTGTCCAGTGGACCACAAGGGTATTTAGAATCCACTCGTGTATTTGGTTCATGAGTCTCATAGCGAGACGATGGGCGTGGTTTATTAAAATGAGCAGTCCAATTTCTTTGTTTTTCTATAAGCTCTTTATTAAATCGCCTATCTGGTTTTTCTGGTTTAGGTAAAACACTTGGTTTTGCTGGCTTAGGCGGCGGAGGTGGCTGGGTTGCGCCGTTTGCTAAGCGATCTCCATTAACAGCAGGTGATATGAGCGGTGTTGGCGTTATGTTCCGCCGAGGCGGGCTCACAGACCCAGCAGAACTAGAACGCGAGCGTGCTGGCGCTGATGCTCCTCGGGTGCCAGCAAAACTGGCCGCTGCTGAAGGGGATTTTTCAATTCGGAAGCCTCGATTCTCTTCGCCTAATTTTTCGAAGAGAGCTCGCGCAGTGTTAAACCGCGATAAATGACTTTCCGTCCGGACTACCGTTACATCGGCCCCACGCATATCTTCTTCGTCTCTAGAAGGCATCCCTTGAAAAATATGGGCAATTTTCGAAACTTTTGTGCCTGAATGAACTCTTTTCCTGCAGTCCTCCATGCTAGCCGGATATGCCCGTTTTAATCCAACCTGGAAACATAAATGTAAATAAATTGAATGAATACTTCAAAAAATATGAAATGAGACGCGCGTGGAAGAAACGTTAAAAGATAAAACAATAGATAAGCGTACTGACGACTCGCGATAGTACCTAAGTCGCGTACAAATGCAATAGGTGACTCTTTTAAGGCGAAGCGGCCCTATATACGACAATTGTTCTCTGCATATTAACTCGGATAAGTGATAACATTGATAAGGCTATACTTTTATCTATAGAAATTACTAAATAGGAATTACTTGATGACGTTACCTACTCATTTTAATTCATTAAATATTATAAAGTTCAATACAGATCAACACACCAATATTTTCTGATTTTCCGCTTTGTAGCAATTACAATTAAATTTTTGAATACAATAATAATTAATGCAAATTGAAGCACCTTGTTATATTAATAGTTTAGAAATGGACTAATAGCAGTGAAGGATTCGCTTTTGTATATGAGTAATTAGATAAAAGTAGATACATTGTATATTAGCTTATACATAATACTAACACCTCTATTGAGGTACTCGAGATAACAGAATATATTACAGTCGACGTTTCTGCATTTCAAGTAATAGTTGTAAATTAAGCTATTATTACAAACGGTCGTATAAAAAGTAAAACACATGCATAAATTATTAATAATCGTGTTTTGTATTTTTTTAATGGGATTTGTGTTTGCATTGCAACAATGCACCAAGGCCCGCGTCTGTGTATCAGATTTACGTGACACTGATTGCCCTGCCGGTGAAATCTTAAAATACAATCCCGAACATTTATTTGGATGCTGTCCGACTTGCCAACCAGGTAAGAACTATTCATAGTTTGTAATCAAAGAACAAAACATGATTTTCATAATAAGGCCGTGTATAAATGACCCCACACTGACCTCATTGGTCGAAAATTGTGTGGGAACAACTCTTTCCAAAAATTACTCGCCAATTAATTTATTTTTATGTATTTAAGTACTTAATATTATAATTATCGAATAGTTTATGATAGTACCTGTTACTAATTTTAGGTACCTAGACAAGTCGACCAGATCTTCCCCGCGGTATCACTGTTGTGGTAGTTAATCAGCAGGATCTATCTCTCTAATCGTTTCCATGGGCTGGTCGTGAAAGTGTAACAAACAAACAAATTCATGTACGCGTTTATAACACTAAAATTATTAAATCACTTCTTTGACCACGCGGTCAAAGATTTGTAGCTACTCATGATTATAAATGAGCTTATATTTTAATACTCGATATATATCGTAATTTGTATGATTACAAAATAAATTAGTACTTATTCGCTTATAGACGTATCAGCAATAACAAGACGATAATATTGTTTGATGTGTTGCAGGCGTAATAGAGGCGGGGAAGTGCAGGCCCCCCTCTGATTGCATGCCGGACGGTAGCTACGCGCCTGTGCAATGCAAGGGTGACTTATTCACGGGAAGGTAAATGACTCATTAGCTTAATTACAATATATAATTTCAAACTGTTCCACATTTACTCCTAACTCTAGTCTATTACACGTATTATACATACGTTATCAAGTTGATAAGTCTGAAAATTTCTTACGTGTATCATCCTGATTAACTGAACATAACTTAAGTTTATTAATGTGATTCAGAATTCTATGAAAGGAAAAAATGTTCAAACCAAGCATGTAAACGGAGATTCTGAATTGTAACACTCATTTATAAACGTATCATAGTAGGTATTATCTAGTGGGTAGCTGATATACTACTCAGCTGATATTAGAACGCTAATAATGATTGATTTTGTTTACTTATATTTTCATTTGAACTAACGGGCAAACTAATATTCTCCTTTTTACTTCTTATCCAACTAAACAATATCAAATGTATTCCTTTGGTTATATTTACTTGAATGCGTTAAACAGATGTTTCTGTTCGGACAAAAATGGGCACAGAATATTTGGACAAATGTGGAAAAGCGATGCGAAGGAAATGAGTTGTGGTAAGAAAATACGTATACTTTTTTTTAATCTATGCATCTTAGTAGCTATCTACATAATTATTAAAGTAGAATTATATATAGTATTCGGAGTCAGATATTTTTATCATCATTATTTCAGCAGAAAGACTGATGCACATGTTTCCCCCAGGGTGATCCACAACGACCGGTCCCGTATAAATAATAGGTACAAGAATATCAGACTCATGCTCTACCTGAATTTGAGGCATCATTTTTGATTTAACAATCTGTTTTGAATTATCAAGTTCTTATTGAAAGAGATCCTTCTAAATCGTGGTTCCTTTAAATAGTAGCATTATGTATCATAATATTAATCCTCGTATGGTACTGTGAAAATACCTCTTTATCAAAAAGCAAAAATATATTTATAATAAATAAAAAAATATGTAATAAATCGTATACAGAAATTTAAGAAACTTGTAAAACGACAATATATTATGTGTCTTTGGTTTGTTGACATTTAAGGAACAAAAAGTTTTAATAACCTATTTTTATTTGTTAAGATAATATCCACAGACACTATTAAAACTCCATATTATTATAACTCAACCGTTCCTCCTCGCTAAGCAAATAATATCAGAGTGCATGGTATATGTTTAAATCTACGTATCGGCTCCTCACTAACACGGTTTTTTAGTCTGTGTTAAAAATAACCAACACTGTTCCAAAAATACTAAAATAATAGTAGTACTTTAATTAAGTATAACATTTGTAAAAGAAATATATGTATATATTGTTTGTTTATAGCTTGCAGTCGCAGAAGAGCTGAACTTGAAGCATTTGGAAAAAAAGTGGTCACTCTTCACTGCACTCCAACTGGCGACTACGAACCCTTACAATGCGACGACGGATTGTGTTGGTGCGTTCAGCACAAAACAGGCCAACCGACTGTCGCTCCAGTACACCAGGAAAATATGAAAATGCTATCATGTTGTATGTAAATCTATAATATTTATCTATGTCACGCAGCTTCTCTTGTATGATTCAAGTTTAGTGAAATCGTTTGATTGAGTTATTAAAATTTTAGACAGCTCAAAACTTCTCGGTGTAAATTACTTGAGGAAATGTGAGAGTGTTACGCATGCTCTGGCAATGATACACAAGGAGCAATCGGAACATGGTACAATATACCATAGCAGATCTAAATTTGTATGCGATTTCGATGGAAGCTATGGTTCTCTTCAAATTCAAGGCACCAGGTATGTGATTTAATACTTCATATGGAATTAACAATATTATATCAATCTAAATCAATTTTGCTATATACCCACTACTTCTATTTTTTTAAATCGATAGCTTTAATACTCTTATATGTATTTAAAAAAAAACAACAGGCAATCCATCGTGTATGCTGGGCTGCGGCAATTTAGGATTTTTTGCATTGAAAGCCTCCTTATTAGTTGGTGAAGGCGCCTCGCGTTTTTACAGACCTTTCGCAGCGGCCTTTGATATAGCGATATTAGCGATTATAACTAGTGATCTAGGTGTAGACGTAGATCACTGGTTAAAAGATTAAATGTCAAGTAGGTATTTTTAATAATGAAATTTGTTTCAGCGCTTATTGCACGGGGAAAGACGGTAGTATTCTAGGACCGTGGTCAGCTGAATTGAGCAAAATGACAGAAATGAACTGCAGTACGTTTTATACTAGTGTTAGTTAAAGTAATAAGGAATTTATGTAGACATTTTTAGTACCTACCTACCTACCCCTACTTGGGTACCTACTTGGAAATTTTCAAAATACAAATCCCTACTAATCCCTACTTATATTATAAATGCGAAAGTAACTCTGTCTGTCTGTCTGTCTGTCTGTTACGCTTTCACGCCAAAACTACTGGACCGATTTAAATGAAATTTGGTACAAAGAAAGTCTGGAGCCCGAGAAAGGACATAGGCTACTTTTTAACCGACTGCAAAAAAGGAGGAGTTCCACGCGGACGAAGTCGCGGGCAGAAGCTAGTCCCTACTTATATTATAAATGCGAAAGTAACTCTGTCTGTCTGTCTGTCTGTTACGCTTTCACGCCAAAACTACTGGACCGATTTAAATGAAATTTGGTACAAATAAAAGTCTGGAGCCCGAGAAAGGACATAGGCTACTTTTTAACACGCGGACGAAGTCGCGGGCAGAAGCTAGTAGTATATATTTGAAAAATGAAGCAAGAGATTTCCTTTAATGTCGCATGATAAAATTAAAAACACTTTTTATACTTATTCTAATTTACTTACCAGCTAATTTTAAAATAAAAAGAGTAATGCTCCTTGTGGCGCTTCAGTCTTTTTACCCACCTATATTTTTCTGCTGGCAAGGTAACAATAACTTATTGGTAGGGACAGGTTAAAATGCGCTTAGACTAAAGTGACGTAGGTATCTTGAACCGTTGGTCCCGGCGCAGCGACCGGTCGGCGGCCGTGACCCTGTTCCCAATCCGCGACACGATTCCACCCATCCCACGAATATGGAATGCGGAGGTATTGCCACTATCTACGTTAACTTCTTAATTTAACGCCATTATACCTACATAGATGACCTGAAAATCGATATAATTATATGCATCTTGCCTAAATGCAAAGAAAAACATCCCGTACTCCGTCGAAACAAAATGATTGACTCATACAAGTCATACAGGTAGGTAAGTACTTTATCGCGTAACGCGTGTTTCTGATAACTTTATTAGCACCGACCGAACACAACTGGATTTTATTTTTTAATCCATTTGGAATCTATTTTACTGTAGATTTACATTTAAATTTCTGTATATTTATAAGGTTGGTAGCGCTGTCGATTCGAGCTTTTAGTTGAATTACCTAACCATTTCACAAAAAAACACACGATAGATGTCAGGTCGGTATCTACATAACGCTCTTTTCTCATAGATGGAAGCAAAGACCCTTCCTTCCGCTTGTTGGGACACTCTAGCAAGCTCTTTCACTTGTTCAATTAAGTACCTACCTACCTACTCTTTATCAAGATGTCCTGGATTTTCTGAAGGAACATCCACCTAAGTTAAACTTCTCCAAATGACACCTAGCCTCCTTCCTATTAGGTATTAAGTATTTGTTTTGCTTGTGCCTACTTCATTCAACCCAGATTATTATCAGTAAGTGGGTACTGTCGTCGGGTATTCGTATAAATAGGTACCCTCTTAATTCATTAAGTACAAGAATTGGCCCCTAAGATGAAACGAGTAAGAGAAATGAGTAAAACGTAAAATGTAAAATTAACCGTGAATAATAAATACGTTAGGTAGGTACCTACTTGTATTAAAGCTAAGTACCTTACCGAATATTAATTTTTAATACCCACCTGGTCTAAAAGGAGCTTTGTCTTTGACCATTGATATTAAATTTAAATAATCTCAGGGTCCTAATTCTCGCTTCCTCGACAGGTATAATTATTGCTTGTATTTTTTACATTTGAGATTTAAGTAAAATAAATACGTAGATATATAAGTATTAATATTTCATTCCCATATATCAAGAGTGAGATCATTATATTATAGAAGCAAGAATCAATCTCAAGTATGTGTTATTGTTGCAGATTGTGCTCGCGATACTGAGGTGTACTTTCCCGAGCATGGTATGACGGTGACCGAAACCTGTGAGAGCAACGGCAACTACAAAACTCTCCAAAACATCGGTGACTACTTTTATTGTGTGGATTCCGATGGCTATGTAATGGAACCATGCCCCTTATTAGAAAAACGTCAATTGAACAAGAGCACACCACACATATAGCTGTAGTCAATAACAAAATTTAGACATGACACTACCTATTTAGTATGTACACATGTATCTTAACTCGGTAACTCGTAAATCGTAACTCGTCGTCAGCAATTTTACTCGAACGATACCTCCTTATCTACATTGAAATGTGTAAATAATAATACAACTACATTCAATAACAGTAGCCTCTGAAAATATAATAGAAGTCGGCTTTCAGACATGATTCATCTTATTAAAAAATTGTTACCAAGTTTATTTTTTATTAATCTCATGAAGATCATGCTATAATCTAGAGACTAAGACATAGAGATCTTGATCTTTAAAATATCGGCTGTGATGATTACATACCGATCAACTAAGAGTCCGTTGGATTCCGCAAGCGCCGCGCTGCGCGTGTCACCCGACGCTGGCGCGTCGCCCGCTCTCCGCAGTCGCTCGCCCATCTGGAACACCCAGCTCAGGTTACTGCTGAGGCATGGCCACAATAACTGAACACCTCGCCCTCAGCGCACATAATACCTACTACCCGTCGCATTACATACAAGCACACAGCCTTTACACGAAGGCCGTGTAGGTAGGTAGGTACCTACATTGACAAGTTTACCATCTAAGCATAGTTGACAACATAGGTTTAAACAAATAATAATAATACCCGTAAGGTTGCAAGATTTATGTTATTTCTTCTAGGAATTTCGTAATGTTACCCACCACCAGGAGTCGGTTTTTTAAAAGTTTTTATTATTTAAGTACTTACATACAGTAATAAATGCAGGTATTATAGCTGATAGTTAACTTAAAATAGTTACCTATATATACCTACCTATACCAATGCAGAAGACTTTCAAACCAACGGGCTTTCCATTCATTCAAACACCTATTTTGAGTGGTTAGATAGGTACGTCTAGTTTAAAAGCTCGTTGCTGAGTAAGCTAACGAGCGCATAGTGCATCGAGGGTCGTCTATAGAGGGTGGCCGGGCTCCACTTGGACACGCCAGGGGCCCCTTTTGATCGCATGCGACCGAGTCTCGATCGCATGTGACGAGACACGCGGAGGGTAGAGAAATACAGATACCTAGGTATTTTTTTAGGTGTTTAACCCTCCATAATCATTAGTTTTATTACCTCATTCTGTCTTCATTTATTTATATTCGTCTCATTAGTCTCATTCTGCAATGAGTGATAGGTTGGTAGATACTATAAGAACAATCCTAGGTAGGTATGTTTAACTATTCTGAAACTGGGTAAGTAATGCGATAAATTCCTTTTATCGATAAATCTTTCGCAAAAGGCTAATGTCACACATAGGTATATAAATCACTATTCTCTAATTTCTTTAATATATATTAATAATAACGAGTCAGAAGGTGTCGGGAGGTGGGCCAAGGGATCTATAGTGCTTATTTATCAAATTGGAAGCTTTAAAGAATATTTTAGCTTGTTAATAAATTCGGCCTATAATTGACCCACCACAAACCTCTAGAAGTAGCTAGAAGGACCATAAGCCACATGCTGACCAGAGAGGCCGAGGCAGAATGTTGGATGACACACCTACAATGGCATGTAGGTTTAATTATGATGTTTACCTTATCCTTAGTGTAGACTTTTCTAATTGACTATAACAGTACACTAAGGAGTATACTGTCGTAATCAATCAGAAAAGTTTAAGCAATAAAATTTTCATAATCACTAACAGGATTTGTTCATTATCATTTACCACTGTGTTCTGAGGCATCCTATTCAAACTTCACTTATTTATAAATAGCTCAGTTAAATAAGCAGGTTCATGTAGCTAAAAGAGGAAAATAACAATATAAAGTAGCATTTTGTAGTAGCATGTACCTGCCTGTGCCGTTATCTGTACCTATTTCAGTATTTCATATAAGTTGTTTTCCAAAAATTACTGCAAACATGCTAAAAGAGGATTCTATAATAGATAGGTACTAATAGTACAAATGTATTAACATGACTGTTCTGTATGTTTATTGACTAATTCGTTCTAAGCTACATGATGCAATTTATTACAGTTCTCACTTTCCTCCTAGAAAGTTATTTTTTTTTATAGTATAGATTGCAATTTTTTATTAAAAGCTCTCAATCAGATAATTGTTATGCAACATCTGGCTTAGGTAAAGATTGGTTGCATGCATTATCATTTATATCCCACAATAAAATTCCTAGGTTCTCAATTAATACTTTCTTAAAAGTTAAAAGAAAGGGGGTGTGTGGTTAAAAAATTTGTATTTTAATTATTCAGGTACCTACATTTGTAAATAGTAAAGTACACATGTACCTACATGACCTAAAAATGTTGTCATGTGATTGTGATAAGTATTCCTTAATATTGGAATGAAAGAACTATTAACGGATTTAACTTGAGAGTTCAAAATAAAAGTTATCTATTTTATTTTTATTCCAGTTAGATTTCTGAAAAATTTATGATAGTTTTATTGTAGGTATGATATTCTATTTAATTTAATGTAGCCACATATATTTAAAATTCTATACATTTTTATTAGTGTAATGCAAATAAATTAATTCAGATTCAGAAGAATTATAAAAACTTATTTTAGGATTTATATTCCGACTTTAGAGACTTCCGAATCAATATGATAAAAATCATATTAATCTGCCTTTAATGAAAGGATAAAGTATGGGAATACTTTTACCTTTTATTTGTGACATGATAACTGGATTCAGTCACATTCACTTTTCCATTAATTTCTAGGACCAAACAACTAGATAGGCTAGCTATATATTTTAAACATAAAATTAATATCCAATGTATTCAGTGTAACACTGCCTCAAATGTACATGTGACATGCAATAAACGAATTTGAACATTTGAACATAAAATATTTAATTGAGAATATTTTATATAAAAACAGAAGGTTTTAAGGATACTTATGTTTTTATACAATTTAAGTATAGGTAGTAAGTACAAAATAATAATAATATATAAATAAATCTTGATCTGTAATTCATACTTACCAGGAACAAAATTGTAAAAAGGTATCTATTTATTCTCTAAAAATGACGCCTAAATGTAGGTAGATATGATAAGAGATAACCCACAAGACATTTCAACTGATGATCAACTGTGCACTCATACAAATTACGACCTATATACATGACTTTCAATGGGAATTTCAGAAATATAAAACAATAATTAAATACACAGTAAATATTTTCTACTATTCAACATATGTAAGTAATAGTATTTCTTAAAGTATATATTATATCAGTAATACCGACCTTAAGTCACAGTAGCGTCACATTTTCTGCACCCTATGGTAATCCGGTTTGCCACATCAGAAACACTTGAATTCGCACTTAATGAGTAACCTTTTAATAAGCACAATTTTACTTTGAAAACCTTAAAAGTCAGTATTTTTTATTCACAAATTACACGCCCACAAATATCGTACACAAACAGCATTCGGAAGCTTAATTTTCCAAGTAGACACCTCTGTTGAAACGTCAATAACCCGGGCCAAGCGTATTAGAAAAGAAACCAACTTTTAAACAGATATCACATGTACAAAATTTAACCACTTGCTTAGTAAACAATATTAAA
Source organism: Polylopha cassiicola (assembly GCA_038024825.1). Lineage (NCBI taxonomy): Eukaryota > Metazoa > Arthropoda > Insecta > Lepidoptera > Tortricidae > Polylopha > Polylopha cassiicola. Next base: position 9,018,742 of record CP149044.1, on the reverse strand, counting down.
TCACTTACTACGAATAAAGAATTATGTCAATTTCATTATATTATTTTTATGAAAACTACATCCCCACAGTTACGTTCGAGCGGCCACTACATTTTCTTTCACACACATATACCCAGGGCTGCCAGCAAAAATATTTCCGATATACGGTCCGTCATCAGCAATTATACGAAATTAGACTCTATTATACATATTTACGAACAGGGGGGGGGGGGGTGCAAATGGAACTGAAGTGAGTTCAAAAATAAATCAAAAAAAGGTCATGAATAAATGACATGTGTTTTTATTCTGTAAATGACTTTTTAAATTATGTATAATTGTTTGTAATTTTATTTTTTGTAGTTCAGTGTATTTCAAGTAACTATTTATAATATTTTTTTTTTATATTCATTGACATTGTAAAATTTGCACGTCTGCTTGCAGGCAGAATACATATTACAGCTATACAAAAATTTAACATCACAAATCACTGTATTCTTGTGTAAATAAACTTTACTTTACTTTACTTTACTAAATTAAAATACTACATTTTTATTTAAATCAGGAATTCCACAAATACTGAAAACAAATGATGTTGTATTTCATATTAAATCAAAATTCACGCTTGATAGGCACGCATTTGTACATCAAATTACTAGCACTGAGGCATTCCATCTTAGTATCTATGTGATGAGAAATAAAATAATAAGTTAGGTTTATGCGCCTTACATAACACAAACAAATAAAAACAGCAAAAACACAAGTGTGCCAACGTTGAGAAAAAAACCTACAGACTTCACATCAAAACACGTTCAACGGCAACGACAATACGTTATATTTTGTCATGTTGGTAATACGTTCATTTCATACTAAAGATTCCGCTTCATACTTTCCGTGCCCCGAGTATTTTTTGTATCAAATTATACGAAATGGGTCATTATACATCTAGGATACAATTTCACATCAAATTATACACGTTTTGTATCAAAAGATACAATCTGGCAGCCCTGCATATACCATTCCATCCATTCTCCGTCCCCTCCTCACTTCACTTGCTTTGATTAATCTCCCCACTACCAGTCAAGGGACAGAGAGCGAACAAGGAGCGAGCGAGTACCGAGCCGAGCATCGAATCTAGAGTCGATTGCAAAATTATTAATCTTGTCTAAATTTTATTTTCATTATACAGTAATCTAAAATTAAGTGCATCACAATTTACAAAATGGTTTCATTGTTTCGGAACACTCAGAGCAGATTACAATTGATTACATAGATTCGATTCGTATTAAGAAACTGGCAACATAGTTAGTACTCATAACGACATCTCTCCACGTTAGCCCAGATTAGCCCTACAATGAACTACAATATTATTTTTAGTTAGGATTTTAAAACCGAATGATTGAGACGAACGCACAAAAAACAATGGCATTATATCTTTGACATACCGATAATTAGGTGATTAAGGACCTAGTACACAGTGGTCGACGAAACTACGGACCATCGCCATTGTGTATAGAGGGCAATATTGACAAAATTTAAATTTTTTGCTTTAAATCGAAAATTAATTTCAGGAAATACATTATGTTGGCGAATTAATTAGATACTTTGGGATTTTATTAGCACATATTTAAATAAAATAGTTGATAATAGGTAGGTATATAATTATGTACCTAAAATATAATTAAAAAGAAATGTCTCTTCTGTTTAAAATTATCATTGACATCTTAATTAAACTATTGAACTAAAAGTACTTTCATAATTCATAATTGTTTATTGCATTATGTTGTACTTTTATTTCAAAAAGAAAATTTATTAGGTACTTATTTTAGCAATTATTATTAAAAGATCGTAACCCATGTTTTGAACTGAACTTTTCATATTTTTAAATAATATTATACATTTTATTTTAATGAAGGCACGATGACAAGTAATCAAGTCAAGCAGCCTACATTTCGGGCACGTTCCCTACTAATCACTTTGTGTAGGAGTGACATTTTTGAAGCAAAAAAATATATATGTACTTAATATGAAAATTAAGGTTTTCAGGGAAATTAAAAACATCTACCTTCTTACTTCTATCTTTGAATTTTGTCCTTAAATACTAGAAAAAGAAAAAAACCAGTAGAGAAAATGAACTGTTGTCTATTATTAGATTTTTACATTTTCTAATATGAACATAATACGATTTTACCAGACCATGATCGCACCGCGAACGAACCGTAATCGAACAAGTATGAGTAAGAAGTGTGTTTCAGTTCAGACTTCAACCTAAGTACCTACAGTAAAAATTACAATTTCAAACAACTCCGGTTTCTCAAATACTATATCACTAGGTACTGGACTAGTTAGTAGGTACCTAACTAATAAGTACCTAGTACGTAGGAAGCAATATTCTTTACAAACAGCTAGTTAGTAAAAATGAATACAGATTACTTATTTGGTATTCTTTTATTTTCAAAACTTAGATTATTATTATTACATGAAAGAAGTATTATTTTTTTCATAGGGCGTATTAGATTACAAAATCACACAACAGCCACCTTGTCTACGCCAGCGCGATATCATAGAACGCCGCTTATATGCTTTTCTTATGCGCTTTCTATGTTTTTTTTTATCTACATTAATCTTGGCGCGTGAACATTTAGATTGTATTTTAGCACAGGAGCAAGCAATCCCGGCGCGAGTAACAGTATCCATGGCACTCGGACATTTGTGCTTGCGTCTGGTACATTTTTTGAAGCACTCGTCGGGCTTCGGGCAAGGTGGCGGCCGTGGTCGATGTCTGTGGACGCTGCACGTTGGTGCAGATATGCATGGCTTTATACTTTTAGTCGAGTACAGAGCTGAAATATTAAAATTCTTAATAAGTAATTAGGTACCTATATCACCTGCTAAGTACTTAGATACCTTTTGTATCTGGCTGGGCCATTCCTGAATTTCCCGAGTAGGTATAACAAATCGATGAATACCTACCTATAAAATCGATAAGAATTCTGACCATGACCGTGGTCACAACTCATAATACCTACATACTACATAGGTGATTTATATTTATTCTAATATAAAATTTTATCTGTCATATTATATTTCCATAGGTTCCTGAATGGTTTAAAAACAGTTAAACCCGATAGATGGTGATGTTTTGCCGGGTTGTACCACCAATCACAGGCCAGTAGCTTGCCTCTCATTGGTGGAACATGACAGCTAGACCTCATTCTACACTAGCGCATCTAGCGGATTTCTGACACGCGGTGGCCCTCATTACGCAAAGGATACCGACGAGGTGGTAAGTACGTACGTAGGTATTTCGGACAGCGACACTGATAGTTATGTTGATACCTACATAGGTAATATTACTAACGTACTTTGTACCTATTCAGTTTAATCAAAGTGTAGAATATGTTGAGTGTAAGTAGGTAGATGAATGAGGAGGTACATAGATACCTGATCTACCTACCGAAGTAAAAAAACAAATAAATGAAAAAAAAAATATGCTTCTAGATACATGTATTTTATTTCTATTATTTCTATTAAAATATAGCGCATGTATATTAGCCAAGTTGTCATTAGGTAGTACCTACTACAAAATTTCACAGCATTTTTTTGTTTTAATTCGGCCCCTGTGTCCTTTTCCTACGCAACAATCTCTCTTTAGTGGTTTGGTTCCTTTTTTCCTAGTATAGTTTAAATACGAATGCTGGCCAGTCAGTCTATCATTTTTTTTCATTTTAGTCTCTTTTGATTTTCTTTTTAAAAATTTTGTAACTTTAGGAACGCTTCTTGGATTTCTTTTAATTTTAGCGCAACTGCCGCACTTCGACTTCGATCTTGTGGCCATAATAGATACTGCACTCGGACAATGCCGTATGCCTTTCGAGGTAGTCTTTCTGAGACATTTCTCCGGATTTTGGCAAGGTGGCGGAGTGGGGTGGCATCGTATCGGCATGCATGATGCAGAAGGGGTGCAAGGAGGATGTATTGAAGGCGCCATGTAGACGATGATTTTGAACTACTCTGAAACCGTAAATGCGTTATTTGATAAACTACTTTGCAATAAGTAATTAATTATAAATTTACTAGGTACTAATACATTAGAAGCCAGCGTCAACAACGTTCTGCCACTCACAATAATATGATATCGACACTTACCTAATTTAATATCAGGTGTGAATCGGGTCGCGCCGCCAATGCCTATCAATCACTCAATGCACAAAACCGAAAAATTGCGACCAACATGTAATTGTGTTACTGTGAAGTGTTTGTGATTCATTAGGTGATGTGGAAGAAAAAGACCCGCGTTATACTCACTATACTGGTTCATGTTATATTGAGAGTTCTGGTAGTACACCCGAAAGCACCTCCAGCTTCTATATATTACACTAAAGTTAAAAGAAAAAGGATTTTTTAAATTAGCTCTTTTTAGAGGTGAAGAAACAAAAGCTAAAGCATTTTTAAACTTCTTAATATTTTATTAATACCGGTCAGCCTTTCTTAATGATCATTTTAAAATAAATATTTTCCACATACCTACTTACCTATAATAAAAATGCTCGCTTTTATTCTTCACTTTGTTATTGCAAGCACAACTTTGTACAAAAGTTCAATGCCTGTTAAACAAATGTGTGCAAAAGCTTTCATATCTACAAGTATTTAGTGTCGTACGTGTTGTCGCTTATTTATTTATAGCCAGGCGCTACAACTCGAGTCACCTTGCAATTGAACTTTTGTATAATACAATGTAAGAATCAGTGTGAATGGCAGTTTAGTGGCTGGCTCCTTTTGTATTCCTATACTACATCCGCAGGCTTCTTTGTACAAAGCTGTCAATAGCGGTTGCTACTAATATTAGGCTGTGACAAAATTTTAATCAACTTACCCATAATAATTTTAGGGCCAAATATATGTTACTAATGTTAAAACTGGGTCATTTCGATTAATTGTTTTATAAAGTGAATTTATTGGGTTTTGTTGCTGAACGCCTTGATTTTGATCTTCTGATTTTAACATTATTGACATTTGTCAGAATTATGTTTCTAGCATCTATTTATGCATGGACAGTGTTAATCAAGACAATTATCTATACTCTATATATTTATTCGTTTGGATTGAATAGGCTCCTGAACGACAGGACGATTTGAAAAATTCTTTCACTGTTGATAAGCTGCACTATTCCCGAATGTCATAATAGGCTATAAAAAAAGGGATCCGGGCAAAGCAGGGGCGAGCCGCTATTTACTTATACAAGTACTTTTTTACTTTTCAAAATTATTTTCAAGGTAAATTCAAGGTATAGCTAATCAAAACATTTAAGGCAACTTATTTCGTGTGCTTTATTTAATATATTATATTAACAAAAATGTGGATAACAATAAAGCAAAGCAAACATTTTAATTAAATTACTATTTATGATACAATGTAGTATATCTGAATGCCTTACATAACTATTTAAAAAACTACATTCTGCACTTCCTACATACAGAATATATAATTTTAATAAACATTTTCGTTTTATTTCCAATATAGGTAGATACATAGATAATATTTAACCGCATTAAATATTTATGTTTTTCATATACAAACTATTGATTTTAGAATTCTCTGCTAAATTAAAATGTAATATACATACTACCTGCTATTTGTAATAATGAATAGTCGACAAAGTCATCACATGTAACATAGATGTTTAAAGAATTATTAAAAAACATAGGAATGTAGCATAAACAAAATACGGATCGGTAGCTAGGGCGGAAACATCTCAGTTTGTACCAAGATGCTCCATGTCCTTGGGCATATGGTAGTGTGGACAATGTTTCAGTTCTCTTTCTTGGACAAAGATTCCTGATAAGTCGGGGGCTGATCCTGAAAATTAAAAAAATGGAGTTAATTTAAAATTTTCCAACACACTTGATGTTAACGTGAATCTTATTACCTCGCGTTGGAACTCATAATCCAATATACTAAACAAACAGGCTTTTTACGTTACATTGTGTGCTGTCGCAGCGATAATAGGATGTTTTTGATATAACAAAATTAATACATAGTTATATTATTCAGTCATTAAATATACACATATTGTTGAACTGAACCTCCTTAATTTTATTATATAAAATTCACTATATTTTCTATAGGTCATATTGGACAGAGCCGATGCCTACTAGCACATCAGCTACTGAGTAGGTACTGTGAGAGGTAGCGCACGCTATGCAGCCAGCATCTACTATGTATTGCAATCTCTATAGTACCCGACCGTAGTATTAGGGATTTAATATTACCAATAATATTTTACGTGCTCTCGTTTTTATCTGCAATACCTTTTTCAAAACAATGTATGGAGTTCTATTTATACTTACTTACTCTAATATTATACTACTTACATTATAAGGAGGCGGTACGTAAGCGGTTTGAGGCCTGTTAGGGTCGTAATACGCGCTTTGCGCCGCCTCGGCCGCTTTGGCATCTGAAAATGTACAATGATACTACTGCAAAACTCTATAATCTAATCTACAATTTATGATTTAAAACTAAAAAAAATACATAAGCTAATAAACGACACTATAAGTAAGTACATATAAGTAATAGACCTTAATAGTTAGTATTTATTTTACAATATAGTAATAATGATATAAGCAATGATATTATTTGTCACAAGGCTTACCGCTAGATGACATGCCATTCGGAGCTCCTGGTGCAGAGAAACCCCCAGGGTAGCCAGGCAGCGGCGCAGATGCATTAAATGGGTAGCCAGGCGGGGCTCCACCTTAGTTACATAACAATCAACATATTATTAAAGAATAATATTTACCTCGCATATTTTATAAATAATGGAATATTTTATGTATTAACCTGTAGCGCCAGAAAAGCCACCAGCAGGCGGGTATGTGGCACCAGCTACTCCTGGGTATGGAGGTGGGTTGTTTGACACAAATACGGAGTTTGGTGGTGGCTGGTCCGGGAAAGCCTAAAAAAATAGTTTTATTAATCTCAGGACCTGTTTGACTATTTGATTAGATATATCTTGTAGTTTCATTTGCATGTACTTCAATACTTTGTTATATTCCATCATCCTATGGAATCTTACAACTGCCTGGTATAAAAAGTTGTATTTCCCCATAAACCATTTAGCACAATTTAGGAGTGAAAATGAAATGAAGAAATAAGGCCATATTGGCATTTATAATATATGGTTACTTATAATAAGACTCCAAAATGACTTACAGTATAGGGTGGAACCCAGCCATAGTATCCCTGAGGCGGAGGCTGATAAGCAGGCGGCGGTGCTGCATACCACGGACCAGTCGGTGGGGTGTACGGCGGCGGTGATGCTCCTGGTGCATTGTGGCGTGAAGCTAATCAAAAATATTGTTAATTATTATTTCGCCTTAATATTGAAGTTAAATGAAGAAAAGTGCATCTTACCAAGATGTGCAGCTTTTAGCATAGCCTGTCCAAACTCAATAGCACCCCCTGATTTGAAAGTCAACTTGAACTTGACTTCTCCCACAAAATTTCCATTTGGTTGAGCACGTACTTTGCCCTTAATGTAATTTGCAGAAAACATTGGCTGCTCAACTGATACCTAAAAATATTAACCAATACAAAAACCAGTTTTTATTTTTAATCACATTGCAAATAAAGGAACTATTTATACCTGTTATCATGCTTTTATTCAAATTAAATTGACCCTTGAATAAATAAAATTATAATATCTCCATTCAGATCTATCCACAAAACTCGTCAGCATGGCTAAATTTCACAAATACTTCACATGTATATTGGAATGAACCAAATAACCATAATTAAATCTGTTTATTCAATATAAACATCAATGTTAAGTAGTGTATAAGATTCAGATTATCAATACAAATTGTTGTCATTTGCGAGCTGCATGGTCCCAATGGTCCCATTAGTCAAACATAATTAGAGTAAATGATATCATAGTAAATCTCATTAGATTACAAAAACTACAAATAAACACAGTTAATATTAGAGTAGTCACTAATATACATAATTAGGTATATATTGTAAATTTAATTCAAGTTTATTGTCAAGTACTTATATTAGATATATACCTATATACCTATTTATAATACTCACATCTTGTAGAGCTATAAAAGGAAAGCTGAATGATCTCAAGACATCAGCATTATTCTTGGAATTAAAGATCATGCGATGTGTGGTGAGGTACATGCGGCCTTGCTTGGTACCCCTTAATTCTGCTGTCTCATTTCCATAGAACTCAACAGTAACATTATCAGAAAACAAAATAATACTGAAACAAATTGACAATGAACCAAATTAGTAATACAATTGTAAATTATATAATTTTTCCTTTAAACGAGATCCAATAAAGAAATCATTTAGCTGGTAAATAATTTGCTTATTGAAAGATAGAATTATTTCATAAACAAGCCCGTAAATTAGACAAATATTTTCAAAACTAGATTAAATTTGCAAATTTTTAACGATTTGATAGATTTTAGATGTAACAAGAGTTGGTAAACTCTTGTATCTCGAAATCTATGAAATGTTCATTAGGGCGAAATTTGTTTAATTTAATAGCATTTATTATGAGATGCTTTATAAGTCCTCCGAGTTTTGGAGTTGGTTTTAACAACACCCCATATATGTAAATAATTGTATAACATTTGAACAATCTCAATACTTATCAATTATCAAACAATGATTCCATATCCTTAGAAAAATATATGACTCACCACTCTCCTGCATGTATCAATACCCCGTGATCAGCATGAGCTGTGTTTAGGGACATTTTGGAGAGAAGTTCGTAGATTTATTTAAGTTAGAAAGTCAACTTAAAAAGCTTTGAATAATAACTGCGTAGAAAAACTGTTAATCGAAGTTTTCAAGAACATTCGTCACTGATTCCTGTTTTCGTTTACTGCATTTTTTTTTCATTTAGTGTCACAGATTGTCAATGTCAGGCAGACCTACCCTTTAAAACATAGCGTTTAAATTCGTGCACTAAACAGCATGAATTAAGAGTATGAACAGATGGTCAATTTTGCTGATACTATGCTGTCTGTCAAACATAACGGTCAAAAATGTTTAAAGAATCAAGAATTTTAAAAAAACATTCACTGGCAGTTGTAATTTATATATTCCATAGAGACGTATAATATCTCTATGATATATTCTCTAAGACAGCGTTCGATGACTGGTCAATCCGTCAGTTCATTTAACTTCATTCGGATTACTGCCCTATGATTCCTACTAGTTTTTTTTAAGTTATGCAAGACAAAGTTTTGGTTGAAACACACCACTGAAACAACAACAAGAAATGCGTGCCAATGTGACGTCATCTGGCCACTAAACATGGCGGTTTTAGTGCTGCCCAAAAGATTTTAATGTTATTAGGTTTTATCGATAAACGTTCTTGGCCCATTTTATTTTTAACATTATTGAGTAAATTATTTGTAGAATAAATACTTTAATAGGAAGTAAGTATATTGTTATGTGCAAAGATACTTTGATTTAGATGTGTGAAATACAAGATAAGATCGTGCTTAAAATTTGCCAAGTAAACGATATGACGATTTTATAAAGTTGTCGTTTAACAACTCAGTGACTTACAAATAATAATTTTTGATGCCTTCGCGGTTATTACACATTGGAATGAAACAACTATATTTAACTCGCGTATTTTTATTTTTTTGTTTTTCCTTCACTTTTCAAAATTTGCCTCTTTAAAAAGTCGTTAGGACCTGCGCAGGCTTCTAAAACTATAGAGTTTTCATTGTTGACAAGGTTCCTCTCCTGTAGGTCTTTTATAATATTCTGGAACTCTGCATTTTTTTTCTTTTGCCGTCGCACTTTTATTTTCTTCTTTAAAAAATCACATTTATCTTCAAGATTTTTTATTTTTTGAGTTTGGTTCTGAAATAAAAAAATATTATAATTGAATACACTATATTTATGTGTAGGCGATCAAATTTAGATGTACTTAATTTTAAGTATTTCAATAAGTACTAGTACTGAACTGCAAGCATTCATATGTTTCCAGCCACTTTTTCTTTTTATAGTAATTTCTTGGGATCCTATAAAATATGTTTTAATGATAAAATAAAAATATTTTATCATGTCATATATATGTCGTAAATCGATATCAAAGTCGATAAATAATCTACAACCCTAGCTAATAAATTAACAATATTTAAACGTAAAAATATGGTTAAATAAGTCAAATCCATTCATGATCTATAACCGCACATAAGAACCTTGCTAATTATAATGTAAATCTTTCTTTATTTTCCCGGTAACAAAAGCAATAACCAATATTTTTAATGTTATTTATAGCATACCTGTGCATGGTTAAAGATAGCTGATTTTGTGTTTTTCTTTTGCCGCACCCTATTACACTACACACTGGCATATTTGCAACGTAATTATTTACTTATAGCTTCAATTATTTTAAATCACGAGCAATATATTGAAAGATAATTAGTTATTTTGATTTACACCACGGCTTTTTGACAAGACAAGTACCACCGGAACTGACTGACAATGACATTTGGTGCGCTAAACATGGCGGATTTTCGGCCTCAATAGGTATTTAGGGATATTCATGTTTCACTTTATGTCAGTTTCTGTACGCACTGAAATAGTGTTATATTTTTTTCCAGCGAGTTACAGTGCTGAGTAAGAACGAGATAGATATATGTTTATGTGTGTGCCTTCAAAATTGATGCTATTTATATAAGCAATTGTACGTATAGAACAATATGCCTTGTCCATATTATAGAAGTCTATGGGTTGAAATCTTACTTAATCTGTGCTGATAAATGTCAATCAACTATCAAATTGTCAGTTGCAGTGTTGCCAATTTAGCGATTTTGTCGCTAAAACTAGCGACTTTTGCTTAAGGCTTAGCGACCAAAAAAAAGTTTTGACGTCAAAAATAGTTTAGCGACTTATCTGGCGACTTTTGGAGTACAAATTAAAACAGTTTTAGAGCCAATATTAGATACTTTTATTATCAAATCGACACAGAATTATTCAATGCCAAGAGATACTTAATATGGAAAACGACAAACGCGATAGCGCACCAAATTCAAATTTTATTTAATTGAAGTTACATTTGTATATCATTATGGGGGGGGGGGTCCCCCGAACTTTTTATGGTTATGTTTTAGTTTTAGCTACTTTCTGGCGACTTCTGACTTTGAGTTTAGCGACTCGAATTTCTAGGAGTTGGCAACACTGGTCAGTTGTCAGTTTGTCACAAATATTCATAATATTATATTATGTCTTCTTAGCGCCTTTTTGATTATTCGTATTTATTTTGTATTATAATCGCTTTCTTAAAATGGATACTGATTTAGATTATCCAAAAACTGAAACTGTTCATTGCATAAAAGCTATACATTCTGAGTCTGTGCACAAAATTTGTTCTGGTCAAGTAAGTCTTCTTGTTGGATTACTTACTTGATGTATCGTGGATTAATGTAGATTATAGACTTAATTTTATTTAAAAAAAACAAACAGGTTGTGCTGAGCCTGGCTGTAGCTGTTAAGGAACTCATAGAAAATTCATTGGATGCTGGTGCAACTAGTGTAGACATAAGATTCAAAAATTATGGCGTTGATTTTATAGAAGTGTCGGACAATGGAAGTGGCGTTACAGAAGAAAACTTTGCCGCTCTTAGTAAGTGTTATGTGTTCAATAAATGAATCAGAAATATAGTAATAAAAACTAGTCCTATAATGTACTTCCAATTATATTTTACAGCATTAAAATATCATACCTCTAAATTGAATGAGTATTCAGATTTGCTTGGAGTTACTAGCTTTGGATTCCGTGGAGAAGCTCTAAGTTCATTATGTGCTCTTGCCGACCTAACAGTCACAACAAGACATCTGAGTGCAGAATATGGTAAGAGATTTTTATAATTGAATAATTCAACACTATTGCATGATACCCACACAGAATTATAGATTATAGAGTATGTAAGTAATATATTATTTCACAATGTTTGTTGTGAATATTGATGCAAATTTATTTATTCTTAATTGTTTATTTAAAATATTTTTTATTTCCAGCTACAAAAATAGAATATGACCATAAAGGAAATATTGTAAAAAAAACACCATGTTCTCGCCAAATAGGCACTACAGTTAGTCTGTCTAACCTTTTTGCCTCATTACCAGTCAGGCAGAAAGAGTTTCACAAAAATGTTAAAAGGGAGTTTAATAAAATGACACAGTTGCTTTATGCATATTGTCTTATTTCATTAGGAGTAAAGTAAGTAAGGCAAATGAAGCAGAAAAAAAAGAAATTAAATGGAATTTTGGTTATGTATATTTTTCTACATAGTAATAACATATAATTATAAATACTTTACTTTAATATTCCTTTTCAGAATTACCTGCACCAACCAAACAAGTTCAAATTGTAAATCATTAGTTGTGGCCACCCAAGGCTCATCTTCATACAAAGACAACATTGCCTGTATATTTGGTCCAAAACAGTTACACACTTTACTAGAAATCAAGCCTGAACTAGTATGTAACATTAAAAATAACATTTTTCGGGGACTATCAGGAAATATACAAGACTCTGAAGAAAGAATAGCTTTAGAAGATGTTGAGATAGATTTATCGGAAGAGTCTAATGATGCTGATGAAACTTGTATTAATAATTCACAAGAAGGAACAATATCTTCACAGAAATCACAAGGATACAAAAACATTGTTGACCCTGTTGAATTTACTGGGTTCATTTCATCTTGTGCACATGGCAGTGGTCGCTCCAGCACAGATAGACAATTTTTTTATGTAAATTCCAGACCTTGTGAACCCACAAAAATAATAAAAGTAATGAATGAAATATACAGACAATATAACCCTCATCAATACCCATTTGTATTTCTAAATATTAATTTAGAAAGAACATCTGTTGATGTTAATGTTACACCTGATAAACGTAAAGTATTTCTTACCAAGGAAAAACTTATATTAGAAATTATGAAGACATCATTATTGAAATTGTTTGAAGCCATACCAAGAACACTTAAAGTAGAATCAAATCTATCACTGTATAACAAAAGATCAGATGATGATATTAAACCAGAAACTGATCAGCCAAGAATTTTTAATTCTTTTATGCAAAGATTTGCTAAAAATTCACTGAGTAATGGAAAAACTGAATCTGACAATAAAAGGGAAACGAAACATATTGATTTAAAAAGAAAATCAACAAGCATGCTTGAATATATCTCCTCTTCTAAATATGTTAAAATGCATAACAGTAATGAAGATAACATCACGGTAGGGTCAAATACAAATAACACAAGCATTGGTTTTCAGTCATCTGATTCTGATGATTCTTTCGCCGAAATTAATGATACCATTAATATAAAAAGTGAAACCACTGATGATCAACAAGGATCAGATTCCGTATTATGTGATGGCCCATCAATGTCAAAAATTCCTAATGATGAAAATACTGTCACTAACAAGAAAGATATTATGTACCTAGAAGATACAGATAATTTACCAGATACACAAATTAGAAAAGTGTCAGATATGATAGTAGAAAAATCGCATACTATATATTGCAGAAATAAAAGTTTACACAGAGATGAAGGTACACCAAGTGATCACAAAGTAAAGCATGCAACAAAAAAAATAATTACAGACAAAGAAAATTTAGGAAAAAATAATAGAAAGGCTATTATTATGAAAACATCTCTAGATCATGTTAAAGCTTTGGCAATAGTGTATAATAATCAGAATTCTAAATATATCCCAGAAAGAGTTAAATTCAAAACTGCAATTAATCCTGTACTGAATAAGAAGTGTGAAGAAGAATTAAGTAAAGAGATATCAAAGAATTCCTTTAAGGCAATGTCTGTTGTGGGACAGTTTAATCTAGGATTTATAATTACTCGGTTAGATGATGATCTCTTCATAATAGACCAACATGCAACTGATGAAATATACAATTTTGAAACTTTGCAGAAAACAACAGAATTAACAAATCAAAAACTAGTCATGTATGTATATTTCTTACTAGTCTGCCTAAGTCACACTTTTATTACACTGCAGGAGCTAGAGATAATTGAATAATAGGTAACATACCTGTGCCACTAGTTTAATAGTTTAAAGACACCCAACAACAAATAATATACTGAGGTACTTATTTATTACATATAAAAAAAAATGGGTACCTGCATTTATGTTTTTTTTTCTATATATAGTCCACAGCAACTGGAACTTACTGGGGTAAATGAGCAGATACTTATGGACAATTTGAATATATTCAAGAAGAATGGTTTTACATTTAATATAAATGAAGACGCCCCTCCTACGAAACGGGTTAAGCTGTTGACAATACCCATGTCGAAGAATTGGATATTTGGAAAAGAAGATATTGAGGAACTGTTATTTATGTTGAGGGTTAGTAGTTTACGAACTAGATATTATTATGATTGATAATCAGAGTAGCTCAAATACATTACTTTTAAATATTTTTAGGAATCTTCGTCGGAACACTGTCGGCCCAGTAGAGTGCGATCGATGTTTGCATCGAGGGCGTGCCGAAAATCAGTCATGATAGGCACGGCGCTGAACAAAGCAGACATGAAAATGCTAGTTGACCACATGGCCGAAATTGATAATCCTTGGGTTCGTTAATATAATTATTATTATTTAAGCGACAAGCTACACTAAAAGGGGTAAGGCAAAAATATGTTTGGAAATAAATGAATCTTTTTGTCTTTAACTATATTGCATACCTATTGCCACCTGTTTCCTATAATTAACAAACTAAGTGCAGTATTCAATTTTATATTTTCAGAATTGTCCTCATGGAAGACCCACTATACGACATTTGGTAAATTTAGCAATGGTTCAGAAAAGTTGATCATACGATCGAAATTTGATATTTCACAATGTATAATAATATAATTAAATCATGGTATCTAAAAATTATGTTAAATAAAAAAAGTATACACTTTATTTTATGTTTTATTTCATACACTAATAGTTTTAAATATATTGAATCCTGTATGGGCAGTTGTTACTATAACTCCTGGTATCTGTTTGTGCCAATGCAGTTCTTTGATGTCAGTTTGGCCTTGATGGATAAACAGTAGTTGAGGTGGAAGATTCTGCAAATAATGCAATATTTAAATTGCAGGTGTGTGTCTAGTTCTAATCTACCAATGTCTTATAAGCACAACACCAGTTTCTGGACTGGATTTCGATATTCTGGCGTTTAGGTAACAAAAATTAATTTGACAGTCTGACTTACCTTTAATTCCTCATCCACTACTTCATCATCATCACGCTCCACAGCAAGATCCCACAGAGCTACCTGGTTGTCTTCACCAGCTGAAGCTAGTACACTGGGTTCTGACCAGTGCCACTCCACTGAAGTGACTGGTGCTGTATGGTGCTTGAATGTGCCCACTGGTGTTTTATTTGTGAATTGTCTTAAATCCCAGATGTGGAGGAAGCCGTCATCACCACCTGTACATTTACATAATAATGATATCATTATATATCTAATATAATCATTACATAACTAGCTGTGCCTATATTGAAAAAAGTGATTATAATATTATGTTGTTGTTTTTATTATTTAATGATTAGTAAGTACTTTCGTCATTAGGATGCCGTAAAGCTGTACCTTTTATTATTTATAGAATTTAGATCAAAAAGAAAGAAAGAAAATATTTTATCATTCTTGAAATCAAGTACCTAATTACACCCACATACACATAGTTATAAATATAAATTATTTATATAGGTAATATTGGTATAAAAGAAAAAAAATATAATTAGATATTTTAAATGCGTATTTACCACTTGCTATGAAGGGTTCCTTGTTATTCCATGATATGACATTGATATCATTGTCATGTGCGTTTTCAGCTGTTAGCATACATGCCTTATGAGGTGCAGCTCTTGTGTCCCAAATTCTGATTGTTCTATCCACAGAACATGATGCTAATACATTTCTAAAAGAGGTTGAAATATGTATTATCTTGAAATTTTATATTGATGTTCACATTTGGATAAATATTTAATTAAAATTGAAAAGGTATTCTAACAATATGAAAACTATAATGTTTGCCAAATTCATGCAATTTTTTATTTTAACTTTTTATATGTTTAAGCACAGATCAGTATCAAACTTTTAATATCAGTTTTTGTTACATTTTTATCAGAATCAATTGAAACTATGAGTTTTTTACCTAGCATCCAAAATGTTAAATAATAATAATATATGTTGTACAAATGAATGAGTAAATTCTAACCTCTCATTTGGAGACCACTGCAGGTCTTCAACAGAACTAGTATGTCCAACAAGGGGCCTTTGATCAACTTCCCATGTACCAGCTTGGTTTGGTTTCCAGATGTGTATGTCTCTTCTGCAATCTCCTGTTGCTAATACCTGCAGCACAGAAACAATTTAAAATAACAATAATTTATTGGAAGTCTATAAGATAAGTATCTTGACTTTGCAAATATAGTTCAACCATAAAATAGAGAATTTCAATAAACTTACACCAGTTTCTGTAGGACACCAACCTATACCAAAACCTTCTTGTTGGTGTCCATTGAAGGAGAACAATGGTTTCACTGGATTATTCACAGTGTCCAGATTGTATCTCTCTAGCAAAGCAGGATCATCTACAGCTTGCAACTGCTGTGTTATATTCCAAATGTCTACTCTGCCCAACTCGGACCAACTAGCTGCTAGTACAGAGTTTTTAAAATTTGATACCTGAAAATATATTATATTACTTATTACTAGGGAACACACATTGGGCATATTTTGAAATAATTGTGTATAGTTATTTTTTTTTAATAAAACACTACTGATAGATTGTTTATAATATACCCTTATCCTATTAACACAGCCCTGGTGCTTGATAAAAGCAAAGGTCATCTGAGGCTTCTTTTCTTCATCTTCCTCTTCCTCTTCATCATCATCTGATTCCTCATCTTCTTCAGTTTCAGGTTTCGAAGTTGAATGCAGATTGGACATTTTTACAATTAATATACTGAAAGATACAAACTGTTATAAAGTAATTTAAATACATAAGTAGTTTAGTTTACTTATGATATATTTCTTGAGAATAGATATTGTACCTAAACATTGTTGCTTTTAAGAAATCCTGTATTTTTATATTGTTTAATTAGAAAAGATGTAATTATAAATTTATTTTAGAGCTGTTTTAAAATTAATTAATATCATCATTTCAATTATCTAATAATATTTAATAAATTTAAGAAATTAAAGCCTTATATTACTTATTGATATAATTAATAGGAAAGTAAGTATACATAATATGTACTAGCAAACATTATTAACCAATTTAAATAAATTTCAGACATAAATACAACCTGTGAAACCAACATAAACTTTTCTATTGCCATGTGATTTATATAATACAACAATAAGACTTACTTGTTTAAATGTGCACTTGAAGCTTGTGTGCCAGAAACTAAATAGGAGGTCATTGGGTATTGGTCCCGGTTACTTCCTAAATTATCGCTCACTATATCAAAGCTTAGGCATGGTGCCCCAGTCTGAGCTTGATGCAACATCACATATGCCGACTGATCACATACTAGCTGCTCGTCCTCTTTAAGCGGCTGACTGGGAAGGTAAGTTTTAGGACCCCCATCATCGTCCTCGTTTTCTTCCCCCTCTTCCATACTATCATCTTCACTTTCTCCTGAACTGGCTTCCATTTCGTTCTCGTTTAAATTAGACATAGTAACGACTTTGTAATTAATTTGCTTTTACAGAATATTACTAAAACACGTGGTTACAGACGGATTCTGTAATGTTATTAATGTTAAACTGTCAGTTTGACATTTAGTCTGGGCACGGCGTACGGTTTCCTAATCCGAAAACCGTCTATAAAACTAAATGAATCCATAAGGGCGGCCACATACATTCGGAATTCCGTTTCGAAATTCCGATTCGAAATTCCGTTTCAGGATTCCCGAACGCATTAAATCCATACAAATCTATGAATCTGTCACACACTTCAGTTTTTTTCCGTTCGGAATTTTGATCTAAATTTCGAAACTTCGCCCCTAAAAATTCAAGAACGTGTGCGCTGTCATACATTCTGATAAAGATCTGAATACCTGATCAAGAAACCGTACATCTACGTCAGTAGTCAGTCTTAACTCTTAAAAAATCTCCTTTTTATACTGCCCGGCCATATATATATATACTCTCAAGTACTTGAGGGAAGTCAGGGAAGTGGCGAGGTATTATGCATGCATGTGGCCATCGCACTCGTCAAGCCGCTTGTCCTGTTCCCTTAGAGCATATACAATGTTGTATATGCTCTAAGCCTGTTCCTCATCTTTCTGGGGTAGCCACACGCATGCCCTGCACTCGCGAGAGTTTGGTCGGGCAGTTAGATAATGTTTATTAGTTCGTTATACATATTTGAATCTTAGAAGCCAGACAGCCTGTTTCTAAGCATAATATAAAGCAAATTTACACGGATAAATTATAAATCCATATGCGTTTACGGGTCTTTGGGTTTAGAGTTCGGATAATAAATTTACTTAATTTGTCATATTGTGGGATTATTATATACAAGGGATCGATAATAAGGGCCAAAGACAAGCACTTAATATGTTATAATTTTTTAACATACAATTTGAGTAGAACTTAAAAACGTTTGGTTATTTTTAAATTACGACGGCAAGAAATAGTTATAAATAGTTATATGAGTGAATCTGTGGCCTGAGTAGACAGCATTAAAACACACCACTGAAACAACAACAAGAAATGCGTGCCAATGTGACGTCATTTGGCCACTAAACATGGCGGTTTTAGTGCTGCCCAAAAGATTTTAATGTTATTAGGTTTTATCGATAAACGTTCTTGGCTCATTTTATTTTAAACATTATTGAGTAAATTATTTGTAGAATAAATACTTTAATATGAAGTAAGTATATTGTTATGTGCAAAGATACTTTGATTTAGATGTGTGAAATCCAAGATAAGATCGTGCTTCAAATTTGCCAAGTAAACGATATGACGATTTTATAAAGTTGTCGTTTAACAACTCAGTGACTTACAAATAATAATTTCTGATGCCTTCGCGGTTATTACACATTGGAATGAAACAACTATATTTAACTCGCGTATTTTTATTTTTTGTTTTTCCTTCACTTTTCAAAATTTGCCTCTTTAAAAAGTCGTTAGGACCTGCGCAGGCTTTTAAAACTATAGAGTTTTCGTTGTTGACAAGGTTCCTCTCCTGTAGGTCTTTTATAATATTCTGGAACTCTGCAATTTTTTTCTTTTGTCGCCGCACTTTTATTTTCTTCTTTAAAAAATCACATTTATCTTCAAGATTTTTTATTTTTTGAGTTTGGTTCTGAAATAAAAAAATATTATAATTGAATATAGTGTATTTATGTGTAGGCGATCAAATTTAGATGTACTTAATTTTAAGTAATTCAATAAGTACTAGTACTGAACTGCAAGCATTCATATGTTTCCAGCCACTTTTTCTTTTCATAGTAATTTCTTGGGATCCTATAAAATATGTTTTAATGATAAAATAAAAATATTTTATCATGTCATATGTAAGTAAATCGATATCAAAGTCGATAATTAATCTACAACCCTAGCTAATAAATTAACAATATTTAAACGTAAAAATATGGTTAAATAAGTCAAATCCATTCATGATCTATAACCACACATAAGAACCTTGCTAATTATAATGTAAATCTTTTTTTATTTTCCCGGTAACAAAAGCAATAACCAATATTTTTAATGTTATTTATAGCATACCTGTGCATGGTTAAAGATAGCTGATTTTGTGTTTTTCTTTTGCCGCACCCTATTACACTACACACTGGCATATTTGCAACGTAATTATTTACTTATAGCTTCAATTATTTTAAATCACGAGCAATATATTGAAAGATAATTAGTTATTTTGATTTACACCACGGCTTTTTGACAGGACAAGTACCACCGGAACTGACTGACAATGACATTTGGTGCGCTAAACATGGCGGATTTTCGACCTCAATAGGTATTTTGGGATATTCATGTTTCACTTTATGTCAGTTTCTGTACGCACTGAAATAGTGTTATATTTTTTTCCAGCGAGTTACAGTGCTGAGTAAGAACGAGATAGATATATGTTTATGTGTGTGCCTTCAAAATTGATGCTATTTATATAAGCAATTGTACGTATAGAACAATATGCCTTGTCCATATTATAGAAGTCTATGCATTAAAAAAAAGCATTGACACTTGACAGCTTAATTTTGAAATTTGAGTACAGACATCAGAGTATATCAAACAAAGTACCTACCTACATAAGTTTAACCAAGAAAGGTTAAGTTTGATTTGTAGTTTTGCAAATTGAATTATTCTATATAATGGTATAATAACGTTACAGTAATGGCGTTAAAATATGCAAAATTTGTACGTGTGGTAAGGTGTGCATCGTTTGTTAGTCGCAATTTCAGTAATCACATTATTAATTTAAAAGATATACCCCTTAAACCTAAACAGTACAAAACCGAAACGGAGTTTGTTTATTTAGAAGACCCGGATAATTTTGGTACTCTCTCAGATAACAGAATACATGAAGATGTTCTAGATGATGACGGTGATATTAAAGAACAACAATTTCTTCAATACGCGCCTATTAAAAGTCAAAAGTTAACAATCAAACAATATGCTGACTTGATCAAACAATATTTAGACAATAAAAAAATAAAAGAAGCAATTGATGTGTTAGAGATAAGAATGCTTAAAGAAGACAGAATGAAGCCAGATAATTACATTTATAATATACTGATTGGTGCATGTGCAGATGTGGGTTACACGAAAAAAGCTTTTAAATTATTTAATGAAATGAAACGGCGTGCTTTGAAACCGACAGGGGACACTTATACTTGTTTGTTTAATGCTTGTGCCAATAGTCCATGGGAAAAAGATGGATTGACAAATGCTAAGCACCTGAGAGATCTTATGATTGAAAAAGGAGTGGAACCAAATCTTACTAACTATAATGCTATGATTAAAGCATTTGGCCGGTGTAAGGATCTGAAAACTGCTTTTCAAATTGTTGATGAGATGATTGCAAAAAAAATAAAAATAAGGGTACACACATTTAACCATCTTTTCCAAGCTTGTATATCGGACAAAAATAATGGTTTGAGACATGCATTGATTGTATGGCGGAAAATGTTAAAAATGAGGGAAAAACCTAATATATATTCATTCAACCTTATGCTTAGATGTGTTAAGGACTGCAATTTAGGAACAAAAGAAGACATGAGTGAACTAATTTCAATAATTCTGGAGAATAATATTAATGAACAATTAAATTCTCCAAAACAAGTAGCAATCATAGAATCAAACCATGAAAGGTGCAATCCATATCCACAAGAACAAAACATTAATATAGAAAGGTCAATAAGCAGCATAGAAGATAGAAATTCCAAAAATGATAGCAGTAACAAGTTTCAAATTGTGAAAACAAATGATGTAACTGCCACTGAAAATAATGATATAGTTACCATAGAGTTTGTAAATGGATTGAACAAAATAGTCCAAAAACCTGAGAAAAGAATAGTTCCTAACTTGCTTTCAAAAACACTACAAATGCAGCAAGTGCTTGCATTACAGGAAGTTCATACAATACAAGATAAATTTGCTATGGTGGGAGGACAGGAAGATTTCCTGAAAGAAATGGAAGTTTATTCAGTCAAACCTGACATCAAAACTTTTACACAAATGCTACATTTACTGGAAGATACTAAAGAAGCTGAGAATAAACTTCTAGAAACAATAAGTTCATCAGACATAAAAGCTGATATAGATTTCTACAACATGCTTATAAAAAAAAGATGTTTCCGTTCAGACTATGATGGTGCCCTAGTAAGTCTGAATTAGATACTTTATTGTTTTTACAAGTAGTAGTTATTGTTGTGAAATACACTTGATGTTACAATAATTGTTGGAATGTTAATATAAAATCGATTTGCTGGAAATAAAGTCATCAAAGCATTTTTATAAGACATATATATATATGAGATATTATTATAGTTAAATTAACACTTTGGAATTAAAATTTTATAATGGTTTTAAAAATGATAAACTATCCATAGCTCAGTCAGATAAAAATAGAGGAATGTAGCCTTCTAATTCTTGAAATGTCAGCAAATACAAATATGTGAATTAAATCTGTTTCATATATTTTAGGAAGTGAAGCAAATAATAGAACAAGAATCTAAAAACCGTAATAAGAAGTATTCATTGAAGAAAAAATATAGCTTAAAGATGAATATCATGACCTATGGGGTTTTAGCAATGACTTGCAGGAACAAACAGAGTGCTGAAAGCTTGCTCAATGAAATGAGGGAGAAACAAGTCAAGTAAGTAATTGTTATTAATAGTATTAATGCGAAAGCAACTTTGTTACACTTTCATGTCTTGACGCCTTCATTAGTATATAATAATAATATTATTCTATCTCACAATATAATCGATTACCACACCTATGTGGTGAAACCTCAGAGAAAAGCTAGTTAATAAATCTACTTGGACTTATAACCCTTTAATTTTATTTCAGGGTAAACATTGAAATTCTTGGTACCCTACTGAAAAATGGTACTATAACTAAGCAGTTTGATTACATAAATTATATAATGAATTATGTGTTAGATGAAAATATTAAAATCAACAGTTGTTTCCTCACACATTTGGAAAACTTCAATGAAAGATGTTCAGGTCTCCTCAAAAAGGTAATGGAGTTTACTTGGTTCCTAATAGTTCCATCCAGTTTTGATATAAAAAGCCTACTTATATGATAAAATTCGATTTCTGTTCTGTGCATGTCAAAAAGAGTTGTATAACTTTGCATTTTATAATATGAACTAATTATAATATTAGTTCATAAAATATGAAATAGAAGAGAATTATGTTCCTGAAACTTAAAATATGTACCTCCAAGATAAATATGCATAGTATAAATAGGTTTGATTTCATTTTAGTCAATTTATTATTTATTTCATATTATATTGTGATGTTAGATTTAACCTGCTATAATTCCAAGCAAAAATAAAGTTAAGTTTCTATTTTCTAGAGTGAAGATGGACAGTTTAAACGCACAGGAGAGTTTGTAAAGGCGTTAAAAAAATTTTTGAATGCTTATGAGAAGTGGTTGAAAAAATTGAATATTGAAGATGCTCTGGCTGCTGAGCACCCTTGGACACAGTTCAGAGAGCTGTATCCTAATACAATACAACACCAAAATATTACAATCAAAGAACCCAAAAAGTTTTATAAAAGAGATCGTAGATTTAAATCATATGTACCAAGACTGTGATATTTGAAATAAAACATTTCTTAAACTTTTTTCTCTTTTATTATCTGTTACAAAATACTTCAATTAAGGCTGAACAATACAGACAACAAAAGTACTGTAGAAAATGTGAACAGTTTTTAAATCATGATTTATGACCGTAATAAAAACTTCAGTCCTGCAATGAAAGGTGTGCCAAGTAGTTTATATTGCCTATATTATGCCATATTGAACGGTTAAGACTTTAAATTTTAATAAGATGCAGCTTGCGGTTGAGCTCCTCAAACTTGAGAATCTTGCGGATGAAGAAGTCGCCGTAGCGATGCGCCACTTTGGTATCCGCAATATGGATCATGTCGTTGTCAATATAGAAATCCAACTGTGGAAAATAAATAAATAATTTATTGTCTCTACCTTCTTATGTACTGACGAATAGTAACTTTATCTGACTAAATGGGTGCATAAACATTCCGCCCAGATTCATAATTTTTATATACCTTCGGCAATTCAGTGGTCAAAACTGTTGCCAATTATGATTAAAAATGTAATTATAATAATTAGGTTTATTTATATCAGGGTTTCTTAACGTGGGGTCCATGGACCCCTTAGGGGTCCGTAGCTTGTATGTCAGGGGTCCGCAGTAGGTCAGTCAGTCTAAACATATTTATTAGTACAGAACATATCGTAACATGTTTTTTTTTATTTCCAAAAATATTTATGGGTGGGGTCCGTGGTATAGTTTAAATTGTAAAAGTGGTCCGTGACTGCGAAAAGGTTAAGAAACCCTGATTTATATATACTTTATGATGTTGTGCATATATTTACCAAACTGCATTGAACTATATATAGTGTCCTTGGTTAGGGCTGATTGTTGTATATAAAGTTTCGAAATGGAATCAAGTTACCTCAGAGCCGCTCTGGAACTTTCCATCCAACCCACTCGGTCCTTTGGTCCAGACAACGTTCTTCATCTTGTGCTTAAAGCACAATAGGTGTATGGCGAGCGCCGCGTGCTCACGAGCCGCGTCGCGATCTCCGCCGCGTGCTGCCGACATGAACGCTGCGAGTTTGGCCAATGGCAAGGTCGTGTATAGTTTCAGGTAAGACCTAATAGTTGGCAACATTTTCTGCTGACGGACCTGTGAATAAATTTAAAATATATATATTGTCTTTGACTTACTCTTTTTATATAATAGGCATTGGTGAACATATTTCTTCTAATTTATTAAATAAGATTGTTTGGTTCAAAGGAAGTGGTTATTAGGTAGTGGTAGTTGTAGTAATCGAAATGAGTTTTTCATACTCATACCTCGTCCATGAAGACTTGCGTCTGGTGCTTGACGGCGTCGCGACCGTGGCTGGAGCCGGGCTCGATGGGAGGCGGGCACGGCGACAAGAACTTGGGGCAGGCGAACGTGAAACAGCTTTCAAATTCACCCAAGTCGCCATATTGCATCTTGAACATCTTCTCATGGTAGTTCTTTTCGCGGAGCACCTAACAACCAATACATATTGTTACTTCCGTAACCTTTTTGGTTTGCAGCTACATATATAATTCTTTAAATAGACCTTACGGTACACATAAAATTGACTTTCACACCTTTGACATGCTTGTCGTGTGAATGTCAATTTTTGTATAGAAATCATACCAATGGGAATAAAAATAACAAAAACCTACTTGCTGAATGCTTTCGTCGACACACTGCGGATGCAGTACGAGGCAAATTGCCAATAGGTGGTACATCTGGTCAGTCTGCTTGTTGATCTGGTCATTCTGATAGGACTTGGAGGAGAAGAGTTGTTTAGTGCGTTGCATGTACAACAACGCAGAAGATAGAGTACGAATCGCGTCTGCATATCTTCGCATCATCATGTATGCGAAACCCACGTAGTATGACGTTGAAATCTGGCACGCTGGCACGTGGGAGTACTGGGACTTCTTGTGGAGCTCGATGTTTTCAAGCACCTAAGAAAATTGATACTAATGTTTAAGAGTGCTCCTTTGCTCGGCGCTTCCATACAAAACGTAATTCCTCATTCTTTCAAGAATTTTGAATTAAACATTATTATTTTTTTCTGCAATTATGATCGGATATGGCATAGCTAGGTCTAACTTTCGTTATTTTTATTAGATTATGTAAGATATTACAATCAGAGATGATATTAGATTCGTAATTTTACACGAAAAATAGACACATTTTCAGAGGACTTGTTCGCATACATTTAAAGATTTTCATAAAGATTTCAAAAGATAGAAACATCGGAAATATCCTCAAGATTGAAAATAAACCATAACTACAGTATTAATATCACAATCAATAATTTACAAGGGGAATTCGTACTTTCGAAATAATTTCTAATGAAATGGCGACATTAGAAAATACTTATTTCACGCGAGACTTGTTACATGCGTTTGTGTGCGTGCCCGAATTATTCCGACGGCCGCCGAACGTTTTGACAAGAACAAAGGTCAAAGACGAATTGCCAGTCGGTCATAGACTGTCATTGTGCAGATTTTTTGACGTTACGTTTACTTATTAATAATTAATTCTTAAATAATAGTAACTAAAACAACCACGGGTAGATTAACGGACTTCTGAATTATTACAAAGTGAATTGGTTTTATTGCGACGATCTTATATACCTACTTATCTACCTACGACGACTGTGTGACAGCGGACTTGGAATTACATTTCATTACGATTGTTCATTATGCGTAAGTACTAATATCAATTTATATTATTATTATTTATTAACAGTTGGAATAGGTACCTATCTAGATATACTTTATACTTAATCACTCGAAGCGATCATGTCTTTTCATTACTTTTCAAATACTTACTTTGTCTTTAAGTATCTTTCACTCGATACTCGAACGTCTACATGTACTTATATGTAATATCATATAATATATTCAGTAGAAAGTGAAAATTTAACGGCGTGGATTTTTTTTCACAGCAAATCCTAGAACATCTAGTAAAACGAGGCTTTGGCTATCAGCTCGTCGTAAAAAACTAAGCGCATGGATTTACAAGAAACGAAACTGAGCACTCATTTTATAATTCACATAATGTGCAATCAATCAATAAGTCATAGCAAAGTTTATAATTATGTTGTAAATTAAATTTACTATGGTGAATTAAAAAAAATTGATTATGTAGGTATCTCATAGTTACTGTTTGTACAAATACTATTAAGCACAGTCTAGTAGCATTAGATAAATATAATTTGTTGGAATGAAACAACTATCAACGGATTTAACTCGCGTATTTGCGTATTTTTATTTTATATTTGCTGACGTTTCGGATTCTTTACAGTTTCCATAATCATTTGTTGTTTTTTTGTAGGATCGGGATAGCGGAACAAACTTTACAAGAAGTTAAAAGTCATGAAATTGATCATGCCGCAACAGAAAGGTGATTCTGTTCTGTTCGGGTGGACTGTGAATGTGATCTCTCTTATATAATTATAGGAATAGATCGTTATTCCTATTGTTTTTTTTTTTAATAAAAATATTTTTTTTTTGACAAAGAAATTTTATGGGTATCTATATTCATACATGGTGCTATCTATGTTTCAAGGTTGATTATTGTTTGGTGTAGGCACTCCATTGAAATGCTACATTTTTGGGGTTAGCTTGCATTTGTCAGAGGCCTCAATTTTATTTTTTACTACCTAGCGATTCGCCCCAGCTTCTCTCGGATCCCTGTTTTTTCTATTTTCTATAGCCTATTACTTGTGTCAATTAACTTTTAGTCTTAATAGATCCATAAATATAAAACTAAAAAATAATAGGTAATCGAAAATCCATGAAAATTTGAGAAATACATACAACTCCACGATATTATATCTAACTTTCTTTCAATCATTTTACAAACCCCCACAAAAGGTAACTTATCTATGGAGCAATCACTTTTTATATACCTACGTATACTAAGCATCACCTATTGTAAATACCTAAGTGAGCTATCAGATTATTAAGTCAATACAAAATGCTCTAGTGGATAGTAGGTAGGTACTCCTGGTTTGAATTCATCACCTTCTGGTAAGTACCTAACGTAAATATTCCAAGTGAATACCTACCTGCCTATTTTCAATTTTTACCCGTTTTAGTTAAACCAGAGGACTCGTCGAACTTTGTGCAGTGTTCTAAGAAAGTAAATTGTCTTTATATTATTTTAAGTTAAACATTATAATAATGGTAACAAGCAGAATTCCTATATAGGTATGTATATATATTTATATGTAGGTATTATGTTTACTCTACGTAAATATTTTCTTAATCCAAAAACGTACCTATTTACTTGACTTCGACCCAACCAAAATAAGGTACGGAAGTAGGCATTTCATTTAAAGTCAAATAAATTTTGCAAAGACTCGCTGTCACACACACACTAGCATGAATATTGGTTACGACATTCCCTCTCGCTCGCGCGCCCGAAGGCGGCTGACCGATGCAAGCGAAATTGACCCTTCGTTTTCTAAACCTGAGAATCCATAGCCAACTTCGCGGTACAAAAAGGTGCACTCTTAAGCACATCCTGCATACAAATTAGAGCAACATACTCAGATTACTGAGACAGTGGCACCAAGTGATTTTTAAAAAATTAATAATATGTATTGTATGGATTACCTATTTTAATTCATTATTTAATTTCGATGGCTACTTGAAGAGCAGCAGCTCCATGCAAAAAAAATATTTATGAGAGCTGATTTCACAAACATGAGAAATTAATAAAATATAAATATGTAATCATTCACATGGTATTAGTATGTAAAATAATCATCACCTTAATAGCTTGATAATAGTCGCCAAGAAGCGAGTGTAGTCGCAGCAGGCCCACTAGGGAGAAGTAGCCCAGCATCTTGTAGAGGGAGTGCCGACCAAATTCGCCGGCCACCGAGTCGGGATCGCCGCCCGACGCATACACCTGACATTATTTTTTTTTTTAAAAATTATCAAATTTTTAGACATCACCTAACCAATTATTACAGTCACTTCATGACTTCAATAATCCCAAATATTCCACCAGCCACAGAGGAATACATAAGTATTTAATATAAAATGATTTATGTAACTAACCTCCAGTTGCCTCTTGATGTTAGACTTGTCGACAAGGGAGTGCAGCACATTAAGGATGCAGAGTACATTCCATGCTTTGTTCTCTGTGTTCAGTGCTTCAATCTCAGCGGGACTCAGTTTAGACGTGCGCGATCTGCCATCAAATGGATGATCAATTAAAAGAATAAAGAAAAAAACCTTTTAGTCCCATATATTTATGACGGCTCGATGGCTGCTGATAAAGTGTGTATAATAGTGTATATTGTTTTTATTGTAGAGATGTCATAATATTAATTACTAATGGTACTAAAGTCTACTTCAGTTAGGAAGAGTTCTTTTGAGATACACAAGGAATTTTAAATCATTACTACATGTACAATCATTACTACTGTGTGATAATCTTAACTTTTTTAATTTAAATAACTGCAAAAAATAGGCAACAAACAAACAATTGGCAACTTTTGAATCAGTTCCAATTAAATCATTAAACATTTATATTTTACTAGCTTCTGCCCGCGACTTCGTCCGCGTGGAACTCCTCCTTTTTTGCAGTCGGTTAAAAAGTAGCCTATATCCATTTCTAGATTATCATCTATTACCATACCAAATTTCATCAAAATCCGTTAAGCCGTTTAGACGTGAAAGAGCAAAAGTCCCAACCAAAACGACTAAAAATCACTATCTCAATTTAGTTATCTGCCTACTGCCTACCCCCTAAGAACGATGGCGTGATTATTTATAGCCTATGTCCATTTCTAGGTTATCATCTATTACCATACCAAATTTCATCAAAATCCGTTCAGCCGTTTAGGCGTGAAAGAGCAACAGACAGACAGACAGACAGACAGAGTTACTAACGCATTTATAATATTAGTAGGGATATATAAAACTTGCTACAAGATGATTCACTATTATTAAATAATTATAATTCAACTACTTATTACATACTACCTACTTAATCAATATAAATATACCTACAAATATGAGTATGCTATGCTTTACAACACATTGTCAAATTTTGTTATAATATACTTATTTATTACAACTGATGTTGTAAGATAATACTAACCTGTATTGGGCAAATGATTGGAATTGGTAGACAAACTCATCAATGAGTTCCCAGAGCCACTGGTCAGGCAATTCCAAGGGTACGGGCGTCTCAGCGGAGAGAATATAATTGAATAGATCACAATAGTTGTAGAACGACTGGAAGCGCTGCTCAGGCTTTGGTCCTCCAGGGACACGGGCATAGATATCACGGTAGTATAGTTCCGTGTACAGAATCATAAAGACCTTCAAATATTTATATTATTAATACAATAATTAGATGCAACTAATTAACTTAATTCATCAGAATTTAAGTTGCAGATCCAGTTGAACTTAAAACATAGTATAATGATTTCTATCACTATCACAGTTCATCACTTAGTTAACAATACAGCTCAGGTCATACATTGCTAATAACTTTTTAATAAAAAAATTTAACCGCCGAAAAAAAACTAAAAGGCAACAAAAAACAATAGCGCACTAAAAAGAGAAAAATAATAATTTTGTCTTTTATAACGACTAGTATTTTGGTTGTTACGTTGATATTTTTGAAGTCGGTGCCAGCTAATGCAGCAACTCTTCACTCTCAACTCTTCACTAAGGTGCTCAAGTTTGTTTGAGGCTGGCACCGACTCCAAAAATATCAACGTAACAACCAAAATACTAGTCGTTATAAAAGACAAAATTATTATTTTTCTCTTTTTAGTGCGCTATTGTTTTTTGTTGCCTTTTAGTTTTTTTTCGGCGGTTAAATTTTTTTATTAAAAAGTTATTATTTTATAATTTTCTGTGGCCATAATTTGTACAAATTATTACATGCTTAATTTTGAATTAGGTACTTTTGAAATAGCTACCTACCATGTTTTTGCTATTAACTTTTAGTGAACAGTAAATTACCGCTATTTTCCCACCCTTAAGGTAGGTTTCTTTTTCCAAATTTTTATGGGTTCAACTTTGAGGTATGCCCCATCCAATAAAAAAAGAATTATCAAAATCGGACTACTCTGTAATAAGTTACGCGTGGTCATACGATACAATCGGTGCGTGAAAAATTAACTCTCTCTCAATCATCCCCTCTTTTCCTACCCTTAGGGTTGGAATTTTTTTTCCAAATTAAAATGGGACCAATTTCGAAGTATACCCTTTCCAATAAAAAAAGAATTATCAAAATCCAACCACTGTGTAAAAAGTTATGCGTGATCATACATAAAAAAAAAAAAATAAAAAAAAAAAAAAAATATACGCGTCGACTTGAGAACCTCCTCCGTTTTTTTCGTCGGTTGAAAATTAGCGATGCTTCTACACACCAAGTGATGCAAGCCATATTTTATCTCAATAACATAAAAATGATTTAAGTGGTATTGTTAGCTTAGTAGTGAACTGTGACACCTAGGCAAATGTTATAGCACTTAGAAATTATAACACAACTTTTAGAGATTTAACTCACATAATATATTGATTTCATGCTGACAATTGAAGAGCTTAACAGTTCCTATAATCGTAGCAGACTAACTAAATATAGTTTAATGTGTGAAAACGTCACATCTGCATTATAACTATATAAATTGAACAAGTTAAATCCACTTTAGTTGTTTTATTCTAAAGACGAACCATAGTATACTTACATGATCATTGTCCACAACCGGAGCCACTTCACTCTCATCAGGCCAAGGTGTGTTCTCAAAGTACTGCTCTGTAAGCTTTGGGAAAGTGTTCTCATATAGGTTAAGGATCTCATATGTGACACCCTCATTAATCATGTTGCGAAAATAGACAAGAAACTTTTTAACCTGAAAATAAAAGAAGTATATGAGTATATTTAAAATTAGGAATAGGAATAAAAGTATAAATTTAATTAAAAAAGTTATTTGAATCACAAAATTACTTTTTTTAATTTTTCAATTAAATTTGATAAGTAGTAGTGCAAATGCATTTGCAAGAAATCAATTTATGTTAGATTATCACTATTTTATACTTACCATGTCCGGCATTTTATAGTAGGACCGATCATATTCCAGATCATATTGAGGATCGCCAGTATGTGGTTCATAATCTCCAAAGGATTCATATCCTCCCTGAAATTAGATATACATTACTATATTCATATTATAAAATATGAAATGAAAAATATTTAATAATTTTTAATGCTTTCGCGGTTTAGTTTGTCCAAGCATAATATAATTTCCTTGCTTACGTTTACGTACAGCAAGGTTAGAATATATATTTAAGTAATTTATCTTACCTCATTATAATCATCGCTGGAATACATTTTCGATTACAAGCGTCTACCAATTTGTTGTTTGAAATGATAGTTTTTATAGAGGGATATCCAAACCATTCGACAAAACTCACATTTGCCACAAGCAAAATGCTGCAAAATGTAACGCCGAACGTAAAGAGGTTCAGTCAGTTTTTGACAATTTTGACAGATCTATTTGATTAAATCAATTTAAAAAAAAACAGTGCTTAAAACAGTAGCTCAAATAGATGTTACAAAATGACTGATCAGTTTTATAAACCATCTGTGTCCACCTTAATGTCGCAAAGACGTGGGGTAAACAAACGAAAAAGAGAAACAAAGTCTGTTCCACTGTCTGTCTCTATGAACGTTTATTGCCTGGCCAAATGCTATGCAGGGCAAGCGTGTGGTCGCCCCAGAAGGATGAGGACATAGAGATATTATACTAGAGGAGGTGAGCCAGCCAGAAACGCGTTATAATGGTAGAAAGAGAAAGAGCATTGGAATAGTGGTCGCTCTCCTTGTCTGATGACGCATGCGCAGTAAACGATTCGCCTCCAGTATTGTACTGACCCTTCCGCATTCGACTGTCAAAATTTTGTGGTTATGTATATTGTGTAGTCGATTCCTTTTTGCACAAAATGCACGCAATTACCATCTTTGTTTTTCATATTTTATTTTTAATAATATCGATAATAAACATAAGTGAGAAATTTGCACGCGCGTAAACGAACTGAAGCGAAATAATAGGTTAGAACATTTCGTATTGCGTCGTCAACGGTACCATAGCAACGGACGGCGCGCAGCATGTTGCCATTGCGCATGCGGCAAGATAAGGACAGTGCCACTATTTAGAGTTTCTGTCTCTCTTTACCGTGATACGCTTCCACTTACAGACAGTCCTATGGCTCACCTCCTCTAGTATAATATCTCTATGGATGAGGAGCAGGACGAGCGGTATGAGTGGGGTGTCCACATGCAGTGACGCATTCCCACGCGTATTTGCGAATATGTGACTGGGTAATTAGATATTCAAAAGTAGAATAGATTTTGATGCGGATTTTTTTTAAAACACAGAGTAATTCAAGAAAAAGTTTTATACACGTATATTTAATGGAAACATAATATAATTTTGCTGTTTGAAGCCAGAGCGAGTCGCTAATAATAATATGTGACAGAGTTTTCCCAAATTATTTCTTTAAAAACTGATTAGAAATAATTATTTTTATATAATTATTGACTGGTTTGAGCGCCAACCAAGCGAATAAAAACGTCATTCATTTGACAGTCGTACTCGGTCTGTCAGCCAGTAGAATGTAGATCCATTGACAATTTGACAGTGACAGGTAGACCTGAAATTCAGATCCTGAATTTACATCACTCTAACAATTTAAATTATTATTACTTAAAAATTACATCATAAAATATGTACGCCCGAAAGATTACAAATTTGTTTGTAAAAAAATCTTTTATTGGTAAAAATACAAATGTTGTTAGAAACTTCACCGTCACCGCTGCTAATGGCGACATAGTGAAGATTCAAAGTTCTGATGATTTCAAAGACAAAGTCATCAATAGCAAAGTTCCAGTTGTCGTCGATTTCTTTGCTACGTAAGTATACTTTATAAATAACAACTCGTAAGTGTAATCTATGACCATATTATTAATTATTTTCAACTCTATAATTTATCATTGGCTACAGTCTTTAAAACAAAAATAGGACTATGTTTGTGTTAATTTACATCTAAGTGATTATTAACTTACAGATGGTGCAACCCATGTAGACTTCTAACACCCCGTTTGGAGGCCATCATATCTGAAAGCAAGGGTAAAGTAGTCCTTGCTAAAGTTGATATTGACGAACAAACCGATTTAGCCTTGGATTACGATGTAAGCTCTGTCCCAGTTCTTGTTGCAATCAAGAATGGTAAAGAGCTGCAACGTTTGGTTGGCCTACAAGATGCTGACAAACTTCGCAAATGGATTGAACACTTTACTTCTGAAGATTCAAAAGCAGAAGTGAAGGCCTAAATTAGCTAAGAGTAGATATATCTTCAGACAAACAGCAAAACAACTAGTAATAAACTCACCATTGAAAAATCAATGTTGATACTACATTTATTATTAATTTATTCATCATTAGCTGTGTTGCTGTATGTATTGTTGATATTATTGTTACCAATATATAGTTGAAATATAATAAAGCAAAAATAAAAAACCAAAAATCTATTCATGCAGACATTGTATTAAATCCCTTGCTCTTTTATATACAGCATCATCAGGCCTACTAATTTCAACTGCATCAGTTTCTTCTGTTTCCTCACTGTTTTCCTTGGCTTCGTTTTCAGATTCCTTCCAATCATCAAATTGTTTTATAATTTTTTTTGCATCATCCAACAACATATTTCGAATATTGCCTTGAGCAGACTCAAAATACTCCAAAAATACAGGCCAAGAAGCATCAGGCACCAACTGGGAAGAGAACTTATTTTTGTAGAGCCACACTTGTTTTGCTTTCATAAATTTCCAATTTTGGCGATCATGTTTCCACTGAGATAGATATGTTATACATTGGGACTTGAGTTGATCTTTAGCGACTGCTTGAGCTTCCGCTTGGCGTTGAGCAAATTTTTCTCTTTTCATTTGTCTTATAGATTTTTTACCCTTTTTGTCGCCAGTGTCTGCTGTAACTACTTGTTTCTTCTTTTTCTTTCTTTTTGGACGATCTTCTAGATCGGAATCATCGTCAAGGTGTTCTCGTTTACTGAGTTTGTGTAAGTTAATCTCTTCTGAAGACTGGTTCAGTTCCTCCTGACTTTCTTCTAAAGCATCTTTATGTGGTTCTTCGATCTCGGAATCATGTTTATTTTTTTTGTTTTTATCTTTGCGGTTATGGTGCTTCTTTTTATTATTTCCAGTCATTTTTCTTTCAGTATTTTGTATTATTAAGAAAAGGTGAGGATACTGCAAAGATTTTTAGGTTAGATAGTCAAGCTATCAACAGCAATGTTAATGTTAGCAATACCACATGTCAGTGTTGACGACATAACAATAAATTTCGAAAACGAAAAAAAGATTTCTTTTTAAGATTTTATTTTTGTTGTATTCTTTAAAAAGTACTTAATTTTTAAGTAAGGGAATCTTATGACTTAATTTTCGTTATATACATGTTTTAAGGAGTATGTTTGTGATAAAAAGTGTGCGTACCGGAACGTATTATTCTGGTAAAGTGTGTGTTCGGATTAACGTACCTATTAAATTTTTATGTTTATTAGTTATTCAGTTAAGTATATTAATTATTTCAAAATACAATAGTTTGACAATATTTACATTAATGGGATTTTTCTAGTTTTCACATTAATAATGACACCTCTGTAATCGACATTATGTCACTTATTAATGGATTAACTAAAGTTAAGTTTTAAAATTAAATAATGGATTGTGGACGTAACTTATAAGTTATATTTCAAGTTTTATATTTTACTTATTTTAAAATAAGCTAACTAAAAGGCATTAAATATGTATATATATATATATATATATTATATGAACTAATCCAAGTTGCAAAGTGAAATATTAATATACCTATGTAATACTACTTACGTATTTTGTTACTACATCGGAGGCTTTCTATTGGCTCTGCATTTTGTTTATTTCCAATAAAACCATATTTTTAAGAACGTTATATTATCGTTGTAGAGGGGGTGGTTGGTAGGTCCTCAGTTTTTAGCCGGTGGTGAACTTTTCAATGAAATAAAGCGTACATAGTCCACAATGAATTTAATAACTCGAACACAGTTACACTATTACTAATTAATAAGAAACAAATCAATGTATCTGTAGCGAGCCGGCAGAACAACCGTTCGCGCGCGGCGCGTCACGGCGCGTGTTACTCGTGTCCTCGTGTGTACGTGACTACACAGATTATCGATAACGCCACTAGATGGCGTTTGTGGCTGAGGAGCGTGTATAGCACTCGTTACATCGTTAGATTAGCAAAAACTTTTGCTTTGTATTTTTTGAATACAAAATATCGGTTACAAACCTTCATAAAAAAGCAATTATTTTATGCCTTGTTTTTTTTTTAAGTTTACAACCGTTATATTTTTGTTGCGCATATCCGAATTGTACTTTATCCAATCGCAATTTTTGGCACGTCACAGCCGCGTCATCATGTCTCCGTGTCTGCTTTTATCACAGGGGAATTAATTAGTTCGACATTATCACACTTTATTGATAGCTTTATGTGTGAACTATAAATTTTAAACAGTTTTAAAACAAACCCCTAAGATGGAGTTGCTAAGTCAAGTGTCCAGCACCCAGTTTTTGTTCCCCGCGGCTGCAGTGGCTGTTGTTTTACTATGCGCAGCTCTAGTATTTATCTTTGGGTTCCACTCTGCCGAACAGCCGCAGTTCGATAAGCTGCCGCTGGTGATCGATGATAGGAAGTCCTCGAATAAGAAGAGGAAACCAAAAGAAAAGGTGCGTGTGTTCAATATGTTACGATTTATTGCCACCGTCCCAGTGTCGGATAATCAACGTGTGCTCATTTTATTTTTAACCTGTAAGCATATGCTCGTTGTCTAACCGGGAGATAGGTATCATTTCTTTCTTGTTACATTTGTTGAGTTGCTTGTTCTTACTTTACAGAAGTCATCACCAAATCGCGCGTCAAGCGAGGATAGCAAGACTAAATCCGAAGTCTCCAAGAAATCTCCCACTAAAGAAAAGAAGGAAGAGAAAGTGAAGGAGACTGAAAAACCTAAGCCTAAAGCTGAGAAACCTGCAGAGGTGAAGGTTGTCAAAAAAGAATCTCAAGCTGAAGTCAAGAAAGGCAAGAAAAGCAAGGGTGCTGTAGAGGCAGAAAAGCCTGCAGATTTTGATGATGGCGGTTGGCAGGAGGTTCCTAAGAAAAGCCAAAAGAAAGTGAAGACTTCTGAGGAAAAGGAAAAGAAAGAAAGCCCCATCAAGAAGAATAAAAAGAAGACCAAGGATTCTGATGTGGAGGCTGCTCATCCTGTAGATGAGTCTTCAGAGGAAACCATTAAGGTAATATTGGATTTTAGATTTTTATATAGTTTGCACTTTATTTCTGAATTTAATACTTAAATTGTTTTAGCTAAAATGATTGTTATTTCATCATAAGCAGGAATTCTTCTAATATGTTTTTGTAAGACTATAATGCGCAGAAGATGCCTGTTTTAGTTATCAATAAAAATTTGATGTTCTATAGAGCTACTGTGATTGTTTCGGGTTCCCTGTGATTCAAAACAGAACTTAACACTTAGATCCTCTGTTTGACCAGGGTAAAATAGATTGACTTAGTATTCTGAGTGAGAGGCACAATAGACATATGTATTCCGTATAGAGTGTCTTACCTGTGCCTAACCTGGTGCTTACATATTCCCCCACTGCCTGTTCCTGCTTATCGCTATGCTAATGATGGGCTCAAATGGAATCATTGATAATTTATTGTTAATGCTCGTCTAGATGTTGTGATACAATGATCAACATGAACTAAAACTAACTAATATTTAAACATTGGTCTATAATCCAAACAATTTTAACTTAAATATAATTAATTACTTAGCCACTATATACTTAGTTTCTAATAATTCTGTAATCAGGTGGTGAGCGCTGAAGGACCAGGTGTAGATGCAGAAGCAGCACGAGCGCTACAAGCTCAGGTTGAGGAACTGCAAAGAGTGCTTAAAGAGGTAATATAATTACTTAATTACTTTTGATTCCATAATCTCACTATATTGTATGAAATCAGTATAAAACATTAAAATTCAATAGGCAGAGCGTCGTGAGAAGGCTGCCCTAGCTGACACTGATGAAGATGATGCAGTAGAGGAACCTGCAGAGGAGCTCACCGATGTTAAGGATCTACGCAGCAATAAGAAGAACCAGAACAAGGAGAAGCAAACCAAGAAGAAAGCTTCAGAGGTAATGTCCGGTGTTAATATATGTTATGACAATTTATCAAAAAATCTTTTAAAATTCGATCTGATACCAAGGCAGTTTATTCATTTGAAATTTATAAAGTTGTATAATGACTGATGAATAAAACATTATCATTTATTACGTAAGAGGTCATAAGTTTATTTACATTTGCAACCATATTAAAAAGTGCTTTACTTGATGTTATGAACATTGCAGTAGTTAGTTATCAATATTTTAATATATTTTTTTTCTGTAACAGGCAGCTGCAGTAGCCAAGAATGCTCCAAAACCTGAGCCGGATAGTTTGGATTCATCTGAGAAACAAGAAGATAAGCCCAATGCACCAGTTTTTGACGAACTTGGAGGTACATACTACTACAGCTAATATTTCAGTAGTTGTACTCTTTTTTTTTATCTTCCGCATATTCTTTCTTTACATTGATTTTGTTTTATTTTTTCAGACACCTGGACCGATGCTAAAGCCAAGAAGGGTAAGAAGAAGGCTCGCAAAGACCAGTGAGAGGTGAGTGGTTGAGACAGGGTCCAGCCGGGCACTTCGCCCCGTCGCTAGCTCAATGCCATTCACACCGCTGATAAAATTATTACCTACTCCATTACCTTACTCGACACGATATCACTCGCCGCGAGATCCTTCCCGCGCTGATGGTCACTGCAGAGTGATAGTTTTACAGGGTGTGAAAGTTGTTTATTATTAAGTTTTATTACCTTAATTGTTCTTACACATTCAGTCAACTTACGTCCATGTTTTTAGTTGTATATTTTATTTAGTTCATGTTGACTTGTTTTCCATTATAATTTTAATTCTTGTTTTCAGTAATGCATAATAGGATTTGTTTTTTTTTATGAGTCATCTCAGATGTTTTCTGAGAATTTTTAGTGACCTTTGGGAATCTGCAATGTGTTTGAGCTCCTTTTGTAAGAAATTGCTGTATTGTAATATTCATATTTTGAGATGATTTTAATGTTTACCCTCTAATTATGTAGTATAATGTAAGAGTTTATGTATTCAGTGGAGTACATAAATAAAACTTCTTAGATTACATGACTAATGTCTGCCTACCTGTGTAGATGTAGTTGTAGATACTTAAACCTTAATGACCTTCACAATCTCCTGGTGCTTGTAGTAATAAGTATCTTATCTCCTTTCATTCCATATATGTGCATTTTATCCATTTGTTTTGTTTATCTACTGCCTGCATACCAAGTTGTTATCAGTTTAATACAACATGAAAGACTAAAAAGTAACACATTACTTACCTTATATTTAGTATTCCATAGGTTGATGATAATTGTTTACATATTGTTTTCAGTTTATGTGATCTTGGTAGTGATTATATGTAGATAAAAATGCTACCTGAATTTGGACCAACATTTCAACAATTTTCTAAATAACAAATAAAGCACATCCAACAACTTCCTTGTTATTGTGAGTGTTCTAACTTGTATTTAAGGTTACTTCATTTAATATATTGCTTAAATTTTAAGTTACAAATTGCTTTATACATATCTGTGTTACCGAAGTGATAAAACTTGTATTCAATCTAATTGTATCCATGCGGCCAACAGTAAATGATTTAGATTATATTTATCGAAACAGCATATTTTGCTACTACGAATGTAAACAGCTTCATAAATATTTTATTGCAGATTCCTATTTTGTATACCTAGTTTTAAGAATAATTCAGGATTAGGATAGTATCGACATCTTTCATTACGAAATTATATGTCTCTAATCGCAAATAATTTATTACCTATATATTTATAAACATAGGTTAAGAACGAGAACTTCAATTCATATTACTATAATACTTTTGCTTCTTTATTAAGATGACTAAATGAATGTTGATGGTTTTAAAGACAGTGTAACGAGTAATATTTAGTTTATTTATTCTTGAAATCATTAGGAATATCGGCTGTGCAATGTTTTAGAAACATTCGAATTATTTTTAAAACATGATCGCGTACCTCTTTGTTGAAGCCGTCAATGTTAAGACAAATATTATCCACCTGCTCTACTCGATACCTCTAACCTCTGTGTAAAAGATCTTCGAACTTGTGATTCCTTCCTCTTATAAGTTTCTCCCTTGTGATATATCTACCTGCTTTTTATGTTTTGCATGTAAACCTTCTGTAAAACCTTTTTGTTGCTATTTAATTTTTAGATCATACCTTTTCTGAGGCGAGTACATACCTACTAAAGGAGAATAATAATATAATTTATTTTTGTCCTAGCAAGTAGATCCCATTTTTATTCCGTTAATCTTAATTGAGTACTTAGGCCTATATTAACTTTAAGGGCGATTTATCATCAACAAGATGATAAAATCTTGTTTCAATAATAGGTATCTACATTAGATGTAAAGATATTTTTGGCTTGATATATGTAGCGTAGTAGATGAAACGGATCGTCACCGCTCCGCGGGTGTTGCCAACTCATGGGACATTGTATCTTGAGAATGTTATTTGTTTTATAGGCTCTAAAATTGAATGAATGTGTAATATAAATATTTTTTTAAAATCAATAAAGAGTGATAATGATATGTTGGTATAATTAAAACCTTAATTATATTTTTTCTGATCCTACAAGATTATTTATATTATTTATATTATTTCTGATACCTAGACTTACCTGAAATTAAACAACTATAACAGATTTAACTCGCGTATTTTTATTTTATTTTAATTGCTCACATTTAGCACGACTAAGCTGACAGTAGTCTAACGCTAAACTAACTTTAAAGAATCCGAAACATCAGCAAATAAAATAAAAATACGAGAGTTAAATTCGTATATAGTTGTTTCATTAAAAATATTATTTATTCGACTCGGACAAACTGTATGCTGTGTGTTGACATGAGTGTATGAGGTACGTGAAAGACCAAAATACAACTACTCGTACTTTCCTAATTGCTGCCAAGATGATCCAATGAAGCAAAACTTCAAAATTAAAAATATACAATGTAGGTACCTATATTGTATTATTTTTAGTCGAGAAACATTGTGTTTCTCCACGTAAAACTATTTAAAACACTTTATTGCAACAATAGCTATAAATTTCTTAAATTTAGTTTAGTTTAGGTAATAACATATTATGGACAGGGTATAATAATTTCTTATGTAAGTACTTAGTATTTTTTTTTTTTTTTAATTTTGGTTGTGCAATGATTACGTTTCGAATAACTTGGAATTTCCATATTCGTTATAGACTGAGTTGACGAGAGCCTGAATACTATTTGTACTACGTTTACTACCAAATTAGGTATTAAAAGTACTAATATCCTATTCCAAAAAATAGTTGTGATGAAAATCCATAGTAATAGTTTATAGGCTTGTAGGTATATAGAAATAAGTAGGTACCTATAGTAAGATTATTGCTTGCACCTATTGGTGCGTATCCATAAGAACTCACTTAACGGTAGGAGTAGGTAGGCACGTAGTACATAACGGAGCTGAAGTAAAAAACAACAATATTTGATTAAAGTTTATTGTAAGTAAATACAAAATTGTAAACCGAGAATCACCATCTCATACAATATAAGCGCAAGTGCTATCCACCGTCCAGGTTGCATTTTTATTTAATTTCAGAGATAGTATATTTTTTTGGTTTGTAATTACATAGTCAATAATAAGTACCTATTTTAGATCTCAATAGAACGGACCATGGGTTTCATAGAAATGCTATAATCGGTAGGTAGGTACCGAACAAAAAAATATTGTATAGGTAATTTATTATATTTTATAGCAAGATAAGTAGGTAGGTAGGTATGTTGATACTGTTAAATATTCCAAGTTAAAAGCGCGGATTACGTATCTTCTCAGATAAATGGGACATCAAGCAAATTTACATGACACGACTAATTTCATTTACTTAGATATCAAGTTCATCGATATTGTGTCAAAATTTCACCTTTACAGTTCAGAATCGCTCTTTGCGCCAGACTTGTGTCCTTTAGTTTTGGTTGCATGAGGCGCAGCGCTCTTGCTCCGCAGCTTGCGACGAGGCCGCCGCCGCAGCCGCCGCGGCTTGCTCGCTGCCGCCGGCGCCTGCTGCCCGCGTGCCGCTTTGCTCTCCACTTCCACTTTTAAACGAGCGAACATGTCATAGTTGGTGATCGCACACATTTTACCTGTTGACATTCGTACCGGTTTAGTATCTACCTATACCCGTTTTCTATGCTTTTAATATTTAAAATATACCTAAGATGTTTTAGTAGTTAGTTTCATTAGTTTGGTAGATAGGTACTTATTAAAATACGGAAATGAAAGTCGATAGCGGTAATCTAAATGCTTTACGTTCTTTCGTGTGATTGACCCACAAAGCGATCGATGAAAATGTCATCGACCTAATGTGTGGATTGAATTAGTAAACAGCAAACAAGCAATGTAACATTCAGTATGCAGGTAGGTCCTTATAAATAGACGTAAAGTAACTGACCATCGCAATATTCCTCGCCGCATTCTCCGCATGATATAATTCTAGTTTCAGTAACACCTGAGCGGTTTTTTGTTTTTCTTATCATAGTGTTCTTTACAAACTCCCTCTTGTCCCTGGCTTTGGTTTTTAATTCGGATTTTCGTAACTCAATTAATCTGTAATAAAAATAAAAGGATATATATCGTATAGTTGCACAATTATTGAGATAAATGAAAAAAAAATAGGTATTTATAAGAATAATAACCTGTTGAAATATTCTTCGTCAGTTTTAGATTTAGGTCTTAAGGAGGTCAGCATGCGCCACTCTATAGGCACGGTGCACAGGTCCTCAAATTTAAGGCCTCTCATCTCTATTGGTATTGGATCCATGAAGGTAAAGTGTTTTTCCTCGTACCCTCGGGTCCCTAGTCTTTCGTAAGCTCGAATTTCTTTTCGCGGCGTTTTTGTTTTTTGATCTTCCAATTTATCTCTTATTTTGATATCTTCCGCTCTTACCTAGGTAAATAAGAATTATCAATGTAATAACGTGGCGATGATATTTCACTAAAAATTGAGTACCTAGGTAGTAGATACCTTTTCGGGCCTTGTTTTGAAATCGGGAACTTTATCTAAAACAGCTCTGTATTCTTCAGCGGTGTTAATGACTGTTTTGGACAAATCCAACATCGGAGCTTCATCTTTTTTCTTGTCAAACAAATCATCTAGTTTCGACATACTTTTTTTAACAATTTAGACGGCGAGACTCTAAACCAACACTGATCTTATCGACCCAACTTTGTTTTGGCGCATATCCTAGAAACCGTGGGATCGATAATAATCTGGTACAGTAGCTAAGTAACCTAATTCCAACGACTTACATATTTTCATGACTAGGTAGTAGGTAATTATGTTTGAATAATAATTTTCGTGAGTAACTTGTGTAAAAGTATAAGACTTTTAATTAACTCTAGTATTTTTGTCTCATAGAAATATTATCTGGGTCTTCGTTTCTTTCCAAATAATCTTTTTTGGCTATATTTAATTGGTCCAAAATTTTTTTTCTACTTTCACCGTCTAATTTTGTATTTTTGTTGTCATTTGTATCATCTATCCACATTTTTCTATTTCCATATTTGTCGTTTATAAATTTTTGAGATAGAGTTATTCTTTTTGTAGGTGACATTTTAGGTGATGTTTTATTTTCTCCGATCTCATTTTCATTTTGACCTAAAAAATCACTCAGAACTGTACTTATAGGCTCAGAATGATTGGATGACTTAGATAAATCTATACTAGATCTTTTACTTCTCCAGTAGGACTGACTTAAGGAGTTGCGTTGTTTCGAGTTCGTCTCTGTAGCCTTTATCTCACTCCGCGCTGGTGGACTTGGAGAACGACTGTCCTCACTGGAATGTGATAAATATTGTCTTGCCTGAGATCGATATTTCTGTCTTATTTTTCGTTTTTGGCTATAGAAAGGATCTTTTTCACTCTGCTTCTTGTACTGTGCAACTGGGC
The DNA here is from genome assembly GCA_038024825.1 of Polylopha cassiicola. Lineage (NCBI taxonomy): Eukaryota > Metazoa > Arthropoda > Insecta > Lepidoptera > Tortricidae > Polylopha > Polylopha cassiicola. The sequence goes on along the minus strand of CP149044.1, from coordinate 8,975,180 downwards.
GATTGACGCCCCATTTGGGGCGACTATCTAAATCCTTTTTATATCTTTCATCAGACCGGAAACTTCGATCCTTTTTCGAGTTATTATGAGTTCTTTCTTGTGGTGCGTTTTCATCTATGTTCGGATAATCCTTATCTACGTTTCTTTCAATGTCTTCTGTGTCCGTTTTTCTATCTGCTGTTGCTTTGGAGATAATAGAATCGGTCTGTGTAGATGCATCTTTTGTCTTGAGTGGTCGATATTGTCTAGGGGTCAATGTTTTGACGGCCTCTTGCAATTCGCTATTGTTTTGAAAGGTATTTAGTGAGACATTGTAAAAGCTGCTATTGAGGTTCTGCGGAACTAAGACTGCTAATTGAAGACCGTTCGACTGGCCATTTAATATTTCGCCATTTCCATTAATGCCAATGGGCACTATATTAAATCTATTATCTGCTAGAGCTAGCGGTGGTACACTATGTATATATAAATTCAAACTTCCTGGACCTACCGACCTTGGTGAGTTGTATCCCGTGGTTTGATTTGATTCTTGCTTTGGAGTTTTCGGTGTATTTAAATCGAAAGTTCCATCAGTCTTTCTTGGACTAATAGTTTCATTAATGTGGACATTAGTTTCATGTACCGAATTATTTTCTGCTTTTGGTTTAGTGTCCTGAATTTCTTCACGACGATATCTGTTTTCGTATGATAGGTTCTGATTTGGTGTTTGTCTGTGAGAAATAAACCTTTTTTCTTTTTCTTGTTTTGCTTTTTTTTCTGCATCTTCGAGTGCTCTTTTTAAAGTTTCAAGTTTACGTTGTTCCAGTAGTTGCTTTTCTTCGTGTTTTCTTCGCTCTTCTTCAATCCTTAACCTATCTTGTTCTTGTTGTTTCTGTATACGTAACTCCTCTAATCTTTCTTCTTTGAGTTTAATTTCTCTTTCTTCTTGTCGACGTTTTTCACGATCTTCCAATTGACTTAATATAGCAGACTGAAGCTCGAGTGCTTTTATTCTTTTATTTTCTCGTTGAGCTTTTATTTCTGGTTCTAAAGGAACATTTTGGCCTCTAAGGAAAGATCTGTAAAAAATATGTATCTATATAAGTAGGTAATAACTTATTATCCCTTAGTTGTAATATTTCTAATACAACTTACATGATTTGATGTACTTATGTAGTTCTGTAAACTAACCTGCCTTCTTCGCTACCATTGCAAGATGATCTGTCACAATCTAAACCTGAATTAGCTGTACTTCTTTGGTCAATGACTAGAATTTCTGCTGTGTTATCAATCATATTCAAACCTCTTTCGACCCATGAAGGGGTTCCCTTCTTTTGATTTTGCATCTGTAACACAACGAAAAGTACCTATAAATTTTGGAAAAGTTTATTTTATCAATCGAGCGTAGGATTTGACTTGAGTAGGGGGGCGGTTGAGACAAAAACTTGAGTACCGTTGAGCCTATATCTATATGACGCAGTGTAAGTTAGTTACCTAAAAGATTTAAATCTTCATACTTTGCTCACATATCCGATTTGAGAAGGGGTTATAAGGTTAATTTGGAGTTTGAAAAAATATATTTTAGCCAATTTCAATGTTGTATATTGGCAATCGGTAAAGCAGTTTATGCGAATATGATAGCAAAAAATTATATGTGTAATAAAACCAATCATAGGCTTATGCCTACCTGTGGCAGTCTGGCGTTTGGGGCGGTAGGTTCCCACAGCCGGCCGGTGGCGACCCCGCGGTCCCCCCATCGAGGCCGACCTTCTTCCGCCGTGGAGTTCCGAGGACTACGGGAGGACCATGGTCCTTCTGCACCAGATCTGCCTCCGCTAGACGGTCGGTTCCTTAACGGAGAATACATAAGGTAACACAGCTATTGCCATCGCAATCAAGAGGGATTCTATTAGAGTAGCTGTATTGAAAGTACGGATTAACCGGTGTATTTTTATTGTCAACGTTGTGTTCTCTTAAACGTTTGATTTACAACCTGAATAATACAAGAGTGAGATATCTTTGTAGGTACCTATTTTTACAAATGCATAAATTAAAAAAAAATTAACCGCGGAAAAAAACTAAAAGGCAACAAAAAACAATAGCGCACTGAAATGAGAAAAATAATAATTTTGTCTTTTATAACGACTATTATTTTGGTTGTAATGTCGCTGTTATTTTTGAAGTTTTCTTTTTTCCAAATTTTTATGGGATTAACTTTGAGGTATGCCCTATCCAAAAAAAAAGAATTATCAAAATCGGACTACTCTGTAAAAAGTTGCCCATGGTCAAACGATACAATCAGTGCGTGAAAATTTAATCATCCCCTATTTTTCTACCCTTAGGGTCGGATTTTTTTTCCAAATTAAAATGGGACCATTTTGAAGTATACCCTTTCCAATAAAAAAGAATTATCAAAATCGAACCACCCTGTAAAAAGTTATGCGTGGTTATACATAAAAAAATATATATATATACGCATCGAATTGAGAACCTCCTCCGTTTTTTTCGTCGGTTGAAAAACATGTAGTATCTTAATTTTAGCAATAATTACCTAAGTAGATTTGAATAAGTTATATGATACTGTAGACACAATACAGGGAGACATACCTGCTGTCCTGCGTATCGTGATGCCAAGCCAAGACAGGATTCCGCTCATGATCGTCGTGCAAGGACCTGCTAATATTCATATGATTGATGGTTTCGCTTCCATATCCCGAAGTGTCCCCTTCTCCATCTTCATCGTAGAAAGCAAATCTTTTAGCGCTTGGAATATTCCTATTTAACACTTCTTTTATTCTTTTACTGTCTTCTCTTCCTGTCTTATCGGATTCAATATGATGGATGGGCGGCAAACTTGGGCTTCGCTGGTGTCCAGTCTCTTGGTACTCATAAGAAGACTGTTTATGTAGCTCCAAGGTACTGGAAAATTGGTTCCGGGCTTGAGAACGATTGGTGTATCGTTCGCCAGAACCCCACGGCAAGTAAAGGTGAGACATTTCCTCTGGAAATAATTATAAATAAGGTCATATAATTATATAAGTCGAGTTTATAAAATTTTTTTGATTACCGAAGCTAATAAAATCACCTTTCATGGCAATAGACCACGAGCAAGTGAATGCCGAAACATAACATGCCTACTTACTCGTATCCATCTAACTATTCACGAAAGAATTCAATGAAGGGTTCCCCCAAACAGTTTTTAAGTTTTGTCGATATCATGTTTGAGGAAAGTCATTTATTTCGGGTACACTGCAATTCTTTGAAGGTTCTTTTTACTACGTCTTTTATAACAGGCTATTGCCTACGTCGTTATATCCTTATATATGTCTACCTACCTATCTGTATATGAACGTAGTAGGATCGTACATTTCGAGCCTTGCACAGAACGGTACGAATTATAACAATCGCAATGATTATCCGTAGGATTCAAGTAAATAAATACTTATATAAGGTAAATGTACTATATTACGGGATAGTACATTGTGCCGTGATATTTTGATTTTTGTCGTAGAATAAGAAAATAAACAGTTAAATCTATATTTCCTATATTACTAAATCAAGTCTAATTATAATACTCCAGGAAAATATTTTTTTTGAAACCACTGGACAAGTTTTAAAAGCCACACGCGCCTCCGAAATCGCCAATCGGAACCACGCAGTCGTTTCTAAGGGCTGTGTTGTCGATGGGCGTAAGGTAACACCGGAAACTTCGTAAGGATTTGTTGTGATGCCGGAAAGTCTATTTAATATATAATTGTAAAATTATTGTTAAGTAGTTATTAGAAGAAGGTTTTAAAGTCATATCAAATTTATTTAAATAGTATTTTAAGGGAAATAGACGATTTTGTGACTTCCGTAATTATGTACAGAGCCGAGATGCGATGTACGTAATTGCGTGAGTATCACGCAATTAAAGAAACTCAGTCAGAAATGTTTTATTTTTATAAATATTTCTGGGGCTACATTTTTTTATAAATTTTATTTGAATAAGCGAAGTAATGACTGTAGATTATGAAGACGTAATTACGGTATATGTTTTTTTGGAATCTTAGTCTTACATTCAGGTCTAAAATTAATGATAACCACGTTTTACTGAAGTTAAATGGAGTATGACATGAAGAATAAATTAGTGATAAATTATATAAGTAATCCAGTAGAGTTATTTATATCGATGTCATGCCAATAATAGTAATATCACCTTCCAGCTAATTAAGAATTTTCAATAAAAAATATTTAATTTACACACTTTTTTTCGCTCCCGCAATAATGAACGCAGATTTTCTACTAATGTCTCTTATTCTGGTATATTCGATATTAGTAAAATATTTAAGTAAATGAACTAAAAATGTAATAACTATTTTGTGTGTGTGCACTTGTAAATATTTTTATGCAATAAATGTATAATTTCATTATGTCATATTGAAGCTAGATGTTTCGGGTTCGATCGACGGCCTAATAGGGAATTATGTATTCCCATTTAAAATAAAGTTATGGTAATACACATAATAAATAAAAAATACACAATCTTCTAAAATCACCTTTGAATGAAAATCCTTCTCACTCCGAATACGAGGCACTAAGGGGTGAGGTGAATTTTCCTTTTTATAGTCAAAATTATGAAATAGAACTAGGTACCTATTTACCTAAAATAAAATTAAACTAAAATACAAATGTCTGAAACACTTATTATATACATTTTTTTAAATTTTTATTTCAAATTACCTGCCCAAATATGAACGGTATAGGTGTCACGGAATTGCGTGCATCAAATCCCGGAATTAAATCACGAGCCAAATTTTATCACGGAATTATAGCCAAATAAATGATTTAGCAAAATATCAATAATTTCTATAAATTAAGAGGTATGAGGCAAAATAATATTTAAAACCCTTCTTATACGAACAGTCTCTAGAATGAACAAGAGTTGTTACTTTTAGCACCTTCGTATTTTTTTTAAATCGTCCTCAAAGTGTACAACGCCTTAATATACCGTAATATGGTACATTTACCTTATGACTTAAATAAATTTAAACTTGGGGCTTTCCACGCTAGAGTGCACGTGTCGACATAATATAATAAATACGGTAGGTTTATATTATGAGATGATAATATGACCTACAGCTACAGCCCGTTTCACAATTACCTATGTGCTCATCCCTGCCTAAATCGCATAATTGATTCCATATATGCGTGCGTGGTTAAATCTATTAAGTTAATGTAAGAAACATTTGATTTCGTTCTCTGTTTTGCACAACTGTGATTGCTTATTTGTAACTAGCCTGAAGTTAGGTATTTAAGAAGTTTCTTCTCAAGTATGTGAAGGCGAGCAGAGATCGCCACGGCTTAGTGCGGGTCGAGTGCACAGTTTTAAAATCAGTAGGTGGTAAATAGGTAAGCATCAAAGATTAAGATTTGCATCTTATGTAGACAAGAACAAAATTAGGTAAGAATTGGTCTAATTAGGACTAGGGGGCTGTTCAAGTATTACGTAACGCAATTTTTGAAGATTTTTGACCCTCCGTGGGGGGATCCCCATGTAACGCGCTGTAGGTAACGTTTTTCTGACAGACAGGTAAACGCACTTAATTAATTAAAAAAATATACGTAACGCATTGTTTCAAACTCTCTCCCTCACCTGTAACGCATCGAATCTGTATTATTCTGTATGCCACCATTGCCAACGACAGACACTAGGTACTAGGTCACACTTATAGCACCCCTAAATATTTCAGCGTTCACAAGAGTTTAAAATTTCATTACTTAGTTCATTACCTACTAAAATACACAGTTAAAATAAGTACCTGCGGGTAGTTTAAATAGAAATAGCGGAATATACCTAGTAGGTAGGTACTTAAATTAAAAACAGCGGCTAGCGCGTAATAATGGCATATTTTGTTTGTGTCGCTACGCTCTCGCGAACATTGGCTAACGAGTAGTGGTTGTTTTAGTTTTATTATTTAACGCTACGGTGATTTAATTAATTAATTGTGTACCGCGTAACTTAGTTTGTATGATTTTAAACAATCCTCATTGCCAGATTGCTGCTACTAAATAATCTTAAATTAATTAATAACCAACCTACGTAGCTATTAAACGTTAGTTACCTACTTAAGTTCAGGTAGGTACCTATCTACAATAGGTACCGTTTCTTGACTTGGTAGGTAATCAATGCATAATGACCGGCAGCCTGAAATGCTAAAGGTCATTGTTCAACTGATAGTGTAGCTTTGTAGCCTTGAATTATTATTTGCCTTCGAGTGCGTGGCGGCTCCGTCGACCACTCGCTCGCGACATTGTTAGGTGTCGGGAGAATTATAATAATATTTTGCTTCAGTTAAATAGATGATTCGTTTTTATAAGTAAGTACCTTACCTAGGGACCTACCTACAATGCATTAAATTCAGTCCTAGAACGGCGCCCTCTAGATTGTGGATTACCTAAATGGCATAAATAAAAATCGAAATCGCTTCAGTAATTGAGGAGTTATGATGCCACCGACAGACAGGTCACTCTTATACCCTATTTTTGCATTGGGGGTTAAAATACTGAAGCGCAATTAGTCAAGTCCCAACTTGTAATTAATTTCTCCAAAATACGTTACCTAGGTAGGTACTTACCTTAAGTGTTTTGCGTCGGGATTTATACAAGAATTTTAAAGAAAAACCTACATACCTAACTTCCGTAATCCAATTCCGTTACCTACTTATACAAACTATACATATAAAACAATGTGATTTTTTGTATACCTAACAAAGAGTGTTCGCCTACTTAACTGAATGCTGAAACTTATAATTACTCAGGTGGTTGATGATATAGAGGTAGTGCGTTACTTACACAGTAGAAAATAACTAAGTCGGTTTTTAATAAGTAGGTAAGTACGTCAAGATAGCGTATTTACACATGAAAAAAATTCAATTTGTGTTGATGCCGTACTTCCACGAATAGAATAGCGGCCGAATTTGTCCTGGTTCCATCTCAAAATCCGTTATTCTTAAAAAAAATGATCTTGATACTAAACCACAAATAGATTTTAGAGGAGCCGAGATATGCGGGACGTGGAAAAAAAATGTTTGCTCCGTCAACCTATCCTACGCCGTACGTTACCCAACTAAATCACAAAATACTAGTTAGTAGACCAGGTGTATCTACTTACCTAGTGAAACAAGCTATAAGTATACCATAAATATCTGAAATTCATATTATGTAGATATGCTGGAATAAATAACTGCAATACTTATTCATTAAGCTCCCAAATAAATTAGTACAGAAATATGGGAACTGTAAAATTCACTAAACATAATTAATATTTTAATCGATCCATAATATAGAAGAATAGAATTCGTTACCTAGGTATAGTTAATTAAATTTAATCCAATTCAAAATGTAATAAAAACATCAGAAATTATTTCCAATATGTTTCTACATAATTGAATTTTAATAAATAAGTAACTAATTAGCATAGGTACTTACAGGCATTAAATTGATTAACACAAATCTATACCGAGTAGCGTTTCCCAAATATGATCTAATTCGTAAGAGTCTAATTTGTAAAGTAAATACTTAGGCACTGACTGAATCAGAAACGCGAATGGGTTATAACAATCACAACCGTTAGTTTGTTGCAAAATATTTAGCGTGATACACAGCACGGCCGCGTGTGGTCGACTACGACTAGATACGACGGACGGCAGCCGCAATAGGCGGTAGTTACAGACCTCTCTCCCGAGCCCACTGCTGCTTCTTCTGTTGGACTAGTGATGCAGGCTTACTCGCTTGCACCAGCATCGCACTCAACTATACATTACACTTTCTAATGCTATATTGCACACACGTTGCGTTTCTTTGAACCACTGTTACGGTGCAGCGACTAATGAGTGCTCCCGAGTGATGTTTAAAAATGGACGCGTGCGCATCGATGCGGACGCAGGTACCGCGGCGGCGGACCGGTCGCGGTTGGTTTCCCGTCTGCATTCATTGTCCGTCATCATTGCTACTGAATCCTATTCTCCCCATTCCATAAGTCACCATAAGTGTTTTCAATAGTTAAATGCAATCAGTGCAGGTAGTTAAAAAGTAGATTGTCAACTACAAGTCAAATAGTATTATTTCTGAACAGGATATTGTGTAGTTTCTAGCCTCGCTATTTCAGCGGGCATCACGCGAATGCGAGGGTTTCAGAGAAAAGCCTCGGAAAAGCCGTCGGTCGATAATGTAACTATGGAAACCTAATGTTTCACATGTTCGTGAGTTGTAGCTATTTTTTTATTTGCATTTTAGGCCACGAGGCGATGCGAATACTGTTATAGGTAGATTAATTACTTGTGAATTGTGATGTTCTAGGAGTCGTTTTTTCCACTGTATTTAAATAAGCTGGAACATATATATATTGCCTGCAACTGTATAAGTATCGCACGTAATTACAGAGTAGATTTAGATTAGGTCGAAAGTAAAATGTAAAGTAGATACATAAAAACCATTTGGTATTTTTGTACTCGTGCACGACACAAAATAATAAAGCAGAATGAAAGTGAGACAGTTGTTTCATTATACGTTGAATCATGATCATAAAATCATCTTATATATTGAAATTTTAAAATTTAAAATAACTTTGGTATAATTACACACTCGCGCACGAAGGGTTCCGTACCTCTTTTTCCTTGGAGATCTTTTTGAATATATACTCATTATTTTCAATTAGATACCTTGTTTGACGGTGTCGCGGCGGCGGCGAATCGGCCGCGCGGAGCCCAATTTTCAATGTTAAATTAAAATTATAAGTAATGGAGCTACAACTCCGGAGTTGGGACATTTGTTCAGAGTAATAGCTACAAATAGGACACTACCTTTTCTTCACTATGTTTATTGTTTATAGAAATTGCTATTTTCAATGGCGGAAAAAAAAACCCCTTCTCGAATGCAACAATCCCCATATTTTTAAGACAACTGGAACGATTTTTAAACGGTTTTATTCTCACAGAACTCACTTCTCAACCAGACTACAGCTTATACATGGAGCGACAGACCTACAATAATCTGACCTTCTGATTCGAAGAATATAATGGTATCAGAAAGGTAAATAAAATAGAGTTTGCGCCTTATTATTTATTTATTATTGGAATTCTTCCATTCTTAGACTAATTATTAATGCTAATTTAAAACGCGTATCTAGTTCTAATATCTTCAAGCTTTTTAGAGACTTCCGCAGGTGTCCGTTCCAGATCTCCAGCGATCGCCTTTTGTTTTGCCGGTTCCAGTGAATTGAACTGTTCGCAGAGATCACCATCTATCACATTCTGAAACAACGGAAAATAAAAATATTTTATTTCAAGAGATGTTTTCAGATTCCGTTTTTACATGTAATAATGAAGTACTTCCCTAATTGAATGAATCACTTTACAGGACAATATAGACAAAGAAAAGTGATAGCTTATTTGGTTATCTTTTGATTGTATTGGAAGAATGTTCACTCCATATACTACGGGAGTGTCGAGAGCAACGCGCCCGACTCTCAGGAGTGCAGTCAGTGCGTACAACGCGGGACTGCCATAACGGCGAGGCGACGCGTCGCTTCACAAAGACATTTTTCTACCCACAGTGTAACACAAGTGCTCACAGGTATAGCAGGCACATGTTGACTAACCGTGGATTTAATCAATTATTAACAAAAGCTGGTCTCACCTTCACAGGATAATAGTAGCTTCTGAACGACAAGTGGTCCCGTCCGCAGAGTGGGGAATTTTCGCTTCGCATGTGCATTTCTAAATGCTGGAAGAAATCGTGATCTTCTCGTGAAGTGAACGGCAACAGCACGCCAAGCGACCCGCTCACTGTTGCGTAGAGAAGAGCTTCTGATCCTCCAGGAATTAATGTGGCTCTCTGCAGAGATGTTACAGTCTCTCCAACATGGAAATTTACAACAATTTCTCCTTTTTGTGATGCTCCATTCAGAAGACCTAAAGAAAAAAAAAAACTTAAAATTAGATTCAATTACAAAGTAATATAATTGTATTTTTCAGGTAATTTATTTCAGAAGCGAGTATTGTAGAATCATTGGTATTCATAAGTCTAGCATGTGAAATTTGTATCATCATAATGAAATGTTGAAACGAGCTATGGCCTTACGGTTCACGCATATTAACATGATATCTTTATCTCAGAATAAATAGAATATTTAATGCATTGTGCAAATTCTCATTAAAAAATCAAGCCCACATTATATTTAGCGCGATTCAAGTAAGACACCAAAACTTTGACATTTATAAATTTTAGAACGCATTTGCATCTCAATATATTTGATACATACCTCTGTCCCAGAGAGCCTTGTTTCCTGTAGGATCTTCATCGACGTCGTCCGTAACAGACTGTGGCAGTCTAACCACTGCTATGTTCCCAAACTTGTCAGACATGGCTATAGTATCGTAATCCAAAATGCAACTATTTGTGATCCACCTTGGGTTAGTGTCGTCAGCAAATATAATTAACTGATTTTCCCTCTTTTTATATCTGACACAGAAAACTGACTCTTGCACATCACAGACATATATTCTTTGACCAACTGTTTTGATATCAGCAACGAGATTAGGAATGTGTCTGTTTTCGCATTTCCGAAGTAATTTTCTTCTACCTATGTCATACATTCTTAGCATTCGACCGACACCGGCAAGAAGTTTACCATTGAATGCAGCTAAAGCTCCAGGATATTCATCTACAGGAGTTTTGTGAACAAGTTCCAACTTTCCGGTATTTCCGTATATCTATAGAAAATTAAAATATTTTATCGAGTTAGTTTATAAAAAATGTATCAAACCTTTTACTTGTAATTTATTTCAATAAAAAAAAAATATGCAGCTCTTAATTACCTTGTAAACATGCAAGCTGCCTTCAGTGCAGCTTCTAGGAGATAGAATCAAGTCCTTAGCCACGCCAACTACGAGGTGCGGGCTGGCATGTTCAGCATGCGCCGCCCAGCGCACCACGCACAGTGAAACTGCAGCCTCATTCTGCTCCAGGGGCAGCCGGAACACTGTGCCTGGCTGTCCACCTCCAATACCCATGTCTACCACACGGATTTGTGATGCCCACATGCCTATAGAAGAAAACGATAATATTGATTAAAAATATCGGATGATATTGATATTTGTACAGACTTGCCTAAGGTTGCATGTACAAAAAATCTTTTTAATTAACTGTATATTTGATTTCACCTTTGGAAATATTTCTGGGTTATTGCTACTTTCCAGTATCTGGTTTTCCAATAGCTTTGTTGATGCAAAAATTAATTAAATTTTATACACTAAATGATAAATGAAAAGATAAATGTTTCCCATGCTTGAATCAAATGACTTATCAGAAGATCATCTGGGATTAACGCAGGGATATAATATAGCCACATTCGATTAGAAACAGTATGCTCAGGGACATGACCTGTTCTTGCCCAGAGAATGTGGCCATAGAATAAGAATTTCTTAGATCAAGGTTTACCTGCTCCTGCCTTTGGAGACGAGAATATGTTTTCTGGCAATACATCAGAGAGAAAAGCATCTGCCATTTCATTGGCTAATTGCTGTTCTTCAGGTCCACCGCCTGCAGCTGCTTCTCTCATCTCTTGAGCCATTTGAACTCTATTGTAAAGAAAAATGAGTAATCAAAACAAGGTAATAGGAATTTCATGAAATGTATAGCTGAATAATAAATCAGTACTGCAGGTTTATCTACATTTATTTCTGTCTTTTGTGTTATTTGTCATCATTGAATCATTAAACAGGAATATAAAGTGGTTAGTAAGTATTTTACCTTCTTTGTTTTTTCATTTCTTCAGTATATGAATTGTGATCGGTCTCCAAAATTATAATATGATTATTGTCACTATTGATTACAAACTTTCTAGGCGTATATTCCAAAGGTACGTATGTCTGATTGAAAACGGCTCCTAATTTTTCTAGTGCCAAAATTCTCAATGTGTTAGAAGAAATTGCTACAATACCCTCGGCACATTGTTCTGAAAATTAAGTAAACATTTAATAGTTTGTTATTTAATTACATTATTATGTTAAGGTTAAAGGAAATTTTATTTAATATTAGTTTGTCCACGGCATGGTTTTGCCGCCTTCACAGCCTGAGCGGCTCCAGCTTGGCTATGGATTATGCCGAGTGCCAGCCTCGCTTGGTAGCGGGCCGGCCTGCTTTACGACGTCGTGGGCTTATCACTGCATGGGGCAGCTACGCACCACCCTCACGCGACCACACCCGAAAGCACGGTCGCGCAAACACGTCGGTAAAATATAATTTGTGTTATAGGTAATATCTTAAATGGTTTACCTGAACTGAAGCCAGCGGCATATTCTAAGCATTCGTAAGACAGTGGGGTAAGATGGAACCGGTTTTGATAGTGATAACCAAGCCACGTTCTTGATGATACTGCCAAGACAGCTTCTGCAGACTGCACCCTCACTTTAAAGAGTTTTACTGGTCTTGAGCCTAAATACCTATTGAAAATTGATACATAAAATTAATAAAACTGAACATGTGCTGCTATTATTTTTACTTTTCTTTGCGTATCTCAGATCTGGTTAAGTAATCGTCAATGTTTTTCAGATGAAACACGGAGCGAAAATGTTTTACATCATTGAAGTTTCACTAATACTAAATAAAAAAACAAACATCTATGTCGCGATACCTTGTTCTAGTGTCTGCTAAGTCACCACTGACAGAATCTAGTGTTGTTCGAAGCAATACGCCATTGCTAAGGCCGATATTAAGGTGAAGTGCAGACTTGGCTCCAGATTCAAAAGGTTGCTCAACAATACACAAGGACTCCGCGCCAGCCGGCAACGCTTGCATAGAACGAGGTGCGAGACAATCCTGTGAAATAAGGTATATTTGAAACCAGAATTGGCTACATATATATTTTATTCATGATATTATTATTATCAGAAAGTGAAAGAATAACGCATTTTAAGGTTGGTGTAATCACTAGCAATCAGTGGTGTCCTGGATTCATCACAGAGTTTAATATTACTAATAATACATATTATTATAGTAAAACAAATATCTCACCGATGGGTCCAGTGATATGATTCTGACAGTATTGTCATTTAATCCTACAGCTAAGAACCAAGCTCTTTGTTCACCAGTTGCCACAGAACCAAGTGCCATACATGATACATCGGAAGACAATTTTTTCCTTTCTGTGTATTCATTTAACTGACCAGTCTGAAAAATAATAATAAAAATAACTGTTAGACATTTTAATTAAGTAATCCAAAAGAAAAAAAAAGTCTCTTAGCACATAATTTTTGTGTCCACAGCATGGTTTTGCCGCCTTCACAGCCTGAGCGGCTCCAGCTTGGCTATGGAATATGCCGAGTGCCAGCCTCGCTTGGTAGCGGGCCGGCCTGCTCTACGACGTCGTGGGCTTATCACTGCATGGGGCAGCTACGCACCACCCTCACGCGACCACACCCGAAGGCATGGTCTCGCAAACACGTCGCATCTTAATTTAATATACGAAGTCTTACCGGGTCCATCTCGAAGTATACTAATTCTCCACCCGTCAGTGCGATAACGACCTGTCTCTGATTGACGGCGCATTTGACAATAGTTTTCTTGCCTGGCGCCTTCCACTCATTAACACGTTTGTCAGCACGTATGTGTCTTATGCCATCCGGATAAACTTGCACTAACGCGTCATTTCCAAGCGCATGGCAACTGAGAGTTGGTGTAGTACCCAGGAAACCAGAATCAGTGACTTCCTCCACAGTCTCTCCAATAGAGAGCACAAGGGTTGCATTTACGAAGGATACAATGATGTATGAATCATATTCCTCTGCAACCAAGAGAAAAATTTGGTGATAAGATTATGGTCAGGATTTGGCTATTAATGTATTCTTCTTATGGCGACATCCTCCAGTGAAACGAAATGGAGCCTCCGATGCCTACCTGTGTCTCTGAAGAGATGTTCATCGCCCGTAAGTAGATTCTGAAAAGAAAAACCACTGGTGTTTATGTATGACAAACAACCAGGGTTTTATTAGTATTTTGCTAATAAGAAGGAGCGTTCATAAGTGGTGTTTGGTAGCGTCACGGTATATCAGTAACACGGACCAAAAGATATAATCATTAAGCTCCTTGTATACATCGTCATTAATTATAGGATAAGTTTATTTATTTCACTGTCATACCTCAAAACAGAAATTGATGAATTTTCAGATGGCTCAAGCTTACTTTTATGCTTGGAAGGAAGGCACAAGGATACATAGAAATAATTGAATTCCACTCTGGTTAAACTATGCAGCACCAATAGTATATATTTAGATGGAAGAAATAATCTTATCATACATAGTTACAAACTGAAGAAATTCTATTTTTAACCCCTACTAATAAAATTTAATTCTATTTGGTTGAAACAGTAGAGCACTGCAATTAACATATTATTATATAGGACTCACCATCTTTGTGTCGTCGCACAGTCCATACAGCATTTGGAGACCCAGGTAACTCTGATACAGCCATTTCTGCTACTTCTAACCCATGCCTCAATGCTCGAAGTGATGATCTTGGTCCTCTTCCACATGCCAAATAAACTTGAGGAGTATCTTCACCAGCAAGATCAGCCACATGACATGCTGTAATTTTAAGTGTGATAAAACCAATAGCAAATCTAATTATAAAAAACTCTTGCGAACTTCCATTTTACCTAATATAGGCGAAAGCGAATCCAATTCATCTACCAACACCAAATTTCTCAAGGGTCTCGGAGCAAAGAAGAAGGTGTCACCTTCTTCTAAAGGCATGGCAGAACTGAACTCCGGCTCATCATCTTCATCACCCAAGTGAGCAATTTGATACAAGTAACTGGAAAGTAAAAATAATGATAAGATTTATGCATTCATTTAAGAATTAAGATTACTATTTAAGTATCAATGAATTTGTCAATCCCTCATCAGTGTGCACTCACCCCATATAGAAGGGAGGACCTTGGTTCAGGGATTGTTAATATTGCATGTTTTAAATTTTCATGTGAGGGTGGAATAGTCCAATCCCACAAGCTCACATGCACTAAAATATTTAAGTAGTAATCAATACTTACTGGTTGCCAAATTCACAGGCCACAAAAAGAAAACCAGTTTTTAAAACACACATAGCTGTGGCTACTGGAACTGTATCAAAATATTTCAATTTAATTTCTGTAACCATGTCATCATCAGTTTCAATTGTTATTTTAAATATATCTCCTTGTTCAGTTTGTGCCAAGAAGAAGAACATAGATTTTGTTTTATGTGTTGCAGAGCATACAAATATCATTCCCCTTTCAGGATCATCTAAGTCATTACGTCGTCGTGGAATAGGGCATCTAATATCATGTTGATCACCCAGGTTTTTATATGTAAGGTAATTTTCAGAGCAGATAAGTACACCAGATGGTCCATCATTTCCTCCTGGTACTGTGATAAGGAAATTGGCATGTTCTTCCAGCGGTTCAGAATATTTCCTGACTACATGGTTCAAGCCCAAGTCTAATTCATAGAAAGTCAGGGTCTGTTGTGTTTTCTGAGCTGCTTCACCTGAAAATAGTTTTTATTATAGTAGGAAACTTTGAATTAAATTAATATGTTAAAAGTAAAGAAACATCATTATAGGAGGATTTGGCGTCACCATCAGTCAGAAACACGGACCTCAAAATAATCACTTTACTATTTTTATTAATATGCAGAACTAAAAAAAAAAACTTACCAGTGGGATCAGAATCCGCTTCCTCATAATCTATTTCCAGACAGGCAAACATAGGGTTTTCAAAACCTACATCGACACCTACCATGTGATAGACTAGTGTATTTGATTTATGAGCTTCCAGAGGTGATGAAATGGTCAACCGTGCTTCCGCATCTCTGTTCAATATATAAACTAACTTTTGTTTCTCAATAGCCCCAATCATTACAGCTCTACCTTTAGGATCAATTGCAAGATATTGTCCCGGTACTATTCTCCGGCATCCTGATTTACCAAATGTTTCTTGGTGAACTTTTTCAAGAATGTTTTTTGCTGCAATGTATTCCAAAATAACTATGCGTCCAGAATCCGAACCAATCACTATATAATCTGCAAATGATAAAATTATATGTAGGTTCTTATAAACATTGAGATTGTTAAATAATACTTTTGAAATAAAGAGGAATGTGCCAATACTACGAACATCCCAGCAAATCATGGAGAATGCCAAGAGCGACGCGATGGCTTTTTATATCTGCATCTAGTTATCCCATGCTCTCGTATTATAGAGAGATGGAGCAAGACGATGCAAAATATAGTGACGAAAATTTGTAGGTTAGGTTTTCAAGACACATGGATTTAACACACCATAACCTATAAATAAATACATTTAGATACCGATCTATATAATATTAAAGAATGAAGAATATTTACCTTTAGTGCCACCGGTGAGCCGAAATGACATCATGGAACGAATGATTCCGAAAATTTCTACTTTCATCAAAGTATGCACTTTACCGGTGTTGGGATCCGGGCGAAGTAATTCTAGAGTTTTACCTCGCGATATCACTATCTCTTGCTGCTTTGTGCCGGAAAAATTCCCGTGCACAGCATGAGTAATGGCTGTTGAGCCTTGTAGAGTCAAATTATATAAATGCATTCTGGAAAATTAACTCTTACCTGAAATAAATTAAAAGAAATATGTACTTAAAGCTAACATTTATTAGAACATGTTAATAATTTTGCCCACGTGTACACACAAGTACCATAAAATGCATGTACAGCTCGTAACTGACGAAAACAGAGAAAATCCTGTGCTTTCGAATGGGTGAGCTCTATTTTTAATATTGCACCCTATAAACGACCACGAATGATATTTAAAATCTATCGTGGAGATACCAAGTGCAAATAATACTAAGCAGAGAAAATAAAGACACACATAATCAATACGCAATGCTTACCTAGCCGATTAATAAGAAGATTGCCGCAATGCGGCTTGATGAAATTTTGTATGCTATCGATGTCTCTATTACAGTCACACAACCGCCGCAAAATGGCGACGTGTGTACTAGGTATCACTTCGCGCATTGTGGTAGTCGGAACCGCCAAGGCCAGTAACCAATCAAAAAGAAGCGTTTTCAGACATGGCGGCCAGTTTTATACACGTGGTGTTGCCATTATTTAAACTTGATATTTTGTTTATGACTCCATACGGATAACGCCATCTGTCGATGAGTAGACAAAGGTTTGTATTTCTTTTTCAGTAGTTCAGCTATTTGGCAATACATGGCGGTACTAATACGGTAGTCTATATCAATTTCTGCACTAATTACCTTTATTATTATGTATAATTATATTATATTATTATCTATACTATATATTATTATATAGGTACTATATTAAAGTGGAAAGGTTAGTTTGTAAGGAAGCTACACTATTCGGGAGAGACGGGCTAAGTATATTAAATAAAAAAATAAATTAGGGATCCGTGAGAACCCGGGCCGGGCAGCTAGTTATTAAAATAAAGAGGAAAGATTTGTTAGTTTGTTTGTATCGAATAGGCTCCAAAACGACTGGACCGATTTGAAAAAATCTTTCACTGTTGGGAAGCTACAATATTTCCGAGTGATATAGGCTATTGAGTATTATCGCAGCTGTACTACATTTTTTTATTAATAAGCAAGAAGGAACTTATTATTATAAGAGTTGCTCACCTATTCCATGTATTCCTATCCAGTAAACAAACTCAATGTGGGAAAATACTTATGTCATATTATATGTAGGTACCTACGTGGCACACTGACATGAACTTACCATTGTATTTCATTTTCTTAAGTACCTACCTAAGTATTCATTTAAAAAAATGTGATTCCTAAGTAAGTAGGTAGTAAGTTTCGGTGGGGTGTTAAATTCCGATATTTATATGTGTACGTATTGAAAGGGCTTTGAGCCATTGTGACTAGTCTTTTCATTCTATTTTCCGTCTGCGCCAGTGCAGCCAACAATGTATGTATCATTGTTGGGAGGCCCGCGGCCGCGCACACCTGAGTATTCCGTTCGGCGCGGCTTTTCGATGCAGATCCATTCCTTTGCTACATTTCACCCTGATACGAAGATAATCCTTCGCAAAGTACAAAAGACCAAAAAATAATTGTCATACATAGATCAGTATCTGGTCGAATCAGACTGTACTTACCTAAAACATTTATGGTGTTCCATGCAAGTAATCGCAGCTGATTAAATAATAAAAAATAAACTAGGTACCTACCTATTTAGTTAGAATTATAAATAATGACATAATGATAACGTGATGGTTTAGCAAATTTATAAATACATATGTAAGTACCTACGATAAAATCATAAGTAACTTACCTATATTTATTTTCTAGCATACCTTAGCTTTCCATCTAATGTTAAACAGTAGGTACGACACAATATTCAGTATTAAATAGGTAGGTAGTAGACTGTTCTGCAGCGCATAGCGGCTACGGCGATTGATTGCTGTAATTAGCGCGCAACACCAGTAGCGGTAATACTACTGGCGTCAGATACGGCGAGATGTTATCGGCAGGCCTTCGTATCAGTAAAGGAATTGAACTAGAAACCAGCCCGCATCGGCCATCTGTCTGCCCCACGGCATTGCATTCACGCTTATCCGACTATAGGACGCTAAGTTATACCAATAATGGAGTAACAATTTTAGTTACAATACCAGTGTGACCTTTTATTCTTTAAGGTTTTCGGCAACCTACGCAATATGTGTCTTCCTGTTCGCAGTCACAACTCGAGCTCTTTCTGACCTCACCGGCCCTCTAAACTCGAGAAGATACCTTCCTATTTTCGGAAATGAAAACCAGTAGGTACCTATTAATATTATTAACAAGAGACTAGAATATAAGATAGGTAGTTAATAGGTTAACTTTACTTTTGACAAGATTTCACGAAGACCCAAGGCGAAAAGCAAGACCTACTAAAACAGTAATCCAAAATGTTATCTTACCTATCTATTGTACTACCTACTTATAGCTGATAGATAATGTCAAAATCTAACTAGTTGAAGTCGTGAGTGAGCGGGGCTGTGCTAATCCACATTGAGTGAAAACTGACTCACGACTGTTTGGATTCGGCGCGTGGCACTGTCTTTGTCTTATAATATTATGCTAAACGGAGTTTCGAAGAAAACATGTCGGCTATAACATTAGTGGTTATTATTCGTGTCGGCTTGTTGATACTACCAGCTAGCTAATGCGTCACTTGTGAATTAAACAAAGGCACACAACTGTCCAAAACATAATTCCAACCAGTCTAATCAAAGAGGTAGGTACCTAACTAAATTAACAATTTATTTGTGTTTGATTTTGGATATAAATATTAGCTTTCATTCATTCTCTTTAATAGGTATACTTGGTGTAGCAGGAAAATAAACTACACTGAACCACCAGAAGCTACCACTTACCTACGTAGATAATAAGATTCTACATTACCAAATTTTTAAACATTCCATAAGTATGCAAAGTTATACTGACAGTAATCTGAATTATAATCTGGAATAGATAAATACCAAGACTCAGTGCAACTTGTAGACAAGCTCAACAGAGATTATGATCAGTTCATGGTGCTCGTGACACGGCGACTGCGCGAGTGCGTAACTGCTTCAGTGCTGGAATGCGTCGCGGACTGCAGTGTTCCGGCCTGGCAGCGGACCCTAGCGTAAACATTCCACCCACGCCCTAGCCCCTGTCGACTGGTAACTCAATATTCGGTTACCCATAGAGCTGATCTCCAGTAGGGTTGCTAAATATTTTTGCAATTTGGATGATAATGATATTCATTGGTTATTCGTTGAGTAGATAGAATATTCATAAGTAAGCACTAAGATTATGTTAAAGATCTACAAGTCGATAATTAATATGACATTATTAAATCGTGTACTTAGGTACTTATTGCTTCAAAGAGGTAGCTAGGCAGTAGGAATTTAATTGCCTACTGACGACCGTATAGCCGGCCATGAAGCCTTATATTATTAGCTTTGAGTTAGATCTCGTTGGTGGCAAATATCTGTGTGTATTTGTTGTGTGGTGTTTTAAGTTTGTATACGTATGTTTCGTGTCTTTTTTGCGGTATAGGTACTTACTATACTATATGCGGTATAAGTACTTATATTTAGTAAACGGGTAATGTTACATTTGGTGGTAGCCCTATTTTCCCCTGCTTTAGAGCAGAGCGTATATCAGGCCCTCCTTTAATAAAACATCTCGATAATGAAAAGTCAGGCAGTCACGGAGGGTGGCGAGCGTACCCTTACCCGCAGATCCGCAGGAAACTAAGTTTTATGACCCCGAACCCAGCCGTTAAAATTAAACGACGACATGCGCTGTGCAATAAATATCTTAATGATATGGAATCAGAAAGTATCTCTAGGCAGTCCTCGTTGTAAAAAGTCCTATGTAGCTGTGAGGGCGATCTGAAATGAGTTGTCGGTTGCGAATGGAGGGTTGTTTGTGGCGACGGCGACAACCTGCCGAGGTCTGTGGATGCAGGTTGGAAGACGACATTTGACATTCATTGCGTTTTATTCGAAGCGGCACGTGCGAGCCACCTGTCGCTGATTCTTCGCTTGTTCCTCTCATGTTCCCTTTAATGAATAAAATGCAAATAATTGCGGTCTTCGATAGATATGCTAACGACACGCAATTGTCAATGGAATTAACAATTAATGATACACGAACATGCAAGCGACGTGGGATGATAATAAAATAAAAGTTTTTGTCAATAAAATATTCCAACACTGGCAGGTACGTAGTTTAATAATTAATGTACCTACCTAGAGATAAGTAGGCACCTAGGTATATACTTTCAGGGTTCTTTATTAATCGGTCTTTTAGGTCATACGTACATTCTTACAACTTGCTACTACGGACAAATCCAATCAAAGTTAATGAATATTTATGGGATTCGATGAAATAATCGATTCTTGTCGCGTTGTATGCAAATGCCGGCGCCGGATGCGACCTCCCATCGACACGACTGTCCGATTCGAATTCGAAATGGCGCCTCCGAGTTTTATCGAGTTGCCCGACCTGTAAATACTTCCCGTCACCTACGTGCACAGGTACATATACCAGAATAGGTATACCTAATAAGCAATTCATTTCTAAGTTCCTTGAATTGCCATAAAGATGCATCCGGTTTCCTCCTAATCGTACCTGCAAGTAAGTATACCTATAGGTATAGATCTTACCTACTAATGTCCTTAGCTAAAGAGTTCAAGAAAAATTGCTTATCTATAGTAAACGTAAAGATAGTTTTTTATTCTTTCAGTAGCGTAAATGTACCTAGTTTGACTAGGGCGTCCTCAGGCTCGTTGGGGCGATGATCTTTAAATAATCATAAACTAGGTACTACGTAGGTGCTCTTATTTATATAATATATATACCAATGTGTACGGGTTAGGCTTAGAAATGGATACATACTTAAAACTTTTCTAACTATGTCAGGAATAAATAAAAATCTTAATGTCACTAAATAATCGGCATCATGCACTCCGTGCTCCAACGGCGGCGGAGCTGGTCTTCGGAATAGTAAATTAATCGAGTAACGCACCTGTGTGGCCCGACGCTCAAAAAAAATGTGGGCGCACCCTGGACTAAACGAATTATAACCACTACCTGAGACTCCCTCATGCGCGCTACGCGATGTCCTACGACAATATTGTTTTATGGCCTTTCCATCGCTTATTTCGTGCAAGGCAATAAGTTAAAATCTATTTCGCCCCCGCAGTGGATGCGAACCATTATACATCAACAATCTAAGGTTACTCAAAATAATCGACGTATTAGTCAAGTGCTCCCGCCTTCATTCTCAGGTGCATTTTTGTATTGAAGCAACGTCTACGTTTTTTCTTGCATTATAAAGGCATTCACAATGAGATCCTATGATGTTTCCCCTGATTTGTTAATGAGATGGTTTTTGATTAGTCATTTCATGTCGTTATAATTTTCTGGTTTGTGATGGAATTTAAATTGGGGTAATATGGGGAAGAACCATAACCTACTATATTAAAATGAACCGGCCAATAAACATTTTAAATCATTCTAGGCGTAGCTACCGGTATACCAGTCTATTTAGGTAAGTACTGCCCACGATGCTCCTCCACCTACAATCTACATATTTACTGCCTCCTACATAATAGGTACTAGTAGTTATAAATGTGTATCAAATTTATAAGTTTCGCTGAAATATCGAGTAAGTAAGTAAGTTATAATTGTTGTTGTTGTTGTTGTTGTACAATTACTATTTTCAATATAATATGTACCTATACTTATGTATTGAAATTATGTTGTACTTACTTAATTGTACAAATTAAGCTCTCGTTTCATTTTCTGTTCAATATTCAGATTTTACTTAAGTCTACGACCCTTTACAAATATGAACAATAATGGTTAAAATACAATGCGTTGATGCGATTTCCTAATTATATATTACAATGTACCTAGTCTTATTTTCACCTCTTTTTATTAGGGGACTTATTTTCAAACATTTTAAATACCTACTTAGGTATTTAGAATAGTAATAACGCCATACAGCCTCTTTGCAGAATTGTAGTTTCATTTCTGTGTTTAGGTATAGGTATATCAGTCACTGAGTGAGTTACTTAGTTATAATAACATACTTACATATATATTTCGGAACGAGACTACGATTTGGAATTTACCAGTAAGTATAATATTATTATATAGGTATACGATATATGGTTAAGAACATATTACTTCTATCAGCAATTTACAAACTACTGTTTGTAAATAGAGTTATAGGACAATACTTATAGAGGATCGACTGAGTAATGGGTACAGTATGTGGCCATAGCAAGCACCTGATAACGTGGCGCCCCAGTGACGCCGTGATAATGATAACCCCCTGACCACACCAGACTGACTTTGTCTGGGAATGTTGCCACATTCTTGAAATATTGGCACAATGTTACTCACTTCCAAGTCTGATTTGACATTGAACCTAGTTAAAGCAGACCCAAATATCTAGACGTAGGTACCTATTTAATTAATTTAAATTAACAATGATAGATAAGAGCTCTGTATTATTATACAGCGTACCTTTAGTATTAAATTATCGTTAGGTAGCTGAGTTAGCTACAATATGAACACTGTAAAGTTTTTGAAACGTTATGATAAGTATAAATTTATATATGCGAATTAAATCAGTTATAGTTTGTAATTCTATATAAGTACCTAGGTAGTTTCATTTATTATATGGTTTGTAATTCTGCTCAGGATAAACCGTTATTATTTTCTAATAAGTTATTCATTTAAAAAGGCATCAAGGAGAAAAAATGCCTTCATTTAGCCAAATACGGCAGTTGGCATGTTGTTGGGAAGGCAGTGATTCCCTCCTTCCACGTCAAGATATCTTAGTAAGTTCATACAGAATTGTATTTAAGGAAATGACAACTTTCCTTGCAGAGTTAGAAACAAAAACTTGATATGCCAAGACTTCGGTGAAGGGGGCTCTTAAATGGACAACGAAGTCACATTGAGTTTAAGGCATGGTCATGTCCTGGTCTGCACATGTTCGAGTTAGTGTATTCTAATAGTGAGCTGTGAGATTTATTTGTGTAAGGAGATTATTAATTAAGAGACATTATAGGTACCTACCTCATAAAGTAAGTACAATGGTTTATACAGTTGGTGAGCATAATACCTACCTAATTATATTAATTTACCCTGATATTATTGGCCGAACGCTCCTGATTAACAAAACCGCGGGGTGCGAGTTTGAAATTTGCTATGGGCAAATGTCAATCTGCTGAGCACGTACCTGACTCTTAAATGCAAGCTTGCTTATGTAGTTTCATTGGGACTCGATTATTTGGTGTGAATTGTCCAAAGATGTTCAATATTTATTTATTATACCTACGAAATATATTTGAATGGCTACGAGAAATGTTATACTAGGAACAATAGGTAAGTAGCCTTATACATCGTACCATGCGCCGGCGCCGCGGCCGCCCCGTATAAGGAGTTCGGCGTGCTCTTTGGCGTGGCGTTAATAACGGCCTGTAGTCTGACGGCAATAGTCTGTAATTCTGTATAAATAAAAACAAGAAAGCCATTTATAAACGTTCCTTTTTAATAAACTATAATATTTTAAATTTAAGTTCTATCTCGGAGGTACAGAAAGGTTATTTAGTATTGATGGAGGTAAGAATATAAATGGCATATAAATTGTCTACCTAATGATCAATAAAGAACGAGGACTTTCGGATATTTGTGATACCTACTTATATATGAGAGAAGAGTGCGGGAAATGCGTGCGATATAACCACCAATCATTCATAACTCTTTTCAGTCACCCGAATAATATTACCTTACATAGGTAAACAGGTGAAATATTCGTTTACAACAAGGATTTCTGTTTATCTAACTTTATTAGTTGCTATAGATACTTATCAACAGCAACTAAAACTTGTTTCTTGAGTAAGTACCTACTTGTGCAATTTCGTAATCCACAGTAAGATTTAAAAAGTAAATAGTCACTTGACTTAAGTGACCATTCAGTCCTTTTGTTTACAAAAGATAAGATTTTATAAATGAAAAAGATAAAAACGCAGGTAAAAGATCACAGTCAGGTTAAAGTAAAACAAAATATTTTTTTAAACAGGTTTTAAATTTTTTTATAGATGTGACGAGTTTAATACACTTTTTTTGGGCGCTTGCTTTTAAAACAACTCCCATAATAGAATCTCCTCTTGTACCTAATAGCTTTTATATGTATGTATGTGTGTATGTACATACATGGTATAATATGAAAACCGTTTGAAGTAAAAAATATTTAAACTTACTTACCTACTTAATTCAATTTATTCAAACATAACATATATTTACGAAATTCAATTTCATTACTAAATTATCTTATTCTAATTTCACAAGTTACTTGTTACAGTAACGATCGTTACTGTAGGTAGTACACGTTTGTATAGAGATTTTTATTATTCCTATAAATAAATAGGTAGGTGTTTCATATTCGGCACCGGCTCATTTTAAGGGATCCAAATTCCAAATTCCTTCTCCAAGATTTGACTAAAACTTCATATATGTAGTAAGTAAGTACGTTTAAAAAGTGTCAATAAAACAAATCTCTTAATTTGACTGTAACATACCTTAGGTATCTTGTATTTGAGGTAGGTAGGTTACTTCCATTGATATTAGATCTTATTTGTATGCACAGAAATATGTAGTAGTAAACATTTGAATAGGCGCAATGTTAAGAATGGTTGTGTTCGTCATGAGCTGGCCAGGTATGAATAGTGAATCGGCTGTCAACACGGCCTGCGCCGCCGCGGCCTTATTGCCTATTGTCTGGCAACAAACGCAGGAAACTGTAAAGTTGAAACTCCGCTTGTTAGACATTTCGCGGTACAGACAGGTAGGTCGCAGGTGTCACTATTGTTATTGTTCTCAAGAGAGCTCCACTGGAGCTGTAAACAAGAATATAAACAATGTCAAGCATCCATAACGTCTGTACAAAAGCTATGTGCGGTTTTTGAATGTCATGAAAGAAGAGGAAGTTGTTTATTGAGTAGTTTTGAGATTTGTTATAAGTAGGTACTTAGATACGCACGCACAGTGCAATGTCTTGCGAGATTTTTAGAATAATATTATATTGCTTCAAGTTGGGCTGTATTGTCCTCCGTATAGTGTGTAAGGATGTTGGTACAACATAATCAAAAACTTTTTGAAAGGTACTGAGAGGTATACCTACCTTGCGGGGCGAAAAACTATGTTATTTTGTTTCAAATTTAGTTGTTTCCACGAGTTCATTCACAAGAGTCCTTATTGGTATAAATACGTTTAACTCGTGTAGAAGAACGAAGTGTAAATTGAGTGATAGAATTTAAAAATGTATTTTTTTTATTTACCTTTATCAGAAAGGCAGTATGAGTTTATGTACCTCATACGGTTTGTTATATGTGCGGTACGTACTTAGTTAGACTTTAGAAAAAGCTTTCTTTGCGATTAACCAACCAAATTACATTCGACGTAACATTAGAATTATTCACGGCCCTCGGTTCGATTTCACGTTTTTTGCGAGTTTTTCGTTCGTTTAGCAATGCACAGAAGTATTACGAAATGTACGGGAGGGTAAGCGTAATTTTAGCACACCTTTGCCTCCCCGCGATCGATATCGGCGCCATTTTGAATTTTCCAACCAATGCGCGTAGCCATGGAAAGCCGTTGCCGTAGCAACGCGAAGGGGAAAGTGTAGGGAAAGGCTGTATAGACAGATTATTGTCTGGCTAGAACTCTATGTAAGTAGATAATTGTATATACCTTATTGACACGAGGTACATCTTACAAACAAATTTTGGAGAAGTACCTATAGGTACTAAACAAATTCTCCTGACTACTTTTATCAATCGAAATTTAAAACATTATTTAGTTGGATTGGAACAAAGAGCTATGAAGGGATTTAACTAGCGTATTTTATTTTATTTTATTTGCTGACGTTTCGTTCGTTTAAATCCATTCATAGTTGTTTCATTCCAATGTGAAATAACAGCGAAGGTATCAGAAATTATTACAATATTTAGTTACTTACTCAGTTACTAGCATTTTAAAAATTATAACATTCTGGTAAACGATACACGGAGAATAACTAATGATGCACGTAAAGCTAAAATTCTATTTTACGGAATGTGAATATAATTATGTGAAACTAATGTAACTAAAGGAAATAATTGCCCGAAATTTTTGGCCCATTACAAGACCAAACCGTTTACGCAAATATTTCGCCTTGATTTTCCCTTTAAAAAAACCTTCACTTTATCATTACTTATAGGTAATACGTATATACTTAGTAATCTGAGGTACAGATTAAAACTTACTAGTAGGTATTTGTGTATTATAAAAAGTTAATGGCTGACAATTGTTTTAATCCTGCGTGCAAGTAGAGTGCACGTGCGCGTGTATTTTTGAATTAGGAAGACGTCGCGGGCGCCGGCTGTCGATCGTCGAGTGACGTCGAGTGACGTGTGATGAAATAAAATGTCAAATAGTACATACCAATGATACAAACCTGGTGCAGACGTGCGCTCGCCAATCATGAACAATGCAAGGCTCGACTCGCTAGGAATGCTCGTTATGTCACTAATTTAATTTACCGTGACCATATTTTCGATGCCAAGATGATCATAATGATGACATGATCTATCTAGTTAGTAATGCACTGAGCTGCAGGGTGTTATTTTGCAGTAACAGGACATATTTTATATACCATACCTATCGACATTATTTGTGATAGTAGGTAGGTATGTAGGTATAAAAGTAGCAATAGAAAGTTACAATAAGTACTATAAATTGATTTCATATATTATAATTATGCATGAGATATAGGTACTGTACACTCAATTCGAGGTGTAGTAAAGAACAACTACGAGCTACAAGGTGCTAGTTGGGTGCACAAAGCGGAAGTATTTGGCGGCGGAAGTAATCGAGATTGTCTTTTTTAGTTTTTAGCGAGGGGATATCGTGCGAGGTAAATCTTCTTGAAAGTAGTATATGGATAGTTTCCAGAACAACACAATATGTGGTCTTGTGGTGAATAGATTATTGACTGATTATTTTCAGACATTCCATCTTTATACAAGTTGTAAATTATCCATATTTCTATGTCAGGTTAGTCTTCAAATAACAAAAATACCCAAAGCCTTTATAACATTTGGACGGTCCTACAAAATTTCAGCCTATATTTGTCCTACTTACTATTGGCGGCTGGCTCGTTTCGGTATTAGTTACGAGGTGGTTTCGAAGTAAACGATTGTATTTTACAATCGGCGGATTATCTGTTGTGGTGTTTTATCTGCGGGGTGGGCGTGTCCGCGGCGCGAGACAATGATCTATTTTTACGTGGATCGCGTAAAGAGGCAGCCACGTGGCGGGCAGCTGCGAGCGCACGTGCCGGTATTTATACGACGCGACGCCGACGCCGACGCCGCCCTAACGAACGATCCTGTTGTTACATTTGAAATGTTAAGTATGTACTTCGACGTCTTAAGTAGGTACATTTATATTAGGTACACAGAGTGTAAGTTATGGAACTGCCACTTTTCCATACTTATGCTATCTAATATATGTAATCTTATTTTTTGCAGTTTGATTGTATAATAATATCTAAACAATATTATGTTAATATTTATGTGTAGCTATGTTAATTTTAGTTCATATAGGCACCTATCTTGTTGTTTACGTTACCAGCGGTGACATTTTTAATTAGAAATTATTATAATATATTTATTTAGTCGTCGTTTGTTTGTGGGTGTGTTGAAAGTAGAAGAAAGCGACAGCCGGATGGACGGCGAAATATGAACATCCCCATGGGTTATTAATCTGGTCAATTATTATGAAACCGACGCACACGCAGCGAAAGTGTTGCGTTTGTCACTTCCGCTCTATGAAGGGTTGTCAATATTACGTACTAATTTAAAAAAATATATTTTGTCACACAAGCTTTATTTTACAGTAAACCATCTAATATAAAACAATAAAAAAATCTATGAATGTTTATTATACTTATGTATATAAAAGCATACTTAAATCATGTCTCACAAAGGTAGGTCTGTATTTCATTTAAAATATTGTTGATTATTTTTTATTTTTAATTACTTAACTAAGTGTTGGTGATGTTTTGTTTGTCATAATTTTTTGAATAGGTTCATACCTATTACAGTTATATGAATACGTTGACATATTTATGTTATAGGCAATGTGTATAATGCAGGCATTCTATACATTTCCTAGGTATTGTATAGAATGCCGGGGTCGTCCAGGCAATGTGTGAAATGATATTGAATGTGCAAACTATTTTACACTTTACCTAGGAAATGTATGGAATACCTAGGCATTGTATAGAATGCCGGTTGACGCATAGGTAATGTATGTAACGCGTATTTTTAGTATACACATTGCCTGATGCGCTTCGGGCATTTTATACAATACCTAGGCAATGTATGAAATGAATTGTATTATACACATTGCCTGAACGTTTTAGGCAATGTATACAATGCCTAGGTATTCTATACAATGCCGGATTATACACATTGCCTATGATGTGTATAATGCAGGCATTCTATACATTTCCTAGGTATTGTATAGAATGCCGGGGTCGTCTAGGCAATGTGTGAAATGATATTGAATGTGCAAACTATTTTACACTTTACCTAGGAAATGTATGGAATACCTAGGCATTGTATAGAATGCCGGTTGACGCATAGGTAATGTATGTAACGCGTTTTTTTAGTATACACATTGCCTGATGCGCTTCGGGCATTTTATACAATACCTAGGCAATGTATGAAATGAATCGTATTATACACATTGCCTGAACGTTTTAGGCAATGTATACAATGCCTAGGTATTCTATACAATGCCGGATTATACACATTGCCTATAACATTTATATATTTTATATTTCATTTAGTTATATGAAAATTAATATTTTGTTTTGCTATCTACGGATACGTTCGGATCAGCGCGACAGGCAACGGCAGCCCTAGCGAGCATCAGCGCCGCCCGCCCGAGCCAATGAGCTCGGACAGGTGTGCCCGGCTGCCGCGCTTTTCATACAAAACCAACGTTTCACATATAAAAGGCACCTCCTTTCATCCCACAACCTACCGTCTTGAATGCCCATTAATTTGCCAACACAATATTTTTAGTGCGCGGCTCGCGTGTAATATATCGTACCCACGTGTCTCCGTATGTCGCTCGACGAGCGGCTGCGTCAAATTATTTTTGTTCATGTCACAAGATACTGCGCTCATCTGGACATTTTTCCTTTAAAATCGACGCCAGTTGGTGGCTATATGCAGCCATTGTGCTGCTTCCGGTGGAAAACAAGCCGCCCACGACTTCTCTACCGGTGCCGGTGCAGTGTAGGTAGCGGAGCCAAACTCAATATAAAATATGATGATAAAGATCCATCATATACAAAACCAAGATTGTAAATGGTAGACTGTAAAGTAAAAATATATGACACCGCGGACCACAGATACCTAAAGGTATACAAAAATAGGTTCATCATAAAGATGTAACGGATACCACCTTTAGTTGCTGTTATGTACTTTCACGGCCTAGAGCTTTTAAAAACGATTTAATATAATATATACCTATATATCATTTAAATAACCCGGGTGTTTTTTCTTGAACATCGGTAAAATGCTTCTCATGTGTAATATTATAAAACATACTTAATCGTTTTTATAGCCACTGCGACTTTTTAATGGGCTCTATCTTAACACCAGATTATTGAATCATCAAAGGAAGATATAGCGAAGACATATTTTATATAAATACACAAAATATGTTTTTAAGAATTCAAATGTGGTTAAGTATTGTGACAATGGTCATATTAATAATTTGTCTTCAGTGTGTTATTTCAAACTGGTGTTGGAGTCATGTATGTGGCCCGTAAAGCTTAGAAATAAAAACATTAGAACAAGAAAGTGTTGGCAGGAGTCAGCCGGCGCGGGCGCAGTGGCGCGTGGACTCTGTAAGGCGATGGTGATGGCTCATGGCGCCAGACTATTTACGGGCAGACGAAGATCGGTGCGGACCCCACTGAAACATTGTGTATTGTAGCAAAAATTATCAACCAAAAAAAAATTCAAACTAAACTAGTTGCAGTACGAAATGATTTTGTAGCGGGTAGCGGGAAATGAATATTTTTTTAGTTGTTGTTGATTTTCGAAAACCCTAGTCTCAAGTTTTTTTTTACTTCTTTATTTTTATACCAAATTAAATTTTATAGCAATTGTAGCCAATAGCCTCAGATTGGCGTTAACCTCTGTCAGCAAGGTAGTCAGACCAACTTAACGATAGAGAAGAGAACCAACAACGGTTTATTACGAAGCCCTAAAAGTATGTTTTTAATTATATTATCGATATACCTACTGTCACAAGTCACAAAATCGCAGAGATTTGTTTACGACGGCGTAGGTCGTGCAGTTTTGGTCACTATCGGGCGCGACGGACATCCGCCGCCGACAGCTGCGCTGGCGCGGCCGCGGCAGGCGTCGCGTCTATCACCCACGACTGATTGCTTACTGAACGCTGACTAATGAGCCCTCGCTTCATTACTGTTACTCACTGCAATCATATTCTCACCCAATATGCTGTACTGTCAAGATGAATATGTATTGACCACGATGATATAAACTCACGCGATAGGTACTTACTTGAAAAAATATATAACAACAAGTTACTTGAATATACCTATGTTATGTAGATAGATTCCAAATTTGTTACTCAATTAATCATTGTTTGAAGAGGCAACGTTCATTTATCACAGTCACAGGACTAGAGCTCCGATGTTAAGTATGAATAATTAGATGATGTTTGTTTTGCTACAAGAAGAAAAAGTTGTCAATTAATCTGAGCGCGGTTCGATTGCGTTGCGCACACGCACGCAAGACAAACGCCGTCGACAACTGTTGTCTGCTCGTCGCGACAGCTGCGCTCTACTTGCCCGTACCACCAACGTCACCAGCCATCCAAGAAACGTATTTTTCCAGCGATTATCGATCTTATCCCCTCACCATACTTAATTTCTAATACCATGCTCGTGTGCTGTTCTAACTTTGTCAACGTGTAATTGAAAGTCGCTGTCGAGAATCTGCTGTCCGGTATTAGTCAAGGAAATTGCACGGCTTTGTATTACGTCAAATTAATAGGCGATGTTTATAAATAAAATGATCAATCCTATAAGTAAGTCTTAATATTCCGATTTGGGCTTAATTTGACAGGTGCCACGGAAGGATTTGGTTATGAATTAGGTTGCATTTCTAATAACAGTATCGTGTGGGTACCTGAATTTTATTCGGATGCAGCCGGATGTTTTAAGTATATGAAGGAGGGTACCTACGCATCACCACATAATATATTATTAACACATTGTGTTTGACTTAAATGAAACTTGACATTATATATATGTACTTACTTACTTATTTTTATATTGTTTAACAAAGGAATATATTTGTCAAATAATTTATACTTATTTGGAAAAAATCGCTGTTACACTGTATTGCGATGTACGGATATCGTATGTTATGACGAAAATTGTACATAAGTGAAACTACTTATCACGAGTACTTATAAGTAGGTAGATTTACAGGCGAAACCGCGTGGTACCGGTACCTAGCACTAGTCAATACTAATATTATAAAGAGGAAAGGTTTGTTTGTTTGGATTGAACGAATAGGCTCCAGAACGGCTGGACCGATTTCAAAAATTATTTCACTGTTGGGAAGCTACTGTCGTCACGATGATTTTAAAGGAACAAAACAATAACGTATTTAGATAGAAAATTAATCATATCTATAAGTAAGCATGAAATTTGGTACCTATGTCACGTTACATAGGTACATCAATATAGTACAATTAATCGTAAACAAATATAACATGCTTATATCCGTACGTCTATTTTATATCTGCTTCGCAACACAATGTTCCTATTTCTTGTAAAACTTATCAAGGTGACGAAAATATATGGGCTTACGCCCGACAGCCTCCCTAC
The DNA here is from genome assembly GCA_038024825.1 of Polylopha cassiicola. Lineage (NCBI taxonomy): Eukaryota > Metazoa > Arthropoda > Insecta > Lepidoptera > Tortricidae > Polylopha > Polylopha cassiicola. The sequence continues at coordinate 8,942,630 of CP149044.1, read as the reverse complement.
ACCCCTCACAGCTGTCCCATGCCTCGCATCACAAGAGAATCTTAATCATTACGTATAGTTTCGTCATCTTAATAGTCCATTTCTCATAATAAAAGATTATTCAAATAAACTCACATGAAAGTCGCAGCTCACCTGCACCGAGTTTTTCTTCGCTGTCGCGCCATAATTCTTTTACACTTTTATTCTTAAACTACGTCAAACTTATTTGGACTTAGGTCATAAACATATTCAGCCGCCACTCTCCTAACGTTGCCATCCTTAATTAAATAAAATAAATAGTTATAACAATGTCTTTGATATAAAATAATTATCATAATATATTTTATAGTAACTTACGATTTTTACAACTCGTCTTTGACGACACTCCCAACAAGCGAGATCTTTATTATACAACAAGGAATTGAGAAGTCCAGGCCTTAATTAATTCTCTGGCTTTATCAGCCGACAACCTCTTGGGCCTTTTGTTACTTTGCTCAACGACTTCTTCATCGGGTTGTCTCAATCTTTGATGCTCTTCAATCTGAGCATCACGAGGTTTTACAGTATCCTCTTGTGATGGCAATGACTCTGAACTTGGTATGCTAATTTGAACATCATCATCCAGTTCCAAAGGAAAGAGATGAGATACTGATCTGGTAAGTATAACATTTGGTCTTATTTCAACCTTAGCAACTCTAATATGACCGTCGGAGCTCTTTATTAACTCTTTTATTCTCCCTACAGTCCATAAAACTCTATTGGCCTCTGATTTGATCTGCACTAGTTCTCCTATTTTGGGTTCTCTATTAAGCTTCACCCGTGGTTCTTTGTTTGCTACACGCCTTTCTCTGAGACTGGGTAAGTACTGATTAGTAAACATTTTAATAAATTAATTTACAATTTTATGTCCTCTCTTCCAGCCTTCTATCAACCTTTCTTTTGTTTCTGTTACAGATTCCGGAATTTCGACATCAACTGGAGTCATCGTCATCTGTCTACCCAGGTGTAAGAAATCCGAAGGTGTTAGGATATGTTCCATTTCGCTGCCAACATAAGTCAACGGTCGAGTATTGAGAACAAATTCTATTTCTTTTATAATTGTATGTAATTTTGTTTCTGGCAATAAATGTTTTTCTATTGTTCGAATCAAACATCGTTTTATTAGTCCTATAAGTCGTAAAGTCGTAATAAAATGCACCAAACCATGGAGCTAATTGTGGGATAAACTTCCAGATAATATTATTCTCAGTGCAATATGGCTTACACAAAACTTCACTTGTCAGTTTAAAGTATGTTGCATTGTCAGATGTTATCATTTGTGGTAAACCTCTCGTAGCTACAAATCGACGTAATGCTAGCAAACATTCATCAGCAGACAGATCAGCGACTACTTCTAAATGAATAGCTCTTACTGCGAGACATGTGTATATACAGATCCATCTTTTTTGCTTGCCATTTTCAATGTTTACATAAAGAGGTCCCAAGTAGTCTGTGCCTGTAAATGTAAATGGTGCGCTATAGTTGACACGTGACTCTGGTAAGTCCGGCACCGGTGGTAGTTTGAATGGTCCGCCTCCGTGCTTTCTACATGATAAACATCTGTTTATTGCTTTCTGTACTTGTGATCTTCCCTTTGGTACCCAGTATTTTTCTCTTAGTAAAGACAATGTATGAGACACACCAACATGATAATTTTCACAATGAATCTTACTTATAATATCAAATGTAAAGTCGACATCTTTTGGGAGCAGTATAGGATGCTTTTTGTCATCGGACCAATTAGTATTTTCAAATCGACCTTTACATCTTAAAATACCATTTTTGTCTTTATATAGCTGTAATGATCTTGATAAATCCGTTCCTTCGCCATTGTACTCATTGCTATAATGTTCTTTCTGAATATCTCGTATTTTATCTAATTCCTTTTCGTTGTGGTTAACTATATTGCTTTGCTCTGTATTTGTAATATCTCCATTTGACTCCTCCATATCAATTTCTAAATCATCTTCTGTGTTACTTGGAGGACCCTCCCCACAAACAATATTGGTTATAGTTTTTGTTGCATTGTGTGGCCACTGAGATTCAATTTGTTTTAAAAATTTTGGTCCTTGTATCCAACAGCTTTCACTTAATTTTTCTTTTAACGGTCTTGTACCAATATCAGCAGGATTTTGTCCAGAGGGAACATATCTTATTTGTATATTCTTATTTTCTTTTATCTCTCTTACTCTCCTAGCTATGAATGGTGATAATAATTTGTTTGTATTCACCCAATTAATAACCACTTGACTGTCTGTCCATAAGATCTGTTTACTAATCTTAATTTGAAGCACTCTTGCAACATACTGGAGTAGCCTAGAGCCTGTTAAGTTTCCTAAAAGCTCCAATTTGGGTATTTTTAGGTCGTCATTTTCTTTAAGCGACTTCAGTCTTGTCTTTGAAATGACGAAACCAACTTTTATCTTGTTTTCTATTACTGCTCTCAAGTATACAACTGCAGTATAAGCTTGTAGTGAAGAGTCGCAAAAACAGTGAAGTTGATACTCTGCTTTATTTTCTGATTCTACATTGTATAAGTAAGATCTTGGTATCTCAAATTCAGCTATCTCTCTGAAACAATTTTTAATCTCTTCCCACTTTTCTTTCAGCTCATCAGTAAGTTTTGTATCCCATTTATATTTCAACCTCCATAAATCTTGAAGAAACAATTTTATGGGTAAAAGGAGTGGTCCTACATATCCACATGGGTCATAGGTAGAAGCCATTATTTTCAAAACATCTCTTTTCGTTTCGACATTGTAGTTCAACAACTTTTCAAAATCAGTCTTCAATGTAAGTACATCTTTTGTCGTATTCCATTTTAATCCTAATACATTGACATCCCTTTTTAATTCAGAGTCTGAAGTTTCTATTATTGTCGTTAATTTATTACAATTTGATTGCCATTCTCTCAGATTCATTGACATTTCTTCAAAGATCATTCTTGATTGATCATGCAATTCAATTACTTCATCCTCTGTACTCACACTTGTCAGCAGATTGTCTACATAAAAATTATTTATTATAGCTTTTGATATTTTATTTTTATATTTGTTCATATGATAGTTCACTGTAGCAGCTAAAATAAATGGACTCGAAATAATTCCAAAAGGAACTCTGCAAAATCTGAAATGTATGATGTTGTCATTTGTTGGTTCAACATTGATATCCTTTATCCAAAGAAATCTAGTAACATCTCTGTCTAGTTCTGTAGACCAACTTGTAGAAATGCCTTTTCAACGTCAGCAACAACACCATATTTAAATCTTCGAAATCTTAGTATAATACCAATTAAATCTTCGAGTAGTAGAGGTCCTTTGTATAAACATTGATTAAGACTGTTACTATCTTTCATTTTAGCAGATGCATCATATACAATTCTAAGCTTTGTGGTTTTGTCATTTTGTATAACACAATGGTGTGGTAAATAATGAATAACATTTTCTTTATCTGGAACTGGAGGAGATGCGGTCTCTATTATCCCCCTTTTTAATTGCTCTTTTATAGTGTTATCATACAAGCTTAGAGTTTCTTGGTCTAACCTTTTCCATAAACTGCGTAATCTGCCATATGCCATACCTAAATTGTCAGGTAGATCAGGTGGATATTCTGTCCAGGGCCATTTGATATAGTATCTGTTGTTATTAAAAATAATGGTTTCATTAAAATTGTCAATGGCCTCATCATCCCTTTTTGCCTTAGGTGAATCTGTAATTCCAATAGTTTCCAGATCCCATAATACCTTAATAGAATCTTCCTTTAAAGGTGGATCAGGAGCGCAGTAATTACATTTTGTATGTGTCACTTCATCAGTGTATGTAAGAAAGCTCAAATCATGTTCATTTTTCTCACCATTGTTACACAAGCCACTAAGAATCCATCCAAATTTAGAATTAATTATGTACAAATCATCTTGCAGTTGTATCTTCTCATTCTTCATAAAAGAAAAATAATAATTGTTTCCAATCAATAAATCAACCTTGTCTCCTCTTGAATTGTCATCAGCAATAATAATAGAATTCTTCAAATGAGGTGGTATAAGCTGCAAGATGGTTGGGTTATCTTCTACTCTTTCTGTAATAACATTCATTACATTAACTTGGATATCATGTTTTGTATTCATTTTCGTTTCTATATTAACATTTACTAAAGAACTTTTAATTTCTCTTGGAGTATTTGTACCAAATGTATAGACCATTAAATGATTTTCCTCAACAGGAGATAGCTTTAACTTGTTTGCTATCCTTGCAGAAATATAGCTGCGTTGGCTGCCACAGTCTAACAAAACTCTACATAATTCAAATTCTTCATCATCGGCACTACCTCGAACTTTTACAACAGCTGTTTGCATTAATATCATAGGATGTGTAGTTGGACTTGAACTTACCGATGCAGAAGATGTTGATGGTGCATTATACTTTTTATCCTTGGTTGGGCACAAAGCTCTATTATGAGGCCCTTTGCAATGTGCACATCTCTTCTTATTTTTACAAGCCCTCACTCGGTGTCCAAGTCGAAAACAGGAAAAACATCGCTGACCTAACTTTTCTTTTTTATTTTTCATGTCCATCTTACATTCATCATTGTAATGGCCTTGGTTACAAAAAATGCAACTCCTTTTTGTTCTTTTCACATTTGATACCCTAGATTGATTATTCTCATTGTAAGTTCTTTTACGGTTAACTCTTCTAAAATCATTCTTAAAATTGGTTCTATCCGTGGTTATTAAAGCTTGAACAGTACATGAATCCGATGGAGTCTCTTGTCTTGATACTTTGGCTCTTTCCATGGAAGAAATTATTTTTTCAATTATTTTTCTAATTTCCTCCATATTATTTTTCTCTGGTTCCATTATGAGATTAAGTTCGTAAATAAGTTTATCTGGAAATTTGTTCAAAATCAACTTTCGGAGATGATTTCCTTTTATGTCTTCACCTAGAGCTTGAAGTACCCTCAAATGTTGTTCAATTTTATTTAATACATTTCTACAGCTTTGAGCATCATAATTGCATTTTTGTATTTTATATAATGCGTCATAATGTGCATCTATTTGGTTGTCCTTCCCGCCGTAATGTTTGTTTAGGGTGTCAATAGCAATAGGATAATTCTTATTTGAGATTTCTAAACCTTTAATAGTAGATAATGCCTCTCCTTCCAAAGAAGACATTAGATAAGCCATTTTCTCTACATCTTCCAGGTTTTGTTTACTTACTGATGCTTGAAAGCGGTCCCAGAATTCATGGTAGCTTTGAATATCCCCACAAAACTTTTTGATCTCTAACGTAGGAAGCTTACTATGAGCATGCCTTGATGAGTTCTGGTCAGTGTTTTTATTCAATGTTATTTGTTTCAGGATCACCTCCATTTCGCAGAAAATATTTTCAGCTTCCATTTGTGTATTTGTTGCTTCATTAAGCAATTCATCATTATCCTAAGAAATAACAATTATTAAAACAAATACAATCTATCTTTATATCACCACAATACGACAGTCATAATGAAAATATTAAATTAGTATAGGTACCTTTATATGTGTTGAACACTCAAAATATTCTTTGCATAGTTGTTTTATGCCATTGTCTAACTTGTAACTTATTTTAAGAAAATCGTTCTCATATATACCCTCCTCACACCGACTCAACGCTGATTGCGCTTCTTTAATAACTGAATTTACAGTTTCTATGCGCCGTTTAAGTCTTACACTAAGCGGCAGCGCCATGGCGGCGGAGTCGATTCCGCAAACTACAAACAAAATCAACAAAAATCTTATGTGCGTATTCTCATTAGGTATATAAGAGATAAAATTTTAGTCTTACTGTATACTTAGATCATTCAGAATATCAACCATACTTATATATTCTGATTTCTTAGATATTAAACTGGTTTTAAAGCAATAAGTACTTGTATCAATTTACGAAACAAATTTGAATTGTATACCTGGTTGTTCTGTCAGTTTATAATCTCTTATCGTTTTACTCGCTTTGTATTTTCCTTATAATTGCAATAACTATACTTTATACAAAGTTATTTGCACTTAAAAAAAACTTGTAACTGTAAAAGAAAACTTTTCATAGCAGTAGGTAGGTACTTAGAACTGTCTAGAATAATTGCCGGGCCGGCCGGTATCTCTACCACAGAACAATACCACAGATCACATATTGAATAACCGTGTTCAACTCGCACCATAGATTTCACTTAGTACTACTACCTCTATGTTTCATATTGTTTATCATTTTTTAACACTTTTAAAATTTCTTTTACACAATATTCATTATCGTAATATTAAAATCTTATTTTATTCATTTTAACAGTACTTATAGCACTAAGACAATTCTTTATGAATGTCAATACCATAGACAATACTAGCAGACACAATGTTGGTTTCAATAAAGCTCTCTCTACACATGCGTATTTTAGAACATTCTTGAATCGATCGATTATGTTAAAGTAAAATCAATAAACATACATTAACTCTTAACATAAGGATGGCAACAGATAAATAACAATATTATCTAAGGATGGCAACCTGAGAGTGGGTGAAAAAATAAAACATATCTCTTTGACATCAACTATTTTATTCAACTTTGTTTCTTTTATGAAACATTGATCTCGTGCAATCTAAATTGTATGACTACTTTATTATTTGCCTTTCTCATTTCTTATAATTCTATGTATGATACAGCTCATTTAGTTTCTTTTATGAAACAAATACCAGTCTTTCTATGAACTTATTACTCAGACACAATCATTTAGTTTCTTTTATGAAACTTGTACGAGCCTTTCTATGGACACATCACACAGCATCCAGTTTCTTTTATGAAACTTCTTCTAGCCCTTCTATGGACAGTTTCTTTGTGAAACTTCTACTAGCCCTTCTATGGACAGTTTCTTTGTGAAACTTCTACTAGCCCCTTCTATGGGCAGTTTCTTTCCGAAACTTCTATTAGCCCCTTCTATGGGCAGTTTCTTTCCGAAACTTCTACTAGCCCTTCTATGGGCAGTTTCTTTACGAAACTTCTACTAGCCCCTTCTATGGGCAGTTTCTATACGAAACTTCTACTAGCCCTTCTATGGGCAGTTTCTTTACGAAACTTCTACTAGCCCCTTCTATGGGCAGTTTCTTTACGAAACTTCTACTAGCCCCTCTATGGGCAGTTTCTTTACGAAACTTCTTTAACTTATTACCTCTTTTATGAGATAAAGATCATCAATCATTCCTTGAATTCCTTTTATGGAATTACCTATTAGCTCTTCTATGAGCAAACCTTTACCATATCTAAGTTCATTGCTAGTATCATATACTTTTACAACTCTATAATGAGTAAGGCTATGGTCATACAATCATTGCTATAACTTCTTCTATGAAGTTCATATCCAGCTGCTTTTATGCAGCTAACTGCTTCTTCTATGAAGCATACGGCCAGAAAATAAACCAAGATTCAAATCCCAGCTCATCTCCACCATGTCGTCACGATGATTTTAAAGGAACAAAAGAATAACGTATTTAGATAGAAAATTAATCATATCTATAAGTAAGCATGAAATTAGATACCTATGTCACGCTACATAGGTACATCAATATAGTACAATTAATTGTAAACAAATTTAACATGCTTATATCCGTACGTGTATTTTAAATCTGCTTCGCAACACAATGTTCCTATTTCTTGTAAAACTTATCAAGGTGACGAAAATATATGGGCTTACGCCCGACAGCCTCCCTACACCCCTCACAGCTGTCCCATGCCTCGCATCACAAGAGAATCTTAATCATTACGTATAGTTTCGTCATCTTAATAGTCCATTTCTCATAATAAAAGATTATTCAAATAAACTCACATGAAAGTCGCAGCTCACCTGCACCGAGTTTTTCTTCGCTGTCGCGCCATAATTCTTTTACACTTTTATTCTTAAACTACGTCAAACTTATTTGGACTTAGGTCATAAACATATTCAGCCGCCACTCTCCTAACGTTGCCATCCTTAATTAAATAAAATAAATAGTTATAACAATGTCTTTGATATAAAATAATTATCATAATATATTTTATAGTAACTTACGATTTTTACAACTCGTCTTTGACGACAGCTACACTACTTCCGAGTGACATAGGTAGGCTATAAAAAAAGATGATCTGTGCGAAGCGGGGCGGACAGCTAGTCTTGTTATAAAGGTAGGAGTAAATTTGTCACTGGTTCGCTGTCTAGTTCTCTAGTTATGACGTGAATGAGTCACGCGGTAGCATGTGTCTGTCAGCGCGTGCGTCGTCATGGCGACCGCGACGCCTGCGCCCGCGCACCGTGATTTATTTATCAACTTTAAGTACCAGAGTTGCTACATAAATTCGCTCTACATAATATGTTTATGATGTTAGCTAACTGAAACTGTTACTGCATAAATACATATATGTACTTGTTTTTTTCTACGAGTGTCAGTCATTTACCCGCTCTTTTTGGGGTTATTAAATAGTCTCGTGTTTTCACCCGATTCAATGCTTTTATCATTTTAACTATCCCGTGAGAACGTTAGGTAAGTACCTAACTATCTGAATTTTCGAATCCATTCTCTTGAAGCACTTTAATTTAAAGACCAGGTATCTATTGTATGCTTTATTGTTGTGTAATATGTAGGTACATATCGTAGTTTATTAGTTATGTAAGTAACAAATCGATTTCCTAAGGGGAGGAACCAATTTTCCGCAGTTTTGTGATACTGTGTTTAATATTATAATATATAATATTTAATATTTTAATATTATAATATATAATATTTTATTTAGCAGCAGTACTGCTGCTAAATAAAATATTATGTTACATAAGCAGGTACTTTTTAGAGCTTAGAACTGGAAAATCGTTATAGTTTTATAATTTAAAGCTAATCTATGCATCTATGCATCGGCTTCCACGTGTTGAATCCATAGTAGGGAATTATGACTGCGCGCGCGCCGCGGCGCTATTTCGCTATTAATCACAAGTGATCATAATCTCACGCCGGCGCTCGGCGTCGGCGCCGCCTCCTGTGTTTATTTAACCGTGTGGTACAAGCAACAACCATTCCAAAAGACAAGTTTTATAGGTATTCAATTATTATCTCGGTTGGATTTCGTCTAGGTACACCTACTCTATATAATGAAACAGACAAATTTTGTCTACGACCGCTTTAGAGCAAAATGTACCTACAATAGGAAGGTGCCCACCTATGTGCATAAATTGTCACGACTAATAAGATGTAGGACAATACGCTATATGTTTACAATGACACGTAAAACATGCGGAATGTGCTAAAAGCTCAATGTACCTACCTACTTACCTATATTTACAAAAAGTTGATGATAATTTGAACTGTAACCAAAATGGAACATCTAACATATAGTGTAGTATGGATACAATTGTGAAACATAATTTTAATATTGTACCAAACACCACATTTGTATTTTCAACATGTCGAATTATTCGCCTCGTTTGCTACTAGAGGAGAATATATTATAAACTCTATGATGACGGGTTAAAAAGTTCTCGATGTTTTTGTTTACGATAGGAAGTGAGTAAGCCGCCGGCGGATTGATAGCGCGGCTTTTAGTTGGCGAGTGAAGTATCAAATATTTACGATTGCGATCAACGCCAGGGTTTTAGCTCTTGACCTTATTCCTTAGAACTTCATCAAAGTAAGTGGATATTCTTGTTATCTCGCTATGTAATAGGAACACGCAAGGAAGTGCAGCTCGTTTTTATAATTTATAGGGTAAAAACACGACATGTTTTGTAGTATGCGCATCATATTTAATTACGTGACTCTAATGCAATTTCGTTGATGGATCGCGTTGTTCGTAGTGCATGGGGTGAGGCCTTTGATACAAATTGGCGGGCGCATGTCGCGTAACTCAATCAGTGATCGTAATTATTAAATAAATCAAATACATAACAGAAAGTATAATGCAAAAAATACTGAAATTGCGCTTTTGTTTTATTTTAAATTCTAATTTTAATGAGTAGATATAGATAGGTATGGCGAAACAAACAGATATTGGCTACTAAGCGAAGTTTCAAGTCTAAGTCTGTCTGGATAATTCATTTTTCTGAAATAATTAGATGATGAAATTGCAATTTCATCTGACTAAAATAAGTGCCTCCCTGGTGTATTTTTGTAAAAAAATACCAATACGCGGGAAACTACACTGTTAATAAGAACAAAAAATATTTTGTCGTTTTGTAAAGCTCAAGTCAGCTTACGAAAACTATAACAGTTGTACATTTATGTACGTACAAATAGTGCACGCACGTGCGAGGCGCTGCGGCGCTGCGGCGCTGGGGGCTGGGGGCTGGGGGAGCGCGGGGTTTCATTAGCGCGAGTGAGCGGAAACCTAGCTCTAATCTCTATGGGAAACCTTTTTATTAAATTGCCGCGCGGCTTGCGAGGGCGGACAGCTGGCTTACTTGTATGGGCTCGGGTTTGTATCTACGGGTATAATGCCATTACTTATAGACACAGTACCATCATTTTCCTAATTGAGTTTTATATTGATTAGTTGCTGAATGTGATACGTGATTTGGGAATCCTTTTTGTTAAATACTTATATGTGTGTATTTTTTATAGATGAACCGATGAACTGAATAATTTTAAAGATGTTTTGAACAAATGAAAATATAATTATAGTAAACATTATGTACATTAACCAGTTGAAGGTGAGTTTGCTCTGAGTAGGTATACCTACCTATATGTACTTTGGTACCTCAAATAATTGTTGGTAAAAACAATAAAATTTGTATTTAACAGTTGTTTCATTATAGGTTATAAAAGTATTTAGGAGGGTTTTCATAGGGCGGGGAAACTGCAAGAGAGCACGTTCCGAGTAATTGAGTCGCTAGGGCGGGCGGGCGGCGGGGAAAGTGGAAAACGCTGTAAGCTGAGTACGGATACAGAATAATGAAATGTTGGTATAGACTGCGTCATATATCACACTCCTCCACTCACTCTGAATAATGATTTATATATAGATTGACCCTTGTGTTTAGACCATTTATGTAGTAAATTATCAGGATCGGATGGTAGGAAATTTTAAATCTTATAACATAAGTAATATAAATATGGACACAAAAGCATCTCGTCTTTTTAATTTGTAACCGTGCACCTGTAGGGCATTCTAATTCAGACAAATGTAATTAGAAATGCATGTGAAAGATGAAGTCGTAAAATGAAGGCTTCAAAAATAATATGAGGCCTGTCATTTCCATCTCTCTACTAGGTATACTTAAGATGCAAAGTTTAAGAAGTTGTTTTAAGCGATTTTGCGGACCCTTCTTTACTTCGCCCTATAGGGAATTCCTCCCGCCCGGCCCGGGGCATCGCAAGCGCCATTGATTGCTATCAAGTTCGTATATTGCGACCGAAGCTACCAAATGTTACGCTTATATTCGCATATGGCCATATGGAATAGTGTCCTATGTTTAATCAGCATCAAATATATCGTAGCGCACTGAAAGAGTGCTTAATTTTAATGGAATTTAAAAATAACTGAATTAACTAAAAGCATAATATTATGTATAAAATCCTGGATAAAATATGTAAGTATATACATATATTTATGAAGTTCTATTTGACTAAGTAATGAATAATAAAGACTAGAGTTTGGACTAGTCACAGTAGTCACTAGACGAACAAAACAAATTATAGATACTATATACGTAGAGAGAGAGAGAGGTAAGTATATTATATTTATGTAAATAATGAAATGATAATATAGTATTACCCATGCGGCGTGTAATCTTAAATAAGAATTATGTACCTATACGGTATATGTATTTTTTAACATTATAATAATATGTAGGAATATTACGTTTACAGAGTTTTCCCACAATTCCATGAAGAAACGTTTCATTTCCGGCTCTCTACCGGAAGTGAGGCCACGCGTCGCACCGGAAGTGCGTGAGTATATCCGACATGTCGTTGTATAAATGAGCGCATGGCACATAGATACAATGAATAAAGCTTTGATTTGGTGCGAACCTAAATCACTGTAAAGAAAAAGTACATAGGTACATAGTTACTGTATACATATATAATTAACTAGCGGCCCCGGCAGACGTCGTCCTGCCCGTGCGATTGTTTAGTCAAAGATCTGTCAAAGTATTCTGTCACTTCTTCATAAGGCTTCATATTTTCCCCGTTTTTACACATTTTCCACTGTTTCTTCGCTCCTATTGGTCGCAGCGTGATGTTATATAGCCTAAAGCCTTCCTCGATAAATGGTCTATCCAACAAAAAAAGAATTTTTGAATTCGAACCAGTAGTTCCTGTGATTAGCGCGTTCAAACAAACAAACAAACAAACAAACTCTTCAGCTTTATAATATTAGTATAGATATGTAAGTTGTTGAAATCGTATGCTGACATGAAATTGGTTTTACCGATATATTTCGGAAATAAAAGTTTGGTTATACATGGTTTTTTATTTTTGGGGGTCGATTATGTTTTATAATGAGAACTGCGTTTTGCACAAGTACCTAAAGCTCTAGTGAAATATGTCATATAGGTAAATTAATGCGAATTAGGTTGCTTATTTATTATTTATGTACAATGTATGTAGTTTACTTTGTTATAAATTATTTAGACCTAACCAAAACTTTTATTTTTTATTTTTAAGCTATCGATATAAATATCTGTACAGGAAACTTCACAGTGCATTTAGATAATGTTCATACGATTCCCGAGAACCGACACGACACGTGTCCAGATATGGCGGCTGTGGCTGCCACGTGCCACTAATGTGGGGGTATAGGGGTAATGTTTACACGACACAATTGCTACATATCTATCGCTTATTTATATTTTAATGTGGGGTTCTTAATCAAAATTGAATTTTTCATTTGCTTTATTTAGCTAAAACATTTCATTAATTACGAATTGTTTCCTGCGATTATAATGTATTACACATTAGGTGCCTAGTTATTACTCTGTTGTATGTATCTACGTAACGACCTTCCTTCAAATTTATCTTAAAATTTTCCACTTGCATAAGATATGTATATACAAATCAGATTGCATTCACGTGCATGTGTTAATAAATAATATAATTATATATGTATACAGAAACATCTATTTCAATCTTCAAATGAGTCACGGTCATAAAACCAGTCACTGTAAAGATATTCTAATTTATGTACGGAGTTTTCACAGCCCTATAGGAGTTGTTCGCCCAAAATACGAAGATCTGGCATAATCCACTTTTCCAAGTCAATTCTGTCTGTTTCGCTCGAAGCAACGGGGATCAGGGGCGGTCCTGATGCCGTGGTTGCTTTGTCATCCCCTAACATCGTCTGATTGGGCAGGGAGAGCAAACTGCAGCAAAATAAATTGTGTTTATGGTGTAGGTACTGTAAGTATAAAATCTTCGCTGTGATTCTTGTGAATTAGTGGAATTAGTAGAACTATGGCCAAGTTATAGAATTTTTAATGTGCTCGCTAGGTTTTTTCAATCGACAAGGTCAAAATACATGGGCACTTAATTTAATTAATATTTGATATAAAGGTATTTTCAATTATTGTTTGCTTTTTGTCCAACATAATATATTTGATGTGATTAGTTCGTAGTTACTTAGATTACATTAGGTATTTATTTATTTAAATGAGCTCGTTATTATAGCCCAAGAGCCAGCGGCCCCCAGACTTTCGGTAAAGTATAAAAGCTGTAAGTTTGTCAATGTATGCCCCCAACACAAGTAAGAACGAACCCCGTCTATGAAACTTGGGTCGCGGTGGCTTTGGCAGGTATCAGGTAATAAAGGTGTGTAAAATTGTGTGTTAAATTCGTTAAAGTATAAAACTCAGTTTTTACATATTTTACGTATAATAATCCTAGAAGTCACCTTGCCGAAACCCAGACCCTTCGTACGGTTGCAACCCTCTCCCAGACGCCCTTAAAGTTTTATTTAATTGTTACTATACTTACGGTATACGTACCACATAATACAATGACAGCTGATGCGCAGTAAAACGTCGCAATGGACCGAACGCTGTATTTCACACGCACCCACTGACACATACCGTCATTTGGGGTCTTTAGGGACAATTTTGAACTTTGACTAAGAATTTCATGTTGCCAATACATCAAAAGTCTAATGTAGGTGCGAGCGCGAGGGACATATTATGTGTCAGCGGGTGCGAGTGAAATACAGCGTTCGGTCCATTGCGACGTTTTACTGCGCATGATCTATCATTTATTGTATATAGCTTCTGCCCGCGACTTCTTCCGCGTGGAAGTCTTTTTTTGCAGTCGGTTAAACAGTAGCCTATGTTCTTTCTCAGGCTCCAGACTTTCTTTGTACCAAATTTCATTTAAATCGGTCCAGTAGTTTTAGCGTGGAAGCGTAACAGACAGACAGACAGAGTTGATTTCGCATTTATAATATTAGTAGGGATAATGAGAACTATTTTCTAGATTTATTATGAAAATTCGTTATGTACAATAACTAAAACAATACAATTAGGGCAATATTTACATTTAGCACTGCCAGATTTATTGTCAACATGAAAATATTGACGCCAATATTGAATACTTGTAGTTCTTTTAGTCGTAGACATTATAAAAAACGGGACTTTTAAAACACTAAAAACTTTTTCACACGAGAACCTTTCAAATTTGAATTGTTTGAAAAATGAAGTTTCAGCAACGAATAATGAATAACATATCAAACGAATGTCGGTAAAGTAGTACAGTTCATCGTCTAACTCCATCTAGTGAATGTTTTATTAAAAATGAATCAACTAAACTGTTCGGGGAGCATTTATTTCATGATTATAAAAAATCGATTATTAATCGATTATTAATTTAAAAAAATCACGTTTTAAAATCGATTTTTACTTTAAAATAATCGATTTTTAATCGATTATTTTTTCACATTCCTACTATTAAGAAAACATCATTTGATAGTTCTCCAAATAACATATATAAATTGAGCTTTTATACTATACCGTAAGTATAGTAACAATTAAATAAAACTTTAAGGGCGTCTGGGAGAGGGTTGCAACCGTACGAAGGGTCTGGGTTTCGGCAAGGTGACTTCTAGGATTATTATACGTAAAATATGTAAAAACTGAGTTTTATACTTTAACGAATTTAACACACAATTTTACACACCTTTATTACCTGATACCTGCCAAAGCCACCGCGACCCAAGTTTCATAGACGGGGTTCGTTCTTACTTGTGTTGGGGGCATACATTGACAAACTTACAGCTTTTATACTTTACCGAAAGTCTGGGGGCCGCTGGCTCTTGCTCTATTAAACTTGTAACAGAGAACTAGTTTGTCATGCCAATAAGTTAAGGATTGTACTCGTATATTATGTGACTTTTTCGTAGACATTGTTTGTGGTGTTACATCTGTCAAACAAAACCGTAGTAAACGCTGGGGTGTAAATGAATGGTAATCGAATAGATCACGCTCCAGTGTTCAGAAGTGGCAGGCCGGCGGGTGCGGGCGCGCTCGCGTCGACCCAGACTATAATAACAGCGAATGATTGACGCGATTATCTATTAAATACATCTAAGTATGTTTTACTAACAGCATCTCGGAATCTCTTTATATTTTAGGATTCCGTAGCTGCGAATAAGAAATCGGAAACCTTATTAAATCGCACCTAGGTATATATATATCTTAACTATCGATTGAAATTAGAAAGAATTGTGTAATTTAATGATGAATGAGTTCTGTATCTGTTTGTCTTAGTCTTCCTCTAGATGTGACAACTAAAAACATATTTGGGTCGTTCTCAAAAAATTGGAGCCACAACCTGTCACACAGTTTTTGAATAGAAAGTCAAAAAATTATAAGGAATAGGTGGTTGACTAAATATACCAATCAAATTTGTGTTACTTTTTACATCGAGGCCTAATAATATTAAAGTGATATATATTATGTATAAATAATAAAAAAAAAGTAAAGTACCTTTTTCACATTATCTTGTCGTGTCCAAACGCAACTCACTCTGATATAATAATTCACAGTAGGATTTTTTTGCTCACCACATACACTTTTTTTAACAGTATATCTCTTAAATACATTATGTACGATATGTACAGAAACACATACACTTTAAATCACATATCTTGATAATGAAATATACGTTCAAAGTTTGTCCAGCCGAAATTTCTCACTTTTCTGTGTTTGCACGGCACGGCGCCTAGTGCGAAAACTAAACGAGACTAAACTCCTTATTCCACGGCTAATTTGCCGGTCAGTTCCCTTTCATCCATCGAGGAAAAGAGTAGTGGGCTAGTATTGCCAGTTTTTTAAAAAACATCGGCCGAAGACGTAAATCTGGACTTTGTAACAGGCATGTATACTTTATTCTGACTCGATTAAAAAAAAAAACTTGAATTTGGACTGACTACGGAATACACTGAATAACGTATCTTTATGCATGGTTTCAATATACGGTCTGAGTATTGCGTAGATAACATAGTTTTTAAGAAAAATAATAAAAAAGGCCATTTTCACAATAACTTGTCTCTCTTTAACTTGTTTTTAAGGTACAGGTTATAGTGATCCTTGACAGGTTACTATAAAAATGTACATTTATGCTTAATTAGACTAAAAATTGACAAAATAATGTAAGTATATATCGCAAAATCAATAGTTATTTGGTAACATTAAAGTATAAACATGCGTAGGTAATAGTTATAATATAATTTTGATAGTAAAAGTGCAGTACAATCTGCATAGGAGTTATTCTGGGCATTGATAAACTTTTATGTAAAATGTACCCTACTTATTACGATTAGATCATCATTATTTCAAAGCCTAATTGATAAATAGGCAGCGTAACAATGTAGGTCATATTGGTTAAGTATAAATAAACATTTTATTCTAATAAAATCAAGCTAAGTGCGAGTCGGCCACGCACTTCATGCATATTATACTAAATGTGATTTGGCATGATTTTAGATATAACACGAACGATCTACACTTGTTTAATAACAAGTATAGTTGTTATTATACATATGTACAATTGGATTTTATAATAAGAATAGGAATATATTTTTTATTCGAATATAATCGGAGTCAAATATGTCCTTATATCTCCTGTATTAAAAAAATTGTTCTGGTTTTCCTGATTGATGCGACAAGTTAAAACAGAAGCTGTCGATAAAAATGAAGCTCTCTCGCTCGAAACTAAATGACTAATGAATTACTATTTAAAACTGTAAAGTCGACGAAACCAAAAAGAAATCGGCGTAAAAAAAATCGTCTTCTGGCTTCGGAAGAACTTATTTTGTTTTGACTGGTTCATTTTTAAAAGTGCTTCATCAACACGACAATTAAGACAATATATTTTTAATACAGTAGAACAGTAGACAAGATCATTTTTGAACTAGACTCCGACTCTGAGTATAACATCTTCTAAAAAGCCAAAATATAACTTTTGTCAATTATAGTAGTCAGTAAATTATGTATGTACTTATACAAAATTTATAAATTAAATTGTCCAATTGTAATATTATATTATATAAAAATTAATGAATTAACTAAGGATTAACCACAAAATATGAAAAGTTTCAGCTATAATATGTGTACTTACAAATGATGATGATCAATCATCTTATTTCTTGTATAAATTTTTTTAGGGAGTTTTCATTATTTTAAGAGTTGATCTCATTCATAGTATTTGTCGTTTGTACATATCGCTTTAAATTGTTGATATTATTTTTATTGAAATTCCTTTTGCTTCTCTTACAGTTTAAGGCTTGTCATATTTTTTTAAAAGTACGTATTTTAATATTTCTAATCTTATTATTATTTTCAAAATAAAAGAAAAAATCTATTTACGTCCAAAGCAAATTTTCAACATTAACAAATATATAAAATGAACAATGGATGGGTTCGTCTTAATGCTTCGATACTGTAATGAAATATTTTAAATGAGAAATTAATTAAGACCTGACTTCGTGTCATACCCAAAATGTTATGTTTTAATATTAACACAGTACCTACGTAGTGCTTAAAACTAATTATTTTATAGTTATTATCTTTTTATTTTGAATTGTTATATCAGAAATAAACCATACTTTCACATTAATCTGCCGGAGGTAACATTAACCTGTCAATGCAGTATTTTTACATAGCTGTATTTTTCTTATTTATGTAAATATCTTGTTCCCTCTTTGAATTTCCTTATCTTGAATCAGATAAGAATAAAGTTCCGCAAAAAAAACATTTTTTTTCCAACATTTTTCAAAATCGACAAATTAAATCGTCTGGCTCCAATTTTTTGAGAACGACCCATTTATGTACTTGCAAGGCAAGGTTTTACATACAGCCGACTGTTTAGCGCAGCCCCGCGATGTCCGGCGCAGAATGAGTAGAGATGGCTCAATGTTTGCCTAGGGAGGATGTTTGCTTCACAGATAACGCTAACGAAATAAACTAGAGGTAAATATTTCTCGTAGACATTGAGAGGTAAACTCACAAAAAGTGTTGATTCAATACCTACATCATCGAAGACCAATTTGATAGTAAGCGGAGATTATTGTCACGTCATAACTCAGGTATTATTTCAGTTTCGGGAATAGTCACAAACTACTAGGTAGGTAGGTACCTACTTGTCATTTTTTCAGTGAATACCTAGGTAATATTCGCACATCCATGAATTAATAAAGAATCACCTAACAGAGCAAGGTTATAAATGATCGAATACGCTATATAAGCTACATAGGTATTTATCGAATTGAATAAAATTACTTAACTTATACGAACGTATTGACTACTCACAATAGTTAAGTAGGTACAGTACAACCAGTGCTTGAATGTGTGCGTCCCGGATCCGACGCATGTTGCCTACAAATCCATATCTGAAATGTTATAACTTGTTTACTTATCATGACAGCCAACATTAACATAAAAACCTATTTGTCGCTTGCTTCTCGTCCTCGCGATAGCGGTAGTTTTTATACCGGTTCCAGGCCATAAATACACTGCTACGGGATGCTGCGCCGATTTCGGTTGAATGCTTATCGCGTGTTATCAGGCGGAAGGCGCGCTCTTGACCCCGACTGATAAGGGTTTTACATAAACGCTTATAAATAGAATCGGGATACATATATATCCCTCAGGACTGACATAAATATAACCTTATGTCTATTTGATCTGCTGCTTAATCTGCATGTAATTAATATGTTCTCTACATTTAGGTAAGTATAGTTTTTATATCAACTTTTACATATCGACGAATTTAAATTGTCGTGCTAAAATTAATGTTATTTTTATTATAATTGGTCAAAGTAAAGATATTGTTCTTTATTGTGTCTCCGAGGAGTCTGGGATAATAAGATATCTTATGGCGTAACCTAAGCCCTCATCATTCTCGTTATGTTGAAATTTTATACAAAAATAAGAGCAACCCTAACACTTGTATTTTATCTCCAAGTATTTGAACCATTTATAGAGTAAAGATAACTAAAGTGAAAGAGATTCAAATAATATTTTGACACTTCACAACACTAAAGATAAAGTATCGTAAATGTGTCGTCAACATAAGGTTAAGTTTGTTTTTTTGAGTGTTTAAAAAGTGTCAAAAATGGCCGTCAGAATGTAGAACTAACAAAATGTTTATCGCAAGAGAAGTCTTTGCAAAGATAAGGTCTATTACATTTTTAACCAACACACGAATGTAAACAAAGACTAATGTATGTACCTATGTATGTCACTTCCTAAGTAATTATTTATAGAGTATCTATGTTGCTAGGTACGTAACTGTATTTGCTAATTGCGCAGCAGAAGTCAGTGAATATAAAGAAAACCATAAGTTATTGTTAACAACAATATTTCGGTCCTCCATGTACCTTCATTTAATAACGTACTTACTTGTAAGAAATTTAAAATGTTTACCTACTCTTTAAAATCGAGGCAAGTAGATAACCAAAGTTAAAATATTTTGTTATTTTTTTATTAGAGATACCTACTTGAATGACAAAAACAGTTTTGTAACTAAGTAACGTAAATGCTACTTACTTACAAAACTTTTTTTAGGGACGTACCTAGTACCTATATCAGTAAATTCCCATAAGGTCGAGTATCATTAGCTCACTTTGTAGTTTAGACGCAACAGTTGTTGGTTATGATGTAGGTAGGTGAACAAAACAATTGATTGAAGGCAGTCATTCGAGCAGCCGGCGGCGGCGTGGGCGAGGCGCTTGGCGCTGCAGAGGTCGGTCGACGCACCGCGATCAATAAGTCAAGCCTACTCAGACAGTACTTGCACACCACTCACCGCCTGCCGCTGCGCTGTATGTTAATCCGACCTGTATATTACACATAACTGGACTTACCTAGGTAGAATAAGTTTGGAAGTTATGATGTAAGTACAGTGGAATCCGTTTATAATGACATCGAAGGGAATTGACAAACACGTCATAATAAGCGGAAGTCATACAAAACTTTTTGTAATAAAAACCTATTGTAGGTATTTAAATAGATAAAGTAGCTTCCTAATAGTGAAATAATTGCATTAGGATAGGTACACGTATTTATGTATATTTCGCCATTTTCTAATCCGAATATTATTGGACCTTTCTCCTCATTATACCTAAATGCTTTAAGGTGTTGACATGACCTTTTTTTACACAGGATTAGATACTAATAACAACCACCCGTTGTTATTAGTATCTAATCCGCCTTCAAATGTAAATTACTCACAGAGATTCAAAACATATTGATCATTCGCCGAACGTCGTCGGGAATAAACAAAGAATCTGTCATTATAACCGACATAATTTAATAAAGATGGGTCATAATAAGCGAAATGTCACTGTAAGCAAAGTCATTATATCCGAGTTTTTTACAAGGAATTTTGTATGTAACCAAACTTCATTATGTAATTACGTCATTATAAACGGTTGGTCAATATAGACGGAGTCATACTAAACGGATTCTACTGTAAGTTAATTGGTATGTGATATAAGAAAAAAGACAAATTGTACATGCATTTATTTCATAAATACATTAACTTATTGAAAAAAAGGTTTTCTTATCTAACCACCAAAAACAAATTACGTCATAAAGTTTGTGATATAAAGTTATAAACTGAGAAGTAATGCGAAAAAAATACAAAAAGTGGTTTTCATTGCGACCCTGCCAGGATTCGAACCTGGAATCTTCTGATCCGTAGTCAGACGCGTTATCCGTTGCGCCACAGGGCCGGTTGAGCAATCGTTCGAAATTACAAAACACCAGTTATGCAGTCTTTCATCATATAAAAATGTCTACGAACCCAATATCAAAAAAATATATAGAAATAATTCCACGAAGTTAAAAACATTAAGAATGGTAAGTTTTTATATAATGTTAAAAAAATAAATTAAAAATTTTAACAAACCCCCGACATAAAAATATAAAAGCCCTCTAAAAAGTATAATAATAATAAAGACTTGATATTAGGTAGCTACCTAAGTATTAATAGGTATTTTTACAAAGAAAACGTCACGTCGGGGGGACCGCTCATCATTTACCTAATTGTACTCAACCTATATTTACCTACTATGTATCGAAACCTCAGGTCCCCCCGACATGACGTTTTCTTTGTAAAAATACCTATTAATACTTAGGTAGCTACCTAATATCAAGTCTTTATTATTATTATACTTTTTAGAGGGCTTTTATATTTTTATGTCGGGGGTTTGTTAAAATTTTTAATTTATTTTTTTTATTTCATACTTTTTGAAAGTAGGTAGGTAACTTATTATTTTTATAACCAATATCCATTTTATATGGAATTCTGTAATGTACATGTGATCCTCTTTCATTTGATACCTCACTCGGTTATATTTGTAGTCATTTGGTTAACCATCTCCACACTTTCACTCCCTATATTTTTTTGAACTACTTAACCGATTTTCATTATAATATCAATTTTGTAATGTACACGTGATCCTCTTTCATTTGATACCCCACTCGGTTATATTTGTAAATATTTGATTTTTTCATTCCCACTTTCACTCCCTATATCTTTTGAACGACTCAACCGATTTTCATTATAATTTCAATTTTGTAATGTACTCGTGACCCTCTTTCATTTGATATCCCACTCGAGTATATTTGTCGACATTAATTTTTCCATCCCATCTTTCACCCCCTCTATTTATTAAACTGCAGGTCCGATTTTCATCAAACATAGCTAAGAACACTCCCGACATATTCACCTTTCAAACAAAAAAAACAGAATCAAAATCGGTTCATGCGTTTGGGAGCTATGATGCCACAGACAGACACACACACACACACACACACAGACACGTCAAACTTATAACACCCCGTCGTTTTTGCGTCGGGGGTTAAAAACATTTTGGCGATAAACGTGAGCATATGTATTTTTCTAATCTATGTCTAAAAGTAGGTAGGTACCTACACAACAACCTACCGCTTAAATATTCACTTTCAGTAGCTACCTAAATAAAAGGAACTAGATAAGGAAATCAAGGTCCTTTCATTTTAAATTTCACAATATTTTTCATATGAGCGTAACGAGACAACATATATATAAAGTGCGAATGTGGAAATACAAAAGAGTCCATTAGTAAGTGCACGTGAGCATTTTACTAATTAAGCCGACATAGAGGTCGTGTGCGGGCCGCGTGACTCGCTAGTGCGCGCTACGCCCGCGCGCCCGCAGCGCCGTGTGGCGCCACTGTCTGTACGAGCTACGACTATTATTATTGCAGGTTATTCACAGGTCGAATAGTTTTTTGTTCTTTTTTTTACGATTATTACGTTATTTCAAATGTATTTATAAAATTTGCTGATTTGACTAGGTAATAAATACATCATACTTAGCATATTAAGGTTACATAAGACCCTGGAATTTAACCCTATATTACTTACTCGTAGAAAAACACACGCCGTGGTTCCTCATTGCCCAGCAAAATCCACACTTGCTAAGAGACAACATGCAGCTATGTCGACACATTTATATAATAAAATTAATAAATTTTTAAAAATATACCCAATGCAAGTTTTTGACTGCGATAAAAAGATAAAAGATTGGATACATAAACTTACCTATGAAGAAACAGAATCACTATTGTTGCCTACTAATTTTTAATTATGGAGTTTTTACATCATAAGTCTACACACACACACACACCTACACACACACACACGCGCACGCTCGCATCCACGCATGCACACACGCACACACACACACACACACACACACACACACACACACACACACACACAAGCACACAGAAACATTACCTAGCTTAAGTATATTATTACCTAGTTTTTTAATATAGCATGTATGATAATAATAATTGTAACATAAACAAACAAGTATTGTAAAACACCGGATGGAAGAGCGGAGCCTCCTAGCACAAGTATTGATTATACTTAAAAGGAGGTGCCGATCACGAACAAAATATGTAAAAATTACTTGTTATTGAATAAATTATTTTTCATTTTTTCATCATTCATCAATAAAGTTTTTTTTTTATTAACAATGATGAGGTAGGTTTCTACTTGAGTTTAAAGTCATGTTGGTAGTTAGAGTTACTTGGTTTTTACCATGCGCATAAAGTTATTTTGCTATTATTCCCGCAAACCAATAATTCTTAAGTAAGCACCTACGTAGTAAACTATACTTAGTCATTTATTTCTTATTATTTCATGTATTGATTATAAAGATTTATGTCACATTATATGCACTAATAGTAGTGAGATCATCAAAAATATATACCTATGTATAAAAAAATATGGTACTCATAAGCTAAGTATATCTATTTTTTGAAAAGTTACACAATTTTTCTCAACACTTCGTCTATTTCATGTCGTATTATACCACGTTAGTGTCGTCGCCCCATTTTTCATACTATAAAACTTTTCACGCAGGTTATTAGCGTATAAACGAGAGCGACAAGGTCCCGCGCAATCAACGCGTCGTCGCCGCGTCGCGCGTCGCCTGCGCAGCGTCCGCTTTCCACCGCGCTGCTATTCACTGTCCTCATAAAAATGTAGTCGTGTTAGATTTAGAATAATCTAACTCTTGGTGGATATATTTATAAAATATTATAGGTCTGCTTGTAATATAAATATGTACCTTCCTAGTTCATTATATAATGTATGAAAATTATTGCAAAGTAAAAATCGCTTCATGCAAAATAATAACGTTGTAACAACATCTTACCAACCTTAGTTAGAAATGAAAATGGGAAGGTTATATATTTTTCTATTAATTTTCTAAAAGTACCTCGGTAGAAGTGTGATGCATGTCTATGATTTTTCATATATCAAGCCCGTGTATCATCATAGACTTTGAATTCGTTTCTTCATAAACAAATTCATCATAGAGTGCTGGCGCTGACAGCGACTCAATCTTTAGACTATGTATTTCATCGCTTGCCAATCATGGCACGCCGCTCAAACTAATGGAAATAATGCAATTTTCAATGTCAATCGAAGGAGGTGTATTATGTTTGTAAAGTTTATTAATAGTGAGGTAGGCAGAAGTTTTTACTCTTACAAAATACACCATAAAATATGCTTCAGTAGGCAGTACCTATATCAATATTTTTACACTTTCTAAGTGGTCTTTAATTTTTAAAGACAAATTTAAGTCGAAGTCGACGAAAACTCAAGAAGGCGCGAGCTGCGTGGGCTGCGTGCTCTTGAGTCGTGGGAACTACAAACATGAGACAAGGTTTAAGTCAAACAACTCTTTTATGGGAATACTAGATTCCATTCCGCAGTTACGCTTAACAATCTCAACATTTCCTGATGAAAAAGTTACATAATGGGATTAATGGGAGTACAACTTTACGAAAGTTACCTTCTTACAATTCGTGTGTTTTTTTTATCACGTACATTATTGATAGGCGGCTGAATTTTAATGGGCAACGTTATAGATAGGTAGCTTACTGTAATCATGCTGCTGAGTCATAATAATATACCTACATGTATAGGTATTTACAAGATCAGGTGAATACGTAAGTAGAGTACGGGACAGCGGCCGGCGCGCGGTGTCAACTGACTGGCGCCATTAAGGCGGAATTATTAGAACATTATACTTGTCATACGAGAAATTTGATGACATTAAAAAAATGTGTTTGGATATTTGACCAGTGTACATTATAGCTTACATAGCTAATTAACATATTTTAGTGTAACACACTAAACATGGCGTTGAATAAATAGAGCGACACGAAGCACTCTAATTTGGTATCAGTATTTATAAAATTGCCATTGTCGGACTCATCATCCCTAATGCATGCATATGTCGTTGCTTCAGTTTTTACGCCCTTTATACTATGAATATTAAAAACCAGACTATTTTGAGCTACTAGTGAAGGCCTATTTCAAGCAACACAGAGGTTATTTAATACTGGCTAATCATATATTGTACTTTGTTTTGCGCCATATGGAGTATTAGATTGGGACACTCGGGACATGGTGGATGCGGGATTGGTTCCAGCGGGAACAACTGGCAACATTTGCGTGCTGACGTTGTTTTAGGCACCAGTGAAGAACAACTGTTTCTACTTTTAGCGATGTTGGTTACTAAATATTTTGTTACATGCATATGTCAGTATTACATAAGTAAGTAGGTACAAATAAAACTCTTGTGAAGAGTATAAGTAAGTCTTGTATATACTTATGTAATTTTATAAGCATAAAAAATGTATTTTCGTGAAAACTTTCGAGTTCTCAGACTGAGATGGCAGTTATTTACAAGTCTATATAATTACTGGTTAAATAACTCTAAAAAAAATATTTTTTTCAATATAATTAACGGTTTTTCGTTTCTATGGGTACTTATTACATATTTATCGCCGTACTGATTTAATATGTACACGTACGTTTAATATGTACATGTATATTACACTTCTTACTTTAATTTAATATTAAATGAATTTGTGTATGTATACCTAAATATACCTATATAAAAACTGAAGAAACGTAATAAAAAGATCGTTCCATCAACCATCTGGCCCGTCTTGTCACATTATGTCATTCATACATTCATATTGCTGAGTTAATCAAAGCATGCACTTGTCGCGTCGCTCGGGGCTCGGGAGGTGGATCGGGGAGGGTCGAGGGCGAATATATTCATTTCGTCCGCAATATTTGTACATTAGAGGTCTCGCCTCGCTACGCTCCCTCCCTGCCCCTACTTTGTCTGCCTTCGTCACCCTCTTGTATGAATTGTAATGTCGATTACGAATATTACGATAGGCATTTAAAACAAAGACTGCTTGTTTTACATTACATACATACATTTAATACATTTAATAAAAATAATTAATGAGTAGCTAAATAGATATTTAACATACCTATTTACGGATCTCTGTAACGAAGCCGTTATTTCTTTCTAGAGGCATTTTACTTAACAATTAATCAGTATATGTCATTAGCACGTTTTTATCTCTAGTTAACTAAAAGTAAACTATAACTCGTCTATAAAAATCTTTGATTGTTCTGTTTTCGTCATTCGCAAACGATTCTTCTTCTATCATTCCTATCGAGATGAAACTACAGTAGGGGACAAGAACATGGAGGGATGTACGACTATCTTTCAAAGTAATGAAACCTTAAATCCCTGGTACAGACTCGTAATCCCATGGCGAGAAGTTATATTGTAGGGGTGCCAGTTGGCCGGAGCTAATGCGGTTTAGTGTTTCATTTCAAGTCAAATTGTGTTTTTATACAGTGATAGTGTTGTTTTTGGATTATAATCCTATTAAGACGGCTTCTGTACGATCTTTATAAGATAGTAGTAAATAGATGATATATTGTATTTTTCAATAAACTACACGTTTTCTTGAACGAAGATTGATGTTCGTGGAGCGAATGTGAAGGTGAATAAAATCTCTACGTGTGTATAGATGATTGGCATATCGTTAGACATGACCCTGCGGCGCGTCGTTGCCGGTACTCGAGCTCGGAGCATGCAGTGCCGTAGGCGGCGCACGTGCACTGCCTAATGAGAGCTCGCCGCCGCCGCCTCGCCGCCTCGCCGCCTCGCGCCTGTCCGACCGGCCATCTTCTCGCAGATCAATAAGTTGTTTATGTTGTACTAACTTTCGAGCATTTACTTGGGTATAATTAAATATTTAAGCTTAAACTGAAAATACTTACAAAAGCTATACCTATTGGAATTAGAAACGTACCTAGGTGTCTTGCACTACTTAGCGACTACTTAGTAGGTACTCGTAGTTAGTTAAGCACTTAATTATTTTATGTTTATTTTTTATTGTACCTACCAACTAACGGCAATACTACATATACTTATATGTAGTTTACTTCTTTGCATGTGACTAATTTCACTTAATACACCTATGTACTACATAAATAATAACTTGTCGAAATAGGTACCTACTTTCTTGTCACAATGCAAATTGAGACTTTAGAAATTAAATCTCAATTTGCATAGTGACAACAAAATATCGTTACAAAAATCTGAAGCGTGAGCTTAACCTATAGAGATTTGTTCTAAATTAATTGAAATACTTTAAAGAAAAATAGATTAGTTACAAATAACAGTTAAAAATAAAATAAAAAGATTCGCAGTCGGTAGGATTCGAACCTACGCTCCCAGAGGGAATCTGATTTCTAGTCAGACGCCTTAACCGCTCGGCCACGACTGCTACGAAAACGTGTGTGAAAATGTAGTATAAGGTGTAAATATAAATACTGTTTGCTTTACAGCCGTTTATACGAAATCGCGTCAGGCCTATTATCTAATTACAGTAGAACTCCAATTATCCGAATTAATGGGGACCGGGACCCATTCGGATAATCAAATATACGGATAATCGGATTTTTTAAAAAAATATTGCCATTGGAGAGAATAAAAGCTACGTTTTGATATTGCACTATTTTTTTATTGAATTAAATGAAAGAAACATGATTTTCACATGTTTTAAATATAAATAAAATGTACTTATGTACAAGTTTAGAAATAAAAATCATTGTTTTTTAAACATCTCCGTCAATGTAAGCTGTTTTGCGGTCTTCAACCGTTTTCGGGCAGCCTACACACAGTGCCTACACACGCGGGGGGAAGTCAATGTAGGCACAACGGCAAGTTAAGCAAGTCAAGTCCAATTTTTTGTGATTCGGATAATCGGCGATTCGGATAGTCGGAGTTCGGATAATTGGAGTTCTACTGTATTTTATTAGCAGTAGCAGATACGGGTAACAAAAGTAGGTATAATTAAAAATAATAATTG
Source organism: Polylopha cassiicola (assembly GCA_038024825.1). Classification (NCBI taxonomy): domain Eukaryota; kingdom Metazoa; phylum Arthropoda; class Insecta; order Lepidoptera; family Tortricidae; genus Polylopha; species Polylopha cassiicola. Next base: position 8,914,401 of record CP149044.1, on the reverse strand, counting down.
AAATACATAATAATTGTAATACTTACATAATAATATGTACATACAAAGTCGACTGAATTGAAATTTTATAGGTAAAATAAATAGGTTTGGTTGGTATTGGGTTTTTCTTTCATTTACCTAAATTATTATTTTTAATAATTTCTGATTCCTTCGCGGTTATTGCCCATTCGAATGAAACAACAGATTGAACGGATTTAACTCGCGTAGGTAAGTAAGTACCTATTTTTATTCGGATTCTTTACAGTTTCCATAATCGTAGCACAACTGAGCTGACAATAGTCTAACGCTAAAGAATCCGAAACGTCAGCAAATAAAATAAAACAAAGCGAGTTAAATCCGTTAATACCTAGTTGTTTCATTCCAATTATTATTTTTATTTATTAATTTGTCAGAAATATTTTATGTATAAATACCTATCTAGGTAATTTGATGTTAGTTGTGTTGTTGTAACGCAGTGCATGCTGCGTGAAATAAACAATGCTGCGTAATGCCTATTGTGCGGCGCCACGCAGTAGACCAAGAATGCACGATGCGAATGCACTGCAGTAGGTACATTGTAAAGGGAATATTACCTATACCTACACTAATATATGGATGAGAGTTGTTTTGTGTTAGAGCCTCGAATACACGATTATAGACTAGATAGATACTGCAAGAAAGTACTTATGATAGGAAAGAAGGTGAAACAAATGTTTGTAAGTATACCTAAGTAATATTGTTTGTTGATTTCTCGGTTATTATACATTGGAATTAAACAATGATAACGAATTAAACGTGTATATTATTTTTTTGCTTAAGTTGCGAAAACTTTAGGTAAGTAAGTAGGTAATCATATTCGTAGCCGACTGAGCTGTCGATGGTTTAAGACTGGAGACAGTCACAGATACTGCTTAGTTCAGTGTTAGGCTATCGTCAGCTCAGTCTGCTAATAGGTATAGGTACGCGAGTTGAATTCGTTATATTATTCATTTCAATGGTTCGAAATTATTAGCATACCTACTTACTCTTTTTGCGATTGAGGTTGTTACTGAATTTCTATATGAAACAGGTGTCGTTTAATTATTTTTGAATGTCTGAGAGAATTTAAAAAATAAGATTTGGCACCCGTATGCTCGCGTTTTAGTTGGGTTTTAATTTTCTGATGCATCGTTTCGAGGTAAAGGATTTAATTGCAGCTGGCAGAAACTAAAATAAAGATACATTTTCGTAAATAAAAAAAAAGCAATTTTGCGTCAATGCACTTGCGGTACAATGACGATGCGTGAACTAAGCGTTCTATATTTAGTTCGCGATTGTGAAGTAATTTACGCTGCATTCGGTTGCAACCCGTTTTGCTCGGCGTTAGGTACCCACTGTCACATTAACACGTATTTACTCCGTGTGCTAATCACATAAAGCGGCTTTGCTCAGACTGTTTATACCTACATATATCGTGTGTGTCTATGTGATAATAAAGGTAGCTGTTATCTTCGTCAACACGTAGGGAAACATACTTAGTAGGAATATCTAAATAGGAACATATGTATAAAGCAGCACTAAATTAAAAAAAATGAATTCAAAAAAGGTTTTATTAAAATTTACTTTCAAAAAATATCAGTAATATAATATAAGTAAAGTAATCATATGAGTTTTGTGTCGTATTTCGCTGGCAATACCGATTACACAGCAATAGTTACGAGGTAGGTACATGTACGCTATAAATAGTTTACAAATGCGATTTGTTATTTCCAATGCATTCCCAACACAATGCATGAGGTGACTGGGGCATCACTTCCGCTGCACCTACATAACTGTAATCATAAATAATGTACCAACTATAAGTACTTTGCGCCTATATACTCTGTTATATTACTTAGGTACCTACTTATACATTTCTGTATCTGTTGGTTACTTAGTTGTCATAACTCTACGGTCAACAGCATAACAAACTTAATGAAATTTAGTAAATAGGTATATAGGTACTTAAACGTTTTCAGTACCTGCAGTATATGCTTTTTTAGTCCTAAATATATAATTATATTAATTTAATACTGTATGGACGATTCATAATAAGTATTTTAAAAACTATGTAGGTACCTACCTAATCTTCTTCTTCTTCTTATCTTCTTATATATAAAAATGAATCGCAAAATGTGTTGGTAAGCGCATAACTCGACAACGCCTGGACCAATCTGGCCATTTTTTTTTTTAAATGTTCGTTGAAGTCCAAGGATGGTTCTTACGGCGAGAAAAAATCGAATAATTGCCGGGAAAACCCTAAAAACAGCCCTTTTCTTTTCCTATACAAACGTTGTCTAACTAAAGGTACCTAATTTGAATTTCGAACGGGCAGGATGACGTCTGCCGGGACCGCTAGTTAAGCAGTATTATAGGAACCTACCTAATTCAGTTTATACTTATTACTGAAGATATAGGTCCAGTCTATATAAATCTAGTTTTTATTAACTACCTACGATGTATCAATCGAAATTCGATTAATAGTTTTGATCTATTTTTTATTTTATCAAAATAATCTAACGAAAACGTATTATGGAAACATGCTTCGTTTGCGAACGTAGGTAAGTCCGTGAAAAGGAGTCCTAGCAGAGAGGGGTAAACGTAACCGGTAGGCAAATATGACGTCCCTGGGGAAATATGCACCATGTTGCCCTTTACACTCGTTCAATATTTAGAGCGCCTGAGTTTACTCGTATACTACGCCGAGACAGCTCGAGTGCACACCCTCACATTAAAAAAGCGAAAAGTCACTTTTTAAACTGACTTCAAAAAAAGAAGGAGGTTCTCAATTCGTCTGTATACATAATATTTTTTTGAGTTTTTATTTATTGTTTTAATATAACGAGATTTTAGTAGAATTATTATTGCGTTGGGTACCTTTCGGGTTTGGGTAGAAATATTAGTTGATATTTCAAGTGAGGTAATGTACCTACCTACATATTAAACTAAGTATTATGAGCGTAGGTATACGTTGTACTATTGGCATATCATTTTATATAGTCGACCTTAAAGATATATTTTATGTAATACGTAATCATACTTATATCCGAGTATGTACAATTCTAGCATCTTAAACATTTTGATAACCAATCCAAAATGCAACTACCTACTGCTGACTTCATAATTTCAGTTTTGGTCATTTGACCTCCAAATCCCAACACAATAATTTTAAGTTACTTACCTTCTAAAATCAATAATTCTAGAAACACGTTTGTTTCGTTTAGGGCCTCTTATAACATGAATAATGTATCAGTCGGTACTCGGTAGCGTGAAAGGTTAACGAGAGTGACATGCCCTCTGAGGCAACACGCGGACTCCAACGCTGTGGAACTTTGTCAAACAACTAAAAGTCTTAGTACAAAAAAAATATAATTACTTATAACTAAAAGTCACTATATAGGGCTCAGGTATTTATTATTTACGATTAGACAGTTAACTATTACTCATCATTTTCTGATTTTATACGCATGCTGTTATTATTATCTAGGAAACTAAATAAGACCTAGTTATAAATTTACTTAATTTTGTGCAACACTGGAAGACGCATTGAAGTTTTGTTTTGTACTGCTGCATACCTAGAGAAATAATTCTAAAAATAACAGCAATTTACTTACCCACTAGTTTATATAGCTGTTTTACTGATAAGGTCTTACTACAAACTTGCGTAAATCACAGTCGATTCTTGAATTATGTGTGCTATTGTTCTGTTGCGTACATTGCGTTGTTGTATGCGGTCATCTCGGGCTAACAACAGTGTATTGTTATGGTTAGCGTAACCGCGTTGCCCAGTAATGCCCAGTTACGTTATGACTTATGAGTAGTATTAAGTACATATCGCTTTGAAGATTCGCATTTAGGTGTGGATTATTTAAGGCAAGCTTATGGCGTGGCACCCCGCACGTAGCTACACAAACAAAATATTTTTCTTTTATATTTACACGTAGTCCCATTACCCACTACTTACTTGCTAAAGTCGATTAATTCGTTGGTGCAACCTGTCACCTTGTTTAGGTACACGAGTGTGTTACTAGGTACGTAGGACTTACAGTAGTGTTATGTAGCCCTAGGAATTAGTCATTTTTAACTGGAGCACATTGTTTATTGGATATTTGAGGATCAAATGTTTATTCTCATTATGCGGCTTCCGCTTCAATTTGAAATAAATGTAAGTAATTTTAAATAAATAAGTATAGGTAGGTAAAATATGTTTAGGTATACGAAGACGTAGAGCAATCAGTAAAATTTATGAAAAAGAATATGTTTCTGCCCAACTTATTATATAAATATTATTTTTGTGTGACAGTTCGATTAGAGTAGCATTGTAAATGTGACATTATGCGTTATTGACACTTTGTATGTACATTATTAGGTATTGTATATTACCTACTCATGTCTGAAAAAATGGTAAGATCAGTTGAAAAACATATAAGTGACATTAGGTAACTACGTAAGTACCTACTGCTTTTTGTAAGTATACAAACGAACTTAAGAACAATATTTAACTTATTTCTGTAAATAATTGATAGGGTACGTAAAGACGAAACAAAATGTCTTAACAAAATTAGTGTAAGGTTAATCATTTTGTAATCACCCATTAATTTATCTATTTAGTTTATTAGTAAGTATTCAAAACCTGATAATATATCACGCTTATAGTTCCTGGTGCAAGTGTTCTGCTTCTAGCAAGTAGGTAGGTAGGTACACATGTACTTACTGTGATAACATCGAATGGGTAAGATTAGGTACTTGGTTGTCGAGAGTGTTATCAGCACAGCGTGTTATCAGCTCGGTGCAGTCGCGTCCACAAGTGCAAACACCTGCCTGTTGAGTTCACCTGTCTTCTTTACCGCTATATCTTAGAAACTAACGATTGTGATACGCTATATCATGATATCAGTAGGTAACGGGTCCGGTTATGACTCGTTTATATAAGTATTGATATTATTTCATTATCAATAAAGTTCATAACAAAATCCGGGTATCTATATTTAGGTAGGTGGGTAAGGCCGCCAAAAATGCAATATTTCAAAAAACAAGTTGTCCTAGACTTTACGACCTCATAAAAAATTCAATATTAAAGTTATCGTAATAAATCTTTTTTTACTGTATTCTTGAACTCAAAGTAGGTTGAAAATGTGCTAACAAAATAAATCTAAGAAGTCATACAAAAAAAATAAAAATTGTTTTCTAAAATATTAGCTCAAAAATGGCGTTTGTCCCAAGGGTACCCTGACCACTTCAAGTGGAGATGTACGCTTTTCTTATGCATATTTCGTTTAGCTCTCACTTCATATCAAAAGTATGATAGATTAACGATTATAATTATTATGTTAAATAATATTTATACTATTTTAAATAGGATCTGTAGACCATTATATTTTTTGAACTAAAATCGAGATATTCTACGTTACTCATCCTTCGTTAAAAATATCAGACTTTAGACAACTCAGATTTAAAATTAAGTCAGAGAATTGAAAAATACTCACTCGAAACTTTAAACGAAAGCAAAAAGAAAAACGAAAGAAGCTATTTTGTCGCATTTATAGTCAAAAAAGGTACCGGAAATAGTCGTGTGCAGTTCTTCGTTACGTCAGTTTTTGGGAAATTTGAAAGGTAAAAAGGTAATATTTAATTAATTACAATTTAAAAAAATATGCGGGCAATACTTAAGTACACATTGATGTAGAGTTTTCTAGTTAATTTACTATAGTTTTTGAATTATAAATTATTAAAGTGTGCTCCGCGTTACCTTCGCGTTGCCTCTACGTTACTCTTAACCGATAGGTATAATAGAGGTGACCTAAAGGTTTGTTCACATTGTTATAATTAACCTCCCAAAAACAAAAAAGAGGATTATGGTTTTAATACTTTGCTTAAAATAATTACCAGGGATTGAAGATGGAATCGGAAGATTAGCATGCGCTGATGGAAAATAGTCTAAAATCAGGAAAGACAACTGAATCTGGGTCAAAAAACATGAAGTGAACGACAAAATATTTTTTAATAAAAATGATTTATAAATTAAACCTATAAAAAGAATTAATGTGAACAGTAGTCACAGTAATATTTTAGGTTCAGTGCCTATTTTGAAATAACTTTATATAAAGTGAAGTACTCTAAAACAGTATTTTAACGACAAAATTCTGCGTTACCTCTATATTGCTTTTTGCCCATTTCCGCGGCCTTACCAAGTGACGAAATAAAAAAAAAATAAGATTACAAAAATACGAGTTTTTTTGTTTATTATGAACTCAACCTTACAATATTTATACGTTACTTCTGCGTTAAAGTAACAAATAAACTCTACGTTACCTCTATGTTACTTATTGCCCATTTCCGCGGCCTTACCCAGGTACGGTAGGTAAGTTTTTCTAAATTATTTGTAATAGCTTATTGTTTTGGGTTAAATGATAGGTAAGTAAAGTATATCGGTATTGTATTCAATTAATGAAACAGACCAAAAAATAACTACGTATTTAATACAATTTACGGAGAAAAAAAATCTAGTTTACTTTTATGAACTACGAAGGGACTAAGTAGGAAAGTAACTAGAACAAGTCCTTATTAATGTAAATAGAACATACCTAGTTTTAAAAATAAGTAAATATATAATAGTAGGTGTAGTAGGTATTTTAAATATTTAATGGCATATAAAGATATGGTCGTATCAGTCCGCGAAGCCGCCACGCATGTTAGTGCGTTGTATGACGCGATTCGCTGCGGGCTTTCAGGCGAAAAGCGCTGATAAACGACACCTGCCACCTGCGCCGTTATCATGATTACTAATGTAGCGCGTTCAGGATTCCATTACAAGTAGGTACCTACTACATGCGTACAGGGTACGAAACAATATATCAATGTAGGGTGGAGTTATTTTGTACCTAATTTTGTTAGAAGGAACATTAAACATATAATTTTTTAATCAAATCTATTTGCGATTTGATCAGAGAATTAAATAGGTAAGTACTAGAGTCAGCAAATAAAATAAAATAAAAATACGCGAGTTAAATCCGTTAATAGTTGTTTCATTACAATTAATTAAATACTAGTTTACTTTCAATTGCCCTCGGGATTCTTATATTTTCCCGAGATATTTTTTTTAAGTACATACTTAGCTTATGCCTTTGATGTACCTAGAGGATAGATCTACATATAGGTACCTACTTACTTTTATGTTATACTCCTTGTGATTATTTACTGGCATACAGAGTTCGAGCCTTTACATATCGACAAGAAACCTACCAATAAGCGTAAGATTGCGAAGTATTGTTATTTCCCTATAAACTCTATTGTACCCTAAAAACGTAAAAATATATAAACATACCTATTTTAATGGGTTTTAAAGTACTTAGTACCGCTACCTCTCATAAAATTTCTTACCGAAAAAGCGGATTTTGCACACTAGATTCTTTATAAATGCTGCCTGTTTAAGCTGCTAACTAAAAAACCTACAAAGGTAGGTAATTTTTGATGGTGTGCGTAGTACAAGTGCACTGAAAACGAAGGTCGTTGCTTCGGACGGCTTCGGTGCGGACACACCTGTTTAATGGAATTACCGCTATCAGCGACCAGATATGATATTATATCGCTAATCAAACAACACCATACCGTACTTCAGAGTAGGTAAGAAGATAGATACCTAATTAATTTAATTGAGTAACTGAGACCATCAAGGGCTTACTATAAAATAGTCATATAGATTTATTAAATTATCATATACCTACATATAGGTATCTAGGAAAACTTATCAGTTTTTTTAATAAACTGCTTACTGTTGTTTATTTAGTTGATGGATGAAACTACACGGATTAGTTAGGTACTGAATGTATAAATAAGTTACTAACTGTACTTACAAAAGTAAGCCCCGTAGGTATACGTAGACATATTTAACACGACAAATCTAATTGACGAATGTCGGCTGTGTCTATAGTATAAGTTACTGTACTTATTTTGAGTTTGTTTATTTTTTTTCAAAAGATATAGTTTTTTGAGAATATTTGGACGTTCTACTATGATTACCTACCCACTTACACAATACCTAGGTACCTGCTCACATGATTAAAATCATATTCTAGTTAGGTCTATAACTCTGTGTGACTACGGATCAGAAAATTCCAGGTTTAAACCCTGCTGATTCATGTAACACTTGTTTTATTCCATTTTGTTTACCTAGGTTCAGCAATTAGCTGTATTGTTCGCTGCTATGATGGCAGTGAGTTAATGTTTGGCGAACAAGCGTTCCACTTTAAAACGTTTATTTTACCGAGCATACCATTTTTAAACCTTATTTCTACAACGCTAGAGGTTATATTTTATTGTTCAAAATAAAAAAGTACATATTGATCGAATTAAGACCTTGTTGCGTGCGTAGTAAAGACGGTTTTATTCTCTTGTGTGTTGTATGGTACTTGTTAAATTATGATTATAAACACGCAGCTGACCAAATATTGTAGTTTGTAGTCGTGATAATTGGCCGTGATGCAATCGTATGATCTCCGCAAATTCTTGTAGACTTGAAGTTTTTAATAATATATTTTATTAATTTTGTACTTTTCTATCTTTCTGACACCTTTGTAAAAACGTATATATATAGGTACTTAGATGGCTAATTTATAATGACCGAATCATCTATGTAAGACGTAAGGAGATACTTATAGGTACCTAGTACCTACTTATTCAATAAACTCGTAATCACCATTTCCAATATCCGAGGGGTAGGTAGGTATATTTTTGCGCATAGGTGAAGGTTTTGGTTCTAAATAGTTCTAATTTTATGAATGGCATAAGTCTCTCACGATTTCCAACTGAAATTAAATTGTATAATTATAAAACCTACCTACTTCAGACTCCAATATGCTGTCAACTTTATTGTTCTGTTACCTGTGTAATTTTATTGTTATATATAAAATAACTAAAGATGTCGAAATTTGCTATCTGAGAGCCGTATGGCTAACTGTACCCACTGCCACTGGCTTTAATCTGTAAGCTACTTATTTTAATCTTCATATTTATGGATTAGGTACCTTAATATTTCTGAACGTTTTATTTGTAAAAAGAAAAACATATTTTTCCCTGTGATATTCTAAACATTTTTTTTTATTTTAATTAAATGAAAGGAGTGGTCAGGTTAAGGGAGTGGTAAGAAATCAAAGATGTTTTATATTTCAGTTTTTCTTTTATTTTCTTTTTCATTGATTTATCTTGTGAAAACATCAGTGCAGACTTTATCAAACAGAAATTACAAGGAAAATATTGATAAATCATAAACAAAAAACAAGTAAATATGTGACTGGTACAGTTTGTGACTAATTCATTTGAAAATTTTGGTTGGAACGCTTTCGTCGTTTTGCAGAAATGATTTGCATATTGTAAGTATACAATGATTTTATCGATTCATTAATTTTATTTGAACCTTAGGTAGTCGCATTAACAAGTAGCGAGGGGTGTAAAGGCTGAAAGTGGTTGCTAGTGGCTGTTGTAACACTTGTAGCCTATATATCGGCTCGCCCTCGATCCTTGCTGGCGCGCCCACCGCGGCCGCGCGTTTCGCGTCCAACCTCATTATATTTGTACCAAACGGGTCTGGAGGACCATCAACTCATTTCTCAATAACTAAATCTATAACAGTCTATTTAAAATTATTTTACACCATAATAAGAATTATATAAGATAATTAAAGCATTTTCACCTTATATTCAAAATAAAATCATAAAAGGTCTCAAATTGATAATTTTTTCACTAAAATTTAATATTTTCCATTTGTTACATACATTATTTACATATACAATGTGCTTGGTCATAATTTATAAATTAATAATAACGTTTACGACGAGCACTCACATAATACCTATATCATATTCTAATAGCAACATAATCGCCATGCAAAATCACACTCATGAAATTTTAAATTAAATTAATAAAATTATTTATATAAACCAACTTAGAATCGGTTTACTTCTTTGATATAAAATGGAAGCATCGTTTTAAAACTAAAAATCATCTAGGACTGTTTCGAAAGATTATTATTTTATTATTAGCTTGAGAATCAACGCAAGATGTGGAAACTCTTTGAACGTTAACGAAATTATAGTCCTGTAAGGTTTTTAGACATTCGACAAATCGCTCAATATATTTACACATGTTGGACTAACAACTAGGTAAAGCTTTTTACAAGTTCAATAACAAAACAATCGGTCAACAGACGTTGCATTGCAAGACACAAGTACAGTCTCCTTCACGTAATGCCACATTTTTTACATTAAAATTAACGTAAGTTTATAGGTAGTTCTTATATTGATCGTAACGAGATCATACATAGGATGTGTTCGCGAGAGCTGATCGCACCGTTCCGGCGCTGGAGGCCGGAGTTCCCGCCGCTGCCTCGCGCCGCTCCGCGCGTTTATCTCCACGAGGTATTTTACCATAAATTAAGTCTCTTTTACCCTAGATACTATTTAACACATCGGCCTGTCCTGTTGGCTTTGTTTTTCTGCTGTCTGTAACAAAAGAAAATTTTAATTTAGTATTTAGATTTCACCAAGTGGAACATTCCTAAATTTTTCAAACGACAGAAGGCGAACCCTAGTCGCTTGTGAGGGGTGATGAGGGTGTGGTTACCAATCGTTGCACAGATGCGCGCGCACATGTTATGCTAAAAATTTATGGCATATCTTTCGACTCTGCTAGGTATAGATACTTTCTTAAACAAGAATAGTAACACATTCTTATGCCCGACCGAATCTAGGTAGTTATGTGATACCAGGTACTACTGTTTTGCAGTACCTACATTAATAAAATACTTAAGATCATGGTACTTGGCGATGATATAGTACTTATAGGCGATATAGGCAAGCCTAAGTTAAGTTTCAGGCAGATATCACTTGAGCATAATCATTTAGTTGTAGATTCAGCGTACATTTTTGAGTGTGAAGTGTTAGATTACTGCTTCCCGTCCGCTCACATCCGCGGCGCAGCTGAGCGGGCGCACGTGGCCACACCCTATTTACGGACATACCAAAGGGAGAACACACATGTTCTGAACAGATCGGGACATTGCGAGTACACGTGAAATCCCTTTATGAGAGAAGCATTGTCGAATGGATAATGAAAAGGTATATATGGCGACTGAATTTATTTAGCTATCCGACTACCGGCACTGCATCGTCACGTGTTAACAGTGCTCACGCAGCTGCGAGCGACCGTTACCCGCACAATGCCCTCGATCGATTTGTTGACGACGATGGAATTGATCGGCGAAATCGTTGCACGTGTGCTGTCAAGTTCTGCGGAGATATTTTGCGGTAGAGCTGCATTGTCTACTCGCCGCCACAGTTTATTAGTTCGGAGAAGCGTAAAGGTGCTCGTAAAACTTTCACATGCGCGATTTATGCGTGGCGAGGTGTGCTAAGACTAAGATATTATTCAGAGGAGCGGGTGAGCGTGGGCGCGGACACCTGGCGACTCGTTAGTGTCGCCTGTCAGTGAGGTGGCGCGCAGAACGAACGCTTAGACGACTTGCGACCTGAGCTGAACTGTGTAGGCGAGAAGAATCTCGTTAAATCTTTGCAAGTTGGAATCTACTATATTTGACTCAAACTATTTAAAAACACAAAGTAGGTATGTCTTTTGAAAGCCGACATGAAAACTTAGTTTGATAGTCGCTCGTCTAAAGGGATTAGATTGATTGTAAGTAACATGCGGGTTAGTCAATTGAATAGGTATCCAACTTATATTGACATTTAAGAGTCCAGTAAAGAATAAGGTAGCGTGGACGCGCTTTGTTATTTAAAGACTAATATGTTCTATCAACTATAACAGCGTTAACAGTGGGGTGGAGCCCCTTATGCCGATTTAAAGGGTGTCACTCTGGATTACACGCCTAACCATATCCATTACGATTAACACTTTATAACGCCGATGCGCAAAGTCAAGTAAGGCAAGTAGTCTGTGATCGTGCTTCTTGTCTTGACATTTACAATCACGCCATAAAAGGGCAACGTAGGAATAAAAGCACTGTAAGATTGCAGAGCACTCCGGTTGAGATTGTAGTAAAACAAAGGACAAGCGCGTGAGTGAGAGCGGAGGAGCCGACTAGCAATGTTGGCGAAAGGTCTCACGGCCTCGCGGGCGCCCGCTGGGTCCAGGCAGCTGCGGTTGCGAGCAACAATTACAGACAGTTGAGATAGCAGCCGTGGTGTATGCTCGTGACCGGAGTTTGTGGCACACGGCACTCGATGCCCCGAGAGATATCACCGTGAAATGTTGTCTCACGACCACGACGCACAACGGTGTTCCGGATTACGGCACGATCGCCGCAAGTTCTTATTTTGTTGTTCAGTTTTGAACAACCAATAATGATGTTATAATGATATATATATTTCTATTTTGAAATGGGCTTATTTCAATATGAGTTGCAAGTTTTTGGTGAGGAATGCGGTCCGATTAATCCGCATTCCGATTGTATATTGTACTACGTCGTAGACAATAAATTAGTAAATAAATATAGCTATCGTAAGATGTCGCCGGCGCCTGGAGCCAATTATCAATTCATGATTGTTTATTGGATAGGTAAATTTTAACTATCAAAGTTTGGGAAATTTTATATTGATTATTTTATCTACCTGCCGTTGGTACATGCTTATTTAGTATGAAGAGAAGAGATAGAAGTTGGAATAACTCGTTAGTTGTAGAATTTTTAGAGTATGAATGTATTTATTTACTTCATTTGAATGCATCAATTTCATTACTGTGTTATTATTATTAAAGCGCACAGTGTCTAGTAAATCACGATGCTCGTCGCGAGTAAATTCACTTACATCCAACAACTGGTGGATACTAAAATTTACGTGTCACGTCCAAGTATTAACGAGCGCGCCTGTGCCTGCGGCGGTTATCGCGAGGCAAACGAATAAATCCTTCGCGGTGCACCTGCCGCGCGGCGAGCTCGAGTGCTGCACTGATCTCAACCAGAAGTGCACTTTCAGTCGATTCTTAGAGGAACGTCCTTGCATTGAGGTTAATACAAAAGTGAGGTTCACAGAACTGTCATTTCACGCGAGTATCAAGCGGAAAAGCGAAATACGTGTTGAATATTCAGATAGTGTGTCAGTACACGGTCATTTACGCGGCGCCGGCGCAGGTGGCCGCGCTTCAAGGCTGAAATTCAAAACAGTCGTCACGCATGCATGATCAGCGGGTTTGACTGCGACTTCTATTCGTTGTTTCAATATAATACGAAGACAATATAGAAACCTCGAGTAAGAATAATGCATGCATAACAATGTGTCTATGTGAATGTAAGTAATTGAGCATTGGATTCAGTGAGATAAGATGGTATTTGTCCGATAGTTAGTTACTTACTTAGCTCTAGGGCTGTGCTGTGCTCTAGGAATGTGTCATATAAGAAATGTACTATTTATGTAGGTATAATATATCATCTAACTATTGTTTGTTTGCAATGCGATGCGTATAACGCGATGGCGTCTTAAAGTCGCTTGTGAAACTCAGCATCTCCGCTTTTACCTTCCCGCGCTTGCGAAACACGCAGGTGCGCGCCGCAAAAACAACGACGCGGCCGATTTCATTTACTTCTTTATGCAATACTGTCTATCTAGTTGAGTGATTAGTCTATATTTTCGGACTTATTCAATACAATTTAATGGAAATCTGATATGTACCTACTTAAGTATTATGTTTACATTTAATTTCCTTGGATATCTCTATTATCTTTCATCATTATCGATGTGCAAATAAACCTTATTTGGTACGTAGCGACTCAATGGAAACTTACCGTTTGATTTCTGTGTTCGTGGCTACTCGGTCTGCGGAGGATGGTGTTCGGCTGAGGGCGCGGGCCGAGAGGACGGCGGGCTGGGCGCGGAAGAGGCGCAGCGGCGCACGGAGGAGCCGCAAGTGCTCCCTCCGCGTCGAATTGGCCCACCGCGGGATGATTCTCCAGCGCCGATTGCAGGTCGCAGATGTAATCTATTACATGCTGAATCACTTCTAATTTGGAAATCTTCCTGTTTTTGGGCATGAATGGTACCAGATCCTGGAGCTTTGAAAGGTACATTTGAATTTCAGCGTTTTCGCCGTCGCGGTGCCTCTGGATGCGACCACCGGCTATGGCAGGAACGGAGGCGCCGGTTGCGCACACTGCTGTTATAGCTTTCATTGTGATTTATAAAATACACTGAACACGAGCACTGGGTTATATCGCGGCACGTAACACGTGTGTCTAGTGGCGACTGCGAGCGAGGAATGAAGAGATGGTCGGTGACGCGTCGTATATATGTACGCTGGTGGGGAGCGGGGCGGGTCCGAGCGGCCCAATGGGCGCGCGGGGCGAAGCCTGATTTTCCCATGGCGGCGGCGGCGGCGGGCGCCGCGTCTGCCTGTGCTGGGCGGCCCTGACTAAGGCCGTTGCGCTCGTGATATGCACTCTATTGTTGTCGTTTGGTATGCTCATGTGGACAATATAGTTAATTGGTAGGTAATTATTAAAGTTTTTTCTAGGTAAAATAATATTTAAGTACTTATTAAAAATCAAGTTTTTGTAGGTAGGTCCATAAATACCTATGTATCCATAATATTTATTATTAGGTGAAGGACGTAGGTATCGTCAAATTTTTTATCACTGTTTTCAAATTAAAGTCAATTTCATTTGTCAACTCTGTAACTTGTCTTACCTAGCCACATTTCTTTAACATCCGGGTAACCAACCATGTGGTTAATCTAGCTACGTTTATGAACTTACTTATAGATAAAAACAAAATAAATTTTCATTACACCTACACCTGAGGTATCCAGAAATAGTTTTATTACTTACCTATTTTACAAAACACATTCACATTATTATATTACATATGTCGGTTTTCGGTAGGTGCTTAGATACAACAAATTGTACCTACGTACCTACCTATCTAATAGGTACCTACCTACTGTTTAGTCATGAGATGAGCTAGGTGAAAGGAATTTTAGAAATCTCTCTTCCATTGGGTAGTTTTTTCAAAATACATATTTTTTTGTCGGGCATTGCATAGGTACGTGTGTGAACAATCAGGCTGCGCCCGCGCAGGACAGGTGGCGGGGGCAGGGGAGGGGGTGTCACGAACAATAGCGAACGTGACGGCATCCACTTGTCGCGCTCCCACGGCGACAGGTCCTGGGTTGGAGGCTGCGGCGGAGCGACCATGCTGAAAGAACTCAACTACCATACCTGTAAAATATTTTTTATGTTTCACCTTCCGATTTGCTTTTATGTGTCATTCGATTGAATCGGATTTACTGAACATATATACCTAATATTTTAGAGGGATATAGAACATGTACCTGCTTATCTATATCTTATGGATATATATAGATTTATAGGGCTTCTGTCCGCGACTTCATCCGCGTGGAACTCCTCCTTTTTTGCAGTCGGTTAAAAAGTAGCTTATGTCCTTTCTCATGCTCCAGACTTTCTTTGTACCAAAATTCATTTTAATCGGACCAGTAGTTTTAGCGTGAAAATGTAACAGACAGACAGACAGACGGAGTTACTTGCGCATTTAGGTATAATATTAGTACGAAAGTAGGAATTCTTGATATAAAAACCATAAACCTATCTTAAATTGAATAATGGAACAATTACATAACAGATACCTATACGAAAAATAATTAAGCAATTTGTGGAGTAAGTAATAGATGCCTATATAAATATTTTCATATTTTATGTAGGTAGGTACTTATAACATTGCCTTGCATTAAGGTAGAATTATGTTGCACAATATTGGCGAAATTGTATAAACTTCAGTTTTTCAGTATGATCCCAGACAAAAACTATGATTTTTATAGGTAGATAATTTAAGGTGAGTTCAGGTTCATTGGTTATATTTCTCCACGTAAATGGTCTATAGCCCATACACGACCACACAAAGAGGTCCGAATCGTAATAACAGTGACCATAAAAAACGAGCAGCAAAAAGTCGAGTCACCTTGAAGGCGGGAGTAAAGAACTCAGGTTGAGAATTGCTTCATTTGATGTTATTTGGAACGCCATTTAATTCTAACCGATGATGCGATTCAAATAAGGTAATTGGGAGGTGTGACGAATAGTAGAAGGTAAAAGTGAACTCGTTACTTTTAACCGTAACGTATCGTGATTTTTTTGACAGTAACAACCTACCTACTTAGCTAATTACCTAAGTATGTAGTATAAAATTATATTTATATTATTTTTCATTTGTCTTAGTTATAATTTACTTACTGTTATAATATAAACATTATGTTTGCGTTCATGACATGAAATCATACCATCGATTTTCAATTAATGGCTTGTGGTCCAAAAATACAGTCGTCAAACAAATAGATAAGTATACATGTATTAAAATTAGAAACATTGCCATTACCAAGTTGAGTGAAGGGAGTTTTTTGCAGTTTCTGATAATATATGAAAGCACCTGCAGAGCAATTCGTTTCATAATATTGTTTTAAGAATGCAGGTAAGGATGTACCTTTTGTCGAATTTGGTGGCGACAAGTAGAAAAAAGTATGCGATCACAAAAACATTACGACGGACTAAAATTAGGTAAGGTGTTTTTATGTCTGTGTAAATAGACAGACAGATTTAAAGAAGGACACAACAAAAAAATGCAAACTGCATCTCTAATCGCTTTGTTCTATAAGGTGACAAAATGTCAAGAAAGCATAATATCGTCTGTAAATAATGACAGGTACCAAATACGTACAAACCAAATACATATTGATTTTACCAAATTATAAAAGTAAACAACAGTATCAACAAACATCAGTCCCGTGTAGCTAAGTCGGGTTTTGGCATAAAGTGAAGAAATACGTAATTGAATAAGATTCTAAACAACAGCGCATCTAGTATTTCAGAAGCTTGCACCAATTTTTGGGTATGTGTTTGAGGCGAGCTGAAAACTTGTCGCTCTCCTATTATACCCCAACACGGAACTGCAGATCTGTGATCAAATTTTGATCTATCTAACGACTAAGTTTGAGGGTCTATCAGTTCTATGTGTAATTGGTGGATGGTAAGTTTTAGGTTCAGCAATACGAGTAAGGGCAGAAGGGGTCGCAGCGCGCGTGTCGTGGGAGTGCCGACCACGTGCCGCTCCCATCGCGTGATACACCCTGATTGATCAGCATTATTTGCGCCTATATTACGCCACTCATTGTGTAAATGCCTTTCAAATGCGTGTCGCTGTTTATTGAACCTACTGTAAGTATATGCACGCTTGTCAGGAGCACAGGAAATATAATAGTCTACAACCAGAAGCAATTGAAATAGGTATATAAGTATTTAGCGAGAACGATGCAATTTAGTGAAATATTTTTTGCAGTAAGTACGTAAATAAAAAAGATATTTTCATAAGATATGCTATTCACTTAGCTGTAATTGCTGATAGCTATGTGGCTAATTTAAGTATTTTGTTGTGTGTAGGTTACTTAAGGTTTAAAGAGTGGGTAAGTAAATAGTTTCACTTACAATATGTAAGTAAGTAGGAAGTTACTTATCTATTACAACTGTAATTCTCAAGAGAATTCGATTTATAAAATTTTCTCATGGGTTCCATAGTAGTTTCTTATCGACAGAGGCGGTAACACAATATCTAGAGGCAGTAAACCACCATGGGCAGTATTGGCTAGCCTTTGTTATTACGCGCGGGCGCTTATTGACGGGGTAAACAGTTCGATTCCCTCGCTCCCACGGGAGGGCGCGAGAAATCCCTTAATTCTGACATGCAGGTGCGGGCTCATTACGCGCTTTTCCGACACGTGCCGGCGCGTGCAGCGTTTGCATTATATACGGGGTTTTGTTTCGGTTATCTAATTTATGTAGTCATTACATCGATGTACTGTATCGGTATATGAAGTATGTACCTATAGATCAATAAATAAATCTCCTTTAAAATTTACTACGATTTACTTCAGTAAAGAAATTTTATGTTTAGGTTATACCTACTATAATATATGTGCAAAAAATATGCATTATAAACAGAAAAATATTCGATCGCTGTTAATAGCTTAATAAGTTTTGGTTCTTTTCAAACTAAAAATAATGCAAACTGTTCAAAATGGTTTCATTACCACGAAAAATGTAAAAGCTTCGGCCGAAAAATCCCAAGGTCCGATGGGAAGCGCGGGGTTCTCGTGTGAACCTGGCGTGGGAGCGGCGTGCGCCGGCGCAGGTCACAGGTCGCTTTGGGATAATTACGGGCCGCTCGCCTGCACCGATTTCACTGTTCGGACATTCGGTACTGATACTGTTAATTATTTACAGACGCATCGAAAAATTAATTATTTGTGTGGAACGCTTAATAAACATACATGGACAGTCAGCCTTGACATTTATTGTAACAATAAATCATATTTCTGTGATTTAAAATTAAATTCACAATTTTAATTTTTTGGGCTTTAATCGATAGGTAATAGTGCACTGCACTATGCACCTACTACACATTTAAAAGTTTTACTGTAGGAAAATACCGTAATTGAGAAAATGATTGGAATCAAAAAGTAAATCGTGGTATAATTTGGGTAGGTACAAGCATACGCGAGGATCGTGGGAGCAGAGGTTTCTTGAGTGAACTGCCGATCCGTGGGAGCCTTCGTCAAACATGCTGTCACTTCTGCCCTTAAGTATTTTTAAACCTTAGTCACAAAGGTCCTAACTATTCTGTTTCTGTTATTTATTATATTGCTCATTTGAAAGATGAATGACGAATTCGTAGTATAATAAATGATCCCCATCAAAAGATTTAGAATTACAATATAGGGAGATTTAATTTGCAATAAGCGTTAAAGGCATTTAATAATGCAGACGTCCGTCCACGTGCATGGATGAGGAACAAATGCTCAGCAATCGGAGTAATGAAGGTGCGGGGGTGCAGGGGTGAAGGGAGTAGAGGGTGGACACGTGGCAGTCACGTGACAGTTTTTACATATATGAATAAGGGGAGGATATATATATTTTACGTGTAATGATATTAGGTACTATGATTACTAAAAAAGTCTAAGCACCGAAAAGACAAGCAGTACAGAATACTCAGGTGAGAACTGGACATAAGCTATGTATAGAGCAGCAATTTTTCCGAGCATATATTAAGAAAGGTTGGTTTTACATAATCTTTACTACGACTAAGAAATGTCTGCAAGCGTTTGGGTAGGACGGTTATAGATAATTTTATTTTATTTCTTATCACGCCCGTGGTGAATATGCTAGTAGTGCAACTTCGAACCTGTCTACTGGGTTGATCAAGTAAGGCCGCGACTGTAGAAACTAGCCAAAAATCCTAGCGTAAATTAGTTAAAATTTTTATTATGGTATACTTGATTGAGTGTAGAGAAATAGTTACTGAATGATATGATATAACATTATCATTGTCAGTAGGTAAGCATATACGTGTTCACGCTAGACTGTAATTGCAAATGTCGCAACAACAGGACCTAAGTAATAAATTTACTGGATTGTGTTGTCAAAGCGAAACTCCCACAGAATCAAAACAGAAATTGTGTATATTTTCCCACAATCGACGGTATAATGAAAACTGGGGATTAAAGTGGATTGAATCACCCCGAACGCACTGCGTTGTGACGTCACGCTATAAAAACCACTATAACATAACCTCTAATTCTGCGAGGAGGAACTTGTAATCTATGGATTACATTTAAATAAGAGAGGTATAGGGATCTTGTTAGAACGGTTATTGGTGCTTGCAACTAGGGGTGTTGTGACATGGCGTGGGAGCCGCTTCTATTGTACTGGCACTTAACTCGGTCGTGATAAAAGAGCTATAGGACCATTAGACGCATTCGATTTGCTCATTCGTTGTCGCTGATGAATGGGATTATGCTGAATGTATAGAATCGATTATTTATTTATTTATTTATTTACACTTTATTGCACAATAAAAAACAAATGTACAAAAGGCGGACTTAATGCCATACGGCATTCTCTCCCAGACAACCTTAAAGCAAACAGAGAGCATGTGTAGGCGCAAAAGGAATAATACATATAATATAATAGATACAATATATAACAGGAATACATTACATAAATACAATACATAAATATACTAAAATATATATATATACAAAAATACATAAATAACTACAATGATAGATGATGAAAACTAAAGGTTTAAAAAGTGCTTACGTAACAAACGCTTGAATGCTAACTTACTCGGTGCTTGCCTGATAGATAGAGGGAGAGAATTCCAGAGACGGATTGCCTGAAGGGCGAAAGAGTTGGAAATGAAATTAGTATGGTGAAGAGGAATACTAAGAGTGAGGGATCGAGAAGAACGGAGTTCACAGCCCGGCCGTGCAGTGTGAAAAGAGAAAGGGGACTTTAAATAATCAGGAGAGGAATTATCATAAAGAATAGAAAATAGTAAAGAGAGGATGTGGATATTTCTACGATCACGGATGGAAAGCCACTCAAGCTGACGCCGGTAGAATGAGACATGGTCATATTTACGAAGACTGTAAATAAACCGAATACAATTATTAAGTAGCTTGTCCAGTTTGTTAAGGGATACTTGAGAAATGTTAGAATAACACACATTAGCATAGTCAATGATAGGTAACACGAGTGCCTGGATCAGCAGCGTTTTAGTGCAAACAGGAAGAAAATTCTTAAAACGATATAACGTGCGCAGAGTGTTGGTCACTTTGCGACTAACCTCCGCCACTTGAGCATCCCAAGATAAAAAGTTGTCAATTATCAACCCGAGATTCCTGACCTGAGCCGACAGAGGAATAACGTCGTCATTAAACAAAATCGGTGTGACGAGAGTGTGGTCTAAATTAGATAGTTGTCGTGAACTGCCTACAATGATGGCCTGACACTTAGTAGGATTAACAGTAATGCCGAATTTGGCAGACCAGTCGGAAATAAGGTTCAGGTCATCATTTATGAGACAGACAGCACGATTTATGTCCTTAACTGGAGCTTGAGCATACAGTTGCAAATCATCTGCATACAGATGGTAAGAGCCTTGGAGGTTGGTAGTAACTAAATTAATAAAAATGGAGAATAATAAAGGGGAGAGAATACCACCCTGAGGCACACCAGAGGATAAATCACACCACTCGGACATAGATTTATCCATACGGATAGCCTGACGGCGGTCGCGGAGATATGACGAAAACCACTGTATTACTGTGGCCGACATCCGTAATCTAGAAAGAGTAGCAACTAGAAGATCGTGGTCCACTGCATTAAAAGCATTAGAAAAGTCAATCAGCACTAAAACAGTTACCTGTGAGGATTCCATGCCTTGTCTAATATCCTCAGTGACCTTAAGCAGGGCAGTAGTAGTGCTGTGACCAGGGCGGAAACCAGATTGATAATTAGATAGTAGCCCGTTGCTAAAAATAAACTGGGAAAGTTGCTTATGAACAGAAGCTTCTAAAACTTTTGAAAGAAAAGGGAGAATGGAAATAGGACGAAAATTATTTAGTGCCACTGGGTTGGCTATTTTAGGAAGTGGAATAACGTAAGCGGTACGCCATACATTTGGAAAATCACCAGTAAATAAGGAAAAATTAACGACGTGAGTAATAACATCATAAGGTTTTTTTTTTTTTTTTTTTTTCGAACTGAATACTGAAGCGCAGTTGGCCAGCTAATGGGCCTTCACTGCAAAACCGGACGGGTGGCGAGACTCCTGAAAGGAGACTCTTAAGCCTTTTGGGTTGGTTTAGGGTTTTTAGCCCTGACCGACCCGAGGGCCCCCCAAGGTGGGGGTCGCACCTCGGCTCGGGCCGTCAGGAGGTGTGTTGACACGACTATTATGTTGCAAGGGAACAGAAGGTCCCTGCGGATAAGTCCGACGCGCGCCGGGTGTATGTGGACGTCTTCGACCCCGCCGGCGGGGCCGCTGTAACACTATCGAGTATGCTAGGTGTGGGTGAGGCCGCATGCCGCGCGGCAGCTGCCTGTGTGTCGGTGTTCGGTTTGTGTGCGTGGGAGGGCGCGTGGCGGCCGCTATGGCGGCCGTGATCGAATCGGGCGGGTCCAGGAGGACGTTACGAGGGCGACGTTTACGAACAGTTTCGTCAGCGCGAACCGTGTATTCGGAGGCTTGAACGACTAACGGATTTGGATGATGCGGAGCTTTATCGAAATAACCGCGCGACGCGGTTTGCATAAAAGTCCCCAGAGTGGGAGATCGAGGTCCCTATGGAGATCCCTATTCCTTTCGTAACGACGCGCGCCTACGGCCATACGCAGAAATTTGTTTTGAATGACTTGCAGACGTTGCAGTTTGTATTGGCTGACGTGTGCGAACACTACGCTAGCGTAAGTCATGATGGGACGCACACAGGTTTTGTAAATTGTCAGCTTATTTCTAAGTGACAGTTTACTCCGCCCGTTGAGCATACAGTATAAACGGCCTAGAACGAAAGCGGCCCTATTCCTAACTATTTCTATATGCGCTCTGAAGGTGAGTCTGCGATCGAGGGTGACGCCCAAGTACTTTGCTTGGCTAGACCATGGAATTTGCCTATCGAATAGCGTGATCGGGAGTTCGTGGGTTCGATAGAGTGTCTTGCGTGTGAAGCACACAGCGGCACTCTTCTCTGGATTGACTTCTATCCTCCAAAGACGGAACCAATCGCCTAGAAGGTTCATGGCCCGTTGGAGATATAGATTGAGACGGCGGGGGCTCTTATACGACGCATAGATGGCGGTGTCGTCTGCAAATAAGGCATACCTAACTTGAGGGATTTTGGGGATATCGTTGGTGTACAAGGAATATAGGAGAGGTGAAAGAACGGAGCCTTGTGGGACTCCCGCTCTCAGCGGATGAAACATCATAAGGGGATAAGATAAAGTTGAGGACGTAGGTTGCTAATTTTATTTCTAATTTAGTAAAATTATATTTTTCTCTATGGTGATTTTTTTAATTAATCTGATAAGCAAAAGTACGAGCTTTCAATGGCACCATTAATAAAAAAAATAAAGTAGGTATTATTTTGAAGGTGCATAAACAATATAGGTCATACAAAAATTTGCAATACAAAATCTGCATATTCTCATGAGTACTTGTAGACTATTAACGGAACCAATGAGCCATAGAAAGCATTATTGTACTTTTTGAAGTACCAAGAAATACCACGATAATAGAAATCGGGGTGAAAGCCGGGTGCATGTGGGGCACGATATCTTGATTCACTTTACACTCATGAGGGTTTTAATTCATAAATATAACGTTCTGCCGTTTTTAGTGAAAGAAACGCCCTTAAACCTTTGGCGTCAATTATTCGTGACCCTAATTGCAGATGATGCGATACGGGGCATTGTGCCGGTTGACGCCGCTATTGGTTTATTTGTTAACTTTTTTCTTCGGCTGCCGGGTACAGCGGCTGTTTAGTGTTTGGGGTTTTAAAGTCTGTTTGTTATTGTTGCTTTCTTAGACGACGTATTGTGATATTGACGACGTATTGTATTCTGAAATGCCGGTCCATTGTAGACGTCATGAATTTGATGAAAACTGCACTATTGTATGCAGCTAAATTATTTTGTAAATTAATATTAAGAATAATTACTTCAAAATTAACCATCTGGTAACTGACGTTAGCTTAAATGTGCAAAATAATATGCGAGTAATAATTTGAAAAATGATTTTCGTGGCGTTTAACTAGGTTACCATAAGCTATTATGATTTGTAGTAGGTAAGTATTAGACTTATAGAACACTTATAGCAACACCTAATTACAACTCAGTATATAATAGGTTTGAGGCGAGTATTAATTAATCATTTTGATTATGGATTTCGGTTTCATCTAGTTTAGTTACACTACCTATTAACATAAAGATGAAATATTCATTTGTATTTTTATTTATGGTATTGAATAAAATAAAAACTGCCGTGGCGATTTTAAAAAAATATTTTTCAATTGGAAAACTACATTTACCCTGAGTAAAATAGGCTATAGATTATTTTGATTAAAAATATTGGGGATCCATCGAAGCGGCCGGGCCGCTGGTATTAGATAATTATGTACCTGGATGTTTTATTAAGATACTTGCTTTCATTGTTTTTTGCTTTGCTTCTTACCTCAGCAACGATTAATGTCCCGAGGCACACCTAAAAAGGTGCAATTATGATGACAAAATGAAAACAGAAGGATCGAAAACGGTTTTAGTCAAAAATCGAACATTTGCTTTGGCTTAACAAGGTGTTAGCTCCCCTATAGCAGCAGTATGGCACAACTGCGCGGTATGTGAATCGCGGCGCGCTGCTTTTCACACAATCGCAGCTGCGGCGCCGTCGGACACTATCCCGTACTGCACAGCTGCGCGATGTATGCAAACGTCTAATAAACTTACACTTTTTATTAGCGAGTTTACAGTAGCATTGTCACCAACATTCTGGATGGGCGTTGATGATGTCGCAGATAACGATGGCAAGGACGATACACATAGACATAAAGTACGAAATGCGATCGGTCGAATGACGTCTTATATAGTTAAAATACAATACAAATAATATTTATTCGACACCAAATGGGTGCAAAATGGTGTTACATGCTATAAAGAGCTATTAGTTAGATATGATACATAGTAATAAAATAAAATTAGGTGTACATTCGTTTGTATCTTTTATGTAGCATATCCCTACTAATATTATAAATGCGAAAGTAACTCTGTCTGTCTGTCTGTTACGCTTTCACGCTAAAACTACTGGACCGATTTAAATGAAATTTGGTACAAAGAAAGTCTGGAGCCTAAGAAAGGACATAGGCTACTTTTTAACCGACTGCAAAAAAGGAGGAGTTCCACGCGGACGAAGTCGCGGGCAGAAGCTAGTGTTAATATAAATTAGAAAATATTCATTTCTGACGCCTTCGCGGTTATTACACATTGGAATGAAATAGTTATACCTAACGGATTTAATTCGCGTATATATTTTTTTTTCTGACGTTTCAAAAACTTTACGGTTCCCATATTACTAACTTTAGCGTTAGACATTCGTCAGCTCAGTCGTGCTACGAACATAGACCTTTTGTGAATAAACAATGTTACTATATCTACTTAATACTTAAATTATTTGACGCTGACTTTGAATTTGGATATTCTCCTTTAATTACAAACGCTCATCAAAGCTGCAAATGCTATCTGATTGTAGCTAATAATCAGGTCTAAAGGATTATTACGCTCATTTCCTATGTTCGACCTTGGTCAGCAGAACGGTTGGTTTCATCTGATGGACATATTGTACATGTGTCTCTTGGGTCTGGCTATTCGGAGACAAAGCGCCGTTGTCGCTATATCGGGCTTCCCGATGCCCGCACGTGGCGAAACATTTGGCGCCCAGGCGAAGGCGGCCCGCCCAAACAGATTCCGCTACAGCTATAAACATAAACTCGGTGCTTTTCTTTTCTTTTAATTATCTTATTCTTTTACCTGATGTTTGTATCGTGTATTTTTTTCAACCTAAACTTGGTTCCCATAAAGAATGGTATCTTTATTGTTTCGGAAACTTTATACACCTAAAATTATCTGTAAAAAAATAATTGCATATTAACAAGAGCCATAGAAATATCATACACTTATAAGTAACTGTGATACAAGGAACAACAAATTTCCCTTTACTACTGCATCATTGATACTAGAAGTGGGACCATTAAGCATCCAGCAGAAGCAACGTCGGCCACTGATGGTCCATGTGATTAATGATACCAACATTGTATCAATATTTGCATAAAAAGCTGACTAGAAAGAAACATATCAACCCGCGGATCTCATCATGTTGGTACTTACGTTACTTTGTTAAAGTCTTAAATTGTGACCTCTAAAGCTTTACAATTTTAAACTTTATTCTCTACATAATAGCTTTTAAATTGAATCGACATGCAAAGATACAATATTTATAACTTTGATATTTAACTTCATAAGGTTTCGGTTCATATTTGTAAATCAATTCTGGTAAAAGAACTATATAAGAGAAACGTCCAAGTGTCGGGGCTGGAATCCGAAGAAAACTTGTTGGACGCGTCAATAAAAATATTCATTGACTCACACTCTATTTAACAGTTGATGAGACGGCTCTTCGAGAAATCCTTAGGGATGGGTGTTAGTGTAGAATAAAGCTGTATGATTAATGGTAGGTATGGCTTTGTTTTACCTAAGTCTTCAAATACGTAAACTATTTGTAGATTATTACTACAAAGAATATACCAAAAACTTGGATACCTGGAGAATAACTAAATGGGTACCTATCATAAGTATATATATATATCATGCTATCAACTTGGTTTAGAAAGTTTATAATTATGTACTTAATAATATTAAGTGATAGAAAATAACTGTTAGGTTTAGTGTATGATGGCAACCCTAAATCCTTGCGACCAGTTTAACACAAGCGGCCTGATTGACGCAATGAAAAATGACGCGACAATGTTTTGAGAAATTGCGCGTCCGAGACGGACAGCTTTGTCGCCGATTCAGAATAGGACTTTATGACTTGCATAATTTAATATAACCCTATAAATGTCTCCGAACCGGATTGGAGTAATAGGTACTTTGTATCGCTTTTGTCAAGACACTTGATTAGGGAGATGACCGCTTTCTTGCCATGGCGCATTATTGTCTGTGATATTTTGCTATTAATCTGTGTCTTATTTACTTTAGCAACGTAATAAGGACTTTTGGGATATTACCTATATAGGTACGATTAAATACTAAATACTAAATATTCCTACAAAATAATTAATTATAACTTCACTAGACTTGGTTTCATTTGCGTAGAATATGATTAGGTAGAAAATATGTATTTTTCCCAGGTTATATTTTCAATATCAGATAGTGATCCAATTTTATAAATGCATCTTATAATTTTTAAATAAAACGTTATGTACGTCAAAGGTTTTTTTATGACTGATTTAACATCTGATATTGTTGAAGTTTTCCATTTTTCTTTACCTCATAGTTAAATTATTGTTTAAATATATCACTGTAGTCGTAAATAAAAAAGAACACTAGCCAGCCAGACGTCAACGCAATTAGGCTCTCAATGGTTTTCAAAAACTAGGTCTAATTACTTAAAATAACCGCTCCGGCATAATGGATGGTGTAAATTAAAAAAAAAATCTCACAGAATTTAACAAGGCAGTTGTTTAACGGAAGTATACGGTTGAACATTTGGCGATCACCTTTCTCCGGTGAGGTGGTTGTAAAACATTTCATAAAGTCGTTATCGGCCATGTGCGCGACCACGTGCACCACGTGGGAGGAAGCTCACTGTACTCCGCGCAAATCTGTGCTGCACATTGCTGCATAGAAATCTTATCGGGCATTATAGACTAGGTACTTACTACATATTTCAAACACGACGGACAACATGTGTTTGAACATTGTTCTGTCATTTCTTATCATAACGCTTTTATGTCCAACTTTTTGCACCTCAAGTATTTGAACCACCTGCATCGCAATAAATAATATTTACTGTAGCTTTTATATATCATGTTGCAAACAGCCTCTATAATAAGATTCAACTTCACATGTCCAAATATAATAAAATTCTTAATATTTAGAATAGATACCTAATTTATAATTGCTTATTTATTAAAATAATTTTATAGGCATTAGGCTTTAGTTCTAGTGAATGACTTATTAAAGGCATCCCAGCGGTCCTGCTACGCATATTATATCATATATATCTGTTTATAAGAGCGCAAATAGAATCAGCCGGTTGCGTAGCACCAATAATTGCGGCTGTAGGAATTGTATAAGTAGGTATATAATTAGGGTTGCCAGGTGAGTCGCAAAAAAATACCGGAAAAAGCCAAAAAGGGGGGGGGGGGGATATGCTAGGTTGCAAATATAATATGCCATCGAAGTAAAATCTTTCAAAAACGACAAAAACACGTTTTTGGCTCTCCTGTAAAATTTTAAATTTTTGATTTGCTTGGATATAGTTTAGGGCAGTCCAGCGAGCGAGGAGCGCCTATGCCTACCTTTGTAGGCGCTTGTGACCAGTAGTACCGACTTTCTTCAAAATACCGGACATTGATCTGTCCGGTATGACCATTTATTTTTTACCAAAAATAACGGACTGTACGCTTAAATACCGGACATCTGGCAACCCTATATATAATACATACCTATATGTATTGTTTAAGGTTGGTATTCTATCTGGCAACTCTACAATAATCCCTTATTGTCATAAGTAAATAAAAGGTGTCAAATCGAATACTCTATATTGCATTAAAGATTTGCATTAAACTAGAGGATATCGTAAATAGATTCATTTGGATTTAACGTACTCTGTATAACAAAGTTGTTAAGATGTACATAACCAAAACTAATAAAACTAATTATAATATTTCCTAATTTTAAATCGTATTCTTAATATGTTCATAATGACTTTATGCTTTATTACACTGTAAACGACAAGGTTTTTGAAATAGAAACCATTATATGACAGAAAGCCCATGATATCGTTCGTTACTGTAAGTAGTCTTTAGCAAAACTCTCATTAGGTACATAAATATATACCTATTGTGCTTTTATAACAAGCCTACCTTCAACCGTGACAGATGTGCGATACACGTTATCTACGTAATGAGGGATTGAAGCACCGAGATACAACGCGAGTGCGTGTTATTACTCGATGATACTATAAAACCTCAATAAAACCTCAATAAACCCTTTATTTACTTTAGACATAACATATGCCGTATGGTGCATAGTAGTTAATAACTATGAAAAGATTTACATAGCACTTGTAGTAGTCGTAAACGCTGGATTACCTGCATAACTATTCCGGACTTCTGGAATGCTTCTTCAATGAAGTATATTTTTTAAGAATCCATAGCCAATTTAGATAATTATGTGTTAAAATGAAATGACACATCGGCTATATAGTAACCTACTGTCAAATTATAAAAGCTATCTTGTATATGTAATATATATCTATAGTTTAATACATTATCCTTGATATATTTAACAACTTTGTGCTAATGATTTGTTTCTTTTTAAGTATATAGGCATTTCTATTCGAATATATTATCTGCCTACCCCAACTATCTTCAGAATAGCTTGTCGTGAGTTATACAAGGTAGTAACAAAAGCGCATAAATTGAGAGATAACCGCGAGTAAACGACGCACGCGCACGTGTGTTTGCCGCACGCAGCTGCGATCGCTCTCTGCGATCAATAGTACCACTACGAGCGTTGGCAAATCATCTGAGTTTAGCACAAAGATGTTTAATAATCTATTAAATTCATTTAAAGAAAAATATTAAGGTTAACCGTCTTCATATGACGCCTAACAAAGTTTAATAAAGTTAATTGCAAAGATATATACCAGCAAATAAAAACTACGCACATGGTTTCCTAAATTTCGGTAACGAGCTAAGCCTATCGTAAAAACATTATATTATAAGAGGTCTTTTCATGGAAAACAAATGTGGCATTTGTTACTCAGTTCTCACGTCCATGTGGACTGCAGCATTTTGGGCACCGATTGA
The DNA here is from genome assembly GCA_038024825.1 of Polylopha cassiicola. Classification (NCBI taxonomy): domain Eukaryota; kingdom Metazoa; phylum Arthropoda; class Insecta; order Lepidoptera; family Tortricidae; genus Polylopha; species Polylopha cassiicola. The sequence goes on along the minus strand of CP149044.1, from coordinate 8,884,914 downwards.
AAAACAAGAATCTGCCTTGCAGATGGTTGCGGGCTCTTCAAAGTGTCGATTCCAGAAATACAGAATTAAAGCTCTATAATTACCGTTGCTGTAGTGTAATAAAATGTATAGGTATTTCAATTTAGATTGGAAGGTGAGTATTTAACATTTGAACTAAGCCTACACTTTTGTGATAATTTTTACATCCTTTTTTACTATTTTCATAGAAACTACTTGCGACTTTTGTAGCCAATATAACCAGAAGCGTTAAGCTTCTAATAAGTAGATATGAAATAAATAAGGTAACTGTAACAAGTGATTGAATCTTGTACGCAAAAAAAGTACTAATCAATTAATAATAAACCTAATATGTAGATCCAAAGATTTATTAGATTGTTTTAAAGAAGTATGTAGGTATACCTACAGCAATTTTTGAAAGTGCTTTGTAATTTAATATCCAAAATGGAACTCTATATTTCTGATGTACTAGTATAAATTTTTGATAGGTAGGTTACCTGCTCTACCTTCTTTATACAAATTCTGGAATGAAAATTGTAACATAAAATAAACTGAAGAGAATCTAAATAACTAGGTAGTTTCAGAGAAAATAACAAGTAAATAAGGATACTTTAATATGTAGCTTAGTTGTAGTTTTTGCCAACTTTTTCCCGCTATTTATTATTAGGAACGTCTTTCAGCAGAGGCTAAGCGTCAGGATTGGCGGTGTCAGTGGCGACAGGCGAGACGCGCTGTCAGACGCGCCGACGCAGAGCGGGAAGTATCCCTGACAGACCGACACACTGATATCTAGGACAAACTCGTTCAATAAATAACTCAAATTTAAAATCACAGAAAAAATAGATACTAGAAACTCACATTTTTTAATTTATTTCTGACTTTGACGAGTACCTACATAAAGAAATTACTTATTTATTTTGAACTGCAGGTATCTTAACTCTTCATAAGATTGAATACCTAATTTTGTATAAATTACTAGCCTCGAATCACTAATTCTATTGTGGTTTTTCCCTAATGCCTCTATGGAATGTAAGTAGGTTTACGATTAATTTATTACTAATAGATGGTGTTCAAACGTGTATATAGGTAGTTAGGAAAAATGTCAATAGATGTCACTTTGTTGTTAATAGAACGCGCTAACGAATTGTTACGTGGAAATGTACATAGGTTTACATAGATTTCAATATATTCGAATTCAAGCAAAACTGTTTGGGTTTCATTTCCCTCCGGCCTCAAACATGGTCCTTCGAACCGGATTGCTACTAGTTGGTGGCATTAGGGTTGGATTTTGGTAGTTCCGAGCGAACTACGCTTCCCCGAGTGCACCTGTCGTGGCAGTGGATCGCTGTCCATAGGGTGCAAGGGAAACAGCGACGGTCAGCGCTACTGGGATGGTGGCTGAAGTCGCAGACGGCAACGGCGAGTGGTAACTTGCAGCCGTCAGGAAACATCGGGTGAAGAAAAGCATGGAAAGGTCTACAGATGGCGCTAATCAATCTGTGAGTTAGTGGTTATAGTGCAGTGAAGTGTCAAGCGTGAGTAAATTTTAAATTGTAAACTTTTCAAGCGAATTTCATCCTTATTCTCAAGAGCTCGTAAACTTTGGATTTCATCAAGATTCGTCTTAAGAAACTGGACCTTAGCTAAATATTCTTAAGACTTATATTTTAATAATTGTAGTATATATATTAGTAACTTGTAAAATTTTAGAAATTGTAGATTAGGACTTAGAATTTAAGCGATAAAAACGAAGGTACGGGGAATCCATGCCAAAATTTGTATAGGATTTCATTTGTCAAACACTTGTAAAATTTTCAACTTTTATATCAAAAATATTCTAAGTCTCTGTCTGACATTTAACTTCAAAAGATTGCGTAGGTTTTCATTGAGTGTACATATCTGACTGGTAATTTCGATTGTTTATTGTTTAATTGTTATTTTGTTAAGCTTTATTTGGTTTTGAAAATGGAAACTTTGATTTCTTATCAAATTGATTTGTTAGTCAGGGTTATGAATTATCATATTAATGAGACATAAGTTTGCACTTTGCTAGTAGTAAGCGTCTATGTTACAACTGTCTAGGAGGCAGTCAATCTGTACGATCTTGCCAAAAATCCACCAACTGTAGAATAAGCAATAAACGGCATCATTCGTTACTTCATCCGAATGGTGTCTCGTCTGCATCTACTACATCGGGGAAACTAAGTCAAGTAGATGCAGAAGGGCGGGGGGAAGATAGTGTAGGAAAGGAGTCAAAATTAATCAACTGTTTTGGGAAGGAGAAGATCACTGTATAAGATAACTGTAATAAAAATGTTTATTGTTAAGAGTTTTGGATTGTCAATTGTTTGTTACGTGTTAGAAGGTTATAAATTGTACTTGCATGTTGTTTTGGTTTCATAAGGAAATTGTTACTCACCAATGATAGAATTACTGTTTTTGGTTTAGTTAAGGACATTCTGTCCTTGGTGGGCGGTATGTTCAAACGTGTATATAGGTAGTTAGGAAAAATGTCAATAGATGTCACTTTGTTGTTAATAGAACGCGCTAACGAATTGTTACGTGGAAATGTACATAGGTTTACATAGATTTCAATATATTCGAATTCAAGCAAAACTGTTTGGGTTTCATTTCCCTCCGGCCTCAAACAGATGGTCTTGTCTATATAATAATATATGATTTGAATATTAATGTTAAAGACATTGGCTAGTCTGTTGTGTTGCTAAAAATAATCGCTTATTGTAATATGACATCCGGCGGACGACTCTTTACGTGTCCAGTTTACATTTTCATACGAGTAGATTTCGAAGTAAAAAATATTTCAAATGTAGTGAGTTAAAACGTCAATAGTTAAAAAAATAACATGTTTGGATTTTTTTAAACCTACTTCTAAGGGTTGATACTACTGCTACATGTAGCAGTAGGTGCAATTGTGTTGGTACTGTTCTGTAAAACTTTGGATTGTGGAAGGCGAGATTGAACGCATATGCGAGTCAAATGTGCAACACAAGGAGTCATTCAGAAGACGCCCGCGACAGCGCCGGCGTTGTGCTGCTGCACGTGCTGTGCAGATTGGACACCACATGTGTGTCGGCAGAGACACATGCCGGAATAAACGACCTGCAATAAAGCTTTGATTAAATCTTATAAGCTTAAAAGTTAATGGAACTATTAAACACAGGTGAAAGCTATAACATATAAGTGCGTAACTAGAAAACCGAACATATATGTAAAAAAATCATATAGTCACGCAGAAGTAAGTATAATTATTAACCAATATGTTTTAAATGGAAGGAACATGTAAGTAGGTAAGCAGCTGAAAGAGTCATACAAATGATTTGTAATAGTCTCCAGTATTTAGATAGTGGCGATTATGTCATATTTAGTACATTAACATTGTGATGTAATGCAATGATAAAATAAAAACGTGTGAAGAATTTCATATACTTAATACGTACTTACGTAGGCGCATTTTTGTTAGCAGGCTTTGCAATCTTAGTCAGTATCATCATCATCATCATCATCAGCCCGTCGCAGTCCACTGCTGGACATAGGCCTCTCCAATTGCACGCCACTTTGCTCTATCCTCGGCTGCTCGCATCCAGCTCCTGCCAGCCATCCTACGCAAATCGTCACTCCACCTTGCCTGAGGACGTCCTACACTACGCTTGCCGAGACGCGGTCTCCACTCTAGAACACGTTTACTCCAACGGTTATCGGTTCTTCGGCTAATATGGCCAGCCCACTGCCACTTTAGCTTGCTAATCCGGTGGGCTATGTCGATGACTCTGGTTCTCTGCCGAATCACCTCATTTTTGATTCGATCCCGCAGAGAAACGCCGAGCATAGCCCTTTCCATAGCCCGCTGAGCGACTTTAAATTTGTGAACCAGCCGTACCGTCAGTGTCCACGTTTCGGCTCCGTATGTCATGACGGGTAGGACGCACTGATTGTAGACTTTCGTCTTCAGGCACTGTGGGAGTGACGATATGAAGACTTGACGTAGTTTCCCAAACGCTGCCCAACCTAACTGAATTCTTCTATCCACCTCATCCTCGAAGTTGTTTCTACCTAACTGTAATGTCTGTCCAAGGTAGACATATTTTTAGTCAGGACCTCGTATACTTAGTCAGTATACGAGGTCCGATTTGTAGATAGAGCACGTTTCCCGTCATCGGGAATGAAGACAATAGCGTCAAGTGGAGTGTCGTGATTGTCATCTCTTTGTGGTCGCCGACCGAGCCAACTGTCGATTGGCGCGTGCAAGTTGAGTGGACATGTTCCCAATTCCACCACCAACCTGATGATATATCCAGGACATTCCAGGATCACCTTTTATACTAATAACTTAATGGTTATCTAATAGTCATATTTTAAACTACATGCAACAACTAAAATGACTGTACCATTTCGAATTTATTAAGTAGGTACTAGCTTCTGCCCGCGACTTCACCTGCGCTCGATGAGTGCTTTACACAATATCGTTATAACATATAGCCTATATGTTATTCTGATTTATAAGCTATGTTATTGCAAAGTTCTTTCAGTAGTTTTTGCTTGAAATAGGAACAAACATAGGTACATTTAGTCATCCATCCTTACATCCATATACGTTGCCTATGTACATTCTTACAAACTTTCACGTTTATAATATTATTTATAGGAAGTAAGGATATAAATGTATAAAAGTAAAAACGTCAGAAAAAAATACCCTACTAAAATTCATATAATAAATTGTATATTTAAAAGGAATGCATGTACTTATATAATTCTAGGTTTCGTATTAATTTTATTTATTTGCATGCTGTCTTATTGTTAGTGAGCAGTACCACCGCCGACGTGACGCAAGCGCATGCAAAATGCTCAAAGATCCACTACTTGTATGCAAAACAGGGCACGTGCTTCCGGGCCTGTGGTTGCGAATTGACAATCTTGTGTCCGTCTACGGATGCAAATATATTATTGCGTTTAATTCATGAATATACAGGATATACCTACCTGTTTGCTGTGACTTAAGGATGTACAAAAAAAATAGAACAGAAAAATATTGGTCGCTTATGTGGTAGTTTCGAATCGGAGTAAAAGATCTGTAGCTCTGGTTTCTATAAGGTGTCAAAGCCACGTGGTCTCTGAGAGGTCGCAGGCGCATCCTCAAATTGAAACGCCAACATGTGCATCTGAAACGGCTTTGCGCTCAACCGAGTAAGATAGAATTTAGTAATGAGATTTTTAGTTTGAATTCCGAAGTAGTTATCACGGTATCAGTCCTTTAAGGGGTGGAAGAGGGAGGTGTAACTTACTTAAGCTACTTGAAGTAACGAAGTACTAGTTCACCGTAAGTCACATAAACTGTTGATTGTAATAGACAAACAATAAATATTATGTACATTTTATTAATAGGCATGGGTGTTGTTTCACAAATAGTTATTGGCAGAACACGTGGCGTGGACACTTGCGTTGAACGCAGCTGACAGCCGCTACTGTTGTCGCTTAACAGCACCATGAATAAAAGATCCTACTTATTTCTTAACAATGGGAAAGGAACGATTTATCTTAAGAGCGCTTACATAACAACCGCTAGTAGGTAGGTATCTTAAGTATCCATTTCGACCAATTTAAATTTAATTTAATATTTGTACATGAGTGTGTCTAAGTAGTGCTTTTTATTCATAATGACGAGCTTTATTTCTTTTTCGTCCGTAAGAATAATTGGTTATAAATATTTTTTAAATCGACTTCATCAATAATTTCAACGAACTCCCAGGGGTTCTATCTGAAGCTGGCGGATTCAAATCCCACTAGATGTAGCGCGTTTTTACCTGTGTAACGGCTGTTTTATCTAATATATAAAATTCTCGAGTCGCAGTGTTTGTTGCCAAACTCCTCCGAAACGGCTGGACCGATTTATAAGAAATATTGTGTGCATATCGGTAGGTCTGAGAATCGGCCAACATCTATTTTTCATATCTCTAAATGTTAAGTGTGGGTTCACTGTATAGTTTTGCTTTTTATTTCTAACCTCATTTTTAATTTTATGATTCGGCATTGAAAAATACATTACAACCCTACATTTTCACTCTTCTACAATTCCTAAAAAACTAGGATCAGCTAGTATATGTACTTACTCTCAGTAGGTATTTTATGACGTAGCCGGGTTACACTTATTTCCTAACACCTTATCTTAAGATATCTTGTAGAGCTAGGTACTATATATAATAACAATAATAAAATATGTACAGGAATTTCCATAAATATCTCCTTAAGTCTGGACATGACATGGCAATAAGAATTCGTGAGCAATGTCCAACTATAAAGCGTTCTTGTGTCGTGACCATCGCACGTGTTCGACCGTCGCGTCGTGGACGCTGCGCAGCCGCAGCCGGCGAGCGACGAGGATCCCGTCTGATCGAGTCACTGACTTTACAACATTTTATATTTATTGTATATCAAAGTCAAGCTTCGTACAAAAGCAAAGACAAAGTAACCGAATGTATATTATGCATATCGGTAATAAAGAAAGATCATTGTTACACATATACTTTTCAGATAATCAACGAGATTTTAATGTATGATGATACCTACCTAATAATTTTATATAAATAAATAATTCAATTAATAATGTGAGTAAAGTGTGAGAAATATAAACTTGCTATTATTATCAATGCCATACTGTTGCTCTACTAGTTCTACTAATTTGTTGTTAATTATTTTTTGTTCATAGGTAATTTTATTTTTATGATAATAGCTGCTTGGGAGAAACTCGGTGCAAGTTAATCACATTGGCGTTGTTTTGTATTGTAAAAAACTTGTAACAACGTTCTCTGTCATACAAACCGTAATTTATGAAGCGGTCGGATTTTACACCCAACCAACTGAGACTTACTGTTACTCGTAACTGTATCCTTCAATATTCAGCCCTAAAGTTGATAAAATAAAGGCTGTCCATGATATTATGGAAATGTTTATATTTGTGTTAGTTTTAACAGCGACACACTCCTCACGAGTAAGTTTGATGGGTATTTTATAGCCGAGTTCTAATTACGAGGTTTCCTACGGAATACTAGGACAACCGACTAACCAATTGTTTGAAGCTACGTTAAAATTTAATGACAGAGAAGTTTACGACCGTTCGTTGAATAGGTAACCCTTTGTCGGGCATTTTGTTACTGCTTGACAACGAACGTGTTCAATGGATTATGGTACGGACACAAGGTTTTTAACCAAATGAGTAAGTTTTAATGATTTTTGTTTGTCTTTACTTAATCATTAATTTACTATAGTAAACATAGAACAGTACCTATGTTTTAAAATGTCCTTGACCTTTATTTTCGCTTCAAATGGTTTTAAAGGGTATTAATAAAATAAATGAAAATGGAATGAGCTAAATATTAAATAAGTATACCTACCTACCCGTATTGCCGTAAATATAACATTTAACGACCCATAATCTAGACACATGTCAAACAAATTGTTGACACTTTTAAACGTGACAAGGCCACTTAAAATAAAAGATTTACTGCCATACAAACACGAGTCTGGTCCATGTCTCGTTATACTTTTTTTTGTAAAATAAGGGAATAATACAAGCAAATAGTTTCAGCACAACTCAAGGGTAAATCATTATGTTCTGATGTAATTTGTCTACTTGGTAAGTAAACAGAATCAATAAGAAAATAATAAACTTTTTTCATACTAATTGATCATTGATCTATTCAAAAATTAAACAATGCTTGTACTGTAGATACCTACTAGACAACATACTTATAAGACATTGAAAACCACCCAACATGCCCGTGCTTATCATAGTGACCTCTGCCCCTAGCAAGATGCGAACCCGCCATTGACAATTTCGTAGCCAGGGGTCCGCACTACTAGACCAATAGTCCGTCGACAACATCATCATGTAAAACTATGCAGAACTTAATGTTTACCGCCTGTTTCAAACAGTGTCATTGTAAATTACTGCTTACAAAACTTTTGTTTTCGTCTTGAGAGATTTGACCATGGTATAAAGACAACCTCGTATAATGTTTCAGTATCCATGATGAAATGATTTGAACTATGAGTAAAGTTTTTATTGTAAAGTAGGTACCTATTAATCCATAAAATCAAAACAAATAGGTACTAATACGTAGTTTGCATAGAACAGTGACCTCGCCATACATTGTTTATATTCCTGAACTGTTTTCTCTTCTTTCATTTGACATCACAATTAACCATATGTTTTAAAGTTCTTCTAAAATCACCTAAATTTATTGGATCTAAACTACAAACTATACTAAAGTCATCAAACAAACGTACAAATACAATGCTCTGCTATTTCCCTGTCTACCACAATATGTATTTCATAGGTATTAAATAATTCAGTGAACAACAAAGTAGGTACCTAATAAATTAGAAGCTCTTTTTTAATAATCCTTTAAAAAGATTATCTTTATGGTAACATACTTATGTCATATCAATTTAATCCTTGCCTAGAGACAGGCGGCAACACCTGGGTATTGGGTATTTCCATTAGACATGGCGGCAAGCGGTACATTTCAAATAACTTTACTTAAGACCGTTGATTTTAAATTATATTTCTTTTACGTTATAAGATGATTTTGTATATCTCCGAGTTCCGGGTATGATATGTAACGTCATCGAGGCGAGAAGTTGACCGACATTTAAAGCTAGCAGCTGCCAGGTGCAAGGTCGCTACCAAGAGGAAGGACCGACGCGACCTCAAATGGTTATTTACATTATTCATTTGACAACATTCCATTACGAGATTCTAAAGTCAGACCAAATTTAAAATAATGCATCGAATAAATCATGGACATCTTTTTCAATCATGACGTTATTGCATCCATTATAGAAATGTGATCTGTGGTCGTGGGCGCGACGTGTTCGAACATGGAATTCAATATTGATGTAAACAAAAATAAAAGCAAATCAGCTGTCAAAGGAAGAATATTCTCATTAAAATACCAGCCGATCGATTTACATAAGAGCCGGTTTATCGAATAGGTAGGTACATAAGAACAGTTACCTATCTCGTTAGCAAGGTCGTAGGATATGACTATGAGAAATAATGCGATACACTCTCGGTTATCAAAACAGCGACTGAGGTTCGTAGTTGTCCTTAAATGACTAAAACATCAAGAAAAATGCATGTTGAAAGAGAATATGTTTAGGTATACCTAAATTGAAAGAGTTGATAAAATGCTTTTCTAATTGTCCGGAAACCTAAAAATGTAATCATTATGGGTCGTTCTCAAAAAATTGGAGCCAGACGATTTAATTTGTCGATTTTGAAAAATGTTGGAAAAAAAATGTTTTTTTTGCGGAACTTTATTCTTATCTGATTCAAGATAAGGAAATTCAAAGAGGGAACAAGATATTTACATAAATAAGAAAAATACAGCTATGTAAAAATACTGCATTGACAGGTTAATGTTACCTCCGGCAGATTAATGTGAAAGTATGGTTTATTTCTGATATAACAATTCAAAATAAAAAGATAATAACTATAAAATAATTAGTTTTAAGCACTACGTAGGTACTGTGTTAATATTAAAACATAACATTTTGGGTATGACACGAAGTCAGGTCTTAATTAATTTCTCATTTAAAATATTTCATTACAGTATCGAAGCATTAAGACGAACCCATCCATTGTTCATTTTATATATTTGTTAATGTTGAAAATTTGCTTTGGACGTAAATAGATTTTTTCTTTTATTTTGAAAATAATAATAAGATTAGAAATATTAAAATACGTACCTACTTTTAAAAAATTATGACAAGCCTTAAACTGTAAGAGAAGCAAAAGGAATTTCAATAAAAATAATATCAACAATTTAAAGCGATATGTACAAACGACAAATACTATGAATGAGATCAACTCTTAAAATAATGAAAACTCCCTAAAAAAATTTATACAAGAAATAAGATGATTGATCATCATCATTTGTAAGTACACATATTATAGCTGAAACTTTTCATATTTTGTGGTTAATCCTTAGTTAATTCATTAATTTTTATATAATATAATATTACAATTGGACAATTTAATTTATAAATTTTGTATAAGTACATACATAATTTACTGACTACTATAATTGACAAAAGTTATATTTTGGCTTTTTAGAAGATGTTATACTCAGAGTCGGAGTCTAGTTCAAAAATGATCTTGTCTACTGTTCTACTGTATTAAAAATATATTGTCTTAATTGTCGTGTTGATGAAGCACTTTTAAAAATGAACCAGTCAAAACAAAATAAGTTCTTCCGAAGCCAGAAGACGATTTTTTTTACGCCGATTTCTTTTTGGTTTCGTCGACTTTACAGTTTTAAATAGTAATTCATTAGTCATTTAGTTTCGAGCGAGAGAGCTTCATTTTTATCGACAGCTTCTGTTTTAACTTGTCGCATCAATCAGGAAAACCAGAACAATTTTTTTAATACAGGAGATATAAGGACATATTTGACTCCGATTATATTCGAATAAAAATATATTCCTATTCTTATTATAAAATCCAATTGTACATATGTATAATAACAACTATACTTGTTATTAAACAAGTGTAGATCGTTCGTGTTATATCTAAAATCATGCCAAATCACATTTAGTATAATATGCATGAAGTGCGTGGCCGACTCGCACTTAGCTTGATTTTATTAGAATAAAATGTTTATTTATACTTAACCAATATGACCTACATTGTTACGCTGCCTATTTATCAATTAGGCTTTGAAATAATGATGATCTAATCGTAATAAGTAGGGTACATTTTACATAAAAGTTTATCAATGCCCAGAATAACTCCTATGCAGATTGTACTGCACTTTTACTATCAAAATTATATTATAACTATTACCTACGCATGTTTATACTTTAATGTTACCAAATAACTATTGATTTTGCGATATATACTTACATTATTTTGTCAATTTTTAGTCTAATTAAGCATAAATGTACATTTTTATAGTAACCTGTCAAGGATCACTATAACCTGTACCTTAAAAACAAGTTAAAGAGAGACAAGTTATTGTGAAAATGGCCTTTTTTATTATTTTTCTTAAAAACTATGTTATCTACGCAATACTCAGACCGTATATTGAAACCATGCATAAAGATACGTTATTCAGTGTATTCCGTAGTCAGTCCAAATTCAAGTTTTTTTTTTAATCGAGTCAGAATAAAGTATACATGCCTGTTACAAAGTCCAGATTTACGTCTTCGGCCGATGTTTTTTAAAAAACTGGCAATACTAGCCCACTACTCTTTTCCTCGATGGATGAAAGGGAACTGACCGGCAAATTAGCCGTGGAATAAGGAGTTTAGTCTCGTTTAGTTTTCGCACTAGGCGCCGTGCCGTGCAAACACAGAAAAGTGAGAAATTTCGGCTGGACAAACTTTGAACGTATATTTCATTATCAAGATATGTGATTTAAAGTGTATGTGTTTCTGTACATATCGTACATAATGTATTTAAGAGATATACAGTTAAAAAAAGTGTATGTGGTGAGCAAAAAAATCCTACTGTGAATTATTATATCAGAGTGAGTTGCGTTTGGACACGACAAGATAATGTGAAAAAGGTACTTTACTTTTTTTTTATTATTTATACATAATATATATCACTTTAATATTATTAGGCCTCGATGTAAAAAGTAACACAAATTTGATTGGTATATTTAGTCAACCACCTATTCCTTATAATTTTTTGACTTTCTATTCAAAAACTGTGTGACAGGTTGTGGCTCCAATTTTTTGAGAACGACCCTTATACAATCTTGCCATAAAATCCGTGCATAAAATTATTTGTTTTTTTTTATTGTACTTACCTACTAATAAACTTTCCATTTTACATAACAACATATAATTTCAAGCGTTGTTTACGTCTTATCGAGAGTTTTTATTCGTTAGAGAGAGGTATTTATGTTTTCGAGATTTTTTTAAATTAATAGATATTCACCACAAGACTGGCTCATTTCAGGTATGGCACTTTACGACCTTATTCAAAGTAGGTTGTATTTTATCTATACATATAATAAAACAGTAGAAACCGCGTGTCTGTACAATTGAAATTTTCAACAAAAAATGGGTGTGGGTAATAATAAAAGAGTAACAGAACACAAAAATGATTTTTTAGATTTTCTTATCTGTCTGTCTGTCTGTCTGTCTGTCTGTCTGTCTGTATGTATTCGCTAATCTTGAAAACTACTGAACAGATTTTGACGCGGCTTTCACTAATAGATTAAGCTCTTCCCTGAGCAACATATAGGCTTTGTTTCATCGAAATCGGATGTCAAATAAAAAAGATATCGTCTTTTAAAGTTTAAAGGTAATTTTTCTATAGGAGATTTTATAGTTACATAATATAGTACTAGATGGCGCCTCAAGGCAATTAAAACGCGCTATAGCTTTTTCTCTACGTTTAAAACTATTTAATTTTGTTTGTCTTGCGATTCGGTTAGTTGATGATTTTGATGTTATACTTGGATATGAAAATACGGACTCTGAACTTGCTTTGTGAATTGGTTGAAAAATATCGGATATTATGTAAAAAAATATTGCCTACGTAGACGTAGATTTTTATTGAAATAAATATACATATGTATTATTGTATGTATTTGCTTTGATTTTAAAAATGCCCAGAAGAAAGTCGAATCTGTCTCAGAACAGTAGACCAGCGAAAAGACAGCGGATGATCCCAAGAATCGAATGACGAAAGACAGGCACGACTTAGTGTTAATCGAGAAAAAAATTCACTTAATCGCCTCTCGGAAAGTTCCTCTCAAAGGGAGTCTCGACTAAATACTGATCGTGAACGTCATTCGCTATCTCGCGCCTTGGAGTCTTTTCCAGATAGGGAGTCTGTGTGTTCCGGCTAATCTATGGAACAGCTGGACTGATTTGGACGGGACTTTCACTGGCAGATAGCTTATGTAATAAAGAGTAACTCATTTTAGAAAAAAATCTTTAATTATCCATACTTATGTCCCAGTACTTAAATTCCACGCGGACGAAGTCGCGGGCACAGCTAGTTATAAATACGAGAAGACATAAAGAATTAGACAGATATTGAGTTAGGAATTATACCTTACTGATATTATTTCTTGATTAATTTACGCCAAAATGATCCAGATAGATAGAGAGTGGATCCTCAGTATTAGCATAGTACTAATATCATCGTTAATCTAAGTCAACTTAGTAGATATTCTACTTCATTCGACCGTCTTCCAGTAGATTAGCGAATCAGTTATTTTTTGATCTCTACATCAATGAACTACATCAAAGTTAAGCCTGAATAAATTGTACAACTCCTATCTTAAATGACAAATGCCTATCAAACAAGTAGGCTTTTTTAGAGTGGTAAAGAATTCAATAAGCACAATAAGCATTATTGTCTCGCGGTGCGCGGCGTGCCGTGCGTCAGCCCGCAGCTGCGTCGCGGCCGCGCCGGCGCCGCCGCGACCTGACCCGCCGATACCAGCGACACTACCTTACTTTATTAATGTGTTCATACAACGATTCTCTCATTTTACATATATAGTATAGTATAGTCGTCATAACTTTTTTGTCTAGTACGATATCTTGCAGAGCTAAAAATAATTGTTTTCGCCGATCGTGTGTGTGTTTTTAATGTATTTTTTTTTTCATAATGTGAACTAACAATTGTTTTCAATATAGATTGACATGTGAATCCCTCACTTTGCTTTGGATTTTACTTACCACAGGATCTCTTACCACACGTCTCTCTGCATGAAATATACCTACTCTAAAATCCTAAAAAGTTGTAGTTATTGTTTTCCGTGGATTTTTAAAAACTTTAGAGCTCAAAGAGCTCAAATATTAATAGATTTTTATAATGCTAGATTATAAAAATCTATTAACATTTGAGCTCTGAATAAGATCTATATTGATTAGGTTAATGTATCTGTTTATATGCATGACCGTATGATATAGCGATAACAAATAATTATAAATCAGAACATGACGTGATCAAGGAAAAGTCGGTTGCAGTCATAAAATAACTTATCAATGGAAGTTAATAGCTATTTCCCTAGTACAGGCCAGCTGCACTCATTGATCGATCGGTAGCCTGATTCTGTTGACAAAGAGAAAGAACAAGACTAAGATAAATTATTTTTATGTAGCAGCAACTTTATAATACCAGAGTGACCTAGATATCACTTTCCTGAGATGCTTTTGGATCGCATCACTTTTAGATGGTCAAGATAGCATAGTAGGATTAATAAACTTTGCAATAATTCTGATACCACTTTCTATCATGACCACGGAATACGAAAATTTCGTGACTTCGGCAAACTAGATACCTCATATATAGCTTGTCCAGACAGTCTGAGAAAGTTGCGTTGCAGTTGAGTGCAGAATGCGAGAGAGCGTGCAGCTGCGGCGGCGACCCGCGATAACCCGCGAGGCGCCACTTCCCGCGCTCGGATCCATTCATCTAGCTGCCCGATATTAACATCAACAGCTGTTTGGATGTTTGTTGCGACGCGATTAGTTTAATTGCCGGCTCTATCACGCGCTCTCATGATTGCTTACGCAATACGCAATAACACATTAATCAAGCGAGTGTGTTATTTGATGAACGATATTGTATTTTTGAGATTAGCGATATGATGCTATATTCGTTAAAAATAGGAAGTAAGTATAGCTGTTTCACAAAGTTCAAGTTCTGCCACGTATAATATATCAAATAAAATGATAATTTAACTCCAAATTGTTGGTAAACTAATGAAATAAATTATTATTCGAACACTAGAATGTTATTACCCAGTTGGATATTTGGAGTTAACAATAGTTTTATCTAGGTAAAAAAATAATAGATCACCCGGGACTCCCTTGGACTCTGCGAAATATCAGTAGTATCATATTCTATATCATTAGAGTAATGTGTTTTAAGCCGTCACGCATATTAAGCACCTACTAATTAATATATAATTTATATAGATAATTGTTGCCTACGTGAAAAACTTGGACTTATCTTCTATAATATAAAAATGAATCGCAATATGTGTTGGTAATTTAAGCGCATAATTCAACAACGCCTGGACCAATTTGGTCAATTCTTTTTTAAATGTTCTTTGAAGTCCAAGGATGGTTTTATCGGCAAGAACATTTTTTAAAATAACGCCTGAAATAGCCTACAAACAACACTTTTCATGTTCATATTGTATTGACGGTATGTGACAGAAGTCTTTGACATATTACCTGTAGATATATGTTTGACGAAACATTTGAACGGGCGGGCAGGACGATGTCTGCCGTAGGTATATATATAAGTTGGGAAATGCATATATTTATGTTATTTGGTTACATTACCTACATTGATTACATAATCAAGTACTTTTGACTCTCCTGCCAAGTTTAAATAATATTTTTGATATTTCTGGAAGTAACATGTACCTACTCTTAAAATTTCCAAAATATGTAAACAAAAGTTACAATAGGCAATTAAATATCTGAAGTAAAATTTGAGTAGGTGTGTAAGTTTCATTTACTATAAGCACAGTACCTATGTAGTTGCTTTGTCAAACCTATAATAAAACAGCAGGGACATAAACAAAGTAATTTAAACTACACGGCATCAAATTACAGTCAGTAAAGTTTTCAATTAAATATACCTAGCCACAATAATTTCTAAAAGTATACCTGGAAACTAACAAAGGCTTTTGTTTCGATTCGACAGAGAGCCGCGTTTTAACTTCAACAACCTTTTTACTCTTGTTGCATTCCCAAAGTGCTGACCCGAGAATCGACATAGACTTAAAGAACTGGTTTTGCGTGCCTCAACAATCTGAAAAATATCCCGCTTGCATTATAAGCTGCGACCGCTTAACATTAACAAAGGTTTCGCGTCGTCGGCATAAACATAAAATGTAACTTGAATCGAAAATGCTAAGTTGCTTTTAACCGCCGATTCGGCGAGGCGATTAAGGTTCATCTCCACAAGGACGCGATGCTATTTATAAGCTTGCATGTACTTACACGTTAATAGTTAATAGTGAAAGATGAACTTTAATGTCGTTTTTTTGTCATAAAATAATGATCCAAAACTTTAGGTACAATATGCTTTTCCGTCTCTAGGCCTGGAAATTAACCGATATTTTAAGTGATCATTCAACATCACCCATTTAATATGCATGCTCTTCGGACTTTCCAGGCTCTCGCTGAGAAGACTTTTTTAAGAAATAAAGTATATAATATGTATGTACGTCATCTATATCTTTAAATATTAAGATTATATACAAAAAAGCATATACAATTTTTTTACATATTGTATAGGTACGTAATAAAATAAGCTTATGCTTATAATGTAGAGACTGGATATTTTTTTACCTAGTTTCAATTTCTGCTTTTCGAGTAAAAACCTAAGAAATGAGTACTAAGCATTTGATTGCAATCGTAGACTAGCCCAGTCGTAAATTTCGCATTTATCGCCGCTTTGAATACATTCAAAATGGAAAACAATATGGAAAAGGAACGGCGATGTTGCAGTCAACATGGACACGCTCATGTGGAAGTCATGGACACTCTGTCAATCTGTGACGTAATTGTTTTGATATGTATGGTGATAATATTAGTGATCGCTATTTATTATTTCGTGAAATTACTGACAAAGATGTGCATCAAGTCCATAAAGAAGCAGATCGAGAGGGAAATGAATCTTAATGTTTCGAATCAGCCACTTAATGAAGAACGAGGGTTGAGGAAAGTTTAACACGATCTACAATTTTGCAGTTTATATCTAAATAATAATAAAAAAATATTTGATTACTGTCTTTTAATGTAAGTTTTACTACTTTTTACTTATATCCAGTAAAAAACTTAAAAGAAATTTCTTTAACAGTACCTAACGCTACTTCTCTCTCTCCCTCTTCAGTCTCTTTGAAAAATAAGTGCTTATACTACTTATAAATAAGTAAGTTTTATTTAATAAGTTGAATAGGTACATAAGCAATCCTACTACTCTCCCACCAATTAAACCTAGAACATATTAATCGTAAGGAAAGTACATAGTGTAGTTTTTTGTTTGAGATGGAAACTAACTAACTAACAATGTAAAAATATTCTTCATGACTAAATAATTGTTTATGTTCGGGGTCTCTTGATAATAAAAAGTTAACAGACGTCATGTTTTCAGCAAATACATTGTTATGCTTTTTGTACCTACATAATTAACTTATGAAAAAGCAGGTGTACATACTATAAGTAATTTTATTGACATTAGGTAAAATATGAGGCGCGAGACTACCGAAGCGCATCAGAGCGTCTCCTTGCAAGGAAGGCGAACGGCAGGCAGACAGGCAATCAGAGCGCTCGCCCCGTGACGGGTAAATGTTAGGGTGGGTACTTTATGTGTTTCGCCGAGCTTTAAAAGTCGTGACCCTCACGAATGACCACTTTTTTTAAATCACGCGTTAATTGTGGAGCCACATTTTATAGCTACATCAGTAATATAGACGCCTTCCCTTGTCGGTTTAGAAAATTGCAATCTATTGTGAACTACTCGTTCTTAAGCTATAAGCTGGAATTTTGGGTTTTCTGGCGCACCCTGTACTTGGTTTCCCTTAGAGTCCCTACGTATGGAATGGCATTACGAGTACCTGTTGGATAATGGTAGGATGTACCTAATAGAATTATCATAATAGACTGTAGCATACCTACAGCACTCTTTATTATGTACCTATTAACTACGTTTCGTATATTTTCAAATGGACGACCCACAAGTCGTCTCGAAATCTACGCGTCTTAAATCTGTCCATAATTACATCAATCACACGCGTAAATTAGACTTCCGTCGAGGGTGGCCATACGCCAGAGTTCCTCCCCAACGTCTTTTATTCAATTGTCTGAGTCACTTAACTTCTTGCTGTGATTACTGAGGTCTGTTTCTTTCGACAGTAGGGTGTCTACACACCGTGATTCCTCGGCGCACCTTTTTATTCATTCTTATTTGTTTCGCTCCGTTGCCGTTTGGTGAATGACCGGTGAGAGTAAAAAACTATTCTCAGGAATCATGGTCACTAAACATAGACGTTGCAACCGAATCCCTATAATGTTTTGAACGAAAATGATCCCAAGAGTTATCGAGGTGCAATACTGAATCGTTCACATGACATTTATATCAGCCAATCGTTGAGCGATTTTCGTAAATGATGTCCAATTACGTGAGGGCGCCTCAGCATGCACCAATTACGTGTCGCTGCGCGCGCACCTGGCTCACGATTCGCGTGGTCACGCGCGAATTTCGATCGTAAATCTTTTTCGATCTAAAGTTATGCAACAATGTTTAAAGTAAACATTCCACCGTAGTTTAATTTACTTGAGATTTTTTTTATAAGTATAGGTACCGTATTTCTCAGCGACTGAGCGGTGGTGGATAACTCCAATGGCGGAAGCAGCGAATACTCGCTAATGAGGAAGTATTTACGGTCTTAGTCGTGAATACATCCTGCATATTTAGTGAACTAGGGTAGATAGGTACCTCATAGTGAATATAATAAAATGAAAATTTAAGGTAGTGGAACTAAAGTTACTGATTTAAAGCTTTGTTCGTAACCCAAATATTTGAATCAAAATGTTAATTGATGAAATGGAAATGTTTTTTTATTTTTAATAAAAAGTAGATCGTTATAATAATTTATCACAACGGACATCCACGGTCTAAAGGACGCGAATCTAAAAATCACTGACCCGTCGCAGTGGGAGCTTCTTGACCTTAATCAACGACCACCTGTTCGAGGGTGATAGAACAATTTCTTGGGGAATCTTAATCATGGGAACAAGTCAGCTACTGTCAGTGTCATCAACAGGTGCTGCCTCGGAGATATGAATGTTTAAGTAGCGTATAGTTCAGCATTTTTAAAATGTTAATTTTGTCAACAAATGAAATAGGTAATTAATCTTAGTAATTATTACAGTAGGTAGATAATATATATTTTATTTTAGGTACTTAAATAGTATCTAGGTACATTTTTATTGGGAAACAAAAATCTTTAATCGCAATCTCAACGATAGAACACTAGATATACATATAATATTCTGTAATGAGGAACATCAGGATAAACAATTCTTTTATTAGTCAGTTACTCATGAATTTGCGCGCCAAATGTCATGGATTTGTCAATGGAGTGGGCAACAAAAGGCCCATTCAGGATAGAAGGCACCTGTAAAGGGGTTCCCCGGCAGCCCCACGTGGCAACATATGTGGCGCAGGCCTGGCGCTCACCTGGTGATGGAAATCTCACCCCTCGCTCATGAGGGGTACATTTTGTTCTACACACATGTCATCGGCGGCTGCGACCGACAGATGCTAAAATTCGTTGATAGCTGCTGGTCTGGTATTGATTTATATTATTATTTATAGCTTTGAAGAACGTTGATTATTTACAACTTTTATGATCACATTTTTAATTTAATTCGTAAATAAAAAAAACAATAGATATTTTTAACAAAGTCCAAACTCTCATAATAATATCCTTTAAGTACCGACCTATAAAATATTGATTGATCTTCAAAAAAGAGGAAGTTCTTAATGAAACTTCTAGTTACGAGATCTCTCTGAAAGTACCTACCTATTCTAAATCTAATTTCACAATTCTGTATGAAATAAACAGGTTTAAATGCGGACTGATACTATTTCTATTTGAACACAGCCATGTCCAGGATGATGCACTGAAGGAACAAAACAGTACAAAATATATTAATCGACTTAACGATTAAAGGTAACACTCTGTGCATGAAAATTCACAGGTAATTTTAGGCAATGACCCTGTCAATTAATGCAAAATTGTAAGTATGGAATTAACATATGGAATGATACCTGACTACGTTTTTTTCGCATATGTCAATCCTATAAATTTAAGTAGTTACTATTATCGATTGGCACTTGTCTAGGAGCCAATAGTTAGTTCAAGTTAAACGTTATAAGAGCAAAACGACTGAAATAAAAAGATTTTTACTTATATATCACTCCGTCGTTTTTTCGTCGGGGGTTAAAAATACTAACCGGCTCCAAAAATCTTTAGAAACTAGTTACCAATACTAAACTAGGATAATATAGAAATAACAGAATGAAAAATAAAAGCTTATCACTAACTATAAAATGTGCTAGTTCGGTAATAAATTATTCTTTCCTTGTAGTGATTTTATAAACAACTTCGCCATGTTCAAGTAAGGAACCAAAATTAACAAACAGTACAGCAATATAATGATGTCAACATTGACACAATAGGCAACTGTTGACCTCCGCCAGCTGTCCTAATGTTGGGCTGATGTCACATCTGCGCGTGCGCACTGCGCAATCCGCAACGGTATCTGCATTTATTATTTGTTACATATTTTTTATTACTTGTGATAATAAAGCATTTTTTGCGCACTTATATAATACGCTAACGTACTAAAATATGCAGTTCAAAGACATGAAAACTAAGTGAAGTCCCTTTATCCATGGCATTTGGAGACTTCGTTTGGAGTTTATTTTATAAATTAATTATAAATTGATAGTAATCAGGTTAAATAGTTTTCCCACGGGCATATTTTCTAGTTTGCCGGCATCAGGAAGGATATCCGCGCTCGTCCGCCGCGCACCATCGCATTGCGTCGCCGCTTTTCACTCGACCGAAACATTGACTTTTTAATTTCGATATCATTTTTGTGTTCATTACATTTTAGAAAAAAACTGTACTTAATGCCTCTAACCACCCTCAAAGCTATTCATAGTAATGTAGTAATTCCATGCGTAGAAGTAAATACCTACCTACTTATAAGTACTTTTTTATAAGTACCTATTTCATAACATAGATTCTTTAAAAAAGCTGCTTGTTTATCTCTAAAAAGTAACGAAATCTAGACAAAGTCGTGCCAAGTCTAAGGTTCCTTACTGCGATTTCTTTATTATTATAGTTAATGTTGTGTGACTTGGCCGGCGATCTAATTAGATAGGTAGGTAGGTACATAACGATACAAAAGCATCAAAACCAGAATAGGCATCTAACGGAAAAGAAACGCATGGATTGCAATGTTATCCACCATTAAAACGTTTTGATCAAACATCTGACGCAGTAAATGTGTTTTCTGTGCAAACAGTTTAAATCGTGAAATTGTAGAAATTACGGACGCCCACATCGCATCGGTGGCGGGCACCGTGGAAATTGATTCTAACTTCAAGTAAGGTAACAATGGTTTTGTGGAACCACCGTTACGTGAAGAACTGTATTTAAATGAAATAGCGACTATATCTGGTTGGCCAGAACGCATCATCGCTGAGTTACGTTCCGCAGTTGCGTATACGCCGCGTGTGGGCTTGTTATTTAGAAAAACCATCTCTTGAAATCCAAGTGAAATTAAAAGTTGTTATTTTTATTGTTGCAGATAAACTTTCCAAGCAGTTTACATGTTTTTGCCAACACTACAAACAAGTTATCTAAGTAGGTGTTAGATCGTGAACACCGTAGTTTTAGAATAGCAAACGCTCTAAATTATGCCTTCGCGGTCATTACACACAGAAATAAAACAACTAAAGCAGATTATTGACTATCTTTAGCGGGTTAAGACCGTTTAAGTTGTTTTATTCCAATACTTCAGTTATTGACGGTCAGTTTATTCGACCTACTGAATGTTTGTTGGGCAAAAACAGTCAATAAGACATAGACGTCATGCAATAGAACCATGAATCATTTGAGCAGGTGGCGTTTACATAGATTGGCGTTTGAGTACCGATATTATGAATAATCGAAAGAAATCGTTACCTAATTCAAATTTTATGCTACAGTCGCGCAAGAATAACTGTGTTCTATAAAATCTGAATGGAAATAGTAAGGGAAGAAATTAAAAATGCCACAAAATAAAAAAATAGCAGATCATTTTATTTGAGCACCATTTATTTACCTTAGAATCTACTTAGATGTAAAAGTATTACTAGGTTCTTTTACGACATAAGAAAACATAATTCTTATTACACTCAACACAAATTACTCGTTCGTAGGTTTAATGATAATAAATCAAGTAGCATCGGCAAATGGAAGCACAGGAGCTGGTGATTTCCGAGGCGCACCTGTCCGCGGTTCCCACACGTTTGTTACACAATAAATGCGTTTTTTATTCATTCGCCAGCGGTTTTACTCTATTTATTATTAGATGTCTGTCCAGGATGTAACTAATAGTGCTGAATAGCTGCTCAGATTGCGAGGCGTCAGGATGAAGCTCAGAAGACGTTTTTACGATATGTGGAAACAAGTTAGAAGCGGTCTATTTTAGGACGGTTGCTGATTTAATGTGTAAGTATTCTGCACCTTGGTGTGTAATATAGACGCTACACTTATTTATTTATTCAGATAAATGGATTTTAGCAGCTTTTTTAATTATGGTATCGAAGTACGGATGGCAAATTATGAAATATGAACCTACGAAACTATTTAAGACCTTAGGCGTTTACTAGACTAATTAGGTACTATAAGACTCGGGTGTAATTTATGATATACTGGTTACTATATCCTTAAAGTATTATAAATTGAAATTGTGTTACTACCTATTTATTTTTTTGATTCGTCTTGCTCCTAAACGGGTCAACCGATGTGGATTATTTATTATGTTAAAGTTAGCATCATTTTATGAATTAAATCGCCAAAACTAATCCCCTTGATATTTCTAGAGAAACCTGTGTCTGTGTCCCGTAGTGGGACTGTTATGATTATTTTATTACTTATTTTGAGCGACGAATGAGCAGTTTGTTTGTCGAGCTGTATGTAGGTCTTACACCTGTCAGTGGTTCCCACGAGAAGCAGCATCGCGCGGCTAGCACGGCTTCCCACCACATCCTTTGTCTTCGTCCTTCATTACAAATCAATTTAATTAAACCCAAACCATGATTTTTTTACCAAGAACGAGATATACTTTACGATTAACAATCTAGAGGTAAGTAACTCGAGGTGAACATAAATTAAATATTTGCTTACCTACTTCTCTTTGCTCAAGCTTGTGCTGAACTGTAAATGTTTTATGCCCGTAATCATTTAACTGATTACAATATGGTCACCAGTAACCATATTGTATTCATTTATTTGTATTGGCTTACGTTAATCTCACGTAAAAAAGAGATGTGATGACGTTGGCCCTTTTTATATTTTGGTTAAAGAATTGTTAAGCGTATTTTTTTTATCCCCTAGAAAATGTAAATGTCGTTAGTAGACAACCGTCTTAAAATATTGTTGGTTACTATTAAAATCAAGTGATAACTTGTACTGAGTAGTCATGCTAGATATGTGTATATGCAACGAGTCGCCAACAATGTCGCCAATAGCGACATAATGAAACCAAGCATCACTCGTTATTGACAGCGTCCTCTGGAAGTGAGTTTTTGTGAAGATATCGATGGATGAGCGGCACTTAAGACTTAATTACATTTCATGAGAATAGTCTGATTACATATATTCGATTAACAGCACTGACTTGTAAATCGTCACTTAAAATATATGATGTTTAGAAATAATTATAAAAACTGTCGTTAGTATATTTGATTTTACATACAACATATGTTTAAAAAAATAAAAAACTGTAGGTATGTTTAACTCGACATTCCATTGAAATATAATTTCATTTTGAGTCAATACTTTATTCGTGATCCTTAAGCGTGAATATCAATACCTGCTACCAGCCAAATGTCCATAACTTAGCCGATGCTATTGCACTAACTACCACTCATAGCTATTCCTCCTATATCAGATAAACAACCATGATAAATATAATGTCACGCCTAGTGTTAGAGAGAAGACCATGCCAAGTCCGGAATGGTGTGCCGGTATCCTCGATCCTCCCATAAATACATGGTTTACACCTCCTGATAAGCAGTCCATTCGCTTCTTTACGGGCGCAAGTGTGCAATCAATTACAAGCAGAACCCTGAGGCCTTTGCAACTTGTATGAACTTGAAACCGCAATTGGAAAACCACTTAACGACATTGTCCTTTTGTCGGCCGCATGCAGGTGTGTTGGTGACGTCAGGATGGCCATGAGAATATCCCGAGAGTTGCCATTCTCACGCCTCCGCGGAATGAACCAGTTCCTCCGCTAAACTGCAAGTGCCGTTACTGCAACTGCATGCATGTTTTAGACAACCTGTTGTGTTAAGAACACGCTAATGGCTGTATAGTTTAACGATCATCGAGTTGAGTTCTAACCAGCCTTTTACAGTTTGCCATTTCGCCGTTCAAAGCTTAAGGCTCCATCAGCTATGTTTTGTACATAAAGATTAAACTATGTTATTATGAAATATAATTATTCTCACAAATTATAATCTATTTTTAAAAATAGGCACAGATTTTTAGGGCGATTGCAATAAAATTATACTGTCAAGTGATTATAACACAAGTCACCAGGTTTACATTAAAAATTACCATAAAATCAATCCCACGTCGGTGTCAATTGTTTAACGTGGGGGTGAAGTGTGTGAATCGCCGCCGGAAGCGCCTGCGATGCGTGTAATCTATTCCAATTCCAAATTTATAATATAACGATAGCGTGCGCAAGCGTGTATAACTAGTGTTGTTTACTGCACCACAATGCATCGGCGTTTAACGACGTTCATGCCATTACGTGAACCTGATTTCGTCTGGATTCGATCGAATTGCTTTTTGAAGTTTATTGATATTTTATTAGCACCTGATTCCAATTGTAAACGATATCCTATTTATTTACGAGATACATGCATACAAAACACTATAAGTTCTAACTTCTACCTATATCTCATTAACTTAGCAATAAAAGAAGAACATAGTATCAATTTAAAACCAAGTCTAATGGAAACATTATCTACTGGTAGGAACAAATGAATAGCGTGCCGATAGGCGGCGTATGAGTCGAGAACAAAGCTGCGCTAAGCTTGTTCTCCTTTGCAACGTCTTATAAATTAAAGTCGCGATTTTGATATACATCGGATGTCAGACACGAGAGAGAGTTGTAGGAATATGTACACTGCACACTCATATCAATTAAAAAAAGTACTGTCGATTAAAGACCATTATATAATAGGTATATGATCAATACGGAAAATCTGTTTTTATTTTCTTAATAAGTAAGTATCGTGTCCCGTTATTAAATCGTATAATGTTTAACAACTCATAGACAAATGAATGGGGGTCTCCAAAAACTAGGCATTAAAAGTCACTTAATATTTCAGCTGTCTTACAAAGTATTTAAAAACGGAGTCGGTAAGTTGATACATAATTTTATTCAATATACATATTTCTGTAAGTTTGAGAAGGCAGGTCTGAAAGCAGAGCCGTCGGTAACTAGACAAGGTTCAGGAGTATATTATTATATGTTAACAATCAGTCTTTATATAAAAACCCCTAGTGATTATATAAACGGTGTTCACTCAAATCCATGCAAGCCGTGCCATGCTTAGATTGGGACAGAAAAAATAAATAATATTTTATGTATGTGTTTGTGATTGACTTAAGTAGTAGCTATCAGTACGGTCTGTTCTAAGAGCAAACTCCTCAGCAGGAACACAACCCGGGTAACATGAACTGCGCGGCGTCTGTCGGTAACCGGAGCCGGTCCTCACGGCGGGCGCACCCGTCGCGGCGCGCGCTGCGCTCTGCTGGCCAGACGGACGGCCCGCCGACCCGGCTTGATAACCGAACATATCGGACATACAGTCTATATATGTTGAATGTTTGATACTATTTGATAATAAACCGTAAAAAAATGATATGAATAATTCACACTAATTTATCAAGTTTCAAAATTATTTACATTATTTGAACACGGGCTCATTGCCATTATTATAACACTAACGCGTAGTGAAATTATGGTTCTAACTGTCTGTTTCAAATCTACAAATAAACTATTCGCCATTTTTCTATTAGAAAAAACAATTATTTATGTTTCAAATTGTTAACCAAAGATAATCGATACTGGATAAGAGTAAGTAGGTACGTATTATAATAATATAATTATTTTGAGTTTATATAAAACATTTTGATTTGGAAGACCTAGAGAAATTGCAATAAGAAAGAAGCATATAACATACGTTATCACATTTACATAGGTACTTAATCTAAACTAGTCATTACAGCGTGTAATTGTCAATGCGGACTAAACGATAAAGCTACAATGAGCTTCCTTATTAACATCGCTTCCTGCTTGTCGAACCCGCGTTAGCCGCCAAGTCAGACAGCCATTGTTATGTTACACTATTCGACTCATGTAAAATTATTTTACTAAAAATATTTAAAAACCGCCAGTAATGGAATTGACCTTGTACCAGCAGTTCGGGGTATATTATATAGGTAACCAAACTTCCAATTAGTTGGGAATGGATGGTAGTATTAGGTCACACTGGATCTTGAATTTTAAATTATCATTCCAATTTAATTAATAGGTAATGTTATTTAACCATGAATACCGGTGTGACGTCAATTGGTTAGTAGGTAGGTACTTTTTATTGATTTATTAAACCATTTGTCCCGCACTTTTAGGTAAGGACGAGTATGATTAGTAGGTAGGTTTTTATTCTAATAACTTCTAGTAGGTATTAAGACAATAAATTATAATATATCGGATTTTGGATTTAATTCAATGAAATATTATTTGGTCGACTTATAACAACCGAATATAGTTACGTTTTGCAACTTCCTGTGCGGGTTACGCTTGTAAAAGTTTAAGAATAGATTATATATATTTTAATTTACTTACATAGATTTTAATGTTGTAATGTGAAAAGTTACTTAATCCAGTTGAACAATTTGACAGAAATAAGAGCTTGCATAAATTTCGTTACAGTTAAATATCGTAAACATAATTGAGCAGGTAACAGTTCCGAAACCTACTTGGACTGATCAATTATCTCACAACGTATGCCCTTAAAAAGTGGAAAAACGTAAAAAATCAAGAGCGAGGAGAACATTACCGGAGCGTTGTAGTAAATTATTGGTTTGCGCTGTAACTGAACGCCGACAGACGGGTATACTCCACTCTTGAACCATGAGTGCCTACTCGTTTAATATTCAACAGCGCACCTACGTGCAATTTGATTATAAAATGAGATTAAAGTTAAGTTTTCACCAATGTACATTTACAATCACGCTGACGTACGAATATTGAATCGCAAATTCTTTACATTGATAGAAATATCGGAAAACTGCGATGAAATTTCTGAAACATCCATACTTCTAGGGATAACTTTAACGACATAGATTCTTTAATATTCTATCAATATAGTGCAAAAAGTATTAAGTTGATTTAAAGTAATGTAATAAATACAGTCGTAGTTCGGAACACGCCTGCTCTCTTGCCCCCGGCGTTCAGTGACCATAACCGGCGAATATAATGATGGGCAATTTCCGAAAGATCGGGTGCGCAGCGAGGCCGGTCTGTAGAGAATAACTCCGAGTGATATATTACTCGTGCGACGATTATTCTCGTTGCCATGTGAAAGTTCTATTCTGATTGGTTAAATCATACGCACTAAATACTTAAGCCAGACTTTTCCATTGAAATGCGGGGATTTAATGTATTTTCTCCACCGAATCTGAATATTATCTTAATTATCACTTTATTCCAGATCGTCTTCTAATACAGGGCTATATAGTATTAAATTATGAATTATACGAGTAGAGGCCTATAACTGTAGCATATCTGTTTCTAGTAGGATTTCCTTTATAATATCTGAAATCTTTCAGTTTTTTTACTATGAATGTTAAGCTGTCCGATTCGATAATATGATATGAAGAATTCTTAAATATGGTAATTTTGACAGACTTTCCCATTTAGGTGGGAGTAAATTGCATATTTGGACTTCTGAGGTAGCGATGATCTCGCAACGTAATCTACCTCTGCCAGAATTAATGAATCAATTTATTTTTATTTCGTCAATTTGCGATTACACGAGTTATTTCAACCGTACGACGTAACGATCATTTTGTGTTTTGAACTTAATAGGTTAAAAACGGTTTGTGCATGATTCGAGTGCAATCATTATTTATCGTGTCATCTAATAATAGCTCACTAACATCAACGACGTTAAAGGAAACTGCTTTAAATGCCATTATTGCTTTCAATGTAAGTAAATAGGTACTATTTGTTTTTTGTTAGGTATACACTAAAGCCTTTTGTGAAACCCGTCAAGTTTTTGAGAAGCCCACGATTTGTTGTACGTAATAATAGTACTTAGTTCAGTCAAATCATATTCACGCAGGTGCAATGCAAACAACTTTTGTATCCAAGTACGACTTGTCGAGACTTGCTGGCGCACTTAAACATGTTGACCCGGGAGCGATGGAACAAAATAATCTTAGATATTCGGTAGGAGACATGGAGAGCTTGTCAATCAAGGATTATACAATGGCTCCTTCTGGTGCTGTGAATGTAAAGAGCAACCGACCGCCTATTTAGGCGCGGAGCGACGCGTCGGCATGCAAACTGGAGTGGTCCCAACTCCCAAGTTGGTGTTGCTCCACATCGGCCGCATTTGGACCGCCGCGTCCGGCGCTCGACAGCTGTTGCTCCGTCTGATATGCCGCTACACCATTTTAGGAGAAATTCTTGTTCCTACAAGATAAAAATCAGCGCTGTTCATTAGGTCAATTTAAATTTGTTAGAGCTTTTCATTAAATTTGTAATTTCAAATGTAATATGTGAAATCTATGAATTTAACCTGTAACCTAATCCAGACAATTATTTATAAAGATCTGATCATCTAGAAAGATTTATTTGTAGAGACTAAGAGAGGCCTATTTCGATACCTTTGTATGTTGTACATATTTCAGCTACCTATGTAACTGTAAACAGGTATCATCATATAATAGGTGACCTGAATTTGATAGTGTGATTACCTACCTATATAGTGCTGAGTTTTTACTTACACTTTACTATAAGTACTTAACTTTATTATTTTATCACAAAAAAAAATATGTCGACAATAAATAACACTGGTGATAATAGGTAGTAAACTCTAACTTGTAAAAAAACAGAGTTCAGAACCGAGTAAGCCCCATTTAGTTAGGCAACAGCCTTATCAACATCGGCTTTGCTCTGAGCAACGCTACGGGCCGTGACCGCTCAGGTGAGCCTCCCCTACGGTCTCCGGCCCGGCCTGCATCTTCACGATGCGGCGCTCTCCGCCCTATCTCCGGGGACTTTCCACAGGGTAAGGGAGTCAAATAGTGACTCTGAGTGTAACCCCGACAGTTGAACTGGTTAGAACTCCCATTGAGTAAAATAGCTATTAGTATATATATCTTCGTATCAAAAAACTTCAAAAGCGCGATGTAGAAATTTTTGGTTTTTGTAGTTTATTTAAATAATGACACTGATTTTAGACCGCATTATACGGTCAAGAGAACCTAATTAGAAACTACTATTGAGTTTCTTATCAAATTTCAATGAAGTTATGACGTAATCAATTAATAACAGACATTGATATTGTAAAAATCCGTCTGAGCAAAAGCGCCATCTATTGAAACATTCGTAAACTAACTCGCTGATAATTTTAAATTTGTTAGTTTTTGTTACACGATGATATGAAAATACGTGATAATAGGTACAAGTTGAATTATTTATTTAAGTACGTAAAAAAATAAAAGTATAAGTTTAAGATTAAACCCGGACACACAATTGCATGGCGCATTACATTAAAGCTTTTTTTTAAAATCCCAGCAACTTTTACACATTTAACAAAGAGTGACCATAACTCTCAGCCAGAAATATCTTTAATCCCACGTTGACCATAAAAACAAGACTTTGCTGTTAAAGGTACAGAGCTTTGAATAGTTTGTTTGTTACATCCGTGATTCCTAATGAGAGTATAACGTGTTGCTCATTGCAAGTTGTGCTTTATTACAGGCTGTAATAAAGTTAGTTTTGCCTTGTGGCTTATGAGATGCGCCAACGCAGGTGTGCGGCCGCCTGGTCGTCGCCGCGGCTACCGCTCTCGGATATATGGTATTCATTTATTAATTTGCTTGCGCTGACGCCGACCGACGTACCAATACATTAATATAAACGATAATAGCGCTGATAACCTTACGATTTTGCGAAAGTTGCTTCCATTTTGTAGAAAAAAATAAGAGAAAGGAGCTTAACAGCAACTAAATAATTGCACGTCGTAATTAAAAACGCATTCCTTCTAACTATTATCAGATAATTATTCCTCTCGAGAAAGTATGTAGAAACAAAATAATGAATGCAAACGGTAGCCGACGGAGTTATGCTATATCTTTCGGATCAGGCGTTATTAATAATTTAAAACAAAACTCATCAGTTTCCTTTTAATTTACATTAACCTATAAATTAATGATGTTTATTCAGATAATTAGGTATAAATATGATAAATCAGATCCTGTCATAATAATTGTTTCTTCAATAATGTAAACGTACATAGATTTACATCTTTTTGAATTTGGTTGAACCTACCTTTTTTAGACTGTAGTCTAAAAAATGTAGCTTACTCTTATTTCATAGAAGTGGTGTCTAAAATCGCAGCTGTGTAATTTGGACAAGATTTTGATCCCCGCGGGTGAATAAATAATGATACAATTTCCATTTCAATTTATTCAGCTACCAAGGCGTTAGACGCATAATATAAATCAAGATAGAAATATCGATTACTGTTTAGTAAATTAGTTTAAATAGCGTTTAATCTCGCGTATTTGTACCGGCCTTGGTTAATGACGGGCTGTAATCAATTCAGTGAGTTGTAAATGTACGATAAGTCTTTTGTCTTGTCCGAGTAAACAAGATTAGAGACTGGTATATAAATCGGCGGAGAAATGCAGGCTAGCTGCATTCCTTAGGCGGCCGGCGAATTCCGCGCCCGAACGGCTCCAACCAAACCTTCATACTACTACTAGTTTATATTCTAAGACTGCTGTGTAGGGTCACCAGTTATACCTACCACTTACATTTTTTAAACATTTCATGTTTTCGCAGATGTTTTCATATAATCTTTTATATATCAGTTAGATATTGTTCCATCCAGCACTCTGTGCACAGCGTCACCTCCGACGGCGCGCCGCAAATTATTGTAACGCCGCGGCGTTACAATAATTTGCTGACCTGCAAAACCAATAAATATCAAATAAAGAATTTGTATAAATTTTCGTATTCCAGTATACAACTGAAGTTGCAGGCTGTCTTACACACTATATGCTAGAATTGACAAATGTGCCTCTTATGTAAAAAAAAAAGATTATTTTGATTGTTGATATAGTAAAAAGTAAGTTACATACAGAGAAAATTCTGTCCTAAATTTAAGTCCTATATGGTTACCCTAGTCTAATGGCAAATTCCGGGTGGCGTTTTTGCCTAAACCAGTCCTGCGTAAAAACCTGCCTCTATATATATCCATCCGCCAAAAACCACCAACAGCCTTATGGGTAAAATATGTATCTAAGTATCTAATAAAAAAATCTTTACTAATGAATTCGATTGAAATTTTGCACGAAGGTGTAATTAAGCTAAAAGGTCTTTACAAATTTATACCAGTAGAAAATAAGGGTTCTATGCTCATGTGCTAATAAACATCAGGTAAGTACACGATGCATGTCTAGTAACTACACTATACAATTTTCGATAAATAAAATATGTAGGTATCTATCGCGTAAGTAAGTGTATCCCTGTAGAAAGTAACCGCCTTGCACTAATCATAGTTATATTCCAAGTAAAAAGTTACATATATAACTAACTATAACTGTCATTATTACAGTTCTGACATAAGTATGGGATTCAAATTAATTTACGGAATTCATTTAAATGTGTAATAACAGCGAAAGCATTTGACTGGTGACATTATTAAAAGTAAGTACCTTATTATCACAAACTCGAAGCAATCATAATATTTTACATAAACATAATATCAAGTAGTAGGTAGGTACAGCATCAGTGGACCAACAAGATTTATTGACAATTTAAATAAAAATGACCTTGCAATGCCATATACCAGTTGTCATTGCCGTCGACAATGTTTGTATACATAAGTTCAAACAAGTAAGTACATAGCATCGCGCAGTCCGTATACATGGAAAATTACAAATTCAAAGTCATACATCATTTTAGTTCCGTGTTATTTATATATAAAGATGTTTGCATATAAGTACAGTCAGCATCAGTGCTCTGTCTGTACTATTTATTTTTGTCTAGGTATCTTTAAGAAACTTACCTATATATAAGTAGGTATGTATCTACAAATATTTATACTGCTTAGGCCCCATAGTATTATGTATCTACATACATAATTCCCAACAGAAATACATTCTGAATAGACCAATATTAGCAGTAGGTACACCATGATATATAGGTAATTTGTACACAACTTGTTGGCATACCCAATTCAAATTCTCACCGCAAGCTTTTTGCCTTTACGAGGTTTTTCGTTTTTAATTGTATGATTATATAATAATACTCAGTAGGTACCTAATATAAATAAAGAGATAACTAAATGCATCAGAATTATTCCACGACCTAATTTACAATGCCATATTCAATGCGCTACGAAACTCGTAGCTCTCGTAGCAGTCCCTAAGAGTCCCGACAATACCTAATTACCATACAACGTCATGACTATTGACGTTAAATAATCACCTTATTATAGCTATATTGACTGATTAAAATTAATATATATCTTAGCATAATGTTTCTAAGTAAATTAGGAGCTGTTTTATCAAAGATTTGTACTCATACAGTTCCAAACTGTACGGTTCCTATATAAATTCACCAAAAACATTTTGTTTTAATAGCGTTCAATATAATGGCTTCTGATCTAAAAGATATTCGAAATAAAACGAAGTGACGTTATATCACATAGAAATGTTTACTACAGGCAGCTGTCGTTAGAAAGGAGTTGTAAAACAACTCTAAGAAACGACAATCATCAAACTAACACACAGGTGTCACTGCACGGCGGGCTATAACAGCTTTACGCTCATTAAAATAATTCTTTACACCATTAAATTATTAAATATCACTTGAAAAATGCGTATCCAATTAACCATTAAAAATTAATGTGTGAATATACGTTTTATTAGAGTAAACTATTCGTTTATAAAATCACAACGCAACTTATAAAGAACTATGTAATTTTGACAAGATGCCACTTATAACACTGTTATATTTTTGTTAAAAATAATATTTGTCAATTAGAAGTTGGACATTGCAAAAAAAAACGGCATATTTGACATTTCGACAAATATGTAAGTTTGGCATATAAATACAATTAAAACGGATAATTTTTTGTGTTTGGAAATTAACTAGCTCATTCCCTTACTTCATTTATTGCACTGACAGCACTGACAATAAATAATTAAAACTTACCTAAGTTAAAACTGAAACTGAAAAATGCTGTAGGTATCATTAAATGTAACGGTTAATAAAACTGTTAATCGCACTTATACTTAGTTTATCACGTTACGTGATATTGTGATTCCTAGAAATTCATCATTAAAATACGCCCGATGAAAACATTAGAAGTTTAATAAAAGTGAGTCGTGTTATAAATACCTCGGTAATGAAGACTGCTGCGCGGTCGGTGCAGTTTATCCCGTGATAAATGATGTTGTGCAGCGATTTCCACTCTATTCAAGCTCGTTGACTCCTTTTGACGTCTACCCCGATGAGTCTTTACGAGACTAAACTTGCACTGGCGCAATAGTTCAAGCCTTTATTTTATATTGATACTAGTGGTCCCGGCAGACTTCGTCCCGCCCGGCAAAGAAGCAATGTATAGTGGCATTAATCAATCGATTTGACAGCTGTCATTGTTGCGTTTTGTTATACTATTTTTAACAAATAAGCTAAATATTTTTTTTTTACTAGATCGGGATGAAAAGTATCCTATGTCCTTTTCCTGACTCTAAGCTACCTCCCCGCCAATTTTCAGCCAAATCAGTTCAGCCGTTCTCGAGTTATAAACGGGGTAACTAACACAACTTTCTTTTATATATATAGATAGATATAAATAAAACAATTATAACGTATTTAATATTATTTGCTGACGTTTCGAAAACTTTACAATTCCTATATTCGTAGCACGACTGAGCTGACAATAGTCTAACGGTAAAGTGATTTATACAATCATGCAAATTAACTATCTTATATTCGAAATTGAAAAATTTAAGTATTACCCTGTTCTAAAAATATGACATATTATTATGTATTTAGGTTATATTCTACGCCTAAATTAATGCATTAGTCTAACGCTAAAGTATTTAATATTTATAGATATGTGCATGAAAAGGAGTAAAAACATATTAGGTAAAAAACATAGTTAAGATTTTTAACTGAGAACTTTTAGAAGCATCGAACAAAATGACTCCATCATAAAAGGGTTTGCAAATATCATTGAGGAAGAATACAATATATTTCATATTTTTTGGCTAACATAGAAGGAAACATTTGAGTTTTAATATTAAGCTTCATTTAGCAAAATAAATAACAAATCTCTTTGGTTTTATATATAAATTACAGAAAAACAACATTGCACAAAGCTTATTAAATACAATTGTTCTTGTAATTCGATTTCAATGACGATTGAAAAAATTAATATCATAATACCTACCCGATAAAACGAAGCTGTAACAGACTCATTAGACCCGCCAATTAATCGTTGGAAGCTGGAAATGACTATTATCAACGCCATGGCCTCACGATATTCTAATCAAGTTACGCTTACGCGTAAAACTCTGCTTGTGAACATTGCAACAGTAACTAATTCCAGTAAATACCTACATTTAATTAGGCACCTCAATAATAATAGTAATTATCATTGTTTAACTTCAGTACCTAAATAAATGTTCGCGGCGCTGATAATAACGTGCTAACGCACATTTAATGTGTTTACCTACTTCTATTTTTTGTATATAGTTGTAATATAGTTTCTATTTTTAGCTGGTTAACTTTTTTTTTAATTATTAATTTTTCTGACCAAAATCATTTAGTAATGCTATGACTTCAAGTACAATAACTTATTTATCTATCTTTTAACTTCACATTGTAGAATAATTTGTATTCGTAAGTTGTTTATCAACGACTGATAAGAATTTCCTTGTTCATACAAAATAAGTATTATCAATAGGTATATTTTACGCCTTATTGATATTGCTGAATAACAACTACGGTGATTGAAGCAGATAGCACACAATAAGTATTATCATAATCTAAGACAGTGCTTGTACACTATTACTATTTAATAATTAATCGAATGATAAATAGGTACCTAATATATATTACGTCTGTCGAATTTGTAACTTCATTGACTCTAAGAAATCTTATCGAATAAGAACTATAATATTTCTAGCGAGTTTCCTTTTTTTTAAATTCATCGGAGACTTTAGAAATTATATGTATATTCGTAGAATTACGATTACAAAGTTGTTTCATTCCAATAGGTATATAGTAACCGCAAAAGCATCAGAAATTATTACTATTACAAAAATAACACATTAATGTAATCACGTGACAATATCGAGTAGTTATAATTTATATAATGTTCTGAATAACTGCTAGGTAGGTATGTATCAGTTACATAAACTACTCCTGCAGCGATTTGCAGACGGTTTGCTGTGCGTTGAACTGTATTGAGAATATTGAGATGCGGGACTGGAAAAATACATAGTGTATTTATGATTCAGTTAGGTTTGTTTTAAAATAAATTATAAATAAGTACTTATTACGAAATATATTTACAATTTCTATGGAACTGGTTGATTATAAATTTAATGATCGCTAAGTACTTAACATTTTTTAAAAACGTAAAGTTAATATAAGTATCTACTTAGTAGGAGAAACCTCTCTAAAATTCTTATAGAATAAAAAAAAACAAAGTAGTGTAGATCATTAATTTCTCTATCAAATAACACATTCACTTTCTAAATTACCTATCTTTTATTATTATTATTGATAGGTACCTAGTTTGAACTTACGATAACTACTAATACCTTGAAGTAATGTTATCGATATATTCAACGACGGCGATTAATGCATTTTGAACCTGGGTTATTACTACTATCTTAATATCATAAAAGTGCATTCCATTCCTTGTTTCGTCCTTCGATAAGACGAAAGCAAACACGAGGGACAGTCAACTCCTCGTACGTACAGGTGCAGTGCAATCACGGCAGGAATGCGCGCAGGTGACAGGACGAGCGTGTTCGCCTCTATATCTATGCGTGTCTACGCTCTATGCTGCCTGCAGCGTTAGAGGCTCAAATCACGTCTATTAACCGCAGGACTATGACCGCATTCGAACTTGAGAACGGTTAGATATGGCCAAAAAGTGCTTTTGATTCAAAGATCTGAAAATATAATGAATTCTTTGAGACCGCTGAAAGTGCCTAGAACATAAAATATTAATTAGATGGTACGATCAGGAAATACCTCCGTAATTTTGACATGTACAAATAAACCACCGCTACTTATATCTAAAAATAATTGAATTAAAGTAGAAAATCTACATGTGATCTTTTTTATCATCCATTTTCATAGTTTATAGCTAACAATGTCAAATGGTATGTGTTATTCTTACCCAAAGAATAAATAAAAATATGGGAAATTATACTGATCAGAGATTATTTATATATTTTAATTTTAAAATATATCTTTTTGGTGCCGATTTAATATTGGGACAACATAATAATGTTTGTCCATTCTATTAACCGCTACGTCTACGACAGTGTAATGGCGTAATTCTAGACGAGTATACGTATATGGCATGGTAAGTAAGTAACAAGATTAAAAAGTGCCAGCGTGGGCAGGTGGCAGCTGCATTAGAAAAGCGTTAGGTGCATGCTAGCATTCCTTTTTTACATCATTTTATTAGAACTAGTTTGAATGTCTCTTCCTTGTATCATATATTTAATGTTTCAAAGACACCATAAATAAAGGATAATTAAAACTTCCACTACGTATCTCCTGATTCCTATTCATATTCCATATTATATAAATGTATATAAGTAATATACATATTGCATTGTAGATATGACGTGAAAGGGAACTAATCATATTTTGAAGATTTCAGAATTCTGCTTTAAAATAGGATCAATGATATTGACAAACCTAGGCTATATAAGTATATAGTTATATGCCGTTGGTATTTGTTCACACTTTTTATTCGGTTGAGAAGAAGGGTAAGAAGTTATTCTCATCTAACCCACGATTTGTACCCTATACCTGCAAGTGCATAGGAATGTACCTAGTCGATACACCTATCATAAAACCTACCTTAACGCAGTTCAATGAACGCCGATTGTAATGAATCGTTATTACGAAGACGCGATTTCCGTAAACATAACATAAAAGATTAATAAATAAACGAGTTGTATGTATGTGCTAGCAGGTGGCAGCATTCAATAATTACTGCATGGGCCCTCTAACACGATTCTAATAGGAAACGTGCGGCCGCAGCGGCGCGGGCGCATGCCACCTGCCGCTGCCGACCAATCACAACCACCAAGCGATGTCAGATTTGATTAAATACCGTCTTACCGACACGTTTGAATCAAGAATATTGCTTTAAAAACATTACCCTATTTGTACGAGAATATATCTGAGGTAGGTAAGTACAACCTTTTTATATAACGAACTATTTATAATTTGGTTCTAGTTAGAATCTTATTAGAATGTGTCTCTTATAATTGTAGTTTTATAATTTATTAATGAAGGATATTTGTAGGAACAGCACAAAATGAAAAAGGTCGAACGAGATTTTATGATATCTACTTATTCCGTAATTAAGAATATTAGTTGCTTACAATTATTTCAACCAAATAAGCTATTACTACTATAGCTACTATAGATATAAAGCCTCGTCCTCATCGTCGTATGACTATCACGATTCGAATGAGTTAGGTAATGATAAAAACAGCAGAGGAAGTTGTAAGAAACGTTGTTAGCGCAAAAAGTAACCACAATCAGAATAGACTTCGATAGTCTAGCCTAGCCCTATAGCTTTACGGCGACAGGCCAGGTGCACTCATTACCTGCGTTGGAAATCTGTCTGCCCGTACACCTGCCGCAGGAAAATGACAATTTTCTCTCGAGACGCCCACTCGTGCCCGCGGCAGCGACTTGGAGAGATTTATAAACTCTACAATAACTAGCTTAAGCAGGTTCCAACGTCCCTGTACAAGAATATTAATATCTGGCCACATCGTAGGTGGATTTCGCAATTTAAAATAGGTACTTACTTATGGTGGTTATTACATTAAAACTTTTTTTAAACAATTTATGCATCTATATTTGAATTAATAATAATTAACGAAAGATACTGTAATTTAAATAAATAGTACCTATTACTGTCAGACTTACTTATGCACATCTAAAATCATTGGATCTAAATGCTTGATAGATCTTAGGTAGGTGGATGTTTCTTCTATGACGACGAGCTCACCTAAAGTTAATCACTAGGAGAGGAACTATGAAAATTTATCCCATAAGGTATGTATATTATGTAAATTATTTTTATACTTTGTACAAATATTTTATGAATTCAGCATGTTTGGAAATTTATTATAAATGCGAATGTACAGCTAGTTCTTAGATAGACGTTAAGCATCTGTTCTCTGCGCTTTGCTCGGACCACCCGCTAGTTACTGTGATAGACCTACTAAGGGCATTTCCGTGCCTTCGTGTAAACCTGCAAATTGTAAATAACAATGACAATAAATACGAACATGTACTTAGTTATTTTTAAAACAATGATTTATCGACAAATTTGCTGAGAGATAAATCTTTAGTTAATAAATGTAAAAAACAAAATGTGATAGGTAACAAAGAACTTCATAATATATTACAATAAACCTGTAGGTTCTGGTAATAATATGTACCTATGAAATGGATTTACTTAGATTAAATAATTCCCAATAACATAATAAAAACACACACCATATTTATTTTTGTTATTAAGACATGAGGTATTACGTTCTTGTACAAATATTTGTAAGTACCTAGTAAAGTCGGTAGATTCCGTAATCGGAAAATTACTTCAAATGAAATGATAATGAATAAATAATTAATGTTTTCAAATACTCAATGCAGTTTAAGTGATATATGTATATGCTTATGATAGTTATGTATGTATTAAGTATAATGAAATAAGCTGCAAATGTGTAGGCACTAAACCCACGTAAATTACAAATGTTTTTGGAGGTCGTTAATTAAATAAATTTATTGCTGAAACAAATGATGGAATACAATCAACACAGGATGCTAATACGAGTAGGACAAAGATCAAAAGAGATAAAATAAAATGGCACTTAACTAATAAATTCAATATCAATTCCACGTGCCCCTGGATCGGAGCATGTTCTAGATTAGATAAACGGTCAGACGACGCTTTTATTGCACTAGCGCATTGCATAGCCCAAGTGCCTTTTGACCTGTCTTTAAAACGAATTGCCTTGTTTGAAGTATGTCTGCCTATAGATCGATGTTTCGTGATATTATATGATGTTTAAATAAAAGTAATGACTATATTATGTTACGTGATCTTCATTAGACAAATATAAATTGTCAATTCAAAATAGTAAAAAAAGAGACATCAAACAAACAAATTTTAAATTAAACGTTGAGTTTGTGTAGTTCTAATTTATTCTACTTATTCTATGGCGTCATCCAAAAATAAAATATAGAAATGAACTAGTCACCAGACCAGGGGGTTAAAATATCATCAAATTATCACACAAGGGTGACACTAGCCCGTTTAAAAGTCTTCAAAATTTGTCATTCAAACACGAGGAAAATACATATACTTCCTGTATCAGATGTTTGAAGACGGGCCACCTGTGCATACTAGCTTGTTCCCACACCGCCTCCGCGACTGCACGTCAATATTGACAGAGATTAAATCAATTCCCTAAGAGTGCGCTGTCTCACGTCACGCGTCCTGGTCACTCTGGTTAATCATCACTGAAAACAAGAGACCGAAACACTTAACGGTACCCTCTACATTTTTATATAGCAGTGGACACAGGTACCTACCTATACATAATATACAAGTACTGGTAGTTTTCTAGGTTGCGAAGAAAACATATGGAACTATTTTCGTTGTCATGTCAAATTAATAAAAAAATGTAGGTACCTATCTACTAAACTTCGGCATAATGACGTAACAAGATTTTTGTATCACCAATCAAAGGATAAGTATTTAAATAAAAAGGTACATTCTTAAATGAAGCCTAAATGATATTTAATGCGTACTTTTTTCTACGAGTAGGTAAGATTTTGCTGGTTCATATAATATGTATTTATGAACTTACAAACTCTACGATGCATGGTTATTCTGAACCATTAATACCAAATAATGTGCGATAGTAAATTTTCATAGTACTTACTTGCTTCCATTTTTTTTATCAAAAGATATACCAGCCTAGCTGTTTAATCTTATTTAATGGGTCTATTTTGTGCGTCATCCTCTAAACCTTAAAGACGGTGCTAGAAGCACGACTACAAACAGAGTAAGACAAATAGAGGATCGATCTGCACAAATAAAATCTAGGAAAATACCCATTAATACCTTCGAAACGTGTGCGCTTATATGGGGATGCCGCCAAACCAAACAAACTGAGCGCAAACATAGAATGATATCGCTGGAGTAATAACAGAGGCAATTTCGTCTTGTAATGATACGACATTGTTGTGTTGAAAATATAATAATTCGGTATACATAGATTATCGCATTTGATGCCTACCAATATTGACAATAATAATAAGTAAGAAGTAGGTTAAAGATACCTACCTATATGTTAACTGACTATTTTGGAGGTCTTGTCGGTATAATTGATAAACTCATTTTAATAAAATAAAAAAAATGTATAGGTAGGTAGTACTAATAGTTACCTTGGACTAAAATGTGGATTGTATAAATCAAATCTCGACTATATTTGCGGCTTTGTTCCAAGAAATGATTCACCTTTAAGCCAATCAACAGTCCTTTAAAGTTTGCGGAAATTGGTAATAATTATCCAATTTAACTTTTTTGTGGTGAACCTTGCCTAGAGCGGACGAATCGTAAAAAAGTCTGCAAATGTTAGAATCGGCACCGTTTAGCAAAATGCCAAACGGCATATTCCCGTAAAAAGCTGGTGAACGCCCATCTAACAAGCGAACATTTTTATAATCGCCATCAGCTTCAGCGGCAGGCTAGATCAAATTTTTTGCCAATTCTCCATGGACAATCCTTAATGAATAATAACGAATATGGGAACTGTAAAGTTTTCGAAACTTCAGCTTGTAAAATAAATTATTCGAGTTAAATTCGTTTATAGTTGTTTCATTACAAGGTATCTATATTATTGTACTTTTAACACTAATATTGTTTACTACTTACTTAATATTTTTGGGGAATTCTTCGAAGTTGTATCTACTTATATTAATATAGTTGTTATTGTATTAATTCATAGAGTAATTAATAATTATCTATCGGCGGACGGCTGTTATGTACTTAGGCGTCACAATGTCACATGTTATCTAAAAATCAACAATCGTCATTAGTAGACGTCGTTCAATGCGCGCTAAAAATAATCATGGACGTCACAAACAATTTAATTAGGATTTCATGATTTGACATAAAGTTGTTATTGGGTAGAATATGATTCCTGACTTCATCCTCGTCATTGCATCTTCATTCGAGGAATGGACACAATGGGCAGGTGCGATCCCTTTAATTGGCACGCCGTAACCAAATTAGGTTCGCATTTTAGATGT
This sequence comes from Polylopha cassiicola, assembly GCA_038024825.1. Classification (NCBI taxonomy): domain Eukaryota; kingdom Metazoa; phylum Arthropoda; class Insecta; order Lepidoptera; family Tortricidae; genus Polylopha; species Polylopha cassiicola. The sequence goes on along the minus strand of CP149044.1, from coordinate 8,843,202 downwards.
TAGGTTATTCTTTTTTTACAGCAGAATTTAGATTTCTTAACATTTAATGAACCACCCGCATTTTATTGCCCCAAGGTTCATCGCAGTAATTCATTGTAATAATTATACATCCTCAGTATTATTTTAATAGTTATACTTATAGTGATTCATGTAAAATTTTACAATGGTGATAATAAAGAATAACATTTAGATAATCTAAACTTGTCTAAAGTAATTGAGTTGTACCTAAGTTCCTTAGTATACTTATTTTATAAAATATGAGTATAACCAGTATTTTTAATAGTATATTTGTACCTACTTACTTATTATTATGTTCATATACTGTAGGTATGTCTCTCAAAAAGTTGATAAACTCTAACCCTTGTTGTATTTTACTTATTCTAGGTAAAAGAACATGTGTTTAATAAAAAAAGAGCTCATTGACATCCGACACGCAATTAATCACAGAACTGATAAGATTTATATACAGCAATCGAATTTAAGTATTGGGTAATGAGTTTTTGTACACTTTTAACTGATTTACACTTAAGTAGGTATTCTTTAAACCACAGTCTGAACGACACTCCTTTGTAGAAATGTCACAAATAATTTAAGTAAGACGAAGAGCACTATTTTTATTACCTACAGATATTTTACCATGTTTTTTACGCTTTAGTTAATTCTTCTGGAGCAGGAGTATATTTTAAACCAGTATCGTTCAACATTGTTACTACCCAAGCGTCTTCAGGTAATTTACCGGAATTCAAAAGTTTTACCGCTGCCGCTATATTGGCACCACTCGTGTATCCGACGTACAACCCTTCCTTTTCCCCAATAAGATTCTTGTAATACACTGCTTCTTCATCCGACACGCTGATAGTTCCGTCCATATACTCAAACTTGAACAATGACGGCACTTCGCCATATCCCGAGCCTTGCAGTAAGTGACACGGCTTGGTTATAGGAATTCCTTTAATTGGCTCTGCGCCTTCTGGTTCTACTACATAAGTTTTCACTTGAGAATTCTTCTCCTTTAAGAACTTTGACGTACCTGTGAATGTACCGGCTGTGCCTACGGTTGCTATGAACGCATCGACGCGACCTCCTGTTTGCCTCCAAATTTCAGGCCCAGTAGTTTCGTAATGCGAACACGCATTCGCTTCATTGTAGAACTGGTTCACGAGGTAAGCGCCAGTATTTTCAGCTATGCGCAAGCCTTCCTCTTCGGCGGCTTTAACATCCGCCAAAGTTACTTTACCATATGAACCCTCAACTTGCGGCACTCGCACACACTTTGCCCCCAGAGCTTCCATATGTATAGCTCTTTGCACACTGTTACCTTTGGACATGGTCAGCGTCAGCGGATGTCCGAGTACAGCACACACAACAGCGAGCCCGCATCCTTGATTTCCCGATGTTACCTCCAAAACTGGGCTTCCGGGTTTTAGTAATCCTTCTTTTTTTGCAGTTTGGATCATATGTAAGGCTGAACGGCATTTAATGGAACCACCGGGATTCATAAATTCGCATTTGGCCAATATACGCCCTGGTCCTTGATATAAGCGATCGAATGCGACGAGGGGAGTATTTCCAATTAACTCTAGGGCCGATGCTTTAATGTCGCTGTTATCACTTCTAGGTGCCGGAGCCATGGCGCACAATTGTGTTATGTTTTTGGAAGTTACGAAGTACAGTAACGTTTGTTTGATACTGGCTTGGAGGTTAGATGCGAGCTGCTTAAATGTCGCGCGGCGGGTGGTGTGCGGTGCCGAATGCCTTGATAGCGAGCTACGAGAGTTAACGAAACTTGGCTACAATAGAACCGTGCGCAAGGTAAAGGTCGCCGCAAAGGAGCGTAGTGTCGTACGCAGAACGCGATAAAGCGATAGTATGACGCAATTATTGCTTAAAATATTCTGAATATTTTTAATTTCTCCGGACGAAATCTGAACATGACCGACGCCTAGTAGAGACTGTTGTAAATATCAATAGCAGCACACTTGGCGAGGATAGCACATTGTTAACATTACAATTATTTATAGACAGTTAGTACTTATATGTAAATGTATATAGTAATTAGCTCTAACGTTCATTCTTCTTATAGAATAATTAATTAATTCGATTGGTACATTTAAAAAAAAGATAAGGATAAGGATTATGTTCCCCATTCGTTTTGTATGATCGAACTAGATTTACACCATGAGCAAGTTTAAATAATGATTATTATCTAAATCTCATCTAATAACTAGGTATATAATAATTTATAATTACATATGTCTGAAGCTTTCGCGGTTATTGCTGTTATAATTTAACTAGCGCGTACCTATTATCTTTTATATGCTGAAGTTTCGAAAACTTTAGTAAGTTCCTTACTCGTAGCAGACTGAGCTGACAATATTCTAACATGGGATGCTGAATATGGCAATAGTGGATACATTGTGAAACGTCACCATAAAAAATAAATTAATGTAACTACTCGGGTTAAACCTTCTAGAACTATCATATCACAATAGTTTATTGGCGTTATAGAAAAATGTGGCGCAAACACACTAACTTACATTCTTCTTCACTCCCCAATTATTTAGTACATTTATATCATGAGGCCTCTACATTAGTTAATATCTTTAAATTATACTGCATCTACATGTCAACAAATTAAACAATGTTTGCACCAACTGGCAAAACACACAAAAAGTGCAAATAGCGGCACCCCTCGACAGCCGCCCGATTGTATCACAAGTGGCAATTCGGAGCCTAGATATTTAACATCCTGCAATTTCAACTCGTTGGTTGCACTCAAAACACACGCCGATAACCATCTCTACGGTCTATTATTAAGGTATATTTTTAAATAACTATTGCTATAACTTTATTACCATAATATGACAAGGGAATGTAAGCTCTATTACATGACAAATAACGATGATCCACGGACTATGCAGCAGTAAGTCGCAATAGGTCTTTCGACAACGGCGGCGTTACTCGTTGAAGACCCACCAGATGTCAATACGTAGCCAACCCATTGTTAACAAATGTGGGTACAATTGAGCACAATGCATTGCATTATTTAGCGAAGGCAAGTAAGCGACTGAACCAAATGTCAGCTATTTGATAATTGGATATCCATCGATCAAAAAGTCTAATGTGTCGGACAAATGGCACTTCAATATGACTTCGTTGTCGGTATTTATTTATCTGTATGATGATGATATGCCTAATTTACACTAACGTTTTTTATTAAATATCTACTCTTATAAGTAGATAGGTACTTACGATGCACGATAAAACAGTGTGTGTAGGTAAGAATATAACTTGTCTTATCATTGACAAAGCCTATACGATTAGGTCGGTGCTTACTTCTGGACAACATTTTATAGCTCAATCACTCAATCACAATAGGTACTTAACATTTTATACCTTAATCACAATAGGTACTCAATTAAAATAGGTACTTAACCACATAGAAAAAACCTGTGATGTCTTATCACAGGTTTTTTCTCTGTGGTTACCTTTATAGACACGTACTTACCTATACTATACCCCACAAGGTTTGGGTTGGACCAACACTGTTTATTTTCTATTAAAAAAATTGCGCCTGTACTTTTGAACCTAAATCTATACTAATATAATAAAGAGGAAAGGTTTGTTTGTTTGTTTGGATGGAATAGGCTCCAAAACGACTGGACTGATTTAAATAATTCTTTCACTGTTGGGAAGCTACACTATTCTTGAGTTTCGAGTGACATGGGCTATAGAAAATTTAGAAAAATAGGGATCCGTGCGAAGCCAGGGCGAACCGCTAGTTATAAAGTAAGGAAACATTTTTATTACGTAGGCAAGTACTCATTTACCCAGTATTTGTTTACTTATTTTTAGTGAACGATATTTGAATGTTTTGCATAAGTATTTTGGGAGACCTAAGAATCATAATACGAGTATATATAAGTACGTATCTAAACCCGTTCACCTGCATGTATAAAGGTCATCGAAAAAATAAGTAGGCCCTATAAGTACGTGGATTTTAAACTATCAAGGCCAACGTTTATAATTTTAGTTAAATGTAATTACGCCTCAGAAAAACTGTAATGTACGCAGAACTAACATTAATAAAATATAATGTCCTGCCTACCTTAAATATACTTATCTTATTTACCTGGCCATATTTTTTTATAGGTACCTAGCTTCCACATTTACAAACTGCGGACCTACCTAAAAACCGCATCTTGATTGTTGTTTTCGCACTTCCACAATAAAAAACAACGTACCTTCATATTATTATGTCTTGTTTAGTAAGGATTGGTACATTTATTGTTTTCAACAATAGTTACCTCTTATTTATTGTATACTCTATTGTAGATAGACATTTTTCAAACTAATTGAACAGAAAGATAATTTATTGTGTCGTCTGGGCATCAACAAAACATCTCTAAGGCTTTGCAGGTAGACAAGGATACACTGTCAAAAGGCGCGTTCGACAGAAAGAGAAGGAGTGTTCGTTTTGTTCTGTGGGAATCGAATCACGACTCACGCGCAGCGCCGTGAAAGGATCTTAGCTCGGCTTCGTGTACAGGTTGATGCATATTTTAATACTCACTTTATTTTTCGTTATTACTATAAAACTTATTTTTCATTATAAATAAAAATGTATTTTGATACGAAAATGAACATGATATTGCTTATAACCAGCACCTTATTATGTTAGTGACGTAGTGCGATTTAACCGATTGCATGTTTAAATTGTTTTAGTAGCAGTACCTAGATGTAAAATAAATCTGTTATGCTTATTTTATGTAAGTAATGCTGGCTATCATTATTAGTTTAGATTTGCTCATGTTACCTACTTAGGTACACAAAGAGATAAAAAATACACTCTGACAGTCGGACCAAATTTCTTGTTTTCGTTTACGATATAAGTATAAAAAAATACATAGGTACCTACCTACAGAAGAACATAAAGCATAAACACGTTAGGTAACTACAGAAAGACACTTAACATAGACCGATAAATATAGCGATAAGCGTGTTATCTTGTGAATTAAAAAACATTTATTTTAAAAAATATTGATCGAGAAATAAATACCTAAGTACCTATTTCTTTTCGATAGCTAACTGAAATATATACCTATACTTACTTTTATACTTAAGAATAACCCATACAGTTGTTTTTAGCCATTTTAATTACATAGGTACCTACGTGAAGTGAACTCTACATTTTTTTGACGTTTACTTCTATCTAACTCTATGTAGGTATAAGTACCTACCTTAAAAACCCAATTAATACTCATTCCGACCTACCAGTTTACGAAAACAGAAATTGTATTTCACCAACCTCCAATGATTTACCTTGCCCACCTCTAATGATGTCGAGTGCGGTAAAAGTTGCAACCGCGACATCTACGGTAGGTACCTACTGTCGCGTCGTGTAAAGCAGAGCACGCTGTGAAGGCCGCGCCGTGGGCAGGTTCGGATGCACCTGAGTATTTCACGCCGCGACCCGCTGGCGCCGACCGGCGACCGCCGAGACCGAGCTCGACTGACATTACAACACACAGAAATACCTGAGATTTACCAGAATTGTTTTTTTTTTATATACTTAAATTAATAATAGATACCTACCAACCATCACATTACCTATGTATTTAAATAAGTATTATCAACGCGAATGTTCTTAGAAAACCAAAAGTAATAAAATGTGTGTAGAGCTTGGACTTCGACTTATATACGATATTCATTTTTCACAGAGTTGTAAAATCATGACATTTATCTTTTAAAATACTATTAAACTATCAATTCCTGTACCTACCACATCTTTGAGCTATATATTATCGTTTTGAGCTGATATGAACTGTACGCTTATTCAAACATGTAATATTTTTGCAGCGATCTAAATTTTTCGTGGAAACATTTATTGTCTGTAAATTAATATTTCTCGTCGCCTGCTAGGAGTGTGTCGTGTCGTACCGAGCGTGTCCCGCAATGGTATTAGTGCATTCCGATCCGGCGGCGAAGCCTTTGCCGGACACGTCATCGTTCAACTATTAAAATTTTACTTAGGGTAAAATTCTCACAGTTGAAAGATCTCCGTTTAATATGTTATAATATCCTAATTTTACAAGATATAAAATACCTATTTTATTATCATAAGAAAAAAAAAATGAAATACATTTTGCATTATATTGTATGTACTTATAATACTATCATACTGTTATACACAACCCAACTTATTATTAATCATTTGGAAGAATATCGTCCTGCATAGAGTTTTTCATATAGCCTCATTCTTTCAGGGTACGGGTTTTGCTGCATGGTTAGATTCTCGTTAATTTGAAGACACACCATTCCGGTTTCAGCTATCGGCTCCCATTTAGTGGTAATTATGCTGTCAATTTTAGGTGTGGGATCTCTGAAAACGGAGAAATGCGCTTATGAGCGAACCTGTCATGCGATTATATCGTAAATAACATAAAAATATAGAAACACAACATACCCATGTTTAGCGAAATTTGTAAACATTGAGACAATTCTATCACGGACCAACTTATCTGTATCGGAAATGTTTATCGGCAGTATATTAGATCTCAAGACGTACCCCCCGTCGTCGCCGTGGCACGCACCATCGCGATTTATGCCATACTTCACTTTCAGATAATTTAGTTTACCATCGTAAGAAAACTCGTAGAAATACACTGGAAAATTGTGTTTTGACAAAAAACGCGCTGACACGTAAATACCGCCGATAAAGTCAGTATCAGAAAATAAATCGATTGCATACGCATCGACATCGCTGTAACTATTATCTGCTTCTAAATACAATTTCCTCAATTTCGTTTCTATTTCCTTTGCGTGGTCATTATCGATGTTGAATGGTAAGTAATCGATAAAATTTTTCTCCTGCGTACACTTTTCTAGTAATTCCTGCCCACTGCCTGCCATGAGCAGACCTTCGCGGGCACAAAATCCAGTTATTATTGGAACACGCGCAAATTCTCCTTGTGTTAGTAGTTCGTACGACGTCTTATTTAGGAACGGTTCCCAATCCCCATTTTTTTCTACAATAGGTACAAAGCCAAAATTAATGCCACCTTTGAAAGCATCGGCTGCCAATGCCGACATAGATCCTAAAATTACCTCTTCAGTAGACAATTCTTTCAAAATTTTCAGTATACTATCATCATCTATATTGATTTTAGATTTTAACTGGGGAATTTTCATCACTAAATCTTTCATATTTTTACGATGAGCCCAATGCAATAAGGACGAGCCTGATTGCATAATGGCTTTATGAAACAATCCTCTTGCTGTCGGTGATAACAACAAATATTCTATAGATGCCCCACCGGCGCTAATTCCAAAAACGGTTACATTATTAGGATCACCGCTAAATTTGGAAATATTTTTCTGTACCCATTTTAGAGCAAGAACTTGATCCCTAAGGCCCATGTTGCCTGGAGCATCATTTCGATCTAAAGATAGGAATCCTAGAATTCCTAGCCGATAATTCAAACTGACTACGACGACATCCTTTTCGATAAGATAATCAGCTCCATGGGCCAATTCGTCAGTACCGCACCCAAAAACAAAGCCGCCACCATGAATGTAGACCATAACAGGTAGTGAGGTCGATGAAGCGGCTGGTAAGGCAGGTGTATATATATTTAAGTAGAGACAGTCTTCGCTGCCTACGACTTTGTTGGTAACTCTGTCCATTTGAGCACTGATGTTGCAGTTTTTTGTAGCGTCTCTGACTCCTTCCCATGGCTCCGGTGGGTGAGGTATCTGACAAAATATAAGCGAATTTAAATTACCCATTTTATTGTTTATAACATTCAGTTTCCTTTCTTATGTAACTTAGTGCCTAGTGAATAGTCCGAGTTAAGTATTTTAAAAACATGTCGAACTATCGATCTCAAGTGACCTTCATTTTAAATTATATTATTATGCATAATAATAACGTATTGGTCTCACGAACGCAACTAATTGTTTTTAACGCTGACAAAATTAAAGCTATCAAATAAAAATCTTGTCACAAAGATTTTTATGTCATGGCTTTCATTTTAACAATTGATTTCACGAAGTTGATTTTTAGCATAGCTTGTCTTATTAAGTAAGACACATCCTTGGCTTAGGTACCTAATTTTAACGACTAAGTCAACGAATGTTTTCTGGAAGCTAGAATTCCTCTTAAGTTTTTTCACAACTGCTGAGGCCCTTTCAGATGTCATGGCCTGTGAAACCTATCTTGGCAAAGTTTGACAGATAGGTAGACCTCAGTCTGACTCTAGCAACCTTAGCCTTTCCCATCATAGGAATTTGCTATGAATGCATAGTTACATAGGTATTCACATATTTTAAACAATTGCTACCTTTTATAATTCTGTTGTTTCTATAAATGCAATTCCATAACAATTATGTCCAGGGATACTTACCAGCAGGCAGCAATAGATAGTTACCTTATTTTTAATTAAGTACTTACCTTATTTTTAGGCTTTAAGCTCTTAGGGTAGGTATTAATATTTATGAAAGTAATCTTTAGAGCGGTAATTAGAATTATTGTTTAACATTTGAAATAAGTACCTACCTACCTATTGTAACTTTAGGAAATCATATTATTATAAGTACGGTACTATATAGGTTATAAAACAAAAAAGGACAATTGATAATCAATTTCAGTAAAACTTAGCTATATATCACATATCTAAAAACTAAAGGAGGTAGTACATATTATAATGTATTTAAAGAGGAAATAAAATGACACTCACCGAAAATCTCAATTCACCCACCGGTGGTTTTGCATATGGTATTCCTTTGAAAGTATAGTACTGCTTGTTACTTAAAGTCTTGCATTCCATTCCTTGTAATTTTCCTTCAGACACTTGAACTATAGAAGAGGCCATTATTGATATTTTAACGATGAATATTGAACTGAGAAACACAACAGTATCTTGTTTAGTAGCGTGGTGTTTTGCAGAGAGACAGATAATCAGAAGGTCACACAGCCAGACGGTTAATGCAATCAAGTTAGAAAGGTAACCACGTAAACTGATCCATATTTGCTAGATGGCGCTGATTTCAATAGCTGGAAAATATTTGAATAAAATGTATAACACAAGTTAACACAACTGACTACTGAGTACATAACAAGGGGAATTATTTCTGTTATTATCTTGTAGGTATTCCTAAGTAGCAAAAGTCTACCTTTATCTAATATCACGATGAGATATCTTCCTATTGTATTTATTATGGAAATTTTCACAAATAGGTACCTATCACAAAATTTAGAGATTTAATTTTATGCAAACCACATTCAGTCACATTGACGTCGAACTTAACAGATTAAATACAGAAAACTTGTTGTTAGCGAAGTAACAATACTTCTGTACCTATAGGTAGGTACGTAAGTATGAAGTATTTACACTAATTATTTTCGACAAATATAATAAAACACTTAAAATCCGTTGTATTAACTCAGGTGCACTGCCGATGCGGTTTCGTTATCTTGGTTTGTACTCGCATGCTATGTATGCCAGTATTCACCGCCGAAGCTCGAGAGCGGTGACCGCAAGTCGCAGCCTCTGCACACCTGTGTCAGATCTGGCATACGTTTTTATGACTCCGGGACAGTTTAGTGACACCACGCCACTACGCCTAAATTGGTAATGAAAAGTACCATTACTAATTTCAACTGATATGAAATATAATAGACCTATCTAGCACGTCTAATATGACTCCTAAAATTAAAGGTACCTATAACGTAAATTTATAACTAAAGGACTGGATACTAAATGCCGGTCTGGGTATAAACTTTGAGCTTTAGATAAATTTGTACTAATACGTAATTGTTGTCCTACATAAATACATATTCAGGAAGGTACGTAAGTAATTCAAGTTTGTTTATTTTTTGCACATTTTTAAAAGGCGTGGCTTAGTTCATAAAATGCGTTGTTTTGTCTTCATAATTAGAACGCTTCACGCTAAACTGATTCAAATCCCTGTCGAGATAGCCGGATGCGCACCTGTGTGCCTTCGTGAGAACCGACCACGATCTCTTCCAGACACACTGCCACTATCACATAACGTTGTAGAACAAAAATTCAAACAAATATAACCTTCAAATACTGTACCTTAAAGTCCATGGTTAAAGGTGTCCAGTGAAAGATAATATTGTGCTGTTTATATAAGGCTATAGAGCCTGGCTCTGTTTGTCGTGTTATTTTGTACGCTTTGAACATCCGCGTACGGCTATTATCGCAACTTTTTACTGTAAGTAACCATGCTGTAGGCGGGAAATTGCATATTATTATAGAGTATGCATCAGAACTTTTTTTTAGGTACTTACCTAGGTACTAAGTATAATTATGATACTTACCTACTAAGAACCAGTTAAAAAAAATCTCAATTTTCCAACTTTAATTAGATAATTTCAGTTTGAAAATGGAGTTTTTTATTGGTCAACTAAATTCAAGTATTATAATAAAATGTACTTACTATGTGTACCAATGCCAACAAATTTATGCCCCAGAATGTTAGGTAAGTACTTAAGTAAGTAGGTACTTTAGTTCTACCAAGATTAAATTCGATTTAAACCTATCCAATAAAAGGTAATTATTTACAAACAATACCTACAATTTACCAAAATTATATAGATAGGTATTCGTCTTTATATCATGGTCACCCTACAATTGAACACGTGAGCTGTTTGCAGATTTCGACTACACAGGGGCCATGTGAACCTGATCACATTATGATCTTTTTGCATTTTTCCGGAGCTATACAATCTCTTTTTATCGTCTATTGAATTTACTTGTCGATTCCTTAATCGTCCCCTGAACCGCGCAATAGGTATGTATCTTTACTACCGCGCTGAATACAATTTTTAATCTCAAAACTTTAAAATAGTTAAAGGAGATTCAAAATTTCGATTTTAATTTGAGACGGCTTGCTTACGAGAAAGGATTTTAAAGATTCTGCAGTGATGACCTTTGGTTAGGTACTAGTTACTACTAACATTGGTTAAATAACTTCGTACTTACCTACCTAATAGATCTCTCATAACGACTATCTAGTCGATCGTTATGAAAGAACTGTATTTTAAACTTAATGAAAAACATCAAAAATAATACTTAGGTAGGTTTAAGAACTTACTTACCTAGCCTATCTATACATATACTTACCTACCTACTTAAAAATACCTCGAAGGTAAGCCACGATTAAGTGTCAAATTATGAATTCAAAAGTTGTCAAACCTCTGCCGTGAACAATAGAGGGCCGTGCTTTCATGTAGCCGCATAAACGCGGAGGCGGTCGTAAATCGCGATGCGTGTACGCACACATATGCTTTAATGCTTGTGCATATAGAGAAATGTGTATGTGTGTATGTGTTGCTGTCGGTGTGTTATGTTCTCGGCGCGCAGGTGTGTCCGAGACTGGCCGGCGCCGGCGCACATTCCAGCGGCGGTCACGGCGCCTTCACTGCGCACTTGCGTACTGATTACGGACATGACTCCTAGACCTTCCAAAATCATCGATGTGATGAATTGTTATGGGTGTGCTAATGGATATTTATATATTATTATCTATTTAAAAAAATGGCAAGTAAACGTACCTACGTACTACCTACCTACATTAAACACTAGATTTTACATAAACTAAAAATATTTTTTACGTCGTTATCATATTCCTAAAAGTGAGTTTGAAATAAATATTGACCCTTATTTTTTTTATAACTTAAGTTCAACGAAATCTATTAACAGGTAATCATTTAATAATATTGAAATAGAAAATTACTTACAAAGTTTGCTTATTAAGTAGGGAAGGTAAGTAGACCTAGATAGTAGATAGGGAAATATTATTTATGATATTTTTATGTATGAAAATAAAGACGAATAAATAAAAGTTACACTAAAGCTGAAACTATGAAACATCACTTTCATGAAAACATTTGCTATATAATATATTATGTAGTTCAACTGCTATACTTATTAATAATTATAGTTATTATTATATGAAAGCCCACGTTTCATCTAGGTTAGGGTTGCCATAAGTGTAAGGACTCGGACCGGGACATTTCAAGAAAAAACTAGTAAAGGTAAAAAAAAAAAAAAAAAAAAAAAAAAAAAAAAAGGAACTTCACTAATCACGTTCATTTAGATACAAAAAAATCAACCTTAAGGGTAGGAAAATAGGGGATAATTAATTTTTCACGCTAATAACTTTTCAATAAAACAATTTTACTGTCGAAAAAAACTAAAAGGCTACAAAGAACACTAACTACTTAACGCACTGAAAAGAAAAAAAATAAAAAAAAATTCTATGTACTTACTGCGCTATTGTTTTTTGTTGCCTTTCAGTTTTTTTTTCGGCTGTAATTTTTTTTTATTTACTTACATAATAATATTCGATTTTTTTTTATTTTAACGCTTCTTAGGTCGAGTTTTCTCAAGAAGTCAGGTATCAACTGAATGTATAAAATCAATATAAAATATCAATGCATTAGAAAAATCGATCTTGTATCAAACATCTCTAAGGCACATAGTGGGCTTGATAGCATGCCATTGATGCGCTCTTGCTCTTAACGCTGAGAGTCTGCGATCTCGAAATGCGTTGACACTGTTAACGTAAATTCGTGAAACGTGAACGGACAAGTGTTAGCGCTTACGTCGTTCTATCCGCGTACGGCTAATCGTACGCTAGTTAGAGCGCGTTTATTAGAGGTATATTACTGTTTACCAACTCCAGCCCTCTATTAAATAACTATGATTTTTAAACCGGGACAATTTGCTTATCGGCCGGGACGCCGGGACACCATGCTTCAAACCGGGACATGTCCCGGCGTACCGGGACGTATGGCAACCCTAATCTAGGTATAGTAATATTATAAAGGGGAAGGGTTTGTTTGTTTATTTGTTTGGATTGAATAGGCTCGTAAACGACTGGACCGATTAGAAAATTTCTTTCACTGGTTGGAAAGCTACACTATTCCCGAGTGACATAGGCTATAAAAAAAAAAGAGATCCTGGCGAAGCCGGGGCGGGCCGCTGGTAAAGAATAAATATGTAAAATGGTAAAAACGCACGTCAGAATTTTTGAAAGGAATTTTAGTTTTTAAACCTTTTTAAAAGTAATTTAAACGGATATAATACTAGTGGTGCCATCTATCACTTATGCAACTATAACATAATATTTCTTACTTTAGTGCCATCTATAGGAAATCAGTCGAACTTCACATATTGTTTGTAGTTCTTCTACTCAACGATAGATGCCGTAACAGTGAGATGTAATATTTATTTTATAAGTCGCGTTTATAATTTAAATACATTTGTTTCATTCAAAGGTTTCAGGAAGCCATTATTTAATTTTGATAAATAATGTTTATTAGTGAATTTAGAAACCATAAATTATTTCGACAGTGGCAACACTACCTATACATGGGAATCTTAGACTTCCTTCCGCCCGTCAAAGTTCATTCGCCGGCTCCCAAGTTCTTAACCCGAATTTTCTAGACTCGAGGTGTCAGCATAACCTAGGAGCGTTCTATTCTTCAGTTGTTTCTTCTCAAACTAAAAACATAAAAATGTCTGCCGCAGCGAAACGACTAATTCCCCTGTTGGATCGTGTCTTAATTAAACGAGCTGAGGCTGTAACCAAGACCGCTGGAGGCATCGTGATCCCTGAAAAGGCTCAATCCAAGGTACTTCAAGGAGAAGTAGTTGCCGTGGGACCAGGTGCGAGGAAGGATAATGGTGACTTTGTTCCATTATTAGTAAAAGTTGGTGACAAGGTACTCCTACCGGAATATGGCGGTACCAAGGTCTCTTTGGATAACGAAGAAAAAGAATACCACCTATTCAGGGAATCTGACATACTGGCAAAAATTGATAACTAAAATAGTATTAGCTTAAAAATTTTACGTGGTTCTGAATCGGTTAGTCACATATTTTAGGACTTTGTAGTGTATGAACATGATGTGATTGTGTAATGTTGGTTGCTGATGAAACATGGACATAATGTTATCTCCGTTGCATTTCTTATTATAATATTGTTATAGAAAGTGGTACTTTTATTTCAAATCCCTAGTTAGCTAGTTTAATATTGCCATGGTAATGATATCAACATCCCATTTTAATCAGTTGTAATAATACTCCTCTTATCACCAGATATGGACACTAAACTGAAATAGTATAGTAATATTAAGAATTGTATAGGTACTTTATCAGTTTCTAAATCTAAAATGAGATGAAATATTTTACTATCACATGATGATGGATCTGCACAGATATATGCCTTCATCAGTAATGGTTTGGATAACTACAGGTGTTATACAATGCAATACCTGAATATGGAAAAAAATCTGGATTATCATTGATAATAAATAATAACACATTAAATTTGTAAAAAGGGCTCATCTCATAATATTATTAATAATCAGAAATGTATTGTTAGCATTATTAGTTATTTTACATTGTATCACAGCAGTAGTAAAAATTTAGAAAGACAATATACTACATATATATAATATACTAGTCTCCGATTTCACCCCATTACTAGTAAAGACCATTGTAAGTACTTCTATAATTTTCACAGCTCAGTAAGAGGATAAATATCAGGATGAATATAATAATAATATGTATAGATACTGAGGCTAGACTAAAACAAAAACAGCATTTTACAGACTTAGTTTTTTAACATTTCATAGGTAGGTGCATGGTTTAATTATAAACCATGCTTACATCTGAATAATTGTAGTTTTGGCATTTTATTGTATTACAACGACTAATGACCACAAACTAATAATAAGGGTTGAATTTTGTTGCCAAAAAAGAGAAATAATAAAGAGTGGAGTAATAATTTCAGATGCCTTTGCCGTTATTACATATTGGAATTTAACAATTATAATGGATTTAATTTCCTTATTTTATTTGCTTATATTTCAAAAAACTTTACAGTTCCCAATAAACTCTAGTTTAGTGTTCGAAAATTCTAAAAGTCAGCAAATAAAATAGACCACTCTAATATTAAATCTATTACAATACATAGTTTCATTCCAAGAGTATTTAAGTGATGTTTCATTATAATGAAAATCATGAGTATCTGGGGAAAGACAAGATAAGACAGACATGTGATATTTCAAATGCTTATATTTAAATTCATAAATAATAGTCTCAGTAAAGGCAAATATAATGTATACCTACATAGCAATTAACTCTTTGGGTGCGCATGATGCACATGTGCATCATGGAATTGCAGACCCCCGCGGCGCATGATGCACATGTGCATCATGGGTTTACAGTACCTGCCATGCGCATGATGCACATGTGCTACATAACAAAAATTGATTTTGCCATAGTATTTTGTTTAATCATATATTTTTTTTGGGTGGGATTGGGTTGTTGACAAAGAAATCTAACTAATACAATTTTTTAAAGTTATTATTTCCTTGTAAGTTCAGAAAAAAACACTTCAAACTTTGACCATTGGTTTTCAGTATATTTAATAAAGATTTTTTTTCTTTTGTTTTGATAAATCTGAAGGTTAGTTATAATCACGGAAATATAAACAGTTATTTTTACAAAACATCAATATTTTCACCTTATAATGGCATGATAACTACGGTGCATCATTGCGCCGCAGGGAACCGTTTTTGTCAATACACGAAGTTAAAAGGTCTTAAGTATTTTTTTTTAAATGCAAGTTTATACGTTATGACACTTGTGTTAAAGCTTTTTTTTCTTTGGCAAGCAAAAAGGGATCGCAACTGGATGGTGTTTTCGCCATTTTACGTCAACCAATTCTTTACTTTACTACTAATACTTTGTATTTTATAAATAATTTATGCATTGTAGGTCTAAAGTGCTAAACGACGCTGCAAATAAATATATAAAAATAAGGCTGGGTATTTCAAAACAAAGGAGCCGAATTGCAGTAATTAATAATTTCTGATTGCAGTTATTATACATCGGAAAAACAACTTTAACGGATTTAACTCGCGTATTTTATTTTTATTGGCTGACATTTCGGAGCCTTTACAGATTCCATAATAGTAGCACGACTGAGCTGACAATAGTCTTATGCTAAAGTGATAGTACATATACATATGATATGGTAAAAATAAAATACGCGAGTTAAATCCGTTAAAGTTGTTTCATTCCAATGCAGTAAGTAATTATAATTTCGTTATCTATTCCAAGTAATCCACTCTTTGGCGACACCTGCGACACAATCGACTACATAGCCGCGGCTGGGTATTTCCAGACAAATGCACTAGTTGTTATTTTATAAAATGAGGATGTCGTTAAATATAAAAGGAAACAAGAACAAAGAAAGGCAATAAAACTGACTGAAGTCTGGGTCGTGCGCAATACCTATCTCCCTTAAACAATGGACGTTAGAATTAGGTAGTCGGTTTTACCTGGACATCAAAAGTAAACTCTTTCGGCGTAATGACATTGACTTACGACCATATTTGAAGATAACAATCAAACAATAGATGTTGGTAGTTGTTGGTTTTAATTGATTTTTGCACGTGTTCTAGTTTAGGGATACAGGGGGTGGGTAATAATTCTTCCTATGCAATTACAACGTACAGTCTTGGTCTGTGACTCTGACTGTACACTTCGTGTCTTTGCGCATCTAAGTGCCTTCAGTTGTTATTAAGATATTTTTACTAATCTCAATGGACTCTGATACGACACTAGCTGTGATGGACTCGACTTTCTTTACTGACTTGAATAATGCTTCTCCGATTGACTCGGCTATCTCATTGGACTCTGATACTGCACCCTCGATTGAACCTAGGGTAAACCCTATGGACCCGATATCTGCTGTTTTATCTATTGGCCAAACAAGAAGCGATCTGCCGATGCCGCTTGGTAAGTACTTTGTCCGATGATTTCTCTATAATACCTGGATTATGTAGCTAAAATTATAATTACGATTTTAATTGCATAAGGTTTAGACAAAATGTCGATAATTACGGAATATCTTATTCTAGGGTTATATTATATTTCAGGATTTAATGTGCAATGTCGAATAAATATCAAACGTATCAAAACAGCAAGAAGTAAACAGGAATAATGAGGAGGGGATTGTTACAGAAACCACAAAAAAAACTAATTTATAATAATAATACATTGAATGATTAAAAAGTATTGTCTTTTATTTCACCCAAAGGAAAAACATTTAGTGATTGGTTATTAAAATAAGCGTATGAACCATCCATTCATGCGGTGTTTGTTCGGCCGATTTTCGAACGGTCCTAGCGGGCGCAATGATGCACACGTTGCATCATGGATTTTAGCACGAAAAGAAATGTATGTGCGCCTGGGAGAGGTGCAAAACGTAACTAGGCCTGCGCACAGGAGTAGTGCAGCGCGCCGCTAGGCTCTCGCGTCGAAAGGGTTAAAAAATAATATGCTTAAAATATAATTAAGGTACATAATAATGGCATATTATTATCAGAACATGATAAAATGCGGACTCATTGTAAGGAAATTGCAGTACGTCTGACAGCAGCTGACAATGCAGGATTAGGATCTGGTGGTTCCGTCAACAGTTGTACTGAGGTCCAGCATCCATCTTCATTGGACTGCCTTAAAGCTTCCATTGTAGCTTGCACTCTTTGACCATCTTCAAATGTGGCAGCAGCTTGTACAGGTTCCTTTATCCAATCCATTTGCTCCTTAACAGGTAAAAATGCCTCCTTTAAAGCACTTATCATTTTGCATAAGCCTTTTATGTATGGTTTAGGTACAACACTTGAAGCACAACTCAAGTCTTCAACGTCTACATAAATTACCTCCTCCTTGTCATGGCCTCTTTTACATTCTTCTTCAATGTTCTTGATGGAGTTTAATTTATGTAATTTTCCATGTAAGTCTCCACCTCTGACAACTAAATATCCCTTTTTACTATACATATAGACCTCTTGATTGAAACATGGGCCTGGTAAGTGATTGTTCAAGGTTGCTGTTACTAGAAGACCCTTGTCCATTTGTAATTGAAATGTACAGAAATCTGGTGCAGTTATCTTTCTAATTCCATTCACTTTTGTAGTTTCTTCCACAAATGTTCGTAAGACCCCATGAACCTTAGAAACCCTTTGTCCAGTTAAATAAGCAACTAAATCAATGACATGACTACCAATCAATGTTAAAGTACCCCCACCCATTGTATCATCACATAACCAATTATAATTTTCCCCTAATAATGATCCCATTTGAACACGTACATCCATCAAAGTAAGTTCTGCTGGATTTCCAAGGTAACCATCTTGAATAGCTTTCCTCATATGGCTGAATGCAGGCAAGAATCGCAACGAATGGTTAATAATCGAAATCAGGGTTGGGTAATACTGAGCAGCGCGAACCATTTTTAGTGCCTCGGCTTGACATAGTCCAGCTGGTTTGTCGCAAACTACATGTTTACCTATACCTAAGGCTTTTACTGATATTTGCGCATGTAAATTTGGTGCACATACTATGAACACAAGGTTCACATTTTTCTTCAAAAGTACGTCATCGATTTTATTAGTAAAAAATGGAATTTTGAGTTCTTTTGCCACCGTTTCAGCTTCATGAAGTGTAACTCCCCATATTGCTTCAACTGCAAATCCTTTTTCTCTTAGATATGGCACTAGAACTTTGGCTATAGAGCCCGTTCCAAATACTCCAATACCCGGTAACATAATAAATTCCTTAGAGTCGTAATTTAACAATCATTCACACATGAATGCTGCACTGCATGTCATGGCTTCGGAATAGCGTCTAGTAAAATTTAACTTCGCACAATGTAAAATAATTATTTTTCTTTAATTAAACTCCCGTTTTCAAATATTTTTTACACTGAACGAAACATTCGTCGACGACACTGTGTTCTATAATAAAAATGTATACTTGCGATGCTTGAATGTCAAACAAATTTAACAACAATAATGACATCTGACATAGGTACCTAATCTATTGTGGTCGATCTCCGTATCATAGACATAGTACAAAATATAGAGATCGACAACAATATTTTGTATCAGTTCTTTATTTTCTTATATCGCTGCTTTACTAGATAGTGATAAACCGAAATAGCTAATACCTTTAAAGTTGAATTACACTACACATTTCAAATTATCTCACTAATCCGATAAAGTAGCGATATATAAAACTTATCTACCCTGCCACATACTCGCGAGTACGTGAGGGAAGTATGCAAGGCATGCATTTAGCCACCCCAGAAAGATGAGGAGCAGGACGAGCGGCATTATGAGTGAGGTGGCCACATGCATATCCTGCATACTTCCCTCGCGTACAATTGCGAGTATGTGGCAGGTTCTGTGTTTTAGTTCTTTATTTCCTTATATCGTTGTTTTACTAGAATAGCGTTAAAAACCGAAATATTTGATACCTATAAAGTTACATTTCACATTTCAAATTGTCTCACTAATGTAATATAGTAGCGATGTATCAAACCCTATCTACCCTGCCACATACTCGCAAGTACGTGAGAGAAGTATGCAGGGCATGCATTTGGCCACCCCAGAAAAATGAGGAGCAGGACGAATGGCTTGACGAGTGGGTTGGCCAATCGCATGTCCTGCATACTTCCCTCGCGTACACGCGAGTATGTGACCTGTTAGAGATATATACAAACCCAGAATTGCAAAAATAGTTAAACAATAAATACTACGGAACCCTAAAAGGGAAATATCAAGAATGACGTCACGATTGCACCGGATGTGTTAAGGTTGACATTTTGGTACCTAGTTTTAATAGCATAGAGATATAAGACTAGAGTACGTGAGCCAGCCAGAAACGCGTTATAATGGTAGAAAGAGAAAGAGCATTGGAATAGTGGTCGCTCTCCTTGTCTGATGACGCTCGTATTGCGTCGTCAACGGTACCATAGCAACGGACGGCGCGCAGCATGTTGCCATTGCGCATGCGGCAAGACAAGGACAGTGCCTCTATTTAGAGTTTCAGTCTCTCTTTACCGTGATACGCTTCCACTTATAGACAGTCCTATGGCTCACGTACTCTAGTCTTATATCTCTATGTTTAATAGTCGTACCTTCGTCATTTTCGTAAATAACACTAACATTGTTTTTTACAAAATATGACCGTTTTTTTGTATTTTTTAGGGATGATATTTCTATTTACATTTAGTAATTTTACCATACTGACTTTGGCACATGCCCTGGAGAACTAACGTTACATAACGTCTTCAGTATAGAATGTTTCTTAAAAAACTGCTATAAAAACAGAACTTTACCTATTTATACTTTAAGTTGAAAAAATACTTCTTGAACTGAATACCTACTGGATCGGACCTAGTTGTAGTACAGGCCAGCTTCCAGGTGGAATGCATTTTACGTTAGGTAGGTACTGTACTGTAACGTAAGTCTAAAAAAAATACCGCCGAAGAAAAATACAGCTGGTGCAGCAACTCTTCACTCTCAACTCTCAACTCTTCACTAAGGTCCTCAAGTTTGCTTGAGGCTGGCACCAACACAAAAATAACAGACGTTACGTACAACCAAAATAATAGTCGTTATAAAAGACAAAATTACTATTTTTTCTTTTCAGTGCTCTATTGTTTTTTTGATGCCTTTTACATTGGCGGTTATTTTTTTTTATTAAAAAAATATTATTTTATACTTAATAAAATCTGTGGCCATAATTTATACAAATTATTACATGCTTAATTTTTAATTACTTTTGAAATAGCTACCTACCTACCTTGTTTTTGCTATTAACTTTTAGTAAAGAATAAATTACCCCTATTTTCCCACCCTTAGTTTAGGTTTCTTTTTTCCAAATTTTTATGGGATCAACTTTGAGGTTTACCCTTTCCAATAAAAATGAATTATCGAAATAGGACCACACTGTAAAAAGTTATGCGTGGTTATACATAATATATATATATATATATATAGCTTCTGCCCGCGACTTCGTCCGCGTAGAACTCCTCCTTTTTTGCAGTCGGTTAAAAAGTGGCCTATGTTCTTTCTCAGGCTCCAGACTTTCTTTGTACCAAATTTCATTTAAATCCAGTAATTTTAGTGTGAAAGCGTAACAGAGAGACAGACAGACAGAGTTACTTTCGCATTTATAATATTAAGTAGGGATATACGCGTCGACTTGAGCACCTCCTCCGTTTTCGGTTCCGATGGGTGAAAATCATAACTAGATAATATGCCAAACTATTTTAACAGAAGAAGCATTGTTCTTTATATATTATTATGATCCTCTTAAATCACCTAACATTTACACCTTTAAGTAGTTAGGTAAGTACCTAATTAATTATAGGAAATACACAACTTATAAAAATATACCTAAGTATATTTATGTTCACCTTTCAGCCAATCACATTAAAAAGTTAAAACTACATAGGTACCAAAACTATTACGTATATAAGTAATTTAAATTTCTTGTAAGTGGGATGAAGAATAATATTTGTTGAGAAAACAGTAGGTAGTTAGTCACAAATACTCGATGGCGCTTAAAGCGGAGGTTAAATTCAGTGCTGTGATAACAGCCACCTGGACTTACAGGGTTATCGCTCAATTCGTAAGAAGCTTAGTATTTCAAGCGTAATAATAATGTCTTACTAAAAATACCGTGGATTATTTTTGTCCATGCCTGGTTACCTATTTATGAATAGCTCTATTTTTGTACCTCGGTACCGATTTAATTTTTTAGCCAATAAATAAATAGAGAACGTATGTAGTAGCTATAGATACTTACTAGCTTTACTCTAAAGCGTTTAACATTTTCGAATAGACTAACGGGTAGCGACTAGAGCCTGAGCGCATTCAGGTAGGTTTAGATACTATCATACTAATTACCGACCTTCGGTTATTTTCAAAGAAGTTAAGCAAATTCCTTCCACTGCGACGCCACCAGTCATGTTTCGTTTTCATATTTTTTCAGCCTTAATATATTGCTCATAGAGCGCATGCCTGAAGGGGCCAGAAAGAGTTCTAATGCTCTACCGTAAACCTGAAGCCACAGCGTGGGTAGGCCCCCTACAAGGTAGATCGACAACCTGGGCGAAAGTCACTGGAAGCTACGAACTACGAATAAAGAAATAAAATAAGAAGTTAAAAAAAAAGCTACAAATAAAATAAGATAGTAGCACATACGGTATCTATTCATCCAAAATAGGTAGGTAAGTAAATTGCTGCAATATTTGAAAAATGCAGTCAGTGGAACTATTTCCTAATATTTAGAGAACGGAACTGAATCCAGAGTTGTGGTTAGTATTAGCTATCCTAACCACCTAGGAATCTTTAATTTTTCGTGTTTTATCTCACACCGATACTTGCAAATAATATATTAGGTATTATAGACGTGCAGAGACAACCCTAACCACATCCTATTTGCGGCAATCCGTCCAACACCCCGCTGCTGGCTGAAAGTAAAATACCTACTTGATCAGCTCTACAATTATTTTGTAAATGTAAAAGATATTGATAGTTGGAACTTAAAAGACTTAAATAAGAGACAGAACTTGTTTATTTACGTCGACCCGGGGTATCTATAGGTTTTTACCTTATAAATTAATACATATTGAATAATTTGAAAACAAGGTACCTAATCCGATAGAATATAGGTTTATTTCCTACTGCGTAGTTGCACAGATAGGTAACAAACTATTTGAATTATTACAGGTGGTGGGACGAAAGATATCTAATTAATAATGCATATTGCACTCACCTCACAATATAAACAACATGACGCATCCAACAATAGAAACAAAACATACATGTAGAAGTGTAGACACTACCAATTAATAAAATAGGTATTTTACTTTAAAGACGCCAAGGGTGCGAAGGAATAAGAGGGTGTGTAGCACGTGTAAAGCACCTTGTAACCGGAGAAGCATTGAGTGTCGCGGAAACCGCCCGACGCCGCTGTCAATCTTTTGTCTAACTTATTGTGACGCTAATTGATTTACACTGAAAAAGTAGTGTACGTATACATACGTATTCAGAGACCGCAGAGTGTCGTAGCTCAATACAAGCAGGCCAAACAAACAATTCACTTTCCACAAGATTTCCGCACTGCAACCCAACTACGTACAAGCAAATAAAAAGTTAATAGGTACCTAGGTACCTACCCAAAGTAATCTCTACCAGTGCCGAGAAAACTACCTAACTATAGGTAGATAAGGTGTTAGGAGGTAGGAAATAGGTAAAAGTTAGATAGGTAGAAATGTACCTTGTTAGTACCTATACAATGACTATACCTATTTAGATACAATATGAAGTGAGTTTAAAAAAAAATAATCTTATTGAAGTGCAATCGCAAGCATTGATTACTTATAAAGATAAAAAACCATCAGAAGGTACCTAATAGGTACTAACTTGTTTTATTATATGTAGGTACAGCAGAACATTGTTTATTTTTCAAGGGGTATTCGAATAAGGTCGGGAGGGGCGAGCGCAGGCGCCGCCCAATGCGCCGCCCGCCTTGCGCGCGCGCATCTCGCATTATAACCGTACACACCAGTGAAGCCTCTCCGACGAGGGAGCATAAGTATAATACCCAGAGACACATAAATAATATATGTAATTCTTACCAAAGTACGCAGTTAAATTAGATAATTAGAATAATGTTTAATTTCGTAGAATTGTATGTGCAATATAGTTTGTGATAGTAATGCCAAGGAAGAGAGTAAATAGATCACCGCCGGAGGATAAGCGGTCCGACGAGGATGATGACTTCTTCTTCGATGATTCTCAGTCCAATTCAGGTGAGTTGTGAGTTTATTAGAAAAGGTTGCCAGCTATATAACTTAGCACTGAAGTAGGTATGAACATGTGGTTTTGGATTAAACTTATTAAGTATGTATTTGCATATACATATAGATACCTACAATTGAATAGGTAGATAATACATAATACAAATTAGAAGAGATCTTAACCCATACCTATAACGTGTTTAGAACAAATATAGGGGTAAGTACCTAAAAAGTATTTCGTGAATGAAAAAAATCCGGACCAGACTCTGATTAAGTAAATAAATATACAAACATGTTTTTTTAACAGTAGGTAGGTAGGTAGGTACTTTATCGATCAATATTTATAAATACCAATTAAAATTACGGAGCCTATAGAATCTAGTAAGTAAAGTAATTACCCACCTACCTACTTAAAGTTTGGTTTTTTATTTGGTAAGTATATACCTACAGGTGCTTTACCTACAAAGTACAACCAGAAATTGTTTATTTAATCAATAAATTTGACTTATCCTAATAAATGTATTTTTCACTGTAATTTCAATCATACTAAAATTAGTAGTAATAACTATGTACCTAGTATTCAATTTGATACCTATATGAAACACTTTTATCACGAAATAAGTTGTTGAAGGTCTATTTCTTATCTTAGACCAATAAGCAATACGTACCTAAGTACTAACTAGACAGTTAAATAATATTCAATCTATCAACCTCTCACTACTACTACGGACTAGATACAAGTAAAAATTGTATTGAGATATTTTACTTACAAAGTTTTCGTATCAAAATATATTCAGTTATCGTTTTAAATTGCGAAAATCAGTAGCTAACTTTAAAATTATTTAATTCAAAAGACGCATTTAATCCATTAGTGTACATACTCATATTCAACTCCATTCAGACACGTGATGAATTAACAAATGAGCCGCAACTTTTCGATTTGCAAAATTGGATAGGTAACCCTAAATTAGCGTTGTAGACATTTATTAAATTAATTATCAAAGTGCCTTACATGTGTGTCTACTCGTAGGTCGCGGAGGGCATGAACCTCAGCACAGGAACGCCGCCAACGCTCGAGAGAGGGCCAGAATGAGGGTCTTATCGAAGGCTTTTTGCAGGTAACCTATTCATATTTTTTTGGAATACATAGTTTAAATTGTATCAGTGCATTAAAATGTGACTATAATATTATTTACGAACGTAGGTCACTTGTAATGTAAAGAGAAGATTACCTAGCTATTGCGAGAACTGATTAACTAGTGTTTAGACATAGGTAGGTATCTATTTACTTAGAGACAGTAAAATATAGGCAAAACTTTTAGTAGGTATACTTACATACTATCCTAAAATTTTAAAAACTTTTTGTTTTATAATTTTAATTAATACCTACCTACCTACCTAATGAAAATTTGTTAGAGAGTTATGACATATTATCTTAAAAGCTTATTCCATTCGATAAAATATTATGTACTTTAATCTGGTGTCAACCAGATTAAAGAACAACAGCGAAAGACGACCTAATTTCGATTTTTAGACCTTTTGCTTAGTTTAGGACTAGGAAAACAGATAGGTAGGTATTCATTGTTTCACGCTTTTATTTCTTTTACTTGGCACTTACACGGAAAAGTTCGTTATATGTGGGTATAATAATATCAATTATTGTAGTATATACAATACCTATAGTAAGAAGTAAGAAGTCGTGAAAACGACCAATAGTGAATTATCGAGTCGATATCTTGTCATGTCGATGTCGTTTCATTCTCGTGCTCATCAGAGGCACGCTGAAAATGTATAAAATACTAGGATAGGGAAGTAAGTACCTGTCTTAGTATTTTTACGTCCGCTATCTTTCACTAGACTCAAAACAACTCTTCCTTGGGTTCCGGCGGACACCAAACTCTCCAAACTGGACACGCTACGACTGGCCGCGTCGTACATAGCGCACCTTCGGACACTCCTCCGCGAGCCTCGTGCAGCCCACACGCCGCATCCCTTAAGTCTTGTAAGTGTTGCTTCCGACTAATATTATAAATGCGATAATAGGTCTGTCTGTCTATACTATGACGTCGCTGAACTGATTTAAGTTTAAGTTCTATGGAAAGATATAACGTTGATTATATTCGGAAAGTCTGTAGGTACTTAAGTAACCGCTTAACCGATTTAGACGAAATAGGTATTATATTATGGTTACAGTTTGATTCCCGGGGCAGGACATAGGATAGTTTTTATCCCGTAAATTAACTATCTATATGATTTTCTCATTTGGTTAAGAAATAAGTTCTGCATGTTAGGTATAGGTACTACCTACTACTTAGTTGAACGCAGATGAAGTCGCAGGCGAAACTAGTAGGTACCCTTTATGCTATACCTACACTAATATCCTACCATACCATTATAAAACCGTCAAAACCGTCAACTCGCAAGCATGTAAAAAAGTACCCGCCCACATTTTGTCACCCGCTTTAATTGTTTACAATTTATTCCCTGTCACGGTTGTCATCTCTTAATTCATTCGTGACCGCGACACGCTCGTGCCCCGGGCCCGTCCCGCCATGAATTAGTCACTTGACAAGCATTTGCTAAACGCCACAGCCCCGCTGTCGTCGCCGGATTATCGGGACACGTTCCACGAAGGTTCCGGCGTGATCCATTGCTGGATTAACAGACTCGCGGCTCGTTAAATGTTTAATCTCTTTAGATACCTAATCAAAATGGTTACAGCTATTGTTTCAGGTAAGTACTTTAATAGATATGTAAAATTGAATAGCTACTATATCTAAGTCGTTACGAGAATAAGTAGGTACCTAGCTAAGTATTAAATTACATTGTGTTAAAATTAGTAAGTTTTCTTAAATCTTTCAAAAGTAAGTAGGTAAATAAGTACCTACCTACCCCTAGTTTAAAAGTGCTAAAAATGATATATGTACTTACCTAATCAACTAAGTATATTTTCGGGGTGTAAGTAAGTACCTATTCATAATATTATGAAAACGGAAAATGTAGGTATTATAAAAACCGCGAATATACTAACAGACAGACAAACTTGGCGAAGCTACAGGGGTTCTTTGGTAGTTTACTGTGCTGCGGCTGCGGGCCTCTGCTATGTTTCGTCATTTATCTTGTCGACTTGTGTGTTCTCTAATCGTACTTTTTTAACTCTTAAAGGATCCTTGCACTAATATAAACAAAGACAACAAACAGGATCAGGAATAACGCTGAAGAGATAGTTACAAAAAGATTACAACAACAAACATGAAAGTTTTACGCGTATGCGCGCGCTGACCAAAAGTTTGCAGCTGTTACACGGGTATAAATAAAATTTATCTCCGGACGTTAAGAGATGCTCCAGTTTTATTGTTTGCCCGGTTAAACCCTTTGTCTTTCGTAGGCAGCATTCCATTAATTCATAACCAATTCTACAATATCGACATTAATTAGTACGACTGTTTAACTACCTGACTATATAAGATTTGACTATTATTGTAAACAAGATTCATGTGACAGAGATAATAATAATATAAACTGAAATGTATGGACATTACTACTCTTTAGGATTATTATTTATTAGTAATAAAGTACATAGTAAGTATCTACTTAGCTAGGAATATATGCAAAACGAGTAAAGGTTAAGTTTAGGTACTTACCTACCTATGTTAGATGTTGTTTCGGTGGGTAAATACTTCACAGTACCTAGGTAGTGTAGGTACTTTAACAATATTAAAAGTTACGCCGTGCTTTTGTGAAGTTGCGTACAGTGACATCTCTAGGAAATATAAAATGTAAGTACCTACCTAAGTCCAAGAAAAATATGTTCTTACCTGGATATGTGCAGGTAGGTACCTATTATAATCACTGCACAGTACCTACAAAAATGTAGTTGACAACGAAAAAGATCAGATAACTTGTAATAAGTAGATGTTGATAAAGTTTTAAGGTCGAACCCAAATATCAACACATGTGTTCGACGGTTCGCGATGTTTTTTGTTGGGTAGGTACCTCATAAAAAGTGCGGTCAAGTGTGCTATGTTGCAATAAACAAATTCACACTTGTTCTCCAATGTTTACACGATTTGGGAGGTCCTCGTAGTATTTTATATTTCCCTAGTAGGATAGGTTTAGGTATGACAGATTGTTGTACTTAGGTAACCGAAAGAGGTATGAAGCTTTTTATCAACAACACTTTTATTTTTATATTACAGGCATGGCCCTTTGCTTTTCAACATGGTGGCTCTCTCAGTTGTTCAATTTCCCAACGATGGAGCCTGACTACACAACCACCTGAATCACAAAATCGAAATAATAATCATCAAATATCGAATGACAATATTCAAAACAATATTGTATGCAATGATAATTATCAACAAGAATATTCAGAAAATGATTACGATGAGAAAAGTTATGACGAAATGGCAACGAACGAAAATGTGCATGCGCCGATGCAGTACTGCAACTATGGATATAAAGAAAATTATTACGATATGAGAAACTCGTATTCATCTGAAAACATAGTCAACAATACATAGTGCTTATTTAAAAAAGTGAATTATATCTAGGTAGGTACTTTATTTACCCAGTCAGATTGGTTTCCATTATTTTCTCAATGTTTATTTTGGTGATGTTTAAATAAACTTTATTATATCCTATTGACGTTTCTGTTTTACTTTTACTTCATTGTCGACTCACAAAATGCTATATTAATAAAATAATATAATACGAGTATGTAAAGAAAGCACCGCTCCACCCGAGGGTAAGTACAGGTACCTAAGTAATTATCTACCTACTACATATTCTAGGTGTCAGCTTGGCCCACTAGGTATTCCTAGTTTTTAACACTTGTAGTCAAATAAAACAAAAACTTTTTTTTAATAAGTGCGTAGGTTACATCCCTACTAATATTATTATTATATTGATTTAAATGAAATTTGGTACAAAGATAGTCTGGAGCCTGAGAAAGGACATAGGCTACTTTTTAACCGACTGCAAAAAAGGAGGAGTTCCACGCGGACGAAGTCGCGGGCAGAAGCTAGTTTATAATAATTTGTAAAATCCTCACTGGGCGTGCAGTACCGTGTGCTAAGAGCAGTTTGTAAATACCGCATAACAGCAAAACGCGCAAATTTGAGATATTGCCGCAACAGATCCTTAACGCGGATTCACATAATATACCTAACCTCTTTTCTACCATCGAATAGATAGGTATACCTACCTATTAAGATTTTTCTTACGCAAACTCGTAGAGTAATACCTACGCGGTATTTACAATTTATAAAAATCCAGTGGTCATTTCAAATCCAGTGTCGCAACCCGATGAAACATTAAAGCGAATACTTGTATAGGTACAATACGGCAGAAAACTCACAAGAGTATTAGTTTACACAAGTCTAAGTATGCCTAATGTTTCTCGTCAGTTGTCGTATTTTGAGAATGACGGTGTTTTTTTTAAGATCACGACATGAGAGACAAAGGTAGAAATGACAAATATGTAAGTAAGTACTGTTCCATTATGTATAACACAAGCTATCCGCCCCGGCTTCGCACAGATCCCTTTTTTTTATAGCCTATCTCACTCGGGAATAGTATAGCTTTCCAGCAGTAAAATATTTTTTAAATTCAATCCAAACAAACAAACTTTTCCTCTTTATAGATTTATTATTGCCCGGATTCCTTTTTTTTATAACCTATGTCACTCGGGAATAATGTAGCTTTCCAACACTGAAAAAATTTTTCAAATCAAATAAACAAACTTTTCCTCTTTATTAAATTGGTTAGTATAGATAAAGAATTACAAAGTTCTATTTATCTCAAGTTATTTTTAAATCGATTACCTACAAACTAAACTATCCAAAAACTTTTAGCTTCGAAGAGAGCGAGTGTGACATGGTAACATAATATTTTAACGAAGCGACACTGGCGGCAGACCTGACAAAACAAACACGAATTAAGTGTTTCACATCCGCAAAAATCATTTCTGTTTAGGTGTTTAAAAATTAGGAACTTAAGGTGTCGTCTATCGTCAATCGTTTAAATTTAACCGAAGTAGTAAATTATTTTGTCTATTGCTGGATATGTGTTTTATGGACATTTATGTCCACCAGCTAAGTGCCGATGCGGAATAGATATGTAATATATATAACTTCACTTATTTTAAACCACTGATGTAATGAGTAGGTAGGGAATATTATTAGGTAAAAAGTATTAAGAAATTATTAAAAAGTATTTACTTACTTGAAGCAGGAATAAAAAATAAAAAAGTTATTGTAGCCGGTAAAAAGTTTATTTATAAATATCATAATATATATATTATGTAGGTATGTATGTATTATTATGCCAGGGCACACTAGATTATATTGCTTTTAATTATTTACAACAAATCACAAAGTAAAACTTAAGCGAGGCAATGTTTTGGTAAATGTTGTTTAAATACATAACACTAAACTTATGACTAAAGCAGTGAAGCTAAAACATTTGTAAACAATTCTTGTGGTTAATCTAATATGTCTAATAACAATGTAAAGTGGCAGTAAAATTATTCTTAACCAAAATTGTACATCACTTAGGAAACATTATTGCTTGTGGCTTAATATACTCGATTAAAATGCTCACTAATGTGTTTTTAAATACGCTAAGTTTTTCTAAAAACCCATTGCTGAAGTTTATAGCTAATAAAAATTATTGCGATAAAATATTAATGATTAAATAACCTAATTGATCGGCTAGAAAATGAACAGTTTGGATATTAGCTAATTACCTACTCCCTTATCGAAAAAATATTCAAAAACATTTTTTTACGATTCGGTTAGACTTATTTGTCCTAATTAGAAATGCAAACACTCACCACACGGCACATACATAATATTTTATATATTATATGAATTACATTCAGTATTACATTACACAGTATAACGTTATTATAATAAAATATTTATCCTAGGTACCTTATTTTTGGTAGTCTCCTAGCTTGATTACTTTTGTCTTATGTGATGATTAGGTAGTGTTACAGTCATTATTAAAAAAAAAACATTTACAATTCCGTGAATACATGTGAACTTATTTGAAATAAAAGAATTACGCACTTTAATTTACTACCAAACAATTAATGATAATTGCCTAATTAATTACTTCAAATTGGCATTTTTTACCTATAATTCACTACTTTCGCTGCGTATCTACAAAACTTGATTACTAATTTCTATTCTAACTCATTAAGCATTGGGTATATTTTAATATCTTTCGGGGAAATGCTCTTAGTCTCGCATATTATCACGTTAAGTAATGCATCTGTTAATTAATTTAAAATATATAAAAATGCACATTGATTTTCTATTTCATCAACCAATAACCTCCTCTCGCAATTACTAAATTTGCAAATTTGCCTACTTTATGTATTTACTTTTTTGCAAATTATATTTAATATAAGTTTCTAAAAATAAAGGTACAGTTTAGGCTAGGCCCAAGTTTTGTGATGGGATTCGTGCTTAAGGACTAATCATTATCTAACAATCGCTTAGTGATTGACTCGCGCTCATTATATCTTAAACCTGTAAGAGTAATGACCTGCGCCGTGTTTTAAAGCCCATATTCCAGAGTATTCGCTAATAAGTATACCCAATTCGACAAAATTTTTTGCTATTTTAGATAGCTAATTATACCTCAGACTTCGACATACGTCAAAATAATATTTGCATTAAAATTATAAATTACAAGTCGTCACTGGGTATTTCTACAATAAAATATAGTGTACTATTCTTATAGTGTCGGTACACTGTGTCTACTCTATATTATTGCATTATTTGTTGCATGCACACAGGTCGTGTATCAGCAGTGTGTCAAATTAAAGATCATCGAATACTTCTACACCGGGATAAAAATCTCCTACATGCGCTAGTTTAGAATGAGGTCTAACTGCCATGATCAACCAATCATTGGTGGAACACGTCGACTGGATTTCACTCTGCACTAGGGCATCTAGCGGATTATTGACACGCGGCGGCCCTCATCCATAACACTTACCAAGACAAATGACATTTTACATCCTAGCGTAGAATAAAACTTGTCTAGGTTGTATGTGTAAAAAATATTTCCATCACAACATTATCCAGTAAATATGATTATCTTATACAAAGACAGGACTTAATCGTACCTCACACGTTTTGGATGTGACGTAGCAACCGTGTATCAGAGAACGATAGGCTAAGGTAGATCGACATCTTTCCATTTTTGTATGTATATTACCTATATGTGAAAATCGTAAAAGTTTAAATGCTTAGGTATCTGTTTTAGGATTTTATAAAGACGGGAAATAATTGCCTAATACCACCAATCAATCAATGATCTAGATTGTCACACTGTGAAGACACTACCATACTTAATAATTACTTAACTATCTATATAACCTAAATGATTGATGAATGATTAACATTTTCATACTAAACAAATTAAACCTCACCGATCACTATTACTGCAAGTGAGGACGCTAATTTTATTTAATTGTTATATTTATCTCAATCATATCATTATTATATAACAATATACCAATAATTACAATACATCTACTCCATATACAAAGTCCCTGTAGAATGTCTTTTTTACCATAAAGAAGAGAGCATTATTATTTTTGAAAGTTTTTTAAGCTTTCTTAGATAATATTTATAGGTCATAATTACATACACAGGTATAGTCGCTCGGGTTTAGTTTTGTTGCTATTTATATTTTATAGTTATTAAAAATACAACGCCTTATAGTTTAGAAGTCGGTTTAAAAACAACACTAGCTTTATAACAAGAGGTTAAAACCAGTTTAAAAATTCAAAATACTATATATAGATTGTATCTCCACAGAAAATCTAATGTGAACTAATAAGAAAATGGTGTTTACAACTCTCTTGTATCAACAATCTCAGGAATTCGCCTGGGATGATAGCTCTTGTTATGTAACAAACTATGGTGAAAAGATTAAAAACAATATTTTTTAGTACCCAAGCGACTATAACTAAAAGTAAATATTTAAAAAGAAATATTTTTTTTCTTTATAATTTTTTGTTTTTTTTTGCATTAAAAAGATTTGTGAGCTGAACAATAAATAAACATACAAAGAAAACAATAAGTATATCATGATCATTCAAATTAAATTATTTTGAAATTGATTTAGAATTACTTATTTAAGTTAAAAATATTTACACAAACAAAGATTTTTGTGATTGAACATCGGGATAAAGATGATTATAACATAAAGTATTATAAAATATAGTTATTATTAAAATATAAATAATTTTAAAAGAAAGAACTTAATATTAAAATAAAACATTCACTTTGCAGTCACCGAAATAAAATATAAAGTTTCTCTACAAATCGATGAATCACTGCAAAATGACGTATATATAATAATAAATAATGGTGATTAAGCAATGTCTAAGTCTTCTATTTATTCGCGATTAAAACTTTCACGGCGATGACGTCAGAAACTTAAATATCTTAAAAACTTTATCAATTAGGTAAAAACTCTACCTCAATATCTTCAGTCAAACGGAAGCGTACGCTTAACTACAGTAAGCCTACGCTTAATAATTAGATTAAATTAAATAATATATTTACGTGACTGAAGGGCGTAACGTTCAGTACTCTTACGACTGGGGCATAAGAGTGGTAAAAGCAACTACCTTCCTGAGAATATGCTCATCGAGTTGGACGTCGTACGTTTACGAACCAGATTGGCTTCGACTGGAAAAAAAGGAATAAATATTAGCAATGAGAAGACACTTAACAACAATATTGAAACAAATCTCAGTCTGATATTTAGAGTATCATAAAATAGAGGACATGATTTTTTCTTTCGTCAATTAAGTTAATGAGTGATAATATAACCCTTTAATGTTTCACCGGACAACAGAAATTGGCAACACTTGACCACGGAGTTACGTCCGTTACGAGCTAGTTCCAACAATCTGCCCACGCCAAACTAGGAGACTTAAAAGGTATCAATGTACTCACTCGTGGAGTCTTGTGGCGAGAGCGGCCGCTTTATCGTCTGCTGTATGACGGCCAACCAGCCGGCGCGCTCGTCGTGGCTCGTCGCCGCGAGGCAGTACGTGCGTTCCGGAGTTACAAGTTGGAAAGGAAACCGCGCCTCCTTGCAACCGTTGCCGGTGTTGGAAACTTTGATCAGGTACCCGTCGTGACCTGGAATTAGTGAAAAGTATTTTGAAAAATAAGAAATAAAAACTTGCTGAACAATCTGCGAAACAACAACCTTGTGGTGTGGATTTCAAATGACAATGAGACGCCCCGCAACAGCAAAAGTTACACTTTGAAATGTACATGTTATTAAGTTGGATTTATTCATAATCGGATTTAAATGTCTAATTCTATTTCAATCTGAACTTTAAGTCCACGTACTAAGGTTAAAAATGTAACTAAATAAATATACATTTTCTTAATGCTAACGTAACGGTTGTTATAAATATATATAAAAACCAAGGAGGTATCACGATTAACTTGAAATTAACATAATGGAATTTGAGGGCTAGCATTTTTCTTTAACAAAATCATTTAATAGATTATATCTAAAAATAGTGCAAAATAAAATCTCACCGATGAATATTTCGCCTTTAGGGTAAGCATCGAGCGGTTCGTCGTGATACATGAGTTTTCGGTTGTCTAAAGTGAACCAACGGCGGCGGTGCGCGTCGGAGGAGCGCGGGCCGGTCTTCCAGAGCCAGCCTTCACGAGCGAAGTCCATCGGCAGCCGCTGGATCAGATCCGACTGAGGCGTGGACGGAAATGCCACTTGAAGGAGATGAAGTTTGGCGCAGCGTATTGCCATATACCTGAGTAAAATAGTTTATGAATTATATTAATATACTTAGTACATAATATTATTATATCTTATAACATAATTATATATTGTATAAAAAATATGGATAGTAATAGCTATGTTAATCGTATGTTTCATTCTTTATTATGAGTTATGACACATCAAAAATCCTGGATGGATTTCAGTTGGACTTGTTTTTGATTTGTTCTGTTGATTACCTATTCTATTATATTCGCTAAAGAACGCTATTTGAAAAGTATTGGTAATATTTTCTATTGATAAGAATTGTATATACCGTGTAACCAATAACTTAAATTTTATGCACATTTAATTAGGTACCTAATGACTTTTTAATTATAAATATTCAGTATCTTAACATACTATCATATACTGCATCCGACACGGTCCTGGTTACATTATTAAAATAAAGAACATCTTTGAAGGTCTTATACCTGTTTCGTAGAATAATACAGGTATTTGCACCCTTTTTGTACCCACACACCTGCCCCTCATACAAAAGATTATTGCTACCTATCTTGTTTCGCACAGGGCCATAAATTGACAAAGAGGACCCAGGACATCTGTTTCGCCGCAAAAATTTTAGTGAAATACTTTAAAAGAGCAGGGCTTATAATATAATATACTATCTGTATCATTGATTCTCGAAAACTGCTCCAACAATTTCGATGATATTTACAATTATATAAGTAACATACATTTATATTGAAAAATGACTCTAGCTAATTATAGTAAAATTGATTGTCTTTGGTGAGATAAAATATAAATCGCATAGTTTCTTGAACAAAACAATTAATCAAATCTTGTCCTTTGACTCGAGTTTACAAAATATGCTTGTGATGAATCCTCAAACAAATCAGAGGGATTTAGTACTCCGGGGTTATGATCGCTGGGGCAACAGGCCCTGTTCAAATGTTTCATTGTTAGATAGGTTTGTTTATTGTAACATGCGGCCTATAAAGAAAGTTACTTACTCATTTATAATGTGATTAACACTTCTCTATACCAAACGTAAGCACACCTATCTAGCTTCACTTATGAGTTGTTATTATTGCGTATTTATCCTTGATTTGTTACAGTAAATTACTGTAAATAAAATATTATGTCATGGGGCGCCCGTTAAAACTAACCGGTAAAATAAAGTATTTTCATTTCACCAATTTTATTAATTTTAGCATGATACTAATGGTAAAAATAATGTTCTTTATAAGAGTAAGTACATTTTAATTTTTATTTCGTAATTAATTCGGTATATAGTAGAGTCATCGATATATCAAGTATATCAAGTGAAAGTAATGCAAGCTCAGGAAAATATGTATGAAACAATATCTAGACTCACCAATATCTATAACCGTTATCTGTACTATTGTGTACCGATCTATTTCATTTACGCTGTGATGTGATAAAGAAATAGTATATCACCTATCCATTGAACCAGTAAGAATGATAACAAACACTTATAGGTACATGTTTTGGTCGATAAACGTGCACGTGGTGGGAACAAGTCTCTCTAGACAAGGGGCGGCCAAACATTTTTTACAGAGGAACATAGCGACTTTAAATATGGCCAGAATTAATAAAATGTTAATCTGTTATTCTTTATTTCTTAAGGCGACTCTTAGGGGAGGTTTTTATGCGGTGATTACTGATAGATGTGAAGTTTGATTATCTTACCAGCAGTTAATAACTTCAGGATCCTCGTGGTAGACGTATATGTGCCTCGTGGATCCGTCCTTCATAAAGGTCAGCTGCATTGAGTTCAGGTGTCCGATTTTCGAAGGTGCCAACGCTACGTTTAATTCCGATAGTTTGAGAATACCCTTTGGTTCCTTGTTTTCTTTAACGTGGTATCTGAGAACAGCAATACAACAAGCTTGTAATAACGCGTAATTAGGTAGGTATGTTATGTCATGTTAGGGTCTATGAACCTTCTTTATTACTTATTTTCCTTAAAAAAATAAATGTTGTCTGGACGCGGACGTTGACATGATAGCTGTTTGAATACAGTTAATTAACCAATATTTAGTGGACTTGAAAAATCTAATTATGAAATGTGTCCATCAATCTCTAACTACTCACTAATTGTTAAATCCAAATTAAAAAATAGGTAAGTATAAATATGTCTTACAACAGTTATTATTGGCGATTATGAACCGAGCCATAAGTCGATATTACCTATTCCATACTGTAAGTATTTTTTGTATGTAAGGTACTACAGTCAAAAACAAGTACTTACTGACAACAACAAACAAGACTCTCAACTACTTCCAAGTATAGGTAATTCATATTTTTACGAAAAAAAAAACCCAACATGTTTCATGATTTGAATGAAAAAAAATGTAATATGTAAGTACTTAATTTACCAATGTCACAAATTCGACAAAGAAATGGACATAAAACAGACAACACCTTATACGCATCGATAGTACCTAAATTAACCAAATGTAATGAAAATGAGATCGAAAAATGATGTGACATGCAATGTAATGATGATGAGATGAAATATTTTTAATACTATGAACTTAGGTATAAGTAGACAGTAATTATAACTATCAAGTATGTGTTAAAGACCCGTAAACGCGTTTATTTTAAATTATGCTTATTTTGTCCTTTAGGTTTAAATTGCACTCTCTTCTTACCTCCAGCGACCAAAGGTTTTGACACGATCACGAAGACGATCGAAAAACCGATCAAGACAACTCGCGGCGCGACTACAGCCGTCTGAGGGGTGGTGATACCTAAACAACCAGTCCGTATAAGAAGCCTATATATTATACTATCAAACATTCTACGATCACAGGTTCATGCTCAAACAATCTTATCGATGATATTTTATTTTATTATTATTCGTTATAAATAAATCCGATTTTAACAGCCTTGGGTAACAGAACTTGACAGTTTTCCTGTTTATGAATACCGCAATTGTACCTAACGTATCATTGTTATGCCATATATCCAATATGACATACCTACCTACCGATTAAGTAGGTATGTTTCCATGTTCTTATAACAGTGTTATTGTAACAGTATTACTTATATAGCTACCTATATATTTACTAATTTCACAATATTTTGCAAGCATCGCGATATGTTTGACTTTAAATTAAGACGGGCGTGCGAAATCATGACAGCGCACCTACGGCATATTTTTCGATGTAAGTTCAAAATTACGTAGTCGGCAAATATTTGTACAGTTCTTGACAAGTGGTGTAAGAGGCGTGGAACTTTTCGTTGGATATCGCTCAAAGACCTACGTCACAGTTTACCAGCCGCTGTTGACCTACACGTACGATTTATCGGCTCTGTTTAATCTTCCTTATCAACTACCTGAGACATTAGTAAACATACGGTTTGAAATTACTCCGTTTGATATACTATTTCTATTATGGTTTCGTTTGTGTTATTCGAATTTCATACAATTGACTTTTATCATCTGTTTTTCTATGTGATAGGCCCCATTTCCTGAAAGTCTTGTACTACACAGGCTACTCCGTTTTTTCATACCATCTTAATTTTGCAATAATTTGCTCTGAACATTATTTCGCTGCTAACTCGTTATTGCCAAGTCAAATGAAAATTAATCAATTCAAATCAATCAATCAATGCATCACGCACTATGCTAAACGATGCTTTTTAAATATGATTTCTATATTTATTATTTATAAATGGAACCGCGCTATCTCGGTTCCGAAAAGTTACCATTAAACATCCTTTTTTTTAATAAGTATCTAGGAGTACAGCAAGACGGTACTGACATCAGGAGTTTGTTTTATTTTGAACAAATTGTTTTCCTTTGGTAAGACTACAGAATACGTAATAGTCATCTACTGACGGTAATGGTCCGTATAATATATATAGTTAGGTACCTATGTAGGTACAAAATTACTACACCAGAAGTACTTACACATGAAAATTATCTTAACTTTGGATATGATAATATATGTATATGAATAATGAATATGAAGGAATAATGATTTAATGATTAAGATGAATGCTAAAAAGCAGTAGGTACATGCAGGATGTTATTTATGAAAAAAGAAGAATAATTTAGAAAATCTCAAACGATTATTGATTTCATTCAAATCTACTTACATGTGTCATGTGTAGGTCAAAATGTACGACATTTGCTAAGACTTTACTGCTATGACATAAACTCTATTTAAACACATCCTCATTCTCGTTCAGGAGCACTTACTTGAGAGTATCTTCGTTTTCATTTAATATGAATTTTCTAAGTTGGTAGCGACTGTCTTCCTTTCCTCTCTTCATTAGGAAACCTTCCATAGTCCCGGACAGATAACTTTGCCGTTCTGGATGACAGAATTCTTCTCGTTGATATTTAGCACGGATCCATTGCTCGATAAGAACCCTGGAGATTTCAAATATAATCTTATTCATAATGAGTTTATCCTCATAATAATAGCAATTGACTCAGACGAAGTTTAGAAACTTTTTTCTATGCAATAATAAGTCCAGCGTGGCTTAATTCTGTAAGGTGACTCATGTGGCCTGTCCGTTGAAGTCGAAGAGGGAAAAACCCTATTAGTGTCCCTAAGAGACGAAAAATTTGACTATTTTGCTAATAATAATTGCGACAATCGTAAAATGTACATGACCTAAATTATTTTGAAACTTGGCGTGATTCATAAGGTAACAACAAAAGGAGGGCAAAAGGAAAGTCTCATAGAGTCAGACCTACGAGATAAAGAATGCTCGTAAATAAATTAAAGAACTTGCAATGCCATTGTCTTCAATGTTTAACCAAGTAAACAAATATTACGTCATCAAAATCATAACTAATAATAGGTACGAAGTACTTCGTCTTACTGCATCTTTCCTTGTAGTACCTAGGTCTATTATTACAAAGAGTAAGTTTAATAATTTTTATATCAGCATCCACATTCATATGCTCCTAATATTTAGATAGGTATTAGCAACAGGAAGTTCGGTCAGGCCTGGCCACTACGATTGCATAAGGATAACCCACGGCCACGAGGATAATAATGTGAACGAAAACATCCTTAAGTATAGAATCCAGGTGGTATTTTAATTTAACACCAACATTTTAAAACATCATGCTCACATATATTTTAGGTCCTTAAGTAACTAAAAGTATGTACTTACACGCCTATGTCAAGTTTTGCTCAGTAAAACTACTTACTAAAAATTCTAAAAAAGGCCTAATTTCTGAAATGCAATTATGCTTACGAAACCTTTATTGTAAATGCGCCACAAGATAAATGATATATCGACTATGGAAGTATCAATTAATGTAAAGGACATTTTGCCGAAAATGAGTTATTTATATGGTTGTATTCAGAATTTTGTGCTCTTTCGAATGGTATCATTGAAATTTTGATATCTTGAAAAAAATGTCGTTTACCTTACACTTTTTTACCTTTTCTAAAATGATTTTTCTCTCATTTCGTGATGTAAAAGACATATCCTTAATTTACATTCAAATTATTTAACGTATAGCACAAACAGTAAAAACTTGGCTTATACATTAATGGTAATTTCGCATTTCTTAACTAAATGTAAATTACTTTAAAGAATAAGTGAATATGCGATTCGTGTTGGCCTTTACGTTAATATGATAATAACTGGAGAGTGTATTTTGTTTTTTACATCAACAAATTATAACGATTATAATCGGACTCTCTCATTCTAACATACGGTAATACTTAATAAGAGTGAATAGAACGAACTACCATCACGTGCGTTGGATTTTTTTTAAATAGCCACATAGTCATTGTGGTTATTTATGTATTTTTGTGTATCTATATTTATTATTAAGTATATAAATTTATGTATTTATTTATGTAGTGTAATATCTTCCTATTTTATATCGTATTTATCATATTATGTGTATTATTTATTTGCGCCTACACATGCTCTCTGTTCATTTCAAAGGTTGACTGGTAGAGAATGCCGTATGGCATTAAGTTCGCCTTTTGTACATAATTTAGTTTGTTTGTGCAATAAAGAATAAATAAATAAAATAGCCGCTGCGTTTATGATGGCCAACGTATTCCTATTAGTCGAGGTCAGTGGTTCCTAACTTTTTAAATATTGTCACCCATGGGACTTAGTAGGAAAACTGATTTTACCCTGGCCTTAAAATACAAACAATACCTACATGTATTTTTATGTTAAATTTACCTTTCCTTATTAAGTAGACATACCTCAATGGTATCAATGGCTTAACGGCCTAATAACATTCCCACAAGGTAGCCATATCTGATATACAGAGTGATCCAAAAAAGCAAGAGTCAGGGTGCGGTATTTATGGAGAAGGACCGAAACTCGGGATTAGTGCCAGCCTCAAAAATATAGCCTCAATCTTTCAAGAAGAAGTCTATTTTATTAACAATTCTGCAGAGATTAGCATTGAAAGGAAACTCCAAAACCCTACATTATCTCTGACTGTCAAGCAGGCCTACTAGCACTGGATTTACTTAAAATAAATGTAGCTCTAAACTAGTTTGACTCTGTCAGAATTATCTAAACGCCCTGGGTAACACCAAAAAAGTCATACTTAGATGAGTTCCAGGGCATTCCAACATAAAAAGGTACCAATATTCCTCTAATAGGCTCTAAACCAGTCTGCGGTATCATCAAGCAACAAGTCTATGAAGTACTCAACGAGGAATATAAACAAAAAGTAATGGAACTGATAACTAAGTATGAACAGAAATAATTAGGAAAACTCATAAAAGGCTATTGCAATAATTTATATAAGGAACTGCTAAAGCTCAAAAGGCAAAATTCCTGTGCAGTAACCACAATTATTACCGGTCACTACAAACTCAACAAACATGCACCTGAGGGAAGACCATACATGTAGGTTCTGCGAAGAGTCTGAGAAGACAGCCCTGACTATGCTCCTGTGGACCACTCATGCGGAAAAGAAGTGTCCATCTCGGTAGAAACGTGCTGCTCCCAGAAGAGATACAAGTACTTACGTCCCAAAGAATCTGGAACTTTCTGGAGTCAACGGGCATAAATAGTGAATTATAGACAACAAAAAGGGCCGGTATAATAGATCAGGAATGGTTGAAGCGCCACAAATGGGCCCACAAACTCAATAATAATAAAAGTTCATTGCTTCCCCTTTTAGAATAGTTGATTTACTCCCAGGTTCAGAACCACTGGTCTAGGAGTATACAAAACCTAATATTCGACACTCACGTGTAAATCAAAACCTACAGAATACCTCCTGTGAATTCAGAATCATGAAATTGGTACGAAGCAACACTTTTAGTACAGATAAAGAAAAATTGCGAAAACTACAAATTTCTCGCCACATCATATAAAATAAAAGTTCGTTTTTCCTTTTGAGGTATGGAACCATAAAAAGAAATATTTAAACTTATATACACAATTTTCGACACTCGCAAGATAATCAAAACCTACAGGGTACCTCTCGTAAACTCAGAATCTTAAAATGTGGTACGAAGTAACGTTTGCATAGATATAAAGGAAAAAAAAATACAGAAATTGATTCAACTAATAATAATAAAGCTATATTATTATTATTCTGGTTGTGTATTACTTTATATGTAGGTAGGTGGATACCTTCTCATCGCTCAATAAATTATGGTATTAACTACTAGTCGACTTAAGGAATGTATACTCTAAATTATGTTCAAAGGTGTTTAGTTCTGATTATTAACTTCTTTAACTAAAGAAAAAAATTTTAAACAAAAGTCATCCTTATTCTTCATTAATAGAGTAGTGAATTCAATGGTGCTTGATACATAAACTCCAAGAAAATTTTGCTACATAAGACCTTTACGTTAAAATGACTTTCATTGTTTTCCATACTCATGTTAGTTACATTAACGCGTAAAAACATAAAATCTAAGCTTTTTTAAAGTAAACGCCAACTGTAACAAAAAAATTAAGGTAAAGGACATGCTAACTCCGAAACCATACGTTGTTAACTTGAGATGATGTCATAGGTTAAAAAACGATGAAATTTTAACCAATTTTGTTCTAGGTTGTGTTAAAATAGCACCAATAGAAAAAAAGTTATGACCAGATTAATTTTCACAAAAACTTCTTTTCGCTCTCCTGAAAAACTGGATTTTGTCCTTTACAGCAATTGATACTTCCATAGTCGATATCTTGGGTGGCACTACATAGGGTTTTGTCGTGAGAAAGTATCTGTCTCTTCATATTTTTGCAATAAATTCATTTAGGTATTATGAATTATATTCAGAGCAACAGCAACAGATTCTTTTCTTCTCTCGTTCAAATGCATGCACCTTGTCTTCTACTGTTTACAATCGTAAAAAAAAACACTTACTGAGGGTCATTTTTAGTGGGTTTTCTGTAACAAGGCGGCACTCGTTCTTCGTATTTGTTTTTAGCGCAGATGTTGCCGACGTCCTCCATCCTTTGGACCTGGGAGTCCTCCCAGCGGTCCAGTTTGAGATGCTTTACTTTGCTGATGTGAGCTCCCATACTGCGGTGGATGCTGGCGCATCGCATGCAGATGAATATTCCCAAATTATACGACGCCCAGTCTGGATCTGTTATAGATTAGATTAGATTTATTTATTTCTCAAAATTCATACAGTACAATTACACTATTATGTCGAATTATATGCATTCACATTGAGATCGTCAGAACAAAAATAAAGAAAAAATAATATGAACAAATTACATTATAACATTAAAAAATACATTATTATGTCAAATTATATTCACTCATATTGAGATCGTCAATACAGATTTAACTTAAGTACAGTATTTACAGTATCAGCAAAAATTATAATTTTATTACAATAAATTTCATTATGCATAATATAATGTCAAATGGCTTTTAGTGTCAAGTAATTTAACATTAATAATAAAAATAATTTATTTATATTTTTGATTAAATTCGTCAACAGAGTAAAATGGGTTTTCCAATAAAATGTTTCTCAGTTGGCGCTTAAATGCTTCGTCAGACGGCTCGTTCTTTATCACGTCAGGTAGGCGATTATACAGACTCGGTCCAAGAACACGGGGATTCTTTTCTGCAAGGGCCATGCGACGGGGGACCGTTCTCAAACGTCCAGCAAAACGACTTACTTTACCAGAGATACATACCACTTTAAATTGATCTAAATTATTTCTTACAAACATTAATAACTCGAATAAGTATAATGAGTAGTGCGTCATAATGCGTTGAGCAATAAACACGTCTCTGCACGACTGTCTATGTTTCGCCCCAACAAGAGCACGCAACGCTCGTTTCTGGATCACCAGCACCCTACCGGCTTCGGTGGAGTTTCCCCAGAGGAGCGTCCCGTACGACATGATGGAGTGAAAATGTGCAAAGTACACTTGTTTAAGTGCATTGGCAGAGATCAGTGGTTTAAGCTTACGCAACGCAAAGACCGCACTACTCAACCCATCACAAAGTTTGTCGACATGGCTCTTCCAGTTGAGGTTCGAGTCTAGCATAAAGCCAAGGAACCTGCTCTCACTGCATAGCGGCATTGGACTGTTCAGGATGCATGGGGGTAATTTAACGCTTCTTCCATTAAATACTATCACATTTGATTTTGCCATATTCAATATCAGTCCATTTGCAGAGAACCATGTCTGTAGTTGTTCACTGGCTTCACGTATCCTGAGACTCAGCTCCTCGTAGTTACGAGCGCTGACCACCACGGTAGTGTCATCAGCGAACAACACAGACAGGCCAATGGAAATGGACGATGGCAAATCATTGATGAATGATAGAAAAAGCGTATTCCCTAACGCGGATCCTTGAGGTATTCCCAATGACACTAACCCAGATTCAGAGGTAGTGATTTTGCCTTCAATCGTCATCCTAACGACTTGTTTACGTCCCATAAGGAACGACGCAAACAATGCATGGGGAATATTTTTAATACCATACAAATCTAACTTACTTAATAATAATTCATGCGAAATCACATCAAAGGCTTTGGATAAATCACATAAAATAGCAGCCATTTTATGCTTTTCATC
Organism: Polylopha cassiicola; assembly: GCA_038024825.1. Taxonomy (NCBI): domain Eukaryota; kingdom Metazoa; phylum Arthropoda; class Insecta; order Lepidoptera; family Tortricidae; genus Polylopha; species Polylopha cassiicola. Next base: position 8,798,679 of record CP149044.1, on the reverse strand, counting down.
CAGGCCAGTCAATATACAGTCAAATATTTGGTGTGCTGCAATCGTCGTCGACTTGTTTTTTCTGTAGGCGTATTGTCTGTCAGTCAGTAAGTCATTTACTTCGAGATGACGCATTAAGTGTGACGATAGAAGGGCCTCCACTACTTTAGAAATAGTGGGAACAATCGAAATCGGTCGGTAGTTATTGACATCACACTTGTCACCCTTGCCTTTATAAACGGGGCACACCCTGGTATTTTTTAATACCTCAGGGTAGACACCACACTCGAACATGTTGTTTACGAGAGCCACCAATATGTCAGCGATAACTGGCCAAATACATAGTAACAAGTTCATCGACACATCATACACATCCACTGTTTTTCCCGACCCCAACATTGACTGCAATATTTTGCTCAGGTCATCGCGGGTGACGGTTGGCAGTGAGAACGCAGGTACATCAATGTTGCACAAATGTTTACATACATACTGCATACATATCGATTTATCACTTCGCAATGCAAACTTTGTAGCTACACCCAATATATAGGAATTGTAAAAACGTTTAATTATGAAAAACCTTACGATTTTACATTTTACTCTCGCCTTAATAAATAAATCTCGACTCCAAACAACAATTTCGTTAAAAACTACTCTTGTATTCCTTGAGAACACTGGACATGAACGGAACGGGTTGGTTGGTTGCTTGATAACTTGGAGTTGCATAGCTTCTTTTGCATACTTAGGTTCAGTATTTCGGATAACTTAGTAAATCCCCCCCCCCCCCTCTTCACCCCTTGATTATTTGCGTAAAAAAACTATAGTGTCTTTACGGGGCCTAACTGAGTCCATGTCAAATTTCATGTTAAATCAAAATTTGATGAACGGACGGACAAACTGACTGAGTTACTTGCGCATTTATGATATTATTAGGGATAACTTACAGGTTACTGTTATAATATTATACCTACCTACCTATTAGAATTGTGTAAAACAATAACTGTAACTGACTCTACCTTGTTGATGTAATGCTGCTTATATTGAGGAACGGATCTTAGATTTAATTTTTTCAACAGTGTTGACACTGTTATAATTAAAAAAAAAACAACTAAATAATATCAAAACAGAAAACAGTCAAATGGAACATCAATAGAGTTTAATTAGATAACCTACATACCTACCTACATAACACACCTATGCCGATAATAGATGAGTATCTATTAAAATAATTGATAAGCCTATTACGTTATTGAGAAAGATAGGCAGGTGTTTGTTTATGAACAAGGTAAAACTTATGTATTGTACAAAACATGTAGGTACCTACCTACCTATTTCAAGGCTTATGTTTTATTATCAAAATTCCTACCTATCTAACGGTTAATAATAACGATGGGATGGATTGATACGTAGATAGGTTAGACTATTTAAAAGAAATAGACCTAATACCTCATTTAAGACGGAACGTTCTCAAACGTAATCTTGTAAAAAGTTGGATAACTTGGGTAATAGGTCGTTGAACGAGTTACGGATGTAAGTAGATAGGCACTAAGTAGGTACCAAGGTCCAAGGTAGATGTCAACAATAATATAATGCTTTGTTTATACCTACCTACCTACTTACGACGTCGAACAGTAGCAGTCTTTAATTTCAAACAAAGATAATGTTAACGCTGCGACTAGACCTACCTATTGCGGTAGGTCAAGTTATGATGTACCTACCTACATGTGCCCATTCAAAGTACGTAGAAAGTAGGTACGTAGGAGTCCAGAGATTTCATTTGTAGGTAGGTATAATTATGTTAATATATAGATATTGTTGTAGGTATAAACGTGTTAAGAAAACCTTAAAAAGAACATCGCGATGGTGATCTAAAAATATTTAGCTCCCGCGGAGTTGCTTGGCGAAGATATGTTACTAACTTTATATTTTTTCTGAGGTGATCTAAACAAATACATACATACCTATTAGGTATAATATTGTACATAAGGTTATTAATTAGGTACTTACTTACGACTGGGATCTCACTCTACTATCGACATCACCGATTCTGAAAAACTACGAGCCGTACCTACTTAGGTAAGTTTAGTAGGTACCTAGGTAACTACCTAGTCAGTACCTACCTACATGCATTAATAACTAAAATGGTAAACACACCTGTAAATCATTATTTGATGGAGTAATAGACACTAATATATAGATAGAGGCCTATTACCGCTAGAATCGCTAGATAGGACCTTAACTACACTGTTGTATGTAGTTGTAGTAGGTACTTAAAATAGGCTAGCAGTTCATTGATTTCTGATAGTTATTTTAACCCAGCCTCTGGATACTTACCTGAACTCTTGGTAGGTACGGGACTATCCTACGCACATCCTTGTTACGGACACAAACACATTGATAATAAGTACCTATCGAACCAATACAAAACACAGAGAAACGTCATCTACGCACACAGCTATGCGTGGCCTCTGCGCCATCGTAAATAACACCACGCTATGTTTTGGTCATCATAATCATAACAGTTGTGTAATATTATTCATTACACACAAATAAAACTTTCTGTCTATCACTAAAATTAACCTCAGTTAAATCAGAATGCTATTTACATTTTAACAAGACATTTGGAAATGGGTTCTTTAGTTTATATTAAAAATTGTGCGCTCATATTTGCTGAGATCGAGTAGTTCAAAACAAACACGAATGAAAACGTCGTTAAGTGGTAGGCAGCTTGGTTGGTCACACAAAATCAATTTTCAATTAGCGTACACCATAAGCGGAACCAACTAGGTACGTTAACGTATCCTTTCGTTGCGACATTTACGTTAGTATCAAATACACCTATCAAATAGGTAATAAGAGTAATTTAAGGATATCATACGGCCAATGTGATCTTTGTTGATTTTCATTGAATGCATTTTACACCGAGGTCACTGAACTCCAAGACATGGACGCACTTACGCCCCCCGCCTATTCACCCCATGGAAATACCACGCTTCACAAGAAAAACATTATCACTTTTGAATCACTATTAACCACGTACGTACCATCGCTTCCACAATCGGCACAAACATTATTTCCACTTCTTGTTTGTAACTCCTGTAATAATTTTTCGTTATGATCTACCATCGTGGAACTTTTGCATCAATAATTAAGACATACACGCTAGCGTACAACGGCGTTCGAAAGTCGAACGCGTTCTCTGCCAATGCGCGAGGGAACGAGACTTCGGTCGACGGCGCACGGCGCGGCGAATCGGTTCAACAAACGCCATATTTAAAGATTCGTTGTTGCACTCGCACAATACTCACTTCTGTTAGATTGAATGAGATAGAAAGAGAGGTCTAGTTTCGGTACATGAATGAAACCAGTGAGTAGTTGGACGTCTCGTAAATCGTTTACGTGTGTGGGTATGGCGTAGTACGTGATACAAGTCAAAAAGAGATGTCTCGCGTAAATACGGAGTAGGTAGGTGTAACTATGTATGAACGTAGTTGTAGTTTGATGCGCCCAGCCGCTGTGCAGGTACTCTACTCTAGCTCTAGGTAGAGTGTAAGAATTCCGTTTGTCTAGCTTTCGCTGCTGTCTGGATGGGGTGGTCGCATTTTCTATGAGTGTACGATAATACGATTTATAAGAAAACTGGTGGATATCATAGATATACCTACCTAGTTAATATCTTCTAAATTAACATAAGTAGTAGGAAGAATTAAACGAATAGGTAGATGATAGGTAGGTAAGTTTCTATCCAACAGAATACCGAACTTATCCGAACCTGATTAACTATTGCGCTTAGGCCACTCAGGTCAGATAAACGGGTGTCGTTGAACTAATAAGTAGGTATAATCATATTATTTACCGTAAGTATACCTACTTAAGTTATTTAACATGGTCTAGTGAACACTACTGAATATGTTTATACCTACCTACCTACGTTGTTTTAATAGGTAGGTATCTACCTAAGTATTCATTCCAAATTTTACATTTTAGTAGGTAAGTACTTACCTACTTACAAAGAAATATTATGTAAAAATATTATGGCTCCTAAATACCTAACCACACCGTCGGTTCCAGACAGTGTATGCGTAATGCATTGTCTCATTTAAAAAAGGTTTGTATGTAGGTATGTCACGAGTCTATGAATATAAAACAAATTTAATTAAAGATCTTTCTTATTTTCATTTGATGAATTCTATAAACTTACCTATAAGGCGGTCTATCATACAAAGTTTTATTTTACCTTCGCTTAAAATAATCTTCTGTTATAGTAGATTAATCTATTATTATAATAATACTGTTTTGCATTACAACAAAACGGATATTATGTGCGTGGAAAAACTTTTTTGTATAATTTCGAAAAACAGAAATGAACAGAACAAAAAGTTTTTTTTTTAAGCTATTTTTGTTTTGTATAAGTATTGTTATATTTTTTAAGTTGTATTACCAAGTTAAGTCACCGATCTGTGGTAAGCTACAATAAAACTACCCAATCTTTAAATTGAACTTAATTGAAGTAAGTCAGATGTCGACGTGGCAAAATTATTAAATAGGTTTTTCGTTACAGGGTGAGCGCACCTCGGAGTGCTCCCCATTCGTCCGGTGGAGCAGTAACGGCCCCAGGGCCAACTGTATACAGTCACTCCGAAAAAAAAAAAAAGGTTTTTCGTACCTACCTCCGTAGTACAAGTAGTACACACCTTGTACATACTACGGAGGTACGAAACCCTAAAGTGGGTTATTAACAGTCTGCCTTATCAGAATTTGTGCTTATTATGAATTATTCTCTTTGACTTATTTAAAATATAAATTTACGTAAAATTTACACAAATACATTTACAATAATATAGATAACGTGCACGCTTTTTTAATAACACGAACGAATGTAACGTCGTAATTTTAATGGTTTTTGAAATATTTTCGAGCCATACAAAAATGTAAATGAAAAAATGTTTACAAATATTGGTTATTACAATGTCGTTCAATATTAGGAACGGACTCTATTAGTCTATGCTTTTAAGTGTACCTATGGTCACTAACTGTCAAACCGCCACAGATAGTTTTAGTTATAGAGTATGTACTGACTACTGTGTTTTATCTGTCCTTTTTCCGTCACGTCAAGCTAGCCAGGCTAGCCTACAAGCAAGCGGGTGCTATAAGATTTCGATTAATAATTTCTTGAACCATAACACTGAATGTACTATAATTTTTGTGAAGCTTTGTGAAACATTTTCTGTCTTTACTACCGTCAAGATGGGACGCCGATCTATCAATACCACGAAAAGTGGAAAATATATGAATCCGACGGATCAAGCGAGTTAGTGTTAATAATATTCATCACCATCGTTAGCAATACTTACTATAATATTTTACGTATTTATTATTATTTAATTAATATTTCCAGGAAAAGAGGCTAGGAAGAAAGAATTAAAGAAAAATAAAAGGCAAAGGCAAATGGTGAGAGCAGCAGTTTTGAAGATGAAAGACCCAACACAAATATTAGAGGAGCTGCAAAAAATTGACGAAATGGGTATTTAAATTTAGTTTTCAAGTAAACAATATTCATATCATGATTATTGTTTGTCTAATTAAAACAAGTAAAACCAAACATTGATTTGGTTATAACTTTAGAATAAGTAAAATGAATTCATATGTAAATAATACTTTATTTCCTAAATTAATGTATTATAATGTTATTTTAAATTTGGCTGTATTATGTTTGCAGAATACAATGTCCTTCAACCATCACCATTGAATGAAAAAGTTCTTAAGGAAAAAAGAAAAAAACTAAGAGAAACATTTGATAGGGTATTAAAGATGTATGTAAGTATCACTTTAAAAGTTGTATCTAAATAAATATTAAAGTAGGTATTATGTTGTTAACAATTTGTTGGCTGACTGAGAGATGATCTGTGCTGACCAGCACAAACCTTCTTTCACTGAATTGCTGTCACTTAGTAAAAAAATCTTGAAATATGTTTTTATTGTTTGATGGGGTCGTTATTTTCAGGATAAAGATGACCCCGAAAAATGGGTTGAACTGAAGCGTCAAGAAATGGAGTATGAAAAGAGAAGAGCACATCTTATTTCCTACTATGAATCAGTGAAACTGGCCCAGTCCGTTCAAGTGGATGATATTCCGTTACCAACTTTACAAGTTAGTATTTAAAATACATTGTTGCTTAATAAAATATAGTATTGCTTGTGTTTATATGTATGTTTAGAGAATTGCCCCCCTGTAACATATTTTAAATAAAAATAAAATGTATTGTGTGGTCAAGATATATCAACTTTAAGTGGGGACTTTATCTTTCTTATTGATAATAAACTTTATTATATACATGCTTAGGATATTTAATTCTGTTACAGATGCCAGAAAACTATATTTATGGTAACATGGCTTCACAAATACCCATGCCAATGGATATAGCGCCACCTTCCGTTCCTGTGAAACCTATTCTCAAAAAAGATTCTGTTTATAAGGTGCCTTTTTTTTTTAAATAATATAATTATATTTGCTAATTAAGTTATCTTGAAATTAATTATTGATGCTTTTGTGAAAATTCGTTTTAGGAGAGACCAATGGGTGCCGAACCACCTGGCGTGCCTCCGGGTCCACCACCTGACTACATGCTGCTTTTAATGGAAGACTGTAAAGTTGATGGTGCCAAAAATAAAGAGAAGAAGAGTCTGCGCTTTTCTGATATGGCTGATGAAGGACCACCTGGAGAAGTATGCCATTACCTAAATTAATTTATTTTTGTGACGAAAAGAAAATTATTCTAATGGCCTATTCATAATGTCTGAGTAAAATTCCGATAAACTACATGGAACAGACATTTTTTGTTAACTAATACTATACAGTACTATTTAGTTTTTACCTATTACAAAAGTGAAAAATATAGTTGGGTAAATAAATATTGTGATATAGGCCATTATGTCCATTATTAGTTTTTATATTACTCAAATACATATGGACTACAACAATCATAAGGGATTTAATTTACATAGATGTTATTTTTATAGTCAATTGAGTGTTAACACTGGGTGTTATGCAAATAACGCAGTCTTCTGTTTTATTTCAATGTGTAATAAATGGGAAAGCAAGGAAATTACTAAATTTTACTACTTATTCCAGATACCTATTCCTCAAATTCTGCCGCAATCGGAACACCCGACCGAGCACTACGACGGCGTGGACATGGAGGACATGCACGAACACGAGCCTGCGCCCATAGCCAACAACCCCACGCCCAAGCCGACGTCGCTCCAACAGCGCATGTTGGCGTTGTCCGGGCAGAATATAGATGATTTTATGAAAGAAATGGAAGAAGTACATAGAAAGAGGGAAAGAGATCGAGCGGCGGATTTGAATGCAAGGTATTAGTTACTTTAACTCCCCGACCAGTGTTTCTAACATGTGGTTTGATTATTACACAATCTTCTTATTTGATAATTGTCTGTCATACATATTATATTTTTTGCCATTTTTGATAATGATCATTTCAAATGCTTTCACACTTATTACTAATTTTTATAAAACAATTATAACGGCTTTAACTCTGATATCAATGTTATGCTGCTGTTCGAAAACTTTAAACCAGTCTGCTACTAATATGGAGACAGTAATGTTCTTTGAATCACTTTTGAACATACTTGTATTTTTAATAAATATTGCAGAATGAATAAAATATATTTTGGCTTACTTATAAAGTATGTACATGAGATTAAATGTGAAATGTGCTAGTGTCTGATATCTTATTATTTACTTAGGTTGACTGCATTGAAACGGTCTGGCGGTCGTGAGAGTGATTCGGATAGTGATAACGAAGCAATGCCGCCGCATGTTCAGATGCACCCAGAGTTCATACTGGAGCCCCCAGGCGTCGAGATGAGGCAGATACCACCGCCATTGTTGCCGCCGGGAACCTGTAAAGTCTTATAATTTAATATAACCTAGATACAAGAGATTAGTAATCCGCAAACTTCTCATTACAAGTAAATTAAAATAGAATTTACACTGTTTATGGACACAGCTCGGCTTTATAAGGTTCATTCACACAATGCAGTATGATATATAACTACATGTATATAAAGTTAAGTGTTAAAAGTAGAGAAATATATAATATATTGATATATTACGCTCTTGTATATTCTTAAATGATAGTGAAAACTGCACTCGAATCTGTTCGAGTTTAGAAACTATTTAGCTAAGGGAAAGTCAAACACATGCGAAAATTGACTTTAATAGCTGTGCGCGTGGAACTAAATTCACACGGAATTAGTTAAAAGTAGTGTTATTTTCCATTTGTCTCATTTGTTTCTATCTTGTAAGTCATCAAAATCAGTTCATCGGTTTAGATTTAAAAGCTTTACATAAGAAAAACGGTTTTGCATAAGTATGTAATACAGTGAAACCTGGTTAACTGGGTCTTCCAAGGGACCTGTAAATTAGTCTCACTTAAAGAGGTATTCCACTTACGCAGTGTCCCAGATATCTAGGTATAAAAAAATACCTGTCTCATTTACAGAGGGTTTCATTAACAGAGGTAAGAAAAGAGGTAATCTCTGTTATAGAGGTGTATTCAATAAGGCAACGTATTTATTTTGTAAACAATTCACTATTTTCCATAAAAAATATCAAAAATGTGGTTTCAAGACAGTTCTCCTGAAACTAATAATTCGTTGTTGACGTTACAAAATTATTAAAAGTTGGAGGCAGATTATTTTACTGATTCGGGCACTGACGTTAATTTTAGTTTTTTTTTCGTAATAAGACTTTGTCCTCGTTTCGGTCTTTTTTAAATAAATACGCGATTAATAGAGAAACCGCATTAAAACTAAGTTGTATAAGGGCCGATTTAGAGAAGTTCGAGTAGGTAAAAGAGAGAGGAGACATCCGAGGTCCGAGGTAGCCTATGTGTACCTACTGACTTTATCCCAGTTACAGAGATAAATACACGCGACTTCTCAATTATAGAGGTAATTATGACAAGAAAATAGAAATAACTTATCCCAGATAAAGAGGTTGCTTTTGTCTTACTAACAGAGGTAATTCATAGCCAAGGTGCCGGGACCTCAGCATGTGTTCCAGATATGGAGGTTTTTCACTTATCCAGGTCCCTCTTAAACAAGTTTCACTGTATTAGTGCTGATGTTGATTTTAAGGTCTCCGGCCTCCGCCACTGCGAGCTCCTCTGGGGCCGCCGCCGCTACGCCTGCCGCCGGGTCCGCTGGGGCCGCCGGGGCCGCCCGCGGGTCGGCCGGGAGCGCCGCCGGGCCCTCCGCCGGGGCTCCCACCGCGCGCCATGCTGCGGCCCCCCGGCCCGCCCCCCGGAGCGCCCCCGCGGCTACTGCGCCCGCTGGTGCCTCCGCCGCCGCCTAAAGTCATGCCCCAAGTTTCCGTCCTGACGGCCGCCCCGCAACTTATATCTAAGAAAGACGGTCCACAAGGTTTGCATCTTGTGGCTACACATTATTTATATGATTAATTATTATTTTTTAATGGGGCCTGTTTTACGATGTTCCTGTATAATTCTAGTGTTTGCAATTTTCCAATAGGTAGATAAAAATATTGTTGTTTGTTTGCACTTCAAATAAATACTAATAGATAAAATACAGATCATGTGAGTGACATGAACAATAATTAGTGTATTAGTGCAAAGTCGGTTTAGCGATTTCTCGGCACTTCGTTCGACATGTGAAACAGGTCGTTAACCAATTATGATTATGTAATATCTGTTTTTAAAAGTAAATACTTAGTTTCCTTGTTTTACTATACATATTAGCAATTTTATATATACTTTTTAAATATTTTAGTAAAGCTTAAATTTCACGTTATTATTGTAACTGGTTGTTGATTTACATTTATTTATTTATCAGGTGCAACGATAACTGCGAAACCTCAAATTCGAAATCTCTCAGCTGATGTTACCAGATTCGTGCCTTCCGCACTGCGTGTCAAGCGCGAGGACAAAAAGGCAAAACCTGGAATCAAACCCACAATCCAGCGGCCCACGGAGATCCCAAAACAGGCTCCAAGCAAGGATGACGCTTATATGCAGTTCATGAAGGAAATGGAAGGTCTCCTATAACTTTATCTTGTAAATAATTATGTTCAGTCATTTAGGGAAAATACATATTTTTAAGAGTACCAACTGTTGTTTTACAACTGATACCTGCGATAACACGTAGTCGTTACGCAATAATAACACGACTTCACACAGTTTATTACATGATTTACATGACAACCAATTAACTATTTGATAGATAATGCTGGATTTGTCACTAAAATACGGAAAGTGGAATAATAATAAAAAAGATATTGTATCTTTTTGCTATTTTACAACAAGCAAAATGTAAAGTACGATTCGCTTTCGATCATTGGTAGTAAGGGAACATATTATTATTATTTTTTTTTTTTCGAACTGAATACTGAAGCGCAGTTGGCCAGCTAATGGGCCTTCACTGCAAAACCGGACGGGTGGCGAGACTCCTGAAAGGAGACTCTTAAGCCTTTTGGGTTGGTTTAGGGTTTTTAGCCCTGACCGACCCGAGGGCCCCCCAAGGTGGGGGTCGCACCTCGGCTCGGGCCGTCAGGAGGTGTGTTGACACGACTATTATGTTGCAAGGGAACAGAAGGTCCCTGCGGATAAGTCCGACGCGCGCCGGGTGTATGTGGCTATGGCGGCCGTGATCGAATCGGAACATATTATTAGTTTATAGTACCTTTATGAAGATTTCTTACAAGTACAAGAAGTCGTCAAATAGCTGTAATAGCAAACACACTATAGTAAAATTTCGAACATCGGGTACCATTGGTACTTATATCAAGAAGTTCTAGTAGATTTTGATACTTTATCAAAATTAACTAGGATTTTGATTGATGAAAGCAGCAAAATTGTTATGGTATACACAATCGTTTATTAAATACACATCAATTCTGGGTTAAGGTACACAGGTAACTAGATACAATCTTTGGCTTCAAGTAACTTCCACTGCGCTTCGTTGATCCCCTTTCGGTACAGCATTTGCTAAATGCTTATCTGGAAAGAATAACTAACATTATATAATTATAATAATATTCTAAACTTACTTAATTGTTTAGATATATAAGTGTATTAAGCTCGATACACTTATTATTGCTTGTTATTGTTGTCGATGTGATTCTCAATATTCGTTATAAAGGGAAGCTGCTTTAATTAATAACATACTTTATTAAAACAATATCATTTCAATTAACTAAGTTAATTTATCCTAAATAATCGTATACTTTGCAATATTATTTTACACTATCAATTGATTTCATTATGTTCAATTAATGCGGTCAGTTTTACGTCGTAAGAAAACTTATGTTGCAATGGGCCACTTTGTGATTAAAGATATTACATTGAGTAAAGTTTAAATGAATGTATACATTCCAGAGATATTAATGAATTAATACTACTTACCCCGGGGAGTCTAATATCGCTTAACATATAGCGGTTAGTTCCGTAGTGCTGCATGGCCGCGAACAACATCTTTTTATGTTATTTTTAAATTCCCATTCTCTCATCTCTATTTCCCGAGGATTGGTTGGGGCAGAGTAGATTTGTTCTGAAAAAGATTGAAATCGTTAGAAGTTTTTACCAACTTTATAATTAAAAGTCCGTCTGAAAAAACACTAAGTTAGATCTTTAGGGTCTCTTTTGACATGCTCATTTTTGATACTGTGTTCTCTTAAGGACATTGACAGTATCGACTAGATGGTATCCTACATTGTTCAATTGTTAGAAGTAGTAAGTCCCAGATTTTACGTTTTTTGCTTACCCATTGAGTATTCTCCGTACATAGGACACAACGTTCCTTGAACTAATGTAGTCAGGGATTTAACACATGTGAGAAAGGCGAGGTCCGAGTGAGCAGATGTCACGATGTGAGTCGAAGCTAAGTTGTAACTGTATGTTACGAGAAGTGCCGATAGCAAGTATTTACCAAACATTTTGAATGTTTATAAGGATTATGTAGAAAAGCCCTGAAAAGAAAAAATAATATTAGTCGATATATCAATAACATACAGTATTAGTTAATTACGTGTCTTATTTTCGCAATAATACTCGATATGATAACAGTAGGTAGTTTTTTTTTGTCATGTTATTGTCTTTACTTACCAGCGCATCAGATTGTGTTATTGCAATTTTATTTACTATATACAGCTATAGGCATGTCAGTTTTAACAGGTTATCTGTATTTTTATTAGCGTGGGTATTCGTAAAATGCTTAATGGGTAAACAAGAGCAAACCAAAAAACAGTATTTTATTGGATTGTTTTTGAGCCCTCAATTTTAGCAAGTGATAACAAATTTAACCTCATGTTTCGAATACATTTAATGTGGTTCAATTTAAATAATTAATAACTTATAGACGCCGCCATCAAGAATGTATATTTGAGCTAATAACTCATTCAAAGATTGTTTAAGAAGACAGAACAGAATAGAGGTAGACAGTATAAAGAAGATGGAAAATTACTACCCATTTGTTTACAACAGCGTGCCCACGTTCTTATCACGAGGGGGTAATGTCGATATTAGTGAAACTGTGTCGGTTTTGTTTTAGACGAAACTGATATGTATTTATACCTAATTAAGGTATCGAGTTTTAATCTGCACTTTTTGAGTGGAAATTTCCTAGACTTTCAAAATACCAGTCGACTGGACTATCCATGAATATCACGTTTGTTATGGTAGGTAGATAATTAGGTACCCATATTTATAATTTTAAAAAGTTTACATTAGGTAGGTTCTGTATATTAAAGGGTAGATACAATTTAAAAGTTCACTAACACTAACACTTCATAAATATTTCGAAGTGAAGTACTACAAAAGTGAGAAAAAACAAAAGTATTAACTAACTATTTAAATAATTTATTAAGGTTTATGAAAAATTTAATCAAGTAATATTTTATTTTATGGTAGTTCCTAGTTAGGTAAACTATGTGCTGTTGAAAATGTTAGTACTTACCTTTAGTTTCGCCGTGTTAGGGACGTTGATTCCGAAGCTTCCGAGCCTTTAATGGCAACCAAAGAGTTTCACCAAGCTTTTATAGGCAAAGGGCTAAAAGGAATCCAGAAGCAATTAAAATTTCCGCGGGCGTCGTTGTTTGTTCACAATTTGTAATACGAAAAGTTTTAATGTAATTTCATTTCGTATAATTTTTGTTTACCTAATATTAAACTTATTTCACTTGTTACCAGGAGTATAAGAGATCCTTTCAACATAACTGGACGTCGACTAATGATGTGTTAACTAGCTCTAAAAATACTAAGTAAACATGTTATAAATAACCGGAGCACCGTTTATCGGGCAGTAGTTTTTTATCAAGTGACCTATCAGGATGTAAACAGTCGAGCGTAACCGGCAGTGACTGCTATTTGTGGGATTGCAGAAATAGAAAAGAGTAGGCATTAGACATATATACTTTACAATCGCCCTTAATTTCAGTCGTAAAATATCTACCTATTGATGTGTTAGTACCATACCTAAGTACCTATAGGTAGGTACCTACGTAAAAAACGTACTCGTACCATTTGAATGTAGTGACATCGTGTTGTGTGGGTAGAATAGAGATTGTTTGATTTGACGGCTTTCCGTTTTATGCTTAGGTATAATTTAGACAAGTCACCAAACAACCAAAGTTAGATTGGTATTCAAATAAAGACACAATCTTTACGGTAGGATGGCCTAATGGATTCTGCCCTTTTTGCTTTATGTACTAAAAATAAGGAATAACTGCCTAAAACTAGTATAATGGTACCTATCATTAACTTTATAAATGTAGGTACTTAATATTTATTTTGTAAGTATAAAAAAATATTACAAGTGTAAGAAATTAATGATTTGTTAATAATATACCTAGGTATCCTATTCACGCAACGCAGAGGTTGTACGTGATTGCTCTTACTCGATGACAGGAACATACTGGTACTGTAGAGCCAACTTAGGGTAAAGTAAGTAGATACTTACTTTACCCTATGTTGGCTCTACAGTACCAGTATGTTCCTGTAAGTACCTAGATAGGTACTTGGTATTACTACCAAGTAGAAGAGTAAGGAAAGGACCTTTAAGATCCAGGGAGGCAAGGGTTGTAGATATTGAACTCTACGGCACTCTGGATGTTAGAGGATGACATTTAATGTTAATTATGTAAGTAAGTCAGGTGTTGGCATTTTTATTAGAAAGAATAAAATTACTAGATTCTCGATACCTAGGTATTTAATTTTTGTCAATTATCAAGGACATACCTATAGGTAATCATACTAGCGAGACTAAAATAAAAATAGATGCGCGCGAAACAAAGTAAGCATTGTACCTACGTTTCTATTTTAGAAAGATCGAACACGTTTGGGACTCATGTGATTGCTTATATATGTACACAAGTAAGATATAGTTACTTACATATAATATGGAAATGGTTCAAGAACTTTACCTACTATGAACTTTGCCTATCTACCTAACTTAAGTAGAATGGGCTTTGCATTTAGTGTTGCCTTATTTTCGGGGAATTGAGTAAAATACTCGAATTTTGGATCTAGTTTTATCCCGGATTTCCGGAAAACCTAGGTAGGTACTTGTAGTTATTGCCGGATACCTACCCTCAAACTTTTGTAATTACGACTACTTAAGTATTTAGTGACAGAGACTTGGTAAACGAGAAATGGTTGCGATTAAACATGTGCAAAGACAAATCTTACAGATATGAGACTAAATTAATTGAAATTTATAATCTATGCTAGGTATGCACACAAATACCTACCTAGAGGGAGACCAAGTAAATAACAATGATAACCTCAGTATTATGTTGACACCTAGGATAACTGCGATTAAAGCGCTATACAATTACTTACTTATATAATAACAATTAATTGATACAAATATACTTACTAATTAAAATAATTGGGTCAATGTTGGACTGGCTATAAATTAACACGATTGAGGTAATAAAATAACTTGTTATAAAGGATGTTCCCACCAAAAACAATGTTCCAAACGAAAAGTAAATAATAATTATAGAATCTCACCGAAACATGGCATGTAGGTAAAATTTATTGCCAACACTCAACCACACAAGACGCTTTCGCTGTTAAAAAAGATATCAGATCGCATTATGTGCCAAGTTATTCACTCTACAACATCTAGGTACTATATAGGTACCTACATTTTATTGAAAAAATTGGCTTGGCAGTTTCGCGGTTGTTGCACAGGGACACCCAAGGCTTTTAGTAAGATATTATGAGCTCTTTATTGTATCATGCAATAGTTCTTTGACGCAGAGCTCTGCTAGACTAACTTTGGAATAAACTGGCTACATTTGTTCCTATTCAAATCCTAAGAGGCGGTTGAGGTAATAGGGAGAGGTCATGGATCTTTTTTTTGTATCAACTGACCGGTCGCCGGTAGCATGTACGTTTACACTAAACAGTATGTATTCCAATTGAGGGTTGGATTCAGGCAAACGGTCAACCATAAAATAAGGCATGAATAAAATATTGATTAGGTAGTGGAAAACGGTTTAATAGACATAGGTAGTTCAACTGATGTATAAAATTTAAACTGAAGCTAATACGGTAAGTACTTCAAGAGTACTTTTTGTTAGAGCAAGTATTGTTAGGGTTTCTAATTTAGATGACAAGTGACCTTATTAGTCCTCAACTAGTTAAACCCATAAATTACGAGACGTGAGTTGTACCTATAGTTTTGACTTCGACCAGTCTACCTACTTAGGTAAATAAAGCTTTAATAAATAGGTAGATAAGGTATAAGTAAGATCATGAATAACCTACTTCACTAAATAGTTTAGAACAAAGTCGCTGTCGCTGTCTGTGTGCCCACATGTACCTATGATTAAATCTTTAAAAATACGTTAAGGATTTTGAAGCGTTTTTTTAAATAAATAGAGTGATTCAAGAGGAAGGTTTATAGCACCCATGCGAAGCCGCGCCGGGTCGCGAGTATAAGATAAATATTCTTATCTTTCTCGAATGCAGTTGGATTATTGCCTATTTCATTATAATAGACAGCAATTAAAATCTGTTTACATTACAAAAGAGCTGGTTCATGGATTCGCAATTTAACTTTGAGAACTTTAAATTGCGTTAAGGATATGTTGATAATAATCAGATCTACTGTTCAGTGTTCTCGATAACATCATCAAACTAGGAATTATTTAGACGTTTATATGTATACCGTGTAAGTATACATAGGTACCTACCTACATTTTATAATAAGCTATTCTCAAATGCTCTCAGTTATAGTTACCGATACAAATAAGTAGGTACCTACCTTTGTTAATTAGGAGGTCAGATATAATATAAGAGATAAACAATTATTATTCAGTACTTACCTGTTAGGTAGGTACCTATGTACGCCTACGCCTGAATTTTTATGCTTATTTTTCTACTTACTGAAAAAAATCCGTTTTTGGGAATTGGGATATATTAAGAAACTAGTTCTTAAAGTAGGTAAGTATGTTTCTATTATTCGGTACCTGCATATACCTTTCTAGAAAATTATTTTTATTAAATTATTTTTTAGAAAATTATATTTATATTTTGAGATTTCTAAGAAATGGCATAAGTTATTACCTAGGTACAGCGTACTACTTACATTGTCACCAATAGAAAATAATACAACATATAATATGAAATATGTAAACGATATGAGTAATCGTCGTCATACTATTAACCAAAGACCTACAAGCTGTTCGGTGAAAGTCTTAATATTTCTATGGATGTTGGTACTTTCACCCGAATGATACTTTTCAAGAGAAAAAAAATGGGAGCAGCCAAAAACCTGCATGACATCTACGGCCATTCTCACCAAAAAGGTAGGTACCTATAATAAAGATATGTACTTAGGTAAAACTTCTTTGTTTACATTCGTAAATAATCGAGCTTACAGGAGTAAATTCTACTTATCACAAGGTATTGATTCTAGAGCTTGCCAAAGCGAGGTACCTACATCTAAGTTCTAGTGACTGCGATACAAATAATTTCGCTGGCGTACCTACTGATGACACATTTATTTTTACTTTAGGTAGGTACCTATCCTAAATACTCTTAAATAAAAATAAGATGGATTAGGAATTGTTATAAAAATATGAAAACGTTGTTTGTGTTACGACCAGTGAAACCATATAATTTTGTTAGCTATTGCGTATCTAAGTAGGTACGAATAATTGAACTAGGAATAATAAATACTCATTACCATTTAATTAAAGAAATATATGCTATGATCCAGTAGGAAAGTCCAAAGGTTGTTGTTATATATACGTTTAAATACGGCAATGATGACTTCACTGAGTAAGTAGATCGACAGCCGTGCATCATAATGAATTTAAACATCATTGTTTTCTAACATACTGTGCATACACATGCATATAGTGTTCCAACGCAACGCTTCTATTAGTTGCACGCGTCTAGTTTATTTTGGACGTTAGGGCTCGTAAGTCGGGACGCGCCTGCGCTCTCCCTTTCCGTCACACGCGCATGAGCAATGTGATTCAGTTTGTCAGTCCACTGACACTGGCAACCGCTTCCGCAACAAGTTTGCTACCATCTGGCCCATCTGCCCTGCCACTCCACCGAGCCAGTCCGCTGCAGTGCGTTACGAAGGTAGTGCGCGAAGCACTGACGAGCGGTGATTTCAAACGATCTATTTAAGTAATGAATAACGGTTTAAGTGAACCAAAAATTAAAGTATCTTATCAAAATAAAAGTGCAAAGTGTTCAGTTTTAATATAGGTAATAAATAAGATTGAGTACTAGTACAATTTTGTCACTGCAATAATAACGAAAACATTGATCGTTATTGCCGGCTCTAAAAGGTGAGGGACCCTTATTTGAGTAAGTACCTACTTTAATTTATTTGCAACGATAATAAATGTAGTAAATTCGTTTTTGTTTATATTTTCCGACTGTCGTGTGCATTTTAGTTTTATTATTTTTGTAAGTTTTATAAATAAAAGCTTCGATGTCAGAAATATTTTCTAAAATATAACCATTTGGACTGTTACCTAATCCGTATAATTTATGTATGATTAGTGATGTGCCGCGGGAATATTCCCGGGAATGGGAATATTCCCAACGGGAATATTCCCAGTAATATTCCCTTTTTTCCGGGAATATTGCCAAAACGAGGGAATATTGCAATTCTGATTAGACAAATAAAACTTTAAACTAAGGTTTGTAAAAGCGAATGTAATTAAGATTACTTTCACTAAAACCTTCGTATTTATAGTAAATACATGTTTATAATAATATCTAAATTTTTAAGTACTATACTGTTCCTTGAAAACATATATTGTCAGTTTACTGTGATTTCTAATGAAATTGTGATGATTTGTATCGTTTTCGTTAATTAAAATATACTTCTATTAAATTTTTTGTTGGTTTTGTTTTTAACTTTCCCAGAAACATTGGGAATATTACCGGGAATTTTGGGAATATTCCTCGGGAATATTGGGAATTTTCCCGGGAATATTGGGAATTTACTTTCGTAGGTGAGTTATATTGTTTATTGTCTCAGTAAATAGTTGAATTCATAACGTTTTAATAGAATTTCCGATAACACAACATGTAAAAATACACACTTTGAAAATTCCCCAATATTCCCTTTGAGTGGGAATATTCCTGGGAATATTCCCGGGAATATTCCCACCTAGGGAATATTCCCGGGAACGGCACATCACTATGTATGATAAATCATTGCAAATTGAAATGCATGTTGACTGCTATTGTCGGCATTCAGGCGGAATCGATTGTAGCATAAACTTCCCTATCTTTAAACGAATGATTTGTTATAAAACGATGTCGGTGTTACGACGAAGAATTGTTATTGTATATGAACTTTTATTAACAAAAGTAACTACAGTTGTTACATTCCTATGTGAAGTACTTATTACTCTGGGAAGGGTTAAATTATTAACAAAAAAAGGACAGTCCTTTACCTACAATACGTTAATTCTTACTGGCGTCATATCTATCGTCACCGACAAGTAAAAATTTACATGAATTTTAAATCATACCTACGTACCTACACCTTTATTACGCGCGATAACTAAAGTAAGTAGATACACTATGGTAATGGAAGTTACATATAATTACGTAATTGGTAATTAATTAATTTAGTAAGGAATTTTCAGACCGTAGGTATGATGTCTAATCTAAAGATATTATGATACCCAATAGGTTACGAAATGAGCAGACTAGAAATTCTTAAAGAGTAGTCAAAGTTCGTTTTAAATCGGAGATTAGACATTAGTGGTCCTTACAAAGCAGCATATAAATAAAGGATATGTTGGTCTTCTTTGCTGTTTCAAAGTTTTTAGATTCATGGTTTCGTTTGTAACAGATTCGGTTTAGGTATAAGTCGTACCTACGTCGTAAGCGCAATTTCATACATTTCACACCTTTCTTACATACTAGAGAAATCACACGAGTTAAAACCTTAAAATGGTTTGAAGTCATTACTATTTTGTAAAATGATTAGAAAAAAGTTACGTTTATCGACATCAAAATTTCTTCGATTTGCGTTTGCAACTTTTTTGTTTATGGTTCTACGACTAATTTGAAAAAGCTGTTCCTAGATAGTTTTAATTGCATGAGAAATGTTTTTTTTCGTCAGATAAACAAAAAACCATTTGAACAACTTTTTCGAGACTTGTGTACATTTTGGAAAACTGGAGCAGCCCTTGGACTGCATCTCCACAAATTTGGATTTAACTTTGAAACTAACTTTAATTTTAACCCTCCTAGATGTCTAAAAAAAATACATTTCAATGGAGTACTATGTGTGTTGTACACATAGATAAAGCTATGAGTAATTTTGGAAACATGTCAAGTAGTTGTCATCATAATTCATGTTAATGAATGCGTGAAGAAAGTTGACAGTATGGATTTAGGGCACCCAGAACGTTGGCGTTGTGTGCATTGGAAAATATATACTTAGTAGGTAATAAGCTACCTATAATTAATAAGCCCTTTGCAATAGGTACCTACATAGGTAGGTACCTACTTTAAGTATAGATGTACCTAATGAAAATAATGATTAGGTATTATGCCAATTCCTAAAATAATATATGTTACCTATTTAATCGATGTAGTCGGAGTAAGTAGAAATAGTTGTGAAAAATATATAAATATAATCTATAGGTAATAGGTAGTATGTCTCTATCAGGATTTGAACCATCAGCCGCCTTCTTGTCAGTAAGACAAATTTTAAGAATAACCATTAGCATAATATTAACCTGCGTATTGTATTATCATCAAACAATGACAAAACAATTACTTACGCTGTCAAAAAAATACATCAACAATCGAAACTACTCAAGTACCTACCTATGTAGAAATAGAGAAAATAAGACAGTAATCTAACATTTAGGTAACGGGAGTTTGAAAGGAATATCGAAAAGTATCATGTCAATAAAATGATTAGCATGTATTCGTCAAACGTAGAAATATATACTAATCCGACAAAGAATAATGAACCCACGGAATTAATCCATTCAAAGATTCATATGATGAAAGTAAGTACCTATTCTAATCCTAACTAATATTATAAATGAGAAAGTAACTGTTCTCTGTCTGTTTCGCTAAAACTACAGAACCGATATAACTAAAATTTGGTGCATAGATAGTGCCTGAGAAAGGACAACCTTAAAGGTACGTGAAATTAGCACTTAAAGGTAACCTACCTTTAAGTGCTAATTTCACGCATAGGAAATCGCAGACAAAAGCTAGTATAAGAATAAGAATGAAAGTTAAGAATTTTGGACAATAGATAAAGTCTGTCTGTCTGTTATTAAATCTTGCAAGTTAAATTTGATCCGCTTCCCGGTATCCGATTGAGCTGAACTTTTGCATGAATGTACCTATACCTAAACCGGATGAAAATGTACCTACAACAAATTATAATAAGAAATCTTTAAACGTACTTTTTTTATAAAACTAAGATTCCGAATTAAAGCTAACTTAACCGAGGAAATATAATAACGCCACTCTGCTAAGCACATTCATATAATATTTCCAATATAACACATACTACAGAGTTAAATACGGAACAAAGAACGGGCCGACTGATGGACTTAGCAAAACGACCCTTATTAATTATGATAGCTGCTCCCTGGTTGTGTGTTGCTTTGAAAGTGATCCTTATCGGTAAGCTTCAAGAGATATATACCTATACCTACACATATTATTATGTAAATTAATGATTAAAATCTCTCAGGGTCGTCAATTTAACCAACAACATTATGCTTTTAAAGTTAATGCGGATGCAGTTGCATCAACTACATCATAAAATTATGAAATTATAGAAACATTTCATACATACGTTACACTACGTTACACACAAGACGAATCGCCTCGGCTTAATTAATGACCTGTGATACTATACAACGCAATCTGGATGTTGCACCGTACCTGATTAATGTTTACCTGATGCACTAAATAATGCAACTGCAAGATACCACCAAAGACACGAATAATCACGTTATAGTCTTTTGAACTATGGGAAAAACAACAGTTACGTAAGATAGTGAACTTGTAGATTGGGTACCATTTCGGAAACTGAATTAGGTAGCGGGGAGGTATGAAAAAAAAACGATAATTTTATAATAGTTTCTGATGCCTTCGCACTATTTTGTCGTATTCGGGTTTCATAACTAAGGGTCAAAAATTTGGAATAGGAATCCTTCCACATTGCGTCGACCCGCATTCTGGCTACCTTCGCAACTTCGCGAATAAAGAATAATAGGTTGCCTTTTTTGTAGCAATTATTTTATAAACTATTCCTAATAAAAATAATTTATCATCAATGCTACAGTCATTTGGTAACCCAAGGAAAAAGTACATTTAAATTTCTTAACCGAATGACATGACGCCAATATGTGAAACACTAATTGTGTTTATGTTATGAATAAAATCATGTTAAAATTATTTGGTCGTTAGAAACAAATCCGGAAGAAAATTGATAGTTAATGATTTTGTTATTTGCCAACCAGTTATTGATGACTGTAAAAGTCCACATTAATTTATGTTTAGTGTTGACTGGGTTTACCTACCAAAAATATTCTAAATTATCGACCGCAGAATAACCATTAATAACTAACTGGAGGGAACTTAGCTACTTAATTACAGAGGGAGGCAAAATAAAATTAAATGCAGGTTCAGTAATGTTAGTATTTGGACCATTGAACTCAAATCGATACGTTGAAATTTTGTGTCTTAACTTTACTATTTTGATATAAAGATAAATGGCAGAAAATTTGACATGAGTCTAATTATTGGAATGAAACAACTATTAACGGATTTAACTCGCGTATTTTTATTGGTTAATAGTTGTTTAATTCCAATGTGTATTAACCGCGAAGCCATCAGAAATTATTATGAGTCTGATTAGCTTAATAGGTTTTTTGTTGAAAATTTATATAACCAGATCCCTACATTTTATCAAGTGAACAATCAAATATTATTCAAAACAAATAGCTAGGTGCAATACATTATAACAAGGTAGGTACGTAATATATATTTAAGTATATACGTGGTTTTATTAAGATGATCTTAAAATTTGTTGTCTATAGGTAATAGGTGTGAATGTTAAAGATAATATTATTTTTGTTCGCTTAGAGCTTGTAATTTTACATTCGTTTTACTACACAGAAAATTTCCAAACAGGTACTTACAAGTTTTTCTCAGTACTTATTGCTTTATTGCAATAATCTCGAAACCATTGTGGCCAGCCATTGAGCAATGTTTGGAGCTATTTCGAATTCGTTTGCGAAGTGCAATGTCTGTAAACATGGCGAGTAAAGAACATAACTCTCATGAACAGCACATTAGCATACTAGCTAGCAGGATAGTGTTGTAAAATTGTACGACGTTTTGAACTCCAAGCTGCGTGGGTCACATAAATATTATAATGAAGAAAGGGTCGAATATCTTTTCACATGTTTGTTATTTTGTAGCGCATAAACTGTTGAACCTCGCAGGTATAAACTGTTGATTGTATCTTCATGGTTTTTATTTTGATTTTCTAATTGCTGGCAAATTGACCGGAACCAAATACTTTAAACTCCATTCTTTTCTCTAGATAAGGTTTTTAGTATGCAAGTTAGACAAAAATAAACCAAATGTGTCTTTACTTTTTGATTAGTGAATCAAGGTCTATTTTTAAGCGAATATTTAATATGATCGCTTTTTTTTTCTCTTGACCATGACTATTAATGCAGATAGTTAGGTAAGTGTGTGGTTCCACTCACTAAATTTATAGGTAAGTATTGCGATAATTTCTCACATACTCTATTCAGTATTTTACCTATTATATCTAGTGTCCTGTCGGCTTGAATACATATCTGTACCTATTTAAACGGTATTAAATTAACTTAAATAAAAAAATATCAGGGTTTTGTTTTATTACAATGTTACTTATCTATGTAACGAGTATTTAATGCATTTAGAAACGGTACTGCGTCCTTAGCAATTTACACATAAGTAGGTACGTTTTATTTGAAGAATTATATTTATAATTGCTCAGTTTTCAATAGTTTTCATCATTGATTTAGCTTAGAGTTAGTGCAATTTAGATAGAACTATCTTACTATTTTACTGCGCGGTTGGTAATTGTACCTATAATAACACCCCCTGCATTAGGTTGCGAAAATTTGATCATGTTATTTAGAAATTACTAGAAGACGTGACTAAGACATATCTGTAGTAGTATTTCTATAATAATATCAGTACTAGTAAGGCCTCCCGGAATGGTCGAAATATTTACAGACGCTTGCTTAGACTCGGCTCGTGTTGCCACAGCAACTTGTTTACTCGAGAAAGTGCGCAATGTTCAAGAAAGATCCGAGTGGCGGCGGAATTGCTTGCCGTATTTTCAATCATTATAGTTTAAGAGTCAGTCGCAAAATAGAATTAGGTATACTCATGTTTTTGTGTTATAGTGACGTACTATAACGTACTATAAACACAAAAACATGAAAAAATATTAATGCGTTGGAATAATATGGTAACGGATTTAATTTGAGAATAGAGAACTTAGCTCTCCCCCTATTCGTACCAGATCCGTGGCAGTTTTCGACGAATAAATATCTGTTAGCTTTAAGTACCTATTAATATTATTCTAACGTGTAATTACTTACCTACTACGGAAGCCTATAACAATATTATAATAGGTTTTATTGTTATAGTAAAAAAATATTATGTTTACAATTCACGTCGGTCATAGTATGTTTGACAATATCACGTCGATTGATTTGGTTCCAAACTAAGTACCGACCTATAGCCTGTTCTGTAGATTTTAGGCTTGAATTTTTAACATGTTAAAATCAAGGGTAAGTACTTCATATTATACGAATACAAAATGTCGAAAATCTATTTAGGTATTTTTTTTACCATAAGCTTCTGAGCTATATAGCTACGTACTTAGTTTAGAATATGATCGGGTATTAGGAAACTTTTTTCTTTGAGCGACAGATGTACGGCGCGTACGCAGTGGCGCAGAACGCGTGAGGCAACATGGCCAGTGTAGGTACAGATACTACAAAAAATGGTGTCATTCAAACACCGTTAGGTACTTTATGTGGTAACTTTAGGCCATATAGTGTATTATAAATATATTTAGCATTGTTGTTTCAGGGGGGTTGTAACTAGGTATAATTTTAATATGCAAGCAAGCTGTTCTTTCAATTGTTTATTACACTCTGTCATATGCCGTTTAATTTTCCTGCTATGATAGTAAGCGCTATCTATTACGAGAGGTTTAAGTATTGTACAACGAGTAGTGTGCTGTATTTACTACTTTCGTCTTAAGTAGAGTTTTATTGAAAGTTTGATATTTTTTTATACTTAGTATACTTAGGTCAATTAAAAATCGTCATCTGTTAATTTTGACAATATTCATAATATATTAAATTTATTGTAGAAATATCAACATAGAATGAATTTACAAGAGTTAAATTAATTGTGGTTAGTTTATTTAAATTTTCGCGAAAATATCAGAAATTAACAATTCATAACTTTGTAGGTGTTAAGAAGGTCTATCTGGAAATGATATCTGAAAAATGTTACTGTTAAATACTTGCGAAACATCTATTTTCAATGCAGTTTAGTAGCCTGGACTATTTTAAGGAACAAAATTTGGAGACTTTAGAGAAATTATAATAATCCCTACTAATATTATAAATTCGAAAGTAACTCTGTCTGTCTGTCTGTCTGTCTGTTACGCTTTCACGTTAAAACTACTGGACCGATTTAAATGAAATTTGGTACAAAGAAAGTCTGGAGCCTGAGAAAGGACATAGGCTACTTTTTAACCGACTGCAAAAAAGGAGGAGTTCCACGCGGACGAAGTCGCGGGCAGAAGCTAGTTAACAATATTTGCCTTTCATACCAACATATTTTTACATTAGGTAGGTATAACATTTAGTTGGTATGGGTTGTTCAACAGAAGGCGAAACCGTCTGTGACATCAGTGAAAGTAGCAAAACCGCATAATAATAGAAAATCTCGCGTTTAATTTTCATAACCAGTTTTAAATTATGTAAATTTCTGCAAACAAGGTTACTATAAAATGTATATTAAAGGAACTCAAGGTTATTGCTATTTAGATTAATTTAAAAATAAATCTCGAAATATGATGCTCTCTCTATAGGTATTTCAAAATTGTGGTAAAGAAAATCACTTATCGGATTTAACTCGCGTATTTTTATTTTATTTTATTTGCCTTTAGCGTTAGACTATTGTCAGCTCAGTCGTGCTACGATTATGGAAACTGTAAAGAATCCGAAACGTCAGCAAATAAAATAAAATAAAAATACGCGAGTTAAATCCGTTAATAGTTGTTTCATTCCAACGTGTAATAACCGTGAAGGCATCAGAAATTAAAATAACTTAATTTTAATGTCAGTAAATAATCTGTGAATGCTGCAAAATTAACACCATATACATTTCCATCCACTTGGCTTTTACAAAGTGCTGGAATGATTTCTCCAACACTGGCACACAGGCACTTTTTTATGTGTACACCTATAAGGTAGAATGCGATCGGGCGCGTTCAAAAGAGATTTCTTTGAATTAATGCGCGTTACCTCAGTACATGCATTGTTTTCTATTTTGATTTCACTCTACAAATATTTATGTTATATTCGCTGTAGGGAGGTTAAAGTATAACTAGGGTGAGTCATATAAATTTATAAAAAATAAGAAACTCGCAAGCCTACAGACAATGATGTTCGAACTGACATTCAAGTACGTTGGTATGTCATAATTATAGCTTTTAAAAAAAAATAGCTGGAGTAAGTTGAAACTAATTTAAAACATAAATGTCAATAATAATTTTAAACGCCACATCCGTCTTATGCTCTGTATAATGAAAGCCGTATATTATGTGGAACCTTATCCAATCTTTGATATTTTGTGTAGCTATAAAATGTAGATAAAATACGTTTAAGAGCTTAAAAAAAGTACCTACCTACTTAAAGCTTTTTAAAGTAGGTCTGTACCTAATATGTTATACCAAACTCTTCTAACACTAATTAGAACAAATATGAAATGTTTCATTGCATGATTTGGATCACGTATCTACTCCAGTTCATTAATAAGTACAATGTCTTTTTGTTTCAGTTTAAGATGGACCTAGAATTTCGGAACCTGAGATACACTGTTCACAGTCGAATATCCAAAGGTATCTTTTTTTATCTATGTTATCTTTTAAACGTCTATAATCTAAAAGTATCTAACGAAACGCTGGGTTCAAAACTTACGCGGCCTAAAAGGCTCGAAATTAACTTTGTCTAAGCTGCAACATGCAATTTACAAATGCTTTGTCTCTAAAACTGCATTCGAATGCCAGCAACGGTCGTTGGCCTTGCAGCTGTATTCCGCAACCTAATCGTGGCAATGGTATCATACACATAATATAACACAAACAATGGTAATTGGCTGTACACTCAAGGCTGCATACTTTCACGTGGGCAATCTTTCATTAAATCAACGGAACGAAGAATTCTCCTGCAAGAGGTGCAATAATAGTATTCGAGCATGTGTGGTTTAAGGTGTTTTTCATTACCTATAATTATTAAGTATACCTTTATATTTATCCTCTCACTCTTAGTGGTCGTAACTAAATATAGGTACCTTAGCATCTATAATCGAATTCCGCAATTGGCCTAAGAACTAGTGGTAGAGTATAATTAAGTTCTTGAATTACTTTAGAGCTGTGGCTTTTATAGTAACAATAAAATGAATACTTATTTATAAAATAAAACGATTTTAACTTCACTGACTTGCATATTGCATTTATTTTATGTTGAGTTTTTGATGAAAGAAAAAAACATCTAGGTATGTAGGTACCTATATTGTTTTATGAGCGTAGCAGAACCACAATATTGCAATATTGGATTTTATGTAAGTACTTATAGGTACCTATAACATATTTTAAAATGGCAGATACTCAAAGCGTTTCTTTTTTGTTTACCAGTTTAAGGATTTTTTACCTATAACAAGGATTCACTAAGAAAACAGTAGGGACAGTAGGTATAACGTATTAAAAATGAACTGTTAATAAAAAAATAAAAGTTTAATTTTTTATCTTAAAACAAAGAACTCTCTCCAAAATAAGTTTAGATAACATTAACCACACGCCTAATAGTAGTTTCATTGTTTACTAATTATTACCTAATTAGGTATGAGACTGCATGTCATAATAAAGTAAATGGTTTGTTAACTGTCTGTAATAATCATGATTAGTATTTGAAATGACGCAAAGTAATCAATAAGCTATTATTATTAATTATTTAATAATCGATACATCTATTCTATTAACGGAGACAACACTTATAAAATTTAATTCAATTAATTTAGAAAATACTTCAATGGAACAAATATTCTAATGGTAGTTTTGATTTTGTTGATTATTCCATAAATTATCATAAAGCATCCTCATTTCCAAATTTTAACATATTATTATTATATCCTTTAATTTCTTTATGATTTCATTTTCAGCTTACTGTTGCTTTGTTCAGATAAAGCATCCTGCTGATAACATAAATAAAACATACATTGTACAAAGACCTTCCTGAGTCATCAACAGTGACATAATTATATTATTACGCACAACCACAAATGAAACAAAGAAATCCTAATTAATACTAAATAACTATTTATTTGATTAAGTATTTGTTAATTAATGTACTAGCTACGTTAATTAACAATAACTATAGTTACTGATTTTATGTAAGGTTAATACATGGTTTGACATAAAATATCTACAGATTAAAAACTATGAGCTCGTGTCTGTAGTAGTTGGTTTTTAATCGATTTTGTCATTATTTTCACTATCGTGATAGTATTGAATATCCAAGCAAATTTTTAATAATTTCTTAAAACACTGGTTTGATAGATTGATGCTGAGCAACTATGTAAACTGTATTATTGTCCTAACAGTTAATATAATAAATACGAAATTAACTCTGTCTGTCTGTCTGACTCGCTTTCACGCTGAAAAAATCTTTCACTGTAGGGAAGCTACACTATTTCCGAGTGACATAGGCTATAGAAAAGGGACCCGTGCGAAGCCGGGGCGGACAGCTTGTTATAAATAAAATACATCTTTTGTATCAAAGCTGTGACTGAAATAGAAATCATCGATTATTTGCCGTAAGATCGACATTGACATAGATTAATATCAGTGTTTTCTTGGCGGTTAATAGATGCGGATAGTAGTTGAACTTGCTCTTGGGAAGGCTATTGCTATGGACGATGTTATAAATCAATGGCTTGTAAATTTTACTGTCGATGGTTCACCCGTTTTATTATTACGAGTACTTACATGCACTTATTTTACTCCTTTATGTCGTGTAGTTTCATTGAAAAAAGAGGAACATTGGCATAATATTATGTACTTAAAACCTAGGTAAGTACTTATTTTATGAACCTAAGTAGGTAATATGTAGTGGATAGGTTCCAAAAAATATATTCAATAGATGTTCGATTTTGAAACTACCACGATTAAAATACAAGGCGATGGATGAAATTATATATTATTGAATAAAACTTAGCAAACGTACCTAAGTGTATACCAGGTGAAATTAGTGTAACTTTAAAATTAAATATACTCGTAGATAGAGTTCTATGCTTTATTTGTTAGTAATTATGCTCTAAACTTATTAATAGGAAAATAAAGATATTTACAAAAAATTTAAACATGTTTTTTCTCGCACATTCACATGAGTTATTGGAGAGGAGTGTTAATTGAATGGTTTTAAAAATTACCTGTCAGTAGATGGGTAATAGAATAATTACTGCGCATGCGAAGATCGTCACTAGGTTAGGGTTGCCATACGTCCCGGTACGCCGGGACATGTCCCGGTTTGAAGCATGGTGTCCCGGCGTCCCGGCCGATAAGCAAATTGTCCCGGTTTAAAAATCATAGTTATTTAATAGAGGGCTGGAGTTGGTAAACAGTAATATACCTCTAATAAACGCGCTCTAACTAGCGTACGATTAGCCGTACGCGGATAGAACGACGTAAGCGCTAACACTTGTCCGTTCACGTTTCACGAATTTACGTTAACAGTGTCAACGCATTTCGAGATCGCAGACTCTCAGCGTTAAGAGCAAGAGCGCATCAATGGCATGCTATCAAGCCCACTATGTGCCTTAGAGATGTTTGATACAAGATCGATTTTTCTAATGCATTGATATTTTATATTGATTTTATACATTCAGTTGATACCTGACTTCTTGAGAAAACTCGACCTAAGAAGCGTTAAAATAAAAAAAAATCGAATATTATTATGTAAGTAAATAAAAAAAAATTACAGCCGAAAAAAAAACTGAAAGGCAACAAAAAACAATAGCGCAGTAAGTACATAGAATTTTTTTTTATTTTTTTTCTTTTCAGTGCGTTAAGTAGTTAGTGTTCTTTGTAGCCTTTTAGTTTTTTTCGACAGTAAAATTGTTTTATTGAAAAGTTATTAGCGTGAAAAATTAATTATCCCCTATTTTCCTACCCTTAAGGTTGATTTTTTTGTATCTAAATGAACGTGATTAGTGAAGTTCCGTGGTTTTTTTTTTTTTTTTTTTTTTTTTTTTTTTCCCTTTACTAGTTTTTTCTTGAAATGTCCCGGTCCGAGTCCTTACACTTATGGCAACCCTACACTAGGTACATCCTGTCCTGCAAGCTGAGGTCGTTTGCCTGCGTGCCGACAGTTTATTTTGTTGAAACACTAGCCGGTCTGCTCCGGCTTCGCATGGATCCTTATTTTTTTTTAAATTGAATATAGCCTATGTCACACACGGATAATGTAGCAGTTTTCCCAACAGTGAAAGATTTTTTCAAATCGGTTTGGTTTCGGAGCCTGTTCAATCCACACAAACAAACCTTTCCTCTTTATTATAATAGTATAGATATATATACATAGCTGCATTAATTATTCCAATTACTTCCAGAACAATTCAAAAGGAATGTTTCAATTTAAAGAACATAAAAGGTTGAGGCTTTTTATCTAAAAAAATACTTTTCGTTTCCTGCCTCTTAATGATCGTTCAGGTTTTGTTATTACAATGTTATTTTTAAAATTAACAGTATAAAAGCAAAACTATAAACGTTAAATCACGAACTTGTTTCAATACGAATTATTAATTACTAGCTTCTGCCCGCGACTTCGTCCGCGTGGAACTCCTCCTTTTATGTAGTCGGTTAAAAAGTAGCCTATGTTCTTTCTCAGGCTTCAGACTTTCTTTGTACCAAATTTCATTTAAATCGGTCCAGTAGTTTTAGCGTGAAAGCGTAACAGACAGACAGACAGACAGACAGAGTTACTTTCGCATTTATAATATTAGTAAGGATGTATGAAAATAATGATGAGACAGTGTCATGAATCATGATGTAAGTACCAAACACAAGTATATCAAATACTTACGTACACTAATAAAAGCCAGATTGTAGTTTGTACATATCTTATGTATTACCTACATCTGTAATTATCAAGTGTCATAATAAAACACGATTTGTAGGTCATGTTCAAGTTCTAAGCCGTAGTCAGCCAAGTGCATTATCAAGTACAAAGTAAGCGAGTGCACGAGCAAGTTGCCGGTCACATAACGGGTCGGCATCCGACATCTCGTAAGCATCATTACGTTAACACAAGCCTTTGCCTGCGATACTGTCCGTATTCAACTTTGTGTGAAATTACCCGAAATAAGTGACTATAATTGAGCTTGAAAAAGCTACCACTATGTAGGTATTACATGACTAAGCATTTTTCTAGTCCTACTTTGTATAAAAAATAATTATGCAGTAGGTACCAATTAGCTAACTTTTGGCCTTCATACGCTTTAGTTAAGAGCCATGTTTTTCAAATATTCAGTTGTTCATGCAGACGGGCTTCCTAAATGATAAAAGACTGTTAAAAACAAACGATGATTGATGATTTGTGACTTTTTAATTTTGTAAGCAAAAAAAAGCAACCAAGTCCCAGTCGAATTTGCATATGAATGGTTTCGTACCGAACAGCAAAAAACTGTTTTGTTTTTTTTACTTTAGTTTGATTTTATCATTTCATTTTAGGGTGATAAAAAAATTTACATACAAACCGACGGACGGGCGTCACCGTCTTTGTCATAGGATTTAGATACATTTATCTTTGGGTACGGAACCCTATAAAAAACATCGTAGAAGGTCTTAGAAAAAATGAATAACGTGCAAACGTCGCTTTATACCTACATGTAGATTCATAGAAATTGAACTTGAAATTCCTTTCTCTCTGCTCAATAAATCGAACGGGTTTTTATCACTGGCGACGCGCTCTGTGACGAATTAATTATTTTATACCTACATGGCTTGGAACAGGAAGAATATAATACCTATTCGAAAGATGACTTTACCGAAGTATCTACTAGGTATGTACTTGATAAGAACCTATTCACTTACTGTCTCTCACACAACTAGCGTGATATTCTTGTCTAGCAGTTGAACTTGATAGACTGTATTATTTTCTTTATTAGGTTACATTCATTATCCATTATTTTGTTGTCAGTAAAGTGTAAACCATACCTTATACCTATTTAAGCGTGTTATTTATATTCATTCAATTATTTTATTTTATTTGTAAGTAGTTTTCTTTGTTATTTTAGAGAAACCCAATGACCTTTACAAACTTAATGAAATTCTGACTGCACATGGACAATACATGACACAATCATATCTGGCAAGGAACTTTAAGGGCTGTACGTTAAGGAAATATGTGACTTTAATGACATTTATATTACATTCATATAATATGTAATGGTTCAGTTTCAACCTTGCTTACTACCAAAAGTAGGTATCTACCTACTTAAATACTTACCTATTCAAAATTCATTTCCGCACTAGACTGCTAAATATCACGCTCCAAAAAGTATAAAACAAGAATATTTTTTCACTTTAAATGGTTATCTACTTATTAAGTACTAGCTTCTGCCCGCGACTTCGTCCGCGTGGAACTCCTCTTTTTTTGCAGTCGGTTAAAAAGTAGCCTATGTCCTTTCTCAGGCTTCAGACTTTCTTTGTGCCAAATTTCATTTAAATCGGTCCAGTAGTTTTAGCGTGAAAGCGTAACAGACAGACAGACAGACAGACAGGGTTACTTTCGCATTTATAATATTAGTAGGGATTTAATAATTAATATCTATTCAGTAAACAATAACAACTTGCACATTCTATATTTAAATTCTATATTCTTAGCGATGATCAGAAAATCGCCGTGGTTAAAGTAAATAGGTTGCGATCCAGTAAGAATCTGGTCGCATGAGAAGTTTAAAATTGTTCTTATGTTTGAAAAATGATACGGGATGTCATAAAAGCAAGAGTAATTATAATTGTTCCGCGGACGATTGCTAAGTGTTTTTTATTGAAGGCCTCCTTTTGTACTTACGTACTTTAGCTAGACAACACTCGAGAAGAAACTCTATGTGTACCAGTATAATCTTCGGTAGGCCCAGATTTATGGACTAAGGCCGAGTTTTAGTGCAATTTTATGACCACTAGAAATATACATGTGAGCATATTTCGTGCCAGTTCAAGCTCAACCGCTTTAGTTACCTGGTTAACCCATTTTATGAAGTGCCATAGAAAATTCATAGCAAATAAATATGCATATATAATTTATATTCGCACATTTTAGAAATAATTGTATTGCATATGAGTAGAAACCCTAATGCCGTCCGTTTGAACTTTCTCGTTTTACACACAATATAGGTAAGTACCGTCGAGACCCCAAACTTCGCCTGGATTTTGGCATATTTTGCAACATAACTTGTTAATTTGAAAGTATTCTAGACCGTTCAAAGAAAAAAACTAATTAAAGGACTCCTGTCCATCTTTAGAGACCATTAGAGCATTGAATTTCAATGGCTAACATGGCAAAAAATGGACAAAATGGTGCTAGGCGAAGAATGGGTATTTTTCCCTAACTTCGCCTATGTATGCCTGACCGCTTATAATAAACATTGATGGGATCTACTCACGACAAGTCTCTTCGGTTTGAAGTGTGATAATATAGTATGAACTTAAACAACGTCAGATTACTGTTATTTCCTAGAAAAGAGGGGTAGGCGAAGTATGGGTGCAATATGACGTTAGTTACATACATTGACAGTGACGAAGCTAGGGCTGCCAAAAATCACGCATTTATCTAGCATGCCAAGAAAAAAGAGGGTATAGTGTTTTATTCAATTTTATTTTTTTAAAATAATTTCATTTCATTTATTTTAAAAGGAGTTTTTTTTTGCACGGTTGCTTTTTATGGTTTGTAAGTATCTCTTCAAAAAACGGTATGCCCACTTTCTGCCGGGTAATTTATCAGCTAAAATTGAATGCTTTCCACTGGGTTCTAAGTATTTGATAATTTTAAATACTCCACTACACTTTACAAGTAGAAACAAGTCTTATTATTCATTTAATTGAAATCTTATAATTTTTATATAAATTTTGTACAGTACATTTGCCATCCCTAAGGGCAGGCGAAGTTTGGCACGAACATGATGACCAAATGCCCTAATGAACAATTACTTTTATTATGACTTAAAAACGTAATATATCTATTAATTAATAGTTTCAATTGATAAAGCGATAGTTATAGCATATACCTGTATAATAAAAATAAATTTATCTGGTCTGCAACACTCCTTAAAATCAAAGTTCATTCACGTCTTGAAAAAAACGTGCGGTCGGCGTCACGAATAAACTGCACTAGACGCCAACCATATGAAGTTAGCCACAGATTGTCCACAGAATATTGCCAGTCATAAAAAATACTTTATACTTAGAGTTATTATATAAAGCCTGCCATAGAAATAACTTGTAAATTTGAATTTATGTAAAATTAGGCGAAGTATGGTAGTCTAGGTGAAGTTAGGGGTTTCGACGGTATGTAATAATATAAACATTTTTAACGTAGGTAGGTACCTAAGTATTCGTCATATTTATAATTTGCTTACAAATCTTAGAATATTCAACGTTATATCAGCAATGGCTTCTTGGTATATTGGAATTATATTGCCGATTTCATATCGATCGACAGTTAATTAAAAATTACTTAGGTACCTATCTGACTATTTCTTATAAGCAATTTTGAAACCCTTCTGAAACCCCCGATGTAAAAAGTGGGGTGTTATATAGGTTTGATGTGTTTGTGCTGGTCTGTCTGTCTGTACCATTATAGCTCCCAAACCACTGAGCCAATTTTGATTTTTGTACAAAAGGTGATTTAATATAGAAAGATCTTAGGTAAGTATGTTTAAAGAAAATCGGTACAGACGTTTAAAATTATTGTAGGTTTAATGGTAGGTAATCACTATGTCATCATTGTCAGACAGTGTCCTGCGAATAAACTTTTGTGTTTCTGTTTTTGAATTAGGTATTCGAAATAAATACACCTTTGACCTTTATTGAAGATGCTTATTTACCTGTTTATTACAGCTTCCATGATGTGTACCTACGTACCTACCAACGGAATTTTAAACGAGCAGAGTTGTAATTTATTGATATAGCTACTTTGCAAAATGCCAAAGGGTTGATCTTTCCTTAAAAATTTGATGCGGACTAGGTAGGTACCTATGTAAAAGTGATGATGAATTGCTGATAAAAAATTGCTATTCCAATTTTCACACATTCTATAGGGATATGGAATTAAGCAAGCAAATCCTTGTAGGATACGCTTTCTGCTTCTTGATACAAATTCCTTGGGGTCTTAATCAGTTTTAAACTACAGCGTAGTTTCAGTCTCAATTTCGTAAGGTCCTTCAGTGCACTTGTGAATTCAAGTAGCCACTTACAGTAACACTCTCGAATTAAACAGCCACACTAATTTTTGTTGGTTGGACTACATTCCATAACATAGTACTTTTAATAGACTAGAGCGGAACAAAACTAGATTCGTTACTTTATTAATCACCAGTAATAAGTAGCATGTATTTTTATTGCAATATTTATACCTACTTAGGTCATATCTTATTTAATTAAAAAAGAATGTCATTGTAGGAACCTGTGTACCTACCTGTTGGAAGCGCCTATATATATCCAAGTTAATCCATAGTATAATTCTTTAGGTATAGGTACCTACTGAAACATATTTTGAGTTGAATTATTAATACCTACGTCTTGATGCAACTAAATTATCGATAATTTGCAATTTGCATTTGTTTATTATACCGTAACTAGATTTTAATACTATGCTATTAACATAAACACTTTAGTAACATAGATATTATGCTCACTCAGTCAGGTTATCATATTAATTGGTTATTACGTTGTAGTAGACTTTAATAGAACAATTATGGGGTTTAGTCATAGCGTTTATTGCTTTAAAGGTGTTTAAATTGTATTTCACACAATAACATTGCGTTTTCAATAGCTGTTTTAATAAAGTACTTATTCAGTCTATCTGTAAGTTAAAATTTAATTTTTTAATTAAAATATTATCTTTTCTAGGTAACCGCAGAGATGTTGTCAAAGGCGTTTATGGTAAATTCAATTCAGGACACTTGGTGGCCATTATGGGACCTTCAGGAGCCGGAAAAAGCTCACTTCTTAATGCAATATCTGGATACAGGTAAGTGAAACACACTGAGTATTAAACAATAATAATGATATACCTACATATAGGCAGATAAGCGAAACATATTTTCGACCGAACCGCTATCGAAAAATGCCGTAATTTGTTTTCTTTATAAGGCCGTTTGTTTAAGTGGTCCCACAATACACTTTTTGGGTCTACAGCCTGCTTTTAACCTAGATAATATTGTTGTTACAAGATAACCTACGTTCTTTTAACCTACTCCATAGTAAACAAAGCACTTCGTGATATTATTTATTTTAGTTCATGTCAAACATGTATTTTTATGGAGATTAGATGTTAATTATGTTTTTATTTCATTAGCTTATTTATAATATAGTCAATATTCTTCGGGTATTTAGATAAAAAAATATTTAAACGTAGTTCCCTTTGTTTCTAAGTGATTACTTAAATGAATTAAATGTTCTACACTGGAATGAAATAACTATAATCGAAATCCGTTACGGTTATTTCAACCGTCAACCAATAAAATAAATACGCAAGTTGAATCAGTTTATATTTGTTTTATTCCAATGTGTAGGTACCAGCCGCGAAGGTATCAGAAATTATTAAATATATTTTTTCATGTTTTCAGATCAGTGGGGGTTACAGGTGACTTGCTCGTCAACGGGCAGCCGAGGAACGAACACCAGTTCCAGCGTTCATCGTGCTACATAACACAAGAGGACTTGCTGCAGCCGCTCCTGACGGTGCGGGAGGCCATGGACGTGGCCGCCAGCCTGAAGCTGCCCAAGGGATCGCAAGCGCACTCAGAGGAGATATTGCAGGAGCTGGGTCTGCTCGAGCACCAGAATACAAAGACGGATTTATTGTCAGGAGGCCAGAAAAAGAGGTCAGTTGCTTGAATGGAAATCACTATAAGAATAGTTAATTAGAATGTTTCATTCTGCGGCAATCAAGGAAAAGACGTACTTAATTTAAACATAAACACTGTACATATACATAGTAATATGCATGAACGCGTACTTACCCAAATTTTATAATTATGGTATCAATAATTATGATTGTATGACTTGAATAAAAAATATCGTCGTGGACTTCACGTTGCATCGTATTATAAAGTCAGTCGAGCGAGATAAGTTAATGGGGCATAATATTCAGTAAATATTTGAATAATTAATGATGCAATTTTGGAAAAATAGAGCATTGTAATAATTATTAACTTTATACTATTCATATAAGTATATAATATTTAATTACTTATATGTATTGCAATCCATGAAACGTGAGTTATGCGCCGCGTCATCTCGGTCAGCGTTTGAAAGGTTGCAGAAACCTTTTAACTCCTTCACATAATATGGAAGAATCAATGCAAATGCAAGCTTTTGTTATAACTTATTTTAGTTTAACTCCAATTATTCGGAAACTAAATTTGTGTCAAAACTAATTGATGAAATTACGTAGATTAAGATGAGGGACTGAAATAACAGGAATATTCAAATATGTAGGTAGGTACCTACTACCTAATCTAGAAATACAGACCGATCTACATATTTTCATCATCTTTACAGATTAGCACGAACCTATTGCAAATAGGTACTTATTGGTTGTTAAATTTTACCTACATTGTTAAGTTTCCTGCTTTAAGCCTTTAAGGTTACTTATTTATTTGTAGTCACCGGTTATTATGACTAGGTACTGCTATGAAGAATATGTTTGTAAATATAAGATTAGGATAATTGACAAAAACAAAGTTTATTTAAATTTAGGCATAAGTACACGGAAGTCACTCAGTAGTGGTACCTACTAAGGGCGTTTATTTCCGTAATGATTAGAATACATTTACATACCTACTCGGTTCTAAGCCAGTTTTAGCTACTTACTTATAAATATAATAAAAAACTAATTGTGTTTCTGTAATATCTTAGAACTTGATCCCGATAAAGTGGATAAGTTGGTACAAATGTGTGTCGAGCTAGTGTTTACATTAATCAGCTACCTATATTTTTTTTACTCACTCCTATGTGGACTCTATATATTTTGATTTTTAAATATAGTACTTAGGGGATTGGAGCATTGATAATTAAATAAAACCGAACTAAACCTTAAAAATAAGTTCGTTTTAAATGATTACAAAAAGCTTTTAACGATAAGGAAATAAGATTAAAAAACTATTCACTAACATATATCAAGATAATAACGATCGTGGTTGGATAAGACAAGGCAAACCTTTATGCATTCTAAAATCTGTTCTATAATAACACTCGACTTAATATGCCGAAAGAATAATTTCTGACACCTAGGCGGTTCATCCCAATACCGAAAGAATTTGAAATAGGTACCTATTTAGACTTTACTATTTAGTTTTGTGAATTATCTTAAGCACATACCCACGACCTTGTAACTCCTACTTACAGTCTTAGTACCCGGTCTACATAGGTACTCAATATAAGTACTTAATTCAGGTTATTGTATCAAATTGTTTGATCAATGAATTTAAATCAGAAAGTCATAACCGTTATTGCCACTCGGCCAATACTCACAAAGATTGGGGCCAAAGTTGCACAAAAAACGCAAATGTTTGGTCAACTGAGACCATATCAAACCGATGCGTAAGTAGGTGTAAATAATCGCTCCATTAGTATTATAGTAGCCTAACTCGAAATGTGTCACTACGCGAAGAATCATAATAATATTTGAAAAAAATCCATTATAAGAATATTTAAAGTGATATAATCACTTCAATGTAATATCAATACTGCCCAATATTAGCAACAGCTTATGTGATTTGATATTTTTAGAACCACTATGTTTCACAATATCCAAGTAATAATAAGAACTGAATAAAAAAACTCGGAAATGGTATTTAACAGATGAATTCAAAATATTTGACGAATATAGGTACCTACCAAGATTATAAGGGTTTGATCGTCTGAGCTTCTCAACTCTTAGAAGACGCTGGTGGACAGGTTTATCTCTGTTGGTGTTACAAGTCAAGGGCAAAAAATATTATATATCTACCTACAAAATATTGATGTACTGTAATTAGTCAACTTTTAAATTGGTACTCTTAAATTTTAATTCTAATACCAATGTAATATCAACCTATTTGAAATTTTACAAATTTAGTCGTAAACATTAAATTACCTAGGTAAGAACAGGTACATATATCATTTAGCATATATGCTCTCAGGTAATACCTACATATTTTTGAATTTATATATTACTATAGTTTTAAATGTAGTTATTTGTCTTTTAATTACTTTATTTTTTCTCATACTTGCCTACGATGTAGACATTAGGTGTACATTTCAGGACACGTACTTGTATAATTATATTTTAATGTTAGGTCATTATAGAGCAATAATTATTACCTAGGTAAATTGCAATGGTAAATAGTGATTTGGTCTGGGTAATTACGGTGGGTGTAGTTAAGGAGGTTTCAATCGGTTTAAAGGTTATAGGATGTAACCTACCTACACGTGTAAGAAAAATACATTGTATTAATGTAAAGATTAGTTGTATATCTAGGTATTTTTTTGAAATATATAAGTTAGATCACCTATTTTATTATCTGAAGCAATGATTACATGTTTCAACCCCTTATAACTTTGTCAATCATACTTTTACACAATAAAAATATCTACTTCCCTAAACCTACCAGGATACCTTTTGTAATCTATGGTTTATAAGTTTGACTAGGTAGGTATGTATTGGAACGATGACTATGTAAATAAAACGAAATTCTATTTAGTCTGTCAGTTACATTATTAAAGAATATTGTGCAGATCGAGTGAAAGGTCTGAATAGGTGCCTAAGTAGATATGTCACGAGCCTCCACGTTTGACGCGTTTGTTTAAGTATAAGTATACATATTATGTAAGGGTTCCGTTTTTTTTTTTGATGTAGGTACGGAAGCCTAAAAAAGTACGTGTCGATTTTTGATAGACAAAGAAAAAAAATCAGTCATTATTCCGATTACTCGACGGCTAAACTGCTTACCTAGTACTTATTTTGTAATTTCGATTTGATAATATGTATATATATATTTGAAAGACTGTTTGGTAGGGTTTATTTGAGTATAAATTAATGAGAGTATAAATGATAATAATGGGACAGAAAGAGCAAAATAAATCAATGGCTTTAACTTATCTTCCACAGGTTATCAATCGCGCTAGAGCTTGTAAACAATCCACCGGTGTTCTTTCTGGACGAGCCCACTAGTGGTCTGGACACGGTCACCACGGTGCAGTGTGTCAAGCTGTTACGGCAGCTAGCGAGGCAGGGCAGGACTGTGATATGCACGATACACCAGCCTGCTGCTTCATTACTAGAAATGTTCGATCAGGTAGCAACTTATAATAACACCTATGCTATTAGTTTGATTTTAAAAGAATTGAAGTGTGTCTGTTTTTTAGAATGTTATTGGTGTGAGATATTTTAGTATTAGGTATGTGAGAAAAAAGAAGTTTTTTTTTTATAATTAGAAAGAGTGAATATAAACTTAATTTACGAGTAGTTATTTATGAAAACATCAAAGGGCAACCAATTCACCAGGTCAAGGTATTGTACCTACCTATTGTCGTGCCATAAAGATAGTTAGCGTGTGATGGGTTTAATTACGATTGTTTACAGACTGTTCAATCATTTACATAATCGAGATAATTTATTATTATCCCACGGAACAATAGCCGCGTGGTTTACAGTGGCCATTCCTATTGTTCACGTTAAATAAAGTAGGTTTTTGCTATTAACTGCAATTGGTTGCAGTAAAGCTAGTATTGATACCTAATGGTAGCTACAATCAACGCAATGCAGGTCAAAGTGCCACACAAATTAAAGGTTATCGTTCAAATATTAACCCACGCACTGGTTTGGAATTGCTTCGCCCCGTGTGACTAACAATATACCTAATTAGGTACCTACCTACCTAATAAAACATCAAATTTGAAAACGCTTAAATAAGCACAAACAGGTCGAGGCGATCCGGATGATTTTGATTAGTTTGTCGTATAATTGGTATGAAGTTTCAAAGTAGGTAAGTAGGCACTACGTCTAACGGAAGGAATTTTGTTTCAGGTGTATGTTTTAGCTGATGGGCTATGTATCTATCAGGGAGACACGGCGGCGATGGTGCCGTACCTGCAAACTGTCGGCCTCCCATGTCCTATGCATCACAATCCAGCTGATTTCAGTAAGTATTTTATGAACTATCTGTATGGTCTCTATTTTAAGAAATTCCTGCAATTCAGGTCGAGGCCTATGATTAAGTACCTACTTAGGTACTATTCTTTTTTGCTTCAGTTGACATAGCGATGTAGGTAAGTAGTTCTTATTCCGTTTATAGCTTAAGGGGTTTTATTTAGTTTTCATTACGTTTGCTCTTATCAAATTGTAGTAGGTAAGTAGTTAGTTATGTAAGCATTTCTGACAAAACAACTACCTACCTATATATAGTACCTACCTACCTAATTTGGGTGATTTTTTTTGCATGACGCATATTGTTGTTGATGTACCTACCTAGACTTTTTTACACAAAAAATATTTAAAAATTAGGATTATTTCTTAACAAACAATGTCATTCTTGTCACACGTTTGAGATCAAATGTCGTAGAGATGTTGTTGCCCTTGGAAGGCAATTTCTAAACAACTGTGCGTGGTAAAATATATGGTCCAAGATCCCAGAGCGATCTGACGTAATTTATTTTCTGACGAATGAAACCTTAAGATTTCAGTAGCGTCTAGAGCAGGGTTTCTTAACCTTTTTGCAGTCACGGACCACTTTTACAATTTAAACTATACCACGGACCCCACCCATAAATATTTTTGGAAATAAAAAAAATATATGTTACGATATGTTCTGTACTAATAAATATGCTTAGACTGACTGACCTACTGCGGACCCCTGACATACAAGCTACGGACCCCTAAGGGGTCCATGGACCCCACGTTGAGAAACCCTGGTCTAGAGTGCCTTGAATATCCACGGGCTTGTGAAAACTGTCAGAGTGACACCAGGGCTGGTACCAGGTGAGAAAGGTGACTAAAAATAAGAGTTATCTTACTTATTTTCTCATGGCTCATTTTTATATATATATCATGTAGAATATTATTATAAAGTAATGGATATAAGTGTCCGACACTTTTGATTGACCAGAACTTTTGTCAGACACTTTTAAGCTACCCAAAAAATGGATCTCAAAGATGGATGAACATAAGCATATCATGTTTAGGCTCATTCGACTCGGTATGACGAGCACTTTCTAAACAGAATATGATGATGGTAGTGTTGATGATGAATCCTGAAGACTACTATGGATCTCGAAGTTGGATGATCATAGGCATACCGTGTTTGGGCTTATTCGACTCGGTATGACGAACACTTTCTAAACACATGATGATAGATACCCCACATGTAAAGGTCTGATGAAAAAAAAATGCTGAGTTTCAGTTCAATGTATGGGGAACCCCAAAATATTTGTTTTTTTTCTGATTTTATTTTAAAATCTTAATGCGGTTTACAGAATACATCTACGCACCAAATTTTAATAATGTAGCTCTTATAGTTTCGGAATAAACTGGCTGTGACTAGAGTACCCGATTACTTGAGTAATCGGTTACTGAGTAATCAAATTAGTAACTAATTGGATTACATTTGTAATCGATTGACGCTAACACTGATTGAAACAGATAATGCTCGTCATAGCGAGTCGAATAAGCCCAAACACGATATGCCTATGATCATCCAACTTCGAGATCCATAGTAGTCTTCAGGATTCATCATCAACACTACCATCATCATATTCTGTTTAGAAAGTGCTCGTCATACCGAGTCGAATGAGCCTAAACATGATATGCTTATGTTCATCCATCTTTGAGATCCATTTTTTGGGTAGCTTAAAAGTGTCTGACAAAAGTTCTGGTCAATCAAAAGTGTCTGACACTTATATCCATTACTTTATAATAATATTCTACATGATATATATAAAAATGAGCCATGAGAAAATAAGTAAGATAACTCTTATTTTTAGTCACCTTTCTCACCTGGTACCAGCCCTGGTGTCACTCTGACAGTTTTCACAAGCCCGTGGATATTCAAGGCACTCTAGACGCTACTGAAATCTTAAGGTTTCATTCGTCAGAAAATAAGTTACGTCAGATCGCTCTGGGATCTTACTCTAATACTTGTAATTATTATGGCATAAGGGACGACATGTCTATGAAAATAATTAGGACTTCTTAGGATAAAATCTGCGCATTAAGATTGAATTCTATTTTTTCTTCTTTCAGTCATAGAAGTGACGGAGAACCCGGACAACATAACGACATTAAGCACTGAAATACAAAATGGTCAAGTGTACAAATCATCCAAATTAGTACAAACATCAAACGTACCAGTAAATAATATGGAACTTAAAATATGCTATCAGACTGAAGACGCAGAGGAGACAGAAGTTATGCTTACCAATGAAAAATGTGTATACAAAGTACCACAGTATAACGAGGCCAGTGCGTCCAGTAGTTCGTTGTCAAGTCAAATTTCGCAGATGAACTCTTCCATGGATTGGATGAAGGTCCACAAAT
The DNA here is from genome assembly GCA_038024825.1 of Polylopha cassiicola. Lineage (NCBI taxonomy): Eukaryota > Metazoa > Arthropoda > Insecta > Lepidoptera > Tortricidae > Polylopha > Polylopha cassiicola. The sequence continues at coordinate 8,755,025 of CP149044.1, read as the reverse complement.
CGTCAGATTCTTGCGGTTACGCGACAACATATTGTGAACAGTTCTCGATACTATTGTGTCGGATGATGAAGCAAATATCGCGAAACCGACAAGGTATGCATTTAGATTCTGCCCAAGACTTATACCTAGTTACTTACCTATTTTTTTTTCTTTTATATTTTCGTGTGCTAGTTTAAGATAAGTTTTAGAACTTGGAACATGGATCACGTTGAAGGCTGTTATAGATAATTGTGGATAATAAACAATAACAAAAAAAAACCTCCATATCCATCTAATCATGTTTTGTGTTGTCCTACATCATGCGTTATTCATATTTTATTACTCACGCCTGGCGCAGATAAGTTGTCCTACATTTTACAATACTTAATTGAAACTGCGTTTAACTACCTATTTGCAATTATTGGTTATATATATATCACGAGGCCGACTGCTTAGTTTGAACTTTGTGAGTTAGTAGTTAAAGTTTAAATTGGAAGATGTAGCAAATACTATACCTATCCCCTTTATCTAAAATATATTCATGTTTAAAATGTGATCCAATTATTATCGACATATCTGCGTTATATTATATGTAGGTATGTAATGTATTTAGGTATAGAATTTATTCATACTTGTCCTACTTATTTACCTACGGAAAAATCTCGACATATTTTTTTCCTTAAAATATTTTGAAGTAGGTAAGAGCAAATTCATATATATGTACCTATCTACTTAATTTTTAAATTTATTTTGAACTAGCTTCTGCCCGCGACTTTGCCGCGTGGAACTCCTCCCTTTTTGAGGTCGGTTAAAAAGTAGCATATGTCCTTTCTCAGGCTCCAGACTTTCTTTGTACCAAATTTCAATTAAATCGGTCCAGTAGTTTTAGCGTGAAAGCGTAACAGACAGACAGAGTTACTTTCGCATTTATAATATTAGTAGGGATAACATCAACTTTAAACAATAAGTTCTGTAACAAATAGTTATTTCAACAACAATTCGAAAAAACTTAAATAAAATAAAAAAGTTTTATTTTTATTATTTTAACATTCCGCTTATGCATATCATTATTTTTTTTTAGGTTTATGGATACAACTGATACACCACATAATGTGTGGGGTGCTCATTGGCCTGTGCTTCCTGAACATGGCTAATGACGGCAGTCAGATGTTCAACCATCTGAAGATGTGTGTAGGTCTAGTCATATTCTTTGCCTACACGCAGATCATGGTACCGGTTCTTGTGTGTGAGTATACCTTTAATATGATGGAATCGAGCATACATACCTATATAAAGTATACATGTAATATTTAAAAAAAATACAATATAATACATAGTGCACTCCACTATCTATTATTATGTACCTGTGTCAGAATGTTTTGAATACCTACGTTACATTTAAGGGCTTTTGTTAAAAACGGGACCACGTAACGGATTTAATTCAGTGTTACACTATCTTATGCTCAGCGTACCTACCACGAATATGGGAACTGTAAAGTTTTCGAAACATCAGCATACAATTCATTTACCTACACGAGTCAAATCAGTTATAATTCTTTTATTCCAATGTTTAAGTAATAACCGCGAAAGTACCAGATATATTATTTATTTACTATAGCTTCTGCCCGCGACTTCGTCCGCATGCAGTCAGTTAAAAAGTAGCCTATGTCCTTTCTCAGGTTTCAGACCTTCTTTGTACCAAATTTCATTTAAATCGGTCCAGTAGTTTTAGCGTGAAAGCGTAACAGACAGACAGACAGAGTTACTTTCGCATTTATAATATTAAGTAGAGATAGTAGAGATTGGGTACCTACCTACATTTATTATCGAATCATAAATATTATTGTTTTACAGATCCACAAGAAGTTAAACTTGTTAAGAAGGAGCATTTCAATCGCTGGTACAGCTTGACTCCTTACTATGCAGCCCTGACGGTGTCCAAGCTACCAGTTCAAGTATCCTTGAATGTGCTGTTCTCTACCATCGTTTACTTCATGGTGGGAGTGCCGTTTCATGTGACGAGATTCGTCGCTTTCTGTCTGATTGGAAACGTGGTGTCGCTGGTCGCCGAGGGTATGGGAATGGCGATCGGATCCGTATTCAATGTCAGAGTAAGTGACTTCTCACGATTTCAATAATTTCTGAAGCTATCGCTGTTATTACATATTGGAATAAAACAACTAAGTATCACGGATATAACTCGCGTATATTCTTAGACTATCGTCAGCTCAGTCTGCTGGGAATTACTAGCATAAAAGTACAATGTACCTACGCAAGTTAAATCCGTCATGGTTGTTTCATTCCAAATCTGGACTTTACCTTTTAAGACTTTATATCAGGTACTTTTGATAGTAATAAATAATGCTTATTGCTATTATTATGTTTGATTAACCTATGTGACAATAAATAAAATCCATTATGTGGTTGGAATTTAAAAAAAATTCAATTCTTAGCAAAGTATAATTTAGGCAGTAGTTAGAAGTACGTACCTAATTGTCAATTTGTCGGCGTCGGAAATTAGTGCACTAGCGAACGTGTGGTCGCGGGTTTAAACCACATAAATAAAAATATTCGTCTGGTGAAAGAAAACGTCATCATGCAATCTGCAGGTTACATAATACGCGAATCCTCATTTGACCAACGTGTTGATTTAATCTTCTACATAATTTAGAGGCTTGCACGGTTACTACCTAAAGTTTTCGTCGTAAGAGAAAGCATCTGTCACAATGATATATTAGCAAAGACATATGCTTTATATCGCGCATAAAAAACTAACGTGCGACAGTTAGGCGATTATAAATTAATATTGTGTACTAAATTATCTTATTACTTACTTATTATGCTTAATCACTTACCTATAATCTTGATGTTATAGAATGGCTGCGCTATTGGTCCGACAGCCATCGCTCCGTTCCTTGGTCTGGCTATTTACGGGTTCGACTTCGCTCACCGCATCCCTCTCATGATGAACATTCTCATGAAAACCTCCTTCATCCGGTGTGGAGTCGTCGCCATGGTCCTGACTATCTTCGGTTTCGGCAGAGCGCCTTTAGAATGCAAGGACATTTACTGTCATTTCGCCAAACCCGACGTACTAATGAAGTACTTAGATATAGAGAGAAGTTCCGTCTGGCTCGAAATTGCAACAATGGTGGGCATCATGTTTGTGTTTAGGTCACTTTGTTATATAGGTTTAAGATGGCGGTTTGCTACTTGATTTATATTTACATTTTTTTTTAGGTATATTTGAGTGTTAAATATAAGTTTATCTGCCTCGCCAGTAGGTACAAAGTTGTTGAAGGCATGTGATAATTATAAATAGGTACGATTCAATTTATTGTGCTTAAATATTATGTACTTTGGCTATTGACACGTATAGTGACTTTAAAATATTATAAATAATAATTTCACACCTACCTATAATTTAATGTGACCATGTATGCCTACTTCTGACGAAGATCACCATTGATTAGATTATGCCTTCTAAGCGTGTTTTATAATGTTAAGTACTTACAACTTTTCTAGCAGAATAAGTTATGCTTTAAGATCCGAATAGATAACTAATTAAATAAAATATTCAACAAATTAGTCAACAGGTGATATACTAGATAGCATCGTTAACCTATTTGGATACTACACATTTTCTTTATCTGCTAGAACATACGTTTTACTCTTGCATTGTTTGGATATTGATAATGCCTCACTTATCGAAGGAAGTGTTATAATAATTGTGAAGCTTTGTTTTGTGTTAAATGTCAGTCGGTGTCTTGAAAGCGGTTTCAGCCTCCCGATTGCGTAACCCACTTGGTTTCAAAACTATTCCAATTAGTAAGCTTCAGTTCACTAAAGCGATTACTTATATAATTCGTAACACCTCGTTTGTCTTTAAACAAATTCAATTGACATTTTTAAACGAATTTAATTGTATCTTTATATAGATATTGTTGAATTCATATAAGTAATAATATATTATAGTAAAGTAGGCGCATCATATGATGTAGGTACCTACTTTACTATGATCCGGCCTCACAATCCCGTTAGTTACTTGTAACTTTTCTAGCGTATAGAGACATCGTCAAAGCTCAAAATATTAAATTAATATTATATTGGTAAGGCAAATAGGGTGGATATATAATTTATTTAAGTAAGTAATTAAATATATGGATCTAAAATTATTTTATATTTGCTGTTAATGAATTGAACTGTTTTGTTTCCGGTCAAGTATAGGAGGAGCGTATTACGATGCCGTAGAGCCTATAAAATAGTACTTACGTATAATTGTTATAATAAAATATAATATATAATATTATAAAGAGGGAAGGTTTGTTCGTTTGTTTGGATTGAATAGGCTCTAGAACGGCTGTACAGATTTCAAAAATTCTTTTACTGTTGGGAATCTACACTATTCCCTAGTGACATAGGCTATAAAAAAAAGATGATCCGTACGAAGCCGAGGAGGACAGCTAGTAAAATATATAATTGGTGTAATATCATTTACCTTTAAAGATATTGTAGCCTTTTTTGCGTGTGTATTGTATCAATTCCAAAGTGACAGCAAAGTAGTAGAGTTGCCTCAAAATCAATATGAAAATATAAGCAACTACCTAATAAAAACAGACTGCTTAGTCATAATACTAGTTTCACAACACTAATTACTAAGTTTTTATTTACTTTTGTAATAAAGCATGGTAAACAAGTGATAATAACATATTTCCTAGATAAATGTGTTTTATTTTAGAATAATCTCCTTAATAAGTATGTATTTTTCAATATACTATAGCCATTTAAATATGCTTACTAAGAAGCTGCCATTTCATTTTTTCCCTGATCCCTTATCCCTTCTTTTTTTAATGTGCTTCTTTACTTTAGTTTTCCTCTTTTCTGCTTTTTCTTCTTTAACAGCCTTTTTTCTAGTTTTTTTCGTATTTGGAGATTCATCTCTAGGACGAGCAGATGACTTAAATCTGGGATCTAAAATTGAAACATACTAAATTATACCTATCCAAACTTTTATTTCCCTTAATTATATAAAGTAACTAGCAAAAGAAAATAATTTACTTGGTGAGTGTTCATAAGTTTTAAAAATACTAGAAACAGGTGCAAGATTCTATATTGCATATAGGAGAAACCTTACTTTAACAAATGAAATCAAACTAGATGTGCTTACTTGTTTCACCCTCCTCTGAAGAATCTGAACCACTCTCAGAACCACTTTGAGAGATGTCATCATGTTCTAAAATATCTGGTTTATGTACAGTCCCTGTTAAGTCTTCGTTGAATCCAGCAATTTTTTTGTAAATAAGATCATCTGAGTTTCCAGTCTTAGCTTTACTGATGTCTCGTTCATAGTTGATAACCTGTAATTATACATTTCAGCTGGTGTTAGGAATTAATAAATTTTATATTGAAGAACACAAAATGAAATCTATATTCTCGGAATGCATTTAAAATTGTAACATTGGAAGATTTACACTATCTGAAAAACTGATGCCAATGTATTTACTACACTAATTAGTTTTATTACATTAATATACATTCAGTTGATGGCAGAATTCTGCATAATTATAACAAAACAATTTTGCAGTAGATTTAGAAATATACATAAATAAAATTTTAAAGATTTTTTAAAAAGTAAATTATATTAAGTATATAAATATAAAAATATATACTAATTTACTCAAAATAATTGAATATGACTTGCCTCTGTTAATCTTTTTGGAATATAAACATTTTTAAATGCTTCTTCTTCAATCTGCTCCTGGGCTGTCATTTCTTCAAAGTTTCTTGATGATGCTTTTTCCGATAGTTTCTCCAGGCACTCTTCAAGATTTGTTTCATTTATAGCTGAATCAGTGATAAAATCAAATAACTCCTTTACAGTTAAAGTTGCTACACCATTCTTTCTAAAGAAATCTGATATATTTGTACAGTCTTTTCGCAAAAACTCAAATGCATGAGGATGATCATGCTCAACTGATTGAGAGACATCAATGATGACTACATTCCCTTTATGATATAGGAGGTTATATTCAGATAAATCAGCATGAACCAGTTTACAAATGTTAAACATTTTCCACATCATTGTTATGCAATCTCTATATAATGATCGAGCTGTCGACTGAGATATTTCAACATCTTTAAGTTTGGGTGATGGCCATCCTTGATCTCCCATAAAACCCATTACTAAAACATGGCTGCGTAAAATAATGGGCTCCGGCACATTTAGTTTAGCATTATACATTCGAACTAGATTTCTCATTTCTTTTTCAGCCCATGTCCTAACCATTTTCCGAGGATTGGATCTGCAATAACCATTTCTGAATCTATATTCACCAGACACATATTTATCCCTATCTTTAAATACTAAAATGGATGTCTTGAAAATCTTTACAGCATAATCTTTTCCATCTTTAGTAGTGGCATGGTAGACATTTGCTTCTTTGCCTGTTGAGATGCACCCATTTATCTCACTGATAATGCCCCTGTTCAGAAGTTTGAATAAGATCATCCTGGTCCGAGGATCCATGACTTGCTCAGCAGTAGCTCTGTCATGTTTATCTTTAGTTCTAATACGCACATTATCTTCTTTCCTGTCATTCTGTTTGATAAACTTATCTGTTTGTTCTGTAGGATCATATTTGTCAACATTAATTTTATGTACATACTTTTTAAATAGCTTTTCAGTGGGTTGGTAAGAACTAACTTTGTTTGAAGGTGCTTGTGAGTTGCTTTTATTTCTCACTGTGGGATTGGTAGGATCATCAGAGTCTTGAAAATAATCTTCAGAATCATAATAATCATCTCCATCACTGCTCAATGCTTTAATTTCTTTGACCTCTGGTTTGTCTGCAAACTAAAACGTAATGCGAGATTAACATGCGAACGAGATTTTTTGAGAATTTCTAGGGTAAGTAATATACTAAACATATAATTTTCTTGTAAAAAACGTTCTGTATCGAATGAGTAATGGAAACTTACTCTTACTGACTTAACCTTAGTGGAAATATCGCCTTCGTAATCACTAAATTGCCCGTCACTGCCTTCAGACATTTCGATTAATTGTTTAAGTGAAGTAAATAATATAAAATGTATTTATTAACCCTTCTTAGGACAAGAGTTTGTGATAACAATTAATGTAAAATACACGTGTCTGCACAAAATCCTTGTTTCGATTTTATAACACCTTTGGGCTTTGACATTGACAGGCAGATAGAATGATTTTGACACACCAGTGTTGCCAGAACACAATTTATTTAAAAAGTCGAAAAGTTACCAAAAATGTTTCGATTTTTTTCGTTATTACTGCTAAAGTAACACTTAATGTAAGTACTATGTTTATGTTTTATTGTATTTATTGCCATTATGTCAATATCTGTGGAAAAAACAATGAAATAAGTAAGTATACTTACTTTAATAGGGTTTTTGACTATTTTGTAATAATCGTTTTAAATTATTCTTTATAGCATAATAAGCTTATTGTCATTAATATTTCCGGGAAATCATCTGTATTATGAGTAAAAATCAATATTTAAGTTTAAATTGCGAGAACCCCGGCAAAAACGCTGTTTCTGTAATGGCGCCGGTCTCGTGACAGGCGTGACGTCACATACAAGTAAACAGAGTTAAGAACATTTGTGAATCAGTACATTTCATCGACTTTCTTCAAATTTATTGAATACAATGGTCAATAAGTGGTGTGTAGTGCCACAATGTACAAATACTTCGATAAAAAGTCCAGAGAAAGTGTTTATTTCTGTACCAACCAATCGCAAAAGGCGAAAAATGTTTCTACAACTAGCTCGAAGAGATCCAAATGCCATTCAACCACACTCAAATGTCTTTATGTGCGAAGATCACTTTGATGTAAGTATCACTTAACTTTATACAGTATACCAGATAGCAGATAGTAAAATATTATCTTTAATGGATAAAACAAAATAACATCTTTCATTCCTAACCTCTAAAATGTGGACTTAGATTTCTTAGAAGATCCTTAATTTTAAACGTTACATTGTACACTTCACTCTATTAAATTTCAGATGGAAAAAGACACAATTGACTACATGAAGTACAAAATGGGCTTCAGTCAGAAGATATTTCTCACGGATGAGGCTGTGCCAACTCAATTTCACTGTCAAGAGGATCGCAAGCTGTATTATAGATTGTTTGGAAATTGACATACAAAAACCTTCAAAAGCTGTTCATCAGGCACTGACATGGTCGGAGTACAAAAAAGGGAATACTTCAAAGTATTTAATATCCTGCACACCAAAGGCGTGTAAGAGAATTTCATGTGCTTAAGCAACATTCAGTGATGAATACTAACATACTTCGTGTTCTTGATCATGTCATCATCAATGCAAGTACCCTTACAAATTTGCAGAATTCTCTATTTAACACAACTTTGTGCCTTCTAATAAGAGTATTTATTGTATGTATAAAATCAGCCACCTATTTTATATGTAAATTGTAAGTGCAGCAACTAAAGTTCTCTTCTTTAGAAGCTACACTGATAATACCCTTAAATAATGTAAAATAAAAGAAATAATAAAGCTCGAAATTATTGGAATGTAACAACTATTAACGGATTTAACTCGCGTATTTTTATTTTATTTTATTTGCTGACGTTTCGGATTCTTTACAGTTTGAGACTTTTGTCAGCTCAGTCATGCTACGATTATGGAAACTGTAAAGAATCCGAAACGTCAGCAAATAAAATAAAATAAAAATACGCGAGTTAAATCCGTTAATAGTTGTTTCATTCCAATGTGTAATAACCGCGAAGGCATCAGAAATTACTCGAAATTATTTTTTATTTAATTATTACACACTGGTGTTCTGATATAAAATAGGAAAAATTTGATATATTTTAGAGTAGTCCCTACTCTAGACAAAGTAGATTTTTTCCAATAACACTCCACTGAAGTGCATGAAGGATCCTCAGAACGACGATGGGCCCACATTAAAAAAGCAACAGCATGCTTGCACCCTCCAGCTGAAGCCGCACAGTCATGGCACTGACAGCTGATAATTTCGCAGTCGCTTTCATTTACAATTATAGTAAAATTGTAACCTTTGGCTCGTACTTTGTGCTTAGGGCACATCTTACACTCAACTGTACAAATTCCACGAACATAACCAATCGCTTCGTCGCCATATTATGATTGTCGTGCAGACCTGTAAAACAAAAGCAAAAATCATGACAAAAGGAATTTTCATCAACATAACCTAAAATTTGCTCTTAAAAAACTTCACTTATTATACTTAATACAAAATAAATAATTTGTATGGGGTACTTACACTGCTGTTTTAACATTTTTAAGTTCCGCAGCATAGTAATCAGCATAATTTTTAAAGAAAAGTGCTACCATAAATGCATCTATCTTTGGTAGGTTGCTGTTGTCAGCCTGTACTAAATTTGCCTAAATTTTGGGATTCGGTACGAATATTATAAAATGTATCAAGTAAATATTCCTTCAGAAAACACTCAAACATCTAATATAACAGCGATACAACACGAATTACGAACTAGACTTAGTCATGGAAGCAATGTTTACTTGCGTGTGACGTTGCAAGAATCTTAACCATTCACAGAGCGTTGACCGTCACAGATAAGACTTCAAAAAATATTATATTTTATTTCGTGTAATCTGCAAAAAATATACATTTTTTTGTTTAAAATAAAGTGAAATATGTTAATTTATGCTATTTTCTGATATGATGACCACAATTTGGGATATATTTTTAATGTTGTCAAACACCCTATTATGAAACATGTTGATTAGAAACTCTTAAAAAAAACAAATAAGTATTAGGCATATCGGGACTTCAATTTTAGACTACTGCATCAATTAGTGATGTGTGGTTTATGCTTAGAGCATGCTCTAAGGGTTTATGTTAGATCTAATTTTTCACTACGCTTCTTTGAAATGAATAAGTTTTTGAATCTTACCTTAGAGGTTCTCAAAAAAGATTTTATATTCAAGTAGTAAATTATAATCTCTATTTGAAGTAAATAAATAATAGTCAGATGAAAAAATATTTGAATGCAAATTCTTATTGTAATATTGGTAAAAAAATTGGTGGTGTAGTCGCTTAATAATTTCGAAAATTGCTAAATTTAGCGATAAAGTTAGCAACATAACTAGCAATGACTCTGATTTGACAGTAGGTAGTCTAATATTTCCGAGTTGAAGTTAATATTAGAAGAGAAAAGGCAATAATGTAATATAATTATATTATTTTAAATCACGTTAAACAATTAAATAAATTTAAAATTCTTGCGTTTGGGTTATAACATGATTTAAATACCTAATTGTTTTTTTTAAAGCTGGATTAAATATTTATTTAGTCTCGTTCGCACTTAAATGTTAAAAACTTTAATTCGGACCATTGACTTCAACAGGCATTATTCATTACATTTAAACATTACGGCGCATTTAGCTGTCGTTATCAATTTCAGCAGTTTTCAAAACTTTTTTCAGAACATATTTTCATAAAAAATCAGCATTCGTTCATTGCACATAATATAATAATATTATGCATAAAACATAAGTCTGTCGCAAAATATTTGGCAATAAAAAGAGGAAATTGTCAACAAAATTATTTTTGTTTTAGTAGGTAGACCTATCTTCTATGTACCTAAATAATAACTTTGACGTTGTTTTATTTAAATAATAATAATACTTATAATGTACCCATGAAATCCAGTTAAGTATAAGATTAAAATCAATTATAATTTTTTGACTAAAAGCTATAAGTAGGTAGGTACTGTTTGCGCTATAAATTGCGCCAGGTACCTTCCTAGTAAGATAAATTCTTTCCTTAGCAATACTTTCATTGCTAACTTGCAGCAAGAGCAATGCAATTTTTCAGTTCAGTCACTAATTAAACTTAACGACTTGCTCAGAATTTCTACTACTGTGGAATAAGAAACCGGAATAGTAAGCCAAAGTAAGTTCAATGTCTCTATGTTAAAACTTAATATTGCAGAAAATGCAAGCCACTGCAAAGTTTGGCAAAGTTATCCAACACGCGAACTTTTTACTGTTCTCCACTCTTTTGTATTGTTTACTTACCTACCAGTGACTCGAGTGAATCTGTCGTGATGAAAGATTTTTTTCAGTCCTCCGGCCGGAAAGTGCCAACTTTGTGGCCGCTGCGCTCAATGAAATTGCCGCTTTCTGGCTTTGTCGAACAGAAAAATAGTATACTGACCTCGGCCAGAAAAATAAAAAAGCCTCAGATTACATTTTTGTCAACCTCGGCTTCGCCTCGGACGACAATTACATGTGATCTGAGGCATTTTTTATTTTACTGGCCTTGGTGCGTAATGTACTATTGTCGTTTACAAATAATATATTACCTATTATTTTAAATCTAGCTAAGTAGGTACAATACATTTTAAAAACTAGATAGGTTTGTAGTCATAACAACAGTTATGTAGGTATAATATTATTATACAATAATAATAATAATAACCAATCTAGTTTATTGATCACCCCAGTGCTGATCACCAGCACCTCAAATTTCATCTAAATCGGTTAGCGGTTTAATATATTGTAGTTATCAAATGTATTTTTCATATAGGTACCTAGTTACCTACAGACCTGCTCATTATACTTAGAATGAATAGGTAATGTAGGGACTGATTTTATAATTTAATCTAACTTCTATTGTTGTTTATTCTGTAAGTACCTGCCTAGATTGGTGCATTCATAGGGGGTTAGTGCTAACCCCTAAATAAAGGCAATAGAGTAAGAAGGTCAATATATAAAGCTGTTGTAATGCTATTTTGTAGGAAAAATAAGAATTAATAGAAAATCAGCTATCTAGATACGTTTCATTTTAAATAGGGCCACCTACGTGTTAGGTTAGATAATCGCATACTAGCTTCTGCCCGCGACTTCGTCCGCGTGGAACTCCTCCTTTTTTGCAGTCGGTTAAAAAGTAGCCTACGTCCTTTATCAGGCTCCAGACTTTCTTTGTACCAAATTCATTTAAATCGGTCCAGTAATTTTAGCGGGAAAGCGTAACAGACAGACAGACGAGTTACTTTCGCATTTATAATATTAGTAGAGATTTATCTACTACCCAATGTCAGTTTTTTTTTGTACAAGTAAGTAGGTAATATTCTCCGCGCTTTTCCTGTTATTTGGTAACTTAGGGTAAAACCGAGAACTAACTTATTTTACCTTCTCTACTTAAACAGCACAGGAAAATTACCTTAACACTCATAAGTACCTTTATAGTTAAATTCAAAACAATACTAATTATACCTATATTATAATAGTACCTCAGTGAACATTTTTAGAGATAAGGTAATATTTTTAACTAAAGTACTACTTATGTACTAACTATTAAATAAGTATGCGTAAGGTCACCTTTTACTCGTACGTTTTAATTTTTCAATCAATTTCCGTTTCCGACTGTTGCAGCGTACCTTCTTATTCTTATCTTAGTGAAGCCTTCTTGTTAAATTCCTATAATATCATACTTATTTTATTTTAATTTATTGTAATTTACGGAAACTATTAGCAAAGTTTTTAGGGACCACGCATTTACCGTTGTAAATGCGTGGTCGCTAAAAACTTTGCTTCCTACATACGGCTTAAAAAATGTACAAAGTAAGTAGGTATAGGTAGGAACCATTGGAAGTACATAATACAATAAGGCTTTTGTAAATTTTCCCGGCAAAAATATATCTTAGTGGCAAGTTGTAAGATCATGTAATACCAAGTCGGTCTAATTAATACATAGATTGACTTGGCTATCGCACTAAATAATCTAATTTAATATAATATTACGTTTTACTTACGTCTGGGATAGAGAAGTAGTACCTGTAGCTCTCGTGGAAAATAAATGGACGGTGGGCTAATGTACATTCAATAGCATTTGAATTCATCTAAATATATATATAACCGTAAGTTTGTAACTATATTTAATTTAAATTTAATTATAGAATATAAGTAGGTAATTATTATAACTACCGAAATGTAAGTGCATTGATGACCTTGTATGACGGCTAATGAAATAAATATAGCAAATTAAACTGGGGTGACTTGATTGAGGAATTAGCCAATTCAATGTCAATTGGTATAACGACGTACGTTGTTTGTATACAAAAATCATGGGATTAGTTAATTTGTTTCGTTGACTAGGTACAAACAACAAAGTCCTAAGGTAGGAAGGTGTACGGACGAAATCTCCTATGAGTTACTCGTCTTTTTTAATTTTCCATGTTCCATGTGTTTTATGTAGATACGAGATATGAGGTCTATGGAAATGGTAGCTTATTATAACGCAGGAGGTAAGTTACTTTAGTAGGTATTTACTGTTATTAAGCATCAAATTAATTATTTGAACCCGTGTTATAACATTACTTGTAATGTTAAGTAGGTAGGTAGTTTTTGTTGTCAATCTGCAGTTGATTAGTCAAGTGATGAAGGTCGGGTTTGACCTTCAATAATTAATTTAGGTAAGTACGCAAAAAGTTTGTCAAGGCAAAGAAAACACCTTTGTTTCAAATTATGACCGTTTGTTTCGGAAGTAGAGTGGTGTTCATCAGTTCAACTAGTTCTTTTGTACCGTAAGGAAGCCTTCAATTATTTTTTAGCCAATTCCTATATATTATCAACTTTAATCGTCCGCCGCACAATTATAATTAGGTACTTACTTAAGTACTTACTCTTGTTTTGTCTGAGAATCCCCTATTATTATTGAAGTAAATATCAGAACATTTAAACTTCTTATGTTCTTATGTTATCAGCATCCTCACTGGATCGCAACCTGTACAATACGGTCTATACTTTTAAAGGCTTAATTAGGCATTTAAGTACCTATATAGTTCTTAGAATAGGTACTAGTAGGTAGCAGGTTTATTACATTTATTTTGGTGATTTCTGTGCAAACTTCTATCGAAATAAAAACATTTTAAAATAAATATCTCTATTTATTTACCCCGGGATATTTAAGACCCATTAAAGTTAATTTACGTGTATGGAATTGTTAAAATAGTTAGCAGGAATAAACTGAATGATTGGAGAATATTTTATGTCTGTGACATTTCTAATTAGACCAAGTACATTTATTCTAGGTGCATTTTTCGAGTCTGACATAATCCTTATTGACGAAAAACCGACTTACGCTTGAGAACAAAAATATTTAAACTATGAAATCAGTCAGGCAAATGCGAGTTCAAGTCTCGTGGTCAAGGTTCCTTGATACTAGACTTATTGTATGATTTTATTTAAGTAAGTACCTACCTACTTACCTGCCTAATCTTGGTACTTCTAAGTACTAAGTAATATATCAGTTTTTATACCTTCTTGCCTGCTTTATTTATATTATTAGATGCAGTGGCATCTATGGTAAATGGAAAGAGGAAATGGTTAATTTTACATTAATTAACAGGTTTTCATGATAGACACGTGATTCCATAAATGTTCGGTTGTTTAATGCGATGGTACCGAACTCTGTAATGGGCCCCGTATGTTCACATTTATAACACAATATAGGTAGTTTATATATATTTTTTCTTTTTTTTATCACGACATTTTTGTTTCCAATATAATTAGTCTTCCTTATCATGAAAATTTGGTTTACTTTCGTTTTGTCATACCTGGGAGAGATCTGTTGGCCAATCCACATAAACAGATTTAACTACATGTAGTACCTTTATACTACCAATAAATAATAAAAAAAAACCTAGTGTTTGTTTGGCTCTGTTTGTCTATATCATATCTTTTAGAGTAGGTATATAACGGATTTGATGAGCAAAGTCTGGGCAGATTGCTTAGTATGTTATAAATGCCTCTGGTATCGGTTTTCTGATGCAGCAGTTCCTCTTTATCTAGGTACAGTTTATTAGAGCGGGCGAAACATTTTAACCTTACAAAGTGAATTGACGTGGTTCAGTATTTAAGAAGGCTACTCAATGCGCAACGGGCTAAAGCCATTCAGACACTCGCGGTCGCTCGTAACGTTATACGAATGATCAATAAACAATAAATTAAATGATTTTATTTTAACTTTATTTTTCCGTTGGTGAAGAGTGAATAGTAAAGCGAAAATAGGATATAATATTCAATATGCCCGCTGATTCAACCATCATAGTTGCCGGCGAGGATGACAGGGGGCTTGATCAGAAACAGTTTCAAAGTATCGCGGATAGAGCAAAACATGAAGATTTTGTGCGACGCGCCGTGGATCTGTTGGTTGACAGAGTGGTCTTCGGTAGATCTTTGCGAACCTCGAAAGTGGTGGAATGGGCGACCCCAGAAGAGATCAAGGAAGCGATAGATCTGCCCCCGAGAGAAAATGCCGTGTCACACGACGAACTTTTGGGAATACTGGCTGATGTTCGTTTTCTTATTTTATTGTTAGCTACTTTTATAAATCATGATCTTTAATATTTGATTTTCTACAGGTTGCACGTTATTCTGTGAACACAGCACACCCGTATTTCGTGAACCAGTTATTCTCGGCGGTAGACCCGTATGGTCTAATTGGCCAGTGGCTGACAGATGCTCTGAATCCAAGTGTTTATACTTACGAGGTTGCTCCTGTATTCACTCTTATGGAGGAGGATGTTCTCCGTGAGATGAGAAGAATCGTTGGCTGGACAAATGGAGAAGGCGACGGAATTTTCTGTCCTGGAGGCTCTATTGCTAATGGTTACGCTATCAGCTGTGCTCGACACCACTTCTATCCAGATGTTAAGGTTAGTTATATGTCTTTTTATTTATGTCTTTTAAGATCGTGTATATTATCCTCATTGGAATATATACCTACTAAGTACAGATAAAATGTGTCAAAAATATACCTTTAGGTATATTTATTTAATACTAATATAAAAGTATTACAACTCGTCATGTTATTAATATTAGTTTTGGGTATTTGACTTTATTTTTGTCTGAAATCAATCGAAAATACAGTTGTTTTAATACTATTGCCTTTATTTTTTTCTAAGTGATGTGATTGGTTATTATGGTGTTCTTTCTGTGTTTTTAACACTAGATATATTCAAGGTCTGTTATGACAATCATTCCAAGACTTTAGTCTAAACGAAGTAAGGTAAATGTACCATATTACGGTATATTAAGGCGTTGTACACTTTGAGGACGATTTAAAAAAAATACGAAGGTGCTAAAAGTAACAACTCTTGTTCATTCTAGAGACTGTTCGTATAAGAAGGGTTTTAAATATTATTTTGCCTCATACCTCTTAATTTATAGAAATTATTGATATTTTGCTAAATCATTTATTTGGCTATAATTCCGTGATAAAATTTGGCTCGTGATTTAATTCCGGGATTTGATGCACGCAATTCCGTGACACCTATACCGTTCATATTTGGGCAGGTAATTTGAAATAAAAAATTTAAAAAATGTATATAATAAGTGTTTCAGACATTTGTATTTTAGTTTAATTTTATTTTAGGTAAATAGGTACCTAGTTCTATTTCATAATTTTGACTATAAAAAGGAAAATTCACCTCACCCCTTAGTGCCTCGTATTCGGGGTGAGAAGGATTTTCATTCAAAGGTGATTTTGGAAGATTGTGTATTTTTTATTTATTATGTGTATTACCTTAACTTCCTTTATTTTAAATGGGAATACATAATTCCCTATTAGGCCGTCGATCGAACCCGAAACATCTAGCTTCAATATGACATAATGAAATTAGGTATACATTTATTGCATAAAAATATTTACAAGTGCACACACAAAATAGTTATTACATTTTTAGTTCATTTACTTAAATATTTTACTAATATCGAATATACCAGAATAAGAGACATTAGTAGAAAATCTGCGTTCATTATTGCGGGAGCGAAAAAAAGTGTGTAAATTAAATATTTTTTATTGAAAATTCTTAATTAGCTGGAAGGTGATATTACTATTATTGGCATGACATCGATATAAATAACTCTACTGGATTACTTATATAATTTATCACTAATTTATTCTTCATGTCATACTCCATTTAACTTCAGTAAAACGTGGTTATCATTAATTTTAGACCTGAATGTAAGACTAAGATTCCAAAAAAACATATACCGTAATTACGTCTTCATAATCTACAGTCATTACTTCGCTTATTCAAATAAAATTTATAAAAAAATGTAGCCCCAGAAATATTTATAAAAATAAAACATTTCTGACTGAGTTTCTTTAATTGCGTGATACTCATGCAATTACGTACATCGCATCTCGGCTGTGTACATAATTACGGAAGTCACAAAATCGTCTATTTCCCTTAAAATACTATTTAAATAAATTTGATATGACTACAAAACCTTCTTCTAATAACTACTTAACAATAATTTTACAATTATATATTAAATAGACTTTCCGGCATCACAACAAATCCTTACGAAGTTTCCGGTGTTACCTTACGCTCACCGACAACACAGCCCTTAGAAACGACTGCGTGGTTCCGATTGGCGATTTCGGAGGCGCGTGTGGCTTTTAAAACTTGTCCAGTGGTTTCAAAAAAAATATTTTCCTGGAGTATTATAATTAGACTTTATTTAGTAATATAGGAAATATAGATTTAACTGTTTATTTTCTTATTCTACGACAAAAATCAAAATATCACGGCACAATGTACTATCCCGTAATATAGTACATTTACCTTACCTATTTAAAACTCAACTCAAGATAATTACAAGTTTGGTTTTACCTCTTACATTTTCATGCTATTATTTCGTGAAGGTAAGCTAGGCCATTCTAATCGTTACTTAATCTTTTTAATTATGTTAGATTTATGGTTGTTAAAGACTACTTCTGAGTAATCTGCTAATCATTATAGTGATGGGTCAGTTAGTTGATTGCCTTTTTGTAGGAAACAGCATTTGGTGGTCACCTTAACCTCGATAACAGATCGCGTGCCGCACTTTAAATAAACCTTGGTATAAGCCGGATTTTTTCTTAGCTAAAATCTGCTTTATATTTTACAATGTAATTAATTTGCAACCAAATATTAAGGCGGGAAATAATTTAATATAATTATTTACACGCTACTGAGGCTTCCCTCCGCGTTATAATGAGACATGAAAATGAAGCAGTTTATATTTATTTACTTCATTAGTTGTTACAAGTATAAACTCTTACGTTATTGCTCACACGTGCAGACTAGCGATCATGAGATCAGGTAGGTACCTACAAATCCTGCTATGCAAGTAACAGTAAAAGAAAAATCGTGTACGCCATGATTCATGCTGTAATGTCATTCAAAGAAGGTAGACTTAAAAGTGGAAATTAGGATCAGATTTTGACCTCCGTGTGAAAAGTCGGAACCCATTTATGATTAGAGCAGAAACAGTTTAAATTTTGCCTTCGGTTACAAAATTGATTATTGTAAAAACCGGATCTTGAATGTTTATTCATAAATAAAGGTTCGTTGACCACTCTTTTCACTAAAAATAAGTTAATAAATATTTAATTTTAATGAAAACATTGTTATTGGTACTTACCTAATATAATTTATTGTTGGATTCGTTTTCTTTAATCAGGTAGGTTAATTTATAAGTCTTTTTAAGTACCTATTTTCTATTTATAATTTTACTAATAAAGATGACTGAAAATGTGATTACAGAACAAAGGTGTGTACGCAGTCCCGCGCTTGGTACTTTTTACCTCTGAGCTAGCTCACTATTCTACTAAGAAGCTAGCTGCTTTTATGGGTATTGGAACCGATAACTGTATCATGGTAAAAACTGATAATCTTGGGAAAATTGACGTTCATGATTTAAAAACCAAAATCGAGGAAGCCATAGAAGATGGTGCCACACCTTTTTTGGTGACTGCTACAGCTGGTACCACGGTTTACGGTGCCTTTGATCCTTTAGTGTCAATTGCCGGTTTATGCAAGAAGTACAATATTTGGCTTCACGTCGACGCAGCTTGGGGCGGTGGTGCCTTAATGTCTAAGAAACACAGATACCTACTAAATGGGATTGAGCTGTAAGTACCTATCAATCTTAATTTTACACCTACTAAACTCAGTTTTATTCGAAAAGTTTTTTCACCGTTATAAGAATAAAGGAAAAATCAGTCAAGTACGAGTTGGACACTTGCACGGAGGGTTCCCTACCATTAGGTATAAACGAAAAAAGAACATGTTTGTTGTGGGTATGGAAGTTCTAGTTCTATTATGTTTTATAGTTACAGCGGCAACAGAAATACACCATTTATGAAAATTGTAATTGGTTAACTATCACGGTTCATGAGATAAAGTCTGGCGACTAACTGACGAATGGACAGCGAAGTCTGAGTAATAGGTTTTACCTTTTGGGTACGGAACCCTAAAAATACAGCAGTTGGTAGCATAAAACTTCGAAAACGAATAGACAGTAAAAACCAATATTAGTTTTTGCCAGACTGGCTTTCGAAATCGGAAAGCGACAAATTGATAGGAAGATGATCGTGGTCGTCTATTCTGAAAAGCGAAATTCGTCATGATTTTTTAGTTCAGTATACTTACACTCAAGTTGCAAGTAAAAGAGTAAAAGAGACGGGATAAATCGATCCTTGGCAGAATGGTTTGTCGGTTCGATTCCAGTAACCAGATAGTATCAGTGAAATGCTTGAAAAATACGAAATGTAGAACATAGACAAACGAGTGGCAGACACAAATGAAAATTGACGAGACCTGAATTCGGTACTATTCTATATGTTACACAGTACAGCGAACTGTACAGCAATCGATACAGCTTTATGTACAGAGATTTTATTTGTACTTTTGTACGTTTGTTAATATTCCGAGGTAAGTACTTACTTAAGTACCTACTTAGGTACTTACGAAATTTAAATTTAAACGTTTAATACAAAATAAATCAAAAAATATTACATAAGTTAAATAAATCAAAAAATATTATATATTAATAAATTCGAATTCTAATGATATAATTTTCTTTTGATAAACATGCTAAATAAATATATGTACTTACTTAACAAAGCATCTGTAGTTAACTTTTGGTTTTTATACACATTTACATTAGAATTGGAAAACGAATAAATGCTTAGATACGACATCTCATTCTAGGTCCTTCTTTTAGGTATTTTATGAATTTTATTCCCGGATTCCTTACTGTAAATTAATGTCGATGTGTCATTTTGCGTGCAATGAATTCATGCAAACCGACTGCCTTGCTATTTTCACTTTTTACACTCTCTTTATGGCTCAATTACCACCAATAGCTTCTCAAGTGTACATATCCGTATCAGGAACATTGTAATATTAAAAAAGAGAGGTATCAGCCAGACTTTCTTTCGCATTTATAAAAATAATATTATTAATAGAGTAATTGCCGCAGATTGAATTATTATCCAAATACGATGTGTTTTTAATTATTTCTTAAGTTGTAATAGAATTATTACGAAATAGTAAATGACATTTACAAAGTTAGAACCATAGATCCCGTTAATGTTACCAAAGAAATCCTTGAATATTAAAAAATAAATTTGCCTATAAACTGATTCTTGCGTTAATAATACTAATTATCAAGGTCAGATGGAGTCACTTAAATACAAAATAATATATTATTATAATTCGCTATGTGCGACTGACGGTTTCGATCGCTCATTATCAATTATTATCATTTGTTTTAAGCTATAAAATAGATATCAGATTTTGTTATATATATAACCTAATACCTACCTAAGTACGACTATATAACGTTTTAATTTCTTCCGAATAAGTAAGAGGATATTTTTTTGTATTGTTTCAGTAAATAAATTACCTACTTACTAAAATAATTTTACTCGCAGTGGATGAAATAGTTACTAATTAAGCCAAACTTAAACTACAGATATTAGCCAATTGATAAATATAATATCTTAACATATTTAAGACACCAAAGACTAATAGTATCGTAAGTACAGTGTTTAAAAGGCTGGATTTGAAATGTTAATACATTTTATTGATAAAATAGCATTGTTATCATTTTTGTTTTAATTTACTTTAACAAGCCCTTTGGTATCATTTATTTGCGGCATTTGTTGATATAAATAATAAAGGAAGTAGAAAAGTCGTCACCTCTGAAATTCGGTTTCTTGATGTATATCTAATTTACAAAGGTTTATTTATAAAACCGTTACAATCGCTAAAGATATCCGATTATGATTAAATACTTACAACTACGATTATACATTTTATTAATTTCTTTGTTTCTTTATGATTGCAGAGCAGATTCCGTGACGTGGAACCCTCATAAGCTCTTAGCGGCGCCGCAACAATGCTCGACGTTCCTAATTCGACACAAGAACGTACTCAAGGAGGGACACTCTTGCAATGCCAAGTACCTCTTTCAGAAGGACAAATTTTACGACACTTCATACGATACAGGCGACAAACATATCCAGTGTGGGCGAAGAGCCGACGTACTCAAGTTCTGGTTCATGTGGAAGGCAAAGGGCAGTGAAGGTTTCGAGAAACACATTGACAAGCTATTCGACAACGCTGAGTTCTTCCTCGAACACATCCGGCAGCGCGACGGCTTCCGGTTGGTTCTTGACAAGCCAGAGTGCACCAACATTATGTTTTGGTACGTTCCGAATTGCCTGCGCGGCCGAGACAACGACCCAGATTTTAAAGAAAGGTTGCACAAGGTTGCACCAAAACTGAAGGAACGAATGATAAAGGAAGGAAGTATGATGGTCACGTACCAGCCGCAAGGTGATCTCGTAAATTTTTTCCGTATTGTATTCCAAAATTCCGCTTTAGACCACAAGGATATGGTTTATTTTGCAAACGAATTCGAAAGACTCGGTAAAGATATTGTGGTTTAAATCTGTTCGTATAATAAGAGATGCAATTATTTCAATTATCTTCTAATGTAAAGTTGTACAAATATTTCATCATAAACTAATATTGAATTACAAAATGATTCGTATCAATGAATATGTTACTGTTATGCTTAAATTGTATTAATTTATAGATATAATAATAATATAGGTAATAAATACATTTAGATATAAGATACTTATTCCTGTAACTTGAAGGTTACTTAGTTGTAAATACAATGTTTATTAAACATGTTACCTACTGTGATTCATTTGGTCTTTTAATTTATGGGTTCTTTCTATTTGTTAGATGTTTTTTTTGTTCATGAGGTACATTATACATTGGAATGAGTAATATAATGATTTCAATAGTCTTTGATCAGTTTCTGGGTCATCTATTGTATTTGTACTTATGTTAATTTATAATCTTTTTAATTATGTAGGTTTTTCCATTATATATTTTTATCAATTTCTTTTGAATAATTTACCTAAGACTACTAAGACCTAATTTACGTCATTGAGTAACTAGAACATTCTTAATATAGTAAACAAGCAAGTGAAACACAACAGTAGTTTGCATATTGTCACAGATCACTACGAATTGACATATGGATAGTTCCCTAGTTAACATGCAGCACTTGCAAATTAGCCACATGCGAATATCACTGATCGATGGGTGTAGCATATAGTTAGCTTTTGCCCGTGACTTGCTCTGTGGACTAGTAGTTTACGCGTTAAGTATCTTTATAAGTTATAGAATATGTCGCATATACCTACAGTACTAAAGTGACTCAAAACAAAATATAACGTTTCTCCATTAAGGATTCTAAATCATCACATTTAAGTTCGAATCCTCGTAGTGACACTTTTCGATTTTGGTCACTATATAGTACCTACCTACCAACTGTATGTACATACAGTATATGTAACGTGTTATTCTAATGTATGTACATAGCTCAAAGTTTATGTTATGTTATTGCAAAGCTTTATTAAAGCTATTCTGTATTTTTGCGTGATAGACTAATAAACATCCACAAATTTATCCATACAAACTTTTGTGTTTAAAATAAGTGTTAGTATTGTAACTTAAACGAATTATTCTCAAACTACCGAAGTTTAAGTAAATAAAAAGATTATATATAATGGTTGTCCCGCCTCACCTACTCGCCGTCGGTACTACCTACATACGATTGTAATTTAGTGTGTACGTAATGTACCTATAACCATTAAACCTAATGGGTATTTTAAATTTTAACCATTAATCAGTTAAAAGCATAAACATCAATGTAAAAACAGATTGATTACGAGTTACATGTAACAACATCAACTGTTATCGTTCAGTATCTTAACTCTTTTACACAATACTAACGCTAAAACAAAAAAATAAAGCATAGGTAAAATTACATGTTTTATTAACACTTGGTTGTATGTATTTTAAAATAAATAATTTATTTTTACCATCGCCCTTCCTCCAATTATAAGTGCAAACAAGATCAAGATCTATAATTAAAACTATAAAATATTTTCATCATTCGTTTCTTCAAGTGGCAATTCCTCGCAATTGAGCTGTAACAAAATTTTAATATTTTTTAGTGTTATAGTGTATACAATATTATAATTCAACTAGAAGCCAACGGAAAATCCTATTGGTATACATTGTACCACAATTATTAGGTAAACCATGAATTGGCGTAATAAACAATGATATCAACCGTCTCCAACTCGCATGGCTAAGACACGAATACGCAATTAGGTATATAGAATGGACGTCAAGCTAACGAAAAGTCACGCGGTCAGTTTTCTATCGAAATGGATAATAATCCATTGGCACATATATGGGGGTCTTATCGTAAATCGTCGGCACGATTGGGTAATCCAGCTTTCTCCCGTGAAAAGAAAGAACCGTGCTTTCGGATCCCATTGGGGTATTCGATTTTTGTCTGTTTGTTTGTAGTATGTCATTATGAATATTAGTTACCAAAGTCTCGTCGTCTGGCACTCTAGAGAGTAGATCTAATAGCTCATTATTAGGTACTCTGTTTGGTCGCAGAACTTTTCTCGTAAATTTGTGGATTCCTAAAATAATAAACATAAATTTCAGTAGCTGACATAACTGGTTAACATATAAAAATTATCATACGATATCGTTTACTACACGACTTCGCAAGTGAAGCACAAAACATATTTGTTAAGTTTATTACACTGAGTTTTTATTACTCACCCCAAAACATGAATATGTACTTGACTGGTATTATGTACATAATAAAGGATATAGCCAAGAGAATGACGATAGTAAAAAAACTGAGAAATGGCGTTGTGAAATTGAATAAGCTGGAATAAAGAAAAATTAGTCACATACAATACTTATTTATTTGCAAAAAAATCCTTTGAAAAGGTCAATAAGAAGAAATTTTGTTTAATTATTAAAAGTAAAAGTACATACAAATTTTGACGATTTATTTTTAAGTTTTACAAATACAAATTAATTCAATTTATATTTTGATCATGTCAATGTTTTTCAGAGATTTATTTTCAGAGAGATAATATTATATTATAACCAACTCTTTCATCTTTTGGATCGCGCCTACATTAAAGGTATTTTAAAGCTACGATAAAATTACTAATAGATATTATAAAATAAAAGAGCTTTTGGAAAACGAGTAGGCCATACAAAGGGCTATTATTAAAACCCTTATTATATAGAAGTTAGCTGGTAAGCTGCGGTATAGTCAAAGTTATCAATTTCATTCTAAAAATAATAGCAATATGAGTTGAAATAAAACAGCTTTAGATTTTGGCTCTTAAAGGTAATTGAATTATCGTTTTAATTATTGTTTCAGATGAATTTGTTGTCTAGAAGCCTGAAGTTTTTCCTATTTTTTCAGTGCTCTCACAGGACTGTAAGGGTTCGTAGACTAGTCCGAGTAGTAATCAATAGACTGTACTAATAATAGTCTGATACCTTTACAATTGCTTTACCCCAGTATGTAATAACCACGAACCTTCCTAAAATTAATAGCATGACTTATAATACTTACTTTTTAATGCTTTCACCTAAACTGGACAATTTTCCTATAAAATTTTGCACGCTAAGGACCATATCTTGAAGAGTACTTAATTTTTGTCTGAGTGACGTCTTTTCTTCCTGAAATAAATAACAATGTAAATAAAATGCCAACACATTTTATACGACAGATATTTATGAATAACAGATATACTTTTTCATTTTTCTCGTCGTTTTCTATTTCTGTACTTTCCAATTCTACGATGTGATGCTTCCCTGTAAAAAAAATATTATCCATTATAATATAAAACAAATTTTTAGGAAGTAGAAGTACCTAATCATTACAGGAATGTTTTATTTGAAATCATAACTCAATAGCTAAACATAAATAAGGTATGATTAAATTATACGATAGCCGTAAACAATTTCCGAAACTCTCATTCATATCAAATTGACAAAATAATGGGTCATTGCGGTCCGTCGTTTAAATTTGAAATTAGATTCAACACTTACTTGTTCGTAGTTGCTATCATTAGGTAATGATATTATGATCGTAATATTATGTAGAAGTATATGTGGGTACTTCTTTTTAACCTACAAACCTCCTTCGTCTTATTATAGTATCTCATTAGAGTATTGAGAATTACTGTTTTATATCTATACTAATATTATAAAGCTGAAGAGTTTGTTTGTTTGTTTGAACGCGCATAAGAATCTCAGGAACTACTGGTTCGAATTAAAAAATTCTTTTTTTGTTGGATAGACCATTTATCGAGGAAGGCTTTAGGCTATATAACATCACGCTGCGACCAATAGGAGCGAAGAAACAGTGGAAAATGTGTAAAAAACGGGGAAAATATGAAGCCTTATGAAGAATTACTATTCCACGGGGACGAAGTCGCGGGCACAGCTAGTTGTTGGAATAAACGTCTATATTTTTTTTATTATAATATTATGGAATCTTTCGCTTACTCGAACCAGCATTTTTTTATTAATTTGTTTTTCGTAAAACAATGAGATAGAGTGGTAAACCGAAATGGGGTCTCCGCTCAGAATAACCACTCTGACGCGTAACTTTAAAAACTCAAGATTAAAAAAAACGCATATTATTTAAAAAATCGTATATCAAAACCAAAATATTCAATATTACAATAAACAAAAAAATAGGAACACGGCAGTTTATTGTAGGTTTAAATAAAGAATAACCCATGTAGGATTACTACATGGCCAAACAAATGTATAATCAATACTCTACATTGGTACGATTGAAAAGAAAATCACATATAAACTGTAAGTAAAAGATAAGCAGGACGTTTTGGTCGAATGAAAATTCATAAAATTCTATTTTACATCGCAATTAAAAGTTAAGGGCACTGAATAGCAGAATGTTAGTAGGTGATACTTACAATAATACATGTAATACTTCTGTGGTCTGTACCAGACAAACGGGATTAGTAGCAGAAGCGGGAGCATCCATACCCGGAAGATCCAGCACATGACGAGCCAGATGGCAAGCGCGATGAGATTCGACTGACGAGATTCCCATTCGAAACATGTTCTGTAAATAGTTCTCTACAATTTAGTGTCTCAGCAAATCCAATTCACCATCGAGTCTAGTAGGCATGATATAATATAATAGATATAGGCAATTAACATTTGTACATTCATAAAAAATACTGAGAAACTACCCCTTATGTATAAAAATCTGTTTTGTTATTTTTTGGGTTTTTGAACTGTAAGTCTTGTCATTGCCTACTTAGAAAAACAATTATTCTATTATTATTATATATAACAAATTATATCTACGACCTTCATAGGAGCTCTAACAATAAGCCTGTAGGTAAAAAAGCTAATATTAACGTAGATAAAATAAAGAAACGATAAGGATTTTTACTTGATTATTTTAACTGCGTCAAATATCCATGAAAACACAGCTCTTGCACGGGACAAATTGCTTGCAAACTTCTGTCTAGTTAATTTATCCTTAGTTTGCATATATTTAACTTCTTTAGGGTTTATTACTCGTAATGATGCTTTTACCTATAAAATTAAGAACAAAACTTAATTTTCAATTCTAGTTAAATGCCATATTTAAAATTATTCTGCGTGTTTGCTACTTGAACTTACAAGGTTCCAGTTAAGTTTCAACTCTAAAAGAATTCTAGGATTATTGCCTTTAGCACGTTCCCTTTGCGTGCTATCCTTAAGGGCGTACCATTTTTTTTCTCCATTGGTTATTCTTAGTAAAGGTATAGAAACCTTACCAATATCTTCCGATTTCTTTTCGTCCATTATAGTGACCTCTAAAATGGTTGTGACATCGGTTACAGAGCTAAAATATAACGTGTTAATTAATCTATACTAATATTATAAAGAGGATAGGTTTGTTTGTTTGGATTGAATAGGCTCCAGAAAGGCTGAACCGATTTCAAAAATTCTTTCACTATTGGGAAGCTACACTATTCCCGAGTGACATAGACTATAAAAAAAAGGTGATCCGTGCGAAGCCGGGGCGGATAGCTAGTAGTTAATAAAACAAAAACTAGTTAGCACTACGATTGTAAAATTAGCAAAAGCATGATAGCGTAGCTAATGAAAATTATCGCAGTGAGAGACAGCTTGTATAGGTACCTATTAAGTATTTATAGGAAGCAAGAATAAAGTTAGGTACTTACAACGAGAAAATCTTCATCCAATTCGGTTCGTGTGTTTTCATTTCCGTATGTGTCTGATTCCTGTCGTTGTTAAGTTCTAACACACAGTAACAGTCATTTGCTGACAAACCTTTTGCCCCATATACTATTACGTACAAAGAACCGACGTCAGTATAGTCATCTCTTAAGTGATACCAATTCTGAAAAAGAAGTGAATTGTGATTCAAGACATCATAAAATTAATTGGTCATCGCCCAATGTCTCTGTGTTACTAAAGTAGGTAATCAAATTCATTCGAAATGTTTGATTTGTTGTTTGTAGGAAGGAGGAGAAACATTTTAGTGCAATATTTTGATTATATTATGTTAATTAAACCTACAACATAAGTATTTCATAATTCAGAATAGGGTAGTTTTTCAAAATTTGTAATTTAAATATAAGGTAGTTTGCATAACTGTATAAATCACTTTAGCGTTAGACTATTGTCAGCTCAGTTCTGCTACGATTATGGAAACTGTAAAGAATCCGAAACGTCAGCTATTAAAATAAAATAAAAATACGCGAGTTAAATCCGTTAACAGTTGTTTCATTCCAAAACATAAGTTTAATTAAAAGTTTTTTATAAAAAAATATGTCCATTGCTGAGCATTATGTAAACAAAGAGGTTTTATATTGACTCGACTCGCTTCACATCTTAGGTATTTTTTTTGTAAATAATAAGTAAATAGTCATGTATTTATTACGTAAATAAATGTAAAAAAGAGGACTTCTTATCATTAGAAACTAGAATTTATATCTTAAATATCATTTTACATAATACAACCTTATCTTGAACTTTGGATACGTATTACTTTGTTATATTTTACTTACGAATTTTTCTTCCCTCTTTGTTTGCCTACAGTATTCGTCAAAGTCCAAGAAAATATTGTCCAGGCTCGTTCCGCTTATCGTTAGCAAAATGAATAATTGTGCGTTCGTGGCACCTCCCTCCACAGTCAAGCGCATTTTGTGAGTCTTTTCCCTCTTCGTTTCCGACAAATCTATATTGCTTCTGAAAAATTACATTTTCATGCTTCCTGTTATTCGTCACAATCATTTTTGATGTAAACGCATCATAAATATCATTTTCGTAATTTTGTTTATGCTTGGTATTTACCAGCTCACCTTCCAAGGAAAATATCTCTGTCCCACAAGGAGATGTCTAGCATATTTTCGTCGTATAAATTAATGTTGAATAATTCTTGCCATTTAGCAGGAGATGCGTTGCTCTTCACTGTTTTTGATTTATATTTCTCAGCTCCTAATCTAATTAAGGTAATGCTTGAATTATTATTGTAGTTAAGTAAAATTTAGCATTAGTTTTTGTGAGTCTTATATTATATTAAATAAATAATCCTACAATATATCAATGCCCTGTTATTATATACAATTTCTGCCCACACAACTTAAGCACATTATGATCATTATTGCATATCTTTTTACTGACTCACCTGAATCTACAGAATAACATTCGCGATTTCTCATCAATTGATTCTTTTTCAAATCCTGTAGCTTCTATAAGCGCAATGGTCACTGTTGCAACTTTTATTTTCTTTGGAACTTTTATTGTAGATTGCTTAATTGTGTTGCTTAAAACTAGCTGTAAGAAGATATTTAAAAAAATCTAGAAACAATATCGACTTTCATATTTCATATTTGGTATTTTTTTTATAACGGTGTGAATTCCACGTTTTAAAATCATTTATTCTGCAAATTGATCTCAATGAGAAAAATGGCGTAAACAACTTAAAGGTATTGGCAATTACGTAAACATTAAGAACAGCTTTTCAAAACGAACAGCGAATACAAATAACTGAAAATGTAAATGGGAAGGACCTTTTCGACTTTTTCGAGCGCCTCTTTCTTTTTGTCCCTTCGTTTTTCCTTAGCGGCTGATATTCGCGATCCAATTTTGTTGCGTATAGACATTCTCGGGGGTGGCGTCGGTGGCTCGAGGAATTCCTCATTTTCTGTATTTTCGTTAGGCACTTCAGTCAGCCTGACAACATTTATTTATTAATCGGACTTTAATATTAATAGCTTTCAATAAATATACACCCCCATTGTTTAGGTTAGGCATATAAAAATGACTTCTGGCAGTTGTAAACATTTGCAGGATAAGACTAGTGTCCGTAAAACTTTTGTTTGTGTACCTACTTGTGTTTATTTTAAATAAGCTCAATAAGTAAAAAAAATTGGTAACCAATTAAAATAAATTACAAAATACTGTTTTAAAACTTTTACTTACGATTCAAGGCTTCTGTTCGAAATATTATCACCACTTTCAAAGAACTTTTCTAGTTTTTTTTCTGTTTCACTTGTTTCAATATCAGTATACGTTATAAAGACTTCGTCAGCATCTTGTCGTGTAACGTGAGCAATTTCTTCGATGACCAAGTTATGAGGTTCTTCATCAATAACAGCTTTGTTTTTGTTTTCACCAATATCTTCAGTACCGTTGGTCTCAAGAAAAACAAATTCGTCATCCAGGCTCGTCAAGGAGCTAAGAGACCTTGATTTCTCGAGTCTTTTTTGGATTTGCTCGTATTTGTTTCGTACCTTTTCATGTATGGTCGCAAAGTGTTTTTTATTGAGATTTTCTGGTTCGTTCTTTTTAAAACCTTCCATTGTACTGACTCAGTTTTTGCACCATTACTTAACAAATGCAAACAACAGAATAGTTTAGCTTGACATTGTCGTATTGATAAGTCTAGTCCAATCTTATCTAATACACAGTTATTGATTATATGATACAGTCGTAACTATCATTATCTATTACACTTGTATTCTTATCTAAAATGAAGATTTTGTTCATTACGTGTAGCAACTACCAAGTATACGACGGTAAACTTCATACAAGTAAAGTAACCTATTCATTTTACTACCTAAATAATTATTTCAGGCGTTGTTTTAAATAAGTATAAGATAGGGATCCTACTAAAATTAGTTAACTTATAAGTAGAGTGATGGCACCAGTAATGGACATGGCACCAATTATGGACATTATTTTCGTTGATCGAATTTATTAAGCAACTGGCCCAACATTTTTCAATTGGAGATACTAAAACATAAGCAATAGACGTTTGGGCTTTCATTTTGATACACCTCATCAAAATTGCCCGTTTTATTTGAAGATGGTTGGGAATTAAAATATCGTTTCGCGCGGTGGTCATAAAAATCCGTTTTTGTTATTGAAATCGTTAAGGAGGTGAGTACATATTTGTGCATGGTATTATCTTGTGTTGTGTTGTAATGAGATTTTTTGTTATTTTTACGAAATAATACTATATTGCAAGTAAATTGAGCTAAGTTGAATATGTCCAATCCCAATAATAAGTTTTTTGTGGGGTTTGTTCATCACTGGGTTCGATTTTTTACGAATTCCAGTTATGGACAAGTGTCCATTCTTAAGTTTTTAATATTTTTTTAGTTTATTGTATTAAATTATTTAATTTGTTGCACTAAACATTTTGGTTGAGTTGATTTTGTGATTGCTCTTTTTTTTCCAATGATGGACAATGTCCATAAATGGCTATTTTTAGTCGTCCATCATTGGGTTCTTTGTTTTATCTTATATATAGGGAGGGCATTTGATACTATATGATGCTGCATGATGCTGCTGAGGATAGGAGAAATGATGATCACAGCTGCCCTCCGGTTTCTTTTTCTTCTTCTTCAACCTTATTCTACCCAATGCTGAGTAAAGGTCTCTTCCAATTCAGCCCACTTCCCACGATCTCAAGTTTCCCGCATCCAATGTTACCCAGCCACATGCACCAGATCATCGGTCCACCTCGCTGGCTGTCTTCCGACATTTCGCCGCCCCTTTCTCCGTCTCCAATCCAGCATCCTTTCTTCCGTCGGACCTACGACAGACATGGCCCGTCTACTTCCTTTTCTTCAAAGCTATGGTTTTTGTTATGTCGCACGTCGGTTAGTCTGGTTCTCTTCTGAATATCGGTATTACGGATCCGGTCACAAAGAGAAATACCTAACATAGCTCTTGCCTTATACTACTTGGAGTCGATGGATGATCTGCCTCGTGAAGTCCCGGCTCCATAGACCATTACGAGAAGAACGCACCGATGAAACGTGCGACGCTTGAGGTATAAAGACGCACACGTTTGTCTTTCAGGACGTCTGAGAGCTTACCAAAATCCCCCCTTCCCAGTTGGATTCGCCCTCCGGTTTGGGGTCCCTCAAATAACTTTGCATAACAAAGTCCAGGCAAAAGTCCTGCAGTTTGTGCTATGGTACTTCAAACTATTCTCACGGCAGAGGAAGAGGGCAATTTGGTGAAATGGTTGGTCGCAATGAGTTAAAAGCACTTTCACATAAATTTTCAAATAAATTAACAGAGAGCGTGCAAAAAATTCTCCAGGCTCCAGGTATCCGGAGCCAAGTATCTTCATTCTACATCTGGTGAGGGCGTCGCAGTGACACACCAAGTGTTCCACAGTTTCACATTCCTCTCCACACATTCTGCAGTCGCTGCTGTTTGTAAGTCCCATTTTGTGTAGGAGTTCGTTGACTCCTAGGTGACCAGTGAAGACTCCTGTTGTAAGTCGGATTTGTCTTCAGTTTAGAAACCAGAGTTTTTTAGTCCAGTTTTCATTTGGGTGTTGTGTAAATTGCCGTGAGGACCTTAGACCTAAGCATGCCTTCCACTCTTCGGTGTGGCTCTTGATTGTGTTTTCCTTAAGGCCTGTGTTAAAGGTGTTGAACGCCATGCGCATTATATACCAGCCCCGACTGCACTTTATGGGCTCCAAGGGCCTTCACCGCAGCCTGGTTGTCACTCAAAATATAGATGGTTTTTCGTCCAGGTGCCTGTCTATATTTTCTTGTGCACATGCAGCATACGTCT
The DNA here is from genome assembly GCA_038024825.1 of Polylopha cassiicola. Taxonomy (NCBI): domain Eukaryota; kingdom Metazoa; phylum Arthropoda; class Insecta; order Lepidoptera; family Tortricidae; genus Polylopha; species Polylopha cassiicola. The sequence goes on along the minus strand of CP149044.1, from coordinate 8,722,693 downwards.
CTGCCTGAAATTCTGTGGCATGCTTTCCCATGCTTACACTATAGCATATATATGCACCGCAGTTTCTGATAGATCTCAGCTGATTGATTTATTACCTATGTTACCAATTCTAAGCTGCAGCTGCTGGCAAAGAGGCAAAGCCTCAATTAATGTTTAATAAATGATTAAAAACCAGATCGTTGATTGAAAGCCTTATAGTATAACTTTGAAATCTAAGGCTGATCACGTTAAAAGTTCAAATAGAGTTAATCAAAACTAGATTTTTGACATTTGTTTTATTTATCTGTGCAATAAAAAAAGTGTCCATTAATGGATGTTCATGACTGGGTCCATGTCCATTACTGGGGGTCCATCACTGAATCTTCGATGTCCATCAATGGTGATATCGTAAATTTCAATTTATGTATTTTTTATTAATTATGTATTATTCATACAGGATTTTTGGTGTTGTTTAAATGTTCCTCATGTATCTGAGTACCGAACAAAAAATCACCATTTTTGTATTGCCAAAAAACATCCCGTTTTTAAACGAAATTCTAATTTAGTGCGCTTAACATGTCCATAATTGGTGCCATCACCCTACTTATATCTTTTTAAAAAACCAATACTCTTAACCAAAGAATAAAGTAAACAAACGATAATCAGACAATAACATGTATTTATTATTTCACTTAAGTACCTACTTATTTTGTCACACGGTTAGATTAGGTACTTAATAGGTCTCTACTGTAATAGGTATTTTATTTTGTTATGTGCAGTTATTCATAATTATTTTTTCTTATATCTTTTATTGTTGTGTTTTTAAGGAAGATTAACAATTAGTAAGTTAATATCTCATGAAAAATAAACAATTATTTTGAAGTAGGTACATAAATAATTAAATGGACAAATCATTATTAATTTATGAAATTGATTAGGAACATCAACTAGTGTATTCTTTCCATTTAAAATTTTACAACAAAGGAAATAAATTCATTCTTTTGTTTTAGCCCTTTTCAAAACTCGTGAGATTTGAGATAGGTAGGTAGGTGCCCATTTAAGATAAAGGACTAATTACCGAAGAAAAAAGTAATTAGGTCCTCTTGTAATTGCTTGTTTTGTTTTCCCTTGTGGAGCGCTTGTTGGATTTATAACGGTAGGGTTGCCATTATTCTTCCTGAGAAGTGGAAAACTGCAATTTAAACTTATACAGTTGGCGGAAAATTAAAAAAGGAGTGTCATCTTTTCTAATTGTCCTAATTTATCTGTATTTAAGTAAGTAAGTACATTTTATATTTTCGTATATTCTGGTAATAGTGCCATAGTTTCCCACAAATAAAGTCTATAATGGACATAGTTATTTAAGTGTTTGCCAACCCTGATAGTTGTTACAATAGCAATAATTAAACATAGGATCTTTTGTTTTTGTGCTATGTTTTAGAAACAGGTAGTTCATTATTTGCTTTTTTAAGCATGCAAGGGTTTATTTTTATACAAGAGAACGTCTTGGTTATTTTTAGTATGTGACATAACTATTTTGATACCAATTTTTATTAGTAGCAATAACTGCATGCTATAAACAATATTAAACTACCATAACATTAGACTAACATATTTACGTGGTTACTGAATGACTTTATATATATATATATATATGAATATAGTGCATAATATTATCATTTCAGTACTAAGTAGGTAGTTCTGTTTTCATTTAGTTCTATAATTGAAATAACGACATTATTAAGTATAGTGCACAGTAATATCAAGCCAACCAATTAATAACCTTTTAATTGGTAACAAGGCACAACTTCGAGTATAAAAATGTTTTTCTTACTTGCAAGTTGTTTTTCCTAAAGCGGAGCAGCAGCTTGCAGCCAATTAGAGTGTAACTTTCATTCAATTGAAAAATGAGAGGTATGTTTTATTGAAACGCATTCTTCTTTTATATAAAGTTGATTCTTACAAAATGTATTAAAAATAATATAATTCAGTTACCTATTACGATTTGTTTTTATTCATCTCGGTGATTGTGATACCATTTTGTTTTTTGTACTGGTTTCACTAGCGAGATATGATAATACTGTGTATTTTAATTATTGCGCGGGACTTATTTTTAACTGGAATAATAAATACTTAGCTTATGTCGTTTTCAAGGATTCAATGGATTTCTATTCCGAAGTATCTAGGTACATCATAATCGGGTCTGCGGTCCAACATAGAAAAAAAATCTTTTTTTTTTGAAGTGACTTTTTATGTGCATCAAAGAATAACAAGAATGCCATTTCTTCCACGGGTTTTAAGTGCTGAGCGTTGTAAATTATCCGGTACCTGACTGAATACAAAGTCCAAATTACTCAAATGTTCGTCATTCCGGCGGCGCGTCGCGTTGAGGTCGCCTGATGTATTATGACGTCACTGGCAAAGGAGTCACGGCGGTTATTCACGTCGAGTAAACTTATGAGGTTGTGCATTTTGCAGCACTGAAAAATAACTGCAGTTTTAGAATGCAATTTAACACTCGATCTCTTCTTCGCCAACCTGTTTAAACAATGGATTATTGATTCCTTTTGTTTAAGAAGGACCCACATTCATTCGTTGGTCTGAGGGTAAGTATCGAATTAGCTTATATTTTTTCCGCAACAATGCGTAATTATTTATTAGGTAGGTAATATTTTTCGTGCTGTTGTTTAAATTAGTTTGTTTTTTTTAATAGTAGGCAAAATATTACCGGACTTCAGTTTCCAGTTATCTATTTTTAAAGATCGATCGGAATGAAACTTTAGTTGTGCCAAGTAAAAATTCCAATTTTATTCACAGACCAACTTCCGTCGCCGCAAACTTGGTTTTCCTTGCATCTTATTTTTCAAATAAAGTTTCTAGATTTCAAACTAAAATGGTTAATTTATGGTACACTGTCGTAGAAAAGTTTTCTTCTAGCTTGACTGTGACATAATTTAACTTAAAAATAATAAAACTAAACACAAAGCAAATTAAGTACCAATCAACAAAGAAAATATTATATATATTTGTAAAGTTGCCTATTTAAGAGTAAAAGTGTGAGTAGTTTCTTTTTATTATAGCTAGTAAAATGACTTCCATAAAATGGTATATCCAGCCCAGCTTGTTATCAATCACGATAAACCAATACCAATTTTAGGACGATTCGCATTTATATCCCAGAGGCTTTGTAGGGTTTACATAAAAATTCTTCTCACGCGGCTCTGATCTCGATTTGATTGCTGCAGAAGATGACCCTGCAGGTCCTTCATACGACGGTGGAAGGGACATCTCCCGAATTTATGACACCCATCCACTTTTATTACGAATTGGATGAACGAGTGCAGATGTAGCTATATTTTGAGTGCACGCACACATAAGGCAGTTTATATTTATGGATTGAAAAGGAAGCGACGCTTCAATATCTTAAGAACGCCGGAGCCAATGTATATATCAAGTTTCCAATTTCGATCAATAACAATAATTACAAAATATTTCAGTATACTAAACTATTCCCGAAACATTTCTTTAATTAATCAAACGAACGCCCAGATTTTAATCGACCAGCCAGTAGGTAACATTGTATGAAAATTCATATTTTAATATTTATTTTTATCATTGACCGTGGAGTGCTGTTTCAATTAAGTAATACATATTACTTTATTTATTTAAGTAGCTACTACATTCTGTCAATTAATACATTTATATATCCGAAAGCTACAGGCATAACATTATGCCTATGTCCAGCCAAGCAAAGTCTGTTGTCATGTACTACTGAATGAAAAAGGGTATAAAAAGTTTTATTTTCCGTCGTCCAAAACCGCAGTAAAAACGTGAAATTTTTCCTAACGCGCGTTGTGGCAGGTAAAAATGTCCCGTCAGCGCGCGATGGCCTGATTGCTTTTTGATTACACCTTGCTCCGTGAGATCCTGGACACATTGATTGAGAAGGATTGCCTGGTTCTGTTTACGGTAACGTTTTTGTCTTTACATAAAGAACGGTTATGCATTTACTAACGAGTACCTACTCAATCTTTCAACCCTTGTGATGACAAGCTTTGGGACGTCTAGTAGCTCATTTATTGAGTATCGAAAATCTGTTTCCATAATTGAAAAAGTTATATTAATGAAACTCTAGAATATTTAAAACGGTCTATAAATATCGTCGAAAACGAATTCGCGAATTTTTAACTTAAATGAAACTTCACTAGAATGAATCGACAATTTATAATTTAATTTTATTCGAAATGCCAATTTGAAGAAAGTCCGCTACGTAATTTTGTATTTACTTACTTGTTCCTCGTCACCAGAAATAATTCCAGCTAGTTCAATTAACTGGCGCTGATAGAAGCAAACGCTCTCAGTTTTAATCATCAGGGATTTGCAGACACTAATTGAAAGGTCGTCCATCTCCTGTCCAGCTTGAGCGCGTACGGCTACTTACACTAATTTTAAATAGAATATAATTAAAAGCAGATCTTCTTTACTCTTTGACATTCAACCTATACTTGACTATTAGTTATTGGTAAACAGTTTCTCATAGTTCAAAATAAATCCATCGCGGTTATTACACATTGGAATGAAACACTATAACGGATTTCATTTCCGAAGCGCTAGCAACGCCCCTATTTGTTTTATTTGTAGGTATTGTAAAATAGTTAATATATGCGTACAATGAAACAAAATATTTAATTTTAATATTCTAAAACAGGGTTGTAGTTAAAATTTTATAATTTATAAATAACATCAGCGTTAGACAATCGGCAGCTCAGTCGTACTACGAAATTAGGAACTGTAAAATTTTCGGAACGAGAGCAAATAAAATATACGTTATAGTGTTTCATTCCAATTTATATTAAATTGTACCTAATTGCTTGGTATTAATTGCTACCTAGCTTTTTATAATTATAAAGGGTCCTTTTGTCATGGCGGAAAATATTAAAAAACAATTATTATTTTTATTTGCAAAAAATATCTTTATGAATAACTAAAAACCGTAAATGAGACTTCAATGGTCTTTATATACCTCAATTCACACATCTGTATTCGTAAAATTCTGTCAAGCATTTACGAGGCGAGCAAACTGCACAATGTAGGTAAAGTATATGAAAACTCTGTAAATACGGGTCGCGAAACCTATTGTATACTGATTGTTTTTTGTTACAGTAAAATAAAATACAAAAATTGAGTTTATATAGGTACATGTTTCACGAGTGTTACCCACATAAAATGTATTTACCTATGTATTCATTTAACTCGTTGTAAACATCCGTTTTGTTCTGTCAAGGATACTTTTAGACGTAACTCAGCTGATGGACTAAATGCCAACAGTAAAATAAAATGGTTGCTGTAAAATAAAATGACACCCGGGATTGTTCCCACACCGCGGAGATTGTGTTATTGTGAAAATTAAATCTGTAATCGCAAGTAGTTTCTTCTTGTCATTAAGCAATTATTGAGATACGAAAAACAAACGGAAGCATGAAGCGTTGTATGATTCATTGTATTAATTATATGATAAATACGTACCGAGTTGGAATGTCACAGATAAATAAAATATTTATATCTGGTTATTTTATGTAGTATTTTTGTAAATGTTTTATTCGAATGTAGAATCAAAGTACGCATGTGTTAACTAATTATTATTTTGATCAATAACGTGACTGTAAAACTTATACCGTTTGAAAGTTAGGTAGAATCTAAACAACTAAACAAAGTTACAATAGTATAATGTAAGTATCCACTGACAGCGATCAAGCGCTTGCCAATAAAGGTTTACGGAACCCTTCGACCGCTCTTATCTCGCGGTCGATTGCACCCGACCAATTTGTACAGAATCCTTTCCAAAATTCTAGTGAGGTATTTCTCTAAGATTTGTTAAGTGTTTACTTGTAAAACTTATGTGTAGTTACTTATAAAATAATTATAAGTAAATAGAACAGTAGCATATCATCAGTTAAATGATTTAATTGGACCTAAATTGGTAAGTACCTACTAACAAACATTATCTACAAAGGCGTAGCTAGGGTTTTGTTAAGGGCAGGGCAGGAGTGTAAAGACACTGGTCTCTACTTCATAAATAATACTCAATTATCTTTTCGCTCAGTTATGTATAATATTAAATTAAACTCATGAGTACTGAACAATCAATTCAAAGACCTGATAACAATGTTTCCAATTCCAATATTACTTTCTGTCCCCTGTTCGAAATCGTCCTGCTTTGCCGCCATGACACCAGGACGCGTTCCCTTTTTGAATATCCTGACTACATTTTATTCGACTAAGGCAACAGCAAACAGCCATAGAATTTAATTACAACTTGACAGATATGAATTATTTTACAAAAGCTAACAAATTCGTCCATCCTGATAACATTTCACGTCCCCGTGAATACAAATATTAACAAATTCGTCCAAGTGTAAACAAAAAGACTTACTGATCACATGCACCAAAAACATGCAACAATTACTTAACAAATATTTGAAATAAAATCTGTAAATACTTAGGTATCAGATAAAAGAAAATAATAATAATCACATAATCATCAGTACTATACACTTAGGTACGTTAAAACTTTGGGATCTGTTCATTAAAAATTTTATAAAACATCTTAAAGTTAAGTACGTTAAATCTTGAACTGATCTCAACAAAAACTTTTTAAAAAAAACATTATGAATAGATAGATAGATAGTTCAGAAAAAGAAAATATAATTATACAGATATAAAAGATAATAGATTATTCCTCGTTCATTTTACTAAAAACTTAAACTGTTATAAATCCCGAATCGTAACATAAACTCTTTTGCATAAAAATAAATATTACTCAAACTTCGACTGTATACTGGACTGCGTAGCTTGGACCCCCAGCTGGTGGTGTTTCTACTACATCTGGTGAGAATCACTGGAACTCGTTGGATGCAGGCAGCGCAGAATACATCGCTGTCAAAATCTTCGAAAAGAATCGTGTCCATCAGTGGATGTCTCCCGGTCGATGATGGTAACAGCTGCCATGTGATGTGAACCTGAGTTAATAATTTACAATTACTAGTGTACTCATTGCACTCACAAATAACTCACACCAATGTGAACTTTACACACAAGGTTAATCCCGCTCAACATGAACGTTACACTAAACTCCGCTCTACTAGTGCACGTTGCATAACACTCTACTTTACTAGTGCACATTGCACAAAACTCTACTCTATTAGTGCACGTTGCACAAAACTTTACTTTACTAGTACACCTCGCACAAAACTTTACTAGTGCACCTCGCACAAAACTTTACTAGTGCACGTTGCATAACAGTCTACTTTACTAGTGCACGTTGCACAAAACTTTACTAGTGCACGTTGCACAAAACTTTACTAGTGCACGTTGCACAAAACTTTACGTTACTAGTGCATCTCGCACAAAACTTTACGTTACTAGTGCATCTCGCACAAAACTTTACTAGTGCACGTTGCACAACAGTCTACTTTACTAGTGCACGTTGCACAAAACTCTATTCTATTAGTGCACGTTGCACAAAACTTTACTTTACTAGTGCACCTCGCACAAAACTTTACTTTACTAGTGCACGTTGCACAAAACTTTACTTTACTAGTGCACCTCGCACAAAACTTTACTTTACTAGTGCACGTTGCACAAAACTTTACTTTACTAGTGCACCTCGCACAAAACTCTACTCTATTAGTGCACCTCGCACAAAACTTTACTAGTGCACGTACACATAGCTTCACTGGTACACGTTGCACACAGCTCCACTATTGCACGTTGCACAAAACTTCACTCGTGCACGTTGCACTGAGCATCAATCACTAGTACACGTACACATAGCTTCACTGGTACACGTTGCACACAGCTCCACTATTGCACGTTGCACAAACTTCACTCGTGCACGTTGCACTGAGCATCAATCTCTAGTACACGTACACATAGCTTCACTGGTACACGTTGCACACAGTTCCACTATTGCACGTTGCACAAAACTTCACTCGTGCACGTTGCACTGAGCATCAATCTCTAGTACACGTACACATAGCTTCACTGGTACACGTTGCACACAGCTCCACTATTGCACGTTGCTCACAAACTTCACTCTCGTGCACGTTGCACTGAGCATCAATCTCTAGTACACGTACACATAGCTTCACTGGTACACGTTGCACACAGCTCCACTATTGCACGTTGCACAAAACTTCACTCGTGCACGTTGCACTGAGCATCAATCACTAGTACACGTACACATAGCTTCACTGGTACACGTTGCACACAGTTCCACTATTGCACGTTGCACAAAACTTCACTCGTGCACGTTGCACTGAGCATCAATCTCTAGTACACGTACACATAGTTCCACTATTGTACGTTGCACAAAACTTTACTCGTGCACGTTGCACTGAGCATCAATCTCTAGTACACGTACACATAGCTTCACTGGTACACGTTGCACACAGTTCCACTATTGCACGTTGCACAAAACTTCACTCGTGCACGTTGCACTGAGCATCAATCTCTAGTACACGTACACATAGTTCCACTATTGTACGTTGCACAAAACTTCACTCGAACACAGGATCTTCTAGCTCTAATAATTCGCCTTCAACGGTCGCCATCCATAGTTGCCCACACCGTTTGATCGAATTTGATTAAGGATGTGGCTCCCGTATGTTGATCTTCTGCCTGTTCACTGCTACGTTATATTCTACTAATACCTATTCATAATTAATTATTCTTTACTTGCAATCATGGTCAACGTTCTTACAAAAAATCTAAGATCTGTGTGCACGTTGCACTAAAAACCCTACAAACTTATCAAAATGTATCATTTGCTTTGCAAAACAATGCAAAACTTCGCAAATTAAACACAATTTAATCACTGACATTTTAAAAATAGTTTTCCAAACATGATACAGAAGATACATGTAGCAATAACTGTCAGATCAAGCTATAATTTTATTCTCAATCGTCATTTACTATTTTATCGTCTAGCCCACGTACTGTATCGATGACAATACAATTCGTTTGTGCTTTTTAAATAAATAATCTTTCATATACTTAATAAACTTCTACTAGCCGGTATAAAATACCCTCAATACATGATCTCTAATCACGTGCTCAGAACAACTAAAATATAAGTACCTAGGTACGTACACATTTTATCTTACCCTATCTGAAATGATTAATTTGTATATACTTATTAAACCAATATGAATGAATCTACTGACTGATTGACTATCTGATAGGTACAGACTGACAGAATCCAAGTTTAACTTTTAAATCTCTCAATGAATTTAATCAACACTCAGCACCTATTTAATAAATATTCGACTGTTAACGTTATGATAAATATGACTGAATATATTCGGCAACTCATATCTCAAGTGGTAAAAAGTTCTTTAAAACTTTTATCATTTCAACAAATTTACCAGTAAATGAGGTATATGTACTTATCATACCTACTTGTCCATATTTGTCATTCATCAATTCCATTAAATAGATTTATAAATTTAACAATCTTAGATATAATAGAACGCAAGGTACGTTCCTCATTATCTTACGTGTATCGATTAAGTAGGTACTTATCCATACTTAACATAATTTAACTCATCTTAATTTTTAACAACATTTCCTTTTTAGTTCTGTTTACCAAAAACAAAAATCTCCGAATACTACTTAATACTACTTATCATGATTATTACTTTCAATTAATATCATTCTCTTTAAAATATATTAATTAGGTACATTCTCCAATGCTAAATTCATTATATCGATAGATTAATTTAATTCTCAATATTTATACAACATTAAAAAAAATTGAAATGTCCGATTACCCGATTAGGTAGGTACATGTAACCATACCGAGATCGTCAATACAATAACAAGATTAATTTTAGTATTAAAATTCAAATGTCACAGGTATGTAAATAAAAAAAATAATCTTTAAAATATGACTTTCTCATTAGTCGTCAAAATAATAAAATGAATCACATTTAGTAATATAATAAATACAATACTAGATCTCAAATCATCATTCACGTTTAATTTAACATTCTTCTTTTAAAAGTCATAATCAATATTAAATCTGTTAAATGATTTCTTTAGTATTGCAAAGCCAGTTAAACAAACCCAGACTTAGGTATTGACTTCATCAACGACCAAATACTAACGGCACATGAGTAATATCATTTTTATAAAAATGCGTTTTAAACAAAATTCATAAATTTTAGTAATTAGGTACTTATTTAATTACTTAAATCTCAGGTAAGTATGTACCTAAATTCTTATTCTACGATCACGATATTGGATCGAACTCTCTGATAGGTGAGTATCATCAAAATACTTAGAAGTTAACAAAAAATACTGATTAAAATACATACATTTACTTTGTTACACATCTCAGGACTGTCTTATATTCATAAAAGCTCACCCTTATATTGTTTCAGACGATCAAAATAATAATAATTTAAGTATAAGTAAGCAAATCTATTCAAACGTGTTCTGGAGTGGAGACCGCGTCTCGGCAAGCGTAGTGTAGGACGTCCTCAGGCAAGGCAAAAATCGTCACTTCACGATTTGCGTAAGATGGCTGGCAGGAGCTCAATGCAAGCAGCCGAAGATCGAGCAAAGTGTTGGAGAGGCCTATGTCCAGCAGTGGACGACGATAGGCTGATGATGTGATATGATGTGAAGAAAATCTAGATCTTTTCATCCTGTACCTATAAATAGAATCCATTTCTCTTCTAAATCTGTTACAAACAAAATATATCAGTTCCTTACTGTTCAAATATAAAACTGTCACCTAATTCTGCCAAATAAGTATGTATTGCTATATTATTAAATCATAATAAGTCCATAGTACCTACGTAGATACTACAAATTCATAAAACAAAATAAAATATATATATACCTACTTGTAAACTGCATAGGTACCCATTAACAAAATGACATCACAATTACTCTGAATTACCTACAGTTTTATAAGCATTACCTTCCCATGAGACAATAAATGAAAGTCTTAAATGAAAACTGACCTATAATCCACATAGGATAAGAACTGATATTATATACTTAAATATCACTTCATTTTTGAATTCTACTCATACTTAATCTTATAAGGTATTAGTAAGTCACTGCACTATTACTTAATGATAATGCCAGATCTTATTATTTTAACTGAACTTCTTGAAAAACAAAGGATACTTACATAAAATCTACAAAGCATTTTCTGATAATAGATTTTCTAAAGTAACCAATTTATTTATTTATTTAAGTATTTTTTTTTTACCGATTCAAAAAAAAATATATATTTTTCTGTCAGTGAACAGAAACCTTTATTTGCCTTTGACGTACCTATGGTATTATCTGTATTTTTTTTTCTCATCTGTCATTCTGTCATTTGTAGCAATTAAAATTTAATTTTATAAATTATCATAATAATCAAGTTTCTAGCTCTTTAAATTTAGTTACTGTTTACACACTTATACACTGACTTGCACAAGCTTTGCCCGTTAACAGAATAAAACATAATTTTGCCATAAGTACTTATCTAAATAATTACAGTGATAAACTTACTATTGTGAACTATATTTTTTTCTTTTAGGTAAATGAAGATACTAATATAAAACAAATGACTTTGAAAATTGATGTAGACACCTAATTATTACTGATTCAAGTCAGACACTGTCCCCATCTGTCATCTATAAGTAATATGAACACTTGAATATGTGATGTTTAGCTTACAACGTCATAAACAAAAACCACAGAATTGCAAACTCAGCTGATGAATATCTGTTTTCAACTTGATGTTATGAATGTTTTATATTTAAGTACATACATTTATCTACCATCACTGTCTATCCATAATCATAATTATAGAAAACAGCCGCAACACTTCTTGTCCAAAATGAAATCTTGAATCTTATAAACTACAAAAAAAAAACTTGTCTGTACCTTTTCATTTCTAAATATAGGTAATAGCTTCTAAGATGACCTGTCTCAATGAATTAAATAATTTTCCTTATGTGTTTATAGAAGTTGGTGGTCTCAATGTTCAACTTCTCCGTTCTCTCCGAGAGCACTCTGGAATTGCTCCTTCCAACTTGTGTTGTGTTTGGCTGAGTAACAATAGCTCAACACCATCATTTTATTCAAAAACCACTCTATGGATGATTAGTCTAAAAACATATCAACTTTTAGTTACAACAAATTCAACTTGTATTCTAAATAAATCTTGTATACCTATATAATTCTTGCTTTATTGAATAAGATATTAACTTTTTCCATTAGGTAGATTATCTCAACAATTTGTCTAAAATGATAAAAATCTTTTAATTGTAACAAAATTAAACCTTCTTGTCATTGCTGTGTGTGTACTTATGTCTTTCCTATTTTAACAATAGAATGTTTTTGTTTTTTTTTTTTTTTACTCTGTAAATATTTACTAATAATTATGCTCTCATTTCTTTCTCTACTTATTTAAATACTTCAGTTAATTCAAGATAAATCTTTACATAACCTTTGAGATATACTTACTCTGATTGCTATTAGATTATCTAAGTATCTATATATTTATTATTAATGAGAAATTTTGAAATTTATCAGAACAGTGACATAATTCATAATATTATTATGACCAAATCTTGTAAAGCATTGACGCTTGTCTTTAGTATTCTAAATTCAAATATATCAATACCATAGTTTAACTAATTTTGCAACACAATAACAAACACTTAATATTTGTTGTATACCTACTTATTTAATTATCTCATTAATTAAATTCTTAATCATTTGTGAACCAAATTATTGAACTCACCTTCTGTAATATCATACTAAACCTGTATTTGGGCGTGACTAGAATCCCGTCTTCTGAATTTGTAAAGACACTGGTCTCTACTTCATAAATAATACTCAATTATCTTTTCGCTCAGTTATGTATAATATTAAATTAAACTCATGAGTACTGAACAATCAATTCAAAGACCTGATAACAATGTTTCCAATTCCAATATTACTTTCTGTCCCCTGTTCGAAATCGTCCTGCTTTGCCGCCATGACACCAGGACGCGTTCCCTTTTTGAATATCCTGACTACATTTTATTCGACTAAGGCAACAGCAAACAGCCATAGAATTTAATTACAACTTGACAGATATGAATTATTTTACAAAAGCTAACAGGAGTAAACACACTAAGAATATATCTTAGGTAATTTTCGACATTCGCAAGGGAATCAGAACCTACACGGAACTTCTAGATGGGGCACTGCCGCCCCTGCCTGTACTGTACTAGTGTAGTTATATTTTATAAATTATAAAAATGTCATACAGTAGGTAGGTAGTATTAATTTATTCAGACTATAAATTCTCAAGGTCGGTTTAAAACCAAAAGTTGCTTCAAGGAATACTTTGCACTGTGTAACTTACAGAATTGAAGCTCCTATCTTTAAACCATACTAGACGATTCGAACTTGATTCAATTAACGATGTGGATTAGCCCGTTAAAGTCAGCTGGAGACAGTTTCCTTTACTTGATTTTGCTAAGGACCTCTTTAAAGGAGGTCTTTAAAACGAAAATTGGCTAGGTACGACCCTGTAGTTTTTATTTGATAACAATCTACTTTTGATTAAAAGAAACTTAAGATAGGTACTACGCGTAGGCTAATTTTATTATTAGGAATGTAGTTCATAATAAAGTACCTACTTGGTTTTGCGATAGCAATAATATCTATTGCTAATTATTTACTTCTTTTTTTTTTTTTTTTTTTATTGATAATATATTTATTTAATCATAATTATTAGCAATCATATCTATAGATGTAATCCACATTCCACACGCAGGCTTCGTCAAACAAATTTACTTCTTGTGAAATTATCGGAGAGCGTCACTTTCATCAGTATAGATATTTAAAACGTAATGATATAGGTAGGTACCTACTCACAAAAATAATGACTTGAAATTGATTCTCATATCCGATAAAATCGTTTCTGCAGGTATCGTTCATCGATTTTTAGGCACCGGAAGTGGATTTCTTATCAAACCAAGAAAAACGTTCGCCGTTACCTAACAATTGTCCGCAACCAGTGGATAATTGTGATGAAAATATTTTCAGATCTGTGAATGATCAAACAAAGTGACTGCTAATTCTCCTTTGCAATGTTCAATAAGCAAAACAATCTTTGAAATTACTTTGACAATGTTTTCTCTTCCCGCTCCCTTAGGAAAAGTCCCCGATACCATTTCATTTAGAACACGAGACATGTAGTCTCATCTGTGAAATGTCATCTGCTTACATCAACAGAATAAATGCCGAACCATGTTGCAAATGCAAAAGGGTTCTGCAAGTGTTTTATTACCCACTATGATAAAAACAAATAAGAAAAAGTAAAACACTACTTTATTGATTATTTTTCATATTTTGATATTCGGAGCATAACATATTTGAACTATCCCGAGCTGGAAATGTCGGGATATTATAAATATTACCTAGCAATGAAACTCGTCTGCACAATATCAGCTTGCATTTAAACGCAATCTTTTTTGTTTCTGATAATATTATGTTTTCATACGTTATATTAATTCCCTCAAAAACCTAGTCCTGTTAGTCGTCTACAAGAATTGCTCATAGGAGTTACACTGGAATTGTAACTTTTCTATAACATACACATTATTTTAAAACATATCAGCAACGTCCTTCAAAAACAATCGCTAATAGGCTCTCAATTTTTAACCGAACCCAAAAAAACCCTTTTTAATCAGGGACGAAACGCTCAGTGAATCGCTGAACGTATCAAAAGTTGGTCGCGCCTAATGTGGGCACGCATTAGCCTAATGAAAACCGTCCCAGTGAAATACTTTCGCAATTAAAGTAAGCGTTGTCGGGCAAGAGTGTATTGTGTGAACCCTAGGGAAATCAACCGCAGGCGCAGCGTATACCTAATTCCACACAAGTCAACTGCCGTACGTAGCGATTAATTGACGGTCTCTAACTTTTGCTTTTTGTCCCTTTTAACAGTGTGCTGGCTTCATTTTCTGTTGACGTGATCATACTTCAAATGGTGTTTAATGAAAGATCGTTGAGACGGTTTCATGTATTTGAAGTGTTGTGTTGGGTTACAAATTCATAAAAAGGGGAGAGGAACTTTAAATGTAGGTACCTATATTGCTATCTCATTTATTTAATTTTTAAAAAGTAAAATGCTTTAGATTAATCTTAGACCAGATTACGAAAGACTTAAACATTCAATTTCAGTTTGTGAGATCAAGTTTAAAAACATTATGACATATTATCTATCTTGCGTGTAATCTAATATTTTAAATCTAAATTAACCTATTTCACATTCTTTTATAAAGCCCATACCTACATTTCTCATTCCATAGAATTTCAAGTCCTTGCAACTTGCGAACTATCTCGAAAAAATAGAAATCGAAGGCATTTCGCCTCTCTGGAGCAAGATCGCTTCGGCAGATAGCTGCATTAATGTTAAACTTTTATATTACGACGTGGATTTTATATTAAACTATTCATTACAAATGATCAATTGTCATTGTTACCTTACCTACTAAAATATCATGGGAGTTTTCTGGGTAAAATTAGCATTCATGTAGGTACATAAGTAATTATAAGTTGAACCTAACAGGCTTATTTTCATTAAAAGTTATAATAATGACACCAAACAGAGTTTTAAAGTAACTATTATTTACAACTTGGTTATTTAACTTTGGTATCAGAATGTACTATGAATTAAGTACCTACTTAAATTTTTTCCTGATCTTTTTGCTATCCATTACGCAACATCCACAATACGAGAATGATTATATACGTCGGAGCATTATGAAATCTTGTTACAACTTTATAGTAGGTTCCGAAATGTCCCTTCCATATCTCCAATGAAATTGTGCATAATGGCAGAAAATTATCTATAAAATCACTATCAGTGGTTTGTGGTTTCGGTGTAGAACTCACGTTGTAGGTACGACTTTTAAAAATAATCCTGAGCTCAACATTTCATTTGCTAGAAACATGGCGATGTTCGAACTCAATCCAATTTGCTTTGACATCCTTTTATCTCCATCGCAAAGCATCCGACAGGCATAGTTATCGATCTTGGATTACAGGAAGTTAAACTAAAAATCCAATCATTGTTAAGTATCTGGGAGAAAAATTAAAAGCACTTGAATTTTCACTTGTAGAATAGTTGGGTCGTTAATTGTTTCTTAAATAGTCGGATATCACCATCGTGACACATTTTTAAGTTTTCGTTAGAATTATTTGTGCGTTATTAATAAGCTGAAAAAAATATGTATACCTACTACGTTCTTAAATACTTATTTATGACCTCAATTGTATTTGCACCAACCAAACATACTGCTGAATTTCTTGATCACTTTGAACTGGACTGACAGATATAACTATGTTGAAGCTTGTTGAAAACGGACTTTATAACAGATTCAGAGAGATTTTCGGAGCAGAAGGGGACAAGTCGCAAAGCGGTTTAGTTTTCCCGCTTTGCCCGCCAACCATTCAAAGTTTCGTAAGAGGATTTCATAACAAAACCGCATCTAGTTCTTTAGTCGCATCGCTAACATAACAGTTTACTTTTAAAATGGTTGAGTCATTTAAAAAATAAACGTTTTTGACTCTCGTGTACCTACCTACTAATTTAATGGTATGGTTTAGGGAATGATCGCAGCATACTAAAGTAACTAAAATGTGACGATGTCAATGTGAGAAACAAGGAGTTTCATTATACTATGCGCAATCATAAAATAAAGCAACCGTGATTCTCTTGGAGATATAATTTTCCCTAGATATTTATGATTTACGTCGCGTGAGAGTCATGTCATAGGTAAATGTGAAAGATAAAACGAAAACTGACTAGAGGCAAACCTAACTTTTATGTAATTTTAATGTTACAAGTAATTTTTATTATCTTACAAGATAAAAATAATGTTTTTTATCTTGTAAGATATATAATATGTCGTAGCGGTGCGATGCTGGCGCTGCCGGTGGCAGATTGACAAACTAATTGTCCTGTCGCTGCGATACTAGTGTCACCATGCGACATTAGATTAAATTAAGTTTTAGTTTATAGAAACGTCAAGCGGGTAGCTTTGACAAGTCGGCACGAGGCTGGCAACTCTGTGGATAGGTTGGTAGGCCTGATTGTCAGGTTTGCCAACCGTTGTCTGTTCGGGCGCGAGGTAACGTTTATGCCATTCTCAATCAAGAGACCGTGGCGTGCGGACGTGATTCTAGCCCCGTACCGAATTTGGCTCGTTTCTAAAAATACCTGTAGATTGAAATGAAGGAATCTCCGACATATATATATATATATATATATATATATGTATATATATATATATATATATATATATATATATAATTATAAAATCGAATACATCAAAACATATATATATATATATATATATATATATATGTTTTGATGTATTCGATTTTATAATTATATTCAGTCCAAAGCTTTGCTGAAGTGAATCTCATGTTATAAATATAAGGTAAAATTGTTAAAGGAAAGGCAGAAGAATTTTTAATTGCAGATTTTGATTAGGTAACGTAAACTTTCTAGTCGAGATTGCCCGGGTAAGTAGGTAGGTAGAATTTTAAATTAATAGCAGTTTATAGACACTAGCAACAGATCACGGTGCTTTTACTTAAACGGGAATACTTTTATATATAATAATATTATTATGATGATATTATTATAGTTGCACACAGCATTTATTTTATATTAGAAGCTCACAAGATCGTTAATCGATTATAAAGTAATTCAACAATTTAAGTAAGGGTTAACTTTTATGTTAATTATAAAAAAAACTATTAACGGGCTTATTTTCGTCAGTTTTTTTTCCATTTATGTACATATATTAGATTAGACTTTAGTTACTACTCTTTAGATTAGATCCCTGTTTTAGAGTTTCGGCAATAATTATTCTTGCGCTACTCTGAGTTTAATCGCACTATTTTTGTAGTTGTGTTATCAACCGGTCATATTATCATCCGCTCTTGACATCAAAATTATAAATTACAGATAACACGACTGCTTACTAAATTCGGTGTTGTAGGTAATATACATAATCAGACGAATGAAGTATCATTATATATTATCAAAAACCGGAATCTTATTATAAAATAACGACCGGTTTTTTAATGCAATCATTTCAACTTATCGTGATACAGACATCGTATCGTTGAAAACATAGACTTTAATTATGTTAAATTAATTTTTATTTAGTATAATTGCATTCTTTGCAGTTGATAGTCGTATTCTCGTACTTAAAATGTTTCTTATAGTAATATTAGTTGTGTTATTAACAACGTTCTATTTATATGGTGTTCGTACTTTTAATTATTGGAATAAAAGAGGTGTAAAACATGATCGGCCTTTACCATATTTAGGCACAAATTTAAAGCAATTTGCACAACGAGCTAGTATGGCCATGGTAGCTAACGAAATGTATAAAAAGTATCCCCAAGAAAAAGTTGTCGGATTCTACAGGGGAACTGATCCAGAACTTATTATTAGAGATCCAGAAATCATAAAAAGGATTCTTAACATGGATTTTGAACATTTTTACGCCAGAGGCTTAAATCCCCATAGAACTGTAGTGGAACCTTTATTACAAAATTTGTTTTTCGCTGATGGAGACTTATGGCGATTAGTGCGTCAGCGATTTACACCTGCATTCAGCACAGCCAAATTAAAAGCGATGTTCCCAATGATAACTGATAGAGCAGAAAAACTCCAGATATTAGCGGAAGATGTAGCTATGAAAGATTCGTATGATATGCGAGAACTAATGGCGAGGTATACGACTGATTTTATTGGCGTGTGTGGCTTCGGAATTAACATGGATTCTTTAAGTGAAGAGAACTCACAATTTAGAAAACTAGGTAAAAGAATATTTCATAGAAGCCTCAGAGATGGATTAACAGCTGCTGCAAAAATTATGTTTCCAGAACTATGTAAAAAATTTCATTTTTTGTCGCCTGAAATAGAAAAATCTGTGCGGCACCTATTCCACAGTGTACTAAAAGAAAGAAATTATAAGCCGTCTGGAAGGAATGATTTTATCGATTTATTGTTGGAACTTAAAGCACAGGGAGCTATGGTAGGAGAATCGATAGAAAAAAAAAATCCTGACGGAACACCAAAAATAGTTGAAATTGAAATGGATGAAATTATAATGATGGCTCAAGTATTTGTATTTTTTGGAGCTGGCTTTGAGACATCATCAAGTGCGTCTAGTTATTTGTTACACCAATTAGCATTCAACCCCGATTGTCAAGAGAAAGTTCAAAAGGAAATAGATACCGTACTAGCAAAACATGACAACAAAATCACATATGACGCTGTGAAGGACATGAGGTACTTAGAAATGTCTTTTAATGAAGGTATGAGAATGTATCCACCAGTAGGATACATTTATAGAACTTGTCGATCTCTTGAATACACGATTCCGGAAATAAATATAACAATAACTGATAATGTCAGAATAATGATACCAACCCAGGCATTACACATGGAGGAAAAATACTTTGATAATCCAGAGAAATTTGATCCGGAAAGGTTCAACTTACAAAATAAACAAAACTGGAAGTATATTTTTATGCCCTTCGGAGAAGGACCAAGAGCTTGTGTTGGTAATATATTATTTATCATTATTATAATAAACAATATACTGATGTCTACTATGACAGTTGATTAAGTGTGGGCCTTAGTACGCCGGCCGGTGTGTACTAAAATTAATTTCAACATTCAATTAGTGAATTATTGCCTGTCAATTTTATTTTCATTTTAATCTATTATTTAACTAATATTTTATTCTCAAATTCCAGGAGCTCGGTTGGGTCAAATGCAAGCGATGGCTGGTTTGGCTGCAGTTCTTCAGAAATTTACTGTCGAGCCTGCAGCATGCAGCGTTCGCAATCCCCCACCTGAACCTACTGCAATCGTAGCTGAAAGCTTCATTGGGGGGTTGCCTCTTAAACTACGTAAACGAGTCAAGTAATTCAACATGATAATTACCTATAGGTAGAAAAATATAAATATTATCAGCAGCTTATCCAGTTCTCTTTAAATCGTTATTAGTGCTAAACAATTTTTATTTCTTATCTACAAAAAATATATTGTATTTATCTGAAATTGAACTAAAGTAATAATCCTTCATGTACCTAGCTGAGATAAAGAGCTTACCTAGCACTGGGAATCAATTAACCTGCCAAAAGCAGACTTACCGTTCGCAAAGGCAGGAGTCAAGAGAAGAGAGGTACGAATTATTGAGGTCTGTGATTCTGAATGGGTTGGTTGGCTATTGAGAAAATGCACTTACATTTAAGGATTTGTGCCACATTATAACATAGAACACTTGTCATAATTTCTTAAATAATTTATTTAAATTTAATGACATATTATAGGTATACTTACTTAGAAATCCTAAGTCATCTAAGAGAATTGCATTTTACCTTATTGAAAAAAGGTAACACAATGAAGCATATACAATGTAATATTAAATAGTTAGTATGTTTAAAAAATCAACTCTATGGCTGAAAAGTTGGATAGTAAAAAAAAAACAAATTAGAATGTAAGCGAAAATAATTGCGAAGGTATCAGAAATTATTAAGATAAAACCAGTTATAGTGGAAACATTTATTTAACTTAAAACAACTTTGTATACAGTCATTCGTATTTGTAAAATGAAATTGTATTCGATGTAAAAAGCACACATATTACGAATTTCAAGGAATTCCTAAATGCTCCTAGAATTATTATTACGTATAAATGCGAGAGTGGAAATATTTTACTAAATAAAAATGGGTAGGCGTATAAATTACAAAAAAGGTGCTAGCAGTAAGTAATTATAATATGTAAAATAGCTATTATAATAAATACATCGAGATATGATTTTAATAACTAGTTTCATTTTCGTATTTAATAATCTAGTTTTTATAAGTATAATAATACAGCTCGTAACACATATTTTACACATAATTATGAGCACACACTTTTGTTTTAGTATCTACAAAACAATATTACTTTTACAAAATAAAATAGAATACGCTTAAATAATTTCACTGATATTTACAAAAATAACATTTAATTTGTATTCGACTAGTAAATTACTATAAAAATGCATAAAACTAAAATGGCTTTTTTAATCACAATTTATTAACTTTTGTTTGTGTGGATAATAAATCCCTACTAATATTATAAATGCGTTAGTAACTCTGTCTGTCTGTCTGTCTGTCTGTCTGTCTGTTGCTCTTTCACGCCTAAACGGCTGAACGGATTTTGATGAAATTTGGTATGGTAATAGATGATAACCTAGAAATGGACATAGGCTATAAATAATCACGCCATCGTTCTTAGGGGGTAGGCAGTAGGCAGATAACTAAATTGAGATAGTGATTTTTAGTCGTTTTGGTTGGGACTTTTGCTCTATTGCTCTATTTCTCTATATCCCTACTAATATTATAAATGCGTTAGTAACTCTGTCTGTCTGTCTGTCTGTCTGTCTGTCTGTCTGTCTGTCTGTTGCTCTTTCACGCCTAAACGGCTGAACGGATTTTGATGAAATTTGGTATGGTAATAGATGATAACCTAGAAATGGACATAGGCTATAAATAATCACGCCATCGTTCTTAGGGGGTAGGCAGTAGGCAGATAACTAAATTGAGATAGTGATTTTTAGTCGTTTTGGTTGGGACTTTTGCTCTATTGCTCTATGCTTTATGCTCTATATATTATAAATGCGAAAGTAACTCTGTCTGTCTGTCTGTCTGTCTGTTACGCTTTCACGCTAAAACTACTGGACCGATTTAAATGAAATTTGGTACAAAGAAAGTCTGGAGCTTCAGAAAGGACATAGGCTATTTTTTAACCGGCTGCAAAAAAGGACGAGTTCCACGCGGACGAAGTCGCGGGCAAAAGCTAGTTATTAATAAATAATCAGTTGAAATCTCTAGAAAGTATTAGATAAACTTTAGAAGTGGTAAAACGGACACATTATTATTTTACGTCTTTCAAATTTACATTATATTACTAAAATAGTATTGATTACTGACAAAAGCAAAGATTAAACACTGTCTTTAGCAAGAAATGTGTAATTAGCAAAATTTTTGAAGAGTTTTGTCGTCAAGACCATCTTGCAAGTACCTAGCATATATATGCATATATTTATATAGCATAAATGTCACAGGTAGGTATTATATATTTTAAGAAGGTATAATGCTCAGGCTGTAATTAAGATAAAGTATTTGGAATGGCAAGGCAAATGAAGAATTTTATTTGCAAGCCGGGTGAAATTAAATAAGAAATGATTTGTAATAAACATATATTATTATCTTATTAAATTCTACGTGATATAAGCGATAAAAAAATACTCATGTACAGTGATGAAGGCAATAGATTCATCAGAGATTTTAATAATACTTACGCAAATTAATTATGTAATTCTAAAATATTTTGAATACAAAGTATTAACAACATCAAAATTACGACAAAAGACGGATGTACAGACAGCCACAACACTATTAAAATGTGTCAAAATCTACGCTTATAGGAATATTGTAGTAACCACAGTTCAAACTTACTTTAATAGGAATCTCAAATAATCACCATGTACAGCGATTCGATTCGTAATAATCTCATGAATTATTTCCAGAATTTGTACCAAAGTCTTTTTAAAATGGACTATTTCGTCATAGCATTGGGTTTGAAATTGTTTGGTATTTTCGACAGCGATAAACATTTTGTAAACAGCTAAATCAAGCTTAATTCTCTCTAAAAGGTTGAGCAAATATTTCGTTTAAAAGCTGTTGATATTCCTCGGCGTTGTATAAATAATCCTCATCGTCCAGCAGTCCAGTGAAATTGTACCTAAAAATAAAATATTTTACTTAGAACAAAGTTACTTGCATGTTTTGAGGCTTATTAATTAATTATGTTTATAACCTTGGTATATCTCTCCTCTTTCTTATGTTGACTCTTGACGAAGCTTCTATACAGAGAATGGCGAAGTGATTATTACAGGAATATCTGAAATGTGAAAAATAACGTCAAATCAAGCCAAAGCATATATCAATTACGTGAGTAGGTACCTATCCACCACCCAGTGAAGATCCATCTACCTATACCTACTGCATAAGAAAATGACGATGTTGTAAAAAATTCTCCCAATATAAACATGTACCTAAGCTAGGTTAGGCTACATAATAATATTATTATTATTATAAATGCCAGAATCTATTAAAATAACATTATGAGATAAAGATGTGTGCGATGTTATAAGAAGAATAAATAGAGTTTACAAGGCTAACTTTTCATATTTTTGTTCTAGGTGCCTATGTTGAGAAATCTGACTCACCTTTCCTGAGATAGAAGCTTATGTGAGTAAAGCGAGGCTGCCATGCCGGGACTGTGAGGATCATGGGAGGTCCATTCCTCACAGAACGCGTCCAAAGCGCGTTCGCCGCTCGCGTGTGAGCCATGCCAGACCAGTTTATGCGGCCTGAGATCAAACATTTTATGCTTACAAATGATTTGTTAATATAGTGGTGGATTTAACAGCAGGATGAGTAGGCTGGAAGATTTTAGGGGGCGGCAAATTTGGTCTATATCTAAGAACTGTCACATGGATTGTCTAGTACACAATCAGAGAAAGCTCATGTGATGATACAACAATATAGAAATAAAGTTGCAGTGAACGTAATTAGTAAGATGCAAAAAATATAATTCATATAATCATGTACTAGGATATCGAATCGCAAAGTTCAGTAGGGATGGTGGAATTCGTTACTGGTTTATCATATATTTCTTAACAAGAAATTGTTACAATTAGGTACTAATATGAATTTATGATTATCTTGAAATTGGATATTATCCGTCGCAGATGGGCATTCGTATAGCCTTTGCCCGTCTGCTGGCTAAGTAGTATTAAAAGAAAATTACCAATGAGGATCAGTCATGATATTCTTTCCATCGAAGCTGTATATCCGGGGGGTTCCAGCTATGCGTCCGCCGTTGCCGTCGAAGATGTCCGAGAAGGATCTAAACAGGACGTCACCTTTAAGGTTCACGACGGGCAAGTGACGGTCAGCGTAGCGTACTGTTGAGTCCAGATTGGTAGACCTTGAGAAAGAGAAACAAAGCCAATATATGTAATAGGTACCAGACTGGTAATGAATAGATGCAGTAATTTAAAAAAAATGCGACAAATATTATTTTTGTATCAAATTGTTGTGGATATAAATAAAAGGAAGAACTCGCGCTATCTCTTACTGTAAATCAATATTTGACACTAGGCTTAATTAGTAAGTTGATTGATACTGATAATCATTTAAACGTGATAAAAAAGGAAAACAATAATAAAAAACACAGCAAAATGATCATGTCATTTTGAAGGTTTTGGAAAGGTTCATGAAATTATACCTACTTATAACTATTCTGCTACGTAATGATATAAACGAGTGACGTCGTTTCAGTCATCGTTATAATATCCCCTTTACTTGCGAGTAAGTAGTACCTAAGTGCACTTACATGATGTTATTTTTTTATGTAGTGAGTAAGTATATTGTTTTTGGGCTATTCCTTATTACTTACTTGCTTGTGAGAAAAGCTCGGTAGGTTCCCCGTAGGCCTGCTCGCTTCGCCTGTCGATAGCAGGAGTAGTCGGCGCGATGGATGCCATGCATGTTGCCCGGCATCGGGTCCCGGAGAGCCACCAATCGTAACTAAACATTAATTATTATTAATTAGGCTTTGTACCTACATTTTAATCTTTTAGCAATGATGTTCAGATCAAATTTAGGTATGTATATATCGCACACCTAGATCTAAAGGGAGCTAACTCAAAAATCTGAAGATTTTAATTAAACACACACTAAAAAAAAGGATCCGATTCCTTACAACAATTTCGTCTCTCCCGAAAAAGTTACTTTTTTTGAGTTAGCTCCCTTTAGATCTAGGGGTGCGATATAGTTACATACACAGAATTCTAAGTTAGATATCGTGGGAGTAATTATGCAATGATGAATGTAGCAATAAAACTTAGCGTGGGCAATATAACTGAATAAGCAGTGTGACTAATCATTTAATTTATTAGAATGCCGAATTTTCAACAATAATAATGAGATCAGACTATAATGATATTTTTGTACAAAGACAAGAGTAGAAAAAATCTTAGACCCCCAGTGGGATTCGAACCCACGCTTATGCCTTTTACTAGCGGCAGCGTGCTAACTGGTTAGGTTATCATTATAATTAAAAACTAATGGTATTGAACCAAAAATATTAATCGAATTTCGATTAATAGATTGTAGTTAATAATGAGATCAGACCTTAACGTGGACTCTACATTGGGAAGAAATATCTAATTATAATGAATTTTATCTTCCGTATTTTATTTTAATGGCTGAAGTTTCAAAAAATTTACAGTTACCATATTCGTAGCGGACTGAGCTGACTATATTATATAACAGTTAAAACGTACCTATATTGATAAATTTAAAAACTTCGAAGTAGGAATTTGCCATAAAATATACCACTTACAGTTGGTTCCTCGTTGGACTCCGGGGAGTTCTCGACTGAGTTTGACATAGGTGTAACATGAACCAGGGATGCTGCTGGTACAGGCAACGGCGCCGGCGCAGGAGTGGCCGCGGCCTGCGGAGACTGCGTCACTAGGGAACCTAGCTGTTGAGGGAATTATATATTTATTAGATATTTAAGAAATATAATAAACAAACTGCAGGTGTCTTTTTTCGGCAACATGGCCTATTGACTGTACTGTTCATATTTTAACTATTATTTTGCAATCTAGTACGAAGAAAATAATTCAGTATTATTATAACAAAATGCTAAATAAAATTTCCTAAATGTCTAATTTAAAATAAGGTCTTTAATATCTTAGTATCAGTTGTTGGACTTCAATGCTTTTGTTGATGCATTAGCTAATAACCTATAGGTATAAGTACTTACCAATACATATTGCCATCCGGAATTCACTTTCACGAACAGGGCTTGCTCTTCAGTGACGTAAGCCAATGCTCCTACAGGACTTGCAGAGGCAAGCTTGAACAGAACAAAAATAATTCAGTTCTTTAGGATTTAACCTTCTCGATTTCTTCTCTAACAATAAGTAAATCTTATGTCATCATTAAATCAATACCTCTATATAATTAAATACCTACAAAGAGCAACAGAACTGAAATATGCGGGCCTTTTGTTCGTAGACGTCGCTTTTGGACTGAAGGGTATTCTGGATGGGACACCTAAAACGCTGGATAGCCGGTTGGAAATTGTACCTACTATTCCTGGCGTTTATTTATTATCATTAGTTCCAGTTTCATTGTGTATTGCTAATCTAATTAATGAATTGCAGTTCGTTAATTTCGTCATAACTCTAGAACGGGTTGTACTATCCCACGTCGCATGGCGCTTTCAGAAAAAAATCCGCGTGTTATTGGGCCGACACTATACAACCACCTCCCGACTAAAATTAAAAATGAGCTGTCTGACGAAGCATTTAAGCAAAAAAGCAAAAAAGCATTCAATAGAGAAACTTTTTGTGGAAAATCCATTTTATTCTGTGGATGAGTATAATAAAATGATTTTTTTGTGACATTTTATTATCATAGTATTATCCACTATATAAATTGATTATTTTAAAATTGAACACATTTTCTTGACGACTAAGAGAAAAATGTATTTTAAGATGACATTCATTTGTATTTCTAACGATCGATGTTATGTATATTTGACATTTTAATTAATACTTCAATGTTTAAAAATACTTGACGACTAAGAGAAAAAATATCATAACGACATTTTGTTATTTCCCAAAATAATGACTTGTTTGAATTTTGTGTATTTCTTTGTTTACTTATATATTATTGACGATCTCACTATTAGTACATATAAATACAATGTAATTATGATGTATAAAATATTGAGAAATAAATGAATCTAAATCTAAATCTAAATCTACAGATTTGACTAATTTTGGTTTGAAATAATCGTGGAAGCTAAAGGTATATTATTGACGATCTCACTATATAATATGAGTTATTATTATAATGTATAAAATATTGAGAAATAAACAAATCTGAATCTGGTAAGAAAAAATTTGGAAAAATACGAGAAAAAACAAATGTATAATTGGAAAAATAGGCACCTTCATCATTTCTTCGGTGGTCTGGAAGACGGCTGCGCCGGGAATAGCACTGTTCGTGTTGGACGTGTCAGACCTTAGGTTGCGCGTGTCCACTGGCGGAGCTGCATAATGAATAATAGGGAATAAATCACACCATCCGTGAAAATAATATGTAGTAATATTGAATATTTATATCGGCTAATACATATATTACTTAATGTATAATAATATACTTAGATCATAATATATTCATCTAAACTTTTACGATTATCACACATTATAATAAATGGGTCTTAATAGCGTATATAAATCATTAAATTAGGTACCTCCAACGTTTCGGATGCGACATTGCAACCTTATTCGCGGAGTAATATCAACATAATATATCACGACAGTAAGTGTGTTTAATACTGGCGTAGGTACTTATAGTATTAATGTAGGTAATATTATATACCTACCTATAATATACTATTATTTATACCATATTTCAGTAATTTATTGTTTTATATTATTGTTTTTAGGGTTCAACACAGAAATTACTCAGAATATAAGTAGCTACATTAAAATTCATTTTTTGTATTTAAAATATTATTGAGCTATAATCAATACATATACATTCACGTATTATATCTATCAGCTGTCTGTAAATGTATCGCTATCAATACTTACGATCTCTATGACGATCTCTATCTTTGAGATCCTTCAACTCCCTCAAAGCCTTGAGTTCGTCCAAAGAGCTCTTCACAGCTGCAATCCAGTGACGTGGGAAAATATTTCTTTATTGAAAGGCGTTGGAATTTTTTGTAAAGAAATTGTTGGCTTTGGTTAGACAATCCTAACCTTCGATTGACATCGAAATAGTAATAATATAGTAAGTATAGTAACATTAAAAAATCTTCAAAATGTTGGTAAGTGTAAGTTTGTTAAAAATATGTTTTTTCTTCACAAATATGTACGAAACTCGTGTGAATTGATAATTAGGTACGTAGGTATGCGGCTCTTTTAATGCGTTTATCTGCGACTCATGATTATAATACCGCCTCGTATGCTATTATTAACTAACCACAGTAGTGGTTATAATATGATCAGCACGTTTATAGAGAACATACCAGGTCTTCCATAAAATTTGGTATTTCCATGAACTGGATGTTCTTCGTAGACGCTCAACCCAGGCTCTCCTTTTGGTCCGACAATTGAAACTCCCGGAGGTCCCGGCGGTCCCGGAGGGCCCGGCGGTCCCGGGATGTACTGCACCGGCTCTGACCTCGACCCTGCGGTGCCGGGAGGCCCAGGTGGACCAGCCACGCCAGGCGAACCTGGGGCTCCATCATATCCTCTTTCTCCTTTTTCACCTTTGAGCTATAATCAATACATTTATGTTCTGTTCAAAGTGAGAACAGAGAACTCGCCATTTTTGGTTAGATGTGTATTTGATGTGTAGTTGATTCGGAAACATACAATATGAAGAAGCATAGTTTGAACTAATGATCATGTTTTCGTTGTTTCAAACGACATTGATCGCTGTTACTTCCACGGTACTATGAGAAATTTATATCGGGGGTATGTTGATTTAAAATTTAACTTCATTTAAACAAAATAATACTAACCATGGTTAAATCCTGGAGGTTTATACCAGGATCACCTTTCTCTCCCTTGGGCCCAGGCCCACCCGGCGTCCCTGGTCTGCCCAGCGCTCCTGGACGACCCTGCAAACAAAAAAATATTTACAATTGACCCAGGTTTGTACGAAATGCTAATCAGTATACTCCATGCAGATAGATGTCAGTGTAATAAGTACATGAACTTGTAACTCTTTTTTGGCCTAAAATATAATATTTAGTTTGTCGAATGTTTAGTAACTACAAGCTTGGCTTAGTTTGGGACTAAATCAATTGGTTAGAATAATAATATGCAATTGACCTAGATCCAAGCTATCAAATATTGTATTTATGGATACTAAACAACAACGAGTAGTTATGTATAACCCGCTAGAATAAGATGTATTACAATACGAATTATGAGTAGGTGCTTTAAGTGTCAATGTTGCTTAAATAGAAAATATGTTATTACCTTGGGTTCCTTTAGCATGTATAGAGAGAAAAAAATATATAATTTTTAGTTTTTATATTCTTATCTAAGGCATTCACATCATATACACATCTATAAGTGTATGTGAGGTCTGTATGATTTGTTTGAGGTCGTTGGGATATTTGTATTGGACTGGATATGGACTTACGCCGTTACTGATAACTAATATTTCTATAGTTAATCGATGACAGACTTACCATCCAGCCCGGGAAGCCAGTATCTCCTTTGTCGCCAGGCCTACCAGGCGGTCCAGGGAGCCCTTGAAGACCTTGCAATCCACGTGTACCAGCGGGACCAGGCCTGCCTCTTCTCCCTCGAGGACCAACGTCGCCTTTTTCTCCCTAAAAAAAGTACTTAATCGAGTTTACTATAACTTGCTGAAGTCAGATTCTGCGTACATTGATAATAATTATTATTTTTATTTAATGGTTTGTAGACGGTCAGATTAAGAAGGAGGATAAGCTGCATAGCATGCCTACTGTTTGTTAGTACTGTTCAGTTGGTGTAAACTGTCACATGATAACGATTACCTTAATAGTTATGATGTCTGACCCTGACGATGTAATACTAACAGGTCCAGGCGGACCCCTCTCTCCCCTTTCACCTTTAAGCCCAGGGGGACCCATCGGACCCAGCATCCCTGGCATTCCGGAAGGACCGATATCTCCGCGCTCCCCGGGCTTTCCGTCTTTCCCTGGAAATCCGGCAGTTCCGTCGTTACCTTGAGTTCCCTTTTCACCCTAAAAAAATAATTAAAGAAAACAAGATGAGATATCTACTTGTATTTACAAATGACAGAAATAAATTTACAGCATGCAATAAGTAAATTTAATACCTTGTCTCCTTTGTCGCCTTTGGAGAGAGCATACTGTCCTGTTTAAAAAATAATCATGGGTTAATATAAGATTCATAATTATCATATTGAAGTGAAAGTATGTTTGTGTCGCAATAAGTAGATTTAAATGATTTCTGTTTCCTCCATAAGAATGTACTTTAATTCATGTTTTAATAAGTACCTATATACAAAGTGACCCGGTAAATTTGAGTTAGCATCTCTGATTTTGGGCAATAAGATTCTATGTACGGAATCAATTATTCGTCTAGGTACCTGCTTGCAAGAACTCTGATTCTTCTGGGTTGTAGTTACCACCTCCCAATGGTGGCCCCGGCGGGCCAGGCGCTCCTCTTTCACCTTTTGAAGAAAAAATAAATGTCACAGTCCTGAACTAACAAATCAAGGTAGAAAATAACGCAGGTCCATAATATTTAAGCTATAATATTGTTTTTATAAATGAATATTACCTTTTTCTCCCTTTTCTGCTGGTCTTCCATTAGCTCCAGGTATGCCCGACCTTCCATCAAGCCCAGGGTTTCCGCGATCACCCTTCAAGCCGCGATCGCCCTGTGGCCCAGGGTAACCCTAAAAAATAAAAATCACTTTTCACTTTATTCCTGCACCTTGTCATAGAGCAGGAATCACATATTGCACCTAATGATTCCTCCACTAAACGTAGATAAAATAAAATTAAAAAAAAAAAAAAAAAAAAAATTAACAAACCCCCGACATAAAAACCTAAAAGCCCTTTAAAAAGTATAACAATAATAAAAACTTAATATTAGTTACCTAAATATTAATATTTCTACAAAGAAAACGTCATGTCGGGGGGACCGTAGGTTTAGGTAGATTGTAGGTATTAAGTAGTAACACCTAAATTACAAGCGGGCCCCCCGACATGACGTTTTCTTTGTAGAAATATTAATATTTAGGTAACTAATATTAAGTTTTTATTATTGTTATACTTTTTAAAGGGCTTTTAGGTTTTTATGTCGGGGGTTTGTTAAATTTTTAATTTATTTTTTTATTTTATACTTTTTGTAAGTAGGTATCTACTACATAAATTATTATTTTTAACTAATTTTCATTTCACATGGAATTTTGTAATGTATATGTTATCCTCTTACATTTAATACCCCACTCGGGTACATTTGTCGACATTGGGTTTACCATTTACACTTTTACTTCCCATAATTTTTGAACTACTCAACTGATTTTCATTACAATTTCAATTTTGTAATCTACACGTGATCCTCTTTCATTTGATACCCCACATGAGTATATTTGTAGACATTTGGTTTTCCATCCCCACTTTGACACCCTATATTTTTTGAACGACTCAACCGATTTTTATTATAATTTCCATTTTGTAATGTACACGTGATCCTCTTTCATTTGATACCCCACTCGAGTATGTTTGTAGACTTTTATTTTTGCATCCCCTCTTTCACCCCCCCTAATTATTAAACTACTGAGTAGATTTTTATCAAACATAGCTAAGAACACTCCCGACATATACACCTTTCAAACAAAAAAAACAGAATCAAAATCGGTTCATGCGTTAGGGAGCTATGATGCCACAGACAGACACACACACACACAGACAGACAGACAGACAGACAGACAGACAGACACGTCAAACTTATAACACCCCGTCGTTTTTTCGTCGGGGGTTAAATATGTCCGGCGATTAGATAATTTTTTTAATTAACTTTCTATACTGTAACTATTAATTTTATCTAATTTCATAGTCTTGTCAACTGCATACTGTATTTCTTAATAAATGGCGAGTCGTTCGTTCATTCATTTAATCTCAACTAAAGTTAATAATAAGTAAAAAAGTACAAGTATTAAAAAAAACATTACGTATTTAGTACATGTACCACGTATTTTATACCCCTTAATTGAGGAAATGTGTCCACTTACACGATCTCCTTTTGGCCCGTTTATCCCTGGTTGTCCTCGTTCACCCTTAGGACCAGCGAAGCCCCTTTCTCCGTGAGGTCCCATGGGGCCAACCTGACCCGCGTCTCCTTTAGGCCCGGGAGCACCTGGTCTGCCAATTGCTCCCCCGTAGGTTCCGAGAATAGGTTCCTATAATAAACGACAAATAAATGAAATATAAAAGAACCCACAGCAAACTTAAAATATTTAAAAAGTTTAAAGAAGAGTTTCTTATATTTTTCCATAAGTCTTCCATGAGTAAATATCGTACCAAAACAAAACTTACTGAAACCCCGCCTTTAGGTTAACCGTACCTCAAAACTTTGAATGCGATAGCAGAAGCGACAAAATTTAAATTATTTCACACAATACACACGCAAACTTCTTCGCGACGATCCTAAATTCCTTATCTACCTCGTCGTGATATAAATCAAGGGTGAAAAGTGACTTTCACACTTTCCCCGAAGTTGCCCTGAGGCTGTTTGTTTGTGAAAGAAAGAGAATCGTCTCACCGAAAAAGCTATTCGTTTCAGTTGAAAACCGATCTCGTTCAACAATGCAGAGGAAATCGAGAAGTGACGATCAATTTTGTTTGGAGCTGTCACCACCGGCACCGGAGATGTTTGCTTATTATTAAGCGTTATTTCTTCGGGGAACGCAATCCTATTCGTATAAGCCTAACAGGTAAGAAAATTCAACGCTTGTACTCGATGTCTGTTTGCGATTTTTCTATGATGGCGGTATCGAATATTATTAGACAGTTCATTGCATATTTTTGTTAGTGTCATCAGATTTTGAATAGATATAATAATAATACAACTAACTGAATGTTGTAACCAATGATATGATTATGCAAACCGCATAATATGAGGGCACTAAAAACAAAATAGTCATGTAATATCTATGCGCGTTAGGGTATTCGGCAAAAAGCTTACCTTATATATTGGCCTAGGCTTCCAATTTGACTAAGTGAACAGGAATGGGTAGCATGAAAGGGCAATATTTCAATTAGCACTAAATACCTATTACTTTGTAAGCATTATCTAATGTTTACTTATAATTATTGGTTACAGGTTAGGCATATATTTAAAGCAGACTAAATACATCAATATAATAATGTTACAAATGAGGCAAGTTATACATGAAGCTGAGCAATGGCTATGAAGATTTTCAAAAACTTTATGGACAAAGTCCAATATATTTTTTGTTTGTTCAACTAGGGATAGAACATCTTCCTACTTAGATACTCTATATTCAATGTCAGTACAATTACAATTCGTTTAAAAAACGTACATCAAAATTGCTATAATCTGAAGTCCCAGGGGGTCCCGGTGGGCCAGGCGGTCCTGGGCTGCCGGTTCTTCCATCTATTCCCGGTTCTCCTTTAGGTCCGGTCTGACCTTCGGGTCCACGGGGGCCTAAGTCACCTCTGTCTCCCTTTTCTCCTCTTAAACCTACAGGACCGCGATCACCGGGCATCCCTGGTTGACCCTGGAAATAATAGAGTATTTTAGAAAAAAATAAATCGTTTTGTGTGGTATCTTTATAAACAAGATCCTATAACATCATTTAATATGAATTAGTCTAATATGATTTAATACAGTTTACTGTCGCAGAAAAAATACAGAAAGCATCTTTAGTATATATATAATATAATACTCACTCCAATGCCAGGAGGGCCGGTACGCCCATCCGCACCAACCAGACCTGGAGGGCCAGGCGGCCCTTGCAGTTCTGGCGCTGTTTGTAGCAGCGACAGAATTGTCGATGAGTTGCAGCCACACTGGCCTAGAGATGCGTAGTTCTCGCCAAAGATTTGCTATAATAGGAATCTTGTGGTAGGTTATTTCATAACCGTAATTTGATAGTTGCAGAAGTTGTGGACGAGCCGTTATATAGATTTTTCGTGGAAATGTACCTCACAAAATTAGGTTTAGTGTTATTGACCACAGACCGACTATAACGAGGCACGATTTTACTAGTTACTGTTAATAACATCTTTAAAGTATTATGTACCTTTATATCGTAAATAGGATATTATTATTGTTTTTGAATTAGTTACCTACCTTTACCATGTTCTTCTGTTAAGTTGAAAGTACGCATGGAAATAAACAAATTTATTAAAAAACTTTCTTTGACAGCGAATTATCGAAGTTCTAAATTGCACAGCTTAAATCTAATATCGTAAAAAGTTTAAGAGAAACCCGTTTCAATTACGTCTCAGCGACATATAGGAAGGAAGGAAAAATATGTCAAGGAGGTGGCGGGTTCGGCAAATACGATTACTCAACATCGTTGCCGCTATTCTATTGAAAAGCTCCCTTAGAGAAAATCAAATGAATCGATATCCTCAACTGAAATGTTGGCCGGGCGCCAAGAGCTTAATAAACTTTATTACGACCGGTCCGTCCCAATTTAGTGCCTAGTGTCGACGGTGTTAAGTCCACCAGAAAAGTCAATAGTTCAAAAAAATAAAGGCTTCATCTGCCTTCCGGCGACAAGGGGAAAGGATTGAGCCGTTACGTACAAGAGTACTTCTTTGCAGCTTAGGTAATTGAGACTGGTTAAAAGATTAAAGAATCTCTTTTACAGTCCGTTCTTTCTGCGTGAAATTAAGACGTCGACTTGGTTGTGAGCACAATCTTTTCATTAGCCTTTGGATGCTTAATTGCGGTTGCGAAGCTGACAATTTTTAAGGGAAAAATATTTTCATAGACGAAAGTACGGTCGTCCATTCTTCAAAAGTTCCTGTGACGCTATTTAAGAAAGGGGAAACAAATTAAAACGTAAAGTTAATGAAACGCTGATGCTTATCAAGAGGATTCAATCATTATAAAAGAAGTAGATTTTATTTCAGAGAATGAATATTCGAAATATAATGATCATGATTATCATATATGTAAATCCACATTTGGGGCCATCCATAAAGTAAGTAATGCCCCATAACTTGTGACTTTAACGTGTCACGTACTTTATGGATAGTCCTTTTTTATTCATAAGATCATATTCAACAACGCGAATTTAATATGAAAATTGTTATTATCAATTCCCAATTAGATTATTACTATATTCATATCAAGAATAAAAGGTTTTCGATTAATCCAAGTTTTCGAATTGATTTCCTTATAAACGTTAAATGCCTCTAATTTTTACTAAGTGATTTGGTTGCGTAGAACTTACGTCATCTCCCGATCCAGATATCTCAGCAATGGCTGTGGTGCCAGGAATGCCTGGAGGGCCTGGTGGACCTGGCGGTCCCGGCGGACCTCGGATCGACTCTCCTGGGAGACCCTATAAGTTACAATGGATTACATAAATGCTACTACAGAGAAAAGAGGTAGGTGTTATATTAGGTACTTTTGTATTAAAAAACTATCCAAAAACTTTGATAACCACCAAAAAACATCCAGATGTTATAGTAAGTTATCATTAAATGTATATAATTATTATACTTTATTATAGTATTTTATATGTACGTACATATAATGATGGTATTTCAATGTTAAGTTTATGAAACACGTTTCGCAGCGCGGTCTGCGGGCGGAAATTAAGTTTTAGAACTGCTGGCGTTGCTGGCTAAACTTGAACACGTATATATAAAATATTATATATAAAATATATAAGTAATGAACTAAAACCTTGTAAAAATATAATATGAACATGTTATTAGGGTTTTTTTTTTAAATTCAAACTTCATACCGATATAATATATATAATATCCATGAAGATGTTATTCCTCAACAGATTTGTTTATACTTACTAGCAAAAAATTGTCTGGAAAACCGATCTATGTTCTAGTTAAAATAATTTTGACAACGTCAAACTCATCTACAGTCAATATGATATTTACTTATTTACTTAATAATAAGTTTTCTAGTGGCTCGGTGTTACAGCTAGGTTAAGGGTTAATTAAGAAATGGTTTTTTATCATCACTTTACATTAAATAGCACATCTACCGTTATTAGAAAATATGACATGATAGACCCAGTTAAAGAAGAAGGTACATTTCCGTTTCCGTAATGGGTAAATATGATGTTGATGGCGGACTGTATTTTATATTATGACAGCTTAAAGCGAAGGCTTTTGGGCCTCCCCTTTGTAATAAATATTCAGGCCCTAATCGTTTATCAGATACTTAACAACTGTAAGTTATTTGGATAACACAAAACGTTTTATATTTTCAATTGTTTTCCTTTTAAAATTTTCACGTATTGTTTATTAAATGATATACTTAGAATTTGTTTTTACCAAATATTTATTATTTATATAAAAGACTCAACTGCAGGACTGACTGATAATACCGCGCTCCGAAATTGCTAGAAATTTGGATTTTATTCACTGAGGTCTCGGGTAGAAGATCTTTGGACATTCATCAACTCAGGGGGTGAAAGTGTTTGTATGCATATTACATCCTAACTAATATTATAAATGCGAAAGTAACTCTGTCTGTCTGTTACGCTTTCACGCTAAAACTACTGGACCGATTTATATGAAATTTGGTACAAAGAAAGTCTGGAGCCTGAGAAAGAACATAGGCTACTTTTTAACCGACTGCAAAAAAGGAGGAGGTCTACGTGGACGAAGTCGTGGGCAGAAGCTAGTATATTATAATAATATTTTGAATTTGAAGATTTGTTTCACACTTCTTAACTAAAAATATATATTACTTATACAAATTAGTCAAATTAGTTTTACTGTGATTTTACAGAACGAATGTCGGTCGCTCAGGTACTTTTAATAATAGGCGAATCCTATTAAAGTTCGTATTTCAGTTTAAGCTTAAATTGAAATTCGTCGTTGGCTACCAAAAGTTTTAGTGAAACCTTTGTATTGCGTCCGGTACAGATGAAACGAAATAAGTTATTGTTATTTTGAAACTAAAAAAAGGTATTTCGTGCAATATTACATGAAATGTACCTAATGATGAAATATTATTTCTTAAGATGGTAGTCGTACGTAGGTGTTAAAGTGAAATGTCCTATTGATGATTTTAATATGCTTCTTAGGTCGTACCCCGTAACTAACTAGTTATATAATTGAATCTTAGAACCTTAACTCTACCCATTGCAAGTACTTTGTGGTTCCATCATGAACACGGTAGACGGACGGGCGGACTTTTGAGAATATAGTACTGATGATGAATCTGGAAGTATTAATGCTAAAGGTACTTTTCAGTTTCAAAACATATATACTTTATGTCATAATGTTTAATTACAATTCCCATTAATTTCGGCTACAGTTATATTCTAAGCCCGTTTCATGTCGTGGGTTGACGACGCATTGTGGAGACCCTCCGCCCCATCTGGGGCACACAGGGATATACGTCAAGTAAGTCAAGTTGCATGTAGAAAAGGGATGAATAGTTCAATGGACAAAATTATGCTGTTTTTAGTCCGGAAATTAGAGGTCACCTTGGGTTATATTTATAAGCAATTAAAACGAAAATCCTTTGAAAGCTCGCTATAAATTTCAGGGGTACAAGGCATATTTTTGGTAAACAAACTTTTGTGCCGAGTGTACTCTCGGCACACAGACACGCGACGTTTGCAAACAGTGTTAAGTTTGCTTAATGGCTCCATATCATGGCATGAGAGGGTTAAACTTTCAT
The DNA here is from genome assembly GCA_038024825.1 of Polylopha cassiicola. Classification (NCBI taxonomy): domain Eukaryota; kingdom Metazoa; phylum Arthropoda; class Insecta; order Lepidoptera; family Tortricidae; genus Polylopha; species Polylopha cassiicola. Next base: position 8,685,074 of record CP149044.1, on the reverse strand, counting down.
TTGTTATACGATTCGCATACAGAACGGCGTGGACGGGTATTATTTGCAGAGTTGTATTATTTTTGTTTTTATTTATAACGGAGTTATTTTTAAAATAAAAGCCCCGCTTCCCTACACCTAAAATTAATCTATTATCTATTCCCTTCCTATTCTGAATAAATAGTCATTCCTACCCAGTAGTTCCATTCATTACATTTATTTCATTACAAAAATAACTACTTATATAACTAATAGGTATGTCAGTAGGCATACACAACGATAGTAAATCTTAGGTGCCCTATTAAACTACCACCACTTAGGTACCAAATTTAAAATGTATTAGTGATATTGGTAATAATTAATTGGTTTTGCATTAAATTGAGACATCTCTAAAGTAATCTCGAACATTGCTTTTATTAGAACATTTCTAAGAATTATTAAAGTTTAACTGAAGGTTGTGGCAAAATTTTACCAAAATTATAAAATATATCGTCGGCAAGGTGTACCATTGTTAGTTTTTTAATCCCTTTGTGGCATTTCACCTTCACATTCCAGTGCAAAACAAAATATGCCCCCAGCGCTATCGGCCCGATAAATCCGACAGGGAAACAATACAAACCCGCCCTTTGTGCTTGCTGCGAGTTTTGCGTGGACGCACTTTTGTTTATGGTTTGGGTCGACTATATAGGGATGATTTAGCGCTTGGGTTCGTAATTGGTTGCACATTATAGATATCAAAAATAGAGATATAGGAAACGACCGGTTGATTTAGTGCTGTTATTTAAGAATGGGTGCATGTAATTTGAATATTGAAAAATAAATGCATCTCTATTTCTGTGTTATTAAACTGTCCAGTATTTAAAAAAAGTTCACTATCAGGTAATATAATCTGTTAGGTTAAGTGCGATTCGATAACGGCTTTAATACACCACATATTTTTGCAGTGGGTGAAACATTAAAGTCATGGGATTGCACTAATTCTACTTTTTGTATCTAAAGAACTGTTGGAGGGGATAATGGATTTACTAACATTAGTCGAAATAATATTAAACATAATTAGTTTCGAACCATGCACATGCATATTTTTATTTTACAAGTCCATTCAGGTAATATTTGTAAATGAGCTTGCCCTTGGTCCACGTTCTCCTTTTTCTCCTCGTATTTGCATGGGATATCCTGAAATAAGAATAATTGCATTAGATAAATACAGAATATTATTAGCAAATAAAAATATTATTATTATCATCTAGTAATTTAAGATATTTAGTAGTTCGATAGCGATGTTGTTTTGAAAACGTATCTTCACTACTCTTATTTGCCATATAGGCACATAGAGAGGCATGTATTTCTAAATTACGCTATTCCAAATATTAGGTGAGTATTATTATTGAATAGCAAAATTTCTGACATCACCTGCATAATCTGCACAAAACAAAATCAATACAGTCATTTATCAATGTGGGAAACTACCGTAAATTAGAAAATTACCTATATTGTAGGTATTGGGTAAATACGCGTGTCGTGTTTACAATCTCAATAGTGGTAGGTACCTATAATTATATGATGCTGAGTATAGAAATAAAACATTATTAAATATAAAAGTAAAAATAAATTATTAATTTAATATTTCTTGTTGATTTTAACTTGACACTTTGTCAAGCAGGTGTGATTCATGCAAAACAAAGTTTAATTCAAACGACCAACTTTAACGCAAAGAGGTCTTCTAAAACTCTTACACAGTTCAATTAAAGTTCGAAGGGTACAACTTTGCGGTGAGGCCCTTTGAATCAAACCCAACTAAACATTTCTAAGGGGTGCTTTCATGTTTAGATACTCTACAAAGCAATGCTTTATATTATGTCACTTAAATTATAATCCGTTCAGCTTGTTGTTTATAGACACTATATTAGTGAAAGTAATAAAGATACCTAATTAGTGAATGCTATTTGAATTTAGCTTTTTGTGAAGGTCAAAAGCCTAAAACTATTATTACCTATAGAAATAAAAAGTTATAAAGAATTTAATTTCAGTGCATTATTTTAATGTTGACGTTTAACGAGAACTTTACAGTCCCCATATTCGTAATACGACAGCCTAACAGTGAATACATTTTACATTATGAAAAACTACTTAATCTTAAAAATATTTTTTTTTCTACAATTGATTTACCTATCAGAAGATATTACATCACCTATCTAAAACTATCAGGTACACACAAATAACACAATATTTGTAACTGTCAATGTTACTTTTTACATAAAAAAGTTTAAAAATTAATGTAGGTGGAGGGCGTTAAAGCTTCATAATGTTGCTGCCCGAGTTAGGTACACAGGAGAGAACTTTGTATTTACGTAATAGTGCACGGTTATTTGTTTATAGAAACTGCGCTGCTAAAGCGTTTATAAATGTCCAGGTCCATTATATTCACTACTTGCATGTAATACATACCGTCGAGTCCTGGCGGCGGCGGCGGGAACGGCGGTATGGTCCCGAACCTGCCAGACCCCTCCGAGTCCCCCTCCTCCTGGTCGACCTGTGAGCGACAGCTAATTACCAAGGGACAACTTACTAAGCTTAATTAGTGTGGTTTCACGTGAATGTTTCAATGCTTTTGTTGGTAAAATGTGTAACCGAATCTCATCAAAATTTTAACTAGGCACCGAATTGACTAAGTATACTATAACTAATGTACCTTGTGTTATAACAGTTTTACTACTTCAATATAAATAACCTAGTCAAAGTACAGACAATTATAAACTTCAAATTCACGCATTCAATCAGGTATTACAGGGAGGTACACGGAAATTACATTTCCAAATTATAGCTAAGACGTAGTTTTCAACAGATCAGACTTATATTAGGTATAATTTGCAAATGTTTTGTTAAGCGTGTTAACACGTGCCCCTTATAATCTATTGTTAGTCAATATAAATGCCCAGAAGAAATTATTTAAACTTTGTAAAAAGATATTTAAAGGACCTCAAACTTCATTGCTTATGTGCTAATTTTATAATATATTATAGTATGTTATTAAATATAACATACTAAAATATTCCACTTTAATTAGGATTAAGCATAGCATTTACATGTTAAACAATAGTGTTGCAAGCTCCATTAAAATAGGATTATTACAAATGTGGTAGGACAAACACAAGTGACAAGTGAAGAACCCATTAGTAACATGGTGCCACCGTAGCAGTTATTGTATAATTATGTTAAGCAAGTGTAATAAATGATGATTAGTGTAATTTAATTTAGTACTAGAAGGAGATTATTTAATATTAATCAAAATATTTTTATACGGCAGATTAAGATAAAATAAGTTATTAGTAATTTAATAAGACACAGTAGGTATAACATTTTGTATTTTGCGAAGAAATGTAAGACATCATTTGTTAAAAGTATTTCAAAAGACCGATAACGTATATCCAATTCGCAACCAATTCACCAAAACTAACGAGACCACATACAAACTGAATACTAGCTATTGAAATGTGACCCTTAGCACATGTAAACAAGGTCTGCAGTTTGCAAATAGCGAAATCGTTAGCGAGCTACTAGTGTTTGCGGAGCGGGACAAAGCGAGCTCCGTAACGATGCTTGAGGAGCGCGACGTCATTCGATATTCTGATTACAACAATTACAATAATATTCGAGAAGGTACCAATATTTCAACATAATAAAATTCTCCGATGTTATGGCCTTAGGAAAATACGATCATTTGTAATGTTATTTTGATTCAGATGCATGAAAGGTTATGTTGTCCGTCTGAAATACACTGACTTAACCATTGTACGGTAAATATTGCACATTAAACAACAAACGGATACTGATTCTATTAAAGTTTAAATTTGTTTCTAATGTACTTAAGTACTTAAAAACAGGATATGGATAGTTCTTAATTCATTGCTAAGCGAAATTATGCATAATATAGAGGTATTTTAAGTATTTATAAGTAGGTTGTATGTATACTAATCGATTATCGCAAAACGGATATTGCTTATCAAACACACACAAAGAATTTCTTATTCGACAGATAAACGGATCCGAGTTGAATGACTTTTAGTTATTAAGGTGTGTATTAACGACGACTAAACATTGATAATATCTTGAAAATTTGAAACATTAGTATGAAGGAAGCAAGAGCGGTGTGTTAAAATGTTGACAAATGGAGCGATGTAGTATGATTTATCGGGTGATAAAATGTTTAGTATAATCATTATGTAGTCCCAACTTGTTAATCCAGATCTTGGGAAAGTATTGGTTAGTGAAACGTGAAAGCTAAACATAAATAAAAAAAATATACGGTAATCACCAAAAAATTGTCAATGTCAATCTCGTCTCCGCCGCTCCCTTTACCCATTTCCTGTCAAAACGTTGAAAATTGAACATTTCTGTGGAGTAGACAATGTATTCAACCTGATTGCGTAGACATTTATCATAACAATATATTTGCACCTAAAAATGATATAAACTATCATATATAGGAATAAAAAAAAGATAAAACAGTTTTTAGACAAACATCGACGAATGCCGTGTGTTCGTACGGTATGATAATAATTATTAAAGTACATCTATTCTATAACAAAGAAAATTCCTATACCTACCTATTATTTAAACAAGATAATTGATATGATATTTCATATAAATTACCGCGTTTAAACCTTACATTTACTTTTTTCTTTTTTGACTCTAATGTTGTCGATTATCTCATCTACGAGGTCGCACTATAAAAAACGGATAATACTTATAGCACCTGATTACAACATAATACTTTATAAATATTTCAATTTACCTAATACAAAATGATTAGTGGCTATTTTAATTAAAGTTAACGAACTTACCTCAAATGTATTGACGCATTGCACTTCAGCCTGTGAAGGTGTCCCGTATAACTTCAGTTCTTGAAAAGCTCCCTGGATAACAACTAATGTTAGCACCTGACGCCACATGCTTCTTGTATTGTCTGACAATTTATCGCCCGTATTGTTTCACCGCATGTACCTGACGAATCTTCAGAACCCAACTTAAAGGTCGGTCCTTTTTTACAATGAAGTATCTACATTTCTTTATTCAAGTTGTTACTTGCCATATTATTAATTATAATTTATGAAACTTTTCGTGTCATTGTAACCAATAAAGATGACGACTATAGCATATAATAATTATGCGTACCTATATATAACTAATATTGACTGAGTTCAACTTTAATCGACTCATAGCAATGTCAATAATGTAGTACAAAACCTACCTATTTATTTTTGCCACCAAAAAAGATATCTTAATTACTTAAATGCCAAAAATACAACAGATTTGTTAAGAGGGCTATTTGTGGATTCAGTAGTAGCCAGGGAATACCGTCTGATTTATTTTTAGCTGAAGTATTTTTTTTAAGCACGTCATTCTCATTGTTAAGGGTTTCTTTAAGGTTTCTAAAATATGAAATGTTGATCTAAATATACCTAAGAAGGTCTCAGCGGGGACGGAAAACGGATAATGGACATTTGTCTTCAGTTTAAGCTTTTAACATTGAAATCTTTTTGTTTTTTACGATCATTTAACGTTATTTCTTTTTTAAACAGGCGTAATTAATAAAAATAATATTAATTTCCAGAAACATTCTTAAACGTTTTTATCTATCTCCCCAGATTGCATATTGCTACGACATGCGACAGGTAAAAAATAAAATACACACTGCACCGCACTTTTACTCAGTAGTAAGTAGTAATATTTACTAAATTTAAAGGTCAATCAATTCTCTTGAATAAATATATTCTAATAACTTATTTGACGACCAATATTCAATAAAAATATGAAAGAACCAATTTTTTTAACCGGTATTTATAGGACGTACACGATCAGCGCGCATCTCACCGCGCGTGCGCCGCATTGAACTAAATTTGAAACCGTGCAACTACGGCACAACGCATTTACTGATATCTGTTGGTTCAGTTATTTTTTTTTAACTTAAGTATCTAGGGATGGGTTCTTCTCCTTATTTATTTAAGTTGAGATAGTTTAGGGACCTACTAGACCGACTAAATTAACATTTTAATACACTTATTACTTAAAGTTTAATGTATAGGCTATCTTAAGGTTGTAATAATTCTGAAATAGATCGTACCCAAATCGGCATATTCTAATATGAAATTAAGTATTTTTCAATTAAAAGTATACCATTGAAAAATCACGCTTAGTGAACTGATCGTTCTTAGTTAGCCGCAAATATAATGCATCCATTTAACCGATACACCTGGACATACAAGATTGCTGGACATTTAACAGGAAATCGACCTGCCCTTTGAATAACACAGAAACATAATGTAGGTACAAATATACAACAAACTGCTTAATAAATTTATATTATTGTTATGGTTTTATGTTTTAATCACACATTGTAAAACTATACATGTAGTTTTTATCGACACATTCATAAAAATACGAGTGTTGTACCTACTGAACAATTTTGTATGAGGTATTCAGTATTCCTATTTAATTCTGTTTAAATGGTAAAAACAGAAAAATGCTTTTATTCACACGCAAAAGAACCTACAGCGGTACAAAATAAAATTGTATTGCAACAAGAAAACCGAATTTTTGATAATATTCCTGTCGTGATTCGGTTTTTCCATTCAGTGGCGTGGAAAAAGCGGGCCCGATAAAAAAAGAACACGCAAAAATATATAACGTACGAGTACACACGCGGCCTGAGGGGTTCCAATGTTTTTATACTAAAAAACTAGAATCATCGCATCTACAAAAGCGCAGCGTAAATCAATATAAATAAATATAAATGTTGCAGTTGTCCAATTGTTCTATTAATTCAAATTCCATAGACGAGGTATTTACAAAAAAATATTAATCTGTATCGATTGACCATAACGTTTACCTATATATTTTTTCTGATTCAAACGTACATCTGATTTAAACGTATATCTTTAATAATCATTTAAACACATAATATATCCAATACTATACGAGGGCGAATAAACGATTGACCCTAGTCTCATTTCTAGGAAAATCAGTTTTAAAATAGCTAAACTTAGTTTCCAGGTAGGTACTATCATTAGTATATGTCAAATGAATTAATTTCATACCAATTTGTAACCCCTTGAGTACTGCACTCTCTTTGTTACAAGTTGAGTTCATAAGTTTTAGATCAAGTTACTCCAGTTCAGGGTAGCCAGGCAACACATTTATTGTTGGTTACTATCACTAGGTTTAAATTGTAGCTAATATTTTTTTACTTTTAACCGTTATTACGTGCAACACGCTTTTTTTATTTAAAAAAAACATAATATTCTTTATTTCGCACGATTTCCGTCTGATTAGATTGGCGATAGCATCGCATCACTCACTCTTTCACTCTTTGTCATACTTTGACAGTGTCAGCTTCCTAGCTCGACAAAAACCTTACGTCGTGTTGGGCAGGCATTCCATCCTTTTTTTACGTTGCTTCAGTACCTTTGGTAGTAATAATATCAAGAGATTAATAAATGCTTGTTATAGGCTTATTCAGTAGCATGAATAAATAAAAAAAATATATAGATTTCACATTTTATCTAAAATATACCAAAATTATTTTATGTTTTCTGTCCAATTTTCTAATGAATGTTGAATATATAGGTTGGTTGCGCCGCGAAATATTCGCCGCGCGTACCAATTTAGATTTCGCAAACAGCTTTTAATTAAAAATGGGTACTTCGCAGCTCTGGTTCAAAAGCGTTGGGTCCATTCAATGTTTTGTGACATCAAAAAGTTAATTTCTTATTTCAGGCTGTTTAATGCTTTAGTAAGTAGGTGCCAATGCTCTACATGCATTGCGGTTTACGGCAATTATTAGGTCAATCGAAAAGTTCTGAATTAAAAAAAAATCTAACCTCCGATACAAAAAACCTAAACAAATGTGGATGTGTTCCTTTTTAGTTTAAACCCTACTCGGGTATATTCGTAGATAATGTTTCAAAGTGGTATTTATCGAAGGTAACATTATAACGATTATTTGCAGTAGTTCACGCAATGACATTAAGTTTAATAACTAAGGGCTATAGGTATTAATAACAATGAACGAGATACTGAACGTGTGGTTTTTTAAATTGCATACCTACGTAACTAAACACCGAGAAATCATAACAATGTCGAATACGAAAGTAATAGGAAAAGTCTGTAACTCAGCCTTTTACGAAAGTTTAAAAGGCTTAACCCCTTTATCGGGTTTGAATGTTGCTGAAAAATGGCTGCCGGTCCCTTGCCGCCGATAATAGAATGCCCTCCGTAAATGACGAGTGACCCCGATTCTCAAAAATAACGTTAATTTTTTCAACACCCAGTGATTTATTAGAGCCTGAACGGTTTCCGAGCGCATCGGATAAAGTCACAATAGCCGTGACGCGCAAGTAAAATTGATACGCTGACGCTTTAAAAATCTCTTTTATGTCATGTTTTAGGGTTAATATGCGTAGGTGGCTATTATGAAAGTCATCCTTAAACACGGTGGCGAGTAGGTAATAGTGGTGGTAAACGCATAGTGTAGGTATATCATATGAACAAACGATGTAGCAAATAATAAGCGTTGTGTAGGTAGGTACCTACCTAATTTATAATTTTCGACCCAACATTTATACCTAAATATTTCTATCTAACTACGCAGAATAATTATTAATTACTTGACCAATTATTTGAAATCCTTTTAATGAAAATATTGGATAACTTGTATAAGTAATATGAAAGTGGATTATTCATGATGAAATACATAGAAATTCGGAATCAACGAGTGCACCTAGTTTAAATGAGTATTTAATTAAACATATACCTTTTCTACCTTAATCTACTTAGCGAAGTTCGGAGAATGAGATACAAACTGACAAAATGAATTAATTGTTGATAATTATAGTTGGATATAAAAAAACTACCACAACTACTTTAAATAGTAAGTAGGTACCTAATTTTAGCTTATCTTGTTAATAGACTAAATAAGTCATGTGGTACGAGGCTATGGTGTTAAGCTTATAGTAAGTTGAAATATCTTCTAAGTCATAACCCTTTTTTACAATCCGAATATCTTAAACGAGGCTTTTTCGGCACGAGCCTACATAATATTTCGCAGGTAATAAAATTTAAAAATTCAATTTCATTTTTGGCTCTTGCGCAGAGTAAAATGCAGCATTCAAATGAATATTACTTACGCTAGTGACACCGTGTATCACAATAATAGAGTACTCACTCAAATCTCGTGACAACGACCTGGTAGTAATGTGTTTTTGTTGGTAAAATATGGAAAAAATATATTTATACGATGAGTACCTAAGTAGATTATGATTTTCATTATAATGTTATGATATACAATATTTTATGTCAGGACATCTACACCGTCCGCCTCACTGTTTGTTTGAATTATTGGAATCGGATCTCGGGTATTTAATTATGTTGAATTGACTGGAATAAAACTAATATATTTAATATACATATATGTATATATATGAAATATGACACTCCTTATAAATCATTTAAAACAAATACTATTTTAATTACGGTACCTATCAATACTCTTATAAAAAATATTTCTAAAATTTTAACACGAAATCACTTTAAAAACCCTTAGAGATATAAAAATTCACTCGTTCTGATCGCTATTCTAATAATACCAATCCCGAATACCGGGTAGGTAGATACTTCAATTTAAAATTTAGGTCAATTTACAAACAAAAACATGGGTAAACCTTTGTTTGCGGCGGTTTTGGTAGTCCTTAAGGTGAGAGGGTAACCAAATACCTTTTCCGTTTCCCTTTTCGTCAATCAAAAATTTAAACCTCGTTTACACAAAGCAAATGGTTGCTTTGAGATGACAGTGGTACAAATGAAGTGTCACGTTTCAATTCGCTACTCCTTAAATATAATCTCGTAGGTAGATAATTTAGAACTGTACTTACAACGTTATTTTTGAAAACCTTCTCATCTTCATTCGAAGAAGAAACGTTAAAAATAAAATAATTGAAAAAGTCTTCGTAGTAGTAAGTAATTAATTGATACTACGTAATTAGCGTTCACATTAGGTACTTATTAATCTAAAGCCTATGCTTTATATTAATGTAATGAGCGTAGGCACGTACTTGTGCCACTAATTAATATTTTTAATTTATATCATGAAAGAACGAAGCTAACAGTTTTGAATTCCTAATAAGAAAGATTAAGAGCCAATTCCTTTCAGACCATTTCAGAAGACATGCGAATGCTATTAAGTTTATAGGCTACAGGGATCTTCCAGCGCGCCATCACATTACGCGTAACCAGCGGCCGAGGAGCTTTAGCGTACTTAACTATATTGGGTTCAGGAGGCAGTCTACAGACCCTCGAATTCTTGAAAGTATCAAGAAAATGAAAAATAAATAAATCTGGAAAATGTACACTCATTGACGATTGACGAGAGTAAGCAAAGCTTGAGCTATGGGTAATAAACATAATGCCGTCATGTTGGTCCAATGCTCATAACTCCTAAATACGAAACCGGAGGTTGAGGATTCGACTCCTGACAGGGACAGATATCAGTGTGAAGAGCACGAGTATTTGTATCTGAGTCTTGGATGTCTTATATGGTTTCATGTATGTTTATCCATCATCTAGTTGGTACCCAACCAGAATAAATTATCTATAGGTTAGTTTCGGACTAGATTAATTGATTTTATTTTGGTAATTTGTTTATCATTTCATTTACTAGTTACATGAAATTTTGAAAGAAAAAAACTTTATTTGTTTATGGTATAATAGTCGACAAAATTATGGTTTGGTAGTCAGAGACTTTAAGACACTAAGTTACAGGCTGTAAATTCATATCTTGTAACGTGTTCAATGTTGCCATTTGTACGAACGACGGTGTTCTGTATTTATGAAGGTTTTTTTATCTGTTGTCGTAAACCAAGCTTCACTAACTTACATTTATACGTAACTATTGAAAATGGTATAATATATAGAGGTAATTACAAGTTATTTATACATAAAATGATAAATTATTTTTGTTCGTTGTTATTACTTATTACCTGTGTTCAAATTAATTGCCTATGATAAAAAAATGCAAAATACTGCATGCAGAACCATTGAAACATTTGTCTTTTTTGCCTTTTTCTTTTCTATGCCCGTACCAACATTCCTACGAGATCATGGCAAATTGGCAACGTTGGCATAACGTTGAAACTGTAAAGGGTGGTCATTTTATTAAGACACATTCTGCAGTTACATTCTCCATAATATGCTATTTAGTTTTGATTGCGACGATAAAGTTTGAGTTCCGATCATTTTTTGGATTATATGATATAATGGATAATGGATTCATCGGGAAATTGGTTCAATTTAGTTCAAGTTCATTGAAGTATAGGTATATTTTTTTGGGGTATGAATAGTATGATTATATAACAATAATTGAAATACAAATGATAGGCACCTAACCAACGCATCACTACTAGGTACTTTCTTCATTAAAATAATCAATTACTTACTTACCTAATTTATGAGGAGACTCAAACATTATTGGATTTTTTGGTAGCCAACAGCCCAAAATCAACCCTTTATCAAAATAAATCGATCAATCGGGAAGCAAGCGATAAGCGGCCTTTTTGTGAAAGGCACTTAGATGACGTTTGCCTAATCATTGAAATATATCATTAAGACGTTTTCTACCCGAACGAATGGTGTTAAAGCTTGATTACAACGATCTCCATAATAATATAATATAGTGTTATGTTACGTGGAATTTGGATAAAATTAATAATTTATCTCCTTGCTTGCTACCGTAATGGTAGAGAGATGAAGTCTTTAATGATATTGCATTAAGCTACTCACATCTTCGTCAGCTTTGGGTGCAGGTTTCCAAAGGCTGTACTTTTCCGCCGTCGCAATTTGATGACGTTGAGGCTTCTCACTATACACCAAGGTGGATATCAAAGCCAAAGTTATCCCAACCACCACCAGAATCAATAAACAGCATACACACACACTTGGAGAATTTCGCGCCATTTTCACAACACTGTCATTTATCAACGTCCAAGGTTCTCCAATATCTAATTTAATATCTCTTGAGGACTTGGTGATCCTTTAAAGGTCTAATTATAAAGTTATGAGATTTAATTTGTATAGAAAATTTGGGCTCAATTTTTTATAATTATCTAAAGGTCTTGTGACTAAAGTTAATTATTCTTACTTATTCGTTCATTACTTACTTATATTAAAGTGCTAAGTCTAAATTATGTAATTGAGCGTTAAGGTATCTATGTAGGTGTGGGTTCAAGTTCCACAGGGGTCTCGACTTTTTCTACAGTTGTTTTGGTATAAATATCATTGTGTATTTATCATTATAATAACACTATGTACCCACTGTTACATAATAAAAAAGATACGAGTGTATAAGTACATTAGCATCACATCACGCTGGTCAGTTCTATAGAAAGCTTTGAAAAGGTTTCCTTTGTCAGAAAGTCTAACTTATGGAAACCGGAAGCGTTCACGCCAGTTCACATCTTGAATGGTCGCTCGGAACTAAAATGTACAATCGCCAGTAGGGGCTTAGCTTCAATGTTAACTTTCAAATTTCAAAATTACTTAAAATTGAATAAAAACAAAGTTTAAGTAACATTAGGTATCGTCCGATGATTTATAATCAAGTAGGTACCCTGCAGGTACCTAAATAGTCACATTTGCTTGTCCAAATTATAACTTGATATTTTAATCAAATATGTATCTCCGTCGAATACACCAACTGATCAGCTAAATGAAAATAAGAGACAATATTAAGTACCTATGCGTGAAACAGAGAAATTATAGTAGTATGAAGATTTGAATTAGCTTCATAACACATATAATAATGTATTAAATTTTATTTTATTAAGTACCTCACGTTTTCTAAATAATAAACAGTGTGTGCATCACTAGTAGGTAAAATGTGGCAACTAAAAAGAAACAATTTTTTTTTCGATATTGTACCTAATCGAAAATTGCTGTACCTACACGCAGAAAATTAGCTAGTTACCTAACTTAAAGTACAGTATCAAGCAGCAAATAAACACGAGCCTTTGATTGCTACCTCAGATCGTGTATTGGCTACAAAACAATTAACAAACCACAATGATCGCTCTGCCTGGGTACTCGATGTCAGCCAAGGCAGGTGGGTCTGTGTACCCTGTCTAGTTAATCCGGGGGGATGAGCGATCAAATGTTTGCGAAAACCGTCAGATCCGTTCATATGGGAAATGTGTTTCTCTGTGTATGACTATTAAAACATTCTGACAACCTGATTGTTTCGAAAAAGCTTAAATCTTAAATGAGGAAAGTTAGTGATTATTTTCATCAGTAGTAAACATATTGCCTTGTCAAAGATGTAGGCGTTTTTGTTACAACGTCGCTGAAGTATATATTTATCGATATTGCGATTTATGGTTTAATGTGTTTATTTAATTGAATTGATTAATGAGAATTTTATTGTACTCGGTATATATTTAACTTCTGTGTGCCAGTCTTAATTTTTACACTGTACCTATGCATCTGTACACAAACACTATTTAAACGAAGCACTCACAGATTATCTGAAGTAAAAAAATGTGGAGCTGTGGAAGCGTAATCCACAACGTTTCTCCCGCGACTAAAATCTGGCAGAATCAGCTGTTGGCATGAGTCGATAACTATGGCGACGTCCTGTCTGTGGCTGGGCATCGTTGTTAGTTGCTGGATATGTCTACTAAACAATAATTCTTTCCATAAAAACTACTACTTGCAGGAAAATAATACTGCATGTACGTTTTTAGGGTTCCGTACCCTAAGGATAAAACGGAACCCTATTACTAAGACTTCGCTGTCCGACCGTCTATCACGAGGCTGTATTTCATGAACAGTTGTAATTTTTAGAGATCATGTAGGTAGGTATTTCTGTTGACAATGTATCAACTAATACTACTTACAAAACTACTAATTCTGCAACTAATATTAAAACATGTTATTAGGTAAATAATTATTTAAATTCGGCTCTCAAAAATAATTGATGAATATTGTATTGTTAGTTATTGCAGTCTGAGAAGAAATCTGATTTAAAGGTTTGGGTAGGAAACCGTATCAGCATCATTATTATGTAAACTTTTGCGTATTTGTGTATTTTTCTAATGAGATTTTTGTGTTTATTTTGTAGTTGATGTTTTTATTACGGCGGTTTTTTTCAAATTTATTATCACTAACTATTTAATGTTAACTAAGATACATCAATAGAAATTTTATCGATTCGATATTTACGGTTTAATACCATTAATTACTTAAATGTTAAACATATTTGGAGGTCAATTTTTTAAGCGCTTGTATTGGTACAAATATAAATAAAATAAACTACTTAGTTCAAAATTAGTCTACGTACTATTTTGAAGGAGTTAAGGACAATCGTGTCACTCTGTTGGTGGGTATATTGATATGACATAATGAGCTTGTGATAGCTTCGCTCTTCAGGCTGCGTTCAATCAGAAATTTGCATTATAAAGGCAGCATAATGCATAATGAGCATAAAACTTGATGACCTGGTAAGTGTCGTGAGGATATATCACTTAACAGAGTAAATGTGAATTCGTGATCAGAAACATATTGGAGAACCTTGTAGGCACATCCCAAAAAGCAAAGTAGTCATATAAAAAGAAATTATACTTATGTCCGGAATTACTAATAACGTTCTTATAAAGGCATTGTGCTAAACTACCTTCTTGCGTAGGTACCTTATAAGGCTTACTGATATTTTATTAGTTAATTATAAGTTAGAAATACTATTACTGAAAAAATGCTCCTATAACAGAACCCAAACCCTAGTTTAATAGGGGAAATAAAATTAGTCTTGAGAACTCTAGGTAGGTACTGATTTTGCTTGTTTTGCTTTAAGATTCAAAATATTTATATTATTCACAAGCTCGTGACGATAACCTACGATTATGACGTATGAATTTACCTGGAAAATATTATTACACTAAGAAAATTGTTTATATTTTGCTATTCTAATGATTGAGAGGTGTAATATGTATACCATGATCTTGTTAATGTTTTATATTAAGTAGGTACATATTATTATTATTATCAGAATTGTTGCTATTAGTAGAAGAAATTAATAAACAGACAATAGTGCATCTAGTAGATAAAATACTTGTTCTTTGCTAGCGAGCCGGAGATGTGGCGTCGCTGAGTCTAGGAGGCTGACCTCGTTATCAGCGCGGCTGCCGCAGTGAACAACCGGAGGCCGTTTCTTCTACAGTAGTACTAGCCCGATTAATTAAGTTGCTCCTTTTTAGTTATCTTATTGCATAGGTACATATTATTATTTAATATTTTTTTCTAAATAGATTAAATTCTCTTATCGCCGAATGTCTTACTGTCATATTACAATATTCGTCGTGACTAGTTAGCTACCTATTGTCTTTTTTACCTACTTATTCAGTATACACCTACTGTAATGTAAAATTATGGATAGAAGCAGAATTATCGAGTTTTAATTTAATTTTAGCTTTTCGTTGTGTTTCACACGCATACAAGCAGTTACAGAACATATAAACATTGCTTTTAATTATAATAAGCAATAGTTCGTAAAAGAATTGAATGTCCATTTCGAACAGCAACAGTGCTGCCTACTTTAAACTTGAATCTGACCTTATTGGATGTATGAAAAATATTTGGCTTTAATTTCCCCAGAAAGACGGCATCGAATATTTAAACGTCAAGTTGACAACTGAGCAACAAACCGCGAGCAAAACCAAATCGCAACATCAACCACGCGCCGCGCGCTCACGTCACCGATATCGAGTTAACGGCATTACACGTCACGTCACGTCACATCCCGTCATGGTCGTCACGCTGACAAGTGACGCTGGCTGTCACGTTACGTGCAAGCTGTTAGCGTGTGGACCAATAACGTGACTGATATAGGACGCGTTGTAACTTCCAGCTTTAAACAGGACCGGAACAGAACCGTTATTGCTTGCTTATTTTTTTCCTGGCCTTAGGTTCATTAAAAATTGTTCATGCGGGCGAAAACAAGCACCGGAATAAGTTCAAATTATTAAAGAAATAGTCAGTCCCTTCGTTTAAAACACTACCTACTTAATAACATAGAAATGTAATAAAATTTTAAAACTTATAATTTAGCTGTGTATTCTGCACAGAGGGTTTTTGCTATTTAACTTTATAACCTTTTCTTATTTTCCACTCTCGCGTTTCAGCTAAAGTAATAGAGAAATAAACACAAAAGACAGCCGTCGAAACTCGCACCCACCCTAAGTCATTCATTGAAACATGTGAGTATTTTTTTAACCGCCTCTCATTCGTCGGTTTGCAATATTAATTTTGATATAAAAAGACGAAACGAAGCTCTTATCGCAATAGCATAAAGATCAAAATTATCGGTTTAATTGCATTGTAACCGCATGTACATTTTTGCGCTTGCTGTGCAAAGTCCCGGGTCGAGAGTGTCTGAGTGTTCACGGATACATTCTGAAACGATATCCGCGTGAAGGTTTTCGAACGCGTCGAACTTTGTTTGATATCATTCAGGCGTTTGCGGTATAATGAGAGCGTTCGGAAAACCACCCTTCGGCGATAAAAGTTTTTCATCGGCGATTTCTTTATAAGCGTTTTTTGAGTATCATCGAGTTCTACATCGGAATGCTTTTATTTAATTGATAGTGTATGTTTATTGTCAACATAGTCGGTAGTGGATCTA
This sequence comes from Polylopha cassiicola, assembly GCA_038024825.1. NCBI lineage: Eukaryota > Metazoa > Arthropoda > Insecta > Lepidoptera > Tortricidae > Polylopha > Polylopha cassiicola. The sequence continues at coordinate 8,668,375 of CP149044.1, read as the reverse complement.
TTTTTCTAAATATTTGAGGACCTGCCTTGTAAGTAAAGTAAAAACATTCCTAGCGCCTGGTAAAGGATTTATCAAAAGTGTAAATTATTAACTTTGAACATAACTTATCAACTTTACAGAATAAAAATACCAACAAATAATTTTTAACAAATTATTATCCAAAAAAGTTTTTCTCGGGTAGTTTATTTGAATATTTCTTGGACTTTTAAATTGAAATTAGCAATAACAGCAGCATACAACATAATAAAATGACTTGAAACCTCTACCTTAGCCGCTAAATCCACCACATTTTTGCAGAAAAAGCATTCACATCAAATAAAAGCGACCCCAGAGGCTTTGCCTTCTAAAGTCGCAGTTCGTATTGCAACTGAATGGAGTTGTGTACATAAAATTAATGTTGGAGTGGATTTCGAGAACCACTTTTAACTAAGCAACGGAAAAAGCCTCTGAAGCAGATCGGGGGTTTTGGGTGTGATTAGTTCCTGTTTGTTTTTACTCTCACAGATTATGTCTATATTGATTTTGCGATCGGTGGGAGCAGGTACTCAGTTTCAGAGTTTTTTGACCTCTAGCAATACCTTTGAGTTATTTCAAGCAATGTTAAGATAAAGTAATAATTCTGTATGTCTTTTTTTAAGTTTTCTAGGAGATAAAGACGCCCTTATCTGCTAGAAAAGTAATAGTAACTAGAAGTAAACTTTCAAAGTTAATTTATAAATATATTGATATTGAACTTTCAACATCTGTCAGTACTACTCGTATTTGAACAAAAAATCAAACTATGCCTTTCATATCTGCTGTTTAAATGATATTATAAACCTATATTTTAAGTAAGGCTATATTATATACCTGTGTTAACGTAAACAATTTCAGGCATCGTGATAATATTGTTATTATTGAATAAATAAATAAAATACAACAGTTTATTGAGACAAGTAAAGACAAAAACACTAGATAGGTATATATGCATCATAAGAATGAGATGTATACCTAATATTAACAGTAGTTCAAGTTGTGAATAACTCGCCTACCTAGATATTTCTTTGCCGTAGAACATTGCGAATCGACTCATTTACGAATAGTATAGTTACTAAATAATAAAGGCACTGAATCTAGAAGCAAACATTAATTGATACAGTTAAATGAACGATAAATTAAGTTATAAAATAATTGTTAAAACTTTATGATTCGGCAATCATTCCCCGGAAATCGTCCATTAGTGATACCAGTTAAACAAATTTTGTTCAGGCAAATGTTTAGTTTCGGAATGGTTAAATATTTATTAGTTCATAAAAAGTTTACAAATAAATTATTTGATAAACTCCAATGAGCGCACCGAGCAGTACAAATTAAATATGGGCGTAAAAATATTCACTGACTTGTGTTGTTACTAAGGAATAAGATAGATTTTTCATTTAAATATTTATTTAGTTGGCTGTATTTGGTTATAAAATGATCCAATAATTTACTAATACCTATACCTAATTAACGTCGTGAATAGCTTCTTCTTTAGATATGAATACACAGCGTTAGAGACAAAGAATTTCATTATTAAATCTTCTATCTAAAGGTATCATCTATTTGATATCTTTCGATGTCAATCAGTGTAGTGTAAAAGTCATGAAATCGTTTTACCTTTGGGTTTTCTGTCTATCTAAATTATGACGAGCTAAAACCAAGAGTAGCCTTATTCGTAATTAATACACAATCCAGAACTGTACCTATGTATATTGTAAGGGTCGCTTTCCAGAATGTACTGCATAATCCTAACAAGTTTACTAATAACAAAAACATCTAGGCGCACACACGTATTTACATATACCTATATACTACGAGACTGCAATAAGAGCTAAATTACCGAGAAACTTATTCGATACAATTCAGAATACAGACATAACTGAATACAGCATGATATGCAAAACTGGGCTTTACGTTGGAGGAAACTTGTGTACAAACTTGGCTGAGTTTCACCTGAAAACTACGTGATATAGACATCTTTGTACCTAGCTAGGTAAGCCAGCAAGAAAAACAAGGGAGTTAGTGGCTGCAGCTCGGTAACATGGTTTTAGTTGCAAAGTTTAGCTTTGTTAGTACTCGCTTGTTGGTTTAACGCTAAATAGATAGCTAATGACGACATACACAATGGACTTGTAAAAGTTCTTCGTCTACGATTTTTAGTTACATTAGGTTTTCCAATTTAATGGACTTAAGTGAATTTAAGTGTTGGGCAAGTAATAGGCTCGTGTCAAATTATTATGAATTACCAAATTATGCTATATATTATGCCTAAAGTTCAAATAAATCTTCAATAAGACAGAATTGGCAACTTTTATAGCAGATCTGATATCTTTCAGCTTCACTTTTCATAATTAGGAAGATATTAGTAGTGTATATGAATCTCAGATATGGTAGTTATTTGCTATAGGAGTTGCCAATAAGTTAAACTTATTTGGACTTCTGAAAAATCTCCGGTATAATCCCCAGAATATTAAATTTTATAATCGAAACGTATAACCGATATTTCTTCTTTTCTAATTTTAAAAAATAATTATATTTTACTACGTGTGTCGTTTGTGGGTTGATATCCATAACATTTTGAGCTACAACATTTTGTTTATCAGTAACCCAGAAGAGCGGCTTTGTTTAGAAAGATATACGATGAACCGGATAGATAGAACCAGTACATAAAGGGTAGATAGGGGCTGGAATATCTGTGACGGCATCCGGTGATACATGTAGTAGGTACTATCTATTTATTAGGGTAACCGTTGCTAAAGAGCATGAGGCTTGAGCACGGATATAAGTTTACTTGCATAAATGGAACACAAGTGATAGCTATATCAAAAACGGCAATTTTAAGTTGTACATCGAATTTTAAAGTACCTATCCGAGAAAAGTTAGTAGCTTCACTGGAATGAACTATGTTCTTTTTGGTTTATTGAGCTTATATTTTCGGATGCGTTAATATGATAATGAATCCGTTAGGTGCTATTAAGATAAGGTCCTCCCAAGAGTGCTTAAAATTAAGTAAACTAGATAATTGTCTGACAATGTTCTTCGTAAATCTCGAATTATTGACTAAGTAAGCGACGCGGTAACGATACTTTGAAAGACCTGTAACTTCGGTTAATAGAAAAGTTTTCTCCGTAAGTTTGGTCTTTGGATTACTTTTGTGTACTCTTAAACAAGTTACGATGTGGCAATAACATTATTGTGCTGTTAGTCGGCAAACAAAACAATATGCGTAAAATAATCTTTTCTCGAAAAAATCATGTAAGTTTCAGGTACTTATGCGATGTTTTATGTTGTAGGTACCTACATACAGTAATATATATTATCGCGTATTGCAATTATGGATATTTGCCAAACGCGGTTTTAAATAATTTACCCTAAAATCTTAATAAAATTGCAGAAAAGTTTCATAATTACATCACAAAGATCAAGTGCCACGTGGAATTCGTTCTCAGAATTATAATAACTTAATGAAGCGGTCGATAAATTGTCAGGCGAATACTGAAATTAAATATTAAATCAGAGATCACGTTTTTGCCGTCGGCCATTTCTTGTTCCTTTAACTTCGTTTCTTAAATCAAAGAAATTAGTTTCAATTTCGATGAACTGGGAATTAAACAATTTGTTAGACGACGGCAAAAAATGGCGCTCCCCTTTGGAATTCATTAAAGATAATGAAGTTTCAAAAGAAATTTTTAATATAGCTACGTTCACGCACTTAATTACGTCGAAAGAGAAAAACTGCGTAGAAATTTAATACCAAAGTAAGCCAGTATCGAAAGTTTTAAGGACCTTAAATGACTTTGAATTGCTTTAACTGCTTTTACTTATGTTATGGTTAAAATTATATAAGTATACGTACATGAAATGCTCCTCGAATTAGAGGGCCAGCTTGCCCAACATAGAGCGTCGAAGCGGAATCGAAAACCAACTCTAGTGGGTTTCGTTTTACGGGAACTGTGTCGAATTCATGGCAATTGAGAAATAGAGTAACATTTTCAGTTGTGACCCTCAGGGCAAACCGACTCCATTTCTTAGAAAACGATGGTATTGCAAACGACACTATAGTCTGAGAGAGAGCATATATATTCGCATCAGTGTATAATAGAGAGATGTTGGTAAGATCCCTCCCGGAAGGAATAAGTTGTACACCCAATTGTACGACTGTTTCCAGAGGATTAACAACTGAGAATAAGAAGCCGCCATTTTCTGTTGCTGGACGAACTGTGGCGGTTATAGAAAATTCAGGATACAGCTTTTCTGGCATAAAAAGTCTGTATGGCGATTTAATGTCAGAACCCGGTTTAAGTCCGTAAGCTGGAAAACCGTCCAGTCCTTCGTCAAAATACTGAGTTTTTGGGTTGCTGAAGGGCACCCCAATCGCGTGAAGTAGGTCGTATTCAGGAATTTCTGAAAAACAATAAAACAAGATCAATAATGTGTTGCGTTAATGATATACCTACCTTTATTCCAGATAAATAACATCCATGGATAGAATTTCAAATATTAAGTCAGAAACGTCAGCTTACGACTAAATATTATTAGTACCTACAAGTTAGTACCGACTAAATATTATTAGTACACATTGCAGGAGTGTTTTTAATTATTCGTAGCAGATTAAATTGAAGATAGTCTAACACACTAATTTAATGCACAGATTTATTATAACGTCATTAATATAAATACACACATTGTCATAATATTTACGTATTGAATTACCTAAGATTTACCTATTGAAAGTGAAACAGAAATGGTACCTAGCTAATTAATATCGATCGTTAGTGCAACGACCGTCCGTCAAACCAAAGAAGCAACAATTTGCATTTTAAAATAGCATTCGTTCTCTGTTGCACTTATAACCTCTGTATACGAGTAGGTACCTATACTTTAGTACTCGCAATGCATACAAACTCTATCAAGACATTGACTTCTTTGCAGTTACTTCAAAATGAATGATTATTTGAAAAATAACGTGTAAAATAATAAAATTAAATTATACGCCCATAACATAAAAACATTTTTCACGTACCATTAGGGTATTTAGATGATCCAAACATACCATCATTAGCCTTGCAAAATGTCGCTAGAGGTAGAATTATGAACCAGCGAAACCTGCGAAAAACAAAATGAAAACATTAGTAAAAAATAAACGTAAAACGCTTGTAACTAAAGTAGAATATACTTCGTCTGAGAATATTGCTTTTTTACCATTTAAATAATTTATCAACTTTCTTGTTAGCAGATACTTGGTCTAAAATGGAGCCGAGTTAAGTTCTTTAAGAAACATACAAAGGGCCTTAAAAGACGACTCGCATAATAATATAATAGCAATGTGAATAAAAGACACGTTCGTTATTTCATGTTGACCAATATCGCGTGTTTATAGTGTGAATTCGGACAGCAGATATTAATTGTATAGATATATTTTATAGTAATTTAAACAACTGTTTACAATTTCCCGTAACCAATTAAAAGCAAACATACGTCCGTAAATCGTAATATTCAAACTTCAGCGATAAACGCATCATTTCATTTGGTTATTCATTCGATAAATACATGATTCGAATGCGCAAACGAACCAATTCAGTTGGAGGAACAAACTTGATCCAGCTATTGGAGAGGCGTCGAATTTCCAATTAGATTCATTTGGACTGCAGCGGGAAAGGAAAAAGTATCGATTTGCAATTCAGATGGCCCTGTTTGAGACCATGAAGAGAGCCTTAATTGATACGAATATTGGATGTTTTAGCGAAATCATTTTTGAATAAGCGCTGCTCACTCGTGAACCTGAATGAAATAAAATTAATTGGCAACTAGTATATATTTTTTCTCTCTCATTCAAATTCATCTAGTACAGTACTACTTACTAATTAGTAAAATTTAACAAGACTTCTCGAGGTAGGTAATTTAATATGTACTCAACTAGTTGTACTATATTCCGTAAAATACATTTCGTAACCGAAACAAAAAGCAAATTCAATTGCCTATTTTAAACGCAATCTGCACTGGGATCCATATTATGATTATTTTTATTTAATACCACGAACTTTTTAAATTCAGATGGTGCAGGTGCGGGAGATACGATTTTATTCCGCATTTGTCGTAATTAAAAACAAAATTTTGTATTAAGAACGAAATTCAAATTTGGGTAGCTGTTTACGGAATAGCTGTTACTATTAGCCTTTGATATTCTGGCATCTGGCGTCAGGAAAATTTATGTCTATATAATACTATTATGTCAAAATATTTAAAAGGCGGGTTACAGAACCCTCGAAAAAACTTTTGTTTGCGTTAAGTTAAAATTATTATCAGAGTTCTCTAACATGCTATTTCCATATTCCGTTTAATATCAAAGTTTCGCTATCATTCAGAAAATACACGGAACATTTACAAAAGAGAAACAAGCGGAGTTTGAGAATGGTTCTGCTATTTAATACTCATAAACTATGAGCTCCATTGTCGAGTTTGAATTAACACAGTAAACCATAATGACAGTAGGTAAAATTTAATTTTTAATTATTCCTATAAATAATTCATTCCTTGACTAATTCCATACAGTTATCTATCACCTAGTAAAATGGCATAAGATCATTACATACAATACAAATATCCTTAATTGAAAACACACAAGGATATAAATAAACAACAAAAAGTAAATAATAATTTCTGATGACTTCGCGGTTAAAGCGGTTAATCCGTTAAAGTTGTTTCATTCCATTATTGAAGTGAGAAAATGACGGCTATAATATGTATATTTTTAGTTATGCAATATAAATCTAAAATAAAAGTTCATTTAAAGAACACTTCTTGTCTTAGATACCAATTTTGCATGCATTGATGCAGTTTATCCATTGTACATGTCAGTAATATTTGTATAACCTGCATGTAGTTATGTATTAAGTACACTAATTTCTATGAAAAGTTCCAAAATAATTATAATATTACGATATTTTTAACATTAATTAAAAACTATTTTAACTAACTTTAGTTGAGTTCTTTGTTTAACTTATGTCGTAAACAAAATAAATGTGGCATTTGTTAATTAATCACCGAGAATTTTATTAGGAAATAAATTGTGCCTTGAAGTAACATAACTACCTACTTGGCACGCAGTCAAAGGCCAAAGTTAATAAAAGACTTATTAAACTAGCAAGTCATTTAAATTGGAGAAAAGTTTAGTATTGTTGTTTTCGTGTAGGTAGTTGTTTAAGAATAATTATTAGAAATTTAGAACCAAATTGGATTTATATTGACAATATACATGTGTATATAATATATATAACTGTATATCTCTCGTATTAGGGACAATATTTCACAAATAGATAAGTATTATGTAAAATTGTCAATTATAATCTATACTAATATTATAAAGAGGAATGGTTTGTTTGGATTAAATAGGCTCCTTAACGACTAGACCGATTTGAAAAATTCTTTCACTGTTGGTAAGCTACGGTCACCCTGAGTAATATAGGCTATAGAATAGGTATTTAAAAAAAATAGGGATCCGTGCGAAGCCGGAGCGAACCTCTAGTATACGATAATTACACAATTTGAATATAAAATTAAATATACTCATAATTAAAGATACCACTTGGCTTAATGACATAGGCCGCATGTGTCTCTTTTGCAATGCTTGCACAATAATAAATAATACTTGATTTATTCCGTACTAGGAATTATGAACCTACACACTTAAAAGAATAGTTTTTAAACTAAAGTTTTAAATAGACACAATTTCATCATTGTTATTTTTAAAACTGATAGTGAATATTTATAAAATTATTGATATATTCAGAAAATAGTCCTACTTGGCTTTCATTTTTAAGATATAAAGAAACGACTCTAGAATGTTATAATAGAAAGTATCTATTTTCCGCTTCACTTCCGCCTATCATTAAAATCACAAAACCTAATTGGCATTGGATTTATTTTCTAAAATTATCACAAAAGAAAGATGAATATAATACTAAATGCACAATGGATGAAACGCATCCTACGCATCATGCAAGAAACGCGAATACGAGCAGTCGTTCAAACGTAACGTCGGTGTGTATCCTTTTAGACAAACGGCTACAAAATCTATCAGAAGCCTTTGTTTGAGTTTTACAGAATAAAAGTTATATTTTGTACATTTCAGTTACCTACTCAATTACAACTAAAGACGCTGCTCAATATCCAATACAAATTAAAACGTAAAAGCTACCGTTAAGGTAAAGTAACGCTTCCTTCAAATTGAAATCGCACTAAGTTCAAAGCAAAACAGCAATATCTATCTATCTATCTACTATTGCTTGTTCATAATATTATTATGTCAGGAGCTAAGATGGGGGTCCACTCTTCAGTCTATGATAATGTCCTACATAAAAGATATGAATGGAACGTGACGTTCCTTATGCTTGAGATCGAGGAAATTAATTATCATAACACGAACCAAAATCCTTCGGTTCCAAGTATCAAACAGAATCCTAATTGATATTATAAATTCGATAGGTTCTGACTTTTATAAATCTCTGATTTATAAAATTTTGATATAGATAGGACTTTGGAATATAACATATTTGGGCTATTTTTTTAATTATTTATGGGTGATAACGGGTAACGCATCTAGCTGTTCTTGTACTCTAGAACGATGTTGAGTATTGTTTTTAAAAAATCATGATTATGTAATTTATACTATAAAAACTTTATTATAGTTTGCCACTTTGTTTGTTTCTTAATAAACTCTAAATCAGTTGTGTTAATTCTCAACATGTTTTTAATTAAAAATCTGACTAAGGGTGAATTCCGGAATTTCATAGGTGGAAAAATAGTTATACTATTCTAAAAAAGTTTCGATTTGTCGACATTTTTGATGAAAAGCGGAAAGCCCGAGTTACGGTGAAAATTTTTCGGTCACTGAGTTTTTACCCATTTTTGTAGTACCTATTTCAGGAGAATTTTTCATTAAGGATTTGATTAATAGAGAAGTTTGATCATATTTTTAAAATTTGTACTGAATTTTATTTAAAGAGTAATAAATGGTTTAGTTTCAATACTAGTACCTACCTATTTCAATTTTAGGATTAAATACTAGGATTTAAAATACCTCTGTCAATGAAAACTATCAAATATTCAAGTTTGAATAAGATATTTACACACAAATAGGTATGTATTTAAACGAAATTACTAAGTACATATCTATTATATATACATATGTAACTATTATCGAAAGTTAGAGTTTTCTTGCTGCATTATCGATATAAAAAAAATCAATGTTCACTTCATTACATATTAATATCTTGAACTAAAATTATATCAAATTTAAATTAAAGTTCAATTTAGAAACAATTTAAACAAATTGCAGAATTAATTGTTGACGGGTTCATTACTGGTACAAGTTACCTGACGATAGTTACATGCTGTTAGTAGAATCCGAAAAACACTTTATGGCACATCTTGAATTTAAGTTTGATTCAAGGATTTGTGAGCGTCATCTCGTCAGTAGTAAATAGACTTTCGCGCTTCAATCTAATCCCTACTATTATTAAAAATGCGAAAGTAACTCTGTCTGTCTGTCTGTCTGTCTGTCTGTCTGTCTGTCTGTCTGTCTGTAACGCTTTCACGCTAAAACTACCGGACCGATTTAAATGAAATTTGGTACAAAGAAAGTCTGGAGCCTGAGAAAGGACATAGGCTACTTTTTAACCGACTGCAAAAAAGGAAGAGTTCCACGCGGACGAAGTCGCGGGCAGAAGCTAGTAGTAGATATTTATTTGACTTTTAATATTGCCCTTATATGCGGTACTATTTGTTTAACAAAATCCATAATGCTGAGCAGCCGCTCCACCGCACTGTTTTTAAAAGCAGATCAATTTAGCTTAGGAAACTAAACCGCAACGATGTCATTTGATTGTTTTCATTTTGTTAATAAACAAATTTGCAATACAAACGCGAGGTCAACATTTCATTTCGTATGTAGTTAGTCGTTTGTAGTGAATAGTTCCGATGTCGTTTGTTACATTTTCACTGGGCCATATATATATATATATATATATATATTATCTTTTTCATAATATAACAGCGTACTCCAAAACCAGCCTTTATGTTCTTAAATTTCCCGAAATTAATAATTTTAGTAAAAAAAATGACAAACAGCTTCCATGTTTCATTCGAATTGTGCAACATTACCCATAATTATTGTCACTCAATGTCCCCAATAATTGTTTGCTGCCATGTACATCGGCAGACCATTGAATTGTGAAATTAATTTTCACTTAATGTCTTTTGCTCGTTGGCCATTTTGATATAGGTTATTAACGTAAAATATTGTTTTAAATTTTCAGTATTTCCATTAAAGCTGATTTTACTAAATCGGACCCCGTAGGTGATTTGGTGTTTCTTTTCAATTCGTTTTACTTAAAAGAGCTAGTAACAAAACTGCCGTCCGAAATAATTTATAAACGAGTCACGTAATACCTATCCATGCTTGCATGAATTACTTATAAAGAAAATACCTACGCTTGTCCTATAAAAAAGGAAATGTCACTTCTTTCTCCCTTCCCAGGAGGGTAATAGAGAAGCGGTTGTATACTAGCCTTCTGAGACATTTGCGTAAACTACCTCGTATCCATAAAAAACCCGTAATTCAATGGACCCAAGGGACTTGTTCTCAAAGGGGAAGTGCGAATTGGGGAGGACTTTAAATTCAAGGATTATCTAGAATCCTAGGTCGTAGAAGTAAGTAGGTAGATTTTAATTCAAATAAGATTAAACTAAAACTGATAAAAATCTCGACTGCGATATATAATTCATAGGAATGCATCTCAAAATCAAAGAATGGTTAATATAACCTATCCAAAAAACATTTCGTTCGGGTTCGTATTAACCGCTTGCTATTTACTCGTACCTACTTGGATATTGATGCAACAACTACGTGAATATAAGTTAAATCAAACAACGGGTTTTATCAAGCTAGTCCATAAACGATAGGTACTACTTCATTTAAACAGTACTGGAGATATAAAAAAAATATGCGAGCAGCCTCCTAGGATAATGACGTTTATCATTCAAGAACACTTTAGAATCGTAAATAGAAGTTTAGAATTGACATAAACTCACGAAATGTCACGTGATAAGTGTTCGTTGACCTATGTTAATTCTTTCGATTCTATAGCATTCGCGAATGTCCAATGTCTCTTGGCTAAGGGGCAGGCAATTGGTACAAGTGACCGGCGTGCACTTGGAGCTTTCATGTGCATTATGCCACTCTGTATTGCATGACTGGGTCTACAATGGATTTTATAATTTGCTACATTTTCAGTTTGCCATTTTTATTGAACACAGTGTTTAGAGTAGAAGCGAGTACGTTTTATATTACTTTTTTACAAATCATGAGTATGATTAATTATTATTACTCGCATAACAAAAATAAGTAGGCGTTTTGTGTTAATTTTTGGTGATAGATCAGTAAGTGTTATATTTTATTATTTTTTCAATAAATCACTCAGTATCTAAGAATTTCGTGTAGAACGTATAGTAACAGTCTAACAGCCGTGCCACAAATTAGAAAAATGTAAAGTTTACGAAACGTCAGCGAACAAAATAAAATACGCGAGTTAACCGTGAATGCATCAGAAATTATTTATTGTATTACTGACTCATACGGTGTGCTATGAGAATGATGTCATGTAGAAAGGATTCCCGGTGAATTTAAATCTGATTTTGTATTTGTACTGATTAAAAACCTTTGCTTAATTCGGAATACGTTTACTGTACATTGTATATTATTTCCGAAACGATGCATAATTAAATACACTCCAGTTCTTTTTACATAATGTTATGTTTATACTTACCTACTTAAACAGAATTTTGTTTATGAGTTCTTATTGAAGGACTCCAAGTATAGATTATAAAAACAAAAAATAGGTATACCAGGAACAACCTAATTCACAGAACAAATAAATAAAAAAGTTTCATTGTTTTACTTTTATATTTTTTACATGGAACAAATTTGTTAGTGCACTTGCATACAAATGCTAAAAAACGAGAAAAGGGCTCAAGAGGGTATTGTTCGTGCATGTATTGATTTTGTGTTGCATTGTTTATTGTATGAAAGCCGCTGTCTAAGCGTATTGAATACGAATTGCGTGATTTGAATATTCAAATGGACAGTTTCTTAAAAATGTTCGAGATAGGTATATTTTGTGCATTTTATTTAGATAAGTTATTTCACACACGTTAAATTTTAGTCCCCGTTATTTTTAAAAAAAGGTAATCTCCTTTCAATTAATTTATTAAAGGTTTTAAAAATAACGGGGACTAAAATTTAACGTGTGTGAAATAATTTATCTAAATAAAATGCACAAACTAACGACATAATCGGGTAGATAATCCATAGGTACTCGTAGGTACATGTAAAATAATGATATTTTTTACCGAGACAAGAATAGAAAAAAATCAAGAACCCCCAGTGGAATTTGAACCCACGTCTTTACGCGCGGCAGCGTGCTGACCTCTACACTATACGAACCACTTAATAGTCCGGTGCCCCATAATCGTAGACCTTAGAGGGTGTTCTTTGTCTTCGTATAACGTAGGCATTTGATAAGGAAGGATTTTCGGAAATTCTACCTCTAACTCGATAAAAAAGAGTTTGTCGGTAACGTGATTCTTTGGTCCAGTTCAATCTATTTCGAATTTAGCATAAACATTCTTTAACAGACTGTATAGAAAACAAGTGTCTTCAAATCAAACAGAAAAATCATAAACCGTCTAGCTTAAATTGCAAACAACTTTAATTGCTTGCAAAATTTGATATCATATAATATGAACGAAATGAAAAAGAGACACCAATTTTACTAATCATTGTAGCTACGGTTGGCTTGTATTTTCATTTAATTTTTTATACCAATTCCACCTCTTTTGTTAACCGATAGGGAGACAATTTTCACAGCAGCATTGCTAATCAATGTGCCACATTGCGTTCGAGTGCGCTCGCCAAAAATGAATAGCCTTTTTCTACTTCCATGCTATTCAAATTTATTATACATATTCACTAGTTATGTCATGCGGTTTCACGAGCGTTAAGTAATAAAAGTAACATTATTTAGATGAAAACAATGAATTATAGTATCATATCGTCGATAACTTGTTCGTTAGTTAACGCGTGCCACCACAAGCATTTGTTCCTGGTACCTATACCTACTTAGAAGATAATGCTGTATCACCACAGTACGTTGGAAGATTCCTGACAATGGAACAAGGAGCTCACGGTTCGCTTAAACATTCATACACAGTAGGTACCTAAAGATAATGCATAATTCTACAAGCAACAGTCTAAGATTTACTGTCACATTTAAGCACGATGGAGATATGTAATGCTTTTGAAAATGCATATAGGTGCGCACAGACTTGCAAAGATAAGCCGTTTATCTTTTAAGTTCTGTTAGCAATTTGAAACCCACATAGAAGGGTAATCTGTATTCACAAGTCACTAACAGCCCGTTACAGACAAGTGATTACAAACGAAGTGGGTCGCAAATTGTTTGCTTTATTTTCACAAACTGGGCTGCTACTGATTGTCTAGACTAGTACAGTCAGTATTTGATAAGAGACCCTAGTAATTTCTGATGGTTGTGCGGTTTTTACATATTGTAATCAAAACATTTAATTACTTGTCATGGTCCTATGGAGATTTCGAGTTTTTATTCGGGAATACAGAACCCTAAAAACTACAGATGATATTAATAAAATTTTACTACTGCGCCATTATTATGTAAGAATTAAAATTAAGTGAAATGATTGTATTGTAGTACCACCGAAGTCTACACAGTCATGTGTCCGTATAATACAAACGAATATCATTATAAACTCTACGCACAATTCTTCCGCATTCTCCGGGGAACCGTAAAATTCAGAAAAGTGTCTTCTAAAATTATACTAAAAGGCACTTTCTAGCTATTTACGCTAAGAGTCCGAAATATTTTTAGGTAGACCTCGAGAGTCAAAATGGCCTTGACATCGGTTTTTTCATTTTCTACTTATTAAGACAAACCAGTGAAAATTTTTGCATAATTACTTAAGTAAAATAACCAATTCTCAGGGATATTTGTCGGAGTTGTAGACTTACTTACAAGTTGTTGGAGATAAAACTTTGCAAAAACCTTACTTGCAAAACAAACTTAAATATGGGAATATAAATATTTGTTTTGCGTTAGTTTATGTAATGTATGCATGGTAAAGGTTGTTACATTAGCAACCGCTATTCCGGCAATAAATGGTGAACTAGCCGCATGTGTGTCAATTCAGCAGTAATTCCTTCGGATTTCTCAGTTTATATACCTATTCGGTTACAATATTACCAAATTAAGTCAGGACAACATTTGATCTTTTTTTTCCTTTATGATATTATTATATACCTACCTAATCAGTGACCGAATCTCAATCATCAAATACTATGACATAATAAATATTAGATAAATTCATTCCTCTGATGCCGAAGGTTGACTAATTGTGCCTTTGTCATGTACAGAACAGCAGACGTATTATTATGCCTGTGACGTCCCATTATTACCCGATCCAATTACGCGTGACCCTTGGGCCCTCATTGAAATACACTCGTTACAAATATGTGAATAGGGGTCCGGGGATCTATCAACATTGGTTTTACTCAGGACTGTTGTCTTTGTAAACATTGGGTCAGGTGAATGAAATTGTGCCTAATTTTCGGGTCGTTTGTAGGAAGCGTAAATTCTAACGAGGTACGCTTATTAAGCCACATACGTGACAGTGGGTGCGTTTGAAATATAAACAGCGTGTTTAATTTTGTTGTGTGCTAATGAATCCCTATTTTGATATATTTTTTAGTTACTGTGGTCACATAAACACCTAGAACAATTATGTCGAAATCTACCTATCTTACCTAAATTTATATAGATCTATCATCACGACTCTTGTCGTATCCAATGTACACTTGTAATAGTATTTCGGGATAAGAATACATTTTTATGTTCTTGTAACAACGTAATTATTCATTTCTTTAAAATGTGTTCCAAAAAAGAATCTGTCTCGGTTAGAAACTGATGTGGTTAAAAAATATAGGATCCTTTGTGGCTAAACGAATTGGAACATTGAAAAATATCCTGACAAGAACAATCTTCAGTTGTTGATTGGCAAAATGAGCAAAGAAAAAGATTCGAGAAAGATCGTTAGTAGTAGGGTTAAGGGGACGTGTACAGTTAATTAGTTATTTAAAAACTTGGTAAATAAGTATTTTTTTATGTTACAGCTAAATTAAATGTACTTCTTATAAAACAGATATAAAACACATATATTAACGGATTTAACACGCGTATTTTTATTTTATTTTATTTACTGTAAAGAATCCGAAACGTCAGCAAATAAAATAAAATAAAAATACGTGAGTTAAATTTGTTAATAGTTGTTTCATTGCAACCTCCAGTTTCGTGGTCAGGGGATCACCAGACCATCAGTGCGACAATTTTCATTTCTATTTTCCTATTTACCTTTATAATTTCAAACCCTTATGATAATATCCAAATGTACTCCAAATTTTTTAAACGATTCCAATCGACTTCAATCTGACATACAGGTATATATTTTTTTGCCCTACTGTAATATTTTTTATTTTACAACTATAACTTGTCCAGTCTCACACATAATTGTGCAGGTAATAATTCTAAAGTTTGCAAAACCTCAAATCATATTTAAGTTTATTAATGATAAAATGCTAATGCCGTCTTTATGCGCCTCTTCGCCTTAAGGCACTGCATTTGCGCGATGCATGTGAAATTCAAACAAATTAACAACAGCTGTGAAGTTAATTGGCGAACGCATTTGGATTTATGAATAAGCGCGATATAATCAAGATTTACGAGTACTGATCTTCGTTTGAAAACTTTAAACAGAATTGATTCTGTTTAAAGTGTTTTAACGAATAAACGACTTACTCTTCTAGTAAGTATAATACTTTTGTGTTTGTCAAAATGAAAGTAAAAAAATGAATTATTTTTTAATCACAAATTAAGTCTTAATTAATTAATATGTCACTCTAAGATGTTGAAGCTTAATTATGATCTGATGTCATGGGAATAACAAAAAATTGTGAATATATCTTGTAATTTAAAAGTATAATATAAGTAATTTTTTTATGTAGTGAAACATTTAAAAATATTTAGATTTTTTCCAAAACTGTCATCTAAGCCTACACACATTGTTGTACTACACATTGTTGGCAGTTTCAAAGGGAAACACGAGTTTGTTTTTGAAACGCTCGAAATCAAATTTCCTTTGTAACAAACAGTAAGAAGTATTCTATTGTTGTATCACACTATTTCAATCACGGAATATTTGTGTTCAATATGTACGTTTTTTGAAACAACGTGAAGCATTTTACTCTTCTGTAAGCATTGAAAATTTGATTTTAGTGGCGTTTTTGGATTGTGAAATCATCTACGCGACGAGTATTTATTCAGTTCATTTGTGATAAAATAATAATGAAGGTGAACGTAATGTAATGAACTGAATTATAACATGTTTGTAGCTTTACCACAATAATTTTATATATGTACTTGGTGGATGCTTTTTGTTTACATGCATTAATTCAATCTAGTGGCGAAGCAATAATTAATTAATAAACTACTGCAGAATTATGTTTTCTGACAAGAAAACTTTGTTTATGATTGTCTAAACCAAATTAGACAAGAAAATTTTAAGAAGATAGAAACTTAAAATTTTAGAGTCAAAATCTTTTACATATGCTGAGTTTCTTTTTAGTAATGATGATCGTTCCGAAGCGCTAGTAAGCCCCCTTTTTTAAATGTAGGTAAGGGTACCTATATCTTGTAAAATAGTTCACTTATTCTAAGAATGAAACATATATAGTTTAAAACAGGGTAGTAGGTAGTTCAATTTTGTAACTACCAATATAATTTATAATAATTTTAGTGTTACACTATGGTCAGTTCAGTCGGTTATGAATGTGGAACCTGTTCAGTTTTCGGAACGTCATCCAAAAATATAAAATATGTGAGTTATATACGTTTTAGTTGTTTGATTCCGATTAATCATATAAATAAATAAAGTACTTTATATCATACCATTAAATTATTCCGAAACGGGCAATGCTGCGACATATAAAATTTGCTTGGTGTTTCCCGAGAGGTTTGGTTCGCGTTAGGTTTCATTGAAAGAAAATGTACAATGTTGAAGAATTCTCCAGAGAGACGTATTTTGTAGTAAAGCGTGTTTTGTAGTCTTGGAATATGAAATGAGGGTTCGTTTCAGATTGTAATGTTTTTTTTTGTTCGAACTGAATACTGAAGCGCAGTTGGCCAGCTAATGGGCCTTCACTGCAAAACCGGACGGGTGGCGAGACTCCTGAAAGGAGACTCTTAAGCCTTTTAGGTTGGTTTAGGGTTTTTAGCCCTGACCGACCCGAGGGCCCCCCAAGGTGGGGGTCGCACCTCGGCTCGGGCCGTCAGGAGGTGTGTTGACACGACTATTATGTTGCAAGGGAACAGAAGGTCCCTGCGGATAAGTCCGACGCGCGCCGGGTGTATGTGGACGTCTTCGACCCCGCCGGCGGGGCCGCTGTAACACTATCGAGTATGCTAGGTGTGGGTGAGGCCGCATGCCGCGCGGCAGCTGCCTGTGTGTCGGTGTACGGTTTTCAGTCCGTGGGAGGGGCGCGGCGGCCGCTATGGCAGCCGTGATCGAATCGGGCGGGTCCAGGAGGACGTTACGAGGGCGACGTTTACGAACAGTTTCGTCAGCGCGAACCGTGTATTCGGAGGCTTGAACGACTAACGGATTTGGATGATGCGGAGCTTTATCGAAATAACCGCGCGACGCGGTTTGCATAAAAGTCCACAGAGTGGGGGAGATCGAGGTCCCTATGGAGATCCCTATTCCTTTCGTAACGACGCGCGCCTACGGCCATACGCAGAAATTTGTTTTGAATAACTTGCAGACGTTGCAGTTTGTATTGGCTGACGTGTGCGAACACTACGCTAGCGTAAGTCATGATGGGACGCACACAGGTTTTGTAAATTGTCAGCTTATTTCTAAGTGACAGTTTACTCCGCCCGTTGAGCATCCAGTATAAGCGGCCTAGAACGAAAGCGGCCCTATTCCTAACTATTTCTATATGAGCTCTGAAGGTGAGTCTGCGATCGAGGGTGACGCCCAAGTACTTTGCTTGGCTAGACCATGGAATTTGCCTATCGAATAGCGTGATCGGGAGTTCGTGGGTTCGATAGAGTGTCTTGCGTGTGAAGCACACAGCGGCACTCGTTTCTGGATTGACTTCTATCCTCCAAAGACGGAACCAATCGCCTAGAAGGTTCATGGCCCGTTGGAGATATAGATTGAGACGGCGGGGGCTCTTATACGACGCATAGATGGCGGTGTCGTCTGCAAATAAGGCATACCTAACTTGAGGGATTTTGGGGATATCGTTGGTGTACAAGGAATATAGAGAGGTGAAAGAACGGAGCCTTGTGGGACTCCCGCTCTCAGCGGATGAGGATTCGAGAGCGTACCTTCCACTCTGTAGCGAAAGCTTCGATTTGCTAGAAAATCGCGCAAAATCAGGACGAGACGTGCTGGTACGCCCATGGTGGACAATTTGTACACCAGGCCGTTATGCCAGACCTTATCGAATGCCTTCGCTACGTCGAGGAAGATAGCTCCCGTCGGGGTTTTAGGATTACTATGAATGTGCTCCGTGATGCGGTGCACCTGCTGTACGCAAGAGTGTCTGGCACGGAATCCAAACTGCTCATCTAATAGGAGGCCTGGGGAGTCTTGAAGAAACCCCCACAGGCGGGATATAATGAGACGCTCATAGAGCTTACCTAATGAACACAATAAACTAATCGGACGATAGCTAGTCGGTGAAGTCCAGGGTTTACCTGGTTTCCTAATACCTATCACTGTGGCTTCTTTCCACACCTGAGGGAATTGACAATTCGCCAGAAGGGCGTTAAATATCGCGGCTAATAGAACTATAAACTGAGCCGGCAGGTGCTTCAGCATTTTATTAGAAATGCCATCCGCACCGGGCGACTTCTTGGGTCGTAACTTCCTGATCAGAGACTCGACTTCATCGGGCGTAACCGGTGTGACACTATCTAACTCTCTAGGAACTAATTGAGCTAATCGCTCCACCTCCGAGTTCACGCGGTTAACGTGATTCTCGTCGACGGGTTGAAGGCTCGAGTACATTGTGACTCTAGACTGTCTGCTAAGCATTCAGCCATTTCACAATCATCGAACGCGGGGGCCCAATGATCTGGACGGTCCAGAGGCGGCATGTTAGCGGCAACAACTGACTTGAAGTGTTTCACCAACGACCAATAAGCTTGGTGCGACGGGGAAATCTCTTCCATCAGATCTTCCCACCCCGTGCATTTGAATTCGGAGATGCGTTGCCTTACATTACGCTGTAACCAACGCATACGTCTCCGATTCTCTACAGACGGAATGAAATCGAATGCCCTAATGGCGGCGTTCTTCGCCGTTATTAGCCGTCTTATACCTGCCGGCAAGCGACCGCGTCGGAGGTGTTCGTTGGCGGGCACCTGGCGGGAGGCATCACTGAGGACAGTGGTGAGACAGCTAGTAACGGAGTCGATTGCCGCGTCTGTCGAATTAGGTTCGGCAGCTAATCTGGTACCTATTTCCTCTAATTCAGCGGAATTGCTGATCCTATCTAACGCTATTGTCTACATTGAGCCAGTTTAAGACTGTCTTCATAATCGGTTCAGTGTTTGGCGAGGGGCCGAGTTCGAGAATAACTGGCCTATGATCAGATTGTAACGCGCTATGCACTTCTATAGAACGGAACGTTAGCGCGACGTTCTTTAAAAGTGCAATATCTAAGATGTCCGGTACGTAGCCCGGAAGGTCAAGGTGTGGTTCCGAGTAATGCGGTAGCGCAGGTGGGCAGATAGACCGCAACGGAGAGCTCGTCGATGTATCTTTCGAGGAGCAGTCCGTTGCGGTTCGTGCGCACACTATTCCAGACGGGATGCTTGGCATTGAAGTCCCCGGCCAGTATGACCGAGTCCCCCAACGCAAACAACGCCTCCAGGTCTGATCTAAGCATTACTTTGGACGGAGATAGATAGACTGACGCCACTATGACAGGTTGGTGGCCGGTCATAGCGATGCGGCAGACTGACACCTCCATGTTGGTAAGAGAGGGTGGTGGATCCAACGGACATACGTGGAGCGCACGCTTAAAGTAAATCGCGGTACCGCCTAATCTGGTGTCCCTATCGTTCCTAACTACGTTATAATTAGCGAAACGCGGCGTTCTTTGACTTGGTTTCAAGAACGTCTCCTGAACCAAGAAGAAATCTAAATTATTGTCGTTTAGGAATTCCCTAACTTCGTGTTTAGTGTTTGAGAGGCCATTGGCATTAAAGTAGCCAATGGCTAACGAGCGCGGTTTAATACGATTTTTACTAATAGGTTGTACGTCCATCACGGTTTTGAAAAGCGCTTGAATGCGCGGCAAAGGTCCCTATGCTCACCATGGCTAGGATAGTGTCGACCATCGATTTGGCGTTGCGAAGCTTGTTCGCCAGCACGGCGATCTCGTCAACGTCCGGAAGGGCGGAGACGATATCGCATACTAAACAAGTCCGCAGTCGTCAAATCGACTGCTGGGGTTTGGGAAGGTAGGAAGGGAGTGGTGGTGGTGGTGGTGGGTGCGGGAGCAGGGGCGGTGAGGGAACGGTGACGTGCCTCCCGAGACGGGGGTCCCTATTCCTTACTACCGGGGCAGGTGAGGCCTGCGCCGGTTTCTCTACTGCTACTACTACTGCCGGCGCTGATGCCGGCCCTACACCTACTGGCTCAGATGGCGCCGGGCCTACTCCTACTGGCGCAGAGGGCGCCTTTCCTATCTCTTTCCTATTGACCGGCGCAGAGGGCGCCGGGGCTACCGTCGTCTTAGGGACGATTGCAGCATAAGACACTCCAGGCCGAGTGGACTGGAGTGCTGAATGATGCGGTACGGTCGTAGTGACCGTCTGGGCTGAGGGCCTCTTGGCTCCGGAGCCTGAGCTACATTGTGCAGGTGCAGCCCTGAAGGTGCCCGCGCTGGCCCTGCCACGTCGCCCCCCCCGCGTTTGCCTGCGCGGGCCACGGGACAGCCGCGATAGTTCGCGGTGTGGGCCCACGGCGCCGCACAGTACGCAGCTGGGAGGTTCGATCGTGTCAGGGGCGCGGGGACATTCCAGGGTGCCGTGCAACCCTTAAACATTTGACGCACCGAGGTGTTGCGTGGCAATTACGCTGGGAATGTCCATACAGTTGGCACTTATGGCATTGCCCTATGTCTGACTTTTTATGCGGTGCTTCGCAGGTGATGCCCGTGAGGCCGCATACTGAGCGGAGATTAAATATTGATTTACCCGCGGGGGTCTTTTTGGTAGTCACTATGACCATGTCGTAAGCTACGCGGGGGCTACGTCCCCGGTACATCTGGTGAACCTCTTCAACGTCCACTTTTTGGCGCACAAGGTCCGCGTGGATGTCGCTGACCTCGAACTCCTTTGGCACGCCCCTGATCACACACCGATGGGATCTTTCCCAGGGGAGTGTAGGTGTGCCAAGGGAGCCCGAACCCTACGATCAGGTCCCGCACGACATTGTACACCTCGAAGTTTTCGCTGAAGATTGTTATCCCAGCTTTTGATGGCTTCCCGTCGGGAAGCACGATCCCGTCTTTCGGGTTGGCGATGGAGTGAGCCCTAATACGGTTCCACGCGGCTACGTCCCTAAGTACGATTGGCGGCGGGCGGTCTTGGCGTTTGGGTTTAGTCGCGGTGTTTTGCGCGTCCCCGGCCGGAGGGGCCGAGGTTTCCATTTGATCGGACTGATTAGTTATATTTTCGGTCGGAGGGACCGGCGAGCGCGGACTGCCCTGAAGGGGGCGCTTTTTGGATTTTTTGGCCTTAGGGGCCGGAGACGTGGGCGATGAGGTAGCCGACCTAGTTTGTTTGGCGGCCTTCCTTCGAGCAGCGCGCGAAGTCACCTCCGTGAACGCTTCCTCGTCCATTGAGACGTCGCCTGCGTTGCCACCTCCACCGCGGTGGCGGTGGAGTTGGCGGGACGACGACGCCGTCTCAGGAACTATTGGAGCGTTTCCGGAGGGCACTCCGCGAGGCTGATCTAAGTCGAGCTCTAATTGGTCGATCTCAGAAGGAGACGGACTAAAATCTAACGAGCGCCCGGAGACGGTTTCCGGGCGAGTAAGTAGTTTTCGCGTGATACTGAACGCGACCTAATTGACGTTGATGAGCGCAGCGAGTACGAGCAAGATATGGACGCGGGCCCTACCCCTAACAGGCGTGCGAGAGCGAGACGGAGATTGCGCGGATTTTTGTTGTTTGCGCGCCTATTACGGTTGCCAGACCTAGGTGCAGCCGTTTCTCGGAAGGAGCTATCTTCGAATTTCCCGGAATCGGGCGATGCGGGCGAGGAAGTCGGCGCCGCACAAACGGGAGTCGGGGGAGTGGCCGAGGAATTCGGGTCCACGTGGGCGGTCTGATCCGCTGAATTTGGGGACGCGGCGACAAAGACTTTGAATTCCTCAACTAATGCAGGGCATCGCTCAGACATGAATCTGAGCAACAGCTCAAGCGTCAATTGGGGACTCGCAGCCATATTGGCGCTAATGTGTAAACGGTACGCGGGTGTGGTGTCGATCGCGGATGTGGCGTGTTGCCGAGTGTGACCTAAGTCTCCGCCGGGATCAGGCGGAGCTGAGTACCTAAGAGGGTTGTGTGTTTCCCTAATATGTAACTTCGGCAATCTTATTGCGTCCGAAGGATGTGTACCTAGCAGTCCCTACTGCCTACTTAAAATACGAGGTCGTGAGCTCGGAGTGAGCTCACTTTCGTGCACGCGGGTGATACCCTTCAGGCTGAACTAGCACGAATGCCAATAGTCCACCTATAGGTCGGGGCCCGTCAGATGTTTGCCTTTCCCAGAAGGGGAACGGCCAGCCTCTGGAGGAACTGTGCCCGATACGATGGTACCGGACAGCCACGAAAACACCACGTGGACTTGCACTTTGATTGACCTCTAAGTTTGCCGGAAACAGCGAAGTCCTGAAAAGGACTGATGTAGCGGGCACGACGTCTTCAAATTGATTGCCGTCTCTGCAGAAACTTGCGGTGTCGGAGCAAGCTCGACGACAGGCCACCCTATCTGCGAACAGATAGAGCGTTTGCGTTGACGGAGCGCAAGCGCTCGACGCCGAACGGATGCCGACAAGCGGCCGAGAGCGGTCAGGCGGAGAACGGTCGCAGGCGACCGCGCGGCGCGAGAGCTCGGAGCGAAGTAGATTGTAATGTTTCTACTGTTGTAATATATTGCTTTTATTTCATGGCTTGCAACGCAATGCCAGTGATTGCTTTGTCAAATAAAGTATGATAAGTACGAAATTGACTTGAAGATATTGAATGTTTGTTATTTTGTCTAATAAGTTATTTTATTTTGAGAACTCATATTTTATTAAATCCGCAATAAAAAAATATTAGAGTCATCTGAAATGGACAAGCCATTTCAAAAATTATAGTTTAAGATGAAGCTAGTAATATCGATTTACCTTAAAATTTAGTTGACAGTCCATTGCAAATTTACTGCTTGCAATAAATTATGTATTCAGATAGCTTTAAGGTACAGGTTTAGTGGATGAGATCAGCATTCCGAAAATTTTAATTTAGTTTCGAAATATTTTGGATTGAGTCACTGGGAGAGCGGAATCTATATATATGGCTGTCAAAAGCGTGCTTTTTCAAATGAATCATTAATAAAAGTGAAATGGACTACTGTCATTATTTAATGTACCTACTTGGTCTAATGGACTGTCTGCATCACGCCTCTATCCTATTGTTATCAGTAGGCATTCAACATACGAAATAGCCTCTTTAAATCTCTCGGGTCCAGTGACATATTATATAACACAAAGGAATATCGTGATCGAGCGCCGGACAATTAATTACTTTTCGACGTTTCTTTGTCTATACATTGTAATACGGAAAAGGAAAATAACAAGATATTATTTTTAGAGAATCGATGAAGATGATATTGTTAGGAGAGAGATTTGTTTGCTAGCTTGAGTATCGTGGATAGATTTTTTTTTAAATCTGGCTAGCGAGTAAGACCGAAGAACCGATCGAGCAAAAGTGAGGTTTCAAATTTGACTTGGCTAGGGGGAGGTCGAGTGAAATTCTATTGTATTTTGTAACCGTGCCAACTATTAGAAAAATAATGAATTATATTTATTTCAGAAAAACAACTCTTATAGCCTATATGTCTTATAAGTGAAACATGAGACGTTCGTTGTTAAATGTGATAGACTTCGGGAGACTGGTGGCCCCTGTTGGATTTTAGACTTTGAAAAGGCCTTTTGTGAATTGCTATTGATTAAGACTTTACCCCTAAACAATAGATTGTTCTATTGTGTTCCAATTTGGGATATCACAAGAAGTCTTAGTGAGATTATAAAATCCTTAGAAGTTAGTAATCACTGAATTAAACCGAGTAAAGTATTTTTTGATGATAATAATATCTAATTCATAACTATTACAATTGATAAAAATCTGGTTAACCTTATAAAGGTACTCTTTATTGATTACTGTCATGAACTAACATGATTTATAAAATAAGACTAAGATTTTTTCAAAAGATGGGTATAATTCAAAGGTCACACAACTATACATTTCTTTTCAATCACTTAATGTACCTATAAAATTGCAACGCACCTAACATATTTGGAAAAGGTACAGGAAACATTTAGAGCCACTTTCGACCCTAATAAAAAACTACAAGACCTAGGAGATATTTTTTTTTCATGCTTTATCTGGTCTAACAATAGTTACTATTTAATTTTTTTGCACAAAATAATGCAATTATAATTAAGGTAATTTTAAAGTGTGAAAACAAACTTCAAAAGAGATTCAGAGCATCGAGGAAGAAGTTATCGTCGAGATCGTGCAGATGCTAAGATTTCGAAGGGCCTTTTGTTTTGCTTTGTTTGGCACTCTCGTAAGTCGATTGGGTGTGTGAGAATCGTGCGCGACGCCTCAAGTTTTGTAGCTACTTAAATCTTGTAAAATTGTTTTGACCGTAAATTATAGATTTAAGACTCAAGTAAGTTAATTTTCTGGAAGAAAAAATAACGTTTCAGCTTTTAATTTATCTAAGGAATTATTCTATGAATAAGCGATTTGATACTATTAGTTAACGATTTTGAGTTGAGTATTTTAAATGATAAGGGTGTGGCACATACCTTACTATCCAGGGCGGAAAAAGGTTTTTAATAATCAATCTAGGATTTTTACGAGTAGTGCTGTGGTAAGTACAGTCTGCTTCAAGTACCTGTAGGTGGCGGTCAAAGTACTTAAATATATCGTTACTTACTCGTTTCTATTGACAAGGATTTAGCTACTACCATATATTTGTGCTGATTGTACCATAATAGAAAATTAATTCTTAAAGTATTCATAATGATGCGGTTGACATAAAAACATTGCATTTCAATGAAGTCTACTATTTAAAATGGATTACGCAGTAAATGTATTCTAGCGCTCTCAATTTTCTGCTAATCTCAGTATTAGAGGATATAATTTTAAAATTTGCATTTGTAAACGCAGGAATTACTAGCATTCAGTCTAGTAATGCTAACGGTAATAATCTTGAACTAAATGTAACAGGTATTTTTAAAAGAGTATATGTAGTCAATTATTGGTAGGTAGGTATTTTACTTATGTAAATTATTATTAATTGTGTCAAACAATGTTTAAAATTTACATAACCAAACTAAACCTGTATGAATAAAACTACAATTACTTACGCAATTTTTAGGCAAATTGAGTTACGCTCATAGTTAAGAGTATAAGTAAAGTATCCATTGATTGAGACTGCCAAAAATATGTCTTAAAAGATGAAATGACAAATAAATAAATACTGACTAAAAAGCTAACACAAAGTTAATTCCTACAGAAATAAATGTGAAATCAAACTTAAAAGACAAGGTACATCATAAATAAAATTAAAACAAACATTAATAAATTATCTAAGTACATAAATAATTTAAACGCAAACGGAGCGGTTAATGTGTAAGTAGGTATGAGTAAATCCAATAAAACATACCATTTATACACAAAATCGTCTGACGGCGTTTCCGCCGCATCAATAAAATTTATGTTTCCATCACTCATGGACGTTTTCTTTGATTTTCTCGTCTGATTTGGTAGCATTTTGTGCAAGTTGCAGCTGTCTCGATTTGTCTGTGTGCTTTGGATATCCTTAACGGTGATATTTTATTTTAGCTGCAATATCTCATAGCAAGTCGTCCGTTGCGTGTATGAAGTTCTTACATTTGTTTATTTTATAGAATTACGGCTTGCAGCGACATAGTGAATGCATAGAACTAACTTTAGAGCGTTTGTAATTGAGTTAAGTGAAACTACTTTTTTAGTACCTATAACAATAATACCTACTTACCTATTACTTACGTTTAAAAGTACTTAGACCGTAAACTTAAAGCGGTAATATTAATTTTCATATTTATCAAACAATGATTACATAATTAAATTTATACTCCTGAGTATTTTTATTCAATTGAGATGCAGTAAATCAATGCACGTGAGTGCACTTTGCACTAGATTAGATTAAAATGCTAATGGTGCACTCTAATTGCCCACAATATTAATAAAAAACTATTTTTAGAGTGCTTTATAACTGCAAACCTGGAGCTCATAGTATGGCATATATTAATATGTGGAACATTTGCATGTTGTAATAGATTAAACTTACGTGTGTACGTTATAAAGTCTATAATTGGTTCTTAAAACCCGGGTTCATTAATAGCGCTTCTTATAATATATGCAATTATGCATTGCGACTTGTGTTAATTAAATTTACGTGAACCAGATATAAAATCAGTATTCTATAGTGTGTTATACTAAAAACACAATATTGACACTTAACTGACGAAAATTAACCTTGCAGCTGTAATTAAATTAAGTTAGAGGCAAGAAAAGGTACAATTCTAGGCAGGTAGGTAGTTAATATTAAATGGGCATAGATGAGACTACAAAATATATATATAAATGTCACGTGTACTTGATGAAACGTTTAAAAAAAAACATTGAAACCTTTTGTAATTTAAATCATTAGTAGGTTTGCGACAAAATTTTTGATAATGAGCAAATAAAATAAAATAAAAATACGCGAGGCATATCCGTTAATAGTTGTTCCAATGTGTAATAGCCGCGAAGGCATCAGAAATTATGAAATTATTGAGTTGTTGTTGTTTTGTTGTTCCTAAGCCGTTGAAAAAGTGTAGTTAGATTGAACGCCGTAATTGTCGTCTAGGACTATATTTAAGAATAGAGTTAATAAGTAAAAACACTTAAATGAAAGTACCTGAAGGTACTGGTACAAATACTGTTTCAACTTATACTCTATAACATTATTCACAGCCTTTATAGATCTGTATCTAAAAGACGCCAGAGACGACAATGACAGCATTTCTAACGAAGATCTACCTAGTACAGTACAGTAGCTGCAAACCGTCTGTCTTTAAAATGAACTGAAATTTTGGTTCCATCTTAATTATTCAGATAACAATAAATCACTTAAAACATTCACAAAGCACACTTAGCCACTTAGTAATACACTTAGCGTCTTACAAAGCAAATTAACAGGTCGATGCAGACCAATTAAGAATTTGTAATGTTAATAGTCATTACCGTTGGGGGAGGAACAATAGTCCTATTGTTTCTATGATAGGTCGCGCCTAAGTCCATTAAGTGCAACGTTTCAAAGTTAACAAACTCTCTGAATAGACTTGCCGGTTAATGTCCCAGCATGTAAAGCTAGAGCAGATGATGTCCGGTAATTGAAAAGACTCGCCTTGATAAGTTGGATACGACGGTTCTAGTACGTAAAGAAAATAACCAGAGATTATTTCATTACAATGTGTACCTATTTAATGACGTTTTTTTTGGTGTATACATAATTATGTTATACCTATATATATTATTTTACCCTAACTTTTGATAAGGAGCCGAGTGGTTGTTTCAATAGTTTCATTAAAAACGGTCAAATTTAAACAAAATACAAAAAAAGTTTAAAATAATATCAAACACAGCTGCATAGATGTTATCAAAAAATAATGTTAACGTGAGACGTTTAGTTGTAGATTACATAAAACTGATTAATTTAAAAAAAGTAATTAAGCATTTTTACGCTTGGCGCAGTAAGGAAATATACCTAATTACTATTGCAGCCTCTTATGTACCTACGGTAGGTAATAATACAGCTGAAGCTGCATCAATTGACAATAAAATTCTGAACTTTCCAAGTTTTTACAAACAATGCAGTCTCAGAAATGGCACTTCAGAGAAGCGCTTGCTTGAATAGTGCACGCACGGTAAAGTGAGGTAAACAGTAAAGTAACCTAAGTACTTACTACACTACTACTCATACTGACTGGATGTTGTAATCATAATAAACATAAAAAGAGTTCAAATCCTTACAAACTTTTCGTTTCTTAAAGTCTGTTAGTTACGGAAAGCTATACAGCCTAATTGCCATTGTTGTTATTTTGCTAAACGCTGGCCGTAAATAATCCGGGTGTTCGAAATTCAAACATACCCTCGAATGCGCGTTTTAAACAAAATAACATCGTTATGGTTGCGCGTTAGTGCAAGGCTCATGCCGGTCTGCTCAAAATCGTGTTAAATAACAATAATAATAGTTAATAATATTTCGTGAAATTAAAACTTTATTTTTAAATGTGCGTGTGCGAATGTGAAAAAGAATTATTGTGTGTTTTGTGTAGCTGAGGTGTCAACAAGCAGTCTGTTTATTACGGGTAGGTCCCTATGCTTCATACCTATTAAGTAATCTTTAATTTAATACCTACTTAGGGCTTTGAGTATGGGTCTAAGCATATATTCAGAACAATATTGTAATTCCGTCTATTATTATGATTAGATAAAAAAATAAACATCTTTAAAATAGAGAATAGTAACTAATGGGGTTAAGTTAGAAGAGCTGTTAAATACTATCAATATAATTGCGTCATTATCCTTTTCTGTATCTAAGTATTATACGAATCAATTGGCTCTTTTTGCTAAGAAGACTCGAAAAGCGATACTGACATGCTACTGCTAACAAACCGTTTTCTATATAGGTACCTACGGTTACGTAAGTACGGGTGAAGTTCGGAGACGTTACGGTCGCGTGTTTACCCAGCGAGTGAAAACATCTGGCTTCCGTAAGTACCTACGTTTTGCTATTGCATTTGTTTCTGTTAAACGACCTTTGTTGGTATTGCATTCAGCTTGTTAAACCTCCAACAGGTCAATTTCATTTTATGTTATATTTAAATTTAAGTATAATTGAGATGGAAAGGTTTTTGTATTTTTTTCTTGACGCTGGCTACGAATTGGAATACATTGTAATGAAAAAATGTACAGGATTTAACTTTCGTATTTTTTGTTTGTTTGTTGACACTTCGAAAACTTTGAAGTTCCCATATTCGTAACTGACTGACCTGTCGATAGTCTAACACAAAATTCGTAATATATAATTTATTCATTGCAGTGCGTTTTATGTTTAAGACGCTAGTGCCTTAAAAAACATATAACGTATAAATTTATAATTTGAATTATCATTATAATTATATTATTTTATCTGTTGCTAACTGTAGGCCTTGAAATACCTAATCATGTTTGCAACTTCTGTTATTGCTTTATAAGCAGTAACATAGTTGTAGCTGTCAATTTATTCTAATAATGCTCACGACTTTGACCAAATTTGGTATTACTGTCGTGTTGTGAATTAAATAGCAATACACACATTATATAACCAACTTATTAATAGAATTCATGGATATTCCATGACTGTCAAAGCTAGTACGATAGTTCTTTAACTTAAGGTCACGTAAGAGTCGTTCATAAGCTCAATTCTCCTTTCAAACGTACTTTGTGTTTTGTGCTTTTTCAAGCTTGAGACTGAATTTTATGATAAATTTTTGTTATTATTATAGTAGGTAATGAAACAAAATTAAACCATGGGTATATTATAATATAATCTGTGGGTATATAACCAGCAAATTAAATCCATTACAGGGGACCTATAGGACATTTCAAAATATAGTCCCATACTTATACTCCGTAGAAAAGTTGAAATTACGGGTCTTAAATTTAACATAAAATCCTTGAAAATAAGATGTAAACTCAATTAACACGTGTCAATTAAAATATTCAGGTCAATTTTGTTCCTATCTTTCAATATGTATCAGTAACTAAATTAACCTAGAATTTTAGCTTGATTGAAATACATAGACAGAACGTGTGACTGGAGCCTTAACATGGGAAGATTAATGTAGAACCTTATGCTGATGTATCAACAAACTCCTATTGACTATAATGCCTGAGACATTCCGTAATATTTATCGTTTTACCTTTTCTTACACAGCCTCAATAAGTTAATAGTCGTTATTGTAAAGGGCTTAGGTCCTTTTTGTCCTTGGTTTAATTTACAGAACAGCGTTTGTGTAATTGTAAAGTTACGCCTAATACGTTCACTTGACTAGCGACATTGGTTGTGTTGTCACCCAGAGATAAATGGGCGACAGAGGTTTATATAAGGTGATAACTTCACTGCGCATGTAGGTACATGTAAGAACAAAAGGTATTTACTGCGCTTTCGAAAAGGTCAGCTAATTGTAACCAATTTTAAGATTAATTCGTGCATGAGGAAGTCATTAAGCCTGTACGCGGAGTACAGTCGACGTTGACAGATTAAATGCTTACATCGGAAATGAAAATGGTGACCTGCCTTCAAAGTACGTGGATTAATTTAAATTAGGTACCGCAATATTTAAACTTTGATTAATATTTACATTTACACGATCTTAACATAACCTACTTAAGCGAGAATGAAAATTAGATAGGTATAAAATTATATTATGTTATTTAGCGCAAAATTTTTTCTTTACGTTGTACAAAAAACACACTTCATAATGGTTGGAAAATTATGATCTGTGAGAAAATATTGTCCATAATGTTCACATAATTTGCAATGAAAGGCGTGGAAATTACTCAACTGTTCTAAGAATTAAGCGAATTTCTTTCTCTCTTTACAAAGACATTTATCTGCGATGTCGAACTAAGAGTAGGTACCTACATCTTTGTTGACAATAATAGTAATGATGATACACCATAATTAAATAAAAACATATTTAGAGACAAATTAAGTAAGTAGATAAGTATTTATTTTTAATTAGTCAAGATAGCTAGTAAAATAAATACTTTAATACCTGGTGTCTGTTACAATAATACTATTTCTTTAAGTATCATGCTATAGGTAGCATGGTAAGGTGTAGACATTATTTAGCTAATTTAAAATTTTCTATATAGATAGAGGTACCAAAATAGATTTTTTTAAATTAGCTAAATATCGTCTATAACAACTTGATCAAAAGAAATTTAAATATAGAGAAGAGGACACAGCGACAATAGTAAAAAAATCGTGACAACAATTTAACGTTCTACTTCAGAAGATAAGATTAGCTAAGCGTCTTCCTTACCCACTTATCATAAGTTTGAGTAACCATTAAGAGTTTGTCAGTACGAGGACTCCGCGGTACAAATAAAGTTAGTTCTTAATTTTCAACGTGAAAAACTTGAAAGTCAAGAATTTGATGATACTTGTTTCTTTGTTTCGTGTTCAAGATAATAGTATTATTACAGTTTCGTGGTACCTACTTCTGACAGTTTATTTGTAAGTAAGTATTATTATGACTGATTGACTGATTTCAAATATACATTTCACATTTACCTACTTCTTTCTAATTGGCTTTTACGATATGATCTTTCTACTTTCTGCCTCTCGTTAAGAGTTGTACCAGAAGGCCCAAAATTTCATACATAACATAGTTGGAAACTTTTACTACATATATAGCGATACATTCTTACTACTTTAAGATCCTTTAACCTATGTTGGACGAATAAATGATTTTGATTTGAATTGATTTGATAAGTTTGTAAATGAAAGCCTAATTATATTTTGTATGAAAACTTGTGCCCGGGTCTAAACTCCTAAGCACTAAGTACAACATTGGCCAATTTTCGGTTAGCTATTGTGCTACTATCCCTCGGGGATAGAACTCGCGTTCCGTGATTTGATGTAACATGAATTAATAAGAGACCTTCAGGAAGTGGCTTCGGAACTATTCAGTAACGCTTCCTACTAGCATGGTTTAATTATCAGATGTGATGCATATGTAGCAGTGTACGGTTATGAGAGTTTGCTGTCATGTGGCTTTATGATATCAGTTTGGAACATTATATTTACATACCCCTGTTATTACATAATAAAGGGTAATGTAATACGGTCTATCTATACGAAATTATCGCAGAATCGAGTGTGTAGCGATCAATTAATTAAAAGGTACGTTATGCTAAGTTGTAATTGATATCAAAGTATTCAATTTATTCATTCAACTATTAATCTTTAGTTATGACTTTTATTCTGAGTAAACTCCTTGCGACTTTTCTAGCAGATTAATAAATCCAATTGAATGTATAAGTGAGAAGTGTTATTAATTGAAATAATCAGATAGCAAACGTATAAACGTCTGTTTATTGAAAGTGCCAAGGTGTAATACAAAATGGCGAAGAGTAAGACAGATGGGTCGGGCTACGAACATTTTGTATAGACTATTTTGTTATGTTAATTCTAAATAATAGATAGGTACTAAATAATTATTATATAGTTAAGTTTTTGATGCTTAAACAATGCCCTTATCTGTTGCAAATAGGGTACAAAGAAGTCCATTGTGAAACAGACAATATTTAGGTATAGTAGAAAAATAGCGCACGTTATCATCAGTCATGCGGCGAATAATAGAGAAATTCATTTTCGCTAAGCCCAGGTAAACGTCAGAGTTTGATGGACGGCATTTCAACGGCCGGCGGTAGCACCGAAATACCGCGATACTGTGTGAGGTAGTCGCCTTTATCATGCATGCTTCGCATAATTTAAGCGGCATGATATCACTAACATAATATTAAACGCGAAAATTTTGAACTGATACTAGCTTTTGCGGGTAATTTGCTACTAAACTAAAATAATAAAGGTTAGCCAGAATAAGAATAATGTTATTATTAGGTAGGTATATCGCAGCATATTTCGATAATAAACTCAAGTTATAATAATATCTTGCGCTTTTACTTTTTTATAACTATTGGGGTCACAAAGTGCTGGGACGTCGACCGCATGCCAGATGACACAGTGATCCAACGACCGGTTTGATGTCACTGAAATTTAGCAGCGGAAGACTGGACTTTGTGGCGATCCTTTTATAGGTCTTTGTCCAGTTTCTATTGACATGATGATGCTTCTTTTCGTTTTTACTAATCTATACTAATATTATAAAGAGGAAAGTTTGTTTGTTTGTTTGGATTGAATAGGCTCCAAAACGGCTGGACGAAAAAATCACTGTTGGGAACTACGTTCATCCTGAGATAGGCAATAGAATATTTTGAAAAAATTAGGGATCCGTGCGAAGCTGGGGCGAACCGCTATATTTGTTTATTATACAAATAAATTATCAATCTTTCCATATTTCGCAATCCGGTAGGAATATCTATTATAACATAACCTCCCTAATATTATGATCGTACATAGTTATAATTATTGTTATAAATTAAAAGAAATTATTACATTTAAACGAATTATTACATGACGGAAGTAGTAGATGTATAAAGATTAAAAAAAGTGCATCAACAATTTTATGTAAGTACTTATATGTCGCTATATTAGGTTTATTATGTAATAAAATTTGGCGTCCCTTCGCGTTTCATTCGATATATCATTAAATATAAGTTATATTTTCGTAGAACGGACACGAAACCAATAAAGTGCTGTAATAAGGTCACTTTATGTCGTGCTGTGTAGGTAAGAAATTTGATACTCTGATTCAAACTTTTCTCCATAATTTATAGGAAACTACAAACAAATCGAAGATATAATATAATTTTTAAAGATATAATAATATAATTGAAGTTCGATTGATATCTTTGATCTAATATCGTTACTTTATTGATAATTATAATTATTTGTACCAAGACAGGCGTTAAAAAAATCAAGATTCCAGCGGGAGCCCATACTACCTCAATGCGAGGTATCGTGCACATTGAACAAAATCATCCACTGTTTGGACAAATGACATAGCCGTGTCTTCAAGTTCAATAAGGGTCTCGATAATACACTTGTTTTGGTATATAAATTTCATTACCTAATCGACTTTTTTGTATTAAAATGGTATATTGTTTTGTATGGATAAATAAACTTACTAGTACATCGTAATAATTAAGCGTTCCGATTAAGTTGCTGGTTACCTAGACGACCTTTCTAGTTTCATATCGTAATATTTGTGTTTACTTAAAACGCAGACACATGCATCAAGATTGTTGTGCTTACGTAATCGTTATCATTACTACTACACTCCTAACTTTACCTCATTTACATGGATGCAAGTGTACCTTCGACAAATTACGTCATGCGTATTGAATAGGTGTGCGTTATAAAATTAAAGAATTTACTTAGTTAAACTAGTATTTTTCTTCGATTGTTAAAGGTGGCGGTGGTGTAAGAAAGGCATTTGTCAATTGTTTTATAGTATAATTTGTATACAATAAAGATGTTACCATTTTCTTTGTTTTATTTTAGCGAAACTAAATTTTATTTAGTTTCATTGTAGCGACAATGAAACCAATTCAATAGCGGCAAAGAACGTGGATTGTGCAAACACTGATCACTTTAAATCAAATAAGTAAATTAAAAAAAATCTGTATCTACGACGAATTATTGAGTTAAAGTTAAACAAAATGTCAAAAACTTGCTATTGTGTATGTAATGGACACAACATAAAAATCAACGACAGTAGTAAACGTAAGTAGAACATAGTGAACTGGTAAACACATGGGGACTCGTTAATTAGAAGTATAAGCAGCAATTACTGGCGCTTTCCCGTGGCTCCAATCCGATTGAGCAACTCAGCGCAGATGTATACTCTGTAACCCAAGTTGAACCTTAAACTTTTAGCGTAATATTATTTATAAGTAAGAAATGTCGTGCTAGATTTGTGCGCAAAATTTTAACTCATAACTCGTACCTACAATTCATTTTACAAGTCCTACGAATTGGTACGTATTAGGTAAGTGCCTACTTATATTGTCCATAAACATCGTATCGTTAGTAGTTACTAATGTTATATTGTGTTTAATATCATAATATGACAGGTGTTTAAAATACGGTATAGAATTAATTAGATGAGGCGTTAATAATATGACTTATATTATATTGAAACCGATTTGCAGTTTATAAATGTACCCACAATTATATTGCTTAAATAGATTGATAATTATTAAATTATGTTATTTCTAGTCAACAACAACTAGAAGCATTCTTTTATGTAAATATAAATGTAATAGGTTTATGTACTTACTATATCATTTTAAAACGTGTTTACCTACCAAATAAACGTTTACTTTCCAAAATCTGTCGTAATGTTTATATTGATCAAACCTTTTGACTCTTACGATTCAAAAGTCATTATTTATTTAGGCTCTTCTGCATTCCGTTATCTATGGCATATATCGAAAGTATAGATTACATTTGGTTAAGAATCGATACATCAATTCAAACATTACTTCGTCCATATTTACATAAACTTGTGTTGTTGTGGCTCAAAATAGATTGGGAATGCACGATAAATTTAACTTAGACTATTCACCTGTGTATTATTAATTAAGTTCATTTTATGGGATATATATATATATATATTTTATTTATTATAAAGTTATTTCAAAGGAGAAAAGACATCGTGCGGAATTACGAATTATGAATTTTTCAATGTTCAATCCCGGGTAGAGCTGTTTGAGACTTTTGTAATATTGTTTAAGTTTTGTAATATTGTTCCAAATAATGAAAATATTAGTAATAATCATTAAGAACTTCTTTAAATATTCAATACGTAAATAAGTAAATACCAATTCTTGTCTTGATTATCTAAGTGCTTAGTAATACATTTATGTTTTATTACTTACATAAAATAATATCTTTTGTGAAAAAGATCTTAAAATCTTGCACTGAATAGTTATTTTGCTTTACAGTTACGGTATATTCAAGAGGAAGGATTCTGAAATATTTTATATCTAGCTGTAAGGAAACCGGCATGGCATCACAATTTATAGCGCATTTTCCTTGGTATAAATGGGTCTTTGTAAAATTTCAATTTCTATTCGAACTGTTAGATGCTTTTGAAATCCTGACCGAGAGCGATACAAGGCAACATGGCGATTTAAAACATCTTTTAGATCACCATGTTGCCATCGATTTTTATAACATTTGTACGAGATACTTCGATGTCTTTTGTGTATTTATGTACATATAGTTGGTACCTACCTATAAGTATAAGTACAGTGCACAAAATTTTCTTAGTTCGAGACAGAGATAGGTATATTTTTTCTTTTGCCTTTGGTTAATAGGTACATATTATTATTATTAGTATGACCACAAAATAATTATAACGGATGCTACGAACTGTAAAGTTCTCGAAACTTATACCTACATAGTTGTTTTATTCTAATACTATTATCTTTTACTACATTAAATATTTTTTTATTGTTAGATGCTCCTTTAATGGTGAAAGTATACACTATCCTAAATAATTAGTACCAATAATGTAATTACTTATGTTAAGATTGTGAAAGTAAAAATAAATATGATTATTATTATATAGTTGCTTCTCTACTTGCTTCTGAAAATGAAGTAGGTAGGTACTAAAGACTCAACTTTTTCACATTTATACAAATTAAACTTTGCGCTTTTCGAAATGTGGCGCTAAGAAGTTTATCCTTGTACTTTTTACGCTTTCTAGTTTAAGAAGCCGGCAGCTCTGGGCTCATACGTTATGGTAATTGAATTACCTTCTTCATCGCAACAACGTAACATATACTAGACGCTAGACTTTAAATTTTTAAAATAAGTAGCCCCATGTTACTTTCCTCAAAAATTTGCTAGTCCATTAAGAATAGCATACGTACTTTTCGTTTCTCAAGTGAATTGATGGTGCACTTTGGTCTCTAGAAAATTCTACTATTATTGAAGGTAAAAAGCTCCAGAAACGGATTGCATTTCTTTTCATTTTATGTACTTACCTACTTATGATTTGATCAGTTTTCTCTTAGTGACTTTATGAAAAGTATTTCAAAGAGGATGCTGGCTTATTCATTACTTAAATTTATCTCGCAAATTGATGAAAATGTATTTAAATATGAAATACTTAAATGAAAATGATTAAACTGTTGTCGACCTAAATTTATGAGATTGAAGTTTTTAGCTGAATATTTCCTAAAATACGATATAAATTTGTACCGAAATACCTTCCATTTCCCGGGAATAATATCTAAATATTATTTAAGGTTAGTTGTGCTGTAAAGCGTATTCGCCGCGCCGTCTGTAGCTTACAGGAGATTGCTTTGCTTATCTTATTGATACAGAAATATTTTCCAAACCAAGGACGCTTCCGTGGCAGAGAGATGTCGCGCGAAATATTGTTGTATTTCATAAATTTTCAGCGTTGCTAGGATCAACATTGTAGAAGTAGTTGCTACGAATAAACGCCACAATATAATATGTATTATGACAATGTATAAACTCTCAGATGCTTTTTAATGGTATCGTTTGCAGATAGTGGAAGAGAAGCGGTTCATTAAAATAAAATAATCTGTTATCATTATAACTCTTAACATTAACGTACCTTTCTGTTTTGTCCATTTATAAGCAACTATTAGGAAAACGGAGTCATGCTCAGGAGCAATAAAATAATAATATGTTGTTACAGGTTGCATAAAATTTAAACTGCAACAAGAAAATTAATTCTGGCTGCTTTTAATCTATAGAAACTAATCGAACAACTGTAGAACAAAGATTTTTAAAGATTATTATTTTACGTCATAATTTTACATTTTTCAATAATTTCATATATTTTTTGAGCTTGGTTTGCTACTGGCTAGTGTAGGTGTAATATGAAAAATATTTCCGAAAACAATACTCAAACTACACTATAAGAGCAGGTGTAAAATAGCTAAAGTAATTTTGACGCTCACAGTCACTTCTTAAGAACGCTGTACAAACAAACAGTAAATAGTGCAAATATTTGTAAAGACACTCGTTGCAGATCGCACTACCTACGCGTAACATTAGGTATGTGACCGGAAATAGCTATTAATTCTCACAACGAAGTTTAAAGGTAGACCTATTCGTAATGTGTTTGCTAAGTTAAATTGTGTTTCTAGCACCATAATATGAGTATTGCTTGATAAATTAGATAAACGGATTAACGATTAGATTTTATTAACGGATTTAACTCGCGTATTTTTATTTTATTTTATTTGCTGACGTTTCGGATTCTTTACAGTTTCCATAATCGTAGTACGACTAAGCTGACAATAGTCTAACGCTACAGTCCGTTATCCGTTAAAAGTTGTTTCATTCCAATGTGTAATAACCGCGAAGGCATCAGAAATTATTACATGTTAGATTGTCAATGGAGGAGAAAGTGCCATAAGTTGTATTTTATCTTAGAAGTTTTTTGACTCCGCAAATAATATAGGTATAAGGTTCCAAGAATGATAAAGTAAAACTGCAAAAAAAAATGATCTAAAAGAAAGAAGAAAGATAAAGGGAAACTACTAAAAAAAATTGCTCAGAAGAATATATTATTATGTTTTGTTGTATCAAACATGATGTTTGTAGAATTTAATAAAAACAAAATCTCTTGTTTTACGTAACGAAGCGCTCTTCTTGAATACAAGATCTTAAGATGTCCAAGGATCGTAAGAAAACTGGAGAAATACCGTGATACGTGAAAAATTCTGCATAATAATTCTTTTCTTGGGGAAAAATGTACTTAAGGGGGAAACATAAGAGTACCTAGCTACGTGTGATAAATAAAAGATGACGTAGATACCTTACAACTACACTTCTTATACGTAATAGTAAGATAATTTACTTAGTTTTAAAATAAATAAAGTTGACTGATCTCACGGCGTTACTATTTCGGCTAATTATTATTTTTAGTTCAGATTTCATTCTATTCCGTTAAAATATCCATTAAATATTTAATTTATTCGTTACGTAATAAAAATAGGCATTTGAAACGGAAACGTACGAAATTCTATTTTGCGCGGTACTGTACCAGTAGGATGATTCAGTAGTCTAACCTAATTTTAGTGCAAAGCGAGCTAGATACTGCTAGTCATTAGTGTGTAAATTGTCTGGGTAAAATCCCAACGTACCAATCACGAAATCACAATTCAGATTGACAATGTTGGAAATTCAAGTAGGCACTTTAATTGCCAATTAGAAATTAAGGTGAAGTAGACACGACTTGATTAGGCTGTTTTGAGTGTCGTATTTGAAACTGAAATTAGAAAATCATTTCTTGTTTAAGTGACGGGCCCTTTGCAGATGTAACTGTTGAGCTGTCAATCTTAAATTTAAAATTGATATTGAATTGTTACTAAATTTAGAGATTAGAGTTAAATTTAGAGTTACTAAATTTAGGAAATAAATAGCCGACACGTTACACGTAGATTGATTGGTTAGTCGTGAAAGCTTAATATGTTTTTGTATATACTTTTACTGAATCTGATTAAAGCTATTCCCGAGATGTATAATAGATATTTTTAAGATCATAGAGACTATAGAAAAAGTTGTTTGTTTTAAAACGTGCTTTGATCATATATGAATTCAAAATATACTCAGTCTAAAGAAGTTTTACATGTACCTAAATATTATTATTTAATAGCTTTTATACGTAACATTATTTAATTATGATAACCATGCTCACTATTATTTATTTAACCAAAGATTAACTAAGAAAACAACTTTGTGTTCTATCTATACTTCTATACTAATATTATAAAGAGGAAAGATTTGTATTTTTGTATTTTTGTATTTTTGTATTTTTGTATGTTTGTAATGAATAGGCTCCGAAACTACTGGACCGATTTCAAAAATTCTTTCACCTTTGGAAAGCTACATTATCCCCGAGTAACATAGGCTATATAATATCACGCTAGGTCTTATAGTTGCGGAGCAGTAACCGAAAATGTTTCAAAAACGGGGGAAAAAAATCTTAAGTCCCCCCGTGCGAAGCCGGGACGGGCCGCTAGTCATTGATAAAAATACACAGTTACAACAAAGCAAGATAAGTTTTAGTCTGGCAGACTGAAGTTATAAAAAAGGGACTTGAAATTTTCTTATGAGCGTCTTGGTAAACATAAATAGAAAGGTTTGTTAAGTACTCGTGTGCTCATTAAATGTCACTTGGATGAGCTTAAAGTGTTTATAAAATAGGATCTTTATGGGATTGCGTTTGGAACAAAACTTCGCTTCATTGCTTTACGAGGTATCTATCTGCGAAGCGATTAAATAGTTTGATAACCTGGAAGAATTCTTGTCAGCATGGAAAAAAGCGAAAAGTTTTTTATTGATGCAAAAGTCAATAATATTAACAGGATAGGTTTGTAATTATTTTTACTTTCAAGTAAAAAAGAAATGTAAGGTTTACGACATTATTAATTGAATTTTTAAAATTTCAAATTTGCCACAGAACTCAAAAGACGTAAGCTATAAAAATTAAAAGGACAACCGTATCATGGAGCCTTCTATATGAAACCGTGATTAACTAGGTAGATATGTAAATAACCTCACGTAACAAAATAGTGTAATAAACAGAATAAAATTGCAAAATATTAGATTTTTTAAAACATGTTTGTGAATATTCAACTTGAACTAGTTAGCATGTTGCTAATTACAAAAACTTTTATAAAGCACTAAAGTACCAGCATCAAATAACTTCGACGGTTGCCTGAAGGACTAGGGATGTAGCGTTAAAAAGAAACAGTATCAAGGTGTTTTTTTATGACGTAACTGTTAATCAACAAACTTGTCTCATTTACAAAAAAACGACAGCTGTGATAACACTAATGATACCTAAGTAATAAAATAGACAAATCGATATTGAGTTCGATTATCGTTATTAACTATATATCTTCAAAGTTATGTTAATTATGTCACTAGACAGATAGTCACATAATAAAACTCTTGTTTAAAAATGTAATTAGCATGAGTTACAATACATGAACAAATGTTTTACATAGTCACTGTAAAACATTTCTGCTCAACCTCAAGAAGTCGGGGTAAGGTACCCGTGTTGACATTATTTAAGCATAATACTAATATTGCCAAGACAGGACGAGTTTTATATTTTACCAACTCTGTCTAAACTGGTTTTTAATTTAAGGAGAGTATATAAATGTAATCTAAATTCATGAAAGGATCTGCACTCGCTCAGCCCTAGTTTGAAGTGAAATATTAAAATCGCATTAAAGTACAGCTCAGTGCTGACACTTTTTATGTAAATTACGAAAGAGTGGATTCATTAAAATGAGATTTTACTCAATATAAATATCCAACGTTTTTCATCCTACGATCTAAGTGCTAAATAATGTCTTCGCTGAATTCAGTGTACAAACTTTTGTATTTTTTTTTATTAATTACTTTAGCATAAGAGTGAGACCAATTAAAAAAAGTTTGCGTAATAATTCACTTACACACTTTGATAACCTTTGCATTTATTTTGAAAGTATTCATTAACTCACGTAAATAAAGGAGCTGGTAAATAAATTAAGCGTTTAAGTGATATAACGAAGGGGTTTATTAATGTTAATTACGTGGAGTAATTAAATGTACATTATCAAACCTCTTCCTTAACTATTCATATAATTAACGTAAAAGAAGTTGTACGTAAAGCGAGAGACGCTCACAAAGCCTTTGTGCAATCTTCATACTCTAAGCATGATATAATGAAAATGTGGAGAGCGTCCGGGAAACACGGAATTGAGGAATGGCAATATCTCGAATGATCAAACGAAAATCGTGCCGCCTTACTTTAAATACTTTTATTGCAATTAAGTATAACTGCTATCAACTACTACCTGGAAAGTGGAAACTCAAGCCATTATGTTTGTAATTTAAATTGTTATAAAAATGTTGCGTAAAGTTTTGATGACGTCAAGGAAATAATGCAGCTCGGTTATAATTTATGGAAAAGTTTCGGCAATGTGGTATCTTTTAATGAACCTAGGTACTAAATGATTTTCATTTACACATAATATACGTATACCGAGTTATTATAATTATGTAGTACCTACTAAGTAGTAAGTAGTAGTAGTACCTAAGTAGGCATTAAATATTATCTGTTTATTTCTGAGCTTGTTCAATATGGTCACATTGAACCTAATATTACAAGTTTTGCATTGGTTTGCAGAGTATCTATTATAACGAATAAATCAACAATTGTAATGTAAATAATGTATTTCTTACAATAAATCAAAAACTACTTTATTATTGACGGATGTCATGACGTGGTCGGAGACGCAATTGGCGAAGTGGGTAACCATTTAAGAAATGCAGTAAGAAAACCGTTTACCGTGCCACCGAGTCAGCCTCAATAAATAAAGCAGTATATCGGTTCCGACACACA
Source organism: Polylopha cassiicola (assembly GCA_038024825.1). Lineage (NCBI taxonomy): Eukaryota > Metazoa > Arthropoda > Insecta > Lepidoptera > Tortricidae > Polylopha > Polylopha cassiicola. The sequence continues at coordinate 8,625,702 of CP149044.1, read as the reverse complement.
GGTATCTACAATTCAATGGAAGGACCATCTGAGAAAGTGCCCAGTTTTTTCTCACCTTCGTAAGGTGCGCTGGAATTTTAAACGACATTTCACCGTTGAAAGGATTTAAAATGATTATAATAAAGAAAAAAGTCTTTGATTGTTGTTCTAAAATCGAAAATATAATGTGTCATTGTAATAACATTATCTAAATAATTGAAACCCGTTATAAGTTTATAACATAAAACAATATAAGCAAATAAAATGCCCTATTTCTAACTAAAAAAATATTTTCACCAATATATTATAATAATAATATGGATATAATTAATATTATGGTGTATGTGGTTTTGTCTGTTTCAAGTTTATATTTTGATAATACATATTAAATTAATCTAAATTTGTAAGTAATAAATATCAAATTATTACAGTTTTAAAATGCACTCCTATTTTGAGAACTTTTTTGTGTTTAGCAAATAAGATGTTAATTAGAATGCAAACCGATTTCTCACTTTCAAAAACAAACCATTGATTTACGCGTTTTCTTTTTGTTTTCCGTTTCTTTCATCGCGCGTACTAAATATCCCGAGACTTACTGCTTAGTTCTTGTTTTATTTGCGTTCAGTTTTCAACTTCCGCCACTAATAAACTTTGATCCACGATCATCTGAGTTCAACCGATCATCCAAGAATAGCCTCATTGGTCTACTCGTTTCAAAATAGATCGGTAGAATCCTAATGACACACTTCACTCACACTTTAACTGTTGTTTTGGTTTTAGATAGCTTGTGTTTAAGCTGTGATGTAAACAGCATCTTGTTTGATAGGAGTTGTGGGAATTTTCGCTTTCATTTGCATTATGAAATATGTAACGGAAGACCTCACAAGTTAAGACCAGTGCTTTATACTTTAACTAGCTGTGCCCGCGACTTCGTCCGCGTGGAATTTAAGTACTGGGACATAAGTATGGATAATTAAAGATTTTTTTCTAAAATGAGTTACTCTTTATTACATAACCTATCTGCCAGTGAAAGTCCCGTCCAAATCAGTCCAGCTGTTCTATAGATTAGCCGGAACACACAGATAGACAGACAAATAATATAAAAAATATAATATAGGTATGTATTTAATATTTCAAATGTAAATTATAAAATGTCTTTATAGACCACATTAACAGTTTTTCCTTCTGGGGCTAATATGAAAAGGTTATCCGCATTACTAACCCGCGAGCAAGCCACGTATAGCTGGCCGTGTGAAAAACAATTCGATCTGAGATCAACTCCAACAGCCTTTAGCGTCTGCCCCTGAGACTTGTTAATTGTCATAGCAAAGCAAACGGACACTGGAAATTGTGTCCGTTTGAATTGGAATGGGAAATTGTTGGGGATGATTGGTATTCGTGGTATGTATACAGTTTCACCTGCACTACATCCAGTAAGAATCTCAGCTTCGATTAAGTTTCTTTGTAAAGAAGTTACTCTAAGTCGGGTTCCATTGCACAATTTAGGCGGAGTAAGATTTCTCAATAGCGATGCGTTGTAAGCGTTTCGTCTGGGCATTTTTAAAATCAAAGCAAATACATACAATAATACATATATTTATTTCAATAAATCTACGTCTACGTAGGCAATATTTTTTTAGATTATATCCGATATTTTTCAACCAATTCACAAAGCAAGTTCAGAGTCCGTATTTTCATATCCAAGTATAACATCAAAATCATCAACTAACCGAATCGCAAGACAAACAAAACAAAATTAAATAGTTTTAAACGTATACTTTTCAGAGAAAAAGCTATAGCGCGTTTTAATTGCCTTGAGGCGCCATCTAGTACTATATTATGTAACTATAAAATCTCCTATAGAAAAATTACCTTTAAACTTTAAAAGACGATAGCTTTTTTATTTGACATCCGATTTTGATGAAACAAAGCCTATATGTTGCTCAGGGAAGAGCTTAATCTATTAGTGAAAGCCGCATCAAAATCAGTTCAGTAGTTTTCAAGATTAGCGAATACATACAGACAGACAGACAGACAGACAGACAGACAGAAAAGAAAATCTAAAAAATCATTTTTGTGTTCTGTTACTCTTTTATTATTGCCCACACCCATTTTTTGTTAAAAATTTCAATTGTACAGACACGCGGTTTCTACTGTTTTATTATATGTATAAGATAAGATTATTATATGTATAAGATTAAGTGTAAGTAGGTAACGCTTTTGGTACAATAGCATAGGTAATAATAAATGCTCAGTCAGTTTACCTAAAGACTGACAATATTTTAAAAGAAAAACTTTAAGATATTAAATTATTGATGTCATAATATCATTACAGCGATAATATAATGATGTAATTATGCTATTATTTTGCGATAAAAGGTTTATGTTAGTAAATCTCTATTTAAACACGTTTAATCCCGCTATGGGTGGTCGCTTAACTGACATTCGCTTTATTTGCTTCTGTTAATCGACAGGGATTGGCGTCGTTAGAGCTTGAAATAAATTCCAGCTTAACTTCCAAGGATTGTTAGGGTAAAAATAATGGGATGGAGATTATTCAGATAGCGCCCTTTTAGGAACTGTCAAAGCTTATTAGCAAAGTATTTTTAATATATTATCTTATTGGCGGGAGTATCGTAGTTAAAGCGATACCAAAAAGTCATCGTTTTAGCTATTTTTTAATGAATCATTATGTGATAACTTTTACATAAAATCGTCTAGTATCTATTAACATAAAACAGAAAACACATGGTATTATTTATTTTCCATTCTCAAATAAAAAGAAACAGCTGACCTGACTGTAATATATCGCCGTCGCTTGTCTCTATTACTTACTTGTAATCTATTATTATTGACAAGTAAAAATACTTTTTTAAAGCAATATCTAAAGTACCTACTTTAGATATTGCTTTAAAAAAGTATTTATTTTTATAACAGAACTTATTTTTGGATATTACATTATAACTACAGTCAGTTAAATTGGTGACCCCGACTTTAGTTAATCAATAATTTTAGTAATGAGTATATATTTTTTTATAATATATTAATTATTTAAATTGTGTTGCCAATCTACTCATACCAATGTGATTAATAGTGAGCAAGCGTTGATAACATAACAGTAATTGATACCTGACATGGATTGAATTATTAATTTACTGTTTACTGATATTAATTAACGCTATCTAAATTAATAGATTTGTCTAAGTGTCAAATGTCGTTACAACTTGCAAACCCTAACTGACCGTTCAAGTATTACTAAAGCAGATTTTTGCAATTAGGTTATTAAGCAATGCTCTATATTTGCTTATAACATAACTCTTGACGTGATAACTTCCTAGACCCCCTCCCCCACCTCCCATTTTATATAAAACTAATATCACACTCCCCCCATTTAGTACGTTATACTTTTACGCCCCTGAGTCATGTGCTTAAAAGCAAAAGATCATAACTTTAAAACACTAATACTTATGTTAATTATAACGCTTTTTATCCTAAAACATTATTTCCGTAATAAATTTATCCTATCTTTGTAAAATAATTAATAGGGTCATTAATTTAGTTCGCTCGCGTAAGTTCTGCCGCAAACATTGTTACAAAAAGTGATTTAATCTTGACTTTTTATTTGAATTCAGGTGAATGATTTCGAAGAATGTATGTCGTATGTAGATAATCTTGAAACCACATAGATTTCTAGTATTAGAATGCTAGTGATAATCACTCATAGAATTGAATGACATTTTGATAAACAAGATATTAGGTATGTCAAAAATTACAGTTTTCTGTGAATTCATGATTACTCTGAAATTATTCGAGTCCGGCTCCATATTCAAGGCATGTCAATTAATACGGTCCTAATTGTTAGAGACTGAGATAACTACTCTTAGATTTAAAAAATAATAAAACAAACGGGGTAAGCTAAATAAAATCGTTTCAAAAATGCTGTTTATATAATTATTAGTGTAAAAAGACTTAGGTATACCATTTGATAGATATCAGCTAACCTACAACCATTATCAATGAGAGAAGACTTTAAGTAGGTATTCTTTATAATATTTAATAGTGGTTTCTATTTCGCTTTTTAAGAATTGGTTACACTTCCGTTATTTTTCTGTATAACGGGCAGAAAATTTTGAACAACAAATTAAAAAAATATTTTTTCCTTTTATTAAATTGTCAGTCGGGCATTCGGTGCAGGCTTTCAACAATAAATAAATCGATGGCGCAATCGGTCGGTTATCATTCGAGTCACTGGCCTTCGCATTATGCCACGATATGAGCAAATTAATCACTTATGTATTGTGCACAAAGTATGCCAATATCACAACATGCGGTAAACTGAGTTACTTTTAATGTGTTTTTTTTTCATTTCACAACAGGGTGTAATTTAAGAAACCTCACTTAGTCCTCGACTAGGAGCCGTTATTATTTAGTTATATTCAAGATGTATTAGGTATGCATATTAATCTCATAGAATCGTAGTAGGTTTTATTAAAGCAGGTTTTTAGTTTGTTCGTTCTTGTCTACAAACTCCTCAAATATAGGTACATTATAATATGTATAATTTTTTTTTATTGTTAGAATATACATACATATTACTTAACGAAATATCAAGTCGGCCTTTCAAACATTTTACCTAAGTACTACGTACTTGAGTAACAAGAAAATCTAGAAAATATCTTACAAGACATCTTCGCATACCGAGCACATGCTGCGTACCAAAAAAGGCATACTGACGCCCCTGTGGACGTATTTACATAAAACGGAATAATTAATGGCAACTTTAAAGACAAAGAACGACCGCCGTTCATGTAAATTAGGTTTAGACCAGCGCTCGTTTATTTTTGCAAAGCTTTGTATACAGTATCTTCAACTAAGAAAATGTCTTCGGTAAACTGTATTGTCTATTGAAATCACGGTAGGTATAACATTCAAATTTAAATTGTGTATAAGCTCATTTTATTTTTATTTCTTATAGGTCGTTGTTGAACAACCACATAATAAACAATGTTTATAATCCAATGTTGTTATGTTAAAACCCGTTTTAGGTAACATTTATTTAGCACGTTCGAATTATATAAAATCCAAACCTAACTTGTAAATTAGATTACACGGTTCGTCAAAAAGATAAATAAGTACGTAGGTATTCCACATTAAAATACGCAAATAATTCGTTAACTTTGCTAAAATATCCCGAGGGTTTAATTACCTCGTGAATATTCTACATTACTAATTACCTAAAATAAAACAATTTTGCTTCAGGAACGTGTCCAGCATAAAGATGTCGGCAAAATGTTATTAAACGGATAGTTTGCCGACCGGTAGACAATTTGTCTTGTCACTCAGCAGTCATCAACTTAAAGGAACTAATTTGAATTTGTAATGAAACCAGAATCATGACTATTTTCTAGTAAGACGGTATAAGCAAAGATATTTGCAACAGGTTTCTTAAATCTTTGTGGCTGCAAATCCACCAATGATTTATTAAATATAGAAGGACCTGCTTATCTTTAAATAAGTACAACATGACAGATCTAATAATGTTTTTTTATCAAAATTTAAGTACCTACTTCCCTTTTGCAAAGCAGTAAAAAAATTAAAAAAAGTTTTTAGTATTATTCAAAAAAGACTAACGATTGTAAATTAAGGTAGGTACAGTACAGTAACTATCGATTCTCAGATATATTTGAATAGTTAATTTAAGTGGTAGATATTATTTTGTTTACGGTAAGTTTCTATTGTTAATGAAATTTATTAACATTGTATGGAGTTCCAAAAGCAACAATAATTATCATCTTCACTGTGAAATTGACCATCTAGCTTGATCTTTGATTATAACAGATGATTCCCTCGTGATTACTAATCGGCCCGAGGCGCTGTAAATGTTAAATTGCTTTATCGTAACCACATGCTGATAATTAAGAGTATTTCATCAGTTTACAGATACGCTTGTGGCTTTCTATAATATTCAACTATTAAAGGAAACACGCTGAGATTATGCAAAGGTTAATTAAATCGCTTTTGAAGGACTACTCAAATTTATAATCAAAATTAGTAGTAGTAGTAGGTAATATTATTATTAGTACCTACCTAAATGAGGTCTTAGAATCAAAGCCAGCATTCTAAGAAGATGTCTTTATTACCAAAATATTAATTGATTGTACAGATCTCCATGTGATAATGAGGAATTATTTTGTTGTTTTGAAAACTAAAGGTAAAAACAAGATATATATAGGTACTAACTTTTACCTAATATATGTAATCTATCATTAAATTATAAAATCCTTTTGTTCTTTGTATTGAAGATCTCCGTATGTAATTTGACATAACAATTTCAATGTGTGATTATGGAGAAATAACTGAATCTTTATCTAATCTGTGTAAAATATTTAGGTTAAATTGCTTTTATGTAAATGACATCTGCAATAAAACTAAAATGAAGCAATAGAAATTCGAATTGAAATGTATGGATGAAACCGTCCAGATTGACGGAATGCAGAGTCAAAGTGAACTCGTGATTAATGTGAACAAGGCATTCTTTGTTGAATGTTACATTTCTTCTGCGCTCGCGCCGAAGACACATTGCTTGACTTTAAATCGATCAAGCTTTGCCATATGGCTTTTTAAAATAAAACAAATAAACATATCAAACGCTTACTAAATACTAACCGACTTAATCGCTTTTACGACTATTTTGTATAAGTCGTCGAAGAAAGTACTAACATTAATCAATCTGATAATTAAATAAAAAAAATGATTAGTAACTAATAAAGCTACTAAAAATACTCTACTATTCATAGTTTAAATACTATTATGTGTAGGTATAGGTAAGTACATAGATTTTCATCATGGAGTGAAATGAGTAGGTATATTTTTCCGTACGTTCCGTATTTTATCGTACGTCTGTGATGAAAAAAAACTATTTGTAATGTCAAATAAATCATAGATGACTTTAGTTGTGTCCATATAGTTTCTATTCGTACACTATTTATATACTAAATAACATTAGAAATAAAAATGTTATTACCATTATTATTTAAAGAAATTCTTAATACACAAATTAAAACAGTCGTTATTTTAAACAGTTCGCAGTTATCTGTCTCACACTTTTAATCATTTGTCAGTGTATAGACTTAGATAACCTTTCACCTTTTCACCGCCCTAGCCCAGAGAATAATGTATCCCTTTTAGATTACTTGGCCTATCGCTAATTACGAATTTTACACGTCCCTACAACCTCTAGCATATAAGTACCTATAATATTATCTTTTTATCTAATTTGATCCCTAAGACCCTAACTCTAAACTCATTATTCAAAAGATTCAAAAACAAAACAAGAATGTTAACCACTACTACTTAACTTTTAACTTACCTAGTTGTTAATCAAACTATAAAGTTCAGTTCATAATAAAACGGTTTAACCGTTTTAAATATCCTAAAGTTTATTCAGGACCAAATTTAAGTAAGGTGATAAGATAATAATTTCTGAAATAATTATAACGCATTTAACTCTAATATTTTATTTATGTTATTTGCTGACTTTCCGAAAAAAATACATGTTCCATATTTGTAACTGAATAATATTTGCTAGTTAAATCCGTTATAATTGTTTAATTCCAATAAGACGATAACTATTGTTGTACCAACTAGAAACCAAGGTACATTACAAACCCTTCACGTTAATTTTAAAACTACTCTTTATTATTTGAGTCGGAATGATACTTGACAAGTAAAAATGAACTTAAATAGAAGGAGGAACCTCGGTCATTTATCATCGACTCCTTACAACATATTAAGTATTTTTGGATCTAGAAATGCAATTATCTTAATAAAATTTTATGTTGTTAATTTTTTTATGTTTTACTGTGGGCCTGTTTCACCTAACCTGTTTTATATCCATGAATTTGGTAATATTTAAAAAAATGTTTCTGACCATTTGTGTTTTAGCAGAAAATTCGGTTAAAGTAATTTTAATGCACGCTATTAAGAACCTTAACCTATTTTATATAAATAAAAAATGTCTGTACCATGGGTACTATACAATCGATAAATAAACATAAATACATATAAGACATCCAGGTACAGATATAAATGCTCATCACACTGACATCTGCCCCTAGCAGGAATCGAATTCACAATCTCCAGTTTCGTAGCTAGTGGCTCTGACCTCTAGACCAACAGGCATTATACCTATATAGCCCCACTACTAAAAGTCAATTAGACAACAGAAAGTTAAAGCCTTAGAGTGTTGAATCCGAAACCCTCATTTCCAAATGGGAACTAGGAGCTCGTGGTTTCTGGTTAAAACTAAAGTTTTGGGTTCGAATTCCGTTTGTTACAAGTTTTTACAATGTTGTAGTAATTGTATTATGCCTGGGGTCTTATCTCGTTTCGTTATCAGAACTATACCTACCTAATCAATACCTACGTACGTATAGTGAATACAAAAACTTTTAACAGTGTTGTCAACTTAACACTATAATAAAACTGGAATGGAAGATAAATGAATTATAATGGAACCAAAACACTACTTGAAGTTCTATTTGAAATAGAAATTTGAACGTCTCTTAATGTACCTACAAGCCTACGACCCACTCATGACCCTTTAACATTTCCACTTACAAAAGAATCTTTTCAACTCGACTTATATAAGTTTCAATTAGCGAAATTATCACTTAACCAAAATAAACTCTTCGAGTAGGTTTTAAAGTAAATAAACAATCCTAACTTTTTTATTAGAATATTGTAAAAGTAAAAGTTTTTAAAGGTCAAAGAGAAACTAGGTATGTAATGTAAATAATATATATACGTTCAGTATCTACGGTTTTATTTTACTTTTCGACTAATATTTAATTATTCTTATCTATTTACGAATACTTCATTTACTCCAGTCTATAGTTTAGTAATTTTCAATGCCCTCGGCTTCGTATAAAACAGCTTTTAAAATCTAATGAATCTCGTGATCACGGTTAATCAAAGTAAATCTATCACGTCAAATTGTATAAACATAATTATGTTATAAATTATCATTAATTGCCATTTCTCGGGAGCTTACACAATAACGTCAGTCGAACCTAATGTCATTGTTTAGTACGAAATTTACCCAAGCATGTCACGATTGGAGGGCGAAGTATAAAGGGAGTGGCTACAATACAATATACCTTACTAAACAATATATTAGTTATGTCTTATTGTCTTATGAAACAGGAACCCTTGAATAGAAGCCGAATACTTAGTAATAATTATACAGCTGTCTATGTGACTCCTCTAATGGGTATTAAGCGAATATCACATACTTGGTATGCACCGGGTATAAGATTTGACAAGAGTCTGTATTAATAAGGCTTCATTAATACCCTCGGGTATTGTGTCCGCTGTGTTATTAATCATTAAAACAAAATCGACGAAAACAAAAACGAACATGAAAATTAAAACTAATTATGGACGTACAATTAAATAATACAGGATACTTAAAACATGTTTTTTTAACCGCGGATTTGAATAACGGATGTTAACTTGTGTATATTGTTTTATTGTTGACTTTTTGAGAACTATCAGTTTCCATTTTCGTAGTCAGTTACGTAAATACGTAACAATTATTTAGGAACATTTTATAAGATTGCAAAAAGACACAAGACGGTATATAGAATGAGTTGAATGAACGTATAAAGAAAGTTATAATTACGTTATTCCTAGGCAGCTACTATTCCTTGAATTATTAATTATTCCTGTTTACGTATGAATTAGAATTACTCATTATTTCTTGTGTATGATGTTTATAATATTAAAGTTTAGAGGAAGTTTTGTGAGGTTATTCGCCTAGCTTTTGGCAACGTTATCGCGTTATCGATTCAACGTGTGCCTGGGCGGATCATCGAACGTTTGAGACGCCATCATTGTCGTTTTTAGATATATCTACCTGTAATGGTTACAAATAGTATTATTAACTATCTATTTATGATATTTGATACCAGGAGATAATTTTACTTTTTTTTTATTGAATCTCTTCTGACGACAATCTCTAAGATCTAACCATCTACTTATTCAAATCTAAGTCGGTACATATTTTAACATAATAATATAGTTACATACGTTTTTATTATCAGTTTACAGCCATAGAAGCATACCTACGTTTGTGTAATTAATTTCATATAGGCAAGGTACGTTTAGTATTTCTCTCGAAATAGTAGATTTATTTTCCTTGTCATCGTTAATAAAATATTGTTAAAAAATAGTATAGTGTCCGCACTATCTACCTATCTAAGCTAGCGGTAGGTAGTATCACGTATGGTATGGTATGCCTTGAATATAATTATGCGTAAGTGATATTTCCATCACTTAACTCAAAGCTGCACTGTTGCTATTTATAAGAAAAATTAAGAAAGTTATGCGAAATGAGACACGTTGGAAATCGTGCATTCAAAGTACAACTCTGTTGATTCAAGTAACAACTGAATCGATGCTGTCCCACTGATAAGATTAATACGAGTATACATATTAATTACATATGACTATTGATCTATACAAGAAGTCGCCGCTACAGCTTACGCCATGTGCTTGCCTTCGCTAGAACTTTGCCTATCATTATCAGAATTGAAAACAATAGGTACGTAGTTCCCGTAAGTCATTGATCTTATAGGTGTAATTAAAAAGTCGGCAACCTACTTACGTCATATCTGTTTTGTGGCCGTGGACGTACGTTTTAATAGTTTACCATAAAAGTTTTATTCACAGGCTTAAATCGCGGTGAAGTCGATATTTTTGGGCGAAATTTGGTAATGACGGCTGACAACGCTTTTAGAATTGATCCGCAGGATAAAATGGGATAAGTGGAAATTTTGACAGAATGCATTACCGATGTTTAAGTTAAAATTCAATTATTGATGCAGGAAGTGGCTTAACTAAAATTTTAAACAATATTAAACTAATACTAATACTGTTACGTTCGCAGGAATCCTGTGTTATTTTAAAAGTAGGATTGTATAAAGTTAAATGTTTTATTGAGAAACTTTACCTATGGCAATCATTTTCTTTACAATGTAAAGACCATTTAAGTAACGCAATAAAATGGTACTTATGTTGGGATTCTCACATTGCTTATACACATTTACTTGAATATAAAAGATAGGTGCTCTTTTAAAATGTTGTGTTAAAATTTTAGTATTTTGTGCTTTTGTAAGGAATTTTGTAGTTCATTCAATGACTCATAGTATTTGCTTGAGCAACCGTCCATAACTTTGCTTATTATGACTTTACAACCAAGAGATAAGGTTTGGTAGGTAATTATTATATCATAACTTATTTTTATGATCATGTAGATTTGGTTACAAGAATGTTTACCGAAATTTTTACGTTTCAGGTCAGCTTTAAACACTTCTGATGATTATGTCCAGTAGAAAAGCGATATTTCTGTCAGATTTTATCGTTTAAGTGGGTTCCTAAAAGTTATTATTAATAATTCAGAACATCAGAGGATTATTACAGATAACCCAACCAACCTTTGTATACCTACTGAAAAGTTTCTTGGTTTCTTTAAATCACTGGAATGTTTTCATTTAAAATGTTAAATTATTATTAACTACGATGGAACAATCGAAATTCGGTATTTTTGGTTCAATAACCATTAAGTTTTTAATTACCTATATATAATGATATCTGTACCAAGACATAAGTAGAAAAAATTAAGCGAAAACATCGCTTGTAAACAAAATAGTACTAAGACCGAATTGAAAATAGAAGAGAATTTCGACGATTCAGTAGTGGTCCCTATAGTGTAATAGGTCAGCACGGTGCCGCGCGTAAAGGCATAAGCGTGGGCTCAAACCTCACAAGGGGCCTCGATTTTTTCTACTTCTGTCTTGGTACAAATATCATTAAGTATTAATGTTATTTTATTGTAAAAATAACATTAAAACAAAATAAATGTGAAATTTTAATATAGCTCTTCGTATTTATTTCTTGACGCGGTAATGTTTGTAGGCTAGCTAGGTAGGCATGTCGTTTGTGTCATTTCCTCTTAATATGAATAAATGGTAATATTAAAATATTTCATCAGACAAGTGAGCTTACTAATAAAACTGAAATATTCACTCTCCTCAATTATTTTTAACTATGACAGTGATTGACGTTTATAAAGACCACGCTCCATTTAGCTGATTTGACTAAAGTTTCTTACGAATTTCAGTCTACTCTATACTGAAAGGATTAACAAATCTGTAAAAATTCTTATCGAAATGTTATTTGCTTTTGCTTAAATAGTAACCACTGTCTTTATGAAGCAATATTAACTAAATTCATTACTAAGAAAATGCAGTAATGATTAGTTCTTTTCCATGGATATAAATAAACGGGTTCACATAACTATTTTTTGGTTAAGTAGGTATAAATATGGAAGTCCATTTATACTACTACCTGTTATATTGTATTCGTGGACTTACTAACTGTTTAGGCTACTCGTACTAAGTTACTGCCATTTACGGTACCTAGACGTATCAATTGTAACATAGATTTGCATTTCTTAGTTATCTGAGGAGCATAAAATACCTACTCGTAAAATGCCATACAGTTGTATTTTTGCATGCGATTGTAAATAAATAATGACTGCCAAAATTATCAGCGTTTATCAGCGCCTTTAGAAAAGTCACATACAATACTACTAGAATAGAATATAAAAAATATTGTATTAGTAGGTAGATGTATAATAAAAAGGTCATGAAAAGTCACGTGGTCTGTTTTTCCGTAAATCTTTTTTACTATTCAAATGTTAAATGTTACTTCTCTAGGATAACAGGTCTATTTTACAAGCTTTTACATTATATAGTTGTACCGTGCTAAATATAAAATATTATTGAAAGATAATATCCTTAACGTCTTAAAATTGGGTATAATATAATTCTAACACGTATTATGATAGCTATTAATAAAATAACGATGTAGGAAGCGACACATATTCCACGGAGCGGCGCGACTGATTTGTCACGCGCTTTACAGCGCAATTGCCACAGAATTAGTGTGTGCAAGCGTTAAATAGTTATTATTAAAATTAAATGTTCAGCAGTTATTGTTGTTAAGAAACAGTTCAACGAATTCGTATCGAAATAAAAAAGCCTATTCTATGTAGGCGTATTATTATTATGCTGATGTTATATCCGAACATTAGAGGTGAAGTAACACTGGTTGAAATGATTTTATGGCAAGAAATATTAGAGCAGAATTTAAAATTTGGTCATTTAAAGCTAAATATGAAAGCTTTATATGACCAAATTTTAAATTCTGAAATCTGAAATGAAAGCTTTATATGTTACCTACTGACTGATTGCTAGTTGAGATTACTAAATTGTTAATTTATTTTAGCAACTTAGTTACTTTGAAATATACTTACAGCGAACTAAGAGTAGGTAGGTACCAAATTCTTAATTTATTCAATATTGGTAGGTGCTGATAAATGATAAAAGTAATTTACTGATTTGCATATGAATTGTGCAATCATTTAGAATTACGTCACGACTTACGCATCTGCCACAAGGGTGGCAGAAACCACAAAGTCCGACTATGGACGATTTACGATCACATTCAGCCTCTTGGTGAAACCATAAATCGTTACATAAAATGATAGCCCTTTCTGGTACCAAGCGGGTCAAATAAATAAACAGCCATGACGTTTGGCAAATGCGTAATGCGAAATAAAAGTTTACTGTTTCTTTTGTTTTATATTGGTCCGAGTGAGACAAGGCGTATATTTTGGTGATTATTTTTATTTATCATATAATTTTATCTCCAATGTGTTCAATGATCGTAATAATATATTGAACAAAAAAACTAAAATGAATTTATTTAACTTTCGTATATTAGTTATACAATTAGTAGCCAACTGACCTGACAATATGAGATACGAACTAAATTTCAAGATTCTGAGTTCACGGAAAGCACTCTATAGGTTTTTATTCCTTTGCGAGTATTGGAAATTTGCGGCAATCTGCGGCATTAACGGCTGTATCTTTTGATTGCGTTGGCTTAGAAGATTGATATTTTTATAAATCTAAGGGACAGTAGTAGACTCCAGTATTTCATATAAATTTCAGCTTCATACCTCCACGCGTTCCTGAGAAAAGGAGTCTTGTCAGACAGATAGACTGACATGTGAACAACAAAGTGATTCTATATGATTATTCTTTTTTTCTGAGGTTTGAAACCCTAAAAATATATTTTCGGGGCTCAATAGGCAATATTATACTTAATGTTTAGAAGCAAAGCTTTTGCGAGCTGAATTACTGAACTTAAACACACTAAGCCATTAGCTAAAGTACCATTAAACACCAGTAATGTTTACGATTCCAATGCAGTTCAATTTATGCGAATTCGATTTTATGTTTAACGAGAACGCAAGCGGACTCGGGGGCATTGAGTAGTACTCTGCATGTGAAATTAAAGCGATTGAATTGAATTTACATCCTTTTATGCGAATGTGGACTTAAAATGGGTAAAGGGCCTATGCGGAGTACCGATTGGTACAGCGGTTTTATGATGTAGGTAGGTATAACTCGATACATTACGTAGGTATTTAAAAAAAAAGTAAGGTAGAATAGGTATATTTATAATATAAAGGATCGATATTATTTTAGCCGGAGAGTTTCAGGCATCTTGACTCATTTAACGTTCCTAGTTAGGCAAAACCAACCCGAGCTGTGTGTTATCTAAGTTTAATTTGTGCTATCGCGAATCTAATAGTGTCGCATGTGTGCAGACGAACTAAACCGTTCACGCATCGATCGAAAGCTCTCGAGCAGAATAACAAGCAGGCGTCGAAAATGATTTCAATAAATATTTCAGATACACTCTTATACTAGGCTGCATTAGAATTCATGCACACGAACATAGTAAACTGCACATAAACATACTTTGTTGACATAGTAACGAGCATGCGCACAAGAGACATCACCTCTGTACGCAAGTACAATAGGCTAGGTACCTAAAGACATAACGTTAAATTATATTAAATTATTGTGAATTGAATTCTAGGTACCTATTATTAATTAACATTGCCAAATGCAAGTGTCTCAGTTATAATGCAAAAACATCTCTAACGATGTGAATGATAATCAATAGCCATATAATATTAAAAAAATTAAACAACTGACGACGATAATATCAAACTGCGCCCTTTAAAGCATTCTCGGTTTCATCTTAATATCATAATAATAACAAACTTACCAAAGCCACTCCATATCAGCAGCTGATAACAATGGCCTCAATCACACTCCCAAACTAGTTACTATATCATTTAATCACAAAAGCATTGTTTTGAATCGTCTGTCCAATAACTGATCGAATTGTAATCAGTAAATAAACACTTTCACTCGTTGATTAAGTCAAACATTGTTGCTTGATAAAGCACCCGCCGGCTTTTTACAAGATTCGACTGTCAAAATCACGTGGCTCTTCACTCACGCACACATCAACAAGCTCGGGGCGCGAAAAACGCTTTTTCGCGCGTAACAAACGCTACAGCGCATGACATTGACGAAATATGTTCATGTAGCGGACTAACCTCCCACACTGTTCGTGAAGAACTAAGCGCAAGTTGTCGACGTGCACGTGGCCCGTAGCTTACGCGACGACCGCCCTACCAAAGCGTTGTGGGTGAACTATGAAAATCGACTTTCACCCGAGGCACGATGATAGAATTTCGTCTAAAAATGAGATAGAAGAGCGGACGAGATGAGCCAGAATATGGGACGTTACACACAGAGTATTTCCGTACTAGCGTTTAGAGTGTGCGTAAGATGCGTGCGTTTACGCTACCGTAGAAAAGAAAAGTGCATTATATTTTTTTATTTAATTTTTGTAGCACGTGCTTATTGTATTGAAGACGATTAGATTCCAGATTCAATGTCCAAGATCCTAAGATTTGCTTATCGTTGGCTATATCAAGGGAGAAATTTGATCCAGAATTTATTCTTTCGGTCGTGCGAATAAAAAAGAAACGTCCATTGTTGTCGGGGGATATTGAAAAAGTTTCTCTCCGTGTAACGATCGCTTCCTTTTGTTTTGTTATTTTAAGGATTATTTGAAACTTAGTGGGTAGTGAGTTTAATCTCTCTTCTTTGTTAGAAAATGACTAGCTCTTTTTAAAAGGCGCCTGTGTCTAATAATTTTCTCGTCCGAGAAATGTTTCCGCTTTAATATAAATTACGTCTATATAAATGGAAGTACCTATATAGGTGTGTAGGTACTTAAGTCCCTATTTAAAAATAGAAACCCAAAATATACATTTTTGTCTGACAGTGTCTACGATAACTGGTTTGACACTTAAAAAACGCGAAACAAAAGACCGATCCGCTAATATAAGAAGTCGTTTATTGGCGGCCGCTAATTCACTGGTTAAACACCTGTGTACGGTACGGTAGGTATCTAATACTACGCACATGCGGTTTATTAACACGAGGGTTAAAGGTTTGCACAGAATATTTTACAGATGCACTTAATATGCTGTCGAGTGAAATATGACTGATGCAATTAGGTGTAAATAGAAACAGTACCTAAAGTCTGAAATAAATATTCCTGTTACTGCAAACAAAATCGATTTCTATTCCTGTCTGTGTTTTACAGTGGGAATGCGTAAATATATAATGCTTTGATTGCCATCGATCCAGTAATAATGCAGGCGTAGCTTGCAGTGTTGGTAATTTATACTTACCTATCCATTTCTTACTTAGAACCCACCAAAGATCCGGGCCGATACATTTCAGGCATAAATATAATAGAACCTACTACATTGTTTTATAGTAGATTTTATTTAAAAATACTTGAATGTAAATAATTAGCTAAAATTCATAGAAAAAAAACAAGCAAAAGCTGACGTTCACGCAATTCGTCTGGACCGCGTAGGCAGTATTTAACGGATTTAAGCGTTTTTGATGTGTGCTGATGCCGACGCGTGCGAATTTTAAATGACTGTAATATCATTAAAAATAGTCGTACCAAAATTTTAATGATACATTTAGTACTCATCTGGTTTTAAATTTAGAAATTCGTAATAAAAGAGTATTTAAATAGGGTACCTCATTTTATAAATAATATAATGTTGTAGCAACTTTTCTGAATTGATCTTGTGCCTGTGTAGGTACTTATTTGACTGTGTACCTACCTACTCTTACCAAATAAAAAATCTAATTGTTTAGATCTTTATCAATTGGGAATCAATAGTTTGTGGGATCTCCCAATACAGATCAATTAACTAGATTGGTGACCATGCCAGTTATATTGCGTACATCCGTATCCGTCTTCATTAAGATGTTAGAGCTTATCACGGTTTAGACATAATAATATTACAAAACTGCCCAATTAATATTGGATACAACCCGAATATGTCAAAGGATAAAATGCTTAATATCAAATTTAATTTCTTTAATTTCTCAGTATTACTGTTTCCAGTATAATTTTAGTTTTTTAATTTGCAATACAATTTACATAGGGTAGTTGGAAGAGGCGACGAAGTAACAGCTGTTTTTGTGCGCTCAGTTATTTATTTTTAATTTTATATGTTTAAATGCGGTTATTTGGAGATACAGAAGCTAAATTACCTGCAGAAGTGTACAGTGGTTGTTTTTATTAAATTATTGCAAGCAGGAATGCAGTAAAATATAACAAAATCAGCTTTAGGAGATGATTGCAACTAGATTTGCAAGTCACATCACGAGCAGCGAGCAAAACACGTATGCGCCAGCTTATTCATGGCGGTTACGTCCTTCTGGTCGCGATGTTGGCGTTGATCGCAGTGCTTGGATGTTTTCGTCATAATCACCTACCTTGCGATGTTGATCTATATGGCAAGAGTTGTGTTTTATTTATCAATATTTAACAAGTGTTCAGAGTGGTTTTGTTTTTGGAATCAACTATTTTTGATGGATATCACAGAATGAACCTACTAAACTAGGTACTATATACCTATGTAAATACTTCTACGTCGAGTTTTGGGATCGTGAAGTGTGGTGTTATTATTACATTATTACCTATAATGTTTATTGGTGTTCGTTAATTGTGACACCTGGATTGGACAGGTCAGTAAATTATAAACTATCAAGTTGGATTTTGCTGCTTTCTTGTGCTGTGTACTGGATTCTTCGTCTTTGCCCATAAGTGTTTAGTTATTGTTTGATAAAAGAAAAAATAATTTGCGTCTATTTTTAAAGGGAATGTTATAATATTATTATTATTATTTTTTTTTTTTTTATAATAATTTTATTCTGGACTGGTACAATACCTAGTATTTTTATTTACTGGGTTGTTTTACCTAGATAATATTGACTGTTTTTAAATGAATTCTATTTATACATATAATTATTTTTTTTATTGTTATTATTGTATCCAATAGGTTGACTTTATTTATGATTATTTTTTTTTTTTTTTTTATTTCAATTCATTGTTTTGTTTATTATGTTTTTATTTTGTCTTTGTTTTTATCCAATGGGCTGATCATGAGCAGTCCTGTAAAAGTGACTTGTCCACATTGTCCCGGCACATCAAAGTTATATATAGCGCCCAGAGGGTTGAATGTGCATATTTCTAAGGTTCATAGGGATAGGACTGCGGTTCCAGGTTTTGATATTGATACTGTGCGGCCAGGTTTTGATCTGGATGACACTGTCGGTCTGCATAAATTAGCGGAATTGAAAAGGAAAGTTCGCGTTTTGAGGCATATTCCTAAAGGTGCAAGGAGCCTTGCAGCTGGCAAATTGTCCTCTGTGATCGAAGCTTGTTTGCACAGTAATGGAGTTGAGCAATGGTTTGAGCTGCTTTCATTTTCTTTCTCGGCATTACGTTTACCAGAGGGAGGCGCGGATAGATCTTTGACATCAAAAGTGAAGGAGAACATTGGAAGCGTAAATTTGTATTTTCCGGATGATTTGACTCGAAAGACGCGTTCAAAGTATCAGGCCATAGAGGCAAAAGTACATGATGGTGATTTAAGGGGGGCAGTGCGTCTTTTGCTTTCGGATTCATCGTTTGCCCCATGTAATGCAGTCACTTTGAATGAGTTACAAAGTAAACATCCTTCGCCGTCAAACCAAGTTCAATATCCCCCTGAACCGAGTATTTCTGATTCCTACTTAACAGTATCGGTTTCTGATGTAGTCAATGCAATAGGCTCTTTTTATAATGGATCAGCGTCTGGATTGGATGGTATGCGTCCGCAGCATTTGAAAGAATTAATCTCTTCAAGTGCTGGAGATAATGGACAGAGATTACTTCAGGCTCTCACCAGACTTTGTAATTTTCTCTTGCGAGGTATGTTGAATCCTGAGGTTTGTCCATATCTTTACGGGGCATCTTTGTGTGCGTTATCCAAGAAGGATGGAGGGATTAGGCCTATTGCTATAGGTAATACGATTCGGCGCCTGGTAGCAAAGTTGGGATGTTCATCTGTTAAGAGTAGTATGGCGCATTATCTACAGCCATGTCAAGTGGGTTTCGGTACTCCCCTGGGTTGTGAGGCTGCTATAAACGCAACAAGAACTTTTGCGGTAATGAAGGAAGGTTGCAACACCGTCACCGTAAAGTTAGACATTAGAAACGCGTTCAACACGGTCGATAGGGGTGTAGTTTTGGAAGAGGCTAGACTTCACGTCCCAGATTTATATCCGTTCCTCTTTCAATGTTATTCGTCTCCAAGCAATCTTTTCTATGGCGATGACGTAATATTCTCGCAAGTTGGTGCACAGCAGGGTGATCCCCTTGGTCCGTTAATTTTTTGTTTAGCCATTCATAAGTTGGTAACGGATATAGAATCACCTTTGAATGTTTGGTATTTGGATGACGGAACTATAGGCGGGTCTGCAGGCAGTGTTCTAGCGGATTTAAAGAAACTTATCCCAGCCTTCCGATCGATTGGTCTTGAGTTCAACCCCACTAAATGTGAGTTATTTCCCAGTGACTCTGAAGCTTTAAAGTCAGTGCCTGCGTTTGAGGCTATTTTACCTGGGATTAAAATAGTGGATAAGACGTCCTTTGGTCTTCTTGGAGCACCCATATTCTCAGAGGGAGTGAGCGTAGCGCTCCAGGCGAAGACTCAGGCTTTAGAAACATCGCTAAGTCATCTCGAGCGTTTATCAGCGCATGTGTCTTTGGTGTTGTTACGAAATTGTTTCTCTTTGCCACGAATTACTTACATACTAAGGACTGCGCCGTCTTGGTTGTTTGAGCAAGATGTTAGCACTTTTGATCGCGTGCTCAAGCGGGGATTAGAGACCATCTTGAATGTGAGTTTCAACGAATTGCAGTGGTGTCAAGCTTCTTTACCAGTCCGTTATGGGGGGTTAGGTGTTCGTCGTATGTGCGATATTAGTGTGCCGGCATTCTTGGCTTCTTCGCATGCGTCGTCGGATCTTGTTGCTAAGATTCTTTCTTGCGATGGTGACAGTATCCGTATGCCGTTTGTTGAGGAAGCTTTGGTTGAGTGGTCAGCTCGTATTCCAGGCGCACCCCGCCCGGATGTTTTGTCGTCACAGCGCCAGTGGGATGATATTTTGTGTAGGCAAAATGTTGCATACCTATTTGGCAGTGCGTCTGGTTCGGATGTGGCCCGACTAAGAGCCGTCGGGGAGGCAGAGTCAGGGGCATGGTTGCAAGCATTGCCATCGCCACACCTCGGCACATTGCTCGATAATGATTCCCTGAGGATAGGAGCAGCATTGAGGCTTGGGTGCAAGGTGTGCGAGCCACATCGCTGTATTTGTGGAGCCATGGTTGAGGCTGACGGGCATCACAGTTTGAGTTGTGCGAGGTGTGCAGGTAGGATCCCGAGGCATTCTGCAATTAATGAACTGATCCGTCGTGCACTGGTGACGTCGAAGATACCGTGCATTTTAGAACCCCAGGGCCTGAGTCGAGTAGATGGTAAGAGGCCTGATGGTCTCACTCTGGTTCCCTGGGTTAGAGGAAGAAGTTTGCTTTGGGACGCGACCTGCGTCAGTACTTTTGCTCCTTCACATCTACCCCAGACGACGCGTGTCTCGGGTGCGGCGGCCGAGCAGGCTGCTAAGCTCAAACATTCCAAATATCATAACCTGGAACCGTTGTACGATTTTGTTCCAATCGCTGTAGAAACGGCTGGTCCTTGGTGCAATGAAGCTAAAAAGTTTGTTAGGGAAGTGGGCCGGCGCATGAGGGACAGTGGATGTGACCCTCGATCCGGATCTTACTTGGTTCAGCAAATTTCACTGGCCATACAGCGCGGCAATGCTGCCAGTATTTTTGGATCATTTGCCTTGAGTGAGCGCCGGATTGAGGGTTAGAAATAGTTTAGGTATAGATATATGTGGACGAAGCGTGTTGTGGATTTCCTTATGTGTATATGGTTTTTATTTTAGGTAACTATTTTGACGAAACTTCGGTGGATATCATGACATTTGTAATACTAAGTTGACGAAACCTGCGTTGTGGATTACCCTGCATGTAAGTTTTTAATTTGAATTTAATAAATTTATTATTTATAAAGATTTACATATTATTCAGGTATATATAGGTAAGTCAGGTTTATTCGAACACTTATGACTGAAATAGCTAGACCGATTTTCACGGCTTTAAGATTTAAGTATTGGATTTGTCACTGTTCCAAATAGCAATATAATAGCAATATAACTATTACACATTGGAGATACAAAAAAAACATATAAAGTGTTTATGGGTTTCGTACCTGTCAAATATTCAATGTTCATCCCTTTGATATGGTAACATGTAGGAGAACGTCGCCGCGTCGGCCGGGACCGCTAGCTATCAATAATTAATAATAATACAGATTTTTTTTAAATACCATGGATGATGATTTTATGCTGACGTTTAGATATTTCTTTTTTACGTAAAGTGGTTTGCTTTAATGTAATAAACGATGGCGCAGAAAACGATGTTTTTACCTGTTCTTTGTAATTTAGTTCTGATTTTCGCAATGCTTTTGGAACGCTCACCCGGAAATACGCTCTGAGTCAGGGAATAGGGATAGTAACCTTTTGCGGTTGGGTTTAATGTTCTGGTTTTACTAAGAAAATCTTATACACATCGAATTCAGTTTTATTTTAGATTACAAAGTACCTACGTACCTACATTTCATATTATTGGCAAGCGTATTGAATGTAATGGTATGTATAGGTATTTATCTATTATGTATAGGGATATCTCCATATAATGTAAATAAGTGTAAGTAAGTAAGTTTATTTATACAGTACTTAGTAAGATTATCTAAAACAGAAAACTCGATTTTAGTTGTACTTTACTACTCACATTAAGGCCGACTGGTAGAAAATGCCTCATAGCATCAAGTCATATAAATTAATTTAGTGTCGTGCTGCGATTATGGAAACTGTAAAGGTTCCGAAATGCCAGCCAATAAAATAAAAACGTGAGTTAAGTCCATTGCATAATTGTTTTCTTCCAAAGTTTGTAAGAATAATTATAATTAAAAAGAATGATTAAACTTTTCATCAGATTAATATTAAGTTAAAGATGTGTATTAAGGTACGCTGTACCTTTTCAATTCCTAGGTACCTACTTAATAAATATTTTAGAAACAAAGCTAGTAACAATAGCTTTGTTGCTAAAATATTAAACGTAAAAATATAATTAGATATCAAAGAAAAGTGAAACATGTGACCGTGAACTTGCTATATACTTATTTCTCCTCTTGGATAAAATTAATCCGGTAAGATTTATAAATAAATAGAGAGCAAAGAGAAGGAACCCGTCTTTCCCTTTCCAAGGAACTGTCCTTACACGTTATCTGATTAAGGATTAATGTTATTAATCTAGAAAGAAAATACCTACTACATAAAAAGAAACAGGCGAAACATTAGAAGTATACCAAGGTTAAGTTACACTTCAAACTAAGTACAGACATATACCGACTTTTATACTACCGTTATACATTTAGGTATAATAGCTATTTAAAATGAGAACAGCGATTTTTACGCTTCCACATAATACCTAATACAAAGTGTATTTTGCTGTATTTTATAAATAGAGATATAAAGTTGAACGTTTCCAAACGTTTAACTTAGTAAAAGATTTTTGTCGATTTATAATAAGGTTTAGGATTCATTTACATTATAAATTATTTTTGAAAATCATAAATCAGTTGTAATTCAAATGTGAATTTTATATGATATTTTGATTAAGTAGTACTGTCTATATGTTTCCATATTTTTTTTTAGAAAGTAGATAGTAAACTGGCACTAAGTAAGTAGGAACTTACCTACCTAACTTTACTATTTCAAAACTATAATTTAGAAAATAAAATAGCTTAACCAAGACTCCACAAAAGAGATCAAAACAAGCGAACCCTGACTGTTATGTAGGTACAGTCAAAGTTTCTTGACTCAGAAATACACGCGCTCTGTTAATTTTGTCACATGAAAGGACGTTTAATATTGCTGTTTCACTAGATGCTAATTACAACTTTGATTGCTGCGACCGCGTTTAACACGACACGAGTCGGCAGACCTGCTAGACACGTGGCGTTCATTTGTTAATATACTCGAACAGGTATGTAAGTGGCGATTGTCTATGATTTCCTACTGCATCGATATCTGCATAATATTCCCCTATATGAAAAATTAGGAGACATCATCATCATAGTCGAAAGAATACTCACCAAAAACTTTCAAAATATTACAATTACGATCTTGAACTTAAAGTTATACCTATAGATTTTCAAGTTTCTATCTAGGTAGGAAAGTATATAGGTACTTAACCTTAAACTGCTAATAAATTATATTTTCACAATCTCACAAAGTGATAGACCATTAAAAACTTTAAATTATTTGTCATAAAATCAATTATGCAAATAAGATAATATAAACAAAGACAAATTACGAGTTACCACTTTAAATGCATACTAAAATGATCGTTAATATTTCGCTAACGATAATCATAAATTATGAGTATTACCGAGTCTAAAAAAGTTCAATGGGTTTTAAAAACTGACTGAACTCCTGGAACAATAAACTTTGTATAAATAGTTGAGACATGCGCACGAGAAATTGTTAGTTGCTAACAGGGTACAATGAAAGCCACATTAAACCTAGAATTACTCGGTACACACACAGACTTTAAAATATGAGAACAAAGGTATCATTTTAATTTATGTACTACCTACTAAATTAGGTACATATCTACATCATTACTTAATTTCTGTTTGTTATTAATGATTGAGATATACATGGATGTAACAAGTTTTTTTTTTAATTACCTAATTATTTTATATTATAGGTATGCTTTAAATCTAAGTATGATGTGTTAGTTTTTCAACTTTCTTAAATAATATTTATAGAGGTTTTATTTGAACTTTCCATCTAATAATTTACAATAATAATAAATAGTGTTTGTTATCTGTGATAACTTACGGAACTGCGTCCAGCTCACTCGTATTGTGGGCTTTGTAATAAGGCTCTAAGTCACCCAGGAATTAATAGGAAGAACTATGATTGATGTTACATTGTGTGATTTAATAAAAACGAAAGTTAATCGAAGCTCGAAGAATGTAAATTGGCATTAACATTGGAGTAATAAAATACTACTTGATCCTTGGACAAACTTGTTGTGGGGCTTATAGATCAAGACAAATGCACTGGTAGGTACTAATAAAAGCTTATTTTCCTTTCTGTTTTTGTAGTTAGGGCAATATAACTGAAAAATTGAGCTCATGTAATTACCATTTGACCAAAATATTTGTAAAATTTGTTATTTATTTGATCCGTGTGTGGTGTGGTTGAGCTGGTGCCAAGAATATAAAGTCCTTGAGATTAAACTCTG
Source organism: Polylopha cassiicola (assembly GCA_038024825.1). Classification (NCBI taxonomy): domain Eukaryota; kingdom Metazoa; phylum Arthropoda; class Insecta; order Lepidoptera; family Tortricidae; genus Polylopha; species Polylopha cassiicola. The sequence continues at coordinate 8,600,925 of CP149044.1, read as the reverse complement.
CTGACCTTAAACTTTTAACCCTGCCTAAAAACAAGGATTTTACGACGTATGGACATTCCAGAAAGTAATTTGTGCCTGGAAACTTATATCTTTTGGATTATAGCCGTACTTTATCTCTGTAACAAATTACACTTAACTGTGACCGTGGTTAGGTTTCCTGAACCTTTTTTCTAATGCTGTACCTACACCATAGATGAAATTAAAAAGATTATAATAAGTGTGTAAGATTTTTTCTAAATAAGGAAAGGTATTTTAATTGAAAGTTGTATCTTCTTGTCACTCGTTATAACCATGTAATTGTATTGTTTGTAGTTTGTTTCGATTTATCTTTGCCAGAGTACCTATAACCAACATCCGTTTATTATTACAATTGTCTTTAAGAAACCAAAACGGCACATATGTACGTATCTTTTCATCATCAATTTGAATAACCCAGTTTGAGATAGCATCTACAAGATCTTAATAACCGACAAATTCAATTCCGTTTTTGATAATCATCTAAAATTATAGATTATTAAAAGTAATTAAAGAAGATAAGAACTTGACTTCGGTTGGATTCAAATTTAGGTAGGTTTGTAAAATTATTATAACATAATAATATAATATGTAGGTATATATTTCAGATATCCTGTTAGTTCTGTTTTAAATTCGGCCAACAAAATAAACTTATTCATAAATAATCAGATATTATCTCTGCAATATATTGATTATTGAGTCTCAAAAGGATTTTTTAAAGTAGCTGCCTATAATATTAATATATTATGCACCTACCTAATAGTCTGTTAAGGTGCTTATCTAATTAACCATTATTTACTAAGATTATGGTAGGTCTCATGAATATTTCTTAACAAAATTAACATACCTAAAATCTCTGCAAACTATTACCATGTAACCTATTGCGATATAGTGAATTACCTAAATCAAAATAGATTCCAGATAACAGTAAACCAATTCTGATCATCCTATTCCGACACACCATTATGGTCTCCTGTTCCCTATATTAAATTAGTATGTATCAGAGCTAGTGTACAGAGCGTAAAATCGAGCATCAGCCGTATTTACGGACGATGCGGTCATAGTGGCACCCATAAAGCTGTTTCCTTACCGAGCGGGCCAAGCACTGACCAATTTACTGAGACCTTTGATCCACACCCACCACCCACCAGGCACTTCTTTAAACTTTTAAGCACGGGGAGCAGGGGAGTTCTAGTTAAAATTGCCATGAAGCCATGTAACGTTTGGTAACAGCATGCGAAATAAACTATGATAGCAACGCCGTGGTCCGTCTTTGGTGTTAAATTTCTCGCTTAAAGAAGTTTTATGAACAGTATGCAGTTTACTAGTTACTTATTGGTAGTTTAAAATAGTTTTAGATGTTAGTGTTTTTTTCGTTACAAGTTTGTGGTATTTTGGAAATAAAAATAGAGTTACTCGTAAGTTAACATTACAGACTTGTGTGCTTACAGCAAATAATCAATACTGTGACTCAAATACACCGAAAAGGGAGAAATATAATGGCAGACTCTAGTCAGAATATATATTTATCAGCTTTTTAAAACCACTACCTCATCATGACATAAAAAGAAAGGAATGTAGGTATAAATTTGGTAGATCATAATATTTTTAATATTTTTTAAGGGATTTAATGTCACTTCTGTAAAGTAACATTCAACATCAAATTCTAAACGTTAAAATACACAAAAAACATCACTAAATATTCAGAAATAATGTTCACTAATAATAGGTACGTAATATAGGTATGTTCACAGTTCTTTGTGAAAACAATGTGTTACATTAAAGTGACGCGAAATTGCGTTGTTTCGCAAAGAGAACTTGTGTAGTACGCATGCGAGTGCTCTCTACTACATATGTAGTCGAAAGTGGATGTGGTGCAAGTTTTAAAATATCGAATCGATACCTAAAGTTTATAAAAGTTACGTGATTACAGAAGTTATAGAAATCAATTTATTGTGAATAAAATTTCAACACCAGGAGGAGAATTATTCACAAAATTAAGAACTCGTGACAGATATAAAGGAACGTTTGCGAAATCTATTGCGTTATGCTTTTGCGGTTATTATAATATCGAAATTTTATAACTTTAGCGAACCAAATTCATTATTTATTAACTACTACTACAAAATAATTTTAAAATACAAAATAATAAGAAAAGTGCTAGAGAAAAGAAAAATAAGAATAATATTTAAGTATTCAGTGAGACAGGTGTGTTATTTATAATTATTGTCGAAACATTTGAACTCTGATGTTACGGTAGAACCTGTAACTGTTGCCTATTAGTTACTTATTGTAATGTTTGTAGCTGTTGGTTCTCCAATAAAAATAAATAAATATCGATTTCAGACTCACTAAATTAGTGACTTGGTAGCATTTTATGCAGGTACCTACTAAAAAAAGTGTATACACGTATTACCTTTATTTTTTTAACTTAATAATTGAATGTACAATGCAGGTACTACTCTTACTAACATCATAAACGTGAATTTTTGTATGTACCTACGTGTATGTTTCTCTTTCATGTAAAAACTACTGAATGAATTCTAATTAAAATATGGTGATGTACAGGTCATAATCTGTAGGTAAATAATATGTGTAAAGTACATAACTGTGTTGGGATGATCCTGCTGGCAGAACTTAGTAAACATTATAAATAACGCTTTAACGTCATCACTCGGCCCAAACGTAGTCTGTGTACGCTGTTTCCATTACACCGAGGCGGCTGATGCGTCCGCGTAATAAAAACTGAATGTAGTTGAAGTGGCAATTTGCTATCTTTTCTTAAAAACAGCATTGTTTTTACCTGTAGGTGAAAAACATATTTCGTCTCGTGGATTGGTATTGTTATATTTTTATTTAATAATTTCGACACACTATCTTATTAATTGTTGTTTGTTTTTATGATCTCGGTATGAGATGCATGTAGGTAGGTAATTATGTTGTATAACAATTTAAATTTATATTTTATGCTGATATTTCAAGGAATCAACAAAGAAAACAAATAAAACACAGCTATCTGTATATCTGTATATAGATAAATAAAATTCACTTTATTAGGGACAGACTCCCTCGCAGACCACAGAGTCTGCAAAAGCATATTATTATTATAGATGAAATCGCTTGTACATAAATATTTTTAGCGTTTTTATATCTAGATTTTATTAAATTTAGAAATATAAAAAAACTATAGAAACAACAGGCGTGTAATACGACGATGGGAACAGTACCGTTGACACACTTACTGATGGCCGTCGCGCCGAATTCATTACTGGGATCGTAAACTTCATGCATTTACGTAACGATGTCATTGTTGAGTTAACAAATTAGAAGTTTTAGAACATAATTGGTATTATTTTAATTATTTATAACACCAGCTTTTCTTCTAGCCTTTACATTCTTATGCAATTTATTTATGAGTAGCGAACGACACAGCCAATATATCGCATGTACCTACAGTACTAAAGTGAATCAATCCGAAATGTATCGTTACTCTATTAAGGAATCATATTTGAATTTAAATTCCCGTAGTGACACATTTCTAATTAGGTCACTTTAGTACTGTAAATGTATTTTCCTTGGTGAACATCAAGAAAGATACTTGTCGATATCGAGATTAAATTTCGGGTGGTTTTATACACAATAAGTAATAGTGAATAACACAGAATAAAATATTAGAATTTGTAATTATATCGATTACAATACAAGACGGCACCATGCGGAAACTCTTTGCCATAAAATATAACCAGTATTTTTTACTTGATGTCTAAATTGTATTGAAAAAATCTCTTTTAACATTTTAATTAAAGTTTTTAGAACACTACTTGGTTTTTCCGTTCCAAATATTTTAAATCGGAATACTATAATAATATTAATTTATTGTTATGTAAAATATTTTGTCTTTAGATATATTATTATGTAGGTATTGATATATGTACCTTTATTTGAAAATAACATAGGTAAGTATTTTATAAAACAAGGAACAAAGAACTTTCCACAACAAGGTAGGTACCCAATTCTAATAATATTTTCCATCGTCTATCACTAGATAGTTTATAATAAATGATGATATAAAAAAACTATTTTTATTTTGTACAAGGTATTTTTATTGGGTCAATTGTCAGGAACATCACGTGTCGTTTGGTTTATAATTTCCGGTGGGTATGGTACACTCACACTGTGTTTTATAATATTTACTTTCACGTGTGTAAGTATAAAGGATTCCCTTATATAAATATAGTGGCACCAAATTAGCTTTTAATAGTGCCAGGATTTCCAGTAAAATAAACTGAAGATTATAATTGATATGGAAGATTACTTTTAAAACATTTGGTGTAAGTAAGTAGCGTAAATAATGCCTTATAGGTATTCTTTCACTTTACAACTAGTTATTATTACGTTAGGTATGTACCTACTTCGGCGTGCTTGTTATAATTAAACCAAATTTCAAGTAGATGCAATTATAAACGAACGTAGTATGTTCAGACTGCTAATTATTCTGCTGCACTGCTGGGTTTCATTGATTACCTACGTGTTATTTGTGAGTGATTTAAAATAAAAACGTTTACAGCCAGCGGTTTCATTATTTGCTTTGTATATTTGATGGTAATGTTTCCCAATTTAAATTTCAATACTATGTGAATAATATTATTTATAAAATTAGTCACAATGAATCCAATAGTTAATGAAGAAACTTATTAAATATTAAAAGTATTCACTACACTACAAAAACAATATCAATTTAGAACCTAACACTCGATAAGTAATACTGATGGAATTAACTCAATTTACTCCTACGCTCAGACATACCTATGCACCCAACAGAGTTAAAGGGCCATAGTTGTCTATTAAGTTAATTTATCATTGGACAGGCGTGGCATTAGAGAAAGCGTTGAGAATTTGATCGATCGGTTTAAACGCGTGACCCGCGCTGGTGTGTGACACCAGGAAATTTGAGTAAGATACGGTAATAACCAATTTTTTCATCGTGTCAAGTGTCACGTATGAATAATGTAAATGCGTGAAATAGTTAAAGTGAAAAGTGAGCGTTGCAAAGATAATAGAATGAGAAAAGTAGGTAATTGTTATCATTATCGGATAATCGAGGTTTCCGAATACAATTGGCGTGCAATATAGAAACATTAGTAGCACGGAATTTATAAACTCCAGTTGAAATAAAATGTTTTTCCTTTCCGCTTTTATTTTACAAGGATATGATGGATAGCAACTTTGCAATGGCACCTGCTTTCTCGACTGCGTCGCTGTTTAATTAACAATTAGGATGACTGCTCCAATGAAATATTTATCAGTCGTTTGCAATTCAACTAGTTTATTTATAAAGCTGAGTCAATTTCAGTTGAACTAAATGGAAATAACAGCGAATCGGTGGCACAAAGTTATTTAAGAGAAAAATATTTTTGAAACAAAAAATGTACCCACGAGTACCTACCAAATAAACATTAGGTACGTGTGTATACACGTAAATAAAGTGAAAATACACTATACCTACTTACTATATAAATAATATCTTTTTGGAATTTAGTCAACAATAATAATAATTATGTCTTTCCGGCCTGTTCATGGCGCTAGTCTAAAAAAAGATAAGCAGTGAAGTTCCTCTGTAAAACAACTTTAAGATCGAAAGAGGGAACTAAAGTAATTTTCAGTTATTTAAATTTTTGTTTAGTAGAGAAGTGATACCTACGCTGCACTTTTAAAACATTCATACATAGGTACATAGCTACTATGTCATTGTAATAATTGCATATATGTGACAATGAATATCATTGTCACAGATAATGGAGAATTAGTAGTCGAGGGGTAACGAAAGATTAAATCGGTTGCGTCGCACGCGTCGTTTGTGACGAAGCTCGTAAATGCTCACCGTGTTGCACATAATTGATATTTTGTGACCAGCATACTAATATGCAGTTTATGTCATTTTGACAACAATAAAGCTAACGGACCACTTATTGCAGATACTTAATTTGTACCTACAATGAATTTAAATGGTTAAAATGTGTGTTTCGCGGTTCAAAATTTTGTTAATATCTTAAGAACAGTTGCAATCGGGTAATTACTAACTTGTATTAGATTATAATTTAATTTCCAAGCTAGTATTTAAATTCCTTGCCATAAATTAACATTAAAAGATACAAATAGGTATAATATGAACTATACCTCGCAGTTTTAATCATTTCGAATTTGATACTTTAATAATTTCTGATGCCTTCGCGGTTATTACACATTGGAATGAAACAACTATTAACGGATTTAACTCGCGTATTTTTATTTTATTTTATTAGCTGACGTTTCGGATTCTTTACAGTTTCCATAATCGTAGCACGACTGAGCTGACAATAGTCTAACGCTAAAGTTGATACTTTAATTTATCGATCTCTATTCTGATGTATATTGTAAAATCTTGTTGGATTTATAAATATCCATAATTATGTTTACTGTTAACACCGTTATACTACCTATGTGATGAACTGCCAAAATGGAGTGCAATTTAATACGTAATTTACAGACACTTCAAATTCTCCTTTGTGCCTTAGATTGATGCATCAACATCTAATTTTGTATTAATTCCCAGTAATTACGTACCAGCTATTTGCTTACTTGCAAGACCTTCAGGTATGCGTTCGAATGCTCAAGTGTTTACATATTAAACGACGTGAGGTAGATAGGTACCTACTGTTAGTTACACAGAAATACAGAAACGCTATACTACCTCAAGTAGTTATACATAAGCACTATAAGTATTTTTTTCATTGGTACGTCGTTAATTCTATTATCACCATTTTTAAAACAAAATTGTGGTTTCGAAATATTTTGGTAGCAGATACTATGTAGGTACCTACATCTAAGACGAAACAATTTTTTTAAATGTCACAGTTGTGTATCTATATATATAAAAGAAAGTTGTGTTAGTTACCCCGTTTATAACTCAAGAACGGCTGAACTGATTTGGCTGAAAATTGGCGGGGAGGTAGCTTACAGCCAGGAAAAGGACATAGGATACCTACTTTTTATCACGTTCCAGTAAAAAAAAAGAAAAAAATATTAAGCTCATTTATTAAAATAGTATAACAAAACGCAACAATGACAACTGTCAAATCGACATTGCCGGGCGGGACGAAGTCTGCCGGGACCGCTAGTATTTTATAAAAAAAATCTTGTAGCAAATATAGTAAATTGGAGATAAACAAAGTTGTTTATATAAAACGTTACAGATTGTAAAAGATTGGGTACTTATTATGATATCAATTCTTACGATATTATAAAAATCTGCATTCAAAAACATTGAATAAGAGGTGATCTGAATAGTCACTACCAATTTTGCTGAGAGCAGTCAGAGTAGGTATATAAAGATCGCATCTATCAATTACAGTTCAGTCATCGAACATCCTTTGGCGTTCACACATCGAACTGTGCTGCGTGCTTTACTCGCGGCTTCGATGTTCCAATTGCAACGTAAACAGGACGCGACTCCATCCATTACAGGACTAATGCATGGGCTTCCTTTGCCGCACCTTCTATTATTCAAAAGCGGAAACCACACTAATTATATTCTCTAGTGTAGCGAATTGATGAACTCACGCCAGCTGAAGATAGCGCTAGTGTAACAGCTGACGTGTTATCTACTATCTATTAGAATACTACTATTCGAATTGAAAAGTAACAGGGCTTTAAATATGTCTTTATATTTATCTTCTTTATATTTCCACCTCTTCTTTAAAATTTATGGAAACAGATTTAACAGTTAAAATAACAAACAAGCTAATTTACATTCCCTTTATAATATTTTAGCAGGCAAAATAGTACCCAATCGATTTATATAATATTCATAGTACGACATGTACTTACCTCGTGAACGAAATTGCTGATGGAGTAATCACAGTTTGTAATCCAGTCAACAGTAACGTGCAATTTGTTTTTCGAAATAAAATTTTAATTGTTTCGAATGGAGTTTCGATAAATCAAGACGTGGCTCGATTCCGCTGTCCATTGCATACAAGGCAGGGTAAAAAACGCGGGAGGGTAAAAAGTTTGTATTCACCACTACTGGTACTGCTGCTTTCAATAAAGGGTTTAAAAGGTTTAGACAATATATAAAAATGTATTAATATTTATTATATCTAGGAGAACTTAGAAAAGAGTACAGGATCTATCTCCAACAGTCGGCAAAATGTACCTACCTAAATATTTTAAATGTACCTACTCATATAATTATGTACTTAGTTGGATAAAAATATTTATATTTACTCGTATCATCCTAAATACCTAATTGTTAAATTTTGATATCTTGAAGTTTGCTCTCTTGATGGACGGTAAATAATGTAAAACTCGAATCAGTTTACTAACAAGAAATTATTCACATTGTAAGTGAACGTTATTATTAACGCTATTAACACAAACTTGCCAAATGTTGCAAATGCAGGACTTACTTTGATGTTGAGAATCAAACCCTAAATCATGCATCGCTGACTGAGTACACATCACACTTTCAATAAGTACATACCTACCTATTGCCAAAGTTGTTACGAGCAAGTCGAAGTTCGTACCTAAGTAGTACTAACCCAACCTATTGTGTCTTACAGATTGAATTTGTGTATTGACTATGTTTTTGCGTTCATGATAAAAATATAGGTATAGGTAGGTACTTGTTGTGACAAATAGATAGATGTTAGTTTGAAATAATTGCGAGCGCATGATTTATTAATTTACCATTTAATAAATAATTAGCCGTTGGCAAGCGTAGATTAAAGAGATAACTGAAAAGTAATTACTTCGACGTCAGATTTATAATATAATAATATTATTGTCACATTGATTTTTAACTTAGGTACGTAGTATCATACCCGAAGCTGGGCTTCCTGGCATTTTTCTTTTCTTTAACCACTTATCTCAATATAAAAATATATTTTTCACTGTAAAGATCCTTTAATAAATTAATACCTTACGCAAGTGCTTTAATCAGAATTAATGACAAAAATGAGAGCGACGAGTTTTATTGCTTCCGGACCAAATACATCATCATTTACAAATTCCGGTATTCTGGGAGACATTATTTTCAAAGATATTTATCCAGTACAATGAAATGTACATTATTTGTTTCTATGTGTAAATAATAAAAATAACTCGTGTTCGCAAAAACGACTATAGTCTATGTTCTGAACACTATAATATTGTCCCTTTCCTCATAAAATTAGTATTATTTTTAATTAGTTTAGAAGATTATTATTATTTATAATATGTCAGCCAAATTTTCCCAGGTTTTTCAGTAGTTTATTGTAAGTACAATATTCGCCCGGAATTAATAAGAGAACTATCGTCTTTTATACTACCTACCTACATAATTTAATACTTATTTGATAAAACAAAATCAAATTTTTACCTTAAAGTAATTTATTTTATTGTGAATATTCCCCAAAATTTCAAATTAAGAATGAAAAATTCAATATAATCCAAAAAAAAGTAAACCGGAAGTATCGCTTTGGTCGGCTCAATTTCGACTTCCAACGTCCAATAGAGAGTGAGATAAAAACGAAAAAAACAGGAATTGTACCGTCAAAGCTCAACCAATTGTGTGATCGTAATGAACCGTGAATGTGAAAACGGATAATAATTCTATGTGTTTCGGTGGGTGTAGTTTTTGCGCTTAAACCATATAAATGAGATATCTTTAAAACAATGGGAGAAATTAGTCAAATATACTTAGTTTCACAATAAAGATAGCAGGTACACATAGGTTATAGATACCTACCGTGATTACGTAGTGAACCAATAACAAATTTAAATTATATAGAAAATATTTTCAGGTAAGTACTCTTTCTATGCTAGAAAACTACTCGCCGTTTGATTTTATGACTAGTCTTTTTTCTATCGACACCTTTTACCAGTCTCTACTAGTGGATAAAGTAATAAAGAGAAGCAAAAACTAAACCCAATGAAATATCCTAAGAAGTAACTTTTTGCGAATTTTTTATGGTTAAATACTAGTAGTGAATTTGTGATTCAACGATAAGAAATGGCGCTAGCGTCAGTTTGTCTCATCCGGCTAACAAATATCCCCTAAATTCTATCATGAAATAAGGAAATTTTATAAACGCAGTGATGTTTTTATACACAGGTGTTTCTTTATATTTAAACTATCGAAGGTCTATACAGACAAAATGATAGCTTAAGGCACTCACAGATTGATAAACACCAATCTACTTGAAAATATTCATTTGCATTAGTAAGTGAACCGAAAGAATCTCATTAAATGGAAAATCAGCAAAACTAAATCGAATAAAACTTTAAAAACAATAAATTCCGCGCTCCTTTAACAACTTGTTTTTATTTTCAATACACAGGTTAATCTCCTAATTTTAACTTCCAGCTCCTTTCAAGCTAACAAAGGCCTAAACAGACAAAAGGTAAGCTTTATGCACTCATCCATCAATCGCGTATATAAACTCTTCATTTGCGTGAATAAGAATCGTAAACCGAAAGTAGCTAAGAAGGCACGATTAAGTCGCGTCCTACAATGCTGAGATGTTATCTTTTGATTAAGGCCCTTGTAATAATAGAGAGTTGTAGTTTATGGTAGTACTGCTATTACAACGCTCCAAGATGTTTTATTTTGTACGTGATGCCTGTTATTTTTACAAGGATGAAGTGGTAAGAGATAATCGTCGTTGGATTACGGGTTGGTTGTTTTATGAAAAATTTACTGTTGTATCTATAATAAATTGCAATGTTATTGTCTGCAACGCATACTTAAATCTATCTCTATACTAGCAACTTTAGCAGATATTTTATATCGATACCTTTGGGTTCAATTGGCGTAAAAGCCATTTTGGCCAAAATGAGTTATATATACAGTTTTTCTCAGAATTTTGAGCTCTATCGATCTGTATATAAGGATCATCGAAATTCGCAATTTTATGGCTTTTACTACACAACTTTTTCACACAAAATGTTATCAAAAATTAAAAATGTTGGATGTATCAGACTAGCACTTAAATTTCTTAAATTGTCGTAGCCGTAATTGCCTTTTTAGTTTTTATTAACTACTGTAAAAGCCAGTGCAGCCATTGAGGGTTTATACGTCACAGTATTTGATACCATATTATTATTGTTACGTCTAGTCGGACGGCGTAAGTTCACAATTAGTCAAGTATATTGACGTATAAACCATAATTTTACCTTAACGGCTTTTACGCCAATAAATTTTGAAAAAGTTTAAGTTTCTTACGCTGCCTACCTGATAATTGTGTGACTTTTACGTCCATAACAAGTTTTCCAACAAAAAAATCTTGCATTTACAGCTATATTTTAAGGATTCACTATAAAAGGTGGTGGTGTTTACATCAATATTTTAAACGTAATAGGTAAGTGTATAAAATTATAATTATTATTATGAAACAGAGAACACTGTATTAGCGACCTGCAACAGAATTTAATTTTCTTTTATTATTTTGGTGTCACCCCATTTTTATTTATTTTAATTCAGTTCGTGAAGAAACAAAATGTCAACGAGAAAATAGAAACTTCGCCTAATAAGTTAAAAAAGATTCGCACAGTAATGTCGGATTAAATCAAGGAAAATTATTATAATAATGTTTTTGTTTCTTTTGTTGCATCGATGTTTTGGTGACGATACAAAGATTTCAAAAAATTCAAGTAGGTACTGCAAAAGTTAACACAAATAAATAACCATTTTATCTGATAAAAATCTGCACATACTTACATAAATAAGAACATTACTTGAATAAAAAAAAATCTAATTCCTGAATCCATATCCACACCTTAGTACCTGATGATATCTGCGTAAGTACTATTAATACTCAGTATCAAATAGAAATCAATGAGAATACCGTACCGGAGAAATAAAAAAAAATACACCAACAAACACACTAACATTCTTTTTCTTAAAAAAAGCTGTTAAGAAATAGAAAACGCATTGGAAAAACTATCGAGGACAAATGAATTGGCGACCGATAAAACAGAAATGTGTATGAAAAGATAATGTTTTTCCCAACTGCCAATTTTTGAAGCGAAATATATCTATATTTTAAATGTCTCTGGAAAAATGGTACCATTCCGAAATAATATCACAGGGGCTTATTGAAGAAGATAAATACAATGGTGATTTAAGTAGATAATGTAAGTAAGTAATAAGTTTTTAAATCACTATTGCTTTCATCTTCTCCAGGTAGCCCTTGTTATACATACCCTGGTCATTATAGATATTTATTTTGTTTGTTTTTATATGTTTTGTTGTCTAATTCAAAGACGAATAACAAATAATTGCATGCCAACATTACATAATAATGCAAATTTTGTGGTTTGTGATTCATAATATTATTTTTTTGTTAATATAGACTATTTTTTATGGAAAAAGATAATATAATGCTGCATAATAATAAAAATAACTAAATATTTAATATTTGCTATACTAAATGAAACAATACAAGCTGAAAATTTAACTACTCGACCCTAATACTGATAAAATCGTAGGAAAATAAATTGTGCCAACTTTTCTTTGTATTATTTCATTAATTAGAACACAAATATTATGATTTTTAAGGTGATTATTAGATATTATTGGCAAAAATAAAATATCTACATGGTTAATACACCTAGTACTCTTAAACTACTGTGTTTTACGGCAAGAATTACTAACCCACATTTATTAATATGGGTGATACGTCACAGATCTATTCTTAGTTAATGATATTTCTTAGGCGTAATTACCATATCGAGCAAATATCTTGGGCGTAACTCCAAGCTATTTCCTAAACCGAAGGAGGCTGATTAATATTGACAATTTATTTACCTTCATGCCGAAAATTCAAGCATATTTTGTATATATAACTTTTTTATATGGTTTATATTTACAATTTTATACGAAAAATAAAATTTCAAAAACAGTTTTTTGGCTCTCCTGAAAAGTGCCAATTTGGCTTTTACGCCAATTGAACCCAAAGGTATCGATATGTATTGATTTAATTGTATGGAATTAATTTGAATATTTTCATACACACATAAAAGTACTTAGGTACTTACTCATTACAGTAGATGCAAAATAGGAGTACTTATTTGTATTTCTTGATAATACATTATAAGTATTATGTTTTCTAAATACTGGCACAAGTGCGTTTTCTATAATAATTTGTCAGAGATAATTTCAGCTTAACTGAATTAGTTAAATAAATATCGCTACATTTTATACATCATGTAAGTACTAAAGTTAATAGGGATATTTAAACATACATTACCTTTCTCTCTGATTAGTCAACTAACTATTAAATTCACTCTCATTCACAAAATATCTTCAAAACTTGACAAAAGTAGAAGCTACAATTTAACGTAATCGTTACTCTCAGTAGACACTACCCAAAACCTTAATTTGTAAAACTATATAATTTACAATATAAACTTACAACCCATTGACCCTGGAGTCAATCAAAAACGAATTATCGCTAAATAACGATTGCTAATGTAGCATGCAAGGCGTTACGGGAGATGTGGCTACACGCTACGGCATCGGAAGAGGACCCTTGTGCTCGCGACCTTTTTGACCGCGACATTCCTAATCAAGCGACAGAGCCCACAACATGACTGTTCTGATCGTAGGATAATTATTCTATTACTTACTTGTTTCTTTAAATTATAAAATACTATTTTTACAATTTCTACATACCCAAAGTGTGTTTTGTGATTTCCCTGACTGGGGTCCAAGGTAATAGCTGAGGTACGGATCCCAAGCTTCGGCCGCTAAAATTTTACAATCGCTGCGTCAGCGAATTACACCACCTGAATGCCACCAGCCTTTCACCAAATGGTTCAATATCTATTTCACGACAATATTGTTCGGTCATGTTGGAGAACCACGCACGCAGGGAAGTGGTATCCAAATAGACTACCTACACAAGCGAACTCGATTCAGTTTTAGAACCCCGACCCTACCCTACATCTAGTCTAGGAGCCTACCCCCTTTTTTATATTTTTCTATTTAAATAAATATTGCAACCACCGCTCAGTTTTTTTATATTAGATACTTCTATTAAATCTAAACTCATGTTCACCGCTATAAGGGCCTTAGCTATATCTAAGTACGTCAATTTGAAATTGGGTACCTTACTTGTCTGTAGGTATTAAATGAATCATACAACACTTAGGTATATGTATAAAACTTGGGTTATGAACAAAATTATTACAAACTAAATATTAATTTCTCAGATAAACTTCAACATTACATTCGCCCTCGGGCACTTTAATAGTAGTACAGCTACTTAGTCTAACAGTACGCTAGTTGAACTTCGCTCGTAGGTAACCTTGTGGGGATTAAGTTCATGGCTTGCTGCATAGATGGCGTTGTTTGTCTTGAGTAAGTACAGTCCTTGTATCCTTACGTACAAGTTTAGGTCAAAGATTTTTTTTATTACATAATAGTAGAAATTTTGACAATGATTATCACGGTTATTTTAAAAATTGCAAAAGGGTTTTACATTAGATTGTTATTACGCATAATAAAATACAATTCATATTAACATTGAAAACTTGTTTCTTTTGTATGATTATTATCTTGATTATAATTTATAATTCTTCTTCATCTTGATTATTATTATCTTGATTATAATTCTTCTTCATCTTGATTATTATTATCTTGATTATAATTCTTCTTCATCTTGATTACAATATTATCTTGATTACAATTATTTTTTAAAAGCATACATATACTTAAATAATCACATTTAATTCATGAAATCACGTCGCTGGTTTGATTACCTACCACCACCGAAACCGATAATGGGACTGTTTGACAAACGTAAATGAGCATTCTAAAGTTGCTTTCTGGTACTTTTCGTATATTATTATGTGCAGTAGAAACTATCGCCCGGCGGTCCCCGAAGTCAGTTTCTCGCACAATTTTTCGGACCTACAAAAATAACCCGATTAGTCAAGTAGTGATTTTAAAAACTTAGCGATGGCAAAACAATCAGTGCGCCAGGAAAGAAAAGTAAGAAAAAAAAATCCAAATAAATAATACGACCTAAACACTATTTCTGATTTACATACTGTTACGTTCGTAACTCATTAAAACTGAATGCGAAAGCCATTCCGCTTCGCCCCCGGGGAATCATAAAGACTACGAAATTGGTAATTACAAGTCACGTGTCACGCACCAACTAGGCTCCAGAGTGTGGAACCGGGATCCTCAAGGGGAAAATGTACGAGTTAGTAGGGTTATAATTTTTGACACTTATTGAGAAAAGATACTTTAAATTTTTTGAAAATATACAGTCTTACGATTAGTCACAATTCATTCCAAATGTCAATGAGTTGCGACCAATCATAAGATATATTATAACTATTACTTATGTAATATTTTTTTTTGCGATATAAGGACCGTATTAAGGAGCAGATATATGTAGGAATCCTCCTCCTTCTTTTTTGTGCCGACGTTTGGATATTTAGGAAAGTTGTACCATAATAATAATTGGTCTCTATTATATTAATTGTTCACCTTTCACAAGCAGATTGGAGTTCGTGAAAGGTATTATTTAAGTGTCTTTAAAAATTATATTACTTTTATGGATACCTCATATAAAATATCTAGAGTGGTATTAAGGTAATAAGTTGTTCCAATATATAAAAATAAAACTTTTTAAAAACTAACTTTTGTTTTAATGCGCTAATAACGCTTTTGAAATAAAAGAAGGCTCAAAACATTAACTACAAAATAAAAACGAAAAAGCGCACTTGAAAAAAACGCAGAAACTAAAAAGCAAAAAACAATTTTCAGAAAAGAAAGGATTTTTTTTGATTTAGTACGTACCTATTTAAGTAGGTACAAAATTTAACACTAAAACTAATTTTAGAATTTAATTTTAGAAATTTCAGCTCAATCAGTTAAAAATATTATTATCTGCTTAAAAATTTTGTTGCATGATTTCACCCGCACATACCTACTTACATACTTAGACATACTTAGTAGACTATGGGCCCATGTTAAAAAAATGATGGGTCATTTGAACCACCAGATGACCTATGTAGAACGATATAAGAGCATAAAATAATAAGATTTAGCATTGTGCCGTCACTTGTAAGCTGTCCAACTGAGTGCAGGTGAGAATTCAAAAGTACAGGTAGAGTGAGTACATTTTGGTCATATATTTTTGAACGGCATTGTTACCATCGATAGATCCATGAAAAATAATACTAAAACGCGTAGTGCCGTAAAAAAATGGTGATCCAAAAAGTCGGAATTTTTTTTTGATTTTCCGACAATTTCCAGGGTGAATTTGGTCATTTGATACAGTACGGCATCAGTTTCATACTATTTCAATACTGCTTCTAATCCATCATTCCGCAACGCCGTAAAAAAATCAAGCGACAAGGGGAAAAAACCGAAGGTTGCAGCCCCTCTCTTTCCGTGGTCCAGGGGTGATTTGATAAAGTACGGCTTCGGTTCCAAAACATTATCTAGCACTTAAAAGTACTATTAAAAATAATGCCGTCAAGAAATGATTGTTCATTTGAATGTATATCAATAATTATCTTAATTTCATCGTATTCTTGATTTATAAAGCTGTAAAATCATTTGATCCTGTACGGGAACTATTTTTCTAACATAATATTGTAAAATACAATTGTTATATAGTATTTCCGTTCAAAAGAAACTGTTCTGAAAAAAATTATGGAGAAATACAAAAACTGAAATTTTGCAAATTATTGCAGTAATTTAAATATCATATATTAATGAAATATAGCAGTTTTCTACATTGTATCCCATGTTTTAAATAGTATTAACATAAATAAATTAGGAAAAAATGATGCCGTAAGTACATTTTAATGCAGACCATATCTTTTAGGTTCATGAAAATGACGCTACCATTTTAAGGGTACTTTATGGCCATCTGATACAGTACGGCATTAACATATTTTTGAAGAGAACAATTGATAATATGATAAAATCACTATGACGTCTAACTGAAGTGAAACGGTTCCTCATCCGGTGCCGTTATGTCACAGACTTTTTGAACCAACGAAAATGTACGGCATATGAAAAAATATTATCTATGCATAAAATACTTTCGAAATAAATTAATTTGACGTTGTGTCAAATCACCCCCTGGACCACGGAAAGAGAGGGGCTGCAACCTTCGGTTTTTTCCCCTTGTCGCTTGATTTTTTACGGCGTTGTGGAATAATGGATTAGAAGCAGTATTGAAATAGTATGAAACTGATGCCGTACTGTATCAAATGACCAAATTCACCCTGGAAATTGTCGGAAAATCAAAAAAAAAATTCCGACTTTTTGGATCACCATTTTTTTACGGCACTACGCGTTTTAGTATTATTTTTCATGGATCTATCGATGGTAACAATGCCGTTCAAAAATATATGACCAAAATGTACTCACTCTACCTGTACTTTTGAATTCTCACCTGCACTCAGTTGGACAGCTTACAAGTGACGGCACAATGCTAAATCTTATTATTTTATGCTCTTATATCGTTCTACATAGGTCATCTGGTGGTTCAAATGACCCATCATTTTTTTAACATGGGCCCATAGTCTATAGGTACTTACATCGCAAGTCCAATAAAAGACTGTAATAAAAATATCTTGCTACGTCGAAAATACGTGTAATATTGTAATCGTTTGATCATTCGATGCAAACATTCCTGAATTCAGACATGTTGGAGTTTTCTCAATAATTGCTCGTTAACATACGAGGTATTCTCGTGTGAAGATTGCGTTTTATACAATAACCCAAGGGACTGGGAGCTTTATCATTTGATTAGATATCCAACGTAGGCACTTCAATAAAATAAGAAGCAGACTTGCTTTTTTTTAATTTACCTCCTTTCTATCTCTTATCTTATTTCGGCAGTTTCTACATATTTTAGAAAGCATAATATTTTTATAGGTATTAAAAATAATCACGAAGAAAAGGTTTTTTTTTTAAAGGAAAAGATATAAAAAGCGTCACTTAACTATTCGATACAATATGTAATTTGAATGTCCTTCATCTAATATTTATGTAGCTATACTGTAAAATGTAAATATAGTTTACTTAATGACGAATTAAAGTTTCTAGTTCGGACACGTATAATATTTCGTGTACTCTAATCACCTCAACAAGATTGGCGATCGTCCCTGGGTAGTACCTATCAGTGTTTGAAATTGACTGTTAATCGTCCAAGTTTGACGGTTAGGTAAAGATAGATTAAAATTAATTGATCCCAGTACCCCTTGGGTACGCTGCTACAAGAGGGTTAACACTTCAACAGAGCCAATAAAACTGTTGATGCTAAACGTGCCATGATAACCAGATAAGTATGAAATCATAAAATATTATTTATTAGTTTTGTTTTATGACTCATTGGAATGAAACAACTCTAAACGGATTTAACTCGCGTATTTTTATTTTTATTTTATTTGCTAACGTTTCGGATTCTTTACAGTTTCCATAATCGTAGCACGACTGAGCTGACAATAGTCTAACGCTAAAGTCAAATGTGAGTCAGTGAAATTATTTTGTTTTATGATTTATGAAGCGTGTTTAATTGGTAGTTAATGAAGTGTAATAACATGTCACCGAAATATTGTTTTGATTCATAAACTGTTCAGTTGAGTGTAGGTGTGTCCTAAATTATTAAAAAATATTTTATCAAATATGTACTTACATCGATATTCATTGGTGCGATTTTGTAGTTTTTGTATTGATTGTTTTCTTGCTAGAATCACCGCATAGTTTAAGTACCTATGTGAATTTAAATTAAATAGTGCTATGCGTCCATTATAAAGTAAACAAAGTCACAGCGTCCATCAGGAGGCCTAGCATATTATTATAAGGTTCTTGTCACGCGAGAAAGCGTCTCACTAAGAGATGAATATATTTAAAATAGTAATAAAATATCAGTATGGTAAAAATAGAAACATCTGTAGTTTCAGAAGTAGCTGAATAGAATTTTCTTAAATATAGATACAAAATTTTGCTGATACCATATAAGGGATTGACAGGTGCTTACGTGGAAAAATAGGGGATGAAAGTTATTCGATTTTACCGAAGTAAATGAACACTGAAACAATGGGTTTTGTTAATGACAGCATTAACGCAAATGTCAAGCTAAATTACTAATTTGCCGAAATTTGTGGCCCTCTCGTTGACGATCAAAGCGAAATTTGGTAAGTTTTCAGAATTTTAATAAAGTTGTTTCGTGTAATTTATGCCGGTGTCCACGTTTCCAGTTCGGGATTAATAATTTCATACCGAAAGTTGAGTAACAAGGTGGGCCGTTCGATTTTAATTGAATGGGTTTTGTCGTAAATAATTATTTATAGCCCTCATTATGGCAAAATGTTATTTGGTATTAACTTGATTTGCGAGTGGTTGTGGTAATTTTCATTATAAAATACCTAACATGAAATTTGAATAACTTGTTGAATTTAATAATACTGTTTTTAAGGCGTACTAAGGCTTATGTAGGTACGGTACCTTCGTTTCAATAAAGACGGTATGTAGTAAATAGAATGGATCGGGATCGTAAAATGTTTTGTAAACTTCTAACAAATACAGTACTACTACACTTTTATGTAATAAATCTGTAGCAACTTACGGAAACGTGGCAATAAACTTTACAGGTATTTTGTGGAATAAGAGAGCAGAACAAATTGCTCGCAAAAGCCCTGAGGTATCGTAAAGTTACGAGCATAGTTTCCTAGGCGTCTTGTTGAAAACATGTTACTCTCGAGGGTGCACGACCCATCAAACTCTAATAGTCATTTTATACTTATATATCCTACGAGTACATCAATTACAGAAATAAATATAGTCGTATGATTCAAAAACCTGAGTCTGAATAGTTGATAACAATATGAAATGCTTAATATTATAGCGACATACAACATTTTGCTGCGAACGTAATCTTTAATTAAATATATTTTTTTTCTATTTTCAAAACAAATAATTGTAGTTTAAACAAATAATTTTATTTACATAAAACTTTTATTTTTATTTTAAGCATAACTGGCACAGTTGTCTGTAGGCCATGCATCCAAAAACTCGATAGGATACCCATCTCGGTCCACGCAATAAAAAACATCACCGACATTTTGGGCAGGTTCATAATTTCCGTTGCCTTGGCAGGTCTCTGTTACAGTCATACCCCGCTGGGGGAAGTAGACCATAGTATCACGAGCACAATCTGAAAAACGACCTCCATTATATTACATTGATTTGAAGTATTAGTAAAACTCTCATACAAGGCTTTATTTATCTTGTAGTATTAAACACGATACTGTAAGGTAATGGACACAATAATAAAGTATTACTAATGACTTGCTTTTTATACAGGTAATTAATTACTACCAAAATACTAAGTATAGATAGACTTATCTAATAACACAGGTTTTAAAGGGATACTTACTGCAATTCATACCAGTCATGTGAGATGACATGGCTTGCCAGGCACCTAAGATTTCCCCGTCGGTATTAGTACAGTATGCACTGTAAAGAAAATCAAAACAATACGTTTTAAAAAACATCTTCTAAATTCCCATAAAAACGTCCTTATCTTCAAGAATTTTTTTAATTTATAAATAACCAAATACCTTAAAATCAAGAATGTGTTTAACTTTTTGAATATTAGTAAAACACACACTCACATGCCGTTTTGAATTTGGTAAGCTGCGTAGCTGCCGTCATAATCACAGAAGGTAATAGGGTTTCCCAGGAAGTCTGTACCGTGTTCAGATTGCTCCCTGTTTATAACCCCTAGCGAATGGACCAGGCTTTCGCACCGGCGTAAGTACTGCTCACCGGTAACGCGAGCGTCGTCTGAGAGCAATAACAAAAACATATATATATATGTCGCAGTGATATGATGAAAACAGGGATTTGATCAAATTTCTCAGTGATATGATCAACTCCCGGTAGATGATAAAAATGCCACGCGTTGTGTCATTTTCGTAGCGAAATTTAGTGATTTGATCAAGTCTCCAAGTCATTTTAGGGAAATGAAAGAATCATAGAAATGGCTGCTAGATTTCTTCATTTCACTTAGTAATTTGATCAAATGCCTGATCTGTTTTAGGGACATGATAAAACGAGTAAGTAATTAAGTCAACTCAGTTTTAACATTTCACTAAACACGTCTAGTGATTTGATCAACTCCCTAAACAGTTTTAGGGAAATGAAAGAATCACAGCAATAACTGGTGGAATTCTTCATTACCCTTAGTAATTTCATCAAATCTCTTAGCAAATTTAGGGAAATGATAAAACTAGTCTCAGAAACAAAATAATACCCTTTAGGAAGTAGGTATTTCTCGGCTAAAAAATAAACAACAAGCTACCTACAGCCCAATATTTTTTGCTCTAACTCTCGGCCGTTATCGCAGTGTAATAATTTCACATGCTCGAACTTCAGTTGCCATAATTTTATATTCTATGCCATAATAGTCATTTGCAATACTATACGTGTGCCATACATCTCATTTTCCCTAATATTAAATGGTCTTAAATTATGTACCTACGCCATAGAATTCAATCACCATAATAATTATATTATTATTATTAGTTGACAAAACCTGGTTAGTTTATGTTATGTCGTAAATATACTATTATTAAAAGTATCAGTTCTGACGCTTCGCCGGCCGCTGCCGCGGCACGCTCGCTTCGCTCGCTCGGCTCGCGCGCTGCAAGGGCACAGTTCTACCTAACACTCCTCCTCGCTTCGCTCGTCGTCGTACCTAAAGGAGACCTTCAATTGCCAATAAATAAGATGTCCCTTACATTATACCCACTGCGCACAAAGAAACAGTCCGGATTTGCTTTTTTCGTAATTATGGCAAATAATAGTTATGACATAAAATAATAGGGGTTATGAATATTATAGAAAATAAATAGTGTGGAAAGAACTAAAAAAATTGTGACCACCGTGCAAGATAGTTAATGGCAGACCTAGACATCCAGCCAGTCAAGTGTCAATTGAACGATCTAACCAGAATATCGAAGGTATGTCACGTGCTTGACTAATAGACAATGACACAAAAAATTGGGCTCTAATTTATTATTTTGTAAGCCGAGAAAGAAATACCTATTTACTAAAGGATATTATCATGTTTCTAAGACTTGTTTTATCATTTCACTAAACTAGCTTAGAGATTTGATGAAATCACTAAGGGTAATGAAGAATTCCACCAGTTATTGCTGTGATTCTTTTATTTCCCTAAAACTGTTTAGGGAGTTGATCAAATCACTAGACGTGTTTAGTGAAATGTTAAAACTGAGTTGACTTAATTACTCGTTTTATCATGTCCCTAAAACAGCTCAGGCATTTGATCAAATTACTAAGTGAAATGAAGAAATCTAGCAGCCATTTCTATGATTCTTTCATTTCCCTAAAATGACTTGGAGATTTGATCAAATCACTAAATTTCGCTAGGAAAATGACACAACGCGTGGTATTTTTATCATCTACCGGGAGTTGATCAAATCCCTGTTTTCATCATATCACTGCGACATATATATACATTATAACTCTGCGAATCTATATCTTTATTTCTAGGAAAAAATTGCTTAGGTAACTTTAACAAATAAACAATGAGAAATTTACAATAGTAACTAAGATGTGATGTATTATTTCTACGTCATAATTAGGTATAGGTAAGTGATCAGATGTAATAAGCTTTATTGGTTTCTTTTTTCTGCTTCTATTATGCATTGTTACCAAGTACTTTATGACGTGTCAAAAAAATTAATTTAATTTCATTGACTTATTCTGAAATTGTTAGTTATCTTTAGGTATGTTTGATTTTAATCTGTCCAATAGACAGGAATCGTGATAAAGATAAAAACAAACTTCCAACTAGCAAGCCAGGATTAGATTATGTTATAGTATATGTATCGGTAGCTTTTTCAAATATTTTTATATAAATATTATATAGGTAAAATATTTTTCTTCATTCCAAAAGTATAAAGGAGGCTAGAAATACATACAACATGGTAGTATCTCCATATTTGCTTCCGGAAGAGGTGGCACTGTGGGTTGACCGGTCTTGGGTTCAGCACACCAGCAGTAGCCATCGTCACATTGAAGAGCTTCGTAGTCACCGTTTGAAGTACAGTGTAACGTCACGTCTCCACGACCTGAGGCTTCCAATTCAGCTCTCCTACGACTGCACGCTAAAATTATTATTAAAGCATACGGATTTACAGCCTAATACTACTGTCCTTTCTCGTTTTTACCATACATACAGATCAAATGTTGAAAATGTTGCGAATTTAAGGAGTGAATAGTGCTGACAGGGTGAATAATTCTTATACCTACTAAGAAATATTTGCCTTTAAGTTCGTCAATTTAGTATAACAACGATAACGTTTTGATAATAATTATAGTGAGCATCATAAAAGAAAAAGGTTTAGTGGGTTTTATTTTTATAAACACCACCACCACAGGAAAATAGTCTCTTTCAAATATGCATCAAATCGCTATATTAAGGGACGCACAAACCCACTCAAACATTTTGTGTACCATCATGACACAATATTATACTTACCACAGCTCATTTCGCTAGCCTCATCTCTCCACATTTGTCCAAAAATTCTATTTCCATCTTCATCGGTGCAGAAACATCTGCGTATCAAGAAAAATGCAAATTAAATGAGACACAATTTGCGAGCAAAGTGGAATTCGTGTCAATTCTCAGCACCCTGTGATTGAACGTGACGCGTTCCGAACGATTCTCGAGAATCTGAGTCCAATGAAAGGAAGAATCGAGCGACAGCCAATAACTACACAGGATTTCTTGCTTCACGAGGTGTCAATGATAGATCCTGGCTTTTGATTGGCTATTGGCACACCCATTCCGCTTTTCTCTATCAATGGATTCTGAGCCCTAAAGACGCACATGTGGAATTACAACACTCTCCCGCTAAAGCCACTTTGGTACATTTTATTTGTTAATAAAAATCGTTGATGCATGAGATTTTCTGATTTCTTCCACAATATGGTTTTCTTATACTTATTTATCTATGAAATTCTGAAGACAACATGTTATGTCTTCAGATATAAACTAAGTAAGCAGGTATATATTTTCAACTAAAATGATACAATTTATAGAGAGACAATCTGCACCAACTCTAATAAATATTTAGCTGCATTTACCTTATCCCAAGTTACAACGAGAGTTGTCGCTTCCTTTCTTGTCGTCAAAACATTTTTCCCTTAACAATAAACTTTCTTTTTTAAAGTGGAAAATCTAGATAAGTTTCATCAAATAAGGCGAGACTAAAGTATGATATAATGAAATCCCTCGCTGGTATAACTGAAAACTAGGTCACTGATTTTGCATACCGAATGACAGATTGAATTGAGCCCTATTTCCGAGCACATCATTTTAAAAGCTCCGGGTATATGCGACCAAATGGATTTTAATAATTCACAGTCGCGTATGTAGTTTAGTTTAATAACGAAATAATTATAATGTCAATATACTTTAGTCATAGGGAATTTTCAAGTAGAAACATTAACGAATATATCAAGTCGGCCACTTTCAAGATTGGATATGAAAATATCCTTTGAAGAACGTAACATGCAATCCAGCAATTATGTAAGTGTTTTGATTGGTTGGAATATGCCGAGTGAGTTACCTTCCTGTAAACATGTCGCCTTTACACTGGACAGGTCCATATCTACCATCTGGTAGACAATTACTTGGCGCTTTACAACCGTCGCCCTCTTCTACACCTTCTGGATCTGTGAGGAAAAACAACTTACAATTTATGAAATTAATTTTAACTTGATCTTACTTTTACATGTGCTTAGACTTAAATATATTTATAATATATTCTATATTATGTATCTGTTTAAATATAAGTTGAATTTTGTACTGTTTTAATTTAGTTTGTGGGCAAATTTATTAGTCTTAAGATGCTTGTTACGAATTATTGGTAATCTAATCAGATTTTTCTTGGAATACATTTCGTCGAATAAATGTTACAAAAACATCCTCAACATATCGCACCCCTAGATCTAAAGGGAGCTAACTCAAAAAAAGTAAGTTTTTCGGGAGAGGTGAAATTGTTGTAAGGAATTGGATCCTTTTTTTTAGCGTGTGTTTAATTTAAATCTTCAGATTTTTGAGTTAGCTCCCTTTAGATCTAGGTGTGCGATATATCTAAGAAAAGTAGGTGAAGTGGTTTCAGCGACACGATTGATGTAATAACGATTCAAACAAAATATGAGTGTATGAATACAATAATAATATTATCTTTATACTCGTATAAGTAAAGAAGATATTGATTAATAGCTACAAGATTATATTTAATCTCGCCTATGTATTATAATTTGCCTCCAGAATAGATGAAGTGAGGATTAACAAAATAAAATACGCGAGTTAAATCCGTTATAATTGTTTAATTCTAATGAGAATTATATATACCTATTAAGAAGGTACACAGTCGTTATAATACATTTACTTAGTCACATATTATGATGCACGCTAAGACGATTATTCTGAGGACGCAAGTAGGTGCCTAACTAAGCAAGGACATCTTTGTGAGAGAATCATCTCTTGACGTTGTCGAGTTGATTAAATAATTAAGCTTTTAATGTTAAGAACTAAGAATGGACAATAATATTATTTTGTGTATGGTGAATGTCTTACTTCCGGTGTCTATTCGTTGACAGCTTGGGCAACAATCATATATGTGAGAATTGTAAACCAATGTCTCGCCAGGGTCACAATCTGCTTCAGTTAAATCAGTCACGCAAATTCTTGCCACCTCACATTGCGCAGACACATTATCCCAAAACAAACAAATAAATGCTAACACTAAGGAAATACGTAGAGTCATGGTAAGACAGAAACACGATAAATCGCGTTTGTATATTAATCAATGACGATGATGACTAAATAATCGAAATAATGGAAGAGTCGAATCATATCAGAGAGATAAAGAAAAAATAATTGAAGTTAGATAAGATAGTCATTTGCGGTTTGTTAAAATCAAAGATAAACAGATTTTTTTGTGATTATTTTTATAGATACATTCCAATTTTCAAAATTAGAAGCTATAAGTTCCTAAACTCTTTCATTTTTTACGTATTGAATATAACCCTTCAATTTTTTACCTAGGTTCAAAGATTCAGAATTTATAACTTCTTTATTAGACTTAGCAGTTTTCTTTGAATACATTTCTCATTGAAGTTTCCGCGAGAGTTAGTAAAGCAAAAGCCATTTCAATTCATTTATAAACGTAAATTAACTAGTAGCTACAAAATTATACTATATACTTGCTATACATCTCTTGAAACTTTCTAGATATTTTTAATATTTATATCACACACTGTTTAATAATTTATATAGTTTATATTATTTTCATATTATCGCATCCACGTATACGTATACTTACTAATAAAGTTATCGATTAATGCATTTCACCGCAATTGCGTGTTTTAGTGTAATGCGATTAGTTTTGTGTTAATTAAGTATTTTGAACATAATGTACCTTTATAGTTTCAGCAAGTCTAAGAAGCAAGGATCCCAAATAAAGATCACTTCATGATAGAATTCCATAGAACATAATATTTATGCGATTTAGAAGATGCATTTACGATAGTTTTTAAAGACGTAATAAACCATTAAAAAGTAAAAAAAATAGGTAGATATCTACTTACTTTGTAATCGAAGCACTTGATGTTGTGGGTAGTCGAGCATCGAGGTTTGATTTTAATCCACTTAGCAGAGGTTGGAAAAAATATCTACATACCTATAGGATATGTTTAGGTCATATGCATCTGTGTAGTGTGCAACGTTTTAGGAAAATAAACAAAGACAAAATTCTATCAATATTTAAAACAATAAACTTTTCCTGTCCTCCGTCCAGAAAACGCCAACTTTCGGGCCGCTGCGCTAGATGAAGTTTCCGCTTTCTGGTTTCGTCGAACAGAAAAATAGTATACTGACCTCGGCCAGTAAATAAAAAAGCCTCGGATCACATTTTTGTCAACCTCGGCTTCGCCTCGGACGACAATTACATATGATCTGAGACATTTTTTATGTTACTGGCCTAGGTGCGTAATGTACTATTACGTAATTGGTACCCTTGTAATTTAATTTTTACTACAAAATATAAAGTTAATATTATGAGTAGTGTAATATTGGAAGTGTTAATTCGGAGCATTAAAATTATGCGGATACATTAAACGTTAATACACATAAAACCACAGCTATCGTTAACGTTGCTTAACTAATTCAGATTAACGTCAATGGTTAGTTACGGCATTCATTAGTTTATTTGCCAAATTTGGCATTTAGACTGTAACAACACGGCATGAGCCAAATGAGATCATACTCCATGCATAATGATAATTAGTCACGTAAATTGAATATGATTTAACACATCATTATTTTAAACTACTCGTTAAGTCATCTCATAATATATAGTGGCTTTAATGTAAATGACGCTTAGGTACGTATCGTTTTTTCATTACTTAGGTGTTGCAAATTGATTAATCTTAATTAATAGCCCTTTCGGAGTCAAATCAGCCTCAACCTACCTGTGCTGGAGCACAGTATTTACTAAAAAACAGCTTATCCAGCTTATAAAGCTACCTGTGTAATTCCGCCTAATTTTATTCAGCTCATTTTATTTTGCGAATCACTCTTACAAATCATTGCTATGTGTAGGTACCTAAGTTCATTGTTTATTTGTCAATTTACTCTTTATGAGTTAAGTTTCTGTAATTATGTAGAATAAAGATTTATATGACTAGGTACGTACATCATTATGGTATTAGTAGGATATAGGTAGACAAAGTAAAATGATATACATACCTACCTGTCCTACCTATTACCTATAGACTAGTAATTTATGTAGTAATAAGGAACGTGACAAGCGTGTACGTAGACATTGTAGAACTTTCAAATTGGTTCAATTTAATAGTTATCTAGTTTTAAAATATTACATTCACATGCCGTCAGTGTTAAGTCTCGTGTATCGAGGGCGACACTTTTGCGAACTTGGCGCGAACTAACGAGAAAACTTTTCTAATAAAATCTTCGTATTGAATATTAACACGTTCTTTATTGGCTATAAAAAGCATTTGCGGTTTTACAAGCATAATAATCCCACAAAAATTGTTTAACTTCAGTGAAAAAAGTTATAAATATGATACTTTTGTTTGACTAACAACGGAACTATTTCAGTTATATTTTATGGCCGTCAAAGTTAAAGCAATAACCGGAAAAAGTTATTTTTTAGACTAAACAACTCCAATATCGGTATTAGCACTGAAAAAGAATTCCAAGCGTTTTACGTTGCTTATTTTCGTGCAAATTGGTAATATTAGAATATAGAGAGATTGCATTTTTGAATGTGGTGCTTTTAGATTGCCTGTTCAAGTGTTCACTAGCAGTTTAAAGTTTAATTTGAATTCTCCAACCGTATCGAGCTTTTTATTACGAAAGTTGGAACTTAAAGATAAAAAATGTTAATGTAAGAAAGTGTAGAATGGAGTGCCTAGTAAAGTTATCATTTTAAGTAGAACAAGAAAAACTGTTTGTGTCACAATTTTAGAAAGAGGTAGGTATCCATTTATTAAATCGGACATAACCAATTGGTGTGAACTGGACAATTCACCATCACACACACCATTTGGTTTAGTCCCAATCTATGCTATGGGTAGATACCAGCCTACAGATAAACATACATAAAGACATCCAAGAGTTAGGTACAAATCGTGTTAAACATACTGATAGTAAATTTGTTCCTAGTTGGATTTCACCCGCAACCACCGGTATCATAGTCAGAGGCTCTGACCACTAGACCAACAGACCGTAGCATTTTGGTAGGTACCCAATTAAATTATAAGATTAAAAAGTTAGCACCAAAAGCATTTTCTTTGAAAATGTGTAACTAGGCTTTTATCTGTTTCTAACTTGATTTTATTCGATTTCTGTTTACATCAGGCTTTTTATTAATTGTATTAAATCTTAGATTCATAATAATATCAGAGATGCAATACCTGACTAGAATTCAAAGAAGAAGAATCCTAAAAAAAGTTTAATCAGATTATTAATCCCTAGTAGGATCTGGGAAGCCTGTAATAAAAACTTATTTATAAGGCGTACCTACTTTTAGTTTTTATCTAGGTAGGTTAGTGTTAAATACATGATTAATAAGTACCTACCTACTTTCAAAGATACTAATTACCTACTTATTCAATAGCGCAATAAACATGACTTTTTTGAAATAAAATTACTCATTTATCAAGTTTAATAATCCAAAATATGATAGCTTTTGTCAGTCTGGTAGGTACCTAACTTAAATGGAGGTGTCTCTTCATAAAACGAAACTATCAAAGGTTTAAACGCCGAAAGATCTTCGCACTTAACGTCGAGCATTAAAATTGGTCCCCATTAATCGAGATCCCATCGAAATTCCAACCATTCATTCATTCGACATGCGTAAATCGGGATTAAAATATATCGGTCCACAAATTGAGGTCGAACTCAATAGGCGAATGGGGTAATCCATCTTTGTAATTGGTTTTGTGGCTAGCTCCAAATGACCTGGTGAATATTTGACACATTTTATTCGTTAATTACACATGGCTCATTAGAAGCAATACTGCAGTGGTTAAATCTGATTGGCAAGTACAAATATCAAAATAATAGTTTCAAAGTATTTTTGCTATGAGTTAAGTGAAAGGCGTTTAGTTTCTACAACTGCGCAGAAATACTTAAGTAGGTACATACTTACTTACAGATCTAATGATAAAGCTATATATACCAAAAGTATAAATATAATTTCTATATATTAAATGGGTCTTGTTACCTTTGAAGTTCGGCCTTTGATGTCAATGCTATATAAACTTATTGAAATAATTTAAATAAGTTTGTATATTCTTATTATTTTTTACAATCTATTTATAGGTACGTTTTTAATTTTGATCCTACCATGATGCATAGGTAACGCTTTTAGAAGTTATTAATTTAATATAAAAATAAACGAATGAGCAAGCGAAGTAAATGAGATCAAAGGGACAGCACGTAGGTAAGGTTGTTGTCGCGCAAGGAAGTATTTGACACTCATACTTTTGCAATATGTGAAAAAGTGACAGTAATAAATTCTTTTTCGCGCACATAATTATTACGTGCTATCTCTCTGATTTCTTTTACTTCGCTTGCTTATTAGGACTCATAGTAAGTACTTACTGATTAATTAATTACCTACGTAAGATTGAAAATATGTAACAAAACATTTACCTACTTGCTAAAATTGTACCTATCGCTTAAGTGGCTGGTAAGTATATATATATATATGTGTGAATAATAATATTTAGAGGTAAGTAGCTTAGTCTAGTCGAGAACTGAGTTCTGTGAGAAAAATCGATCCAGTTGTTTTAAAAATATGGGGATTGTTGCATTCGATTCAGAATTTAATTTCGAGAAGGGTTTTTTTTTCCGCCATTGAAAATTGCAATTTCTATAAACAATAAACGTAGTGAAGAAAAGGTAGTGTCCTGTTTGTAGCTGTTACTCGGAAAATATTGAAGTTAGCTGAAATTTTAAAAAATATTGAGATAAGAGAACTCACTTCTCGACCAGACTAGCTTAGGCATCCCCAATTCCAATTTAGACCTACATAGTATGAATCACCCGACACATCTTTTGTCACGAAATGATTTTACCAAAACATTTGCACTCGTATTTTGCACAATGTTGTTGTTTGATCTAGTAATTGTTTTGAATAATTTATTTCACTTGACAAGTAATTAAGAAGTTTGTTTGGGACTTCGCTCACGATAATTTCTAAGGAATTTAAATACGTGATCAAGTGAAAGTTTAAATTTAATTAGTAGGTAGGTAACTTTCAAATGTGTATGAGTCGTTTTTAATGATCAATTTCCAGCATTTTATCGAATTGACATGTATTACCTGCCGAGTTCTAACTTAATGTAACTCTAATAGCCTTACCTTTTAACGGAATTAAGGCATAATATTTTTAATACATTTGAGTAATTTTATTATGAATTCACATAAATGTAGTGTCATTCCTTCTGACATTGAATAAATGAGTTGCCAGTGACTTGCGACTCGGTGATGGATTTTTAAATGTTGGCGACATGGTAATGGGGAAGGGTAATTTATGGCGGAAAAGGCGCCTTGAAGTGTTATGAATAGAATGTGTGGAATTTTTATTCAAACATTGAATAAGAGAGAGATAAAGTTTGTTAGCCTGATTTATCATACACTTGTGTATCACCAGATATTACTATATCCAGTTTGGTGCTACTTATAATATAAATTTACTATAGTAGGTAGTAATAAAAGAAATTATGCAAACAGCATAAACATGCAACTGGCTAGTATGGAGGTTCTTGTAACTATTTTACCTAATATAGGTAAGTACAGAATTCTGACGTCTTTCGTTGAAATATTTATACAGCCGTTTAAATTGAAACAACTTAAATAATAGGTACCTATTTGATTGATTTTCTTCGAGAGCTCGTTTGACCTACAGAAACTTATCTAGCATGGTATTAAATATATTAAAAACAAACATTTTATTAATATTTATAAGAAGGTACTTATAATATTTGATTAGTATACCTATCTAATAGACAAAAGTACGTTTCATTTTGTTCATAGTCTAAGGGAAATTTTCATAAGCTAGTCGCCGTAACCAGAAAAATAATGGGATAAATTTCATAGAGCATGAAGTCACGCCGTTTAAAATTTGTTCACGAAGAGAGCCGAACTTTGTCAAAGTCGAGTCGTAACTTAATTTACCCCACTTGGCTGGGTTATTTCTTATTTCGTGTCATAGCCGATTATTTTAAATCTTCCTCAGAGATACTTAGAAGCAGAAGTTACAAAACTAATAGTAGGTACCTATGTACGAGTAAAAACAGCTTGGTTAAGTACCTATGTTTTATTTTTCTCTTGCACTAAGTTAATTAAATGCATCTTCATACAGTACCTAATTAATATAAGTAAGTACCTATGATTCTCAATAGTTTTAGGTTCATCTAGCAAGGAATCTGTATGTACTTTTATTAGATCATGATGTATTATTATAAATAACGATTAGTAATTACTTGACAAGTTTCTAATCTATGTTTTGTAAAGAATTCTTGAAGGATTTTTTTGTTGAATATAGGATGACAGGAGCAGGTTTACCAATGAAGTACAAATAGCCTTAAAGCTGTTGAAGTCACAATATTCCGAAAGAGCAAAGTAAATGAAACGATGTCCTTATGCTAAAGAACGTTTTAATTTCAATTGAAATGAGAATTCTCCCAATGATAGTCTTTTGACGCTTGAATTTGTGTTCGGATCCAAAATGGTATTCATTATCAGACACTTGAGCGAAAATACTACGAATTTGATTCAATGTCATTTCAATTTCGATGTAATTTCGTTTTAATTTTAATGTAAGTACTTACCATGCGGCCCATTTATCATTTTCAATTGGTTTCAAGCGCTTTGGTGTTTAACTTATTAAATAAATAGTAGAAATCAAAGTACCTAACTGATTTCATTAACTTTTTAATTTAAGACCAATTTTGTGAGTTAAGTACATGTCAAAAAAACCTCAAAATTGACTAACCTAGGTAGTTAACGTAAAATTTTGTAGTGGTAATAAATTGGAATGAAACAACTATTAACGGATTTAACTCGCGTATTTTTATTTTATTTTATTAGCTGACGTTTCGGATTCTTTACAGTTTCCATAATCGTAGCAACGACTGAGCTGACAATAGTCTAACGCTAAAGTGTTAATAGTTGTTTCATTCCAATGTGTAATAACCGCGAAGGCATCAGAAATTATTGTGGTAATAAATATTAATTTTATTAGTCGGTAGACACGTCGCTCATTATCCAATGTATACACTTAAATTAAAACGCGAATGCAGCAGTTTATTTTAGACTTCTGTATTGAATTTCGAGAATAACATAGTGAAGTTATGCTGATGTAACAATATTCATAATTTGCCGCAATTAATTGAACTGCTTTATTGTAATGAAATTCTTAATTCAAAATTAGAATCCTTATTTTATTGAGGTAAGAACGCATGTCGGACTTGGCGCACAATATGAGGTCTAACGGCTACTTAAAAGAGCGTAATTCCGGATTCAGGTCGGATGCCGTACGTAAACGCCCTGACTGTTGAGTTTGGACCCAACGTTTTAATGGGGTCCTATTTACGCGTAAGCCTACATACTTATATCTGATAGGTACGGTACGCTTGCCGTCATAATATAAGCACTCTATTCACTAGACCAGGGGGAGATAATAAAGAGTTGTTCAGTAATACCGACCCTTTAATCAGTTTTAAGTATAACACAAACTCTACTAAATATCGAATTAATAGTGCATAAAAGATAGGCAAAAATTATTATTTTTAATTTATTCGAAGACTGATCTTGACTTCATGCACGAGTTTCATTCGTTTAAAAATTATTGCAGGAATGATGTGAACTTATTAGTAAGCTAAACATGTCGTTGTATTTTAAAAACATCATTAGATAGGTAGATAACTGTAAATATATTTAAAACACAAGAGCCTCTCTAAATTAATTCTTAGGTGCTCCGTGAATGTGTTATGTCGAATATATTTTATTTGAAGTGTCGATAGCGCGTCTTTTCCGAAATACAACTAACATTTCCAAATTTTATCAATCAATTATTATTAATTACTATGTTATGCTCTAAATTTAAGGTCCTGATTACGAAGTGGGGATCGTTGGTTCGAATTCCGCAATAAGCCTTATTCGGAAATAGGTATAGTGTGAATGCGAATGTAGTTTTTGCAGCCTGTTATTATAAGCAAGTTTTTTAAAATTTTGTTTTGTGATAAGGTCATAGTATTTTATTAACATAAATTATTATTTTTGATGACATAACATGGCTGACGGCAACCAGAGATTAGCTATAACATCTCATACGAGGTACTTTAAGGTTATCTTGAAATAACATCCTTACCGAAGAATTTAAACCATATCATAGCTAGTGTATATACACTATGATATGGTTAAGATTCTGCAATATCTTTGACGAAAATTGATTTACGAAACCCTTCAACTTAAGATGGAATTTCCTAAATTAACGTTAATCTTGCTAGGTATGTAATCTTGTGCAAAGGGTAAATGTACGTATCACCTCATACAATGGCCTGTCCCTACATATTAAGTTGGGTTCTAGGGCGGGATTATAAGCCCTTACGAAGGACTCGTTCGGGTCCTTAAGTAAAGCTCGTTTAGATGAGGATAGTTTACGTATTGATTAAATATGCTAAATCAAGCCTTATTATGTTGTTGTCCTATACACGATTTTGAAAACTACATTGTTTACAACGTTGTAGAGCAAAGACATTTTATATAACATACGGTATTGTGGTTTATCAGTTACCGTTGGACATTATTATATAATTATATTAATAGGTACCTTAATTAAATGGACCGCTTAACTTTCCTCTTATTGCTTATCGGTTACACTTTATTTCTAATTATTCCCAATGATTCAGTTTAAAAGCGGCCTTTTCGGTAAGTAAGGACATGTGCAATGTTTTTTAAAGTTGTGTATAAAAGTTTGAAATTGATGTAAAAGTTTAAAAGTTTTTTTATCGCTTTATAAGTTGAGCATAATTTATTTTTATTTATAGAATCGAATAATTACTTAATAGTCACGCGAACCATCACTGACTTCTAGATCGATTACCTGGCACTGGCAAGTAAAACCAAGACTGAAGTGACAAGCAAAGTACAAGGTCACCCTCTGTCCTGCCACAAAAGGCTCTTTCATACATATATAATTTAGTACGTTGAACAAAAAATATCTTGTGTAGAAGTTGATTGTTATTGTAAGTAGGTAAATGTGGTACCTATTCTTCTTTACTTATGTTGTGTTTATTTTGAAAGTTAATTTCAATTACATGACATTTTATTAAAAAAAAAACAAATTTTAAATATAGTTAATAATTATTAATACATTGTTGTCATTTTATTTAAATTTTATTGCTTATTACCTACGTTAGGTACCTACATTACGTTTCAATACATCAATTTTGTCTTAAGTAAAGACAGTAGTTCTAAGAACCACCAAACAGTCACAAATGGAAAGGGTTCTGGAAATAGATTACACTTGTGTCTCAGGCTGGTGGTACTAGAGACATCTTCGTTAAACTTGACACCAATGTGCCTGGCGCCTAATGTTTTCTTGTCCCTGTCACCGCCCGTGTAGTCTTGCTCAGTCGCACCCAATTTGCTTATGTAAATACGCAGCTTCCGTTCTGACCTGAATAATTCATTGCCCAACGTGAACGTTTGACTCACCCCAGTTTTGAAAATCAACAGAAAACGGAAAGACGACTACGCAAATACAAAGTCGCCGAAATTACAAAACTTTTCGATTCGATGTGGTCGTATCCGGAACCTCGTGTCGTTTGACTGACTTTTTTTTCACATTTCAAAAGAGCTATGGACATTCGGTTAAGTGATGCAATTGCCCGTCGATATGTTTTGTTAATTTGAAATAATAATTTTGAAGGCATAGGCTACCTACCTACTATGAGTTACCAGTATATAGAAAGCATTTGAATTCATATTCTTCATTCCGAAAGGCAGGTAAAAGAATTGAATCGCAGTCTTAATAAGTTGGTGAACATAGTAGTAGCTGTTCTCTAATGAATCTACCAGCTAGATCTTGCATTTTGTGTATAAAGTACTCAGTGATTTTAAATAAACAAAAGAACATTAATTATAAGAACTTACACAAATCTCGTTAAGTAAATCTGTTCCGTATCTAACTCAGACTATACCAAATCTATTGCGGAAGGCTCTGCCTGTTTAGTATTCAGGATTTGTTTTCCTGTGACACAAACTGTTGTGATATTTTGTTTGCCCAGTCATGATGAGCTCAAACAGATTTACTTAGTAAATTTTGTACCATCAGCCTTATCAAGTTTAACTTTGAGAATGACACAAATTAAATGTTTGTTTTAAATGATAATAAATAGACATTAAAACCTTATTTATTTAAGAGCTGAGGTTATTTATATTGATAAAATAAAAATAATGTAAACATGTAATATGGTCCCGAGCTTTCAATAATATCTTCATTCTTTGAATCTAACAAAGCATGTTATGTGTCATTTTATCAATTTCCTAGGAGGAAATTCTATTTTATATTACGGAAAATGTTTCTAAGTAAATGCTCCTGATTGAAATGAGTAAACCAAATTTGAAACGAATATTCGTTGCCAACTTTCCTCGAAAACGGGTTTAAATTGCCGCCAAAACAGATTCACAACATCGTTCGTTTTGAATATTGGCCTCACGTAGAGAAAGCCCTTAAGGGAAATTGCAATGCCAGCTTCTGGGGCTAGAGGAAAATAAAATCCAGCCCATCGCCCCAATAATATCCCCAGACGGGCCCAATAAGGATCGTTACTAAATTGTGCTTCTATATAAAATGCGCTTTTGGGCTTAGATTCAAATAAAAGTTCATTTTTTTTCTCTCATCTTTGTCACATAATGTATTATTCATCATTTTTCATAATATTACGTTTATAAATAATATAATATCACTTACGTATTTACTTTATTGGAACCCGTAAAGAACCATAGCTTCTGAATAAATATAGTGAACACATATGGGTACATACACAAGGTTTCTTTATCGACACTGGTTCTTTTATCACAAAGGCGTTCGCATTTTTTATTCTTGATGTCGCAGTCATTTATACGGACCCATCTGTCTACATTTTTATCGAAATGTTACTCTTTTATCACGTTCCGATCGATGAGAAAACCCAGATGTAAAAATGGATAAAGGATTGATATAGAGGAATGGAGGATGGTTCTAACAAAAATTTGAATTAACATTATTTCATTTTCTAAGAGTTATCTTAAGAACGCGTACGTGATTGTGTTAATTGAAATTGGTTCGCTCCGAGTCGTTATTTCTGAACTCACAATTTTCTCCTCTGCCATTTGATACCTCAGTCGATCATGTTTCCTATAATTTATTTTTTCAATCATTATTTATCTCTGTGTTTAATTTATAAATTCTATAAAGATCATCTACATCCTTGCCAAATTTTGCAAATTTGTAACGTAAGAATTATGGAATTTTTTCGAATCTCCATTAATTAGGTTACCTTACTCGAGACAGTAATTAGGTCATAGATACTTTACATAACATTACTTACAAAATAAAAAATAAGATAATAATATAGACAGTGATACTTTACAATCGATCGCAATCGTGTAACCACGAAAAATATAAAAATTGATGACAGGTACCTCCTATATTATGGTCTTTAAATTAGATTAAATTACCTACATAGTTTTTCCTAATATAAAAAATAAGTATAAGCTTTAATTAGTCAATTTACTGTAACTTTACGTAATATATATACTTAACTTAGTTGGGTTTCAGTTGATTTATTTTACAAAAAATGGTTTAAATTATGATTATATCCGCACACCCAATAAAAGGGCATTGGTGTATCGTTGTTTGAACAGGTCGCGTAAAGGATGTTAAGTTGCTAATATTTTTTTCCCGTTTCAGCGGAAAAATTATCGTTTATAGTTTTTTGATGCTTTTCTTTAAGTATAATAAAATAGAAAGAGAAAATAAGTCGGATAAATATTTATTTATGAACCAATATTTGTTTTCGGATATTTGTTCGTTTGAAACATTTACCTACACAGTTAATTTAATAACATGTATCTGACCTATTTAAATTAAATAAATAGTAGGTACATAAGTTTAGTACCTTGAAATGAATTTCCGATAGCTATCCCTTGGTCCGTGGGGTCCCGGTTTCTGCGACCTCTTTAATGACCTGTCCTAAAGATTAGCGGACAGCAACAGTGACCGCAGAGCTGGCAGCTTCCTTGCTGAAAGCAACAGCGTGATAATGTTGCCAGCATCTGTGGGACTGTGTCGCGGGGAGAAGTTTCTAAAAAATATGATATGAAGGTACTTATTTTACTGTAAGCTTATTTTTATTGTTAAATTTTATTTAAAATTTTTTGCGTAAAATGTAACAATAGTATTTCATAATTCAGAATAGGGTAGTTTTTCAAAATTTGTAATTTAAATATAAGGTAGTTTGCATAACTGTATAAATCACTTTAGCGTTAGACTTTTGTCAGCTCAGTCATGCTACGATTATGGAAACTGTAAAGAATCCGAAACGTCAGCAAATAAAATAAAATAAAAATACGCGAGTTAAATCCGTTAATAGTTGTTTCATTCCAATGTGTAATAACCGCGAAGGCATCAGAAATTATTATTTTATTTACGTATTTTACTTTTTTTTTATTTATCATCAAGTGGTAACCATGACAAAAAACTGGTAGACAAATCAATTTTTTACCTATCTACTTGTAAAAATATTTGCTATTAAAAAGGTAGTAAAAGTAGGTATCATGCTTGCATTCTACATTAAAATTAGCAGTATATTAAGTGAGTGAGGCTATGTTTAGTTTGTCAAAGTATATTTAACAAATGAGTAAGTATGTCGTATTTGATCTATCTCGTAGCACGTTCATGATACATTTATTTGTAAAGACTAGTAGAAAATTAATACAGAGTGGTTCATTAACGATATTATGAAGGATAAATCTATAATTAACGTGTGGTTGTAAAATGTCAAACCCTCTTTTTATTAATACAATGTACGATATGGAAATCAACAAAACATGTTGGGCGAGGTTCATTAGTCATGCTACCGCAGTGCTGAAACTTTTCGATCCTGTGGATTTGGCATGCTGAACTTATGCCAACTTATCTTATGGTACCTTTACATCCAATGTTTTGATACAATAAGATCTTGGTTTAAAGTATTTTGTATAATTAATGTTAAATTTAATATATTTAAATAAGACCCATATCGTCGCCGTCAGTGCAGGACCTTCTAAATGCAAAAAAGT
Source organism: Polylopha cassiicola (assembly GCA_038024825.1). Taxonomy (NCBI): domain Eukaryota; kingdom Metazoa; phylum Arthropoda; class Insecta; order Lepidoptera; family Tortricidae; genus Polylopha; species Polylopha cassiicola. Next base: position 8,561,950 of record CP149044.1, on the reverse strand, counting down.
AAATTTTACAGTAGACAATAAAAACTGTCCTAAAAGCAATACGAACTAATTAATGTATAAAAACATAAACATATATAAAAACTTGTAGTTAGAAGGTCCTGCACTGACGCCGACGATATTTATCTACCTACCAGATATATTATTTAAGGAATTGGTATTCAACAAAGAATGAATTGCATTTTATTAATTAAATAATAATCATATTATTATCATCGGTATTTCTCCAAGTTATTTTGAATAGGTGCTTACACTTTGTTTTTGTGTAAGTAGGTACTAAAAAAATATATAAGAATTCCATCAGTTTTATTTTTAATAAATATCTGACAACATTTTTTTCTTACGTAAATGAAACAAAAATATAATAAGCCTTTTAAATACCGAAGTAGTGTCATACCCTGCCACACCTTTCACTACAAGGATCCACCTTTGTGTTCTATTGTTTAAAATCGACAACAGGAAAAATGCGTGACAATTGAAATTGGTTGATTAATTGTAATACACATTATATTATCCAGGCAACAATCTTTTAATAATGTCGTACATATAATAACCTTTATAATAATGAAATGTAATAATAAAATAAGAGCTCGCTACTAAAATGATTAGGAAGGCTTTCTTAGGACTAAATTCAAATCGCATATCGCCTATTATCGCGCTTTTAAAACTATAATGTTCTAATAAATTTCGCACAAAAAACACATTTTTAAACGCCGTAATAAAAGACGTGTTACAGACACCTATCCCTTAATTTCCAGCTCCATTATATTATGCCCAACTTACAGATTCCTCCACATGCCACGTCGGAAATATTCTCAAGAATTCACGTCTTCGCGATTTAGCTACTCAGAACCTGGCATAGGAATTTACTAAAGTGACGTAAGTTCGGATTTTATTTCTCGTGCTGTAATTTAGTGCTTGAAAATGCCGTTTAAAGGGGTTTTACATTTTTAAAGACGAGCCTCGCTGCTACCATTTACAACATAACAAGTACAATTTGTGATGTGAATTTGTGATTTTGTCTAGAACCTATCGAAAATAGCATCTATTGAAAGATATGGACTGACAGACAATCACTGTTGACTGACTGCGATATCCTTTCGAAAGGCGTGTTGAAATGCATCTAATGCCATCTAATGAGAAAAATCTCTTTTGGAGCTGTAGTCGTAATTCGTCCCATCTCATCATCATCTAGTATTATTAATTCATTATACACTTATACAAAATAAGTAGTACCTAATTTATGAAGCTTTCGCGGATATTACATGAGGATAAAATCTGTTACTTGGTAGAGAGTTCGTTTTGTATATTAGTTTTTGCTGTAAAATAAAGAGTAAATACTTAGATTAAAACAGCATGGAGTAGCAGTACGGAAGGACTATTCTGATTTGTTTTCCTCTTCTGGAGTTTACAACATTTTTACGCACCAATGAAACTTGCAACGGATTTCGATATATTTATTCATTTCATTACTTACCGTTTTTACTGACTTGTAGCCTATGAGTTATGAGGGTCACCAACTTTTATTATTACGACTTGATGCCCGGGCCGCATGTGTCGGACCTCAAATAGATACAACTTTTATGTTAGAAATGTATCTCTGTAACTTTTTTCTTAACTCGATCATCAATAATATTGAAAAGGGCTATTAGTTTTACGTAAAATTATAATATTCGTTGAAAAAAATATTTAGGAAGCTTTTCGTTACAAATTATGTCGATAAATTAAACAAAAAGTTAGTTGTCATTTCAGCATGCAGTAATAAAAATGTTTTATTATATGGATATTGCAAGAATATCTCACCTTTTCTATTTTTATAAACAAAGAAAAGATGTAAACATTTATCACATTAAACTCATACCTGAATAAAGTATTAAAGTATATACTTATTAGCCATATTACATGACTAGCATTTATTTAAACTTTAACTGTAGTTCATTTTTAAGCTACCTATTAAAAAATTTGGTGCACCAGTATTACGAAGAACCTTACCTGAAACTTTGGGGTAAAATCTGTACGGTTAACTTTCCCGACTTTTTTATCGGTATCGGCAAGTCGTCAAATTTGTACGATCGAATGGGTATAAGTATAAGTCAGTACCTTATACTAGCTTTTTAGATTTCAAACTTATCTAAGTATTTTAAAATAATATAGGTACCTAATATTTTAATGGAAAAAGCTATTTATTTATTCACGAAATATACCTAAAGCGAGCTTGAGTAAAACAGAGGCTACCCAACTTAATTCTACGCGGACGAAGTCGCACGCAAAAGCTATGTTTTTATGAACAAGAAAATCATTGAAAAAAGTTCTTAAACCCTTTAGTTAGGTGTATTAATAAAACGTATAGGTTTAATGTAAACACAACTGGGAATTTCAAGGTACAGAGATAGACCCGTTAATGAATTCCTTTGTGGTTACCTTAACGACATTCAACGCGTACCTAACTGGTAACGGTAACGTGGCTTAGCTAGTAATTACGTAAATATCTGTAAACAATGTCCATTTAAATTCTAACTGTAATTAAGAAGATGGAAAGTGACTGAAGCGTTGTTAATTTGATTTCTTTTTGCAAAGACAAAGGTAATAATGGAGTTTAATGTCTTAAGCAAGTTTATTGTATTAATCCTGGAATTAACGGTGATTCTCTTATTTAATCACATAATGATACAGACGTATTAGAGTCGGAGTAAAAGAAAGTTATAACAAAGACTACGTAATACTTATACCATGTGTATTTTTCAAAAAATCCAACTTTAATCCACTACTATTTTCAAGACATTCTGTGACAAAATGTAATAAAAATGGAACTTAAAATACTTTGCGATGATGAATCGTTAAGGTTCCCTTAAGTTTAATTATATGAATATTGTTTATGTTTAGGGTCCCTTGAACTCAGGTAACGGCATATTATGTATACTAAACTGTATTCCGATACAGATAGTATATGACTAATATTTATTAAATATGTATTGCCTTAAAGAGCTTGAGGCCTGTTGGTTCACAATTATGCGCAAGCTAGCTTAAGTAAATTAAAAATATGGCTGTGATGGTTACTGAAGTTAATTAGGTTTGTCTAGTTTTTAAAGCTGTGACTTAGCATAATCCTCACGCGCTATCCTATACTACGTGGTCAGACCAAAAGCTTTATAATAAATTATTAACATAGCTTCATATTCAAATATATGTTGCTATCAGTTAGTTAAAGTTCTCCAAATAATAATCGCTTCTCTTATATGTATTAATTAATAATGAGATGTTTGTTTCTAGGTACTTTTTACTTTTCTTTATGTGTACCCAGGTTATTTATGTAGTAAATAATAGTAAATGAGAATAAAAAATTAAAAGAATGCAAAAAAGGTTCGCTTTTACAACTCACATTACTACCTTAAAGAACATTTTGTTACCACATGACGGTGGCTCGTACATTTTTATAAATGCGATCCAATTTCAGAGACCAGCTCTTAGTTCTTGGGGATTAAGTTTATAGTCCTTTGATTTAAGTTTGTGTTGAATTTGTTTTCCTTTAAATTCGGGATATTTCCTGAGTTTCAGTGAGCATGGGCGTGAAAAATGCATGAGTCGGAGCGTGGAACTAGTTGCCGGTAAGGGGCGCAGCAGACCTTGAATGCGAAACCATGCCTCATAAACCTCACATATTTTGAGTTAATTCCTGAGGCGTTTCCTGGAATGCTGCATTAAAACTGATATAGCTACAACACTCTGTTCTACAATTATATGTAACTTCATCCTTGAAGAAGAGATTAACTTCTAAAAAAAGAAACGGAATTCGCAATAAAGAATAGTGTCGGGACATTTTATTAATCAAGGAACTACGTTTAGAAGAATACCTAAGGTACCTATTTTTTGCGCTATACCGATTTCGTTCATAAATATAAGTTATATAAATAAGTATAACAGTAGGTGAGTACAAAAAACAAAACAATAGAAACATCACCATCGGCTAGCAAATGAACACCACACCTATTGCATTACTTGGCAACACTAAGAAAGAAAAGGGGTTAATTTTGCGCACGCAGCAAAAGTAATCAATCATGAATATGTAAGTTGTGATTTATGGGCTAGCAGCTGCTATAAAAACGCCGTAACAAATCTTTTCTTTTCCTATTATAAGAGGTTCATTAACGTTTTTAGGAACTACAATTTTGACAACTCATCGTTTTTTCTGTAGTATTGCAATGTACCTATATAAGACTCGCGTGATATTTCATTGAGTGTTATGGAAGGAAATGTCTAAGTTATTTGCCTTTACTATTTTATAAAAACGAAATACCTACTAGCTACTTGACAACTAACTCTTTTAGTTACATAATTATTACTGCCTGTGAATTGCGGGCACGGGAAACCGGTTGCTGTTATGTGAAAATTTTCAAGATTAAAAATGATAAAAATAAAATATTATTATAATAATTTAGTTGGTGGCTCAAACAGATTTTTGGGAATTCATTCCAAATAGGCAATAGTAACATGACGACTTACTTTTATAGACACTAACACTAGTGTCTACACACGTAGTGTACTATACTAGCGTGGAAATTTAAAAGTAACTTAAAATCTTTCCATTTAGCCTGCCTGGATTGTGTCTGAATAATTGTAACTGTAGAAATACAAACATAATTTCATAAATAAACATCTTAACATGCCTTTAGAAACATTGCGATTAAACAGCATAGCAATTAGAGACAAAAACCAGGACAAAATTATATCACAACAAATAGCTAATGGCTCTCTTATAAAATATTCAAAGCTATGTAGTGAATTCTAAGACAAATCTGTCTTTGTTGTCGATCCACCCGTAACGTAACTTTGCCATTAGTAAGATTGCAGGCAATTTTGCCATTAACGACGTTTCCAATTGTACTTAAATAAAACCAGGGCAATTAAAGTTGCCTTGATGCCACGAAGATTATCCAAAACGAAATATTGCGTTCAAATTATTTGTTTATGTCTGGAATGAGTTTTGGAATTCACAAATCTACTAACTGATATAATATGATAGGTACTATCGCATGCTTTCGGGGTACGCCATTTTAAAAAAAAATTGCTTGCACTTGTTGCTTCACACACAGCCGCCAGGTACCAGGGTCGTTCAAGCGATTATTGCCTTAAAGGTGTAACATCGCCAGCACAGTTGATAGTACCTACTTATATCAATATCATCATCATCATCATCATCAGCCTATCGCAGTCCACTGCTGGACATAAGCCTCCAATTGCACGCCATTGTGCTCGATCTTCGGCTTCGAATAAATATATAATTTAATTAATGGCAATATACCACGGATATCACTAGGAGTTTCAGTTACTTATACTTAATTAAGTAGGTACCTAGTTATCGTGGAATGGGGTCATATTGATCAAATACAAAATTCAAATGTATTTTTCTCCATCCTCCTTATAATAAAGCAAAAAAAAAGATAAAAAAGAGGAATATTGATTTTGGCCATAGTATCTATTTCTATTTTTCTATAGAAAAAATATTTTTTCATCAATATAATATTTAAAAAAAAAGTTAAAAGTTGGTGATCAAGTTAATATATACATTTAAGACACCTAAGACTAACTTCATATTATCGTCTCGGTGTCTTTATCCGAACATATTATATCCATAGCAGGAGCCGATCCAGTTACTTCCATTATCTTATTCAGGGGCGTTGACCATTGAACTGGGTTAATAAACAGTCAGCATTTATTCCAAGTATTAACATGCTGAGGTAGTTAGTTATTCAGACTACTGACAGACTTTCACGGTTTAATAGTTTGCTTTTAAAATAGTTTTCTGAAAAATAACAACGATAAGTACCTAATTTCAAACATAATTTCATAATGTAACAGACGCAGATAATCGAGCAGTACCTAGGTCTGAATAGGTATAATCTGTTAAATATTACCGTAGCATATTTCCTAGCACTTGACCCTTAGTGACCTAATGTTGCTTATTAATGTGGGCTGTTAAGGGCAATGTGCGTTATTTCTTTATTTATCGGATGGTCGAGCATTATTGCCACCTTCATTAATCTCTTGGATTCTTGAAGGAAATCCCACAAAAAGCATTGTTGCCCTTAATGATAAATGTCGGGTGCGATCCCTTCTCCCTTTCTTTTACACGTTTCCCCTCTCGGTTGTGGTCGCGTTTTTAAGGTAACTGTAATTTATCTGTGAATTGTTCAGGACACTTTTATCTTTCTTTCAGGTAAGAGTTTTGGGATTTCACTATGAATGAATGCTTTCAAAGATTCCTTAATAGGTACTAAGTGGGCGGCATGTAATTTATCACCATTTATAAACAAGTCGCTTAAAGCTGTTCTTGTTTTTAAAATAATGAAATTTTATTTAATAATATTTTTAGTCAGTTTGATTTATAATCCTACTATGTAGTGTCGTACCTACTTATAACAAAAGACTAAAAAGTATAAACTATTCTGCTTGATAATGAAAACATTAACCAAAACAACTGATTCCGTGTTCTGAAATATATCTAATAGCTAAGTATATAAAATTCACATGTCGCCGTGATTGTTGCCAAACTCCTGCGAAACGGCTGGCCGAATTTTGTGAAATTTTATGTACATAGGGCAGGTCTGAAAATCGGCCAAAATCTATTTTTCATACGGGCCCTAAATTTTAACGGTGCTTTATCATAACATATTAATTTTTGGACAATTCTTTTCGTAGGTATTTATTTTTTCACGATTCAGTATTAAATAAATACAACCCTAAATTTTCGCGCTCCACAACCGTCAACTAAAAAAACTTAAAAAAAAACGCGGTACGAATAGGGTTTCTGATTTCTCGACCTATTTTTTTTCTCGGGGCTCGAGATTTCTCGACTAAAAATTCCCGGGAATTCCCGGGATCTCGAGAAATTTACGAATCATGAATATAAGGCGAACAAAACACTTCAAATTCAATAACATCGCTATTTTTTGATCACCAACTAAATGTACCTACTACTACCTACTCGCGACTCATACATAATAAAAAAAATAATGAACTTAATGACATTGCTTTTTTTAATCATTGGCATTTGAGATTGCACTAAACATTGTATTATAATCATCAAACTAATAACAATATAAATGAGAACCTTGCCTTAAAAGACTAAAATAATATACCTAATACTGTATTTTCTTCTGCATCTTCCCCTGTAAACCCTGCGTAGTTCTAGAAGAGTTTATACATACCTACTAGCGGTCCCGACAGACTTCGTCCCGCCCGGCAAAAAAATTAAAGAAAAATGTTAAGGGTGGACAACCCTTATCACCAAGGGGTATGAAAAATAGATGTTGGCCGATTATCAGACCTACTCAATATGCTCACAAAATTTCATGAGAATCGGTCAAGCCATATCGGAGCAGTACGGGAACGAACATTGTGACACGAGAATTTTTTATATAAGATATTGTCGTGTTTTGAACACGTAATAATCTTATATTAATGATTAGAGATACAACCCATTTATTGCTTTGGGTATTACGACTGTTGGGAGATATAAATAGTATCCAAATAATCAAGAAAATTAAATAATTAGTAAGTTTAGCAACAAACTAATAAATCGTCTTTCACAGTCTTAACCTCGTAACACAGTAAATCTTAAATAATCAACTTGAAATTTTTCATTAAACAAAAACCTACAATAAATTAGAGCGGGGCGAGCGGGGGAAGTACTTACCTAGTCAAAATCGGGATCGGCCTAATCCAAGGAACTAGCGTGAAGGAGAACGCGTTGAAAAAGTATTGCAAAAGGCCATTTTAATCTAAAATTGACGCGTGATTATTTTAATGTGCGATTTCTCGACTTCTCGACTTCTCGACGCCATTTTTCCCGTCTCGAGTAAGGCCAGATTTCCCGGGAATTCCCGCTTCGAGAAATCTCGAGCAGAAACCCTAGGTACGAAGATCGCTGGGTTAGCTAATTTATTATGTATACTATACTACCTAAGTAAGTACCTACTTAATGTCGTATAATTCCCATAGCGATGTGCAGTCACCACATATGTATGTATCACTTGTCACAACATCGAGAAACCTTTCGCTTCTTTAATTCTCACTCTCCATCTATGCTTATATACTCCTATTCAGTTTAAGGGGAATTATTTGAGCATTTTTTCCGCCTTTTTACTCAATTCTGAACAGTTTCCCCTTGAGCTGACAGCTACGAGTATTTTGTAAAAAATGAAACGTCACAAATAAATACGTAGTTAGGGCTGCCGATTTACTAGTGCATAAAGGTGGTCGTGATGCATAATTTAACGTTTTGTTACAGCCCCGTCTGAATGTAATTTAGCACGATAAACCGTACAATGCCGCATTTTCTTTTTTATTTCTTTAAGCTTGCGACTGTGGCCAACAACTTAATCTAACCTTACATAGAAAATATACTAATGCAGTCTTCTAGAAAAACATAATTTAGAGTGTTTTCACATTAGTGAAAATTTATTTTTTTACTTGCTCTTACTACAAACTAAAATCTCTTTATTCACTAATAAAAAATCCTTATAGCTGAGTGCTTCTTAATTTAATTCTAAATATGTACCCGTAATTATGCCATTGTATCTAACCCTATACCTATTTCAAGAGACTCGAACTAAATCGGCAATAATAAGTTTATTTTTATTCTCAACCAGAATATGATATGACTAATCGAGAGAATTTTATTGTCAGTAGGGAAACTGCGATGTTACTTATAGTCTCCACCTATCTCATTACCTATAGCTAATCATCAGCTATACGTAATCAGATAGGAGACGACAATAACGTTTGTTGTTGTAAACATTCACTGATAATTAAATAAAATGAGAGCTTAATAAATACGAAATTAATACGGTAAATATCTTTGAAAGAAACTTATGTATTAAAATTACCCACATCTATATCAGTGAAATGTGGATCACAATAGTATAATTAAACAGCACACATGATTCAGTTTAATTAATGATAGGCGATGACCTAGGAGTGCTCGATGTCAATAATTACTTTGCCTTAATTAAAATACAAAAAGGCAAAGCAAACTTTTTTCATTGAAGTAATTCCATTCGATAAAATTTGCTCATTTCTATTAAAAAAGTTCTTTGTAACTCCGGTAATTGTTAGGGAGGAAATTTTATGTCTGAAACAGATGCTTTAATTTAAATGTAAAACTTTTTACTTTAAAAATGTTTAATTATCATTTTTTTTTATTGATTGTTCAGTAATGAACTTGGAGTAGAACGAAATAAACAATGTAACTTTTCGTTTTTTATAGATACAAGTTTCTCTAAATTACTTATAATAAAAATAATTTGAAAAATTGCAACGTATATTATTAATTGATTACTGCAAAATTAAATATATATCTACTTTATAACAATAGAGTGGACGTATGTTTTCTTCTAAAACGTTTTACTAATGATATATGATAATCACAAATTAACTATGATTTCTATCTAAGAAGCAAAGCGGAACTTGTAAAATGTATTTTTCTGAACAAAATGCAAACTGCAGAAAATAAAAATAATTAAAGTCTTAACTTCTAAGAGCCATTTACAGTCGCCAGTTCAGCTAAAAGTGGGTTAAACTCCAATCAAATTGAAGGAGAATCAGAGAAGAATAGATTGAAAAAAGTAAACCAATTAAATTCATAGGATTCGAAATGTCCAATCGAAATAAATAGCATTTCCGAGATTTCTTTCTTTCTATTCTGTGAGTTTTAAGTTGTTTTAACTACCAATTACAAGTCAATAAGGCTAAAGTGTAACTTATTTAACTGTCCGGTATAAATACTATGCCTAATCCGCGTAAAACAATATTATCATAGAATCAAAGTTGTTACAAGCTTATTATTATGTTACTTATATCGCAATTTTTAAACGATTAAGTAAGGTAATAATAGGTACTGATTTCGATTAAGAGGGTATTTCCAAAGCCAGAAAAAATAAGCTCTGAACGCTCAAGTAATTCCAAATGCGTTATTTTCTGTACAAATATTTATCACAAACAGGGGCGGCTCGAGTAAGCACATAATTACTCTTACCACTACACGAAATGGGTCGTAGAGTGACCTGTTTTAGGGTTCCATCAAAGGTAACTTGAGAAGCAAATGCTGAATTGTTTACATGAATGTCTTTTATTAGTCCTTAAGAAGACATCTCAGCTCACATATCAAGCTTAGATCAAATATAGTGGTTTATTATTTGTGTAGCATTCAGCTCCGGATATAATGTTTGTCATCTATGATCGAGTACACTGTTTCATATTGGAATGTTGGTTGACTAGATACAGCTATCGTATGCTTTTATAGATTCAGCAGACAGTTTATGTAAGTATTCTTATATCAAACGGGATTTCGACATTCGATGTACCAATACCTAAGGAACAAAAAAAGATTTTTTTTTCAGAAAAGGTAAAAAATTAATACGTGCTTTTAATTGAAGCGAAAAAATATGAAGCGTTAGCTTAAATTCTTTTTAGTGGTAGGTATAATCATACCAGCAAATCTGCTGTAGGTAAAGAATTCGATGGTGCGCATAACTCAAAACTTCAGGCATTAAGTTAGCTCCCTTTAGATCTAGGAGTGCGACATTATCTAATCAAGATATCGTCAGATACCTACCGTATGAAACGTTTCCTGATGGGTCTATATTATTACAGATAGTATACAAGCACGGTGACGTCGTTTCCACGTCAGTTTGTTTCACATTCATAATATTATAGTTCGCATTTTCAAGAATCTAATACCATTACATTCTTGAAATTTTTAGATAAGGGGATATACCAAGTATGACAACAAAGCGGTTAGAAACACGCTCGTTTGAAGTCAAGTCGTGTGACAAGAATCCCAAGTCCCTGTCCCTTACTCGAAGGATCTACTAATTATGCGGAATGTGCCCCTCACTCAAAGGTAAGCGAGGTCGCAAAAGGGCTATCAATTATTATTCTTTTATAAACGTGTTTCAACAGAGTTAGTTAAATTATCACTGCATAGTATAAACCAAGGCCGATTTGCGCCGTCTATCTGTTCTTATGCATGCTTAATATCTTTGAAGCTATGGAACGGCTTTGAAGCGTTTTTTAATAGATAGTGTGAAAGTAGTTTTTGGTAGGTATATAGAGCAGAACGTAACTAGGTACAATTGTAGCTTATTGATATTGTTTCCAGTTTATTAAACTGTACCTACCTAACTAACCACAACTACTATAATGAGTGAATTTTGTCTCTTTTGTATTTATGTTCAACTGACTTATTGTACGAGTATATGTACCTAATTGGTAAAAAAATACCTAAGCCCCAAATAGAATTAAAATATTAACCAAATGAATTGTGAATGAAAGATATAGATATTTATTCATTTTCTGAATACCTTTTGTGTGAGACAAATAACATATTATTTTCTTACCTAAGTATGCTATATTTTAACAAATACTTACGGCGCGTAACAGACAAATGCAAATTATGTCATACGCGCTAGCAGCCCCATGGCTCGATAAGCACGCATTTGATAAGAAAATTCCAGTTGATGTCGTAAAAACCTTTTGTTTTTGTTTGATTATCTACCTTCTTTTGTTCCGATTATATTTTTTTTATAAACAAACAGATTAGCAACGCTTTGCCTAAGAAAATACTTTGTAACATCTACTTACCACGATTGATAAAAAATTTAGAAAGATCAAAAAAATCAAAAAAATAACAGAATCAAAAAAATATTTAGATTTGAGCTCTTTACTATTTCTATTTCAAAACTTATAGTTATGCGTGTATTTTGGAAAGTGCACCTAATACATTATTACATATTATAAATCACGGAAATAATAAAAATCCGCTATAAAACGGATGAACAAAAAACAACGAACAGGTTAGTTTTTTTTAAGTCGGTCAAACATACTTACAACCAGCCTATTTTGAAACGTACCTATCTTAAACGGATTAAAACATACCAAAACAACTAAATGTAATGTAATAAAACAGAGTTAGACGAAGCTTAATTCGCTACACTTTGTAAAACAAAGTTGTAGTTGAAACTAGGTCGAAATCCAGATTCACCTAGCTAATCTGACTATGTGAGTCGTGCTATACTGTGAGATTGACATTATTTACAGTATTCTTGAATAATAATAATGCGCTTATATATATATATATATATTCAATTAAGAGTAAGTAGGTACTTAGTTCCATTGATGGATGATATATACATATTTAATTTTAGTAGCAACATATTTTATGGCAGACTGTATGTTAATTAAATGCCAAAATTCACCGTCATATTCTCAGCTCATTTAAGCCTAAGCTCGACTAGTGGAGCTTATTCTGCAAGGGCGGGGTAATGCATTTTACACGGTGAATGAGCTTGCATGCAATTTTAATCTCACTTGATGGAAAATGTTGATTGTGTCGTGAATGGAACACTTATAACGAGATGCCTGTTTACCTATGCACAAGTAATATGTGCAAGAATGAAGTAAAAATAGAGTTTATTATTTACCAAGTTTACAAAAAACTTGAACAATAGGTATCATTGTATCGATACCTACCGAATCTGTTAGATAACAGAATCGAAGTTTTAACATAGGTTTGTATGGTAAACACATAATTATTATTAAGTAGCATCATACTTTTACAAGAAATTAAATATAAGTCTTTACTGTACTGGTAGGTACTGGTTACGAGTATAAAATATAATTATCTTTAAACGCTTTTGCAACTAACGTAGCCGCTATTTCATTATAGAGTAATATGAACTGGGTTTAAGTACAAATTCTTATTTCTGAGTTATCTAGAAATTAATATTGGAATGAATCCACTATAAACGGATTTAACTCGTGTATTTTATTTTATTGGCTGACGTTTCTAAAACTTTATAATTTCCATAATAGTAGCACAACTGAGCTGACGATAGTCTAACGCTAAAGTCGTCGAGTTAAATCCGTTTATAGTTATTTGATTCCAATGTGTATTAACCGCGAAGGTGTCAGAAAAATATTATAAATTAATGGTTTGAAAGAAATTTTGACAAACATAAATATCTGAATAGCGGAACGGCTAATGTTTTTTCCATACTCGCATGTCAGGCCGCAGTTGGTTTTCAATTCGTGACCGCTCTGACAGGTGTGTTTACGTAGCACGCTGCTCCCAACAAACGTTTGAAATTTTGCTGCGAATTACTTTTTGTTATTCTATCTTTTTATAGAACGTTGTAAGCATGTACGAAGAATAACGGTCGAGTTTGTAAACTCCAGAATGAGAAAATCTACATATGATGCAAATGCCTGCCTAATGTACTTATTTACCTATGTAGATAATCAATTTTTAAATAATTAATTAATTGCGTACTATGATTTTTTTTCACCTTTACAGTTAATACTTAAACGGTGACTATTTTAGTGCCTAGTTATAAAAATAGTTATCCAATTTAGATATAATATACATGTATATCTATACTAATATTATAAAGAGGAAAGGTTTGTGTGTTTGTTTGTTTGGAATGAATAGGCTGGACCGATTTGAAAAATTATTTCACTGTTGGGAGGCTACGTTCACCCTGGGTGTGTGTTTTGCTATTCTAACAAGAACACATTTTCTTATAGAGCCTCGCATCTTGATGTTCTTATTCTGAACGCCCCTTAACCTATATTGATTGTTTTATTATCTGAGTTCGCTTGCACCCAGCACGATAGCGAAGTTAAATTGCACTTAAACAATGCATCGCGAACGGGCTATAAATACATTCTGATGAGTAAAACTATGTTAATAGATATGCTGGTGATCACCACTGGCTTTATACGCAAATGAACGCGAAAATTATTTTATAGTTACGTGCTGCGACCACCGAAGATAAAGTGGAAATGCGTTATTTATTAGCACTGCGGTAAAATGAATGTATACCCAGGGAAAACATTTTGTTGATTAATATTATAAAAATATCTGAGGCCTTCGCGGTTATTATATTACATTGGAATGAAACAACAACAGACTTTAGTGTAAGACTATCGTCAACTCAAGCTCAATGTATGAAAGTTTTCGGAATAACAGAAACTAAAATAAAATACTCGAGTTATTTAACAATTTCCATTACAATTGTCATACTCTTATATACGAGATCCAGGTACGATAGATACATAATTGATTAATAATATTTAGATATGTCTTAGAAACTTTACAAAAGAAACGTAAGCATAAAGTTTTTATTTTTATTACAGTATTGACCACCCAAAAATTTAACTATTACCTACCTATTGTTTATTTACTTATTACGAATAAAATAACAGTCACGCATTCCATTGCAGTACAATATGTCTAAATATAGTTAAGGATAATTATTTAACCCCCCGGCTTAAAATAATTTTACCTTATAATTATACAAACAAAGTTACTCGCTGTTATAGTCGATCATTCTGTACAAGGTAAGAATATGTTTTTGCACTACCGACGGACATTTTGTAACTTTTTCAGGCTTCGATTAAAAAGTACTTTCTATAAGTAATTCGAGTATCAACAAACAATGAACCATGTCACGTTTGGATTAATCTAAGATCCCCTTAGGAACAAGAAACAACATAAATTAGATAAACAAACAGCCAGGGGCAGTACGTAACTACCGAATTGAATACATATTCAGATTCCGCCTTTGGCTGACACGACATCCATTTAACGTTTCTGAACGGGTCGCAGGACGACATGCTTTACTGAAATAGTTACATGTTGTATGAAAGCAATCATCTATCCTTTTATTATAATAATATAGTGTCATATATAAGCTCTTTATTTTAATTTTATAATATGCTAGTGTTTTGTCCCTTACTTAGTTAATTTGGTTGAAGTGTAATTATTTATTTAGGTATAAAATGTTTTTTTTCCTCGAGCATATATTATTATGGTTATAAACTACAGTAAAACTCAACTATTACTTTTTAGTTCAAAAATTATATCAATAGGTTTACTGGAACATGTACCTACCTTTAAATATGTGATGCAACATAAAAATATTTCAATTAAGTAAGTAACAGGTAATTTTGTTAAATAATAATAAGACAGTAGGTAGATAGTTCACATTTAATATTATTCATAAAAAATCCACTTTGCGGGTATGATAATTAATAAAGTTCTACAGCTCAATGTGCTGATTTAAAATTAACATGCTTTAAATATTTTGATATTTTAATAGGCTTTGCCGCTTGATTTAATATCTCGAACAGCTTAAATAAGACTTCAATACACACACATATATACACGTACTTAATTGAAACAGGTAATATTATAGGTTCCTATAATAATATGTGTATAAAACATCATTGTCCAAGTTTCCAGTTAAATTACTCTCAACCAATCTCTTTCAACACTTTTCGGTACTCAATACCCATCATTCATAACCCAATCGAATCGTTATTTACTCTTGCCATTAACACGGGCGTCAAATTTTATTCAGGCTCGTTTTCACGAAAGGAAATGACGAGGTAAAATAAAACAGGGCCAATTAGTTGTGCCGTGGTTCGGGATGCGGGCAATGTAATTAGTGGACTGCGGCTGCATTGACGACGGTGTCTATGGACGTTTTGTTCTTAATACTGTGCTTTAATTCAATACCTTTTGCGATTGGATTTAAATGCATTTGTCTTGTGATTGTGTACCTATTCGTAACTGTCTTTTATTTAATCGGAGGGGTGACATCATGCTTGACTGTGGTATTTGCATCTACAAATTCATTTTTAGCGAGTTGTGGGCAAAATTTAAAGTAAATATTAATATAGGTAAGTATATTTTCATTGCAATTGCTTGTATAAAATGTCAGGTGGTATTTATTTAATTTATAATACGTGATAATTTGCTTATAATTATGTGGTTGGATAATGATGATTAATTATAATAAACTAGCTTTTGCCCGCGACTTCGTCCGCGTAATTTTTAACCCCGTTATGGGGTGAACTTCATTAGAATACGGATCTATATATGAATCTCTAACGTTTTTAAACCTATTATTGATTTCCCTAACGTTTTATGTCATAATGATTATTAACTAACACTCTTATGACCTATCTTTTGTTTTCCTAACATCATATGGATGTTTTTTTTCCACATAATGTTTTATTTCCTTAACGTATTTCCCACTTACCATATTAATTATTCATCCTAATTCTATTCGGTTTTGGCGCCTCGCCGGCCGCTGCCACGGCAAGCTCGCTTCGCTCGCTCGGCTTTCGCGCTGTAGGGTCGCAGTTGAATTAATAAGTATACTGTCAAAACCTGGTTAACGTAAATATACTTTCATTAAAAGTACTGATTCTGACGCTTCGCCGGTCGCTGTCGCGGCATGCTCGCTTCGCTCGCTTGGATAGCAAGCTGGACGGTCTCAGTTCTACCTAACACTCCTCCTCGCTTCGCTCGTCGTTGTTCCTAAAGGAGTCTTTCATTTGCCGCTCCCGCGGCACGCTCGCTCGGTTTTCGCCCTGTAGGTTCGCAGTTCAAGTAATTAGTGTACTGACAAAACCTGGTTTGTTAACGTTATGTCGTAAATATACTTTGATTGAAAGTACCAATTCTGACGCTTCGCCGGCCGCTGCCGCGGAATGCTCGCTTCGCTCGCTTGGATCGCGTGCTGGACGATCAGGATTCTACCTAACACTCCTCCTCGCTTCGCTCGTCGTCGTACCTAAGGGAGACCTTCATTTGCCGCTACCGCGGCACGCTCGCTTCGGTCGCTCGGCTTGTGCATTGTTGGGTCGCAGTTCAATTAATTAGTATATTATTAGTATACTGACAAAACCTGGTTTGTTAATGTTATGTCGTAAATATACTTTTATTAAAAGTATCGGATCTGACGCTTCGCCGGCTGCTGCCTAACACTTCCCTTATATTCGTAATAAATGGAGCTAACAATAGTTTAACATGTACAATATGCAAACTAAGTACATAAGTACTTACCTATCTTACTTTCGAAATTGCATAATTTATACAGCTACCACTGAGTTCAACATTTTTTTTTTAATCGGACAAAGTTTTTAAAGAAATCATACACGTGAGGTTTAGCTGGCTATTTATTTAAGGATTGATTACCACACTTATTACAAAGATCTAACAAAACAACAAAACAATTTTACAATTCAATCTTATAAGCTCACTCGGTCTTGAGGATATGTTCAGGGTCATTTTCTCAGTCAGGAGCTCGCGCGAGCTTGTTTTACCTCCGTCTCGTCCCATTCCGTCACATCTGTTATCACGGCTTTTTTATATATTATGTCAGCTTTGGTCGCGAAGAACACTTCTATTTCTCTGCGTAATGACACCAGTTTCCCCTCGCAAGTTAAACGGGGTGTGCTTACTCAGGAATATTATTAAATAGTCCTCATTACACGATCCACGGGATATTACATAATAATGCCATTTTCGTTAACACTGAAGAAATCATACACGTAACAGTTTGGGTATTTATTTAATGTCAGGAATGACATTAGCAACCGTTGCTATGCATACCTACATTATACTTTTTAAATATGTGTCAAAATCAAAAGCACTAAGTAGTATTCATATCAATTTGGAAGAAAATCTCCCTTTTAACCCCATTAGGGGGTGAATTTCAATAAAATACGAAACACTTACTCCATCAATTCTGTTAAAGAATGTTTATGTAAAATTTGAAATAGATCGGACCAAGGAATCACGTTGTTGCATACAAACTTTGCACCCCATTTTTAACCCCTTAGGGATAGAATTTCGGAATATAATATAGCCTATGTCCTTTCCCAGGCTCCAGACTTTCTTTGTACCAAATTTCATCAAAATCCGTTCAGCCGTTTAGGCGTGAAAGAGCAACAGACAGACAGACAGACAGACAGACAGACAGAGTTACTAACGCATTTATAATATTAGTAGGGATTTGTAGATATGTACTTAATTATCATAGCAAGTTTACTTTTGTAAAAATTGGAATAATTGGGTACTTACCTACATAAAATTAAGCGATTTTGATATTAAAATAAAAGTTTACTTACAAAAAGGGGTAGACAGTGATTATAATGCTGATAACTCTAGGACCATTCTAGAATTTAATTAGTACCTGCCTATTTACTACAAAGGATGACTTTAGTTCAGGTTTCATTAGCTCAATATCAGAATATGAGATTCAATAACGATTTAGTAGCTTAAGAGCTCGTCTTTGAAGTTTAATGGACACTAATTGCTTCTAAAGCGACGTGGTGGAGGGTTTTGAATAAATTTATTAATTTATTATTAAAATTGTTACTATTTCTTTGTACTGCTATATTTCTGACTGTTTGATACAAATGCTGTTAAACAAAGGTTCTCTAAAAATGACCCGCCGACACACAACCGTCTGCTCACGCAGATAAAAATTCCAGCCACCTTTTGCAGATCGTCGTATCACCTGAAAAACGGAAAGGGCTCATCCAATAATTTCCCTGCATGAGAACTGAATCTGAATCCACAAAAGGATTAAGATAAAGGTTTTTGAATTATTAACACCAATTATAACTACAGAGACAAGGCATGAATTACTAATGTTATTACTAGATAAATGGCGTGTGGCGATTGGAGAGTAGCTGCGTAGGTTTTTGAAGCTGCAGCACAGTATCTGTATATCAATTAAACAAAATTCGTATTGCATTTTCGCAACTATTATTTTATTTTTCATTTTCTTTCATTTTAGCTGGCCACAGAATATTTCAGATATACTTATTTGAACACGTGTGTGACGTAGACACGGGTAGCTGGCAGGTTGAAATCGCGCTGTCATAAAAATAGTTTCGTATTGCGCTGTTTCGAAGGGATTTTAACCTGCCGCAATTTATTTGATGATTTTTGCTAATTATATCTATGTTTAACTCATTAGAAATACAGATTCTAATGAGTTAAACATACCTAAGTGATATTCAACGTGTTTTAGTAATATGTAAAGGTTAAAATATGAACTGTAAAAATATGGAATAGTTTTAGTAATATACGTATACAATGGCATAAATATTTTTTTACAATTTGATATAATTTTTTTTACCTAGTTATATACTTAATATCTACCAGAACAGACAAATTAATTATTAATGTTTAAAATATTTGTAGCTCAAAAAAAAATACCGGACATTAAGCCACCAAAATCGTATTAAAATAATGTAGACTTGCGACTACAGCTTGCGACTCGAATCTTCCTTTAAGCACGTTTAACCCAATTACAATTTTTTCCCCTACAAATAAGACACATAAACAATTCCGATACTTACATCCCTAACTCATTACGGTTACAGCGCCTGCGACTCGGCCGTAAAAGCCAAGAACTTAATTAACGTCCCTAGGGGTTTTACTTCACATTCGTTCGGGTGTGAATTCGGTCCCGACAATAAAAATAAACAATGAAAGGCGTTCACGTGAATCCCTCCGGCAGTCACGCGCGAACGCATGTTACGTTAAATGGAAAGCTAGAAATAGCCATTGTGTTTCGTATTATGACAATTTTCACTGACCTTATTTATAATCGGGCAGGAATTTCCACGTTCTTCACGTTCCTCCGTACCACGGAATGGAGTTGTGGAAATTTATTTCACACTACCTAGCTGGAAAACCGAGCGAAAGTCGAAAAAAAGAAAATGTTGGAAAAGGTCGACCACAGCCAAAATCCTGGCTGGTCTTGAGCCGATATTAAATGTCAATGAATATGGAAAAGAGTAAACCTTAAGTAACTTAATCTCGATACTGAAATAATTGTCTTTCAAAATTTGATAACATACGCTTTCTATGTTACATTGTGTTTGATATTGTTTCCTTTGCCATTAAATATTTAAGTATATTATTTTAAATATTCAGTTATTCACATATATGTATACATATATGATACCTACTGGTGAGACTGCTCGTATTAATATAATGAAATATTAAAAAAAATTGTATTTTTAAGGTTTTGGATCGTTATGTAAGTTTTGTTCAAAAGAAAAATGAAAGAGTACGTAATTTCGTAATATCTACTTCTAAATATTAAACTGTACATAGGTAGGTATTGTATATAAGTATCTTATAAAAAAATACAAATTTTAATGTTAAGAAATAAATCGTAAAAACTTCAAGTCAACTAAGTATCTGTAAGTATATTCTGTAACTAAGTATCTATTCTGTACCCTGTACCCATGCTATGCATATCTATACCTATAGGTAAGTAGCTACAAAGCCACGTAAGTAATCAGATCGTAGGTTTATGAATATTGTAATGTTAAATGACCAGGTATACCTGCGATGAGGGAAATGTGCGTTAAATTGTGTTTATTTTCAGTTAACATGTAGCACTTCATTCACAGAGGGACAATGACGACCGCAAAATGACGCGTTCATTTCAATTGTGTCCAGAAATGGAACGGTTTTACATCAACCATTACCTACCATACAATAGAAATAATATCCCTATTACAATACTGGTGTTTATCAAAATGAGCGCTGTATTAATTTATGTTTCCCCATAATTATTATTTTTGAACTTGAAAATAACATAAAAATAACGACGTACCCACGTACGTCGTTATTTTTTGACAATATCAAATTAGTAACTTAAAATGATGCCCTGTAATTTATAAAGTATAATAAAACCTACCTAATTGATAACGACTATTTTAAAACCTAGAAAAAATAAATGGGGCAAAAATGTTTTACATTTCTAAACAGTATTACTGAGAAATACGAATGGGTTTACCTTAGCCTCTGTAAGAAATATAATTATGTATAATTGTGTTTTTTTTTTTTATAAAGACAGAACATAATACGTCTAATTCATAAGGTCAGTCTTTTCACGTCGTATTTCTACGCAAGATCGAATGAATGCCTTGTATATTAGTTAGGAATTCGGATAATCAAGTGCATTTAAGATTAGGTAGGCACCTAATTCAGCATGTAGTCATACGCCTGATATTACTGGAATGCTGTAGCGATCACACGCATACCGATCTCATGTCATCCCACTGAGCTCGTGATGGATCCCCTCTGGAATTCAATAAGGGACTGGATGGAATATTTAATGTTAAACGTTTATTTTTAAGCACCAAATACCGAGATTATAAGTAACTACGAACTTCTTAAAGTGTAGGTAATATGTATTATTATGCAATGAATTGAAATCTACTTGTACTTACATCCTACAATTTATGATATCATCACAATCTTCATTTAATTACAATTGTATTGCTTTAACGGACGTTCTAAAGAGTATTTTATAATATTTTTTTCTGACTGTGGTTTTGTAGGTACTGTCACTGTACATTAGGTACACGGTAATTTAATTATAAATAATTTTGATTTGTATGTTATTGTTAGATCGGGATCTAGCAGATTGCAACTAGTAACACAAATTAATCAAGGCTCAATATTTGAAAGACTTCATATACATTTCACCTATGGTATTCACACATTAAATAGCTGAAAGAACGAAGCAAATTTCGTTAATATGTAGGTATATCATATTTTTTGCCGGTTTACAACAATCAAAATAAACTAAAAATAACTAACTATCATTACCTACCTATCAAATAACGCTACCTGCACCTCAACAATACTGAGTTAAAATAAGACTAAATTCCAACTCAAAAACGATAGTTTTGGTTCATGTGTAAAACATGTGGCTAGCGAAACGAGCGGAAGGAATTCTACGTCCAGAATTCGGAAACGGAAATCCTGTAGAGAACAATATAAACTACCCTCTACGGTGTTTGTAAGCGTAAGGGTATTATAATTAATATAATTCTACAATAAGTTGAACAGTTTGAAAACGAAACCATGTTGCAAAATATTACAGAGCTTGAATATACTTTGGTTCCTGTTGTCTGTATCCGAATTTAAATTGTGATTGAATGACGTCGTAGTCAGTGTTGCGTAACCGCCTCTTAGAATATCATAAGATCAATATCTATCAAATCTACTATAGACACCCACTTACTTCCTATTGAAATATCAGTAAGAGTTCAAAAATTAGATAATATATTTATTCACTTATTAAATTAAACTAAATGCTTTTCATCGTGTGAATAAGTATCTTAGAATTAACCCTTCCTCATTAAATACCATCTCGATTCACTGATTACAAAAGGTGACTTAGGATTAAATCTGTATTGGCATTTACGCGAGATTGCCTGCTATAGAACCGAGCTTTGAGACAAGATCCAACTAATCGATTTCAGTTTAATCACTGTTTACCCTTTATGTGTGAAGAAGTGATTTCATCTTGCTCTCGTTATAGTGTCTTCTTAGACTATTTTGTTGATTTTATGTTTAAAGCAAATATTATTTTATTTTATCTTGTTTTCTGTATAAATATTATAGTTATTATAAGTACCTAAGTGATATTAATAAACCGTTTTATACTAAATCGTTAATAAAACCTGATACATATATATACCATTGGTTTTTCAAAGTTTCGCAAGTACTACTTTAGTTCTATTGTATGTAACTTAAGTGGCCTGTTTAAGAGCTAAAGAAAAACTTCGTTATGTTCCAAAGCGCATTAATTTTTATACTACTTCCCCTTTACATCGTAAAATAAAATACTATACCTACTATTTCTTTATGACTCAAAATATAATTCAAATGTTTTAAATGTGAAGTGTACCTAATAGCCGAAGAAATTTATGATTTTTGTATGGTAGTATAACACTTACATTTTAGTCTAACAATAACGATATCCACAGACGTGTGCTAGTTCTACTTAGTTAAAAACTGTTACAGCTAAAAGTGCTAGTGTCAGATAGTTCAAAATAGACAAACTAGGGCTAGCATGGTAAATTTAGAAACTATAAACCCTATCACAGTGATACAAACGTTTGCTGACAGCGTTTTCACCGGGCGGTGTGATTCAATTTGTGTGTGCCGGCAACCGTGGACTAGAGGACTAGCTGTATGTGTGGCTGCTCTCTGTCCGCTCTGTGAAAAGGATTTGGTTTAATTGGAACGTTTAGATAACTTTTATACAAAGACTACCTGACTTCTGACATTAATTGAATACTTTTTTGCAAACTTGATTTATATTAAAACGTTCTAGCCTTAGGGCTATCTTCGGAAACGTTTTAAGTTCATTAAACCTTCTTGAAAATTTGCTGTGTATTATATGTTTGTATATCTATATCAACCTATTATTTTTACGATCAACTGTATTTTATAAGACTTAACTAAAATAAGCCGTAGATTTTTCCTTTTCCTAAACTTGCAACATAATAATATATAAATTCACGTAACTTCATTGTGTCGACATGAAACATCTTGACATCGCATAGAGCGGGGTAACCCGATCGTGTTCGAGCGCATTTATCAAAGTCCCTACCCTAAGCAATTTCAGATAATCTAGCTTGCCTTTGACTAAAGTTATTTACAATCAATTTCCTTGCCTATTAAAGTGGCGTTGAAAACAAGTAGATTATGCAGCGAAACGTACCTGATAGTTAAGCTTTTATGCCAGTTATATTAAAAGCGTATTGCATAGTTTAACCGTAGTTCCTAATACGGTGTCTATTAAGTCTAAAAAGTTTATTTTATTTTATTTTATTCCAAATTATTTGTAGGTAATAAAATACATATAAACTATTGCATAGAAATCAAAAAGGTAACGATATACTTAAGTATATGTTAATGTAAAAAAAATACATATTTGATATTTTTGTGAGGCAATACCTCTACACATTCCACCAATGGCAACGGAGTCCCGTATTCAGGTATGTCATAACTTAGAATTTATTTCCCTGCACCATACGCTAGGACATAACTATAAAACATCGACTCAAGATGGCGGGCCAACTTAGCAAAATTTGTGTTTTCAAAGAAAATACTTGGAAAACGGTATCTACGTACTTTGTGCTTTGTATTCAAGTATTTTACCATCTTGCCTTTTTATTAGGCTAATGTTATAAAACGTTGTACTTAATTTTATAATAATGTAACAAGATATCTATATATCTTTGGATACGTGAAAAATGCTAATAAGATTGTTGTCGTTGCTTTTATGATTGAGAAAACAAAAGTAAGCATAGATTAAATTATTCAGATTTTCTTATATGCACTGCAATAATATCTGGAACTTGACAATTAACGGCGTCCTGCTTGAATCAAACAACGAAATTAAAATGACGTTACTTATACATAGTATCTACTTACTTGAGCAAACGATGTAAGAATTGATAGTTATCCTTTTGCAAATTGAAAAGAGTTAGTACTTAATTAGCGATTTAATTATAGATATTAACTATTTTTACATCATCCACGAAATTCGTTTATAACCAACTAACACAGGTTAATAGATCGTATAAATTGTTCTAAATCACGCAAAGTCTCATCTACCGCGATTAGTGCCCTGTGTAAGTACAGCTAGTCTTCTAGTAAATGGCCTTAAAATAAAGCTCGCCTGTATAATAAGTATGCCTAGAATCAGGTCGCAATCATGAAAGTAGTTTTAGTTGTAATTTAGTCTAACAATATTATGATTGTCTCAAGTTACTATAATTTCTATTTTCAATTGTATTAGTCATGTCATTGTGTTCTTATTGTTGTTATGTTTTAATTACTTACTTATTTTTTTAAATACTTAACCACTTAATAAATTCTGATGCTCTCATGGTTATTAAGTAGGTACTTATTGGAATGAAAAACTATAACGATCTTGAAACCGAATTTAAGTTAACATTATCGTCAGTCGACTACGAATATCGGGATAGTTTTCGAAACGTAATCATAAAAAATACGCGAATTATATCCGTTATAGTATTTCATTACAATATTTAACTACTTATTGTTATTACATGATGCGTGATTTACGTAACTTAGGTAGGTACCTATCTAAAGTTTTTGTAAACAAATATTTTGTATGATTTATACATTATTATTCTGAATTACGTATGAACCCGTCACTCGGTTAATAATAAAAAACTAAAAAACTATAATAATATAATAATAAGTGTTCCTTTAGCATTGTCTTGTATTTAGAAAGATGTCTTACGACTACAGGACACGTTTATAATAAAATTCTATTCTAATGGGCGTGTCTTATACGCCTTGGCTCGCGTGCAAACGGAGTGTAGCCTAGATATTATGCAACTTCACGGAGGAAAGAAAAAAGATCTATAAAAAAAAACAAAAATATAATTTAACATACAACAACTAACGGTTTATATAATTAACCTGTAAGAAGTTCGATCATATTGTACATTGATTGTTGTAGTGGATGGCTTATTTTAATAATGGCCTCAACAGTGACTCGCAACATACAGTAAAATGATTCACTTCATTATGTACTAGGCGTTTTGATTCATGACGTGCCTTTGCCGTTCAAAGTTACTTTATAACAATGGAAATATTTTTACCCGACCTTTCAATACAAAGCGAGGATTTTTAATCACTGTTAGACCCTATTTTACAATATGCAGGTAAGCTATAAGTACGAAACTTTTCCATCATATTAGTAGTTAACGATTTTTTAATCTGTTAGTAAAGTTATCTACTTAAAACTTAAATTAGTTTATAAAATAATTACTGTTCTGGTAGTGTTGGTTCCTTTTAAAGTATAATACGATGATGGAATTATCAGTGGAAATATTTATTTTTCGATTAGGTAGGTAGATAGGTATATAGTTTTTGTTGCTAAAATGACGATTTTTTGATTTGATGCTAAATAACGAAAAGGTCATGAAATGATAATGAAAAAATAACAACACCTTTAAAAAAACGTTTTATTTTTAAAACAACTCGTACTTTATCAGTACAATAAAATTCACCTAGCGTCACATTATTTTAACAATGAAAAATTACAAGGTATTATTTTATACACACTTGTTTCTACAACGCAGGGCTCAATTGATTTAATTTATTTCTTATCTTTCTCGAATCTTATAAAAGATACGATAATATTTTTTATCATAATCATCCGTAAAATTCAAAGAAGTTTAACTTTTCTGGAAATATAAAGTAACTGACAGTTTTATATTCAGACCTTTAAAAAAAAACTTCATACATAAAACATTATCACAGTTTTTTATAAAATGTAGGTACATAAATGGAAATATTATTTTAAAACTTTAGCTGAAATTATTTTAGGTAAACTTCTAAATGACTTGGTTGAAGCGCTACAGGTACATCAATTTGAATTGTCTTTCATAGTTCTATTTTTAATTATTTTCGATTGATACTGACATAATTACTGTGTTTATTATAATAACAATAAAACTTGCAATTTAGGACTACTTGTAATACCTATTCAGCAAATGCTCAGTGTTTATTTGTCATTTAAAAATTGAAAATACCTTACAATATAACGTTGCTTGAATTTTAAGTATCGATACAATTATATTAAAAAGTTATGGCAGTACAAGTAGTTATTTAGTAAGTTAAGGTTTGTTAAAAAAATTAGATAAAAAATATTTAGGAAAGTTTTTCACTCACTTAAATGCCCAGTAAGGAAAACACGTCACTGTTTGAGAAAAGTATTTATAACAATGAAATAATTTTGAAAATGATAATATTTCAAAACTAAACGTAGCAACAGATCATTGTAATTATTAATAAAAGTATTAATAAGGTATTAATAGGTATTGATAAACCAGTTTTCTTCAGTAATGTGATGGAATACGATCTTTGATATACTCCAGCAAATAATTTTCATAGTTTCTCCGAAACTATTTCAGTATATTCGAAATTTCTTACTCCTTGAGCGAAACCGACTCGAACGATTTCCAATTTAATCTCAAGTAAACCACGACTTACTTAAGGATATTACAATATTATATACAACAGTGAAATACAATTGAAGTTTCAGATTCATCAACACATTTAGTTATCCTAATAGAAAACCTATGAAGCATTAATTATTTACAAACATCCTACTTAAATCTTAATGGCTGACACAGTAATGGAATATTTTTCTGACTTCATAAAGTATTTTTATAATTATACCTACTCGTAAGTGCATATATGTACCAATAGTTATAGGGAATTAATGTTTCATGCACTGCTTGTGTAACTTATCTTGTCACTAAAATATAAAAATTAATTAAAAGTCACATGATTAGAGATCAAAAAACTGAATATCCAAGTATGCACCTTACAAAAATAAGCCCACTGTGTACAATGACAGACTCTCTGATTTTTTCTGACAGCAGTTTAACCAATCACAATATAGCGTGTATATTATAATTATCTATCAATTGGAATCCGCTATGTACCTACGATGGATAATAATATGATTATTAAAAAAAAGTCTTTGTATGAAAACTGTTTTTTTTTTATTTTTGTACTCCTAACTGTGAAGGTCTCAATTGCGATTCTGCCCGCGACTAACTGATTTCTCTAAAATTCACTTGCTTTTTTGTCCACATTAATAAACACTATTAAATGTAGGTATGTATGTAATATTTGAATATAACCAGGCCGCCATACATCGACACCGATGGTACTGTCTTGTGTTTCTTGTTCATACATATATAATTATATATACATTATAGGTACATATAGATTAAACCTTGATCATATAAGTAAATTAAAAAATATACTATTACGTAGTCAGAAAAATGATAAAGAAATGACACAGCTATTTATTTTATAGGAAATACTCGATACTCGTATATTGTCGATATGCTCCACTGGAATCACGAAAACACCTCTGTCATTACATTAAGATATGTACAGTCTTCACAATTTTGCTTAATCTATATTGACTGAGTGTCTATAATTTTGCCTTTGTGTCGTTTCGTTGATCGTCTTTGTGTTTTAAGAATCGAAGTTTATCCGCAGTGCGGTACCTGTTGAGAAAACATTAAATCGGTACTTATATAAACTACAGCAAACAAACTAAAGTTCTAGATAGTTAACCAATTAATAAATTATCCATCAAGTACCTAACTTACTTATTTGAATATAATGAAAATTTACCGATCTCTACAAGGTAGGAAGCAAATAAGTTATTCGGGCTTCATTATATTGATAATAATAATATATACCCTAATAATATATATTATTTATAAAGTTATGTTACATAATAATAAGTATATTTTCTTAATCACCAGTTTGGAATAATTGATTATGTAATACGTAATCGTGATTATTATTATTATATTACATAAAAAATATGAGCATAGGATTTTATAACGCTCACAAACAATATTTACAATTCAAAAATGTTAAACTCCTTAGGTATATGTTAAAATAGGTAGGTAAATACCTACCTACATGCCAGAACAAGGAACATACATAAAGCGAGAAATAAACGCTAAACTTATGAACGTATTAAGCAATGTAAACAATGTTAGAGTGTTAAAGTTTTGTTTTATTAAATTTAAAGTTCTTGAACCAACATGGCTTTAATTTCTTGGGAAATTGGTAATTAAATTTAGTTGTCGGAGTTAGTTAGGTACTTACATGATTAAAAATCATTGCTGCTTTTGTTTTTGCCCTCGAACTCATCGATTCAGCCAATATCCACCCTATCGTTCCAAATAAAAAATAATACGTACTTACTTAGATCGTTTTTTTCTTCTGACTGTGTCCACCGGCGCTGCTTCTACACAGAGCGCTATTAATTTTGAGTTGCAGGAATACCTAGTAAAAACATACAAAGGAAATAATGATTATCTCATGATAATAAATTCATAGTAATTTATGCGATTTCTCCAAACTGCTTTAATTATCTTTAAGACTCTTGAATAACTCAAGAGTCTTATAAATTAACTTGAATATCATTTACCTAATACGAATATAGGTACTTAAAAGTTATACCTATTCTATATTAGACAAAAAACCAGTAAACAATTTTAGAACCACAAGTTGAAGTTTGGTTTACGTATTTAGCAAAAAAGAACATCAGAAACACGATTCAAGAACATCATATCATTTTTTCTATTTAAAGAGAGAGATTATAAGCTCAACAAATCTGAAGACTTTGGTATTGTATTATTCAATTATGGTGATCATTGAAAATAAGATTAGATCTATTTTTGTTGTCAGTATAATTATATCAATTTAAGTTACGTATCAAAATGAAGGTACTTAAAAAATAACAGTACGATTACCTAACAACACATCAGTCACCTGTACTATAATACCAACGCTATTTATCTAGACAATATCGTGATAATGAATTGATAATGGCGCCTTTTCAGAATAGCTTTTAAGGAAAATTGATAATCTAACCTTATTCATTATCACACGGCTTCAAAAACTGTGGAAACAGTTTGTTCGGTTAAGAGTAATACAGCTGGTTTTTATGAAATCCAAGAAGTTTCTTTAGGTTTAACTTACGAACACTTGACTATGACTGGGCTCATTGTTATGTTTTAGGAAATCAGATATTTTATGTACCTGTTATCAGTTTATTTAAGGGTGTTTTTACGC
The DNA here is from genome assembly GCA_038024825.1 of Polylopha cassiicola. Classification (NCBI taxonomy): domain Eukaryota; kingdom Metazoa; phylum Arthropoda; class Insecta; order Lepidoptera; family Tortricidae; genus Polylopha; species Polylopha cassiicola. Next base: position 8,532,618 of record CP149044.1, on the reverse strand, counting down.
CCAACGACCTAAGCTTAGAAGTATCTTTCCCTTAAAATAATGGGGACGTCCTTTTTTGGATTGCGGGATTTATATTGTACTAGTAAGATAATCTTGACGACTGGGTGTATTAAAAAAATGTTACGGTTACATTTATACATAATATATAGAAATATTAATACAGAATATTCTAATCTGTATTAATATTTGAGCCTGCCAAATGTAACCGGTTAGGTTGTGGTTGTCTGGTCCAGGTAACCCATAAGTGCCTCCTTATTCATTTGTTTCTTGTTAGTTCTAGTTCTTGTTCCTATTAGTCTGTAGGGTAAGTACCTATTGCCATATTACTGTTAACTTACGTTTCTTGATCCAAAAGCTTGTTGGATCGGAGCGACGATGCTAACCCCAATTTATCGGGGCTGCCACTGTGCCACGCGTCGCAGTACGCATCCATTGCGGGCTCACCGTTCGGACTGGTTCCGTGCCACACGGCTTTTGTTGGCCTAGTTGTAATTAAAATTAATAAAAAGTCCGAAAAATGATAATACAGTTGATATTACGGTATGAGTAAATTATGTTAGTATATTCAAGAAACACTTGATACGAAAAATCGATTGTTCATGGTGTTCCCATGAATAATTACTTTTTTGACGTTGTGTGCAGATGTAACCTATTAGGCTCTGTACCTACATTATTTTTCCATAGTATATTAATACTTACCTAGTTTATTTTACTTCGCAATCATAACCTTGTGCCTTTTTAGTAATACATATTATTATACAGCACAAGTTTTATTTATCAAAACTTAGTTAATACTTCAAGTTAAGAAAAAATACTTAATAATAAAAAACAGACCGTAGAGGGTAATTTTTTCAACGAAATGTGACATACGTAAGGAGTTTCATTATTTTCACAGTAATTCGGATAAAATGACTTATATTAATTGTTCATGTACATTATTGTACATGAAATCTTACCAGCCAGGATCCATCAGGACATTCTTCCCACTGAAGCTATATATCCTGGGTGCATGCGCGAACAAGGCGCCGGAGCCGTCAAACATCTCCCCCCACGAGTTGAAGAGCACGTCTCCGCGCGTGTTCACCACGGGGATGTCGCGGTCTACCCAGCTCACAATCGAATCCATAGTTTGAACCCTATGCGAAGAAAAAAGATAATTATAGCGTTAGACTATCGTCAGCTCAGTCAGTTGTAAATTTTCCGAAACGTCAGCCAATAAAATAAAATACGCGAGTTAAATCTGTTTATAGTTGTTTCATCCCAATAGATAATTATCATTATTACAATTATTCAATGCGACAGTGAAAATAAAATAATACATTTATTTTCTTCCTCTGTGTACGGGCTGAATAAATCAATTTGCTATATACGCACTTCACCCACACGGTAATCACAAAAGTCATTGATATTGGTCGGGAACTTTCATATTTAAGTATTTTTAATCAATTTAACTCACATTACAATATTAATTACAAGTAGGTTTACGTAAATATAAAAAAATCGTGATAGGCTAAACTTTCTCAATATGTCAGCCAAAAATCAATACAAGAGAGTACAAGCATTACCAGCAGCTGTTCCTTTCCTATAAATTTATAGAAAGGAAATTGAGGAAAAAATATAATTCTACCAATTAGGTGTTTTAATTGGAGGTCAGAATAATCCAGTAGTATTCGGTTACAACATCGGTATATGCCGCAAAATTAATAGAAACTCATAAATTTCCACGTTGTTATTAATTATTTGTAATAGATTTATGCAATGTGAAATTGATAAATCCGTTTGAATGCGTAAAATCGAACCGAATCGTGTCTAATATTTCGTTGCCAACGAGAATCTATAACGAAATTCCACTGACAATTTTATCTGTAACTAACTGCCGTTTTTTCGTAATTTTCTCGGCGATATATAATTACATAGGTATTGAAATTTTAAAATAACATTCAGTTCTTCAATACGAGTCTATTTTTTTATTTGCGAATGATAGCCATTTGGTAGGAATCAATATAATACAAAGGTTCAGCATTATTTGTCCATTATACTGGTTGTCCCTATAACCAAAAGTAAAACTCAGGGGTCTTATGAAGCAGCTCGTATGCTAACAAATTAAGCAAATGTGATCATAATTAAAATCTTATACTTTTCTAAACAGTTCTACTTTTATGAAATTCGTTATTTTCGATGCACTATGCCAGTTGTTTGAGTGCTTTCAGTACAAATACCGGAGTATATTGTAAATCTTATCTAATTCCACAAATATTACCTATATTTTTTAGACATTTCTTGTTCCAAAGTATGATAACAATTGCATTTTCTAGTTATATTGATTACGCACCTAGATGATATGAAAGCACGGAATTCGCCCCCGAGTCCCGCTCTCTGCGCCTGTCGCTGACACTCGTAGTTGGTGCTGCTGACTCCGTGCATGTCACCCGTATGAGGCTCGTTAAGAGCTGCGAGACGTAACTATACGAACGAATAACTAAATTAGTAGATAACAAATAGCGGAAAGAACAGACTGAGTTAACAGATGATATTTTATAGATATCGGACATCGGTAATCATTTATTCTGAAAAACTAAAACACCCCTAATAACTATAGGTTACCAACAATAAATACATAACTTTTAGTAAAACATCAGCTACTGTAAATTGAAATTCTAAAGTGCGTACTTTCAGAGACAGTTCATTAAACTTATTATACTGAAGAAAAAAAAACAAAGCATACCACAGGTCCTTCTCCTGCAGGGTTTTTATGGTGAACTAAACTAGAAGTTTCTAGAATATTCTTCGTTGGCACACGCGCTGGTCCGTTTGTTATGGGCGCTTGGATAGCCAGTAGCGTGCCCATCTGTTAAATGAAACAACACGTTTAGGTCATACTATTGTTATATCAATTTCCGTTTTTATAGTCATACCGTGAAATTTCGAGTACGTAAGTATTATGATAAATAATAATAAGGCCCGTCCAATTTTTCCGATGTGATAATTTCATTTGTTTTCTTTGACACATTTTTAGTTTTTTGTAGACGTAGGTAATCAATAATTGGTCGATCGATTCTTTCTAATATTTAGCATTCATAGAGGTTAAAATGAGGTTAATATTGAAATAGTGATAAAACCCACCCAACACTGTTCTAAAACTTTTTAATCGCTACATAAACTGAATCTACGATGCAAAATTCAATTAAATGTTTTAATAGCAGCAATTTCAGGATTATTAAATATGGAAATAACGTTCCAAAACTTGTACTGGAAAATGGATTTTCAACAACAACAACAATTTCACATGTCACGGAGTTGTTTTAACCGCTCACACCAATTAAGTGACCGCGAATGTTAATTAACTATTTATTAAAACCGCGTTTACCACTCTACTGTATTAGTGTTATAAGTGGAGATTAAAAAATTAATACTTACCAGCCTACTTTTATGCATAGTAATATAATACATCCATAGGATGCACGCAATAGTATGTATGTACATTAACTATCTGAATTACCCCTGTGTATCAGTAATTTCGGATGCTTTCGCGGTTGAATAAATTGGAATGACACAACTACATAATAACGGATTTAACTAGCGTGTATTAATTTATATTCGCTTAGTCGGCTTCAAATATGGGAACTGTAAAGTTTCCGAAACGTTAGTATATTAAGTAATATACGCGAGTTAAATTCGTCAAGTACCTATAGTTGTTTCATTCTTTCATGTATAAAACAAGGATAATGATTGTACCTTTTAATATAATAAACACCCCTGTTTATGTTTTGTTAGTTATATATATTTTAAAAGATATTTTATCAAAACGCATTTCCTTATAAAGAATACATAGTTTACAAAACTTACAGCCACATACTGCCACCCGTTGTTCACCCGCACTAATAATGCCTGTTCTTGTATCACGTACGCCATTGTACCAAGCTGGCTATTAGTTCCAAGCTGTTGACAAAAAGTAGTTAAAGATACTTTATTTCTATTTTTTACTTTAAAAAAAATATTATGTCCTTATTTTCCACAGTCAAAATTCAGTTATTTGTATCCGAATTGGTCTCCTTTATCATCACTAAACGCTGTGATTGTCTTTGAACCAATTCAAATTATTTCGTAAGGCTGTAGCACGAGGCTGATTTGTACTTATAATAATATCACGATCTGAATGCCTGAAGGCTGATTAAACTGTCATTTGAAGCGTTTTATTGTTTTATCTAGTTATAACCAAATTAAAATAGGTGGCTCTGGTTTGTTGTTAAATCCTATTAATTAATAATAGGTCAGTGGAATTATAAGCCTTCTTTGAAATTTCTGTCATTAATAAATAAGACAAGATTATGAAAAAAATAATTAACTATTTACCTGTCATTATTTTAAGACACAATGCTTATGTGTCATGCAGTTAAAAAGTTAAACTCACTGGTAATATTACTTACTCGTAGTAAAGATTCCGTCGTCTTGAAGATGATAGTTCCGACCATAGTTCGTCCGTCTTCATCGTCTTCAAACTCGGTCTCTCCCAGAGGGTCCAGTGGATCTCGGAAACCTGTGATATAAAATTTTCTTCAAGAAACTACACTCGTAAAATATTCTAGGTTACGACTTGAATATTATTTCTCATCTTGTAGCTGTTTTATTTGAAAGCGATGCAAAGTTTCTTGTTCAACAAAATATGGAAGAAGAACCATAATAGTATGATATACGATATCACTCGTGAGACCACAGGAGAAGCGACGAATTTTGTATAATGAATTATCTAGTCTAGCAACAGTTCTTGGCTTGTTGTTATTATTACCATCATGTACCTAATGCCACCGTAGTGTTCGCATCTACCCACTAACCAGGAATTGGTATATTTTAAATTCTAATTGATGCATTCAAAATATAAGTTTTCTTTAGAATTAAGTATTGCAGGATTGGAGCAATACTTGATTATAAAATGTGTTCATTTTCAATAGTACCATCCTGTGCGTAAAACTATTAATAGAGTAGGTAGGTAGCTTTCTTTTTCTTATTTTATCGACTTACCATACGGTTCCGACCGATATGGTCCCATGTGATTCATAGTCCGTAAGATGTGAAGAGAATCTCGTGATTTACCTTTCAAAAGAAATAAGTAAGTATTTGATGTAGTATGTTGTACATTTATCCATGACCAAATAATTAAACTATAAACACAATATCTAGTTAGGCTATTAATTATCAAGCTGTGGTAATCCCTCACAATTCCTCTCAGATAGATTACAATACAGACTATAATAGCGTCTATTAAACATAATCAGTATTAGTTTACTGTTATAATATTTATATTCACCTATTTATTTTAAGCCTCAAAAGAATTAAATTAAAAACAAAAAATAATAACATACTGAGGTTCAACTTTTCTTTTGCCTACTTGTAATGAACGCAAAAAGCTTCAATACATTATCGATAGATCGCATCAACTTTACCAGTTACCTACCTGTTCCCGGCTCCCTGCGGTTAATTCCAGGGCTATCGGTCAATATGTCAGACGGGACTTCGTTGGGATACGGCCCGCCGGGAGCGCCCGGGGGACCTGGTGGTCCCGGAGGGCCTGGCACCGAGATGTATTTGATATTGGGCATCGGCGCGGCTGCGGGGCCCGGTGGCCCTCGAGCCCCTTCTTTTCCGGGCAACCCCGGCGTGCCATCAAACCCCCGATCACCTTTTTCGCCTTTTATCTAAAGGAAAACAAATAGTTATTGCTTCGTTTGATTTCGTGTTAGTTTTTCCTGTACGGGTAAATGAGCAAGGCTTAAAAGTATTTTAGGAAAGGAAGTGACGTATAAAATGTATCTATTGACTCTACTCGGTGCTTGTCATCAGTGAATGGATGGGTTGCAGTTTTTTGGTTGGTTGTTAAATTAAATTCAGCTAGATGGTGAAAGTAAACAATCAATTTAGGTACGGCTCATCAATAGGAGGTTCGCTTAATTTTTAGCAATGTTAAAAATATAGGTAAATGAAGCTTTTTTTTTATATTATTATAACGTCAACAACTCACCTTAACAAGGTCGACAGAGCTAAAGCCAGGGTCGCCTTTTTCACCTTTCTGACCTTGAGGTCCCATTTGTCCCGCGACGCCAGGTGGGCCCTGTGAGGTTTAAGCCTATGTCAAATGACATATCTAATTTAGGTTGACGTAACGTGTTAAGTAACATGAAACGTGTAACCACAATTAATTTACATTAGGTACGGGGTGTTCGGTTTCACGGATTACAAACAGCTTAATAAATGAAACAAGTTTTTATTAAAAGTTATGAATCGGTTGGTAGAGTGGACAAAATTAATATACACAACAAAAATGACTGGTTTTGGTACTCAATGTTTTTCGATCGTTTATATTTTATCTGTACGCCTGGTCAAGAGCAATTAAGGGATATTGAAACAACATTGTAAGAGCATTCACTTTAAAAATAACACTTTTTGTGTAAATAATTATTTTAGTAGGTACCTATCTCATTTTACGAAGTTGATAATTTTTGTCTACTACTTACCGTATTATAAAAATAGAACTAACCGATTAAATCAATCTTTTTATATATTTATTATTAATAAATAGATATTCAAAGCGGAAAGGTTTTCTTTTAATACAAATAATATTAAATAGAGCCTTACAGCATATCCTGGTAGTCCAATATCGCCAGAAGTGCCGTCATTGCCCGGTGAGCCAGGGGGCCCGGGCGCTCCCGGCGGACCTCGAGGCCCCGGCGGGCCTGGATGACCTCTTTTACCTCTTGGACCTGGTTCACCTTTCTCACCCTATGTGGAATCAATAAAATAGGTGGCAAAGTGATCTCACGGGACTATTTTAAGACATCAGAATAATGACATATTTTAAGTACAGGAAGGCGCCAAAAGAACATAACAATTATGACATGTTTACCAGAGCTATTATCTCCTTCTTTAATTTAAAAACTTGTGGCCCCGCTCCCATGACATTTGCTCCAGAAATAATAGAAATGTCTCTCAGCCCGCAGGGAAGCAACGCACAAGTTCTTAAATTGATTTTGTTAAAAGTATGAAACTTTCCGCAAAGTTTCGGAGTCATAAATATTACATGGCATTTGTTTTCATGTACCTTAGTCCAAATTGCTGCTTCTTCTCTTGAGATGGCGACTGGCCCTGGCGGTCCCGCATCGCCCCTATCTCCTTTTGGTCCCGTGAGACCAGGCGATCCCTGAGTTCCAGGTAATCCTGATGGTCCGATGTCCCCGCGCTCACCTGGCTTTCCATCGTTCCCTGGGAAACCTTGCGGCCCTTCCATGCCCCTGTTTCCTTTCTCGCCCTATAAAAATACTTATTATTTGCTTTTAATGATATTTGCACTAAAACAGGTGTAGAAAAAATTTAGACTTATACGCGAAATATCGTACTTTTCTCCAATAGCACCATGGGTTATTTTACTTTTCCCTATGATAGATGTTTACCTACTCATTTAAATAAGGTTCAAAGAATTTTAATCAAGTTACACAATTAAAATATTTTGTCTCCAGGCATGGTAGGGTAGGTTTTAAATTCCTAGACGACTAGACCTAGAAATATCTAGACATGTAATCTAAGGATTTCTTGCGTGTCTTTAATAATGGTTGTAGATTCTAATTCAAGTTATAAATAGGTACCTTGCCCAATAAACGTTTTGATAAATATTGTATGACTTATATTTTTATTTTTATCGAAATTTAATAAAAAATAATTAGTTAAGTATTTAAGCCTACAAAAAATATAACAGTAACTAAGTAAGTATGTTTGTATAAAAAAAACATACATAATATAACACAAACAAAAATACTCCTATAATAGGTAATAGTGTAGGCATCTACTTACCTCCATATTTGATTTTGCGTTCACATTTCTACGATTCCATTACAACTCATACCTACATACTAACTAGGTACAATATTATATGTTACCTAGTTAAATACCTTAGGGTTTTGTTTAAATAATATTCAATTACTGCAAATTGTCTATTCTGTACCCTTCTTCTGAATAATATGTAGGTAGCATATCATGTTTTCATTAAATTTCAATAAGAGATGCCTCAATTAGCACAATATATGTTCTCAGGGTTTAAACCCTGGTTTTACTACCTAACTTACTCATATACGATATTTTATTGTTTCCTTTAGAGAATTGACTACCGGTGCCGTAAATTAGGTAAGTACTAAATACCTAGTAGAAAAAAACTGAATAGTTTTATTGCGCAAAATACAAACTAATTTGTAATCGAACTCTATGCCTAGGGCTTATAATATATTGAAAATGCTTATAAAAAACAAAACTCCAATTTGAAAATCATAACAATTCAATCAAAATGAAAACTAATTCAAAATTAGTAGGTAATTTGATAATTTCTAACCGCTCGAGTCACCGGTACGATACAATTACGTTTAAAGTAATATCGTATTTTTTATATTAGGTACCTACAAGCTAGTAATTACCTTTTCACCCCTCTCGCCGCAGTCTCCTTTCACCCCCCTCGCGAGGGTGGATACGTCTCGGGGGCCTGCGAACATTACGTATACCGTCATTTATATTCCGGTTATGGAAAACTCATAAAATACAACGGGAGTTATTAGTTGGATAAACTGGGGTTGCGTAAGTACGGTATTGTGGTTCTCTTGCTTTATTAATACGAAGTACAAAAGCGAAAGGTTTTGTGTTAAGACCTCTTCAGTTTTCTTGAATAAGGTTCTTATAAATCTTACGATATGGATTGGATTTCAGTTTCTCTGGGATGACTGACTTATTACTTATAGTTATATTAAGAAATTCATTATAACTGGTAAAATATTCTACTTAACTAAATTATTTATAATTACGTCAGATAAATTTGTTAATAATCGGTACAAAATCAGTTCCTTGTGAGTGAAAGAAAAATAGTTAGGTTATTATATGAGAATGAATGAGTTAAATAATACTCGTAGTCTTGCTTTATGTAGGTACTACCTATCTTGTACGCTTCTGTTTTTCTTAAATACCTTATTCCTAGGTAGTGAATTATTTAGTTAGAAACATCGTAATAAGTCTGTATCTTGTAATTTAATATGATTTTCTGTAGGTAGGTAAGTACGAAATTATTGATCTTACCAATTGTGAACTTTTGTCTGAAATATTTATGATTGAAGATAAATATACCCAATACTTTCCAACTCCATAATTATCGACCAATCATTCATTGTTCTGACTTTTGATGTTATAATAAAATTACATATCTAGTTACGACTTTATTTGTGAAGGAATATTTATTTCTAAAGAAGGCTTACCTATGTAGGTCATACATAAATAATTAATAATTCAGTCTTTAATTAAACCCCGTTTGGGCACAAGCTTCTCTGGATAGAGATTTAGACCCGACGGCCATGCTGCATCAACATGGGTTGTTTTATTATATACTAGATTTTGCTCGCGACTCCGTCTGCGTGAATTTTCATACAACATTACATCTCCTCTTTTAAGCCCTTACAACTCTTTTTTCGCAATTAAAAGTAGCCTAAATCCTTTCTCATGCTCTTAACTATCTATGTATCAAATTTCATTTAAATCGTTTCGGTAGTTACAGCGTGAAAGCGAGACAGACAGAGCTACTTTTGCATATATAATATTAAATTAGGATTAGGATATATTAATATATTTAGTATAAAGTAGGTACGTACTTACAATAATATATTTTTTGTACACAGACAAACATGTATATACATTAAGTTATATAAAAATTTAAAGAAGAGAGCGACAAGTTGAGTAATAAAAATACTCAATAAGTAGAAAGTTAAATTATAATAGTCTTACCAGTGCTTTCAGTCCCCGCCAGTACAGAATTTTCTGACAAAAACGGCCCCGGCGGCCCCGGGGGGCCTGGCGTTCCTTGAGCACCTGATAAAAAATGAGAACAAATATAAAGAAAATATATCGTCTCAAGTCAGGTGTAGAGTAGAATTTCATAGTTATCCACTACAGTATACAATTAAATGTGTATCCAGTGTATCACCATGTCAAGATATCGATATAAAATGATTAAATACTGAAATTTTCCTGATTTTTTAACGCTTTATATCTCTACCACGAAATATTATAAAGTTCAGGTTTCCGATTCCATTCAAAAATTTCGTTAGAAATTTAACAAAAACCAATTTCAAATGTAAGGACATAACGAAAATTAAAAAGAAACGCTTTAGTAAAATAAATTAATCGAATAAAAAAAAAACAAATTAAATATTAAACCCAAATTTAGGACTCGTCTCCTTACAGAGTGACAAAATTCATTTACAGAAAATAACACTCTCTAAGGAAAATAAAACGACTGACTCGGTCATAAAGAGTGAAAGTTACGTTCGGCAACGATAAAAAAAACTCTCAACCTGTACACTTGACGTAGATTTGAAAAATAAAGATTTTCCAAATCGTCGCTACATAGTCCTAAAATCTTGCAAACGAGTTCCCTTCGCATAAATAAGGGTCATAGTGAAACATAAAATTTGATGGTTGAGTTAGTTTGTTACCTTTTTCACCCTTTTCGGCTGGGCGGCCGTGAGGGCCAGGCAAGCCCGGGGACCCGTCGCGGCCGGCCATTCCGCGCTCGCCTTTGGCACCATGCGGGCCTCTCAATCCCACGTAGCCCTAGTAACATAGTTATAAGCTTACGGGTTGAAGGTAACATAACGTCGTGTTACGAGGGTCAAGCCGGTGCTTATTGCGTTAACCCCGAATTTATTCTACACGTACCTACTAAATTAGTGAGGGTCGTAAAAGATTTTATTTTGATTTCGTACGCATGCCTTTTGTGTTTGTTCAAAAGATGGTGTGTCTTATCTGATTACAAGTAGTACCGGTGTAAGTGCGGACGCGAGGTCATTCAACCATGAGGCTTTCGATTGTAAAAGACTATTAAGTAGCGTTTTTTTCTTATTTTTGCATTTAATAGCAATAGAAGTTTACTCATTGGATGGTGTATATATGTACATACGAAAAAAAATTAATTTAGTTGTTTTAGTAGCAAGTTTGTTAAATACGAAGATAACTGGAGAAACGTTTTATTTAGTTGTAAAAACGAATCCTGCATTACATTCATTCAAGAAAGGATTTTTTTTAATTTCACCCCCTATGGGGCTAAAACGGGGGCAAACATTTACCTATATTGTAGTTTATGAACACGGTCTTCTATTAACATTACTTATAATGTTACCTATCGCTCATTTCCCTTGATGAAATATCTACCTCTTCAAGCTAGTAACTAATTTACATACTCACCCGTTCACCTTTGTCGCCTTTAGTGCCATGTAATCCCCGCTCCCCTTTGTTTCCTTGGTAGCCCCTGTCACCTTGTGGGCCTGGGGGCCCCATGGGTCCTCTCTCGCTTAGGGGTCCAGACACGCTTGGATTACTGGACACAAATAATCCCGCTGATTCCTAAGAAATGAGGAAATGGATTATTATTAATACAACGATAAGAAACATGTGATAAATAAGGAAAAATGTTTCCTTTTGTCTTTTCGAGCATATAATTTTGTTATCCGGAAATTATATACGTACCTACAGGTAAATAATTTCCGGATTTTATCACTTTGTCACACAATATGCAATCATTAATTATATCTGTGCAAATTAAGACCGGTGTATGAAATCTAAAAGATTTCTACGAAGATGAATAATAATAACAACTTAATATTAAATAGGTATTAATATTTGAATAATGAAAACGTCACACAATCACACACACAAAGAGAGAGATAGACAGATATTAATTCAAACTTATAAGATCCTGTCATTGTGGCGACAGGAGTTAATAAAACATCATGTTTATATTTTTATTTTCAAACATACGAGTGAAATAGAGCTTTATGTTGGTTTTTGCATATTGGAAAGTAGAATTACCTATATTTAGGTACTCAAACTTACCATAATTGCAGCTGGAGGGCCTGGTGGCCCTGGTGGCCCCTGAGATCCTGGCGTGCCATCTATCCCTGGTTCTCCTTTAGGACCGGGTTGACCTTCAAGCCCTGTAGGACCGATTTCACCCCGCTCGCCTCTATCACCTTTTGGGCCATTTGGACCCGGAGGGCCAGGGTCCCCCATTTGACCCTGAATGAAAATCAAGATTAAGTAATAATTGACAATTTTAATTAAATTCATAAAAAGGAAAAAATTACGTGTTTAAATATTAAAACGAAATCAGTACCTAGTACTAAGATTCTGTATTGGTTATTTATTGTTTGCTATTCGGTCTTTATGACAGTCACCTTGGCCACTATTTAATTTTTTGATACAAATGAAACTATTCTGACTAAAAGAGCTAAAATCTATTTATACATTTTTTTTAGGTACTAAAAGTGGTGACCTCACTTTAACCAAGAAAATAATTTACTGGTCGTACGTAGAGCCGTGCCATACAAAAATGCAAAGAAGAATGGTTACTAGGTACTTACCGTTTTTCCTGGGGCCCCAGTAGTTCCGTCTGCCCCTACTGGACCCTGAGGCCCTGGTGAACCTTTCAACCCTGGCATGGTGTTCAGGATTTGAGACAAGTCGTTAACTGTACACTTGCAGTGACCCGATAACGAAACCTGCATAATAAAATATTTTCGTTATATATTTATTACCAAGCAAAGAAAAACACTTTTAGTAAATAAATCAAATTAAGAAATCATTATTTCCAGCAAATTAAAACATTCAGATTATGATAAAATGCTACGTATTTTAATATTATTATTGATCTAATTACTTACAGCGGTTCCTTTTTCTCCTGTTTCACCAAAATCTGCAAGAGAGTAATTATAATCATTATCTAGACCTTAGTTATCAGAGCAAAATAATAAGAATATATAAAATACATTAAGATCATATACATGGCAAGTTTATTTTTTAACAATCGACTATTTAAACATGTAAATGCAAATAGACAGTAATCAATACATAGTATAAAACAAAGTCGCTTTCGCTGTATGTCCGTATGTATGCTTAGATCTTTAAAACTACGCAACGGATTTTGATGCGGTTTTTTTTAATAGATAGAGTGATTCTTAAGGAAGGTTTATAGCCCCCGTGCGAAGCCGGGGCGGGTCACTAGTATTTAATAAACTAGACTGAAATAAACCCAGAAAGCTGAAACTAGACTGAAATAGAGTACAGATTTAACATAAGAGAACGCGTAATTGTTTTCTTTCGCTTACTTAATATAATAATAATATAATTTGTTATTAGATTATACTTAAACGTTTGCGAATGTCAGATGTCTCTCTATTCGGAGTAGAATTTCATTGAAACAATTAGAAAGACTAGAATTAAGAAATTAATGTTATATTATCTAGTGAGTATCCACATAGCTTAGATATTATCATATAATATGATAGTGTCGTGTGGGAGCTGATTTTAATTTATAGTTTTAGACTTACATGGTGATGAATGCGATATTACAGGTAGCCGGTTCTCATCTGGATTTACCTAAAAAAAAAGAAGCAAGTATTTTATATAGGTACAGAAAGGCTGCAAAATTTCGATAAGACATTATTATCTCCGTAAAGTTACATTTTAAAGTTCTTGTTTATACTGCGCTTTATCTTCAGTAACGAGGTTAAATCTGTATAGTAATGTAGGAAGCGAATACCCGGATGTATGAAATGCGGCAACAGTAAATTAAGTGTTGCTATGACCAATCCACCTAAGTTTTATAAAATGTAACAATTTATTTTTAATACAGGAGGTCAACACTAACACGAAATCGATCGTGGACAATAAAATTTAGCCGGATTTAAAACATTGTGTTTTATCATGATCTATATTGTATGTGGTATTCAATAGGTAAAGTGTATTGACCTACTATAATATTATGAAATAGGTAGGTAGACTATAAAACATAACATTATATTCTAATAATCTTTTAAACGATATTTAACTAGATCGTCTAATTAATTAATCGAATAAATTTCAGTATAAATAAATTGGTATTGTATCAACCTAATAAAAATGCTTCAAGCAAATTCAGCACAGATTTACTCCTAAAAGGAAATCTTTCGAAAATGTATAATTTCTTTGATCTCAGATTGAGATGAATCAAATAGATCTAATTATGAATAAATATCAAACACAGGTACTTATCATTAATAATATTATATTTACCCTGAAAACAGATTTTCTTTTCTTTTCGGTTTATCTACGTAATTATTTTCTTACAAGTAAATAGTTAATTACAATTTTAGCATAGTATTTACGATACAAAATGTATTGTAGTACCTACCTAATAAAATAAATCAAAACTCATGTTTTTATACAAGTTTTATTTTAAATAACTCGGTACCTACCTACCACATAAAATATGCTTAAATTATGTAACTGATGTAAAAATGTATTCCGAATATCGTAATATTAACACATTTTGAAGTAAATAAAGTGTAATACTTGGGTACTACGATCTATAAAGAAAAAAACTGCCGTTCTAACGATAAATGCAGTAAGTAATATTTTATGTTCTTCATACGTACTTACTACGTTTATCAGAAATGTGGAAGCGACCCATGGTGTAATGGGATAAAAAAGCAGGATATCTCGTATTAAGGTAGATGTGAGATTATTCCCATTAGGTCTCGATTATATGCTTGTTTTGTCATTAATAGTCATTATAATGAGGAAGTTATTTAATTCAAGGAGTATAGGTACGAGATATTGAAATCTTAAGCGAGCTGTAGCGCACAACACTAACAATGGCCGTAGTTAACTACATAGACGTGAACACCCTCACTAACACTCTCACGATTGAATGTTCCGTGCACCTTTCAATACAAACTTCAACCAAGCGATACCAACAGAACTAAACAACACAAATACGACTAATCGAGTCCGACTAAGAGCTTTTGACACATGCAAATGAATCGATTTAAAGAGGTACATAGTGTTGTGTGCTGGTCACGTAAGCTTTTGCGGAGGGTTTTAGTGCATCGATTTGTCATTTTAGGCTTTCGTACAGTCGAATGGTTTTCTCTTTATGACATTACTCGTATGAATTTAACGTCTGTCACGGTGAATTTGCTCAGGTACCTACTACGGTTGAAATTTGATAAGTACCTACACTGTACACATAATATTAATAATGTTTCTTAACGGTTACATCATACTTACGTCAATGTCAACTAGTCAAATAGTATGGAACCTAGGTAAAGTCAACCGTTCCTTAAGCCACAGAAAGCGATGTAGTAGCAATACTAGCGCATTCCTCTTGGCAGGAAAAAACAATTTATTATGCCCGCTGCAGGAACAGTTTAAAAGGTTTCTGGCGTGAGTACAAAAGAGTAAAGTGTATTTTGTAAAGCTTATTTTGTTCCTTAGTAAACGTAAATAGCTCTACGTCGAGTTCTGATGTTGAGATTTCTGAATAGAAATAAGGGTTACAACAAGTACCTACCTGCAAGCTAATGATCGTAAACTGAAACATAATTATAAGAAGCTACAGTATAAAATAAAAGTTAGCTGTTCCTCTTAACGTGTACCCATCACGAAGTCTTTTGCTTTTTTGAGAATGAGAATTAGGTAAACAAAGTTAACTTACAAAATAATGGCTTTAATCCTACGACACACTGTGAAAAACTTGTACGTACATACGTAGTAAAAAATCCGTTATACGGTATTTATCTAAAGTTTAGCTAAAGTACCGCTAACTATTCTCAAAGGATTAAAGTCGCGAGCTTTCACATTCTAAAGCTTTTAAAATGCGCAAAATTTTACAATTCAATTTTACGCTTCGTTCACAAAAATGTGAGCGAATATTTTTGAAATGAGTACGTATAAAATGGAGAAAGCAGGTTCTAGATGGGGCACTTTAATTAAAATCGTCTAAAATGTAAATGTACTTCCACGTACAAGTTTCTGCAGAAACTGTTTGGTATTTTATTCTGTTGGACAACTTTTTAGAAAATCTATTGAATTTATTTGACTTTAAATATTTAAGTACTTTCCCTACTTGATTGGGGTATGAATCGCGTTTGTTTATTATGTAGGTAAATGTAGAATTTTGTATTTTTTGTACTTGTCAACTACACTTTGAGCAAGACGTAAAGTATTTAAGCCTAAGAAGTGATTGCTTACATCGCAATACCCTTATTGCGATGTAAGCAAGGCGTCAATTACATGCCTATTTTTTTTAATTAAAAGATTTACTTAGCCTGCTTTTACTTAGTGTGCTATTTATTGTTGTAATATAATAATATACTCATATGAAATGATACTCATTTTAACAAGACTCTCGATGACTTCCTATAATGGAGTTTACCGTAAAGATTCTGTAACTCTCGCTCATGGCAAAACTATTACTGTGTCAATTTTTCTCCCGCAATAATAATATTATTTACTTACGTGCTATCAGTGCTAGGAAGTTGACCAAAATATATTAAAACAATGTTTTGAAGTGTTTAAAAGATACTAATTATTGAATTTTACCACTGTTAAAGAGCACATTATCTGTCTACTATATTTTTATGAGACGGAAGGTGATGCCCTCAGTAAGGGTCACAAATGAAAAAAAACTGTTATTAAAAACAACCTTGATAATCTTATCTCGGCTTACAGTCAAGTCACGCCCCTGGGCACTCTGTTCGAGCCTAGATAGTCTCAACGATACATATAAATAATTCATACGATAGATACTGTGTCGATATTGAAACAATCCGCTTTCGTATGCCTTTTCGGGTGTTTTGGATTAAGGCGAAGCGAGTGGATCGACTCGGATATCTGAAGTTGGGACGCGGTCTTATTCCGCATGGACGGCCATCTTGGATCGACATGAATTAGCATGTTGTCAAGTTTGTAGAATTTGTACACAAGTATTTTTGTTTCGTGCAATGAACGAAATGATATATTGTTTAATTATTAAGTAGGTACACAGTATACCTAAGAAACAAGTTTTACTAAAAACCAAATCAAAAGACATGCCTGTAAAAGTAAAAGGATTTTGGAGATTCAGTTACCTAATATAATTTGTTTAAAATTGGAATTTATGTCATGTTATGTATCCAATACTTGATGAACACAACTTTTGGATTGGATTCCCTTCTCAGACTTTTCAAATTCTCGCATGCTGAAAAAGCAGTTTGCAACTCAATTAATCATTGTAACTATTTATGTATATTGTATTCATATTGTCTTCCTTCAGTATTTCATATTTATGTACTATGTCGTTCTTAGAAACACTGGTTGTACCTACGAATCATTATTTTTTCGTAATGAGTTTAAGGTTGACTGGTAGAGGAGGAGAAGGCATCAAAGCATTATTTCGCCTATTATACACTAAACTTATTAAACACATGCTAAGTATTGTTTTGTTATAAAGTGTAAGGAAATAAATAAGCATTAAGTATATTGTACAAATGTAAAAACGTAAATGTAAAAGGCATAACCGTAAATCGTTTACAATTTCGAAACAAATTCAACCTCAGCTCTCCTCTAATACTACCGGAATACTCCCTTAGATTTTAGCCAACCACCCCGCACATTTACTTTTATCAACAGCTTCACGCCGTATTACATTATTCCACGTTGTTGTTTATTTTCCCGAAAATACCTTGGTTCGAAAGGATAACCAAGTTTTTAGACAGGAAAGATTCCCTTTGCTTGTCAATTTCTTTTTGAAGCGAGTGAAATAGTTTGGCTTACCCCAATCTATGTCAATATTGGACGTCGGGAAATGTTAAAGGCTCGTATTGGATCTTTATTGTATTGGACGTACTTACCTACGAGTTAAATTGATATACCTAGTTATTTAAATATACTACCTGTTTTACCCTACCCACGCGGAATTTTTAACGTTGTTTTGAGAACTTTACAGTTCCTTTATATAGCGTTTAGTGAAAATAAAGTTGAATGAATGCAAACATTATTAAAATAAAATGAAATCATTATACTTATTTATAAAACTACTGATGGTCCACAATTATGAAGAATATTATTTCATATTGTATCAAATCTCGGAATCAAAATATCATAACCAATAAGTACGTTACCAACATTGTTTTCATACCTTAACTGTTTCTCGATAGTGTAGTTGCTACCGATGTTGGTATTTATTTATGATACCTATCATACTGAAGGTATTCATAATTCCTAATGATAGTGCGTGGGTGGGTTGAAACATTTGCAGAATTATTTAGATAGAAGAAGCTAAATTAGAACTGGTAGTATAGCGGCGATATGTTTAGGGTATAATTTAGAGTTCGGTTTTTCATTTTGTGACAGCGTTTTTACATGTGACAGTTTACCTGAATAAGGAAGGATATCATAGCACCGCCAAACGACAAAGCTTTAAATTTTTACCAAAATTTAGTAGGTATTTGCAGAGTTAACGCTAGAAGGTTAATTGTATCAAGATACCTAATTTTAACAAGGAAAGTCTGTTAAATCACTAAATTGTCAAAGTATTTCAGGTAAGTAATTGAGTTATGTTGTAGGTAAGTATAAATAAAAATATGAAATTTGGATTCCATGGTCTACTTGAAGCGCTAGCAGAGTCACCTGTGAAAGCTTATTTCTTCACTTTTTTGAGGTGCATTTGCTACATTTTTAATTAAAAAAAATGATTGATTATTCATGTAAGTATGAACGTTATCTTTTATGTAAAGAATGAATGTGGAAATATTTAAAATTAAATAAGTATTCAATTTATTTAGATAATCTAACATACTTGTGCGAACCGGATTTGGCTAATGATATCGAACACCAGATGTACACGAGCTTGATTAGCTTCCGGCCTGTCAGAACATGTCCGAGTTGATTTATTATGCGGGTCATTCGGTGGTCCGGTGATTACACTAGAATTAATGATTCCATTGATTATTTCAGTTTAACACAATAGCTCCAGAGATTGCATCGTACCACAGACTATAAATTGTCATCTGCCCGGCAAGCAAGTAAGGTACCTAATGGCAAACGCAGAAAAGCATCTACCTACCACTGTTATGTTGTTATACTATAGCGATAGTGCGTAATTGTTACTTTATTACGTGACAAAATCCTATTCTTGTTAATAATGTTAATGCATTACTAAAATATTCACAGATTTAAAAAGAACTGACGATTGTTTTATAATGTCGGCAGTAGGTGCTTAATATGTGTTATGCTCTCACTCACTGCATAATAATTATTATGATGTTATTTAAATAAATATTACCTGCTAAAGGATAAGACACTTTAAATCTGATGGGCAAAATAAAGTTATACGGGTTATATAATTGTCATCATTGCCAGCTTGTGATACTATCATTTGAATATGGTTAATGTCTACAATGAGTATTATTTTTATCGTACAGAAATAAAAAAAATCTTTACCTTTTTACTGGACGTTTATAATCACCTGTCATCTATTTGTTATCAGTGCGTACATGTAACAAACAAACTACGATTTGCTTGCAATACAAAACGTAGGCGAGAGCGGAAGTTAATAATGAAAATATAAAATGAGTTTTTTGTTAACAATCGTTTAAGTAAGTACCTAAGTGTCCGTTTCACAATAATATTGTCACACATTGATTTAACGTCATTGGAGGAGGTATATACATACCTCCTCCAATCTAAGTGGGTAAATCATGCTTGAGCAGTTTCTAGGTACCTTATTCCCCAACAAATTAAATGAATGGTTTAATAATCTTAAAAGCATCAGAAAAAAAAAATATGCACCTTAATTTCTGATGCCTTCGCGGTTACTACACATTGGAATGAAACAACTATTAACGGATTTAACTCGCGTATTTTTATTTTATTTTATTAGCTGACGTTTCGGATTCTTTACAGTTTCCATAATCGTAGCACGACTGAGCTGACAATAGTCTAACGCTAAAGTCAAGTGTTATGCACCTTATTAATTAAAGTTTCTGTTGCAGAAAGAAATTCCTAAAGCTTTCAAAGCTATGAACTTCGCTAGTTATTTTAATTTTCTTTTTTGAAACGGTGAAGAATAATTATCCCATCTCCGCGATTACTACATACTTGCGACCGTATCACAATCATTGAGTGTTCCACAAAAAAACAGAAATCTTAATGAATTTAGTCACGAATGTCATTTTACTAAAATTCGTCGTCAAACTGATTTCAATAAATTATCGGTGTCGTACAGTTAACGACAGTTAGACCATTACCTGAAGTTTACACACTATATTTCAATCATGTTTTTCTTTGTTAATACATTTATTAATACTTGGAAGTCTTGGTGGTGTTTATAATAGGCAATAAAAGCGCTTATTTTAGTGTCCGTACCTTAAGTACCTTACCTCTGCAAGTTCGTAACTTCGTATCCTATATTTTGAAACGTACCTTTTTCTTGAGTAAAGATGAATGAATGAATAAAGATGAGATATTATTAAGTCACTACTAAGTATTTAATTCAATAAACAGTTCTACTAAACCTGTAAATACCCTTAGATATAATTACATATAATTTCTAATTAGTTTTAACTAGTTTCTGTTTAACTACATAAAAATAGTATAAAATATAATTTAGTGTTGGACTATCGCCAGCTTAGTCTACTACAAATTAGCAATCTGTACTTTTTTAGAAACATCATTATAAAATTAATATAAGCGAGTTAAATCCGTTTTAATTGTATTTTGTTGAATATATGTGTAATATACAAAAATCATTTGAATATATTAATGAACTCTCTCGTTAGAATATAATCTGTAATGAAAAAATATTAAAGGTCATGCTCAAGACTTAGGCTAATAAACCACTAATAATATCCAAGATACCTATTACTACACTACATACGCAATTTATATAGTCTGGTAATTGTATCACATACCCTTATGTTGAATACAATAGGACAGCATGTTTTGCTCGAGTCTGTTTTCAATAGCCTCTTCCAAGGATAATGCGTCTTGTGGTTAGGGATATGTTCTAACCGAAATCCAATAGGAATGGAATTGTGTTCATATCAAAACGTTGTTAGGAGGTTACTTTTGGAAATACTTAGGTACTCGTACCATATTAAGTTGAAATAAAGAAATCACTTCGCTTTATTAGTTAGTTCAGTGGTGTCTAGTTGTTATTTTATTGTTTGTATGGATTTTTAAGACTATTAAATTCCTTCCATTACCTCTCCATTTTCATACAGTACACCCCTTACTAACGAACGGTAGGTAATACTATTATATCTGAGCTTATAAAAAAGACGTGGATAATAAAATAAACAACATTTTCAAAAAGATAATTTAACGATTGAACCACCGGTACCGAACTAAAAGAGTACTTGACAAATAAACTGTTAGCTTCATTATTCGTCAAATTGACATTATCACTTGTCAATTTGCTTCGTGAGTTTATTAAATAATTAAAATTATCTATGCAGAAGCAACGATATATACCTAGGTTAAAAGAATATTAAAAGACATCAAAGTAATTGCTGGTTTGAAATGTCTATTATCATACATATACTATCTATAAATAGCAACATTGTGTACAATTTCGGACGAAAGATAGTTAATAAAGTAGTACGACTCTCATAAGCAGATGGTATTATAACAGTCTTTACTACAATATACCTAATTTCACATTGGAATGAAACAACTATTAAAAAAACGAGATTAATTTGATTTGCTCATTCACTCGTCAAAAAGACTGCATTTTCAAATGAAGAACTTTAGAAATAAATAAAGAAAATACATAACACAATACAAATGGTACTTAGTCATAAACAAACTTTGGTAACAAAATGATTCCTTGACTGATTTATTTGAGTCGAAGTAGGTAACAAAAACAATTCTTCGACAAATAAATTTTAAAGTCGGGCGCACCAGCCAGACAGGCGAAATTAACCTGCGCTAAGCAGGTATTATCAGTTTTTAAAAGTGATTTATTAGTCGAAAAGAACAAAGGACTTTCCAACAACTTACGTAAGCTTTTTCATCCATTTTAAATAATTCTTTTTTATAGTCTAATGGACTTCTTTTTCAATTATGTATCTATTTTGAATAAATGATTTAATTTTGTCAACTAATGTTCACATTTAAAATAATATTCATCTATACTAATCTATACTAATATTATAAAGCTGAAGAGTTTGTTTGTTTGTTTGTTTGAACGCGCTAATCTCAGGAACTAGGTACTGGTTCGAATTCAAAAATTCTTTTTTTGTTGGATAGACCATTTATCGAGGAAGGCTTTAGGTTATATAACATCACGCTGCGACCAATAGGAGCGAAGCAACAGTGGAAAATGTGTAAAAATCGGGGAAAATATGAAGCCTTATGAAGAAGTGACAGAAGACTTTGACAGATCTTTGACGAAACAATCGGACGGGCAGGACGACGTCTGCCGGGGCCGCTAGTAATAAATAAAATACCTCTACAACAAAGGATATCATAAAATTATTTAATAGATCTGCCTTTAGTTATAAATTGATTTATGTTTCTATTGAAAATGTTACCAATTACCGTACAAAATTTTGTATGTGATTTTCCGTTTCGTACCTTAATTTATACCTTTGATCCATGACAAGTAATTAGCAGTTATAATTAAACATTAAGTAAGTATAGCCTTATAGGTAGGTACAACTAATTGGGTCGAAAACGTCTCAAAATTTATTGAGTTTCCATAATTCGATTATTATTTATTTTACTAATGTAGGTGCTTAATATTCCTAAGTGACTTTAAAAATAAAATAAATTTTAATTGTAGTACCTACTCGGAACTTAATGGTAACACATATAACACTGTTGTTTATTTGTACAGTATTCTGTAACATTATTGGGTATTTTTACACACTTTAAGTTAATTTATATTTCTTGATATGATATTCCGATAACGAAGTTAGTTGATAGTATCGTGTGGATATTTTTTTTTATAGCTAACATTAGATTAGATTAGATTAGATTCATTTATTTCCCAAAATTTATACAATATAATTACATTAGTATGTCAAATTACATGTACTCATATTGAGATCGTCAAAAACAAAAACAAAGAACAATAAGATTTAATAATAATTAACAGCAAAATCACAATTTCATTACAATAAGATTTTGTCATACATATAATGTCAAATATATTAACTATTATGGATTTTTCTCATTAGTCGTCGATACAATTTGTCAGACGGAATAATTCATATAATACAATTTAATACTATTAAACAGAAATTTAATAATTTATTTATATTTTTGAACAAATTCGTCAACAGAATAGAATGGATTTTCCAATAAAAAGTTCCTCAGTTGGCGCCGAAATGCTTCGTCAGACGGCACGTTCTTTATCACGTCAGGTAGGCGATTATACAGACTCGACTCATTTAGAGGTTATTCAGTTTTATATTAACTTGCATTGTTATAATCACCGATATTCAACTGACTACATCTACAGCATCTTTTGGCGTATAAAGCTAAAATATAATTTAGGATTCTCATGCTGGGCTTGCTGCGCAACACACTTGCTATAAATTGCCGCGATGCGACAAAAAGGAAATGAAGTGTGAGCAAAAAAGGTAGGTATGTTCCATAAACTAGCATGAATTTGTTTCTCCCTTTAGTGCCTTAGGACACTTTCGACATTGTGTTAAATGTATCTTTTAAGGGTTATTCGTATAAAAAGGACTTATAAAATGGAACTGTTTCAACTGTTTTTTTCTATGTACAACATGCGCATAGTGTAAGTCACTAACTTGCAATGTAAATTGCTTGTACGCGTTGATTCTAATTAACGAAACAATAATACTTAATAGCTTCTTTTTAACCCCCGACGCAAAAACGACGGGGTGTTATAAGTTTGACGTGTCTGTCTGTCTGTCTGTCTGTCTGTGTGTGTGTGTGTGTTCTGATTTTGATTCTGTTTTTTTTTGTTTGAAAGATGTATATGTCGGGAGTGTTCTTAGCTATGTTTTATAAAAATCGTCTCAGTAGTTTAATAATTAGGGGGGGTTAAAGAGGGGATGTAAAAATAAATGTCTACTAATATACTCGAGTGGGGTATCCAATGAAAGAGGGTGACGAGTACATTACAAAATTGAAATCATAATGAAAATCGGTTGAGTAGTTCAAAAATTATGGGGAGTAATAGTGTAAATGGTAAGCCCAATGTCGTCAAATATACTCGAGTGGGGTATCAAATGTAAGAGGATTACATGTACATTACGAAATTCCGTGTTAAATGGAAATTAGGTAAAAATAATAATATGTAGTAGGTACCTACGTACCTACTTATAAAAAGTATGAAATAAAAAAATAAATTAAAAATTTAACAAACCCCCGACATAAAAACTAAAAGGCCCTCTAAAAAGTATAACAAACTTACTAACTAATATTATGATTTTATTATTGTTATACTTTTTAGAGGGCCTTTTAGTTTTTATGTCGGGGGTTTGTTAAATTTTTATTAAGTAATTTAAATTGTTATTGAATTACGTTCAAATAACATTCCTAAGTTATTATCTTATCTTTGAAATTATAAATAAATAGCAGTAGAAAACTATTGTGTTAATAGAAACATACTCCTTGATTTTGTAACACATTTCGTATGATACCGACGCGGGTTAGATTACACAATTAGAGGGCAGGACACAAGGAGGGGCGTCTAGCCCTGTAAGTAAGTATAATCGGCAGAGGTACACGTAATACGATATATTTAGACTTACCAAATAATAATAATATGCTTGCTATATAATAAAGATACTTCAGGAATTATAATAAAGGATTTCTGATAATATCCCAGCTTTTATAGCAACTAATGTGTTTATCAGTATCATTTCACCAACATATTATTATAATTATAATTAGTTCACTACTATTTGTACCTAAGTAATTTTGAATGGGGCATAATAATATAATTATAGCTTATATAGGCGATGTTAAACAAACCGTTAGGTACCTATAAAGTACCTAGGTATTAGATTCGTTTTTCGACCTGAATATTAAAAAAAATATATAAGTGTTACTACTTACAGCTCGATGGGTTACAAATGACGTGCGTCCTTGAAGTCTGGCGCTAATTTTTGCTGGGGAATCTTCATCTTCCCTTCTCGGGTCGAACCAGCCGAAAGCAGCTCCAACCACCAGGACAGCTCCAAGCACCATCAAAGCCAAAAAGCCCGCAATCGCAGCTTTAGTCGCTTGAGATATCACCATCGCCATTTTGCAGATTTTATCACTTCAAAGTCATTCTTTGAATTAAATTTGTCAATCATTTACAGAGTTCGCACAAATTGCAAGCACGTAAGAAACATTTTAAACAGCCGCTTTTTATTTAATTTTTACTGTATTTTTAGAACTGCCATCAATGAAGCTAAATCGCTGTTTAAATGAGGATAATAGATATTGAGTACCAGTAAAATTTATGAATTTACGTCTATTAAATCAATAAAAGTGAAGAAGTTAACTTAACAAAAACCTTACCTGTCTGACTATGCTATAGCAAAATAGTTGTTGGCATATAGCAAAATTAACAAATAAAATAAATTATATTTACTTACTAAAAGGTACTAAATTAATATAAGAAATAATTCCCAATTCCCTGGAACCCGACCTTAATTGTTTGAAACGAAATAGTTCCGAGAGAACTCTTCAAAATTAGATTATCCCTTGCCATTTCTGTTAAATTGTTTTATGCAAATTTCTGAACAACACGGTACAGTTTGCGTATCAATACAAAGCGGTTTGAAGCGCGGGGTTCTGACGTGGTTTCATTGAATGCTAGCAAGAAGCTCGATAACCCAGATACCTATTATGAATAGAAAATAGGCGTTAAATGCGACAAAGAAGACGTTTCTATGTGTCGGTAATTGTATGATGCATAATAAGAGCGATAAGTGAAGGTATTGTTGCGTTTGTGTTTCATAAGCTGAGTCGACAGGGGGTATTATTGTTCGCTTGTACTACGGTTTTGTGAGACGTGATTAATTGAGAACCCTCATCTAATTTGATTTGTTGAATAAGAATATTACTATCCTTGGGATGTTGTAGATACTTGATATTTATGAATGAAGAAATATGTAAATATCATTTAATGTAACGCTTTTTAATTGGGTGTATGTTTTGAACACATTTTCATTAATTTCTTCGGTAGTACCTACCTGATATTCAAAATGGAAATCCTTTAAAGATCCCTCTCCGTAATCCTGACCTCTTAGAATTATTATGTTGTAACTGATTGCAACGGTAAGAAAACAAAATAAATATGTTTCTTCTGTTTTATTGAGATGGGAATACCTTGTCTACATTCTTTTAATAAGTTTAGGTAGGTATCTTTATTATGAAAACTTTACGGTTACTTAACTTCTGAGAAGGCGTAAACCGACATCAAAACTTTTTAGGTGCCAAAGCCTAAGTAGGATTAATTAATAAATACTTAAATATAATATATCATATAATAATATTGAATGAAATGAGAAACACGATATTATGTTTGAACTAAATTATATAAATGAATAACCCCACTCATGCCAACAAAGTCTAAAAAGCCTTACCTATGTGGGGTGTATTCAACGTTGCCAATATACTTACCTATTCTGTCGCTGAAATTGTAATGTAAAGGCTTATTATAATATATAATATTATAACAGTATAATGAAGCTTTGTGTACCTATTATTATCTGAGTAATAGATTATATGACTCATTATGAACGTAATACGTACGTATAGTACGTGTATTACTGGTATTTATTGTAGAATTAAAAAAAACACAGTTAATAGGTTTCCGTTAATGTAATAAGTAGGTAAAGGCCTGTTCTGAAATGTTTGATAAAATTCCTAATAATTACTTTATACATACATATGTTGATCTATGATATGAGTGAATGACTTTTTTTTTTTTTTTTTCGAACTGAATACTGAAGCGCAGTTGGCCAGCTAATGGGCCTTGACGTGTTTTTTTGTTTTGCTAGATAACATTCTTGGTTATCTTTGAACAGGGCCAAGGCACCCTGGATCACTCTAACTGTAGTCTTCTTCCTCTTCATATTGCTCTTGTCAAAGCAGTCGTAAAATTTTAATATTAACTTTATTCCACAAAATAAACACTCATTCTGCTGCGTTTAGTATGACTATTTGTAACTTTAATAGGTATTATTTAAGGTTTTTATTAACAAACATTATTTAGTTTCCCTAATCCGATAGCTTCTATTAAAAATTTAATTAGTTAAATAATTAATACTTTAATTATTAAGCCATTACTAGCAAAGAAAATTTAAAACAGGCATAATTAATATAATTACATAGGCAATGGCATAATACTTGCTTTCCTTTGATTATTATTTATTGCAATAAATACACATAATATATATATTTATTACAAGTAATAATCGCTATATAATAGAAGAAAAAAATATATAATATTCTGCCCGCGACTTCGTCCGCGTGAAACTCCTCCTTTTTTGCAGTCGGTTAAAAAGTAGCCTCCTTAGTCAGTAGTGTCCTTTCCTAGTCTCCAGACTTTCTTTGTACCAAATTAAATTTAAATCGGTCCAGTAGTTTTAGCGTGAAAGCGTAACAGACAGACAAACAGACAGACAGAGTTACTATCGCATTTATAATATTAGTAAGGATTTATTAAGAGAAATAGGTACCTAAATTATTTCGATGTTTCCTAATATTTATGAAATTCTTTTGAACCTACCCAAATATTATAAGAAGAGAGACTACATTGTATTAGCATACCTAATTTATTTTATGTGACTTTTCCCTTGCCATGACACAATAAAGTACAATATAAAAGGCAGTTTTTGTTGAGGATTAAGAATAAGGCCACCCAGGAAAATATTTCTTCATAAGCGTTTGTTATAATAGCTTAGTCTTGTAGCCTTATTGTGTTATTTTGCTATTATGTCACTGGAAAACTCGTATAATGTCATTTTTTAAGTTATGGTATAAAATAATAATATAAGCACGTTATGCGTGGCCCGATTATTTTTTCCAAGTGATATCTCTTTAACGGTTATTACCAACACATTGGAATAAATAAAATTGTGAAACATTTAAATCAGGCATACTCTAGTTGCAGTTGTTTTAGCTGTAAGACAAAAGAAGTTCTAAAAAAAGAAACAGATTTAATTATTTTTACTATCTACGAAATGTTTATTATAGCATTGATAATGAGCTTTTAGATATATCATGTAAATGATTTACTTCCAAATTTAAAACATTATATTTGAATATTACTGAAATTAGTAGGAACATAAAAGTATTAAAAAAAAGAAATAGCAGCAAGTATACTGAATACAGTAATATTATTGTTTGTAAAACTTTGTTGCGACATAGCGCAAAGATCTATTCGCCACAAAGAATGTCTTCAGAGTTTGAAATAACTTTTATAGTTGCCGTCTGCTTATTATTCAGCATCGGCCTAGGGAAACTTGGATCTTTTTCCATGCCAGTATGACATTCTATCTATATAAAGAAAAATATAAGCAGGTAATAAACTGATTTAAGATGTTCGACTAGCATACTAGAAGGCTTGTGTCTACTTAATTAAAACAAAACATGTCGCATATGATTAAAATATTCCACTAGGTTTTTTGTTGGTGTTTTGTCATTAAAATTTTCTTTTACACATCAGTGTGTTTTTTTTAACCAAGTCGCTGGTACGTCAAACTTATGGACAGCAAAGAAGAAAAATATTTTGTACAAATGCTTCTCAATCAACCGTACAAGAAATAAAGGCTCTTCGGTTTGTTTACAGAACCGAACGCTACAAGAATTGTTTGGAAACTTTTTACACAAAAATATTTTTGGGAAAAGCAATTCTAGCAAGACGTTAGACTACTATTGACCTTATGTGTTTCCAATCGATAGAGCTGTTTATTTAGAGAACTTGTCCATGTTTGTTTGTTTGTGTACACATACCAAATAAAAAACCGGAGTGATTATTGATTTTGTCGAGAGCTAGTATCCGTTTATACTGCCAAAATGAATTACAGTAATAAAACCGTAATGTTATTTTAATTTTGTTTTTGCTCTAAGCGAAATATTGGTGTTAAATATGAAATAAGTAATGGAATGAAACAACTATAAACGAAGTTAACTCGCGTACCTATTTTATTTATTGACTTACATTTCGGAAACTTTAGTTTCCACAATCGTAGCACGACTGAGCTGATGACAGTAAGTATAACGCTAATAAAACACGCGAGTTAAACGCATTTATCGTAGTGTTATTTCAATGTGTAATTAGATATTATTATGAAATAAGTATGTTTACGTAATCTACAGATGAAAAAGGCTACAAAAAACCAAATTATGAATTTAGTCATCATTAGTTGCGTTGCATCTTATTGTTCAATTTGGTATTTTTATGTTCGTATTGTGAAATAAATTACATAATTACCTACCCTATAATGGTGACAACGATACGATTAATTCACTGTAAAAAGGGGAAAGTGTAACATTTTATCTCTTGAACTCAATGTTTTTACAACAATTATTGATACTTTCGCAAGCATTCCTCGTTGAAATAAAGAAACTGTAATGGATTAACTAGCATAAAATAGGTAGGTAGATGTTTATTCTGTGCCTAACTTACTTACCATGTATGAAATCTGCTGCGATTGCTATTTAATTTTAATGTCCGTGGACATTCCTTTTATATGAAATTTGTATGTAACCTTCAACCTATATGATCCATTAATTACGCGGGTAAATTAAAATATATTTTTGATAATAATAACAATCTACGCCTACTAGATTGTTATTATTAGAATATTGATCTAAGCTTTTAGATGTATTATGAACTTACTTTGCCTACCCAACTAACCGAGAATCGTTTTTAAATTCAATTTTGTCATTTAACTCTTGTTGATTAAAAAGTGAATCTCTTCAGATAGTACCGATGTAAAGTGATTACGTCAGACCATCGAGAAGCTAATAGACCGTGGCGTCTTAAAAGATCTTAAAAGAGCAGTGCTATTATCGGATTTAAAACATTTTCGATATTGAAGAGTTGTTCGGCACTTAATATATGGAAAAAAATATATATATGGGTCAAAATCAGAGAGGTGAGCATTTTAGGTTTTCAAATATCTGAGAAATTAAGTTTTCTTTTGAAGAAAACTAGCAAGTGGAGTCTGTTGTGTCATTTGTCATGAACCTTTCCTGTGAAGAGGCACGCACAAAATTATATATTTTAGAAATTCTATCAGTTAATAAGAAAACTTCCAGGTACAAAAGTCATTTCGGGAACACGTAAATATATATTTTTTCTAATAATATAAACCAATGCATTCAAGAATTACCTTCAAGAAATTGAAATTAACATGTTCCTAAATCGTAGAATGTTCTTATTTTGTATATTTTTATATCGAAAATATTTATTTTTCGAAATACTCTACATAAACTTTCAATTGGTATAAATTTCGCTCCGAATTTTTAATTTATTGTGTACATTTTTGCACTACATTACATATTAATAATATAAATACAAAGGTGTTAAGGTCATTTCATATTGTACATGCAAGAATTAAGTATTACATTACTAATTAGTGATTTATTTTTCGTTTTTGTGATGTTCCCGAAATGACGTTAACGTTCCCGAAATGAACGTAACACCCAAATATGAATAGAAATAATAAACATTTACAGTATTATACCTTTATTAAGTAAACATTACTGCGGTTTCGATACTGGGATGGCGGTCCATCTGAAAACACGTGAAGGGTATTTACGTGCGGCCTGATACTCAATATTCTCTGTAGCGCTGATTTCAGGTGAGCCCATCCTATTTGCCACTGACGCATTTTTGAAAAGCATCTCGCTATTTAGAATTTTTCGGTAGTTTATCAACGGTGTCTTTTAGTTGGGTTGTCAAAAGCTCTCCGAATAAGAGACGTTTTCGAACTTCCGGAGTTGTTACTCCGGAATGAAATAACAAGAGGATGTTCTGTTGAACATCCTCTTGTTATTTCATCAACTTTGCTTCCCTATCTTTCAGTCTCTTCATCTCTCTTTGTTACGGTGTCATTTTATTTAAAAACTTGCGCTTTCTTGCATTAGCCTTTTCACGATATATTCTATAAGCTATACTGTCCTTTTTTTGACTTCTTTCTCCTTTTTTTTATCGTTTTCCATGTTGCTCGTACTAAATGAATACCTAAAACCAAAACTTAGAATATTTATGCTTTTTAAAAGCATTAAAGTAGCATTAAGCCCGAAAATTGTCATCTCGGGAACGTCCGCATATACGAGAACGTTCCCGAAATGACCGTTCCCGAAATGACTATTTGACATATATTTTAATGTTGCACTTGATGCCGACATGTTAACTACTGGTTTTTGAGATTATGAACAAGTGAGCTGTGATATTTATAAGAATTTTTGCAAAAAACATGCAAATTTTCGAAAAACTAATCATTACACAGCGTTCCCGTAGTGACAGGGAATTAAAGTACGCTTCACATATATCAATTTAAAAGGGACTTACCTACAAAATCAATTATTTTTTTCCGTCAACGCGATACACGCCTTTTGCTTTGACTAGCGAACTTCACACTGTTGCTCGTTAACGCCACCTAGCGTGTGTTCTTGTATTTATATCGATTAGTATCCATCGCGTTCACGGAATGATATAATAAACGTCAGACAGTATTTGAAGTCAAAATATGAAGAAATTACACTGCTATTAATGTATTTTATACTTATATTTTTAATTTGATGAATTATCATAGTGAATTTTAAGATATGACAACTTTAAATCTTATTTTTTAAACATTTTGCAGTTGTTTGATTTATGAAACATGGTATAAGGACGCGTTCCCGGAATGACTATTTAGACCTTTTTTTGTATATTGAAAAATAAATATTAGTAAAAGAAGTGAAATAAGCTAAGTGCCGTGTAATTATGGACAAAAGCTTTATTTTTAAATAACAATTTATGTAATATCATGTGATTTTATTCACAAAAACTTTGTCAGAAGCATAATGCTCACCTCTTTGATTTTGACCCATATGTGGAGAGATGATGAGTTATTGAAAATGTGCGTAAAATATACTTATAAAAAATGCAATTATTTAAACAGTTAGGTACTGCATCAAGACTAAAGCAATATACTTACGCGGGTTAATTTGATAACATTGTTTTTTTTATTCAACATTAGATAATAAAAAAATATTCTAAAATTTCATCAATGCACTTTCCTCGTCGTATAATTGAAAAAATGTCTCATTTACAGCGCGCTGAACGAGGCATCGTGGTAGACATGGCCCTTCCTAATACATCGTAACAGGGGGAAAACGATGACAGCAAACTCCGGATGGACCCCAACTGGGAACCCTAAAACTGTCGTCAACACAAACAAGGAACTCGTAAAAGTCGACACCATTCGGACAATCGATTGGTGGCAAGGATCGTTACGGTCAACAGCGTGGCAATAATTTACTTTCTTATCTGGCAACCCGATCCTTCCAGAGTTGGATGCTATCCGTACTGGCTGGTTGGGATTACGCCAGCGTTTCTGGAAATAGAACGATTTGAAAAAGGAATCGCGCGATGCAAATTTTCCGACGGTTTGACGTGTTTGGATTTGGTTTTCGTTTTACAAAATGTGCTACGAATTTACAAATAGCTATTATTATCGGTAACGGGTTCCGATTTGATCTTGTTTAATAATGACAAATTATTATGGTATGATATTTTTAGAGAAAAAAAAATAAATGAATGGTTTTTAAAATGTCTGTATACTATAATAAATATATCAATGTTTATACACTTTAGAGAAAGTTACTCTGCGTCTATAGATTCGGATTCAAAAGTTTACTGAATCCATTTAGGATATCCTGCACTTAGTGGACAAAGCTTAGTTTTCATCAGTTTAAAACACTTTAAAATAAGAAGCAAAATGAAGTAGAATTTACTACATTTTGCATCCCGAGTTTATTTTTATTTATATAAAGAATTGCGTTATTGCATTAATTACTATGTAGATAGGTACAATCATAACAACTGACAGGATTGAAATAGTCACCACTTAATTTTACCTATCCAATCACATTCTTTCTATATGTATACCTACCATAGCAAAACAGAGTATTACTAATTCGCTAGAGGAGCTTTACCAAATATCTTTTATTTAAATGGATTCACATAAAAAAATAATAGACTTTTTATCCGTCGATAAAATCAAAAGGACGAGTCCTGGAGAGCATAATAAGGTTTCTCAAGTATTCCGGTACAGTAATTTATCTAATAAAATAACCGTTTCGAAGAAAACGGTAACAGTTAAAATGTCAAAAGGCACTCAAACTTAAATAATTAAGCCCCTAAAGTGTTCTTACTTTTAAGTGTTGTTCACGGCAAAATCCGGATGAGTTTTGTCCTAAGCCGTTACGAGGTGTGTTTTTATAAACCGTTGTTATTATGACAGGCATTTGGGGTTTATTCGCAACGTAATCTGTTTTACGTGACAGATATTACTGAACGAGGGTAACAAAAACAGGCTTGCAATGTATATTCTGTATTCAAAAGGGTAAGGTGAAGTCCACTCGAAAATTTGTAACAAAAAGTTATGTGCTTTGCATCTGAAATTAGCCTGGGTTGATGTTGTGTGCAACAATGATCTCGTCCCAAACGATTGGTTGGAAGAAGGACTATTTGGAAGTGAGCTTATTGTTTACACATTTCATGCAATTAAAGTAGCTGTACACATAACGTAACATTGTACCTAATTATTTTAACACGTAGTGTGGATTTATATTTGGTTCTGAAATTTTTCTTTATTAACTAATATAGGCAATAAATGCAATTGCCATATTTTGTCATTGAGGCAAAGATAAATATCGTTCCAATTCTGCAATGTACAGCAGTCGTAGATAATGTAAGTAGTTCACTTACTATAATAGAGAACAAATTATTTCATCTACTTACCTACTTCGTAATATTTATCATGAATAGTGGAGTCATTGAAGCATTATGGGTCCGAATTTTTTTACTGTGAACCGAATTGCATACAATTTTGGAATTAGGTTCATCTTACCCTTAAGTTCAAAAGTGAAAATGATTTGAACTCCGCTACCACCCTGGGGGTGATTGCCACCCCTTCTCGGGGGTGAATTATTTTTTTTTCAAAATAACTTCGGATATCGATAGAAGGCCTAATTTTAAGGAAAAAATTATCTATAAAGTTTTTCAAAAAATCCAATACTTTTCAAGTTATTTGCAATTGAAAATTCGCAATTTTTTCACCTTTTTCATCGGTTTTTTGCAAAAATCTCCAAAAATATACGTTTTATCGAAAATTTTATAAAGAACAAAATTGTAGCAGGCAAAACAATGAACAATTTGGCCTTTTATACAGTATTCTAAGTGCAATATTAATCTATAAATTAAAGATCAAAGCCGTTTTTTTTTTGCCTGAAATTTAATCGATGTGGTCAATGCCGTCTAGCGGCGAGCAGATGCATTTTATGCATTCTAATACAAAAGGGTTTTGTAGTGCTTGAAATAAGCTTTAAAATGAGCACAATTAAAAGTCTTTTGCACGTAAAATAAGTGAGCTGTATTGCAAATTAGGGGGGCAACTAATATTTTTTCTTTAAAATCAATGGGTTTCATAAGTGCCATTTCCACCATAATTAAAATTAATCGTATTCCGCCTAGAATTAACTTCATTATGAAGAGTTTGATAGATAGTATCAGTTTGGCTGCTTCAGGACACATATTTTTCAAAAAAGTCACTATTAACTAAAAAAACAAAATTTCATTTTTTTTTAAATCCCACGTTTATTCCATTATATTTCAATAATGACGACAGATACGTATAAAAGTGTATGAATAAAAAATGTAGGTATTTTTCTGACAAACAATTTGGTTTTTTTATTTTTTCTGTCAAACAAAAATTGACGGAAATGTGATTGTTTGAAGAGCGCATGGCAGCGCAATCACAGCCTCTCTTAAGCCCTTTAACCCTTCACCGTTTTAGAAAAAGGTTTTTTACTATATATTGCAATACAGGATGTTGTAGCTCTTTTAATTACCTTTACAATGGTTTTTTATAAATTGTGATAGCGTGAAAATTAAAGGAGTTGTGGTCCAAAAACTTATCATATTTTTTTCTACTTAGTAACTGAAAATTTCGGAGTGTGAATAATTGGAGCAATGTGAAGGTACGCAGTATAATATAGACCCACAACTATTGTAATGTGTATATGTTAACGGAAATGTCTATAATCCGTCATTTTATACAATTCCTAGGAAATGTATGTAATTCTTTAAATCGCAATCGGAAATGTAAAACATTTAAGACATAGGTTAGGTTAGGTTTCCGCGAGCCAGTATGAGTCTGGCAAACCTTTTGCCTTCCCCAGGGCATGATATCAATAAGGATTTCCCCACTAAAAAAAAAAAAAGTTAGGTTAGGTTTTTTTTTTAGGTTAGGTTAGGTTAGTTTTTTAAGGGTAGAAAAGCTTAAGAATATGATAATCGTTTTCGAGAGTGTGGAATAATATATAAAACCTTTTCATTTCATCAAAAAAAAAAATATCAAGGGGTAGTATTCAAGGGTTGAAAGGGGGTTAAAAATTTCATAATTATTATAGAGAATATAAAATATTACTTACTCTATACTTACATCTTTTTATGTCATACCAAAGTATTTTGTTCAGATTTTTCAATTAGGGGGTTGTTTGCAAGGGTTGTAAGATTTTCAAGGGGTTGAAAATAATTTTAATATGAGGTAATTATGTAGAAAATACTTTACCATTTCACCACTTACTATTAGACATGTTTTCTAGCGATAAAATGGCTCAATTACAATTTTTCCATTAAGGGGTTGTTTACACCCCCTAAAAATAATAGGCGGAGTTCAGATCATTTTCACTTTTGAAGTTAAGGTTAAGATGAGCCTAATTCCAAAAATTTCATGCAAATCGGTTCACAGTAAAAAAATTCGGAGGTAAGGCCGTATTTTTCGCTTCAATGACTGCACTAGAAGGGAAGGAATTAAGTTCCCGTGGTTGTTTTCTCGTGCTGGAGCGAGATAAGACAGGATTTCGTCCGGCTCCAATGTAAATAGCAAAAAAATCGTAACATTTTCTTGGACATGCATTTGGAAGAGCTTGTATTCCTTTTCAGTTTTCCCGCTCTTAAATATTTTTTTTTATTTAAGACTTCTTGTGTTTTAATTTTCAACATTTATGCCCTCCGGAGGAAAATCTGATTCAGTAAAAAAATGTTTATAATCCTATTAAGTATATTAATTTTCTATGTTCATTGTTCATGAAAAACAATGTATTACTACGAGCTCTAGTACAACATCTTCATCGTTCCCTTTAAAGTATAACGGTCAAACAATTCGATATAAAATTGTATTCTTTGATAAGTCTCTTAATATATGTTTTTTTTTTCGTTTCATAATATGTCTTTCATGTAACTTTGGCCTTCTACTACTTGTTTATTTGTACCTATAAATAATTTAGGTACGAGACAGTATTGTAGGTACAATTGTTGGTAAGTGGTTGTTATTTTAACCTTGTATTTTTTCAGAAAGCTAAACATTACTGTAATTTATTTAAGCTTTGCTTTTAGAGGTGGACATTAGCTTTGGTAAACTTGTGGGTAAACAGGTATTATTTTACTTTCGTCAAGGAAATTCATCAAAAATATTTTGCGTTTATGACGGACTACATACTTTGACATGCCATAAAAAAGTGATCTTTTTTTAATAAGATATTTATTTGTAGTTGTAAATTTATTTACCTACATATTATCTAGTCACGAATAAAATAAAATTCCTACCTATACGAGTTTATGTGTTACAGTTGTTTCATTCATGAAATTATTAAACGTAGGTATGTTAAATTTAATATTACTGTGCACGTAATCTAATTGAAATTATTATATACGTAATAAATATAAACTGTGTGGTACATATTCACAAAACTTTTAAAATAGGTGTTTTGCGCCGGAGTGGATTGATGTATAAGTACCTAATCAAAATTGTTAATGTAAACCGAGGCCATCAGTTAAAATAATACATATTTATTTTTCCTTCTTTATTCTGTTTGGCTAATAAGAAAAACGTAGTTTGAAACTCCGTTTTGTTCCATTTGCTAGACTCATTTCAAATTCGAATGAAAAAGACGGAGCGGGAGGAATTTGAGAATTCTATTTGGTATAAAACTGTTCTGTGGAAAATGATTATGAAACCTCCCATTTAAAATAACAATCACGAAATAACCAATTCATATGTCAAATGAAAACATGAGCCGTTTACTCAAGAACGCGGTGATGTTGTCTTTAAATTACGATTCATGCTTGATTGAGCTCACAATTATCATTCATGTTTCCTTTAAAATAATATATACAAAACAATTACATTTAGAAGGTCGTCTTTGAATATGTTACAAGATATTTATATAGGTAGATCCCATAAACTATAAGTATAAAGTTCATGATTATTATTATCGTAATAATAATATCCTTACTAATAATATAAATGCATAAGTTATATTATTATTTAAGTTATATTTAAATGTTTCTGACTTAATCTTTCATAAAAAACTACTGATTAAACTTTAATGAAATTTTACAATTTTAAAGCTCAAATATCACATAGGTACCCTATATTTTATAGTGATATTGTGCGAACTGTCCAAAATATACGGATAAGTGTCAAGTAAATGGGAAAGCTGTAATTTGTTAGCTATTCTGGCGTGCGCTGCAAAAACTGTTAGAGCTACAATATTATATAGGTACTATAAAGTAGGTACTAATTCTGCGTAAACGCAGTCTTGGAAGAGAGCTAGTAATGTTATCAAGAATAATCTAAAATAATATTAATTTTAAAACAAAGGCGTTGTTGTTTAGGGTTTAGAATTTAGCCGGGACGCTGCCTGAGAGAGGCTGCTGTCCTCGAGATGGGTTTTACCTGGTGCACATACTGCACTAGCAGATATCGATAGGCATATTCAAAACGGAAATGTAGCAAGTATTATGGGCGCGTTTGAGGCACGTGCCATTCGGGCTGACTTGATGTATTTTTAAGACGAATTCTGCACTGCACGTGACGTTTTTATCACTATCATACTTTTGACAATTTGACGAAGCGTATTTTGAATAATTTATTGCAGGTATTTAATTATTAAAGCAAGATTTGATTTAAACAAACTTAAAAGATCCCATACTTTGAATACCTATATACTGCAAATTTTTATTAAGGCTCACAGAAAGGATGTTTATAATATTTTTTGTGATTTTTAGATAAAAATAACTCGCAATACTTATTGGTATATATTTGAATCATGTAATTTTAATTATAAGGTTTATCTGTTTTGTATTTTTGGGAGATTCACAGTTGCTCTGTCTTTGATCTTTAATGAGGTGAGGTTTACTTTTATCTTTTAACAGAATACTCAATGAATACCACTAAATAATCTTTCCATCAAATATGGTACTAATTTTATAGTTTATGTTTACACACAAAGAATTATAAAAAAATAACTTTAAGTCTTAATTACATAATATTATATTGAATAATAATGAGATCATTAATTTAGAGTAGAGAGTTTGCTGTTAATATAATATTATATATTAATAGAAATTATAAAGTTTCTTTTAATCGGTCGTACAATGCACGTGCGGTGCTAATGCACTGGAGTACTCATTATTTTTCTAACTAAGAAATTATTAGAATATTTTAAATCGCATGAATATTCATAGATATACTTTTGTTATATTTGATTTATTATTCATCGAGTAACGTATGGAA
Source organism: Polylopha cassiicola (assembly GCA_038024825.1). Classification (NCBI taxonomy): domain Eukaryota; kingdom Metazoa; phylum Arthropoda; class Insecta; order Lepidoptera; family Tortricidae; genus Polylopha; species Polylopha cassiicola. The sequence goes on along the minus strand of CP149044.1, from coordinate 8,493,964 downwards.
AACTAAATCTATTTCCGAATATTCGAAAGCTTTCTCGCTTAGCACTTTAGACCGTCTGGTCTATTTCCGTCCTTGAATTTTACTCTTTCACAAATGTGTTAGGCATGTAAGTAGCCACCCCTTGCGTTTAAATATTCCTATTTACGTAAATAACAATGAACGCAATAAATTTTACCGCAGCAATTCAACTACGGAAATGACTGCGAAAAAACCTTCAAACTTCTTAACCATTGTGTTTAACTCTAGGTTAAAATCGTGTGCCGCTATCTTAACAGGCCATTAGTTCCAAACGGTTAACGTCAGCGGAATAAAACAAAATAAACCTTAAGTACGAATGCGGCTACTGAGAACATTTTACGATCACCCTAAAAAGACTACCTGTACTACTTTAAAATCAAATACGTTGGCATGTGAGTTTGATTCGGTAACATCAATTGCACAACACAGTCACGAGAGGTACACAGGACACAGAATAGTTTTGCTGTTTTTTTGAGTAAGCGGCATACGCCAGCTGGTTTGAACAGTACGCGAGCGGTGTCGTAGCGTCTCGTAGCGGCCAGCCGTCCGACTGGCTGCGGAGCTACGACGGCACTGGCTACGCCGCCGCGCTACCAATCCACGCTTCAGTTTAGATTATTACTCCGTGGCACAGATTCTGTAATCGATTATATTAAAATTATCTTATAATTAATAATATATTATACTGAATTGATTTTTATGTAGACATTTTTATTGGTAGATCCATTCGTTGTTGTCAATTCTATCTATATAAACAGAACCTCATAAGTCAGGTGGTCGTTCTGTAAACTACTAAGCATAATTACTAGGTTCTTTTTATAAATTGATTGCTTTTGTAGTAAATGAATAATAATAACAATTATAACACTATTAACTAAGATCTTGTCTTTGTACAAAAATATCATTATAATTATAACAGTAGTTCGATACAATTGTAAAATAATCAAATTATAAGAAGGTAGTTCTGTTCCATTATTATAATATTTCCTCGAAAGGAAATTCGATAAATCATTTAAAGCACGATTTATAAAGAGACTTATTATTTATGCATACGCATGTCCATTATTACCACACTACGTTATTAATTATTATTATTTTAAAGCACAGTACGACCACAACGCGACCTTTCCCACGCCACGGAGGTGTAAGCGTAAGCGTAACAGATTCGAACTTTGAACCTCGGCGTGGCACACAACCGTCCAAGTAGGGCATAAGTTCTACAAGAACGACTACTCTTACACACCCTTTGTACGGTTTATATAGAACTTGTGTCCTGCCTGCGTGTTACTGTTGCATTTAACGTCTGCGTTCCAATTAGCTGCCGAACAAACGGTGCATCTAGAGACGATTAAGTAAAATATTATTAACCATAAGAAAAGATTACGGACATAAAGATCACTTTTTTTGTGACGTGTAGGTAACTTGCACTAAAAAAATGCTGAAACGTTGTTAAATTTAATCAGACTTGATTCATCTTGAAATCATACTCCAAGGAAAGCGGTAGTATCTGATATTTACCAATGCTCAGCAAAAATATTATTTTAAATTATAGTGGAATTTCTGTTATTCTTGAAAAACGAAAACTTTAGAAGTGAAAATAATGTTTCTCAAAAGAGAGCTAATAGAATAATTGTAGTTAATCGTTTATAATAGTTCGGATATGATATTTTCTTCGCGCAAACATTTCCTACTCGGCTATCAGCAAATTTCCACCGAAAACAATGCCAAATTAAGCGCAATCGTATCAAACTTTAAACCAGTTTTAAACGTTTCAAAAGTTTTCTGTGAATGGGGAGGATTTTCGGAGGCAGTTTTTAGTTTCCAACTTATTATAAGGTTAAATTTTTGTTACTCGGAACCGAACACCATTTACTTAGTAGGTTTTAAATGCTTAGGAAAATAAAAACAGTTTACAGCATCCTAGATGTACAGCTAATGATCTAGAATATGAAGCTGTAAGTTCGGGACGTAATTAATGTAAGTGAACTGAAGTAAAACAACTGTAATGGATTTAGCTCGCGAATATTTATTTTATGCTGACAAGACATCAAGACAGCGTTGTTTTAAACGCACATTTTTTTGTTATTGGAATTTGAACTAGTGACTAACGCTTCATTCATAACTATTACTAACTGCTCGACTATCCGGACAACATGTCGACTGAAAACCATCTCAGATATTATAGACAATTTATTGTCACGACGCCAAAAGGCCGCGGTTTATATCCCGGTACTCAATTTACTGGGCAAATCGAAGCACGAATACAATTGTGGTCCAATAAAACATTCATAGGAGCAGGCGCGCCCTGTCAGTGGCAACGATAAATAATGCTTTATCTATGGACCGCGTATCAGGACGTCTGACGTCGAGCTGCATTTTGGTGAACTTTAGTGTGATCGCGGGCAAAACTTTGTACAAGAAAAGTTTCATGCAAATTGGTAGTGAATAATGATCACTCCCAAACTTGGTAAAAATTTGAATTCTACGTAATAATGTGTTCAGGGGTTCTTTTTGAAACTAGGGAAGAACTAATAAAGGATTTTTGAAAATTAATCCCCTAAGGGGTAAAACGGGGGTGCTTATGTGTACGCAGATGAAGTCGCGGGCAGAAGCTCGTTTATATTATAAAGGTAATAATTACTGCTCATAATTTATAACCCAATTTGATTTGTTATCATTAAATATAAAGCATTCAGTAAATTAAGATAAAGTATCAGATGAAGTTAATTGTTATTGACTTAATTTTCATTCAAACTTTTCATTGTTACAGGTAAATTAACGTTTATTATAGATATTTCCAGAACTTTATTAAAGGCGATGTACAATAAACGTAATCGGGCTACAATTTTTCATTTTTATAGTAAGTAGGTATTACTTAAGTTGTTCGCAAAACGTTTTAAATTTTTACATTCATAGTGTCTTTTTTAGTTTCTGTGGAATACAGGACATTCCAGGATAAATTATGTAATTACCTAATTATTTTGAATATACCAGATTATTATTTTAATTCTGCTAGAATAGGGGCAAATGTCTTAGTTGGACATTTTCACGGTGACGTATGTGTTTACCTAAGAACTAAGTACATGAGTTTTTTTTTGTTGATGTATTATTAAGTCTTCAGAGTGTATTTACTATTTCGTGTTATCTTTAAGAGAGAATGTTGTAATCTGACGTAATTCTGATATATAGGTACAGCTAAATCAATTTGCTTTGTTTTTATACAGACAAAATAAAAATGAACATTGCTATGTCCACAACATATTATTATACATTTAGAACCAAACGAGTAGTAATTTAATAACCGCGGTCACTCAACATCCTTTTACTTGTTAAATGGAAATCTAAATTGAAAACGGTTTATTTATCTTCCTTTAAATTTAATAAAACGAACTTTTAGGTTTATTAAGTTAACATACGGTATGGAATTAATTTACTCCTGGGTACATCATTGTTTCAAATTTTAACTCTGTTCTATGTACATTGCTTCAAGTTTTCAGTTCAAGGGTCACCTGTATTCAAAGTGAAGGGAAAATGAGATGACAAGGGACGGAAAACCAAATATTTAAGGCTCGGAGAAAGATAAGATAAGTCAGATGAAACACTGTAGGTACAATTATTTGAATGATGTTGTACAACTGGAATAGCCATATCAATTACCATGAGTCAGATATTGATCCGGGTCATGTTTAGATTTAAGCTATAAGACATACCTAATGTATTGTTTTTCATAATTCTTACATTATTAAAAACATAGCATTCTTATTCCTACCAGAATTTATACATATAATATATTTAGTAAAATAGTATTTTTAAAGGTTAGAGGTAGATAAAATAAAAAACATAATACCTAAGTAGTTTGCTTTTTGAAATATTTTCACATAGTTTGAAGGATTAAACTGAAACTTATATATTGATTTTAATATAAAGTTACTAAGTATCACAAACCTAATTATTTATGCTCGTCTGATATTTAAATAATTATATGAAAATTAACAGTTACCTAATACGAAAACACCTATCTACATAATGTTAAGGGCTCCGTTTGTATATTTTCAACATAGGTACTTACTTAGGTACTTATTTAACAAATTGTTTTTTTAAGGCGTCCTTTTACTTATTTAATCTTTGTCCTGACCTTTGTAATGGGACCCACAGTTCAGATATCCACACTGCTCGCAATAATGATCTGTACCTTCATCAAAGAAAATGTTTTATCTCTTCGTAATTTGGAAAAATGGAGTGAATTAAAATAGCACTAGTGTTTAAGAATAATGGAGGCTCTCTCCCTCTGTTATTATTTACCTACAGAAAAATTGTTCATAAAATAACAAAATTTGATACCTATAGGTAAGAAAAGACTAGTACCATGAGTAAATATTATAATTATTTATTCTTCGGGATATCAGTCAATGCCACTTTCATAAATAATTTTATATTGAAGTTCTAATGTATTTTCATTAGTAAACTGAAACTAAAGGATCAATTTTCTTTATATTAAACTTTTTCTTCGACTTCCGAATTGAAACTTGAATTTTTCAGTGGGCGCCCGCAATTTACTGTAAAGAGGTTGTGTAAGACTCACATGGCCAGTTCTATTGTAGACTTTACGTATTTTGTTTTAGAGATTAGTTTTGTTTGTTCGACGTCCGGATACGTGTCTTTCAGAATGTTCTAGCACGGATGTGTAAAATGAGCATGGCTACGGACCGCTCTCTGCGGTACGCGGATAATGTGCGGTTTTGTCCTGAGTCTGTGCACCTAGACGAAATTAGAGTCTGTAATTTCAAAATAAGTGCGATTTTGGGGCATTCGCTCAGATACTTCGCTAATATGTAGTAACTATGAGATTGTGTAATGGGTCTCAAATTCTCTCAAATATTTTTGTGACATGTTTATAAACTGTAGGTACTGTATGATTATTCAACCATAAACATATAAATATGCTCAGAGTAACTAATAAAAAATTAGACATCTGTTATTATTGTTTAACAAAAATAAGTTTATGTAAAAGTCGTTAAGTATAGATTATAGTTGGACATTTTTTTTAGCTTCTTATAGAAGAAGGAATTACTTATAGGGTAAAGATGAAATAATATTATGTTTATGTTATGATGGTCCATCCATATAACAACGCTTATATAGCACTAGCTTCTGCCCGCGACTTCGTCCGCATGGAAATCCTCCTTTTTTGCAGTCGGTTAAAAAGTAGCCTATGTCCTTTCTCAGACTCCAGACATTCTTTGTACCCAATTTTATTTAAATCGGTCCAGTAGTTTTAGCGTGAAAGCGTAACAGACAGACAGATAGACAGACAGAGTTACTTTCGCATTTATAATATTAGTAGGGATTCCGTAAATAAATCATAAGTAGGTAGGTATCTGAACTTTGTATTTAAAGCAAATTTAGAAAATATAAACGAGACCACAAGAGACGTCTTCTGAACTCACACTTCTTAAATATAGCCATATTAAAGGTCTAATATTTTAAACCAAAATACATTACCTTTGAAGTAGCCAACGCTAACGCTTTTGCTAAAGTATATTTCGTTAAGGGTATGATCAACATTTTAAAAGCTAATTAATAGAGCGACCTCATTCTTTAAGTTAAATGAAAAAACATTTTCGTTAAAATTATACTCACGGCTATAATAGTCACATAGAATAATTTCTAAGAATAACAAAAATGGACACAATTATAGGCGTCCTTACTTCATCAATAAATAATAAAAAAACTAAGTTGAATTATACTGACTTCAAGCACTGCTGTGAACGCTCCATTTGGTTTTTTCCTGATTCTTATAGTAATTTCTGACTAGAAAATGAAGTACGCAAAGTTGGTTTCAAATCTACTCGTAATGTAATTATAGACTTTACTTCGTACTAAAGCGAAATATGCAAATAACCAAAAAGTCCTAATCTTTTGCGAAATAATTACATTTTAATTAATTCTCCTTTTAATAGGGAAAAAGTGAGCTTAAAGCAAGTATTGCTCAGTTTGCAAATTAAGCATAAAGCTTTTGCCCAGCCAACAGTAACGTTTCAATGTTTAAATTATTTAAAAGCTATATCAAACCACATGATTTCCATATTTATTTCTGATGCTTTGGATTCCTGTTTGATGTTGAAAAATATAATTACCGAATGGAAATTAAAAATGGAAATATATATATATATATCTTATCAGATAAGACAAATCAACAGATATAAAACAATAGGTACTTAATTCAATTTGACAACTTTACCATGAAAGCAATTAATCGGAAACTGACTGTAGTATCCATCATGTCGCAAAAAAAGCTTGCTGAAGCTTTTAAGAATAATTGACAGGAAAATCTCCAAAAGATAAGTATACTCAACTCTGAAGGACACTTAAGTGATTACGCAGATATGCGACAAAACTTTAAAAATATAACCTACGATTGATTTGAAATTGTAGTTTTTGCAAACAAATATTACGGCTTCAATTTGCCAAGGTATTGGTAATTGATTAATATAAATTGGATCTGTTCCTAACTAACTGTCCCTATGTTTGAGATCTATTGTTTTTTTAGGTACAAAGTTTCGCATTAATGGAAATTACGGTTTGAAGAAGACAAAATACATACGTGTAGTTGATTTATTTTATGTAAGTAGTTAAAAAATTGCTAGTTTGACGGTTTAAAAATATAATATCATGCAATAACATAACCTTTGTGTACTTTAACGTTTTATATTTTATTTTTCAACTATCAGACTACTTTAATCGATAGTAGGTATATTAATAATAAAAAGAGTAAAATATCAATATTATTATTTTACAGATCTACTTGATGGTTATCCAGAAGGGGTTAATACGTAAAGATTACGCTGAAGGGTTAAGTATAAATAAGAACTATTTATTCCTTAGATACATATGAAAAAACTAAACGTTTTTTTATGGTTTTGAAATTATTTATCTCGCTTATGTTCTCAAGGTACGTATGTATTAATCTAATAAAATGATTACAATACTTTCTTTTTATTTTACTGCTGTAGTGAAAATAATTCTAATGACAATTTTTACCTTATGTACAAAACTTGTGATACGCCACAGTAGCAAGTCTGCGCCAGCACTTAAAGGACTTGTCACTGAACTGATACAAAGACTATGATTGATGCGTTATTTGAGAGGGAACAAAGTGAAAATGTCACTTATATTGTAGCAAAGGCATTATTCTCTAAGGGTTATTTAAACGTAACTATGTTTACTTGGGATGTTTCAATTTTGATATTCTTTCTCAATTTTGTTTTCTTTAACTCATATGACTCCGTATATTCTTTTTTTATTGTACTTACCTAATTAAATAAAAGTAAAAAGAGGTCCGCAGTCAACACTTAATTGGCAAACCGATTTAAATAACAGTTACAAAGTGATTTTAGGGGGAGGGAGAATGGATGATTAATGGCTTATTTAACAATATCAAAGTAAGGTATTTGCCACTTTTCAAATAGATATAGATAAAGCTCCAATTTTTTATCTAAATCTTTTAAAAAAACCTATTGCGTAAGAGTTTGAATATAATGTTAGTTAACTATAATATATTATGTGGCCTATATAATAATTGATCTACTAGTAAAAAAACTTACCCGGCACTTACGAGTTATAGAGAAACATGCTCTAATGATGCCGCGTAAACTTAGTTAGCGATAAATGTAATCAGCTAAGCATATTATTGTACCAATAAAATAACAACATAAGTAAATTATATACGTTTTTAATAAAAACTTCCCTTCCAAAAATGAAAACCATTTTTTTGAAATACAAGTTATTTTCTGAAAAAAATAGACATATTATAAAAAAATGCCTGTCCATTTTATATGCGCCAAACATTGTCTAACCGCATTTTAGGGAATGGTTATCTACGCTATAGCGTTATACGAGGTAAATGGCGCGTGCTTGTTAAAATTTGTAGCTGTGATATTGTTACGCAGAATAAATACTTTTTATACTGTAACGTTCATATATTCAAAAATATGTCTATATATCCATTTTTTAAGTATTATAAAAAGGCAAGTTCTTTTGGAATAAAACAACTATAACGGATTCGAATTTGATAGGTGAGTACTGTAAAGTTTTCAAAACGTAAATAATAAAATATACCTACGTGAGTTGAATGCATAGTTGTAACAAAACCAGAAATTAGATTAGATTAGATTAGATTAGATTAGATTCATTTATTTCCCAAAATTTATACAATATAATTACATTAGTATGTCAAATTACATGTACTCATATTGATATCGTCAAAAACAAAAACAAAGAACAATAAGATTTAATAATAATTAACAGCAAAATCACAATTTCATTACAATAAGATTTTGTCATACATATAATGTCAAATATATTAACTATTATGGATTTTTCTCATTAGTCGTCAATACAATTTGTCAGACGGAATAATTCATATAATACAATTTAATACTATTAAACAGAAATTTAATAATTTATTTATATTTTTGAACAAATTCGTCAACAGAATAGAATGGATTTTCCAATAAAAAGTTCCTCAGTTGGCGCCGAAATGCTTCGTCAGACGGCACGTTCTTTATCACGTCAGGTAGGCGATTATACAGACTCGGTCCAAGAACACGCGGATTCTTTTCTGCAAGGGCCATGCGACGGGGGACCGTTTTCAGACGTCCAGCGAAACGACTTTCTCTACTTATTACTTTAAATTGTTCCATATTATTCCTTATGAACATTAGTATATCGAACAAGTATAGGGAATAGTGCGTCATAATGCGTTGAGCAACAAACACGTCTCTGCACGACTGTCTATATTTCGCCCCAACAAGAGTACGCAACGCTCGTTTCTGGATCACCAGCACCCTACCGGCTTCAGTGGAGTTTCCCCAGAGGAGCGTTCCGTACGACATGATGGAGTGAAAATGTGCAAAATACACTTGTTTGAGTGCATCGGCAGAGATTAACGGTTTAAGCTTACGCAACGCAAACACCGCACTACTCAACCTATCACAAAGTTTGTCGACATGGCCCTTCCAGTTTAGGTTCGAGTCTAGCATAAAGCCAAGGAACCTGCTCTCACTGCACAGCGGCATCGGGCTGTTCATGACGCATGGAGGTAACGTAACGCTTCTGCCATTAAATATCATAACATTTGATTTGGCCATATTCAATATTAGTCCATTTGCAGAGAACCATGTCTGTAGTTGTTCGCCGGCTCCACGGATCCTGAGAGTCAGCTCCTCATAATTACGAGCGCTGACCACCACGGTAGTGTCATCAGCGAACAAAACAGACAGGCCAATGGAAATGGACGTTGGCAAATCATTGATAAAAGTCAAAAAAAGCGTATTTCCTAATGCGGATCCTTGAGGGATTCCTAATTGTACAAATCCAGATTCTGAGGTAGTAATTTTACCATCAATTGTCATTTTAACCGACTGTTTACGTACCCTGAGGAACGACGCAAACAGTGCATACGGAATACTTTTAATGCCATACTTCTCTAACTTATTTAATAATAATTCATGTGAAATCACGTCGAAGGCTTTGGATAAATCGCAAAAAATACCAGCCATTTTATGCTTTTCATCCAAGCCAGTCAATATGCAATCAAATATTTGGTGAGCTGCAATCGTCGTCGACTTGTTTTTCCTATAGGCGTATTGTCTGTCAGTCAGTAAGCCATTTTCTTCAAGATGACGCATCAAGTGTGACGATAGAAGGGCCTCCACTACTTTTGAAATAGTGGGAACAATTGAAATCGGTCGGTAGTTATTGACATCACACTTGTCACCCTTGCCTTTATAAACGGGGCACACCCTGGTATTTTTTAATACGTCAGGGTAGACACCACACTCGAACATGTTGTTTACGAGAGCCACCAATACGTCAGCGACAACTGGCCAAATACATAGTAATATGTTAATCGACACATCATATACATCCACTGTTTTTCCCGACCCCAGCATTGACTGCAATATTTTGCTCAGGTCATCGCGGGTGACGTTAGGCAATACGAACCGAGGTACATCAATGTTGCACAAATGTTTATATACATACTGCATACATAACGATTCATCACTCCGCAATGCAAACTTTGTAGCAACACCCAAAAAATGCGAATTGAATGTATTAGGTATGTCCTGGTGTGGGATGTTTACATTACTCGCTGGATCCATTAAATAAACATCATGTGACCTTGGTTTCGCGCCAATCTCATCATTGACGATACCCCATATATCCTTCGCAGGATTTTTGCTCGCTGTCAGCCTTCTTTCTATGCAGGCTTGACGAGCTCGCAACGTCGCTGATTTGATTAGATTCGAGTATTGTTCAATGCGTTGCGATATAAAGGGTTCGTCGGGATACTGGCGTCTGATGACATGAAGGTCGCTGTGTTTACAAATCAGATCCATCAAGTCACTGTTTACCCATGGCAAATGTTTTTTATGTCTTAAAATATATTTTTTAATTGGAAAATGTACGTCAATGTAATAATTCAATATATTAATAAATTTAGAAAATTTGAAATTTATGTCAAGGTCATCATTATAAATAAAGTCAAAATTATAATTATAAATAGATAAATAAAATAAACAATAGGAGTCATCATTATATGACCGACGTTCAATGAAGTTACTCTTTTTGCTTACATTTCCCTCTATTAATAATGCATAACGCTGGGCATTATGATCGCTTATTGCCGTATCAACGGGAGACACAGTGACGTCATCGTGACAATAATTTGTTATACCGCAATCAATGCTAGATGTCGAGTCTGCGGTGGTGCGTGTGGGAAATGTTACTAAATTTTTACAGCCATAACTATTTAAAATGTCATTTACATGTCGCTTCATACAATTATCAACTAAATAATCCACATTTTGATCACCAACGATGAGAAACTTTTTATTTTCGTCAGTTAGTTTAACTAATAATAATTCAATGTTTTTTAAATACATGTCGAAGTTTCCATTTCCCGTCCTATATAAAACAATAATAATTAACCTATGCCTACTTATTTCGATAGCGGTAAACTCGCAGTGGTATGGGACGGAGAAGTCATGAAGGTCGTTTCTTTGCGCGTACTGAACGCCATCTCGTACAAACAATGCGACACCACCGTGAGCGGCGTGACGTCGGCGAGAATAACTACCTGCTAACTGATACCCACATAATCTCACCCGTTCCATATCACTTTTGCGACACCAAGTCTCGCTTACCGCTAACACGTCCGGGTTTTCGGCATTATTTAATAAGTCTAAAAGTGCAGTCTTGCCAGATATAGATCGCACATTTTGGTGAACCACGATGAAACGCAGTTCTATTTTAATTTTGCAGTGTTGTGTATTGCACTGGAGTTTTTTGATTTTACAAAATTAAATGGACGAACCGTGACTCCGTCGGGCCATAGCTTGCAATCTCGGGCGATTTTTTGTTTGTCAGCTGGCACATCCAGACGAAATGATGTGTATCTGCCCCGGGTTACAACCAGCTGCTCACACACCGGGGCCTGGATACCCATCTGGGTCTGTACGTGGCTGACGACTTCTTCCGCTGTTGTGGCCTCGCTGAGGTTACAAATATGTAGACTGCAAACTCGGGGACCAGCTGCACGCAGACCAGACACAGGAGGAACACTGGGACATGGCCCCAACGACAATCTGGGCTTAGGCAAAGGTGGATCGGATGCTGATGGTGCCGCGGCAGTATTTGCAGCGTCACGTGCTGGACTACGTGCTGCGCTGCCTCCTGCAGCAGCACGTCGCGGACGAGCACGACGAGGTCTGGCAGATACTCCAGGCGGCACTGCGGCAGACGATGCCGTCTGCGCTGGCGGTGTCACCGGCGCCGACGGGGTGGTTGGTGAACGTGGAGGAGGGTTGGAGATCACCGCTGCACGATCTTCCTTATCACCAAACAGTAATAAGCCTTGAGGCCCAGACTCGTTCAGTGAAATGTGCTGTGCAGTGTTAAAGTTAGTGAAAGTACTCTGATGTGCCAAAATTTTGTGGATTTTAAGGATGTACCCAAATTGACATGTGAGTTGGTCATTTTGACTCCTTATCGTCTCACGACAGTACTTTAGTTCCTCTTGCATTTCACTAACCTTTGTTTCCAAGTTTGAAATAACGTCCACCAACCGTGCCATCGCCGCATTTGTCGACATATTTACTTTAGACGGTGCCATTTCTTCTCGGATAATAGTGTATCACAATTATAATTTATGTCAAGTTAATTTTAATTTATTTATGTCACCAAAAGTATCTAATTTATAATAAAATAAATAAAAATATGCGGAGAGTGTTTCTTTTAACAGCTAGAGCTACAGCAGCGCCCTCTGCAATTTATATATTATAAAAGCTACTTCTCATAAAATTAGAATTAGCTCTAATAATTTTTGTAATTTTTTTTTAACATGATATCCTGGTTTATTATATCAATCCCTCGTCAATCAACATAAAATAGGCAACATGTTTCATCAAAAATACCTAAATCTATGAAGCTGTCTGAGTATTCTTCAAATAAGATACAAACATAGCAATGACGAAACGAGGTTGGACCACCTACGTCCCGTCCTAAACCCGACTCAAAAGTCATCATAATACCAGCCTCTAATGGCTTTCAAAAACCCTGAGCTACGGGTGGCGGGTTAGATCCCTTTTCCAAGCTCAATGTCTCAATAGCCTAAAATGGTAGTTATAATGTCCACTCATCCCCCGGATTCGCAGTAAAAAACATTTGGATCAAGTGAGTTGAGAGAACGTAGAAGGTCTAAGCTCTGTACTCTGTTATGAAAACATAAGAGCTTCTTGCTATGCTGTGGGCCTAACGGACTGCAGTTTAACTTTAAACAGACGCTAATCAGACTGTGGAGTAGATTTGAAAAAGCAACGCTTGCCACTAAGCTCCTGACTCTGGCCTAAGTATAAGTAGTTCTGTCGACAGCTCTTGGCTAATATGCTAAAACAGATAGTAGTCCAAATTATTATAATAACTTCCTAATTTCATTTAATTAAAGTAGTTAGGTAGGTAGGTATTTCTCACCTCACATTATATTATCCAATTGCAATATGAGTGTCACTATTCAGTTTATTTTTTAACTAGATACCTACTAGATACTTTTTTTTTAAATATGAGTATTTGCAATCTTGTACATTATATTACATAATGTAATAAAGTCCAAATATTTCGTAAAAAAAGCGATAAGTGAATGAGTTCGATTCGGAGAAAAGTAAACATTATTATACAATACTAAACACAACTCAAGAACGCAGGTGTGAATCTCGACAAGAGGAAATTTATGAACGGTTCTGTACGACATATTATTATTATTTATATTATAATTTGATTGATGTTTTGACATGTTATAAAGTTTTAATTGTAATGATTAAGAAGAATGAAGAGTTTTACGTTCTTAATTATACTACATAATAAAATTAAGTAGGTATTTGGTTTTATTTCAGCCGTGCACAATGCGCAATTAACAAGTAACTTCATATTATTATCTAACTAGCTTCTGCCCGCGACTTCGTCTGCGTATGATTAGTATTTTACACTATACCTATCGTTATAAAATATAGCCTATATAATAATTTCTGATGCCTTCGCGGTTATTACACATTGGAATGAAACAACTATTAACGGATTTAACTCGCGTATTTTTATTTTATTTTATTAGCTGACGTTTCGGATTCTTTACAGTTTCCATAATCGTAGCACGACTGAGCTGACAATAGTCTAACGCTAAAAAAAAATCAGCTAATAAAATAAAATAAAAATACGCGAGTTAAATCCGTTAATAGTTGTTTCATTCCAATATAGCCTATATGTTATTCTGATGTATAAGCTATATTGTGGTAAAGTTTCATTCAAATCCATTCAATAGTTTTTACGTGAAAGAGTAACAAACATCCATACATCCATACTTACAAACTTTCGCCTTTATAATAGTAGTAGGATATACAGGAGCGCAAAGATTTTAAGGTACTGTGGTGCTAAGTACTAAGGCCTATTACCTTGAATAGTTCAGATGTCACTGAAATATAACGGCAGTGACATACTTAAGGCTTAATTTCGTGTAATATAATAAACTTCTATGTTATGTGAGATTTCAATTGTTAGGCCAAGTTGTAAACCACATATCGCCCTTAGACATAAATGAAACAATACGCGTACATAATAAGATCGCGTGGCTCTTTGTTAACATATTTATGCCATGCAATAACAGCTTGCAAAATTTATTGCGTAATAACAATTTAATGACGGAAATGATGCTGTACAAGGTATAATATATTAAAATTAACGTCCCGGAGAGATGAAGGGATGCCCCAAATAAATTACTAAGGAATACCAGGGCGGAGGTCGCCGACTAATCATGGAAAACGTCATATTTAACTTTTTGAAAACATTTTATTTTTAAAACTTTCTTATAACCTTATACAAAACTATTCTGATGTTGTTCCGGTCTTTATCTAAAGTGGCAGAGATAATAATTCTAACAACTAAAACGTTATAGATACTTACCTAGTGCAAAATTATGAATTATAAATGACCAATTTTTACGTGTAATTGCCTACATCTTTATTAAAAACTAGCTTCTGCCCGCGACTTCGTCCGCGTGGACCTCCATTTTTGCAGACGGTTAAAAAGTAGCCTATGTCCTTTCTCAGGCTCCAGACTTTCTTTGTACCAAATTTCATTTAAATCGGTCCAGTAGTTTTAGCGTGAAAGCGTAACAGACAGACAGACAGAGTTACTTTCGCATTTATAATATTAGTAGGGATGTAACCATAGGTACTTTATAAATCAAATATTTTAGAGGATATTACAACTTTTGGGGGATCATTGGGGGATAAGGGAAGTAAACAAAACTGGTTCGTGTATTTTTGCTTAGTGTGGGACTAAATAAGTCAGTGCATCAAATCAATGAATTAGATATTTTATTTACTTACTTAACATAGCTAAGAACTCGAGCTGACTATGAGGCATATTATAATTTTCCTTAGTTGTTACAAATCACAATGAAGATATTATGAACAGATTAAATACCCGTATAATCACATAATTTGTAGGTACTCCACTGTAAGGTAATATCATAATTTACTTACAATTTAGCCTTTTATTGAATAATGTATACAATTTGACGGGGATGTAACATATGTCATGTTATATTTCATTCACGTTATGGAGCGTATTTCTTTGTGCATGTGAAAGGATCTTTTGGATGGGTTACAATAGACGTTATTTAGTGAATAATAGGCTCTCGCTTGGTTCAGACAAAAGACTGACACATCTTTTGTATTTTCTAAACATGGTGTTTTAAATTGTTCCCTTTATGATTTAAATTTGAATGAACAGGTATATGTAAATAGCTAAAATTTAAATATCAGTATTAATGATAGAAATTCAATTTTCGGTTTAAAGTTATCTATCAAACAAAAAGGTAATTTCTGAAAAGCATTTAATTTTAAATAAAGCTTTAACGGATTTAACTCGCGCTCATTATTTTTATGCTGACGTTTCGAGAAATTCGAGGCTCTCATTAAAACCTATAAGGCTATCGTCTAGTCAGTCTGAATAATCTAACTGTAAAATTCTTGAAATATCAGTAGGTACAAAAATATTTTGAATTGCTTCAAAGCATAATAACCGCGAAAACATTAAAAAATAATATTTAATTTGTTCAAATAAAATAAACATGAAAATAAAATTGAGAACCACGTTATAAATATTTTATTCCATTATATTAACCAAGTTGTTGAAAGTATCCTCATACATGTTGGAAACAAGACTAATTAGCGAACTTGGGTCGTATCTGGGTCGTACGGACAAAGCGCGATATTAAAGAAAAAGGCTAACTTTAAATTTTTGTCTCGTTCACGATATTGTGGAAAATTTGATGAAAAATTTTCAATAGCAACGTCCAGTTTGAACTGAAATGTAAAACGAGTGCATTTTCAGAACACGTTCACTTGCATTCTTTAGCCAAGTTTCATTAACACAGGTATTCAATGATGTCAGCGAAGAGCACTCTACGCGGGTTGCTTGGTTTTTGTGCTTTGTAGCGAAAAACGTTTACGCGGCTCATAGAAACACGGGACTTAATACGAAATCAGTCAATACCTAATTAAAAAGAAAGCAGTTAAATAAATAAATAAATAACTTTGGTAGTGAACAGTTATGTACCATTGCATTACTACTTATTCCTATTTGTTGAAAGTTTCAGGAAAGAAAACCTTTTTTTCTCTCCACAGATTGTTACGAAGTGATAATAGTTTTATACTAAGGCATTAAAAATACAGTTCCATGCACTTTTAACTCAGAAAATTAATCTGTTACTGTTCTCTTTCCACTTCATTTAAATAAGGTACTTATAATAAAATCAAAACAAAGATCAAAGATAGGCAATAGTTTGTTCGATTTTACGATCCTATGCCGATGCCTTAAAGTAAATCCCTACTTGCCCTGATCCTCCCATTTCATGTTCTGCTCTTTTTGCTTTGTTCTTTACGTTAGGTACATTAAAATAGTTTAATTCTTTTACATCCGGAAAACTGACGGCTTATTCTGTTATGCCCAAACTACGAAAGCCGGTAAGGCCACGTACGTCATACACATGCATTTAAACTGGCTTCGCGTTCTATGGGCTTACACGCGGCTTTCATATGACCACGGACTTTTTAACCTCCAATACTGATATTGTACGTCGTAACTGCCGTAAATGTTGCAAAAAAAAACGTTTTAAAGCATAAAAGCGGTTCGAAATTGAAGTAGGTAAACATTCAAAACAGTCTTTTTAACAAACGAATTGTTTAAATTATGGATTGGAAAGCTTAGTCTAGGACCTAAATTTAATATCTCGCACCTAAAATTGTAGCAAAAAGCTTTACGATCCATAATTTATAAATATCTTATAAACACTGTACTCAGTGTTTAGACTATTGGCAACTCAGTCTGTTCGAATATGGGATATGCAATATTTCCGAAACGTCAATATAAAATTAATAGCGAGTTAAATACATTACAGTCTCTTATATTCAAATATAAATTATATAGTTAGGAGATTTCATTTCAATCCCGTGGTGGGAAAACATTATGTTATGTTAACTATGTAAATTGTATTAATCATGTTATTAATTAATAATAACATAGGTTAAGTTCTAATTACATTTCAAACTAGTTTCTACCCATGACTTCGTGTGCGTAGAATTGGTAGTTACTTCTGGGGGTTTAATTTTTAATTTACTAATATAAACTATCTGTAAGTCCTCATCCAGGACTCGAACTGCGTCCATACCAAAATTCGTCTAAATAGGTTCAGCGGTTATTGATACCCAGTACAAACTTCTACCCCCTTCTTCACCCCAAGGGATGAATTCCAGAAAAAAACTGACTTACCTATGTCCTACTCAGGGACTCAAACAATCTGAATTACCAAATTTCATCTATACCGATTCATTAATTAAAGTTGGTACCTACGTATCATAAAAGCAGACACAGTTTCACATACCTATGTAATATAAGCATAGTTATAGTACATTATGTAGAGATAATATGATCACAAGTGGAGATAAAAGCTCCTGCGTACCTCTTGTTATCACTAAATCATGACAGCTTGTGTAATAATATGGAAATAGTTTCAGGCATAGTGCAGCAGCTGTTCGTCAGTTACGCAAACGGAAAGTTTCGGGTAAAAGCGAACTGTGAGAGACAGTAGCGTAATTAGCTGCCGTATAGTGGAGACAGGGAAAATTAAATCCTTTGTAGAATGTATAGGTCAGTTTGCGTTATTAAAATTGATTTAACACCTTTACTATGTTACTTTATGATGCGTATGTTCTTGAAACTTATCATTTTCGGATTATAACTGATGTACCGGATTGATAAGCGACAGAAAAAAATTGCTTGCCTACTTTTATGTTTTAACTTTTTTTAATTATTGTTATTATATGGTGCTATCAAGCTTCAAACGATTGGTTTAGGTATTTTTTGCATATATTCTGGTGTTTCCATTATTTATTTTATGGATATTAATTTAACTATTTTGGTGATAATGAAGCGTATTAATTATTACCTAAGTAAAGATTTTTAAGACTATACGAAATCTATTCGGTCTAACAATTTAAAAAATATTTCAAAACTATTCATACTAATTGATCTAGGACCAGAGTAAACAAAAACTACATTATTCTGTAGATACTGGACAAATACATAATATTAAGACATTTGAGTCAGATCCGAATCCTTATGAATGGTTATTACACAAACATCAGTAAGGTTTGAACCGTTAACTTCCGTATACGTAGTCAGAATCTCGAAATCTCACTAAGCTAATAGTGTTGTACGTTTATTATTTCCTCTACAGTTAAAGCAACTTTATGTGTTTGAAAGTGAAAAATTGTTTCACAATATTTCCGAAATTTGTTTACCCGTAATAAACTCATACAACATCGAACAAAGTATTAGCGGCACGCTAGGATCTAAATTTACAAATGGACGACTCTTTCGTCGTTTTACTGTGCAACCAAAGTCCGTAGTTTTGGCAAAGATAATGGGCCGCATGGCAATAAATCTTCTGTAATGGCGTAAAAATAAACAGTCGCGAGACGAACACTGGTTTCCATTCCGATTGTTTTAATGTGCTGAATATTACTCAGTTGGAAAAAGATTGTGTTCGTGTTTTTAGCTGATTAAGGGTTCACCTGGGACTTGAAACCAAAGCAAAGATATTTTTTATAATCATTATATATTTTGTAATACGAGTTTAGCTTTATTTATCTAAATTGTAGCTTTTTACTTTTTAAAGGTAACGATTTTCATAAGTATAAAATCTTACAGTTTCGTTTAAATAATGCATTTTTGCATCGTTTAACCAATAGAATTGCAATCTTTCTTACTGTATTTCGAGACAAGTAAAAACTTGTCCGATCTCTTGAAAATCGGAGCTGAATGAAAAGAAGCAGACAAATTAGCGTCAAGCTATCACAACTCGTTTAAACTTTTTTCCATTCTCGGCAATAAAAGCCATAAATAATTCAATTTCAGAGATACTCTTTTTGTTCAAGTATAACTTGCTCATCAAATAAAATGCTTATTTTGCGATGAGCACGAACTTTTGCTTTCAGACCGCGAACTGCAGAAGAAACTTTCGACGCAGCTGCAGGCTACTTCGCAAGTAATTATAGCTATTTCAACTTAAGTATTTCCTGCTTAACGACATGCTGAGAACTTCAGTTTCATGTGCGGCCAAAAATTTTCACGAAATAGCACTCTTGGTTGAAATAATATTCATGGTAATTTTTGCAGCCTTTAAAATAAAACAAATGTTGGTATTTATTATTTATTGTTGGTACATCACAATTTTAATATTACCTATAAATTAATACCAATATAGAACTTTTTTGTAAAGTTTGTCACAAGCTCGTGTAATAGAAACTTTTACAAAGTCCATTAGTTAGATACCCAAAAATATATTGCCCTTCAAAATTCCGCGTGGTGTCGTATCTTGTTACACTTTTTACCAGGAAATGACGTCACGAACCCCAACCCACGAATTTTAACGAGCTTTATCTTTGTTTTGTTTTGTTTTATAAACAAAAGACTGTGCCGTGTACTTCTTATAACTTTAATGAGGAATTATTACTAGAACAGTCGGCAAATGGATAAGATTAGGCGTATAAATTACTAAATGATTACATTGTAATTGCTTACGTGGTGAACCGTTTCCGCTGCACATTAGAAATGAATAATTAATTAAGCTTTAGTAACGTTACTTAAGTGTTTATTCTCAAGATCGGACTATTGATTTGCCGGAATCTGAACAATTATCAAAAGTCTTTATAAATAATATTAATAAGTATAATGTGACTGATCTTTTATAGAAATGTAACTAGATATAATTGGGGTCTTCGTGTACTACATAAGGTAGAAAGACCTATAAGCGAATAAGGTTTATTTCTCACTTGTCCCTCGGCTTACTGATAGAAAACGTTTAAGGGTCGCTGTTTGAATTTATTGCTACCATTATCGTTGAATTCTTGCACTCTCAGCGTTAAGGCTGGAGAGTATTGGGTAAGAGGAAATTATAGTGTGAGAACTCTTTTTCAATATAGGTATATATTTTAGTTTGTTTCAATATATAATTAACAAACGATGTCTTTGTCTGATGATTATTTAACTAATGAGCTGCCCTACCCTTAGTTAGGTAGGGAACTGAAAAACCACTTAAGTCAGTACCTTTACAGATAGACTTACATTTTAATTAATGTCTATTTGTAATAAAAGTTGCGTTTAATACATATTTTATTTTCTCTTTTGTGAATGTAGTCCTAAATTAATATTAACAATAAAAGTACCCGTATAATCCAAAAAAAAAATCACCTATTGACCCTTAATGCCAGATAGGTACCTAATCAAAATTCTGCTTCGGTCCTTAATTCTTGGATCGTTTATCGGAGAGTAAGAATAGGGTTACCAGATACAGATTCTGAAAAACCTGAAAAAAATCTAATCCTAGGCATAAAATTCTTCACTATCGGCTCGCGTTCGAAGGAAGGGAGAAAGACATTGTTGACAGTACGTAAAAAAAACGACATAGAATATACATTATATTAAGTTGAGAGTGCTAAGTATAATTTTCAGCCATTCATGATTATTAAGAAGGCAATTGGAATAGTTGATTGAAATCGCATAAAATTATTTTATGCTGACGTTTCGAAAATTTACAGTTTTTAAGCGGAAATATTCAATAATGTACAATCGTATACATAACTGACAAATGGCCAAAATTCCTGACACCTGGTAACCCTAGGTAAGAATGACATTTGCCGATGTGTAATGTAGATATCTGAAACACAGAACGACCTATAATCACGTGTCCCTGTTTCCTGCAGATATATTGTGCGATTGTGAGGAATTATTACTAGAACAGTCGGCAAATGGATAAGATTAGACGTATAAATTACTAAATGATTACATTGTAATTGCTTACGTGGTGAACCGTTTCCGCTGCAGATGTTTTTCTTGGTTCAGCTGTTAGTTATTAATATATAAGGAAACTTTTTTTGGAAATGTAGGATGCAAAGGAATATGAACGCTTTAAGTTAGTTAATATTGCAACGCGATAAAAATCATACAATAATTTAAGTACGAGATAATTTGAAATGTAAAAACTGCTTCATTTTAAATATTAAATTATTTTCCTTAAAAAAAATGTTTCAATAATTTCAAGAAAAAATATTTATACCTTATAACCGGGAAACAATTTACAAAAACATCGTGAAAGTATATTGCACTGTTATAAAAGTCTAAATTCAAAATTTAGTGTTGATTTTTATTGAGATTTTTAAATTTCTAATTAATTAACTTAAAATCATGCTTAGTACATTTAAAATGAAATGAACCACTTTTATTTAAGACATTCATAAACAAAACATACTGGTGTTAGGACTAAGGTATTTCAAAGCATCTAGAGCTGAGTATTCACGTGCGATCAGTATGTCTGACACGTAACGTTGCAGCTTAGTGCCCGTCCGGGGCTGGGTCAATTTCCTTTAGAAGCGAACAGTGCGACTGCCTGGCGATTACGGGGAAGTGCAAACGACTTACAACCAAAAGCATGTTTGGATGAACCGAGTTTTAGCCGTAATCGAGTAATTTCTGGGTGCAAGGGTGACAAAGAGCATCGTTTACGAGAAAGCTTGGTTTTATGGCGGCGTTTGGATTTTAGATTTAACGAGGTATTTTGCATTTGTTGTGTTCGCACTTATTGTTATGGCAGTCGCTATGTTTCAGTCGATCACAATACTAATAATATTAACTACGTTCGTACATATTGTTAAAGTATTTTCAGTTGATAGCAATTTTTCAACGTTGCAAAATTAGTTCCAAAATTATATTTATCTCCACTGAGCCGGAATCCGTGTAATGATTACGAAACCTAAATTACTGTCTTAATGAGTAATAATAACTTTTCCGAGTCATTATTGTGGACGAGCAAATACAAACGAACTTAATAATTTAATTAAAAACAAATTATGGCAGCATCATGTCTAAAACGAATTAAAAATAACTTTCCCTAATCGCGGAAATTATAAATTACACAGAGTCCGCGAAATAAAAACCCTGCCTAATTCTGAAGACATATATTGCTTACAAACGCTATTATTAACAAAAAAAACTTACACCGTAATATTCGAAGGTTAGTACGGGAATTAGGATACTGTGACAAATGTTTAAATTACATATTCATTGGAATGAAACAACTTTAACGGATTTAACTCGCGTATTTTATTTTTATTGACTGACGTTTCGGAGCCTTTACAGATTCCATAATCGTAGCACGATTATGGAATCTGTAAAGGCTCCGTAATCCGTTAAAGTTGTTTCATTCCAATGTATAATAACCGCGAAGGCATTAGAAATTATTACATATTCATTTTTATATTTCATACACATATACCTACCCAACTTTAATTAGGTATTTGAATTAAAGTTAGGTATGTAGGTACATACGTACCTAAATTAAAATAAAAAATGCTATGCTGTTAATTAGACAGTTTCCAGGAATAGTTGTAGGTAGGTATGCTTCCATAATATTACCTTATCAAAAAAGGCAGCTACGATTTATTTTTTATCACACTAATATTATAACAGCGAAAGTTTGTGAGTAGGTACACTTTCACCTAAGAACTACTTAATGGATTTTGATGAATCTTTACAATAATATAGCTTATACATTAGAACAACACATATGGTATATTTTAAAACGATATTGTGTTAATTGGCAGAAGCTAGTTGAAAATAATGCTTAATACTGATAGAAAGATCGTACCTATAACTAAAATATATCTGAAACTCGATCGATTTTAGTTACATAATAAGGACCCGGTCGGTGCAAAGCATATTCAGAACAAAACCAGAGATCTTTGCAATTTGCGGACAAAAAGGGAAACGCGATGAGAATACAAAGCAGTGCGTATTTAATTATTTTCCTCGTTATTTTTATACCATTCTAACTAAATTTAAATAAGCACCATTAGATGTCGTTTTCGTCTTGCATTGTTATGAGAGCCTGATTTGGAATTAAATTGGACTTGTGTTTAAGGATGTCTTTTTTCGACTAAGAATTATCTCTTTTATTGTTTACTTATTATTTACCTTTACTTGGGTTTTGCATTACGTTTGGTATTTTACACATAAACGCCTGGATATGCCTTTCATAATAAATTATAATATATATTGCACCCTATTATGCATCTCTGTGCCTTCATTGCAAGAGTTAATTTTACTGATAAAATTATAAGAAAAGGTAACTATAAAAGTGTCAGGAAATATTTTATACAGTATAAAATAGAGACTAGGATGCCGGTGACTATAAAAAACAAACTAGCTAGGTACATATTACTCGTACCTTGTTTTATTAAAATTATATAAAGACAGACAAAGACCTCTTTCTCACATTCTCATTTCCTACGTTAGAAAACGCCTTTGGTTGTGACATCAGGGCTCCTTTGAAATAGTGGATTCAATGGAATTCAAGTTAGCTGACAATTCCCTCGGTGCGTGCAAATGTAAATAGCACCGTTGACGACCTCCGCGAGTTTCTAGCCAAGGCTTATGTACTTTTTAACTATTTTAAGTAGTGCACCTAACGATGAAATATTTGCAATATTCTAACATTACGGACAAAAAAAGTATAGGCAGGTACCTACGGTATTTAAGACTTTTTTTTACCTCCCGTTTTCACTAGGTAACTCTTCCAGGCGCGGAATTCCTAAACGAGTTCCAAAATCAATTTTGATTTTCGAACGATGCGTACAAATATTACGTACACAAAACTGTGTTCTGCTAGTCTCCGCGGAAAACATAAAATCACTTTGCAATGAAGTTAGCGGCGCGCGAATAGCACCAGTGAACCGCGAAATTAGTTCCAAGTTTTCTTAGACGAACAACCGGCGTATGAAAATGTAAACCGGGTTGGCTTTTTGAATTTGAAATAATTTGAAAATCGAAGTTTGAAATGCTTTTGCTGTTTTGTTGGTGGCCGGTGACACATTTAAAGAAGTTACAAGTTATCTGAACTGTTCTGTGTTTTGATAAGATAAATACTTAACGAATACGTTTTGTTACTAAATTATAACAGTAGGTAATTAAGTGTCTTATAAAAGATAATACCACACTTTATCACTGTATATAGTATATTTGTGTATAGTACTTTTTACTATTAGTTTATATTCGTAAACAGTCAAAAAATATTTGAGAGATTGGAAAAACGGAAGCAATAAGAGGTAAGTAGCTAATTTCATGGGTCTAAATTAACATTCAGAAGAAAAATACATCAGAAATAAGCTTCAAAGTTATGCGTAAATAATATTGACGGGCTCCCATCACAGACAATTCAAAAACGAAAAGTGTTCATTTCTCGCACCGGCGCGGCACAATATTTTAAGAAGAAAAATTATGTAACGTCTGACGTGACGCGAATACTTGGACTATTACTCAAGTTGTCATCTCCTTTTGGGAGAGGAAACGCGAGAGATGCCTGTTTTCCTGTTTCGAACGCACTGGATCCGAAGTAAGCAAATAGCGGAGAAAGCAAAAAAAATAACAAAGTGGCGAATAGGAAACAACTGACAAGGGTGACAAATAAAATACTGTATTAGTATCGAATCTCGCAAAAGTTAAGATAGTATGTGTTCATCACAAGATGAATCAAGTGGTATTATGATTACATTCGTATGTTCTTACAAAGACAATTTTTTTTTTATTATGATGATTTTTATAAATCTTGATACAAGTAAACACTTGCTCTAGTTGTTATATTATAATGATATCTTCGGTGTATTCAGAAAGATTACATGCCTTTCATTTGTTAATAAAAAAGTGAGAGGTCTAATCTAAGGATAGGTAACGTATGTACGAAAAACGACGTTTTGAGGTTGTTGTAAGGTTGTAAGTTTGTACCCGCTGCAATTAATGGCAAGCCACGCCCCACCTAAGCTATTAAATAAAATATGAAGTTACTGTAAAACTGCGTCGCAGCTATATTAAATTTAAATTTATTTTATTTCCGCGCTTTGCTAGTTACTTAATCTCGGAGAACACCTTTGGGTCGTTGCTATCAACGGTGTTGTCACTTTCATGAATTATCTTAAAAATAACTGTCTTATAAGGAGTAAATGGGTTTGATGTTGGTATTTTTCATGATTGTTAGTCGTTATTTATGAAACATAATAATATATCCTTTTAAAGGTGGAAAAAGCCATTGCGTTTTTTTGATGTTTGACTTTTTTGGGCCCCGTAGTAAACTAGTAAATCGGAACTACTCAACAAGTAAAATCAGTACTTGCTTAGATCGTTCTCAAGACTACTTTTATTTTCCTTGCTATGAAAGGATTTGGGCGCAGTTATACGAGTAATTATTCCTATATCTAACTTATAACATATTATAATTAATAAGCGTTATAACCTGCTTGAGGAAGTAGTTTACCACAATACCTTTATAGGAACGTTATTTGTAATTCCAGACATATATTTTTTTTAGGAATACTTTGTTTGTTGTGTACTATTTTAGTACAGAACTTCAAATTAACTATACCTATGCTCTTGAATAAAACTTGAAAAAAGTAAGCTATAAGCGAACTACATTATAAACTTAACGTAATTAGGTACCTATTTACTGTAAGGTAATATTGTGTTAATAACAAAACCTAAAGTACCTCTATTGTCATACATAAGCACAATTTAAACCACTGCGCAGTTCGAAAAACTGTTCCGCAAATTGAAATTCAGAGAAAAGCAGACCGATAAAAAATGGCCATAAATGGACTTTAAACTTAAAATAATCGGAAACAGCCACTGTAATACAATTCAGAAATCTTTCACCCTTTCATTTTTATGTGTGGGTGGCCCGATTGCGCTAGTGTGGAACTTTACTTTTACATTTTTATGTGTCATAGGTAAATAGTTGCTATTAGGCTTAGGTAAAAATTACCTAAACCAATTGTTATGTTGTATTTAAATTATTTTACGCCACTTCTAACTACCTATCCTAGGTAGGCAGGTACTTACTGGCGAGCCTAAAGTAAGCAATAAAATTTAATAAACCTACGGGCGGTAATAAAGAAAGCCTGAAGTAGCAATATTCTCGCTTTCTGGGATATCCTTTGCTTCATTGTCGTGGATGTGCAGAATGTATCTACTTCCCTTTAAACCTATTGGCCCCCGTAGAAAAGTAATACTCTACAATCGCTAAGGCTATATAATCGAATTAGAAATGTATGGACATAAACATAAACTGAAGTTGTAAATGACAAATGATAAAATAGCTTTACAATTATGACGACAGGACGATAAGAATATTTTTGTATTTCATCACAACTAGTATATCTAAGAAATGTTGCTACGATGATCACTAGTGATCACTAGAAGTATGAAATAAAACTTTTATTAGCGTTAAAAATACTGAAAAAATCAATACTTCGCAATATCACGATTAATAAGTTCCTTCAGTATTGATCAAAACAATATAAAATTGTCTGAGTCTACATTTCACATTACAACAGCCAAATGCAGAAACGACCCAATCCACTCGGTTGAATATTTTATCAAACCGCAATCTAAATGGACATTTTCAGAGAATATCCGTAGATTATTCGACTGACGTTTTTGCGAAATAAAGTGATGAAAGCTCATAATCCCCTTCCATTAAGTACTTATTGTCGAGGTGCGAATAGCGCTTTACAATATTATTTATTTAAATCGTAAATTTCCTTTTAACTCTTTTGGGGATATATTGTATCCTATGCCATTGTTTAAATCGCTTTGGTTTAAGAGTTATTGTTTTTTGTAAACCAAACATTTATTGTTTTGGAAACACGCTTTCTATAACAGATTTGGTAATCTTAGATTCAATTCTATGGTGATCATACTCAATAAAATCCATTTTATAAGTAATTCATAATCGCTTTGAACTGTACTTCCCATACTAATTCATTTCTTTTCCTACAGTCACAAAGCTAACATAATTCTTGTCTCTTCAAGCAAACTAGAAAAAATACGTTGACGGACGACCCCGAAAACAAAGGGTGTTCTTTCGTTCGTAGTCCACTTCTTACACGACGGGACAATGCAGCTTTGTTTCACTGGCCCTGTGCAATAATTAAAAGGAAAAAACGACTGCCTCGCGAATTAACCGAAAGAATGGTAACTATTGTTTACGATGTTGCCACAATTTTGTTTTGTGTGTAAATGTTTTGCAATTGGAATGTTGTTTTCGTTTAGAGCCTCATTGTTTCTTTGTGAATAATAAAAATGAGTAGTTTTATGCTTCCCTTTACATACAATTACATAGTTTATAGTTCTTAAACCTAAGCTCGAAACCTACCTATGGTTTATTGTAAGATATTTCGTGTAATTGAATGGAATTAATTAAGTTTGAAAAAAATTACTACTATTACTATGTTATAATCCAACTGATACCTATAACTCTCATTGCACCCCACTCCTCTACTACCACCGTTAATAGTTTTTAATGTAGAGCTGTACTTCTTAATTGTTTACGTTTTACGTTCGTTTGCAGGGAAGCCTCACATCGCCTCCACAATCCCGATAGCTTATATTCTGTAGGTATATCTTATCAATATGTGAAAAAATAAATAATTCGTTGTAAGTCCGCAGTCCGCACCAATGCGATGCAGCAAAATGAAAATTTTAAAATTCCGTTAGAGCAACATTGCATGAAAAAACGGTTTTCATGAATCAACTCCCAGTCTTGATCTTCCAAATGACTGGCTTAATGCTTTCCGTTTTTTCTCATTTGCGTACTTGATTTATACAGGATATCGTTGAACTTTTACATTTTTTTTTAAATCATTTATTTATGCGCAAACAATTTTTGAACAAGGTAATCCGAAAAAAAATTGTTTGAAAAGGCACTGAAGTTAAAGTAACAGAATGGTATTCGAAGTATGTAAATTTACAGTCACAAAATACAATAATTCTTACAAAAAATTGTTAGGTAGGGTATTTTATTTTTGGTAGCAAGTGCCGTACTTTGAAATCTTAGTGCTTCTACTTTAAATACAAAGGACTTTCGATGGTGCATCGAACTCAAAAAAGTAACGAAATTTCCGCTTCTAATTGAGAAAGTTTTTAAGTTCCCTTTTTTATTGTGTCTGTCGAGTACCCATTGTTCAACGTGAAGTAAATTTTAGCATTCTCCATCTCGACAATTATAAAAGTTTTAATTGCTCGCACTTTCCTAATTACAGAAAATACAGTCTCATGAGCGACGGAAATATTAACGAACTTAAAAGAAACTGGTTAAGGGTGAGCCTAAATACCGATCAAAATTCCGTACTTTTATTAAAAGATATATAAAAAATAAAAGATATATACAGGTACTTAACACAAAAACGTATGTAGGTATCATCATTCATTCATCATCAGCCCATCGCAGTCCACTGCTGGACATAGGCCTCTCCAATTGCACGCCACTTTGCTCTATCTTGGGCTGCTTGCATCCAGCTCCTGCCAGCCATCTTACGCAAATCGTCACTCCACCTTGCCTGAGGACGTCCTACACTACGCTTGCCGATGTAGGTATGTTACAGTAAATTATATACTAATACGGTGCTGGCTTAAAAACATTTCTATATGATTTTTTGATGAAATAATATGTTTGGAAGGTACCAACAAAATGCCTACAATGAACCCTGAAAAAACTTGTGTAAATTTCATTTTATTTTTCATTGTTATCACTATGTAGTTATAATTAAAATAATAGTTTAAAAAACCAATTGTAGGTATATCATTGTAATTACCAATAAGTACCTAATTAAGTTGACGTAGGTACTTATGTGCTTATGTAGCTATTAATATTAATTTGTAACTACGGAACTCTAATCACTCTAAGAAATATAGCAATCGCTTCGGAAAACGGGTGGTAATATTGAAATTGGTTAGAAAAAAGGTGCTAAATCAGAGAAAAAGTAATATTAAGTTATTATTGAAATAAGGGACTTTTACTGTCGACTCAAGTAAAAACTTCCGCTTTGGACAAGTCCAAAGCTTTTGAATACATCGAATCCCTTATTACTTATTACCTTATATTATTATGGTGATGATGAGCTGAATTCGGATTATTGTAGGTTCAATAGGTACCTACCACGTGGCAAGAGCACTAGCCATAATATGTCTTTGCTATTGCATATTATTTACCTTTTACCTTACTTAAATTTCACCTATGCAAATAAGATGTTCATAACAAGTAACGATGGCATTACAGTCCAATAGTATTATAGTTTATTTAAAATATATTTAACATACCTTAAAAATAACCCTTAAATAGGATTGTTCTTCTTATGAAATTATAATGGTTTCATAAGTCTTCCAGTCTTGCAGGGCACTATGTAAAGTATATAGATCTATGAAGAAATTAGAATAGCTACGTGACCGCATGTTATTGAAATTCTCTCAGCATTGGCTGCAAGATCACAAGATGCGTCTGTGCGGTTAGAATTGGAAGCACGTAGTAGACAATGCGCTTGTGAGTCCATTTCTACAAATATTGAAGTGCATTACTCTTGAGATTTCGTTATCTATGGACGAATTAAGCAATACATACAATATAGAGTTAAATAGACACATATTTACTAAATTTTGAAATAATAAGTTGTTACAAATATCTAAGTAAGTGTAGGTACTTACTTAGATATTTGTAACAACTTATTATTTCTATGTAATTTTGGAGTTATTTAGTCAATTCCTTACTAATTCATAATAGTATCATAAATAAATAAGGGGGTTTGTAAGTTTGCTTCCGCGCGCATACAGATCTACGCTTAGATAATAATATCATAAACTCGAACAGTAAATTCGAACTCGTTACGGACAATTACCTAACAAAAAATGCGTTGGTAAAAAAATCTAGATGTAAAAAATGTCGCTATCACAATTATAATAAAAATCAAAGTACTTCTGTGAAATCGGAATTCCTGCTTTGTAAATTGACACGTTTTTTTACAACGATCATCAATGCAGCGTGTTCACTTCTATTTTTAAATTCTAGTCAATGATCAAACTATCTGTAAATGCCTCTTTTATTTTATTTTTATGCCTACTGATTGATTAACCAGCCATCGACACTCCATACCGTAAAAGTCATCTAGGTACCAACACATTTAACTTTCTGACCGTTTTATTGAAATAGACATAATAATATTATATTATTCTTTTGGAAAACATGACTCTTCTTCGGCAGTGAGGATAAAACAAATCATTTTTGCTGATTTTACAAATCATTTTTTCTACATAATTCGATTAATGTAGGTAATATTTTTTCATAAAAATATATTAAAAAGATAAGAAAAAGTACTTAACTATTTTCTGGTACCTATATACTAATCGAATACATATTATTATTTAGGTAAACTCACCCTAGTTGATCTAAGTACAATGTAAAATCTTCTCAACATTAATCTGTATGTACTGGTTCAGTTTACGAATCACGAAAAAAGAAAGGCCACGAATAAAGGAGAACAATAATAATTTTAATCAAAAACAATGAGATTGCGCTCGACGCAAATTGCTCTTCTTCTGCCATTAACATGATGATGGAGCGGCGTGACGCTTGCCCGGAGGTGTCGCGGCTCTCTGTCACACTAAACCGTAATATAACAAGGATATTTTTCTTACTAATATGAACACACTTTCAAGTTTTCGGAGGATTAACTACCTACTAAAAACTATGACGAGTAATTTTTAATTGATAGAATAATATATAATATATCAATACATTGTCATGTTGGCCGTTAATAAACAGAGTAAGGTCGCTCGCCTCGTAGGAAGTATATCAACTTGTTTATAATAGACACATATATTTTTTTTCATTTAAAGTTTTTAAGTTTATTGCTTAAGTACTTACATAAATTATTGTTCTACCTCGATAAATTATATTAAAAGATAAATTGTAAAACTAAGTTTCCTTCGATGTTGTGCACCCGTAGCGTAGGCAAATAATTTAAGTGCATCTCGGAACTGCAACAAACTAATTCCAAGTCAAACGACGTTTAGTTACGCTGTATTCAAAGTGCTGCCACAAGCAATATATACCAAAACGGGCTTTATCATAATTCTCCTTTTATTCTTTTGGACTTAAAAATCGTATTCTTACGAGCATTACAAGGCTATTGGAGATTTAAAACCAGAATAATGCTTTGAAACAATCCCGCGATAATAGCTGGCGGTTGTTACTTTAAGCTGTTTGTGTAGTTTATAAGTCATCTATCACTTCAGTGTGATTTTGCGAAGATATCTTTCATCCTAGAAATGGGGTACTTCTTAATCGAACCACTTCATTAAAACTTCGGCCGTTATAGGTAGGTACATTTGTAAACTAGGGCTACAGAATTGGAGTTGAATCCCACCTACTTACAAAATTTAATTAAGTTAAGTTTCCTTTAAAGTAATGTAACTTGTCACAAACCGTTCGATCGTTATTTCTATTGTAAATTTTGTTGCTGTTCATTTAGCCACCTGTCTCAAAAGCAATAGAGGCTTCTTTATCACCTCTGTACAAAGCATTCAGGGCTCTGCAAAAGAGATGCAGTGCAAAAATAGAACGTCATTGTCAGTGATAGACGACCTTTCAAGTGTAGGCTCGGGGCTTGAAAAGTGTCTGAAGAGGAGCGCAGACGGAACTGTGAAAAAATGCATACCGTGTGTTTTGCGTAATAAGACTACTAAGGTACTCTGGAAATGTGGAAAAAGTGAATGAGCTCAGATAAAATGATGTTTGGAGGGATTTCGACGTGAAGTGCATGGGGGTTGGAAGTAGCATGAAGGTATTAAAAGTATTTTCTTGTAACAAAACCTATTAGTTTATTAATTGTTAGTTTTGATACCTATCAAAAATTAAGTAAAATTATTGAAGATTGATTCATTTACTCCGCTTTATTGTATAGTGTAGTGTTTCGTGATGTCCGTATAAAGATCCAAATAGAAACAAATTTGCCAACATTATAATGCGCAAGGTGTCATTATTTAAAGTTTTGAGTCCGTCCTCAGTTTGATAGTTACAGTTAAACTGGCATCTAGAGAAGTTAAATAGTAGGTAATCCATTCAATGCCACGACATAGTAATTGTTTTTCGATCGATAAGTATGCATGAGCATCTGCTTTAAAGAATACAATGAAATGCAGTCACCTACTAATTTTATTGTTTTTTTTCGGACGATTTGTCATAAAAAAACATTTACCTATTCTA
The DNA here is from genome assembly GCA_038024825.1 of Polylopha cassiicola. Lineage (NCBI taxonomy): Eukaryota > Metazoa > Arthropoda > Insecta > Lepidoptera > Tortricidae > Polylopha > Polylopha cassiicola. Next base: position 8,461,692 of record CP149044.1, on the reverse strand, counting down.
TACTTAAGTATATAATCTTATGAAATACCAATTATGGACGAAATTATGTTGTCCAAAATTATTATCCTATTTCTATTGTGTTAGGAATTCGAATTTCAGCTGCAACAAAAATTTTCGCTTTCCATTAACATTCCTAGGATTCCAATCTGTATTCAATTTATTTAGCCGAGCGTTACAACTGTTTCGTTTATTTCCGGCCATCCGAACACTGTTTGTGAATCGGTGAATTTAATGTAAATTCGGTACGTGGTGGCATATTTTTTAATCCTTGACAAATAACGGCAGTTTTGTTATTGGAAAGCGTACGGTCAGAGAACAGCTATGTAATTGAAATCTGTCCGCGGGGTATTATAGGGGTCAGCGCCGTTCAATGTGTAAACATTGCATTGTTGGTTGGATATGATTAATATCATAAAATTCATAAATAAATAAAATATTTTGGTCAATTCACACCAATTGAGTCCCATATTATGTGTAGGGTAACTAATTAAGGAATAAAAATAAGTTTCGTAGTCAATACACCAGCATGTCGTCAAAATGGGTCAAAAATTGCGTAGGAAGGTACCTACTACCTAATTATAAAAAATAATCAGTATCTTTCTCATACCCATAAGGGTAGGCGTAGGTATAGTACTACCTTTGTCCTCTGGCAGTGACACTGACAGACTTTTTTCCTTTATTCGTTTAGTATATCATTATTTTATTTATACCTACATACTCGCTCGCCGATTACCAATCTCGTCAATTAATACTCTTGACATGATGCTTTAAGTTGTCTAATCCAATTCATATTTACCATTGTTTTATATGCTGCATGTACCGTGTAATGTCTCGTTAAAATAAATCTCTGCGACACTATGACCGGCAGCTCTCGTTTTTATTCATTTTTCCGTGTTGACGCACCGCAATGTTTTAAGAAGAGAATTTATGGAAAGGGCCTACGTGCCCCGAATGTGAGATCAACCCTCGTCCGCTTCTTTCTCGTTGAGGGAAAATTAATAAGAATAATGTTAACATCGCAGTAAAAATTTTAAAACCAGGTTTTTATGTAAACAAGGCAGGTTCAGCGATTAAACGTTTTTAGACAAAATTTTTATGGAGCTATAAAAACGACAAACTCTGGTTTGATCTTTATCAATTTGAGATGAGATCAGAGTCATATTTAAGAGCTTACGATTTTTTTTAATAATGTTGTATAATTATGTCCACTACATTCAATACTTGTGAAACCCTTCGTTAAAAAAAATAATGAATTTCGAAGTCTATACTGGAAGATGTATTTTTCGAGATAGTAGAAATTAGACAATCCTTTCATCGCAGGAAGTTTAAATGGGCTCTTAATGCGATCGGATTCAAGCAAGAATTCTGCTAATGTTAAACGGAATCTGCACAATCTGATTGCTTCAATAAGTTCCGGACAGTTTCCTTTTATACTGTAATACTTTGAAATTCTCAACGCTCCTTGCTTTGTGCGAGGGCCTCCGAGAACTTTTTAAGATTTCCGAAAGTTATTCGTGCACTTTTAAATTTATATAGTGAAAGATAAAAATATACATTTGTTTTTATGAAGCATAATTTTGTTTTTGGTGGACCTAATTACCAGTGAATGAAATGGTAATAAGGAGTAAGTAGGTAGTTAACAACTAAGCAAAACGCAATAACAGTATTTCTATGGTACTACTTAGGCACGTCGAAAACACTGAAAGTAAATTAGAGGTTTAATTTTTTAGGTAGGTACCTACCTGTACTATGCAAAGTAATAATAATATATGTACCTACGTAAGTAAAAGTTCTTGAATTGAGGCCAGGACGCCCTGGACATTAATATATTCACTAGTAAACTGGGTACTTATAAGAATATTTCTTAACGATTTTACGAGTGTGTTAATCTATTTACAATCTTCTCCCTGCTAACTTAGTGTTTCATAAACAATGTCCATTTAAGCGCATTGCGTTTCCTCGGACCATTCAAATCAACTTAATCTTATGTTATATGACCACCCCATACGTTCAGGTTGAGAAGAATGCCACACATTCTTGGGTTCCGTCTGCTAAGGGTAACGGATGGCCGGCGATAAATTTTGGTCCGGTCTTGCGAGGCATTCGTCCGGCTGAGAAGTACAATTGTCTGCTCTGTAACTGTTGTAATAATTATGGCAATGCTATACGGTCGTTTGCGATGCAGCTAATTTGTGGCATAAGTAATTGTTTAGGGGTTAGTTGTGTTGGAGGTCACCTAATAAAATGTTATATACTTACTGGCCAATTTAATCTTTTACATTTGAACTCGATGTTTGAATTGTGGTGTTATTATAAAGTTACTGACGAATTCAAAACTGTATTAGATCGATCCATTATAAATTTTTATTTGGTAGGTATGTTGGATCTTCAAATAGTTATTAAAATAGCAGTGTCTTCGTGTATTTTATGATGCAGGCGCTCTATAAGGAGAACTGTGCTGCTTCTATCGCGAAAATATTTATAAGCGATCTGGTGATCATAACATAATCGTAAATATACCAAAATCCCGAGTACATTCAACAACCGATTACGTCATAAAAAATATAAATTTCTAACTCTTTTTCGGATTTAATAAAAAAGAAGATAAATAACCACTGTAAATATGAATAGTAGGTACCGAACAAACATTTTCTACTTATTTCAACAGTAATCCCTAAAGCGCAGTGGTATTAAAAAATCCAAGACAAAAAGAAGTACAATTACAGAGGAATAAATCTGGGAACAGCATCTTACGGTTCGCATCGGAAAACACCGTGTTTGGAGCCAGGGCGCGTTCCACTAAATGCTTCTAGTAGTTTATTGGGCCACGCGACTAGAATCTGAGATCGTTGGAAATTTGCTGCCCAATTAGCGAGACTCTGTTCCGAGTCAAATGTTAATGCAATTAGATAAACGTTTGTTAGTCGTGTTTTTGAACGTGTTGTTGCAAATATGGATGAGCTGGCGTGTTTTCAAGTGCCTTAAATTATGCGGCCGATCGTTAGCGGTGTACATACGACGATAATCTAATGTACATAAATCACGGAAATAGATCAAGTAAGATACGAAATATAAGAACCTATACGTAACAAATATACCTATTATTGATTTTCACATGATTGGTTGTTTATGAAAGAAAAACATTGTGTAGGTATATTTACATAGGAAGTTCCTTTTATTTATTTCGTTAGATATAGTTTCATCAAGTAGAGAGTAGGTAGTAGGTACCTATTTCGCACAATAATATTTTGTTCATATTATTAATTTATGAATATTACAATAATAATAATAGACAATGGAATTAGGACTCTGAAATCTCACACTATCAAGTAAACGTCCCAGTGTTGCGGACACTAATCAAATTGCTTTGTGACAGCTTCTCACATCTACCGACACGTCGCGGCGAAATGGCTTACGATACTAGTTACAGCGGGAAATTACGAAATCTCGACAACGTTATTAGTTAAATGTGCTTCCTATTAGAAAATAAATCTCGCAATTAAGACATTATCATTAATCTTTTTTTAGTTAATTAGGTATATACCTAATAATATTTTTATGTATGAAAAAAAGCAAAAAAAAACTTTATCTTTCTAAAAAACCTTTATAATCTTAGCACGACTTAGCTGATAATAGTCTAACATTAAAGTTAATTATGGAAACTGTAAAGAATCCGAAACGTCACCAAATAAAATAAAATAAAAATACGCGAGTTAAATCTGTTAATAGTTGTTTCATTCCAATGTGTAATAACCGCGAAGGCATCAGAAATTATTACGAAAAATTCACGTTTGTTGTACCTATGGGAGTCCCCTTAATTATTTATTTTATTCTGTTTTAGTACCTACATATTTATTGTTATAGCAGCAACAGAAATACATTATCTGTAAAAATCTCAATTGGTTTACTATTAGGTACAGTTCATGAGGTACAGCCTGGTGATACAGATGGACAGATGGACGGTCAGGGTAGTCCCAAGCCTTCCTTACCCTTGGGGTATCATAATATTCAATGTATTACATTTTTAGATTCCATAGCTATTTATCATAGTTATAAACATGTCCTGAGATCATCTTCGTATATTTTCTTAGACCATCTATTTTAGTTTATTCATGCATAGTTAGTCGTAAACGGAGTGAGTTTCATTATTTTAAAGAAAAAATGCTGATCGTTTACAAATTGTGCCAACCAGATCTCTGTAATACGGATAGACAGACAGGCGACATATCAGCAGCGACAGACTATTGCCACAGGCTGAATTCTGTAGGCTATTGCTGGATTCGATCGGCTTTGCGAGCTTTCAGAAGGGATTCTTGTCTAATTGAAGTCTTTGTAGAAAGGTTTAAATTTGAAGCAGCTGTTACTTGCAAAGTGTGTACATTTATATTCTATGAATTAATCATGTCTTTTATAGGAAATAGATCTTTCGACCGAAATGTTTAATCTGTTACTTAAGAACACGTCTCTCTGAGTACTGCTGCTTTGTGAACTATATTGTAGGCAGGTACATAAAAACTTACAACTACACTAGTCCAACACTAATTCAGGCTAATAATTTTTCTTAATTAGTATTTACTCTGAACAAACATATACCTACGTACCTACGGAGATCTACAAAATTGTTGATTGATAATTAGGTATAATTACATATAATTTGCCTTTTCTTATCTTAATAAAGATAAAAGTGTCCGAATTACCAAGAATTGCTTGAGGTAAAAAATGGATTGATTGAAAAGTAGGTACCTATTATTCGAAAAAATGCAGATCGTGGAAATATTGAAAAAAGTAACAAAGAAATTCCACGCGGATAAAATGCGAAGATCAGCTTGTAAAATGAGAAAGCACAGTGTTCGTCGAAAATACAAATATAACAATATCAGTATGTATGTATATATTTTATTATTATGTACTTACTTGACCTCCAAATATTCTCTAGGTAATAAAAATACAATTTCTCGCAAAACTTGTATCAACATGATACATTCTCGTTATGAGAGAAAAGTTCGTCCATGTGATAACAAAATATATCCAATTAAGAGTTTCGGGATGTTGTTATTCAGAAATACCCACACGAGTGTCCTTCAAAGATAATGTAACGATCACATGATAGTTTTGGTTGTGAAAAGGCGTAATTTCAGCCTAACATTTCAAAGCGTACCTACGACATTCGCTCGTTAAAGTGATTTTACATTGTTTCAAAACAAAGTTTTTAGTCTGTACGAGTATAATATACTACAGAAGCCTTTGTTTTGATACTGACGACATTACGAGCTTTGTTTTGAAAATACACTTTTCCATTTAGCGTAGGTACCTTACACCGTTCGCAACATTCATGTCACCATTTTAATAGGTTTGTTTTAGTTGTAAATGGGACTAAGTAGTTAGTAGTTACAAAATGATTTTATAAATTAATTTAGTTAGGGAATATAACGTATTTTGACAAATGTTCGATTTAAATGAAAGGGTAATGCAAGATAGAGATATTGTATAAAAACATTATGTATTAAGCCGAACAGTATCCGAATGACCTACTTATTAGCCTGTTTCCCTTAGAACTTGTCGGAGATATGACTGATGGAGTGTTTGCGAGATGAAAACGGGACACGGACCACGCGAGATAAGACGACGGATCCCAAATTGTGTTATTAATATTTAACATCTGCGTTTCCTCGGACGAAAGAATAAAAATAAGTAGATGGGGCACTACCTTGTTTGCGTTAAAAGCACTTCTTTTACAGGTATGCTATTTTGGAACACTGAACTATAATAATGTTATATTCTACACTAATTGGTTCAAGTTGTTTATAAAGTAGTAACTGTTACTCTTTCATATCACAAGTTTTTTTTACTGATTCTGTAAACAAACTTGATACAAGATTTAATTTGCCAATTTGACTCTCATCTAGAGTCTGTTGGTCATTTTAACGTCCTTCTAAAATTAATGATTATTCTTTTTTTTCTTTTCAGTAAATTATATTCCCTTCCTTTTGTGTAACTCTGACAGTAAAAACCTATTTTTATGTATTAAAATATATACACATGTATTATTCCATATTACATTAAAGGAGGATAGATAGGAGATATTCATTCAAATCGAGGTTCTTGCAGTAAACGATAAATAATTCAATTTACAAGGCGTAATATCTATCATACTAATACTTATATATAAATAACAAAAGAAAGGATAAGACCATACCAACCACCATGATTTTATTATTTTGTTTTTTTTCATACCCATAAGTAATAAGAGCCTCTTTATTTTATTTATTTATCCTATTCTTATTTGCTAACTATCAAACATTTTCAGAAATATTCGGTGTCTACATTAAATTAAACTTTGTCGTCGACCTTTACAACGATGTAAAGCGACTCTTTACAGAAAGGAAAAAGTAATTTCTGCTTAGCGTGGAATAATTGAGTAGTCTCTGTTTTATTTTCCACTGAAATAATATAAATTGCACACAATGCCTTGAGGAATACAGACAAACTTTAACTAATGATTAGAATAAGTTAAGCTTCGGTACCTACCATACTCTTAAATATTTCGTATTTCATTTAACCAGTTGCCAGCCTGACATCAACTCTTAGTTTACTAATCGTTAGCGGAAAATGGTAACCATTTCATATATGCCATTCATTATAAAGAACTTAATGATTTCTCACACCTTCTCGATTATTACACATTAGTATGTATAATACAACTATAAGATAAAACTACCAGATATAGAGGTACCAGACCGTAAATTCTGTTACATTTGTTTTACTTATTCATAAATATTATCTGTTTAGCCCTTATAAAAAAAAATGTACTTAGCTGGTACAAATTTATAACGCCATGATCTTATCTTCCCACTTCCCACGTGAAGTAGTTAAGCGCGACACACTCACATTGCTATTATTAAATAAAAGGAAATTTACTAATCTCTACTGGTAGTTTTAAAATAACAAAATTATATTCATTATAAGCTATTTAGTAAATGTGTTTTTATTTAAGTACTTAGATTCATAATCATCAAATAGGATACCTATCCGATTCATGATTGAATTTTATTATCTTTACTAATAATAACCTACATTAAACGAGTCCTTGAAATTATCTCGTTTTTTTTCATTTTCGTTATAAAAAAATAAACCAAATTATGCAAATCATTCGAATCAACAATACGTATCTCAAAACAGAAAAACATTCAAGTCCGATTATACCCGTATTGATGCTTCAGTAAATTCGTTGGTCTACTGGACGGTTATCTAATTATGCAAAACAAACCAGAGTTTTGCCGTAGTTTACCGTGTACCAGATCTGAGGAACAACGATAAAATAATAAGCGATAATTTAAACAGCTAAAATGGAAACGGTGAAAATTTGAAATAACAATCAATGAATATTAATGTAAAGGAATTTACTTTAAGAGCTCGTAACGCCGGGAGTTTCGTTTTGTGACGCAAGTTTACAGTGTTTTAAACAGTAGTTTGTAAATTTATACGAGTTATTGTTAGAACGGTATTAAGGAAAGATTTATATGACCGATTATTTAAAAATGCCTGATGAAAAAAATGTATTGTAAGATGTTTTATAGTCACTTAGTTCATTTCTTTAATATGGATCGAAATTTTATATATATATATTCAGACATATAAAGTGTCGAATTCAAATTAATTTAGTATAAGGAATGTCGTAAAAATATCATGAATATATTTTTGATAAAACAAAGGAGGCCGATATGACAATCGGGCTATAAAATTACTTTATGTCGTAGGTACAATGTATAAAAGATGACCCTTGCGCCTTACTGAACTGAACTATCACAGAAACATTTTACGACTATAAAATAAGAGCTGTATTGAAATATGGCTGAAAGATAAGCTCAGGATATAGAAGGTATAAAATAAAGCCAGCAGACTATGAAAATTATTTTTAAATTTATTGCAGATTTATTATTCTGTTAAGAAATATTCAATAGGCCAAGTCATTCGTTGGCTTCGTGAATTAAATTTTAAAGTTTCGGACTAGCGATAGCTGTGATCCTTTAACATAACCTTTGTTCACGATATTTTTAAGTTCCATTTAAGTATGACCTAATTAAAGTATTATTAAGTATAAAAATTCATGACAAGTCTATAAGCTAAAAATGGCGTCACTCTGTATCGTGTTCTCGCTGACACAAACATCACGGATAGATGAGCTTTTAATGGTATTAGTTGTAATTCCACTAATGTGCTTTAGTTTCTCTCACGTTAACTAATGGATTAGTTAGGCGCGTGTCGCGATATTTACACCGCAACCCGCAGCCTCACAGGGCTCTCGAAAGTAATTACCAAATAATTATGCTTTGTATCGTATTTCTATCGATTTCCAATGAATCACTCATGGAGTCATGGCTATCGTTATTTTATACCGAACTAAAAGGTAGTTTACTAAACCTTGCGTCCTGAGGCATATAACAAGTTAAGATACTATCACTGTTTTATAGGTGTATTTTTAATTATCATCATTATATTTACCCAATTCCTATCATCGAATTTCACCTTTCTCATCTATTCCGTCAATTTGCAAAAAACATGTTTTATAATAATATAATCTGTTTGGTTTTTGAGTTTATAGCATTCTGACGAACAGACGGGATATTAAGAATATTATCATATTGTAATGATATGATACAACCTATATTTGTACAGTATGTAGTAAACTGTTATTGATATTTTCCGTCCTCCGGCCAGAAAGCGCCAACTTTGTGGCCGCTGCGCTAAATGAAATTTCCGCTTTCTGGCTTCGTCGAACAGAAAAACAGTATACTGACCTCGGCCAGTAAAATAAAAAAGCCTCAGATCACATTTTTGTCAACCTCGGCTTCGCCTCGGACGACAATTACATGTGATCTGAGACATTTTTTATTTTACTGGCCTAATGCGTGCGTAATGTACTATTGTGTCACTACACAGTTTGTAGCAAGGAAATCATATTGCAAGTATCTAATCCTGGAACTAGAATAAACATCAGGGACAAGTATCACTAAATTTATGGCGGAAATTAGCTACGCGTAGACTGCAATAAATTTACATATGAAACTCATAAGGTACCGAAACACTTGGTTCTAATTTCAACTGGAAACGATGCTATTATAATATATATATAATTGTAATATGTATAGTTGGGATTTTACGGCAATTTGTACCCGTGTTGAGTAAAGGCGTGCTTAATGACCACTTTCTAGCTTCGCTAACCTTAAACCAATCGCGTTGGACCGAAATCGGCTCGCCAACTACATCTGCCAAGTTCTATTTCCTGAACTGTAACCTTCAATTAGGTACATCATATCGGAAACCATAGTAAACCATATTTTAATAACTATCTAATCACTCCGAAAGACTTCATAAAGAATTGTAATAAAATAAAGTTAATTTTAGACATACAAAATTAAAATATTAAGGTTCATTGGCATGTTGTAGGAATATTCCTATTTGAAAGGTTTCTGTTTTACATTTTTGTTGTTTCATAATATTTTACACTACCGATAGCAATACGAATTCCGAATCTCTTATAAAAGTGTGAAATGTTAGCTTAACAAACTTTGCAATTATCTTTAAATGATCCCCAGTCTTTCAAATTCATTTATGGCTCGCAGTGAGCTACTGGGATTGTAGTGACCAATCAAACGACTATTGGCAATTCCAGAACATGATCCTCTGTGGTTCGCTAAAGGTAATCACGTGCTTACTGTGCGAGCCATATTGCAATTTCGGAGTCACTGGCGCATTTTCCTAGGGAACGTAACGTAATAGGTCCCCACGGACATGAAACCGGTGTCAATGTTCGGGTTTACAAACACTAATAAACAAGTTCGAATCGTCCGCGTCCCTCCTATTAATGTTTCAAGTTAGTCAAATATTACTACTTCATTATAATATAAATACGGTATTTCCTAGTTTCGTACTGTCTCTGAACTGAATGATTACTTACGTTATAATGTATATTTTATAGCACATTAAACATGTAACGTTTAAAAATAAATTTAATATGAGATCATACGTTAGGTACTAAACGAATAAAAGTAAACATTTTAACTTAATAAATAATTTACCTGTGCTATGCAACATTAAAGGATTTAGTAAAACATTACATAATTATGTACATATAATAATATTTATATTAAAGTTTGCATATAATTAATTATACATACTTTATAAGTTTATATATTATAAAAACTTGGAAATACCAAGTCATAGTGACATGCTATTTAAAAATATTAAATTAAATATCGTAGCGACGTAATAAAAATGTTTCATGGCAGTTTTCGCCACTTTTATTGTCGAGGAATTGAAACAAACCACTCACGTTTTTCCTTAACAATAGTTATGACACTTCTAAAACTTTTATAGCATACTATAAACATGATTTTAAGTGATTTTGATTTTTAACTAATATACTTACATTATTTATTTTATGAAAAACCAGGGAAGGCCTTAATAATTGATAGTTTTTATCACGAAAGTACTGAATTTATTGAATTTAAATATTAATTCTTTCTATGATAAACTATATAGCTACATATTTAACTCGCGTCTATTTTTATATCGACGTTTCGAAAACTTGATAATTCCCACATTCTGAGCATAGTAGTCATATTTGGACTCACTGGCCCATTAAGTTTCTAATAATTGTTTTATTCTAATCAATGTAATACCTATACATCATTATTAATCATGAGCATATATACAGATGAAACAATGAAGAATACATAAATTTCTCAGTTTGTTTATGTTCTTAAGTGAGAAATGTCATCTCTGTGAGGCACCATACCCATTACATTATACATATACATATTATGTGAGATAAACTCGTCCTTGCTAGTAATAATATAAATATTTATTTTTACAGAACACTACTAATTGTATGTAAAAATAAATAATTATTTGAGCAAGGACGACGCACTTGATGATCGTCAGAAATCTTAAGTGCCGGTGGCCTTACTCTGTAAGCCTCCAGCTTAATCAATATAATAGGGACACTGTATACAATTTGAAGCTTAATGCTAATAAGCTACCTTCTAAGACTTTACAATATTAATTTACTTATTAATAATAGTTGCTTTTTAATACAAAACATCTTGAACAAAGTAAAGTTTCGTTAACGCTCTTATAAGTTAAACTTTTCTTTAAAAACATGAGCGATAAATCGCTCAACACTTCACCGTTTTACTTTTATTTATGACTGAAGCATTAATTGTCGATGAAATAAATTCATGCTTTTTTACACCCCAGAACAATATTTTAATGGGCCCATAGCATGCGAGCCTGGGCACAGTTCTGTGAGGTATGAGGGATTGTTTATCCTTCCACCTTTGTTAATGATATTGGTCACGTACTCCTAATACAATAATTCGATACGTTTGTATAATCGATTGATCGACTGATAAGGGTGGGTGTGTTTGTGTTCATTCGCGATTCAATAAAAATGGGACAAGACTTAGCAGCATGCGTTCAGTATGAACTAGCTAGGATACCGAGGCATGCTAAAACACAATAAATTAAAGACATTTTTTGAAAAAAATTGACATCCTCACGAAAATGAATGGTAGCCGGTTATAATATGTAAATCAATTCGGCACATTGCCATCTTGTCTTGTATTAAACTGTAATTTTAATTTCAATTATTTCGTCATATAATTTATTATTATTATTATAAATGAAACCATTCGAAGTTTTATCTTGATATCGATATGCACTTTTCTAAACTTCGGTTGTGTCGCTCTTGAGATTGAATGCTCTGGCATACATACGCATAATTTATGCCACGTAAAAGAATTATTCGTATTAGGTAATATGTATAATTAATCGAGTAAAAAAACCTATCACTGTTCCATACTCACAATTACCTACTTACGCCAAGTTTTTCTATTCTATAGTCATGATTTTTAATTTACGTCGAGAGACCTGCATTGCAGTCCACTTGGTTCCTTCAGTTGTCGCTTTTGTTTTCTGAAAGTTTCTAGGGCTCTAAAGAGACGCTTGCACAAAACACCGTATCTCCTAAAGAAGACGCAAAGCAATTGCAAACTCCTTTTACTCTTAGAAATTGTAAACTATTTTATGCCTTGAATGTGTATCGTCGACCGTAGGTTCAATTACGGTAAGGGACAAAATACGGTTTTTCAGGAGAGGCCGACAAAGTTTTTTTTCGGACTCAATCGCTTGTAACTTTTTTTGTAATTATCCTTTTTTGGATCTGATTTCACAAAAAACCTTATATTGTAGTGCTCTATCAGTCCTTGTAACGTTTATTTCAATATCCCATCTATTTTAGAAAATAGATGTCCCTTACACTAGCGTTTTTCGAAAATTTCGTCCCTTACATTGCAAGTATTTCGTAGTCACGCCCCTTACATTAAATTGACTTCTAAGTTAAAATCAAAATATTTATTACAAATAGTGTAAAAGACGTGTTAAAAATAAAAATTAAAGATAAAATACTGTAAGACAGTTGTTGCAAAAGAAATTAATGGAAAATTTTATTGTAAGGCTAATTTTAAATCGCAAACAGGTTTAAAAAATATTTAAGGAACATGAAAATGTATAGAAAGTGCATGCTGAGTGTTTTTATATTATTATGCAATATTAAAATATACCAATATTTCTTTGCTGAAAGGAAAATTGACTAAATCATAACAATTTTACGTATGAAAGTGCATAAAATAAACACAGGATAGGATTTTATATAGGTACTGCCTTGTAGATTTTAGCTGCAACATTGAGAAGCACCTAGATTACCTAATAACAACAGTCCAAGACTTGACCGTTATTGGTTATTTGTAGAAGATGCTTCAATCACAAGTTTTGTTCTTGGAGGTTTACTCCTCAGTTAGATCTACTAGTTATGGCTCTGGAGAACTCCATTAAAATAAATCTATTGAATTAATCGAACCAGTGTAATTCAAATACTGCTTTACAAACTAGATGCCATCACACAAATAGACCGTTTTGTTCAAAATCAAAGAATATTCAGTGCTGCTTATTACGATTGCAAAGAAACATCACTGAATATTAATGCAAAAGTAGACAACAATAAGCGGTCTGTCAATTTTAATGTTTGATTGGATGAAAGACTTAAGAAAAGATAATACCGGAAAAGTGACAGTTTCCAATAACGATGAATTGTCTTGTGAATGTGTCTTGAAATCTTTGAGACAATAGAAAATAAGTTAGACGATTCAATTTAGATTCAAACCCTAATCCTGTAAAGAAAGTAGTAGGTTTTACTGTTGTTTTTGATAATTCTGGTCGTATTTTTTATGTATTACAATACTTATGGTATTAATAAATATTACTTGCATGAATTCGAATGAATATAATCAATAGAGTAAACTGAGCAAGCTGGAAAAAAATATCCTAAAGCACCCTAAGCATTACTCATTCTTCTTTCAATGCTATTTTTTTTACTCTAATCTTGCATTTTGCAGCATATCTTATATAAGCACATGCCTGTATCGTGTATTATAAAGTTAAAAACTTGTAAAATGAAGATAATTATATCGCACCTTTATTAGAAAAGTGTGTCATCTTGAAAAATTTTGTTACTCCACTTTAGACTCTATGTCTTAGTTGTTTAAATTTGAATTCATGTGGTGACACATCTCGAGTTGTTATGATAAAGTTAGTGTAACGGTAACATCTCCTTCGGTACGCTAATGTAAATTAAGGTAAGGGACAAATATTTTAAAACTTGTGCAATTTTTTTAAGGTATGGGTGATATTTTTTATTTTCTCTTTATAAAAAACAATGTAAATGTAATTAATAGAATGCGAAGACCCTTACCTTATTTAATTTGAGTTCACAGCGGTAATTACACTATTCCAAGATGCTATTGTTCAAAAATTATCAGATACATTATTGGCCGAGGGATAATTTGACTTGTGACCCCTAAAAATCACTATGGTAAGGAACATTTTTTTTGAGCTAGAATTTTTTCGAATACACCATTCGAAAGAGCGCAAAATTCTGAACAAAACTGTATACTTAACTCATTTTCGGCATTTTGTCCCTTACCGTAATTGAACCTACGGTCGACGGTATAATGTACGCCACAAGACAGAGATAGTTTAAAATGAAAAATTGGAACAATTACATTATTGTAATTGTAGTCGATTGCGTTAAAAATTAATACACATACTAGGCAATTGTGTTGGAAATTTAAGGGTTAAAAGAAGTGTGCGTCGCTAGGTTTATTATTTAAACTCATAAAAAAACTTAATACTGTATTTCCATATTAAATTTTCATTGTTTATTTCAGAGCTATTAGAGCTCCTTGAGAGTCTACGGCACGTTGACCACAGACTAAAGACTTAACAACAGTGAAAGGTAGACTATAGTCTATACCTTATTTTAAGTGTGCATCACACAGAAGAATATGTAGTGGAATATGTAACGTAAATAAATAGGCATATTCAATTCAAACGTGAGTATTTTTGGTGAATGCTATAAACTATACCGTATGAAGCATCAAATAAAAAGGGTTATTATGATCGTCTTATTTATACATTTCATCAAAATAATAAAAAAGGTTTTCAGTTTCGACACTTAGTACAAAAGCGCACAACTCTCTTTGTTTCAATGTCCTTTTTCATTAAGTATGAATTATAAGTAAATAAGTAGGTACCTACCTAATGCTTTCTCTACACGCAAGTCAAACTCACACATGACCGGATTTGTATTCCATTTCTCTTCTGTACTTCCACTTATTAAAAAAAATATCGCTATTAGCTGATAAACGGCGATAAGACTCAGTCAGGAAAAACTCTATCATGCCACCTATTAATCTCTAAGGTAATGATGAATTCTGTAACGCTATTCGGGAGCAAACAGACGTATGGATCTTGTATCACTGTTTGCCCCAATTTCAATTCAATTCACTATTTTTGTCATTTCATGAATTTTTAAAAGAAAAATTATAGAAGGTTTCTTTTACTTGTAAAGGGCATAATATGTCACATTTTAGTACCTAGTACCCACCTTTATTCGGTTAGAAGGTAGATAGGATACATGAAGCAGGTAAAACTTCGAACACACAAGAATACATTTAAAAACATTAATAAAAAAGCTAGTGTATTAAATATAATTGACAAATATTTTAGGTCAGTTAGAGCTCATTAAATTTTGACTTCAGTTGACTTCAAAGCTTTTAGCCGCCGTTATAAAATTAAGTGAAATAGCGAAAGCGGTCATTAAGCTGGCTCACTATGGCTGACTCAGTTATTTGTGAAATAGCAAAGATCTTGTCATAATAAATTTAATATAGGTAAATAAGTGAGTTAAACTCATTATAATCGTTTTATTCCGACCCGAGTGGCACCTATCCGTAATAATTCTTATGTTATTTACCTACTTAAATTAATAATTATATAGGTACTCGTAGTCATGCATTTTCACATTATCACTATTTAGGTGTACCTACGTAGATTTCTAGATTTCTACTGACATTCTCTTTTCTGTAAGCAATTTGCTGAAGTCACATTCAATTAAAAAAAGTATATGCAGTACAGATTTATAGTATGAGATCCGGCTGCAGAATAAGTGCTTTCATTGCGTACCTATTTGCTTAAAACCAAATGTTTACGCATATTTATGATTGCTTACTTTCCAGGTTACAAATCAAAATGTAGTCGTTAGTATTTTTAATCAAATTATAAGTAATGAATAATAAAACATCAACGAAATTATTGTATAGCTGCAGAATCAAAATTGCCTATTAATCGAAAGCTTTCCTCTAGTCAAAGAACAATATTAGACACGTGTAAGGTCCCAGGCAACCCGAGAAACCACAAGTTTAGATGAACTTCTTTCGCAAAGGTTAAGCATTGATTTCATTTCCATAAACTATGTTAGAGCTCAGATGAGTTTATGCTCAGTTCAAATACCTATTTATGTTATCTGATTCTTATATTTGATATCCAAAGAAAGATTAATGTAAAGCACATTCATGTAGAGTTCTAATATCAGAAGAGGGTAGAGACTTAGCTACTTTAACATGGTCCGAAGAATTGGTGAAAGTTGCTGGAATCTGCTGGATACCAGCGGACGGGTCACTATTTAGGACTTTAGGGGAGACTATGTCCAGGATCGAACATCTTGCGTTTGATATGATGATAATGACGACAGTCACTAACGTCAGTTATGACTAAAATGAAACTACACATATCATACACGAGTAGGTAAATTATTTTCAAGAACTTTTCTCGAATGTTTCCGAATGCAATAATAATTACCCCTCTTTTGTAAAGCATGTCATTAAATCACTGTACGTAACTGCCTCTTGATGCCTCGTACACATGAGGCGTATGACAGGTGCCATAACAAAGTTCGTGTGCCTGCTGCAAATAAACACAACTTTGTGTCATGACACGACTAATAAGCCTGTTGTCTGATAAACTTCCTGGCACGACAGTCATTTGTTCCCAGTTCCGTTTCGAGATAGCGCTACGCCAATTAATATAGTTGAATGAAAGTTCTTAATATTACTTTAAGATAGCGTTAACAGTTAGATGATTTTGCTGCAGAACCGGTTGTGGTTTCTTTGAATGTATTAAGCGTTTACATGGTGTATGTATGATTAGTCCTAGATACCATTAAGATGTGTGAACAATATAATTACCTATCATAAAAATACCAATTCTCACAAGAACCTCCATACTGATCGAAGTGCACCGCCTGCATTCAGCGGATTCCAGAGACCTTCATCAAGTCGTCGGACCATATTGCACCTATAAGTTAAAATATTTTGAAGTCACCTAAAAGGTTTATCTGTTAGTAAAAGCCACAGAGACAGGATCACTTTATCTGATGTAAAATAATATCTAAATTGTATTAACTCCTCATACGTATACATTTTCAATAAAAGTAGCATTCATTTATTTCTTCAGTGAAGTTTCACAGCACAAAACCTGAGTTTCAAATAAAAACCACATTAGGAAACAGAAAAATATTACCAAGTAAATTGTGTTCGCAATACAACTTCGTGTTTCTGGTATTGTTCCACATTTTGCATGCGAGCGTACCGCGTAAATAGTAAGGTTCTATTTCAAAAGAGGAAACCAATTTTGTTGTTACGTATACCTATTTTGTTCCTTTAGACCAATTTCGTTCATTGGACTCCTTTACAAATAACTCACAGTCTATTTTAAATCCGCGGCGCTTGGGTATATCCAAACTACAGTTTGGGATAAAAATTTTACTTTTCACAACACATACAGGCGCCAAACCCCAAAGCAAAGTAGTCTAAAAAAATAAAAAGAAGTATAAATTATATCGAAGGTCGCTGGAATTCATTGGAAGTGGGCGGCAGTAGTGGTACGAGTAGGTATATAAAATAGTAGTAGCAGATGTTCTTATAAAAGTCGTTACAATAGGACAGCTTCCTCTTCGTTCAATAAAGTTAATTAATTTATGGACCATAACATCTATTATAGAGTTCTGTGAAAAACAACCACCAGAGGCCACCATTTTCACCCAACAGCATATTATTATATCAAGTTTTTAATCAATGATAAACGTACGCAAGGAAAAATATTTTAAGTAAATGTTTAAAAAGATATTTAAATGATACTATTGGTAATTTTTACTCATATTTTATTCAATTATTATTTCGTATGAATACCTAGGTATTTAACCATAATGTATTAAATAAATGTATATTCGACTATGTTGTAAATAAAAATATTGCGTAGGTATTCCTAAACTTTGATTATGCCCACAAATAAATATGATAGCCAAGCATGTTACTTAAAAATTTAAACTAACGACTTAATTTGACTTTACAAACACAATTACAATCGAAACAATTATTTGATCTATTCTTAACAACTTAATAACACAGTGGGTTTTCGGAAATCGTTCACAAATTGGAATTTAATGGCACTGAAATAGTGTGTAGACGAAACTACAATGCTAGTAATGGTAGGAATATTATTTGAAAGCCTTAGAAACTAAAATATTTAGGTTTAGGTAAAAACTAAAACATTTACATGATTATTACATAAACTAATAAATTACCTGAAGATTGTGACTTGATTAAGCCCAGCTTACTAAAGTCACACTGAAAATAAATAACGTAGATAATAAAATGACGTTAAAAAGTCAAAGCAAGCCAAAATTATATGAAGTACTAGCTTCTGCCCGCGACTTCGTCCGCGTGGAACTCCTCCTTTTTTGCAGTCGGTTAAAAAGTAGCCTATGTCCTTTCTCAGGCTCCAGACTTTCTTTGTACCAAATTTCATTTAAATCGGACCAGTAGTTTTAGCGTGAAAGCGTAACAGACAGACAGACAGACAGACAGACAGAGTTACTTTCGCATTTATAATATTAGCAGGGAAGTAGGGATGTCCATTTCTAGGTTATCATCTATTACCATACCAAATTTCATCAAAATCCGTTCAGCCGTTTAGGCGTGAAAGAGTAACAGACAGACAGACAGACAGAGTTACTAACGCATTTATAATATTAGTAGGTTAAAGTAGGTTAATAGCCCATGTCTTTTTCTAGGTTACTATCTACCACCTAACTGAATTTCATCAAAATCTGTTTAGCCGTTTAGACGTGAAGGAGCAAAATTCCCAACAAAAACGACTAAATCACTAATTCAATTTAGTTATCTGCCTACTGCCTACCCCCTAAGAACGATGGTGTGATTATTTATAGCCTATGTCCATTTCTAGGTTATCATCTATTACCATACCAAATTTCATCAAAATCCGTTCAGCCGTTTAGACGTGAAAGAGCAACAGACAGACAGACAGACAGAGTTACTAACGCATTTATAATATTAGTAGGGATGAATAGCGGAAGGTATGGAGACGCCAAATGCAAACAAAACATGAGTCCTGGACTTAAGATTTGAGCTAATTTGATGCATATTCTGAGACGTTTTCAATTTACAGTAGGTACCTACTAAGATTATGATGTCATGTTTTGCGCACTTCATTGCTTGAGTCCTATTCCTATTTCTTTCAATTGTGTGCACAAGTTTGTAAAATGTTACATAATTCAAAGCGATGTAATAGTAAACTAAATCTAATCAGGTACATACAGTCTATTTATCAGTTAGCAAATTAAAAAATGTATACACTGGTCATGTTTGTAAAGTTCGGATACTAAAAACTTAATGCTTAATTTATATGGACATTAAACAGTTAATTTATTATTCCACTGATAACTATATTATTATGTGTCGTATGTATGTACGTGTAGATTACATACTAATCTTGATATGACGGGATACATTGATGCAAACATTAAATAGAATCTCACACCCGATCCGAGCAATACCGGAACCTAATTCGAACTCAAAACTCCTATCTTCCGGTGCTCGTATATCGTAAAGCGGATGCTAATAGCTACCGCCATTAATGTTTTATCACTTCCGGTGCACTGGAGTCTCACTGCTCACTCGAGCTTTTCGAGTTGCTAGATTAATTTTAGAACCTAAATTAGCTAGTAGTCCAAGTCTTACGTATTCTATTTCGATCTCAAAGTAGACCACCTTAAAATTAAGTTTAGTACGAAAATAATAATTAGCATTACAAATTGTTTGATAAATTAGACAAGTAAATAAATGTTAAAGGAAATATAAAAATTGCGTTCAAATCGTCCACATACCAGATACATTTTTTGAAAGCAATCGGTTACGTAATAAACCAATTAGTTTCATTAAGGTCGCTCGACTTCAACGCCGCTAATAATATTGTCTTAAATATATACCTACTGATTTTTTTAACTATGTTTTTAGTTTCGTTCCAAGAAACTCCTCTTAATGTTTTAATATTTCATTCATTGTAACGTAGAGGCTCATTATCTTTTCCAGTTGATTTTTATTTCTGTACGTCTACACAACTATAATAAATAGGAAAGATTTGTTTGTTTGTTTGTATCGAATAGGCTGCTAAACGACTGTCCGATTTGAAAAAATTATTCACTGTTGGGAAGCTACACTATTCCAGAGTGCCGGGGCGGGCCGCTATTACATTATAATTTTATTGTTATAGTTTTCATTTGTTAGGTATTTAAAGGTTACATATTTCCAAACTTACGCGACTAAAAAATATCGATACCTGATCTGCTAGTAGTATTACGTGTAAAAATGTTTCATTAGTTACTGTTAGACATCGCCTTTGAACTTACTACCTAGCCGTGGTTTATTAGCAAGAGCATAATCTATGAATTTCTGAAACGAGTATCGTTTCGGATTAAACGATTCTTAGAAAACTATTTCAAAACTAGGTCGGTGCTGTTTCTACGTACACTAAGAGGAGAGCAGAGAATATTTAAGAATAATTTTTGACCACAAAAGGTGAGTCGAATAAAAAAGAAAATATAATGATAATGTTCATCTTGTAGGTATATACTTATAGGTACATTATTTATTTGCTTTTACAGATGTACTGTACTTTCATAAAGAAAAAAGTTTTCATAAAGATATATATTCTTGATAATGGGAAACAGAATTACCTCAACATTTGTACCTACTGAATATTGTTAACTTAAGGACCTAAACAGCCCTTGCCGAATTTATATATCGTGGTAATAAGAAAGACCAAAATCAATATCGCCTCAAGATATAGCAATTTCGGATACAAAATTATATTCTCGTTATAGTTTCTTTTTATAACTGTTTTTATAGTAGTTTATGTATTTATGAGAGCGACTGGATGAATTGTTCGACAATTAGCTGAATATTAACATTCTTTTTAAATTGAGATACGCTGGAGACCGAACGCTATGCTTAATTATGCCAATCAGTTTGTGTAAATTGCCTGTGAACGCAAAGCTTTCCGTCACATAGCTGGAGAATTTTAATTATTTTTAAATTCTTTTCATTAAAAGCACGGTTTATTTTATAAGTCTTTTGTTGGCTTCGATAGTTTAATTTGATGAATACCTAAATCGTTTTTATTAAATACCTGTATATATAAGATTTAGAATCCTTAATCCTTTTTTTTTTCCTTTTCTATTTCCCAGAAATTGTATTTTTTTTTTATGAAAGCGTTTTCTGATTAAAAATATCTTATACATAATATGCGTGAAATTTACGCATGTTTAACTAATCACATTAATACTTCCACCACTATAAAGTACCTTATCTTGATTTCCAACGTGTATCAACAAACAAACATCATATTATTTTGTCATACTTGAAACTTGTCAATGGATTAATCGTATGCAATTAGCATTTTTAGACGCTCGACGTGAAATTTTAACATATCCATACATAGTTACGCAAATACAAATATTTCACACTTTGCAACATTCCTGTGGAAGAAATCTAATATTTGCTACTATGGCCTTGTTTAATGTTACTAAAATTAACATTTGTTTTGTTAATTTTAATAATAATGAACTTTACTTTATCTTCATATTAAGAAAGTTATTTTATTATCATTATTTACCATTTTGATAAATGAACTCAATATCGCTAAGCACTTAAGTTATAACATGATCTCCATTGGGAGCATTACGAAACGACACTTAAAAGTATTATTCAATTAGGTTTGTCAAAACAAATTCAATCACGTTTCTTAAGTATTCGTACATAGTTTAGTTCGTGCAGTTGAGTGTTAGCAACATCCGATGTAATGGAGATACGACTCGGTGTCATATATCAGCCAATCTACCTTAACCTAATATATGGATGTGAAAGAGACGCACTTATGTGATTTGTATAGTGTTCTCTTTTTCATAGTTAATTGACTTTTAAAGCTTCAATGTTAAATTCATAAAATAACGTTGCATAAGGGCTTGGTATCCGTTCGTATAATAATATAATTTGCTTAATTGAAATAGTAAATCAATTCGTCATTTTAATGATACAATTTATTTGGAACGTCAATATGAAAAATGTGGTCCAAGAGTTACCGATTTATTTTTGTGTTTAATAGTTATTTACAAGTAGGTACGATTTCTCTAACCTGTTTATAAACCAGTAGTGATAAAAGGCAAGGAAAATATAAATTATTATTTAAACTAAATAAAAAATAACGAAGTTGACAAATTTATTAGGTATATTTTCTTGCCACGACGCTAAACGTTTGTCAGTCACTCGGAGTCGTAAATGAATTAAAATCAAACATTTTTCACACGGATCTCAGCATATTATTATATTCTCGTCAGTGTCACCAAATAAAGCGGTAGCTTGCTTCTGTAACCATGAGCTTGACACAGTTGTGTCAATTTATAACATTCTGAAAATAACAAACGACACAGAATAGTTAAATAACTAGTAGTAACCAGCACATGTCGGCGGTTTAACATTAAAAAACAACGCAAAAATTTACGACGCCTTGTCGGTTGTTTGTGTCACTTGACAAAAAAGGCACATAGTATTAAAACAGCTTGGATAACTGCCACTTGACATTACAACTGTTTTTATATATATAAACACGTTTATAAATGTTCGTTTATCACATTTTCATCGTTGCTGTACCTAAGTATAACTATACGGAACATCAATGTATCGATCTTAACTTATAAAAATTAGATACTTTTGAGGATATTGCATATTTTCGGTCAACAATTATAACGGATTAAACTTTATTTATTTAATTATTGTTAAAGTACCTTTTGAGAGAAATTTGCCTTTTTTAACTGATGGTTCTTCTTTTCTGTGTCGACCGTTGTGTTTATTATTTTTATAGTGTATTAACAACTTGCACAATTTGTCGACATCGTAATAACCAGTCTTTACGTTTAGTTTATAGTAGCGATAAAAATATTCATACCAATAAGTGCACGGTACTTCTTGGTACTAACTTCTTATTGTAAAGTTACGAGGTAATATTTGTGTCTATAAATACATATTTCAATGCGATTTTATTAAAAGCTTTCAGTAACATTAATTTGAGTGTCTATAAATTGTATGAGAATATGTTTATGTTTTCCTTGAAAATGAAGACGGTTAAATACAATCGATTACCTATGTTCTTATAATATACCTACTAGCTGTCCGCCCCGGCTTCGCATTGATCATCTTATTTTTATAGCCTATGTCACTCGGGAATAATGTAGCTTCCCAATAGTGAAAGAATTTTGAAATACGTCCAGCCGTTCAGGAGCCTATTCAATCCAAACAAACAAACAAACCTTTCCTCTTTATAATATTAGTATACTTACTTAGATATAGATTATGCTCTTGAACATACCTTTGTATTTGGACTTTGTAATGATGCAATTGTTTCTACCATTAAAATAACAGCTTTTAAGATTAAACATTGTCATGTAAATTATACTTACAAAGGAAGACACTAGTGTTAAATGTCTTTATCAATTAGTACCCTTAATAAAAAAACTGTTAAAGAGCATAACATTCCCTTTTTACCCTTAAATGCATAATATTTCATTTTACATTCTAGAATTAATCAATTACAAAATAATTTAGTGTCAAATTATTATTTCACAGCCTAATTTATTCATTGACAATATTAAAGCTATTTTAAAATATCGATTACCTAATTAGCTCTATAATAGAATGATTTATTTTCGTATAATACCTTATATTTAATATTGGTGTTCTAATTAAACTTACTGTACGTTAAATATAGAATCAATCAATATTTTTTAACAATATACGTATTCTAAACTGAAAACCTAACTCATAGAATTATAAATGAGAAAGTAACTCTGTTTGTTTGTCTGTTTATCCCGGTGTCACACCGAATCTACTGAACCAATTAAAATTAAATTTGGGATCTACATAGATAGTCTAGAGCCTAAGAAAGGACATACCTATGCTACTTTTATTTGCGAAAAAAATGATAATTGAATTCGCGGACGGAGTAGCGGGTAAAAGCTAGTAAACTATAAATTTACATATTCTACAAACAATTAGCTTAGTTGTGCTGTTAATACTAGACGTTAAACTGGGTAAGTAATATATTTGCATTTCAATTTAGAAATAATTATTGCCATACACCGGACAACTGATAATGAATTATTGGCGCCTTCACTATTTGCAATTTATAAACGGTTTGTTGTAATTTATATATCGTGTGAATTGTTAACAGGAAATGTACCGTATTAGCTCTTATCGAGTGAATCACAGTAATGGTACCACTGTATTTATTTATAGGTACGATAATATAATACTATAAATTTATTATTAGGATAAAGTATTCATTTTCGGTGAAAAGAAAACAAAAGAATAAAATATCGACAAGGAGAAGGTTTATCGTAACGATATTGTTTAGTTGTCAATATGAAGAAATAAGAGACAACATCTAGGTACATCGCAAGATCGCGTTGTAGTCAACGTTACCGATTTTTGACGGATCACCGCGAGAATAAGTCGACATCCATATAACAACAAGTCGACTCGACAATTCATCGTAGACTCGTAGGCGAGGACATCTATCACACAAAAAACACAACTTATTGTTAAAATTACGACAGTGACCTTTGCAAACCACGTAAGATTTTTAATGTGCGAGAAAATAAAGCCATACATGCTAGCGGGTGTTAGTAAAATTACTTACTAAATAGGTAAAGCGGTACCTAGGCTAAGTAACGGAATTAAAATTATTGCATGCTCAGAAATTGATTAATGCAGGCCACTTTATTTGCTATTAAAAAAACCCTAAACCGACCCTGGCGTCTATAAACAAGCGAGCTTAAGCAGGCTACATTTCGTTCAGTCGACATTACACGTTTGTGTTTACCTCGGTCACGCAACGATGTCAGTGGCTCGACCCTCGGTGGATGTACGTAAATTGCGCGCAGCAGTTAGCCTAGAGTTAGCAAAGCTTTATTGCTAAAAAAAAACAGTGCGAGTAAGTTAGTGGTCTTTTTAATGTTTAAGTAATCAACCATAGGTCTGTAATAGTTATCTTTCATTTCATTATTATTAACAAATAAATGTTAGCGGTAAAATTGTCATAATTGGTTATTGATTACAAAAATTATATTCTATTGGAGCAAAACAACGAGTGTAACTTGTTTGTAGTGGCTAAATGGGAGGGAAGATGGGTGTACTCACAGTCAATGATGATGATGACAATCGCTCAGATCACTCGAGTACCTTTGAGCACTTTAAGAAACGTTCACGGGCAACTTATTAGGTATTATACGGTAGCAATACGCAGCACAATGATAACTATAATTATCAACAAGAGAAGCAGACGTTTGTCCTGTCGAAGGTGCGCGCGCGTTTTTGCTAGGTCGTCAGTCGACTGCCCTATTCCAGGGCGCGAACGCAGGGTAAAACATGAGGGTAGTTTGGATGAAGGATTAGATCAGTTGCGGGTAGGCTGCTAATTATCACAAAAGTTTCAGGATCGTTAAAGGTTTTTACGAATTTAAGAACTAACCAACCTACGAGTACTATTGAATGTAGATCGTAGTACCTACGTCGCTTTAATGCTGATTATTTTGTCTTGGTTTTAATTCTGTAATTGGACAACATATTTATAAAGTGAATGCATTGTTTACAGTAGGATATCTGTGACGAGTGGATAGTTAACCGGGGGAAATCGTTCTCCTAATGAAAACCACGCAGTTAGATAAGATATCGCTTAGATTTAAATTATGCTGCATTTCAATAAAAAAAGGCTATTTCGATGTTAAATAAAACTATCATAATAATTTCTGATGCCTTCGCGGTTATTACACATTGTAAAACTATTATGTTTTATTTTTTGACTAGTCGAATTCGTTTATTTAATTACCTCTACCTGATTTACATTTAGCAAGTAAATAAGTATAATATCAAAATAATGTCATTATTTTTAATTTTTAAATCCGATACGTTACAATATTATGGGTATATCATAACGTGTTAGACATACATTTTTTATTTTTTTGCCGGCAAAAATAAAAAGAGCAGTCCACTTCTTGATAGGTACGATATTTATTAATCCCTGACCCACTTTAGCAGACATCAAAAACAATCAAGTAATAAATTAGTGAACACGATACTAGGTCATGCTGCCAAAATTAAACGTTTTTGCACGAACTTGATACCCTGAGTGAGAAGTGACAGCATAAGTGACATCTAATAAATTATAATTTGTTTTGTTCATACGTTACACGAAACACAGACAGAAGTTTTTAATGACTTAAAAGTAAACAATTAATGGATTGATCGAATTCGTTGACAAACCGATGTTGTCTTGATACCACTAACAAAAAGAATTAGCCCTATCCTATATTTGAATAAGTCCACTTCAGTTCTGTTGGTTGCTACTTGTAAATTTTAATGAATGAATAGTAGCTAATAATTTCCGTTCACCTACTTATACACATAGGTAGGTAAACACTCAATAAAATGTATATATAGACAATTTCAGAGTTAAATAGGTATGTATAGTTTAATATTAGGTACTATCTTATATAATAGCAAGTCTTGAAATTGAGGAGATCTAATTATTATGTAAATAGATATTATAATACTAAAACTACAAGATTTATCTATAAGAAGAAACAATGTTAAATTTATAAAGTCCACTTTGCTTAAGTATTATTTTAAGCTATAGGTACATAAACAACAGGCCCTCTAAACATAAAACAAGAGAACCATTAAACTATCGGCTGAAAATAATTTTAGAAGAGCCGAGAAGCTATTTGATACATTCAAATAAAGCACGTGCTCAATATAGCTTTTAAAATATACCTACTCGACACAACAATGAATTTGTGCTACCGTCATCGCCGGCAAGTTTTAAAATCACGCCAATTCATATTATGAATGAATCTGTCAGGCCAACAATTTATTTCGAGATTCTATTAGAGTTGTATGTAACATATTACTCGTAAATAAGCAGTCACCGACCATAAATTGGTAAGTATACGAGTGTTTTCATCGCCGTTGCATAAATAACAAAATATATGGTGATGGGCGCAGAGAAACCAAACAAAAAGTGTAATAGGTATTATTTAATTCAAAAGATTAGGTTTTGGTACCTACGCACGTGCTCTTAAATATTTAAGTTTATACGTAAATTGCGTAAACACTAATATGGACATATTACATAAGTAAACAGAAACTAAGTATGTTTGATTTCTAAGAATTTACAGGCAAATGACATTGGACTAAATCCAACTGCCATACAAATCTCCAATATGTTAGGGCGTATTTACACTAACATCCGATTTGTTTACTAAGAATATACACCGAAATAGCGCCACTTTTTACAAGTGGTTTCATTTATTGAAGTATGTAGATACTTCAATAAATGAAACCACATACCCATTACAAAAAATCTATTTTTAAAAATACAAATATTTTGAATATCGAAGATACATTCATATCATATAAATACATATATACCCTGCCCTATACGTAAAACCAGTTAATTGTATTGTTTGGAACATAATTATCATTATACCTGCCTATTGTTAATTCTATATATATACTCTATACCTAGATATGACATTCAAATATACCTACGATACAAATAATCCCCAATTGGTCACCAACCTTTTTAATATTAAAAATATATATATTATTATATATACGCGTCGACTTGATACCCTCCTCTCTTCGTAGCCTAAATGCCTACCTGCTAAATTTGAATTTTATATATCACTATGAAATACATTATATTATATTAATATATTATATAAAATTCAAATATAACAGGTAGGCATCTACCTATATCCAAAGTTTATAAGGACCAAACGTTAAGATTTAATTGCTGAATCGACAGCGAATCTAGTGTTCTTGACCCGTATTTCACGCATTCAATATCGAGTACATAATGTATAAGGTAATCTACCTTATTGCACGATTCAATAACCGATGATACATTGATGACTCATGTTGATCCCAATAACGATAGCTGTGGATTCGAGGATCATTTACCTCAACCGTTAATACGTGGGAATGAGTGAATAATTTCCTGTGACGTCACTATTCGCCATTGTTCGGGAATGGAGAATTACTCGCACGTTTCGAAATGTCGCGCGCTTTTGTTATTTCTATGAAATATTGGTGTTTGATGGGCTGAAAAATTGTAGTGCAATTTATAGGTACATAAATGAAATCGCAGAAATTTACTACCTATAAATATAATAATATGCTTAGGTACCTAACTTACTGCGCTTAGCATAGCATATTCTTATTAGTTTAATTTAACTGAGGTTTAAGTCAAACAATTATGAATGTTATGAGATGTTAAGGTTGGTACAGATAAATATATTATACAGTAGGTAACAATTTTATTTGTTCACTCTTTATTGCACAATAAAACTGTATGTACAATACCATACGAAATTCTCTACCAGTCCCTCCACAAATAAATATTGAATGAAAACCTAAACACAATATGATTAATACACAAATTATTAGATACAATATAAAACAGGAACATGACATAATATGATCATTAGTTTTGATCAAGAAAGTGCTTGCGTAACATATGTTTGAATTCTAGCTTACCCGATGTCTGTCTGATAGATAGAGGGCTCTCCCTCTATGCCAGAGACCGATTGCCTAAAGGGCGAAGGAATTGAAAAACAAATAAAATAATAGAAGAGTCAATAGGGTATTATTTAATTATGTAACTGGTTGTAAATTAAACGCGGAGTTTATGTTTCTTATTATCATTTTAATCCAATAAAGACCATCGGAGGAAACCCATTGATAAATAATATAACATAAATCACCGGCTGAGTATTTATTGACAGTCATTATAACTGCTCGGTGTTCTATACTTACAAACATAAAGAAGCGTTTCTGTCACGTTTGTACGGCTACTTTAAAACTGTAGGTACCTATTTAATTAACTTTACTAAAGCAGTTATGATGAAATTATCGATCAATATTAGTAGGTATATGTATATCTACGTACGTACTACGCACGTATTTCAGCTTCATGTACCTACCCATATTATTGTTTTTCAGAAAAAAAGCACTATGAATTTCCGTTTTTTTCTTAATTCTGACAAAAATGTGATCCATTGAATTATACTTATTTCAAATATAGACCTATAAATTTGAAATAGTAATCAACCGCAATAAATCAAAAAGTTACTGTTTTAATGGACTTTTCATGTTTATTTTACATTCTGGCATGATTATGTACACTGTGATTCATATTTTTATAGTTTTGATTGTAAAAAACATCTGTAATCGCTAAAAAACGTTAGGTAGGTGCTTACTTACATATATATTCATTCATAAAACGTTATTATTATTATTTGGTATCGTAAACTCCGCCTTAGACATAGAAATGTTTCCGTGAGAACGCGGCTTATTAAAGCGTCAATTAATTAGCCTTCAGTTTCAAAGCAAAGCTCGGCAAGTTGCGCAGGCGCCGGCGCGATGTCGCCAGATGCCAGTTGTAAGGCGACAATCGTCGTGTAAACATGTGCGATTGGCAATAAATTTCGCGTCATGTGAATATTTGAAAATAAAATGTTGTGAATTTGTGATGCCATGGTTGTTCTGTGATATTTTGGATAAGGATTACTTTCAATATGAAGTTATTTTTGTAAGTGTTTTTTTTTTTATTATTACCATGTATTAGCAATGTAAATGAGCATAAAGCAATTTCAAGATAATTTTTAATGTTACAATTTACGCGATGACGGATTTTTTGCACTAAAATATATTTTTGAGACAGTAGGTAAACATTTCTAATAGGTACTTACGCAATGTAATCAATATACACCTGAATTTCTATTATTGAAATTAAATCAAAAGGTAACTTCACGTGAGAAAACGACTCCCAACCATGAAACTTTATAATATGTAGGTAGGTACCTACTTACTTATCGCATTCGTTTCCCTATGTTTATGTTACAACAACAATCTAATAAGTGCCTATCAACTTCATTTTCAACAAGAGAAATAACCACTTTTGCATAAAAAAACTATTTACATTTATAACGCTTAACCGCTTAACACCGAGCGAATTCTATAACCCAACGTAACTTAGCACCTCTTTCGTATAGGGTCTTACTCCAGTTTAGGATCCTATTATTTTGGTTTAGTAGCACAAACACCGAATCCGAAAATATGCTGAAAGTCTGCAATAAGTGTCAGTGTCAATAACGGGAGGTAAATCCGTTGCATTACGCTAAATTTTATGAAGCTACGTGACAAGAAGCAATATAAAGGTATAGTGACACATTTATAAACAGATCAGCAATCTTGTTATTACCTTTGAGGTAACATTAGATCTGGTTAGGCGTCGAAACCCAAGCTGTTAAACGTGACTATTACATTTTGTATATTATGCATTTATTAAGCATAAAATCGTTAAAGTTCTCTGAAGCAAAATAGAATCTATGTAGGAACTGATAGCTGGTGACAAGATATTATCATAGTTTTAAATGAATCATATTTATGCAGCACAATGTAGGTATTTGCTACAAATATACTTTTTTTTTATTCTCGGCTTTGAGCCAATCTAGTCCCATATTACCTGATCGTTTTATCGTCTGCTTGTCTCGACTACCGAGAACCACTAAGATAGCCTTGACCGTATAATATTATCTTCTAAGTTCAACTGTTCTATTATTTATATTATACTTTATAGTTTACGACATCACAGAGGAATTTCAAACTAGAATATATTATAATCTATCGAAATAATTTAAATAGGTAGTTTTTTCGTTATGGCAAATATTTTTATGCAGATGAAAAATATGATAAAATATTTATAATAATACGCAATTATGTTCGTTTTTATTGACTCCATTTCCTATATTAATATACCATTTCCTATGTATTTTTTTATTAACTACGCTAATATAATGTATAATGATACTAATTAACTAAACAATGCATTAATATTATAATTTATATTGGAACACATCTTACATATAATAAAACAGTAGAAACCGCGTGTCTGTACAATTGAAATTTTTAACAAAAAATGGGTGTGGGCAATAATAAAAGAGTAACAGAACACAAAAATGATTTTTTAGATTTTCTTTTCTGTCTGTCTGTCTGTCTGTCTGTCTGTCTGTCTGTATGTATTCGCTAATCTTGAAAACTACTGAACAGATTTTGACGCGGCTTTCACTAATAGATTAAGCTCTTCCCTGAGCAACATATAGGCTTTGTTTCATCAAAATCGGATGTCAAATAAAAAAGCTATCGTCTTTTAAAGTTTAAAGGTAATTTTTCTATAGGAGATTTTATAGTTACATAATATAGTACTAGATGGCGCCTCAAGGCAATTAAAACGCGCTATAGCTTTTTCCTCTAAAAAGTATAAATACAAACTGGTTATTTAAACTAGGTATTTAATTTTGTTTGTCTTGCGATTCGGTTAGTTGATGATTTTGATGTTATACTTGGATATGAAAATACGGACTCTGAACTTGCTTTGTGAATTGGTTGAAAAATATCGGATATAATCTAAAAAAATATTGCCTACGTAGATTTATTGAAATAAATATATGTATTATTGCATGTATTTGCTTTGATTTTAAAAATGCCCAGACGAAACGCTTACAACGCATCGCTATTGAGAAATCTTACTCCGCCTAAATTGTGCAATGGAACCCGACTTAGAGTAACTTCTTTACAAAGAAACTTAATCGAAGCTGAGATTCTTACTGGATGTAGTGCAGGTGAAACTGTATACATACCACGAATACCAATCATCCCCAACAATTTCCCATTCCAATTCAAACGGACACAATTTCCAGTGTCCGTTTGCTTTGCTATGACAATTAACAAGTCTCAGGGGCAGACACTAAAGGCTGTTGGAGTTGATCTCAGGTCGAATTGTTTTTCACACGGCCAACTATACGTGGCTTGCTCGCGGGTTAGTAATGCGGATAACCTTTTCATATTAGCCCCAGAAGGAAAAACTGTTAATGTGGTTTTTAAAGACATTTTATAATTTACATTTGAAATATTAAATACATACCTATATTATATTTTTTATATTATTTGTCTGTCTATCTGTGTGTTCCGGCTAATCTATAGAACAGCTGGACTGATTTGGACGGGACTTTCACTGGCAGATAGCTTATGTAATAGAGTAACTCATTTTAGAAAAAAATCTTTAATTATCCATACTTATGTCCCAGTACTTAAATTCCACGCGGACGAAGTCGCGGGCACAGCTAGTGTTAGATAAAGTAGTTAGTTTAAACATTTATTAACTAGGTATCGAAAAACTTGATTCTATCAAAAAAATTGTTTCATGAAAAGTTGACTATTCTTTCTAGCCTTATGTCACAGGAATTTTATGAAGGCACCTTTTAAGGCATATTTTGAATTTTCAATTTTAGGAAGCTGTACATATTGGATGCGGCTTCCCGAATTTCTTATACAAAACGTGACTTTACCTAGATTGGATGTAGGATTTGTAGAGTGTAAAACCTAATTTTCTTGAGAAACTGACGTAGAGGGATTCCAGGTAGAATTCCCTTTCTGTAGAATACCTACTTACGAATACTAAATACACGTAAAATATTACCTACCAATGCAGCCGCTTTTTCGTAATTCTTCATTTATAGTACATTACGCACCTAGGCCACTAAAATAAAAAATGTCTCTGATCACATGTAATTGTCGTCCGAGGCGAAGCCGAGTTTGACAAAAATGTATCGAAAGTTGGCGCTTTCTGGCCCCTGCGCTAAATCAAGTTGCCACTTTCTGGCTTCGTCTAACAGAAAAATAGTATACTGACCTCGGCCAGTAAATAAAAAAGCCTCAGATCATATTTTTGTCAACCTCGGCTTCGCGTAATGTACCTACTATTACATATTGAAGTTCTGTTTACTTGGACGAACCTGTTGATTACTCTATGTAAGTAATAGGAAGTATAGATAACGTCAAATGACTTGCGAGCTGTACGAAAAATTATTCAGTTTAGTTATTTATTATTATCATTATTTATTATCCTAATTAGTAATATATGTATTATTTGAATACAATTTTATCAAGAACACAACAAAGACTTATCTTATTTACATAGATGTAGTTCTGAGGTTTATTTAAATTTTAGTTTTTTGATAAAGCTCAAAGACCATAAAAATAAAACGAACCGTAAATAAGTGTATTTTATAACAGGTAAGTACTTTTATATACGAATAACCCTTTCCACCCGACTTGAGCTAATCGTGCATAGTCCTTTTCAAAAATCTGGATGATACTAGAATTCGTTTTGCGGCACGCAACCGAGGCCGATCCCGCGTGCGGGACCTCTTGTGATATAACAAAAATAGCACGCGATGCAGCGACACTTTGGTTGTTCGGGAGTCGTCTTCAAAGATGGCCGCGTTTTTTGACGGGAGAGGCGCGTCGCGGAAGTACTTATTTTTAAATAATCAAGTGGTAAATTAATCATGAAATAGCGTTTTTATGTAAATATAATAATACTTTTATCATATGCAATATAATAAATATTTATATCTTTGTATATTTTTCTGGAACCTTGATTGAAAATTAATGTTGCACGATCGTGGGCTTTCGGTGTTAAGCAGTGAAGTGAATTTGTATCTAAAGTCTTGTACTTTCAGTTTTATTTGCTATATTTTCTGTCATTTCGACCAATATCAAGCTGATGATGCTCTAGAGGTTGTTATTGAGTCCATGGGAGATGGAATTGAGCCCAATATTGAACAATTTCGTGACTTTGAATATAATTTCAATCCTTAATTTTACGATAAATTGCTGTCGGATAGTACAAACAAGGTTGTAAATAAGGAAAACGAGGAAGATACACCAGACAAAGAGATAGAAGAATTCCAGGAAAGCCTAGTATTTGAGCAAGAACAACGTTATCCATCTCTATTGACTGTAAGACCTGTACATGCGTCTGTTGAATCTTCTCAGGTGCGCCCAGCAGCCACTCGTTCGCGGTTTCCTGTACCGTCACATTCACTAAGAGTGACTCCAGATGTGAGAGTAGGGACCGCCCTGTTAAAATAAGTGATATCCCTGATGATACTGCTGATGATATTCCTGTTCAACACACGACTACCCCCGAATATTGTGTTTCAACGATACAAATCCAATTCTCAAGTGCGCGCCATTTACTCTGGAAGGAAACGTCTTTCGAAGACAAATTACTCAATTGCTCTTCGTGCTATAGGTAGACTTGTTCGAACAACTTAGTATCGACTAGGTACTACGATGGATACTTTGATGATGAATTCTTTGAACAAGTAAGGAGGGTCGTCACTCATAATTACTACATGCACAAACATGGCACAGAGTTAAAACAACCAGAGTTGATTTTATGAAGTTTATTGGTAAGTTTTCATATCTATAATAAAGTACGTACATATTTATTATAATATAGATACGGATCTTTTCAATATCTTAGAGTTCCAAGGTACTAGTCTTTAGAAAAAAAATCTAGCAAACCATCCCGAGACCTCTTTTTAACTCTTCGAAATGCACGGCATGTTGTCGATACGGACTTTCAACCGCCAGGAGTGGATCCATCCCTGGCGTTTGGACCAGCTTTGGAAGGTCCAACTGATACTCCTTCCATGATTTGACGATATTCAGCCACCAAGAGCTGGTGCCGGCGAAAATTGCAAGAATTGTACAAAAGTACGTTGCATTTTGATGCAATTCAACGTCTACCTTTACATATCATGTGGCCAACACTGCTATTAAGACTCCCATTAATTAATAAAAGAGTTACCTGTGTTCTGATAGAAGCAAAATTATATTTAGTTGTTTATAAAAGTTAAATCGTGGAAAATTTAGAGAAAATTTTAAATTAATTCATTTTAATCTTTTACGGTGACAATGCTTTGTTCCTGTGAGGTTTATTTAATTAAGACATCATTTCAATTGATTTAGTATTGTAATAATTTTTATAAATGTTCATTTTCTCAACAATTTACGTATAAGTTGCTTAGATATACCAAAGTTGCACGGACGTGCACATGTCAAGTTATTCCTGAGACGCACGATCGTGCACGCGATTTTCCGGGAAACGGAGGTTTTCCGATTTTTTTTACTATTTTTCCTAGAAACCTTGGATCATTACTATTAGTGTACGTAAAGTCATTTTTCAAATTTCGTAACTTTATGTTCCCGGTTGTAAAGGGATAAGTAGGTAAGTACAATAAAAATTATGAAAAAATATAAAACAGTTCATCATTCAGTAAAATACAGTTGTGACTACATCTGTTTTCAGTAAATTAAGAAGATAGATGACTAGTCTGAATACAAGTGTATATGAGTAAGTGGGAAACAATTAATTCTAGTAACCTTATTTCCAATATTTCATATGAAAAAAACCTTAATATTGTCTCAATGTATACGTAAGTCACTTCAAATAACTCCAAATAAGGTAAGACCCGTAATAGTTTTAAGTTTGTTTATATAAAACTAATTGTTCGCATAAAAGCCAAAGGCAAAATTATATTCAACAAACATATTTATCTGACATCTCATCCGACATAAATCATTCCTAGAAACAACCAATCGATATGTACCTAATTATTACAATATCGGTAACAATGTGGAAGTTAAGGTCCGAGAAGTTATCATTGACATGATTAATCATAGTAGGTTATTCCATACGCGTAATCAAATATGTAACGTTAGTTAAAATTTCAACACGTATTACCTTTATCGCTTCTTTTTGTGATACTAGGTCAGTTTTAGACTCATTGGTTAGTTATTCACGTGGATGTTTTTAAGCCAATGAAACTACAGGATTAAAGCAACAAGTAGGTAGGTACCTAAAAGTTCCATGAATTTAATAATTAATAATCCAGGGTCACAACTTCCGCGTGGATCGTTCATAGTTAATAAGTACTTATTGTACCTACATAAAAGGGTCAGTTTACTTTATTTTCGCTGAGAAGAAAACAATTTCCAGGAAGCAAACACAACATTCCTACCATATCGATAAGTGATGTTGATGTTTTCTCAAAGGCGACCGTATAATATTTTATACCGAATTATAGAATCAAATTTAAGTTACCACGAAAGCAGCAGCTGTAGGTATTTATTGCACTTATTGTATGATTATATGATCGTACTATAATTTCGTGTAAATCGCTATAACTATTACAAAGAAGGTAAGTACATATTATATATATTTTCAGTATAAACACTTTTTATTACAATCCATCAACGTTATAAGATTCGTTTACAATTTTCGTAAATGTCTACAGACGCTTATTATTGAAAAGTTTTTATTACGCAATGCACATTGTAATCGTTAACTTGGTAGCAACATCCTTATTAAAGTGGCTAGCAAAATGTAGTCTCTAATAAGCTTATTAAATATTTTTATGCAGAATTGCAATATAAGTCACACTACATAGCAGAGTATAATTATGCATACGAGTAAGTATGAAGGCAATAAAAGCGAGTTAGCCGATCAATGTTTAAAGAGCAATAACTTCCGTTGATGTTGAAGATAATAATAAGAGTAGAAGTGTATTGCTTAAGTTCAGTGCCCTAATATTATCGTGCAATGTCCCACAGTTGCTGATTTTTATCTTATCCACGTGTATAAGAGTACAAAGCCGATTTTTGACCGATTACGCAAATTATAATCTCAAAACTAAAATGATATAAACAGATTATGTATCCTCGCTAAGAATAATATTATAAGCGTGAAAGTTTGTAAGAATTTATGGATATAAAGATAGATGTCTGTTTGTTACTCTTTCACGCGAAAACTTCTGAATGGAATTTGCTGTTAAGTTTCAATAATATAACTTAGGTACACATCAGAATAATACAGGCTATAATTTTTAGATATTGAGTAAATGAGGTACTGATCATGTGCAGACGAAGTCGCAGGCAAAAGTTATTTATAATTAAAAGTTGAGACTCAGAGCTTATAAAATAGCTGAGCTTTAATTTTATTTGGGTACTTCTTAATTGGTTCAGCCAATACATGGTAGTTCGACGACCTGGCGAAATTCGTTCGATGCGAGGCCCTTAGGGGGAAGCAAACTGTTACTACAACTGCTATTCCATAAAAACTGATCATACTATAAGTACTAAATAGTAAAATAATCATTGAATTTTATCAAAATTAACTGTGTATTATATTGAACTAATATAAGTACCTAATGTAATTTTTATTGATCTATTGATTATCAACAATAGGTTAATAGTTTTGTCTCAAACTAGGTATATACTCGTAGTTGTGATGTACCTAATTGTACCTGGGGGCCTAGACAAGGGGGCTTGGGGGTCAACGTTCAACGTTAACTTTAAACGTTGGCACCAATATGTATGGGATTTGACATCCGCTAACGACTATCACGTACGTCACAATCGTTCGCGGATGTCAAATCCCATACATTTTGGTCATTTCGTTTAATGTTCATTAACGTTGAATGTTGGTACCTTGTCTAGGGTAGGGCTAGGCGAGGCTGACGCTAATAAGCGAAAAGAATCCCCGATATAATATAAATGGTCAATATGCATATCAAATGATGCGATAAAAAACAAATACTTGTTCAAAGTAAACGTTTACGCAAATGGTCGCGGTGTCTGTTTGTTTTTCCGATCGCTTACACTTGGCAAATAACTTGTGAAATGTCCCTTCCATCATCAGCAAACAGCGATAGGTTTGAAAACCTATTCAAATTGGTTTTGCTGAAACGTGCATTTTCACATCTATACTATAATAATATTACTATAATAATAATAATATTATAAAGAGGAAAGATTTGTATTTTTGTATGTTTGTAATGAATAGGCTCCGAAACTACTGGACCGATTTCAAAAATTCTTTCAACTTTGGAAAGCTACATTATCCCCGAGTAACATAGGCTATATAATATTACGCTAGGTCTTATAGTTGCAGAGCAGTAACCGAAAATGTTTCAAAAACGGGGGAAAAGTATCGTTTCTGAGGCCTTAAAAAAATCTTAAGTCCCCCCGTGCGAAGCCGGGACGGGCCGCTAGTTACCATTAATAAGGAACGAAAGTTGAAATTGTCAGTCACTTGGTTAGTTTTTAGTTGTTTACTCATCTAGAGGGGCCAAACAATTTATTTTATTTGAAATAGGTACCTATATCGTGGTGTTACGTGATGCGTAAGTAGGTAACGATTACAATGTTTTGAATTTTACCAATGAGAATCGATTTCAAACCAATGCTTTACTAGATTATGCTACAATCGTCATGATACGCAAAATAATAATAAAATATATATTGTAAGTGATATAATTCTATTACAATTAGATTTGTCATTCATCAGTCAATCTAAAACTGCAAACAAACAAATATTGATGTCTTTCTATACCTATGTATGATATTAAATAAAACAACTTGTAGGTTAGTTATTAAAAATATCTAGCAAGTAGGTACTTGTACATAAAATGCAAAGCAAATGTAAAATACCATTTAAATGGAAACATCTATTAATTTACATAGTTACGGCTTACACTCGAGTATGTCTATGTAATAACAGTAGGTAGGAATCGTATCGATAATAACCTTGTGCTATTGGCAGAAACTAAATGACTGGTTTTGTTATTTATTTATATTGAAAACTTAGGTACTTTATTTCACAAAACTAAATGCTGATAACTTAAAATGTAAATGTACAAAAAGTGACCTATGTCTTAAGGCATTTTCTTCCAAGAGAAGAGGTAGGTATACCTCGTAATAAAAGCGGTAAGTGCAACCAAAAAAACAGTATGTAGTATATAATAATATAACTACTTACGATATGAAATACTACATATATATACCTACTTACATAAATATGATATACATTCATACAATTTTATCGTGAAATATCACGGATACCTACAGTAGAATGTAATTTTTTCATCAAGAAATACAGTATGACTTTTTAATTTACTAAAACTAGGTCCACATTACAAAATAACTTTATGGAACGTATTTGTCGAAGTTTGTACGTATGGAGATAATCCTTATTTGAGGCTCTCGAGTCGTTAAGCGGACTGAAAAGACTCCCGCCGTGTAGGTACTATTGAACTAAGCTCCCATTTTACCATCATTGACATCTGAAATTCTATTTTGGAATAAAATAGTGTTACCTACCACTCTGAACCGTATCACAACCCACTTTAAATCTAAAAGATTTATCTCTAACCAGAAATCCGCGACGTATATTTGCTAAGTTCATTCACAGGCTAGTCTATCAATCTTTCGTTCTGTCGTATTTGAAACACGTGTAACTTTGCAGTTAGAATGAGCGAAATTGGGTTTTACAGCTTTCTGATAAGGTATCCGTTAACTGTAACAAATTTTAAGCGAATGTTTGCGTGAAAGTCAACGTTGCT
The DNA here is from genome assembly GCA_038024825.1 of Polylopha cassiicola. NCBI lineage: Eukaryota > Metazoa > Arthropoda > Insecta > Lepidoptera > Tortricidae > Polylopha > Polylopha cassiicola. Next base: position 8,422,508 of record CP149044.1, on the reverse strand, counting down.
AATGTTGACACTCGTACTTTGGATGTTTCTCATCGCGTGCTGACATTTTGAAACCAAAATATACAGATATATACCTACTTACTGATATAACCTAAAATATATAATCCATTTTATACTATAGTAAAATGTTGTATTACCAGTGTTTCAGTCCGTCTGACAGCCATTTTTCTCTAAAACTCCGGGACTAATAATATGGAAATTTGGTAGGTATAGATACATGACGTAAGACTGCGACCAAAGGTAAAGTGTAGGTACCTAACTGAAATACATTTAAATGATCATTAATTTGTTTATTTGAGCAACAAAATGTTTGCAGCGTAGACATAAACAATTAAAGTTAGCAAAATTAGAGAACTAAGAAATCTTTTTTAAACTTATTGTTTGACAAGTTAAATAAAAGTGCTTCTTCTAATGATCCAAAATAAGCATTTTATTTAAAATTTTAAACAAGCCTCGTAGTTAAAAATATACCTATCACAGTTAAGTTCAATTGACGAATCCTTGTTCTTATGTAGGTACCTACTTACCTACGTAACTATTACGTATTTATTAAAACACAAAAAATATATATTTTACTACTAGGTACTATATTTTTATAATAATCGTCTTCCTTAGGGAAATAAATAAATGCCGTGAATTCAAGGGCATATCCAATATTTATAATCTTGTTTCCAAGAAACAAATCAAATTTTAAATTATTTTACCTGTAACATTATGCCTACTAAACGGGCGAAATAAATCGATACTATCGTATACTTCGATGAACTTGCAAATCATTTACTCGTATTCACATAAAATTATTCAGGTTTGAGTCAGTGATTTAATCGCTATTGTCTGCAATTATTTAATGCAGTGACCGCAAATTTACGTAAATAAATCTTACTACGAGACCTCTGCGTGTTGAACCGCTGCCAAGTTCGAACTCTTGTATGGCCGAGTGAGTCATCCATCAAAAGGATCAAGCCAGTTTTGTCGTGCCAAATATTAAACAACTATGAATTGCAACCGCATGTGAACAAACATATATGAATTTATGTTTGTTTATTTTTTTATCGTACCTATATAGAGTAGTGTTTCATGAAAGCCCTTATGTAAAAAAGGAAGAAATAACTATTTTTAAAAGATCACGACTTTATCTTTAAACTTCGTTGCTGTTAATATGACACAAAGCAACAGTCATACAAGATCCATATAACCGATTTGCTCCCGAATAAAGGTCCCGGTCCCTCATAATTATTAGTAACCAAGGTTATTAAATGAAGTTCGATATCTCTGACGATTACTGTACAACTTACCTACCTACTATATATCCTGTACTTACATTTTATTTAAATCTTCTACTACTATTACTGAAAATAATACGTATGTTCCTACGATCTGATTTTGATCAATGAATAATTTACTCAACTACAAGACAGCCAGACTAAACCACGAAGCTTTCTAGTCACATGTTGCCCTGTCATGTCGTAACCATTATTTATGAATGCTATTTTCAAATGAAATATTTATAATATGCTTCTATGAAACTGTATTTGCGTGACTAAGTTAGATAAAAGCAATGCAAACACCTTGAGTAGGAACAACAACCAAACTTTCAAGACAAAGAATGCTACAGTGATTTATAATCTATGACTAGAAAGGTCTATCAATAAATATTGTTTCATCTTTTCTTACTTTGTTTCAAGTATTCGTGTAGTTACTTATTGTTTCGTTAGAATCGTGACACAAATGGAAAAGAATATTATTGAAAATCATAAGTAGGTACTTAATTATAATAATTACAGTATCCAGCCAAATTTAAATACGTAAGTAAGTACATAACAAAGTTTTAAGTTATAATGACAGCTTAGCAAATATTTTACTAAATGGTAGAAACATCGAGAAGGTAATAAACTAATATTATGCTTTAATAAATAATGTCTTTAACCTTTTAAGGTTTCATTTCATTTTGGTTGGATATTTTCTTCTTTTCATGGCTTCGTCTGCCTCACCCGCGGCACACTCGCTACTCTCACTCGGTTTGCAAATTTGTCATAGTTCAAATCTAACCTTAGTTACTGGTATTCTGTATGTTATATTACTTCACATGAAACTTGTGATTATATATGTTTGTTTACACTTAATTGCACACACATTAAAATGTTTATGCAGGTACGTAATTATGCATTATAAGGTGTGAGTTTGCCTTTCCAATAGGTAGGTACTTACACTCTATTGAAAATACCTGTTCCAGAATAATATTATGAAATAATCGAAACCTTTATAAAAAAATAACAAACCTACCTCACTATGTTTGTATGTAGGTAGGTACATAAACAATTGATTGCAGATAAAATCAGATGATTGAATTTAATGATTAATAGATATGTTTTTATATATTTACCTAGTAATAATTGAGTTACTGTGTCATGTATAGTAAAAATATTTTACTGTGGTCTTTTGATTTCACTCTCTTATATAATATCGATAATTATAATAAATAAAAAACACCGCGCCCGTTACTTAAATACCTTTAATTTATTACTTTAATTAGCCTCTAGAACCAGTACAACCCGTTTGTTCTTACAAAGCTGTCACATTCACTTTAATTTACATAAATTTTAAACAGAAAAGGAAGACCACACATTTAGCCCAATTTCACTGTCAACCTGACATGGTAGCGAAGGTCAAAGGATGACTAATATTAAAGGGTCCAGTAGGTTAAGGTATTTAAAAGGTTTTTATGTTAATGCAATCATTTAACTTGTGTCCTTACACCTTGTGAGTAACAAATTTAAACAATAGGGCGGTAAGTAGGTTAAAAAATCAATGTTGATCTACTGATATGCTAAAACCTAGTCGTGCCACTTGGTTTAACTCGCATGAAATTTTATAATTTGATACTATCGATTATTTAAATTTAATTCAGTTTTAAGCTTATGTTTATCGAGGTACAGCGGATTAATTTATAAAGTTTTTTTTTTATAAATAAATTCATTATTTTTAATATTAGCCTAGACCGCTTTGCATAGTGCATATTTTAAGATTACGTCAACCGTTTTAACATTCAAATAAAATGTACGCAAATAAGATGATTCACCGCCCATGTCACGAAAACTTCATTTAAAATTAGTAACTGATCATAAAATGATAACGATGCCATTACAAGCTCTAATATTTTGAACTATAAAATATGTAATACTTAACTAATACGTAGGTGTGATTGCAGAAAGACAACATACCTCTACTGTCACACCCAGTATTCAATAGCAAAACTATTTAATTAGTACCTAACACGCCGTGAGTAAAACTACTTATCAGATTTGGATAGGTGAATGGACTGAATGGGATATTGTAAAACGTTTGTATTGACATTCTCGAATATAATTAAATGGTACGGCCGTGCCACTCGTGTTTGCTCGACTTGGCGAAGGCAATTCCGTGCCCTCAAATGGTTAAAAAATGATACTGTGCTCATCTAATGTTATTGCAATATACTGCAAACCACTGTTGAAATACTGGCTGTACAACGAAATTGTTTAAGAAAGTCTGGAGCCCATAGGTAAAATTTAAATATTCACAAATATCTTGTTACTATTAGAGAAAGGAGTCATTTGCGTAATAATAGTAAAGATGTTTTGTATTTTATTTAAAGCTTCTAACAAACTGTTATTTTATTTTACATCAAATTGAAATTAATCTGAGGATTTCCCCCGTTCAGTCGTTTCTAGACAATTTCGACTTACAAATAAATAAACCCTGGCGATCGTCCAACATTTAACCAATTATTCAATGAGTAAGTATTTATTTTTGTTTCAATTACCACGTCAACAGCGGTCCTTCTGATCCCGCTATCAATATAATAGTAGGTAACATGTATTTTTTTTGTTACTGTTTATTATTGGTTTCGTAATTTACTTTCCGGAAGTTCCTCGTCCAATGTGATATAATTTATATAAATATACATTATAACTATTTTAGTTGTAGTTTAGCCCAAAGTGACCTGGTGCAAAATGTACGAAGGCATAAAGTCTATTAGTTATTATATATACCGTATATAAACCTACTTTTTAACAAATATGTTACACGTAGGTTGAATTGATAGAAGCGGCCTGAATAGTTTTAAAAGAAAAATTGGTAAGTATAAATAGGCAAAACATCCAGAAAATTGCTATAAGTAATATATTTATTTTGCTATATAAAAGAAGTAGGAACTTAAATTTAGTTGCGGGCAGGAGTAATTTTAAGCAGGCACCAATATTTTTTTAGGTAATCCTCAGAGGATTTCACATGAAAAAGGTATACCTAGGTTAAACGCTACGCCGCACACTAGATGACCACATCAAGGAGCTACTAAGCAACTTGATGAAACTATTAATTTCATCATTAAACTGGTCATATAAACTTGGAACTGATTATATCACCTGCTATGGCATTGTTTTCCTCAATACTAAAAATAATACTTTTAACGCGTCAAGACATAAATATTATAATCAAGGTCATTGGGGGAGACTAAGTACTTACAGCAGTAAGAAGTATTTTGGTTGATATGATGATGATTAAGAAAATCGGTTAAAATAATTATCTATAATACTGTGAATCTATAATACGAGTGAACACATTATTACCCCAAATAGTAAAGATAACTTACAACACGTCTATAATAAAATAGCACTAAGTGTAACGTATCAAGTCTTAATACATTCAGAGCTCAATTAATGTTGGTTATAATCTAAGATAGTAAGAAGAAATATTAAAGATATCAAATACCAATAGATCCAATGAAACATTTTAATACAGTTAAAGTCATTAGATAGTACTCCGTAATCCGAGACATGCTCGAATACAAATAAATTAGAAGTGAAAAAAGAAGCGAAATAATGCTCCGGGTATAATTTATAAAAAAAAGTTTCGACGACGACATCTTGTATTATTAAATAAAATATTTACAAATTTTAATAAATTATTCCAAACATTTTATATTAGGTAGGTATAATATGCATATAACTTTAATCCTAATATCGATTTGCAACTTCATTGAAATTTTGATAAAGATTGGTTCAATTGGTTGTGTGTTCTTGAGATTAAATCCTCTGTTATACGTAAATTTATACAAACACTAGCTGTGCCCGCGACGTCGTCCGCGTAATATTTAACCCCGTTATGGGGCGAACTTCATTTTCGTTTTCCCAACATCGTATGGACGTTTTTTTTCCACATAATGTTTTATTTCCCTAACGTATTTCCCACTTGCCGTATTGATTATTCATCCTAATCCTAATTGGTTATGGCGCTTCGCCGGCCGCTGCCGAGGCAAGCTCGCTTCGCTCGCTCGGCTTTCGCCCTGTGGGGTCACAGTTCAATATACTGACAAAACCGGGTTTGTTAACGTTATGTCGTAAATATACTTTTATTAAAAGTACCGATCCTGCCTCTTCACCGGCCGCTGCCGCGGCATGCTTGCTTCGCTCGCTTGGCTCGCGTGCTGGAAGGTCACAGTTCTACCTAACACTCCTCCTCGCTTCGCTCGTCGTCGCATCTAAAGAAGACCTTCATTTGCTGCTGCCGCGGCACGCTCGCTTCGCTCGCTCGGCTTGCACGTTGTTGGGTCGCAGTTCAATTAATTAGTATATTATTAGTATACCTACTACAAAACCTGGTTTGTTAATGTTATGTCGTAAATATATTTTTATTAAAAGTATCGGTTCTGACGCTTCGCCGGCCGCTGCCGCGGCATGCTCGCTTCGCTCGCTTGGCTCGCGTGCTGGATGGTCACAGTTCTACCTAACACTCCTCCTCGCTTCGCTCGTCGTCGCACCTAAGGGAGACCTTCATTTGCCGCTGCCGCAGCACGCTCGCTTCGCTCGCTCGCCTTGCGCATTGTTGGGTGGTAGTTCAATTAATTAGTATATTATTAAAAGTACCGGTTCCGACGCTTCGCCGGCCGCTGCCTAAAACTTCCCTTATTCGTAATAAATGAAGCTAACAAAAGTACCTTACTTTCGAAATTGCATAATTTATACAGCTACCACTGAGTTTAACATTTTTTTATTTAAATCGGACAAAGTTTTGAAGAAATCATACACGTGAGGTTTAGGTGGCTATTTATTTAAAGGAATGATTACCACACTTATTATCAAGATCTTACAAAACAACAAAACAATTTTACAATTCAATCCAAAATAAAACCTTATACCGATTAAATACAATAATAGTGGTTTTACGTAATAAAATATTTCCCAGTTTGCCTCATTTCCTATAATGAGCTACCAGTGTCCAGTATATCCAGTTCCGCATCCACGAACTCTCGCAAAGTATACTTCTTATAAGCTCACTCGGTCTTGAGGATATGTTCAGGGTCGTTTTCACAGGAGCTCGCGCGAGCTTGCTTCACCTCCGTCTCATCCCGGTCCACCACTTCTATTATCACTGTTTTTTATATATTGTATGATTTTATTATGTCAGCTCTTGGTCGCGAAGAACACTTCTATTTCTCTACGTAATGACACCAGTTTCCCCTCGCAAGTTAAACGGGGTCTGCTTACCCAGGAACAGTATTAAATGGTCCTGATTACACCATCCACGGGGTATTACGTAATAATCCCACTTTCGTTACCACTGAAGAAATCATACACGTAACAGTTTGGGTATTTATTTAATGTCAGGAATGACATTAGCAACCGTTGCTATGCATAACTACATACTTTGTAAATGTCATAAGGCTTCATATTTTCCCCGTTTTATACACATTTTTCACTGTTTCTTCGCTCCTATTGGTCGCAGCGTGATGTTATATAGCCTATAGCCTTCCTCGATAAATGGTCTATCCAACAAAAAAAGAATTTTTGAATTCGAACCAGTAGTTCCTGAGATTAGCGCGTTCAAACAAACAAACAAACAAACAAACAAACTCTTCAGCTTTATAATATTAGTATAGATTACTCAGATTAATATAAGAGGATGTATAATATTCCATCAAGAGTGATTCTCAACATTATTAACGGTATGTAGGCGTAATTTACCTTTCATCTCTTACTTTATGATTATAGTTGCAAATTAACTTTAATATTGCTAGGTATGAAACATTAAGACTTTGATGCTATAATTTAACGTGAAATATTAGTATGTAACATTTCATTTACATTAATAACTTAGGTACCTACATCTCGACTTCAATATTTAAAAATCTTGCACAAACCGCCTAAAATTTATTTAAAATGATTTCCTTATAGGGGTCGCCCGGTCGTTTACGTACTTATTAAGTACGTAACACAATTTGCTGGGAGGGAATCTTGTAAAGCGTTACGATGCATTGCAAGGGTGGGAGAGGGATTTAAAATAATACGTTAAGTACCTACGTAACATTGTTTTTTAATTAAAAAAAAATTCTGACTCGCCAGCGTAGCTATGACAAAAAATTAAAAGCGATCAGCGGTTTAGGTTTTGCGAGGGGGTGTTAGCCATTCTGGATACAGTATTTTATACGTATGAGTATACCCCTGGGGATGGAGGAGTCACTGTGTTTCCTACGTAATACTTGAATAGCCCCATATCCTAAACGATAGACTACGAACATGGGAACTGATAAGTTTTAGAAATGTCAACATAAAGATGATTATACGCGAGTTAAATTCGTTATTTTTAAACCATTTATACCATTCGACACGATGCTTATTACAGATAAAGGGTTGTTTCTGGCTGTGCCAACGACAAACCCTTGTCAAATCCGCTTAAGAATTCCCAAAAAGACATCCGTGTGGAAACAGGCTTCCGTTCTATTTTAATCTTCACATCTTGTGTACTTACGTAATGGGTATGAAGTCGGGGTAAGAGTAAATAGATGATTTTGAATAGATACCTAAAACCAATTTTAGCACTTCAGTAAAATTATATTAAAACCTTTCAAGTAAGATTAGGTTTAAATTGGTATAGTACTGTACTAAGTTCACTTTATGGGCATTATCCACAATATCTTTGACTTCAGACTAAGTTATGTAATTTTGTTTATTTGAATATACATCTGAAATTATGTCATCCTGACTGTTAATTGACAAGACTTAACGAACCGAGATCTGAACACGTTGACATAGTGACTGTTCGTAGATTGATCCAGTGTACCAGCTTGAAGCAAGAGCATAGATTAGGTAGGTACGTTTGTTTCAATGTTAACAGGATGTTGACACTGACACCTTGTATCAGCATAATTTTATATTGAGATTTAACATTGACTTTCGTCACGAGTTTTAACACAAGTACTATTCACGGACTTCGTGCTCTATATCTCAAAGATATACATAAATGAAAAAGAGATATATTTATGTGTTGATTAGAGCGAATCGACCCGAAGTTAGCATGTAAAGAATAATAAAATAATAACCAATAGCCGTAGGTTTATGCTTGATCAAGTTATACCTATAACCTACCTATCACTGAGCCAAGTAGCAATCAGCAAAGAACATGTCAAGTCGAACTACAAACAAACAATCCCGGAACGTGTCTTCATGAAATTGATATCGCGTCGTGTGACTCAAAGCTTGGAGCATTATCACTGGAGGGAGTCTAGTCGGATGCGATAATTACTCGCGATAAGCATGTCGTTATGCTAATGCTTGTGGGGTCGCCATCATTGATTTTCTAAGGGAAACCTGGGACTTACGATTAAGTGATTTGAGCGCTTCTGATTTCACAAATCTACTTCGTGATAATAATGCACTGCATTCAAAAATAATGGGATTCTGGTATGAAATAACTGTTTATTACAAAAGAATTTTATTTTTTGAGCATAACGATGCATTACTATTCTTATATGGAACCGACCGATAATTTTCGTTGACCGAGTTGTATCTACACAGTTTCTGATCACTTATAAACTTGGATTGCGTTATTTTGTAAGATTTTTTGGACCAATTTCATAGAAAGTAGCTTACTTTGTTTAAAATGTTAGATATATGTAGGTACTTAACAAGTCTATTTAGAAATAATTTTATAGTAAATTTTAATAAATTTTAGTTACAAAAGGTAGGTAACTAATCCCATAATTTAAGAAAGTGTGGTGTCAATACCTATATGACAACCCTATTCAAGTAAAATGTAATTGCTAATCGTATCTCAGACAGCCTAGCAATGTCGAGCTCACCACATCTACTTACTAGGTAACGTCTAAACTCCTAAAGCACACCTCCAATCTTATAACCTTTTATCAACAATTTTAATAACGTCTTTATATTACGGAAGTAATGTTCTTATTTGCGTGACGCTGTATTGTATGTTATTCTGTAAACAAACACTTTGAATGTTGAGTATACTTGCTGAATATTTGATGGATTAGTAAGTTTGATTCAGGTTGTGATGACATTAAATGGAAATTAAGGTACTGTATGTAGTACCTACTTTTCATTTGTTGAATAAATTAGTAATAAGCATAGCAAAATAATGTCTAATCTCTAAATATTTTATCTTAGTTAAAATTATTACTACCTAAATGTGACTCAATAGTTTTCGATGATTTCACGATTAAGATGTTGCTATATTCGAATCAACTTGTATAACTTCGATCTCAGTGGATTAAACCATCAATATGTTTTCTAAGGTTTAAACTATTATTAAATCGGTGTGCTTCAAATATGGGGACTATGAAGCTTACAAAATATCATTGTAGGTACAGTTAATACATGTAAATTGAAACCATTTCAGTTTTGAAGGGTACAAAGACCACAGTATTTTTTTAATCAAGATTCATTAACATATTTTACTGAAGATGAACTCAAAATATTTAAAGAGCTGTCAAAGACATCGTATAATGTTTAAGGCCTAATGCAATTAGTCTGCCTAATAGTTTTTGAAGTAACTCACATAGAAAAACGAGCGAATTTGTTTTCGTAAAACGCCAAGGCCATGACTCTCTCAGCATAACATTGAGTGATTATTCAGAGAAAGGAAAGATAATCACGTGAAAGCATTACGACGGATTATTTATCGAGATTCTAAGCGTATTTTGTCTCAAAGTAAATCCTTTTTCATTCTTTATTCTTTTTAGGATTTCGTATGTATAGAATAAACTAAATTGAAATAAAATTACGAATAGGTATCCATAGCAAAGTTGTACCTAAGTATATCAAATTCTGATTAAGCACTAAAGTTGAACGCTTTTCAACACTTACTAATCGTTGTAGTTTATTTATAGTTTCGGAATTCTTAAAAGAATAAATAACAAATACAAATTTTATAATGACAATATACGCTCAGAATCTCCCTTCCAGTGCTTTTAGCTGAGCGCAATCACAACTTACGACAATTTGATTTTTTTCCTCGAATACTATATTTCAAATACTAGGTACTTATCCAAAATCAAAACTTGACTCAAAACACTTTTATGTGGTTCAATGAATTCCGTTGACATAAACATAAAGTCACACTTTCTTCCTATATATTTAGGATTTTTTTAAAACAAGTAGGTACGTTAGATTAATTTATTCGGAATGTTAATGAAACGTTTTTGCACATCAAAATAAAACAAAGGCGGATCTGGAGATATTAACTCCGAAACACAAATGTTATTGTTTCGTTAGCGGTCCCTTTGTGTTGATACGGTTATAATTAGAAATATCTTAAGATTCCATTAATGAGGATTCGAGAAACCAGTTAAGATGAAATGAAGTCAATTAGGTTTAAAAACTGCACCCTTACTTAAAATTATTCTTGTACGAAAATTATTTAAAAAAAAATGTAACTCTTATAAAATAATCCTGTAAATACATATTCATTTCCTGTAGGTACGGCTATCAGCGACAAAGCATAAAACCTTCTGATTGACAAGGAACGTGATTGCTGCTGATGAAATTGCAAATGAGATTACTCCAAAATGTCTAACGGCAATTAAATTACGCTGTACACAATTCTCTTCAACGTTCACACCCGAAAAGGCTAACTAGAACTAGTTTCTAACTAAGCCCTTACAAATAATACCTTCCACGTTCCGTAATTTGCATATGAATGGAATAGAAGTGAAAATCACTGCGCTTACTAATTACTAACGTTCCCTTCAATTAATACGTGTTATGAATGTCGGATTATTATCACTGCCATCGTCAATAAATGTCTTATCTCATACGCCTGTGACGTTCAATTTATCCAGAGATATAGGATACGGTCGAGATCTGTTTAGAGGTTCTTCATCCTATATTGGAAGCTGTACGTTGACCAAAGACAATACCAACAAGCAAAGATATATTATTTATGGTAAACATTATATATTGTCTTAGATAAACAGTACGTACAGTGTTCTTTACATAATATAATCATTGTAACTAAACAGTAAAAAAGTTTTAAGCTGTAGCTGACTCGAGTTTTTATTTGAATAAAAAAATTCTTTGATCGACAAAAAAAAATACTTAGTGCATCCGAAAATTATTCAATCAAAAGAGACTGTACTTACCTATGAGGTTAATAATACTACACGGTTATTTAAATTATTGATGGGTAACGCTGAGTGATATAATAATATAAATAAACAATCAAATGTCAGTGTATAAATGTGTGTAGCTAACTTGCGTTGATATTTTACTCGTACATGAAATTGCTTTCATGTTAATCAAATTATGTATTCGTACGGTGTTTGACGAACGCTGTTTCTATGGCAGGTAATTATTAACTTACCATGTTTGTGTGGTTTCATAATATTACGCCTTTAATAGTGTAATTACCCACTCACATCCACAGTCATTTATTCATACGTAGCTTATAGGTTTAAAATGTTGTATAAATAAGTATATATTTAAATTATAATATTATGTAAAAACTATTCAATAAATTGTCTTTGAAATGTTTTAAAATAAATATGTAAGGATAAAGTTAATCTCAATTACATAATATATATTAATTATATACCTAATAAAGTCAGTTGACATTTCGTTTTTATGTAAGAACCTTGTTAACAAAACTAATGGTCATTACGTAGTTTGAAGTCTTTTTACCCTTTCAAACAATCCAACGACGCAAAACATACTATAACAATTTACATTAATCTCCCCTTGAAAGGCAGTCCATGTTCATGTTTCGTAGAACTTATTTAATGTTGAAAATATTTTGGTATTCCAAATCTAAATAGTGAAAGCGTTTATTATCAAATTCCTGGTACTATTTTCAGGAATTATTCATAAACATGTATATATGATCTAATGGTTTTTATGGGTTACATATGTTCCAAAAGACGACATTAAAACTAATGATTGCATTTTAATATCGTAATTATGTTTGTAAAGGATCTTGGTGAATTTATTCTCATACACGTTCATCAATCATAACCCGTCGTAAAATCGGGTTTTACATTTGTTCTTAGGTACTAGTAGGTATAACGAAATAAAATTTTAAAAAAATAACCGGATAACTACATTACAATACCTTATGTGTTTCATATCTATATTATATATAGATATAGGTTACATTTGTCTACAGTACTTTTGTTCCCGTGAAATTGATTTATGCCCACAATACAAAAAACTATCAATGATTTCGTATGATATTATAATAAAATTGTTCAAAAAAAAATGTATTTTTACTTTATATCTTTATGTACAAGCAAGTATAAAACGAACAACTTTCGAATAATATCAATTATTTGTTATTCAGAAATCGATTTCAAGTGGCTACAAGTAGCTATTTCCGTTTTAAAATAGATCTAACATATAAAGTAAATGTTATTACGGCAAACTTAAAGGACTTTAAGTGGGTTACTTTGATAGGAACAAGTCAATATGAAACTGGTCGTAACTCTTGGAATAGCCACTTACGTTTCTATTCATCAAGTTTGTACTAACAGAGTAATAAAATGTAGTTTTATTAATCTGACCTATCGATAATTCATCCATAATACTAGGTATATTATACCTAATACCAACTTGGTGATTATAATTTGCGACTAAAGATAGGATGTGTTATCTGCATTCAGGTAACTACTAATAAAAATACTGTGGAAGTGGCTGAGTATGATCTTAGATCAATAATTAAAAGAAGTTAGAATCTGTGATAGTAAACTGATTAATGTCAAAAAACACTTTTTCGCATAACACTGCGCACTTGCAATTAATTGGTACTTATGTGATGAATAGCGCCTACCTACATAAAAAATCCAATAATAATGCTGAATACTTTTGTTCAGCTTTAGGTATTTTATTTTACTTTATTCAATAAAGCATGTCCGCATATATTATATTACATAGGTATTAATAAGCATAGTATTAGATCGTAAGTAAATCTAATTAACGACAATTTTGGAGTGCATGACATTTATAGAAAATTAAACTGTAATGTAACTTCGTAGCAAGAATAAAGAGTGTAAGTAGAGAATTAAACAACTCACACATATATCTGACTACATTTGATCATTTAGGTATAGGTACTATATTCCATCGTTATAAAATATTAAAATTGGATTGCATTTAATTTAACTGATTGTAAGGTTAAAAGGTGTGGACGCTTCTTAAGAGTGGCGAAACCAACCAGTTTACAACACCTGGTTTTACTGCTGTTTAGCAATCGTTAGTATAATTATTGTTCTTTGATTTGTGGCTGCATAAAATCTTTTTTTTATGGATTTAATGAGAACAACTTAAAACTCGATTATCGTTTTAAAGGTGGATATATACCTTATAGGTATATGTCAGCGTTTTTCTAACTATGTAGGTACTACTAGATAGAAAAAAAATAATACCCATGCAATTACTGCTTTATCCATAGAATGGAATGCTTTGCCATAACAGGTTATTTATAGTGCAATGATCATTGTTTAGCATCTTAATGGCAATCAAAATGTATTCACAGGCAAGCTTTTAGACGTAAGCAAAAAGTTAACCTCGCTTATATGGCTGGACATCACGCAACGCTTACCTTAGTAACTTTAAAAAGAAAACGGCAACACTTTCTCGCAATTAAAAATTGCTTTGAGTGTTCATACAATAAATCATTAAAAAACTATTTTTCAAGTAAAGTTTTTACTTAGCAAATTAGTAATTACACCTAAATATTATGTAGTTATACATTTTTTATATAACAGCAAGATGTTATTATATTGTAATGAATGCGGTAATCCCCACGAATAATTATTTTTCAAAACGTTTTTTGTGTAAATTCGGTTTCGGTTCGAGTAATGCCGAGCCAGGACGCTAGTTTAATAAATTTTATCATAATTCAATGCAATGTAAATGACTACTATCCCATTTTGAAAGTGGCAACGTTGCCAGATCATTCGTAACTGGGTCACTTTTATTCGCGACCCAGAATAGTTCTTTGCTGTCAGCATCCGTCGAGTACGGATGTCCAACGACTTTGTACTTACGACGTGAATGAATGAAAACGTTTGTATTTTTTTTGTTGATATTTTTTTAGATTACCCAGTAGTCGGTATTGATTTCAGCAATATATTTGCATGGTACTATTTAAATATGATCTCAAAGCGATTTTGATTAGCACTACAGTACCGTTTAGCAAATTCGTTCCATATTCATTGAATAGGTATGTAACAAGCGGAAAAATAAAAAATGCTTGAAAATAATGCAGTGGTTTTTTTTCATATTTCATCATCATCATCAGCCCATCGCAGTCCACTGCTGGACATAGGCCTCTCCAATTTTCATATTTATGTAGTTACTATTGTCATTAGAACAAAATAATGTTATAAAGAGAACCGGTTATAAATGGTAGAGGTTGTAATTATTATATTTTTGTTAATTTGTCAACTACCTACTTAATATAATTATTTTTAAAGAAGATTATTTTTGTAAATATTTAAGTAATAGGTGTAAGCATCACACTGATATGAATTAATTCGGTTCTAAAAACAATGATTCACTACATAAAGCATTTTTTTTACTTTTACCTTCTAAGATTTATTACAATAACCAATTAACTAGGAATTCGTAGAGCAATGTCGCAAGCTTTGAGAGGGCAAATCTCGTCGAGTGCAGGGACGCTCTATTTGCACCCTAATTGAGCTCCATTTTGTAACACCCCGTAGTTTTCCTTGTTTGTAGCAAAATGTATTATAATATCATTAAAATTGTTATAAGATCGGTTTTGTGAGACATTGCAGTTCATTGTAACTACTAATTAAGTAGGTACTTTAAAAATGTGTAAGTAGGTAGGTACGTTTTGATAATTTTCATGTATATTTTTCAATTCCATTTATAGTTATCCCTGAGATAATATACGATTTTCTGTATGGCTACCAACTTTACATTTAAAGATTTATTCAATCTTAAGATCCCATACCTCTGCAAATCAAAATTCGATTTAGCGGTTCTCAGCTAATTGAAGTATTAAGCTTATCCTAACTAATATTATAAATGCGAAAGTAACTCTGTCTGTCTGTCTGTTACGCTTTCACGCTAAAATTACTGAAACGATTTAAATGAAATTTGGTACAAAGATAGTCTGGAGCCTGAGAAAGGACATAGGCTACTTTTTAACCGACTGCAAAAAAGGAGGAGTTCCACGCGGACGAAGTCGCGGGCAGAAGCTAGTAACTAATAAATAGTAAACTCACACACGCATTCGTAGTAATATTAGTAAATTTTATATAAAATGCTATATTTTTCATCTAATAAATAAATAAGAAAAGGTTATAAATAGCAAATATCGTTAAAGGTTTCGTAAAAAATGTCTGAAACGTATCAAAACTTTCTTTGCCTCTCGCGGTATGTTGACTAAATAATAGTGCATCAAGTAATTTCTCGTAAAACCGGTGGACCTATAAGAGCCAAGAGAAATTATGCTCCATTAAAGTGTCACACGACACTTGTCTGAGCGCTGATAACATACGATAATAACTGTCATCGAGTTAATCGACTGAAACTGGTATGTAAAGGTACACGTAAACTGCTTTTAGTTACGTAGGTAAGTACCTGCTCGGAATACGAACGTATTCCGTTTTTACTGAGAACAAGCGACTTTGTATCAGAATTACTAAACATAATTATAATATAGTATATATACTAGTGACAAGTGTCTTTAAAAGTTTTTCATTAATAGAAAAATACCAAATAAAACATATTCAACTTTTTTATTATCTGTGCACCTCGAATTACTATATTATTATAACTGTGTTGGAGAAAAAAAAATCATAGTATTTAATACTATGAGTAGAAATTAGTAATTTATAAATTTTACAATGTTATTAACCATTCATTTAACACATTCATTCACGTTCTTAAAATTATAAACATTCACAAATCAAGAATACTTGCAAATCAACCATGAAACGCGAATAACATTATGTCACATAATAATATGTTATGTAACATATATTATGTAATTATAATATATCAATGGGTCCCTGGATGGTTTGAAAGAACTATTAGTCCCGGTAGATGCCCGGAATGTTCTATGCGCGTGTCCGCTAGTAGATAATAAAAAGTTCAAATTTCATATACCTACCTACACATATAAGTCATTCTAGAAACCTAATATTCTTGATTTATAAATACTCATCATTTTATAGAAAACAGTAAAATCAGCATCGAGAAATAAAACTTCATGAAACAACGCATCCGTTATAGAAATCTCAATGCACTTTAAAGTATAAAGGATATCGGAAAAACATTAGTCTTGGATGAAAGGAGATATGAGAGAAGGAGCATGGACTATTCAATAGTTTATTGATTTGCTCTGGTTACGGAAAGACTGACTTTACGACAGTTGTACTGTAAATTAAAAATAAAATATGAATGACTTTAATTATTCGACTTTTATTGTTCCAGGTATATAGGTGTTTATTTCATATTATTCGATAGATCGGGAAGTACAGTACCAGGTAAGAAAAAAATAAATAGCCTATAATTATCTAATTAATTACCTACCTAGTTCTGGATAATTGTCAGTACCTACAATGTTATTTTTCTATATGTAAGATACATTGTAGACTATTTAAATGTATTTGTTTTTACCTTGTTGTACAATAAAATGTACCGTGACCAGAACCGTTACTATAGTCGATCAAGATAAGTTAAAACAGCTACTTCTAATAAGGGTGCGTCTTAGTGCCTCGTTGTAGTGAAAGCTCAAATCTTGACCTACTAAATATTTTTAATTAAAATTATAAACGACTTACGAATGTTTATATGTAATTTCGTTGTTCATTCAAGGTTAGTAAATACTTAATTATTATAACCTCAAACCAAACAGATAACCTGATGAGATTTACTTTTAAGCACAATTATTAGTAGACCAGGTACTGAGAAGTTTTTTTATTTAAAAATATTATTATTCTAAATATAATTTTAAATTTAATTTTATGCATGAAATTACTGAAAATTTTGGTGTGAAGCAAACCCTCGGAAGGAGAGTGTTTTCTCCAACGCATGCATAAAATCAAAATTCGTAAGTTCAGCTATTTTATTAAAATAGTACTTACTTTTCTACAATATTACAATAATTTGGACGTCATACATTCTATCAATCTTTAGTAGGGAAATTATTGCATTATTTAATTCATATATAACTAAGTAAATTTTTAACGTCTGAATAGGTCACGCTTGTTGAAAGAGGCTACCAAAATTCGGCAATTTGTTTTCCTCCACTTTGACAAATGGCTATAGATAAGCGTTTCGTGTTAATGGAGATGTTTATGTATTAAAAGAAGACCAAAATGTTTTACTTGCTGTTTTAAGTCTTTAAAATAGTTCCAGAGCCGCATATTGTTTTAGCCCAACGAAATTTTCTTACCGGTTTTTTGTATTCTCTCGTAGTTTATGTTTATATATCACTTTAATATTTTTTTACCGCAAAAAAAAAGCGTTGTTGTAATCTCATGTATTATTAAAGCGGTTTTATTTCAGATATTTACGAAGTTCTATTGGATGGCATCAGAGATATACCAAGCGAAAATTATGTGATGGATTCCGGCAGTCTTTCGGATACAGCATACGAGTTCAAAAACAAAGAAACAGTTTCATTAAAAGAATTAAACCTTGGAACGGCAAAAATCACCAGTCCATTTTTAATTTACGCTGTGTTTAAATTGTACCAAGTGAAATCAAGCCTGTTTTCAGTAACTGACAAATCTGGAAACACTAAGCTAGGTGTATCGTTTAACAGTATTGGCCCTGATCAAACTAGAATTAAAATAGATGGACTAAGAACCGAAGACGATGTAACAGTTGAAAAAAACTTGGAAAATGAATGGACCAAGTTATTTCTGTACGTTGAAAAAGAAGACTTATTTTACCAAGTCGGATGTGGCGACAGTAAATTAAGTTCGTCTTCTAGCTTGAAAGATAGTTTTAAGGATATAGAAATGGAAAAGACTGATACACTACATTTTGGACATACAATTGATTCAAAATTAGGTCCTATTCCACTGCAGGTACGTAGCTATCACTTAACACTAAACATAAACGTTCACATCATAATTATATCGATACTGCCCTTATATTGATTACATTTTCGCGTACGTTTTTAATTTTTATATTTGAATATTAAATATTGAATCCCAAAAGTTAAAACTATACATCTTGCATTTTTTTATTTTAAAAAATAATGCGTAACTGAGTTGAAAACTAAATACTAAAATAAAAATATACCAATTTATAAACATAAAAACTACGAATTACGCTCTATGGTATTAAATTATGCATTAAATATAAATAAATAAAGTATTGTATATTTAATGCTAAATAACAATGTATTGAAATAACATGCATGAATCTGTTTTTTATAATGATTTGAACTCATTTCCGAATTTATGTACCCTTGAGTCACATGATGATAAACATAATGAAATTATAGTTACATGTGTGGCATGATAGCCTTAGATTAAAAAAATGAAATAGAAGATTTTTTCTCCCATTATAATACACATTTTGAACAATCATTGATATTAGCTTAAACACAAACAAACTACACCTAACGTTAACGTTAATATAAACCGCAAATTTCCTCCAAAACTGTTGCAAACAACGTTTGCATGTAAGTAAAATTCCGTAGCAAAATTAGCTGTCACTAAACAGCTTTCTAAATTAGTAGGCGACTCGCACACGTCAGGGATTTCGTTAAACACAAGTAAATTAAATTATACGGCACGAGCGAGCTCGTATTAATTTTCTAAAGCAACTTTGTTAATTCCGGATTCCTCGCTTGGCGATTTTCGCGCATTGCTTTCCACTTGTGTTACGATCCTTTTGTGTATTATGTAAATACCTTTTGAACAAGTATATTAGATAGTTCAAGGTTTAAGAGGTAGGTATGATTTAGTATCAAACAAACTTTCATATATCGCACATCTAGATCTAAAGAGAGCTAACTCAAAAAAGGTTATTTTTAAGGAGAGGCGAGAAACTGATTAATATGTCCTTATGCACGCATGAGTTTTCTGTATAAATTTATACTTTTTATAATAAAGCTAGCAGAGTTATATTAGCTGAAATCAGTTTTAGTGTAGGTGGGTTTTGCTGGAATCCGATGGAGTGCACAACTCAAATCTTCCGGTTTTTGAGTTAGATCCCTTTAGATCTAGGTGTGCGATATATATATAGGTCATAATCATAAAAACTCCAGTATTTTTTATATTTTAGGTTTTGTTGTCATAGGTATATGATATTCAGATTTTCTCATAATTTCAGGTAGATATATACAGATCTCCAGTTACTATATGGACCTCTCTTGCTTTTTTCACACTCATTACACATCTTATTATATATACATTTTCAATACCTACATTACTTACCTATATATTAGAACTAATATATAGGTAGCAGTAATTGCGAGAGTTTGCTGGGTCAATACAGATGTCGTAAGAATATATGTAGTCAGTGGTTGACTAAAATGTGGAGGCGCGACTCTGATACATACGAACGATATGAAAACAATAGATATTTTGAAATTGATCTCATCTGGAACATAAATTTAAATTTCCAACAGAGCCAGGATAAAATAAAAATATGAATGTACATTTTTATTAAAAGGGAAAAAAGTCCGCGAAATATTATCGGGTGGGCAATATTTTATTAAGGTAATTGTTTCGCCTATTTTACGGCATTAAAAAACAATATGTAATTTTAACATATTCTTGTATCCTTTTTTACAGAGTTGCCTCAATGTATATCTCTACTACCTATGTATAGGTATTTGTTTTTGTATGCGATAAAGCAACAGTAGGTATCGTTTAACTATCGAGCTTCTTAATACCTCAGGTAATATGTGAGTCGCCCAGTCGTACGAGCAAGGTATCTATGTTTAAGCCTATTTAAAATGTCGACTTGGCAGCTTGAGAGGAAGGAAGCATTTTGTTCATGCGTCCGGAATTTCTGTTCATTTTCAAATGAGCACAACATACAACGACGCGGTGCGGGCTTTGAAATTGCAGACAAAATTATATGCATTTAACAGATTTAAATGTTAGTTTGTGGAAATCTATCAACATATTGATACAAAGACTAGTAGGTAGCAACTCTACTGATGCTCCAATGAACTAAATCCTTGATAATATTGGAGCAAAATAAAATATGTTCAATACAAGGGCGTTGATAAGGCAGGTCCGAGTTTTATGCAACAAAGTAAAGAATTTCAATTCATTATACACACAATTTGTGGAATAAGTAGGTAGTTTCATTTTATCTTTGTCGTTTCCTGCAACGAACGGTAAAATTTTTACATCATTCTACTGTAAATTTATTTTTATCCCGACCTTTAAACTTATTTCATTCCGGAATATCAAAGAAATATTACATTAGCATTATTGCTGTTGACTTTTTTCTTAAAAACATTGTTATTTATATCCTTCCGAAAAGTACCTACTATGGAAAAATGAAATCTTCGACAAAAAATATTGACATGATATGGTCGAAATTCCAATAGCAGGAAGTCCCATAGCATTCATATTATACTTTTCAAGCAGATATAATTCTAATTGTAGATAACGATTACCAATCGTAAGTATAACGAATAATCAATACGAGTACCTAATGAGTACGACGCTTATTTCTCTTACTCGTATTAATTTGTGCGCAGTTTCTGTTCCAATTTTATCCAATTTATTATTTACTAGTTACGACACAAATCCTGTTCATTTCGATTCAGCCACAAAAACGTAATTGTTCATCAATTAATTCGACACCAATGAACCGCATGGCATTCGTTAGCATCTGGTTAAATTTAATTTAATTTCTAGCTAATATTGCCTAAACTCCGATGTTAAATCAACCGTTACGACTTCATTAAACTAACGCCACGGTACGTTTTCCTGCTCGGATACAACACGTGTTACTGAGTTATTGTTTGTGTTAGTGATGTGACATTTTCAAAATTTAATATACTCTAGAATTATTTATGGCTCTTGAACCTAGATATAATGTAACAAAAGTACGTTTACTGTATCCTATTAAATAAAAATGCCTTCCTATGCCGCTTTCTAAAATGTATGAAATCAGTTTTCTAATTGATCTACTCCCAAACCTAACAAAGCTTGTAGGTAGGTACCTACTTACAAAAATATGTTTATTTACATGAATAAGGTCATATTACCTAGTGTTAACTAATTCATATTTTATTAGTTTTTCAAAATACTTTTAAGTAAAACCGAAGTCAGTCAGTGGAGGAAAATACCAAACTCACACTAAATATGTGTATGTAAATATGTGATTGTATTGTCTATGATGCAACTTTTGCAACAAATGCTAAAATTCCTTCCCAAGAGAAAAAAATCAGATAATATAGATATGTTGGAAATTTTGTATTTTTGTTTAAAATATTTTTTACTCGCATCCTTATTCCATACTAAAATTTGCTAGTATTAAGTTCAGTTTACGGTTAGCTTGTTTACTGCGGCACCCGCTAATTAGGGTAGCTATAGCTACGCATATGCGAATAGATTCATGTGAGAAATCACTATGCATGAAAATATGTCGGCATACGTTCCCTAAATGCTAGTTCCTTTATGCAACAATCGAAGATTATTACAACATTTTCTCTCTGTCACCAAATAGTGACGTCACGAACCCGTCCTCCCGAACATTGATACGCGTTATCTTCGTAATTTTTTGAGGGAATAATTTTCATGGTATTTATACACTGGAATGCCATGGATATTTGTAAGCATAACATCTATTGAGTAAGCACCTAACCAACGGATAAACTAAAATAATAATAAGTATATTAAGTGAAATAATGAATAAGCGATCAAAACAAGATTATTACCTACTTATATTTTTTCAAAAATACAGTAGCTTGTGTAATATTTGAAAAAATATCGTTAATTTATATACAATAATTGTAGAAAAGTGTTTACAAATAATATACCTACATTTCATAATTTAAAATGAATTTTACTTCTCAGCAACGTGTGATTCTCCACATAACGTCAATGGTAGAGAACTTTTGCTATTTTTATGATTAGGGCGCCCCGGAAACCGTGGTTTAGTGCGCCTGACGCCTGGCGATAAACATGTCATTTCGAATCCTTGGTTAGGATTTAAAACATTTTTCATTTTGTAATTTAGTGTCTATTTAAATGCAGGTTGAGTTTGATAATTCATCTAAATTCAACTAAGCGCTTACCTATATACTCTTGGAAAGTTGTGCCCTTTAGTTCTGTAGCTACGAATACTTACGATGTGTTCTCGACTCTCTGTTACTTTTAATTTACATACACGTCTATATTTACTATCGTGCAATTTGGTTTTCGATGTACCTAAGATCGATTTGGTTATTTTTGTTAAAACTCAACTTGAATATTTTTTACCCTCAGATGATTCGCTATTTTTTTTTAATACTAGATATAATAGGTAAATCTTAACAGTATAAATATTTACTTCAGCAGGTATAAAAATGTATAATGAGATTACAAAGAATATATATTTTTCCCGCTTCAGGGTTATCCTTTAGATGATTTGGGTACAAGAGCCGGCTTTCACCAATAGGCGCAACATCAAAGGTTGCCTTTCAAATAAGTTCTTATAAATTACGCGAAGCAGTTATTTGTGTCTGTATAAACCCAGTTTCAATTTAATGGCGAACTTCACTCAAAGAAAATCCAATTTTCCCTCCCCCGATCCGTTTCTTATTTGCGGCTTTGTGCTTTCAATAGGACATTGTTACACACACAATCTGCCCTCTTTACGGTTCACTGGATCTGTGCACCGGTAATTGTTTAATATCTATTTTTAACATTTTGTAACTTAGCACCTGATTTACATTGTTGAGCTATTTACCACTTTTTTAACTGAGAAAGACATCAACCATTGGAAAAGAATAGTACAGCGTGTTGTTACTTAAGTACCTATTTAAATATTTATATAGTTACGCAAATGAGTCTACGTGACTACTTGAAAACGTGAGAGTTTACATCAGTATAAATAATTGAAGCTTAGATTAATAATACAAAGACTTATGTGATTATAGTAAAATAATCTCCTGGTTTCTGCGAAGAAAAATGAACAGACTATCATCATTTGATACTCGACAATAATTGGAATAAAGACTTTTCAATGCTTCTTTTGTTCGGTTAATTTAACATTACATTTGAAATTTTATTATTTAAACGATTTCTTTGACTGTTAATTTTATTTTAAACCATGTTATCTAGTCTCATTAAATATAGGTGTTTTAAATAAATGAAAAAGATAACTAAAATGAAAGAACTAAGTACCTAAGTATAAAGTAGGTGGGTATCTACCTCTAAAAATTAAATTTCAACAAACTTGTCACCTTATAATTGTGAATAATTCAGAGTATTTACATAAATATTCTAATAAATATAAGATCACTTAAACGACCGCATTGTGAAAAATACATCCTTAGTCAGATTTAGAACGATTCATTTTAGACGTAAATAGAAGCATTCAAGTCTAAAGCAATTTAACTTTACAGACAAATATTTGAGCTCAACGAGAGAAATTTGCGATATTTTCACAGCTAACGGCCGACATCTTTGTCATGGTGCCTCTTTAAAGAGTTTGTAATTTTTAATTTGTTTATCAACAATAAATAATTTGCCAACTTTATTAAGTAGGTAACAAATTCGCGCGTAGTCTACTTTTTGTGTACCTATCATAACATCTTATCCAAATTTTAAACAAGTGGATACGCTAATTATCATTTCATTAAGTTTTTAGATAACCTAAATATTAAACCATGATCGGAATTCATTTCCTAAGAGGGAAACAACTGAAAATGAAAATAAAGACATGAGTCTTAAATAAAATCACGGTGGCGAGGTAGGTATTAGGTAGGGGAGGTAGGGGAGGGACGGGCAGTCGGGAGACATAGGCACCCCCCTTTATTTCCAATTCTAATATATATATTTTTAATTCCTTATTTTGGTACATTAGTCTACCCACTGACCACAATGTTCATCCATAGAATACGTGTTATTTCGTTCATTTGTGAAATACAGGCGCATATTTAGTTTCGATACCGATCAATGTAACTATTTTGTTATGATTTTAAAGTAAATGAAAAAAATACCTGCTGAAGGTATGTTCTTTTTTAATATTTTTTTTAATTATATATGTGCTAAGGTATAAATTAGTTTGCAAGTCACGCTAAAATATATAACCAATTTTTTTTACGAGAATATTAAAATTAATAAATATGCAGAGGGAGCATTGGCCACTTTTTTTGAGGGAGGTTTGGGCATACCCAATGCAATATAAGAAAATATATAAAAAGAAAATAATGTTGCTTTCACTTGCAAAGATATCTGAAACATTGATACATAAAAGATTCTTCATTGAAATGGTAACTTCACATTTTTTTACCTCGGTAGAAGAAAAATTTACGAAGTACCCACACGATGTATTCTTCAAAACTTCATTATGTATTGAAGATGCCGCTAGCTCGTAATTAGCCCATTTTGATTACTTTTGTAATTACATATAAGTTGAGATTATATATTTGACCATAATTTACTTTGTATATTTTAATTATTTTATAAATATTAAGTGTTTTATATGTCATGCCCAAACCTCCCATAGCCGGTGCCCGTACCTCCCTACCATAGGGAGCTTTGGGCACATTTGACATGGTTCTGAAATCATGGTATAACTTAGAGACTGCTTATAATTTGTAAACTGTTCTTTATAAAACATCTAGCCAAATATATTGCGCAACTCACTTTGGAAGTAAATTTTGATTATATTGATAATTTAATTTTTAATAATTAGTTACGTGAAAAAGTGCCCATCCCTCCCCTATCTCCCCTACCCTTTGACGGTCTAATTCCAATAAGCTTCAGAAAAATCAGTTGGCCCACAAAAACTCCACGAAACTTAGCAGCGTCGCCACCAACAGCGCCAAACTTGTGCGGTGTTTGTTGCATACTTAACACCAGGGTCCAAGTTTGTCTTAACAAATTGTAGTGGGGAAGTTAACCCGCACACACGTACGGCGGGTGGGGACAGAAAAACTTAGCAGTACCTGTCCGAACAATGCGCACGTAGCTCCTAACTACAAACTGTTAGGTTTCGGCTTAAATCTTTGAATGAAGCGGGTTCAAAAATATCGTAGACCATGTTTTGGCCGATGAGTCGAATAGTTAAATAATGCATATAATACGGATGATAGTATATTGTAAACATTATCACTGTTAATGTGATGGTGACATAATAGTATACAATAAAACTATATATTATAGGTACTTTAAATATGATGAAGGATTTGCAGTAAATATGAATCGATTACCATATTGATAATGGTAACATAAATTTTACTTACTAGGTATACATTTTTACACAACTCCTATATTATACAAAGTTCTACACTGTAGAATTAAAGAACAAATCAATATCAAACAAAATGTTTATTTGTAGTATTGATTTGTGCCGAACAACTATTCGCTAGTTTCTTATGCACTGAACTTTTGCTAAGATTAACGTAAGAGTTCAAACGGAGAGGCTTGGGACTCTTGCAAAGATGTGAGTAGGATTTCTTCCAAGTTCATTTCTTGTCGTTTTTTTTTTTCTTTTATACTTAGAGCTTTTAGTGCAAGTTTCCTATACCTTCAACTTAAACTATTTTTTCCTTTTTATTGGTAAAACTTGAAGATCCTTTCTTCAATTTTATTCACTTAGTAGTAGTAAGTAAAAGTAATAAAATTTTATTTTATTTTATGAGAGAACTCGAAGCGTCTTTTTAATGTCCCTTTAAATTCTTATTTTTCCGTTTTTCAAACCCTAATATTAAATAATGGCACTATAGGTAGGTAAAACCGTTATAGGTTACTTTAGCACACTAGTAGTAGAGTCTAATCTGAGAGCATGGCATTGGATATATATCGTCTGATCGAGCAAAACGATAAGACACGGCCTGAAAAAAAGTTCTTAGGGCTCTTAGAAAAAAAAGGTATAATTTTGCGGGGGCTAAGGCTAGACCGATGATTTTTCAGTAATATAATTAACCAAGGCAACAGCACCAGCATCCAAGCGTTGCTCAACACATTCCCATCCATTTGGAGTCATAGTTGAACTCCTCAGACGCCACACGCGGCTCTAAAGGGATCCTCCTTAAATTTGCGTCGGCTCTCAAGCGGAAAATCCAATGATTTACCGGGCCAAAGTCTTATCATAATCTCGCACGTCCCTCGTATTTCACGCTGAGTTAGTGCGCTGTGGCATTCCACTATTTTGTCGGCCTCAACCACCTGGGTTAATCAACTAGGCGGATTATGAAGTTGGAGCTAAAAAGGTAGGACTAACGTGAAAATTTTACACGGAGTCTGGATTTGTTTCAAAACTTTGGAAGCGCTATTTCAATCACAATACGCTAGCATGCAGCAACTGATTAATGCTTGGTATACCTTATTCAATATTAGTTGTTGTTGTGTTTGTTTATTTCTTCGGTATTTTCTAAAAATAATTAGGAGAGCCAGAACATAATGTACGGTCCGTTTTCTAGTCCCTTAAGTCAAGTTCATATATTTTTACTATTATCAAAAGGCGAAAAAATTCATCAAATTTGGTTTTTGCCAGATCAATCTAATAACACACCCATCAAAATCATTTCGAGAACGCGAACACAAATCTCCAAAAACTTTTAAATTACATACCTATATTATAGGTAGGTACGTACAGACTGTGTTCTAGTTTTTGTAACGCTTTTCTCTATAAAGTGCTTTGGTACAATAAATCTATTGCTTAATCCAATTTTATCGTCTCTCGTCGGACCGAGATTGTTAGTCTTAACCGTTCCTTTAATTACATAAACGATCGGCTCCTACCAAGATTATCTCTTCGGATCTTATAATTGGTCTATTACATGAAGCTATAAATATATTATAATTATTTATGCGCAATTTTAATAAGCACGATAATTAAATTGGACTATCACGTTAGGAAACAAGCCATTATTAAAATGTTAATTATATATAGTAATGATTCCATTTTCTTTAGCACATATTGTTCAAAAAAGCAGGTAGGTATTTGGTCAGATAAACGCATTTTAATTGGGCGATATTGCAGTCTACTAAGGACATAACCCTAAGTTCATAAGGACATAACCCTGAGAAGCACGATTTAATTATGATTCACAATTTACATCGAATTTTCATTGCAATAATAATATTATCTATCCTTCAGTTGTCTTTGGCAATAATCTTTAACGTTAAGATTAATTTAGTCTAGCCTACTTATTTCATTATATCACATCGTAAAATAAAGCCATCTTCTCTCTACTTAAAGTCTAGGACAAAGTTAGGTCAACTCAATATAAGCCCTGGATTTACTGATATTGCGTATCACCGTCGTTCTTAAAAAGTTATGTTAGTACTAGAAGACCAATTTTGGGATTTTTCATATTTTTTATAGAACATATATTTTTTATACTGCTTAGATTTTATATAATTAAGTGAAATTAGACATACAAGGGTAAGTACATCAATTTTCATCAAGCTAGAAAAGAATAGGTATAGTTGTTTAAAACATAACTAAAAACAACCTGTGAAAACTCTTCATCCATACCTCGTTTACTTAGCGAGTATATTAACCTATCGTTCAGTTTCATAACATTTAAACTTCTAATTCTTCTTCATTCTGTGTACAAATAAATTGCATCAATAGCGACTTATCGCAGGTCTCATCTCATTGTCGGTATCATACGTGTGGTATTTAACATTACAATACGACTGGCCATGGCTATTTGTACATGCCAGAGAACAAAACAGTACAAAACGGTCCAACTTTTTTGCAACCACATTTAGCACTGCATATTTTTTTACAGTTGCATAATTGTGTACCTATAGCAGTTTTTCCAACGCAGGTTGGAGTGAAGTCTGAATGGGTTCTAATACTTATATTGTCGACCAACTTCCAACGCCAATGGTTTGGGGACAATATACCTACCCGAAAAATACTCGAAATCTCAGAAACGGTGGCACTTTGAAGAAAGACACTTATTGATACCTTATGTAATATTATAAATCACAAAATGATTTATAATTCAGTCTAAGATAATTTTATGATAAAACTTAGGGCCACTCCACATCTAGCGTCTCCCGAACGTCAACGCCTCACCAACGCCGACGCGGCGCTGCGGCGTCTCACCTGCCCATCCTGGCGCTGACTGGATGTTGGTCGACAGGACGTCCAGGAGGCGCTGCGCTGACGCGGCGTCGACGCCGCGTGAACGTCGCTACGATGTCGACGTTCGAGAGATGCCGCAGCGCCGCGTCGACGCTGCAGGAGCGCGGCGTCGACGCGGCGCGGGCGTTGGTGAGGCGTCGACGTTCAGTAGACGCTAGATGTGGGGTGGCCCTTACCGTTTTGGCGAAAATGTCGAATACCTCTTTTTTTGATCGCCCTATTTAAGAGGTTATTTTTAATTATGTTTTACTGTTACTAATATAATTAGTACCTAAAGTTGTTCCAATTTTGCAGCTTGATGTTAATGTATGTTCTCTTACTTTTATTGTACACACTTGTACATTGAATTGAGACTTAGGCACTTACTTACCTACGTTTTTTAAGGTCTTATTACATTTTTTATATTACTGAATTGCTAAAGGTAACGCGAAAGTTTTTCCACTCATATTACAAAGTAACTAAATTACTCTAGGACGTCAGCAAGACGAAATCGCACATGTTTTGGGGCTGCAGTATTGTAATATATTATTTAATTAAATAACATATTATAATCTCATAAATTTAGTTTCATTTCAAGCCAACTTAAGGGGAATATATTGTAAAATACTACAATCTTACAAAATAAAACTCTGAGGTTGGGTAGGTAGGTACGGTCAAGTCGTATAAAATTTGCCTACTGCGTATACTTGTAACTTAGGTAAGCTAAGTTCATTGCTCAGATCATGTTATCTGATTAATAGAATATGTTCATTAACAGTGTGTACCTACAGTCATTGCCTTCGTCTAGCCGCAAGAGTATCAATCATGGCCAATTATGTATAACGTTACCAAAGTTTACAAAACGGCAAGCTTCGTGTGGTCGTTAGGCAGTATCAATTAACTTTTTGTACAAAATGGCTGGTTATTTTTTAGTTCTCGTAAACGAATTCTAGCGAACGCATTGCAGTGGTGTATTTAGTTTGACGCTGAGAATATTATATACCACTATGGGCTTCTCCGAAAGAATTAATGAACTTGAAAAAAACGAAAATGGATCTCCAAACATTTAACTAATCTGAAACATTATTTTATATTATGGGTACTAACTGTGAAATCTTACTTAGGTACTAAATTTTAGTTTCATACTCGTAATCTTACCAATGTTATCAAAATATTTTTTAAATAATCTTCTTTCCTTTGTTGAACAAGTT
This sequence comes from Polylopha cassiicola, assembly GCA_038024825.1. Classification (NCBI taxonomy): domain Eukaryota; kingdom Metazoa; phylum Arthropoda; class Insecta; order Lepidoptera; family Tortricidae; genus Polylopha; species Polylopha cassiicola. Next base: position 8,392,780 of record CP149044.1, on the reverse strand, counting down.
ATCCCGCTGAGTTATTGAAAGAATTACAATAATAAGTTTGTTTTTAATAAGTCGCGTGCGCTCCTTCTGGCTGCCTCAAGCTTAGAATAATATGAGAACTTATTTCAAATACCAAGATTTTCCGACCTTGACGTGTCTGACTTTCAGTCGACTCATTGTTAACAAATTTTAATGTCTAAAAAAGGAAAAAACTAACGATTCATAAAAAGAGCACTAGCCCTTTTTATGTGCAATTAGACATTTTCAGGTTGACAAATAGTTACTCATAATACCTACATGCATGCATATTACAGCTTCGTGTTTTAGTAATACTTATATATCGCTTTTTTGTTAGTACATTTATATGAACATTAGTTCGATTTATTTTCGTAGCATCATAATATGTTTTCCCGACTGAATAAAATGTTTTGGCTTGACATCTTGTTATTAATGTTTATCTCGGCTGAAAATAATAATACATTTTTAGAGATGAGTCATTGCACTATGCATTTAAATATCAATGCATACTTAATGATTTTAAGTACCTACCTACATAGTGTTAGCGTACAATGACTTGTTAAAATAGTAACATTTGCTATTTACCTATATTTTAATTTAAAGCTTATGTCACACGAACTTTGTGAATATTTGCCCCTCCCTACTGTGACGTTACACATTTTGCAATTTAATAGTTCAAATTTTACCACTAGTATATGTACTTATTACATTTTAAAATATACGTCACGAAATTGAGGACCCCTCCCACCCCTTAACATGTGACGTACTTAATGGATTGGCCCCATATAGTAAAAATATTTCTAACGTTTTTAATATAGGTATATTAAGATGAATCTCTAACATACTATGTACGACGATATATCGCCGCTGCATAACACCCAAAACGTGTGCCAATAGCGCTAGTCAATGTGTAGGTAGGAGATCAGTTAGACTATTAATATTGAAGCATTGGACTATTGGCTCCCGTTTCGAAAATCACAAATGAAAATGATGATGAATGATTCGACGCTGGACGATTTTTCATATTATGAACTACTAAGGCTACGTTTATATTAAACTAGCGACCCCGGCAGTCGTCGTCCTACACGGAAAAATAGATAGATTAAAGTCGAGTTAAAAGTAGCCGATATTTTAACCTCCATTCCAAATTTCATCGAAATCTGTCCAGCCGTGCTTGAGTTATAAACGGTTTAACCAACCCGATTTTGTTTTATTTATAAAATTATTGAATTTCATATTTCCCAGATCTACTCGCTTAAGTATCTCTAAGATGTAATAAATAATTATTTTTTTTAATTTCTACCTATATAATTTATTTAGGCATATTGGTTATTCTGCTATTCAAATATCAAAAGCAACAAGTCAGCAAATCGCAAAACAATCAACCGAATAGATATACCAAACAGCCAACAAGTTATTTATAAATTTATTGCCAAACCTCAATTTGCAACATTTTGTGCAAAATATAATTTTTGGGCTCGTTTCAAAATTTACGTCGCCGGATTAAGATTGAGTTTATGATGAGGTCACGATTTTATGAGTTTTCTTTCCAGAGACATTCTAGCCTCTCAAGTCTTTATAAATTATATTTACCTACTTATCTATACTTATTATTCAATTTGAGGAAAGTGATTATAAGCGTGTATTAATTTATATCGACGATACACTTTTGATACACATTTGATATGTATGCTTTTAATAATTGTTTATGAGGTTTGCGCAAATTTAATTCGCTTACAAATTGAGTTAAATCCACTACAGTGGTTTGATACCAATGATTAATTTTCCTATCGTAAAATTAACTGTGAAATACCCCATCGTGCTATTATTTTTGTTCTAATTTCTCCTGTTTATGAAACATGTACGAGGTACTTATAATTATTTTTTGTTACTCCATAATTTGTTTATTTCATTGAAGCTCAATAGATAATTATGGGAATATTATTATGAAGTGAATATATAATGTTTACTATCTCATGGTATATTATATTAGGTAAGAATGCTACATACTTATATAAGTAACTTTATGCCAACATTATATTTTCATGTAAATATATTTATGTATGGCGCAATGTATTTCATTATAACATGGGCATATTTATTATCATTAAGCTACTTTGTTCCAATTTTAAATAGGGTTATAATTGGCTATACTCTCCAGCATTGAATAAAATAACGCAATATCCTTTAACTCGACATTAAACACAACATTTAAATGTAAAGACGACTCAAACAATGCAGATGAACCTCTGCGCCATAAAAAGTTCCGTCACACAAAAACAACTTTGCAAACGAACCCTTAAAATCCCCACTCTGAAGTAAAATGAAAATGGCAACACTTGAGAACCGTGACGAAGCTGATATAAAACAAGATGTTACGCTTTATGATAATAAACTCTGTTTGGAATATACATGCAATGTAAATTCCATATACTATTATTTCTGTCACCATTGCCTGCCAACAACGATATCATACGAGTATTCTAAATGGAAGGAATGATATAAAAACCAACTAAAACGACATATTTCCGAATTGTAACCCAAAAGGCCCAAAAAAAGTATCGCCTCTAAGCTGACTTTATGAAAATTTAGTACCTACTAGTTTTATATAAAATATACATACAAGCGATTATATAATTTAACTTTCTCCTTCTTTGAATTGGTTTTAAAAATACGCTAACTAACTTACGTCAATTAACGATACCTACTTAAAACTTACTAACTAGCCAATTCAAATGCAAGACATACTCTTCTATCACTGTGTTGCTATTTGGAAATATCGTGTTGGATTTTGCAATATCCGTTATGACACTGCCTAGACTGGGAACCCCTTTCTTTTGTCAAGAAAAACGAATGTTTTTGACACTGAAACCAAGACAGGTTTGTCGTATTTTTGTTTTTTGTGCTCAATTTCTCTCAAGTAACGAGTTTTAAAACAAAGTCAACTCACTGTAACTACTGCTTTAACCACGGTATTCAAACGTCAGCCCAGGTGATGTATCTTTAGGATATATGACTGTACTTTTTGTAAAAGTTTACAACTTCACGCGTGAGATTTACGGGCGGGAGGGCTCACTTACAAATTAGCCGGAGCATTTTGAAATATATTTCCAGGTGGAAGCGGCGTATAATTTTTACTAAGCTACAGTTTTTCGGGTACCGCCGAAACGGCGCTCTCATATCATTGAAATACAAAAAGATTTTATTAAATTGTGCATTTCGCTCGGCTTTCATTTTTTTACTTTCATTTCTTATTAGAAGTTCCTGTAGGTACCTACCTAAATCTGTGCTACACCTAAATATGTTTTATAATCAAAACGACGTTTTGTTTTTATGTTAATGTTATTTAAATATTTAATTGAACTACAGAGTTAAAATATATACCTACTTAATATTATTATGTTTTAAGTAAATATTATCTTAACTACTCTAAAGTGTTATTAGTTAATTAAATATGCATCAAAATAATGTCTAAATTATTTACTAAGCAAAACTTGTACTACGGGTAAAAGACAACATGTCTGACGACTAAAACTATTGTTAGCTATGTTGGCTACGAATATGGAAACTGTAAAGTTTTTTGAATAGTCAGGAAATACGCGAGTTAAATCCGTTTTATTTGTTTCATTCAAATCAGAAATTATTAGGCAGGTCTTGACTATACTTACTCATATATTTTTACTTGATTTTACTGCTAATACGAGTACATTGATTTTATTCTACTTAATTTAACTTTTACATCTAAGTCTATTATCATACATCGCAAACTAATTAATCCACGCACGTACAAAACTATCATGAGTATCATTACTACCTACTTAAAACCAACATACGTTCATTAAACCAAAAACATAATTACAAAATATGAATACCTTTTTCAAAGGCCCGTACACTCTCGGACGCTCGTGTGTAAACAAACTTATGTGAACTCGGCTTTATCTTTGTGCAAATTTCGTGCACGCTTGAACGCAGAAGCGTTTGCTATAAAACTCAATTTGCGTTATTTCGTATTCTTATGAATTACGAGTGAAATGAAATTCGTACGTTGGCACTCATGATTACTGCAGGGTTTTCCTAGGGGGAATTTCTAATAAAGTGGGTATTGAGGAAGGGGCGTTATAATTGAACTTTGTCTTTGCATTTGCCTGAGATTTTTTAAAAAGAATATTACTTTATCACAGTCAATTAAGTATATTATCTATAGGTAATTTAAACTAGTTCAAATAATTTATTGATGTTTCGGTCTTGTTTATACCTCTTTTGTACTAGATAAACTTCTGAATAATTAGCTCTTTACCTCTAACACTAATTAAAACTTAACTGGCTTATACGTCAACTCCAGACTAATTTTCAAACTTATCAGCGAGCTAATCGAGATAGTAAGACATATTTTTCTATCATAGTTTTGCTTTTTCTTGACAGAAGCGTGTTGGGTTTGGCAATATCCGTTATGACATTGCCTCGCAGCTGCCTGGGATATGCTTCCTTTAGTCACGAAACATAAAAGTTTTTGATACGGTAACTAAGACATGTAATAAATTTCTCATACTTTGGTACCTACTTTCCAACTAACCTTCAGAGAATAACTAAAATATTTTTAAAGACTGATAATAGAAAGAAACATTAGAAATTACTAGTTAAGTTGTATATTATAAAGCTCCAGTTAAAACGAAAGTATGTGATGAGCATAAAGCTATGTACCCACATATCCTATTCTTCGAAGTTCATCTATTACTCAGGTTACAACTTTGTTTGGTCAAGACATGCTTAACTTAAATGAAACTTGATAACATCTCTATCATTGTGTATTGCGTCACCCATTTATAGTCAGCTCATTCTAAGAAAGCTCAGTAGGTATGTCTATCGACACCGTTTAGAGAATAATAATATGTTTATAACAGGTTATATATACCTACTTGTATTACTTTATAAAATACAGTAAAATACTTATCGTTTAATATAAAAACAAGGGTTTTTATTAATGAAAACGAAGTTTCATTATATTAAGAGGATAAGTTCGCTTTGCGCACTGATTTTTTTTATGTACACTTCCTGTAAATGTTTTGTTGTAAACATAAAATTAAACTTAGAGTTGAAACCTTCTTACATCCAGTTTGCAAAATATCGTGTTGAAATGAGGTGCAGAAGGATTTGCTCGAAGTCAAACTGCAGCGAATAGTTCATATAAGTCCTAAACGCTTTGAGTAAATAGTAACGTATTGAGGTACCCACACAAGCATATTACACCTTTTAATTAGAAAAATCCACTACATACAGAGACTTGGAAAAAAATATCGATCGAACCTGGTTTTTTTATATTGTTGTTGTTTTTTTTTTATAATATTATGTACTTAAAAATATATAGGTATTATAATAATATTGTTCATTATTTTTTACAATATTAATTTACTTATTCATCATCATCATCATCATCAGCCCGTCGCAGTCCACTGCTGGACATAGGCCTCTCCAATTGCACGCCACTTTGCTCTATCCTCGGCTGCTCGCATCCAGCTCCTGCCAGCCATCCTACGCAAATCGTCACTCCACCTTGCCTGAGGACGTCCTACACTACGCTTGCCGAGACGCGGTCTCCACTCTAGAACACGTTTACTCCAACGGTTATCGGTTCTTCGGCTAATATGGCCAGCCCACTGCCACTTTAGCTTGCTAATCCGGTGGGCTATGTCGATGACTCTGGTTCTCTGCCGAATCACCTCATTTTTGATTCGATCCCGCAGAGAAACGCCGAGCATAGCCCTTTCCATAGCCCGCTGAGCGACTTTAAATTTGTGAACCAGCCGTACCGTCAGTGTCCACGTTTCGGCTCCGTATGTCATGACGGGTAGGACGCACTGATTGTAGACTTTCGTCTTCAGGCACTGTGGGAGTGACGATATGAAGACTTGACGTAGTTTCCCAAACGCTGCCCAACCTAACTGAATTCTTCTATCCACCTCATCCTCGAAGTTGTTTCTACCTAACTGTAATGTCTGTCCAAGGTAGACATATTTTTGAACAACTTCGAGAACGGCGCCGTGTACCGCAATTGGTTCCGGTAGTACATGTTCATTGAACATGACCTTGGTTTTGTCCAAGTTCATCCGTAGGCCAATGCGTACAGAAGAGTCAGCCAGATCATTCAGCATCTGTTGTAGGTCCTGCAGCGTTTCTGCCACGATGACGATATCATCAGCAAATCGCAAGTGAGAGATGTACTCGCCATTTACTTTGATGCCACGTCCTTGCCAGTTCAGCGTTTTGAACATATCCTCCATTGCATTTGTGAACAATTTCGGGGAGATAACGTCCCCTTGTCTCACACCGCGATGCAATGGTATAGGCATTGTTTGCTGATTCTGGACTTGGACGGACATGGTAGCGGCTTCGTATAAACATCTCATCACTTGGATGTATCGCCAATCGACTTGGCATCGTTGCAGGGACTCCAGAACAGACCAGATCTCGATCGAGTCAAAGGCCTTCTCATAGTCCACAAATGCTAAACACAGGGGCTGATTATACTCTTCGGTCTTCTGTATAATCTGCCGCACTGTGTGGATGTGGTCTATGGTGCCGTATCCGCTCCGAAACCCAGCCTGCTCCGGTGGTTGGAATTCGTCAAATCTTCGCGCAAGACGGTTCGTGATTACTCTTGAGAACAGCTTATAGACGTGGCTTAGAAGGGAAATGGGTCGATAGTTCTTCAACAGGGTTTTATCTCCCTTTTTGAAGAACAAGACGACCACACCTCTACTCCACATCTCTGGAGTTCTCCCTTCAAACAAGACAGCGTTAAAGAGTTTTTGGAGCTCCCTAAGTATAGGTTTACCTCCTGCTTTTAATAACTCTGTTGTAACGCCATCTTCTCCAGGGGCTTTTCCGTTTTTGAGCTGTCCAAGAGCGATCTCGATTTCGCCAATACTGACTTCTGGCAGGTCTTCGCTGTAGTGGCGTGTTAAAGTGGCTCTAGGATCCTCATTTCCGGGATCAGGTCGAGATGCATGCGAAGCGTACAACCGGCCATAGAAGTTTTCCACTTCGGTTAGGACTGCCGGCTTCGAAGCAACGACTTCTCCAATTTCTGTGGTCAACTTCGTCAGGTGGCTTCTTCCAAGAGATTGTACAAACACTTTTGCTCCCCGGTTTTGCTCGATCGCTCTTTCGATCGAAAGAGTATTGAAGGACCGAAGATCGTGTCGTACGCGTTTACTAATCTCTCGGTTTAGAATCCGTTTCTCTGACGAAGTGACGGGTGGGTTTTCACGTCGTTTCTTCATTAGCCCTAAAGTCTCTTCCGAAAGCTTCGACTTCCTGCCATTAAGTTGCATTTTTAAGAATCTCGTACCTTCTTCCCTGAGAATCCGAACCACATTTTCAAGGTTCTGGTCAACGTCAGTTGTGGTTTCCACGGCAGCGAATCGGTTCTCCAGATTGGACTGGAACGTTTCAGATCCCATCATAGTTTGGAGCAAAGTTGGTCGGAGCCTGGCCTTCATCAAGCGAACACGTTCAGCCCTGAAGTCAATATTCAGAGAGCCTCGGACGAGTCGGTGATCGCTTCCGGTATTGAACCTATTGATCACAGAGACGTCTCTGAATATATGCTTTTTGTCCGTCATGATGAAGTCGATCTCGTTTTTTGTCACAGTGCCCGGTCTTTGCCACGTCCACTTCCTTTGGGGCTTTTTCTTGAAAAAGGAATTCATCAAGAAGAGCCCCTCGCGTTCCAGGAAGTTGACGAGCATTTGCCCCCTATGATTTCTGCTCCCATATCCATGGGATCCTACTACCGATTCGTTACAATTTTGTACTCCCACTTTAGCGTTAAAGCAATAGTTCCCTATGTAAAGCAATTTACTTATTCATTTTATAATAATATACTTAGAACTTAACAAAAGTTATATTAGGCAGTAGATAAGTAGGCCAAGTTATGCCTTATCGACAAAAACATTTGTGTTTTCATTGATTACATAGAGTGTAGAGGTCGATAGCCGCTGTAGGAAATATACTATATGTAAACATAAATATATAACTATTTGTTTGACATTCGTTCATTTAATTAAACTTTTTCCAGTTTTAAAGCATTACATTTCATAAGCGCTGGCGTGTCGATAGCAAGCGAACCTTTACAGTCAGTTTCATTAAATCCTACGCCGTCTCCTTCACAAAAGAGTACTGACTCCCGTCATATTTTTAATCTTCTAGCTGAACAATGAGGATAGCTCCACCACACAGAGAAATGTTCCTACACATTTTCTCTACCCTACAGACGCCGTCAACCACAGACTACGTAGATACACTAAAAATAATGCAACAAAAATCAGTTTCAAAATTTTTCTTTCACCATAATTATAAAACTCGATTCGCAATAAATTACTTGAAATGTGAACGTGCATTAACTTATGTCGACATTAAGTTGTGGATTACTCCTTTATATTTCTCAGAGAAAATATTTCTTATTTATAAAATGAAAGATTTTCTGCTTCTCGTGAGAAGGCAGAAAATTTTATGTCTGGATTAATGTTTCACAGCTTTTAAACCTTTACATAGGGAACTACTGCCCAGTGCCTCGTATCAACATTTTGGAATGAAAATTAAGCATGTTTACAGTATTTATTTGTTTGTTTCAGGGTGCTATTCAAAATATTAAAATCTATACCAATGCAGATGAATCATTAATAAAAACAATATGTGACAATGTAAGTTATTAAAAATATATATATTCAATAGATGCTTGATGATCAGTGTTCAGTAAGTAATAATATATTATAGTGCGAAACTTTAAGATTTATTATAAGGTATTAATATACATTTAGTGTTAGACAAAAAATGTTTTGTTATTTAAAATTAGAATAACGAAGAAAATGATTCTTACTTATATAAAATATGTGACCAATCATTAATTGTTTTTCAGAAATTTGAGTTCTTTGGCAGTGTATGTATTGTATTTTTTTTTAAATGGTATACCAACTTCGTTCGCTTACTGTGTCAATCTTATGTTAACAGACGCGAAGTCAAAATTATATGTGCATATTTAATTGTTATAACGCACCGCATATAACGTATCACAACACAACGTATTATAATATTAACATGATAGATACCGATCTCGTATTTATTTTAAATATTTCGACTTCAAAATTATATACAATCAACTAGGTACTGTACCTACACACTAGATCAAGTTAGTAGGTACTTACGAGTGATGTCAGTACGATCACTCGTCGCAGGGCGACGATTATAACTTAGGTTGCGTTGTGTAACGTTATGAACCTGCGAGCACAAGTGACAAATCTTTAATATACTTATTGTTTCTATATTCTTCCCTAGGATACTATCTCCAAGAAGGATAAAGACTATTGGGTTCTTGAATTCTATTTGATTAAGAAACAGAAAAAATGACACCGTTTTATGTGTCTATATAATAATGTTTTTTTTTTAAAATACCTAGTAATTAAACTTCTTGATAAGTATTAGTTTAAAAAAAAAACGAAATATTAAACTAACAACACAATTATTATTTTCTGTTTCTTTATCTTTTGGTTTTACCGATTCTACCCAAAGTGGTTACCTATCTTTAAAATTCTAAATCTAATTTTCAAAAATATTAAAGTTATAATTTCTAATGCTTTTCACGGTCTCTGCTGTGGATATGGTAAAACTTGTACTATAAAATTATCAAGACGTCAGCAAAAAATGAATAATAATAATAATATGCGAGTTAAATCCGTAATTGTTTTATTGTAATTAATCTAAAATATTAACTGAATTATATCACACTTTTAGGATCTCGCAACCAAAAAACCAGAAAATCTTGCCGTAAGTTGACGTTAATAAAATCAAATTGGTGATTAAAATATTTTTTTAATTGGCTAACTTTTGTACATCTCGGTATAATTGGCTTTATTTCCACTCAGCATAATTATATAACTCGCTTTATAAGCTTTGTCTGTGATCAATGGTTATGCTGTAAAATCTATAATATTGTCACACTTATGTACTAAAATGTTTTTTTTTTTTATATAATATAATATTCAAACTATGTATACATTTTCAGTTAATAGGCCCAGATTTGGCGGATGCTGAAGAAAAGAAAGCAAAAGGTACATTCCAGAAATATTACAGATATAATGCATCTCCCTTAATTGTTTTAAATACAACTTGCTTTTTTCCAACAGCTTGCATAAAAGGAGAAAAAGGCGACCCAGGTGAAAGAGTGAGTATATGTATCCAGCATATGAAATAATATTATAGATTATTAACAGTTGTAGATAAGTTTAAGCAAGGAAAACATAATAATTTCTGGCGCCTTCGCGGTTATTACACATTGGAATGTAACAACTATTAACGGATTTATCTATGCATTTTTTAGGGTTTACCTGGCGAGTTTATACATGGTCCAACAGGACCACGTGGACCCCCTGGTATCCAGGGCCCTCCAGGACCTGTAGGACCAAGAGGAGACATAGGCGTAAGTTCCATCTTTTTATTACTCTATTAGGTAGGGCCTATTACACAAGGTCTAAGTAAAACAATTGTCAGTGTCTTGTAAAAATAAAAGCAATAAAGTAGTCTATATGGTCATCCTCAGACATATTATTCAAAACCGCAATTTAAGAAAAGTGCAATAAGTGTAATACTTTATGCTATAAGTAAGTAGAGTTTTTATAAATAAAATATTTTTTTTTTAGAAATGTGAATGTTCCGCCTCAGTTGTGTCTTCTTTGTTGAAAACGATGCCTGAGATGAAAGGTCCTCAAGGTGAACGAGGATCACCCGGGGAAGAGGGAAAGCCCGGTCCCACAGGATCAACGGTAAGCAACTTACTATTAACGACATTATAATCTTAATCCATTTCTGCAGATTATAGGTGTAAATTGTATATACCTATTATATTCATAACAACAACAACGCCAATAAAAAAATGTGCAAAATTGACACAAGGGAACGAAAACTGTTAAAGTATTTTTTCATTTGCTTACTTCCATTACAGACAATTAAATTCGTTAGCTATTATCGATTGCCACATAATTTATAAAACTTAGTATATAGTTACGTAAAAAAGTAATTTTTAAAATTATTTTAGGGTCGTGAAGGGCGCGAAGGTAAACCAGGGCCCATAGGTCCCAGTGGTGAGCAAGGTGAAGATGGCAAAGTAGGACCGAAAGGCGCTCCAGGTGAAAAAGGAGAACCTGGGAGAGATGGAAACCCTGGGTCAACAGGGAAGGATGGGCCAATGGGACCACCTGGGCCGCCAGGTCCTGCTGCAAAGGTGATTATGATTAAAAATGATTACCTTCTTCTAAAGGAGAATCCATTTCAAATTGCTAAGCTGATAGTTATAACAGGCCACAATCAGAATCCAATAAAAAGCCTGATACATATTATTTAAGGATCTAATTACTTATAAATTTGTTAAGATCATCAGAAGATTTTTGCTGAAAAACTTTTACTCCTGTTGTTTAATAAAAATTATGCCAATAGCAAATACAAGTACCTACCTATACAACCCTACTAATATTGTAAATGTGATAGTTACATTAGCTGTCCATGTGTTGCCTCTACTTCGATGGCAAAAAATGTCAGAACGTCTATTGACAGGAAACAGGAAGGGCAATAGTGAGTGTACCAGGCGAAAAGGGAGAACAGGGGAACATTGGACCAGCTGGCCCAGCGGGCAGAGATGGTGTTAACGGAGACAAGGGGCAAAAAGGAGAAAAAGGCGCGGATGGAGCCAAGGGCGATAAGGTAAGCAACAGCATTTGAGACTGATATTGTGATAACTATAATAAATAAACAAAATGCAGTGATTAATATCACGAGGTTAACTTTTATAGAATGTTGAATCCAAGTACGTTTTACGACAGGGTCATAAAGGAAGTGACGGGCTAAGAGGTGATCAAGGTGTCGCTGGAGCTGATGGTGTTCCAGGAGTGCCAGGAAACCACGGCAGTAAGGGCGAGAAAGGTGGGATCATCATTATTCATAATGCTTTTTAAATTAAATGTCACTTGGATATAAGATCAATATTGGAGATTTTGTTATTGTCAATTAAACAAAACATTAACGCACGTTATTTGTCTGCCTTTTTATTTAATTGACTGTTAAAGAATTGTGTAAAACAGAATTTTGTTTTAATGATGTGACTGATTATAATATTTTTATATAGGTACGTTATTACCTATGTATTGCCAATTATAATCGTAGAAATTATTTTTTCGTTAAGATTTGTTCCGACTTTAATTATAGCCGACTAATAATACATACTTTCTTATATTGATTTAAATATTTTTCTTAAGATGGTGAATAGTGGTGAAACATTACTTAAATTACAATGTTCTGAAATCATCATCGTTATTTTATAAAGGTGAAACTGGGCCGGTGGGCCCGATAGGACCTTCTGGAACGCCGGCAAAACTAACCTCTTTATTAGACGTCGACATGGATCCAGCAGAGAGTAAGTACCAAAAAAGCAACTCGAATAACTAAGGGCTACTTTCTTTTTTCTACATTTTTTAAATTAACTTTATTATTTGCTGTGTAGTTCAATATAAAATGACTGTCTCTGAATGAAGCTACAAAAAGGTCTAAAGATAAATTGTTTACTGGCCTTATAAAACGAACCAGCGCAATATTTTACTATCAATCAAACCAGATCACGTAAAAGTAATAAGGTTAGTCGATTGATTTTCCTTCATTTTTCTTCTTTCCGCCCTTAAAACATTCCATGCCCGTCTTGATCTGACGATTTGGCAATATCTAATGAACGTCTGGACTTTTGTTATAAATCTTTCTCTTTCATTCATTATCAAAAAGAGTAGGTCAGCCTCTCTACCACGTATCTGATTGGACGTACTAAGGAAATAGTTATGTAATTTTTCGGCCGAACGCAACAGAACCAAACCCTTTTTTATCTAAATCGCGTTCTTTCTTTTATCCTTTATTTGTTTTGCATGATTCTGTGTAATTGGGTAGAATATTTTTGTTCCAGTAAAAGAAAACATTTGACTCGTATATACTTCATTTTTTACGAAATAACTGATGCTTAATTTATTTTTTATTTATTTTTAGAGGCTAAGGTAATCGAATTACTCAAAGGAGAAAAAGGAAATAACGGAGAAAAGGTAAATTAAAATTAAAGTTCCAACGCGCATTGAATGTGAGAATTTTCACATTAATTAGGAAAATTGAGAACACTGAAACACTGTCCTTTACAATATTGACGAGAAGAAGTACCAACCGTTAGAGCAATATAGATGAATTTCCACGTTTTGTGGTTTTGGTTATTTTGTTATACTTTACTTTGCAAACAGGCGATATAACAAAATATGCTTCAATTTTTAGGGTTCAATGGGCGAGAAAGGCGCCGTGGGGCCAATTGGACCTCAAGGTTCCATTGGTCCAGCAGGTTCTGACGGTAAACCTGGACTACACGGACCTAAGGGAGAAACTGGGTCAGTAGGTCCAGTTGGACCAAAGGGTAACACAGGAGAACCTGGTCCACCTGGAACTATTCCGACGGCATCTTTGAAGTTAACCAAGGTAGCCAAGAAGATATTTACATAATCATCATAAACAACATATATAATATATATATAAAAATATATATATTATATCGATATTTAAAGTAAATTTAAACCAACAGATTTTATACCCGATAAAAATATTAAACATCACGTAATATTTTATCAAACTATGAAAATAAAATTCTTTCAGTACGATTTCAGACGTTCATGGCAAGCGCCAATTTTTTTTTAATTTGTGTGAGAACAAAGACTTTAGCGTTAGACTATTGTCAGCTCAGTCGTGCTACGATTATGGAAACTGTAAAGAATCCGAAACGTCAGCAAATAAAATAAAATAAAAATACGCGAGTTAAATCCGTTAATAGTTGTTTCATTCCAAAGATTTAAAGATAAATAAACTAAAGTGTGTATAATTTAGGGTGAAAAAGGAGATCCAGGAAACACAGGTCCAATAGGCCCAGTAGGTCCAAAAGGGAAAACGGGTGCTAAGGGAGATAATGGAGAAAAAGGAACCCAAGGGGAGCCGGGTGTTCCAGGACCCATGGTGGGTATCATTAGAATAAAGAATTCATATAATTAAACAGACGTTCTATCGATTTTAATAACTTTGTATACAAACATGCTTACATTATTTTTCAAGGGTCCAAAAGGCGATGTAGGTTCAGTGGGACCTCCAGGTATAAAAGGTGAAAAAGGCGATACTGGTGATATAAGACAGGTAACGACTTAACGATATTTTAAACATTATACAGCTATAACTACAATAATAATATTTGATGCATTAGCGGTTAACACACATTGGTATTAAACACAGACTTGCAATACTAGACTGTGCACGAAACGAGAACATATAATTAATTATACCTACGTGAGTTAAATGTGTCACATTTTGTTTTCATTTAATAATGATAGGTTTACTTTAACGAGTAACTATCCGTTATTAGTGTGCATTATACCTAATTTTGATGGGCTTTTAAAAATTCCAGTTGAAAGGCGATAAAGGTGACATGGGACCTACGGGTTTAACAGGTCCCCCGGGTCCACCGGGAGCTTCCAGTAGTTACACGCCGGTGCGAGGCACACCAGGCCCACCTGGCCCACCTGGCCCACCAGGCCCACCTGGTTCATCAGGCCCACCTGGTTCATCAGGCCCGCCTGGCTCACCAGGCCCACCTAGTTCACATGGCCCACCTAGCTCACCAGTCCTATCTGGTTCACACGTCACAGAAGGTACTTTCTATATTTTTTATGTATAGGTAAGTTTCATTAAAAAAATAAACTTTTAAATGAATAATAATAATAATAATATCTTTGGACAATTCACACCAATTGATCTAGTCCCAAACTAAGCAGAGCTTGTACTATGGGTACTAGACAACGGATAAACATACATAAATACATATAAGACATCCAAGACTCAGGTACAGATGCCAGTGTTCATCACACTGACATCTGCCCGTAGCAGGATTCGAACCCGCAACCTCCGGTTTCGTAGCCAGGAGCTCTGACCACTAGACCAGCAGGCCGTCATAACAAATATAATAATTGAACATAATAATAATATAACATAATAAAGGAGAAATATTTGTTTGTTTGTATTCAATAGGCTCAGAAACGACTGGACGATTTAAAAACTTATTTCACTGTTGGGAAGCTACAGTATTCGTTAGTGATATAGGCTATATTATATGTTGAAAAAAAATAGGGATTCGAAGCCGGGGCGGACCGCTAGTAATATATATATTCAGATAATGCCTACAGAGAGTTCGAATGTTTATTATCAAACACTAACCAAATGTACCTGTACCTACCTATTTAAAAAATATTTATTTCTTTTTGCTATTAAAGTGAATATTTTTTCAGGCGATGGAGAAGACTTTTACACAACATCTACAATGGTTTTTAAGACAGTCACAGCTTTAATCAAAGTAAGTTTCCACTAAATCATTTCTAAAGTTTCATTCTTTCACCTAAACAAATCTTATTTGAGTTTTGATAAAATGTTTGACGCGTCAGTATTTCATTTTAAGCAACAAATTTTCTTAGGCTCGGTAATGTTGGGTATCAGATATGTCTTAATCTAATTCAACAAAACACGAACATTTATCAACCGTCCGAAAACAATAAAAAAAATATTATGTTTTCACGCAGAGAACTTCAAATACGCCCTTGGGAACTCTGGCTTTCGTTGTTGAAGAAAAAATGCTGGTATTAAGAGTCATAACTGGATGGCAACACGTGGAGGTACGTTCCTATTTCCTTTTTTCTTTGAACACCTACGTCCTACGACTCTGTTTTATGCTTACCCACTGGCTACAGATTTGTTTACTAATTATCTTTATTGTCGGCTCTACACTACACTGGCGGTATGAGCTCAAAGATAATATTATTTTCTTTATGTAGAATTATATTATAAGATTCTGTAGGTACCTACCTAATGAGCGCTTAAGGCATCCTAAAGATGTTTTATTAAAAATAAACGATGCTTACATCTTTTGTGTAACTTGAATAAAACTTGAAGATATAAATAAACGCTGTTTTATTCGCGACGTAATTTCTTTTGAAATTTGAGATTTCAAAATATGATTAACTTAAATTTTAAGATGTAGTTTTAGTTTTATTTTCAGTTTGATAAATATTGTTCAGTGTTAAAATGTTTATCATTGATGATAAAATTGATTAAAAAGAGCTTTTTTATGAATAAAGCGATTGTAAAAAAACTTTTAAAATAGTTATTACAGTGACAGTTTTTTTTTTATTTCAGATGGGGCCGTCATTGAATGCAAATATGTATACAACAACGACTAGAAGGCCGCTCCTGGATGCTACTGCGAGACCTATTATATCAACCGCAAGGCCTAGACGACACGAAATGCATGAAAATTATGTAAGATATAATATACACTTATTATAGACCAGAGTCGGCATATGTATGTTTGTTTATCCACTTAGTCCCATCATTGTTTAGGTCATTTGTTCTGAAAGAGAAAAAGAAAAATTTGATGTACTATGTAAGTACAATTACTGTGCTGTTTTATTATTATTTTTCAGTAAAATACAATTGTGTTTTACTAAAAAAACTTAGTTTTAAAATAATTTAATTCACTTTAAGACCATATCGACAAAAGTAGGTATATTTTCCTTTTGTATGTAGCCAGGGCATGTCAACTTATTTATTTTCTTCAAATTCCAGCTCCGGATTGCAGCTTTGAACACTCCATATACGGGCGGAATGTTATCTCCAACGAATTCTTCTGGTTACTTTGCCATCAATAGTGTTTGTCTCGAACAGTCACGAAGATCTAGATATATTAGGCATAACAACAGTCTTTTTGAAGCTTTTTTATATACCAAGTACGTGCAGTTGTTATTAAAAATATTTAAAGTATAACATTTTATAATATACTTTTAAATTTGGAGAGGTACCTACTTTATTTTATTAACTGACTAATTATGTTATTGTAAATTTTAAATGATCTATTAAGTAGGTTGGTAATGGATATAATAGCTACCTGCTACATATTACACATAGTGACGTTCTATTATGACAATAAATGTTTATGATTATTATTATACTAGCTGTGCCCGCGACGTCGTCCGCGTAATATTTAACCCCGTTATGGGGCGAACTTCATTTTCGTTTTCCCAACATCGTATGGACGTTTTTTTTCCACATAATGTTTTATTTCCCTAACGTATTTCCCACTTGCCGTATTGATTATTCATCCTAATCCTAATTGGTTATGGCGCTTCGCCGGCCGCTGCCGAGGCAAGCTCGCTTCGCTCGCTCGGCTTTCGCCCTGTGGGGTCACAGTTCAATATACTGACAAAACCGGGTTTGTTAACGTTATGTCGTAAATATACTTTTATTAAAAGTACCGATCCTGCCTCTTCACCGGCCGCTGCCGCGGCATGCTTGCTTCGCTCGCTTGGCTCGCGTGCTGGAAGGTCACAGTTCTACCTAACACTCCTCCTCGCTTCGCTCGTCGTCGCATCTAAAGAAGACCTTCATTTGCTGCTGCCGCGGCACGCTCGCTTCGCTCGCTCGGCTTGCACGTTGTTGGGTCGCAGTTCAATTAATTAGTATATTATTAGTATACCTACTACAAAACCTGGTTTGTTAATGTTATGTCGTAAATATATTTTTATTAAAAGTATCGGTTCTGACGCTTCGCCGGCCGCTGCCGCGGCATGCTCGCTTCGCTCGCTTGGCTCGCGTGCTGGATGGTCACAGTTCTACCTAACACTCCTCCTCGCTTCGCTCGTCGTCGCACCTAAGGGAGACCTTCATTTGCCGCTGCCGCAGCACGCTCGCTTCGCTCGCTCGCCTTGCGCATTGTTGGGTGGTAGTTCAATTAATTAGTATATTATTAAAAGTACCGGTTCCGACGCTTCGCCGGCCGCTGCCTAAAACTTCCCTTATTCGTAATAAATGAAGCTAACAAAAGTACCTTACTTTCGAAATTGCATAATTTATACAGCTACCACTGAGTTTAACATTTTTTTATTTAAATCGGACAAAGTTTTGAAGAAATCATACACGTGAGGTTTAGGTGGCTATTTATTTAAAGGAATGATTACCACACTTATTATCAAGATCTTACAAAACAACAAAACAATTTTACAATTCAATCCAAAATAAAACCTTATACCGATTAAATACAATAATAGTGGTTTTACGTAATAAAATATTTCCCAGTTTGCCTCATTTCCTATAATGAGCTACCAGTGTCCAGTATATCCAGTTCCGCATCCACGAACTCTCGCAAAGTATACTTCTTATAAGCTCACTCGGTCTTGAGGATATGTTCAGGGTCGTTTTCACAGGAGCTCGCGCGAGCTTGCTTCACCTCCGTCTCATCCCGGTCCACCACTTCTATTATCACTGTTTTTTTATATATTGTATGATTTTATTATGTCAGCTCTTGGTCGCGAAGAACACTTCTATTTCTCTACGTAATGACACCAGTTTCCCCTCGCAAGTTAAACGGGGTCTGCTTACCCAGGAACAGTATTAAATGGTCCTGATTACACCATCCACGGGGTATTACGTAATAATCCCACTTTCGTTACCACTGAAGAAATCATACACGTAACAGTTTGGGTATTTATTTAATGTCAGGAATGACATTAGCAACCGTTGCTATGCATAACTACATACTTTGTAAATGTCATAAGGCTTCATATTTTCCCCGTTTTATACACATTTTTCACTGTTTCTTCGCTCCTATTGGTCGCAGCGTGATGTTATATAGCCTATAGCCTTCCTCGATAAATGGTCTATCCAACAAAAAAAGAATTTTTGAATTCGAACCAGTAGTTCCTGAGATTAGCGCGTTCAAACAAACAAACAAACAAACAAACAAACTCTTCAGCTTTATAATATTAGTATAGATTGTATTGATGAGTATCATATATTAGAGCGTGTTCTATATATTTGACTATCTTAACCGACACGATATATATGATACTGACCCAGTCTATACATTTTTTTAGAGATGATGATCTGAAACACGTAGTTCGTAGTGAGTTTTGGCATCTACCTGTCGTCAACGTGCAAAAGCAGACCGTTTTTCCCTCCTGGGAGAGCATATTTGATAGCAGTGATGCTCTACGAACAACAATATCAATGGGGTCGCTTATCTACGCATTCAATGGAAAAAGTGTGGCAATCGATCGGGATTGGTGAGTTATTAATTACTAGCTTCTGTCCACGGCTTTGTGAATTAGTACTTCGGGTCGCTTGAGTGACACATCTATTGTGGTTACTTTGTGGTAAATCCTACCCCCTTTTCAACACCTGTCAGGAATTATTTCCGTGATAAATCTTATCTCAGAACTGAAACTATTTTCATACCAATTAACTAAATCGGTCTACAGTTTAAGTATAACATACAGAGTAATTTTCGCATTGATAATGTTAAAAATTGTGGAAGGGATTTACTTTTGTATTTGTAGGTCATATGGTCCTAGTGTACAAGTGTAATTCTGCAGCGTGAAAAGTTCCCTGTTTGTGATCGTATCGTTATTGATGAGTTATTGTAGCTATGTCTCTTAAATTAAAATATAAAAGTACGTATTTATATTTTCAAAATGTTATAAAACAATAATAAGAAATTTATATTGATTAAGTAAATTAATTGCATTATATTATGTACATAAGCTCATCATTTAGAGAAAGTCAACTCATTAAGAAAAACGAATGTAGGTAGAACACGAACTTATCCCTTTAAGGGACTTCATCCAGTTAACTTTTGGGATTGAATTAATGACATTATCTCTTTATATCGTTTCAGGCCAGTAAAAGCGATATGGCATGGAGCTAAATATCCGCTCGACACCAGATCCAAAAAAAATACCGATTGCAATGATTGGACCCGCGACAGCCCCAAACTGTATGGTGCAGCATCTTCATTACACATACACATCAAAAGAACAATGAAACAACAGATGTTAGTAAAAAAAATATTATGATATTGACAATAGTTTCAACGAAACAAAATTACACAATAGTCCAGGAGAAATACTACTTTTCTACAATACCCCAGCTCAATCGGATAATATATTTTATATGAATTCGATCTAAATTGATTTGTTTCAAAAACTTAAGAGGGACTCTTTTGAATCACATTAAACTTGGATGTAGTCGATTTAGATTCATCTTCAGATCGGCTGCCAAAGTCGAGAAATTGTAATTAATAGTTTTGAACTCATGTTCAGAAACAAATAAAAGTTAAGTAAACAAGAGTTAAATAATATTAACATATATTATGAATTAAAAATCAATAGCATAATTTCTTAACCTTAACGTAGTCTTCAAATTAATTCAATTTAATTAGTTTGAAGACTTTCTAAGCGCTACGTGATGCGAAAGTGCCTATTTTAATGTTCAAAAAAAAGAAATCAATCGGGTTACCAATATTATGTCAGTGTTTTTATTTCTCAGGTACCAATGTAATGAACAATTGATTGTTCTATGCGTTGAAGTTATGCCAGCCAAGAGACTTACTCCAAGGCTTCGCCGCCACAGAGAGTTAGTATTGTAACACCACTTTACTGCATGTTCTCTTGTACACAGTACAAGCTTTACATTGTTACTTTGGAACTAGATCGATTCGCTGCTTTACCAGTATAGTGACTTAACAGTAACTTAAGTATATTTGTTACCTATTAATTTATTTAGCCACTTTTATTAGTATATATATGTTTTTAAATACTTCTGACATTTAACTAATGAATCTAAACTAAGTAGTGTATCTAATGCAAATAATTAAATATAAGTAATAATGTGCATTTTCTGTTTTTCTCATAAAAGTCAGGAATTAAGGATCAATACATAATAACACTTTTTTATTTCAGGTCAAATCGCCGGCGATACATTAAAAGACCGATTGATAACCGAATACATGGAGTGTGATAAGAAACATTTTGACAAAGTTCCAATAACGTGCACTTTTTATGACAAGTACATAAATAGGTACTTCAAGTTTAAATAAAAATCTACGGGTGAATACATTCAACAAGCTTGCTATTAAAAGTAATAGTTAGGTACCTATTTCTATCTATAAGCTACATATTATATTATCATCATCAACCATTATTATTTTTACGCAAATAAATCCCTAATACTCCATTTGCCAAAAGTAAATAAGAGAATAAAATTAAATATAAGAACTAATACCTTATATTTACTATTTTTTACTTCTAGATCGTTTTTGTTAACTAGATAGCTGTTGATTTTCCATTAAGTAAATAAATAAATATCATTGACATTATTTGAATTCAATATTCATAACGAATAGCGCTAAGCGCTTAATTTCTCGTGTAAATAGAACATAAGTATGTAGGTACTTAATAACTGTACATAATTTCGCGATTATCTAACAAGCAGGTACTTGATACTTTTTGTACCTACAAAACTATATTAAGTTTTATGTAGTTATAATTATGTATAAGTTTAGTAAACATTTAAGCGAAAAACTATAACGAAAGTGAGGTAAAATCAACAAAATAATTTTCTCATTTCGCTAAATTAAAAGATTAATAACACAACTTGAAATATGTCACTACGTTTGCGATATTAATTGTCGTAATAAAATATTTCGGTTTGTGTCAGTACCCACCATATTAAAATAAACTTTGTTTTAGTTATTTTCAATTATATAATATACCTATACGTATATATATGTCATCTTATTGTAGATACCTTTTTACGACCGCCTAACTTTATTTATTGGTTCTTCTATTGCCCAAATCCAGTAACATGTCTGAGCAGTTAACAAACTTAAGTGAATAATATTTTCTTCTAAATACTAGAGAGAAGGAAATAGTTAAATAGTTCACGTTTCTTTTTTAATACAAATCTATTCTGAGCAGATATTATTTCTCCTATCTCTCCAAAACAAAATGTATAATGCCTACGCAAATTTTGGAACCTTTGCATTTTATTCATGTAGGTATGTACCTATCTAATACGTTTTGCACAGTTAGCGTAGGTGTAAGTTTTGTCGATTGTTAGTACATTTTCCGCGAATGTAATAGTCGGTGGGTATCGTAAGTAGATAAATTTTGCTCTGACGGTATAATATCATGAGACTTTATTTAAATACAATATTATACAAAGCTGCCATTTTTGAATCATAAGTCATATTGATGTATGAATTTTTTATCTTAAGTAAAATAAATCATGTTTTGTACCTATTACTTACTAAAGATTTACTCATCTTTATGCTATGTCATGATATTTAAGTATATTTTTAATTGTACTTAAATCGTATTTTTAGTAGTTACTATTATGATAATTATTTCCTATTTATTAATACGTACAATACTTATGTATTAAATTTGACATTATAATTCTGGTGCCATAGTAGGTAGGTGCCTGGTAATGAGTGAATGTGGATTATTTGGATGAAATAAAACTTTCGTACATTGAACAAAATTGTTTGACTCGTTAGGATTCTTTTTTCTATTACTAAGGTACACTTAAATATTAGTACTCTTATAACGGCTGTAACTACTTATAGACATTGTTATTTGTTAATAAGTAGGTACTTGTATAATAATTATATCAACGTCATGTAATTTTTATTAAATTTGGCGAATGTTTCAAAATTTCATGTTTTTTATAAATAAGTATGTTTAATATTGTGAATAAATAAAAGATATGTTTGTATATTAATTTCTTCCTTTCGGCAATAAAATTTTACGTATCTTTCTTTCGTTGAACAAAAAGAAATTATAACACCATAATCACAAAAAAGAATCCTGGTTCATATACCTATTGCAGAATTGTGTCCATAGATAGGTAGGTGTAAAAAAATCTAGAAAAAGCAAAATTATTTGATCAATATTCTCATCACTATAACCAGTTCCCGGCAGCATCTCAAGCAGCGGAGCTCATTTGCAATGAGAGAGGTCGCAATGACTCCGAACGAGCATAAAGGCCAAGACTTGGCTATACTCGTAAGCCAGCTCTATAGTGCATATTACAATTTATCGAGTATTTTACATATAGTATTTTTACTTTAAAATATTAGATACCTTATAATTTCTGATGCCTTCGCGGTTATTACACATTGGAATGAAACAACTTTTAACGGATTTAACTCGCGTATTTATTTTATTTTATTTCCATTATCGTAGCACGACTTGAGCTGACAATAGTCTAACGCTCGCGAGTTAAATCCGTTAATAATTGTTTCATTCGAATATTAGATACTTAACAATAAGAAATACTTTGTGATAGGAAACAAATAGTAATTTAATATATCGGGTGTGATTTTTTTGTAAAGTTTGTTTCTATTGATATATTGACAGAGAAACAAACTTAACCTAGTCCTCAATTAAGTCAAACTTCTACATACTACGACTACCAGAGAAAGCGGTGCACGTATAGCGTATCTTACTGTAAGCAACTCTGGCATATTATATTAATGCTCATCACACAAATATCTACGCGGCGGATAAGTCAAACCCGCTACATTGAGCTTCGTAATTAGGGATAGAGATAGATGCCCAAATAAAACTTAAACACGAAAATGCCCACTTTAACTAAACTATTTTAGCAAAGATAACGTTGGCGATGACATTTTATCTTTTGCCTATGCAGCAAGTATATTTTATGGTGCAAGTATTTTTCCTCGTCTTCAAACCCTTTTCCTGTTGCAATCACGACTCATTCGTACAAGGAGCGTGATTGCGATAACTACGACATGCATGAGCGCCACTTCTGAAAACGTTCCTAAGTCGCTTGGAATTTATGAATACATTTGTGAATTATTCGCCTGTTGATAAACATTGCTTTCACTGATTAAGAGTAATCTCCAGCTTAGGTACTTACAAATTTAAACTATGGGGACTGAGTAACTTGTGAGAGGTTCTTAACCTTTTTAGGTCCGTTACCCCTTATGACCGAACTAGGGTCACTGATTTTACCCCTCCTCCCAAGTCCCAACGACGAACGTGCGCGCTAGTCGGCGCTACCATGTTTGAAAATATTATTTTTTAATCTATTATAGGTCTAATACGTCTGCACATCAATTAAACTTGTGATCATCATGTCATCAAAGTAGGTAAATCATAGGTGAATTAGTGCAAAGATGTCAAATGTTGAGCTGTGTAGGCCTTCATTCGATAGCATAATTTTATAAGTCTATTTACTGTATTTATAATGCTAATATTTTTTACGATATCTAACAAAACAGAATGCTTTACGCTGCCCGTTTACACGGCTCTATAAAGTTAAAACTTTGCGGTATTGTTATTTTGCATGCAACAAAACCGACAGAAGCGACAAAGCACCCGTCCGCGCTGAAGTGTCACTGTCTTGTTCCCAGTTGAAATTAAAATATTAACGTTTTTTTTCAACAGAAATTGTATTCTACATACGATGTAAGTAGACTACCTTTTATAAGTTGGTAGTTATTACAAAGATACATAAAAAATAATGTCGTGAATGATGAATTAATTATCAATACTCCATGGCTTTGACACACATCAATCATTTTGTTCAATGTAAAAAAGAATCAAATACCACTAGCCGATAGATTTTTTCTTTGAGTGTTCTCATTTATATATATTTAATACAAAGCGCTTCCATCAATAATGTGCCTGGTAATATATAGGGGAGGTAGGGGAGGGACGGGCAGTCGGGAGACATAGGCACCCCCCTTTATTTCCAATTCTAATATATATATTTTTAATTCCTTATTTTGGTACATTAGTCTACCCACTGACCACAATGTTCATCCATAGAATACGTGTTATTTCGTTCATTTGTGAAATACAGGCGCATATTTAGTTTCGACACCGATCAATGTAACTATTTTGTTATGATTTTAAAGTAAATGAAAAAAATACCTGCTGAAGGTATGTTCTTTTTTAATATTTTTTTTAATTATATATGTGTTAAGGTATAAATTAGTTTGCAAGTCACGCTAAAATATATAACCAATTTTTTTACGAGAATATTAAAATTAATAAATATGCAGAGGGAGCATTGGCCACTTTTTTTGAGGGAGGTTTGGGCATACCCAATGCAATATAAGAAAATATATAAAAAGAAAATAATGTTGCTTTCACTTGCAAAGATATCTGAAACATTGATACATAAAAGATTCTTCATTGAAATGGTAACTTCACATTTTTTTACCTCGGTAGAAGAAAAATTTACGAAGTACCCACACGATGTATTCTTCAAAACTTTATTATGTATTGAAGAAGCCGCTAGCTCGTAATTAGCCCATTTTGATTACTTTTGTAATTACATATAAGTTGAGATTATATATTTGACCATAATTTACTTTGTATATTTTAATTATTTTATAAATATTAAGTGTTTTATATGTCATGCCCAAACCTCCCATAGCCGGTGCCCGTACCTCCCTACCATAGGGAGCTTTGGGCACATTTGACATGGTTCTGAAATCATGGTATAACTTAGAGACTGCTTATAATTTGTAAACTGTTGTTTATGAAACATCTAGCCAAATATATTGCGCAACTCACCTTGGAAGTAAATTTTGATTATATTGATAATTTAATTTTTAATAATTAGTTACGTGAAAAAGTGCCCATCCCTCCCCTATCTCTAGTCATTCAAGAGTGGTAAGGCGCATTAGCTTCACTCCCGGATTTGGCTGCATTCCAACCACCAATCTCCTTGCAATACTCTTAGCTGCATTATTGTTCCAATAAACTTGCTTGTAGTCTTACAGTGGTGCTAAGTTGCTTTTATTTATGATTTAACTTAGAGCGGTTTTAATTAACAATCAAGCATTACTTACTTCCAAGCCCGTCGTCTACGCTAGGGATTAAATTAGTTGTGCTTATTTCTTTTATGTCTATAAACACTTTCTAAGAGTGTTTTATGTTCAGCTTTGAGAGGTATAATTACACTTAAGTAACTTACATTAAAACTGGTTAGTTTTAAATAGGGATGTCGCGTAGGTATATTCGCTTTCGCATACTCTGAATGTCTTCAGCTTGTGTATGAGACGACTCCGTCGCTGCCTTGGTAGTGCGTCTTGTGTATTCACAGAAAGCAGTCCTAAATTTCACATTTTTACGACTAAATATTAGTTACCCAAGTTCAATCATACGTAACTGGAAAAAAATCCCGACGAAATACAGTAGAAAATGTATTAACCTACTGAATGATTAAAGATTTTGTAATGCTATTTGTTAACATTCGTATTCGGATATTTCTATCCCTAAAATTCGCAACTATTGACACTCTTGGTTTCAAAGGATCCTGTCACAGCCCCAACAAATCGAAGGACCTTTAACTTGCGGACCCTTGTAACAAGTTGAAAGGTATTTTAGTAAATGAGGCGTTTTGGGTTTAGACTCAACTTTGATAGGCGTCATCTATCGTGCCTTATGTCGAATCGAAACTAGGCCTAAGCGAACATGTAATGGGCTTCGTCATTAAAAGTTATTATTTAAAGTTCAAACAATTACGAAATCTGTAGAATAAATCGGTTTTAACCGTCATTTATAACACGTATATCACCTACATATTAACCATTGTTGAATAATACTAAAAACCATTAAGATTCTGCACATGCGTATGTTAATGATGACATAGATTTAACTTAACTCTCAAAGATATATTAAATAAGAACAATATCCTTCCTAACACTCGATTAACAAGAGGTTTACCTTAGTTTTCTAATGTTATGATAAAATAAGGACCTAAAATAAACGACATCTTTGTTTTGTTCCACAAGTGATATTTATTTGCGACTCACTTTAGTTTCAAAATTAAGTTTTTTTTTACGTTGCGTTTTACAAGTTTTTATACAAAATATTGTAAAACCACAGGTGTTTTTGTCTCTTTTCAATCGAGCAGTAAGTAGAGCAATATAGGAAGGAAAATATATGAGTACGTACATTTTATATAGTTTGTCGGAGCTGCAAACCAAAACAAACCCTTCGCTTTATAATATCTAATATATAAATAAGAGAACTCTCAATACTTAATATATTCGGTGGAAATTATTAAACAACAAATATTTAATACTATAATTATGCATAAAAAATAATAATCAAAATATTCAGTACCTAAGTAAGTTTGTTTTCTTAAAAAGTTCTGCAGGCTGTTAATCCGTCATGTTTTCCACCAAGTATTTAAGAAACTAAACACCCAAACTAGTCCTACATTTGCTTACTTGCATAAAATTTGCGAGTTGGCCATGTTGTGAGGCCAAATAATAAATTGCTGAGAGCTACACTCGTCCGGGTAAGGCACTTATTTTTCAACTGTCACTCGCATTTTATCTTACTTTATTACCCAGTTACCCACATCTAGTTGAGGTCATTTTGTTGTTTATTATTTATAAAAGGATTAATTAGAAAATTCATATTTTGAAACCATACTTAGACCCATAGTTTTAAAATAAGAATAACATAACGGAGATTTATTTAAGTACCTAATATTAATACAAAAATAGGTTAGTTTATTTAACAAAAGATATATAATTTGTAAGTATAGGTACCTAACCGTTACTGTAACTTAAAAAAAAAATTTTTCAACTTCCTTTTTTATAATCATGCACTTAGTTTGATTTTTTATAATTATGTAAATATAATAAATTTAAATAACTATGTTATTATTACTAAATATTACATGTAACAATATTGTAACAATACGTACACGCATTACATGCAATAATACATAACAAATAGAAAACCAAATCTATACAATTCTTATTATAAATAAGTACATAAAGTTTGTGTATATTTAACTAGTTATTAATTTCCTCTTAATTAAATGGGTACGACACAACAAAATACAAAGGTTATTACATGCGTAAGCTTCCATTTTTAAAACAGTGTTTATTTAGTCAATTATAATTAAGGTCACTGTTTTATCCCAAGGTATTAATTACAATATGATAATTATCAACGAAAACAGTTAAGGTTTTACCAGTCCTGTTAGCGTTTTTGGAGCTGAGCCAACTTACCACAACTAACCGACACCTCATAACTTAACAACTTGCGAGTGTACTGGCCGGTAAATTTGTAAGACACCAAAACCGCGAAATTACTTTGTAGTGTTAAAAATAATAAACAAAACAATTGCCGAATTTTTATTTTTACTTGATAAAATATTATTATAATATAATACTTACCTACTGGGTAAAGAGGGGTGATTGCTTTAGACAACCGTGAGCCTGGAATGGCAAAAAATCAAACGCGAAGAACCTTTTTTTTGGTATATTATAATCTAGAAATATACTATAATCTAAATAACTAGAATTTTCTTAGTCTAGTGGGCACTGAAAAAGAATCGCGTTCAATAGATTCTTCAAAATAAAATTCGCAATGAATATCACAACTCAAATTGTTATTGAACGTTTAAATCGATGACTATCATTTCACCTTATAAAATATCTGCAGTCCGCGTGCATCCCATCTTCGGTCCGAATTGCACTCAGTACTATTCCATAGCGGATATTACAGCATCGCTCAGTGCTGTCGCGCGTTGCTTGATAAACGAGCGGGCCCCGTTCGGACCGTCATCGATTCTCAGCTAAATCTATAGATAATGCTGTCCAGAAGAATACTTTGTTTTTTATATTGATGAAAACGAAGCAGGTTCTTAGAAAATGTTTTTAAACAAGTGCGAGCAGACTCGCGCACTATCCGTTATTATAAAAACTGTCAAAAATGTTTAAGTTAATAAACAAATTAAAAATAAATACTTTGTACCTACATGTAAAATACATCAAAGCGATCAATAAAAAAATCAAAAAATAATACAAATGAAATGGAAATATTTTTGAAAAGTTGTTTAAAAACGCCAGATGGTACCGGACGGAATTTTTGATATAAATCAATTTAAATTTCTTAATTGTATACGAATATTTTGCAGCGAATACATTTATAAATATTTTTCTTTACTGTATATATCATTTAAACAATGAAAAAGTTCAAACTAAAACATTAGATACATGTAAACTCGTTAGATAAATAAATACGGATAGATATGCCGGAACAAATTAAATTTTCATAACAAATCCGGCCGCCGATAAAAAAAGGTTGTAAATAAATTATATTTACGAAATAGAGAATTCGGGGAATCGTAAGTAATAAATTTTGAGCACTATATCGAAATTCAATATGCAAATAGCACGCCTTGTATCACAGGGGGGAAATAAAAAGAAAGAAGGAACAAAAAATATGATAATCAAATGCTCTGGAGTCGATTTTATATCAAATGCTGAGAAACCCTGCGTCGGCTTGGCAGTGTTGTCTAAAAACGGATTCTTTTATTTGTTTTTATTGATTAGTTAGTTAAGTAAGGGTTCTGAATTATGCGATAGGAAAATTGACAATATAATAATTTCTGATGCCTTCGCGGTTATTAAACATTGGAATGAAACAACTTTAACGGATTTAACTCGTGTAATTTATTTTATTGGCTGACGTTTCGGAGCCTTTACATATTCCATAATCGTACCACGACTGAGCTGACCATAGTTGACTTTAGCATAAGACTAATTATCAGCTCAGTCATGCTATCAAAATAGGAATCTAGATTAATATGAGGATTTTATAGCGGTACTCTTTGGTTTTAGATTTATCAAGTGTGTTGAAGTGCTGAAAAGTTGTTTCACGTTAATACCAGGCATCACACATGGATCATAATGAACTCCCCGCCTCAGGGCAGGATTAGTCGTTATAAGTCCTTGTACCATGTGCTAAGAGTACGACCAACTTCAAAGACGAAGATAGAGCGCGCACGTGTTTTAAGGCTGCTTCGAACCGAGCTACTAAATATAATCGCTCGTAGAATTACACGTGCCCCAATGACTTTTAATCTATAGTAAACCTATTTAGAAGATTTTACTACTGACGCAGCTCATAGAGAAAATGTACTAAGTGACTTTACACTACGAACCCATTTGAAAACATGAGTCTGACATGCGCTTCTTTTAATTTAATTTAATAGAATATTATATTATTATGGTTAACTCATGGGCAACTAATAGTACTTCGTCTACTTTTAAGTATTTGTTATCAAATTAACTTCACTAGGTTATAATAATTGTACAACAAGACAATGATGTCCAAAATATATAACACAAACGTAGGTACTCCAAATTTATGTTATAAGTACCTACATACTTTAACTATATACCTACGAGTAAGTACACTACTCTAATAAAAATATTCTCGCGCTCGAAAGATAATTGAACAAACATAAGAATCTGTTTACCGAATACAAAAGTTTGGTTAGGATTCTGTTACGTACTAAAAAAATTTACACATAGTACCTATGTAAGAAAAATGTTATGGGATATGTTAGCGACATCCATCTACGTGGACAGATCATTAAGGCTGGACCGCGATAAACGACTACGGTAGTTAGAACTAAATGAACCTAAAATGCTGCTCTTTTCCTAATTAGTGTTTTATATATAAAAAAATTACACGTTTCCTATTAATAAATATATTTGTGACATTTTTTTTAACTAAAGTCCTTTTAACTTTTTTTAATCTTTTATGTCTGAAAATAGAAAATAAGAAACGTGAACAACTATTTTGTCACACTAATGCACGAGAGATTTCAATGCTTTTACGCACTCCCCGAGCTATGTCAGTAACACTAAAACGAAAGTGAATCATGTTTTTTTTATTATACTGCCGCGTGTGACACTAATAGTTTTATGAAGCTAAATATTATAAGTATCAAGAGACAGAAAACTTTTTAGTATACGTATAATAAATATACCCTAGTAGTTCTGGCTAGACATTTTTTTTATTTTTTACTATTGTCT
This sequence comes from Polylopha cassiicola, assembly GCA_038024825.1. NCBI lineage: Eukaryota > Metazoa > Arthropoda > Insecta > Lepidoptera > Tortricidae > Polylopha > Polylopha cassiicola. The sequence continues at coordinate 8,361,966 of CP149044.1, read as the reverse complement.
GTCCGCACGTAATGGTTATCGGTACATTGCCGTAATTTAGAATAGAAGTTGTACATAAACAATTACTCATGATAACAAAATAACAAGAACAAAGTAAATACATCAGAATATTTTTTCCATTCATGTAGGTACTCGATTGTATGACGTGCCTTTGGATAGATTTTCTAAAAATAATTAGGTGTGTGTCATGAACATTTTTTCGATTCAAGTGTCCGTCAATTCGTTATATTATGTCATGTAGAAACAATAGGTAGGTACATAAAACAATGATAGGTACATATATAATTTATATTAACAATTAGTCATCAATCATCTCAGCTGAAGACTAGACTTCATTTTTTATGTAAACACGGATATCAATTAGGTAATAACGATAGCTAACACATTATAATATATTAATGGGAATATATTATTTATTTTAAAAGCGTCATTTTAAAGCAATTACATGCGGTACTAATTATGCAGAAGGGTTAGCCCCTCGTAATTCCGTTCCTAATGTTTACACTATCAAACATATAAACACTATTCAATAAATGGTAGAAAATATAATTAAGTAAACGATTACTTAATATATTATTTATCATCCAAAAAGATTTACATGAGTACTCTCTGATTAGTGAATATTGATCCAGCGATGTAATATTAATAAATAAATCAATAATTAAATAGATTAGGCTCATACTTATAAATATTAAATATCTCGAGTTAGGATTGTGACATAATTATGTATGTATTGTATTCTATTGATGTTAATAAATATTTAATATCAGATATAAATTTAAGATTTGCATGTCCAACTGTCAGAAAAATATATTGAACTTTATTTAAGAAATAAAATCTAAAAACTGTGCCATACTTTGCAAATAAATAAATAATTAACTGTCTTAAGATAATATATTAGGTCTTCACTGTAGCTATTAGGTACTATTATTATGAATTATATTTGTTGATTAATCATTCAACTTCAAATAATAGGAACAAAATGTCTCATTCATATTGGTAGCAAGTTCACTATGGATTACCATAAGAGTACCTTATTCTTCATTCATCAAAGCTTTTAGAAATTATTCTATAAAATTATGACATATTCAGCTTTAAACATTTTATGCAAAACACAGTCACTAAATTTGGAACAATAAAAATTCGAACAAAGAAGGCGGCTTCACACGCGCCATTATTCCAGAAACGTGTCACGCGCAACCTAAAAGTAAATATCATTTCATGGTAAGGAAAGGCTTTCGTCTCATTTATTAGAGCAGGTGAGCCCCGCTTAAGTGGATATTGGTCTACAAAGCGGCGTGGACATTGATGGATGGCAGTAACATGCTGGGTGCCAAAAAAAGCCATATACCTCCACATAGTTTACAAAATGCTACTGCCCGGTAAGGAAATTAGCTGTTATTATTTTTTCATTCTAAATTTGAATTATGAAACCTTACCGTGTACGGTCAGCATACAAAATGAGTGACAAACATTTTTATTTTCGCAACAAACGAACCCAATTTCGTTTCTGTAATAAGTATGAAGAATTTTAATAGGGTGTTCTGTACGAGAGTATGGTTAAATATCTTTCTAAATAACATAACATTACGTTACACCCAAATCAAAGTTATGTAGGTACTATTTATTCCAAATTGATTTGATTCATGTAGCTAAATGCAATTACAAAGGGCAAAGGCGTTACACGTGTACCTATTGGCAATTGTGTTAGCCAAATTCAATATTATCGTTACGCCCACTCAGTCTTATAACGTGTTATTGTATTATGATTGCCTCGTTCCTGTTACTACACTCCATTTCTAAAAACATGGAATGTTTCGTAGCTTCCTACCATGCTTTTGTTTAGAGTAAAAATAAGAATCTTCATTAATGTTCATGAAATATCATGTGACCGTTATTATATTTACCTAACATTATTATAATTAAATACATTTTAGAAAGCAATGTTTTTTTCGTACTATGTATTCTATTCTACCAAAATTATGTTCATATGTACAAGTTTGTGAGGATGTACAAGTGTTGGTAAATATTCTAAAATTCAATAATGGCTAATCAAAATGGGATGAATATTAATACCAATTGTTGCGAACTATTTATTAGCAACCTTTTTACATACATTTATGTTTCTTTTGTATTGATGTTTATTTTGATATTTTATTGTTTCCTTAACTTTTTGTCACAGTGCTCTATCAATAATATATATTCACTATCTTTTATGCAAGTGATTTCATTAACATTATTATACAGTTCTTATACAGTTTCCATTGCCAGATAAGTAAGCCAGATAAGTGTAGCATGGTAATGAACAAGGACCGAACGACCCATGACATAAATATAATTTCGGTATAGTCACAGCTCACCATACAATTATGAGACCACTCCAGGGACATAGGCAATCATTGTGGGTGACGAGTCACTACCAGGAGGGACGTTACCTACGGCTGCATCGTGAAGTATTCCGGAGGCATTCAGTCAGAGTAGTCGACGTTGCCACTCTATTAAGTTGGTGCAGTTCTGCACGAGGGGGAGAATGTTGCGAACTATTTATTAGCAACCTTTTTACATACATTTATGTTTCTTTTGTATTGATGTTTATTTTGATATTTTATTGTTTCCTTAACTTTTTGTCACAGTGCTCTATCAATAATATATATTCGCTATCTTTTATGCAAGTGATTTCATTAACATTATTATACAGTTCTCATTAACACCAATGTCAATGCAATAAACGAAGAAACAAAGAGAGAGAAACAGTAGGACATAACTAGTTAATAATGATTTCAATTACGCAATAAAAACTTAGTAGGTATTTATAGGCATGTTTACTGAATACCATTTAATAAATTATAATTATAATATCTGGGGACTAAGAGAAACTTACATAAATAATTATTAGACGTTCCGTAAAAAAGGGCATATTATTAAAGATGACGTCTGTTGACGATTCAACCTCTTTTTATAGTTTTATACTTTTTATTTATGTTTTATGTTTAGAAGAATTATATTTGTGTTTTGTTTTACTTTCAAATTTGTAAGCGTCATCGCGTCAGTTGGTAATAAATAGTCCAAAAAACCACTCGTTTTGTTTAAATGTTAGATGATAGTTAGATTACAGTCCACAACGTCTGTACTTACATAAATAAAGCAAAATTATATTTAGTCCGTATGTATTTTTTTCTTTTCTCAAACAAACAAAAAATGACAAAGATATGCGCTTTAAAAATTCAGGCGTGGAGGCTCGTGACGTCATGTCATTGTACAATTTACACCATAATGTGACGAAGAAAAAATACGGGTCCAATAATTTCTGGCAATCTACTTGATACGCCAAGAAAAAAACCAGCCGTCATGCCCTTTCTATCTATTACACTTATACCTACACTACTTCATCCCCCCGGGTATGTCAGCATTATCGATCTAAAGTCGTAACCCTTGAAATAATGTTGCCACCTGAAAACAGCAAAAGGTGAGAGAGTTCAATCTATCCATGTCAACTCCCTAGAGGCAGACACCGTGAAATCTCTACTCCGTTTTAATGTTTCATACACTGATCCGGATAGTATTTGGATTGATGAAGCTTGAAAGAAAAACATGTTCACTGTAAGTTACGTCTAAACTTGTGTATTTTATCTTCATTTATTATATACCTACTCGGTAAAATTAGAATGAATATGTACTTACCATCGTATATAATCTCTATTTGGTCAGCTTTTGACGAATGATAATACTTATATAAAAAAGTTTAAAGAAAAAGCGGAACATCGTCTAGGATGTATGACAGGGTTTTGACAGGTCAATCGTACGAGGGCTTCGAGACAAATTAGGGAAAGCAAAAGCCCGAACTACATATGGTACCTACAATGACTCGTTAGCAGTTTGGGATAACCATTGGGGTATATCAGAGAATCACGTGATGTCGACATTTTTTGCAAATGCAAGGGCTTTGACAAAGTGTATGAAGCACTGTGACATTATGTAGGTACCTTAGGTACAATATATATACTTTGTTTTGGTTCGATAGTAGAACAATTAGATCAATGAATTGGCAACAGCCAGAGATATTTGAATAAAGCGTAGTTTTTTTATCTAGAATGAAGATTTACAGTGAGATAGGTGTTCAAAGTTAACGTCTATTGAAGTGTCTATTAAACTGCACAAAATTTCTTCATGCAGCTAAGTGGGTGCAGGTTGTTAATTAAGGAACTGCAGGTAACGGCACTTTGACCAATTAATTATATCTGCCAACCCGGCATGGTAGCAAATTTTAACGAAAATAAACCTTATCGAAAAGACATAAAGTCTTTTAACAGTAGCGGTTGAGACTAGACGCGCGGAAGCCGTCTCTAGAGCATCCGGTAACATTAGTAGGTAGGTACGTTTGAAAAATTTGTAAAAACATAAAAATAATTTTAGTAGGTATTCGATAATTGTAAGTTCATATCAAAACTTGTAATAGAATCACAGAATTGGCATAATTATATACTCGTAGATAGGTGCTACTAATCATTAACTTTATTAGTTTCAGTATAGTTATAATATTACTATTAATTGTGTTTTGCGATAAATACTAATTAACTGATAATATTTTTTATTTTTCTGTGTTATTACGTTTTCGCGTATTTCCGTTACCTAAACTCAAACGACGACTATGACTATGGACTATTATACACAAAAAAATCAGCAGGTTAACCATGAAAATACTATATGAATAAACATAAAAAACGTTTACCTGGGCGCGAAATCTATAGATATTATTTGGCACAATGAAATAAACATATTATGCAGGTACGCGGTACATGTACCCACCCCCCACTCTGACTCATACAGAAAGGCGGATCTTCGAGCGTTTGAGACGCCGTCATTGTCCTCTACATCTAGAACATATATTTAAGAACAGAGTCAATAAGTAACAAACATTTAAGTGATATTATCCCCTGGTAGGTACTTGTACAAATACTATTTCAATTTATATTCGATAACATTGTTTGCAATCATTATAGATATAGACGACAATGACGGTGTCACAAACGCACGAATATCCGCCCAGAATCGCCTTAGTCGACAATTCTATATTAGTTGCGTAGTAGTTGCTATAAGTATTTATTTGGCACTTTAATTGAAAAAAGTCTGTGATAATCCGAACAGCTGCAATGCAGTGTAGGTAGTAAAGAGTTTAATTATGATAAACGACAAATAAATTCACAATGCAACACTGCATTGTCCGCTGGAAGCATTTTTATGTTAATCATTAAAGGAAATTACTCTATAAGTAAAAGTTATAATTAAAAATCAATAAGCTGATATTTCGAAATACTGTTTAATTTATAAATGTATTTAAATCTGGTTTTCACCGTTGGGCATTTTTTATTTATTCAGGGAGCTGTTATAAAACGTAACCAACATCATAGGTAGTTAGTATCTATCCAGTTAAACCAATCAAAGAACGCCAATATACCTACATTGTGCACGAAATAAATTTTATAGCTCGTAGTAAGACCACTTACTGTATATTTTTGTGTCGTTTTATTATCGTCCAAATCTCGATCGTGAAATAAAGCATTTCGTTGCAGTCAGCAGGATTTGTGAATAAGCCACCGCTCACCCAGTTCTGTTTGTTGCCAGATATTCTCGCTAACTACTGCTTGCTGTTTATTAAAATAACTATTAGTGCACTATTTCTCTTATTCTTAAGCTAAGCTTAGGTCGGTATAACATTTTGCTATCGTATTTATGAAAAACATAAATGGGGAATCTACTGTAGGTAGGTATCTAACCATAAAACTGTCACTACATGGAATAAAACAAAGTCGCTATCGCTGTCTGTCCGTCCCTATGTATGCTTAAATCTTTAAAACTACGCAACTGATTTTAAAGCGTTTTTTTAAATAGAGTGATTCAAGATGAAGGCTTACCTATACTTAAGTATAAAACATGCATAATAAGTTATTAACATTCATTATATTTTAATGTTGGTAAAGTACTGCTAAGACTCCAGTAAGGTCTTTTTCATGCTACTGCGATTGAAAATTTAATAAGTTGAATTCTAGCAGATTTTAACCAATGGGTAATCTTAATTTTGGTACAGGTATAAATAAACACGAATTAACATCTCGTAAAATGGACTAATAGCATTTTTAAAAAGTCATTATGAATTATAATAATAAGCTGACTGCAAGAAGGTAATATTTTCTTTGTTACTTGTCATGTTTTATAATTAAGTATAACAAACGCAATAAAGAAATTAAAAATGTACTGACAATTTTATTTTCAGGAAGCATTCCAGACAAGAAAGCGTTCCACTCAGGATTTTTAAAACGCGACTTAGCCTACTTTGGAGCTGCATTAAACGATGACAATGGATTTTCGTAATGAACAAGGCTGTGGTTTATGGGTAATTGTTTCAATTTTGGAATTTAAATGTCGTTATATTCTATAGTTCTAGTTTTTTTTTATACTTTAGGGTCGTTAATTTTTTGAACTTTTGAAGATAGTCTCTAATTACCGAAAGTGTTAAGTTTCCTTTTATTATGATTAAACCGTTGTTATTTATTTATTACACATCATACTTTATAAAAGTATGTAGGTAAGTAAATACTACTACAAGGAAAACATGTAAAACAAACTTTGCGGCCGTCAATATTAATCTGACCGACGCAAAGCCTCGCGGTACTTGACCGCTTTTCTCTTCGTACAAGTAACGTATTAAATACTTAACTATTATCAAAGTTTAAATGTTTCATTATCACAAAATCTAGTGTAAGGAAACCACCCAGCGAAATCGATTAATTTAAACATTACAAGCCGCCAACAAAGAGAGATAATGGCTCTTTCCGAATGGCATCTTCAATGTCGCTAAAAGCTATTTAATTATCTAGACATCGTTCGATCGATTGGTTTAATTAGCCGAGTATCACGCCGACCATTTGTCCGGCCCTAATCACTCACTTGCCCCCTCATCTGTCTATTCGTTCCTAATTTCGGTTTCGCCCCAATTTTATTTTTTTCTTCTTTCGTCGCTCTTTGCGGGAATGCGTGATCTATAAGGCCGAAGCGTGATTAAAATTTTACAACCTTTTTGGAACCCTTAGGAATCTAATAAATAATTAAATACCAAATGTATACAGACTTAATATATAATACCTTTACACTTGGGTGTTAATGATTTTGGAACATACACAAGTTAGGTACACTTACCCTGAACAAATACGTACTAGCACTATTTTCAACAACTCTGTAATGATTGAGATTTTTTGTGTGCCTTTTTCCATAATAATTATTTCAACTATCTAGGTACTTAGTTACTAAAGACTTCATGAGTAAGTCCATCATACCTATCTGTGTAAGTATTGTAAATTTTTTTTTGCGAAATAGTATCAAAACATTTTTTAAAACTATTTTTAAAGAAAATAAGTTTCAATGTAGATATGTAAACATATTTGCTTTAGTAACGTTACATAACATAACGTACACATAACGTTAGCATAAATGATGGACAACATAATATATAATCTCTTAAAAAGGCACGATGCGAATTCGTAGTAATCCTATTTCGACCTAGTGGCCTACCATGCACAAATCCGTTTAGCTACCTACCTTATCTGTACCTTTTCTTAACCGCTTCATTTGCCCACTTCAACGGTGCAGACTTACTGCTATTACAAGAGCAAAAGGATAGAATTTCTCAATAAGTTGCATGCGAAATTATAATCTATTCATTGCACACACAGTTGCAAATCGTACAAAAGCGATTAAGTATATAAGCTTATATTTTTTGTAGTAAGTAAAACTTACATGCAAGTTCGGGAACCCCATGGGCGGAGCAACAAAGACTGAGATAAAACCTTTTTAGAAGATAGGAGAATGGTGTCAGTAAGATCAAATTAGATAGTAATATGCGTTTGGTAAAAGCATACGAAATCAGTGATGTAAAAAATATACTTAAGTTGTTGTGATTATTATATTACTATGTTTTAGGACAATGCCAGTAAAGCTGAGCGATGGTCCTTTTTATTCGTATTTACTAAACACGCGACGCATTTGTTTGGTTAATGGAAATTAATAGCGTATCATAACTGAAAGTAAACACTTTGATAAACCGAATGGAAATAATAGCTGTGTTCATTTATTGTATTGAAGCAGCAAAAAACACTAATAGAAAACTTTATGTAGGTATAACTACCTACATAAACTTTTCTATTAGTGTTTTTTGCTACATACTACAATAAAACCTTTTTATATGAATGGACTTGAGTCCATTGGCTCTGATCACAATTGAAGTTGCGAAATGAAGTAACAAATATTCAGTAGGTAAGAGTGCCTTTGATTTCAGCGCTCGCAACCTGACGCCACATTGTAGCGGAATACTGTATGAATAAGTATAAATAGCACCGCGTATAAAGTATCTGAAAGTGACTTTAGGAACATAATTAGATCGTTATATAGGATAGACTTTAAATAAGGCAACTGATTGAGATATAATTGTACCGTGCCCTAATAGTGCTAACGTTTCGCAGATGCACTAGGTACCGTATCATTTCATTCTGATTAGTTCTCGCATATTCCTCAAATAGGTACCACAAAATCTTAACATCCTATAAACCACGTGAAGGCTAATATTTTCAACCTATTCTACTCACTGTATTTGAACACAAATCATTCCCACATCTCACTGCACATTCGAAAATCATTTTCCTACAAATTACTGCACTTTTCATTGTAATTAGATTCACATTATCTATGTCGTTTTTACATTTTACATTGCTTTGACTTATTAATTTTCATTTATTAACATATGTTACCACGGTATCTAAAACTTTCCATGTTTTTTTAATGACCTTTCTCTGAACATCACACATGCACCATACAAGCTTTACTCAAGGTCTCCCAATCCAGCCGGCTACCTCCTGAGCGCAACTCTCTCACTCCTAACAAAATTAAATATTTATTGATAAATGTGCATACTTTTATACTACCTCATATTTAATAAAATAATCCAAATAACAAAATAACTTAAAAAAAGTATAGGTAGTCGTTTCCATACTTCCTAGTTCAGCCATTCCGTATATAGTGCTCATTTAGCACTTACTCCTTTGCCAACCCTAAAAGGTCGAGTTCATTTGTCGGCAAGCCGCCATCGTTCCAGCGGAACGAGGTTCGTTTAAGTAGCCTGCCACACCTAGTTCTAAGCTCCCAAATTTAGTTAAAAAAGCTTCTGGGTCATTTAGATAATGTACTGACAATTGCTTTTTATCGTTTGAGATAAAACGCCCTCAGCTTGGCAATGACAATTGTATTTAATAGCAGGGTTTGAAAAAAAAAATGAATATTTTTCTAGCAGTCACTATGTATCACATTTCATCAATTGCTATGTGTTATAGTTACAAACATATTGAAGAGAACTTAAAGGAGGACCCACTGGTACGAATAACGCTTTCTCGTCCTCTTAGGCAGTGATATTATTTTTGAACGAAAAGACTAATTGGTTCTATCTATAATCTGGTTTTATTTTAATAATATACAAAATATCTATGATTGGGGTAAAATTATTTCGAATTCCAGCCATAGAAGAGGAAGAGCACATTGTTCTAAGCTAATATTAATTAATTTTTCAAATTTGAAAATTGATCATCAGCATTACCTGAGGCAAGGAAAACGATTCAAAATAAAGAAGAATATAATTTGATTTGTTGCAAAAAGATCAAAAAGATAATTTCCTCTTTGTAAAATGGCTTTATATTTGTAATCTAAATGCACGTATACCCAGACTCTTTTATTGTTTACATTGATATTTAATATTTATATTTAACAAATACTGAAGTTTTTCATTATTTGTTGAGTTTCTGTCTATTCCAAAAAAGTACATAATACAGTAGTATTATTTTATAAGTTTTTGTTCGAGTATCTACTCGAAACAAAAACTTTGGAATTGAAGACACTAAATCACCAGACTTAGTAGGTACTTATATTATGCTAGTAACTTTGACCCGTATATTCTGTCTCAAAACCAGACTGACGGTAAAGTTAATCTTCAAAGTACCCACCACATTGCCGTTGCATGCCTCCCAAAATGAAAACTGAATGCGATCAGCATTAATAATGCTTTTACATTTAAAATTTCGCATTTATTATAAAATCTGACCGATTTTCAGATATTACTAGTAAAGACCAACAGTCAGCTTTTATAATATTAATCTTTAATGAATCCAAAATTTATAAGGTATCATCTTTAAAGTTATATGAGACATTTAGTAAGAACGTAATATTAAGAATCTTTACTACAATAAATACAGATAAAACATAGCATTAATAAAACTAGTAAAACATAATGTTTCAGCCACAAATTTTTATAACGATTGTCTACATTTTTGGTTGAAACAAAATCCTACTTTGGAGTTGTTATACCTATTTTAAATACCTGCCTACTGTTGAAATGTTCATGAAGCCGTATAGAAATGGTGCAAATAAAAACAATGTTTTCTATGAAAGCTGAAGTCTCCAAAATGGCCTATCATTAACAACTTAGTATACACGTAGTTGTTTTCAAATAAAGAATACATAAACTTACTTAATAACATGCCTATCTTTTACAGTATTTTCCAAGCTACTTTTAACAGTTGAACCTAAAGCTTATTTAGGGTTCCAACTTGATTCATTAAAAAGTTTGTTTTTGAGATTTTTTCACCCAAACGCTCTAAAATGTTGTGTTTTAGTTCTACACACAAATTATGAAAAGTCCCATTTTTAGGGATAATAATAACCTAACTTAGAAATAAAACGAGGAGTTAAAGTTAGTATATACCAACATACAACACATAAATTAATTTTCTGTCCTCCTGCCAGAAAGCGCCAAATTTGTGGCCGCTGCGCTAAATTAAATTGCCGCTTTCTGGCTTCGTCGAACAGAAAAATAGTAATAGTACCTCGGCCAGTAAAATAAGAAAGCCTCAGATCATATTTTTGTCAACCTCGGCTTCGCCTCGGACGACAATTACATGTGATCTGAGACATTTTTTATTTTACTGGCCTTGGTGCGTAATGTACTATTACATACTTATAACAATACAGCATGTAGTGTTTTTAACTTGGAAATTGACAATGATGTGTTGATTACCTACGTATAAGCAAAGCTGCCGGCAGAGGCAACGTATTTCATGTGGACATTATTTTTATACGAAATTACGAACATTAACGTCAAGCTTAAGTAATTATGCCGCGTAATGAATTTAGAAAAACGCTTTTCCTTATAAATGGAAATTCAATATTAAAAAATTGGAAACTCAGGAAAGATAACCATATTATTTCATAAAGCTGTTTAAATATTAGTTGTTCTATTGAATAAATAATAGGTAGTTATAATTTCAGTGACTGTTTTGCTCACGGTCGAAAATATTAATAGAAATGAACTGTAATTTTCGTTTACCTTTTCAACTTTGGGGTATAGAACAAACTCAAATAAGAGTGACTTTAATAGGGATTAGAAACCACAGCCCGACTTCGGCTTACAGCAGATTAACGAGATACGAGAGACAACGTCTGGATTAGACTCCAACGGTGAACGGAATCTCAAACAATAGATCTGCTTAAGTGATATTGGAGACAGAAAGTAAACGTTTAACCTGCTTTGACTACTTTGATAAATAACAACACGCATGTTTGACGCAGTTCTGTATATATAATATCAATTATTATATATATTTTTATATCCAAAGTAGAAGAGTTAAGGTACTATGGGTATTACTTACCAGGTCATGAAAAAAGTATGAGCTTAAACGATATTTTAACTGATACAGAAGTTGAAAATAGCTTGCCCAAAACTTACTAGGCCATTGTGAACACGGCACAGACGATTAAAGTTAAAAATTTTACCTCCAACTCAAATTTTCTCAAAATCGAATGGTATGGGTGTTAAAATTTAATGATTTAGAAATTGCTGAATATTTGAACTATATGAGTGATGAGCTTTATTGATTGAAGATAAGATTAAAGATTTAGCACTCTATCCATCACAATGTGTTTGAACGCATTGTAATGGAATAGATGGAACAAGCGTTGTTTGAACAAGCCTTGAATAATTGCGCGAACAGTAAGCGACCACGAACAAATGGCGCGGGTTAATGACTACCCTCACTAAGGAGGATTCGTTTAATTAATGCCCTGTGTGAGCCTTCGCTAATCTCTCCCAATGTTACTATACTAATAGCTGAAGAATGTCCATTAGGTGGAAACAGTTATTTGCCGCGACGTTTAATGCTATTAGTTAACGCAATGATGTTATCAATACGAAAAAACGACAAGTACATTGTAGGATAATAAATAATACTTGACACGAATCGCAGAGAATGCATAGCACTTACAGCGATGACGCGACATGGCACATGTCCCTGTCAGTCATCCACTGTGACGAACCGGCGAAAGCTTTGTCGTGTCGTATTTTAACCACGCATTCTAGACATGTAGAACGATATTTTCGGAATTATATAATAAAAGGAAAACAAATTTCACGAAATACATTGTGTAAAATAAATTCCCTGTACAATTCAAGCGAGCTTCCATAAATTACCAATTCATAATGCAATATTCCGCTTATACGAGTAACATTGAACAAATAAAAAAATATTACCATGTATCACACAGTGAAAACGTCATAGATCCGATATGTTTTAACTGCCGCAGTTGACGGTTCATACATGTATACATAATGTAGATTCAACAATGCGTGTCTCTGTCAGTATGATTTCAAAGGGGACAAAATATTTTTGTTTATCCTTGATTTGGAGATCTGTAAACCGAATAACTTCAAACACAATTTTGTATATATGGTAGGCGATCTTTAGATTTTGTATGCCCTGGAGGCCAATAAAAAAACAACCTTTTAATTAGTTAAAGTCCCCTATTTAAATAATAAATTAACATTAACATAGTTTTAAACAGTATGCGAACAGATTCTCTAAGATGTCATGAACTACAACTGACATGTTCGAACCATACTTTTTATGAAATCCGTTTTAAGTTCTAGGCATAGTTAAGTGACGTTGTTTACGCTATAGAATCGCTGGTAACTATATTATAATTGCAAATGTTCCTACCTACCTATGTGATATTGCGTAATTGCACGATTACTAGGAGATACCTACTTGTTGTGACCTCTAAGAGTTAATAACTGTTTTTAATATTTCGTTATTTTTCTTGTACCTATTTTGTGTCGTAGTAAATTGTTCAGCTCACAAAATATAATTACAGTTTTTATAGATTCGAACGTGCTCTCATAAACAGTACTCGTTCCTACTCCTACAAGTTCAGGTAACTGACATCATCATTTCCTACCGAAATACTTCCACTGCTGGTCATAGATTTCCCCAAAGTGGTTCACTTCTACCGGCTTCGCGCCGCTTGCATTCTGTGGTTTCCAGTCTTCACCAGATTGTTAGATAACACCTACCCTCAATGTTTTTTCTGGTTGGCGGTCCCGCAGAATATGAGCAGCGCGAGACCAGACTAATTGATCGCTTTCAAAGCAAGTGCGTTACATATTCAGGTGGCAGTCATGACAAATTAGGTGTGACAATACTTACACGATTCTTATTATAGGTGTAATCCTTGAATTGAAATATCACGTCAGCCAACTTATTTAAAAGGAATGAATAACGATTTTCCAATTATTTATACACCGAAGAGAAAGTAAAAGCTTGGGCTTATAACACTAAATCTCCCGCAAGACATAGAATTACAAATAGAATTAATTGCTTTTGATCGTGCGCAACCTGGTATTAAGAATCATGAATTTTTAATACCAAATGTAAGTATTTTCGATTAAATACGGGGGTTTTGGGCAGAAACTTTCATAAAAGCTCGCTGAAAAATACATCAATAATTTAACGTGTTTTACCTAACTTCGCTAAGAATATTGCTTTATTTTATTATTATTTATTCGAATGAGTACCGACGTTTCTTAAAATTTAAATAGGTTACGGTAAAAACATTACCTATTATTTGCGAAGGTTTTCATTCAAATTAGAACTCATATTGGGTAACCACATCTTACAAAAACACTGAAGACTCCGAACAAATTGTCGAACACGCAAGAAATCGGCATTTCAAAATTTAAGTTAATATTATAAAGCTGAAGAGTTTGTTTGTTTGTTTGAAAGCGCTAATCTCAGGAACTACTGGTTTGAATTCAAAAATTCTTTTTTTGTTGGATAGACCATTTATCGAGGAAGGCTTTAGGCTATATAACATCACGCTGCGACCAATAGGAGCGAAGAGACAGTGGAAAATGTGTAAAAAACGGGGAAAATATGAAGCCTTGTGAAGAATTACTATTCTTTAAGTGACAGTTAGAAGACTTTGACAGATCTTTGACGAAACAATCGGACGGGCAGGACGACGTCTGCCGGGGCCGCTAGTATATAATAGGTATAGGTAGGTTTAGAAACCGGCTAGATACAGGTAAAACTATGTATTATGATGAGTTTCGTATTGATACCTACTTACCAGAGCGGCTTCAAATCAAACCATTACCGATATTTAAAAGACCTTATACCGTAATTATTACGACCATTACGTGTCATATAATTCATACACAAAGGGTACTATTTTAATAGGCATTTAGGTAAATGTATTTAAACGGACTTTGGGTTAGGGTATAAAATACGTTTTATCTGCTTTCCATACATTACCGGTGAAGTTTTGTTTCATTGAACACACATATCTGCCGGTGGAAGATATAAAATTATTTTTACGATGGGCGTCCCTCTCCATTGTCCCGATAAAAGGTCACAGAGTTGTTGTAATTTGAATTTTATTACATCATAAAATAAACTATCGCTCAATGGGGAGCTGGTCATGAAAAATCATGGCAAAAGATTTGAATACTAAAGCGGCAATACATTTCCGATTACAATTTATGTTTACAAATTATAAGAGATAAAGGCAGAAGTTTATTGCAGTTGAAGACCATTTAGACAAATGTCTGTCCTGATTACATTTAGGTAGGTACTGTAAAATTTGTTAACATTTATTTATTAATTCTTTATTACGCAACTAAAGTGGCATTAAATTAATGCCATACGGCAATACGGCATTAAGTAATTTAATTTAGTGCTACGTAGATACCTATCCAACAGATTATTTTATAAATACTAGCTGACCCGGCGAACTTTGTACCGCCGACAGGAAATGATCGTATAAGGGTGAAAAATTGGAATTATAATTGTACCTATTTCACCAGCATTAAAATCATGAAAAAATAAAAAAGTGCCAAAAATTTTATAGAACAATTTATAATAAAACAATATCTTTTTCGCATACAAAGCAAGAGTCCCACATTATATTATTATAGAATAGGTAAATACAACAATAATGTACCAACTGGCATCAATGATTAAATGCTTACAACCTTTTACTTAGCTTCAAAGGATTAGGTGAACTTTTGCTACCAGACCTTTATCTTTAAGTTGTAGTTAGCATAGATTGTTTCACCGCTCAGCAACTAAGATTTAGTTCTGTCAGAACTGTATAAGCAAGTTTGCAACAAGAACGGTCGCGGTTAGCCGTGCTAAGTTAGTTTGACAGATTATACCTCGGTTTCAGTGTAGACGAGCGGCTCGAGTTTTTGCTTCGACATCGAGATTTGTTACTCATTTAATATCCTAATTAAAAAGATCGCTCTGAAAAAGGAAATCCTGTAATCAGAGTCGATTGCCAAATCGAATTCAATAAATTATGGATAACACATCTAAGCATTCATAAACAACTGACAATCGCGACTAAAAAAAATGTTAAAAGACATTCGTTATGTAGACCTGGGGGGCTAGACAAGTGCCCAACGTTCAACGTTAACGTTAAACGTTAGCACCAAAATGTATGGGATTTGACATTTGTGACGTACGTGACAGTCGTTCGCGTATGTCAAATCCCATACATTTCGGTCCCAACGTTTAACGTTAACGTTGAACGTTGGGCACTTGTCTAGGGCCCCAGGTATTATATTTTTATCGGCTTTTTAACAAGGTTGAACGGGTTCTAAAAAATGGAGTACTCTGTAAAAACTTCATGAAAACAGTAAAAAACAAGTCTCTTAAATATTTATTATATTCTGTTTTTGAGTATTTATTGCTATACCAGCAACAGAAATACAGCATCTATGAAAAATTCTACTAGCTAAGTATCAGAGTCAGGATTCAAATTATAATTGACAAAAGGACGGAGAGCGTAGTCATAGTAATAGGGTCCCCTTTTTCCCTTTGGGAACCCTAAAGACCACGGGTAGAATTGCAAGTCGTTATTAATGAACTAAACTAAAACATTAAAAATAATACTTCAGTTACGATACAGGTAAGTACTATATTTTATGATTTTCTATACAGAAGCATCTCTATTATAATAACATACTTTAAAAAAATATGAATATAAAGGTAGAATTGAGGGCACACTATATTATATATAAATTAAGTAACTATTTCGACAAACAAATAATTTTATTATTAAAACTCGCACATTACCCATATTAATGATACAAAAGTTCGTCTACAGCGATGGTAATTACGCAACTAGCGGCGTGAATCAATTACACCCATTTCCGCATGTTCTTGACATGTTAACAATATGAAACGAAACAAATAAAACATCTGAATACTTATAAAATTTACACTAAAATAAATTGAATGAACATAACATAACACAACAAATGGAATCATGGACACGAATATTGACATTATTATTGAAATAATAAGTACTTACCTACTTATAATTGTCTCTTTCACTATTTGATGAGAATGAGCGAGAAGTAAAGTCTTAGCTACCAGTACAATAAATCGATAAGTATTATTAATTCAGTCAATTTGTTATATTTCGAACTTGGTGAAAATGTTAATTTTACATGAAATACTGAATTAATTTGCATCTAAGTGTTATCTTAAGTCTCTAACTTTGTAAGGGTTTGAGTAGATATACTTTGATTTAAGTGTCTCGATTGATTTTACCTCGCTTTTAACTTTTTGTTCTTGCGGAATAAATTTTAATATTTTCAATATTGGTTAGAGAGGATTGTATGAAATATTTTAAAGTTATTACCTTCAGAAGGTGGTAAAGTTTGGATTATAAAACAATAATAAATAGACATCAAATTTCATTAAAAAAGAGAAAAAAACCGTACTTCAAATAGCCTTACTCTTTAAGTTAAGTAAGCACAATTAAGATCGATAAATATTTTAATGTTAGTTAATTCACTACCGAAACATCAATGTGCAAAAATACGAAAATTTATAATCAATTTAAAAAGTGCTGAACAACAACTTGGTTCACTTACATAATTATTTATTTTTGTATCAATGAATTATTATTATGACTTCAATTCATAAATACCAGACTCTGACCCTAATCCATAATAATATGTACGTGGGAACACGATATGTGGCTGTAGTGATAAACATACCACTGATATTGTTATCGTTGACATTTAATTATAATTAAGTACAATAATATTTGTATTGTTTTGAGGTTCGACCCAAAAACATGCGTTGGGTGACTTTTGTACAATTTATTCGGGTATTACCACTTAGAGATTGTTGAAACTCCGGGGTTGACAGACCGCCACAATGCTACTTCGATAATGTCGCCAGTTGTTCTCTTGTTATCGCTCATTCGCCGGTGTCGAATTCAGATCGATGTCATATCAATTTAAGAGGCAACGTGTTGTAGGTAAACACTTTGTTGGATCACTCTTGTCTGTACTTTATTTTAATACCATGATTTTTGATTCCTGTTTCCGTATTTTAGAATAAACCTACATCCTTTTCCCCGGAATTAATGTTTAAATTTAAGTATACTTAATGATAATCTTGAGCTTTTTGTTTTGCTCAAGTCAGTGGCAGGGTCGCTCATTTTACGTACAAATTTATTATCTATAGAAAACCTGAAAAAAAAGAAAGTTAAAATATAAGTATATCGTAGTATTAATGTTGTGTAATGTTTTTTTTATATTAATTTTTATTAATTGTATCTACTCAAAATTTAAAATAATCCAAACTTATTACATTTATTTATTTATTTATTTACACTTTATTGCACAATAAAAAACAAATGTACAAAAGGCGGACTTAATGCCATACGGCATTCTCTACCAGACAACCTTATTTAAGAACTATTAAACCTGCAACAAGCCTACTGTGCTTCACTATTCAGTTCAAATGAACTATTAGGTACATAACTTTAAATCATACATTACCTTTCACAAAGTAATACTAGAACTTTTCTTTTGCATACGAACAAAATGAAGATCACCAAACCAATCAATGCATTAAAAGCATCTGTGATGTACCAAAAATTTGAATCCGTGTATATGGTAATGCTTAGCAATTCGAAAATCCAATTAATTCCCATTACCACCGCCAATTTAAAATATAGATAAAACCTGCAAGGAAAGAACAATTATAGCAACAATTTAAGTATAAAAAATATACGATATGATAACATATTGTTTTATCATTTTCAATTTAAAACGTGCGATTTTTAAACAACTAAAAACGTACCTATTCATTGTAGTTACGAATTAGTCAGTTAATTCTAAATCCAATTGATTAAACCTTATGTATCTTTTATTGTCCCATGACAATAAATTGCTATTTACAATTGATACTATAATAGTCAGATAATCAGACTAAACATTGGATCCACAAGAATCAGAGCAAACTTAATTACATCGTATTACATAGACATACACATCCCAAGAAGCAAAGTAGTCCCATAAAAATGTTAAGCCCAGAATCACCAATAACGTTCCCGCGCTTCCTCAAGTGTGATTTAATGCTTAGTAACATGTAGGTACAATTTTTTATTTTTTTATTTATATATTGGAATATCCTATAACTGCACTTGTTGCACGTTAAGAACTTCTTGCAAGTAAAAATAAGGTAGTCTTGAGAATGCTACAAGTACCGATTTTACTTATTGATATTTCATGTCGTAAGCAGGTAAACCATAAAACATAAGATTATTATGGTTGTGATGTAGGTAGACAGATTTTACAATGCTTAAGTTATTTACATAACTATAACACTTTATAAGGAAGGACGATAATTATTAACAATATTATTATAATTATATTTACCGGTGCACTTCATCCTCACTCTTCGAGTTACCAACGGCTCCCGACTTTATTTGCCGTATGTTAAAGATGGTTAACATGAATAACACTGTGTTTGCAGACAGAACTATAAGAATTGGCCCGCCTACATACAACAATAAGTTTTCGTCTGAAAAAACAACAAGGGTTAAGTAAAAATAATACATCCGTGTTTAGTACCAACTGAAATAAATTATCCTATACAAACCTCTCTTTATAAATCACAAAACTACTGACGAAAACCATCTTAAATTAGTTTCTTACTCTTGTTCTACTTTGAAGGTCTTAGTGCCATGGATTGATTAATAACGTTTAAAAAAAACCTAAATTGCTGACTAGCATGACATATATTAAAAAAACATTCGCTCTGTGTAAATGCGAAAGTGTTAGTCGAATAGGCGCAGCTATTTTATGGACACCATTTACGTCATAGTCGCTAATATATTAAGCTACTATTGTACCCGATAAGCAAAAAATAATATCATTATCATATTGTCACTAATATTACACGTTACGAAAAAACATGGATAGCCTTCCACATAACCATACTTCACTCCAATAATCCCTAGATAAGTTCCAATCGATAAAAGCAACCGAACTAAACAAGTGCAAAATTGCTTAGAATCGAGATAATATCTAAACGAACGAAATGTCACATGCTCCGTTTACGTTCGCGCAATGTCTGAGGGCCAAGGAACTATCCATTATATGACAGTGATATTAAAGTTATATAATTTCTTCAACTTTCATTAAATGATACATACAAATATACTCGTCAGTTTAACTGCTTTTAACGTAGCCCTTTCTTTCAGGATTCCTTACACAAATACTCTCATCCTTAAGACCATTCCACCAAACAATTAAATAACTTTTAAAATAACTTACCGGAGAAAAAACAGCGGTCAGCATTTACGACCAAACGTGGTTGAACAAAATATTTCAGATGGGTCAAATCTAAGTTGTCCACAATGACGACAAATAAGACTGGTATAAGCGCTACTCCCCAGGCGTAGAGTGCATATAAACAAAATGTGGTCCGCGGTCGTCCACGATAAGGATTCCGGAAACCTCTGGAACTAATCACGATCATCACTTCAGTTTTGAAAGATAAGATTCAACTCAAAAAAGTACGAGAACAAAAATAGAACACAAGATGTTCAGTTGGCATAGCGATCAGGGCCTAATGCAAAGCTGGGGATTTATGTTAGATCCTGCAAGTGGCAAACATTTTCTATTTATGTTTATCTATATAATATATTCATTTTCTAATAATACTTATATACTTGGTTAGTTCGGTACTAAATCATTAAAATTTGTTATGATCGACAAATATACGAATATCTAAATTAATGAAACACCTTTTTATTACATTAAAATAAAATTTTACCGATTGTGAGTAATTTACTATCATAATTATGCATAATATTCCTCTATAATCAACATTAAAATAGTGTGGAATTCAAAGAGTAAACTGTGAAATTATTAAGTATACTAATATAATAAAGGGGAGAGAATTGTTTGTGTTTGGATTGAATATGCTCCGAAACGACCTATTAAAAAAACACCATTTAAAAGCTACATTCACCCTGAGGGATATAGTTAGTATACAGAGTAGTACCTACCTACATTATTAAAACACGAGTAATTTTGAATATTATAAAAAATATACCACTACTCAGAGTTTTATCAATACTGTTGTAACAATCAAAACAATCATAACCAGCAGCCGATGTGGTAGTTAAACAAAATTGACGAGGAATTATATCGACTTCATTTACCTACCACAAAAGTTACAAATATTTACAAAATATGTATAAACAGTTAGGTACTTTAGTACAAAGGAGTAGTTGCGATGCAAGCTCGGTACTATAAAAAAGGGATATTTTATAGCTAAAACATATTCACCTTAAAGTCCACCAAATGTCGTAAGACATTACATTCATCCATAGAAAAATGGCATTAATTGAGTAATAGAGTATTAAACCTGAAAAAAAAGTTATCCCTACTAATATTATAAATGCGAAAGTAACTCTGTCTGTATGTCTGTCTGTTACGCTTTCACGCTAAAAAAGTAATTTTTATATATATATATATATATTTATTTAGATTCGATATTGTATTTAATAGGGCATGTAGGTACAGTAAATTGATTCAACTTATATAATACAATACGCATGCTCTGAATATTTAATACACATAGGTACCATTCATATCTATTAAAATGTTTATGAAAAATATAAGGAACCGTTTCATGTACCTATTTAGAAGAAAAATCGTTATCTTTCGGAGAAAGTGAAAAGCGTAACTTCCATTGATATCTCAGTGAACTTAAACCCTTTTCGCAATTGATTATTCACATTTATTATTTATTTCTTTTAAGATTTTATCAACTTACTTGTGATAATACATCCATTTTGATCAAGCAATTGATTTTCATTGCAAAGCACTTGTACAGTCTTGGTGACGTACATTACGAGTAGACTGACCACAAATGCCATCATCATCATACCCGGGAGATTCCTTAAATCCTTTAATAGAATGTACACTAAGAGGACCAGAAACAGGAAGAAACACGATATTGCCATTTCTGAAAATATATTAAAGTTTAATCAAAAATACATTTTGATTATGACACATTAGAAAAACAATTTTATTAAATGCGCGCTGAGCTTTGTAAAATGTAATAGTTCAAAGAATGAATTTTATTAACATGAGCGTTGATAATATAATTCCATTTCTTGTGCTTTATTTATCAATAACTGTTTTAAATCTACTTATTTAACATATTGAGACTTTACACGAGAATAATTTAAATTAAATATATGTAATATCATTTTTAGTATCATACCTAGTGTTTGCCTTTTTGAAACACAAGCCGTATACAACCAATTTCTCAAATCATCTGAGTGAAACCCGAGTGTAACGCTAATACCATTATGAAAGACGCACCTAATAAAATATCACACTTTATTAATGAATTTCTACTTACGGTATGCAGTATATTTTACCCTAACATTCCGAACATCTTGCTCTACAACAAATCTAAACAAAATTCGTGGATTGCTTAATGTCGCATTATCTTCAATGTCTATTGCATGCTCAAAACACCAATGCATGTTATCGCTTTCGCTATTCCAGGGATACAGGAAATTGTAACGAAATGTAAGTAATCTGCCATCCTAGAAAAACAAAGAATGTCAGTAGCAACACAGCGATAATCAGAATCTAAACAAGTCTATTCTCAAGATGTTTGTTAAAAAAGCAAAGTTCGTATAATAATAATAATATTACGTACTTATAATCGTTATTATGTATGTTAGATAATGTCTCCAGCAGTTCTCTTACATTCTAAAAAATATATTTGCAGTCTACAGGGTTTAACTCCACGTTAGTCCCATTGCAATTAAGTTACTAGCAGGTCAAAAATCACGAACAAAAGCATCAAAGGTTCGTCGCAAACTATATAGTATATAGTTGTGATCACAGCCTTATAGTTACAACTACTAGCATTATATATTATTAAATATAAAGGAATACACATTATATTCTCAATTCAGTAGGAACTTAATTGAGTAATTGTAGACCAAACTACTAAGGCATATACATACACTGGGCATATACCCCAAAAATTTCAACTTTTTTGATAAAGTGTCTGCTTACCTCTAAAATGTATACATCACATTTACCCTCCAAGCAAAAGTCGTCAACGTAATGGGAACAATTATCAGTAAATAGTGCGGTATAAATAAAATTAAAATCTTCATCTAGTGTTTTTTGGGTCCTTATGACTTTCCTTTTAATATCTGTGTTGTATATTGGTACGGTAGAATAATTCATGTTCAAAGATTTTGAATAATTTCTTTCCAGTTCATCGATTGCTGTACAACTGTACACCAATCCATGTTCAAAGTAAATCTCATCTGGGGGACAACATTTGGCAACACAAGATTTGTCTTTACAAAATTCTTCCAGTGTAATGCTCGCATTAGTCATGTTTTTTATTTCATAGTTGTTAACGTCACATTCTGTGTAATTTTGCGCCGATATACGTTGTACCGCAATGAGTAATAATAGGAATTTTATTATTAATCCAAACATGTTGCCACTACTAGTCCCGTTGATAGTTGACTCACGACTGAGTTCTTATAATGTAACAAAGTTACAGCTGAAATGAGTAAACAATTAGCGTAATAGGACTTAATTATTTAGCGAACTTTTCATATCCTAATTAATTTAAGTGTGTTTTTACGCTTAATTCACTACTTCACTACGAATCCAAATATACCTACTTACTAGTTTAGCACTCAGCAGTTTGCGAACAAAATAATTTCTAATGCCTTCGCTGTTATTTCACATTGGAATGAAACAATTTGACTAAGCTGGCCAGACAATAGAGCAACACTAAAGTGTTTTTTTATTATGCAAAGTATCTTATTTTAGAAATTAGCAGATAAAACTACAACCCTGTTAAAAATAAAAAATATATCTTATGTTTAATTTTACGCATTAATTGAATATAATAAAAAAAGGGGCAACCTTATGAGCGCTTCGGAAAGACTTTCATTGCAGAGAAGAAACGCCGCAAGAAATTCAAGTAGAAAGTAATTACCTATATAGACAATTTATATAGGTACAATATAAACGTTTTTTTCTGCGACTTTGCTCGCTAAAGTTTAGCAGACAGCGCTATGTCAAAAAGGTCTTATAAATACTATACCATGAGATCACATAACATAAAATACCTATGGTATTGTATGCTAGATTTTAAGCCTTATGATAGCTAATAGGTACAGTTAAGTACCTACTAGCGTTTAGGTGTATAGAAGTGGGCAAACTTGTATTTTTTTTGTCAATAACGATTATGTCCTATTTTTTATAATAAATAAATGTAGATATTTTTGTAGTATTTCTTTAATACGTATAAGAACAGTTTACATAGATGTATATTACCTATTATTATGATTAAGACTTCACTTAAAATCAAAATCTAATTGAAAGAATCCGAAGTAAGTGGGTAGGTAGGTACTATAGGTATTATTTATAATTAGTAATATTATTAGTGGTAGATAAAGTAATATAGATAGTTATTAGGTACCTGTATTTTAAATTTAGATTTATCATGATGAAATACTTTTAATATAGGTAGTGTTATGATTATCTTACCCAGTAGGTATTAATAGGGTTTCTATTTACTTGACAGCCGTAACAATGCTACAGCGGTTTCATTTAGTTTAAGCTACCTATGTGCGTTCTTAATAGTCGACCACAAATAAATACTACCTACTTATTT
Organism: Polylopha cassiicola; assembly: GCA_038024825.1. Lineage (NCBI taxonomy): Eukaryota > Metazoa > Arthropoda > Insecta > Lepidoptera > Tortricidae > Polylopha > Polylopha cassiicola. The sequence continues at coordinate 8,337,553 of CP149044.1, read as the reverse complement.
ATGAATAAGTATGTCTTGTGTAGGTAGTCATTCGTAAAAATCGGCAATACCACTGTATGATAAACATTGCCTATATTTAAAAACAAGGCGCGGGAAAAGGATGATGTTACTATTCAAAAAAATTATATGTAGGCTACGTACCTAATTACCTAGGTACTACCTGATATCGGCGTCTAGATAGGTAAATCGAACGGGGGCTGCAGGACCACTGCTGCAGCCCCCGTTCTAATTACTCACAAATATTTGTAAGCAATTCGGGGCAACCCTTGTTATTCATCGTCGAATCACCTGATTTCACCACTGCATCTCCACTGTAATACTATGTTTATTCGACCTCAAAACCAATACGTAGATAATAGTGACACCGGTTTCCAGTTAAAACTTCAACACCCTTAAATTAAACTTAACCTCATGTTTCACTGTTCCAAAGGGCGGAGTAACAACTCTATTCCTTAAAGTTGACAATTTCAGTTAGTAACAACTAGCAGATACAATGTAACCAGAAACTGCAATATTCTATTAAAATATATTTATGTATAAAACAGTAGGTACCTACTTAGTAGGGTTGTAAATCTGTGTCAAGAGAAATATTCTGCCGTCCACTTACTAAAGAGCCGTTAACCCTCAAAACGTCAATTTTGACTTTTTGATGGTACGTTATATAGTTTTCAATTCTCTATCTTTTGGTTTAAGAATCGTATTCCTACGGCAAATAGTTTTAAAGATAATGAGCAGCACCATGGCCGTTAAGTGGCAGATTTTCTGGTGGTTCCTACACTAAAGAGCGTCAAACCCACATTGCTTAGCTTAAATGTACGTTAAACCACCATAACTGCTAAAATTTAAGGAATTAATTCTTTTTTTGTGAACTTGTGCTTAGCTAAAAAGTCGTTATCCCAATATCCTAAGCTAGAGAGACGCAAAACTCCTTTAACTTCGTTATAGCTAAGCAAGCCACTACGGTTATTATTAAAATTGCTATACTAAAAAGCGGTCTTATAGAAAACTGTGCTAAAGAGCAGTAATAGTCCTCAACGCTATTTTAGTTAAGTATAGATGAAATTATTTTGTATATTATACAGAGCTAAAGAGCAGTAAAGCCTCATTCCTTAACTAAACGGCAGTTTTTCGACGCTCGCACCGCGTACATTTTGAGGGAGGGGATAGATCGGGAGGGCACCCTAACAATTATTACAGTTTATTTACTCCTCCGGGAGAGCTTGTTGACGGCGAACGCGTACATTTTGATTATTGTTTAATTATTAGATTTAAAAGAAGTTTTAATTTAGGTTTAATAACTGCAATATAACTGCCCCGACTGGAATTGCAGCATTTAACGTAAACGGATAAACTATTCACAGATTATTACAACTGCCCGTAGAACATTAACAAACTTCTAAATACAACCCGCTTTCAGACGAGCTACTTCAAATTTTAAGGATAGACTAGCGGCCCGCCCCGGCGTCGCCCGGATCCCTTTTTTTATAGCCTATCATTTTTTTACACCTTCAGTTACATTGTTCAAATTTTACCAAGGATCCCTATTTTTTTTCAAAACGAAATGTAGCCTAAGTCAAATTGGAAGAATGTAGCATTCTATTGGTGAAAGAATTTTTTAAATCGGCCTAGCACTTTTTGAGCCTATTCATTACAAACATACAAAAATAGGTACAAATCTTTTCTCTTTATAATATTATTAGTGTAGATAGATGAAGAGTCTATGATATCTAATGTAACTCTAGCTTACATAAATCTTCGTTTATGCGAAGTGTTTGATACTTCTGATATAGAAGATGGTTGGTTTGGGAAAAGAAATAAGTATTTTAGTGTTTGGGGATCTTTTGCAACTTCCACCCGTTAGAGAAGTCGCCGTTTGAAAAACCAACCCCTTCAGAAATTAATAAACATATAGGCACCTTAAGTATTCCAAACTTATAGATTAAACTTTATAGTTACAACGAATTCACGTTGAACATGAGACAGCTGGATGATTCTACGTTTATAAAAATGTTAAAAAGAATCGGAGTAGGAGTGACAACTCAATCAGACAAAGATATACTGTCTAATCGATTGATACCTCTGCTTTCGCATTCCAATGAAGGAAGATTAATGGAAATAGCACAATGTTTGAGGGACTCGCCAAAACATGCTGTTTGCTTACTACCGACTAGAAATATGTGTATGCAGTTAAATAATGCTATGTTAAAAGCGATTCCGAACCCCGAGATAAAGTTAGTGTCTAAAGATTCCTTGGATTGTTCAAAATGTATGAAATCGAAAGCCCCGGTGTGCTTACAAAAATATAAAGATGACGCGTCGATGACTGCTGGACTGGAAGAAACTATAATCATTAAAGAGGGAGTTAAAGTAATGCTTAGCAGAAACATTGATGTTATTTTAGGTTTTGTGGATCGATAGGCGTTGTACAAAAAGTGACGTGGGACCCAAACAAAGCCTAAACAATTGATGGGAAAATTCGCTAATAATTGTATTCACAAATTATAGTCTGACTCAATAGAGTCAAAATTTGAAATCATACCCCTGCAATACGTGTACATAGAACAATTCCCAATCTGTGTGGCGTATGCCCTAACAATTACAAGAGCCAAGGTCTTAAATATGGCATATGGGCACCTCCATACTCTCTTGTGGCCAAGCCTACGTGGCGCTTTCACGAGTAACCGATCTTCATGCGGTGCACCTCATAAATGTTCACTTCAAGAGTATAAAAGCTCTAGCTTCAGTGATCACCGAATACAACCGGCCTAAGCGTATATACCGCGCTTATATTTCAGAAATTAAATCGTCTATTCAACTCACTCCCACAGTGCCTGAAGACGAAAGTCTACAATCAGTGCGTCCTACCCGTCATGACATACGGAGCCGAAACGTGGACACTGACGGTACGGCTGGTTCACAAATTTAAAGTCGCTCAACGGGCTATGGAAAGGGCTATGCTCGGCGTTTCTCTGCGGGATCGAATCAAAAATGAGGTGATTCGGCAGAGAACCAGAGTCATCGACATAGCCCACCGGATTAGCAAGCTAAAGTGGCAGTGGGCTGGCCATATTAGCCGAAGAACCGATAACCGTTGGAGTAAACGTGTTCTAGAGTGGAGACCGCGTCTCGGCAAGCGTAGTGTAGGACGTCCTCAGGCAAGGTGGAGTGACGATTTGCGTAGGATGGCTGGCAGGAGCTGGATGCGAGCAGCCGAAGATAGAGCAAAGTGGCGTGCAATTGGAGAGGCCTATGTCCAGCAGTGGACTGCGACGGGCTGATGATGATGATGATGATTTAAATAAATAATGAACGCGAATGTGCAATAAGAAAAATTGTTGCTGGACAAGAATCAGAACCAAAAAAAAGAAAAGAAAGATTTGTAATAATAAAAAATTACTCCTAAAAAGAAAAAAACTTTGTCGAATAAGAAAATCTAATAAAATAAATAAATCAATATTCCCACGTTTCTACAAAAAGAAGTGAAATCCCACCAAAAATATTGTGTAAAAAACTAGCCAAGTCTCGAAGAAGAACATTCTTTATACGTTAGTGGGTACAAGTCAATTTTGTTTACACGTAATTGTTGTTGTAACTACCTATGTTTGTTAAGCGATAAAAGCCCATATTGGTATTGGTGTTGGACGCCAGTGTCTCGTTTTCGATCAACGGCCAAGTCACACAACATTAACTATGATAATAAACAAATCGCAGTAAGGAACCTTAGACTTCGCACGAATTTGTCTAGATTTCTTTACTTTTTAGAAATAAACAAGCAGCTTCTTCGAGACTTAGCTAGTATTTACAGAATGTTTTTGGTGGGATAAAGTTTATTAGCTCAGTTAACAGGCAAGTTGACCAAAATTTATTTATTTCTTTATTTTTTATTTCGATTTTGAATAAAATGTTATTTGAAATAAATTTGTTATTACGAATTTCGACTTTAATATTTGACATTTGACCTTATGATTGCTTTACTAAAAAGAAGTTATCCCCGAGCGACGTATGCTTAACTGCCCTTTAGTTAAGTATCACACTATAATCTGTTAGGAATAATCCAATTTTGTTGACACTTCCTTCACTTAATTTACGTTAAGGTACCTTAGCCGCTCCTTGAGCTGTAGCAGTAAGTGAAATTTGTTTCTGTTACTTGACTATACAGCAGTTAAGTCACCTAGCCGCCGTATAGCTAAGCATTTCTGAATAACTTCCACATACATTTACTACATTCAACATTTAAAAGAAATTACATCACTAAAGGGCCGCTAAGCCTCGCTCAGGGATGGTTAACTGCCGTTTAGTGCTGTAACTGAAGACAAAAGCCAGTCCATGTCCTTGGCTAAAAAGAAAAAATGATAAAAAAAAAATGAAATACTGCACTTTTAGTATCGCGTACCACTTTAAATAGTTCTCGGAATTAAATGAAAATTATGTAGACAAAAATCGTTTTTCTATGTGTAATAGTTTTGTAGAGACAACGAATTCCACGTTTTTTGGCTTTTTCTCGAAATTTACATTTTGGGCTTAACGGCTCTTTAGTAAGTGGACGGCAGTATTAGGCACTGATTTATTTTACTAGCGGCCCCGGCAGACGTCGTCCACCCCGTCCGATTGTTTCGTCAAAGATCTGTCAAAGTCTTCTGTCACTTCTTCATAAGGCTTCATATTTTCCCCGTGTTTTACACATTTTCCACTGTTTCTTCGCTCCTATTGGTGGCAGCGTGATGTTATATAGCCTAAAGCCTACCTCGATAAATGGTCTATCCAACAAAAAAATATTTTTTAAATTCGAACCAGTACTTCCTGAGATTAGCGCGTTCAAACAAACAAACAAACTCTTCAGCTTTATAATATTAGTAGGTATTAGTAGGTATAGATTAGTATAGATTTAAATTTTTCTATCGTCAAATACTTGGTGACGTCACGTCAAGTTATAACAGATAAACTCCAGTGGCCAAGTAAAAACTATTTGATTTAATTAAAAACAGCCATGCGTAGCCTTCGCTCAAATACCCACTATAAATAGTCAGGCACTTGTATCGTAAGCTAACAAAGAACTAGGTACCTAGTAGCCTCATTGCTGAATTCAGGCCAAAAGCAAAGGCTCTTCTTTATAAACACATATTATTATATGCTCATAATATTCGATGACGCCTTCCTCAATATTAATACAGAACGCTATTGATTTGGATCTTTATTAGACAGCAAGAATAAGACTGTTATTAAGAAGTACGACACGTCATGGCAACGAAATGTGACGGAATTCATTATTTTATGGCTTTTTCACAATAGGTACGACAAATAATAAATTCTGCGTACTTCATACTAAAACGTTCCAAACACAACCTCAAGATAATTTTAAATAAGACGCTCATATAATTTTTTTTTTAAATTTTTCGGTTACTTTAGTCTAATGGTAAATTAATTTTATCATTTCATCAATTTTATATATATATGTATATATGTATTATGACACCAGTCAAGTTGACGATGAAGAAAAATGTTTTATTGATTATTTTGTACCTATACACTTCACAATGATTGTGGTAAGCTAAGATTAGAGAGTGTTTAAATAGGTAATGTTCGATTACTAGCACTAATTTAATATGGAAGGTATATTATTTTCGCATTAGTACTATACTATATATATACACACTAATACGAAATTATTTCAAAATGATAAGAACAATACAAGCCCTATTTATACATAGGTAAGTACCTAATATTATTTAAGAATATTTTATTTCCATTCTCAACGTAATAAATAAAATCACTCATTATTGTTTTTTAATATTTTATAATTTTCACTTTTGCACTACTACCTTAAATATAACAAAATACAGTATTTCTTAAAGGCAAAAATATTAACCGTGTACCTACAATCTAAAATTTATTAATAATTTGACATAATTATACATACAATAAATACATACCATTTTATGTATATCTCGCTAGGTTAAATAAGTACTTACCGTATATAGCATATAACTACAAAAGTTTACTTAAGACTAGTTTAGGAAAGGTAGGTAGTAAGAATTTTAATTTTAAGGCATAAAAAGTATTTATTAGGTAAAGATTTTTACTGAACAAAGAAATTTTCGAATATTTTCAATTAGAGAATAGGATATCACAGCTATTAAATATAAATATTTACAAAATGACAATTTTTAAGCAACAAAAACAATATTGTTTAAAAATCCAATTATTGTAAAATTATGGAATTATATAAGCAGATGTTTGCATTTATACCATTTATATTACCTATAGGGCACAATTATACAGTATCTACCTTTTGGTATAAAGCTAAAGCTAAATCTAGTGGCAAAATAATATGAAAAGTTAGGAAATATTTACAAATTAACAATTACTTATTTTGTGAACTAAACAAACCTACATAAATAACAGATTATAGGAATGTATACACACTAAAATTATTGCAAAGTATTCCTCACCAATTTATTATACACGTAGGTACCTACAACATCAAAATGGACCATAAAATGCATTGTTTTAAATGGCAAATGAATCAGATATAATACGTTAAGTGTTTACCAACCATACAATGTAAACATTTTTATATAATTAAGGTTGTTTTTTGCAAATCATATTATGTAAAGATTTATATTTTTCTGTTAAATAAGTTCTTAAATGAAATATATTATTATTGTAATTATAATATATTATGTAATATTACTATCCATATTTCACGAATAAAAATATAACAATAAGTTCTCAGGTCCGGAAAGATTTAAATGAGGACAAAATAATTATGTTGATGAATAAGTCACCGGTATAAGCGAAAGTTATTTGATAAATTGATTTAGGTATAATTAACATCTGAATTACTTTCAACGAAAGTAAAAAAATCTTTTAGAATTATATTTAACAGAAAATGGTCCTAATTTCTAGTAAGCATAGGGTTGATCATGATGTTAGCAAGCGCGTTACGACGTTTTCGCCAAGCGCCCGCCCCTTGCGCGTGATATTGTAGTTGCCTGTACCATGTGCGCGTACGTGTGTTTTCTTCCGCCTGTAATAATAATAAATAAGTTTATTTAATAGCCTTATTAAACATAGGTACCTACTCTGTAATTTGGTTATAGGTGTTTTTATTAATCATCCTTTGGAGTTAACCTTTATATAACGTGACATGAGAAAAATAGGTTAAATAAGGTACGTAAATAGGTACAAAGTTTTTAAATGGTATATACGATACCACTAATTACAGCAATGTATAACCACTGACTAATTTGTGTAAATACATTACGCCCCTTAATTTCCTTGTAAAATTCATACGAGGCTTTAATAACGACGTTCATTTATAATTCCTATTTTTTTTTTTGTAGTAAAAACAAAAAAACAACTTACCTTAAAAATATAGGAGTCTTTAGTAGTTATCTCATGCACTTCAAAGAAATGTTCGGGTTCGTGATCCGCAGCCACAACGCATCGGTCCAAAAATAACGGTTCCCTTTGCAATGTGTACCGTCCCGCTTTTTCTCTCACCAGAAGAAGAGCTGCCTCTCTGACACCACTCCTCGCGAATAACGCATCTCCCTCTCTTTCTCTAGCCTCTCTGTCTCTTGCTTCTCTTGTTTCGCGGATCTCGTTCGTTTTGTGCGTGATCGTTGGCTGAAAGCATAAGCATGGATTGCATTAACAATTTACGCGTCACCAGATATGCTTTAGTTTTTCACAAATTCAATTTTCTTTTTTATTTATTTTTACAAATATAGTGGATTACTATATCGTAACAATCATAATACTTATTATTATTTTTACACCGTGTTAACCGTTTATGATGTATCATAATATATCCATATTTTTGCAATAACATTATTTTAATAGAAAAACGAAATCACCTTTCCGTTAGTTACCAAAAGGGCGTTGATGGGCGTCAGCTTGATTGTGCGGCCCTTACGCCAGTTGTTGTCGTTTAGTTGGGTGAACAAGAGCTTCCCTTCCATTGCAAACCTAAAAAACAACAAAATACAGTTCAATTTAAAATGACGATTACTAACAACGTTAAAAGTAACGATGACGCAAATTGTTATAATCGTAGGATAACAGAATTGGATGAAAGCCGTCCTTTACAATTAAGCTTAGCGAGCTTGTACAGAAGTATCAATTTAGCGCCTCCATGTTACAATTTAAGCATAAACAAATGAGTTAACTGAATATTAACGGAATAGTAATAATGTAATAGCGGTTAACCGTCGCGAGTGGAGATATGAAATAAACAGGAGCTTTATTAAAAACGTGCGTGGTAGGTTGATCCTGTCTTGAGTGCATATTGCATATGAGATGCCTAGCCGCTCTGAGTATGTTTTTAAGCAAAATGAAAATATGTGTGTTTTGATGAAACTAGTATCCGTACTTTCTTGTTCTTATTAGTACATACAACTATTATGATATGGTGCGAATTACGTAAGTTACCTATAGTATATTTCAATGATAAATTCTACTAAGTTTTATCTTAATTATTATAGCAACTTATGTCTATCATTGAGATATATTTATGGTCTTCTATTTTTTAACATTAATCACGTCTTAAACGTTTTCAAACGTTATTTCCTTTTTACGCGTATAATTACTTGTATTTCTGTAGCTCTCGAGCAATAAAGATCCCTCGGGAATAGCACTTGCCGCTGTTACTGCCACTAAAGCGACGACTATCAGCTTTATGTCTTAAGCGACAAACACGTGCGATAAAAATACAACGCACGATTTTTTTTTCTTTGCAGAATTATATTTTGTCGTGAAATTTCAAATAAAGTTCCAGATACTTTTTAAAAAATAAAACGACTACGACAAATCATCAAAACTGATTTCTTAGTCAACGTCAAATTTAATATGACATTAATTTATTTAAGAACATACATCAGAAATGTTATTAAATTCATGAGCCATAAAAACCTCATGTAATGCTAAAAACTCTTTACTCGCGTTAAATTCGTAACTTAAGCCTTAGATAAACCTGCGGCCCGCAATGTTCTAGTAATGGGGTCATTTGTCCCATCCGCCAATAGCACGAGAATGTGCAAGGACTACAATTTGCCCAAATTATCGCGAATAGCCCGAGGGACAATGTTTATTTTTTTAATTAAACCGTGCTTAGATTGAAGACTTTAATCTGAACCGGATAATAGTTTCCATTCGATTTATTTGATTTCTCGAAATGGGAGTGCTTTTGTGTTCAATGATGACATTTCGGCCATCCAATCGAATTGGAGAGCCTTTTCTACAAACCCTTTCGAGCTCGCTAACTTGACTGTCTGATTAATTTACTTCAACAAACCTTGCATCGTCATGATTCCAGTCTAAAATGTCGACGGCCATCTTTCTCAATCTGATGTCGGCTACATGGAGATCATGAGCAGTTCTCCTCGCTGCAGCTAAACGCCTCCATAACGGCACATCTCTAGCCGCTGCCGCAGCTGCAGCGGCAGCAGTGTTCATCTCTTCGAGTCTCGCTTCAACGCAACGTTGAGCACTTCGGACGTCATCTCGCTCAGCAGCGCAAGCTGCCGTCGATCGATGCAATCGAGAAAGAAGAAGTGGATACTTTGTCACGCGTTGTACGGGCACCTAAAATGTATAAAATATATAAATAGTTATATTTTGACTCTTTTTACTATACTAATTAACAAAAAACGTCGAAAAAGAAATTACCATTAAAAATGAGTTCAGGTTCATTCTCCTCAGAACTGTATTTTCCATTTGCGAGACGCGTAAGAATATCCTAAGCAGCTCTTTATCTTTTTCAAGACCAGCTAATAGAAGGGCAGCACCAGCTTGTTTAACGCAGTAGGACTGGAATGCTGTCAACATACCTGAACACTCTAAAAGTATCTTGCCAACATTGACAGTCAGTAAATCCTGAAACAAAATTTGATATAATCTATAAACTTTGACAAGACTAATTAATTAATCAAAAGAGAACCACTAAAAGAGTTTAAAACTCATAAAATTAGCATTCCAAATGACGTAAAATAAGAATATCATGAATATAAAAACTTCTTAAATAAAACCCTCGTTACCTCGTCTCCTTGATCAATAGCAATTTCTAAAGCATCTCTTAATTTTTCAGATAGAACTTGATTATTTTCAATGAGTTCTTCAACATTTAAGAATATGGCGCTTAGTTGTTCCTGATTTAAAAGACCAGCAACTAACATAGGTTTATAAAACTCTTCTAAAATTATTTGCAAATCACGACCATATTTTTCTTCAGTCTCAACTATTTCAGTGATAATTTCTTTTCTTTCAGCCCTTTTCTTCGCACATTTACGGCATACCAAAGGAGCATACATTGAACCTGAAAATGAAATTAAAAATATATATATGAGTTTAGTGAAATTACAATACAAATAATATGTAGTAGGTAATAGTAATATACAAATGATAATAATTACGAACCCTGTTGGGTCACTTGTGTTTCCACTGTGGTGTCGCAATCTTCGCAGAGATGAATTGGTGTATCTTTGTCCGATATTGTATTACACGGCGAAATTTTTCCCTGCAATCGGCTTCTAGATGATTTACTTGTTTCTGAACCAACGCCAGAATCATTTCTTTCTATTTCTGTTGAGGTTTTCTTGCAAACAACAGACTTTTCAATGTTTTCATGATTAATAATCAAAGAATTATCTTCACTGGAATCTGATGCATTGGATAATTGGCTTGTGTTGCTGCTTAAATGCGTGTTGATTTTAGTGTTCATAGTTTTGTTTTTAGGTGTGTCATTTTCTGTGCTATAACTTGTTATATACGTTTCTTCATCGTCAATTCCTCTTTCCTTAGCATCAACCAAATACGATAAAATGTCATATTTAGATGCTCCTTCAAAAATTGATCGAGATCCACTACGTTTTTCATCATCTAATAATGATAATGAATTCGGAGGAGGATTAACAGGTAGTGGTGGTGGCATTTCACCTATTTCTTCGTAAATCGGATCACTGTTGAGACGAATTGATTCATAATGATGATCGTCATCAGTGTTACTTGCCACTTCAATATCACATAAAGCAGCGTCGACCAACATTTGATAAAATTTAGATCTAGTGGAGGTAGTATCATCTTCCGTTGAGAGTTCACTAGCGGAAGCATTATAACAGTCTGACATAGGTTCGAGATCTGAAAATACTCCCATAGCACCGCTTTCATACTCCATACTTTCATAGGGAGCAGAGCAGCCATTGTCGTCATTTTCGAGGCATGCAGATAGGACAACAGCCTTCTTTTCCGACTCATACTGTTTGGCGCTTTCCTGTTCCAATGATGTATTCTTTTCTTCATCTTTTTTTATCATTTCCTCTTTGAGATTTTTAAGAGAGCTTTCAATTAACTTTCCAACTGTTATTTCATTATTTCCTGATGAATCTTGATTTCTGGTTTCTTGCAATTTTATAAGCGAGTTTTCTATCAATTTTTTAACTAAGTTTGAATCAAGCCCATCAGCTAAATGACCAAAGAAAGGGTCTTCAAAGAGTTTAGTTACGAAATTCCCATTTTCATTAGTTCTGCAATCTTTTACAGAATTTCCTTCGGGCATATTTATATCGCTTGATGTATTATTTTTACCACAAACGTGTGGGATAAGATTTAGCCTTACGGCCTCTACTGGGTCACTAAGTATATTTGACATATCTGAACTACTTATGTCATTAAACGAAGAAACAGAATCATTTTTCGAACTGTCATTATAATACTCCTCGTATGTATTACCTTCATCTTTTTTAACTTTATTTTCAGATAAATTTGTTCCTATATAAATCTGACTTTTAGATTTTTTAATTTCTTTTTGAGGTGTCCCAACACTTATAGTAACAGTAGTTCCTGTTTGATAAGTATCACAAGTATTTCCTGATCCATCATTTACCACTACTGAAGAGAGATAAATTGGTGTGTCACTGCTAACATTCATTGTAGAATAACATTCATTTCCATCTATTTGAATTGATGTTTTTCTTGGTTCGTTTTCATTGGCTTCTGTTGAAGTCATCTTCGTGTCATCTCCTTCATCAGAGTCGAATTGTTTTACTCTTAGAACAGTTCTTTGTTCATAATCATTGGCATCAGACCATTCATCGCTAGTAGAACTTGTGGAGTTGTTTCTGATAAAACGAGTTTTTACGTAATTATTTTTCTTGGATTTTGATCGATCTTTGGCTTTCAATCTTGGTGGTGGCTCTGGAGATTCTGATATACCGCGACGCAAATTACTTAATATTTTTTGTGTTATGTCACTACTATCACTCAAGTTACCCAACTCCATTTCATTCTTAATTGAATAATTTGGTACATCCTTTTTTTGTCCAGTTTCATTAGGATTTATGTTTTCATTACGTTGGTCTAATTCATCAAAGGCTCCTAAAAAGACTTGACTAGTATGACCATGTTTATTTTTCGAACGTAAAGCCATTGTATCAAGAAATTTCGGCGGAGCAACTGATAGTATAGTTGTCAAGCGTTCGGATTCTGAACGACGTAGTATCGGTATTTTCGGAACTTCGTTATCTGAAAAAAAACAAAAGAATGATATTAAAAATACTATATAATGGATAAGAAACAGCTTAAAAATAAGGCTAATGTATAAGCTATTAATTACCTTCTGAGGGATTTTCCATAGTACGAGGCGTGTCTTGTGGCATTTCTTCCAGTTCCTTTCGACATGTATTCTCCGAGCCTTCTTCTGAAGCGTTATTAATTTGAACATCTTCGTATGTATTAAGATCGTCAGCGTTATCTTGTGTAATTAATTTAGTCAGTTCGTCATTTGTGTCACTCAAACTGTGACTGACAATGTCCCCTTCCGCAACCACATCTTCTTCTGTGTCAAGGTTTATATCTCCAGGTATTCCACGTACAGTATTTTCTTGCAGGTTAAATTCAGCCGTGTAAATTACTTTTGTTTCCTCATTTTCTACTAAAAATTGTACACGTTTTCTATGCAGAATATTTTGTGAAGTGAGAAGTCCTTTATCTTTGGGTTTAGGTAGGTAAAATTGTGAAGAGTTTACACGCTTCTTTTCAAAAGATTCATCTGATGTTTCCGATTTTATGCTAGTATTATAAACGTCGCAGTTTCTAGGTTTTTTCAAAATAGATTTTATGTTTTCTGAACTATTATTTTTATATTTTTGGTTACGAAAATTTTCTGCTGTATTTTTCCTAACATAGTTTCTTTCAGGTAAACGTTGGTTATCACTTTCACTATCATCATCAGTTTTAACATTTCGTACTCTCCTTGGTGGTCGTTTTGGTGATGAGCTTTTTTGCTTTATTTTACTCGAAGTTGTTACGGTAAATCCTTTTTTGTTGGAATTTTTGTATGCTGATAATTTATTGTTTTCATTTTTAATATTTGGCAATAATAAAGAAGGAGATGTTTCTTGTGCTTTTAATTCAAAATTTTTGAGATCACAATTTAATGAGTCGTAACTGGTCATATTCTGAACGGCATATGTTTTTGATTCATCCGATATTCGAATTCGTTGTCCGCTTATAGCCTTAACGTTACTGTCAGACTTCGATTTACTTAATGTTCTCATATTTTCAGTTTTTAAAGATTCTTGAAATATATCACCATAATCATCATCAAACTCTATTTCCACTAATGACTTTGAATTGGTATTTGACTTAACCAAATCGTAGGGGTTTATATCGCAAGACAATATCGACTTCTTACAGTCATTTGCATTATTAGTGTCTTCATCTACCCAAACTTCACTTACGCGACTCACTGATTTACTCCTACTTTTCCGTAAAGTTTCTGGACTTGGTTTCTTGTTCTTGCCTCTGCATGGGCTGATACTTTTAGCTCGTGATCTTGATGTTGAAAACTGACTTCCAATGCGAGCTTCATGAGGAGGTGCCAGTCTGCTCCTTCGCATCAAATCATAAGGGTCAGATTCTCCGCTCGATTTCAATATTGAAGGTCTCGATTTGGATCCTTGAACTCGAACTGTTCCCGCTCTAAGTAAGCCAGCATCTCTATTAACTTGATGACCCCTCACAGTGCCACCAACAAGCATCCGGGGACTTTCAGCTATCGTTAAGGGTAGTCGAGATCCTTTACATTTCTTACATATACTGACTTTGGTAGAGCTGGTTTTTTTTGTACCGTTAAGGTACTCAGGACAGGAACATAGTATTACGGCATAATTATGTGGCGTAGGTTTTTGTGGCGTACTTATAAGAACGGGACCCGATACGTCTGGATACGCTGAGAAAACACTCGGTCTCATCGGTGGGGTTTGAGTGCGAACTGAGCCATAGAGCCATGTCTCAGCGTACTTCATTGATTTTGACAGAGCGGACCCACCGGGTCCACTTATTGTTCCATACATATATGGACTTTCCGGTGACTTTTCTGATGATTTTACACTCCCTGAAGTATTCAATTTCAGTTTTGACGACCATTTCTTCGGCCTTGTGCTCTCTGATGTATCATAAATCTGAAAATAAAAATATACTTTATTCACATCGCAGTATAATGGAATGTAAGAAAATATTTCATAATAGCTAGAAACATCCTTTTAATTTCGATAAATCTGTCTAGACAGACAAGTTAATTCTATCTTATTTTCAAGCCTCAAGTTTTCTGAATTATTAATATCAAAAAGTCATCTTGAAGCAAACGCCGAACATGGAAAACTTTCCTGAAATATATTTATTGAGAGAGTTTTATAGAATATGAATCTTAAACACAATTCAATTTAAGATATTTATATTATATTTAAAATAATCACTAAGTAGGTATAGGTTAAACTTACATTTTTACATAAAAAGATATCATTTCCGTTTTTGAGTTTAGTAGTCCTAGCTCTACTAAACTTAAAAACGGAAATTTCTTTCATCTATAGCTAGACAACAAAGGAAACTTTAACTGACATACTTCAAACCTGTTAGGTATTTTAGAGCATGCACCAAAAAAGCTGCCCGTTAGAACAGTGGAAGTCTGATATGACAAGTCCAGAATAAAAAGATAGGCTACAGTGTTTTTTGCATATATTATTTTTCATATCAAATAACGAAAACCATTCACCGACACGTTTACATTTTTATCACTTGAATAGTGCTCATGCATTCCTTTACACATTGTTGAATGAAACTCATATTTAATTATAGAATTAAATTTTGTAGCATTTTGTTATACTTATACCCATTAATATATTGTTACCACGTTTAGGGCGGCCACATACATTCGGAATTTCCGTTTCGAAATTCCGATTCGAAAAACCGTTTCGGGATTCCGAACGCATTAAATCCATACAAATCTATGAATCTGTCACACACTTCAGTTTTTTTCCGTTCGAAATTTAGATCAAAATTCCGAACGGAAAAAAACTGAAGTGTGTGACAGATTCATAGATTTGTATGGATTTAATGCGTTCGGAATCCCGAAACGGTTTTTCGAATCGGAATTTCGAAACGGAATTCCGAATGTATGTGGCCGCCCTTAGTAGAGATAACAATATCATGAAGATAACAAAGTCATATCAATCGCTGGGAACTGATATGGGATGAAGTGGAATTCTAATTTGGAACCGGTATTGGCCGACCTGCCTTTTGTCCTGTATCGTACTAGATAACAATACGTCTGGCAGTTTGATTACCCCCTTTTGATCCTGACAATCCATTTCATGACAGACTGAGTTTCAAGACAAATCGATATCAAAAATATATCCCAGCCTAACTTTAGATTAATAAACGAACGGAGGAAAGTAGGTTATTAAATAAATCCTTGTCAGTTATTATACTAAATTGTTTGATATTTAATTTTTGATGTGACAGTGGTGAATTTATCCTATTAGGTACAAGCTATAAAGTCGGTAAATTTGCTGAATAAGGGCATGGCGATAAATCTAGGTATGGAAAAATACAATGACGTTGTGTAAAAATGTCTAAAAAAATATTTATTAAATTTTGAAAATTTGGTTATCGTTCTTTAGGTTAAATGGTAACTACCTATAAAGTTCAGTGATTAGACACGTCATTTCCAATTTGATAACGCGGTTAAAGTATTAAATGTATGATTGATTGGTGATATTATTTATTTCGAAAATCACAATAACAAACTAAAATACATTTCTTTGGTATAATTTTCTTCCACGTGTCATAATATAAGATGTTATTACAGTAATGAAATACAGCCGATAAGCAAGATTAGTAGCATTACCAACACCAATAGGGTTCACATTATGTAAAATAAATCACTTGCTTTGTTATATAAAACGCATATTTTTAAAGCAATTTAAAGTGGACTTTATCTTCTTCATCGTATGATTCTAATCACAATAGTACATGTGGCTACATGGCCTCGCAGAAGCCTTAAGGGTAAACGTTCAGGATGTCATGGTTTTCAATTTACTTGAACAATAGGTTGGATAATCTGTTCTGAATACGATACCTACACGAGATTGCACACTAACGAGCAGGGACGGAGTTTTGATTAATTTCTTTTTGTATCTTGAATATCAATTGATCGATGAATCTCATATCACATATATATTACTAATGGTTTCAACGTAAAAACAATCTTTTGGGATGATTATGCATGATTACGGTAAATTGAAAGACATATCACACGTATAAATATGTATGTATTGATAGCTTTTAAATAATAACAACCTCTGTGTTTCACCAATTCTAATAAAGTACTTCAAAAGGATAATCTAATAGCAACCCAAGGTAATTTTAACAACGAAAACCTAAACTATACCTATTTTGACATTACGAGAAAGATTTTTAGAACGAACTTTTTAGCGAGAGCTAGTTAGCAAACAGCTGTTAGCGAAACGAGTTTGAATGTACCATTTGCCACTAATCTTATTGCGTGGTAACATAAAAACTCTTTAAAGCAGTGCATTTAATTTTACTTTGAATGGTGAACGAAATCGTGCTGAGGCTGGCGCAAGAGTAGACTTCGGTGGCTAAAATGTAGTCATAAGGAATTGAATGTATATATGGTCCGTGTTTAGCATTAGTGTTTCAACCCACACCAAGCTAGTTTTGAGATATCGGCGATTAAAGTTTTTTGAGAACATTCTTCTTTTTCCGCTTATTTTAAGCAAAAAAAGTATTGATATGTGGTATCATTTTTTTTGTTGAAATGCATAGATTAAGGATATAAATGTATTTATTGGAATAAATTCAAAATTTAAAAGAAAAAGCAGAAAAATGGTTAATGCTTAATGGCTATAAGGTTTATTACATTTAGCATTTATGTGCTAACCCACATAACAGTATGAGAAATTCTCATTTGTTGTTTTAAAATGAATATGTTTTACACTAATTTTTGGAAAACGTAATAAAATAAACTACTAACGTATTAAAACTTTAATGTAAGTACACATTTATGGAGTTTTTATTGTTTTAACATGTTTCAAATAACATTATTATAAGTTCTGCTAAAAATCTGAAATAGGTACAACAAGTTGACACTTATATTATTTAAATTACTTAAAAATCTTAACCAAATTGATTTATTATTATTATTTTATCATATTGAATTAAACCAATAATATATACTTCCGTACCTAAAAGCTTAATAAACCACCTAAAAACCATTTTTCGAATATAATAATTTCTGATGCCTTCGCGGTTATTACACATTGGAATGAAACAACTATTAACGGATTTAACTCGCGTATTTTTATTTTATTTTATTTGCTGACGTTTCGGATTCTTTACAGTTTCCATAATCGTAGCATGACTAAGCTGACAAAGGTCTAACGCTAAAGTGATTTATACAGTTATGCAAACTACCTTATATTTAAATTACAAACTATAAGGTAGTTTGCATAACTGTATAAATCACTTTAGCGTTAGACCTTTGTCAGCTCAGTCATGCTACGATTATGGAAACTGTAAAGAATCCGAAACGTCAGCAAATAAAATAAAATAAAAATACGCGAGTTAAATCCGTTAATAGTTGTTTCATTCCAACATTTTTCGAATAGTTGATAAATTGTGGAGACAAGTCGGTCTGCCATTCTATAATATTATTATGTGTAATATTCTAATTTTTGTCACACACGTTTTAATCTAATGATGGATATAAAAAAATATCGGTTAAGTGCGAGTTAGACTCGCGCACCAAGGGTTCCGTACTATAAATAACCTGTAGGTAGGTATATATTTTTTAATGATGTCATTAAAAATGTATGGTTTTCGTATTTTTTTCTTTATGTGTGCTATATGACGTTACCTCGTACTAAATTAATTCAAGATCCTGAGTTCACGAGAAAACTTTTGTCAATTCGCGGCATAAACGGCTGTTCTTTTGATTGCGTTGGCGATTTTTTTGTTTTTTTACAATTCCAAGGGACGGTAGTCCTGAGTATTTGATATTACTCTGAATTTTAGTTTGATACCTACCTCCACGCGTTACTGAGGTAAAGGATCACACAGACAACAAAGTAATCCTGTAAGGGTTCCATTTTTTTTCCCTTTAAGATACGGAAACCTAAAATGTGTATTGATTTTATTTAATATGATAAAAATAATAATAATAAAAAAATAGGTTTGGTTAAGATTTTTAAGTAATTGAAATAATATTTAAGTGTTATTTTTTACATTTATCATTAATAGAAGAACATATAATGTTAGTAATGTTAAACACGGTCCATATTATGTTTTAAATGCTTAAGTTAAAGTTTTAATTAATTACAATATAACTGATTTATGTTTTAATTATATTAAAACATGAACAATGATTACTTCAACGTTACTTGAGTGACTACTGACGAACGCGTCAGTCACGTCATTATTTTAGCGAAAACCTAAATTAGCTGTCGACCGAAACACGGGCTACCTACGTAAAATCATTCACTCTTATTATTAAGTTACATTATGTTATAATTAGAACTTTTATGATGAATAGAAGTAGGTATATAAATATACTTGTTTCAAAATTTGTTGATGGATATTCCATAACAAAAATGTATAATTTAACTAGTGGCAATCAACTACTAGAGACTAACCAAAGTTCAGATTTTTGTTAAGAAAGATACCTATACCAATGGCATTTCATGGGATAATTCCAATGCATACATTTATCCAAACATCACTTACGACGCACGATTAAAATGTAAAATAGCATCGAGATAACTACGTATAGAAGTAATGCTACATTTTAGTGGTTTTATTTTGATATTAAATGTAGCCACTCTGCGCTTGGGCAAGAGATAGTCACGACCGAGACCAAACATTTGTAAGCGCTAACTATACTATAGCAATTTACTACTATAATAGGTAAGTAGTACATAGAATTGATAAGGCTTTCTATAAGACTTTATCGACTTTATTGATTTATTATTACTTTTTTTTCTAGAACGTATTCCGCCGCTCAAACTAGATCTCGAGCCAAGTTATAAAAAAATGACACACTATTATAATTAAGCTGGTAACTTATAAACCCAAAAATGTTACCTATATCATCATAACATTCGGCCCAAAGACGTCACGTCAGAGCATTAACCTCACTATAATGACCAGTCTCAAAATTACGTACCTAAATTAAAATATATTACCTACTATTAATAAGCACGCCGTAAAAATATCTCGTACGCATGGTTATGGATTCCGCGTGCGCCGTGCGGTTTGTAATTCTAACCGGCAGTTCTCATGTGACGAATCTTGTAGGGCATATGATACGTTATAGCCTTAGAGCTAACCTAGTTACTATCTTTGTAGGTAGCCAATAATATCATGTTACCGTTGAAAATCTATGTCCTCGAAATAAACTTAATTTCTAAACTATGTTGGGATATTTAGTAGCGGCTACAAGTTTAACGATTACCTACTATCTATATATATATAAATCAATTGCTGTTCGTTAGTCTCGCTAAAACTTGAGAACGGCTGAACCGATTTGGCTGATTTTAGTTTTAAAATGTTTGTAGAACTCCAGGGAAGGTTTAAAAGGTGAGTAAACTTGGAAAAAAATAGAAAAAAAAACTGTGTACGCGGTACGAAGTTCGCTGGGTCAGCTAGTATATTATAATAATATATTAAATTTCTTCTTGGGTGAATTTCGTAATTAAAAAATATAAACTGTACCTAATAATATAGAATTTATAATTTGATTTTACACTGGGCGCTATTTATTATATAGAGTGAATTCCGTTAGATGCAGTATTATAGTCTCCTAAAGTGGTTTTTGACTTACAGTAATATTCTCAGGTTAATTGAAAAGACATTACAGTTCATAGCTCCCATATTTATTGCTAAATTAGTGACATTAATCAACTTATAAAAGGAACTTTAAATTACTTTTCAAAATCCCCGACCATTACGGCGCTGTAATAAAGTTTTGTTACAAAATGCTAATTTGAGTCAAATTTAGCGAGTCGGAAAGCTAACCTAATTTAAATTAGACACTAAAGGGAATCGAGATTTGCAATTATCTAAATAAGAGAATCCACTGTTTGAAAACTAAATTAAGCAATTTCGTGCATGGCTTGATTGTTTGGGAACTTAGTAACATAGTACCTCCCCACCGGGTTAAAGTTTAAGAGAATATTTTCATCAAACTCCCCACACGAACTTAGAACAAATATGCCTTATTGTTTTAGGTATATTAAATAAAAATAGACCTCAAAATCATAATTTTATTGAAGAAAATTTTTTTAACGGATTTGCCTTGCATTATTAACGTGCAACAAATGGAAAATGATAATCGGTTATAGGATGTCACTTTTAGTAATAATATTTCTGTGGCAAATTACCTGCATTAACGAGTACCTAAATTTGCTATTGCACTGCCAATTTCTTTTATGTACTTTATTTTTCCAGGTACCCATAAAACTGCTTGAATGTAGATCTTACGAAGTACATAACCCTTTATCCGTTTAATGAGCTATTACGCATTGAAGCTACTTATAATGTTTCAGAACAGGTATACAAAGGTAACATTGTTCAGGATATAAGAGCTATTATCTGAACCGTGCTCGATATTACAGATGTTGAGGAACTCTCTATTCATTGAGAAAGGAAATGTATTGATATTTTTCTTGAAGAACTCGTAACAGGATAGTTACTTGGCAAACTCGTTTAAAAGGTTATACGATGCTTTGACGATAGGATTCAGTAAATATACGATGGGAAAAAGCTTTAGAGGATTAACTCGCCTACAATGTAGCAGTCAGGTACCAAGTAACTTGGTAGAAATTTAGGTTTTATAGCTAAAACTATACAAAAAAATGCGCCGTATTTCGAGTAGGTAATGTAATACACTTATAACAATACATGTAGGTAATCTCATGTTATAAGTACCTGCTCAAAATGTATTATCGTGTTGTGAAAGATTTAGTTGAATTTAAATGTACAAAATGTTATTGCCTTAGATTATAACAGTTCTCCAACATTATATTCAAGCAAGTATACGCCATTAAACAAATGCTCAAACGAATTGAAATTTCCGAGCCAGTGGTTGAAAACATCTTCAGTTCTATGTGCAAGCTGCATGCTCGTCACATAGTACTTGTATAAACTTCGCTTGTTTGTTATTATACTACGAACATGTGGAGATTATGCACTTCATGACAGTACGTCGTAAGATTAAGTCAGAAGTTGCTTAACATCGAAGCATCTTATGAGCAAACTTATAGGGGATTTGACATAATTATACCTATTAAACATTATAAATTTCATAAAACTAAGAACTTCATATGTTGATTATCAGTTATTGAAATATGAAATGCTTTTGATGTTTAAATATTCTATATATTTTTTAAGTTATCTTGATTGAAACAGAAAAAGAAAAATGACTAAGTAACCTATAGTTTGGAACAAAAACTTTAATAAGTTGTGCTAAAATCCACAAAATCCTTTGCACACATAACCGATAAATATTCAACCTCGTTACTCTGTAGTATCTCGGTAACCTTATTCCTGATATAAAAAAGCCTTATAAAAGCAAGTAGTGCTTATGACATGCGACCTTTTGCTGAACCGATCCATACACGACGGTATATCGAGTTCGCGCCTCTTATATTTTTTACGCCGCTTCCTCTTTCACCAGTCGTTGTCACATATTCAGAAATTGAATTTTTAATAACACATTCAAAAATGCATTTTAGATGCAATTTTTGAAACTACAAGGCTGTATGAGGGTGGGTTCTAAAAATATAATATCTGAAATCCCTACTAATATTATAAATGCGAAAGTAACTCTGTCTGTCTGTCTGTCTGTCTGTCTGTTACGCTTTCACGCTAAAACTACTGGACCGATTTAAATGGAATTTGGTACAGAGATAGTCTGGAGCCTGAGAAAGGACATAGGCTACTTTTTAACCGACTGCAACAAAGGAGAAGTTCCACGCGGACGAAGTCGCGGGTAGAAGCTAGTGTACCTATAAATATATAGGTATTGTAAGAATTATCAATTCAGCGTTCAGTATCGCTTACAATCCCATCGTAATTGTCTTGTTTACACCATTTATGGACGCAATCACTGGATTGGGAATATAGACACACCCAATTCTAAGTAATTGAGTTTGTTTTTTTATATTTGGGTTTGTTGCGTGCATGTCATTAATTAATACCTACTAAAACATATAATTAATCGAATTTGCTTAGTGTTGCATGTATTCCAGCAATCAGTACGTTAATTT
Organism: Polylopha cassiicola; assembly: GCA_038024825.1. Lineage (NCBI taxonomy): Eukaryota > Metazoa > Arthropoda > Insecta > Lepidoptera > Tortricidae > Polylopha > Polylopha cassiicola. Next base: position 8,314,931 of record CP149044.1, on the reverse strand, counting down.
ATTTTTATTAATTTATATATACAAGTCCTTCAAAACGATTACAATGTGTATAAACTGACAGCTTATGTTTTTATAATAGGTAAATTCTTTGACACTAACGGCGTAACTACCACAGTACTCTATGGTTTCATCTACTGCATTCAATCCGATAGGTCGCGCTACTCGAGATTAGAGGGCGAAATATTTTAATGGAGCCGCAAATCAACCTGCAGCACCGCGTATACACTTGTTCGGTACGAATAGATAGCCTTTTTCACATCCACTCTTTGTTGTTTTTGTGGGGAAAATAATTTTGTAATGTTTTTTACAAAATATTGTTACAGTTTTACAATTTTAAATCATTCAAACAAGAAAATGAAAGCAATATTGGTGACGATAAATAACTGAACCTTAACTAAAAGACATTAATTAACTGCTATACATTCAAAGTGAGCTTACCCATCTTGTTTATATTATTAAATCTGTCTGTACGGACCTGTAGTTAGTATGTTACAATTAATTAATTGAGTAATTGGTCTAAATATAGGCACAGAGTCAAACATATTTCAAACAATCCTGTGTAGGCTGGCTCATAGATTTATTTTCCAATATGGCCACACCTAATTGTTTTTGCTGCGCTCACGCCACTGTTTCATTTATTTCGCGCTTCCGTTTCCGGCTGAACTGTAAAACTTTCGTTGACTGCCCGAAACGCTGATATTTTTCATACTATTTCGCCGGTGGTTTTGTCCGGCAAAAAAGCGCGTAACAAAATCCGAGTGTTAGGGTACCGTATAACGTTGCATTAAAATGGTCAAAGGGACTTCAACTACAATCTTTTTCGTTTGTCGGTAACAATCGGTTAAATGTCAGGGTCGCAAAAGTAGATCACAGAAATAATTAAGGATAAATAATCTGACAACACAATCGCTACCCCAAATATCATATTTTTAATACAGTATACATACAATAAGGCTTAACTTGTCTGTATTTTTTCTATTATAAATAAAGGTAGGTAAAAAGAAAACGTATAAAATAATTGATGTGAGTGTGTTCAATTTGGTACCTTAATGATATAAAAAATGGACGTATTATAGAACGCATTGTAGTATGCTTTAAATATGTGCCTCTAGTGGTCAACATAATACATTTTTAATAGACACTGTTTATTAAGACATCGAGGTTATAATATATACGGAACGGCATCTCAAGTAAAACTATGTAGGGGAGTACCTACACGTATCTTGTTTATTTAGGTACCTACTATCAGTAAAATGATTCAAGGCAAGTTTAAATGAAGCCTAAATTTTAATATTGAAGTACGGAACTCTCAGTTCACCGACGTGCATCCATTTAATAGTTTTTGTACGTGGTCGTGCTGGCAGTGAATTCAAGTGATAAATGTTTTAGTGCACTCTGATAATATTCCGTTACTGCACCACGGAATACCGTTCCATTGCAAGCCGGGAAAAAAGGCAAATTGTCATTTTCGCGGATAAATGCGAAAACAAATATCCATATTAAAACTGACAGCTGTCACTGTTGTAATTTATCTTGCGCATTAAAATATTACCTTGTATATGTAACGGTTTTATTGTTTCCTGTAAATAGTAAATAGCAGTTTTAATACTAAATACCACACTTGGAATACGTATTAGTTTTCCCGAAAGGACATTTCAGCTACTCAAATTAATCATATTATTTGTGTTGTCAGCAGTAGTACTACACGACGCCGTAAAGTCAATAAATGAAGATCCCAAGATTTCACCACAAGTTTCGATCGATCTGATAAAACTGTGTCAGTAAATATGCCTGACAATACCTAAATAGGCCATGTATTGAAGATATAATTGGTATAATCGGTCGATGACTCAATTTAACGACATTTCAATTTTATGTTAAACATGTACAATGCAGTAGCAGCTTATCAAGTTAGACGGAAAAACACCAGAACTTTCCAGTCACGTACTTGGTATTCCATTTCAGCCGCTCATTTGCGGAGCTTATTGTTATATCCGAGTTATGTAGTACTTTTGACTTTATTATTATTTTCATATAAACATAAACATGGGAGTTCACAAGAGGATATCATTCATGGTGTAAAAGAGATTCACGTTATAAAGCCCTGATAACATATTACATGAAAGGAAGTGCTTTGAATGAAGAATGGATCGAAAAGATTATATTTAGCCTTGGCTAAAATACTATTAGTGTATTTACATACGTTGGTAAGTACAATTACTTTAACAAATACCTACTTGTACTTATATTAGGTTAGGTAGATTCTAAATTGTCCCCCTTTTTGGTTTTATTTCGTTTATTAATAAACGCTTAAGATTTTAGTCAATGATAACAGTGTACATCCCATATTTCCAACAAATTGATTGGATGGAGTGTAACTAAAATATGTAGATACCTATCTACCATACCTGTCAATACAAACATGGTTCAAAGCAACTAGGTAAATGTGTATAATGGTATAATATAGAATAGACGTAAACTATTTATTAATAAATAAGTAGGTACCTATGTAATTATATTATGCACCCATATATACCTAATTGGCAACAACGTTGCTTATTTTAGACCTTTATTTAAGATTGAACATCAAATCGACAAGTAGTCTCCTCATAACAAAGGATTATCATCGGGGTTCAGAATCTATAATCCAGAATCTATAGTCTCAAAACCTACCTATGGTATGGTGTCCGCGTCTTCAGATTTTCCAAGGATAAAGTTCAAAAAACATTTTTTTTTACACAATATGTATATAGAAAATGCTTTCCTATGCAATTTTCGCGATAGACATAACATATCATGCACTTGCATGCTGATTGCTTGACTATACCTACTTGCTTCTAGTTAAACCTATACAAACAAACACACCCAATCAATTGACTGCCGCAACAATTATTGCAGGCGCTTTGAGGTGAATTTATACAAATCAAATCCTTCTCAAATATGTATTTAGCTCTTACCTACCTATTTATTATAATACAGAAAAATATCAAAAGACAAATCCCCGGTCATTCAATTATAGCTAACTGTTGTTTGGAAAAACTGACAGGACTAATGGTTTTGTTATTTTTTTTGTGAAACATAATTAAATTGCAAATAAAACCGATAGGTACCTATATTATTATAGCCGATGCTTTTAGGTTAAGGCCTAAATTAATGATACCCTTAAATATCGGACACGTACCTAATAATAATTTGAATGATGTCAAAAGAGGAGAACATAAATATATAATTTTAATAACGTCGTATTAAACATTGACCTGAAGTGACCACTTCGATCCAAAGTTATCGTTGGCAGGATAACCGTATTCCCATAAAGCGTGCTTAAGCTTCAAGTACCCATTACCCAAACGGTTACTATAAAACCGCAAGTAATGTCTCGGAAAGTTGCAGACATTATGGTCACGGGGTAATTACAGAGAAAATTGTCTATGCCTAGAAAAACTAACACCATTAGCCATAGAAAGGAATACGGTTTAGTTATAACAAACTGAAAGTTTAAGCCTAGAATATATTATTATTATTGAGACATGTCCTATGTACCTATATAGGTACACTATGAACTTTATAATATAACTAGCTGCCCGTCCCGGGTTTGCCATTTTTAGTATATTATTACATACCTACCAATTTTCATGATCGGTCCAATAATTTTTGAGTTTATCGATGTCATATATACTTGCGAACATCCTTATGGGTATATAGATTATTAAAGCAACCGATAAATGTTTCTAATTGCAAATAATTTAACGTAAATAACTATATAATATATTACGTATTTCTTCCTCAACTGTACTTGTTTCAGAAGGATAACCTTTGGATTATCCCAATCTGTTTTATTTCCTTGATTTATGTTTCCGTGTATTTCATTCTAGGGTACCTATAGGTATAGATACTTACTAATTATTTACATAAATGTTTTGGATAAACTAAATTTATAACATACCTATATGCCAAAGCAAGTACTGTTCAGTTGCTATGTGGTCTCTACTAGTTTTCACGGTACCATTTTTTTTTATAAGTGCCTTTTAAGGAGAATAAAACACTATCCACAATCTACGAGGCATAATAACTTTTAATTGATTTCCATTGTATCTTTAGACGCTTGAACTAGTAAAATCGTTACGGCAGTATGTATCTTCTATAATGTATATAACATCTAACTAAGTGTTCTTCATTTCATCCGATATACGTAAGGATATTCCGTCGACTCGTTGTCGGTAGCAGTTAAAATTTTATTGAATGCGACTTTTACGCGATCATATAAAATCGGGTATGGGGTCCCACCAACGTGTGGAATCGGTCTATTTTTATGCCCCGAAAGTCGTAACTTTTGAGTGGATTTTTTTATTCACACGACAGTTTCTACAACTGTATTCAAATACTTTTCGCCAATTTTTACGCTGGCGGTGTAAAAATTTTAGGGCATTTATCATAGGTACGTAACGAATTTTTGCGCAAGTTTAGTGTTTCACACTTTGATAGCGGTATAAAGTTGGCTTTAAAAAGGACATAGGAGACCAAAGTGGCTGTTAACGTCAATACTTTTATTTATTGGTTTACGGTGTAAATGCTCGAAGGAATGCGTACATAAACTTCTTTTTTATTACCGGGTCAGACATTTAGGCTGCATTGAATACTACGTATTTAGATAGAGTGCTACCACCTCACCAGTAATTTTAAAATATCCGGGAACCCTGGATAAAATTATACTTACCTACCTACTCGCAAAGTTGCAGCAGAAATAAATTAAGTAGGTACCATTTTTACCACATAGATAATTTGTAGATATTATATTCTTACCGTAACGGCATAATTCTTTCAAAAATATTATCTGGATACATACCTGAAATAAAAACAAAATATTCAATTTAATAAATTGTAAAATAAACATACTATAGATATTTTAGAAAATATTTGGATTATTATATAGACATATTATAACTTTACTCCACAAACAAGTGGCTGCTCAATGGAGATAATTATTTTAACTCGTATGCCTAATTTAGGTAGGTACCTAAGTATCTAATGTTTCTATTTGAATGTCAGACTCGGGTGAATGATCCTGCTCGCATCTCCTATTATTATTTATGTTACCACTCTTAATGCGCTCTTAATGATATTTCTCCACACGATTTCCAAATAAAATGAATTAAAAACATAAACTTACCTAAAGTTTGTAAAAGTTTTGTGCATAAAAAAATATAAGATAAAGTAAATTAAAAGAATGTATAAGTATGATTAAAAGGATTTGGAAGATCTTTATTTTTGTAATTTTATTAATAATTCGGTTGAATTATCTAATGGCTTCAAGATCGATTTTATAGACAAATGAGAATGTATTATGTACCAAATATGTTAAGTGAAAGTATATAGCAATTACATCCACTTATATTGTATTCTAATATATAATATATTATAAGTATGTACATAATATACGTAATATACTTGTAAATGTTCAAGAGAAGCACGATTGTTACAGACTCAATAAAATTATTGTGAAACAGTTTATTGCTAGAATATATTTAAAACAATCACATTACAAAACACTTTCAAAAAACATGGGCATTAAGTTAATAAGAGCAATAAGTTGTACTGAAAACTTATTTTTAGTTTATTGACCGTCCATAAATATATTAATGGCATGCTTATAATTACGGTACGTTGATATGTACGTAGTGCAATTATGAATGAAAATAAGACTTCATTAGTGAGTTGCTGACAGTTTTATTGATTAATTATTTAAATTGCTATGGTAATAAATATAATCAACACAATGATAAATAATCGATTATCAGGGTGGATCTTCACCGCTTCGACCGTAGTGTTATGTGCTTTCTGGTATATAATATATATTTTCTGTCCTCCGGTCAGAAAGCGCCAAATTTCTGGCCGCTGTGCTAAATAAAATTGCCGCTTTCTGGCTTCGTCGAACAGAAAAATAGTATACTGACCTCGGCCAGTAAATAAAAAAGCCTCAGATCACATTTTTGGCAACCTCGGCTTCGCCTCGGACGACAATAACGTGTGATCTGAGACATTTTTTATTTTACTGGCCTAGGTGCGTAACGTACTATTAACTTTAACATCGTAAACTTATACAATTCCCACTACATGGGGTTGTTAAGCAATTAACAATCTTATTAATATCGTTATAGTTTAGGTTTTAGTACCAGTCATTATTATGGTTTCACGAGAATAAGCGTCAGATGAAAAGGAACAAGACACCACAATCAACCAATTTTAGTTCCTCGATCGCCTATTACATTTTCATGGTAAAATGTAGCGCAAGTTCATTCGAAACCCCGAACTAGCCAAACTTGTATATACGGTAAAGCTATAATTAACAAGTACAATGATCATTAACATGATGATGATGTGACTGAAATACATCATGTGTAAAAAACTTCATCCGTCTGTCACCAGACTCTATCTCATGAACCATAACAGTGAAAATTTCAACTGTCTGCAGTTGAAATTTTCACGATGACGTATTTCTATTGCCGCCATAACAACAAGTACTAAAAAACCATGAAAACCACCCCGAAATTATATTTCGGGGTGGTTCTCATAGAACAAACTTATTATTTTTGCCGTTTTTGTAGATAATGGTACGTGTGCGAGCTCGTCTCGCACTTAGCCGGTTTATTTTATGTTTGACTAGTTTGACTACCAACTAATTCCTAGTAACTGAAACTAAATTGGCAATAATTTGTTGGTTTACCTTTTAATATATTTCTATCTATCTATTTACATAAACCGTTTGTTATACTGAAATTTACATGGAATGTGCAATCAATTATTTATATTAAATTTTATGATGTCATGAAATTAAAACCGTACGTAAAGGCGTATAAGATATTGAACATAATCTAATTTTAGCCTGGAGAAGTTACACGAGGCTTTTTGAACTACACAACTTTGACAATTTAGTATATTAACATCAATTACTGCTACATTAATCGTATAAGATTTAATCAAAGGTCACATCATCCTACGCATTCGTATTTTTGTTCATACCTATAATCTATATGTGATGTTCCTGGAAGTACGGAACAAACTGAAACCATTAGTAGAGGGCATTTAAGCTTATCGATGGTCCATTGGATAGGCATGTTGCACTAAAGTCTTTTTCATCATTATGCCCTTAAAATAATCGAAGTATTAGTTTTCGTCGATTTTTATTTTTCATATAAAATCAGACAGTTCTCAGTTACAATAACAAAGTCAGAACATCTTTTTTCTTTACGTCTCTTTTGAGTTTATGTCCTAAACATACTTTGAGAAAAATCCAACGTTATAAATTATTTCTCAACGTCCTTGATGTTTTATTCAAAAATGTTAATGTGAAGATCATGTACCTACTTACCTTATGCTATTTGTCTATAACTCTCAGAAAAAAAAATACTTAAGTACATTAATTAATTACATTTGTAATAATGTTGAAAACTATTCGAAGTAATATAGTATTTTAAAAAAATATAAAAATCGGTTTACTTAGCTACTTAACACTGAAACAAATTCTTACCAATACATATAATAAGAATAATATATTGACCATAATATTAGGATTGATATCCGCAGAGTGTTAATTACATTACTCTACAATACCTATACTGAAGAGTATTTGGATAGTACAAGTAGGTACACAAGCGGTGAATGTGGATTATAATATCGATCCATTCGAAATCACAGAGGAATAAAATACATAAATTACGGATAGTATATTATTACGTAACACGAAGAGTAACTATTATTTACTAATTCTAAAATGCTGAAATTGACGACATCTCTTCGGGTACCTAAGGCCTAGATTAGTAGGTCCATCGTGTTATTTATAGAAGTTTATAAGTCGCAGTTTGTTTCTAGGAAACTATAGAAATATAATATAGATGAGGGCTTGTTTTTATTTGTTTCATATGTAAATAAAATAAACTGCATAGTATGTTACTAACATTAACATAATGCTAAACGCTACTGGTCTCATCGATGTCTCCATTAATTTTATTTATAGGCTACTGCATGTTTACAATGAAAAGTAAAATGCTTATTAAATCCTATATTTTATTTTTACTAACACTATACAATGGTGATGAAATCTTGAATAATTTATGTAATATTTACGTATTTTTTGTACTTAGGTCAATTACCATACGTATAAAATATATTCTATCTATCTAAAAAGTATGTTAACATATTTAAAAAATTAACTTAAAACATATTTTTTTTTTAAATAAAGTTATAATTCATAGTAAGATAAAAGCTGTAAAATAATTGGCCAAATAACACACGCAGCAGTAAATATAGACAAACACAGCCGGACTTTCCGGATTGAAATCCCTTTATTTCTCAAATGACCATTATTCCTAATGCAACAAGTTTTACTCTAATTTCCCCAATAAACAGAGCCCCAAAGCGAAGCTCACAAAAGGTGAACTGACCTGTAAGGGCTATCAGAGATCCGCAATTATCAGTATTCCTTGTGGACCCTTCTCTGAATTATTATATCACTGGACCCAATCGACCCCCGCTTTACAGGTCACTTAAATTTCGTAATAAATATTATATTCAGTTATATTCTTCTGAATTGTAAGGCGAAGCAATTTCATGTGAATTATGTACTCGGCTCATAAGGAAACGGGAATTAAATTTGATACAAGCTGGCTTTCGTTAGCAAAGTAATCGACTTTATAAGTTTATTGTTTGCCGAGGTGTACTCGCAATTTTCTGTTACGGTACTATGCCACCAATATTACGTAAATTTAATTTTATTATGCGTAGTATTCTACAATTTGCTCACGCTGTAAAATTATATATTATAATGAATGTTTACAACAGCTAAATAAGGGTCCAGGTGGATGCAGACATTTATGATTTAGACGGCTAGACTTATTTTACCACGCTGATCTAATCCGAGATGAATTCACTTTATTCCACATAAATACGTACCTACAAGTTTTGTCATGATCTCATGGCAAATGCTGCAAAACGTATTTCTTATTTAGTTATTCAAAGTAAATGTATTCCTAAAACCATCTTTTCATATATGACAACAATGCTTAACTCATTTTGTCACATAACTCACATTCAAGAAGAAACGTTTGGAGCACGAGTAACATTTCTAACGACAAATTACAAAAACAACGTGTAACATTTCCCATTCGTTACCATTATGGTCACGTAATAAACAAATAGGCTTTTCTCTCCTCTTAACGACATATAGCGACAAATATAGACCTTAATACCAAGATTTAAAGACAAAGTTTTTTATTAACGGGACTGATAGTTGCTGGAGCAAGGTGCTCTTCCGTTACTTAAACGGATAAATGACTTTTTGCTTATGTTAGTTTCTAATCGCGACTAAAGTCGAAGACACAAGTCAAGTCACTTAATATGTCACTTTATTCTAATTTATTCGAAGTTTTAACTACCAATATTCTCCTTATTTTAAATGAAAACGAGAATGTTTTAATTATTAACTAAAACTAATATTTATAAAGAACTAGGTACTCTGGAAAAATACTCAATTTAAGTAAAAAAAAATTCAAAAATGAAATTTACTTTACCTACTTTAATAATGTACTAGAAATATTTCTTCTAATCACTCCCCAGCCGATGTCTAGTACCAATAATTATATGAAAACCACTTAAACTCTTGTGTAGTCCAGTTCTCAATAAATAGAGCTGTGATAACTAATCCAGTTACTTTCCCATTTAAAGTAACATCAGATATGTGGTCCTGTGTGGTATCAGAGTGAGAGTAACAGCTTTCTATGGACGCCAATAGTTTACTATGCCATATCACTTACTAGGGACAGAACGGCTTCAAGAAAATAAAGTAAAATGTTGTTAAGAGTATTGACACTTGGGGAAAGCTTCGGTTTATTTTTCACTATCACTCTAAGCTGTATAAACGTGTTCGAAACACTTTTGGCACTTTTATCTATACTACTCTATACTAATATTATAAAGCTGAAGAGTTTGTTTGTTTGTTTGTTTGTTTGAACGCGCTAATCTCAGGAACTACTGCTTCGAATTCAAAAATTATTTTTTTGTTGCATAGACCATTTATCGAGGAAGGCTTTAGGCTATATAACATCACGCTGCGAAGAAATAAAATGGGGAAAATATGAAGCCTTATGAAGAATTACTATTCATTAAGTGACAGTTAGAAGACTTTGACAGATCTTTGACGAAACAATCGGACGGGCAGGACGACGTCTGCCGGGGCCGCTAGTATTCCTATAAAATTTGTATCTTATCTCTGTACCGTGGAATGGGGTGACTTTAGTAAATTTTAAAATTCAAATGTGTTTTTCTCCTTATACAATAATGTAAAAAAAATATTAAAAAAATGGGAATATCGGTTTTGTTCATACTACCGAATCTGTTACTAAAATATTTTTTTTCATCAATACATTTCGAGAAAAAAAATAAAAAGTTCGTGATCAAGTTTATACTATGATTGGGGTTACTTTGATACCCCCTCTTTTTATTATGGGGTTCGATAGTATCCCTGATTTAGAGTAAATCATCCGAAGAAACCAAATTAATCCGTCCACAGGTTTGGAATTTAGAATGATTTTTATCTGGTTGGGGTTACTTTGACAAAGGAAAAATAAGAGCATTTTTAGAAAGATTTATTTTGTTTTAAATAATTTGGTCGTATGCCCTTAACTTCTATCTCTTATGCTTGTGCTGTGCTATTTTGCCATATATTATACTTAAATAGCATTATTTTATAATTTTACACAGTATTTTTATAGAAATTATTTTATTTATTTTTCAGAATGGTTTCAGTCAATTTTAACTAATAATTATGGTCCGGTCTTATTACCAATGAAGTATAAATGATCGATCAGCCTATTTTAAGTAGATAATTGAAAGGGTTAACACATTTTACTAGTACGAAATGATACAGATCAGTTGATCAATGTAGCCCCGTAGTAGTGATCAGAGACACCCCAAGCCGAAAATACCGCCAAAATAAAATAGTCGTAAAGGTTATCGTTTTTGATGAAATTGATTATTATAGATTGATACATTTCTGATATAGCAAAATTAGTAAAAAAAATGTTTTTGCTATAGTTTAACGACTACTTTAGAAGTTATTCATGGTATGAAAATAACCAAAAACAACTTCTTATGTTTTTTATTTTTTTACTATCAAACCAGAAGCACGATCGCGCTACAATAATTCACATGGTTGTAGTGTCTATCGATGCTGCTAAATGTAAAATAAAAATTTAATAAATGCGTTCAGAAATAGTACTAGTCCCAGTTTTAGTAAGAAAAGAAGTTTTTATCAAAGTAACCCCAGGACTCAAAGTAACCCCATTTTACGGTAATAAAACGTTCTATCCATAATAATATGAAATCTATGTACGTGTTAATTTAGGTACTATTTACATTACTTTTCCGCTTCCGTACAATTACAACAAGGTAAGTATGGATGACAAAGCTTTGTTTCATGAAAATTTAAAAATTATACCTTAGCATCTAACGTTAGACTATCACCAGCACAGTCGTGCTACGAATATGGAAACAGTAAAGTTTTCGGTACGTCAGCAGATAAAATAAAATACGCGAACTAAATTCATCATAGTTATTTCATTCCAATTATACCAAGATATAAATTAATTCCTCGCCCCCGGGTAACCTCTACATTTTCTAGCAAATACGAAGAATTCAATAAACAAACTTAGATATTATTCTTATTACTAGACTAGAAGCAGCCAGAGGTACCTATCCGTTTTATTCCAATCTGTTTTATCCTGTCCTGTCTTGTTTTATCCTCCTCCTCCCCAATCTGTTTTATTTTCACCTTGACTACTGTTAATTAACACAAAGCAATTGTTCAAACAAAAGCTCAGCTCCAAAATTCTCAATTTTCTTAAATCCAACTACTTAGTTCGCGTCGCGCGTCGCCTCTTTCTAGATAAGCTGCAGCTTTATTTTTAATTAGTACTAGTTTCAGATAACGTTGGACAATGCACCGCGTAATCTCCAACTACGTGATTCTACTAATAATTCCTGTTGCAACTATCCAAGCATCTCTTGATTACACTCGTAATGAGCCTAATCGCGGCTGTATTCTAAATATTACAATTTTAGTTGTTACGAAAATTAATATAACTAGAAAAGTGTGTCACGCGTTTTTTATTGGCTACATTTTTATATTTTTTTGTATTATCGAATAAAGGAAAAAGTATATTATGTGTTATATTTTTCGATAATCTAACTAATGAATTTTAAAAAAAGCAGCATATAAGTAGTAGGTATTTTATCCTAAGTTGATGAAAAATTAATACTTTTTTATGTCTTTGTCAAAAAAACGTCCTCCGAAATAATGACTCTAGGTAATTAATTAAACTAGTTGGTCAACCTTCGTAATTATAAGTCTAGGTGACCTAGCACGAGCCATTCAAGGTTCACAGATTAAACTTAGCAAGATGCGAAATTGAATCGTGACTAACAAATAAATATCTTTTGAAAAAAAGATAAAATAACAAAATCACTCATTAAAAATTCTAAGCTCGGTTGTAGCTTAAATCTATCGTCAGAATGCTCAATGGGGATTTTATAATTTAAATAGATTTAATAATTTAAATAGATTTGTTCCAAGTATAAATATTAATTACTTACCAGCCTGTGCATCAAAGTTTTAATGAAATTATTTTTTGCTAAATGAGCAAATTGGATATCTTTATCATTTTTTAAATACATCGCAAAATATGGAAATATTTTTTCAATTACAACCTCTATTGAATCCTATCAGACTAAAAACAAAATTGGTTTCAGGATTATAATAAGCCCCGAAGTGTATTACCTAATTTATCTACTCATATTTTTTATTTTTTTTCCTAATCGCCAAATTCTAGAAAAATAATCCGTCTCACGATTTCAACGCTGAATTCTTAAGACACGAGGGAAGCAAGTGTGAATAGTTGTTTACTTCGGTACACTGTACAAGCAACATTAAGTGAGAATACAGAAGTTCCACCCGAGCAACTTAAAATGTACTAAGATGGATCACTCACTACAACACTCGTGAGTTGGTTTTCGAGTGTGCTAATTATGTTACGCTCAGTGGGTTTTAAATGAAACTCGATTAAAATAATGCCATTTTAATTTTTAAACTTACTGAAAAGGGTTAGACAATTAGTATTCGCTTAGTTGTTTCATGGGTATGTAAGCATATATTTGTACACTGGATTTTTTGTAGATAACTTCATTTGTGTGGTATCGATATATTTTATACTTTTAGCATAATATAGATACTATTATTACATTGCATCACAAATTCTTTACTCATCAAATATAGCTAATTAAAAATAGCTACCTATGTAGTAGCTATAAATTTCGACTAGGTAAGTATTAAGGTAAGGTACTGGTGCTCTTTAGACGTAATAGGTACCTACCTAGTTCTTTTTTAAATAGAAATAAAGGGATTTGACTAGAAATTAACGTAGACGATGACGATGATACGATAAGAAATACATACCTATTCGTAGGTTACAAAAAGTTGCAAAGTATCAAATTGAATTTTACGCTGCAAATAAAACTGAGAGGCCCAGCTAGTTAGTTCAACATTGCGTATTTGAACAATTTGAACGGGCACAATGTACTACCAATCCAATCGAATTTAAAATTGTTCTGGAAACAGTTACCCCGAAGATAGTTAACAAAACTGAAACTTAGTAACTGAAGTTCCTGAAACACGGTTTCCTGGGGTCACTATTCCAAAGTTGGAGGTAAGTGCAACCTCTTTGCTGATTAAATTTTGCACTAGCGCAGTTTATAGGTTACTAGTTTTGGTTAGTTATTAACGCTTAGTTAATCTATTAAAAGTTTCTACGGAATATTGTGTTACGTGATACCTATTTTAAACAAACTATCTCTAGGGTTACACGTGAACTCGCAAGTGTAAGACTTCGCTCAATACGTATTCTGAATACGAAGTGAAATACTTGTTAATGCATGAAACCAATATTATTATGGTGTAGTGAAAAAACTTTGGAATTCTGATTACCCGTATGCAGATACGTTCATTTATAAATAATATTTGTAGCTTTGTTGCTTGACTCGACAACATTAACACCTATTCTTCAACCCCTTCAGCAAGTGAAACGTTCAGTTGTATTTTTGATAATGACAGATAATAATATGTAAAAGGAAACTTGTTGGTTGTATTCAGAGCTCCGCAGGAATTAAAAAAAAATAAAGAATGTGATACGTAACTAAAGGTCCGATGACATTACATACTTATATTATCATTGCGGCAAAAAAAATATTATATTATTTAAAAAAAGAAAGAAGTAGTTTATATTAACACAGTCATAATATGATTTAGATACTATACCTACATATAAAACCCATAGGTTTCATGTGTTGCAAACGACTGAGCTGACGATAGTCCAACGCTAAAGTCGCTATCTTCAGCTCAGTCGTGTTACGATTATGGAAACTGTAAAGGTTCCAAAACGTCAGTAAATAAAATAAAATACGCGAGTTAAATACGTTTATATTTGTGACATTCCTATGTGTAGTAACAGCGAAGGCATCAGACATTATAGACATAATTATTTATTTATTTTCATTGAATTAAACTTATTTATGCAGTTTACCTCAGTAAGAGCATTCAAGTTCGGCGTTTAGTATTCCAAACACGTTCTCCAACGAAAGGGATAGCGAGATAATCATTCCGTCGCGGTCGCTCAGATAACGCAAGAAGTGTTACGCAAATGATAGACATTTTGCAGAAATTTACATATTAATTGTAAGGTACTGCGATATCAATGTTACGATTTGCTTATGTCTGTGTATGCATACATACAACAAAAACAAATACTACAAAATTGAAATAACGTAAGTCGTTTTACACAAAGTTAAAATCCAAACTTGCAATGCTGTCAAAGCTTTATGTCAGTTTACATTTGTGTACTAATAGCCTAAATATATAGCGTAATTATGAACTACCTACATGTGTCATTATAAATTTTCTCTTGGAAATTCTGCTAGGTATTTTGGTCGAGTAATTTTCAAATTTAGCAATTTGCTCACAGCAGGCACCGACGCAGGTTTAGTTATATAATTTTCCTTTAATGAAGAAACATTGTGGTATTATAAACATTTATGAATGCAAATGTATATGTCAGGGACTTCAGGTAATTAAATTGACTATCTCTTGAATTGGAATAAGAGATCTGGATTATTTATTAATATTGCAGAAAAGACTTTTATTAGTTACTTACCCTTTGTAATGAAAAAAACTAAATAGGTTACCTACCTATGTATTATTTGTCAGCGTAATCTTTATAATAGCGTTATTTATTATATTAAAATCTAGATATCATACACATCATGTCAGATTATTATTGTAGTCTAATAATTGTGAACCGCGATTATAACTGTCTGTAAATACTTCGATTTTTTTATAATAAATATTTCTTATGTCTTTGCGGTTATTACAGATTGAAATTAAACAATTACGGCGGATTTAGTTCGCGTTTTTTATTTTAATGGATGACGTTTCGAAAACTTTATAATTCCCATATACGTAGCATGACTGAGCTGACGGCAGTGGAACGCTGAAGTTCTTTTAACTGACAAAAACACGGCGGAGGTTCTCAATTCGACGTGTATCTTTTTAAAATTTCAGATAATGTAGGTATATACCTATTATCTATCTAAGTTTCATTAAAATATACGCAGAATGATGTTGGCAAAGAAGAGTTCCTACACTTTCTTCACATCTACTAAATCCATTAATACCTTTCATCATTTTTTTACGTTTATAATTAATAGGATTACTGAACACAACGTTAAAAATTATATGAAAGGCACGTTTTTTAATATTTTCATTTATCGCTTAATAACGAAGCATTTATTTTCAAGTTGATAATAAATTATTACGTATAATTCGTAGCGAACCGGATGAAATTCTACAGAAGCATAATTATGTTTACGTGAATGGTTAATATTATTTACTCGTTTTCGTTAACATTTAAATTACCAATAAATAAACAAATTGATGAAGCATGTGATTTTATATAGGTAGGTACTATAACAAATGGAAAGACATATTATTATTGCTCATTATTATCTATACGCGCTCAACATTACGAGTATATAATGCTATAAGTTATATTACTATTCGTTTATTTTCAGGCAATATTTTTGGTTATAAAATGAATGCAATTTTATATTATGTTATTACATAACGGATTGAGTTACCTTTGCCTATTAAAATAAATACCAAATGAATATTTTTAATTTTGTAACAAAATCTCTGTTGCAGACTTTAACACAATTTATAATGTCGGTCATATCATTAGAGAATAATGCAATTAACAATGAATCGTTCCATATTTATAAATCAAAATGCTAATGACCGTGTCACGGCCTACGACCGCCGTTCAGAGCTAGGGTTAGCCAGTGTGGGAAGGTGGTATTTGCTTCGCCAGTGACCCGATACTTGTTAGACACTGACTAGGGACATTAATATTATATTTTACGATCATAGGTCATTTACCAATTCACTGAGTATTATAAATGTTACAAGCACTTATTCACACTCATCATACATTTTCTGTAATAATTACCAATTAGGTACCTACTCTACTTTTCAAATATAAGGATAACTGTAATACATTTCATTTAGACTTTATTAAACAAATAATTTTCAATTTTGTAAAATATAGGTGTAACTATTTATAAAAAGACTTAATTCATGACATCATCATCTATTTTTTTTGAAGTAAGTAGCCTCATAATCGCCATAATGACTGGTCTTTCCATTAAGTACCCGATTTAAAGAATTTTTATTTAAAATTAAATTTATAATACTATGTTATTATGTCGAAGTAATAAACAGGTTCAGTGGAAATAATAAAATACAATGTCAGTAATGGATGTTTTAGATAATGCCACGGCGTCATGAAAGACAACGTCGCTATTTTTATAGCATTCCATTTCCGGTTATTTCTTTTACCGACAAAGCTGTTGCTGAATTCTAATATAGGTACAATTAATTAGGGCAAATGCCTATACAAGGTAAAAAATCTATAAATACTGTTAAGTTTAAGAAAATTTATTATTTTTATTTCAATAGTGTCCAGTTTGTAATGTAGGTACATCTCAGACTAAAAAAATAATTAAATAAATTAAAAATGTATAAATCTCAACAGGGAGAGAAGCCTAAATAATATAAACAACAATAAGACAAGCTCGTAGCTATGAAGTACAAAAATCCAAGGGTGCAATCTCGGCGTCTATGGCGAGTGTAAAATTTATAGCGTCAATAAAACGCGGGCTTCCGCAGGCTACCAGGCGCAGTCTGGAATTGTCCGACTTACCTATCCTACCTGTTTCTATTGCCTCTGTTTTGTGGATGTGGCTTGTAGTATTTCTCTTTTCTCTGTTTTGACATGTGCTTTGAATAAGTACCTACTAGTAAAAATTTGGTAAGATAGTTTGATGGGTCACCTCGGATTTAACTTAGTTTTGTATAGTTTATAGCCTAGCTTTTCAATGCGATTCTTGAATAAAATAGGACTAATAATTTTGTTTTCATTACATACTTATCGTAATCTAATATTTGCCTTCCTAGTTAATGTGAGTATAATGTAATCTATATATATTTATATCCCCAAAAAATATTAAGTGTTCTGTAGGGAAGTGATTTTAAAATAAAAAATGCCTTATTTACCATAAGGCATTTTTTATTTTAAAATTAATATTGTTAATATGGTTAATATTGTTATATTCGTCATTGAGACGACACATTACTTTGTCTAAAATTTAAGCATAGGTACCTATCTATTTTTAAATAGTTCTCTCATTTATTTTTACACATTAGAATAACACAAGAACTCAGTGCATGACCCGTTTCAAAGTCAATCCGTATTTTAATGTAACTTATGCTTTACTCGGTTAACCTTTAAATATTTCATGCCTCTTCGGATAAAGGACAATATAGACAGCATTACAGAACAGAGCATAGACTACCTACGTTTTACGATTTCAATATGAATGTTTAAAATACGAGTCAGACGGAGAGAACCTGAAGATAAAATAAAACTATATTTCTCCAGTTTCATTGCTCTAGTCTTGATTTAATTTTAAATAACGGGAAATGAACATTTTTAAGAAAACTCCAAAGGGTATTTTTATTGTACTTATTCCTTGTGATGTTTATCTCTTTTTATACCACGAGATTGTTAATAACATTCCCGAAAGTATTATCATTATTTTTAAAATAAACCAAATAAATCGATTCAATGATCTGTCAAAAGTCAAAATAGGTATTCTTCATGCTCTCTAATTAACTTACTTACTTGCATATTATAATAACGTAATAAATAACTACCTACTAATAACAAACCTTAACGAATTCATGAAAAAAAAAACTTTTCCTTTTAGACTTTGCACAAAACCTATTGTCCGTGAATAGGTTAGTCAAACCGCATTTTTTTGTCCTCAAAATAGTACAAGCTCGTATTATTGTACTCAGACGAGGCTATTCAACGCCGTCTCACTTTCGAAATCGGTTTCACTCTCAATCGCCTGCTAATCTGACCTAATAGGTACATGTTGTAAATTTACGACACTGAAAATGCTTACAAAAGCATTTCGGAAATAAAGAAAATAATACATACCTAGAGCTTTTCACAAACAAATACCGTGATACGTTAATCGTAACGTATCACGGTATTTGTGGTCGCACAATATATGCTCTGAAACGGTTCTACCGATTTTCATTGAATTGTATATATCTATCTACCTAGACCTACGGTACCCCAAAGCTACGCTTTCTTTAAATTTATTTCAAAATATTAAACTGTTATTATTGTTGTTTTCAAAAGACTTTTAGATTATTTATGTTGTTTAAATTCATAATTTATTTTTATTATTACTTGATTCTTCAGCGTTAAGGAATATAGAATGTCACTTCTCTAGAGGGGCTGGCATATCACTTGACCGACAACACTCAAAACATCAAGTATTTCTTTCTAACGGTACTTGAGATTTACGAGTACAAACCTATAATTGGAGATAGCATATACACAATTAGATACAAGAAGACAAGACTAAATTTAGAACCTTACTGATCCACCTTAAATAGGTATCTGTCATAAATCAAAAATATAGGTAGGTACAAAGAAACGAGTTTACTTCCGTGATTTTCTTACTTGCCACTTTACTAAATTAATTAGGTAGGTATAATGTCTTTAGTATTTAGTAATCTTCCTTGGTTTCAGTTACTGCGAATTTTCTAGAAATGCCTACCTATATCTTTTTTTAGGTACCTTATTCGTACAGTCACCATCAGATATATATACACGGGCGAGGTGCTCAAATACATCTGAACAACATTACATTTCAATAAATTCGTTACAGTAAATATGGCCAATGATATCTCAACATTCAATTCGTCACAAATATATGAGCATCAACTTTTCAATAATATGTAAACAGTACACGCGTTCATAAATATCTGAACACTTAAGGAAAATATACCTTAAGTCACTGCCATACAGTTTAAATTCTTTTGTACAGATGTAGCGAATATGCCTGTCTCATCGTACACACTAAGTTGTAATGAAACGCATAATATACCTATAAATTTCAACCAGTTAAGTAAGACTGTTTCAGCTTGATGCGTAAGATGTTGCTTAGTAAACCGAGAGTCATGGATCGAATCCGACTCTTCAACATGATTACTAATTTTATTTTTTTTAAATATTCTATAGCCTATGTTACTCGTGGATAATGTAGCTTTCGAGTGGTGAAAGATTTTTTTAAAAACCCAGTAGTTTTTGAGCCTATTCATTACCTACAACCAAACAAAGTTTTCCTCTTTATAATAATTATCTATTATAGTCTGGTCGAGGAGTTCTCTGCGAAAAAATTATCAGTTGTCTTAAAAATATGGGGATTGTTGCATTCGATTCAGAATTTAATTTCGAAAAGGGGGTATTTTTTTCCGCCATTAGTACCAAAACAAGAGTAGAAAAATTTTAGACGCCTAGTGGGATTCGAACCCACACCTATGCCCTAGGCATTACAAAAATTAAATAATTAAATAAGGAAAACAGAAGTTAAACCAAAGAATCTTTATTAACAAAAAAAAAACACTTAAGAGAAGGTTAGTTAAAAAAAATAATAAGAACAAGAACAATTAATAATTGGAATGAAACAACTATTAACGGATTTAACTCGCGTATTTTTATTTTATTTGCTGACGTTTCAATTTAAACATTTTTTTTTTGTTTGCAAGTATAATTTTAATTTTTATGTCATGAATATTTCTCTCATCTCTCCGAGTTTCTTGCGGCGTTTCTTCTCAGTAATGTTGGTTTTTCCGAAGTGCTGGTAACGCCCCCTATTTGTTTTATTTGTAGTATAAAATAGTTGAATTAAATTATGCGTAGAATGTAACATTAATATTTTATATTCTAGAATAAATAAGTATTTCAAAAATTTTGTAATTTAGATATAAGGTAGTTTGCATAATTGTATAAATCACTTTAGCGTTAGACTGTTAGCAGCTCAGTCGTGCTAATATTATGGAAACTGTAAAGAATCCGTAACGTCAGCAAATATAATAAAAATACGCGAGTTAAATCCATTAATAGTTATTTCATGCCAATGTGTAATAACCGCGAAGGCTTTATAAATTATTAAGAACAATTAATACTTTGTGTAACCTCCTTCTGCATTGAGTATAGCTTGCAGCCTTCTCCTCATTTCATTTAATTCGGTCCAGTAGTTTTAGCGTGAAAGCGTAACAGACAGACAGACAGACAGACAGACAGACAGACAGACAGACAGACAGACAGACAGACAGACAGACAGAGTTACTTTCGCATTTATAATATTAGTTAGGATTAGGATTACGCAAGAATGTCATCGATGACAAGACAAGTGATGTCGACATTGGTAGCGGATTTTCGTCTGCTGTATCATTGATAAATTGGCATTGTGGTAAATGTGTCGGATACGCGTTTATAGAACGCGGCTGGTTCGAGTTCGTGACTAGGACATATTAGTGTATTTTTTTTTTCATTTTATTTATTTTGGAATTTTATTAAGATCATTATTTTCTATAATAAATTAGGTTACCTGCTATATTAAAATTTTATTTGTCGCAAGTTTTTTTCTTCATTTATTATAGTCTATAATACGGTGGCAGGACATTCGGAGATCGGACATAGGTACGTAGAATCGAAACTCGTATTAGTATTTGCAGTTCGTTTATTACCTACGGACTTTTACAATTGATGAAGTTGTTGCGTACCTAATTAAACAACTAAGTATGTAATTAATTAAGCTCCATCATGTCTCATCATTTCATCATCTGGTTACCATAATAATTTATACTTTACACACGAACACTAAATAAACTATAACTAGAAAATACACAATTTAACTTAGGTTAGTCTTGGAAGTGTCTCAGCGACGTCTTCAATATAAAATAAGGTCTGAATAAAAATACAAAAGGAATAAAATTAAAAAAAAAACACAATTCTTCCTGGTCTCGAACTTAAACCAGCTGCGTTCTATGACCGCGTATCTGACTTAAACCACGAGGCTAAGCAATCAATTATCAGATTGACGAAAATTAATTACCAATGTTGACAACGACTTGTCAACGACCATAATATATGAGATTCTTTCATAATTAAATAGGATACGAACTGAACAGTGACAGTTGAAGTTTGGCAACAGGAAACAATAGTAAGTATGACAACGTCGCAATTCTCGTTTGCTTTGCTTACCTAGTAATGATACCATGAGACAGAATATTCACTACATCTGTACAAAAGAATTTATACTGTATGGCAGTGACATAAGGTATATTTTCCTTAAGTGTTCAGATATTTATGAACACTTGTACTGTTTAGATATTTTTGCGTTGTTATGTGTCCAGATTATATTGAAAAATTGCTGCTCTTATATTTGTGACGAATTGGACGTTCATATATTATTGGCCTTATTTACCGTAACGAATTTATTGAAATGTAATGTTGTTCAGA
Source organism: Polylopha cassiicola (assembly GCA_038024825.1). Classification (NCBI taxonomy): domain Eukaryota; kingdom Metazoa; phylum Arthropoda; class Insecta; order Lepidoptera; family Tortricidae; genus Polylopha; species Polylopha cassiicola. The sequence continues at coordinate 8,292,894 of CP149044.1, read as the reverse complement.
TGTATTTGAGCACCTCGCCCGTGTATATATATCTGATGCTGACTGTACCTAAATATTTTTAACGCGTGGGCAAAAATAACCTCCTAAACGGTTGCTCTTTGTGTGACCTTGGGGGCTAGATAAGGTGCCAACGTTCAACGTTAACGTCAAACGAAACGACTCAAATGTATGGGATTTGACATCCGCGAACGATTGTTGAACGTTCGCAGTGATTGGTTCACTATCAACTTATTTTTGATTTGATAATAACATTTTAAGTTTGAATTAGGCACCCACATAAATATATTTATATTTATTTAACATCTTTTCCCACTGGACTTTAGCTAGGCGACGAGGTGCATTTAATGGTTGCAGCCAGATGTTTATTCATGTAGTCTATGCTTTAATGTGACCTTTGCTACGGGAAGGAAATAAAATATAACAACCTTCAATACGGAAAGCCAAAACTTAGTTAGGATTATTGCGTAAAGTCATAATGTTTATAAATGTGCTTACTAATATGCCTTTGTCTGGGAATTCATAGTTATTATGTTACTTCTCACACGAAAACTAATTACTTACCACGGACAAAGGCGAAAAATTCTATTACAGAAATTAAATTCTGTTTTACTTTTATAAAAATGTCTCTGTTCAACTTTGCTAAGTTTTTTGGTCGCGAACTTATAGTTTCAACCACTAGTGCCGTAGTTTAAATAGAAAATCCATAAAGATATATATAATACTAAGGGAGAGCATATAATAATTTCTGATACCTCCGAGGCTATTTCACATTGGAATGAAACATAAATATGTAGGTTCTTTTAGTTTTTTTTTGCGTGCACAGTATTATGTAGGCTATTACTAAATTAGTAGGTACCTATGATATTTATAAAATGACTAAAATATTCACTAATTATTTATAAAAACTTATTATTTTCCTATATGATCTTAAATATATGAAACAGATATACTTTATCAAAAAATCGTGAGGACACTTCTGCACAAGTTGACTTTTTAGTAAGTATTTTTTTATTTATTCATTCGTGTTCTTAAAGAATGAATGCTGGAAACAATTACGGTTGCTTGTTCCGTTCTTCAAACACAATGAGATTGTTAATATTCATAGAGTACGGTGCCCGAGAGGACAAACATTTGTAAGTACAAGTTGAAAAAAATTATGAACAACACCTAGTAAAAAAGTGAAATTATATAAATGACGATGCGTATATTACAAACTATCTTATAAAACCTTCTCATTTCTTGAAGTATCCCAAACTTTTCTACTATTATCCTCTTTTCGAATAGCAAGTATCTCTATTTGAGTGTTTTTGTGGCATTAGAATTAGAATTCGAAGGATTTAATTTCTGATGCCTTCGCGGTTATTACACATTGGAATGAAACAACTATTAACGGATTTAACTCGCGTATTTTTATTTTATTTTATGTGCTGACGTTTCGGATTATTTACAGTTTCCATAATCGTAGCACGACTGAGCTGACAATAGTCACCAACTAGAATATAGACTATTGTCAGCTCAGTCGTGCTACGATTATGAAAACTGTAAAGAATCCGAAACGTCACCAAATAAAAATAAAATAAAAATACAGGAGTTAAATCCGTTAATAGTTGTTTCGAAGGATTTATGTTATTTGCTGACGTTTCTAAAACATTAAATGCAGTTCCCATATTCATAGCCGACTGAGCTAAGACTTCGATTTGATAAGATCTTTTTTTCATACTCATATTATTCTTATCGTGGGTGCAATAAACGGTCCTGTTGAATCACTATATCTATTAAAAAGTTTTTTTTTAATAGATAGAATTCAAAATCCATTGCGTAATTTTAAAGATTTAAGCGTACATAGGAACGGACAGACATCGACTTTGTTTTATACTATGTAGTCATACGGTCCGTATGTTTCTTGTGGCCCCAGCCACAATACCGATGGGAGTTAAACTTTAATATCTAAGCATAAATACGTAATACATTTCCCTCAGCCTGTAAACTAAAACAAGATAATATGCAACAATGTTCGAACGACGAAATTCCCGGTACAACACCGATATTGACTCGTCGAGTCGTGGGCAAACTTTTCACTTTTGACTTACAAATTGTTCCTGTTTACATTTACACCAACATCCAGACTAATCCGTTGCGTTGGTATGTGTTTTGCAATGCTAATGCAGTAAGCATTTGGGGAATATTGCAATACGATTGTGTGTTGCAGTTTCTCGTAATCGGTACTTAACGATACTTGTTTATCTTTTACCGATTTGGTAAATAACGTTGAAGATGTTGACGCTAAAGCAAAATAGATTGAAATAAATTTAGGTACCTACCTATCAATAAATTGAGCGTCTGCAAATAAGTTTTTGTGTTATAAGTGACATTTTCTAGTTTGTTTTTAATAAAACATACCACTTTAAATTAAATATCCGATTCCAAGACTTTTTATAATTAAAGAAAACATAAAAAATCTGATGCTTTCGCTATTTCATTGGAATAAAATAACGACGATGGATTTAATTCGCGCATTTTATTTTATTTGCTGACGTTTCGGAAACTTTGCGGTTCTCGTATTTGTAGCCGACTGGGCTAACGATAGGCTTACCCTAGAGTTCGAACTAGTTTCCGAAATATCCGAAAAAAAATTATTGGCGTATGTAAGTACAGTGAAACCTGGTTAACTGGGTCTTCCAAGGGACCTGTAAATTAGTCTCACTTAAAGAGGTATTCCACTTACGCAGTGTCCCAGATATCTAGGTATAAAAAAATACCTGTCTCATTTACAAAGGGTTTCATTAACAGAGGTAAGAAAAGAGGTAATCTCTGTTATAGAGGTGTATTCAATAAAGCAACGTATTTATTTTGTAAACAATTCACTATTTTCCATAAAAAATATCAAAAATGTGGTTTAAAGACAGTTCTCCTGAAACTAATAATTCGTTGTTGACGTTTACAAAATTATTAAAAGTTGGAGGCAGATTATTTTACTGATTCGGGCACTGACGTTAATTTTAGTTTTTTTTCGTAATAATTAAGACTTTGTCCTCGTTTCGGTCTTTTTAAATAAATACCCGATTAATAGAGAAACCGCATTAAAACTAAGTCATATAAGGGCCGATTTAGAGAAGTTCGAGTAGGTAAAAGAGAGAGGAGACATCCGAGGTCCGAGGTAGCCTATGTGTACCTACTGACTTTATCCCAGTTACAGAGATAAATACACGCGACTTCTCAATAATAGAGGTAATTATGACAAGAAAATAGAAATAACTTATCCCAGATAAAGAGGTTGCTTTTGTCTTACTAACAGAGGTAATTCATAGCCAAGGAGCTGGGACCTCTGCATGTGTTCCAGATATGGAGGTTTTTCACTTATCCAAGTCCCTCTTAAACAAGTTTCACTGTATATATCTTTTTTATCGTTTAAATGTTATCATTGTTTTATACTCCATATAATTATATAAACTCCACAATTTGGTCTTTAGTTGATAGATCACTACTACGTTCCGTATAAATCAACAAGTTTCTTAGGATAGGATTTCTATTTCAATACATCGTCAATGTCAAGTTTCAAGTCATCAATCAAGTCTGACAGGTTCTTAAAACATTATAAAATAATATAAGTGTTAATAGTCCTAGCATTAGGCAATAAATCATTAATTTCAACTAGGTATTTATAATTATAAAATTATAAAATAATCTCTCCTATGTGTTTCCTTTATACCTATCTAGGTACCGTTACTATCTGCCAATAAGTGTATATCACGTTTTATTTTAAATAAGCTAAAAATCTTTATTGTAGATAAAGATCTAATCCTAATAACTCAGTAAATTATAAAAAAAGATCAACAACTGACTTACAACATAATGATACATTTGTCCATATTTTACTTATTACCTAATCAACAACTACTGACCAATTAATTAAATGAGCATCATTACCTATAGAATCTACAACCTAATAAATCAAACAAACCTAATGGTGAACAAAACATACATAATTTGAATTACGCCGAATCTAATCTTGACAACAATATATCAATTATTATAATGACTCTTTCAAAACAGCCGTCGGAGAGAATATGTAAAGTGACCGTAAAGTCACGCGAATAGTTCTGACTCGGCAATTTTCTATAATATTAGGATAGTATTAAAATGGCCACGCGGGGCAATAAACACGCAAAGTAGGAGTATGACATAACAATTTTTTCACTGACGTTGTATTATTTATAAATCGATTTGAAAATGAGACGTCCTGAAAAATTCGTAGTCATTCAAACTAGAGTAATGACAATGGTATTTCTAAAAAAAACAAAATGCTCAACAAAATCTAAACGTGAAATAGTGCGTTAAACTAATTTATCGCAGCGAGATAAACACCGAAAAATTAAGGTTGAAAATAAAATCGCGCCTTAAAAGGTTTCAGGAAAACCCTAAATCTTACAAGTAATGGCTGCCTAAACGTAAAACAATGGTAGACGATGTAACATCGTATAGAATGGAAGAGCAGAACGTGCTAAGTGCTGTTGTTTCGGAAACAGCTATTAGATCACTGTAGGCATACGTGTGCTATAAAAATAGAACAATTAAAACGTTTTGATACAATGTGTGAAGTGTAAAGTAGGTACTCACTAAACTAAATATTTATCATGTTAGGACAACGTGCATCATATGGGTATAGTATACCATAATATTACAATAACATGATTATGACAGCAATTTGATTACTCAACACTGTAGACAGTACACTGAACTTTCCATGAACTTTCATATTTATAAGTGTTTTCCACATTAATTAATAATAGGGTTCTGGTGTTTTACATGGGTATAATTGTAGGTAATATTAGATGTGGGACTTCCACTCTTTATTTGTTGGAAACCAAAAATTATTTACACTTTCTTGTCCAATGCCTAAATTTTTTTTAAAAGGACACTGGTAAACAGAATATGCACAGACATGTATAGTTACATGCTATAATGAGTAGAAATTTTGTAAGCAAATATTATTACGAGAAAAGAGGTCTCCTCTCTTTGCTCATAATGTTTCCTTCTGTATTTTTAAACATTATTATTACAGCTTTCTGTTATCATTAAAGTATGATAATGTGTTTGCCTGAGAAAACAAAAATGAGCTAAAAGTAACTTTATTTCCTTTTGTATTCGTAACGGCTACAGACAGGAAAACTTTTACGTAACTTACCTACTCTTAGTAATTTGATGGATGATAGTTTTCTCAAAAAATCTCACTTATTTATACGATTACAGGAAATACCTTGCTTTCTAGAGGATACATAGTATCATTAACTTTCTATCCGAAAAGTACGATACCTAATATGCTACTGTACTACAAGATGTTACGCAAAAACGATGGCTAGATAATTATCGTTAAGTTATAATTGACTATAAAACGTTAAGACAACACCAAGTAGAAAACATTACTTTCTTACAGGTAAATTATAGTTAAGTAGGTACCTACATTTTTACTTCATTCATTTTGAAATTTTATCAATCAAAAATGAATCCACCATGAAAATACATACAACTTACAAATTCATATAGGTAGTACATCCTCAATAAATCCAAAAAATCATTCAATTATGTTATAATAAAAAACATCAAATATAATATAACATGTCATTGTCAACGCCATCTTTAATCGCAATTAACAAATGACAACCATTTTACAATTGGTCGACGATGTTTTAAAATTGGAAAGCGCTGGTGGGCGACGGCGCGGGCGCACCTGTTGCCTTTCTCGCTTATGCAATCTTGTTAACACTCGTTTATTGATTTATTATCATTTTATAAATAATCTGTGAAATTACTTTTTATGCAACTGAAAGTATTGTGCTAGCTAGCGAAAATTCTTCAACCTGATTCACATTTAAATTCCGTTTTTAGCAGAAATAAATTATTCATCCGATTCATTAATAACGTGGATCTGAGCAGATTCATAATATCATAAGTTATTTTGCACATGATTTACATAATATTAAGTATTTTTAACATTGGGACAGAATAATTGATTTTAAATGACATACAAAATTTATTAATTAAACAAAACGAACGACGATGACTTAAAGTTAGATCTTACTTTAAAAAATATAAAAATAATAGTGTAAGCACAATGTTTACCTAGTGAAGTGCTTTTACAAGATCATAAGTTGAACAAGAACAAGAACATAGTAAGTTTTCGCTGACGAGTAAAGCATGTACCATGTTTACATTCTTACAAGAAGCATGCCCAGTTATGCAAGAATGCAGCAAATCTCTCACGTGACTCTACTTTGGAATGTCACGATTTAAATTTGATAACAATGCGGGTATATAATTAATAATTATGTTCGCGTATTATTACGGATGGTATTTCTGTTCATGAAATAATATGTCTCTAAATTTTAGACATCTGAAGACTGTGAAGCGTCTTTTTCTCCATCCAAGTAAGTATACTACAACGAATGTGCGTTTGTTCGTCAAATTACAAAATTAACAATTATAGATAATTGCGCTTACCTACGGATAATTTTTAAACAAACAATCTCTAAACTTAAACAATGACAAATAAGAAAGCTAGAGTGTCCACAACATTATTTTATTTAAAGTTGATACAACGAGAAAGAATCTTTTCAATATAAAGCCAATAAGAAAAGCTTACAAAGAATCGCAAAGTTTACTGGCAACAAGGTTAAATTGCTGACCGACACTTCATTGAACGCAGAAACAAAGGAGCTGGGAGAGAAGTAAAGCTTTAAGAGAAAGCGAAAGAGTAAAGCTTTAAAAAAAAAGAGTTATATTAAAACAACGCCTGTTAAATTTAAAAATACAATTCAAAATTTGCGCCATTACGAAAAATAATTAATATTAATCGTTGACATGATATTATTGTAAATTAATAAGCTTCGTCTAAAAGTGATAGTAGCACTGACCACCTAGCAGAATTCACACTCACAACCTCCTGTTTGGTACACAGTGAGTTTAACTTGTTAATATCCAATCGAGTAAATAAAAATTATGAGCGAACGATGAAAGTAGAAAAATAATTAAAATTTTCTATGCTTTAATTGTAAGTACCTAATTATTTAATTCAGTAATTATTCAACCTTTCTATTTTCCGCTTCTAATCTTCCATTGTCTTAACCATAGTTACAATTTTGTTATCTTTGCTGGTAATTAATAATTTAGCATTATCGATTCATCTATTTATTTAAATATGTTTTTACTGTTCGTATAATTAGTTCGTATTATTTGATTATGAAGGATATTTATTGATAATCGTAAGTTATTTACTTGTTATTCATATTTTCTTTGCTTCCCTTCACAATAACTGCATATAATCGACTTCATAATTGGTTTTCTTGTTATCCCTTATTCAAGATTGTAAGAAATCTTTCATTAGAAAATAGCTTTTGTACGCGATTTTATTTATAAAAAAGCTTGTTTGCTTAATAAAAATGGTATTTCAATATATAACACTACCAACACACGTCTCTAACGTCTTTGAATATAGTATATTAATATAACCATTCTCAAACGAAACGAAAAGAAAAACGTATATTAAACCGATCGGATTACAAGATCGATCGGTAACCTTGCTATCGATAGACCACATCCATATTTATTGGAATCGTGATGAAGAGATCGGCCACAATACATTCCGGAGAGGTTTGCGCAAGTTCTGTTGAAAGTAAGGCCAACCTGTACAAGATGGGCCAAGGGTGAATTATCAATAATTGTTGTCCCTTAATGGAAGATAACAGCTTCATAAATGGAATCGTACATGACTTTGTTAATATAAAAATCGATATCAATGATACATAACCAACTCAAATAGTGCAGTGTAAACATATCCCTACTTAAAGAATAAGTCCCCATCTGTCCGTCTGTTACCTCTTCACGCTTAAACTGTTGATCCGATTTACATGAAATATGACATGGGAATTGGTTAAGACCCGAGAAAGGACATACAATAGTACAGTTTTTATTGTGAAAATTATCGTTTAAACCCATAGACGACGTTGAAGTGTTTCCATTTAGATATAAGCTTGTATTGTATAATTGATACCAAAATATTAAACTATTGATTTGTTAAGGTACTAAGTGTTTTTATAGGAGTTGGTATTAGTTAAGAACAATATACTTACCTAATGTTTTGTGTTTTATATTATATTATAATATAATACTGCCTAGATAAGAAAATATATTTTTTATGCACTAGTATAGATAAGTTTAAATGATACACAATATACGATTACTAGGTTTAACCAACCAACCTTATGGATGCTATCAGTTTGCGTTCTTGTGTACGACTAAAAGTACACCCTAATGATAAAACGCTCATTTGACAATATAGTAAATGACTTTTTTAATTTTCATAGTATCATCGTGTAAGTATACCTATATACTCAAGTTACCCTGAATTTTATGGTAATTCGATCATTAAATTCACATGTTGTGTTAATTGTTCATTAGCTACCTGAATTACATAGTAACTTTATAATAGCTTCATTCGGTTTATGTATTACGCAACATGTTTTCATTATTTGCACACACCTACCTTACTAGAACATTATTCATGTGCTATAGCACCCACGGGGAAAATTATCTTCAATGTACCATCTATAGAATTTCCAAAAGGTTGGTTGTTGTCTTTAATCAAAGGGCAAAAGCCCCGTTAAAAAATATTTAACAAATTACTGAGTACGACACGACAAGCGCGAAAGTTCGCGACTGTTCTTATGCGTAGAGTGTAATTACACCCTTGTCTACAATGTACTCGTATCGTAAGAAAATTTTCACTTTTCTTGTATTACATCTCTGCTTTCTTAACGCGAAGAACGTATCGGATCTTCCCACGGTATTATGCTATTCATCTTCTTTTGGTGCATCGTTTGATCTAAACTAGTGTAATTATACGTCATAATAGACATGTCATGAAATGATTCATAAATTAATGCGATTTCTTCAACGCGCAAGATTTACAACTTTGCTTTGTTTTATTTTCATTGTGCTAGTTAGTTCAATGAGTTACCATCATAAAAGTGAAACAAAGTATAATATTATTTTTATTTTAGATAAGGAATATAATCTATCATCCGTTATATTAAATTATATTATAATTTATAATACCTATAACAAAATCTGTCTAAGTTTAGTAAAAGCTACCTATGCAATCCAAGTTCATAAATTATTCCAACTATTTCTGGCGACTTTGTCCTTTCAGGATATCCGTTTCCAGTCCTATGCTTTAATTGAAAGCTTAACGTTCATCCTTGTCAATTATTAACCTCTCTTTTTCCTTTTCCTATTATTAACCTCCCTAATATAAACGATTAAATGAATTCGGAGCGACCTTTTATACCGAAAATAGCAATGAGAAGGACTGATTTTTTGAAGAGATATATCGGTTTAATACACCTCGGAGTGTAATAAAATGAAAATTAACATTTTACTCGTGAAAAAAACGATGTGTGATGTATAAGGGAGTGTCTTTTTTTGACAAACAAAATTACTGTCAATTTATAAAACTGGTATTATCTTCTGTAAAAGAATTGGAAATTCAAACAAATAGCGTGGCACGTATGATGCATTTTTGAATTTGATTAAGTTAAAATACTAAGTACCTATATCAAACTACAAAACGACTATGTCACAGCAGTATACTATATGAGTACCTACCTACCTACGTGATAATGTTCGTAACGTTTCATTAGACAGACCCTAACAGGCAAACTTACCAAAACTAATATAATAACAGTTTCTTCTAAGTTTTAGGTAGGTACTACAGAATCCTAAAAGCTACAGGTGACAAATGACACGTAGTTAAATACATATGTTCCTTTTATCATATTTTTCGATGCTTATTAAGTTGATAAGAAGACATAAAATAAGTAATTATTTTACATAAAATTACTGAATCGAATGTTTTATGCAACGTAATTATAGGGTCTTCCTTCCAATGCAAGCGACGTCACAAACGAGTTGCGTTGAACACAGCTATGAACACAGAGAATTCACTACACACTTGATTTAGAACTTCATTGCCTCTACTTAGCTTAATATTTATTATAAAATAGGAAAAATCTTGCCTTCATTCTAAACATGTCAACTTATATTTATTTAAAATGTCGAAGGTATTAACCTGTTTTAAATATTTAAACCTATAAGTTCTGTTCTGGTATATTATAATTTCTAAGCAATTTAGTCACATAAAATAACACACCGTATCTATGTTTTGTGCAATGCAATGGTTTGTGCAAGTTGATAACAATGGTAACACATATTTCAACTTCATCCAGAGAATACTATTTTGTTAAACAACAGTATAATACGCGAATACGTAAATATTATATTTCAATGAAAATACAACTTTTGCTGTTTCCGCGGTTACAAGTCAATTATGAATAAAACAACATTAACAGATTTACCTCGCGTAGATATTAACCCGAAATGAAATTTATTTTCGGCAAGTGCAAATATTTTTCCCAAGAAATTCTTTGTCGAACATCTTTTCCATAGAAGCTATGCATGCACGCAGTATGCTAGAAACCTCATTATAATTAGTAGGGTAACAATATTTTATGATAATGCTAAGAATAGTTTAACCTACTCGGTGCCACGCCGGCGCATGATGAATATGCAGGTAATGTTAATAAAAAAAGATAAAACAAATAGAGGTAGTTTATTTAGAATACAGCTGTTAAATAATTATCATCTTGCATTAGAAATGTTAAGTTTGAAGCTCTTTGTGATTATAATCTAGCACTAGCGTCTCGTATCGTAACTCGTATGTTATGGAATGTAAATCTGTTTTAAGTATTTCGTAAGAAATAAAACATTTAGGTATCTTTATAGAAACGTAAATATTAACTTATTCAGTTATAACGTTTTTTTTTCTTTAATATAAATTTGACTGACCGAGGAATTACAACGTTTAGTTAAACCCCGTAAAAAATATATATCTGCTTTACAAAAATAGTGATACACACCGAATAATATTCAGTTACTCAATTTAAGATTCTAAGCCATGGCAATTAAATTTTAATTCGTGCAGTTTCACATTTCGAGTTGTGTCACTATTCTAATAAAGCAGCGAATTATAACTGTGAATAAAGACTACATTATATAATAGCAACATTTTCCCTATAAGCAATATAATCGCAACCCTGGCACGGATCACTTGACCCAAAACGCCGATATTGTCTCAACAGTATACAAACTCATTACATTGTACATTAAAACAGATCAAACAACCGCCATTTGCTTACGTCACAGGTAGGACCCTCGTGTTTACTGTAAGTATCTGGGTTATTTCTCACTAAAGAGGCAACTGCAAACATTTTTTTTTTTTCTTGAAATAATTGTTATATGGATGGGTTAGTTATTTAGATGTAAAAGCTAGTGAAACACTTCTTCTAGTATAATATTTTATTGTTGTTCTACCTTCCTATATTTAATCTAAGAATTTGGAGTGATTGATGTAATATTGGCATATTTATATACTATTACGTAAGTAGGTAAGTAATTATATTAAGTATGTTAATGTGTGTATGCCTAATACCTGGGTATTCATAATTTTTACCTAGCCCATAATTTTTGATGCTTAGGTGATTTTTACACATAGGTTATTATTTTAATATACTTAAAGTTAAAACCGTTATAGTTGTTTTATTCCAATAAACAAAATCATGTTTAATGTTTATGAAATTATTTATATACCTATCCAATAAGCATAGGTACTTAATTCTCTTAAAATAAAAAGTTAAGTCTAAGTAGCATAAAATACATTTAACAAAACAAAATATAATTCATACATTATTAATATTATGCTTACTCGGGTAAAGTGATTTTCATGCTTAAAGCTAACCAAATGAAAATAATAATATCTCCCAATATAAATACATTCCTTCCATTTAATCTGCCTATTCAAGGCTCAAATATTAGAACTTTATTCTACGCCCACAGTTAACATGCACGTAAACAAATTACACAGGACGAGTGGACAATTTCAAAAACAATAAAGCCAACTAAAACCTTTACAGTCTAACACGGAAACGTCCCGTTCCGCCCCCGGTCCGTGGTCACACCAGTCCGAGTTACTCCCACAGGCAAAATTAAGTGGCCCCAAAATTGGTATTCATGTATTCCGTGCTCCGTGTACCGCGTGAAAATATAAAGGGTATGTTTCCGTTTTTTATCTCTCGCGAAGACAAGGAAATTTCAATTTATCATCAGCTCGCGGATAAGCATTTTCAGCTCTATAAATTTGCAAATAGCCTTTGTATTCACTTTAGTATTGGCGTATTAGTGTTTCCAAATTGTAATCTAATTTTGACTACGCTACCTAAGAACTAATCACTGATATTGAAGTCTCCGCATGCTTAGATAGGTATATATAATGTCGTAATGCACACTTCTCTTATATACCTACACCTACATCATAACATCAAATCTTAAAAAAGCGCCACCTATTGTCACATCAATAAATTACTTACCCGCTGCGTAGCGTAGCATGAGGGGTCGAGAGCACCCCCAGGCCGGAACATCGCCGTGCTCGCTGCTGCCATCTGCCGGCTACCTCAGCTTACCCTTCCACCGAGACATCGCTCTGCAACAAAACAAAACAATTTCAATGATATGTCAACAGGAGGCTCGACGACTGTAAATAACCAAAGACGTAAACATGACGAAACCGGTAAGCACTTAGTTCTTAAAACATTGAATAAGAGTCAGTCGTGGAATCATTCAAGATCTAAATCGAAATCACGCGTAATTAAAGTAGTCCAACCGTAAAAGAAACTATTAGTAATCTCTATAATCAACCACTTAAAACCAAAACGTTTATCAGGTAATCATAATGCAGCTTTATGTCTAAGGTCCTTGCCCACATGACTCAGCGGTCCAATCCAGTTGCCCTTAACACTAATTTGCTAAGACAGCCATCCGGTCTATGCGTGAATGAACGAGTTACAGAGGAAACGCTATATTTCCTGATTATGAAATACCTGTGTATTTTGCTAGAGAATTACTTTTATACCTACGTAAATTAAATACTCTGGGAATATATCCACAATTATGATACAATAGATATTTTTAGATTTTTTTTTTTGTATATGTTTTATGGATCTAAACAAAGTTATAAACCCTTGAAACCGTCAGGCGCGTAGCACTCAGCCAGGTAGTAGGTACTCAACAAATTAAGTATTTATACTTGGTCTAATCACCAAAATATTTCAAATAGTTCATCATAACTCAACCCACATAAGCAGTGTAGCAAATTGTTTACACACATCATATTTTATTCTTCATGGTTGGTTGACACTATAAGACTCTTGATTTTTAGCAAATCATGTAAATATTATTATATGTAATACTAATATTATAAAGCTGAAGAGTTTGTTTGTTTTTTTGTTTGTTTGTTTGAACGCGCTAATCTCAGGAACTACTGGTTCGAATTCAAAAATTCTTTTTTTGTTGAATAGACCATTTATCGAGGAAGGCTTTAGGCTATATAACATCACGCTGCGACCAATAGGAGCGAAGAAACAGTGGAAAATGTGTAAAAAACGGGGAAAATATGAAGCCTTATGAAGAAGTGACAGAAGACTTTGTCAGATCTTTGACGAAACAATCGGACGGGCAGGACGACGTCTGCCGGGGCCGCTAGTATGTAATAAAATTATGTGGTTTTATGGAACAAGCGCTACAAGAACAGTAACAAATCTAAAAGCCGCTTAAATTTAAATGATCCACAACAGAACCTAATTAATTTGAATCGTAAGAAGTTATAACGCGGAATTAAAATAAGACATACCTATATAAGTACCTAAATCGAATTAAAATTGACCATTAAAGTATATGTTTATTTACAATTGGGACTCTAATAAAGTCATATATCAATTAAGATCCAGAAAGCCGTATAGGGCGACATTAAATCAAACCGTTTGACTAGGTGCGCTCGCGCATCCGACGGCGATGCACTCGGGGTCGTCGACCTCGCGCCATAGACAGTTCCCACACAGGTCGCCGATGCAATTAGGGCTCGACGGTAGGTTTGCACGCTACCACGCGAAAAGGTCTTCATCACACTTGTATTGGCCTTTATGTGTCACCAATTTAATATTTATAAGTAGATCTGTTGTTACTGAATAAATTTCGAAGGAAATACTTTTTAAATTACCAATACTTACATAAAAATAAGTTTACTAAGTAACTAGGTTTAGCGTTTAATAGTTATTGTAAACTATTTTGTTTGGTATTTTAAAAATAAGTACTAATTAACCTAACCAAAAGAATAATTACTTATAAGGTATTAAATTAAAGTTTTTGAAAGGAATCACGTATTTTTTAAATTTATTTTATGTACAATGTACCTAATGTAATTTAATACAAGAAATAATTATAAATCAATGGCATGCATAAGCCTCTCGTACAAGCATTTAGCGGATCAACATCGTAACCAGACCTCGTATCCTACGCAAAGAAACTGTAATACCCTACAAAGGTTAGAGCAAGCATAGAATTGCTTTGTTTACGGAAAATTGCACCTACAGTAGGTACCTACCCAACGTGTTTATTATTGTGCATACACGTAGGTAATACACAAAAACAGTAATTACAACCCACGTGTAAAAACTGCGAAGCGATAAAGATATGAAAATACTTGCAGTAATAGACACATAAAAATTATATTTGTATATTAAACTAGATGGGCAATGTTTATTCCTACGTTTAGTTTAACGAACCTCATAGGTAAGTCACATGCAAAGCTGACTTAAGAATCACGTGCATCGTAATTTTTTACCGAATAAATTTTGTTTCATAAACTCTTCTTGCTTAACTTTTAATATATTAATTAAAGAAAATTGCATTGTTTAAATAATTATAAGTTATAACCATACTCGATTCAATTTTAGACTACACGGTTCGAAAGCACCTCGGTATAAGACCTAACGTGTCCTTATTCTCATCAACAGAAATTAAACAAAGAAGGTGTTTTAACATAATAATACGTCATTATTATAATGTTACCTTCCGGAAGGTCAGTAGTTTGTAGATAGAAATTATGCGGAAACACATGGTAAGTGAAGTAAGCATTTAATTATAAAAACATAATTACAGTCGTCGTGGCAGGTGCAAGGTTTTATAACGCGACGGGAACATAAAGAAAATGACCATAGCAAGTTCCTTCCTACAATTTAAAGTTTTTTCTGCATTTTAGAAAAAAAATGTGCCTAAATATGCCGAACATCCGTCATCTCAAACTCCGCATTAATACTAAATAGTGCTTAAGTAAAAAAAACGAATGTTATTTAATTTTGCAGATTTCCTTAACTTGTCAACGATCGGGATTTCAATTTCATTTAAGTATTGCATTCTATAGTACCTATATAACATGTTATAGGTGAACATTAACAATTAGAATCATTATAGACCCTGATGGCCGGACACAACAAACAGATTTAAACAGAAGGCCACTTCGTGTTGACTTAAAGTAAGGTTACAGTTATATTAATCTAAAATAACTGTTGTTTTTTTACCTTTTTAGGTTATTATCAAATCGTTAGACTATATTTCGTCGCAAATAATGTTATCAACTTTGCGTAGGTACTCGCTAAAGCGAATATGGGTTGTTTTATACGCTCTACGTCCTGGATTTAATAATCCATGTAAAATGTAAGTTTCCTTAAAGATACTGTTCAACCTTCGCACATACACCTACGCGCCGAGATATTGTCGCTATGATAAATAACTGCATTCAATTTTTATTTTGTATGCACAAAACTGCAATTTATTGTGATTTTTACGACGCCATTTCATTGTTAAGGTACTTAATAAATTAAATTTATGACAGAATCACAAGTCTACATAAGTATACGCAGGTATAAAAAGTAATGCTCAGATACAAAAAAAACACCCTTTGTTATTAATAATCCCATATCTGGTTATCTCCTAAAGTTGATTAAGAAAGAGAGAATCTACAGAAAGTTTACATCGATTAAACAAATGCACGAATAATTCAAGGCAAATAATAGTATATTACGTCACATGAGGTAGAAATCATGATATAAAAAATGTAGATAATCCAAACGGAACATATAATATTATATCCAGTATCCAATTGGTCACGTCCTTATTGCCAGATTTATTTCCTTGCGTCAGAGAGATTTATCTCAGCTCCTTGCATAAAGGAGGATATGTAGAATGGATGTTATATAACTTGAAATGTCATTTAACAAATTATACTCGTTTTATAAATCATTGTTATTGAGGTAATTTTTTTCATGCAAAATGAAACCAAAATTATGATGTCCTACTTACAGAGATATGTAATATAATATAAAGTTCTTGTGTCGCGGTCTTTGTTGCCAAACTTCTCCAAATTAGAATGGTCCTCCTCATTTATTTTTTTTATTTTTGGAATATTTTTTTTTTCAAAATTGAAAAATAGGTATCTATGTACAACCCTAAATTTTCACCATTCTACCACCTTCCTGTATATTTTAATAAAAAAAATAAAAAAACGTTGTACGATGTTCGCTGGATCACCTAGTATTATACCTACTATAAATAGGTACTAACAGTATAATAGGTTTTTAAGTGGTACTGGTAGTTTAAAATTGGTTCTCATTATTTAAAATCCTCCAATTCAATAAATACGAGTAGGTAGGCGAATCTTTTTTTTTCACTTTACCCATGGCAAACATGGCACATGACTGGTATAAAGCAGGTACTGGTATATGTACATGCCTCAATAAAAAAATATGTCATTACTTGCAACAATGCGAATGGTCTTGGCATTATTTTAACAGTTCAGAACAATAACCGAATCTCGGCCAGATGGTAGGCGCGCCCACTAAGAAAAATCACCGAAGGTTTTATAGCCCTGCGTAACAATATAAGCACATTGACAAAAATATTTCGGCACATGTTGTAAGTGCAGTTAAGTAGTTATATGTGACACGGTGCTGGTTTTTGGAACGTTATTAAAGTGTATTTCTATATTAACTTTACTACGAATATGCTTAATATACTTTGTAATAACTCTTTCTCTAAGAATTCAAAGTTTGTACCTTATAGAAATCACATTAAAGTTGCTAATTCCTCGAACGCACAGCTAATATAACATCCTTTAAAGCCGACGTGACCTTATATAGAAAGCAAACTGGAATATGACTGCAGTATGTGCATTCAAACCAGACAAGATCATGCAATCCTTTATGTGCTCACTAGATTTGCTTCGTGGTTTTACCGCAATGGAATTCAATTATACTGCTTCTAGTTATCCCGAGGGATCCTTGTATAAAAAGTAGTAGGTACAAGTATGTACTTATACCTCTTCGATATTCTATATACCTATCAATGTTAAATGAAATTATCATTATACGAATAATTTAAAACATTAAAAATGCTCAAGTGTCTAATAGGTAAGTAAACTAAGTACCTACCTATTTGCTATTACCATAGGTTAACAATTTTTATTACAAATATAAACAATTTTCAATATTCACAATTTAGACTGGGTCTGCTTTTATAATAAACTAAAAAGTAAAGTTTGACCAAAAACACAATAGCTGCAGATTTTCTATTTAAAATAAAAAAAAAACAAATAAGTACAACATTCAAATGAAACGAAGTATAAACAAATCCCCACATGTGGACTATTCATTAATTGTCATCGATATTCCAAAGAAAACGAGGCCAGGAAACCTAAAGGGTTAAAACCATAAAGCACGTTCGGGTACACCGGAACCGCATAGACAATTTTCACTAAAAACTGCATTAACAGTCATCGTACAGTGCCACTTTCTACAGAGAGAAACGTACACACATGTTAATGCCGGCTTTGACGTGTTGTCGTAGGCCTATTAGGCAATATTGGACGCAGTGCAAGCTGCGTTGGAAATAGGCAAGTTACTACACTCGCCACAGGTTTTATCTGCGCCAAGTCGAGCAAATTAGACAAGCGGCATTGTATTTTCTGTAGCCATGCTTCAACACTGCTTAGTTTTTTTTTGTCTCAATTGAAATATATGTATTATGTACAGTATTATTAAACTACTTATACAAAATAATAGACACTAAATACCTACAATTTGAAATTTAATATTCTATGAGTGCATATGCATAAATTTAACTTTTTTAAACGGTATAGACGTAATTTAGTACACAGAACTTTGAAATAATTCCAAGGTTGAACCCCACCTTGGGGGGCCCTCGTGTCGGTCAGGGCTAAAAACCCTAAACCCAATCCAAAAGGCTTAAGAGCCTCCTTTCAGGAGTCTCGCCACCCGTACGGTTTTGCAGTGAAGGCACATTAGCTGGCCAACTGCGCTTCAGTATTCAGTTCGGAAAAAAAAAAGAAAAAGAAAATCCAGGTATTTAAGTTCGAAGACCACATCTTTTTTTTGTATGATCTAATTTTTATCTTTAACATCCCTTCACTTGATCCAGTCACTGACTAGATACAAACGCAGCTTTTCTTCCGAGTACGGTACGGTAAGTAGACTCACTGACCTATAAGCTTTTTAACTGCAGTAAGAAGAACACGTGTAAACAGATAGATAGACAGTAAACCAAATAAAGTAGAAAGGTCCCGAGGCTTGGTCAGGCTACGGCGCCACGTATTTTATTACTCTTGGTCAGAGTTTCACGTGCATTACAAGGCTACGACTCAATTATATCGTAAATAAACTTAATTTATTACGTAGTAATGTTTTAATATTACACTAACCTAATTAATTAAGTAGGTACCTAATTAGAGACAACTCTCTCAGAACATGCGTCTCTTTCTTGAGAGAAATAGTTTTAAATCCATTAATCCCATGTAATGAGAGGATGTGCGATGGTATCAAGAATATTTCCAAGCCTGTCGGAACTCGTTTACACCGTAACTAAAATTACTATACGAAGCAGCTGCAGTGGAAAAACTGTCGTAGATTTTTGAAGTCAATTTTATAACCAACTAGCGGCCCGTCCCGGCTTCGCACGGGGGGACTTAAGATTTTTTTCATAGTTTTACGATTGTTATGGGTAAACTATAAAAGATAGACATATGCTCTCGCGGACTTTATTAAAGATAATGTTAAGATGAACAATTCACCCATAAAGCATTTTTGTATAACTTTAACTATATACTCAGCGCACGCCACGGAAGGCCTCAGAAACGATACTTTTCCCCCGTTTTTGAAACATTTTCGGTTACTGCTCCGCAACTATAAGACCTAGCGTGATATTATATAGCCTATGTTACTCGGGGATAATGTAGCTTTCCAAAGGTGAAAGAATTTTTGAAATCGGTCCAGTAGTTTCGGAGCCTATTCATTACAAACATACAAAAATACAAAAATACAAAAATACAAAAATACAAAAATACAAATCTTTCCTCTTTATAATATTAGTATAGATTGATTTCTAGTAGTCAATTGATAACAAAATTGACTTGAATTATACGAAAATTACTAATTCAAGTCGTGATCATCCTCACGTTACACAAGATATTATAAAAAATATACCTACTTAGGTAGCTAGACTAGATCCCACGATCGCTTCGATTAGGTACAACTGAGTTCACGAAGATGTAGACATAAACTCTTTCACTTTAGTATCTGGACCTAAGGCTTAAAGTGAATACATATTGGTAAACCCGACTGTACCACAGAAATTTTTCAATTTTCTCCCGATGCTCTATCGATCACGTCATAATCGACCTTATACTGTAAGAAGCGAGATTTAATTTTGTATAAAGTCATCATTCTTGGTTACGCAAGAACGTGTGCATTTCGTCTCACAGATACGATAGTAATGACGATATAAATGTTTTAATCGAAAATCAATTCGGACTCAATTCCGGAAGTCTGGTGGTTAATGACTGACGAACGTAACTTTGAACGAAATATAATTGTGATTGTTTGTTACGTACTTATAAGATTTAAGCGGGATTAATAGTACTATATAAGGTTAAATTAATGACATAAAATTGAATAAAGGTAGACTATTTTGCATAAGAGCAAAAATTATAGTGATAGGTAGGTATAATTATTAAGTGGCACATTGTATTCCGATTGAAGCAAGGGGTTCCATAATAGAAGCCTGATGATTTCGCTGTCCAATGGCACATAGCTTAATAAATTTCATTCCCTTGAAAACTACGTACCTTATTTCTAACCTGAATACCTAGTCTAAATATTTACCTATTCGTAACACGTAACAAAAAGGTATTCGTAATTTTGTTTTTCAGATAAAAAACTTTTTTTAACCCACATCGATCTGTTTGTATATCGAATAGAAATTTTCACTACAATTCAGATCAATAATGGAAGAAATAATTTGTAAAATTAATTAACCGCAAAACACATTCGAGAAAACAAAAAGTAACCGTGCGCTTGCGACTCCCGTGATCTCGTGACGCATGATCGGATACCCAATCTTCGGAACACTTGTATTCTCAACCTTACTTCACAATAATAAGGTAAATTATCAAACAAAATCCGTTATGAATGTATGTCAGTAAAGCGTGTGAGTGATTACGCACTGAATCGCACGAGAGCAATGTGATTGGAAACGCAAAATTGAAAAACGTATAGGTAGGCACAGTTTTCTAATACCTTTTTTATTATGTCATTTATTTTGAATTGCATTAGATAACTGTGTAGTATCACACAAATTAAATAACATGAGATTCTGTTACGCGTATTACGTGTAGTAATTTAAAATAATAAAATCAATGACGATGACATGCGCTAGTTGACAAGGCAGATAAATGATTGACAGAAACGCTACCTAATCTAAGAACGAGGTAGAATAAATTTTGTGCTATTTCTGCAAAACGTAGCTCGAAGAAAAATGACAAACGTTCCACAACGTTACAAGTCGATTTAAAATAGTCTATGCCTGCAAACAACCATACAACAATTTCACGGCAATACGTCAAGCGACAATGCCGCTACCTTGCGAAAGTTGTCAATTTCATTTGTTGTACAAAATACATTACGCGCTCGTTAAATTCGAGGCCAGTACGTTGTGGAGTAAAAATACGATACTTGACCGCGACCCGAAACTGTATTGTGTCTCATTGTCTGCAAACTGTCTGTATTCGACTGTCGTGACTGCAAATTAAAGCTGTACCTTAAACAGTTCTTGATTTTGCAACGCGCCAGCTATTCTAACAAAGAAATCATTTAAGATCGATTTCAGCATAAGGGGCTCATTACAGTAGATCATTGATTAGGGCCAATCGGCCATTCAAGTCATTCAGCTATTGAGTAAGATTTATAAAATGTAGCATAGTAGATTTTTCATATCTTGTTTCATAATCTACGCCAAATTATATTAAATTAATATTGCGATAACTTTTTCATTAAATTCACATTACCAATGTGATGGACAAAATTCTATCGATACTTGAGTTAAGTTTGTTTTATGAATCAAATTACGTTTGTTTTGAATGAAAAATTGAGCATCCGAGCGGCCTATAATTTAAACTAAATAAGCATTATAAAATTGCGTAAAGTGCAATTTCACGCTGTTTCATTAGTAAACCACAATGTGCGTAATAGTATTACATAAATAACGTTGGTATGTCACTTTAAAAAAAACTCCACTTTGACCCTAAGTATAGTTTTGTACAGTTACGTCTTCTAATTTGTACATCGCGTGAGTGTAATGAAGGATTTAATGAGTCGGAAATTGTTGCTGATGGGACATTTGAAATGGAAAGTTGACATAAATAATGTGACGTCCTACGCAAGTTTGTCAACAACTTGTACAATGAAGACCGTTGACTTATCAATCTGCATAATATTAAAGACAGTAATTTGCTTACTTCTGTACATAAGAAAGAAATGAGAGACATGCTATAGAGAAGCTGTTTGCCAGTCCTTTTTTCGAAGTTTATGACGTGCTATATCTGATTTGATTTTATAGAAAATGGTGTTAATGATAGCAAAAACAAAAAATCACACTGTAAAATAAAAAATCCCACAAAATTTGATGAGTGGTTTATTCGTTAAGTCTGTTACATGCTGTTATTGTGTTTATAGGCAGCTACCTTTATGATGTAAAACTGTTAACGCGGGTCGCGTTCACAGTCTGCTTGCTGCAGTCTGCACGTGTAAACGTGAACAAAATGACGTGTTCGGGTCCAATTTGTGAGTATTAAACAATTAATACTCACAAATTGGACCTTTGAGTACCTATTAACAATGAATCTTGCTCTGTAGGATACTCCACCTTTCGCATAAATTAAAATATAGTCATAGCTATTGTAAGCCAAGTCACTTTAAAATTTCGTGATATTCAATTTAACGTGCTATCTAGATATTAAGAAATATCTCACGTACAGTGAGATGTCGTCAGCGTAGTAGCTATAACAAATTGGTTTGTATGCGTTTTTAAGACGACACGACGACCTTACCAGTTTCCCACGTTTCGCTCACGTTAAGTAATGTAATATGATTTAATTTAAACTTTAAAGCAACATGAGAAAAATAATACAATTTATTTCGATTACATGTTATTGAGTGTTATTCATGATTAAAATGTTAATGACCTTTATCATCCTGCAGGTATTTTATCTATCCTATTAATATTTATTTATTCTTTATTGCACAAAAAACTAATTAATATACAAAAGGCGAACTTAATGCCATACGGGTTCGGTTCTAGGTACATGATCTCAATAAAGCACGAAGTTCAAATTGAACGGTCACACGATACTTAGTTATCTAAATAAAAAATCTTTCTAAATGATCGTCGTAGAACATGTCAATCTTGTTTGGACGGCACATTTAAAAAAACCATTAAACCAACGGACCAAACTAGTATTTAGTTCATAAATAGTAAAATTGCTTATCAAACGAGGTGTTAGAATTTCCGTTTGAATTAATCTACAACAACTTGATGTATATTCATAGCTTATGAGTAACGAGATACCTTTCAACGTCGTGACATATTAGGAGAAAACCTACTTTTATGACTATAAGAGACAGCTTGCTTCTTGAGACCAGATTTTAATTAGCTCGGAAAGTAATGTTTATGAGTACGTTACTACCATCGCGTTAAGAACATTGATATCAGTACTCAAACAGTGATTAAATTTTACCCAGATAACTGATAATTGGCAAGATTTCCAAATCCATTACCTTTTTCTCTTAATAGATTAAATTGAGCTAATTAATATTAAAATTAATAATAACCCTGCCTTACTATAGGCCACAAAAATTTAAATTTTTCAATTATTATTATAATTAGCAATTGATTGGCAGCATCTGCATTCATTAATTAGGCACTAATTTAATTAAATAATTAAGCCAAATAAACGGAGCTCTCTTCAATGTTTCGTAAATATTCATTCTACAAACAAAGGAATCAAAATTACGCAATTAATTTATCGTCTTTTGTTTAAAATGAGGGCAGCGCCGTAGGATATGAGCGGACCGTAAACACATCGACCGACCGACGTACTGGCAACTGTTACTGCCGACTAGCTACTATCACACAGTATGTTGTTGCTGTACGTCAACAATAATTTGCAAGACGTAAAGCGATAAAACGTTCTGACACCATCGTTTATAGGTATATACTTTACTTGTCAAATTAGAACAAGACTGTCATTAACAAATTCCTTTTGTGCCTTTATAGTATTATATAAAATATTACCCATTAGAGGTACCTACTTTAATCAAATACATTAGCATATACATTATAGTAAGTAAAATCTAAAGTGTCCGAAGGTACACTTAGAAACAATAAAATAAAAAATAGGTACCTACTTATCGTATTACATCTTCATTATATGAGAAAAAATACCTCCTTTAAAGTAGGTAATTTAGGCATCTTATTAGCTATTATATGCAACCTGACTCAATGTTACGCAACCTTTCTAATTACGACCTTAACTAGACTGCAACGTTCCCACCGCCGCGGCAATGAAACAAACAAACATACATAATATTTGCAATTCAATATTACCTAGCCTTCTTAAATAAGCTATTATAATACCGCTATCTTAACGCAATGGCACTTTTTTAACCTGCATCCTAATTTCAATATTTCGCTGACGTAACGACTTATTTAAAACAATACCTACATCAAATTAAATTTCGATGTATGCTTTACATTTGTAAGCAACCAGAATAAGCAGATGTTTCAGTTTAATAAGTAAAACGTTGAATTGGACAATTGGTCAACGGGTTAAATATTTATTACAGTAATTCGTGTAACAGAAGAGCCGTTAATTTTTTGAACCAGTCTTATCGCAAAAATAATCTTGATCTTGACATGAAACAGGCGGGGGCACTGACCCCTTTAGTCGAGTAAACTTTAAAATTCACGTGGTCATACGAAGAAAGACTTTACTTTTCTCTCTATATAAGAATAAAGAAGGTACCCTCAATGCCTCTACGACTAAACTCCTCAGTTCATTTTTAGTTGTCACCTACTAATTTTAACACGTCATCGAACGCAGCTAAAAATAATTAGCCTAATAAGTCCCACGTGATTAACAAGTTATGCAAATCACTTCATTGAAATGAAAAAAAAAAAAGTTTTCGATAAACAAAGCATACTTATTTAAAATGTACAGAGGTTGGAGTCTCCCTTTAAGCTTAAAGAAGCCTGTGTTGGGAGACACCGCTCTTCCTTATCTAAATATTAAATATCTAATTACAAAACCAAAACCGCTCTTAATTAATTAATTAAACAAAAATATAAATTTAATAACAATAATAACGTATAATTGAAAAGTTTGTGTATGTATGTGTATGTGTGCGTGTGTGTGTGTGTGTGTGTGTGTGTGTGTGATGCTTAGTATAAACGTATCAAAAGTCTCTCCGTTTCATCATATGTTATTTGTTGAAGCCATGTCGATATTTTCTTTTTGCAATCGTAATATTGCATAGGGTATATATTTAGATTTTTATTTAGAGTGTTGTACAAATGTCCTGACATTCTACTGTATTGTCTGCTAGCAAATGTGGTATTCGTTTTAGGCAGTTTGGCAACAGTGTATTTTATGCGTTTGTCTATTATTTGTGGATCGTAAGGTAACGTCTTATGTTTTTTGAGAACTATGTTTCTAATGTATAATTTTCTTATAGACATGAGGTTTGTAGTATTATAAAGAGTCTCAGTAGCGAAGCGTTTCTTTTTAAAATACATAGTTTTGATCATGTTTCGTTGAGCCCTTTCCAACTCTAAAAAATGTGTTTTGGCCGCCCCACCCCAAACAGATATGCAATAAATAATTATAGATTGGGCCAGTGCAACATAAATATCTTTTAGAGGTTCTCTAGGCCTGCTACCTTTAACAGTTATTTCTCTAGGAACAATGTTTCTCAGAGTTTTAAATATCCACGAAAGTTTCCTTAATCTTTGTGAAACATTTTCCAGTTGAGGATACCATGATAGACGCTGGTCCACCACGATTCCAAGGTATTTAGTGGAAGCAACTTTATTGATAGTTGGGCAGTTACAATTTAAATTTTGACTGTTGCAGTTGTGTATTTTGATGGCAAATTCGCTACTGGGTTGAGTATTGTTATAGATGCTAAAACAGATGTAATTGGTTTTAGAGGCGTTTAGTGTAAGAATGTTGTGACGTAGCCAACGAGCAACTTGCTTTAGTCCTTTCTCCGCTTTTGATCTGACCGAGTCCCATGACTCCCCAGCAAAGACCAAGGCTGTATCATCGGCGTATGAAAAAATGCTGGCGTCGGGGATTTCCATATTACAGAGGTCATTGATGTAAATAAGAAATAATGTTGGACCGAGTACACTCCCTTGTGGGACACCACATGTTACCTCTGCCTCATCACTAATATAATTCTTAAGTTTTACTCTTTGTGTTCTGTTAGTTAGGTATTCTTTAAATAGGGATAGGGAGGTTCCTCTAATGCCGATCTTTTCTAATTTTTGCACAAGGATGGGGATAGAAACAGTGTCGAAAGCTTTCGTTAAGTCCAAGAAAACTGACATACATTTCCTATGTTTGTCAAGTTTTTCGACTACTAGAAACTAAGGGCACCTACTGCATCCTCAGTTGATCTTCCTTTTCTAAAACCAAATTGAGACGGTGACAAAATATGAAATTGTTCTAAATATTTTAACAGTCTTGTATTTATTAGTTTTTCAATAATTTTAGAAATTGCTGAGAGTACCGAAATTGGGCGATAATTCGTTATATTGTCTCTATCCCCATTCTTGTATATAGGAGTGATAATGGCCCGCTTAAGTGAATCGGGAAAGGTTCCCCGATCGAAGCATAGATTTACTAAATGTGTAATAACTGGGACGATTTTACAATTTGCCATTTTCAAAAAGCTAGTAGGAATATTGTCCCACCCTGTTGAACTACTTGGTTTAAGATTCATAAGCGTACTGTTTACTTCATAGTGATCTGTTTGTAATAGAACAAAAGTTGATGGTTGACTCGGCAGATTTTTGAGGTAAGTAAATAGTTCCGTATTAGATGGTTGAGCTAATTGTGCGAGTTGGGGACCTATGTTTGCAAAATAATTATTTATAGAGTTTGCTGAAGCTAAAGGCGTAGATTGAATGTTTAGGAGTTCTAGATTTGTATTAATGTTTTTGTTAGTGTATGTAATATTTTTAATGTTTTGCCATAGAACTTTTTTGTTATTCAAATTGCGTGCTAGAAGGTCGCTTTCGTATTTTATTTTAAGTTTTTTTATTAAATTATTGCAGTAATTTCTGTATCTAATGTATGTCAGTTTTTTTACTTCATTGAATGGATCACGGCGTAAATTACTTTGTAATTTGTTGCGATTTCTAATACAACGAAGAATTCCTGCCGAGATCCATGGCTTTATAATACGGTGCTTTGCTGGAATATGAGTCACTACAGTATTATTACTTAGCGCTTCAGCCAATATGTTTGTTAATCTATTTATAATGTCAATGGGATCTTGACTATGTAGCAATTCGCCAATGTTTTTCTCTTTTACGTCTTTTAATGCCTCTTCAAAATTAATAGTAGTTTTAGTTTTATTTATATTTTGATTCTTTTTTAATTTTGAGAGGGATAAAAGCGTAGTAAGATGATCTGTAGTAGTGGTTTCGAGAATGGCTATGGATGCTTTAGTCTTAATTTTATTGATTTTCAACATAATATGATCCAGGCAGTTATTTTCTCTGGTTGGGATTGTGTGACCAGCCAAGATACCGTACGTGGCGAGCATGTTTAAGTAGTTAGATTTGTTTTTAAACTCACTAGATGATGCTGTAATTTTATCAACTATATTAATATTTATGTCCCCGGAAATAATTATGTTATTGTTACAGTTGACATTTTCCAGGTGTGAGCTAAGTGAATTTATAAAACCATCAGCATTCGTATTGGATGGGGATCTATATATACATAAAACAGTGTTGTTTAGAATATCTAATTCTAGACATGACGCGTCTGATAGTTTTATTTCTTGCACTTTATGTTGTAAATTTTGCTTAACGTACAACACCACTCCATCATTTTGATTCAGTTGACGACTGGTGTGGTAACACTGATATTTTGGTAGTTGAGGTAATGGTTTATTAATATTGAGTCTGCACTCTGTAAGTATTATAACATCAGTATCGAACGAAAGGCTAGATAATGTCAGTAAAAAATCATCAAAATTAGAGTATATGCTTCTTATATTTTGGGAGATAACAGTAAAGTCATTGTGATTCACCCGCAGGTAATTTTTGAGCATAGTTAAATTACATTTAAACGAATGTGCTATTTCTAGTCCGTCTATTTCGTTTAATGTTTGAAGAGTACTATCCATTTTGGGATGCAGTTAATAAACACATTGTATTAATAACCCATATAAATTCATATGAATTATTTGAATTATAATAAGATAATGTATTTGAGCGGATATAATAGCGGATTATATTATTCATAACGGAGAAAGATATTAGGTATGTATGAGAATTTAAGTGTTTTGGGGGTGTGTGAAAAAATGTGTTGCGTGTATCTGAGAGTGTGGGTTGTATGTGTGCAAACAATAGAAGTGTATTCATTAAAAGCGTGTCATCGCGAAACAAAAGCCGAACACTTAAGAGGATTGTGAAGCTGTTGATTTTCATACAAAAGGCGATAACGTTTTACACCCAGTAAATATAGTTAGATTTTTATAATTTTTGGATATGTTGTAGATATAATGAGAAACTACGCCTGTACGTTTTGATTTTTAAGAAATATTGCTTACGCTAAAATTTATTAGCATTTAAAAATCTCTATATAAATCTAATAAATTTAATAAATTTTAGCGTAAGCAATATTTCTTAAAAATCAAAACGTACAGGCGTAGTTTCTCATTATATCTACAACATATCCAAAAATTATAAAAATCTAACTATATTTACTGGGTGTAAAACGTTATCGCCTTTTGTATGAAAATCAACAGCTTCACAATCCTCTTAATTGGATTAATTTTATATTTAGACAGTCAATCGGACAAATTTGGAATAGTCAATTAGAATAGAGTA
Organism: Polylopha cassiicola; assembly: GCA_038024825.1. Taxonomy (NCBI): domain Eukaryota; kingdom Metazoa; phylum Arthropoda; class Insecta; order Lepidoptera; family Tortricidae; genus Polylopha; species Polylopha cassiicola. The sequence continues at coordinate 8,264,421 of CP149044.1, read as the reverse complement.
TGGTTATCTCATACGGTCAATTAATGTATGGATTTGTTGGCCGATAAATCAGTCATTGTTCCGCGAACTAATTATAGGTCAGTGTTTTAAGCCGTAGCCGTCGCTGGTAACGGTTAACGCGACCGGTAGACGTGAATAAAATGGCGAGTTGGGTTCTAATTTGGGAGTATTAGCGGATATAGAATTAAGTATCCATCCCCTTCATAAATTAATAAACTGCCATAGTATTTAAAGGAGAGTTTTTTGTCCATTCATAATAATTTCATGAAGTATTTGAAGTGAACAAAATGTAAGTTATACATGTATATAGGTACCTAAAGGTGTTTAAGCGTAAAGAAGTCAATGTGTTATGAAAATAAAAATATGATGTAAGCAGAGGTAACCTGGTACAAAACAATTGCAAGGAATGAATAAACAGAAAGAATAACCAAAATAAATAAGAACTAAAATAGTGCAAGCAACCTGTATACTTAATACTAAGAATGTTGAAACATTGATGCGTACTTATATGAAAGTTAAAATTCTGTTAAGTTTCGACACATCGGACTAGGCTTAAAATGCACGTGTTTAATCCGTAACATAATATGATCTATTCCAATACAAAAAAAAAACTGTGGAACAGTTTATTAATAGAGACAGATAGTTAAAAAATAAACAAGTTATTCTTGCAAACGCCTCTCACTCGTAACTTGGAACGATACTCCTGCGCAACCTAAGCCTTCTGAGTTGTCCTTAATTAATGTGACTGACTGTAGGGCGTTGACGCTCTGTTTTTGTACAAACGGACTGACGGCAAATTGTGTATAAATAAATTCACTGCAACAAGGCATAACGGGTTTTTAAACTGTGTCTGGTCATGGTTTGTTTTACTTTAGTACTATTTTAGTTGTTTAAAATGTTAGCCTCCTGTTCGGATGAATTCAAAGGTTTCAGTAAATCTTAAGTATATTCATCTGTACTCATAATTATAATTATTCACACTTTAATTATTTCGACATAGTTAATTGTCTGTACCTGCACTTAACTCAATTGTTCTATGTGACCATTTTTTATCTCCCACCTATTTAGCTAATATAATATGGTAATGGTGATTTATGTATGCGAACATTCGACGTGCATACGAGTTGTATATAATTAGCCATTGTTTCTCTCAACACAGATACGAACCAGAGCATAGCACTCGTGTAATGCCATGCATCTTATTTCTAGGTACTGTTTGTACTATTCGGGTTGTGTCGAAATCGCAAAAATACATTTGTAAATATTATTATATTATAACATTCCCATTATTGGGATATGAGTCAGTATTATATACTTTACTCGAGAAATAGTACCGTCAGTGTCCACATGTAGGTACAATAAGCAAAAAGCAATACGGATATTCTTATTATCTATAGGTACTAATATTATAAAGAGGAAAGGTTTGTTTGTTTGGATTGAATAGACTCCAAAACGACTGGACTGATTTGAAAAGTTCTTTCACTGTTGGTAAGCTACACTATTCCCGAGTGACATAGGCTATAAAGAAAGATGATCCGTGCGAAGCCGGGGCGGACCGCTAGTAAGAAATAAAGTTAAAATTTAGATTAATTCCATTAGGAACAATTATGTTACTCTTCAGTTTCCTAAGTATTTTAGAATACAATAACAGTCTACTAAAAATACTTATAAAAAATTAAATCAAGAAGTATAAAACCAATCATCCTGAATTTCATTTGTGCACGTTTTTAACATTTCCAAGATTCGAATTGGGTGAATTTTAAAGTGAAAAAATAGTTAATATTTATATTCCAAGGAAATATAAGAACCGAAATCCATGTGTGTGAAACCGCGAGGCACAGGTTGTATATAACTACTTACCTATAAATAATTCAAGTATCTTTAACGCCATAACATTATTCAAAATGTTTACCTGAAACAACAATAAACAAACAATTAATTCAATGATTCTAAGCAGTTAATTAGGTAGGTATCATTAATGATAATAATTTACTTATTACCATAGTTATTATTACGTCGGCATTCTATTGTAACATATAGCATAATTCATTACAAATTAAGTCATTCATCTTCCGTTGTCCATAAAAATATAGATAGCAATTCATATACATAGACAGTAGACACTGAAAATGTTTTTTTTGAAATGACCTGAGAAAATAAAATGATAGACCAAAATTACGTGCATCAAAAAAATAAGTAATTAATAAATACTAGTGCTCTCCCGGTTATTACACATTATGAAGTATTTAAGAAAACATTACAGTTCCTATATTCGTAGCCGATTGAGCTGAAGATAATCTAAGACTAAAGTGATTTTACATTATGCAAATACCTATATATATATATATATAGGTATATGTATATATATATATATATATATATCTATATATATATATATATATATATATATATTTATATTAATAAATAACAAAATTAAACTACCTACTACCCTTGTTTTAATATTTGAAACATTTATGTGTCATAAGTATTTGGTTAAGTCCCTACTTTCTAATTTATTCTGATAATACAAATTAAATATAATTTGCGAATAAAATTATAGCATAATTACTACTCACTACTCATTATCCATTGGTTTTACCAATATTAAATACAAATTATCAATTCAACTCTTTAAATTTAAAAAATCAAAGCATTCACGGTCAAAGCGAGGTTACAATTGCAAGGGTACTAACAACATTTTTATAACAGGTATTTCGTAAAAAACCTAAAAAATCAATGTCCAGAAATACATTTATTGCGATAACTCATGCGACATCGGTATAAAACATTGTTTTAACAAAGTTACTGTGCCATCCCACGCAAAAAGAATCAATAAAATGACAACTTGTACAACAACAAACAAACAAGCGCATATTGATTTTATATCTAAATTATTCTGTTCAAACCACTTGAGAGCTTTCTTGCCTATTTTTGAAGTTCGTTCTTTATTTTGGAAAGCACGCGAATTGTATAAGTTATGGGAGACCAAACTGACATTGAAAGTATTTTTTACAAGCTGAGTATGGCAGTGTACTAAAAATACGACAACAGCAAATTACATTGGCTTACTTTCCTTGATCAAATTAAAATAGTTCTATCGTTGTTCACTGTCGTTGTAGTGTGCTGCAAGCATTTGTTTACGATTTTAAGGTTACTTAGGTAAGCACATCAAACGTATAAACAACTTGTTCAATCCGTATATTAATGTTGATAATATAAAAAACTGATAAATCTTGCTCACCATTTCAATGTGAGCTAATAAACATTTTTCGTATTCGTCGTGATTGACGTTTCATTTTCCTGAAGCCGCTTCTAGCGAGCATTGCAAATGCAAATTGCTCGTATGACTGACAGTTTGAAGCTACGTAAATCGCTACAAATTAGAGCTATTTGCGAAATAAACTACACGTTACACTAGTTTTATATGTATCCGTTATTGTAATAAAAAAACTACAATGAAACGGATTTAACTTACGTATATTATTTTTGGCTGACATTTCGAAAACTTTACAGTTTCCACATTCCTAACACGACTGAGCTGACTATAGTCTAACGCTTAAGTAATTTAAACAATTATGGATACCACCTTATTTTCTAATATAATAAAAATATATGTGAATTAACGTTTCATTCTACGCAGAAATAAACTACTTTACAATAAAAATAAAAAAAATAGGGGGCGTTACTAGCTGGTGTGTAATAATTACGAATGCATCAGAAATTATTACGTATCGGTATTTTCAGATAAAATAATACTAATATCGAGCGATTCAAAGGGCCAGTACATACTTATTGGTACATACATGTATTATATTATATAGGTACCTACTTACTTTTTTAGCTTAGATAATATTATGCAAGTTGCAAGTTTGTATATACAACGTTTAGATAAATAGACTCGTAAAGCTAATAATAATTGCACGAAATACTTTAAAATTTAAACACGGGTTCAACCACAGATAAAGTTGTACAAGTTAACCATCTAGCATCTAATTAGTTTAGCCTTGTTTCATTTAAACCAAAATTATCCGTAGCAACAATAGTAGGAGATGAAAAGATAAATATGAAGCAATAACAAAACACAACAACCTCAATCAAATCAATACCGATTTGTATAGATAGCCTTCAAACATATTTTTTCTTTAGTAAGGCAACTAATGTAAAAATAATGAAATATAAATTTTTCAAGGGCGCACATATAGGTATTGCATAGGTAGTATAGGTACTGACAGAATGTGATAAATAAATAGAAAGCCTCTACCTTGGCGCCGCTGTACAATGTACACTGATCAAAAAATGCCCTGAGATTATTTTTTGAATTTGAATTTGGTAAGATTACCAAATTTAAAATGTATAAATAATTTAAGGGCGTGCAATACCCATGCGCAACCGTTGTGCAAACTATGTGGGTCGGTACCGGCGCAAGAGAGCGATCCAATCTCGATAAATTCACGTACCAGCTGCACAAAATTGCACCTTATCTCGAGTAAAATAAGTACACTATTTAAATCAGCATTATGTATTGCAAGCGGATAATTTGCATCTTAAACTACCGCTTTATCGGTCATTCTCGTCTCAGTTACTGAACCCTGAAACGGATTACCGAAAGTTTGGATTTTTTATTCCGCAATACCATTTACACGGGTCTTGGCGAAATCGAAATATATAATAGAAGCAAAAGTATTATGTGTATACAAATACATAATGTATGTATTTCCTATAGAAAAAATTGAGATCAACTTCCGGAAACATTTCAAATATTTATTGTAATCGATATGTCAAGGTAACTTGTGTTTTCGTGTTTCTTGACATTTGTTCATAAAACTTATCTACCTACCCGCATTGTGGTTCAACCTTACACGTAACCATCGTCATAAAACCTGAACGGCGTGATAAGAATCGAAATAAAAATAGTGTTAGACAAAAGTGCTCTCAAAATACATCGTGACTGAAATAAAAGGATAATAAAACGTATTATTTGTGATTCATTTTATGCGATTACTTCAAGTGATATCGTTAAAGTTTAATATTTATGAAACTTTTTTAATGTAACAAAACTGTTTATAAATCATACCTTTATAGCTTTAATGGCCGTTATTATTATTATTACATATTGCAAAACAAAGATTCAAATGTTATAAATAATTCTTTAGTTACAAATTAAATTAGAAAAGTGATGTAACATCAGTATAGATAAAATCAGAAATGTTCGTCAGAACTCCTACATGTATCTACCTACTTACATGAAGCAATAAGGTAAGTGTTACAAACTATAGGTACTTAACAATGTTTAAAACATAAAAAAAAAACACTATAAAAAAAAACAAAATATTTTCACTTAAAGACATTAACCCTCTTTATCTCCTTTCAACCGAATGAGTTCTCACAAATTGATACAAAATTTCACGCTCCAGTAAACTGAACGAATTTGAACACATTTTGATTTTGACCGAAGAGAAGTTATAAAGTAAAACAATCGTTATAGCGTACCGATTTCTAGTTCCCATAACTTTCTCCTTAAATTTACACCGACTTCTGTTCATACAATTTGCACCTACAACCATTGTTGTTAGTGTGAATACGTCGGTAATGTTCACAGTTTGTAGTACAAACTATTTTGTTCATGTTTTACAAAGAAAATTGTTTGAAGATTAAGTACTTAAATTTTGTCGACGATTTTAAGATATTTTATTTAATTTTGTTGCAAATAATATATCTACGCAGTGTGACACATGAGCGTAACTTATTTATTGCCTTATTATTTGCAAGCTGACCCAACAAACTTCGTACCACCATATTTTTCTTCTTTATAAATAACGCTTTTCTCAACAACTTGGATCCTGAATCAAAATCTTCACAATTATTTAAATTTTGCAAGATGAATCTTGATTCAATTAAATCGAATATGCGAATAGTTAGTTACATCTAGTACCTACGTGAATTCAATTTTTCCGCGTAATCTATATAAAAAAGTAACTTATATTCTTTTCCAAAGTCCCATCTGCATCTATTCCAAAGTTCATCGAAATCAATTTAGCTCTTTTAGCGAGAAAGCTTATAAACAAACTCACTTTTTCATTTAGATACAATATTAGTAAGGTGAAATTATGGATTTGTAAAATCTTTTTCAAAATTTTAGCGACCTCTAAACATTTACTCCGTGCGGTAATAGCGTATTATGTCACGCACATTACTCCAAAACATAGTTATTATAACATAAAGATGTGACCGGATATTCGTCGCAAACGAAAGTTCCATACAAACTGCGCCCGCGCACACAGCAGAGCATCAAACAGCCCATTGAAGTAATGACAGGTTACAAATAGACGAAAGTAACCTCCCATTGTTTGGTTGATTCGTGTTTAGTGCCATATCGTCTTAGTGAACTGGTTTCTTTTTTTTGGAGATCCTCATACTTATCTCACTCTTTTTTTCATCTTATTTTAAAAGAACATAGGTACACCACACCTCCTTTATCGTTTGGGAAGAACACAAACAAAAAATATTGACTAAGCGTTTACCTCGATATATATACCGCATAATCATGTTTGGCAAAATAATCAGTTACATTTATAATGATTTATCATGCGAAATATATATATAGTTAGATAGTTTTAATAAATTTACCGCTTAGGGTATAAAAACAACTACGACCCTATTTTATTATTTTATAAGACTCCCGACGAATCCTAGAGCAAGCTAAAATAGTCAATACGGAACCTCCAAATAAATATATTAACTTCGGACTTATCTGTTTTTCCTCTCATTGTTCGACTGACTCGCTGAAGCATTGCAACATGTAATTTGATGTTTGCGAACGTTTTTATGGTACACTGAATTAAATTAAACTTGACGTGAATGCGTCTTTTGTTTAGAGACAGGTTGTAGGTTGCCGGAAATGGAATAATTGCAATGAAAATGAGAGTTCAAATTTTGTGTACTGTATTTGGCAATGGATGTGTTCTACTGACTGTCTAGATTATTTACATAATTCTAATTAAAGCATAACACGACACATATATTTTTGAAAACGATATAAAAGTTTTTTTCTCCAGCGAAACTTAAACCAATTTTAACGAACGAACCCGTCTACTACAATTAACTAAAAACACAACATGCATCAGATTTTCAATTGCGCAATCAAACAAACGATTGCATAGATGATTACAACTATTCGATCAAGTGAAGGGCTTGAGAAATTAATTAACGTGTCAGACGTAAGTGCCCATACGATATGACAAATGCATTTCGAAATTGTCTTCAAGCAATATTTGATAATCATAGAAAGATTCATTAAATTAAATTAAGGAAGTAGAATTCAAATCAGACCTCTTTTTACTAGTCGAGGCATGAGAGAAATGGGGATTGTATAACTGAGATAATTGTTATGATATAAATAAGCATTATGTTATTCAATTTGTATAATATACTGTTATGTTACGTTTTAGAATTAACGGAGATGTCGGGTTTAGTGTTTCTCATATATAGTGGGTTAATTTTTCATCAGTTAGATATAACAAAAAAAATATGATGATGAATTCTGATACTTTTGTGTGACGTCACACCCTCTCACGTCGTCCATCTCTGCCAAGTTGTAAATCCAACACTTGAACTTGAACTTCTCGATATTAAAGTTTTAAGCCTTAGAAAATAAGATAGATCGTAGAAATCTGTTACAGTAACTACGATTAATACGCCTATGATTAGAATCCGCCGATGGTCATTATAAGACATAAACATTGTAAATGTCGCTACAAAAACAAACAAGCCGGCACAGTGTTATTAATATCAATTACTTCTGCCACTATCTACCCAGCATATCTGACATGCATTAAATCAATAAAGCGTAGCATAGAGACTAGTGAAAAGTTTTAACCGAAACCGAAAACGTTGTATAACATTTCCTGCTTAGTAAAAAAAGGCATGCTGTTACAAATTTATTAATTACTAGCTTCTGCCCGCGACTTCGTCCGCGTGGAACTCGTCCTTTTTGCAGTCGGTTAAAAAGTAGCCTATGTTCTTTCTCAGGCTTCAGACTTTCTTTGTACCAAATTTCATTTAAATCGGTCCAGTAGTTTTAGCGTGAAAGCGTAACAGACAGACAGACAGACAGAGTTACTTTCGCATTTATAATATTAGTAGAGATTTATAGCTCAAACGATAAAATTATCTGCTAGAAAATTAACATACAGCCTAGCTTACGAGTATTTGGACGTTGCGAAGCAGGTCGTAAAAAATTAACAAGTATATAAACAATTTATCAATGTAGGTATATTAGTTATATGAATCTACAAGGAGCAAAAATACATATAAACTAACGTTTCAGTCTGCTGAGTTTAAAAAAACGACTAATTACTAGATAAACTGCTTATCTTGAGGTAAGTATCGGTCGTAAAAGCCTCAATTTTTGTGTCACGCGGTCAAAGATTTACACAAATATAACCAGTATGGTTTTTCTGCATGACAGGCGAGTAATTGATAGTAAAAGTAATGTTAATCATAAATTCGTAGCCATTGTCTGTCTACGAAACGCGATAGTAAAAATATAAAAAAACATTGTCCTTGTTTCGTAAGAACTAATCATAATTTATATTTATGTACTTAGCTTAGAATAGCTTTTTATTATGTATAATTCCCATTAGAAGTAGGTACAATTTATTGTATAATGTACCTAATAAAGAACACAAGTATGATCATACAGAGATTCTGTTAATAATGAAATAATTAAATGTATAGGTAATAAAATCGTGTATTAACAACATCAGATACAAATTGCATAATAGTAAATATCACGTTTTAATTACTACCTACTTTATTGTTTATACACAGTATTATCATTTAAGTAGGTAGAGCTACTTAAGTCGCAGTTATGTAAATGAAAATATTACAGTCATTTTGGTTTATTTTCCTTACAGAAGTGTGGATATGTTTCTTTATCAAAACAAAGTAGATAGATAAATTTGTCTTTTTCTAACTAAATCTTATTCGGTTTTACCTTAGACTAGTTTTCACGGGTTTGATCAAGCCCTAGCCACCATTATCCCTCGTAACACCGACTAGAAATTCAATCTAGACCGCGTTTCTAAACGCTTCGAGCTAAGTAAGATTCCCGATTGTCCAATAACGGGCATTATTGGACCGGTGAATATTTATAATATTGCAAAATAGAGCCCAAGAGACTGTAACGGAAATTTTCTTAATTATGATATTTTGCTTCGACGTGCCAGACAATTGAGGAATGAGGATGCTGTATTTGCGTTCATTTCGATGCAAGCTCGTAATTATGGGTGAGTTAGAAATACGTGTACCTACAGTGTATATTAATTTTATACTGACGCTTGAAATATTTTCTCAAAAATGCAGTTGTTCTCGGTATTCCAAAGTTTAGAAACCGCGAAAGCATCAGAAATTATTATTTTCCCCTGATTTGGCGGTGGTTTAATTATGGTGTAGCATTCTGAAAAACGATGTAGGTACCTAAGTGTGTATTTATCTGTTTTTATAAACTAATGCCATACGGACAAAAAAACACATTAAACAAATCTCATATGGTTTCCTGAGTCTTTGAGTCCTGACACCGACAGAGGTTAAACACAACGCTAAAAGGTTTCTGCTATCATACTTTTTTAGTCAGAATAGGTACGTACTTCAAATTGAAATACTGTATTTACAAGTCAAGAGCGACAATATTTTTTTTAAATTAAATTCAATCCCTAGTAACCAGGCTTATGAAAATGCAGTGCATTTCAATCGTAGGTTTCCGATTCGGTAGTAGGTAAATAATTTAATTACCTGTATTTATTTTAACTATAGATAACATAATTATAACGAAATTAAGTCACTCTAACCATTGTATATAATTGTATCAATTCTTCGTCATTTTTTGTGAATACATTACTAATTTATAATAATTAAATAGGTATTTCAATACACCCAGACTTTTTATGTTTATTCGAAACTAACGGTAAACATTTGCTCTTATCATTCTCAGCATTGAGGTAAGTAAATAGAAAACAAAGATAGTCGCCCCGATACAAATACGTCTCGGCTGAAAATTTTAACCGGTCAAACCGCCAATTACTGCAATCTCGACACTTCGCCGCCATCTCTCGCCTGCACCACAATGCACCAAACCTATCTCCTGGAGCAATAATTCACAATAGAAAGCAGGGAAGTGCCGATGTACCGCTCGCTACAATACCGTCCCGGTTCAATAAATTGAACTAGTTTAGTTCCAACGCCAACTTTGTCTTGAGACAATTTTCGCGGAACCGGCAATTTATGAACCACGGTATTTTTGTACTTAACGACCGCTATCGGAAATACGAGTATGCTTTATGAGCAGCGAAACTTTTATATACAGCGTTATCATCACACTTTCAATAATAAGGTAGTACATCACGTGCAATTCTCTCAAGGATATAAAAATCGCGTAATAATATAATTTATTCTTATTATAGTTATTTTTTACAGAAGCTGCATTATTTAGTAACGTCAGCTGCAATAAGGAAAAAATAATTATAGAGTCGAGTCATTGATAATAATGACTAGAATCTCAACTAATGAAAAATAACGTAAATAATCTAAGACTAGAACATCTGGCACGCAAGTGACACACACAACAACCCACTTTCGAACGCAAAAAGCAACGCTGGCACTAGTAATTTATTTCTCTACGTCAAATTAATACATCCATTCCACAAAAAGCGTCCCACAAAACAAAGTACTTGGAACCTAAGGAACCGTTACACGTTCTAAATGTACTAAGTCGGAACGGGTTAAGTCGGTTTACCATATCAATGGAACCAAACAATGGGATGCATACATTTCGAGATGGAAAATGCACTTGACATAGATTTTTGACGTAAGCAAGAGAAATTGGTGTTTTAATGACACGATCTTTATTTACAATGATAACTTCCAAATAGTAGGTTGATAGCCATACCAAAATACGTTTAATTTATTTACGACAGAAACTGGATTTTGATTTTAAATGTTGTTTGGACAAAAAGTCATGTTGTGGGTAAACAAGTATCTGGTCAGGTGTTTTTACCAAATAGGTAGGTATAATATATGACCGATAAAGATTTTAATTTTATTTTTTATCTTTAAGTAATTATTCTGATTCTTTAAATTTTAAATCCGAAATCTTCTTAAGTACCTACCGTACCAACTGCTACGGCAATACCTGAGTCTATTATGATTGTCACATAAATACGTAAAATGATAAAGGTGAGCAGTATCATTTATTACAAAGACAATTACGCGTACCTTAAGAGAAATCGGGAAGAGAGTACTAAGTCATAAACACCTGGTATATGACACAAGTGGGACAAAGTAGAATAGCCGTAAAGTTTGCATGCGCAGCACGCTACAGACGGTAATAAAATAATTTGCTTATATCAAAATAAATGCCAGTGAGTTATACACCCGACTAAACACTTTCAAATTAACCGTAATGTGTCGTAATGCAATTTAGTGCCTATCTAACAGCGGTCTTATTAAATGAATGGCTTATTTAAATTTATTGCAAACTAGCGGCCCGTCCCGGCTTCGCACGGGGGGACTTAAGATTTTTTTCATAGTTTTACGATTGTTATGGGTAAACTATAAAAGATAGACATATGCTCTCGCGGACTTTTTTAAAGATAATGTTAAGATGAACAATTCACCCATAAAGCATTTTTGTATAACTTTAACTATATGCTCAGCGCACGCCACGGAAGGCCTTAGAAACGATACTTTTCCCCCGTTTTTGAAACATTTTCGGTTACTGCTCCGCAACTATAAGACCTAGCGTGATATTATATAGCCTATGTTACTCGGGGATAATGTAGCTTTCCAAAGGTGAAAGAATTTTTGAAATCGGTCCAGTAGTTACGGAGCCTATTCATTACAAACATACAAAAATACAAAAATACAAAAATACAAAAATACAAATCTTTCCTCTTTATAATATTAGTATAGATTGGTTTCTCGTGAACGATGAAACAATGACACATGTTTTTCATAGTTAAATAGGTAGCAATGCAAGGTGCTGAGTAAATAGAACATTTTATGCAAAACTGATGGCGTGAATCGAGGTGTGATTGCAGTTATTTGTATAATAGACTTGAATTTGTTACCTACGTAACTGTAAGGTAACGCAGCATTAAAATAAGTGAGATTGTCACAACGTAATCGTAAACTAAAATAAAATTCTGTATATACATACATAATCTGTATTCGTATTCTTTAACTAGCATGAAGGAGTTATCAAAATGTATAAATTACAATTTGACATTACTTATCGTAAAAAGCACTTTAGTTTCAATGTCATGAATATGACTGTACCTACTTGTACATAATAAATACTTTTTGCATAAACATGCGACGCTGTTAATCGTTAACTATATAACTGTCTGTTACGGCATTGTGTATTTTGCTAATACGCGATTTATGATTACCTGCCAAATAATTCATTGTATGTAAAATAAACAGCTTTTTTTCCACAGTCGCCGAGTGAGAGGCCGTCAGCCTTGGCAAACGCATGATATTTCACTTCCTACCGTCTAACAATGTTGCCATTATACTGACATCACGTTTTGATATGCAAGTTCTAATAAATAGTTTGTGTTTTATTAACTAAGGATGTGCAACAGTTATTATGTCGCAACAGTATTCATTAGTGCAGGAATATTTAATCTGAGATAACTAATTTTGAATAATGTCATCATTACAGATTTTAAAAGACCTTGACTTATATTAAAACATGATTTTGCATTTATTTATATCCATCTTAAAGTATAAGTATATTAGAAAGTATCTAATCAGTTTTATTTGATTGAAGGATAATATTATGAAATTTTGTATGTATTGTATAATTTATATGTTAAACAAATTTTATGAAATAATTTAATTTATTTTAGCTCCGCTAAACCAAGGGTTAATATTGCATATACAAACATAAGTTCACTTTTTGATATTGCTGCGTTAATGTTTACTGTGTCATGCTCGTGAAGGTTTGCATTCCTTCTAACAGTCTCGTTTAACACGCCTCCTCACATGCGTTTGTTAACTTCAGTTTAGCACGATTGAAAAGAAATGCCGGTATGATAATTATTATCGTCAACCTACCATTATGTGCAGACGTTTACGCATTCTTTCACATCAATCCTCAGTCTTAATCACATTTCCGCCGTAAATGTACCTACTACATATTTGTAAATTTGTATTATTTTTATTTCTGATTAAAAATATCTAAATCATACTAATATTATAAACGCCAAATATTAAAAGTTTGTAAGAATGTATGGATGGATGTATGATTATTACTATTGCACCAAAAAAGTACTGAATGGATTTTAATAAAACTTTACAATAATATAGTTTACGAGTATAAATCAGAATAACACAATAATAATATATCGGCTATATTTTATAACCATACTGTGTAAATGACTCATTGACACAATGCAGGTGTTAAATATTTGGCTAATCTATTATTAGATGCTAGAAGACACCCCTTAAAGGTTTTTTTTATGTTTAGCAATTTCGTAAATATTTCGTAATACAATAAATAGTTTATGTACATACTGCGAGTGCACATGCACCGTGCCCATGTTAGAGAATGTGGCAGTATGGAATATACGCCCTTACATACATATATTTATGCAAGCGATAATGCTCAACACTTAAATATAAGGCATAGTCAAGACGATTGTTACATAAAGGACTAGAAGAAAAGGTAGGGCCCTACTTATCATACATTTATCACCCGGTAGTGCACCATTCAACTATTCATGTGGCACCAGTCAGACCACTAGTCACGGAAGACTAGCTCTAACAAGATACACATTTTTCCTAGGAGTTTACAAACCTGAATAACCATTAGCGCTGGGTGCAGTTGATGGGAAATCATTTGTTTATGTTCAAGATAAGGTGTCAGTTAAATACAAATTAATGCATTAATATAAAGCATTTCATTGTTCTTCAGGATGTCGCATTCAATTATGAAATGTACATAATATTTCTTACGTCAACTAAAATCCATGCGGTCTAAGAGATTAAAATACCTGAAACAGAAAATAAAATTTATAAATATTACTAAACACGTGACAAAATGTTAAGGTCTATGATACTTAATTAGTGTTACTCAACTGAGTCAAGTTTCCTTGGAATCGACATTTCTTAAAAACCAATAACCATGCAAATATTGCAAATCGTTTATAACGTTTATAATCAAATCCGATCAACTAATTATCAATAACTAGCTTCTGCCCGCGACTTCGTCTGCGCACGATGAGTACTTTACACAATGTCGTTATAAAATATAGCCTATATGTTATTCTGATGTATAAGCTATATTGTGGTAAAGTTTCATTCAAATCCATTCAGTAGTTTTTACGTGAAAGAGTAACAAACATCCATACATCCATACTTACAAACTTTCGCCTTTATAATAGTAGTAGGATAAGGAAAACTGAGCTTTACTTATACGGTTTATATTTAATTGAGCAAGAGAAAATAGTATAATATTTAAACTGCCAACTACAGATAAAATATACCTACTTAGAATTAAATACAAAATTACAAAATATTTCTTACGTTCCTTAAACTCAAAGGAACCTACACATCCGTCTCAGTACGGCTTCTGTGTTCATCCAAGGGTATACTTTCTCCATAACAACGCTGGCACAGTGGCCAGCTTTAACGTAATTAGCCCAACGATTACTATAATAGAATTTTATGGGATAACTGTTACCATGAAGCAAAGACAGCTATGAGGATGAGGCTGTAGAATAATAAGGCTCGCATAGATTGCAAGTAGATATCGTCCTAGAAAACAAAGTGCAGAAGAGGTAGGCTAACTATATAGAGGTTTAACTGTCAAATACAGGTGAATCAAAAACTTAACAGTGTGTGTCAGGATTTCAATTTATATAACAAAGTAGTTAATAGGTTAAATTTTAATAGGTACTGTTTTTAGATCCAGTAGGTAGTTATTTTCATACTAGGTACTGATAAAATTTTAACAAAGTTGGCAAATATGGCTTTCCGTTGTTCGTATAATAGAGATATCTTATAATATTACAATAGATATTGACGCAATCACTGACCCGAAAGATCACGTCATTTACATTTCTCGCAAAACAGAATATGATAAATATTCATATTGACATTTATAAATGTGACCTCTGTCGTTAATCATTAAAAACCATAGCAAAAACTTGGACGTCTTTTCCTAGGTAATCAATTATTGTCATGTAATAAACAGGTTTTAAGTAAAATTACACAAATTGAATACATATCCTTGAAGTTACGAAATCATGTTTAACCTACAGTATATACCTACTGGGGACACAATTTGTCTGCCACTCAGCCTCAAGTGGTACGATAAAGTATTTAAAGCAACCCACATTATTAAAATACTTTCCGTACATTCTTCATAAATTTTCCAGATTTTAACAATATTAATGAGATTTTGCCGTAGAGAAAGTGATTAACACTTAGTTTGCAGAGATGTCTCGAAACGAGTGAAATGAAACCATTTCTTTACAGGTAATTAGATCTGTCATGAAGTTGAAACACGCAAAGATTAATAAAAGTGAAAGACTTAAATCTGATAACTAGACTAACCTGAAGTGCGCTTTCATTGCATTCGAAAGTGTTCTTTCATTGTTATAGAAGCTTTTGTAAATTGTACCAAATTGAGTGCACTTTACGCAGTCAATGAATAGCCCTCATTATCCAAGAAGCTCCGTTAACACTTTTACGCCTGATCTCGATTTTATTTAAGTCACGGAAACAAAAGTCACGAAACGCACTCGCGAATCACAAAGGCAGTTTTATGAGAAAAACAAATGAAAAGCAAAAGTGACAAAGATGAAAGCGCTGATCAAATGTTTTTGCGATCCCGACGCTCAGTCATGTTTAAAAAGTTCCCAGACCTTTACAATGGGTCGTTTGTAAATAAAATGAGATTATAACGCGTCGTAATGCTCATATAACAATCGTAAGCTTGAAGAAAGTGTTGCGCCATCACTTGGATAAGTCTGGCTCAAATAATAATTTAAGGTGACAAGAGCAATTAAAACTTGGAGCAAAAACGCTTTCGCTTTCATTTGATAATGCGCGTGAGACAGATGAAGATCGCGGTAATTCCGCAATGCCGGCTAAAGGCGGATGAAGTATTCATAATAGCGACAAAAAGTTGGTACTTTGGTTTTTGTACCGTCGATGCTGTCACATCTCAATCAAATATAATACTTTGGACAGATTTATTTAGGGACACAAATGAAGAAAATTTTGCAGACTTTACTAGCCAAAACGGCATTAATCTGTGAAAAAAATATAGCAACTTGCTCTACGAGTAGGTATTTGTTAGATCTGGTTTTTACAAAAATAGTAGGTGGATAATATTTTTATATACCTACCTAAGCTTTTTTTAAATAGTAGACAATTTTAATAAATTCAATAGAAAATTCTATATTTGGTTGTCCTCTAAAATGAAATCATTACCATAATCAGTGATACAAAATTATTTGCATTCATTACTTCTCGAAGCTGCAGCAGCTCTTTGGAATATATTATTTTTCTTTAATTTTATCGATAACGATGATAAAGCTTCAATTTAAATAATAATTTGATTTTAGCGTTAGACTATTGTCAGCTCAGTCGTGCTACGATTATGGAAACTGTAAAGAATCCGAAACGTCAGCAAATAAAATAAAATAAAAATACGCGAGTTAAATCCGTTAATAGTTGTTTCATTTCAAAATTTAAATACTTAATTGAGTTTTGTATAAAAATATATTACTTATGAACTCGGAGACAGTTGGTACAGTAAATCCATTTAAGTTAAAAGACGTGTTTGACATTTCTTTTAGTTTGTACATAACTAACCCCAGAACCTAATCATTTATGAACTGTGAAACAGTTAAATGTTTAACAACAGCGATTTCGACATACGCCGACCTTTGCTTATTGCTTTGTTCACATTAGATTAATTGATAATTGAACTGAATGCAAATTACAATGAACTAAATGATCGCCTTTGGCTATAAAAAAAACGTTAGGTAGCTTATTGTAGTTCAAGTTGAAATTACAGCCTGTTTTTTTGCTTTTGCTTGGGACTTGATCAATTGGAATAAATTATCAGATATATATCACATATCATAATAATATATTAAAAAATCTACGAAGTTCATCTCATCTTTAAGTTCTACAATGACATTAAATGTTACAGTAACAACAATAATAAAAGTAAATAGCAATAAATACCTTTAAAGTAACAAATTTTAGAATGCTAACCCACAAATAATATAAGGTGTTAATATTACCATTGTAATTTGAAAAGGATTTATAATTCTCTAAATAAACACAAATGCGTGGACTATTGTTATTTGTTGGCAAAGATCTTGATATGCGTATGCGCCGGCGCAGCTTTACGTTTCGACATTTAACCGAGTTCAAACTTTAAACATTCAACTAAAATCTACGTTCCCTCACAAAGTAGTATATTTAACCTTAATTGAAATTAATTAGCCTATAAATTACATTGTAAATATTTTCCTGCAAACTCTTCAAGGACAACGGTGAAGGGCCCATCTTAGAAGTCAAGTACTACAATTTTCCCCCGTAAAAGCACCAAATTAATTTACAACCTTACATTTAACTCCTTAAAGCTCAAACTTATTTGAGCATAATTTAATAATAGCAATGATAAGTTTGCAGCACAAAGTTTATTCATCGAAAACTAAGATCTACTGAATCGTAGTAAGTCTTAAAATACCTTGGCAAATTACATGAGCAACAAATAATACGTTTAGTAAATGAATCCTCGAACGGCTCGGTATGCGCTGGCGCACAAATGCCATGCTCTACTCCACCCGTAACGATATCCCAAATGTCAGAATCGTGATTTTTGCTAAGAAATGTTTCGCAAAGTACGAACCATGTGCAATGTATGAAACATTGGAACAGAGTTCCATGCATTCCTATAAAGTGATAATCGAAAATGAATAAACCAATATCAAACGTGATACAAAATAAAAAGCTAAATTAACTTAAACTGGCATTGGTTTTTGCCACTAGGTGAGTAGTTTAGACGTTTAGGAGAGAGATTATTTTTTCGTTTATTTATATACGTACACGAATTAGAAACACCTCAGCTTCGTTTGAAGTCTGATTTTACTTAACATTTATATATTTTCTATTCAGCATAACGTATAAATTGAACATTTTACGATGTCAATCTTCGATGCAAATGTCCGAGCCAAGTTTCTACTCTAACCAGGTGACATTAGCGGAAACGATGACTCCGAACCATCAAAGTAATGCTGTTATAATGGTACTATTATATTATGATCTATGGAGAAAGTCTTGACCATTTAAACCAGAACTCGGTAAGTAGCTTAAGGTAAATAAGGGTTTCATACGTAAGAAATGACTCATCTAGTTGTTTAAACCATATTACTGGGTGCTTGAAATAAATTCTCTAAACTCCAGTTTTTACGCTTTGCATTTGTTCTTACCATATAATATTGAACGAATTAAGTTCCACACAATTCGGTTTAATAAATTTGTATAAATGTAGGTATCGTATACGAACTGGACAAAAGAAATGGAATAGTGAACTAAAAACATTTTACCGCTCAAACAAAATTAAAAATGGCGGTGGAAATTGGATTCACCGACATTGAAATCTCCAATTTAATGCCATTGAGCAGTTTCATGGTTCAAAAACCACACCAGATTAACCTGAGCCACTCCTGGGACTATTTACTTTGCGCTTGGAGCTCTTTTGCATACTCATGAATCACCAGCATCGGATGGTCTATGATCATAAATATAGTGGCTAGAACAATGGTTTTATATTTAATGGTCGGGTGATAAAAATATTTAGTTCGAGGAATTCGTATTGGTCACGCCTGACCTCGAAATGCGGAAGAAAGGTAGGTACGACAAGGTCCAATTACTCCTTTTGTTTTATTTATTCCATTGGCTAGCTAAATACATTTTTGCTCCATTTAATTCGTCTCTTATACGTGCAATCCAGGTGGCATGGCATGGTCGCAAGTAGTTAAGTTGCACAATTATTTTATTCTGTTCTATGACGTTTTTAAAAACAAAGATGAATCAATTTACCTTCAACTCACCTTTTATTGTTAAGTGCTAAGAAATTTTCTCACTTATGAAATACTTTTGCCGAAAAATTTTTAGGTAACAATAAGTAGACACCTTACAGAACATTTTCAAATACTTAGGTACTGTAACTAAGTCTTCGCGACAAACAAAATTGTTAGCGTAGTCATATGAATGACATGGTCACGTTTCATTTAAAAAATATCCTAGAACATATTACAATAACTGACTTTTTAGTATCTAAGAGGTACGTATCTACTTATTTGTTATTATTCAGTTATCAATTATTTTTAATTTTACGAAATGACACAGTATTCTTACCTATTCTATTATAGAACGAAATAAAGAAAAATGTTAAATTGAAATAACGGGCTCTTTAAAGCTCTTATCGACAGTTGAAGGTATCGACGTTTACTGAACTAAATTTTCTTAACGGTCCACCCCAAAACTGTATATAAACGAAATTAGCATTATACGCAAACAAGAATAAATATTTTTTGCGACCGAATTTCCTTAAATCGTCAAGTCACGAAATAAAACGACTTTAGGCTTTTAATGTCACATGTAACCTTGGTTCTTACATTTATTTTTACCAATAGACTGTCAGACATTTAACTTTCTAAATGATATGTCTTTTAAAAGTTATTGGTCATTAGTCGTATATAGAACATGGTCGATTACTGTAATAGTAAGTAATTAGCGAAGTAAATGCGATTGTGCTTATGTTGAATAGATTTTACACACTAAAAATAAATACTAATAACACTTAACAATAAAATGTGACATTGACAGCAGCGTTCATTGCATGCCTATAAAAAAGATGCCTTAACATGCAACGTAACTGTACTATGTTATCTTTTGGCTACCGATGACCTTCAAAATATTATTTTTATTATTCCCAACAGGTAGGTACCCTAATTATATTCCTCTTTTACTAAAAACGATCTCATCAATCCAAACGTCGATGCGTGTTGTAGAGTTTTATCGATAAGATTTACGATGACTTTGACTTATTTTACTTTTGCAGAGAAATCATTTAGATCATAAATCAGTCAACCATTAGCGTTTTTACAAATTACGACTATTTGCATAAATGTTAATCGTTCTATTTTTTAACAATACTTACCTATTTTGCTTTATGAGTATAAAAACTTAAAGTAAACACAAATATACTGTGAGTTTATCAATGAGGAGAACTTATAAAAATGTGATTAACAAAAAGAACAAAAAGTAGATGGGCGTTTTTGCTATTCCCCATTACAAAAATAATAATTACCTCACTGGGCCATAGTGGATGTTTTATTTCTAAATAAACTTTTTATTTAACGAATTACTTTGCCTAGCGACTCTTTTCACAATCATAATAATATAATGCAAACAACCGAGTGTATATTAAAAAAATATTTGCCAATGATTTTTTTAAATTGTTCGAAGCGTTAGAGCGGAGTGAAACGCTTTCTATGTGCCCAATGACGCGAAGAAAGTACTAAAACCTTTTGTGATTCGTTTTGGATACTTACCGTTTGTAGAAAAAGACAACATCCAGAGGGGTTCTTGAAAGGATTTGGATAAAGCTATAGAAAATTATGAATCAAAAAATCTTTAGATTAGTGCAAAAAATCGGCAACAACATATTGTAATGATTCAGCTTAAATGTTTAAAATATTTTGAATGAAATAATGTATAAAGAAATTTAATTAAAAATATAAAAAAATATAAATGATTCTTATAATTAACCATAGTTAGCAATCGAATAAGTTCAATGACCGTTCTGAATTCCTAGTGGAAAACCTAAGAACAACTCACTTTCTACAACATAGGTTATTTTATATAGCAACTTCACTCAAGTGTGCAAATCTGAACACTTTATAGTCTCACATATAGATGTAAATTTAATGAAGACGTTTAATGAGTTAGATTAGATACACATACTGATAAAAACAAAAGAAGTCAATGAAATCGAAGAAGGTGAAATATGAATCAAATCTTTGTCAAACAGTGAATTGCACCTAATATCGTTGTAAATTGAACAGAATGGGTGAAGGTACTAGATTACAAACACAACGAGCATAAATCAACGTTTGTAACAGAGCGTATTCTATACGGGGACAATACTCCGGATCCACGGTCCGCTGCACCCATCTGTACAAGGCCCGATGTGTAGATAGTATTCGTACTGAAGGATGTCCATCCACCTGCACGTGATCATACTTTCAAGAAGTTCTCAATGAGGTACCCATATTACTTCTAGCCATTTTACCAAAAAACAACACTAATTAAAAAATGTTGGAAATTTTATCAGCGCGATATCGATCGAAAGAAATGTTATTAGGTATTGTTACTACAGATAGCAGTAATTAAAAATAAGAAGATAACCTACCTACCATTAATTTATCATTTTATATGCCATACTTAATAATATTTATATATACCTACGTATGTATCTACTCTCGTGTGTTCTTATTTTTATGTATCTGTACCACAAAATCTTATTGGCATGGTGTGCTTCCAATGATGATGCGTAGGAGTAGACAACACTTCCGTTCTTACCGAATTTGAAGATGGATGGGATATGACTATGGTTTATTTAATATCTCCAGATTTAATCATAGTGCCCTCCGTATCAATGTTAGTATACAAGGTCCGATTTAAGATATGGCAGGATATCCGTCTGCCTGTAAGAATAGTTCCGGAGTTATTATGGAAGTATCAGGAAATCTTCAATGTTCAACAAATAAAAAAATCAATGGAGTTACGGTTAGGACGCAAACTCAAAACAAAATCATATCGTTGAATTGTATTCGTTGAGATTTTATAGTACCTACGTGAAAATAATTATGTAGGATAATCATCCCCTTATGATATTTAAAAGCGGAGGTTACGGGTTCGAATTCTGTTAGGGACAGATGTCAGTGTATGATTTGTATATATTTACCTAAGTCTTGAATGACTCGATCATAACATTACAATCTATACTAATATAATAAAGAGGAAAGATTTGTACCTATTTTTGTATGTTTGTAATGAATAGGCTTAAAAACTACTGGACCGATTTTAATAATTATTTCACTGTTGGGAAGCTTACGTTCACCCTGAGTAACATAGGCTATAGAATATTTTGAAAAAAAATAGGGATCCGTGTGAAGCCGGGACGAACCGCTAGTGTATTATAAAGACAAGTCTATTCATTGTCTAGTACACATACACGCTTAGTTTAGAATACAAGGGTTTAATTCCTATCCTAAGAACAAGCATGCTTGCTTAGCTTGGGACTAGATCAATTGGTATGAATTATCCAAAGACATTTATATAATCATAACTAGGTCACCGGTCTATGTCATTTGCTCACCGGACGATATTTCCATTAATTTGCAGTTATAACCGCTATCTTTAGAAAAACAGGGTTATCAGTCTCATTACCATCAGCCGCTGGTAGGTGATCATTGAGGAGCTTGCATTTATTTGTAATCAAAGTATATCTTTCTATGAGCAAATGCATTTTTTATAAATAGTTTAAGTAACGTCTTATATAAAACTCACTCTATTCCACTAACTCAAAAAGTAACGGAACAGATTTCTTACAAAATTTGGTATGGAGATTGTTTAAGTTCCTATAGGGTGAGGGTGGAATCTTTATTATTATGTAAATGGATTGGAATTTACTATAGAATTGCTATAATTCATGCATCACCTAAGCAAGCTAATGTAATTTTAAACGGACGCAGGCAGGATTAGTGTTAATAACAAATAGGTTTTTTTACTACCTTTTCTTAAAAATCCTTTTTATTGACATGCAATACCTTTTTCTGTTCTTAAAATGGGTTCTAAAAAGCACCCTACAATTACGCGGGGCGCGAAACTCAAGCCAATTTTAAGAACCACTATTAAAGCAATAATGAGAGAATTATTCAAAACTTACCTCAACAGACAACCCACGTATCGTGTTTTCATCATCGATGCTAAAGGCCCAGTCCAAATTACTAGTATACACGAACAATACAATATAATAATGCAATCGGAAAACATGTTTCGAGCTCTTATGTTGTCGGTGTTATGGGTTAAATTCAAGTTTATTGGTGATCATATTTTTTTAAGATTACCTATGTAAGGCAGGAATTACGCTCTCGGGTCTTGTCTCGAGTCTAAAAGGGTCGATTATGATGATCGATTGCATTTGATTGCGAAATGATTTTTGTTCGGAGTTCTGTAAATTTGAGTGGTCGGTGTTCCCAATTTGAGTGATGAATGTTCTTCTGTGTTGTTATATCTTTTGTTTTTGTTAAACAGTGGCCAACTATTGTTTAATAATAACGCAACGGTATTTGTTAGCTCAATGATATAAAAAATATGAAACTGCGCTTTTGCGCAAGCGAACTTTTATACACAAATAGGTAACTATACAGTTTATAATAAAGAATTAGTTTGACAATAAAAATACTTACACAAGTTGAGTAAAAATCTTATTAATAATAGGCAAAATATTATAGAAGCATGCATTACTTGACTCTGAAATGATTTAAAAGAAATAGCTAACGTCTGTATTATTAAGTTAAAGACTACTTTTATACGAGGAGTGTGATATTTTAAGCTGAAGTAATGTTATATAATTTTGTTTTGAAAAGATTGACAGCTAAATTGTAGAAAAGAAACATGCGATCTCAAAGGTAAATAAATTACCTAAAACTAAAGTGTCATTTATTGGCATACCACGGGCCACGTACCAATTGCATAACTTTTCAAAATAGTTTCCTTGTTTAATTTACACCTTTTATATTATTATAATTATCGTTTTCACATCACTTGAATTAAATACTTGGCTAATTCAAAAAAGAACACAAAACCAATTCAAATGAACCCATTAAAGAAATAACCACATTCAATTTGCGACAGCAAAAAGTTAAGAATGCAGAAAGTCACATCTCTCCTAGAGAAATCTTATCGATTACATTATAGAAACGAATAATCGATTACGCCGCCAATCGATTATATAAGACTATAATTTGACACCTGTCAAAACGTATAATCTTCTAAACGGTGACGTCTGAGATGTTGGCTGGAAACAGGATTTACTAGTATGTCGGACCAGTGTATCTTGAACCTTGAATTGTTTGTGACATCTTAAAAGTGACGATCATGGTTATAGTGGTTTGTTATATTAATAGTTAAAGCTTGTAACGTCTCAAGTACACCATGCGTGAAGTTATAATGACAAGTTTAGATAGGTTTATCTGATGGTATAGTACCGGGAGAGGGCGTTAGGCAAATTAAAACCATTTGCATTTTACAGTAAGGTCTAAAATAGATTAAGTCTGGTAATACGTCCAGTTGTCCCGTATTGTGGTCATTCGCCTTAGGTTATTGAACGAAAGTATTAATAGCAATACTATATTGTATAGCATATCTACTACTTGCATGGATGCAAGAATTTATAATTAGCCCTGTTTTTGGGAAAGACGGAGAAAAAGTTTTAAAATTACACATTATTCATAATGTCATGATCAATTAAATAATTTCCCACTAAAAACAGGTTCTGTTTGTGAGAAAGTGCCGCGTATTTAATTACGTCAATTATTTAATTTCCTCGAGTTGATGGCAGTAAATTTTGTCGAGAGCTCATTCACATCTTGTAATGAAACTATACGTCATCAACCTAGAGGTTTACCAGTCGGTAAGCCTACAAATATCTATAATAACTGTTGATAATATAGATAATCAAAACATCTTGCAAAATACTAGAGTAAATCAAGCTGTTTTTGCACAACTAGTCTCCAAAAAGCGGAAGGTTATCTCGGTCTTGCCTCACCTGACAAGATCTTTGTGATAAGAAAACACGAATATCTAACCTCCTATGGTCACTTGCCACCTGGGTCACACTGACCGAGACCTACACAGTTACGCAACTTACTCCTATCATAACGACACCATGAGTGATAGCGGAGAATCGTTTGTAATGGTTGTCGATAAACTTTTGCCGGATGGCAAATCGAACGGACGGGACGGATAATCTAAATTTGAAAACATAAACTATACTGGTACTCTATCTACCTTTCCGTTAAATCGATCTTAACAGGAAGATGCTTAAGAATCAAGATCTATTTCAAGAAACCCGGTGAACAATTTCAAAGCATGGAATCTAGATAGGCCATGCATAAATTCATATAAGTTCAAAGGTACTATGCTTAGCTACGTACAAATGTATAATTGTGTAATATATAGGTATATAATTTATCAATTATAATTGTGTATAAATATGTAAGTAAGTATATTGTTGGAATAAAAATTATAACGGATTTAAATCGCGTACACTCATTTTTATGGTATTAGTATCGTAGCGCAGTCTAATGTGTAATATGGAAATATTAAGTTCTAAAATGTCAGCATAAAATTAATATACCTACACGCGTTAAATCTGTTAGAATTGTTTTATTTCAATATGTCATAATCGCAAAAGGTTCAGAAATTATAAGTAAGTTGGTTACATAATTATTACAGGCAAAAAGAAGGCATCAGAATTTAGTAGGTACATATTAAGTATATTATGTAGTGTTGACTATAACCAACTTGCGCGTGAGCATGTTATGATAATATGTTATGTTATCAGAGATTACCAGCTTTGGTGCAGATGGCGAAAGTCACAGGTGCGTCCGATTGCCCCTAGTGATCTTCGATACGGATTTTCACTGTGGTCTACCGGTTTTATCAAGAAACGGCGATTTACGCGTTTGTTTGTCATAATGTTTGTGATAATTTATGATAACTGATTTCATTCTTGATAACTGAGTCATAATATTATCCGTACATTACTTTGAATCATATTATTACCATCACAGAGGTTTGGCTTTTCTAACATTTTACATTCTAACTCGAACTTAATTAGTTTTGATTATCAGGCAATGAAAGTTTTATCGGTAACGAAATCATCAGTACCAACTGCCGAGATTATTGTCGAACTAGACGAGATCTTTATTGCTTCCAACAGGTCATTAAACTCTGCAGCCTTATGATGTAACCAGGTTAGTTAGACCTCTGTTTCAGAGCGCCTCGGTTTGCGGAGAAGTTTTATCTTTAGACTACTAACTGTGACCACTACCTTTTGAATTGTAATTACGAACCGTTTCAAAATTTTACTCGCTTATAGCAGTTGTATCAAGTACATTGAACCCTGATTATATATAATTTAATAATAATAAAAACACAGCAGTCTATATCAAACTGAGAAAGCGAGAATATAATTAAGATGTTTCCAATTTATATAGATAACTTCGTAATCTAGCCAAAGCCTTAGAACCTTATTTAAGAAATGATTACGTTGATACACCAATGACAAAATGTATTTTATTAATTAACTATATACTAATTGAAATCCTTGACTTTTAACTGCAACTTCCCAACATTGTGATTCATGAAGAATAATATCCGGCGAAGCAGCGATGCCCGGTGTTTCCAAGGCTACTATTTCCTCAGAGCACTACGGAACACTATGCATGACTTCCTTACAATAACGTTATCAAATCAACATCATTGATGTAAAATTAATAATTATACGAGAAGGTACATACCTGCACTTTGAATAATAACGTTATTATTTTTAAATAATAGGTAAATATCATGAATGTCATTTGAATGAAACAATTATAACGGATTTAACTTGCGTATAATTATGTATATTTGTAAAAATACTCGAGTTAAATCCGTTAATAGTTGTTTCATTCCAATGTGTAATAACCGCGAAGGCATCAGAAATTATTATGTATATTTTGTTTGCTACCGTTTCGAAAAATTTTACAGTTCCCATATTCGTAGCCGACTGAGCTGATGAGACTATCATCAACTCAGTCAACTCGACCAATGACCATAAATATCTTCGAGAAAATCAATAGCTAAGTAACAACTCCTATGTTTATTTCAATGATTTTGTGTTCATTCGCCTTTTAAAAATTAACGATGTTTCTACGAATTGGTTGTTTAGGTCGAACATTTTATTGGTGTAACAATAAAATGATAGGTATCTACCTAATGTAACTCGTAGATAGATATATCATTGATTACCTATGATTAGATAATGATCGAAACTAAAGACACCTACTAATGGATTAGGGAAACCAACGTTAATTTAATTATAACAAAGTTTTAAAACACTTATAAGAAATCATTGTATATATATCTATAATAAATATTTTAATAACATACCTCAAATAATAGAACAGCACCACAAAACCACGCACAATCTGTAATGAAAACAAAGTCGTGATTAGAAAATGTTTTAGGTAGGTACTCGTATAAAAATTATTGAGGCATAAATATAAAACATGACAAATACTATAAAATATAAACAGTAACGCCCCAACGGAAGTTGCGATGGCTTAAGAACAAATTAAGTAACGTATACAATATATTACTTGGATCGAAAGTGAAAATAACGAAAGTAAGAGGTGATCCAACGAGTCGGCCATTTTGACAAAATCAATGATGCGTTTGTGTGCGTGAAACCTGTTTGCAGTGTAGGTGTGGTCAAGATCCGCAGTTGTATTGGATAATATTGATTTTAAATTAAATCATAGGTTTTATGTCAACTAGTAGGATCTCTTATATTGCTTTAGATGCCTTATATATTTTTTATCAATTATAGTTTCTTTAATTAGCTTGTTCGAAATTAATGCTTCTTGTTTATTATCATTTTCAATATGCAAAGATTAATTAAGTAGTTTTATTACGGAAACCACTAATGATTATTTAGTACCTAGTACGATAACTTTTTAAATATAATTTTTGTAAACTCGTCATACTAAATGAAATTTATTATTAAACCATTATGTGGATCATTGCATATATTATTATATCAAAGTAAAATTATATTAGAATATTGGTCGGTTTTTGAAATTGTTATTGTAGTGGTTACATACTAATAGCCAGGTTAACCTAAGAAATATAATCAAGTAACTAAACTCTATAACTGAAATACGAAAAAAGTTATTATATTGTTACGTAAGAACTCGGCCTAGTCGGACAATGACACCGGACCTCAAGTCAAAAGCGAAGACAGTCAGAAGAAGTATTAATACCACACAATATAAATTATATTAATGATTTAATAAATAATTCTATAGTTCTGTCACCTTGATTTTAATACATAATATCCGTTGACTAAGCAGTAAAGCAGTAAATAAACACACACTATTTCGTTATATTTTTAAACATATTTGGAGCACGTCAAATTTCTATTAAGCTTCAATTTGTCTAAGTTTGTCCTTTAGTACAGCTGTGTCAACAATTTTACTGTGCTTTTTTACAATTTTCTATTTGGTCTAATAAATGTAAGCGTTCTTATATGTGCATGTTACGTTGTTTTTGTACCACACAGTATGTTGAGGCAGATGGACTGCCTCGGGCGTGACGACGCATCTGTCTTTGAACCGAGCGTCACCTTTATTGAATCTTAATAAGCCCGCGTGTTCTTTGTGACGCGTACGACAAGAAAGTTTCAACAACTGATTAGTGATGCGAGCGAGCGTTTTGTTTACTGTCTCCGAGAATGGAAATTTCAAATATTTTAACTCCTTTTGTCAAGTTTTGAATGACACACTGAGGTACATTTGACTGCATTCCTGCTTAAACAGTTGGTACCGTTTGTTTGCGTACGCAACCGAGGAATCTTTTAAAACCATTTAGGTAACCGGTGATAAATTTAAGCTATCTATAACCAACTATTAACTGGACCAATTATCGTTAACGTTAACACTTACGTAAACGTTTGAGTGATGCTTCCACGTAACGGATGATCGATGTGTTTGAAAATAAAAGACCATGTTATGTCGGCGATACAGAAGGAAGAATAACGATGTGTTACGAAAGTTAGTAAAAGAGCTTTTTGCTGTCAATTTTGCTCCGCATTTGTTGTTATACATCTAAGCTCTAAGATGTCAGGAGGATGTTTTGAGTTTATTATTACATGTTATGAAACAAACTGAGAACTGTAATTAATAGGATAACGAAGAAGATTAATGTATATAATAATATTACATAAGTAATGCAAATAATATTGAATAACAGAGCAAACCCAAAACTATGTTTTATATTTTGATAGTTAAATGTTTTAAGATATTCTTAAATGAATACAATAAAACTAAAACGTATATCAAATTACGTAATTTCGTTAATTTGTAACCTAAATATGGAGCTATGACAATTTCAAAGCAAAAACTATTCTAACAGGTGAGACCGCCAGAGGTCACATTAATATAAAAAAAAAGTGCTGTTACAAAACTTTTGTTATTCGCAAATCACTGGGTCAAGGAGATAAACGACCTTGAATCATCACAAAATTGGTTTCTAAAGTAACAATATTCTGCTGAACATTTAAAATAAAATATCTCGTATTAAAGTAGGTACTTTATGGTATTATTATAATCGCCCGTGATGTAACGATTAAATAAAAGATGGGTATTTATCAATTTGTAAAAGATCCGTACTTTAGTCATTTTTTCATAGTAATTTTCAATTAAAATATCTATAGACATTGTGTTTAATCATTTTATTATATACCTACCTAATCTCAAAAGAATCTCTTCTTAAGAAATATCTACAATAGGTACTGTGGAGTCAGAGAATATATCAAAAAAATATTAAAACCTTAGTGTTGGCACCATTCGTTCCTCATTAAGCTAACGTTGTCGGTTAACCTCTGCCACTTGTTGTTACATTGGTAGCATTGTTTAGTAACGAAGCTTGGAACCGTTTGAGAACAAGCGTGCTCGTTACACACAACTGTGAGTAGATAAATAGGTACATAAACACGAACACAGGACATACACTGGTTAGAAACTTTTACGAGAGGAATTCGCCCCTCGTGTAACTTTCTGTGTTGAATGAAATGAAAAGTATTTTCGTAGTACCTACTAATGTTTAGCATATTATAGCTATTATAATGTGAAGCATCTACTATAAGGTGATACGTTTTGATCTTGACATAGACATAGCTTTTTTCGAAGATTTGATGCGTCAAAGTGCTTCAAAATGTGTCAGAATTGCACATGACCTATTGTGTACTATTTTAAAGCCATCACATTCTTCTTCAATATGCAATACTATTAATATGGAAATTTAATTATTTTCACAAATTTATTTTTAGTTATGCATCAAGAGAATATATAGGTTCATCATCAGTGAGTAATCGATAATCCACTGACCAGGAAAACCCATTAAAGTACCTACACTCTACAGCCCTCATAAAGGTCAGTGCTCACCGCAAACCAATTCAAACAAAACCACATTCTTCCAAATTCAAAATTAACCAATCAAAAAGCAATAGCCATCAAGCACTTCTCTCATTGGCTTACGTAAGTCTGTGAACCTGACTCTCCATTGTAACATGGGAATTAGCTTTCTAAGTTGCAATATAAATTTACAATTCATTGTAATATTTCATGTCCATTTTTAAAACGTAAACTAAATTATTTATAATCTTATTACTTTCCTGGATCATTCATTAACATTAAGATATGTATAGGTACTTAGATACCCAATGTACCAAAGCTCACATTTTAAATAGATAAAAGATGCACTAGATCATAATTTATAGTACCTAATACCTATATTATAATAATATAATATAAGCAGATCTTAATGTGACACGAAATTATTATAAATAACGTGTAGGTACACGATGTATTGCAAAACGTTTATTAAATTTAAGCAACGTATTTATACTTGGAAGTGATTTCATTTCATTATTACTTAACTTATTTGTAGATAGTATTGTCATAAAATGAAAGTAGGTGTTAAAAGCAATAGCAAAGATAAGGCAGTTTTCACAGCATTTCTCTTAGCTCCTGTCAGCGGCGTATTGTTATCAATAACAAAAATCATAAATACGCAACCGATTGTTACA
Source organism: Polylopha cassiicola (assembly GCA_038024825.1). NCBI lineage: Eukaryota > Metazoa > Arthropoda > Insecta > Lepidoptera > Tortricidae > Polylopha > Polylopha cassiicola. The sequence continues at coordinate 8,233,409 of CP149044.1, read as the reverse complement.
GCGAGCCTGTGATAGATGGACAAAAAACGTTTAATCATTGTATCAGATCAAATCATGCTGTCACTTTCTCGCGCATCACTTTGTTAATACCTTCGTTCGAAAGCGTAAGCATGTAATGCATGTGAAACAATGATTGGAGTGTTAGAGTTCGTTTAAGAAACCTTAGGTGAAAATATCTCACCAATAAATTCACGCCAATCAAGCTCCGTCTCTTAAACCTGCACTTGTGTTTTTTATTCTTTAGAAAAAATTACATTTGATCGTGATTTCTGTCATGTCTTGCTAGCATATTCATGATAGATAGACGTAGGTAACAGAAACTTCGAGATAAAAAAATTATGTTGGAGCACTTACGTACTTAGATCTTATATTTTGCTTTTAGATATTATAAGTAGAAATATTTTAATTAAAACTTTTTAAAAACACACATTAAAATGGATGTTATGGATCGATCGGTATGCAACTTAAAATAGTAAAACTCTTTTATTTATGAATACAATCTTACTGTCCCAAAATTAAATTAAACAATCAAAGGTTTTGTTATTTATTCAAGCACCGCCTATTGATTGAAAACATCGAGTGGAACTAATTCTACGTTACAAACATTGTTCGTTTTCCATTTAATATAACGGAACCCTTGTTTATTAATTGGCGTTGTAAGTTGTTTGTACACGCTTGTACTTGTCAGTTGCTCTGTGGGAATTTATTGTGCGTGTGAAAAGCGTTAGAAAGGGATTATTTTGCTATACCTAATAGGCAGTTACGCGGTTATGGTTAATGCTAATCGCTTAACTGTAAGTTGAGGTAACTGTTATGTGGCATTACAAATCCAAGCAAGGTGTTTTGGAATTACGATATTCGCCAACTGCCTTTAAATGTTCATAGCCATGTCAATACTATCATCTCTACCTGTAAATGCATAGGTCTCCCCAAGACCTCCATAGTGACCATTCCGTGCAAATCCCTACTAATATTATAAATGCGAAAGTAACTCTGCCTGTCTGTTTGTCTGTCTGTTACGCTTTCACGCTAAAACTACTGGAACGATTTAAATGAAATTTGGAACAAAGAAAGTCTGGAGCCAGAGAAAGGACATAGGCTACTTTTTAGCCGACTGCAAAAAAGGAGGAGTTCCACGTGGACGAAGTCGCGGGCGGAAGCTAGTTGGTAATAAATAACAAAGCTTTTTATACCGTATCTCTTGCATTGCCAGCATATTACTGTCGTGTCACCGCTATCTTCTATTCTCAAAGACTACTATCAGTAGTACGTGTTTTTAAACCTAGTTACACTTTTAAGGTTAAACTATTTCACCAAGCGATTGATTAATTGTTGCATAACATACCTACATGAAATTAGTAATTATAATGTATATATTGTAAGAAGGTTATAAAATATAACAAAAGACGTGCAAACACCTGAATCAATACCGTTCATGCTGTGAAAAACACCACCACATCCTCAAAGTAAAAGTGTGTGTACTTCTTTAATACTACTATTAATAAGGATTAAAACTAGTCTTTCTAAAACTCAAATTATATTTCAGCATAACAATTTATCCAGTATTTTCTTTATTTCATTCATAATTACACATCTTTCTAAATATTGCGTACTTCTTATGTGAGCAGAATAACAATCGTTCAATGTTATTGTAACTAGGTTGAATTCTTTTATTTTCGTAACATGTTAATAGAATGCCGAGTGACCGAGTTGAGATCACTAATAATTATTAACAATTCAAAGACTTTTGTTAATATTCGGCTATGGCAAACCTCCTTCAGAAAAGATTAAAATTATTTTCTCAAAATTATGGATAGAGAATATAAAGATTAAACAGTTGGAACTAAAGAACTATAACGGATTTTTAACTCGTGAAAGTATAAATATAATTTTATACGGTGACATTGACGCCAACTAAAGTGTACGACTGTCATCAGCTCACTCGGATACGAATAAGAGTAGTATAAAATTTCCGAAAGCTCAGCATAACAATCTATATACGCGAGTTAAACCGCTTATAGTTGTTTTATTTCAACGTGTAATTACCGCGAAAGCAATGATTAATAATAACAATGTTTCCTGTTTAAACCACGCTTTAAACATAATCTCGCCGAATAAGAAAATAATAACAGTATTAGTGCTGGACTTCGACCGCGGCCAAACATCCTCCAATGCAGTTTCGTTTAGTTTATACTGCGTATTGACGGAAACCAACGCAGGCGCATGCCGGCACGTGAGCGCATGATTTAACTCGCAACAATTATTTCAATGCATTATCTACTATTGATTTATTCGATTCAACATGTCTTCGGACGTGATTAATCGATATAGTGATATCAGTTTTTGTGGGAAATTTCAACGACGTTGAATAATAATTCGAAATTTATTTGTAATTTTCATTAATATTTTTTTTATCATGACTTAGTTGAAATATTTTTGATGACAAATATAAAGACGCTAAAAGTAATAAAAACTAGTGAACTGAAGTAATTAACAAACATTTAACTAAACATTAGCGTAATGTTGAAACCAATTAAGAAACTGTGGCTATTTATTTTTTTAATGTCACAAAATATACCTACTCGTTTAAATACTGTTTGAATATTAACGCTTCATTGCTTTTGCGCTACTAGATATGATTTGGATATTTGTTTTATGTACTTATATAATTATTTTTAAAGAAGATCAGCATTTTGCATAGCAACCTATATGCTCCTTAATTATTTACTGCAGAAAATATGTTATTTGCATTCTATATAATACGTGGACCAGTTAGACGCGTTTCGCGATGAAGGCAGGAAATATCGGATCATTATTACATACTTGCCGGTATCGGATTTCTTTCTCACATAGAGTTATAGTTATGAATATTTAAATTGATACGCCCTATAATTTATTTAAAAACCATAAATTCCGACATAAAGTATTAGTTGGTAACATAATTACAGAATATGAGATGGACTCTCTCTAGCCTATCTACTTACATTTAAATAATCAATATATAAGTAATCTCATACGGTTATACTATCTCACATTTATGTTCCATCAAACTATACAAAATATCCAATATGTAGAAAATACAGCAAACGTAAACATTCTATGTCACGTTTTATTAATCAAGATAAACGAGTTAAAAATGAATTCGACTGATGATGGAAGCACTTATCAGTATCTTAATCTGATATTAATAATATTCTTAAAGTATCATACTCGTAGATTTAACCAATTTACACGTGTTTATCAGAATCTTTATGTCCTATTTCTAAATCGATATAACACTAAAATTCAAACTTTTTTTATTGTAATATTTGCATCCTAACTCCTGGTTCGGAATTGGTATAACACCAATGCTGCAATGGGAATTAAACGTGGGACTTTCTTTGACGAATTAACCAAATTTAATCGGAACATAATGTCGTTTTCACGTGCTTTCTAATCGCGCATGCGTCGATGCGCTCGCGTTCGTTGACTAGCGATCGACCGGCACATTCTACTCTTGTGACTTGTGTATCTTGCTTTGCATTTACGTAAGAAAATTCAAATTAGTACCTATCTAATAAGTTGTAACTGCCCTTAAAATAATTTGATTATATGCTATGCAGCTAAATAATTTACCACGATTTAACTAAAAAAGTTGGCAAAATACGGAGGGATTTTCTAGTATTTTTCATCGTAGGACTACAACTACAACATTTAGTATTTTAAAAAAAAGGTACATTCTGGGTAACTAGCACTTCCCTAAGTAAATTAATCTAAGAACATACTTATTTCATTTTGATACAGTTACGGTATTCTCCACACTACTATAGTGCTCTGTATATATTTCTCAACAAACATGGACCTTTATATGGTAATCCTTTCATTTCCTCTTGCAATAAAAAGTCAGTGTTGACTAAAAAGTTCAACAAATTTAAAACATGTTTGAAGATTAAATAAAACCGGAATACCCCTAGACCCGTGTGTTAATTTGAGAAGTCAATAATCGTCAAAGAGTAATAACTAGAATTAGAATCGGATATAGCTATTACATACACCGTTATGTATTTGGTTTTAATTGATTGTGGATGCTAGTAAGATGTGATTCGTCTCGACCGTAACGCTTGGACAATTAATGTTTCAAAAATAATTTGTCTTATAAATAGCTTGTAGGTAGGATTTTTTTACATATTTTTTTCTTTTGTCTTTCTTTTAACAATGTACTTGATCGATATTTATTTATTAACTTATGATATAATATCTTTAATTAAATCGATAATTATACGTAAACATTGATAAAAAAATATTGATAGGTAATCAATTTTCTACTAAGTATTGTGCCTATTTTTATCCGTCTCTTGTTTGAATGACATAATGATAAAGCGTTAAATACTCAGGTAGGCTCCTGCTTCATATGCCATGCCATTCTTGCACAAATATAAACTTGAACTAATGACCTCTCATTGAATATCACACAAGTGGAACATCAAAAATGTTTCAACATTTGACATTTAAAATAGTACTTTAGCTATATAATTATACCGGAAAACTGTAATTTATTACACTCCTCATTAAAGTACTATTACAAATCCTATCTAACATTTGACACAGAGCCACTGTTGCATGTATAATCCCGATACATGAATGCTAAATGAAAATTATATTAGTCATACAAATTATATAGAAAGAAACGTTCCGTTATTAAATAAATAGGCTTAGTGTCAAAAGTTCAACTTGGAAACTGTTTCATAATTTGTTACGTAAGTAAGCATTTAGCTTGTGAACGTGCGGAGTTCTCGGTGAGATTCTAGCTTTCTGGTAGTTTTGTACCTACCTATGCAAATTGAATTAATTTAAGAGTTGATTTTGTATACCAACAGCCACACGAAATTATACCATTCAGTAAACTTGGACTTATTTTAAATTAAATTAGCAAAATATGAATATTTTGAAAGTAGTACTTTCACAGTAGTACCTAGTTATACCTACCTGCAGTGACCAACATATTAAAACAAAAATTCCGATGTTAATATAAGTCCAACAAAATCATATTTTACTAACCCAATAGTCAAAGTAGGGTAAGCAATGCATTACAAAAATTCTGTCTCATTATAAATTCTAACACCTGCATAAACAAGCCCACCGAGAATTCCTCGTTCACTGATACTTCCTTACTTTTTATGCCAAGTTAAAATAACGACCAGAAAAAATAACCTATAGGTAAAGTCAGGGCTGCTTAAGTTTGTATTTTAAAGCGGGCATTTTGCGAGCTTAAAAATACGTAGTCGATTTTTTCATAAAACTTCATAATTCACTGGTACCTAGAAAAGAAGTAGGTACGTATGGCTTTGTTTACCAACTCTTTACCGTAATGTAGACTTTAATTACGTGGATTCTACATAAGAAAAAATAAAGTGAAAAAAGCGTGTACGAAAGTGTGTAGTAACAATTTTGGGTAAGCCTTACCTTTGTCATAAACGTGACGATACAAAGCAAACCGTCAAAGAGCGACAAAAAGTCACGTCAATGGTGAAAGCGCTTCCTATTCTCACGACTGTCGCCGTATGAACACACGGAAACTGAGATAAACTCTTGTTTTTCTAATTTCGCGACAGCTTACATTTTTTTGTATTTATCTAAATTAGCAGAACAATTATGAATGGTTGTATTTTCTCTTATAAGTACTTTTAAAGATATCATTTTTATCTTCCATCAAATAAGGCAGGATAAATTTAACAGCGAATTTTTAGAAGCATAAATCATTTTCCAACTTTGGACTAATTAACGTCAAGCAAAAACAGTCCTTCTTTGCCTATTATATCTGTGAAACGATTAGTGTACTTTTGTGATTTTCGCATTTACTTGTTAAGTTTGCCTTGATTCTGTCGCACGGGTTTTTTATAACGGCATGATAAAAAACCATTTAACTTATAGTTAATTGTCTGGCCTCGATGGTTGCTGCATTGTATTTCGTTCCAAGAGACATTGCATTTTACCGTTGTATTAAGTCATTAAATAAAATATTAGAAAGTAGTCGTACCTTCCTTAATTCAGACGTATGTCAATTTTATGGTTAGATCAAAAATGATAATAGGAACGTTCATCAATAGTTTACCAATAATAAATAATTATTATTACGAAAAGTCAAAATAATAGGAATAAAACAACTGCGACATAATAAACTCGTATTAGTACTAAAGTTTTCTGCGGATAAGTTTTATTAGCATAAGAAAAGTAACAAATCACAGAGTAAAATTAGTGTATTTATTTTGAGTATTTCAATGTGTAATATTTATTGCATTTGCAAGTGCATCAGTAATTCTCAATTGCATAAAGAGATATTCATCAAAAGTCTCCGTTTGCTTAAAATAATAAAAAGATAATTTTCGTATTTAACAAGGAACCATTAAGTTATTAAATAAAACGAGAAACCTAAGTAAATGTTAACATAACGGTAAGGTACTTGAGTTAAATAAAAACAAATATTATATCATACCCATTCACTTAACATGCACGTGTAAAGAATTTGCAGAAAACGCATGCATGCGCTTAATATTCATCAACTGGCATTTGTAAACGCTATTTTAATATGAAATTGAGATCACAGCAAAGTTTGCTGACCCCGTCATAAAATGAAATGTAAGTATAGATATATTTGCTGATGAATGTTGAGTTCATTTATTTCAAAACTAAACAAATAAATAAAAGTAACGAGATTTACAAACAAGTTTAAGTACGTTAAAATAGTTAGACTTAGCCTCTTATAATTCATACCTAAATCCTTCAACATCCATTAGTTGTATCTAGATTTTTAGGCAGCAGAGCAAAGATTATTGACGCACGAGTAAGCACCTATCACTGTTGCTCTTTCAGTTATTGCAAAAGTATGACAGTGATAAATGCTTTCTAGCGCGACTAAATCCTTACGTGGTAGTTGTAAACACGTGCTGGTACCTATCCCCCCAATTTACATTTTCAAAACAGCAGTCTAAACTTTTGTTTTAATTTATAATAGTTTCACTCACTTCTTAAACAGGTATCTGAATCATCTATAAACTTTACATAAACTACCACTAGTAAGTAGGTATTATATTATTATTGCACTTATTTTTTATTGAAAACAAACTAAATAAAATATTAAAAGTGAGCAAACTGAGCGATGGAGGTGCAACGAAGTGACATTGAAACCGCAGCCGGATCCGAAACTGGTATCCTTTGGTTATCAGCTCGATCTCATTGTAAGGTAAGGTTTACAGGTGTGGCTTGGAAAGCTATGAAATATTGTTACGATTGATTATAGTAACAATTGAACAAAGTGACTGATAAAGTAGTTAATCATACCTAAGAAAGCACATTACTTCTATTGGAAAGTTACTAGTTTGATTTGAGCCGACTTAGTTAAGTGATTGGCATATTATTGCAGATAGATATATATAGATATATTTGCAGATAGTTTATGATAAAAATCGACAATATATAAGTAATTAATATTAATACTTACGCGCAATTCTTAAGATTTAGTAATGAGATCATTCTCTTACATTACTCAATCGAACGTCGATAAGAACGACATTAAATAATGTCGACATTTTGTAAGTTATTCATTTCAAATATTAATGTAAAATTTAAAATGACCTTCAGAGCAACAAAAGATACCGCCATCGTGATTTACTTTTGTAAATAACTATTATAACCAGAAGTTATAATTTTAAATAAACTTTTTAACAGTTTATTTTCTTAACGTTGTGCCTCACATGCAAAGCTGCTAATTAAAAATACGAAAAGATTATTATTGTGGTCACCGTGACTTGACTATGCAGCACGACGCAAGAGAATAAGAAAAAGAACGCTGTTTTTATTTCTCACGTCACGGATTCTGCGATTTTTTTTATAATATTTTCCAACATATCTTTTAAAAATACAATTAATTAAATAAGACTGACAATGCGTTTTATTCTATAGGTATATAATTGTACTGACATATATTGATACACAATAAAAGTGTCTGATCTAATAAAGTAAAATAAACAGCACGCGTGTTTAAGAGGATTGTGAACCTGTTAATTTTCATACAAAAGGCGATAAGGTTTTACACCCAGTAAATATAGTTAGATTTTTATAATTTTTGGATATGTTGTATATATAATGAGAAACTACGTCTGTACGTTTTGATTTTTAAGAAATATTGCTTACGCTAGATCTAAATATAGATTTTAGATGCTAATAAATTTTAGCGTAAGCAATATTTCTTAAAAATCAAAACGTACAGACGTAGTTTCTCATTATATCTACAACATATCCAAAAATTATAAAAATCTAACTATATTTACTGGGTGTAAAACGTTATCGCCTTTTGTATGAAAATTAACAGGTTCACAATCCTCTTAAGATGATGGAGTATGACCCCAAAAGCGAGGCAATAAGATTTCCGTTACGAGCAAGTGTGATGAAAAAAGAAATCTTAATTTTCAAATCAAAAAAGAGGAAAGAAAAATAAAACTCCGTATATACCTACATCATAATGAATTTTCCATGTATGCCTATCTTGAATATCATGATCGTGACTATTACGAAGTTATCTAGCAGGAAGAGAAAAGATATCATCATTAGGAAGAGAGTCATTCCGCACACGTTTCGTTTTATTTTAACTGGAATCAGGCTATTAAAAATCAGAGCGAGATCTCAGACTTTTAAACAAGGTAGTTTTAATGTAGCCATGCAGCTATCCGGCTATAGAATTTTTAAATACCACCCATAATATTATATCCGCTGGACTACAATAACGCAATACTTTTAATTATAAACTACTACAGGTAATATGCTCAAAACATACAAATACCTACTACTTGAAGCCAGCGTATTTTTCGGTAAACTGATGATTTTCTAACTAACCGATTCCTAACGGACAATAACCCAACTACAACAAAATAACGTTATTTATAAACTGTTTGAAAAACAAATGAGAGCAATAACAATTCATTTAATGTAACTCTTAATGTAAGCGCCACAAAGCCTTTAAAGACATTTTGGATGTTTAAAGACACTTTGTTTTTTGTTTCATTCTGCCGATTCGTTAACGTTTTAACAGTTTAGAGAACAGTTATTTATTTTTTTCTTAGATCTTTTATGGTAATGTAATCTGGGTCCAATGGTTTATGAGAATAATATGTAAATTCCTACCTAATGTTTAATTAAGTATCTTAAATTCCAAATTATTACCTATTGACAGATTTCTAGACAAAATTAATATTTCACAATCGGATTTAATTTTTGCGATTTGAGCTAATTAAAAACGAAACCGCCAAGCAATACTTATTAATACGATAACAATAAATAACCAAAATGCGACATGTTACAACATGTCTATTTACTACGGTAATGCGTTTATTATACAGAAATTTCAAACTATGGCTACTAGTTTTTTTTTTATCTACATTTTGCAGTTGAGAGTTGCGACATTGGTGTCGCAACGACCTTTGGAACATTTTGCACAATTTGCGGTGTTTGCTTGGGAAATAATACGGTAAAGTATTTTTATGTAATTTAGATATTACGAACGTGCCTTAGATTTTAACTTTATTTCTAGATTTTTGCAAGTGATTACTCATTTTTGGTTGTGACATTTAGTTTCTGCTTAAATGTCTCAATAAAAAGTGAGGCTCTGAAATTAGTCTTCTAGAGTCTAGACGTAATGCCTCTGCACAGACCCGATGAAAAATAATTAACTATCACTTTTATAAAATAGTTGTCAGAAATTATTAGTCAATCTTACATTCCATATTAGTACCTATAGATATCCTACTCTTCGTTGACAACATACCTAAGTACACGAATAATTTTGATATTTTTTTTAATTGTACAATATATATATGTAAAAGTAATCATCTCCTAACTTATATTTAGAGCAAATTACATTTACCGTGGTTAGTTCTTGTTATAGGGCGGTTCATTTGCAATAAAAAAAAAACAAATGCTACATAATTTTATACAATAGTATAATGAACCAAACAACTTTGACCTCTGTCGCTGAACGAGTTTCGCTTTCTTTTGATAACTAAGTAGTTCATCTAACGCTGGTAATGTGATGATAATACTGGAAATGGTGTCATGGTCGATAATCGCTTGCGCAACGGAACAACAGCTACTAATAGTGTCTATGTGTTTCCCATAGGCGGCTCACGCCATTATAAGCTAATTGAGCGCTTGTGTGCATGTACTAATAGGGTTTGTCGCTTTTGGAGACGGCAACTTTCTCCTTATCATTAATCTACATAGAATAATGAAGCGTAATATTTTTACTTAATGTACTTGAATACCTAACATGAAATTAATAAATTCATAAAAAAGTAAGTCCCATACTTAAGTAGGTAAGCAGTTACCTTTTATAAGAACAATACGATATATATACTTATATATTGATTAACAGTTGAAAAATATACGCTAAGACAAGACGTTTAGACGTTTTAATGATAAATATAGATCCCATATAAATTTATATACCTACATCAAAATCAGCACTCAACTTAGGTACTAATTTAAACATACCTACGGGAGTAAAACTATATTCCATTTAGGTACTCATCTTTAAGATAATGAATACAACCAGCGATCTCAGTTCTAATTTATACCAAAAACCGTTAGATATGTGGACAGCACATTTGACAGTAATACAAAAATCACTCATAACATTCCAGGTATCTGCAAACATAAATACCGTATCCAAAAAACTTGTCTCACACATCAACAACGCAGTTGTCTCTCCTTGAATGCTCAAAGAAATCTTACATCGGCTGCACGCGACGTTTTCACAAACCCGCCTCATTCTATACGTTCTTACTTGTTAATAAGTCTCTATGTACAAGTATTTCTAGTTTGTTCTGCGTCTTTATTTGTACAGTACATTGTACTTGAACGCTATTTTTACCATTGACTGCGATCCACATCAAATACAAGTCAAGAAAGGGATATGTAATAAATCATTATACGTATATGACAGTGTTCAATTAATACCAAATGTGGCAATTGGATGAGTGTTCATTGCGTGCACATCCTTTTCCATAAAAATGGACTGCAAATTTTGAACTCATATGACCAAGTACTTACAATTTTTATTAATAAGTAGGTAATACAAAATTGTCCCAATGTGATTGTCATTTAATATTTTTATCATAAGTATCACCATTAACAATTATAAGTGATATACTATTCTTTTGGTACCTATACCTACCTATTTTCTTTTTCAATTCAATTATCATCTAATAGCTTAAAAATACTAAAAAAAAATCTAATAATTACGATATACACTAATACAAAATATATAAAGACATACGTAATTTAAGAGTTGAAATAAAATAAAATATCCGATAACTCTCGAGTCACGCCCATCATTCACCGTGGCGTATTCAATTATTGACAATTATACATCAAAATCATAATTATAAACTCATAAACCTTGTGTACACGATACGCCTTAGAAAGCCAAGACCAATACATACATCGCTTTCAAAAATTTCACTCTTACGTATTACTTTATTATGACAAAACGTGGTTAACTCATGTACGTAAAGAAAAACGTTACCTTGAAGTACTTAATAATAAAATGTTATAGTAGACGCAAATCAGTAATGCCTCCTTATAAGAAACAAAAAGATAACTAATCCAAATCATTACCAGTATGTACCTACATAACCCCTAACTAATTTATTATTTTATCTGTGTGCAGTTTCATCCCTACTAATATTATAAATGCGAAAGTAACTCTGTCTGTCTGTCTGTCTGTCTGTTACGCTTTCACGCTAAAACTAATGGACCGATTTAAATTAAATTTGGTACAAAGAAAGTCTGGAGCCTGAGAAAGGACATAGGCTACTTTTTAACCGACTGCAAAAAAGGAGGAGCTCCACGCGGACGAAGTCGCGGGCAGAAGCTAGTTGTCTATAAATGTTTATTTGTTGCTTTTGAGTAGATACTTAATTCTTTATACGTTTGAACCCGTTAAGTTATTGAATATTACAAAATAAGTTAACTGTTAGCGATATCCAATACTTTTTAATGGATTTATGTTTTAGGTAAATGTAATTTGAAATTTGACGTATTTTAGTAATCCCTCTCTTGATATTTATATCGACTTTTTTGTATGTTTTTCTTATTTAATTTTTGTTTATTGAATTGGATTTGTTTTAAAATCCAGCCTAATAGATAAGGTACCTACACTATTTTTACGTTCTTTTAAGTATTGAATGGCGAAAATGTTACTATTTTTTCTTCACATTATTAACGTTCTATCAAAACTTAAACACATTTGTAAATGTGACATTGAGGTTGCGTGTGTGGGTTGTAACACGAAAATAGCTACCGTTTTGGTCTAAATTTGCTTTCACGTAGGAGTTTTTTGTTGACTTAGAGACTTAGGTTACGCAAAAATAACGATTTAGCAACTTTGAACAGCAGCGCTATTCGGGAGCCATCCATCATATAGATCTATCAACTACTGGTAGTAATACTACGATAAGTCCATGTTATTATGGAACTTGTATGACTTCAAATCAGATTACAACCAAATTAGTGGAAATCTGACTCTAAGGGAGCAAACAGTCATAAGATCCATATGACTATTTGTTGCATAATAGCGGCCCTACATACCTATAATTATAAGTTTGCCCTCGTTTGTAATGAAAAACAAAAAAAATATCCTTAACATAATATACAAAACCACGTAATTCCTAAATCAAGTAATTAGTAGATAAATAAATAAACTCAACGATATTATTATACAAACACTCGGACCACCAAAAAACGGAATATAGACATATATTGCATTATGTACACTTGACTGGCCAATTTCACGGCCAGTGCCTGTATGCTGTCTAAAAAAGTAATCGAAATATTTACACAAAGCGTTGGTTCCGTTAATGCAAATCAATATAATATGAATGAATTGCTGTTCGTTAGGCTCGCTAAAAAACCGAGTACAACAGTGACTGGAGCTAGTTACCTAGATAATATTGTTTTTGAAATATTTATGGTAGTAAGAAGAGTAAGGAAATTCGTAAAAAGATAATAAAACAAAAACATCTATACTATTATTATAAATGCGAAAGTAACTCTGTCTGTCTGTCTGTCTGTCTGTTACGCTTTCACGCTGAAACTACTGGACTGATTTAAATGAAATTTGGTACAAAGAAAGTCTGGAGCCTGAGAAAGGACATAGGCTACTTTTTAACCGACTGCAAAAAGGAGGAGTTCCACGCGGACGAAGTCGCGGGCAGAAGCTAGTTTTATTATAAAACTCGATAATAAATTCCCCTGGTGAGCGGGTAATAGATACCTATACAACAGCAATAATATAGACGATGTTTAAAATTTATTCGCTAGACAATATTTTAATTGGATCTACCATGTGAATAAAAGATTAGAGTAACTTTGAATTTATCGTTTAACTCGTACCAAACAAAAATAGGAGACGAACGTTTAATAACAAAAATATGATTTTAAAGGAAACTAGTTAAGCCAAAATGTAAGTAATTGCTAAGTTTATGACTAGTAGTAATAGTATATTTAAATACCAAAACGTCTATTTTTACGGGACCCTAAATAAATGATTTATAGCGAAATTAATGTTTGGCATAACATAATAACATTCATTGTAAACAGGTTTTTAATATGAATTAATGTAAGTAATCGTATAAGTTCATGTTTCAAACCACAAAACGCAAGCCAACCTTATTGACCTTATTATGTTTGTCTGTTTAAAATATGACATGATAGTTATTTACAAGGCCTGCCTCTACATCCTTACTAATATTATAAATGCGAAAGTAACTCTGTCTGTCTGTCTGTCTGTCTGTTGCGCTTTCACGCTAAAACTACTGGACCGATTTAAATGAAATTTGGTACAAAGAAAGTCTGGAGCCTGAGAAAGGACTTAGGCTACTTTTTAACCAACTGCAAAAAAGGAGGAGTTCCACGCGGACGAAGTCGCGGGCAGAAGCTAGTTTTTTATATTTAACCCAATATTATAATCGCATCTAATGTATTTTTATGTAGATTATGCTATACATAGGCTACCTTGGTATACTTACAAAATTATTACTACCGACTATGAAATAAGATGCTAATTTTATCCTGCTTACATCATCGTGTGTACTGTATGAAATATCGTTAAAAGACGTATAATAAAATAATATATGGAAACAAAATGCACAACATGCATCCTTGCATCACTGCCGATTGATGGGCACCTCACAATACACGTGAAGTTACGAAAAAATCATTAAAATAACTGTATGCAAAATGTTAACACATGCAAGAAGGTCTCCGGGACGTCACGTAAGATTCGACAATTACCATACAAATGTACGATCACTTTCTAAACGTTTTCACACTATTGTCTTGTCAACGAGGTTGTGGATACGCTGTTTACAACTGAACATCGCCTAGGTCATATATCGCAACTTAGATCCAAAGGGAGCTAACTCGTAAACCTGAAGTTTTGAGTTTTGCTCACCATCAAAATCCTTACAGCAAAACTTACCTAAGTACATTTTTTTTATTTAATCCTGTTTAGATCTAGAACATATTATTATCACACTTTCAATATCCATTACTAAATGTGTTGTAACTCCAAATTCTTTATCCTATTTAAAAAATAGTAGCTAAAAAAATATAAAGAGATCGATAAAACTCGTTCACATCTGACTATTTAAAAGTACAAATTGCTTCTAAGAACTAATAAAATTAAAGATAACGTCGATGTTATATATTGACTAAGCTGCCTATATATTACCAAAAGGAGGGTAATTATAACAAAATTACAAATAAGAGACAACAATAAATTGCTTTATTTAACTGTTACAGTTTGCGGCCTTAACCCCAATGCGGCATTAATACTTAGCTAGAGTAAACACAGATTAAACCTTAGCGGGTACCGACGCAATGCTTCCAACATCCAACTACGAAAAGATGAAAATATGCACAGTTGCATCATTGGCTTAGTCACGATTTTATCTGGTTTGCCATTTACTTGCATTAATATGGAATTATGGCAGAGAATAAATTGACCGCAAGTGCCTTTTGGCATTTTATGTTTAACAACTTTATTACTACAGGGGCGAATTGATTTTTATTACTGCGGATTGCCTTGTTCGAGGAAAAATATGAATTTTGAAGTTACAGTTTCCTAATATTACTTTGTCACGAAAAACTTGTATCATTGATGCCGACTACATGTACCTAACCAAATTAGAATAAGCAGTAGGTATTAGTAAATCATAAGAATAATAAGAATTTAAGGTAACGGCAGAAATGTAAAAATCTTTGTCCATTATCACCAAAAGGGAAGTTATTCAATAAGATAGAGTTATATCAATTTATAGTCATAAATGTTACTTAACATCGCGGCTAATCAATCTCTCAAGTAAGTATTCAGTATGTAAGACTTGATTGCATCATAACTTATCATAAATTCTTTACAGTAATAACCATCTTAAATTATTTATATGATGATGATTTTTTTCTAAAAATACGTGTATACTTTTTATAGAAAATGTTTTATTATAAAATCAATACTTGCAAAATGGTATGAAAAATACTATTTTTTTTATACTTATTCCTATGCCTATCCTATTTATTGATCAAGATGCTCAGTTTTGTAAAATTTGGTTGAATTGAGAATCAACTCACATTTTTATGTTTATTTGAAAAAAGATAAAGACTTACAAGACACAGTTTTAAAACTTTTCCTACATCAAGGTCGGCATAAATAACTTTTATGACTAGACCTTCCTTCCTTGAACTTGAATAACCAAAAAAGCAAATAAAGCTTTGTGGCATGTTATACAAATATGTTTCTTAAGCATAAAATTTTATTTAATGTAACCAATAAATAATAAAGAAGAAAGCATTGGGATACCCTGGATTTAAAAAGAAATGGCGAAGTAAAGGTTTTATAAGAAATCATTTAAATGATTGACGGTTATAGTGTTGGCGCACTGAAAATAGAATCATTAAAAATTCTAAGGAGTCGTCAAAGAAATTCTAGTGAAAATCAAATGAAAGTTACACATGCCCACTGTACCCTTACTTGTATTATGCACCGCTTATATTTTATGGTCAGTAATATTTTAACGATTATAATTAAAAAAATAATTAAAGGATTCTTATCTTGACGATAAGTTTAAACAGATTAATCAAAAACACATTTGTCGTTAGTAATTCTAGTTCTTGGGGGCTAGACAAGGTGCCAACGTTCAACGTTAACGTCAAACGAAACGACTTAAATGTACGGAGTTTGACATCCGCGAACTATTGTTGAACTTTCGCGGATGTCAAAACCCATACATTTGAGTCGTTACGTTTGACGTTAACGTTGAACGTTGGCACCTTGTCTAGGGGCCCTGATTTTATTTGCAGTGCAGATATAACTATCGTATTAAGTATTATTAATAATAATAGACAGAGCCCGCTTACCTACCTTGTTTGATACGAAGAAACAATTTTATTTTAATTTAATTAAAGGGTATGAAATAAAAAAAATCCTGAAAGTACTTTAAAGAGAAACTTATTGACTGTGACTAATAGTTAATTATGGTAACTATATGAAATAATAAATTAAAGGAATACTACTTATATAAAAACTTTAAAATATGTCTTTACTTCGGTAATCGCTTCATAAATAGGCACTTAACCGATTTGAAAACGCACAAATTAAAATAAATATACAAAATTATTCACATTTGACAATAACAATTGAACAATAACATTTTGTACTGAAATTATGATAAAAAATAAACAAAAAGCCGTGGGAATCACTGAACTAATGACTATGCTTCGTAACGTTTAAAATAAAAATATACTTATTAAATACGAGGCGACTCACATGTTTATACAAAACCATTGTCCAAAAAATTACAATAATCAACGGTATTGTTTTCAAATCTATAGTGATCTATACGAACGTTGTTACAATAGCTCAGATATTGCACTCTTATTGAGTGTGTAACAATTTTTACTTACGAAACTAGTATTTTTCAATCAATAATATAATGTATATCTCAACCAATTATCTACCTACATACATGACTATTATAGTTAGTATTATCACGTGGATCTATATAACTATTGTTGTTACTTTACACTTAAGAATGGAATATATTTATGTACGTCAGTTCTAACGCAACTAGCAATTTGAACTCGGAAACTGTGCAAAATATCTTAAATTATCTGAGATTATTCTTATTGTTTTAGTTGGAATCATATTTGTATTAGATTTTAAAATATTATTTACGGAAACCCAAAAGTTTTGTCTAAGTATTTATTTAATGCCTACTATGTAATGCGTAAAGTAAAGTAAAGTAAAGTTTATTTACACAAGAATACAGTGATTTGTGATGTTAATTTTTTGTATAGCTGTAACATGTATTCTGCCTGCAAGCAGACGTGCAAATTTTACAATGTCAATGAATATAAAAAAAATACTATAATTAGTTACTTGTTACAAAAAATAAAATTACAAAGTCAAAATTAAAATAAATTAATAATTAAGCGTTTCAAGAAAAGATCTAATCACCTGATTGTGCCAAATTTAAATAAAAATGTGCAAGTACTTATTATTGTTTGCTTATTTGATTGCGTCACGCGTTTTTAAATGGACTAAAGAAATAACTCTGATACTGTTTGTCGTGACACGGTTAGTAAAAAAATCTTTATTTGGCAGCGATTGCAGTTTCAAGCCGAGCCAATGGCTACAGTGAATGCGCGAGGCTGTTGCGAGGCCGTAGCGAGGTCCGAAGTATACGCGGATAGAAAAGTGATTGTAATCTAAATATTTATATATTTCAAATAGGTAATTCAATTTAATTCGATATGGTACATTTTTCAGTAAACTGTTATATAGTCGGGCGACTTCTGTTTAGTGGTACCCGTTTGCCTAAATTCCTTTCAAGAACTAGAAGAGATTCTGTAAAATGCAAAATTGATTAACGAGGTCTATTTATTAAAAAAAAATGTACAGTACAAATATTGTTTACTTAAATGAAAACACGTAGGTATAACCTAAATCCGAAAACTGCCAAAATTGTATTCTTAGTAAATTTCAGCGATTGTATCTTAAGGTTTTATATTTCTGATTCCTACCTAAATACTATTTACTTGATAAAATAAAAAAAAACAATACTCTATTAAACCAGTATTATATATCAAATTAAACGGGTAGGTAAATAATTATACTTAAAGTTTAGAAACATCCGGAGAATGAAGAGTAGTCTGCAGTACGTAGGTAGATATATATCATGTTTGATTGATTAGAATACTTGCCGAATTTGTTAAGGTCAGGGCAAACATGAAGTTTTATATTTCAACAAGAAAAATATTGATTTCCTTTGTTTCTCAAAGCGTTTATGTAAGTTTACTCAATTCAACTACAATCTAGAATAAAGAATAAAACAAACGGGGTAAGCTAAATAAAACCGTTTAAAAAGTACCTATGTGTTTGACTTCTAACAATAAAGCATTCAAAAATGTGCCCTTAAACGTCAGCTGCACGGGTATACCTATATTTAAGGAACATTTTAATTGACAATCAGTCGTTTTAAGTCTCTTTCATAATAATATAAATAATACAAAAGTAAGAAATGTATTATAATGCTGCATTTGTATCCATGTATCCAATATCCCTAATTATCCAGATAAAGACCATCGAGGAATTATCCTACACTAACGAAAAAACAGACGTAGACGTCAAACAATAGAAAATAAACGACAAGAGCATAGTTTCAATATAATGAATGCAGAACATTCATAAATGCATCTCACGTCACTTGCCTGACGCGTTATGTTTATAAATATAATATGAACCGCAACATTTCGGTTTTTATAGCGATACCTAGTTTATAAGCGTTTAAATGAGATCGCGGATTCAGAGATAATAATATTCGTATTACCAGCACAAGGTTAATGTCTGAAAGGCGAGGAGGCTGCGACCAGCCCGCCTTGGCGCCTGCACGACATAAGCCGGAATCTACAAATACCTACAGAGAGCTAAATCAACTTTGAAACTATATTTAAAAAAGGCACATATTAAAATGATAATATTTTTTGTCTTTGTGGACGCACTTCGATAAAAAGTAAATATTATGTCATAAGTCATGTTTAAGTAAGTTTATATTTCGTTGATTTCAAATCATTGATTAGGTTGTCGTGGATTACCTATTATTTATTCCAGGTATTAAAATATATAATATTATCATGAATTTATAGCTATAGTATAAAGTTACTACCGGTAAATAGTGACACAAGGCATAAAAATATTCAATTAAATACGTAAAATAAAGAACAAAGACAATCGTCGTTTTAACAATTAGCTGCATAAAAATAAAAGTAATTAAACTTAAAAAACAACAATCGTAAATGACATCGATCGATTAACACACACATACAAAAATAATGGAGATCCGGTAGAAACTCGACACTGTAAGATGGAATCGAATTTCTTGTATCACTCAACATAACTTGAGAAACAATGGGACAAGAAGAAGGAAACTAAACTAACCATTTCTAGGAAAATAGGCTACACACCGGTGGGAAGGTTTACAAGCCGTTTCCTAATAAATTAAGTTTTGCATATTATAATATTCAGTAAATGATTATTATGTAGGGAGTCTGTATTCTAACTGTGGAAAGGTAACCTATACATTTGAAGAGGGTCTTAAGCTTTATTACACCGTGTGACTTTAAGTAGGTACTAATATTATTCAAATTATACCTATTATTTTATTATTTTACCTATAGAATTTTATTATCAAATGAGGTTTTTAGTTTTATTTCCAAACTTCCGTGAAGTTTTTATATATTGTCTGTTCTATTTATACATTTTTAAGTTGTTGTATTTACATATAAGGAGATGTCATCTCTGAGTCACCATATTATATTTTCTTTAAAAACAAAATGCAAAGAACCAACTGGATATTTAGTTTTACATTTTTTGATGATTTAAGACAATTATAAAATTCTACTTCATTAAGACATGCAGCCATAAATTTTAAAACAAAAAATATCTAACTTCAAACATATTGAATAACTTGTTTTTGGACGGATAGATCTTGCAAATTCTATAATAATAATATGAATTACCAACACATGTTTGACGGATTACTTGGACCTGTGTCAGCCTGTTTGTCTTAGGTACTCGCGTTGTTCCATACATTACCTAGCTAAATTTTACCTTGATTGTATTCAAAGAACAACTTATAATTTGACATTTTCAACTATTAGAAGAGTCGCGAGATCTTGACCTTTAAAAGATCGCCTTTAAAGGTCACTTTTATCTGTGCAGTTTAATTTTGGACGGATTTTTAAAATAATTATTGGCTTCAAAATTTTGAAACATTTAGGTCAATGATATCCTGATGGTATCATAAATATGAAATCGTTTTTCAACTTATTTTATTAGTCAAATACGATATCAAACTAAACGGTAATGGACAATTAATATAATATAACTTTAATCGTTTACTGCTTAGATTTAATATTAGGTAAAAATAAAATAACACTAACTTTAAGAATTATTTTAACCTACATTTTCCGTAACACAGAACAAAACACGCGTTGCTTATTCTCTGATATGTCGCCACAATATAAACAATGTAGTTCCATAAACATCCTTCAAGATAACATAGGCCGTAGGAAAAGGTCATAGTTAACGATGTCTCCCTTATCAGGTGTTGGGAGCTTTTACAACCTACTGTTTGCATTTTCATAACTCGTGGTGGCGAGATAAGGTATTGATAAGGTGTTGTGCACAGTTTTGAGAATGTAGTCGAGTTCGTATAAAGTTTTCTAGAATTCCGTGACTATAAAAAGTAATGAACACAACTTTGGCTTTCAGACAGTTCCCGAATTAGTACCTAAACATATATACGTGTACGTTACATGGTGCATATTATTGTATACCTTTCCAACAGGCTTAAAGATTGAACCCGACACCGAATATCAAAAAGCTAGCATATTTGTCGCTATTTGTCGCGCAAGAAAGCATCTGACACTATCATACTTTTACAGTAAATCTGAAAGACCGAGAGAGACCAAATCCTTACGTACTAACCTTACAGAATCTTTGACAATATGATAAACAAAACAGAAATATCTAAAATAAACCTGATGATTGTTATGACCTCAATTTAAATACTAAAATGTCTCCTTCAACATGATTCACAGTGTAATTTTAATAGAAGTTCAGCGTAAATCATCTTATTTATTAGTGCCTTGACATTTTCATACTTACTTCAGTTTAATATTCGCATAACGATATCGTAGACGGGCTAACACGTACCTAAGGTTTTTGTCCCGCAAACCCTCCTGTCAGTGCTCTTCTGTTTAAAACAGACAAAGTGACAGATTCTTTATCGCGCGTCATAAGTCTTACGTGCTCTTAAATATAAACTTATGCTGTATTACTTATTGTGAATGTATGACGTGACGTACGTGTATGCAAACTCTTTATTACAACAGAACATTTACAGAAAAACGTATGAACAAAGGTCAACCTGTCTGTTTAAACGAACTGTTCCAATTATGCTTTAGGCGATTGAGTGAACATGGAATTAATACATCGGTAGGTTAGATAAAAAATGTGTTTAAAAAAAAAAACGTATTGGTAATGTAAGATAAATGATCCGGTGTTACTGTGCAATAAATTCCGCTCACTGGAAAGAAATATGTAAGTGAGACTGCAGTATGAACGTCTTTCCTTCACGAATTGTGCGATTTTTGGTCATTCGTTTCATGATGTCGTCACGGTGTCGCCACGGTTGCACAGTTAATTTTGCACAACGCCGTGTCTTTGCCAAAAATTATTGTAAAATGGTCTTTTACTATTGCTGAAACTGTCATGGCAACATTTTAAACAGATAATGTTCTTATCTTTTGAGTACCATTCTGGTGTAACAATAAAACATATTTAGAAATCGAAACTGAATATATGACTGAATAATGCTAAAGGAAATATTGTGTACACAAATGCTGGAAAACCGTATTGAATTTATAAAATAAATAGGTAATAAACAGTAATGTAGACTTAAGTCGTATGAGGCTTTTGTATTCAGAATCACGATTTTCTAGCAAAAAGCTCCTTAAGTACTCAAAATGTTGCACGATGATGACCATTTAATTAGCAAAAAAGAGCCAAAGATTCAATTATTGTGTTGCCATATTTTCGTTACAGCATTTGCTTACTAGTGAATACCATTAGTAACTCATTTTTTTGTTATATTATGTTGCTATTATCAACAAATAAAGTTTTCGAAATAGGTAATAAATAATTGAGATCTGTTTTCGTTGAAATAAATTACTAGGTACATATTATGAATTTTACAAAACATGCTTAGACAACGTATCCTATTGAGTTAAATAACAACAACGTATCCTATTGAGTTAAATAACAACTCAAAATAATTGGATAGAATGTCAATTAACAAGTTGTCGTGTTTGTTTGTATAGACTACGTTTGCAAAACAAGTTCTCTTCTAAACAATAAAATCTATAATGTTGGCACTAAACATTGAAACTTATCACTTGTCATTTTAACAAGTTACATATTCATCATGTTTACATTGTAGAAGAAATAATCACCATGAATTAATTGATGAAATGCGATCCTCATTAATAAATTATCTTTAGAGAACAATACTTAGTAATAATATATGTACAATGTAAGAATGGACTAACAGTACTCTAAGTCTTTATTCTACTAAAATAGGAATCTCTCAAGTATCATATTATATACCTAAAAGGAACAAAGGCTGTATAAAAGAGCTAGCACTTTTATACAGAGTTTGTAAAGCTTATATAGAACTTGAGTGCCACCTGGGCTGTCATTTGTCTAGAGCTCTATGCCAGACCTCGCTACCACGCCACTTTGACACGTCGCATTTGTCAGTGTTGGGCATAGACCTCATTTACCGAATACATGGCAATGCAAACAGCTTAAGAGGATTGTGAACCTGTTAATTTTCATACAAAAGGCGATAACGTTTTACACCCAGTAAATATAGTTAGATTTTTATAATTTTTGGATATGTTATAGATATAATGAGAAACTACGTCTGTACGTTTTGATTTTTAAGAAATATTGCTTACGCTAGATCTAAATATAGATTTTTAGATCTATATATAGATTTTTAGATGCTAATAAATTTTAGCGTAAGCAATATTTCTTAAAAATCAAAACGTACAGACGTAGTTTCTCATTATATCTACAACATATCCAAAAATTATAAAAATCTAACTATATTTACTGGGTGTAAAACGTTATCGCCTTTTGTATGAAAATTAACAGGTTCACAATCTTCTTAAGAACTCGGGCATTTTGAAAAAAAAACTACCTATATAAAAATGTGTCTGTATGGAATTAAAATGTGTACCTACCTACCTACCTACATTTCTATTTCCAAACTCCCCATTTATTAAGTAACCGTAAGATTGAGTCCAATATCGAAACTGCGCTACATAGAGAAATCAATTGGAAACGGTCAGTTTGGTACGATTGGTTAAAAATAACTTAAGAGTAAGTACTGCTGCATGGCTAGCACACATTTTTTTCACACGGGGTTAGTGGCGTTAGTGCCTACATTCGTAGCAATGAGTAATAACCGCGATAGCATCGGAAATAAAAATATTTTTCATTATAAAAAGTATTAGATCTTTTGGCCCTTATACTACCCCCGGTAAAAAAAATACCGCTCCAGTCGTTTTGAGCTAAATCATAAAAGATGCAACTATTTTAAAATATATTAAATATATTTCTTACTACTTGGTACATTCTCCAAAAAAAACAGGTAAGAACAATAAGTAATGCTTCAACATAATAAAATCACGAAATCATTGAGTAGGAAAAATTTTAAAAATACTGGTCTTCACATAATTTAAAGGTCATGATCACAAATGTCATCGCCATTTTAATGTCATGCATGACCGTACTCCACAGTGACATCATGAAAAACATTAATCTTTAGGGATCCGTATACGATATGTAATTGGCCCTGTAAATTTTCGTCCTGTGGTTTTTCATTAACCACATGATAAAAAAAAGCTCATTAAAGTAGCGAACATTTTAATAAGCATAAAAACTTTATGCTCATAAAACGTAAAGAAAATCTTGTAGGTATAGCCATAAACGGCTTCGCTTTCTAGATCAGGTCATACGGAACCTTTGTTGATAAAACCTTACTTTGTTGTGCAACAAATAAGTTGATTTCAATTCCGTACAGCGTCCACCGCCAAGCGCCAGATGAGTCAGACCTTTTCACCCAGACTGCCATTGTTTATTCTGGACGCGAACCTGTTCTAAACGGTTTTCCACAGATTTTCGATGCCGACTCCAAAACCATCCCTCCCTTTCAATATTCATAAACTTATTATAAGTTATGAAAACCCGCTGACTTGTTCTTGATTAAAAAAAAACTAGTTCTGAGACTCATTTCTTAGTTAATAAGACGATATAAATAGCGAGCAGACGCTATTAATCACATTTCTGTTTTTCTTAAGTAGATACTTTTTATGTGCATATAGTATACTTATTTAAATCCGCGTGGTAGTTATGCAAAAGTCTGATAAGACTGTAGGTGAATAGTAAAGCATCCGATAATAAAGCTATATAGAGGCTTTCACCGGCAGAGTTATACAATAAGCATAACTGTAAACATCCGCTCTTACCTTTACTTAGGCAATTCCGTTAAAAATTCCGTCACACAGCTGTAGGAAACACTAACACTTCGATTTTAGCGAGTCGATCAAGTCTGATCGCACCGTTATTCACGTCATATGTGTGTCAAATAACGAGAAAAATTCTCACAATCTCCGTTGGCACTGGAAATGTGTGATAAACAGTCGAACGTAACACATGTACCGCACGTCACTAAGTTCTGCCGAGCACCGGTATCACATTGTCACTGGATTTTAAATTTGTATTTTGATCGGTGTGTGTTTGAATTTGCGCACGCGTTGAGTTATGTCGGCGTGGTGGTGGTAGTAGTATGCTCTCGCGCAGGGTCTACTGCCGTGCGCCCGCCACTCTCTCGAGCCCGCGACTGGCGCCTTCACCTTAGCTCCGCCGCGCTCTCGGCCATTTCGCAACCACAGCGGTTTTCTTGCAGAATATCTAGTTGCATGGCAACTGTTGAAAACGCTCGACGTAGCAATTACGACGGACAGCTTTGGATAATTGTAAACCTGTCCCGTGTTGACAAAAACAGTAATTTTACTATCGATTGTCATTAATAGCGAGATTAGCTTGTGCGGTATTTTAAACTCTTTATGCATGCAGTCGTTGTAAGAACCTTGACACTTTAAAAACTTTAGTTGTGCTTTACTATGCTTTTATATTTTATATCGTTTTAACTTTGCTTAAATATTTGCACCTTGAAATATGAAGGTTAACACGATGCATAGTACGTAATAAGAACCCGCAGGAAAATATTTTTATTCTAGTCATTTTCACTTCGGCTATAATTGCAATGTATAATTGTATAGAAAAGTAGGTATATATAAATCTTTATGAGGTCTTATAAGCAAGCCCATTTAGACTATTACAGAAGGACGATGGATAGCCATGGTAAATTTAACATAGAAAACTATCGACTGATGCGTTACGTCAAACAAGAGCGGAAGCAACGGAGCTTTCAACACACAGACATGTAGACTTCCGAACCATAATATTACGTACAAGATGAATAACATTACCGTCACGCAATGCCTTAAGGCTGTATGAAAGAAAATAGGTTTTTGTAATACGCAAATAATGTTAGTCAAACGATTCGATTCATATACCTAAGTCGATTAAATCATAAAATTATTAGGGTTTCTCTTCTTTTAGTCTTTGTAAGTCCTATAGATCGACTTGTGTAATACATTTGTTTTATCGCTTCCAACGTACCATTTACTGATACCGTTAAGGTATAAACAAATGAAAACACAGGTCATATTTTTTTTATTCATGTAACTGAGTAATACCTACATAACATCAATGTGCAAGAATTAAAGCAGAAACTTAATAGCAATGTAGCAATTTTGTTATAATATTGTATATAAATACAGACAGGCTTTACCCTGTCGTACTTCTATATACAGTGTCATGCCTATGCATCTAGCTCTATTTAGAAAATCGGAATGTATCAGGAATCGTCGTCATATATAAGCTCGTCTGGAACTAAATAAGAAGTAATAGGTATCGGCAACGCTAAAGTTTAAAACAAAATCTCTACGATTGTTTCCTAGTTCACTTTCAAAGCTAATCCATCAAAATCTCATTACATGCATTACACACCTACTAGCATTGATGGTTCTTAAGCAGGCATGCAGAAGTATAATATTATGCACGCAACTACATTTCTCATATGTTGATGACTTCGCGTGTCTCCTGCCCTTTGACCGAGGTAATTTTACTAATTCCACTGACTCCGACAAACATGAGTCCCGGCATAATTTTCCACACATCATCATATAACGCAAAGCCTTGGGGCTAGAAACGTTTTCTACTAATTTCGTGATCAAATTTGAATTTCTACATAAAATATCATCTTACATAAAAGTATTTCTTTACATAATTGTATTAAAAAAAGACATCATTTGATATTGCAAATACATTAAGTAAAAAGGTAATTTTTAACCGACAAAAAACGGAGGAGATTTTTAAGTCGACGAGTATATTTTTTTTAATGAACAACTAACAGAAATAACTTCTTGACAGTTATAATACATAATTATAGGTAAGTACATTCATAAAAATACAGATATGGAAATAAAAATAAAAAAACGACTGAAAATAATGGTGAAATCGTGATGAAACCAATAGAGTGGTGTCAAGTAGCACAAACGTGTCATGTTGACACATCACGGATCGAGTTTTCTTCCGGGCACTTAGTTTAAACCGTGTTATTAAACAGTTATGATTTTAGGATATGAGACATGGTTACCGTTATTCATTTAAAAATAATACCTAACCAGATGAGTTTTCAAGCAATTTGAAACGAAATACCACGATAGGTAATCAGACGGGTTTAAACCAATTCAAATGGTAGGTAAAGTAAAATGTGTTAGTCGTTTCTACGCGTGATAACATGCAAACTATTAAGTATTTATTTAATTCAATAAAGAGGCAAGAAATATCAAAAATGCACCAAACTGGTTGCTTAAGTAAATATCCGTGGAGGATTTGAAAAACTTGTTTCGAAGGTTATAAATTTACCTGACTGTATATTGTTTTGTACGCAGATATATCTTTAACTATTTTAAACTTTGAATAATATCGTGTCGAGGTTTTTAAATACAATTATTTTAATACAATAACAAAATTTTATTGGTCGAAAATCGTTGAAACATCGAGAAGGTAATTAAGGGCAAGTACGATTCTAATATTTATCGTATGATTTGGAGAGCGGAGATTTTTCCAGATTATTTAAAAAAGGCTCAAGATAAGCCTTATCGGATCGATGGTATAAAAACTCGATTATTTCGGTTTTAGTGTAAAACACTATGATGAAGATGTTGTTGCTATTGGTCGCCTTTACGGGTAGGTAATTTTATAAATTATACATATTTATTCGAACAAAAGTTTGCATTATTGTGCATAGTTATAATAATATAGGCTTTATTTCTATCGCATAATTTTTACTTCTGAATAAAAAAAAATATGTATATATCGTGACTATGACAATATTCTTAACAGTGTATTCTTTTTAAATCCACAGCACATATCGCATGTGCGATTCCTGTAGAAGAGATCTTAGAGCAAAAACATGTGAACATTCTCGAAGAAGACGATAACACCTATAAAGTGGACTTGAATGGAAAACCCATTGAAGTGTTAAGTGATGTCAGAGACTTCAGAAATCAATATATTCTCTTTACAAGGTCAGTTTTAAAATATTATTTATCAGTGAGAATGTTATAGTACTTGCTTGTTTTGTTTGTTACCTATCGAGATTCGATTTAATTTTATCAAAATCAATTTCTGATGTTGGTTTCATGGCTCTTCCCTTTTCTTATTAAAAAAAAAATTGAAGCAATTTTTCGTAACTCAAATTAACTTATTATAAGACACATTATTAAATAGGTAGATTGTAATAAAAACTACTTGTACCTTACTTGTTTTTTCATCATTGCATCTATTAATTTTCTATAACGCGATCACAGAAATATAATAAACATACCTTTATAATGAAACAACTATTAACGGATTTAACTCGCGTATTTTTATTTTATTTTATTAGCTGACGTTTCGGATTCTTTACAGTTTCCATAATCGTAGCACGACTGAGCTGACAATAGTCTAACGCTAAAGTGAGTAAAATACGCGAGTTAAATCCGTTAATAGTTGTTTCATTCCAATGTGTAATAACCGCAAAGGCATCAGAAATTATTAAACATACCTTTGTCATAATTTCAGGCGGAACCCTACTGTAGGTCAGACTCTTAGAATCGGTGACCCTGGCTCCATCTTTTTATCTAATTTCAATCCTTCTGTCCCTACTGTCGCAGTCTGTCATGGATACACCCAGAGCCAAGACAGCACTCTGAACCAAGTTATAAGAGACGGTAAGCTTAATCGGAACGCAGAATACGTATGATAACTTATATACCAAAACATTGACTAAAAATTGTTTATTTTAGAGCAACTCATAATTACAATAGTATTGAAAACTAGCTTCTGTCTGCGAGTTCGTCCAAGTGGACTATTTACTATTCTGCTCCTATTGGTATTTATGTGTAATATATAGCCTATAGACTTCCTCGATAAATGGACTATCTAACTATGACAGATTTCAGATTTTAAATAAATAAAATTCCAATAGTTTCTGCGATAAACGCATTCAAGCAAACTCTTTAGGTTTATAGTATTAATAAAGATTACTTGCATTCTTAATAATCCTAATTAAAGATATTAAAGAAATATACATACAAATTATATTCACAAAATTACTAAACTTAACATGTATGCTCATTTCATGATCTTTTCAAACAAAAATAATCTTATACATAACCTACGTTAAATACGAGCAGATAAGATATAATATAATTTATCTTGTATTAGTAAATAATGTTCTGTAATTGATTGAACACTACACTAACGTCCTATCATTCCGATACGCATGTAGAAGTTGTAAAGTTCTCGAATCGTCCGCATAAAATTAATGAATAAATCCATTCTAGTTATTTACTGTACGTAATAATTGACTTCCAATATCTGATAATACTCTGTTCTCTATGTAATGATTACGCGGATAACCGCGAAAGTATCAGAAATTATTAAATGAAGCATCACGTAATGGAATTTGAACACGACAATGAAACGTAGAAACTTTTAGATGCTAGTTTAATTATTAATAAAAAAGAAAACGTTTATGATTATTACTCACAATTACATTTTACAGCTTTCCTCGCTAAGGGAGAGTACAACGTAATTATCTTGGATTGGAGCAGTGTATCCCAGGCGGATTATGTGACGGCCATCAACTCCGTACCCGCCGTTGGACAGGGCCTTGGCCAATTCTTGAGCTACCTCAATATGCTCACTGGAGCTCCAATCGAAGCCATGCACTTAATAGGATTCAGTTTAGGTGGACACGTAGCTGGTAACGCTGGCAAATACCTCGGAGGAAGAGTAGCGCGCGTTACCGGTATGCATTATACATATAATTATTTATTTTAATTTTAAGGTACCCATAATCTATAGTTACATATTACGCGATGCATTGCACAAAGTATATCTATTTATAAAGTCCTTAAAGATGAGTATAGTCCATTTCTGATTGTTAATTTAAAATCCTATTTACGGAATTCAGAAGCCGAGATAAAATCTATCATGCGATATCTATGGCAAGAAAAGGCCATGATAGACAAGTTCTGAAAAAGAAAAAGCTAAAAAAATATTTTAATTTGCAGGCCTCGATTCAGTGAGTCCAATATGGTTGATCAACAGCAACCGCCTAGCTTCCACCGATGGAATCTACGTGGAATGCATCCACACCTATGGTAACGGAGGTACTGTCGCTTGGGGCGACGCCGATTTCTATGTAAACGGTGGGGAGTCCCAACCTGGATGCTGGACTTCCATTTGCAGCCACAACCGGTCATGGCAAATCTTTGCGGCCACTGTGACGTACAACCATATGATCGGCCGTGAATGTAATAGCGAGGATGAAATCAAATCTGGAAATTGTAATGGGTCATTGTTGCCAATGGGTAATGGTGAACTTGTAAAGAGGGGGTGAGTAGAGTCGAGTTTTATAGTTTTTTTTTATAATAATATATTAAGATAATTTAATCGCATATTAAGAATATTATTACAGCCCAAATTTTTTTACAAGAGGATCGAGATAGTTTAGCATGTACATGTACTACATTCAAGAAGTTTTGATTTTAAATTCACTTTAAACAATACATAACTAATTAAAATATTTCTTTTCTTTTTACAGTCGTGGCACATTCTACGTCACCGCCGGAATAAGCTATCCGTACTAAATACCTCTAAACACTGTGATATTTTTATATTTAGAATAATTATACATACCTACTTCTAATAAACGCATCATTATTTATTTCGATTATAATAAGTTCATACTTCAAAATAAATAATTTAAGTAGTTGAAATTATTTAACAACCAAAAATATAATTTTAAAGCTATAGGTACCTATTTGTGATGAGTATCTCCAAGAAAAATCGTCAATTTTTTTAATAGAGTGAAGTTCAACAATCCCTATTTCACAACCTGCTACTATAATTACCACTCGTAATATGAAACAAAACATGACTTATTTACAATAACGTATTTATCGGTTAACTACAATCACGCGCATTAGAAAATCAGTACCATAAGAAAACCGGCTGTAGAACGGTTAAATCTATACAGAACTTTTCACTCGCTTTTACTTTTTTAAATTAGTTTGACATACAAAACAAACGTAGATAGTACCTTCTATGCTGATCAAATATTATTTTTTCAATGTTTTTAAAGTGACGACGTTGTTTTATGAATAAATAGATACCTACGGCTGCAAAAGCTAGCTTTAAATGAATAATAAATAGTTAAAATGTTATGTTTTTGCAGTGCATCAATAGTTTATCATAATAATAATAATATGTTTAATGGAGTGTAATAAAATTAGTCCATAGTTTATATACGAATTAAATATTAATTTTGACGAAGCTTGTTACTAATTTAATAATGTCTCGACCAACCTTTTGGGCGAAGCCTACATGTCGATTACTGTTGTATCTTAACTAGATAATGAAATAATTTTTTGAGGTCGTTTCAAAATGAAAACAATTTATATCTGGAATTATAATTTTGATATTCGCATGTTACAATTACTCTTATTCAATTAATGCTTCGTCAAATAGTCGGATACCGGAAGACTTAATAAAAGGGACTATTAAACTAACCAAACAATGTACTCTCATTACTAATGAAATGTAGTGTTTAGAAATATGATCACCGTCACTCAACCACAGGAGATAAAAACAAAGGTCTCTCTACTTTTTTTATCTCCCTTTCTATATTCTATTTAAACTATCCCCTATACCTATGGCGAACCAAGATACTCTTTTCTTAACAATAGCTACACTTTTCAGATCTATACTAATATTATAAAGCTGAAGAGTTTGTTTGTTTGAACGCGCTAATCTCAGGAACTACTGGTTGGAATTCAAAAATTCTTTTTTTGTTGGATAGACCATTTATCGAGGAAGGCTTTAGGCTATATAACATCACGCTGCGACTAATAGAAGCGAAGAAACAGTGGAAAATGTGTAAAAAACGGGGAAAATATAAAGCCTTATGAAGAATTACTATTCCACGAGGACGAAGTCGCGGGCACAGCTAGTCATTAATATAGTTAAAACATTATTACGTACATAAGAATGCAGTGCCCAGTTACACCCATTTCTGCACCTACGCAGCGGATGTTACATGTCAGATTGGCGCATGCAAAATTGTAACTACACTCGCTCACGACTATGGGATTTAAATGGCCATTTTATGTAACAATTTACCTACTATATAAGTATGTTCCATACAAGAGTACTAGATAGACCGTTACGTTGTTAGTAGGGTTTGCAACAAGAAAGTATTCCTTTAGAGAGACAATAATTCGAAACAGAGGTATTGAATGTCTGTATTGAGAATTTAAAAACTGAAAGAAAAAAACATTTTTTTTTAAAACAAGCGTTTATAAATTGTTGATAAAATAAACTAAAAAGTTAAAAATAA
This sequence comes from Polylopha cassiicola, assembly GCA_038024825.1. Taxonomy (NCBI): domain Eukaryota; kingdom Metazoa; phylum Arthropoda; class Insecta; order Lepidoptera; family Tortricidae; genus Polylopha; species Polylopha cassiicola. The sequence continues at coordinate 8,201,175 of CP149044.1, read as the reverse complement.
ATTAAGGTGTTAATACTGCTAATGATCTTAATTATACATCATTATGTAACACGCTTTTATTTATAAAACTGTAACTGTGACAAAAACAGGAGTTAATAATTTTTCTATTTTTTAGTTCATTTTATTAACCATTAATAAAACCATGCCTTTCAAAAAATATAGGTATATATTTAAATGTTTTCGTTTATGTACCTACTGTTGTACGCGTGTTGTGTTTTTATTCCACATTCACAATCGAATGGTCTTAAAAAACTAGGTGTAATATTTTATAAGTAATTTTATTGGTAAGGCTTGAAAATTTTATTTTTATATAGTAAAATGCTCTCTGTTTTTGTTTTTTTCCTTTATTACCGGGTGTGATAAGCGGCTAAAAATGTGTGCGTAGTCCAACACGCATTTAGGCGGTTTTTTAATCCTTTGGCAATGATACCACAAACAAATATAATCAAGGTACTACACTGATTTCATGAGAAGATTGGAAGATAAGTAAATAGCTTGTTGGATTTTTCGTGAATAGATTAAATTCAATGTAGATAAGCTTGCCTTCGGTACATAAAAGATTAAATGTTATTGACTCTGTTATATGAGATATAGAAAAAATAAAAACGTCAACTCACGCTTTGTATCATAAGTCCTTTAGTTTGAATTCAATTATAAATTTATTAACTTAATCCGATTTCTGAAACAAATTTCCTTAGAAACATTATTTTAGCTATATAGCGTCGATATAGGTACTCTTTTAACGGATTTGTTAAAGTAGCGCAAATAATTACGTCACAAGAATATTATTGCCAGTTCACTTATTGTAACATAATATTTATGATCTTGCAAAATACAAACATTCTCATGTAATTAGAGCCTGAATGTGTCGTAATTCATTTAAAAGAGACATAATAATATTTTACGTACCGCTAATAAAACATGTACAGGTAACATTCCGGTTAATATCCCTTATTTGTTTTAGTAAAAAATACTTAGAAATTGAAATGAGATATCAGTGTCAGAAATAAAAATGATTATACCAAAGCACGTCAAAAATGTTGTTTATTAAAAATAAGCAGTTATTTCACAAAATTAGACGCGTAATACCTACGTGATTAACGTAGATAAGAGCTGATAAAAATCAAAGTCTGAGCAAATTGTAATGATGTATCATTACAATTAGCTCAGACTAACAATATAATATTATTTACAAAACTTTGCACTTAGGTAAAGGTAAGCTGAAGATAATTACATATAAGCGTAGGTAGCGACAATGCAGCGGTAATATTTGGAAAGACAAATACATAACATGTCAACTGAGCATTTTTTCTTATTCTATTTTAGAATGCCAAAGCAACCAATGCATGGACGCTGTTATGCAATGTGTTAAGCCAAAAAATGCCGAAACTGAGATTTCAATTTTGTTAGCTTACTTAGCCAACACAAGTTCTGCATTATCTCAAAAACTTTACAACTGTGATTTTTATGGTGCTCGGCTCCTCCCAAATCTCGTCGAAGACCTCCAAGCCTGGTGTCATTCTTAATATGCTAAATCTATAAAATAGAATAGTGCCCACATGGCATTGACTTAAGCCAATGAATACTGATCACAGGACTTTTCATAAGCCAAATGGCTAAACAAATATGAAATCTTTATTATGCACTCGCATTTTTTGTTATAAGTACACAATTTTGTTATACCAAGCCATCTGTTGCAGCCTTATTTGCATGGAGGAGACCGGTCGTGTTATTGTCGTCATATTTGGGTCGATCGTAACAGACGATAGGCACGGACAGTCGGCTGCGATGCATCCGCCCCAGGCCCGGGTTCTTGTGCGCAAGCGCATTGTCATACGTCGCAAATATAGCAACTTGATCACATTAAAACCAATAATTTCTGATGCCTTCGCGGTTATTATACATTAGAATGAAACACTTACACTTCAGCATTAGACTAGCGTCAGCTCAGTCGTGCTACGAATATGGAAACTGTAAAGTTTTCGAAACGCAGCAAACAAAATAAAAATAAAATCCGTCATAGTGTTTTATTCCAGCGCATTAAAATTATTGTATGAAGAAATAGGTACAGGCGTAATACAGACGTGGTACTGTTATCATATATTATGGGTGCAGTAAACATAAAATCAGACATGAATCCAAACGAAACATAAAAGATTTGACGGTTGTAACACATTATTATGTGTTTATAATATATTTATTATGCTTGTAAATTCAAGAAGTTCAATACTTACCTAGTGTTTGGAATTGGAGATTAGGTATATGTCTACTATTTTACAATAATCGACTTATATTTTTAACCAAAACGTCTTAATAATGTGTAGTAGGTTTCACATAAATATCTTTTTAATTAAATTGCAAAACTTAGATCTTAAATAAATAAAGAATTGCAGATAAGAAGGAGACTCATATATCCGAATGCCTGCATAATAAAAATAGAAGTTATCCCAAGAGGAAAAGGCGGCAATGTAGAATCAACACACATAAGACTTGTTGGTTTTCCCGTCGATCAGTGTGAACACACACAGTTATAAGTAGTGGTTCATTGCCATTCACCGCTTCACCAACCGATTGTATCTTAACTTGCTTACATAATAACAAAAATATTTTACTTGTTTTGCTTCCGATCACATCAGTCTACTATTCTACACCTTTCATCCGAACCAAGTCCATAGTAAAAGACCCCACAACGGTAGTTTCTCCTACTACAATGTATAGAGATAAACAGGTCAATGCGAAATGGTGGCCAGTTTGCATTAAGCAAAAAGCATAAACTTTCAGGAAATAACTGTAAATAAAGGTTTTTGTCGGCTGGTTAAACGTCGAATGGGTACCTCTAAATTCGAGTTGTGATATTTTAAAAGTCAGCAATCTAAACTACTTGTTACCTACTTCTTTAGCTTGAGTATTTGTAAAAATAAATATGTTTGCATTCATTATCTTCTTTTATCGTTTTCGTAATTTTAATTATTTGACTCTATTTGCTAAATAAGTGTTTTCAAAATTGCAATGTATAACCGCGAAGGCATCAGAAATTATTATGTTTTCATAATGTTGGTTAAAAATCTTCTCTATCGATTGTCTACCTTCAAAAGGCCTTGCCAAGATTATGGCCAAGTCAGTATAATTGTATAACATCCTCCAAACAATCAGCTCTCACTATTCAAAATAAACTTAAAAAAACAAGTTGCACGATTAACAAGGAAATACTGATTGGAAGTAAAATAAAAGCTCTTAAATTAACAATTAAAACCCGCATTTAATACCTTGTTATCGGGGTTACCACTTTTATTTACATAACAACCATTTTGGTTCCAATAAATGGAATTACGTTTTAAAAAGTATTGAGAATACGAAGAATGGAATATTAATTCAATTTGGAACAGAGACGTACCTAAATATAGCCACGCGTTTATTTTGGTGTAGGTTAAATTGCAATAGTAAGTTATGTGCCTAGTCGACTAAAAAATATGGAGCTAAATAGTCGATGAAAATTATTATTTAAAAAAAAACGGATATTTCGTGCCCTTATTAACTTAGAATCGAATGTTTTATTTTGCAATCGTGCGCCGTAACTACCTACCAACTATGTTTTAATTGTATAGGAAACATTGTTCCTTAGTATTTAACGAACACTATCTATGAATAATGTAATCGACAAGCGTTTTATTGCAAACAAATGGTACTATAATAGAATGAAAGCGTGGGAAATCGCTTATAAATGGAAGAATAGGCAAAAGAGTTGTGAAAAAATAATAACAGAGTACAATATCTCTTTTCATGTAGCACGTAACTGTTTCACGTTAAGTTGATGTTTACAACATTTAGGTAAGCTACCTTCTGATAATTCGAAATCAACCATGAAATAATATTAGCAGTCAAGATGCTCGAATATATCGGTATAAGTAGGTACGTAATAGGTATATTATTTAGTTCTACTTATTGTGATTTGCGTGTAACGTGTTTCTAAGTATGGGTACCTACTTTCGATCACATTAGTTGCTATATCTATTCTACTACCATTCTTGTACCTAATTGAAGCTGACTTTAAGTACTTATAAAAAATAGGTACCTATACTATTACCTGACGAAACCTACGCTATAATGAATATATTATTAACAACTAAAGTATTAAAATTCAGGGTATGTAAATAGGTACACTAGATTACGTAAATACGCATCGCGTCACTGCTTTATAAGTGATCACCGGAGAACCCTTTAATAATTCTTCATTTTTAGACACCTACTAGATGTCAATTAGAGATAGAGCAATTAATTAGTTGAATTAGTCTTGCAATCGCAGTCATGCAAGGACACTGCAGTTGCCGACTCTCGAGACATAACATAATTGAATGCGATTTATAGTCTGACGATTCCTGAAATAAATGTTTACGTCATCATTACTAAAAAGTTAATTTAATAAAAGGACCTTGGCATAATTTATAAATTTACTATTGAGTTGAGTATTTTTGCTTAATAACAACATTTGAAAATGTTGTGATTAATAAAATATAATTATAAAATGAACTTAGAAATGCAGAAAAATTTTAACGTAACTTTAAGTTCACTTGCTTAGAGTTGTATTACCAGTATAGTTATTAATTGAATATATTGATATGACTGCAGAGATAACACTATTTGCCAGCTAGTCGAAAATAAGACTTGTTATTTAAACTCTTTTCTAACCTCCTGTGTCCTAACTGGGAACAATCCTGACCCACGAGGACCAATTGCCAGGTTATTAGTTGTTACTGGCTGTTAGACGGCCTCAGTAGTGCGCCGCGGACCGGGGATACCACTACCATCCAGAGAGAAAAAAAATAGAGCGCGTTCTATTTCCAAATTTTTTTTTTTTAAGTTTTTTCTTTTGTTTTCATTATCAGTTGAAGAGTGCTTCTGTTTAGTGTAAAGAATTTTTATATACTTAAATTAAACTCAAGTATGTTTATCTGTTTGGTGTCAATTATTAATATGTGAAGGATACTGATTTATTATTCATATAAAAGATCTCACAGTTTTTTTATAAACTAGCTGATTCTATAAACGTAAGTCAAAAATTTACTTTTTATATTATACCCATCTTATAGGATCTACCATCCTCTTTGTTTACCTTCAAGAAAATAATTACGAATGTGATTATAGATAATATATATAGTAGCTATATACTTATACCTACTTTGATCGGTCAATCCTAATAAAACCGTTAAATCAGTCAAAAACCGATGTGTCAACCGAAAGCCGCACATGTGACATGCTACTTAAGCCAATTTAGCTTGAACATAAACCAAAGATCCTTGACCTCTGTTTGTTCTGCAGGATCATATTTAGCCTCAGATTTATTAAGAAAAGACAGAGCCAAGGCAGTTCAAGTTACACTAGCCACTTTTAGCCTGCCTACACAAAACGTTTCCGCCCAATACCCTATGCGAATATCATTATTGCAAAAGTGTACTCTATTACTAAGTAGAAAAGAATCATTGTCGTAATCCCGAATTAACATGAGGTGTGAAAAAGGGAAGTGGACTTTTAAGATAAATTTGACAATAACGAACAAAACTTGCATGTGGCTTTTACTTAAATGTACTTAATTAAAAAAATAGAAGATATTTTATTATTTACAGATCTGCCTCTCGCTTATCACACATTTTTACAAAGCTATTGTAAAAATAGGTAAATAGCTTCAGCCCGCGACTTTGTCTGCTCACAATAAGCACTCCCGTTAACCCCTCAGAGGGTAAATGTATATAAATCCTTTCTAAGTGCTCCACTACGTTATAAAAGATCACGTATGCAAAAATTCAAGTTTAGGCCCTGCGTTGGGATGTCAATCATTAAGTCAGATTTTCCTTTTATATAACGCATGAAACTGACATTTAAAATAACTAATGTTACATTTCGTAATGAATAACTAACGTTAACTGTTACCAGATAAATGAACTTACCACAGAATGGCGATGTTGTGGCTACGACGAGGCATACCAATGGGCTGGCTCATACTTCACATTTTATATGGGACAGCTGATGTTCACTGCAGCATACCCGTAGATCTTACTCCTGAAGAGAAAGGTAAACATATACCCAAGGACTTCAAAAAGACTTAAGTTGTTCTTCTGCGTCAACGATACAAGTGTTCTAAATTAATAAACCTAGGAGTAGCTCACTGACTCACTAACCTGACTACGGGACTAATACCGAAAAATAGTATTTATAATTTCAGTTGAATATTCTAGTTAAGTTCCTATTTGAAATGTTTACTATAAGTACTTAGAATAATGTCATAAATTCAACTTCACTAGTTTTTTTTTCTATTTACAGTTTTGTTATTTTTTTTAAGTTATTTCGATTCTCCAGCTATTATTTCAGTCCTGCCAGCAACAACACTTTCTCTAACATCTACTGCATCGAGTACTACGACTTTCAATATATCTACACCTACGTACGCAACAGTGATACCTCCTATACCGCCTAGTGATAGAGACAGATTCCTAACATTCGCTGAAACAGGTCACCATAGAACTTTCATGTTCGCTAAGGATAATACTTTTATACAACTTGACGGAGATATTATTCAGAGATTCCAATTGAGGTGAGTACTTTGCTTCGTCAGTAATGGCCATACTAGAACGAAATTAAGACATAACAGTTTCATTGGTATTACAGGTTATGCAGAGAGATTTCATTTAAATTCCGCACTCGATTACCTCACGGTCTTTTAGTTTACCACAATGTTAAAAATCCAGTGTTCAAAATGCAACCGTATGCTTTATACGTTATTGTCGAAAAAGGTGAACTTAAAGGTAAGTAGGTAGGTAGTTAAATTCTGGTTCATTTAAAATGTGATAGTAAATACATTTTGATTATGAATATCCAAATTAAACTTCCAGTTGTTCACGTTTTTGGTAAACACTCAACCTCGGTGACTGTCGGGAGAGCTTTAAACAGAGATCAATGGCATAGCGTTGTTGTCACCATCGACGTACATGGTGCCAGGTTGATTGCTAAAGTGGATCACTTAAAGGAAGAGGTGTACCTCAAGGTATCTATGTAACACATGTAATCTAATAATAAAAAATGTCGTTACTTTAATAGAATAGAGAGACAAAGGAAATTATGTCATTAATCCATTTAACAAAAATCTAAGCCATCACATTTAAATTCACGTGGTGGAGCATTTTAAGCTGTATCAATCATATTAAGCAGCGAAGTATGATGTTTTTAATTTTTCAGGGTTTAAGTTTCGACACAAATTACGGTATAACTGATAATTTAACATCTGTAATCCTTATTGGAGGTAAGATAATATTTGGAATACCTACATAATATTATGGCACGAACGAGATATTATTATATACACGTATTTCAATTAGAAATAATTTTATTTCACATTGAATAATTTAATTTAAATATTTTTTTTTAGGCTTAAGCTCTGAAGAAAAATTGCATGGCGTGAAGTACATCATAGAATCATTTGTGGGGTGCATTAGTGATATGGTCTTAAGTTCAGGCAAAGCTGCATCTGATCTCTTGCCAATTGTTCCATTAATTGCAACCAAACATGAAAACGTCAAAGAAGGATGCATCGATAAATGTAGGACAATGGAAAATCTGTGCTTTCAAGGTTCCAGGTGTATCAATGAGTATAATGGATACAGGTGTGATTGCTTTGGGACATTGTACGAGGAAGATCTTTGCGATCTCTACAGTACGTAATTAATTTATCCATGTTTTACTTTTGACATGCTTGTATTTTAAATTATTATGAATTCGTTCCGTTGATGTGTACAGTTTACTCTTCCATGGCAAATTAAAATCCGGTTGAGGACTTATAGCTTCCTAACCAGTTATTTTATAACTCTTAGTGTCATCTCATCGCTTCAATAGGTACTACGTAAGTTTAAAATTTTACGACGCGATAATTGATAACTTTCACTATAATTGTGAATCTATTACGCAACAATCTTTAAACTGAGCGTTTATGTTCATGTGGGTATGTAATATTATAATGATATACATGTCTTCAATGGCATAATAAAAAAATAAATTATTAAAAAACCTAAAATTCTCGCCAGTTCTAGTAAAATGTATTTTCTAAGATTATCTACATTGGCGTTCTTGAAGAAAACAGTACTTAATGTAAGTTCTACTTTACCATTTTATTCCATACTAGCGGCCCGCCCCGGCTTCGCCCGGATCCCTTTTTTTATATACCTATGTCCTTTCTCAGGGTCTAAAGATTGTCTGTGCCTAATTTCATCAAGATCGGTTGAGAGGTTTAAGCGGGAAAGCGTAGCAGACAGACAGAGTTACTTTCGCATTTATAATATTAGTAGGGATCTGCGTCTTTAATATCCAACCTAATCTGCTCTAAATCTCACTAATTACTACGATTGTGATATGAAAATACAATATTATTATGTAAGGTTAAATAGTATTTAATAAATGCACGGTGCCCTTGCAGCCGCGACGGTGCTGACTCTCAGAGGGTCCAGTTACGTATCGTATCGAGTTTACGATTGGAAGGACCGTGTGCATTCCACCAACACTCGAGTCAGTTTGCACTTCAAGGTAAATCACCTATCTCGATATTAATTAATTACTGCATTGGTTTAACTACAAACGTTGTCAGAGAGAAAATGTAAACAATAGCAGAGGAGGAAATTGCAGTAGAAGTCTTTCCTTATAACAATAACAAAGTAATATAAAAGAAATGTATTGACAAAAGAAAATAAATCTGTTGTTTGTAAAATTAACCAAATAATGATATTATAATGATCTATCAATCTCCTAAGATAATAAGTACCTACTACTAATAAACAATTCCCCTTAATTATTTCAGACCCGATTTGATGATTCAGCACTTTTCTACGCCAGTGGTCAAATAGATGACAAACATCATTACATCGCTCTTTCGGTTCACGAAGAAAAAGTTGCTATACAAATCGACCTAGGAGATGGTCCCATCGATGGCTACATTGGTTACAAAGTCAATAATAACCAATGGCACAATCTAACAGTCACTCTTCAGGAAAAAACCGTAGTAGTTTATCTTGATGATTTAATTGAAACTTACGAGATACCCGGAGACGCAATATATGTTTGTATTGATCCAGAAATTTATATTTGCGGTGGACCAGACCTATACAAAATGAAAGGTTTAAAATCCTTTAACAACTTTGCTGGAAATCTTAAGTACGTCTATTACAATGATGTCTCCATATTGTACGAGCTGAAACAAAACAATCCAAAAGTGCATTACATAGGAGTATTAGACCCCGAATTCGAAGAAATTGATATAAAAGTCATACCAATTACTTACCCTTTTGCAACATCACACATTTGGTGGCCTGTAAATAGAACCAATAGCTTCAATCTGATTTTTGATTTCAAAACAAGTAAAAATATGGCAATATTAGCCTATAGTGAGACTACGAGCACTTCTGGTCAAGGATATTGGGAAGTGAGTATTTATTATAACAGACATGACATTTATTATTACTGACAGCATTTGTACTACTACCCTACTTGAAATTTAATATCCAAGGAACATTAATCTAAATAAGGAACGTTAAATACAAACAATGATAAAACAACATTAATTTCTACAAAATTATTTTACTATAATTTTAACTTTTTCTTAGGTTAGAATGGTAAAGGAAGAAATAAGATTTGAATTAGTATCAGACATCGGTAAGAATTTCACTGTCTTAAAATCAGTCAAATTTAACGCTAGTAGTGATTGGCACACTGTTGAACTGGAATACACAAAGGGCAGATTCAAACTAAATGTGGACTATAGTAATAAGCCAGCTCTAAAATTTGGTAAGTTTTGCTAACTAGCTGGTGCTTATTATATTTTTTCTTTAAAGATAAAAGTAGTATATAATCACATATAATAATTTTCTTTCCATCGTTCAGGTTTGGATTTCAACCTTCAAGACAAAATTGTCATTGGAAGTGGTCTAAAATATGCTAACTTAGGTCTTATTGGATGTATGAGAAATATAAAAGTGAATGGATTGCTCATTGAACCAAGGTATAGTAATTAAAACATTATCTAAACAGCTCGTTTCCTTAAATTATCTATTAGTACCTAGGAATGTAATGTAATCAGATTTGAGTCGTTCGAAGATCCACAGTTTAAGTAAAATATTTCTCATAGGCGTTTTTACAAAACGAACATAATCATAATGTATTAGGTACGTGTGCTAAACCTTATATTCTAAATTATATATATTATCATCTTTTTTTTTGCTTTGGGACTAGACTCCAGTACTAGGACTACAAAAACGAATTAATTTTGAATATTAAGTAACATTACAGAAAATTGAAAGCGCATGATTTTCCAGATTTGTAATAAATACAGAAAGGGTTGTTGGGGAAGTAGCAATGGACGACTGCCGATATGTAGATCCGTGCACTAAACCGAACCATTGTGAGCATGGAGGAATATGCTCTATCAGAGAAGACAGGGTCATTTGCAATTGTGAAAATACCGGTAGGTAGCAAAATCTAGTCTAATAATTACAGACGCATCATGATTCTTCGATTAACGTATTTTTTTTCTTGTCTAGGATACATTGGACAAAATTGTCATTTTGCCACTTTTAGAAAAACCTGTGAAGAACTGGCACTCCTTGGGTATACAAGGAATGACGTGTACCTAATAGATATCGATGGAAATGGAAAATTTCCACCAGCACACGTCAAGTGTGAATTTCAAAACGACGCTGATTCCTCTACTACTGTCGTGGAACACAATCTACCGAGCCAAGTGGTAAGTGTCAAATGTGTTAGATGCTATAGACGATAAATTGGGACAATCACGAAATAAAAAACAAACCTATTTCAGGATGTCCGTTCCGCATCAGGTCAGGACTTTAGCTTCAAGATCAAATACCGGGAATTCACGGCTGAAATGTTGCAAGAACTTATATCCCATTCACTTTTTTGTCGTCAATACATAAAATATGATTGCAACATGGCGCCTTTGGAACTACACAGCGCAACTTGGTTCATATCATCGTCAAACGATATAGTTGATTATTTGGGTGATGTTAAAAGGTAGGTACGGCATTAGCAAAAATAAAAATAATTAAAAATGTGACCTTGTAGGGTAATATTAAAACGCCAATCTTTTTATCTTTGATAGCATAAGTATCTTGCAAATAATATGAATTGTTTGGATAAACTATTTCTATAAGGTATCTTCAAAAAATATTGAACTAATTTAGTAGAATTTATTTACAGAGGATACTGTCCGTGTGGCATAAATGTTACTTGTGTGAATCCAACACAGTCTTGCAACTGTGACGCCAATGAAAACAAATGGCACTCGGATGAAGGAACCTTTGTGGTTCCCAAGAGTTTGGGCATCACTGAGATGTTTTTCCTACAGCAGAAGGATTTAACCGAAGAGGCTCAAGGCAGGATTACACTAGGACCCCTAGAATGTGTTGAAACAAGTGAGTTAAATCACAACTGGTATAATTTTTACCCAATGTTTTGGCGTGTACTTCTTACAGCTAGTATTCGTGCCATCCAAATGAATGGTGCGAATTAACATCAGAAATATATCGACTGTCTCCTACGAATTGGAAGATCGAACCCTACAGCACGCACCTGGCATTTTATTGAATTCTACTAACAATAATTTTTCAACTCTTCCTTTATATTTTTTTTATTCAAACGCCTACTTTTTTCAGGTATGCAATTGCCTACATTATTACTGACAGGAGTTATTAGGTATTTATTGATTCTGTTATTTTTTTCCAGATACTCAAAGATACGTTGTGACTTTTACAACTTCCCAATCGTACATAGAAGTGCCTGGATGGAGAAAGGGCGATATTGCATTCAGTTTCAGAACTACAGGCACCAGTGCTATATTATTGTTTCAACCACCTATAAGACCAAATTATCCCTCGTTTATGGTTGCATTAACGAGTGGTAAGTTATCTAGTTTATTTATGATTATTATCGAGTGTTCGTGTTCATGCGATATTTTTACTTTCTCTCAAGATTTGTCATATTTTATTGTTTTAATGACCTCAGTCAAAATATTATTTCTTATATTTTTATTTTTCTTTTAAAAAAAAATAACATTGCTTTTTGTCAATATACCTATAACCTAGATCCTACACAATACAGCTTTAAACCATTAATGAACAATTTGCAGAACATGAACTAACATTCAACTTTACTCTCAACACTGGCACCACCAGAAAATTGATAATAAATTCCAAAAGAAAGCTCAATGGAGGAGAATGGCACAAGATATGGATTGACTACAATTTCTATCATGTTAGGTTTATGCTGAACACTGAATATCAAATGCTTAATTTACTTCTAGAAGAGGAATTTGGACCATTTGAAGGATCTATGTTCATTGGAGGAGCCACGGCGTAAGTACAAACAATATTGAAAACGGAATAAGTGATAAATTTATCACTTTTGTACCAACCGAAAAACCGAAAAACTTATATAATAATAATTTGTCTATGTATCAACGTAAATTTTCTCTCCGAATTAAATTGTATATTCTAATTCTACTGAGATCTTTATTTTTTTGTTTCAGTTAAGACCTTTTTTGTTTAGAACTCATTGTGTATTGTTTTTTTTTTCAGGGAACACTTTAAGAAATCAGCAGTTAGTCAAGGTCTAATAGGCTGTTTCAGAGGTTTAGTAGTTAACGGAGAAGTTTTAGACATTTACAGTTACATGTCAGTACATTTATCGGAAATTATAAAAGACTGTAAACCTTCATGTGTTCCAAATCCATGTCAAAACAAAGCAATTTGCAAGGAATTATGGTCTAGCTATGAATGCATATGTCGCAATCAATGGGCTCACTTGGGAACGCATTGTGAAGAAAGTAAGTATACCTACTTTCTGATTGATAAAATGCTGTTTTCTATTCTAACTCAAATAATAACCCTGTACAAAATATTATATTACCTAATGCAGTATTTTTTGCATAGATATAAACGTAAAGGGCTTAACATTTCAAACCAAAGAATCTTACTTGAAAAAGAGTTACTTGGTAGACAATGCAACAGACGCAGAAAAGCATAAATTGAAGAAAATGATGACAGAAAATGTTTTAATGAATCTCAGAACGTACGATGACAATTCCTTAGTCTTATATGCAAACGACAATCTTAACAATTTCCTACATATTTTCATTCATAACGGAACTGAAATAATTTATCTTTTCAACGATGAAGACGAAATCATACAAATGAATGTAACGTATGCCAGAATAAATAAAGGAGAAAGTGTTCAAATTGCTATTATCAGAACTAATAGTTCGACGACTCTACACGTTAACGATAGGAATACCACAATACATAAAGTTGCTAGATTACTCAGTAACTATACAAACAAACCTTGGATTAACCCAGAGCTAGGTAAGAAATTCTTCAGGATGAATAAATGGATAATGTCAACAATGACCTAAGCTTGTTATTTGATTGATTTTTCAGAGGTCATTCGTCCTCAGAGACCACCTGCGCCTCCCACCGATTATTTTCAAATGAATCTTGGAGGTTACGATCCCTATTCCTTACATTTAGCTCCAAGAGCTACCATTTTACCTCAAGGAGGTTACGTCGGATGTGTTAGAGGCTTGAAAATAGCTGAACACGTGGTTGACTTACCTATGAAAGCACAGATGAATACGGATCAAGGTAATAATAGTCCAAACAAAGAGACTAGTATTCAAGATGGTGTGATAGTTTAGAATTTGCATATTTCTTTAATCATTTTAGATCTTTCTGGGGTGCTTCCTCAATGCAACATGAAATGCGATTCCGAACCTTGCAAGAACGGTGGGATCTGTACAGAAGATTTTACAAATCAAGAAAGCAGTTGCAACTGTGAACTTACTAGCTATTTTGGCGAATATTGTATGGAAGAAAAAGGCGCAGATTTTAATGGAGAAAGTATTTTACAAAGAGCTTTTATTTTACCTGGCGCTATAGATAAAGTAAGCAATCTCAGTAAGGTCTGGCTTGATTGTATATAATATATATTGTATCTAGATATTTAATTCAAACATTTTTTTAGGTCAAAATCAAACTGGCATTTTCTAGCAACGATCTTCGGCAGAAGAATACTGTACTTTTATTGGTGCAAACAGAAAACAAGTATGTACCTGTATAATATTTGTCAATATTAAATAATAAGCACTTTTATGTAGCTAAATACTTTTTATTTTCAGGAGAAGCTACTATTTATTAGTTGCAATAACTCAAGACGGATACCTCAAATTTGAAGAAGATAGAGAGGAAGCAGCATATGGAGCAGAAGTAAAGAACAGAAATTTTCTAAACGGTAAAAATTATACGAAAAATCTGTACAATTAAAATATACGTATACTAGGTAACGTATTCACACAAGTTTTAATATTTAGGTGCACGTCACACTGTCTATTATACGAGAATAGGCCACGATGCTAGATTATTGATTGACAAGATAGAAGTTCCTCTTGAAAAATTGCCTTCTCAAGGTCCTTGGGAGGTTATAGATATGGGATCAAACGAAGTCCAAATCGGAGGTCTCAATACAAGCGATCCGAGACTGAAAATCTATAAAGGATATAACGGATGCCTTTCAAGTATGTATATTCTATAAAATGTCACATTACCTAAACAGTGGAGATTATTAACAACATAATGAATCTTTCTTTGTAGAATAGTTGTAAGTATTTTTTTGTATTATAAATCGATATAATTTTCAGACATCTTCGTAGAAATCAATAACTACACTATGAAGCCCCTGGAAGAATACATGATGTTCACCCGCGATTCAGAAAAAGTTAATGTAGTTAATTCTCAAGGTGTTAGGAGCGCTCAATGCTCTGCCGATTTTGATGAAGCTTGGCCTGAACACGACCAATTAGGCGCAGCTCATAATGGAAGTTTTTTGATGGTAATTACAGTAGCATAAATACCTACATTCATTAAATTTGGGAATTTAGGAAGCAAATCTTATTTATAGTTTTCAATTTTCAAATTATTTATTCTAGACCGTGGATAAAACTTGGGTAGAAGATCCACCATCCAGAGTTCCATACGATTCTTTATATCAGCAACCGGACGCCGAAGAAGAAAATACTGACAAGTTCTTTATAGCGCTTATCGTTATTTACTTAGTCGGTCTGTGTTATTGTGGCTACCATGTAAGTATTTTTTTAAATATACTGTATAATACAGAAAATCGAACAAATATTATAATTGTTATTAGGTACTGTACTTTCTAAGTAATAAGGCTTTCCTTTCCCCATTACCCTGGTACCATCGACATTGACTTTACAGATGTGGAGAACACAAAAAGCTCACAAACTTCGCCTAGAAAAGGAAACTGATGAAAACATCAAGAGGAACAAAGAAAAGGCCACAAAATTGCAAGAGCCTATATCTTTTATGCAGGTACAGAACTTCAAAAACTTGCATTGGTGTAACAACTTACCTCCAAATTGTTAAATTTAAAAGTGTATATATACTGGCATACACGATTGAGAATATTGTGTTGATTATAATATTCTGTTCTCAGCTCCAGGAAGGAGAAGAAGCCAATAAAGAAGGAGAAAAAAAAATGAATGGAGTGACCATAGACGTCATTCCTACAGTAATTGTAGAGGTACCCGAGAACGACAAACCTGTCATTAGAAGAGGTTCTTTAAGATTTAGGGGTAAGTAAACATAATGATTATCTCATTAAGTTACAGATAAATAAATTGCTTTTCATTAGCCATAAAAACGACCCATTGTGTTGTTTATAAAGTTATAGTTAAAAATATTTAGGTATGCAAAGTCGCCAGTAAAGGTAATGACTTAATTATAAATAAACAATCTTTAAACTTAAAACTAGTTTCAGACAAAATAATTTACAATAAATATAGAAATAAAATAATCTTAATATTATTTAAATTACAGATTTAGTTGAAAAGGACGTTGCGTGGGAGCCTCTTGAGGAAAAAGATGAAACCGAAGACAACGACAAAGAAAACGAAGACGAAATCGATGAAAACGGAAATGAAGTCGATGATGAAGATGATGATGAAGATGGGGAAGATAGAGAAGCTGATTGTGGAGAGAGTGTAGATGATGAAATGGGCAACGCTAAATCTCTTGAGGTGATTATTAAATACGCACCTGCTGTAATGCCTATCAATGTGAATGTAACGTAGGTACCTAATTATTGAAATCTATATCTTTTCATGTTTGTGCATTTCGCCAAATACAATCCAATAACAGGTTTCGTGGTAGATCGGAAATTGTTATATTTCAAAAATAAATGTTATTGATTAACTACTTACCTATAGCCTTAGTGAAAAAGCACGGGGAACCAGCAATCTTTTATAAAGTCATAGAAAGTATATCGTTGTTTCGTAGGTACTATAAAATTGTATTTAATTTTAGGACATGTTTGCGACTCTGTACTTCAAAAATGACAGCAGTTCTGATTAATTGCTTATTATAGATTTGTATACTTAATCTATGCTTGTTATACAGACTACTCCATAATTTGACAGTTTTAAAAATAAATGTAAAAAAGTAGACTGGTGTAGAGCGGCATATTTAAGACCACAACGTTAAATTCGAAAATATAAATTTACCATAAAGTAAATATGAAAATTAGATGAGTAACAAATAAATATCATTCGTAAATTTATAAACCGATTAGAAATTAGAAGTTTCAGAAGCAATAGAAATAAATATAGCTGTACCTACTAACTGAACGCACTTTTTAAGAAAGTTTCATTTAATCTTGTCAGTTCACTTGTCATTGCAATATGTCATAACTTTGTTATAACATAATTGTATCTTGCAGGTCCCACAGCGCATCCCCAGGGACAGCAAAGGGCCGCCGACATTGACCACCCAACTGCCTTACAAAATAGACGAAGACGGCTCCAATGAGCTTCTCACAACTTCTGCTTAATAGTGACGTTAACATTTGTAATTAAGTCTTTTTTATGGTTTTATTACATTTCGCTTTAGTGTTTGATTTTTATTTTTCATATAATTTCCCATTTTGTAATTTGAGTTACCTATATATGAAATTTATTTATATAGTTGATTGCGATATCTACGTAAGGTGTTACCTACTTATTCTTCGTCTGTAGATTAAAATCTCGATCCAGAAATAGATCACAAAGTTTTAATCACCTGCTTAATGCGTGAAATATCTCAATATATTATAACCTTGATCAATGAGAAAAAATATCCTTCGCACATAACTAACCCCGCCTAACCTTAATGATTAAAATTATCTTTTTCAAGTAGGTATGTAGATAGCTATATTTTTTGCTTCATATTAATATGACGTACCTAAGTATCCATATTGTTGAAACTGATAATGAAGACATTCATCATTAACAATAGGTGAAGTCAATACTTAATAAAGTAGAGACACCTATGTCAACTTTAGGTACATAATCAATATGTACCTACACACTTTTGCTTTTGAATAACTGGTTCAAAATTAGGAATGTACCTAAATACCTAACAATTATCTTAATGAACAAGACTAGGTATAAATAAGATTAATTATATTAATATTATGATTTTTGTTTATTGTAACAAATATGATAAAAGTATTTACATTTCCTACTTTCAGCCAATTAGGTAATATCGATAATGGTAACAATAGGTACCTACACTAATATTTCGGAGATTCTTATCAAAAGTATTTTATGTACGACTACCTACCTAATTATAATCTGTACCTACCAAATGATAACGTTGGTTACCCGCTTATCGCTATTTTATTCTAAATTTAGCAAGTGCATTCATAAACAATAATTTGTACCTACTTTTATAATTTACCTACTAAAACGGGTAATTAGTGATAATTACCCGTTTTAGTAATGAAGCACAACATACTTTTTCGCCTAGTGTATCACCTGCCTTCGTGGCGCAATTGGTTAGCGCGTTCGGCTGTTAACCGAAAGGTTGGTGGTTCGAGTCCACCCGGGGGCGCGATTTTTTTCCATTTTTCAGTTTCATAAAATCCGTTTCTACCTCTTATTGAAATGAAACTGTCCACGACCTAGGAATACCTAACCTAGAAAAAATAAGGCCCTATTCCCCATAAATTGAAAGTTTATTTTTGGAATGAAACAAGAAATATCTATCTATAATAATTATAAGCACTTAAGCATGTATTTTTCGATTATCTAAATAAATTGTCCTTTGGTACCCTTGCTTCGTTTGGGACTAGATCAATAGTGTCAACAATCTCAAGTAAGTAATTTATCTATATTTTTTTACGTAACTTCAATGAAACAGTCGTAACTCTTGGCACTAAGAACTACCTAAGTAATTAGGTAATTATAATCTGTACCTACCAAATGATAACATTGGTTACCCGCTTATCGCTATTTTCTTCTAAATTTAGCAAGTGCATTCATATACAATAATTCGTACCTACTTTTATAATTTACCTACCTTATTAATTACCTGTTTTAGTAATGTAGCACAACATACTGTTTCGCCTAGTGTATCACCTGCCTTCGTGGCGCAATTGGTTATCGCGTTCGGCTGTTAACCGAAAGGTTGGTGGTTCGAGTCCACCCGGGGGCGCGATTTTTTTCCATTTTCAGGTTCATAAAATCCGTTTCTACCTCTTATTGTAATGAAACTGTCGTCGACCTAGGAATACCTAACCTAGAAAAAAAAGGCGCTATTACCCATAAATTAAAAGTTTAATTTTGGAATGGAACTAGGAATATCGTACCATAGATCTTGATATTGGCATTTAAGCATGTATTTTTCGATTATCTAAATAAATTGTCCTTTGGTACCCTTGCTTCGTTTGGGACTAGATCAATAGTGTCAACAATCTCAAGTAATTTATCTATATTTTTTTACGTAACTTCAATGAAACTAGGGTTTCTGCTCGAGATTTATCGAAGCGGGAATTCCCGGGAAATCTGGCCTTACTCGAGACGGGAAAAATCGCGTCGAGAAGTCGAGAAGTCGAGAAATCGCACCTCAAAATAATCACGCGTGAATTTTGGATTAAAATGGCCTTCCGCAACACTTTTTTCTCCTTCACGCTAGTTCCTTGGATTCGGCCAATCCCGATTTTGACTAGGTACTTCCCCTTCCCCGCTCGCCCCGCTTTAATTTATTGTAGGATTTTGCTTAATGAAAAATTTCAAGTTGATTATTTAGGATTTGCTATGTTAAGAGATGGCTGAGAAAGACGATTATTTTATTAGGTACTTTAGTTGCTAACCTTCCTAATTATTTAATTTTGTTGATTGTTTGGGTTTCCAAACAATATAATATTTATATCTCCTAACAGTCTTAATACCCAATAGCGATAAATGGGTTGTATCTCTTATCATTAATATATGATTATTATGTGTTCGAAACACGTTAATATACGTATAAACTCTTCTAGAGCTACGCAGGGTTTACAGGGGAATATGCAGAAGAAAATACAGTATCTATACTAATATTAAAAAGTGGAAAACTTTGCTTGTTTGGTTGTTATGAATAGATTCAAAAACTACTGGACCGTTTTTAAAAATTCTTTCACCATTCGAAAGCTACAATATCCACGAGTAACATAGGCTATAAAATATTTTGAAAAATATATTTTTTTGATAAATATTTGTGCGAAGCCGGGGCGGATCGCTAGTTTGGTATATTATTTTAGTCTTTTAAGTCAAAATTCGCATTTATATTGTATTAGTTTGATGATAATAATACAATGTTTAGTGCAATCTCAAATGTTAATGATTAAAAAAGCAATGTCATTTAGTTTATTATTTTTTCATTGTGTCTAACACCATTGTAGTTAGCTTCTGGTAAATCACTACCACATAGTGGTAGAGAAGCTTTAGGTACCTACTTACCTGCTTACTTTTAAATCTTGTGAAAATATAATATTAACATTTGAACTACTATATTTTATGACTAGCGGCCCGTCCCGGCTTCGCACGGGGGGACTTAAGATTTTTTTCCCCCGTTTTTGAAACATTTTCGGTTACTGCTTCGCAACTATAAGACCTAGCGTGATATTATATAGCCTATGTTACTCGGGGATAATGTAGCTTTCCAAAGGTGAAAGAATTTTTGAAATCGGTCCAGTAGTTTCGGAGCCTATTCATTACAAACATACAAAAATACAAAAATACAAAAATACAAATCTTTCCTCTTTATAATATTAGTATAGAGCCTATGTTACTCGGGGATAATGTAGCTTTCCAAAGGTGAAAGAATTTTTGAAATCGGTCCAGTAGTTTCGGAGCCTATTCATTACAAACATACAAAAATACAAAAATACAAAAATACAAATCTTTCCTCTTTATAATATTAGTATAGATTAGTATAGATGAATGTTTTTTGTACGTATCTACGTGAACCAGATAATATTATTTTATTTTAGTTAGATGGATACTATGACGTCGTGTGTATCGATACATAGCTATACATATACAACAAAACTCAACATTCGATTTCGCCTAGTGTATCACCTGCCTCCGTGGCGCAATTGGTTAGCGCGTTCGGCTGTTAACCGAAAGGTTGGTGGTTCGAGTCCACCCGGGGGCGATTTATTTTTGTATGTAAACCTACCTATCTACTTACTCACTGAAAAAAAAAGTACAGACCTACTTAGTTAGTTAAACCGACCGTAGACATAAACTTTATTTTATGACATGTTTTGTTATAAGTACATAATACCTATTATTATTATTGCACCTATATCTAAAGGGAAGTAACTCAAAAACCTGAAGTTTTGAGTTAAGCACGTTTAATTCGTTGCAGCAATACCTACCTACCACTAAAATAGATTTAAGCTAACTCTTTTCTATACTAATATTATAAAGAGGATAAGTTTGTTTGTTTGTTTGGATTGAATAGGCTCCAAAACGGCTGGAAATTCTTTCACCGTTGGGAAGCTACACTATTTCCGAGTGACACAGGCTATTAAAAAAGGGATCCGTGCGAAGCCGGAGCGGACAGCTAGGAGCTTTATATAAAAAGCGTAATTATAATATTATTGTTCAGAAAAATCCCTTAGTGCATAATATTATGTGTGTGTTATTTTTTGCCTTCCCTAAAAATTATCTCTTTCAGTTAATTCCGATTGCAATTTATAATACAAAAGTAAATCGCCCCCGGGTGGGCTCGAACCACCAACCTTTCGGTTAACAGCCGAACGCGCTAGCCAATTGCGCCACGGAGGCGGATGATGTTTTAGGCAAAATATTGAGGCGAGTTTCATAATAATATTATAAAAACATCTTGTAGCATGGTAACCCTACTTAGTAGAAGCCGAGCTAAATGCAAAAAAAATACAGAGAAAATACGTGATAAATACTTCACAAGTAATATTAGGTGTGTTTTTATTCATAATTTATTTCTGTAAAAGACCAAGTATGATATAAAAAACATGTTAGGTATTTTTTTTTATTTTTAATAATTTATTTTATTTAGATACCTACTACTTTACAGATTTAAGATTTAGTGAAATAGTATTTATTACCTATCTATGCGGTGATGGTATTTTGTACGATTTCAATCTAGAATTCGACTGATGTATGTTTGGCATCTAGGTCATAAATTAATTAAACGATGCTACTATCCAAATAAATATGTACCTACACTAATACATAATAATATTATAACTACTTAATTAACCGTTTTTCTTTATGATTAAACGTAAGCATTATATGATTCATACTTTGTATAATTACTACTATCCTAATACTAATAGTACAATCACAATTTTATTAACGCACAAAAGGTGGCTGGATGAAATAACAAATATTATACTTTTTATACATATACTTCTATATCTTTTTCTTTGTTAACGAGTATTAATTAAAGCGCTATCCTGCTTAGCGTTGCATTAATGTGTGTATGGACTTATTTACTTGATAACGAATAGTTACCTTTTAAATGTCTATGCTACACGACTTTTTAATGTTGCAACACCTTACTTTCGTATAATAATGTGACATTACCAAAATCTATACTTTTTGGTCGGTTTTTGATTTCAGAAGTAGGTCGTGAAATTGTCAGAATGGACGAAATCGAAAAAGAAAAAATAGCGGCTTTGCCATCTCAATTGCTTGTTACTACAATATGCCACCCGATGGAATATGCGAAAGTTCTAATACAACTCGGCTTCGAACCACTCCCGCCACGGCGGTCAACAACACTGTTCGGTCGTCCTGCCATGATATTACCTAACGTTTTCCAGTACATCAAATATATTAAGGCATCGGACGGGTTCTTTGGATGTTATAGAGGTCTATCAGCAAGAGTGCTTGGCCTAGTCGCGTCTAGTCAGCTGACATCTAAAGTAATTCACGCCTGTGGCATCGACCTGCCTGAAATCAATGACCCTCCCAACATTGTCACTGATGACGAGCCAAAGTTAGAGGACTACATTAAGCTGGGCCGTCGAGATATGATCATGCATACCGCGTCCGTCGTCGTGTCATATCCATTCCATGTTGTGTCAGTCAGGATGATGGCTTCATTCATTGGCAAAGAAGAAAACTACAGCTCTTTACTGGGTGCAATTGTGTCTATCTATAGAGACGATGGGATTCTTGGATTTTTCCATGGAATTGTACCAAAACTACTTGGAGATTTGACTTGTGTTGCAGTCACGGGCATACTAGCCTACTATGTAAACAAATACCTAGTGAAGACTAAAGACCTCCGCTATTACACAGTCCCTTTGCTCACTTTTGTTACAAGCACATTGACATATCCACTAGTGGTTGTATCCACATGTATGGCAGTTGCAGGCAGCAGTTTACAGGCTGGTAACCCTCCAGCTATGCCTAAATACCCCTCATGGCAGGCCTGCTGGAGAGACTTGCTCAGAAACAAACAACATAAACGTGGTTCCTCCTTAATCTTTAGGTACTACATTGCTCCTATTGCAATCCTGCAGTAGTATTTCTTTATAAATATTATATTGCATTTATCTATTTGCCTTTATTTGCTAAGTGTTATTCCACTATCACCAAAGTAGAGATTTTGAGCTCCCGTAGAAAGACAACATGTATAATGAATGTGTAAATAATTTAGTATAAATGGCATACCATATGGATATTCCTTTTGCTAGATTGTTGAGTAACGGTGTGGTTATATTTAAATAAATATATTTTGTTTTCAATTGTATATTATTTACTCAATATTGAGGTAAAGAATAAAATTCATAGAATGCATAAAGTTATTTTATTTTTGCTAATGTTTGAGCTTTAATAAATTCATCCACCAAATCTTTCTTCAGTGCTGCAACAGCTCGTCTGTATATGGCAGGTGACGCATGAGCACTTCCCATATCAATTTCAAACTTCATGTAATTTAACCATACATCAATATTGTTTTGTCCATGATGCTGAACCAGTATCTCGTAACATTTTCTAATTTGTTTCACATTAGGTTTGTCTTGAGATTTTTCTATATTTATCATAACATTTTGGACAGCTTCCTGAACTGGTGGAGTTCTTATCAAGTCTTCATATAAATCTCTAGCAGCTTTAATTCCATTATGCTCATACATTTTTTGAAGAAGTTTGGGTTTTGTGGCTAATAATATAGCTGATTCACAATTTTGAAATTTTTTGTGTAGATTATTTAGCTGAAATGTAAAAAATATGGTAAATGATTTAATGAATTCTTACCCACCCTCACCCTCCGAATAAGCTGAAGAAGCTCATAAAAATTTAATCTAATATACCTATTGTGAAATGGAATAAAATAGCTCCTTGCACTAATCAAAAACATGTTTCCTTTTGCTAGGATTTTGACCTACTACCTCCAGATTCATAGTCACTAATTATGGTACCTATCACATATAACACATATTATTATCTATAATTAAAATATATATATATATATTACTGTTTCTCTGGTTTCTGTATGATCCAGCATGATGTTCCAGAGGTGAATGGCATCATCCTGTCGTAAAACTTTAGTGGCATCCTTGAGAATTTCTAACATTTGCTTATCATTTCCTTTGCTAAGTATTAGTTTTTCTTCCCATATACTTAAGGCTTGAGGATTCTTCTGTGCTGCAGTATCCAATATCTAAAAAAATATATAATTATTATGTTTATAAACATAGTGAAATAAACCTTTCTGTCTACCACAAACTATACCTAATCTAAGGGTCATCAGAAGGCACAAGTTTTGATATAAAACAAACTTAATTTTGCAATAGTTTTATCAGTAAAATTACTATAAAGAAAGGACTACACAAATTATCATTTTATTATTCTAATTATAACATATAGGTAATCATTTCTCTCTACCGAAGTAGTTTTATTAGCATTGATTATTAAAATAAAGTAGCACTCATGTAAGTGTGAAATAACTACAAAATTTCTTACCTGCATTAATTCATGAATAGACATTTCATTTTCCAGCTTCAACATTTCAATACCAAACGCATACATATCATTTGTGAGTAGTCCATTTTCATGACCATAGATCCAAGCTTGTTTTACAGCAGTGACCTTTTGTATATCAGTACACAGGAACTCAGTCAAGCCAAGTAATTCATGGATGTATTTAGTGCATAGTTTATCATCTGGAAACTAATAAAAAAAAATGTGAATTCACTATAAAAGTAAACCAATTTAATAAATATTCAAGGAAATTAAATACCCGCTGTAATGCTTCTTCATAAACACTCATGAAATTAGTTAGGTTTTTGGGAAATATACTTTCCTGATCCTCAACAAATTCTTCTATTTCCTCCCAATGATGACCCTGAAATCAATGCATTTAGTCAGTGAGAACCAGCAGTACAGGTATAAATATAATAAGTAGTCTATTTGACACTACATATTTTTTTACCAAACTGAATTCAAAGTGACTTTGTGTACAATACTGATGTGTATATTATTTTACCTCTAATTCTTTAGAAGCAACATAAGACCAAACTTCTTTCTTCTCATTATTTGCCCAAATTTCCTTCTTTAAAGCATCTGTGATGACTGCTACATCATAATTGAGGCTCATGTCACAAAACTTAAATAGAAAATTGACATCATCAATATTCTTTACCCCATTCCTCCACACAACCTCAGCTTTCCTCAGCTGCTTCTCCTGTGAATTAAGACAAAATTTATAAGTTTGCCTTTAACTTTCCGATGTTTTATGCTCATGAAATAAACCAGTTGCAAGATATTTTCAAAGAAATATAATAATAAACAAAACAATTTTTGTATTTAAACAAATGATATACCTTTTCCTCACTATCTTCTGCTTTAAAATAAAGCAAGAGTTCTAATTTAAATAGATCCAAGTAAAGGATTTGAGACTCAGGATGTCTGTGAATTCCTTTCAGTAGAAATCCTTTGGCATTAGTCAAGTGTTTTTGTTCCTCACTCTCCCATAAACTTGCCATTTGCCACATTTTTGGCTTATCTCCATGCATCTAACAATTGGAAATGAGAAATACAATCAAACATATGTAATTCAGTAAAGTTCCATTGTCTTTTAAATAGATTATGAATATCCATAATAAAATTATAGATTTGTGACAGAACACAATTTATACTTCATTTTCCTAACATAATATTAATAAAAGTAGCTTGCAGTGTTTTCTGAACTGTAAATGTAGCCCTATGAGCTACACTGTCTGCTGTTGCCATTACTATATTTTATTATGGAACCCAACTATACTAACCTGTAACATTTGTCCAATAATAGCGGAAATGGCATGACTAAAACCAACACTTCTACAAAACTTAATATACTGGAAATATATTTCCAAATCATTTTGGAACCTGTATATAAACTGCTTGAAAATTTTATTCAAGCGATTAGCAATACTATACTCCAACTCTTTCTTCTTCTCAACTATTTTGGCTTGCTTCCTTCTAAGTGAGATATCTTCAAGTAGGGCTAGCTCGTATGCAATATAAGTGACAAAGTCGTCTTTCTGTTTCACTCTGCGTTGTATTCTATATTCAAATTCTTTGCGTTTACGAGATATTTCACTGAAAATAAACATTAGATGCAGAGCGTAAAAATAATAATATATGATAAATGGAGAGTTGCATGGAACACTAGTTAAGAGATCATATTTTACAAAAGCATCACCTATCATACAGATACATACCGTATTTCTTCATCATTATACAGGCCAGTCCGCCGCATCTGCTCTAATTCATTTACCATATCCTCAATTCTTTTATTAACTTGTTCCGCCATTTTGATGGTTTTTATTAAATACTCGGTAAATAAAAATATTAAATTTTAATTTAAAAAAACATGTACAAAACAATCAACACGCATGAGCTCGCTTGATTTTAAGGTTATGTAGCAGCGGGTAGATGAGTGTGATGACAATTGACAACTATTGACAACTGACAGTCAGTGACAGCAGTCACAGCACAACAGATGCCAGGTACATTAATCATGTTGACATTTGACAGACGTTTTTCTTAGTTCTTTTTCATTTGGAGAAACTTCTTAAAAATATGAGTATTTTTAAATACAATAAATATTCGATGAATTTTATATATAAAGTACTAGCTGTCCGCCCAGGCTTCGCACGGATCATCTTTTTTTTAGCCTATGTCACTCGGGAATAGTGTAGCTTCCCAACAGTGAAAGAATTTTTAAAATCGACCTGCCGTTCTGGAGCCTTTTCAATCCAAACAAACAAACCTTTCCTCTTTATAATATTAGTATAGAAAAGAGCAATGCTATGTTAAATTTAAGATGAATATCGTATATTACTAATACATAAAGTTGACATTTAATAAGTTTCGCCCATGATTACATTAATATAATTATTATAACAATTTTCTATGTTGCATAAATTTTCGGTATTTTGTAAGATACATAATGTCGTGTTTCAAATCTTATGTAACTGCTAATACTTAATACTAGTCTAAGCTTTCTAATACCTGTAGCTTATAGGTGAAGGGAAAATGAAAACAAAACGAGGATAAGAAATATAGTATATTTATAAATTACTAAATACCACTTATTTACACTTTCACTGGGACAAAACAAAATTCATACAAATACAAATAATTCAAATTCGATGGTTAATTTAAACTAGTTATTATTATACATTATAAAGAGCTCTTATAGAATTACCTAGCAGTAAATCTTATAATACTACCTTCAGCATGTTCTATAACACCCCTTCCTTTGAAACAATTTAACCATGTTTTTGAAAATGCCTTGAAGCTTTCTCGTTCTTCATCAGATTTGGAAACTGGTGTGACATTGATTTCGGGAATGCACCTACCAAAGTCTATGGCTGGTAACCATACATGAAAATCAGAGTCTGGGGAATATTTAAAAATATCCTGGCAACCTTCTAAGTTTATTTGTGGTACTGGAGGTTGCCTCTGTAGCAATTTTTTCAATGTAATGAATGTCAATAAATTATTCTTGAGCGATATTGATTGTAAATTTTTGGCACGTCCAAGACTCCTGCAAAATAAAAACATGATTAATACTGTTTTCACCTTTTTTATAGATTTATGAATCAGGAAATTTGGCCAGTTCACAAAATACATAATTATATTTAAGTAGCTAATTAGTATCCATCGATTAATACTAGGTGGACCAAAGACACGTACACTCTAGGTAGAAAACTAATACTAACCTGTATAGTCTCATGAATTGTCCATCAACCAATTTGCAAGTTGACAAGCTAAATCTCCTTATTTTCAACTCTTTTGCAGCGTCCATGAACGAGGCCAGGCATCCTACGATCTGACCCTCGGTACCAATATTATCCAAATCCAGCTCCATTAAAAAATTCGGATTTAATTTGGGCAATAAACAGTTCATCATTGGCAATTTCAAGTCATTAAAACTCATATCCACTGATTCTAAACCATTCATATTAACTCTTAAATTTTTAATTTCAGTAGCCACACTGTCTGTTACATTGCAGTTAGACATTTTTAATGCTTTTAATTTGACATGCTGGGTAAGCTTTAAAAGGTGTTTGAAACCAACATCGGTTATGGCATTCGAGCTTATATCTAAATGTTCCAATGATTGGCAGACGGGTCGTGTAGATTTTTCGAACATGTTTAGAAGTGTTTTGATTCCTTCACCTGTGATATTGTTTTTGCTTATGTCTAAGTGGGTTATGTGTTTCATAGTACACATGCATTCTGTCAGGTATTTGAGTCCATCGTCTCCTATATTATTGTCTGCGATCATTATTGCCGTGATGTGGGCTTGATGCGTCAGAGCACGGAATAGAGGACGGATTTGTGATAAAGATACAGTTCCTGTTCCAACAGCAAGTCGATGTGTTGTATGACTTCTAGCTATTGCTTGCTGGATTTCTTCAGATATTGCTGTAATAAATAATAAAATGTATAATTAATTTAACTATAAGTAATTGATTATATGAATAAGAATAAAATTAGCTGTGATTAAAGTCCTAGAAAAACTTACATTAATTAAATAACATATTTTTTAAAGAAATTATGTAAAGGACTATAGTAAACATTCCCAAACATTGGACATATTTCTATAAGCAGTTTTATGTTCTAAATAAAAAAATATTTAGTAATGAGGATTTTCATTACAGTAGACATAGCTAGTCTCATAAATTAATTATTACTCATTAGGGGAGTTTTCAGTTTTACTGTAGGTATTAATGACTCACAAATGCCCAAAGCTTCACAACATTCCAGATACCGCTCCTCAGCCGGAGACGCCTTCCAGTTTGTTATACAAGTCTTCAACTCCGGTGATGAAAGCACGAGGCTCAGTGGATCCTCTTCAGAGAGTATAGCACCATCTGACGTCATTAGGCTGAATACTGGCCTTATACCCGTTAGTCTAAAATCAACCATAAAGATTTGTAAAATAGAATTTAAAACTGAGTGTACTATTCATAAACTGTTCAACTACAGGTAAAAACGTTTAAGTAAATTTATTTAATGCTAGGATTTTATTCCGAAAATATATGAAAATAGGCAATTAATTATTTTTATTTCGCCTTTAAACGTTATAAAATTGTATAAAATAATTGGTCTTACTTGTAATATCTCGATTTGACTTCTTCAACCAGCCAGCTGATTGTCAATTTATTAATTGTATCCAACTTTAAGGATATCAGCAACACCTTATCTTCGACGTGTACTTTTACTGCAGCAGGGGGTAAGATCTGAGTCTGAGTCGTTCTACCATTCCTCGTGGATTGGACTATGTTAATTGGTTGTATGACGTTCAGTGGCTGCATAACACTAGGATTCATGTTCTGGACAATATTGAAAGCTTCGTTTTGTTTATGGGGACTGTAATGAAAGTTCTCCCCCGAGGACTTCCGAGAAAATGTTCCAGTTGGTGTTAATCGTTTGTTAACATTTTTTGTACATAGTTCGTTATCACTCCCGCTGTTACTTGACATGTCATCATCACGTTTCCTTTGAAAACCAGCTCTGAGCAATGTACTTTGTCTTTTCCAACGTCGCCTCATTCCTTCTCTACTATCTTTATATTTCTCATGAAGCTCATTGGCGGTATTACGCATTGATTCTAAAGAGTTGGACCTATTATCCGGACATATATTTTCATTTCGTTGAAAATGATCTAAACTATCTGAACTATTGTCACTTACATCTACTACATCGCTAATCCGTGATTTATGTTTTTTATTGTAACTGTTTACATTACAATCTATTAAAGGCTCTGTAATTTTATTAATATTTGCTATTGTGTCTTTTATATTGTCATATGTGGGTTTTTTAGCGAGTACTGTGAGAGGATCGCTAAGTTTTCTTTTCTTGTTCTTATTCATGCCCATGTCGTCATCCAACCAATCATCATCTACTTCATCTGGATTTAATAGCGCTGGTTTATGTTTAGTCCTTTTAACATCCACTTCTGGTAGATCAAAATCAGTTGCACTTCTGTTTCTTAGAGCTGATATTACATTCCTGTATTCTTTAACACCGGATGTCTTACCTTTAGCATTCGCTTTACATCCATCCGAAGAATTTTCTGAATGGGAATCGTCTGACGGAAAAGCTTCTAGATTTCTAACATTCTGTGACAAATTCATGTCATCATCAGAGTCATCGTCAATCACATTACGTTTTTTAAACACTGGGGAATTTAATTCTTTGATTCTGCTCGTCATTTTTGATGTGCTAGGTGGAGTCTTGTCTACAATGGGCTTGACTGGAGTTCTAGACTTGGATCTAATTAATGTGTCCACATTACTATTATCTATATGATTGTTTATTTTGTTGCAAATATTTTTGTACAATACTTCTTCCTCTTTCGTTAAAATAGTTTTTGTACGCCATTTTTGAAGGACATGTAGTGGTGTTTCCCCAAAATCAGTTTTAAGAGAGGGTATTGCACCTTTGTTTAGTAATAATTGGACAACTTCTAAATGACCATTGCTAGCTGCATCATATAAAGGAGTGATACCTACAAATGAATTTCAATTTTAATTATAAAATTGTCAATAGAATTTTCCAATATCATGCCTAAAAAATATATCTTACCATCACAGTTATTGCCGCCTCTATCATTGACATTAGCGCCATTGTTGATGAGTAAATTAGCGACTTCCAGATGACCATGGATGCAAGCTTCATGCAGCGGCAGCCAGCCAGCGTTGTCCCTTACGTTTACAGGATGACCTTTACCTAGTAATCTTTCTACCAATAGCTTGTTACCCGATATACATGCCTGAAACATATATCTGATTAAAAGACCTGTAAGTACAAAAATATATATATACTGCGAACAATGACATGTTTTCGGTACATAAAAACAATACATAAACCATTTAATTCTTTGTCTGTTAACTTATGTACTTAATATGATACTTTGTTCAAAAATATAATTTTTAAACCTAATATGTAACTTACAACATGTAATTGTGTTTCTCCTTTCATATTCTTTTTGATAGTGTATCCTTTACCCCTCCTCCTTGTCTCTCTGGTTGTCTCAGGTACATCCTCTTCATTTGTATCTGATAAATCTGTAAACACATTTTTATTAATATATGTTAACATACACAAAAAAAAATATTTATAAAGAAATTAAATAAATAACTTTTGACCATTTACACCAATTGACCTAGTCCCAAACTAAGGCAAGGTTGAAGTAAACAATGTTTAAACATAAATATTTAAATATACTACATCCAAGAACCAGGTACAAATGCTTGTGTTCATCACACTGACTTCTATTCCTAGCAGAATTCGAACTTGCACCCTCAGGTATTTGTGACCAGTGGCCACTAGATCAACAGGCCGTCAAAATTATATATCAAGGTAAAAAATAAATTAACCTGTAAGATCCTCCAGGCAAATGTCATCGCCAATATGAGTAGTGTCCTCGTCACCACCAGCAGAGCTCTGTTCGTCTTCGGAATTGTCCAAATTGTCAAAGTCTTCATAACCTAGGAATCTTAGTTCATCTTTAGTTGTGTCCATTTTGTCCAACTCATAATATTCTTCTTGATATTTAAGTAAAGTCTTTAATACCCTGATTTCATATTTGCGCTTGTTCCATTCCTTTGCCTATGTAATAATCATACACAAGTAAGAAAACATCAAAAATCATAGACATGTTATCTTGAAATCTTTATGTTGATTTTAGTGATTTCTAAGAATCAAGAGCAGCATAGCATTAGAATCGGTAAAATAATAGTAGTGTTGATTTTAAAAATCTATAAAATATTATACATATGATGGACTTAATTCCATAATGCGTTATCTCCCAGTCAACCATTATGTTACATATATAGAAATATATATTGTTGTAATTACAATACAATGTTATATTCAACCCTTGCATTCATTAGACAACAATTAATCTGGAATAGTACTTACAGCATTCCTAGCATTTACACAAGCCTTTTCAATCTGATCATATGGTTTCTTAGCCAAGAAAAGTGCTTCAGCTATATTATATAAAGTGGTGTATGCTTCTTTAGGTACGTCTTTGATAAGTTCATATTCTTTTTCATAATACTCTAATGCCTCATTATAACAACCCATGTCCTTGTATGTTTGATATAAACTAAAAAACAATAAGAAATTAGCATCAAACAATAAAAATATAGAAATAATTTATTATTTAAGCCATCAATTATTCTCACAACAAGTAGTTTGTAAGAACTACTAACTTTATATAGTGACTAAATAAAAAAACTATGTTGATCACCTACTTTAGACATAAACATGACAATTTATGTAGACACAGTAGTACAGTAGATATATCTCATATATCTGTTGTAAGAAAAATCAGAATAATCATATATTATAGTGTTCTAAAATAGTATGCACACACATTTAACATTCTATTGAAATTGTTTACAAAGCACACATAGCTTGAGTGAAAAAAAACATTACAATTACCTGACATATATAGGTATAAGTGTCTTCCCACATTCACCTGCCAATTCTGCATGGTCTAACATCTTGAGGTAGTACTCCACAGCCCCAGCATAATTGTGTAAGTGACATGCACCATCTCCAAGCTTTTCATACAGTTTCTTAAAAGCTATGTGGTCATTTGGATCAGTTGATATGAGGAGATCTTCTGTGTAGCACATTGCTGCAACTGTAAGAGACAAAGATATAAAATAAAAATATAACATTAATATGATGCTTCACAGTTCTTACATATTGGAATAAGCCAATCATTATAGATTTATATATGTCGCAGTGATATGATGAAAACAGGGATTTGATCAAATTTCTCAGTAATATGATCAACTCCCGATAGATGATAAAAATGCCACGCGTTGTGTCATTTTCCTAGCGAAATTTAGTGATTTGATCAAGTCTCCAAGTCATTTTAGGGAAATGAAAGAATCATAAAAATGGCTGCTAGATTTCATCATTTCACGTAGTTATTTGATCAAATGCCTGAGCTGTTTTAGGGACATGATAAAACGAGTAATTAATTCAACTCGGTTTTAACATTTTACTAAACACGTCTAGTGATTTGATCAACTCCCTAAACAGTTTTAGGGAAATGAAAGAATCACAGCAATAACTGGTGGAATTCTTCATTACCCTTAGTAATTTCATCAAATCTCTTAGCAAATTTAGGGAAATGATAAAACTAGTCTCAGAAACAAGATAATACCCTTTAGGAAGTAGGTATTTCTCGGCTAAAAAATAAACAACAAGCTACCTACAGCCTAATATTTTTTGCTCTAACTCTCGGCCGTTATCGCAGTGCAATAATTTCACATGCTCGAACTTCAGTTGCCATAATTTTATATTCTATGCCATTTGCAATACATATTTTCATTTGCCATAACTTTTAAGTGTCATAGCTATACGTGTGCCATACATCTCATTTTCCCTATTATTAAATGTGCTTAAATTATACCTATGCCATAGAATTCAATCACCATAATAATTATTTGCCATAACACGGTCAAAGTTTAGTGATTATTATTATTAGTTGACAAAACCTGGTTAGTTTATGTTATGTCGTAAATATACTATTATTAAAAGTATCAGTTCTGACGCTTCGCCGGCCGCTGCCACGGCACGCTCGCTTCGCTCGCTCGGCTCGCGCGCTGCAAGGGCACAGTACTACCTAACACTCCTCCTCGCTTCGCTCGTCGTCGTACCTAAAGGAGACCTTCAATTGCCAATAAATAAGATGTCCCCTACATTATACCCACTGTGCACAAAGAAACAGTCTGGATTTGCTTTTTTCGTAATTATGGCAAATAATAGTTATGACATAAAATAATAGGGGTTATGAATATTATAGAAAATAAATAGTGTGGAAAGAACTAAAAAAATTGTGACCACCGTGCAAGATAGTCAATTGAACGATCTAACCAGAATATCGAAAGTATGTCACGTGCTTGGCAAATAGACAATGACACAAAAAATTGGGCTCTAATTTATTATTTTGTTAGCCGAGAAAGAAATACCTATTTCCTAAAGGATATTATCATGTTTCTAAGACTTGTTATATCATTTCACTAAACTAGCATAGAGATTTGATGAAACCACTGATGGTAATGAAGAATTCCACCAGTTATTGCTGTGATTCTTTTATTTCCCTAAAACTGTTTAGGGAGTTGATCAAATCACTAGACGTGTTTAGTGAAATGTTAAAACCGAGTTGAATTAATTACTCGTTTTATCATGTCCCTAAAACAGCTCAGGCATTTGATCAAATAACTAAGTGAAATGAAGAAATCTAGCAGCCATTTCTATGATTCTTTCATTTCCCTAAAATGACTTGGAGATTTGATCAAATCACTAAATTTCGCTAGGGAAATGACACAACGCGTGGTATTTTTATCATCTACCGGGAGTTGATCATATCACTGAGGGAGTTGATCAAATCCCTGTTTTCATCATATCACTGCGACATATACATATATTAATTCAATATTGATATTATAAAAATGTTGTTTTTTCTGGAAAAGAGACATGGACACTGTCATGAATTGAATTTAGTTAGATTAATCAAAATCATTAACTCACCAACTTTAAGATTAGACTCAATGTTTTCTGCTTCGTCTTCATCAGGTGTCTTCAATTTCCAAGCCTTAAGTAATACTTGTTTAGCACTTTGATAGTCTGACATTTTACACAATATGTCCGCCTTAGCTGCTAGCGATTCACATATTTTGAGAACCTTAAAAAAAAGTAATTCAAAAGATATATGAATGATTCAATTTTTTTTGTATTGTTTACTTTGTTATGCAACTTACCTTATCTTCTAACCTTTTCGCAACTTCTAAGGCTTTATTTAAACAGCTAAGTGCTTT
This sequence comes from Polylopha cassiicola, assembly GCA_038024825.1. Lineage (NCBI taxonomy): Eukaryota > Metazoa > Arthropoda > Insecta > Lepidoptera > Tortricidae > Polylopha > Polylopha cassiicola. The sequence continues at coordinate 8,166,423 of CP149044.1, read as the reverse complement.
AGCATAATCCTTGTTCTTGTTGCTATGGAGTAATGCTTCTGTTGTATGGCATTGATGAAGGACATCATATATGTCTTGGTTGGAACATATGGTTATTGCCTTATTTATGCAATCAACAGCTTTGTCACAATATCCAAGATGTTCTTGAACTACTCCAATATTTAGGAGAAGACGGGCTCTCATGTCCATTAATTCATGTTTGTTTATTTTACCATTGAGACTGAAATGATAAGTAATGTCTAGTAAGGCTAAATTAATGTCTGGTTTATACGGGCTCTGTTAAGCTTTTTAGAATAATAAAAAAGCTTGATTTTATATACAATATTTTTGTCCGGTGTAATATTGAGAAACAAAATCCTCAATAATGTAGGATGTCTGACCATTCTACCCAAATATCTGACAACTTTAAGTATGACTAAGCAATAACATAGTATTTACCTTTCACACAGAACTAAGCTCTTCATAAAAGCCTTTTCTGCTGCCTTTAATGAAGAGATAGATTCATTGCCTGAAGTACTTTGACCCTGAAGTAAATAGATTCTTCCCAGGGTGGCCATAGCTCTTTGTTCCTCCACAAGGTTCTTTAATTCTTTAGCTACCGCTAAAAAAATACAACATATTATGAAATATTAATATTTCAACAGGGGCAATTAAGAAGACGATCAGTAAAATTTGTTTAGCCAAATAGAAGAAGTGTAACAAAGTTAATTAGTATATTATTATTACCCAAATGACGCTCCTCATATTTCAGAGCTTTGTCGAATTCCGCCATCATCATGTACATTTCTCCCATCATCCTATTGCACGTGCCCCACTCCATCCGAAGCCCCAAATCCTTACAAATACTAGCCTCTGCCTTGTACTCGTCAAGCGCATCATTGTACCGGTTATGCTTGTAATAAAACGATGCTAAATCGTTGCAGGCTTCAGCTAAGGCACGTCTGTTGCTGCCATTCAAGGCCTTCTTCTTCTTACGAATAAGTTCTATAACAATAGAGTAAAAATAAACTTACAAGTGTTTACTCGAAAGTAACTAAAACATCTTACAACAAATAAAACACATACTTTCTTCTTCCATGTTTGTATATCGAACGTCAAATCATCTTATGTAAAATTGTAAACTTTCTTTATTTAATATTTTTCCGTACAGTGCATGCAGACAGAAAAATCCAAAAACATTTCAATTAGATAAATACTCGTAAACTTGTCTGTCCGTCCATACTGCTGAGTGCTGTCAAACATAGACGTCAAAAGTGAAATGGCGCCGATTATACGATTGGCCGTCAAGAGTAATACAGAGTATGCTTTTACTGAGTGCACACTGTGCAAGTGTGTACAAGCTGTTATGTCAGGTACCTACCTTCTTATTTAATATATTTTACATGTAGCCACTAAATTTTTACTTAACTCTAACGTGTAAGCAGTACCTATTATTTACAAGCGTACATTAAAATTTCTGTTGTTGTTAGAACTGTCTTCGACGTGTACCTTCAATAAAATTTACTGAGAACTTGGAGATATAATCAATGAACACTAAACACTAATGATATGTGGGTATGCGCACAAAGAGATCAAAACTCATAGTACAGTAATAACCTAAGTCAATTAATATGGAAACAGACTTTTAGTGATGTACATTAAAATGATTAGATATTTTGTCAAACGTCAACTGCTAATTTTATAATCAAGAATTAGGAAACTAAATAAAAATGTAATACAAACTAGTAAATACGAGTTATTTACTCCAAATTTATTGCTGGCACTATATCTAATCGATAACATCTTGTTAAGTATTTAAGTTATTGCATCAATTTCTATCACTCTTCAAGTGTTAATAAATAATTACGCTTTTGACATAATATTATAAGTATTATGAAACTAGTGAAACTAGAAATGTGACTTATGATATTCCTATGAATTCATTGAAACAACAGTCACTCTGTGTACTAGTATGTGCAATTCTATTTAAAGTGTGTTCAATGCCTTATTCCTGTTATTTCACGTTTCGTAAGCCAACTTATTAGCCATTTCTCTAATCTGTGCTAAACGTCTTCAACTACAAACAATACACAATACAATGCAATACTCTGTGCTTATTCCCTAGGTCGGGTGGTTGAGATCGTTTAGTTTTCGTGTTTTCATTGAGGATTTTTACATAAAATATTGAATGAAAGTATAAAGTATAGTAATTTAATTCTAAACAAAACGAGTGGTTGTAACTTTTTGAATGTCTGCGGGGTCCGGCGGCATTCAAAACAAAGAAAAGTATCTATGAAATAAAATTACCAGCCGGGTGCGCGTAAGTACGTATTTATTTGATTTTATATCTTAATTTAAAAGGTATTTATAATCGTGTATTCACTCTCGCTTAATTAATCGTTATATATTTTTGATAGTCTTGTTATTTATTTATAAGTAGGTAAGTACCTTTGTTTATCATCCCTTTAGTTAATTGTTCATAGTAGTTGCTGGGTATTATCTGAAGTAAGTACCTACCTGTAGCTGAACGCTAAAATATTTCTAAGTTGTTTTGGGCCTATGTCACAGGGCTGCTTTTCACTATTAAAGGAACTGAGGGAATCAGGTCTGAATAAATAGGTTTTGTATGTCTATTGAGCTGGTTCATTGTAAGCTTCATATTTTGTATTTTTTTTGTTGATCATTTTGTTAGCTCTAATGGAATATGATGAGAATTGAACATACCTTTTTTCACTTTTTAGTATCCATAAAGTTATGAAATTATTAGTAAATCTATAAAAGTACCTTAATTCCAAAACATTCAAATGTTTTAACCCATGCACTTAATATTTTTAATATTGTCCATGTAGATTGGTGGGAATAATCCAAATATTTTAGGGACCTATCAAGCAACTGCCAAACATAATATATATATATTTTTATGTATTACACAAGATGCCGCAAGATATTTTTCTTACCGGAAATGTTACCCAAGGATTTAATTTAAGTAGTTCATTATAAAAAGCTTTTATAAGTATATTTAACTAGCGACCCGCCCTGGCTTTACACGGGTGCTATAAACTTTTCTCTAGAATCCCTGTATATTAAAAAAAACCGGCTCAAAATTTGTTGCATAGTTTTAATTTTAAAGATTTAAGCATAAGCCTACATAAGGGTGGACAGTAACCATGGCGATTTCGTTTTATACTATGTAGTGACCGATGATTAAACTTCACCTCAAAATTCTTGGAAAAGCAACTAACAGTAAGATACAGACCGGTTGTGAAATGATTCAAAAGTATGATTTGAGGAAATAGAAAAATATGTATTTTTATTTTATACTGAAAGGCTCACTCAATATTCAAGTACTTAGAGATATGACTAATTTTCAATTCAATTCAATCATTTATTTTAATGTTAAAACTATGTTAGAATTTTTGGTAATATTCTAGTTTTATTAGCTTTATCGGAATTAACTTCAATGGTAAAATGTTTTCGCATTTCACCATCTAAGTAAAGCATAAATAAATCTGCAGACATATTCTTATTATTATACCTAATTTACTGTACTTAGTAAGTGTTGTGCCCTTTATTATTGTTACGAAATCAACAATTTTTAAAAACTCAATTAATATAGATACCTAATAATTTCTGATGCCTTCGCGGTTATTACACATTGGAATGAAACAACTATTAACGGATTTAACTCGCGTATTTTTATTTTATTTTATTTGCTGACGTTTCGGATTCTTTAGGTATAGTTTCATAATCGTAGCATATTTAGCGTTAGACTATTGTCAGCTCAGGCGTGCTACGATTATGGAAACTGTAAAGAATCCGAAACGTCAGCAAATAAAATAAAATAAAATATGCGAGTTAAATCCGTTAATAGTTGTTTCATTCCAAAATATAGATACCTACTTAACTTTAAGCATAGAATAGTATTCATTTTTATGCATGATATATGTACTGGTAGGCTCTAGTGTGGCGTCTTGGCGGCGCCTCGCCAGGCGCCACCCTTTCAGCCTTCCCCTTCAGAAGTCCATTGTACCAAATAAAATCGGAACTCATTTGTGCTACTTAGGAAAGAGAATATTATACTAGGCACCTACTTACACGGAGGTCAAAGGAAAATTATTATATTATTAGAGGTAAACATACTACCTGTCTATTGTTCACATCATAGGAAAAGTTCTTGCTTTGCTGTAATCTATAATAATAATAATATAGCTAATAAATAATAATTCAGCCAATTATCGTCTCGCTGTTGGGCACGGGCCTCCTTAGAAATATCTAGAGGATCATACCTAATATAAAATCAGATATACGACACAATTCGTTCCATTGCATAGGTAAATTAGAAAACATTATTAAAAATTAATCGATAGATGGAATAGCCATGAGGTATCCTCAGCGTCATCCACGATCATAAGTAGCATAAAAATATAAATCTAAATAATAATAGGTATCTACTTCTATAGGTTTCAAGAAAATGAAAAATCTCCCAGCTATGATTTGGGCAGAATATTGCAGAAATATAATGGCTATTGGCTTTTCTAAAAATATCTGAACCATCCGCGTCGTAGGAAGCGACAGCTTAAGGCGAACTTCACGTGTGATTTGCCCGACGCGCATTCCCGGCATGAAATCGGTCGGCGAACCGGCAAATCTGGGGTATGAAAGCATTATTGCCTGAACATTTCAGCCTAGATATTCTTCAGTTAAATTCCAACTCACTAACCGGTTTGGAGCACACCGGTTTAATTTAAAATGCACAGCGATCTCATCTCGCTTTGCAGTAGACTGTGACCAAAAAATACGTCATATCATATAACCAGAGAAATCTGCAAGAAGAGCGTGACGACATGCAGTTTGATACCATTACGAAAGACGTTAATGACAATACGAACCAATTAAAAATACTTTCTGGAAATAAAGAATAGATCGAGATTACTATACGTTGTGACTGCATCCAACCACAATATTATTATGTATGAGCACCGCAATATTTTTACACACAGGCAACTTTATACTTATTGCATTCGCAGAACTGTTCGCGTTCAGTTACATCGGCTCAAGATTTGCGTCCGATGTCCGAACGGTACCATGATTCCGGTTCTAATTAAGGCATAATGATTTAACGATCCCGTTTTGCGTTAATTAGGCTTTCGTCGAGGAATTAATACGTAATAACATATCTACTACTTAATCTATACTTCTATACTAATACTTATACTAATATACTAATAATAATATAATAATAATAATAATAATATTATAAAGAGGAAAGATTTGTATTTTTGTATTTTTGTATGTTTGTAATGAATAGGCTCCGAAACTACTGGACCGATTTCAAAAATTCTTTCACCTTTGGAAAGCTACATTATCCCCGAGTAACATAGGCTATATAATATCACGCTAGGTCTTATAGTTGCGGAGCAGTAACCGAAAATGTTTCAAAAACGGGGGAAAAGTATCGTTTCTGAGGCCTTAAAAAAATCTTAAGTCCCCCCGTGCGAAGCCGGGACGGGCCGCTAGTTTAGAATAAACTCGATATATTATTGTTACATAGAATTAAATAATAATTTATTAACTGATTAATTACAAAATCGTGAAGAAAATAATACAGCTAAGTTATTGCGTATTTCGTACTTTCTTTATACATGTATCTGCTATAATCATAGTTGCATTACACAAGTAACAGCGTAACATTTTTAATACGAAATTTATGGCCGTGTTATAGGGGTAATCTTGCACAACCCCATATAACGACGACCTACTTCCTTCAGCCAATACTGTAATCTGAAATCTGTGCATTAATGTCTTGAAATAAATTACTGTACATACGCATAAACGCTTACGCCACGTTTGTTTGTTCAATATTGTCCCAATTTAAAATAACTTACTAGCGCTCCGTGTAACATCAGATTTAAAATATTCTCGTAAATTATTTATCTCGATGCTATACGTATTCTGTTATTAGTCATTGCAAAAATTGAATGTGGTGTTTTGCGTGCTCTCACGCCAGATTTAACTTCCAGTTTCTATGAAAGTCAACAATATTTTTTATATTATATTTGCAATGGATACGAGTAAGAGCTTAAAAGTTACCTAACATTCATAAGTTATATAGCAAAGCAGGTTAGGTATCTGTAATCTAAAGGTTTGTGCTTATTTGATTTTGACTTAGAGTGATGGCACCAATTATGGACATGTTAAGCGCACTAAATTAGAATTTCGTTTAAAAATGGGATGTTTTTTGGCAATACAAAAATGGTGATTTTTTGTTCGGTACTCAAATACATGAGGAACATTTAAACAACACCAAAAATCCTGTATGAATAATACATAATTAATAAAAAATACATAAATTGAAATTTACGATATCACCATTGATGGACATCGAAGATTCAGTGATGGACCCCCAGTAATGGACATGGACCCAGTCATGAACATCCATTAATGGACACTTTTTTATTGCACAGATAAATAAAACAAATGTCAAAAATCTACTTTTGATTAACTCTATTTGATTTATATTTATATTCTTATTCTTATATTTATATTATATTTATATTCTGCCTTAGATTTCCAAGTTATACTATAAGGCTTTCAATCAACAATCTGGTTTTTAATCATTTATTAAACATTAATTGAGGCTTTGCCTCTTTGCCAGCAGCTGCAGCTTAGAATTGGTAACATAATAAATCAATCAACTGAGATCTATCAGAAACTGCGGTGCATATATATGCTATAGTGTAAGCATGGGAAAGCATGCCACAGTATTTCAGGCAGAGACGTATGCTGCATGTGCACAAGAAAATATAGACAGGCACCTGGACAAAAAAACCATCTATATTTTGAGTGACAGCCAGGCTGCGGCGAAGGCCCTTGGAGCCCATAAAGTGCAGTCGGGGCTGGTATATAATGGCGTCCAACACCTTTAACACAGAAAACTGAAAACTGAAGACAAATCCGACTTATAACAGGAGTCTTCACTGGTCACTTAGGAGTCAACAAACTCCTACACAAAATGGGACTTACAAACAGCAGCGACTGCAGAATGTGTGGAGAGGAATGTGAAACTGTGGAACACTTGGTGTGCCACTGCGACGCCCTCACCAGATGTAGAATGAAGATATTTGGCTCCGGATACCTGGAGCCTGCAATTTTTTGCACGCTCTCTGTTAATTTATTTCAATTTATGTGAAAGTGCTTTTAACTCATTGCGACCAACCATTTCACCAAATTGCCCTCTTCCTCTACCGTGAGAATAGTTTGTAGTCCCATAGCACAATCGACCTTTACTCAGCATTGGGTAGAATAAAGTTGAAGAAGAAGATGAAACCGGAGGGCAGCTGTGATCATCATTTCTCCCATCCTCAGCAGCATCATGCAGCATCATACAGCATCAAATGTCCTCCCTAATTGTTCCGGGGTGTAATTTTTTATTGGCGCCATATAAGATAAAACAAAGAACCCAATGATGGACGACTAAAAATAGCCATTTATGGACATTGTCCATCATTGGAAAATAAAGAGCAATCACAAAATCAACTCAACCGAAATGTTTAGTGGAACAAATTAAATAATTTAATACAATAAACTAAAAAATATTAAAAAACTTAAGAATGGACACTTGTCCATAACTGGAATTCGTAAAAAATCGAATCCAGTGATGAACAAACCCCACAAAAAACTTATTATTGGGATTGGACATATTCAACTTAGCACAATTTACTTGCAATATAGTATTATTCCGTAAAAATAACAAAAAATCTCATTACAACACAACACAATATAATACCATGCACAAATATGTACTCACCTCCTTAACGAATTCACTAACAAAAACGGATTTTTATGACCACCGCGCGAAACGAGATTTCAATTCCCAACCATCTTCAAATAAAACGGGCAATTTTGATGAAGTGTATCAAAATGATAGCCCAAATGTCTATTGCTTATGTTTTAGTGTCTCCAATTGAAAAATGTTGGGCCAGTTGCTTAATAAATTCGATCAACGAAAATAATGTCCATAATTGGTGCCATGTCCATTACTGGTGCCGTCACCCTACGAACATATTTCTCAGAATTGTGAAAACGCCTGCTCACTACTATTATTGAACATTAGAAAACACTGATTTTTTAAATTACTCCGTAGTTGCAATGATCCCGAAATAATATGGAGCAACTGCCTTGGAAAGCTCAATGGTTCTATTATAGGCCTCATCTATTATGCATTTGGTAGAGCTCTATCGGGCACAGATGTAAACGAAAATCATTACCGGTCTCGGAAAGTAGGGCAGAGGGCTGAACAAACGAGTTCAATTTGCAAAACATACACAATTTTTTTTTATTTAGGTCTATATGTTCTAAAAATCAAGCTTTCTCTCTCTTTAAAAGTTTCAAGTTCGTGTGAGTTTTGTGACACAAAAAACGGACTAATTTGACGTAAACATCACAATTTGTATAAGAAATAAATATTGGAGTTACTTACTTGCCGCTAGAGGCGTTGCTGTAAACGTTGATGTCACTCACTCTTAACTCACGCATGCTCGCAAACTTCTTGTTAATAGACATACATATTATATACGGTCTATAATCTATATAGTCTATAATACTTATATAATAATACCTTTTTGTAACTCCTCCTAAGTATTTTAAACGTGCACAATATTTTAACAATATAGATTAAAATATATATACTACATATTATTGTGTATATGGTATTATTGACTTTCAGCCATGTTCCACTCGATAAAACTATGCTGCCAGACACGATAAATTTTATATTAATCTGACGTTCCGGTATCTAAAAAGAAAGCAAACATGGGCTTGAAAGACTTTATAGACGCGTGGGCGTAGCAAGTTATCGGGCAACACTATCTATGTTAATCGCATAATTTTTGTTTCGAAATCACTTGCAAATCGAGTTTTCACAAATGTACCGTACGTTACAATCGAAATGTAACTTTGTGGCAGTTTTTATTAACTTCCCCTTTTATGGAACTATATTTCTTGTGTTACAAGTTCGTCCTACGTAAATGTCGGTGTGTCAACGAACATTTCGTAAACTCGTTTGCGAAACATGCTCGTAGGTATAACAATATTCTAAGAAAAGGCTAGTTTGCGTTTGGGCCCCCTTAACTTAAATTTTATACATTTATTGTGTACGTCACATTACTTTGAAATTATTCAACAAGCTTGAACTTCGTCTACAAGTTGGTGGTCTCGACCGCATTCAACTTTGAACTCGCATTGCTGTCACAGTGAACTAGCAGGTTCTACAATTTAATTCTGTTAGAATATTAATAGCATTGACAATCATGATGTATTTGGTAACTGCGGTAATTGTAAGTAAGTATGTTATAGAGCGAAGTATCTATAAGTATAACCTATAGTTTTAGATACAGCATGTATGGTTAAGTACATGCGCGAGTTTTGTGTATAGGGTAGGGTTAACTGTAATCATGCTAATGTATTTGCTACTTTGAGTGCCCTCCAGTGCATCATGTTTATTATCCCATTCGTTTAATTTATAGACTGGTTAAATCTCAAACTATTATGACGCCATTAGTTACGACTAATTAAAATGCTTGATTGTCACATTTCAAAACACTTTGACGAGTAACCAATGAACATTCTATTAATAATCATTTATACCTAATGATCTTCTGTTTCTGGCCGTTTTAGCCGTAAGATCAAAGATTAAGAGTGCAATGTTCTTGAATCCCTAATACGGAGGTTGGCCTCTCCATTTTGGGAGTATTAAATCCCGTTAACTGGATAAAATGGATGCAAACAACGGTTGTTAATAATGACGTGATAAATCGGTGCGTTACCAAATTCACTTTTATGAAACATTCCAGACTAACGTTTCCTAGTATTAAAAAACTTTTCTTCGCTACATTCATGCGGAAAAGGTTCCAGTTTCGCCTTTCCAAGTCTCGTGTGAGTTCGCAGCGTGCAGTTCGAGCGGAGGAATTATATCGAGAGCAGGAACGTAGTGAACAATGGGAACGGTGAATGGAACAAGAAAATCAGGCCGATCGGACACGGAGTAAGATCTCTCATGGGTGACCGACTAAATAGAAAGAAGCATCTTCTAAGCGATATGAAATCTTTCGTACAATACCAATTTGATGAATTATTTATACAATAGACATGGACAAGATCGTTACTTCTAACCTTAACCATTTTGTGAACAAACCTTCAAACATTTATTTGTTTCGTCCTGGTTCTAAAATAGCGACAGGATCCTAAATATCAAAACTCATTGATATGTTGGTTATAGGATTTAATATCTTTAGTAATCTCATGAAAATGTACCTTTATGGATGTCGATGGAGGCTGCAGATAGGATAATCCATTAGCCGCCACGCCAGTAACATCGTTACGTTTCGGGACTGCATTTACATACAGACGAGCGATGAAATGTTTCATTTACGCTTAAATTCAATGGGCATTCGGTTTCCTCATTCCGATTTTCCGGAATCGTAAATGATTATATAGTTTTGAGGTGCAGATACGAATACTGCATTTCATGTAAATTTTCGACAATATAAACTTATATAAAGGCTTTATTATCAACTTGTATAATTCAACCTTTACAAGGACGTTTGGAAACGAGGCCGGGCTTTGCGGTCTGTATAAAAGTTGTACAAAAGATAGACTTGCGAAATCTGGGACAATACTTTTCGTTTCACAAAACTACAATGAGATGTCATCCTCGCTATTTTAATGTTCCGTATTTGATCAGCATTAACTTTCAACATCTACATGAGAAATCTATAAATCATTATGTTATTTTAATATTAGTAGTTATTTAATATTAACGACCATTATTGGTTCGGGCAAATGTAACTTTATTAGTGATTGTAATATAAGTAGGCAGGTATATTACTTATAAAATTTTAGTTTAAGTAATTATTAGTTTCTCATTAATAGGTAGGTACTTACATTACGAGTGATTCTAAACGTAATAATACTCGTAAGTAACGTAATAATACACACTTCAATCGAATTTATAATTGGAAGTTGATAAGTTTTTCTCTCAAAAATAAAGAAATAAAGTTTCTACTAAATTTCACCATAATATATGAATGCCGTCTATGATAAATAAATAAATGTCTTTAGACAATACATACAAACTGATCTTTTCTTAAACTAGGCAAAGAACATATCGGTATAAACAACGTACAAACCTACATAAATAGGTACATAAAAGACATTCAAGAATCAAGTACAGTTTGCTCGTGTTCATCATAATGACTGAACCTGCAACCTCCGATTGTCTACTCAGGAGCTCTGATAGACTAACAGGCAGACAGTCAAATAGTAATAGATGTTAGTTCACGATAAATTTCCAATATGCGCCTAAGATATAATTTTGAACTACGTATTTGTCTGTTCGTTTATACAGGACTTGATTGGATTTTGAAAAATTTGTAGCCTGTCACATTCGCATGACTGTAAGTGAGTAAGTAGATGTCCTAATCTAGCTGATAGATAGTTTTAAAACCTTATCTTATAAGTGTCTTTCACGAGTCGGTACGACTCTCAGACGAGACACGTAGAGCAATAAAGTGTACATATAATGCTACGCATGGAAACCCTCTCCTGACGAGGGTGCCTGCAACTGATGTATTCAAAACATCACTTCCCGACGTTTTATTTATTTCCATCGCCTTTTCTTCTTTCAAAGGATTAAATCTGTGCAAAACTGGTACTTGTCTGGTCATCTTCCTTTTTATTTGGATAAAATTGTTCTTCTTTTACTCCTTTATGGAATGAATAAGCATTCAAACTAACTTATTAAATGTACGACACATGAGTTATTGGTGACCTTCAAAATGGTGATAAATTCAAAAGTACCTACCCCATTCCCTTTCCATATAAGGACTTCCTGATATATAAAGATTTCCTGACTGCAGCTCTACCAAAATTAAACAAAATTCAGCGGTTAAGTGCAACATCAATATACTTAAACAAAAAAGTATATAATATGTATAACTAATTTGAATTTGAGGTAATATGAGGTTTATACATATATTCTTTCTCTATATGCTACGATAAACATTTTGACTTCCTTTCTCCGTTTACGGTTATCTGCGATGGAAGATTAGAAAGTATCGAATCATAGCGACTCTTAGTATGTGCGTCCTCTTTCGTCAGCACATTTGGAGCTTAAGAGCGTCGCTGTAATCGACTTCACTCGACGAGGTCCGTACATGGCACTGGGTCAACAGGTTCAGCGCAGTCAAGAAGTTTTGCACAGGTCACAGACGAAAATATACCTACCGATAGCTTTTCCGATACTTTCATACACGGCGTGCGTTAATTGTTCCAAAAGTGCCAATTTACCAATTTGCCTTCGTAGATGTTACAATTGGCCCCAAATATTCTATGTTAGAACCAAGACACGTTGAGAATAGTTGAGATTCTTCTATTAACAACTCAAATTCTGGAATCCTCTCAAAGTTTTTCGGCTTAGTATTGAGAGCTGCCCTATTTTAATATATTTTAATTATTTTTGTACCTGGTTTAAAATTAAGAACTATTAGAATAATCTTAATGAAGTTTTATAATAAAGTTTTCTCGTGTCAAACAATGGTTTTGTTTGAGTAGTCAAAGCCGCCAGGTGTGGTATGAAGAACAACGCTAGAACGAGGCAGGTGCAGAGGTTTAGCCGCGGGCCCTGCACACTAGGTCAACAGGTTCGCTCGAGTACCTAGCGCAGAGACGCGAAGTCTCTCAACCACTTACTTAGAGCTTTCATATACTCCATGTATATACCTGACGTGACGAGAGATTGGACGCCTGATTGATGTGGGGTGGTGGGAATTGGGGCAACCCCTACCCTGCTGCAAGACTGAATTCTGACACTATTTACCTCTATTCGAAATAAAATACAACAAAGGTCATGTGCTTATAAATTGTTTAAATATCTAATGTCATTCTATCTAACTGATGTATATTTTAGACCTGTACCATGTAGGGGTTTGTTCGTGTGAGGGAAGCAGTGAAATGAATGTTCACATTCCTGTAACAAGTTGTACCTAAGTGCAACACCCCTATTACAAAATCTGTACGAAAGTGAAGGATTTTCATGAAAACCAATATTTGTTCGTTAATATGTTCTATTCTCGGTCCAGTATAGTTAATAGGCCGTCGACGTCCTCAAGCGGATGTCCGATGATCTATTGTTTGTCCATCCGTATGTCTGCGGCCTGTCTGAGAATTTTGCTTCGCGCTGTTGAGACTTGAGCGAGCGTTGTTTATCGTTAAACAATGTATAACTTTGTGCTTTACCACGTTAAACATTATATACAAAAACTAGCGGTTCGCCCCGGCTTCGCACGGATCCCTAATTTTTTTCAAAATATTATGGCCTATGTTACTCAGGGTGAACGTAACTTCCCAACAGTGAAAGAATTATTAAAATCGGTCCAGTAGTTTTTGAACCTATTCATACAATAATAGGTAAGTACAAATCTTTCCTCATTATAATATTAGTATAGATATAGAAGAGTTACCTTAAATAGATAAGTCCATCAAGCTATTTTCATTAAAAATTGATAATTTTGGTGAAGCAGGCAGACACTGTTTGTGGGGTTCGGTCCGTTCAGGTCTGCAGGAGGGACTTTAGAGATAACCTCATGCTTTTGCTTTGAGACGAAAACCGACTGGAGACATCATAATGTCGTATGTTACATCCTTTATTCTATTTATATTGTATACTTTCTTGTAGTATATATGTTTTTGTGTTTAGTCATTAAGTTCAAATTGTATAAATTGACCTTGAAAAAATGACGTTTTGCTTAGTTTTTTTTTGCGACGTTTCTTCTCAACAATCATGGTCTTTCCGAAACTATAGAAGATCTATGTGACGTGTAAAAGTAATTTTTAAGGTCCAGAAGTTCTCAACGGGCAGCAGTATAAGCATGCGTTTGCGATCTTATAATCTAAATATAAAAAGGTATCCATAAAATAATTGCTTTTAAAATATGTACCTACGTAAAACCGCAGATTGGTAAAACGTACTCTCATGCGTAAAAAAACACGTTTTTGTTCATAAGTAAACCTTTTTTACCGCATAAGTTTAATAAACCTATTATTGATTTAGAAGGGAATGAACTGCGAAAGGTCACTTTAAAAGCCTTACAAATCTAGTTTTTCGTGAGTTCATTGATCTGAAGTGTAATTGATATGAAAATAGGTTCCAGATTCCATCGAATATTCACGCTCCCAATATGGAGCATGCTAAAACGGTGACTATAGTTAATTTTGTTCAAGTTGGGCTGCGTTCGCCCGTTGGTATTGATTTTTGTTATTTGCATCCCGTCTGCTCTCCTGCAGCTATTGTTGGATGGGTAGTCGATTGTGGTTACTTTAAATGCATCGCAATTTTGGATACGATATTCAATAAGTACTTGCAGATGCCACTGCAGCTATCTATTCAGATGCGCGTTGACTTTGTTGCAACTGCAAACAAATTACTTTTGTCTAGACTAGAAAAAGTTTAATTAAATCGGGAACCTATATAGTAGACAATAGTAGCATTAATAATTACCTGTTTTTTAAATTCTATTATCTATTTAAATATGGACGGGGTTGTTGGAGTTCATTTAAAAAAATATTATATTTTTAACGGGAGACATACTTATAAAGCTTTCAACTTTGGTTTCAAAGTTCTATTTGTAGTAAAATATCGGGAACGATAAACAGTCATGTCGGTCGCAGCGGAGGTGCTATTTCGAAAGCTACCTGACATACCACTCCCGTTTCCAATGTCTGGAAATAGCTGTCCACGTGTGCCCAGTAATTGGGACGCTTCGCTCGTAATTGTTTGTCTTTTACTCGTCGCAATACTGCCCGGAAAGGCCATAATGTGCAATGACACGCGTTCAACCGTAACTACTGTGTACAAACAAAAGTAAATATTAGACAGAATCGTACCTGTCCACGACTCCATGTATAACTGAAAGTAACTAAGCGTTTTAGGAAACATCTTTCTGCTTGAAAGAGTTCGCTAATGGAAAACGTCCACGAGAAAATCTTTACGTTAAATCTGAAACCCAGATGTATAGGTAACCTACTATAACGGTTTGCGCTAATAGCAATTGGTTCAATAGACAAAATAAACAAGTAATATTTTAATTATAGCATTACCCTTATTTAACATTTTTTACAGTATATATATACCTATTCATTCGTTTTACCTTGCATAGCTTAGTTATTAGGTATATGGTCATGCGTTACAAAGCTTTCTACAGGCTTTTAAGATATAGTTACATTTAGTATCGTCTAAGATATTTAGATATAATCGCAATCAAGTATTTTCCCACCAGCTCGTTCAGATGATTAATCACTAAAATAAAATATATCTAGAATAAAATATGTCATTGCAATTGTATTTATTGAAAATGTAGCCAATGACTTGAATCAAATGCGAAAATAAATTTTTAATACAAGTACATTATGAATGTCGCAAGACATATTCAGATCGTCCTTGTCAGAATCAAGTACAAACTGTGCGAAGTTCGACGATCCGTCTGCCCTTTGGAAGAGACTAGGCCATTGCTTTGCTTCAACTAGTTTTAAATATTTTATGAGTTCAAGCCTACCTTTATTAATGCGATGATGAATATTAAAACAAACGTGCTGCAAATATTGTTCTTGCGATTTATATTAATTACGGTATCTACAAAGATGTCTATTGGATGCTATGATAAAAAATGAATTATGAAAGGAACCTAGATAAAATATGAAAGACTTGTAAAGAAGTTTAAAATTTAGCTTAGTAGGTATAAGTATTTCTCATAAAATAAGTAATAAAAAGTGCAAAATAAAAATTGATATATTATGATTATTATTATCTTCAGACAATAGGATTTCATTGCTACCTGTTCTATCTTATTATGTTAGTTATTCGATAACGAATTCTGGAATATCTGACATAGTAGTTTACGAGTATACTAGATTTGCTACTAACCTAATTTTGTGTCAAATCTGTTTGAATTAGAATTTCTAATCAGTTTGTAAATTATAACACAATTACTTGTAATTTAATTGTACCAACCATTGGTCTAATCCATTAATTTTCCTTTTCAATATTTAATGTATGTAATTTTAAGAAGTTGTAAGGGCTTCTAAGTCGTGTTCTATTAATACCTAGCTAATACCATTTTGGTTCTAATTTTGAAGATTGATTCGAAAAGTTAGCCGTGTGGGCAGCGCAACTTGTAAGCATAAACTGTAACTTGTTCTGGCGTACCGAAAGCCGTAAAACATAGCCCATAGATTAACTTTTACAGACTTTTGTCTTATTTTTTTATTATTATATATTCATCGCCATGACCTTTTTTAACCCCCGACGCAAAAACGACGGGGTGTTATTTTAAATTTGACGTGTCTGTTTTATATTCTAATTAAGGTTATGTACATTTAAAACCACCTTTACTTTTATTACTAAACGTTTAATGATATTATTTAATTTTTATCATTAAATTGCATTAAGTTAGGTTACCTAGTTACATGTACAATTCTATATTTCAGTTTATAGTTTCTTTTGTTACTAGTATACGAAAGATAATGTTATTATTTATTATATTAGTATTTTATTTTAATTTACTACATTACACGTAAATAATTAAAATTTAGTTCAGAGTAACACAAAAAATATTATATAGAAATTTATATGTATTTGACCTCAGCTGTCCAATATTCGCAACAATTTTGCTATAAAACATTTTGGTTCGTCTCGGTGGAATTGATAATTATGTAGATGCTTTAGCAAAACAGTCACGGAGCATTATAAAATTGTATTTTTCATTAAGTCTCCTTCTGCATGAATGGAGCACTGATGTCATTGCTACATAAGAGGTCTGTGACTTTTTGAGGTTAAAAGGTTATTTTTTCCTTATTAGTATTAATAAGTAACCAATTGTTTTTACGATCCGATTAATACAATCTTTGCAATGTCAATTTCAGATATTTATTCTAACGGTTTTAATATACTTAATACATTTCTCGTATAAAGTAGATAGAATAAATGTGTAATATTATGGAGACCTACTAAAATCTGTATCTGCCTTATGACAGAATTACACCAAAAATCGATAAGCCCTCATATGATGGAGTGACAGGCAAAAAGAGAGCTGTGCCACACACGCCGCATCGCAATAAATCTTCCTTACGTTTGCTTACCAAATGTCGCTTGAAAATACAACAAGCGAATTTGTATAAGGCCGATCGGCACGTCTTTCTTGTACGCGCAGCTCGTACGTTTTTATTGCATCCTTTTGGCGGTATAAGGGAGAAATATATTACTTTACACTCGCACAGCATGGTGCATCTTCGGTCACTAACTTTTTAAATTTCTAAAGTATCCCATCTATTTGTTTGCTCAACTATTACGTTTTATAGTGCCGCCTTAGTAGGTGTCTCTATTAGTCGATTTTAATATAACGCAGATGTTTTTAACAATTACGAACCCATCCATGGGGCGAAATAGTCCTAAGCTAAACTGGGATTTGAAGTAATTTATTGTCCTTTCGGATGCATCCACGGCTGACGCTCGCGCGCTCTCAGAATTTATATACAGTGACTCAATATCGTTGAATGATTTACTTTTGTGTTTATTTCTATAAGCCGTACCTAATTAGGACTATTTAATTTAAAAAAAAAATACTTAAACATATATTCTGAGAAATATTTAGTCTCAATCAGTGGGTCTATAATCCATAGCCCGTATGACTTAAATCAGACAAATCATAACCTAAAACATATTAAAAATATGTCAAAATTGTCAGTATTATAAGTTTTTGCAATTACTATAGAGAGTTATCACAATCGGGATGTGTTTATAAATATAGTTATAAGTTAGCTGAAATGATGGAAATTATTAACAGGATATATTTGTGTTAAGTACATATTAATATGTAATCGGAACCGATTGGACTGTATCTTATGCAATAGAAAAAAAAATGTAGTTATAGTCAATTTCTTTTTTCTTTAAATTGGTCGAACCTTTTACTTTTGGACCAATAATCAATGTACTGTCAATTAAGAAAGCATAAGTACCTACCTATTTCATTCATGAATGCTGTTCTTTGTTTCCTAGTCTAAAGATAGAATGAGTTTTATTTCGTGTGGCCCATATTGTTCCATTGTTCGATCTATCTGTTCGATTCGTTGAGGTTCTACGCACAAAACAGATAACTCTGAATCTGTTAATTCACCTAAAATATTAGTTTCTTTATTTATTTTGAAATCCTCTCGTTAGATCTTTTGTCGGTCTTACGACCAAGTATTTCTTACGTGCTCGAATTTAAATACAATCTCAGTTTTGTATTCATATCTGTGACTGGTCATTGCTATCTTATGTTTTCTTTGCACAGCATATAGTAAGAAAGGTCATATCTCAGGAACTGGCGTCAGTAAATTCTGATATCATCAGCTTTGTATACATTCGTTATCATATCAGACACGGCAACACAAGGCTGGTTCGACGCCCCTCGGCAAGCTCGCCGCGCGCCTCCTGCTGCGCTCTCCCCCTTCTCCCCTCCTCCGTCGCCGCCTGTTTGACTGACTAACTGATGCAGTTGCTTCTTAACCGTCGTGGAGTCTACACGTCAAATTTGCAAAAAAAGCTTCTCGTATTCGAGCTTTGTCTATTCAATGTGTGTAATAGCGTGTCATCAGTACTGAGTTGTGCTTCCATTAATTCCTTTAGTGCTTGTGAACTTGTGGCTAACGGCTCCTTTAATACATCCTTATCTCATAGAAGTGTTTTAACTGTTATTACCGCAACGTCATTGAAACTAAGTTTCGAATAGATTTACTCTTACCAAGGAATGTGTTTAGAACATTAGGATATTTTACATAAAGGTAAATAACTTATTTAAGGTTAAATATAATATTTTATGTTATTGTTGTTCCTATCTACCTAAGTACACAACTGTTTTATAGTTGTTTCTAAATTAGAAGTTGTTGCTGGTGTTTGTTGTGGTTAAAAAGTTGTGTAACGTGCAAAATTCAAGCACTGATTCAAACGTTGTTTAATTAACCGTAAAGACAGACGTAAATTTTGATGGCTCTGTTGATGGCATAAATATTTAATTATCCCACGATGCGACACGACACGGGCTACAGAAAGGGCGAGCCCGGTACGTGGGAATGGGACGCCTATAGGTACCCATACAATTTTAGAGGGGTTGCATGCTATGGGGTTTGTGTTTAGGTACTTGGGCGTTCAATTTTTGGGTTGTTCGAGATCGTTATCCTCATACAGTCGACCATTATTTGCAGTATTTTTTTACAAATTGTATTTTTGTCTAATCTAGTGAGTTCAATTTCAATTCTAATCTCAATGGTCGATGAGGACACTTATTTTGGAGAGGAAACCTATTTAGATCGTATTATTTTTCTAATATTTGTGGTAGCTGTAAACTGAACGGATGGTGTAGTAAGTTTTAACTCAATAGGCACGTAAGTACCTACCTGTCAAATAAAATGAATGTTAGCTTGAGCGGGACCCAAATCAGACAAGTTTCGACATTACTACACTAGTTACAACGTGTCTTCAACAATACTTAACTACTTACACAATAGTCTATAGGTAAGTACTAATGTTTCATTTCTCTCTTTAGTTTCAAAGACAGGTGGGTAAATACCACTCTTTAAAGCTATTTCAATTTCTAATACTAATTGATTCTCTCATCATTCTTTGTTTTATATAAACCGCAAATCTTGCAGAGAAAGGCGTTTTTAGTGGTTTAATTGCTTTCTCTTCTATTAAACAAGCAAGCGCGTTTGTATTATACAAATATGTTGTTTTTAAGTTTTAAAATCGGTAGATGCAATACCTAATCTTAAATATAATAATATGACCTTATACCTGGTAGGTAGATAGGTACTGTATCTCAGGTAGTTTGGTACGTATTCTGGATTAGATGATACCCGAATAAGTACCATACACACCTATCTTGATTTATGTGATTTAATACGATTATTCTGTACTTAATAATTTCCTTGTAATGCTGTTATCGAAAAGTGATACATTATTAGTAAGTAGGGATTATAGACTATATTATAAATATATTACAATAACATCTGTAATCCCCTTATTATTGTATTTTTTCACTCATGCCTTTACAAAAGAACATTGGCTATCAATTGTTTTCATTTGATTAACGAAAAGATTTGTATTTTTTTAAATGTAAGTTCAAAGTTCTGAATGTGTCAGAAAAATAGAAAACTACTTAGTACTTAACACTTTTTTTGTGAATTACTTAACTATTAGGTACATAGGCAGGTATTTGCAATGTGCATTACTCTTTATTAACCATCTTGACTTGATTGATTATTGTCTGTGGTCCAACTGGCGAACTGTCACTTAAGACTCAATAAAGAGAACACTGACCCATATAATATACCAGATCCATTTCTTATTTGGTTATTGCTTCAATAGTTCATATCTCATAACATGATTCATCTATTTACATAACAAAAGAATAGTTTAAATTTTCAAAGTCCTCTTGAGCTATTGTTAATTATATAGGTAATAAGAAAAAAAAAAATTTTAAATTTAAATAGTCGAAGATACGCTGTCGTTGAGTCACACTTTCATTTCCGAAAGTGAATGTTGAGTTAAGGCCAATTATATGATACAAAAGTCTTTCATATTAATAAATTTGTGATGCTGTTAGTCATCATGAACAGAGACTTGGTGCTTCTTTGTAAAGAGCGTTCGATACGGCTATGACTTTTTTGTTTAGTTTATGCAATACAATCTTACATAAACCAAACAAAAAGTAAAAATTCTTTATGATATTTGATTTCTATGAGATTTAAAAGGAAGTACCTAATGATGTTAAAATATGGTTGATGTGTCACAACCCAGCAAGCTCATTATTATTGATGATATAAATAGGTATTTAAATATTACAAATTATTACGTTTTAATTAATTAATGGTCTCTTGCATTGCGTCGTTTTTATCCGTAACGAATAGAATTAGACTTATCACTTAGGTACAGCAAATCTTTGCGTTCCAAAACCCATAAATATGTATTTAGGTCAACGATTTTCATTCCTGTGTAATTCGCTCCTCATCTTACATCTTGTATGGTTGATTGATTACATCTGCTGCTTATTGGACGACTATCACGTTTTTAGGAACGACGAGATTATTGGCGCTGTTGGTATTTCTTTCTATGTACAGAATTATAGTCCAGTCATGTTTTATTCATGAGACACATTCCACTTCGCTCAAATATATTAGCTATTCAAGGCATTCCTAATTACAACTGGAAAATGAACATCTGACAATCGGATCAAAGGCCGGTGACCTGTCTGCAACTCCGCTATTGAATTGGTGTTTGTCATTAATATTTATGGCTTGTGCACTCTTCCACCACGCTCTTCGGGGAAGTAGACTCCTGAGTGTGTTTGTCCATTTATACCTCCCATCCGGTTTTTACGACTTGTAAATTACCGTGTAAAATATTTAGGATTGTTCTGTACAGAGCTGCTGTCGAAGTCTTAATCTTAATAATAATACGTAGTTACATTCACACACATTCATTTAAGATGATGTAGATTCAACTGGTAGAGAACTTTCATTTACCTACTGAGGTACGGTAAGCTTAAACTAAGTTCATAAAAAAAATAGCCCATAAGTAGGTAATTATATTATCCAATACTTGTACATTTATGTTGTATTTATAAGATGTCCATTGTCCTATCATATTTATAGTGAAATGGGCTCGGTTTCCAACAAATCCTTTTTCTAACGAGTTTAGTGTGGGGTCGTTCCCAGTCCTAGTTTCCTACTAGAAACCATCATCGATTTGGCATAAAAATAGTGAAAATGCATCTAGCAAATTGTTTTGTATTCGGAGGTCTCTGCTATTTTTACGATTCCAATACATTTTTAACTAACGCCAAACGTGGAGGTTTACACTTTTTGAGTGTGTTCCTATGTCCTATTTCACGAATTGCAACAAAACAGCTTGATATATGAGTAATCGTTAAATAGACATAGGTAATCGTGAAATCCGGACTATTGTATGTAGATACTATATAGACAATGTATTACAGACGGAGACAAAATTTCTAAAGTATCTAGGTCTTATCCGTGGGGTCCTTATTAAGGGACTTTATATAAAAATACTTTTAACTTTACCTTTACTTACCTTTTTTTTGTAAGGTACTTTTATACATATTATTATGAGGCACTTTTCTTATAGTGTGATCAGTTTATCCCTGACAGGATATATATGTATTTATATGTATTCAATATCTTTCATAATAAGATGGGACTGGTTCTTAATAGAGCTCGCTTAATAGAGTTCGCTTAATAGAGTTATAGTAAGGATTAGATTGTTTCTCGATAAACTAAAAAATAAAATGAAAAATTCATATATCAAGCTTTTATGATCTGTTTTTAGATCTGACCGGAGCTGGTGTTTATTGTATACTGCCAAGTATTAATAATGAAAAGATCCAAGTGCGGTTTGAAATTAATGTATAGGTAATTCTTAATAGTAACGAACAAACGTGGGTCACCGACAGTCATTGCGAAACTTACTCAACGTTTCCACGAACACTCCTGACCCTCCGTACGCCGTTAGCATAAGTAATCCTGACGCTAATACCTACACAAATGTATAAATACGATGTTTACTTACTTCGTATTTACCCAAAAGAAGCTATTCCGAAAGATCGAAGATATATTTTCCCCATGTAAGCAAGTAGGTAATGTTTTTTCGGACCCAGCGGATTCGCGATTTTGGAAGTCGTTTTATTTGTTTAGCAATGGTATACCATTGAAATATGAGTAATCGAGACTTTCCAATGTCATCGCCTTGTCACTCATGTGATGTCAAGGTCTGCAATACAGAATTATCTGGTACTGATCTATTGTCGATTTGATCAGAGCATCGTTAACTGTTCTGTAAAGGCTCGTGGCGCAATCTTTCACTAGTAACGAGCGAAGAGGTCGTCAAGATATGAAGAAACTGTAAACAAGTATGCGTATTACATGCTGATATTTTTAAATTTGTGCTCTAAAAACCAACTTACCCAGATTCAATTACTCTTTGGTTCGGTGTCATAGTAGCAGATCGGTTATGTAATTGTTCGAATTGCAAACTGCACCTAATAAAACATAAATAGGTACTTAATAATAAATGAAAATGTAATATCTGTAAGATTACTAATTTAAATTAAAAAAAAGAGTTGAAAAAACGTTTAGATAATAATAAATACGAATAAAACTAGGTACGCCATTATACTAGAAATATATTAAACGGATAAACTATTGTATGTATGTATGTATGTATGTAAACTCTTTATTGTACAACAACAAAACAAAATAATACATAAACGAAAACACAATAAATGTACAAAGGCGAACTTATCCCTTTAAGGGATCTCTTCCAGTTATAGATATTACCTGATTTTGTAGATAGGTACTTAATGGTTCTAGTTGTTTACTAACAGGAAAGATTTTTTGTTTACATTTCATGGACGGAAGTGTGGTTTCTGATGAGTGGTGCACGACAGGAGATTGCCACTAAAGCATCGTTGATTATGACTTACTGATGAGTCTCGGAACTAGAAGCAATTATATGCCTCGATTTTGGTAAATATTATGGTGGTTTGTTTTAGAGGTCATAGGAAACATAAGTTTTGTCGATGCTATTTGTAATCTTATTCAGTTAATAAACGCTCGTTGTGTAACATAAAAATCTTCTTCATTAAAACTGACCATGACGTTCGGCTGTGTTTGACGTACTTATACTGATTGTAATTTTAAAGTTATGAATTGTCTTATTATCAGATACTTAATCCTTACTACAAATGTTAACTTTGTTAAAATAAATGGATTTACAAAATTTCCACTGTTTTCTAGTTGTTCATTGAAAATGGACATTACATGTTTTTTATTTTAGGAAAATATAAAGGTCTCACGGGATAATTGTTAAAATAACTGTGCCCCGTAATTTCATAAGTCGTATTACCCTTGAAAAATTTGAAAAATCTAATGATTTTGAAAAAATTGAATAATCCTAATCTATTGCCTATTTAAACCTAAAAGAAAGAACCTATCAATCATAACGCCCAATGAAAGTTAAGTAAGCTGCTTTACAAAAATATATGTTAATAAAAATGACACTGATAATTTAATTGTACTTTAAGAGACTTTTAATACATACTAAAAATATTTCTTAGAAAGCCATATTGTTGTCCTTTGCTCGGGCCTTGCTCATGTTGCGCATACTCTTATTTAAATCTGGTGTCACGTTCAAAATCCATGACATTTTCCAAAATCTTTTTAGCATTTAAAGGTTAATCGATATCAAGCTTATTTCGGTCATTAAATAGTTTGATAAGTAGAACGTTCCATACCGGTCAATGCTGCTAAAGGAAAGGGAACCAGTTATTAGCTTTTATAACTTATTTCTTTAACGACACTCATTTAATTAAAATAGTTATATTTCTGCTAGGCTAAAGAGAATAATTGGATTCCACTTTCTCCTTCTTCAAGGAAGTCTATTAAGGGATGAATACTTCCACGAATTCCAGAAGGTTCACACATACTACTTAAAGTCAGGAATTTGTTTATTCGTAAATTCATATTATTGGAATTAGGTCCTATTGCATAGTATTTCATGCTTAGGTTTGCCAATGGATGATTACCTAATTTAATTATTTACCAACATAAATATGATTATATTCTCAGCTATTCTCAACAAACTGACTAAACTTAAATTTCAATTAAGATGTATTAGAACATGTTAAAAAACTACCAAGCCCACGGTCATAATCCATATTGAAACAAACTATTACTAAGTCAGTACGGCTACGTTAGTTTTTAGATGGGAATGTATCGTAGTTGTTCCGTTAGAAGTATCAATGCAATGGTTACTAGATCACCTATATTCTTTATGGTAAACTGCATTACGAAGCAATCTTTTTACAGTTTTGTAAAACATTAACGTTATGGAAAGGCAAGCTGATATTTACTGTTGACAAATAGACATGTTCTCTCTGGCAAAGTATAAATTCAGTTTTCAGAGTTTAGCGTCGGTAAATAATCACAAGGTAATTGCGTAGTGATTGAATGTTCAGAAAGGCGTGCACCGCGTCTTGGGCTAAGCCAATTAACTCTCTAGACCGAGCTATTAGTTAATCCTATCCATCGCTGGGTAATAAAACTGGTGTATATGGGATTACCACAGATATAATATGAGGGCTTCCAGAGTCTAGTAAATATTTACTATATTAAAATGTCTATTTATAGAATGTGATTTCTCATAACTTGAGAAGCCGTGAATCTCACGTCATTGTTTTAAAGCTTTAAGGCGTAATTGTTGTACCTAAACGATAAATTCTCGTCCACATTTTACATCTTGCACTCATTAGTTGACTAGTATAGAATGTAGTAGGACATGACGTCCTACAACTGTATAACATTTTTCAGTTTTGTGCAATAAAGTTTAACTTAATAAAATGTCTGAAAATATAATGACACTTCTTGTTATGGACAAGTTTAACAGTGACCTTCTTTCCATGAAAAGGAAATAAATATTTGAAATACTTACTGAGTTATGAAAGGTGAACTCAGGTTCAATTAGTGATTCGCCGACGCGTGACGTTCAAGGGGCAAAATCCATTGACCCATCTCTATGCCAACCTTCATAATTCAGTACGGTATAAAGTTGATCCGATTTGCTTGGTTACTCTTATCATTGTATATTTGCCATATTTCCCTATTTAATGTAGGTGATTTGAGTCATAATATAGAAAACAAATAAAATATAAGTAAGTTTTCCATTGCTGGGTAAACCCAGATACTTGAAAGGTGTTTTTTGGAAAAATGTACGTAATAGTAATTCCATGCTCCTGTGACATTACAAGCGCTAATCTACTCAAGTACCTACTATTGGAATACGTCTCTTAAATGAAATGGAATAACTTATATCTACTATACAAAGTAATCGGTCTAAATTGCTCGTGACTTTATTTTAAGGGAAATTTTGGAACACATCTAAAGATAATATACGTATCTAAAGAATCTTAAATCTTTCAAGTATCTATTATATATCTTCTTGCTGAAAGGATAAACGCATCATGTCTTTCAGCTTTAACAACCGGATCTCGGTAACGTGAAACTGTTGTCTTAACCATCATATTGTATTTACTACTAGCTGAAAATAGCTGGTTGAGTTTAATTCTTCCCGAATGGTGTTGGAAATAGCCCGATGCGCCATACATCATTTTCGTAAGTATAAGATCAAAGAGATTTACTCAAGTCCTGGATCAGCGGGTTGGGAGGGCAAGGAATGAATGACTTTGTATAATTAACGCACTCAAGTGTCGTTATACTGATTGAAATGTCACGCGAGTCATTCCAAGTGTCAAATATCAAGTTTTAAATTTAGTTTAGGTACAACTCGATAACGCATAAAATGTGTTTTGAAGGAAATATACTTAACATATTACTAGGTAATATTTAATTATTGTAGTATCCCACAAAACACCTTCAATCAGAAAATGAGAGAAAGATTTAAATATAACAATATGAACCACGAATAATTTTTATAACACTCATAATGTTAAGTCGGTATTGTACCTACAGTTTCAGCAGATATTTGTAACAAAAAAGCGTAGTTTGTCCTAAACGTGTTCGAGTTTAAGCAAACTCAGTTTAAAGTGTTGACAATTTACGTAATCATTGTAGAGGAAATGCAGTGTCATTAATACATATGACGTCTCTACGGTACCCTGATAAAACACCATAAACTTGAAATGGTTCTCATTTCTAGTACACTGACCTCAACGAGTTGTAAAAAACGAAATTAACTGTCTATTATTCTCTTTTATCATGTCACAGGTTTTGATCCTTCTATTTTCATAATGTCGTAAAGACTTAGAAGTTTTCGCATAGTTTCCTAACTTTTCTATTTAATTGTTGAAACTACTGAGATCATCAGAATCTGAATCTATTAAGCACCATTAGCTCGTTCTAGTTTCTTACATTCATGTTTTTATGTAAAACTCGAAAGTGTGCCGTTTACTTGTTATTCGTTTCCTTTACTCGATATTCAAAACTTTTTAAACAATCCGAATGTTGATAATTTGGTGCATTCATTAAGAATAGTCGGTACGGCATGCTATTATTTTTTATGGATGGTTTATTAATATAAGTCCTGTCGAAATGAGGTTTATTGCTAGTGTTATTACAGGCGCAAGGCAATTCTCTGCCTCTCCTAACCCGTCGGGTTCTCTCATCGATTCTGTTCATACTGCAATCTTATGACTCATAAAATAACCCACGATCTTTTACCTTCTGCTTACTTAAAACTACAAACTAAAATAACTTATTTATTATTTTCAGGTACATAATCATGTAATTCCTGTTCTGTTGGTAAGCCGTCTATCTAAGTATGATTTATTTGAATGTTATACTTTTATATTTTTCGAGTTATTAATTTGGTTTGTAATTTAATGGTTCTCTATAACACTCACAAGGGCGATTATTCAATTGGAACACTTCATCACTCTACTCGAGGCAAAGAACTTTAATGCCTATGGTATTTTTATTGCGACGTAAGCTTTTTATTATAAACTTTAAATATATAGAAAGCTATAGAATTACCATTTACGGACATGGTATGGTAACCCTTGCGTGACGCATTTTATCGACCGTGGATCATCGACCTGCGGTTGATGGAAGAAATCGGTACATCGAACTGTGTCACTATGGTCTGATTATTATCCAAAGATGTTGAATATTAACATTTTTATTTGGATAATACACTTGTTTTCTAACCTCAGATATTCTTTTCAATAGGATTTCTTCTAATAATATTACAGAAAGTAGGAACCTTTACTTCGCAGACAATGAAGCTTTTGTTCTCACGAGAATACGTTGAACAACTTCAAGTCCAATAATGACCCAACAATAACGCCTATCAAGAACGACTCTTTAGTTAACTGTTTGAAGAGTAGACGGTAGCATAACTGCGGGAGTTGCACATAATATGTAATAATATATTAACTACAATAACCCTCTTATTACTCGTTCCACACGCGTTAAGAAGCAGTTGTTCAGCTGGGAATTGTTATTTAAAAACCTTCTGGAGGATTATTAACTAACTATGCTATTTACCGTGGAAAAGTTCTGGAATAAGTATCTGGAATTCATATAATGAGAATTGCATCGTTTGCTTAAAAACCTTAACCTTATCGAGCGCTATTGTTGTAAGACTTCCATATTATCAATATTTTTTCCAATTTTTTCAAGTAAATACTGCATAAAACAAAGGAGGTTTTGCAAGTTTCTATTTTGACACTCAGTACGTGCCATTCAGTGATTTTGATCTAATTGCTGTCATTACGTAACTAGCTATTAGGTCCGGGCTCCGCGAACCACCCTTTGCTTAGATTCTCACGTTCGTCTAACTTCACCTGGCGGCGTAACAAGCCTGGTACAAATGGTAAACTCAATTGGTCAATTTTCTATAAAAAACTCCAAAGCAAGGCCCAACGAATAGGTACAGAATATGTATGTCTACCTGAGATAAGTGTAAGCAAAATCGGATCATCTTTATGCTCTATGACGACGTATATATGCACGTGAACACTTTATTGTCATAAATACACCACCTATTACTATTACAAGGAATGTCCATAAAGTTTATCCGGTTTACTTAGTTTGAATACAGTACAATTTAAATAATCTAGGAAAGCATTTGAACTCCGTTGCGTTGCATTTCAATAGTACTTGTGATCGATGAAGATAATATTATTCAGTTGTGAGTTGTGAATACAAATCTTCAACAATGTGACATTGTCCCTGGATGAAAATATAGTAAAATTGCGTCTCAATTTATAAAGAAGTACCTACCTCCTCAGTCTAGACTATTCAAGCACGTTTGTTCTATGTCGGCTGATATACAAATAGGTATGAAAATTTTACTACAGAATATCTTGTTAAAAATATTGACAAAGACGACCTCGGCACGCGCTAATATAAATTATATGTAAATCATAGCATTTATAAAGTCGGGCAGTATTACAAAATTTACATAAACACATCACGAACCCTGTTGTTAAAACGCTCATGACAACAAAACGTTCAATCAGTGAATAAAAAAAATGTATCCAATTACATCTGCAAAAACTAGCAATCCATAAGTGCAGTTGGCGGACTTAATCGGAAATCCGACGCATCAGTTATTTTACCGAACGGTCTGGTCGGTTGATCCGGATAAAGTTGCGAGCACCATTTCGACCTCGCGAAAGCCCAATGGGACTCATTTGATGGAAATCGAGATGCGACCTGCATCGACCGACCCAGATTACGTAGTTACATCGGAATCTTTCGGTAAACATGTCCATTCGAAATACTTTTGTATTTTTGTCATGTACTCGTTTTTAATTAAGTTGAAATTTATTGAACTTCGAAGAAAAAAAAATTTGGCAGCTTTTTCTTTTATTTAATGATTATATGCGTCGTATTCGGTTGTTCTGTATTGAAAAAAAATATTGAAATAAAGCAACTGTATCGGATTTAACTCGCGTATATTAGTTTTGAGACGACGTTTTGAAATTTTACAGTTCTCATATTCGTAGCAATTATAGTTGTTTTACTTACTAATAATAACCGCGAAAGCTTCAAAAAATATTAGCATAAAATTAGGTATGTTCCAGACATTTCTCCATTGAAAGTATATTTAAAAAAAGCCTTTTTGTTTAATTTGTAATCTTCTTCTATTACTCAGAATTTTCTAAGAATAGGTACCTATAACTAGTTTTGCTTTAACACCTGCCTTCTTGAAAGTGACGCGACAACCAGACGGTTTGAAAACGAAGAATGCCACTTTTATAAAGTTGCCATTTATTGACTAGTTGTAAGCTCTAGCACTAGTATGGAGGATATTTTTTAAAAACTAAACTTATTGAAATCCAGTTCACCGTGATGTTATTATAAATTTCATAATTTATTGAATTATTGTTAAAGAAATGATAATGTAAGTCATGTTTGTTATAACTATCTCCAAGTACTCAATGTATGAGCTCGTTTAACTGTCATCATCAATTATGTTAAATTTCCGGTCGGTGATTCCTTATGCTTTTCGTCCCATTAATACTTTTAAAATCTCAGACAGTACAGAGAGCGTTCTTGTAAAATGTTACAGGATATTTTCAAGCTCAAGGTTCCTATATGTGCCAACAAGGGACAATGGCATCATTACATGTGGGATAAAGTTAGAACATTCCGAACCTTTAGGGGTGAACATCTGGCGATAAATAGCTCTGTAAACTCAACGCGTATTGTTTGTGTCTTTACTGGTTGGGACAAGCTTTGGTATTCGTACATTGTGTTTACAATCGTAGTAATTATTTGTCTTATGTATTAGTTAGGTACTCTTAATAGCACGCACCTATATGATAGATTAAATATGTCTCTCTTTTTTGCGATACGTACCTAGTGTTTACAAACCCTAAATCTAAATATTTATGAACACGTCTGTTGAATGGAATTATACTGCACGCTGCATGTAATATTATTCAGCTGTTATTTTCACTTATTTCAATTGTAAATATGTGAAAGGAAGTTGTCCTCTCTGTGGGTGTATGGTTAAAGTTTACTTTTGTTTAGCATTATCGGTAAATCGCTGACATTTTATCAATAACCCGTATTTAAAATACCACTTGCTTTATCGAGTGCGATCATTCTCATGACCTGGTGTTATTTTATAAGAGTTCAGCTAAAAATACTACAGTAGGTTTACAAGTTCATGGACCCGACGTTTTATCGAGTGCCGCTCTGTCTAGCGTGGATCCTTTGCTTTCCTCTCGAGTAGGTAAATATTGAGTTATAGTTTAACAGTTCTATACGAAATTGTTTATACTTACTTTAAATATTACTTAACAAATAAAAAACTACATGCTCATATTAGAAATTTATTACTGAATATACTAAAACTAGGTACCTAAGTATATAGGCAAGGAATTCCTTGCTGTAGTAAATTGCTCATAATGTAAGTATCCTTGGACTGATTTCACAGCAATGAATTTAATATTTAATCCTCCTATTTTTTTTACGAGCTTAAATGTTTACATATAAACATATCAGTGTTTATGCTGCCTCACATTCTTGTTTCTCCCTCATTTTCCGCCAAAAGGTAACACTGTATAAAAGGGAAACGGCGAATACCTGAAATTAATAAATACCACCGTAGTCGCGAGCAAAACCAACGCGACACTCCCGTGCCTTTGACTATGCAAAATGCTTCCCTCCGACGGTCGCGAGGCGTTTCCTCTCTGCTGACATTACCCAACCATGGGCCTGAATTTTTAAATTAATGTTCCCGGTTAGCGTTGTTATTTTTACAGTAATTTAATATAATTGTAGGCGATTATGCTTTAATTTTATTGGTTATTATTTTATTCCGAATTTAAATGTGTACTTTTCTGAAACCAAATTGGTCCCCCAAATAGGCAAAAATTTAATCCCAGATAGACGTTTTAACCGTAACTTTGCTAGTGTTTAGCATGGAAGTAGATAAACACACATGTATATTATTCTAAAATCCGTCAAAGTTTTGTTTAAAATTTAACTAGCGCATAAAAATCCAGAACCATTCTCGCTAGACTGTTTCAAAAAGGGTAAGAATTAAGCACTCTTCGTAAATAATCAATTCCATCCTTGTTCAGGCAGCTGTTGTTTAATTAAATACAGCTCACCTGTTTGATTAATTCTCTCAAAGCTTCTCTTGGAGCTCATTTCCAAAAAGGCTGAAGACCTTCTTTGCGCTGAGAAGTATATACCTTTGGCAAGTGGCAGGGTCCGCTTTTGCGTCGTCGGGCGGTGTAATTGAGCGTATGATACGTGCACCGCCGACCGGCTGCGTCCAGTGTCCAGTCTATTCGAACGGTCTTATAGGGCTACGGAACCAGCTTCATAATTGATTTAAAACGTGCAAAACCTGTCGTAGAACGCGTAACACCTTGCAATAGAATTATGCTTTGTTTTTTAAAGTCATTAAGTATGTTTACTCACTACATTTCGTATGTCTGCCAGTTTTTGTCGTATCAGTAGGTACTATTATTTGGTTAAGTGTCTTTACTTTATATTGAAATATGAAATGTTGGTTAAATACAAAAGTACTGGAAAAAGACTTACTTAATCGTTAGAGCCGTTTGCGTTTATGAAATTATAAACAAACATTGCTCGTAATAGCATACGGTAGGATAGTATTAAAATAAATATCAAGTCATTAGTTTGACAACTAGCCACTATCATTCCCTTGCTCATCATCGCAGGCTCAATTAATCGCAACACCTGTCAGAGATAACCCTAGGTTTGCACGGCAATCCTGTACATAACCACATAACTGCCAACACATAGTGTGTTAATCCACACTCCACAGCTGCGCATTGTCGATAGATAAAACAACATACGCGTACATAATATTGACTGCTTGTTTAATAATAGGCACCTTCGACACGTGCAGCTGATCACGTTTTGATACAAACCAAACAGATTATTGGTTAAGCAATCTGCGCATACAGCGCGGGGCAGCAATTGACCACTAACAAATAACTAACAACAGGAAGTTATCTTTATGGTTTTATGCGAAACTATTATTACGAAGTTTTCACCGTGAAACCCCGGAACTAGTAATAAGGTTGAAAGCGTCTACTAATGTTAATGTAATCAGAAAGCCATATCGATCAGCGTCTAGGAAACATGATGGATCGTAACGAGTATCATACGCAATAAAGCCCCGATATACTGTATAATGTAAATCCAACCAAAGTCGACACTTCTTGCCTCTCGCTGCGTCTTATCATGCTACTTAGGCTTATTCTGCTCCCTGTAAGAGAAATAACACTGGAATTTCTTAGATGCCAATATTTTGTTGTTGTTCGCCGAAACCAAAGTGTCAACGGTTCCTATATCCGAGTGTCGCTGGTGAAGCTGATAAAAGTGTTGCTTTCACTACGTGCCGAGCGAAGCCTTTATTTCACACTTCAAATATTCGAGAACGCTCTCGGCCAGACTTCCTTTGAAACCCACATAGTATAATGTCTGTGTTTATTCCCAAAGTTTACTTAGTCTTTTCATCTATTTTACCTTTTGAAGTGGAGTCAAGTAAATTGGTGTTAAAATTATACATTATCAGTTTTCGCACTGTGTTGTCGCGCATGAGAGTCGGTTTAAGACCAATTTCAATTGAACACGCTGACACAATTTAATATTTAGATGGCTTGGTTCTCCAATATGCGCCGAGCTACTCCACAGTATTGAGGCATGAATTTTATTATTCTAAGTACGGGTTTTTCTTAACCATAGTTAAATACTAACCAATGCCCATCATGATAAGAAAAGAATTATGTCCTTGACATAAGATATATTTCGCATCACCACTTGTTAGCCATAAATTTGTCAACTAATTAGTCACGGCCAAAATACACTTGTAATGTCAACTAATTACTATTAATGTAATATATATGAGCAATATTTATACGTAAGTTTGTAAAGTGAGTTTTATGAGTTATTATCACGATAGGTAGGTATACATTTTATAGGAGGCGAAATTTTCTAGCTAGACTAGTGATCATCCAGGAGAAATTATTTTGTTTGTTTAAATAGATAGAAACTCAGTGGCTTAGTTAATTATTTATATATTATTTAGTTTGATTTTTATACCCGAATTTATTAGAATTTAGACATTATACCATTTTGATATTAATTAGACAGGAATTTGGTACCTATTAAGTTATTCTAAACCGCTCCGTATATTTCATACACATAATATAATAATGATAATGATTGCATGACTCATCACATCAATAGTTGCATTACTTGATCGTGATAACGAATCTTCACTGAATATTTGACTTATGCCTAAGAACTTCGTGCGTGTTTCGTCCCTGGCCTTCCGCTCGGCCATATTACTCATAATAATCAATGTGTTTTGATTGTGTATGTATACGCTTTGCCTGCAACTCATTATCATACGAGTTACCTTTCTATTAATTCGATGCATTCATTGCAAGTTTCTGTTCAGCCAGCTATTCCCATTGTAGAAAAAGGCGCCTTTCGTTTCGAAGTAGTAGCAAAATTAGAATTTATAGGGACCGAAAGTGTTGGAGTACATAAAAGCGGTTATAATAGTCTGCACGTTGAAAATGACAATTTACTGATACACCATGTGGTCGTGCAGGAATATTAATCGAGTAATTACAAATAAAAGCTTTTATACGTATAAACGAAGTTCGTTACTCGAAAGTGTTACCTACCTACTAGAATCGTTAATTTATACGTGCAGAAACATTTTCCATATCGGGTGCTGAACTAGGGCATGAAACCTTTTGCTACTGCCCTCCCGAGCCTAACAATAGGGTGTTTTATGTTCGGAACTACGCACAAATTATGGAGCATTGTTGTTTTCGAGTATACTCAAAATATCGTCTGGAAAACTTATTTACATATAGGAAAGTTCACGAGGGGTAGGATTTAGAAACAGAATAGGTACTTACTGTTACTTCTGTGGCTATAGTATAATTTATACGAAGGGTAAGTGAGGTGAAATATGATGAAGAAACCCGGTTTGTATGGATTCAAAAAAGCTGCTTATGAACTTGTTAGAGTACATATTTGCAAACCGGGTTAATACACTAATCTTTATTAAATAAACAATATGTGAAAAGTACCAGATATAGGTATCACTAATGGGCAAAATGCAGAACATCCATGTAAAGAAGTAAATATCTTAATTTGAAAGTCCGTTGAAGTTTGAACAAATTTTATAATCATCAGTTTATTCATTCTTCTGGTAACAAATCGTTTGTACTAATTACGTACACATGCACACAATTGACTAGAAACTTAAATACTATCGCGTATGTTATATAGTTATCTTACAGAGAATACAAACTATTCTTACAAGGTAACAAATCCCAACGGTGGACTTCCTCTGTAAATATCTAGGTAAATAAATTCTCCACAAGTTTCATTTACCTACTCTGTGCGACCCACATAAATAACAATTTACGTACTTACACCAAGTCTTGTTATAAATTTGAAGATCCGGTCTGCATAAATGTACACGATGTAATACTATAGGTACCTATGTTTAAATATCATTATCTCAAATCGGCGCCTTTTTTACAAAACACAATTTGGTTAAGCTGTTTAGGCGAGCTTAGAAGTCAGAAACAAATGAATAATATTTCGTCTCCGACTTTCTTCGTCGTATATATTCTTCTCATGTTTACGTAATTTATTTGATCCACCATAGTTCTACAAGGATTTTTTCCAAGTTATTATTTAAATGAGTAGGAACTATACTTACCTACACTATTTTTTTTTTAAATCATTATGTGTTTGTATGTATAGATTACTAAATTTAGTTTACATGAAGTCAGTTTATTACTATGATTATTATAATACCGACTATAACACGACATCAACAATGATTATATTTACTTACAAACTTTACTCTTGTAATTTAAATTATTAAAATGAATATTTTCAACGCGAAAAAATGCTTTACGAGTAGGTGCCTCATCCCTTACCCAAGTCATGTCAAAAGCCTACTGGGACAATAAATATTTTTACTATTTATTCAAATTATTGCCTTTATATTTGTCTAATGTCTATAGACTTTACAAGTCACTGACGTGCCTGTAAAAACAGCTGATACACAATTTGTGAGGGCAGGCACGAGTTAGTTTAATAGAGGTATCCATTTTTATATTACACCTTTGCCGCAGGTGTGTCCAAACGGATGTTCCCAGAACCAGATCTCGCCGACGCGATGATCGGAAGTCATAAATTCATACAGTCGCCGTTTAAACACTGTAATTTTATTAATAAGACTCGTTCATTAACTTAATGGAGAGCTTCGTAGTACCTATAACAAGGCTTTATGTTTCGACACCTGTGTTATGACATTGTTGGACACCTCTGGTCATTCTAATATTTAATTTTTCGTTTGAACCTATGTCGATTTAGGTTGTGTCGTTGTCAGTATCTTTTAGAATGTTAATGTCTCGTAAATATAATTAGTACGTACATTTTATAATAAACATTAACCAAAATGTTACGCAGCTAAGTGGCTATAAATAGCCCTGGGGTATAGGACCGCTTTTATCTACCCCCACATTTCAACGCCGCTTTAAACCGTACTATATTTTCACGGTCTCTTACATAAGTATACTTCATTTGTTTCTCCATTTTTTTTAAATAGGCAACATTATTCCTTAATCATTTTCATTCCAACGTCAGTATAAAATGCTGTTATTCGGCAGTACTTAGATACCTTTATATGTTTTTGTATTACCTAGGTACTTATAATTAAAACGCATTGTTTGTGTGATTTGAAAAGTTCATGTCATTCGCAAACTTATAAATAGGTAATAAACGATATGATATGGTACGCCGCGCACTTTCTCATCGCATTGCGGTTTTCGATTTCCATCTAGATGGATTATTCTAAGATGCAGTAGATCAGAAATATGTTTCAGGTTGTTATGATAACGTGTCCACAGTTGCCTTATTAGCCCTATATTATTTGTTAAACGAGCAATATTTCTGTATAATGTATACACTTACAGTGTATAGTATTAGTGTAGTATTATGTTTTGCAAAAAAATATCTATTTTTACGACAATATTTACGATGTAGGGGTTTCGGGATACGAGGAAGAGCGATTCTTCGCCTCGTCAGCTTTATCTTATCCTAAGGAAAATGTTACCTGTATTTTAATGGTCACTTAACGTATAAACAAATAAATAGATATATTAGTATGTTTTTAAACACTTGTAAAAAAATATCAGCCATGATTAGGTATATAGATGTTATGACGTAGATAGAAAAAGTGATACAGTGGTTGAAGTACTACAGATTATTTTAACGTCAAAAGTCAAGAACCGAAACTAAATATTCCACCATATGCATTTCGTCCGTTCCTAAAGTCGTTTAAAAGCGAAAACACCTCTGAAAGTTTGAGCATCTGACACAGGCTGTTAGTCTAGTCTAGCTGGAATGAGGCAATAAATTGCAGGAGACGGTTAAGTTCTTGCCAGTGCGAACACTTCTTACCTTGCCGTCCCGTCTCAGCCCTAGATTATTTCTGAACTTAGGTAATTCTCAGCACTAAGTGCTGTGGAATTGTCGGCACTTTATACAATAATATGTCTTTAATAGACATAACTTTCCCTTTTACTGTATTATGCAAGAGATTATTTATTGTATTATGATACTTCCTTCTATATCGTTCCCGAGAACAAATTTGCAAGTGAACTGCACCTATCTGTTATATTGATTCCTTGTCTGATCCGAATATACTTTCTGTTTCTTTTATGTGGATATACTGGGGTTACTTTCACAATATCACAAGGAGGTTAAGTTATTTCGTTCAAAAAACAAATACGCGTTCTTGAGGCAGTGCCATTCCCTCGTGCGGTTCGTTTTACCCCCGAAATGCCGCATGCCGGTGGAATAAAACTGGCTGTTACTGGCATCCCAATTCATTTGGTCACGTACTTACGAGTGTGGCGCATTGCCACGGAAACAGATAAATACATGGTATGAGTGTGTCTGATGTGTATCTGCCCTCATAAGCCGACTTACGCGTTCCTATAATGAGGAAATTAACGCATTTTCCGTGGTTTGTATTATGGTTGGTGTTACGTCCGCGTGTAATTAGATTTTGCAATTTAACTTATATAAAATCTCTGAAACAGTTGTTTTTCATTTATCTGCGTGCAGTCTTTTCGCTGATGGCTAAGCGGTAGATAAAACTAGTAGCGCTATAAACTGTCTTTAGCAACAGTAAGCATATCTAGTACATGTTGACTCTTTCTTTTAATAATTCGTAAGTTAAACGTTCCTGTTAAGGTAATTACACTGTAGGGAGTGCGAGACGCGTTTCTAAGTAGCTACGCAGTGACAGTTGGCAGTGAGCAGTAGGGAAGCCCTGTAGTATTGATCGCTCGCGCCCCACGCGTTATGACCATCGGCGACAGAAGGGCGCTCCCGGCTTCCCGTAAACATTCCACTGGGCTCGACATGTGCGCCAGAGAAGATATTCCACAGTCGTGCTAAGGCTACAAATAAATTGTGGTATTTACAGGCTGAAGTATTTTTAACTATTTTAAGGTACCTACCTACTAAGAATAAATAAGTAATTAGTAGTTATAATAACTCTGTTATTAGTGATGACGCAAACTTCATACATTGGACACTTAAAGTATCTTCGTATGAAATTATTGTACATGTTATTTTATCACTATACATAATGTAGGATATAATCTGCAATCGTGATGCAAGATTAATTTTGATAAAACAATAAATAATAGCAGCTCTATATGGTACCTACTGATGATATCCAATTCATATCTGACGCAATAAATCTTCCGTCGAAGTTGAATTGTTAAAGTTTGTCCTTAACGTTCCTGTTGAATCGTGAACTGTTTAGAGCCATTGATATTAAAATGCGCATTCGTGGTAATAATCCGCGTGACCCGTAATTTGGACATGAATCAGAATCGCAGTCCTCTGACAGTTGCTACAAGACCTGCGATGTATATTTAACCTGTAACGCACTCTAGGAGCTGCTAGCAAATATAATAAATCTGCGATGTACTACGAAATTGTTCTTTTTTTTATAAAGAGTACCTAGCCCACAATGTTCAAAATTGTAGTCTCATCTGACCATGGAGTTTAACGTCAACAAGTCGTTAAATAATTGTTATATCTATAAATCTATCGCGCGTTGATAGTCTAAAGAAAATCTTTATTTTTTGACGTAATTGTGATCTTATAAAGATCTGCTCTGCATTGCAACTATTCGCATGAGTTACTATTATTGCAATTGACCTTCTTTTTCTTCGAACGATTGATCTCTCTCTCTTTGAATTTGAAGGTACCATCAAAATATTGAATTAGGAACGGGTGATACAGGACCCAGCTACTGAACTATGTTTTAATCTTTTGCATCACTCAATTCTTCGCATTAACTTCTAAACTATTTCCTGTGGATCTCGGCGGGGCGATTTGTCCCAGTTAATAGTTACTAACTGTGTTTTGAATGCAAACATTGCATCAGAAGCTACACATAAACATCCCGCGTGAAGGCCGTAAGTAGGTTAACCCAATATTACTTGTGTTGAATCAGAGCATGATAAACTTACATTGAAACTTAATAACTTTACAGAATTAATGTTTGTTTTTGTCGTATTTGTGGAAGGATAAGCGGAACTATTTTACATAGGTGCCGGAATAAAACTGCGTTGCTTCTGTTTATCGTACAAACTGCCCCCATGCGGGCGCATTGTTGTCTCATCCCGTGCACGCCGGCCTTTGTGCTCCGGTGGTGTGCCCCGTTGACGCTTCGCAGAAGAGATAAACAAGATTAAGTGCTTATTCCGCACCTACCTTACATGTATCTACGAGGTATCTTGCAAAGTGCGGCGTGTCCGAGCGTTCAACGGAAATTGCGGAAACCGAGAGGGTTATCCGAAGGGGAAATGCCTGTGATATTTTTGTTTGAGGGTAAGATTTAGGGCGAGAGATACAAGGGACCGAGTTTATCTTCGCTGGTCGCCGTAATATATTGAATGAACTGCCAAAAGCTAGTCTGGGTTTGTAACCAGAATATAATTAAGTACCGAAGGGTCTAAATACACATTTAGCGGGAGGTAAAGCATTTTATTCCTGAAGCGATGTGGTTGAAATATATTTTTTTTGTTACGAAATATTAGGCATATCGTGCTTAAAAAACTTAAGCATGTATTTTGGTTCCCTTTACTTCATAAACTTCGACCAAGCGTAACCTGGTACAGCCTTAATCTGTTCTATTGTTTAAGGGACCATTGTCGTTCTTGTTACAGAATAAACGTATTGCTACTGCAACAACGACCATATTGTGTAGACTTGCGTAAACAGATGTTACAGGCAAATTGCATGAGCATTGGAATGTAAAGTAATTAATTCGTAATCCTCTATTATTTGCACGATACCAACGATATGTTCTTGTCGTTTTAAATAAAACTATACCTGTATATAAAATAGAATCACGGCAAGTAACTAACTACTGGCATAATTTACATTAGCCCAGAGAACATCGACGGACTCCTTATTATATTTTTGCGTGATATTCGGTACCTATGATTATAAATCCCTACTTCCCTACTAATATTATAAATGCGTTAGTAACTCTGTCTGTCTGTCTGTCTGTCTGTCTGTCTGTCTGTCTGTCTGTTGCTCTTTCACGCCTAAACGGCTGAACGGATTTTGATGAAATTTGGTATGGTAATAGATGATAACCTAGAAATGGACATAGGCTATAAATAATCACGCCATCGTTCTTAGGGGGTAGGCAGTAGGCAGATAACTAAATTGAGATAGTGATTTTTAGTCGTTTTGGTTGGGACTTTTGCTCTTTCACGTCTAAACGGCTTAACGGATTTTGATGAAATTTGGTATGGTAATAGATGATAACCTAGAAATGGACATAGGCTATAAATAATCACGCCATCGTTCTTAGGGAGTAGGCAGTAGGCAGATAACTAAATTGAGATAGTGATTTTTAGTCGTTTTGGTTGGGACTTTTGCTCTATTGCTCTATCCCTACTAATATTATAAATGCGAAAGTAACTCTGTCTGTCTGTCTGTCTGTTACGCTTTCACGCTAAAACTACTGGACCGATTTAAATGAAATTTGGCACAAATAAAGTCTGAAGCCTGAGAAAGGACATAGGCTACTTTTTAACCGACTGCAAAAAAGAGGAGTTCCACGTGGACGAAGTCGCGGGCAGAAGCTAGTCGGAAATAAATACGTATGACATCATTTAGTTTCCGGAAGGCAATGTCTCATGTTATTTTGCCATTCGTGCGTGTACTGTATGGATTGACTGTATCCTGCATTATGCTGATTATTAACATGATTATATAGCAGCTTTACTATTCGTACCTTAAGTACAAGTATTCGCATTATTTTGCAAAGATTTACAGATTCACGCCAAGAGCTACCCTGGTCACACGCTGAGTGTAGCAGCATCCATTAGACACACAAATTGCACATTGTACTATTCCGTGAACGATTATTGTACTGTCGATTCCTGCGGCTAAGTTGTGTTAATCACAACAATCCGAACAAGAACTGGCCTATTGTCTCCTCGCAGCTGCGCCCGATTATCGCCACGTCCGCGTAATACATATCATTGTCAACTTTAACGGAAATTACGTGTTTAGACTCGGCAAATCCTCTCTGTATTTAAGGAATACAGATTTTAAATTAGCTTATCATGCAAAAACAGTTAACGTCTTTGAAAGTTCATGAACCCCAGATACAGGAAATCCTAGTATAGGTATATTGTGAATTGTATAATGTATATATTTATATATATACGAGTATGTATCGCAATTAGACGTCTTCGTCTGTAATTTACTTTTACGTTATTAGGTACGTAGGTATAATATCGATAATACATATATTATAAGGTAAGCCCAAGGATTATTAATATTCTATAGTAATCTATTACTATCCACAACTTAAATTATTAAGGAAATGTAGGTATATTTTAACATTTGCAAGTGTCTAAAGCCAATTAAAGTTAAAGATATCGAATAAAAAAGCTCGCATCAGAATCTTATACCGTCTTTCAGACAATCAAATGAAACACAATTAACATCCAGTCACGAATTTTCCAATCCCATGCGTTCAGCTTTGTTCCATTTACAGATTACCCGAGAATAATGTTGAGAGGTATTTAATTTTCATGCTATTCACGAAATCCGCATTTGTCTTCGAAATTGGCCCAGGAAGACATCGGAAAGGCGGATGTTTCCGTATCTGCTCGTGGGTAAAACTTTCAAGTTCAAGCTTCGCCTGGGAAGGTTTATTGACCGGTCTCTGAAAATGGCCGACATTCGAATTAACTTTTTCCACAGCAAATATTATTTCCAATTCGAGCTCGACTTACAGTAGAAACGAATTCAATTCGCAAATTAATAAATAAATTCTGCACTCAAATACTTTCAGATTCCGAAGCTATGTGCAGCAACTTTATCATTTTAATATGTACGCTACGGTCACGTTCGACAAATGGTTTTCCGCATTATCACTCCTTATACTGTTTGTAGGTGCACACAAACATTTGCGTATTGATTATCCCCTTATCTAAAGCGTTCCTGTTTAAACAAAGCTTCCGTTAAGCCCTTTTATAGCCCTCTCGGGCATACCGGCTATCAGTTAGGGAACATTGATTTAGATTTCTGGTAAACAATAGTTTACATATAATATATTACAGAATATTACTACTTTATATAATGCTGTCTACCTACTTCATGTTGACAACGTAGGTAGGTGCGGCAGGTGGGTAATAATGACAAAGTCGTATTGTCTTCATCTCGTGAAAGTTTTAAGCCTTTTTATAGTCTGTGATTTATTCGAAAATGGTGCGGATTCACTGCCGAGTGAGGATTTAAGGGGAACAATGGTGCGTTGGTGATGTTATTGATTGGCGGCTACAGGTGGTTGGGGTCGCGTCCCCCGCGCTGCCCTCGCCACCATCACCTTCGCTTTCAGCTCCTCCAAGAACTTGTTCACAACTCATCGTCGTTACCTTTTCTCTCCGCTCATTAAACTTTGTCTAAATACAATTGCGGGGTTGTATTGGA
Organism: Polylopha cassiicola; assembly: GCA_038024825.1. Classification (NCBI taxonomy): domain Eukaryota; kingdom Metazoa; phylum Arthropoda; class Insecta; order Lepidoptera; family Tortricidae; genus Polylopha; species Polylopha cassiicola. The sequence goes on along the minus strand of CP149044.1, from coordinate 8,123,745 downwards.
ACAGAGAATAAACAGGAAAAATACGCATCCAAGCGGATATAATTAATTAGATGTAAATTACTTTCTTGTTAGTTCTCAGTGTGCGGTTCGAAAAAGTTAACTAAGTGGTTTTTAAAAATACCGATCTACAGTGTCTAATTAATCATAAAAAATAAAATAAAGTCCAATATTAGAACGATGTCGCGCAATTGCTTTTAATTAATATTTAAATCGCGTTGGTACAAATTGATTTTGGGGCTGTGCTGTTTGCTTAGCTGGATCGAATAATTTGGATATATCATTTTTTTTCCATGACGCATGTCAAATAAAAATTCATATCAGATAATAGGTTTTCTAAACGTTTTTTTCTTAAAAGTAACAATTACCTATTTTTACTTTAATATTTCAATTAGGTAAATATTCGCAAATAATCAATGACCTTCAATTAAAGCTGAACTGATAGGTAGAGGCAAAGTCATCGTCGTGGTTAAACTTTATGATGCAAATTTTATCACGAGTCACGAATTTTGTATAAGAACACCAATTAAGTATAAAAGTGACCAATTATTTTGTGTAGTACGTATGTGGGAATCTAACTGAATATAAATTAAACACATTTACTAAAATAGGGATTTAATTCGGACAAAGCTACAGATCAATATTTTTATTTAGATCTATTGGTTTCATCATAAGCAATTTGGTATCCATTTATTGAGTATTTTTATTGTAACAATTTATCGTTACGACTATTTACCCTACCAGTTTACCAGGCAAGGTGCGGGTGACGCTGAAAAATGGTTTGTTTACGCCCTCGTATCTTACAATAGGGCCATAACGGTTTGAAATCGAAACACTGTTGACAAATTGAATCGCGTCTGTATTAGAGTCCCTCTCTTATCTATAACTTGGATAATCTCTTCTGCTTTTGAGAAGATCTTCGAGCGTTTGAGACGATTGTCGTCCCTAGCTATCTATCTATAATGATTACAAATAATATTATTAAGTATCAATTGATATAGTAGGGACCTAGATCTTCTATGACGACAATCTCGCCATCTCAAACGCTCGAAGACAGGCGGGTCAACGTTTTTTTTATTCCTTTGCGGATTTAACTTATTATATTTTATGTACCTACCTGCAAAAACTAAGAAAACTGTAAAGTTCTTGAGACGTCGCGATAAAATTAATATAATGCGATTTAAATTTTATTCTAATGAGTGTGTGTGTCAAGTAGATTCTCTTTCTTTTGGACAATGGATAGAAATGTGTCCCTATGTAACATATTTCTAGTTTACTTTACAAGGAAGCACGAAATCGCTCGTTTCCTATCTCTATATAGTTGTCGCTACTTGTTTGTTGTTCGCCGGTGTTAAATTACTGCGGTATTGTGCAAGTACCTTTTCTGCTTAAGACGCTGCTTATGTTTCAAATTCCAGAACTGTTTATAAGGTAGCACTAGAGTTCTCTGTATCAATAAAATATGTGAAACTGTGATATAATTGTATTGTACCTTTAGATAGTGACGTCATTTCTATACCTAATTGTAGAATAGTCGAAATTGTTTACATTCTTTACAACTTCTATAGCTAATTTATGTAACCAAGTTTATATTTAAGTCACCTTAAAACTTCCAAGCTGTCGACCAAGAGTTATAAAAATATTTTCCGAGACACGATGTTTAAAATACCAACCGGACGTTATTTGGTATTCGACTCGCACATGGAATTGTTGAAAATGTCATAACATACGCAGGTTGACGTTTACATGTACAAAATAATATATTAGGCACTTATGACGTTTACAAACTACATACATTCACACATATTATTATATTATATATACATATATAATATACAAGATTCATAATCAATTTAATCATTCCAATCGGCTTTCGATTACATATCCTGAGTGTTATGAACATATTTAACGGTGTATGTATGCCGTTATTATTGCAAAAGTTTTTTTAAGTATTTATTCCGTATAAAGTATTTATTATACATACATAAAAGTATATATATTATTTATGTTTTCTATCATAGGTCATTTAATACTCACGCGTCTTCTGTATTCATTCCTATTCTATATTATGTATCTTGCGTATTACATAATATGTAATTACTATTAAGTATTTAATTCGTGAATGTAATATTGTTTTGAAATATTATTGTCTAACATTTAACAAATTTATGTATTAAAATGTTGGTTAATAGGAGATTTGTAGGTACGCGGTGTACCTATTCAGTATATTTTTTGCGTTTACACTCCCGTCTAATGCGAGTTAGTATTTTATACATTTTATGTATTTTTATATATACTATTTATGATTTCAATGACATCAGTGAATTATGAGTTTATCAACACTTAAGGATTACAGTGAGCTGTAGATAAAACAAGTACCTACCACTTACCTGACTTGACTGATTAGGTTTGTTCCTATAATGTGTATAGACTATGGGCCCATGTTAAAAAAATGATGGGTCATTTGAACCACCAGATGACCTATGTAGAACGATATAAGAGCATAAAATAATAAGATTTAGCATTGTGCCGTCACTTGTAAGCTGTCCAACTGAGTGCAGGTGAGAATTCAAAAGTACAGGTAGAGTGAGTACATTTTGGTCATATATTTTTGAACGGCATTGTTACCATCGATAGATCCATGAAAAATAATACTAAAACGCGTAGTGCCGTAAAAAAATGGTGATCCAAAAAGTCGGAATTTTTTTTTGATTTTCCGACAATTTCCAGGGTGAATTTGGTCATTTGATACAGTACGGCATCAGTTTCATACTATTTCAATACTGCTTCTAATCCATCATTCCGCAACGCCGTAAAAAATCAAGCGACAAGTTGAAAAAACCGAAGGTTGCAGCCCCCTCTCTTGCCGTGGTCCAGGGGGTGATTTGATAAAGTACGGCTTCGGTTCCACAACATTATCTAGCACTTAAAAGTACTATTAAAAATAATGCCGTCAAAAAATGATTGTTCATTTGAATGTATATCAATAATTATCTTAATTTCATCGTATTCTTGATTTATAAAGCTGTAAAATCATTTGACCCTGTACGGGAACTATTTTTCTAACATAATATTGTAAAATACAATTGTTATATAGTATTGCCGTTCAGCAGAAACTGTTCTGAAAAAAGTTATGGAGAAATACAAAAACTGAAATTTTGCAAATTATTGCAGAAATTTAAATATCATAAATTAATGAAATATAGCAGTTTTCTACATTGTATCCCATGTTTTAAATAGTATTAACATAAATAAATTAGGAAAAAATGTTGCCGTACATTTTAATGTAGACCATATCTTATATATAAATGCGAAAGTAACTCTGTCTGTCTGTCTGTCTGTTACGCTTTCACGCTAAAACTTCTGGACCGATTTAAATGAAATTTGGTACAAAAGAAAGTCTGGAGCCTGATAAAGGACATAGGCTACTTTTTAACCGAGGAGTTCCACGCGGACGAAGTCGCAGGCAGAAGCTAGTATAATATAATTCTTGATATAATGTATTAGAGACATAATCACAAAACGAACTGCTATCAAAAAGTAGGTTAGGTTAGGTTTGAACTGCGTCCCCCTACCAAAACGAATGGGTAACAAAAGGAGGTTAGGATAGGTAAATAAAATACAATGTGCAAAAGTAAATGAAATATATTATTAAGTAAGTAATAAATCCCAGGCACATTACTTTAGATTTAAATTTGAAGCAATTGCTCGTGAAAATTCGATTAAGTATAATATTATCAATTCTTTTTTGTTGCTCCATATGTATTTTCTTTTTTTTTTCTGGCGGTTGCCCATTCATATATGATTGTATATTTCCAAGAATAATGTTAGATTCAGCTAATAATTCATTATGATTTGTATATAAAATGAGCGTTATACCATACAATCTTTATAAGAAATAAGCGTTATACCGAACGATAAATATACGAAATAAATTTATATATTTTAAAATTATACCAAACGTTTATTATACACAATTAATGATTATATTAAATTATATCAAATGAAATTATTTGAAATTATATCAAATGTTGATATATCAATAGAAAATATATTAAATATTTTTATATCGATCATTACACACCCCTTTGAACCAACGAAAATGTACGGCATATGAAAAAATATTATCTATGCATAAAATACTTTCGAAATAAATTAATTTGATGTTGTGTCAAATCACCCCCTGGACCACGGCAAGAGAGGGGGCTGCAACCTTCGGTTTTTTCCCCTTGTCGCTTGATTTTTTTACGGCGTTGCGGAATGATGGATTAGAAGCAGTATTGAAATAGTATGAAACTGATGCCGTACTGTATCAAATGACCAAATTCACCCTGGAAATTGTCGGAAAATCAAAAAAAAATCCGACTTTTTGGATCACCATTTTTTTACGGCACTACGCGTTTTAGTATTATTTTTCATGGATCTATCGATGGTAACAATGCCGTTCAAAAATATATGACCAAAATGTACTCACTCTACCTGTACTTTTGAATTCTCACCTGCACTCAGTTGGACAGCTTACAAGTGACGGCACAATGCTAAATCTTATTATTTTATGCTCTTATATCGTTCTACATAGGTCATCTGGTGGTTCAAATGACCCATCATTTTTTTAACATGGGCCCATAGTCTAGTAGGTACGTAGAGTTCTACTTAAAGTCCAAGATTTTATCGAAATCTGTTAATCTTTACATAGGTACTTAAATGCGTGGGAACTAGAATCGTTGTATTTTCGTCATCGATAAGATTTACACGTCTTGATAAGATAGACGTTAAAAACATTTGCACTTATATTATATATATACATATAATGTAAATATATATAATGAGAAATAAATAAATCTTATCTAATGTTCCCGGAAAATTGTTGTGTTGTCTGGGTCTACTTTATTATCTAAAGCTTAAGCTTTTATGAAACCCAACCCTTTACGTAGCATTGTTTTATTTTACATACTTACTAAAATATGTTGGTATGATTTTATGAAATAAGCAAAATTTACCTTGTGTCTATTGAAATATATCTCATTGGTGTTATGGTGGACGTTTTAAGATTTCTACGAATGTGCTAATCTCCCGAAAGCAAAAAAATCCTGTGTATTCATTTAAATTGCGGTTTAGTTATAGACTGATTTCCTTCAATGATACATAGATATGCTTATTTTGATATACTTTTTCAATATTAGTTATTAAAACTCATAATTATCTACGACTGAGTTATAAAAATAGGTAATTGGTATTAAATGGTAACATAAGTAGAGTAGACGTAGATTCTACGCAACACAGTCCACTAATGAGGTTTTCATGTCATAATAGATACGGTCGTGTAATGTTATGGGTTTCATCAGGCGCAGGTGTACTGATTTCATTTCAGTATAACGAATTAGTATCGTGGTAAGCAAGTCGATCGTAATAAGATTTATAACACCATTTTCCATAAAAATAATTTCAAATACGTAAGTAGGTAATATATTACTTATACCTTCAACTATTTTAGATAAATCTCCTAATATTTTTGTAACGGTCTTTAATTATGTAGGTAAACAAAAAAATATGAGACATCAGCTTCTCAGCTCAGTCGTGCTACGAATATGGGAAATGTAAAGTTTTCCGAACATCAGCAAATGCAATAAAATACACAGGTTAAATCCGTTATGTTTTTTCATTCAGAAATGTGAGAGATTAGACAATATATCATTACGATTAATATTAAATGTCTGAAAGGCTACGGGGAATTACTTAGATAGGCAAATCTATATTACCTAAGTACATTCAGATCAACTTCTACATTCCTAGATCAACTCTTACATTCCTAGAACTTAAGTATTAACTTTGTTTAGCATATTTCTTAGGATATTTTTTTCGTGTATGTAAATTTGTTTTTACATTGTTTCAGAAGCAGCTTGGCGCGGTGTAGCGGGCGGGCCGCGCCATGGGTAACAAATGCTGCAGCCGCCGCCATGACCCCGAGAGACCTTTAGGTGAGTTCATTAACGATTTCATTGGAAATTTAATAACCATAATTAAACATATTCGTAGCCGTATCGCTGTATATACCGTGCACACATATAATGAATATATAGATATTTAGTCCCCTATATACCTATTATTGACTATTGTAGATAGCATTGGTCTGCAAATATGCTTTGATTTTTAAATTAGTTAGTTATCTGTGAAGATCGCGATTTGTTTCAGCTTAGTAATATGGTTTTGGTTAGTTAGATTATATATAGTTTTCTATTTAATCTATATGTTCTTTTTGGGTTAGTAGACAAAAGTACGTATTATAAGTAGAAACGTTAATTGTTTATGTTATGACTAACATAGTTCAAAAATAAACAAGTGACCTATGTAGGTACTCACAATACTTATGTTAATTAACGAACCTTAGCTAATTATATACCTACCTAGCTAAAAGTACTCGTCCACTCCATATAAATTCCTTACGAACCACCAACTATAACATTTTCTTTGAAACAGAACAATAGCCAAGATTTTCGCACGAATCCTTAGGTTAGTAGCTATTTAGATTTAATTTGCATGTATTTGATGCTAGCTTACTCGCGCAGCTTAAGGTCATTTAAGAACCATTCTATGTTAGATGGTTAATTACTTGTAAATTACCAATTCGATACACGTATAGTTTATAACTAAGGAAGGCCAAAGACCTACTATTTGGGTGCGATCAAGTGTAATCACCTCAATATTAATAAACTCCTTGTATTGAGTGAACTCGAGATAAAAGACGGGCCTTTACAATGAGGTCGCATGCTCGTGTACCGTATTCAATAGACGCCAGCCAAGCGAGCTAATGTTAGTCAGAGTGATTTTGACATAATGTGCATTGAAAATCATTACCGTATTCAACCGTGGCCTTGTCCGTAGGTTAAAATGAATGAAAAATGTAAATCCGGTTCGAAGTAGGTAGGTACTTGCAATTATGAAAAATGTCATCTAATGCTTCATAAGTAAACAGTACCTACTGTAGTAGATCTATGTAAAGATTGGTCGTATTAATAGAAGATTTAATGTAATATCGAAATAATTAATCTCGTTTCAACTCTAATTACAGTTTACCCAGCATATAAGAAAAATGAGCCGGGCTTTACGGCGTGCCCGTCTCTGGAGACGCGGTACACGGGCGAGCCTAACAACCGCGCGGTGTCGCGGCGGACGGCTGACATCGTGCGCACGCGCAACCCGGGGACATGTGAGTTGAACTTTAATTAAATATATTTGAATAGCAAACTACTTTAAAACTTTTTTAAACGATAGTATGTGAAAGATTACATACATTATTTTATAAATTTGGAATTCTTTTAGGCATAACAAATGGCGGCCGGCGTGTAGTAAAAGCGCTATGCGCATACACAGCGCGCGCAGACTCCGACATCTCCTTCAGAAAAGGAGATCGGATGGAAGTCCTGAACGATGCTGAGACGGACTGGTGGAGGGTGCTCCATCTCACCACGAGGCGGGAGGGCCTGGTACCAGTCAACTTCGTCGCCGAAGAGAGTTCAGTGGAGTGTGAAGAGTTAGTATCTTTGTTTTTATAATGGGTTCTAAAGGTTATGCCCGTATGGAAATTTCAATAATTTTGGTAGTTTACACAAACTATGAATCAATCATGGCCACAGTAATTACCAAAAGCTTATCTGCACAAAGCGCTCCAATCGTCTTAGCTTCTGGGAACCAACGGTGATGGTCCAGCGTCACCACAGAATCTAACCAAAACTTTCTGCTAAAGGCAATCGTCATATTCCAGCTGGTTCTTCCCCACCGTGTCCCGGAAGGAAGCGGACAAACTTCTCCTAGCGGAAAGCAATCCTCGTGGCACATTCCTCGTGAGACCGGCGGAACACAACCCGCATGGTTTCAGCCTCAGTGTCAAGGACTGGGAGGAAGGCAGAGGGTACCACGTGAAACATTACAAAATCAAGCCGTTGGACAATGGAGGATTCTACATTGCGACCAATCAGACGTTTCCGAGCTTGCCGGCGTTGGTTATGTCATATACAAGTAAGTGTGAGAATTTTATATGTACTCGCCTTATCCTTCCTTATACGCTACAGTTAAATATGAATAGTTAAATCGAATCCGAAATATGGTACCTACTTATTATTGTAATGTCCGATAAATTAATAATATTCTGATTCCGATTCTGATATGTGCTTTTTAATTGAAGAAGCAACCAGAAGCAAAGGGCGTGTATTTTATACAGGCACAATCTAATAAATCAGTGCTATCCTGAGGGTGTCTATCCTACCGAGTAGCTGGGTTACATATCTACTACTACTACAGTCCCCTACATTAAGTATTTTGTACTTCATTGTTTTTTTAAAGTTCTCTTGTGTTATTATATTTATCGCGTTAGCTTGGTGTTTGAATAGAGTACCTATCATGTTAAATGTAGTAAGTGACACGAACAGGAAATTTATATCACTATGACTTTCGAAACACAATTATTCATATTTGGGTTTACGTACTTTTCTGACGTTAAAATTGTTGAATAATTCCAAAACAATTGTAATCCCTAATTTCATATTATGATTAAGTGCAACATCGTCATAACTATTACCTAATATGTATAAGTAACGACCACATGAAAAGTCTGCGGGTACAATTGTGTGAATGATAGTTGCCGTCCACACAATATATTTAAACCGCCGTCTGAGTTCAGTAGAGCCTCATTCAAATCCTATTATCGACCGCATTCCGTCTGTGAGTCATAATTCGAATTACGCTAATTTCAAACCCACTTCCACCCTAAACTTTAACGTGTCTAATGGCTAATTTACATGTCGATGTCATTGGCATCCATGTGGGTTACACGAATAGTAAAGACTGTAAAGAGGTCGATGCATGTCGTTTTCGCATTTAGATTTCTGGCTCGAATTTTAGTGTACATTTAACGTTTTCGAATACTTAAAGCAAGGTACTTTGACCTAGTTCCTATACTGCATACAAACGAACATTCCTTCAATGCAAATATCACTATTTATTCTATTTTATTTGAACATACAGAACACAATAAGGTTATGTTAACTTTGCCGTTACAATTAAATAATAACCGTGATAGCAATTCTACTTTTAAATAGTTTCCACAGTTCCTTTTATACTAACCCTTCACACGACATTATCTAAGTAAAGATGCTCATGTATTACAGAGAACGCGCTAGGCTTGTGCCACGTCCTCGCGCGGCCGTGTCCGAAGCCCGAGCCTCAGATGTGGGACCTCGGACCCGAGTTCCGGGACCAGTGGGAGATCCCCCGCAGCGAAATACATCTCATCAGGAAACTCGGCCAGGGCAACTTCGGAGAGGTCTATTACGGCAAATGGCGTAATAATATTGAGGTTAGTAATTAATGAATGCGGATGCAAATGTATAAATCAGCTTTTTAGTATCATCATCATCATCATCAGCCCGTCGCAGTCCACTGCTGGACATAGGCCTCTCCAATTGCACGCCACTTTGCTCTATCTTCGGCTGCTCGCATCCAGCTCCTGCCAGCCATCCTACGCAAATCGTCACTCCACCTTGCCTGAGGACGTCCTACACTACGCTTGCCGAGACGCGGTCTCCACTCTAGAACACGTTTACTCCAACGGTTATCGGTTCTTCGGCTAATATGGCCAGCCCACTGCCACTTTAGCTTGCTAATCCGGTGGGCTATGTCGATGACTCTGGTTCTCTGCCGAATCACCTCATTTTTGATTCGATCCCGCAGAGAAACGCCGAGCATAGCCCTTTCCATAGCCCGCTGAGCGACTTTAAATTTGTGAACCAGCCGTACCGTCAGTGTCCACGTTTCGGCTCCGTATGTCATGACGGGTAGGACGCACTGATTGTAAACTTTCGTCTTCAGGCACTGTGGGAGTGACGATATGAAGACTTGACGTAGCTTCCCAAACGCTGCCCAACCTAACTGAATTCTTCTATCCACCTCATCCTCGAAGTTGTTTCTACCTAACTGTAATGTCTGTCCAAGGTAGACATATTTTTGAACAACTTCGAGAACGGCGCCGATGTACCGCAATTGGTTCCGGTAGTACATGTTCATTGAACATGACCTTGGTTTTTGTCCAAGTTCATCCGTAGGCCAATGCGTACAGAAGAGTCAGCCAGATCATTCAGCATCTGTTGTAGGTCCTGCAGCGTTTCTGCCACGATGACGATATCGTCAGCAAATCGCAAGTGAGAGATGTACTCGCCATTTACTTTGATGCCACGTCCTTGCCAGTTCAGCGTTTTGAACATATCCTCCATTGCATTTGTGAACAATTTCGGGGAGATAACGTCCCCTTGTCTCACACCGCGATGCAATGGTATAGGCATTGTTTGCTGATTCTGGACTTGGACGAACATGGTAGCGGCTTCGTATAAACATCTCATCACTTGGATGTATCGCCAATCGACTTGGCATCGCTGCAGGGACTCCAGAACAGACCAGATCTCGATCGAGTCAAAGGCCTTCTCATAGTCCACAAATGCTAAACACAGGGGCTGATTATACTCTTCGGTCTTCTGTATAATCTGCCGCACTGTGTGGATGTGGTCTATGGTGCCGTATCCGCTCCGAAACCCAGCCTGCTCCGGTGGTTGGAATTCGTCAAATCTTCGCGCAAGACGGTTCGTGATTACTCTTGAGAACAGCTTATAGACGTGACTTAGAAGGGAAATGGGTCGATAGTTCTTCAGCAGGGTTTTATCTCCCTTTTTGAAGAACAAGACGACCACACCTCTACTCCACATCTCTGGAGTTCTCCCTTTAAACAAGACGGCGTTAAAGAGTTTTTGGAGCTCCCTAAGTATAGGTTTACCTCCTGCTTTCAATAACTCTGTTGTAACGCCATCTTCTCCAGGGGCTTTTCCGTTTTTAAGCTGTCCAAGAGCGATCTCGATTTCGTCAATACTGACTTCTGGCAGGTCTTCGCTGTAGTGGCGTGTTAAAGTGGCTCTAGAATCCTCATTTCCGGGATCAGGTCGAGATGCATGCGAAGCGTACAACCGGCCATAGAAGTTTTCCACTTCGGTTAGGACTGCCGGCTTCGAAGCAACGACTTCTCCAATTTCTGTGGTCAACTTCGTCAGGTGGCTTCTTCCAAGAGATTGTACAAACACTTTTGCTCCCCGGTTTTGCTCGATCGCTCTTTCGATCGAAAGAGTATTGAAGGACCGAAGATCGTGTCGTACGCGTTTACTAATCTCTCGGTTTAGAATCCGTTTCTCTGACGAAGTGACGGGTGGGTTTTCACGTCGTTTCTTCATTAGCCCTAAAGTCTCTTCCGAAAGCTTCGACTTCCTGCCACTACGTTGCATTTTACAGAATCTCGTACCTTCTTCCCTGAGAATCCGAACCACATTTTCAAGGTTCTGGTCAACGTCAGTTGTGGTTTCCACGGCAGCGAATCGGTTCTCCAGATTGGACTGGAACGTTTCAGATCCCATCATAGTATATGCTGCGGAATTAATGAAGTAGTTGAATTTTAAATCTTGATAATAATAAATTATTTTATCCTTCAATTCAGAAATCAATGTTTTATTTCAGGTCGCCGTAAAAACCCTACGTGAAGGTACAATGTCCACCCAAGCTTTTCTCCAAGAAGCAGCTATTATGAAAAAGTTCCGGCACAAGAAATTAGTCGCTCTATACGCCGTCTGTTCCACGCAGGAGCCCGTCTACATCGTCCAAGAATACATGAGCAAGGGATCCCTCCTAGAGTTCCTAAGAAACGGCGAAGGAAAATTCCTACACTTCGAAGATCTAGTCTACATTGCCGCACAAGTCGCTTCCGGCATGGAGTACCTCGAGTCGAAACTCCTCATTCACAGAGACTTAGCAGCGAGAAACGTTCTCATAGGTGAAAACAACACTGCGAAAATATGCGATTTCGGACTTGCAAGAGTCATAGAAGACAACGAATACTGTCCGAAACAGGGCTCCCGGTTCCCCGTGAAATGGACCGCTCCAGAAGCCATAATTTACGGCAAATTCTCCATCAAAAGCGACGTGTGGTCTTATGGTATACTACTGATGGAACTATTTACATATGGACAAATACCATATCCGGGCTTACACGGCAAGGAAGTGATAGAGCAAGTAGAGAGAGGCTACAGAATGCCCAAACCCGTCGGGCATTGCCTCCCCGATGACATATACAGACTGATGCTGCAGTGTTGGGACGCAATACCGGAGAAGCGTCCTACGTTCGAATTCCTCAATCACTATTTTGAATCGTTCACAGTGACCAGTGAGATACCTTACAGAGAAGTGCAAGATTAGTGCTGTGATAAAATATAGTGAAATATTCCCGGAGACAATTGTGTAAGGTCCTTAGCGAATACCGAAATTTTAATGTTCGTGTGTCGATCATTATAGACTCGTTAGTGACTGGACATTTAATAATGACTGCAATCACACGGCATTGGGATTTCATACTTTTTAGTATTTTTATACTCAGCGTTAACAATACAGGAATGTGTGAGCTTGTCGTTTTTATTCGAGCAAAGCCAGTTTTTTGTTTTTAACAGACAAGAAATGACAGCTACGTTTAACGCAAAAATACGAACTAACGCATAAGTCCACTAAAGTAATTTTAAGTGTAAATTGTAGTCGTGCAAAATTCACTTTATATTTTCTTATTTATTAGCGATGTTAGCTTTGTAAGCGCACGTAGTTATTTTTTTGCATTATGTACAAAAAATAATGTTCACCAAAATGTGAACAATAAGAATGAAAGTTGATATAAAGTGTTAAACAATATTTTTCATATTCTAAATTGATATGTGATATGTTATCACTTAAGGCACAACACTACAGTAATAAAATATATAAAGATCTCAAATCACGCGCTTCACTCATACTTTTCTTTTCATAATAATATCAAATTACGATTATTTTTGTTGCACCCAAATTCCTACACACATTATCTACCTGTATTGCGTACAAATTTAAAATACTACTTACTTATACTCATCATCTAGACACGCATCTCGGTTTCCTTTGCAAAGCATGTTCAGGTTCCAGATTATGTTAAATTATATTGTGCAATATTATCAATTCTGACAAACTGCAAAGGAACCAATCCCTCGTGTAAAAAAATGACAAAAGAGACCTAGCTTTAGGACCATTATACCAAAGAAATACTTGTACATTGTGAGCAAATTATAGATGTAGAGGGAGCATATATAATTTCTAGCATAGTTAAGAATTGTGACCTGTGTAACTTTACATATAATTTTGACCAATATTAACTTTCGACATATTAACATTAAAATTGTAAATTATTTCTAACATCGACTGATCATTGATCTTAATGGTAAAGTTACGTTAGTGTAACATTCTATTGTTTTCTTTTTTCGTCCTTAATGCTTGTTACACACTGCCGCTGTTATACTATATTAAAATGAAGCTTTGCTACATAAGTAAGTAGTCATTTCGACGTTGATAAGTATTAGAAATCGAGAATTACTAGACTTTTTTAATATACTAGTTGTGTTATAAGGCAAAGCAGTGAAGTGTAGCTAAATATAATACTGCAGCGACAGTGTGCAACCTCCTAATAAGTATTAAAGCCGCTTTAACCACTTAATCATCTCATCTTAGAAAGTGACTAAAGCCAATGAAAAATAGTGTCTTAATAACATTCCAAATAATCAAACACGTTAAATTTGGACACTTTTGTATGAAAATGACTAGATTTGTAAGATTTTGTACATACAATGAAATAAATGTCATTGATATAAAAAAATGTTTTTTTATTGCAATTTAGTTTATATCTATTTTGAAACTAAATATAGGCATCACGTTTACAGTACATTACTTAAATAGAAATATAAAATTAAAAATTATATTATTTTATAATATTTTATCTCATTTGTGACTTAATAATACATGGAGTGATTTGACTTGTCAATATGAAATCGGCTAATCGGTAGCAAAATCACGTTTTAAATTGTCACATATCTTATTATACTTAACGTAAATAGGCATAGGTACATACATACCCACTATATAGCTACTACCCACTGTACACTGACTATAATAATTCAATTATTAATAGGAATGAAAGAACTATAACGAATATAACTCGCGTATTTTATACTATATGCTGACGTTATAGTTGTTTCATTCCAATGTGTTATAACGGCGAAGGCATCAGAAATTATTAATTTAATTATTCTTAAAAGAAGGTGGAAATTATTATTTTTTGGGTGATTTCACTTCAGTCCCTATAATATTAAAGAAATGAGGTATAATTACGTTTTGATGCAACAACGTACTGTGCTTGTAGACGTAAGTAGTCAAAATTGATGGCGTTTAAATCTTATTATAGCTTATTCCTTTAATATTCATACCAAGGAACTGACTACTAGAATCACCTATTGATAACATCTAACACATTCTTACATTGCTAAAGTTTAAATAATCAGGAATAACCCATTTGTGGTAGGTATCTGAAACTTAAAACCTTGAGCAAGTTTTACAAAAAATACGTGAACGACATATCTACACATGAATGCACATTGCACATGTTACATCTATACAGTATCTGCATATATTTTGGTTTTCATACGTAGATATCTGTACTCAGACTGGTAAAAATTCTGTACAATATGCCAGCATGATGAAACCGGAGCGGGAACGTAGCTGGGGTGTTTTTTACTGTAATGATTCAGATAAATCGCTAAGGCGACTAGCATACCTGACCATACATATCTGAAAAAAATAATATTTACCTATTATAGTTTTAACTATATCAATATAAAATATGTAAATGTAAAACTTAAAACATTCACTACTTTTTTTTTAATATCCGGTAAGTAATGGTCTGTGGTTATTGAGAAGAATTAGACAAGATAGAGTAAAATAAGTAATATACAAATTACTAAGATAGACTTTCCATAGGTCTAAACCTATTGAATTGCTAGAAATCTTTGCCTACTTGGTCCAAATTTCAGAAAAGAAATGTCAGAACTTTAAAAGACTATCTACACAAAAAAAAGGTGGATCTAATATCTAATGAATATAAATTAATAATATGATTGAAAAGCAATTTTCAAATAATACTTACTGGAAAACAAAAGGCTTGCTGAATATCAGGAAAGATATAATTATAGAGAGCACTTTACGCATAGTTGTGACTGTTACGGCGACTGTCGCGCCAGAAATGCGGACCAGTGTTAACACTGCTTGTAAACCCATATATCCACTCAGACTTAAGAAAAATATATTTGTGTACATTGACAGAGGGTGCTGAAAGAAATGTAAATAAAAATTATATACTAGGTAGTTATTAAAATAATTCCTTTCAGATCATGATCTAGATTAGATGTAGGTAGGTATATATTATTAATGAACTAGGTGTTGATCAAAAAGTTAGTAATATTCTAATTATTTACCTGTAAGCAATAAATAAATCCATCAGTCAATATCCCTGTAGGAGCAGTAATTGCTACCAAGTAAATGCAAGCAATTGCATAAGAGTAAAACACAACTTCATTGTTTGACGCTTGAAATTGTTTCATAGCTTTCTCCTGCACATTACCTATGATGGCATCACAGAGCAGGGCTAAGGATATTACTATTACGCCTATAATATCAAAGTTTGGTGATGTTTTTGAGTCCGCTGTAATGAAATATAGAAATATTTTATAATTATAATGAGATTATTATACTGATATACAAGTCAAGATCTTTACTTTAGTTAAATAACTATTATTCTAGACTAGCAGTTTCTCTCTGAAGGTAGGAAATCTAAACAAAGAAACTCACAGTTCCATTTACATAAAGATAAAAACAAATTATCAAAAGAAAAGGTATTGAATAATAGAAAATGTTTTGTAATGGTTTCTTTTAGTAGTTAATGTGGTTATTAGGTATATGTAATACATAAATTGTATATTGCTTATTTAAAAGAAACAATAACAGCTTACCTAATGTAAACATAGTTAATCCAATACACATTATAACAGCAGCAACATAGTCTAAAAACCCATATCTCTTTCTGAGTATAATAATACTGCCAATCATTACTGGTATTAATTTGCAGCTCTTAAATATCAGCTGCGTTGGATAGTTCAGGTAACTTAGAGCAAGGTTTGAGAATGACATGGTTCCCAGTGTTAATGCAGCAAGTATTGCATATGTCCTTATTGGAACTCTGTAAAAGCAAAGTCATATATTACATCTCTGTAAAACAACTGTAGCAATTTCACACAATGATAAAAAAGTAAATAGGTACTTACTTTCTTTTTATGGGGTTCCTTATCAATGACTCCAAATAACTGAGACTCATAGTGATTATAAACTGTACTAAAGTAATATACAAACTCACAGGTTTCACTTCAGCACCTGAGAATATTAGCTCTAGGAAATATCCATATGCTAAGTAACATATGAATACAAAAATGCAGCAGCATGAAAATTGAGTGAGTTGGCTATATGGAGTCAGATTTAGGCAGAGGATGTTGATTTCTGTTTTTTGCGATAATCCATTCCGTGGCTCTTCTATTTTAATTATAGTGTCGTTGGAAGACATATTGTGAACAAAAAGTAGTCTTAAATAAATCTTGCAATAAATTACTTCATAGTACACAACTTCGTTTATTACTGAAAGAGAAAATGATAATAATATAGACATTAGGTTAATCGAGTTGATAATTGGAAGATAAATTTGAATCCATTTTAAAATGTTAAGCGTTTTACGATTAGGGAGAATTACATTTGTTAAAACTGTTAACTAACTTTAATTAAAAGTAGGGTTCCATATAATAAATTATTTCACTAATAAATCACCGACACGTAAACCATTATTATCTATCCACTTTGGCTCCTTATTACCAAAGTGACACTGACAGTTCAGTCCAGTTGACTGTATGTAAACAGCTGATTGTTTTGACACAAAATATTGTCGCTGGTATCTTTGATACATAGTATAGTTGATTTGTACATGAGAGAAAATATTTTTGTTTCCAAATTTAATAATTTAAAAAAAGATGTAATAAAAATATGATTTATCAGAATGTTTTTTTTTAAAGCAATAAAGTCGTATCTCAAACCATGCAGTTAAATTCCAGTAATTCTTATGGTTTAATTTCTTAAAGTAATGTTGCCCACTATTTGATCAATAAATTTCTTCTATTTAGACGTTTTCTGTGTTCACTTTGGGCAAACAGACTTTTTTTTAAATAAATATTTTCTCTTCGCAGGCATAAAAGTGATTAATTTTGCTTTTTTGGTTGGACCAGGAGAACTGAATAAGGTCTATTCACTGAATATTACAGTAATAAATATTTATTAGTTAATTCGTTCAATATGACATGGTAACATTACTAGTGTATGGTTTTAACAAACAAAGACGAATAATTTGCCAATTTTTATGTTATAAATTTATTGTATCCTTACTTTATCATAATTTTACATGCTGTGGTGGGTTCCTTGAAATTCTTATGCACAGTAGTTCTAGTAGTGGTGATGCATAAATGTGAAAATAATTATATATGATAATGTGATGTCGTACATCAACTTTCGCAGGTCGCCTAATCAAGTAGCCAAACTGGATTGAAGACGATGATGGATTCAGACGCGTCCGGCGCAGACTTTTGCCGATTCTGTCGCTCGGAGGCGACATCGGACCGGCCTCTATTCCACCCTTGTATCTGCACGGGCTCCATAAAATGGATCCATCAGGAATGTCTCGTGCAGTGGATGCGGTATTCGCGGAACGAGATTTGCGAATTGTGCGGTCACCGATTTTCGTTTATGCCGATATATTCACCGGATATGCCGGGCCGGCTGCCTATCCGCGATGTTGTGGGCGGCCTAGTGACATCGGTGGCTTCAGCTGTTAAGGACTGGCTGCATTATACTCTTGTTGCTCTTGCGTGGCTCGGAATCGTTCCACTGACTGCCTGTCGAACTTATCGCAGTTTATTCTTGGGCTCCCTTGATCCGGTCATATCTCTGCCATTTGATATTGTGTCAGCGGAGAATCTGGCTAAAGATGTTTTTTCGGGCTGCTTTGTTGTTACATGTACATTATTCTCATTTATTGGACTGGTCTGGCTGAGAGAACAAATAATGCATGGTGGGGGTCCAGACTGGATGGAAAGGGAGAACTTACCTGCCCCTGCACCTGAAGATGTTCCATTGCCTGATAATAACAATGACCGAGTAAATGAGGGTGCAGGAGATGACGGAGGAGCTAGAGAGGAAGCCCCTGAGGCTGCAGAAGATCCATTAGTTGGTGATGAAGCTAACTGGAACCCAATGGAATGGGATAGAGCTGCAGCAGAAGAATTAACCTGGGCCCGTCTATTAGGCTTAGATGGCTCTATGGTGTTTCTTGAGCATGTATTCTGGGTTGTATCATTAAACACACTCTTTATAGTGGTGTTTGCATTCTGTCCATACCATATTGGGCGATTGGGTGCTGCAATGGCTGGATTCCCCACTGATGGTCCATTTGTGGGACCATTGACAGCTTTAGCAGGCTATGTACTTGTTGGAGCTATATTGGCTGTCCTTCATGGGGTAGCATCATTGCTGCGGCTGCGAAGTGCCAAGAAAGCATTAGGATTCTGCTATGTTGTTGTAAAAGTAGCTCTCCTGTCTGTTGTAGAGGTGAGTAATTTGTCACTTTTTAAGATCATCATGACTTCCTATTTATTTATAGAGTAATACCAATCTTATTGTCTCATTAAGTCATGTTTTTGGCTACTAATTCATTTGATGACCAAAGTCATTAGGTAATCTTAATTGGCATTTGTGCTTTTAATTATTAATGCTGTTTTTGATGTGGTACTCCATTTTATACAAATTGACTACTATCAGTAGCACACAAGACAGTTAATTGTATTATAATGTTAACTGCTTAAAATATAATATGGTATTCATAAATAAAACCTATTAATTTCACAAAATGAAGTATGGTTACTGATATCCAGGTTTAAATACTAAATTTATTTAAAATAATTATACATGTATAGATTTTGATTGATACATTTTAGTAAATCCCTACTAATATTATAAATGCGAAAGTAACTCTGTCTGTCTGTCTGTCTGTCTGTTACGCTTTCACGCTAAAACTACTGGACCGATTTAAATGTAATTTGGT
This sequence comes from Polylopha cassiicola, assembly GCA_038024825.1. Lineage (NCBI taxonomy): Eukaryota > Metazoa > Arthropoda > Insecta > Lepidoptera > Tortricidae > Polylopha > Polylopha cassiicola. Next base: position 8,104,631 of record CP149044.1, on the reverse strand, counting down.
ACAAAGAAAGTCTAGAGCCTGAGAAAGAACATAGGCTACTTTTTAACCGACTGCAAAAAGGAGGAGTTTTACGCGGACGAAGTCGCGGGCAGAAGCTAGTATTTAATAAATAAGTACAATGAAATTCACTAACCTGAGACTTTGTAGGGTAGTGAATAAGACAGACTGAAGAAATTAGCATAATTTTGAAATTTCATGAGCCATTTGTAACATAAACACAACTTAAAAAAACATTTTTAGTGTTAATGAATACTCAATCACAACTACCCTAGTAAAGTTATTTCATTCAGTGTTTTTTTACAAAAATAATTATAACAAATATTTCTACAGCATTTCATAAGTAAGATTTACATTTGAGTCATAAAAATAAACATTTCAACAGATTGGGGTGATCCCTCTTGTCTGCGGTTGCTGGCTGGACCTGTGCTCGCTTTCAATGTTTGATGCCACCCTCAAAGACCGGGAGGCTAGTCTACAAGCAGCTCCATGGACCTTAATGTTCATACATTGGCTAGTTGGAATGGTCTATGTATACTACTTTGCTTCTTTCATACTACTGTTGAGAGAAGTGTTGAGACCAGGTGTTCTTTGGTTCTTGAAGAACTTGAATGATCCAGACTTTAGTCCTGTGCAGGTATGACTATAATGATGAAACTAATTTAAAAAAATAATGTGTTCTTGAACAGTATTGTACAAAAAAAAAACCTTGATTTATGCAGGAAATGATCCACCTTTCTGTTTGGAGTCATATACACAGACTGGTTGCATCGGCGATGATATTTGGCACAGCAGTACTCTTCATGCTTTGGCTGCCAATTCGTGTGATCAAATACGTCCTACCAGGATTTCTACCGTACGCCGTCGCAGTACATACGGAGGCGCCGGTTAATGAACTCAGTTTAGAGTTACTGCTTTTACAGGTAACAGTTTGATTTGCCTAATTAATTCTTATCTGTAAAGTGGACATCACTTACCTTCCGTTTCAAATTTGTATGCAATTTGTTTCTTTGCTTGTAGGCTAATATTGTACTTTTAACCAATAATAATATAATATACATAAAGTTTCATAAATGTTTACAGGGACCATTTTCTTTTGATTTTCTAAGACCCTCATAAACCTCTTTGTATAATTTTTTGAATGTTAAACTAGACCAAGTAATATTTCAACCAAAAGAGACAACATGTTATGGCAGGTAATCCTGCCAGCTTTGTTAGAGCAAGCGCACACGCGCACCTGGCTGAAGTGCGGCGTGCGCGCCTGGTGTTCCCTGGCGGCGGGAGCCCTGGGGCTGCGCTCCTACCTGCTCGGGGAGGTCTCGCGGAACCCCGATCCCAACCCGCCGCCGCATCCGCCTCACCAGTTGGGAGCCGCACATCAGGTGACTACATTCATAGTTTGATAAAAGTCATTGTCAATTACTTAAGTTAGTCGTAAAGTTAAGTAGTTAGTATCTTTAACAATTATTATAACTTTAATGAGTTCATAATTCTATACGAAACACAGATTTGATTTTCAAAGCATTCTCTAAGTTAAAAAACTGAAGACAATAAATACTTATTCCTGAAGGTGAAGTCGAAGTTTTGATAGATAAAAATTACTTTATATGTACGTGTGTGCTAATATTTTTATTACCACCTGCAGGCGTTGATGCGCCGCGATGGCCCGGCGGGCTTCGAGCCGTACGTCCGGGTGCCGTGGTTCCCGCTGCGATTGGCCGCGCTGCTCGTCCTGGTCTCACTCTCGCTTGTGCTCGCTAGCGCGCTTACTCTGGTAAGTTAACATTTTCTAACACATTCATTTAACTAGGACTATACTACTTTAGTGTTTAATATTAGTTCATTAAAGTATATTTTTGCTTGTTTAGCAGAGAAGATCACCCTAGATCATAAATCATTTTGTGAAATAATTAATTAATATTTTTTGTACGGTTCAGAAAATGCCGTACTCGATCAAAGGCTAAGCGTATTTAATTTATATGCGTGGTCTCCAATTTGTAATGCTCTTTTGACTGATGAAGAACATATTGTCAATTTTTACTACTTTCAGGTAATCCCAGTCGCAATTGGCAGAAAAGTTATGTCATTGTGGCTGCCGAAGGCCTCAGAAGGGGTACACGAACTGTACACAGCCGCATGCGGTAAGCTCGAGTATTTATATTAAAACCAGATAACATTTTAATGTATCGCAGTCGACTACATGTTTTAAAAAATCTGCAATATTATCAAACTTTAAATTACGATACCTGCGGTTATGAAGTCAAGACTGTCCTTTTATACTACACTTATAGACTCAAGATATGTTTATTAATATTGTGAAATCGCTAATCGTCGCATCCCTTGGTCGGGCAGGCATGTACGTGTGCTGGGCGCTGGGGCGCGGCGGCACGCTGGCGGCGGGCTGGGCGCGCGGCGGGCGGCGCGCTCTGCTGGCGCGCGCGGCGCTGTGGGCGCGCGTGGCTCTGCGCGCCGCGCTCGCCGCGCTGGCGCTGCTCGGCCTCGTGCCGCTGCTCTTCGGACTGCTGCTCGAACTGGTCGGCCCTCTATTGTTTTATATGATACCTCCGCCACTTTCACTTCCACTTCGATTGAAACGAGTCAAGTCTTCGATTGTTTTACATATTTGCTGCAAAAGCTTGTCGGCGAACCGATTTTTATTATTAATTATTAATATATATATATATAAATATTAATTAATATATATATATAAATATTAATTACCGCGAGAATAAGGCGACATGGATATGACAAGACTCGACGATTCATCATACGCTCCCAAGCTTCGATTGGTTTATTGAGAATGAACTGTTTTCACTTATGTGATATGTCCCACATGTATTGTTGAAAACGAAACCCTTATTTTTTGTTTAAAAGTAATGTATTTGTACATAATGCTTCGAGTGTGATGTTAGATGACGAATAATATTATAGGGAACTGTTTGACAAGCTTATTCTATGTCACAGGTGCTTGTGATTCCTCTCCGTGTGCCGCTGGAGCAGTCTCCGGTGCTGTTCGTGTGGCAAGACTGGGCCCTCGGCGTGCTCTATACGAAGATAGTCTGCGCTCTCATCATGATGGGCCCGGACTGGAGCATGAGACGTGCCATCGAGAAGGCATACAGGGACGGGATTAGAGAAATGGATCTCAAGTAAGCCACACCCAAATTAGGTTCAACTGATTTAAATTCAATTAATCCTTCATTAACCGCGAAAGCACCAGGAATTATTATTTGTACAGTGGTCAAACAGACTACGAGACCTTTTGACGTCCATAAAATATTCAGTTATATTAGCCAGATATATTTCATTTGTGTATGGACACAACACATTCTCTTTGTTTCACAGATTCATACTAACGGATGTGGCCGCGCCCATCGTGTGCTGGCTGGGGCTGGCCCTGGCCGTGCCGTACGCGTTCGCGCACAGCATCGCCCCGCTGGTGATGACGTCACCCTCGCAGCGGAACCTGCTGGCGCGCCGCGTCTATCCCGCGCTGCTGTTGAACGTCGTGCTGTCGTCGCTGGCGGTGCTACAGGTAACCATAATGATATAACTTGTAATAACAGTATATGGACAAGACCGGTTATTCACTTTAAAATCCGATCTATAAATGGGTCCTAGTTAAAAAAAATCCTTCCATGCACTGTTAAACTAGGGCCCCAGAAATATACCGTAAATATTAACACACAGCTGTTAATTAAAATATATTATTCATGATATATATGAACATGTATTCACTGAACTGAATTTTGTTTTAGGTTCGCCAATTCCGCAAGCTCTACGAACATATAAAGAATGACAAATATTTAGTCGGCCAGCGACTAGTGAACTACGACCATAGACGACACAAACCGCAGAGCGTCACGGCCAACTGAACTATTATACTAGACAAGGTACGCTACTTTTATTAGACTGTGACAATGTTGTCTTATTTAAAATGACCTATTATTGATTGGCAACATTTTAGATAATCGATACTGGTAATATTTGGTTTCGGGTTTCTGTTTCAATAATGATACTCGAACACTTCAGAAGACTTGATATATGAATTATATAAGGATTAATAATAAAAGGAGTTTTCACTTCTTGAGGAGCTTGTTTCTTTGCTCTACTAATACTGTTGATAGTTCATTTTGTTTTGTGACATGATAACAGTTGTTATTTTACATATTATTATATATTTATTTTGTTACGTAAAATGATAGAATACGTCTTAAAAAATACTTTCACTTTTCTTTTTTAAGACTATTTTGAAGATAGTCTCAATACTATCTTCAAAATAGTCGTTTTTATTTTAGCTGAAGGAGGAATTGGAAAACTTTATGCTTTCAATTTATTAAGTTTACACCATTAGAATTAATGTCGTTCTCGAACAGAGAGCCGAAGTCTAAACCATGTTACACACAATACAAACTGTCAAAAGTTATAAAATGTAAAAAATATCAACAAATAAAGCACGATGAAGTATTATCTTAATTTTTTTATTTGGTTTTTCTATACTTTAGTAGGTAATAGAGCGATAGTGATGTGTGTGTGAAAAAGTAGTGGAATCAAAAAGGAAAATATGTAATATTCCATATTATCATGTCATAAAAATAATTTATGGTTTATGACACTTCCTCTGTGGGCGAGACTCCATGGGTATTCCTTCCCGACACGTATATTTATTCAATTCACTTGTTTAAACTAACACACTTGGAGTATATTTGATGGGCTTAAATTTTTTTTTACTATCTATTTTGAAAAGACATATTGCTAAGTTGTCTTACTGCTAGTGTTTCTATGTAATTACTTTTATTTAATTATAATATTACTGTTTGCTAGCTTGCGAAGGTATCATTGTTAGATAATATCCTTGCGACGTTACGATTTCTGAACGACATATATTTTTTTTAAGAATTTATCGTTAGTGTTTTGTGTAATTTTGATTAGTATCGGTTATCAATTTAGTCTTTGTCAATACGTACTAAAAGGGCTCTTAGGTCGGAGTAACCAAAATATTTTGTCATAATAATATTAAATTAAAAAAAATATAATTAATTCATATGAAAATATGGCGATTGATGAATAATATGATGATGCAGGGGTGCCCATGCGGCCAGCCAGGGTAGGCATTACATATGTTTATCACATTGTGCCTGTATGGAATGCACGCCCTTGTGGATATGTAAATATGTAATTCAGGTGTGACGTATTTTTTTTTAAATTCACAATAAATAATATTATTAAAAAAAAATAACTCTATAATAAATACAAAGTAACTTTAAATAAATAATATTATTTAAAGTTAATAATTTCTGATACCTTCGCGGTTATTACACATTGGAATGAAACAACTATTAACGGATTTAACTCGCGTATTTTTATTTTATTTTATTAGCTGACGTTTCGGATTATTTACAGTTTCCATAATCGTAGCACGACTGAGTTGACTTTAGCGTTAGACTATTGTCAGCTCAGTCGTGCTACGATAATGGAAACTGTAAATAATCCGAAACGTCAGCTAATAAAATAAAATAAAAATACGCGAGTTAAATCCGTTAATAGTTGTTTCATTCCAATTATTTAAAGTTACTTTGTTTTTAATTAAATCACGATTTTGAAACAACTGAGACTTAAAATTTAATATTCAATTATAATTAGTAATAATTCAGTATCGGTATACAATAATGTACGAACGAAAATGTCAAACAAATAACATTATAATAACGTCTGATACATTCACGGGGTTGGCTATGAATATGGGAACTATAAAGTTTTCGAAACGACAGCGTTGTAAATGCTTAATTCCGATAAATATAATTTTAATTAAAAAAATAATCATAATAACACATTCAGTTTGGATGACTCGGGTGCAGCGTTAACCACGAGTTATGAATAGGCTCATCACTGCGAAGGCTCTGGCATTGTAAGTGTTAAAACAACTGGTGTATTTACCACTTATCATTTGGACTCGTTAAATACATCCCGTATTATGTTGTAGTGTGGTTTATACCAATTTAAACATAATGGTTTAGAAAAAAAAAGCTTGTTTCAGAGTGCTAAAATTGTTTATAAATAGTTATTTTTTATCATAAATAAATATTTGCTTGCCAAACAGGAAACTAAAAAAAATAAGAAGTTTTCTTCATAATTATGAATCGATCCAGATAAAAGCAATCCTACAAACAATTGAAGATTCACTGCTTTGAAAATAAAAGGGAAACAACTTCGGTAATCTTAGAATTAATAAATAGGTACATTTATTTGTATTTTATTACCTAGTATTTGTTAAGTAGTTTTTACACTTAATTTATTGTATATTTTCTGCTCAATCTCGTATCCGGTTTTAGTTAGATTTCAGCATAGACTTATAACTTATTTTATTTCTGTGTTTAATACTTAGATATTAATGTTCTTGGAAATTTTAAAATATTTGGTATGAATGGTATGATAGTCCATGACGGTGATAATGTAAACCGTTAGACGGCTTTAGTTGCAGGTATAAGCAATTTGTAAACAAATTAAATGAACTATTAAGAAATAAATTGTGGTTTTATTCTAGAATTGATAAACCTTACCAGCATAGCGCTATATATCTCTTTACTTTATGGAAAGTTATGAATTAGTTTCATTATAATTAAAGACATGACGTGAAGAAAATAATTTCGTGAAGATGATAAGTTTTAATAGGTACTTTCCATTAGTGTAAGAAAAAATTAACAGGAAAGTTATTTAAATCATTAACGGTGTGATATAAGTAGGAAAGTAGTATATTTTTATTCTCTACGGAGAGTTGTTCTGAGCTCAATTATTGTCATCATTCCAATTCCTGATCACCTACGACCGAAATGTGGAGATACACTCTATTTAGACCAGTCTATAATACTTATTACTTGTAAGGTTTCAAATAAAAATAAATACTGTTACTAGCGCTGCGCTGTGCCTTAATCGCAAACGCAGTAAGTAACGCGGTAACTACCTACTTACTGCGTTTATCGTTAGCACGGCAGTGTTACTATCTATTCTGTAGTCATATTTAGTTTTAAAACATGCGTACTATAACTAAATTCTGCTGTACTTACACGTTTTAAAGCTAGTAATAAGAAAATAAGTATATATGGAGAGTCTGAGAATACAGCTCTGGTACCGAAGTAAGGAAAAGATGTATTGTTTGCAAAGTTCACGTGCGATCCAGTCATCCATCACCGTTCTGCTTTATACGACATATTGCGTCTCGCACGCACATGATCTGAATTCATATCACCGCCGCGGACTACATGGCGTGGTAGCAAAACTTTCACGTAACAACTAGAACACTTTCCTGAAAAACGCTGTACCTATCTATATTTTGACAATATTAGTACATTCATATTTTTTTTTGTGATCTTGCCACGAAAGCAATGATCGGGTTTTCCCCCTTGCATAACACACTTGCACTTAAAACGCTAAACGCTCACTTTGGCATTGCGGATTGCCTCGATAGCTTAAATTTCAAATGAAGTTTATTAAATTGGTTTCAAAACAAGCGAGGCGCAACGAATTGCCGATGTGATCGTTTAGCATTTTGAAGCATACCTACCGGTATTGCTTTTAATTAAACTAAGTGCGTTACATAGGCTTACCAATAATGCAATCCAACATTAGGTACTTCATAAAGATTACCTTTCTTGTAAGTAAGATACGACATTACAAATTAGTACCTACAAGTTTGCTTTTGTACTTACTTACATATTTTCAGTCAATAAAAACAACCACTTCGGTAGGACTTGCTGTTCTATCTTTAATAGATCCTAATATAGCTATAGCTGCTGTTGAGGTGCTTTGTGTCCTAACCGTTCTGAGATATGGTGATCTTTGCTCTTTTACGCAATATTTAAACATGTCACGTCGGTTATAAGTCCGCGATCGTTTGTTTTGCGATGAATACAGAATGATTTCAGAATTGTAATTAAATAACTCATGACATAAGCAGTCGAAGCTTAGGTAAGTAGGTAGGTATCTTAATATTTAGACGATTTAAATAACTATTGAATTAATTATGCATTAAAATACTACCTAACCTAACCAACCTACGTTCCACATTCTAGATAAGTAATCATTATTTTAATTAGGTAGGTACTATGTAGTCGACTTTGATATGAAAATCGTTTACGGTGGTACCTACCTACAGATTAAATATACCTACATACAAAAACCACACACATGTAATATAGGTAGTACCTATCTCCTTACTTCCTCGTAAAAGTTTAGTAAGGTACGTAGGTATGTACGTAAAAACAATATTTGTAGAAGCGAAATGTGTGTAGAGTTTTTGCCTAATTCAATCAAGGTTGTAAGCACCTAAGTAAGTATATAAAAGAGGCGCTACAAAAATATAAAATTCGTTTACGATCGACTGGAGATCGAGTTATTCAATAAGTACTTTTAGGAAATTATTGAGGGAGTTGTCTGTTACCTACTTCACTCAGGGAAATATACCTACCTATTTAGGTTTACTTACATAGGTTTGCGTGAAATTATAACAGAGGCCAAGTATTCGAACAAGTACCAACTAAATAATGAGGTAGTAAGTAGGTATATATTATACAATAAACTATATTTCTTTTTTGATTACGTACTTTCATTGAATTCTGTTTTATTAACCCCCGACGCAAAAACGACGGGGTGTTATAAGTTTGACGTGTCTGTGTGTGTGTGTGTGTGTGTGTGTGTGTGTGTGTCTGTCTGTGGCATCATAGCTCCCAAACGCATGAACCGATTTTGATTCTGTTTTTTTTGTTTAAGAGATGAATATGTCGGGAGTGTTCTTAGCTATGTTTGATGAAAATCGGACCAGTAGTTTAATACATAGAGGGGGGTGAAAGAGGGGATGGAAAAATAAATGTCCACAAATATACTCGAGTGGGGTATCAAATGAAAGAGGGTCACGAGTACATTACGAAATTGAAATTATAATGAAAATCGGTTGAGCCGTTCAAAAAATATAGGGAGTGAAAGTGGGGATGGAAAATCAAATATCTACAAATATAACCGAGTGGGGTATCAAATGAAAGAGGATCACGTGTACATTACAAAATTGATATTATAATGAAAATCGGTTAAGTAGTTCAAAAAATATAGGGACTGAAAGTGTGGAAATGGTTAACCAAATGACTACAAATATTACCGAGTGAGGTATCAAATGAAAGAGGACCACATGTACATTACAGAATTCCATGTAAAATGGAAATTGGTTAAAAAAATAATAAGTTACCTACCTACTTTCAAAAAGTATGAAATAAAAAAAATAAATTAAAAATTTTAACAAACCCCCGACATAAAAACATAAAAGCCGTCTAAAAATTATAAAAATAATAAAAACTTGATATTAGGTAGGTACCTAAGTATTAATAGGTATTTCTACAAAGAAAACGTCATGTCGGGGGGACCTCCTTAGATTTCGATACATAGTAGGTAAATATAGATAGACCGTGCAATTAGGTAAATGATGAGCGGTCCCCCCGACGTGACGTTTTCTTTGTAGAAATACCTATTAATACTTAGGTACCTACCTAATATCAAGTTTTTATTATTTTTATAATTTTTAGACGGCTTTTATGTTTTTATGTCGGGGGTTTGTTAAAATTTTTTGTCTAAGAAATCACTTCCAAAGAAAACCCTTAACCGAGCTATTTGGAATTTAATTTCGTTGCTCAATAAAAACAAACGTTTTGATGGAGTCTTATTTACACTGAATTTTATTGCGACGGCCGTCTAATTTGCTTTAAAGGAAGTCGTAACGACCGTGTTGGGATATTGGTTTTTATATAAATAGCTTCCCGTATAAGTAGATACAATAAATTCATTTCAATATTATGCTCATAACTTTTATGCAGTATGTGTAATATTCAGAAAAAATGCCAGTAGGTAGGTATTACATACTCTTAATATTAGATAATGAATAGAATAAAGGCGTATAAACGATTCACCTAACTCGACTTATCCACCTAATTTTGTCTTAAAAAGAAAGAAGCTAAAATCTTCCAAACTCGAATGCCAAGTTAAAATACTTGATTATATAATTAAATTAGAATGGGTATGGTTCGATGATCGATTAGAATTATACCCCTTGCCATTAAGTAACGAGCATGTGGCCCAAACACTGAACAGCTATTAACGTACGCCCAAAGTCTTTACCGGAAGCACATTCATTAGAGCACGGTTCAACCCTTAACTCTAATCTGTCATTACTTGAGACTGACGATACCGTCATGCAGAAGTTTTATGTAAAAATACGACGAAACTACCCTTTGTATTCTTTTTATATTACGATCTACGTACCAACTTCGTATATTAGATAAAGTACATTGTTCTTTTAAGGAAATTCTTTTCCAAGAAAACAGCAGCGTATTTATTGAGGTTTCATGCTGAAAAAGTTTGAGTACCTACCTACCTTTATATAGAACGCGACAAAGGCCAGCTGTCAAGAGCAAATCTTGTGAGTAGGTAAGTAGTTTAAATTCTGGACAATATTTAAATTCCATGCAACATTTAATCAAGTGTAAATAGGGAGATATCTGATCTTTGTCATCTATGATCCATAACTTTAGTAAACAAGTAAGTAGGTACATACCCATATGGTTAGTAAAAACATGTTTTTTGCTATATTAAATAATTGATATTTATGTATTTTTTTGGATGGAGAACTTTAAAACAATAAAGGTATATTTAGACACGAATTTGTACCGATATAAATCGGGATTATATTAAGTAGGTAAAACAAAATTCACTACTTATACCTACTTACTAAATAATTTTGTTAATCGGCACACAAAATACATTTGCGCTCCGACCAAAGGCAAAAGTAAGTAAGTATTCAGATTAAATTGACACAAATCTATGATAACTTGGAGGTCAAAACCCACCTAAATATGATTCGAGAAAATCTTTGATAAAATTATGTTTTTCGCATAACCGGAGCCTTGCTAAACAGGACAGGATAACCAATTTGGGATGAAAACTGTTGATCTAAAAGGCTCCCAGTTGAAGTCCATTAAGGGCGGCGGGCGGTCGTTGCTGGACGGCGATCACTCTACCGTTGGGGTGACCGAATTTTCAGGAACAGGAACAGGATTTTGCTATCATTACTTTTTTTCGAAAATGTATTTGAAATGTATTCAAATACTTAAGCTAAATAAATAATTAAGACAGCTTTGCAGCTCTTCAATGATTAGCTGTTAAACCTATACTTAATATTGAAAAGAAATAATAATAGGGTAATATGCAAAAAATATTTTTTCAATCCATATACGCAACACTGATGTACTTATATATTATATTATTATGTATAATAGCGAGCTAATTGAACTCTTAAGAAATACTTAAATGTATCTAGTTAACAATGTTAACATATAAAACCAAAGTCAGCACTTATAATAATAAATAGATTTTGATAGGGATTTTAGGAGTTATAATAATACTAACTTCTGCCCGCGACACGTCCGCGTGGAACTCCTCCTTTTTTACAGTCGGTTAAAAAGTAGCCTTTCTCAGGCTCCAAACTTTCTATGTACCAAATTTCATTGAAATCGGTATCGGTACCTACCAGTAGTTTTAGCGTGAAAGCGTAACAGACAGACATACAGACGGACAGACAGACATACAGAGTTACTTTCGCATTTATGATATTAGTAGGGATAATTATAATTTTACTAGGACCATCTCAAGAATATCTCAAAATTATGGCACACCTACAGAGAGGCTTCTCGGCGCCGGATTGAGTAATGGGGATTTATTAAGTACGCTTAATGTGTGTTTTGTTAATACCACGTCGAGCTGATCGACACTCAACATATAAAATACCTTTTTACAAGATCCGAAAAAAAATCTTTCATTATTTCATTATTTATTAATAATGTAAGTACCTTCTGAATCCGTTAAAAAACCGACCATTCATGAGATTCACAGATCATATACCTACTTAGGAACCTATCCGATAAAAGCAGACAGTAGGTAACAGATACAAAAAAATACATTCATGTCACCCAAATAAAAATGTAGATATTATTGGTACCTTTATTTGAAATCACGAAAACAGAAGTTACGGTAGGTAGGTAAATATAAGTTTGATTGTCCTTAACCTGTAACTAAAAATAACGTTTCCCAAAAATATATGAAAGGAATAGTTACAAGATCAAATACCAGGTCAGTAACCAATTTAGTGATTGTGTAATTAGGTACGTATCTGGACTACCTATCTATAGTTGGATTTTCTATACTTACCTACCTACTTTACTTTATCGTAGAAATCTCCCGTCTGCTTCGTAGGCACCCAACAATTAACAATAACTTAATCTTCGTCGGCCGTCTTACAATGTTTGTATTGTTCAATTTATTAATTATTACTTAGTTAATGACCTTCGTAGTATTTAAGGGATGCCTTCAGATAAACGCTCCTTGAGATTATTAATTTTATTCTCAATCCACAATTACCTTTTTCTCATCTAGCTTGTTGTATCGATGACAATCCAATTCCTCCATATTTGAAAATATTTAAAAACACATATGACTTCTACAGGCCGGCAACAACTGTTTTGTAGAGTACCGCTACAGTACCTAATAGGTACTATACCCTATAACCTACATTCAATTTCGAGGTATGCAGGCGACGCATATATTTCAGCCATAAGCGTTAGGAAGATGTATCACGATGAATATTTAATATTTGATTAAAATGGTAATCGTAATATTCCATATACAAGCAAACTAAAAAAGACCAATAACCTAACACTAAACGCAAAAACCTTTTTCGTTCCATCGATGATAAAAACAACATCAAAAACTAATTGCATCTTTTTTTTTAAATTCTGATGTCTTCGCGGGTATTATTTGCATAAAATTTTAATAATATTCAATATTGACCCTTATTATAAGACAGCCTGCTGGACTTTAACAGCAGATCATTAACAACTGCTTCGCCATTGTCAGTTCCCCCCAGTTTTAAAATAAAATCAAGTTAAGCGTTTATTTTTGACTAAAATGGCACTGGAGTTACCGATTTACTTAGCGAAGCTTAGCGCTTTACAACGGCACTCTTAGTTTCAAAGTTGTTAAGCTCAAAATACTGTACACAAAATGAATTCTTTGAGAATAATTCTTAAGTTGTTTTGCTACAAAGATTACTTGCTAAAGTTGCAGACGGCCTTGAATTTAATATAAAAATAAAATATGTTTCCTTTAAAAAACTGTGTTTTACTATTTAAGCATCATTATAATATCGTTGACATCATTTTAAGTTACCTACTTACCAAATACCATTTTAAGTACAGGTTACAAGTAATTTTACAATTTTAAATGGATAAAATAAAAGATATTTTTCTGTTTGACACCGCTAATGCCAGCATGGTTTGGTACATCCCTAGACACAATATTAACAAAATATTTCCTGATTTTCTACCTACCTGACGGAATCCTTCAAATGAAATTAATTTTCTCCAAGTGATTAAACATTTGCCGGTGTTTGACAGGTTTCCATTAAAATCAACAAATAAACTCCTCAAATTAACTGTCGGACTTCTTACTCACTATAATTAAATCGTAGAAAAACGTCTTTTAATGTAGGGCTAGACTAAAATAAATTCAGTTCATTCAATTTCATTGTTTTTTTACTGTATATTACCTGCTAATGGGCTCATTAAAAGTAGAAAACTAATCCAACTTCTGAATCGTGAATCAATGTTTATGATTTGGTGGCATCATTTTATGGGAAGTATGTAATCATAAATTTTATTTTAAAGATACTAGTCATATTATTACTAATTTTATTAGCTTTATCGTAATCAATCGAGGTTAGAATGTATTTTTTTTTCTTTTTCATTCAAAAGGTAAAATTTACCAAATGCAACGTACCTATTTAAGTATTTACTGTAAATACAGAGCATGTTAAATTTTAGCACGCGGTAGCGTTTAATGACACTTCTTAAACGGCATAGCCGCGATATTTAAATAGTTTTAAAATAAGATTGTGTGAGACGCCCCGCCTGAGATTGTAAGCGTGGCGTAGGTCTTATGTGTTTTGTTTTATTACTTAACCGTTGTATATTCTTTTAGTTTCAATCCGGTGTGCCTTTTAATTAATTACTTTTTGTAAAACAATGCTTAAATAAATAAGTGCTCCTACAAACGTCAGTGTCAGTTTTCATTTAATGTAGCAATAGATAGATAGATACCCTGTTATTTAACCCCTACAAACCCACTGAGCGTGTCGTGCTATAAAGTAGTATTGTTACTTCTTTTCAATTATATCTAATACTATTTTAAAATGTGCTCAATTTCCTCTTGCAGCGACGCAGCTGGCGCTGTGCTCGAGTCTCGTCTCATGAAGCACTACTTCAGCTATTTTTAATTAAAACTCGGCAGTTTCATGAGCCTTCTCCAATAAACAAACCACTTGCTTAGGGCGCATTTACATTTGCTATTTAACCCATTATAGCCTAGCGGTGCCATATGGCACCCAATTTTATGCGTTTATGTTTTTGCACCATGAGAGCATCTCGAGCGATGGAGACCGATGGTTGGCTATCGAATCGGTACTAGGGAAGATAACTAATTGTTTTATTACTTTTGCTTCAACCTGTGCACTTGTTGCGACGAGTATTAGCGGTAATAAGTTAGTGTTGAAAAATTATTCGCAAAAAATGAATTTACTGTCAAGTAAGAGAGTCGTAATTTATTTATTACTACTGTTTTATTATATGTAAGATGTGTTATTTAACATTGAAATGCATCTTAATTTGTTGATATATTGTTGTTTGACTAAATGATATCGTAATATTATGAAAATTTGTTTGTATGTTTGATTTATCGTATGTGAAATGTTTCGGGTGCCGTATGGCACCGCTAGGCTGATATGGTGTCTTTTCGATATGAGTGAGTTAATGTTTATTTCTCGGTTTTCATTAGTAATAATATTTATTTATTATCTTAGGGGATGTACAATGCATAAAGAACTAGCATTACTAGAAAATTACGTAGATCTCAAGCCACAGATACTCTATACTAAATATCTGATCAAGATTCTGCTGACGAAAACGGGGGTAGTCTTGTAAATTACCTTATAAATCGTGAAATTAACGTTGGGTACGAAGTAGTGTTGGCGTCTCCATCTCTGTCATCACGCCGGACATGCATAACTAGCCACAAAACTAACTACAGGGGTGTTACTAAATATAAAACCTGTACCTAGACGAAGTATCCCATACAAAATCTCGCGATTCATGCTTCTTGAAGGAGATTATACCTAGTTAATTTCGAGAAAAATCACGATTAGAAACGCTGTATTTATTCTTGAGAATAGTGTTCTCAAAATACTTCGAATCGTCACAAAAATATATAGCCTCTTTTTGTAATTACCGGTTTTACGTTAATACATAGATGAAAAAACTTGGTGTAATACCAATTATTATATGAATTCCTTAAATGAAAATGCTCATTTTCATTAACTAATCCCTTTAAATTAATTCATCTACTTTTTAAACATAGAAAATGATAATTAAACAGTAAATACTATTAGTTAACAGTCACTTAATACATATTTAGAAGAAGGCTGTTTTGACCCCGTATTAGCCTAGCGGTGCCATATGGCACCCATTGTTTTTTCCAGAAGTAATGAATCGATTCAACTTCTGATAATCAGAAATGATTAAGGGGACATCGAACAACAATATATCCAAAAATTATCAATTTCTGAGAACCTAAAATAATTCAGGTCATAATGGGTTAAACCAACAAGGTAGAAAGCAAATTACTTACGTAGCTAAATTTCTCCAATGTTTCGACTACTACTGTCGTCAACTGAGAACGAATATGAAAACTGTAAAGTTAAGTGCGACGTCATTATAAAACATTAAAAAAACGTATTGATCTCGTAAATATATTGAACAATCCGATACAGTTAATTTTGTTCAAATTTAAAAATGTACCTTTATATTTTTTTACTCAGAAATATTTTTTTTTATTATAATTTTTGATACTCAATGATCTATTGAGAGAATACCTATCTACTTAGATTGTCTGAATTCACATTTGACCTATCGCAGAGGATGGTTAATAACTTAATATTATTGGTAGGCGTTCAAATATCTACAATATAGCCAAATACTTCCTTTAATCTAAAAATAGAACTATTTACGACTTTACTCATAAAAGGGGCGATAAAGTTACTCGTAAGTTAGCAATTCCCCAAATGCCTTCACTTAACTCTCTGCCTTCGGGTCGTCAGAATGACAGATTTTCAACAAATTCTAGGAAGCAGGAAAATATCGCGCCTATTAAAAAGTTATCAAGTTATATTGATAAGTATTTTAACTGGCTTTTTGTATTTATTTCATTTTTATAAGGATACGGGTTACATTTCTTTACATAATATTCATACATATATACAAATTCTGTTAACCATAGATAGTAGTAGTTGCAACTAACTACATTCTCAATTAAAAATAACAAATAATACGAATAGTCGCTTTTAGTATCATAACTAGACAAATAGTGACACCGTATATAGGTATATCAACTAAAGCATATTAAACAATCATACTTACATGGACATCCATTTGTAAATTGTAATGAATGTTTGAACGTTTTGAAAATTGAACCATTACGTTTTATGAAACGAGTGTCGGTTTTGTCCACAAAAGGCCGACAAGAAGTTCCGAGAGAAGTAGAAATAATCCCACGTCACGATCACAAAGGTTTACTACAAAAGAAGAGAATAAATAATGCAATCCATTACTACCCTAATGAGCACTCCCTTATATAAGATAAGCACAAAGTATTGTCGCGAAAAGTGCAGGTGGGCAGGTTCATTATTTAGGTGGGATGCGATTCCTGTAAGATTTTCCGTTTTGTAATTTCAACTTCACTTTCTTATGTTTATTTATACATACTAATATTAGATTTATGTAATAAGTACCAAAGTAACAACCTCTTACAATATAAGGGATCAAAAGTTGTCCTAATTTTCTTGACCTTTCTTCTCAAGTGAGGTCTTTTGGGAAACAGTTGTACCTAATTTCAGATCTTCCTTAGCCTAAATTGAATAAACTGTTCATTTTTTTTTTTTAATCAACAAAATTATGGTATAGCCGACAAGTTATTCGTATTAATTTTTAAATAGGATTTAAGAACAATAATATCTGATGCTTTACCGGTTATTACACATTGGAATGAAACAAAAATAATGGATTTAACTAGCGTATTTTATTTATATATTTTAATACACCAACAGTTTACTGTTGATTCATAGTCGTTAATATTAATAGTGTTCGGTCAACGAGCGCATATATTAATTAACAACCGTTGTAAGTAATAATAGTTAGTATTGGATCTGGCGGAGCAACAGATACAATCTGTTGCTGGGCTGGTGTGGTGTTGCCAGTGCTCCATTTAACAGAACTTACGGAAAACTTGTATATTTACAGTGGGCACAATTACGTAATACTTACCTATGAATATGAACATAATACTATTTAACTGCATTCGTATATTTTGCTTAATATAAAATTTAAGTTATTTAGTTGTAGTTCATAAATTCTGGAATTTGGATTATCTACGATTACGCTTTTTCGGATTCAGTATTTCATGATTTGTATATTATTATAAATCCATATAGTATTTTTTACTATGTACGTACACAAGTTATATTTAACCTGTACAAAGGCGTTTAGTGTTGTGTGCTCTACATCGCATCATAAATAAGTTGAACCAGAAAATAACATAACCGTTATTTATAATCTATAAAAAAAATCCAATTAAAATTCTATACTAAATCGGTTAATACTGGCATCCCCGCTCCACAATTCAGTTGAAGGCAGGCAGCGCGCGTAGCACCGCGTGTCTCATAGCGGCGTAGCGCTACGAACCGTATCTGTAACGCTACGAGCTACGAACTGTATCTCTTGTGGTTTTCTTTAGTGCAGTGAATGGGAGCATTTAACGCTTGACACATTTTACGCTACAGTGCAGTGGGAGCGGGAAAAAGCAGCCTTTTGTTTTTTTTATTGCTTTTGTTTTTTTTTTATTTTTATACAATATTTGAGGTACTTTTACAGAACTATTTTATACGTTGTTAACTTAACTATAATTGATGTTGGTTTACATTTACGTAACGAAAAAACATACTTAAGCATTATTTTAATATTTTCTTCAATAGGTGCCAGATAATAATATAATAATCTTTTTAGTAAATTTCCTAAAAATTAAGCATCCAGCCTATTATAATTTTTGGCGTGTGTGTAAATATTACAAATTGGAATAAACTAAATATGCATTTATCTCGCATAGATCTACTATGTAATGAAATTTCGAAAACAATACAGTTCCTATACCTACGTATCCGTAACCGACCGAGTTGACAATAGTATAACATAACACAAACCATATTATATTATAAAATATGTGACGTAAGTATACTTAGAAGCTATTTGACAATATTAAGTTACTGAACTAACATTTTCTGAACGCTTGTGGCTTTCTTTTAGTCTAGACAATAAGCTTCCCGCTTACCCGTGTCAGGCATTGTCGGCCTGAAAAGGTTAAAGTTTAGCATCATGCAATAAACAAAGCACTTGGTCACGTACGATATCAAAGATCTTGTGAGACTCTTATAAACTAGTTTTATTATTATTGCGTACAATCGAATATTTAAGCGCCACAATGAACAATTATGTTATGGCGTATATCAGTCCTTATAATTATCCCTATATCGCTATTTTAAAGTAGGTACTGCAATATTTATATCAACGAGTTCATTAAGTTCATTTATTCTGTTATTCATCGAAACTTAACAAACAGTTTTCTACAAAAACCCAGTTGTGCTAAAAGTTTATGCAATTAATGGAAAAGTTTTAGAACCTAACATCTTAAGCGCGGTATCTCAAACAAAACTAAATGTGAAACGTCAGAAAATAAAATAAAATACGCGAGTTAAATCCGTTAATAGTTGTTTCATTCCAATGTGTAATAACCGCAAAGGCATCAGAAATTAAAACTAAATATTGTTTTCCATGGCTTTTGGATAGCATTAAAAAATACGTATCCATACATTTTTTTCGAAACTCACGTTAACTTAGATAGGTACCGCCTTTATGACGTAAGTTTAGTCAACATAAAATATGATATTTTTCAGCTCCAGGCTCTATTCAGGTTACAAACTTATAAATGATGCAGATTTGTCTCATCTTGCACCTGATGCGGACTAAGAGAGAAGCCGCAGGACGGCCGCACACTGCGCCCTATTATCTATGTCTGAAGATTTAATAAAAAACTACACAAAAAACATCCACCGAATTTTCTATTAAAATGATTAATTTCAGTTAGGTTTATTTCCAGCCCATTTACATCTAGCCGGAATATTCATTAAGATTGTTAAATTTTACGTGTCGTTTTTTAGTAATAATTCCTTTATTTTTCGTCGTGGCTCAATTTTTCGGTTTGGGTAGTTAGTATATGAATTACAATATCCGAAGAATTTTAGCAGGTCCTTTGATATTACAGAGAATTTAATAATATAGAAATCGTGTCTTATGATCGTCTTGATAATTTTTTCTACGAGATTTTTACATAGGTAATATATAAAATACATTTCAATGTAGTTTTAACAAATACCGTGACCGCGATGAACCTTTTTTTATACACCTACTAGCGGTCCACCCCGGCTTCGCACGGATCCCTAATTTTTTTACAATATTTAATATAGGTAGTTTATGTCACTCACGAATAGTGTAGCTTCCTAACTGTGGAATAATTTTTCAAGTAGTTTATGAGTCTATTCATTACAACCAAACAAACAAAGTTGTCCTCTTTATTATAGATGTTATAACATGCTAACACAGTTTAAGATGTACACTTATTAAATTTTTGGCGCCTAAATATACAACGGTTAATTTAAAAAAATATGTCCACTTATGTCTCATGTGCAAGCGCCTTCAGAGGCACTTTATGAATAAATAACGTTGCCCAGAGATATACCGAGTGTTTACACAATCTCTGTATGCGAGTAAGGCCTGATTAGCCAGACTAAGCAAGTCTAATAATTTCTGAAACTTTCGCGGTTATCGGGTAGGTACACATTAAAATAATATAACTGTTTATATATTCTATGCACATCGAAGCCTGCTAGGAATATAAAAACTTCAAACTTTCCGAAACTTTGGTACAAAACTTATGCTAGTAAAATTCCTTCTTTTCAATCGGCTGAATTATCGGATAGTTATAAGTATTTGAGGACGGTTTATAAAAAACAAACGAGCTACAATATACAAAATAACAATAAAGTATACAATTCGTCACAACCGACCTTCTAAAGTGGGTCCAAATTGCTACGAAAAAGATTTTGCCCTTATCCGCGTAGCGTCCGAAGATTGAAGGATCTTCCGATATGATTTATGGATCAGATGGCATTTTGTTTGACATGTGCAGACAAATGATGGCTGTCAGGGCATTTACAAATCAAGAAAAGATTCGTTAGGTATCCAATAATTGCTTTATTGATTTATTTACATGCTCCACTGCGCGGTTCACCACGCGGTTTCAATTCTAAACTAACTTTTAAGTTTCCCCCAGAATCCCACTTTTTTATTGGATACAAAGTAGAAGGGATAAGCGTCCCTTTATTGTCTTTGTTTCATATGATTTACTGTGTCCGTAAGTATTTTTGATAAAACTCACATACAAAGTTAATGCAAAGCTAATCAAAAAAATCAATTAACATTTTGTAGGTTGATTTAACAGATGACCTTTTAATATATTATGTTAGGTACTCAAAATGACGACGTGTACCGTAAGAAGAAGTGATGTGTTTTCAAAATTGAATGACATATTATTCTGATGGCAGATAAGCGGACATTAATAATGTTAAGTCGATGTTACGCAAACGTAATGTTGTTTGTACAACAACAAGTCTTTTTTGAGGATACTTTACTTACATATATTTTTATACTTAGGTACTAGTTGACCCAACATACTTGGTACCGCGACTTTTGAAATGTTTGGCAACAAACACCGCGTCACGAGGACTTCATATATTAGATTTACTTGGACTAAAAAAATTATCAAATATGTCATACTTTAACTTACTGTTTTTGAATAATTAGGTATTGTAGTGCCCTCACAGGACACCATACATATACTCACTATTTAATTAAGTATGTTTCGATTAAATTAATGTTTTATAATGATAAAGGAAATCAGTCACATATATATACCTTGTACGTTTTTAATAAGTTATTAGTAATCATATGTCTAAAAGTAGGTTTTTAGAAGATTCTTGAAATTAATTTTAAAAAGCAGACTAAGTATGTTACGCTTTGGAATAAAACAACTATTAACGGATTTAACTCGCGTATTTTTATTTTATGTTACGCTTGTTTACCTAAAGCAGCTTTCATGTAAAATAGCAAACATTTATTTTCCATTTTGCCTTATCTGGAGTGGTTTTGTTTTATTGTTTTACGTACAGAATGAGAGTCTAAAAGCAAATTGCAAACACAGAATTGAATTTACTGGGAAATAAAACCCAGTTTCATATCGACATTGTAGCTTCTTAAAAGCACCAGACGGGTGCATTTTGTTTTATTTATACTAACTTGCTAATTATATTTCATCTAAAATTGAATTTGATTTCGGAAAAAAATTTTGTATCGTTTGTTACGATCCTATTCACGATTGAATTCAATTTTCAAAAAATTTCGTGAGTTTATGTGAAGTAGTCTGTCCCTCTTTAAGCAAAAAAATCTCAATGTATTTTATAAAACAAATTAAGTTATAATAGTCGGAGCAATTTAGTGTATCACTAGAAATATTACCATTTTAATATGGGCTCTAAATCAAACAGTTTTTTTCAATAATAATTTCGGATGCCATCGCGTTTATTACACATTGGAATGAAACGAATGAAATAAAGTTTTTTTTAATGATTTCATTTTCGATAAACGAATATTTTAAATAGCACTCTCTAGTAATATTAAAAAATAGTAGCTTAAACCAAACTGGCATATAGCCCTAGATTATTAATAAATGTTTTTTTTTCTCTGTAGTTATATTTTTAATATATCATGAACTGGGTCGTTCATATTGAATAACGAGTATAGGTATTGTTAAAATTCATTCTCTGCTAGAATTAATGACGGTATATTTTGCTGACACGAGTAACTTAATTAATTTGAAATGATCTGAGGATCCAATTATTTTGGGATACCTTACGTGAAACATTGCTCTTTATTTAAGTTATTATAATATTATTATAATAATTTGATCTCTCGAGAGACAGAAATAGCTTAAATATCTAGTATTGCGAATATGATTTCTTAATGGATTTATAATGTCTAGGTAGGTAATAATATTTAAAATAGCTCAAGTTCAATTCATGTATTCACTATTACTAGTAATTATAAATAGCGATTACTATAGGTAATATAAAACGAAAAAAAACCTCATTTTTTAATGAATAGAAAAGCAATAGAACATACCATTATGAAAATAATTCTCAATAGTTCATGTTAAGTTCTTAGGTCTTTTAGAACTATCTAGATCTTAGAATAATAGGTACTTTTTAATCGCTGGATTAATTAAGCAATCTTGTGAAGTTGAAAAATTACTTTCTTTGTAATTTTAATCATAAAAAACTGGACGTCTTCGCTTTGTCATTGATGCGCCGTTTGTCGAGACACTCGTTACGGAAAAACTTAAAAGAAAAAAAAATATTTTACTCAAATACCTACACTTACCATCTTTTTGCTTCTTTTAGTATCATAACTCTGGCTATGAGGTGAAGTTATGTATACTTAATGCCCAATATAATTAATATTTAGGCACCTACCGTCTTATTTTTATGTCAAAAATAAATGCTCGTATAATTAATGACCTAACCTAAATTAACCCTTTGTAGGTATGTCAAATAGTGAAAACATCCTTGTGCTAGAAGTCGATATTTTTATAACTTTGAAAATTTGATATTGTTGTTAAAAGTAGATCATACTACTTTAAGAGTTCTACTTTAAGAGTAGAGTTGAGACTATGACTATGAGTTGTAAAACATGACAGATCATTTCTTGATACGGATAGGTTGTGAGTAGGTAATTACTCATCGATCGATCATCCACGGAAACTAGAGCGTTTAGAGGAAATTATATAACCGCAAGCAAGTTTTTCTTATAATGAAAATTAAAGCAGCGAGGTTAGTGATTTACCTACAGTCGGTATCAAATACGTCGTAACGGCCAAGGTGGTCAAATAATTATGTGTATCGGTGAAAGTCTCAATTGCCAGTTTTATTAATGCATGTTCCGATTTGACTTTATTTATACTTAAATTTAGAAGAAAAGTACCTACTTGTTATTTCATTGTAAAAAGTTCTAAATATCATTAGGAATAAAAAAAGTTTATTTATGTTTCAGCATTACCGGTACATTTCGGTATCGTTTCTCAATTTCCGAGGTATTTTCCCGCCGCGAAGAATATGGGTCAAACAATATTACACACCTACTTGCCTACGAACATTCTCGATATTCATTAACCTTATGTGATACTCGTAGAGCTAATCGATTACGCCATTATTTCATTGGTAATGCCTTTAGTGTTTTGTGACATAAGCGTGTACAAGATAAGATTAGGATTACACAGTTTATACAAAAATTTCAATTGGTAATCACTTACTAGGTTAATGATTTATCGATTATATTTTTTTTTACTTACCTATCTCCATATTCTTATTTAACTTAACGAGGTTTTTACCAAAATAAATGAATTTCCTCACAAGACTTAAGTATATTAGGTAAAACAAAGAAAAATACAGGCAAAATGGTTTTATTTTAACACAAATATTAATAAATATACAAGGAAACATGACTTGTACGTAAAAGGTACTACCTACCTATTACGGAACCAAGTTAAAAAGTTCTCTATATGCAAGATTTACAAATAACTTTATATTTTAGAGTCCTGAAATTTCCCTAACAGCATTGAAAGTTACTTTAGGAACGAGCACAATATTTAACATCAATTCATGCGTAAAACGTTTAGGCAGGTACCGTAGAAATCAATTAATCGCCACAAGCAATCTTGTTTTCTCCACCAGGAAAGTTTCGTTTGACACAAATTGCCGAGTTTCGCCTCGAAGCAGTATCGAAATTGATTTCCAAACACCTATCACGTAATACATGGGGTACATGAATCACGACGTTTATTCGTTGATTAATATATAGCTGTTGCGAAGAAATAGAGTTATTCAATGAGCTACGTTATTGGGAGTTCGAAGAGGTAATAAAGAGAGCGTCTCGCGGGATATCTTCGGTTCAACGGATATAGAATAGCATTACGATTCAAGCGGTTTTGGGATCAGTCGTACAATATTTTGGTCAACCAATAAAAAAACCTTAAACAAAAAAAAGAGATTTGTAGATTTAGACTTTTTTTACATTAACTTAACTCTGCTCTAACATTTATGAAACTCAGTCGTACCAAGATAAAAGAATTTAGAAGCTTGTGCTGAAAGTGCGACGTCTCACTAAACAGGAATATAGTCCAAATGCAATAAAAAATAAATAAACCTAAAGCTTTTAAAGAACATTGGATGCAACGTATATCCTCATTCCTCGTTAGGAACAAGCATAGCAGGTAAACAAAAAAAGTCAATGGAAAGTATGATTCATTGTTACTCGAGTACAAATTGTTTTTCAGTTGTTTTGCGTTCTCAGTTTGCAGGCTTAAAGTGGCTTGGTTATGAACTGTTAGCTGAACCGGAAAATTGGGTGCTTATATTAAAAAGTGGAATTAATTAATAAACTAATTCACAGCTCACTAATTGCACTTTAGAAAAAGTCTTTGTTTCATTTAACCTCATTGAGTTTTTTTGCCGTTTCTTCAGAAGTAAGGTTTTTTCGGAAACGGTGGTATCTTCTGATCTTCATAAGGCACACAACTTAACAATTATAATGGATTTAACCTTACTACATTTGCTGGCGTTTCGAAAACTTTACAGTTCCCATATTCGTAGCACGACTGAGGTCACGAAAGTAATGCTAAAGACTGTAGAGTTTTTGAAACGTCAACAAATAAAATAAAGTACGCGAGTTGAATCGGTTACAATGGTTCTATTAAAAAAAAAATCGTAATATAGATAATATTTAATTAACCTAACGTACTCAAATTTAGTTATAGGACGACACGGCAATCGTCGATGTGCAGATCGTAGGTATATGTATAAAAAAATAAGAAAGTCGATATGATAAAAGTAAGTATAATTTTCTGTAACCTATATAATTTACGACTAGGTACAAGCAATAAATTTGGCGTAACGACGATAAACGAGCATTAGGCGTTTGCTATAAAATGTTAATTTTACAAAAAGAACAACAAAAATATTACATTTATTTAATTGGCAGTGTTATGGTTGGCAGATGGCACCAGATGCTGCCAGAAAGTTGTGGATGAACCGCTCTACTGGTCCAATTAAACATTATTAAGTCAGGAACTCCGAGAAGGAAAACGCTAAGTGTGAGTTGGGATATTACATTTCATAAAAAGGTCCTAAATCGTTTTGTGATTTAATCTTTATTAACTTCCCGTTCAATGGTAGAGTTGTTTAATAATCACCAATCGGTAGGTACTTGAAATAAAAAGTTTTATAAACACAGTAAATTAGGCGCATAAGAAACTTAGATATTTAGTGATTGATCAAACGAAATATATGTTTATTATACCTACTTATGAAGCAGCGATATGTAGGTATACATTCGGTAATGGTTACTTGTAGCCTGATGTACTAAGTTAACTCATGTTATGCCGTTAATATTAACACACAATTAACTTGCTCCATGGCGACATTACGACCTGCCTCCTGGGAATGCACTCGCACCTATGTGAAATATTTTCCCGTAGTTTCTTACCTTAAGGACATTAAAATACCTAACGAATGATTTAATTAAACAGGTCATCTACTTAATTTATACACATGTAATAGAAGAGCATTACATGTGTATTTAAGTACGTAAAATTATAAAGTTCTTTAAAAATTGTTCTAGCGATTTCGGCAAACTTAACGAAATACGTGGCTTACGAAAAATCGATCTAGCGAAGTGTAATTTCTGGTCAAGTCAATCATATTTATTTGTAGCAAGCTTTACTAGTTCGTGGAGCTATCTATAGTTCCGACATGATGATTAATACAGACGGAATCAGGGTTTATTACCTATGTTAATAATTAAGAGCGGTGTTCGATCATCCAGTTGATATGCAATGGTAAATAGTATGACAAGTTTCTTACCGCAATTTCAGTGTTTAGGATGGTCGATACGTACTTAAACACATATATATAGATGTGTGTACCTACTACGTATTTAGTCTAAATTCAACTGAAATATGCCGCCGTGCTAAAACCCTGGACTTAGAAGGATTTACTTTTAATTACTTCATTGCCGTGTGGCGCGATTTACCTAACCATAAACGTGGTATTGTAGCTCCTTGTTTGTTCTTAATAAATTATTTTATTCTTATAAAATATTAAGCAATTATGAATTACTTACTAAAAAACTTCTGACAGTTATTGTTTATGTTTGTTCTTTTGGAAAATATAAGGATAAACAATTATTTGCGGTAGTAATGAAAAATTCGAAATGGTTACACGTAATCCCTATAAAAATATGTTTGTTTTACTAGCTATGAATACCTAGGTATTGTAAATTGAAAATGGATGTTGTTAATATTTGTTCGTATAAAACCATTTATGTAATATTACCCTTTTCTCGGTTAAATGGCTTTATTGTCAAAGTATTTTATTGCAAAGTGTTTTCACCAGAAAATTGCCCATTTATGGAGCAAAAAATATCCATAAACACAGGCCATTACACCCGCAACAGCAATGTATCGAAACTATCTGTACCTACAAGGCTATCCCCAAAAAGGTCCCTTTTGCCCTTAGTGTATTCGTTTATATTTTATTCCTGTAAATGTTATAAAATACTAGGACACAAGAGAGTGCCTTCTCTCATTTCTAAAAAAGCGGTCAAGTGTGAGTGAGTAGTAGGTACTTTGAAAGTCCCCTACTAATTACGATACGAAAGGTTGCTGCAAGGCATCCAATTAGTCTCGTTTTGTTTAGGTGATAGTGCTTTTAAATTCACTTTCAAATCCAGTTCTTTCATGTATTTTCAGATATTTTAATAAATATTCGTCATTTATAAAATTACTACAAGTTTAATTAATTATGAGTATCTATTTAAATAATAATAGGCACTAAACACTAAGTGGGTTATATTATTGTATAGGTACCTACCTATACAATAATATTACCCACAATTAATATTACCCTACCTAAGAACCTATAGTACTACAAGGATCACCTTAACAATGTCCAATTTTTTTCCAGGAATGTATTTGTAAGTTTTCTAGCAAATACATAACTAATAAATAAGCAAACCACGTGGTAAGAACATCTGTTAGACCTATATGTCTTTAACTGTTAGAAAAATTAAAACATGCTCTTAATATACCTACATAGTCTATATATTTGTGTTGTAATATAATATTTAAATTAGGTCCAACAGCCTAGAAAGTAATATGCTGGTCTCTCCATATCAGGTACCTATATAGTATTTTATTCTGCCCGTCGGCATTTGGCTGGGGAATTCGGAGCCGGCGTCACCATTATACCTACGTACATACTACTACCTACATACTTACTCCAAAAGGATCCAATTAAAAGTCGCGTGAATACGACCTGCTTAACAATGTTTGTTGTAGGTAAATAACTTTTGGAAACCGTTTGTAAAACTCTTTCATCTAAATCTGGAATCGTCTAAATATGGAAAACCAATTTCAATTTGATACAGGGATTTTTTGGGTAGGTATATCTCGTCCACCTACATTGAAAGGTTTTTATATTGCTTATACATCTAAGTATTTTAAGCATCTACGCGACTTTATACGGTTATATTTTCCGAGTCTATATGACAATTTATATTTCATAAAGTACCTACATAAAAATAAAATAACTAAACGTCTGATTTTGAATTCATAAAGGTAGCTATAATAAAAGTTAAAGAATATATGTATACTATTTTGTTCGTTAAAGTTATCTGGAATCTAACAGAACTTTTTCTTTACATTTTTTTATAAAATTTAATCTAAGTTCCCTGTTCATTCATTACTTCACATAAGTATTATTATCTCGATGTAATATAAATGAAGTTAATATAAACCTAGTATTTTTTTCTGTTTGTTACACCGAGGGTTGATTTTAATGGCGAAACCCAACGCGAGTATTGTAAAGACTGTCTTTGTAAATTTGTTATGAGTTCATCTTGTAGGTAAGTAGGTAATTTATGAACGTTACCCTGGTTATTTTATTAGGTACGAATACGCATTGTTAATTTTATGGAATCTTAGTAATCATTGCTTTATTTACTTTTTTAAAAAGGGTTAATTAAATATCATCTTACATTTTTTGTGGTCATTTTGAAATGGCCTTTTTTTCATGATAGGCTCCTATTGTATTTATAATGCTATCCTATAATACCTATCTATTTACTCACCGATGGCCTGGATGCCTGAGAGTAGAATTCAAAGAACGTACTTACCTTTTATTGAAATTCACGCCGTAGGTACCTACTTCCCTTAGGTACTAAGTAATAAAGTAAGTAGGTACTAGTAATAGTAAATTTGGCAGTATTACAAGTAGGTAGAACATATCCACTAAAAATTTCTTACGTGATGACATATCACATTCAATCTATTATAATCTTGTGAGAAAAGTTCGATAAAGATATGAATAAAATGAAAACACATCGGTAAGATATTTATAAATCTCAGGTGTATAAAACGAGGGGCACAATAATACCTAGACTTGACCCAACAATTTGAAAACATAAAAACCCTTCTTAGGAACTCGGCTACCTTTCTTAAAACGAACATTGGGTTTGTGTCCCTACATGTCCCAAGCTTACCTAGTTGTGTTTTCCTTATCATTTATATTCTACTAGTAGAGGAAAAAGCATCAAGCGGAAAAATGAACAAAATTTTCCAACTTGTTAATATAAGACATGACTTGTCGCCCACGACCTGTCCAGTACTGTATATTTATGAATGTCACTGTGAATAAACAGGTGTTGACGAAACTTTGTAGGAGACGTTACGTAGAAAAGTCGGGATGACACACTTTTTTATACATGAATGATATTGACGGTGGTTTAAAGAGAATATTCTTTTCATTTGTCTTTCACTCTCAAATCATAATGTCATGTTAGAAATGGATAAACAATTTTTTGGTTGGTTACTAACATTACATTATTTTCATAGTATTTAAAATGCTCGAGTACGTTTTACGTGCCAATTACTAATTGATACCTATGAATTACTATTGAAAATGATGAAGTCAATAAACCTAATTCAACGCGAGTTATTATATGAGCTTATATAAATTATTATTTTTAGTGACCAACACATCATGCTCAAAATAAACATATTAAGAGAAAACCTGGTTAAACAATGAGATCGCGCAATCCTCAAACACAACCATGTTGAACGGGACAGCAGACCGCGCGTCACTGCAGTCCTCGCCAGTGAAAGTATCCACGTCTCCAGTCAGGGCTTCGGCGAGTCCTGTCAGAGCCCCACCATCCCCATTAAAGTCATCTTTGTCGAGTGCTAGTCGGCAGCGGTCGCCGCGACGTTGCCAGTTCGCGGCGCCTCCCGAGGATGCGAAAGACAAATGTGGCACGTCATGGCTGTGTCGCCGAGGGGCAGGGACCATCGAGGAGCCCGAGCCGGAGAGGTCGCCAGGCCCTAGTGCGCCGCCGCAGGGCTGTGAGGACTCTGCGCCTCCGCCTAAGAATTGCTTCAGGCTTGTTATGTTGGGGTAAGTCGTTATATAATTACTGAAGTACTAGGTATATAAATAATATAAAGGGTACCTAATAATACTAATGTAAAGTACATATATAGCCCAAAATAACTAAGTTACTTAACAAACTAATAAATATTTATAATTAGTATAAGTTGTGTTTGCGTTGTAACTTCGAATATTGTAGAAAACTTTGAGGAAGCTATTAGATATAGAGAGAGAACGCGAGACAGTTTGGTATGCAAAGTATATACCTACTTACTTACTTAATAATATTTACTACAAAGTATCATTTAAGAACCCTCGTATAATGCAAGCTCCCTCAACACGTAGGTATACCGACATCAAAGCAGTTTGCACTCTGGTAACCTACAATCCCCTAGCACCTTAAACACTTGTTTGTTTTGCAAGAGTTTCCTAATTAACGTTTTAGACTGCTAATGTCGGGCTTAGTTGTTAAGACCGACAGTGCAAAACATGACTTATCTTCTTGTAAATAAGATTCAAATATCTGTGTTTATCTCGAATTAACTAAAATTAGGTTGGGAATGCACTTTAAAAGTTTTACACTAACGTTGTTTTTACGCAGGAAAATGACGAAATAAAGTCTACCTCAGAATCGTTAGGTACTTTAAAACAATGATGAGAAACCATAAATCTACAGCTTACAAGTTTGATGAAAGCTGTTTTTTCTGTGTAGGTAACTAAAGAAACCTATACAATATCAGACTTTGTTTTATTATTAAGTATTTGATCACATTGCATAATATACCTACTTATATGAAATCATGAGCTTCCTCTTCAGTTATTCTGTATACTTAATCGTAGACAAGATAGTGTATGCAGTCACACGGCACGCACTCGCTAGCTAGTCTCTTCTGGGCAATAATTCATCCTCATGACAGCGGTGCCTAAATTGCAAATTCCACGTCGTTGTGTCGAAGCGCTGACGGCGCTATTATCATCTCTGTTGCTGATATACCGCCTGTGCCACGTATTGATGCGGATCCTACCATGGATCAGTTACCTTATTTCTTAAATATCTGCTACTTTCAAAAGTATAGGTACATTGCAACAGACATATAGCTAACTTAATTAGATATAGGTTTAATTAACCGCGCTAAATACTTAAAATATGTTCATTTAAATCCTTTTAATTGTACTTTAGTATATAATAAGTTGTGCACATTGTTTACAGCGATATATTGTATATATACATACAATGATAATTGAGTGGAAATAGCCAAAATAATATTTCCTAAATTACTATTAAGTAGGTATACTTAGATGTAATTTTTATGACCTGTTTAGAGTTAACAACCCGAAAGCGTCCGACCAAACGACAACTATGTAGACATAAAAACTAAAGGTATGGTCTTTTACGCCTAATCATAAAATTAAGTTCATAACATGTAAGTATGTAGAAATCTACAGGTTTAACTTCATTAAAAATTAAGTGCAAGCAAAACTTAAAAGACCTCACCTAGTTTAATTGAAATCTGTTTCCAATACCGATAGTAGAGACCGTCCATGTACAAACTAGCGTGTCGTATACATGTGCGGGATTAGTCCGCATCACACCTTTGATCGGCAGCTTGGCAAATAGATGGATTAATCGATAGGATTTTATGCCCCTATGTAATCAACTTTTTACCACATGAGTAGTATTGATTGGGATTTCACTGTTACCATACATACTGTAATGGTTTTTCCCTAGCCCTATATAAATAACTACCTATAACTAACTATATCAAATACCTAAAGGTATTTATATACATACCTAGTTAATAAAAATGGCCGAAATTAATGTGATCGTCTATTATCTATGTAGGACCCAATACGTTGTGTATAAATACGTTGTGTTTTATGACGCAAATACAAATACTATCAAATAAAACAATAGATATAAAATAAAATAAAGCAAACACTCACGTGCCCGAGGAGAAGTCTTCTTAGCTGTTGAGAATAAAATTAATTAAAGTAAAAAAAATATAATACTTAATTAATATGTCCTGATTATATCTCCACCTCCTGCATTAAGAAGTAAAAATGCAACGACGAATCTGAAAACCCGAGCACAAAGGACCTGTTTGATATATAGACATTTAGTCTATAAATGGGGAAACCTAATTCGATTGGATTAAAAATATATATAGGCCTCCCAACACTCCTTATAGCCTATGCCATGATATTTAATCGTAATTAGCACTCGCCCGATTTAAATATCCCATCAAATCCATCGTTTTAGCGCCCTATAACCTAAAGGTAAAGATCGCATTCAAACCATCTCTTCATTCAGATCATCAACATAATATTTTCGTCACATAATGAACTCATTCTCATTTAGTCATAATATTGTTTAAATGTTATATAGATAATAGTCAGGTTATGAATAAAATTCATACATCCATGAAAATCACAGAAGCCCACGTGTTGGACCTATGAGAGTCGTGAATTCCCACAAGTACAATCGCCAACCTTCTGAGAAATTCATATAAGTCAGATCCATAGAAATTGTGAGTTTCCAGGAATCTCTTCATATATATGCCAGTAAGACAGATTTGGTCCTGTAATATTTTAGTCCTTGTTTTTAGATTCTTTGTATTATTGGACTTGGCATTATAATATGGTAATTGAAGCCGGTCTATAAACCTTAAGATAATGAAAGAAATTGCCAGTACTTCAATTGTACTCGCCCTGAAACGCCGAATTCGTCAGTCCCCCTAATACCCGCCCTGTAATATACAACATACACGCCACCGGCGATCGTAAGTGCATACCAGTAAAACTGACAGACGTATAGGTCTTACTGAACGATTCCAACGCCAGTAAAACTGACAAACATACAATCTTTTCTCTGAAACAACCCTCCCATTTCCAACGCTTATATCCTCTCCAATACAAGTTATCGTATAACTTGGAGATTGAAAATCAATAAATTCATTGATTATTGATATTAATAAATTATTTTATTTTAGTCATGTTCATTTTTATTTGTATTCTTTATGAACATTTTAGTCAGGATTATTTCCTGAAATTTCAAGTCATTTTTTATTTTTCAATACATCTTTGTAAAATACTCCATCATCAAAAAACAGATAGATTATTATTATTTTTAGGTATAAATCTTTAAAATTTGCAACAAACTGCAATATTCACATAAATGTTATACAAGTGATCGAAACTTGTATTATTTAATCAGCCATTAATCTGCAATATTCACATAAATGTTGTACAAGTGATCGAAACTTGTATCATTTAATCAGCCATAAATCTATAATATTCACATAAATGTTATACAAGTGATCGAAACTTGTATTATGTAATAAATCATCAATCTTGTTTGATAAAAATCGCAGAATGTAATATTCAAAATAACCAAACACTAAACCAGCATTTCTGGGTAGTGATAGAGATTAAAATATTATGTTTAAGTTGTAAGTATTATTTCATGATAATAGTTTGGTATAGTTAAATTCAACACACTCATTTAGTAATTTTCTAACCTAGCTAAAATATTCTACCCAAAACAAATCACTCGATCTAACCGCAAATAACTGAAACAATGAAATCTTACAACAAAACTAGGTAAACCATTTACACAGCACAACGGAGTCTAAATCAAGAACCAGACATTCCCTCCGATGATCAGCGTCACTCCTAGATAAAGAAATAAAGTTACTTGAAATAATATCTTAAATTAACACTAAAGTTTATAAACTTAAAATTCTTATTTTATTTTACACTCGCGACGAAAACGCGGCCCCAACTCTAATTATATTTCACTATTACTAACTTTATTATTACCTAAGCAAATTGGTCAGTTCGACCCTTATGCGCACGCGTTGCTACTTTAGTATCGCTAAATCTCGACTGTCTCGACTATGGTCAAATATTCCCTACCATATCCCCAAACTTTGCACCCCTCACTCCTCAGGTCTCAGATCCACGAAACGTTCCCAGGTAATAAATTATACACTTGTTTCAAATAATCATCTCATAGAACGCAAAACTTTAAGGTTCAAGTGTCAAAACGTTTCTTTATGATATTTGACTCGCATAACATTTGTACTAAAGTGGTTCGTAATTTTTTGTAAGAACTAATAAATTACCCACTTCAAAATGTTTTTGTATTTAAAATTTGTACTAAAGTGATATGTTAGTTTTAGTAAGAAATATTAAATTATCCACTTTAAAAATTTGTTTTTGTATATAAAAAAAAAAAGTAATATTTACTTTGTTAAATGTTAAAATATATAGGTACATAAACAACGTTCGTTACAGTCGCCCCTTGGTTTTAGAGAAATTTTGATTCTTGAAGTAAAATTTAGAGAAAACCACATTAGTTTTATTTTCTTTAACGAATGTGCAATTGTTATGGTTAATAAACTTATACTAACTTATAATCTTAGGTACAATCATGCGCCCCTAGGTCTGTAAAATAATAATCACAGAAAAAGAAATGAAGTATATCATAATAATATATATTTTTTTTTTATATAATAAATCTCTTATATAATAACCCCTACCATAATAGCCGGATACAACAAAGATCAATTATTAACACTGCATTTTTAGAAAGTGTTATAGTTGATCAGAAGATGATTATAAATATTATCTTCTTTATAACTGACCTTCGTTTGGATGGGGTCTGGCTTGTTATATTATTATTTAAGGATTACAATATAAATGAAAGTAAAATGCAAAACATAATAAAAGATAAACTACTAATGATAATAATGTGCATGTAAGTATTTTCGCACCTCAAGCTTCCTTTGCAGTAGAGCCCACTCTATCAAGTTGTTTATGTGATGATTTTGGCCTCCATTTTTTCCTGTAACGTGGGCGATCAGTATATTCCAAATTTGCTGTAGTAAAATGTCTATTACTGTTTTCATTACGGCGTTTTTTATTGTCGATGTTATTGTAATCCATATCGTTTTCTAAATATCCTTCACATTTTCGTAAAAAGTTAATTGCTTCTGTAGTTCCCTTGTAGTTTAATATATTCCATAATCTTATAATATGATCTGGAAAGTGCTGCATAATTTCTTCAACAACATCTTCTTCAGTTTCGAAATTTAAATGTTTTGCTTCACAAAATAATTCTTGAAAATAATCCAACATGGATTTCCCACATGAAATTGACCACTTCCCTGTACTCAGTCTTCGTTTTAACTGCATTTGAACACCTTTTCCCCAGTAAGTGTCAATGAATTTTCTTTTAAAATCCTCCATAGTGTTCCACTGTTTGCCATAAACGCTAAACCAAATTTTAGCATTTCCACTCAAACAGTCCAATGTTGTTTTCATATCATCCTCAGGAATTTTCATTTTCATTTTATAAACTTTCAAGTCGTCTAAAAATTCAAATGGCGAGATATTTTTTCCATCAAAATTGGGTTTAACCGGCGCCTGCATGACTATTAGTACGTCATTCTTGGGTGGTGTCGGCACACTTGTCTCTAAGTTCGCTACTTCTTGAGGCTCATTTATAATATTCGAATTAGAACCTGTCTCTAACGCGTCTATTCTCTCAACCAAAGGTGCTATAGTTGCACTTAGGACATCTCTCACAGATGTCATTATATCTTCCTTTATTGTAGATAAAATATCAATATTCGAAGATGTAGTCTGTCGTTTTCTTTTCTTCAATAAAGCATTCGTATTGGTAGCCATTTCTTTTCCTTTTTATTTTTCACTCACTCACTAATTAAATTTTTAAATTGTCTTTATTCGTATTTAATTTATAACCCCCTTTTAATGACCTGAAAATACCACTAATATGTAAATTAAATATTTACGTTCACGCCCCTAACTTATAATATTTTACGATTTTATTTTCTTTATAAATGAAACTGTTTCAAATTTACTTAATACATGCCTACTTGACATACAATAAATTACACTGACGTACTTAATTTGGTAAACCTACCTCATTATGAACTTAATACATATATAACTACCTACATATTAAATCTATCTAATGTAACAAACTATTGATATCTTAATATTAATTTGAATATCTTGAAAAGTTAATTAAATTGCAAATGTTTATCAAATGTTTCAAGCAGGAATCGAACCCACTAACTGCGACATTAACTAAACCATACAGCTGTTCGCAAACTACGCTTCGCCATAAACATACCTCAAATAAAATTACCCTTTTCGAACTTGGAGTCTAATAAGACGCCCCTAACATTCTAATACGAAATTGTAATCTAGGTTCTTTTTATTAAGTGTTTAAATTAATAATAATTAAAACTTGAATGACTTAATATCCTGGTCACGGCACCAAATGTAATGGTTTTTCCCTAGCCCTATATAAATAACTACCTATAACTAACTATATCAAATACCTAAAGGTATTTATATACATACCTAGTTAATAAAAATGGCCGAAATTAATGTGATCGTCTATTATCTATGTAGGACCCAATACGTTGTGTATAAATACGTTGTGTTTTATGACGCAAATACAAATACTATCAAATAAAACAATAGATATAAAATAAAATAAAGCAAACACTCACGTGCCCGAGGAGAAGTCTTCTTAGCTGTTGAGAATAAAATTAATTAAAGTAAAAAAAATATAATACTTAATTAATATGTCCTGATTATATCTCCACCTCCTGCATTAAGAAGTAAAAATGCAACGACGAATCTGAAAACCCGAGCACAAAGGACCTGTTTGATATATAGACATTTAGTCTATAAATGGGGAAACCTAATTCGATTGGATTAAAAATATATATAGGCCTCCCAACACTCCTTATAGCCTATGCCATGATATTTAATCGTAATTAGCACTCGCCCGATTTAAATATCCCATCAAATCCATCGTTTTAGCGCCCTATAACCTAAAGGTAAAGATCGCATTCAAACCATCTCTTCATTCAGATCATCAACATAATATTTTCGTCACATAATGAACTCATTCTCATTTAGTCATAATATTGTTTAAATGTTATATAGATAATAGTCAGGTTATGAATAAAATTCATACATCCATGAAAATCACAGAAGCCCACGTGTTGGACCTATGAGAGTCGTGAATTCCCACAAGTACAATCGCCAACCTTCTGAGAAATTCATATAAGTCAGATCCATAGAAATTGTGAGTTTCCAGGAATCTCTTCATATATATGCCAGTAAGACAGATTTGGTCCTGTAATATTTTAGTCCTTGTTTTTAGATTCTTTGTATTATTGGACTTGGCATTATAATATGGTAATTGAAGCCGGTCTATAAACCTTAAGATAATGAAAGAAATTGCCAGTACTTCAATTGTACTCGCCCTGAAACGCCGAATTCGTCAGTCCCCCTAATACCCGCCCTGTAATATACAACATACACGCCACCGGCGATCGTAAGTGCATACCAGTAAAACTGACAGACGTATAGGTCTTACTGAACGATTCCAACGCCAGTAAAACTGACAAACATACAATCTTTTCTCTGAAACAACCCTCCCATTTCCAACGTTTATATCCTCTCCAATACAAGTTAGTTGGAGATTGAAATATCAATAAATTGATTGATTATTGATATTAATAAATTATTTTATTTTAGTCATGTTCATTTTTATTTGTATTCTTTATGAACATTTTAGTCAGGATTATTTCCTGAAATTTCAAGTCATTTTTTATTTTTCAATACATCTTTGTAAAATACTCCATCATCAAAAAACAGATAGATTATTATTATTTTTAGGTATAAATCTTTAAAATTTGCAACAAACTGCAATATTCACATAAATGTTATACAAGTGATCGAAACTTGTATTATTTAATCAGCCATTAATCTGCAATATTCACATAAATGTTGTACAAGTGATCGAAACTTGTATCATTTAATCAGCCATAAATCTATAATATTCACATAAATGTTATACAAGTGATCGAAACTTGTATTATGTAATAAATCATCAATCTTGTTTGATAAAAATCGCAGAATGTAATATTCAAAATAACCAAACACTAAACCAGCATTTCTGGGTAGTGATAGAGATTAAAATATTATGTTTAAGTTGTAAGTATTATTTCATGATAATAGTTTGGTATAGTTAAATTCAACACACTCATTTAGTAATTTTCTAACCTAGCTAAAATATTCTACCCAAAACAAATCACTCGATCTAACCGCAAATAACTGAAACAATGAAATCTTACAACAAAACTAGGTAAACCATTTACACAGCACAACGGAGTCTAAATCAAGAACCAGACATTCCCTCCGATGATCAGCGTCACTCCTAGATAAAGAAATAAAGTTACTTGAAATAATATCTTAAATTAACACTAAAGTTTATAAACTTAAAATTCTTATTTTATTTTACACTCGCGACGAAAACGCGGCCCCAACTCTAATTATATTTCACTATTACTAACTTTATTATTACCTAAGCAAATTGGTCAGTTCGACCCTTATGCGCACGCGTTGCTACTTTAGTATCGCTAAATCTCGACTGTCTCGACTATGGTCAAATATTCCCTACCATATCCCCAAACTTTGCACCCCTCACTCCTCAGGTCTCAGATCCACGAAACGTTCCCAGGTAATAAATTATACACTTGTTTCAAATAATCATCTCATAGAACGCAAAACTTTAAGGTTCAAGTGTCAAAACGTTTCTTTATGATATTTGACTCGCATAACATTTGTACTAAAGTGGTTCGTAATTTTTTGTAAGAACTAATAAATTACCCACTTCAAAATGTTTTTGTATTTAAAATTTGTACTAAAGTGATATGTTAGTTTTAGTAAGAAATATTAAATTATCCACTTTAAAAATTTGTTTTTGTATATAAAAAAAAAAAGTAATATTTACTTTGTTAAATGTTAAAATATATAGGTACATAAACAACGTTCGTTACAATACCCACGGTACACGTACTTTGACTTTTGAGGAATACTTCGCATGTAGCAAGTATATTGGGTTTAGTTACCGTTGATCGGGTTACATGTACTTTACCTAAGTTTGGGTTATATTGACCCATTTTTTAGGCTATGTTACATCATAGCTTTATTTTCATATTTTGGTTTTAAATACTTTGGAATGTAAATAAAATAATTCGATGGCTATAGAACCTGCCTAGATATTGAAAAGAGGGTTGGGTTATAGTAATCACTTATATAGTATTCCATTATATATTTATAATGCTCATTTTGATATTTGGTATTAAGATCATTGTCTGGCAGAACAGAGATACATATAACTTAGCTTAATCTATACGAATATTATAAAGAGGAAAGGTTTTTTTGTTTGTTTGGATTGAATAAGCTCCAGAATGGCTGGACCGGTTTTAAAAATTCTTTCACAGTTGGGAAGCTACACTATTCCCGAGTGACATAGGCTATTTAAAAAAAAGATAATCCGTGCGAAGCAGAGGCGGACAGCTAGTAGCATTATATAGGCACTAAAGTAGCTACGAAATTGAACCCAGAAAATGTAAACCAGCAACAAGAAATGTAAGAACTTGTGATGTACGTAGGTATATACATATAGACAGGTACCAATTTTATATGATAGGATTTATATATGTATAACTCGAAGTAATCATTAAATCACGTGGGTAATATTTTCAAACCCTTAAGCTATCTTTATTGCTTTTACTGCAGTTCATATCGTCTTTTTTCTTTATAAAAGATTCATATTTAAATTCTTGGCCCGTAAAATATTAAGGAATTCTATTGTAAAGTGATCAAAAGCACATTTCTCTATATACAGGCTTGAACTCATTTAAAATGAATAGACCCGAATATTTTGAAGACAAGCTCTTCTTTAGGTCCGAGATTTTATACATATAAAAACTTTTAACTCACACATTATATTTCTTAGATCTTACCTATTTTGCGCAAAAAAATGAACAAAGAAGCCTTTGTACTACTTTTGAATTAAGATGTTTTTTTAATCGCGACATACCTACATATAATCTTATATTTTTATTTTTTTAAGTAAGCTGAATAATGGTCACTCTTATACAACCCTTGTGAAGCTTCTATAGAACTTGTATATTGCTTGAGTTAGAGATAGGGTACTATTATTAGGACAATAAGTATATCCTGATAATAGTACCTGCGCCCGTGCACCGTGTTTAATGAAGTAGAGAAAAGTTACTGCTTAGAATACCGGTCCGGCTTTGTAATTCAGTTGCTAAAAGTTTGTATTTAACCAAGACTTCGTTAAAAACGTTCACCTAACACTTCATATTTAGTGAAAGGGTATAGGTAAGTGTTGTACGATCTTATTGTAAAATGTAATAATAAGTCTAAAACTGTATGTGAAGAACATTTATATTTTTTTACTAGTAGGTATCTTATGTCCATCTAGACACCAAAAATATAAATACAATTTAGTCCATTAGGTATCCCTTGAAAAGAAAGAAATTTGTTTTATACAAATTCTGTATAAGTTTACCAAACAATTAAGGTCAGTTCATTCGTAAATATTTACAAGAAATAAAGTTTAGATACACTTTATAACGTTTTCTTTCTTTTCTTTATTATTGCAGAATCACTTTTAATCGAATTTTCATAAACTTCGTAAAGGCTGCGATATAAAACATTATAATGTTAAGAAAGTCGTAATAAAATATTAAATATAGAAAATATATTCAGGGATTTTCCAAAACTTTTCACTTACATACAATAAGAAAAATTCATAAAAGTTTCAAAATTTAACCAAACTTCTCTTTTAAAGTTATATTACTTATATCTACGTAAGTCATATTTCTACATTTATATATATACCTATACCTGCCTATTTTTAGAAATGGTCCATGTTGATGTGGAGTTGCATACATTTAGTTAACTACGAAATTTTCACCAATAGGTTATGGTCCCTTGATACCGAGTGGTAGGTACAATACCGCTTTAAGTCCGACACTTGGTCTATCTATATTATTATTTAAGCAATGAACTTCGTTAATAAAGTAAAGACATTACTGACGAATCTTCGTCAAATATTTGCACGCGCGAGTTTTGCCGCTAAACCGCGGTCTAAACTTTATCATTACCACAAAATGTTTGGCTGTTATGTTATAGCTACGACCAAT
Source organism: Polylopha cassiicola (assembly GCA_038024825.1). Lineage (NCBI taxonomy): Eukaryota > Metazoa > Arthropoda > Insecta > Lepidoptera > Tortricidae > Polylopha > Polylopha cassiicola. The sequence goes on along the minus strand of CP149044.1, from coordinate 8,063,726 downwards.
AGACCCGATGAAGTAATGTTTCAGGTGCAAAGTGGGGTTCCCTCGCTTTAAATATGTACGGTTTACCTATAGATATATCTGCTCCAAGATTTTATAAAGAATCGAATCGCTTTTTATTGAAATCTCAAGATGATAGGTACCTATTAGGTATACAATTCCGGTTACTATGTACCTATATACAACCAATGTAAAACTATATTAATACAAACATTACACTATAATAAAACAAAAGCTAAAACTGAATATTTGACATTAAAATAAAATAGTGAGTACATAGGAACTTTTTAATTTTTCGGTTAGCTACATAATAAGTTAATCCTTTTTACGCTAGTCGGATTGGCTTTTATCTGGTTTAATTATAATATGGTACTCAATATTTTCTAATTTATTTTATTACACTTTTTTTGGAGGACATATAGAAATTGATTGAAATAAGGTTTATAATATATTTATGCAATTATAAAATTAATCTAAAAATCTTATCTATTTAAACATATTTGATTTTTTTATACGTTTCACTCGGTAAATACCGCAGCTGTCGCTAAACCTATTTGCGCTAATCTTCCATTAGATCAGAGGTATCTGTGGAACTCGAGATTTATGAAACTAGGCTTCTAAAATTACATATTTCGTACGAAACTCAATCCGAGCCTCATCAGGGACGCAATTTAGGAGGCCCTTAGTCCGCTATCATGGAAGCGGGCGCCGCAGTTTGTTGTCAACTAATTAATCCACGTCTAACCAGCAACCACGTCTAAAATGTCTGCTTTCGCAAATGTGCGGTAACTCCGATTTGTTTAAATCGTTCGCATGTATATGAATGAGAGTTGAAAATATTTTGATGTACCTAAGTACCTATCCCGTGAAACTAATAGTGGTATTCTTAAATAAAATTTGACTTCTTTGTTAAAATAAAGTTAATTTTAAATACTTAAATGAAATTGTATAAATGAAAATGATTCCCGATATATCCGAGTTTATTTTCCGAGATATATTACTAAATTATTGCAAGCTGGTATCGGGGACAGATCTAGTTTCATGCTATCAAAATATAGAGAAAATATAAGGACGACTAATGTAGAATTTATATTACCTACCTACTTTAAAATAACGTAACATTATAATTAAATACAGTCAAATGTAATATAATAAAGCCTTAAACCATTTGTTTTTGGTAAAACCATATAACATTTAAACCCCCGGAGGCCGTACAGCAAGAATTAGCAGACATTAGCTCGCAATACACAAATTACCAACTACAAATTAGTAGGTACCTTTACGTCGCATTTGGCTATTAATCCTATCTTAACGACATCTCAGGTCATTGAGGATTTACTTTACTGCCTACAAATAGGTCTCGTGGGACCTGTAAATTCGTTAATTAGTAACTCCTACCGAAATAATACCCAGCGCAATTACTCTTCGTTCAAACTTACTCAAATTTCTGAGACATCGACTGATTGCTCGTAAAACAAAAGTTCATTAGACTAGAGACAAGTCTAATCCGATTTTGATCAATTTTAAGGACAGCATTTGTTTCTGAACTTACCAAATATATATTTTAACTAGCGGCCCCCCCGGCAGACGTCGTCCTGCCCGTCCGATTGTTTCGTCAAAGATCTGTCAAAGTCTTCTGTCACTTACCGTCAATCACTTTGTATATGGGAACATAGAAAGTTGTTGATTTTACACTTTTTCAAGATGTTTTTTAAATTTTCTCTACATAAGTATTTACAAGCTTTCCCTGGACGTCCACGAATAATTCAAGACCAAAGTTAGCCAAAACGAAAAGTGGCATTGATTTTTATATATACAGGTTTCATTGTTTACCCCAGGTTGTTATTTTTTAATACTTGGGGCCCTAGACAAGTGCCCAACGTTTAACGTTGCCTCCCTATTCGTTATAATTAAATACAAAACGCTACTATTATTTTTTAATGTTTTGTCAGTAGGTAAATAGCATTGTTACATTTAAACAAGTGTGATATTTCTTACGTTTTTTCTGCTGATATGAATCTTAGTTAACGTTATTCTCTGGTCACTATATTCGTGTCGTCTCTTACATAATATTCCATAGTCAGCCATTTGCTTACAACCTAATTATCTTTATCATTAAAATATTAGTTACATCGCATGTGAGAATAAATATTTAAGAAGGTAAATTACAGATTTATCCAACAATATACATATGAATTATTGCATCACAACCGCATTGTGTACGCGATTCGTGCGTCGCCGATAATGTGGCAGAATTGTTGTGGGCCCATTGCCCATTGCGGGCGCAACCGATGCGAGACGAGATTGCGAACTACCTGATAAAATTATATTATTTGGAACTAGGGATATATACACTTGCTGATAATACCTAAGGTACTCAAAATTATACCTTCATAAAATAAAAATATTTAAATGTAACGTAACAGGTTGGTACTGGTAAGTTTTTGACTTGAATATATTATTGTACTTAAGTATATTTTTAATAGAATATAATAATAGATTGTGTGTACCTGGTCTAATTGGCGTTTATTCCTCAAGTTCTTTAAAACATACCTGTAAGTACTTAATCTAATATTTTTAATACTTAGTTCGTACTTAATTAATGTATTGTACTAACTAAGAAAGTACATATGGTTTAATTAGCCACATCGGTTAATGAAAACAATTAACATTATTAATTATAATCTTAATCAGTAGCTGTGAAGCCAAACTAATTCACAATATCTGAACATAATTGTAATATAATATGAATTCATATAATTACCTAATCTGTATTGTTTAGGATTATTTGGCAGTAAGCCTATTAATTAATATATTTGATTAAAATGTATTTAATTAACGTTTACAACATGTACCAATAGGTAATCTGCTATTGATATAGTTAAAGTTAGGTTAGGTACCACCTACAATCTTTTTTCTTTTCATAATTACCTACACTAAATTTAATTTCTCCATTTTTTAATACACTTTTTAATCAGTAAGGTAATTTCTATTATATCTAGATACATCTTAATTATATAATAGGACTAACTAATAATCTCGGAATCCGGGATATCCGGATTGTTCGCTAATTAGAGCGATAACAAGTTGCCACCAGAATTATCGGCCGGGGTGATTGCAGCCGGTTCTGCATCAAGATAATAACGTCATTTTCATCAAATAACACTCGAGAGTTTAGTAGATATTTTATCTTCCTAGATATTTTTTTAACTAAGGCGTCTTTTCCCTTTCATACGATTTTGTTTACGAAACATCTGTTGGTACCCATCTATTTACTTACGGCTTACCTTAATTTATGGTTAAAATGTTTAATTAGCCTATTAAGGATTTTACGACAAAAACTGAACAAATTTACAGTACAGTACAGATTAAAGCTGAATAAATATTCGGTTAAAAGGAAAGGAGTGGAATCGGTTTTGAAAAAATGTGTTTAAGAATATTATTAACCACTTTAAAAATGTGGAAGAGTCTATAGTATACTGTTTACCTACTTCATTTCTTATACGATATTCAATAGTATTTAAGGGGGCCTAGACAAGGTTAACGTTGAACGTTGGCATCTTGTCTAACCCCCAAGGTCTTCTGTGATGATATAGCTTATTGTCTTTCTCGATAAATGTGAATGTGTGTGTTAGATAACTCTGAAATAATTGGAATCAAATAGAAATTGTAGTTCCTGGATAAGCGCTTTCAAGCAAACAATCACACACATTCTTTAGCTTTATATGTTTACCTAGTTATATGCGTAGATCGGGCAGGTGCTTACTTTAATCAAGTACGATCCCCTGGTTTGAAAAGAAGCTAAAGATACGCATAGCGGCTTTCAATCTCTCTTCATCTTTTCTATGTAAAACCTTTGAGTCAGGGGAGGCTCAAGCTTGATATGTCATGCAAAGCCTATATTACTGAGGCACGTGCCTATACTTTCACATAAACAATTCTATAGCATTTCACATGCCGATGAATCTTAAAGTAACTTTTTATAATAATGTAAGGGACATTTACTTACTTCTTTCTAAAACTGAATGGGAAACTGTGTTAAAGGTTAGCAAAATAGGTACATTTTGTTAAAAAACGTGAAGCGCATGCTGCTGAAAAATACATATATTTTCTTTGTAATTTTAAAAAAATTATTAAACACCGACGTTAAAAATGAAGGCTCGTGTTTGTTCAGTTTCATATATTTTAACGAATATATGAAACTGCCGTGTTAACAGAATAGAGAACAAACAATGAAGTAACGAATGCCTATTGGGAATCAAATCCTCGCTCAGACTACTAATTGCATACTGTTGCGCGTTATTGAGTTTTCATTTACAAACGCAGTTGATTTCAATCCATGCGTACAAGTGTGTACAGACAGTGTAATAAAAACAGTACCTCCTTATAATTTTATATCCAACAACTCTGTTTTTAAGTCAATAGTGTCCAGTCCCATTTCAGATTGTAAATAGATAGTTGGACGCTGTTATGCAATATATCAACCCCTCAAGATTTTGTGGAAAACCTGTTTCAAAAATGTATTACTTAAGGAAGTGAATTATATCAAAATGTCGGTTTCAGTAATTTTGTGCGTTGCCACAATACTGCATAACAGCGTCCAGTTATACTTATCATTGAGAATCTTGTCGTCATATTATCATAATATATTACATATCTATTTATATGAAAATTGTTCCGCAGATCGGCGCGAGTCGGCAAGACATCTCTCGTAGCGCGATTCCTCGGAACCAAGTTCGAAGATAGCTATACGCCCACCATTGAGGACTTCCACCGAAAGTTGTACCGGATCCGGGGGGAGGTCTATCAGCTGGACCTCTTGGATACCTCCGGAAACCACCCTTTTCCGGCCATGAGGCGGTTGTCGTTCCTTACAGGCGAGTATCTAATTACTTTATTACAATTAAAAGTCCAAAGTTCATCGTAAAGTTACAGGTTTTTAATTAATGGTACAGATTTTTCTGTTCATTTCTGCCATCAAATACTTACAGTTCATATTTAAACGACAAGCAAGCTATAGGTACTAACTCTGAAAAGTCCTAAGATTAACTGATACAGCTACTTGAATACATTAAGTTGGTTAATAAAATATAAATAATAATAGTTTTACGAGAAAAAACACAAACTAGTGCTATTTTATTGTGAATAATATCGAGTTAGTCGGATATTTTAAACAGGTACTCGTTAATTAACTTGGACAATAGACTAAAGTTACTTATAATTAATATAATTTTAGCTTAATCTAGTCGTAACACGATACCCCAAATTAAGAACTGATTATACAAGACTCGCTGTCCAGATCTTTTCATAATTTAATAAATCTGTTAAATTTATAGTCTAATCCCGGTTATTTGTATACCGTCATCGTAAATTTTAATTATTCTGTCCTGTTTTTGCTTAGTGTGAATTCCGCATGAATCCGTGCACATTTTGCTCTGGGCTTAATGAGAATTTGTATAAATGGCCTTTTGGTGGCTATATCAATTGTAATTTATATTGTGAAGGTGTATCAAAAAATACGTACCTACCTATTATTTTTGCACTTACAGTGCGTACTTACGAACAGCTAATTACTAATGCGTTAATCTAACGAAACGAACTTGAAAATAAAATTATAGCTTATTGACATTTTTACATTAACATTATATAATCACTAATACTATATAGGTACTTATTTAGATACGCTTCCATATACACATACGCAAACTCTATACGCAACAAAAATAATGTACTACATATATACCTATAAGTACCTACACACGATCAAAAGAATCAACTCCATGCACGATTCTGTTAAATGAGAGCGTAACAATAACTGCTCCAAAGCGTTTTCTCAAACTTATTTTTACATGTCTATAGATAATTGTTGCTATTCCCTCTACAACTGTTCTCATTCTATCGTCGGTGTCTGACCGCAGACTTTCAAGGCTCCCAAGAGATTCGAAATACCTGCCAAGTCCGTGAACAGGCAGTTTTTAGTCAAACGGAATACGTAAAATTCGATTGAAAGTTTTCTACTAAAGTAGAACCTATAGGTAGCTTGTTGGCACATTACTTTGTCCAGGCATTTTTATTGCATTTATAATAATTATACTCATAGGAATTGAAAGTTCTTAAAAGGAAATACTTATTCTTGCTCTTCTGAAACGAATAAACATTCCGGAAAATCATTCAGAAAATTCATGATATTCGCAGCAGATCAAGCTGATGATAGTCTAAGGACCTGTCGTTAGTACTTCAACTACCACTGCCTACTACTTACCTACTTAATTATTGTTTGTAGTGGGAAAGTACCCACTGAATGTTTAATCAGAGTGGGCAAACTCGAACGACTTGTAATAGGCTAGGTATTTATTCAGTCATTCACCTCAACGCTTAAGCGAACTACATTTGCATTTACTTAAAACTTCAATTTATACAGCTCTTGAAACAAAAAGGCAACTTTTTAGCGCTAATCTCGTGATGAGGTGTAGAATACTGAGAAGCTCGAGCTAAGAACTTTAAGCCAATTATAGCATCGCCATCCTTTGAATAAGAAAGAACTTAGCGTGCACTAAGCTATTTTGAATAAAAATAAAAGTTAGCCATAATAGCAGGGTACATTAAGTATAAACCGAGTATTATTAGGTACCTACGTTTATAATTTTACCAATTACGTTATATTATATGTTAACATTATACGCGATATAGGTACACGGTATGATTTCTACTCATGTACCTACTGAATAATGATACATATATGTACATGCATATTATGTTTTCATTTTCGCTTCATTTTCTGCGTATACAAAAGTATTACCCATTTGACACCACTTGTGAAACAATAAAATATTGGAGTGCTGCAAATGGTCTAAGACCAAAGCCTGTTTTTTGATCAGCTAGGACGTGTTCTTCTGCTGCCACTTCAAATATACAGCCGCTTTTGCTACTTAATAATAACAATAAGCTACTAACTATAACTGCCTATTACCCGCGTTTGTTGTCCGTATTCCTTTCCTTTTCAACAAACTTTTGTGTTAACTTCCGTTTGTTAAAAATCTAAAGATAAATACGAGGCCAGCATTGAGTATTTTAATGGATCCGGATAACGATAATGAATCCAACGACATCGCTCAAAGTCCCATCCCCATTTAATTTTTATTTGACTTGTTTGACTCGCGTTTCTAACGCGTCACTCAAGTTATAAAAACCGGAAGTTTTTGTAAATTTATTATGAATGCGCACAAAGTTCGGCTTTAGGAGGCCATCGAGGAAAGCTGTCCAAGTTTCCTGAAGAAACGTAAATTGGTAAAGCCACTTTAAACAAGAATTCCCGCACTCCTATCACAGTGTTCAATCATTATAAGAGCTAAAATGTTTAAACTATTAATCAAATGCGCTGGTGAAAATATAGGTTACATTATTACCAGCAACTACACTATACAATGCATTTCTGAAATAGGTATGTAAATTGACGAAACGAGAAATATTTAAAACTGAAATCAAACATTAATTTGCCACTGAGAATACACATAGGTACAACCTAATGAATTATTAAATAAAATAACCTTTCTGATGAAATGTATACTTACTAGGAACGTGCTGTAACATGCAAATTGTGTAAATGCTCTCTAGCGCCGTTATGCATTCATGACTAAGAAGCCAAACCGCGACAAAGTGCATCTGACTTTATTGCACTTACATTTTGCATACATTTTGGATGCAAGTGTTACTTTTACCTAGACCCAAATGACACGGGAAGACACATGTGACTACCTAGTTTGCATAAACACGTTCTTAGTAAATGAGTTTACCGAAGAAATATTTAGATAGGATATATTTCGATATGAACTGAGTAGTAGGTGTTAAATTATTAATTACCCACAAGTTAGGTTAGGTTACCTACTGAAATTCAGGTACTTTATAATAATAATGTGATGTAACAATGACATAACACGACGGTTAAAAACTTTACACATTTTTGGAAATCGTTACGTCCCTTGAATTTGCCTCTAAGGATTAAACCCTTCAGTGGCAAAATCTTTGTGTAAAACCACATACAATTTCATTAAATAATTATACAAAAATCTTAATCTAAGCCCAGAGTGATGAGGTAGACTTCGACTGTCGGATTAATTATAACTCTTGTTTTAATTGAATTGTATTTCGCTAGACGTTCAAATTTCGACTAAGTAGTGGTTGTTAATCCCTTGTTATTTCCATAATTAAGGGAAGTCGGTCACCGTCCTAATTGGACAATATTTGGCGCTTCGTGTTAGATAGATATTAATCTAGTGTTCAGTTCTGGTAGTTCATTACTGCATCCATGTTCTGTTATATTACAAGCGATATTAATTAATCTGTTTAATACTGGCATACCTGTATATATTCAATTAAAATACTAAATACCTACCGAAATTACATATGTACTTATACATATCTACTTTTGCAAAGACTGTTTAACGTAGGAACAGTAGACACATAGGTATACCTAAACAATTACTTAAAATCACTGTAAACCTATATTTCGAACTGTTAAAAATTAAAGTCAAAACCAAAGTCACGCAAGCTGTAACCTACTAATATCACCTGGCACCTATATAGTTAAAAGTTTCATTTTGAAAAGGGTTATGGGGGAGTATATCAATCAATAGATTTCAATCGAATCTGTCGAGAAGGCGATCCGGATTTACCGCCGTATCCAGGCAACCCTAGTCACAAGTATCCCGTGGGATAATGTATTCACATTACAGACCACGGACTTAACCGGGAACTTTAGTCTTTAATTTACTTTGCACAAAGCTGGGAATCTCATTTTATTTTAACGAAGTTTGATTTGATTTAAGTTACTTACCTAATGATGTAACATTTAAATAATTTAAAATCAAAATATAATTTCTACTGTGTTCTTAATCCTTAGTTAGGTACATTGGAGGGCTTTGTTGAAGAAAGGATTTTGTTTGAGTATTATTTTATAACAATGAACGAAAACATGCATATATACTTATATATATTTCGCTTTGTGATCTTACATACAGTAGTACTAAAATATAATGAATTCTTCAAACGAAACAAAATGAATTTATTTTCTTTATCAGATTTCCACCGCTTTTCTTTTGATTTCTTGATTGCTTAATTAGCTTTTCGGTTATTCTTTGAAAACCAATTCAAATAAAAGATTTTAATACGATCCTTAAATCGAATAATTTAATTTTCTGAATAAACAAACAGTAGGTAATTCTTTTCATAAATAGCTCTTACATGTTATCTTTTAAAAAAATATTTAGCATTATAATATGTACCTACCTACTTACAGTACTTACCTACACAAAATATAATTTAAAATCATAACAAGAAGGACTTCTTTACTCTTATATTATTATTATACCTACTTGAGTGTAAGTGAAAACTGTTTTTTTATTTATTTATACTTAGAATTTACCAAGTGACTGTACCTAATATTACAAACAGGTATACCTTTAATATATAGTAGCTAAAAAGATGTCTTATACTGTCTGCGTAGGATCTTCTACCAAACCTCACAGTGATGAGGATAGACATTTCACACAACACACCATACCAATCTCTTCTGTTACAGGCGATCTCTTCGTCTTGGTGTTCGCAATGGATAGCAGGGAATCATTCGAGGAAGTGATTCGACTGAGGGAGCAGATTCTGGACACGAAGGCCAGCGCCGTTAGCGGCAGTAGTCGCGGTCGTCGGCAAGTCCCGCGGGTGCCCATGGCAATCGCAGGCAACAAATGCGACAGAGAACTCAAGTAAGCTACTCATAAATTTTACTCAATGTTAGTAAGAGAAATTCAACCGATCGACCGTCAATTACTGCATGCTTTTAAAATACTTTATCCCATAACTTCTGCTTTAATGGATATACAAAATTAGTATCTTTATTTTCCAGAACTGTGCAGGTGGAAGAGGCGACGGCATACTGCGCCACTCAAGACTCTGCCTGTGTCTTTGTAGAAACATCAGCCAAGAAGAATTACCACGTCGATGATTTGTTCTATGAACTCTTCGTTGTGGCTAATCTTCCTTTAGAAATGGCGCCCAATCACCACAAACGTGTTAACACAACTTTCGGAAGTCCCTGCACTCTGCCACCTACAAGTAGTCAAAGCAACAGGAGTAAAAAATGTACACTTTCTATTAAAAGGAGATTATCAGATGCGTGCGGAGTGGTTGCTCCGAATGTGAGAAGACCGAGCATTCGGACAGACTTAATGATTATGAGAACCAAGACTTGTGCCAAATCCGATAGTGACAGCGCTAGCGGGAGTCCAAAGCTCAACCTAAACAGACTGGTGCGCTCCAGCGGCCAAAACGACAAGAGATCATGCATCATTCAGTGATACTCGAAAGATACCAAGTAATTATATAGTAGGATGACTAAGAGCTAATTATTTTAATGAGAACGGTGTCGAGACAGGTGCTACCATTTTGAAGCATCACTACAAAATACAAGGTTTCAACTAAAACTATATAACGTTACTGTAAAGATCCCTTTAGTTCAATAGGAGATTTTAGGTAACCTTTGGAAAATGAAGACAATTTAGGCTTCATCCTGTTCTCAGAATTTCAACAAAAGAATACGTTTAACGTAAACGTATAGTCAAGTACCTACTGTTATAGTATATGTAAGGTTTATTAGGGACTAAAGACTTATGGGGGGAGCGTTTGCCTTGTTGCTTTAATGGATATGAATATAAGGAATGCGGCCATGTTGAGTATGTTATGATAAATATAACAAATCGTTGTCGAGCTTCACAGTTCTAGAATATGGAAGAAATGTTTAATAATTATAAGGTAACACAATAATCAAATATTTACTCTGTTTAAAATACAAATACCTACCTACCTACCTAGTTGCGTTTCGTCTCCTTCTGACTGTTTCGAATTTCATATTATGCTTAAGAAGAAAGAATAGTATTTTTTTCTTGACAAAATTTGAAGGAATAATATCATTGTTGAAATGGGACCAAAATACGAAATTGCGCTCATTTCTTTAATACCTGTTAGACATGAAAGCTCTTTTGGATTAAAATCTCGAATGTTTCCTTGCAAAAATATTTGTGTACCTTTATCCGTGATTTGGAGTTTTTGAATCTCTTATTTACCGCAAAATATTTTCTTATACAATATTTACTGTGACTTCTTCAACCTATCTTTACCTAAATTTAAATTGTATTCATGTCATACAAGTTCTTTGTAGGTTTACTATCATTGTAATATCTACATTATAATCTTTTATAACCACATTTTATCTAATATGTATTGCTAATAAAAAAAAATGTTTTTAAAGTTGTTTTCTTGGACTCGATTATGATTGATAGTAAGTACCTACCCAATATAATATACATGATAAAAAAACAAAGCTAACACCACCTCTTTTTTTTAACTCTTAAGCATAACTCCTACAACCAAGTAAATTAAATGATTTCGTAAATATTAAAAGTGTGCTTTCTAATATAATATTCAACGTTGACATATTCAGACTTGCCCAATATAAAATAGGTAAAATAAACACAAAGGAACAAAGGCTCGAGTGTGAACGGTATGACGCCTATCTCGATAATTTGAACAATAATCGCCAAAGAACACATCATATGCGATGACAATCTAAATCGTACATCATAAACAAACAAACGAGTATTTTTCACACGACATCGCGTGTAATTCACAAAGTTGTTACATTTTTAACAATGGAATGGACAGCCTAATGTAGAATATTTAATTCGTTGCGCGTTATATGTACCTACGGTTGTTTTCAGCTTTTAATATGTTTCACTGAATGATTTGTTGAGTGCCATATTCGTTTTCAAGCTTGTATTTATTTTGAAATAAACGTAGGTATCTATAACTCCCACGTTTTTTAAGTGGAAACATTATCTTAGCTGATGATTGATGATTTTGAAATAAGTAGGTCTTGACTAAAAGTGAATATGACCCCACTAAATAAAGTATTGTTCCTGCATATATATATACATATTTTCGTTAATGTACAAATATATAGAGATACGCGTGATGATGAAATTTACGAAACCACGAAATTCTGAATTTAATAAAACGACACGTTCTTGATTCTAGCATTCTTAAAACTTACTACGTTATAATAACGGATTTAAACGCATATTATATTTTATATGCGGATATTTCGAATTTACAGTTCCCAAAGTTGTAGCACAACTGAGCTGACGGTACTCTACGTGAAAGACATCATAAATGATTAGATACTGTCCACTTAAAAAACAAATACACACCTCAATTTTTATATAATATCTACGACACCACCGCGAACCAAAAAAATGTGAATAAATAAATAAATCCACATGAATTGTTTGTAATTTGCATGCGACACGGCATCGCCGTGTTGGTAGACGTGTCGTGTTTCGGTAATAATATGGTGCGCATCTACATTTCTCTATAAAGATACTAAAAATAGGTATAAGTATAGATAGATTTTTTTACTAGGTTTACAATGATAGGTTACTTTATATACTCAGTTTTCACGCTTCGCTTTTTACGCTGAAACTAAGGCCGTGAAAGGGGTCGTTACGCGAACATTAAGTTTTGAAACAAGAGGGTCAAAAAAGAGATCATTCAACGAAGAGTGCCTGGAATCCAGGAATCTTTAACGGTTATGACCTCTCATAAAAGATAATAAGGTACGTTTAACGACAACTATTATAGTCTCCTTTCTAAAGACGTAGACCAACCTTTCATTAAGTTTGTTTACATAGCGCCTGTTTCATTATGTCCAAGCGTCTGTTAAACTCCAAGTACCTTTTTGAATAAATTATCCACGGATGTGTGCGTTCACATGGGCTTGCATTACATATAGGCGCAATGCCTGGTCTGGCACCTATATGATCATCCCCAAATGCACGCGCAATGAAATTTGTTAAAATTATTATTAACGGCGTGAATTCGATATATATTTGTTAAATTTTGTCTAATTCATTTGCATGAAATCTTTTCCTTTTATTGTTTGGGTATTGTATGAAATGTGTACGATTTATTTTTATTTCTTCATTGCAATTGTAGCCATATAGACCAACATGACTTCCATTCTCGGGAATAAAACACAATCTGCGTGCATGTGACACGTTCCATTAACGCTAACACACGCGTGCATGCTGATCTAGGTAAAAGAAAAGTTTGTATGATAATAAATAATATTTTCTGGTTTAAATATCGGAGGTCTTGATATTTTTCACCACAGAAAACCTTCTGGTACTTACTTATATAAAGGACAAGCCAAAATAGTATTGAAAATGTATTTAAAAAAATTGCCGTTTGAAGCGAACTAAGTCCCTACTAATTATTGGAGATTTTTATGTATGTGGTATTTAAATGCCTCGTTTTTCAAGTATCTGCTATCTATATACCTACCTATTGTAAAATTCATGATAAATACCAGTAACATTTATCAATTTAGGTAAGTAAAATTTTAGCAAATACATAAAGTTGAAGTGAAATTTTTGCACAAGTTAAACTGTTATCCAGATTGCCGGCTATGTCGGCCTGTCAAAACTAAGTTCCGCATGCATCCTACGAATAAACGAATTACGACGAACCCAGCCGAGCGAAGTATTATCCAGAAAATAAAGTTTTTCAATCCAATGGAGAAAAATGTTTAACCTACACAGGTGCGCGGGAATACAAAGGAGGTAAAAAATGGTTTATTTTCATAACCTAAATAAAACCGTGCCTACAGCGTGCAGAACCGAAAACCCTGGACTCCTGTAAGGCCGAAAATACAATCGAAATATTTTACAGCTTGTTTTTTTCATATTTTTAATCAACCTTACAACGAAAAAGACAAATATTTCGTTTCAAAGTTAGTTAGTATACCTACTCGTAAAAGCTTATACGCCCGCGACACAGGCTTACTAAACAGGTTTACACGATTGTTAAAAGTTTAAACATAAAGTAAATAGCGGACGCAGTAGGTCTGTCGTTGGCAACTAGGTCAACGGTACTCGGCCGCTTGTTGCATTCGTATACCACTTCCACATAATGATGAGTAAAAAACATTTAATGGAAAAAAAGATATACCTTTAGGTATATCTTTGTATATCATGTAAACATGTTACTGACGTAGAACACTAAAAATGCAGTATAGCGAGATTTGGTAAGATAATGTTATGATATCAATTATTATATACTAGTGGTCCCGGCAGACTTCGTCCCGCCCGGCAATGTCGATTTGACAGTTGTCATTGTTGCGTTTTGTTATACTATTTTTAACAAATGAGCTAAGTAAATATTTTTTTTTTTTACTGGATCGGGATGAAAAGTATCCTATGTCCTTTTCCTGACTCTAAGCTACCTCCCCGCTAATTTTCAGCCAAATCAGTTCAGCCGTTCTCGAGTTATAAACGGGGTAACTAACACGACTTTCTTTTATATATATAGATATATTATGCTTTTTGAATGTACTGTAGTATGTAATACGATAACCATTTATCGTATTACGGTTTCATACTGTAAAACAATTTACTTTCATAAACTAAATTTTAAATAAGCTTTACCTAAGTACTTACCTAAAATATTATGTAAATTTTTGGCAGATAGGTTTCAGATTTTTGCATAATTACGACTTAGAGTTATTAGTACTTAGATAGTTGGCTATATTATCTATAGGCAGTACCTACTTAGGAGAAAGGGGTAAAATGATCCCGTACCGGTCGAGTGCCGACTGATCACCCGACCGTCGCTGCGCGGTCGTCCCCAACTAGAAAAAATATAATTGTTGCCGGGGCCACGTTCCTCGAGGCAGATTTCCGTCCACTACCAAAACCATGTCGCCTATGGTCAAGTTTGGTTCTGTGTTTGCGCCAACCTGTCGCTGATGCATTGTGGGCAGGACTTCCTTTAGCCAGCGTTTCCAAAAATGGTCTGTCAACCTCAACGCCTTCCTCCAGTCGTTCCGCAGTAGGTCATGATCGTCCAATGAGGCTGGGAGCGACTGGTTCGATGATGCGCCGATGAGGAAGTGGAATGGTGTTAACGCTTCTTCGGGACTATCGGGACTGATGGGTACGTGACTGAGTGGTCGGGAATTCACAATGGCTTCCGCTTCTAGCAGAAGAGTTGCTAGGATCTCCTCATTCGGTGCTCTCTCACGAAGCGTGGCATCTAGCGCCACCTTCACGCACCGGTTAAGGCGTTCCCAACAACCCCCGAAGAATGGTGCTGCAGCAGGAATAAATTTCCATTTGGACCCCACGTTGGCCACAAAATCTTCGACTTCCGTTTGATAAAATTGTTTCAATATACGAGCAGCACCGACAAAACACGTGCCATTATCCGAATAAATGGTGTCGGGTGTCCCTCTCCTAGCAATAAAGCGGCGTATACACATTATGGCCGAATTAGCCGATAGGGAATGGACCAGCTCCAAGTGGATGCCTCGGGAAGTCATGCAAGTAAATAGGGCGACATAGCGTTTTTCTCGTCGTCGTCCAATGGAGATGTTTAGTGGGCCAAAATAATCTAATCCGGTAAATGTGAATGGGCGGCGATGATGGGCTAGGCGCTGAGGTGGTAGATCTCCCGTCATTGGATTCATTGGTTTTGACCGTTTAATCCGACAAAATAAACACTGGCTTACTACGCTTCTTACGGTGTTTCGCATGTGAAGAAGCCAGTAGCGTTGCCTCATTTCATTTATCACCATCTCGTTGTTTGCGTGTCCTGCTTTTCTATGAAAAATAATGAACTAACAAACGAGCGACAGGGTGGCGGCCGTCCAGAAGGATGGGGAGATTTTACGTCAGTGGCGACATTCTCGATGGCTCCAATTCTGCCCACCAATCTGAGTAAGCCGTCCTCTCCCATCTTCGGAGACAGCTTAAATAGGCGACTGGTTCTGGGAAGCAGGTCATTTTGCTGGATACATTGTATTTCTTCACGGAAGTTATCTAGTTGCACTCGCTGTAGCACGTGCCTTTCTGCGGCTTGTATTAATTCTGATGATAGAGGCGGTAGAGTGGTGGATGTAGGTGCGATCGCCCGTCGGCGGTCTCTGACAGCGGTGCCAGTGACATCGACTCTACTGTTCAGAATTGAGCGGAACTTAGCCGCAGCCTGCAAGACCCGAGCAGTTGCACGAAGTAACCGTAGCCAATCACTGAAATGAGACAAAAGGTTCTGAGTTACCACCAAGTGACCAACCACTAGGCCAGAAGAACGTTTTAGTTCTTCTTGAGCCAGAGGTTGTTCAGTGAGGAAACATTTCCTTGATGTCTGCTGACATAGCGATACAGCCCTCTCTGAATCGAAACAGAATACCTAATAAGTTTGCTAAAAGATCAGGTCCCTGAAGAAGCAAAGAATTCAAAGAAACGCCTTGATTAGTAGCAGCTGCGTCATGAACTACACGTAGCTTACGTTTTTGCGGATGATAAACGCCAAAATGAGGTAAATACATTCTTATTTTTATATTATTGTTTGAATTTACAAGAAGTTGAGCACTGCTAACATTAGCAACGTCGCGATCGGTAATAGTATGAGCATAATAAGTAGCACGATCACATTCTTCTGCGTAACCTTTTTCTAACATGTTATTAATAAATTTTTGATAAGCTTTAGCAAAGTCAGGTTCTCGTAGCATGCGTCTTTCTAAACTCATGTAGCGTGAGAAAGCTTGCGGATAGCTGTCCGGAATATATTGAATGTTATCACGCCATGGAAGCCCTACTTCATACCTACCTGATGGCAAACGTCGGGTTGTAGACTCTAAAATTTCAATAGCACGCAAATCTTGTTTGCTATGAAATGTTTCACGTTTACTGATGCCTAGTGAATCAAGTTTGTATTGCTCCTTAATAAGAAGTTCCAAACGTTCTGTATCTGACAGCAGAGCATGGTCGACATGACAATGGTTTATAAATTCAATGGGTTTAGTTTTACTAGAGGCTACTCCGTACAGTGTCCAACCTAGCGGAGTGTGGCAAGCAACGGGCTCATTACGTTGGCCGGAGCGGACATCGTGCGATATCGATAGATGCCAATGCTCAGCGCCAATAAGCACAGTAGGTGTAGCATCACTATATGTTAAAAAATCTACTAAGTCGCATAAATGGCTATATGACTGTACAGAATGCTTTGACAATGTCTGTGCGCTTAAATTAAGCGACGGCATTGCCTTAGCATGTTTAACTAAATAAACGTCAGTCCTCACCAACAATAATAATAAGCATTGATAAATTAAAGGCAGATGGGATTCGATGTTTTGCATTTGCCGTCACGTAAAAGTATAGTCCCGTGTGAGGTTGGTTCACAGCTCTCATTTAGAGAATGTGTTACTTTTATATAATATACTCCACAGTTTACTTCCAAGCACCTAGTCCATATCGTATTGATATCAGCCTGAATCTAAATACAAGTTTAAGATGTCGTAGAATACTTTTTAGTAACTGGGTCACTATCATTTTTGGTCATAAAAAGTATGACGCATCAACATAACGATGATTGAAAGTGCTCACTTCATAATAATATTGAAGATAAAGACGTTACAAAAATATTTTAATTCCTATAAAGAAACAATTTGTGAAAAGTTGATGCCGTTTTAGTAATTTAATACAGTTGTCTCGGCGTGCTCAACTTTTAACTATCACCGACTATTATAACTTCTATTACGTACCTAGCCGCTTCAAAGTATACACCCATTTAAAACACTCTAAAGTGCATAAACCTTCAACGTCATATCCTGCATTTCCCACTTGTGCATCACGTTACTGGTCCCAGCTAATGTGCAGTAAAACTAGTATACGCAGTTAAAATTGTGGCAAAGGTCAGTTCAGGTAAACTACACGTGCGCGAACTATTAACAACCGACTAACGCAAACCAACTTTTACAATTAATCTGCAGTAGGTACTGTACTGCGACTGACATCGCTCCTAACGGTATTTTTGGACCTGCAAATTAAATTGCTTTGGATATAGGTTCCAGTGAAAAAGTTACCTACCGATTTTTATTACCAATATTTTAAATGGAAATTCTCGATTTCAAAAAGTTTCAAAGATATCCGTTTACAAATAACTTGGTTAATGGTTTAGGTAGCTACGACTTAATATAGCGTATATTAAATCGTGAATAATGAAAATTTGAAATCTATACTCAGAAATTTTAGAAGATAATCATGGATCAATACTATTGTTCAATTTTCTATTTTAATTAAAGAAATTGGATACAGGAAAATCATTTGTTGTTTATTAGGTATTTACTTCCTGTAGGTACGTGATTTTTTTTTTCAAATCCACTTTATAGTAAAAGAAAAGAATAGAAAAATGTAACGTTAAAGATAAGCCATCTTATTTAAAATTGAATTTTCGTAATGGTACATTTGGATTAAGACAATGCACTAGGTAGGTAAATACTATTTTAAAAGAGCGATATAGTAAGCAACTATTTGCACTTGCTTCTATCTGTATAAGCTGAGAACTATCAATATCTGCTAGAGATAGTGAGTCTCATGTGCTCGGGTAAACTACATCCTATTGATCTTAATAGCAGTGACGAACTATTCTCAGCTGTATGACAAGCTAACAGCAAATATTATTTCATATATAAAAAAAAACAATTGCTATGAAACAAATAATATAACGGAGCATCATAATTTATTGTAATAAAAATCAAATAAAAAAATCAGTTAAAAATATTGAAACATGTGCCTGACTCGAATAATTTAATGAAAAACTAGTTCTAATTCTAACGTGAGTACCTGCCTATCTCAAATTATTTTTTTAATGGTTATATGTAATACGTAAAATCTGAAAATGAATTCATTTATGTATTATCTGGTTACTTTACCTAAGCTCCTACTTATACCGGCATACTAGTGTCTACCAATACCAATATGCTAACTTCGAGGCCTCGTGCAAGTGAGTCTACCATTACCACGAGTATACAACATTGAACAACTATGTGATCCATCGAACTTGCAACGTATTAGATAGTGATGCCGTGAAGCGGACGTAGTGCAACTGGAATTGCATTATTTATTTATAGTAGTTAATTATTTAGTTACCTACTTCCTCAGCGGTACGTGAATTGCCAAAGTTGTGAGTAGACGTAATTGTTCCAAATACTAGATTAGAAAATAAATTATAATTGAAATGTGAATAAGATCAACGCAAACGTGCCCTCGGTACTGTTGATCTCATTTAATTTCTGGGTAGGCAAAAAAATGCATGATTAACCTTTTATAAGTTGTATCTTGTTTATTTAGTCACAAATTCTAACCGTATTCACCGGACTATGAAACTTTTAATGATACACATTTTCGACATACATACAACTATCTAAAAAAAAACATCGTGACGCAATTTCCATAATGGCATGGGTGACATGTAGCGCGACAAAACGTCTGTCACTGTCATACATTTAAGATGAGAGAAGGAGTGACATTAACAGATGCTTTTTCGCGCAGCAAAAAGCTATCCCTCCTGGCTCCTCGCGAGTTATCAGCAAATCCGCATTGGAACAGAGACTAGGTTTAATTCTCTAGATACTTCTTGAAGTGTCGAGCAGAGGGATGATATTATTCTAGAGTATAATAACAGCGTGTCGACTCGTCTAGCTAAATCGGCTCCAGGGATGCTATCTAGCTTGTGAAGTGGCTGTACTAACACGGTAGCCAGCGTGAAATTAACGATATTGTACTTGCTGCTCACTCACGCTGAATATCGGAAGCCACAATGTTGACTAACCTTCATGACATTGCATAATGAATCAAAAGAAAAGGTTGATGAACTCGCCTAGTTGAAATAAGTAAATGTACTTATCTCGTATTATGTTAACTCTTTACGATACGTAACTTTTAAAAAGCTGTAATAATAGAAATCTATTTATACTTAGGTCCTTTTGGAAGATCGGTGGCTAATGATAAAATTCAGGGTTTAGTAATTGATGAACCCTTATCGAGCTCAGAATATCAATTAATAAACCAAGACCGAATCGTACGTTTCGATAAATCACTAAACTATCCAAGTAGTAGATAAATTAATTAGTTTCTATATTTAGATAAGATTTGTTATTTGATTTGCAACTTCTTTAAATTTTAGATTGATTTTGTAGACCTAATAATTTATTTGACTATTATAATAGAGTCAAAGTAATCTTTGAAAATTACAGCAAATGTTTAATGGTATTACTTAGGTACTGTAGGTATATTTTTTATCATATTTCTATACCTTAACAGATTCAACTATTCTAAGTTATTAAAGTAAATATTATGTTAGCGAGACTGATTTGTCCAAGGTTATAAGTATATATATATATATTTTGGTTTACGTAAAATCTTAGCCCAATCTTTATTTCTGTTCACAAAGCCCGTGTTGTCATAAAAATCACGAAACAAACAGGAAAATTTCAAGGGTTGTCGCTATCAGTTGTTGAAACAGCATCAGAGATAAACAAATCCCGCAAACAGTTGACGCGGCGTACCTAATCTCGGACTCTCGCAGCCGCCTGCCACGTCAAGGATTCCGCCAAGAAATTTAATTTGGAAACAGGCAAATTGTCGCGAAAATATTTTTGTTGGAGGGTTAGCTAAATTTAGGATACGCTTGAAGGCGACGTAGTAATACAGTGAGATAACACCTCTTTTATTGCGAGAACGCGTAGGTGTTAGTGTTTCCGAGTGTCTTAAACTGCAGATAAATAAAACTTTTAGTATTAGAGATTATTATTTACCGTACCGTACCTATGTAGGTACGTTGTGATAACACAGGTAGGTTTTTTAACCCACACGTAAAATGATAAGATCGCTTCTATATTAAATTTCTTCCTCCTGATATGGACAATTTACCTGAGCTTGCCCCTAGTTAGTGTATTCACGAGGCGCATGAAATGAATCCTTGCCCGTGTATACAAAATTTATGGCCAATCCTACCGCCCAAACTATGCATACACATAGAGCAAGATCACAGACCCGCCAGACCTTAATTATTATATGAGATAGGTATGGATTGTGCATTTTAAATGTTTTTAGACAACTTATCCACTTATTTGGTAAAAAATATTGTCAATGGTAACCATACCAAAACTTAAGTATGTTAATTTGAATAAAGATATAAATAAGAATATGTGCCTACTGCCTACCTACGTACCGAAGCAAAAATATCGTCGTTAAAATACGTGAAATTATAGGTGTTGATATAAACATCACAAATAATCTTAATATAAAAAAGGTAACGGTTAATGCCTGATTACTCATAAATAATAATAAATTGCCCCTAACATAATAAAACATAATGTACTTACAGACATTTTTTTTATGAGTTTATTACAAAATGTCAGCTTATAAATATGAGCAGATTAAAAAAAAATACATCTGGTAAGACTGTACGTTTTTAAGACCAGATAGAGATTTACAGATGTAAATCTCAAATCCCGTATGGCTGGTTACATTGTGTCTTTTTCCGACCTATGAAAATATTAAATTTAATCACATGACTTAAGATTGTTCAAAACCAACGCCGTTCAATGTATATTGGAATGATAGCACACACAAATACCTAGAGTAAGCTTGAGTGAGCGCCTGAGCGCCTGCCAATAAACCTACCGAGTCAATATTAACAGAGGCAAATAAGTTTTTATATGACGTTATAAAATGGGACACGCGGCGACCGTATAAATTTCAGTTAATACACGAATATTACAAGAGGATGGATTTCACCTAGAGCGTAGTATTTTAGTACTCAAATGTACGTTTATAAACAATGTTATCAATATTAACCAGTACTCACGTAATTTCAAACCTTTAAATTTTATTTAAAACACTTCCGACCTTTTATTGAGCTAACCTGATGAAACCAGGATGTGAGGCTGGAACTCCAATGTGATGATAATTAGATTTTTTTTTAAATTAACTTTAAATACATAAAAAATTAAACGAGTGTTACCAATTCCAATTCGATCAGTTTTAACTTTGACGGTGTTCCGCACACTGCTCACAAAATGCCCATCCTGACAACTTTAGGGATTTCAATTTCCTTAAATCCCTTCTTAGTGGGGTTTGGTGATGACGGCAAGATTATCCTAAATTTCTAGAGCAAGGTCAAAGTCCCCATATTTCTGTAAATGCTAGTAGAAATAATTAGGTATTTTTAGAAATATTAAACTTTATTCAAAATAAATTTAAATAGAAAAATGTGATAAACGAGACCTATGCACATAGACTCCACGACCCGCCTTCACTCATCTCTCGCAAACATTTATATACACTACAACATCTGTATATACTTAGCATAAAAAAGTATTCAAAAAGATTATAATGATATTTTTGTACAAAGACAAGAGTAGAAAAATATCATTATAATTAAAAAAACTAATGGTATTGAACCAAAAATATCAATCGAATTATCGATTGATAGATCGTAGTTAATATATTCAAAAAGATCTTTTCGTATTAAAAAAATGCTTTAGATATATTTAACTGACAGCTGATTGGTTTCCGTCAGAACCCGGAAACCCGCAAACTTTCAATATGGCAAGCTCCCATAATTTTTTACCTGTTTTATAATGTTTTTCTCGTCCTTATTTCGTATGGATAGAGTTGAAATTTGTTTGCAGATGTCAGGTACTTCAGTATTTCGGCTAGACCACGGTAATTCTGGCGAACCGCGAGCGCACTCGACCTCGTGTGCTAAAAGCCGGGAACTTTAGATAAGTTGTGGTAAATATGTACTTTACTCTCTTACTACACGTGTTATCGGTGTCAATCGTTTTTTTTTTTCGAATAATATTAACTTTAATGTTTTAGTAAAAAAACGTATTATTATGTAGATGAACCAGAACATAGTATAATTTAATTGTTGTAATGAATTACAAACGAAATATAATTAGACTAGTAATCCTAAGTAGTAGAAGGTAGGTACTTATCTCGAAATCTAATCAATTTCTGAAAAAGTTCTGCTCAGCAATGGTTCGATGGGTTTCTTATTGTTATTTAAGTGTTCTTTGCTTCGAAATCCTATAGACTACCTAGCACTAAATCGTATTTGGGATCAACAGATGTCTGTACAGAATTCGTAATTCGTACGAATTACGTAAATATATTGTTATTAAGTAAGTACAAAATTACCTGAATAATATCATTTCCGAGACTGATGATCTTTGTCAACGTTTTATTTTTATAAATCATAAAGTATATAACGAATGTAAGTACTTAATAGTAAGTGGGTACGAGTCAAACAAGAGAGAAAACCTGAAAAGTTATATTTAAATTTTTGAAGTAGGTACAGGGAGGTATCTCCCTTAGAATGCGATCAAGATAACAGTAGCTTGACAAAATCAGAAAGATGTCTACCTAATCTATTACGACAGACTATATTATTATATAAGACTATAGCTTTATCACCAAGTGACTACTTAATTGTACGGCAAGCACTTCCAGACCATTGACTCCCAAGGAGGATAAAAGTCAATTTCGACCTTTCGGCAAAGGGTACTTAAGACCGTTCTCTGTCAAGTTGTTAATATGAATGTCCGAATAGCAACTTAATAAACGAATATCGTTTCGCATAAGTAACCTTTACTTGATGGTAATAAAGGTGAATTTGCATGAAAAAGTAAATTCCCGGATTCAGCGTCAAGCTAAATTGAATTTGGAGCAGTCAAAGCAAAATTGTTAATCGAAATAGTGTTACTGATTGCAATAGTGTTACGTTCGAATCGTAAATCTGTATTGCCAAAGCTTAAAATATTGATATCAAAAAGGCATGGATTAAATAAAATGATATTGAGACTTTATCGAAATCATATTTTTTAATAACGACGTGAACTTTGGAAAAAATGTAAGTAAATTAATAATTAATGTACTGTTATTTAATAACACACGGACTCTTTACTAACCAAATAAATCAACTTGCCTAACTACCTGACGTAGGTACATATATATAATTCTACCTCATTAAAGTCATACTTCAGGAAGGACTCAGATTTAAAAATAATGATGTCATAATTAAATTCAAAATCTGTGATTTAACCTTCTCTGATGCTCGCACACTCAAAGGTGCTCGGTTCTAATCTGCATAAAGCCATCCACTCGAAAGAGGTCGGCTAAACCCTTACTTGACCTGAAACTTCGGAAAGCTCTGAAAGTTTGTCGGAAATGCATTATAAATCTGACCAAATGTCAGATACGATAATCAAATTTGGATATTAAGTTTACCCTTCTTAGTTTCAAGTTTTACCCTATTATATACTTAGGTATCCAAACAAGTTGTATTTCGTAAATTTGATTGGATTTGACAAAAAAAATGAGGAAGTATAAGCAAGCCAGAAAATAAATGAAAAGCTGAAAATATACCTTTCTTGAATAGTTTAATCCTTTCTTACAAAAACCGGATTACCGTCTAGTTAGTTACGTGACGGGCTGAATAGTGACGGACCTTTCTTTTCATCTCGTAAAAAAAGAACATCGTGGAGAAATGTCTTTAATATTACCATACCACACCACAACCACATACGTGACAACCTTTGACACAATACCATTGGTCTATCATATTGCCATATTTATTACCTACCTAAGTACGCAAGAAGTTTTCAAGCTGTATGGAACTCATGCCAATAATCCCTCAATCTCGGCTCAACTCAAACTATGTGCCTTTGCTGGCTTATTGCTCGGGTCTCGACTAAGAACTATTTCTGAGACGTACATCTTCATTATACTCGTCCAATCTAGTTCAGGCAGGTTTGGATGACAAACTTTAAGGTATCTGTCGATATGTGCTGAAAATAATCCGTGGAGGAAAAAGTAGCTATAGGTATCGTAAAACAGTCGTGAAAATATATGAAAGAAATTGTTTCGTGATTTTAAACAATACCTTGTTTTTCATTCGTTAAACATGAATTGACAAGTGACAATAGTATAAATTAAACAAATTTCGAATTATAAAAAGAAAATAAAATTCAGTCAGCAATAGAAATATACAAAAGAAAACCTTCTATTGTTTCTTGACTGCCCACAATATGACAAGATGTTGCTGGTAATTATTTTTATTACGTACCTACACGATTGTAAAAATTGTAAGTAACTAACCAAAAATATAGATGATGATATTTAAAAAAAGCTGGTTGGTATATACGAGAATATGTTAAGTACAGTATTATTTCTATATAAAAGAAAATGCCAAGTAACGAATGACCAATTTAAAGTCACTGGACTGTGATAGAGAAAATAATCTTGTTTCTGACAAGACCCTAGCATAACTGATGTATGGGTGGACATTACTGGTAAAGATTATATTTTATTATTTTGGCAGCTATGTTTTACTGTCTGACAGTCAGTGTTAGGCTATAATATGTTCAGTCTGCTACGAATATACTATAAAGTTTACAAAATGTCAGCATTATAAAAATATGTTAAAGTTGAATCCATTATACCTAATAGTTTTAGTCCAATGTAATAAAATGCGAAATTATTAAAAAATATTATATCATAGGTTGATCCGTAATCAAAATAGCCAGTCAAACTTTCATACCATATCCTAAAATTGTATAAATTATACTTAATATATGAAATTGCAAACATCTAAATTCTTTTAACACTTTTTACAATAAAGCAAAATGAAATAACTTTATGAATCTAAAGCCAACACAAAGTGAAATTTGCTTTGAGTACAAGAAGATAATTTCATAGCAAATATTATATTACTATTATTATGAATTCTGATTTATTATGACCCTGACTTTAAAACAAAAAAAAACTGAGTACCTACCTAAAATTTTGTATTATAAGCTTATTGGATCGCACATAAGCATCATCTTTCAAGTCCGGTTATTTTTACTAACCTTTTTACTGTGTATAAAAGAATCCGCTCCCTAATTATACCCTCATTGCTTGAATATAAAGCTGTCAATTACATTATATTAACCTTACACCATAAGTTCTTAGAGGTGTTTAGTGTGTTTAATTATGATTTTTTTACTTCATTAATTTTATCAAATATCATTTTCATTGGAGGAAACGTTCCACATCCGCATCATGAAGTACCTATTATTGTTCTGACGGTTGTAACAACAGACCTTTGATGTAATTCCAAATTCTCTATTACAATAGACATTTGACGTAGGTTCTCGAAACTTGGCCTTAGGCGTACGACTATATTTAGAAGTGAAAATGATTAAAATCAAACCCTTTAAAGCAATTACACTATTTACTTACTGTCTGTTTATAATCCAAATAAATTTGATCAAACCTGGTATTGGAATAAAACCACTTTACTTAATTTAACTCGCTAAGGTATATTGATTCTACGTTAACTTTTTAATAATATAGTTTGTTAATATGAGAAAAGATTAATTCCAATCAATCTATACTAAGTAATATAATAAAGAGGAAAAGTTTGATTGTTTGGATTGAATAGCCTCCTAAACGACTGGACCGATTTGATATATTCTTTTACTATTGGAAAGTTACACAATTCCCAGAGTGACATGAGCTATAAAAAAAGGGATCCAGGCGAAGTCGGGGCGGGCCGCTAGTATTTAATAATCGCGAAAGCATCAGAATTTTGAAGTTTTTTATTGAAATGTCGCTAATGCAAAGGCGACTCGTATAGTGAGGATAGGTAGGTACAGTTGTTAAATAAATCTTATCGAATCGTTTTCTTCTGCATTACCTAATACCTATATCTGTTCTCTCTTAACAAATCTATTAAGGTAGGGTTTATAACCAATATGTCCGAATTCAAAGCCATTCTCTTCTACTATTTTTTATTCTATTCACATGCCTGTATAATAACTACGAGGAGTGTTCCGCCAAATTAAACGGCTCGGATCAAGCGTTCACAAGTAAACGGTATGGTACTAGTAATTATATACTTAAATGTAAATTTACAATATAAATTGTATTTACATCACTTGCTAAACTCTTTCGCTCGCTGCTGAATCCTCGGTATAGGTACAACTACAATACAAATTGTACAGTAAAAAAAAGTAAATTGGTTTAAAGAATAATGCTTTGTGTATTTTTTTCATTCTTCTTGTTTCTTAATTACTTAACCTTTGTGATTACTTCAATATTTACTCAAAATGCTCATTTCCGAATTATTCTACACCTAATTTTTCAGAGTCGGTACTCAAGAAGGTCTGTGTGGAGTGATTTACGAATGTAATAATTTCGTTTTTATTTCTCACTCTTTAATATCACAAAACGAGGACTACCTATCACACTGTATTTAAACGCAGGTATCTTTTGCGGAATAGTTCACAATTATGGCGGAACAATGGCGCTCACGTCGGTGTGCGCGGCTTCCGGCGCCCCACCTTGCCTTCCGCTGCACACTTCGTTCTATAGTTAGAACGCAACGCTTTGTGTGCTGAGAAACAACTAAACTGGTACGCTGAATCGTTACGTAAACCAGTACGTAATTTTACATATTATCTACATATATAAAAATCAATGCCACTTTTCGTTGTAATTTTATAACTCAACAACGCCTTTACCGATTTGGCTAATTTTGTTCTTGAATTATTGGTGGAATTTCAGGGAAGGTTTGTAAGTAGAGAAAATTTAAAAAACATCTTGAAAAAGTGTAAAATCAACATCTTAGTTTACTCCCATATACAAAGTGATTGACGGTAAGTGACAGAAGACTTTGACATATCTTTGACGAAACAATCGCACGGGCAGGACGACGTCTGCCGGGGCCGCTAGTTATAGTTATATAAATAAGAAAGAAAGGAGTACGTAACATATCAAAGACGCTAAATATTACTGGATTGAAATTCAGCAAGGCGAACCCGAGGATTCCCTGTCGTAGACTCTCTTCGCTACGTAGTGGAGAATTCACGCGATCTGCTATACGAGTAGCGTGAATTGATATTGCCATTGAATATGTGAATAGTGAAAGGGTTTTTTCTTTGCGTATTTAGTGGCAACTTATTTTTCATTCATCCTTTACTCTTAGAACTGGTTGTAAAGGAATGACCAAATAAAACTTGGAATTTAGGAAAGAAAAAGTTATTTACTTTATTACAATATCGGTCAGGGAGAAAGTTTTTTTTTAATGTTGCCACATTCCGGTAACATAGAGTAAAATTATATTTAATCATATTAATGTCAACAATGTATTAGGTAGGAATTATATTAAATATATAAAAGAGATTGGCTTTGAAGAGATGTCCACAACAAACAAACCCTATTGATTGATTACAACACTTCTCATAGCCGAAACAGTCTCGCTAATGCTTTATGTAAAATTGAGATTGGTGTAAATATAGATATGTATACGTCGCATTGTCTATTTACCTATATAGATAATTAGTACTAGTAATTTGATGGTATTGGTAAATTATGCAATAGAAATAGTAAAAGAGCATTTGCAAATTTTATTGTACAAATAAGGAAATTTGTAAAACGATCTTTTGCTCTTCAAGTTAGAACATATCACCAACATATTATTGTCAAGCGTGTAGTTCCATAAAAATGAGAATACTGTTATCATTTTTATTACAATCTCTTTGCTTCAATATCTACTGTCAAAGATCGGAAATAAAGGGAAGATCGAGTTGAACAGGTTGATATCAAGCGCATCGTCTGCTCAAATGTCTGATGCTAACGGTGCACTACGTGAGAAATGTGAACTGAAAATGGCGTTGTACGAGATTGGCAATTTTTTGTTCTCTTTAAAGTTTCTAGCAGCATGGTAGTTAATTTGATTAGTGCTCGTGAAAATTACTTCTGCTGTTCTGGTAGTGGTGACCATTCGTCAAGATTGTGGCACTCTGATTTCCAAGTTTAGAGGCTACATTGGAATAAAACAACTATAACGGATTTAACTCGAGTATTTTAATTTATTTGCCGATAATTCGAAAACTTTAACATAAAACTAACCTCAGCTCGGTCGTGCTACGAATGGATTTTTTTTCTAAGTTTGCTGACTAATAAAAAAAACAATCGCGATTTATATCCGTTATAGTCTATTCATTCCAATCTATTTTATATATTTGTTTATTCAAATAGATAGCTCAATAGGTACTTGTATATTTTGTAGCTAAAAATACTTATTCATTTTTACAGTAAGTAGGTTCCAATACCTACCTAAATTTACATTATTTTCGAGAGGGAATTAGTGTCAATAATCTTGAAATCTATTAAATCTATTAAATACACAATACCTCTATTTAATGTACAATATTGCAACGATATTGCTTCAGGCTCGTTGCATACGAGAGAACTGCAGTTCGCATGTATTTGTGACGGCTGCATCGTGTACAAATATCTCAGTTACAATGTGGGGCTTGGTTACGCAACTCGAGCAAACTTAAAGTTGGTTTGTTAGCAATCAAATGCGATAAGATTTAGTTCTACTCGGATCTGGAAATGTTCGCTAAGTTTAAAACAATAGGCTCAGCGTTTTGATTAAAGTTAAATGTTGAATTAAGTACCATAACTTATCTTTACGCAACGCCAGCTGATTACATTACGTATTAACCTAGTTTTGAATAAGCTTTAGTAAATACAAAATAATCATTCACTTGAGTACTAACTAACCTCATTTTAATTTATTGACAGCAATCGCTAAAGAAATGTACACGCATTCCAATTAAAGTTGCAAAGTCAAAAGTTTTCTCTCTTTGGTCTCGAGGGTCGTAGCATTTCCCAGACTCAATTACAATTTTTGACACACGCACCAAACTTAATACAACTTTGAAGGCAAATTACTTTTATTTAAGTATCACAACTTACCGTTTCTCGTGGAACACGTCACGAAAGCATCTGTTAAGGAAAAAAATATACAGAATATATTATCTGTTTTGGAGTAAGTTACTTAACTCATATTACAATTGTCGATGTTCCTGTACTAGTTACACCTATAATGTAAGATAACTTTATCACATAATAACCAGTTCACTTAAAATGAAAATTAACTACTTCGACTCTTGAACAATTTACTCTAACAATAAATTAAGTTATTTAAAGCATTGTAGTCTTGAATTTTTGCATAGGTCTGTGTTCTTCCAATATTTGTATTGCTTTTTAACCGAACGAGCAATTAAAATCATGTGTAAGTAAGTTTTTATATTTATATTTCACTTTCTATTCAGTCTATTTCACAATAACAGCAATATAATAAGTAGCGCTAACAGAAACAAAGTTACTATTTAATATTTTATGCTGTTTGGCGGAGTTGCGAAGTGGGATAGTTTCAGAAAGTTTTAGGAGTTTTAATTAAGCCCTCTTTTGGTATGAAATTCCTTAGTTAGTAAATGTAGTTTTGTTTTAATTAGTATGGTTTCAGGAATAGGTATCTTGATTTTGTACTATACAAATTCTATTATTTTTTGCATTATGAAGTTACGACAATTTCTTTTATAAGGTAGGTAAGCAAGTAACAGATCCTTTCTTACAAATACCTACACTTGATGTCTCTTTCAATAAAATAAAATTACTGTACATGTTTGAAATCAAAATTACGAAAAATTGTTAAGTCACTTCGTTTTAATCGAAATAATTAACTTAATTAAGTTATTAAAAGCTACCTAGCAGGTACGTTAGTACGTGCAACTAAATATTAAATCTTAAACATTTTGTATTATTTTTAGAAGTAAGTTCTGACTATTATCCTTTTGATACTTTTCTTTCAATCGGTTTAGCAATATATCCAATTAGTGTTTTTTTGCTGCCGCTTCACTGCGGTTGACGTGCCGCCGAGGGCAATTTTAGGAGGATCAAACTGCCATCAACCCAAGAGTATAGTCCCCGCACTTCTCTCTTATATTGCCTTTATTTTGTGAACGAACTCTATTTTGTTTAGACTGTTGGCATAATTGACCGACTATCATATATAGACCGATATTTTTATTGATGTTGTCCAAAATTATATCAGTGTATTTGTGACTTTAAAAAAAACTAAAATTGTAGTGTAGTTTGGTATTTATTTAGAAACACTTTTATAAGTTATTAACTATACCTACCTAATGATGACGTCTTTGTCACCTATGAAAAAAATAAATAGTGAGCAACTTATTATTTGTATAAGTATGGTAAGTAGGTATATATTATATGATATATAAAACAACTATCTACATCAAATATGGCTGATATTAATTTAGTTTGTCCAATACTATTTATTACATACAAAATTGCTAGTTGCGGATTATTTACCACAATTAGAGCATTTTATCGCTTAACTATCTTCACGTCGAAAGTTTTTATTAGCGAGGCAATTGAGATCTACCGCCGATAAATTCCACTAATGGTTCCGTACGACCGCTATAATTGTCGCTTGATAATAGCAATATACTTATACGTAAATTACAAAAGGGCTATGCTTGCTTCTAAACCCGACAGTTTCGTTAATATTATTCAAAAAGCCAAATAACGTTACGTTCCACATACTTAGGCAGTGTTTCATAAAACTATATATATATATGTATTATAATCATGTCATGTCACAGCCAGCTGGTGACAGTGGTTAATATAGTTAGGTAATTTTATTGTTTAATTATTATATTAAGCAATAAAAAAAAGATACCCTAAAGTATTTGACGCATTAATTAGAACCATATTAAGCCGCAGCTAAATCCCGTTAAAAAGGAGTAGTAATATCTGCGTGAAATTCTTATTGCATAAAATTAAGAGGTAGATCCGACCCGACACCATTAATATGACCTTGGTCCATAGTCAAGTGCCAATCGAAAGAAAATGCAAAAATATCTCGATGACATACTTATGCGAACGAAATGTAACCACGTGATGTTTCGTTTGCCTATATCGATTCCATACAAATTTGACTCTTTTCTACATTACTTCATCGACCTAGTTAACGTGTAAAGCTAATACGTCGTTCCGTCAAATAGAATAAGAGATATTGGAGCGAGCCCGATTCGAATGGAAAATTTATTCATTGATACCTAACTCAATTTTCTATCTCTAACCCGCTGATTTATTGGGTACAATGAAATCACTTGAGCTACATTTCTGTTACTAAATTTGCTTTGCAAGATATCATCTGAATATGACAGTATATCCGTTATGCTTTTGGAAAACCATAGGTAGGTAGGTACATAAGTACGCGCTGAATTGCTTAATATACCAAATATTCAAACATATATTTATAAGTAGGTAGTACCTGCCTGAACCCGCCGAAAATCTCACGAATTAACACATTACTGAGCAACCAGTTTTTCAATTTACTTCGAGCATTGCCTTATTTCAGCGGGGTAATTAATTTACAGGTATGATTTAAATTTCAATGGAACTATAATACAGGTATGAATAAATTTTATAGTTTACTTCATGTGTAGGTACGAGATTGGGTATTATAACTAGTAATCGAAATGATTTTTTTTAAAACTTTGCTTTTTTATTTCTGGCCAATAAGGTTTAAAAGAATATTTTCAGTCAAAAAAACAAGATTAAGTAAATGAAATTTGCTCATTCCTCGATGTTTAGTTTTGTGCAAGACACTTCGTTTATTATCTACTAGCTTCTGCCCGCGACTTCGTCCGCGTGGAACTCCTCCTTTTTTGCAGTCGGTTAAAAAGTAGCCTATGTTCTTTCTCAGGCTCCAGACTTTTTTTGTACCAGATTTCGTTGAAATCGGTCCAGTAGTTATAGCGTGAAAGCGTAACAGACAGACAGACAGAGTTGCTTTCGCATTTATAATATTAGTAAGGATTAGTTTTGGTATTAAACGCTTAAATAATATAGGTGGGTACTTCGAAAGATACATTCTTTTGCTTCTGATGTAAAAATAGTAAATAGTGATTTCATGTACGTAATTAGATAGATAAGAACATTTCACAAGCTTGGGAATATTACATTTCTCAAAAGAAATGAACATCGCAAAAAGAAAATAATTAAATAGAAAAGTTCCTTAGAAATAAATTTACACAGCCGTATTATTCTTCCTTGTTCAATAAAAACTTTCTTTAAATACTTTACTTACAAATAATTGCTTTAATCTAGCTATCTACATTAATTAATTTTGCCCAAAAAGGGTTAAAATACGACCTTTTTAACTAAAAAAGTAACCAACCGGCTTCACAGCGGGTATTCTGAGCGTCAATTAGCGACAATAATTATAGAAATAAAGTAGTTTTAACAACAAAATAAAGATATTTTCGTATACCTAAGAAATTTATTCTTACCTTACCTTACAGTTTTGTTAGAAACATTTTATTTAATCCTACGTTTACAATAACTTTGCGCTGTTCTTATTGAACGTCCGTCAAATAAAACACTGCCGAACAGTTAATATCCGGGGTTATTGCGCTCGTTTCCTTTGTAAATAGAAGAAAATATAAGGAAGTCTTACTTAGTATTTGCATTTGCACTGTGAAAACAGAGAATTAATCTACGTACAGCAGATACTTAATATCGTTGCGTAGCCGCGTAGGTACAATAGTTAGGTAGGTATTAATGAAAACTAAGATCAAAACATTTCACACCTAGTATTTGGACTGTGGTATAAAATTATAACTAGCATGTATACCTATATCATGAAATCTTAAACGATCATCAGTAATTAATATCATAATACTTCCGTATTATGATATTATTCGTATTATGATGAATTATGTTACGTATTATGTACGTATGTACGTATTATGATGATATTGATATATATCATCGCAGTACGTATTCACTTACTGCGTTTATCGTTAGCAGGGCAGAATAAAGTGGATATAAATCTAAGCAAAAGTGTCATATGTGCATATGGGATATCAGTGCAGTAAAATTATTTTTTCATCAGAGAATCAGGATTACCCTAATTAGGTAATTAATTGGTATTAAACTGGCTTAACACTTAAGAAGTCTTAAGCAGGCTCGTTACAGCTTCCCGTCTTTAACGAAGGATTATAGTAAAGGGACTTAAATCGTAATTAAGGCACTTTTGAATTTAAGGCTTTTCTAATCTATGCCATAGGACGGCTAATTTTAAACTGTGGTTCCTGTACGGTTTCCATTGCTTTACAAAGCCTCCGGGTAGATGGTTCGGATAGGTCGAGTACAAGATTTTTTTTTTACCAATTTATTATTATTGTGCTATTTGCAAAAAGTTAATGAGTACATTTCTTAATCGGGATTAATATTTTACTAACTACTTTCTATTATATTATAATAACTATCATAATTACTAAATAAATAGAAAAATATTTACCTTTCACCATGAACCAATAAAAATACACAACTTAAAATACGGTACCTACATAGATTTCTAATATATATTATATATCTATACAAAAAAGTTCCAAGAATAATACACTGTCTGAAGAATACGAATTCCATTACAGTAAAATAGAAAACGCACATCAAAAGAGATGTTCTTTGGCAGTTATATTGCAAACATGTTTATTTCAAACATAATTATCCTTTGAAAATATAAAAGAGCATTCAAGTACATGCTTTTACATAATTCCCTTCCAGGGGTTATATGTCACATAAGGGAGAATTAATAATATCTAAAGCTTTGAGGGTTATTACTCACATAAATACAATTTCCTTGTTTATTTAAAAAAAATATATGTTATTCTATACAGTACCTAATGATTGCGCATTGTGTCTTCTTAGTAGGTAAACGTTTTTTTAGTTTGTACTAAGTATGTACACAAGAATATGTCTTCATTTACCTATGTTTGAACAACAAAGGAAATATATTATGTCTATTTACTCTTGTATATATCCAATATCACGCTGTTTTGACTTCTCGATAAATATACTAAACACAAATAATTAATGAAATAGGTAGTGAAGAGGAATTTACCTTCGTGTAGTACTTATACCGAATTGATGGTTTCCGAGATCGGAGATAGCGACTACCTGGCTTCTACCATGAAACATTATTTCGAACATAATACTAGCAGTTAAAAGAAGTACACGATATCCATTAACGGTTTTCCCCTATAAATACTATTGCTACGTAGCAATGTAAACGTTACATGAGATCGAATTGCAAATTTATTTAAAATAACGCTGTAGAAATTGCGGTAACATTTCTATTGAGAACGACTTAAGTGACGCTTACTAATTTAACATAAGGACTTCTTGAAACAACGTAATGAATTAATGATACGCGCTTGAACGGGATTTGTCAAGTGCTGCCTTGATGTCACGTCCATACAAGCAGGGTGAAATATAATTGGACACAGTTCCTGATGGAAAGCATCACGCTTTGATGCACTGTGTAGGTAAGCACGGCAACGTCATAAAGCCATTTGTCCTAGGCTACTAATTAAAAGCGTTCCCGTCTATATAATCTGTGCACCAAAATCAATTGTACTAGGTATCTTGTTAGCATTAATTGTGTTATTGAAACCCTGGCGACTACACATATCCGATATTAATCGAATAATCTTATTGATATCCGAATTTGGGAGATATGTAACCTGAGACTATAGTAATACTGCACCCGTCACATTCTGCGCCGGATATTCGTGATTGTCTTATAGACTAACCGCAAATTGTATTATGTGTTAAAAGCTTCTAAATTGAATTCCGAAGCCGAGGCAACGCTGTTTGCCTCTAATATGAGACACAGACAAAAGACTTCGAAGAATAACCACTGCGTTGCAATAAAGGTACCTACCTAATTAAATATTTCACGAGTATTTATACTCGTGGAATATTTAATTTAGTTTATAAACTTAGGTACCTATACACGATAAATTTAAAGCCCTTGTTTAAAAATTTCAATTCAAAAATAAAATAAATATATTAATATCTTAATATCCTACTAAAATGTTTAGCGTTAGGAAAAGATAGGTAGGTACCTACTTAAATAATAGTTGATTACTATCAAATCATTATATACCTCTTATCAGATTGGAAAATCTAATTGATGCTGGATTATCAAATGCATTACGATGTAGGTATATAGGTCCTCGTGATTCCAATCGAGGAATCCAATCTTGAAAAAAAGCATTGCAGCTCCATCAATCCTGGCTTCAGGAAAGAACGGTGAAGTGGAAATCTCAAGTTCAATATATCAAGTAAGGTATCAATCATCCAGTCACCTTCCAGGGTACTTACCTTGGTTTTTATGAAGAGCCTAATCTTTAACGTAATCGTTTAATCTTATATTATAAGACGAGAAATGTTAGGGAAAAGTACAAAAACTGTAATCTCTGATGCTTTCGCAGTTATTACGCATTGAGAAAAAAAATTACAACGGAATAAACTCGCGTATACATACTTACCTATTAGATTATTGAAAACTTTTAATTTCCATATTCGTAGCAGTACAATTTATTTTGTGAATGGGAAAATAGTTATAAAGTTTTCGACAATATTTACTGTACCGAAGCTAGATTTAATAACTAAATAGGAAGTAGTTTAGTTTTCTGTTTATTTTTGAGCTATTTAGGTAACTGTTCTACTAGTTACAAATTATGATTCGGGAATCTTAGCGAATGCAGTAGTACTTTTATGTAATCAAAGTTACTACGTACTTACTTATTTCTATTTTTCAGTAACGTTTTAAAATTACATACTTACCTACCTACTATTACTTTTTTAACAATTTATACTTAGGCATTTTTATAACTAAACGCTTATAAATGTTCCATATTACGCATGGGTATATGTGATTGGATTAATATAGGGCTTATTAGAGTGGATAGTCTGATAAGCTCGTATGGAAACCGGAAATTAAAGAATCCATTTTAAATTATTTTATCTACGGCTGCAGCAGAAGAGATTAAATAAATACCCTTCAATGAGTTAATAGTGGCGAGATATATACATTATTATACATTACCTATGAAATAGGTAAATAAAATTAGTAGTTAATAACTTAGTAGGCTTTTTGTTTGCTTGTCCGGTCAAAATAAACGGTGTCCGGCTTGTTCGGCTTTAATAGGTTTTTTTTACAATAAACAAAAAAGCTTTATTTTACATTTTTTTCCTTTCTACACAGAAATATGTCTAACTAGCTGATCTGTCCCGCTATTACATTTGGTGTCATGGCAACCCTATGTGTATATATGTCTGACCGTGGCATCGTAGCTCCCGAATGGATGAAATAAAAAAGTTGAACAATTAGGGAGTATTCTTAGATGTTTTGTTAATGAAAGTAATAAGTAATAGGTATATATTAACATTTTGAATTCTTTATTTATGTATTAGGTATATGTACCTAGTTAATGGTTACGATGTTCACATGTCTACACGGTTTCTAGATAGGTAGACACATTTCTGGCTAATACATCGTTACGTCCCTGTTCACACTAGCGAGTGCCAGGTTATCCTGAGCTGGCAATCTCATTGGCAGGTAATTACCTCGACGACGTCATTTGCGAGTGAGCGCCGCGCCGTACACGCGGGTGCCATTTACTCAGAGTAGAACTGAGTATTCATCTGTATTATACACCTACGGGTAGGTTATTGATATAATAGCTACTTACGAGTATTATCCTCCTGTATTTTGGTGCAGTTAGTATTTAATAGTATTTTTGTAAATTTTTCAAAAAGTACCACAAACAAGAATGTTAATATGCAGTAGGTAGTATGTATTTTTTATTCAATATAAAACAGCAATAACAAACCCCCGACATAAAAACTAAAAGGCCCTCTAAAAAGTGTAACAATAATAAAATCTTAATATTAGTTACCTAAATATTAATATTTCTACAAAGAAAACGTCATGTCGGGGGGACCGCTTTTCATTTAGGTGTACTAACTTACCTAATATTTACAATCTACCTAAACCTACGGTCCCCCCGACATGACGTTTTCTTTGTAGAAATATTAATATTTAGGTAACTAATATTAAGATTTTATTATTGTTACACTTTTTAGAGGGCCTTTTAGTTTTTATGTCGGGGGTTTGTTAAATTTTTAATTTATTTTATTATTTCATACTTTTTGTAAGTAGGTACGTAGGTACCTACTACATATTATTATTTTTAACTAATTTCCATTTCACATGGAATTTCGTAATGTACATGTTATCCTCTTCCATTTGATACCCCACTCGGGTATATTTGTCGACATTGGGCTTACCATTTACACTATTACTTTCCATAATTTTTGAACTACTTAATCGATTTTGATTATGATTTCAATTTTGTAATGTACACGCGATCCTCTTTCATTTGATACCCCACTCGGGTATATTTGTAGACATTTGGTTTTCCATCCCCACTTTCACTCCCAATATTTTTTGAACGACTCAACCGATTTTCATTATGATTTCAATTTTGTAATGTACTTGTTACCCTCTTTCATTGGATACCCCACTCGAGTATATTTGTAGACATTTATTTTTACATCCCCTCTTTAACCCCCCCTAATTATTAAACTACTGAGACGATTTTATAAAACATAGCCTAAGAACACTCCCGACATATACACCTTTCAAACAAAAAAAACAGAATCAAAATCGGTTCATGCGTTAGGGAGCTATGATGCCACAGACAGACACACACACACACACACACACACACACACACACACACACACACACAGACACGTCAAACTTATAACACCCCGTCGTTTTTGCGTCGGGGGTTAAAAACAGTTTTGAATTTACTTTGGTATAAAGCCAGCCGGAGTTTTACACAAAAAAATAGATATTTTTAGCCAGGTTTTATGTCAAAGAGACCTACTACATGTAGGTAAATATTTTAGAAATCATAGGATTTTTTTATCAAATAGCTACCTTCATCAAATCACTTTGGAAATAAAAATGTTTAATGAATAAGTTAATAAAAGAACACGAAGCGAAAGCAATTTATTAAATAAAGACATGAAATTGCGACAGCAAATTAAGTTTATCACGCGTGGGCTATTGAAAATTTTCCGATACGAAATTTGTAATTATTCCAGAACTTCACAGTAGTATTGGAATTTATTTTAATGAACAATATCTCGATGTATTTCTAATAATATCCGCAAAATACTTAGAAAACCTATTTTGTTTTTAGTAATATTAATTACTTATAGGTTACGTGGGCGCGCTCATGCAAACCTACCTAATATAATTATCTTAAGACAAAACGTGGGCTGTAATACATTTTGCTGAAGATTGTTATGATTATGATGATTGGGGATTAGGTATGCCTTTTGGTTTAAAAAGCCCCATATCTAGTAGTGACTTGTAGGTACTTATGTAGGTATACAGCTATACAATCCGAAGACGCTAATCAACTTTTCCAAACAAAATACATAAAGTGAAAGACACACTCACATACACACACCAGACCACAGACACAGGTAAAAAAGCCACGTTCTCTTCCAGTAATTGCCATCAATCGGAGAGGGCAATACTAGATCGACCCCGATGAAGACAGATTGCCGACAAAATCAAAGTGAAATGAGGGAACGACTGAAAAACAAGTAGCTAAGTATACCTATATCTATACGAAATGCGTTGATGGCAGTACTTACTTCACTCCTTTAATTATCTTGACTTTCATCAATGAAGGCCATTAATTTCGGCGCATTCCAGTAATAAACGACCTCACACGGCCTAGTTTTCATTTAGGAGTTGTCGTGAAAGCCTCTCAATAAACATGACTATGAATAGACGATGCGTGCCCGCTGCCCACTGTCCCTGAGTGGACAAATACTTCAGTAGATTTTGAATAGTCAAAGATACTTAATGCAGAAATGTGGTTTCCTGCATTGGCTAAAATGCACTAGAGATAAAATATCTAACCTAACCTTATGCACAAACTTTATGTAGGTAATAGTTACATGGTAAGTATATTAGTATAATGTCACCTACGCTTTTAAGTTTTATATGAACCTACGGATCGATGTACTAACATAACATAGTTCTTCACTCTTCAGGTTAATAAAAAAATATCAAGTACCTATAGGTATTATAAATGTTAACCTATAAGGGCCATTCAAGTATTACGTATACCCTTTAGTAGGACTTGGGAACATACTTTCCTTATTTTTATTGACATGGGGTATGGAGTGGTCTAGATGTTGATTATGCCAGCAGTAGTTAGTTGTTGCGCTACTGTAGTTTTCTCTCCGATATCCGGACATCCATTACTGCTTTAAACAGTTTTAATGACGGTATTAATTTTTAAACTGGCAGGCTTCACGCGTAGTTTTTATCACACCAGTCTTGTGATATCCGAACGCGCCGTTTAGGTGATTTGTGGAAAAATATAGTTATAATATAAATATTAAATGTTATACCTACTTCTATTAATTTTATTAACAGATAGGTGTCGTTAAATTAATTAGATATGAGGGATTTATTCGCAAGACAATTGGTTACTGAATTGCTTTAGTAGGTACCTACCTATCTATCATATATCAAACTAGCTGTCCGCCCGGCTTCGCACGGATCGTCTTTTTTTATAGCCTATGTCACTTGGGAATAGTGTAGCTTCCCAACAGTGAAAGAATTTTTGAAATCGTTTCGTTCAGCCGTTTTGAACCCTATTCAATCCAAACAAACAAACAAATCTTTCCTCTTTATAATATTAGTTAAGATAAAATCAAGGCTAATTCAGTTTTTACTACTTTTCTATCCGCAGTCAAAAAGTGGCCCTCGATTTCTTGAAAGGACGTCATAATAAAATATGTTAATTAGGGTACCTATCTAAGTAAAATGGTATTTTCTCCTCGAACGTCCGCCTGCAATTGTAGGAGTAATTTTGTAGAATTAGCATCTCTGACCTAATTTTACTTTGCGTTAAGTGCAAATTGGATTTTCTGGGTTACAATTACTAGATTAATTAAGTACCTAGTTCAGTGCTAGGTAATTACCTAGAACTGGACTAGCTAAGTACTACAGATATTTTTTTAGTTACTTAAAGCAGAAAGAAGGCACCTACACATTTTTTCTTATCTAGATTTAAATAACCGGACATTAAA
This sequence comes from Polylopha cassiicola, assembly GCA_038024825.1. Taxonomy (NCBI): domain Eukaryota; kingdom Metazoa; phylum Arthropoda; class Insecta; order Lepidoptera; family Tortricidae; genus Polylopha; species Polylopha cassiicola. The sequence goes on along the minus strand of CP149044.1, from coordinate 8,022,927 downwards.
GGAATTTACCCCGTTTGGATCCTACGGGAAATCTATTTCATATGAGGTATGTACCTATGTATTTAGGTGCCTATTGACGGATAAATAAGTAAGAAACTTATACGCAATAAAACAGAACTCGAGATCGCTTAATAAAAGGCTAAATATTTTCTATTATACAACAGTAATCGCTAAACAAACAACTATACGACGTACCTACATCAATTGGTATATTTGTATTTCCTTTTGCATAAGTACGTATGTCTTTTATTTAGGTACTTAATTATAATAATTATGTCATTAGTAAGAAAGTTGAAATGGCACCACATTGTGCAAAAGACATTTGCACGCGAAAAATATCACGTAGGTATTGAACCCAAAGCAAATATACACATTCATTGGGGCGTAAAAAAATGACACCCTCTCTGAATCGGAGAAATGTAATGATGCCCAAAATTGTTTGAGTAAAGACGTCGAAATAACGAAAGTTGCAATCACCCGGCACAAAGCGGAATAAGATCTTTGGGATCCGCTTTTCGTAGACGTGACAAGACGTACCTACAGTTTATCTTAGCGTTTAAAACATGCGGCAGGCGTAGCGACTGAAACTTTCACAAACAGACTTAAATGTGAGAATTTTAGTGTTTTAAATCGCTATGTACCTAATTATTTCGTAAATATACCAAAATGTGTAGTAATATTAACATGTCTTTTATATGTATCGGCTATTTGAACGTACATACATTCATTGTTAAAAAATGTTAATAAAGTTACTTAAGTAAGTACTCGCAGCGTCTTTCAGTCTTCCGGGTGCTGATTTTTAAGTAAGTCGGTATAATTAAATAGGTACTTCATATTATTGTGAAATAATAATCAACAGGTTTATCTATGTTAACTGCCAGATTTTCATTAACACGGAAATACATTATGTTTTTAAATTAGATTCATATTTTTATCTGAACTTATGAAATTTATAAAAATATTTCGTTATTCAAATTCGGAAAATCTTGTTCATAATATCTAACGCTAATGAATAATAAGTACTTACTTATAATAAGCTAATCTAATTAGCTACGTTCACCGAAACCAAATTTTGTTTATAAAGAATACTTACTTACTTATTAAGAAACTTTACAGACCGCAAAACCTTTAATAATGGAGTTTTAACATTTTCAAGTTTCTGCATAATGCTGTTTACTCCTGTCGCTTCAAATTAAGCACGTTTCGAGGTAAAAAGTTATTTTAAAACATTTATACATGGTATCTAATCTGTGGTTTAAAGACATATAAGAATACACAATAATACAATTGTATTCATATTTGTTAGGTAGTCTCAATTTATTTATATACACAGTTTAAAGTACGTAACAAGCTAAAAGTTAGATGTGGTATGGGTAACAGAAATTAAAAATAGTTAACTTCAAATTAAGAAATGACGTTATGCAGAAATATACTTAACTATTTGACCTATTTATAAAGAACACAACACGATAAATCGCCGAGATTAAACTTAGGTACTTATCTATCTATTAGCGAACGATAGCCGACGTGTCATAACAGCGTCGTACTGGTGTTCGGCTTAGACCTTCCGATCCCTGAAATACGAAATTACACATTTTACGATTAGAAAGGAACATATTTTAATAAAAAAATAAAAATCGATGTATTTAAAGGTTAAATGTGCTTAGTGTCAGTGCGTCTTGTAGGCAGTAAGCACAAGCTTCGTCGTTTACATTCGGAATGCAATTAAACTTTACACGTTCCCTCGGTTTCGGAACTATTAGGCGAATGTGGAAATTTCTCCTGTCAGGATCAATCTTCCGAAGCTATAAGAAAACATTATTTTCTTCGTTTATCTCTTATCTATGACGAGTAAACCTATCTACTTCAATAAAAATCTATTGCCAAAAGCATCATTTGAGAACAGATCAACGAATTTAGAAGAATTCATTTTTGTTAAGAAAAATGTCTAACTACAGTAAGAGTGACGGGTGCCTTGCAATAACGGTTAGGTACTAATATTTTACTTTTTACAGTTACAAGTCGACCATGGGACCATCGGAATACGACTTTGAATCAACAGTTTTTTTCATTCCGCTGATGTTCTCATTATGAAAATTTGGGAAACTGATTATCCATAACTGTGTGCAATATAAGTCTGTACTTACATAGTCCTCTGAATCATCCCATTTCACTGTACATTAATTATTCAATACCTAACCACAAATTCATTTTAATCTGTAGGTACCTTCAAAAGTAAACTCTTTATCAGAACTTCGACTCTCCCCAACTTTCTCCACAAGTCACTGACTTGCTTTATGGATTTATAACGATATTGCCAACAAACAATTAACGTGGTAACTGTACGAGAAAAGCTGGTAAGTATAGCCGTTCTTCAGAACTGAATATAAGTTTATAAGAAGAACAAGAACAAACATTGCGAGGCGGCCTGCTCAATAGCGGTTACATAGCTTAGTGGCTTTCGACACGAAGTAAAATTAAATACTTTTTTGAACACTCGTTTAGTCAATGGTATGTTTGTTGACCAAAACAGTAGCGTCATATATTAAGCAGGAATACTTACCTACGTAGCGTGATGTGACGCTAACTATACGTTTAAATTCGATCATTAGGGAGTAACTGCATTATATAAAAGCGATACGATCACATTTACATGTTGGTACTTACTGCTATAAAATACATATAATGACATTTTATGTTTGTTGAAAATGTGTAGGTTGGTATTCATTTGTTATTATACCGTATTGAACCGATGTGGGCACGGATTTATTACATACCTATTGGTAACTACTTAACGTTTTTGATACAAGTATTTTATCTTCGTAATACAACGCTATGTCATTTGTAAAGACGTTAATTTATATAACAGAGTTGCTGAACTCGATTATAAGTTGCGGATCCATTGATGAACTTGCTACTGGTTGTATTGACGCCGCGAGATGAATGTTACTCTATTTGGTTATAATGCAACTGATGATGGTTTTATTACTAATTAATGCTTAAATAATCAAAATATTTCGCATTGGGATTACCGCGAAACCATCAGAAATTAAATTATTTCAAAGCGAATTTTAAATAATAGTTCCATTTTTTAAATGAAACTACTATAAACGGATTTACCTTGCGTATTTTACTTTATTGCCTGAAGTTTCGGAACCTTTACAGTTTCCATAATCGTAGCGAGACTAAGGTGACGATATTCTAATCCTAAAGTTTAGACTTTAGCTTTTCATTCCAATGTGTAATCGCGAATACATCGGAAATTAGTTAGAACATTTTTTAGTTAAAGGACGAAGGGTTTACTGGTGCGATCTCCCCAAAAATGTCTGTGCCTATTTATATCCTTATGTGTAAGTAGGGTAGACTGGGTACGGTTGAAACGGTGGACGGTTGAAACAAAGTGAATATCTCGTGAACAGTGCGCGATGAGGTGAGGGGTACAAGGGGAGTATGAAGCGGGCGGCAGGTCGAAACTTGAATTTTAGTAGTGCGTCGCTCTTCGGGCGCTGTGCTTGTCTGTAGGAGGCCCCATTGTGTTTTTTGACGGAAAAGTAAGTATTTTTGTACCTACATTTTTGCAATTATTAAGATTTCGATTATAGGTAGAGCATTGAGAGTTTTGTTACAGTTGAATTGAAGTTTGGACAATATCGTAGTATGATTAGTTTTTATTTAAATTCACTATAATTCTTACTGTGAACTATTTTATGCCAAGACGGGGGGATGGGGACAGTTGAAACATTATTTATGGGTACGGTTGAAACAGTTTTTTTTTAACTTTCTTGTTTGTCAGATGCCAAGGGTACGCCAAAGGAAGACTACAAAAGGACAAACCAACTTATCAACGTACAAACAAGCCTATGAAGATGTGAAGGCGGGATCTTCGTTAAGAATAGCGGCAGAAAAAAATGGATATAAGGCCCACAATCGTGTTTTACTCAGATCAGAATGAAACGAAACAAACCTAAGCAAGTTAAGAAAAGATTGGATGGAAGAAAGACTAAAAGAAATATTACAAAGAAGAAAAAAACTAACACGCGACAAGAATTATCATCAGAAAAAGAAGAGTGCTACTGTGTTGTTTGTATGTCAGCATATTCAGAAAGCAGACCGAGGGAAAAATGGGTACAATGCATAGAATGTAAAATATGAGCGCATAAAGAGTGCACAAATGGTAGCCTTACTTATGTTTGCCACAATTGTGACTCCGAATGATCTAGTATCCATTGAAATATTTTTGATTGAAATGTTTATTTTTATTTTAATTGACAATTGTTAATGTTTTTCGTTCTTATAGTTTATAATTAATAACGTTGATATTTGAATAATATAACAGCATGTTTGCTTGGTAACTTCATTTCGAAAATATTATCGTTACCAACATTTGATTATTATTTAGTTGAAGTTGTACTTAATATATAACTTTGAAGGCTGATTAAAAATAATGTTAGATTATAAATATATCCAAAAACTTGAGTATTATTACTTAATAAAAATATTTGTGCCATTACTATTTGAAAAATGTTATTAGAAGATTAATAAAACATGATAATTAATTATATTTTGTATTTTTTGCATGTGTTTCATTTGACCCCAGACACTGTTTCAACCGGCCCCGGCATGGGGACGGTTGAAACAAATAACTGTTTTTTTTTAATTTGATTTTACACAGAAAATATTATACAGTGATCTTAAATAACATTGCCCTATAGAAGACAGATATAAGGTCTTTCATTTAGTATATTTCCGACATCGCTCGCTTAAGAAATCCCGATGCTATGCATGATAAACGCTAAAATGTTTCAACCGTACCCAGTCTACCCTACATCTATAGACATTAACGAGGAGTTATAGACATAATCACTAGAATGGAACCGGAATAAAGATCTGACTTCAAACGCTAATTTAATATAACATTATTAAGTATTTTAGCTTTGCGCTATACCCACCCACTACAAACTACAAAATTGTGAAAACAAATTATTTTTGCTTTTAACTTTTTCCCTGTAGGTTAGCTCGTAGCATATGTGACAGAATACGAGATCTCGGGACCATTAACTTCTATTTAAGGAGGTTTAACGAACCGTCTCGGAAACCGCGGTTTGTGCGAGATTTTTTTTTTAAAAAATAAGGAAATTTTAGAACATAAATTCTAATTTGCATTTTGAGTGTACAAGTGGATGTTTGAATAGAGAAAGAAATTTTTAATATGTTTGGATGAAGGAACTTAAGTTAGTATAATTTGTTCGAGTGTGAGCCAGTTATAGGTATCTTACTAGAACATAATATGTAGTGTTGTAAATACATATTACTTAAAGTAAGAACACAAATACCTTCCTAATATTTCAAATGATATTGAATACTGGTTAGTGAACCAGGCAGCTGTAGGTATACTAGATAATTCTAACGTAGGTAGGTAGGTATTAGATCGATTGAAAATATAGGTTAACCTAACCTACTTAGTTGGTATGTGAAGATAACAAAGGTGTCACTCGCTTTCAATACACAATCCCGTATATTGTTGATAATAATGAAGTAGGTAGGTAGTACCTAAGTTAAGATCACTGGGAACAAAAGTGTGGACACTTCAGAAAGGTAAATACTTACCCACCTCAATATTGTAGTTTGATTACCTACGTATTAAGTACCTACACCGGAATTTGTATTACTTAATACGTAGGTAATCACCCACAAGTTTTTTACTTTTTAATCAAAAAGTAAAAAACTTGTTGGTGCTACAATAGGTAGAGCCCATAGTGCTAGTTGAAACAAAACAATTAGTGTAAATTGAGCCAAGTTAAATTATTCCTTTATTTAAAATTCAATAGTAACTATATTAAATTGCATAGTGATTTGGGTTTACTCTGTAATACGGAACGCGTGTGGCGTAGATATACGCGTACTTACCTAAATAACCTTGAAATGTGTAAGAGTGGAGACAGCCCTGGGGACCGTCAAATCTGTCCCAAGTAATTTCATTTTACTGCTCAGTCGCGGAATGTGCGTCTGAAATATAGTTCAGGGATGCCAACCCACTTTAATACAGCCAGGCTTTATGAGCATAAGATCAGACCTAATTTTAAAAGATAGGAAGACATCAGACTTGCTGCCGCATTACGTAAACACCAGGACGATTTATGGATTAATAGTTGTCCATTCATTTTTTTATAGATAAGTATATAATAAGTATAGGTACAAATATAAGTACGTAGGTACCCACCTATACATTAAAGCATGACAACTAATAGGAAACCTCGGGTTCGCTTAAATTAGGTAACAAGGTACCTACTTGGTTTCTAACCTACATCGAAACAGCAAAGTTTTAACTAATTTGCTCACCTCAGGTAACGTTTACGAAGTACCAACCAAGCTTGTTAGTATTTCATTAACTTTGATCATAGTGAATAATATTATTACATCATGCCCCTACATGGCCTACATCTACTACTGTTTAATAACTAAAAGGAGAAAATTTATAGAATTTCCATAGATTACATACCTACATACTTAATTAGTCTTATATTGACATTGGTTAGTTCATGAAACGTTCAATTAACGTAAGTAGGTAGGTACCTAAGTAAGTAATTAGGTACCTGCTTACATTATACTACCTACTTAGTAAGTATGTAGGTATGTTTATTAAAGATATGATTTTATGCAATTAAGGTTTAACACCGAATACACGAACCTGGTTGATAGTCCAAATGAAGTTCCATTTATTATTCTTATTTCGAAGTTTCATTCATTTAATATTCTTTACGTTCCTAGAATTATGTTAGACGAATAAACGGATCCCGTGAAAGACAAATTTAATAAAATTTTGTTGATAGTACCTAATATTTAATAATGAACGAAATACTTAGGTAACTAAGTACCTAATTGAGCACGTAAATTTATATATAAGTAAGCCACCCCACTCAAATATAGGTAACTATATAAAGTACGTTGCGTTGTAAGTAGGTAGGTACCTAGTTTTTATCCCTGATGCACACGTAACCACATATTTCTATACCGTAGGTAACTTAGGTACTATAACAGTAAGTAGGTCTGTATGCAATAGTATGCATCACAAAATATACTACTATTTTATTATTTTCTATGTAAGTAAGAAACATCAGTTAAGTACTACGTTATTGGAACTACTTACATTTAATGTTGTAGAAATATTTACCACTTTTCTGGATCATTTGATCATTTAGTGAGTAGGTAATTTTCTGTGGCTATCTCTGCAGAACCGGCTGGAGAGCGCAGTCGCTCTGAAAATTAGTTTCTTCAAAATATTATTATATTATAGTAGGTATAACTTCAATCTTTTACAATACTAGGTAAGCATTTTATCTATCAAAAATACGAGGTTTCATGGGAGTGAGAGCACACAATTAATACCTACTTAGTTTAGGTACTAAATGTGCGACCGAAGAAAAGTTATTATGTATATAGTTAGGTACTTACTTATTAGCTGAAAGAGTAGTACTCTATTCTCAATAGTGAATGCTGTGGTTATTGCGTTTATAAGGTAATTAGGTATATACTTACCTATAATTACCTTATAATCTATCTACCTCTCTATTATATAGGTAACTACCTACCTATACTTATAATAAAGTCCCGATTAGATATAAAATATTCCAACATAGGCACCTATAGCCAAATCTGCGTGCTAATTATAAACGCTGTACCTAGGAATCTACCTACATATGAGTTTCATACGTAAGTATGTACTTATCGTAAGCACCGAAGCACGGCAGAGATATTACCTATACCTATCTATTTATCTTAGCGGCTAAGATGCTCTAACGCCCTTGACAATAAAGATAGGTACGTAGGTACCTATAAGGATATATTTGAGTAGGTACCTTGATCGCTATGATATAGGTAAGTAAGTAGATGCTAACAGTCCCCTTCACCTGCTCAAACAAAATAGATAGGCAGTAATAACGAAAGTCTTGGAATTTAATCCGATAGAAACAAATAAGTACTTAATTGCTTATTTATCTTGTCTATGTTAATTCAGTAGCGAATAGCTGACGAAAAAATGTACCCTCCTACAGATCCGTGCGCTAATGGTGCCTCCGACGTAGCACAGCTACTGATGACGTCACGTTGATCAGACGATAAGACGGGGAAGGCAACACCCCGATAGTAAGTAGGTATATATTATAGTACTTACTAAGTCTTTCAAATCTGTGTAAGTATATTTATCTCTATAGGTTACTTACAAAGATTTCATAGAAGTTTATTAGAAGGCAACAATAGTACATTACGCACCGAGGCCAGTAAAATAAAAAATGTCTCAGATCACATGTAATTGTCGTCCGAGGCGAAGCCGAGGTTGACAAAAATGTGATCTGAGGCTTTTTTATTTTACTGGCCGAGGTCAGTATACTATTTTTCTGTTCGACGAAGCCAGAAAGCGGCAATTTCATTTAGCGCAACGGCCAGAAAGTTGGCGCTTTCCGGCCGGAGGACAGAAAAGGTATTTATCATCGATTCATGGTACTTATCGACAGTTTTTCCATACTATATCGTGCCATTTATATAGCTCCACTGTGATCATAGCTTGGTACCTTCCTACATCTACAACCACTAGTAAAAATAATATGTCAGATTGTAGCTGTTAATGAATTGCAAGCTATAGGACAAGCCTGTGTCTGTAGATAACACAGCTTATAAATTAAGCGACACCGTAATTGAATCCAAACTTTTATTGTAAATCTATATAAAATCAATGTCATATTTCTACCTTATATAATATTATGATATAAATATATTTATGTGTATTTTACCATATATATTACCTACCAAACTAACATTTAACAATATCTTAAAATTATCCCATTATACTGTGTTTATCCCATTATAGTAGAATACATTATTATCTTTAAAAATAAAAGGCACATTAACACCTTTAGGTTTTACTTTTTAATACATATTTAATGTTAGCAACAGTTTTTTTCAGGTCTTAATTCTTTAAGATAAGATAACCCAAGGAATGCACTTTCAATTTTCTCTTTTTACACTTATAAACCTACTAAAATCCCTTAGGTGCATGGTACTTTCAGCAAAAGCACCTAAGAGAAAATTACCTCATAATGCTTCAAAAACAATTTTGTTTTGCAAACAATATATTGATATCTATATACAAATGAGTCATGGTACAATCAACTTTCATATCTGTAATCCATGAATCATTTTGTAGAAAAAACAATGTATCAATAGAATAGTTAAAATGTCTATTAATAGGTATGGCAATTGTTGTTATGTTGAATAATTTCGAATTAGGCACACAAAGATATGGCATAGAGAAGGAACACATGGATCGGTCCGGCGATTAGACACACTACTATGTATTCCCCGCCTTATAAACAAGTGAATTATATGTAAAAGGAAACATTAAAATTTAAACTTAATATGTAAGTACAAACGAAAACACGCTTAATTGTTCATTTCGTTATCGACCTTATCCCATTGCAATAAGGTATACAAATGGTTAAATAAACGTGTTTTTGTTTGCATTGTCCTAACACTACTTCTGTAATTTTAGTTGGTATCTCTGACTACAAATTATTAAGTGTATAGGTACATAGTAATATAACAAAGCACAATAGTAACAAAGGGAACAATTTTAAAGTAAGCAACTATGAAATTAAAATGACTCTCAACTGAAATTTATAATACGTTGTTTAAAATGATAGTGTATGAAAGTAGACCTTATCCTTCCATTATTTTGTACCTACCCATTGATATTATTTGGCGATAATTAAATTTATTTCACATATTTATTTTAATTGCTCAAAGTACCCACTTATCGTTTTGGCTTTTATTACATGAAATTCGTGAATGGTAGCACAGTTTGCAGTGATTAAATATTAGTAATTCAAGTAAATTTTTTAAACTAAAAAAGTTATGAACTTAAGTTTAGGTTAACAGTCAGTTGACAGTCTTGCTTAAAACTTATGCTCGCAAAATTATATTTTTTGCAATTAGAAAGAATTTTCTTTATATATCATATGTATTATTATAGTTGTAAACACGAAATTAGCAAACTTAAATATGATATAAAAACTCACTTCAATAAATATTTAACAATGAATAATAATCATAATTTTAGAATGTGTTTTTCAGATACATATATAAACTACTCTGAAGTAATTTTTAAGAAGAAAAACAGTCAAAAGTCAATTTGTGGACGGATTTTGATGTCTTAAGTAGTATTAATAATTAATGAGCCAGGTTTTTATCAAATTTCCTACACACATTACATTTTATACAAATAGCTGATTCAGAGTAATAAAAGCGAAAATGGAATAGGATTGAAATAAACAAGAGTAGGTATTCAACACCAATCAAATCAAGGATTATATGAGTGTGATTGATTCTAACAATTCAAAACCTAAACATATGTTACCACTACTTCCTCACTGAAGTGAATCAAGTCAAGAATATCAGAAAAATCTAACATGTCCACATAATAATTATTTTATCCAAACATGGCGCCACAATTCGAGCATCGTCTGTTCTTCAAAGCAAGGCAACATAATATTCCCAATGGGAAAAAGAAAATAGCGCATAGTATGCCAAGACAGGTAAAGTCATCTTCTAGTATACCGACTCGACAAGCGGGGCAAGCTCCTATGGCGATGATTGGTGGTGGAATGATGATGTTGGTAGCTCCGTAGTTAGGCATATAGTTGCTATTTGGCATTGGTGGTGGAGGAGCACCATAGGGAGTATAGCCTGGTGGTGGAGGTGGGTATGGAGCGTTTGGCACACCAGCTGGTTGAGGATGCGGCATTGGGCCTGGAATCATAAAAATTCAGTGTAAGATTTCTAAAATTAATAATTTCTGATGCCTTCGCGGTTATTACACATTGGAATGAAACAACTATTAACAGATTTAACTCGCGTATTTTTATTTTATTTTAATAGCTGACGTTTCGGATTCTTTACAGTTTCCATAATCGTAGCACGACTGAGCTGACTTTAGCGTTAGACTATTGTCAGCTCAGTCGTGCTGTTTAGTTGTTTCATTCCAATTTCTAAAATTGTCAAATACAATTAACACATATTTAATGCAACATGTCATCACAATGACAATAACAGTTACTTCTCAGATCAATATCCTCACTGCATTTGCTGCAAGAGTTAGGAATGCAAGGCTTTGAAATTAAATTATTTTTTAAATACTTAATGTTAGTTAGTTGATGTAGTTAATATTTATTTCAATTTAATACACGTTATAAATGTACGATTTTATATAAGGAGGATGTATATAAGTAGGTAGGTTAAGATTGTTGACATTCTCCTTAACACCACATCATTAATTAAATTGAAAATCACAAAAAAATCAACTTTGCAAAAGACAGTAAGTAAAACAAGGTTTGTTTAGGACTGCAAATGATAATTAACATTAATTTATTCATCTGTTTATTATCAGAGGTAAAATTCCATTATTAAATAAAGAAACAATTAGGCACAAATTAAAAATGTTAATGTTGATAACAGCAAGCGATGACATACCTATCCAAACCGATAAAGAATCATGTGAATGAATTAAATAAGCATTTGTTTAGTTTGTTCCATTGTTCGAATAAAATTGTTCACTCTTTGAAATTATTTAGATAATTTAGTGGTGTAGGTATAATGAACGATAGCTACATAACTACAATATCACAAACATTGCGCAGTATTGAAATACTACTGAGTTTATCAAATATTGTGATTCATCAAACTATAAGGTTTCATGGAAAATACCGCTCACCTGGCACTGCAGAGGAATATGGGGGTGGCTGATCAACAAGTGTTACGGTCGGCTTCTCCATTTTCACGTACGATGTGCTACTATAAAGAAACTAACAAAGATTCCCGATGCTATTCTTTGTGAAACAAACACAGCTTACTTTACCTGCCTTCTTACTTATTAGAATCGGTAATCAGCTGTCACTGTCATGTCAATAAGCGTGTTGCCACTGCCAACTTTCATTGCCAGCCTAAAAAAAGTGCGTCAAGCTAATAAGTGTTTTTTTTTGTTTAGACGTTTTAAAAATTACCCAAAACATTTTGACGTAATTTCGTCAAAGAAAAGTATAGTAAAAGCTATTAAACATTATTATTTAATATGTCGCACACCTAGATCTAAAGGGATCTAACTCAAAAAAGATACTTTTTCAGGAGAGGCGAGAAACTGATTAATATGTCCATATGCACGCATGAGTTTTCTGTACAAATTTATACTTTTTATAATAACGCTAGCAGAGTTATATTAGCTGATATCTGTTTTAGTGTAGGTGGATTTTGCTGGAATCCGATGGTGTGCATAACTCAAATCTTCCGGTTTTTGAGTTAGATCCCTTTAGATCTAGGTGTGCGATGTAAACAAATAGGTCTAACAAAAAAATATAGTATAGGATATTTCGACCTCCGATACTCTTGGGCCTCTCATAACATTCTCTAGAGAAGCAGATAGATCTGAACGAACTTATGAGGTTTTTAAATAAGGAAAACAAACTCTAACTTTACGAACTTTCAATATATTCATTATAATTCACAAAACAATAACTATTAACGTCAATAACTAGAAAATTATTACTAAATGTCCACTATAATTATTTACAAGTAACTTGCGATGGAAGAAATCTACTGGAAATTATGAATTAGGTAGGAATTACGTAGTAGGTAATTTACAAACCCAAGCTAACTTCTAGAATTTTAAAATATTCTTGTAAAGTCCAGGAAATTTAACTGATTAAACCTTAATAGCACCCGCATATTCAACAACAGATTTCTTGCACTTCAGCTTTGCGCATCGTCACTTAATCTGTTAATTTCATAATATTCAGTTTTTCTATCGTCAAACTTTATAATTTCACGTCCACTACTTCAATAATTATAAGTAGGTATACATTAATAAAGAACTGGATTGAATACACTGAAGCAATTATTTACACACAATAGAGATAAATGATTTTATTTTATCTTTGCTAATAAATTATAAACTTAAACGAAAGAAAAATGTTTTATATTTTATGTTGCGTTATGCTAACGACAACCCAAAAGACAGGTCTAAATAACACATAATATTACGTCACAGTATACCAAAATATACAAAACATTGTTTAACTTAATAAAAAATGCATATTTCATTTATTTACAGAAAATTCTAAAAAAATATTTAATTTATATTTCACGTCACATTGAGGAACTAGTAGCTAATTTAAATATTTTAAGGGCTTGGAAACGGCGAGAATGTCATGATTGTTCACCCAAGCAAAGTAAATACAAGACAGCTTATATTGGCAGGTATCATCCATGTGTGGAGTTCTGTTCAAATTAATTCCTGTTTGTGCTAAAACACAATTTTTTTTTGATTATTTGAATGCTTTTAACTATCTTCAGGTCACTCTCATACACGGGTGGCTTAAAAAATCACACGCGTCCATGGCCGCTGGCACTAAAATAAAATAAAATATGCTAATTCACTACAATCCTAAAATAGTAGTCAATATATCACAATTAAATATTTAATTACGTGCGATATGTCAATATGATTCATAACAAATACAAATCATAGTCTCAATTATCTGTTCCTATCTAAGTATACATTGCAAGTATGAATAGTCAAAATATACAATAGACATGTATTACATACTTGCATTAAACTTATTATTGTAAGTAGTTAATTTATTCCACTGTTTATTTTTGTTACAATCTGATATTTTTTTCTGAAATCATAGCGTATTTATTATTAGAGAGCATGAACAATAAACAGCGTCATATATTAAAATTACCTAGATATTATATTTTCCAAGTTTAGTTTCAAAATTAATAATGAAATATACAACAAGCGACATCTAAACTGTAGTCGAATTTAAGAAAGGCGTTTACTGTTATCCATAGTAATTGGAAATTAAATAGGTATTTTCCTTCTTCTTCTTTGAATTTATCAACAATTCCAGTGTTAATTTTAAAAGGTGGTCAAAATTTTGTAATAGCGACATCTACCGAAAAATAATACAATATTCAAGGTAAAACCACTGAGAATTTTGTGAACTGACTTAGAAACATTAAATGTGACGTAACAGAGTTTTGCAGCCATTCTTAAATCAACATTAGAAGTCCATGTGCTTCTTTAAAAGATAAATTGTACTGTAACGGAGAGGACCAAGATTCGTGTAAACGAGGCCCATAATTATGACTGAATCCAACCGTTGAATATGCAGTGACACGTACGACAGCAGCAGTATGGTCCGTCGTGTGTGCATATTAGAACCGCACGGGCGCCCAGCACCCGTTTTGTTCGTCGCGGCGGTAGTAATGCGGCCGGTTGTCCGGGAACACCGTGACGGCCGGGAACGGGTGCTGTTGTATGAACTTAAGCGTCGTTCGAATCTGAAATTAAATTTATAATAATTTCTGATGCCTTCGCGGTTATTACACATTGGAATGAAACAACTATTAACGGATTTAACTCGCGTATTTTTATTTTATTTTATTTGCTGACGTTTCGGATTCTTTACAGTTTCCATAATCGTAGCATGACTGAGCTGACAAAAGTCTAACGCTAAAGTGAAACTGTAAAGAATCCGAAACGTCAGCAAATAAAATAAAATAAAAATACGCGAGTTAAATCCGTTAATAGTTGTTTCATTCCAATGTTAAATTTATAAATCAGTATAATTTCTGCTGTACGTTGATGGACCAAGATTCCATTCGAGTTTTCATAGCAACTGCGTAGGGTTAGCGACCATTTTGTTTTGCGACTGTATCGACGCGAACGCGCGTTTGCACCGCTGCAAAAAGTCGCTGAGGGCGAGCGGTTCTGTAGCGCTTTGTAAATGCGACTAACGCGCGTTTGCATTGCTACAAAAAGTCACCGTGGGCGAGGGCCCTAACACATACAAACCACAGATAACAATATGCGCGAGATAAATTAGTTAATATTGTACATACGTGATGTACGAAGTGCGGCGGCTCGACGGCGGGCGTGGTGGAGAGGTGCTGCAGTATGAACTCGTCGGACTGCTCCAGCCACAGGTCCACGCCGCGCAGCGGGTCGTAGTTGAACGGACCTATGCGGAGCATGCCCACTGCGTTGTCGTATATGTCTAGCACCTGCAAACAATAACAAAATTATTTAATATATATAATAGTATACTCTGGAATTAACAAGTATAAGGGATTTAACTAGCGTATATTACCTATTCATTTTTGTGCTAACGTTTCGCATATTGAGAACGACAGTGACAAACAAAATATGTCTACTCCATTAAAGATTCTAAATTATTAAACTAACATTCATATTTGAATTCGCGTAGGTATAGTGACACATTTCGAGTTGGGTCGCTTTCGTTCTGAACATAATAATATCGCACACCTAGATCTAAAGAGAGCTAACTCAAAAAAGGTACTTTTTCAGGAGAGGCGAGAAACTGATTAATATGTCCATATGCACGCATGAGTTTTCTGTATAAATTTATACTTTTTATAATAAAGCTAGCAGAGTTATATTAGCTGCAATCTGTTTTAGTGTAGGTGGGTTTTGCTGGAATCCGATGGTGTGCATAACACAAATCTTCCGGTTTTTGAGTTAGATCCCTTTAGATCTAGGTGTGCGATATGATATATGAATTACACCGATTTTTTTTTGGAACGCGACTGACTGTCAATCTAGGTGAAAATATTAACCTGAGCAGCGTGCGGTCCGCCGGTGATCGTCCTGGCGCCTCGCAGCGGCAGCTCGGGCCCCTTGTCCGGGAAGGTGGCGGGGAAGAGGTCCCCGGCCCTGATGTCGACGCCAACCCCGGTCACCAGCGGCGCCGGCGCCCCGCCCCCCAGCGCCGTGTTCAGCTCGCAGCAGCACGCCAGCGTGAGGTCGATCTCCACAGACAGCCGGTGGAATGATACTGAAAACAAAAGAATACGTTGTTTTTTAAAAGGGTCAAATTAATGATAAATCTCTTACCATTATTTAACTGTTGCTGTTTGAAAACTAAAATTGAGTGTGTTTGTTGTGTCAGTTTTTATTTGTCTCGATCCTATTTGACGTGAAGATATCTTAATAAAAAAGAGAAGAAGTTAGGTATAAATTATGCTCTTTAAGGATGTAAATATGCAGGTATCGCCCAACGTAAATATCATACCTAGATATTTTTAAGTAGGTACATTAACGTCTGCCAAAAATAATTAAAGGCATCACGAGGGGATCTATCTGAGCTATTAACAATATGTACAGTCGATTCAAGTGTAGGTAAATATACATCTGACTCATACTAAAGACTTACACAACTACGATTCAAGACGTATATGACACGACATAAGTACGCAGAATGATACACGAAAATTTTAAAAGGTAGTTAATCTTATAACACAATAGAAAATATAACATGTAAGTACGTACGTCAGTACTGACATAAGTAGTATACACTAATATGTAAGTACATAAACCAGTGACATGAAAATAATTGAATGTTTATCTAAACTAGCTAAGTATCTTGAAAAAAGGAAATGAAAAACATTAACTTTTCTAATGCCTATATTTGGACATGGTATGTATCTCTAAGTACGGTGAGTTACTGTTTAAATCGGGCTTCCATAGAAGGCACCGCGAACGAATTAATCAGCCCCGTTTCACCAGTTAGCCAGTTAGAAACTACGCAAACGCAGACTAGTCAATGATTAGTAAAATCCTCCGACAAGAATATTTTATTTCTAATATGTATTAATTTTAAGCGATGTACGGTTGAATACTTTTAAACACCAACTACACCAAATATATCATAGTTGGAATGAAACAACTATTAGCGGATTTAACTCGCGTATTTTTATTTTATTTTATTTGCTGACGTTTCGGATTCTTTACAGTTTCCATAATCGTAGCACGACTGAGCTGACAATAGTCTAACGCTAAAGTGATTTATACAGTTATGCAAACTACCTTATATTTAAATTACAAATTTTGAAAAACTACCCTATTCTGAATTATGAAATACTAAAGTTACATTTCACGCAAAAAAAAATACTATTATACAGTACAATTAAAACTTAATAGGGGGCGTTACTAGCGCTTCGGAAAGACCATCATTTCTGAGAAGAAACGCCGCAAGAAACTCAATAATAGTTGTTTCATTCCAATGTGTAATAACCGCGAAGGCATCAGAAATTATTATATATCATAGTTGTTTTAACGGGGATAGCAAAAGTCATAGGATAAGAAAACACGTGGCAGATTAGACACATAAGTATAAATTTCTGCTTATCTTTCAGCACGTTATTTATTATGTTCTTCAGAGTCCTGGCAAGGAATAATTGTCGTACGGGTTTAAAGAGTTTAAACAATCGTGGATATTGATAATTTGACTCACAGAATTTAACTTTTTCCGGTGGTATCGATGTTAAAAGAATAATTATAACTATCACGTAGACTGCGCCGGCACAGCTGGCAAAATGTCAATAGACACAAAGACCTTTGCGCCAGTGCATTGTTTATTTCCGAATTCACTAAATAGAATAGATGATTGATGTGACAAAAATACATTTAAAAAATATTTAAGCACTACCTATTTAATTCTTTTCCCCGTTGATTCACCACCTTGCATTTTTTTTTTCAAAAACATCGTTTTTATTTAATTGAATTATAATGTAGTTTTAACACTCGTGTCGCTATTTAAATCAATGGTAAATTTATATAACACGAGAATCAAACAAAGTTGCTAATTATAAAAATATTACCGCCCTGGAGAACTATCTCATGGGCATGCTACAATGTATACTAGATTCAATTCACTTATTTTTAATAACAGGTAGGTATTTTTAGTTGAAAACCACATAACTACCTAGTAATGCAAGTAACGTAGCATGACAGCTAGATTAAGACGCATGCAACTATCCTATTGTTAAAGATATATATCAAACACGATTTTCAACTTTTTACAATAGCGCCGTAATAACCCAATTAAGTGGATCATACTACTTAACCAGAATATAAATTCATACATCTATTCTGGTCAACAGATTATTCTGTTAGCAATTTTTGAACTTATTCAGCGCTAAGGGCTAAAGTTAGAAACACCCATGGGGTCCAGCCCGAAAAAATTGGCCCTTTATTATATAAAATTTCAAAAAACAATTTCTTTAAAATACCTATAAAGGTAAGTATATTCATTTGTCGAGTTCGATAGTTAAATGTAATTAACGACAAGTAGTCGTATTCAGGACCTAGAGGAAGTCCCGTGCGCTGAATGGAATAATATCCATATAATTTTTTTTTTTATTATCCTAGGCATTTAAATATTCTAAGATTAGGGCTTGTATATCATATCTATGCACATACAGGTCATTAATAAACAATTAAATAATTATGTTTTAATAGCTGTTGACATTTTAACTTGAATCACTATAAACGTATTAAACGTATGTGAATACTCACGCATAATGCTAGCGAAGAGTTCATCGGAGTACCGGTGCGGGTCCGTGAAGCCGCCGACGAGCTGCAGCTCGAGCCGGCCCTCCGGGTACCCGACGGCGAGCTGCTGCACGCGCGTGATCATCGCCGCCGCCGCCTCCGCCGTGCCGGACCCGTCGAGGTGCGCGAGCGCCACCGCGCCAGATCCTGACCAATGCAAAAACTTTATAATTCCTGATGATTATTAGAAAAAACATTTTTCTAAATTGTTTGGACCTAAAATGTCTCAAATTAAGGAGAATTATTGGCTTTGTGTAGGCACTAAGTATATAATAAGTTCAGATGCTTTCGCCGTTATTACACATTAGAATAACACAAAGAACTATAACTTCATAAATATAGTTATATGTATATAGGTATGGTTCCGTCAATTAGTAGTAGATTAGTAGTAGTAGTCGGTCACGTGCTTTTTACTTTTGTTTATTAGCCCGATACAGTTTCGTGCGACGTCACACTCTATCGCACTTTTACCAAAACTTTTAATGCTAAAATTATATCTTACCTGAATGTCTGACAACGACTATAATACATGATGTGGCGTCATCTGATCCTATGATATTTATGTTTTCTGCAAATGAAAAAAAAAATCTTTAAGTATTACTAACTTACTACTAAATCTCCGTGCAAATACATAAACAAATTCAATTAATCGCGATATAAAATATGCACCAATAATTTTAACTTCAAAAACATAGAATAATAATGACATTATTAAAACCAAATAAGCTTCATTTTTAAAGGGAAGTAACATTAAAATCCGCATCTCCATCTCGGGTGTTACACTCACTGTCATGTGGTACGGCTGCGGCCAGCTCTCGCTGCGCGACGTAGAGCAGCCCCGGCGGGCCCACAACCCGGGGAGCGGCGGCCAGGAGCTGCGCGGCCGCGTCCCTGTAGCCGGGGTGAGCGGCCAGCAGCGCCCGCACCGACGTCGGGCACTCGTCCGCTAGCACACCGTTCAGCACCACCACCATGCTGACACTGGAGTGAAACAAACACACTGTACATCGTATCGAGTTACACTTGCGAAACTGATCTTATAAGTACCCACTGCTCAACCCAAACGGGTACTCAGAAATATATATAATGGCATTCTTTCATAAAATACATAATTTTAATTTAATTGCTCAAATATATTGTAGCGGTTATCGTGGTCGAATATAAATAGCGCATGTCTCGATATTTATTTAGACATTTAGGTATGTAGGTAAGCCGTCACTTTTAAATATCAATATTAAACCAACCAACGAAAGTAAAAAGAGATTAAAAATATGAACATAGCAACATACGCAAGTAGATAGCATAATGACTATCTTCCATATAATATTATTTAGAGCACCTGTTCTAAAGTTCTGTTAAATCAAATAAGATGTAAAAAAAAGGAAATCATTTCAATTTTCATATGGGTAGGTACCTATTCAAACTATAAAATGTAAAGATAAAGTATCTACAATAGAACAAAACTTGTTAATTTTCAATTCAACTGTAGTGATTGACAGGTTATCTAAACATTTAAATAAAACCAAAGATTTCACATATTCATCTGCATTCGGTTAACACACAAAGAACTGTGTACAAAATCTATCACTACTTGTAGACAATGATGAAAAACGTCAAAACGTACAAAAAGCATTGACGATTGACGCTTACTCAATTGTCTGGCGGTTAATGTATTCGGAATGGCGGCGGGTCACACGAGTGACACCGGAGCCTATTTTACACTCGCCTCCGTGTACATTTGCATCGCGCCTGCGCATGAGCCGCACGGCGGCGGCGCTGCGCACGCGCTACCGACTTCAAAAACAACGACCACAACATACAAAACACGACCCCACAAAAATGCATTTATTCTAATTTACACTATAGTAATATTGAAAACAATAACATACCGGTGAGCGCACAGCAGCAAACAATAAAACATTAAAAAATTCTTAAACGCCATGTTTATGAAAATCAAAGTTAACGAAACACTTTTTTATTTCTTACGGTTAGGTAGGTACCTATCTTCAAGATTTCATTTCAACGAACCACATGGACTGTACTCGTAACTAAAAAAAGACGTGAACAGATAGCAGGATAGTTAACTTCACGTGCCTAAGGAATACGACACCGATAAGAGGAAATTAGTGAAGAGCTACGCAGATAGTAATGATTTTTGCCGGCGCGATACGCTTTTATAGTTTCCAAGCCAAATCGGTTAATATAAACAAGACATACAGGGGCTTTACGTCACCAGCGGTCATTTGTGACAATGTACATAAAGTAACGAGTATGTAGTTGAATTTGTTAAATAGAGTTATCTTACACGAACATTACAACAAACATAAGAATTATGAATACATAATATCTGCCAGCTTGTTTTAAAGCAAGTTTAACGATTGCTAATAAATCACACACATAATTATCTGATTACTAAGTATAAATTTGTAACTGACTAAAGATTAGTAACTGATTATTAATCTGTATCCAATTGAAATATCAATTATTAAGAGTAATAACTTTAAAGTGCAAAACATCTTGCACGGACCTCACAAGTAGCAAGAATAAATTGACGGAACTGACCAAGGAAAAATGCTTATGATATATAATGAAGTGATTAAAACTCGTACCTCTGCAGTTTAGATGAGTAGGTACAGTACACAAATGATTACAAAAACCATTAATAATTTCCATTACCGATAACACAAGACAGTTTTAAAAATAGATAACGATCACAAGTTGTTGAAAAGATGTTTAGTTTTATGTGACCGTAATAAATTTAACGATGCCACGGTTGATACATAGAAATAATTTACATTACAGAAACCGTGGCTGATAATTCTACTAGTAAGTAATTTAATAATATAAAAGACGGCATGCGACGACGGAACAATTATTTATTGTACTATTGCAAGAAGCTGGTGTCAATTGGCTATGAGGATATTGAAAAGATTTTTACAATAACTCAAATGCCATTCCACGTCCTTGAACAAACGAGATATGATTAATGAGATGAGCTTGTAAGAAATTGAGACGCACACAACCTGTGTAAAAAATAACATTCAACCATGCGCGAGATGCGCTCTCGTATAACTTAAGTAAACCATTGAACGTCCAACGGTAACAATAGCCGCTAATTATATGGCTCAAAAATGAATTACCTACACCATCAATCACTAATTTGAAGAAAGAGTCTTTATTTAAAAATATACGTATGAAATCTTAACATATTTACTATCGTAATCCCGAAAAGCTATTATGACTCAATACAAACCGCAACACCTGACGTATCATGCTCGGTATTTGTTTCTAAGAATTATAAAATACTCATATTTTTGTCATTTACCTTAACTATATATTTCCTTAGTATAGCACATGCGCAATATTGACTAATCACAAACACAGATAGTAAAATTCTTGAATATATTATCCAAAGTTTTAAGATAAAGGTTGTTTAGGTTTATTATTTGTTAAAGTTAAAACAAAAGGGTTAGGTAGATATAAAAGTGTAACGTAACATAAGAGACGCGGCTCCAGATCGTGCGCAGACTCCGACTGAGTGCCGCTCTTATCAGACCGACAGCCGCGAGTTACTAGCTTGTTATTGTTATGATAATGCTTATTATGTTGGAAATGGTGCCTTGATAGTGTCTGTATCGTGCAATAAGCAATTAAGAAATATACCATCAGCGCATTTTATCTGTGCTTACAAATAATGAAATAACAAACAAGCAGCGTCGCTAATGCCTAATGCCTATCAATCTGTAATTAATACTTCGCTATTAAATAGTAATCGTCAGTTCCTAGAAAGGAATATAATTATAACAAAGTTTATCGTTTAAGTATTGACCGATCTAACAGAGTAATCGTGTTTACAACTAGTTGATGCACTGATAAATATATTTGCTTGATTCCAGTATATAAATCACCAATGATTTAACCGTTTTATCTTTTGAGTGACAGATCGCGGACTACAACCGAATCTGCAAGTGGATACAAAGCGATAGTTCCGAGGTATCTTAAGCTTCCCAGTAATTACAGTTGCTATCTAAAGTGGAATGGAGCGTACGTCATACATTTTTAATTATAATTATGTAGGTACTTATTTGACATGATACAGATAACATTACATAAATTGTTGAAATATAATAGTATACTATTTTTTTATTCAACATTAAATTAGCAACAAGCTTTGTCAGAATGAATATACTCATAATAAATACATAAACCATATCCGCAACACGCTTCGTTCAGAACATAGGCATCTACACAGAGTACCTATACTAAATAAATATTTACTTTACTTTACTTTACTTAATTAGCACAGTTATATTTTTTACGGTAAAGCTTTTTTTATTATGTTTAGGTTAGGTTATTGTTCCGATGCGATATATGAGGAGCTAAGTAGGTAATCATCACCTTTAAGATGATATTAGTCGAAAATGGTTTTCGCGATAGCGCAGTCATTAAGATAGCTGTATCTTTTCCAACTTAATATCGATAATGGTTCCCAACAGTTATTTTCATAATCTACGAAATTTATTCATAAATTATAAAAATGATATAGTATGTAAATAATTAAAAAAATAAGTGAGTATTACTAGAGGATGAAATATGTAATTAATAGTTTCAGGATTTGGCATAACGATTCCCGAAATTGACGACACTATGACTGTGTTGACATTTCCATTCCAGGTTAAGTATAAAATGTTCGTTTCGGCTTCGTAACAGAAGTCAGCTGATTAGCGGATCGGTCGGTGTTTCAAAGCGATCCGAACGACTCGCTCCTAATTGGACTTAATTGATGGACAGGCGCGTGCGGTGTCCCTTAGCAGTTAAATGGATTTACAGCTGTCCTACGAAATTGAAGCAGCGATTTAGCAATTGCTCGCCGGGCGTAAAAGGACATGTCAAGATTAGATCTTTAATTGGTTAGGTGTTAGTAGTTTACCAGACGCTATTAAAAGAAAACTAGATGTCGTCCATAACAATATTAAAAATGTAGAGCAAAAATTAAATAATTATCTACATTATCGTAGCACACAATTATTTTAAGTGTTTCTAACAAAGTGTAATGTAATAAAGTATGATGGCAATTTTTGGAAAGTAGGTGTCTATTGCATTGTTCTGATTTACAGAAAGACGAATGTCGGAATAAAACTAACATCAAATAAGTAGGTAAGCAAATAGGTACGTAACTTGCGAAACTTGACTGAGTCCCAAACTAGGTCTTAGGTACAAATGGTCGATACCAACATAATATTCTTACACTCTTCTCGAAGGTTCTAATCACTAATATTGTTGTCTTTATAATAACAATCACTTAATCCATGAGGCTTCTTCTTCCAATATTAAATACAGCCGGCTATTGTCTGCCGGCCAGCGCGTAACCATCCCGATAGGAAACCCCGACAAGGCGAAACGTGTTCATAACTTCCCCCATGGCCATTAGGGTACAAATTCGTGACACTGGCCAACGGTTCAGCCAAGCTAACTCGGCTGGCCCATTATGGCACCGGCCAATAGAACTGTCCGCCGTTATTAATGACCGGGGACAATGATGCTAATGCTATTAAGTGGTCGCAGTTCGGAATCAGAAGTGGTTAATTGAAGCTGGTGGGCGAGCACTGGAAGTGTTCCATGTGACCTCAAATATTATCAGGGTTTCATATCATATTATATATATAGGGAAATTGGTAATATAAGTTTAAAAAAATGATCACAAGTTTGTGCAATTCGGTAGCGTCTCCGAAATTCAATGTTATTTCCAACATCAATATTATATTAGTATTATTGAAAACTGCAATATTTTTTTTAAATGTCTGTAAATATGCTAAAATAGTCAGGAGTATTGTAGACGTAAGTACAAGGTAGGCACTCCATATGTTTTTGCTATGCAATGCCATTATCATATATTCATTGCAAACTGATTGCTACTCATTGACTTTACAAGATTATCTGTAAACCAATTGATCTACGTTCCCACGGCGTATTAATGACACGGCAAAAGTTAGCTGAAACCGCATGCCTTTTATGCGCCTTAGCCTATTATCCGACTCATTTGCGGCAAAAGACAAACGTTGTATCGGAGCGAGCACAAATTTCGCCGATATAATCGGTCGGTAAGACAATGGTTATCGATGCCGGGCCGATAGAACTGATGGATGCGGCACGCTCGCTAGATACCATCTCACTCGTGACGCCCGCCCGCGCCCGCTCCAAGCTCGTGTGCACCAATTATTATTCAATATCGAATACGACCTGATTGGTGTATTCTACTATTGTCTGATCATCACTTAACCTGCAAGTGATTAGTTGCGATTTTCCTTTAAAAAAAAATCACTAATGAAAACTTCTAATGGAAGAAATTCCAGCGTAAACAATATCAATACATTTACCACGCCACCTTCACGCGCCAAACTACGCGATGTCGTGTGTTCTCGCCTTATCAAGATCTTGTCTCGGCAAAAAAAAAGTGAAATTCAAGCACTCGTATAAATATTTCTTTTTTTTCTATCCCTAAACACACATCACTACATAAAATATATATAATAACGATAAGCTTGGTTTCAATAAGTACATTTTTTTTTCCAAATAATTTGTCATTATTAAAATGATCATACATGTACCTATTCGTGAAATTGATCCTATTATATTAAACTTTTATACATGACAGCAGAGAACAAAGTGCACAACGGAACCATCCTCCCATTCCACCCGTAGCAATAGATCTCCGATACTATTTACAAAGGTTCATCTGATTTGATTGCCCCGGTCAAGTGACAATCATATCACGCCGCGCTCGTAATTGAATAATAGGTTTATTTGTGAGGAGTCGATTAATTCATCAGGGCACCGATTGTACCGGTAGCGCAGACAGATCGAATTAGAAATCAATAATAAGTTGAGTGGAGAATAATGGAGTATTGACAGGAGATTTTTCAGAGAGCGTATTCAACAGCAACGAAATGATAGTATAAACAGATGAGTCAGGGCAGATCGTTTCAAAAATCATCAAAATTAAAATTTTAAATATCATGTATATTTAAAATATGTACTTAGATTAATTAAATCGTAGATTATGTATTATGTCATTCATAAACTAGTCGATATTCAGGTCAGCGTAATTTCATTTCGGATGTCAGATAAGTTATCGAAACCGATTGCCTTATAATTTTACGGCTCGAATGCTTTAACGGCAAAACATGTAAACAGGGCAAAACTTAACGTGATCGTAAGCGCTACTTTATATCTTATTGAACATGTCATTGACCCTTAAGGAATACTGATAGGTGATATGTAGATGCGTTTTTTTTTTGTACTGCCCAGTCCAGAATCTGAATAGGTAGGTACGTATTCTTGAGAGTGACGCTAAGATTATTTAAATTATACAAGCCCGTTAAAACGGCTGAAGCTTCTCCAGTGAAATTGCTAAATTTACTTACATTTAAGAGGTTGTTTCGATGTGAAGATCATTCAGCTCGATCCACCTGCAAGGAAATAAATATTTCTGATAAGATATCAATGGATACTCGTTAGTACAAACCAAACATTGTCTACAAAACAAGGCTTTATTATTTTACTTGTGGAATTACGTGGAAACATGTGTTACTATATTGTACTCTAAGAGTTGCGACATCGTAATTACTTATACTAAGAACCAATGAATTTTAACGATCACTAAACAACATAGATGTGTAATAAGTATCTTGCATTTGCGGCTATAAAAAATACTGTCCTCAATAAAAAACACTAGATTTTATAAATATCTTGGTCTATGTACGTTAAAAAAACATCGCTACTTTAATAGAATTTAGGAGGATACATTATTGTTGTATTTTAAAACTAAAGAACGTTCTTTATAAAACGCCACATCACACCCCGTACCTAAGTAAGTTAATAACGATAAAGTTATCATCACCAATGCATCCATTTTACTTGATTTGTTATTCGAACCCCAGAAGCCCATAGTTTCCATAAGCATTTCATTGCAAAAACTCCAAGTATCCAATGCACACGTGCCGCGAGTGCCATGCGGCCTATCTCGCACTGGCGATGGCCAGATTGTGCACCTAATCTCGGGATTATCTGGATGCTGGATCTCGCACGATTTCGAAATATCAAGAGCTACTGTAATTCTTTATATAAAAGAAAAATGTAAACATGAAAAGCACAACACGGGCTTGATTTATTGTACCTAACTTTTACTGTACCTCTACCTAGCTTCGAATCAAAGATCGGGGTTTAAGATGCGCATTTGATATAGGAATAGCTTTCTTTCAAGTTATTTCTGCTAACTTCTGTTCAAATATCATGTGAGGAATATATAGGTATTACAGACCTTTCAATTTGAAATGGGTCATCATAAAGAACAAGTCGAATATTAAAAATACCATGGTTAACAGCCAAACGAGGAACACAGCGCTTTTTTCAATAAACAATATTGAGAACAGAGGTAATGCTAATTCAATAGCGTAACATCTACGTATCTAGCAGCCTCCGTCGATCGGCAGATAGTCTACGAGTGCGCCGATATGGTTCTGGTCGTGATTTATTTTGGTCTCTCCCATATAAGCAGTGTACGCCAACAATGGACTCGGCTCGATTTACGACAGTCGATTTGGTAGCGATAAAAGATTTAACCGAGATCGGATAACAGTTGGGAAATGTAGAATTTGTGGCATTGTTGGAATTACTACGCAAACGCAAGGTAAACGAGATTAATGAAATAACAATAAAGATAGCTACTATGCGAGCTGTTAATAGGAAACCATAGGTAAGAGTATTTCAATTATAATAAAGAGTAGCGAACAAGAGTTAATGCATGTTGTATTTTTTATATTATAGCATACGTCCTTAGAGCGGTGATCTAAATAACGAGTTTACTGCTTCTGTCGGAGCTGATTCTAAAATATACGTGTATATAAACAAGCCAACGGAGAGATAAGTGAGTAATGTATGTACGCATAAATTTTAATTAGATACGCCATTCGCAACATATCTGGGATGTGCTAATAAAATTCCTAGAACGTTGGCATTTTAGTGTTTTGAAACATCCTATTCCACATGCGCGATAATATAAATAATCAAAGGCATTTAATAGAAGTTCAAGACACAATTACGTTATTATATTGGATTCAAAATTAACAACGGATTTTACTTAATTACTAAACAAAATTGTGTTATTTTATACGTCATATTACGTTCTATACAATCGAACATGTAGGTAACTTGTATAAAATTTGTCATTAAACCACTTAATTTATTTTATCGGGATAATATCAGTTAATAGAAATTAAATTCATAAAAATAAAATAATAATCCATCTATGCATAGAAAGTAATAAAATTCCATTATTATTAAATCGGACCAGGGCCAATAACAGTAAACTCAATTTAGCACACATTCTTTGCCAAATATTTAAAACATGTGTTTACATTCTTTGACAATAATTATTATACATATATAACATCATGTTAGCAAATAGTTGTACCATAATGATTACTGTGGAATCTGAAGTTATATTTAAATTAATATGAATGACCAAACTTAAATAAAAGTATGTCAAAAATGTATAAGACACGTAACGACTATTAAAATTGTCTTATTTCTCTATATTAATAAGCTGCAATGTTCCCAGTGTATTGTCCTCAACTCCCTTATATGTTATTATGGATTACTCAAGTGTAATTGGCGACATTTCTCTCACGTCGTTCCAATGCGTGCGTCATTGCGCCCCTCAATCAGATAATAAATAGAAAGCAAGAGCTAGAGGAAATCTAGCTGCTACCAGATTGCTAGAAAATAGTAATTTGTACAAAGATATGGAGAGATTTGAGATGAACGATGTGGCATACTGTGAATAAAGATTTGCTGCAATGCGATAAAGCTTATATACTATTATGCAACAAGATAAATATATAGTAATGTATATTTTTTGTGCTAATATTCTTTGTATCTCTACTATTCTTCACCTATATACTTGACGTAGCCGTAAACAAATCTATGATAAAAAAATCAGGACAGTAAAAACCTGGACATAATTATCTATGTAAAACTATGTTTTGATATTTTAAGCAACAGCCTATGACGAGCTACATTCAGGTCCTGCTGATTCTACAATATTTACAAAGTCTTAAAGGTAATTTATCGCGTGATTAGCAAATCCATAACTCATGTATATAAGGAGGCGTCGAAACAGGTCTTAAGATTCAGTCACTAGATCTTTATTAATTGCACATATCAGGTAAAAGATCTATTGGCTTACACTAAAGACTCTCCTTTACCTGTGGGAACGTAAATATAAGTAAATACATTTTCTATTAGAGGATCAATTTAAAGTATATTAATAATAATAAGTTGTAAATCCAACCACGCCCAAATCAGTACTAAAATAGTTAAATAAGATTGCATATAATTTGAACAACCTCGAGAACGTATGGACATCATTATAGTTTTTGGAAAGAAGTTGCAGCAGGGCGCCGACGTCATCTTAAATTATTGATATATTTCGTCTTAAATCTATACTAATGGTCCAAGATCCCAGAGCGATCTGACGTAACTTATTTTCTGACGAATGAAACCTTAAGATTTCAGTAGCGTCTAGAGTGCCTTGAATATCTACGGGCTTGTGAAAACTGTCAGAGTGACACCAGGGCTGGTACCAGGTGAGAAAGGTGACTAAAAATAAGAGTTATCTTACTTATTTTCTCATGGCTCATTTTTATATATATCATGTAGAATATTATTTTAAAGTAATGGATATAAGTGTCAGACACTTTTGATTGACCAGAACTTTTGTCAGACACTTTTAAGCTACCCAAAAAATGGATCTCAAAGATGGATGAACATAAGCATATCATGTTTAGGCTCATTCGACTCGGTATGACGAGCACTTTCTAAACAGAATATGATGATGGTAGTGCTGATGATGAATCCTGAAGACTACTATGGATCTCGAAGTTGGACGATCATAGGCATACCGTGTTTGGGCTTATTCGACTCGGTACGACGAGCGCTTTCTAAACAGAATATGATGATGGTAGTGCTGATGATGAATCCTGAAGACTACTATGGATCTCGAAGTTGGATGATCATAGGCATACCGTGTTTGGGCTTATTCGACTCGGTATGACGAGCGCTTTCTAAACACATGATGATAGATACCCCACATGTAAAGGTCTGATGAAAAAAAAATGCTGAGTTTCAGTTCAATGTATGGGGAACCCCAAAAATTTTGATTTTTTCTGATTTTATTTTAAAATCTTAATGCGGTTTACAGAATACATCTACGCACCAAATTTTAATAATGTAGCTCTTATAGTTTCGAAATAAACTGGCTGTGACTAGAGTACCCGATTACTTGAGTAATCGGTTACTGAGTAATCAAATTAGTAATTGGATTACATTTGTAATCGATTGACGCCAACACTGATTGAAACAGACAATGCTCGTCATAGCGAGTCGAATAAGCCCAAACACGATATGCCTATGATCATCCAACTTCGAGATCCGGAGTAGTCTTCAGGATTCATCATCAGCACTACCATCATCATGTGTTTAGAAAGCGTTCGTCATACCGAGTCGAATAAGCCCAAACACGGTATGCCTATGATCATCCAACTTCGAGATCCATAGTAGTCTTCAGGATTCATCATCAGCACTACCAACATCATATTCTGTTTAGAAAGCGCTCGTCATACCGAGTCGAATAAGCCCAAACACGGTATGCCTATGATCATCCAACTTCGAGATCCATAGTAGTCTTCAGGATTCATCATCAGCACTACCAACATCATATTCTGTTTAGAAAGCGCTCGTCATACCGAGTCGAATAAGCCCAAACACGGTATGCCTATGATCATCCAACTTCGAGATCCATAGTAGTCTTCAGGATTCATCATCAGCACTACCATCATCATATTCTGTTTAGAAAGTGCTCGTCATACCGAGTCGAATGAGCCTAAACATGATATGCTTATGTTCATCCATCTTTGAGATCCATTTTTTGGGTAGCTTAAAAGTGTCTGACAAAAGTTCTGGTCAATCAAAAGTGTCTGACACTTATATCCATTACTTTAAAATAATATTCTACATGATATATATAAAAATGAGCCATGAGAAAATAAGTAAGATAACTCTTATTTTTAGTCACCTTTCTCACCTGGTACCAGCCCTGGTGTCACTCTGACAGTTTTCACAAGCCCGTAGATATTCAAGGCACTCTAGACGCTACTGAAATCTTAAGGTTTCATTCGTCAGAAAATAAGTTACGTCAGATCGCTCTGGGATCTTACTCTATAATATTATAAAGAGGAAAGGTTTGTTTGTTTGGATTGTACGGCTGGATTTCAAAAATTCTTTCACTGTTGGGAAGCTACACCATTCCCGAGTGACATAGGCTATAAAAAAATCCGTGCGAAGCCGAGGCGGCTATTTATTGGTATATTTTCGTTGAAAAGTTGATAAAGAATAATTATCAATCATCTGATACATATATATATGTATTTGTGAGAATTTGATATATACAATAATATCAGCAAGTTATAGTGACATTGATATTTCTGCACATGTGTTAAATGAATACAGAACATTGCCATCAGATCTTCGCCAGAGTTTATCTAAACGCATTAACACAAAGTGTGCTAATTGTGGAAACTCGAAGAAAGTTCGTTCGTGTTGTGAAGTTAGCCTTGTTTGTGAATCTCTATCTGTCATCGTGTTTACTCTTACCGATAAGAGAAACGGGGATGTTGTTGTGTTCAAGACTATTTTCTAGTTATTGAGGTCTTTTTCCTCAAGTCTTATTTTGTTTCATATCCATAAACACGAATCAATTAAAAAATTGCAAGAAAATCTCGACGAAAACAAAAAAATTGGCTGCAATAAGATAAACAGAACATAAACTGATTTGAAATTAGATCAGAATAACAAAAAAGATCAGACAACAAATGCGAAAAAAAATATCGGAAACAATTACAGAGAAACTCAAAAAGAACACTATCTCTCCTTTTGAATAGGATCAATTGAATTGTACCTATTTGATCGCGAGAGTGTGGTGATTGGGACAGGAGGTCAACCAAACGTGAGCAGATAATCAGAATGCCAGCCAATTTGAAATCACACACAATGCACATTTAGGTTTTAAATAAAACAAACATCGTCTTTTTAAATACATTATCAGCAGAGATGGGCATTAATCGATTATTTTTTTAATCAATTAATTAATCGACTAAACAATCAATCGTCACAAAACTAATCGCGATTAATTTAATTAAGATTAACTTAATCGTCGCAGAATTCGATTAACGATTGGTCAATCGTCATTTTAATCGACTAAATTTCTCGATTAAATTTTGAAACATAGTGCATAACAAAAAAAATATATGTACATATATCATTCAATATGTTCTTAGAAATAATTCTAGAGCAGGGCAAAAAATGGTTAGGCAGTATATGAGTTAGGTAAATTTATTTATTATGGATATTTCATTTTAACAGGTATCTCCTCGTCCATCAAAAGACCCGTAATAGCCTATGTCTTATATCAGCGTACCCCGAAACTTAGACTTACAATTTTTTTTTCTGATATTAATCGAAAGAAAATTAATCTAATTAATCAATCGATTATAGATTTAATCGCTCGTATTTAATCGACGATTAACTTAATCGTGATTAAGTTAGTCGAACATCTTACGATTAAGATTGATTAATCGTCACTTTTAATCGTTAATCGATTACTTTTAGGTTAATCTTAATTGTTAATCGTTAGTCGATTACATTTTGCCCATCACTGATTATCAGACATCACCATGTAACAGGAACCGCCGTGTTGTTCAGTTAAGAGTTATATTTGTTCGTAATCAATTAAACTATCGCCGATACAAATTGAAATTATATTTACAACTTGTTTTCTCTAATTTATACAGTCGTACGGGAGGAAAGATGCAAATTGGAATGGAAAATGTTAACATATTAGCTTCCTCGTTCTAGTCGTAAGGCATACTTAATCATCTTGCTATAATTAGTTTTACCCTGGTGGACTTAGTACGTTCAGTTAGGCTTGATAATATATATACATATATAGATAGACACGATTAAAAAATTTATCACATTGAGAATATTCTTTGCACTAACAATTGTCAAATACTTATCTATATTTGCGCAGATATGTTATCTAAATGGAATAAAAGGATCAATTAATACATTTATGTAATATAGTGCGTATATTATGCTGGAAGTTTCGCATGCTAGTTATTTAAGTAAACTTCATAAGGTAATAATCTATACTAATATTATAAAGCTGAAGAGTTTGTTTGTTTGTTTGAACGCGCTAATCTCAGGAACTACTGGTTCGAATTCAAAAAATCTTTTTTTGTTGGATAGACCATTTATCGAGGAAGGCTTTAGGCTATATAACATCACGCTGCGACCAACAGGAGTGAAGAAACAGTGGAAAATGTGTAAAAAACGGGGAAAATATGAAGCCTTATGAAAAAGTGACAGATGACTTTGACAGATCTTTGACGAAACAATCGAACGGGCAGGACGACGTCTGCCGGGGCCGCTAGTTTAAAATAAATTTATCCAACGCGTTTCAAACCGCCGTAAATAATTCCGAATGAGTAAAACAGAACGGCACCATGAAACAGTCACTTATTTTGATTTGCAACAGTACAGGTTCCGAAATCTATCGTATAAAATATCCCTGTACATGCATGAAGTAATCTGTTAGTATTTATTTCTGGACGAGTGAAATATGAAAAATATTTTATATAACTTTAGGGAATTTTAACTACTCTTATTTCTCTTAAATGAATACGTTCAAAATACAAGAAAACCTTTTAAGATTTGAACACATTTTGCCTTGTCAGCTAGAATACTGCCGAGATTAATATCCGGCACAAGCGTTGAATTTAACTGCATAATGCAAATGCAACTGGCAGGACATATCGTGCCATGTCAAGAAAACAATAACGTATTAAAATACGTGCATAGCTGTTTTGCAGAATTTACATTATACCTACAGCCAAAAAACTATCTAGTGAAAATGCTTATACGCGGGTAAAACGGTTTTCTTAGGGAATATTAAGTTTATTTTTTAAAATAATTATTTAATATTAGTTTATTAAGCAGCTGCATGCACATGGTCCTTCGAGCCAGATCATGTGCAGGCATCTAATAAATAATTCAAATTAATTTAGGAAAAAAAATTATGCCATATTGATGTAAAAGGATGCACTAGTGTTGTAAGATTACTACAACTTAAAAGTTAAAAAATATACTCAACAATATCTGCACTACGTAGAATATAGTTATGTATAATGAAGAAATTGCTATAGAGATCCCATTCATTACAATTTTCATAAATATTCTCTAAGGTCAATGTAAACCTCCTTAACAACTTTCAATTGATATATTGTTGGCATGTTCAATCCTCATTTCTATTCAATTTGCCATACAAGATGCAACATGTCAGCAGCAGTGAAAGCTATCATGTAAATTGAATATACAGAAATCCGTTTAATATAATTTAATAGCTTAACATTTGTATTCTATATTATAAATATCCTAGTCTTATTACTTTATTCTATATATACCTTTTTTATTTGTTCCCATATATATATACTTACATTTATCTTTGCATAATAATATCATGGTCCTTCAGGTACGCTTTTAAATGTGTCTCTCTGTATTAAGTTGGATTTCCGCTCAGTAGGTAATATCGTCATCATAGGTAATAAATTCAGTGCCAATTAGCAGTCAATAGCCCTTATTACTGCGTGCGCGCAGGATATGTTGTACGAAATGTGCGCTGCCATAAAGTTTCCTCTACAAGTTACCCGAAGCGAAATCACGAACGATAATCCACCCACCGTCACTACCGGCATTATAGGGTTGACGAGTCATGAATTAATAACCCTACAATAACTATAAAAAAATATGTTGGTATCACCGACAATCGTTTTTTAACCTCAAGTTAACAGCAATTTTATAATTTGAGCTTTTTATTTTCGTTGCAATATACCTCAAATAATAGTGACTTCCTTACATGGAGGTTCACAAGACCTAAGTATAGAAATAAATACAGCAAACAACAATTTTTTTTAAGCAACCAAATGGGGATCTTTTTCAAACCAACGATTATTCCACATACTTATGATTACAGGGATGTTGGATGTTAGCAGTTAGCCACACACTATTTTCGTCATACTCATGTCACATTATATTATATCTCATATTCTAAAAAAAATATAAAGGCAACCCTTAGCTCAGCGCAGTCATCGTCGCCTGGCGATCTACATGTCCTGCGTGGGAACCGACCCGTTACCCGCTACCTGATGCGGCGGCGTGATACTGCGGGTTAGAAGGCCCTAGCCAGAAAACATTAGACAAATTTGCACTTGAGGGTTAAAGGATTTTATTGTTGGTACATAAATTTGTGCGAGTGCGAGTCAATTTTGTTTGTTTATTTCCTAAACAGTATCTTTTTTTAGTAAGAGTTTTCAGGTGAGACGTTGAAATAAAACACTAGCCCGTCAACACTCTAAATCTAATACCTCAAACATATAATTAAGACAGGATCACTTGTCTATAATAATAAGAAACAAACAACAACAGCGCATGCGTGGAGACGCGTACATAATCGCATGCGTTTGACGGTATCGCGCGATGCCACGGAGGCGGCGCCGGCGCAAGCGTGCCAAATCGACCATTGCTCATCAACATCAACTCTTCATGTTGATGAAATAATACCTAACACAAGATAGAGGGGTTTTCATATAACATGAGGTATGCTGAGCTTCATGTAGCACTAGTAACTAGTTCTAACTAAAAAAGAAAGCACATTCAACCTAATTGATGAAGGTGTAGTTATAAAAAATATGAAATAGGTAAATAAAGTAACCTTACGTAACAAACATCACAAACTACGTACCTACTTCTATTTCATCTAAACATGTATAAAAGCGCAACATTCTTGTATTCCTTCGAAAATTGCTCTACGGAGAATAAATAATCTTAGGATGCTAGCTCATTAACCGGCAATAATTACATGTCAAAATAAACTAACAAAATATATAGCTGTCCTACTCTTTACTCATAAAAGAGAACGTGACAAGAAATCGAGATAAACTCTTGTATCAGATGAGATCAAAATCTGTATTACGGTATAGATATTAGAACTACAAACGTCTCATTATTTATTGCGATATTTTCTGTACTAAATAACAAGCTGCGTTTATTGCTACTATAACATAGTTAAATTACGCAAAGTAGTTGAGTCGATTCATCGGCCATTAAATTACAATGTTGCATTAGAGTTTAATATAAATTATGATAATAATAATATTACTCGTACAAGTTGGATATGGCACAAACAAAAAACTTGTAAAAAAGCAAGGATGAATGGAGTTCGAACATTTATCGACAAATTCATAAATCATAACGCAGGTATTAAACTGGTAATAGAACCAATCGTAAATTAGCTTAGAAATGTTTGGTATTAAGAAACTAACATTTACAACCTATAAACCAACGTACTCATTAAAAGCAATGACATGTTATAACAGTTTATTGCACTACTACAGAATACTAATCTAAATAATGAAGACTGGAAAGAGAAGTGAACGGATTATTAAACAAAAACTATGGACGACTGCAATAAAATATAAGTTATAAACGTTAACACTAACGGATATATGATTAAAATTATTTAAGATGCCTATCGACATTCAACTAAATCAAATTAGCAATATGACTTACATTTATATTACTAAGGCGAAGGCATGCGTTCATGGTCCAATTCCTGAAACAAAAAAGACGAATTTATTTACCTATACCAAAAAGCAACGAACCGCTAAAAAATTCTAAGTAAAGCAAGTACATTCCATAGAGAAGAGATCAACAATCGCTTAAATAGTGTGTCGCTTGATAAAAAGTGATTACGCTCGATTATTTATGCACGTCCGTCTCGCCGGTGAACGGCCTACGAGATCCCACCAAATGGTTATACTGATTGAGGAGCTCTATGAATTTAAGTCAGTTAAAATTAAATAAGACTCGAACAATAGTACCTAAGTATTTTTTCATTACCCCACATATAGTTTGCAAATAAGCAAATAGGTAATTGTTGACGGATCATTATAGTTTTTTTACATTGTGTCTTCAAAATTAGGTAAGTAGTAAGTAGCTACCATAAGATGAAATTAATTTTAACTTGTTTCAGCAAACAGATCGTGCAAAATTAAATTGTTTATAAAATTAGATTTAATAAGCCCGCTTTGGTTTGCGGCGCCATATATGGACGATATTATTGATAATAGCTACATTTCTATAGCGCAAGGTGGTTAATATTCTAACAAAACATGACTAATGATAACCATTTACGGAGGTACGAAAGTTAAGAAGTAATTTAAGTTCACCTGTCAAAGTTTAAAATCGTATTATCAGCGGAACAACTCAACAAAGTCTTTAATCAACATATGTAGCGCCAATCACCATGCACGTCTTATCTCCATTCTGTTTGTCATAAATAACGGGAGAAAAAAGTATTTTGGTGAACGCCAGTTTTTATAAGTCTTGTCTCTCGTCGATTTGGACGCCTTAT
The DNA here is from genome assembly GCA_038024825.1 of Polylopha cassiicola. Classification (NCBI taxonomy): domain Eukaryota; kingdom Metazoa; phylum Arthropoda; class Insecta; order Lepidoptera; family Tortricidae; genus Polylopha; species Polylopha cassiicola. Next base: position 7,985,881 of record CP149044.1, on the reverse strand, counting down.
CTTAGTTCGAAGAAATATAAATTATTTCAAAATACATTAAACGAGCGAAGGAAAAAGAATGACAACGTTGTAATGTTTAAAATATTTACCAACACATTTACAATATTAAATTATATACAAATAGGTACGACTAAACTGTTAAATCTGCAAAGGATTTTTCAAATAACTGATCGTCTCGCATTCAATACGAGTAAGGACATTATTATATTATTAGATAAATAAAATTATGATTTAAAAGAAATCCGTTTGTACTTAGTACCCGTAATCGTGAAGTGAAAGTCATCTCGGTGCAACATGAGAACCAATTGTTACATTATCTCTAATGCTGTTGTAGATTGGTGCAGGAACAATAACATTTGTAGAATCAACACGGTCGGCGGTATTGAGTAATTGCGAAAGATCGCACGGTACTGTATCGATCGCTAGGAAACAAATCACAGCAATTTCGTGGAGCATTATAACAACGTTTTTGTAAAATTACATGTTGCGCATGATACACAAGGTATGTTTATGGAAAGTATGAGGTCGTCAATTTTAGAATGTGCTCGGGTATTCTTAGCAAAAAACTTGAGGATGCTTTGCCGGAGTTTCATGGCCATCAACTTTAATAAGCGTTCGCGATATGCACATCAAGCTTAGATGAATTTAAATGACTTGATGCCTATCTTATAGACGTCAAGTGCTTTCAACGCGAGTTTCTTCTATGTTTCGCGCACATCATAAAGTTAATTCAATACCTATTACGTAGGTAATTATTTTAAAATGTGGTTTTCAGAACAATCCTTTAAATTAAGCTTTATTTCGGGACAAAATAAAACAGATCGGTAAGAGTAAAACGTTCTGCGAAAACTATGAACCAAAATCCTGTCTACATACATGTATTAGAAAGTAGAAACACATGAGTAAAAGGAGAAATAAAAAGTAACGTTCAATAGATCATTAGCAATAAATGAGACAATATTGTCGGTGCATCGGGTCTCGCTATCGCCGGTGCTGCGGTGACGCGGGTGATTAATCATTCGTCAGTGGCGGGTGGACGGACATAAAACACAGAGATTACACCGGCCGTGAGCGTTACATCACAACCACGAGGTGATGGAGAATGTTACTGGATTGCACATCACTAAATCATACTCCTACAGATAGAGACATTGTTTTGAAAGAATTACGTTCGACTTCGAGCTGACTCTATACATATGTAGACATTTTTTGTTGTTTTTTTTTTATAAAGTCGGATAGCTCGCCAAAGTTAACGAATCCAGCAAAACAAACCGTAAGTGATTCGATTTTATAATTAGGTATCCTTATTATAAAAAAAAAAACAATAACTAGATTAGTTTTCTTTATTTTGTTTAAATCAATGTTTGTAAGTAGGTATGAAATTTAATTTTTTATGTAAGATTATATAAAAGGCATAACACATATATCACAAAATAATTGCATTATATTATAATATTACTTTTCAAATTAAACGACTACAGAATTTTAAAAACAGTATACTGGAACGATAAGAAAAAAAAATACCAATCTTATTATGATTAATTTATAATGCGTCGCGTAAGTAAGTACCGGACTGGAACTATAAAGTGTCTATTTACTGTATAACGCCGAGATGAGTATGCAAATAATACTTTCGCGTGGTTAACAACTGTAACTTATCGCAAATGTGAGAAGTGATAAAGTTCTGGACTTTGTACAGTCATTTCATTCGATCAGGAAAGTCCGAGTCACATCCTGGTATAAGATTCTATTTATATAATTAATTACCTATATCATGAAGCAAATTGTAGCTACTAAGATGCTTTAATAGGCTCAACATATCAAATTATATGAATCACTCACTATTCATTTGTTACAAGGCATTAAAAATTATTACAGACTAAGACATAAAAAGAATAAACTACCGCTTTCTTATATCATACATACAAGCGACAAACCCAGGCTTTATCAGTGTTTCTCTACTATTTTATGTATATATTATACTTATAAACTTGAATCACTCTATCTATCAAAACAGCATCAAAATTCGTTACGCAGTTTTAATGATCTAAGCGTACATAAGGACAGACAAACAGCGGAAAGCAACTTCGTTTTGTACTTATGTAGCACAGTTATATGTTATGATATGATACGATCGCGATTTTATAATGCTGCTAATTACATTTGATAAATGTACCTATTTATACCTAGTCAGTTATTACTATCGAAGTAAAATATTAACAAATGAAACATAAATATAGTTGTAGCCATAATTATGTTTACATTATAGTCTCTAAATGTAACACAATCAAAATAAACAGTCAATGAACTTGTCGATGACGACGTTGTGAATGTGAAAAAAATCATAATCGGAAACAACTATAACCTACTTTCGTGTGTCAGCGAACATGTCAGAACCACTCGCATTCCACACTTTGTATATTATATACGCACATACGAGAAAAAATAATATTAATGACGCCTTTCAATTGTGAAATCGAGTACTCGCGATGTCATTCGGGTTTTAATTTGAAAGGGTATCGAAATCGAATGTAGGATCGATGAGAGGCCTGACTAATCACAATTCCTTCGAAGCGTTGTCTAATCATCTAATGATTCTTTATTCATTGTTTATGGTCATCGGCATTTAAGAACTTATAGGTATCTCTTTTATCTACGGAGCTCTAATATAAAAATTAAAGAATAGTGATAGTCCAACACAATATAACATTGCTACATTTCTCCGCCAGAGGCGTCTACGCTAGCATGCAATGCATTTCTGCTCAAAGTAATTATAAATAAAAATTGCGAGATATATTATTTCTGTTATTTAACGTTTAAAGCAATAGTGATTGCATTATTTGGTTGTTGACTAAGTAAAAGTTTACAGACAGTATAATTAAAAATATATTAGAAGATTACCTATAAGGCTTGCCGCTTTAGTAGAGAAAATATTTGTTACTATAAGCAGCGGTGAAGTGCAAGAGTCTTGACAGCTCACCGATTGATAAACCGATACTTTTTGAACGTCCTCCTTGGTTCGATAGGAATAGTATTGAAACGTCACATCGCGATAACATCTGACGATCGTTAGGGGCTCACGTCATGTCACTCCTGTCCTGATTCACCGCGGAACGTGGGGAGTCTGTGAGACATTAGCTATTCAATTATGCGAGCAACCACAATCTGATAGCTCCTTGAATAGATTCACTTGGAATATTCAAGCTAGGAAATATGAAAAGGCGAGAGATACGCAGGTCAAATACGAACTGACAATACACAGATCAAGTAATTCAAACACGATAACGTAATACAAATTCGTGATCCATCAATAAGAAAGGAAAGTACAGTCGACGTCGCGGGGTGTAAAAACCGTCGCGAGCGCAGGTACGTCGCCGTGCTACGAATAAAGCCTCGTTACGCGCGCGTTCCTCCAATATGATGGATGACCGTGTCCGATCAAAGCTTCAACTATTATTTTACTTTTATTCTTTCGAGCAATCCTCCTTATTTCGATAAGTGAAGGTTGAAAATATAATGCAGAAGAACGGTGGAAGTGTAATTGGTATTGTCTGGGCGTCCACAGAGTGATTGACAAGTCCGTACCGATGGAATCAGCCGTCATAAAATATAGCCGCAACTAGTTAGTACACATTTATTTCTTTATTGCGTCAGTCATGTATAACTGATACAATTTAATTTACATTGAAATCAAATCAACAATAACATTACCTACTACCAAATAAATATATTTGTTGTTTTAAAAAAATATTGAAATAAATATATTTGCATGCCAGATTAATTAATTATCCTTTATATAAGAAGATACGAGTTGTTTAATTCTGTCTGGCGATTATTTCTTAAATTAAGTAAGTATGCATGTTTTCTTATGTTCAGAATATAGCAACTGAATTGTTATTACTACTATACTATTGCGCGCTACTCGCATACATTTAGGCAATAAATAATGATGTAGAAGAAAGTCAACAGGTTTACGCGGATAGTATTTCCTCGTCAATATATCACGTGGGTACAAGCTGCGACAGGCGCGCGGCGGCCGGGCGGCCGGCGGGCGACCACCACAGATCCACAGACTTCGCCGGCCGAAGGGAAGGCGCAACCGTTACTTCGTGTCCAATAAATTCAACAACAAACGACAGGCATGAGGAACAACCCGGACCACGCATCCATCTCCTGTCAGACCGTATGGCCATACAAGTTTAAAGAGCCGCCCCGATACGTCATACGTTCACTGAACACCTATAAATCAAAATAACTATAACTGCACCGACTATTTCGTAAATATCATTTAAATTCAAAGCGAATATGAGATATGACCGAGTAACGGAGACGAATGAATGGCGCTTTCAAATAAATCTTGCAAGCTTCCGAGTTGAAAGCGATGTTTAAGTAATGATGAATAAGGCACGGCATCATCTATTGACTTTATAATTATTTTCTAGTGACCATAAAAAAATCATTTCGATCAATCATGAATTAAAAGAGTAAAGATCCCAAAGGTCAATCGCAATCATGATAATCGTTTAATACTCCAATCATTCTTGACACAGTAGTACCAGTAGGTCTATATTTACCGTTGGTTTAGGTAATATTTTGTTCGAGAAAGGAGGAATTTGCGATAAGCGAAACAAAGATACAATAATTAAGAATGACATCAACTGTGTGACAACCGGTGAAGAAGCGACAGATGTCTGATGCCGGATGTGTGTCATAAAGCGCACAAGCCATACAAAAACATTCATTCATGCGAGTGGTAATAGAAGGAGACAATAATTTATAATTGAAGACTTCCCGTCGTCAGTGCAAACGTCTCATTTGGATCTTAATCGATTCTATCATCATCGCAATTTTCATTTTTATACACACTATAGTTATTTGTTACATTTTTAGTATCAAAATATTTATACTGATTGTATCTAAGTATAACTATCTCTAAAGATAGCTGACAATATATTAATACGATCATGAAAAACCGTACATGTAAACAATACGCTGCTGTCAATAATTTACTCATTTATGCACATCCTGATACAAATGTACGTATCGAATCCAAAATGGGCAAGAAATAACTCTATTGAAGTCCATATAGCACAATAGAAACGGTTAAGGGCTCAAATAGTATGAAATCAGCGGCATTAACCTAAGCAAAGTGGTCGAAGTGAAGTAAGGGGATCTGAGATTAATGGGCGAGATCAGAACATGTGCAGTCACGTCGTGGCTATTAGCAAAAGCCGAGGACATACACGATTGGACGGATCTGAGCTTTCTTTCGGTCTTCATTGTTGCTGAACTTTACCTTAATTGCAGAGCACCTACCTACGAGTAACTGTGCTTTGTTCATTGCAAAATCTTTAGGAAATATGTTAATCCCTTTAATTAAAAAAGTTCATATCTAAACTAAATAACTTCCTTAAATAGTTTAACAAAATAAGTTTTCTATATATGATTCAACTAACTTTTTTGACAAAAACGGTAACATTCTTAATATCTACAAATATGCCTTTAAAAGAGACGTATAAAACAGTGCATTAGCAGTCATACAACTCAACAAGTCATTTGACTGCGCCCACGCTGGATCGCCGTAAACGGTGACTTGATCGTATCGACGTATTAGTACAACGAGGTTATAATTGACTACTGATTGTTATTATTTCTTGTTTATTAATGACAAATTACAGCTCTTACCAAAATAAAATATATATACGTATATATTATTACACCTACTTTGAACAAGTATGTGTAATAAGCGCTTTTATCAATGGCCGATGGATTATTTTATTGATTTTGTTTTAAATCTTTCGTATTATGCACCTAGGTACGCGTGCCGTAGTTTTGTAATAAAATTAAATATTTAAGAAGGAACTATAAGCAGGCCTTCAATGCAAAAAATAATTACTAATATATTATTATTCGACACTTATTCAGCCATTCCTCTAGATTTTCTCTGTGCCAATCTTTTTTTTAATTAAAAAAGATATTACATTAGGCATAAAACACTATCATATAGCGGCCAGCACTAACGACGATTTGCAACCTCAATAGTACATGAACTGCTATAAATTTGGAAACAGTTAAACCATTCATAAATAAAAGGTTAATAATAAGTTACTGAATAATTTCTTTTATAGCATGTTAATTAAATATTTTTTAAGAAGGTTACAACCTTATAGTCATTATCTACTCAATATAATGATATAATATCCTTTTGAGATCTAGTAACAAACGTAATTCTTCTCAACTGAATATGACTCAATTGGGTCATTACTTATTGCGCGATGAAAATTCTAACAACGTACATATATACTATCTTTTTATTTTGCCTACTTGACATACTTACCTTTATTTTTTTTTAAACTGTTAAAGTAGGTAGATGTTATCACGGGCGCCGACAGGAAGGTTGCCACTTGCCCGTATTTTAGGAAGATACTATCGCATGCTTTCAGGGTATGCCATTTTAGAAAAAAATTGCTTGCACTTGTTGCTTCACACACAGCCGCCAGGTACCAGGGTCGTTCAAGCGATTATTGCCTTAAAGGTGTAACATCGCCAGCACAGTTGATAGTACATAAGCAAAGTTTTTTTCTCTGTTTTTAAATACTTTACTGTATATGTACATGTGGGTCTAACTTCTTAAAACTAATTCTGATTGTATCGTATATATACAATTAACAAGTTTAAATGAAATAAAAGTTAATAATACCATAACTTATCAATGTTAGACACACAACAAACCAATCTTTTCGTCAACTTTTCGTCTATTCCTATTTAAAAGGGACATATATAGTTAAATCTCGCTTATTACTGCACGTTGTTAGATTATAAAATTTCGTTTATAACTTCTAAATTAAATAGCTAGTATTTCGTTAATGAGATGTTGCAACACTTAGGATGAGTAGGCAGCGGTCCTAGACGCTAATACCTTGAAGTTAATTTACAGTCTTTTTTCAGGACCATTAAAACAATTGTACGATATATGTATAAACAAACAAGTAGATATTTTATTTTGCTTTGATTGAACTTTTTTTTTACAAACAATAAGACTTAATGTTATTTAGTGGGTTTTTAACAAACTTTGCATTTACGTATTTAAAATCATTTACATAATTGTGCATTCTTTGTTATCGTGTAAATAAATAATGAAATAAAAAGAAGATTAAATTGTGCAATATAATGTGTAAGAATTTCAAACATACCGGGATTAAATTGAACTTGACTTTTTCTGCATGATTCTCTATTTTCGTAAATAAGTCTCCGTTTTTTTGTTGACGGAGTGGAATTTGTAGAACCTACCTTAACTACGAAGTAGTGAATTAAACGAATTTTAAATTTCAACACAATATTCTGTTTTGGGTTCTTACCTACGTAAATCTAGAATATACTTCTTAGATTATAATTTATAAGAATTTGTATGTAAAACATGGTTTTCCAAAAATATAAGAGATTTAGAATCGTATACGCATGCGTATCAATACTAAATTGATAAAGAAACTCCACCCACAAAGAAGCAACAAGTATTTACATATCTGAATTTTCTCCTTATTTTCTAGACTATTCTGGTATTAAAAAAATCTTAAAATCGTCTGAAGTAACAGAAAAACACAAACAAACAATACGATTTACAGCTTTAGTACAGTGCAATACAACACAAATAAAAATAATTAAAATACAGCAAACAAATTTAAATACCATCTTTCCCGTGATAAGTTATTTTATAATGAATGAAACAGTAGTTATTTCTTGTATATTCATTATAGAAGAAACAGCATGTTACGTCTTATCAATGAATTTAGAGGAAGTTACCGTAACTAACTTAATTGTGAACGAAAAAGCGTAAACGGAAATAATAACAATCGCGAATACCTACATCCGATTATAAAAAAAAAACAATGTAATTAACTTACTTGATCAATGCAAAGAGACTCCTACGACGGTGACCGAAACAAAATCAGTATAATATATTAAATCACGAAAGTCAATCACAGCACACGGTTCAAGAACACGGTCAGGATTCGAAGTGCGACAGCGACCACTCCCAGGGACGGTTCAACGTGGAATGGTCTTATGATGATGGCGAGCCCGAAGACACGGGGCACGGACCTGAGCGGGGGACGAGGCCCGAGAGGCGTGGCTTCAGCTCTACTACTCGAATGGTGATATATGCGCATGTTAACACTTTAATTCGAACACGCCTCGCTGTCACGCGAAATACCGGCAAATTCTTTTACTAATTGTTTGTACGATGGTGAAAGTCGATACTGCCATAACCAACTCATTAATAATGTGAGGTACCTAAAGTGACTGTTTTTTCGAAGTGTGAAACAGACGGGCACACTGATTCGACGCGAGATAAAGTTTTCGTTAAACATCTCGGTTAAATGACAGACTAATTACAGACTAAGGCCCTTATCTTGAATTTGAATGTGCACACCCGGAAACAAAGATGGTCTTAATAATAATAAATGGATATGTAGGCACAATATGTATTCAGATTGCGTTTATCTGCATATGTATAATAATTTAATAGTTTGTCTTTTAATATTTTGTAGGTAAATGGGCTTAGGAGTTAAGATTGATGGATGGAAATACCTAAGAAGGTTTACATACTGCATACCTACGCGGAACATACACAGACTAAAAATATAAAGTAGGTCTAGTTCCAAGACTTTGTTGACATGTAAATCACTACGACATAATTACATAAAAAAACAAGTTTCGAAATAGGCAATTAAAACCAAGACAGGTGTTTCAAACGAATCAATTATCTCAAATTGCTTTCGATTTAAAGATCTTCGGAATTAAAGTTCCTCCCGCCACCACATCTATCGCAATTAAAGCTGTAATCGACGAGTCAACATTAACAGCTGCAATTGCACTGCGCTAGAGCACCATAATTCTCGCAGAAGTCTTAATAACGAACAACCCCGGTAAGATTTATCGCATCACCGGTATGCCTCAACCGCTTCGACATTTACAAAATGGAATTTGGCTTTAATTAGATGAGGGCCTGTAGCAACGTTGAAATATCACATTGAATGAGTGGTGTGTTTAGAAGTGGAACACATTTATAGGTATGTAAAGTATGTCATTTTAGGAGCAGATGGCTCGGATTATAATCCTACCTCGAAAATATCATAGTTTTCTTTATTAACAGAATGACTGAAAACAATTTTAGCGAAATATAACTTTACTCTCAAGAGCATTTATGAATGTGAAAGTTTTCGACATAATATAATTTACGTAAAAAGTAATTCCATAAAATGCTGGCTTTGATAAATGGAACTATAAAGTCGATCATAAGAACTAGATTATGTAATTACTCAGTTAACATCGGAAATAAGCGCTCATCAATTTCCAGTGGTGCGCAGGGCACTACTCGCTGCACCAAGCAAACCTAATTATCTTGAAGCTTTTGCCTTAATTAACTCATAACTCAAAGTTGCACTTAGTTTATAGTCAACAATTGTTCCGTCAATCTTCTGGCGATAAAATATAACACTCAAAATATTTACTTAGTGACATTTGTTCTGTTAAAGTATACTAAATTACTTATATAATCTTCTTGTTATTTGTTTGGACGATCTCGGTATGAATGCATGCAATTTGACTTAATAATGTAATTATATTTTGTGATTATTAAACAACAAATAATGTAATCGAAAGGATTATAATTACAATTGAAATTTTAAAACATTTTTAATTACCTATTGTTGCTGTCCAAAAGAGCTTGAAAGTTGCATTAAATTACGTACCTAGGTACTAAAGACAAAAAAATATATTTTTTTGCTTTTTGTTTGCATTTCATATTTAATCAAAACAATAGGTATAAAAACGATCTTAAATAAAATTTAAAGATAATGCACTTTTACTAAAATCTTATTAAGTATTATTGCTTATTAAATGCCCAAAAGGCCATAAATGACTTCCTGCGTCGAACACAATGCATCGAACATATAGTAATGAACTAATGATGCAAACGCACATATTTTATCACTCGGCTATAAACATTCTCTATTAAGCTATGCGAATAAACGTCAAATTTCCTAACATCTGATCGATGTCCACATTAACGGTTATAAATTGATTTATTCCCAAAAAAATTAATTACAATGTTCTTATATGATAACTTAAAACTAATTTACATTAAATAAAGCAAAGTACATATATTAAAACGAAATAAACCGAGTAATTTTGATTTATATATAATTTCTAATTGTGCTGGTAACCTATTTCTCTCGCCTCATCAATAAAGAGCAAAATAGCACAACCCATATTTACATTACAAATCCGTATATTATGAACATAAATCATGATAGTATAAATCATAGAACGTGAGGTCAGACTTTTACTTGGAACAGATTAATTATAAAAATAAAAAGATGTTGTTAAAGTAGTTGCAAAATTACATTTCTAGGAGGTTTCCGTATATCGATACTTTGGTACTAGAAAGACAATTTTATACAATGCTTAGACATCGTGAAAGGTTGAACGTCTAATCTGCTGATCGTATGATTTAAATACCAAACAATGCACTAGCATGTAAATAAATTTAGGTACTTCATTGCAACATTAGACAGCTGTAAGACAAAGTTTGTGCAAATAATGCAAGCAAGACTGACATTTTCGTTAAAACTAAAGTTAGCTCTAATATATGAATTTATAAAGATACAAATATAGTGGGATCAAATGCACCGGTCACAACTATTATTACTTCATAGCGTAAAATCGTACATAACACTTAAAATAGTCAAACTTGTTTATCTAATCAAATAAATCTCGAAGGGTGTAGGATTTCTCCGCTATTATGTGTAATAACAATTATTTTGTTTTCACCGAGGACGCAGTTTATGAGTGATGTCATATCCGCGGATAAACGATAATGCTCGGGTACGGATGCGCACGGGCACAGCAGGTGCAGCGCTTGATGGAGAACGGACAGGGGGCGTGCTGTTTGCAAATGAGCGATTATACCTTCACGATATTTACTGCGCTGTCAACCAATCTAAATAAAACCATCAGTTTTTCAATTTGATTCTGGCTGTTATCGAACTGCTAAGCCAATGGCTACTTCTTCTTAAAAATATAGGTATGAATAATTTTAAGAAATAGAAAAAACGCCAATGAAACGCAGGTGAAAGTATCGATCGGCTAATAAAATAAAAAATAATATTTAATTGGAACATTTGAAAAATATTTACTTCCTATTCTTAATCATATAGTGAGCTTTTATCATATCATTGCTACGATGTGGCCACAGCCACGATTCTTTCGAAAGCCATAGTTCTCACTAGCAACACAACTTTCAACGCAACCCCGGCCACTCCCATACGCAAGAGCAGGAGTACTGACACAACGCACTTTATAATTCAACAACAATAAACATATAGTTAATTGCGATGCTGTCACGGGCGCAGTATATGGTAATGAGGCGTAGGGATGGCGGCTGCATGGACAATATCTCTCCACGGTGAAAGGTAAGATGGATTTGGTGCGAGCATTTAAGAAAGGGCGGGTATAGTGTAATACGGAGATCATAACCAATTAAAATATTGCAAGGACTATTTTTACCTTATATATAGTGTTAACCTTATAATGTGAAAGAAACAAATATAGGGCAAATATGGTCAACAACAATTCAACCCCTATTACTCTGAATTGTAATTATAACTTACATGACTTTATTTTTAATCTGAACTAGGGCCCCTAGAGTAGTGCCAATCGATAATAGCAACTGAACGAAACCGATTGGCACTTGTCTAGGAACCATGGTCCATTACAATATCAGCAACAATAACAACCCTTCAATAACAGCTGACATGTGTATTATTATGCCTGAGACAAAAACACAACGCTTAATTTTCCATACTTAGACCGTACCATCGCTGTGTTTGCTTAGCCCATGGCCCGTGTCGGTTAGATAGGTGCAACATGCGCTTTCAGGGTACGCCCGCCACAATCTCAGAGGCTGACACCAATAGGTTTTTATCATTACCAATCTCGCTTGTGAGAAAGTTAACAGTAGATGGGTTTGGGTAAGGAATGCTGGGCTAATTTTACGACGCCATAATCGTAGTTAAGTCTGTAGGTTTAGTTGTTACAATAGTTTACATGCTCTATTAGATTTATTAATATAGCTTTGTAACTGCTTTTGCATGCAGGTTTAATGATAAAACCGTGTCTTATGGAAACTCAGCGTTCTTTCAGTGCTATAGTCAGCGAATCACTTTATATATTTTTGTTGTGATAATCTGTTTAGGGTTTTATATCTTTTTTTTAAATAACAATTATTGACCAGGATAGTCGGCACACAGACTGACTACACAAATAAAATTACAGTACCTCTCTAGGGGTAGCACCATATTCGATCCTACTTCCGGCACATCTAGGCTAATCGCAAAATTTCAATTTATAAAAAAGTTACCAATAAAAGATCTAGGTAAAAAAAATGTTTCTTGCTTGGACACACTTAACCTTTAAAATAGTTCTAAGGAGACGAAACCACTGAACTATTGTATATGCTACAACTAATGTTAAACCACTATCGACTTTGATAAATTTATGATATCTTTAAATGTATACGTACTCACATGCGTGTAAGCGGAAATCGGGTTGTAAATGTCATTTACACACTGGAACATGGCCGGGGTCAGTTTGGTTCTCACGGACCCTATACTTTCCGCGAACGATACGAGGCTAATTACAGTTGCTCCTCCAGAGCGAGCCAATCCTAATGAGGTGGAATAATTTAGCCTATTAATAATTTCAAATCGTATAAACATGGAAGTATTGTAAACCGTCTGAACGAGATATATATTTTGTAAAACAGTTATAATCTATAAATTGCAAAATTTTAAACTGTAGGTAGTTTCGGAAATTTAAACGATTAGTAAGCAAGTTAAGAACACTTAAAATGACTACAGATACGTAGACAATATTTAAAGGATAATAGGATATTAAATCGACTGTTTACTGTAAGAAACCTAGAAACATAGTGATTATAAAAAGTACTTAACAATTTTTAACGTACAAAAACAAACATCATAATCATAGTAATTTTGTATTTCATTACATCCTGTATTAAGAAATGGCTAAGCAAAATTTATACCGCCCTTACTCTATAAAACATAGAGAAAACGACGCTTGTAAATAAGGTAGACACATTTATTTACTTTCGCACCGGGATCCGTATGCCTAAGAGACTACTCGAATAATGCCTCATTTAAAATACTTAAAATTGCTTAAAAAACCGAAACTCATGATACTTATCTAATATCACTGTAGTCGGAAAGATGGACTATTCCATATTTCTTCAACCTTTGTACCAATACATTCTAGTTAAAAGTAATTAAATGCACCCACCCCAGTTCTATTTTATTCTCTAACGTGTTTCTCTAATTATGTATTTCTATCAAATTATGATAAAATCGTGCATTAATTAGCCGGAAAAATCAATTAAAAGTCTAATCAAAGCAACCTTCCACGCTTTATTGTTCCTATGCTTTAAAAAAAATAACTTATTAATGAATTTCTAAACTGAGATATAAACCTTATTTCATGTGTTATATATCTGTCATCTACATTAATGCGCCATTTTAGTCTCTTCCTACATACTCATGAACGAGTTACAGGGAGCCATGTAAAGGTCAACGCATACACGACTGCTGTGTGTAAAATAATTCGTATTTGAAATCGGAACTGCGCGCATATTGTTCACAGTAAACAGAATGATATCTACGTCAACATTTAGTTGCATTTTTACAAGCAGTATTTTAACTAGCAGTGTTAATTTAGTAAGTGGGTCAATCTTGTAAGCTACACATGCTTTGATATGATGGTACATTTTCGACGCCGATATATTAAAATGAGAAACTAAATAAAATAGAATGTTTTATTATATAAAGTTGTGAACAAATGATGAAAGGTAAGGAGTAAAATCTTTGGAATGAAACAACTTTAACGGATTTAACTCGCGTATTTTATTTTTATTGGCTGACGTTTCAGAGCCTTTACAGATTCCATAATCGTAGCACGACTGAGCTGACAATAGTCTTATGCTAAAGTCCAAAAAGGTTTTAATAAATGTAATAACCGCGAAGACATGAGAAATTATTGAGTAAAATCTTGATTAATTCCTACCAACAAGTGATTTAAAAGAACACGACTAACAGAAATTTATATTTATTTTATACATTATGAAAAAGTACAGTTGCAAACAAATATCATATTAAACTCATCGAAGTGAAAAATTAAGTACATATCATATTAGTTTGCAAATCCATTTTTCGTTTGGAATTGGTTGCTATTGCTAAAAATCTGTATATTGTGGTAATGCGCTTGCGCACTGCAACAAACAACGGGATCCCATCGAAAGCCGATAATACGATTTATGTTAGAACAGTGTCGGTCGTGTTGAATTATCAATAACATAAATAGCGTAAACTGATCTAAGAGCCGAACATGGGACGGTTTTACGCGTCTGCAACGAGAGCAGGTGCTGATAATTATACAGATAACCCTGAAATATGCTGTAATATACAGATATTCTGCACAAAATAATGATATGAAGTTGAAACCTATTTAATGCAAATAGCTCAAGAACACAACGAAGAAAATATATATATTGTCGTGAAGCGGCAGTTGAATACAGGAATGAATGATAACCAAAATATGCAGCCAAAGGGTTTATTGAAATATTTACAAGGAATAAAAGTATTTACAAATAAATTACAAAAAAAAGAATAAGAGGATGTAGATGTATATGTAGTGTGTAGTAAGTGGATGAGTGAATGTGTGAATGAATGATGAGCGAGGTTATGAAATGAAGAGATTTGCTCGGCGTAGACAACAGCAGCAGACAGGGTTCGGGTCGTCGGCGTACCAGGCCCGCCGCCTCGGCAATTAGGATAGCCGGGCGGACTGGAAGGGCCCGGGTCGAGTTCCGCTGCAGCCGCAGGTAGATGAAGCGCTGTGCAGCAGGTAGGTGCAGCCCCTCGGGTAGTGACGGTTGAAGGTTGACGATAGTGAAGATGAAGATGTGCGCGGTGACTTTGAAGACTTTAGTTTTAGATTAAGGTTTTAGATTTAGTTTCTTCTTGCAGGTCTTCAGAGATAGGACACACGCGAGTCTAAAGGTTGTCAACTTTGACTTTGGACCTGTAGAGTCCGGGGCGAGCTGGCCGTCAAAATGAATGAAGTGAATGAATGAGGTGAACGGTGATGGTGAATGGAGATGTAGTCGGGCTCTCGAAGTTAGCCCGCTACATTTCCCCCACAACCCCAGAAAATTTTCGACTCAGAGAAAATTTTGAACTTGCTGGTCTAAAGAAGTTTAGGGAACACTACTTTACAAATATATCCATCCACAGACATGTCCTTGCATTCTTCTTCTCATATCCTATTCCTGTCATACTGGTAGGGGTGAAGTTCACATTCAATGACTATCACTCCAAAAGGGTGTTCCATGTGACGATTAGGGCTTATTTAAGGAGTTGTCAGCCGCTCCATGTATGGAAATAAATTTGTGACCTAAGGCTTATTTAGCGAGTAGTCATCCGCTCGATGTATGAAATTAGTTTATGACCTAAGGCTTATTTAGCGAGTAGTCAGCCGCTCGAAGAGGTAGCAAATAGTTACCTTATAGTAAGAAGTTTAAGATTAAGACTTAGAGATAGTCTCAGGTTTAGTAACAAGCTTTAGGGCTTGAGTGAAGAATAACCAGGACGAGATCGTCACTGGTAAGTATTTTAGAATTAGAAGAGAGAAAGAAAAAGAGGTTTAAGCTTAAAAGCTTGGTTTGTATATACATAAATAAAAATAATAAATGATGTATATGAATGATAATGAATGAAGTGATAATGTTAAGCAGACATGAATTATGAATGAATAAAGTTACGATTAAATGTCCTTGACATTTCACGTCCAAGTACCAGGAATGATTCAGATGGGGTAAATCCCGTCACAGCGTTGACGCAATTATTCATAGCGTATTTGATTTTCGGTAGGTGTAGATCCCAAGTTCTATAATCTTCGCCAACCAAGGAAGCCAGAGCAGTACCAATCGTTCTGTTGTATCTCTCCGTGGGGTTTGCTTGAGGACAGTAGAATGGCGAGTTAGTTGCAAAAGGAACTTTATATTTTTTTAGAAAGAATTGAAGAGTCGAAATTGAAATTTTGGTTTACAGATTATTAAAAAAATGATGTGTGAATTTAGTAGTGACCTAATGAAAGTGACGTGACAATGTCAGTAATGTTTTTAAAATATGTTTGTAAGAAGGTGAAGAACCTAGAGGTTTAGCCAAAACGGTGTAACACTAGATGAAGTGTTGTTTTAGAATTTAGAGAAGGTGAGGTGAAAAGGACAAGACTATTTCAGTGAAGGTTTAGAAAGAGAGAGAAGTTGGGCGCCAAACTGTCGTGAAGCGGCAGTTGAATACAGGAATGAATGATAACCAAAATATGCAGCCAAAGGGTTTATTGAAATATTTACAAGGAATAAAAGTATTTACAAATAAATTACAAAAAAAAGAATAAGAGGATGTAGATGTATATGTAGTGTGTAGTAAGTGGATGAGTGAATGTGTGAATGAATGATGAGCGAGGTTATGAAATGAAGAGATTTGCTCGGCGTAGACAACAGCAGCAGACAGGGTTCGGGTCGTCGGCGTACCAGGCCCGCCGCCTCGGCAATTAGGATAGCCGGGCGGACTGGAAGGGCCCGGGTCGAGTTCCGCTGCAGCCGCAGGTAGATGAAGCGCTGTGCAGCAGGTAGGTGCAGCCCCTCGGGTAGTGACGGTTGAAGGTTGACGATAGTGAAGATGAAGATGTGCGCGGTGACTTTGAAGACTTTAGTTTTAGATTAAGGTTTTAGATTTAGTTTCTTCTTGCAGGTCTTCAGAGATAGGACACACGCGAGTCTAAAGGTTGTCAACTTTGACTTTGGACCTGTAGAGTCCGGGGCGAGCTGGCCGTCAAAATGAATGAAGTGAATGAATGAGGTGAACGGTGATGGTGAATGGAGATGTAGTCGGGCTCTCGAAGTTAGCCCGCTACAATATATGCTTAAAAACTCATGAGACCAATATCATTATCTCAAAATATAATTGGTCAATTTTGCATACATACACATTCTATCATAAGACTAGTTGAATCAAATAGGTACACAACGTGAATCATACGGTACAATTGAATATGATTAGGTCATCCGATTCAAGTAATCGTCAGCAAAGATAAAAATAGTTCTGTAAATGTTTAAAATTTAGTATTTTTATATCGTCTGATCAATTATGCAATGCGCACCACAAAATGACGATAAAAGTAAAAAGGCACCTAAACAGTGACAGTAAATTTACGCGCATGTGTATAACGATGTAGGTAGCTTGAGAAAGTTACCTTATGCCCTTAAACGTTTTGTTAGCTTATTAATATAGATAGCTAGGTGTGGCTTAAAGACAGATTCGAATGGGAATCTGGAAAGATTTAGCGCACGGCTAGAAACTGATTTCCGAATTCGGAATCGATTTCGTTTTTTGTTTATTCAAAATGTAAAAGAGCTCATTGATTAGATATTACAGATATTGTCTTTAGTCTATAGTTAATATTTAAGATGAAATAAAGTAAAAGGGAAAGGCCGGAAAAGTAAAATACATATTTATGAACTAATAACATTATAAATCAAATGATCTTGTGATCGACAATTAAACACAAAACTTAAGTTGCAAAAATAAATAAACATTTAGTTCAATGCATCCAATTTCACGGGCAGTAAATAAAATTAACATCAAAATGTCAGAGTAACAAAGCTGTCTCAATAATTCGCGTAGAACGAGATAAGCGAACCAACGTATACAGCCCATTAATCACAAAATGTATAAGCACAACAATAAATTAAATGAAAATATAAATCGCATACGCACCGCGGGACCAATTCGGTTAATATGCAATAATTGCCGCTGCACAGGGCAGTGTTCGCCAAGCGGCGCGCAATCTAGAAAGAATGGTCCATTTAGCATTTCTCTTAGAGGGCAATTACAATTCAATTTTCTGTACAGTACTAAACGTGTGCAGTGCAATAAGAGCTAGAGCACTGTAGTTAAGAAGGATGAGCGCTCGCTCCGTAGAAGGCGTGTGATTAAAGCGAGATTTGTTGTCGGTCGTCAAGTCGACAACCGGACGTTGAGATAGGTTATATTGTGAGTTTGTGACTCAAGAAATCAAGCTATTACGCAATAGTGTTATGTAAAGTGTCATTCACCTCCAACATCGACTCAATCAGCTGAGCCTATGAGTAAAAACAAACAAGCCCTAAATTGTTAGAAGACTATAACGGGTTGTGGGGCTGTTCGCGTCGCGTTTGAGAGCGTCTTCGATAAGATTCGAGGTCCGACTTGCGCCTATTGAGGGTCGTTACGACGCGCCGGCGCAAGATGATCGATAATAATGGTAATTTCGCCCGGAACACGTGTAGTATCGCCCGCTCGTCGGCGCGATCGCCGCCGCATGCCTGCCCTATTAGGACGTGCGAAAGGCTGCACCGATGACAGAAATGGCTTACGATACCTGATATTTTAGAAAGAAATTTAATGTAACGGAAAATTTCTGTGTTAAAGTAGGACGAGCAGTGTTTTCCATATTTACGATAGATTTAACTTTCCATGAGAGAATTTACAAACGTCTGGGTTTAACAATGTAAATAATGAAAATACTGGTGTAAATGGAAAGTCAGACATAGCAGACGTTTTGTCAACGTCATTGCAAGCCACGGATAGAGATATGGTAACGGCGCGTCAAGGATTCCTTTAAACTGAAGGACTGCGAAGCTTTACATACAAACCGCGTCTATTTATGAGGCGTCCAGACTTCCCGGAGTCCCATAATGGCAACACAATATCACAATACGGGCACAGATTTATGCCTGGGCGCATCGCGTTCTCGCACGCGGAAATCCCATAGTTATTTACCGGTTGCGAGTTAAGTGCGGCAGATTTATCGGCTCTGCGCCCGCGCCGCTGACTCGACGATCTCGTTTCCGTGCGTCCCGTCTGCGTCCGAGCAAGTGCGCTATGATAAATACAGGCATGTGCTCTCTTGATGCCACTATATCACAGCTTAAGAGAAATTTAACCGAACTAGGTATAATTACACCGCTGGTATTGCAGTTATTCATCTTCATTCACTACAACACAATACAGCACTGTAGACCTGTTGCATGAACTTTACTAACATGTTTTTGAGCCATATAAATCTTTTCCACTCGGTGTTCATTCATAAAGGATGTTCATAGTCAGCTTCATCGGTATATTATTACCGACTCGTGTGAAATTACACTCGGTCATTTGTCAAGAGCGAAGGAGGCGCTAGACTTTGCGTTCCACGGTTATTAATTTCATTAGCTCGCTCTTAATCAAACGCAGACGGCGGTGGGTGTGGAAGGCACGAATCTTGTCCAGTAATAATAATAATATTGAGAACTCTCGATGAAAACAGGTATATGTCATCTTATTAATTTGTTAATTTTCCGTTTCCTTTTAAACTTTAACCGACCGTCAAATAAATATGTTATAGGTATTAAAAGACCCCAAAAAACCCTTAAACTTACAATTCATACAAAACTGGAAGATAATTTGAGCAGAAGCCAAACAACCAGCCCATAATAACACGTCGTAGATCATCTCAGCGAGGGCAAGCTCCGAGGCTCAATTGTCGAGATTGGCATAATGACACGCGCCCCGGGCTCGCTAACATATGACCACATTACCGCGACACGCTTGACGCACGTCCAATTATTACGCACAATCTGTTTGCCCATGTATAATATGCGCATAACACCATTAATATATATCGCATGCTAGTCACTTTGAAAGGACGATAATGTTGCTGGTAAATAAATCCTAGACGCCACGTCGGGATACAAATGTAGCGGACAAAGGAGAAATATTGCAAAAACGCTTTAAAATATTGCGCACATTGTTAAGGGTAACACGAGATTATAAACTCATAGAAGGTTTATTCAATGTTTTTTTTATTTATAATAACAATATAACATCGACTTAAAGAACCGACCAACAACCAACTTAAATAGCGTTTAATTGGTATATTTATAGGATTATTTGTTGCTCTGCTTAACGCCTATCTACTTATGAGTATATATATAATCCTATAGGTATATGTTGAATATTAGAAGCACTAGACCTATTTCTTGTGAGTAATGGTCGTCATTCACCAGCTATTTTTATCCAAACAAATCTACGACATCTCGTACGGTAAGTAATTGTAGGCATCAAACCAAAGGATTGGATCGGCTATTGGCCAGAAGCCATCGTAATTTTTCACGTTGGTTTATCACGAACTTTGGGTAGGGTTCGCGGAAAACAATCAAGATGCTACACCCCTTGAACGGTTCAATCAGCTAAAACAAATAACGTCCATCCGTCTTGACAACCCGCTTCTGAAGATATCGTCCAACGTCTTCAAAAATAAAATCTTTATTTGCATTTAAATCATGGAGCTGGTTCATCTCCAATATCTAGAGTTCGACGGTAATAGATACCAAAATTAAATCAATAACTTTATCAAATGCTTCCTATGCTTACCTCGTTTATTAAAGTATTAAGTACTGGACAAGTCTGTCCACCATCACAGTAATTACGATTAATGCTCACTCCGTTGTCCGTTGTCCGTTGTCCGATAACTCGATAAGTCACGGCGCTGTGTCTATGCGGGTTGACAAAATATTGTTCGCGGACTTCTCTAGTAAGCTCTTGGACGTTAATTAATGAACATTACCTACTTAAGCCGATTAG
This sequence comes from Polylopha cassiicola, assembly GCA_038024825.1. Classification (NCBI taxonomy): domain Eukaryota; kingdom Metazoa; phylum Arthropoda; class Insecta; order Lepidoptera; family Tortricidae; genus Polylopha; species Polylopha cassiicola. The sequence continues at coordinate 7,965,086 of CP149044.1, read as the reverse complement.
CCGTCGTGGACCGCCGACCAAACTAGACTCAAGTTATAAGGGAAGATTAAGGTTTATGATAAGCTGCATCAATAAACAATTTTAATGTTACCGCGGAAGCGGTTCTAGATAAAGTTTTAATTAAATGCATTCCATAACGCGACAAAAGTTTTAATAGTCATTATCGCTAATTAAGATATTATAGAACATTTAGATAATCGACGTAGTAAACAAAAAATATAAAACTAATGAATATATTTTATGAAGCACTTTTCGTTGCCAATTCAACATTAATTTATCAATTCAATCGTCAATAATACATTCATGGAGAAAATGTACAATAAAGAGAAAAAATCAAGAAATAAAAGTTGAGACGCTTTCTCTTATGAGTTGTTCTAAATCCTGCACCTTTAAGGCTGAACGGTACCGGTATATGTAGCATATTTGTGTATCACGATCCGATTTCTAACTTCGTTCACGTTGCTACCGAATTATTTAAGTTTAAAACATGTAATATTTTGCGATAGACATTAATTGTCTGCGACGCATATTCAATAAGATCGGGAACCATTACCTATATTATTTAATAAATATAGAAGCTTCCTATTTAAGCAATAAGAGAGCTCAAACTTCCATTAATTCGTCTTGCCCTAGTACTTGTCCCATTTGTTACAGTTATAACGTAGTTTATCCGATGAGATACGGACGCTGACCAGTCCCTAATTCCTGTAAGCAGATTAACTAAACTTTAAGTGCGCACACATTAATTATTAGAATCGACTAGGAAGTTTCCAAGATGGTATAATTATTTATAAGGTGTTAACAGAATGAGGTCAGTTTAGAATTTCAAATTCGATAAGTCGATCATCCCTTTTGATAATCAACATAAACTTGTATAAACTTCTATTTAAATGTTAAACACAACTTTCTGCCCTTTGAAGTTTAATGGGCTTTTCACCATGTCCGAGTAATGTGGATAATTCATATAATTAATTATTTCAATTACAAATTCATTAATTATGTCAAGCTCGAATGCTCATGATATTATTTTATTAAATAAAAAGGGGGAAATGGCTTCCATTGTGAGACATGTCACAAATTAATCAGATTCTTCCGCAGATTTTATTAGTATACTTACCTATTGTATTTGATTCTAGTTATTAATTGCAATACACAATCCGTCAATCATGCAACTTCAAAATCGATACAAAGAATCTTTCAGATCCTGCAGTTGTGATCAGAAATACGTGTGCAATAGCGTTCTCGTCACATTAGACCTTAAGCTATTTGCCCATAACTACCTTAGCCTAGTCTCTCCTTACAATATACAGGTCTAAATACTATTCCAGTAAAATGACTCACTAGCATTATTTTCGGAAAGATATTGAGCTTCCTCTAGACCTCAAAGCCACCGCGCCGCCCTCCGGCGTTGGACTGACCAGTACAAATGACGGACATTCGTCTACCACTCCTATTTCAATACGGCCACTTGGAAAACATCTAAGCACCATCGTATTGTGTTTTGGGTGGCCTGGCGATGAATGGGTAACGTTATACGAATTATCAGTTTATGAAAGCTAGCAATATAATATCAATTAAGATTAGTTTATGACCTCGGTATGTACGTTAACATCTACTTAATAAAAAAGGAATAGGTACATGTATTTAGTATTACTGGAGACCGTATCACGTAAGATTTTCATTGCGCGATAAAGCTCTTGTCAACATTACAGACCTACATCATTATGTCGCTCTTACACGCATTGCAAGATATGCCACTATCACATGTTTAGTCGCGTACCGGTAATTTTCGTTCCTAAGAACATTAAATTCGCTTTTTGTTTTTTTTTTTTTAGCTTTGTGAAATAAAGTAATTACCTAATTACTACAATGTATGTAATGATAATTTCATAAGTATTGCCCGATATTTATATTGAGTTATTTTTTTTTATTTGTAATACAAACACTTCCAGGTCAATTCTGTCAATTCATGAACGGAACACTTCGATTAATTGCAAAACCATTAAGAATGGCGGTACTCAAACATAAATAACTAAGTACTGTTTTTTACTTTCCTATTAAATGTTGTTTATTACTTTACTTTCAAACGAGATATTAATTTAATACCCACAATTAGCGGGAGACGGTAATAGTACTTACTATATAATGTAGGTATAATATAGAGTTAATATAGAACTTACTCTCTTTAATTAAGTTTAATTTAAGGGCTTTTCGATCCAAATTGGAGCCCAATTTTACTTTCCCTGAAGTGTTTATTTATTCCTTATTAAAAAAATAAAAGATTTTTTTCAACAATTCTTATAAAAATTTGGCATATTTTAAAAATTACGTCACTCCGTCCTTTCTCAAGACTCTCAAGACAGTGAAATGTTATGCAAAATTAGCTTATATTTGAAGAATCTAACTTAGGCGCCGCGGAACAGGAAATAAATCCATTTTCTTCTAACTTATAGCCCATATAGTCGTTACCGGTTTAATAGAAATTATAATTACCCCGACATACCTTACAATAACCGTTAATTAAATGTAATAAAATAAAGCATACCTACCTATAACTACTCCGGACGTAAAAAGCTATATCCTACTACTAGGTACTACTTCCAGTAAAGTACCTACATGAATCAATATAAAATCAGCTTTTTGTTTTTTTAAATATGTACTTGCATATAAGTAGATTAAAAAAAAGAGGTAGTATTTGTTCCATAAAATGCTGACACATGATTTTTGCGGCGCAACAAAGCACTTACCACAATCGCCCTTTCAATAATTGTAAATGCACAGGGACAATTAAAGTCGCGCCATGACAACCCTTATGTGCTCGGACTAGCCGTGTCTCCATATATTTAAATTCTAGTAGTAAGTAATATAACACGCATACATATACAATGACTTATCCTTGAATTCGATCTCAAAAAACATACCTCATTCGTAATCTTAATAACAAATCTTAGGTACAAATTTTCTCACCGGCCTATTACAAATAGTATTGGGTTTCAATTAGCTTCGATTTCTCTAGCCATAATAATTGGAGTGCTGGCGCGAACTATGAGATATGTATTCAAATTGCAATAGTTTTACTAGAAACGCCTCTAGGAAATATGCCTTTAACCATTCATTAAAATGACATAAACTTATTTATCATCAACATAATAATATATTAAAAACAAAACTCTTAAACCATGTTAAGTTAAAAGTTTTTCTTATTTTTATTAATTTATATAATTATCTTTTGGTAAATAGTTATGATTCTGTGCAGATTCAGTCACGACATTTATTATCACGATAGCCATCATCTACTTATATCAAAAAATAACACAATATGCAGATTTTAAGAACTACCAAATTATAAACAGCTATAATCCTACAGCCATATCATATCCAGCGAGTCTAGTTCACAAACAAAAGATTAATAACGTTCATAATATCGCACGGTGCGATAGCCCGCTAGATACCGGGGGTGTGGTGCGGGCGGAGCCGCGTGTAACGTATAACTAAAATCCACAGGAACGAATAAACAATGACCGTTTGCTATCGTGACGGCGATATTGAAACAGGAATGCGAATGCACGTTTTAACTGCTCAAGGTGCTGGTTAAATTCTACGAAAATCTAAGTGTGAATACGTGGTTGGAGAAAACTATAGCCTACATACACGAATAGTTTCAAAGCAGTGGTCGGCTATCTCTTTATTTTAAGACGGTTTGATACAAATTATCACAATGAAACTGAGTGATGATAATTTACCTAATCCTAAAGCGTATTATATTATTATAGGCAAGTACATGACAGCGGATAAATATAACTACGTGAAATCATAATACATATAAACAGTAAAGAATACGTTTTTGTCGTACCACTACAAAGCCTGCGCGCTCGCCAATCCACAACCTTCAATTTCATAATCCGTCAAAAGTGCTAAGTGCACAGATATACTGGCACGATAACTAAATATATATATATTTTTTGATAACTTAAGCCTCATTAAATATGCTTACCGTACCTTATCAATATTGTCATGAATATGCGACATAAATCACGCCTAGATTGCACTTTATAACTTGCATGTAAAATATACCACACCTAAAGTCAAACAAAATTATAGATAAAACGAAACTTAGATAGTTTATAAATCGTTAGCAACCATTTCTCGGTACAACCGCAGTACAAGTAAACATAAAACCTTACACTAAACGAAACCGTCTGAAACCACAAAGTCAATTTACCTTTCCAATACGAGAGTCTCACATAAAGCGGGTAGAAAGAGGCGCAGCAGCGTCACGATCGCACAACCTCTCAATTTGAAAAACAAAGCCGCATCAATCGATTATTCCGCCGGTGGCTACCGTTACATGCAATCGGCACACCCTTACTATTTGTTAGGTTTAATTTAACGTTTGCAAATGTAATAAAACAGTATTTACTGGTGCGAGAAATACCTACCTATAACTTGATATAAGATAACGCACAACTACATAACTGCTTACTACACAGTACACGTATATAGATAGTTCTACACAGTAATATTTTCACGTTGTCAAATGTTAAGTAACCTTCATCTAAAAATTTTATTTATCAAATTATGATTGTGAAGGGGTGATGGCCAAGAATCTTCGTGCTCTGTTGTTTTAGTGCTCTCGTGTAGAAAAATCAAACACAAACCAGTTAAGAGTTAGAGACACAAAAGCAAAATCAAATTAAATTTAAACGTTTAATTCAATTATTAAATCCTATAGTAGAAGCAAAACCAGGCTCAAGAAATAGAAACTTGCCTCTTATAAAGACATGTTCGATTTAAAATTCACTCCCGGTACAGCAAAAAATAGGTCTTGGATGTGCTCGCGTACATTATGCAGGCGTGCCTCACGATCTATTCAACAGAATAGCTGTATATACCCCTAGAGCTGGAGACATCGGTCGTTTTCCAACTTCGAGAAATTTCGACTAAGCATAAGATATTTGTATGCGCAATATGAATGACACGACACAGCGCAGTTTTTGTGTCAATGCAGAATAGGTCAACACTAAGATAAATTAATTCTAAATTCACAGATATCACAGAGTGTATTGTACATTATTTCTATTGTTCCTAGCGTGTTCAACAGATTTGCAAAATATTTTGTATGATTTCAAACCTTAAATAAATTATTGTAGGTGTTTACAAGGGACTTACCGATTGTGCATCACCAAAGCACTTCGATCAAAACCTGAAACCATTAAAGGAGTTTTAGATACGTTAACTATCTTACGTAAACTTAAATAAGATGAACTTTAATCAAGAAACAACTCGGTTAACCCGTTTAAGGATCGATATCCATGGAAATTTGTATGCAAATATTACAGCAGAATGACTTAAGTTCATTTAAAGTTATATCATAATATAACAAAGACATAGATTGTTGCTTAGAAAATTACAGATAATTTATGGATATTCTATTTTAAATCAAAACTCTATTAATGTAAAGCGATTTGTTAACTTTATGCGGCATATTTTCGATTAAACAGTACTAAATCAAGTCGTAAAAGAAGCCTTTAATATATTCTAATGGGAAGGCAACCCTGACATAAAACTGTCAATATTTTGTTGCCACCGTAAACCCTCGGTGGGTAATACAACAACGCACCTCGTCGCAGGTAACTTGTATGAAACATTTTATAATGCTATTTTGAGGTTAGTACCTATAAATATTAACAAAAATCATTTTACATTATAAATAATGTACATAGACAGGTACTTCATTATACGTTGTGAACGTATGTAAAAAGTTAAAGTATCTTTTTAAAAACCTATGTTTTTTAATCGTACCAAATTGGCAGTGCCAAAACTTTATCTACTTAGGTACCTAAATCATTTAAAATGGACGATATTTTTTCATGATATAAAACGTTTACTGCAATGTTTCCTGCAACAAAGTTCACATGTCCTCAGCCTCAGCAATTTACTGCAAAAAAGTTGCATTCCGCTGGCTTATGGCAATGCAAGCTATAAATAAGGATTCTGTAATAGAGCAATAAACCATTGGGCATTATGCACGATATTATGTACGCTCAGGCTGGTTGCGAATGCAATTTAATCAATCGTTAGAGGCAAACGAAAGAGATATATTGTAGGCGATGCATCAACGAGGCTTATATCTATTATTTCTAATTAATTGTTTTAAAAATAACTTCGAGATAATTATAGCTTCCCTGTACATGTTTATGTTAAACGACCTATCTGATTACATATACACATAGAATATAAAAAATAAGATAGCCGGGGGTGATATTGACTGCAATATTGCCCTCGGGTATCTTACTTTTATCCCAGGCATCTTTTTTATATACTACTATACTATATATTAGAGCATATTAATAAAATACAGAAAAAGCTCTTGTTATGTATTTTTTTTAATTAAAACAACTACTGGCGCATTCCTGAATATAAATCGACTTTCCTACATTTAATTAAAATATAATTAATATCTCATTTTTTAAAACCAATATATAAATTAGGTACCTAATAATAATTATGAATTGTAAATATAAACATTTGTAAACACTGCGTTCATAATATCCAATCTCACAGTGGGTAATGCTTTAATAACATTTAGATAGACTATAAATCATCTGAAATTTATTCATGTTGTTTGGTTAGAAACAGCAAATAAAGACTGCCAAAGACCGTTACTTTATTGAATCGGCCGCGGGCGGTATTCATTCTATTTATTTATTTTGTACGGACGCTTGCTACTGCGCACCGGCTCTCACGACTCAATCTAATAAATAGCACTGGTATTACGGGAAAGATATTCAGTAATAAGATATCTGGTAGCAAAATATACGTCTATGGCGCTGAATGTTAATAGGAAATTATTGAACAGTGCAGCGCGAATAAAGAACTTATAATGCGATGGGTGTCTTCTGCAGTCTACTTAATACGGTAATAATAGTTTAAAGGATTCATTGTTTGTTTTCAACGTTAACTTGCGAATTCTAAGATCTCTAAGACAGTTTAAGTTCTATGACTTATTTATACAAGTTGTACTTGAACATCGTGACGAATTTCTTCAATAAATTTGCTATCACAAATATTAACTTTCCACTGACATGCGCTCGCAAATCTTGCCTCCGTGTAGAGCATAGTCGGATTTATGTCCATGATATACGTAGACCAATTTGTTTGAAATTCCGGTTAAATCACTATAGGTCCACGACTAGAAAGTGTACCGATGTAACGACAGCGTGTCACGCCAGCTCAGTGCGGTCGAGACAATGTGGCTGGCACAATCGGGTATTAATTTCGAGGATGCCCTAGGCGCAGTACCATAGTATTGTATATATAAGCTTCGTCACAAAAATATTCCCAGTCTTCTTAACATTTACTCACAATGGCATGGCGAGAAGCATAGAAAGAAGTATGGGCGATCGAAGACAAAGGTCTAATCGGGTGTTATAGCACTTTTTATACCCAAGAAAACTTTAAAAAAGGCCAGGTCAAGGATACTCTTAAGACGAAGCGAAATGGAAGGAATGACCTAATAATTTAATTATATATTTTAATACACGCATTAATTACATTTTTAAAAATTAAAGAATGTAGGCTTATATTTCACCTTGAGCCCAAGATTGATGAGTGTACCTAAGGATTGATTCTGCTTCTATTTTATCGGCTGTGCGTCGGTCACGCTACATGTACCGTTGACACCTCCGGCTATAATCTGGACAATTTCAGTAACTAGTAAGTGACCTGCACGGTAGTCTGTCAATGGGGCAGGCGATGTTTATTTTTGTTAGAAGTGAAAGGTCAAAAAATGGTTTTGTAAAATTTAAATCCATATTTAAAAGCTATCCTCCGCTTAATCGAAACAATTAAAATACCGGGCAACAACATTCATGCGACGTTAATCAAATAAGCAAGTAGGTAAAGACCCAATTATTGTCCTAAAGATAACATTGGTACTATGTATAAATAACAGTCAGGTTTCCAGTTAATTTCATTTCTCAATTATGTGATGTAATTTGAAACTAATAACTACTTAACGTGAACATTTTTTGTGTTACTGAATGCATTCTTTTAATATGAAAAATATCTCTAGTAGGTAGTGATACCTACAAGATTTTATAATTAAACGTAAATCATTATCATTGCATTAATTTAAACCATCATTTTTATCTCTTAAGAAAATAGTAGTACCTAAAGTTATTTCGCAAATATTATAGAGCTCAAATTAATAGGTAACTATTAAAATTTTACGAGTGGAAATGTTCCTGTTGCAGAAATTCTCTAACATCAAATTTCAATTATAATACCATCAGTATGTAATGTGCGGGAATTATGCTAATAAGAACGGTATAGCTTTCTTAGAAGTATGAAAAGCCGGCTCACGAACACGCAGTAACACTTTAAATATAAAATCCAATGTCTGCAAATTGGTATCTACGGATGTAACTTCCAAGTATCTAGGAATCTTAAAATATACATAAAATCCACATCGAGATTATTGGAAAGGTTTAAATATATGGAATACTAAAAATAGGTAATCTAAGTTTTAAGTCGTAAAATAACTGTTGAGTCAAGAAACGCTTTTTATTTATACCGTATTAAAAATTACGAGTATGCTTGGGTACATTATGTAAAACAACTTTAACATAGCCAAAGTTTACTAAAAGAGATTCCTTGTATGAACATTACATTGTTTTATTATGTGTGTTTTTTGCTCAATAAAGACTTTATATATAAACGAGTATGTAAAGTTATATCTATAGGTATATGTAAATAAAAAATATATTTCCTATATTCCTTGTTCTAAATTTTAAAATAGTCCTTTGAATGTGAGCAACCAAAACCTCGGTTCATTTTCAATTTCATAAAATCGGTCGTAACATAATTCATAGATTAGATCGTCCATACCATTGTCTTAGCACATTATTACTGGATCATAAACGCGTCGCGTTCCCGCCTGCTTTATGTCCCGGGCGGGACTCACGATGGCAATTTCATAGGACATTTACCGGAGAAAGCAAGGGACGATTTGTAAGGCTTAAACCGATAACTAAGTGGCATCCCGTGCTAGTAAAAAATGGTGATGTGTCGCTAAAACAATTTGCAATAACATAGTGCTACGACGGACTACGACAGTAGTTTAAATTGAAGATGGATTTTCTTTTAATTTAAAGGTTCATAGAGAATACTTTTTGTTACAAACAACTGCATATTTTTGGTACTAAGTCTTCATATGTCAGGTAAACACAGTTTGCCCCAAAGTATAATCAATTATTTTAGGAATTAGATAGAAAAAAAATAAAAATGGAAATGAGCTAAAGTGGAAATAAGCTCTTCTTATCACATTCCACATTAAATATTACATGTTATATAAGAATTTCAAATGCCTACTGTGCCTATGCGCAGAAAGTTCACAACAAAAACATAAAATTGAATAAAATTAACATTTGATTGACACGATAATGATGATAGTAATTTGTTTGTATGCGTGGAGTTAATCTCGCGGACAATAATTTAATACTAACTTACACAGATCCCTTTTAAACACAGTAGGTAATTTTAAATAGCCCTCTATCCTTTGTCGAATGCAAGTGACGAAATATAATGCTAACTAAAATAGTAAACTGTATATGATATCTTACCCCGAGAACTAACAATTTACGGATATCTTGTTTACTTATTAGTCTAGTGGTCACAGACCCTTACTACGAAACTGGAGGTTGCAGGTATGAAAGTTATAATGTCTAAGAAGGCATCCAAGAACCTTGTGCAAATTCTTGTACTGATTGTTAGCGACAGATATACAACCTTTTTAAGATATATATTTTTTACACCTTTTTAATATTGTTCTTTTGTTTTATTTTCAGTACGTAGGTATGTATCCATCAATAAAGAAGAAAAAGCTTAATCCTAGTTTTCATCGTGTCTGTCGCTGCGGTCTGCGTTTATCTGCGCTCCTAAATAGAATATATAATGTATAATAATAAATAAAGGACCATAGGATTCCTTACAGGTACTTAATGCAATAAATACATCTAAACTAGTTCACCCGGCAAAGTAGTGATTATATTACCACAGATAGGTAATTTACTGAAGATAAACCTTACTTACTCGTAAGAGAAGGATCGGTATCCAAGTATAAGCAATACTTTTTTCTTTTTCTGTTGTAAATTTATTAGCTTTATCAAAATCCTCTAAGGCTTAAATGTAAGATACACGTAGCCACAGTCATACTTCCCTGTATTATATCACTAGTACTGTGAATCGCACAATTATTTAGCACTTAGATTAAATAGACAGCGATCAATCACGTGCGCATATTAAACAGCTTGTTAAATTGTTTTGTTGACAGTCCGGTTGTTTGTCGGACGTTTATACGGGATTTCTAATTAACTAGACGCCTTTGGAATAAATCATTAAGTGTAATTCATTTTATGTAATTAAAGCAATGGCGAGCACAAAACACCTTTTAATTTTAAGGCATGTATAATCCTTACTTAATATTATAAATGCGAAAGTAACTCTGTCTGTCTGTCTGTCTGTCTGTTACGCTTTCACGCTAAAACTACTGGACTGATTTAAATGAAATTTGGTACAAAGAAAGTCTGGAGCCTGAGAAAGGACATAGGCTACTTTTTAACCGACTGCAAAAAAAGTAGGAGTTCCACGCGGACGAAGTCGCGGGCAGAAGCTATATACCATAAAAATAATATTAATCTAATTACTTACTAAATTTATCCTCATTTACATGCCATGTTTTAATGGAGAGCTTACCTTCGTGCAATTTTTATATATATATCTATACGAAGAAAGGTTTGTTTGTTTTTTGGATTGAATAGGCTCCAAAACGACTGGACGATTCGAAAAATTGTATCACTGTTGGGAAGCTACACTATTCCCGAGTGACATAGCTATAAAAAAAAGCGATCCGTACGAAGCCGGGGCGGAAAGCTAGTAAAATAATATTGTTATTAACTATTTAAGATTTTTTTTTTGTCATTGTTAATGATTGGTTTTCGAAACTGTTAATATAAAAAACAATTAATTTCCAAAACCCCTTAGTTTAAAATATTGCTATAATTTACACATACCGAAGTCATTATTTAAAAATAAACGGCTAGTTTCCTTCCGAGCGCCAAATTTAAATTCAAAAGGATATCGAATATATATTCACATAATTAACATTTACCTACATTGAAATTCTCGGAAGCTACTTTGTATGTAAATGAATGTGTTATTGGAAATGCAGCCGTTTGTTTTTAAATTAACACGCGTAAGTATAACTTTTTTTTTTAATTTAAAGTTAACACTAAAAATAGGCACGTATCCTGCCATTTCAACAATAATAAATAAGTATTTATAACGATTCCGTACGTTGCTTCACATGAAATTATAAATAGCTTTTAATGTGGTCAGATATGTACCTTCTCCATTGGTGACAAAATTTGGATCCATATTAATAAGACGATAGGAACAGTCACTTTTCACAGAGACATTTTTTATACTTATAAGGCTTGCAATTGGCAGATATACCTATTATTTAACATAACTAGTTAATCCAGAGATTTTTTATAGGGATTGATGAGTGAACATTTAGGGGTATTTTTCAATGCAGAATCATATAAAAAACTTTGGGTGGTACCGCCCTTATCATTTTGGGTATGAAAATTGGATGTTGGCCGATTCTCAGACCTACCCGGTATGCACTTAAAACTTTATAAAAATCCGCCAACACGAGAATTTCATATATTAGATACTATAGGTACGGAAAGTAGGGACAGCCCGTAGCATAACATTCTTTTATTACACCCGTTTGCGTACGAGTCATAAATAATTTGTTGGAAGTAATTAATACAAACGAACCCACACCTACAACATTTTTAATTACTCAGAGACCACACAATTCATAGCAATATAAGCACAGGCCATATTCATGTTAAAAGTACCTACACTTAAGCAATAGATTCAAATAGGGGCACTATGCCTACATACTACAAAAAAGATGCTCTAAATATTACAATATACGTTTATACTGAGCGTGATTGTGTGTTAGTATAATATTGAATTCAATCAAAACCTAGCCCGGAGCATAAGGAGCAACTAAATAATATTAAACACCATCCTTGTATCGGGAATCTAGACAATCCCACAATACAAACTCGGCACACCCGTACGTTCGCGAGCCGTATGCTTGCACGCATCCGCCATACTATAATTACGCTCTATCAATGCGGTACTGGTTTATTGAAAGCCTCCTCAAGGGGCGGGGGATATTAAGATGATGGCCGGCTTGTAATTTGATGGATTGTGGAACACACCCGAGGCACTAACAATGTGTAATGATGGTCTAAAAACGTCTTGATCTCGCTGTATTGAAGAATTGCCGTACGGATTGAAGTTAAGGTTGTTGAGGTAAAGAACGGATCGATGCAGAAAATTGTTTTATCTTGTACCTGCATGTTATAATTCATGCGGGTTTTTTTTAAATGAAAAGAACTTTAAAAATGTCAGACAACTAATTTGCTGTCAATGACTAGTTCTGTTGTTTTATAATATATCCACTATAGTTGTAAACTCGCAATCTAAAAGCATATATTTTCCCACTAATGGACAGATTTTATTATTGCTCAAATGGGACGCGACTCAGCAATTTCGATTAATTGTAGTATTAAAACTTTTACGACTACAATCCACAATCTTCGTTTGCATGACTATCGTAATTCATTTAATTATCAATTTACAACTTGCTGGATGCCTAGACAGTCGGCCTGGGGAGACCACCTAGCTTTAGTGGTACCACTCCGAACTGGTTTTAACAATATCTACATCTGAATACTTAGGAAAATCAACGAATACACGTAAGTACACTTACGATATGAATGTTGTGATTTTAACTAAGATTATTGGAAAGCACAGAATCACTATGAATTTATAATTAGTCATAATTAAAATTGGACATAAAATAACAATCATGAAACTTTCTCATACAATAGTTATCTTATCCAACGTGTTAGTAATCGTACTTAAATAAATAGTCGATAACTTTTAGTATACTTCGACAAGTAATGTTGCTTTTGTAGTACTTTTTCTTTGTCTGCTATTCGTAACTTTCGACTGTTTCGACAATTGAGTTTTGTTTAAACTATACCTAAACAATTATTACCGTATGCATGCTTCACATGTTGGAGTTAACTGCAGATAGTGAGCGTGGTAGCTGAATATCCAAGAACAAATATTAAGCATTATAGAAACCATGACCACAGCTGTTGCGGCATTTTTAAAAAATATTCCGTTGAAAACTCAACGTGCTGCCAGCGTGTTCGTTTTAACATATCTCGGGAAGAGAATACTTGACATCCAGATCCACGCAAAACGCTTGGTAACATTTTATTCCATTTCGCTAGAGGCGTGCTTGGCGTATGTCCTACAATGGGTTATTCATTGACGTCGACAGCCGGACATGATACGTCGTAGGCGTGTCGGGAGGACCCACATCTGTCTGGGACTTAACACTTTCGAAATGGTGTTGCGGGAAATGTTCTGATGTTGGATGTTTGAAATCCTCAGAAAGGTGTTGAAATAAGAAAACAGATACGATGGAATGTTAATACGAGAAGATATCGAGAGATTCAGTAGATCAGAACTCCTTATATATAGGACACTTAACTTAAGAATATAACAATATTCTTAAGTTAATTGTGTGACTCTTTCTTAAGAATACCATGTCAAAAGTATTAGTGTTATTTTATTATTTTTATACTATTGGGTAAATAATGAAAAAAGTTCTTAATTATCATTTAGTGTAATACCTATGTCTGATATTATACATTGTTTGGCATCTTTCCCTTTAGCCATTATTTTAATTATAAGGAAAACTCCAAATGGTCAATTACTTACAAAGTAACGGCACAGATAACTTCTAATACTATTCCAGCGTAGCACATCATTAAGCCACTTAAAGAACTTTATTTACACCTACAAAATGTTCTAACGAAGACATCTTACTTTCCCCAGTGCATTCCGATGCGGTTGCAATTGATTTTGTGCCGGCAATGCCTTTAAAATACCTCGGACAATGCATACTGCCTGGTTAATGCCAGTTGACATCGAGTTGAGCTCTTAATACTTGATTGTAGTTGAATAGACACGTGAATATGAATTAAACCCAATTGTCTATTGAACTGAACTGAACCTGATAAAGCAAGTACCTAATGCAACAACTATAATTTTCAAGAAAATATTTGCATGTCATAATAAGAATGTGCAGATTTTACGATTTCAATAAATTGAAATGCCAGCACACCATGACTTCCTGCTTCCTAATAAACCCATCGATAACACTCTTGACCATATAAAACCGTATAGCCATTACTAAAACGTTCCGAACCCTTTTAAAAGCTATTAGGTACCATTAAATAACCTTTCAACCTTTTCATCTACCGAAAACCATTTAAGTAAGGTTTGCCGGTTGTCTCATTATTCCCAGGCATTGTGCCGTTTAGGTCTGAGCTAGACTGAACTTGAATGGATAGAAGATGGTTTTCAGCGATACCTTAATTGACGAGAGACCGAGCCCCGAAACCTTAGAGCGCTGCATAATAATGGTGCATAATCCCTTATCGAGGAACTGACGTTAAGGCTACGGTTACGCTTTTGAAATAGATCAAGCTCACTTAGTGCAATTTTCAATAATGTACGGAGCAAGTTAAATTTAGTCTGTTATGTGGCTTTATTCGCTAAAGCACAAAATAAGGGTGCGGACTATAGAAACTTACGTTACCTAAATTTGCATAACGGTTTAGATCGATTCTTTGACAGCATAAGCCTAAACCATTGTCTATGCTGTTAACGAAGCGATCTTGGCAGAAATTGTAAATGGATTGTTTAACAACAAACCCTCGAAACCCTTCCTAGCCTTAACCCGTATTTGAAGGCACGTTAATGGCGGCCTCACAATACGTTAATTAAATCGTCGTTGGTATCGCGGCCCGCGGCGTGCATCTCTAACGGCTCACATGAGCTTGCATTGTTTGCTGTACCTTCAATTTTGTTGCTAAATTGCTTTAGAGTATTTCGCCATCGGGTAGGATCAGGATTTTTTAACTGATTTTCTATTTTACAGCATATTCTCTATTTAAGATCTAAACAATGCTAAATTTTATTATTAATGTTTGTCTAATTCGATATTTTTATGTGAAATAATAATTCGATATATTGTATTTAACAATATTTTACTATAGCGATCTTTGTGGGCTGCTTTGACTTAATTAAAATGTGATGTGATTTATATATAGAAACAGACTACAATACAATACCTACATCACCCTGACTCTTACAAAGACGGTTCAAGACGATTGTTCGTAATTGCATCGGCATACATTTGTAACACCAAGTTATTAATAGCCGCCAATTATTTGAATACTTGTATAACAGATTAATTAATTGTAAACTCTCGGCGGACATAATATAGATGCCATTATTTAGAAACAGTAAGTATAAAGATGTACTTATTAATTACTTGTATGCTTACATAGTATTTATCAAAGGAATGTTATAAAATGTATATATAACCAAAGAGTCAAAAGTCGCTGCATTAAGACATACATTGGTCCCCCTTTCAACTACGCTTCACATTTTAACCTTTTAAATTACAACCTGAAAATAATCTATGTCAAAGTTGACTTACTAAATAGAACATTATATAACTGTACCTAACCACATAATGAACATCAAACAATGAGTCTTAGGCATGCAAATTGGGACAATACACAATAGAGGTGCGAACTTCGTCATTACAGCTGACACCTCTTAACTAATAACATAGGACTGCTAATAATGCGGCGACGCAGATCGACATTGTAATGAAATTAATGTTCACTCTAATAAGTTATTAAAACAACTGAGATCGTGTGCAATAATAGTACTTACTATAAATTGTTTACCTATTCATATTTTAAATTTAATAATGTTCGAGATCTTCAACAGATAATCTGAAACATTTCCCGCAACGATGAAAAGTCACTTTAAATTGGATACTAAAAGATAGGCTCAGCTTTCGCACCCAGCCAAGAAGTCGGTTCAGCTTCTAAAACATGAGCCCTACAACCCTATAGTCATAAACTCGGTACAAATGGCTAGTAATTTTATAGCCGTTTAAACTTTAGTTTTTATTGCTAATAGCAAATTGGTTACAGTGATGCTATGACTACTGACATCGATACGATACGATTAAACTATAAAAGACAACCGGATCTTTATGGTACAAAAATCTGGTTCTTAATTAATCTGAAATAAAACGATTTAAGTAAAAATATAATCTTGTGTAAGCTTATTTAAAGGGTTTATAAAAGTTTGTAATATTACACGTCCGCACCTAACAAAACATTTAAGGCAAAAGTTGACACTTTAAATTTCAGCAAGAAAAACACCGTTATTATTTATACTGCACTTTTGGGATAAAATATTAATATTAAAGTTTAGTTCCAAATACGTTTTTCGTCATTTTCGGTAACTGTTATCAACTGGTACTACCTACTTTATCCAATTTAATCAAAATCTTAATAAATGATACTCCAAAACTTATGATATGAATTACATAATCGAGCCACTTCTGATGCCTTCTCCGTTATTTGGGATAAAACAACTCGTAAATTCAGTCGACTATGAATATTTGAAGTTAACGACTATGAATAAGTAAAGTTCAAAACGCTAGTCAATAGAATAAAAACTTTAGTTAATTAGATTTTTAATTACAGCAGTGTAATAAAATAGTAGTATCCCATTATTCATGTTCCAGGTAGTCTATGTACTTACAATAAGACATGTTAAAATGAAGAACCTAACTGTAAATCGTCGCGCATAATCCCACATTTACTTAGAGAGTTGTAATTTAAACAGAAGCCTTAATTAACCATTTAATTTCGCGGAGTTTCTAATAGTAATAGCTAGCATTAACGGACATGTTATTTGTTACTATAACCCGTTATTAACTTCCATGCTATTGGATAATTTGTTTTACACACTTCTAAAGATATAAACATCGATTTATATTATGCAATCAGTTTTCATAACTTGGATATAATATGTGATGTGACTTTCTAGTTACGCGATTAGGAAAATAGCGAGACTGGAAATTTACGAAGTTCTTAATTGGACCTTTATATATCTATACTAATCTATACTAATATTATAAAGAGGAAAGATTTGTACCTATTTTTGTATGTTTGTAATGAATAGGCTCTAAAACTACTGGACCGATTTTAATAATTCTTTCACTGTTGGGAAGCTTCGTTCACCCTGAGTATCATAGGCTATAAAATATTATGAAAAAAATTAGGGATCCGTGCGAAGCCGGGGCGAACCGCTAGTAATATTATAAAGAGGAAAGATTTGTACCTATTTTTGTATGTTTGTAATGAATAGGCTCAAAAACTACTGGACCGATTTTAATAATTCTTTCACTGTTGGGAAGCTACGTTCACCCTGACTAACATAGGCTATAGAATATTTTGAAAAAAATAGGGATCCGTGCGAAGCCGGAGCGAACCGCTAGTGTATTATATGCAGGTATATATGATTCTCCATTCATCTCATTAAGCATGTAGAATTGTAGATAGATATTTGGGTTATGAACTAGGTTAAATATCGCGCAGTTTGGAAATGAGTAGAAACCGTGTATTTATTGCAATATATTTATGATCAAAACTGTAGGTACTGTAGGTAAGTATGTTAACTTAAGTTTAAAAAAAATAATTGTAAAAATAAAAGTCCTATATATTCCTGAACTACTCTACCTATCTATACAAATATCGGGCCAATGGAGAATTCGAGATAACTACCCAACTACTACAATTATTGGGCCAATGAAGAATTCTAGGTTACTACGCCATCGCCACCTGCAATTATTGGGCCAGCGGCGAATTTGAGGTAACTAAGCTACCTATACAATTATAGGGCCAGCGGAAAATTCGAGGTAACTACCCTGCCTGTGCAATTATTGGGCCAATGGAGAATTCGAGGTAATAGAATAGTAACAAAATTGATAATGCAATTTTATGGAACAGAAATTAAGTTTACTTACATTTTTATACTAACAAAATAAATGTTTAAACATTTTAAGGTCCAGTCAGATAAAATTAAGCTAACCAAAAATTAACAAATTTAAGCAAAACATCCTAAAGCACTATTTAGATAATTACATAAAACCCATTTACACCCTATGTTTGTAGAATCCACTATTAATTATTATTATTATTCTGTACAAATCTTATATAACAATTGGTCACATTTGCATTTATAATTAAATATTGTTTTATTTTTTATTTTTAAAAATATAATTTAAAATATGTTTAATTTGAACCTGCATACTGTTTGACAACCATTTAATATACTTCAATATTATTAAATTGTATTGTTCGACATCATTATAATATAGGTGGATACCTTTAAATGGCAAGTAGAGTTAGTTAACTTGCTGATAATATATATTATATCGAAGATTTTACAATATAATTAAATGTGGCCTTTTTACCCCTGCAGAATAAAATCCCTTAAGTATATTTTTTAAATTTTCCTAATAATAAAAGTAGCTTGTGTGTTTTTCCTATCACCCGTGTCAATATTTTTCATCCAAACTGGTTTAATCAATTAAAATAATACAAAACCATTGAATTAAAAATTGGAATGTGCATATATATATTTAAAAAAGCAAAATTTTCGCTAAATAGTAACAGATTCTTAAACAATTATATAGTGCTTTGGATAATTAATAATTACAGTATTTCCACAAACCCTTCATCTCATCCAATATAAGGTATTTAACACTATGAAAATTTAGAATATCACCATGGATGTATAAACCGTCCGGAAGTTTCTAGTTCCACAAACAACTCGTTCAAAAATGTATAGAAGGCAGTAAAAACAGGTGACTGCCTTTTATGTATACAGAAATGGAACTTATTGTTGTTGGAACCACAACAAACTATAATATAAAACGTGTTGTCAAAACAGTCAAAACATATAAGATCAGCATAGTTTGCTATATTTTTATGTAGTAACTAGGTCTGATTGTAAATTCTTTTACTGGGGTTTTTTGTCCCGAAAATAACCTAAATAAATAATAGTCATGAAAATTAAACACTTATACACACTCACCCCACAGAAGAACAACAACGCGATGCTGAATCAAATTCTAAATTTTTGAGATTTTTGAAGAAAATTACTATAAACCACAATTTTCTACCTTCTGACAGCCAAAACAAAATCAAATCATCATAACAAATAAGATAGATAAGATAACATTCTTGGTATTTTATGACAGCGAAAAATATTCTCATGACTGGCAACGAACCTCAAAGTTAAGCCTCCTCTCAATCACAAAACTTATTTTATTTTATTTATATTTAAATAATCTTAAAATAAGAGATTTAAACAAGATAATAGTCATGGTTGTATACGGTTGTAATATCATATTATGTCGCTTTACGGATTTTCATTTCTAATATAATCGCCTCTTCAAACTACCTATATAATATTAACGCTAGCAACATTGTTATCTAGAATCTACTAGTGATGTGCATCATTATAAGAAAAAATCTCGTTGTGATAAATGACCGTTATTAACGGTTGATATTATATTACAAAATGGAAGTAATATTAGAAAAAAATAATTCCTGGAAAGAAAACAGGTTTACAGAAAATCGATTAAGTAAAACTTAACTATCGAAAATCATTATGATTATGGACAACACTCAAATTGCAAGTAATATAGTATTTTTTATAAATAACGAAATACCAGAAAGTAAGTTGAATTTCAAAACAACAAAAACATAGTATATTATATTTACTTGGTACTAAAATAACATTAAAGCTATTTTTATCAAAAACTTAAAAAATATACTAACGAATGTACTAAACATAAATATATAAGAAAAATATAAAAAATGTAATCATGGCATTGACAGTAATTTATGCTACATACTTCTATAGGTAATAGAAATAGAAAAATCTGTCTGTAAATGTTATTTCGAAACAATATGTAGGCAATGAAATAATAGGTAAACAATGCTAGGTAGGTAGTAATTTTGTAATTTTATTGGAGGACAATGCAGAACCTCAATACAGACGACGCTAATCACCAATATACCTATGTACCTATAAAACATATATTCAAAACAGATTATAAGAACAACGCAATTATAAAACACGTACATAATAAGAATATTATAATAAAACTACTTTTTTTTCACCTTTTTAAAATTCTCAGAAAAAACAGGTAAGTACTAAATATAAATTTTGTAGAAATAATCAAAGTAAGTACGTAATTTGACATTATTTTTAAAATTAACCTATTGTAATGAATTAGTTTATATCAATCATCAGTGAATTTGGGTAAAACTATATAACATTTAGTCGTCTTTTGTTGGTACTTACCCATCTCACGAGTAATTTAAACGGCCACTTCTACGCGACTTTAGAATCAATTATGTGCAGCCGGTAATATTACAGGTGCAATTTTTTTTCCGAGAATAATGGGGCTAATTGACATGTTAAGCTAATTAAAAAATACTTTCAACTAATCATAAAAATACAGTAGATATACAGTAGTTAATGAACTCTTTTGATTATTTATGTTGAACTAATTTCACTTATCAGGTCGTTGATCGTAACATTTCCGTTACAAATTGATTTTTGTACGTGTTGTAGCACGAAAATAGCGTCCCGGGCATCGCTGCGTACGCGCCGTCAGTTGGGACATTAGCACTGGACGCCCAACCCGTTCCGCCCTAGCACAGAAATACATCCGACATTGCAGGAACTATTATCACATCACCTCTTATTTCAGTATACACTATTAAGCGAAGAAAGTGAAATTGTTTACGTGTTTGTTTAATATGGGGTAAAATATACCTGTGTTAAACGTTTATGAAGTGATTTGTGTTTGGATAAAGTCCAAGTGTATTTGTGAACCTTATACGTGCAAGGGCGGCTGCCCTCTTCTAATTGGTAATATCCGTTCATGGTAATGTACTATTTACTTATAATTTTTTTTATTGCAAAAACACACATTGTTTACGCAATCAGGTCACCATATTAATAATGTCGTGTTATGAACTAGCACCCATCAAGTTATGAAGACTGTAGCTAAAACAGCTTACTTGTTAACTTTGTTATATAGGTACCGGTATATGACAAATATAATAAACTACATAATATTATAGATACTTACTAACATATTCTAAGTTGGTTGGTATTGGTTCATATTAGTGCCTGATATTACAATTCTATTAAAAATGTACAAACGTGAAACTTTGTTATTTCAATTCAACATTGCATTAGACGCAAATTACTAAAATCTACCTTATAGTAACAATTAGGACTATATAATTAGGAATAAATTTTGGTGCCTTATAAAAAGTCGTTATTATTAATTTAATGTTATACATAAATTTATTTCAAAGTGGCCTCCTACCTACTATTTTTACCTACTTTGTGTAGAAAAACAGACAATGAACTGATTTTAAATAATTTAAGTAATAATTAGGTATTACAAATCATTATGAGACATTTCATTCTTAATACGGAAGAATAACTTTAATTTATATCTACAATTGCATAATTTGTAAATATTATATACATACCTACTCTCAGTTTCGTTCAAATGTTAAAATCTCTTATATAAAAATTATATCAGAGTCATAAATTAACATTATCAGAAATGTTACTTTTATGCTTTATTTATAAACTCAAGAGATAGCGTCACCCATGACGTCAGGTAATCTGTCTGGATCTGCAGTCTGGACATTAAGACCTGGCATTCGTCCAAAATCACTAATTTGCAGATTTCTTGTGAAATAGGAACAATTTCCCATATTCAATAGTTCTCATATCATTAACTTAATGTCACTCTTCGATAAAATTGTAAACGTTACGTTTACGTAGTTTTGCTATAATATAACTTTTTTTTTTTCGCTGTTTCAGATTATTACAATATGGACTATTAATTTATCCAAACATGAACAACGGCACAAGGAGAGCCTTGACTGGCTCTATTCACAAAATAAGAGAATTTGAACTTGAAAAAGTAAGAGAAAATGCACTGTATAAAATTAAACATCACTTTTGAAACTTTTCTGTTAGGTTAGGTTAGGTTTGGTTTTAATCTAAAAAATAGTTTAAAAGTTAAGGCGATGGCCTTCATTAAGCTTCCTTTGTGTCGTCTAAAGAATATAGAACAACTTTTTTTTTCGCACAGGTATGTTTGGTTGAGGAGTTCGACATACTGCAAATTGTCGGTGAAGGGTGGTTTGGTAAAATCCTTCTAGTGGAACATCGTGCGTCTGATACTGAAATTGTTTTAAAGGCTTTGCCAAAGCCCTATGTATCAATAAGAGATTTCTATAGAGAATTTCATTACGGACTTCACTTAAGCGCACATAAGAATATTGTGACTACTTTTGATGTCGCTTTTGAAACAGCTGGGTTTTATGTATTTTGTCAGGAGTATGCTCCTTTAGGTAAGAAAATAATTTTAAACTAAACATGATCATACAGTTTAGGTAACGATGCGATTTGCAATATTGGCTGAATCGTAAAATTTAATTCATGTTTTTGGTTTGACATTAAAATATCATTATACCTATTATGTCCATGTTCATCATCATCATATTGCAAGTTATAAAGAAATATTGTATGCTAATATTTTAACTATACCTATAATTAATAGGTATAATTAATAAAGCTTATAATGCAAATTATGCTTTCTACTACTAATTTAATAAAAAAAATAAGTTCTCTTTTAGGTAATTATTATATTCTATTTAATGCATACTACACGATTTCTTGAATTCATAAATGGATTAAGTATTTTTGCAATTATTGACCAATTTTTTGTAGGTGATTTGACATCCAATATGCTTGATACGGGCATCGGGGAAATTCACACAAAGCGGGTAGCAAAACAACTGTCCTCAGCCTTGGAACATCTTCACCAAAGAGATTTGGTTCACAGAGATGTTAAACTTGACAATGTTCTTATTTTTAAATCTGATTTCTCAAGAATTAAGCTCTGTGACTTTGGAGAAACTAGAAAAGTACACTCGGCTGTAAGAAGACGGAACGAATGGCTGCCATATTCACCACCCGAAGTTTTAAAATTACCCATGGATTCCAGTTATAAGTAAGATTTTATCGTTATTTGATTTGACATAATAATATATCCGAAGATCAAATCGCTATATTAAATGCGAAATTATCAAGAACTTATTATTGTAACTATTTGAGACCATAAAAATGAAGTTTTTAAATAAGTGCCTACCTTGACATACCTAACCTACTAACCTAGTAAGGTTAGAGCATACTTAATTAATTATAGATCATGTGTTTCACCGCTGTACTGATTTCTTTGTTTTTAGGGCACTAATAACTCATGATATTTGGCAATTCGGGATTGTTATTTTTATTTGTCTGACTGGATGTTTGCCCTGGCAAAAGGCTGCTTTTGATGACCCTCGCTATACAAGGTAAGTTTAAATAATATGTTGAATGCATAATATTTCGCAGAGAAACAACAATAATAAAGATATTTTTTGTTTTGGTTCTTTCAAGCTTTTACAACTGGTATAATAGTGCTAATCCCCTGAAAAGGCAACCTAAATTATGGAAGATGGTTTCATCGAGGGCTCAAAAAATGTTCAAAAAGTTTGTAGAACCACGTGAAGATCGAAGAGCAACAAACTTTCAAGAACTTTCACGGTACTACGATGACCGATGGATGGCTAAAGGATACACTGATCGAGTTGGTGAGTAAAAGCACTTTCGATAATCTTCAAATAGTTACCCAATATTTTAAAAGAAGTAATATAATTAATTATTTCTATATTTTTAGCGGGAAGTGATATAGATGAACTATGTCCCTCAATGTACAGTTTTCACAGTGACGTGAATGAAAAAAATATCCTCTTAAAACATTTCCGTGATAATGGTATTGAAACAACAGTGGACCGTCAAGCCAAAAAACAGAGAATACGTGACTGGATTCAAAATAGTGTAATTGAAGAAGGCGATGAAGATGTACGTTATGTTATCTTTATGCTTACACATACTACTGCCATAAATGTCTATTAGTACCATAGCGTTTTTCCAAATCTTTCTTTATTCTATTTTACAGGATGAAAGCACTCACGAACTTGTATTTGATGAAAGTGATGAAGAACTAGAAGATACGTCACGAGGTCATCCGATTGATGATGCTCATAGAGTCACACTTCGATATGATACAGAGAAACACATAAATCCTAGAACTGGAGAAGTAATTGATGGAGTAAAACCTCCAGTAGATAAAAACCCTCTCTCATATGATGCCCAAAATATTGAGCCGGTAGCTCCTGTAAATGTAGTCAGGAGGTATGGAGTAAAAGAAGAAGGGTCATCTCATAGCTCTGCTAAAGACAGTGCTTATGGTTCTATTGAAGGAAAAGTTAATTCACCGGTTCCAACATATAGAGTAGAAAACAAGCAAGTAACAACGGTAGAAAGAACTTATCATAACTCCCCTAGTCGATCATTAAGTGGATCATCGATACCAAATCGATCGCCGATGACAACACATGCCCAAAGAATCCAAAAGAGCGAAGAAGTATTTTCTAAAGAAATTGAAAGCATAAAAGGCAGCTCGTCTACTCTTCACTCGTTAGGAAATTCTTCTAGATCGAATAGCATTCAAATTTCTAGGAATGGATCACTTGACAACTCTTTAACGACTAACACCCATATTCCTCCACCCCTAGATAATTTTGGAATATCTTCTAAACCAAATAATCCTGTAGTAACACAAAATGGATTTAGCCCTGGCTCAAAATACCCAGAGCAAAGGCCACAGTCCTATAAGTCCTTGAAACAATCACCATATGACATTGTTCGTAATGAACCGAGTTCCAGTACTACTGACAATAATCTTCCCTTAAATCAGGCACCAGTTCCAGATAGCCCTTATACGTCAATGATGAATATTGTACAAGGCCAAATTAAAATAAGTCCCCATGCGAACGAAACTAATAGAAACGTGGTTAATGTATCGGTCACTAATATAAACCGCAGAAAAAATTAAACGCTCAATGTTATTTAAGGTGTTAGCAATAGTTATGAATTATGATGCTGGTATTTAATAAAAAAAATAAAAATAAATCGCCCGATATTCCTTTTGTTGTCAAAAAATTAAAATAGGTAGGTACTTACTTAAAAGTTGCTAATAATGCGTCATAGTCTCTCAACTATTTCGAAAATACTTACTTACTTAACCGAACTTAAAAAAAACAAAGCTTTTCTTATTGAGTTCATCATCATCATCATAAGAAATTGAAAATAATTACAAGGTCGGTTTTTATTTATACAATCAATCGATTTGACTAAAAGCTTTGATTATTTTGATTATGGAGTGTTTAATAAATAAAGCTCTGTAATTTTGTTCCCTATTGTTTATTGCGTAGTTCTGTACAAACTGCGCAAAGACATTCTATTTAATATTATTATTATTATTTAGCACTTTATAGGTACATAATAATTATATTATTCAATTCTTACCTTTATATTTAATTATTGATATTATTATATTTATATTATTAAAGTATAATAATTATTTAGATTATTTAAATTATGACAAGAGAATAGTGTAATTGTTTGAAGTATTTGTAATGAAGTGCCTAATGGCTGTGAAATAAACTTGTCATTTTTGTGTAGTTGTATTCAGAAGATGAAGTTTTTAATGTAAAGTATTTAATATTATAATTATTGCAATACGTACAAGTGTTACGAATAAATTGAAAGTTTAGCTATTTAAGTATTTTTATCGTTTTTAATAAAGACATTTACATGTATATCGCGATCGAGCAATTATACTGTATACGTAGTTACACAATTTAATGTATCTAAAGCTAACAAAAATTATTTGAGAAATAAATGCAAATTTATACCTACTGTCTTATTTTTTCATAAACGTAGCTCTCTAAAGTTTAAACCATAAAACTTAAAATTTAGTCATAATAGTATATTCAAGGTCTGAGATAAGTACGAATATTAAGTTTCGTCTCTTTTACACTTCTGCTTGCTAATGAAAATGATTTATTACATATTGATATTGGATACCAAATAGTAATAGATACATAAACTAATTTTTAAGTAACGGCGTAACATTAATATACGCGAGTTTTGTTCCAACGTTATAACCATATTAATGGTTATCTGATAACGAGTTATTTTGCTCACATACCTAAAGAAACAGAATGTCAAAATACATTGGCTGTCAAAACTGTGTCAGTTTGTTGGTTTCTAATACCGCGCGCGTTGATCATTGACTACCGTATATTATTCAAATGGGAAAAATAACAATTTTCCGTTATTTTAGACAGTAGTTTTAGTTTCATTGCTATTAAATAAACGTCTTTAAAAATATTTAATGCGAACGGTCATTATCTACGTAAACGGGCGAGAATAAAATGAATGATAACCTCAAATCATAAATCTTCCGTTACAAATTTAACAATAGCTTGAAAATGCAGAAATTACAGGATAGTGTTTTTTCAGTTATCAAAACCACTGGCCTTTCTCCTTCTGTGTTTAAATTTCTTCAGCCATCGGATTCATCAGGTAACGATAATGTTAACAGCTATTAAAAAACAGTAACTAGTTAGTATATTATGAGAAACTACGGTTTTCTGTTATAATGGAATATATTCAAATATATTCGGGTTTTGAATGTTCTGTACCTAATTCATGTTTTACCTGTAATGAAAATAATTATTTTTGACGTCGACATATTATATGAACTATTACTATATTATTATATTACTTGCATTTTATTGCAGACAATGCACCGCTCGGCGGCATATTGAGCGACACAAATCATGGCTGGCTAGCACTGGGCTCTAAATTCTGTGTTGTTGATCTTAGATCTGGTCTTAAGATTGCTGCCAGAATCTTTGGTGTTCCATTCAGGTAATTGTAACTTAAATCCCTAAATAAATTTTATTGCTATTTATTTCTAAAGATAACAAAGTCCTCTGCAAACATCTTCAATTATTTTTCATTTATTATCAAAAAAAGATCTCAGTTCATGGGGATCTTTTTTTACATAATACACGCTAAAATAGCTTAATAATTATTATTATCCCTATTTTTTCCAGTAATTCCAATGCCACTGTAACAAGTGTAGTTGAATTACCAACATCACTAACAGAAAATTCCAAACAACTAGTCATCAGCTTGGAATGTGATGATCTTACTGGGCTTATCTGCATATTCCATGTAAATGGATCACAGATTTTGCAGTGCATACAAACAGATGTTGTCATAACTGAGCTAACTGTATGTGATGAAACTCCAGATGGGCCATTGACATGTTTTGATGGTGTGATTATGGCTGGGTCAAAACGAGGAGAAATCTTTGCCATTGATCTTAATCGAGCTAAATTAATACAAGGTAAAATTTTACATTGTAATATACTAATATGATTGTTAAATATTTTTATTACTTATTAAGTTATTTTAATTTAGTGAATTTTGGTTATACTTCCACATTTAAAATGTATTTTTTTTATTTAACAGCTCTGAAGGATGTATCTCAAGGTTATGAACACCTAGTCCACACAGAATCAAATCCTGCCAATCTGACATTTATGTCTCTGAATGCTTTAGAACAAATTGAACAGCTTCGAGATCAAGCCATTGATAATGATGATCACCTGGCGATAATTCTAAATGAAACCTCACTTATTGATGGCCAGTATCTCTTTCATAACCCAGATGGTACAGTGCGTATGAAAGCAAAAAGAGACCATATAAGGGTATCCTCTTTGCAGTACATTCCACAGTTAGGAAGTTTAGCTGTTGGATACAATTTTGGGGCATTTCAAATTTGGAACATGATGACTTTAGATCTGGAGTTTACGTCACAGGTCAACAGAGAATGCTTGCCAGTCACTCATTTTGGATTCCAGGTGAACCCAATTTACATTCAATATGTTTTTTTTATTTTTCTGAATCAAGAACAGCTGGTCTCAAATTATAATTGCACTTTTATGTGTCCCTACTAATATTATAAATGCAAAAGTAACTCTGTCTGTCTGTTACGCTTTCACGCTAAAACTACTGGACTGATTTAAATGAAATTTGGTACAAAGAAAGTCTGGAGCCTGAGAAAGAACATAAACTGCAAAAAGGAGGTGTTCCACACGGACGAAGTCGCGGGCAGAAGCTAGTATGAAATAAAATCATCTTAAAATCAATGCATGATTCCCCAGACATTACTTGTAGTTATCCTTACTTAAATTATAATTTTCAGGAACCTTGTGATGACCCCAGAGCATTTTGCTACTTATGGGCTGTGTTCTCAGCATTAGATAGATATGAAGAAGAAGAGTTTCCCCTGGTTGTGATGTATTCTCTAACATATCAAGGGAAAAGAATGCTGTCTGACACTAAATGCCTATATCAGGTATATTTATTTATATTATATTGTTATTTTATAATGTGAAATTGCTTTGTGGTGACAGACAGTTGTACTTTACACTTTCTGTAACATGCAGTACAATATATTCATTATTGAAAATAGACATTGTAAATGTGATATTATCATAAGTGTATAAACCAACGGTCAAAACAAATTGTCCCATAGGAATTTATGATGGCAACAATAAGATTTCAAGTTGAATTGGGTGTCATGGAGAATGCTGGACAATTCTTCGGTGGCCGCTGTGTTTCCTGCCATACATATTCTATAGAGTCTACTTTAGGCGAAGAAGGGGAAGACAGTAAGTTAATTAACTTGTTTCTTATACTAGTAAATATTTCAAAAATTTGTAATAATTTCCTTTGAAATATTTTATTATGACTCCTCTTCACATTAGCTAATGAGTCTTTAAAGAATGATGAAATTTTTTATTTTATTTTGCATACCTACAGTAAATCTAAGTTTGTGTTGTAAATAATATCTTATTCTTTTTCCAGGCATGTTAAACATATGTCAATTAGTTTGGGAATGTTGGGGTGAAAATACCAACTCAACCGAATATGGAATGCTGCTATTTGATCTAGATCAGTGGTATAAGGATCAAATGCCAGGTATGTTTGACACAATTTATTTGTCAATACTAAAAATCTATAATTTTTAACAACTAATTTTAATATGAATAATGAATTGCTTCAAGTTATTGTGGAACATTTGCTATATAATTCAAATATATATACATACATATATTTTTTTAATTTTTCATGTAATTGTTTTTACTAATACGTAATGCATTTTTCACATTAGTACCTAACAATTAAGTATATTATGTAACCATCCTTTTGTTTTATTATATTTGTTTAAATACCGTCTCTCTGGCACGCATCAGGCCGCGTTTTGTTTTCTGATGGTCTTCATTTGTTATCCTCAGCTACGTACCCCCTGCAAAGCAACACGTTCATGAGTGCGAGCTGGTGCGGTCAGCTGGCTCAAAGTCCGTGCCGCACCCTGGACGTCCGACTTGAACCGACCTCCGTCGCGCCTTATTCGCACGCCACACGCCTGGAGGAACATTTCTATCCCAATTCCCTGCACTACAGTAAGTTTTTTTTTTTAACCACTTTTACCAACTTAACCTGCAATTATTTTTAATTTAGGATGCTTTCGCGGTTATTAAACATTGGAAAAAAAGAACTGTAAGGGATTTAACTTGCGTTTATTATTTTTTGTCGTACAGTAAGTAAACTTAATCATGAACAACAAGAGTGTCATCTTATATCCAACCAGTATTCAATCACAGACTAGAGGACCGATTTAATATACCTAACTTATTTTTTCCAGGTTGCGTATGTTTAAGCACGTCAGATACTTCAGTATTGACGACAATTGGCATCCAACGCCAAATACTGGCGTCCATAGATTCGGTTGGGCCGACCGCGCTGCTTCGCCCCACACTCCTCTACAGTGCATGCGTCGCAGCCGGACTTACCCCGTTGTACCACGATCATTCTCGTAGCCCTTCTGAGGTAAGATAAGTTACTATTAATATCACCTGGTATATAATCTAACTAGTGTATAATGGATATTCTACTTCACGTACCATAAAGTTCATATCCTTATATAAAGATTTTTATCGACAGAGCGAGCAGCGTCGTTACCTACTCTCAGTGGCGTTGGAAGCCAAACTGTCTCGGTTCCTGAAGCGCTGCGCCCATGACTGGGCTACCGGCAGCCACAACGGAGTGGGGTGTACCTTACCCTTCTTGGTAATTTATTCACTTTGACATTAAAATATAGCAGCTATAAAGTATTCAGATGTTGGAAACTGGGATACAGCTTAAAAGGTGCTTTCTTTCATATTTAGCAACATAAACAATATATTTTTGTACTTACTTTAATAGAACAGCGATTTACATTAAATTATTGTTGAAAAAATGTATTTTTTTTCTATTATCAGTAAAATAGCAAATCATTGAGATAAAACATTATTATAAATGTTAACCAATTTTCTTCTTGTTTTTTTAAGGTTGACTGGTGTTGGAAACGTGCAATAGAACTAAAAGAAAACGCCAAAGATCTCACAGCCCCGCTATTTTACTCATCTTCCTTACCAGATAGGTAAGTGTATAGTTAATCTAATCGGAATTATAAAATGTTATGTACCTATATGAATAAAAATATATTAGCAGTATGATTGCTTGTAGACAGTAGATATATAGAAAGGAGTAACTATTTTAAATAATCATGATGAATGTTTATTCCAGGAATGTAGTGAGATGCCTCGAACATTGTGTCCAGCAGTTATCTCAACTGACCGGTTTGTTGGATGCAATCCTCACTAAATGCTGCAATCTAGTTGTTCCTGATGGTAAGAAACATTTAGTTGATATTAATCCCCTCTTATGCCATCGTACATTAAAACGGGGCCTTTTGTCAATTGTTTGATTAATATCAAACAATAAAAATAGTATCATTAGGTAATAATATTATTTTGAATTCTTTTCAAGATACAGAATAAAAAATATCCTCAAATATTATGTCATAAATATAGTAAGTACCGCATTTTCCGCGACGACCTTCATAACTGGCTGCTTTATTTTCCAGCACTGAGCGAAATAGAAGAAAAATATAAAGGCGTGGGCACAGTGTCCTTATACTTCCAAGTGGTGCAATGGTTTCTACGCGTGGGGCTGCTGCCCGAGCGGCACATGGAGCTTCCTTACCCGGCTGCTCAACTGTACAATACATATAGCAAGAGGTAAGATATTTTTCCATTGAGAGGCGGAACCCTAAAACATGAATAGAGACGTCGAACATGCCCGAAAGTAAATTTTTGAAAGTTTAATTTCACACAAGTATGTTTCACTCAAATGCTCAATTTAAGTAAGTCTAATAACACATCCAAGAACGACATATCCTTATGTGTAATTTGTATTATTACTCATGATCTACATTTTGTTTTTTATTTTCAGGCGATTGAAACTACATCGATTGCAAGAAAATGCATTACCAGATAATAACGCTGCCAGCAAGCCGTGTTCTCTCCTGTATATAGATCAGTTATTAGAACATGAATTTGGGGGCGAAAACATTTACGAGTAAGTTGTACTTGGGAGAAGAAGATAATTTGTGTAATTTGAAGAAGATGATGATTTCTGTCAAGCTAAATCTCTGTCTTATAAAATAATGCCTATAAACTATATTTAATTTTCCTTTCTCGTGTAGTCTTTTAAATCTAATTACGGTGCATTATAAGATTTAAAATATTATTTTGCTTATAAGTATATATTTTCTTTAGAATGTGGTTAAAAGGCGGCAGCGAGAGCAATGGACTGTACCCGCCGCCTTCCCTGTATAGTCTCCTGCGGCTGTACTTGCTACCAGACATTGCAGAAGAGCATAAACACTCGCTAGTTCTCTACCTTCTAGTGGATTACTCCATGGTCTATGACGAAGTTCGGTAAGTGGCTGCTATTCTTATTAGTTAATAATAATTATAAGTTATTGTGATAATTCACACAAAATTAGGTGGTTCTAAACAGTTTGTCTATGTATACCTATATTAGAATAAGGTCTTGTTGTTTAAACAATTTGTAATAATTATCTTAAATTATGAATTAATTTAATTTAGAAAGTCGTAAATAAGATGAATAGTTTGTCAATAGCTAATCTACAATTTCATGTGTGGTATTGCTTAATAATTTACCATTTCGATCCTTTAAGCTAAGTGCTACATATGTAATAATAATTGATTTAGTTACAATTTAACTACAAACTTTTTCTCTCCACTATCTAAATAAAAGTGTCGGTACCTAATATGTAAAATGTCTGCGTTCCCGTTATATTCGGAACGCAACGATAATCTTCAAGCACTAAATCTATATAAAGTTCTAAATAACCTAATTATTCAATCTTTCGTGATGCTTTTGTAATAAAACTTTTACGATCGTATGACGTAAGTCTAGTCTTTGTAACCTAATAACAATTAGGTCATTCTGAAAATCGATAACATTATCCTGGGTACTATTTTTAGGTATGAAGCGGTGATTCGGCGTCTCATGCAATTCCCCACGATGTTCGGTTTGAGCAACACAGCGATCAAAGCGACGCAGGCGTTCTGGCATCTCGATCATAGAGATTTTGATGTGAGTTATTCTGACAATGTAATTGTATTTTATTCTGCCGTCATAAGAGCAAAAGCGGTACCAGAGTAAAAAACAATTTGTCGATTACTTTTTTGAGGTATTTCTCGGTCAATTAATTTTATAATTGTTGATTTAAGTTTCTTAAAAACAAATATTCAAACTTCATAAACTTCATTAATAATGTCTTATGATTTTACAACTCATCTGCTAAGTCTACTATGAATATGGAAACGAAAGTTTTCGAAATGTCAGCATAAAATTATTATTTTCTGTGCAGTTCGCTCTAGACCAACTCCAATGCTTAACTGGCAACACGCTCTCCGAATGGCAACACCACGTCGTACTCTCGTCGTTGCTAGCACAAAAAAAGACTCAAGCGGCGCTCCAGTATCTGCACGTTCGGAAACCCGCGCCGATTCAAAATTTTAAAAGCAAAGACGACTCAAAGAGTAGGGTCAATGATCACGATAAGTTGGAGGATTGGCAGTCTTGTTGCAACTTGTATTTGGCAAGGGAATTGGTTTATGAAGCTTTGGATGTCGTTAGAATGTGCGTTCAGAATGCTGCCAGTGTCGAGGATAAACTACAGATATTGAATTTCTTTTTCAAAGGTATATACAGTATATACTTATGTTACACAGTACACACTTAACCGCCGTCAGTCCCTTGCCATAAATATTGAAGAATTAAGCTACAATAAGATTTAAACTCTATTAATTTTGACGACAAGTGCGAGCGCAGTATGTCGTCGCATCAAAACGTAATTCTTGTTGTAGCTCATTTATTCAATATTCAGGACAGCGGACTGACGGCGGTTGAAACGCCCGTGGAATCACCCAAATATATAAATTGTTTAGTCTGAATATATAATATGTTAACTATTACTTTATAGATCTTCACGCAAAATACGTATCATTATAAAAGTTCTAAAAGACGTAAATTTTCATTATAGGTTGCCGAAACACCGGCCAACTTTCGAAAATATTACAAGTCACGCTTTTGCCGTTTGAGGAAGAGGCTTTCATCAAATATTTAGAGAATTGCAACGATCCTCAGACCTCAGAGATTTTAGTTATGTACTACATCTACCAAGCCAGGTAATTTATTTCAATATTTTATCAATTTATTGTATATAACAGTCTCATAGACAAAAAAGTATTTATAATAATATTTCAGCTGTATCATCGGTCTACATTGAAATATAAATAAAAATTAAATTATTATTTCTCAGGTATCTAGAAGCTCAAGAACAGAATAATAAATTGAAACAGAGCAAGCGCGTCAAAGACGTCTCTGGATCTATGGAGTCTGTGGTCGACGTGTTAGACAGAGAGAGCGCTAGAGACACCCTGGTGCAGGTTGTTTGCTCCTCACTCCCGCCGATCACTAACAAGATCGCGCAAACCGTCGTGAACGATAAACAGGTGTATCCTTATAGTAAGTAGACATCACTTTTTGTTCCCCCATTTATATATTAACTAGCTGTGTCCAGCGTCTTTATCTATGTGGAATTTAATACTTAATGATATTTTAGACATAAGTAGAAAATGGTAATCATTTAAAAAAATGATATATAAATATGTTGATTGAATTTTGAAGAAATAGCCTAATATTTTTTCATGGTTCCATCTATTTCAAGAGGTACATATAAATACATTAGAATCGGTTAAGGCTTAATCGATTTCACACCTAAACCGCTTAACGGTTAAGCGTAACAAACTTTGGCATTTATAGTAACTAGTTCTATAAATCATATGCTATAAACGCTCCTATTAATTAGTATTAATATACTAACATAGGTCATATAATAATACTTTGATATGCATAGAGGTCATAGAATGTTATGTTAAAACAATGTACAAGTTTTATCTTCTTTTTTTGCAGTTCACGCTCCAAAACCGATGTCTGTATATATTCAAGCAAGATCTCCTAAACAAAACTTTAAATACAAATCCACTTTTATTCAGGTAACTGTCACTTGTAATTTTACAATAATCTATTTAATGTCAATCTAGTATACATTTGTTTTACCGAGATTATATTTTTTTAGGATACAATAGAGAATGCGAGTGAGACTTGGGTGAACAGACCCAACATGCGGAGAGTTATGAAACGCGCTCTGAACGTCGAGGAAACCCCGTTCATCTGCACACCTAAACTATCAAAAACAAGAAGGTACTTTTTTTTAAATATTACTCCAGTTTTCTGTATTATATAAACAAGCTGCTAAGCCACGTTTGAAAACAAATATATCTAATAAAAAAAAAAGGCTTGCAACGTTTTGGCTGCTGTCAACTAATATACTAGTCAAATAATACTGTTCGATTATCTATATGCTATACAAAACGAGAGAATCGCAAACAGCGACCGGCTAAGGTTGGAATTTTTTGAACTACCGCACTTGGCCTTATTTATAGGTTTAAACATCATTAGTCGCATCGTTGCATCTGGAACGTTAGACGTCAATTAATTATTTATTTAAGCTACTATGTCCCATTTTTGTATAATATAATGTGCGATAATGGTCAAAGTTTAAATCAGTATAAAAGAGATTGTAATAACTTGTAACAATAACAATTTAAAAAAATATTTATTAATGGCAACATTATGTTCTAGCTTTCTCTCAGAGTTGGCCTCCGAGTCAACGCCGCCGAAGCGTCCGAGAATGGACCTTAACTCCACGCCCCGAACGCCCAGAATGGCGAGCGCTTCCAAACTGAACGACAAACTCAACAGACAGATGGCAACGTTGTTGGACATGCCGGAAGTGCAGCGACCCGACTCGAAGGCGTATGACAGGAGCGGAGCGGGCACGCCTCACAGTATCCTCAAGGTACGGTTATTTTTAACAGCTGTTTAAATAGTTGACGGGCTGTCGGTCTAGTGCCAAGGGTCGGCAACATTTTGAGTAGGAGAAGTCAAAAATTAATATACATATTTAGAAAATTTTAAATCTTTTAATGAACCACATTTATTTGCCAACAATAAATAGTATCTACTTGCATAAATAAAGGAGCTAAAGAACCTCACCGGTACCGACCCCTGATCTAGTGGAGTCTGTCTCTTCAATCTGTTTATCTTTAGAACTGGGGAAAATAAAACAATAATATGTATATTTTCACGGTCACTGATAGAAGTTAAAAATATTAACACCTCAGTTTTTAACATCATTATTATAATCGCTTACTTATATCTTAACTTGCAATATAGGTACTTATATCTAAACTTGCAATATAGGTACTGTATTTAATTATTTTTTTCCTATACAATATCTGAAAATCTTCATATAACAACGTGTGTATTGTTTACAGATTAGAAGAGACGGCTTGGGAAGGGACGCGCCCTCGCCGGTCGACTCCAGGTATCTGGGAGACAGCGACGATGAGCTGTTGGAGACTGGCAGCAACCACACGCACTACAGCGATTCCACCAATAAGTATGTTTCTTTTTCATGACGACCTCAGTTCCTTCTTCGCTTTTTTTACATGTATCTTGTCCGCGGAACGCAAGAAGTCAAAGAACTAGCTTAATAAAAAAAAATGATAGCTTATAAACATGTTTTTTTTTTAAATAAATTATTAACAGAATGATAGGTGCTATAAAATGTTTTGTTGAGTTTAAATTTTTTTTTATAACCGGTAAACCGAGGGGGTTGCAACTCACGTACCTATTGAAAGTTAAAAACACACCATTTTATAGAAGTGCTATTATATGTAAAACATCATATTTCGTAATTATTTATTTCATCATTTAACTTAAATTAGTTATTATTATTATGTATCTAATTTAAACCTTATTTCCAGGCATCTACGTTTCACAATACCCACTGCTTCGGAATCTGGGTCGACTCCATCCCCTCAGCCGGCTGCCGTGGCACCGTGTACAATGGACGAAGTGCAGGACAGAGATACGTACTCGGCCACTAGAGAGAAAGAGATGGATGTATCTACAGAGAGTTATGTCACTACTACATCTACTCATGGCATTGTTAGTTGAATTTGAACCTTAAATGTTTAGGTTATGGTATAATTTAAAAGTCATATTGAATTATGGTTTCCTTTCTATTTTGCTTTTAGAAGGATAGCCATCCATTTGAGTCGCCTCCAAAGAAAATGGCAACAGAAGAAAAGGTGTCAGCTAGAAAATCTTACAAGGACAACGTTCGAGCTAGGTATTGTTTATGTTCTATCTTTATATTTAAAAATATATGTTACTAACTGAATTACCGCAAATGTGTTTCACCGTGAGCTTCAGCTCCCGATACCTAATAACTGCGTCTTAAATGCTTGAAGAAACACCTTGACCATTTACATGAAAGGTTGACTGGTATATTGTCCGATTTTTGTCATTTATAGATTTTATTATGCAATAAATAATAATATATATTTTTTAGGCGATCACTCTCTATATCAGCCAACAGCAGTCTTTCTGATGATCCCAACACTTCTATAGAAAGCATAGCAGACATTCCTATTACGCTCATAAACCCGCGCTACGTTCGTAAGTCTCAGGAGAAAGAGACGGCAAATACACAATCAGAAGTGCAAGAGAGAGATAGCGAAGGGACTGATATTTCGCCTCCTAGGACTCCCAAAGGACGGAAAGGAATTAGATCTACGCAGAGTACACCTTCGCTTAATAGGTAATGTTGGTATTTAACCCTAAAACCCATATAAACAATTAAATGATAATAAATATTTTCGGACAGTTAACATTAATTGATCAAATCTCAAACTAAGCAAAGCTTGTACTCTACTGAATAAACGTACACAGCTAATTATATATAAGACATCCAAGACTCGCATACTAACTTGAAACTACACGAAGTTGCATTTTTGCATTTGTTTCTTAGTAACTTTACTAAAAATATTTACACTAAAAATGTATCTACGTTATTGCAATCGAGTTATTATTGTTTTAGAAGCCGCTCAGTCACGCCTGAGCACAAAGATTCTCCCATCGTAACGCCGCTTCGCACTAGAAACACCAGGTAATTACTACATTAACACAATTATAATACATATAAAATTTAAATGACTTAGTTAAAGTCATTCCATATATTTCGCTAAATTTTTCATATATTTTTGTGTTAATGTAGCTCTTGACAACTGACCGTATATTTACTCTAGTCACCCCCTAATAAAAAACATTCCTACATTACAGAAGTAGATCGCGCACTCCTGAAATAAGTCCCCGTTCATCTCCGTTGGATCCAATATTAGAACAACCTAAACAAGAAATTGAAAGCGCACCTCACGCTGCTAAATCCAAATTTAGTGCGCCCATGAGGCAATTAAGGTAATTTTAGTGATATATATTCTTAAGTATAGTATATTTTTTCTTTGCTTACATACAATATGCACTTACATGCACTGCTTTTGACTTAAATATAGTAAAATTTTACGTAATCTAATAACTATCAGGAGTCGATCCCGCACTCCAGAACGGATTATGAAGGTGGTGGAGTCACCGCGACTCGAAGCCATCACCGAATCGCCCAACAAGTCGACCGACGAGTCGCCAGCCTCACCGCAAATGAGACTGAGATTGAGGTAATCTAGCAAAGACTATCTCTAATATATTCATATTTAAAGAACGTTATATTCTCCTGTGAACACAAAAGTTTCGCAGCTTTTTAATTACAATATAGTACATCCCTACTAATATTATAAATGCGAAAGTAACTCTGTCTGTCTGTCTGTCTGTCTGTCTGTCTGTTACGCTTTCACGCTAAAACTACTGGACCGATTTAAATGAAATTTGGTACAAAGAAGGTCTGGAGCTTGAGAAAGAACATAGACTACTTTTTAACCGACTGCAAAAAAAGAGGAGTTCCACGTGGACGAAGTCGCGGGCAGAAGCTAGTTCTATATAAATTATTATTTCTTTTGTTAACCAGGAGCCGTTCACGTACACCTGAAGTGGAAATACAGGCTGAAATACACTCTAGTCCACGGAGTTTAAGGTAAATACTCAAACATGTAAGAACAAATTCAGATAATATACTTTCTTAATATTTTTTATTATCAATAATAATGAATTTGCGTGACTCCTGAATTAAATATAATTTTTATTTTATTTTAGGAGCCGCTCTAAGACACCCGAAAAACTAATGTCACCAAAAACAGATCGCACCGGAAAATCTAAGAAATCATTATCACGGATAGTTTTAGAAGCTAACACATTCACCAAAGCAAAAACCACAATTGAAAAAGAGTCAGAAATTACAGAAAAACAATCAGAATTGATTGAATCTACTCCAATGAAGACATTGAAACAAACGCCAAGTATTATGGATGTGTCGTTCTCCCCCATCGCCAGCAAATCAATATTGCAAAGCTTTGCCGAAAGTCCTGATATAGATACGGATATGCAATCGGCAGACAGCAGCAAGAGCAATATTAAACCTCTGCCGAAATACACAAAAATTAACGAAACTCAATTTGGTAAATCGGTACTGCAGAGTTGCGATAGCAGCGTAGCAGAATCTTCGCAAGAAATGGGAAAAGATAAAGTTAAAAATGAATCCACGACGGTACAACCGTTACCACCTTTTACTGGAATAAACGAAAGCTATTTCAGTAAATCGGTACTACACAGCTACGAGAGCAGCATGGCAGAATCCTCAGAAAGCATTCATACAAGTATATCTATCACAAATGAAATAGAAATGAAAAATATTGCCGATGTTTCTGCATTACCGTGTAAATCTGTTTTAAAAGATGAATCCAGTTTAATAACTAATGATAGTGATATTAACGAAGAGAAGAGTTGGAAGGAGATGCATGAATCGGCAAGAGATATACAGAAGGAGAAGGAAAGAATTGTAGAAATTGAAAGGGAAATTAATGAGATCGAAGGAGATATGAGTGACGAGAGTGGTGAGAGGACATCGTCATCTGATGAAGAAATCATCGAGCGCGTTAACACATCGACTTCTGGTGAAGATAGTTCGACGGAAGAAGAAAATGAAGAAGGCGAAGAGGACGATGTAAGTATATACAGAGATGTGAAATATAGTTAGTGTTAGTGGAAAGTATTTAAATACGAATTGCAAATATACAAAACAGTTTTACAAAAAAAAAATTAAATAAAAATGCATACTTACGAAATACTTTAACTAAAATAAAGTGTGTTTCAGTACAAAATAAAAAAAAACTCAATTACAATTTAAATTTTGTTTAACTATATAATTTAAAAATCCTTTTTTGTGTGATTTTGTTTGTTTAAATCAATATTATAAACGATCCTTCGTGTTACATCGTGTTTCTTCTGCATGTTTTACGTTAGAAAGTGTCAAAAATATTATGTTGCAATTTTTTTAAAAAAATAATAGTAATAGTGTAATTTTAAGATTAAAATTTAAAATACATGTATATCCAATAATTGACATCTCAGAGAAAAAGTGTAGCCTGCTATTTATAATAATTAACTTCATTATTATTCTTTGTTATAAATAACAGGCTACACTTATGTCTTATTTCTTACGGACATGGTATAAACTGTTTAAAACTCGTTCACAGAATTCCATGTCAGATAACGATGACGAAGTGATATCAATCGGGGATTCGTCGACGGACTCGTCGTCCGACCCGTCCACCGCGAAAAAAACCAATCAAGAGATTGCGGCCATTCTAATGGCGGAACTAAATAGAAAGCCGGTTGAGAAAGAGGATTCCACCGAACTAACGGATCCGTTGAATCAGGCGCAGGTGTCTTTGATGACTGATGATAATTCTGTTACTTCCGAAAAGTCAGATATCGATCTGAACTATTCAGATGACAAGGATGATGGAGAAAACGATACGGAAAAAGGTAAATTTGTTTTAGAAATTGTGCTTATTCGCGATTTATGAATCAAATCTGACTATTTAAGTATTTTTTAAACCGACAATTATTATGCTATCAATAAATAATTAGTCTAAAAATAATTTTGTTGTATTCATAGTTCAACTTACACATTTTGCAGATTCCCCAGTAGTAAAGATAGATTTATTAGTCGAAAAGATTCCAACACCTTTCGATGAAGCAAAAAAAGAAATGGTTGATTTCAAAAGCACTGACGTTGTTGATGCAGGCCCGTCGATATCTAAAAAGGGTGATATTGTTGCAGATAAACCAATAATCAAAGCGGTAGAAGTACAAGAAAAGGATCAGCGTAAAATAGAAGATATTAATGTTACGAAACTAGTTGAAAAAGAAAAACTTAAAGATAATGAAAGTCAATCAATTGAGCGATCAGAATCTCGATTGCGTGCGCGCACCAAATCCACATCTTCTAATAAATCAGCCAAAGACTCTCCGATAGAGCTGGAAAAACCTGAAACTATTCAAGAACAAATGGAAGTTGACAAATCAACGGAAGCAACAATTCCTAGAGTACCGATTACTAGAAAACGTGCCAAATCAAATTCGTCAAATAAATCTGTAACTGAGGAAGACATTTTAGAACCAACGACTTCTAAAAGTAGGGTGAAAACACCCGAAGTAAGAAAAATATTGACACGTCGCGCTTCGAAAGAGTTAGAAAACTTAGATGATGCTAAAGACGTCGAGAGTCCAGCAACACCGCAAAGACGGTTAACAAGAGCTCGAAGCAAGAATTTAGACGACAACGCCAGTGTAACATCGGAAGGTTCTGTGAAATCGACCAGGAGTAAAACGAGTGAGAAAAGTGAACCTGTCAGAAAGGGACGGAAGTCTATATTAGTGGCGAAGCCAGAATTGTCAGCTATACCGGAATTGTCGGTTGACGACTCGAAAAATGCCGATCTGAGCGAATATTCCAGTACTAGAAGGTAAGAATTTATGTTCTAATATTTTGTTTATATCTAAAAAAAATGACTAAAACTTTTAATTACCATACATAAATAATAATAAAAAAAACTGTTTTTATAAATTATGGAATAATAAACATTAAATTAGTAGACTATTGTCACGAACAGATTTCTCTTAATCAAATAATGATTTCGATTTTAAAAAATATAAAAGTAATTCGCAGTCGGTAGGATTCGAACCTACGCTCCCAGAGGGAATCTGATTTCTAGTCAGACGCCTTAACCGCTCGGCCACGACTGCTGCGAGTAAAACAGCGAAATGAATCATGAGTTGAGAACTGTTACTAAGAATGTGTGACCTACATTTAAAATAATTACTTTCACTGCAAGCTTTGCTTGTCGTGAGGACTTAACTGTACTGATCTGTTGAAGATTACGTTATTTTGTATCGTAATCCTTTTATTCAACATATTTATTACTCGTTGCCGTTTTATCTGCGAAAAAAATATTATTGTATGATAACACGTAATTATACGTAATTGTATTGAGAGTTCCCTTTATATTTATTTACAGCCAACAACACGTGTTGTAAGTTTTTCGTTGTCGAAAGATGTTAGTCCTAATATCCTTTACGCATTTGTTCCACGGATGATGATGATATGACCCAAGATATTTATTTATTGTTATGTTATTATCATTCTAAGGTTAACCCGTCACCAGAAGTCGGTTCTCGCGACATTAGAGTCAAAGCCAGCAGCGCGCGTCCAGCGCCGGCGACGCACAAGTGCGTCAGACAACTCGATCGACGATGACGCATCGTCGACGCGCTCGACGTTCGACGTGCAACCTATTGATAGGATCAGTTTACTGAATAAACAAGATTTTGAAGGTAAATAATCTTAAGTTTTTAAATGAAGAAGTTTCTATCGCCTCTAATTTTTAACGCACTTTATTTAGCTTTACTTGTAACTAACCTACAAAGTAACAAATTTTGAAAGTCAACTTTATACCTACTTGAAAACTACATGATGTATTGAAATGGACGAATAAGTATATGTAGTTTGAAGTAACATTACAGTAATATGGTGTCATGGAGTTGATCTGATGATAGAGCTAGAATGTGGATAGTGGAACTCTTCAGTTTCTACTAGTAAACCCCTAATGTTTAGGGTCGTAAAATTTATTTTAACAATATATATTGCAATATTAGTGTAGTATAGATTGCACTTGGTATGGAAGATGTACCTAAGCATTTTTTTGTTTTAACTAAGTAATTCTTGTAAAGCCTATCCTTGCATTAATGATAATCGTATAAAACAAAGCACTTTTGATTCTTTTTGCACATTATAACTAATCCTAACATTAACCTAACCAAATGCACTAGGCTCCTCCGATACTTCAGAGCTGCCGCGTGGCGACTCGCCCGACTCAATACAATCCGACTTAAGCAAAGCAAGCAAGTCGCGTAAACGTGAGTATGGCTTTATTAACGCTTTCCTGCTTTTGATGCACGAATTTCTAATTCATACTACAATAGTACATTACAGACGGCGCAGGGAAGTGACGGCTTGCGAGCCGAGTATACAGTATAGACGGCCGACCGAAGGGAGGCCGGATATTGTTACGAGGCTTGCAAGCCCCTTCCCGGCTAGGCATGTATAGTGCTTTTCTCAAAGTAATGCAATGAAATAAATAAATACAACATTCAAATAAAATAAATTACACTTGAATAACAGGATTTTTTATTTTTTTACACCAAATACAACTTGATTACTTTATTCCGTTCTTGAGAATCACAACTTCTAACATGTACCAGTAAATCCCTTTACTTAACAACTTCTAGTTATCAATCGTATTAGCGTATAAGTCTTCAACAGGCCGTTAACTTCCAACCTCTAAACATTGCGAATTCATTTTACAATATTTGTCCAAAGATAGCCATCTCCTTTTTCGTTCCCGCGTCTTCTACCATGACAGCTCTGATTGCTGCTCGCCGCTGATTGGCCACGCTCGCTCGCCCGTCATTGGTCAAAATATACAATAGCCAATCATAGATCAGCGCGAATGTTGCCATTCGTAACTTAAATATACCAGTAAAACTAAACAAATAACAATACTTTTTAAAAATCATGACAAGTATAAAATTGAAATTAATCTAATAATACAGATTCTTTTTTTATTCTCAGTTCGTGTATAATATAGGCATTAACGCGAATATTTTTGGTACAATAAAGTTCTAACTTATTAAAAAAAAACGGTTGCTTAAACTGTTTATGAAGATCAACGCCATGTTGATATTCAAATTAAAAAGAAATTACTTCCCGGCCTAGGCCAGGAATGATATATTTCCTGGCGTGTTTTGACGCACGTAAGGACGATATTTCATTGCATGTTTGAGAAAAATTAGTTACTCGAAAGTTTTGCCGTCATAGTTAAATTGTAGTTTATTAAGCAAGACCTATGAATTTAATTATTATTCAGAACCTCAGATTCACCGAAGTAATGTGTTTTGTATGCGTATATCCATGAATAATTGTATTTGGTATTTTTCAGCGCGAATGTCTCGAGCGGCGTCAGAGTCTAAATCGTTACCTAAGGCGGCGAGAGCGGTCCGCAGAGTTTCTGTAGATATTGGTGAGTAAAGGAAATATATTGAGTAGATGGGCACATTTCATAATGTGTCGCTTATGCCGTGTCAAGGAAAGTGTGTTTCTACAAAGAAACAAAAATGTATATATATACCAAATGTCGCACGCACGTCATTTAACTTCTTTGTATAATATATGTGTACATACAATCAAGATCGTAAATAATCTGTATAATAATGTACAGACATCACAATTGTGTCAATAAAGTTTAGAACATATTTTAAACCACGCGGTTATATATTGGTGACCTTGTTTATAATAGTGTAAACCAGAAAGCGTACTACATATAAAAATTTTAAGGTATTAACAGTGTGTCAAATTCAGGCAACAATTGTTAAGTAGTGATTTATCTACAGCTGCTCCGTCGAGCCCGGCGCGCGGGTCCCCGGCGCCCGGCAGCCCGGCGCGGGTGGGCCCGGGGCGCCGCGCCTCCTTCAACCGCGCTTGTGATGCGCTGCTCACGCCCAAGGGCTCCATCGTGGTAAATTATCTCAATAACTACTTACCTTGCTTTTATTAAAAAGACAAAAACATATTATAAAGTACTAGCTTCTGCCAGCGACTTCGTCCGCGTGGAACTTCTCCTTTTTTGAAGTCGGTTAAAAAGTAGCCTATGTTCGTTCTCGGGCTCCAGACTTTCTTTGTACCAAATTTCATTTCAATCGGTCCAGTAGTTTTAGCGTGAAAGCGTAACAGACAGACAGACAGAGTTACTTTCGCATTTATAATATTAGGTAGGATGAAAAATAACTACATATTAGTGTTTAAA
This sequence comes from Polylopha cassiicola, assembly GCA_038024825.1. NCBI lineage: Eukaryota > Metazoa > Arthropoda > Insecta > Lepidoptera > Tortricidae > Polylopha > Polylopha cassiicola. The sequence continues at coordinate 7,920,267 of CP149044.1, read as the reverse complement.
GTTAAGATGTTACACAAACAATTGACTTCATAGTTTGATTAGATTAATAAATATAAAGGCATTAATTTCCAATATATGTATATTTTATCTATGATCCTTTTAGCCAGACAGATTTAGATTATCGACACTCAGTCGAATACGAATATCGGATCTGGTGAATGTTTAGAAATATTGCAAATAAAATAAAATGAGCTACAGTTCATTCCAACTCATCTATAGGTAATTATGAATGTTTGATTCACAGCGGGACACGGACAGCCAGCCGGGGTCTCCGGCCGGCTCGGAGCCCGCGACGCCGGTGCGCCGCACGCGCCGCGCCTCCACGCAGTCCGCGAGCGGCGCCGCCAAACCAGAACAGGGGAAGAGGTAGCTAACCACCAAATGTATCGTAATTGACACCAAAAATCAACCCACTTTCGTATGTTAATTATATTACACCATATTTTTATGTGTAAATGAAATATTTTTTCTATTAACTTTATAGAATGTATACTTCGATTTGGTAATTGTTATGGATCGTGAAAAAATAGTATCAAAATAACATAACGATGTATCTTAGAAATTAAAACAATTGTAGTGATATAAATCATCTGCCGATGTAATGACGAAGATTTTATATTTGTTACAGATCAAAGAAAACTTCTATTGCTGAAGAAAGTACTGATTCCAAGAAAAAATAGTTTTAAATAATGAGTTATTACTTATTGTTTATATTAGTTTTGTAAGGGTTTTTTATTAGTTCTCATTTTAAAGTGAAACAAGTAATATAGAGCCAGAGTTGAAGAGCGACCAAAAATAGTTCACATCTGTCTTTGTATTTCTTGCTGAACAAATATTGTTTTCTTATTTATTAAAGGAATTATTTAGTTAATTTTGGTATCATTTTTAGGTTACTCGCCAACTTGCTTCCTGTTAATATTTTGTTCCAATTGGAAAACTAAAATAAAAATAAATTATCAATATTTTTATTTAAAATTATACACAGTTACAAATGTAGAAATTTATGCGTTGGAACAATTTTGTATAATACATCGAAAAATCTCTTACATTTATAATCTACATAGAGATCACATACATGCATCATACACGATAAGACAAATTATCATTAAAATATCAATAACAATAAATTAATTTAAAACAATAAATGCGCCGCTAAATTACAATAAATATTATCTTACATTTTTGACTCTCATTAGGGACCGTAGCATTAAATTACTTTACTTCACGACAGTATATATGTCAATTGGACTAGTCTTAAATCATAGCCGTTATTAATTTTACGTGTGTTATTGATCTGAACAAAGTATAAGTTACTTTACGTTAAACGAGATAATCATCCTTATAAAATATAACAATAGTACACCAGTTAGAAAAGTTTAAATTTACATAATAAATAGTAAAGGCCCAGCCATGGTCAAATTCGATTGCTAATAATAGTGATGAAAGACAAATGTAAACAGTCTTCGGTGTCAATCTATCCATTAGTGAATGAAACATTTATCAATAAAATATTATCTTCTTTTCTCTTCATCAACACTTTTCAGTGATCTCATATGGTGAACCATATTTAAATCTATTAGAGGAAGATTCTTAGGAAGAGCATCGTTCAGATCTACATTTTGAAGTGGATCTTGTAATTTTTCATTTGAACCAACTAATGTCTTACAAATTTCTTTATCTTCAGGTAACAATGGCGCCTTCTGAGTGCAATCTACAACTTCTCGTTTATGTCTAATAGGAACTTCATTAACCACGTTCTGATTATCACTAAGTGAATTTTTATCAGCGTCATTTTGAACTTCTAGAGGATTATTGTTATCCTGTTTTACTTCTACGGGTTTGTTTACACTATTTCCATTTATTGCCATTGGTAATGGGAGATTGTTAAGAACGTTATGGGCTAAATTTTTTAGGTTTTCCTTCTGTGATTCTTCTCCTTCTTTATATGATTGAGGCTCATCTGGTGAGTGAGAATGTTCTTTATTTATATTGTTAACAACTTGTGCTGGAGCCACGGGCATATTATTTATTTTACTGGCCAATGTTTCTACAGTTTCAGTTTTTTTAATAGGAGACTCAAAGTTTACGTTTACCTTAGACTCAACCGGTTGAACTGGGATGTTATTAGCTACAGGCTGTGGATTTGCTTGTTCATTGGTATTTACATTATTATTTCCCTCTGGTAATAGATTAGAGTTCTGTACGTTAGCGTTAACATTATTTCCGACAGGAACTGAATTAAGAACAGGTTGGTTCACCGGATGTCTCAAATCACTTGCGATCGGCTCGATTGGTTTATCTTTTATCTCTTTAATAGCTTCAACTGCGACGTCGGCGATTTTCTGAACAGCGTCATTAGCCACTGGCTCTAGTTTCTTGTCTATAGGATACAGTGGTTGTTCCGAAACCGCGTTTAAACTTTGTATTGCCATATTAGCTATCTTCTGTATACTTTCTACAGCAATTTTCTTTGCGTCGTTCTTATTCTGTTGTAATTCTTGCTTTGTCTTCATAATATTGTGCAGGATTTCTTTTTGTTCTTTAAGTAACTCTTTTTGTTCTTCTCCGTGTTGTTTTATTGTTTCCTTCAGTTGTTGTTGTTTTAAAATATCAATTTTTTGTTGATTAGACATCTGTTTTATCTCGTCCGTTTTTAAATTTTCTTTTGTTTCTAAATTATTTTCATTTTTCCGGTAGTTAATGCCGTTGGATAACTTTGCGTCGTTAATTTTATTCAAATTCTTCGGATGTGTTTCAGAAACTCTATCTACTTCCTGCTTATTTGCATTTATTACTGGCTCCTTACCCACGACTTCCTTTAATTTTTTTTTCTCTAGCACTTCTTCTTTCTCGTTGTCAATATTATGCTTTTTCTCCAATGACTGAGATTCAGGTGGCACAGGGTTGGGTGGTTGTATTTCTGAATCTTCAATTATTTCTTTATTTAATTTATTTGGATCTTCATTTTTAATTGGATCATGATTTTCTACAGGTTTGTTTACAACCCCTGTAGAGAAGAATAAAAGAAACATGATCAAATGTATAGTTACTGCAGTGACTCAAATGAAAAATCATACTAGTGTACTAAAAAAATAAAATTGTGCATATTTACCTTCAGACATTTCTGATTTCTTGGCCTCAAAAAAGTCCTCCACCATTTTATCGATACGCTCCTGCGTAATATATCTCTCATCGTATTTGTCCGGAGTATTCTCCGCAGCTTGCAAATTGGCGTACGTGCCCAGAACCATTATAATTAGACCAAGGATTAAAACAAACTGCAAACCCAAAACAAACCATATCACGTTACCATACTATAGTATAAACACCAAACCATTCTTGAACACTTATCTATAACTAAATTGTTAAAAAAATCGCAACTAAAACTGGGAAATTTATTTAAGCCGCTAAAAAGGTGACGCTGGAGATGTAAACGTTCTTGCTGTGTTATATTGAATGCTTTTTTTCAATGAAAATACGACTTAAGATCACGTCGGCGATTAGGTTTTTGTTTAACAGCTTAAGTACAATAAATAATTAATTTGAGATTCATATTCATGCATAAAATTAAAACAACTCACCTTTGCTAACACTCGTTCATTGGTATTTTTGAAAGTAACGTTTACAAAGCAGGCGGCCGGGAATACTACGCAAATCAGTACTCCTATAGTGGAACCAACCAATCCTAACACCAATTCTATATTGGGTATCAACAGACTGATGAAGAGTGAACACGCTATAATCGCCACAGTGATGCATCGAAACGTGCCTTCGGGGATGCTGTGGTTTATTATGTGGTCATGTTGTGATAGGTGGACCTACAAAATAATAAACAAATTCACCTTAAAGATTTTTAAGAAACATGTATAAATTGTGAGTAGGTAAATCTTAAATAAAAAAAATGTAAAAACATCTCTCCACATAGTAATACATTTTGTAAGAAATAATTACTAGTGCATGAGTCCTTCTTACCTTTTTATATAGGAACGAATATAGACTAGCTCTACAAGGGAATATGATCAGCGGAAAACTGAACGCTAAGGACATGACGAAGCCTAATTTGATGACGTCATTGGCCATAGTAGGACTAAGGCTCATTAAAATATTCCCTGAAAAAAAAAAAAAAAAATTAATTCATGCTACCACTTATGAAATGCGTTATAAAATAACATTCTGTCAATAAAATACACACGTTTGAAATTAAATTACCTACCTTCACCATTAAATAAAAAGATAAGTGCTATGAGATATGCTTTTTGAAAAGTATGTATTTTGACTGGAACTAAGTAGCTAAGAGTAATTGATTTCGTTAATGGAAAATATTTCTTATATTAGGCATATAGCACAGGTGTTAGGTATTTCCAAATAGATTTTAAAGTAGTTTTTAAAAAAATCTTCCTTTATAAGGCATAGGTAGTGCAATGTGTCTGGTAGTTACTGTGTATAAAATCAAACCTGATATCTCATGCGAGCTGAAGGCGATGTATCCGAAGAGGCCGAGCGTGAAGTAGACAGCAGTGCAGATGTTAATAGCATTCTTGGTAACAACATTCATTTTCTCCAGTGACAATGTTGGCATAGAATCGAATATTTCAAACAGCTGCCTGGTATGAAATTAATAATCAAATTGTACCTTTGTCAAACAATTCTAGTTAACGTAGCAAATTTACAGAAATATAAATAATTTCAAATACAACTTCCTCTACACTTTTTTATATTATGACCTAAATATTAATACTTACGTCTGACAGAACAGCGCCATTGAGAATATAGGCACACACTGTAGCACACCGGCAGGTTTCCACATCTCCATGTGTGAACTCCAGTCCACCGCAAACAGCTGAGTGGTTGCTTCTGATATCACCTGAAAAAAGAAAAGTACTCAGTTATGAACTCAGACGTAATAGCTCTAATATGTAACGGTATTGATGATTGACGCAACTGTCATTGTGTCTCTCTTATTTACTTAATGCAAAGGATGATAATAATAAGAGATGCTTTTTACACATGACTGTAACCGTACGTTCTAGCCAAGCTGGACATTAATATGAATACTTAACACATATGAAGATAAATATTATGTATCTCACTTTAGTACATACATGATACATGTGAGTAATAGTGAGTTTACATTATAGTTATATTCCAGTTTATTTAGGCATGTACTGAATTAAAATTTATTATTAATCAGTAAGTAAATTAAGTATGTTCATACATAAATTATATATCAATTTACCTTAATAACAAGACAGAAGTAGAAGCAAATTGTAGCTGCACTAACATTGCTTAGACTATCCACATTCCTCAACAAGCCCAAAGGTAACACACAAACTAGAGACACAATTACCATTATTGATGTTCTGAAAGAAGATATTTGCAATTATATTTATTATCATGTATATACAAGCTTCTTTTATCACATGCTTTATAATATAGTTAGAGTATTCATTTTTACACTTTCCTAAGTTTGCCTAACACAATTAGATTAAATCATTGTTCCAACCAACCTGTCCCTGAAAATAAGGCATATTGGAAGGAGAGTATTTTCTGTAATGTGCATAAAAAAATAACTCTCACCTCAATATATCGCTCTGGTTAATGTTAAACATTTTTGATATAATCTGTGGACCAAGATCTCCAACAACAACAAAGTAAGCTATACAGGTTCCCATAAGGAAACCAATTATGCCAACTTCTACAGCCAACTTGCCCGCAGAGCCAAATACATGAAACGCTGAAATAGTATTTGGAAATGTACATACTTGTTCAACATAGCAGGAATTATATGAAAATTAAGTAATTGTAGTTATCAGTTGGTAGTTACTTTAAAACTTATAATCTTACCCAAATACTCGAAATTTCTTCTTCTGGCTAATAGTGCAGATTTAAGCAAAAAATAGCAGCACAGTCTTGAAACCAGTCCCATGGAGAGTAGAATTAATGTAGCAAGTAACACACCGCACTAAAAAAACAACTCTTAAATCAAACTATATTTTAATTTATGACATGGAAAGTTTAATTTGTTACTATAAGTAAAAGAATCATCAAATAAGTAATGTTTAAATTCAACCAAATTTTAAATCTGGAAGCAAGTTTGCGAGACTCGTCAACAAACTTTATACTTACTTGCTGAAAGCAAAAGGGCATTGCCAAAATGCCAACTCCTATAATACTATTAGCTAAAGTGATGGATTGGCCCGTCGTGCCCATGGCGACGCTATATTTATTATTTATATAGTCAATAATACTATTAAAATACAAAAGTTTTTTGTAGGCTACATCCAACAATATACCACCACATCACATATTTCACGATTTGTTTTGACATTGACATATTGACAATTCAGTATTACATTAAGCATAGACAATATTAAACTTAAAAAAAATTAAATAGTAGTATAAAATATAGAGTTAGAAGGCTTTTATTTTTCCTAGTTACTTTCTTATTATTGTCTGCATAATTCTGGTACCTAACCGAAACATAAAATATATGCGTATTTTTTTTATTAGGTTTTGTCTTTTAAATCTGTATTTTGGATCATTTCATAAAAGGGGTAGCATGTAACTCATGTCATGTAAGGTTTTTGTCTATTTATTGTTTACACAGTATAAATTAAAACAGTAAAGTGGGATTTACCAAAACGGGACGTTTGTTCACGGTTGATATAATCTGTTATAAGCGTTGATTCTGTTTACCTGATCTTCTTTTGCTCACGTTGCCTGGTATAGAATGCCTCATAGGATAAGTCCGTCTTTTTATACTAACGTCAAGATTTGTGCCATAGTATATTAATTTTCAGCCTATTATTCACTCAAGGCTATTTAAAAGTACCTAGCAAATGTAAGTAAGTAGGTACCTACAGAAAATCTGTTCACAGTTCACACAATAAGTTTTCCATTTTTTCCCCAAAACCAATTGAAAAGTAAAAAAGTATTTTTATCAGAGCTAATATTACTTATTATATCTATCTGATATGATCTTTATTGTGTAAGGGTTCGTAGGTACAAAAAACTGCGACGAGACGTTGCATCGCAAAAATCTACGACCTCCCTCCCTCCCTAAGTAAATAAAAAATGTTGGTACTTTATCCACTACGTTTTCTTTTCAGTATGTACCTAAACTATTAAAGGATATAGACAAATGGGAGCATCGATTAAAGGGTTAATAAAAAAAGAGATATACTTACATTAAATATGCTTTATTTACTAATGTTATTTTAATTTCTTTGGTGCTACATATATTATATACCTACATTAAAAAAATATAAGTTTCTACTGAACTTTAGTGCTGTCATCTATTTTTCTTGTTTCTTTTTATTTAGCGTTTTGTTTTATTAGTTATATAATATTGATAAAATATATTTTTTATTGCGATCTCCTCAAATTAGTTGTACAAGGTACCAAAATTAAAACGGGCAAGTAAGTATATATGTTTATGTAAGTATAAATAATTACTTAAACAACTACAATGTTCTATTAACTTATCATTTTAAAAAACTATAGGTACCTATCGATTGGAATTCCATTTTCTTTGGTCGTACAAAATAAGTTTTATAAGTTTGGTTAAATAGGTACAAGGTTATCTACGAGCTATGTTAGATAAATTGAAACAATTATGAATAAGTTGTAAAAGCTCATAAAAAGCATCACTTGGAATGAATAATGCCAAATAACTAAAACATGGGATTTTATAATAATTATGCACCTAAATGTAACACCAATCGTAACTAAGTAAAGAACCATATATCGAAACATGAATCAGATATATATCTGAGTTGTTTAAAATTACCTTGCGTACTTGTGTAAACTTATACAATAGAATTCATGTTTAAATATATTTTAAACATGAATTCTATTATATTATATTATACTTAACTCATGTTCTGACATTTGCTTCCTTACATAGGGTCTGTGCCCTTGCCTACCTAACAGGTCCCTAACAAACACACCATGCAAAAGTACCTAAATAGGTTACAAACAAATGATATTATGTTTTATTAGGTATACGTGGATATATGTTAAAAGCATACCTAACCCGGAAGTCATTTGATTGTACCTATATACTTATGAAATAGAAAATTATTATTATAATATTTTTTGATAAAGAGCAAATGGCAATCCACAAGCAATTAAACCACACATTGATACTACAATTACGTAACTAAAATGTGTTCAATACAAAGTAGTAACATTTTAATATGCTTATTACATGACATACTCAATGTATTTGCATACGTCTATGATTAACTGATGTACCTAAATATAACTTAATACAATGTAATAAAGTCAAGTAAAATTATAAATATCAACCTAATGGCACAATCTTTTGAATAATCTAAATCTAATAAATTATATAATTAATAAATAACAAAATGCAATAATAATAATAATTATCTTTGGACAAATCACTTTGTATTTGAATGGCAAGTCGAATTATAAAATTGATCTCTTTTTGGACGACAATTAGGACATTTGTAACGTGTTATCAACATCAGTAAAATTTATAACGGACACAGAAAATTAAAATATGTTAAGTTAAAAGTAAAAATTACATAAATTTTTAAAAACTATCACAAGTTTAATCATGTAATGACAGGAGCAGAATAAAAATAATTGATGAGATATTGAAAACGTTCTTTGGGTATAAAATAAAATTGCTTACTGTTAATGTCATTAGTTACAGGTAAACAGAAAAGCTATTGGAGTGAACTCGCAGGTGATGACCTACCTGATTCAGAATCTATTATTAGAATTTTTCACTCATTCAAAATTGAATATTAACGTATAGACCACTCTCGCCTTAGATAAATATGCGCCCATGAGACAACTTAAGTATTTATTGCATAAGATTTCTTTAGAAAATAATCAAACGACATGTTCTTTTAAAGTTTTTTAAAAGCCATGCGTATATGTAATATAATTTAAGAAATATCTTCCAAAATCATGTTTCTAACAAAGTTTTCTGTGATGGTTAGTTCTATTTTCGTTAGTTAATAGCTCAAGGAGCTCTTCAGTACTTTTATTCTCTCTTTTGAACTTTTTCATCTCTTCCTTCGGGACCGTACGTTCGAGCAGGCTGGCTATATTGGTCTTGAGACGCATAAGAGGCGTAAGGGAAGCATCTTTACATGGCGTTCGACCCATTGCTTCTAGTGATTCCACTAGTAAGTCATCGATAAGGCGCTTGTTGAACCCTGTTGTAAAACAAAAACATTAGAATTTGGGCAATAAAATGATCTGCATCTTTACTCAAACTTTGCTCTAAGGAGCCATGAACTCTGTAAGTAGCAGAGAATGAGTGAGGATATCCGCAGAAAAATAGACTTAAAGCGCAAAAGCATATCCAGTTTTTTCTACAGGTTTTGCTTAAGGCTTTTAAGGTAGTATCGCAATAAATTTGCAATTTTAATTTGTTTTTATGTAAAGATATTTAAGTAGAAGATTTGTAGGAAATTGGGATATCTTTAATTATTTTCTATTGACCTCATCCCGTAGGTATATACTCAGGTACTTAATTTAAATTTGATTAAGCAGAAGTTGTACTTGTAACAACATCTACCATGATTTTCGTAAAACACCAACACCATTTAAAACAAGCAACCAAAACCTTACACCAGCTAACATAAAGACCATTTTTCATTTCCCGTCACCGCCAACACCAAATTATAAACAAAATGGGAAATGAACTCACTCAAAACACATTACCCATGAATTCTCGCTGAAGACCTCCTGATATATGACAATTTATGAATGCTAGAAATAATAAAAATCAAAAACTGAGTACTGCACACAATAAAAATGAATTGATCACAAAAATATAATTAGTAAGAAACTATACTTAATAAGAAAATTTCAGAACACACATCATTTAAAATATTTTTTAATAGTTCCCTATAATACCTATTAAATACATTTAAAAAAAAGAAAAATATCCGGCTAAGGTTTATCGCACGGGCTTTTTCTTTACTTCGCCCACTAAATGGCAGATGTTCCCTACTGCTGCATCACAACATTACGACACAATATTTCATTACGATACACATTAAACGCTCGCTCACACTACCCAAGCGCAAAACACACATCTATATGCAAACAATTTTCAACCCATTGTTCAATAATTATACAATGCTTTTTAAGGTAACTAGTTATGTCGCTCGTCTTTCAATGACAGTGCATAAATTTGTTATTGTCAACCTTGTTATGTGACTTGAATTGACTGCCCATGGCTGTATGAAAACCCGTTGATGTCTAATGTAAGGGTAAATTTATAGCAAAAACTTTATTCAACTTTTAGATTACTGGAACCATGGATGTTTTGTTTAGATTGTATTTGTATGGATTCCGTTATTCGCGGGCACACACAGGAAGCAATGTCCACACTGAAATCGAAAACTGTGCATTGTAAATGTGATAAATTGAATTATTACAAATAAAATATACATACCTAGGAACTTGAGTTTGTCTTTGGTAGCAATCATGGTGAAAAGCAGGGCCAGCAGGAACCGCATCCGGGATATGCTCATCACGGACTCTATTTCGTCGTATTGAACTGAAGCTTGAATTTGCTCCTCCAATGTCATCTTTACTTTTTCATTCTTGCAAGTTTTGGTATGCATTTCCAATTCCGCCCTTAACTTGAAAAATTTCAAGCATTTCGAACATTTATATGCCTTAGTTTTACCATGTATATTGCGCATATGACATTTCATATGTGGAATCTGTGAGAAAGACATTGGGCACATTGCACATGGATAAGGTTTCTCCCCGGTATGGCGTCTAATATGTAACACCAGAGCATTTGAGTGTGTAAAAGGACGTTTGCAAATCCTACAAGGATAGGGCTTCGCTCCGGAGTGGGACCTCATATGGACATTCAGCTGTGTTGATTGAGTAAACTTTTGTCCACAATCTGGACATGCATGTGGCCGTTTTTTCTCATGGGTACGCATATGCTCTGACAAATGACCTCTCAGCTGTTTTTTACAGATAGGACATTGAATTCTGACACCAGAGTGGCATACTTGGACATGTCTTCTAATTGAGTTCATTTTTAAAAATGCTTTGCCACAATACTGACATACATAATCTTGCAATAAAACATGAGTTTTGTTGTGTGCAGAAAAACGTGAGCGACGGTCAAAAGACATACCACACACACAATGGTATTTGCCAGTAGCGGAATGTTCTTTTTCATGCTCATTCAAAAGCTGTTCTGTGGCAAAACGCTTGTCACAAAAATCACAACCTAATAATTTATGACTGTGATCCATATGATAGTCATAGTCTTCTTTTAAATTAAAAGTCTTAGCACAAATGGTGCAACCAAGCTTTGTCTTACTTGCAAATTGTGGATGATATTTATAGACATGATTGCGCAGGGTATAACGTTGTGTAAACTTTGCTGGACAATGCTCACATGTGAAAGGTTTTTTTTCAAGATGCAATATCATGTGTCTGCGTAGAGAGGACTTAGTAGTGAGGCTTTGATGACAATAATCACATTCAAATGGAGTCAAGCACACTACTGCACCAGTACTTAGTCTCACATTGTTTATTTTATTCAGTCTGTCAACCAGGTTAGACTTAGTTTCTTCATCAGGATTATTTGTTTTGGTCTTCTTTTTGATGGATATTTTTTTTTTATCCAAACTTTTTGATTTTTTTTCCTTTTTTTTGTTAGAATTATTTTTGTTTTTAATTTCCACTAATTTGTGTGTTTCATCTGATATGTTAACTTGTTTTGATTTGTTTAAATCTAGTTTTTCTCTATCTGTGCTGCTTTCTATGTTATTTTGATCACTAATATCCTTATCATTATTATTATCTCTGTTATTAGTGTCATTTGAGTGTTTAACTTGCTTCTGACTTTTATTTGTATCTGTTATCATAAGTTCACTTTTTAGTATATGATCTAGAAACTTCAAACTGTGTTTTTTATGCGTTGTTGTAATAGTCTTTTTGTCAATAATTATTGCATCTTTCTCAAGTCGGCCTTGTTTTAGAGTCATTTCATTAAAAAATTTGTCTTTGATCAAATGACTATTTCTCAATAAGTACTGGATCTTCTCCTCCGGTGTCACATGCAGAAGTTCTTTAGGGCATCTTAAATTCGTCTTGTTCTTGTTACCTGTTGACACTATCTTTTCAATATTACTTTTTTCAGATGAGCTTTTTGACTTTACTTTTTTCTTTACATTAGCCATGGTGCTTTGGTGGGTTAGTAAGCTTCTATAAATATATGTATGTATACCTATCTGACTAAAATTACATTACGATGCGACCACCACCTAGGAAAATATTAGTTGGGCTTAGAGGTGCTCTTAAGACGAGTGCATATTGTACTTACATGCATTTGTGTTAAAATTTCTGTAATCACCTCTAATCATTGGGGGCGGACGCAGATAACTTATTTAAACAAATGATACTCTACGCCACTAATGTATGAAGGACGCACCTTTTGTTTCACAATAAGAGCATCTTCAGTGCCTTGTTGTAATAAGTTATTGTTAACACACGAGTTTATGTGATCATACTTGGTATTGTGCACTATTCTATTAAAGCAGACGTCTTCTAAAACTAAATAGATATCTTTTGTTTACACTAGGAACTTAGCACACAAGCTAAAAGTATATCAACGTAATTTTATGGTAATGAGTTAATGTTTCAGGCAGTCACTTATAGCTAGGTGCGAAAGAGACAGAGTCAGAAATTCAATGTAGTCGAGCGAGAGATCCGAACGTCACTTGTTTTACAATACATTTGTTGATACATAGGGCGACATCTAGTTAACACTATGAACATTACGACATTTTACTTTTGTAACCCGTAATTATAGTAAGTAAGTAATAATAGGTATACATAGTGCATATATATATATATAGAGTTTAAAATATTACATTTTATTATCATGTAGGTACATATTTAAAAAAAACTTTGCTATCATTCCACAAGTGCAATATTTGATAACTGACCTGGTTTAAATTATTACGTGCATGGGGTTGGGGTTGCCGGCGTTCACACATAATTATCACCTAGCTAGATTAGGTAGGTATATTTCTTATCCTCACTACGCGACCGCTAGTACTTGCTAATTTTACATAAGTATAAAAAAAGACAACAAAGTGGCGATTGATTAAATAATTTAAATTAGTCCAAACTCGCACACGATTATACGTAGACTAACGCAGGATTGCGGCCATGGCTACACTTAACCGTTCAGAGCAAATGATGCTTGAAACCTTGACTTCAAAATCATCCATCATTTATTTCTTCCTTATACCTGCCTAAGCTACTTACCGCCTACCTATCTAGAACAGAATTTATACCTACGATATTGTATTTTAGTTATTGTATTAACCAGGTATGCGCTAAAGCTATGCAAGTACTATAAGTACCTAGTCCATTATACTCTTTAATAAAACTATAATTAGGTAGTTCGTTACATCGTTACCTACTTACTTATTTACAAGTGAGTGAGGTGAGTGTGTTAACTAAATCTAAAGATAATAGGTATATAATATAACTAGCTGTCCGCCCCGGCTTCGCATGGATCCCTTTTTATATAGCCTATGTCACTCGGGAAAAGTGTAGCTTCCCAACAGTGAAATAATTTTAATCGGTTCAGCCGTTTTGGAGCCTATTCAATCCAAACAAACAAACAAACCTTTCCTCTTTATAATATTAGTATAGATATCCGTAATGCAACTACCAATAGCTACCTATATTAACAAAAAAAAAGCCGTTGATGTCTTTAACATTATACCACTGTTGCGATTAAAAAGACATCAACGCAAAATCGATGTCAGGTAGGTACCTAACTAACTAAGTTTGTGGTAATTTTACAGAAACTATTCAGTACCTGCTTAGGTAAGCAATGCAATAAGCTGCTAATAAAAAGCTACTTAGATATACCGACTTATCGAACTCCTTGGCGCTATCAACTCAACAAATACCTTAACTAAATACTTACCTAAATAAATCTTGTAGGTATCTAGGCTGTATATCTAGACTGTTGTTTGCATGTTTTCAAACCTTACTTAGTACTTATGTAAACAACAATCAAGATGCAGTTTTTTTTCAATAGACAATAATAGCCATGAATGAATCGAATAAACTTTACATTTACCTACATCGTTGTGGCGTAGACCACATGAAAGATAGGTGTTACTTACTTACCTATTTAATTTTTCACATTAAACTAGTCAACATGTTCAAAAAAGGCCTTTTAAAATAAGCACCTAGAGTAGCTACTTAATACTTAGGTAGGTAATTATGTAGGTATACTTTATACTGGTACAGCTACAGGCGATGTACCTACAGGACCATCTGCCTTCTCGTCAGTCAGCGATTACATAATGTTAAAAGTAGGTAGGTTACATAAAAATAGATCCTACAAGTCCTACAACCCAGTTGTTCGTTCTATAACAGCGCCGTACGCGTTGATTCGACCACCGGCAGCGCTCTAGCCGCAAGTATGCTTTCCCCATTGTTCCCTTACAATGGTAGCAAGACTTGCACCACTACGGACGCTGGTGCCGCGACTTGCGACCTGCTTGCACAACGTCCATACAATGACATTGTTATGATAGCCTGCCATGTGTTTCGGCAAGATTCTTCAAAATAAGATGGCAGCCACTTAAGGATAACTTAAGGGGTTTGTTTTTAACATGAGCATAGTCTATTATTTACTAGTAAGTAGGTACCTTACTTATATAGGTACTTACTTTTTACATGTACCTACTTATGTTTAGGTAGCTAGGGGGCTATCTTGACAAACACAAAATTCTAAAGGGAGTACTTTAATGTTTTTAGGGTTCCGTACCTCCGAATAATACTGTGAGGGTTTACAGGATGGCCCGTCTGTCATGGCCAATTTGCACTGAAGTTAAGTACCTACTTAACTATATACCTACCTATTGTACCGACGAAATTGAAATTTGGTAGGTTAATCATACTTAATATGTCTATGCCGCATTAATGATAAGGTACTTTTGAAAATAAAATCAGATGAAAACAAAGATATTTTAATTATACTAATCTCGTTTATGAAATATAGGTACTTAGCGGGATTATTACAACAGCGAATTGCATATTATAATTAAATTAACGGTTTCCACTTGGCTTTATTTTGATTGTTCACTTTAATTTCGAAACCCTATTATTAATATTACCTACTTATCTAACTAAGTATATTAACGCAACAATGGTCCACGACCGAAATTACACGAAACATTATTTTTGGTACAAATATTGTTAAATCACGACAAACAATAGGCGGAACGTAGTTACATACCGTGTGCCGACAAAAAAAAATAAGTGAAGCTATTTTGAAACCTAAAATCAAGTAAAGTTAGATGCAAGAGATGAATATAAATAATTAGGAAAATCGCTATCTGGTAGGTAGGTACGTAGGTGCCTATTAGTAATAATTACATCCCTTTATCATAGAATACAAGTAAATGTTATCGACTAAGGTATATCGTTGTTAAGGACAGAGTAAGAGTGAAGCTTAATTAATCACTTAATCGGCGTTCACTGACTAGACATGCACGTAAATTCTTCAGATAAGGTTAACTGGGAGGTCAGTCAACTTCACCTGATGGTACCAGCGATTCAAAACGCCTCAACCCAATTTCTTTTCATAATTACTTCACAGTCTACTTGCCAGCAGAGTCCGATGTCGTCTAGATAAAAAACGGTTTAGTGTCACCACTCGCTCTATGATTTTGATTTCATGATTAAGTTATTATATTCCATCTAAATTATAGACGGGTGCCAAAAGTAAGTGGGGTAAGGTTTTCATTTTTGATTGTGTAGGTATATGTTTAATAGATTTGACTATTAAACTAAGTACTTAAATAGAACAAGAGTAGCTAATAGGTAAGATTAAGATCCTATACAAGTATGTAAATCTTACATTTTAGTTAAGTAGATACTTACCTATACTTAATGGAATGAAAGAACTATAACGAATTTAGCTCGCATAGATACCCATTTTATTTTATTTGCTGACGCTTCGAAAACTTTACAGTTCCCATTTTTGTAGCCGACTGAGTTGACGATACTTTAACACCTATTATGTACTTGTGTTAGACTACGAATATGGGAACTGTAAAGTTTTCAAACGTCAGCATCTACTCAAGTTAAATCCGTTATAGGTATTTCATTCCAATGTGTAATAACCGTTAAAGCATCAGAAATTATTGCCTATATACTTCTTAAGTAAGCAGGTATTGTAAGATACAGTAGAAGATTGTTCCGTTTTGTAGATAAAATCATAAAAAGAAGGTAAGGTAAGAAGGTATCTGGATATTAGAAAATACCACTTATAATAATTTCTGATCTAATCCTTTTACAAACTTGAAAATTATACATATTTCGTCAGAATCACACCAGGTACCTAATGAGAACGAAGACATCGTAAACATCTTCATTTTCGCTCTAATAACTGTCTTTTGCAGTACCACGGTAGGTAGCACGGTGTCTACGATTGCCAATGGCGACGGCTCTAGTTTCATCTCTTCGCTTAGAGCGGGGGTTACGTTCCACCGGCTGCACTTCTTATTGTCCCTTACCTTCTCAATTTATTTCGTTTTTCCGATTCACAGTGAGTGGTTCGTTTCGCGCACATTTTTGAAAGCTTTTATTTTTCTTGGGCGTCAAAGTGATCAGGTGAATTTTAAGCGAGTGTTTTTGAATGTTTTTGGTTAGTGGCAATGATGAGATTTTGGTGGATGTTTGTATTGTTTGCAAAAACGGCTTCTGCTAGTGACAACGAACTCCCAGACTCTGAACCGGAAAAAGGTGATTTGATTATTTATTAATTAAATTAAATCATTGTTTACTTGTTCAAAAATACTGTTAGGTAATGTAGATGAAATTGATATTTTTAAGGTTCCACATTAATTACATTGTTACCTAATCTTTCATTTCAATAGTACCTAAGCATTGTTCAACAAACTAGCGTACCTATATATTTCCTTAATTTGTTTTTCTCGTTTGACCTTAATTACACTTGACTAACACGGAGACAAAATTAAAGTTCTTAGTCATTAATCATTATATTAGTAAAAATATTATGAGATCTTAAAATATCTTGGTATTTGTACGAAGATAATTAAACTAATAAAAATAAATTAACATAGGTAATATAATAAGTTAACATAATATTATGTACCTACCTATTATTTTATTATTATACATAAATAACAACTAAGTAAAACGCATAACAATAAAGACATACCTCGACAACATCTAAAAGAAAGTAAATGACAATAAAGCTATCTTATTTAACCTTTTCACCGCCCCAGTCGGTAGTTACCGACAACAGAAAGCAGTACCACTAGCGCCTCGTCGGCCCGTGCCGACTGAAAGTTAGAGACGAAAATTATAAGTAAATTAAAAGTTTAGTATACAAATTATGAACTTTTGTTATTGTTTAAAGCCTAAATTACCGTAAACTTTATACATAAACGTGATACTATATAATATCATTGAATAAATAAACATTTTTGCGCGCCTTGATAAAATGCAGCAAGTACGCCAGTACCTGAAGCCCTAGTCGGCGATAGCCGCGGCGTAGTGCTGTCACCAACTGTGTTTTGTTTGTTGCAATACACGTTACGAAAATTTTAATGTAGGTGAATTTATAAATGTGTAGTTCTATAATTGTAAGTTCACTAATTAATTTACTTGAATGCGATTAATTAATCAAAATGGGAATAGTAAAATATATTTTACAGCATTATTTTGAACACTTATTTAAATTAGTCCCGCGGCTATACACGACCAGTCATGTCTGAGATTAGCTCGTTCAAGTAAATAACAAACGAAAAAATTGTATATTACTCTAATTTTTATCCTGTATACCTCTGTCAATTATTATAATGAAGTAGTTCGAATAGCAACCAAGACAAGTATTCTAGTTTAGGTAATTATGTATATTAAATATTTACAAACCTATCGTTACTTTATCTAAAGCACAGGCAACCAAATAGGGTCTTTGTTAAATAGACGACTAGAAAACGACTACATCCAGGTAAAGAAATGACCCTTTTATTAATGTTTTTTTCTACCTGAAACACTCATTAGCAATAACAATAGGCTTAATTTTTGTGAGGAATTCTTAGTAAATATGTAAAGCACACCGCACGTGCAGGCGGTATTTCAAACAAATTCCTGGAAAATGCCGAATATATGCTATTTGTACTTCCTAAATAATTATCGGAATTTATTTAAAAACTTTGTTTGTAAGAAATCTAGGTACCTAGGTACTGCATTTTATTATTGGTTTGTTGCTAAAGAATGTGTAGGATTTTTTCTTTCGATTCCCTGCCAAAATGTCGATAAATGCAGTTAACACATACCTACAACAGTTTCACATCTCTAGAATCAAAGCAATTTGCAATACCTAAAAGCCCTGGTCGGCCGGTGCCGACAACGCGTGACGTCATCGCGTGAGTAGTGTGGTGACTTTCGTCACTAAACTGTACTGTAAATAATGCAAATATTTTGATCTTTTCATTATTTAATGTTGTTTTATAAGGATAATAATCAATGATCATGTAGTAACAACATTATTGTATTATTCTTTTGACATTTCTTCGACTTTTTGGATATAATTATCGAGGAATTATTTAAATATCGATACACCATTTCCAAGTCACTATGGTTTCTCGATCTCGAATGCTTGTTTTTGTACTGGCGTCACAGGCTCAGCGTTTTGTATTGTTGCGTGGCGGCGAAAAGGTTAAAACGATTCCACGGTTTACTTTAAAAAAAAACACGTAATAGGCAAGTAAACACTGCATCTTCCCACGCTTTCAAGTCATTTTTTACACTTTTCATTCAAATTTCCCTCTTACAAAACCATACATAATTTGTAAGTAACATACCTACTGGACATTGAATCATCGTTGGTTCTAGTAAGCAGCCAGTTTCACGCTTGCGAGCACGAGACAATAGGAGAGAAAGAAGATAATTGCCCCCATGCAACTTTCAGTTTTATCTAGATCTATTTCTATTATAGCAAAATGAAACAACCTACTGGTTTTGTTGTATCCGGTACGAAGGACCAATTTAGTAGAAAGTATACCAGCAAAATGACATGCCTTATAACTTTACAGAATTACGCTTCCTACCCCTATTCGATGTAAAGAGATACGACAGACCCTTACCAATTGGTCCAGGGAATCTTCCTCCCTTAACGACGATACCCATCGCTGGAGAACGATGCTCACAACGACTTGAGTCTGCGTTGGACCAGATGAAACGAAGGAAAAGGAATCAGCCCAAAAGTCTGGATACTCCCTTGGTGAGATCATGATTTACAAATTGTTTATTGTTTAGTTACCAGTACCACTTATCTACCAGATTAGAAGATTATTAGCTAATTCATTAGAAGCAGTAGCCTAAAAGTAAATATATAACAAATCCAATTTTCTATCTTTTTTCAGAGCCAAAGTATCGATTTAAACGGTTACAGTTTATATCAGCAAATGAGGAGTGCGCCGGTGGATATGTATGTCACCAGAATGCGTGTGCGGTTGCCGCAGAACGCGAACTGGGTGCGCGTTGAGAAATGTTTCTTTGACCCTCGCAATGTTTCTCTGGACACTATGCTGTTGTTTCACGATATTACTATCAGCGGGAATGTCGACCTGTTTGATGCTAACGACTTGGACAGGAATCTGCCACCGAGTCGAAGATTAAGAAGACATTATGCGGACAACCGAAGATATGACGCTCCGTATCCCGATGATCCCTACACTAGGAATAGAGGAAATGGCTGCAACATGATTCTTCGACTAAGGAAAGCTGGCATAGGTTTTCATACCAGACCATTAAATCAACAACCAGGAAAATTCAATGTTAAAACAGATTCGGAGTTTGTAGAGCCTGGATTTATAAGCGTGTATGCGTATGGATGTGAAAAATATATCAACAGAAATTCGGTAAGAAACAAAGATAACCTTCCATTGCGCCGGAGAAGACGATCAGACGAGTTCAGCTTTGACCTGCGTCTTGATGAGCCTTTCGATAGTTTGGACGGTAGGTCCTCCGACAATTACGATATCCTTTACGAACCTCGTGGTAATCGCGTTAATTATGAGAGAAGCAAGTTATTCAGACCGGATGATGACCTAGATGAAGTTGAGGATATATCTAGAGAAATGGAAGATATTTTTACGAAAGGAATAAGAACTCTTTTAACAACATATATGAAAAAGGAGTTGCAACCAGCAATTAAAGATACTCTTATGAGAAATATGGGTTATGTAATATCATATGGTTAATGTTATTGTAATTATTTCATTATATTAATTTAATAATTGATACATAGCATAAAAATTATTATCTAGCTGATAAGTTTTCATCAGGACAGGTCAAAACCATTTGAATGACATACCTTACTTATTTGACTATGGAGTTTTTAATTGTTTAAAATAGTGTGTGAAATGTTATAAATAATTATTTATGAGATACATATTAACATAAAACTTGACTAAAACAGGCTTCTATCTTAAAAACTACATTATCACAAGTCTAATATCAGATGCAATATCACATACAATTGTGAATTTAAATAAATAACATTTTCATTATTTGAGTTGTTATTTATAATATTTGAAACAATAAATTAAAGATCCTTTCGTTTAACAAGTAATTTAGACATTTTTAAAAACTCCATAAAGAAGACTGTACTACTGAGTGGGGCAACCAAGCTGAGGTTTACATTAAAATAACATTAACCTTAAATGTTATAATATTACCTTTGGATACTTAACAATAAAAGTTTAATTTCATCATAAACAGCAAAGTGTAATGCTGAAACAAGAACTGCTTTGAACATACTGGGTACATACCCTTTATAAAGAGCTAAGAATCCTTCTTCTGTAATAGTTAACCTTATACAGTCTAATAAACCTGTACAATACATTTGCTTTCCAAAACTTTTCCGATGTTGTTGGAATCCCTGAATTTGCAATCGTTTTTTTACTAAGTCAAAAGGATATATTGCAGTCTTGGATACAAAACCCGCTAACGAACCAGATATTAAATTAGCAATTAAAGAAGTTTCTATAGTCCCGCTTACACTGTTGCGTCTTTGAAAAAAACTAATTCTATTAAGTATACTGTCTGTAAATAGTTTATATACCATAAATTGGATCCCAGCATAAGGTGCAATCTGACCTAAAGTTGGTGTCAATCCTTTAAATAAAGCAGAATTACCCTCAGTAGCAATCATAGATGAAAGTGCATGGACAAAGCCTCTGTAAACTTTATGAGTCTTCTGTTCAGCTATTAGTCTCGTTCGTACAGTGTCAAAAGGAAAAGACACTATTGTTGCTACAGTTGCTGCTACAGCACCATTAGCAAAATGTATTCCATGTTTGTGACTATTAAAAAACTTTGGATCGGCTCTTTGACATAGACTGGTTAGTTCTTCGAACGTAGTAAATTGTAGAACACCGAAAGTTATTGATAGTAATTGTGCCGGAACATGACCACTCCATAACGCGGCCAGGCCTTCCTCTTTCACAATAGACGAAACAGCTTGATGAATTGAAGAGTATTTCGATCCTTGTGTAATAGGCTCGAGCTGAAGTTGAAATCTTATCTTGAGTACATCTAAAGGCTGTGCCACTGCTCTCGTGAATGCGCCCGCTCCCGCACCGGCAAATGCAGATTGTAATGCAGTAACTTTAGCTTCAGCGTTATGAATTAGTTGCATTATTCTGTTAAGTTTTTGAAGTTCAGAGAATGTGCCCAAGTGATAAATAATTTTAAATATTATTATCACCGCACTTTAACATTATTTTGAAATTATCGAATTAAAATAATATTAAAATTCACTAACCTAAAATCTAAATAAATAA
Source organism: Polylopha cassiicola (assembly GCA_038024825.1). NCBI lineage: Eukaryota > Metazoa > Arthropoda > Insecta > Lepidoptera > Tortricidae > Polylopha > Polylopha cassiicola. Next base: position 7,898,389 of record CP149044.1, on the reverse strand, counting down.
ATTGACAATTAGTCTGACTCTGACATCTGCTGATAATCAGTTTACGAGACGTCAGACAACTGTCTTGTACATAGATAAGAAATAAATTATTGACGGATGGACAAAGTATAGAATAAAAAACAAAAACTCTATCTTCCCGTGAATCAGTATAATATATATTCCCAAAAAAAAAATGTATTTTGATTTCACTATTACTTTGGTTCTTCTCCCTGGGGCCTTATTATTTATTTTACCCGCTAACGCGAAATAATTAGTTATAAGTTATAATGATTTATGGAAAGCATGGGCGAGTCGCCATTTAATAATACGTACTAAGTCGTACTATCGATTGGTTAAACTAGTGGTACTGTGTGTTCTGTTTTAAATAGGGGCTTTCATTTTTCATTCATTCAGTTCATTCACTGAACATTCGGGTACTGTTCCGGTTTGTCTACAGATTATATTTATTTATTATCTTGCCTTGTGCCTGTCATACGTGACATTTTCCTTTAATAGTAGGTAATAGCAGGATTTTACTGTATTTGTTATAATTCGCATGTAAAAATGTCTTCGCCACTTGAAAATTTGGAGACCCAACTGGAGATGTTTATTGAGAATGTTCGTCAGATCCGGATCATAGTTAGCGACTTCCAGCCGCAGGGACAAAGTGTATTGAATCAAAAGATGTAAGTTTCGTTTAAAGGAACAATAATTTATTTGTAAAGTGCATTTGTTTTACTAGTATTGTATATAATAATCGTTGTATCCTGTTATTTGATCCTGTTTGTACATAGAAAATTAACATAATAAACGTTTTTTATGATTACAGACAATCTCTTGTGACAGGCCTGCAAGAAGTGGACAAATTAAAGTCCCAGGTCCAAGACATTCATGTTCCAACGGAAGTATTCGAGTGAGTACCTTTTGTTAATTTATGGCAAGCTATGTTCTGAAATTCTCTATTATAAAGTTTGTCTTGGGAAACAATTCTCAATTAATTGCTTTAATAGCTTGTGCCAATGTCAGTATTCAAATGTAAAAAGTAGATTGAAATAATATCACAATATTGAAGTAAGTATGTATGTGCATTCAAATATTTTACAATTCACCAAAAATATAAGATATGAACAGGTATTATAATTACAGAGATGAAACTCTGTGAACAGTTAATCCAACTTAAAAATATTTTACTTATTTCAGCTACATTGACCAAGGCCGCAATCCTCAGTTGTACACCAAAGACTGCATAGATAAGGCTTTGGCCAAGAATGAAGAGGTCAAAGGCAAAATTGACTCTTACAAGCGATTCAAGAGCCATCTCCTTGGGGAACTTGGAAAGACATTTCCAAATGAAATTGCTAAGTACAAAGCTATTCGGGGTGGTGAATAGATTGGCAATGTTTTGTTTTTATTAATATTTGTATGGAACAAATGGGATCCATGCAGGGAATGATAAATCTAGTGTTGTAAGAGTAATTTGTTAAAGTAGAGTTATATTAGGTACTATTTTTAATGTATAAGTTAAGATCTGTGTAATTTTTAATAATAAGGAAGTGTATTTCAAAATTATGCAATGGGTTTTATTACATAATTCAAATTTAAATGCATGGTTAACTTTATTATTTCATTTATTCATAATTATTTCATTAATCACAATACATAAGTTAAAATTGTAAATTAAATTCAAACCTGAGCATAAAAGTAATAAAATGAAAAAAGCAAAGAATTAAAATATTTGAAATCAAGAATATGGTAAAGACATGAAGAAACACTTTTCTTCTGCAAAAGTAGTTTCAATATTGAAAATAAATATAAATAATAAAAAATAAGATAAGCGAAATCCAGAAAATTGAAATACATAGTTTTAAAATGGCAAAGGCCAGCATTTCATTACAATTCATATATATTAATATAATTAAGTCTCTTGCATAAAATAGGTATGAAAATTATAGTTTTTATTATTAATTTAGTACTTATCACCATTTGCTTTGTATTTGTCTACTAAACAGCAATTACAAATGTAACTGTTGCAGTAACTCATTGCTGTAACAGGTTGCTAGTGTAACCAGCTTTAGTCTTAAATAATTATAGTTACTTAATTTAACCCAACTCCATAGGAAGGGTTACACAAGGTATAGTTCGGGTGTTACCTGTGTCTCTCTGTCTATCGTGGGAATTATTCCCGTCTCCGTAAAGTCATTACATATAACATTTTCGTTAGAACATTGTATGTTTTGAATTTCTGTATCACTATCGTAATCCTCGAGTCGTAAGTTACTTGAGAAATCATTCCACATCTGATAGAACTCTGTCTTAACTGGATTCACTAGTTGCTTCTTGCTGGTTATGTAGACATAGTTCCAATGGTCGAATGAGCGATCATTCCCCCAGTTTAGCGTGCCAGTCATTAGTATTTTATCATCAACTAAGCAAAACTTGTGTTGCATTTTAAAATGATTTGGCTCATTAACTTTACACTTTATTTCTGCACCTAAAATTAGTATTTTTCATACAATAAATAGGTAATAATAAAAACAATCTGTCCATTAGATCTTGTTCCAAATTAGAGAATTTATAGATAATTAAAAAGCCTAGGCATAGGTACATAGTATCCAAGATACAGGTAGGTTTTATATATCTTCGTCATCACACAAAATCCGCCCTTTGTCGGATACAAACCCGCAACCATTTAATTCATAGTCAGAGGAAGGCCAATAGGCAGGCCGTGAATAAAAAAAATAGTACTAGTTAGGAACTTATAAAAAAAGCACCAAGGAACATAACGCCGAACTTAATTCTGGATTGCAAAGTACGCAACTAGGTAGCTATTTCATAAAGTAGGTATCATCTGGGTATTTAGATGGATACAACAGTTTTCTACTAAGTAAAATAATTAAATACTTACCGGCGTCTATAAGTTCTTTTAGAAAAACTTCTGTAGATTCATTGTAGCCAGTTCGATCAATAATGACACGGATCTTTATATTTTTCTTTTTGATCAATCTCACTAGTCGGCCCTGTATAGCAGGATTGTGGATGCTAGGCATGCATACGTTAACGCTTTTTGTAGCCGATTCAATGAAGCTAAGCAGCTTATCGAAGTAATTATAAACGTTGTACTGAAGTTTACAGAACACCATTACTTCATTGACCTCTGTATTACGACTTTGGTAGTAAATGGCTGCGACTGACACAACACAAGTTAAAGCGATTGCTGCTGCCGAAGTTACAAAAAATGGATTAAATCTCATTTTAAACATATATCACACTTTATTGGTAAGCACTACGACCAGTCTTGTAATTTATACTTTGAAATAAAATAAAGAGGTCAATTTGTGCCTACCATTATATTGCAAGGAAAATGGCGATGAATTTCTAACTACCTTCATTATTTATGAGCTCATTTAATTCATTGATACTTAAACCAGAGTATTATTCTTACATGACTTAGTAAGCAATCTCATGTATTTTGTGGCAATTTATTCAAATCAAATACCTATGTTAGATACATTATTTTTTTGCTAAAGTCCCGATGATAAATTGAATTGGAAACAATTTTCGCGGCAATATATTTATTGGACTTTCATTTTTCATATTTTATGATTATCTGTGTTAATATTTTTTCTCCTTTATTATTGCTTAGAGTAGAAAATAGTTAATCTTTATTTAATAATATTTGCTAAATTATGAAATATATTTGTTTTGTTATATTCCTCGGTATAATTTAATACTACTAACCTACTAATTATAGAATTAATAATAGCGCCGTTATATTTATTTCTAAGTAAAAAATTGCGTTATTAGGAACAAGCAGATAATATATAAATGTGGGAAATGGGAATTGGCGCGATTGTCCTTAATGTTTTGACATTTCTCAACAAGGCGCCTATTCTGATTCTGACATCTAAGATTTTTTGGACCCATCAGCTGTATTTTTGGGCTATGAAGGGATCACAGAGTAGATTAATGTATTATTTAGTACTTTGTAAGTTTAATATTAGCATAAAGTTAATTATGTTTGATTGATATTTTTATGAACTGTTAACTAGCGTAGAAAGGTCCCAGGCAAGGTTTCGTAATGGGTATCACAGGTTTGATACCTTTTTTGGAAAAGGCCTCCAGAAAGACCAATGTTAGTGAGTTCAGTGGTTGTACCGTAGCCATTGATTCATACTGTTGGCTTCACAAGGGAGCCTTTGCTTGCGCGGACAAGCTGGTTCGAGGTGAAGAGACAGACATGTAAGTAAAGGAAATGTATTTTTTTTTATATATCATGACTGGAGATGTCTTTTAATTTTGTGCAGTAATTGAGTCATTACCACAATAGTCATGTTAATTGATTTTTTTCGTACAAGTAGATTTTCCTATATGTGCATGTGGGCTTTATTTTGGAGAATTTTGAATTTAGTAAAGTAATACAGTAGTTACCTAGTCATATATTAAATTTTACAACATTCAAATAGAACTTACTGAAGAATTCGCCAGCAAAATTTCAGAAATTTAAATATTGTTATTACAGACATATAAAATATTGCCTTAAGTATGTGACAATGCTGCTCTCAAAAAATATAAAACCTATTTTGGTGTTTGATGGACGACACCTTCCTGCAAAGGCTATGACAGAAGCAAAAAGGCGAGAGTGAGTAATGCATCATAATTTAATAATACTAAAGTACATAAAACTACATAATGCTGCTTTGTTCAACTTAATTTTGTAATGTAACAAATTGTTTTTTTTTTAAATTTTTGTTCAAAGTCATTAGGTGTGTTGAAAATTGCTATACATCATTAACCAATCCTTATTTTTTAAATAACTGCAATTTTTCAGATTTTTTTAAATATAGTAAGAATCGTTAAAGGTACTTATCCCTAAATTTAGTAAAAATCTCAATATTATAGTACTTACACGGAATGTTGTCCTGGATTTATTACATAAATGATAATGTTTCATTAATTTCAGATCAAGAGACATTTCTAAAAAAAGAGCAGCTGAATTATTAAGTTTGGGAAAGGTATAATTTGAAACTATGTTTAGTAAATTATATAATATGCCTTCTCAAATCTTGTTGTGTTATTAGCTTTTGTCTAGAGGACCTAAAATTTTCCAATACATGCTTTTTTCAGATTGAAGAAGCCCGTTCATATATGCGACGCAGCGTGGACATTACCCATGCAATGGCCTTAAGTCTAATCCAAGAATGTAGAAAGCGCAATGTTGACTGCATTGTGGCACCTTATGAAGCAGATGCCCAGTTGGCATACCTTAATATTAAAAATATCGCCCAGTTGGTGATAACAGAGGATTCTGACTTGATTTTGTTTGGGTGTACTAAGGTAGGGTATAGTTATTTTCATAATAATTGTATTATGGATAAGCTGCGGGGATTAGTAAGTATTTGTTATTTTAGTTGTTGTAATTGATTTTATCTTATATTTATTTAAGATCAATTTTTGTCCCATTTAACTCTTTATTTTATAAAAATTTAAATATTATTATTATTCAATTTCATTTTTAGGTACTTTTCAAAATGGATCTTGATGGGTGTGGCACACTGGTTGAAACAACTAAGCTGCCCCTGGTAATGAAGTGCCCAATTGAAAACTACAATTTCGACAAGTTCCGGCAGATGTGCATCATGTCTGGTTGTGATTATCTAGCATCCTTGCCAGGCATAGGGCTTGCTAAAGCAAGACAATTTGTTACCGCTACACAGGATTCAAACTTTGCTAATGTATGTATGGTAATGAAATATGTACTAATTTTTATATCCATTTGTCACAAGCATCAAAAGGCAGAATATTCCTTTAGAAATTTTGTTTCAACAATAAAGCCCACCACCATTTTTAAAAATTTATAATTCTTTGTACTTTGTAGACCTTGCTATATTATGTTTATCTTATTTTTTTTTAAATAAGGCTCTCAAGAAACTACCAAGCTTTTTCAACCGATCGACGCTAACTGTGACCGATGAGTACAGAGAGAACTTCTTAAAGGCGGAGGCGACCTTCAAACACCAGTATGTGTATGATCCCATAGAGAGGCGTATGCTGAGGCTCACGGAACCAGAGGACGAAGGCATGTTATAATTAGTTTACTAATGCCACATCTATTAAGTATTAAGTAATAAAAGTGCGCTAGAAAATATATGGACGACCAAAAGATAAAAGGTGGTTGTAAAAACTAATTATTAAAAGCTGACGATTTCTTTGCTTAATTTGTCAGTGCTGAATGACTACTTTACTAGAGGCTGTAGGTTTGAATCCTGCAATGGGCAAATGTATGTAATGAGCGCAACCTTTTCAGCGATGTTATGTATATAATTATGTACCTTTTAATTGTTTATGAATAGTTACAACAGTTATGATATAATAAAGTAGTCATTTAGTGGGTTCATTTTGTTGCTTACTAACTTTAGTAGGTTACAGTTTCTACCAGTTAACATGTTCACTTTTTTTTTTTATGATTGGTTTCAATATTAATATTATTGAGTTTTTATACCATTTGCAGATATTGAGCAAGCGTTATGCGTCAACGCTGGTGAGCGTTTGGATCCCAAGACTGCTTTCCAACTAGCTCTGGGGAACTTGGACCCATTTTCCTTGAAGCAGATGGACGATTGGCATCCCGATAATAGACCTAATGTAAGGTTATAATTTATTCTGTTTTCATGAGCAAGCGATATCTTAACTATTTATGTACCAAAGACAGGACATATCGTGGAGGTGAACAAATGTGTTTGCCAAACGGTCAATATAAAATGTCACAGTTAATAATGGACGCCCCGTAAAAGAACCAAAATAACAAAAAGCAAGTGAAAAGCAAATAAATACCTACAGAAACTGTGCTGGTCTATAGTATTACGCTGCCACTTTTACCAATCAAATACTGAAAACTATTCAATACATTAACATTCATTTCTATAATATTATAATGTAAATACGTAGTTGTAAACAGTGGTTTTATAATGAATACATACTATTTCTGTTATATCATCAGTTTGTCTTGTATTGGAGTGAGGGACCTATAATTAATTTGCGCAAATCGATCAAGTTCTTGTTAAATGGTAATTGTATTAGTTGTACAAGTTCGAGAATGTTTTACTAATAGAATTTCACTTCTAATCACCAGCTCTCAATATATGTCAATTTACAAAGACCAAAAGACAATCTTATTAATTTCCGTCAAATTACGCATTCAAGAAAAAAACACCAAGGAATTGAAAAATGGAGTGTTTCGCCTTTTTTACAGAGCATCTGTTGATTTCCACAAAAAAATAAGAAATAATCTATTAAATAGTGTTTCATTTGTTTATCCAGAATAATAGTGTAAAAACTGACAATTGGAAAGACAAAGGTATCGCCCCCCATCCAAGTATGTGGCGGCGAGATTTTGAGGAACACCTTCATGAAAGTACTCCTTGGCTGAAGAAGGTAAAGAAACCCGAGCCAATCATAGCCGCGCCAACTGTTCGAGCTAGGAAGAAGATCGTCAATATGGTCGTTAAGGTTGTACCAGAAACACAGGATGAAAGGTGATAAAGGTTTTTCATAGGTTGACTAGTTGTGCTTCGCGCCTTGTCTCCTCACTCGCGTGGAGTTCAAAATATCTCATCTATTTTTGTCCCATAATTTGTCACTGTTCACTTGGCTGAGATGTAAACGTAATTTTTTAACAAACAAATAAGTATTGATTTATTTTGTAATGTGCCATTATAATGTTTTTTTTTAAAGTAGTTTATCTAACATGGGCATAATAAATGGTAGTAGTACTTTCTGCGGACCTGTATGATAATTTATCTTTTTTTTTAGCTTATCAATAGAAACCCTTAGTAACATGTACTGCGTAGAACCAGCAGTAAAGAGACTGAAAATGGATTGCGATGAATCTAGTGAGACGCACACACAAAACTCACAGAACCCAAACATAGCCCTGCAAGATAGTGAAATCGAAAGAGACCTAACGCAAAACGAGAAATCACCGGTATTACAAAATAAACAACGGTCGTTCAAGAAATGTATGAAGAATGCCTCATATTCTGTATTAAAACAATTAAGTAAATTCCCTAGAACAATTATAGATGGTAATGTAGTCGAAAGTAAGTTTTTTTCACCGACAATACCTCATAATGTTACTATAGAAGAATCACCCGAGAGAGTGAGTAAGAATCCATTTAAGATATCACCTCAAAACAAAGACGTGGAAATAGATTCGCAATGTGATGAAATACCTGAAACTCCATTAGAGAACTCTCAAAAAGAGAATTCTCCATACAACAGTCCAGTGAAAAGGGTCCCTAGTCCCGTGTTGGAATCAAGTATAAAGGTCAGGAATCCGTTTGGGATGCGGTTGGATAACGAGTCTCAGTTTGATGAACTGAGCGAAGATGTAATCGAAAATACTTATCCTATGGAGACATTAATCACACCGGTGGATTCCCAGGTTAGCATTATTATTTGGAACTGGCTGGAAAATAAACTCATGTTCAATGCGAATATTAAAAAAAAAAGGTTGCATTGAATAAATTTTAATAATCCGTCCGGTTGTAGGCTTTTTGACAATGCGAAAAATAAAGTGTAAATTACTGTTAACAGTATAAATTAAGAGTTATAAAATGATTATTCATTAACGTAAGTTGAAAATAATGATTGATTTATTTAAAAATCCTTAAATAAAAATTACATTTTTTAAACGTTTGTCACGTGACACAAAACGCTCCTGATTAGCCGAGTTTTTCGTGACGTCACATGCCCGTAAACTTTGTTTACCTAGTTGTGTTGCGCCTAGTTGTGGTAGATTATCTCAAACAGGCATGTGACGTCACCGACCTCATTGCGGCGCCATATTGTCAAAGTAGCGTTTTGGCACACTATTTAAATATTGAATTTTTTTAATTCGATGTTTTTCAGCTAATACATACCAGATTTAAAAAAAACAACTTTTGCTGGGTTCTTTAGACTCTACTACATAATATAAAATGGATTTTAAAAACATGTCAAATACCCTATTGTGCCAATTGAAATCCGAGTTGTTTTTAAAAAATATATTTTATTTATTTAAAGGATTCATATGGCTCGCCGTCGAAGACCTGGAAGGACCTAGTACATTCAAAACCCTTGAGTCAGCCAGTCAAGTCAAATATAAACGGATTCAAAGCTGGATGCAGGGTTCCTGGCTTGAAACGTACTGCCTCGTTGCCTAGCAACCAGCCTACTTTGTTGAGCAAATTCGGCTTTCAAAAAAAGTTAGTTGTCAATCTTATACAAATACCATGAAAATATTCTCCTAAAGATAATAACATATTATGTGCCTATTATAGGATGTTTTTTTTTTACCTATTTATACATACTTACTGTACACCTGATTAATCAACATACTTTTTTTTTTTTCAGACCAATACTGAAGAGGTGAAGTGAAGGTGAAGCTACACTTTGTTTTAAGTTATAAACTGATCTTTGCATTTTATAATTGCGTTTTAATTCTTTGTTTTGTTGTTTATGATAAATCGACATAACGATCGGTATTAATTTTCTTGTTTAATATATGTATAAGATTATAATTATGCTGGTTATAATAAGTACCTATACGACTCGTGTAAGAAATAAAAACGAAATCAAGATATTTGTATTTGTTATTCATTTTCCAAAGTAAGCTCGCCACACATAAAACAAAGATAAATATAATATGACGGTCAAAGAACTTGACGAACTAAAATGATATTGATCCACTGACGTACCAGTGAGTACCATCAGACTGAAACATTTACTGGCGATCATATTATATCCTGTTAGTAGTTACCAAAGTCCAACAAAAGCTTTTTAAAAGTGTAGATTCAAGCGGTAGAGCGTGTGTGAGCCACAGAAAGAGAAAATGCGAATTGGTTATTTTTTCTTTTTCCAAAAACAGAACGTTGATGGAAACAGAAAATTACAATTGTGGCAGGCTGAAAAAACATGGTTCCTGTTTTTAAAGGATGCTCCGGATTTAAAATAAGCCTTCGCATTAATTTGACGGAACGCGTATGGTGAGTGCGATAATATAATATTATTATTGCTTTTATTGCGTGGCCTTCTTATGACCCTTGATTTACATAGAAACGTAGTTTTTTATATCTGTAATATTTAAGTATTAGCTTTTTCTAAAATATATGTAGGTCCCTATAGATCATTTTATGAAAATAGTAAATACTGTACAAATTGTAGATAATTAAGCTTAGTGCTACTTTTTATAAAATGTAAGGGAATTAAAAAAAAACCTTACGATTCGCGGGAAAGCAATACAATATCGAATTGAAAGGGTAAAGGAATGTGGGAATATGAAAAATATTACTTAGGTTTAGGCACTAAGAAGATTGAAGAAAAATTAGGTTCATTGCCCGATTGTATACGAAGTGGGTATTGCCTAATTCTATGCGGATAAAGTCGCGGGAAGAAGCTGTTAAAAGAAACCTAGGCACATAGGTATAGAACACGCAACGCTCGAGTATAGAACAGGCACATAGTCAGAATCATTCATCAAAAGATCAACAGATACAGCGTCTTGGTAAGTTGATAGGATCTTATCAATAATGATAGAACTACCTGTCTGATTATAAATTATTCCGGTAATTCCTGGCGAAGGCGCCAGGGTAGGTAGTTTCTCCGACTCGGGATTGGCCAACATAAATTGTCGTCGATGGAAGGTTGAACGCGGACAATAAATCTCAATCAAGCTGAAAAGTTGTTCGCGAGTGACTTATTTTTCAATTTCGTTCGATGCCGACCTATTCCCGTAATTGATAAATGTCCGTTTCGAAAGTTATTTGGATTTTTTTTCTGGGGTTTCATATGGAATTATGAATCGTTATAATTCTCAATACCTACGGTAGGTAAGTATTTTAAACAAACTTTGTTTTTATGTAAAGTGTACGTAGGTGCTTAATTAAAATTAAATCAACTATAACATAAAAACTGCTATAACTTTTTTCTGATGTTACCTATTTTCATTTTAAACGGGTAGGAAGGTAGTGTGGAGGTTGTAAATGTTGTAATCTTATCGTACCAGTAGGTACTAGTTTATCTATAATAGCGCATAAGAGTTGTGTTCTTTATAACTTACCTAGTTAAATATGTATAGTGTAAACCTACCTACACAACAATAATTTTCAAACAAGCCATCTCATTCATCTAGGTTCCTATTAATTAATATATTATTAGAATATTGTTAGATTTATCCCATAAGTAGATACCTACCTAGGTATAGAGAAATTAACGCAAATATTGACGTCACTAAATTATAAGGATGGCCTTGTAAATTATTAGGAATAATAGATATTACGTGTAGGTATTCTCGATATTTACCTAACTTAGTTAGCTAACGAAGTCTATTAATTTTAGTCACTAATTGGACTTGATTATTATCTAAATAAGATGAAGCACATATTATATTCAGACACATAATAGGTATATAGGGTAGGTTATAATAAACAAGCTTAAAAACTTACATAGTGCTATGTTATCATGTAGTATCATCTGTTATACCTACTAATTTATTAATATTATAGACAAACCGTAATATTAGGTACTTAGTCTCATGCAACTCTAGGGGAGCAAATAGTCATACAAGATTCATATAACTGTTTGCTCTCTTGCTGTAAAAACGGCCCTATGCACGGCCGTTTTTACCTTGGTACACTAAGTAGATAGGTAGGTATGAACTTTTAATTTGATATTTTTTCTCATCTTATTTCATTTTTGCTCAGAGAGGTAGGTACCTACACAGCAAATATATCAATCTTGTAGCTAATATAATATCTGTACATTATTCAATGCGAATTTAACTCGGCATGTCAAATCAAATCCACATTTGCACAAAACCGGGGAGCTCGTATAAAATTAATTCCTACTTTTATCATCCCCTTACTTCTCTTTTAAAGGAAATCAAATGCAGCAAATTCGGTTGAAAGACTCTTACCGGCACGGTTTCATTTACATATGATATGGTGAGGGCGCGGTGCGGCGAATTAATTTTACGGTAACAATGGCAAGCACTGCTTTCGGAATGCCATGGATTACTTTTAATTACCCATTTAATCTTTGTTGTCGGTCCTTTGTAACTATACGCAGTGTTATGAGCTCTTTAATGGGCTTTTTGTTGAATGAAATCTGATAGACTTAAATGTATTTATCTACTGGCTTGCAATCTGTACCTATATTTATTAAGTGTAGGTACCTACATGTTCTAATACAAAGATGTTTTATTATTAAAAATATTTTAATACCAACTCTGAATTTATCTGGATTCAAGAATTTAGTTAATTTCATATTTTTAAGATTTTATTAAACTTGTTTTTACCAGTAAAGTATTTAAATGAATTCACAGACGAAAAACTTTTTCTTAATATTGGTGACTGACGACTACGGAGCTCTTAGTTCTTAGCGCCTTTTAATTATTAAAAAAAAAAACAAGGTAAAGAAATTTGCTTTTATTTGCACCTTGAAGGAGAAATATGCAATTTGTCGAGGCAAATAATTATGGCGAGGCATTCCCTACTTAATTCTTAAACAAGAGAGGCAAACGGTGTCACGCAAAATAAGACTTAATTTGGCTAAAGTAATGGATATTACAGTCGGGTTCCATTTAGTAAAATGTAAGATAAGTACATAGGTAGGTACTCTCGCGCCGAGCTCGGGCTCTTTGTAATTTTTACTCCTTTAAAAATAAAATGGTTTTACGGCGTCATTGTTTCTCTTTCCTGGCGGATCTTAGATTAAATTAAATTGGTCCGACAAATTGGCTCAAAAACCAACAGTACGGATATTATGGCGTTGCTCGGAGAGCACTTTAGCGTTTCTAACATTAATCTTCATTGTGCGGTGAACTTAACCTGGAGATTTTTCGCATTTTCCATTACTTTCAGAATTTGTTGCATAGCTACTTACTTGTTGCGTAGGTACTTACCGTACATAATACCTACCTATGTACTACACTTCTTACTTTCTTGAGAAATTTATGTAATGCCACCTATATTATTTTTATTATCGCAGGAATAATCCATCCACGTACTAAAATCACGCATTAAATTCATTAGGTAGGCACTTACTTCTTTTTTACATTACTTTCATCTTACTTTTATCTGTGCAACGTAGGATAAAATACTACAGATTAAAATATAGCTGCGGCATTTTAAATGACGATATTGTCTTTCATTACGTTATTTGGTCATAAATAATTTATAAGTAAACTCTTCCCCAGTGGGCGACGGAGATCTTTATTAAGTGACACAATTCATTCGCGGGCAAGATTAATGGTGTTTCATAATAACCGCCTTGGCTACGGTGAGAAAGTAACATTATCTCTTTGTCTAAACGAAATATGGTTTATTAAAAAAGTTATGTAATGCTAGGACCTATTTGCTTTTCTGTAATTAACATTGATAACGTCGTACCAATATTACCTACTTATTATCCTCATTTCCAGGTGCAATTGCGATGGATATTAAGTAGGTAGGCATACTAAAATTAATAAATTCTAAAAAAGCAAAATATTTCTTCTACAAGACTTACATATTATAATATCGCACACCTAGATCTAAAGGGTGCTAACTCAAAAATCTGAACATTTGAGATAATATGCACACCATCGGATTCTTTACAGCATAACCCACCTACTAAAACAGATTTAAGCTAACTCTTCTAGTTTCATTATAAAAAGCATATGTCTATACAGAAAACTCATGCGTGCGTATGGACATATTAAACAGTTTTTCGCCTCTCCTGAAAAAGTAACTTTTTTGAGTTAGCTCACTTTAGATCTAGGTGTGCGATATATAAACTGAATTTTTTGATGACGAGTTTTTTTCTATGAAGGTGGCTATATTTTTAAAAACATTGTAATCTAGGTAGGTACTTACACAAAATATAACTCTTCTTAAATGTTCTCTCCCTTCGTAATAAATTAGGATTTGAATGAGATTATTTTTCTTGCTTATTCTATACTAGCTTTTGCCCGCGACTTCGTCCGCGTAATTTTTAACCCCGTTATGGGGTGAACTTCATTAGAATACGGATCTATATCTGAATCTCTAACGTTTTTTTTAACCTATTATTGATTTCCCTAACGTTTTATGTCATAATGATTATTAACTAACACTCTTATGACCTATCTTTTGTTTTCCTAACATTATATGGATGTTTTTTTTTCCACATAATGTTTTATTTCCTTAACGTATTTCCCACTTACCATATTAATTATTCATCCTAATTCTATTCGGTATGGCGCCTCGTCGGCCGCTGCCACGGCAAGCTCGCTTCGCTCGCTCGGCTTTCGCGCTGTACGGTCGCAGTTCAATTAATTAGTATACTGACAAAACCTGGTTTGTTAACGTTATGTCGTAAATATACTTTCATTAAAAGTACTGATTCTGACGCTTCGCCGGCCGCTGTCGCGGCATGCTCGCTTCGCTTGCTTGGATAGCAAGCTGGACGGTTTCAGTTCTACCTAACACTCCTCCTCGCTTCGCTCGTCGTCGTTCCTAAAGGAGTCTTTCATTTGCCGCTGCCGCGGCGCGCTAGCTTCGCTCGCTCGGCTTTCGCGCTGTAGGGTCGCAGTAAATTAATAAGTATACTGACAAAACCTGGTTTGTTAACGTTATGTCGTAAATATACTTTCATTAAAAGTACCGATTCTGACGCTTGACCGGCCGCTGCCGCAGCATGCTCGTTTCGCTCGCTTGGTTCGCGTACTGGATGATCACGGTTCTACCTAACACTCCTCCTCGCTTCGCTCGTCGTCGTACCTAAAGGAGACCTTCATTTGCCGCTGCCGCGGCACGCTCGCTCGGTTTTCGCCCTGTAGGGTCGCAGTTCAAGTAATTAGTGTACTGACAAAACCTGGTTTGTTAACGTTATGTCGTAAATATACTTTGATTGAAAGTACCAATTCTGACGCTTCGCCGGCCGCTGCCGCGGCATGCTCGCTTCGCTCGCTTGGATCGCGTGCTGGACGATCAGGATTCTACCTAACACTCCTCCTCGCTTCGCTCGTCGTCGTACCTAAAGGAGACCTTCATTTGCCGCTACCGCGGCACGCTCGCTTCGCTCGCTCGGCTTGTGCATTGTTGGGTCGCAGTTCAATTAATTAGTATATTATTAGTATACTGACAAAACCTGGTTTGTTAATGTTATGTCGTAAATATACTTTTATTAAAAGTACCGGATCTGACGCTTCGCCGGCTGCTGCCTAACACTTCCCTTATATTCGTAATAAATGGAGCTAACAATAGTTTAACATGTACAATATGCAAACTAAGTACATAAGTACTTACCTATCTTACTTTCGAAATTGCATAATTTATACAGCTACCACTGAGTTCAATATTTTTTTTTTTAATCGGACAAAGTTTTTAAAGAAATCATACACGTGAGGTTTAGCTGGCTATTTATTTAAGGATTGATTACCACACTTATTACAAAGATCTAACAAAACAACAAAACAATTTTACAATTCAATTCAATCCTACAAAATAAAACCTTATACCGATTACATACAATATAAGTGGTGTTACGAAATAAAACATTTCCCAGTTTGCCTCATTGCCTATAATGAGATACTCTTGCAAAGCATACTCCTTATAAGCTCACTCGGTCTTGAGGATATGTTCAGGGTCATTTTCTCAGTCAGGAGCTCGCGCGAGCTTGCTTTACCTCCGTCTCGTCCCATTCCGTCACCTCTGTTATCACGGCTTTTTTATATATGTCAGCTTTGGTCGCGAAGAACACTTCTATTTCTCTGCGTAATGACACCAGTTTCCCCTCGCAAGTTAAACGGGGTCTGCTTACTCAGGAATATTATTAAATAGTCCTCATTACACGATCCACGGGATATTACATAATAATGCCATTTTCGTTAACACTGAAGAAATCATACACGTAACAGTTTGGGTATTTATTTAATGTCAGGAATGACATTAGCAACCGTTGCTATGTTGCTATGCATACCTACATTATACTTTTTAAATATGTGTCAAAATCAAAAGCACTAAGTAGTATTCATATCAATTTGGAAGAAAATCTCCCTTTTAACCCCATTAGGGGGTGAATTTCAGTAAAATACGAAACACGTACTCCATCAATTCTGTTAAAGAATGTTTATGAAAAATTTGAAATAGATCGGACCAAGGAATCACGTTGTTGTATACAAACTTTGCACCCCATTTTTAACCCCTTAGGGATAGAATTTCGGAATATAATATAGCCTATGTCCTTTCCCAGGCTCCAGACTTTCTTTGTACCAAATTTCATCAAAATCCGTTCAGCCGTTTAGGCGTGAAAGAGCAACAGACAGACAGACAGACAGACAGACAGACAGACAGACAGACAGACAGACAGACAGAGTTACTAACGCATTTATAATATTAGTAGGGATTTTTAATTTTTGGTCTTAATAACAGAACATTGCTGGATCCATAGACAAGTGTCACTCAGTTATTTATGGCGGGATTAGAGCGAAACGCTCGACCAATATGGCGCCGTAAGCCGATGATTTAAGCCGCAAACCCATCGATTTGCTTCGCAAAACGTAATTAATCATATTTTTAGCCCCTTTTAGAAATAGACATAAGCTAAGAGTTAGCAAGATTAAGGGAACGTAAAAAAATGTGAAGAAAAAAGAAAATGTAGGTAGGTATATACTTAAGATGGTAGACCAGGTGTAATATATGTAGGTAGGTATAGGTACCTACATCTGCTTTTTCGGAAAATGTATTCTACTAGGTACCTACCTACCAGTCAGTTGTTATTTTTCTAGACTCAATCTTAAAACTGGTATTTATTCTGATAGAGCCACTACATCAGGTAGGTACAGAAATACCTACGTTAGATTACCTATTAGATAAATAGATTGAATTCAATTGTTTGTATTCTATGTAAGGCGTATGCCTGCGTGATTAAATCAGAGTAAGTACGTAACTAGATGCCTACCTATTTAGTGAGGAAAACAGCATTACGTAAGTTCTTGTATATAATTAATCTCAACATGCCTCCGATTTTCTTTTTATCTTGGCTGAAATACCAAAGCAAAATTGAGACTTACACCAAATCTCGGATCTTGGATCACCCAAATTCAGGCACAGTGCACCACTATTTTTCTAAGTGCCCGATGCAGCTTTCTTGTCTCAGTGCTTTCAGGCCAGACGGTGCGAGTGACCACGCCAATTGATATGCTAACCGGGTGAAATTCGCCGTCTAAATCCATATTGTCGACTATCTAGAGAACCTCGAGGCGCTTCGAGTTAGGATCACAAAGCCAACTGGGATGTAGCTGCACTGGAAATAACCAAACCTGATATTTTGTATTCGTAGCGGCTTCAGTATTACGATACCTTGTTGTTGTGATTTTAAATCATTTATTTATTGACTAGATGAGAACCCGGCTTTGCTCGGGTGAAATATGACTTATACCTAATACTAATGAAGGTAGGTATAAAATGTATGTAGATATTTAAATCAGCAATTTATTTTCTAGGAACCTTACTTATATATTAGTTATCCAGGGAAGGTTTCGATCGATTATATATTAGTTATCCAGGGAAGGTTTCGATCGAGTTTACCGTGTCCCTTGACGAAATTATTAATATAGATAACGAACGTTGTTTAGCGGTACCAATCCCACTTTAGCTTTCTAATCCAAACCGTTTATCGATTATAATCATTTTATATGTTAGTTTTACTAGTAGATACTAGATAGAGCAAACAACAGATGCTCTCAAGTATTAAATTAATGTAAATTTATGAAGCTCTTCCAGAAATTTCTCAACTATTCCTAACCTCAGATGTAAAGGCGGCTCTAGCCGGCGGCCACAATGGCCGACCAATCTCACGAGGCGAGGTATTATAATTAACATCAGGCAATACGTATTCATTGCCCCAATTTACAGATAATATTTGCCTTTAATGAGATTACCGGAGATTTGGATAGAGGCCTGATTGTTAATTGCTGCGGAGTTAAACGGGATTTATATTTATTTAAAAGGACATTGCCTGTAACATTTTGTGCGTTAAATATGTATGTACCTACTTAATAAAAAAATACACACTTTAATTGGATACTTTTGTAATCTGTTAATATGTTGTTTGAAGATACGTGCTTACTATTTCTTTACTTTATTAGTATACCTATGCCTATAGGTACACGTATAATAAAAAAAGCATAATAAGTGATTAAGGTCTACGTACTTTATTTTTGGTAACCTGATAGTAAATAAAACCCTTTATTATGGTCTCACATAATTTATTTGTTCATATACATATGTATAATTTTTCGAATCCACTGTGTCCCGAGACGCAGCGCGGGAATTTTTACAAAATAAACATCGCCTACAAACTCTTAATATTACATTTACACTTCATCCCGCTAGCCATTTGCAATATTGCGTCCTTCATTTTATTTGCACTAAAATAATCATTCAAATGACGGCTCAGTCATAATACCAACCATTAAAATTTTAAAATATCGCAATAAATGCGGAATGGCAAGTGGGGTAAGGAATTGGTTGATATTATTCGAATTTAGCTATTTAGACTTGTGGAAAAATTGCTAAAATAGACAAATTTCTGCTGCAATATCTTAATGTGGGCGCAAGCTACAAGTTTATACATATTACAACTAGGAATTAAAACAATATATCGGTATCGTCAGTATAATTAAACACTATTAATAATTTTATAACACAATTTACATGCAGAAATTAATATTATGCACAAAAATGCAATTAAGAACACATAGAAATGATTAAATCAGTCTTTTTATATTAAACCGGGTTCACATCAATAAAAATACGAATACCGGGTAAAATACGACTTCCTGAAATATCTGAAAGGGTCTTAATTTCCAAAGAGAGTTGTACGTGTTTCGCGTGAAAATTACCTATTTTCAAATATATTTCATTGATGTAAACGCGGCTTTATAGATAAACGAAAAATAACGATGGACAAAAACGATTATATGAAATTGAGATGACATTACTTTTGTTGCATAAGTATTTTTTTACTTTATCCTGTTAAATGAATACGTACCATGTTACGATTTAAAAGTAACATTGGTAAGTATAATATAATGATTCTGAAGTAAAAAAACTGTATTGAAGCAAAAACAAATAACTTAATCATAAATGAAGAGAAGTACCTACAAGAGATCGTTAGTGTGCGTTTGGAAATATTTTTATCTTAAAAATAACATTTAGCTGCGTAACATAATATATAATAATCGGAATGGACGTATTTATCAAAGTAGGTCAAAATGTTTTTAAAAGCAATATGTTTATATATACCTAAATAATATTGGACGCGAACACATAAAAAATTACTTACTTACTCGGGTTCACGGAAAAAACTAATTCAATGTCGAATACTGTTTTATTACACAATTCAGTAGATATAGCGAGTCATACATACAAATACAAGACATTCCACGTTCCAATGGCATACAGATGAGACACCGTGACCTCAGCGTGTAAATTTTCAACGAGTATTAAAATTTCGCTATATAACCTCAATTTAACAATATCCCAATAACTCTATTAGCTAAGTGAAACGATTGGCAGTTACTGTTTCGACCGAATTGAGTTTCTAAGAGGTTACGATTAATTTATTAAATAGGCAAAACTTTTCGCCTTGTCTATTCGATTCGCAGTCCTAAGTTAGAAGCTCAACTTTAAACACTAACTTATACATATCGATAGGTATAAGTAGGTAGTAGGTATATTGTATAAAATGAGTGAAAAACCTAAAAATCTTACACGATACTAGGCAAGGGGATTACTGTAAAAGATTAAATAACGTCCTACACTTAGAGATAGCTTAAGTAGAGTTATAGAGGCGCCAATAAATCTTTATTAAAGAGTCCTTATTATTGGGAAGTATTTCGTATTTAATGTTAAAAAATCTAAACAAAATATTTTTAATTAAGTCTCGCAATTTGATCAAGTCGAAATACGTGTTTTCTTACTTAATTTATCTTATCCATCCGCATTGTCATCGCGCATTTGTAATAATGCAAATCAATTTTAACTAGCCTCGATTTTAACCACACTGACAAAACATTTTCTCTACCTACATATAGATATGTCATAGAATCACGTTCATCTAAAAGCAAGCTGTGATTTTTTAAAGAACCTAAATATTATTACTACTTAATATTCTAATCAGTATAGAACTATAGAAGGAAAGCAAAGGTGTAAAAAGCTGCCTGATTTACTATCCTAAAATTCTCATTTTATTTTGTTAAAGACAATTATGACTGCTCATAAAAAGAGATTTGAGGAAGTCATAACTATTTAACAAATTAAAATGAATTGTTTAAGTTTTTATGTAAATCTTTAAATGTGATAGAATTCTTAAGCTGCGATTTAAAAAATTAAGGGGACACAATAGACAATCTTCATTGCTACCTATAATCATATCTTTATCATTCCATTCGTGTAATAAGTACACTAATTCCTACTTCGACTTAAAACGTTATAAATCATTATATATTCTATTCTTCCAAATTGACTTTTCCAAGTTTACCGATTGCGTACCCTTAAACAAAAAATATTAAAAATAATTGGTTCACCGTGGGAACCCTGCTGTACGCTTTATGGGTATGAAACCAACAAGCAACTCATCGACCTATTTACATAAGAATACTACGCACAGGACTGACACATAATTTCATTTCACACGACACAGCCGATTCGTCTAGTAACGTATATTGCAATGATGAAACGTGTTACCGTCAATTACACTACTTAACATAGTTAACACACGATATGAAAAATAAACTTCTAAATTACAGCTGCAATAACTATTTATACATTTTACAATACAATGTATCATATGTGACGACCAGAATCGATTATATGTTTATCGCGTAAAGTTACCTATCGTTCAGTTACAGAACAGTTCCTTACATTTCAGCAAGGACGATAATTGTTTTAAAGAATAATTAAAAGAAAGGAGACAAGTGTCCTTCCAGAGCGCTTGTCTGCTTTTAATTTTAATCTATTACTTTCCAGAAATGTAAGAAACTTTTCTGCACAACGGTGAGTCTCTAAGCGCTCTGTCTTCTTTCACTAATTACTTTATCCAATAGCAAATAATATATTTGGCATATTACACTGACTTTTAAATATTTTCGTTTCTGAAACTCTTTTGTTATATTTAAATGCATCTATAATTCAACTGTTTTAGATTATGGAATTTAACATTAACTGCTCCTATTTGAAGACAAAAATAGTACGAACAGTATAGTATAAGTTATCATAAGGAGATACGGATAATTAAGTATTAATAGTTATTACCCTTCCGACTCACAATCATGATTTTAACAGTGGTCACATTCGTTAAATATACGTCATAAGTAGCGTTCCTAGGCACTCATATATGTTAGCCTCATAATTGTATGCAACATTGAAATATCAATATAGGTATAGTCGAACATCACTACGAGGCGACAGGCCGGGTGAGAGAGGGCGGCGGTAAACTTCGCCAACACATATTCAAGTCTGAGAACTTCGACAAAGCATGTCAATAAAAGTTATGAAAAGTATAATAAATTCACCTAACTCAATTTTGGCTGACCATTAATAATTCAACGGTTATTTTGAGTACGTTTGCTGAAATTGTTTTATCTATATGGAACGAAACGACAGTAAGTTTTGTTTTCTGTCACCCGCCCTGGCAGCAAGTCCTACTGGGTTAAGTACGTGTCGGTTCGACGTTAGACGAGCATGTCTCAGCGTCAGTTGGCGTAGTGGTCGAACGAGCCGAGGTACTCCAGGGCCGCGCGGTAGCAGAATTCATACTGGTCCTGAAATGTATTACTATTAGGTACTCGGAAGTTATCGGGCTAAAACAGTTGACATTTTGTTGATGAACTTGGTTTTAATCACAGCTAAGTATCCAACATTTAATTACTATATACATTTTGGCTTTCTTCAACAAAACAAGTTCATACTATCACGGAATGGAGATTCCTATTCCGTGGTAACACAACCAGCACTTATTATTATGGTTATGGTGATTTGACTATACCTCAGTTTGCACCATGGCGGGCCGCTGTGTGCGCAGCGTGCGCACCGTCTGGAACACGTCGACGACGCCCTCGTACTGCATGCGCTCTAGAACCGTCGACAGGGTTATAAACACCCCTGTTCGACCGACGCCCGCGCTGGAACAACACATTTTCATTAAAACATAAGCGTAGTTTATTATTTCATCACAGATAATGGATCCTTAGAGTCAATGAGAACCTATCGTCTACAAAACTTGTACTCAATTCTTTTCTAGATGATTCTGTAAGACAAGAAAAATATCTAAAAATAAATTATCGGTAGGCACAAAAAACCTTTTCCATAAAACTACCCTTTCTCACGTTTTTCACCCTTTCCACTGGAAGACTAGATGTCAAAGGACACCGTTTCCAAACTGTCTTTCATCGTGTATGGGATAGGGACAGATATAGGTCAGTCTCTCTGCGAAACTTACCTGCAATGAACGGTGATAGGTCCATCCTGGCCAAACTGTTCCTTGGTTTTGTGCACTTGTCCTAGGAAGTCTATGAAACCTTCACCACTCTTCGGTACTCCCTGCTCCGGCCAGTCCGTGAATTGGAACTGGCGAACCGTACGGGATGCTCCGTCGCGCGCATCCGTTACCTACAATAATAATATAATCAAAACCAAATTCAAAGTAGGTACACATTAATAAATGAAAATACTCATAAGAAAGAAAATATTACCTTGAATTCCCTCAAGATGTACTGAGGCATGTTATACTCGGCGATCGGGTCCACCACAAAGCATTGGTAGCGTACCGAACGGTCTGATGGCCAGTACTGATGACATTTTTCCTATTAGAACAAAATATTTGTATAATACCATTGTTATGAAAGTAATACATATCTAAAATAATAAATGTGAAGTATACGTACCCTGCCCATTTCTTTGAGTTTCGTGAGCATCACAACAATAGTTGAATTATGTTCCCAAAGCATTCGCCAGAAATCGTCAGTAGTGTCCGGCAACGGACCTTGAGTCGCGATGTATGCAGATCTGTATCTGTATCCATCGACGAAGGAAGCATTGATGTAATCAGAGCCATCCCTCGGTGTTAGGCACACGCGAGACGACTCAAAGGGCAAGATGTGAACCAGTCTGTTTTTATGTTTATTGCATGGCAAGCTGGCAGAGACAAAACGCGTCGAATCGGCCTTCATATTTGCGAGTTTCTTAAATTCCAGTTCCATACCAGTGATATTCTCGATAGTGTCAATGCGCATTAATTTCTGAATGTGGCCATGAAGGTTTCGTGCCGGAACTTCTGTGTCACCGCAAACCACAGCCTCGAGCAAAGCATCGTGAATGAAAATGTACTGATCTTCAGTTTGAACCATGTAGTTTCGTTGCGCTCGCAAGCAAGTGACGTGACCGTAGATGTCGACTGTGCGTTCGTGTCTTGCTCGCTCGAGCATCGAGTCAATGACGATGAAGCATCCCGTGCGGCCGACTCCGGCGGAACAATGAACAACTAGTGGGCCACAGTCGGGCGGGTTTAGAGCACGAACGCGACGCAAGAACTGCAAGAACGGAGCTGAATGATCTGGGACACCATGGTCAGGCCATGCTGTGAACTGCAACTGTTTTATTTCCCGACGTTCAGCACCTCCATTCCTTGTAACTTGGAAAGTTCTAATACAATAAGTGGCGAGTTCTTGAACTTCTGCGATGGTTACGGTCATCATACCGTACGTCTCACTGCCGCGGCTCGGCCAGTATTGATCACACTTAATTCTCGTTCTCTCCTCAAGTTTGGTCATCATAACTATTGTCGAAGTTCGAAGTTCCCAACACATTCGCCAGAAATCTGCAAACGTTTCTTGGAGAGGTCCTTGAGTAGCAACGTACGCATTATGCTTGCGATAACCATCACAATAGTTCGCATTGATATAATCGCTTCCAAGAATACCATCTATAGGTTGTAGTATGACACGGCTGTGATCGTAAGCGATAACGTTTGCGTACCGATTTTTTGGTTTATTTACTTCCATATTGGAGTGATCCCATGTAAACTGCTGGCCTGGTTCGATACTTTCGTATTCTTGTGAAAATTTGAGATTATCACTGGTTTTCAATCTGTCGATATGCTCTGATAATTCCGATATAGGTATAGGCGGATGAGAGATCATTGCTGGTGTTTGGAAATTGAGCCTTCTCATTTCGACAGGATCAGAAGGTGCCCCAAAGCCAACATCAGCAGCCATTAAAGGTCGTGTGACCGCGGCCTGGTCGGGCGTTTTGCAAGGCTGTCTGCGCTTTTTCACGAAAAATAGCGTAACTAAGCAAAGCGAAAGCATCAGAGCTGCTATTATAGGACCAATTACCCAAACCATACCAGCTTCCTTTCTGTTTTCTTCTATTCTGATATCTTGATCTACTCCATTCATATCTCTGTCTGGACCGGGCCGACTTGGCTCTTCACCAGGCGGAGCTTCACGCATGTCCAAAGACAAATATTCTGAAAATGGACTGGATGTGTATAAATGTTTTTGTGGTGTATCAACGACTGCTCTAACAAATACGCGATATTTCTTAGTTGGGTTTAATTTTCGATTAAGGAAACCTTCATAATTTTCATCGTTTCCGAGATGGAACGTGTATAAAATATTTCTTTGTAGGAATTTGGCAGCTATATATGGAGCGTTTTCATCGTCAGTACGAGCATTATTCTTAATCAGCTCGTCTGTTAGGAACTGATCCGGGTTCTTATGATTATGAGCCTTATCATCGGGAACTACGACTAAATAATAGTGTGATATAGGACCATATTCTTCCGAAGCTTGAGGTAGAATAACGAGAACTTCATTTTCAACAACGCCGTAGAAGTCCGGTTTTACCATAGGTTTAGGTGCTGCCATTTGGGTAGTAACAGTTATTTTTGTGGGCGGTCTGAACGAATCGTCATTTGGTATAGCACTAACATTAACATTATATGTTGTAAACGGAGACAAATCGTTAATTGAATAAGACGTTCTATCATGCTTCACAATTATCTCTCTTTTTGGAATTTCTTGCGTTTGTGTTACGCCAAGGGAATCTACGAACTCTTTTATTGCATTGTACGAAATCCTATAGCTAACAGGGTTTAAACGTAATGGAGGTGACCAGGACAGAGTCATCGAATGCGTGGATACGTCTTGAGCTCTTAAGTGTAAAGGCACTTCTTCCGGCTTTACTTTAACTGTAACTTTTTCCGATAACCTTCCAAGACCGTCAGCAGTTTTAGCAGCGACAGCGATAGCATATTCTGCGAATTTCTCCAAATTTTCTAGGTCCGCAGAATGCGTTACATGAATGCTTTTCTTTTGCCACTCATCCAAATCCTCAACGGGTGTCATAGTGTAAAATATGACATATCCTAAAATCTTTTTTCTTGAAGGGACAGGTTCCCACCACACTTCCACTCCAGATTCTGAAGTAGCAACGGCTTTCACTGACATGGGCGCTCGTCCGATGTCTCGTTCAGTGTGCGCTGTGACATCCTTACTGTACGGTCCAGGTCCCTGGTCAGTGAATGCGCGAATTTTAAATACATAATGAGCGTCTTCTTCTAAGCTGGTAAAAACTATTTTTGTAATTTCTGTTGTCTTCTCAATCAGTGACGACTGGTCGCCTTTTTTGAAAAATTGTACGTCGTATTTCTTTATTTGACCACTTCTATCGGCCCTAATTGGTGGATCCCAGGAAATGCTAATGACATCTGGTGTCTGAAAATGATATGTTACATTTGCTGGTGGTCCCTTCGGCGTACCTTCAGGCGTGAGCCAATACTTAATTGTTTCTTGACCGATACCAATATGATTCCGCCCAGCTATTCTAAATTCATATTGAACTCCTCTTTCCAGATCAGTGATTTTATGCGAAGTAACTTTCACACCGAAATTTTCTTCACTCAACGGTTGATCTTTAATGCCATATCTAAGCCGATAGCCTAGCAAGTCTCCGTATGTATGTGTTGGCTTAGCCCATTCCAGCTCTATGGATACAATTGGTTCACGTTCTAACACCCTAGAACAAACAAAATACCGATAAATTATAATTGATTATTGGATACAACAAATGTTTACTTAATGCATATTGTTTTACTAACTTGAGGTTAACGGTAGGCCTATTTGGCACACCGCCGGGAGTCTTGACTGACACCGGCGCACTTCGGTCTCCGTCTCCTTTCCTTGTCAGAGCGGCAACTTGCACGTTGTACCTGGAGTCGGGCTGCAGTCCTGATATGTTTAATTCTAGCGTCGTGTCGTCCATCACGTTGAATCGCATCGGATCATTCAGAAGACCTTTGCCCTGTGAAATTAACAAAAAAAATCAGTATCGAGAACTATACTGTACATAAGTAATTATTATAAGAAATTATCGAAACGACTAGTTTTATCATCACCATGTAGGTATTACGTGATATCTCGTTCTCAGTGAGTAGGTAAGATCCAAATAATGATATCCAACAACTTATTTATAAACCAAAATCTATCTTTTATTTTGCGGGTTTCCTCAAAAAACAAGTAAAAGTCCAAGTGACAAATCACATCAGAATATTGTATCTAAAATATGCAACCAGGTTTTTAAATAATATACAATAAATAAGCACTAATTGAATTTTACCTCATCCCGCACTTCTTGAACGTGAACATGGTAGCCTCTGATAATTCCATTTTTCTCTTTTTCGGTGGGTGGTTTCCACGTGACATGCAGTGAGGTGGAGTTGATTGCTGTCACTTTCACGTCTTGGGGCTCTCCGGGCACTGTGAGCACACAGACAAAATGTTTCATATCTGGACCGGACATGTTTTAATACTGACCTAAATGCCCTATCAGCAACTACGGGAGCGTGCTAGAAAACTACCTGAAGCTTAAACTTTTAAGGGCCTAAATTGGAATAAAGCACCGGCGTCAAAGGCTTTAATCAAGTACTGCGGATTAAAAACAACTTTTTCGCAGTGAATAGTGCGGTCGGTAATCGCCATCGCAGTGCTGATAGAGTATTTCGGTCGTAGGCGAGTGTCTACACAGGCCTTTCAGCATCTCGATCGGGCATTTGAATACCAACACACACTGAGACATTATTTACGCCCTTTTACATCACCATAACCAATTAAAATCCATTACCTTCCAATCCACATCGTTAAGAACAACTAAAACTGTCAAGCGTTCACAAAGAGTAAACATTTAGTAAGTTTTCATCTATAGATATTCAAAAGCGGCATTTTTATCAAAAATCAACACACTGCAAGGGATCATGCTAGGGGGCGTAAGACTTGGGAGCATCGGTTGATGGAGTTACAGGGGGGATACACCAAGTCTTTTTCAACCCGTCAAGAAATCATCTAATTAGACATGCCTCTCGCATAATAAGGTTACCGCTTGCAGTCTGCTTATAAGAAGTCATTAGTATATTCGCTAGGAAGATCAATTCTAATAAGAAGCTTAGGCACAAGCACAAACGCACATCTATAAAAGCACTATAGTAATGTGTACTCACTCCTTACGGCTGTACGGGTTACCAGCAGCCCATATAAAGTCAGTGACGAGAGAAAAAAGAGAAAAACGCATTCAAATACATTTAAGACAAATTGTGCGAACATTGCAGGGCGAACGGAACTACTAAGTGAGAGATTACGAGTAGAACGCTTGTCGGCAAATGGGGGGCGCTCTTATTTCCTTGTGTATTTGAGCTCTTTAGGAGGTGCATTTGGGTTAAGCCGCTTGGGACACCGGCGTCAGTCTAGGTTCGCGTGCATTGCCTTTTTCTGTTCACGACTCCAACGAACAAATACGAGTGGGAATTCATTTCTCGTATAGAGCTGAAAATGTCTTTGGAAATGAGGGAAACATTTTCTTGTCACAATGAATATTCTTTGCATGTGTAACTTAATTATGCATTGGGAATATTTTCGATTCAAACGATCGTACTGTTTCGTTTTTCCGAATGAGTAGAAGTTCAAATAGAAAAAGGCTTTGCATTTGAAGCAATAATTAGTTATTTCTCGGCGCTGAGAAGTCACTCACACGCACATGTACTGATAAACGCGACGGCGGCGAAGTGGGCGGCGGCGCTACTCTGAGTGTAGTGGTTGCTGTATATGCGTCCTCTTTGCTGCCATGTGTGTGGTACTTCATACCTTGTGTTGTTCTTCTGTGATGTTTGTGGCAGTGTCAAAGTGTCATTGTCTCTCGGCTGTGCTGCTCGAAACGACTGTTCAGTATAAGGTCTGCGATGTAGGTAGGTACTTTACAGGAGTAACCGATGCCGAATTACTGGTTGCGTTCTTTGGACTGGCTCGTGCGTTGTTAACGGCGATAGCGAACTTTAAGGCATAGTATTTTGTATGTCACAATATCTAGTGTGCATGCACGACAGAAAGTCTGATAGATATTACAGAAGAAGGAAGGAAGAGATAGAAATTGCTACTGCCAAGAAGTTGTAGCTTGAGAGCAAGTGAGATAGACAGAGAGACAGAGATATAAAGACAGAGGAGTGCGAAGTCTAGTCACTCAGCTGAGCAGTTCAGTTTACAGGCGAAGAGCGTGGTGCGGATCTATCCTTTGGATTCCGTTATAGAGTTCGGCCAATTGGTAGAAAGTGAAAATTTTGGGTCGGATCCTCGGGACTTGGGTCGCTTCGATCCGCAGCCATTTCGCTAATAGTAGATAGTATTCAGATAGTACAGTGAGTAGAGAAGTAGAGTTGTGAGTGGAGCATGCGCGCGTGTGGTGTGGGGACGGTATTGGTATTCAAATGCGGCGCTCGGGCCGTGGTGCGTGTCGGGCTGCGTAGCCGAGAGGTGACTCGCACTGACGTCGATGACTTGAAGTGGTTCGAGGGAAGATTTCGAGCCACGGCTAGTCAGTGTCAAATTGCGAGTGGCCCAATCGGTTAGTGATAAGCCATGTGGTGTCACACACTCGTTCTCTCACCTTGTGTCGTCGCTAGTTGTGCTGAGTGCTTCCTAAAAGTGCAGTCGTTACTACACGCAATCAAATCAATAAAAAATAGTAAACGATTGCGTGCAGTAAGACGAACCTATCGGTGCCCAGTGAAAATAACTGAACGAAAACGGTGCTGTGTGGGTAAATAAGGCATGCAAAATTGTGTTCATTGCTAAATACTCAACAATAAGTGTGCGCCAAAATTAATATATAACGGTGCCGTCGAATTACCAGGTGCAGTATAAACTTTGCATTTCAGTGAGTGCCATCTTTGCGATCGAATGTCGAATCAACGCGGCAATAGACATCATTACATGTGACAGTGAGTGAAAATATCAACTCTATGCCGCCGTAACAGCGGTTACAATGCAGTGAAATCGACATAGTCAACTGTGACATGATTAATACATGTAAATTTATTGGCAAGCATATAAAACGTTACGAGATTAAACCTCCTTGTTTAGATTCCTGCTATGTGCTCACAAAAAAGGAACAAAAGAAAAAAATGACATTAGTAATTTTGATAGTAGTAGTAACGCAATTATGAATTTGATACACGTTAAAGTGAACAATTTTTGGAGAACAAATTGTTAATGAACTTCATTATTATGTATGTAATGACCCACCACCATTATTTATTTGTAATTATTTTCATTTCAAATATTATAAACACGGAAAATGGAAATAATTTCGAGCTTGCATTAAAAGATTAAAGAGATAAACTGATAAGTATTAATAATACGGAAGTATTTCCATTC
Organism: Polylopha cassiicola; assembly: GCA_038024825.1. Taxonomy (NCBI): domain Eukaryota; kingdom Metazoa; phylum Arthropoda; class Insecta; order Lepidoptera; family Tortricidae; genus Polylopha; species Polylopha cassiicola. The sequence continues at coordinate 7,868,649 of CP149044.1, read as the reverse complement.
GGCCTGTTTATTATTGCACTGTAAAATCATTCACACATTATATATTTGAGTAAAAGAACATGTCATAAATTCTCATAATTGTATGAATGACTTTAAAATAAAATAGTTCCAATACCCAAAATACCCATAGTTTCCAAATCCAGAATCATAAAAATGCAATGTTAGTAATAGAAAATTTGTATAAATTAACATAGTTGTTAAATATTTTTTTTTTAGAAATTATCTATGCAACATCAGGAATGCATTGTTGGAGGATATTAAAAACGAAAATCACTGGTTCGTTGACATAATAAGATTAAAAATGATAAAGCTTTAATGGTTTCCTGATATTACATCGCCAGAGTCGCCTGTTTCTCGGATAGAAATTATTGATTCGGACTATGGCTTTAGCATCGCTTCATTTAATGAAAAATTACTTTCAGTATCGGCTATTAGCCTTGCGTTAGATTAAAGTACTTATATTCATAAAATCAAGCGAATCTGCGCAGGGCAAAAATAACTCCACTAAAACCAAATAAGAATTAACGGTTAATAAGAAACGAGCTCAAAACGGGTACCTATTTCAATTTTACTACTAAAACAGTACAAATAAGTAACAATTCACTCATGTATGGAAATGAATAAATTTTATGAATATGAGTTTAGGTTTAACAAATATCAGTGAATATGATAAAACCTACTTATATATCAAAACAGAAAAAGAGTAATAATCTGTTGGTAAAGTTATTTTCACCCTGCGATAATAATACAAGTGATATCTGTTAAATGAACCATAAAATATGGACACGTACCGTCTTCATGTGTGCGGACGGTGACGGGGTACGAAGCCGGACCGTCGCCCACACTGGTGCCCGCGAGCACCCAGATGCGGTATTCCGTCCAGCGGCGGAGCTCGTCCAATTCGAACGAAGTGTGATTTAACTTGACGACAGTGGCTTCGGAATCCCCGCGTCCGGATTCCACACAAAGCAGCTTGTAATACGCAATCCTTCCGTTCGCCCGCTCCGCCGGCGGCGGCTGCCACGACACTCGAATCGCGGTCGGAGAAACCGCAACAGCGGTCACATTCATCGGTGGCGCTCCAGGAACTAAAAAGCTCATAATTAAGAATTGGATGCCGACGACCTGAAACTCAAACGAGCTCCCCCGAGCCCCGTTAAACCGCCCTAACCGATGCAATCACTGAATGCGATTGAAATAAAAAAGTGCCCAGAAATAAAAAAATTGCATGCACATTTTGTGTTGTGTGTGTTCGATCCGCTCGCCCATACATCTCTATGTATCATCCGTCACACTTTCTCCTGTTGGAAGAAAATTGTGCTCATTATGTTTTGGCTCACGACACGAACAAAACTGTTCCCAGGAATGAGTGATCGATTAATGAGGTTCTTTATGATTTTATGGCGGTAGGTTAAGATGGTCCCCCGTGTTATTCGTGTCGATGGCAATTTGAGTGAAATAAAATAAAAAAATAATGTCGAGGTGTAAACCTCGTTAGATTATAAAATCGGACCTACAAACGACATAAAGCTACTACTAAGGTACTGCGTACGCAATCGTAAAGGACGGTAAATTCAACCTTAAACAAAATAATCAAAGTGGCCGATATAGTAATGTCAAGATGTAAGAGCGGCTCGAATATCAAGTGTAAATAATATAGAACGTACTAAGTGCGTACACTTTACCGTTTCGACAGATTTACAATTACAAAACACATATTGTGATAAAACTTGGTGCTTGTGCTGTATTACTGGCGGCGTGCCGGGCAGGTGCTTTATGTGAAATTACATTACGAATTACCTGTAAAACTTAGCTTCACACTTTCACACAATTTCAAAGCATCACATGGAAAGGGGCCTGAGTGAATTTGGTCATATCACACGTCGTAGTGGAAATAAAATCTGTTTGTAAAAAACGCAATATATCGCGCGCAAAGCTAGGTTTTTCTTTATTTTTCTAACGTGACGTGGCGCACGTTCGCTGCCGTTCCGCGTTTGTTTTTGCTTGTCAGCCAAGTTAATCAGTTCGCCGGGCCTTTGCGCCAAGTAATTTTATTTTTAAACTTGGAGACTGGGTTTTAAAAGAAACAATAATTGGTTTTACTTTTAGGACCTTTGCAGCCACCCACGTGGAAGTGATTCAATAACACTTATAAGCGGATATATGTAACCAAGTACAGGGATTATGATATTTATGTCTAAAACATTGGCAACGTTTCTGTTTTTCGCGTTGGAGCTCTTTAAACGAAATTTGTCTTAATAAATATTTTATGAATATATATTTTCCTGATTATCTTTATCCAATACGAATGGATCAGATCAAATTATCCACCTTCCCTATATAACCACACCCTTTCTTTTACTATATTTTTTTTATCAAAAGATGTAATATCAATTTGATATTTCTACATATCGCACCTTCGGTGGCACAAGGGCACAATTGTCAAAAAATCCAAAATTGAGTTAAGTATACAGAAATGTTCCAAATTTTTTTTGGAACATTTCTGTATACTTGGCTCATTTTTGGATTTTTTGACAATTCTGCCCTTGTACCACCGAAGGTGCGATATGTTTTTAAATTAAACATTATCGAATTTGAAGGACCTATATGTCATCGATTGATACGTTACTCAAGGTCAAAATATATAAATACACATACAAGCACAGATTCAAAATCTCACTATTAGACAAGTGCAAACAGCCAGGCCCCTCCCCCGTCCTTTCTCGTCCTCGAATCCTCACATACCGTATTGTTTAGTGCGCACGGCTATGGGCGGCGTGGTGGCGCCCTCGCCGCGCTGCGACCGAGCCGCGAGCCAGATGTAGTACAGCGTGTTCGGGTAAAGACCGTTAAGGGTGTACGTCTCGGTTATTGGGATGCGTCTAAAACAAGGCAAATGTGTTAACACACTGCGGAAAATATGGCATTGTAGGGTAACACTGTAAACTGTGTTAGACCAAAAGGTCTATGATTAATACTGAATTACATAGTTAATCATATTGTCCTTAGTGATTGATTAATACCACTGCACTACGTAATCCGACGAGTTACGTTTGGATCAGCGTGGATTATGGGTACGAAATGTAGGTCTCTGTTAAATAGGTATACTATAAATCCTAAGTGAGCGGTATCAATAAACATAGAGAATTAAAGGAAAAAAAAAAACGTTAATTTTTATTTCATTTTCGTTTTGCACAGTTTGCACATTACTGCATAGTAAAACCATTTTAATTACAGTTTGTCATCAAGTAAATTAAGTGCCAAATCTATAAAACGCTTTCATGATAGGTAGTCAGCGAAAGCTCCATCAAATTCTACTCGCGTATCAAAACTTAAAAACCGCAATTAAGCAGTAATTAAGTTTAACGACAGCTTTTAGATTGAAGGCTCTTGTTTTATTTTAATGCACCCTGCAACATAGTTTTAAAGCTCATCAACTTGATGGCGACATCAATGCGAACGTATTTCCTTCAAGTTTCATTACGCGCCGTAATGGTGGACGAAATGATCGTTTTAAAATAAAATGAAACAACATTTGTTTTGTGAAGGACTAGTATCAGTTTTTAATGAAAGGGACAAGACAGGATGTAATTGAACATTGCGTAAAATTAAAAGTAGAACGCATTACGTATGAATATAACTAATTTTATAATAAGAAGACAAGATTCAATTATCATATTAGTTGTTATATAGATACAGGAAAGTACCTAAATAAGAGATGCTGGAAAATTCTGCCATGTTATTATAGCAGCTTTAATTTTCCAAACACAGTAGATACTTCCCGTTACGGTTAATTAATTATAGGTAGCTAAACTCTACTAAGTAGTTAAATATAATTAGTTACTCACTTCCTGTGATGTTGTTTCGCGTAAGTGTCATTCCAGTACAGTTCGTAGGAGACGATGTTGTCGCCGGCGTGCGCGGGGCGGCGCCACGAGAGCGTCACCGACGTCTCGCCGGCCTCCGTCGACATCAGGTTGGACGGCTGAGACGGCACTCCTGGTGATAGACCACCGTGTAATAAAGAGGGAATCATTGGAAGAAAAGTTACCAGTCTGGTCAGAAGACTGACAGTTATTCATAAGTGAGCACATTTTACATTTAGTCTATTTCTGACGAATACACTTCCTTTTTATAGATTTATATTTTTTTGTGACTACGTTTTTTGAACTACTTACTCGTACTTTATATTTATTTGTGTTTTGTTTTATATCAAAATGTCGTTACGTAAGAAACCACTCGCCATGACAATTAGTTAGTAATTATTAGATAATATAAAATCGATACTACTATCTTGAAAGTCGAGATGCGAAATAATCAAACTGACCGATATAGTAATGTCAAGATGTAATAGCGGCTCGAATATCAAGTGTAAATAATATAGAACGTACTAAGTGCGTACACTTTACCGTTTCGACAGATTTACAATTATTAGATAATATAAAATCGATACTACTATCTTGAAAGTCGAGATGCGAAAGGGGGCGTAAATACCTACTATAAGTTACGTACTTACATATTGTATATTTTGCAAAACTGCGGGTAGATTGCTCGTGAAATGTAAAATGATCGCTTGGATATAAAATACCTAGGGTCCATCGTACCGCGTTGGCTTATATAATCATTACAGTTGACATACCTTGTTGAGTTTTGACTTGCACCGGAGCAGAGATGGGTCCAGGACCGACGGATGTGAACGCTTGGACTCGTATGGTATATACGGTGTGAGGAGTGAGCTCACTGATCGTCGTCAGGTGACTGTTGTCCATCTAGACATAATAAATAAATATTTAATACATTATAGTACACTAGGTAATAATACGTAGACGCTTATTTGCATTTTCTTACCATTTGGGAATGCCACGACTGTAGTGATTGAGACGGGTCCGTAGTGTAGTAAATTTTATAACCCTAGAAAAAAGAAAATGTTTAAAAATGATCTGCTTATATTATAGGTATGTAATTTAAATTATATATTATGCGGTCATTGTTCATGTTCAATTATCTAAAAGAAACTAATTGACTCATCCTTAACTAGTAAAACTAACTAACAAAACTATAATAAATATCAATATACTCTCAATGAATAATACTTTAAAAATATTAGTCCAGATCAGAAGTTCAATAGTTCAATTTAAATTGACGACTAATAATGTTAATTAAAAGATTCGAAGAATTACTTACAGTAACTTGGCCATTGGGAGTTTCAGGTTCATCCCACTGTATGACCATGGTGCTGGAACTGAGCGGCCGAACTTGAACGTTTCTCGGCGCTGACCCGGGTCCTTCAAATAAAACTATGATTAGTTGAAGTCAAAATAAACGAAAAAACCCTATATACCTATCGGCACGAGATTTGCGGCGGTTAGTTTAATTAATAAGCAAAATAGAAGTTAGGTATTCAATTTTATATCCACAGCTTTCGTGTCGATATTTACATAAACCCTGATTTTTATTAAATACAGACAAATCGTGTTGTTGCAATTTTAATTATGGACCCATGTGAGATAATTCAAGATTAGATTCACATCCTTTAACATTTATTAGTAGGTATAAATATACATTATGATTGGGTTAAATTGTATCTGATCAATTATCCAGTATAGCTCCGTAAATGGACCATTAGCATTTTTTTCTAATTTTCACACAAACACATACCTACTTACCTAAATATATCTGTTTCTAGTTTAGTGAATAAGTGATGTACCAACGACATTCTAAGGTAGATTGCAGGTCTCAGTGGATTAAAATCCTAGTATTCAATATGTATTTAGTGTTACTTTATTACCTAAACATAATTTTGTCAAAGTTCAATAGGTATGTCATATTTGCAATCCATTATGTATATTAGATAAGTCATACAGTTGAGGAACTTTGTCTATTTGAAGGCTTCTTTAGAATCAACTCGAGAAGTAATTACAGCGGAAGCATTAATGTGACAAAGTACTCCGCAAGTCTTCCCCGTGGAGCTCTAATAATTAAAAGCCCATTGTCGTAAAAGTAATAATACGAAAACAACGCAATATCAAATTAAGAAGAGACAGCGTTCCTGTCAATTACGAACAAAATTGAAATAAAAACTCGGCAATAAGCGGCGTGGGCACAATGGCCCTAACAGGATTTGTAATCGCGGGTTCCGACACGAAAAAGGGGCGTCACTTAATGAAAAATCTCTTTTCTGTTTATAATACTCGGAAAGGACGAAACAATAAAAGTTTTTCGGGTACGGTGCAATATTAAAACGATATAATCTCGTTCCGTGACACCATTCGGCTCGCCGACGCCGGCATAAACTTCCCTTTAATAGAAATGTAAAGATAATATAATACCCACATTTTTTTTGTATGACAACGTTTTTATTAGCATCTCATCAGAGCTCCATTATTGTTTGTCTCAGACTCGGCGGTAATTGAGACGGCGAGGCAAATGGGAATTTTTCAAAAAGTCAAATTTAATATTTAACGACAATAAATTTGATGTGATAGATGCTTGACGGCCGACAAGAAAATATTTTATTATGGCTTTACGCCAAATGATGAAGAAACACAACGAATGTGAATATTAAAAAAAGGCGTAGTCGAGTTAGACAATATAAGAATATACCAGGAAAGTTTTCAGCAAAACGTTATAAGAGGAATGAAAGTACAAAGAGACCCCATCATGCAAAATTAATTACGTCACAAGTAAGAACATGCTTTTAGATACCCAACACATTTAACTTTATATCTCAAAATACTTACTGGCACCTCCATACAAGGAATCCACTGCAAGGGAGCACGAAAAAATATAGTATTAGTCAGAATAATATACGTGTTAACGCAAACAGTTTACAAACGGTGCAAAAATAGGGAAGAAAGTGTAGGTTCAAACACACGCTGGCCCTAACTTTTTTTAAATAAAAATGATAATGGTGCATGAATAAAGAAAACTCAATAAGGACACGCACTAAATCTACTTTCTAAAAAAAACAAAATGTGCAAATTAAATAAGTAACACTAAATATGTTTGATAAACCACTCGAAACCGAACTTACATTAAGCGTCGACGATTGTCGTTCATCGCGTTAGAGCGAAGGCATGGAAAGACGATCAAAAAAACTCCTTAAACTCAGCGCAAGAAAAAAGTAGAAACAAAAGTACCTATTTACTGAATTTCAAAGCAAATAAATACTTAAGAAATGTAAAGCGATACGGTAGAACAAATGAAACGAAATAAGCGTATGGATGAATGAGTACAAATCCGTCCAAACGTTAACGAAACACTCAGATATCTGTAATGATACGTCAATTTATAAATAATAAATATATATCTTTAGGAGACATTGCCAATCTTGATTTAGTTTGCTTAGTTAAGTAAATATCACATGTCAATTTGTATATATTATGATGTCTGGAAAACGTAGCAAAGCTATCGAAATTTATAATGTGTTATGAGGATAAATACAAGATAAACAAACAAGTTATTTTTCTTACTACTATTTTTACTTAGTCCTCGTTATTTACTTTTCTGTTTCTATGTTATCTTTAATGTATTATAGTAAAGATAGAGTGACTGTTTGTAGAGCCAAATCTATTTACCAGACTGTATAAAGATACCTATATCGAAGGAATACACTACAAATACTCGTAGTCGCTTAAAAAGGTACAAGTACACTTAATCACTTATGCTGTTTTGGCATCACTAAGTATTTCAGTTCTACGTACCAGTTTCTCCTGTAGTGATGACAGCAGGTGTCGAAGGAGGTCCCCTACCGATGTTGTTGACAGCGATTACGTACATCTCATATTCCGTGTATGGTGAGAGGTTCGTCACTGAGTAATACTGTGTGATCACTCCGGATATTTCACTGAAAGCCTGTTTGGAGTTGAGAATATTAAAAAGGGTTCGGGGAAAATCCGGTTCGAAGGACCAATATTGGCGTATAAAAACACATGTTAAATATTAAATTTTAGAGTAAATAATATGCATATTATTTATATGACATATTATCGTGTTCCTTTATGCAGCAACAATTATAAGTGAAATATTTACTTATAATTGTTAACATGACATGTTGAGGTGACATGGTGTCATCAGCATGACCAATATCTACTCAAAGTTTAGATAATTACTTTTTAAACAAGTTTTTGTATTTGTATTTGTTATTATACATGTTTATATTCATAAAGGATAGTGTCTGTTGTTTGATACCTGATTTGCGTATTTAGGTTTGTACTGAATCACGTAGTACTGAGGTTCCTCGGGACCGCTGTAGGACCAGGCCAAGCGCACGTTAGTTGCTGTAATCTCTGATGCTCGTACATCAGTGGGAGGCCCAGGCAGAGCTGCGAAATAAAATAAAATATTGGAATCGAAAGTAAATTCAAAACATATAAACTAGGCCGCCTATTTGGCACCGAGTAACGGAGCCTCTCTCCTCTCGAATGTATCTTACCTAATAATATTTACAATAACCAATTTCTTAAGAGGATTCTGAAAAAAATATCAAACAAATATCTCAAGCCAATTTGAAAAGACATTGTTTAATTCAACCACCGCGTATATAAGCCTTTCCCTCGAGTTTATTTCTAAGTATATTTATTTACAAAGAGACCCCAGGGAAAACTATTCAACCGTATCAATGACAAAGAAAGCGATACGACAGAATTTTTATGACATAGCTTTACACAAGGTCCAAATACTCAGGTGACATGATAGTTTTATTTGGTTGGGTCCGGATTTATCACGTTTTAGTGAATATTCCTCGATGTATCAGTTTTGTTACTGATAAAATGGCTCTGAATCGTGTACGATATAGAATCACAAAATTTAAATGAGCGTTTTAAAGAAAAATCTTGATTATAATTGATTCTGTCAATTATATTTTATACCTACGTTATTTCGTTTTTTTAGTAATGCAGGAACACATAAAATATGTTGTTACTCCATTTTGTAGTTAGGCCACTGTACATAATATTTAAAAATTAGATTATTACTTGGGTTTGCATAATTTCGATACCTACTATAAAAACAGATCATCCACCGTAGCCAACTAACGGTTTCAGAATTAAATCTTCAAATCTAAACGCGAACAATAATTAATCATTAATCAAACTGACATCCGTTTGTCAGGGGACCCGCAACTTTGCAACCCTTTCAATTAATGAATTATAACACTAATTCATAATCAATGTCTCCGACTTGCCGCAATTTATCAATTTGATTCCCTTAAATCCCTCTTTGTACCTCCGAGAGGTTATTACCATAAATTTGCAACAGTTACTCAAAGAAATTATGAAAGTAATTTGATTCAGACACTCCTCAAACTCGGTTCCGCTGTACCGGATTATTTGATAGAAAGAGGTAAATAAAATTGTGGATTGTCTTGACGTTTTAACTTATTGTGCTCCGTTTTGTTGTGACACATTTTCTATTCGTAGTACATGGCACGTAGCGGATTATACGAGTGTATTAAATCGTAGCTACCCATCATGGTAGCATACTACGGTTAACTAGCGTCTGTTACGTTGAGTTGATCTCTGTTTCTGGAAATAACATTTTGCTTCAGTGTAGCAGTATGCGGGTATCGTACATTCTCTAACTAGATATCTACTTCGAACCATGTTGCGACCCGCATGGAGTATAAATACGAAAGGAGAAAATTAATTTGGAACTATCCTTCTAACTATGGCAACATATTTATTTGTTTTTACCTAGGAACTACTACTACCTATACTGACAATCTAGCGTAAACTATAAATTTACGACTGTTTAACTACTAACACAACGTTTATATAATTTATCAGTAGTTATATGCGTGTATAAAACTAGATTGAGTCGCATTAATTTAGCACCTCCAGTATGCGCTATTTCCAATAGGAGGGTGAGCAAGCATCGCTAGGTACCCGGTTAAAGTCAGCGCATGCTAAAACCTATGGCTTTAACACGTTCAGCTTCTTGGACTATTACAAAATAAAACCCAAAAACGATTGCAATAACTACACACGTAGCACTGCATATTGATTATATCCTAGTTTTTAAAATACTAAACTGCGCACTTTTCCTTCAAATTCCTAACAAAAGACACTTATTAATCAAGCATCGATCAATGGAGTGTTGCTTACATTGTACTTTGACTTCAGCAGTTTTCTCAATGACTCCGAGCACGCTAGCGGCTTCGCAGGTGTAGTTGGCAGACTCTCTGATATCTTCCAGCTTGAGAGTGTTGAGGCCGAGAGGAGGATGATCTTCAGGCGTCAACCATTTGGTTAAACCTACGAAAATAAGATCTAATATTATAAATGCGAGGGTAGTTTGTTGGCTACGATTTTGGTTTAGAAATAGGTAGTACTACTATGAAATACTAACAAAGTAAATATTTATAGTCAAAATTTGTTCAACAGGAGCTGATAACCAATTGATGACAAAAGGTAGGGAAAACCTTTCATACCTTTCCTCCATTTGACAGTAGGCATGGGAGAGCCGAACGCAACACACTTCAGGGTCACGTTCCCGCCGAGCATGACTTCTGTTCGCGGCGGAGGTGGTATGGAAAATTGCGGAGCCACTCGCCGAACTGCGAACAAAATGTAATAGGTAAAATAATTGCTAACACACAATAATTAAAAATATGATGAAAATGTTAAACAATGTAACTTTTTTTGTTAATGTTATGTCTGAATAAGTAATTCGATGGAAAATAACGCACTTCCTGCATAAATATTATGCTACTCGTATATACAATAATATTATCTATTAATCAATCAAACGAAGTAGTAACAGTCTCACGAGATAACTTTTTTACTTAGATGAATCGTTAATTACGACCTACTGAATATTTATCCAAGTCAGATAGAAGTCCTTACAATAAGTATAACTAATTACATTCAGTTATAGAAACAAAACCTTTCTCTATCTTACGACAACAGTTATCTAAGACGTTTAGAACAGAGCACACAGAAATCTTGAAATTATAGATCTTAAATAACACCGACACACGGAACATTTTGTGACCTTAAAATTTCATTACGTTAAAGCATACATTCTTAACGAGATAGACAGAGCGGGCACTTTGCATCAAAGAAAGTGGGGACAAAAGGTGGAAAAACATTTGCCCGGGCCACCGTTTATGCTAATTAACTAGCCAGCTCCGGTTATTGTGAGTTGTTCCTTAGGTAACTGTGGGTAGGGAACGGTTAGTATTATTGTAACTATGTGGTTTTACCTCTTTGAGTTTCTTGCCGGGTGTTCCGAGTAAAGGTTCTTTGCTTATTCAAGGAGGAATTGACATCAATGCCTTTTACATATATCTTATCAAGTAAGTTTGATTTAGTTTAACGAAATGTTTGTTTAGTTGACACATAATATGTAAATATGTATTGCATATATAAGTTAATAAATATTCCAGTTTCAAATGATGAATCATGATGGCAAATAGTGCGGTGTTAACTAAGAGCAAAAATAAATATATTATTAAAATTCTATAATTGAATTATACAAATACCCATAGTATTCAAAATATATGACTCTAAATTCTTGAAAGCATTTGTTCTTCGTCAAATCAAAATACCTGAACGGAAACAGGAATTTTCAATTTAAAGTAAGGTTCAGGCTTGGGTAAATTAGAATTACTAGCTTCGAAACCATTCATGCTTAAAAACGAATAAATTAAATTGTTTAAAAACGTTGTGTCATATTGTTTTCAACACACTTGCTCGTAAAGGGCATTTAATTATCTTGTTTTTAGGTGTGAGCCAGAGCACAGGCTTACAGCAAGTGTTTTTTTTTTACTATAACATAATAAGTGCTGTAATCTAAATACATTATTTTTTACCCTAACACAATAAGTAGATATTTAACGCACTTCAAACTAAGTATATTGCATATATATCTCAACGAAGCATTCTCAATTTAACAGGGTAATCCAGTAGCTTTTTTTAAACGGTGAGTGACACCGGGTTTTATGCACTAAAAATATTTTTGAGATAAGTTTCTCTTTAACTATAATAAACTTTAGTTTTTTAAACGAATAACAATTAGCATTAATATATTTAGTCGCCAAATCAAGTACAACTATTGTGGGAGTGAAATCTTAGTGGGTAATAAAAGAAAAGAAACGGATCAAAGCGACCAATAACCCCTCATAAAAAAGCGAAACAATAACCGAGAAAACAATTGGTAAAGTCCGGTTAACGGAATGAAACTGGAATAAAAATCTCTCGGTGACAGGAGTGACAGGAAAGTACAGTAGATGATTAAGAAGCATACTTACATCAATAAAAACTCAGTTATTAAGTACAAATTATCTTCTTGATTATTTTTAACGTTTTAAAGTCGTCGATAATTTCGAAAAGGTACACAGTTGACATATTATAATAACATTAATAAACAATACTATGGTATTATCAACCTGCAGTCATCTGAAACGCGTTTCATTTATTTTTCTGTAAAATGTATATTCATAGTAGACAATAGTCGCGCTAAATACTTAGGAAATAATTGCATTCTAATTTTAAATTACGTGTGTTCAACAGTTCCCCAGAGTCCTAACCACGCGTAAACCTAAACCTGCTGTATTTGTACCTTTTACACCGAGGCAGGTGGCCACAAAAACAAGCAATCCGCGTGAAAAGGAGCGGAACATTGTCTCCTACACTGACATTGACAAAGGTCCGGAAAATACGCCAATAGCGCTTTAAAAAAAAGCCCCAAAGGCCTTTACATGTGAAATGTGACGTAGATCCGCACTTTCTCTGGTTCAATTTGGACACTTAAGTTTGACCGTAACGCAAAAAGTAGGGTTAGTAAGGTATGTAAATGTTTAAGTTTTAAAGTGTTCATGTTATTATTATGTCGTAGTTCATACTTCGAAAACACATCGACAAAAAGTTAATACCCGATAATATCTAGTAAGGAAGTAGATAGCTAGCAGGCTAACAGCAAATATCAACCTAGAATGTTTGCAATCTCTATAGATTACAGTATTTATAGTAGGTAACTATATACATAACTGTATACTTATCATAGCAAGTTTTGTTTGAACATAACATACGTACGTCATCACGTAGTCAAATTTCGAATAATACCTTGCGCAATGTAATACTCGATTATGAAACTCGTGCATACTTACCCACCTCAAACTAGATATCAAAACTTCCGTTGCTTTGAAATTGAACTAATTTGTATACATCAGTGTCAATCAAGACATCCCTTATCTCTGAGAGCAGTAACACGAAATATAAACTGGAAACTATATCGTGTCAACAGTGATCAATAACAACAAACGGACGGGGAAACTAAGTTACAACTTGTTAACCGCCACCGTGATGTTGGGTTAATTTCACAACTCGACTGCGATTCGTACGTAGATATTAGAATTGGCTTCATGTAAGTTGTTAATATACTTGAATCTCTTCTAGCAAAGTGGTTTGTGACAGAAATACTGTGCGCGGTAGTTAAGCCATGAGCTAGGTCAAAATACCAAACTAAAATATAAAACTGTGATTGTTTTTAGTACTTATAGAAAAGCGTTATCGCCCCGCTACGTCACTACATCTCTGGGTCACATTTGACTATTCAAAATAAAGAAAGTAAATTCTTATTCAAAGAAATTAAAACAAATGCGGAATACTTAAAGAATAAAATATATTCCCAAAAAAGTTAACACGAAATCATGTCATTGTGATCATAGTAGGCAGTGGGTACTGCAGTATATCTGTCTACGACGTAGCGATGCTACAGCGCGTAGCGTACTCGAGACTACGTAACGTAGAACATACTCGTAGTTACGAAGTTGTGGATCATCATTATTATTTTTCAATAAGATATAAAATATTTACTGCGTCATATGTTGTATTTGGTATGAACTAAGCAGATACATATTTCATTAATTTCTACCTGCTTATATAAATCTTGTATAAGTGAGTCGAGTTACCAATTCTTTATAAGGAAGCGCGTGTTCCCGCGGGGAGTCGAGATACAAAACTTTATTTCCGTGAACTAATATACCGATCTGTAAGATGGGGTGAATCCATAACATCTCTTCCTTGAATCATTAACGTGCGATATTTTAGTTCGAGTTGGTAATTTATCTTCTATATGTCTTACCTAAGTTAAAATTGGGTGTCATGGGTTTCATTTCGCGGAGAAAATCACAAAAAAATATTATTGGGAAAATGCGCAAAGAACTCTTAGCAACTCAATTCAACTATATTACACACCACACACTGGTGATCGGTATCCGTGATCAATTCTTTAATAAATATTTTTTACAAATAAAATACATAAAAATATCACTTCAGTTAACAAAATAAATGCCAGGAGTGAAATAGATTTTGATATCGGTAGTTTTTGCAATAAGGTTTAGAATTATCGATAAACCTAAACTTAACATGTTTTAATGGTAAGTGAGTAACCGTACATTAGTTTACCAAAGTTGCACGTGTAGGTACATATTAGATTTTCTGTACTTCGCATCTAAAAGATTATATCCCGCTGAAACCACTCAATTTCCGGGTATAGCTAAAACCTGCGGTTAGAGTCTTACCAAGTAAACTTTGTAGAAACTTAATAAATGTAAGCACCACAAGCAAAATATATGAAGTTATTACCAGATTAACTCCTATTTATTTTCTACTTTTAGTTTATTTCTTAAGAATGAAACAACGTATGCATAACATGATCCCAGGGAGATTTGTCGGTAAAGTGAACATTTTAAGGTTTTCAATCAAGCTATCGGAATCACCATTATATTATTAAGGAAGCTATTTTAGTTGTTTCCGAAGAAAGAAGGGTTTTTTTGTATTTTCTGTTATAAGGTAAAAACCCTATAGCAGAAAATATACCTATCTCAGAAAAAGACATAGGGTTCATTTATTTTCCACATTTTCTAATAACAATTGTTACGGATTAAACTTGCTTAGATATAATTATTTAAAAACGTCAGCACGTTCTGCCACGAATATGAACTATGCAAAGGTCAAAAGTAAAAATAAAATACATTGGAAAAATATTAACATATACGCAAGTTAAAGGAAGAGTTGCTTTATTACAATGTGTAATAGCCGCGACATTTGCACACCAATCTGTGAAATGAAGTCTTTATTCCATTTGTTCCAAAGTTTGAGTAACAAATACTCGTTATAACAAAATATACATGAAAAAGGAAAGTTTACAAAAATGTCCGAGAAAGCGTTTGAAGAGGGACATAATCGGGAGTCCCTTTCGCGAGTTGCGAACTAATTCAATAAGACTTCGCTGTGACAGTTACTTTACTAACTCCGTTATTCGGTTTAAATCGTAAGATATGCTGATGTAAAATGTTTTAATTCCATTATGTATTTAGTAACTATTCTTACTCATTGGAATGAAACAACTATTAACGGATTTAACTCGCGTATTTTTATTTTATTTTATTATTTTTATTTTTATTTTATTTTATTAGTTAAATCCGTTAATAGTTGTTTCATTCCAATGTGTAATAACCGCGAAGGCATCAGAAATTAAAAAATTAACTATTCTTACTGTCAATTTTCACTTTTTTATGTGTTTAATAGAATACGTAATGCTGTATCATTTTGGCTAACTTTGTTAAGTATAGATTTCTCCGAGTTAAATTTATTAGTGTAATCTTTTTTGGCAAGTGTATTGTTCTTAGTTTCTATTCATAAGGTAGATATAAGCTACTTGTTTCCCTTCATAAAGAAAGTAACTTAAATCTATTTTTCGTATTAATACATTTTTTGTCTATTTAGTTTAATTACAGTTTTTTGTAACTTTGCATAGTAACATCCAGTGATGGGCAAAATGTAATCGACTAACGATTAACAATTAAGATTAACCTAAAAGTAATCGATTAACGATTAAAAGTGACGATTAATCAATCTTAATCGTAAGATGTTCGAATAACTTAATCACGATTAAGTTAATCGTCGATTAAATACGAGCGATTAAATCTATAATCGATTGATTAATTAGATTAATTTTCTTTCGATTAATATCAGAAAAAAAAATTGTAAGTCTAAGTTTCGGGATACGCTGATATAAGACATAGGTCATTACGGGACTTTTGATGTACGAGGAGATACCTGTTAAAATGAAATATACATAATAAATAAATTTACCTAACTCATATACTGCCTAACCATTTTCTGCCCTGCTCTAGAATTATTTCAAAGAACATATTGAATGATACTGATGATGATATATGTACATATATTTTTTTTGTTATGCACTGTGTTTCAAAATTTAATCGAGAAATTTAGTCGATTAAAATGACGATTGACCAATCGTTAATCGAATTTTGCGACGATTAAGTTAATCTTAATTAAATTAATCGCGATTAGTTTTGTGACGATTGATTGTTTAGTCGATTAATTAGTTGATTAAAAAAATAATCGATTAATGCCCATCTCTGGTAACATCGAACTTACTATGAAGCATAGGTATATTATTTCAATTTCACAGAATCACGGATCAATCATGTATATTTTTTTATCCATTTTTTATATTTTATATAACCGCCTCATACATCAACGTTGGAATCAGCTATACGAGTTTAATACAAAATCAACCTTGTTTAAAATACACAATAAATTGGTTGGTGGTCACGGCGTTTTCATAAGCTCATAATTTTCTCATTGATAAAATATACTGTAGTAGGTACTACGTACTATCATCATTTCATAAATTACTTACATATTTACTAACTATTTCTTTCGGTGGAATAGTAAAGGTAGTTGCACAACAATAAATCATCTTCGTTTAGTGAATATATGGAGGTTTATTACTCTGGAAAGTGAAGTTTAAATCACACAAAACGTTTACACAAAATAATGAGCAAGACGGCACAAAACTAATTGACGGCATTCAGTTGTACAGTATCTAAATGTGCAGCGCAGTTAGAGTTGCACTCATTGCACCAGCGATAACAGAATAATATGTTGCGCACCTTACTATGTTTGTGACCTACTTCGCCGTCTTGAATTTTATTCCATTAGATTTTTTGGCAATAAACAGTAATACGACATAAAAGCATGGAGATGATGTTGTAATACTTATTTCTGAGTATGTAATATTAAGAACACAAAAAGTAGCAGGAACACTAAATAACCCGGTAACTGCTTCACTTGCTATGTCTATCACCTACTATATTGTTTCACAGTTCTAATCATCTAAATTCGTTCTAATCTATAAACTTGCCAAACTTTGATGTGGTAAAAGCGGTCCAATGGAATGTGAAACGAAGTGTTCTCCATAGGTGAGACTATTTATTTCGTATTATTTATTAGCTTATTTAGATTGTGTCTTGATTTATAGATCTCCTTAATAACAAGTATCGAAGGAGATATTTTACTGCATCTTCAATACATCTGAGCTGCATTTATGGTGTTAGTAAGTTACCCTAGCAGTAATGCCCTTTATAGAATTTTAACTATTGTATAAATTTTTATTCTTAATTGTTACTTGTTGTATGATGTTAGGTATAGCTATTTTAAAAATTTGCGAGTTTGTTGACATTGTCTTACATACCTTTAACGTACAACGAAGTAGGTTTAGAGAATTCAGTTCCGATAGCATTTTCGGCGACACATTCGAATCTACCTTGGTCTTCTTCTTCGCTCTTCACTATTTGCAGTGTACCTGTAACAGAAGAAAAATGTATATTACCCTATACTATCTATCACATATTAAAATCTCTACTTTATTCAAATGTGACAAATTAAGCTGCTCAGTACCACGTTTAATTTTCCGCAGTTGTGACCATCTAATCAAATTCACAAGTTAAACTTAATGATATACGGGGCACAAATATAACTTATTTCAACTAGTTTGTGTTCCAAACATGTATTCACCATGTAAATAGATAAAGATTTACGACTTAATAACCGCCTCCGGGGATCCATTAGGAGGCTGGCCAGCGCCCATACGTCACTCCACAGGGTGTTTATAGTGCTTCGGGTTAATAAGCCAATATTAACGGTTTTTGTATAGTATGATGGACTTTAGAGATTTGAAATAATTTAATACTGCCGTATGAATTATGGTTATGGTTGTTAGGTAGTAGTAAGTTTAAAGACTTATATGAAGATAAGTATTGATAACAGTAGACCTGCCATGTACCAGAGAACATAATTATTATCTACACAAGATATTCAAAATAACAATTACAATACCAAAATCAGAATATTTCCAACCATTACAGATCAGTATTGGAGGCAATCATTTGGAAACAATTAGCGAAGCTCGATGAATCCAGCGATGCTCAGTCAAAGCAAATGCTTCGAGATCCTAACAACTATTCAACGGCGACATTCTACAACATAAAGTGACAATACCGAAAAACTCATACGTAATTGAAATAGCTGCGAGATTTGCGAAATTCCCTCGTAACAGGTTGGGTACTAGCCTAAGCTGACAGTTATACTTTGTAGCCGCTCACTCGCCGTACTAAACTAAAACCAGAGAAACTTCCGAAAAACTGTAAGTGGATGAAAAAAAAAAATCGGTGCACACACCGCCGGCAGTGGCGCACAAAGAAAATGTAATTACGATGAAACATGGACCAGGACTCGCACAGACATAGTTTTAATAAAAACAAGCAACGTGACCCGCTGCAAAGAAGGATTGTCTAGAATTAACATTTATGCCGCAATGGTCAACCAAACGTGACCAAAAAAAGAGTAAATTAAAAAATGTAATTTGATAGAATTATTTGAGAGTATTGAACAGTCATAACACGAGAAGCTAGATTCTAGCCGATAATTTCTATACCGGTCTGGAAAATATAAAAGCAACATTGAAAATAAATTACGTGAACGTGTTTCAAGTTGCGGTTTCTGGCTTAAAAAAGTATCAGATCGCTAGGGCGCGTTATCCACTATATTTATAAGACTGTTAAATATATTGCGTGTTCTTCGCGTAGAATTATGTGCAATATTAAACAATGATAACAATGTCGTTTGCAATATTTCTTCATAAAGTTAACATCGTCAGGGAAAAGCAGGAAATATGGACGTAGTGGACCAGAGCTGAGCCGGGCAGTTTATGGCTATCAATTTTTGAGGCGATACTACAAATTGAAATTTAACGTCTCCGATAAGTTGTAAGAAATTATTGCTTGCGTAACATAAAGTAGGTATGTTAGATTATGTATAGATAAACATGAGGAGTGGTTTTATTTGAATATTATAATATGTAGTTATTTATATAAGTTAAGTTGGTTAGATTACTGAATATTGCAATTTAAACTAACATTTTTTAATATGTATAGCGAGTAAAATCGAGTTTGGAAATAAAGTAATAAACTGGATTGTTGGGACGAGTGACGACAGTTGAAAAAAAAATAGGGATAATCGTCGCCAATGTTGGTCCCACGTTGGGCGCCAAAATCGCAGCATTCGTCCCTTGCGGTGCTCACAGTAATAAAATGAAACTACCAACCTCTAC
This sequence comes from Polylopha cassiicola, assembly GCA_038024825.1. NCBI lineage: Eukaryota > Metazoa > Arthropoda > Insecta > Lepidoptera > Tortricidae > Polylopha > Polylopha cassiicola. The sequence continues at coordinate 7,849,224 of CP149044.1, read as the reverse complement.
GTGGCCGGGGCTCTGGGAGCCCCTGACAGCCTCGACGATAGGTTAGGGCGTTTCTGACGAAGGTTTTCGCTTTTTGAATTGAAGACAAAAGCCAACCATTAAAGAAACGTTTTTGTAAACGTGATATTTCACAGATGTGCCATGAATCTACAGTTAAATAAAGGTACGAGGTTACTGCGATATAATGCTATTGTTTTTGTTAAATAAAAAATGGTTTTTGGTCATATCATTTTGATCACACGAGGGTAACATATTAATAAAAAGCGCGAAAAGAATTGCACCTTATTAAAAACAGCAATAAAAATAATTCCAAAAAGAAATAACTTCTTCATTGCTGTTTTAACGAGACTGTAACCAGTGAATCTAAACAGTAAAAGAAAAAATACGACGGGAATATTATCTTGATCCCTAGTGTTCTCGATTCCTGTTGTATTAGTGGTCGAATAAATTAAATTTTGTGTTTCTATTAGAATTATCTATTATTTATAATACTAAAGTTGGTATTTAAAATCTTTAACGTTCGTGGCCACGAAAGCTAAGTAACGTCAATTAACTGATATGGGCTAATAGATACGATAGCTCTGAGCCGGGAAGTTCCCATTTTTTTACTCCGCTTGACCTTTGATGTCAATTTTGGTCGTTGTCAATCGTTTTCTTTCTTCTCCGTTTTCGTTAAAACGCTCGCCCTTTTTATTAGAAGATTCTAACAAATAAATTTGATTTAAGTAATGTCTTTAATGTTTACGATCTTTATATTTTCATTCATCATTATATTATTATAATATATAATAATACACAATTTAAATTACCTAAATCATTCATATTCTAAATATTATATATTGTAAAGTTCTACTGGCTATATCATCAAATTATAATGAAAAGTGTCTGTTATTCACTCGGCGCGAGAAAAAAATAATAAAAGTCAATCAACCATCTCGACTCACTCTCAATGTTAAAGCAATTTCCAACTTGGAAAAGTAAGCTTCATACCAAGCGATAACAAAATGCGTCAACAAGGCTCGAGCGGCGTAATTAAAAGAAAAATAAGTGTTATTCATAAATGTCCAGCGAAATAGCGGGGTCGTTGCGGTATTATGTTCTAACCAGCCTAGCACGACCTCCGTAGTCTGTTTTAACATTAACGATACGTTTCAAGATAGGAGCTCTCGTAGGTGTTCATGGGTCACCTAAAAGTGGTTAAGATAGCTTTATCACAGGGGGCCGTTTAATCTAGCTCTTAGGAAGACAGGAGAAACGGTCGATTTACTTAACGCCCACAGCAGTTGATTAAGTATGAGGTAATGTTATTTCCTGGCCTTATATGAACAACACTAATATCAATGTTAATAAATCATTGTGAAGTAAATTAACGGCTTTACCGATTTGGCTGGAAATTGGTTGGGATGGTAGCTTAGCACTAGGAGACGGACAAAGGATAATTTTAATCCCGTTCCCGTGGAAAAAAAAATCCTGTGGTAAAGGCTCCGCTTTCAGCTTAGTGAGTATCCATTCCTTTCTATGTTTGTTTAATACTGCCGATCCTAAAAAAATCATCTTTCCTAAAATCACGTAAGTCCGGGGTGACTAGGATCTTGGTCCAATATAATTTCATACATAATTATGTAATAACCTTATATTAAGGAAAATAAAATTGAGAGCCTATCTAATTTAATTACAATTTCATTACCTACGAGACGTTGGTAGAGAGTTAAAATTAAATTGTACTGTGAGGTACTTACATGTTTCATTATATCAGTTGCTCTTTGTGTTCGTTTTTCATAGTTTAATTAAAAATGACGTAATTAATTTAATGACGAATTCTGAGTTTTATTTATTTTTTAAATAAGCGGATTCTCAGTTCCGGTAATCCTGCGAATTCACTTCCGTAATTTAGTTTTAGTTACATTTACTTTTTACATCTGAATTTTTCTGAACCAAACTTTGGTATGATATAACTTAAAAAAAATATGTTTAAAGCTAGTTCTGAGGTACGTTTCGAATCGTTTAAGTAGTTTATTTTTATTTTCGTTTTCATTTTATTGTGTGCAACGGTGGCTCTGTTGAACACAATAAAATAAAAATGAAGACTAGAAGACGTAATGAGATAGCAGATTAAAATATCGCATATCGTGCATTAAAAAGAGATAAAATTTTTAAATTCAACATCTTTAAGGCCAGCACTGGTAGAAGTCAGGTGCTTGTATAGAATGAACACATGGTAGGAGTAGGTACTTTAGTTTTAGGGGCCTTTTTCTCGTGATAATATAACCTTGCACTTTAGTTTGTCCATTCTTCCGCCATTATTCTGAATCCAATACCTTTACATCTGAGCTCGATGCAACAACTACAATGCAGTTCCTCTAGCGTGAGAGATGTTTATGTAGATTTTATACAATAGTTGTGGAGCGATCGTCGTATAAGGCCCCCGGGGCGAGTTCCTTGTAAACTTTATTTCCACAAGACGATGCATCGGAAACTTGCGCCGCAAACGCAATCTGTTGTTTATTGGTGATATTTTTAGCTGTGTCGGACCAATTTAAAGGTTTAATCTATGATCACCTTTGAATAAGAGTACACTAAGAAATCGGCGGCTAATCGTTGAACTTTACCTACATTGGATAGTAATATGTATTAATAAAGATGTTTTTATTTAAATGCGTCACGAACCTACAATAAAATGAGTATTAAAAAATGTCTCGTAATATTAATCTTAAGTAAATCACACCTGAGTCAAAGATAACAACTAAGAAATAGAAATAAGAATCGAGAATCAATTAAAATACTGCCAGAAGAAACAATTAATTACACTAGTTTAATAAATGGCAATTCTAAAAAAAAAACAAAGAAATAGAAAAAAGCTATACCACTGGATGTGACACGGGGCGTGGCGGCGGTCCCTAATCCGGCCCCGGCACGCCCCCACCACTGTTATTGTTGTTCGAATTAAACCCGGCTTTTTGCTATAACAACAGCCAACCGTTGCGTCCCATTCAAACTTGGAAGGATTCAGCATTTGTATGTAAATTAATCCTAATCTGCCTCTGTAGGTCGCAATCACGGTATCTGCGTCCCTTAGGGCAGAGAGGTGAACACAGATCATAATATTAAACTGGAAAGGGCGTAGACGCACAGTAATATGCTATTGTTTTGAGGTTATAAACCACGTAACACGTGTGAAGTAGTAATTTATATTCTTACAGCGGTACCTCGTTTACGGCACAATAGTCTGTTTTGGAACATTTGGCGCGGATGTAGTATTGGGCTGGATTTTAATAAGTTTGGTATCTAGATACACCATTGAATTAGTTTTAGAACATCTGTATTTAATACTTATGTTTATTACAGTATTTACTAAAAGCGTTCTAGATATTTTACATTTATATTTCAGTGAAAGAATATTATTTGGGTAGGTACGCGAATTGTCTTGACACACGAGGTTCATACTATAAGAAACTTAATTAAAACTAAAAAAATACGTGTTCAATAACTGTCAATGATCTGCCTGACAGATTATAAATTGAATTTCGTTTTCTTTACCCAGTATTCATCCCTATTTTAAATAAATAAAAAAAACAATAACGAGTTTAGAACCCAAGAATATACGTCATACGTACATATTATGGTACGATAAATGTACATATCGATACAATCGTCTACATATTAAATAAATAATAACATTTATCTTTTGTAATATACTAACCACAAACAATACCAGAACCAATTTTATTTGTTAAGACTTCTCAAGCTTTATAGATTCCATTTTTGTCTTCGTTAAGTATAAAAATAATAAAACATTATTAACAATGAACAAAAGAAACTTAATGTTTCATTACCTGAACATTAACTGGGCATTGTTACGGACTCTTTATTATAGTCGTTCGGTAAAGCCTTCGCAATATTAGCTTTCTGTTGAAAAAGGGTTTGACCTTTATTTGAATTATTAATAAACATTTTTCAACTGATATTATCTTTCATTCTAATTGGAAAATATAACGAAAGTTTTGTATTGTTGAAAAAATATTTTATACTTTTAGAGGTGGAATATTTTCTAGCTTGTTCAAAATTAAAGAGTGTCGCAAATAGATCGGTGGGTATTCGATTTGTAAATCAAATTCAAACGGGTACATTATTTAAATTAAAGTTTAGTGATTTGATATAGGTATTTTAAAAATCGAATACTTGCTTAATATAAAAAAAAATATATAACCAATATTAATTTATAATGATGGTAACTAAGAGTTGCGAAATGGACGCAACCGAGGAGAAATAATCCAAGGGAATAAATTAAAATTAATGAGATTTGGAAGAGCCCACGGCAGCCTCCGGCGGTCCTGCTTTAACTGAATTTTAAGTACTTCTCACCTCCCGCCAAGTGCATAATGGCATTATTAGTGGAATTATTAGCATATCGGCAGACGACAGGATAGCGATTTTACATTTTTCTTCATAAGGAGCTTATTGTCGTTTTATTTTGCTGAAAATGCATCGGTTTATTAATGACATGTGATTTTGGCTTTCTATGTCGATATACTTATCTAATTGCCTTTCGTTTATTTTTTTCTTTCTGTTTAAACTAAAAAAATATATAATTTGGGTTTTAAACGAACTTCGTTATATTATTATCTATATCCTAACAATAAACGATAAAACTTTCTCTAAACAAAGTAGAAAATGGCGTTTTAACCGCCCACTTACAGTCGCCCTAACGGGTTATAATTAACATTTTGTCGTCTTTGAACAGCTTATCATATTGCGCTAAACAGAGCATGCGCCAACTTTCATTAAGTTTCGCTAATTGTATTCAGTGCGGTAGTGTTTTTTTAATAAATTGAGAAAAAGTACTTGCTAATATTAAGAATTAAAACTACAATAACGTCTCGAAAAACAAACTCTAAATACTGTCTTTGACTCCAATTTATCATAAGTAAATTTACCGTAATATCCATAGCAAATTAGTATAAAATTATCTCACATGTCTGATTATTATTTGAGTATTACCCGTTCAGTATCACACGATATTAGCACCGCATTAACACCCCGCGGGCGCTGTCAAGGACTAAGCGCGGTCTTAGAAGCTTACGCGCTTATCCGATAGTGCCACACTACTTAGCAATTACGATACGCAATCTTATTTGCTGCTATTTTGACTGAATATAAACATATCGTCTCCATTTACTGTTTTCATATTTCCAAAAGATAAAGTAATGTATGTCAGAATTCAATAAACGGTGTCGGGGTAACCGATACTCTGGTAAAATACAGAGGAAACAGTTTTAGACGCTATTTATATATACGGCTTTCATCGTCGTGAAAAACTAAGGGGCTTTTAGATCATGAAATCCAAGCCGATCCAGGTTTTCTTCTCAAATTCAATAGCATAATACAATGAATAATTAATCAAAGGGATCGATGTCGCAAAGTCAGGCGGATCAACTAGAGGTCACGAGAGACCTGTATCTAATTGAATAATATTTGTGCTGAGTGTGTACGTCAATTACAATTAACATCGACTTGGCTTGATGTATAATTTTTATTTAATTGACGCTACAAAATAATATTAAAAAAAATGCTAAATAACGTGGATTAGTTACGTCACAATTACGGCTCTGTTTATCATATTGTTACTATGTCTTTGTTATCATTTAATTATTGCAAGATTTTAATCTTAATATTAAACGTAGATTATTAAAAAAACAGTAAAAGACAAATGTCGTCGTCGTTGCCTTTATTACCAAGGCCATGTAACTTCTACTGTCAATAATGACTCGGATGTCATTTTGACGTGCCCTTTCACACCTTTGATTGATGCCGCGATCTCATTTGAGATAAGGCAGACGTCGGCGTGAAAAGAGCATGAAACGTTGAAGTCACTTTAGCGGTAAATGTGTTCATTCCATTCTTATTGTGTACTTAGTAGTATCTTGAAAGTAGAGTAGAGCATAGGTATATTTAACATAAAAGTAGGTAGCGCAACATGATTCTAGTTTAATCTATACTTCTATACTCTATACTAATATTATAAAGAGGAAAGGTTTGTTTATTTGTTTGTTTGGATTGAATAGGCTCCAAAACGGCTGGACGATTTGAAAAATTCTTTCGCTGTTAGCTTCCCAACAGCGTTTACCCTGAGTAACATAGGCTGTAGAATATTTTGAAAAAAAAATAGAGACCCGGGGCGAACGGCTAGTTCTCAATAAAGTCGAATCAATGATTCTCTCAGTATGCCTATTTTCAATGATAATTTTAACAGGTGGTACTTTACTAGGTACTACAAAATACTCAAATAATAAGTAAATAGCTACAAAAAACTCGATTCTAAAGATAGTTGATAATGGTAATAAAATAATTTGCTATATGCATGTTTGAGACTCACCAAGCATTTTATCATTTAGCAGTGCATATCTCGGATTAGAGGCGACGTCCAAAGGCAGGTAGTTCCAAAGCCACCTGACTTTTGGAGTTGGGGTGCCTGTGGCTTGGCAGGGCAGGGTTGCTGTATGTCCGACTTCCACCACCATGGTGGTTGGCGGAGGCTTAATGCTCGGAAACCCTGGGGGCACCTTGTCCGCTGTGAAAGAAAGGTATAATTAAATATAATATAATTGAAATGTGCCTACCGAGTCCAACGTCATCATTAATTATATCTACTTATAACTGTTGAGTGTTAATTCCGTAAATTAGAACAATATTTCAGGTAAGTTTCCCCTGCGTTTAATATCACTTTGAAGACTAATTCAATCCAACGAATTGAAACGAAAATACCGTTCGTAAATCTTAAAATGGCCGTAAAATGTATATAGAAATGTTAATTTGCGAAATGAAATTTCAACCCCATCGGCCGAGGTGGAATTTGATTAGGTCTGTCTGACTGAAATTATTTCAAGAAGTTTAGAGTTCAACTGTTTCGTGAGAATTTAACTTCTGATAAAATGAATATTATAGGCACCCAATACTGGAATAAGTTCTTTATGACATTTACTGAGATTTACGTAAAATATATTATGTATATCATTTTTAATATAAAAACATTCGTATTCTAATAATTTCTGATGCCTTCGCAGTTATTACACATTGGAATGAAACAACTATAAATTGATATAGCTCGCGTATTTTATTTTATTGGCTGGCGTTTCGAAAACTTTACAGTTCCCATATTCGTGGCACGACTGAGCTTTTGTATTCCAATAAACTAATATTTTTAGAACAATTTAAATAAAACTTAATATTTTTATTTTATAGTTCATTTAGTATTAATTTATACATGAAGGTCGGTCAATCGGTAGATATTTTCTATAAAGTTACTATGGTTTATTTATAAGAAACTTAAATAAATACCAAAAAGTTATTATCAAATCCACCCCACCTCAGGTGTTAAAACTTATAAAAATGCATTTATTACTAGGTACACAAAAAACCACTTACTGCCATTAAAAATACGGTCGTAAATTGAGGATGCTGTCGGCGATGTGCCTTCATAAATTTGCCGCAAACTTGATATTAATTACGCGCGCTACGAGTGGCCACAAATTGTAATATATTGTACGTTCGTTATAGGTTTTGCTAGAGTTCTCAACTTTCTTGTTTCATTAAAACTGCCTACGTTGTCTACGCGCGGTTAGAGCCTAGAGCTTGAATTTTAAAGAGAAATATTTCCACCATGACGTAACTATTTGTTAAACAATACCCACGTACTACTAAATTTCTTTCTTTAAACGTATAGGCTATCTATTAATACACAATCTGTTTTTTCCATTTCATCACAAAACCTTTAAAACGACAGGAGAAGAGGGATCCAAAAGGCTGTCATATTACATACATGCGTTGTTCGTTTGTATTAACGCACAAAGGGCTTTTTTCTTTTAATGACGTCATATAAAAGGGCCATTTGACATTAAGTAGAGTGAATTCAATAATCCTTCAAAGCTACGGTCTCTTTAACGGTTGTATAGAGAGCAAAATAAGGACTGGAAATATAAAAACGCGAAAGCGATGCTTAGATTTTTTTACTGATTGAATATTATTTAGTAATTATCTTGGTTATTATTACAAGCGTAGGCTCACAATAATAATAATAATAATAACCTCTTTGTCAAAAAAGAGACGATGATCAGACAGTATGAAAATATTGTTTCACTGCCTCACGACCTCATTCTCTTCCACGCGTCTCTGTCTGCTGCAGCTTTGCAATTGCTTAGGTAGTTGCGTAGGTAGGTGCTCAGTTCGTCACGCTACCTCCTTTTTGGTCTGCATGCCACGACGCTGAGTTAAGAACAATATCTTTAGATATAGAGGGGCAGAGGGATGTCGTATTAGTAACAATAAGCATGAAATTGTTAGCTATAATGCGAAAAATAATGTACTAAATAAATCCATAAAACATGAACTTCAATAGAAGCATATTTTATAAAAATGTGTTCGTAGTTTGACTATATTGCAAAAGTATATAATAAAATAAGTATGTTCGAATAGTATACGTGCATATTGTTTGTCATTCGAGTTTTTGGTTAGGTTATTGTTAGTTACAGGAACTTTTCAGAAAAGCGTTTAAGCTTTAGTCTCTAGTTTTGCAAACTTGCAAATCTAATACATATACAAAATGGTCGTGTCGCGGTGTTTGTTGTCAAACTCCTCTGAAACAACCAATTTTTATGAAATTTTGCGTCCATATCGGGTACGTCTGAAAACACGTATTTTTCATATACCTAAATTTTAAGGGTGACATCGTTTTTTATTTTTATTTAATCATGATTTGGCATTTAAAAATACATACCACCCCAAATTTTCACTTTTCTACCATCGATCTCTGTTTCATAATAAAAAATCTCAAATAACTCGGTACGAAGTTCGCCGGGCGGCTAGTGCTACTATAAAATCGGTTTATGTCGTTCCAACAAATATGAATCGTTCGCTTAATATGTACCTATCAATATAGAATTTTTGATCTGTATTTAGATAAATATTCATCATATTCGTTCAATAGTATGAGAATTTATTTTTCAATTATAAATGGAGTTGTTTAAATAAACATTGAAATAGTTTTTCTATTTGTTTTTGGCCCATGGTATTTAAGGTATTTGATGAACAAGCTAGTTAAGCTAGTAAATTCTAGCTTCGCTCGTGTTCTGTACTGTACTCGATTATTGTCTGGAATTAGTTTATCCCGATTTCTGCCCTTTGATACAGATGGCCGTTTGAACAAAATCGGGTTTCGAATGTAACTTTCTGGGTTTCCGACGGCGGATAATCGAGTTTGGCTCTCCTTCGAGTAGATATGATATTGTTACGGACGTTAGGTACTTTAACAAATCAAATGTACGAAGAGGCTTACAACGAGGTCCAACTCCTTTACAATTGGATTTGTGCGAAATATCGCTATCCTAAGAAAATGTAAGAATTGGTATGATTCTTCAGGATTTAAGTAATGTCAAGAGGAATGCTTTATTTAGAATTTCTTCATTATGTCAAGGTTGCGATGACTGTGGTTGCAGTAAATAAATTTGAAAGCGGTTCTATTACAAATTAATATCACCGCCACTTCTACTTTTGTTACTCTAATGAGAAAAAAAAAACAATTATTGGTTCACCAACTTTTGATAGGTAGATGCCTTATCACTAGGTGCGACATAATTTTATGTAACTATTCGACAGACGGAACAAGATAGCTAGTTGTGAAATTTTAACTTGTTGGACTACGTATCAAGGGCACGACGAGAAAACAGTAAGTACCTATACATATATAACCAAGCCATGCCCAACAGATTTACAACAAAAATTAAAATAAAAGTTTTAAAAGACATGACTATACAAGTAATTCAATAAATTCTATTATATTATAGTATTTGTGTCATGCTGGCTAGATTATAATTCTTTTAAATTATTATTTACATCGCGATGTCATTGCATTTTCTCGGAATAATAAATAATCAAATCCCATATTATCATATACCGAAATAGGGTATAGGTATGGTAAGTATATGTGATCGAGCATGGGCACAGGCATATAATGTTAATTGTTAAAATATTCATTGAATTTTATTCAGCTGTTTTCTCGTGAAGCATACGAAGTTTTATTGTATGAGTAGATAGTACTTAAGAGTAAGATAAATCTATAACAAAGCTTTTAATTATGTATATAATAATTATGTCATTTATTAATAATTGGCATTTCTTTCCTTACAAAAAATAACCACACGTATAGAAGTAATAAAATGCGATCGAATTTCTTCATTGACTCGCAATTGAAAATCGCGTGTCGGCTGTCAGAAGGCTTCGAGTGACGTCATCAGCTAGGCAATTTTTCAGGCTGAATTAAGCCGCGTCGTGTTCCTCAGGACACCCGATCCGCCCTCAACAATGACGCGCAACACGATAATAGTTAGAACGCTTTCTGTCTGCAATAACGAGATTTAAAAACAAATCCTTTTTTAACTCGCGCATTTTATTTTATCATCATGTTTCAGAAACTTTACAGTTTCCATAATCGAAGCACGACTGAGCTGAAGATAGTCTAACGCTAAAGTGATTTATTTTAATCCCCAAAATTTGACAGGTTATTGTTTTTAACTAGGTCACTAGATAATTAAGTTCAAAAATACAAAATCGCTACTCCATTACGGACTTAATTAACCCTCCGTAATTGTATAGCATTGTAGTATATAAACAAATTAAGTATTAACAATAGAGGCCGAAAATAAGTACCGTCTAAAAGAGCCTTGAAAATTTAATTAAAGATGAAAGTGCTATAAGCTTACTGTTGTATATTTGTTAAGGTGGAAGCAATTAAAACCAGCTGTATATCAAAAGTGATTTTCGTGCTATTAGAAAATAATAACAGGAATTTTCTTATTAAAATGCTGTGGTTTTCTATTTATTGGTTGTTATGATTCATAACGAAAACCAGTACTATATTTATATATATATCACCGACTTTCAATTGAGATTTTTTGAAAAATAATAATATTTACTTTAATAAAATTTTAAATCTATATTGTAATATAAATTATGTGTGCAATATAAATTACGACATACTCTCAAACTACCATTTTACGTATAGAAAATTAATTTCAGGTTGGACTGTGTCGCTTTATACATAATTAATTGCATAATTAGCGCGATGACCTGTAGTGGACTTAAATGAGCTTCGTTTTGGGCACGCTTGTCATTGTTTGGTATTCTTTAAACAGTTATTAGTTTTGTCAGGAAAAAATCAAAACAAACACTTCTACAATATTCTGATGTTATTATTTTGTAAACTATATTAAAATTATTTGAACAATATTTATCTACGTAAATATATTTATTAGGTACGATTTCAATGTCAGATATTTAACATACTCGTAAGATTACGAAATGCTAGCAGTCCCGTGAGTCCTGTCATCACAATACCTGTGTAATTGGGCCATGTAAATCGGTTATTTCGCAAAGATTTTATATAAATAAAAATAAAAAGCTTGATAACTTGAAGTCGAACTAATTCCTTTGAATAATGTATTAAGAGAAGGCTGTATAAATAGACATTAATATCTGTGTGGAGTCGGTTTTAAATTTTACCTACACGTGGCTTAATGACGAAAATCTGTGTAGGGTTGCTACATCGCAGAACTCGGTTTTAAGACAGGGTTTATGGTTTTCAGCGCGTCGTGTATATGAGCAGTGGAACAGGGTTGTGTCTATTCACATTTCATATCGCCCATGCATCGGTTTATCTACCACGACAAAGTACATTTGAAATTACGCAATTCAGTAATGTATAATTATATTATACCTATTTAAAAACAGAATTTGCAATATTATTATTTAATTTATACATAAGAGTAAAGATGAACACGGCAGATTAAAGGAAATCTTATGAAAGTTCCCTTAACCGAGACATTAGCGTTATTCCTAACTACCGAGCAACAGCGAGGTATCATCATTTATTATTCAACCGGCAACCCTAACCCAAGACTGGCAACTTAACGCTCGTGAAACGTGAGTGCGCCAAACTTGATATTAATATTTGCTGCCACAGACAAAATATGAAGTACTCTGTGTACCTGAGTACGCGTATTGCCTGTCCCTTACCTAACGCTGGCTTAATGTGAGCGAACATAAACTTCTCAGCATAAAGGTTTAACGTACTTTTCAGACATCTGATGGTAATTTTGAGTTAAGTAAGATGCTGCCGACATTTATACAAGGTAATACTGTGCAGCGTTCCTTAAATATAATTAACAAAGATATACAGTTAGACCTCTTAATACAACCTCGGTCGATCAGAATTTCATAATATCATGATTTGTCAATGTGTCTATTCAGGATAATCTTTAAAATCACCCTCCCTGGTACTATATTTTTTCCCAAATGCGTGTTTTCATTGCTAAAGTAAAAAAAATACTAAAAAACCTTTTTAACATCAAGCACCTAAACAAACCATTAGGTAGGTACGCCAACCGAAATACGTACAAGATAATCCAACTTAAGGCTGTAATGTAATGACGCAACGTAAAGCGAATAAAATAACGAGCCGGCCAGATATCATAATACGAGAGCTTTCAAAAGCTCCAGAAAGTTCTTATCTTGACAAAAGGGGGACCTCATATTTCCGCGCACGGTTCGCCCATTAGACTTGTTGGGACATGTCGCTAAAAATCCTTGTGACACGTGTAAGTTTACGCTAGAGATATCCTGCCATTTGCTATTTTCGCACCTTGGTGCGCGTTTGTGTTGGCGAGTCTGTTGACACGTGAGATGAATGTAACCTACCCATACTTCACTAAACAGATTTTGTAAAATATTTATTAAATTAGTAATTTTGTTAATATCACGAACACAGCTAGTGAACTTATATAAAATGTTTCAGTATTTTTAATACAATTCGTATTATACGACGTAATATTTGTGTCTTTACGTAAATAGACAGGTCAAGTTAGTAGCTTACCAGTTCATTTGAAAAATGTAAACGCAGCTCGGAGTCAGAAGTAAGTAGTTTTACACAATGGCGGGTTCAAATCTGAGAGTAATTCGTATGTGAGGTTTTCTTTGAATTCGTTACACCTTTGGAACTGTTACAATGACCACTATACAAATAATATCTCATACTTTTACTACAGAATTACAGAGCTATGACGAATTTTCAAGACTGGTCTAAAAATACACGTAGTGTCGATGAAAAGGAACTATAAGTATATAGTAGGCTATGTGTAACTGTATACAGTAGAAAGCGATATAATTAGAAAAGAATTCTTAATCTGAATGATTGAAAATCATTTTTACTCACACCAAGCAGGTATTTAGACACTGGTTTCATAATTAATAGGTACATTTAGTCTCCATTACTGCATTTAAATTATAAACACTACAAACACCGGTACTTAAAAGGTTGAATTCCTAGAACTAATCCAGGCTTATTTCACGCATGCGAAGAATCTAATTAACTTTCATGATATTAACATGGTAGGTACATATGAATGCGGGTTATACGAGCCAGGATTTTCTGGGATTATACAAGCCTGTCTTGTGTTTTTTATATAACATCTTGGCTTTCTTGAACCCTCATATTTTTATGAGATTAAGCAAACGTAAGACTCTTAAGGATGATACCTTCAGAGTCATCCTTTTTGTTGAATGAAAGAAAATAGGTCTATTTGCACAAAAAGTTACGCTACTACTAACTAAGTTACGCTAGACGCGAAATTAAATTATATAAGGAAATATTCAAATATATAGTCATAGTTAAATACTTTATACATTTCTAGTAGTTCTCAACCCTGTTAAATTTTCAAGATAGTTGTCTTAAGGTTAAAAACAATTGCGACCAACCAAATTCTACATATTTTTTAGAGGAATATTTTATACCTTTGTCAAAAGCGTTATACGTCATGTTGTCATATATCCATTGTTTATATTTGATTTGGAGATAAGAGTGGCTGTACAGATTACTGCAGCGCCCAAACAACGTGAGAGCAGAGGTGTGTCGGCAAACAAGCTTAGCATTACCTCCATTTGCTTGCCGAGAAAAGTCAAACATTATAACAGAAAATATTAAAGGTTTTTTGGGACAATGTTTCGAACACATTATTTTTAAATTATGCAATATACAGTTTTGTTAAGGCACGACGGAGTATTTATAATTACTAGGCACAGTTTTCAGCTAGAATCGCATAATATATGTAAATATATATTTTTAATGTTAAGCATAATTGGTCATTAAGATATGTTTGGATACATATTTACACAAATTATAAACTAAGGGTATACAATATATTATTATGTGATAAAATTTATTGAACCGCTTGTTCTCTCATTCTCAAAAATATATAGTGTTTTTCTGTCGAAAAACTTTTAAGTACCTATAAAATTTTCTAAACCAAAATACAGACATCATTCTATTAAGCGCGGGGTAAGCTTTTTTCTAAAAATGCAGACAAAGATTTCCCAGGACGTATTTAATTTTTTCTTTTTAAAAGAAGTAAGGAGGTAACGTGAGCTCTATGTTTCAAGAGAACACTTCCTTTCATTACCCACGAGACACTTTGGCAGTGCTGTAGATAGGTACAGGTGGGCGCAAAGCGCTTCCTATATTTTCTAATAACATTTATACCAATATTTTTTACTCCTGTTACATTTTGAGAGTATTACGTTCATACCTTTTTATTAAAAAAGGAATAGAGGCATTATTTAGAAAGTATTGTTTTTAGTAAATAGTGCTGTACAGGTTAGATAGGTAGAGTTGTTTTTCATTTTACTACCAGTACTTCAAAAATATTAACAAAAAGAGAAATAAGAAGCAATGAAAACACAAACAATAGCAGTCCCAAGTCCAAAAAGCTCTTTTCGCGACTGTACGAGTGTTCGCGTGAGATAGTGTTAACTAGTGCACGTCGACCGAAGACATTTTTACACAAAAACCGATTGCGACTGTACTTACACGAGAATACCTCACGGATTGAACACTGGCTTTTAAAACAATTGTAAAGGACACCGCATTCGCCATTAGAACTTTAAAACTATTTCAATGAAAACGTAACAGACACTGATACTTGCAAATCTGAATGAGGGTTTTAATGATTTCATATCTGCATTAGAAAGAAGGTTATTTTCTTAAACTTCATAATTTCTAAAAACATAATTATATTACTAACTCTGAACCCCTCTTTGTATCTTGACTTTTTCTAAAGCGTTCACACTAAAAGCTTGTAACTTCAATATATTTGTACGACGTACAAGACTGACATTTCTTCGGTGCTTCTCCGTTATCTTTTCTCGTTTTTCGGCTTGAAAATAAACATTTCAATTTAAAACAGTCATTTATAAAAAGTGTCATTAGACTAATGATGCGACAAACAAAATAAATAAGTCGCCTTGCCCGTCTATCCCGGCTTTGCAGAGATTATCTGTTTCCATCTGCTCTTTTTGTATATTTTTTAAAGTTACTAGCTGTTTATTAATTGTCATGTGAAATATTTATAAACAGATTTTGTTTTTTTTTGTATGTACCATCTATTATTTCATAGTAACATGGCAATAATAATATAAGAAAATATTCAAATGATAACGTAAGGTCCCTTTACTTTGACATATTGTTTTGACTGTTTTTTTCACATATTTCTTTTTAAAATATTGTATTAAATATTCCACCGAATTATTATATAACTTTGAAATTTGGGTTGCGATATGTTACCACTTAGGGTTACAGTAACTCTTTACTGTAATCATAGGTACTACGCTTACTACGCTTCTTTATTTCCGCGACATAATAATAAGTAGGTTTTATATCGGGCTATTTATTAAAAGTTAAAGTCCATCATCCTAGTACCAACTCTAATAATAAAATTAAGTACTTACCTTCGTTAAAAGTAGTCTTAATTAAAATAATTCTGGCAGTGAAAATTCATCGCGTGTAATAATTATTAAACCTATTCGCATCGTAAACAGAATATATAATTAATATATAAACCTTTCCAGCGATCCAAAACCGAACATAGTTTTTTAATCCATACCTCAGTTTATACCTTCCAGTGGGCTACTCTCCCAGATTAATTTTCAATATCCAATACACTTTACTAGATACAACATCCGATTCCATATTGTACAGAATTTTAAACTTACGACAATAAAAAATATTAACATGCTATCTTTGTACTTAATTGTTTTTTCTTCAATAGTTAAAACATTACGTTTCTTTTAATTCTGTCTCAAGTTTAGAGACTCCATCATACTCATTAGTAGGTAGGTACTTGAACTAGAATACTAGAACAGACCAGGTGGTCTATTCTTCATTACCTACATGACGAGTAATTTTAGAAATTTAAATTTTACACAGGAAAAAAGATTAAACTAAATTTCAAGTTACCACTATTGATACAATTGAAATATACGTATTAAGCATCTTTAGCCTAGATGTAAAAATAAAAATCGTCAACTGAGAAAAGTATAGCTTGTTTAAAACTCTGATGAGATCAAACGAGATGTAAATTGGACCCGTAATGAGCTAACTTATAACCCCGTTTCTGAAACTTTTTGGGGTATCCGACGCTGTGATGTATTTACGATTTTGTCGTAATGTAATTTGCGTTTCACCCCGGAACTCTAAATTATGTTAATATATTGAGGATTTCGGGTAAAAGTGTATGAAATATTTTATTGGAGAAAATATTCAGGTAAAAATTGCTACAAGGGTTCACCCCACTCACTGTTTGGCATCAAGCTGAGTCTGGTATGTGTGTATTGAAAAGTATTTATAAATAAAAATATAATAATGAAATTATTGAATATTCTGAAATTGTCTTAATCCACCAATATTTCTGAAAATAACAATATTTTAAAATGTTACAACGGAAACAAATTGACACGATTATAGTCAAAGGTTCTAATGAACTGAGGACATCATTATTTTTTCAAGACTTAAAAAAATTTAGATAGTGTAGATCTAACCATTATAAATTAGTCACTGATATAATTTTAAAAATATTTCAAGTAAACTTTAAAGTAATAAAACCTGGCGTTCTTAAGACGGACTAATTAAAAGCATAAAGTCGTTAAAACAGCGTTGGTTTCTAAAGGACCAGTGTCGTATCCAGAGCGTCACGAGTAGTCTAGATGCAATAGTGTTTTCATTTACTTGTTACACAAGAATTATATCACGTTCGTAATAAAAAAGATTAAAAATATTGTATCAATTAAAGATTATGGACACTGCGTCGGTAAGTTTTATCCAAATGAAACCAGGAATAAAATTTGCATGTTTTTTTTAATTTCAAATCTTTGAAAATAATACTTACGCTGCTTTTTTATAACACACTTCAATAAAGATAATAAATCAAATTTATTAGAGCGAACTTGAATAGATAAGTAAGTACATTAATTTTCAGTTGAGTTTTTATTTATTTACTTCATTCAATGATAGTAACAGGCAATTTGACTTTTCTTATACGGCAGTTAAATTTATTCGGTATAGACAGGTATTCCTCTATTTCAGCACAGCACTACCCAAGATGCTTTGAGGGCTCTCCGACACCAAAACAAGAGGATATGAGAGCACCCCGGTTCTAAATCAGATCAAATGCGCTTGATTTTTTAATGACCAAGAGTGTTTTTAAACTCAATGATCTGTTAGATTCCTTTGATTTCTTAAAAAAAAGATATCAGGGTAACAACAAAGTTGGTAATCATTGACATGAATATTGGAGTCTAGCAATTGCTCGTCTGAATTCGTCGGCGTAGAAATAAAATGAATGAAATGTTAATAACCTCAAGTTTTGTCAAAATCGTTTTTAATTTAAAGATTTTTTACCAATGGCAAATTATCAGTATTTATTTAGTTTACGCAATACTTACACAATATCGTAATGCCATGTATATGGATTTCAACTAAGTTTAAGACATAGAAACAAAACACAATCGCCGTAATAAACAAAACACAATACTCGTATAACGCAAGTACTAGGAATATTATTTGAATATTTTCTTGCAGTCTAATCTCTCGAAAATTCATTCTGTTTTATATTTTAACAAGCCACTCTGTGCTAATTTTTAATTAAACACCTATCTCCTTGATAATAACAATCATGTCTCAAAGTCGCCATCTTGTTTACGAAATTGCATGCAATAATCGTAGCGTACATAGTTACGTGGAATTAGCACCCGAGTGGGCACATCCGGCGACGATAAAGGATTCAACGAAATCTCATCTTCGCTCTAAGCGGATGTCGCACAATAATATTTTCATAACAACAGAAACAAGGGAATTACCAACGTCAAGACAGACTTGTAATCGTGAACAATTCCAACGCGAACGAGATTGCTGCGATTTGCAATATTGTACTGTTTGAAACGGTGCAAGATATACTAATTCGCGTAATGCAAATTAATGCGAACGTTTTTGTAATTAGATTTCGCGTGGAGCCATTTTGAAACATTTCTTACAGGATAAATATTTGGTAATATATATTTTTTTAATATTTATTTGTTAAATCTGTACACGTTTTTAAATAAAACTCAAGAGAAGTAGCGCAAATCCGTGCAATTAGCGTTGTTAGAAGAAACAAAGGAACGTTAACGCTGTTACTATTTGTTGCGTTATTTGAAACTTACGTTCAGGACCCCTGAATAGTATGGAGTAAATCGCTATCGCCCTTAACTCTTTGCCTTAATATACAACTAAGAGCGACTCCGAACGCCGTGGAGTAAAAAATAAGCGCGTTTACAAATATACAAAAGCTAGGAGAGTTGTGATACAAAAGTAAGTACAAGAGCAAACTCAGATATTATGAAATGTCAAGATTTAGGCTTGTCATATTGATAAGGGTAGGAGGAGTTCATTATAAGTCGTTACTGTTGTGTAGACATATTTAATTTAATTCATAAAAAGATATTTGTGTTTCAAAATCCCTACGATAAGTTTGTAAGGATCGGCTTTAGGCACTATGTTACCAAATACCAAGTCTTGCTATTTGTTTGAGATTGTATTTTTATGTGTCTTTAGTAAAGTATAAAAAAGTATAATACGGGTTCCCAATGAACATGAGCTTCTTAGTAATTTAGGTAACCACTGTAACTACAACAACAAGTCAATTACTGAATCATGGGTACACTTCATCAAGTGTATTGGGGAACGCAAGTGCATTTAAGATCCTTTGTGCATTAATCAGCCAGGCGTCGCAGTGTGGGACAGCACAAACATTGACGGCAAACATCTAACGTGTAAGCTTTGCAAATAAACAGAATTCTAGAATGTTTGCTTAGATTTTGTTGAGGACTCAGACCCAGCGGGTAGGGTTTGAAGACTGGACTAATTAGTATGCTATAATAATTTTAGTTGTTCAGTTGTCTTACAGTTGAAATATTGAAAATGCGGTATTAATAATTTATACCGAACTCTACCGACTCTAATCAGAATCATTTAGAAATAAGTATAACCAGAATATCTATATCTAAACTAATATTATAAAGAGGAAAGGTTTGTTTGTATTGAATAGGCTCCAAAACGTCTGGACCGATTTCAAAAATTCTTTCACTGTTGGGAAGCTACACTATTACCGAGTGACATAGGCTATAAAAAAAGGGATCCGTGCGAAGCCGGGGCGGACAGCTATTATGTATAAAATTGTTATTGTTGGGGGTAGTGTAAATGCCATAAATATGCGAGAAAGTATAATATTAAATAAACAATATTGGCATCCTCTCCTTAACATTTCTAAACCTCCGTAAAAGTTAACTAGGTAGGTAGGTATTTAATTGTAATACCACTTTAAACTTTCCAGAATATAAATAATGAAACCAGTAGTTTGGGTAAGAAACCATATTGCCATAATTACATTAATTACTCTTTGGAATGAAACAACCTATAACGGTTGTTCACTTGAAAACTTTTTCTCTCTTCTAACGCCCCGTTCATTAGACTATCGTCAGCTCAATCGGCTAACGAAAACGGGAACACTAAAGATTTCGACTTGGGAAGCATCAGAAATCATTAGATGAATTACCTGCTTCTATAGTAAATCAATAATAATACCGACTCGACTATCACGTGCCTATTCTTCGGGTCAGGTAGATACCGCGATCCATCTCACTTAACCTTATAAAACAGTCTTTACCGGGCGACGGTCTTGCTCCTAGGGGACGGAAGACATTGGCTACTTACAGTTGTGTAATGCAGACAAAGCAGGGACAATTAATCTTGATAGTTGAGTAATGAAATGACGGGTAAATAAAATAATGTTCATGAATCAAATGCTGTTTAAAAATACAAACACAGTTGCAGAAAACGACCAGAGAAAAATAATAATTACGTAGAGAAGTAATTACATAAAACTTACATTGTTTCACGGTTGTTTACTTTTTTACACTTGTGAATGACACTAGTCATAATTAGACTAGACTGATGTTGGAATAAATTCATAAGTAAAACAATATAATTACATTATCATGTCAAATTAGGTACATGCACGCTAATATTGAGATCGTCAAAACAAAAACAATAAGATTAAACGATAAACGACATCAAAATTAAAATATGATTAGAATACCTACAGTTAAATGATGCATAGAATGTCAAACAGATTAATTCAAACAGTTTTTCTCATTAGTCGTCACTAAAATTTGGTATAAGTACTGTTTATATTCAGAATGTAAACAATACTTATTTTTTTTGACGTCTCAAGATTCAAGCAAAGAATGCCTTGCGTATCCCAGTGAATAAATTCAATAGTAACACTATCCAAAAGCCATTTTAAAGCTAGCCGCCGAAAGAACAGTTCCCGCAAAGCTTCCGGAAAAATATGGCGCCGTTTGAGCTCGCATTACAAGGGCTCAGCGTGGGGCGGCGCGGCGCAAGCTACGGGCAGTCGAGAATTAAATCTATACCATATGAGTAAAAAAATAACGGAACATATCACACTCTATTTCTCCCCTCGCTTTATATATTATTTAGTTAAGTTTTTGTTAAGGGGTAAAGTAGTGACAGCAGCAACTATGTATCTAATATTATAAAAAATATCTATAGCACAAACATGGATTTGTACTCCTGTAGTGTTCTTCAAGTGTTAGTTTAAATAAATTATAGCAATGAGGATCGATATCTATGGATATAATACAATAAGGTGAATAACATAGCTCATATTTTGGAGAATAAAACTATAACGCATTTAGCTCGCGTATTTTATTTTACTGGGTTTTACTTTAAAATTAAAAAGGTGTGGCTGAATTTTTAGCACTTATATGGATTAACACTTGAAATTATAAGGATCTTACGAGGTAATAATAAGTTCCAAAGTATTGCATTCCTCCTATACAGTAAATATAAGTGAATCTGTGTCGCTATTTCCCAACCCTTGTTCCGAAACCCGAGGCTTTGTTTCAAGTGGTCGCATTTATTCTCCGCATGTCCAAGTCCTCTTTAATTATGGATAATTTATATTCAGATTAGAGCGGCCGGCAGGTGGCCGAACGCACGTGCCGCTTGCTATCGAGTTTATGCCATTTGGTAAGTCTATATTGCTATTGCATGCCGAGAATTGAAGAGAATGCCAAAACTAAAATAGAATTAGGTTGAAAGTTTTATACATTTTGGCATATTAAAACCCCTCTGGTTATTTACAGTACAATTAAATTTTCTGACCGGTTCGAATTTAGGTCGTGAGTAAAATAGAATTTGTAATTATACGTTTCAAAATAATCAATAAGATTCATAAAATTTAGTTCAAATACGAGGTGAACTTTACGTGCGACTCGCACGATTGTTGACTGTGTACAATACACCAGGAACGTGACGTTTCGTTTGCATATGGCAATTGTGTACAATTTTGCATTGGTTTCGTTCGGTCGGTATTGTCGAATGGCACTTGTCTAGGTGGACACCTAGACAAGGACAAGGAGATACGATAAATTAAAAAGTCAGTAATGTACCTATGATACTCTAAAATCTATCTTCTTTCATAAATCCTCATGCCCATTGGAAATGAAACATTCGACTCACTCCAATAACATAAATCAGATCTATATCAGATCCTGGATCGGCGCGATATTCATAAGCTTGATTTACAATAATAGATATTAGCGGCGGTTTGGCGCCGAGTTTAATCCTAACAGGCTATACTATCCACGACAGTTGCTGCTTCATACGTGTGAGTATATTACAATGTAGGTGATTAGAGGAACGCTTTTTTAGAAGATAACTAAGTTACCAAAAGTGGAATTAAATTAATGATATCATTAAGTCAGAGCGTGAGTTAACAAGTTAATTTACTATAGGTATACCTATATTAAATTTCTCGCAAGGCGTAACATAAAATAGCTTTAATTACTTTATTCATCGGTTAGTATGTAGTTTTAGATATGCTTCTATCAATCACCAGACGATGAGCGTTCTATGAAAATCGCCGATTCGCAGATACAAAGCGCATGCATCAACCTAAATTTATTGATACCGTACCTATATATACTAAACGAATATCTCCGAATATGCTATACGATCCAGGGCATAATTATACGAAGCTTCTGAAAGCACTCGGTCCGCATTGATCTATTGATGTATTGTATCGTAATGGGCTAAAGGTTATTCTATAGAAATGAAATAAAAGGAATTAGGCACCTATTGAAATTATCTGGTCTGGTCTCTTGATCTGGAGGTTAAAGACCCTGATTATGAAACCGAGGGAACGGTTGAGACTTCGATTTCTGCAAACGGCAGATATCATTGTGAACATGGGTCTTGCCTTATATGTATGTAAGTATTTAAATATATAAATATATAGACTTATCAATTGTCTAGTAGGTAGGTACCCATAGTACAAGCTTTGCTTCGTTTGGGACTAGATTAACTAGTGTGAATTGTCCAAGGATATATTATTATTAAAATTATTATTGTAACAACCAGACATTCCTAAAAGATATTATTTTCAAGTTATTGATAAATACTGTGATAGTTAGACGAGCGACTACACTAGATGGCGCTGTCTGTACCAATTGTTGAACTTTAAATATTTTATTAGCTTAGTTACTATATAGTTAATGTTATGTAAAATAATCTCGACACTAGTAAACAAATAATCTGCACCGCTTTGCATTGTATAAAGCATCATTTCACTAAAATGATACATTAACTGTCATTTTTTACTCAAGTTGCCGCTAGATGTCACTATCACACTGAATGTAAAATTCTACATCGCGGTGTTAAGATTTCTCCTGATTTAATGACCTTCTGTAGACAATTTTGTTTAAATTGAGAAAGATAGGGAATCGGCCTTGCATCCGAGAGACTTCCGCCTTTGGAATCTTACGGTACTTGATCGATCGCGTTTAACACAATCTTGCTTCCGCCCTGGAACAACTTTGTGCCTCTCCATCGTATCCATAGATTATCTTTGTAACTTGTATTTGGTCTATAACTCGCAATAAAAACTAGTCTTGCCTCAATCGGACTTTCTGTCTCTCGCCTATCCTGCCACCAGCGTGAATTTCCCGGACGTCACCCCACCACCCCACCTTACAAATTGGCGCCCAACGTGGGGCCCGAGACTTCACGCTTCAACAGCTTATGCCTGAGACACGTTCGAAGACAAGACAGCAGGAGAAAAAAAGAAAACATGTCAGTCAACATGAGTGATGCACAATTCCAGCAGCTTTTGGCAGCAATTACGACGCAGCCTTCAATACCGGCTCCACCACCACTGCCACCACAAAGCCGCGCATCATCATTCGCCACTGCGAATTTCTTCTATGACGGCGAACGGGACCCAGCCATAGTTAAAACATTTTTAACTGCAGCATCATGTTACAAGAAATGCGGGAAGGACGGCAAATATAGACACTTGCGCGAAAACCAGTGTTGCCTCCTACGAGCTTTACCAATGCTAGCGCACTGGAGTTGCTCAGATGCCAGCCAGTATGCAATCGGTGCTGTTCCGGTCCAGGGGGAGGGGGACCACGAGCTATATAAAGGTGACGGGGAAGTACTACCCCCACCAGTTTAGCCTTTATGATTAGAGAAAGTTAGCGAATCGGCCTTGCATCCGAGAGACTTCCGCCCTTGGAATCTTACGTACTTGATCGATCGCGTTTACCCACAATCTTGCTTCCGCCCTGGAACAACTTTGTGCCTCTCCATTTATCTTAATAGTCTTGTATCTGCGAAAACCAGTGTTGCCTCCTACGAGCTTTACCAATGCCTAAAGGCACGAGGCTTCCAGTTTCACAAGGAACACGTGTCAGTGACATTGGCTGATGGAATTACGCACTGGAGTTATGCAATCGATGCTGTTCCGGTCCAGGGGGAGGGGGACCACGAGCAATATAAAGGCGATGGGAAAGAACTGCCCCACCAGTTCAGCTTTTACGAAAGAGGGGGAGGCCCAAAAAGAAGGCCACCCAAGAACCTCAGAGGACTGCCCACCGCAGGCGCGGTCAACCTAAGAAAGAAGAACAATAACCTTCAACTTCTGGCACTTTGTCGGGGCGCCTGTCAGTGCCAGAGGGGGAGACTGTAACAACCAGACATTCCTAAAAGATATTATTTTCAAGTTATTGATAAATACTGTGATAGTTAGACGAGCGACTACACTAGATGGCGCTGTCTGTACCAATTGTTGAACTTTAAATATTTTATTAGCTTAGTTACTATATAGTTAATGTTATGTAAAATAATCTCGACACTAGTAAACAAATAATCTGCACCGCTTTGCATTGTATAAAGCATCATTTCACTAAAATGATACATTAACTGTCATTGTTTACTCAAGTTGCCGCTAGATGTCACTATCACACTGAATGTAAAATTCTACATCGCGGTGTTAAGATTTCTCCTGATTTAATGACCTTCTGTAGACAATTTTGTTTAATTTGAGAAAGATAGGGAATCGGCCTTGCATCCGAGAGACTTCCGCCTTTGGAATCTTACGGTACTTGATCGATCGCGTTTAACACAATCTTGCTTCCGCCCTGGAACAACTTTGTGCCTCTCCATCGTATCCATAGATTATCTTTGTAACTTGTATTTGGTCTATAACTCGCAATAAAAACTAGTCTTGCCTCAATCGGACTTTCTGTCTCTCGCCTATCCTGCCACCAGCGTGAATTTCCCGGACGTCACCCCACCACCCCACCTTACATTATAGTTATATTTGCAACAAAAAACAAGTGAAAACGTTTCTCAGAAACAAATTAATTAGCAAGGTATTATTAGTACCTAATTGTATATTTCTCGACATATCAAATATATTAATATTGTAGGAGCCAACCAAAGCGATTAATATTGAAGCAACTCAAGTTTGTAATGTAATATGTCTTAGTAAGATATCTGGTTCGGTACACAACTATTAAACTACTGAAACTAATTAAGATACCTATAGAGAATCACTAATAAACATGTCATATGATCTAGGCGATTAAGATTCAACCAATGAATGAATTCAACTAACTAATTATTAATTCTATCAAACTGCCTATTATACTCTTATTTAATAATAGACTGCGAAGGATAATCGTATACAGATCTTACATGTAATATACCTATCTAACAGGTAAAGTTTTGTAGTAAAAAAATAAATTGTTCTCTTAAGTGCATTGATGTAGATTAATGCATTGAAAAACACACACGTAGGAACTCATCGGTCTTGTGAACTGTACATTACAAGGTTCCGTTATCAGTACTTAATTTACATTCGATTGATATTATCATAATATAAATGTAACAGTAAAGCTATGTCTGTCTGCTGCATTTTCACGTTTAAACCATTGAAGCGATTTAAGTAGTAAAGGGGTACTGTATGGGAGAGGGGGGTTAATCGTGGACGGTAGCTATTAAATATCTAATATGTACCTAGTAGGTACCTAATATGTGTCGCTAACAGTACTGTATTCATAATTGTGCCGATATGGATGGTTAGTTTCCTGATCATTGTAGTGTTACCAATGTAAAGCAGTCGTGCTTATAAGTACGGCGCGAAACGATGAAATAGAACAATTACGAGTAGATAATGATCGGGTCATAATGATATTTATATCTGTATCTTTAGCATGTGGGTGTAAAATATATAATATTCAGCATAGTGAAAGTTCCATTCCCACCCACGTATTTGACGTTCCATAGGTACCCGACGCGTTAAATGCTTTAAATTTCATTTTAATGTATTTGGATCATGGATCATTGTTCCGATTTACCTTCCTATAATTTTTTAAACTATCCATCCAGGCGTTCACACATGACAGTTAAGCCAGTAGCATTTTGCATTACTTTAATTCCTGCCGTGTTAACGATAAATGCAATAGGAATAATCTATATATGAGTTTCATATGTATCTACTTATTGTGTTTATCGTCAGCACAGCAGGACCGTCGCATTTTTTTTTATTTTTTAAAAAATGAAATTTTATTCTGACGAGGTTCTTGCCTAGTCTTTGTTTCTTCATTGTTTTTGTTTAAAGGAAACATAGATATAATGCGATTATTCCGTATCCTGAACAATTATCTACCTGTCCTTTTTTACGTTACTACTCATTTCAGTTATTAGGCTCCCTTTCATTACTTCAGTGCACTATTTAGCTTTAATGCCCTATTAACACTCGCCAATCGATACTGTCGCGTGATATATTGAACACAACAGATCGTCCGACGCGACGCACGTGCCAATAGTCGCTCACGTTATTAGCATAGCTAGCGATTGTCAAACTAGAACTATAATAGGATCACGTTGTCTTGATGTGATTGGCGATTGTATCAACTAGAACCAACAACAAGTATCGTGATTCACGAGGCATTAGAAGTTTTAAATTGAGTTAGGTAGTTCGCATAAGCACTTATTTACTGTTTTTATATCCCCTTAACCTCTTCAATACGTACCTACCGTACCATCAATCATTCACGATCGTCAATTTTAAATTAATCTATATATTCTTCCTTCATTCCTTCATGTTCATGTATTAAACACGACGTAATGAAAATAAACTTGTTCTCGCATCATACTGTTTATTTAAGAACTTATATGTAACTAAACAGTACGACCGCGATCGTTAAAGTTTCACACGAGAGTAGTTAGCGAACGCGGTAAGCAAGAAAGTATCGAGTAACTTGTTTCTAAACTCAAACTTAGGCTTCAGGTGGGTAAAGATAACTAGCTTTGCGAACTTACAAAGAATCAATTTTCATGTGCGTAATAAACTATGGTTGAGTTAAATTAGTTTTCAGCCGTTTTGCTACTTGTACCTACCTACCTAGGCGAATTGTTAGTTTTAAAAATTGGGTGTGACATAAGCCACAAGAATGTAAGTCCTGGTATTTCCTGCTCTATTAAAAGAAAAAACATTGAAATTTGATAATTTTAATGAATTATTTATTGCGAGCCTAGTCAAAACATTTTTTTGGCATTATCTTTTTATAGATTTAGCCTTTAGACTTTGGCTATACAGAATGAGTAATTTACCCTACACACAAATTAAACAAACATGATAATCAATTTGTTATTCTGATGTGAATGAGCTTATCTCATTCAGAACTTTCATTAAACTTCATTCAGTAGTTTTGGCGTGAAAGAGTAACAAACATTTACGCATTCATACATTGATATAAACTTTCACATTTATAATATTTCTAAGATAAACCGACTTCACGCTTGGGTGTTCACTCGCTCAAGAACTAAACACAGTGTGAAGATTCTAAGAGCAAGCATATTGAATCAGTGGAGGCTCACTACCTCTAAATCTGGGTCAGCCTACCGCAAACTTTAAATGGGCAAACCGACCGCAAAATAGTGGGGGTGGCAATCATCTTGAGTCACAAGTCGTGCCTTTATATATGGATTGAGAAAAGTTTTGAATGAATACCTAGTAAACAGGTCAATAACCAGGCGTGACAATCATTTCATCTAATTACTTTTATAAAGTAGTTATGTTATACACTAATTTGTACCATACGAGTTTATCGTTGGTGTGAAGTTACGCGTGTAGTAATAATCAAGAAAACCTTAAGAAGTTATTACATTTAGCATATAAATATCATTTCAAACTTTATCAACCGCAACTAAATCGACCAAGTAATATAGTACCTAGCTAGACTTATTTGAAAGTTGTTTTTATTGCAGTGCCCTCAGGTAGATAGAATCAGAAACTATCAGTGAGGAATCCCAATAGAAAAAGTGTATCCACATTGGATAAACCGTTTTGGAGCTAAACTGTGAGTCGGTAACACACAAACAAACAACCATTTTATCTACGTCATGAGTAAATAATAGGTACGTATACGTTCATTTACTCATCTCGAATTAATTTCAGTTTTTTAATTATGCACATTAACCATACATTACTACAAAATTATAAATGTTAAACATGATGAAATTAATTAATTTGGACGGGTTTTAAAATTGTATATTTACAGTCACGCCGTGAGGATTAATTATCAAGAATACTGTACGTATTCTATAGGTAGGTACCTATTTAAGTAGGTAACATTTTGTTTTTCTTAAGCATGAGTAAAGACGATCTCTAACAAATGATTTCCTCCGAAACAGAATTTAAAACTATTCTAAAAATAAGACAGGTTTATTTTTAGTGCCAGTTAGCCACAAATAACGAAATTCAATTTGTTCCAGTTCGCGCCGGTGTGTAGTCTCTCGGTGTCAATAGCCAAGTGTAGAGGCAATAAAATGTGGCCGAAAGAGAACGCCGCTTCCAGTCTATGTGAAGTGCACCGTGTTTTTCTATCCAGGTATATCTTCTTTTCAATCCCCGACAAAAAATGGAGTCCTATAATTTCGTAGTGTTAGTGTATTTTGGCGTCTGTATGGTTTGCGTCTCTGTGTCCTGCAAACCTATACTTGACATAAACGATATTATAGATGAAGGAACAAAGAGGTATTTTATAAGTAACTATCAATCGACGTTTAAACTTTCTTTGCCATCTAATTATCCATTTTCATCATCTTCAAGAAAATATATACTACACGCTAACAGGGTCTTTCTCGTAGTAGGTATATTTTTTTTATTAAAATACAGGAATTAAAATGAGGTGAAAATTACTTATTAAAGGTTAACTTGGTACATAAAAAGGAAGTTAGTTGGAATACTTCACAATCTAAAACGTTAATTAGGAACATATTTCCAAGATAGTTATTGAATTAAAATGTTTTACGTCTTCCGTTGAGGGGTTTGTAAAGAAAAGCTGTAAATACAACCTAGCGTCTGATGTAAAAAGCTTTGAAATATTAAAGTGCAATAAAAATGTGTTGCCGGCAGCAGGCCGCAATACTATTATTTGCTTCCTTCCTCAACTTTCAGGAAACTTCCACGTCTCAAACTCTGCTTTATAATTATGCTGGGTATAGTACATTAACTCGGAGACAACATAAGCACTGTTTATATCCCCCTAAGTCACAGTACGGCCATTTTTTATAATACTGTTGCCACTGTTTAAAATTTTCTATTTTTATTGATTAAGCATATAAGTTTATATAGTTAAATAAGTAGTATTTTTTTGTAAACATAACTGAGGTATTTTTGGCACCAAGAATATGATTTAATATAAATATTCATAATTCATTAAAGTCACCTTAATTACGGCCGATTTTAACCTCTTAAATATCGTGTAGCTTCCGAGCGAGAACGCAAAACTCCCACTAATTCCACGCAAATTATACACAGGAGTTGTGTGCCTTGTAAGTCTCGTAACCGAGTTGAAATATGACATAATTATCTCAATTTAGTCGTCAATTAACAGACGCTCCATGTTCTCCGTAAATCGAGAACTTAAGCTATCACGACAATAATTCTTCTCATTTACAACAGAAATTGTCGCGGTATTATTTCGCCGGCGTCTGTCGTTAGTTGCAATTTAGAGGGCCTCATTATCGGGCAAACGTCGTCCGAGGGTGGTTTTAATGCTTATTTATTGAAAGGCTTCTGTCTTCGCGGCTGGTCGAGTTATTTTCTAGCGGGATCATTGTGTCAGCGGGGCGAGTTTTATGTGGCCGAGGGTCGTAACGTTAAGCCACAATGGGAACAAACTTCCGACAGTGAAAGGATTGTACAGGATGTCTTAAGTTATTCCTGATATATATTTTTTAGTTAATTTCATGTGATATTAAAATTTAATAATTCAATGCTATAGTAGTTTTCGCATTTATGATAGCAGTAGGTATATTTGTAACTTACCTACATGTATATGAACACAAAACGCGGTCATTGAACAAATCAATACCTACATATGATTCGAGTTTGTACTTACATTCAAAGACAGTCAGCATGGCTACAGCGGAGACAGCGTCACCGACGCCATTTTCAGCGACACACTCGTACGTGGCATCGTCGCGCTGCGCCCGCACTGGCTCTATTCGCAATACTGCGCCCTTAGCGCCGGGACCGGGTGCTTTTTCCATGTCCAGGACTTGGTACCGGGATTGCATGCCTGTGAAAAAATAAAACATAACAGTTAGATAGTAAAATATAAAATTTACTGCAATATTATTATGATCATATTTTACAACTATTCCACCTTATTCACGAAGAATATAAATCTAAATTAAAAATTCATATAACATCTATAATTGTCTCGCCTTTGTAAAGCATCATTGCACTTTGCATCGTTAAGAATGCTAAAAAAAATAGCACGCGAGTAGCTCGGTTGAATTTTACCACGAGGGGATAAAGTTTAAATTACTGAAACAGTTGCGACGATAAGTTTACCCTTAAACTTGGATGTTGATAGGGTTACCTATTACCTATTCTTAACCATTATCATGACATGTCAACATTCTACTATACCTATACGAACATATTTCTTTATATTACACAAGTACAGATATTTGTATAGGTGAACTTCATATGGGACCGGATTATTGATTGACATGATTAGAATCGTTTTAAAAACAAAAGTAGGTATACGAGTCCGCATCAGAATTAGTGTTAAATTAGACATAATTATGTTTAGAACGAAAATGACCTAACTCGAAAAGAGTCACTACGCGAATTCAAAATTATAACCTTAGACTTAGAATCCTTAATGGAGTAACGATATATTTTGTGTTGAGTCACTTTCGTTCTCAACATGCGTATAGATTGTTGTATTTTTTATACATCGCTTTCAAATAAACGCGATAGTAACAGCTGCCTCGATCTAAACTGCAAGAAAACCTTCTTCAACGCTTTAACAAGCTTAAATCTGTTACGACAACCCTGGTGGGGCGACAGAGCTAAATCGCCACTCGTTGTGTGTGCCAAGAAAATGTGTCTCACCCCGAGTGAGAATAATTGTGTTGTCGACGCGTGACCGCACGGTTTTAAAGCGTCCTCTTCATTCCGTTATCTCTTTTGTTTTGACTTTTGTTTTCTAGTCGTTCGCTATTGGTTTAGTGGATTGATATGCTCCGTTTAGCGAGAGTGTAGATATTGTATGATTTCATGACTGTCTGCTTCCGAATAGTAGTTCCAATGTTTAAAATTATGAGTAAGTCTCTTTTTTGGGTAGGTACTTACAAGTCCATTCTGTTATTGTTAAGGGGTTATTGTATTGTTCAGCACTCCTGTTACCACGAATGTACATAATCTACTCGTGTTACTTAAACAGCGTATGAACAAA
Organism: Polylopha cassiicola; assembly: GCA_038024825.1. Lineage (NCBI taxonomy): Eukaryota > Metazoa > Arthropoda > Insecta > Lepidoptera > Tortricidae > Polylopha > Polylopha cassiicola. The sequence continues at coordinate 7,817,685 of CP149044.1, read as the reverse complement.
ATTGTAACATCGTCATGCATTTATTGTACCTACAGCGTGCTTAAATAAAGTGTTTGCTCACAACACGTCTATTTCAGAAAGATAAAGATTCATATTCGCCAATATCTCCAAATATAAGTGATGTGCATGATCAAATGATTAATTTGTCAGAAAGCACATGAAAGCAAACAATAAAGCTATTAATCAGCTTTGCGCGAGAGTCGTTTGTTATTGCCAAGAAATGGCCGAATTCTCATACACTAAGATTGCGGTACACAATTTATTACAGTAATCATTGTCTTGTAGCGTTCTTGAGATATCACGTTTTGTTTTCTTTCAGAAACTATTCTTATAATAGAGAAGATTGTAAACGAAGGTTACGGTTACCAAAGTTTAGGTCGGTCTTAAATTATGTAACAAAGACTATTGTTTGAATTGCCAGAGTTTCACGTTTCGTTCGTGTATGTCAATTTCATATAATTTTTATTCATTTCGATTGCTATTATATATTGGCACTGGTCTAGAGGGACTCAAGATCATATATTTTATTTGTATTTGTAATATATTTTATATCGGTATTGCTTAACATCAAAAAGAAATAATGATGATTAAAGTCTTTCTCAAAGTTATTTTATACATTTAAAGATATATAAATATAATGTATATAATTATGATTTTCCACTATCAAATGTAACTTTATACCTATCATTGCTTATAGATTCGATTATATATTTTCATATAGTTTTTTTATTCTCAATGTCACCGTAATGTTAATGTCGTTTGGTAAGAGCTTTTCTTATTCACATCGGCAAATGTGAAGACAATGGCTTAGCTCATAGAAAATCTTTTTGAAATGAATTGCGTGAATTGGAAAAAACTTAAGTTGATTTGTAATAGTAATATGTAAGTATAATATAAGTAATCTATATGAAAAATATAGAAAATTAAAACGTAACCCGTTTTACTAACAATATTCTTACGAATAAATCATCCGATTTGTATTTTGTTTTGGTTTAAGATATTGGTATATTTTTTGGATTTTTATTTTACGCTCACCTTCATTTCCTTTTTATTCATATATTATGCCTATGAGTTCTCTGTAAGCTGATTACATAACAATTTATAGAAAATATAACTTCAAACCACCTTCACAAATTCATTTACTTAAGCAAAAAAAAGCTTCATATTCGGACTATCAGAAGAGCTTGTCGTGAAGATACTGTAATAAATATATAATAGGGAAAATACTTGAGATTACATTCAAGACAATATATATATAAACGTATGGTAAAATAAATTAATAATGTTAGAACAAGTTACTTTTAAAGACTAAGTCTAAAAATGTAGACGTGCTGATTCTATGTGCTGGTTATTTAGAGCCAGACAGACGATTCTATATTTGGAAATAAGGTCACGAAGTTGCCATATGGGTACTTTAAATCTATTCAGATTTATATTATAACAAACTGTTATAAAACTGATACAACCGAAATTGAGAACCGCCACTCTTTCCTTTAAGAGTCATTCAAATTATCTTACTCTAACAATGTATTATTAGAGTATCATATATTTGTATTATATATTTTATCAGTAAAGTAAAGAAAATAATTTGTAAATAATTGTGAACTTTCTTTAAGCCGTGTAATGTAACGATATCATTTATAAAATATTTGTTCTACCAATACATATCAATATTTATATTTACTGGGATTTATCGTGATTATGTTGATAAAAGCAACGGTTTCGATAACATGTCTGAGCTCCATTTATTAAATCTAGAGTTCTTATTTCTTTCGTCTGCCCTAGCAACTCGCGACCTTGCAGCTTGTTTTTATATTGATAGACATGTATTCTCAATATTATATTATGATATATATATATATATATATATGTATATAAAGGTATATTATATGTATGTACTTTGCACTTAGGTACATTTTTCATATCAGTACCTAGTCGAGTCCAAAAACAGTTTTTACACTTGACAATAACATTTACCTTTACAAATAAAAACAAATCTGGTTAATCTAAAAAACAAACTGGTAACACTCGCGTAATCCATCATGGCGCGCGTTGACGTGCCCCTGATTGACAATCTTGAAGTGACTTTGTTCTCGCGTACATTTTATTGCGTCGTTTGCCTAAGAAGCTCGTAAATTATTTGCAATGCGTGTTAGTAGCTTACATGGATGTTGAGTGGTTATTAAGTTATAACGCTGTAGCTTAGTCATTATAAATGGGTATGCATTTTTGTCTTTTTAGTTTATTCCGTATGCCAGTTGCAATTGGAGGCAGCTCTAGGTTACCAGGTATTAAGACTTGTCCATCACAAGTTGACAACGTTGATGTGAAATGACACGCGACTATAAAAACTTGCTTATAGCAAAACCAGAACAGTAGGTCGACCAAAGGAGAGGATCACAAGATATATAACATTACATATATGATAAAAGGACCAACTTCTATGACAAAGGTCCTGTGACCAAACGTTTTATTATGATTGACAGTAGTTAAGACATTCACTTAAACTTACACGACTTTTCTATCGAGCGTAATTGACAAATAACTGACATTTCACTTCAAACTTCCGTAAACAAAAACAACTTGTCTAACTTTGTGCTAAACTATTCGGATACAAATAAAAGTATTAACAAACAACAGATCCGTTAAAAGTGTTTTGGACTAAAATAAATTTAGACGTGTCCATAAAATCTATGCTATATTCGCTTATCCATGTATGTTATTAAATAGGTAATTCATTTCAAAGTTAAAGTAGTACAAAAATAAAAAAGATATTCATGTGTACACCGAACACCCTTCACTGTTTCTGTATATATAATATATAAAAAAAACGCCCTGGAAAACCCAATTCACAGAGTTTATAATTTATGAATTAAACACCACTTAATAATTACTAAAATACAATTTCCCTTTTCATCATTATTTACAAAACAACGTTATGCATGTTTTTTATCGACATTACCTTTTTGCTTCAATGGCTAATAACTCAAGTTGTATCATCTAGGGTGTCATTGTTTTGACTACTTCGTTTTAATAATAAATTTGCTGTTAATTAGGTAAACATTTTGCGTTTAGGCGTGTACGCTTCTAATGGTTTAAATTCACTCACGCTACTCAACGATGGGCACGCTATTCTAAATTTATATCATTTATGGGTAACTTAATGGTTCTATCCAATTTTAGTTCATTGATAAGGTTGTACTAAAATAGCAGGGTCATTTTTATCAAATAAAGGTTACCTACCTACCTAAAAATACACGTCACTGAAATCTAAAACGTAACTTGGAAATCCAAATGGCAATCAGTAACAAATCCCGAGAACATTGACTCCGTCCAAGTCGGTAACCACGAGACGAATGACCGGGGAGAATGCGGGTAGACATATTGGCAGCAAGTGTGACAAAGCAGACAGAATATGAAATAAGACCGGGAAGTGTGATCCCCAACATCACTCTTTCATGCCCCGCACCCAAGACAGGAATGATCGAGTCGATAACATTTTTCATGGGAAGCGATGAAACTATTTAGAGGGGGCAGCCCCCATAAAGGGAGGTTGAGTTTTCGCGTGCGTGGCCGGACGATTCGTTTTTTCAGCTCATTGCCCCGGGCTTATAGATGTCGTTACCGGTCCAGATATTTATGATCCGAAACCGAGGGTTTTACATTTCAATCACGAGGAAAATTATAGACATCATAACGAATAATCTCCCTTTTGCGGTCGCTCCATGCATGACGTCGCGTTTGAGGGTGGTGTTTTTTTGTCGATTGCTGATGTCACGGGATTACGGTTGAGCTCCGATAACAATGTTTATGATCTGTGCCGAGCCGCAGATAGGCAGCAATTATAAATCCAACCATGACTGGTTACATAAATGAACTCTAGTGATTTGAGTGACAGTTACATAAAAGAAGAATTATTTGTTTTCTGTACCTGTTCCTATATGCGAGTAGATATCTTATATTAAAAAATATGTACGCTTATAGTCGTTGAATATATTTCATGTATATTAAATGATAGCTTTTGTTTATATACCTACTTGAATTATACTTTCACTACCATCCCACATACTGATGTAAGATCCACGTACAACTTTCCGCTGCTTTTAAAGTCCACATTAATCTTATAGTTCAAAAGAATAGCTTACGTGCGAGGAACACAAAGGATAAACCCAAGCGACACGTAAACTCGGCGGGCAAATGAGTCGCATGATTCAACGGTCGACGCGGGACATCTACAGCGGAATACAGTATGGCTCATCCGCAGAAAACTTTCCGGAAAGAGTCTAAGCAATTGCGAACTTGTATCGAATTTTTACTCTGCAGGCGAAAAGTAAAATAAAATACAATATTATATGTACAACAAACTTTCCTAAATAACTAAGACTTTGAATAAATGTTAAAAGAATATCCATTTAAGTATTTATTTACTGCGCAAAGTTAACAGAAGTAGGTAAGTGTAATCCATTTGATTCTTCTACTTTGGAATAATAAAACCGAATCTGATAATTTTATTTAAAAAAAAAACAACAGTGTTAGGTTATGTATTATAGGGTTTTGCTATATCAGCAAAAAACAATAATTTCATCTAATAAAAGTATGTATGATTTCATATATTTCTAATAATATCATACATCTTGCATAGGGCTAATTTAACCGTTTACGTAACAAGACTTGCAAAATGTAGTTAGCTGGTCAGGGCATCGTAGCAAACGAGTATGAAATTAACTTTAGTTGGATGTTTCATTACTATATGTTCATAAAACAATATTATAATACTTACTTGAAACTCGTTTTCCGTTCTTCCTCCACTGGATGTTGGGGACAGGGTCTCCGCGGGCGGCGCAATTGAACGCTGCGATACCGTTGGCTCGCACTTGCAGGTTGCGCGGCCGAATCGTGATTTCAGGCGGATCTGTACAGACAGAAAAATATCTTGTCAGTAAAAAAAGCATTGATTTTGGACTTAAGTTTTGCTTTATGAGCACAACTGGTTATAAAAAAAGAATCCAAAAGTTTACGAGGAACCTGTACGTCAACATTTAAAAAGGTCATAGTTAATACCTAATACAGTATTTTTTATTGTTCGAGAGAAAAAATATCGAATTATGTCCAGTTATATATTCTGATGGTTTCCAAATATCCCGTAACATATGGCACGGTTTATTAATTCAAGTAGTGTTGTCCTCCCCTAGTTTATTCATAGTTGAGATAGGGTGGGAATGCTCTAAAACTGTAGCAAGTGGGCTATCGCTCGTAAAAGACGGCCCTTGTGGTCGAATACATAATTTATCTGTGACTTTCAGCATTTCGGATAGCTAAATGATAATAACAGTAAAGCCACTTGGTCAGCTACTGTTTCAAAATAAAATGAGGTTAGTGTAGGTACTTGAATGAATATTGCAAGGACATTGATTCAAGTAATATAAACATGCACGCTTGATAAAAATATAGCAGTTCTCAGCTGTTTTGGTCCGTTTTTCTGACCTTGTGATAATTCCGAAAACTGAACTCAATACATCCTAGCTTTATGTACGCGGATAGATAGATTTTTAATAGTATTAGTAATTCAGTCCGAAGAAAACAATATATTGACAAAATTGTATGTTGTCTTTTCAATAATCCAATTTATTTGAACAAGAAAAGCATAGACAGTTTGGTATGCTTTCTAGCTGGGTAAGAATTAATCTTAAAATTATTATCTGTACCTACGAATGTGTACTTCATTATATTCGTATGTTATTCACATAGATAGAAGAAGATGTAGATTTGTATAAACCGGCATATATTTTTGACGGATTTCTTTTATTAAAAATATAATTACTACCTAAAACCAACGTTACATTTTCATGTTTAGGGTCTACTTTTTCACGTTATCAACGAAATCATAATCGACAAAGTTCCCAAGTAGTTCACAGCGGCTAGATGCAGACATTAGTGGAATTGGCTTGAATCTGCGGCACATAATTGCGTTCGCGGGCGCATTTTTCCGCGAGATAATGCTATTAATCTTCTGCTCGTAATGAAAATGTACTGAGTCCGCGTCAGCGAAGCTCCCAGGGCTGCCAAAATAATATAAAGGTTTTTATTTTATTTTAAATTTTAAGTACAAGGATAATTTATAATCATGATTAAATAGTTCATTTATAACATTAATTAAGTAGTTGAAGTGGACAGTCAATCTTAGTCTTTTTCAAAAGCTAACAAACTAGGTAGGTATAAAATGAAGTCATTAACCATAAAATAAATATAAAGGAATTTATATTAAGGAATTCAATTAAGATTATTTCATCCACATTTCGCTCATATTCCTATTGTATAGGTATACGAAATAGGCAGCCCTAGGGACAGTAATGCATTAGGGAGCAATCTCGCAGTCAGATTCCGTGTCATACAACCGACAGCTAAAGTTACGGAACAAGTTCCGAGCTGCGAGACTTAAAACCCGCTACTGACAAATTTAATCATTTACTACGGGCGTCGAAAATGCATGATAACCTTTAGTAACGTTTCAAATTTAAATAGGAATCCTGATAATAGCATTCAGTCGAGGCTGGATATGGTCCTAAATATTATGAATATATAATTATATTTTTTATAAGTGAAACTATACAAATTCTAAAAGAAATGCAATTAAGTTGGGAGGCCTTTCTTCGACTCCGAGAAAAATTTCGCTCCACGTACGTACGTATTTCTACCTACTGTACGAAAGTAAACATAAAAATATAACAAACATATATAAATAAAGATCCACAAACGTCAGACCATATTCTCCCTGAGGCAGACTACCTACGCATGCAAAAATACAAGGAGGAAAACGGTTAATTAAAATTAAAATTTCGTAAGTTTTTCTTATTATCAGTAAAACGTTTATATCACAACCAGACGCCTACCGTTATCTTAATACCGTTTACGAAACGAACCGAAACGAAAATATCTAAAGGGACTCAAAAAGAACATTGCCCGCTATTGGGAGCGTTTGATTTCTGAACTAGAAAATGAAATCCCATTTAGTTTTCTATACGTACGTTGAGGTCACTCCCAGGGGTCGTCCGGGATCGATGTGACATTAATAAACGAAAGAGTAGCGTATTTCGGAGGCTGTCACGGAGTTAAAATATTCATGGAACGGACACCGCTGAGGTCGGTGTGAGATTAGAGATATCCGAAAAAAGGTGGATCGGCTTTGACCGCGTATTATCCAGGGAAACAATTCATACAAGCGTGACGGTGCACGACTTCCGTATCCAACTGAGTTTTGAAAGGCATTTAACCAGCGCAGAATCAAAAGTTAAGCTTTTCTTAAAAAAAAAAAAATGTGGTTGGCGTATAAGTATACCGCGCCACGCGGCGTTATAAAAGTTTTATGGGAGTGAATTGAAATTATATTGAAAGTGGGTTGTGTGCCTAGCTAATTGGAAATTAGTGAAATTTTATGCCTTTATGTAGCTCTCGCTCGATTTTTAAGTTGAAAACACCACCGGTGGGATAGTTATTTTCGTTAAATTCACAATAAATATACAGGTACGCAATATTTTGAATTTTCTTATAAAGCATACACAAGCACTGCCGGGCGCGTTCAAAACAAGTTGATGCGTTCCGTGTTTTACAGATTAGGTTGCGTTCTAAACACAGTATTAAATAATTACAAGGTTTGATCAGTGGTAATAAAATAACCAAACCATAAAGTAAAGAATTAAACTAGAAACGTAAGGAAGTTTAAACTTTTTATGTTTATGACATGGTTCCAATTTTGATTGCTACATAGACAGATACTTTGTTTTTACTTTAATAAGCTTATTAAAAAAAATATCGGTACATACTATTATTAGGAACTTATTGGAATCAATTGCCTACTACGTATTTTTGGATTATGGTTATTTTATTAGCATCCGAAGCAATACTCATCCAATTGTCGGGCGTCATAGATTCGCGAGAAAATCTAGGATTACGACAGCATAATAGTCACAACGAAGTCAGTAACCATTTCAGAGCTCGTAAACAGAAGCAATGAGTTTCTGTATGTACTGACCTGTATGGTTTGTGTTCACTAGTTGAAGAGACTGCCCTGTTAACATAATATAAATTGAGACTACATTTACAGTACCTAACTACATTGAAACTGGTAATTATTTAAATATTGGACAACAGTTAATTGCGGATCAACATACCATTACATGACCTGTTTATATTGTAATTCCCTTGACCTAAACATAATAATTATATTCTCTACTAAAAATAACAGAGACCGTGTTAGAAAGACATTGCATAAAGCATTTGCGACCGACGTCACGTGCAAAATCTAGGTAGTCATAAAGTGATATATCGTCATAGTAAACTCGTCATAAAAATAAGGTTCACAGAAACGTTTTTTTACTATCCTTTCGGGGGTTTTTTATGCATTTCATAAAAGGAGTCCTTTTGTAATCATTTTGTGCATATTTTATGTCTCGTTTCTTGAATTTACAATAGGCGTGCCCCGTGGGTTCACCTGCGCGGAATTCAATTATCTTGCGGCAACGGGACTATAAATATCTGTTCTTATATAAAGATTAAATGGGATTCCGTTTCTGTACTAAAATTCATCAAAAGCGAAGATATAATATTAGTGAAGATTACGTCAATGGATAGGAAGATATTTTACATTTACTTGCTAACCAGAAGTACCTACCTATGCACGGTGGTTCCGCCATAGGTCATAAGTCTGAAAACTCATTAGTCCCTATACAATAACCAATGACGGCCCTCGATAGACCGATAAATGACCTAATCAAATATATATAGAAAGTCAGTATTTGATATGATTTTCGGTCTATATTTAACCGACAAAGTGAACACATTCGTAATAAGGGCAACGGCTCTTATCAGCGACTCATCGGACAACTAATTTTTAAGTGTGATTTTTCGAAAGTCTATGCAGTCGTGGTTATTTTTAGAACATGGATATTCAAGAAAAGGGTAAGTTCAATACTTTTTCACATATCTTGTAATATTTAATATTCGGTTTTTGAAACTGACGACCCTCTACGCCATGCATCTTTGAATGTAATTTCTTTATTATTTTGTTTAGTTCAACTAGGCCTTACTAAAATGTACATACTACTACAAGTTTCTTTTCTACTTTGTAATAAAGATTTGGCTATATACTTCTGATTACGCATTAATCTAGCTGCGTTTAACTGCGACTGTGGATACCACAGGGCTTCTACGCCTAAATAGTACTCGAGCGTAGCGGGTCTACGAAATTATCTAATTAAGGATTTCGTTTTTTTACAGGTACTTGCGTCGAATGCTCCTTTCCCATTCCATTATTTGTAATTTAGTGCTTGGCGAAAGGCACAATATAGAAAGAAAAAACCACGTGCTTCAAGTTTTCATGTCTTATTTCGATAATTTTGAAAACATCGACTTCCATGCGTTGGTGCGCCGTGTTTTGTTCATATTATGCAACTGATTAGCCTCTTATTGGAAAATAGTGGCAAGGAGCAAGTCGAGACTTGTTTCTAAGTATTCAGATTACTTAAATATATTTAAAAGTGTTAAATTGTCAAGATGTGTCAGTGAACCCCAGGAAGCTGCCTGTCTGCCTACCTGCCTGACAAGAATCTGTTTGATTGTTGCGGTACTATTTTAAAAGATTTATCATCTGGCTACAAAAATGGATTGTAAAAAACTTAAGGAATATGCTCTAGAACCCGCAAGGCTATTAGTGCAGGAATATCAGTGGTACAATCTACCCACATCACACATACCCCAAAGTGCTTATTCATGTTTCTGAAGTCATAGAAAAATCTTTATTATCAATCGGGGAACTTTCCGGAGAAGCAGCTGAATCCAACAATAAATATTTAAAGAGTTTTAGAAGACAACATACTTGTAAAATGTTAACTGAATTAACCAACTCAGATTTAATACATAGACAAAAGTGTAAAATCTGATCCTTTGATTACTGGTCTTCGAAAACTTCCCTGTAAGAAAAAAACGCTGTTAACTAATGAAACATTATATTTATTACGAGTTTAAGATATAATTTACATTAGCTTATGTCGGTACATAAAAAATGTAAATTGATATTGTGTAATTGTGCATGTTAGAAATGTAATTTATATTAGATTTGTTTATTGCTTTAGTTGTGTGTTTAGAATTATTTTGGTACTGAATTATTATTATTTTATACCATTTATTAATGTTTTAATAATAATAAGTTATTATTTATCATATTACTAATTGATAACATGTTGTAATTATTTATTAAAGTAATTATTGTAGGTATGACCAAATTAGCTTAGGTATTATTTAGGACCAAAATGTTGTTTATAATAATGTACAACATAATAATTTATATTTTTTTAACATAAAATGTTGTTTTATAGTATATAAGAACATTTACAACTAATTATAATAGTAAACTTGGAAGAAATCTACTTATGACCGCCCCTCCTTGGCGGCCGGACCACCGTGCTATGGTGTTTTTCTAGTAATAGTATACACGGAATAATGTAACATCTCGTTGTTCATAAGACGTTTGTGAATTTTTCCTTAACAGGAAAACATTTAAAATACCTTTGGAGAGCAATTAAGTGTAATGAACGGAGAAAGGACCCCTCTGTTTTGTATGTAAGTTGAGTTTATAATCATCAAAATCAAGGGGTAGCCAAGCAGTTTGTTTGAGTTTACATAATATTGCATTTTGTGTTCGATTAATGACATCATCTTGATGGACTCTATAATTTTGTTTGACGAGACACTCCTATAACGTCTATTCCTTTATTGAAATTTTTGTTATATAAATGAAAAGTTTCTTGCTCCAAAAAATCCCGTGAAAATGTTGCGACGTGACGGATACTGAATCTACGAAAACTATAACATGAATGGTCACGTTTGATACATTCCGAATTTGAATTCCACTGCCATATACCTACGTGCCTATAAAAATAGTCAAACAAAACTAGTATTTTTTTATCACATACGTTTCTTTGTTTATTTAAAGAATGTGACCAGATTAATTTGAAGACCTAACTTACAATATGCGTGTATATTTATACTGTACAATATCGTACTCTTATTTATTCATTATGTTGTGAATGTTCGAAAATACATTAAAATTGAAACGACATGTCATATTTCGATTGAAAGGAATGAACCTGGGAGTATGAAGTTTCATATATGTTATGATAATCAAGTACTTTCTCATTTAAAATTTCAAAGGAGACTGCCCTAAGCATCATCATTAAAAGTTCAATTTTAAGCGACAAAATTAAACGTTATTAAAACTGTATAAAATAACGACAATAATCAATACGTGGAAGTACCTACCGTCGCATTACAGTCATAATGCAAATATCGCAGGAAAGGTTGAAAAATAACAATCTGTACAATAAAGGAAAATATTGCATCATTTACTGTCAACGATTCATTACTCGACGTAATAAAATGGAGCTGATATTGAACAATTTTAAAACCAACGCTGACTCGGCGGCTTAAATATAAAATGAACTTTAAAGTAATGGGCGTCGAGTACCTACTCGTCACATTTACTTTTATCGATCATGTATTTTACTACTCAAAACGTTTTTAAACATCTGGATTGTTTTTTTTAACAAGGTGTAAAAGTAAGTTGACATCATCAAAAATATTATACACGAATTCAATCTGATACTTTCTTATTCCAATGCTGATTAATCCTTTAAGAATAAATGCATACTTTTGTAAAAAGATGAAACGTTTTAAATAAGTCTTAATGTCTGTTATTTTATGTCAGTAATAGGTGTTAAAAGCATAATTATATTGAATTATCAGTTATCAGTGTACACACCTACACCAATATTGATTAGGTAGGTAATATAATAACAATATATTTGTATTATAAACGAACGACGAATTGTTTTATTAAATAGCGCTTTAATCAGGAATCAATATCGGTTGATTACAGCGTTTTGTAATTATATCGAAATCATTATTGCGAATGATCGCGTTCGGACTGTCGATTCATTTTAATGTAGAGGCCTGTTTCATTAAGGAGGCCAACATTGTTAATCGAATGTGAGCGGCTGAACGTACAGGCAATTTATGACAATAATCTGAACGTTCGGTTTTACAGTTCGAATAGAAGAGGATTTATATTCACAGGTATTAAATGATTTTGCAACTATAGTATAAGTGGTTTAAATACCTCTATCTACGTCTATAATGCGGCCCCTGAATTCTGATACGCAAATTAAAATCGAACAACAAACATTATTTCAATAATAATAAAATTACCAGTTATTTTCCAAATACAGATACAAATGGATATTCTTAGAACTGCCAATGACTCGCCAAAAATCTTTTAAGGACAATTTAACATTAATTCATTGTACTCAACAAAACCATCATTATACTATTATATACATATATCGTATGTCGTATTATTCCTAGAATTAAAGGTACCTAATCATAACGTTGATATACTGACGGTAATTATAATATCATATATGCCTTTATCATACGGGTACAGATTCCTCGTTTACTTACCTTTTTATTTTCTTAATATTTTACCAGTGGTGTTCAAAATATATAGTATAAATAAAAAATACGACGCCCGGTGATCTCTGAAACAGATAAAACATTTTAGTAAACACTTACGCGTTAAATAACGGATATATATATTTCCAGAATCGTTGACCGGCGGTAGTGGGGGTATGATTACAGGCTTCTCTTCTGTGGTTGTAGGTATATCCGGGGTCGGTTCCGTTTCTTCTACCTCTTCTGTTTCGTCTGTAGAATAGTTAGTTTTTGAACGCGAGCGGTTGTCGTATTTTATTTCGGTCGTTATTTTATAATTGTTGGTTGTGAAATGTTTAGCAGATTTTTTGTTTCGATTCTATTCTTAAAACTATGAACAATGGTTTCATATTTATTCAGAGCTGTAATAATAATATATCAATATATGATATAGGTAATTTAGGTTACCCCTTAAATTTTTAATTTCAAACTAAAACTTTTATATAAATAAAACAGAAAGGACGCTTTTGATACATATTATAATTATTACGACTCGGAATTTACATTTATTGTTACAGTCTAAAAGGCATTATCATTTCATTCTTTATTACCACGTTTTCCTTTTCAAAACAGGAATTTATTTTACGGTTCTCTTCACATCCTTGTCTTTGAATTAAATTCTTCAACGAAACAAAAATACAAAATGCCTTTTTATCTTTAATTATTTACTAAACTATTGTTTGCTATAGCTTTTACATAAATAGGTAGAACTTATTACAAAAGTACCGCAGTACGTATCTACATTACGTTTAACAAAACTTTTTAGTTAGGAAAGAGCAACAAAAGCTTAGAGTAAGCTACAATACACTTTCCGACAACACGGCTCTATAAATCATCCATTGTTATTATTGAGAAAAAACTCAGCCGATATCTCGATACTTGAGTATCGATGCAATAAATAAATATCGGGGCCACATCGATTATCGGAAGATTTATATCGAATTCTTTGACGTGTATAGTTACGACCATTATTCATACTTGATCAACTCCAGTTGTAGATTCGTTTCGAAGCCTAAAGTAGGTCGATTCTTTGAAGGGGTTTCAGGTACATTGTACAGGTACATCTAGTATAATGCAAATATTGTAATGAGAGTGTATTTGGAGTGCATTAACAAATCGTACATGCTTTAATGTTTGGTTTCACATGTAACAATAGGTTCTGTCGGAGTTCATTGTGATCTTTGTGAAATTTATAATGTAATATATTTTATTTTTAAATGGAATAATAATGTATGCTATCTCAAAGCTTATAAGTTATTAGTCACAATATGTATGTCAAATCGATTTTTTTAGGGGAATACTTCGTTAACATTCTTATTTCGATTAAAATAACTTTTTAAATTATTTAGATTTTTTTTTTTAATAGGTACAGAAGAATTGTCTACTACTATCATTCGCTCAGTCTTGCTACAAACGTGGGCCTGTAATTTTTTTTAAACGTTAGCAAATAAATAAAATAAGCGAGTTAAATCCGTTATAGTTGTTTCATTCCAATACATAGTTAAATTCTAGTTAAACATAGATTTTAAAACTATATATAATGATTCATAACACAACTCAACGCCACTAAGTGAATGGCATTCTACTCTGTAGACAAAAAGGTTAAAAATAAAGAAAGTATGCAGTACAAATACTATAATGCAGGTTTTTAAATCGACGCTATTCGCAATATAAAGTAATTTCGCTTCTAATTTCATGAAGTATGAGCTAGTTCCTAATTCCGCGGACAGCAAAGAAAACTTGGTGGAAATGTAACAATGGCCGCTAAACAAAGCGGATTTCCCTCAAAGGAGCTTTGGTGTAAAAAAAAAACTGGAAATCGGGAGTGAAGAAATAAACGTGCCGTTGTCTTTATCATAAAATAGTTCAACAAATCAATGGTACGATTGTTTTCTCACACGAACGCCAACAGAATAATATCAATATAGTTTGTAATAAAACTATAAGATAGGTAGGTATATTTCATAATGACAATATAACCACAAAATACAATCGCTCTTTCACAAGTGCTTAGTCTTATTAGTACATACAGCGGATCTGTATTGAAAAAAATGAAGCTTTTCGTCACATCGGCGGTAGTGTAGTGGTTATTTTAGGGCCCTACACGTATAGCTAAGTATTTTAGTACAAGCTTCGTGAATATCTATATCAGTTCGTGTGGATTTTATAAAACAAAATGGTTAGCTTATATTAACCATATAAGATATTATTATTATTATATTTTGATACCAGAATAGGCAACACCTCAAACTCATTTCCTATACACGTTCTTGCCTTTCCTTATTTTTTTCAGATAAAATATTTGATTTAGGTTCATATTTCAAATGATTGACAGTTCATAAAGGTAAGCGCACACCGCCGCGATTCGCGTATGCAATATTTCACGGTCCGCGCTCGCGCGATACATGCAAACAAATGGCTTCTCTATCGCCCTTGCGGGATTTATCGAGCGTTCTCGGGTTAATAGCTGGCATTAATATAAATCGCGCCCGCTGCCGCGCGTAACGTGCCCTATTGTTTACAGATCTTTGTATTATTCACGAAGCATTTTTCTTCCGGGTACGAAGTAAAAGCCTTCTTGTGCTGAGACTTTTTCACCTACTTATAAAAAAACTATTAAGTTTTATTTTTACAACAATGCTTTTATTCCATGCGACTTTGTAGTCTAAATAAAATATTCATGGATTCTAGTAAGTGCAGAGATACTTTATAGAAGTACTTTTTAATGCCAAGGTAAGGTATTTCTTTCTTACGCATCGCCTTTTCTCACTAGGTATACACCTAGTGAGAAAAGGCGATGCGTAAGAAAGAAATACAGTAAAACGAAAACTTGTGATGGGTCGAGAAAAGGATACAGGAAATAATTCAAAACGGAAGCTTCAATTTGATTTCTGTTAAAAACCAGGATAAAAGTTCATTAAAACTTCTACTTCAAAGATTTACCCGTATAACATCTCTGTCACCTGATAAAGTGAAAAGTCGAAAAGATAGTTATTAATTCACTGGTGATTTATTAATCCGATTTCAAAATATTGCATGAGTGTAACATTAGTAACGACTAATGGAGTGGAATTACTGACAAAGTACTCTTAAAGTATTGACCTACAAAACTAGGTTACCTGTTAGGTATCGGAAACAAGGTACCGGCACGGAACTATACCAGCCATGCTACAAAAATATTTCAAACATCGGATGAGGGATTGAGTTATAAATCAAACCATATAGCTAATAGAGCTCTCACAGGGACCATTAACCAGGAACGATGCGCTTATTCTAGTCAATTTCCTGTGATCGACTTTGTAGGGATTTTTTTAAAGAAAATAGGGTGCTGGCTGAGCATTTTCGTGATCTTTGTTAAAATTTGCCATCTCATTGTCATTTATTTCCTATTTACACCTTTGTCATTTTAGTTGGGTAAAAGTTATCATTCATAAAAATTTAAGAAAACATTTTTTTTTAGGATGTACTATAAAAATTACGATGATATATACAACACTACACAAATACCCACACACTGACAAAGACGCAATAAAACAACATTGTATATGATGAAGTATAAACCTAGAGCATCTTATCATTATTTCATTTGGCGGGATGCGCGCTCGTAAACCATTTTAATATCTCTGCTGAATGCACCGCGGTTAGTGCATGTGGGGACTACTCAACAATTTACAGCGCAGTAATACACTACCTGTCCATATTTACATTACTTATAATTACTACCTACCCGTGATTTCGTGACAGAAAATAAATGAAAATTCCGTTGCCGGCATTTTATAAATTAGCAACGGAAGCCTCAGTTATTAATATATTATGGTTTAATGAAAATGCCGAATAAACTTATTGATTAAGGTACACTGGTTCATAAAATATTAATAATTTTATTTATACATATATTATTATTACAATAACTTACAGGCTAATTTATTCCTATGTTATAATACAATTACGGTATGATAAAATGGGCTAAACGAAGAGTAGGCATTTATTCCAGATATTCATAATGTTATATTTGAAGAATAAATACTACGTATTTGTATAAATACTATATATACGCAATCATTTTTAGAATTAGGAAGACTGTATTTAAATACGGATCAAAGTGACTACTACTTAAGCTTGTAAGAGATACAAGCAGTTCCCAACATTATTCCATGTTCTATAATTAATCATTATTTACGCACGCTGTATGTAGGGTTATTCTTTGTAAGCTCTTAGTTAGTTTACAAAGATAAGCCACTAACAAATTTGAAATGTGCGTATGTTTAGAAAATGCTTAAGGCTACAAAACCTAAGAGTTAGTTTGCTAATATAATATTAACTATATTTATTAAGCAAACAAGTTCACATAAACATCAAAATACCTATTCATATTCGTCTGTGACAACACACGCTTGGTTCTAGAATCCAAATCAAACATATTACCTATATTGTTATTCAGCAGATCATAAATTTTAGTAAATTAGTAAGTATTGGAAATGACTGAGGCTCAAGATCTATACATTTACGTAATAGGTAACTATCTGTTATGTAAATTTCTGCTAAGTGTAGACCTACGTACTACGAATTGCTGTTTCTTTTTTTTATACATGTCTAACATTTACAATGACAGTGAGTCTCAAACTGTATACTGGTTTACTCTCGTACGAGTATGACGACGTATATGAGGGAACTAAAGCCATGACAAGATTTCCTGCTTAACATAAACCATGTTATTTCCGAGAACACACTTTACTCGCTGCGCACAGAAAACAAAACACGGTTAATGCGTTAGTTATTTTAAGAAAAGTTGAGGTAGGTAAATTGATATGAAATTTACTATAATAATTTAGTTTAAACAAAAAAGCTCATAGGTTTAGGTACAACTCATTTGTATAATAGTGATAAATAAAGTTTTATGACATTTAAAATACATGTACATTGGATGTATATCTATACAAATGAACGTCATTGCAATTAAATTTTATAACATTTTAGGTTTACCAAGTTCCACCTCATAGTAATACCATTGAATTTAAGCGATTTTAGCACAAATTTGCCACTATATCGTCATCAGAATGCGGCACTATGCGGTTTTAATTGGATTTAACTCCTTTTCACATTGGGAATGACAAATCCGAATATTTTTGCGGTAGTTAAATTATTACAACCGCAAATACATGTCACTACGCACGTTGAAAACCCTCCGGTTTCGGTACCGGTTAGTTTTGCAAACATACATCTCATCTACCCATAATTATGAATAAAATTAATAAAGTTATGAATTCCCAAACCCAATACAATAACCGGGAACCACGGTTGACTTTCCCGGGAAGCTTATCTTATTTAACGCGTAGATAGACCCAGCAAAGCGTAATCGGAGAGGATACAGCAAAGTTTATTTGAAATTGAACCTAATGCATAAGCTCTACAGTACGATTTAGCATAAAAGTATAGATCGTTGAAGAATTTTTCGTTGAAGTTATAGGGAGAAGGGAGTCGGGTTGATTTTCACCAATTATGGGGGTGAGCAAGGCTGTGTCTTCGGGCGTATCACCATGCATATTGCATGAGAGGCAATAAGGTGTCAAAGTTTTGGCGCCACTGGAAAAATAAGGGAAGTATTGACGGCGATCTGAATAGACGTGTGCAAATATGACTTTAATAGAATTCTGATTTTAAATTGAATTCAAATTGGTATATAACCTTTGTGTTGTTTGAGTTTTGTATTCGCCCTTTTATTCGAGAACCTTTACGTATTTTGCCTTATACAGAATATAATAGTTTATTCAGCAGACATGATATAAGGCTATATATTAACAATGATTACTTCTTATTCTAAATACAATGCTTATCTATAGAAATGGTTTAAGCTCCGCATTACTGGTAGTATTTATGTAGCCATTGCAAATACGGTTAAGTTAAAACTAGATTAATTGAAGTGAAATTATCGTTAGCTATTTATTATATTACCAAAGATTACCACGATTTTGCGAAGTGAATTTAAGGCTTTATATTTAACTAGCAAGATGGAATTAAATCATTGCGCAGAATCGGGATACAAACAGCATATATTGTTATTTATTATTGTCCCATTTACGTCCACATCAAAATTCGTGAAGATCGGTATGAATGTGCAACAGATGAATATATATTCAAAGTCAATTATGTATTTATGATTTCAGTTAAAATATGAGACAAAGAAGGCCACGAAGCCACCTCTCGCTTAATTTTTGTTCTAAGTATACATTATAATATATTTAATTGATTTATTAATATCAACAGTTAGATTTACCTCTAAGATCTATCGTTAGTAGAAGCTAAAACATGTGACTACAACAACGGCACCTGATGCGAGGTGTTTACTCTCCGGAATGTAATTACGGGGAAAAACGCTCGGGACCATAAATCATATTTCATCATCATCACACCCCGAAGAAAGGGGAATTGCGAGCAATTATCTTG
Source organism: Polylopha cassiicola (assembly GCA_038024825.1). Lineage (NCBI taxonomy): Eukaryota > Metazoa > Arthropoda > Insecta > Lepidoptera > Tortricidae > Polylopha > Polylopha cassiicola. The sequence continues at coordinate 7,798,701 of CP149044.1, read as the reverse complement.
AGATGTTCAATTTCGGAATTGCCGCCGGATGTGAAAAACTGCGATACGAGCACCTACCTGTTTTTTTATGTCTTGTATTTTATACGTGCGTGGGAAATGTAAGGTATCATTTAGCGCAAGTCTTAAGGTAATAGGTATTTAAGATTTTCAATGGTTTTTTGGTAAAATTGGTAATATTTATGAATTTCAAACAAGCTATCGCCTCGTATCGAAATTACTTATACTGTTGCAACAGAAAAAAATGAACGAAATACAAACTTATTTAAACTACAAAATCAAGAAATCGAGCTCATGAATACCATTCTAAATTATCCGATATTAAAAAGTTGCTCTCAAACTTATTCCTTTCAAAGTTCCGAACATGTTTTGCTTTTAATTTAAATATTAATATTAAAGTTAGCTGAGTAATAATGGCAAAAGTTATTTTCCTTACAATATAAATGAACGAATCCTCCGTTAATGGAAGTAAATCAAATACATGATGATAAAAAGTTTAAAAATCCATGTTGAAAATATTTATATTCTTGAAAATTGCTCTTTTAAGTAGTCTGTAAGTATCCGATCCAAGCTGAAAGTCCATTAGTGGCGTAAATGTGTAAGTATTTTAATTATACGAACCAATTTAACTTAGTTCGGGTCTGAATGATGAATTATAAACTAAACTAACTAACATTTTAGGTTATTCTACTTATTATCTTGTAAGTGAGATATAATGATTTATTACTTGTGATTTAATGAAATATAAAATAATTATTCAATTATAAATAGGTATATTATGTTCATAATTCAATAACTAAAGAACATTTTTGACACTGGACAGGAGAATTATATATATATCTAAACCTTGGATATAAAATACAACAATGATTAAGTATATATATAGGGAATAAAAAAAATGATAACTAATTGAGGTTGTACCTAATTCATAAAAGAACTATGGTTCTACCACTTCTCAAAACCTTTGGAATTATGCATACGCATATCAACTGCGTGCGTTTAGATGCAGGCGGTAGGACAAAAGCAAAAGTACTCGGCGTTGTATAAATATTCAACAGGAGTACAATGAAATTAGCACAACAAAGAACAGAGTCGGCCTGTTTGTGCAAATATAAACATCGAATCTGACAATAACGATGCATTTAAAGATTAAGGAATCGGACACGATTTTCAGACAATCGTCTGAAATGAGAGTTTGAGTACGTATTATAAAAGTAGATGAAAAAAGTATTTTCGTAATTTTACAAAATAATACAAAAAAAAAAAACCGTTACCTAGTTATAATAACCGGTACTTACCCATAACTAGATATGTATGTAAACATATTTAATGTTTGAAATTAACGGATACAAAGGAAACAAAACAAAATTGATTAATGCAGCTAGTATAAAGTTACGTCCCAAACAGTAATTTTCAATAGAAACACATTTCAAAATCAATACGAAATTGACTTAAACAATTAAGGCGTCGACAAACCACTAGAAACTCGAACAATCGTATTTTGTCACACGAACGTAAATTTTGTTTTAATTAAAATAATCGAAGCGCCCGGAATATTCCCATTCATTTGAGAGAAACGCTCGAGTATCTGAAAGCCTCTTCAATTGAACAAAGACCATCCAATACGCAAATTGAAAGAATAGACAATTGGAGACAATCGCCAAAGTTATAGTCAATTTACAAAATATTGCGTCGGGCACCTCGAAATATGGGCAAGTAAAATGCTAGATTGAAATGAAAGTGGCGAAAAAACCTCCATAATAAGACACCGTCTTCAATCAACCATAAAAACAAAGTATCGGAGTAAAACTGGGATCGGAGTCAAATCACGCGCAGTTTTAATTTGAGTAAGTAAATTAAAATGCGGCTGGTCGACAGACCATTTGAATACGAATGGTTTATTCGGCATCCCTGTTTCAATTTTACCCGACCGCCCCTTCTACTCATTAGGGCCCACGTCTGAGCTCTAAAGTTATTTATGGCCCCCCTTTTTATTTATCTTCAGCCAAAGGGTGTCCTTTGATTCGATTATACAATTCGTAAGGAGTTCGATTATTGTTTGGAACATTGTATGAGAAAATATGAGAATATGACGAGTGAGCGAAGCTATGACGTATAAATAGTATTTTTGAAACTAATTTTATTGGAAGTTAATGTAATGGTGACTGACGAAATTTTCGTATAACTAACCAGTGCGCTCCAAGTTAGGGAGCGTTCAAGTATTACGTACTGCAATTCGGGGCAGGGGGAATCAATCAACGCAAAAAAAAAACAAAAATTGCGTTACGTAATACTTTAACGCTCCCTAACTCGGAGCGCACTGGTTAATTATACGAAAATGATTAATTAATAAGAATATATAGGAATTTTCGTCTCATATCAATATAATAATATGAAAGATGTTTTGATCACAAAACCACAATAAGCCACTTTAAAACTTTGTTAGGGCAAAAACCGTTTAAGCGCACTCCATTATGAGTCGTAAAGTTCTCTATTATTATGTATTTTTCACCTAAATCTACTGCAGCCATAAAAAATAATAGTACCGCGCGTTTACTTTGAAAACATTACACTTAAATTTTAATTTAGTTTCATGTAAGTGTAGCTGTAAAAATTAACTTGATTAATTTAAATTAAAATTATTATTCATGCAATTTCGTTTTTCAGTTCAACGACCGTAACGCTCTAAAGAGTCATAAATACCTAGGTACATTTTTTTTTTTTTTTTTTTTTTTTTTTTCGAACTGAATACTGAAGCGCAGTTGGCCAGCTAATGGGCCTTCACTGCAAAACCGGACGGGTGGCGAGACTCCTGAAAGGAGACTCTTAAGCCTTTTAGGTTGGTTTAGGGTTTTTAGCCCTGACCGACCCGAGGGCCCCCCAAGGTGGGGGTCGCACCTCGGCTCGGGCCGTCAGGAGGTGTGTTGACACGACTATTATGTTGCAAGGGAACAGAAGGTCCCTGCGGATAAGTCCGACGCGCGCCGGGTGTATGTGGACGTCTTCGACCCCGCCGGCGGGGCCGCTGTAACACTATCGAGTATGCTAGGTGTGGGTGAGGCCGCATGCCGCGCGGCAGCTGCCTGTGTGTCGGTGTACGGTTTGTGTCCGTGGGAGGAGGCGCGGCGGCCGCTATGGCAGCCGTGATCGAATCGGGCGGGTCCAGGAGGACGTTACGAGGGCGACGTTTACGAACAGTTTCGTCAGCGCGAACCGTGTATTCGGAGGCTTGAACGACTAACGGATTTGGATGATGCGGAGCTTTATCGAAATAACCGCGCTACGCGGTTTGCATAAAAGTCCCCAAAGTGGGGAGATCGAGGTCCCTATGGAGATCCCTATTCCTTTCGTAACGACGCGCGCCTACGGCCATACGCAGAAATTTGTTTTGAATAACTTGCAGACGTTGCAGTTTGTATCGGCTGACGTGTGCGAACACTACGCTAGCGTAAGTCATGATGGGACGCACACAGGTTTTGTAAATTGTCAGCTTATTTCTAAGTGACAGTTTACTCCGCCCGTTGAGCATCCAGTATAAGCGGCCTAGAACGAAAGCGGCCCTATTCCTAACTATTTCTATATGCGCTCTGAAGGTGAGTCTGCGATCGAGGGTGACGCCCAAGTACTTTGCTTGGCTAGACCATGGAATTTGCCTATCGAATAGCGTGATCGGGAGTTCGTGGGTTCGATAGAGTGTCTTGCGTGTGAAGCACACAGCGGCACTCTTCTCTGGATTGACTTCTATCCTCCAAAGACGGAACCAATCGCCTAGAAGGTTCATGGCCCGTTGGAGATATAGATTGAGACGGCGGGGGCTCTTATACGACGCATAGACGGCGGTGTCGTCTGCAAATAAGGCATACCTAACTTGAGGGATTTTGGGGATATCGTTGGTGTACAAGGAATATAGGAGAGGTGAAAGAACGGAGCCTTGTGGGACTCCCGCTCTCAGCGGATGAGGATTCGAGAGCGTACCTTCCACTCTGTAGCGAAAGCTTCGATTTGCTAGAAAATCGCGCAAAATCAGGACGAGACGTGCTGGTACGCCCATGGTGGACAATTTGTACACCAGGCCGTTATGCCAGACCTTATCGAATGCCTTCGCTACGTCGAGGAAGATAGCTCCCGTCGGGGTTTTAGGATTACTATGAATGTGCTCCGTGATGCGGTGCACCTGCTGTACGCAAGAGTGTCTGGCACGGAATCCAAACTGCTCATCTAATAGGAGGCCTGGGGAGTCTTGAAGAAACCCCCACAGGCGGGCTATAATGAGACGCTCATAGAGCTTACCTAATGAACACAATAAACTAATCGGACGATAGCTAGTCGGTGAAGTCCAGGGTTTACCTGGTTTCCTAATACCTATCACTGTGGCTTCTTTTCACACCTGAGGGAATTGACAATTCGCCAGAAGGGCGTTAAATATCGCGGCTAATAGAACTATAAACTGAGCCGGCAGGTGCTTCAGCATTTTATTAGAAATGCCATCCGCACCGGAACCTAGGTACATGCTTATATAAGTAATATGGATTTATTTTATGTTCGAGCTTTACGTTAAATTAGCCCATTCATCGAGTCCGTATTTTAATATATTTAGGCGTTGTTTGTTTAAGGCATAGCACCTTTGTAAAAATTAACGCACCTCTGTTTCTCCAGAGCTCCGCAAGTTGTGTATAACGTGACCGTAACGCGACATAATTATAGAAGTTGGCCTTTACGACTCCGATCCGAGGTTTATTTGCGCTATCTGCAATCGTTACTTGGCCCTTATTTATGATTTACAGCAGAACGTTACACGTTCTTTGACGTGCTGGGATCAGTTTATTAAAATTTTAATGGTAATTCTGACGGTAAAGTTGCTTTATTAGCTACGCCAGAGGTAATCAAATGTTTAAACATAATAGAATTGGTCTGATAAAACTATTATGTATTAAGTCTATGAAGAACAAAGTTTACACCAAATGAGCGAAATATTTCAACTGTAAGATATTTGGAAAGGAAAGCTTCCAATGAACAAAAATGATTCTATTGATAGATGTGAATGTTTTGAATTATACTTTTTGCAACAATGGTATCTATAACTTTTTTTCGACATCAAAAGTTTTTAAGATTGGCAAAATTCGTATCAGCATCTCTGTTAGTTAAAAATAATTAATGTTTAGTGACTAAACATTAATTATTTTTAACTAACTATCTACTTTTAACTAACTATTTACTTTCATTAAATATTTATTTTATTATTTCATCCACTAAAGTTTAGTGGATGAAATAATAAAATAAATATTTAATGAAAAAGTATACATATACTTTTTTTATCAAGTTTTTTCAATATCTTTGCTGAAGTTTTATCACAAAATAGACTTTGTCAACCAAAAATAAATTGTACCTACCTATATATTCAAAATATATTCCTCGAGAACTAGAGGACAAAACTTCTGGGAAATGAGTTATATGAAAAGTTTGAGGCTTTATATAATCCACATAGCACTGCGAAATGGAAATCGCAAGTAGGAATATTAAATAAAAACTTTGCCGTAACGCTCCTAAACACCTGTATTTTTCCATTACGGCGATATCAGGAAAAAGATGAGGGTAACTTATTTTTTATTCTTCTTATCTCAATAAAAATGATTTCAAAGTGGACTCTCCGTTTAGTAGAGGATTTCATACCTTTTGTTATTGTAAATTAAAAAAAAGTGTTTACAGAGTATATCGGAAAACGTCAAAATCTTTCCATTTAAATACTTTACTTTTTATATAATTATAATACTTACTACTAAATAATTTCCTACATGGTATGATGAATACATTTTCCCTTACTTATTTACTTTAGGAGCGATGGTAGGTACAAGTAATTTCGTCACCAGTGCGGTCATTTCTATGGAAGGACGAAGGTTTATCGATCATTACATAGCCGAGACCATAAAAGAGACTTTCGAAATTACACGTTATTCACAGCGTCGATCAGATGTAATTCCATATTCGTTGGCGACGGTTATACTCGACAATAGCGATGGCGTGTATAATATCGGGGTTGCTGGGAATAAAAAACGGGTTCAGCGACTGAGGGAAAAAAAAATGTAAGATAATTTACTTTTGTTTTTGGTATTATTACAACACAGTCATTTGGGTTAGAGGTATGTGTACAATTGTTGCATATTTTTATTATTCTTTCAATAGAATTATTTATCTACATTTCACAATCTAATTTCACCACGAGGTGGTTTTTATTTTAAAGATCTAATTTTCACACATTTTTCACAAAACAACATTATAACTTCGCTTTTTAAATAGAAGAACGTTGTCTTTTTACTACTATTTTTTAATGGTATGCATAGTGAATATTGCTGTTTTCAAATTAAATTTATTAACAGGTTCTGATTAAAATGGGAAAATCATACATTTTATCAGTCATTTAGCAACAATCTTATAAGCAATCTTGAAAGCACGTTTAACGGAAACCAGAGAGATCAAAGGTTTAATCTCTGTTGCGGCCAGCTCAATCCGCGGCGATTGCCTATAAAGGCTGCTTTTAATTAAGCAGACATGCCTTCGGTCTATTGGGAACTGCGTTTGTATTCATTTTGTTGTAGGGTAATAATTACAAGAAGCAAGACTGCTACCTACTGACCCGACGCACAAGATTCTTAAAACTCGCAGATTCATCCGCTTCTACTATGATTGAGAACTAATAAAGTATGTAGGATCCATTCCTTTCATACTACTATTGTTATGCTGTGCGTTTAGTTACCAAAAAAGAAGTAGAAATAAGGTAATAAATAATATTAATTCTTTGAGAAGGACGTCCACAGAAAAAATATTTTCGAGATGTATATAGATCGTACCCTAGCACGATTGTGAGAAAAATTACGAAACTTATCAGAGGAACTAAATTAAGCACATTGTTTAAGAATTCTACTTATTTATTTATGTTACAATTATTCTTCAATAACTTGTTCTATATGGCACATGAAAGTCGCATTCTGGATGATACAATTTATAAGATCCAGTCCACATAGGTACATCGCGATGTACGATGCATCGTATTGTTCTTGAAGTCGTTCGCGTTGTAGTTAAGTAAGAATGTTAAGTAATATCGTTACAGCTTTAAAAAAACATACGACAATCGGTATTTATTCGTTGCAAATATTTCTCTTTGAGACGCGTACCGAATGTAAGAAATACTGGCTGTAAAGAAACCCGACGAAGCGTGAGCTGAACGTACCTACTTCATTATAGGTCGTGTGTGGGAGAGTTACGGCTTTTTGCAGAGATCCTTAGTCAAAGAAGCATTTATGATATAAAAGATGTATAAAAAAATTAAAAACAAAATTGTGATATCTAAAAAGTAATTTAAAAAAGTAATTACTCCATTGTTTTACCCAGATACAGTTTTATAGATAAAATAAGAACGATTTCTTAATTTTGCATGCTTTCTAACTTTTAAGTGAAATTATAAAGACAACAAAACATGGAATTTCAGTTAAACTTATTCCTTTACACTTATACTTATTTTTTTATAATTAGGTCGACGGAAATAAGCATAATATAGCATCGAGTACCGACACGTGGATACAAACTACCTAAAGAATGGCTGATAAGAACGGACGTAAATAATATACTTCAAAGTATATTAATATCAACATCAAAATTGCAGTGACATTACTTTATTTATGTAACTAATAATTTGCAAATTTCAACGACCTTGTTTTGTTGTCGTCACAAAAAACATTGCATATATTTTAAAATTTGATTTCTGAACTGTATCGAATATTCGTTTTCGGGATATATTGAATACGGAATTCGAACGCAAATATACAATCGAATTTGACGTCAGAATGCATTTGTTTCATGCGATTTCACCGAGTAGACCCAATTGACAAAGCCGTCTCTTTTTATTACCAGAGTGTTAGAAAGAGAAGAAGGATTTCAAGATTCTTGAAAAATCTATTCTTTTAAAACAGGTGAACGTAAAACTTTTACACAACACGAATACGTTCTCAATGCAACGTGATTTTCACTTCTCATGCTGTTTTCAGTTTGCTTGTTTTTGAAAACGATATAAGTATTATTCACTAATGCATTGTAAGCATAAGTTTAAACTAAACTATAGTATTAGTAGCGTTACTTCTTTTTCGTACCTGTTTACTTTATTTTTTGCCCTTTAGATTCTGCATGGGTAAATAGTAATTTGGACATAGCTAAAGCGAGTATTATTCATCAGAGATAATATCATCGCGTACTATAAATAAATCAATAATATATTCAAATCCTATAAATTAAAAAAAAAACTTCTACAAAAGAATACTAGTACCGACCATTGGTTATAATTACCTAACTAAAAGACCAACTGAATGTTAAAATCGTGAAATATTAAGTCGGTAATTGGATTGTGAAAATAAATAATAATTGTAGTTTGCTCCAAACGGATAATTCTATTTGGAACTTTCATTACGCTTATAGTTTTTTGCAATCGAAATTGAACTTCATCATTTACTGAATTTAATAAAAACCTATATGAATTATATTTTATTAAGGATTGAAAGCAACAAATAATTTATTACGTAAGCAATAATTTTGCTGAGGTCTTATTTGACAAATTATTAATAAGTGAAAAGGTAGTCGGTCTTGTGTGTACCTTTAAAGGTGTCTTGAATTGTAATTAAGCCATAAAAAAAGGAGTAATGAGAGGCTTCGTTATAGAGATAGCTTTCGGAATTAAAAGTATAAACAGACCAGATAAAGGTAAAACATTTAGGTAAAGTTAAATAATACCTACTACCTACCTAACAAAAAACTTGAAGCATAAAAAAGAAGGTTACAGTTTGGATTTATTACAAACTAGCTTCTGCCCGCGACTTCGTCCGCATGGAACTCCTCCTTTTTTGCAGTCGGTTAAAAAGTAGCCTATGTCCTTTCTCAGGTTCCAGACTTTCTTTGTACCAAATTTCATTTAAATCGGTCCAGTAGTTTTAGCGTGAAAGCGTAACAGACAGACAGACAGACAGAGTTACTTTCGCATTTATAATATTAGTAGGGATTTTTAAACACATTTTTTTCCTGGTACTGTTTTAATTTTTTCTTCGTTTAATAGCATATCCTGGAATTATAAAACATCACTGAACATAGAATTCTGTCTAATGGTCGTTCAGTCAAAAGAAAACTGTCCTTTGTGACCTTTAATCTTGAAATTCAACGGTCGGTTCTTAACTTAACAGGAATTAATTAGACAGCTAAGTTTGAGGAAAAACTTGTGAATTTGATCTCAAAAGTTGACAAGTAAACGTTGACAACCGGTTAGCATGAAAACTTCAGTAATGGGGGAGATACGTTCAATACGATCGACCCGCTTGTTGATTTGCATTCTGCCCCTTCCTAGCTTGTGTTGATCATGTTGTACCCATTTACAACAGAAGAAACAATTTTTTAATCTGAATATCATTGAATAATGTACCGTGGTGCTCGTTTAAAATAATATTGTCACATAATAAAATTAAATCACAAAATCTCAGTTCATTCTTTCCAATTGCACGCAACGCTTCTCGGAAAGTAGCCAACAACTTTATAAAATTCCTCGGTAACCCAATTCCTACTAAGCAAGTATTTGTAACAGCGAATACTGTAATCCGAAATACCTGTGAGTATTTCCTAATGAATGGTAATCAGCGACGGTCCGTAATGAATGAACGCTGATCGGATATTTGTTATTCAGCGAGCGAGTTGCCCTTTTTCTTCTGCTTATTGGCCAAATTAAAAGAAAGTGCTCCAAGTTTGTTACGTTTACTGAGTAGGCCTTTAATTTAATTCATTTACCTACCTTTTAATGAAAACCTGTATCACAACTAGTTTATTCACTAAATTAAAACGGCCAACGAGGTCGTGGTTTGGAGGAGTATAGTGCGGAGTTATTTTGAACACGTATAAACTATTGTAGTTTATACATTGTAGTTTATATAGTTTTAGTTATAATAATATGTTGGAATAAATTATGAGCTATGTTTATTTATTCGTCTTATAATTAGTACTAAATTTGTTTAGTCAATTTTGGAGCGAATTATCCCATATTAATATGCATTTCATTATATGTAATACAGAACATGCATCAATAATTAAATTGGGACAAGTATAGTGCATATACACAAGTCAACGTTTTAAGCGGTCGTGTAACGCCTCCTTATACCTACGCATTTAACTGTCAAATTCCATTCATACAAGCAATAAACAGTAATACGAAAGTGCTTGGGCATGCAATGGCTCTTAAGATACTTTCAGCTGCGAACAAAAATGTAGAGAAAATCAATATTCGTAAAAGACGACACAACACAATACCAGGAGCGAATGCTTTTATGCGGAAGGCGCTTCGGAAAAATAATTTCGCTAAATCTACCAGCAATGAAATGTTGAAAATATTTCTCTAGACTAATTGGACTAGACTTGATTTTTTCAATAAGAATTTGGTAGACTAACGGTTTGAATCCATTTAGGTTTAGGTTGAAACGTAATTGGAAATTTACGTCAATCCAATTACTTTGCTAATTCATTAAATGAAATCAGATAATGGTTTAACTTATTTATATCTTTATTCAGACAGCTTAATAAGTTGATTTTTTTTTAAATTTACAATAAAAAATATTTTATTGGCTGACGTTTCGGAATCTTTACAGATTCCATAATCGTAGCACGACTGAGCTGACAATAGTCTAAAGTTGTTTCATTCCAATGTATAATAACCGCATCAGAAATTATTAAATTAAAACATACGTTTATTTCTGTTATTTTGATTTCTTGTCTATATCATCATAATTATTTATTTATTTCAACTTTATTGCTCAAGAAAACTTATAAATATATTTATACTTATATAAATGAAAATAATATGGATGATGTTGAAGCACCTAAAATGTCAAGATAATGCAACGTAAGTAATACAGGTTACATAGATTCACTGATTTTTACATCTTATAAGAGTGTTTTTTTTTCATTTTCGAACAATAAAGCCGGTCCCACGCCCAATGTGAGCGCGACAGCTAGAAATTGACACCGATTCCTTTGATCTTTTAGTCGAATACAGCGTTTTTTACAGCCAGTGCTTTTGGCGTTTGAACAGCTTTATGCCCTCGTCGGCAATGTTGACTATGTACCTACTGCGTTCACTTTTCAAAGGCATAAGACTGAGCATCTGAAACATATGTTGTTTTCTTACCGCAGTTAGAAATGCAGATATGGCCCTTAATAGTTTAAAAATGAGATATTCAATGCATGTTGTTTTTCATCATTCAAGCAGAGACCTCAATCTTCAACAACATATCGATGATTCACCAATGTGAGCTACTGGCATGTCATTGGTGGAATTTAAGGTACATATCTCTGTTTCTGTGTAGACCCTTTTTGGTTGTAGATTGGGTAAAATTCTAGACATTGACAGGTTATTATTATTTAAGGTTGTGTTTGTTGTCAGTGCGTATACACATACCGTCAAAACGAACTTAACTTTAACAAAAGCATAGAATACCTGGAGATCTTGTTGAAAAATAGACAGAAATATGTATACACCGTGGCAGTATTTGTGCCTATTACGAGATTAGTTTACCTTTAATTTGGTTAAGCGGCGGCGGTACGAAATAAAACCAAGCGTCTGCACCAAATTAAATCTACCAACGTTCTTTCTACGAGGTAAAGTCGAAATATACCTAGTTGTGTATCAAAAGTTGTAGGAATGAAAGAAAATAATACTTGTACCTCGACGAAAATAAATATAGTAATATTATTTTCGGCTTAGGTTTTCATTGATTGGAATCAAATGGCATTTAGGTATATATGAAGGTCGTTTGCAAAATAATATATTAATAGGTGCAGCAATATCTGGTACTGCTAAATAATTTAAAAATAATCAACTAAAAATAAAATAAATTGTATCTAATTAAAATTTGGGGTCCCAGTGAAAAACGGTAGTTATAGGTAAGTGGAAAACTGCATAACGTAATTGTGACTTATACACGTTTTCAGTAGGACCCCAGAAATTCACGCAGTTAATCAACGAATAAGTCTGCGGAACACTAATACTAGGGTAATGCGGCACTATCTATCTGAAATATTGCCGAAGTAGGAGCGCGTGCACTGGAGTACCATTTGTTAGCGAGTTAGCCGATAACTGTGAATTTTTAACACATTCCGGAACACACAGGAGTTTACATTTGAATAAGAATTTTAATGCATAGCTTATACACACTTAATGTAATATTTATATGACTTGGTACTGTAGTGACGTAAGTCGAAATAATTTACAACGCTAATTTAAATTTAAGTTCGTCGATTGAGAATCTTTAATGGAGTAACAAAAAAATCTTAATTAGATTACTACAATACCTACTAGAGGAGCATTGTTATCTAAATTTGATATATTATTCAGGGTCAGTACAATATTGATAGGCTGTTTTATGTGAAGGCGATTTAAGAGCGCTCCTTTGCTCGGCGATTCCATACAAAACGTAATTCCTCATTCTTTCAAGAATTTTGAATTAAACATTATTATTTTTTTCTGCAATTATGATCGGATATGGCATAGCTAGGTCTAACTTTCGTTATTTTTATTAGATTATGTAAGATATTACAATCAGAGATGATATTAGATTCGTAATTTTACATGAAAAATAGACACATTTTCAGAGGACTTGTTCGCATACATTTAAAGATTTTCATAAAGATTTCAAAAATTAGAAACATCGGAAATATCCTCAAGATTGAAAATAAACCATAACTACAGTATTAATATCACAATTAATAATTTACAACGGGAATTCGTACTTTCGAAATAATTTCTAATGAAATGGCGATATTAGAAAATACTAATTTCACGCAAGTCTTGTTACATGCGGATGTGTGCGTGCCCGAATTATTCCGACGGCCGCCGAACGTTTTGACAAGAACAAAGGTCAAACACGAATTGCCAGTCGGTCATAGACTGTCATTGTGCAGATTTTTTGACGTTACGTTTACTTATTAATAATTAATTCATAAATAATAGTAACTAAAACAACCACGGCTAGATTAACGGACTTCTGAATTATTACAAAGTGAATTGGTTTTATTGCGACGATCTTATATACTTAGCTACCTACGACGACTGTGTGACAGCGGACTTGGAATTACATTTCATTACGATTGTTCATTATGCGTAAGTACTAATATCAATTTATATTATTATTATTTATTAACAGTTGGAACCTATCTAGATATACTTTATGCTTAATCACTCGAAGCGATCATGTCTTTTCATTACTTTTCAACTTAAAGTGTCTTTCACTTGATACTCGAACGTCTATATATAATATCGATATGTAATATCATATGATATATTCAGTACAAAATGAAAATTTAACGGTGTGGATATTTTCACAGCAAAACCTAGAAAATCTAGTAAAACGAGACTTTGGCTATCAGCTCGTCGTAAAAACCAAGCGCATGGATTTACAAGAAACGAAACATGTGAGCATTCATTTTATAATTCACATAATGTGCAATCAATCAATAAGTCATAGCGAAGTTTATAATTATGTTGTAAATTAAATTTACAATGGTGAATTTAAAAATTTTGATTATGTATCTCATAGTTACTGTTTGTACAAATACTATTAAGCACAGTCTAATAGCATTAGATAAATATAATTTGTTAGAATGAAACAACTATTAACGGATTTAACTCGCGTATTTGTATTTTATTATATTTGCTGACGTTTCGGATTCTTTACAGTTTCCATAATAATTTATTGTTTTTTTGTAGGATAGCGGAACAAACTTTACAAGATGCCGCAACAGAAAGGTGATTCTGTTCTGTTCGGGTGGACTGTGAATGTGATCTTTCTTATTTATAGGAATAGATCGTTATTCCTATTGTTTTTTTTTTAATAAAATTATATTTTTTTTACAAAGAAATTTAATGGCTATCTATATTTATACACGGTGCTATCTACTTTTCAAGATTGATTGTTGTTTGGTGTAGGTACTCCATTGAAATGCTACATTTTTGGGGTTAGCTTGCATTTGTCAGAGGCCTCAATTTTATTTTTTACTACCTAGCGATTCGCCCCAGCTTTTTCTATAGCCTATTACTTGTGTCAATTAACGTTTAGTCATAATAGAACCATAAATATAAAACTAAAAAATAATAATCGAAAATCCATGAAAATTTGAGAAATAAATACAAGTCCATGATATTATATCTAACTTTCTTTCAATCATTTTACAAACCCCCACAAAATGTAACTTATCTATGGAGCAATGACTTTTTATATACATATACTAAGCATTACCTATTGTAAATTATGCCTAAGTGAGCTATCAGGTTATTAAGTCAATACAATAATAATGTCTGTATTTTCTTTGGCGCAAGATTGATGTAAAAAATTATACCTATCCATTGCCAATTTATTATTTCTTATCCCCAAATTTATGCTGAACCCGATTATGATGATAATGTAGCTTTCGAATGGTGAAAGAATATTTAAAAACGGTCCAGTAGTTTTTGAGCATATTCATTACAACCAAACAAACAAAGTTTTCCTCTTTATAATATATTATTAATAAGTATAGTATAGATTGGTATCATCAATATTTCCTTTTCATTTATGGCCAGCCAGGGGTGTTTCAAGATGTCTCGGTTGTATGTACTTATATCTGTATACTAGCCTCTGCCCGCGACTTCGTCTACGCTCGATGAGTAGGTAGGTACCAGGTACTTTACACAATATCGTTATAAAATATAGCTTAAGTATATATTTTTCTAATGTTTAAGCTATATTATTGTAATGTTTCAACAAAATCCATTCAGTAGGTAGTTTTTACTTGAAAGATAAACAAACATACCTACCTAAAATTTTACATAGGTACCTACATCCATCCATCTATTCATAAGATTGTTACTAAGGTAGGTAGGTACCTACTATAATATTTTGCATATATTCGACCTGATGCTCTAGTGGATAGTAGGTAGGTACTCCTGGTTTGAACTCATCACCTTCTGGTAAGTACCTAACGTAAATATTCCAAGTAAATACCTACCTGCCTATTTTCAATTTTTACCCGTTTTAGTTAAACCAGAGGACTCGTCGAACTTTGTGCAGTGTTCTAAGAAAGTAAATTGTCTTTATATTTTTTTAAGTTAAACATTATAATAATGGTAACAAGCAGAATTCCTATATATGTAAGTATATATATTTATATGTAGGTACTTATTATGTTTACTCTACGTACTTACTTAAATATTTTTTTTATCCAAAAACGTACCTATTTACTTGACATCGACCAAACCAAAATAAGGTACGGAAGTAGGCATTTCATTTAAAGTCAAATAAATTTTGTGAAGACTCGCTGTCACACGCACACTAGCATGAATATTGGTTACGACATTCCCTCTCGCTCGCGCGCCCGAAGGCGGCTGACCGATGCAAGCGAAATTGACCCTTCGTTTTCTAAACCTGAGAATCCATAGCCGACTTCGCGGTACAAAAAGGTGCACTCTTAAAGCGCCTGAAAACAAAGATTATAAAACAAAAGCCTGTCTATAAAAGTAACGAGCTGCCTATGACAAATGAACGGATTTTAATTTATGTTTATGCATCACTTTTTTTATTAATCTTGGTAAGCTGATGAAATACAATAGTCTTCTAACGAAAGTAATTAATTTTTAAGCATGGATAGATAATTAATAGATCTGACGACCAAGTAATTTTCTACTACATTGGTACTATTGTGTACAACGACACAAATAAATATAGTAAGCAGATACGTTAGTAATATTCATACTTATACCATTTCTGTATGGATCAACCAGCGATCACAACGATCAACATTATTACTCCCCAACTTTTACCTTAAATAAAATTTTAATGCCACAAGCAATGAATAAAATTAAAAATAATGAGAAATTATACAACCGAAATACTGCTTAAAATTGTGTAATTTCACATTATTTTCAACCATCTAACCTACTTGGTAAAAAATAATGTTAAATTATACAAAGGTGTAGGTTGCCAGAAGTATAGTGCAGGCGACAATCCTAAAATGAGCATTGCTTTATACAGTATGCTTGTCTACAAAAATTTTCCTCGCATTGTCAAAAATCCCGGCGAAGAGACATAAAAATCTCGTAGTACCGAGACACGCACATTAACCGCTCCCTTATGTCGAGACATGCCGGAATTTCATTTCAATTACGCGACTCGACTTAGAGTGAATTTAAATAGGGAACGAGAAGATCCTGGGATGTACCCATTTAGTTAATCCCGCATTTTCTTTCGCGAGTCTAATCGGATTGGGTCTGTATCTGTACTTTGAAAAGCAAACAGTCTTACGTTTTGAGATTTTAATATATAAAACTGATTTGTATCTGGTTCCATTTTTGATATAAGTTGCTGTTGTGCTTATTTTTTTTTTGTTTCGGAAGGCTACTGTACAACAAGGGTTTATAGGTATATGACAGTCGATATTACAATATGTGAAATTTGAAATAAATTTCTAACTTTAATGACAACGTCGCTAACCATTATACGGACAGTTTTTTAAGACAAAGTGAATTAAATAAATGTATATTTGGCAGGAGATGTGGGTTTCATTTTCCACGTGTATTATACAACCCGACTCACTTCATATGTACCTAACTTTTAAATATTATATTTTCTTTATAATATTATGACAGCACAATACCCAAAAGACGACTACTATTAGACGTATTTTACAACTTGATCAATTTTGTATCGTAAATGGGTATCATATTTACAGATAATTAGAAATATGTTATAAGTTTTCTTTCATAAGGCAAGTTAAATCCAATACACAGCAACACAATTTGAATAAGACGGCAAGCCGCGAGGTCGCAGTTAACTAATTTTCCGTTTGGCGTGGCAATGCCAAAGGGTGGGGTGGTACAGGAATAATGCGAGAGATGATTCAGATATTGAAACAGTCGTGGATCGCATCGTACCGGAGAGAGAACATTGGATAGTTTGCAGTGTAGGTACTGTGACAATTTTGAAGCTCATAGGAGTTGCCTAGGGGCTTATGTTCTAATGCAAAATATAGTTAGCTTCTTATAAATGCACAATTCAATTATTTAATTATTCAATTTCAATTATTTCGTTTTAAAAGCAGATAATAGGGATACGATGCATGTGCATCATATGTGCATACATATGTATGTAAACATATTTATATATACGGTAAGAAGGTATTATCTACTTTTTTACTAACAGAAATTAAAACGAAAAAAGAAATGGTTACACGTCATTCTAATTAATTTATGTTATGAATTTTTAAATAAAAAGCAGTAGTTGTCTCCCAGACTACATTGCAGCACACATAGGGAGGGTTTTCAACTAAAATTACAAGAGTCGCGAGCACTTGCTCCCTCTGTAAATTAGCGTTCTACACGAAATCGTTATAGTTGTGTTATTATAGTGCGCTAGTGTGTTACCAAAACAACTATTACCTACATGGGTGGGATTGTACAAAGCAGATTACAATAGAGACGAATTTTGATTATATCCAGATTAATGATATTTTACAAAGGATATTTACAAAGCACTCAATTATGTTAAGTTCGTCGTTCGTTAAGATTGAATACCGTCGAGACCCCAAACTTCGCCTGGATTTTGGCATATTTTGCAACATAACTTGTTAATTTGAAAGTATTCTAGACCGTTCAAAGAAAAAAACTAATTAAAGGACTCCTGTCCATCTTTAAAGACCATTAGAGCATTGAATTTCAATGGCTAACATGGCAAAAAATGGACAAAATGGTGCTAGGCGAAGAATGGGTATTTTTCCCTAACTTCGCCTATGTATGCCTAACCGCTTATAATAAACATTGATGGGATCTACTCACGACAAGTCTCTTCGGTATGAAGTGTGATAATATAGTATGAACTTAAACAACGTCAGATTACTGTTATTTCCTAGAAAAGAGGGGTAGGCGAAGTATGGGTGCAATATGACGTTAGTTACATACATTGACAGTGACGAAGCTAGGGCTGCCAAAAATCACGCATTTATCTAGCATGCCAAGAAAAAAGAGGGTATAGTGTTTTATTCAACTTTATTTTTTAAAAATAATTTCATTTCATTTATTTTAAAAGGAGTTTTTTTTTTGCACGGTTGCTTTTTATGGTTTGTAAGTATCTCTTCAAAAAACGGTATGCCCACTTTCTTCCGGGTAATTTATCAGCTAAAATTGAACGCTTTCCACTGGGTTCTAAGTATCTGATAATTTTAAATACTCCACTACACTTTACAAGTAGAAACAAGTCTTATTATTCATTTAATTGAAATCTTATAATTTTTATATAAATTTTGTACAGTACATTTGCCATCCCTAAGGGCAGGCGAAGTTTGGCACGAACATGATGACCAAATGCCCTAATGAACAATTACTTTTATTATGACTTAAAAACGTAATATAGGTATCTATTAATTAATAGTATCAATTGATAAAGCGATAGTTATAGCATATACCTGTATAATAAAAATAAATTTATCTGGTCTGCAACACTCCTTAAAATCAAAGTTAATTCACGTCTTGAAAAAAACGTGCGGTCGGCGTCACGAATAAACTGCACTAGACGCCAACCATATGAAGTTAGCCACAGATTGTCCACAGAATATTGCCAGTCATAAAAAATACTTTATACTTAGAGTTATTATATAAAGCCTGCCATAGAAATAACTTGTAAATTTGAAGTTATGTAAAATTAGGCGAAGTATGGTAGTCTAGGTGAAGTTAGGGGTTTCGACGGTATCTATATAGCTCAAAACTTTGTATACTTACTTAACACTCTTTATAACTGCCAGTTGACCTATTTGCAGTGAGCCTCTAAAAATATAACATTTTAAACTGTTACAAGAAATAAATCTTCAGTCACAAGTATTCTACTACAAAAATAGGTATGATATGTGGTCTAATTAGGGATGGTTATGAAGGAGTAGGCGAAGTAATAGATACATAGAAAGGAAGAACGATTTTTCATACCTAGGTATAATAAAGAGACGACCTTTCATTGAAATCTTATCACTCAATTCGATAGGAACATTTATACAACAATCATAAAACTCACAAGCCCTAATTAAAAATAATAACATTGATACGAATATAATACAATCTGCCATCTCACTCAATCACGCTTAAACGACTCGTCGCTACAGAATGAAATTATATACGGACAGTCGAGACGCAAATTATCAAGTATACTTCGTTACTGACCCAGTTGTGCTGAAAATATAATATGTTGGGAAATGGAGAAATCCCGACAAAATGTTGGTCGAAAAAGAGAGCCCTTAACCGCGGACGGAACGTGAACAGCAATCATTTTGTATGCAAAGGTTATTTGGGAACAAGTTATGTGATTATTATATAAAATACAAATAGCGGTTGTACCACCGTATGTGTCAGTTTACATGATTATGCTTTGTCGTGTTGCATTAAACATATCAATAATGTTTTATGCAGCGTACCAATAGCAATGTAATGTTATTTAACATATCAATAATGTTTGTAGGTACGTTAAACGTTTTATTTATTCAGCCAACATTAACAAACAGCGACAGCAACATAGAACAAAATTGTTTAATTTGACGTGTTTCTGAGTTTTGTTGAATTCCAGATTCCAACTTCAGGTCTTAGTATAAGTAGTTATATATCTTTGGACCCAGTATCTAGTAAATTCCCAGATCACGATAACGTCACATAGAGCCCTTAAGATCCCACATCGCGGCAAACTTGAACTTAACACTTTTTTGCAAGGAATCGTAAATTACACACAGCACGAACAAAGCTTAAGGGGTAATTACCACAAGTTCCGGCCTCGCCATGTAGGGTGAATAATTAACTAATAAATCTGTGTGAGTAACATCGCTCAGCCAATTAGCAGCGTCCATTACTGTTTACAGTTTTCTTTTAGCAAAGTTGCACACCATTAGGCAACTCTTTATCTTCATTAGGATTCATCGCTTAATCTGAAAAACCTTTTACCTGGCCGCGTCAAACTGTAAAGAGAATAATAAATAAATGTTACGGCCTTTGACGAGGTCCGGCCGTTGCCATGACTACGAGGATGGATATTGCTCCTAATGCGAAAAGGTTTTGCCCGCAGATAAACTTTATCTGGGTAGAAAATTTTAGTTATGAACTTATGCTGGACATTGTCTAGAGAGAGGCTTTTGATCCCGTTTTAAGATTAAAATAATAATAAGCCCTTTTATCTGAAATGATATGAATATTCACATGATATGATGTGCGGATCATTTTAATACATTTATTAAAAAACATGTTGTCTTCAAATATAATAATGTAATGATTAAGAGGTATTATACAAAATTAGCAACTTTGTACAATGTAGTTACAAGTTGAAGTTATTTTTGAAGCGCGTTATATATGTATTTATTTATACAATAGGCTCCCTCAGTATTACAGCGTATCAACACGCCGATTTACTTAATAACCCTCCACTGGTGGTGCCTGTTTTTTTTTACTAAGTGTTATAGTAACTTTAAAAAAAAAACATTTACGCATCGGAAAATGTTCGGTCACTTATACCTAGTATTTAAAGAGAAAGAGAGAGAGAAAATAAGAATAAAACCAGCATTTGATTCAACAAACCGTAGGTTTGAGAAAATAGTAAACAACATTACGCTTTACAAAATTATTAGATTAAGGTCGTTTTTAACGCCGTGTTTTCAATTACCTTTAAGAGCACATATATGAATCAAAGATTAACAGAAACAAGATCTGAATCAGCATAAATTAATTCATACAGTAATAAGTTAATAATCGCAAGATTAATAATACCCAGTACTGCGACTGTTTATGTATAAGAGTGTTTATAATTAATAATACTGGGTTGATAAAAGTCGTGACCGAATGGGCACGAAACAGTGATGTACGACTTTTACCGTGGAAAATACCGACAGCATTTTTTTGCATAAGCCAGTACCTATCGTAGAGGTAAGTATAAATTAATAGAGTTTGATTTACACAAGAACCGTATTGGTTTGATTTATTTGTATGTATATAGTACGTATGCAATAAGACTGTCGCGTAGGTAATTGAAAGGCAATCGTAATATGAATACCTACTGCCTTAATTGTATTATGAGCGAATGCGCTGATACAGATATTAGCTGAGAATTAGTTATTTGTGTTATACTGGATATTATTTATACTGTGTAATAAGCCATCTCATTAAACCAACCTTGCAAAAAGCATTAGACCCTCGATAACATTCGTTAGGAAAGTATTAACGTAATTAATTAAAGGATCCAGGATTTCTAATGCAGGGTAATCGACTTCTTTTCATTACCAAATAGTGTTAAAGTAACGAGTAGTATTAAATAATACGAAATTGGATAATGAAGATCGGTATAACGAGTATTGAAATGTCATGTTAAGTCAAAATGTTGCGTTCGCCCCTAATAACAGTACCTACCTATGCAGGATGCAAATTCTATACAAAAAAATCTAAATATATACGAACATAGACGAATTTATACATAGAAGTCTTTTTCACTACTGATATTTCTATTACTGTAGTAGGTACTTATTGCTAATATTACTAGTCAGAGAACTGTTTGAGACTTATATAGGTAACTATTTTGTATCTTACCAAACGTTATTAGTACCTATTTATATCAAGTATATAAATAAATATTATAAATGCGAAAGTACCACTGTATGTCCGTAAATAATATAATAGTTTTTAATACAGAAAAAATCCCCAGGAAAAAAAAGACTATGGAAATACGGTAGGTTGATGTATCACCTAATCTACCCGATTGGTGCATTAATAGCACCAATCTACGCCAACGAATTCGCAGGCAGAAACATTACAAAGCTAGTATATGTACTACACTGTCACTTATTGTTTTCTTAAGCAAGTACACGAAATTAAAATTTGGTTTGCAGTCAAATACCCCATTTCAGTTTGGTCCCTTGGGCGGCCTGTATTGCCACAAGGTAGCAGGTTAGGTTAACGAGTGTTGGGACCCTCTAAGGGTTACGAGTCAGTGATTACGGTAATAATGCTAATAGAGGACATGTAAACGTCTTGCATTTGTGATTCGACAGGTCAACTTATCTTTGATATGCTTCTAGGCAGCACATAAGTATATGAACTGTTTATAAGCTTTATAAGAGCGAACACCTTTAAACCGCCTTTGCACCGCCCATACTATATATATACTATATATACTTGTGTGCTTCTCGGGCTGTTTCTTTGAAAAGAGGTAGCTATATAGCTACTTATTTACAATATGGTAGTTGCGGGTGCTTTCGATAGTGGTTGGTGTGGCCAACCCGTTTCCCGAATACGCTTGGTTGCATGGAGTTCCGTCTGACAATCCACGACATATAGTTATCTAAACACATTTCAAATGCTTTGGAACCAACTTCCTTCATTGTATTCACCACTTAATGATCATAATTATAAACTGCAGTGGACGTTGACGAGGATTGAGTGCTCAATCATCAAATAGGTACCATGCCATT
The DNA here is from genome assembly GCA_038024825.1 of Polylopha cassiicola. NCBI lineage: Eukaryota > Metazoa > Arthropoda > Insecta > Lepidoptera > Tortricidae > Polylopha > Polylopha cassiicola. The sequence goes on along the minus strand of CP149044.1, from coordinate 7,776,177 downwards.
ATCAGGTCGTGTTATCGAGGTCTGACAGAGCAATCATGCGAAGCAGACGTCTGTGGTAAGCAAGCACTGAAACGGTTTGAAATAGCTTCAGTTTATGGGTTTACAACAGGTATGAACATAAAGAAATATCACCCAGGTAGCACAAAAGATAAAATCTGTATATAAGTAAACACTGTTATACAGCTTTTATATATGATTTTCGATGATTTCGCGTTTATTCCACATACAACAAAATATTGAACTGCAAAATCATTTTAGTGTTAAACTATCGTCAGCTCAGTCAGCTAGGAGAAAGGGATCTATAAAGTTTTTAAAACGTTATTGTTTCATTGCAAAGATTTTGTATAATTTATAATTGGAAGAATTTGTGTGCTATAGAAGCAATTAAAAATGACGCCCGCCATAATAAAATAGTAGCTAACTTATTGTTAACCTAAGTTTGTTTCTAGAAAGTTGGAAAGTCTCGTTATAAAAGTTTTCACAACAATCATTGCTCTCTAAGATTATCGTCATGAAGTACAGATGATTAATGGAAAATTGTGTATTCGATTTTTAATAAAATGTCTTGTTTTGAGCTAGTCTACGCATATCAAAGCACAAGTAAAAAAGGTGAATGTAAATTCTTTCTTCAATAACAGTATCCCTATAAACAAGGGCGTGCGTTCCATATAGGCACAATGGTATAAATGTATGGAGTGCCTACCCTGACTTAGTACATGCGCGACCCTCACTGCACGCGCCTGCCTATAAACCTTTTCTGATTTAATTCCGCTTATACCTTGACCCTTAAACACACAACCCCCTAAAAAGATCATCGCAACCTTAATAAACAAAGGATGATATTAAATTTCAATCCATGTATGGAATGGGTTATTAATTAGTTGGGCAAGCGATTACGGAGACTTAATTGCGTAATCCAATATGATTTTAACGATGGCCGAATGCAAACTGATTTCGCACCGCACATTCATGAGAATAGTCAGTTTGTTTTTTTATAGCCATTATGAAATCTCGTATGTGACTTATTATTCAATATCGTTTTTGATTGGAAATTTAATAAACCTACATTATTCGGGAAAATGTCTTACTATTATTTTTATTACAGAGGCCTATGAAAAAACATAATTAATCGCTTATTTAAGCTAGACTGTACCTAAGAAGTATCGAGGATATGTTTTAACATAAGTTGATCTTTGAGATTTCGCTACAAATATATAACGAGTTTTGTATTTTTTTTTATAGTTACGGTATATCCTCCTAAAGTTCTAGAGATAAGGAGAACAAAGATTGTCATAAAACCTAGACAGCCGTTTACATTAATATGTAGGTAATGCATATGCATATATTATGTTTGATTATTAATGCCGCAGCTATAAGTCAATAAAACATAATTAATCAACATCAGATAACTACGGAAAATAATGATAATATATTCTGTGCAGTTCAATACCCAATTGTAAATAAACGCAAATATTTGTTGAATTATGTTGTTAATAGAGCAAATGGTTTAGGTATATATGCTTACTATTTCATATTTGGTTTCCTATTTACGAGTATTCAATTGATAGGTACCAAATTGGTATTATAGTATTAAGTATTTAATTTGACCAGTTACCTACTGAAATCAAGCAAATAAGCTATTACATACAACCCATATCAAATGAGACAGAACCTTAATGATATAAAAAAACTGTTTAAGTTAACGTCTGACTCCCACGCGAAACATTTACCATCTTACTCACTATCACACGTATTTAGCCAACTTACGTGGAGTTTACCTTATTATTTTATTAAAATTTCCGTTCATATATTATAAATATATATATGTATTTATAGAATTATACATTTTCCTTATTACGAATTTGGATAATTACTTATAATAATTAGTATACATTAATAAGGACACGTACAGTCAGCATCAGATATATCAGAACGGGCGAGGTCCTCAAATACATCTGAACAACATTAAATTTCAATAAATTCGTTACGGCAAATAAAGCCAATAATATCTGAACGTCCAATTCGTCACAAATATAAGAGCAGCAATTTTTCAATATAATCTGGACACATAACAGCGCAAAAATATCTAAACAGTACAAGTGTTCATAAATATCTGAACACTTAAGGAAAATATACCTTAAGTCACTGACATATAGTTTACATTCTATTGTGCAGATGTAGTGAATATTCTGTCTCGTGGTATCATTACTAGGCTCTAATCAAACGCATATACCTATTATAAATTTCATCATCATCATCATCATCATCAGCCCGTCGCAGTCCACTGCTGGACATAGGCCTCTCCAATTGCACGCCACTTTGCTCTATCTTCGGCTTCTCGCATCCAGCTCCTGCCAGCCATCCTACGCAAATCGTCACTCCACCTTGCCTGAGGACGTCCTACACTACGCTTGCCGAGACGCGGTCTCCACTCTAGAACACGTTTACTCCAACGGTTATCGGTTCTTCGGCTAATATGGCCAGCCCACTGCCACTTTAGCTTGCTAATCCGGTGGGCTATGTCGATGACTCTGGTTCTCTGCCGAATCACCTCATTTTTGATTCGATCCCGCAGAGAAACGCCGAGCCTATTATAAACCTATTATAAATTTCAAACAATTTAAATAATACTGTCTTGGCTTAATGCGTAAGATATCGCTTAGTAAACCGAGCATCATGGATCGAATCCGACTGGTCCACATGCATTTTATTTTTATTAACGGATGGGAAATATGACATATATTATTCTTTTTTTTAATTTCTATAATAAATTAGGTTACCTGCTATATTAAAATTTTATTTGTCGCAAGTTTTTTAAGATTTTTTATTTTTTATTTCTTCATTTATTATAGTCTTTAATACGGTGGCAGGACATTCGGAGATCGGACATACGTAGAATCGAAACTCGTACTAGTATTTGCAGTTCGTTTATTACCTACGGACTTTTACAATTGATGAAGTTGTTGCGTACCTAATTAAACGACAAAGTATGTAATTAATTAAGCTCCATCATGTCTCATCATTTCATCATCTGGTTACCATAATAATTTATACTTTACACAAAACGCAGCTTACATAGACTAAATAAACTATAACTAGAATATACACAATTTAACTAAGGTTAGTCTTGGAAGTGTCTCACCGACGTCTTCAATACAAAATAAGATCTGAATAAAAATACAAAAGGAATAAAATTAAAAAAAAAACACAAATTCTCCCTGGTCTCGAACTTAAACCAGCCGCGTTCTATGACCGCGCATCCGACGTATAAACCATGAGGCTAAGCAATCAATTATCAGGTTGACGAAAATTGATTACCAATGTTGACAACGACTTGTCAACGACCATAATATTCTTTCATAATTAAATAGGATACGAACTAAACAGTGACAGTTGAAGTTTGGCAACAGAAAACAATAGTAAGTATGACAACGTCGCAATTCACGTTTGCTTTGCTTACCTAGTAATGATACCATGAGACAGAATATTCACTACATCTGTACAATAGAATGTAAACTATATGTCAGTGATTTAAGGTATATTTTCCTTAAGTGTTCAGATATTTATGAACACTTGTACTGTTTAGATATTTTTGCGTTGTTATGTGTCCAGATTATACTGAAAAATTGCTGCTCGTATATTTGTGACGAATTGGACGTTCAGATATTATTGGCCTTATTTGCCGTAACGAATTTATTGAAATTTAATGTTGTTCAGATGTATTTGAGGACCTCGCCCGTTCTGATATATCTGATGGTGACTGTACTAGGGCCCTGCTTGAAAATTTCTCGAGAGGCCCAAATATTTAGCGCCTGGTGACCTTGGTATTTCATTACTCACCAGTAAACAAACAGAACGTCAGAATGTCATGTGCTATCATAATATACTATACAAAAATCATTAGGCAATAAATTTATTTATTTGTTAAGTTTTAGCCTATATTGCCTACCTAAAATAATTTCTTCTTTCCATAATCCTTTATATTTGCATAAGTACCTATTTGTCTTAAGATACATTATAACTTTTCCTCCTACAGTAATTTAGGTACTAAATAACATAGGTACTCACTCTTTGCATCCAGTTTCGTATGCTCTTTAGCTCTAAGACAATGTTGTCTGACTATCGTGTCACCTCCGAAGTCCCGGGAGTGAGCGCTCAATATTCAAGAGACGAAGCAACAAAGCACTCAGTGTAAACAGCCGAATATAAACCTTATTCTATCAGAACTAAAGAACCTTATTGAAAAATGCACAAATCACTATATTTTAAATTGTAAAGACGAATATAGCATTCGAATTTAGAAAGCATACCTCTCCTCGCTTAGCTTTTTAAAATGGAAGACGTCAGTCAGCGCGCAGGCAGGATAGAAGTAATCACAGAATCCTGTACAGAGACAGATCGATTCTTTATTTATAAAAAGGCGTATTGAAATTGCGTTACTTGCAGGATGAAATAAGTACCTATGACAATTGAAATAAGATTCAATTCTATTCAAAATGGAATTCTGCAAGATTATTCTAAATGTCGCAGCGATAGTGGATCTTCAAGATAGTCCGAGAAATCGAGCTTTATCGATTACTATTGTGAATGTTTGCTGAAATACGGGTGTTTGCGTCATCTTCTAAGCTTCCCTTCTGTTTGAGCACTCCCGTTATACACGTATGATGTACTGAACTTCGTAGAAATATTGTACGTGATTGAGAAAGTTTTCTATTTGTTATTATTTCCGGGAACAACCATGCCGGTCCTTGGCGTACGTAGGTTCATCAGACATCGGTGTTGTGGAATTGAAGGCGCAACAAAATATCAAATCAAGATCGTAAATTGTTCTTTATACAATAACTAGTCGGTATCAAGTGCTTATAACACCTACTCTCCCGATTCGAGTAATCAATTGCCAATCGAATATATTTTTGTGAGTTTATAAACAATTTTTTTAGCATTCCGTTTTGCAAGTAGTGCGAGATAATCCACACTTGGCGTCGCATCGGCGGAATTAAGGACAGGAAGTTTCGCTCACACGATATTCTAAAATATACTCGAAACGACAATAAGAACTACTGCCAAGCTATGCCGAGTTGTCATTCAAATCCGCGGCTGTGGAACGAGGTTAAAGCAATGCAGCGCGCAGAAAACATGTTTATACACATTGAATTCTGCATCACTCGCACCTTCCGTTGCCTTAACATGAAATCCCATCTATCCAACATAATAATATGATACTACCTATATATTTTATATTCAATTACCCGTATATAATTTTTCAAGTACTAACTAATGGAAACATATAATAAATATTAAGAGCGCAAAGAACATTATGTAAAAATTGCTCAGGAAATGATTAATTATTCGTATTTGGATAATGGCCACGCGCAATGGCGGATAAAATAGGCGTCTCGCTCGATATCAATTAACGATGTCGGCGAATTATTTAAACCAAATACTCACATAATTCATTTAATTAAATTGATGTTAATATGGAAACGATGAACACTGTGCTTTACGTTAACAGTGATAATTCAAGTATTACAAAGGAATATTATGTGACTTTATATATTATAACAATCTACAAGCGCGACGCATAGGCACACCACTACGGGGAGCTAAATGGCGTGGCGCATGAACGCGGTAAACTCACAGATCAGCATCTACGCACGTATCACTTTTATTTCAGAAAACTCAGTAGGTACAACCTTCAATTTGATGCGCAGGTAAGAAAAAAACATGTGGCTTTTATTTACTGAATAAATTATTTGATTTGATTTACGACGCTCTGCCAGTCACGGGTCGTCGTGGGTACCAAAATAAAGAGCGTTATATTGTTCACGCTAGTGGATACGGGAGAAATGTGAAAAGTAGTATCCAAAGTTATTTATTCAAGAGATCATAAATCAAATCGGCACGTGCAGACGGCACGGAGGCAGGATCGAAGTGATGACTGCCGCGAGCCGAAACAACGCAAAAAGGCCGTATAAAAACAAACTTACTTTTTTATACTATTTATCCACACCGCGTACATATTACGTCTTCCCGGGGTGCAAAGTTATGGAAAAGAAAGAGGACGCTCGCATGAGATATAAACAACGGATGATATATTACGGCAGCATAAGCAGAGAATTTTCCGCGTTATTTATCGGAATGAGGCCGCGTATTGGGAGCGTTTGCGGATCCGGAGCGCGGCTCCCGCAGGCCGCGGCCGCCTGTATCAATAACAGAAGCAAACGATGTAGAAGTTGGACGTTGGTCAGTTCAAACTTTGTTACGGCTGGGATTCGCACACTTTGTCAATAAAAGTTTCGAAGTAATTTTACCTTGGGACTATTTCCCATCTTTTTATAAACTTGAGAGAGAGTCGCTGTTATTACTTCAACAAATAAAACAACTTCGCTCATCCGCACATCTTGGTGTATAGAATATACGATCACAAAATTACGAAAGGGGTATCGATTTTATCAAATTTATCCGGGATTCGCACAAAGTTGAACAAGTAACGATAACAAACGCTCACTAAATCCACTATGAAACTGCTGGAATTGCCTGAAAAATATGCTGCAGCCTAAGCCCGAACTCGGCAACAAAGTAAATCGAGAATTTAGCGCGGCCACCACGGGATTAGTCGATGGGAAGTTTCGCGGGGCCGGGAAAGTTTTCATCTCTTGTTGATGTTGAAAAATAAAAAAATACGGGAGCAACTAGAATCTAGGGTTGTATCTCGGGTAAGCGATGGCGGGATTAGCGCGGGCGGTGAATAATCGAGCGTCCGCGATTAAAACTAATACCTACTTTCTCGAGTCAGATTCTGGCGTTGTATGATTTTATACTTTTAGGTGTTAAGAAATAAACGATTTTTACGCTATTTATTTACGCAAGAAGGTAATGGAATAAGGTGCAGCTGTTGAAAAATAAATAGTATGATTATTATTATTAATTACAGATTAACACGATTCTCCCAGAATCGACCCGACCACCCACGGACGGAGTTAACGAAATCACGTTTTATTTATTACTTCTGCCCGCGACTTCGTCCGCGTGGAACTCCTCTTTTTTGCAGTCGGTTAAAAAGTAGCCTCTATGTCCTTTCTTAGGTTCCAGACTGTCTTTTTACCAAATTTCATTTAAATCGGTCCAGTAGTTTTAGCGTGAAAGCTTAACAGACAGACAGAGTTACTTTCGCATTTATAATATTAGTAGGGATATTTTTTAGTATTTCATCTGTGAAAATTTCAACAGGTTAATTATCACGGTTCATGAGATGTATATATACAGCCTGGTGAAGGGCGGACGTATAGCGAGCCTTAGTATTATTGGGGTCCTGGTTTACCCTTTGGGTACGGAACCCTAATAAAAAATCAGCTTATGTCCCAGTGCTGGACCACGAGCTTCTCTTGGTACTGTCTTTTTGGAGGATCCGACTAAATTTACTACTGCAAATACTGACCGAATGAGAGAGAAATTTGCCAGGATAATCGCATGCCGGAAAAGTATAGGTAAACTGTCTTACTGAGCTAACGACGACTCTTGCTAAAATATGTATAATTATTACAAAGTGTAGAGAGTTCTGTAGCGACTTGTTATAAAATGTAAATAACGTCCGGCGTTTACCGCAGTAGACGACTCAATCAGAGCTTTGCCTCAACAAAGAACCTGTCGTGATTATTATTCATACATATTTGGTGCACATATATATTTTTTAAATAATTTCATTTTGAACAACACTGTGCGTAATATCATCGCGCGCTTCAAACTACAAAACTTTAAGTCATACAGATAATCCTCCCCTCCATTTTGTTCTTATCTTTCTCAAGTTTTTGTAGAATTTTTATATGATATGTCTTCATACTCTTATGTCCCAAGCATATATCAAGCATATACTAAAAGAGTATTGCAACATTTAGGTAACTGGGTTTTAAATAAACCAAGGTAAGCACTTTTAATAAATTAACATTCGTATGTGTAAACATGCTATAAGTGTGTCCCGGGCCCGTTAGTGCAGGAGTTCTTCAGATTTTTATATATCCGAGTGGCTACGCTAAAAAAAAGAAACAAAACTATACGACTTCTATGAGGTTTCGAGCTTTTGCGAAGCGACGTATTTTATGAATAATGAAGCTCCTTGCTCAGCCTGCTTAGCACAAAATATTCGTACTCAAAAAAGTAATTCTTATAACTATTAAAACCATAGGTATTACCTACCTACTAATGTTTTAATTATTTAAGAACAAAATATGTAGGTTAAATTCTATCTTTAATGTATTTCACATACAATTTGAGATCTTGGGTCAAAAAAAAGTTACCCAGTTTCAAAAATGTTTTAAAAAGGCTTTCGCGACATAGAACTCAAAATAAAATCTCTGGCGAAGTAGATGCTATTTTGCTGTCGCATTAATTTGCATGTATTCGAAATATTTTATAATCAATCTTTTTTCTAATGCATATATTAAATAAGTATTGGATTTTATGAGAAGAGACCGGACCAGTTCTTCTTTGTAGAGTATGTTTTATAGTTTATTTACATTATTTTGAATACCTACTTTAAGAAATTTACTATAATTACCTAATTAATTTACTATAATATAAGTATAACTTACGAATAACGAAAGTAAGTACCCTACTGAAGTATTGTAACAGTACATCTTATATGAGCCTAGTAACTTAGTTTCAAACTATATACTCGTCTTGAAACTTCTAAAAGTATTCAAAACAAAAGTAAAAGTTGAAATACATACAACATACTACGGCTCAAAGCCACAACTCAAAAACGATTTACATACGAACGAACGATTCAGCGATGCAACTTTGCTTTTAATACTCGTCCCGAGAGTCTAACAATGTAAGTAAATTCACAAGTTAAGGCAGGCCGGAGAATTTGATTTATTTCCCGCGCCGCGAGAAGTGGCATATTCGCTCGGCGCCGGTATATTGTGTGATGAAGCTTTATTTGCGGCACATTGAGCGAGAGAGCGTTCGATTACTTTATATGTGTGCGGAAAGAATTGTCTTTTCAGCCGGTGTCTTATTAGCGAAGGCGTTATTTTTCTGAATCTTTCGTACATAGACCCATAGCTTTAAATGGGATTCGAAATGCACTACAACGTATTATAATATTATTATTTTTTACATAGATACCTGTAAACAAAGTGATAATGATATCGTAGGTAATAAATTAAAAGGCAAATCACGTCCAGCAATTTTTCCGTTTCTAATTAATGCAATAACAACAAATCTTGTTGCCGAGGTAGTTTCCCTTAGGGAATCAGAAAAAATGCTTTATCTTCACTTAATTAAAACATAAATAAAGTACCGATGCGATGCCACGAACGACGTTGGCTTTTTTAATTTCCCTGTGCCTCGTTTCGTGCACCTAAATAAACAAAAGGCATTAAAGTCAAATAAAATGTTTATAAAGCTCAATTATAAAATTTGTTTAATATCGTTTCAATGATACCTACGATTCAATAATGTAGTAATAATAATACTAGTGAAAAAAATAAAAGTCGGTTATGTTCATATAAGTCGGTTAAAAATCGATTCCTAAAAGGGCTCAAATAAAAAAAAAATAGAGGATGTAAATCATTGCACCTTTAACGAGTAAATGTACGTAAATAAGATATTCTTAAGACATAAAGCAGTCAGACTGCGTCATAAGTAGTGCCCCTCAGGGAATGAGCTGGGCTTGTGTAACCAGGAAGTAAAAACAAATGGGACATTTTCCAATCCTACCGCCAGTAGTCGCATTGAAGTTTCCAAAACAAATATTATTATACAGTTTATTTATTTTTTTAATACTATTTGACTTATAAACCTATTTCTTTTGTAAATTTTAACTATCAAATACAAAAATTTAAAAAAACGAATGGTAAGAAAAGGTATTCAATGGTATTTTCATTATTCCATTTATTTGCTCATACATTATTTTTATACTTATTACATGTGTCCCGTCGAAGTGTAGATGCATGGCAACACCACGAAGGAGCGAGTACGTCGGTACGAGTTATGAATTCTAGAGCGAGGTGAAAAATGGCCGCGATCGCGTAGAGCATCCGTTTGAATCCTGAAATACTGGCGGGAGGAAAATATTCTGTCCTATTTATATAACATACGTTATCCTCACGACAGAAATGCGTACTTTTGCTACGATAAGCAGATGGACTCGCACCTTTGAGACGCTATCATAATATGACAGGCAGCTGCGAAATCGTTGAATTAGCTGATGGTAAAGTAATGCAAAATCAAGATGGATAGCATTATATAATGGAAAAACCGGCCAAGTGCGAGTCGGACTCGCGCACGAAGGGTTCCGTGCCTTTATCTATACTAAATTAGGTAATTTCATTTATGACGTTTAAAAACAAAACTACGGTCTAGATCTCATTCAAACCAATTTCCGTTAGTAGTTTGCATAGTAATACAAATCATACATTTTTTTGCAGTTTTATCATGCCCATATTTTAGAAGTTACGGGGGGCGGACACTTATTTTACCACTTTGGAAGAGTCTCTCGCGCAAACTAATTAGTTTAGAAAAAAATGATGTTATAAACCTCAACATCATTTTCAAATACCTATCCATAGATAGGTTATGAGGATATGAGATTCAGTTCTATGTATGGGTAACCCCAAAAATTTAGTTTTTTGTTCTGATTTTATTTTAAAATCTTAATGCGGTTTACAGAATATATCTACGGACCAAATTTTAATAATGTAGCTCTTATAGTTTCGGAATAAACTGGCTGTGATATACGGACGGACAGACAGACATGACGAATCGATAAGGGGGTCTAAGAAGTAAAATAAACATTTTTCTTCTCACTCGCTCCTCGTCGTTATCGACCATCTGGGTTCATCTCACATTTTGGTCTATATTATAAGAAATACTGACGAAGGAATGAAACAAAACTGGAAATAATAGACTAAACCTGATTATGAAAAGTTTTACAATTGCTTACAAATGAACTCGAAAAAGGGAAAAGAACCGCAAAGGGTGTTCGTTAAGGAAACCCTTTCAAGGATTACCCAAATCACACCTCAGAACTAATAGACTATTACGCAAAATAAAAAAGTAAAGGACTTCTTTCCGGGGAGTCGCAACTTTATTCAGAAAACATTTTATACACCCGGGGCTTATGCAAAAGACCAATAAACGTTAAAAATATTACTCGAGAGCAAACGTCGACGGTCTAAACGTTCGTTCTAATGTATTCGGAAAAGTTATTTTATGAACCGCCTATAAAAATATTACGGGCTGGCAGTAAATGTTAAAATTCGGCCCGTATCGATGTAAAGCCCGTATAAAGGACTAACACAGACAGGGACTTTGAGCTTAGTTTAATTTGGTGGAACCGTTTTTTGGACCATTACGCAGACCTTAATGCGACAAAGGCCTGCGTTTTGAATTGCTGTAATCGCGTGGTTTTATTTTCAAACTGGGAGCATTTACCTGCAACATTGTTCGAATATTACAAGTCTTTAATTGGAAATTTATTTTTAATTGTCAACATTTTCCTGTAACATTTTTAGAACGGTTATCACATTGTCACAATTTCTTACGAGCGCTGAATACATCTAACCAGCATTACAGGAATACATTGATTGGAAATGTATTTTCAATAACATATTGCTTCAACTTTACCAGTCCATACTATTCTACCCAAAAACTGCTATTCAACGTTGGTAGAAATAAAATCGAAAATTTTATTGAAGGTCCAATACAAGGATAGATTTTATGTTCGTCCACATGGGCCGGCCAGCTCGAGCCGGTATGAACAGATTCTCCGCAAACAGTCGTAAATCCGGAACATTGCTCTGACCCGGTCTTCGGTTCAATAAAAAAAGGGAAAACAAACATGATATTGTTCGCAGTGGACGTGATTTATTTCAATGATCGCGCCTTAGACATTTCATTTTTAAGTTCTCCTTGTTGGAGCGGTATTCGATTTTACATCTTTAATTGGTCTAAACACTGAACAATACAGACTTTTTGATTCCATTTATTATGAAAACCGTACTAAAATTCACGTTAAACGAAATAAAACAAAGATACGAATTAATAGCACTCACTCAGGCGGATCTATTGAGAGATCTCCTCAGGGTGCACATCCTTCCATTTCGGAAAATTGGACACGGATAGAACCATCCCAAATTGACCTTCTTTGCCGTCCGAAAGTCATATTGATAAACGGCCGAAAAGGTAGAAAAGAAGTCCTACTACAGGTCTTTATTTATTGGGTGCGTGGCTACAAACGGAATGGATATGGGGACCGTTTATTAGATTCGTCGCTTTTTTTCTTTACCTTTGACTAAGAGGTTACGTATTGTTTTTTGAGGAGGCAATCGTGTTAGATGCCTGTCTAATGTTTGGATAGACAATTGAAGACATCATAACACGAGATAAAATTATTTTTTCATCGTTCTTATGATAAAATAGCGTATGTTGCAATAAGCCCTTAGCATTTAGACAATGTTAGATAAGTCTCTGCTAACTCGGAACTTACACAAACATTCTAAAATATGCCTGTAGATTTAAGTAGGTAATACATTACGAACCTGAGGATATTTGAGATGACAACCACTAAGCCGTATGGTGACCAATATTCCACTCGAAATTTATATCGTAAAATGCAATATCAACAAAATGAAATCAACTTACGAATGTTGAACTACGTGTGGGAAAAACACTCCTTTGACGTATTTCAAGAGCGGTTTTATGATGGGACATAAAAATATTTCAGCCCCTCGTAAAATGATAATACTTGGCCAAAAATGTTGCTTTTCAGTTCGCAAAACCCTTTAGTTTTAAATGAGTACTTTTATTTAATAGTCAATATTCTATGATGTTTTAATTTAATTATTGCCTAAAGTGATTACAAAAACAAGTTGCTTTTCAAAAAGAATCTGAAAAGCCATGGCGTCACTGTATTATTGAAACAACAACAGATTTAAATAGATCTTTAGAGGATATTCGAAATAACAAAGATTCTGGTCGGAAGCAGTATGCAATGAGAGTTAATTTAGTAGGTGAACATATTACTATGGTTTGATATATACCTACTCTGTAGTTAAGTGGAAATTTATTTTCGGTAGTCTGGGCATTGTTTGAGCGCACCAAGGTAAACCACACTGACCACTACTCATTACGACAATTGGTAGACTCACTAACATTTACGAATTTATTAAGATTACGTTTAACAAATAAAATAGATAAGGGATTGCATTTAATGGTTTATTGTTTTAGTTGTAAGGGCTGGCAGTAAGAGATCTAATAAATATTACAATCATTGAAACCCATTAAAGCCATTCAAGCATTTTCATGCAATGGATTTTCTGTTGGTTTATTTGTAAGCACAAATAAACAAATAGAAAATCCCGCTGAGAAGTCTTAAAACTTACCCATAAACCATAATGAAACCTAACAAATAAACGCCACATAATACAAGAATAGCTATGATTTAAAATAAATCTGTATTTATTCTATGTAAGTATATGTGTTCTGTATTTATTGTACTCAACTGTTTGAGTAGGTAAATTGAATAAGTGCTACTATAAACAAAATAAAACGCAAAGCAATACCGCATATGGATGTAATCAAGACAAATTTTCAGACCGGAACAATAAACGAACAGCATATGCAGTTGGACTAAAAAACGAAGCAATTTGAGGCAGAACCGTTAAAAACAAAAATAAACAGCGGAGTCACGCAATATCATATTTAGAGAATCAATTACGGCAAGGCAACCGGTATTAAATATATTTACATACAGAGACCCGTTAGCGAAGCCGTGGAAGAAAAGTATTTTCATTCTGTGCAAAAATCAAATGTATAAAAGTAAGCTTTTTGCAATAATTGTATCAGATAAAAATAATGTTTAAACTCAAAATAATTACGTTTTTTTAAATATTTTTTTTTATTCTTATCAATAAATAAAATACAAGTGGCCGAAAATGTTTTAAGTTTTCTTTTTCTGTTAAATTAAAATCTATCTACAATTTTACAAAATAAAAAGCGTAATGTATAAATAAGAAATATTGGAACAATACTAGTAGAAATCCCTATAGTACAGCCGAGCTGTTTTTTTAAGGCTGTGCTGATGGAATCAGGGGTGGAGGTAGATTGATTGAAATTAAAATGATCGTTTAAAGCACAAAGCAAGGGGTAACAATTGGTCGACGCAGTAAATTGCTTATTTAATATTTCACAGGATTTTCGATTATTATCTATATTGGTTTCTTTCATAATGTCAAATTTATTTGAGAAATAAATATAGAAAAATGCAATTATAATTCCGTTATTGTCACTTCATATTCTTTACGAATTGAAATTGATTCCACGATAAGAGTTTAATAGACAAGGGTCTTCATTTTACATTAAGTATGTTGATTATATTGTGCATTCAATCGCTCAATTTTTTTCACAAAGGGTGTTTATCCCATTTCTTAAAACGAAAAAGGCGTAACATTGGCCTCATCGAAAGCCCATAAGGTAACTTTGGCCGCCCATTTCGGTGGCCATTCTCTTTATGGGCAGTCTTAATAGAGGCCACAGGAAGAAAAAAATAGGTCCCGAAGTAAAACGAATCGTACTGTTTGATGTTGTTTCGTTCAAAAAAAGAGCGTGTTGGGTGCTTCTGTTTAATGCTGATGAATTTGTTCGTAAAAGGGTAAAAGCAGACAGTATTAATAAAATTTAGAGTTCGTACGCAAAGTATTTCCTTTATAAAAAGATTTTATGCAGCGAGTAACAGCAAAGCAAAATAAAACTAATTAAAACCGTACTCGTTCTTCACGATTGGGAAACGTAATAGGAGAAACTCAAAACTCTGTGAATAAATTCAGTAGGTACCAAAATTCTAAAACATCTTCATAACAACGATTTGTATGGCAGAAACCGACATTCGATTGTTACAAAAAGGAGTATGTCGGAGCTCCCGATTTCCCAACTGAATCGAACAGCTTCAGGGTTGCTAGGTTCCTTTAAATTGCTTGGAATTCCATTAACCATTAATGTTCAAAATTAATAAAAAAAATCTGTGTACAGAATAACAATAACTTACACAATAACAAGAATAAAAAAAAAGTTACCTTTAAATGTTTAAATTCTAGTACGCCCACTTTTGACACAACCGAAAAATCATCCACATGAATTGTTTTATACCAGTGCATACTTTAATTTATGTCGATATTAATGAAACGTAGGGAAACTCGGAGTCTCTGTGGGAATCGAACCCACAACTTTATTAATTGCCGCAGAATATTAAGTTACGCGTATTTTCATATAAGTCCACAAAGGTAGCATACATTTAGGATATTATATACATTGTTTTAAACACTCTAATTATGTTAGCATAATTATTAACATCTCTATTTTACTATATACATGTACTATGACCCAGTTAATTATGTTTTGGTTGCAAGAATAAAGAATGTATAGAATATGAATATACGCATTCAATTCCTGAGTGGCCACTTCTTGCGATTTCTCGAGATTCAAATTTGGGTTTATAGTGCCTAGCTGATAAAACTGTAGTGTGTGAGAACATTGATTTAATATATCGCTTAAGTGCATGCAGGTCGTTTGTAAGGAGTTACCTACATAATACATTAAATAGCGATTAACTAAGGTAAAGAGCGAGTGTAACATAAGTGCACTAAATCAGTGAATATATAGTACAATATACTATATTTTATAAATTATAGTATATTTAATAATTTCTGATGCCTTCGCGGTTATTACACATTGGAATGAAACAACTGTTAACGGATTTAACTCGCGTATTTTTATTTTATTAGCTGACGTTTCGGATTTTTTACAGTTTCCATAATCGTAGGACGACTGAGCTGACAATAGTCTAACGCTAAAGTTTAGCGTTAGACTATTGCCTGCTCAGTCATGCTACGATTATGGAAACTGTAAAGAATCCGAAACGTCAGCTAATAAAATAAAATAAAATAAAAATACGCGAGTTAAATCCGTTAACAGTTGTTTCATTCCAAATTATAGTATATTTATTTATGACGACTCAAATAGACAAAAAGGCTAGTAATATAATTACAGTATTAAAATTCCTTAAGTTCATGTTGTTGGCAACCCTATAAGAATGGAACAAGTGTACCGAGCTAGTTGGCGTATATTCGGCCGGCCGTTAGTCGTAATGGCAGACCGTAAAGGGCAGTACGGTTCATGAAAAAATCGACCGTTACTGCTCTATGTTAATTTGATAGACGTTCTGAGATTTGCTGTAAATTTGATAAACGAAAACTCTACGTTTATTCTTTAATGATAAAATTTACAGCACAAGACAATGATAGTTCTTGCAGTGAAATATTTAATTAGTTCAAATATTTATTTAGTTCCTTCCTTTTAGTTCAATTATAACAAGTCTATAAGGGAATCAATAAACTTATAATAAATAATAAGTTTTGTTAATTCAAGCGTATTTTGCGTATGAGTAGTAGGTACATGTACCTAATATTCATATTTTCTCGCCCTTCAGTTTTTCAGTGTAGCCTAATCATTAAACTAACATTTATTTGTTTATCACTTAGTACAAAGTAACGACGAAAGTTGTGTGTTTGTACAAGTCTTTATATATGTTTTTATTTTGTCCATCGATTTGGAGTATCGCGTGACGACGTTAAGAACTAAATTACAAAAAGTCCTTCAAGTAAATTTTATGTAGGTACGCTTAAGGCAATGATTCGTCGGTGAAATGTTACATAAAGAAAAAAATTACATGATATGTTGAAAAGGCGTGGACAAAAGAAAACTCTTCTTTAGGCATATAAATAGTTTAATTTGTACTAATCGCAGACAAGATTGTTGCAAGCTATAATTGAATAAATTTATTATAAATCTGAGAGATATTCTATATTTTATAATGTGTATTTTGAAATTAGTTTTGACGATGGAATCTATTCTAAATTAGACAACAAATTCGGACGCAGTACATTTTTAAAGCTTGAAAATTACCTCGATGCTAGAAAATATAAAAATAATAACAGTAGGTACAATACATTAAAATTCCTATTTCGTTTAATATTACATTTTAACTCAGTGCTGAAATGAACTTTCATAGAAAACGACTAGTTATATACATTATGCACGTAACGAGTATCGCCTCTTTATAACGCGTACAGTAGATAAAAGATAACGCAACTGGCTTTTATACAAACGGTAACTATAAAGATGATAGTGATCATGAAACTACACATAAAAATCTACAGCCCTATTCAAAAAGGAGCGATAGCATTCAAATTACTGACCGTTCTACCCGACATAATAATCGCATGGTATTAAGTGGTCTAATCATACGATGGAATAACATAAAAATTATGATAACGGAGTCCTATGCTATCTAAATACAAAATAGGTGTTGCGGACAAAAGAGGAGAATTCTATAGCACGAAGGACTACAAGTAATCCATAATTACGTACCATTTAAAGCTAATTATGTTCTTGATAGTTCTTGGCCTATTATAGGTATGAAACAAATATGAACTGAAGTTGAGGATAGTCTTACGTCACCATATAAAATAAAGTTATATGTAGTTGTTTCATTCCAAAGTTATACATAGGTATATATTGTTCCCTATTAGAATCTATATGAGCGAAAAAGAACTTAGAAACAACCATAATGAGATAGGATAGGAAGTATTAGAAAATATGATAATGATTACGTTTTAAAAAAGCCTTAAAAATGCGAAACAATTCAATAAATTATGTTATATTAGTAAAGGTAACAGGATCCGATATCTCACAATTAGAGCTTCATTTGTAAGCAATGTGCGTTCAACAGGATTGGGATCGATGTGGGATTCGCAGGGACAGGTGTGAGTAATTTGCCAAATAAACCAGTAGTCCGCATACCTAGATAACAGTGAGCTGTTTGTATACAAGTACGACAAGTGTTGTGCACACATTCGACACCGACAACATTTGCATAAGAATGTATTCTGTTAGTCTCCACTTTTAAAACCAAAATATAAAAAACAGGTTATTAATTTAATCTATGGATTAGCTATCTTAACAGAAACATGTGTAGGTAAATTATTAACACAGGTACTGTAACAGCAATGAAGGATGATATTCAGCACCGGTCAATCAGAATACTGCTTCTCTCACGCATATTCCTTTTGTAGCAATATTCAGGTTGTAATCATAAAAATAAAGTGCCATTACCGGCATTTGTGGTGTAATTTAGCTGCATAATACAGCGTTTACATTCAAGCACTCAGCAAAATTGTATCTACGGAGCCGTGGTGTAGGCAGATGGGATAACTAAAATCCTGCTAGATGGAATCGTACTTAAAAGTCGAATATTCATAGTAGGATACGTAAGTTAAGCAAAACATGACATACATATAAACGATGTACAGGAATGATAGGACCAATCCCAAAGGCACGAGCATTATTGACGAGCGAAGCGAAATGTAAATATGAATATAAAGAGCTAATAGAAAAACAAGACAATGAAAAGCAAAAAAAGGATAAGTATTAAAAAACAAACGAAGAAAAGACTGGTTTCATTTAATCTAAGCATTATACGATATGCGTACAATATGTATACAATTCATGCCCCGGTACTATAATGAGCTCGAAAGCATTTGTATTCGTCGACATTTGAATAGCGGCCGACCGTTTCAAATTCGTAATAATACATATGTTCCGAAGTTGAATTCGGGGAGAATATTACTCATTTCCATAAAATTTTGTTCCCATCAGGCTGGCTTAGTGAAGGCGAACATTTAACTGAATTCATTAAACAGTGTGCAGTTTTGTGTTTTTCAGCTCGAGTGAGAATGTTTTTAGCAGTGTCAGCAAGGAATTTAAATGTGAAAAGATTCTGCCTTGGTGCAATTTTATTCCGTATTTAAAATCAGACTTAAAGCGTGAGAAAGACAGTTAAAAAAACATTGAAGACTTAGTTCCTTTTATAAATGTTAAGAAGTTTCACTAGCACGGAAGCGTTGTAAATTGAAAATTAATCCAGGAGTTTCCGAGGAAGTAATGTTAGCTACCTATGTAATTGCAAAGAGTACTTTATTGTATTTTGATGGATTTATCTCGCTGTAGACTTTTATCATAAAAAATAATTATCTTATAGCAACGTAATATCGACGTTAATTGCATGATAGGTAAATGCTTTTAATGTAATAAAAATCATATTAGTTACGGTTCCACTGTCACATATTTTTGTACAATCAGATGATCCAATCATCATTAAGATCATTACGATGAATTGATAAAAGCATGTTCGAAACATCGGACAATCATTACATTTAATTGTGCATACTAAAACATGCATTATTGCACCCAACAAATATAAAAGGTTTAGGTAGGTACTTCTTTTTGTTGCACATACAGTAGCGTGAATTCATTTCTTAATCAAGAGATTAATTTATTTTCAAAAAGTAAATTTCAATAAAGACTAAAAACCTGTCACGTATCATAAATAAACATAGGTAATATTTATCCACCGTGAACCTACTTAGCATTCAATACGTATTTGAGATCTACAATTGAATAAACGAGAATATTTTTATTCCAGAAACGGTTATTTTGAATATTTTACGAAATTAAATATAGATACTCAATTTTGATTATTAAACTTCTTTCATTAAAAAAATAATACCTAATAACAATATTAACATAAACACAGGAAATCGGAGTTGGAAAAGAATTAAAGTTAAATTCGTAAACACATTTAATTTTGGAAATAGTTTAATTTGTAGAAAGTGATAAACAGCAATCGTTTTAATTATAAACTCCGCGTCCGGATCGTCTTGAGCACAATGTTTCCGTATTCTGAATTAATCAAGAAAACAATTATCCTTCTTGTTACATTTCCCTGAATTGTCTTCGCGAATACTTGCTCTTTTGTTTTAATTTCACTGTAACTTCTTGTTTATTTTGCGTGCGTTTAAAATGTTTGTAATTCCAAAAGTGGAAATGAGTAATACGATATTTTTTTCAAATAAACGTTTTTAATAGAATGACGTGCCCATTTTCGGAGTAAGGAATTTGCGTGAAGAAAAAACAAAACGGAAAGTATTTTTAAAATAAATAGATGAAATTAAAACAGATCGGAGGAAATATTTATATCTTAACAACATACCCAATAGTTTTTAGATTCTAGAAGATTCGGACTCAAAATCAACCTATTAAATGCAATAATTGCAATAAATGCAAATGAATAATTAACAAAATGCAGTTCAGAATGTTATTTTATAAAAGGGAAGCAATACCTACAGGCATTAAATATATTTTACAATCACAAAAGTAATTAACACAAAATCTTCACATTATCTGTGTACACTTAATAAAAGGTCTTCATTCCAGAAAGCAACAAGCGCATTGAATTCAGAAACAAATCTACAGGCAAGAATGCTTGCGGCGTCAGATCGGATTCCAGCGCACGTCGCGCGTTCCGGCGAATTGTGACATACCAACACTCCTACCCGACCGATTTTGATCTGTTTTCCTTTCTTAAAAGAAATCAAAATGTGTGTGCGTATATTTGAAAGTTTATGCATGTTTAAATTTGTATCTATCTCCTATTTATGCTTTTTGAGAACTATTTTTTCATTTGTGTGGTTGAGCGTAAATAATGATAAGTAAAAATAAAGATTTCGTAGCAAAGCAAGGATATTACCAGACTTGTTTATTTACCTATATATTTAGATAAGGATCACCAACGGAAAATACAACAATTCTTATTCTAAAATGGAACTTGCACAAAATATAATACACTTCACAAAGTAAAGTAGGTAAATCAGATACTATTACTAACATTGTGATTTATTATTCGATAAACCAATTCAGTCAAAAAGTCAAGTGAAATACAAACAACAAGTTACAAACCAACCAAGCATTGTTGAAACAAAGTTTTAATACGTTGTTTGCAAACTACATGGCTGCGTATGTATAATAATATAGCGTTATTATTTATTGGTTCTGGTACGAGTTCAGGCTGCCTCCATAGCATAGTTTAGGATACCTACGATAAGAGAAACCACGAACCTCTCTGCTAGCTTTTAGAACGAGGTAAGTGATTTTGACAGAATATTTGCTACGGGAACCGAAACGTGAAAGCAGCTACTAGTTCAATTACTCTGGCATAGTTTGACAATATAGGTATTCAACGTTATCGTTTTGATGTATTCGCAGTTATTACACATGCACATAAACCAATTGTCACTGATTTAAATTGCGTAGATCTATTTAATGTATCCATATTTCTATATAAATATATCTCAAGAATCTTAAATACAAGTGTTGTATATTGAACATTGTGTTTAACATAAAAAATCGCCAGACGGTTGTTTGTATTCTGATATACAAATATATAATAGAAAACCTCAGAGATAGGACCTACTGCTCAATTTTCTTATCGATTGAAGTATAGGTACAGTAAGTAATTCAGAACTTCCAATATAAATATATGTAACATTCTACTTAGAACAAAAAAGTAATATACACATCAAGGAGGGTGCTCAGTGATTAGTAAATGTTCTATTTGATGTATCGGCCATGGATTCGCCTTTAAATCCATTAGTTCTTGGGCCATGATGGATGCGGCCAGGTCCTGGCGTGACGGGGCCGGGCACAAGGGCGATAGCCATGTGAAAACAGGGTCAATTGATTTATTGTTTCAAACATATTTGTATTGACTTAATAATGTTTTATACGTATACCTATCAGGATTTACGGATTTGAAGCCATTGTTGAAATGTTATAGATTTATTTAGGCAAAATGCAGGTGCTTTATAAATCAATCGTTAAATTCCTGAAAACCTATGCGAAACCACAAATATATAAATACCTAGAGCGAAACTCGAACCGGACGAGCACCTAGTAACGTAATTGAAAACATGTTTTGTGAAACATTATTCAGACGCATCTGGCTGCTTTCCAGCGATCCTGTATACAATGTGACATGCTTGGAAAGAAATATATTTACTATCAATATATGGGCAACAAAAAAACTGCCTAAAGTAAACAGAAGATTACCCGAAGAACGTACTTACTACCCCTATAATATAAAAAAAACAAGCTAACATTTGATTCGATTTGAAAATTATATAACTCATAAATGGTTATCGAACTCAAAAAAAATACAAACCCAGACGACTATTTTAGATAAAGAAATACTTAGTACACAAGTCTAAGAAAGTGCTATATCGCAGACTTACACGACTTTTCAACTAACTCTTGACAAGTCGCTCAGTTTGTCACTCGTTACTCTTCCTCGTACATGATATGCGTCTAATTATAAGCACTTGTTATGACATTGTTTACCAACGTTGAAACTTTTGACATATTAGCTTATTTATAAATGAAATGGCAACGCGTTTTGAGAACTTACAGAATTACGAAAGTAAGGTACTACTTAAATGACTTTTATGAGCATGTTATATTGTGGAGGTTTTGAAATTTGATATTTATTATATTATGAAACACAGTTTAATTTGTATAAATACGTTCATTCACATTTGCAGTCATTGGTAGGTAGGTACATATAAAACATAAGTTTAATAATTTATGGCGCTCTTGTGGTTATCACATTGGAATAAAACAACTATAACGATCGCGTCAGCTAACACCAACGTTAGAATGATGACAATTCTGCCTGCTGCGTACATAGGTACGGAATTGCCATAGGAACAGTATAATTCTCGAAAAGTCAGCGTCTAATCTATATATGCGAGTGAAATTTGTAACAGTTGTTATATTTCAAAAGATATTTTTCCATGGTTGAGAATTAGGTAATGTGTGTTATAATACCTAAATAAAATCAGTATAAAACAACAAATCCTATAAAATAGGTTCCAAAGTTTCTCGATTAAAACTTGCTGATAGCCTTCTGCCTTAGAAAAGGCATCAATTGGTTATGCAAGACTTGTGAATGTTTAACGCTAATCCATTGAAGGATTGACAGTTCATTCTTCGTCTTATAAATTGATACGTCAAGGAAGGGAGGCGCAATCTCGCCGGAGGCTACATCTATCAGCCTGGGGCGAAGGGGCTAATGATTGATGGGATCGACTGGCCGGCTAAGATTTTTAGGTATTCGGCGAGATTATTTTAGTTCTTTTGCAGTTTGTCTACCGTAACACAATACTATAGATAACAAACTGGAGATAGCTATCGTGAAATGTTTTCGTAAATGTCTAAGAGCGATGACTCTTTGCCTTTATTATGCTTTTGGGGTAAGTTAAACGTAATATAATAAGGTTAATTTAGCCTGCATAACTTTCGAATGATGGAATCAATTGGGCTCCTTTCATATCTGAAATCAAATGAATGCCTATCAAGTCAGATAAAATGACTCGCATACAATGAACGATTTCAGAGATCTCATTAAAATAGACGAGCTCAAGAATAGATACCACAAACGAGGTCGAGTACCGGCCGAACCGAGAAATTACGTCCAAAATGAAATGCAAATTAGGAAAATTTATTATTACCCCTCGTGAAAAAAAGAAAATTCAAGAGGGAAATACAGGATGTGATTAATAACTGTATAATCATTACTAAGGACTCACGAATTTTGAGGTATTCGCTTATATCCGAGCGTAATTGCAAGTCTTCATTGCTATGATTGTTTTTCTAAGTCGAGGTAAGAAGAATTACAGTTTGAATTGTTGTGAATAATACAATCATTTTCCGACAAATATGCGACTTTACTTATAGCTGGCAAAATGATAAAAGCAATCCGTACCTATATTTGTCCTTTCAACTAATGTACACATTCATAAATGAATGAAATAACTTAATAAAACTAATGTCCGCAGAATCCCTAACTCCATCAAGATGGTATCTGTACACATATATGTATGTACATGAGTGTTTCTTCGGTAGTTTATCGAGTTAGCAGGTAATATGATTTAGTATCCACTTGCCCAGTAGTTTCTGCTGCGAAGACTTCGTACTTGGACAGACAGGGATATATTTAATATGAATATTTTTATCAGAGTATTATATTTAATCAGGATTTTTTTTCGTAAATACAAAAATAAACCTATGTTTTTTTTTATTTTCACTATGCAATAGCGTACCAAGACTAGGTACTTAAATAAAAAAAAAAACACTTGTTATAGTAATTATTCTACGTACAGGATAACAGCGATTACGGCACAAACCGGTAGGATAATAGGAGATAAAATATTTAAAATACAATACTTTACCCTATGCAATACTATAAAATTATTATTAAAATTACTTATGCATTCTAATTAAACCAGAGCGTGTGCTCTGGTTTAAGTGCACGTTAAAAGGAAACTGAAATAAGGCCGGCAACATGATTGGGTTAGCCGATGCGACATCACCGTGTATAATCTGCCGACATCCGGAAATAGCTATATGAAGGTAACTTAGTTAAGACATGCCTATCTGGAGTATGTCGCTCGGATTAAGCTACGGATTTTATTAATGGATGGAGTGCTTATGGGGTCTTGTAATTTCATTTTCCAATACATATGGTGCGTTACTTAATGGGATAAGACCTAGTTATGTACCTACTGAAATATAACTAGTACCTATTCTTCCAGGGAGTAAGAGATCACAAAAATAATTTGTTAATTTTAATATTTATAAGGACAATATCGTTATCTATACTTCTATACTAATATCATAAAGAGGAAAGGTTTGTTTGTTTGTTTGTTTGGATTGAATAGGCTCCAGAACGGCTGAACTGATTTCAAAAATTCTTTCACTGTTGGGAAGCTACAGTATTCCCGAGTGACATAGGCTATAAAAAAAAGATGATCCGTGCGAAGCCGGGGCGGACAGCTAGTACCTATCTAATAAAACTAAACAACTTCTAAAGTCATTCGTCAAACACTCGGCAAAAAAATATTATAATGTTCAGATAGCTGCCTCTATTTTCCAACACAACAACCATATTGCCAGTTGAGCAAACATGAAACATCGACATATTTTTGTAATCATACAAACAACAGCGGTCAAGACATTCCGTAGTTAGCGGCGAAGGCCATATCGATCGCCCTATTACCTACTTTAAGGAGCGTGATAAGCAATTTTCCCCTCGACTATTTGTTAACTTTTATATGGTAACACATAACTGGTCACCGTGGTTGATTACGAATTTTTAGTTAGAAAATTAATGTTTGTTCAATAATTTCGATCGATATGAAATTTGTTACTCAAACTAATTATCGATACTAAATTGTGCTGAAAGTCATAATTGAAGTATTGATTAACTATATTCTGGTCAGGATTTCTTACCAACAGAACATAAAAGAGAAGATTGCTTCTAATTCATATATTTAAAAATTCCACTAGTTATCTAAAAAAAACTTTCCTTTTTTTAAGCGGGGAAACCGCGGGACATGTCAGCCTGGCGACCACAACACCACGGGTGTGCTCTATGAACCGTTTAATAATGAAGTGATTGATTAATAATACTTTATTTAAATTTTATATGGTAAATAAGTGGATTAACTTTGAATCAGTTTTTACACAACTTACACAAATGTGACATTTTTATATTTAGGTGCACAAACTAAACAGAGTGACATCTGACATTAATGTACCTACGTATTTGACATTTCGGCTACACAGTACGCTGCGATAGATTTTATTTCTAAGTGACGTCTCGCATGTCGTCAATATACAGAGGTTTATCTGGTAAGCTTTTTTTAAAAAGGAAACGATAGCATAGCTCACAACATAACAAATATTCTGCCACAGGGAACTTTTCTTGTTGTGCTACACTTCAAACTTATAATTTGGCTGTGGCCACTTTAATCCCAGCGTCAACGAGTCTGTTTACTTCGCAGGTAAAAAAGTAAGTGCCAAATACAAACGCCAGAGATGAATGCCAATTTTCAATAAAAAAGTACCATCAACCTACAGTTATTCATTTACTCCCTTTGTAACACGATCGACTTCAATACACTTGACTGTGAAAAAATACCTCGGAAATGTTACGGTAGCATTAAGCTGGACAGTGCGAATATTTAGACGAGTCCATCCTTTGGTTTTTTTTTTTAATATTTCAAATATACGGTATTTTTATGGATCTCACGGACCGTTAGAGCGGACGATATTTCTGATCCGTACTCAATTTAACTGTGCGCGCCTCCGACCGTGTCGAACCGATGACTTTGCAATATGCTCACTTTTTTATAAATTAGAGGATAGGTAAGTCAAATGTTATTTTAACAATGGCATGTTTCAATGAAGCACGAAAGTTTATTTTAAAAAGAAAAATATTATTATATACTTATGTTAATAACCAAATATGTATACCTATCTTAAAATCATGGTCTAACATAAATTAACTTATGACGAACTGAGATGTAGACTTTTCTCTAGGAATCTATGAAGAATGATTCAGATTTACCTCGTATTACGTAAACAGCATTAAAACGAAACAAAACCCGCCTTATCAGGAGCTCACGAAAAATTTTATCGCCCATAAAATAATATTATGTTCATGGCAGCTAAAATTACTTCCGAGCGTCGGCGTCTTGTGTCATAATTTGAGCTTATTTGAGTGTGCCACTGAGCGATCGGTGCATGGTACTTCAAGAAGATAACGGCGATTACAGTCGGTACGTAATCATGTAAAAGTTAATAAGAAAAAGGAAAGATCAAAAGTCCCCTTAATTATCTCAGGTCTAATACCTAATATTCAACAGGAAACATGAATATCTTTTATATAACAAAACAAGTACCTACTAATATAAGACAAACACAAAGGTACGTAATAATGTATTTTGTTTACGTGGTTTTTTACTACTGTGTTCGTGCATAATTAGATTTAAATGTGAAATTCAGATGCTTGCGGATTCTATAACTAGGTGCCTGAAAGTATTGAGTAAATTGTTTGTTTATTAGAAGTTGCGGGTTTATTATCCTTGGACCAACTTATAACTGCAATGTAAGAACCAGGGTTTATGAATAAATTAAGAATTACAAGCTCATTATTATCGTGTATTTGGCAAACATTTATCAAGTAATGACTTGATTCTTAGAAATATATTTAACTATTCTGCAGTAAGCAATATAAGAACAATTTTAGAAATGCAGTCTCTGTTGGCTCTCGAATAAATACTTATACCACATAATTATGGCATAATTGAACAGTTCTTAGTAATGTAGAAGGTTTGCAGTTTGTTTTCAATATAATAAAGACCTGTAGTGAATATAAGAGGTGAACCTAGATTAAACGGGTATAAGAAATAGGAAAACTATTTCACAAGTGAAAACGTTACAACGGATTGAGAATAATAATTGCCTGATAAAAAAATACATGCAGTCAGTGAGATTATCCTTCCTGTCTTAATATTATTATTATAAAAATAACTTTAATCATATATCATAAATGCCTTATACAAGACATGTAATTGCTAATGCGAGAAAGTATCTCACGCTAAGCGCTAATGCATAAGAAACGTCCGTTTCTTCTCCGTCTCTTCTTAAAAAAACATGTCCATGTTTTTTCATTTTTTGCTACAATTCAACGACACTCGTGGGTGCCTAGATTACCCCAGATTAGGTACCCATAGGCATCTAGCACATGCTCTCACCTGTTGTGAACTTTTATGGTTACGGCCTGCGGTTTACAGCCACCTCGTAATATACCCTGGGGAGTATTGCAATTTATATTATAAGTACTATTACTACGTTATCGTTGCATACGGTTTATGACTTGAACTTGGGGTGATGAGGAATAAACGGGTAAGTGATATAGAATGCACACCTGCTGTAATTTTATTGAGTCTGTCAGGGTTGTTAAATTTAAAGCTGATGCCATACTACAGTAAAGTTATGGCGAAGAATCGTGAATATACAATTAAGTATGTTAATATGAGTTTGCATAATAAACTTTGTGCTTCAGACACATTCACTCATATTAAAGTGATTAAATATATTATATCTAATCTGTCTCGGCTACACAGAATAATATTTTATAAAATCTCACAAGATGCATAGCGCTGTTTATCCAAACAGAGATGAGGCATGCAAAATAATGGTGCATTTGAAGTGTGGTTCTTGAAGATAAAATGGAATTTACAAGTTAGACGAAAAAGTTAAATAAAATTTAAAGCGGTGTAGAAAAAACAATTAGAACCAAAACATAATAGTAAAAGTATTGATTTACTACACTACATGAATGATAAAATAAAATGATGAAGATTTAGTTGTTTTAAAGCAAATTTTTTGAATTTTCTTCCTAAAGAAATGTCTATAAGTACCGATACCTTTTTCAATGTATTATAATTGTCATATTGACTTTCCAAGTATTCAGTATTTCAATATTCATATTTACTTCCAATTACGCTTTGTTAACACAGAAACTAGCATGAAGCAGCACCAAGGTGTGTTTACTAGTGGTTCTAGTAAATCACCGGTAGGTATACAAAAAAGCTTTGCCAACGTAATTTTTAACTACGATTTGATATTCACTGTCTTTCATTATTTCAGGGAAACTTTACTTTGCATGAATAATACAGAATGGAGCAAACTAATGAGCGTTTTTTAAGTAAATAAAGATATAACATTTTCTTCTCCCAACTTCTAATTATATAAAACAACGTGTTAGGTAAACACGCCCAAAGTATCGCTCACCGCGGATGCCCAAACAAAACAAGTTGATGAATACAGCCTCGCAACTTGCACGATTCGTTTTTACAATGCAAACAGTGAGGAACGATGTAATCGCTTACTTCGGTAGTGTACTTCTACACTGTTGTTTTCTAGAATCCTTTATAGCAAATCAACCTGATGCGAATTTAATAAACTATTAGCTTCTGCCAGCGACTTTACTGTGTTAATGTATATAAGTATAGGTATAGTATAACAGCTACATAGACGTGATATATACCTAAGTCTTTTAGTACACTTTAAAGACGGTCCTTAAAACACTGCTAAGTAATAAAGATTGAAAACAGAGTGCAACATTATATTTACTGAGATACGCATTTCAACACTAATCTAAATTATTTTTTTTTTTTGCCAAAACGTAAAATACTTTTTAGCTTATTTTTCCATCATTGAATGCACTTTATATTAAATGTATAAATTTTAAGCAGAGCTATGTTTCACATTAGAATCAAAAACAAGAAGTAGTTCACATATATTTGTGCAACATATTTAACTTGTTTTTTTTTTGCACTACTATTAAATTACTGTAAGCAGGAACAGGTAGTTAACGGGCATTATTTGCGAATGTAACATTGAAACAGCTATTCCAACCGTTTGCCTATCTAGGTTACCCGTACGATAGATGTTACTACATAACCTTTATTTAGTTACAAGGAAACTGGAAACTCAGTCCGTACATTTAGTCTTTGTGAAAGTCAGACGTATGAGTACATCTAACAAGAGCCTTCAAACCAGTTCATAGATGCTTTTGGTTAGCAAAGGCATGAGTAGCATTTTAACTGGAAAGTTATTATGGCAAGTTAAAACTACCAGTACAATGATTTATATTTTATATCTTTAAAGAACATTTTAGTTTATTTTGATTTAAAAAACTGAAATTTACCACCTACCACCCAATATTATAAAATGGAGTTTTATAATCATGACAGGAATAATACCTACTACTGCAACTTGAGTCCAATAAACAATTGACACAATTTAAAATTGTAACAGCGATACTCTATTACATTAATCTGCCTGGTAGTCCAAAATGACGCAAATTGAAGATTCAAAATGTAAAGCTTGCTGGAATTAATTACATTTTAAATCAATATAACTATATTGAGGAATTGTACCATTTGCGATATGAAATCAAAAGCCCGGACTTGCCCTGCAGCGTCAGGCTGCGTAACACGGTGACTCGGCCGTCGACTCTCAACTAACCCCAAACGGGGCAAACAGAGGACATAAATAATTACACGGCCGCTGAGCACGGCGAGTTATTAGCCGAGCGGTACGCCTCATTGTTGCGTGTGTTTTCTACCTGAAATGTGTACCGGTGAAGTTTGAGGAGTTTAAATTTAAGCTTCCCTTTAATGCGCCGGACGTAGTGTTGTTTATTTTTATGATATTGGAAGATTTTACAGGTGTCCAGTATTTATTGGTAGTTTTTATCAGTAATAAGATATGTTCCCTGTCCAGAATATGTTACCTAGCAAACATTTACATCAAGTAAGGTACTTATCTGAAACTTCAAGATTATATCTGAAAAAAAAAAAAAAAACTGACCAAGCGATAATCGAACGTTCAAAAATACCGAAACAATTTTGACATAAACACTACAAAACAAAAAAAACACGATTTTTGTACTAATGAATCAAGTTAAGAATAAAATAAATGAAATAATAATTATGATTATTAAAAACAGATACACTTGCTTCTGGGTAGCAATTATAGTTAGAGCCAATTAATTCGTAGAACGTACGGTAAGTACGTTCAGTTGATTGATGTTACACTATTCAAACACGCGGTCTCATTGCTTACATGAAAATAATGATTCGAATAATTATTTCAAAGCCGTGGTGAAATACAACTGTGGCTGTTAGCAATTTTATGTAAAAGTGTCACTTTGTCACGATATCTGTGTTAAGGAACTCACTCACGCGATGATAATTAAAATGAAATCGGTTAAGGTCGAGTCATACTGCCAATCAGAGTTCACGTAGACCGGGGTGCTTTGAAATGAAACACGCTAGGTTCTGTTAGAGACACTGCAGAGTTACATATTGCATAACATAGTGTATATATAATCACAGTGTTAGACTATCGCCAGCTCAGACCGCTACGAATATACCTTAATAGGTATTCATAAATTATGTAAGTTTTAATACATAAGAATGCTTACTTTGACAGTGAACACAAATTTAATTTATAATGACGTTCCTTCCTTGAATTTTATATTCACTGAATATGGCGGAATAAGTTGAAAGTTGTATCTTATACCGTTATACGTAATATGGTAGAATAAGTTGAAAGTAGTACGTACCTATCTCAAGTTAGAATGTTTAAAACCTTGATAAGAATTTGAATTGTTTGAGTCCAAGCGGGCTTTTAGATTGTATGTTGCTGCCCGCTTTTGTAAATTAAAAACTTTTCTAGGTGAGCAGATAATCCCCACAGAAAAAACCCTGCAAATAACAAACCACCCAAATGCAATTTATGTTGAACCTTAACTTCTAAAAATTCTAGTACCTGCTAGCATATAAGTATCGACCAGTAACAGTACTAATATGAAAATGTAATATATTGATAAAAAGTTGTTTTATTTGGTTTTATTGTCTGTTACATAGGTATACTATGAACAAATTAAACATAACAATTCCTTGGGTTACTGACTTCTGATTTAAATTATATAGGTATTTTGATTTTTAAAGAAACATCTTGTTTGACACTTCTTTCGAAGGCGATATTCTTAATTGATATATTTACTTAATGAAATAAGTTTTTATATCTAAATGTTCTTGCAGAAAAAACAAAGCTAACATTTCCGAGGAAGTTGGGTATAATCTCGACAGTATTTCACGAGACCCATGTTTCTACCCTACGTAATAGTATGACATTGTTTAATCTTAAGATTAGTGTACTAATCCCTACTAATATTATAAATGCGTTAGTAACTCTGTCTGTCTGTCTGTCTGTCTGTCTGTCTGTCTGTCTGTTGCTCTTTCACGCCTAAACGGCTGAACGGATTTTGATGAAATTTGGTATGGTAATAGATGATAACCTAGAAATGGACATAGGCTATAAATAATCACGCCATCGTTCTTAGGGGGTAGGCAGTAGGCAGATAACTAAATTGAGATAGTGATTTTTAGTCGTTTTGGTTGGGACTTTTGCTCTATTGCTCTATATATTATAAATGCGAAAGTAACTCTGTCTGTCTGTCTGTTACGCTTTCACGCTAAAACTACTGAACCGATTTAAATGAAATTTGGTACAAAGATAGTCTGGAGCCTGAGAAAGGACATCTATAGGCTACTTTTTAACCGACTGCAAAAAAGGAGGAGTTCCACGCGGACGAAGTCGCGGGCAGAAGCTAGTTTATAATATTTTAGGAAAATCCAGTTACGGTAAGAAACAACCTTCATATATGGAGTGTGTTTCTCAAGATCATTTGTATAAATATATATATAATATTTGTTTAACTCTCTTTCAATATTGTGAACACATATTGTTCACTAATGGTGTATCAAAATACCTACAATGTAGGTGCTAAGCTCGATGAACCAAATAATTCGATGGAACAACATGTTTCACCGAGTTTTACTTAAAGAAGTTTACAATTTTCTTGTGTAATCTGTGAATAATAATATCATTGTCTGACGACAATTCTTTAAGCACATGAATCTACGATCGTTCATGAACAAGGAATAGATTCTATTTATCCCTCGCGGGCACAGAAATTCCGAATAATTCATACTGTAAAGATTACTCTGATTAATCATAAGAAACCATGGTTTTTATTTATATATCCTTAATAGCTTCTGCCCGCGACTTCGTCCGAGTGGAACTCCTCCTTTTTTACAGTCGATTAAAATGTAGCCTATGTCCTTTCTTAGGCTCCAGACTTTCTTTGTACCAAATTTCATTTAAATCGTCCAGTAGTTTTAGCGTCAAAGCATAACCGACAGACAGACAGAGATACAAGTTCTAAAATAAACGGCGATCATAATGTCACGGCGGATAACTAAATAAACGTATTTGCCTCCAGAAAGTATACTGCTCAACATGTTCGTTATATAATATATCAGTTAATAGTTATCTTACGATACTCCTAACGGGGGATATTATTATAACACCATAGAAGTAACAACTTGAGTGGCCGTATTAAAGCCTTCCCGTGAAGATTAAATTTTATGTTTGTCATTGCTCCCAACATTTGCTGTCAAAACATGTACTTATCTACCAAGCAGCAAAGTGCTTCAAGAGCCGTAAACGCGAAAGTGTTAAGCTCGCGACTTGAACAACTATCTGCATTACGAACTGTTGTAAAACACGAACTCACACTTAGTGTACCCAACGTTACGTATTTTAGTGTTACCAGTCTTCTGTTTTAGTGCTAACGTGTTTAAAGATGCAGTAACGGTTTTATTTCACTACAAAATCTGTTCATATCGGACTGAAGTAGTAAATCCTCTTTCTTGTACTAAATCATAAACTAAAAATTAATTGCGCTTAAGTTCATTTATGTAATACCGATTCGAAAGTGTTACTTCTTAACAATTTTAGAAGACAGCAACTATAGAGGTGTCCTGCGAATATTGAAAGATTTCATCTACTTAAATAGCTTCTGCCCGCGACTTCATCCGCGTGGAACTCCTCCTTTTTTGCAGTAGGTTAAAAAGTAGCCTATGTCCTTTCTCAGGCTCCAGACTATCTTTGTACCAAATTTCATTTAAGTCGGTCCAGTAGTTTTAGCGTGAAAGCGTAACAGACAGACAGACAGAGTTACTTTCGCATTTATAATATTAGTAGGGATAATTCATCATTAACTTAAAAGTTAAAAACTATTATTTTACCAGCTCGTGACAGTTATTTAGCAAGACGGTAATATCTAATAACTCAAGTGTGTGTCAAAATGGCGGATCAGAAAATGGCCGACTGCTCTTAAACGAAATTTGATATTCATAGCAAATGCATGCGGGCATCCGCGTATTGAAATTCCCGTTTGCATCGTGATATATTTTATTGATATTGATTTTTATGCTAGTCTTGCAGTTCGCTATTGTTTTATGTATCGCAATCCTACTAATGCTGTGGAAAGAACATATTTCAAATAGAAATTTCTTTAAAATTTGATGTCGTTCGGCTTTCAAAGGAATTAAATATACTTAAACATAAAATAAACTTTTACTGCAGTTATTCGCCAGCTGTACATTAAAGATATTAACAAATGATTGTAACTACACATACCCGTACAAAGATATCTAAAAATCTAGCTAACAGAAGAATTCCATGCATTTCAATTCTAATATTAAAAAATATCTTATTGTGAAAATTATTTTACGTACCAATATGCGTTATAAAAAAACATACGTAAAATATAGATTTTCAAGCTATTGTAGTCCATAGCAAACTTCAACCAATATTATCCCTCGGGAAATATATTCGTAAAACGGACTGTTTAATGGTTATGCTGAAAATATTGACGGAGAGTTTCAATGTTGGTTTTTGTTTGGAACAACGCGGTAGCCATATTTCATTGATTCAGCTGTTTCGTACTTAATAATATCCAAACCGTTACGGACGAATAATAAATGAAAGCCGTAATCATTTTTAAATTGCTACATTATTATCATCAGCAATTTAAAATGGTTTATTTTCTAAATATTTTTACGTATGAAATGGAGCAAAGCTTAGAAACCGCATTACATAAATCCAGAACAAGCTTAAGATATCTGAGGGCAAGGTACCTGCAACACTAACGATAAACGTTTACACGAAACTCTTAAACGGCCAAGATAAGACAGACGCTTTCATCGTACTCCTTTTACAAGTTCCATTAACTTTGGCAAAGCAAAGGCGCGTCTAAACTATGCATGTATCGTGTGTGCATCTCTTTTCAATGCGCTGCCCACGCCCGCCAGTAACTGTAGTTAACATTCAGCCTACATAAAGGAATGAAAAAACTGTTCAAAGCGAACAAGTTTACCAACACTCCAGATGCCATCTTTTGAGGGGCTCGAATTTGATCCCCTTGCTCCTCGGATATTGAACGATCTAGTTTATGCAAACAAATTCATGAGTGGTTATGATTTACAAGACAGAATTCTGTTTTTTTTTAACTTAATTTTTAACTGAATCTGAATATAAAAATATTCATATACCTAATCCATAATATAATTATTCTTAAATCACAGTTTTAGTAGACTTAATTAACTTAGGGTTCGAGATTTAGTTCGAAGTGGAACCTTTCATATTATAATAATAAAGGTTCGCTCCACTTAGTGTTTGGGTCACTCATAGTAACTCTATCGTTCTCCATTAGTTAGTGGCAGGTTAATAAGGTTCTTTGTAGCGAGCCCTCGACGCTTTCACAATTTCGCCTTGAATGCAGCTTATCTCCGGGCTTGTTTGCTTACACCCTCAGTAAAAGACCTAGCCATACGCTGCACCAATTTTTCTAGCGTTAGTTAGAAATTATGAACGCATCGCAAGATAACATCTGCGGACTTTGATGAAGAGCACGTTTCATGTTTGCTTTTATGATAAACCTAGAACAGATTCTTATTATAAATTTAGAATATAACATCACTGAACTATCGAAAAATGTATAATAGGTATGTTATAAAAAGGATTTCCTACCGAATGAGTCACTAAATAGCTGGTTCCCAAGCGAAATGGAAAATTAATGAAACGGAAGTAAATTTGTTACATGTACAAGATAATGGAAGATTGTCGTTTCTGCCCCACTATACAAAAATTAAATCTGACATATCTCGGGATGGCTATTAAAATTATTGTGCCAGTTAAGTTCAACAAATAAAGCCATTAGTAATCCCACAAATCACAATTTTATGACCATTTCTATGATGGGTAGATGACTACTCACATATTAATAGAAATAATACATTACCTAAAGTGTTTAACTTGCTTTCTTGTATATTTTCAAAGCTAAGATTTACAGAAACGTTACAGAACTTTGCATCCAATCTGATTTTTATATTTTATCCACATTACCGAATCATTTATGTCTAGCTTGTACTGAATCCAACATAAAATATAAAACTTTTTGTAAGAATAGAAATCGCAAACATTTAAAATTATAGAGAATTTGTACAGCTCTTTACTACAGTTAAAAATGCTTTTGTTGAACTGACTTTTAAAACATGCAGCAATACTAACGATTCATTTTATCCCCATGTGTGACTGATTGTATTATCGAACGAGTGCACGGTTCTAACAATGGATTCCATCGTACTGCATTCACGTGGGCCTAGCGTCGGCGTTGAACGTTATTAAACTTAAATAACAACGCTCGCTCATGCAGAAACTTCCTATTACTGGGGATAGAAAGAAAATCCCTTATCAGAAGCGATTATTGGGTCGGGATTAATATCTATCGGATGGTACGGCGGCAGGAGCTAGATGGGATTTTCAAACGATAAAACTTTTGTTTGCGGTGACTTCTGTTCTTCTTTTGTCACCTGTTCGTGATAGAAAATCCGTGCCACGTCGCAGGAAGACAATTGCGGTAAATTGTAATAATTGTTTCGTGACTATTTCGTTATTATACTGCGGTGAAAGCTTCAATTGAAGTTTTTGCCAAGTTTATAAAAGTAAAGACGGATGAGAGAATATCATGAATTAATGATTTTGAGGGATGAATTAAATGGACTCATTACCAAAACGGAAGCTCATAATCATTATAAAGTTGGTACGATTCGATACGAATTGCAATTTGCTATTCAAAATAACAATAACAGTTATCTAGAAGAGGCTCTGAATTATAGCTCATTCATATTCATGAGATGTGAATGACGACGACGGGCCCGAGGCGATGCCGCGGTGGAGGCCTGATGAGGCCCGAGTGTGAAACCAAAACAATACAATGTGGTGAAATTACTGTTACCGTGTATATATTAGGTTAGGGCAAGAGACATTTTCTTATAATGGCGCAGTTTTTTTATTCATTTTATATTTTCCGTTCCAAAACTATTGCAGTGAGTGGACGGTCAATGTTAACTAATCTCTGGCTAAATGAATTATTGAGATGAGTTTGCCTGTTAAAGCTATGTTGTCATATCGTTCATGATTTCAAATTTAATTTCTAGTCAAATTGCCGTTTTTGATATTTATCTGTTACATTAACGTTACTATTAATGTTAAATATTTATGTAAATTCTGCAATTAATTTTAAGAAAACAAAAAGTTGTAATGTTGGTAATACAGCATTCGGCTATAAATTATTAAATACGGCTTGGTTAATTGAGCTTCACATAATGTGAGCGTACTGCTTTTCTTAATCATCATAAAATAAAAATCAGTTAACGTTCTTACAACCCGACTACCGGCAACACTAAATTCTAAAGGGTTATACTACAGAGATAAATCACTTGCTACACCTATCTAAGATATATTTTCTTCCTTACTTCACGATACACGCTAAAATGCCGCGTCAAAGATGTTTACTGTATCCTGACGTAGATATATTAGCATTTAGATTATATGTTCGCGTTGGGAAGACATACGTGTCGCTGAGGCTAGCGATATTGACGTGTGCACTTACCAATCAGGAAATTGGCAGGTTTTAATGGCTTCTTCCGGTAAAAATAATCTTGTAAACTTTGTCGTTTGTTATAGTATGTTAGCAACGTTCATTTCATAAACATTTATCATCATTTATTTAGATTTTGGGATATGATTCAATATACAATCAAACAGAAAACACTCAAATTGCTATTCAAATAATATAAATGGATTGATTCTTTTGACAAATAATAAGACTTTACGGCAAGCCCGCAATACGAATCTTCTAATCGCATGGTGACCGTCAGAACAGTAGTTGTTATCTGATCGCTTGTCACAATTTGACAGGTTCGTTTTATGTTATCCCCTTGAGCATGTTAAAATGCAAATGAAGGTCGGTGGCTGGATTTTTTCAACGCACCGCTCCAACAGGCGTAATCGAGATCGACGGGTATAGTCACGTCTCTAATATATTTTTTAGGGTGTCGTAAAGACATTGAATGCGGAATCTTTTTTACTTATTCCAACATGTGCTGACATAAAACAATTTCTAACGGTTGTAAAATATTCGTTTAATCAAAAATCAAACTTCCTCTGTTCCATTAGAGTCGGTTTCAGAGGCTGGATGGCTGAAAGGGTTTGTAAAAAGCGTAATTTAGAAGCAGCCAGTATTGTTGTATCATTTGGTTCATTAATTGCCTTCATAAGTTCGACGTCGGTCGTTTTATCGCCAACGCAGCCGCGCCCGCTGCCGCTCGCTTATGCAAATGATAAGCGCCGCGTGTCCCTAATGTTAGCATTATAACAATTTAAGAAGTAAAACAACAATAAGTATTCCTAATATTACGCAGACCGTATTCTTTCCCAGAACAATATATTATGCCCGTTCAAAAATCTTGCAAATTTTCAGGGACTTCATTGAAATATTGAGGTTAGAATAGCATATTTTTGAAATTAGAACCAGGAACATTAATTTTGAACGTAAAACGCTCTTGCTTCTCATTTTGATAAAGCAGTGTAACATTTAATTATGCGGGAAGGGTAAGTTCAGGACGCGGTGCGATTTTTGGTCGGAGTTTTATGTTAATTTACACCCGACGCTCCTCTATGCTAATGACAGAATATGAGAGGAGTATTCATTCAGAACCACTATTCAGCCCTTCGTGTATGTTATGAGTTGATGTATAAGTGGTAGCACGGTGTTGAGTGAAAGGTATAAAATTATGTTAGTTTATAAAAGCTGTATGAAACACGAGGTTCAATATAATCAGCAAAATCAAATGTTGATTTACTTTTTACCTTTGTCATTTGTTTGTTGTTATATGTTATTTTACCTGCACATACTACATCTCTGTCAAAAATACCAGTCAGGTTGGTGTGAAAATAATAATTGGCTTAGCTAGGTGTAGCAGATTATTAAAAGCGTGTTTGTTGTAAACTATATTGCAAATGATGTATTTAGATCGTCAAGATATTATATAACTATTGATAACAATTTACTATTTATAAAAATGTCGTGGACACTTCTACACAATGCCGTGGAAGTGTACCTATAGTAGTGCTCAGTTAAAGTTACAATTAATCATGTAACGATATCGTAACATTCTTTTAACTAATGTCATCTGCCCACCATATGAATATCTGGAATATCTGCATCTGGGCAATCTTTTGACGTTCTCACAACATGCAATTTACATTGTCAGGTGCTAGTACCTAGTCTAGATCTAAAAAACTCGCCGTTACGTCGTTAGCCCATTTTTTACAATAACATTACAGTATACACATAATTAATCATTATTAATGTATAATTTTGTAAACTATTATTCGTTTTGTTTTAATAACATCATAAGTTTTGTCTACTTAAATTGGCAGATTCATTTTTAATTGACTTCATAGATCTAAGTTGAATTTCAGAGAAAGATGTTATCAAACGCTTAACAAATAATTATTTACCGGGCAGCTAAAATTTGTCGAAACTCACCACTTGCGTCCACTCGGCAGTTCAGGAAAAGTAGGCAGGCGAACAGTAGAGCGGCGGTGCGGTGGAGCGAGGCGCGCCGCTCTCGCATCTTACCGGCGCCGGGCCGCGCCTGCGCCAAACAACACGTGACAACGCAACCCCGGCAACATCACCGCGCGGCGTGCGCGCGATCATACAACCCAATCCAACCCAACCAAAACCCAATACCAATACTTAAACTTAACCTTACTTACGATACAGTTTACAAACTATACACATCACAACCGAGTTTTGCCACTTATATTAAGACCGACGATATTTATCACAAAAATACGACAACCGCTTCGATGATTAAAATTTTCGAAATTTTTATTTTTATGTTATACTAGATTAGTTGTATAAGATTTAAATAACACGTAGACAACGAAGGTTCCTAACTTTTTTATATTTACAACGATTTAACACGATTTTTATTATGGTTCGATTTCGTTCCTTTGAGCGAATTTAGCTAAGCATTGAGTTCCTGCGCGAGATCATATTTG
Source organism: Polylopha cassiicola (assembly GCA_038024825.1). Lineage (NCBI taxonomy): Eukaryota > Metazoa > Arthropoda > Insecta > Lepidoptera > Tortricidae > Polylopha > Polylopha cassiicola. The sequence continues at coordinate 7,736,541 of CP149044.1, read as the reverse complement.
GAAGCACAGTTTGATTGAAGCTGCAGCCATGGAATCTCAACCATATTCCATTGTTATATAGTACTCCTACTGTCTTTTCAACTGGACTTGCGTTGGGAAACACTGCACTGGCACGTTCGTCTAAATTTACAACAAACACCGAAACTTTTCTCAATCAAGCACATTTTTCTCGAATGAAGCCAGATTTATGGACGTCGATCCGTTTGTTTCACACCTGAAAACACAACGAGAGGAATGTTACAAGTTAGCTAAAAACGCTAACGAATAACATGTTTTAGATTCTGAATAGAGAATGCGCTTTCAACAAATTAAGTTTAATAAGGAACACTCGATACTTATTAAAGAACTTGAACAACTAACCATAGAAATACATTAGTTAATGATACCATGCTCAGTCGCTTGCTTGGTTTTTGATTGCACATGAAATTAAGTTTCTAGTGCAGAGTCAAACACAAATAATGGCATCATATATTATATGACTTACTTGACTTACTATATACTAAATATTTGTTCGGTGGTCAGAATAGCTTTTACCTAATTAGATTACTAGAAACCTCCAACTTTGCACTTGTAAAATTATTTGAAATACAGTTTCTAATTTATATTAGGTAGTCTGAATTGGAACGAGCAAGACCTAAGACTTTGAAATTAATAAGACTTAAGAGAATATTTGAATGAAGTTGAACAAGAGCGTCGAGTTAGAGAAGATACTGTGGCTCTGATTTGATAAGAAAAGCAATATATGTAATTACTCTAATGCCTGATACAAACTATTTTCTCTATGAAGTCAACACCTTAGGAACGCGACTTAAGAACTTTATACTCTACAGACAATATTGTAACATTTCAATGCATGCAGGAAATTCTATCCAATACGTAAATTTACCAAAGTTCGTAACATACCAAGACAAATTTCAGTTGGGACCGAAAGAGATAGTTGCCCGTCTCAAACTAAATATTCAATGATAGGATAGAGAGGAGCGTAGTCTGCAGCAGTTTGCACAACTTATAACTTCAATAAGAACGGACCAGGTGTGACCGGCGATGCCTCGAATAAAGCTATTTGCATAGAACCTAGTAGAATTGGTTCAGATAGGTAATATAACTTCGTTATTATGCCAGGACCAACCCGTCAACTTGCAATCGGAATGGAGTGAATTCTACAAAGTCTAGTGATACTAGAACGACCACTTGATTCATTCAATTAGATGATTGACATTAAGAACTATATTATATTCAATAGCTTTCATAGAATTAGTAAAAACAATAAAAAAAACTGATTAATGCTTATTAAAACTAATTATAGTTTATATAAACAAACTGAAACATTTTACTCAAATAATTCTGGTGCCAATACACCCAATATTAAAGAAACCTTATTTTTATTTAATTTCAAATCTAAGACCTGTGCTTAGAGGCAGAATTTACGAGTAAGTGTGTAATTATGAAAATTACCTGGATTTCATATATATATATATATATATATATATATATATATATATCCCAAGTACCTACTATTAATTTAATTAAAATTAGAGTTAGGTATGCGTTAAAAAAAAGAAAATGCAATCAGAATTAACTTAAACCGATTAAAAAAATGAGACTACATACATGGTTTACCTGCACGTAGTAGGTACTTTTATAAAATGTGGACAATGAAAATCTAATAACTCGTCTTGCGACAGCAAGTTTGTAATTAACAAAGTGTCACCGAGTCATCTAATTAAGATTGAGTTGTGATTAACAATGTCCGGAGTACAACCGTGATCGATGATTACTTACTGGTATAACAAATCTCTGGCAAAATTTATTTATTACGCGAAATTCAAGAATTTTAATTATACTTTAGTGAATATATTAATATGATCGGCATGTATGCACATTGATTTAATTACAAAAGTAAAAAAAATTGGTGTTTTTTGTGAGCATTAGGACTTATTAAAGATTTACTTTCATTAGGTATGTAAGTATATAATTTTGCGTTGTCACCAAGAACTTAGCTTTATGTGATAGATATCACTCATTTTCTAGAAAAATCGATTTACTAAAAATAGATCAACGCAGTGAGAATGTTATGAACACCTAAATATTAATAACACTTATAGTATCGTTATTCAAAGCATAAAACATAATATGGTTAACCACAGATATTAATTGTCAAAACGAATGTGAAAATGCTTTCCACAAACACGAGATATTATAAAAACGTCATCAACGCCTTTAATATCAGAGCAATACGACCGACGTTGGTTTAATTCGTTTTTAGTGTAATTTTGTATACGAAAACAAATGTTGCCAGCCTGTCACCACGTCAGCTAATCCGTAGCTTCACTGCGTTGCCATACTGAGGTGAAAATATCCGCTAACATCACATCAGCGTGCGTCATTTTCAGAATAGCCTAATGCCTGGATTTCTGTTTCGTCTTTTTCATATCCACGTTATTACAGTGCGAGTGAACGGGAACGCAATATTTTACAATATAGTATTTAATGAGGTATTACGGTTAGACCTTGCATGCGCAACATTTAGGATGAGCGGTTTATGGATTAAATTGTGTCAACACGGTGATCAAAATCGTGGATAGTTGGAAACGCTTTGGCTTAACGAACTAAAGATAACATTGTGGAATATATAGTCCGGAACCTAAAAAATATCGGCAGCATTTCGTTGAGTGTGAACTGTCGGTTGCGTAAAAATCGTGCAGATCCGCGTTTTCCGCGGTAAAATACGCGTTGTCGTGATTTGATGACGCCGCGTAATCCGACTGCAGAATGTACGGTTGATTTACGAACATTGCCATTTAGCAAGGGCTGCCAACTGAACCGCGCGGAAAGATAATACGGAAAATAACGCTGCAGTTACACATTACAAAACAATAAATACGATGCATACGCATGATCCGATTCACATAGTGAAATAATTTATCGTGTACGCGTACGCGCAACTATCAAAATATCAGGAAACAAAAATATATCTATCATTATATTAGCTTTTCTTATAAATAATTACTACTTAATGCTGTTTTAAGGAAATATCAGATTAGATTAACAGGCTTTTGTAAACCGCGTGAACTTTTTGGTTGTTTGGTAACCCTGCATTTAGCTTAACGCGAATGGCAACGCAGCCTGCAGCACTTGTGTCAGCAGTTTGTCCTATTGTACTCGTACGGACTAACAAAATAATAAAAAAATGCCAACCAAAGGTTGGACTGAATTGAAATATTTATTTCAGAATAACACAAGTTAGGTGTACTAGAGTTAGATTTATACAACGTTAGGTGTATTATTCTGCAGATGGTTGGTGAAAATAACCTATTATAATTAATCATTAATTTCATTATTATATGTAAGTAGGTACATTGATTAATATTTATTTTTATTTTTGTTATGGATCAGTGGGCTGAGATTAAAATTGGATTTCGCAGCTTTAATTAATATTTTTTTGTGTCATTGAAGCCGAGAACCCTGGTCTTCTGATCAATTTTGGACAGCTCATAAATTTACGTCAGATGTATAGCAATGGCGGATGAAACAAAATCCTCGCGGGATGTCCTATGTTTACACCACAGACAATAGAACATTGAAAGCCTTTTGGACCAATACATACCGCAGAGAAATCACACGGCAATATGGAGTTTATCACAATCTATATCAAATTAAAGGGATAAGTTCGCCTTTGTACATTTATTGTGTTTTCGTTTACGTTTCTATGTATTATTTTGTTTTGTTGTTGTACAATAAAGAGTTTACATACATACATACATACAATTCCAAATTGTCAGTTATCTGTCATCCTTAATGTTTATGTTGTATATACAACACAATTCCAGTTTTCTATATTTAAAATAATAGTACGTAGGTATCTACAAAAATACTACCTACTAGCATAATTACATAGTGAGCCAGTTAGTTCATCAAAATATATTGAATAAGTACCTACATATTATTATATTATCATTTGCAAGTTAAATAAAAAAATACGAAGATATAGTCCGTATCAAGTTTCGTATGATATCTCACTCAGACACACTTTTCATATGTACTTATAGTGCTTTTCTCAAAGTAATGCAATGAAATAAATAAATGCACCATTCAAATAAAATAAATTACACTTGAATAACAGGTTTTTTATTATTTTATTTTCGCTCTAATCGCGCCAAAATGTTTTTTTTTTTTAAACAAGTTATCCATTTTCTAATGTATAAAATGGAAAATAATCTAATAATACAGATTCTTTTTTTATTCTCAGTTCGTGTATAATCGGCATTACCGCGAATATTTTTGGTACAATAAAGTTCTAACCTATTAAAAAGAAACGGTTGCTTAAAACTGTTTATGAAGACCAACGCCATGATGATATTCAAATTAAAAAGAAATTAATTGTCGGCCTAGGCCGGGAAGTACAAATTACGCGGCCGCGTAAGACTTCTTCATATTCCTTCCCGGCCTAGGCCAGCAACGATACATTTCGCGGCGGGTTTTGACGCACGTAAGGACGATATTTCATTGCATGTTTGAGAAATAGTACATTACGCACCAAGGCCAGTAAAATAAAAAAATAAAAAAATATTTTTAAAAAAAAGCTTTTATTTAAATGCTCTAAAAAATAGATAATAAAATTTTGCTTTATAATTTTAACTATAAACTCAGAACCTCATTATACACAATTTATAATAAATGTTCATAACAAATGTTCGTAACAAGCTTTTATGAACATATGTTAAATATTATGTTAAATTATACAATTTATATTTATTTATATAAACAAAAGCTTGTCGCAAAATCATTTTTTTTAAAGTGCAACCTAATTTTAAAGCAAATGATAAGAAATCACTTAAGTCTTTTATACATAGGTAAGAATACTGTTATATCAAATCTTGCGACAAGCTTTTATTTATATAAATAAATATAAATTGTATAATTTAACATAATATTTAACATATGTTCATAAAAGCTTGTTACGAACATTTGTTATGAACATTTATTATAAATTGTGTATAATGAGGTTCTGAGTTTATAGTTAAAATTATAAAGCAAAATTTTATTATCTATTTTTTAGAGCATTTAAATAAAAGCTTTTTTTAAAAAATATTTTTTTATTTTTATTTTATTTTTTACTTTTTAGTTATCGTTGGTTCGGTTTCTTAATCTATCCATCTCCTTTAATGCATCATTGTTGCAAGGTTGCTGGCCGGTTAACCACCATTGTAATATCAAAGTACTCGTCAAGACGAATCAAATGAGCCCAAACACGATGGGTTTGCGTTTTATAGTCACGGAGTTCCTATGGCCACCTCCTGTCTCCATTATCAGACCCTGGTCACCATTATAATATCAAAGTACTCGTCAAGACGAATCAAAAGAGCCCAAACACAATGGGTTTGCGTTGTATAATCACGGAGTTCCTATGGCCACCTCCTATCTCCATCATCAGACCCTGGTCACCATTATAATATCAAAGTACTCGTCAAGACGAATCAAATGAGCCCAAACACGATGGGTTTGCGTTGTATAGTCACGGAGTTCCTATGGCCACCTCCTGTCTCCATCATCAGACCCTGGTCACCATTATGATATCAAAGTACTCGTCAAGACGAATCAAAAGAGCCCAAACACGATGGGTTTGCGTTGTATAGTCACGGAGTTCCTATGGCCACCTCCTGTCTCCATCATCAGACCCTGGTCACCATTATAACATCAAAGTACTCGTCAAGACGAATCAAAAGAGCCCAAACACGATGGGTTTGCGTTGTATAGTCACGGAGTTCCTATGGCCACCTCCTGTCTCCATCATCAGACCCTGGTCACCATTATAATATTAAAGTACTCGTCAAGACGAATCAAATGAGCCGAAACACGATGGGTTTGCGTTGTATAGTCACGGAGTTCCTATGGCCACCTCCTGTCTCCATCATCAGACCCTGGTCACCATTATAATATCAAAGTACTGGTCAAGACAAATCAAATGAGCCTAAACTCGATGGGGTTGGCTCGTATAATCACGGAGTTCCTATGGCCACCTCCCGTCTCCATCATCAGATCAGCTCGATGGTACCATAATATTGCATTGTCACCTGATTCTACCATACATGTAAAATTTCAGCTAAATCGGTTGAGGGCAAGTGCCCTAAAATTAAGTTGCAAGATTCCACCCGAACAAACATCCATACATACATACATACATACATACATCGCAAGTTAAATAAAAGCTTTTAAAAATGTCTCAGATCACACGTAATTGTCGTCCGAGGCGAAGCCGAGGTTGACAAAAATGTGATCTGAGGCTTTTTATTTTACTGGCCGAGGTCAGTATAGTATTTTTCTGTTCGACGAAGCCAGAAAGCGGAAATTTCATTTAGCGCAGCGGCCACAAAGTTGGCGCTTTCTGGCCGGAGGACGGAAAAATAATATTATTTTAACTTAGGAATAAATTCGAAACAGAAATGTGTTAACAGACACCTCGCCAATAATTCCAAGTCCGTTCCCCTGACCGCATCGGTTTAATAATTGGCGCTAGTTACACATTAGTAGGGTAGGTTAATTAGGTGCACAACACTCCAATGTACGAATCATTCCTTTGTTTACGACCGTCATTAGGCTGTTAGATGACATCTACATTGAATTTGTATATATATTAATTTAATGTTTTAAATCAATTTGATCTTAATATTTATACAAAAAAAAAACTTTAAAATTCATAATAACTAATTCAACGTCGTTATTATCATCATCTTCGGTCGTTTAATGACAAAGACCAAGATTAATGAATGATAAGTCATGTTCATTATTATTAATTTTAAATATATATCCTTATTGTAAAAATAACAAGATCAATAAAAATATTTTTAGAATGTACTTTAACAGTATGAACTCGCATTGTTTTAACGAGCGCTAAATTACCATACCTATATCCTAAGCACATGCAGATTAAAAGTAGATATTCGCAATAAAATTTAACTGCTAGATGTAAAACTTAAGCGTTTTCCGATAGCGTGGAGATTCTGCGCATTATTTCATTATGTGGGATTGTGGGCTCGTAAATAAATAGTTATTTCGAAAAACAAAACTGGTATTTTATTACTTTAAAAAAAAAACAATATCTAATATAAAAACGTTAAATGCATCCGACTCTGACTGAGCTTCCGCGTAGAATAGAATTAAAAAAAAAAGTTACTCTCCCTTCATATTTAAAAAAAAGAAAATATATTCGGTCCGTTCTTCACATTCACTTTCACTCATTCGTTCGCATTCACTCATTCTTCGTCTTACAATTCAACCACTCCATTCCACGCATACATCGATCTACTTTAACCATTCCGTTTCACACTCCCACACTCGGCCATCCTGCATCATGACTGTCCTCAGGCATCACTTCCTAACTATAACAAATCAACAGTATAACATCATAGAACAAAATACACTATCATGTGTTATCGTGATATAAAGAAATTTCAACACAAATTTTATACTATATAGAGCATAAACTATTATTCGACATAAACTATTATAGGTAAACATAAACTGAATACAGAACAGTAGCATATTGATATACTTATCATTTCTTGTTTAAAATACCACTTTACATAACAAAAAAAAAATATAACACCTTAATAATACATGTTATACAATATATCTTAATGCAATGAGTATCTACTACCTTTCTCACATACACAAACACACACATATGAAAGTAAATAAAAATAAATCAAACGAAACATTTCACTACTCTCCTGTCATAACATCTGGCCATCGCTTCATGTTGTCTGCAGATGTTGATGTCTTCTGAGGTCCTTCTGCTTGCGCGTCTTCTTTCTCTACATCATATCTGTCATTCCTCTTTACTTTAGTGACGCGATAAGGTCCCAAAAATTTAGGTTTTATTTTCAAACCTGGCCCGAACTGTGTACGTTTTATAGCTACCAAGTCATCCTCTTGATATTTTATACTATCTTTTCGATTTTTATCATAACTTTTCTTATTTTCTTCCTGTACCTTTAATATTTGTTTCTTAGCATTTTCTCTTATCTCTTCGCGATCTTGCATGTATCCTTCTCGTTCCTCTTGCTGTAATAAATCATATATTTCAATTTCATCCCGTCTTTTCATCTTCCTTCCTATGAGCATTTCAAATGGTGTAGTACCCACACTCCGTTGAAATGTACTATTTAATACCATCTGCACTCGTCCAACATTCCTGTACCACAATCCTGGTTTTTCAATAGATAGTTTAGTTAGTATGGAAATTATAATTCGATGAACCCTTTCAACCTGTCCATTTGCCCGAGGAACTCCTGTAGTAATGTGTACATACTGTATATTTTCGTTCTCACAATACTGATGAAAATCGTGGCTTGTAAATGCAGTACCTCTGTCAGTAATCACTCTATCGGGATTTCCGAAAACATTTTGTAGTATTTCTAGTTTGATAAGTACTTCACTTGTGGATGTTGTCTTACATGGGAAAAGCCATACAAACTTCGTGAAGGCGTCTATTATGGTTAAAATGTAATTGTACTGTTTACGTGTCTCTGTAAAAGGTCCGATATGATCCAAATGCAATGTACTTAATGGTTCTCCCTTCTCAATGGGATTCAAATATCCTTCCTTCTTTCCTTCTTTTTCTACATCCCAGAAAGCATGGTATGCACGCCGCTAGATACTTTTCAACTTTCTGTGTAATATTCTCAATATAATAATCTTTGTTAATGAGATCAAGTGTTTTCTTCTTTGAAAAATGGCCATTTTCATGCGCCCTTCTAATAATTTCCGCTGCCATTTTGTTAGGTATTACCAGCTGATCCTGTGGTCCTTTATATAGTAAAATCACATCGTAAATTATAATCTTTGTAGGATCCTCCATCATTTAGTATTTTTATAATAGCACTGAGGCCTTCATCACTTTCCTGTGCGCGCCGTATATCATCATGTAAATTGCTTGTAATCATTGCCACATATGGATTTCTACTTAAAGCATCTGCATGCCTCATCTTCGTACCATCTCGGTGCTCAACTGTGAATGTATAATCTTGCAATAATAAAACCCATCTTGCTACTTTCGTAGACAAAGCTAAGTCTTTCTTGTTAAGTGTTAATTGAAAAGCTTTACAGTCAGTTACCAACTTAAACGGTCTTCCATACAGGTAATGTCGAAACTTTTTAACCCCTTCGATCACAGCCAATGCCTCCAACTCATAACTCGAATACCTGCTTTCTGCATCTGATGTACGCCGACTCATGTAATGCACAGGGTGTAAATCACCACTCTCACTTTTCTGCATCAATATAGCCGAGTAAGCGACACTTGAAGCATCAGTATGAAGCTCAGTATCTGCTCTTTGATTAAATATTCTTAACACAGGTTTTGTAGCTAACTTCATCTTTAGTATATTAAAAACAGCCTTAACATGTCAGTAAGAGGTCTTGCAATCAATGCATAATCCGGAATAAATTTTCTGAAATATGAACATAATCCAAGAAAAGAATGTAGTTGCTTCAAATTCTGAGGCTCAGGAAACTTAGTTACAGCATCTGTCTTTCCTGGCGAGGGCATAACTGTACCATCTTCTATCACATAGCCCAAATATTCCACATGTCTCGTTAGCAGTTGACTCTTTTTCCAGTTGATATTCAACCCATATTCAGATGCAATCTTCAATACTTCAGACAGTCGCTCCACTGCCTGTCGTTCATTTTCTGCAGGGATTAAAATATCATCAATAAACACAATTATTATACCTCGTGCAATAAGATCTCTGAAAATTATCATAATAAATCGTGTGAACACCTTAGGACAAGTTGTCAAACCAAATGGTGCTCGCAAAAACTCATACTGTCCAGTCATCGTTACAAATGCTGTGTATTTTATAGATTCTTCATGAACACGCAGGTGAAAGAAACCATTCTTTAGATCTAAAGCACTAAATACTTTAGCAGAAGCTAATTTGTCAATATGGTCTTCAATTAATGGAAGTGGGTATTCGTCTTTGACAATTTTACTATTAATTCTCCTGTAATCAACACACACTCTTAGTGACCCATCCTTTTTTCTAACTAGAACTATAGGACTTGAATATTCTGAAAAACTCACCCGTATGACACCACTGTCAAGCCATTCCTGTATTTGTTTGTCCACCTCTTCTTGCTCTTTCAATGAAATACGTCGTGGGCGTTGAGCAATAGGTACCTCGTCTTTCAACAGCAGTTTTAGTTCAATTGGAGCCTCCTTCGTACGACACGGTGTGTAGTTCTGCACTAGTCTTGTAACCTCATCTTTCACTGCCGCATCCCTCACATAACCTAGACAATCAACAGAACAAGAAAAACATGTAACCTCATTCAGCCATCCACAGTTAGGATTCAACCACACAGATCCACCTTTCATAACCACAACAACATTTCGTAAAAACTCATTGCCTAAGATAATCTTAAATGGCATAAAATCGTTAGGTACTAGATAAAATACAGTCCCATAGTAATTATTGTTGTCAATTTCCACACTCGTCTCGATTGTTCCAAAAGATTTCACTTTCGAAAGTCCAAAACCGATCATCGTTACAACCGCACTATCGTCGTATTTCGGCAATTGAAGCTCATTGTAGCACCCGATGGACATCAAATTAACATCACTGCCACTGTCAATTAATGCCGATAACATTTCGTCGCGAATTCGTATATTTTTCACTGGTTTTCTCGTATCACCGGTACTCGTACATGGTTTGTTTACATCTTGATTGACATTTGACGCCATTGTGAAATCACCGGCCGCCATGATGTCAGTACAGCCAATAGAAGGTGAGCTAGTGTTGTCATTCGTGTCATGTTGAATCTTCATTCCGTTCAAATTATTCTCTGCCATAGAGTTGAAACAAACATTTTTCGAACTCGTTCTTTTTCCAAAGCTGCCATCATAATATTTACTTCCGCTGTCAGCACGTTGAGTTGTTTTCGCAAACGTTGCTGTTTGATTGCCAACCGCCATCTTGCGTTCTTTGCAATCCGCCGATAAATGACCAAATGCGTTGCAATTAAAACATTTACGACCTTGCTCTTTATAAGGACACTCCGTAATGACATGATTTCTCTCTCCACAAGCATAGCACCGTGTAAATGATCTTTGTGGCTTCCAATTCGACGCACTAGCTTGACTATTATTATAATTGTTTCGAACACTGAATCGTTTTTCACTTTGCTTTGACTTCATTTCTTCGTAGGTTACTAGCTTCTCTTTTAAATCCGAGTAGGTTTTGATACCGTACAACATGATCTTATTAATTTCAGCATCACGTATTCCGTCCACTATGTACTTAATAGCTACATAATCGGCTATTTTTCCGCGTTTTCCTAGGGCTTTCATAGCAAACATGTAATCCAAGCACGATTCATTATCTTGTTTATATCTGGAGCTCATTAATTCATGAATGGCTTTGCTATCTATACTGTCTGGAAATTCTTTTTTAATCGCCGCCTTCAATAAATCCCATGTGGTATAACTTTTCTCCGATTTTAACCATAAGACAGCGGTACCGATCAACGAACGCCGCGCAACCAACAGCCGTTGCGTCTCACTCCAGCCAAATATATCACCGTTGTCATCAATTTCTTGCATCCACGTGGACACCGTATAGACTTTGTTGTTTCCACTGAACTTAGGTACCAAAGATTCGGTAAATTGTAGCATGCCGCCTACGGCCCCTTTCTCATTTGCATTCGCATCCTCGTCCTCAACATCCTGCTTCTTCATTTCTTCGTTCATCGTAATCGTATTTAATTTTAATCTTCGTTAACTCGTGTGTCTGCGTACATAACCTCTTTCCTCATACAGCTCGTATTTTGGTGCATTTCCTCACAATCCCGTTGTAGCGTGACGAGCCCCCATTTGTGGGATTGTGGGCTCGTAAATAAATAGTTATTTCGAAAAACAAAACTGGTATTTTATTACTTTAAAAAAAAAACAATATCTAATATAAAAACGTTAAGTGCATCCGACTCTGACTGAGCTTCCGCGTAGAATAGAATTAAAAAAAAAAAAGTTACTCTCCCTTCATATTTAAAAAAAAGAAAATATATTCGGTCCGTTCTTCACATTCACTTTCACTCATTCGTTCGCATTCACTCATTCTTCGTCTTACAATTCAACCACTCCATTCCACGCATACATCGATCTACTTTAACCATTCCGTTTCACACTCCCACAATTATATATTATTAGGTAGTTACAAAAATGTATAGTCATTGAATGCTATAAACTTTACAACTACATAGCGTGACCCGATTTTTGATAAGGATCAATATTTTTATTAGGTACATATATGTATACATTCAATTTAACCTTAACACAGTTAATTTCCTCTGGCACCCGCAAAGGATCACTGGAAGACATCCCATAAAGGAATAGGTCTTAATACACCTGTTTTTACTGTTTACATTTGTAAAAGTAAAATTTTAACGCCCAAATAGGTAGGTCCATAAATGTCATTGCAAGATTACTTCTCATTATAAATTGTGTTCAAACATTAAGTCAAAAACAGCGGTCAAACGGCAACTAAATTCATTTGGTTCATCAGACATAAGTTATGAGAAATAAATTTCATAATTTAATACTCAGTTACTAAAGCGAGTTAAACTTAAATAACAATAAAAATAAAATATCCAAAGATCCAGAACTAATTCAATTGAGTCCGAAGTATCGTCGTCCCGTTCACTCGTTAACACAAATCGAATCGGTTGATGCATTAATTTCCTGTCAACAAGCGAACGGTTTAAATGTAACGATAAATAAAAACTGGATTTGCTATAACAAGCGATCTGTATGAAAATTCAATATCCGCCGTAGAGACCGGAGAAGTGCAGTTGCGATGCGGAAAATGAATTGCGTTATGTTTACATTGGGTATTATTTTTGCTCAGCTCTTTCCTTAATCGTCTGCCCGTTTACTGTATTTTAGTTCCTTTTGTAAAGAAATCCCACGAGAGGTCAATAAAAGATAGGAAAATACGTGGACGAAACGAGATGGAATAACGACTAACTCGTACCTATAATTAACATAAATATTAAATATACATCATCATATTTTAAATAACCCACTACTACTACTAACTATACCGACTACGGTACCAAACCACATTTGACCAAATCTGACGCTGAAAATGATTTGACAAACAGCACATTATAGTTAACTCATGTCAAATGTCTCCATCACAAATGCGAATATGTTCGTTAATGCATATCAAGTAAGACGTTAAATTAATCCTAGTTCCAAACTAACTCGGAAGTTTACAAGTCCCGGTATTACACTTATTTAGAACCAAGACGTCAACGTCGACACCTCTCATTACAATGACAAAGATTCTGAATTAATTAATCATTGTGTTAACTGATTAACATCCAGCGGGTTCTAGTTAAATTTACATTCTGATGGAATAGTTAAATTAGACGGAGCTCTGAGGGAAAAGTTGCGGAACAATAAACAAGACGATGTCTATAATATCATAAAGTACTGGGAGCTGAGATATGGGAATAAACAATTATTTGCTTAAATTAAATTGGGATTCTTACCTGTTCGTATTTGGTTGTGTAATATTTAATAATTACACAGTGCAGATCTTTATAAGAATGAAAAAAAAAACGTAATAATATGTAGGTTAAATACTTACATTCTTTACACTACAATGTTTACGTCTCAAAGAAAAAACAATTTAGCGATTTGGGCTATATTGCTTAAAATAAACGCATTAACGTCACTCTTGTAAATAGGTTTGATTTGCTTTGTGAATCGAGCAATGGAAGTTGAAAATCGGATCGCCGATGTTGATGTTGCATTTAGTGCCAATATTCAAACGCCATGTAGCCAAATACCCCTATTAAAAGCAATTTATACATGCCTTACAAACCTGTGCTCACCTAGGATGACTTACAGGGAGACCGGGAATAGGCAGCCAAGGATTTAGTTAAGGCTTGGAGATAAAAATTCTTGGACATGTTTCGCGAAATTCGCTAGACAAAATGAGTTCTCTAATGGAGACTCAGACCGACATTAGAAAGACGCGGCAGACTAGCGCAGCGCTGAAAGATCGCTAAAAAGAAGAGAACTTAAAACCAAGATTTTATAACTATAAGTTTCACTATGATTATAGTTACTTTGATGAACTGAAATTCGTATTTCCATTAACTGTTACCCTATATTTTATCATAACTTTAAGTATGCCTATGTTATAATTTAGTTGCGCAAGCGACAATGTAGCCGACTGTTACGCACGTTTACGGTTATGTTCCATTGTATTGCATGAATGAAAACGCAGTCTTGCCTTATATTAGTCGTAAAGGTGACGGCAGATAGGGTTATAAAGAGTTTGAAAGGAAAAATTCGTCAGAAAAGCCTTAACGTGGGAGCACGAATGGTATATTTACACCGTGGAACAACTTCATTACATATTTTGTCAAAGTTATGACTTTTACTATAAGAGTTAGTAGTGTAGGTAGGATATGTATATGTATCCATATATATATATATATATATATATTCTATGCCAACATTTTTGTTTCCTCCAAGCTAAATGTAATACACATATTATTTACTTGTTACAAAGTTTTGTTGTACCTAAACATTTATTCAGGATTGACATAACTGTAAACAAATCGCAGTTTATTACAAGCCACAGCTTAACATGTCTCGGGTAAGCACGTACTGGGTGGAATAAAAACATTTACAGTGTACAGAGCTGTTTGCTCGTCCCCGGATTGTTTGCCTTCTCTTACTTAGGTCCGGGCACAATTCGTAATGCCGCGATATTTCAAGTTTGTGTAACTTATATATATTTCATTTTGTTGTTTTTTATACGGACAATTTATTTGTGTTACATTTACGTAAAATAAATACACCAGATGAAAATCTCTAGTTATAGTAACCTCAAGTCTAATAGATGTATATAATAACGATTAATTTATAAAGTACACTTTTAACATTAATTTTATTTTCTGTATGTAATTAACTATTTGCATAGCCCCAATTCATGAAGCTGGTGTGCGTTTTATTCTAATAACCATAATAGTGTTTCGCATGCGTGTCTCACACGGGTCATTAAAGTTTAATGCACATTTTATAACAAAATCTGACGTCACGATAAATCCTCACGAATGTCGTGTATTCAAAAGTTAATTATAAACATGTAGGCATAAAAATAGATTTAAATATAAATTTAAATATAAATTATTAGTCGTCAGCAATATCCGCTGACGACTAATAATCATCACCTATTGTTCTGGAGCAAAATTTAATAAAATTATGTATTTTTTCCATATTCCAGACCTTAATTATCTGTTTAGATTAAGTAATATATTATAATACATAATCTATTTCCGATATTGCTTCGAAAATTGTCCCTCGCATGACGTGTTAGTTTAAAGTTCTACTAGAGCACGCCAGATATCGCCGCTTGCCCCAGGGACATAATTTTGAACTTAACCAAAACGCCGCAATTCCCAACAAGATTAATACACACATACGACGTTTTGCCACCAATTGAGTATAGGTAGAAACGAACTTTGACAATTAATGGCTCGACGAGCGTGAGTTTGGTCTCCGAATTAGCCGTTTGTACGAATTCAGTGACGCGACACAAGTGGCATACTGCCCTTTGTTTTGTGTACGAAATATCTAAAACTGAATCCAAATTAATACTAATTTGGAACGTAAAGTACTTTGATGCATGCATTGCCAGTAAACAACTATTCCATAAAGACAATAACTGATGCTGTAAAAATAAGTACAAAATTTGATGTCTATAAGAAGTAGGTATTTTTATTATTTGATTACATAATCAGAATAAAAATAAGGAACATAATATTTAAATTAATGACTTACCACGCATAACCAACCAGATCTGAGTAAAGCCGGAATATTTTAATTCAAGCTGGGAGCAAGATTACAATCACAAGCTGATGAACACGAAAACCAAATTACACGGTTGAATTCTAACCGTGCATAAATCAAAAACTGCAAATTGCTCGCACGTGCTCGGAACTCGCAGATCGCGAGATACGTGTTGCAAACTACGTGTGCTTAATTTAGTATTAGACATGTGAAGGTGTTTTCATAGATTCCAATAAGTGTCTAAGTTTTGCCACAACATAGAACGAATGCAGCAAACATACTTGCGATGAGTGGTTTTTTTTTATTGTTTTGTTCAAACTTACGCATAATATTTGTTTCGAGTGAGTCATATATAGGGAAAAGTTAAAGCTCAAGAAGATGTTGACACAAGAATCCCAATGATTTAATGGGCATAAGTACCCTAAATTTATTTAATAGTAATTTATTTCTTCTTATTTGTTATAGATTTATATGGAACTAGCTTCTGCCCGCGACTTCGTCCGCGTGGAACTCCTCTTTTTTGCAGTCGGTTAAAAAGTAGCCTATGTCCTTTCTCAGGTTCCAGACTTTCTTTGTACCAAATTTCATTTAAATCGGTCCAGTAGTTTTAGCGTGAAAGCGTAACAGACAGACAGACAGACAGACAGACAGAGTTACTTTCGCATTTATAATATTAGTATAATATTAGTAGGGATGACTTAGATTGTGGGTCGAATACATTTTAATAGAAAAGAAAAAGGTTTAATTGTTAACACAATTTAACAATTAGTTGCAGTAAACACGACGAAACGATTGTGTCTAGGATTCCGAACTAAGTGTGGCTTTTTATTTAAGTTCTGTTTCTGCTTGAGTTCCGATCGACTCAGTGCTCAATTTCGCACTTGATGCGGTACCTCTCTAGTGTCTGAATAGTTGCTTAAAATACATGCAGGTACTTAAACATGATGTTTAGAGGTGCGGGATACATGAAACTCTGATTAATTGAAGTAACTAATTAAAATGTCCACAAAATTAGCTGTCATTCGTTACTGTTTAATAGTGATCTAGTAACGTTCAACGAAACAAGAGATATGCTGTCAATAGCAGGTAACAAATTTAGTAGCAAATATATCGTTAGAAAATTATTATCATTTTGGCACTCCTTTGATAAAATCCATCCAGCGGTGCAAATATTCAATGCATTCGATATTAAAGTGAAGGTACCGACTTAAAACGAACGTGCAATCGCGGAAACCAATTAACGGTATAGGGGTGTGCCTTATTGGGCAAAAATTGATAAAAGCTGCACCGGTTTAATTGAGGAAAACTACAATTGAATCACCTACATATATACATATATATGTAAGTAAATGTACATAATTATCAATTTTGCACTAACGTAACTCATAACTTAAGTATCCAATATTGTTTATTTTAAGTTTAAAATATTTATGTCATATTGGAATGAAGGCATCAGAAATTATTATATTTAAGTATGTCATATTTTTATACGTGAACTGTTATTCAGTTCATAAGAAATTACCTACTACCTTTATAGACACTATTTCGTTTTCCCTTTCTACACGAGATTTAGCTAACGTTGAGCTATCGTTCAACTTATACCACTATTTGGGAGATAGGTTAGGTAAACTGTAGGTACGTATCAATACATAGTATAAAACAAAGTCGCTTTCGCTGTATGTCCGTATGTATGCTTAGATCTTTAAAACTACGCAACGGATTTTGATGCGGTTAGAGTGATTCTTAAGGAAGGTTTATAGCCCCCGTGTGAAGCCGGGGCGGGTCGCTAGTAATTAAATATATTCATATTGAGTAAAATTAATATTACTAAAGTACTTTAAAACGATAGATAAGCGTGATAAATATACTTCCTAATGAGAACATTTTACAGAAATACTGAACAAAACATGTATAAAGGAGAATTTCGACCACATTTTGTCTACTTATTACGTTACTCGTAAAGGTAGCTCATACCGTGCGGTGGAACGCGGCCAAATTTAACACCAGCCAGCGCATCTTCTTCTAACGTGTGTACTTTAAAATTGCTCTTTATGTAGGTAAAGGTTGTGGTAAACCAATTTTGAAAAAGCAAAAAATAACCTTTTATTGGATTTAAAATGTATTTCACTACCTGCCGGCCCCAGGGCGATTTCCTATAAAATATCCTATTAAACAAACAATATTTGTATAAATATCAGTATTGCTTATAAACGAAATCTCAATAACGAATAAATATTTCGATAATATGCACGATAATAGCGGTTTTCCGGGTCGAGGAATCAATCTAGCGAGGTCTCAATTTCCAGGAAAAAATGTACGACCATCCAAGTACGATCGTCTTTAATATCACTAACGTAAATAAAATGATGAAAATAATAGTACTTGGTTATAGGTATATATATGATATTTAATCAGTTTAATCATGAGGTACAAAAATTTTTAATACTGCTTCTGAATAGTACACGCTTGCACCTCACCATCCTTGACAACACAAACTCGGGAGAGTGCCTAGTGATCGGAGTGGTAACAGACAAAATTTAACTAAAAATAGACAGACTATGTAACAGAACCATCTCCTTATTTAAAATCATATAAAAGTGGAGTACCCGTCGTAAATAATGCACACTGACTGAAGTTACTAAGATAAAGAACGATTATGCACTACGACTAGAGAATTGATATCAAATACGAATTTTCTCATTTAAGGAGCACGAGGTAATTATAACAGATCCATGATTTACCTACTCCTAAGTCGGTACAAAGGGTTGAAATCAAACTGTTATAAATTGATTTTCAGCTTACGTGTGGACGCATAATTTCAGGAGGCATCCCCCAAAAAGCGCTTAATCAAACCACTCTGTCCCGCCACTGCTATAGCCAAAATTGATTATAAGCTCCATAGTCTGTTTTCAGTGCGACCAGCGAGATTTCCATATAAAAACGGATGACATATTGCAGTGAAATTTGGGTACAGGTACCTATTTGAAATCCTGTTTAAATACGTTTCGGCTAACACAATCGCATGAACTGTATGGTGAACAACCGAATAAACATTTATAACTATTATATATATAATAAATTCAAGTACCGGAAAATGTTTAAAACAGTACTAGGTATTAGGCTACAACTTATTTTATCCATAATATTCAAAACTCACACAATAAACCACTGGTTCAACTAAAGCTTTAAGACTAAGCTAATAGAGCATAGCCGAGATAGGAAACCATATTAAAAGTTCCCAAAACTTCCAACGAGCTCCGTTTAGGCAAGGCGCTGAAATGCTTTCGGTGCATTTAGATGCGCTAACTTTGTGCTATTGTGGTACCACTATTTTGCAGGAATTGTATTTAGCTATTGGATATTGTCAGTTACACCCGTTTCAAGCTCAACTTTAAAGCTACATAAATGTGAGAATGCAGATGGCGTATGGAGATCTATTGTCATTGGCTATTAAGAGAGTGGTATAGATGACTTTTGGACTTAAATTGGATTGGATGTTGAGGAAGGACGATTAGGAGGCTTTATGAGTTTAGTTTCACATATTTTCTCTAAAGTTACATCCACAATTTCCTATTCCATTCCACGTAACAATGGATTTGAGATTAAGTTTAATTTTATTAGGCACTAGATGAGAGCTTTGAATATATTATATATTTCTCGCGAAAGTAATTCTTGTATAGTTTTATCTTACTTGTACATTCAATGGTTTAAAAAAACAAATGAATTATCCTGAACAGTTCAAAAAATATATATAAAGCTAAAATAGTTATCAATACTATCACACACGGTTAGGTTTCAATTTCATAAAATAATGTGAGATGGTTAGGTCAATGCCAATGCAATTTCACAACATAGGCCAAATAAGTACAATATATCGGACGAAGTACATTAAACACAGGACTCTCGTCCATAGACTGTCATCGTGACTCTCGTGTGTAGAATGACGGTTCTTGAGGGTTTCGTCTGTATTCGATTAGCTATTTGCCACCAATTAGTCAAGTCTTTTCCTCGTATGTTGTGTCGTATGTTTTATAGTTAACTATAACATACAGCTGAACTATATCACAAAGAGAGTGAAGGAGCCTCACCAGTTTACTTACAAGTATGCCAAAATATTATGAATAGTCCCTAAGATCTTTCGGGAAGTTTGTAAAATTTAAAATTAAAAGATAGCAAATTATTTCAGTTCATATTACAGTTTTAAAAATTACTTTTAATGATGTAGACTCGTGGAACAGGATTAGGGGAGTCATATCGTTACAGTCACCGCAATTTCATAACAGATATCAACGATAAATAATAAAACTTTCTCAATTAACTTCCAAGAGTCAACGCAATAATTATAAACGTCTTCATAATTAAATTAAAACGTAACTTATGAAGTTTAAAAAGAAATAATTTAGTCTTAGGGGTGACTCGTCACCCGCTGAACTTGCAGAGAATTTAATTAGACTACACCGGACGACGAAACGCGAGCAGAGATTCTTGGGCAACGACTGGCGCGATAACAAATATTCTTTTAGCCAAAAATAATATGCGAAAGTCGTCATATTATTGAGTAAAAATCCAGTAATACATTATTTAGTTATAGTTAGAGTAAAAAAAATATGTGTGTCAAATTTGTTACAAGTGTTTGGCTTATTTTATACAAAATATTGTTATTTTGGTGTGAATCGCTCTTAGCTCAATACTTGCTAACTTGCTTGATCCATGTAAATGTCGTCCTGAAGTTACAAAATTGAAAAAAAAAATGCACAGACATACAAAGTTTAAAAATGTACACAGTATTCATAGAAGTTCAACAAAAAGCTGTTAAAAACTTTGATAATTTACAGTGCAAAGTACTCCTTAATAAAAGTGCTCGTCCTTTCCAACACTTGAGATAATAATAACCAATATGAAGGAAGAATTGTATATAAACAATGTTTGAGATTCTAAATTCAGTCTGTTATCAGAAATATTTTTTTTTTGATCGAGTACAACGCCCGAAATATCGATTAGTACTTAAATGAAAATATATAATGTTTAACAACACGAAATCACGAGTTGTTTCAGACCTATTAACTAACCTACATAAATTGCTTCGTCTAATGTCCCATATGTGAGTACTCGGTGCAAGCTGCATTGTTAAGGGACACATCCTGCTTGCATATTGCATCGAGGCCATAAAGGCCTGATGGAATAGTTTGTGTTTGCCCGCGTTACGTCATATTATTGTCTATCTCTATTAATAGTAAACAGGTTGAACGGCGGCAGTTTATGAAGCAATAACGTTTTTAGAGTTCACAGCGGATTTTAGTTTCCGTTTTGATAATCGTTAAATTCATTGATAGGCAACAGTGTTTGATACTATGATTTTGGTCAGCTTTGTGAGTTGTGATACCAGTGCGAGTACACTGAACTACATAAAAAGATTTACGTCATGTACTATCTAGTATTGCAAGCAATGCATCGTGCTAACCAGCTATTATTGTGCTACATAGCGCCCTGCTTCGCCAATAAATTGTTTCAGCATCGCGTGTGAGTATTTTGCGTGTGGAAGATTGCGGAGGGTTTTGATGGTATTAAGATTTTTTTCGTTGTTTCTATGTCAAGAGAAAGAAGAAGAGAAAAAGTTTATGTAAAAGAAATACCTTCATTGAACAATTCGTGCTCAGGCTACGGGCTTTATTTTATTTAAAGCGCATCGTTCAGTCGACTACGTTTTAAACCACAACAGTGCTTATCCTGTAGAACATAGGATGTTACTGCGAGGTCACACTAAAGAACACAATTCCACTTCACCAAGTGAGACCTGTGCCAAATTCGAGAAACTTCCTATAATAAAATTTCAGATGCACTCGAGATAAATTCCAAGTTTGGAATCATAGAAGAGAGCCGAGCCACGACGATCTCAAATTTGAGCCGCATAACTCTTGAGCGCTCTAAGCTAAATGTAATGTACTGTTTGAGGAGTTTATTCTAAAGCCAGATTTTTATTAAAGCGCATAGCGTTCTAGATTTGTTTAATTGAATTTGTTAAAACATGACATTCTAAAATATAAGAGGTAACTTAAAGGACAAATGTATTAACGTAACGTTCAAGTCCAAGTAGGCCAACAAGAAGAAGATAACGTTTGCGTTATACAATCACTTGCCGAATGGACAATTTATAAATTGGTAAAGTATCAGTATATAAACTTGAACATTGTGATATAGGTACCTGAAATCATGAACCGATTATCTGAAGATGGTTCCCGTATAACACAGAGTATTTTGTTATAGCAATAATTCTACTTTCTATAACTTTTCAAATCGATTTTACAGTGAGTATAGTCTTTGAAACACCGTATCACGTATCGATGTAATCTGCTAATGCACAGCCGCGACATATCGCAGGCGACTTTATGGCTGCTTGTATAAAACAGATGTGCTTAAGTGCTTCCTTGCAGTGTATTTGTACTTACGGACACGACTACTCTAAAAGGTTATGTACTCTATCAAACTCTCCTAGTTATGAAATGGAACTATCTCTTATATCTAGAATGTCAATCGATTCATTTTATAGTCAAAGCAGATCTGTAGCGACAAGAATTTATGAACTACCATTATATTTTGACTGATTAAATAAGAATAAGTAATTATTAATAACAGATTTAAATAATTTATAGGGACGTTATCACATAAAATTGTAAGTGCAAAATACAGAAGAAATTTTACCTAAATTTTTTATTTAAATCAATTCCAATTATAATTAATACATAAATGTCAAATTCACAACGCAGGCTTCGTCAGTTAACAAATATGACAGAAGAAATTGTAAGTGGAAATCAAACATTACGCTAAGAGGCATTTCATAATAGAAAAGTTTCAGAAAATTGGACGGATTTTTTTTTTTTTTTTTTTTTCCGAACTGAATACTGAAGCGCAGTTGGCCAGCTAATGGGCCTTCACTGCAAAACCGGACGGGTGGCGAGACTCCTGAAAGGAGACTCTTAAGCCTTTTGGGTTGGTTTAGGGTTTTTAGCCCTGACCGACCCGAGGGCCCCCCAAGGTGGGGGTCGCACCTCGGCTCGGGCCGTCAGGAGGTGTGTTGACACGACTATTTTGTTGCAAGGGAACAGAAGGTCCCTGCGGATAAGTCCGACGCGCGCCGGGTGTATGTGGACGTCTTCGACCCCGCCGGCGGGGCCGCTGTAACACTATCGAGTATGCTAGGTGTGGGTGAGGCCGCATGCCGCGCGGCAGCTGCCTGTGTGTCGGTGTACGGTTTGTGTCCGTGGGAGGGGGCGCGGCGGCCGCTATGGCAGCCGTGATCGAATCGGTATTGGACGGACTTTCGTTCTATTATCTTATAAAAACAAGAGTAATGGCAGATCTGCTACCTCTTTATATACCGAGTTGATAGTGAAGGCTTTTTTCCTTATGTTTAGTTAACGCTTGATTTCAAGAAAGGTTTTATTTAAACTATCGCTGGGAACAATACCGATTGGTTAAGTCTCTTAATGCGTATTGTATTCTTATTTTTCCGATTTAGAATTTAGTTTATTATTACTGGAGTACAAAACCTACTAAATTTATTTTGATAAGTTACACAAATAAAAGCTATTTTGCCATCACCTTTTATAATAGGTTCATTTAATGCAATATTACTAATATATGAAGATTAAAAATTATTTGCAGAAAATATTGAAGAACTGTGAAACTCCATTAAAACTATAAATGTTAACTGCCGCTGAGAAACTGCAGATGTGCAAACTCAATAAAGGCTGTGGATAATTTTAAAATTGCCATATACGCTATTTGGCACAGCGTGCCGTAGCGTACTGCCAATAATTGATATTTGCCATTTGAATTCAAGCTGGGTCTGGCTGCTGAGGCTATGGAATAAAGTCTAACCCCAGCTAAAGTACCTATACATGATATTGTTTGCTTCTCACCATTTTACCTCATCAATGTAAAAAATGACATGTACTGTCTAATTGATGACGTATTGTATTAAACATACGGAGCAAGTCAACTAGAATATTTGTTTAAGATTCATATATGTAAGTATATGGGACAATTTAAGCGAAATGAAATGTTTACGTAGTATTTACACGGCTGATGTCATCAAGATAATAAGGTCACAAAACGAAGAAGGTCGTTGACATTGCTGAGATAAGTCTGCTTTATGTAAGTTAATTTGCAAATCCCGCTACTGTTTCCTTAAAATTAACATATTTACTTCCCCTAAAACTGACTAGTAGCCGCGGGTGACATGGCCGTCCCATTAGTTCTGCATCCACACAGCAGACGAGTCAGGGTGTACTCTTATGAAATCTTGGACTGTGGCTGTTTACTGTTTCGAGGTTTCATCAAATTAATTTTTGTTTCCTTATCAAACAACGTTCTTAATATGGATTAATTTATTTTCTTGTAACGGATATTACCAATATAAAAGCTGTTGCACCGCCGCACTCAATACTTATGAATTTATTCAGTTAGAAGCAGAACAGACTGTAATATTTAACAATATTAAAATATAACAAATGCATCGTACAAGTACGTAGGTAACGTTTTAAAGTCAGATCCCGTAAACGAGGTTAACTTATTTAACTCTGCTCATACAAACAGCTTTTAATAAGTGGAGTACGTGGCCAGCATACACGAATGCTATCTAGATTCATACGTGAAACCGAAAAAAACTTGTTTTGCAGTCGCCGACGCATTTTTCGATAGTAAATTCTTTTACAGCTGAAGTCTGGAAGTCCATAAGTTTTACATTAGGTAATTTTGTTCTTAAAGAAAGAGGAAATACATTTAGAATAATGAAACGCATTGAGATAGATTATTTTTCTTAGAGAATCGTAAAAGTGTTTTTCAAAATCTTTTAAATGCGGTTAATAATACCATTTAATAAATGCAGTTATGTTTGACAAGCACTCATGAATACAAGTTTATACAAATGAGAAAAAACAAACATCAAATCATACAAATAAGGTAAGTATAAGGTCTCTGTCGCTTCACATCGACACAAAAATAACGATTGAGTGTGAATATTGTGCTTATTGATAGAAAAGAGTTAGTAGCTAATAAACAAAATATCCCTAAGGACTATAATACAACAGTATTTAAGTTAAAAAAAACTATTACAGGGAATTAGTCAAGATTTTGCTACTTTGTACCTTAATCACGATTCCCTGAGGTCCCGACTTTAGTAACTAGCAAAATAACTTTTACTTGAAGACCTTGATAAGCCTCTGGGATCTGTAATATTATTTGGTTTTACTAGTTAAGCATAGAATACATAAAAACAATACCTGCTCGTAATTTGTTACAAACTTATTACACAGTGTTTTAGTTAAAGTAATAAGGGCCATTACTGCATTTTCGGAGAATAAAAAACTAAAGAGTAAAATATCACATATTACAGGAACAAATATAATACCAATCATTAGCATAAGTCCATGGCGGAAACACAGTAAAACGTACGAACATAACTCTGACATGAAAAAAATGATCAAAGACAAATAATCCTCTTTCGTGCAAAGGAAGTTAACAAGGGTAAAAATAACGTTCTTTTAAGTAATAATCATGTACTTGACTAAAATTTAAAAGCCACCTAAATAAACCTCGGAACTTATTAAAATTACAAAAGAACTACCTATGTTATATTCATAACGGCATTATTATTCATGTAACACTACAAGATCGGTTCCGTTCTGCTATACGAAGGTACATGTATGTGTTGGCAACAGTAGGGGTGGAAGTAACTTGCCAGCTACTCGTAAGGTACAAGCACGTACCAGTTCCTAGTTACTCGTTCATTTTGGTACACAACTAACATGTGCGCTAGTTTAATTAATACAGTACTTTGAGATTAGACGGTGTATTTAAAATACACGGGGCATCAGCTTGAATCTCATAAGATTCAAGCGGAGCGCTAGATCGAAACAAACGTACGTAGTAAACGTAGGTACCTACTTATGTAGGTAATATTTTCGGGAACATTAAAAAAATAATTAAGGAAAACTAACCATAATGATGATTTTATTCTGTGCACTTAAAAATTAAACAATGTTAAACTTATAACTACAGAGATATACCTATCTAATTTTAGACTCTTAGCCATATTTACTAGATATGTGCAAAACATATTTCCATTAATAATGTACATAGCCATGTCTAGACCGCACTATGCTAGAGAGCGATACAAATGCTCTAAATATATTAAGATATCAATTTACTTTTCGAAAATATTGAAGAGTAATGAGAATATTATAGACTAAAAAAATTTATTCATTTATAATATAACTTAGCGATGTACGAGTAGGTACCTACTCATCGCTGGGGAATCTCTATCTGATAATTTAGGTAATTACCTATAGTAGTAATTTAATTAAAAAACTAAAGGAACTTCAATAATTAAAATCATTTCTTGTTAGAGCATAGTAAAAATCGTTTAATTCGAAACTGATTCTTTATTCCGACGACTCTCAGAATATAAATAAAGGCAAATGAAACCGGGCAATTAAAGGTAATGAGAAGTTCCTAGTAACAGCGATCAAACAGAAATAAATAATCTAGATATCTTCGTATTGATTAACTTTATTTAATGATCTAATAAAATAATGAGTATCGTGTTATTATTCATTACAGGACTTTATTGATACTGTATTTATATAAAAATGCATTTTTCGCTTTCGATTACGATAAAACTTTCATGAAGTACTTTAACAATCCATTGTACTTTGTATCCGTTAGAAGGCGCCGTATTAGCGCAGTAGTTTAATAAATACTATCTAGTCTTATTGTGATTGCTACGGGTATTTAAATCATGTATTTTTTGAGAACTTTAAAGTTCCCATATATCATAGCAAACAGAATTGACGACAGTATTTTACGAATGCAATAGTATTCATTTATTTTTGCATGAAATGACCCAGCATACATAAAATTTTACTATGAAATACTCTAAAAAAACAATACCAGCTTAACTATACTGTGTACAATTGCCACTGCAAGCGGTCGTGTAAAATATTCAAATTAGCGGTTTCACAGAGTTCAGTATGAATAATTCCAAAAGATGAAAGGACTGGGTTACCCTTGGGTAGGTCAAGGTGTACCGGGTAAATTCAGTAGGTAGTATTTAGCGCTAAATCAAGAAATTATATTGACATAAATATACTTATGCCAATTAATAAACATCTATAACACAAGTACCTACTATTCTATACAGTAGATATGTAAGCAGGTCTTTGATTGATTTAACGAGTCTAGTAACGAACGTACTTGGTTTGAATTAGTTGGTTAAAAAGTTTTTTTTTATTTATTTTATATTCTAAAAACGTGCGGGACGCTAAAATAAACAAAATTCAAGAATCTAATTCGCGTGATGGTGCAATTTAACAAAATTTCTACTAGTCATTAGGACATTTCTTGGATCGTAAAGTCAATGTTCCGGGCCGGGTAATAATTAATGCAAGAGAACGGGTTCTTGTAAGAGTGCGCTTCTAGGACGAAGTTAGATTAAACGGCACCCATAGACGCGTGCTAAGTGTTGTTTTAGAGAAAGATAAGTCTTTGTGCATTGTGTTGTAAATTACATACACAAGAGATTTAAAAATTCTAATTACATTCGAATCTGTAAACTGAGAATATAAATATCATAATCTCATATTATTTTTAAAACAGATTTATTATGCTATTTATTTGGTTAGTCGCTAAAATGTAAATTATTTTTGTTGTTTTTTTGCAATTACACAAGTATTGCACTATATTATATATTTATACATTTCAATAAAACATTCAAAATATTATTACGGTAATTTGGACTATTGAATTTTTTTTTAATTTTATAGCTCCGAATAAAAACGGATAGGTACTTCCCTAACATGATAACTAAAAAATCTTTGAAGATTTAAATATTAACTACCAAATCAATCAATTCAAAATAATTCTAAACTGTGGTCAAATTCTCTGTCGCCATAAATCGAAAGTAACAGGACAGCCGCGCGATAATGTCGCGCATAGACTGATGCATAGCGATATTACTCAACGAGATACGCCGATTGACGTGTGTTAAACCACGTTATTGATAAATACGTTTAATCTCTTAATTAAAAATATTAGCGAGACGCTTGTAATGGGTGATTAAAGCCATTGTAAACAGACCAGGGCAGGCACAAATAATTATAATTAATACAAACTTTGAAATCCTCGCTAAATACATTCAACGAAGTGGAGGTCATCTGAGTATTGTTACAAAAAAGTTCTTAAAAACGTACAAAAAATACGAGCATTTCTATGCAAATAAAAAAGGCATCTTGCCATCATAATAAAACTTTATTCGACCTTTCTGATTTCATTAGCTCTGCTCATTGCTGTCTGATAATATACGCAATCTATTTTTGGATGCTAAAGAAACATTTCCTTTTGGGGTTCCGTACAAACGGAAACCTTATTGTACGTTGGTTCCCTGTACTCGTCAATGCAAGTCCCTTCCGTTTTCCTCGCATCGAAAGGTTGCAAAATAGACGGTCTGAATAGAAATGACCGTGATATTATAATAGGTATATAACTTGAAGATACTAGTAAGTATAGCGTAATTTTAAAACGGAAGAAGTAAAAATGGGTAAGTGTTCTAATAAAGTTTATCACAATAATGTTGTCTGCAGGTATAACATAGTATCATAATTAAATATCAAATTGCTCATAAAAAAATAAAAATCAAAGGACGTTGCGGAAATAACAACGACAACCTCATCGAAATGGGAAAGGCAAACAAAATTTTACAATTCAAAAGTAGTCTAGCTATACCGATATACTGTGTTAGGCAGGGCTTTCAATTTGAGACGAGAGCCCTGCAACTTAGTTAACAGCATCAAGTGCTAGAGGCGCACAACCCCCACTTGTCACATTTTTATATCGTGCTTCGGCGCAGTTTTCAATGCTCTACCGAATTCCATAATGTTTGCTAATCGGAGAATTTGCTTAGATTCTCTCTCTGATAGCTGAAAACAACTAACCTTTAACTGAACCCAAATTTAAACATCAAAGTAAAAATACTTTACATCTGAAAACTTCATAATTAGTTTTCAACTTTAACCCAAGCAGTGTTAAAGATGACTCATGCAAAATTTTCAGCTTTTTAAAAGTTGGCTAGAATTTGAAAGACATTGACCCTCTGCAATCTCACTATGGTCCTAAAAAGCAATTTACGTCTTAATTATTCTTTATAGGACATACCGCCTCCAGACTTTGCATATGCTTTGGCCTGTGTAATCAAAATTTCATTGGAAATACTCTTGTAAAAACTTTTTCAGACGCTCATGAATAACTTATGGGCCCCGCCACGCCTCACTTGTTATGTTTAAAACTTTTTTTATTTTCTTCTCCATTAAAAGGCGGGGCAGGCTGACGATTTAGCGACGGAACCGATGAATAATTAGGGAGTATTTCTTGCCTGTCACGTCGTTAATGAATATCAGAGCAGACTTGTGCCTTCTATTCGAAGCAGAGAAAAAACTCGCGAAGAAATCCGTGGTTGTTCCCGGCGAGGAATTCCGTTAATTACGGGCCCGAGAGATAAATAAGTCGCTAAGCACACATTTGTCCGTCCACTCGGTTTTTACTTCGGCTTTTCCAAGGAGTTAGTTATTGGGTAATTTTTTCTTCGGCCCGTGACCGGATGAGTTATAGAAGTCGTTTGTGTGCGTGAATTCGCTTGAAATAGCCTTTTTATGCCCTATTTGTTGGTTCGGAGAGGCTTTCGTGGAATACACACGCAATTGGTGAGCATAAAAAAATTGGTCTATTACCATTACTTACATAAATATTAAGCAGTTGTAAATACCGATACCTGCCTTGAAATTATTAATATTTGAATTTGAAACGGTTTTTTTAGTAAAATACAAAACTTTTGTCGTATTCTTACAAAATGGATTTAGGTACTTGTTTTAAGAATAATGCGTTAGCAAGAAAATCAGTTTTGGTATAAATTAAATTGTAATTCGTAAAAAAAGAATGTTTATTAAAAGCGTTTTCACGGCATTAGGTACCTAATCGGGCCTAAACATCACTTGCAAAAGTTTCACCCCTTTGTTGGGACCGCTTCCCGAAGTTATTACACAGGGATAGTTGGCAATATTGTTTTAATACAATGTGTTTTGTTCGGTAATTAAATGTTCCGGTTTAAAATACACGCCAAGAAAGTTTACTCGTACCAGTCGATGATGTTTAATTACTTGATGGTTAAATAAATAAAATAATATTATGCTTGCTCATGTAAAGCTAATAACAATGAGTTGATTACCTTAACTAGCCAAATTTTGGAAAGAAACAACAGATTTAACTCGCGTATTTAATGTTATTCGCCTTTTATTAAATATGTTTGCGTAAAGTTTTCGAAACGACTGCAAACAAAAAAAAGGCGAGATTAAAACATTTTTATATTGAATTCTTGGAACTTGGACTTTTGACAACCCTCGATGTTGGGTCCATGTCTGACAGGTCGCCGGTCGATAACTATTTGTATGCTTTTAGAAAATCCTTTTGCGCATTCATGTTAGTCGTCGAAATTGATAACAAAAGACTCCATGGAGCCTTCATAATGGAACCAACTTGGTGGTCAAACAAGTTATAGAGACGCTATCGACATACAATTCTGTACAATTTTTATTCAATAAACATTCGTAGGTAAAAAGGTATGATAGAACGAATTAAAAAAATTAAACATAATCTAACTAAGTATATTATATATATAATATAAAGAAGAAAGAGAAAATATATTTTTACATAGACTCAGCTGCATAGTTTTATAATTTATGGAGTTAGCAAGTTGTTATCTCCAAGAGTACTGAACCGGTTTAGAAAATCTTTAACCTCATCGTTCCAAGTGACTGCTGCTCGGCGGAGCAAAGTTTAAAAATAAGGTCGTCACTTTATAATTTCCTAACAGTTTTAAACCCTAGACTTTAAATTAATTACTAAGTTCTGCTTTGATTATGATTTCTATCAAGTCTAAACCATTTATTTTTATCTAGAACACATACAAAAAAATGTGATATTTTGCATTAAATCAGTAGCATATATTGTATCGCTACTAAACCATGGTCTGTCAATCATAGAGCCGATTTGGGTAAAATGATAGGTTGGTAACCAATGGTCTTAACTAATAGCACAGAGGTCTCTCGATGGCGAAAAAAAAGTAAAAATTCGCAAGATAAATATTTTACACTATAAAGTTTGACACAGGCGAAACCGCGGGGCACGATTAGAATAGGTATAAATATTGACGGTTACCCTAAATCCGCATTCGAATTTTGTATCCAGCGTCATATATATTTCAAACCGGACTGGTCGGTGCCTGCGGCCGAACAAAAGAATAATGTAACCGATCCCGCACGGGTTCAATTTGCTGCTGCCACTGATCGACCCTTTTACCCCGGTTACCTCGCGGGGGACAGACGACGATCCAAATAATCCCCAACGGCTCAAATATATTTTTAAAATATTTATGACGTCGCTTAAGTGATATTTTCAACCTTTGAAATTATAAAGTTGGTATTAATGTAGCCAATGGCGATATTGATTTTTTAACCTTGACACTCGAAATACAGAAAAATAGTACTTAGCTATACATTTATCTAAATATTTAAAACAAGCGGCCCGCCCCGGCTTCGCCCGGATCCCTTTTTTTTATAGTCTATGTCACTCGGGAATAGTGTAACTTTCCAACAGTGAAATATTTTTTAAAATTGGTCCAGCCGTCTCGGAGCCTATTCAATCCAAACAACAAACACGCGATTCTAGTGGGAACTTATAAGGTAAGTAAAACATGTAATCATTGTAAAAATACAGCAATGTTTATCTTTTTAGTTTAAAAACAAAATAATATTATCCAAAGTGAAACAAATCAAACCAAAAGCGCTATGATAACCTTGTCCCGTACGATCCACAGCAGACAGTGAAGGGAAGACATATAACCCGGGGCAGTATTTTGATGAAGTTAAACAGTGATAGTCGTCTCACAATCCGAGATCTCGGAAATATTGAATTATTGTCGAGAACGAATGGCGACCGCTGCGGTATTGCTGATAAGTAAGTAACCGTCTGAATAACGCTTAGGTAATACTGCAATCAATTCTTTGGGTATTTAGCAATTGAATAGTTCCTTAAAATAAAGCAACGTTAAAATTTTATTCAGTAAGATGAAGGTTGGGGGTTGAGCACGAGCACACATATATGAACATCTGAAATAGACAGAGCCTTTTAAAAAAAACTCGTATTGGAAATCTGATATTAAAAAAATATTAGGTAAGTGCATATATTTATTTGTGTTCTGAAAAAATAAAATTAAAATAAAAACACAGACTGGAATAAAAGAACTAAATATCATAGCTCCAGTTTACGCAACAATGTGTTACCAGGCGCAAGCTGCGACGTTTATTCTCTTCCGTGATAAACATTAGCGGTTACCGTTTTCTTGTTACATTCTCTACCAGATTTTATGGAGGTAAGTGCAGTATTCAAAGCTTGTGTTGGGTATAATCTTTTTATGGTTTCTGTACTTTACCATCATCATCATTATATAGATAGTAATATAATATATCTTATGTTGCTACTGTAAATATTGCAAATATTACTACAAACAATAAAGAAAATGTTTGAAAGATGGATTATAACCTAAAGCAATAGCGTATTTTATTTTCGATTTTAGGTATTTCGGCAGCGACGTACCGTATCGCGCCCGCAGCCATCGAGGCGGACTGAGTGCAGGAAAGGTTCTAAAGTGAGCTAAGCCAATCCCAAATGATGTTCCCGGCAGGACTGCAGGGAATTTTCCCTCCAATTCTGGATATTGCTGCACGGAATCGCCGCTATTCATAAGTGCATCGAACGAATATTAGGAAATGTTAGGCAAATTTAATATATCATTGTACATTCGGCGTTCTACGTTGTTGAACGTTACATTAAACCAACAATAGCTTTATACCTCACAATATGCGAGTGAATTGTTTGCTGATGCTACTGTTTTGGTGTTTGTGTAGTAGAGTAACTCATGGAGACTATAAATTGAATATAAGCGCATATAGTGATGAGTAATAAATTAGAATGAAACAACTGTAGACGGATTTAACTCGCGTATTTAATTATCAACAATACAAAATTTATATGAAATATTACGACTTAGGTACACACTCCTGAACTCCAGTCTTTGTTCTATTTTAGTATTATTTTTTACTTTCATTCAAACGCGTTCCTACTCTCAAATAAGTCAAACAATTTGCGCATATAACTTATTTTCCGACTGTTTAATTAGCTCAGTTTTTCGGTCGTAAATTATAACTTTCCGTAACGATATGCATTGTCAGACTTTTTAACTGTATTTACAATTAACTGTATTTTAATAGGTATATTGTCCAAAGATATTTATTTATTTATTTATATCATATATACCTATTATATGATAGATACCACTATTCCCCCAAGTAAAACCTTACTTACAAGTATACCTCCTCAGTAGATACCTAATTGTTAAGAGTTACTTGCTTATTAACTTGCAGTTAAAATTAATACAAAAACACATAGGTATACTTACAAATAACCTAACAAATACAAACCCTGACAAAAATGAAAATATAGTTAATAATGAAAAATAGTCATAATAAAATGTGGTGTTGGTATTTCCTTTGTGTAGATCACGAAAATCCGTAAATAGTACGAATAATACGATAGATACCTTGTCAATTAAAGCAGTTCGTAATCCAACTAACGCGCCATTTAACCTATATCAATAAGTCACATTATTAACTTGAACAAAGATTTAATGATTTACTTATTTGTCCTGAAGAGCTTGTCAATAAAAGGTCCCATTTAACTCCACATGCCATTTACCTCGTCAATTATTTACTAACAAGGCCTACTTCACTTTGATGTATCTCTAACTGCGGATTATTCCCCCTTTCAACTCTAAGAAGTGACAAAATCTCCGGATAATAAAGCCATATCGATTGCTATCCGAATTCTATGGAGACATCGATGTATCGAAACGTTAAATCCAGCGCTCTGATAAATAGGTACGCTGCTGAATCGGCACCGAAATCCAAATTCAAATCGACGTTTTTTTTTACGGTAGCAAATTAAATTTTGAGAATTCTTTTGGGAAATATGGGACGTCATTAAAGAGTTCGCATCTAATAGGATATGAAGAAACACACTTAATGCTACGTCGGCTAACCCTTCATTAGTAGCGGGGTCCTTTTTCCCGGGCCCATTTGAAAGCACCGTTCTTGAGACGGATCTAATTTGTTTCTTTTCAAGCAGGGCCTCGGCTCGCTTGCTGGATGATTGCGTCCGGAATATTTTTCGCTCACCTGACCATATTACTCTTGTGTTTGCACTTTGTTTAGATAATCTATCCGTGTCCTCTTATTAAAATTCTAGTGTAGGTACTTTCCAAATTCAAATTTCGCTCTTGTAATTTCAAATTACACATTCTAAATTCAATTAACTGTTTTGGCAGCGTTTGGCTAGCGCTTACAGTAGAACAATTGGGCTGTTGCACACGACACGATATTTTTGTCGTAATCTCATTTGCACCCACACAGCGGGGTGTTGTTAAAATCTCATTAAAAAGGCAGAGCGGCTTTATTATTTTGCTATTCCGTGTGTAGGGCACATCTTCGAGCGAGTCGAGCGCAACCGCGACGGTAATGTACGCTTTGTTCATGAAAATACGTCTAACGAGGAGCCTCTCAGCTTATAACACAGACCTTGCACCTTTATGCGATAATAGTACCTTAAGTATAACACTCGGGATTCCACGTGCTTAAGAATTAATTGAGTTTATGTATCGTTTTTGACGGCGCAGATTAAATACGTTGTAAACCCGCAGACAAGGTTGGTAAGTAAATAGCAGCTGTCAGAGGCATATGTTTATTTACTCGCACATTACACAAATACGACGAAACCACGTTCCTGTATGCAGAGACTGGTTGATATTAAACTACTACTTATGCTGTTTCTGTTTATGAATTTATTATTTTTTTAAGGCCCGTTAAGTATTAAAAGATGGTTCCTGACTTGGCAACCGTCTTAAGTTCAGTTAAAATGACAGCATTCTATAACTATATTTATTAATTGATACTCCATAATTACATGATATTTGATTTTGCACTTAATGAAAAACAAAACAAAATAGGATCAAATGTGAACTATCGTAATAGATACTTACTATTTTATCTTTTCTGTTGTATTTTTTCTGCAACCCACCACCTCTATACCTGCATTATATTGATAATATACGAGTACGTAATAAGCCGAAGACCGACTTACATTTCAACTCTAACAATGTGGGTAAATGAATAGTAATTTCGGGTAAGATTAGCGCCATCCAGCGGTAAATAGCAGCGAGTTTGAAACTAACGGGTGTACTTGTTGCCAACTACTAATTACTTGTGAGGATTTTAGATTTTCTCGTTAGTCCCTTAGGCCAAGTCGCGTTAAGTTTTCACTGGGAATGATTTATTTGGAAAGTAATTTCACCAGTCACGGTCTTCACTTTGAGGCTGGAATGGAAAAATAATAAGTATTTCCAGAGCTAAAATTAAAATAACGATTTTTTTGTTGAGGTACACTAATTTATGTTAGCCATTATAATTTACTTCGTTCGCTTCATTTTTCCGACACTTCAATTCCTTTCTTAGAAAATTTATATGTTAGCAGATTTGTTTTAGAATATATTTCGTACGCAGAAAACGTGTCTCAGACAATTGCCTAAAATAACAGTTATTTAGTAACACAACACCTCATTTTAAGGAGCCCAAACCCTACCCACCCTGGTTAACCAGCCATTAGTCTAAGTAACTTGTAAATTGAGACCGTTTTGTTCAATAACTTACAAATTTAAAAACAACTTTACTTAGTCAACAATTAAAGGGAGGGCCTAATTTGGAGTAAATTATTCAGAGGGACAATCGTTCCATTATCGCTTGTCGACAGACAAGAACAAAGCCGCCTCACTTTCAGTTAGATTTACTTTACTTTCTGAGGTAGTTTTAGTTTTTTGAACTTGCAATTACTAATAGGGTCCGTCTGCTCTAATCAGACTAAATGGAGTACCTACCTAATAATAATATCATGGAAAACTAGCTGCGCCTCACTAAGAATATATTGATTTATATATATATATATATATATATATATATATATATATATATATATATATATATATATATATATATATATATATATATATATATATATATATATATATATATATATATACTTTTTGTAATTTTGGTCTATAAAATAATCGAAAATATCTGATCTAAGCCTTGAAGTTTCATCCGCACTAAAGATTATGTAGGTATAAGCTTATCATTAAAATTTCATTTTATCCATTTACCCTTTTTTGCGTGAAAGATTAACTAAAATCCATACGTGTTTACAAACTTAATACATGTTTTAATATTAGTATGATTTTTATATACCTGTTTAACATTTTGCTATAAATTAGTCGTTCTAGTTTCTTAATTAACCTATTTCCATTTAAGTAGTTTAAAAATATTTAATTACTGCGTATTTAAGTACGGAGGCTGCAAATAGCCAAGCTACGAAAGTAAGCCAGGAATCAATTAGCCTGCGCACACAGAACCGCTCGACAATTTATGTGTGTGCATATCTGATTACGTGTGTGCGAATCCGATTGTGTGTGTTCGTGTTGACACACTGCCGGCTGCTCTATAAATTTACATTAGGTCAATTACAGAGTTATTTCTAATTGTTCATTGTATCAATATTTCAGGTGGATAAAATATTTACTTAATAGAAAGCTAGAAATATCAGTGAAGAAGGAAAACATAACATTTTTTAGGAAAGGCACCGCTGCCCGCGACGGAAGTCTTAATAAAAGAATAACTCATTAGAATCTCTATCGTATATGTATGCTATGGAATGTCATCGCAACTAAAAAATTTCGTAATAGTTTTGTTATAATAGAGAAATTAAGGACTAGTTTTTATTTAGCTTGTAAGATATGCGGCCCAAAAAACTAACACGGTTCCATAAAAAAATGTTTGTAAAAATAGAAATTATTATTGATTTCCTGTTAGGTAAAAACTTAAAAACTGTTTTAGCCAAACACATCATGTTAAAGTAGGTACAAAGTGCCTATTATTTTCTTATCAAATAGGTATGCATAATTCAAACATTGGATTGAAAAGATAATCCAAATTACTCTCAGAAATGACACCAAACATTTTCAGAATACAAAAATAGCGCACAATAACAGGCATTGTTATTACAAATTATATTGATGTTTTCTTTTTAAATACAAGTGTTGTTATGTTAGGACTGTTAGAGGGGAGTGAAAAGCTGATATTTCACTTTCGTTTGAAATTCAAATGTATTTATTATGTAGGTATCAATTGAGTCTTACGATTTTTTTTTTCTTCTGATTCCAAGCAGTTTACATTTCCCAAAGTTCTAATTTCGATTCCACGTAATTTAAAAAAAAGTTTAATAAATAAATCTTGGTGCCATATGGTACCTCTATATATTTAAACATAAAACTTTATTAAAACATAAAAACCAACGCAAATCCTGGCATGTGAGTCCATAAGGATTCGAATAATTGGGTGTATCTCGTTCCACTGAAGTAATCCGACGCAAATTTACGAAATTAACTCATTTCTTGCCACCGCGACACTGGGAAACCTTTTTTGTATGCCATCTCCTTTACTGGAAAATTGGAGCGAAACCAAGTGTCACCCGCAAACCTTCCGAGTTTTACTTAATTGGATATCTTTACTATCAAACTCACTATATATCTAGCACATTTCTTATGAATGTAAATGTTTTGATGAAAACGTGACTTATCGCTAGATTAAGTCGATTCGATACAATTTGGCATTTATTTCGTTCGTCTGCTATTACTGATTGACAAATGTGCGGGGACGCCGCACTGCCCAGATTAAGGTTGAAGAGTAATTTAGTATTACGAAAATCTAGAATCTAGGGGAACTAGTCGGTAAGTCCATAACTCTCCCGTGAAAAAAGGTATAAGCGGATTTAAGTGGTCGCAATTTTTGCTATTTGTCTTTGTACAATAATGTATTATTATCTGTAAGATTAATAAATACAAACTAACAAAACTACTCTATGAAAGCTAAAAACTAATAGTCAAATGAAGATAGAAAATATATTCTTCTGATCTTTGACAACTTGTTTAGTTGTTATATTATTAAGTAGGTAGGTACATTGTTACATAACAACGTCAATATAATAGAAGATTCAATGTCCGCCTACTTAGACGTATGGCAACCCATTAACAATACAAAGTTAATGTCCCGGAATTCAGGCAGCCTTAAATCACTAAGCTCTTTCTCAGGCACTTAGCCCGCACAGGAGACATCCGGGCATTGTCCAGATGTGGCTGAAATGTACACGAGACTTTACAACAGGGGCTACGAATTTAGACTCGAATATATAATGTAGGTAAATAAGTAATCTTACTAAGGTGCAATAAACATTAAGTAGCTACCTATATGGACGGATGGATTTGATGAACTTTTTAACATATGGATGCTGCCCGGGAATAACGATACGTTTAAGCTATACTCATGGATTCATTAAAATATTTGCGAATTCGAACAATGCAAAATGGATATATAAAAAACACAAGGCAAATGTAACGTGAGATTTAAATCCAAACCAAGAAATAACGTAAACAAAACACTCCAAGTCAAATTAATTTAGGCGAACACAAAAGCAACGGGTATTTATTGTTCATATTTGTCTTAACACATGAAAAATAAACACACAAAGCCTGGATAAGATCATATTTGTTCACATTGTGAACGTTTTAATAATCATGTTTCATTTATATTGTAATGGAAATGTAATAAGGCCAAACAATTTTGTTAAGTATCGAGAGGCATCAGGCATTTTTAAACGCATGACACATATAAAACCTGAATCATATTATTAATTCGAGTTAACTAATAACGGTTACTAGTTTGAAATGAGTATAAATGTCACAATCAAAATAGCAAACCAATCTAGAATCAGCGAGTATCTCTGTCAATCAAAAGCCTGGGTTGGCTAGCGATCCGTTTATCCCGACAAACGCTAACTAAACCTTTGCGTTGTGACCCTAGTCACGTTTATCGCGGCTGGAGCACAAAAGCCTGCCTCCCGTGGTTAAAGTGATAGCCTAAAGTAAGTAGCTTGGTTTCTTAATGGTATCGGTTAATTGAGTTTAGTTTTTGTTGGTCGAGTTTGGTTTATAGTTATTACCTTACTCTAGGGCTCACTACGATATTTTTTATCTGGATAGTTAAGACAAAGCACATACCTACCTCTTTAGTGTTTCATAAAGATTACTTTTTCTAACCCAAAATACTTAAGTATATTTGTATATTTTGTGGGAAGATGAATTGTATATCATATAGTCAAGTAATAGAATCAATATAAGTAATAAAATATTTTAAGCGTTCTTGTAACGTTGTTAGATAAAAACTTATAGTGTCAAGTAATTGTTAAAGACACCTGTTAAAGTCCTTATCAGGCGCCGCCGCCGTTCTTCACTTGTTCCATCACAAAGACACAAAACGAACATTTTTCAACCCCAACGTGTAATGCGTCTATTGTCTCCGTTGCATTATACTAATTGTGGGACTATCCTGCGGGACTCCACACTCATCCGATAGGTAGCGACGGATGTAACCCCATTAGTGTAATAGAATGGATAATTAATCTAACTGTACCGTTGGTTCTTTAAGTTTGAATGCAGAGTGTTCAATAATGAAATGTTGAATGAAGTAAGGTATTGAATTGAAAAGTATTAAATTAATATTTACCCAAAAATAATGAAATTGAAATGGTAAATAAGCAATTAATAGAAACGTGTAGGTAAGTACACTAAAACGACTATTACAAAATAATTTATATTTCATTTTTGTGCGGTTATGCGGAAAATAATACGTAAGCAGCTTGGCAAACAATGTCTAAGCGGTTGCAAAGTATAGACAGGCCCGAGCCGAGGCTAGAGACAGGTGCGCCGTTCAGGCCAAATCGTTAAGCTCGAACTGCTCGCAATAATAAGTAGTTCCACCGTTTGAGTTGCGGAAAACGTCGCCTGCAATTCTATTGAAAGGCCGAATAAAGATAAATGGTCGACTCGACTCCATAACGAGTCGAACTCGACTGTTTTCAATTTGCCCGCTCGCTCTAGTTCGATTTAGTGTAAATTCTGAGAAATGTATTTTTCGTATTTCGCGATCGTCTGGTGTGCGTTAAAAGGCTCGTAGGTTTCGCGCGAGATTTACTTTTATTCCTTTAACGGTTTGTGTTATTTGTTTTACGCCTGTGAGATGCTTGTTTTTATTGTTAGGTAGGTACTCCATTCAGTTACAAGTATTGTAATGGAGGAAGGAGGGAGTGATAATAATATCAGGCCTAACAAAGCCAGGCCCATACCTAGTAACGGATATATAGACACATAGGTACGTAAAAGGCTTTAGGAATATGGAAGAAGGTATAAGAGTCACATTAATTGTATTAGAGTGATGGCACCAATTATGGACATGTTAAGCGCACTAAATTAGAATTTCGTTTAAAAATGGGATGTTTTTTGGCAATACAAAAATGGTGATTTTTTGTTCGGTACTCAAATACATGAGGAACATTTAAACAACACCAAAAATCCTGTATGATTAATACATAATTAATAAAAAATACATAAATTGAAATTTACGATATCACCATTGATGGACATCGAAGATTCAGTGATGGACCCCCAGTAATGGACATGGACCCAGTCATGAACATCCATTAATGGACACTTTTTTATTGCACAGATAAATAAAACAAATGTCAAAAATCTACTTTTGATTAACTCTATTTGAACTTTTAACATGATCATTGATCAGCCTTAGATTTCCAAGTTATACTATAAGGCTTTCAATTAACGATCTGGTTTTTAATCATTTATTAAACATTAATTGACTTTGCCAGCACCTGCAGCTTAGAATTGGTAACATAATAAATCAATCAACTTCGATCTATCAGAAGGTGCGGTGCATATATATACTATACTGTAAGCATGGGAAACCATGCCACAGTTTTTCAGGCAGAAACGTATGCTGCATGTGCACAAGAAAATATAGACAGACACCTGAACGATAAACCATCTATATTTTGAGTGACAGTCAGGCAGCGCTGAAGGCCCTTGCAGCCCATAAAGTGCACTCGGGGCTGGTATATAATGGCATCCAACACCTTTAACACAGGCCTTAAGGAAAATTCAAGCAAGAGCCACACCGAAGAGTGGAAGGTATGCTTAGGTCTAAGGTCCTCACGGCAATTTATACAACACCCAAATGAAAACTGGATTAAAAAGCTCTGGGTTCTAAACAGAAGACTAATCCGACTTATAACACGAGTCTTCACTGGTCACTTAGGAGTCAACAAACTCCTACACAAAATGGGACTTACAAACAGCAGCGACTGCAGAATGTGTGGAGAGGAATGTGAAACTGTGGAACACTTGGTGTGCCACTGCGACGCCCTCACCAGATGTAGAATGAAGATATTTGGCTCCGGATACCTGGAGCCTGGAGAATTTTTTGCACGCTCTCTGTTAATAATCGTCAATTTATGTGAAAGTGCTTTTAACTCATTGCGACCAACTATTTCACCAAATTGCCCTCTTCCTCTGCAGTGATAATAGTTTGAGGTCCCATAGCACAAACTACAGGACTTTTTCTTGGACTTTGTTGTGCAAAGTTATTTAAGGGACCTCAAACCGGAGGGCGAATCCAACTGGGATGGGAAGATTTTGGTAAGCTCTCAGACGTCCTGAAAGACAAACGTGTGCGCCTTTATACCTCAAGCGTCGCACGTTTCAACAGTGCTTTATTCTCGTAATGGTCTATGAGACTTCACGAGGCAGATCCAAGTTACACATAGGGCTATGGAAAGATCTATGTTAGGTATTTCTCTTTGCGACCGGGTCATAGCAAAAATCATAGCTTCGAGGAAATGGAAGTGGACGGGCCATGACTGTCGTAGGTCCGACGGAAGAAAGGATGCTGGAGTGGAGACCGAGAACGGGGCGGCGAAATGTCAGAAGACAGCCCGCGAGGTGGACCGATGATCTGGTGCAAGTGGCTGGGAAACATTGGATGTGGGAAACTCGGGATCGTGGGAAGTGAGCTGAAATGGAAGAGACCTTTACTCAGCATTGGGTAGAATAAGGTTGAAGAAGAAGAAACCGGAAGGCAGCTGTGATCATCATTTCTCCCATCCTCAGCAGCATCATGCAGCATCATACAGCATCATACAGCATCATACAGCATCAAATGCCCTCCCTATTTGTTCCGGCTGTAATTTTTTA
Organism: Polylopha cassiicola; assembly: GCA_038024825.1. Classification (NCBI taxonomy): domain Eukaryota; kingdom Metazoa; phylum Arthropoda; class Insecta; order Lepidoptera; family Tortricidae; genus Polylopha; species Polylopha cassiicola. The sequence goes on along the minus strand of CP149044.1, from coordinate 7,694,311 downwards.
TTGGTGCCATATAAGATAAAACAAAGAACCCAATGATGGACGACTAAAAATAGCCATTTATGGACATTGTCCATCATTGGAAAATAAATAGCAATCACAAAATCAACTCAACCCAAATGTTTTGTGCAACAAATTAAATAATTTAATACAATAAACTAAAAAAATATTTAAAAACTTAAGAATGGACACTTGTCCATAACTGGAATTCGTATAAAATCGAATCCAGTGATGAACAAACCCCACAAAAAGGTTATTATTGGGATTGGACATATTCAACATTGCTCAATTTACTTGCAATATAGTATTATTCCGTAAAAATAACAAAACATCTCATTACAACTCAACACAAGATAATACTATGCACAAATATGTACTCGCCTCCTTAACGATTTCAATAACAAAAACGGATTTTTATGACCACCGCGCGAAACGAGATTTCAATTCGCAACCATCTTCAAATAAAACGGGCGATTTTGATGAGGTGTATCAAAATGAAAGCCCAAACGTCTGTTGCTTATGTTTTAGTATCTCCAATTGAAAAATGTTGGTCCAGTTGCTTAATAAATTCGATCAACGAAAATAATGTCCATAATTGGTGCCATGTCCATTACTGGTGCCGTCACCCTACATTAAAATTTGGAACGCAATGACATTTAATGATTTTTTTTTTAGCCAAAAGTGCTAAATGCTTTCTTTATTACTGATGAAAAACAAACAAGATTAGAACTAGTTAAAATTGTGTGCAGACAGAAGATAGTAAAAACAATAGGAAAAAATATCAGGAAATAAACTTTTAAGCGAAGATTTATATCAAAGTGGCTAAGGCAATAAAGGCGTAAGCACGAACGTCGTAGCAAAATTTTTATTACTAGCGTGGAAAATATGAGCGGATTCAAAACAAAGAATGTACCGCTGTGCAATAACGACTAAATAATTTGCGAAAACTTTTGACCAATGGTTCAAATAAAAAGAAGAAAGCAAGTAGTTAATGCAAAACGACATTCAAGATATCAAAGGTAAAGTTTTATCTATCTCTATTTTTAAATGTACCTTTAGGTATTAAATATTAATGTTTGTAATGAATGTACGGTATTGCAACAACGTGTGTCGCGGAATGCATTCACTCGGCGGCGACTGGCCCGACAACGGAACTCGTTAACGAGAGTTCAAGATTTTTTTACTTTACAACGACCCCGTTAGGTACAATCGGATGCGAACTTTGCGGTCTTTTACAAATGGATTTTTTAAATTCTGCAATGTCAGTTGAAATTACTGCAAAAGTAAGATAGCGTTGCCGAAACTATAACTTAAAATGTGCAATAGGTATAGTCGACCGATATTGATATAGGTACTTCTAAATACTATAGATAAAGATAATTTATTTGTCAGAACACATGTTCTGACAAATAGATTTTCTGTAGGTACATACCTACTTACATCCAGTGATTCAGAACTGACACCATTATAGGTATATGTTGCCTTGCCGTATACAAATCTACCCAACAATATAACAACTTTTTCGTAAATCACAAATTTTACATATTTACTGCATGTAATCAAATATGTAAATTTGCTTCATTATAGATTTCATTCTTTATTACACATCTAAAGTAGTATAAACATAGGTATAAAAATCTTGTAATAAAGTTAATTGCGTTACGTTATATGTTTTGAGCTATATGAACTATTATTGCTAAGCATTTATGTCACTGCTGGAACCACTCATTTAATTATAATAAAAAAAAATTAAATGGCATAACATACTACCAATAAATATTAAAATTGGGTGTATGTGTATTATACCAAATTTCAGTTAATTCGTCCGTACATATTTGGCGGTCTACCGCATCAGGCACAGGCCTTCCATTTAGAATTTTACCCAACCGTGGTTAGGTACCAATTATCGCAAAGTTACATTTCAATATAAAGACACAATATATATAATGATTTCTGATGCTTGATCGCAGTTATTCCAGTCACGGATAATAGTCTACGTCATTTCAATACGCGCCGATTTTTATGCTATGTAATTAAAATATTAAATTAACATTGAAATAAAATAACTATAACGGATTCACCTGGCCTAGGTAATTAGTTTAAATTTACATTAGGTAAATCATGCATATTTTACGGCACCTTAGAAACGTCTTATAATAGGTACATTTTAAAATTTCAAGCGACATCGACTCCAATTTCGCGAACTAATGAACTGTTAAAGATCCCTTCGAACCGAATAATTCTACCCCCATTCCTTTTCTTTTCAAAATTAAGAATAATAAGGCCATTCATCTCGGATTTCGAACCGAGTTTTACTGCCACAGGTTATTATGGAACCGATCTAACAAAAAATCAATGGTCTCCTTCTCCGACCTCTGGGTTTTATCCGTAAACAAGTCCATTCTACTGAATTAATACATAGGCGTCCACTGACTGACGGTAATACATATAAATAAATAACTGAAAGAAACTAAGGTGCTCTTGTTGTCGCACGTAATCCATTAGACCAAGCGTTATACTTCAAAAGTAGCATACAATGCCTACTACAAACATGTAATAAAATAATGTACATTTCTATCCACAAAATTTCCTAAGAGTCTTAGCACTTTTTATCTTCCGTTGTTTGTTTAGGAGCAGGAAGGTCACCTCCGCAAATAGAAGTCAGCGGCGGAGCCGAGTAATAAGTGTCAAGTGTTCCACGCGAATTGTGATCTGGCATTCTGGGACAATGGCACCGGAACGCTTGCGGGGATAGAAGTTTGCTCTGTGACGTTGACAACCATGTTTGCCGGCTAAAACGAACTAACAGACTATCATGTTTTAACGAATTAACGACGATTATATAGTAATTTCGTATCCTTACTCGTGACTAGGTATGTATGTAGACTACGTAGACCACGAGGTATGTTTTTACTCTTTCACGCAAAAATGGACTTCAATGAAACATTACAATGATTTAGCTTATAGGTATATCAGAATAACTTATAGGCTTATAAAAAATAAATAAAAAGGTAAGTTTAAAGTAAGTAGTAAAAATATATATATATATATAATAATAATAAAACATAATGATATTTTTTGGTACAAATACAACAGACAGACAAGAATGGATCAAATCGAGACCTCAGTGGAAATAATATTCTTATTAATACATCACTCGTTTAAGCCAGGTTACAAGTATAAAATATAAGCTTTTAAAAACATAACGGTACCTACATGTTTACACCCATAATATAACTGCAGCGATAGGACTAAATATAATGCCGACCCGTGATATTTCACAAGGCTTTGGTATTAAAAAAAAATCTTATATTTACAACAAAGCTTCACAACAATAAAAAGGTCGAAACTTGCGTTGTTTGACTTTTCCCGCCAGCGGCGATGGCTAATCTTTTTACTTATTAAGGCATAAATCATATTGTCAATATAATAAGCCACTGAATTTTATTTTGGGGAATTTCGACTTGTTATCAGTAAACAAGGCGAAGTATGGCACCCTCAGGAAACTTATTCAAATACCGTTATTTGAGCGTGCTCGTGTAGGCATGCGTTGATTTATTATAATAAAATATATTGGAACTATAACGGATTTGATTCGCATATATTAAATTGTATGAAATGTCAGCATACATAATCGCGAAAAATAATTGTATTACTAGAATTTGTTACAAAGAATTGCACGGCTCTATAGATCTATTTGCATTACATATAAAGATTCAATAAATACAAATATAATTTTAAAGCAAAGCTACCTACTTGAGATATTTTTTTTTGAATTGACTGTCATTAAATTTTACACTCACTGCAAACTTTATAATAAATCGTGCATAGAAGATACACTATTGTTTGATAATTAGAGACAAATAAGAAAATAGCTGATCGTGTTATGCGGAACGATTAGGTATATTCTATATTGCGAAGGAATGTCGTAGTTTGCGAAACGTTACGATCGCTTTTCACCTTTAATATAAAAAGCAATAAACAAAGCCGGCAAATACCCATCCAACAGATGTTCCTCGCCATGATAATACTAATCCGTGCAGCGTCAAGAATTAGGCGCTATCGGGACGGGGTCAAGGTGCGATAACGGCTCGCGGCACGCAAAATGGCGCACGCGACTGCTTCTCACTGTGCGCCATGTTTTAACACTTATAATAATAGGTGAATATGCCAGATAAAGACCAGACATGGCTATTGCCAACATTTTACCGACATAACACATGAAAATGAAGAAAGGATTATTTTGATAGGCATTACAGGTAGAATATCAAACATTTATTTTAACAGTACTAACAATATTTGTGCCCATTCAACTATTACACAATTTAGGCACAAACATATAGAGGACAATTATCTGCCACAAAAAGGTAACGATATTTTCACGATCTAATTAAAGTAAGTGTGTAATAAATAATAAAAATGTACTTCCAGTTAGCTCTGCGGCTAGCGTGAGTACCTAAATACATCTAAGTAATTTATTAAGGTACTGTACTGTATTTTTCATTGCTTTAACAATTAGTATACCGATACCTGCCACTGTTCATTTTAAAAATAAAAGCGTAAAACTTGACGCATACGTTACAAGTAACTTTGTGTTTGTGTTGTTTTATGTAATTGTATTGAAAATAACTAAATATGACAAATTTCCAACTAGGTACGTTATTACGGAATAATGCAACCGACATATTCGTAGCCGACGGTGCTCACGATAGTGTATACTAAAGTGATTTTACATTATGCAAACTATCTTATATTAGAAATGAAAAATATTAAACAACTCTTATTGTAAAATATGTAGGTACGCATAAATTAAGTATTTCAGAAATAAAACTGTATCATATATTACGAGTCTAGAAGCGCGAGCTCTTCGGAAAAGACCACCATATCATTGCTGAAAAGAAACGACGCCAAACTGTAATCTTTCATACAAACCTAGTTATTACAAAGCTAGCGACAGACAGGATTTATCTTAATTATAAAATTATGATAACGTCAAATTTTATAAATACGATAAGAGTTCACGACTAAGTCTTCATAAAACTTAAACACGTCAACAATGCAAAACCACCTAATTTCCAAGGCGATAAGAATCTTTATCGCTTGCAATATGTCAAATCTTCCGGCGAGAAGCTCGACATTACAAGGGCTGTTCTTACGTTAATGTAAGTAGCTTAGGAATATGCAAATATAGGCTTTATATCAACGGCTTAGAACTGTTACAAGTTATAGTGCCCCGTTATAGCGACTATATTACCTTTGTGATGGTATTAGAGTGTTAAATTTACTGACAGTTGAAGTATACTTGGTAAGTAGGTAAGTGTATTACCTACCCATACTTAAGATATTTTCAGCATATTGCAAATGAGTGTCCTTTATAACGTATCAGGGACAAATATTGGGTAGGTTATTATTATATTATTTGCTTAGATAACTGTTTAATGGTATTTAGCTTATGTTTTGTTGAAAAAAAATCCTTGTCCTGGTCCTTAGTTAAGCGATGTGAACATAAAAAACATCTTAAAAATAATACAATTGGCATGTAACGTTCGTACCTTGATGTAGGCCTGTTAATAAAAGAGCTAGGATAACATTACATATTCTACTCCTAAAATTTCAAAGTTTAAAATAAAGTAAAAGCTAAAAAGCATAAAACTCACTCCAACAAAAGTTGCCGTGTTAATGAATTATTTTTCCAAAAATGACATTATTTTTCTATACATTTTTTTAAAATTATGTTATCTTTTGTGTGTGTAATCGTACGTGCGACGAGCTTTTTTTTTTCTTTTATACATAAATAAATTTGCTCACTTATAAAAGATGATCTGATGATATATCACAAATATAAAATTCAGAAGAAAATTTAAAACATATCCAAACATAATTAATTCAACAGCAAAAATTCTCAGAAGTTCATCGTAATAGTCATCATGGAAGTATCTACTGAATACTTATTTTTTTATATTATAAATACATCTTTATATTTAGAGAAATAGTAATTATGTCTAACGTTGTAAAAGATATACTGACCATTAAAGAAATATTTTTGTGCGTATTCTTTTTTATATAATTAGGTACTTTTAAAAAATGCAACGTATTCAATTGAAAAATTTCTTAGATTTGGTATATAAAATAGGGTACCTACTCAAGTTATTTTTCTATAAATTATTTTTACAAATAAATATATGAAATAAATATTAAGTAAATTAATAACAGAACCCGTAACGACAGTTTTACCAAAAGCGCATTCCATATCCACGTCACATCACATCACATACATTTATGTAGTTTAATTTCAGACACAACACAGTCGCGATCTCGTAGCCCGTAGCGCCACTACGCGCGTTCTACGCGGCGGACGTCGTAGCACTGACGCCCGCGCTACGCCGCTACGTCGGCCTCTCACTGTTTCAATTAACTGCTTTGTTGCTTCCGTGTCACAAAGAGACGATGACCGTTTGTGGTGGTTAGTAAGTCTTGTGTTTTTACTTTAACTATAAATATTTGTTTTTTTATTTAGGTGATCAACTTAAATTGGGTCCATTTAAGCTTTTATTGTATTAATAGATATATTGGTAGACCACACCGTCTTTTATCGCTATAAAATATGTGAGCATCTCTAAATATTTTAGAGAAAAATAGTACATTACGCACCGAGGCCAGTAAAATAAAAAATGGCTCAGATCACATGTAATTGTCGTCCGAGGCGAAGCCGAGGTTGACAAAAATGTGATCTGAGGCTTTTTTTTTACTGGCCGACGAAGCCAGAAAGCGGCAATTTCATTTAGTGCAGCGGCCGAAATGTTGGCGCTTTCTGGCCGGAGGACAGAAAAATATTATTCATAATCTTGTGTGAACGATACGGTCTTAAGGTTTTTTGTTTGTTTGGAAGAACAAAGAATTTTAATGATAAAAAATTACAAGAATAGAAAAAAAAATTACAAGCCATCATTGACGTTAAGTAGGGAAAGCCACAAAATCTCGTGCCAATCGGGAAGAAAAAGAAAATAAACAGCATCCGAGAAATAAATCGCTTAACTGTCTGAAATGAATTATCTACGCACTGACAAGTGAAACAATTTAAAGACGAAAAAATATAACGATTAATTTATAAAACGGTGTCTTAAGACTTTTGTTTTTTTTTATTTCGCACTTTGTGTTAGTGTTTTTTTTGTGTATATTTCCTTTTTTTTACCGGCAAAACATATCTATTCTTTTAAACGTTTTCATATTAAGAATAAATAATAATAAAATTCGCAAAAACGGATCTAAATTAATCTAAATAAATTTTGTTCATTGATATTTTTCATGAATTAAAGAACGATTTCTATTTATGAATATTTACAGACAGCCTATTGTTGATTAATATGAAGAAGAATCATAATAACTAATAATAATTATATTATTTAAAGTATAAATAATTCATTTAAAATTATAAAACCCGCATTATGGTAGCTTTTCAGTCAAGGAATTCAGCTCTCGACGTTCCCTAAATTAATGTACACGATTTGTAAACGGAAACCAAATTTTCTGGTTACCAAGTACAAGAGATGCATGTCGTTAAATTACAGTGGTTCTTGTTTCAAAAGCGAAGCCAGTTGTAATTTGACGATTTAATCATAATCATGTCGTCGTTACGAAGATGTTCCGTTACATGTGCTTTAAAGGAGAGTTACTTGTACGAGTCATTTTAAGAAATTAATTCATCGAACATAAATTAATTTTGAAAATATTACAGCAAAAATGTTAAAATATTATGTTCTGTTAAAATGTGTGTTTGTAATAAATAGTAGATATATGTTTCGAAAATAGGCGTTTTGAAAACTTTATCTAAAGTAAGACTTTAGCGTTAGGCTATCGTCTGTTCAACCGTACTACAAATTTGGGAACTGTAAAGTTTTTGAAACGTCCGCCAATAAAATAAAATACGCAAATTAAATCCGTTTATACTTGTTATCGTAATTTCTTATTATTTATAAATTTAAATTGCTTTGTTTACAGTCTTCTTCATAGACATACCTACCTACGTCAATTACAAATCACTGTTACTTTTTTTAATTACCTTTATGTTCTAACACTTAAACTAAAAAAATATAAGGTATAACAAAAGTCTTTACTATATAATTCAACTTAACAGTATACGAGTAAACGGTGCATGGGGGGCAAATTACCAAATTTGTTAAGCATATAATAAATAGCTTCCATTTATAATTAGCGGGACTCAGTGGTGTAATTAATAGGGTACAGGTGTTTGCTGATCCTAGCCCGACGTGGGATGATTCGCCTCATCATGATTGACGGCGTCGACTTAAAAACTGCCTACTAGAAGCTGGTCCAAATCAGGTTTACCTGCTCAATGTGCCCAGAATAATTTCTAATGCTTTCGTAGTTAAACTATTAGCTAGCTTAAACTGCTACATGGTAACTGTAAAGTTTCCGAGAAGTATAAAATTAATATACGGGATTTATAATAATTTTTATTGTTTTATTTCAATCAGTATTTCCATTTGTAAAAATACTCCGTGTTACTACTTCACAAACGACATTCCTTCATCGACTTTTTTGTATTATTGAACGAACTAATGAAATGCTAATTTTCTTTAGTTATTATACGATGACAAAAATAATGACAACACAATTAGAATTTAATCAAGTAAAAAATTATTAAAAAAAAAACATTGCGTCAATCGTTTTATATCGGTTTTGAATATCTTAATAGCGTGTGCAGTCAAGCCTTGTTTGCTTCGTCCATACGACAGCACGCTTATTATGAAAGCCGACGAATCCTGCTGAATTGAGAATGCCCAGCCAGAGGTATTGTGTTAGGCTGGCAGGTACTGCGCCAACTGGTTGGGTTATACGTTTCGTGCTGAGCTTAGTACATTATTGAAGGCAATCATGAGTCGGCCAGGTGGCCGTTTGCGTCGATTTGCTGATCAATTATTGCGCTCGGATCTAGCACGGACATCTGCCTTAGGCCAGTTTTGTAATTGGAACACGTTTTATCAAGAATTGAAAATGACGTCATTGTTCTTGAAAAATTTATGGGTTGGCCGTTAGCCAATTTTCATTGCATTCGGGTACCACGGGAGTTGGTAAGTACGTTGCTAAAACGAGATTGTTGTTAAATGTGACATTGCTTTTGATGTGTTTAGTAACATATATATTTAATTATATCTTCACGTAATTACCGAAAACGACGTAGAGGCACATTACCTACTAAAAGTTAGCTACAGGCTACAAATTAACTATAAAAATAAACATCAAAGTATGAAATTAAATATCACGAAGAAAAACACATAATTTCATTTTTGCCCACAGCGATTCTATTCTGTTTGTGACTTATAAAGAAGAAACATTGTCTTTGTCTAATTATTTCAATGTAATACGTTAGAGAATATAATATATTATCATGTAAATATAACATTTATATCAAAATTCATTTCAACGTATTTGGTTATTTGAATGTACCTAGTCAAAAAAGATTTAAGTGTTTCATTGGTGACCAAACTTAACAAACTTCTACGATGGAATATAACAAGGTATCCAATTTATGGAAGAAACATTTTATATTACGGTAGATGTTACCTACATTAGATATAATTTAAAATAAATCCAGCCCTTTTCATCCCTACCCACAACGCAAGCTAATTAAGATCTGGCCGGACAATAATTTTCCCTTTTCACATACTTATTACGACAGATGGTAATCTTCCAGATAGGAAGCAAAGTAACTCCTATTGTCCAGACCCCTTAATAGACAATGATAAATGAGGCTAAAGCAGGCTTCGATTAAATACAACCTTTATACGTGATACTAGAAAGTTACGAGTAGGTACCTATGAGGTTTTTCCACGAATACACGTGATATACCTAATTACAGTAAACTGAGAGAAAGCTTAAGATTTACCTTGTGAAATACTTCTGACAATAAAGCTAATCAAAAAATGTACAATGGTAATAAAACACATAAAATTCAGATCAATATACTTGTTCCACAAACACACATAAATGTCCTTCCTTCCAGGATTGGAATTCACATTACATTGTCTTTGGCGTTAAGTCATTCACCGCTGTAGAAGTTCGTGAAACCTGGCATTTAACCTATTTTGAATATTACTTCGTCAAAAAAACTATTAAACTAGGTACCTATTTTAGCCGTCGTTCAGTGAAACCTAACTGTCAGTCGCCTAAAATATGGATTTGCCTTCAGCGAAGAATATAAGATAATCAAACAAATTGCATAATATATTAGCTGTACGTATAATAGTTTCAATAGATTGTAGAAAATATGCACGTTGCTTTGTTTGCTTCCACTTTCACAATAATATACTTGATGACGTCACGTTAATAGTTCGAAAGTCTCCATATTTTTATAGCGACGTCAATGATACATACAGTAACAGAATGGCCACAAGTGTGCCTACATGTCACATAAAAAAAGTTTATTTTGTTTTGTAAGCTATATAAAGTTATTATCGATACGAGGGCCGTAACAAAACACGCAACAGTAGTTGGGCGCATATGTGACCAACATTATTATAGTGTGTCGTAAAAATGATCTGTATTTAAAGTAAAAAAAAAGAACTTTACGGTAAAATTTACTATGAATAGAGGCTGCTTCTCGATATAATATATATCACTAACTAAATTCCGAAATGGTATTTTTTAAAGTACTAAGCATGTAGAATTTATCGTTCCGGATTGAAAATAAGAAAACACTGAAAACGACACGTTTTTATTACAAAAACTCTGAATTCAGGCCTGAAACAGCCTGACCTAAAACAAACCTTTGAAGTTTACTACTATTAATGAGAAACCCAAAGTCTGTAAGCCCAAATATATTAACATAGTTATTAAAATTCCAAACATATAATTTAATAGAATACTGAAACGCGATCATGCCAGTCATTAAAACTTTATATAGATACTCATAACGAAAATTCAATCAAAACTACTAAATTAATACAAATGAAGGCATTTTATTAGGATTGCGTGGGAAAATAATAAATGAGTTTTAATACCATAAATATGTTCACAATTCATGAACCTGTCATTAGGTAAATACGTAATTAGTACTAAAATAGGGAATTTTATAATAATAGCAATTAAGTATTTTCTGTAAACTGATAACCAAAAAAAAAGGGGTGAAAAAGGTTTGAGGTTTTAATGGATCATTTGATTATAATATATTATTATCTTGTTATATACAGAAAATTTTCATGAGGTTCCAAATGGTGGTTTAAGGAGAAGACCTATCATATGATCAAGTGAGTAAATAAATAAATAAATAAATAAATAAATATTCAAAAAAGAATAAAACAGCTCAGTGAATACCTATATAAACGCGTTATTACCTATGTATAAGAAAGTTATTAATACATATTATAATAACTTATCCTATTTCCAACGTTGATGATATTCCATTTCTTAAAAAAACAAGGTAATATATCACATCGAACAATAAACTAAAATACATTAGGTATAATATTATCTTACTGTGAATTTTCCAATAACTTTCTTGGCTAAAATCACAAAGCATAAAAACAATATTCCCTTTACTAGGAAACCCTACATACCCAGGAGAGCATTATCTAAGAACAAATATTTACCTCGCCGAATAAAATCCGCCATCCCTCTTTTGACAGGTAATGGGATACACGAAACGGCTCTAATTTATTTGGCAGAGCCGATAACATTAATGCACAAACATTGATAAATTTAATGTAAAATGTATAGCTCTACCACCCTTGTCTTGCTTTTATTTTTGAATATTTACTCACGCATTTAGGACATTTTTTGGGGTTCCGCAGTAAACTAACAAACGCAGTTTAACTCTGAGATTTTGAAAAACAAAAAAATATAGAAAGTGATTTAATTCAGTTTGTCGGTACTATGAAATTACGGAATCGGTTGAAATCTAAGTTTAATTTGAGAAAAGCCCTGAAGCAATTAGGTCGGCGATTGCTTTCAGTCAGTTTCTACATCAATTAACTGCCACTCGGATACTATCTGATGAATAGAAGTTTTATAGTTACAAGGTTATTAAGAGGGACGGCAAAAGAACGTTTAAAAAGAAATAAGGTCTTCACGGATCCGCATTTGCATTCGAAAAATGCATACAACAGTGCATCCATAAACTGCCACATTAGCATATCATGATACCAGCATATATACAATATAGTCTTTAGGTACGAAATTTATTCACGTCTAATAACTATCACCTTCATACGAAAAATTACAGTACAAAATCCACATTCTAGTAAGGTGTGTTCTCTAAGGCTGCAAGAAAGTTTATGTAAAAACCGCGGCTTCCTAGTTGTGAAGTAAGACAAAAATAATAACGTTATAATTTCGTGCTTCGAATTACCCGTGAGAACGTTGCCATCCTAGGCGAATGTTCAAATGGTTCCCACATTTAATTGACGATTCAATCCAAAGGCCAACTTCTCGCAAGACGGAACGTACGAGTACTTCCAAATTACAACGGAGACTACTCCGTACCAGCTGTTGACCGGATAGCTTAGTGGTTAGAGAACCTCACTTAAGAGTCGAGTTCGAATCCTGCGCAGAGCAGATTTAAACGTAAGCACGAATTTGAACCTAAATGTTTTAATTATGTATCATCGTTTATGTACATTTTACCTTGATTTAATAATTTCTGATGCCTTCGCGGTTATTACACATTGGAATGAAACAACTATTAACGGATTTAACTCGCGTATTTTTATTTTATTTTATTTGCTGACGTTTCGGATTCTTTACAGTTTCCATAATCGTAGCATGACTGAGCTGACAAAAGTCTAACGCTAAAGTGATTTATGAATCATTTTCATTTTCATTCCAATTTTACCTTGATTTTTTTTCTGTTCTAGCCAAATACAGTATGACTATTTTTATAATATATGACTTTTGATTATTACTATCTTAACACAGAGGTGTATTTTTCATTTAATTTTAAATACCTAAATCGTGAAACCTTTATAAATAATAGTGGTCCGCACAAATTTCTCAGGCGAAATTTGTCATATTATATTGGTCACCGACATAACTAATAATTAACAGTGGTACCTTCATTAACCCTTTAGATAATGAAAACCCGCAAATAATAAAGTATCATTAAATCGAAAATCCTAATAATCTGAGTAATTTTCATTAATCACGGCTTTACTGTGACGTTTATGAAAGGAACGGAGCTTTAATACATAGAAACAAGAAATATTAAATTTGACATGAGCGAACACAATCTTTTTTTCTTTTCGTTAATTTACGTCGATTCCGTACAATTTTGTATTAGTTTCGTTCATTCGCCATTATAGGTTGGCAGGTGACAATTGTTTTGAATATCCAGGCCCTTAGATACTTATCTATAAACAATTGTCTAAATCTCACCAAATAGATTATTATGAAAGATAATTTTTCACAGCACCGCAGTAAGGATGACATTAAAAACAAAAAGCAGATCGTGATGGCCACCGATTTGGTCCCAAATCGTGAAAATTGCCAGTCACAATGAATAAGCGGTTTTGTCGGCAAGCCTCATTTCCCGGATATTGTTTATAATGAATTACTTCACGAATACTGTTTTAGAACAACCTTGGACTTTACATACCTATAGATAGATCAGTTACTTGTCATACCTTACCTTTATCAAATTATTATTACTTACTATAAGTAATATTTTTCGTTTTCAATTTATGTAAGTGTCTACTAATATAGTAATAATCATAATGGAAATAACAAACACAATTTATTATGAAGTTATAGTCGCTCTACTACAATATTAATATGGATATAAGATTAGTTTTTCTATGGCGTGTGTATTATATAATTTAATAAAATTCATGCACACATGCAATAATAAGCATAGAAATTAGTTTTATGTACTAATCAATAAATTTATAAAATATAAATTACAACAAGAACATTTAAAAAAAATATGGCAAGAATTCTAGAGCGTATTACAGTGAAACCTGGTTAACTGGGTCTTCCAAGGGACCTGTAAATTAGTCTCACTTAAAGAGGTATTCCACTTACGCAGTGTCCCAGATATCTAGGTATAAAAAAAATACCTGACTCATTTACAGAGGGTTTCATTAACAGAGGTAAGAAAAGAGGTAATCTCTGTTATAGAGGTGTATTCAATAAAGCAACGTAATTATTTTGTAAACAATTCACTATTTTCCATAAAAAATATCAAAAATGTGGTTTAAAGACAGTTCTCCTGAAACTAATAATTCGTTGTTGACGTTTACAATATTATTAAAAGTTGGAGGCAGATTATTTTACTCATTAGGGCACTGACGTTAATTTTAGTTTATTATCGTAATAATAAAGACTTTGTCCTCGTTTCAGTCTTTTTTAAATAAATACCCGATTAATAGAGAAACCGCATTAAAACTAAGTTATATAAGGGCCGATTTAGAGAAGTTCGAGTAGGTAAAAGAGAGAGGAGACATCTGAGGTCCGAGGTAGCCTATGTGTACCTACTGACTTTATCCCAGTTACAGAGATAAATACACGCGACTTCTCAATTATAGAGGTAATTATGACAAGAAAATAGAAATAACTTATCCCAGATAAAGAGGTTGCTTTTGTCTTACTAACAGAGGTAATTCATAGCCAAGGTGCCGGGACCTCAGCATGTGTTCCAGATATGGAGGTTTTTCACTTATCCGGGTCCCTCTTAAACAAGTTTCACTGTATTTGTAAACGGTGTGTTGAACCACAAATGTGTGATAATCGGTCTATAGCATTGTGGAATAAACGCGAAAGCATTAGAAATTATTACCTTTGCTAATAATTATTCCCTCGTATAATCCTATTTGTTACACCTGAAGAGGCCCTCACCTCAGATTGCCTGCACTCCGACACTATTAGCCAAACGGGCCCGCCATTAAGGCATCCATTCAGGAGTACCGTATCCCAGATTAAGGGATATCAGCTATCGGAGTGCAAACAATTTGTTCGAGTGGAGTGGCTTGTCATCGTGACAGGAGCTTCCTGGACACGCCTTCAGTTAACATACAGCTTAACAAGATTCGAGCTGAGCCAACTCACTGACTTTCTATTTTGACATAATATTTAATGCACCCCGGTTGGAAAATAAGATTTTATGTTACAACCGTTAAATAGGACAGAAAAACATATGACAGACATGGGTTAATATTGTATTTATTTTTTTATTTATATATGATTTAAAAGATACGACCTCGTCATACACGGACCTTTTGTATTATGTTAATTATTCAGGAAAAATAATAGTACCAACATGAAAACAAGCTATATGTGATGAGTGGACGTGAAATACCACCATGTAAAAGACTAGATGTAGATACCTATTCAGGTAAAATATTCAAATCTATGGGAAGCTATACCGAGATTGATATGTCAGATTGGACTGACCGAACGATATACGGCGCCAAGCCGTTTGTGTGACTGAGTCCGCAAAATTGATTCGGATTGTGGATATCGCGGGGATAAATCTGACAGTCCGTTAACGAATTTTGAGATTATCTGCCTCCGTAACCCAACGCTTTATCTTAAACTGGATTACATAATTTTAAAGGGCTTTGGTCAGATTATTTCCGAGTAACATTATACTCTAACAAGTAGGTGGTAGGTTTGTGTTTTCGTGGACAAAATCATCATTTAAGTACATGCATATGTTTTAACCTAAAAAGTAAAAATGTTGTTTTTAACACACCGATGAATAGGTATGTAAAGAAAAGTGAACACATATAAAACTGCAAACACCTGGTATATGAAAACAATGACTTGTCGAGTTTGACGTCATGGATTAACGAATAAAAAGCCTTCCAAGGATTCGTTCTATTTTTAATGCATTTCGCAGTATGGTGGTAATTTATCGGTTTCGTGCTAGGTTGCCGGCAGGTAAGGATCGAGTAGCACGGAACCTTAATTTGGTTGGTTTTATGCCGATTGCGAATTTTAGGCCAGTCGTTTAGCTAATTGCTCTGTGGTTTATGCAATTTCAAATCAGGTGACTTCAAGGAATTGCTGTAAAATTTATTTATAAACTCTGTCAAACTGTATTATTACTCCACTATAAATAAATAATAAATGACAAGTACTATAATAAGTAGTAAACCCAAAAGTAAAAATTATTTCAATTACTGAATCTAAAAAGGCATTTATGCGAACTCCGACTTATGCCTCTCTACTTTTTGGATTTAAAAAACTGTCAAAAACTTCTCAGTTTTAATTTATTTAAAGAATGATTCGCAATCCAAAACCCCTTTATTTCAAACTTCGAAAAATATATATACTTAATAGGTATCTTTAACACCCTACCTACGGCTCAAATTTGGTAGGTAAGTACATAATTTGATAGTCCGTAAGTTCAACAAGTTCTTATGTACTTGGTAACTAGGTAAGTGCTAACGTATCTCGTAAAAAACTTATAATCCACTGCTATCGAAACCTTAATCTGGATAACAGCCTACTATAAGTGCAAATCATCGAATAACGCTCATATTACTAAGTTTCCAAAAGGTTCAGTAAAATCTTCGGCCTTGAATTATCTTCACTGACGGAGCGTTTCTTCTATATTAGCAAAATGCTGTAGGTATAGTGCAACTAATTAATTTCAATGTTCATTAGTTTAGTGGACCTAAGTTTAATTTAATGAATTTGTGTTTTCTTGTTTATATTTAATTGAATGTTCTATGTATAGCTATCGATATCATTAAGTATTAGTTTAGTTTGTAAAATAATTAAAAATAATACGGTAGAATTTTCCTGAATACCTAATTTATGAAATTAGTTATAATTTTGGTGAGATTTATACATAGAGGCGAAATATCGATGTAATCTTTAGATAGATATTTGTTCTATTATAAAACCAAATAGACAATCGTTAACTTTAAAAATAGCAAAGCTCGGGCATAATTGTCTAGAAAAGAAGTTCCCATGACCAGAGTTTACGCAACAGATTTCACACTCATAATTTATTTTCAAAAATACTATAGGTACCAAAATAATTTTCGCCATGGAAAAAATATGATGAAAAAATGAGCTAATACGAAAGGCGTATCAATCTGAATTCAAATGCGGTCTCCACAATCAGTACCTAAGCATGTTTGCCAACCTAACGGTTATAGTAACCTCGAGGGACAGAACAATGTCAACCGATCCCACAATATAGCATTATCTATAGCACAGATGATCCAAACACAAACAGTAAGGCATAATCATGCCTTTAAAGTAGCACTTCGGACAACCACTACGATTACTTATTTGCTTAATTACATGTTACACAAGATTATATAAATTACTTGATCATCATTACAAGAAGAATCGTAAAAATGGAACTAGGTACGTACATATTGTACATCTCATGTACGACAATTTCAAATAAGTCAATACCTACCGTTTCATACTGTGTGTTACACCAATAATGTGTCTGCAGCTGGTGGAGGGAGGGTTGAAGGAGAGGGGTAGACGGGTTCGGCATTAATACGTAATGCGTTGTAATGGCGCGCCGGCGCCGCGCACCGCGTATTTGCAATTTCCCTACGATATTTGATATAAACTTAACCAATGCTCATACATTTTTCGTCATCACATTGATTGTGTTCATCATTCATCATTGTTCTTTAACAAAATTAAGTAATGACTCATAAACAATTATTAATAATTAGGAGATTGTTATGGTAGCGAGGTAGACACTTGCAATATTCTTAGTGGTACTTTGAGGCGTACATAACGTTCAACGTTAACGTTAAACGAAACGACCAATATGTATGGGTTTGATGTCAAATACCATACATTTTTGAAAACCACGGAAAAAAATTCGTGTGAAAATGCTTAGTTGTATTTATTTTAATAACAATTCCAGGGGGCGCAGACAGGTGCCAACGTTCAACGGCATTTTGGTGCCAACGTTGTTGGTTTTCAAAATTATAAAAGAAAAAAAGTTCAAGAAGCTTAATGTTAACACGACATATTTAAAACAATCTACAAAAACGAAATAACGTTGATATATTGTATACTAAATGTGTCCGTCAATCTCTTTAACCATTTCTTTGGCGATTACTAAGACATAAAACCCTTTTGGATGACTGGGCTATTGAAATGTCACTGAAGCTTAAAAAATAATAAAAATATGCAGATGGACAAGTACGCAGGCGAAAGACCTGACAACCGCACATATAGGCACATATAGTTAATATAGCTAGTACGTATAAGCTTGGACACCAGCCATGATACAACCGATCGGGCACAAACCAAGCTCGCTGGCATATTATGCAAAACTGATTTTCCATCTGTCCACAGATTTCCTACTTCCCCGCAGAAAATAACCAAAAATCAGTTTTCAATACAGAGAAGAAATCTTAATTGCTTAACTTATCAAAATAATGTAAATTAAACAACATAGCCCAACTACTACTTTTACTAACACTATGTTTCTAAAGCAAACATAACTGGAGGTAAAATCCGACAAGTTAGCAAAATCAATAGAATTATCCGAATAGCCGTATCAGAAAACAACTCTGAAGTTGAATAGGTTCGTTATTAAAAGCAGACCCGTCCATAATGGATAGAGTTCATTTAGCCTCCGACTTAGGTAACTTAGTTAGGCAGCAATTAACTCACTTAAGTCCGATGGAAATATCTGCCCGTTGCCGCGTTAGTTCTAATATCGCGTATAGTTATTAGTCATACAAGAGGTAAATCTAACATATATAATCTACATTATTAGGATATTTTTCAAAAATTTAACATTGTTGGTTTGTGTTTGAATAACAATAATCGAGATTGTGCCCAGATTGAGAGATAGCAATAAATGAATAGAACATCTCACCTTTCTATTTGTATTAGAAAGCTTGTGACGACTTTTATCATCTTCGTCGTCATGTCGTAAGTGCCGATATGAGAGTTAGCGGTTTGTCTGAGGAAACTTTCTCTGACTGATTCTCGCAATTCGTTTCTCGTCTATTCATCGCATTGATTTCGTATCCGCTGTGAGTTCTTAGCATTTGGCCTGAAAAATAGCGGGGATATTTCGGCTTGTTTTTATAAATTCGACCTGGTAAGTAAGATGCATTACACACTAACCTACAACTTTATTATTATAACTATATAGGTACCGTTGTCGTAAAAATCTGTAATATACCACAAATCTACGCGTCATAGACTTAAATGTATATAGATTCATGAACACGATTGCAAGCCCACCGCAACGTAGGTAGGTTCCTATCAAATATATACTGTCAGGTATAGTTGTGAATAACTTAGATATTACCTATCCTGAAATCTACACTATTTCGCTGAAATCCTCAAGTTTGAAGGCCCCACGCTAAGGGGAACCACGAGTACTGCCTAACTCAATTACAGGCATCCGGCTTCATGAGGACCGATTCACTGACTCCGGTATTTTTACCCCGCAAATAAAAACCTAAGCCTGTTTGAAGATTTCAAGTGGTTCTTTTGAACCTTTGATGACCTCCATGGGCTAATGATGTAATTATGGTGATAGAAACCATTAAGTATGTTGACACGAAACTGACGTGTAGGTATATATTGCAGGTTTTATAAATTGTGGTTCCTATTACTTATTTATATTTCATTGCAATAATTCCTAAGTGCAAAATTATTAGTAAAGTCTCTACCTAAAACAAAATTGTATTTAAAATTTTATTCGTAAAAACTATTTTATTCATTCATTTGCAGATTTTTATTAAAATCTACAACTGTACTCCCCACGAATACTATAAATAAACCACATTTCCTAATAAAACAGCAGCATAAAGCCGCAACATAAACAAAAAGAGCAGAGCAGTTACCTACTCAAATAAACGGTCCGCATACTGGAAAGTTTTTGCAGCATAGTTTATGACGCGGGAATTCGATATCACTGAAATTTAACTCGGCAAGTAGCAACGAGTCTTCGTTTTATCGTGTTAGTGCGCGTATTGATACACACAGGCAAGTAAAAAATTGTACCAAAGTGTTTCTAAAAACTTTAAATACCTATACACTGGCCCTTTAATAAAGAAACTAATCGATAATAGTATTTGAACGAAACGAATGCAAAATTCTATTAGATTGACATACCTACGCGAACGAAAAATGACGTGACGTTACCTTTGCGTATTCAAATCCATAATATAATTTTGCATTCGTTCGCGTTTGGTATTATTGATTGGCACTTGTTTGGGGCCCTTGTATTTCTTTTATTCCGAATTATAAAGCTGACAAAAACAAAAGAAAGTTAGGTAGGTACACCAAGTTTATCCAACAAACAATTGACATAGATTCCATTGCATGTAGCGAAAGAGAGAAACCAAAACGGACATAACGATTAATCTAATTATCATGTTCTAACCTAATGTTCTAGCGGAGAAGGTAAAAACTAAGGAGAAGATTGATGATTCCCGGGTGCTAAGATAAAGACAACCACAGTTCTGTCACTATAATGTATTATGGAAAGTTCTCATAGTAAGGCTTTCGTGAGTTCATTAAGTAGGTAAGGCAATGCATATAATAAGACATTGGATTAAAATAAATTGTCGTACAGGTCGGCTTTACATATACAAGACTTTTTTAGTTTTAAATAGGAGAATAGACGACATTTTGGATATTGAAATTAAATGATACTATAAAATAGTATCATTCTTGAATTCAAAATATTAATATCCAACACAAAAAAAATATTTATGTAGGGCAATACCCTTGCAAATCGAGGCAATTATAAACTTTTATTGAATAATTCATATGATGCTTAACTAACAGTAATGCAGTGTGTCTGAGTAAGTACTACGCATATCAAGAGAACTTGAAAGTTGATACGGGACGTGCACATAAATTCATCTTAACATGTCATTCACCAAATTGAATGAAGTTTGTATATCAAAATGCAGCTAACATGGGATAAAAACTGACTTTTAGCTTTTGAAAGAAAATACCTTAGCTAAAAAAATAACCTTTGTGAATTTTCAACAAATATATCAGATTTTAGGAGTATCCGTAAACCAAATGAATAATGCAATATCATCCTAACGTGGCTGTGCAACGAAACAACATATCCAAGTTCGAGTAATCTATACCTACATGATTTGTCCTGAATGACTGATCGCTAACCTACTGATCAACGGTATAGACAAAATTTAGTCCGAAGGAAGATCATAGGTTAGGTTTTATCCTTAATGGGGATGAAGAGAGAAAGAAATCGCGGGCAAAAGCTAGTTATTGATGAAAGGATTAAAACACGTAGCTAAAACTTCATAAACACAATACACTCAAACACTATGTTAATCGCAAGTGCACACTGAAATAAAAAAATGTAAGAAAAGACGAACGCGGTTTGAAAAAACTTTTACACTAACACACACCTAACAGAAGTACCAAGATAACATAAACACGAAGCAAAACTCAAGCGTATTCGATTTGCATATGAAAAAAGATGAGAAAACGGCCGCTAGAGAACTCCCTTGAAAAATATTCCCCGTGTTACGAGATCTTATTTAAAAGTCACACCCGGTGCGAGTTTACAAAAGAATGAAGACTACGTGTGTAAGTTTTAGTGTTGAAAGTATGATATATGCAGCACTTTTGTCTTTAAATTATATTTCCTTTGTTCTTTGGCGAAAAGTATTTTGTTACATACAGTTTTGCGTGACATAGAGATGTCGAAAGTCGCGTGCGGAGACGATTATGGTAGGTGGTAATTTTTAAAATGATAGTTTGGAATACCAATTTTAGTTTAACTTATCTACATTTGTAATGACAAAAAAAAGCAATGGCTTTTTAGCTGCCTTTCTTTACTTATAAATAGTGAGAAAAAATATATATACCTACTTATCTTTTTACTTTAATATTTCACAAGAGTGAGTATCTTACTCTGAATTACAGAAATGTTTAAACCGGTTGTCGTACCAATTTAATCTAAACCAGCAAGATCTGGTTTGAACTGGTGCGAACTGCTCCGAGCTGCATCGCGCCGCTGCGCATCGGATTGGCGTGCAATTGTTCCACACAAAAGCACTTGACTTTTTATTTCCTTAAGTATTGAAGGGATAGTGTTTTTAATTTCTTAATAGCCTTTTTCATAATTGATTTGACTGATGGTAGTACCATTATTTATATTTAAGTGATGCAAGATGCAATTTTCCTATTTAGATATAATTTGATAAAGTAAATAATATCTTAATCATCTCATGCAATCTACTGAAAAGCATACTTAAGTGCAAAAGAAAATGGACTGTAGCCTGAAGGTTTTCAAACCTTATTTTATTTTTTCTTTCACTCGCTCATCTAAAACAGGATGGAAGTAAGTAGGTACCTACGTATAAAAACTACTCCCGCTCAGCATTAAGTACAAAGAGCAATTTCCCATTTTCGAGTGCGCCTAGCCTTATATCTACATTACTGCCCCTACTACATTTTTTTTAAATAATCGTAGAAAAAGTAAACAAGAGAATGTTGGAATACGAATTAATTTCAGCTAGTGAATCTCAAACACTTTTAAATATCATGCTCTTGTCGTAACAAGTTTTTGTGAAGCTCCATTTCCCTTATTTGTGGGTTTCCTTTTTTCCGGAAGACTAGTGATTGAAATAAAACAATTATAACCGATTTAATTAATGTCTGTTATTTTTATGCTGACGTTTCGAACACTTTACAGATCCCATATTAGTAGCCAACTGAGCTCACGATAGCCTAATACGAAAGTGGTTATATTGCGCAAACTACCTTATTTTAGAAATTAAGTACAAAATTTTATCTTCTACCAATAATAATGAAACATATGGGAACTATAAAGTTTTCGAAACGTCTGCATAAAAAATAATATACGAGCGTTTCATCCGTTATAGTTGTTTTATTCCAATGTCTAATAAACGCAAAAGCATTGGAAATTATTATACTAACAATTATTATATTAAAACATCCTAAGAAACAGGTGCACTTAATGCACCTGGAATGTAGGTAGGTACCTATGAAATATGCCGACAAACTTGTGTGTCAAGGTATCGGAAGCACGTAGTAGGGGTTGTAAGCATTAGGTGGATTACATGGACGCGAGGCCGAGATGACAAGTTAAGCACCTGCTCATCGCCTTAATGCCGAGGCGAAGAGATACCCCGCGGCAGAACCATAATCGAAGATTAAAAGTTGTCTATATATTTACGTGTTATTTTACTGGTGATATTTAAAAAGAACTATAAATAAATAATTTAACAGGTGACCTATTTAAAAATAGTCTGGCTTTGCTGAACTGAATCTAAATATTAATTGCTGGGACTAGATGCTGGAATCGTTGTGATTTTCTGTAGGTGCCCAACTCACGAGTTTATTCGACTATTTTGTATTATTAAGTAAAAAAAGGGGTGCGACATAGTTAAACTAATTCGATTATCGGAGGTCCGAAAATGTTGTTCCTAATAATTACTACTCGTAACTTCTCTGTGCCAAACGTTATGAATTCCTAATCATTCAACTTCATAATGTCCGTTGCAATAAAGATCTCTCATACTACTATTTGTTTTCCTATATTTTATCCACATAACCATTTTTTAAAACTATATTGTAGGTTAGGTTAGAAATGCAACAAATTTACAATAAAAAAGTAGATACATACGTACTACAGTTTCAACAGTGAAGTTAATAATTCATATTTTCGGAAAACCGAGTGTTATGCAATACCTACGTTAACAGTAAAATAAATTGTATGAACGTACCAGTAAAATCATATAAAACATCCATGACTCACCTAGCTACAAATGCGTACTTAGGTTCATAGTATGGCCGTTGTCTCATGATAAATAAATATTACTTTGTACCTACAAAGAATGGCTAAAATAGTAGTCCGAGGCCGCGTCCTCGGGGAGATGCAATGTCCTCTGCCAGGACGGAGCAATCCGCCTCCTGACGCGTGACACATTACTATAATTATAATTCAAATTATATATGGTCCGATTATATATATGTATATATATTACAATATACAATTGTTATAAATCGGAATAAAACAACTAATGGCTTTAACTCACAACCCTGATTTTGTGGTGCAGTTTTTAAGGAATTTTACATCATATTCGTAGTAGACTGGGTTGCGGGAAGTCTAACACATAATTGGTTCCAATATAGACCACCGAAATGCTACTTTATACTTTTACTAAAATTATATATTGTGATAATTAAAATTAATATACAAACAAAGATTTGACATATCGGACAATTTTTTTAATTTATGACAAGCTGTAATTGTTACTATTACGGTTATCTAAGTGCTTTTATTAATCAAAATTCCAGCTTGTCATGTGAATAAGAAATTTTAAAGAAAACGTTCAATGCTTCTAATAAAAGCAGACACCATAAATTTTAATTTTAAATTAATACGCTTAAGATCAAAGGCATTAAGTTCAAAATGTCCAATTAGCCGCTAAATAATATTAATTGTTAATCAATTATCAAACTTCCACGAATAAAGACATTAAAGAAACTCATAACAAAGTTATAACAGCTTCCAACCGTTCGTTAAAGGAATTGTACGACACAGCTAACAGAGCACAACCGCGTCCGATGAAATACGACCACTTTAATAACAATAACAGTTGAAACCAAACCGATGCAACTGCTCGTACAGTTTTACGAGTAATTCTCGTACATGACCCGGATTGCACCTTTCAGAAATTGATAGTATGCGGTCGAGAGTTGAATCCAAAAAGTTAACTTTAAGTGGTTAGACTTGTTTGCAACTTACGTTACAAGTTTGCCCTAAACTGTGGCTGGCTAATTTTTTTGTAAGGATTATTTAAATAATGTTTTCTGAATTTCTGATACTTTTGCAGTTAATGTTAATGTGTCTGTTAATGCATTAGCCTTCAAAAACCAATTGTTATGGATTTAATTCGTATGTATTTAAATTTAAGTTCACGTTCCGATAACTTTCTCAAATTCATAGCAGACTGACCCGACTGTTGACGACCGAAGGAGGAAAAGAAAACTAGAGCTTTACAGTTTTTCTCGTTTTTGACTTATTGACCAGACGAACGTCACTAACATCGACGATAGTTTAAAACTATCACTATTTAATATACTTACACGAGTTTAAATACGTTTTATTCTAATACATTATTTTAACCAACAACAGGATTCATACCTCAATCATCGTTTAACGACTACGGAATCAAACAACCGTTAACATAGCCACATTAATTAATGTAATAGAATTAAATCCAGTTATCAGATTGGTTTTACGGTAATATATGTGCAATAAATTTACCAATTTACTGCAATATCACAATAAATTAATTAAATTTAATGAATCCAATGTGTTCTAAATACACGGTAATAATCTCTGAGGATGTCCAATAAAACGGATTGTTTTAATTACGATAAACGGTTTTGGTATGTTAATACAAGTTTCAAATGTACATGGAATTTATATTAAACTGATTACAATCTGGAACCCAGCATCGGTCACTATAGGACAGAACACTCCGTGTCTGTTGTGAACATGCAGTTAGAAAAAAGATGGGTCACAATAAGACTAGGTAATTCACATATTGCAGAGGTGCCTTAAAATAATTACTGATTAAGAAATCTATTCCGGTACCGTTTAATACATTAATTAGAATCTAAATTGAAAACCTTGACAGCTATTGGCAAAGTCTATCATTGGACGTTAATTCCAAATGAAATTGCAAATTTGACCGATGCATTTTAAATGCTGGTAAGTTGAAAACGGCTTAAAGAAAACTGTTCAGAATAGACGATGATACCATCGTCTATTTTAAGAAAATGCAGATTAACACAGTTTAGTGTTTCGCCATTCAAAATTGAATAGAATATAGGTATAGTGATAGGACTACGACAAGGTTACAACATTAGATATGCAATGTATTCCTCTTATAGCTACTTAGCTAGTTACTTAACTAGTTTAAAATGTGTCATTAAGCGAGTTGAAATTTTAATGCGACGCCTTAGAATCTTTTATAGCTTAACGACATATTATGAGTTGTGGCACGATGTTACTAAAAGCATTACCTGGCGATGGAAAACAACACAATATACGTTAATTTGCTGACAACCGATCGGTTTTATGCATCACTGACGAGTGGAGTTTAATTGATTAAACGTTATTGAACCTTTTATTAAAGGTATTAATTAACATTTTTAATCTAAATTACCTACCTGTAGTAGCTTTTATTATTCAAAGCTGCGTAGTAAGGCAGTAGCATCACAGCCATACTACGCAGCTTTGGTCTACCTTTTTAACACAGCAACAGAACGACGTAGTTTTTTGAAAGGATTGGGTTTTTCAAGGATCTAAAGGAAGCAATATTTTTACTTCCAGGTAACATTCCAGTTAACCTTAACGGTCGTCCATAATGAAAGAAAGTTCGATAAATTACTTAATTTGAAAGAGATTTCCTTGCTAAGATAATTTATATTATAAATTAGAATAGAGAGCCGATAGAAGATCATCAGAAGAGCGATAAAGATGAGAGGTGATACCTATTCCTGTGAAAGCTTCACCTAATCGCGCATTCATCTCTTCACCTGTTACTTCATTTTACTCACGTCGGCTACGGAAACCCAGGCTAAACATTGCTCCAAAGTTTGAGTTACAATTCCACAAAAAGCATTTACCGTGCATTTCGCATGAATCTAATTGCTCAGCAATAAGATCCATTTCCGGCTAATCCCATTGTACGAGTAAAGCAGTACTTATTCAATCGATCGGGAACGGTCGCGGTTATTTCGGTCCAGCCGTCCGGCGCATCGCCTGCAGAGGAAATCAATGTCATCCCTAATTGGGATTCGCGACGGCGGAGACATTTTTGCTACCGATCGATACCACGTGCTGAATTGTTGGTTCGATTTCTGTTTGAAAGTAATAATAGGCGAATATTTTATTTATATAGAAATGAAATGCTTAGAGAGAATGAATACTTTATCATAGAATGGGAATGTCATTTCACACAGAAAGACACAACGTTCTGCTATTTTTCAGTAGAGTATAATACTAGTACCTACCTACGCTACATATAAATGCATTATTTCGTTAGACTGAAAACTGCAAAGTGTTTCCACGGGATGCGGATTTTAAAAAGGAAATGCAACAACATTTAAACACAATCAGCGTTATAAAAAGTAATGGCGGCTGAGAAAGAACCGGATATCCTCGAGCGGCCAATACACATTTGAATATCAGCTGAGAGTCCATTCCTGTACAGACATCATGCAATAGTATAAGTTCTTTCCGGCTTATCTTTATCTATTTACTGAACTCTGTTTCACTGACGTGAAGAATGTAAGCAATCTGAGTTTGGCTTCACTCGCGTTTGCGGTGAATGCTATTGAATGGTAAGACTTTACAAACAATGCGGCTGTTGCAAATTTATACTTCAGACGGTCAGAAGTAACTGCCGACCTCTATTTCTCAAGTTCGTTCTATACGTATTTGAGAATACATTCTTATTTTATGTTTCAGACTATAAATACCGAATGCAAAATTGTAATTATAACAAAAAGCTTGCTTTTTACAAATAATATACTTTTAAAAATAAAAGTACTACTTACCTACCTACAGCGTCGATGTAGAAACATTTTTTATAATACGATCCATTAGCAACCTTTCAATTACTAAGTACCCCCGTTCCTTTAAATAAGGCGTCTCATAAAAGTTCTTATATTTCACCTTCAAACAAAATAAGTCTATAAGTAGGTAGGAATCAAGAAAGTTCCTCGTCCCATTTCACATTATTGACTAAACGATCCGTAAACCGGCACCGAAACTCACATTACTTTGTATATTGGATGTGTCGAAGACATTACATATCTAGAGGTGTCCTATCGCTTAGTATTTCAGTATAAAATAAATAAAGCATTTATTCATTTAAATGAAACAATTATTAACGGATTTAACTCGCGTATTTTATTTTATTTTATATACTGATGTTTCGGAATCTCATAACGCTAAAGACTTTATTTAGGCTATTGTCAGTTCAGTCGCGCAAATAAAATAAAATAAAATAAAATACGCGAGTTAAATCCATTAATAGCTGTTTCATTCTAATGTGTAGGTAATAACCGCGAAGCTATTACAAATGATTAGGTACAGTATTTCTTTTCAGCTAGGTATAAAACCTATTCGTCAAAAACCTGACTCCATATTTCATTATCTGCTAACAAATCTCGCACATCCAGATTTTTATATCCCCGCTCGCTAGTTGGTAATTTTTCAGCAGCCAGGCCGGGCGTTGGCACCTAATTTATGGGGGGCTCCGGCTACAAGGAAGGAAGCTAAATTACCATACGACGTCCGTGGCCAACAAAGAAACCGGTGGAAAGTGCCCGCTTCCTCCACGATACCACCATGACGCATGGCGACGCAGGAGCACCGCTAAACGCATTTCTCTGCTGCAGTCTATTTCATAATGAAAGAGATGGACGTTGCACAGTCGACGTTTACATCAGGGAGAGAATCCGGGTGGACGTGGTACACGCTTAACCATAACCATACGGGATAATTTTATCTAAATCAGTTTGACTCTAATAAAAAGGACTAGTAAAACCAGTTCAAATACGTAAGATATTGTTCATTCATTTAACACTACAGTGTTATTGGAAGATTTCAATCTTCATACTCCCTGAATTCAGTAAATTATCGGGCTCAAAGCGTTTGACCTAGAACCCAGCAACAACTGGTTACAATAAAGTTTTTTGTGAGTCTGTGCGTGACCCGAGTTGTCCCGCGAAGGACTGGGTAAAGCAACTTAGTTTGCTACGTGCTTACCGATACTTAAACTACCAACCTAATACAGCACTCCAATAGCGAATACAAACTCTGCTGTACTACGTATAAAAACAGTATGTTAAACTTCCTGCTGCCTCGAAAACAAATGAACAAAGCAATCACATAATTCTGCAACTCTTCAACAAAGACTTTCAAGTTGAATCCGTTTTAAACATATATGTATGTGTAATATAAACACACACAATGAATACCATGATTAAAAGCATTTAGTCCTTTCGACCTTTATAATATAAGAAGAAAAAGATGCCCCAACTATTAGAATTGTTCCCAGTCCAGGGACAAAAGCATACTTAAGCCGGGAAAGCCATGGGTAATGTTTGCGCAGAAGGCAATAATGGACGATGTCACTCCTAACATTTGACTAGGCAAACTCAGGATTCCGCTTTGGATAGGTAACATTGGGATAGAGGATTATATCGTATTTCACTCCTACAATGTCGTCGAGATTAAAACGCTTTCGGCTGTTCATTAAGGATCTAAATCATCAGGTTTAGTGAAATCAGTACAAGGGCTATATTTTAATCGGCTTTAGTATTCATCTGATTACGTACCTATCGCAACATTTAAACTACTGATAAATACCGACATGCCTCGTAAAGATAACGGAATAGCAATATTCAGGACCGATTATTGCAACATTATATAGAGTAAGAGACGGAATAAAACTATTTTTTTTGGAGATGAGGCCTAATAACTTTCCTGATAAAAACATTAGCCATTTAAAAACTATTTTTTTCGTTTAATCGTATCTAAGGTATAGGATTATTTCTAAATGAGCACGAGTAGAATTTGAAATAAATCTAGCCCTATTTTAAAAAGGTAAATATAATAAAACATTACATTAACAGTGTTACCTCGACATTACCGAATAGAATATATGAGAACGATTTAAACATGTGAGATAAGCATGACTCCACAATAACAACTTTGTAATAGACATCGGAAACCATTTCAATGTACGGTAACCCAAATACATTCCCAAATAACAATAAAGGGTAGGAGGTGTACGTTTATCTAGGGGTACCCTTACACAATGGTTTGGCGACTGCGACTGTGCAAATGAAGGGACCGTCCCGTTCGAGAAACTAATTTATTGTGCCCCAATTGAATCTTCATTTGACAACAATTGGCAGTCCTTTGTTAGAATGAACTGAGATACGAAATTAGAACGTAAGAAGTTACGGATATAAATACTTAGTTGGTCTATTATGTGGATAAATAACATTTTATTTACTATTAACCGTTAAAACAAACTTTTGGTCAAGCACTAGCAATATGATTTTTTTTATTTTGATCTGATAGGCAAGTACGCAATAATAATTTCTGATTCCTTCGCGGTAATTACATACTGCAATGAAACAATTATAACAGATTTAGCTCGCGTATTCTATTTTATTTACTGACGTATGGAAAATTTTACAGTTGCCATATTCGTAGCCGACTGAACTGACAATAATCTAACAAAGCTAAAGCTTTATGGTGTTAGACTAGGTACCTTTTAATGCGGCAACATTTTCGTGGTAAACATCATAACCTTTTAGTCTAATAATAGTCCAAAAAAGTTTAGGAATAATAACTACAGTTTTCAACGTAATGTGTCAAGCTTTTAAACTAGAATTAGCGTCTGTAAAAATACCTTCAGGGAACATTTACTTTTTGATCTAGTGTCTACGTTGGATTAAAATTTCAGTAAACTAGTCTCTGGCATCACAAAAACAGGAGGTAGCCGGATGCGCCCCTTGGGGGACGTTACGGCAACGATGAATATGATTCACACTCCGCCGGCACTAACTTTTAATTAAAACTTGGATTTCCGCTAAAAATCTTTGTCAAGATTGCGATCGTGGAGATTCTCTTTTTAAGACTTTATGCACTGATACTAAATATTATATAAAAGTTAAATCAAGAATAACATACTCACAAAAATATATTCCCCTAGAGACAGAATCCGTCATCTAAGACAAATCAAGATCTCTCATGTTTGTATATTCTTTTTCGCTTTTTAGCTCAATAGGTGCATACCTATGCGTAACCCCAACAGCAACAAGATATACTCGCAGTAATTAATATAATAATTAATTGACCAATGCACATCATTTGACCTAATGCTAAACTATGCAAAGCTTCTAATATGAAGATTAGATAACACATAGACATAAATTAATTAACACATCCAAGATTCGGGTACAAATGCTCGTAACAGGTATAGGTTATCAGGATTTAAAACAGAAACGGTCAGTAAGTAATCGTCAGTGGCTATAACCACTATACCAACAGAAACGCCTGTGTTAGTGATACCTGGACTGGAATAATATGAAATATCTCATAGGCATTATTTAGAGCCAGACTTTTATTAAAAATACCACGACGTCCAGCATTCTCACAACAATATTATTGTGAATAAAACCAACTAGACTGACCACATCTACCTAAAAAATACTTGCCTTCTTTGCTTAAATGTCTATATCAAATAAATGATAAAAAAATTACAAACAAACATCTGAGAAAGAATACTTCGTGTGTCTACGTCATATTAAACAAAAATAGAAAATATTCCAAGCGATATAACACTTTTACCTACTCGCTTCAGTCTCATAGCTATTCTAGAACGTCGAGACGCTCCCGCAGGACAAAGTTAAGTCTTTATTACTCTAAATTTAAAGCAGTCATAAACATCACAATCGATTACCAAAGTTTGCTCTAGCTACTCTGTGCTCTAATGCTCTAGGTAGTTAACTGTAAGACACAAGTGGACACATTTTATGATCTCTCTTAAAGCTTTAAAGGATAGTACAAAAACAAATCAATAAAACGTTAAATAACGTTATGTGATGTGTATCTAACGGTAATTAAAAAAAATGTGTTATTTTCATACGGTAAGTTACCTGAAATATTTACTGGTTTATTTACCTATTTTCCGAGGACTGGGTTCATTTTACTTGATTCTCTGGGGCGCACATTACGTTAATTCGCTCAGGCGCACTCAACACTAAGTTAGGACGGCGCGTAACTTGTTTTGTTACGTTTTACTATTATGTTACTTTGAGTTTCTTTCGAGGGTTCCTTGTAGTGCGCAATTTAGTTAATGTTTACGCGTGCGTGCTTTAAACTGACAAGCTTAATGAAAGTTCAGTATTTTCTGGCCAGCGAGTTTTGTTAAGCTGACAACGAAAATAGGTATACCTTTAAAATATTTTTGGATTAAACGCGTTCCGGAGGTTGAAATGAAGCCTTCTCATTTTAGTGTCTTATACCTACTTGCCGTCACATTTAATTAAAGTAGTATACATACACGGTTTGTGACGTAGATTATTTTGATTTGAACAATATAAAAATATGAGTATCAATGTATCTGCGTGTATTTATATAGGCCGTGTCATACGCTGTCAACACAACATTACCGACATTCTCCAATTCACAATACGACCAACCGCAAGACGCAAGACGCATAAAAACCGATCCCGCTCGCTAATGTACATTTATATTTAGGGCTCTCGTAAAAGTCGTTCGACAGAGTGCCACACGTTACTACAGTGTCAAATATCAATTTAAGGTATTGGAAAGTATAACGTACGTGTACCATTCCCAAATATCGGTTATGTACATAAAATCGACGATGTATTTAAGAGGAATGGAATGTCGTATTTTAGTAGGTAGGTATATTAAAATGTTTTGAGACTCTGTAGAGTGGCGAACATATATCTGTATATCAAAAAAATACTACAATTATGCATAGATGAACTATGTATAAAACAATAAATAGTGAATAGTGAATAAATAATTATTTTTTATATATTACACTACGCAGCCCAAGATTGAGCAAAGTGGCGTGCAATTGGAGAGGCCTATGTCCAGCAGTGGACTGCGATAGGCTGATGATGTGATGTGATGTGATATTACACACTGTGCATAAATAGGGTTTATTCTAAAATCGTTCAATACGT
This sequence comes from Polylopha cassiicola, assembly GCA_038024825.1. Taxonomy (NCBI): domain Eukaryota; kingdom Metazoa; phylum Arthropoda; class Insecta; order Lepidoptera; family Tortricidae; genus Polylopha; species Polylopha cassiicola. The sequence continues at coordinate 7,661,584 of CP149044.1, read as the reverse complement.
CCCAGCAATATATCATTTATAAATCGAGAGCAGCTGGCGCTCATGTGAGCACTTTGTCGCCAAAACACGTAAGTCGTTAGGCTAAGTGTTGCAGGTGAGATTATTAAAGATGATATTGCCGATACTAATTTATATCTTCATTAGATTATCTGTTGACCGCTAAATTAGAGCTCCTTGCAACGAAACCAGAGATTACATTACACTGACATCTGCTAGGAGCAGATGTCAGTGTAATGAGCACGAGCATTAGTAACTGAGCCTTGAAAAACATCTAAGAACAATATATTACGTATTTATGTAAGTATGTTCATCTGTAGTTTAGTAGTCTTAGCAAAGCTTATAGTTTAAGGCTTAAGCTTGGGTGGGTTTAGGTCTTAAAAATTAGAATCAAAGGTTGCAACGACTGCAAGCTCAGCAGGCAAAAACGAAAATGGCGGATTACTGTGTTGAAGTTACTGAGTTTGGACGAGTTTTTCTGTTTGACGCGCTCACTGCAAAATTTCATACAACAATAATCAACAAAACTTAAACAATAAGTAGTCTCTGTTGCTTATTTTTAAATATACTTACACAGAAATATTTCTATTTTATTCAATTTATTGTAAATTTGCTAACTATTAGCCTAAAATCTACTTTTTATATAATATGGATATATTATAATATCGTAAGTCGATTTATAAGTCATTATGACACGTGCAAATATTTTTTCTTCTATAGATAGAACATAAAGAATATATAAAGGAAAATCATGCTAAGAACAGATCAAATTAACCTCAATCGCACCCTCTAAAATAGAAAATTAGGTCAAATAAGACTGGTCATTCACTGGGGTAATAATTAAACTAATAGGTTAAGTGTGACATGACAAGTCTAATAAGACCCCTGTCAGAGCGCTCGTTAGACTTGTCGTGCATGTGTGAGTGATTGACAGGAGGGCGATGCTCTGATTGGTAATGCCTTTCCCGATGGTTTATGTCACTGTCATATATACCTAGGTACATAGTATTGAGTCTAATTGACATGGTATATAATAACAGCTATACATCTCATCTCATCTATAATAAAGATACAGAAGTAGGAATGTACATTATTACACGAAATGCCATGATTTCAAAATATTTAAAGACATAAAGGGAATCTTAAGGCCATTTTCTTTTTTCGCGATATTCGCTCAAAGTTACCCAAGCGTAACAATTGAATGAACAAAACTGATATCCGATACAAGGTTAACTGATATGCGGCAGTTTCATTTTAATTACCTACAGAAAATACTAGAACAAAAGGGATAGCAATATCGCTTGATTCGCTTCGTTGAGCGTTCTCCGAGAGAACATCGCTCATATCGGGGAGATCTCGATTGAACGGTGTTTTATTAGAACGCTATCGGCGATAAACCGATCATCAAGAATCACCCAACAACTTACAGAAGACAAGATATAAAAAAATAAATTAAAAATTTAACAAACCCCCGACGTAAAAACTAAAAGGCCCTCTAAAAAGCATAACAATAATAAAATCATAATATTAGTTACCTAAGTATTAATATTTCTACAAAGAAAACGTCATGTCGGAGGGACCGCTTTTCATTTAGGTGTAGGTACTTAGTTACTTACCTAATATTTACAATCTACCTAAACCTACGGTCCCCCCGACCTGACGTTTTCTTTGTAGAAATATTAATACTTAGGTAACTAATATTATGATTTTATTATTGTTATGCTTTTTAGAGGGCCTTTTAGTTTTTACGTCGGGGGTTTGTTAAATTTTTAATTTATTTTTTTATTTCATACTTTTTGTAAGTAGGTACATAGGTACCTACTACATATTATTATTTTTAACTAATTTCCATTTAACACGGAATTTCGTAATGTACATGTAATCCTCTTACATTTGATACCCCACTCGAGTATATTTGACGACATTGGGCTTACCATTTACACTATTACTCCCCATAATTTTTGAACTACTTAACCGATTTTCATTACAATTTCAATTTTGTAATGTACACGCGATCCTCTTTCATTTGATACCCCACTCGGGTATATTTGTAGACATTTGGTTTTCCATCCCCACTTTCACTCCCAATATTTTTTGAACGACTCAACCGATTTTCATTATGATTTCAATTTTGTAATGTACTCGTCACCCTCTTTCATTGGATACCCCACTCGAGTATATTAGTAGACATTTATTTTTACATCCCCTCTTTAACCCCCCCTAATTATTAAACTACTGAGCCGATTTTTATAAAACATAGCTAAGAACACTCCCGACATATACACCTTTCAAACAAAAAAAACAGAATCAAAATCGGTTCATGCGTTAGGGAGCTATGATGCCACAGACAGACACACACACACACAGACAGACAGACAGACAGACAGACAGACAGACAGACAGACAGACAGACAGACACGTCAAACTTATAACACCCCGTCGTTTTTGCGTCGGGGGTTAAAAATAACATAAAATAGGTAAAACTGTAATATTTTTTTCTTTTGCTTGACCTCCGTCGCCACAGTTCCCAACAAAAATCTTTCTAGTTCTGGTTTATTTAATGTCTCAGAACTAAATCTACGAAGTGCCCTACTTACGTTTAATTGAAATAATCGCGTTATCTTCCCAACCACTAAAATCTAAGTCATAGAAATGGCAACAAAAAAAGATACCTATAACGGTACTTCTAGGCTTTAAAACTATTTCGAGCTTTTGGACTAACGAGGGAAGTTAAGATAGCAAATCATCGTAAGATGCAATTACTGCCGGAGCGCTCGACTGCGTTATTAGCGCATATTTCAGTCATAAAGTAGCTCTGATGGAAGAATTCAGTAAAAACTCAATAAAAATGAATCGTTGTTGATAACTGGCACATTGTCTTTGAAAAGTATAACTGGTATGACGCCATCATTAACTTTCGATGCTAAAAATCAATCATCTAAGCACACGAGATAGTTCAATGGGCAAAATAATAATATATACCTATATATTCATAATTTTGCTCAATTTTTGTTAGGTAACACTTGTACAGATTTTTTATACCTGTAATACTGAATTTCCAATACATACGTAAACAATATATATTAAAACGTTCAAACTAATCAAAACCTATATAATCCTTACCTTTTATTCTAAACCAGCAATTTTTCAGAATTTCTTACTAAGGAAATATTTCTGCATTGTTATTTTATCTCTTTAGCACTTCAACACCTTCCACGTATTAAAGAGTATATTGTCTTTTTTAATGGTTCTGTGATCTTAGGTAATATAATAACACTACGTTCATTCCGGACAGTCCTAAAGTAGGTACTATGCTCAATGTGTCTTTTCCTTATTATATTAAATTATATGAAAAGGAAGAGGCTACATAACCTTGTAAGAAAATATACAAACCGGATCAAAGAAAAGGTACTAAGATGTTTACGTAGGTACTCCTGCTTTTAGTAGCATAAATAGATTCCAGGAGGCAAACAGGAAACCATTAACAGTAGGGATATAGCTTAGGAACAATGACCACTGAAAAGTTCTCGCGATAATACGCGATCTTTTTCTTTGCAAAAACTCATCATTTCATCTTTATTAGATTAGATTCGGCCTATTTCTGGGCTCAAAAGAAAATTATGTAAAATAAAGCGCTCTTATAACGATGATCGAATTGAAACCTCGGTTACTAATAAAATATAAAGAGTCCTAAGTAATATGAAAATGCAAATTGTTTTATATAACTAACACATTCAACATTTTCACCAGTCGCACGCCGTTTTTGTGCATCAAATTTTAGCGGTATGCACCTCTGCAAATTATTTAGGTACCTACTCGTACAATATTCAAAGGTGACAAATAGAATTAAATCGTCAAGATCAAAGATTAAATCATGTTGGAATAAAACAATTATAATGGATTTACCTCGGGTATATTCATTTTATGGTGACGTTTCGAAAATTTTACAGCTTCCATATTCATAGCAACACACAAATCATGTTTTTAATTGTCTTTATATTTTGGATGACACAACTATAACGGATTTAACTCGCAATTTATTTTATTTGCAGATTGCAAAGTATAATAACCGCGAATGCTTCGGAAATGATTATCTTTATATTACCATATATTTTTGTATTATTTTTAGTGCACATACGCCCTAAGAGCAAAAGCGTATAAATTCACTTATCTAACGCCGTGGCACCGTGGCGTCACGAGAGCAACGCAAGCACGTCGCGAAATTAACAAATACCACAACGGCGACACAAGGAATCATGGAATAGAAAGCCAGGTGGCTGATACACAATCTTTAGTTATATACATTTACATATAAAACAAAATACTTTTTTGTTTATTTTCATGGCTTTAGATCTGCCGAATTCGTCTACGTCCCGAATAGGAGAATAAATATTACAAACAAAAACAAATATAATAGAATATAACATTTTGTGTACGAAATGTTCATACATACATTTAATGTTTAGCAGGCTGTATATAATTGAGCATTAAAGCAAGGTTTAACAACATAATAATTTTGTTTTAAAGGTGGACCGCATTATTTGATTTACATTATTTCGTTAACAATTAAGTAGGTATATTATACGAATTGATATCAAATAACAATAATGCTTAAGAAAATGTATAGGTACCTCTATAAATTGACAATATGTGGACGCTTGAACCAAGCAAATAAAGGCATAGATAATATAATAATAAAAACAACACAAAATATTTTTTCTATACATACGCATTAAGTTTTTAAGATACCGATAGCTATCTTCATCGTCTTAGGAATTACCTATTTACTATGATAAAGTAAAGTTTCAAACCAAGCTCACCATTCGCTCTGCAAGTGTGTCGTCGGAAAATACAAGTCACTATTTTCCGCACACGCCGTGCTTCGCAATTTCTTTTAAGAACCACGGAATACATATAGGTAGACGCCATTCCCGTGTCCATAAAGTGTCAATTTGTAAATGGACTAGATACTACTTATTTGGCAAAATAAAATAATTTCTAATTCCTTCGCGGCTATTAAAACAATTATAATCGATTTAACTCATTATTTTTTTTTATTTGCCGCCAAATAGTGAGAACTAAAACTTTACAATACTCCTATTCGTAGCACAACTTAGCCAACTATAGTGTGGTGTTAAAGTGATTTTTACATTATGCGCTAGCGGTAAAATGATTTTTATGTTAAATCACTTTAGCGTTAGCGATTAAAATAAAATACAAAGTAAATCCGTTAAAATTGTTTTTTTCTAATTTTAAGTGATTTAAGTACAGTACCTACATCAGTATGAAAGATTCATACCATTTAAGCGTTATTTATAAATAAAATGTAGGATTTCTATTTAAAATTATACTTAATAGAAAACATTTTACATAAAGTTTTTCAGTTCTGAAGCTGGTACATTCAATTTTTGAAGGAAAAGAATGCAAGAGTCCGTATTTAAAGTTACAAATTACAGCCACCTAAATAGCATCTAAAAGCGCAGAACTCTCCAAGACAACACTAATAATGTTAAGAAAGTGCGAATTAAAATAGGCGACAATACTGGCAACACCGTGGGTGTTAAATTTACGTCGCACTAGGAAATCGTCCGTCCGGTGTTGCCAGAATGCAAAATGTAGTTTCTTCGTCGCCCACTAATTTCCCGCTCGGCAAACTTCGTCCCATCTTCGCGAATGACCGAATTTAGAATTTCTGTCTTTGCCTGGGAATTCTATTTAAGAACTGTTTCATTTAAGTAAGTATTTTTTTTAATATAATTTAGTTTTAGGTCTAGGTTAAAACTTATGACGCTTTTTTTTTAATTATGATAGGTCCGAAAAAACATACATATTACATTGGAATGTAACAAACTTAACGGATTTAACTCGCGTATTTTATTTATATTGGCTGACGTTTCGGAGCCTTTACAGATTCCATAATCGTAGCACAACTGAGCTGACAATAGTTTTATGCTGAAGTATAATAACCGCGAAGGCATCAGAAATTGGGTCTGCCATTATCGATGTGGAACTACTTTCGATCTTCATAATTAAAGTATTAGATTAGGTACTTTCTTACGTTATACGTTTAAACGAGAAACGTAATAGATCCGCAAATACCTACTATCTGAATATTTTTAACATGAATTGAAAAAAGTTTATCAATACCTATTGAATATTAATACCTAATATAAAAAAATGTTGAAAACATGCAGACAAGCTTAGCGGCCAGTTTAGTTGACTGCACTAACAGGACAGTTAATGGGAGTCTCTTCTTTACAGTGACTGTTAGTTGCGATATTACTCAACAAATCTACAGTCGCTGGAAATGTTGAATAGTTCACAATTTGCTGCCTTTTATAGCTATCCTTTGCTAGGCTGATTGACGTATTCGAGTTCAAATGAATGACAGGAAAATAACACTTTTATGTTCGTACAACTGTATTCATTAAAACGATTGAAACACGTGTCATAATTACACTTTAACTAACTCAAAGCATTCGAATCAAATCAGTTACGAGTCAGGTTGTCATAATTAAAACTTTATTGGGATTCCGGAACAAAAGTTAGTCAAATAACTGTATTTTCATAGCCATGAAAAGTTTTTAATAATATGAATTGAAATGATGTTAATGGCAGGCAAAATGTTTGAAATTATTTTATCATATTCGTGCTATTATTTCATAGAGCTGTAGTTTTAATAAAACTATTATTCTGTTTTGCTACTAATTCAGAGACATATCAATAGCGTGACTTCATTAATATAGGTCAGTCATAGTGTCACACGACGAAATAGCAAGAAACAGAAAAACATTTCCCGACTGTGGCTTGAGTAGAATTCTCTATGTCAGCCTGTCTGGTCTGTCCAAAGTCGGTACGACGTGACCGGCCCGGAATTAACTCCAACGAGAGTCGCGAATACCCTACAACACCTCTGCACGCATTCACACACAAAAAACAACCTTATCACCATGTTGTAACGACCTAAACAATCGCGTACGTAACTATGCACAAAGTCGTGCGACAAACATGCCTTTTATTAACAATTCAAGCGAAAAACGACTCTAATTCGTTGAGTTACAAATGTTGTCAATGGTTAAATGGATTACTTACGCAACTAAAGGGTTGTCAGAAACCATGAAAGCAGTTCGAAACGACCGCGTCTTTAGACTGTGGTCGCCGGTCGGAGCCCAATTTGTCTCTTATAAGATTTATGCCTTCTATTACAAACGTGAGATAGGCAAGTATAATTTATTCTTGTATCTTTAACTAGTAACAATTTTGAACGAAGTGACTTAGGCATTGGGATATAGTCTTATACGGCTACTATCGAATGTGTGGCAGTTGCTGTGATAAATTCAATTTTTAAATGTTGGTTTTGGTGCTAGCTGTCATCTCAAATAACAGCACCAAAGCAATTTTTAATGAAGGCAGCTAACTGGGATAATAATCGTAAATGGGACCATAAAGCCTGTCGCCCATCATACTTGATGTCCCATATGCCGAGATAATGGAACGGTACATTACTCATGGACTAAATTCTTAAAGTCTAAGAGCTGTAAACAATTCTGCCTGTTAATCAATGAAAGAAAAAAAATTATGTATTATAGGTACATTATTTGTGTCTTTTCAAGCACCAGCGACACACAGACAATAATTTCTCCATCGACAAAAGTCGGCATTTTTACAGCCACATCCTAGCCATACACACATAATAAGACAATATTGTGCCAAAATAAATAAGCAAGGAAGAAAGACGTGAGAAATAATTCGATGCTCAGAAAATGAAGATTGCTTGTTCGTGATATTGGTGTTTGTAAGTCTTCGGCCAATCGATGAATTAATTGGAGAAACTTCGATAGGGTATTGACCGGAATGAGAAGTATCTTATGGTTACTCTATTTCGGATCAGGTTGTTTGCCGAGCATAATTAGGGACGCTATTTAATATTCATAAATTTATGAATTTAGTACTTACTCAGGAACTCTTGTTGTTAAAGTAACAATATCAATAAGATTTATTATTATCTTTGAATAACAAAATCTTTACATTTTTGAAGGGAAAATTAAGCGTATGTATACTTGCAAATATAACATTTTATTTATTTTTAAAAGCAAAATCTGCCTGAAAATTGTAGTTTATGTAAGTAGGTAAATATGTTTCAAAGATATCACTGAATCTTAAAGCAACAAAATTAAATATGTAAAAAAAATATTCTTGCTCGGTGTGTTAAACTTTTAACATTTTTACACCTAAAAGGTATATAGAACTCAAAATTTATTTATAAGATCGTGTGTTTCTTTTCAACATATGTGCGAAAGAGACACATGCACTTAGGGCACACAATTCCTTTCCACTCCGAGAGTGGTAAATATTGTACCTACTATTAATTTGTTTATGATATTATCATTGTAAAGCATTTCTAAAGTCACATTCACAAATACATATACAATAAAGTGCCTATATAGATTAAACCCGATATGAAAAGACAATCACACACTAAGACTTAGCGTAAAATCAAACGTTAATCTAAGTACGTGCCGTGCCGATTATTATGAAAGTTTTTGTTATTTAGGGCTGCCAACTGTTTTTTATGCCGATAAAATAATAAGAGGCTTTTGAGAATAAACAAAGGAATATATATTAATTAACTAATTTACAAAATTTAATACGTCAAAATCGTAAAGTCGTAATTATATGTATGCTTATGAACAAAACGGATAGTATGTAAGATAGCAAATACGTGAAAAGTAATAAAATTCCTATTAGATAGGTGCAGACGTTTGCGTTCTATATTCCAACAATATACACTACTTTTTTAAGATGCAATGGAGTTCTAAGAACACTTCAGAGCGAATAAGAATCTGCATTAGTTATTTATGGATCTCTAAGATGATTTACAAATATAATATCACTCAGAATGTGCCACTGTTAGGTACGAATTTGTATTCTGAATAATATTTTTAAACTAAAACGTCTGATCTGCTAACTTTGGTTTAGTTTTAAAGACTTAGTTACGCATATATTGTATTTTTATCAGTTTCGACAACCCTACTTGTTCGGAAAACTAGCACGATCAACTTATAAATCTCGTGAGAAAATACCTACTCGATTATGATTGCCTACGCGTAAGAGAAGCTTTTGATTAAACAAAACAATAAGTATAACATACTTGCTGTTATAGGTAACGTAGATTTAGCTTTTTATATGTATCTTACTAATATTGAAATAGTTAAAATGTTACAAAAAAGGGCGATTGAGCATAATTAAATAAACTACTGTGAAGGGATTTAATTCTGATACACTAGAAATAAACCCATTACCCACCTTTATATTAATTAATTTCCAAACTATTTCATATGAAGTGTCGACCAATGGATCTTTTATTTTTTTAAATACCTATTAGTTTTACTGAAGATCTCGAGGAGTTAAAGATTTTAACAAATTATTATTAAATTATTTTATTAAGATTTTAACATTTTAATAAAATACATAGATAGATAACAATCCATTTCACAAAATATTTCGTTGAGTCCATTATAAGTGAAGTGGTTAGGGAAGTGGTATTCCCATGAGATTTTACTTTAGAACCCACGACTAAAACTATAAAACTTCTCAACAACCTTTTATCCCCTTGTGACGAAATTTAAGAAAACTGCCGTATCCAAGGTTAAAACAATCTTTACGTTCAATTTAAGAATGCCAAACTTTTCAGCTTACAAAACCTTGCAGTGACCATAGAATTATTTTAACGTTTATTAAAATACTAGAATAGACCGGCTTCAAATTTTAGGAGTAGGTAGGTATTATTAATACCTACTTACTCCTAGATCCTTAAGGATCTACCTACGTAAGTTATTAAATCTAAACTCTTTGAATAAAACTTTACTTTAAAGTTGGCAGGCACTTTAGTGTAAATATTCAAACAAAATGGTTACAAAGCGCACAACGGCGAGAGTAATTTGAGTCAAACGTTAGTAATTCGGAGTTTACTTATTTGTAAAGTCATTCAATTCAGACAAAGATGCCAAGTGCGAACACAGTAAAAGTCTAATAATTAGGTACAGAAGGTTAAACTTTATTTATATTATTGTAGATGGTACCTACTTTTGCGTTTTATAACTAATTATAACTACGAGCTGCAACTGAACTGTAAGTTGAATTTTGTCATTTGTCACACTAAAAGAAACAGCTGTGCTATTTCGAATAATAAATAAATATAATATTTTCATTAACTACAAAACGCTACACATAATAATTTTATATCAGGGATAATATTTTGTTTAAACATGGAAAGACTATAGAATAAATTAAGATGTATATTTTCATTTCGTCACTGTTAAATACTGTTTTGAACAAATTACTATGCAAAGGACAATAGAAGTCAGGCCCTTAGCCACCGCCTACTCGTTAAGTCACCAAGTTTTCGGGTTTTGTTCCAAGGTTCCGATCGCGGGCGCGTAATTATCGAACCTCATACTTACACGTAATTTTCTACACAACGCTTTAACAACATGTGGAAATGTTGCTGTCTGATAGTAACTAATAATATATAATATTAATTAACATGCTACGGAAATTTAAGCAAAATTCAGTATGCTTATTAGTACATTATTATTACTACATTTAAACGCAAATTAACTATGAGAACATATTGATCGTTTGATTGTACGACGTTCTTTTCGACATATCGGTTAAAAATATTGTTCGACAGATTACACTAATTAGTATTTTAGTAACTAAATATATTTGTATAAAAGTACTCGTAATCTCAATTAAAAAAATAGATATTTTATGTCAAATAATACGTAACGATTACATAATATAAAATGTTTCGACATAGTATATTAAGTGCAATATGTAGTAAGCAATTAGGGGTCCCCAGGTGAGACGATTTCCTCATTCTATACAGATATGTCAAGAAGAGTCTTTACTACTTGCCGCTATTGTTGGGCAGATCATACTAACATAACTACTTTGATATAAATGCTCGACTTTCAAATCATACAATAGAAGAATCCAATAGCAACGTTCAAATCAACTTGATATTTTATCATATTTTTTGGGATTAGAAAGAAAGAAAATTGGTTTATTTGCCACAGATTCACATGCAATAATTGGTATAAATTATGCGTGATGCGCATTAGTTTGACGAATCACTTATACTTTACTAGGGTCTGAACTCAAATAAATCTCAGAAATTAATTCACTAATGATTGAAACCAAATATTATTAAAAACAATATGATTGAAATGAAATAAATAAACGCGTCAGTCAATTATTGACCATGTTTTAGTAAACAAAGAAACAGAATAATGTAAAAGCCTAGCCCACCTAGTGGCTCTACTCGACCATTTACCGGATCCCTTAAGTGTCAACCGGGTGACGGCAACATTGTAAACATGCACGGGTTAAGTTTAAACGGCGGGCCTCGGCTAACCGTCTCGAGTTATGACGGTCGCAAGGACTTAATGACACTTGATTTTTATCGTCACGTCACTAATTAGTTAAAATAACGCCTGATTTAGACTACGCTTTGTAATTATTGCAAATATATTCCAACTACTTATATCATCATATAATTAATTGTATATTTTGGCATGCCTTATTAAAGCTTGCTACTTGTGAATCCATTTAAGTAGGTTTTAAGAAACTTGTATAAATCTTGCCTCTATCCGTTCACTACTCAGCTCCTAAACTAGTGATGCTGACAATGCAGGTCGTATTTAGATGAAAATTAAACATTGAATATTTCTATACCTTTTATCAAATCCGTTGCATTCGTTAGTGGCACCTTTGTCTGAAGCAGCCTTGTACATACAGCTTCATGACGTCCTTTCCTAACGACCCACGACATCGTTAGGCAGTAACGCAACGCCTTAGAACAATGACGAATACATGACTAATAGTACTAAACTACTTGACCATAACCATTCCGCTGCCACGACTTACTGCGTTTGCTCAGAAATGGCCAGCGAAGTGATAACAAAGCCCATTGGGCCATGGGAATTATGCTAATCTCCCGACGCACACTAAATCGTACCTACAGATTACATATGCACATACACATACGGGGCGTTTAGTTTGATTGATATTAGACTAATTACTCTAAAGATGTACTTAATCTGGTTTATAAGTGACAATACGCTTATAGGGCCGTATATATAAGAAGTTGATTGGCATAAACGTTACAGAATGTTATAAATTGTACTTTTATTGTTGAACATTTACTTCCTAGAATTAGATAGATACTGTAAAAATATCATTGGTATATAAGTAAATAAGCTGTAATAATAAAAATCCATAAACTTAAAAATACATTCTATATACAAAACAACTATGCTTTGTATTTGTTAAAACATTTGTGTCACTTCAAAATTTCGTCTAATTTATTCAATATTGTCCGTAAATTGGCGTTAGGTACTTTGGCACAAACCGTGTTTTAAAGTACTTATAATTAATAAGCTATTTCGTATACAAAGAACTAATCAAGATCAAAGATCGAGTTTCAAAGCGGGATTATTTTAGTCGATAAGATCACTAAACGTAGTATTAAGCCATCAACTCAACAGCTTTAGGTAAAAAGTTTTATTAAAGTGTGCTTTCAGTATTGTGACGACAAAGTTGGGCTAATGCACCGCTGTAAAGTTATTTAAAGCCTTTGACGCAATTACGTGCTATTCTGAAATAAAACGCCTGACCAGCAAGTTTTCAAAATTACCATATTTAAATCAGATATTGTATTTCCATCTCATTTATCGAAAAATATATAGTTGCTCCTCCAGCAAGATTCGATAATATGCTTACGTAGGTCAAAATAAAGTGAATTATAAATTTGAATAAATCAAAATAATGACTAAACAGAACTGTACCCAAAAGGAAAGTCTTCAAGCTAAAAGGAAGTAGAATTGTGTTATCTACTATTTATTAATAGACTACTCTGGAACTCTTTCTTTATATTTTTTTAACCCCCGACGCAAAAACGACGGGGTGTTATAAGTTTGACGTGTCTGTCTGTCTGTCTGTCTGTCTGTGTGTGTGTGTGTGTGTCTGTCTGTGGCATCATAGCTCCCTAACGCATGAACCGATTTTGATTCTGTTTTTTTTGTTTGAAAGGTGTATATGTCGGGAGTGTTCTTAGCTGTTTTATAAAAATCGGCTCAGTAGTTTAATAATTAGGGGGGGTTAAAGAGGGGATGTAAAAATAAATGTCTACTAATATACTCGAGTGGGGTATCCAATGAAAGAGGGTGATGAGTACATTATAAAATTGAAATCATAATGAAAATCGGTTGAGTCGTTCAAAAAATATTGGGAGTGAAAGTGGGGATGGAAAACCAAATGTCGTCAAATATACTCGAGTGGGGTATCAAATGTAAGAGGATTACATGTACATTACGAAATTCCGTGTTAAATGGAAATTAGTTAAGAATAATAATATGTACTTAGTAGGTACCTACGTACCTACTTACAAAAAGTATAAAATAAAAAAATAAATTAAAAATTTAACAAACCCCCGACATAAAAACTAAAAGGCCCTCTAAAAAGTATAACAATAATAAAATCATAATATTAGTTACCTAAGTATTAATATTTCTACAAAGAAAACGTCATGTCGGGGGGACCGTAGGTTTAGGTAGATTGTAAATATTAGGTAAGTAAGTACACCTAAATGAAAAGCGGTCCCTCCGACATGACGTTTTCTTTGTAGAAATATTAATACTTAGGTAACTAATATTATGATTTTATTATTGTTATACTTTTTAGAGGGCCTTTTAGTTTTTATGTCGGGGGTTTGTTAAATTTTTAATTTATTTTTTTATTTACTTCTGTATGTTGTAATATTATTCTATTGTTATTTGATTATTTTCATAATATACTTGGGTATCATCAGTTTATTAACCACATACAGTCTTCGTCGATAACAGTGCTATAAATTTACCAACAGGTTTTCACAAGCAATGAACGTTCTGCTTTAAGAAAGATAAACGAATCCTCATTATCCAATTCCAAATTTAAAAACCGAGTTCTATTTTCGTTTTGAAATGTGACCTGACGTACGTCACAAGCTAGTGTTGAGATAAAAATTGAATATTCTAAATCAAGTCATGACGCATTAGCGCCTGGCCCCCGACGAGGGTAGACGTCGGAAAATTGCGCCCGTGATCGATGGAGAACCATGTCATGCTTGACCTGCACTTATGAGAATTATTTATGGAACAAATTTCATAAAAATGTGCAAAATCTGCAAATATAGTAAGATATTGGAATAAGACAACTAGAAGCTAAATAAAGTGAAGTAAGTGTCTTAGCTCAGCCAGCTACGAATAATATAAATTTTTCGAAACGTAAATTCATATATGCAAAATAAATATATTATTATCATTGTAAGACAGATGATTCTTATTAATTTAGGTAAGGTATACGTAGTTAAGCACCATGTAGGTATATAACAGTAGTAAGTATTTATATACAAATTTTAAATACACACGGAAACAATAACGTTTCAAGAAATACATGAATAAGAACCTAGAAAACGTTTTTAATACTCGATTATGCATCCCTATACAAGAACCAGCTTCATAGCAAGATATTGTTATGCATTTCGAAGATATAAAAGCAACTTGTGGAATAATACTTTGTGTTATAACATAATAATACTTTGTATTGTTATTGCATTTGCAAAAACCCTCAGCAAAAGCGTTGCCTTGTTCATAAAACTTGAATGTAATCCACAGCCGAGTTCATCTAATTGAATGTGCTATTCTTGGCGTATTCTTATTTTTTGTGGCTGACGACAACAATAGATTTGTTGCTTTCTATAGAGATAAAAGATAAACCCGCCTTTTAAGGTATAAACCTCAACTATTAAAAGACTTGATTTGTTGACTGTTAAATTCCCGGTGAGAGATATATATATATTTTAATTTTTAAACGGCAGTTGTCGTATTTAAAAAAAATATACCTACTCTATCAAGTTGTGATGTGTATAAAGTTTCATCGTTTTGTTATAAATAGGTATTAAGATACTTACGGGTGTGGTTTCGGGGCCCATTCCGGAATCAGAATCTTTTATCTGAAATATAAAGAAGAAACATTTAAAAAACTAACATTAAAACAAAAACTAATATTAAAACTTATAAAAATACTATACTCAAAAAAATTCATGAAATATTGTGTATCTGTATACACAATTTTTGCATATCTTTTATATTTTTGGAGTTTTTATATTTTTCAATCTTACACCGCTTGTAAAACCCAGGGGCAAGACGGCAATATTTTCTTTTCTAACTTACCCCGATTATGAAACCCATAGTAAAAGTCAGGGGTTGTCAAACTGTATGATTCGTTCATGAGTAGTGTAATATTCACAACTCATGAAAACATGTGTAAAAAAAAAAGATTTTAAATAAAAGTTGTAATATATTTAGTTAGTTTAACTACCTGTCTATTTAAATAAAGAAATGATTACATTTTTTGTGTACATGGTAGTAAAATTTAAATATTAGGATATAAAAAGAAAAGGTTGAGAACCGCATATCATCTGAATACAAAGTGGGGTAAGACTGAAATATTATATTTAACAAAATTTCATTTTGGTAGTTAAAACTAGGTATTTTTAAAATGTATTTATATATTTGAATAGAGAAAAAAATATGCTTTTGGTGCAAATAATCAAAATGGACCTACAATGGATATTAAAGATTTTAAGAACTATATCGATCTTCCCCCCTCATCATTCCATCTTACCCCATGATTTTTTTGCAAAAAAATTAACTTTGCCGTCGTTTTTATACATGAAAAACACCTCCAATCAGGTCCATTTTCAGGTAGATAGGAAGAACCATTCATTAACTTTACTAAAAACATCACTTCATATACGTCAGCTTCATACGATTAAAATTATGAGGCTTTAAAAAAAACATGGTTTATCTCATCAAAATCTCGTTCAACCTTACCCCGACGCACCCTACTTTATTAAAATAATACTATAATTTTACCATACTCCAATTAAAAAATAAATTATTTATAATAAACACTAAGAAAATTTAATAAAGACAACTAAATTAAATCACATGTGGTTAAAAATTTACGTAAACTATGCATTCGAAAAGTCACGAAATAAATTACCCTTAACAACTTGACTATCAATAATTACCGATTCTAAATTCATTAACGGCTAATAATCCGGTCATTTTAGCTTATATTAGATAAGAATCACGGAATTCGAGATACCCGGCTGTAATTTTGTAAATAGTTGTATATTGACATCCTTAAAGTTGTCTCAAAACCTACATATGGTAGGGTGTGAGCGTCCATTAAATTTCAAGGTCAAAGTGTCAAAAAATCGTTATTTTTGTAAATTTCTCATTTCCTATGGGTTTTAGCTTTTTGTCTTTGTTGGCAATATTGTAGAATACAAAATTCTCTACAAATTTTGATTAAAAAATTTTTTTATACGGTGAACCGTTTTTGAGGTACAGGCCATTAAGCGCGCCGTCACAGCCAACAGGTGCCACGGTCGAAATCACGCCATATACAGTTGATGAACTACAAATATTATTAATTGTTGATGTTTACGCATGCTACTGTGTAATGCTTATACTTATATAGTTATATGGAAGTTTTTCACTATATATAAAATGAGAACATAATCATACTTACGTAATATTATAAAATCAAAAGCAAATGATCAATGTGCATAAAAAATGATAATTTCTTTAATTAGTGCTGTGCAATTAACCTTGTTAAAGAAATTAACATTTTTTTAGGGAAAATTTACCGCCATGAATTTCATATCGAGTTATACGATTGAAATGTTATTTCGAATACTAATACCTTATTCTTTCCACTTCGAAGTTACAAGAAGGCAACAGGGCATTCATGTAGGTAATACTTATCGGTTCTAATATGCCTATTGTAATTCATAACTTCAAAAAATTTTATATAGTACGGAATTGCAATCGTCTTTTGTCATAAACACGTGAACATGCGTCTTTTAAGGAGCTAATAATATTTAGGTTGTGGACAAATCCTCTAAATCCTCTTCGTAATTATCAGCAAAACTACTAAAGCAGTAACATAGCCCACGCAGTCGTTTGTCGGAGCATGACGTAGTGAATAATCGAATTGCGAGTTCTCTCTGCTCTTGAGTCGCAAGAAAAACCGTCGCTGTCCAGATGCGAGCCGTTGTCCCCGTTACAGACGGTGTGGCGTATGAGCGATGGCGGCATAAAGTAATATGCTTTCAGTCAGAATCAACTCACTAAAATACATTCGTAATGAATCTGTAAAAGATCGGAGTCCATATAGAAAATACTTAACACATCCTTACTAATATTATAAATGCGAAAGTAACTCTGTCTGTCTATTACGCTTTCACGCTAAAACTACTGGACCGATTTAAATGAAATTTGGTACAAAGAAAGTCTGGAGCCTGAGAAAGGACATAGGCTACTTTTTAACCGACTGCAAAAAAGGAGGAGTACCACGCGGACGAAGTCGCGGGCAGAAGCTAGTTTAATATAATTCTAGATACATTTCTAATATAAGACTGGGTTTCTAATCTAGAATTCTTACCCCGGGAAATTACCTTTATTCGAGACGTGAAAAAAAATTCGAGGAATTAATTCAAACTAAAAAAAGACACGCCTGTAACACATAGGTAAGCGAAAGTGGTGAACCTCGCACCAGTGTTTTTTACTAACTTCACATATTTTGCCCGCTTAGAAAAGTGTTATAAATATTATTAATAATAATGAGGTAAAAAAAGTTACAACAACGACTCCATCCTTTACTTTTTACAAGTTGTTTAATTTCTGTTTCTTGTAGATGATTATTAGTTAATAGTCAATTATATGGCAACTAAAGAAAATCAATGGAAAACAAATAGACTAATTCAGTTTATATAGTATTTTGTGAGCTAGTAAGCTTTTATGATGCATACAAAACGTATTATACATTTTAAGCAACATGCAATTTTATAATAATGCCAATCGTATGTTATGCGCAAGATTTTTATGCCAAGTCTGTTAAGCGTTTTCAAAACGCACCCATAAGGGGCACCCGCACAAAACGCTAATCGCTCCTAAGCCGCGCTATAGACAAAAGGCGTGAGACTCGAATCGTCCTCGGACGGCTCTAATTTAATATACAACCTTCGCAAACTTTCAGGGAACAATTTACATCGTGCCGTTTCGGAGAGGCCAAAGAAACAACATTTGCTGTACAGTTGGAGAAGCAATAAAAACAACGAGCCAACGGCCTTTGTAGTTGCTGACGGTACGCTATAGCGGAGTCATAATTGATGCCAATAAAAGACGAATGTTTCAGATGATCCACGGATATTTTTTACGTTCGATTTTTAAATGGTTTCACATGAGAGTGCGGGTTGCGAGCGTATAATTTAATTATAAGCTAGGGCTTTAGCAACTTATTAATCTCTAATACTTTCGTGATTAGTGAACAATCCAACTACAATGAATCTAACTTGTGTAGGTACCTCCGTTACAAAAAGTATGAGTAAAGTTAGAAACTTGATTAAAATTGTTCTATAGGTGCTCACTGTTTATAAAAAACAATATTGGAACACATTTAAGTTTCGATATTATGATCATGCACAATAATTCAGCCTGTAATCGTCATCGCAGTTGGACACAGGCCTCAAACATGTAATCCAACACGCTTGAACAACGTTGGCTGCCAGATTTAAATCTCTCATTCAATATGGTAATGTTCATTCTGTCGTGGGCTCACATATTCGTACTCTTTACGTAAAATAAACAATTTTAAGGAAAGATCTCTCACGTGTTCCTGTAACACAATGAGAGTATATTTAGAATGCAAACAAACCCCCGTTACTGAAGCATTAGCATGTAGCTACTCACTAATATTTAACATCTATTACCACTGAATTTACTGTTTAATCCCCATATTTAAAAATATCTCACGGAGAATTACATTAATTTTATCTTATAAAATAATATCGTTATAATTTTAATGATCATTGACACGTAATCAGTATTTTCAGATAGGTAAATCACAACCTGTGTAATGCTCATGTTACAGCAATTCATTTTTAGATAAATTGTATATACCTGTATATACCGGTAATATTAAAATATAATGTATTGAAATATCAATAAAATGGCCCGATCATTTTGAAAAAGAAACTCAAAATAATAAAGACACTTAGGTTTAAGTAGCTACCTACGCGCGCCATTAATAAAGCACACAATATATTACGAAAAAGGTCAATATTATCGCGAGTGAATGAATGAACGAAATTGAAAAGTGTGCTGGAGCGGAATTGCGTGGATATGACTCGTTCATTCGTTCATGGTGCGCCCAGATTATCGAATAAAAAATAATAAGATCGCTCAAAAAGTAGATGCAAATCATGTTTGAGCACAAAAAGCACCCGCAACTTTGTTATCTCATGAAATTAAAATCCTTTTATGAAAATCTCAACCGTCGTTCCGAAATCAAAATTTCATTGAACCGCGCTGCATTTGCCGGAGGCCGATCAATTTCACGGCAGTTTGAGCCTTATGATAAAGTTATAAAGGGTAATTTAATGCAGACGGAGAATTTCCGAAGTGTTCATAATAATGGGCGTTATGCTAAATTCATTCAGCGGGTGGTTGCAGCCGGCTTCGGCGCGGCTCTGGCGCCAAATGTACGATTTATTCAAGTCACAGTACGAGAGCTGCACAAACATAACAAGTGATTTAAAGCGAGGCGAGTAACTTGCCTCAGTATTCGCCTATCGCGAGCTTTGTTCCTCCGGCGATGGATGTTAATGTTAATTTTCAGTCCATTGTTGAAAGCGCAGCGATGAGTTTGAGAATAAATTATAAATGGACGTTTTGGATCAATAAAAACCACTACAGGTACCTATGTGATATACTTACTTATTTTGAATGAACTAACTAAAAAAATATTTAATTTTTTTAAGTTTATGTATAAAAGCTTACACTACCCTTTGTTCCCCAAAATATGACTTTCTAGTATGAATATAGTCTAATAGTGGCGCGAATGTCTTATTCACATTTAATGAAATATTTTATGTTTATACTGCGATTTCACAAGTATTTAAACACATATCATGTTTAATCTTTTAAGTAGGTAGGTATAGAAACTAAAATGTTTAAAAATTACGTGCATTGAAAAACAATCTCAATCAATATTATAATTATATGATAGGATACCAAAGCATCTTTTCGTTCCTGAAACAAGAGCGCGTATAATAAAACCAATAAATCTAAATTATAAGCAACAAAGTATTACGGGGCATCGTTTTCGTTTAATTTAATGGCATTCCATGCAATGCAAACTCGCCTTCGTAAATTAAAAGTAAGCTTAGCGAACAGATAGAGCTGCCCTGTGGCGTAATAAACCGGCGAAATTGCCGTAAATTTCGATAGTTACCGTATTTAGCGCTGATTTACCGGTAAATTGCGGCGAAACGTTCAAGCACAATACACGCCTGCACCTTGGAGACGTCCTAACTTATTCTACGGCATACGTAACTTTCCATATATTATTATTGTACTTGCAGTTCGCATAATCTGTATCGTATATGAATTTATTTACCATTCCAAGAATTACCTTAAGAGAAATATATATTACTGGGAGCAAGATAAGTACTTTCATTTAGAAGTTGTACTAAACGTATATGGCGTACCTAATGTTTTGGAGTTTAATACAATATGAGATATTTCTTGTTAATAACTTCTTTTACTGAACTTACTCAACCTTCTAATTTATCGTTTTATACAAAAGTTCAACAACTCTAGCCAGAATTATAAAATTAAAATTAATTTAATCATAATCTCTTGCATGGGAATGAAACAACTGCGAGTTAAATCCGTCTACAATTATTTCATTCCAATGTGTATTAACCGCAAAGGCATCAGAAATTATTATAATCTTTTGCACCTTCTTTATTTCGTAGCTGTGGGGTCGGTAGTGCGTGCGTTATCAATTTCAGCACAACAGCGGTATCGTCCGTTCCCACCCGGCAATTTACAATACTTAATATAACTCAAACACATTTTTAATGTTAATTCAAACACATTTTAGTCTAGGTACCTACCCACATAATATTAATTTGGTAGGTATAATTGAAATGTTTACTTTTTCACTGTAGGTACCCCTAGAGTAAAAACTTTTGTGGTTGTTGAACGTATTTCCAAACACAGGACAGTATTCTCATACAATTATTCGTATTTACTTAATATAATATGCATTAATATCATTGTCTAAATACATGTACAAACTGCATAATAATAGAGTATGTATTACGTATTCAAAATTTAATATAACCAGTTTCACTGATTGGAATGAAACAACTTTAAACGGATTCAACTCACGTATTTTATATTTTATCAGTTCTACTGATATTATTTTACTAGGTAGGTATTATACGTATAGTTAACTAAAGTCAAATGTTATAACTTCATAATAGACTTCTTATAGAATCAATAACGATCCCTTGTTCCAATTTAACCTCCATTATGATATTCGAAGTGTTCAAAGTAAATAAGAACTACCGAATATAAATATGTACGTAACGGGGTCTCAACTTCACACATTCCTGGCTAAGTGAAAGAGGCCTTTTATCCCGGCCTTGGGCTATTTGTCCCTTCCATAGATAAGCTTTGATAGAGTATCCATTGTCCATATAACATTTCAAAGGGAGAACTATTCAATATGAAACTGACTTACTTTACCTACTCTTGTGTTCTGCATAGTATCCACCTATATATGTATAACTACATATATAGGTGTATACGGTTAAAAGGTTTTTGTTATCTCTATTAGAATACCTAGAACTCAGATGGATTACGATAAGATCAGTCTATAATAATAGATATTAATTACAAAAGAAAGCAGTGGGCGTGTCCAACTGATACGTTCCTCAATAAAGTCTCATTCCCCAGAATTAATTGTTCCGAAATTTAATATTTACCACGAGATAATCAACCTAACATCACTACGAAATGACCCAATCCTGCATTACATCGGATTCAAAGCCCTACGATTACACCCTTACCCTGATATTGTATTTGATTACTTCGCTGTACTTTGTCGGATTAATTTCTGCGTTAATAATAACTTTTGTGTAATCTATTAATTAGAGATGTGAGGTTGAGCAAATTAAGGAAGCGAATTAGTTTGTGGTTTTGTTGGTTTATTTAGGGAAATATGTTTACATTTGCTCAGAAGGACGTTGTAAATAAAATGAACAAAATTGAAAATTATTTCAAGTAAAAAAGAAAACATTTACACGACCACCTTTTAAGCGAAACAGAGGTCTCTAGCTTAAAAGACGAATCAAGAGAAATAAATACAGACATTATTTTTATTCTATAGGTATATATATTATTATTATTTGCCTTCCTTACAAGGAAAACGACAATCCAACAAAAGCTGAATCGGCGCTATCTGAGCAACACTGTT
This sequence comes from Polylopha cassiicola, assembly GCA_038024825.1. Lineage (NCBI taxonomy): Eukaryota > Metazoa > Arthropoda > Insecta > Lepidoptera > Tortricidae > Polylopha > Polylopha cassiicola. The sequence continues at coordinate 7,639,144 of CP149044.1, read as the reverse complement.
ATGGATGGCGACGCTAAATTTTCTGTTTGATGACTTAATTGGGGACAGACAAACTGGGGAATAACTAATGAAACGTCAACTCCATCTGTCACAATCGCTAATAAACGGACAATCTTTCCGATATCCGATTTTTCTTTGAAACTGATCGGTATTTGGAAATTTAATAATTTGAATAAGACGGTTAATAATCGGAGTTTGTTATATGATTTATTAATATCTAAAAACTATTTACGTGCAAGCTTCTAATATAACCAAGTAAAAAGTGTCGACGCTTGCAACAGCGTTGAAAATATATCATCTATTGGATCACGTGGAATAGCAAATATAAACTCGAGAATTCTGAAGCCAACTGAACGTATCGAATCGCGAATATCGAAGTTCCATACATAACAAGATCGCTGTAAATTATAATTTTAAATAAGCCTTATGAAGTCCGCAAGCACGTTTGACGGCGAGAGTTCACACATGATCAGAATTTCTTTAGCAATATCGACTAAAACTGTACGAGTTACATAAAGATAACTTTCAAAAAGGTTTGTGTAAAACTTTATTCCTTCTAGTTTTAGTTCACTATTCTGTTCCGAAGAAAGTGTTATCTAAGATAGTTTAAACAAATGGGTTTTATCGAAACCCATAGACAAGCATTTTCCCGCTTTTATACAAGCCTAAATTCAACAATAATTAAAAAGAGAGAATATCTACAATTAATAAATAAATTTGTGATTTTGTATAAGAATATAATTACTTAATAATTTCTGATGCCTTCGCGGTTATTCCAAAATATAATAACTTATTTTTGCTAAAACATGATAATAAAAAAATCAAGTAAAACAATATAGGTATGTATTTAGTAAGTTAATATTAAGATGTAAAATTTAATACTGAGTGTTTTAATAAACTCATTTACTCCATTCATTAATTTACATTTAGTTGCCTGTCTGAAGAAGAATATTAAAAACTTTTATGAAACCCGTTATACACTTTTTCATTAAAGTAGAAAATTAATGGTAAAGTAAGATTACATTTGCGCTAAATTCTTTTAAAAGATTAGTACCTAAATTTTTTAAAAACAGGTATTTGAACTTTTTAAGAGAATAAAATGTTTTAGTACTTAGTTGTTTATAGGTGTACGACTGTGCTTTATATAACAAAAACGTAATTCCACATAAAGAATGTTTTTCGTCTAAATGTCGAACATTTGTTAATTTAACAGTATATTCGTGATTGAACAACTATTATCTATCAATCAATCAACTGTATAATCCGTTTATTTCTTCTAAGCAACGTAAAAAAATGATGTCATTTTCACATAGGTGAATACCACACGAGTCAATCTGTGGAGTGCAACTAGTATTGGTATATATTGTACAAGGTAAATCAAAAATTAGGAACTAAAATGTCTTTGAATTGTAATTATATTATTATTAAGCCTTAAACTAACTTATCACAGACTTAGTAGAACTGACTTCATACTAAGCACATATTATAACAGAATCCTATTAAGATCACAAGTTATATCAAGAGAGCAGAGACTACTCAGTTGAAACGGTTTAATATTCAAACTTAATACTCTCCTTATGATATGTTGATATTTTGCCACCTATATTACTCGATTTAATCTTACGAATTATCGGAGTTGGTACTTTGTTATCGGTATATTTAACTACTTATAATAATATTCAATAAATTACCCGACAAAATGAAAAGTGAAAAACGATGTTTATTTATTTCAATATTTTTGTTTACGAGTAAGACTTAAGGAACAGTGGAACAAGCAACTAGCAATACTAGCATAGGTTTTTTTTTTATTTGCAGTAGAAGTTATATTTTCGAAGTCTGCATGCCATTAACTAAGGATTCGTCACGATTATTTTAAAGTTACTGGGAATAGTGATTTTATATTAGCTTTCTTAATTATTTAAAAATACAAAGTCAAGTCTATTATTGTAGAACCACGTTAATATGTGTGTATTTACTTATATGAAGTATCAAATAAAATACATATAAACGAATTAAGAACATTAAAAAGTAAATGGACTGCTATTTATGTGGTGGTAAGGTTAAGTAAGGACTTAATTCTACTTAGGTCATACTGGCAAACGATTAACTCGATTTGAACACCCATTTTAGGTCATGCATGAAAGTCTAGACTTGATATAAGCTACGGTACATTTTAAAGTAGGTAAGTTCAACGTACTTATGTATTTATGACCGTGATTAACACAAGTCGCTTTTATTTTTACGAAGTTATGTTTATTGGTAATCATAAAGTATATTATTGTGATAAGTAGTTATTTATAAGAACAATATATCTGAAGAATAGTATTAAGTAAGAACTTGAAATTGTTGAATTCAATATAGTACAAAAGACGTTCCATCCGAATGGGATTTTGGTGTCGATATTGTAGTATACCTATGAATCGCTTTTAAACTGGTGTATTTACAAGAGCAAAAGACAATCCTCGCCTAGACGATTCAATAAAACAACCAATGTTTTCCTATATTCAACCCGAAAAGGTGTGGTATAATCAAAAAGGAAAATAACCTTGCAAATATACGTACACGTATATTGCTGTCAATAAAATTACATTTAAGTGGGGTGTACTACACGTTTACTTCATATAAAACCAATGGCAATAATATTTAAATGAGGCCTTTTCATCACTTTACTGCTTGTAAGTAGTTGAGCTTGTCGAATCGGTATATTTTATGATGACGTTTAAGCAATGAATATCCAATTCACAAAGTAGCAGTTACTATAAAGTATTCCATACCTACATATGAAAGGCTAAATCCGTAAATACTATAAACAAAACCCTCTGAAGATACTATTCGGGTATTTCTTTCGAGTCTCTTAGCGCATCACAACAAGGTGTAGGTATTCACGCTTCAAGAATTCTTCAAATTCAAAATATTACGTTAGATATATATTCAATTACAATATCACCCAAAAATAGGTATTGAAGTATTATAAGAGAAAATATTTTAAATTTTATTTAGACGTAAAAAGACATTTTAATAAGAATTATGTACAAAGGCAGAAGTTATTAAGAATTATGTAAGTTCAATTTCATATAATACTTATATAAGAACATAACAGTTCGTCTAATTAAGTAAGTACATTTCTCCAAATAGGGCGAGATATTGTTTATAGGTACTGACCGAACAAAGTGACCCATCATGCACTTTTAGTAATATTCCCACTTGAAACAGATATTTATCAAGTTGCCCGTACCATAAACATTATAAATAAAACTGCGTTCATCCCTCAATCAATACGCCGCTCGTAGTCGTTAACATTCTGATAATTTCCTGAAATGCGTAACGTAAGTTCGTGACGACTATTAATCCATAGATTATCTTCGACCCAATCAAACTGATTGGCGGTAATGGCGTCTATAACTTAATTATAATGTACATAGCTATGTATAAACACATAGCATTACCGCGTAGTAATATCACTCAATGATCAGTGTTTTGTTCCCGTTATTATGTGAACTGTAATTGATGTGAATATATATCTTAAAGCAGTATAGATTCTTCATATTGATTATAGCCACCTAACTTGTAAACGGATATATTTCTAGAACTATGTATCTACTACAGGCACTAAACCTAATATACATTTTAACATTGTGTAGTGTAGTCGAAGAATTCAAAAGACTCATTATCCTGCTTAATCTAGTGGACTACCTTTATAAAACCACTTTACACTTTTAAAGGAACTTAAACATCATAAGTTCATTATCACACGTTTTTAAGAAGAAGGAAAAGTTATAATAACGTCCTTTTAAACTTGTTATCATTGTCAAATGTTCAAAACACATATATGTACTTATACAAACCATAATGCGAGCTTTTACCTTGACACCATGAATCATAGATAAGAGAATTACAACTTAATTCATAGGTGGGTACGAGTAGGTTCGTCATTGCAATTACTACAATGGCTTTGCGTGTTGTCTGACACCGTTACTATGGACCCACGGTGGGTTTAGCACAACATGCTCGAAGTAAAATATAATTTACAAGCCTTTTTAACTACGTTCTATGAAACTGACCGTTACTTTTTTACCCCATGTAATCCGAGACCTGGACTTTCTATTCACATGGGTTCGTTATTTTTCCCGTGATAAAAATTAATTGTTACTTATACGATGGGAATAGGATTTTTTTTATTCAATTTTAGGACATATTTCATTGTCATTTCAATGGGAGCTACCGCGTGTCAAAAATCCGCTACCTGTCATGTTCCACCAATCACAGGCCAGCTTGTGTCATTGTACTTCGGTCCCCAATTAAATAAAAATTGATTATAGCAAATACAAATAAGAAATTGTGTTTTTGTCCATGCTAGCCTGTTACAAGGGAACATACATAGTGAACTGTGAAATGCTACTCTAAGTGGATTGTGTCATATAAACAGTATTAGTTGATAGCCATTTCTTTTATTGGTTTAATGTTTGTAGTGACAATCAGGAGAGCCGATCGCCTCCGTCGCGTGTGTATATTAATTGTATTCGTATTTGTTCCAAGATAATTACTATGTAGTTTAGTATAATTAAGCTAGTAACACCGCCATGTTTAAAGTATAATTAAAGAAAAAGAAAAAATCACCCTGGCAACCCTGATTGTCCAACACGTCATTGGTTTTTTAGGCGCCATCACCGCCTACAGATATTTTTCTGTTAGAAAGGTTTTTCAGGTTTTTTCAACTTTATTTTGCGCAATCATGCCAAAAAGAAGCAGAGAAGAAAAGAAGGAACGTAGAAGACGTAAAATATTAAAGTTGGAGGAAAAATTGCGAAGATATCGATCGGAATCATCCGATTCGGCGTCTTCGATTTCTCGTCGATCAATATCGATCGTAAGAGAATATAACAGTAAGTAACTATTTAAAATAGTGAAAACCTCACATAATAAACCCTATTTATATACATAACGACTGTCGTTATGTCTTTTCTCGGTGAGAAAAGATTACAAGGGTGTTTTTTATGATACCGCGTGGGGTAGCCATTTTGTTGACTCATATCTCGTGTAAATCGTGTAATAATAATTAGGAGAGGTTCTCCTTCTTATTTCTTCATCATGAATATTAATAACTAATAAATTTATGACAAGTTATGGTACGTTACCTATTCTGTCATAAGATAATATAATCGAAGTTCAGTTTGCGGTGCAAACTTTTGCTTCCTATTATTACGTATCGAGCTCAGATTTATTTTCGTTTTTGAGTCAACATACTTACTAAAGACTTTGTTCTTTACAGCCTCACCTGAAGAAGTGAGTGTGGAAGATGTGATACCTATACAATCAGAACCAGATGTTATTACAGAGGACCCAGAGGACAGGTCCACTGATCTACCTTCTGAGATTTTATCGGCCCTTGGTGACTCTGTAACTAATAAACAAGTTTATGGGCCAGAAGTGCATCAAGAAATAATAAGTCGGTTGAATTCCATTTTGTTGGAGGGCCTTTCAAAAGATCAAAGAGAGAAAATTATAAAAGAAAACCCTATTCCTAGTAATGGAAAGTTGTTAGATGCACCAAAACTGAATTCTGAATTATTGGCTATCATTACTCCATCAGCCCGTACTCGTGATAAATTAATGGAAGAACGTCAACAAGATCTAGGCATTGTTGGAGGTGGTATTTGTGGAGTGATTAACTCTTTATCAAATGACAAAGATTTCAAAAGACTAGATGTCATAACTACTTTGGTTGATTGTGACCGTCTCGTATGTAATTTACATCAACAATATACAGATATTAGAAGGAAATTACTAAACTCTTTTCTTGATAAAGACTTGCTGTTAAATTTGAGAATTAATAAACGTGGAGAGTTTTTATTTACTAAATTAGAAGAGACTGTGAAATCAGTTACAACAATGAAGAAAGCCGGACAAAAGTTGAAGCCCAAAGGTTCTAGTCAAGCATCTTCTTCAAAAAACTTCCAAACCCCTCTGCGCCAACGCCAAGCAGTGCAGGTCCATCAGTCCCGGGCACCAGTAAGAGGGGGTTTTCAACAACAGCACCGCTACCAAGCCAGGCCTCCTCCATCCAGAGGTCAAGGTCGCCGTCAACCGACAGCAGCATCACGAGGACGAGCCAAATACCCGTAGAGGTAAATTTTGCTGGTAGATTGAAATATTTTTATTCTAAATGGAAATCCATTACTCAAGATCCGATTATATTAAATTGGATCAATGGTTACATAATACCTTTTAAGACACTTCCCCATCAAACATTTTTTCAAGATAATAACAATTTAGTTGAAAAGGATAAGCAGATACTTATAAAAGAAATTTCTATTTTAATTGAAATGGGAGCTATCACTCAGTGTGTTCCAAGTTTGGGACAATTTGTTTCAAATATTTTTACTATAGGTACCTAAAAAGGATGGATCTCATAGATTTATTTTAAATTTAAAATCCTTAAATAAATATGTCTATACAGAGCATTTCAAACTGGAAGACATTAGAGCTTTATGTAAATTATTATGTAAAAATGATTTCATGTGTACAATTGATCTAAAAAGTGCTTATTATTTAATCAATATTCATTCTGAGTATAGAAAATACTTGAGGTTTAACTTTAATAATAAATTATTTGAATTTACATGCCTCCCATTTGGGTTAGCCTCAGCACCTTTTGTTTTCACAAAAATATTAAAGCCAGTAGTTGAAGTTCTTAGAAAGAAGGGTATAAGATTGATTTTATATCTCGATGATATGATTTGCCTAGGCTCTTCCTTTGATGTTTGTTTAAAAAATACAAAAATTGCTTGTAAACTCTTACATTCTTTAGGTTTTGTTATTAATAAAGAAAAGAGCTATCTTGTGCCTTCAAAGATAAGACAATATTTAGGTTTCAATATTAATTCTATTGAGTTGACACTTAGTCCTACAGATAAAAAACGGAATTATATTTTGTCTCTAATTAACAAATTTTTAAAAATCCAGTCTAGTTCAATAAGAGAATTTGCTCAATTATTAGGTAATCTAGTTTCTGTTGCTATAGCCATATCATATGGGTTTACATACACCAAAGTGTTAGAGAGAGAAAAATTTTTAGCACTTAGTCATTCTCATGATAACTATGATAGTTCATTAATAATAAATCATAATATTAAACAAGATTTGCTCTGGTGGAAAGAAAACATTTTAAATGGTTTCTGTAAAATAAAACAATACAATTTTTCATTGGAAATATTTTCAGATGCCTCTGGATCAGGCTGGGGGGCTTTTTCCGATGGAAAATGCGCCAGAGGCTCGTGGTCTCAGGAAGAGAAGGCCTATCATATTAATTATTTAGAATTATTAGCTGCATTTTTTGCCTTAAGGTGTTTTGCTGATAAGTTAAGAGAATGTGAAATATTGCTTAGGATAGATAACACTACTGCAATATCTTATATTAATCGCATGGGAGGTGTGCAATTTCCCCAATTAAATAAATTAGCAAAACAAATTTGGCAGTGGTGTGAGATTAGACATTTATGGATATTTGCATCATACATAAAGTCAAAAGATAATAAAGAGGCTGATTATGAATCCCGTAACTCTAATATGGACACTGAATGGGAACTTTCACAAGATGCTTATATGAGGATAATTAATAATTTTGGCATACCTGACATTGATTTATTTGCTTCTCGCTTAAATAAAAAATGTAACAAATATATTTCTTGGCACAGAGATCCCTTTGCATGGAATATTGATGCATTTACTGTGAAATGGTGCGATCATTTCTTTTATGCTTTTCCACCATTTTGTTTAATCTTAAAGGTTTTACAGAAAGTTAAACTAGAAAAATCTGTCGGTATTCTTGTTTTTCCTATGTGGCCTTCTCAGCCTTGGTATCCTCTTCTACTATCTTTGTGTGTGTCTGAAGTCATTCTCTTCACACCATCTGAATCTCTTCTCATTTCTCATTCCAGAACACCACATCCATTGCGGAAAAAGCTTACCCTGGGGGCATGCATATTATCAGGGAAGCTTATAAAAGGAGAATGATTTCAGATAGTAGTATTGATATTATGATAGCATCATTAGCAAAGAATAGTATAAAACAGTACAATAGCTGCCTCAAACAATGGTGGGTATATTGTAAAGAAAATAAGATACAGATTTATACTCCCTCAATACCTATAATTATATCTTATTTAACTTATTTATTTCATAAGGGAGCCTCATATCAAACATTAAATTGTCATCGTTCAGCTTTGTCCCTAATTGTTGGTAATTATGTAGGATCTGATGATAGAATAAAGAGATGGTTCAAAGGGATTTTTAGACTAAAACCACCATTGCCAAAACATCAATATGTTTGGGATCCTTCCACAGTATTATCATATATTAAACATTGGTTTCCATTAGATACCTTAAATTTAGAAAAACTTACAAAAAAGACAGCAATACTCTTAGCTCTTGCGACAGGACAGAGAGTCCAGTCTTTATTTTATATAAATATAAAGAATATTAAAATAAATACTGAAGGTATTGTAATAAATATAAGAGATATTTTGAAAACAACTAGTGTAAGTAATCCTATGCTTAGGTTATTCTTACCTTTTTTACAGGACCAGCCACAGATTTGTCCTGCTAGTACGCTTGTTCATTATATAAATGTTACTAATCAAAATAGACAAGATGAAGAATACTTATTTTTAACTTTTAAGAGACCCTTCAGACGAGCTTCTTGTCAGTCTATTAGCCGATGGTTAAAACAAATCATGAGTGAAAGTGGTGTGGATGTGTCTCTCTTCTCATCGCATACCACTCGACACGCTTCTTCGTCATGTGCATACCGAGAAGGTGTCACGGTCGATAGTATTTTAAAAGCGGTTGGCTGGTCCTCTAGGTCTTCGACATTTGCTAGGCATTATAATAGGCCCTTACAAGATGAAAACTTAGACTCATCTTTGTTTACTAGATCTGTTTTCAGGAATGAATCCTAATTAAGGAAATTGTTTTGTTACCTACTAAGTTTTAATTTTTATAAGATTTTTCAGTAAGACTGATTGTTATGTTTTTAATGAAAGAATTTTCAGTAAGACTGATTATTGTTTTTAATGAAAGAATAAGTTTTTAGTTTGTGTTGATTATTTTAAAATTGAAAATTAAACATATTTGATTATATTTTTTGATGTTACTCAATTCTCTGAACATCTACATAGTAATTATCTTGGAACAAATACGAATACAATTATAGGATTAAACAAACTTACCTGTAAGTGTAGTTCTATCCTAATTGTATAAAGTATTTGTTCCAAGATAAGAGCATCCCTCCCGTCCCCATAAGACATGTGTATAATGTATATCTTATTCCCTATACGTGTATAAATGTTTACCTACTTTTATCATAATTATGATGTACTTGTCATACTCGTAGGTACATCTTATGATAAAAGTTTTAATTGACAGTTACAGCTCTAAACTTAATGACGTGTTGGACAATCAGGGTTGCCAGGGTGATTTTTTCTTTTTCTTTAATTATACTTTAAACATGGCGGTGTTACTAGCTTAATTATACTAAACTACATAGTAATTATCTTGGAACAAATACTTTATACAATTAGGATAGAACTACACTTACAGGTAAGTTTGTTTAATCCTATAATTATTACTTATTCTAATGTGGTTTCTAGTGCATAGAAATCCGTTGGTATGAACATTAGAAACAGCGCAATGGGAAAATAGCTAGTTACTTAAAATACTTTTAAGTATATATATAGTAATTTAGAGGTTAAAAAATATTTGAATCCATTGAATTCCAATTCTTCTACTTACTCCTCCCTTACCAGATCAGATAGATAGTTCTATTTAAATATAACGTAAACGTGACATTACGCATAGTCATTCAAATACCTACCAACTTCCCGGATTTATAATATTAAAAATGTTATAATTAGAAGATAACTTTCTCGTACAAATATTTTTTTGATGCCAAACTTCTACTTAAGTTAGGTTTTAAATGCATATAAACAGGAGATATACTGTTAAAAGTTCATGTAAGAGTAGGTACCATTTCTCTAAGAGAGCAAATTAAGGAACATAATATTTAGACATTTCCGTTCTTTTGTAACAGGTAGTCAACCGAAATAAGCAGTTTGGGAGCTAGTGGGAGAAATGAGAGAAAATGTTGCAACCGTCAACCCTATTTGTAAGAGTCGCATACATTATTTGTGTTTTGCAGAACGTGTGAATTTATGTCATTGGGTCGGCGGGTCGGCGTCGCGCGCCATCCATCTTGGCTCACGGCCGGTATAAATCACAACAAACATACACTATATATTTGTATACATACCTACCATCACTTGGGTAAGTATATAATTTTCTATACAGAGGAGAAGTCGGCTTCTATGTATGTAATAAAATATGGTCACAGTTAAAATGATATTTTTTTTAAAACATGTATGTACCTATACCGTTTTGGGTACCTACATAATAATCATCATCAATTTGTTAAAAAAAACATCTGTTCTTATTTTGGGTCCAACGAAGGAAAAAAATGTGCAATATAATTTACTTATATATCTAGTCGCAATTAAATTTCTGCAAGTGTCGCAGTTTTAAAGTAACCTAATCTCCTTTTCCAATAGTTTGTTAGTACAGGTAAATATATATAAGTATATAAAACAAATAGTAGCAAAGGATTGTATACTGAATGAAATTATGAGTAAAAGTAAATCGGAGGTGTGATCGCTATTAATCATGAATAATTGTAGTAATGATCATTATGATGAAAAACTCAGATATTTTTTTAAATTGTCCTCTAAATAAATGATCAATGTATTCACACAAAAAATCAATAATTAGGTACCTAAGCAAACTATTTTTTTTTTAATTATAAATTTATACAAGGATAACGAAACCTAACAATACATTTACAGTAGGACAATAAAATTGATTTTAGCTCATACAAACTCAACACATTTTCACTAACCACCTGAAATACCGAGAGCAGAATTTCCATTCTTAGTGGTTCTACTCATAAAAGCCAACACTAAAATTTACGGTAGGCGAGTTCAAAGGATTTAGCTGGACATTTCCTTTTACATTATATATGTTTGGACCATCCATCAAGCTACCAAGCTAATGTAACATGCATCATACATTTGACCAGAATAATGAGAAAATGTAGTAAGATTACATATTTTTAACACTTTTCCATATTTATATTGTATGTCATACACTACGTCGCTTACTTCAATATTGATTTGTGGCTACTGCTCTTTGATAGGCTTTTAACAAAATGCCTGTCGGTGGTGTAATACACTTAACTGGTTTTGCTGCAGTCAAACGACAAATTATTCAAAAACATTGTTACAGGTACTCTTCATACATGCGTATTAAACTACGGTAAATTTTATTGCCACATATTCAAAACAGCATAAAACTATTTTACGCCAGTCAAACCTAGAAAGTTTTAAGATTAATAATAACATCAAATACCTAGTTTTGAATCTGAGTGAATTTCGACAAACATACTTAGGTACAATGCAAGTTAAATAAAAGCTTTAAAAAAATGCTTTTGATCTACAATGTACAGGTATTACAAGGTGAAACTGAAGATCGAGCTCAATCAAATAAAGTATCGGTCAGAGCACTTATTTTAAAAAGTTAACATTTTGCCGTGTACAAACAATATGCCTAAAAGCTGGCAATACAGCATAATTTCATATTCTATATTGTACTTCAGTATTCATGATAAAAACATACAGACTACTGCTGAGAATGATAAACGATGTGGTGAGAAAAGTACGCGATGTGTAAAGGTTAACCTTACTGCATGTATGTTTTTTATCTTACAATATAAATTTACGGTATTTTGCGACGGTTTTTTTTAGTTCGACAAGTTTTATGTCTTAAATGAGATAGTTCTGATCCGGATTTAGAACAGACAATGGAATTGTTACCTAGTGATGATTTCCGTGGAAAGAGATGGTTCTTCTACGGAAAATATACCCGACTGAGGGATTAAAAGGGGTTTATTGTAACTTTTGCTGAACCTAGTATATGTCAAAATGTTCTTGTTTGTTTTGATTTTACAGACGGGCATGCCTATATTACCTATGCTTCCTCTCACAGTAGGTACCTATCATCCTTAACAGCCTACGCAATCTATGGAATATAGAACTACTAAAATTAGCTAATTAGAAAAATATTTCATGTAAGGTTTAAATATGGACGTTTTTACTGCTAGTAGGTACCTATTTATTAGCTATTTATTCAACTATGCCATGACATAATGAATCATATATACTTACTCGTATTTTAACATACCACACCTAACCACATACGTGAATACATAACATAGGTATGTAAACATTTTACCAAATTTATCACTCCAGTCTTACTACCTTTTCACTTATGAAGGAAGATAAACCTCACTATATACATTAATGCAGATTACACTGCAGCATTAAGTACGTTCGAATAACACGGTTACTGAAATAGTCCAAACAAATTGCGAAACAAAAGAATAGCAATTATTCGTGTTTATTCTTTCACATGAGATTAAATATTGACAACTACCGTAAATTCCCAGTTTGGTCAAATAATAATCTCACAGCTGCCCGGTCCCATGTTATTTGGGAACCGGACGGGGTTATTTTTAAAACTACTACGAAACGATATCGATGCTGTTAAAATATCCAAACTTGCCAAAATGTCTATAAGTAACTTTTAAAGTGTTTGGTAGATACTTGATTAGTTACCTATATAGTCATCACAACTTTTATGGTAATAATGTAAAATCAGACTTAAATATTTTTTTAATACAAGCAAAATAAGCTAGCTGCAATATAACTGTGAATTATCGTCGAATAAAAAATCACAAGTCTTTCCAGAATACTCTCTCGTCATCCATCTAACCGCGGTGACATAAATCCACGGAGGTGACGCGACGAGACTCGGAAATAGGGAATATCCTGTCACCTCCGCAACTGTTTGTGACCGCATCCACGTAGACATCGAATCGGAATTATACCACATTGACACCCTTGTCACGAATGCAACGTTATTAGCTTACAATTGCTATAGTTGTGTAAAGTACACGTGGTTGAGTGAACTTATTCAAGATCAGCAAATAAATGACATAAGACTTGCCTTTGACGTCATTTTGCTCGCAAGTTGCAGTTAACCAATCGCATGTTAGCTGTTGAGCTTTCTCCAAGTAAGTAAAAATCGAGTAAGCTTTTTTGCACCCTATCTAACAGATAAACATATCGTTTTAGATACTCTAAGTCGTCAAATAATAGTACCTAAAGCGTTGGTGTTACTTATCCAGAGGATATCGTTTTTAATTTTTGTAAATGGTGACAAATTAAAAATTACTACCTACCTATATAAAAATAGAAATCTATGAGCTAACCTCATATAAATAAAAGAACAACAGTTTTTATTCTAAGACTCAACAAATTTGGACAACAATAATAAAACAACAGAGCATATATCTAAAATTTACTAAAACAACACTAAAGCTTTACGCGGAAAAACAAATATCAGAGACGTTGACACTAACCATGAAAAACACATCCCAGGCGGTGGAAAAACTCTACCCGCAAAGGAATAAAAACATGTCTGTCACGGCTATAGTAAGTATGTATTCATTTTACCACGCCTCCTTTATATTATAACACAGTAGGTACATAATACTTAGTATTATTATATCATTAACATTAAATTTATATCCCCAGAAACACAAAATCTAATATAGGTACCTAAGAACTGATAATTAGTTGGTTTCAGCGATTTCACGGTAACAGTAGACAGAACTACTATCATGTTAAAAATTTCGCAATTACACATATATAAAACACCGCTTTCGTTAAGGAAAATGAACATCTTGCGGATAATTTAACAAAAACTATTCTTCTCTTGAGCGTAACTAATGAGAATTGTACTGCAGAGGTCATTGAATAAAAAATATACCTACTACGATTTCTACGCTCGTAACCAATTGCGTGGAAACAATTTATAAATATTATAAACTTCTTTAACAGTCAATTACCTCGAAGGTAGGCATATAAAAACCCGTCACGAATTAATAACTTAAAATTAATACATACATTTTATTTCCTTATTATACTATCTACTAAAGTAGTTTATTCAACAGCGTTAAATTCGTGTACCTTAATCTCAAAATAATCCAAAATTGGCATGCACCAATGAAAATGAACAGCCTTCAAGAAAAGATCAAACTAACTCCTTTATAAAGGGGAATTCAGAGAGGGTGTATCGGTTCACGCAAAAGTCTTCGGATTTCGTCGTCCAACAAATCGGACAACTCGAAACACTTAAAACTTGGGTTGAGCAAAACATAGTAGAGGGCCTTATTGAATACGACACACAGTGCCTCTGTAAACGGGCGATTAGGTTTCCTAAAGGTCAGGCATTGATACGTAGGTACCTGATGTTTGTGATTGTTTATTGAAAAGGATAAATTTAATTCCAACTCAATTGGTTTTGTTATTTTGTATAACAATTGCCGACTATGCACCTTCGATTTGGTCTAATACTTGTCAATCGTTGTATTATCAGGTAATTGTGAAAATACACTTTTCGGTTTATTGGTCCATAAAGTTAAGTATAGGTAAGTAGTTAAGGACTAGGAAAAATAAAACTTTTTATTTTTTATTTAGGGAGATAGACCAACAATTTTGTTTACAACATACGTACTTAAATGAGTGAAGGTGTTTGTAAACAAAGCAGACTTTAACATTTTAGTATTGCTCAGGATTCTAATAAAATTCTGGTTGGTTGTAACTATATGGTTGCGGTGGACTTTTCAGGCCACAAGGCGATTAGCTGAAGCCCTCATACAGTGTCTCTGCAATTAATCACTGTGACTCATGAATCGTAAACGGGGCGTGTCCTCTCATTGTCCCTTGGTTCACCATCGGGACGGGACCCTAAAAATGTGTGCAGAAGACATGGGCCTAGTTTTGTAGCGACGCGCCCTGATGTTTGCAAACGATTATTCTTATTTGTATTTGCATTGTGTGACCACAAAAAGGCTCCAAAAGGTCATCTTTCAAAAATAAACATTTTTTATTTTCATTTAACCTTGAATGGAAATTCAAAATATAATTGTAAAATATAGTCATATTATGGAGGTATCTATATTTATCACTTGCTTACAATATTTGTTACTCACAGCGACTTAAGTATTTCGAGCAAGTTACTCTCTAACATTCAGATTCACCAAGCAGTCACTCAATCGCTGATCCTAGGGTAGCGGCCACAGACCGCAAGCCTGTTCGGACTTCTAACATACCTACCCTGAAACGTCTCCGCCAGTTAACTTTTAATTGTGTTTTGTTATCAGCTTCTGTTGACATTAATTTATTGTACTTGCTAATGTACAAACCTCGATAACGTCGACACACTAAATAAAGACGTTAATCGTTGCGTGTAAAAAAAATATATTTTGTTAAATGACATTATTCTATGTAAATCTACCAATATAACCACTTCGAAAGAAATTCATGATAAGTAACTTGTTTTTTAAACGAAATAATACTGATAAACACAATATTCAAAAATAAGGTCATAAAGTAGAAGTTTTCGCACTAGAAATAAAAAATAATAGTGTAAATAACAAGCGCTTCCGTATATGCATAACTTCTTTGTCTTAACAGCATAACAAATAATATAAATTAACATAGATTCCAAAAAGAATGTATGAAATCGAGAGTGGTTTATTAGGTACTCGATCAACTTTACTATGAAACCAGATATTCATAATTCAAAAACCAAAGTGCAAAAGGCTGTGATTCAGTAGTTTATTTCTTGTCAATCAACACGAATACGCTCAACTGAAATCGATTTTAAAGTAAATTACGAGGGTGACCAGTTTTCGGATTCAATGGTGTCATAAATTAATTAAGAATATCAAGCTAAGGGAACGAACACGTGACACGGGTTTATTTATTTCAGTATCTCCATGAATACCAATTCGTAATATTTACCATTGACTTTGAGTTATTGCTAAAGGTATATTTGGAATATGCAATTAAGCCCTTTATTTGAAAGTCGAATTGGGGATAATGTAAGAAGATTTAGCTTTCTCAACACCCAATTATACGATGATAATCGGATCAACGATACACAATTCGAAACAACGGATTAAACAATAGTCACAAAGGTTTTGTCAACCGCGCTCACAAGATTACAAAGGAAGTGAAACGAACCTCCACTAAAAATGGCCATTTGCCTACGTTCTAAGTTTAAAGACAAAAAGCTGAGGAGCAATGGATAAGGTTTGAATACAAAGTTACATTTGTGAAACACATATCTGCACCTACTAGCAACTTATGCATAATATTATGTACTTAATCTTAGTTTTCTTTATTTTTAATTTGTATAAAATTATAGTACTAACGCTTGATGACTGTGTTACAGGCACGAGGAATATATACCTATCTTATTATTGAATAATCGGAAATAGAAGCACTACTAATACTAATCTGAATAATAAGATCTTAACTCACACCGCCTACTAGAATTGCTACCAGAAGAAGATTTGATCCCATTTAAAGAATAAGTAGGCCATAAATCTTCTTTATGAATAAAAGTGTTTTTACCTCTACAATTTATATAATATTAAACATAATCAAGTACCGTAAATTTCTACATTCAAATGAAGAGCTATCTCTTGTTCACAGATAAGAATTACAAACTCGACTTGAAGAATCCTCGCTTGCAATATCAAAGCGCTTGTGTTCACTGTGAACTTCTTCTAAGTGTGCAATTGAAAAGAATAGTAAGTAATAACAATAGAAATAAAACGAAATTAAAAAAGTAGACCATGTTTTCCTCCAATTAACGTTACAAAGGGACTCTTAAGAACAAAAGACATCAAAAACATTAATATTTATCAAATTATAAACTTCGGCCGGCATAACATGTTTTTTTAATAAAATACGACCTCGCCACTAGAAGCGTAATATCTCTGTGAAAAAGGTAGTAGAATCAATAGAGATCAAAATCCTAAATTCATTTTAAAGGAAAAAGATGATTCAAACTGAAGTTTTCAAATGCTAATAAAAAATATAATTATCCCTATGCATGCAATAGTAATATTACTTACCTATATTCACAAGAATATTTATCATTGTTTTTTTGGAATTAGCAAACTATGTTATGTCTTGATTTCCTAGTACCTACTATTGTTGACTGGACTGTACCAATAAGATTGCTACCTTAAGTTCTCATTGCTTACAACAACTATGAATATTATAACTATTTTAAAATACATCAGGAGGAAATGAAACAAAAGCCATTTACCCCGTACAACCAATAACTTGAAATCGCAACTTTAACACTAAAATTATCAAATTCTAATTTATACGCTAACTATTCGAGTATTTTGCTATCTACATTTAGTTTATAACTTATGCCATTACTGTAAGGAAAGGCGCGTTTTTGCATACGGTAGAAACTGAAACTCTAAGACATCGCCCGGGCCGGCGATACAGAAATATTAAGGAAAAACATTAGATAGCAATAGCACAGTACTTATTGTATAGTTATCTACATTTATGTTTAGGTACGATAAAAACGCCCTGGCTCTAATCAGTGCTCTTAGTTCATTAAAGACAACAAAGTTATTAGCTGCTAATGAAAGGGTTAGATACTACATTACTTAACATGATATAGTATAAATATACGGATATACCTCATCAAAGTTTTGCTAAGGCCCCCTTCACACTAGACGTCGACCTAAGTAAAGCTGAAAATAAAATTAAAATATTTTTTGTAAATAATAAACTATTACACGAACTCTGTTGCATTAACTTTACGAAAATGAATTAGACAATTGAGCGTCGATCTCTTTCTAATCAAATAACATAACATAACTATTCATTATAGAATGATTAAAAATGTATTTTGTACATCAAATAAAACATAAATCATATGAAATGAATAACGCAATCGTCGTGCGTCGTTATTCTCGAGCCCTATTAAAATATCAATTTCACCATCGAAATTTAAACCAATTTTATTTAAATGGGAGCAGGCGTCCTCTGCCATAAGTCAGAGGCGACGAGAATTATCCCGTGCTCCCGGTAGCCAGCCAAAATCAGGCGATGGAAATATCTGGAAGCGTCTTAAATACAAAGTCAAATCGGAATATTGTTGTGGTCTAACCATAACGGAACGATGGTTGTACTGTACGACTTTAATACCACTGAATTACCTATTAACCAGTACGTCAACGTTCGTGAATGAGCGATGAACAATCACATAAATAGGTTGTTTTAGATAAACTTATTAAAGATTCATAATATTACTTTACAAGTAAACCAAAAATTACTTCACTGGTTAGATATCAAAATTAATCCTTATTTATTAACGTATTACGTTTCACATTTCCTTTGCGATTGTTTCGCATGGCATTTTGCCACTTCTAGTAAGTTTAGGCTCTCCGGTTTGAGTGAATCCAGCCCATATTTTAGGGAACATGCCGCAATTTACATAATTAACTAACTTCCCAACGACTTTCGCATACACTTGTGTATTGGAGCTAAACGCTGAAGGTCAGAATTTGACTCGGCTTTCCGGTTTAATGAACTGAAATTAAGAATAACAATTATTTATACATACTTAAATATAGTAGTTTATAAATCACAAAACAATATACAAAAATCAATCATGTATAATTGATGAGTAAGAAATGTTTTTAAGGTAATGTTTTACGTGACTTGATCTTTTAAAATTATTCAACAAACAAAATAGGTACCTACTTACGTAATTAATGTATTCATAACAAAAAAACACGTAAACCGAAATTCTCGCACCTATGTTTATACGTGCTACACTAAATTTAATCAATCCATAATTCTGATTCATTAATGCGTAGATCAAGACATTTTTGAACGATAAATCAGTTATTACATAATTTAATTATGTGATGGAAGTGATTAGTGGGAATATTTATTAAATAAGAACTAACGATTAGGAAAATTTTGTTGTGGAATCTACTTTTTTATGGAAATTGAAGTTAGATTTATTACCATTTTTATTTATTTAATTGCTTAGCAACTATGTGCGAAATACGGGGATATCAATATAAAACCAATGATACTTTATTTTATAAAAGAAACAAGATTCTATCGTATGGTGCCCGCGAGTGTTAGGCTTTGAACACATATTAAATTAACTTATATTTGTAACAATTTTTAAAATTATAATCATTATTAGAATGATCCATATTATAGAATCAAATGAAAATCGTATGGAATTGACAAAAGTAAACTCCGTTTCGTTAGCTTATAAACGTCAAGTCCATATAGGTAGGTACGTTTTTCATTAAGTATATTCTAATAGTGAATGTGTAATGTCACATATTTATGGATGCTGAGTATTTCTAAACTTTAATAAGCTATCAGTTCATACTGAAGATACATCTCTGTCTGTACACTCGAAGGGGAGAGCAATAAATCGGGTAACTTTTAACGTGCAATTTCCTACGCTCCGTACGAGATTCATGCTTCTCTCAAACTGTACAGAATAAAGATTTTATTGCACTTTATAAGAAGCAAGTTAATCCGGCAATTATTTTTATTCTTATAATGTTAAAGCAAAAAAGGCAATATTAGATCATTTTGCTATCTCTATCAGCATTTATCTAAAATACTTATATTACTTATATTAATGTAGGTAAGAATTTTTTTTCTTGTGTTTAGACTTATTAACAGTCGTTAGCGACTACAAATTAAGAATCATCAATAAATAAAGCAAAAATAGTTTCGTTTCCTGAAATAGGTACTAAATTGACCTAAAACCTATTAAGTATCTATATTTGACCTATTTCTGAAATAGCATCTTGCCAAGTAGTCTCATACGGTGAGGTCGAAAACGTTGGCTTGATATAGAAATTCATCAGCAAAATTGTCACGATAAACAGCACGGACATGATATTTCCTACATTTTTTTTCTTCATACACCACTTTTTCAGCGTACTCTAAAAGGCCACCGTAGATGATTAATGCAGAGGCACCCATCCATAGCGCGTTATTCATATTCCGGGACGCACTCTCTTTAATGGCGGAACCCTCGGGGGAGGTTTAAAACGACCTCCAGTTACAGGGCACCTGCAGGACTGACTACAAACTTAGTTTGCAGGCGGTCAGTGCAATGTGAACTTTGTTTTTTATGTGTTCTATTCATTTTTTTTTGTTCCTTTATATTTATTATACCTACTTGCTTTGCCACATACCTATTGTCACACTTATTCAATTTATATATAGCGCTGAGTTGTCGATAGTAAAAAAACATATACAACACCGTAGCACAAAAATACAGTGCTACAGCTTAGATGGTTCAACGACGGCTACGACGTAGTAACCCATCGGGGTTAACAGCATCTGCTACGCAAACAACTGTACAATTACTAAGCGGCGGCAGTCCAGACAATAATCTCTACCGTTGAGTCCGAGACGGTATAATATGATGGTTTTAGCTTCTGGGCAGTGGCAATGTAAATCTAATATTTGTATTTAATTATTTTTGCAAATTATAATATTCTATTGTTTAAAGATACATTAATACTATACAAAATACATATAAGTACATGAAGTTAGAGATATTTTTGTCAGTACTGTAATTTTTATAATATATAAAATCAGTATCTTTCCAAACGCAGATTTAATAAACAATTACACGACTGGTTGTATTTTTATATAGTGTAAAAATACAACTGCATAGTCGTAAAATAAAAGCATATATTTTAACATAGGTACTTACTGTAAAATACCTTATGTACTTAGTTGGAAATGGATTATCATTTGATTAAAGGTAAGTAGTGAATGTTCCGATGTATAAGCCTCAAGGCAAAGATAATATACTCGTACTTACAATAAGCTAAGAAGTCAGCCTTCAAGGGTATTTGACTAAGCCGTTCATTACCATATTACCCACACTTAAATTCGGGATCAGGCAGGTGTTATGGCAATTGTTTTAATATTCAAACGTTATTCGCTTCATTAATTCTTCAGTGAAATCAGTTTCTGAACACAAAAAAGGATCAAACCCCAAAATTAATTAAGTTAATTTTGAAAATGGAACAATCATTATTTCTTAATTTGCATTTAATGGTTCGAACATCAGACTAGTAATAACTTTGTTCCAAATTTATGTCATAATTTGATAAAAATACCGGGCAATTAACGTCTAAACAAGGTAGTTAACAACCGCCTAGTTTATTAACATACGAGAGTAATAAGAAAAAGCTGGCATTGACACTTACAAATTTATTTCGAAAACTATTTCCATACAAAATCATCAGAATATTACTCCACAGTTTATTGACACTGTCTTACTTGACCATATACTCTTCGTTAGTTAATTAACATTGAGGAGTTAATTATTGGTAAAAAACACAACATTTTCCATGAAGATATAAATTGAAAAAAATAAAGAACATTGTATGACTCATAAAACCTAACAAAACTCGAAAGCATCACAAATGATTAAATCATATATATTTTTTTTAATTATTGTATCAACATTGGAATAATCTTAACAACTAAGACATAGCCTTTAGTGTTAGGTTATCATCTCAGTCGGCTACGAGTATGCCAATATGGGAAATGAAAGTCGAATCGTCAGCATACATATTAATATACAGGAATTAAATCCGTTTTTAGTTGTTTTATTCCAATGGTATGATATTTATAGATCGAGCTTGTTCGAGAATGAATGGTGTGCTTAGTTTAGCGTGCGAAAGGGCGATTAAATGACATTTGCCGCTGGCTGCGAAGGAAAATTAACTCGTATCCTGTCTAAGAACACATGTGAGCAATTAACCATGTAGCTCTTTATTTACAATACAGACTTCCGTGTGTTCAACATGAACTGCAATTTCAGTTGTAACTGCACTGTGGTATTTTTTCTAACTTTAAATATTAATCCTTGTATTTCAATTAAGTACTACCTTATTTTAACAAAAATCCTGTGCAAATGTTCAGATATACTGTTGCGGATGTTATATTATATATCATCCTATTGGTTAATTAAGCTGCATTTTTGTTGTAACTGCACACTGAAAGTAAATTTGCATATTCCCTGTTTTTCCATTACTTATATTCCTATTCTTAACAAAAATCGCAAATGTTTGAAATAGATTTTCGAGTATTACATTACCGTATTAATTAACGAATTTATTAATTTGGTTTGAATTCATCAGATAACTAAAACGAGTACCTAGAGTAACAATACAGTCTCAACTATGTTATAAGTATCTATTTTGATTATGTATTCCACATCAGTTCCACTGATATTAATATTTTTTTATTTTTATAAATATAATACACCTTTTTTAGATTGTCGATAAGTGATGCTCATGGATAATTAATACGAATTAATAACATTTATTAAAGAATACATTCAACTCGTGAACTCAGCATTGTTTAGTAGCGGGTGTGTTAATCCGTTGTCAAGTTAATTCCGATATGCGGCGTCACATCTGACCGCACGAGTGGAGTCGGGATCACGCGCCGCCTCTTAATGACGTCGGTGATCAAGAGCTGATATTAGCTAGAGGGTATAGTGAAACACACCACAGTGAGCAACTGATACAACGTAAAAAACAGGATAAAGTAGGTAGGTATAAGTTCGCATAATGTTACCTATTATGAACATTTGACAAAAGGGATGACTGATACTGGTTTAAATAACTGGAAGGCTACCTAGTAGGTACCCTTATGATTTCGCCTTCCTTTTCGCTGCTTTGTCTGATTATCTAGTGGAATATTTTTTCGTAAGTATGACTCAAATTTCACTTAAAAGAAAACTATAATCGACGTTTCGATTAGTGTGGCATATTAACCAGCGTGGATAACTAAGTAATTAAGAGCGATCTACTCAGTAGTAGCGTTACCTATATGTGAGATGGAACTCACACAATAAAATCGCTTCTCGCATCTCTCAGTAACATGGTTTTAGCGTTAATTTGCTGCGAGCGACGTGTTTACACCACGCGCGACTGCTCGTAGCAGAGGGAAAGAATTAACTGTTACACTTTATATGTAGCGCACATGCTTTCAGCGCGGGTACCTACTCATACTACTTCCTATTTTACTACAGTATATTATGAAAAAGTCTCTCAAAATACCTACTACTTAACTAAATATAATAAAATATTACAAGTATTACAGCATTTCATTGTGATCGCTACAGGCTCGCCCACGAGATAGCACTAGATGTAAGAGAGATTAATTCGATGTGAAGTGTTATAATTTTTAAAATAATTTTAGTACTGACTATGATTGAAATTGAAATTCATATCACTGGACTTGTAATGTACAACACTCCCTTACGCCATAAATTGTATTGAATTTATAATATTAACACCACCTCTATTATTAAACTAAAATCTGTCAAAACGTAACGTGCCTTCGCAAAACATAAATTACACCATAGTCAATTATTCAAACAAAAAAGTCAGCCAAGCGGACGCAAACAGGCTGCATTTGTCAAGTGGCGTGCAGTCGACCCTCCAACATATCAACATACAACATAACATACATTGACACTGCGTATTTTTATGTTGTGTTGTGTTGAATGCGTACGTATATCGTGTCTCATCAGTATAATGGACACTTCAATATGAACAGTGCATCAGTTTGCTACAGCATCGCCGAGTTGCATTATCTACACATGCCTGAGGGTATGTGAAATGACGATTGAGTATTAATTTGTAAAGTAACATGGCTGCTGGGTTTTAATTGTGAGAAGTTATTGTTTTTTTTGTTTGGGATTTATTACTAGTAGAGTAATAATACAGTCTCAGTTTGTACATATTTATCAAGTTCCCATTTCGATTATATTCCGTGATTGGTTGTACGAGTACCTATATGTCAAACACCCATCAGTTCCACCGAGATTAAATTTCATTTAATTTTACCTTTTCATAATACAATTAATGGCGTTAACCATGTATAACATGCGACATATCGTCAGGAATATGACCATGGATTAACACATTATCCCACTTTTGGATAAAACCAAGACCCAATAGTTAGACTTGTACGTTTGAATTCCTTTGCTAGGGCTACTGGATTTTCGGTTGTAAAAAGAAATTAATGTAAAACTAAGTACTAAAATAAAAAGGGAGTAACATCGAAAAATTTGAATTGAGTACCTAACTTTTTCAACGTATTTTAAAAAGCATATTTCTCTTTAGTCAGACAGCAAAAATAAAACCGGCAAAACGACAATAAATAACTGCACAACTTCACGTTTAACAGTCGAAAAATGTTAAAAAAGTAAATTACAACGCTCGAGTAGAATTGTAAGTTGACACGTTGTTCGCGTGTTGAACACCCGTTTGAGGTACCTTTGGGGTTAATTAAACGATTTTGATAAACAAAAACAGCCCTTCCCGATGGTTTGGTGACGAAGTCGCATTTTGGCCGTTCAACAATACCAGGAAGTCGTCAAGGTATGTTTCCTGGGAACCCGAATATACGAATTGAGTTATTTGATCGCCTGTTAGATTTACTTTTTTTTAGAAACTACGTTAAATGAAAAATTTACCTCTTAGAAATTGATCTTCTATAAAATAAACCGCCAGTATTAGTAACCTCTAATGTATTAAATATTATATATATAATTTTTCGAAGAGAAAATATATTTACAACTCAACTGAAATATTTTAACTTAGAATCTCCGGAAGGATTTTTTTTTAAAATAACCGCTATTACCACTGACACTTTTATTCTAGAGCACCAATGACACTTGACACCCCGCTAACGACTTTGCGTGCCAAATGGTACTTAAAAACTGACACTGCATTAATTAATGGAGAACTCTCATTTCATAACTGAAAGTTTTTCAGGTAATTGCGATTTTGACGGGACGAATGCGCGGTGCATAAATTATGACATACCTCTGAGGGTTGAAATGTCGGTCAGTAGGCAACAGTTTATCAAGTAAAAATTGTTTCCTTTCCTTTTGAGCTTAAATTGTATGTACTTTGTTCATTTCAAGATTAAGTAATAAGTACTAAGTATTTAGTTCGTGAGTAATTCACAGAGATATTCTAAACACTAGTAAAGCCTTGAAGCTTAAGATTATATAATAGTACGGTTATGTTTTGTGATTGATTTAAGCTTAAAACAGAATACAGGTTCCGAATATATCCTAAAAAGCAAAATCAGGACTTAGAGCGTACTAGAGATTACTTTTATTTTCCTTATTAAACAAGGATTTGGGCGTAGTTATAGGAGCACTTATTATTATATGTATTAGTCAACGTTAGTAAGCCATATAACATAGGTACTTACTTGAAGAAGGACTTTACACTCAATACCTTTATAAGAACGATATTAGTAATTCGAGTCTTATATTTTTATAGGATTATTTTTTGTTGGGATATACCTAGGTATAACTAGCTCAAATTTAATTTTACCGTTTAATCTACATACCTAATCATACATATCAAACGAATTCAATACTAATTCTATATAAATATTTTAGGTACATTTAATAATTTGTCTGTCCTAGTGGGTTTTATTTTTACGGTACATAGAAAAACGGATGTTTCCTGAAATGTTCAGATTGTTACAGCTCCGGGATATATTACGGTTATATAAAACTCATATATGGGGCATTCCATTGTGACTGGTGGGACATTTGACTCCAAAATTTGACTAACTGTGAATGATAATTATGTACTCAGAACTGGTACAATGGTGAAATTTATTTTATGATGTAGATAGATAGTTAATGATTACGTTCCCATAAAAATAAAACCCAAATAATTTGAAACTTCTTTGTAATTATCATTTGAATTCATGTGACTGGTGGGACATTGAAAAATCCCTCTCTGCTACCTTTATGCACTTAGGAGTGAATTTCAGCCCAACTACTTCATTTTCAAGTTAGCTTTTTCTGTGGGATAAAATATATTAAATACACTATCATGCTTATGAATAAGTAGACTGATGACCTTTACTGAAATGAAAATATATGTGTTCAGATTTGTGACTGGTGGGACAAGTCAAAATAATGTGAAAATAGTTGTTGTTTAAATTCAGTTTTATTGTTATTCTGAACGTTAACAATGTATTTATTTATAAATTAAATCATCAGAATTACAAGACAGTACTCTAAAACAAGAAAAAAAATAAAAACTTCTAATGTTGTCAGGTTTCTCGTGCAATACAGCCATTTGAGGAATAATGTCTTTCATAATGTGCCACACAACCGCTTTTCTCAAAGTGTTCAAGGATTTGTATGACCCTAGAGATGAAGTACATTTATTTGTGGCCCCTTTTTTTTATTTTCTCTTTGCTTTCTTTTACGCAACCTTTCCTTTTCTTTAAAAGCTTCTCTCTTGTTCGAATTTTGCTCACACTCGTGTCTATTTTTTTCTCTACGTTTTCTGTCCCATTCTTTTTCTTTTTCTTGTGCTATCTTCCATTTATCAGGGTCCTTCTTGAATATCTCTCGTGATTTCCTCTTTCTCTCTGCGGCATTCATCTAACGCAAGCAAACAAACGCCCAGTTCACATCACCGCAAAGGCATGCATTCATGCGAAGTTCATAGAGAAAATAAGCAAATTATCACCCAATTAATATTAATCTTAGTTAAGAAGAAGCACAAACCATTCCGTTTTAGGTCTGAACAAAAAAACTCAAGTTAAATAAGAAATCTGCATGCTAACTTTCGTTACATATCTATTGTTAGCCAGTGTCCCACCAGTCACTGTGACTGGTGGGACTTATTTTAAAACTGTAAAGAAACCATATAATTTACTTTTTAACCATTAAAATATGGTTTAATAGTACACCACGTCTTTATTTTTACTTCTGGAAAAAATGGAATATGTAAAGTCATATTTGAGATTAGGAAAACAACTTTTATCTCTTTTTACGTGACTGGTGGGACAGGCGAGATGACTATGTTGAAATAACGAATATACAAAAAGTAACATACCTTTACACAATATTTTTATGTAGTAATTGAGTTTTTTCTTTGTTTTCACTAAATTACAAGCGCCGAGTTCCTAAAACCATCACAATGACCGAAAACAGTGTCGCGAACCTAATCAAAATTTGGCCCCTAAGCAATTATGTAGGGAAGTAAAAGTTTCCATAGATAAAAGTGTCATTTTTTTACATTTTTTTTTTTATTTCTGTACAGATTCATTTAATATAGTTATTTGGCTATAGGGTATTAATAAAATAAGTACAATTAATTGAATTTTAAAATTTATGTAGTTTTCCTGTTTTCGATGGAATGCCCCATATATTGCTTTAAAATATGACATATTTTTATATATCTAATATTATTTACAGCTGATTCTTCATACAAATTCTCAAAGGAAACTTTTTATAGAAACCGGAGCTGGAGGCTAGGAGGTAAGTGTATAGCACGGACGGCTGCGGCGCATAAATCATGGGGTGTTTAACCTGTATCGCATCTAAATGAAGACGGCCGCAGACGATGATAATATGACTTATGACCAATTACATATAATTTTAAATATGCGATGGATATAAACTCTGAACTAGAACCACGCACAGCTGTGTGTAGTTCTTAGATTTTCATAATTATTAACGAATTTTTACTCACTTTACTTATATACTACCTACTTACTTAATCAACCTTTATTACTTTTATTTATAGAACTTCATATCGAGATAACATAAAAATTTAAAGATTTATTCTCAGAGTTCTATTTATGTAAGTTCGGAATGGGGGTAAACTATAACTTATCAGTTGCCTCTATGTTGTAACCATATTCTTAAACACAAATAAATAATGATAATGTAACTTAACGATGTCTCGGTAACATACCATATAGCACAGATGGCGACAGGTGTTGCACTCGCTCCAACATATTTTTTCGACGCGTCATTACCCCGGTGTCTATTACCCTCAAAAATAATATCCTGGCCTCAATGGCAAAGAAGCTAACATGAAATCGATGTGCAATAGTTTAAAGTTGTTTCTACTTTTGAAACCAATACGGCTAACATATTACGGTTCAGGAGATCAAAAACTTAAAAAAACACTTAAATTATAAAATGAATACTTACCTGAATGGTCTTTTCTATTTGGACACCCCAGTACCTATATTCAATGATACGTTTGATTTTCTAGAACAATATTTTTTCATACCTCACGCCAGATGTACTAAGTATATAATATAAGTCCCATAAATTATCATTCTAAAATAAGTATCGTATTAAAATCCCTAGGTTTTCGCGTAGGTTCGCTTCAGTGAAACTTGCGTTCATTTTGATTATAATCCGTATTTCGTAAATTAAGTAACAAACCACCCACGTTTTACTTATTATCCAAAAGGTACCAAGCGTAAATTTCAACAACAGTTCCTTTATTGAATCTTAAGCCTGAGAAAACAATATTTATTTACCGTGTGACGGGTACTCGGAATGCCCAAAATATCTAAGCGCCTAAGTTCTACGTGGTTAAATTGAATTCAGAGGTTTACTTATTCTGGTGGCGTTGTACTTAAAATTATGCTGAACTTATTAATGTTGCTTGAATTTTGTGAACTTGGTAATTTTAATCGATGGCGCGGAGTAAGCCAACTTTTATATTAGCTGAACAAGGGCGATAAAATACAGCTTGTTTGTGTTAAATCGCGGACCAGAAGTTGCCAAGTGTCTGCAAAGTTGTGACAGATTTATAAAAAATAGGATATAAATATTTTTTTTTATAACAATAGGCTTTTTAATAAATGCAGCAAAAAGTTGAGTAATCGCTACAGCAGATAAACCAAGAAAGGCGTTGCAGTTAAATTTGTCTCCTAATTTTACTGCAACGTTCTTTTACCAAAGTCAAATTCATTCAGTTGGAACTTCCATTATATTATATTATTATTAATTATTAAATATAAAGTAGGTATGAAATACTTATATTATTTATTTATTCAAGTACAGGTTTCACGATTTAAACCTCAATATCAAACTCATCAATGCAATGGCAAACAGACCAGACCCCGTTTATTATTTTACTAACCGTATGAGTTTTAATATAACCGAGAGAGATACTTATTCGCAATATCTCAGATGAATTTCTTGAGACTGAGTTAATGTAACTGTAATTTGTTTTTACTATACATCCAAATGTTTAATGAATATTGCTAGCAATACAATCTAGAGCCAGACGTAAAGACCGACAGCATAAAAGCACAATAAAGCTAAGACGGTCGGACGCGCGATGCAGTTTCTTTTGTAACAATAGTTATTTCTTTCAACTGAATTTTAAAAAAGAAATATAAAATAATTTATTATTGATCGAAACATCATTCACTGGTAAGCCGTTCCTAAGTTTTATTCATTTCTAGCATGAAAAACTAAACTCAAATACAAATGTATGGAAAATATACTGGAACTAGTAAGTTTTTGATTCGACAACTTAAATTTAATAAAACCGTAAAATTCGAGTAAAATCCGTTACAGTTGTTTTATTTCAATACAGAATAAAAATAAATACTTACAGAAACTTTTCCTACTTTCTATGTAAAAAGTTCATCTAACGCTTTTGGCATTTAGTCAAACGCGTACGATCATATATTTACAGAAATATAGCATAATGGCCGTTCATGACCGATAAAACTGATATGCATAAGGAATACATAAGTCTTGAGCCACCGCTGCTGGTGTACCGTTCCGTACAACTAGCAACTATATCCTTCATAGACAGCACCGCTGTCTACATAATTAATTGGTTTAATACTACGTAGCTATATTCCTAAATTTAGACATATATCAATAACTAAATACTTACATAAACTAAACGTTTAACGTTCAGTTTTATCAGAACGATGACTTAGTGTTAAATACAAACCCCATATTATATACTATGAATATCGGCGGAATAATTAAATAGCTTTGCAACAAAATTCAACGCATAACCACACGAGTAACAATATTAACTGCAGAAAACAGCCATCAGCTGAGAACCAGCAATTATCGAGCGAATAATTTAATTAAAAACTTGGGTTAACTCCGCAACAACGAAACCCGTCAGCGATAAATAAAATTATTTTGTTGGTCAGGAAAAAAGTAAAATTAAACCGGAGTTCCAACTCTGTGCGGTTTACGCCCGCGTCAAAACGTTGCAGTGGGACTACTTGTTCATTGTGGTTTATTGCGACCGCGAATTGTCTGGAAAGCAACGATTTTCTGTGTCTTAACTTAAATTTACTATTATTTAGTTACGCTTTCTAACTGTAGACTAATAAATAACATTTCTCAACAAGTACCTTTGTTTGAGGCTCTTTGTGAAATTTCTTGTTCAACATGTCTAGTTTTCAAATTTAGTCCAATATATAAACAAAAACACCCCAGATACGGTTTGCACGACGCATTAACAATTTACAATGTAAGTGCATCTGGCTGATGGTAAGCGACAAAAGGCGCAATTAATAGTAAACAAGCGCACAACGGCGTCGGTAAGTAAAGTCCGCGTCCATTAGCAGCTTGGTAAAAACGCTTTTAAACTCCGCACAAGCTGTGAAACAATTTTACTGTAGTTCTGACGTGTAAACGCGCCAGGATTAACTGACACTAGAAAGAATATGTAGCATAATAATATGATGGGTCTTTATCTCGACAACGCCAAAATCAAAAGAAGAAGGTTTATGTTATTGACAATCCATATTAGGTATCCACCGTAATTACTCAATCGGCTGATAATATAAGTACATAATTGTGCTACTTTAACAAAATCAATATGGCGGATGTTATTGTTACATCAAAAAAAAGAGTACAAATTATTTGAATGAAATAACTTTGGACGGATTTAGCTTGCGTATTTTTTATTAAGTACTTCACGGTCAATGAATATGAGGACATTCGAATATGGTAAGTAAATAAAATTTAGATTATTTACAAAATATGAATGAATTTATATTATTACGTCACCACGTACACAAAATTAAAGGTAAGCAAATCTCATAAAACGTCTGCTAGTGTACTTAAAATAAATATAATAAGTAGGTATTACAATCTGTGCATCCAATATTAAAGCAGTTTATGTGAAGATAAAAGTCCCAATAAAGTATAAAATAAGAGGACTGCTCGACCGGGCCGGCACAGCGTTGCTACTTGCTTGTAATTTATTTGTCGACTCGGTGGACCTATGAAACATAATTCTTGGCGCTCGACGTGTCAATTTTCAATAAAATTAATATCGTTTTGACTTTATGGGCCCAATATACCTCACACAAATTATAACAATTAACTTTATCTACAAAAAGAAGCCTTGCCAAAGAATGTTGAAACACAAGGAATCATTTGACAAGAAACAGCGAGATTGGTTTCAAAGGTTTGAAAATTGTTTACAGGCTATGAAAATATAATTATGAAGTAAAGCCGATCGCGTACCATAGTTGCGTAACTTAAAACATTCTTGCGTGTCTATTATCATTTCTTTCGTCATTTTGTTTTCATAGTCCATTACCGAATTGCTGTTTGTTATTTTCTTCGTACCCTATGCAGATAATGTTTTACGAGTAAATCCGCAGCCATTGTAAATTTTCTATAACGTAAACAGAAAAACTCTAGTTATTCAGTGTTTAATACGCCGTTATGGAAAATTAACAAAAAAATAAAATAGAAGATTGAAAGCACTGGACGTCGGCGGATTCACAACGATATTCCATTACTGCGCTTGGAAGTGGAATATCAAAATTAAATGTGTGCTGACCCTCATATCTCGCTGGTAGCCGGTATCACACGACATGAATGATATAGGTACTTATATATATATATATATATATATATATATATATATATATATATATATATATATATATATATATTTATTTATATATATATATATATATATATATATATATATATATATATATATATATATATAAATCCACTGAAGTGTCTCTCTATCATGCGTCATTCAACAAATTTTAATTTTATTTTACGCATGCATGCACGGTGGCTAGCAGATGGAGCTCAGTCAATCAAAACCTACAAATAAATAAACAGTAATAAATAGTCTACGGCAAATCTTGTTCCTTACAAAAATATTACCTTGTACAATGTCCTGAACATTAATTACAGTTTCTGTTGAAGGTCACAAATATCTACTTAATGGCTTAGTTTTTTTCATTAAGACTTAATGTTTGAACTGTATTATCGCCACACACGGATGCAGTTCACTTCTGGAGTCAATGCCGCGATTACGTAGACGCGATCGAGGCGTATTTTGTGTCATATACGAGTATATACATGACTACTATCGTCACTCTAATACTCGATAAAATAAACGTACCTATGTTACTGAATAGCTCCATTAGGTAGGTACGTATGATTCGAGAGCAAGGTACGTGACCATCGCACGGCTTTCCGCAAATCCGGCTAAACTGAATAGCTGACGTTCCCTCACAACCCCTGTGACTTATCTGTTGACACAACCCATCTAACTAAACGTACGACACGGTTCCCAGGCCCCAGCTTGATGTTACCTGCGTCTATACTATTACGGTATCAATAGTCATAAACTTCCGATGACAATATTTGTTTTCAACGGTGCGACGAAATGAATTTGCCGATTCTATAGCATTGTTAACGTCCGTATTCAATAAAATTTAAATAACCGTACGTATGTTTTGTTCAACACATACAAAAGAAACCTATTTGATTCTTTTATCGTATCGAAACACAGCGATCGTTTAAAAAGGGCCGTGTATTAAAGATTAATAATACCTCCCTTAACCTATATCTCGCCTGATCGGAGATGATGAGATCGTAAATGTTAAGCACTCTTCATATTGATTGGCACGGCGGCACCCCAATTAACTCGTAAATAATTCCCGTAATAGAAATACTACACACTCGTCAAACGCCTATTGAATTGCCTAACCCAAAACCAAGGTTTTCGGATAATTATGTTTACAATATATATATATAAGCCGGTAGTGTTCTTTAATATTAGAAATGTTTTCTTGTCAGTGCAACTATTAACAACATTTGGCGCTTGGTCTATCATTAAATAGTTTTTCTTTACCACCTTGCATCGTTTCATTTTAAAAATCCCTAAATGTTTATTAAACCACAACAGAGAGCTAAAATAGCATGCTCTAAGTATTAAAGATATTAATTAAAATGGTATTTCGCTGCTGTGCACAACTAAACCGAGAATCTTGTTTCGGAGGTAACCTTGTAAGGGTGTATAGCAATTAGAAATTTAGTCTGAATTAAGGTTACTTTATGCATAAAAATCGGGTCGGTAAAATACACATCAGAATCTGAAGCCCAAGTAATTGAAAAACAACTGTCTGTCTACATTATACTACATAGATATAAGCTATTCGTTCCTTCTATTGCTAATTCTGACCCAAGTTAATAGCGAGTGATTTATCAGTATTGGCGTCTTAGTATTTATCCGGACTGGTTGGTCATACTAATCCTGGATCACGGACGCAGGTGTGCCGAAACCCAAACGGCTGAAAGCGATCATTTTGGTACACACTTTAATAAATGAATTTAACTCACTCATCGAGGACTTGACATTTAGAAACTCTTAACAAGTCTGGTAGCATTAGACGCTCTAAAATCCAAAAATTATACCTGTAAAAGCTTATAAAATAAAAACTTAAACTGAACCCAAAAATAACATGGGTTCGCCCCATTCAAGTATGTGTATTTTGATGCAAGCAATAGTAATAACGCATTTAGATGTAAATGCGGCAGGCCTGCCAAAAGGAAATAACAGTATTTTATTGAAAAAGTGACAATTACAAATATTATAAAATATTGCATATTTTGTTTACTTATATTTCTCGATTGTCAAACAAGATGACTCAAGTTATATTGTTAAAGGTGAAAATAGGAAGGTAAATAACAAATTCAATTAAAAGAATTCCTAATTCGGAAAGAGGCAATTAAAAAAGTTGTACCATTTAACTTTACAGCCATCACAGGAGTTCTTTCACATCTAACGGATAACAGTTAAAATTCAAGAGGTCGGCGAGGCGTTGCCGGCGCGGGGGTAGATTGATAAATGCGCGGAAGCACTCTGCGCCTAATTAATGGGGTGTGGCACGCACACCGCATGCCATTGCAGTATCTGCAATCCTTGCTAACTGCGATGCCATACCATAACAGAGAGATATTTACGACTCTCACGCTACTCACGCTGCAATCCACTACACAGTAGAAGGTACACCGTTTCATAATAATACGCAAAAATATATAATACATACGTTATATTCACCACTCTTAAGGAGTAGTCGCTACTCTACGGACACCCAAGAGGAATTCGATTTCACAGGAAATTAAGCGCTGTTCATTTCTTGAAAATAGCAATCAAGAGTCAGGAAGGCATGCTGGGACAGGATTAGAAAGCAAAAGCACATAATAAATTATAAGGAAAGAACAAAGAACAGTAGGAGATGGAAATATAAAACGGGACCGTGATCAGTACAACAACTGCATTTTAAATACGCGGTCATAAATAATAAAGGCAAAACAATCAGCACGGAAACACCGCATCCCTTGATACCTCGGGCATTAAAACGGAAAGCAATTTCGCACGGAGAACACTTGTACAAGGCTCCCATTCCGTTCGGCCGGACAGCAGGGCGATTCATTTCCCTGATGGCCACCCATTAAACCGGTCAAGATGGATAGATAACAATCCGGCAATTACACTATAAACACAATGAAAACCGAATGTTTTCACTAATTGAAAAAGCCACACGTAGATCGATTCATTTAAGAGCACTATATGAAATGAAAGTTGGATTACGGCGTGGCGTGCGTGACATGCTCGCTGATATATTAACTCCATTGACTTTACGAGGGCAGGTGACGTTTATTAATCTAGCAGGTCACCTCGAAGTGTGCCTTCATTCGTATATGTATAAATTAAACAGTTCAATGGATCATCTCCGATCATTAAAGAACTGAGACAAAAGTTAATAATGTCGGTTTTTCACCTAAGTAAACCGAATCGTTTACATGGAAGCTTGTTGATCGGGAAATTTCAAATGATAACTATGAATAATATTATGTATTAGTACAAATGCGTAGAAAACCTTTTTAGTCATTGAATCCGACATTAAAATTAGAATTTAATATAATAAAGGAGTAAAGAAAACGCCGGCTAGTGAGTAAATTTGAAACGGTAATGAAAGAATTAGCGAGTCCGCGTCACTTGGCAAAGAATCCTAATCATAATAACTCAAGATCGTATCGCACTGAGTAGGCGACGAACAAAAGGCGGCGGAGCAACAATGGCGCCCAACGCGGGGCCGAGAGGCGCGCTAACAAATTACCAACCCGCAGATAACTAAGCAATATTAAATCATAGTAATTTGTGGTTGCAAGACGCAGCCCCTTTTCCAACGGGTTATCTTTCTAGGCGTCGGAATACTAAGGCATTATTGTTACTTTGCTTCAACAGTGATAAGCGATTCAAGATAGGAATCGTAAATTAACTCCTTTAAAATTCATTTCCTACCAGTAATTTGTTAAATTAAGTTTGTTTATAATAATGAGGAGTGATTTTCCGCATACAGATTTCATACTAGTTTTAGCCTGTAATAGAAGATAATATAATATGCATCTGGCAGTTGGCAACTTGGCGTGAAACTGTAATTTCGCCGCTCATAAAACAGAAAGCCCGCAGCTTCTGCCGGGTTCGTTGCAATCGCATCTTTTCACTCGGTTCCTTCGGCAGTGCATTTGCAATTCTAACAATCGCTATAGTTGCTGGGAATTGTAATACTTAGTCTTAATAAAGCCATTCGTAACGTTGAATATCCGGAACAGGCGTGAGCAGGGTACGCGGCGACTCGCCTAAGGCGGACCCGCTCGCGCCGGCTAAATTTACGACACGGCTTTATCCACACAAAATAAATGCTAGTCTAGAAGTTAGCCTCAAATCCTGACTTAAATATATCCAATATATTAAATAAAAAAAATCATAGAAAATAATGATTATTGATAGTGATTTTTATTTCAAATCGAAAATTCTCGTGGGTATTGTACTGTATAAGGCGGAAATATGATACAGTTAATTAATGATCTGATATCGAGCAATATGAGCCCCGCAACGCTTTCTATAAATTTTGCGAATATTGCCCAACGGACAATGAACACAGTGCCAGTAGGCTCACCAGTGCCATGTGCAATCTTTTAACATATTTTAAAAGCAAAGTCCGTGCCAAAATATTTTAATTCGGCACTTATGTAACGAGGCCCGGACGTAACGTGCCTCGTGAAATTGCGCGAAAAATGTAACGTGTGCAGTCCATATAAAGCATTAAATTAAGCCTTTCTGCGGACGCTTTTAAACCGACGTTTATTTTTATAAGCGGTCCATAAATGGGTTGCTCTCTGTGTATCTTGAGTATACCAACTATTAACAACCTATGGGTAATGCATTCAATTGAGGAGGTTTTAAGCCTACGTTAAAATATTATGTGGTCGTAACCAATCTAGGAATACTTACATAAATAACATATTTACTTGGTTAAAAGCCGAAATTAATAAATATACTAAGTACTGCAGTAGTTACTCGAGCAGCAGACTCTATGCATCTGAACGGCATAATAATTATGTAAAGTATAGATAACATGCCCTAATTCTACAGTTATTTACATAAATATTAGCACGACTATATTAAAGGACATCTAGTGAGTGGCAATGGAACTTTACGCTACTAGAATAGAAAAGGTTGAAGAATGGCTGCATATCAGGCCTGTGCGAGCAGCGCCATCTAGCGCTTTAAACGTCAACATCAAAACAGCGTTTATAACACCATCTAGTAGAAATGGCAATCACTACAGGGAAATTATAAACTAACCCTTAGGTCGACACCGCTTGGTTAGTGAATAAAAGAGCTAGTTCAAACATGATTCGGTAGATGGCGCGACGACGAAGATTTCAAACCAGACAAAATAAAGCATTAGTGCTTTGTAAGATACTAAATAAATTCAAGATACTTACAGGTGTAGTTTCGGGCCCCATACTGTTATATTCTGCAACTATTGTCTGGAACAACAACAAGATTAATTTTATAATTATATGCTTATTACATTGCAACTTTAAATGGACTAGGTACTTAGGTATATTGGTAATGCGCACGAATTAGGAGCGACTCATCAATAAAATCATTGTAGACTATTGAATACCAAATGACCAGAGGACTAAGTATGATTAATTAAAAAATATATTTTTTTAATTTATGACGCTTTCGCGCTTATTACACATTAGAATAAAACAACGTGTATTTCCATTAAAGTTGTTCCTTTTACTAGGTGGGTATAAAGATAATTGTTAGAGAGAAGTAAAAAAAACAAAGTCAGTGTTTGTAGGTAGGTAGGTAGGTTAGATATAAGTATACAAACATTGGGTTAAATTTTTTTATAGACGTATGTTTAAATTATTAATTTGGCAGTATAAATTGGTAAGTAAGTCGATACCAGTAAAGAACACCCATCAGTCAGTGAGCTTATTTAGGTATACCTATCTACCTATAGAAATATTTATTAAATATGCGATGAGTTAGGGATGTCTGAATAATCTGGTTTCTTGATGGTAATATGAGTCTGCTGTCTTAGAAGAGGTGAAGCAATTCGCATAGTAATAGGAATTACTGTTATTGATTAATTAAAAAACTAGTCCCTTTCCTCACAAAGTGAACCGATTCATTAGCCTAGTTAATTGATAGACTTGTAAATACAGGTAAGGAAGTGAATTTTATTTAGAAGGTAAAACTGAACACTAGCGCGTATAGAAAATTCTTAAGTGAGTACATAAACAAATACAACATTCCCTTTTACCATTTAAAAATAAGTGTTACTTATAACGTCAAATAATTATAACAATGCAGTATAATAAATTGTATACATACAGACATAGATTTAACTTTAAGATGATACTACCTTATTTTCAACATTAAAGGTAGCTCTTGAGAGCTAGAACTTCTTATGTAAAACCACATAAAGATACGATAGGTAAGCATTTAAATACCTACTTGAAATAATAAAACATTAAGTACTTACATAAGATTATAAACTACAAAGATACCTAAGTTAGAAAGTATTTAAATCACACATGTTCAAAATAATCTATATTAATATTATAAAGCTGAAGAGTTTGTTTGTTTGTTTGTTTGTTTGAACGCGCTAAACTCAGGAACTACTGGTTCGATTTGTAAAATTGTTTTTTTGTTGGATAGACCATTTATTGAGGAAGGCTTTAGGCTACATAACATCACGCTGCGACCAATAGAAGTGAAGAAACAGTTGAAATGTGTAAAAAACGGGGAAAATAACTATTCCACGCGGACGAAGTCGCTGGCAGAAGCTAGTTATACATAAGAATGAAACAACTTTACCATAAGACTATTGTCGGCTCAGTCGTGCTACGGTTATGGAATCTGTAAAGGCTCCGAAACGTCAGCCAATAAAATAAAATATAAAATGTTTAGTTATTACTTCATAGAAGACTAGCGGTTCGCCCCGGCTTCGCACGGATCCCTAACTTTTTTCAAAATATTCTATAGCCTATGTTACTCAGGGTGAACGTAACTCGTGATCGATTTTAATAATTCTTTCACTGTTGGGAGTGTACAAAATAGAGTGTGTAAAATAGGTACAAATCTTTCCTCTTTTTAATATTAGTATAGACTAGTATAGATAATAAAACAAAATCTGAATACCTATTCCAAGCTGCACCTTAATCCGGATTACACTGTATGAACTGTGAAATACAGCATTCATGTCAGATTCACGAAATAGATACAAATGCAATTTTTAAATACATAAAATAATAACAACGGATTTAACTCACATATTTTACTTATTTTATTAGCAGACGTTAACTATACAGTTCCCATATTCGTAGCCGACTGAGCTGATGAATGTTTCAAATACGCGAGTTGTCCTTTGTAATTGTTTCATTCCCATGTGTAATAACCGCGAAGGCATCAGAAATTAAAATTAAGTCTTGTTTAGTAGGTAGATAGGTATGTTAGAACTACCTTCCTACTCTGCGCTTTTAAAATCGAAGCAGTTTTTTTTTTTAAATAGGTATAGTACTTTCCCCTTAAAGTTTTGACTTGCAAACTGAATAATTGTAGGTCTTTAACTTTATTTTAAATTACAATACGCCCATCCGAATTAGACTAGCGTGGTCAGTGGGGTTTAATCGCCTAGTTACCTATTTATTTCTAGGAAGGCTACTCAGACGATTATAGGTTTTAATTTAAGGGTGAGAGAATACATAGTAGGTACAATATATTTCAATTATAATTAAGCCAGACTTGAAAAAAAAATGTTCTTCTCATAAGTGGAGCTCATTAAAAAGTGCTAGTAGTTAAAAAGCTGAAAAGCACCTTCGAAGGTTGCGAAGCTGCTGTGAAGTAAAGAAGTAGGTACCTATTTTCATGCATAATATCAAAGATAAGTTTTTAAACGTCCAAATAAAAGAAACAGTTAAAATATTACATTCACCAGTTTTGGTTAAGATTAATTTGTATTGGTACACTTGAACGAGTCAAATTTATTTTAAAACAGTGTAAATAAACCACCAAATAGACAAACCGTGGTTACAGCTTTCCTCCCTAGCTAGCAGTATGTTTAACCAGCTGTGGGAATCTGGGCATATCGTACCTATTATTGTCATCGACCCTATATTGATCCATATTATTATTATTACAATTAGAATGCATTATGTATATGACGCAATATTCAGCGTTACATACAACAGGTTTATATTATTGTAGCATCTCCTAATTCCAGTGACTATCAGACAAAACATTAAGAATATTTGTGGTTCAATAAAATAAATGAAATCCCGTAGGATAAATAGAAATACCCAGATTCAGGAATATGTGGTCCGTGTTATGCATTCGTGTGTCAACCCACACCGAGGTAGTTTTGAGATATCGGCGTTTAAAGTTTTTTGAGAACATTCTTCTTTTTCCGCTTATTTTAAGCAAAAAAATATTGTTATGTGGTATCATTTTTTTGTTGAAG
Source organism: Polylopha cassiicola (assembly GCA_038024825.1). Lineage (NCBI taxonomy): Eukaryota > Metazoa > Arthropoda > Insecta > Lepidoptera > Tortricidae > Polylopha > Polylopha cassiicola. The sequence goes on along the minus strand of CP149044.1, from coordinate 7,599,149 downwards.
TGCATAGATTAAGGATATAAATGTTTTTATTACAATAAATTCATAATTAAAAAGAAAAAGCAGAAAAATGGTTAATGCTTAAAAGCTATAAGGTTCATTACATTTAGCATTTATGTGCTAAGCCACATAACACTATGCAAAATTCTAATTTGTTCTTTTAAAATGAATATATTTTACACAATTTTTTTAGAAAATGTAATAAAATAAACAACTAACGTATTAAAACTTTAATGTAATTACTTATTTATTTAGTTTTTATTGTTATAACATGTTTTAAATAACATTATAAGTTCTGCAAAAATGAGAAATAGGTACAACAAGTTAACACTTATATTACTATTTATTTATTTACACTTTATTGCACAATAAAAAACAAATGTACAAAAGGCGGACTTAATGCCATACGGCATTCTCTACCAGACAACCTATATACCTATATTACCTATTTCAATTATTTCAAAGTCTTAAGCAAATTGATTTATTATTATTATTTTATCATATTGAATTAAACCAATAATATATACCTACTTCCGTACCTAAAAAGTTAATAAACCACTTAAAAACCATTTTTCGAAGAGCTGATAGGTAAATTGTGAAGACATGTCTGTCATTCTATAATAAAATATTATTATGTGTAATATTCTATTTTTTCTCACACGTTTTAATCTAATGATGGATATAAAAAATATATCGGTTAAGTGCGAGTTAGACAAGCGCACCAAAGGTTCCGTACTATAAATAAACCTGTAGTAATAAATAAACCTGTAATAAATTTAAATATATATTTTTTAATGATGTAACTGAAAATGTATGGTTTTCGTATTTTTTTCTTTATCTGTGCTATAAAACGTTACCTCGTACTAAATTTCAAGATCCTGAGTTCACGAGAAATGCCCTGTAGGTTTAGATTCCCTAGCGAGTGTTGAAAATTTGCGTCAATTCGCGACATAAACGGCGGTATCTTTTGATTGCGTTGGCGATTTTTTGTGAATTTGTTACTATTACCAAGGGACGGTAGTCCTGAGTATTTGATAATTACTATGAATTTCAGCTTGATATCTACCTCCACGCGTTACTGAGGTAAAGGGTCACACAGAAAACAAAGTAATCCTGTAAGGGTTCCATTTTTTGTAAGATACCAGATACAGATATATATTTATAAGATACGGAACCCTAAAATATGTATTGGTTTCATTTAAAATGATACAATTAATAAATTTTGTTATGATTTTTAAGTTCCTAATTGAAATAATATTTACCTAAGTGTTAACTTATACCTACAGCAGCAGAACTTATAATGATAGGTATTTGAAACATGTTATACAACGATAAAAACGTTAATTAAATAAGTACCTAGATTAAAGTTTTAATACGTTTGTTGTGTATTTTATTACATTTTCTAAAAATAAGTGCATTATAGTTATATTGGTTTTAAAACAACAAATTAGAATTTTGCATTAATTAATGTGTTAGGTATGTGGCTTAACACATTAATGCAAAAATACAAATCTGACATAGGAAATAGGCAATAATGTGTTATGTGGCTTAACACATTAATGCAAAAATACAAATCTGACATAGGTAATAAGCAATAACCGATTTTGTGCTCTAGAATATTCTACGATTTTTTTTTTACAAAATGGATTGCACTGCCATATTCCTCATGATCTATTTAATAAAACTGCATTCATAACTCAAAACCCGATTTTTTGTGGGTTGACACACGAACGTTTATCACGGTCCATGTAAGACTCAAAACGAGGTGGGTATTTCTAGAACAAATCCAGGGTGTTTTAAAAAGGATCTGAATGAAAATATTAATCAGCGAGCATGTATGAAGAATGCCATTAGAGTCTGAGAAGCTTAAGAGGTTTGCCAGGATCGCAGCAACTGGATCAAATTATGTGTTTTTTTTCTCAAGGATAGGTACGTTGACGCATATGGGAATCTATGTACCTACTAATAACATATTATAACTTATTGAAATATATCAAAATAAATCTGTTTACATTTGGAATTACGACAAGAATGACAATCATTGATTGAATGATATTAATTAAACGCATGTCTATCACGGTTTAAATGCGTGCCCTAGAGTTGAAATTCTCACGCTAATTACAGCAGTAATGATAAATGATTCTTGCAAATTAATGTTCTCTTGAAAGCGAGGCACATCCTGTCGCGCAAAATTTGTTACTATTTGAAAAGGAGCTTACAAATGTTCAAGACAAATATACAAAGTTAATAAATACGCAACCTATGTGAAGGGGATTATTATATTAACTTCAACCTATATACTATGTTTTTCAATATCTAATATTTTAGAATTTTTTTTGATTTTTTTTTAGTGAGTGGAGTTTATTGCTTTGCTGGACCGCTTACCTATCTCACAACATTGACATTTTCGTTCTAGTAAGTACAATAGGTACAATATTTTCAATTCAATTTGGTTGGCATTTACTCGAAATTCTGTGAATTCGAATAATTTAAAATATGACAAAGATATCCATTTTCGAACATTATTCCGAGAAAAAATACTAGCTGAATAGTTACGTCATGAAAGGCAAATTTCTCTCATTTCGAATTCCTATCCAGCTTTATGGGAGTGCATGAGTCAGTACGGAAATTCCTTTCGCAATTGATAATAACCTCTTCGCTCCGCATCTCTTGATGCTATAGTCTAATAGGATGAATAGAACAGTTTCTGCTTACAGTTTTTCTGAATTCGTTTCAGGACATTTAACTATTTTAATCCCTTGACAACTCGTCAAACAAAAGCTAAATCCTATCAAATATATAGGATGCAAGTCCGGTATTTTTGGCTGAAATTTAAAACCTTAATAATTTAAATATAAGCTGTAACATAGCAGGAACGTAAAATAATAGTCATTGCACACATTCGCTACGAAATTGATATATTTGGGTATATGTACATAAACTACCCAGATAGATATATATATATATATACCTAAGTACATATAATATTCGTATTATAATTATTAATATTCTAATAATTTACTTATTAACCTTAAAAAAAATAAGTAAGTAATCCAATTACAATTATGATTAAGTTTTAATTCTCAGAAACAGTAGACCTTAATGAAACGTGATTATCTTATAGTTTAAATAAATTGATAAAAGGGTCCCCAGACATAATTATCTGGGATCCTTTATGAATTAACCGACTATTCAGTAGGTAGGTACGTATGCGTAACTATTATAGACATACAGACCTACTTATTACTTTGTAACACCTTAGTTACGCAACAAGATTTTGTGTCTGTTTAGGTAAATAGGTATATACTTAATTTAATATAAGATTTTCATTCAATTATTTACATTTATCAGGAGTTGTGTTATATTTGTATACCTATAGTAAAGAAACTACTTACGAAGAATGAAACAACTTTAACGGATTTAACTCGCCTATTTTATTTTTATTGGCTGACGTTTCGGAGCCTTTACAGATTCCATAATCGCACGACTGAGCTGATAATAGTCTTATGCCAAAGTAATAATAACCGCGAAGGCATCAGAAATTATTACTTATACTTACGAAGATTCAATAAATGTCATGTAGGTATTTTATATATATGTAAGTATATTAAATCTATCTTTGAAATAGGCCATAACCTTATTATTAAGAATAACTCAACATATTTGTTATTTCTAAATTTCGAAACAGCGATACGGGGTGAAAATTTTAACGAACTTAACAGCGCCTAGTAGGTAGGTATCTACCTACAATGCAACTTTGCATATCGCTTTGATCTGTCATTCCTTCAGTCAACTGTATGCACTTAAGTTAAATCTGGTCTCTTTGTCCAGCTACGCTTTGCTAAGAGGAACGTGACACGCTCATTATTACATAGTGATAAACAAATGTTGATAAACAAACATAATACATATTATGTATTAATATAGATATTATCTATATATACATATTTATTTTATCAACGATGACAATCTGTATTATAAGTACCGAGATATAGTATTGATCTTAAACACTAAACATAGTTATACCAAACAATAAGTTTACCATTTAATCTTCATAAGTTAAATTCAACCTCAGTTTTATGTCCTCTAATTAGGAATATCGTATAGCTACTATCTATTCCAAATTATACCTATTCGTATACCTACAGCAAAATCAGATTCATAGTTTTCCAATATACGAAAGTGGAAACCAATAGTGCTATCTATTAGGTAGATAGATTGATCAATAAAGACGTCTGGTTACTCTTCACCTTGCGATTAGAGTTTGTACGTAGGTAGGTATAAACATTCAACGGCATCAGTAACTAGTCTGTAACGAAGCAAGATGAACCTAACTCACTTCCAGAGGCTAGTTACGGGAAGCGAAAATCTTATTCGTTGAACACAATCAACCCCTGAGGCGGTGGAGTATTTTCCTGATATTCCCATCAGACGAACTAAACATGGTAGTGAGCCAGCTTAATAAGCTCTCCAACTAACAAGCTAATTGGGTTAAAATGCATTGTGCAACGTACTTTGCTCTGGCACACAATGGAGGCATTTCGCTATAATATTTTACACCGGGAAAGATTAAAACGGTGTTCAACTCACGCAGTGGTTGCAGAGATTGCGATGGACGTTCTGTCGACTGAAAGACTGCGCTTTTATTACAATGCTTAGCCTTCGTATCTCACATTTTCCACAATACTGCTATAGTTATTTTTAATCTTACATGAGTAAGTACTATAGGTAGTTTAGTAGTTTGAGCAGAGAAAATAATTGAACTGAATGAAAATGGATAGTGCTTTTGAAATCCTCTACTTCTCTAGGATTCCTAAGTAGTGCACAATTTTCGTTCTCTGCGCACATATTTATATACCATAAAATGTTGTAACTACATATGTATCGAAGTATTCGTATCTATTTTCTATTCTGTGATAGGTATTTGATGCTCCGACAATTGTCCATTATAGTATTAAGTAAGCATACCTAGGTATGCTTAAATCGTAATATTATAAAAATATATCAGTTCAGTTGCTGGAATAAAATAGAAACTTTTATGGAAGAATCTCGTAATTGATAGCCTCACTTAAAATGTCTAATGAATAAAAACTTTGCTAAGTAGATTTACGTCTAGTCGGAGACGATCCCCGTAAGTCACGAGCTAAGTTTGTAAGAAAAACCTAATGCAACTAGGTTCGTTATTTGTCTGCCCGGGTGTTAAAACTTTCGGCCTCATTAGAATAAGTAGATATTATGTACGACTACTTGCAATTTAAAAGTTAGCTTGAGAGTCTAGTTAGAGTAAGTTGAAAAGTTGCGAAACATGTCAACGGAGCTGCCTCTCTAGTTCCAGATGCAAAACAGATAATAACGACACCATAGGAACTTATCTACGTACTTCTTTAGTATACATTATATTCCATTCCTATTATAAAACCTACCTACCTATTCAGTATAAAATTGATTTATAACGGCAAATATAGTTATAGGTTATTATTGTTCTGTTACCTTTTCCTTTTTATGCTCCGTCTTTTATAAATTTGCGTTTCTGTTTTGTTTATATATATATACATACATACATAGGTACATAGGTAGGTAGGATTATAGGCAGGTCTAACATAACCGTTACATATTTTGCTTGTCGAAATATTTTAATACTTTTTTTATTTCGCACTGCCAATTCTAGCTAAGTAGGACCTACATGTCATATCGTCATGATTTTTGTTCCCGATACAGCTCAAAAGCAGGATCTCCCTTGGGAATATCGCTGAGAAGGCGTTATCGCACCATAGGTAGGCAGTTATCTACCTACTTTATTCCTTCGCCTGCGTTTGGTTCAGACGTTATTTGCATTATTGACAACTGATAATGATAACGGCAGTTAGATTAAGAAGTCAACCTAACAAGTTTTATTGAATTGTGAAATCAAAGATGAAATAAATGGCATAGGCCAGAATTAGTTTTAATACCTACCTACTACATTTACCTTTGAATATGTACCTACCTATCTGAAACCTATTATTATGACAAATGTTGACACTGTTATCAACCAACACAATAATAAACTTACATTAAATTAAGTAATTAAGTAACATATGAATTTTTCATTTGTTTGTTATTAGAAAACTATGGTTTACAATTATGTATTTAAAAGATATAGACAGATAATTAAATTAGGCACTTATTAATAAAATTAGGTAGGTACATGCTTTCTGTACCTTTGTGATAAAAACCTTCCATACCTTGACATTTGTGTGTCAACATTTGTCTTCCATACCCTGTCTTACTAACTATGATATTTTAGGGATTAGGTTGGCCATGATTGCTTTTGAAATATTTACCAAGTAATAGAATAAAATGTTTGACAGCATTCATCATGAGAAAATATTATGTGTCATAGAAGCAAGCAATAAAAAATAATATGTATTAATGATGATAAAACAAATGTAATTTAGGTAAGTACTTATATTATTTGAAGAAAATAATTCATTTACCAGCAATTTCATAGTTCATGCTTAGTGGTCAGTCCCCCAATTTAAATGCTGGAAAACATAAAGCTTGCGAGGGACACATGTCAGTGTAATCAGCAAGTGTATTTTGTACTTGACTCTTAGATCCTATGTGATTCTATAAAGAATTTATACATTCAAACCTCTGCAGATTCAGATAAATCTCATTAGATATTAACAGAAGAATTACAAAAAGAGTATCCATGGATCAGATCCGCACTTAGCATATAAAAGATTAAGTACCTAGAAGTTTTGCTTTATCTTTCAACCAACAGACATTCAATGCTCAAGATAGGTGTTCCCCAAGGACCTCCACAATCAATCTACATACCGTCCAACTTTAGTGGATTGCAGTATTCTTGAGCAGGGCATCAAATCACCTTTGCTTATTTTGTGAATCATCTGTACTTAGTCATGTAACTATTATTATATTTACTTTACGGATTTAACTCACATATTTTAATTTTATTTTATTTGCTGACGTTTTGGATTCTTTACAATTTCCATAATCTTAGTTGCCTCATTCCAACATGTAATAACCGCGAAGGCATCAGAAATTATTATTTTTATATTAATTAGCTATTATTCATACCTTTGACTCTAGACTTTGTAACCATTTTCAAAAGTTTAATTTTAATCAGACTATTTGGGACACTTTACTCACACTCGGTTTTTCATTTTCAGATATAATTCCCTGAAATAGTCTTGGTAATTTATAATTAAAAATAATGAAGATGTACAAGAATGAGTAGGTATGTTAAGATTGAGCTTTGTTTGAATAACTTGTGTTAAAGATTATAAATCACTGGCACAGATGGAGCATGAATCATCTCACACATGTCTTATTCAAAACAAATTCTCACATGGCACAAGACTTCCTGAATTAAAATTGTTGGTATTTTTTATGAATGTTATCATAATTTAAACCATATCTAGAATATAATTTATAATATATTATGTATGAACCTCTACAAGAACTATTTATTACCGCTAACAATGTTGTTATGAAATTTATATTTTATATTCTTAATTTCAATAAATAAAAAAATATCTAGTGGGGGGTAACCCAATTAAATGAAATACAAATTTAACTTCATCCTCAAATGTGAGCAACTATTTTACTAACCTTCTGTTAGTATAGTTTATAATTCACAACAAAATAATTTCCTATTTTTAAAGCTTGCCTACTTGATATTGCTTTTTCCATCAAAAAATAATAATTTATATACTGATACACCTATTATATCCACTTAACTGTAGGTAATTTCAATTGATTTTAGAATAGTTTTAAATGAAAATAAAGGAAAGGTTTATATTCGAGTACTACTAATTAGTGCTGTTATTTTTGAGGTTTTGAAATAGAAACGACTCTTGTTTTGTAGTAATAACTTAGTTAATATGTGATATTCAGCATAAAATTGGCGTCTGGCGATAACCTTCCATGGGATCAGAATTTTTTATACAGCTTTAAAAATATTTAATATACCTAGTTCGATATAGATCAAATGATCCCGAAATCTGAGCACCTAAACTCTGTTTCAGTAGCAAATTTTTCTATACAACAGAGTAAATTCCTAAATATCGCACCTTCGGTGGCACAAGGGCACAATTGTCAAAAAATCCAAAAATGAGCCAAGTATACAGAAATGTTCCAAAAAAAATTTGGAACATTTCTGGATACTTAACTCAATTTTGGATTTTTTGACAATTGTGCCCTTGTGCCACCGAAGGTGCGATATGTAGAGAAACATTATAAATACATACCCTTATAAGTACGCTTGAGAAATGTAAAAGTCCAACAGTCCCGCGAAGCAAATCATTATCACATATGACACACACAATTCACAGGTTCCACTAACACAACACCATTTATTAATTATGAAATCCACACCCGCGCAAATGATAAAATCAGTTTCTTATTGACATAAACACAAACTGAGCGTCCGCCATATGCAGGCACGTTCTGCACATACGTCTCGAGAGATTTTTACTATCAGCGCGTTCAGAGATGGCGCGCTGTGCTGTGTAAGTGATATAAAATAATGTGAACCCGTGTTGATTTATAAGATGCAAGTTTTACCGAAATAAACTTAAATATCATGTCATGAAGATAATTGTATATTGAGTCTTAAACTCTGTCAATATACAGTAAAATTAAAGATTCATCATTTTTACACAACTCAAGAAATATGGTTTTTGAACAGTGCTACAACTGTGCGTATATTTCGAACGCTCGGTGACTTGTCCCTCACTTCAAGCCAATGCGGCAACTTCATTGTGCTCCAATCCCGACGAGCTTTGATTTCGATTTACGGAGAAGTGTAGTTGCATGCGAGAAAGGGATAGCTGATACTATATCTTTCAAGTCAACGTCCTCTCTTTGGATACGGCGCGATTCTCGATTTTGATATTATTTACTAGGCTGTGGTGTTGCTGTGATTAGGGTAATGACATAATTTATTTTCTATTGCGCCTATAATTTAATTTAAGATGTGATTCAGAAACGTTAACTCTTTCAAACAAAATTAAAAACAATAAAAATTTCATCATCGACGACTTTTATTGACGATTAGGTATTATAACACTATACCTACACAGACACCTACTTATTCAACTTTTTGGCTAGGCTTTTTGTTAGGCACAGAACAAGTAAGTAGGTAGGTAGGTACCTAGGTACATTAGAGTTTTATTGTGCAATAAAAAGTACTTACCTAAATAAATAAATAAAATTATTAAAAATACCAACAGTAAGTACCTACTTATGCAACTAGTAGGAAATATGTATAGGTGGGTACCTACTGGAACAATTTACAAAAAAATATTTTTTATACGAATAGTTTGCTTGCACTTCTTAATTTTTCTTATTATACCTAGGTATAGAAATTAGGTACGTCACTCTTTTGTATCTTCAACAACTTTCAACTTTACGCAGTACGCACTGCATGCATCCGTAGCATTCCCCAGTGATCTCGTCTATTGTGTTCATAGCTTTATTGTGCCGCGGGGAAATACAACCGAGTGTGTAGGTACTGGCCCTAAAGATTAAAGGGAACAGGTAGATTTGGCGATCAAGGATGGATGGATGTTATGTTTACTTACAAGTAGGTAATCAAAAATTCGGCAATGGACATGCATGTAAAAATACAATTTGTAGGTAAGTACCTATTAATAACTACTGGACTAACTATTACAATTAAGCAGTAATCTACCTACATTTTAACAGTTTCTAAAACTAAACTATCTCCCATTATTACCTAAATTAGCTCCCATGGATTTCGGTCACGTTCAAATTAAGTACTTAGGTACCTATATATAGATTTATATAAGTGTTCACTCCTGTTTCACTCGAAATCCAACCCATTTTAATAAGTTTCTGACATTGACAAGGTAATGACCGCAAATGAACAGAGTAAACACCATCTGTTCTTTTGCGTCGGTCAGCTTTCCTCGAAGCCCGCGGAGGAGTAGGTAGGTAGGTATGTTTTTCTGTATACTTTTAACTGTACCCACTATAGTACTTACCTGCTCCCATGAAATGAATGCTTAGGCGTGTAGGAATTAAAGAACCTGCGCTGAACAAGGTACCTATATACTTATAGGTAGGTATATTTATAAATATTAAGAAAAATAACGACTTCTGCGTGATATTATTTACCCACTTAGGTAAGTACTTTAATTTATTTCACTTTTACTAATTTAATTTCAATCTGTTCAGAAGGGAAATGTTCTTTAGACACTTACCGTGCTCAGATTTTAATCCTTGTACTTATGTGAAAAAAATGCTGTAAAATCAATCAACATAACTTTTAAATAAAACATGAGGAACCTGTAACCTAAGCACTATAAAGGTACCAACCAGCAAATGCCACGTCTATACATTTTATTGAATTTACTTACCTTATTGTAAAATTATGGATGTTTTGGACTCGGAATATATCTTATAAGGGGCCTTTTCTTTCGTTTGTCTTTACCTTACTCCATTTACTTAATGGTTAGGGTCTGGGGATCGATTGCTGTTTTTATCGTCTTTTGACATATTGATATTATTCATTTTAAAATTCAAGTCAGTAGGTACCTACTTATGTAGGTACTTACCTACTACAAAACAGCAGGTACCTAAGTACATTCACTTCACTCTCATTAACCACATTTCAATTTGTACTTACCTACCTAAATGGGTTCGCTCAAAGTGAGATCTAGCTGCTCTAGATAACATTGCATATATCGATGATACAAATATATTTCCAGAAATTAAATAGGAAGATGGATAAAAATAATACCCTTTTTTATCCCAGTTGAATTCCCTCAAATGCCAGTATGCAGTGAGTAGGTATCTACTATCTCTCAAAGTTAATTGCGTGTGACCCTCAAACTATTTCCATTTCAGTCACTCCACCATTTAAATCTCGTTTCAGTAGGCCGTTGTTTTAATTCTTTGAGACTTTTTATATACCTACTTACTTGCGTAAAAAAATGTTTTAGAAAGCCATTATTGTTATTATTATTTTTATTGTTACTGTTTCAGAATCAACTTATTTTACCGCATTGTTTACCTTCCTTTACAATATGGTCCAGCATTCAAAAATAACGGTTGAAATAGTATAATTCCTCCGGAACCTTATGCACACTTAACCTCCTGGGTACATTTGTACTTTACGTAGTACATAAACAAATAAAAATTCTGCAGTCTCCAATTTAAATAGCAACACCGAAATATTTTACTAGAGTCATCTAGTGGCTTTGCCGGTTACGTTAAGACATTAGATGTCAGAATTATCACCTGTTATATAATTAAGAATGTCATTAGTGTGCACACGTGATGGTGTGCGTCTGCGTTACATTAAGTTAATCCGATTTCATCCAAATTTTTACTCATTATTGAATCATTATTTGGTTTCAAATAATATAGCAAAGCTTCACACTAGTAGTTTGAGATATTATTTCCATAAGATTAATAAATTATTGACTTGAAATGTAGATTCTACTATTTATGTCCTTTGCAAAGTACAACCGCATCTAACTAATATTTTTTTACATTGAGTACCCTTGTACTATGTGAAGTACATTAGTAGTTTTCTTGCTTGTTTTCAGCATTAACAGGCATTAGTAACGCGAAAGACTTAAATTACTATGCATTTGATTATTAAAAAATACAGAAGCATGTCAGTGGTTCCAATTTTCTGACCAATACACAGATAACCATATTCCTAACCCTATGGTTAGATTTACCAATGAAACACATATTTATTTGAAATTCTATGGGACGTACTCTGAAATATCTTTTAAATATATATAAATTATAAATATTATTGGTATCAATATGATTATGGCTGCAATATAGTACTCAAAAATAACCATTTACTAGTCTAAAAAGAGACAAATTGTAAATAAAAACAATGGCCATAAGTTATTAGATTGAATTTATATAATATATTTACATGTTTTTTTGAATAAAAATGAAAATATTCTCATATTTATGTAATCAATGGACAATCAATTAGCATTCTGTTATATTTTGTGCATGTCTCGTATTAGAATAGAAAAATCTAATTGAAATTGGACGTCATGAATATGATCGTCTAAATGAACTACCATTTTTTTCTGTAATACTCTAAGATTGACTGGTAGAAAATGCCGCAAGGTATTAAGTCCGCGTCTTATACACTTACTTCTGTTTAGTTTAATGCAATAAAGTATAAATAAATAACTTAGTATTGACAAAATGATTATCCCTTTACATGGAGACGTCTAATGCGCCGTTTTTTCCTAATTTTTATCCTAATCCTGTTGGTCTAAAAGTTTTTTCCTTAGCTAGAAAGAAGGTGTAGTTGGTAATATGGTAATTTATGACAGAGAAACTACATTTCTACACTTGTTCCGTCAATAATTTCTGCTGTATAATTCAGTTAACAGGACGTTTGGCTCCTTAACATGTGCTATTTTTTGATCTTTACTTATGTTATGTACGCATAATCGTATTGTTTCTTAGTTTCTTACGAAGGTTTTTATATTTTACGGTTACATATATCTTATTTATCTCCATAGTTCAAATATTTAAAGTATTTAAGTCCAATAATTGTAAGAAAAAAATGTTTTTCGTCTAATAAGTTGAAAAATTTAATGATTTTATGTTTTCTTAAAAAATAAAATTGTTTTTGGTAATTTTGCAACTTCCATGAACATATTATCAAGGAATCTTTAATTTTCCATTGATTAGTTACTTTCAACATTAATCTATATCGGGATTAATAAGAAAAATATCTAATGTCCTTTACAAATGACATCTTAGTTGCATCCCCTTGTTCTTTGAGAAGGACATAGTGAAAAACCCGATTTTCCAATGTTTGATTTTTTTAGGTATTTTTTTCTTAATTAGCAACTATTAAACAGAGTACATGCAAAGTTTTGAAAAGATATCTCAAAAAAAGTACGTCTGGAACTCAGGAGGTTAAAAGTACCTACTTATTAGATACGCTGACAACAACACTTTATTAGCGTATTAATTTTATTTTTAATTTCTCTTCTTGGGTAGATATTTTTTGTGTAAATATTATGTGATTTTACTGCACAAAGTCATAAGTAAGTACATGATAATTATTGATCTGTAGAATTGTCAAAGAACTATATTTATAGCTAAGAGATCAGACCTACATATTAATAAAGATACTGTGGTTTGTAGATTAAAAGTCCTCGACATACGTCACAATTCTTAATTGGAAGACAACATCTAGTATATTTTAAAAAGGTACATAAAGTGTCGGATAATGTTTTGAATTAAATTGCAAATGAAATTAAACAGCCCTGTAAGGGGACGAATGATAATGACTTGAAAAGTTGTTGGACGCGAGAGTTATTAGGGTCAAACTGGTTTTATTTACCTTCTCGTGAAGACCTTGTAAGACGATCCTACTTATGGCGGAATGTTGACTTTCTGCAGACTTTAAAGAGGTGGAAGCCGAATTACTTTCTTACCGAGCACTACAGGTAAGACTGTTGTAAACTCCGGTTGCTGATTATTATAGCAGATCAATTTTCATTCAGGTCTACGCAATGTTTTCATTAGATATATAGATAGGTAATATGCAGATTTCAGAAGGTGGAATACGTCTTAAACAGTTTCACACCAAAAACATTCGTAAGTAGGTACCTAACATATACCAGATAGGTTATGAAAATCCATGGATGTTAACGTGAGTAATCAAACAACAGTTAAAATAAAAATAACCATGTAGGTGTACCATAATACCATATAAAAGGTAGTGAACTGCCTCACTGTCATAATAGACTGCCGAGAATTTTATTGCGCAATAAACGTATGTATAAAGCTATACACAGAGGATCCCGAGGCGCGTCGCAGCGCCGTGTAATTGCATTTGAACCCCTCTGACAATATTGTCTGCGACACGGTATGTTGCACGGAGTTGCACCTTTATTGACAGTGTATGCAATTTTTCATTGTGATTAGTTTTGTTCGGAAATGACTCATACGTATGAGAGGCCCAAGCTTTTATTGCAGATACTTACCACCCTTACAAATATTTATTGCAGTTATGTAAGAAATGTAATTAACTGTAGGTACCTAACAGATTTAAATTAACGTGAACTTTATGATTTCCTTATTCTTAGCTGACAGAGTGTCGATAGCGATACTTAGTCTTAACTTAGTTTCCAAAACAGTAACCTTGTTTGAGGAGATAGATAGATAGGTACCTAAAGAGTGTGTAATGATAAATTAACAAAATACGAAATTTAATATTAAATCGTTACCTACTTAATCTCTTTTTAAATGTCAATCTTTCTGGGTCATTATTTTTTACATTTTCTTAATCTCTGTGAACGAGCGCGAACAACCAATGAATGCAACAAATGGGCCATGAGATGTGGATAATAATTTATGAAGCGTAGTAAAAGTGGATGAGCACAAAGGCCGTAAGAAGTCTACAATACATTTTCAAAGAGACGGTAAATAGGTACTGATAATGTTTTCCGGTAAAATAGAGTGTGAATGCATCTGTTACCTACTTGTATAAACATTTTACGTATAAGTAGGTACCTTCCGAAATTGACTAAGAACTTAATACAACATCCTATGAGGTTTCATGGACGTTCTGATTTGTAGTGTTTTGTCGATTACTTATTCATACAATGAAGCCGAAATTTACTATATTTGAACTCTTAATTACGGATAAAGTTACTATGTACTAACGATGAGTGGTATAGTTACTAGTTCCGTGAGCGTAGTCTATTATAACTTGTCTTGGCCATCAATCATAAAATGAGCAGTTAATTTTGGACCCTTGTCACTTTATCAAAATGTTTCAAGTATAGTGGCAAGACATAGATAGTTCTCAGTCTATATGTGACTCTATTGAAATAAATACCTAATATTGTTTACTTAGTACTAAAAATATTATTGGTTGGCATTGCTGATATTATTATTTACCTACATACATAATTTCTCGATTGTCGAAAAGGACATTTAGGGACTTACGAGAGACGACAAACCAGTCGGTTTCAGGACTCCTAAATTTCGTCAAAAGGGTCTCGGTCAGGTTGTCTAGGTCTCACTACTGTGAACTAGCCCGCAAAAACCGATTGGATGAGACGGAAAACATCTTATCAGACGGCATTACGCAAGAGTTCGGACACTCGTTAAATACTTATTGGTATTTTCAATTAAAAATACCTACTTTTCTATCTTCGTATATATATATATATATATATATATATATATATACATATATATACATGTTCGTATGATTATGTTCCTTACATTTTTGACAACACTCAAACCACATCTGGCTATTGTGGTTGCTTATCTAAGTGGTCTGTAATGTTTGCTTACCTAACCGTGTCTTCTCGCACACGAAACAGCTGACTACGAAATCAATATGGGTTATATTGTTTATTTGCTCTTGTATTGGTATCCCTATCCCGATATTGATTACAAATTTATATTTGGTTTATTTGTTATAAACATCGGTTAACAAATAAATTATGATTTCTTTTCATGCATCTTATATTTTTTTTTAATCTGCCTAGCAGTTTTTTTTTACTTTATAGTTTTGTAGCTAATTCAGATATATGGGAATGTAAACGTATCTACTCTGATTAATTAGCAAACGGATCTACCTGCAAGGGAGCAGTTTACATGATAGGCAGAGTTGAAGGCAGAAGGTGATAACGACCACGTAATTCATATTATTTTATTTCATTACCTATATCATGAAAAATAAAAGTTCACCAAGTACAAACATAAATAAACCTGGGAGCCTAAATTTTTACGCCAACTAGCTAGATGCTTACTATTGCTTACCTTTACTTCACCGTGAATTACTTATAGCTAGAAGAGAGACAAAAAACGTAATTAGGGTCAGTTTTTCAGGAGTAGGCGCGGCCATGGTTGAAGGTATTCCTATTAAGGGTCTAGCGATCGATCGTGTTCATGTTTATTACTTTACCCCTTGACTATTATAGAGGTTGAAAATTTAATTCGGAACAGCCAGCACGGCGCGCACTTTTTAAACCAGGGCAGGATAACAAAGAAACTATGTACAGTGAAACTTGTTTAAGAGGGACCTGGATAAGTTAAAAACATCCATATCTGGAACACATGCTGAGGTCCCGGCACCTTGGCTATGAATTACCTCTGTTAGTAAGACAAAAGCAACCTCTATATCTGGGATAAGTTATTTCTATTTTCTTGTCATAATTACCTCTATAATTGAGAAGTCGCGTGTATTTATCTCTGGGACGTTCTCAAAAAATTGGAGCCAGATGATTTAATTTGACGATTTTGAAAAATGTTCGAAAAAAAATGTTTTTTTTGCGTAACTTTATTCTTATCTCATTCAAGATAAGGAAATTTAAAGAGGGAACAAGATATTTACATAAATAAGAAAAATACAGCTATGTAAAAATACTGCATTGACAGGTTAATGTTACCTCCGACAGATTAATGTGAAAGTATGGTATTTCTGAGATAATAAATCATAATAAAAAGATAATTGCTATAAAATAATTAGTTTTAAGCACTACGTAGGTACTGTGTTAATATTAAAACATAACAATTTGGCTATGACACGAGGTCAGGTCTAAATTTCTTTATCATATAAAAAATATTTCATTACAGTATCGAAGTATTAAGACGAACCCATTCATTGTTCATTTTTATTTTATATGTCTGTCAATGTTGAAAGTTAGCTTCGGGCGTAAATAGATATTTTTATTTAGAAAATAATAATAAGATGAGAAATATTAAAAATACTTTAAAAAATATGACAAACTTTAAACTGTGAGAGAAGCAAAGGGAATTTTATTAAAAATAACATAAACAATATAAAGCGATACGTAGAAACGACAAATACGAGGTTGACACTCAAAATAATAAAAAAATTCTCTAAAACAAATTATAGAAGAAATAAGACGCATGCTCATCGTCATTATATAGCAGCTCAAACTTTTCATATTTTGTGGTTAATCCTCAGTTAATGAATTAACTTTTATATGATATAATATTACAATTGGATAATTTAATTTATAAATTTTGTTAATATACGAAATTTCCTGAATACTATAATTGACAAAAGTTATGTTTTGGCTTTTTAGAAGATTTTTAATTAGAGTCGGAGTCGTGTTCAAAAATGTTCATGTCTACTGTATTCAAAATATTTTGTGTTAGTTGTTGTGATGATGAGACACTTTTAAAACAGAACCAGCCAACAAAAAACAGTTCTTCCAAAGCTAGAAAACGTTTGAGAGACGAGATTTGTTTTATGCCGATTTCTTTTTATTTTCTATCGACTTTAATTCTTTAAATAGTAATCCATTAGCCATAAATGGCGAATAGATTACTTTTTAAATGGCTAATGGATTACTATTCGATTATTGCTTCGAGCGAACTTTATTTTTATCGACTGCTTCTGTTTTAAGTTGTTGCATCAATTAGGAAAACTAGAACATTTTTTTTTTATACAGGAGACATAAGGACATTTTGAGTCCCGACTATATGCGAATAAAAATACATTCATATAAAATCCAATTGTAATAACTATACTTGTTATTATGAAAAGTGTAGATACTGTTAGTGTTATATCGAAAATCATGCTAAATCACATTTAGTCATAATATGCATGAAGCGCGTGGCCGACACGCACTTAGCTTGATTTTATCAGAATAAAATGTTTATTTATAATTAACCAATATGACCTACATTGTTACGCTGCTTATTTATCAATTAGGCTTTGAAGTAATGATGATCAAATCTTAATAGGTAGAGTATATTTTACATAATAGTTTATCAATGCCCTGAATAATTCCTATGCAGATTGTACTGCACCTTTACTATCGAAATGATATTATTACTATTACCTACGCATGTTTATACTTTAATGTAACCAAATAACTATTGATTTTATGATATATACTTACATTATTTTGTCAATTTTAAGTCTAACTAAGAAAAAATGTATATTTTCATAGTAACCTGTCAAGGATCACAATAACCTGTACCTTAAAAACAAGTTAAAGTGAGACAAGTTATTGTAAAAATGGCCTTTTTTATTAATTTTCTTAAAAACTATGTATTCTACACAATACTCGCTCCGTATATTTAAACCATGCATAAAGATACGTTATTCAGTGTATTCGGTAATCAGTCAAACTTCAAGTTTTTTTTTAAATCGAGACAGAATAAAGTATACATGCCTGTTACAAAGTCCAGATTTACGCCTTTGCCCGATATTTAAAAAAAAACTGGCAATACTAGCCCACTACTCTCTTCGTCGATGGATGTAAGGGAACTGACTGGCAAATTAGCCGTGGAATAAAGAGTTTAATCTCGTTTAGTTTTTGCACTAGGCGCCGTGCTGTGCAAACACAGAAAAGTGAGAAATTTCGGCTGGACAAACTTTGAACGTAAATTTTATTATGAAGATATGTGATTTAAAATATATGTGTTTGTGTGCATATAGTACATAATGTATTCAAGAGATATATATATTAAAAAGTGTATGTGGTGAGCAAAAAAATCGTACTGTGAATTTTTATATCAGAGTGAGTTGCGTTTGGACACGACAAGTTAATGTGAAAAAGGTACTTTACTTTTTTTTTATTATTTATATATAATATATATCACTTTAATATTATTAGGCCTCGATGTAAAAAGTAACACAAATTTTATTGGTATATTTAGTCAACCACCTATTCCTTATAATTTTTTGACTTTCTATTCAAAAACTGTGTGACAGGTTGCGGCTCCAATTTTTTGAGAACGACCCCTCTGTAACCGGGATAAAGTCAGTAGGTACACATAGGCTACCTCGGACCTCGGATGTCTCCTTTCTCTTTTACCTACTCGAACTTCTCTAAATCGGCCATTTTAATGCGGTTTCTCTATTAATCGGGTATTTATTTAAAAAAGACCGAAACGAGGACAAAGTCTTTATTATTACGAAAAAAAACTAAAATTAACGTCAGTACCCGAATCAGAAAAAATAATCTGCCTCCAACTTTTAATAATTTTGTAAACGTCAACAACGAATTATTAGTTTCAGGAGAACTGTCTTTAAACCACATTTTTGATATTTTTTATGGAAAATAGTGAATTGTTTACAAAATAAGTACCTTGCTTTATTGAATACACCTCTATAACAGAGATTACCTCTTTTCTTACCTCTGTTAATGAAACCCTCTGTAAATGAGACAGGTATTTTTTTATACCTAGATATCTGGGACACTGTGTAAGTGGAATACCTCTTTAAGTGAGACTAATTTACAGGTCCCTTGGAAGACCCAGTTAACCAGGTTTCACTGTATATGTATTAGGTTTTAAAAAGTAGTGATTTCAAGACACACATTCTTGTGACTTCGGTTTGGGATGATTCATACACTATATTTACTTTCATTAACCGAAAATAGTTAGCATCTCTTCTGGGTAATATTTCTAATCGCGGTCTATTAGATTGGGTAAACAAGGGCATTACAAAAAACTAGGTATGACAAAACTGAAACTGCTGTCGACTATAATATTTATCAGGCGGAGTCCTATTTTTAACCAATAATATATGTATTTACACTACTATTTATATTATATTAATATATAATACATACTTAGATTATATAATTGGACACTTTTTGACAATAACTTATTTTATCGACTATGCTCTATTAAATCAAGTAACCAACCGCTCAGTGTTCAAGTCAGTGCCTTAATATAATATTAAACGTTTGAACCGATCGTGGAACATCATCAACTTGTTGGTCGACTAATCTGCGGCTTACGCGCAAACGCCTCTAATCCTTTAATGCCAATTAATTTCTAATAAACCACTTAACACAAAAGCGATTTATACAAATCTATCTAGTAGGGCGCCTGTGAATGTCAAAGTTTTTTCTGCTAGGTACTTACAAGCCTAGTTCAATTTAGATTGTTAGGATGATACGACTATGTAGAATCAATTAAGGTCATCATAAATTAAATTGAAGTCATAAAATAAATAAAATGCACAATTTTTTAAACATATAATGAAATAGGTGACAGCTATAGAATAAACAAAATCTGTAAAATAATTTTTATTCTAAAAAATGCGTCTTTGTAATATGAAATTATGTCTAATAATATAGAAAACAATTATAACTACCTGACAGTTAACATTACTAAGTTGAAGATATAGTTGTTGCTATAATTATTTCCTCTCAAGTCATTAACCCCGGATTTTTAGGTAGGATTCGGTGGGTGATAACCCGCGAGGTCGGTTCCGGAGCTAGGAAGCTCGCAAACCGAAGCTGAGGCTATTAAAATATCCGCATTGTGCGGATGATCAGAAATTTTCTTTGTCACTTTATTGAAATCGCTATTTGATTCAAATCTAATTTTGTTTCTGGTTTCTCCTTACACGACGTAAATAATTATTTTCATGCAAACATGAATAGCCCACACAAAATACTTAAATTGGTAAAATTAAATCCTGCAAAGTGATTAAAAGTTTATTGGTAGATATTTTGGATTACTTATTTATATTTAAGTACCTTAGTATTTCACTCCTAAAACAGGTATAGGTACTTACTTGATATAATATTTGAAGGAGATATTTTATCAAAGACGTTGAAAAACCTGCAGTAAACTCACTGAATTCTGAAACACCGTTCAGTGTCTAGTGAGTAGGTACTTTCCTACGCTGTTTATACCACTGACGATATTTACAACAGTTTACACCACTTTACCACTATGATAGAATTACGCGTAAATACTTACTAATTAATTACGAATTTTCTGAAAGACATCACTAATTAAATTACTTATTGTCTTGCGAAATGGGTATTGAAATATATAACCCAGTTGCAAACCAACTCTGACCTATATATCTCAAAATGCTATGCCGTAAACCCAGTTTAAAACACTCACAAACGCGTCGTTTACCTACCCAGCGTCAGTCAGTGCTTGAGCTAAACACGCCGCATTGTTCCATCATACTTATCGCTCGCGATGCTCCCGTTACTACTTGGGGACACAAGTACACAGCGGAAGCGGTACGGCGATATTACCCAAGTAGTATTTTTATAAAACTAATTAACAAATAAAATATTATTGCCTAGTAACCATTAAAAGCTTGTATAAGTAAAAGTTTAGACCTCAGTGAGAAATTGTAGGTATATATTTTACGGTATTATGGTGTTGAGATAGGGTACCGAAAAATTACCACCTATATAATTTGGATTTAATTTGACTTGTTATAATTATCATTTTCATTTAATTAAGTACCAACTTATTTTTATTCAACAATAGTAGGTAGGTATTATTAAAATTTCCGATAATAAGTATTTTTTTCTATCAGTGTTTTACTGACCGATTAGTATACCCATATTTGACCTGTTACAGAAACGAATGGTCACTAGTCTTGCGCGCGCTCGGTCACTGAGCGGATCGCTCCGTACTAGTACAATTGAGCAAGTGTACTAGTTCGGTCTCTTAGTACATTTAGTTCACTAGTACACTACCAATCCTTTCCATGGGTAGTTCATGTTCGAGTCCGTTCCTATATGATTCTGCTCTGTCCGACCAAAATGACCGATCTTTTCCGCTTTTGTATTAAAGGTGGCGCGGCTGACATCATGTCGTCTCGCTTGCACGCGTTTTGCACAAGCGTATCACTAGAGTGCGTGCTGTGTTCCGTCTTGCTCTTAAGTAAACTCTTTACTTTGAAAGGCTGAGAGCGGAAAGCCGTCGGTTCGATTGTTATTTGTTCTGTGGTGGTAGTGTACTAAACGTACTAAAGAGCGAAACGAAACTGAATAGTTCGGTCTAGGACAGGGAGCGGAATCGCTCTTTTTAGTACTTAGTACGTGTACTACACAAGCCTAATGGTCACTTCCTTGTTAAAATTGGTCCCTAGTCAAACGCATCCCATGCAAATAATCAATCTTCGAGGGCAAGAGGCATGATTTGTTTCACTAAATATTATTATGACGTTAGCATACTCATATACCTACTTATCTTCTTTTCAAATCGCTTAAAACTTAAGCTTTCACCTATCCGCACGGCACCAGCGCGGCAGCGCTCGCCGCACTATTTCAGCGTCATCCCGTGAATCAATGCGGGACAGCATTCAATGACAATGACATGGAAATGTGGAGCCGAGAACAGCCGCCATTTTGTTTCCGCGGTTTGGCTGCCGAACGTTTTAATGGAAACAAAAGTTTGGCACTCTATTTACCTAGCAATGTTTACGTTTAATGTATACCTACATAGACAGTCGGTAATTGAGGTTTAGTAATAGGTAAGTAACGTGTATATTTAATCAATCTGTAGGTACAAACCCCTCTAAATATTCATAAATACCGACTAAATATTCCGCAAAAGTACTCCAAGTGCCCAGTAAGTATATATACTGGTTGCCTTTTATGCCGCAAGTACGAGCTTTATTAACTCATAATGTCACAAGAAATACTACAGGCAAGTAGTACAGTATTATAAGTACTCAGAATGTGGTAATAAGAAATTATTTTATAAATTTAATATAATTTTATAACAAAGCAAACAACGTCAAGTCTTGAAAGTGGGCTACATTGGAAGGCCCGCAGTTGAGTTTGTATAACCCACATTAGTCGGCGGGATGATGTGTCAGTGTATGACAAATACAGGATGTCAGGCACAGTTGACAAATAAACAGTGATTAACTTTGTGTTCCAGAACTGTTTCTTGCGTTGACGTAATATTATTATGCTATGTATTTAACGAGATTTATTCTTCCGCTGGCCGGTTGTAGGTACACTACACAGCACCAACTACGACACTTTCAGCTTTAAGATAAAATTAGTGTCAAGGACTTAATTATTTACTCAATAAGGACATTGTTCTTATAAATACATATTATTATGTAAAAGAGACTTAATTATGAAGTCCAAAGGAAACCAATATAATAGTCTCATATTAGAAGAAACTGACAACTTTCCATAGAGATACCGTTTCATCTATCAACACATTTTACCCTGTCCAAGATATTCGCGTCTATCAAAATTAAGGATGTACTGTAGGTACCTTGTCATTTACGCAGCCTTGTTTCAGAGACGACGAGTGACGTCATGCCACGTCACGTACGGGGCTTTTAAGAAGTATCCTTGTGTTTACAGTGACGTCGGTGACATCACAATGTATCTACTAACCTATACTATCTGAAGCTTTGCAAGTTGATACATGATAAAAGTTACACAAACTTCAGTGTTCCTAGAACAACTTAACAAGCGTAGTCAACAAAGTTCCAATTAGTTTATACTCGTGCATTTGGCTCTAATTTTAAATAAAATACACTTAATCGCTACGGACTTATTCTGGTTACTAAACTAACTTAATCTAAAATAGGAGTAAGTGTAAAATTATATAATTATGAAAGACTTATACAAGATATACTTTTATACTAGGACCCCAGAATTGTGAACAGCTTAGTGCATGAAACTTAATCCTCACACTTTTCTAGATCGTCATTTTTAACAGTTTTGACATTCTCCTCATAACTATACAAAAAATAATGATGATTTTGATTTGCAATAGAGCATCGTCCTAGTCTTATACACTAATAGGTACTTAATTAAGCAAAACCCAGCGTGGCTTCAAGTCTGGAATATTTCAACGGTTATTGCGTTGTTCAAAGTAGGAATTTCAGGCACGGCTAGTAATTAACCTATAAAACTGATAACAATAACGAAATAACTATAAACTTTATGTTTGTGTTGAGGTATAAACAGTAAAAGTTTAATGAAAGGTAACCTTTTATTTGTGCGAGCAGTTTTTAGGAAATTCATTAAATAAAAAACAAAATGGAAAAATAATGTTTTGATAAAATAACATTTCCAATGTATTTCATATTCAAATCAAACGTTTGCATAAACCATTAGAAAACTTGAGCCGATCATAATAACGTAAAGTCGAGAGAAAATAACACTCTGGGATCATTTTGGAGTCGATGCCAGCTAAATTACATGTCAAATGGTTCGAAATCCAGAAATATTCCTCGATAATTTCTACCAGCCACCCCGTGGGGGCGCCCCCTCTGCAAGGACATCTAAATGTCATTATAAGTTTGAGCAGATACCCGCGCCCGCGCCCCCCGGCGGTTTGCCGATGGTTTTCATGTTACTCCCGTTTATTTGTTGAAAGTTGAAACGATTTGTTTGAATTTACGAGTTTAGCATGTCGCTTGTGGTCAACTTGTAGAGCTGACGTGCTCATTTGCAAATTCTTGGATATCAAACGCACGACTACATAGGCTATTGAATAATATTTATTTATCTTTAAAATTTTAAATTGATATGTTTTGCAATACTTGTCTTAATCGTCTATCTGTTATTACACTCGTTCTATGACATTGAGATTTTTTTTTTGTTAACTAATCTCAACGCATAAATGATGTAAAAATATGCAGGACCCTTCTAGAATATCGTTCCCACTCTTATTCGGGCGGACAGTCAAAAATGTAGATTAGAATAATTATCATAATAATATCAATTCATACTGAAAAACCAATATGACCCAATGTTTAAATTTTTAGTATAAACTAGCCGTGCCCGCGACTTCGTCCGCGTGGAATTTAAGTACTGGGACATAAGTATGGATAATTAAAGATTTTTTTCTAAAATGAGTTACTCTTTATTACATAAGCTATCTGCCAGTGAAAGTCCCGTCCAAATCAGTCCAGCTGTTCTATAGATTAGCCGGAACACACAGATAGACAGACAAATAATATAAAAAATATAATATAGGTATGTATTTAATATTTCAAATGTAAATTATAAAATGTCTTTATAAACCACATTAACAGCTTTTCCTTCTGGGGCTAATATGAAAATGTTATCCGCATTACTAACCCGCGAGCAAGCCACGTATAGTTGGCCGTGTGAAAAACAATTCGACCTGAGATCAACTCCAACAGCCTTTAGCGTCTGCCCCTGAGACTTGTTAATTGTCATAGCAAAGCAAACGGACACTGGAATTTGTGTCCGTTTGAATTGGAATGGGAAATTGTTGGAGATGATTGGTATTCGTGGTATGTATACAGTTTCACCTGCACTACATCCAGTAAGAATCTCAGCTTCGATTAAGTTTCTTTGTAAAGAAGTTACTCTAAGTCGGGTTCCATTGCACAATTTAGGCGGAGTAAGATTTCTCAATAGCGATGCGTTGTAAGCGTTTCGTCTGGGCATTTTTAAAATCAAAGCAAATACATACAATAATACATATATTTTTTATTATTTCAATAAATCTACGTCTACGTAGGCAATATTTTTTTAGATTATATCCGATATTTTTCAACTAATTCACAAAGCAAGTTCAGAGTCCGTATTTTCATATCCAAGTATAACATCAAAATCATCAACTAACCGAATCGCAAGACAAACAAAATTAAATAGTTTTAAACGACCAGTTTGTATTTAAGTATACTTTTCAGAGAAAAAGCTATAGCGCGTTTTAATTGCCTTGAGGCGCCATCTAGTACTATATTATGTAACTATAAAATCTCCTATAGAAAAATTACCTTTAAACTTTAAAAGACGATAGCTTTTTTATTTGACATCCGATTTCGATGAAACAAAGCCTATATGTTGCTCAGGGAAGAGCTTAATCTATTAGTGAAAGCCGCGTCAAAATCTGTTCAGTAGTTTTCAAGATTAGCGAATACATACAGACAGACAGACAGACAGACAGACAGACAGAAAAGAAAATCTAAAAAATCATTTTTGTGTTCTGTTACTCTTTTATTATTGCCCACACCCATTTTTTGTTAAAAATTTCAATTGTACAGACACGCGGTTTCTACTGTTTTATTATATGTAAGATACTGGAGCGTCATTTTTCATCATTTCTAGCTTCTTGAAAATAAGAATTCAAGTTCTCAAACATCTTATTTATATTTAGTTACTTATTCCCGTTAAAAAGTCTTCATATTAGAGTAATTAGAGTCGAAAAGTTTTTTTATGAGACAATCTGCTAGTATTAGGCGCTTAGAGAAATCTGTTAAGTCAAGTTAAACAATTGAGTGCATTATTCGCCGATTCAGTAGCTAGTAGCCGATAAGCAGACTGGTGATTCCTAGACGGCTAGCAGGCTTTAAACGCTCTAGTTTCTAACTTCGGCTTTAGTATCCATCAGACGAATTTAACTCAAAATCAATGGTGCAAAAATTGATAAATTATAGTTATGAACCAAATTTATAGTCCAAACTCTCAATTTCTTTCATTATATATCTTACAACATATTATGGTAAGTATGAAACATATGTGAACAACAGGCAAAAAACCGGGCCTTTATGTATGAACATGAAAACTTTACCAGTTTGCGTCCCTTTTAGCGAAAGCACTCACTCTCAAATAACGGGGTTTTGGACAGCATCGCTTTAAATGGGTCAATAAAAAATTAGGGTCAACGCCGCGAGTTGAAATACTTGTAAATTACACTTATCTTATTCGCTTTTTCATTCACCTTACCTTTTTACAGCCCCTCTTAGAATTTATACCTACATGCAATGTCCTAAACACAAGATTTATATACACAAGTTGGAATATTCAAACACTGCAAACATTATTTTAGATTACTACATTTTCTTATACATGATATATTTTTTGATAAATAGGTAGCTTAAATGGGGACGGAACAATAGCTATTCAGACTCCCCCTTTTCAACCCACTCCACTCCCCATCAATGAAGTATACTTTCACAATAATTAGGCATGTATTTTCCACCCTTGCACTCCAACATGGGTACTAATTGAAAATTAGCTGGACTTGTTGCGTCCGGTCACGTAAGACCGAAGCCGTACCAGCTTCATTGCCGGACCGCTGCCAACCCTACGTGTAAAGGAGGCAACGACAAAATCAACTGCATTGACATAGGTTAAATTTACAGCAATATCACGCCTTCTTTGTTTTTAAATGGTATTTTTACAAGTCAAGTCGTACCAGTAAATGAGTGCTTAACATAAATTTAATTGAACAGGTCAGAAATCATTCATTCATCAGAAAACACGTCCACATAAAACATAATACTTACATATTTGTAATAGTTAAATTAAACATGAATTGACAAGATTGTAGAATAACGACAATTGACATAACGAGGTCATCAGAACATAGCCCAATACTTACGGATGCCATAATCACAACATGCTTTATTTGATTTTCAGTTTAATCATAATAATATACTGATTCGTGCACGCAGGTACGTTTTCTTTACAGTTTCAGTGATACAGCTTGTGCACCACGACTGCACTCATTGCAGCTGCTCTCCAACTACCATTTATTCAAATTTGTACGACCGCACGAATTCTGACGGGCTTATTGAGCACTCGCCGCAATTTGTAAATGGAAAGCGTTCACGTGAAAGAATGGCCGCCACCCTGCAAGTTTTTGTTCACTCGAGGGTATTTAACACAGGTGCTGATGTTCGTTTTTTCACTGCTTTTCAAATAAAAGGAGTTAATGTTTTAGTATTAAAATTCTAATTATTACATCACATACTTAGATGTGGTAAAGCATTTCGAGGTGACCTCTATTTATAAGGTAGGGTGTATTTATGTAAGTAATATATTAAACACTTAGAAATTAAATCTTTAAGTACAAAGCAAGCTTCTAAAAAAAGTACGTCGGATGTATGCGTTATGAACGTCTGGGCTGAAGTAAATTAGTTTATTAGTAGAGTTGCTTTGTCAGGCCAATTTAATTTACATAATAATTTTTCAACTCTTCCCTATTTCTTACAAACAAAATAAGATGAGTACTTAGCTTAATTCTGCTTTTACATTATTTTTTTATTATACCTATGTAAATAATACTTGTTTGAACCGCTGTATAGCTCATATTTAATTCAAATACTAGGAGACTCACAACTCGAAACGAGGAGAAATTCTCCGAATTGTGCGATACAACTGTTTGTGCTGCCAACGTCAGCATTATTATTTAATATCATGCTACAAGCTTAACGTAACAAATCCCGAAGGTACGTAATAAAATTGTTTCGTCCTGAATTTATTTCGAGATATTTCGAGGTGCCGAGCGCAGGCGTAGGGAAATTTAAGTTAGATCTCCGCAAAACTTTTTACAACTTTTATAGAGCCAGAAAATAACATTCTACGTTTAGGTATTCCGAAAATTTTTTAAAGAAAAATAATTTCAATTATATCTAATTTATTCAAGAAGTTCCACGAAATAATTTTATTACTTAACATGAATCGTGTAAATTTAATTTGCAGCGTTTGTTGGGAACAGTTTCTCTAGTGAAAACGGTAGGTAATTAATCTACAAATTGAAAGTTATTATTTGAAAATTTATTATCCTGATCATTACGGAAAATTAAGTTGAGCCGATTGAAATCGAAATAATTAGAGTAATATATATGCTCAGGGTACTTATATCTTTTGCATATTATTATTATTGTATGGTTTATTTTGTTTCTGTTTGCCTCTAATTTTGTATGTGCACCAAATAAATGATTTACTTACTTACTATAATATAAACAATAAGCAACATCATTATTTGCTTCCTAAATATTTATTATAGCTAACGAAGCCTTGTGACAACATAATGATAAAATAGCCATTATCCAACTGTTCACATCATACAAGATATCTTTACATTTTAGTCGAAATGCTGAAAATCCATCCATTTCTAGAGATCCATTGTAACTTTATTAATATTCTTTTCTTTTGTATATAATGGTTTGTAGTTAATGGCTGTGATTTGGTATATATTGGTTGTTATTATTTTAATATAATATAGTTTGATTAACTTCTGACCACGAAACCACTTCGTACGCGTGAAATAATTACCGTACTGCTCCTATTGGTCTCTTCAAAACTGGCAAAGTGTCATACTAATTTTGCACCCCCGTTTTACGCTCTTAGGGGGTGTATTTTCAAAAATCCATAATTCTCACTTACGTTATAAAAGGGAGCCTGTGATTTTTTTTAAGTTTCTGACCCTTTCAAATTTAGGGCATACCTAGTCATTAAGTCAGCTTCTCTTTTTATATAATGCTAAAAACAGTTAAACGAATACAACAATTTTTCATGTGAAAACTACGTCGTGCTATGCTCAGTATTCTACTTAAAAATTCCATAGATTGTGGCCTATGACAAAAATTGGCTTCATTTTTTTTATACTTTACCTAGTAGGTACCCACCAGTAGGTGTAAATTCAAACTATTGCAAAAAAAAATATTTTTGGCTTAATTTATGCTGCCTTAATTGCTTACAGTGTGAATAGATCCACCTTCCAATTTAACTAATGAATTTAATTAAACATTTTCTTTTTGAAGTTAATTTGAGACAGTTCAAATGGAAATCTGATTTGGTACAGAAGCCATTCCAATAAATAAGATAACATTTCGTAAATGAATCACATCTGTAATTGGGAAAGTTATATGGACTCGCAAAGTTTCATATTTTTTATCTTTAGAACCAAGATTAAGAAGGCCGACGGAGTTTTAGCATAAATATAAACTGACACTTTTATAATATAAGTTCAATAAATTCAGTACATAATATACGTTACGTTAAAAATATTGTATTCTTACAAATATTCTGGTTTCTTATACTGTGTATAATTTTATTATATAAGTACGTATTTACGATTTAATAATTTCTGATGCTTTCGCGATTACATATTGTAATATAACAATTCTCTAAACATCAGCAAATACAATAAATATGCTAGTTAAATATGTTTACTTTTATTCTAATAGCTATATTTTTTAAGACAATATGGTAACTCGTTGTACCTTACTTACGTTTTAAAAAGAGAAAACTAGTAATTGTAATAAAGTATTTATTGTTTGACCAGCAAATAATGTCCACTCCAATAAAGCGAACAAAATAAGTCGAGAGAAAATACGAGCCACATTAGGAACCTTTGTAATTGCCCGATCTACAAAAACGAGCAAATGATTGTTTCGCTAAGGCGGTTGGAAAGTTTTAGCTAAGTATAAAAAAAGTGTCATTAGAGACATAGGATGGTACTTACATACTAAGAATACTTAAATTGTATCGTTTCGTCCTAATAAATAAATACAAAATAGTGTATTACGATGAAAGTGAATGTCGGCGAACAAAATCAGGTATTACAGGGATGTAAGAATACCGTAAAAACTCGTTTAATTTTTGTTACCCGCTTAATTTATAAGAACTTAAAGCCCCCCTAAAAATGTGACATTCGATATTCGAGAACGTTATAAAACGAATGAAAAAGGATGAAGAAGCGAACGAAAACTGACCACGTGTTCACTTATGTCGATTCCATACATTTTTCAATCGTCAGCTTAAATTTCCATTAAATATATGAATAATAATAGCATGAGGTATACATTTGCAAAATTATTTAATACAAATTACTTACGTTTATATGAATTTCTAACTTTAGATGTTGAATTAAACATTAGTGTTCATAGTAAACCCCGCGGGAAACATTAATGAAACCGTAGAACTTTACTCGACAGTCAAGCGTCTACAAAGACGTACTTAGTTCGTAGCACGCCGTAGCGTAGCGGTGACGAAGCATTTTCGTAGCAACGCTACGAATATTACGCAAGCCATTAACTTACCATACCGTCGATATCAACAACTATAAAAAAAAATGTAGCATTCTATATTGTTCAATGATTTTAAAACTACTAAAGCAAATAATACTTATGTCAATTTACGTAAAATTTTATCTTTACAATATTACTGCAGGTCTATTCAGAACATCTATCCGGCGTCGCTAATATAAGAAAACCAACTGTATTTTCAAAGTAATGTACTCTTGTACATTAATACATAAAATAAAGTATCTATGCAACTTGTCCTTGCTTAGAGATTACCAATAAGAATGAGATTGTCAGGCTCATGAAGAGCGTGCATTAGCATAGTGGCAATAGTGTCATGCGCTTGTTTATTTATAAAATTTATTCTGTTAACAACATGGCTTGGAAACATATTACCGTTTTTATAAAGCATAATAAGCTAGTAGTCAGTGCCATATGCCATCGCATTCATAAACTCAGGCGCCAGGCCGTCGCACATTATTGTAACTTACTCCCGCTCCTTGTATAAAAAAAATAAACTGAAAGACAAAGCTAAAACTCGTTTAACTAAAGATCTTCTAGGCTCTATAATATTACTACTGACCCTAAAAATACTCTCAGATGATTTTATAAAATCATAACAATAATAATTTCTTTAATTCTAGTTTTTTATTTTACTTTGCGTATTGATTTTGTTTGTTGTCAATATTGTATATTATTACTAAAGCATTTATTTTGTAGTACCTATCCATCAATGTAGGTATAA
The DNA here is from genome assembly GCA_038024825.1 of Polylopha cassiicola. Lineage (NCBI taxonomy): Eukaryota > Metazoa > Arthropoda > Insecta > Lepidoptera > Tortricidae > Polylopha > Polylopha cassiicola. Next base: position 7,567,851 of record CP149044.1, on the reverse strand, counting down.
ACTTAGATTCCGATCACGCGCCATGACGCGGAGATTCTCTGCGTGATGGCTCAGGGCGTCTTACATAGTAATAGACCTAGAGTAGTTATATTGTTACTAAACCTTATGATTGAGTAAACGTCATGTCTAGATATAAGAAGCTGTGTCCTTTTCGAAAGCACGAATTTAAAATATTGCAGTTTGTTTTTGAAATGAATAGACGTTATTGGGTTACCAGGTACAAACATAGCTAGACGTTCGAATAGGGAATAATACAGAAAAATAACATACACACAAAAACACATTTCCATACACAAACAGTCAATGAAAAATAATCTTCCATTGCCTATACTGACTAGGTCTTTCCAACGAATGTTGACTACGAATTTAATTTTATTTAGTTGTAGTAAGTATTGTAGATATTAAGATTGACGCGCACGTAATATTATGTCCAAAACACAAATAGAGTGAGAAGAAAACTCAGTTTGTACAACTGCAAACACGATTGCCGCTAAACGGCGACTTGGTACCCGCATAGTAAAGAGAAAATAGCAGACTGTCTTTGACATATTTATGCCCGTCCATTATATTAAAAAGGTTGGTAAAACCTTTTAAAACTTATCAGATGTTACAGTGTGCAAAATTGATTTGTTCCTTAGTTTTCCTTCCTGATCTTCAGTACAATCTTCCAAAAAATGTTTAGTTTTTTAACCAGGCTGAGCCCAACTCAGGTGAGGTAACTTTTTGGCAGTCTAATCGCTCCCATGTAGACTTGAAGTGTAGATACTCCGATTATTCATAAAAAAATAAAGCTGTGTATTATCTCGATATTTTAAAAAAATGCTTAGTTGATGATTTACTATTCTGTATATAATTTTCTTCTATTGGAGACTGAAAAAATTCTGGGCACGTCTCGGGCGAATATCGCCGCAAGCTGAAAACAGCTTTACAATCTGGCATGTAATGGAGATGTGAGATCTATTTGTTGAGGTTTTTTTGACTATAGACCGAAAATTAAAACATAAGTTGTGAACAGATTATAAACATAAACCTAGCTACAAAAAACCTCATAGTTATAAAATTAAAATTAAAAGAAATTGTATTGCTTTATGTTTACTATCACTTTAAATATTTTTTGCGTAGGTAAGCAAGAAGGTACATTTTAATATCCTTAATATATATTTTCAAATCAGGAATTATGGATTATTCTTTACAGTTTGAGAGACATTGCCTTGGCATTCGCGTAATTCATGCTTGACCAAATAAACAAGAAGCTTTACAATTTATTTAATTAAGGAATTAAGTGGCACGCACTATTTGCCCCATATAAAAGAGTCGATCGCAACCAAAGCGACACAAGTGAGAAGCGACTGGACTGGTCGGACTACTCACTTCGTCCATAAGAACTTTAATTTTACATCTGTTATTTTTTACTCAAACTTAGTTCACAAATGTTTAGACAGTGCACGGCGTCATAGTTATATTACTTTCGGCCATTTTAAGTTACCGTTCAAAATGGCGTCTAACTACACGGACCTCGTTGGGCCAATGGCATATCCATTGAAAATGTTAGTATCGTACTGTATGTGCCTTTATCAATTTCTGAACGCCTCTAAAACTGTTCATGCCAGTTCTACGACCACATATTCATAGTCGGCAATTATAAACGGTATTTTTGATGATAAATAGCAAGACACAACCCGTTAAACGTAATCTACGGAAAGGTAGAACTAATTCAAAATGGCCCTTATCGTAAGTCACTAAGACATAAATTTAAAAAGCGTACCCAAAAGCCAACCACTTGCTGATTGATGGTCAACACATTTCAACATCCTATATGTCCCCTTAAAATATGGTTCACCATCTAGTTGATTATCATAGCTTGATACCCTGAAGCGTATTTTGCTTGCAATTCACGTTATACGATGTTCTTAGGTACTTCAAACATGGAATTGGTTACTTCAACCTGTATTTTTTGTTATTGATTATTCAACCGACGAAAAAAACGGAGGAGGTTCCTTCTCAAGTCGACGCGTATATTTTTTTTTGTCCTTTTATTTTAGTAAAGTTTTATTTCATCAGGGTGGCTAAGGAGGTTGAAGAGCACATGCTGGGCTGGAACATACCAGAAGACCATCAGGACCTCGTTCATGAACATTGGAGAAGCTTCCCGGCCGTTAGCAAGTACTGGCATTACTGTATGGCTCTCATCTATACTATGCTGATGATCACATCACTAACTGGCAATGGAATCGTCATATGGATTTTTGGAACGTGAGTAAATACCTATAAAAAAGCAACGTAAAATAGGTACCTAAAAGCTTCATTCTTCAGTTTTAAAATTAAAATGTTACTTTTAATATATATTCTTTAAGAATCTTCTTTTAATCCTCTCATCTCTGAATACAGTACCGTAGGTACATAGTAAATATAAAGCCTTTGTGTTAAAATACTTTTGGCTATTTACAAGGTACTCAAATCCTCATTTATTACGAACAACTTTAAGTACCCATTCTGAAAATTAGAAACGAAGTTTCGCTTTCTCTCTCGCTCGATCTTTATTGACAAGAGGGAGAAAGATGAACCGAAGGTATATTAACATTTTGCTGGTTGAAATAGAAGGCTCGAACTTCAACATGACCGAGTGCCTTTCATTTACAATGAGGTTGGACCTTTGCCTCCGAATTTTGAGAAATTTAAATTTAAGTAAATAGCTACATAGGTGTGTGCCTACCTAACTGTTAATTATAAATCGAGTTTGGAAACTTGTTGATCGATTTTTGAAGATAAACCATCTAAAATAAGGAGGAGGAGGAGAGGAGGAATAAATACTTTCGTATTATTATATGAAAATATTTATTGGTGGTGGTAGCTCCTTATATTCGGCATCATGTTCAAGTTATAATAATAATAACTTGAACATGACGTCAGCCTCCACGATAAAGCGTGTGGTATCTCAGTATTATTTTTGATAAGGCAAGCTTAATATTATACACTTTCTATTTCGTATAATATATCCACAAGAAAGCCACGTTAAAGATAACCCGATGAAGAACTAGATGATAAATATTTGCCACTCTAGAGTAGGTATCTACTTGTAGCTAACCACTAAGAAAGAAATAGGATTTAACGTTGTCAAAGCTCGTGCTTACTTTATTTGGTTAAATTACCAGGTGCAATCGAATATTTAACCAGTTGTATTTAAGAAATTAAAGTGACATTATTTATGTACTTACTTATGTCAACAATATTTCTCTATTTAGTCTTAGATTTGTATATACGATCCAGAATAATACCCTTCGTGAAGTCCCAAGATCGTTCGTAGACTTGAAAGCCCATAAACTATTCTTTTGTCATGTGGACAACCCTAATTGAATCTAATCTCGTCACAGTTGAAAATTCATTCCATCAGTTTGAAAACCGTAATAATGAAATTCACAAAACTCCGTAGAATTAGTTAAGCCAACAACTCAGCGGGTGGGTTAATAATGTGGAACAATTTGATCAGATCGAGTGTTGCTGAGAGCCGTCACTCGGCGCCGGCGGTGATTTAATTAAGTTTCTGAACGGCCGACCCGCTACCACGCGACAGAAACAGATAGAACAGATTGTGTTTTGAATTTCATGTCGTTATCGATATGTAGTTACCTATATACAAACATTGTAAGTGAGTACATTGTATTTGTATGAAACGCGCTACATGTAACTTGATCCTTGAAGATTTATCAAAAGCTAATAGCTAAAAATGTTGGTAAGTATAATTTTCTGAGCGAAATGACGAGAAACAAATAATTACCTTTATGTATTGTTCATCTCAGTTGAAAAAAAACCTCTGAAATAAAATAAACCATAAGTAGCAACCTACGTTTTTTAATTCAAAATCATGATTAATAAGTAATAAGTTAAATAGGCAGGTAACTAAAAAGAAGGCATAATAACGTAATTATTTTAGTCGTTATGACAAGATGCTTATTTGAAATCTTTGTTAAAGTTCTTGTTATTATTTTAGCTGAAGTGATAAATAGTATCTACGTGCTTGTAGACAATCTTTGTATAAACGTTCAGCGTCAGTAATCCTTGACGCACAAAAGAAAAGAATTTGACTTGACAGTTTGGATAAGAGTGGTGGGCACAGTATTAATTCTTTCTTGGTAGGTATAATATAAGGTCTGTATTATTAAGACATTTTTTTAGGAGCTTTTTCTGTATACGTACGTAATATTTAAACTTTTTAGGTTTCACTAATTTCATTTATAAATTAAATATACCTACCATATAATGCCTTATATATCATTATGCTAGTACAAAAATCATGCATAATGTCACGACTTTATTGCTAGAAAGCCCCTTTTTTATACTTCCTCACTTCCTTTCGTTCCCGTCGCATAAAACGAAAGCGCCCTAAACATTTAACCAATTGTTTTTTCCGTCTTTGCCTTCACCGCAACACTTTGATCATTGTATTTCATAGCGACAAAAACGACCCATCAAGGTGACTACTCATTGACGATAATTTAATAGTAATTTTTGTCAAAAAAAATATTACACGGAAACACCGACAGTAGTAGTTATATCAACAGTAAAACGGTATAACATAAATTGTACCTACATTGGAATGAAACAACTGTAGACGGATTTTTATTTTATTGGCTGACGTCGTGCTACGATTATGGAATCTGTAAATTCTCGAAAAAATCAGCGAATAAAATAAAATACGCGTGTTAAATACTTGTCTACAGTTGTTTCATTCCAATGTATAATAACGGCGAAGGCATCAGAAATTATTCTAAAATATGTATTTTTGAACGAAAGTTATTATTGAGGGTATAGGTAGTCTCACCGTCTGAATACACAGTGAATACAATAGTATCCGTCAAATGATAAATATTTGATGGTGTACTTTAGTACGTCGACTTCCCAAAATGTAAGATTATAAAAGTTCCTTTTTTGGCATAGCATCCATATCTTAGCTTGGACTCAATGGTTGCTCCACCTCCCCCCCAAAAGATCTGTATCCGACGGCGAAGTTCCGACCGTCGCCTCTCCGCAACTTGGGAAACGTTTCCAATGTTCTTCAAGTACATTTTTATACGCACTTCTATTTATCTTACTCTTTTACTCAAAATTCAGAAGCCCCCAAACGCTCGGGAGTGAATACAATCGGAAGGTAGAGTTGCGATAATTTTTTGTTGAAATGTTTATGTTTGATTCTTCTACAGTTTTGAGTGTTCAACTTTTTCTTACATCGACTACAAATTAACGAATAATATACTTATCTAAGCAGACAAATTTACAGCTAAGTACTGTAACTATTTCCTTTCTTAAAACCTAGTTTTGGCAACATAAAATGTGCCGTATAAGTTGTCAAACATGTCACCGGTCGACCCGGAAATGGCAGCCTGTTCACGTAGCACCTGCCAATTGCCTGAACATTTCCAATCTCATATATGTGACAGACAACATCCTTATTAACTAAAATAATAAATCTAACAGCATTTTTGATACTAACATTATTAAATAATTGATCTGACCAAAGATCTTCATTAGACATTGTATGTGATATAGTAATTGGATCCATTAGCATAAATGTTAAAATGGATACAACATAGAACCTGATATGCTAAATTAATAGGGCTCGAACAATCGAAGTAATAGAGTTATTCAAAAATTTTAGTATAAGAGGAAAAGAGAGGTCTATCTCGAGCATATTCCCGGGAGGCAGGATAGCAACAAAATAATATTAACTAAATCATACTTATACATTAAATTATGAAAGTTAATAACCTTAGGAGTTTACAAAAGCAGATATCTAATTTAATAAAGAACTGCCTTTGGTATTTTTCTCCAAAAATGAGTAAGTAATCATAAATTTAGAACACTTATTCTAGGAATTTATTATTTTGCTCTTTTAAGTAAAATTATATTATTGGTAAGTACTAAATTAATTATAATAGTTAACGAAAACCCATTTAGATTCTCGATTCGATAATTTTATGTTACCAGCTCAAAATCTCTCCGAAGTGCAAGCAACATGTTTGTCATCAACCTGGCAGTGTTCGATCTGATGATGATGCTCGAGATGCCTCTGCTGATCATCAACTCGTTCCACCAGCGACTAGTTGGGTACCAGCTGGGTTGCGACATTTATGCGGCTTTGGGATCACTATCGGGTATTGGCGGCGCCATTACTAATGCTATTATCGCATTTGACAGATACAAGTAAGTTCAGTTTGTTTTCTTATTAGATTTCCGCCTGCGTGTTCACTCAAGTAGATCTCGGGTTAACTCTCTTTTAATCTTAAGAGAGTTCTAACATGTTGAATCTTATTTTCAAGTATCCATTGAAAGGGCTACGTAAATAATTAATACCAACTCTCGCCCTCTTCAAAACTTTTCGTTATTTAATTTTTTAAATATTTGTGCCAAGTATCAAGTAATTTCAGTGAAGCAAACATTTTTTATACAAACTCTCGCGACGTTTATCTCCTCAGGGAACGATTTTTCAGATTTCCCTTTTTTACTTATAAAAAACTTATAATTTATGAACCTTTTAAACCTAAACGGCTAGGTTTAAAAGATTCAAAAATATAAGTTGAATTTTTTAGTCATGTAGGTACTAAACACTAACAATTTCGCCCTTATTATCATTTGCTTTCTTTTCCATTTTAGAACGATATCGTGTCCTCTGGACGGGCGCATCAACAAAGTACAAGCATCTCTTTTGATTGCATTCTCATGGTTCTGGGCCATGCCCTTCACAATATTGCCATTCATAAGGGTGTGGGACGATATGTGCCAGGTAAAGTAACGCGGTTATTTTCAAATATAGGTAAACTTTTAAGGCCATTCAACGATCCTAGTAAATACATAAAAATGTAGGTAGGTACAAATTTTATAAATAATAAAAGTTCTTTGGTATTGCAAGAAATATAAACCTACATACCTACTAAAATTTCAGCAAATGGTCCGTTTCCCGGTTTCACCATTTTATTGATGACATCCTTATTAGGACACCTTAAAATTAGTATTTTGCACCCACAATTCGAGTTAAACGGTCGCTGAGTGCACAATTGTTTGCATCCGCCAACCAGGAGATTGTTCCATTGTCTTCTAATTTCACTCTACTGCACGACAAACAAGCTCAATATGTATTGACATATAGGTACTCAAATGAATAAGGTGTAAGTGGTGATGACGTTTGACTCGTGCTGTTGACTGTATTCATTAAAATATGTATTAAAGTATCATAGGTATGATTGTGTTAATGTAACCTATTAAAAGTAATAAATAACTTCTTTATTGTCGATCATTAATCAATCGATATACCAAATAATTCAAAATCCATTAGTGAGCGTAGGTATAACATTACAGGTAGGTACTCTCTAATTGTTTTAAATCACATGTTATTACATCGGTCTTCTATATTTTTTTAGCGTAGCTATACTAATCTATACTAAGATAATAAAGAGGAAAGAATTGTCTTTTTGATTGAATATGCTCCAAAACGACTGAATTTTAAAAATTCTTTCACTGTTGGAAAGATACACTATTCCCGAGTGATATAGCTTATATTGTAGGTATTTAAAAAAAAGGATCTGTACAGTGTCGGGGCGGGCCGCTAATTTTTAATAAATTAATTGTATTCCATAGGTACAATCAATGTACTAAAAATGTATATATATATACATTGTAATACTGCGTAGGTAGATTCTTAATGAAACAAGTAGTATATATAGGTATGCTGTATCCAGCATACCTACTGCTTATTGTTTTTAATATCTGTTTGCAGTAGTAAATCAAAACAATCCATCCTCTTGTTTCTTAAGCACATACATAATTACTGCAATTTAAAGCGACGTTTAAACGTCTTCGAAGACAGCAAATTGAAGCGTAAATTTTCAAGCCTACGCGTAACATCAATTATGGTGAAAGGTAACGCCTTAAATTGGTGTGAATTAAATTTCTGAAATAGTATAATTACGTTTATGTTAGGAACACGATTATAAATAACTAGTCTTTTTTAGACGTTACGCCTAAAATTTTTAACAACAATGCTGTACTACTTGGTGGGAGTAGTGTAGGTTTATTACACCCTGTAAATAGGTATGTGCCTATACGGACAATCGCGTTTTCATTTGAACGGTAACTTTATCAAAAATCTCATTATTTTTTTGAACTGTTCGTCCGAGGTATACAATATCACGGGAAGTATCCTAACTAATATTATAAATGCGAAAGTAACTCTGTCTGTCTGTCTGTCTGTTTGTTACGCTTTCACGCTAAAACTACTGGACCGATTTAAATGAAATTTGGTACAAAGAAAGTCTGGAGCCTGAGAAAGGACATAGGCTACTTTTTAACCGACTTCAAAAAAAGGAGGAGTTCCGCGCGGACGAAGTCGCGGGCAGAAGCTAGTTCTTAATAAAAACGACAATCTTATCAACACAACTAAACGCCTGTTTGAAATACCGCGTGCTTGAGTTTCAGATCAGAATATATTATTCATAAACCAATAGATTCCAAGAAATAATTTCATATGTTAACACATTTAATACTTAAGTAGTTTAAGTAGTAGTGTTCGCATAATATTTAAAACCTATCTTCCAGACCTGTGAAGTGAAATATGGGTTTGTGTCTATTTCGGTGGTTATCTAGTTCAACTAGTCAGTTTCATGATAAAATGTATTGTAATACTTTATTACGCTCAAAGGATATTTTAATAATGGCAGGAGAGTATTGGATTGCCTGTTGCCCGCAATATCGGTTGAAAGCCTGGATATAACTGTTGCTAACTGAATGAAACTGCACTCGTGTGGATTGTTGGGAACAATTAATGTTCCTTTATTGAACCGGGAATAAATGGGTTGCCTTGACACACTGTCTTTCAGTGCAGAAAAGGGGACGCGTCTGCAATATGTATAATTACTGCTTCTATATTTTAAGCTGCTTACATACTTAATACTCAATACCTTATTGCTATTCCACAATCTTATTATTGTTAGTTTATACTTATTATTCTTTCACGAAATCATTTAAAATTTCAATAAAGGAAACTCGTTCACAATGTTCTAACAAAACTATATATTTGCAACTTAAATCTATTCGTTAAATAGGCAACAAGCCTAAAGCACAGAATAAATTGCCTAAACCCCCTTAAAAAGGCACAGAGCTAAAAAACGAATGATATTAAATGAGTTATTATACATTTATGTTATTACAAGTACCACCTAACAACTTCTATAAAGAAAGCGTCACGCCGGATTACCACTCCTAATTACAATCTAATTTGACCCTTTTGTTGGACTAGCTACATATTAATATTAGGTACTACATTTAAACAATTTTCATTCTACCTACATTCATTTTGTGTTATGAATATGATCCTCATTCATCATAAGTCATAAGTTTGAACCACCCTGACGTTTTTGCGTCGGCGGTTAAAACCAGGGTTGTAGTTAAATTCTATAATTTCTAAAATGTGTTATAGTTTAACACGTTTTTCAATATCATAGTCTAACAGTTAGACTATGATCAGCTCAGTCAGCTACGAATGTAGGTTACCAAATAAACCTGCATCATAGAGGACTGTAGATAGATGTATCACTTTGCATATTATAATATTCTCATTTCTTTGTTTTTATATTGCAATACTTCCAGAGGGTTTCCTAACCACGTGCTCATTCGACTTCCTGACGGAAGACCAGGATACGAAGGTCTTCGTGGCGTGCATCTTCGTATGGAGCTACTGCATCCCCATGTCTTTGATATGCTACTTCTACTCGCAACTCTTCAGTGCAGTAAGTGTTTTAAATTTTACCTGCCTCTCTACCATATTTTATAACTCCTAAAGTTATTTTTTGGGTCTTACTTATTCTAGACAATCCCGGGATACGACAGGTTTACTATAAAAATATCATTATTAATGCTATGATAATGAGCACACAAAGTTTAACATAAATTAATAATAAATAGATTCTATCCTTGTGCTATTGAAGCTTCAAATATAAACATCAATTGTAAAAGCATTCTGAAAAATAACCCATTTAATTAACAATATAGTAAATAACGAACATATGTAACTTTCTTTTTCAATACGAAACATTCTATTACACGTTTATTTATTGAATAAATAAGTTCTCATGCTACCTACATAACCAAATTCCTACAAATGAATTCCGGAACACTTTTGTGTTCCATGTAGGACCGGGGAAAGCTTTTTCTTGTTTGAAATGACCGTTTGCACACACCTAAACATACATACGAGGTATTATTATGATCGATCCCTCAAGATTTGCGGAACTAGGGATGTGAAAATATCTCCATTAAAATGCACCATTTTATTTTGTCTTCATATGAACTACATTTGCAAAACACAACTGTCTCTACCAACTCTATTACTACTTACTTAGCTAAAGCAATGGTTCCGGTAATACTATCAATAGATAGTATTCAGAATCTTCACATTATAATCGTTACATATTTTCACATTACAAGTTATATCTATGTTTCGTTTCTAAACCAATCAGTTAATTCTAATTTCTACCCATAGGACAAGGTCTTTTACCATGTTCACATTTATATACAAGTGTTACTTTATCCTCACACTTCTTTATTCACGCGTCAGCACATTCCACTTCTCTATATATAAATAAGTATTCACGAATGGTACGTGTCGGAGAGGCCCGTTCCGAATCGGTGCCCTTGAATGTGGGGCTGGCCCCTTTACCTCCGTAACTTTGAGTTCGTGCTACAGACACTTTCAGTTTGAAAATACCTTTTTCTGTGATGTTTTACTACTTTTTGAGTTATATATTTTGTTAGGAAATATTTATACAGTATCTTAGACTCATCCTATACAAAACGTCACTAATTAAAAGACTACCTACTAAATTTAACGCTTGGTGTTACGAATAAGTAAGTACCTACTATCAACTGTGCTGGCGATGTTACACCTTTAAGGCAATAATCGCTTGAACGAGCCTGGTACCTGGCGGCACGGTACATGTGTGTGTGTCCGAGCGAAAGGGTCGCTCAGGTAAAATTTCTATTGTTGCAATTTTTTTCGCTCGCCGGCCGGTTATTGTGTAGTAATAGTTTAAAAGACACAAAAAATATTTAGCTAATACTCTGATCTATGAAAAATGATGTAAGGTGGAGTCTATTGATATGTTATTTTATTTGTCATTTGTAACTAGTTAAAATTGTTATAATTTTCTTAATCTTTAAATTGTAGAAATATTTGGTAATTTGTAAACGAGTAATACATTAACTTATGAATTTCATATCCTAATCTTTAAACACCTGTCTTTAACCAATTATGACAAAAGTAAAAAGCATCGAATAAAAATTATTTATATCAGCTCGGTGATTAATAGTTAATTATTTTTCATCATAAAAAAAAGTTATGAGAAATCGCTTAAAATAAGGGTTTGGCTAGTAGTATTCGTATCCGCGAGAATATTATATAAAATCCAGATATTACTTGAACCTTTGTAAAATATGTCAAGAACGCACTATTTTCGGGACTCGCGGTTACAGTCATAATATTGTTCTACATAAAATCAAGAAAACCTTTTTCATTGACATTGCCGATCATCGGCAAATTTCTTGAGTTAAAAATAAACGAACGAATATCTTTACCGTTTTTATCGCCACGTGTTATTTTGCAAGGTGGGAGAGAGATTCCACATCTGCTTTGTTAGTAGCCTGAGAGTTTAACCTATCTATCTGTAACTTATGAAAAGAAAGTGCCGCCAATTTAGGTTTCAATAAGAAAATACAGGATAATTTATTTTATTGATTAATAGTTGTGAATGTTATTATTTTATTGATTAAGATTATTCAAAATATCACCCAGCTCGGGCGAAACAAGTTACTTACTTTTAAAAACTAATCAAAATTACGCTAAACCAACTTTAATTACTTACATATATTGGAATGAAACAATTATAACGGATTTAACTTAAATTTGCAATAAAATCACTTTATCGTTATACTACCGTCAGCTACGAATATGGGAACAGTTGAGTTTTTGAAACATCAGCAAATAAAGTAAGATACGCGAGTTAAGTTCGTTTAGTTGTTCTATTCTAATGTGTAATTTAAAAGGTCCTGAGTATTGTTTTTTAAATGCAAGTTTAGACGTTATGACACTTGTGTTAAAGCTTTTTTTTCTTTAGCAAGCGAAAAGGAATCGCAATGGTGTTATTCGCCATTTTACGTCTATCAATTCTTAGTTTACTTAGTATTTTGAAAATAATTTATGCGTTTTAGGTCTAAAGTTCTAAACGACGCCGCAAATAAACATATAGAAATAAGGCTGGGTATTTCAAAACAAAGGAGCCGAATTGCAGTAATTAATATAATCATTATCTATTCTAAGTAACACACTCTCTGGCGACACCTGCGACACAATCGGAAAAATGCATTTCTTAATAGCCGCGGCTGGGTATTTTCAGACAAATGCACTACCTAGTTATTATTTTATTACCTATCTATTCTAAATTGTTAAATATGAAAGGAAACGATAACAAAGGAAGGCAATAAAACTTACTCAAGTCTGGGACGTGCGCAATACCTGCCCCTTTTTAAACAATGGACGTTAGAATTAGGTAGTCGGTTTTACCTGGACATCAAAAGTATTAAACTCTTTCGGTGTAATGACATGTCAATGTCATTAAATTACAACCATATTTGAAGACCTAACAACAAAACACTACATGTTGGTAGTGGTTGGTTTTAATTGCTTTTCCGCACGTGTGTTCTAGTTTAGGGATACAGGAGTGGGTAATTAAATAATAATTCTTCCTATGCAATAATAATAATACACGAAAATAAATAATAATTATTATACGAAATAATTAAAAAGAGGAGGTTGTTTGTAGGTATACTTTAGAAGTGACGTGTTATTTTGATAATACCTAAACCATGTTATTTCATACAAATTCCAAATAACAAAAGTTCAAAAAGAAGGTCGTAAAACTTGGAAAGCAGAAAAAGGCAAGGGCGCGGCGATAACAACACGAGTAAACAATACGTAACAATAGTTTTTTTGTTTATACGCCGACTCATTTTAGTAACTTGGGGCCGGAGTTTAGTAAATTGTTTTGCTTTGGTTGTGTGTGTGAAGCAAAACCAGTGCAAGCAATTTTTTTCTAAAATGGCATACTACCCCGAAAGCATGCGATAGTACATGTACTTAGCTTACTAGGTAGGTAGGTCTGTACAAAGATTGTACAGTAATTTTAATTTCAAGATAACTCTTTTTATATTTTTAATACTATGTTTAATCATTATTTATTTATTTATTCTTTATTGCACAAAAAAACTAAATTATGTACAAAAGGCGAAATTAATACCATACAGCATTCTCTACCAGTCAACCTTTGAAATTAACAGAGAGCATGTGTAGACGCAAATAAATAATACACATAATATGATAAATACGAATTTATGTATATTATAATGTATAATAATTTTCGGAAGCCTATGTAATGTATTTTTCGATTTCGGAGACTCGATTCTATTTAAAAGAACTCAGTCTATTTAAAATGAAATATATCCATTTCGCACATTTTGCTCGTATTTAAAAATACGAAAAAGTCTTTACAAAAAAACCGATTAGCTCTGGAAATAATTTGATCCTATTCGTCTGAATGCGACAGGTTTCGAAATTGCGCGGTAAATACGGCCCCGGCACGATAGCTGACGACTCCGTGAGGATCCGCTTCCTTCCTTTTTAATTGGCTTTGCCAATATTGGATAAAACACAGTAGATAAACTTGTACCTACCAAGGTTTAACGTGACAAAAAGTAATCTTCTTAATACCGTTTTCTCGGTATTCCGAAGCTTCTGTTCTTAGTCTGAAAAGTGTGCCAATAACAATATTCCAGATATACAAACTAGATGACACTATAAGGTCCCCAATTATATTACTGGGAATCCCTGATAACAAAACAAAAATAATTAAAAACCTACCAACCACAAACAAAAAATAAACATTGTTGCCAATAGATTAGCTAAGTCATAACTACCATAATTACTACGTACGTACTACGTACTAATACCTATACCTATTTGTAATCGGTATCATCCTCAAGTTGTTTCCTATTTTTACATTTATAATATATTATATATTATATACTTATTTCCATGTCCTATGCGTAACGTTCTTTTGCAAATCAATTCATTTTTGAAATAACCGGCTTTAACGAGTAAAAGTACCTACTCGGGTTATTTTAATGTAGGTAAAATAGTTAATTAATTATATAAATTCATAATTTTATTAAATCGCCATCCAGTTAACAATCAGTCCTACTGCATCTTTTACGCGCTGTGTCTAGGGTGTGGGTCCGATGTCGAAAGGGATGGAGAGAGATTATTGGTTTGTTACTTGACGTTCTTTTGTTTGTGATTAAACATAAGTCCTTCATAAAGGATGTCGCATTTCCCTTTAACCGGATAATGGATTTCCAATTAATAATTTAATGACGAATTATATTATTTTAACCATATAACTACCTACCTAACGTTAATAAATCACAATTACCTTTATTTTTTAATAGACATTAATAACAAAAAAAAATATGCTCGAAAAATATACCTTATACCGAGAATCGCATCAGAAAATCAATATCTCCCATCTTCTTAACCTTCAAATGAACGCTTTGGTAATGAAGTTAAACGATAAATTCTGCAAATTGGTTTAATTTAAAAAGGATCAATACAAACTGTCCAACCTCTATCACAAGAAATTGTACGGAGAAAAACTGAGGCAGCAAGCTTAAGTTGAGTGACAGGAAGGAAATCGATTTTAAAGTTTGTCTGGTCGCATACCTACTGAAAGCCTACAGACACTTTCAAATTGTAGGTGGGTAGTTAAGCTATTTGTCTGAACTTCTTAGCATCAGTTATATCATATGTCATTATAATTTCATTCACAATAAATCTAAATCTGGTAATTGTATATTATTGTTTAAGATCAATTCGTTCTTAAGTATCATAGTTGCTACCTGCGAATTAATATTTCATTTTTATCATTTAGACACCATGCCTACCACATGATACAGTATTTTTATGTATTATTAAATAAAAGTAGAGCAAGCTTGAACCTGCTTGCAGCGACGATTTGTACAAAAAATGTAAAAAGAGGTTTATCAGTGCCGCAGTAAATGGTAGGAAATGGTATTTGCCTAACACTGATAACAGAAAGAGTCGTAACATTCATGTACAAATAAGTATGTAAGTATGTATTAGGTAATATTTATATAGTAGGTAGCAAGGGCATGCATTCCATATAGGCATAATTTAATATGTATGGAGTGCCTACCTTGGCTCTTACATGCACACCTCTGCAAATAAGGTAGGTAAATGTAGTTTCGAGGTTTAAAAAGTTTGTAAACTGTTATATCTATCGTGACATCGTTCATAAAACAAATATCTAAGTGAAAATTTTCTGTTATAAAGTACAACAATTGTATGTTTTTAGAACTACAAACATAAATTGCCATAGTTGTCGATAGATATCGAAACTATCGTTTCAACAACAATGTAAGTAGTTAAAGGCTTTCAGTAGCAGAATAACCCGGGTTCCTGTCGGGAAGAGTTGGGAATTAATTTCTTACCGCCGGACTGGCGGGTTATTTAATTAAGACTAGAGTGATGGCACCAATTATGGACATGTTAAGCGCACTAAATTAGAATTTCGTTTAAAAATGGGATGTTTTTTGGCAATACAAAAATGGTGATTTTTTGTTCGGTACTCAAATACATGAGGAACATTTACACAACACCAAAAATCCTGTATGAATAATACATAATTAATAAAAAAAACATAAATTGAAACTTACGATATCACCATTGATGGACATCGAAGATTCAGTGATGGACCCCCAGTAATGGACATGGACCCAGTCATGAACATCCATTAATGGACACTTTTTTATTGCACAGATAAATAAAACAAATGTCAAAAATCTACTTTTGATTAACTCTATTTGAACTTTTAACGTGATCAGCCTTAGATTTCAAAGTTATACTATAAGGCTTTCAATCAACGATCTGGTTTTTAATCATTTATCAAACATTAATTGAGGCTTTGCCTCTTTGCCAGCAGCTGCAGCTTAGAATTGGTAACATAGGTAATAAATCAATCAACTGAGATCTATCAGAAACTGCGGTGCATATATATGCTATAGTGTAAGCATGGGAAAGCATGCCACAGTATTTCAGGCAGAGACGTATGCTGCAAGTGCACAAGAAAATATAGACAGGCACCTGGACGAAAAACCATCTATATTTTGAGTGACAGCCAGGCTGCGGTGAAGGCCCTTGGAGCTCATAAAGTGCAGTCGGGGCTGGTATATAATGCGCATGGCGTTCAACACCTTTAACACAGGCCTTAAGGAAAACACAATCAAGAGCCACACCGAAGAGTGGAAGGCATGCTTAGGTCTAAGGTCCTCACGGCAATTTATACAACACCCAAATGAAAACTGGACTAAAAAACTCTGTTTTCTAAACTGAAGACAAATCCGACTTATAACAGGAGTCTTCACTGGTCACTTCAGTCAACGAACTCCTACACAAAATGGGACTTACAAACAGCAGCGACTGCAGAATGTGTGGAGAGGAATGTGAAACTGTGGAACACTTGGTGTGTCACTGCGACGCCCTCACCAGATGTAGAATGAAGATACTTGGCTCCGGATACCTGGAGCCTGGAGAATTTTTTGCACGCTCTCTGTTAATTTATTTGAAAATTTATGTGAAAGTGCTTTTAACTCATTGCAACCAACCATTTCACCAAATTGCCCTCTTCCTCTGCCGTGAGAATAGTTTGAAGTCCCATAGCAAAAACTGCAGGACTTTTGCCTGGACTTTGTTATGCAAAGTTATTTGAGGGACCCCAAACCGGAGGGCGAATCCAACTGGGATGGTTGGATTTTGGTAAGCTCTCAAACATCCTGAAAGACAAACGTGTGCGTCTTTATACCTCAAGCGTCGCACGTTTCAACAGTGCGTTCTTCTCGTAATGGTCTATGGAGCCGGGACTTCACCAGGCAGATCATCCATCGACTCCAAGTATAGACTCCAAGTAGTATAAGGCAAGAGCTATGTTAGGTATTTCTCTTTGTGACCGGGTCCGTAATACCGATGTTCAGAAGAGAACCAGACTAACCGACGTGCGACATAACAAAAACCATAGCTTTGAAGAAGAGGAAGTAGACGGGCCATGTCTGTCGTAGGTCCGACGGAAGAAAGGATGCTGGATTGGAGACGGAGAAAGGGGCGGCGAAATGTCGGAAGACAGCCAGCGAGGTGGACCGATGATCTGGTGCATGTGGCTGGGAAACATTGGATGCGGGAAACTTGAGATCGTGGGAAGTGTGCTGAAATGGAAGAGACCTTTACTCAGCATTGGGTAGAATAAGGTTGAAGAAGAAGAAGAAAAAACCGGAGGGCAGCTGTGATCATCATTTCTCCCATCCTCAGCAGCATCATGCAGCATCATACAGCATCAAATGCCCTCCCTATTTGTTCCGGGGTGTAATTTTTTATTGGCGCCATATAAGATAAAACAAAGAACCCAATGATGGACGACTAAAAATAGCCATTTATGGACATTGTCCATCATTGGAAAATAAAGAGCAATCACAAAATCAACTCAACCGAAATGTTTAGTGCAACAAATTAAATAATTTAATACAATAAACTAAAAAAATATTAAAAAACTTAAGAATGGACACTTGTCCATAACTGGAATTCGTAAAAAATCGAATCCAGTGATGAACGAACCCCACAAAAAACTTATTATTGAGATTGGACATATTCAACTTAGCTCAATTTACTTGCAATATAGTATTATTTCGTAAAAATAACAAAAAATCTCATTACAACACAACACAAGATAATACCATGCATAAATATGTACTCACCTCCTTAACGATTTCACTAACAAAAACGGATTTTTATGACCACCGCGCGAAACGATATTTCAATTCCCAACCATCTTCAAATAAAACGGGCAATTTTGATGAGGTGTATCAAAATGAAAGCCCAAACGTCTATTGCTTATGTTTTAGTATCTCCAATTGAAAAATGTTGGGCCAGTTGCTTAATAAATTCGATCAACGAAAATAATGTCCATAATTGGTGCCATGTCCATTACTGGTGCCATCACCCTACTTACAGTAAGTACTTACTGGGTGATCGGTAAGAGTTTTATTAATTTAAAACTTCGCTCCGCTTCGTTCTTTTAAAATAGCGGTCAATAATCTGATTTCAAAGAGATGCTTAATAGTATAGAGTATTGTTTTTGATAGTAGTAGGAAATCAAATCACCCTGGTTTTACTTACATCCTTGATGAGATGTAATAATAAATCTATACTGATATTATAAAGAGGAAGGGTTTGTTTGGATTGAATAGGCTCCGAAACGACTGGACTGATTTGAAAAATTCTTTCACTGTTGGGAAGCTACACTATTCCCGAGTGACATGGGCTATAGAAAAAGATGATCTGTGTTCCCACAGATCATCTGTGGGAAGCCGGGGCGGACAACTAGTATCTTATAAAATTATTTTGTACTCTCTATGTGCATTCTGCATTTGTTTATTAGATAGATGTACCTATTATAAAACTACAATAATATTTAAAAGTATTTTTAAACTATACTGGGAGTAATAATGCGTTTTATAAGTTTGCTACAACGAGCGGCGAATTTCTTCTAAGGCCCATTAGGCACGGGGCTAAAGCAGTCAGACTTAGCAAAAATACTAATACGTCATACCAAGACTACAAATTCGCTACTAGTTAAGTACAGCATTTCTTTATAACCTAACAAAAATATCTAAGCGTCCATCCTTATAAGTATGAAAGTAGCTGTAAGTATTTGTTTGAAACGAATGCACGAATTCCGAAACGGAATGGCCCAGGAATGTTATAAAGGAGAAAACGCGAACCCAGAGCTTTGTATCGGCAACAGGATGTCGTAAATTTATTGAGGACAGTATGGAAGATTGTTTGACCTACTTACTTATTAAATATTAAACGTATTTTATTTTCGTCGTTATTCACATGCAGGCTATAGCAATTAGAATTACCTGGATTGGCTGGATAGGTATTTTTACTAAGACTTCTACTTAGGATGTAGTTGTAGCAGTAGATATCGTGTAACTAGGCAACAATAGTAGCTACCTAAAGTAGGCCCGCGGCGACACGGTATTTACATAAGCGTAATTAATCTACCTAATTATGAGCAGGTATAAGCATGGCAGCTGCCATTAACCTAATAAAAGCTACTGACCAAACATCATTGAAGCCAGTATATTGGACTTAAGTCTAGGACATAAAGTCATCGCCGGCGACCTATAAGTATGGATATTTTTTCACCTTATACCACTAAAGGATCGCCACCAACACCCTCTTTAACGATTGTTTAGCGACAATATGAAGTTTTCGTTAATTGTGGTCCATTAGTTACCAACTTATTGTTTATTTCCTTACGAACCAACTAGATAATTAATAAATATTCCTTTAGTAAGAGCAAGTACGTATGTAGGTTACACAAGCAACATTGAAATACGTATTTCGTACTGAATTTAATCTGGGCACCACAAAAGCGAGCTTCGAACGTCTGCCTCTTTATTCGTTTCCATTGTGTACAATCGCGGACGCAATCGGGTTTGCAATTTTCTTTATATAACAGGTAATCTTTGAGGCTGCGGCCGACAGTGGCTGGACATGGCATGACATCAACACCGGTAATTTGGGAGCCTTTTTGTACGCGTTTTATTTATCTTGTTGTTTGGATTTTCGACCCAGTTTTGCCTGCCTGCCTTTGAATGATTCGTATCAAGGAATTAAAATTAAAATACTAGAAAAAAGGTTTGTGTCAATAGATTTTTTTGATTAATTACAGTTGTAAAGGTTATGAAAATTTTCAAACAATCTGTAAAACATGTCTAAATCCCTACAGCTTAAAAGACTGCCCTTCGAACATATATATACATACTTACTTTACTCGTACATGTGTAGACTACCACTACACTAAAAGCTATAATTTAAGTAGTTACCGCACTAACTTTTCATGCCAGATTTGCTCGCAGTTTTTCTTTTGCCTGCGGTAACGACGTGAGTTTTAAAGAAACTTTGAACTGAACAGCTCCTGAATGTTACAAATGGAGCATTAAAGAGAGTTGAGTTAAAGAGAGATCTCAAATTAACTCACCACGTACCAAACTTCACTAGGTAAATTTTTAAACACTATAGATCCTTCTTGTTAATTAAAAAACCGTTCCATATGAAATATATGCGAAAAAAGAGTGCTTACTTTTCAAACATACATCCAGACATCCATTGGATATATTCTTACAAACTATCTTTGGCGTTATAATCCCACTAGATTAATTAGGATAGGCACCACCTAACTCTAAATAGGTAGGTACATATTGTTTTTGTTCGTAATATTTGTGACTATGTATTATTTTGCCTACACAAAATTACGATTAGCACAGTACAAGTATAGAGAGGATTCTGTGGTACCTGTTATTTACTTCTTACAAAATCCTTATTTTCTTATTTTGAACAATAAGGCTACCTATGATGTTTATAATAGGTATACAGCAGTGTTAGGTACAAACATAACTAATAATATGTGGCGTATTTGCTACTTACTAAACACGTAACAAGGATATTTGTATTGCAATATATATTTGTAGTTAAGCAAAGGGTTTTATGACATTACTGCATTAACTATATGAGCATAAATTCCGTGCAATACCTACCCAATACAACTCGAGGGCGGTCAGTTATTGGCTTCAGAACTGCACGAAGTGCACAACGGAACTGACGATCGTTTATTTGCTATTCACTGCTTGGTACATTTAGTGTGCTGTTATTGACTCCCGATTAAATCCTTTTAATTTAGAATTAAATTATAATAGTAGGTGGGCAGGTGCTGAACAAGCTACATTAAAATTTACCAAATTTACATAAAACGCAAACTCCAAAAACATGTTTTGTGTTATAAAGGTTCTTATTTATTTGAAATAAATTAAGAGGATTGTGAAGCTGTTGATTTTCATACAAAAGGCGATAACGTTTTACACCCAGTAAATATAGTTAGATTTTTATAATTTTTGGATATGTTGTAGATATAATGAGAAACTACGCCTGTACGTTTTGATTTTTAAGAAATATTGCTTACGCTAAAATTTATTAAATTTATTAGATTTATATAGAGATTTTTAAATGCTAATAAATTTTAGCGTAAGCAATATTTCTTAAAAATCAAAACGTACAGGCGTAGTTTCTCATTATATCTACAACATATCCAAAAATTATAAAAATCTAACTATATTTACTGGGTGTAAAACGTTATCGCCTTTTGTATGAAAATCAACAGCTTCACAATCCTCTTAATTAGTAATAATTACTCAGGAATGGCAGTGTATTATTATAATGTAAAATTAAAGTGTTTCTAAATCTCTTTGAATCGCTGCGATTTTGCGGTAAATTAATTTATATAGAAGATCAAAGCGGATTTCCGTCTCCTGTTTGCAGATTTAGCAAACTTAATCCGAAGCGGGAAATATAATAGAATACGGTGGAAAATTTTGAAATACCTACTATATCGTTTCAAAAAAACAGGAATGATGTGGATAACTTCTTCTGCATACCTAATGAATACGAGCCCTATCTTTTACCCAGAGGTGTTTCTCATACCTAACTACAGACTCTTTACTTATAAAACATAAAACATGCATCCAAAAAAAGCATATACCACACATCTTTATTATGTTAATATCATGATCATAATATAATGATCGATACACCAACTATCATTAAAATAATACCCAAATAGAAATATTTAATAGGGCAAGTAGTTACCCATTCATTAATATATCTCTATTTTTAAATATGGATATTTCAAAATATTACTGTCTTCCAAGACAAACAGACCGTTAAATATACCTACTGTAGGTGGTTAGTTATATATAATATGGCCATCGAGATCATCTGTAGTAATTTATCCTTTCGAAGAATATCGGGGTTTTAAACTGGCATACTACCACAAATGGCAATGTGAACATCCTGAAGACCGGTTATCTAGTAGTGCGACCTAGATCCGCTTCTAGGTATGTCCCATTTACATCGAATTTTATAGAGAAATGTGTGCATTATTTCATGATATGCTAGCACTATATTCTCAAACGTGATCCATTTTATTATACAAGTCGTTAGGGAAGACACACAGAGACATTTACAAATAATGAGGCGCGTCGAGTGTTTTATTTTATAACATTTGCTGAATTAAATATTTTAATAATTCAAAAAAATTTAAGTCAGTAAATATAAATACAATTTCCACGATTTCGTCTACGGTAAATAAATTGTTTTCCATCTCTCAGGAAAAAACGGGTTTAAAACGAACCCAAGGACGCATTTTTTAGATAATAATAATTCATAAACTCGCCTTAATAAATTCTTCAGAATCCTTTCTATAAAGTTACTTGTTGGACTCGTAGCAAGCCTAACGATGTTGATACCTAAATTATTTTATAGGTTCGTCTTCACGAAAGGATGCTGCGAGAGCAAGCAAAGAAGATGAACGTCAAGTCTCTGGCTGCTAACAAAGAGGATGCTGGCAAGAGTGTAGAGATCAGGATCGCAAAAGTTGCGTTTACTATCTTTTTCCTCTTCATTTGTGCTTGGACTCCTTACGCTATCGTCGCTATGACTGGTGCTTTTGGTGATAGGTGAGTAATTCTATCAATGTATCGACTCTGTGATCATATATCTTCAAAGAAGTGCGATCATGAACGGGTTTTACATTTTTTAACAGGAGCCTCTTGACTCCAGTAGCAACAATGATCCCAGCCGTCTGCGCTAAAGTGGTATCGTGTATAGACCCGTGGGTTTACGCTATTAACCATCCAAGATACAGGTAAGTTAATCCTACTACTATTATAAAGGCGAAAGTTTGTAAGTATGGATGTATGGATGTTTGTTACTCTTTCACGTAAAAACTACTGAATGGATTTGAATGAAACTTTACCACAATATAGCTTATACATCAGAATAACATATAGGCTATGTTTTGTAACGACGCGTAAAGTACTCATCGTGCGCAGACGAAGTCGCGGGCAGAAGCTAGTTAAAATATACGAATCAAAATGATGTGGAACAAACAGAAAAAAAGTCTACCTATCCATTTTCCATTACGACGTGATATGTCTACAGTACTGTTAGAATACTTATTTATTTAGCCGTTATCGATAAGGAGAATACCGGAGATCGCAATAAACTTCCTCTGACGACTGCAAAGAGCCAGCCTATTTTAGATCACTATTACTTAACTACTTAACTCTCTAAATCAATGAAATACACATGCAGTCTAATTATTTTTTTCTGCATCAGGGCTAATTAATGTTTAGCAATATAGAATAGCTGTTACGATTCCACAGGGCGGAACTAGAGAAGCGCCTGCCCTGGCTAGGAGTCCGCGAACAAGACCCCGATGCTGTCTCGACCACTACCAGCGTCGCCACTGCCACGTCGCAGCCTCAACAAACTGCTGAAGCTTAAGATCCGTCATAGCGATTAAAAGTTATAGGTCATGCCATGGTCAATATTTAAAAAAGTACTCTAGTATGTTATAAACCCGTACAAGAAAGATAAAACCGTAAGCGTTTAGTAGGTACCTAAAATACTCAAGAGGGTATTCATACGATCCCAAAGTGCTCGTATAATAAATAAACTTTTGAATAACCTCTTATCTGCTTATACTCGTAAGTTTATGATTTATATAAGTATCTACCTAATGATTCTGCATTATAATGATTAATATGGAGATGCATTATGAAGGCATGCCATCGATAGTTTAAAATTCCTTCCGATAGCAATTTTATCAAATACATAATTAACGTGATCGATTTAGAAAATAAAGACTTAGAAAATCAAATAGATACCTGCTCGTCTAATATAATTCCGATTTAAATCGATAAATAAAAAAAAAAAAGAGAGACCCGAGCTTTTCCGAAAACTTTTATTCCTAAAGATACCGTTTAATTAAAAGCTCTGGCTTTATAGATGCCACAATATTTTATCATTTTTCTTTGGTGGGTATAATGCTTCTCAATTACCCATCGCTGTGATTGATTTGAAACGTTTCGCAATGTAATAATTTTACTGTTGAATTAAAAAGGATTTCAGAGAAATATCAGCACCCCTCTGTCCCTAGGGGTATGGGTGGTAAGATAATGAAAAGCTTTAAGAATCTGTATTTTTCGTTAAAAAAGATGAAACCTCAAAAAAATATATTAGGCGTTCATACCTACCTAATAAGTAACTATAGATTTTTTATCTATGAAAGGCATTCATTTGTAATTAGATTTTTGTTTAGGCAAAGATCAATAATATTTTTCCCTAATTATTATTACGTAGGTACTTCTACAATTATTTTTTTGTATCTATTTGCATAACGTTAATTTTGGTATTCGACGATGTTGACCCTGGCAGGTCCATATATGATACTATTCCGTTTATATCATTTATCTACTTGTACACAACTTGTAATTTTAATTTATTTATTAAGTAACGAATCTTAAGAATAATAACGCGCGATATTAAGGACTCTGATGAATACAAATACTTTTTTCAAACAAAGCAATAAAAAAAAAAGAAAAAAAAATGAACTGATCTCGACGACACTGGCAATAATCTTTTTCCGAATAAAGATGAATACAGGAAAAGTGTTTGATTTAATTAATTGATAGATATATTTATCTTTCACTACAACCATTTTAATTTTAAATGCATTTCTGTTAAACATTTATAATAAGTTCTTTATTATATACCCATAAAAAAATACCTACCTATAGTTAAGAGTCTGCTTTGGTAGCGTAGTTATCACCAATCCTAACTAATATTATAAATGCAAAAGTAACTCTGTCTGTCTGTCTATTACGCTTTCACGATAAAACTACTAGAGTGATTTAAATGAAATTTGGTACAAAGAAAGTCTGGAGCCTGAGATTTAACATAGGCTACTTTTTAACCGACTGCAAAAAGGAGGAGTTCCACGCGGACGAAGTCGCGGGCAGAAGCTAGTGTGTTATAAATAAAGCTTTTACGTCACACCTAAAATAATAGCTCGTAGTAGTGCTTATTTAATAAAATAAGTAAATAAATGGACTGCATTTCAATAAAATAGAGAAAACATAACACATATTTTCTCTATGCGTTTCCAAATCTTACTCGAAAAATAATATACTTACATAAGTAAGTAGGTTAAGCGTAAATCAAACAAGCTTACTGCCGTTTCTATCGGATTCATTGAGGCAATGAACAGAAATGCCTCCGATTGGTATTTCTGAGCAGTTTTATGTGCCCCATTTGAATTTTTACGTGATTCTTATTCCAGGCCGCTCTATAAAATGGCTTTAAAAGTCTTTAACACCTCTTTAGTACTTTCTAATCAATATACAAAGACAGCCTTTATCGGTATCGAATCAAACTAAAAGTTATCACATTACCTACTAAGTATGACTAAGTAATCTGAATCTACTTTCATATTTATCAAAATTTAGTTTTGTTTTTATACATAGAAAAAATTACCTACTAAATCATCTCATAAATAACTGAGATCTGAGGTTACAAAACATCCTCCTTATAAAGAACCTCCTCTTTTCTATTAGGTATTCGAAGTCGTTAAAACGAGTGAGGTGGCTCAGTAGTACGAAATTATATGAAAAGTGTGATTTGCAAGTCGATTTTTAATTGTGAAAAATTGTAAAAAGCAATCACGTGCCACCACGCCCGCGCGGGTCGTTCTCGCTTTGTTACCAGTTAATTAAATTTCGACTCCACCCGTTTTAAGAATGAGTCTTTGCTAGATTTACACTAATTGATTTCCGTGGAAGTGGGAATTGCGCGGATGTCTAATCGATTACATTTTAGTGGATTTGTCATTGTGCGTCTTCGGAAATTGTTATAAATTTACTTCCTTTAGATATCTGGAGAGCTATTTAAATAAGATGCAAAGAACCTTTTTTAGTCAGGACCTTATTTTAAATGTCCAATGTGCTACCGTTACGGCGTAGCATTATCTACTATGTCTACGACTTACTACGAATAACAATGAGATAAACTTGCTGAAACTAAACCTAAGATACTCCCTTAGCCTAGTCAATATATGTATTTTTAATTCTTCCAATATCTAAAAAAATACTCCTTAGGTATATTATCTATTTAGCACTTAGGTAGGTAGGTATGTGAAATGGCATACATACCTACAGCACATTTAAATTCGACTGTAAAAATAATAACGCAGGGTTCTAAAATAAACGACTAATAACATGTTAAACGTCATACACACGTCAAATATTACCGCCGAAAAAACAAAACTTTCCCGCGTAATCTCCTTTGAGAAGTTCGCCAAACTCATTAGGTGCTGTAAGTTGTAAGCCCCGGGGCGTAACATAAATACGCTGTGGCTTTGAAGCGAGGACGGTGTTTGACATACAGCCATACATACGGTTATATGAATTCCTGAAATATTTAATGCGAACTTTAATATAAACAGGACCAAGTAAGTAATTAGTATATATAGTATAGCTACCGTAAATTTAATTGTCACGTGAACCTACCTGTATAAAAAAATACTAATAATAGGTACCTAGCTATTTTTGTAGGTAGCTACCTACTATGACGTACCTTGCACACCGTATAGGTACCTATACCTAGATAAACAGATTCATGTGTCAAAATTAAACCTATTCACAATTTATAATTATTTGGTCATACATTCAGTGCTCATCACGACACGTCGTGATTTCGGAGTCCTCTAGGCGCTGGTCACATGTTACTTACCTACTTACTTTTTGCTATGTAACTCAAATGTATATATTTTAATAAAATATTTCTAGAAATTTTATAGCAAAGGCTTGTGTTAATGAATCAAGGTAAATAATTATTTATTTTGAACTTGCCTAAGCAATTTCACCTTTTTAAAGAACGACAAAGTTTGAATACCAACAAAAACATCGTACTTAATATTTAGAGTAGATACTATATGTATACATATTCAGCTACTAAAACTAGTAGCAGCTACTATTAATGAAAATGAATGTTTTAACTACTTATAACATACATACCTCTTAAGACTCAAGTATATAATAATTTAATATTATTATGTTTGTTAAAAAGTATCAGGATGCAGAGTTATTGATATTAGTCAACTTATCAAAATATAAGTAGGTACCTACTGACAACGCCATCTGGCGAATAACTTTCGACTACATGGTTTAACTTCATACTATCCATAAACTCCACATAGCGGATCATCTTATACTCTTACTTAACGACTGCTAAACGAAAATGTTTTCTTATCTACTAGGTAAGTTGATAGTTTACTCAAGACTTTGTCATTGTAAAACTGGATCCAAGTATAAATAGTGCGACTACATGAAACGGGAAAGGGCATGTTTAAATAGCAAATAACAGTCCATATAGTAAAAATGTTTTATTCAAATCCATAATCTGGCAGCACTGTGTGACTTACATTCTATTTACAGCAGCTTCGAATCTAAGTACAGGCATGTATGGAATGTCAATTATATAAACCTATAAGTTATAATCATAAACCAAACACCATAAAACGTCTGCACGGCAGATTTATTATAGATAAGTTCATAATTATTGCAATTCTCCAGCTCTACGAATTTGAGATAAGTATTTACTTTTCTTCTTGTGATGGTCTAAGGCAAAAAAGAAATACTAAGTAGGTAGGTACTCTTATTCAGAAGCATTATGTTTGGGTAGAGCTGGAAAAAATACATTACATATTACGCAGAGCTATTATATTTCTAAAAGCAATCAAAGTCATGATTAGAACGTTTATCTAGCTGATTCTAACGGGGCACGAACACTAAATTATTTCACTTAAAATATAAACAAAAAATCATGCTACTATATTTACATCGTCATCTTAGTTACTTATACAGATTAATTGCGGTTATTTATATTATTGCTTCTTTTGGTTCTAATAAATTATTATTTAATTTTACGATTATCACAACTTTTAAACACAATTGTGAACACAGTGATTGTTAGAAGACTACGTAGAAATTTGCCCCTTTATTCATATTCACTTGATGAACACTCGGTAGGACCATACAATCCTCACTTTAAGCATTCATCTGGGAACTACTACGACACATGCTATGGCTGTATAGGATCATTCTCACTCCCCCATTTTTCAGCCGGCGGTTAAAAAGCGTATATAGTGTGTAGTGCTTTAAAAAATTCATATAATTTTTAGAAAAACAATAGTTCATACTTATTGAAAAAAAAAACAATACATGGGGTACAATATAACAATTAATTTTATAAAATTAATGTTGGAAAGTGGCGCCCCCTGGCTAGTGAAGATAGGGGACAAGTCTGACCAATATATTAATTAAAGTAATCGCATAAAACATGAAATATCCGACGAATGCTATATATTCGTAATAACGAAATGCCTATACACTAGTATCAAAATAAGAACCGATGTTAGATAAGATTTTTAATACGAGAGTATTTTGTTTGCTTCAACCGAAATTGCAATAATGATAATGATCTGTATAAGTACTTACTTCATATTTTTTCATTTATATCACTGCAAAATTAAAAAAGAAATCAATTAATATAATTACGAACGGAAAAAACATCGTTTTTGTTTAATGTCAGAAATAAATAATATCTCGTCGAGTCAATTTTGTACTTACTTATGTTTACATGCAGGAGAACCTAAGAATTTTGTTCCAATCAAGATCTAAAAATGGGAAAGTAATTGACTCGAATATAATAATATATTTTTAGCAACTTTTGACAAATTACTTCAGAAAAAAAAAAGAAGCAAGTCTCTAAATATTCCAATCAATCGTAGTGGTGATAATGAATAGTGTTAAAAAAGTAGAGATCAAAGGCGACCGAATTCAGTAAAATATTTATGGAACTCAAACTTCCATAAACATAAAATAGTATTGAATTCTTTCAAAAATTAAGGCTATCACGTGTGTCCATGAGCCATTAAGATTTATGAAGATGAAGAATTAATTTTAGTGACAAAGTAAATTTTAATTCATACTAATTAAATGCATGTCTTCTATCTCATTTCGTATTATTCTTCACACTTTCTTATGTAAACTGCTTGATCCGTTGTCTCAACTATTGCTTTCTATAAAATGGTATTCAATCGCTATTTAACGACCAGGGACTGGCGCTTTCTTGCGCGAATAAGTCCTTGGGGGCATCCAGATTAGATAGGACCTCTCAAAAAGGTAATTATACCCCTTCTCAAATAGAATCAATCAACAACCTAAACACTGAAATTTTCTGTACCTATATCTTTGCTACTTTATATCATTAAATTAATGCAAAAATATTCTTGAATACTCATGAGTACATTTTGTTCGTAAATAATAATTATGTTCAGTAGCAATAGTCATTACAACATTCAAGCAACATCAAGTTCAGATCAAACACACAAAACCGTGAGGTTAGGTTAACCAGGCTGATGTAATTTGATTACAATCTCAACAAATAGACAATAATTACGTTTTTAAAACAAATCGCCCGACTCAACATACTTACTGAGATGACTAAAAAATATCTCGGTACTAAGCTATAAAGTGCTTAAGGTTTTAAAAATGTTAAAATAATGCAATGACATATTTAATGTTTATAATTAACACAAAAGGTATAAATAAATATTAATAATTCTTTACAAAAGATTGACCCCAAGACGGGACGAAAACTCCTCAGGAATAGTTTTGACAGGATAGTACCATAAATGCTAGTCTCATTCAGTAACCAAATCTTGTCTACCAAACATGCCTGGCTACCCACATAACATCTACAGTCGTAGCGACCGACATACTAGCGGTGTTTGTTACGGTTGATGGTCTGCAGAAGCCGCCGGCCCCACCACTCGTCCAGGTTGAATGGTCTAAAGTTAGCCAGCTGCCTCGGCGCTCCCACCTCCTGATAGTATCGCGCCTCGTCGTTACCACGCTCCAAGTCTCTGGTCACCTGAAAAATGGACAATGTTTGGTAAGAAGTAGTTCACTCAGATCACAAACACTACACACGCTTGTACCAAATTAAAACTTTATGAAGCTTTAGATTATATACATGTATATTAGTCAAAAATTAGAAGTATATTCAAGCAAATAAATAAATTACTTTGGTCAAAACACATTGATCTAGTACCAAACTAATCAAAGCTTTTGTTATGCATACTAAACAATGATTAAACATACATAAAAATAAATAAGACATACAAAACTCAGGTATAGATGTTCATCACATAGACATCTACCCATAGCAGGATTCATACCCGCATTTCCAGTTATGTAGTCAGAGGCTCTGACTACTAGACCAATAGGCTAAATGTATATATTTCAGTTCTATTTTTTATTGAAATAAAACTAAGCCATGATGTAACTTAATTGTCATTAATACAAAAGATTATTCGTTTTAAAAATAAGAATAGTTTACAACAAATTTCTTGCCTGGCTGCTTAATGAGGTAGATTTTTCCTATGAAACAATGGACATACATAAACAATACAATACATAAATGTTATATAATCAATGCAATCATATAGCTTTCAATCTATAAAACAAGGCAATTTGATAATTGGGTCATTCTACTTTTTAGTGCAGGTTTTTATCTAAGAGAAAAACAACTATGTTACCCTAAAAATCCACTTTGATACCATTCATATTTTGAATTATATACAATATTTATATTGAAATGTTAACAGAAGTTAAAGAAATAATGCGTCAGTTTCAAATACTGTGAATTTTTCTTATATTTTTCCATATTACTATAGTTTATATTCATTTTACATGATTTTTTTGTGGGGGACACAAAAACCTGCACTTAAAAGTAGAATGGCCCAATTATTATTATAATTTGTATTACCAATGTTTTAAATTTATAAAGTACAAGTTATAAATTTTGTATTGAGCAAATGTTGGCAAGTAAATTGAATTATGATATTGGAATGTCATAATTCAATTTACTATAAACATATATTTTAATTTATTCATAGTACAAATATTTCCATACTATATTAATAAAAAACATGGAAGGGTATGAATCTTCAAATAAATGTGTAACATTTATTCTACAATAAACATACCTTGTTCCATGAATCGTAGATATAGTTAATAATATCATCCTGCTGGTTGGTGTGGTTGTTGTTGTTATTGGCGTGTGGTGGAAGAGGCGGAGGCTGGGCTGGGGGACTCAGGCGTGCACTGTGCCCATTGGAATGGCGTTTGCTGCCCATGTGAGGCAGGCTCCGTGGCCCGCTGTTTACATAGCTTGATCTGAAATTGACAAAATAATATTTATGTTTATTTGTGAACAAATCATTATGTACAATAATTAAAGCTATAACAGGCAGGCTGCCACTATTTAGACACTTTGGCTACATAGTCATAAAAGTAAAGATGTACATCATAAATAGTTTGTAATAAAAATAATATAATTTTTACTCATTTGATTCTCAATTAATTCCACATAAAGTTACAGTTTGTAAATGTTACAGCAAGTTCTAGAAAAGGTGATTGATTTTTTGATTTCATGATGTTCTGGACAGGACTAGATGCAAAACTTTCGTAAATAAAACACCTATGTAAATTCTGATATTACATTAGGAATATTATTGGTCTTAATGAGCAAAAACTAATATTTTGTTCGCAAATGCAACTACACATAATTTCAATAATGACTAAATGATAAAAAGTAATCATAATAGTCATGTTACGGTTTTATAAACAATACTACATTATTATTACTTATATGATTTTATGCTGATAAGCAAAAGCGTGCGTGTCGCGTGATAACAAAAACATTCGTAGATACTAAGTAGCTGCTTTAAAAGGAAAGTGAGCAATTACTAACATAAAGAGAGCGACATATATACATGGGCGCTCTAACGATTATTCGCTCGATACCACATAACGGGAAGGGAAATGTGCCCGCGTTGATAATACATTAAAATAATAAGAAGTACAAAATCTATATAAACGAAAATTAATCATCTGATTATGGCAATGTTTACAATACGCTTTTTATTAGAGAAAGTAAGCATTGGATGCAAAAGAATAATGATTTCTTACCTCATATTTCTATCCATATTTTCTAAAAATCGCGAACTCCAAACGATTCTTATGAATGTTAATAAGTTAATCTTACGCTAATTAAAAGTTAAAGCTTAACACATTGCTGATTATCTGATCGGGACAAATAAGCACAATATAAATAAATTTACAAACAAGATAAATAGAAATGGGGACGCCACTGTGCGAACGAATACGAGTGAGCGAAACGATACGAGAATGAACGACACGACGCAAAACAAATGTCAAACTCAAACAAAGGATGTGTCCGAATTGAGCGCGAGACCCACATGTCTCGCTCTTGCAAATACAACTTGTCTATAGCTAGAAAGAGATAAGAAAGAAAATTTATTTTGTAGAGGTAACTGTCAGTTGTGAATATATATACCAGATTTGATTGGAGTGTTCAAATATCACGTTGCGTCAGTACTAAAGCAACCAATCAACGTAAACTATTCGGAAGAGTATTGTTGTTCGCAAATATAACATTTTAGTATTTATAATATATTGAAAAACATTTAAGAATCAATTAATTCTATATTTATATCAGTTTTTTTTATGAAAATAACTATGAAAGCATTTGAGAATAATTATACACACACACAAACACACCACCACTACAAACTGTGTGTAGCTATTGCCGTTAGCCAAATCAACTGGTCAGTTAAACTGACCGCTGTGTATGCACGCTTGAACAAAGCGGTACATTCGAAATGCAATCAACTGAGAAATAAAATTATATCCATATATTATGATGATATTAGTTATCTCTGATATAGAACAAACTAAAATTTAAATAACTGTGATTAACACTATTTTAAACCAACGTCTTAATTTTCTTGTTATTTAGCCTAGTTGCAGTGATTTATCATGTAGGTACCTACTTATTATTCCACAATGCACTTATGGCAAAAGATAATTATGATGATTATAATCTATCATACTTAACAATAATTAAGTAAGTAAGTAAGCCTTAGTAAGCAGTCTGTGAACATGTCATGGATAAACCCAACCACTCTATCCAATTTGATAAAGCCCAGGTCCTTGCGAAGGAAGTCCGTTACTTACCTAGGATGCTTCGCGAGGCAATTGAAATTCAAAAACACCCGAATTTCAATAGGGAAGATGGTTTCTCCGTTCCAGCAGCTTGGGATCCAGTAGTCCACCTCATCAAATCCTAAGCGGACAGAAGACTGCATAGACTTAGTTTTCATTTTTTAATTTTTTTAATTTAATTGAATTTTTTGAATTTTTTGGTTTTGTATAATTTTAATTTTAATGTCATAATATTTTTTAATTGTAAATATATAAGTGTCCTAAAAAATGACTTTCTACTGAGTTTCTTGCGGCGTTTCTTCTCAGTAATGATGGTCTTTCCGAAGCGCTAGTAACGCCCCCTATTAGGTTTTAATTGTAAGGTATAAAAGTAAAGTTTTTTGCGTAAAATGTAACAATAGTATTTCATAATTCAGAATAGGGTAGTTTTTCAAAATTTGTAATTTAAATATAAGGTAGTTTGCATAACTGTATAAATCACTTTAGCGTTAGACTTTTGTCAGCTCAGTCATGCTACGATTATGGAAACTGTAAAGAATCCGAAACGTCAGCAAATAAAATAAAATAAAAATACGCGAGTTAAATCCGTTAATAGTTGTTTCATTCCAATAAGTAAGCCTTGTCTTAAGGTAAACAAACTAGAAGCTACTCCCACCGATCCCTTCATTTTTGCGCGCGCACACTGAGCCCTTTCTTTGCATTCGATAGGCTTACATTCTTTAAACCGTCCGTGCCAGTCACGGGAAAGCCTTCCTCATGCCTTAACGTAAACAAGCTATGTTTTCAAATCATAACAAACTTTAAAAATGTGGACGGACGTCAGTGGGCGCGAAAGGCATAAATATATGACGCAGACAAACGGCTCGTTCATACCGGGGTAAGTTAAATAGTCGTTTCTATTACGTTTTATTGTTGCCTTCTGTGTATTTAAAAGTCCTCTGGCTAAGTACCTACCTAACCAATCTTTCTCCAATTAAAAATTAGATACCTTCCTACCTAAAGTACCTAGATACCTACTTATATTGTTATGTAAGAAATATTATTATTATATTGTTATATTAAAAAATAAGATCCTACACAGAAGAGATAATAGTACCTAGCTAGGAGATTATTTAAATTTTTAAGCTTGAGTTTTCTTATTTCAACTTAAAATCTCTTCTGATGAATCACTATAATTACCAATAATTAGACCTCGCCGATGCTTTTATAGTTTGATAATATAATTTCAATTTGATACCGCTAATCCAAAATGATACCGCTGTTCTGTAAGTTGGACATCTTGCAGAATCCTGGTTCTGCAGATTCTGCAGCATCAGGTTAAGTAAGGTCACAGAATTCTTGCTATACCTAGTTATCAAGAAACAAGAGTTACCAATTAAGGGTTGGTAACACAATAAAGTGACCTTTAAAAAACTATGCAGTTTCAAATCGGTTTATTCCTTTGGGAACTACTTAAGTACTTACTTACCTATTTACTAGCTATGCCACAGGTAGGTACACACACTCGTCCTATGTACCTACGTAAGTATTCCTCATTTTTCGCCAAGAGTTAAAAAAAACTAGAAAAAATTAAGTAAGTACCTAAGTCTTTGTAGAAGATAGGTACGTACTTAGTTACTTAATTAAGTATAGGTACTTAGGTACACTGAAACAGAGTAGCTTTACTTACCTACCTACAACCATCTGCATTGCATGCACTGCAGAAGATACCTAGTTTACTATTATTGTTAGCACTTAAATGCCTTTATATTGATGCTTAAAAAAATACCTGGTAGATAAATACTTAATCATTCACTTAATAGGTTTAGCGTGCCTTAGTTTTTATTTAGATATATAAGAGTAGGCATACCTAACTTATAAAATAAGCTAGGTACCTATCATAACAAGTCGTTGGTAGCTACGTAATTGTCAGTTCCTTGAACTTTAAGGCCTTGTGAAATATTTAAACACTAACATACCTACATACTAGGCTAGTGCTAGATTTACACGTGCACCATGTTATGCTTAATGTGTTATATGTACCTACTTACCTACCTGTATAGCGTTAGTAGATTAGGTAGCATATACCTGCAGTTAGGTCAGTTTGACCTGAATATGGTGTTCAATAAATTTTAAGATTTATTTCGACACAAAAAGTTTGTAGGTAAGTTAAACTTATCTACCTATATAGAAAGGTAACCTACCTGCCTAAATAAGGAAGGTAAATATTTCAAATAAGTAACCTCCTAACTAGGTAGAATATTGTTAATACATAGTAGAAACCTACTGTCTGAGCTATTATCCATTCTGCGGTAAGTTGGTAGCCTGGTAGGTAGGTATCTACTTAATAATCACTGCTTCGTCGGTCGTCGATGAGATCAAGTATTGTCTATATTCAACTGTTTTCTCAAGAATGCAATAGATACATGATTCAAAAATAACCATTTCTAATAAGCGCGTAGCGCGTCGAACCAATAGAGCCTGGCCTTGACATAATTTGAATGCGTACCTATATATAGGCACTTTTTGAAATAAATGACGTGTAGGTCAAGGTTCTTCCTTAAATTAAGTACTTAAGGCAGGTTTTCATAAAGTTCCTAATCTACGCTTTATGATAAATGCATTACAATTACAAGCAACCTGTTATTTAATAGACAAGAAACAAATTAAGCCTATCATTCATCAATAGAGAAAACTGGTTTGCTCCGTCATGAGACACGATTAGCAATTTCTTTTGCCATGCACGTTTTATGAATAATGCATTCGCTATTTAACTGAACGGAGTTGACCAACTATAAAATATAGTAGTAACAGGCAGGTACCTGCAGTAAGTAGGTATTTTTACTGAAATATATTTTTTAATTTAATTAGGTACTTACCTACTTACTAAAAGTTAGGTAGGTAACCTACCATTAAACGTACAATGGGTACTGGGTAACTTATTCAAACCAAAGAATATGCAAGGAACTTTCTAATAAGTACGCCTAAACATAAAGAAAATGTACCTATTTACTAAGTATTATCATAAGTCGCAATTAATTACTTATCCTAAAATAAGTTAACTAGGTAGGTACTTACCTTCATATAGGCAAATGTTGGTAAAAAAAAAAACAAAATACTTACCTACTTAAAAAACAACAGTTTATCTAACTGACCCTTCATTTATAAATAAGTACATATTGTCTTTGCCCTGCCAGGCAACCTTGAAGGTCGCGGGAAAGGTTCGCGACGACGTCAAATATCTGATGATGAACTTCTTGATCGTAAAATATATTTCCTTGATGGTTATCAGCACGCAACCTAAAGTTAACGCGAACTTCAGCAGAACGTTTAAGAACTCGTACATGATATATTAATTTAAAAAATGAGGTAGGTAGGTACTTAGATGAGAATGTACGAAAATGATGAGGTTCGTACCTTTAATTTATACTTAAGCTACATTTTTTGTCAATAACCTACCTAGTTTATCTTAATAACATAAGGTACCTTCGCGATACAAATAAAAACATGTAATGCAGTTAATGTACTTAGGTACCTAGTATATGTATACCTACATGCTATAAAGGTAGTAGGTGCACTTTTGCTTCAATCTTTGGTCATATAACTCTATGTAGGTATACCTAGATACCTATATTAAGTTCTTATCAGAAAGCTTTCCTCGTATCCGTATTAAGGCCACGGCGAAACTGGTGCCAGGCACATTTCCCGCGCTATCTCAACATAACTTAGCCACACTGCATACGGAACTAACTGATTTCAAACAATGACGTAGAATTTTTAAATTAGAGGTGTCGAAGATAGGTAGGTAGTGTGTTATTAATACCTATATATATATGACTTTAAGTCCTAATTTTTATGTTTGGACATTACCTGCCTTTTACGTTTATTTGATTATCATAAGCAGGTACGTGTCTGATACAATACTGACAAACCTATTGCGCTGCTACAATCTTCATGTCTCGTGTGTAAAAGCAACATTTCTTAGAACCTTCCAAGTGTCTAATAATCGTTGTAGGTACCTATACAGGCCTATACTTCCGATTAGGTAAGTAGCTCATTGTTACGAAGACAAAAAAGATTAATTTCCTTTTAAGGCAACTACTATAATATTTGAAAATAAATAAATAAGCACCACCTAAGTAGGTTAAATAGGATTAAGAAGTTGTTAGGTTGACAACAAATTTTATTGGTTACCTAACTGGTTCCGTGATAAGGCACCATTTGTTTTACGATGATTGCAGATAATTAAGTAGGTATAAAAAGTTTATGAAAGCTTTCCATAGTTAGTATCTATGTAGGTAGGACTTTAATGTAAGTAACTCAGCTCATTAATATTATACTTAGTAGTTTATCTATCTAAGTAAGGCAGGTAAGCTACATTCGTTCAACACCTGCCTAGCCTGGGCCTTTGAGCTTCCGCTTCGTGTACGAAGGTTATCGTGATCGAGTTACAGATAAATCAGAATTGGATGGTTTATTGGACCGTGCAATAACGAAGGAAATATAATTTTGAAACGTGATTGTGTATTGATTTTTTTCGCTTTTAGTTTATTTGAATTCTGAAGCAAACCTTTATTTACATACCTAGGCATTCGTTGCATAATTTAGATATAGTAATTCAAGCAGTAAATCGATATCATCGCGAGGAATTAATTATTAGGTTCTAATAGTTTTTCTGCTAGTTTTTCCCTTTTATATAACTTCTGCCTACGACATTGTCTGCATTGAATTGTAGTAGGTAGGTACTTTCGGTGGGAAGCTAAGGTAAATATCCATTAATGTTAAACCCCTGAAGTCAAACTAAGTAGGTAGGGTAGATACTTACCTACCATATAAATCCGTTCAGCAGCGTGAAAAGATACCAGTCAGACAAACATTTATAATATTAGTAGCAAAAGATTTTACGCATAATAAATATACCTACGCGTATGTACACGTAGATGGTATTGTAAGGTCATTCCAATTGCATTTTTGTAACTGCGTATTGTGATTTTTACAGGTACACGGGACACTGTCCCATGCTAAAGTTTCGATACGGCAAATGCTACGGCGATAACACGCGACAGATTCTACGGGAAATAAAGTCCAAAGGGCTCTTCAAGTATGTCCAAATCTTGCTAATAATCAAATCGCACCTTCGGTGGGACAAGGGCACAATTGTCAAAAAATCCAAAATTGAGTTAAGTATACAGAAATGTTCCAAATTTTTTTTGGAACATTTCTGTATACTTGGCTCATTTTTGGATTTTTTTGACAATTGTGCCCTTGTCCCACCGAAGGTGCGAAATGTTAGGTATAAGTATACTAAAGTAGCATTTTAATATGCTCGAAATAAAGCAAACAAAGGGTCAAATGCATCTAGAGATGGATTTGCCTACCTTATAATTATCATTTAAGTACATAAATAAATTCCAGCAAACCGTTGGAATACCGTCGCGGCGACAACTACGAGTTAGACAATATGCCGCGACGCGAGCGACCCTCGCGTGACGTCTACGACGGCGTGAGACATCGCGAGCCTGTCTACATGACGGGATACACGGGATATGTGCCTGGGATGCACTTTAGGTAGCCATTAAACTACTATATTATAGGTACCCTATTAAAAAATCAATTATCATAAATTAATTTGGAGCCCCACAACGATGTTACCACGTCTGTAGGTTGGACTATATCTTTGAGGATCAATATAGGCATAGCTGGGCATTAACTCGTTAATCCGTTAATCGTTAATTAACGAAGTTAACATTTTGATTAACGGATTAACTTTTAAGTTAACTTTTAAAAATGTTAACGGACACGTTAACTTCCGTTAATGTGCAGAAGTCCGTTAATCGTTAATCCAATGCCTACTATTTACCGCACGAAACCGCGGCGCGGCGCGAAAAACAGGTTCAGACAAGTTAGACATTGCAGCTACTGGCAGCGGTGTGCCCCAAGCCAAAGTGGAAAAATGTATAGTAAATTTATTTGTTTCAAACATGATTCCTTTACATGTAGTTGAAAGCAAGTCTTTTGGTGCGTTGATAAAAACCTTAAACCCGAGCAAAAATTCAATTTCAAGAAGAACTTTAGGTAGACGCATTACTGACGAACACATTGAATTGAAGCAACACCTGATTAGGTAAGTAAATAAATTTAAAACGATATAAAAATGTAATTTTACACATATTAACGGATTAACGATTAACGTTAACTTGCGTTAATTCTTCCGAAATGTAACGATTTAACGTTTAACGAAGCTAACTTTTTTTGTAGCGGATTAACGATTAACGAAGTTAAATATTTGATTAACGGTGCCCAGCTTTGAATATAGGTAGATCTTATGTTAGCTCTAATGATATTGAACGAAACTAAACGAAAAGAATTGATGTTCAACGAAAAGTTCTAAACCATAAAGTTTTCTCATTATCCCCTTTCATCTAACTTCACTAATCTTAGTTACACTTAGGCTGGTAAGTACTGCCTAAACAAAACTACTAATTACTAGTAAATCGTGCTCTGTAGATATAATCTTAAGGTTTATAATAGATTGCTCATATTAATCACATTGTATACAGATACGGTAAATCATATGGGAGAGCAGCAGACGATTGTATGGCGGACTTCACAGAGAACCAAAGAGATTTACGAAGAAGGTGCGATCTAAACAAAAGTTATGTGCGGTCTAAGAGCGCGCCCAAAATGGAGACGATTCATTCACGGGACGAGATTAGACGAGACCTAAACAGGTTTAGAGAAATTAATAAGTACAAAGGCAAGTCGATATCAATTAGTCAATTTAGGTTTATAACAAGCGTTTTTAAAGGTACCTAGGTACAGTTTATTTATTGCTTGGCATATTGTTCTAGCACAATTTGCTCAGATTTGTTTTTATTGGCTCAACATTTATTTATAATACTTATTTAGTACCTATATCCCTATTTCAGAAAACACAATATCTCCTGAATTCCCTCCAATAGCCGGGTACACGGGCCATATACCACGGATCAAAGGTTCAGAAGCATCTCTCAGCCAGCGGTATCACTGCGCGGCCAAACGAGGCCTAGAACTCATCAGACTTGAGAGAGACAAGAGAAAAGAATTGCAAAACGCAGATTACAACATCAGGACCATCCTTAAAGACCACGATAAGAAGTTCTCATACTGGAATTGGGGATAGCATACAAGCAGGAGGATGTTTTTCGGCAAATGTCGATGAGCGTTCTTCTTTAAAAATCTATAAGAATGAAGTATAATACTTCACGAAGGTGAAGAAAAATACGCTATGGCAAAACTTACGGATGAGAGTGAAATAGAAATTTTAACAGAGTGAGGACAACCACTGCTAAGTATTATTTCTTCGTAAGCTTTAAATAAGCAATAATTTAGAATAAGACTATATAATGTGTACATAGATTACGTGTGTTTAGATAAGTTTTAACCGAATGCCATAGTCAAGATATAGTCGTCGTCATAATGTAAATATTATGAAGAGAGATACGTATTGTAAGTTTAGAAAAAGAAACGCATTCAAAGAGTATTTTAGCGATACTCCCAATTTGTCAATGCATTTCAGCAAAGGGTTTATTGAAATAGATAATTGTATTTAAAATTATTAAAATAAAATAATGTTGTTAATTACTAATAAAAAACACTAGTTGATTGAGTATTGCTTCGTTTTATTTCTTAAAATTAAAAATACAAATTTATAAATTCAAAATATTTAGTATTTGTAAATAGAAGCTATGCATACTTTTTAGAGGATATAATATGTATGTCATGTTTAGACAATCTTATTATTTTAGTAAGTCTGTTTTTTATTTATAGTTTAAATGGGTGATTCCAAGGTCATCAGTTCCTTGCCCTGAATATTGAAGGAATAAGTTACAATAAGATTTAAACTCAATTAATTTTGACATACATGTATGAGCTTATGTTGTTGCAACATAACGTAATTCTTGGTGTAGCTCATTTCCTCAATATTAAGAACTAGGGACTGACGGATATTGAAACGCCCGTGGAATCACCCAGATACTGTCCTTAGAAGATACTTTATTATTAATACACCAAGTCTTAAGATTTTCGGTCACAAGGCACATTTCCGCGTCTACATAACGCAATAAAGATATACTTATACCTACATAATTATGTACACTATTATCTTATAACTATTTATCAAAGATGATTTGGTTATAAGCACATACCAGGCATTGTATTTGAACATTGACTTAACCTAAGTAACTTGTTTTTGTTTATGGATGATTAATTTCGACCATCTTACCAGTTCTTTCATCAACTCCATCAACAATAACTGGGTTGTTATCTTCATTATGTTCATCAAGTGATACAGTAACATCACCTTTCTTATCACTGGCAAGTTCAAGCATTAATGTTTCTAGTTTTTGTGCTTTCCTGGTCTCATTATGAGTAATTAAGGCACACAGGTGTTCTGTTAATAACTCCTTTTTCTCTTTCTCCTTTTGTAAATTTATTTTTGCTTGCAAAAACTCTTTTTCAACCTTCAAGTAGTGTTTTCTGTTAACAAAGTTTTATTTGTTTATTTTTATTTCTTAGTAATATGACAAAATGTTATACATGTAAGTACTTAATTAATACCTACTTATGTAATAACTTCATATTTAACTTGTTCAGTATAATAAATATACATACACATATATACATATATTATTATATATTAATTTCAATTTTAGTAAGTAAACATAGAATAAAGTTACATAGTACACATATTTTTTTTCAGGATATAGAAAATTTACCTTTTAATTATTGGTATCATAAATACATACAAAACTTACTCTGCATCAGCATAGCTCAAACAGGCATGGTCTATTTTTTTTCTCAACATGGACACATCTTGAGAAAACTGACCATCCAAAACCTGAAGTTCTTTCTTAATCTTTTCCAACCTTAGAACCTCTTCTTCTGTTTGCTTGGTCCTAAAATCAAAACAAATAATTCTAGCATATCATACCATTCAACTATCTATTTAAACTAACTTTTGTATCCATAAATTTTAAAGGTTTATGGATGAAGTAAATTCAAAGAAATAAAGGCACTTTAGCAAAAGTCTTATGCTTGATAGGAATGAAGGTAGATATAATTAAATATACAGATGCATACCATATCGGTTTTCTTATAAGATTGTAAAATTTGTCATAGAACATCACTAGAAAACACAAGACATTATATACTGTGGCAAAAAAACTAGGTGAACATGGGTGTAAAGTGAAGTTTTGACAGTACTGATAAGTAAACTCAATACTGGAGATTGTTCGAAGATAATAAAGATAATCAGATAAAATAGTATTATGAAATAGGTAATAGGTAAGAAATATTATTAATTTTCCATTTTATTTATTTATTTACATCACAGTCATTCTCATTAAAAATAAAAGTTGAGAAAAAACAAAATCTCACCTGTCGGCTAAAGCTTTTGCTAGCATCTCTTTTCTCTTTTTATTTTGCTCTTCCATGAGTTTCTGCTTTAATTGCAATTCTCCTAGCTTAGCTCTATGAGCAGCAATCTCATCTTCTGTATAGTTAGCCAAACTTTTAACTAAATCTGGTGCAATGTCTATACTATTTTTTCTATTATCCATTTTAATTTCCAATTCATTGATATCATCAGTTTTTTCTTGTTCATTTACAATAATATCATCAATATTATCTTCATCATTTAAAGCATTACAGCTGCTGCTTAAATCATTATTACTTTCATTTAAATCATTGTTATTAAGGTTGTCTTCTGTCCCTTTAATTTTTAGGCTGAGTCTGCATTTATCAAAAACTATGCTGTCTATGGCATCATCAGAGTTTTGTGTTAAAAGTGGGGGTGGTTTCTTTGCTATCCTTTTTTGTTTAATACCTATCTGTGATTTCTTTAAATCTGATGTTACTTTGGGTTCTGTGTGAAAAAAACATAGGTACTGTTAACAATAAGTACTTTCAGAACATCCAAGAATTCTGATAAAATTTAAGGTTCTAAAGAAGAAGGCAAACAGTAAAACAAGCTATTCTATCGTGCCAACTGCAATATAGTACCTACTTAGTCATAAACAACAAAAAAATCATCACAATAGGAAGACAAGATTTTGCAGATTTTTTGTAGGTACTTAATATGACAATGTAATGTAAATTCACAGGCTCGCATAGTAGGTAAGATAGTTCCGCTACTTCGCAAAAAATAAATACGTGAGCAACAATGTCATAACATAGCTTAATAATGCAATTAACAGCATTCTAAGGGTTAATATATCGTTAATAGTATAGCAAAAAATAGATAAGGGAAATCAGTTCTGGTAAAATTTTAAGTGACCTGCACCTAATTTATAATAACAGTAACTTCTTACCGTTGTTAGGTCCTGTTTCCACAGATTTAATCCGTACCAAGTCCTCTTCGCTGAAACCGGTGAATGTAGATGACATAGTGCCTTTATAATTATTGGCATTTGTTTTATTGGAACACGATAATTTCAGGTAACAGTTTTTAATTTATAATTTAAAATTCAGGTCGATATTTCTGCGGACCGCAATATTCGTGACGTGACGTCAAGTGACAAGAGTACTGACAAGTGACGTGTATGTATGGTTAGTTTAAGAAAATGTCAAATAAAACTTGATGACTTAAACAAATTAAAGCCAGGAACACACGTCTAATCAGACGTTAACGTGTCGAAAGCATTAACTTGAATTTTATAATTATAATAATTATGTAATTTATACCGTGAAATACCGATTGTGAGTAAAATATATAAAGTAAAGGATAATTCCAAAAGTCAGCCAAAAT
Source organism: Polylopha cassiicola (assembly GCA_038024825.1). NCBI lineage: Eukaryota > Metazoa > Arthropoda > Insecta > Lepidoptera > Tortricidae > Polylopha > Polylopha cassiicola. Next base: position 7,523,870 of record CP149044.1, on the reverse strand, counting down.
ATTTTGAAAATATGTAGCCTACTCTATTACAGCACTGATCAGATAAGATGACTAAGCGTGAATGACCAGATTTATTCCATGCCAGTCATAGACAAGACTAAAATGAAAAGTATTTTTTTAATTTTTATTTACAAATCCATCAAATAGAATTGGCGGCGTTGTTACTAGTTAATATTGGATCGTTGACTTTTAGGTTATTAGTGTACTAAACGTACTAAACGATCAATTTAGATCTTTTTCAATCGTAAAAAGTAGCAGGTAATACGATAAACATATTTATTTATGCCTAATTTTCTATAATAGCTGCTATGCAACTGAATAACTTAGTAACATTTTGTATTACAGATAAAAACATCAACATGTCGGCGGCTATGCCAATTAACCCCAAGCCTTTCCTCAATAGTTTGACGGGGAAATCTGTTCTAGTACGACTAAAATGGGGCCACGAATATAAAGGGTTGCTGGTGTCGGCCGATGGCTACATGAATTTGCAACTGGCTAACACAGAAGAAATCGTTGATGGACAAAGTACAGGTTTGTAATATTCATTCGTGAAACAAGTAACTTGCTCTTTTATTTAAGCTCCCTATTCGTTATTCAATCGTTTGCTGAATGGAGTTATAGGTGTACTATGTATACAATATTTACTTCCTCAGACTTACCTATAAATACAACCATGTTTCCGATATTACGTTAGTTTCATCTGCTTACTATTAGGTACATAGAATTGCAGCAAATTGGATAACTAATGTTTTTGTTTAGGAAACCTTGGAGAAGTGCTGGTACGGTGTAACAACGTATTATATGTTCGTGGGGCGGAGGAAGAAGATGAAGAAGGTGAAATGAAGGAGTAATTATATTTTACAAGTTAGTTCATAAGATATACTAAGGTACACTGTGTGTATAAAAATAGAGATCTCGGGGGAGTTATTTGTAATGACAGAATACCTACTGTGAAATGAAGTATTTTATGCAGTTTATTCATAAGTCTGGGATTCTTGCTGAAACTGTTATTTTATTTCATTTAACTGGGAATAGACCAAATTTATGTAACATGCAGGTTGATAATGTTCAATAGGTGATTTTTCTCTTAAATAATAACTATTTCAAATAACATGTCTTTTATTTCTTACTTCTCTAGTTTTACTTTAAACTTAAGAATCTTCTTTTTCAAGCATTAAAGCAAAAAATGTGCATTAACATTTACAATCAAATAATTTAAAAAAATAATTACTATTACAAAATATGCAATATTTGTACACAGATCTGGGCTCAAATATAGGGCAAAATAAATTATATGAATAAAAACAATAATTTCATGATAATGATTATATTGCTTAACAATTATTTACAGAGGCTTTACATTACACTAATTCACAATATTATTCTACCAGTCAGTTAGATGTAACTGTAAATGCACAAATTAAATATTTTATTAATTTACTATATAAGTAATAATATTATAATTTCCATGATAGTAAAGTGCTTGTTCACATAAACCTCATAAGAAAGGTAATGCCTTATGAGGTATAAGGGAAAGTGGTTTTTAGAATTAATATCATGTCAAATTACCTTGTGATTCATTCTAAATCTAGACAAACATCAAGAAAGTAAATGAGTTTGAATGTAAATTACAATTAATTGCAATATTGAAATATTGGACAATTCCCACTTTCTAGCTTTACAAACAGTGATAGATTTTCATAAGTCAGCAGTGAGATAAGCAATATGTTAAAATTAAAAATATGTTATAAAAGTAAATAGAATTATCCCAAATTACCATATTGATAAATGAAACCTGGGGGTTAAAAACCTTATATACATAATATGTATTATATATTATATATATGGAGACCTGTCAAAATTTAGTAATCTGTGAAAGTACTAGCTTTCCCATATAATGTACTGAGACTTGGGTATTCCTGTTAAATACATATATTATGTTAAATCCAAACAAAAAAAAATAATATTTCACTTTTTTAATTAAAATCACTCTAAAGGTGATCAAGACTCATTAAGAACTATCAAATACTATTCAATCATTGTTTACCTGCAAGTTTGCTAAATTGACATTATGTATTTAATTAAATCACATTGAGTTAGGTAGGTATATAAGTAATATTAATTTACTAAAAGTTGTTTTGTATGTTTATCTAATATCAAATTAAATATAATAATATTCATTTTCTGTCCTCCGGCCAGAAAGCGCCAACTTTGTGGCCGCTGCGCTAAATGAAATTGCCGCTTTCTGGCTACGTCGAACAGAAAAATAGTATACTGACCTCGGCCAGTAAAATAAAAAAGCCTCAGATCACATTTTTGTCAACCTCGGCTTCGCCTCGGACGACAATTACAATAAGACATGTGCTCTGAGACATTTTTTATTTTACTGACCTAGGTGCGTAATGTACTATTATACTTGTACTTCACAGACCTCAATGCAAGAAGTGATTTTTCGTGATTACACTTGAATAAACACGTTAACCCAGAACAACTTTCAATGATTTAGAATAGGAATACCTATGTTTATTAGTAATTAGATTGCATTGCTTCACACACAAGATTGATTAGAATGTGAGTACATTACTGGTAATTTACAAAATACGTTTCAATACATTTTATTATCCATATTGTTATGTATCTTAAATACCTAGTTAAATTAAAATCAGCTAAATCTCAATGTTTGCTTAATAAATTATTGCTGGTTATTGGTACGCTTATGATATCACTCAATGGCAGTGATGCTTTTCGTTTCCGGTTGTGTTACAGAACATACATATAGAGTTATTTTATTGCTTCATTCCCGCACGAATAAGTGTCTCTTGTTCAGAAGATCCTTGTAAAATATAATGCTGTTTTATTATCAAGCTACATATGTATGTACATAGAAAAACCAGTCAAGTGTTAGGATTGCATATAAATAAAAAATGTTATTCTTAGCAATCCAACTAAGATAACTATATACCTATCTATGGCAACTAATAAAAATATTATAAAAATTGTGAAGGTGTGAACCATATTTGCTAAGAAATAATCGGACACAAAGCAAGCGGCAGTCTCAATAAAAATACGCGGTGATTGCCACAAATCTTCTGTCCAAATAACTCTGTTCCACTTCAACAGAACCTGCTGTCGCCTTTGCTAGTTGCAAAATCTGTAAAAAGGTGAATTTATGTTATGCACATAAAATTTTAAAATAATTGTACTTAAATAGAAGATTGTTCCTTAGATTATATCCAATACTCTTGTTTGTATGTAACTTATACATACCCAAGCTAAGACATTTTTTAGGATTATTTATAATATTTCACATTAAATTATTTTTTACCTGGTCAGTTCTTGTATTTCTGGGTAGGTACAAAGCAATGTTAGTATTTATTGTTCGTGCAGCCTCCATCAATTCCGAAGCCGGCCGTGGTTCTAACATAGTCTCAATGTCGTATTCAAAATTCTGAAAAAAATAATGTGGTCTTAAAAACATGTACAGATAAAATTCTAGAGTGATCTTTAAACAAATTTGTTTACTTACTTCAGAGTATTTAGGCCCTCCCCAAGGTGGACTAAGGAAGACCATATCTGCTGACAGGTCCGGTGCTAGTTCGAAGAAATCACCCACTATGAACTCTATCCGGTCTGCGACGCCGTACACTGCTGCATTCTGCTTCGCCATCTCAATCTTCACTGGGTCTATATCTATTGCTATCACTGTGGAAACAAAAAAAAAGTAGTATGATCATTATATTAGTTACATAACATTATACAAGTAGATAGTAGAATTCCGTAGGACAACGGACCTTTTTTACATGTTCTCGCGAACTGTATTGTGTTTCCCCCAGCACCGCAGAAGGCATCCAGAACCACGTCGTAACGGCATTTATCAGCGATGTGCCATGCCACGTTTTCAGGCGTTACGCTGAACCAACTCTCGTAGTCCAGCTTTATGCCTTCATCGAACCTTTAAGTCAGAGATAACAATATTATGATAAAAGTTACTTTAACACGCATCCTGTCCAGAGTGTGATTTCAGGACAGAAAATAACTTGAGTTATCAGGAGATTAGAGTTGTTGCTTGATGCAAAAAATTAAATTGACATACCTGTGGAAGAGCGAATGCCGTTTCTTCCAGTACTTCAACATTTTTGGGTCGCCCTGCAGCTCCTCTGGCATATGCGTAACGTCGTCCACTTTCGCATTTCTCTTTTGACGCCTCTTGCGTTTCGTCGATGTTGGATTTGACACTGAATAATATTGAGGAACTTAAGTATTGATTGAAATTTTCGTGACAAAAACCTATCAACCTAATAACAAGATCAATTTACCTGCACTTTCTACTGCGACATCTTCTATAGAATTAATATTTTTTTCATCTCTGTCATCATCAGGATCAGGAGGTAGTGCTATCGAGGCAGCTTCCTGAGCCACATCCTTGTCTTTATTTCCTTCAAGGTTTTGAACATCATAACTAGAAGCAGACCTGACCTCTGGAACTCTCTCTGTGTCTGATTTAACTGGACATTCATCATCTGTCTGCATTTCTCTTTCATCATGAGAACCTTGAGCCTGTAAAATATTTTAATAATGAATTGAAAAGGAAGCATGAGCACACATTTTCACCTTGATTTTTGTAATGAAAAAGAATGTTTACCACCATCTCCCTCATTTTATTTGTCAAAAAGCTCACCTCATCAACTTCATAAGGATTCCCTTCATCATCAAAGTATGTCTTTTTAGGCACAATGAATCTCTTGTTTCGGGGCGGGCGCAATCTTGCTATTCGTTTCTTATACACTAGCAAACCCTTCGGCGTTTTTTCAGTATTCAAACAATAACCCATTAATTTTAAAGTTTCGTTGATAATTTCTGAAGAATCTTCCTCATATTCATCTTCTATTTCATGGCTGAAAATGAAAATATGGACTATTAAAACATCTGAAATCATAAAGAATTAAGTAATGTACAGATATTTACCTTCTTTTTAATGATACTGGTCTTTCTTTGGGAGGTTCATCATCGCCATCATTAGAACTATAGACATTGTAGCTGTTATTATACCTCTCCTGCATGTTCGATGATACTGGAGCATTTTCTGTATTTGTATTTAGATTTGCTTGTTCAGACTTTTCTACATTACCATCTCCTGCTTCAATAATTTCAACAGAATCATTTTTTTTCTGTTCTTCTTTAAGCAAATTCTGTAATAATACTCCAACAGACCCAATATATCTACTGCTTGCTTTTTTATTTCTTTTTCTTGGCTTGCTTACTTTGTCATCTAACTTAATCTTATCAACTTTGGCTTGAACTTCTATTACTGATGGCATTTCTTGAGAATTGCCCTCACTGTTTTCACATTCAATGTCAAGTAGTTTCTCTTCAATTTTCTTTGGTATTGTTTCAATACCTATTGGGGGTTTATTAATTTCTTGTGCATTTTGACATTCCAGATAATTAGCATAATGTATTGCATATTGTTCACCAAAGTGCTTTTTCCATAAGAACTGCCAGTATTGTTCTGTATCTAAATCATCTGACAATGGTAGATCTTGATTGTCCTCAATGTTTATATTTGCTATTCTTGTTTGATCATTTGATTGATCATCAGATGTTGATGATGACACACTGTAGTCATCTGTTGGTGTTGATTCAGATGTGACATGACTAGATGTCACATCATAACTTGATAGTGTTATTTTTGTGACATTAGTCATGGAATCTGTAGCTTCAATAGTCCTCGGACTGAGCATTCTGTCATGCTCAGAACAGGATCTTCTTCTGCCAATACTAACTGGCAGCCATGTGTCATCTTTGTTAGAGTCACCACTCTTGTCAATCTTTTCTATGACTTGCTGATTGGACTTCTTCTTTTTATATGGATTCACTTTAGAGTCATATGAAAACTTTCTATCTCTCATACTGACCTCATCATCCAAATTTTTCTTAAATCTATCAGATCCTTTTTCAAATATGGCATCAGTAGAATGCTGCTTGGGAATGTTACTATCATCCATTAGCAAATCATTGTTTTCATCAAGGTATGATGGATTAATGTAATCACTGTACTTTTTTATCCATGAAGCCCAAATAAGTCTTTCACCATTGACTGCCCAGAATTTATCCCATGTGTTTTCTGAGAGGTAGTTCTCATCTAAGTCACCATTATGAATGGGAAAGTCCTGGTCCATTTTTTCCAGTTTTTCATGGTTGGTATAGTCTGAATGACAGTCAGGATATGTCAAGTCAGCTCCACTGTCACTTGGTTGTAGGGCATGAGAAATTGTGCCATGGATTTGAGCAGGATCATGTTCATCAGTAGAACAATAGTTATCAGTATGTGATGCACTGCAATAGCAGCTGGCACCTTCATCTTTCTGTAAGTGCAGAAAAAAATTACATACAGAGGCAAATATTTCCAAATAAAGTTCTCGGACATCAAACAATTGTGTCATAAATACACACAGAAAACATTTTTTACAAAAATGATTTCTACCTCACATTTAACCTTGTATGAAGTATCCAGAGAGAAATGCACATGAGACTGATCTTCCCAATCCTGTGAGTGGGAATCCCGGAGAACTTCTAAATCACTTTCACTTCCTTCTCCCTTCTCTGCATAGAATTTTCTCATGCCATCCCTAAAAAATATTAAATTTTTTTTTGGTATATTCTCTTATCAATGAATAGTGTCTCCAGGGCTTGTGACATTGTCAGTATTTTAAAGAAGGTAAAAACCCCAACCAACCAAAGTTGACTAAATTATTATTAACAGTCTTGTCCCTTGTTAGTTTATTATACTTAATGTTATCTAAGTAAAATAAATACCTTATGCTATAAACTAATTATATATAGAGTGATGGCACCAATTATGGACATGTTAAGCGCACTAAATTAGAATTTCGTTTAAAAATGGGATGTTTTTTGGCCATACAAAAATGGTGATTTTTTTTTCGGTACTCAAATACATGAGGAACATTTGAACAACACCAAAAATCCTGTATGAATAATACATTATTAATAAAAAATACATAAATTGAAATTTACGATATCACCATTGATGGACATCGAAGATTCAGTGATGGACCCCCAGTAATGGACATGGACCCAGTCATGTACATCCATTAATGGACACTTTTTTATTGCACAGATAAATAAAACAAATGTCAAAAATCTACTTTTGATTAACTCTATTTGAACTTTTAACGTGATCAGCCTTAGATTTCAAAGTTATACTATAAGGCTTTCAATCAACGATCTGGTTTTTAATCATTTATTAAACATTAATTGAGGCTTTGCCTCTTTGCCAGCAGCTGCAGCTTAGAATTGGTAACATAGGTAATAAATCAATCAACTGAGATCTATCAGAAACTGCGGTGCATATATATGCTATAGTGTAAGCATGGGAAAGCATGCCACAGTATTTCAGGCAGAGACGTATGCTGTATGTGCACAAGAAAATATAGACAGGCACCTGGACGAAAAGCCACACCGAAGAGTGGAAGGCATGCTTAGGTCTAAGGTCCTCACGGCAATTTATACAACACCCAAATGAAAACTGGACTAAAAAACTCTGGTTTCTAAACTGAAGACAAATCCGACTTATAACAGGAGTCTTCACTGGTCACTTAGGAGCCAACGAACTCCTACACAAAATGGGACTTACAAACAGCAGCGACTGCAGAATGTGTGGAGAGGAATGTGAAACTGTGGAACACTTGGTGTGTCACTGCGACGCCCTCACCAGATGTAGAATGAAGATACCTGGCTCCGGATACCTGGAGCCCGGAGAATTTTTTGCACGCTCTCTGTTAATTTATTTGAAAATTTATGTGAAAGTGCTTTTAACTCATTGCGACCAACCATTTCACCAAATTGCCCTCTTCCTCTGCCGTGAGAATAGTTTGAAGTCCCATAGCACAAACTGCAGGACTTTTGCCTGGACTTTGTTATGCAAAGTTATTTGAGGGACCCCAAACCGGAGGGCGAATCCAACTGGGATGGGGGGATTTTGGTAAGCTCTCAGACGTCCTGAAAGACAAACGTGTGCGTCTTTATACCTCAAGCGTCGCACGTTTCAACAGTGCGTTCTTCTCGTAATGGTCTATGGAGCCGGGACTTCACGAGGCAGATCATCCATCGACTCCAAGTATAGACTCCAAGTAGTATAAGGCAAGAGCTATGTTAGGTATTTCTCTTTGTGACCGGGTCCGTAATACCGATATTCAGAAGAGAACCAGACTAACCGACGTGCGACATAACAAAAACCATAGCTTTGAAGAAAAGGAAGTAGACGGGCCATGTCTGTCGTACCGTTCCGACGGAAGAAAGGATGCTGGATTGGAGACGGAGAAAGGGGCGGCGAAATGTCGGAAGACAGCCAGCGAGGTGGACCGATGATCTGGTGCATGTGGCTGGGAAACATTGGATGCGGGAAACTTAAGATCCTGGGAAGTGGGCTGAAATGGAAGAGAACTTTACTCAGCATTGGGTAGAATAAGGTTGAAGAAGAAGAAGAAGAAACCGGAGGGCAGCTGTGATCATCATTTCTCCCATCCTCAGCAGCATCATGCAGCATCAAATGCCCTCCCTATTTGTTCCGGGGTGTAATTTTTTATTGGCGCCATATAAGATAAAACAAAGAACCCAATGATGGACGACTAAAAATAGCCATTTATGGACATTGTCCATCATTGGAAAATAAAGAGCAATCACAAAATCAACTCAACCGAAATGTTTAGTGCAACAAATTAAATAATTTAATACAATAAACTAAAAATATATTAAAAAACTTAAGAATGGACACTTGTCCATAACTGGAATTCGTAAAAAATCGAATCCAGTGATGAACAAACCCCACAAAAAACTTATTATTGGGATTGGACATATTCAACTTAGCTTAATTTACTTGCAATATAGTATTATTTCGTAAATATAACAAAAAACCTCATTACAACACAACACAAGATAATACCATGCACAAATATGTACTCACCTCCTTAACGATTTCACTAACAAAAACGGATTTTTATGACCACCGCGCGAAACGAGATTTCAATTCCCAACCATCTTCAAATAAAACGGGCAATTTTGATGAGGTGTATCAAAATGAAAGCCCAAACGTCTGTTGCTTATGTTTTAGTATCTCCAATTGAAAAATGTTGGGCCAGTTGCTTAATAAATTCGATCAACGAAAATAATGTCCATAATTGGTGCCATGTCCATTACTGGTGCCGTCACCCTAAATGTAATGTGATTTATTCATATAAATGCAACATGCACATGATTCGAACTAAAAAAAAGCAATAGTAACAAAACTAAACAGTTATTGTAAAATTTTACAGTTTCTCTTGTATATTTGCTTTTATTTTGATTAAGTATAATTTAATCAGTTTTCAAGCTAATATGCTTACTTGATAAAAACTCTACTGCACAAGCAGTAAATATAATTTTCATCGCTCAACTCCTCCTCATCACTGTCGATATTAAAATGAAATTCTGCTAGGGGTTCATAGCGATGGTGCTGGTCATAGTATCCCGACATCATTTCTGAAATTCACAAGTATCCAATGTTTTTTCATGAAAGAAGTATTTTTAATAAACTAAATGATGTAGATTTATTATAATTACATTCACCTGCACAAAACACTACAGTAAATCACTAGACTTTAATCAAAGACTCTACTACATACATTTATACTCCCGACTCCGTCTATCCAACCAGAGGTACGTTTCGTTACAGGGAATTTGCTAAATAATTTTTATTACGAACCGAATCGATACTTGGTTGTTTGACGGATAGTAAACATTTTTGCAGTACCGTAAAATGGAACGAATATAACAGTGATGTTAAAAACCGATTATCTATCAGAGCGCTTACTATTTTATAAGTGGAATGTCTCTTTAACAAGTTTTTGTCTATGGATAAAAACAACTGTCAAATCAAATCAACATGGACAACATGTGTTCTTTGACAGCGCTAAGTTCTTATTTGACGGTCTGATAACGAAGCCTGTTGCAAATTGTTTAAAGTAGTGTTTATAAAAAAATAAATACTTTACAGTGTACGCAAAAAAATAACTAACACCTCATGTAAAAATGGGGAAGAAAAATAAGGATTCACTTGGACGTGCCCTAATCAAAGACAGATTCTCTAAGAATCGTCACCGAAAACATGTCGAAGATAACACTATGGTATTTTCTGTTTTAATATTCGTTTTGTATATTTAAAATATATCCTATCAGGATCAGTATGACTTATCATGTACCTAATTTTTTTATTTTTTATTTATTTATTCTTGACCTGGATGCTAAACCTTATCATGTAATTTATTCTAATGATACCCTTTCAATAGTTGCACACTACGGAAATCAACGATGGCTATGAGTGGGGTCGTCTTAATCTGCAATCAGTTACCGCAGAATCTTCACTGCAAGAATTCCTTTCGACAGCGGAACTAGCACAAAGAGAGTTTACTGCAGAAAAAATGAACTTAAGATATGTGAAGTCGACTCCAAGTGAAGTGCAAATGGCAACTTCTCAACCTGACTTTGATGAACCACTGACTGTTCCAAGGAGGTATGTAGAGAAATAACAAGCTTTGCTTACTTACTATGAGATTATTTTAATGGATGTAATTTGTCATAATTTATAAATATGTTTTGATAATAGGCACAAACTCAAGCAAACATTGTATAGTACTTAACTTTATCTAGACACATGCATTTTACTCTTCAGACCTACATGGACCCCAGGAATATCAGCAGAAGAGCAGCTCAATTTTGAACGGGAGACCTTTCTGGACTGGCGTCGACATCTAAATGATTTACAGACTAAACTTGGAGCAGCTGTTACTCCATATGAACGTAATTTGGAGTTGTGGAAACAATTGTGGAGGACTTTGGAGAAAGCTGATGTTGTTTTGATACTTTTAGATGCAAGAAACCCCTTGTTATTCAGGTACAATGCTGATGAGTTTTTTAAATAAAGTAAATTCTGATTAACAAATTAAAAAGAACAATTTAGGAGTAGTGTGACTCTCATATATAATTTGTCAATTCTTTGTTTATAGATGTGCAGATCTTGAAAAATATGCTTCTGAAAAAAAATGCAAGTGCATTTTGCTATTGAACAAAGCAGATCTGACCAGTGAATATGAAAGAAAAGCTTGGGCAGAGTATTTTAGCAAAGAGGTATTTCTTTTGAATTTAGTGATATATCCCTCCATGGGATTTTAAGTCAAATTGCGAAGTGCCCTATGGGAGTAATGGATCTTTGCATTTTCTTACTGCTTATTTTAGTACTTGTTTTTTAGTTGGGTACTAGAATAAAAAGGTCAAAAAGATAAGTGGCAGCAAAAGGCCTAACATGTAATGTAAAAAGCATCTCACAAAGGTTGGGGTTTGAATGCTCAATATTACATAGAGTTCACCAATACTAGCATTGAGCATATCAGAAAAATACAAATAACCCTTTAACATGTACTTTTTTCTTTTCAGAATGTTCCTATAATTTTTTTCTCAGCTGCTAAAGATATAAACAAAGAAAGAAAAATATCGGAAGAGAGTGAAAGTAATAAAGAAAATAATGTCAATTCCGACACAGAATCAGCAGATTCTGAAAATGATGACCTTGTGGATGAAAAAGAAGCCTTGCAGAGCACAGAAGAAGACATAGAGTTATTTAAACGACAAATTAGTGACCTTGATTCTGCAGTCTCAAGTACAGCTGACAAACTTAGCAAAATTCAAAGTGCTTTGGATAATGTCCTAGAAAATTTAAGACTTGGAAAGTCAATAGACCCTTTACAAAATGACAATGTCGAAAGTAAATCGAATCTAGAAATTGATGATAAAGTAAAGAACTCTCATGAAATTTTCGATAGGAATAGATTGTTGGAAGTATTGAAAAAGCAGAAAGTTGACTACTTGAAGAATCCTCCCAGAGTAACTGTGGGCATGATTGGTTACCCCAATGTAGGAAAATCTAGTACAGTCAATGTTTTAATGCAGACAAAGAAGGTAAAATTTAACCTAAGATTTAACTTGATTTATTTTATGATTGTGTTATAATATTCTTTAAACAATCTCATAAAACTTTCATAATTTATTCAATCATAATATTTTAGGTAAGTGTAAGTTCAATGCCTGGTCATACTCGTCACATTCAAACTTTGATTCTGGATGATCAAATCGAGCTATTGGACTGTCCAGGACTGGTGTTGCCAGCATACGCCGTCGCCCCAGATTTATTGTTGACTGCTGTGCTGCCAATTGATCAGGTAAACTTTGTTATTTTATTTTTAAACCCATAATGAAAATTATTGCGAACATTTGACACATATCTATGGCAACTAGGGAATGCAAATCTCGCGAGGTTGGGCTCAAGCGAGATCTCGCGAGTTTATGAAAATCAATCTCGCGAGATCTCGGCAATTTCGAGATCTCGCGAGATTGATGTTTTGTGTTTGTTTTTTTCAAGAAATAACAATATTTGAATAAACGAGGAAAATAATAATAATAACTTTAAGTATGTACCTATTATAAAAACATTTATTTTCACGATTTTTTTATGCATTCAACATAGATTGACGTAACTATCCAAATTTTTTAAATTAACTTTAGTATACTTTTACGCTTTTACGTAGTTATCTATCAAATAACAATAAAATAAATTATATCAAACAAAACTTCAGTTGACTATTAAACTGAGATATTATTATTAACAATGAAATAACAAACTATATCTACTCAGTACAGCAGAACATCGAGAATTATAGATTAATAATTAACGAAATATACCAAACAAATGAAATATTTGTTCAATTAAAATCACAAGTCACTATATTACGATTTAAGAATTACTGTCGCGCTTCGAATAAGACGTTTCTATACTCCAGTACAATCTCGTTAATCTCGCGAGATCTCGCCCATTTTTGGACCGAGATCAATCTCACTTAAAAACGCCGAGATCTCGCGAAAACGAGATCTCGCGAGAACGAGATTGCATTCCCTAATGGCAACTCATTGTATACTCAACTTATATATTCTCAACTCATTTTGATAACGACATTTTTTATTGTTTAGATGCGTTCACACGACGCAGCGATGGCGCGCCTCTGTCAATTAGTTGGTAAACATGTTTTCGAAGAGAAATATGGCTTACTTTTACCACAAGACGACAATAAGGAGTTAGACTATAAGCAAATTCTAACAGCGCATGCCTGTAAGTACTTATGATTCATCTCTTGTCATTACTGAATTCTTTATTTTATAATTTTGTACATGATTGTTGGGCCCTGGTGTATTGTAACTTATTACTATCTGAAATGTAAATGTTATATTATCCCCTATCACTTGGAAGTCATATATATGTATGAATACATATAAACTCAGGTATAGATTCTCGTGCTCATTACACTGACATCTGCCCCTATTGTATTAGAACCCGCAACGTCGGTCAGTGCGGAATCTGACCACTAGGCCGTCATTATTGAACTATTTGTCGCAAATGGCATACTTGGACATAATGGGACAGGTCGTAAGAATGTATTTATTTGTTCTCCAGTTAACCGCGGTTTCATGACGGCGGCCGGTCAGCCGGACCAGTCGCGATCGGCCCGTCTGCTGCTGAAGGATGCGTCGAGCGGCCGGCTACACTGGGAGCAGCTGCCGCCAGGCTGTCCGCCGCCACCGCTCGAGGAGATGATCAAGTCTACCACCAGGAAACCCACGCCGAGGGAAGCTAGAGCTGTCGAGGTCAGTAGATTTTATTAGCTACTTACACTATGAAATACCATCTGCTGAATATAGGACGTTTCAATTGTTTATTATTAAAATTATGTTTAATGGATTAAAAAAAAAGGAATTAATAATAATAATATTATTTCTCACGTTCTCAACCTACTTAAAGAATCTTACAATTGGTTTCAATATTTATCTAGCGCAAGTTTCATTGTAGATATCTAATTAGAGGAAAAACATTTTTTTTATTTATTAATTACGTATTGATATAATAATATATATAATATACAGGGTTGGGTCAGCAAATCAGCGGAAATCGACAAGGCATTCTTCGCCAGAAACAGCAGTGCAGCACACGTCAAAGGGAAACCAATCATGGGGTAAGTCATTGAGCAACCAAAAACAAACCTTATTGGTGTTTATTTAAAGCGTATTACAGCTTATCCGCTCTATTTAGCGTGATGCCAAACATCGCGAGTGTAGGGAAATAGGCTCGTAAAATACAATTGCCGATTCCGCCCTACATTGCACTGAAACATAACATTATACGGCAAATAGGCCGCAGGACTTTAAACATCGTATAAATTGAAATAAGTATAGTAAGTACTTTGGAACGTTGGTGATATTGTAACAGACATAATGATCTTATTGAACAGATATGCAAACCCAACATAACATTTCGCTTATAATACAAAAGGAGTGATTTGTATTTATACTAAGATCTCATTAAACTATACTTTTATAATAAATTTAATACTAAAGAAAACTGCCTTATTATACTTGTTATGCTGCTTACAAAACAAATTCTTCTACGAATTTATTAGTTTGAATGGGTTATTGGATATACACCTTCAGTTGGATTAGGTATCAGAAAAGATTAATTTAAATATGAATTACAGCTTAGAGGAAATACATAAACTCACACTGGATGAAAGCCAACTGTGAATGCGTAAAGTCAAACTTTTAAATAATTTTGTTTATTAAATCGAACCTTATTGACTAGGTTAGACGGTTGAAATTAGTTTACAGGTTTTGTATAGGGTGATAATAGTAAGTTTACTTTATGACCGGGCTTGGTAACGGTTGTGAAAACTGGCCTAAATGTGAATACACAGTACCTACGAACGTAATAATTTGCCGTTTTTCATGGTATATTAAACAGAAATTAACCCCGTTACGTTGTCAATATGGTCTAAATTTAGACTAAATGAAGCTGCATTTAATTTAACACTTCGTTTATTTGGAAGAAGTTCTAGGCGACGACAGTGTTGGTATCAATCGATCACAAATATGATCAAATTGTTTATTTCATTATTCAGTACGCGATTATTTCGTAATTTGATTACTCAGCAGTTAGAATATCCAGTAATCAAAATACAAAACAAAATAACGATTGCGATTAGAATACTTAATAAGTAATCAAACTTAATATAATGGTTAGTCACGATTACGTATGTAACCGCGTAATTGTCAATCGATAAGTAATCATAATTACATTTCTGATATCACTGTTCGACATTATAATGTTTAGCAGCCATGTTTGGCTTGAGGTAAAGTGGGCGGGGCTTTATGTAAAACTAGCCAATCAGCGCACAGTTCCCGTGCCCGACCTTATTTTGTTTAATAAGATGTTGGCCCATATTATTAAATAGTTAATTCTCAAATATTATACCTGTCTCAAATAATGTAATGTATGTATAACCTGAAAAAAATACAGTCTCTTATAAGAAACCCATCCAATAGACACGATAACTTTCTCAAGATCTGTCAAAAATGACGAATTGATAATCACTTTGGTATTACTTTAAATTGTTATCGAGCCGAGATAAGCTCTAATTTTTGCTGTACATCCGTCCTGTCCAAGCGGCGTTCGCTGTATAACTTAATTTGAACAGTATACAGTTGTAATGGTAAATTTTCTTCCAGCATTGTTGGAGCCCAATCGGCGGAACAAATCACCAGTAAACCCTGGAAACATGAGAAGAAACACGCAAACAAAAACAAGAGAGAAAAGCTAAGAAGAGTATACGCTCATTTAGACGAGCACTAGAGTGCGATGGAAATGTGTGAAACAATATACTTCGGTTAGTAATTTAATTTCTGTATTCATAAACTCTGTCTACCTTATTTGGTTGAGTTCTATTTTGGAATCATTGATTATGAAATCGGATCATAAACGCGACACATATAATTGTACTATTCTATAATCTAATAACATAACCCAGATTACATTGTTATATTCCTTATAGTTACATAAAGCAAGAAAGCCTGCATCAACTTAAAATTATACTTTTTTATCTATATACCTACTGCATTTACAAGCACCATTTTAATCTGTTTGATCATTCCCCTTTAAAACTTTTTTTATATCAAAACACGGTTGCAATTCTGTACTTAGTTGCACTTTTATTTCGTAAATAATAAAACATAATATTGCTTAGCAAATATCAGTAACTGTGTATTATGTGAGAATGAAGTGAATAAAAATTAAGTTTAAATTGTTGTTTAAAAATAAATGTTCTAAACAATTAACCAGTCTTTTTTGTTTTTAATTTTATTTTATGGTCATACATAATAATACTACGCACCTGATTTTGTAGCGTTTCTTTTTAATGGCACCCGTGTGAAGTTGGGACGGATCGCCAGTACCTACTAAATGAAACTGAAAATAAATTAATAACAGTGCATCATTGTATTACTCAGTGAGAAATAGGCCCTAAAGTATATTAATATAGATATTTACTGGGTTAAGCTAATAGCCAAATACAATATTTGTTTGACATAAAAAAAAAACAAATTCCGGTATCGTAACACTGATATGAAGTCCAAAACATTTCATAGCCTATAATAAACGCTCCAGATTTATGATTTACAACATTATTCCCCGCTAATTTAAGACAAGTGGTCAGTTTACGATCCGAATACTATATAACTGCCGCAAACACGCAAGGGAATAAAAAAATATTTTATGATTACGTCATGTCATAGTCTGGCAAGCTAACGATGTCACTGGCAATTTATCACTTTTTTATGTGGTAACATTGGACGTCAAAATAATGTAAACAGAGGATATCGTTGCATATAGTCTGATGTGTGCCTAATTTAAAATAGTAATATGTATTCTTTTATTACTTACCATAAAAAAAGACCTTTTTTATTGAAGTATTTTAAACGACATAAACTTTTGGATATTGTTCTTAAAAGTGAAGAATGAATGAACGAATAAAGATAGTAAAATTACTAACACTAGAGAATTTTGATGATACCTACCCTATCTAGTGATGATTTAATTGCTGATCTACTTCAGTCACAAGTAAAATTAAAAAGCTGGCCACACGTAGATTTTAGGGTTCCCTTCTTTCCAATTTCAGCCTTGTATCATGCTTACTTTAAGTTACTTTAGATTTAAGAAATCCTAAATATTTAACATACGGACATAATTATTGTACAAAAAAAAAACAAAACTGATTTATTTTTAACTTTACTGGACCAATTCAGAATTTTGGATACTACACGCGTCAGAAGTGTTCTGTGATGACGTCATGTAGCAAGTTCTCATAAAGGAGACCTTTTCACTTTGCTGTTGACATACGGTTAACGATCAGCAGCAAAGCGGAAAAAGACAATTTTATGCAGAACTTTATTCTTCTTTATTAAGCGTTTTCACCGCTAATCTTGCTCGAATCCAAGAATTTCATTAATAGCGTCGTAACTCCCTGAAAAAGAAAAAAAAATGTTTTAAAACGACCGAATAAATATTTTTGTGTTTGATGTTTATTAAAGTCGCAGCGGTTCAGGTTCGAATTGTCGGACGACTATTTTGTTTCTGAAATACGCGAATTTGAGGTGTGTTCGCTGTTTCGGCATAATTCATCACAGTCATCCAGTCATTCTTCTATTTACCTACTTACATAAAATATGCCTACTATTATGTATTAGTAAATTCTGCACGGCCTTCGCATACAGTTCTCAGTTAGTTTATCCGGCACTATATATATTAAACATAAATGTTTATATTTCCCTGCAATGTACAACGTACAAATAACACTCCCGCATTGCCAAGAGCTATTTTCTGGGTGATTTAGAAAAGTCATTAAGTTTTGTATAATTTAGAGAGATGGATGAATGACTTGTTTTAAATAATATAGTAGGTAGGTAGGTACATTTCCTATTACCCGCATTGTTGTTAACAAAACCAATTGTATAATTTTCGCTTCGGGATAAAAAAAATGGGCACATTTGATGCTAAAAATTAAGTTTGGGCCTGAGGTAGGTACTTTAATTTACAAACAATAGATAACTTATAATAATTTAATAAGATTAAATATAATATAATTTGGGACAATTAATTCTCATTTAATTAGTCTAATACAAAATTAGGACTAGCGGATAAATATTTAAATAAGTACCTATCATTCTAAGATATACTTACCTACTTATCCAAGACAGGTACAAATGCTCGTGACCATTATTCTAACGTCTTTGTAGTAGGGCACCGCAACCTCCAGCACATTCGTCTGGGGCTCAGAGTACTAGGCCAAAGTCCGTCTTTTTTTATCTAATAGTTTTTGTTGTGTAACTAAAATATTTTAACACACGTTTAGCTTTCGACGCGTAGAGGATGTAAATGATTCGTCTTCTGGATTAATCAGAAGGACAGCTTTACGAGACTGTCCGAATTAATTTTAAAGAAACTTGTTGTTAAACGGAAATCCTACTATTTACAAAGAATAATGCCGACTTTCACGAGCTATTTAAACCAATTAATGTTACCATAGATCTTTGTAGGAAAATGATAAAGTTCCTTTGAATTTTTGTGATAATGGCAAAGAAAATCTGTTTAGTGTTTTTTTAAAAGATAATCTTTAATATGAAAGTAGAGATGTTTTTCGTTAGTTTATTAGTCTAGAGAGCGTCATATATGTGTTGATAATGTCATAAATAATAAAAAAGACAAAGGTAGAGATAGAAAGAAACGATACGATCAAAGATGAGATATTATGTTAAATCTATACTAATACTAATAATATATAATATAATATTATAAAGAGGAAAGATTTGTATTTTTGTATTTTTGTATGTTTGTAATGAATAGGCTCCGAAAATTATAAAGAGGAAAGATTTGTATTTTTGTATGTTTGTAATGAATAGGCTCCGAAACTACTGGACCGATTTCAAAAATTCTTTCACCTTTGGAAAGCTCCATTATCCCCGAGTAACATAGGCTATATAATATCACGCTAGGTCTTATAGTTGCGGAGCAGTAACCGAAAATGTTTCAAAAACGGGGGAAAAGTATCGTTTCTGAGGCCTTAAAAAAATCTTAAGTCCCCCCGTGCGAAGCCGGGACGGGCCGCTAGTAATAAATAAACTAACAAAGACGAGGAACAACATTTTTTTGGACAACGTAACAGAAACTTATAAAATGTTATAATAAAAAATATAATATTGGGTAGATATAATGCAACATCTGAGTCTCATTGCTACACTTGCGCAATGTGATTTCTTATTAAATATTAGAATTTTTGAGAGTCTTGGCAGTGTTAACCCATTTAAATATCTAAGTGCGACATCAATAAATATAATTATTTTCGGCAACATAGATTTAATCTGTTCTAGGTCTTTGGTTGCTTTTGTAATCATTTCAAAAGTGCAAATTATTTCAAACAGCTGTTTACGCGACCCGCCCTTTCGTTGACGTGAAAATAGTGTTTGAGAAATTAAAGATACCTATGTGTAAGTTTTCTTTCATATTGCTGCCGGCTAATAAATCTGTCTGTTAAGATTCATTCTTTGAAGTCGGATTCCTCTTGTGGTACAAGCTTAGGTGTCAAGATTACGTCGTCACTGATGTCATTGAAGTAAATTATGGATGTCTTGACTCAGCAATCGGTGGAGTCTAAGCAAAAGGATTTTGCTGTTTTAATGGGTCTATTTTTTCGGAATATTATACCTAGAATTAACTTATTATTGTACAATAAAACACTTACCTATTATTGAAAGAAATTAGGTGGGTAGGGAATAAGCAAAACGATTTAATAAATAGCCTCAAGGGTCGCAAATATAACAAAACAACAGAATAACATTTATACCTACTTAATGATATTTATACCTAAACAAACAGAAAAAGTCGAGGCCCCACAACATTTTAATATGACTATGGCAGGTTTGACACATAGTACGTAATAAATAATTGAATTACTAAATACCTTTTCAACCTTACATTATTTACTTTGATGACATTGAAGGTAGTTTGAATTGCGTAAATAAATCAACGGCATCTATCTGTTATTTTAGTTTTTGGAGTGTAGTTAATCGTTATCGTACTGGCTTACTGCCAGAGGACGTTACTGGTGCAGGTGGGGCTCCGACGTTTTTTAGGCAGATATTAGTTAGGTAGTCTAGAATGGTTGTGTTTAGTACCTACCTTCTATAGATGTAGGTGGGTACTATTTGTGACATGAGGTTCAATTTAGCGCTATGTATCTTTTTAAACCGGTATAAGGAGCCTTGCTATTTAGGACTACATGCCCAAAGGCCTTTAAACCTTTTACTGGGCCCCGCTGTCCGGTCCTCCGTCTGTCACCAGGAATTTCATGAAACGTGATGGTTAGCCAGTTGAATTCATACAGATAATTTAGATATTTCAGCGCTATACAAATAGGTACTAAAAACAATATAAAATAAATATGGAACCCTATGATAAACGGTCTCCTTTGCGGTTTTTATAGATAAAGATATCTACGGAACCTTTCGTGCGCGAGTTCGACCCCAACTTAGTAGGTAAGTATTCCTACTTACTAGCTTGTAAGCTTGGGTAAAGTGTAGAGTAGGTATAGACTGAAATGATTTTGTACTTCTACATACCTACCTACTAGTTTTTCTTAATAGTGAACTGCGAACTTAAACTGTGTCGTTCTTTTCTTATTGGATAAGTAAGTAACTATATGCAAATATCAACTTAAATACGCCCTGAAATAACAGTACCCACTTGGTTAGGTAGGTAACTATAAGTATATACCTATAATAGGTATCACTATAATAGTAAGTAGGTATACCTATACTCTACATGTAGAATGTAAGAAATAAATATTTGAGTTGCAAGAGATTTATATACACTCGATGTTTATTTGAATTGAAGTGAAAAGTATTTTTGCCCGGTCGGGGCGATCGAGGACCAAAATAGCGCAAGGTTGATCTCCAAATAATCAGCGTTTCGAAGGAAAGCGTAGGACTACCAGACGTATTTTTTAAACCAGTTATTCAGAACCATGTTAAACATAAATTAAAGTAACTGCTCGATTAGTCTAAACAAAACACGAAAGAGCTAGGTGATAATTTATAGAATGGCAGCCTTTGAAGCGTGTAGTAGGTATACCTATCGCTAAGCTCCACTTTAGATTTGTTCAATATATTTTTTCTAATGGCATACGCTCTTTCATCAAATACTTATAAAAATGTTAGATCTTCATTATCCTCTGACATATATGTATAAGTTTCAGCGTCGTTTATTTTTTTGTTTATCTAGGAAAGGAAAAAGCGTATTTATTTGGTAGGCAAGTACCTACATAATTATCTATTAATTTAATTGTGTGTACCTAGTAGCTACCTATAATCCATTGACTCAGACCCTATTTCTATAGTAGGTAGGTATAGGTACTTATATTTTGGCCTTTTATTTTAATTGTGTAGGTACAACTTACCTACAATATATTTGCTTATGATATACCACCTACTTACTTGAAAACTAATAAAGGAAGGGACTCAGATGGTACCTACAAACGCTACAATTATTATTTGGCAATCAATTAGACATTAATTTGAGGCCATTACACAGTCAGGTACGCTATTAATTTTTAAACATTGAACCTGGGCGCTATTTTGCTACAATTTAGCTAGATGAACATTACTATTGAATGAGTAAGTGCTTTTTGTGTACCTACCTAGCTGAATGTAACTCATACTTGTACATAAATTTAATTTTGTCCTACAAAAATATTCATATCTCTCAACGTAGATGACGTAAAAGTTTAAAAATATTTTGCGTTTGAACGTTATATATGAAACTAGGGTACTTACTTCTAGCAGAGCGTGGTAGAGCTAGACTTTCTTTAATAGAATCTCGTAGGTGTTTAATGTCTTTAATTCGGGCTGGGTGGATGACCTTCCTAGAATTTACATGTAAGTAGGTATACTAACTACTAAGTCGGTGGGTACAATTCAAATATTCGAAGTCACTTTATGGTAAGCTTAGGTTTACGTAGAGTAGGTATCTAGGAGGTACGTTTTAGATCAAGAATATTTTTACAGTTACAGTTATAACTTATACAGTTACTTATAGTTATAACAAAAATTATTACGTACCTACCTATAGGTAGTTAGGAAATTACGTAAATGAAGCTAAAACAGGTAAGAATAAACAATGCTCACAATTTTTACGTGCTGACCTAATGTCGTTACATCTGTCTGTCACCGCAGCGATTACCGGCACCCGCTCATAAAATATAGAGGTAAATAAATAAAATGTTACTTTGGCCACCCACAAATAGGTAAAACTAAAAAATGTTTACGACTACACCGACGTGTGGTGGAAATATCGAACTCTGTTAATTATTGCGGGCAATGACAAATTAAAGCCGGTCAGGTGCCAGTTTTACATTACTTATATACCTACTTATTCAAAAGGTACTTTAGGGATCTTGTTTTGGAGCGTAGTAAAACAAGTATTCGCTGAATATGGAATGTTTTATTTACAAAATTACGCTAATTATATTTACAACTTAGGTCTTACAACTAGTATCTTATTAATAACGCATGCAAAAAACAATAAACTTATAAACTAAAATCGAGCGCCAGGTGGCGACACCGATCCGCGGCGCGGATCGCGCGGCTCGCATATAAAAACCGCGACCCCGCGCGCCCGCTCACTTGCGCCGCGGGCCGTCGGAGCGTCAACACGTGTCGTCGTGACGAAGATTCCACACAAATATATCCAGCTGTTTCTTCTTAACTAAGACGTTCAATCAGTGGTTTCTATTTACAAAGACGTACAATCTTGTTTCTTTAGACGAGTGTTCAATCAATGGTTTCTATAAACAGAGGCGTTCATCAAGTGCTTGTTTCTACGGACAATCAATCTGGGATTTCTATATACAGAGACGTCAATCAATATTCCTGTTTCTATGAACAGTGACAATCAATCAATATCTGCAGTCGGCTACATGGCTCCCCCTCAAGCGAAGCGTACCGGCAGCTTCACGGCGCGGCCTCGGCGTGTTGTTCTCGGCGGCTCGCTGCTATTGGAGTTTGTAGGCGACTGCGTGCATTCTTCAGGCTCCGTTCGTTTCAAAATAGTGCGGTTGTTGATAGGTATTTGTGCGCTTTCGTCTTCGTCGGTGATAGTGTAAGCTGGCTTTAGGCGATCGATTGAAACACAACTCTGGCGGTCGTTAAGTTGTAGTGTAAACAACTTGTTGTTTCGTTTCAGGACGCGATATGGGCCGTCGTAAGGGGCTTGCAGAGGTTTCTTAACGGCGTCGTTTCTGACGAACACGTAGTTGCAGGTGCGTAAATCCGGGTGTACAAACATAGCTCGTTTGTTGGTGTGCGGGTTTGCAGGTACTGGTCTCAAGTTTCGTATCGAATTGCGTAATTGGTCGACGTAGGTACAATCCATGATGACGTCATCGCTTGTTGTTTCTAGGAAATCGCCCGGTAGTCGCAGGTTGGCGCCGTAGGTAAGTTGCGCTGCGCTCACGCCCGTGTCGCTTCTGATCGCCGCGCGTACACCGAGCATGACAGTAGGTAGTTCTTTAAGCCAAACATTGTTCGCCGTAAGTAATCTGGCTTTCAATGCGGTCTTCATGGTGCGGTGCCATCGCTCGACGATGCCGTTAGCTTCTGGGTGGTATGCCGTAGTTCGATTTTTCTTGATTCCGAGTATTTGCGAGAGGGATGTGAACAGCTGGCTTTCGAATTGCCGGCCTTGGTCCGTGGTCATCACTGCTGGGCAACCGAATCGTGCGATCCAACCCTCGTACACGGCGGTGGCTACGTTTTCAGCTGTTATTTCACGTAACGGGTACGCCTCGGGCCATCGTGTAGCGCGGTCGATCATGGTGACTATGTATCGCTCGCCGTCTGGACATGTAGGTAATGGGCCCACGATGTCAACATGAAGATGTTCGAAACGAGCGCTCGGCGGGAAAGTTGATAGCGGACTTGTCGTATGTCTGTTTATTTTTACTCTTTGACATTGTAGACAAGTTTTAGCCCAACTTCCAGTGTCGGTGTTCATCGAGGGCCAGAAATACTTTTCTGCAATCATTTTCCGAGTGTTTCGTATTCCAGGGTGGCTGATGTTGTGGATTGTTTCGAAGGCCGTCCGTCGGAATTCTTCGCAGGTAGGTACGGACGGATATTTGAAGTTGATGTTTCGCAGTATATCTTGATATCGGTTCCAGGTATTGTAATCTGTTTCAGTGATAAATTGCTTCGTTGCGCAAGTTGCCGTATAGCGCTATCTCTTTCTTGCGCTGCGGCTAGCTTGCTATAGTCGAACGGCGAGGGACAGCTGAGTGCGTCGACGCGTGATAGTGCGTCTGCTACTGCGTTTTCTTTCCCACTTATATAGCGCACGTCGGTTGTAAATTCACTAATGAATAATAATTGTCTAGTGCGCCGCGGGGATTCGTTGTCGGTCGTTGACTTCGTGAATGCGTACGTAAGCGGCTTGTGGTCCGTGTAGATAATTAGTGGTCGTCCTTCGAACATTTTGCGGAAGTGTTTTGTAGACAAGTAGATAGCTAGAAGTTCGCGATCATATGTGCTGTACTTCTGTTGGGCGTCGGTGAATCTTTTCGAGAAATAACCGAGAGGCTGCCATCTTCCGTCGACGTTTTGTTGCAACACGCTCCCGGCGGATGTGTCCGACGCGTCGGTGAATAGAGCGAGGCTTGCTGTGTGGTGCGGGTACGCGAGTAGAGCTGCGTTTTTGATGCTGGCTTTACACGCTTCAAATGAATTAATCGCCTCGTCCGTCCATTTAATAATTGTTTTGTCCTTTTTCTTCGCGTTATGTAGGTATTTATTGAGCGGTGCTTGAATTATCGCTGCGTGCTTGATGTTTTCTCGGTAAAAGTTTAGCATGCCGAGGAAACGCCTTAGTTCTTCTATGTTCTTGGGTTTCGGGTAGTCGATGATTGCTCTTACTTTTTCATCAGGCGGTTGAATTCTCTTGCGATACTTTGTAGCCGAGAAACTTTACTTCAGGCTGGCCGAATACGCACTTCGACGGGTTTATTGTTATACCGTATTCTTCGAGCCTTTGTAGAACATTGCGTAAGTGGTCGCGATGCTCTTCTTCATCAGCTGATGCAACGAGTAAATCGTCGACAAAAGGAAAAACGTAGTCCAGTCCCCGTAGTACTTCGTGAATAAATCTTTGAAATGTTTGCCCCGCATTCTTTAGTCCGGGGCACATTCGTGGAAACTCGAAAAGGCCGAATGGTGTGATGATGGCGGTCTTCTCTGTGTCTTGCTCGCTGACTGGTAATTGTTGGTAAGCGCGGTTTAGATCGATAGTAGAGAATATTTTTTTTCCGGCGAGTTGATATGTGAAATCCTTGATGCGAGGTATGGGGTAACGGTCGGGCTTGGTGACAGCGTTGAGTCTTCGGTAGTCGCCGCAAACACGTAGGTCCCCGTTTTTTTTAGGTACGACGTGGAGAGGCGACGCCCATGGACTTTTGCTCGGTCTGCAAAGCCCCTGTTGCATCATGTCTTCGAATTCTTTTTTCACGAGGTCGTAACGATGCGGTGCGATTGGTCGGGCACGGCAGTAAACGGGCGGGCCTGTGGTTTCGATGAAATGTTCGACGGAGTGCTTTGGGCTAAGTTTCATTGAGGTGAGTCTTGTTATTCCCGGGAAATCGGCGAGTATGTCGTGATAAGATTGTTGCACATCTATGCTGCGAACGGTAGGTATATTCGCTGTACGTAGTTGTGCATCAGTTGATAGTTGCGTCTTGCCATCAATTAATCTTCGGTTCTTCATATCGACGATGAGATGATGATGCTGAAGGAAATCGGCTCCCAGGATAGGTTTAGAAACTGCGGCGATGATAAACTTCCATTTAAGACTGCGGCGTAAGTTGAGGTCGAGTTCGAGTGTTTTTTCTCCGTAGGTAGGTATTATAGTGTTGTTGGCAGCGTACAAGTGAAATGGAAGCGGTCTTGAATAGTCACTTTTCATTTTAGGCAGAACGGATATGTTGGCTCCCGTGTCTACCAAAAATGATAATTTTGTCTTCTTATCAGTGACGAAAAGGCGGTATGATGATTCCGTGACACTGGATTCCGCCGCGGCCAGTGTTTTCTTTAGTTTTCCGAATTCTCGATGGGCTTGAAACTGCATGGCTCTTCACATTTTTTTGCATCCATTCCGAAACGGCGATGATAATAACAGTATTGAGGTGGCGCGGGCGAACTCGTGCGGCTTCGATTAGCGGAGTTAGCGCGCGAGCGGGAAAATGGTGTCCGAGAGCGAGATGGATAGCGCTCGCTGCATCTACACGGGCGTGTAGCTTGCGTTATTTGCGGTCTTGATTTTATTTCGGCGACTTCCAGAGATAATTTTCTTAGTTCAGCGATAATGTATTGTTGGCTATCGCTTGGTTGTTGAAGTAATTGAACTTGCGGTTGTGTGGCGGGCGAGACTCGAGGCGTTGCTACGGCGGCGATATGACGTGTCTCTTCGATCATCTGGTCCGCCAGGCGTGCCAACTCTTCTAGCGTAGCTGTGGTGGAGAAGGTTTCGCTGACGGCAAGCACGGATCTCACATGAGGCGGCAGATGATTTGTCCACATGATTTTCAGTGCGGATTCTTGAAATTTATCTCTGGCGAGTTCTTTCATGCGGCGAAGAAGCTGGGTGGGTTTCTGATCTCCGAGCTCCATGCTGGTGAGTAACTTCTGGATTTGTTGGCTGTCGGATTCTTGGTAAATCGAGATCAGGCGCTCCTTGATTATTTTGTAATAATCTTTTGCTGGCGGGTCGTATACGATGTCTGCGATGTTACGTATATCTTGTCTCTCCAGTTGTCTGATAACCATTTGTGCGAGCTGGGCTTGATTCTTCTTAAGATCGCAGGTTGATGCTTCGAAGTGGATAAACCAAAGGCGGGGTGCGTCGGGCCAAAATGGTGGGATTCGCAGCGACAGTGAAATCCCGGAAATTTCTTCAGAAGAGCTTGCATCTTCACCCGTAGGGAGGGCTGGTACTGGAGAGGGCGCAGTGCAGGTTTCTTCGTTCTGGTTCATTGTTGGTTCTTGTTCTTGATTTGTTCTTCACTGGGGTCACCACTTTAGGGATCTTGTTTTGGAGCGTAGTAAAACAAGTATTCGCTGAATATGGAATGTTTTATTTACAAAATTACGCTAATTATATTTACAACTTAGGTCTTACAACTAGTATCTTATTAATAACGCATGCAAAAAACAATAAACTTATAAACTAAAATCGAGCGCCAGGTGGCGACACCGATCCGCGGCGCGGATCGCGCGGCTCGCATATAAAAACCGCGACCCCGCGCGCCCGCTCGAGAGAGACTCCCGGTTCGACCGTCGCCCCGCGCGCACGTGTCGCCCATATACCTACGCCTACTTACGTAATTCGTTTCGTAATTCGTTTCGAGATTCGTTTCGTTTAAAGTGACTATCAGTGATCAGTGCAGTGTGAGTGACTGGATTTGCAGTGCCCTACTTCGCCGAAGCTGCCTACCGGATAAAGGTTGGTCCGCATTCGTTAGTACCCGGGTGGATTATAGACACCCCGCTTGACGTAACTTTTACTGTTATACCGACTAGACGTATATACCTATTGATTGCGTTCACATTCGAATGCTAGTTAGAGCAGGATGAGCTCCTCCCCGGACCTTGCGGGGATCGTCCGGTTTCTAGCCGGGCGATTTCCGGAAGCCGCCCGGGAATTGGAGACATTCCTGGGTAGCCCGCGCTCGCCGTCCCCGTCCCCGGTACCTGCCGGAAATTCTGGCTTGACCGCCGCCGCGCCCGACTCGTCGCGAGGTAAAACTCGCCCCCCCTCGGCCCCTCAGGCCCCTCAGCTCCCTTTACGGGATCGTCATTCCCCTAGACCGAAAGGCCGCTCCCTTCGCTCCCCGGAGGTAAAATATTACTCCCCGGAGAGCGAGCCCGACCGCCGAGCGATCACCCGCCCGCGCTCCCGCCCGCGCACCCGCTCGCGCTCCCGATCATCGCGCTCGCGCTCATCACGCTCCTCGAGCGATTCTTCGAACAGCACATCAGAATCTATGAGTACAGACTCTGACTTTACCACCGTCCGCTCGAAGAAAGCGGCCAGGCGTGCAAAGCGCAAGCTGAGCACGCCTACCGCCGACCCGAGCCCGTGCTCATCGCCGGCTCATACTAGCCCGAAAATGAGCCCCCGCCAAAAACGGCAGGCGGTTGCGCCCAGCGCACAGGACACCAGGTCCTCTCCGGTTGGACGTACTACCCCCCCCCCGACTCAGTCCCTTGCCTCTCAAAACGACGCACAAACTGACAGGACAGTAACTAACAGTAAGAGTAAAATTCCCCCCCCGATCATCATTAGAAACAAGGACACCTGGCTTGCCCTTGACCAGACAATTGCGGCCAGAGGCCTCAATTACCTCTCAGCCAAAAACACGGCAACGGGCATAAGGGTGCAAGTCCAAAACAGCGCGGATCATCGCGCTCTTACCTCCCTCCTCCGCGAGCGCAAGGTGGAATACCACACCTTTGCTCTCGAAGAGGAGAGACAACTGCGGGTGGTCCTGAGGGGGGTCCCGAAGGAGATCCCGGAGACAGACGTGGCCAAGTCACTATCCGACCAAGGCCTCCCGGTAACATCGGTTCACCGCATGTACCGGGCTAGGACCAAGGTCCAGTTCGATCTTGTGCTAGTGGTCCTTGACCTCTCTCCTGAGGGCAAGGCCATATTCAACGTCACTTCCGTGTGCGGACTTTCTGGGATCTCGGTCGAGGCCCCTCACAAGAACAATAAGATCGGGCAGTGCCATAACTGCCAGCTGTACGGTCATTCGGCGCGAAATTGCCACGCAAGGGCGCGCTGCGTGAAGTGCCTGGGAGATCACGGCACCGCCGATTGTACCAGGACACCAGGTATGCTGGACCCGCCGGGTTGTGTCTTGTGCGGTGAGTTGGGGCACACCGCGAACTATCGTGGGTGTCCCAAGGCGCCGCGCACGACGCGCCCTGGTGTCCGGGTACCTCCGGGCCCTCCTGCCGCAACCGGTGCTAGGCCTGGGCGCTTGGCCCCCGCTCCTTCCGCGGCTAATTTCCCGCCGTTGACACAGACAGGACCGACTGACACCCGGGCACGTCCAGGTGTCTCTTTTGCTCCCCCCCCCTTGCAAGTTAGGCCCCTAACTACCAAACAAACTAACACGACATGGACCCGTAACCCCTTGGTGGTTCCGCGACCATCCCTCCCACCCCCTCCGGTAAGTAGACCTCCCAACGTCAGGTCAACTCACCCCACTTCCCACTTTGCTGCGGACTTAGAGTTGGTGCAGGACTTCGTCAGTGTTTTAAACATTGATGAACTCGCTGTGCTGGCCACTAAGATTCGCACCGCAAAGACGGGGCAGGACCGACTGACGGCAGCTATTGAACACGCGACGCTCATCGCCGCGATCAATAGCTACTCCCCTCCCAAATAACTTCAAGACGATATGGACGTACACAGACTACGTAACAAACCCAAATCCTTGGCCATTGGCTTCTTTAATGCCAATGGTCTAAAATCCCAGAAATCACAAGTAGCTGAATTCCTTCACGATAACAGACTAGACTTATTCTTAGTCCAAGAGACCTTCTTAAAACCTTCGCACCGCAATCCGCGGATTGCGAACTACGATATCGTACGAAACGATAGGACGACCGCCCGCATGGGCGGAACTCTTATCTATTTTAAGCGGTCTCTGCACTGCACTCCTCTTGTCCCACCTAATCTGACAAACATGGAGGTATCCGCATGTCACTTAGCTATGACCGGACATAGGTCGGTCGTGCTGGTGTCTGTGTATTTACCTCCTTCTAAAGACCTACTTAAGACTGACCTGGCGGCGCTGTTGGCGATGGGAGAATCGGTTATCATAGCCGGTGATCTCAACAGCAAACACGTTCGCTGGAATTGCAACAGTAATAACCGCAATGGGATTGTGCTCGATCGTTTAGTAGATGAACTTCCCTTTGATATTATTGCTCCTCTCGAGGAAACCCGCTACCCTATGCATGACTATCACAGACCTGACGTACTAGACATAGCACTCTTAAAGAACGTGTCCCTTGGATTACGCTCAATAAGAGTGCTGCACGAACTAGAATCTGATCACAGACCAGTCATCTTGGAACTTGGTCCCCCCCCTGACTGTCCTCCTGAAACCAGATCCAAAGTGGACTGGCTGAAGTTGGACAAAGCCTTATTAAATTTAAGCTCCTCCCCCGAAGTAAATTCGTTAGTGGAAGATCTTACAACAACCGACAAGACCGACTCAGCGATCGATTCGCTCACTAATCGTCTTCAAGCTGCTATCAGCGAGTCTTCCAAGCAAGTTCCGGTGATTAACCATCACAGGAAATTGCCGGAGGATATTAGACGTTTACTGACTGAAAAGAACGCTGCCACTAGGGCCTATGACTCCTACCCAACCGAGGAAAATCGGATCCGTCTACGATGCTTACAGAGATCTGTCAAGCAACGTATTTCCGATTTCCGAAACGACAGCTGGCAGGGTCTACTTGGATCCATCGAGCCCACGCACCAGGCTTACTGGAAGTTGGCACGATGCCTCAAGTCGGACACTGTCACTGTTATGCCCCCTTTGGATCGACCGGATCAACCTTCCCCCGCGATTGAGGATTACGATAAAGCACAAGCCCTTGCCAAAAGCTTAGAGTCCCAATGCTCCCCCAGTACGATAGACACGGACGTGTCGCACGTTGCACGTGTGGACGCCGAAGTGGAAAGGATCTCTGGACTGAGGCCGACTGACCCATTCAAAGTAGTCACTCCCTCTGAGGTGAAGTCGATCATCAAGGATCTCCGCCCCAAGAAAGCTCCCGGCTCTGACGGCATCACTAACAAGATGCTCAAACATCTTCCCCCTCAATTGCTACTCATCCTAGTAGCAATTTTCAATTCCGCATTGGCAAATTGCCATTTCCCCAAAGCGTGGAAAGAAGCATTTGTCATCGGTATTCACAAACCGGGTAAAGACGCAACCAAACCCTCGAGCTATAGGCCCATTAGTCTTCTAAAGACAATGGGTAAGCTCTATGAGAGGTTGGTGCTGAATCGCCTCAAAGAGTTCGTCGCTGACTCAGGCATCCTCATCGATGAGCAATTTGGCTTTCGAGCCAAGCACTCGTGCGTGCAGCAGGTACTCCGAATCACGGAGCATATCCATGCGCGCAGACACATACCCACAGGAGCTATCTTCCTCGATGTAGCGAAGGCGTTCGACAAGGTTTGGCATAACGGTTTAACATACAAACTGTACTCCATGGGAGTACCTACACGTTTGGTGTTAATCGTTCATGACTTCCTTAGAGAAAGAAGCTTTCGTTATAGAGTGGAGGGTTCCCTCTCTGAACCTCACCCTATCAGAGCCGGTGTCCCGCAGGGTTCCATTCTCTCCCCCCTGTTGTACTCACTGTACACAAACGACATTCCACGTCGCCCTAATGTAAATTACGCACTCTTTGCGGATGACACCGCTATCTATGTTACAAAAAGGAACCCTGAAACATATAAGCGATACCTCCAGGCTGCGCTCGACGACCTCGGTCGTTGGTTTCGCCTCTGGAGGATCGAAGTCAACCCCGAGAAGAGCGCCGCAGTCTGTTTCATACGGAAAAGGCGTCGCTTTTCTCACTCAAACCCATATAAACCCACTCTCACCCTATTTGGTCAGTCCATACCTTGGGCACCTCAGGCCAAATACCTCGGCGTGATCCTCGACGAGAAGCTAAACTTCAGATCCCATATACAAAGTGTCCGGAACCGCGCTGCTTTTGTTATGGGGCGGTTACACCCGCTTCTTAACAAAAGCAGCAAACTATCTCTCCGTAATAAAGTTCTCCTCTTTAAAACTGTAGTACGCCCAATCTTTTCATACGCGTCTGCGGTTTTCGCACACGCCCCCAAGTGGGTGTTGCGAAAACTGCAAACGCTCCAAAACCGGTTCACCAGAATGGCCACAGGGTCACCCTGGTTTATTAGAAACCTAGATCTCCACGACGACTTGGGCCTGGCGGCGGTCCAAGAGCTATTCCGCTCCTCCGTGCAACGCAGCGTGGAGGGTATCCGGGCCCACGGGAACCCTCTGCTGCGGACTATCTTCAATTACCATCCGAATGTGCACGCAAAAAATAGTGACCGACGACCACTGAACGTTACTTTCGACGAGGACGACCCGTTCACGGCCGCACTTGCGGCCGTCTCTCAGGACCGTAACATACAGACGGACAGGGGTGACTCTTCCCCGACTGTAAACTCAATCGGACAGACTGATGTAACAGGACGCCGACGCAGACGTGGACGCAGGAGACACCCTGCATACAGACCTGGACTGATGAATGACAGATACGTTGATAGGTACCATCGTGAGCGCTTCGGCACTCCTACCTATCAACGGGAATCCACTCCGGGTCCTGACTAGGACCCAACCTTCAGGGTGAGCGCACCTCGGAGCGCTCCCCATTTGTCCGGTGGAGCAGTGACGGCCCCAGGGCCAACTGCAAACAGTCACTCAGAAAAAAAAAAAAAAAAAAAAACGCGCGCCCGCTCACTTGCGCCGCGGGCCGTCGGAGCGTCAACACGTGTCGTCGTGACGAAGATTCCACACAAATATATCCAGCTGTTTCTTCTTAACTAAGACGTTCAATCAGTGGTTTCTATTTACAAAGACGTACAATCTTGTTTCTTTAGACGAGTGTTCAATCAATGGTTTCTATAAACAGAGGCGTTCATCAAGTGCTTGTTTCTACGGACAATCAATCTGGGATTTCTATATACAGAGACGTCAATCAATATTCCTGTTTCTATGAACAGTGACAATCAATCAATATCTGCAGTCGGCTACAGTACTATATATACATAACTATTCCCCTATAAACTGGAAAATGTTATACGGACTTGCGTAGGTAGGTAGTTTATATTTTCAGGTAGGTAGGTAGGCACTTACCTTCGCAAAAAAAATAAAATAGAATACAACGTCTTTAGTAGGTACCTACCCTACCTATTAATTATTTGAAACGAATTACCTAATTACCGCAGCTTCCGCCTTTCCTCTGGCATCATTGCAGGAAGAGCAAGTGACGCAAACTTGTAGCATGCAGGTCATATAAATAGATATTATGTAGGTTGTGTTGTGCCTACACGTGCGAAATGAAACGTAAAGCTGGACTTTGTTTTCACCCTAGTGCTAATTTGCTTTAAACTGGCGCCAAAATTTTGTTTCCTATCGTTGCCAAAAATCTAATTAGGTAGGCAGGTAGGTTGTCAAATTAAAAACTAGTTATAGTGGAATGTCCCACTAGTTCATGTTTTAATTAAAAAAAAACTACTTACAAATTATACATAATTATTTATAAAAATAATTACCTAAGTAGCTAAGTATATTTAAAATTATTTCTGATTCTAGTTATCACACATAGGAATGAAACAACTAGGTTGGTGTACCTAACGGATTTAACTCGCGTATTTTATTTTATTTGCTGACGTTTCGCAAAGTTTAGTTTAGTTCCATAAGCAAATATTATTATCTCTTAAAACCACTCTAGCGGTTATAGCAAATCGAATAAAAAATGTGCCCAAATATTAATTTTGTTAGATTAGATTCGATTTATTTAAAAAAGAGCTAAAAAATATATACCTTACTACCGAAGAACTTTTATATTTAACACATTAATTGATATAGGTGCAACGTCAACGGCAGTAGGTACCAATCCACCCGTGCGTGTTATGAATGAACGCATGTGCAATCTAGAAATACATCTAATGAGCTGAACCGCCTGTAAATCGTCGGGTAATAGTGAGTAGGTGCCATGCGCCAATCCGTTCATTGATATTCAGGAAGCCATAATTAACAAGAGATATTACCTACTTCAGTTCATATATTCCGACTCGATTTTACTTAACCTTACCTACACCCTTTCATTCACATTCGCCTTTAAATACCGTGATATAAATTTAATAACACAATAAAATCTCGTAATCGGTATAGGAAGCTGTCCAAGGCGCGTGTAAGCGTTTATTTTGGAGGCGGCAGGGTATCGCCCTTAGAACTCATTCCCAGAATGAGATCGGATGGCATGTTTTTCACTTGTGTCAACAGATGAAAGTGCCATATACAGATTTAGAATACGTTGAGTGAATTTGTTAACCGTGAGGCAAGGGCTATTTTCGAAACGATAGTATATTTCAGTTTTTTTTTCTAGTAGGGATCTTTATAAATATAGATGGGGTGATTGCAATAGGTGTACTTATCTACTGTCTTTCTAATTAATTTTCACCAACTGCTTTGACTTTCGATCAGTAAGCAATAAGCTAAAGCTTTAGTTAGTATTCAGTTTTAAAACAAAACAATTATATTCTTACATGATGTTTTACTTATCAGCTTTCAACATTTTGTTTCAACAGCATCAATTAGGTAAGTACCTACTTACTTACCTACTCAATATTATAGTTTTTAAAATGTGGCAAAAAGCTATTATGGGAGATGCAGATGTGGGTATGTTTATATCTTGTTAAATACTATGCTGGAATTACTGGTAAGTATTTAAAAAAATACGTACCTACCTACCTATTTATTTAGGTATTGTACAATTCTCAAAACATATAGGTACTTACTTAAGTTAGGATGATATCGTTCGACTTTTACTAGGTAGTAATGAGAACGAATATTTGTACCAACTTGTCTATGTTTTCGTAGGTAAATGCTTACCTATTCTAGTAACTAATTTCACATCAACCTTTATTTTTCTCGATTAAAAAAATTTACTGCAAGTGATTCTTCTGATAATACGTAGGTAGGTATACATTATTAACGTTCTATAACACGAAGTAACACCGAGTTCATCAATTTCGTCACTTTGTTAGTAGAGACATTGGTTTATGAGCACATTTTAAATCACACTAACAAAATTTTAAAATAGGTAGGTAGGTACCTTATATTTTATTGATGTTCTATCCTACCACATAAACTGACGACGTGGCTAGGTCTCTCCCTAGAAATATAATGGTTAGTTAGCATTATTTTCATCATCCAGCTATATTTAGTTTACGTAGGTACCTATTTATGTTTAAGCTTGTTAACTTTCACTCACTGAGATTACTCGAACTCACAAATCTCGCGAGGTCTCTAATTAGACATTTAGATTGACGTGAGTTGCTTCATCACTGCTACTGATGATTGCATAGTTCCTTCTACGAATTGCTTTGGCGCCTGAGAATTAATTTCACTATAAATAACACGAGTGTCTACCTATTATTATGGTTATTACGTAGGTATGGTAGCTAGATATGCCACTATAAGCGCATTTATTTACTGCGCGGCATGTAATACCTATTCGGTATCTACAAGGATTTTAAACATAACGTTCTTTTGTCCTCACGAAAACTGTAAATTTTACAAATTAAGCATGGACTTAAAGTACATAAGTATTAAACTGTACTTACCTACACTATTTTTATGTACGTACCTAAATATTAATAACTTTTATACCTAGTCTTCTAAGTGAACGTATTGTAATGAAAACTTTACAGTAGGTAGGTATAGTTCATGCGGTGTTTCGGCATTGTGTTTACGGATATATGCACAAACGTAGACGAAGTCGGCAACGGTAAATGTTTATAACCGCTCCACTTTACTAAAATACACATCTTGAAAATCGGATTGAAAAATGGGCTGCTGAAATTCGGACTGCAACCATCGGATGTTTGTTCACGAATTAACAAAAATATGTATGCTATCCGTTCGTATTATGGCTTCGTTATATGCCCTAGATCCATAGATCTGATCGGTTTTTATTTCGACGCCTAATTTTTGTGTTTATTTTGATAAGCGCCTGGAAACTTTCAGGATACATTTTAAGACGTTTACTTGTGAAATTAACCTAATTTAATAACAGAGAATAACAGACTACCACGGTGCTGATGGAAAGGTCGATGGCAGGTGCATACCATGTTTTTGCTCTTTATAAATGTTTTCATTCGATGGTGAAATTTATACCTAAGTAATTTATTTTACTAGGAAAGTATTATTCGTTATTTAAATCTCATTTCCTTATGAAGATGCACGGAACGATTAACCTGTTTTGCGATAATTTTAACGATTTCCTAACACTACAGAATTAGTGTTTAAGTCTTTGAAGTTGGCATTCCTAGAGTGGGTACCGCTTCAAAATTACTGTAGAACTGCGTCTGTCTGTTTGGTTAATTTAGTTTTAATGCGTAGCCGCATTTAACGGGAATATTATGATGTAAAGCGAAAATGCTGGCTGGATCTTATGCAACTCCGCTGTTATACTCAAGAGTCTCAAGACCTAGGCAGAGTCGTAGTTAGATGGTATTGTTATAAACTTCTTCTAATCTGAACTAGTCTGACAACTTTCATAGAAAATTCCTTATGTTAAAGCTAGATAGGTATTTTGTATAAGACTGCTGCACATATTAATAGGATAGGTACCTAGGTAAAAAAACTCTTTCGTTTAGCTGTATAAGAAACCTATTTATCCCTAAAAAAAAACCTCAAAATTGTATTGCACATTAGCATCTAGATAAGTATTTATTTACTTAATTACAAGAAGTAAATAGTAGTAGTAGGTATAACTACCTACTACTAATTTTATTAAATTAATATTATTGCTTAACAGCTAACCAACAGAAAATGCCGGTAAGTATAAGGCTGTAGGTACATCTGACCAAAAGTATAGAATATTATACCTACTACTTGTCACTTTAATTATGTTACCCCTAAATTGTGGAACGAATACTCCATTTTTATGGACAAGATAATAGTATGTCGTAGGTAAATTGCTTATTAGGAAACCTTACTTTGGACATAATGAAACATAATATATAAACGTACCTATTGTACCTAAGGGATAGATCTACAGTTACTGAAAGGTTGGCAAAAGATTACCTACCTTATACAGTACGTTCATGAAGTAAAGTAACTATACCTAGAAAGATAATTTTTGTCACGATTTTGTGTTTGTAGATGTTAAAGTTCTTATATTACTGTCACGAAATGGTTTTATAGTTTTCTTTGTACTTACTAGGTACGTAAAATGCTTAAAAAGATAGTCAAGTAATCAATACAAGTAAATACGAGTACCAACTTAAATTACCTACCTAGATGTTATGGTTATTCGATTTGAATTAAAACTAATTTGCTTTGTAGGCTTATGCAACTTCGATTATCGTATTTTTACTGAAAAGAGGACAATGATAAAGGTTTTTTTGATATTATTGGTAAGTACAGTTGAATTCGGAAAATTTTACTTAGGTAGGTAGGTACCTACCTAATCAGTATATATATTTTCTCCTTTGATATCAACTTGAGATTCAAGTAGGTATGGTGGTAGGTTAGCGAGCTTGATTAAACAGGGGCGGTATTTGAGGTAATTACCTAATAAAACCAAATAGTTAAAAAGAAATACATATAGTATACATATATATCAATTCATTAGGTACCTATATCATTATATCGATTTACTTAAACATATCACATAGGTAGCTCTAAAGTAAGTAGGAACATATTATATCCAACCTGCAATCTCTAGTTTTCGTTTCCAGTTCCGTTAGTCTCTAGCCACTATTATGATACCTACTTACTGATTCATAATATCTATCTACTTTATCAAGATAAGTATAATTCAAAAGCAAGATCTAAAATTATTCATGCACAGGGTACCTACGTACCTAACTACCTACATGCTATATTTATGGATCATATCGTTCGTCATAAAAGTTTACGGTCTGGCATACCAAGTTTTGATGCTTACGTTTTAAAAATAACTTCTAGTTAGGTACTTTGCAGAATACTATCATTTTGGTTGGTACCTTTGATTCTACTTTTTTGATTATATGGATAGTTAAGTAAGTACTTACATATTACATAGTTTTATTGGTTTTGAACGTTGTCGATCACATAATTTGTACGCTGAGGTACATACTAAAATGTAGGTAAAAATCATCTACATAATCCTACGTTCATACTTAGTTTAAGTAGGTACTTACCTAAGTTATATTTTTACTACCTACATATTAAGTATGTTTTTCTAATTAGGAATAAGTATAATACCTAGAAGTAGGTTTTCATTAGGTAACCTACAATTGAATACATATAATTTACGAATATTTTTTTGCAAATTTAAACAATAAAAAAAAAAAATACTTACAGAAGAAAATAACGCAGTTTAATCCTTCAGCAAGAACGCGTACGCACGTCACGATATCCCGCATTTAATATTACAAAAATATCGAATCATAAAATCGGCATCGATACATTCAAACGAGCGGCGAGCGCCGCGGCGCGTCTAGCCATTGACGCATTCGTACTAATTTCGGTGCAGGGACTATTCCGCGATTCTGTAAACACTACAGTGGTGGTACACCCCGCCGTTGTAAGAAGATCTCTGTTACGCCTTAAAACTCATCGACATCGTCTCCTATATCACTAAATGTGGGAGGTGTGATGGATCAACTAATACTGGCAGAAAGTACATCTTACCACGATATCCGTTCGGAGATTGTGGACTCTATCGTCAAGAATATAGGGGCGCAAATACGTTGGTGATGCAGAGGGTAAACTTTGTACGCCATAAGTTCTGTTTTGGGAACACCGTGAGTCAGCGATGAGGAAATGCGTGCAAGTTATAATTTCAGAGCGGCCGACATTGTTGAATGGTTTTTAAATCTGGAAAAAAACTTTATGGGCGGCGGGAATTTCTATCTAATCTCTAGAGATTTATTGAGAGACGAAGGTATTTATCATTTGAACAAATTAGTATAAAATGCGTAGGTAGGGTATCTGTATCTCTCAACTAGAAAGTATAATAGTACATTTATCTATATCCGTTGTTCATATTTTATTAAAATAGTAAGGTTGTAAAAATAAAGTTACCTTAGATACTTAAACGTGATTTTTTTGATATAAAATATATTTTCGTTAAATTCTGCGCGCATCAAATTAGCTGCTACAGTGATGCAATGCACGACTGATGCTATCAGTTCGTATCTTTTAGTTTTTAGTGAATGAGAGTTGTTTTTTTGTTTTCCTCTGTAATATCAAAAAGACCTTTAAAATTGTTATACGCCACCATTGTATAAAAATTAAAACGATTGAACAATAGGCCAATTTTATGCAAATATAAAAGAAAATGAATAAAAATCCTTACAACCAACATTTATTAACGGAGTCGTTTTTTTCTCTTACAACTATGTTTAGCCGTTGATCACTTGGCGTTCCTTAAAGCGTCGCAGGCGTCGCTCATTTCCAAACCCTCCATAATGTAAAGAAGATTCTCTACGGACGCATCCTCGTCGTCATCAAACCACAATTGCAGCATGTTTTTGGCTCTCAGTACATCAGTAGCGTTTTCTGTCTCAAAGTATTGTATTTCGTCCGGTCTGTAGCCTAGTTTGGCGGCTAGTTTCTTCCAATCAGTGAGTTTTGCTGACACTGCATCTACTTGTGTTGGAGTTATCATTGTTACTCTAGACCGGGCAGTTTTCTCGTAATCGTCATCAGGAAGGGTTGAGTCTGGCACCTAAGTGAGAACAATTTAGAAGTTTATTGCTCCAATATTAAAAAAAAGAATCTCACACAAACTTTCTCTAAGAAAAAAAATATGTTTGGTTGGAACTTAATTCATATTTTAAAGTATGACTTCAAAATAGCTCTTGGCTTTTTTTATGTCACAAAACTACAAAATACCTGTTCCACATCATTGTGATCTTCCTCTTTTATAAGATCAGCTTCCATCTGTTCCTCTGTAATATCCTCTTCACCAGGCTCCTAGACATAAAATATACAATTATATTCAGCACAAAATGCTACCTAAATACCACATTTTAATTTGAATTAATGTAGTGAACTTTCAGATTCAGTCATTATTCTATTGAAGCGTTTAAATTTCTAACAATTTATTCATAAACTACTGCGGTCATAAGACTCGATAAGAAATTATTACAAGTTTTTATATACATTTCATTTATAGTCATACATAAATAATTATAATGTTACCTGTTTTACATTTTTATTGTTCGTAGTCGCATCTCCATTTGTGTTGTTAGATTCTGCTGCAGCGGCCACTTCACGCGTCACGCGTTTTACCTACACAGAAGTACATTCAATGGA
Source organism: Polylopha cassiicola (assembly GCA_038024825.1). Classification (NCBI taxonomy): domain Eukaryota; kingdom Metazoa; phylum Arthropoda; class Insecta; order Lepidoptera; family Tortricidae; genus Polylopha; species Polylopha cassiicola. Next base: position 7,483,683 of record CP149044.1, on the reverse strand, counting down.
CTCGACTTAATTACATTATTGTTACTTTATGTCAAAACCGAAACAAGTAAGATCGCTTTCGACTGTCTAGAATTCGTAATTCAGATGTTTAAGACACACTGATAATATCTTGGATATAAGTATGTATATCATTTATGTTTATCCATTGTCTGGTAGCCATAAGTTCTTAATTTTAGATTAGTTAAATTGTTGTGATTTGTAAAGAAATGTTCCCTGACCATGTCATCCAAATAGTCTGGCAGTCGTCCGATAGGGTTGTTGGTGTGCACGAAGAAGTGCGGCGACCGCCTCGCGAGCAGCCGCAGCGCGCGCCAGCCCCACCCGCCGCACGACGTGCGCGACGTCGCGCCACCCTCGTTAGCCGTCAACATGTATGTCTCTGTATAAAACACACATCAATATAGGTTAAAGTTTTTTTTTAAATATTATCAACTTCAAATGACTAAGTATAAAGCATGGCACACTGGCCAGTCATCCAGACTTGTACTGAAATCATATAGATAATAGAACTGCCTCTATATATATACTCACGTAGTGATGGCATGAAGTCCCTCTCCTTCGTGCGACATGCAGTAAGGTTGTCAGGACACAGGTTCCATAATTTGGTCAATTCATTGCTGGATAATATAATAATTATTAGAAATAAAGAACAACTTATTCATGTAATAAATTTTAGACATTGCAATGAATACTTACTTGCCCATAAAGAATTTTTGTTGCCCCTCATACTCTTTGATAATATCACCAACGGGTCTACGTCTAACTTTCGTCTTCCGCACTTCTTCAGTAGAATCAGATTGCACTGGTGGCTTTGGTTTCTGAAACTCTATAAAGAAATATATAATTTTCATTCCATATTTATGTAATGTTTTCGTAAGAAAAGATACATCATCATACAATTTAAGAAATCAATAATTGATTTAGAAAAGTATTAATAATTATAATATTATATTTTTTATATAAACTAAGAGATAGCCGTGAATGAGTAATTTCATGTATTTACCTGGACACCCATCATTCTTCCATGTGTTCCAGTGCTCTTCTCTCTTGAGAATATGTTTGACACATTCAGAGAACTGTTTGCCGTCGGGAGGTGTCTCACTCAGCAGGCGGTATATTAATGATGTGGTATCCTTGACCCACTCTGTTTGATCTGATTTCAATTCTTGAGATTCCCTGGGAGAGAGGAACAGATAAAAAGATTTCATGTTATTTTTTTTTTATAGAAACTATGTACTTTATTTCGAACTTTTCTAGCTGATGAAAACAATGATTTAACAAGAAATAGAGTAATAAATAGCTTCTGGACATTATGAAACAGGCTCTAAATTGACATTTACATAAATTAAAACACACACTTACATTTTAAATTTAACAGTGGAACTTAAATACTGAAACAGTATCAAGAATTGAATGAGCACACATCTTCTAAAATTGGAATCTGATAGTTGAAGTTCTAGTAGCTTTTGATTGGTCAAGAATTTAGCAAAATAATGCTGTTCCTTGGCTAGCCCCTGCATCTTGTCATTCGAATTTATAGCTTTAAGTCTGTTTAGCTTAGACTTTTGTAATTCCACAGCTTCTAACTTGTATGATGAGAATGCTGATAGTACACTGCCAGAATGCTGAAATTACAACAAAGTAAGTTTGTAAATCTAGAAACAAGTATATAATTTAAATTTTATTTTAGAAATATTGCAACAATTTTGTTGAAATACTCACAGCAACAAAAATCTTCCATTGTATTTTGTTATAACAAGTATTTGGATTTCTAAAGAAATCTTGTAGACTCCAAAACTTACAGTATAAATTGTAATCAATATTTAATTTAGTGGTTTCGTCATCTACAGACATTTCCTCGTCCAAGGAATCTTTCAATGTGCTACTACTATCACCACCAAATTCTGTAACATTCTCTAAATTGAATTCTGATACAATGTTTAATCCAGACCGTTCAGAAAATGGGAAAAATTTTGCCAAAAACAACAGAATCCTCCCACAAAATACAGTGTTTTGTGAACGAGACAGGCGCCTTAGCAAATCGTTGCACATTCTTAGCAGATTATTTTTACAGGCAACAAAGAATAGTTCTTCTTTCCATATGTTGACACCATTTTCAACATATGTGAACATTTTCTCACATTTATTCAGTGTGAGAGCATCAAATATGTCACCAAGCAGAACTACTGGCATTGTGGGAGTTACCATGTGCCTCCTACATGACTCTATGCAGAAGCATACATATCCTTCAAGAGTATCTGGTTCCTCTGTCAATAGTTCGAGCAATTTGTCTCGAAATGCCTGGTCCATTGCAGCTTTTCTGTCAGTATCATTGATATTCTTTGAGAAAGAATCTAATAAATCAATGTTGTTCGTGCTAAATGCTTTTGAGAGCACATCCTAGAAATGTTACAACAAAAATAAGTAAATAGGTACATTATTACAACGTTGATGAAGAGCAAGCTAGCTACAGAATATCTTGTCACCAAGCTTAACGCCATCATTATTTTTATTTATTCAATTAGACAAAAAACACAAGTATGTATGGACACAAACAAGTAGACTGTAGATGCCAAAATAAGGTTATCACTCACTTTATACTTGGCCCGTAGCTCTTCAAAACCCATTTTTTCTGTCATGTTGAAGTTAAATGCGGCGTACGTTCGTAAGTTATGAAACCACTAGATGAAAATTGTATGTATTTATTTCATCTTAAATTTACAAACAAGAAACGGAAGACTGTAAACTAAGCAAGCCGAAATTTATTAACCAAACCATAGACAGACAGGCGAGTTGAGTTGAGGCGAGATATTTTGACAGTTGGTGTTGGGCAGACAAATAACATGCAACGGCTACGAAGATTTCCCTACGCTATGGTTACAACAATAAAGCTAAGTATTCACGGTTAGTGTCAGCGAACAAAAAATAAAAAAGGAAGAATGTCTAAACCTTGTTCAGTTTCTGATCATTTTTATTACTGTTAGTACCTATTACGTATTTTACCAAGTGGATTAACAGACACCTGATAGTCTTAAATTTTATTCGCTTAGCCATATCGTGCAAAGCTGTCATCGATCATCGCCTTTTAGTTACTCGAACCTATAATCTATCTAGTCTCTGGCTGTTGTCGGTCGCGGTCGAAGACTCGAAGTTGTGTCAAGTCAAGTTATTCGTCGGCTTTTATAGCAAAACTATTCAGAATAGGCCGTTTATGATCCTTTCTTTGTTTTCCTGAAGAATGTACAATGGCTTTAAACTTAAATAAGCACAGGGAAGCGTTGATCGCTGCGTGGAAAGACGTATTAGACGAGAAAACTGACACTGATTGGTGAGTAATAACAACGTTTACAGCTTTACATAAAAGCGACCTACTTGCTGACTATATAGGAGTTGATTAAACTAATGAATTGAATCAATTATAATTGTGTCTATTAAGTCCCCATATTTGTAGTAACAATGCCTGCATGGATAATTGTATTTAAATGGAACATTTAAACTGCGTTTCTTTCCCTTAAGATTTAGTATGTGAAATTATAATAAATTTGATAGCGATTTGCTCATATTTTATTTAAAGTATGAAATATTTACTAATCCAGTTGCTTCAAATATTTATATAATACCTAAATAAACTTGTTTCTACATTTATTAAACTGATATTAAATTCATGCCATTCATTATATATATGAAGCTATAATAAGGTCATTAAATTATTCCCCTTTGATATTGTTTAAAAGATTCGACTTAGAACTTTATTGGCATGATATTAGTAAACTTAGGCACTTTTAGTCTTTTTTTAGTACTCTCCTCAGGAAGGTTTTTTTGAAATATAGGTTTATAGTATTCACTTAACTCTTTCACTGCAAATGCAACACAAGTTATAAACACAAGGTTTAATAGTATAGAAATTAGTGTATTTCTAAATTCTAAATGTGGAAGGTATTTTATAAAAGATTTTTTTCTAGGGCTTTATTTGGATATGATGGAATGTCAAATGACTTAAAATTTGTTAGCAAAGGCGATGGAGGCCTCATTGAACTTATAGAAGACTTCAACAGTGGCAAAATTCAATATGCATTTCTTAAAGTGGATGTACCTAATGGTAGCATATCAAAGTATGTGCTTATCAACTGGCAGGTATGTAAGTAGTAAGGTGTAACCAGATAAAAGATAAGATTGTTTTTATGGATGAGTAAGTAGTAATCATAGAAAATATTATTTGTTATTTTATTGCCTTTAAAAGTAAAGCTATGCAATTTTTTTGTCACTTAGCCATTCCATTGTCACTATTAACAATAATTTGCATAATATAATGCAATTTATAGAAACCATTGCTATCATTTGTAGGGTGAAGGTGCACCAACAGTGCGAAAAGGGACATGTGCAAATCATATAAAAGATGTCTCCCAATTTTTCACTGGTTTTCATCTTACAATGCATGCCAGAACAGAAGATGATTTGGATGAGAAAATTATCCTTGACAAATTGGCCAAGGCTGGGTCAGCATTTAACTTCAAATCTAGGACAGAGGAGTTACCACCAAGTGGACCTATTGGTACAACTTATCAAAAAGTCAATCCAGGTTAGTCACCACCCCAAAACATTTATTTCTGATTTCAGTAACATTAAAAGCTGAAATGTAACTGATAATCACAGTGAGCTAAGAAGATGTTTCATTTATTCCAACTTCCTAATCAAAAGTATTTTGTACCTATGTTCTATATAATATAGAAATTTTAAAATATACCTATATATTTTAAAATTTATTAATAATGTTTCAGTCAAGGAAATAAATTCAAGTGAGCGTGACCAGTTCTGGCTGAAGGAAGAACTAGAAGAAAAGAAACGTGTTGAAGCAGAACGAACAAGAAGAGAAGAAGTGAGTTTTTATTTTGTAACAAAGAGTTCTGAAATGTAAGATGACTTGTTCTAAATATAATCTCTTTATTATTCAGGAAAAGAAGAAATCTGAAGAAGCAGCAAGGAAACTGGATGAATTAGAAGCTCAGAAGAGAGCTAAGGCAGAGCAACAGAAGTAAGTAAACATAACAATTCTAAAAGATTGTTTATTCACAAGTTACTCATCATGATAAGATCCACAATATAATACAGTTGATGACTCATATAAGACTTTGGATGAAACAACTTTAAACGGATTTAATTTAACAGTAACGTTTTGGAACCTTTACAGTTTCTATCTTCTTCCATCAGAAACTATCATATGATATATAAGGCTTCATTGGAAATCTTATTCTTTTACAGAATTGTTAGTCCAGAACCAACTAGTCCAACGGGCCTGTGTGCCAGCGAAGCCCTGCGCCAACAGCGGTCGGCTGAGGCACGTCAACTTATTGGGGCCTCTACAGCCGCCGCCAGAGCACTATTTCAACAGAACTTGGCCCAGGGACAGATGGGGAGCCCTAAGTATTAAATCTCTCCTTGTGATATTATTTTTTTGATTCAACACAATTCCAAACAGTTGCGAAATTCTAAATATTTTCTATTGATGTAAACAAACAAATATTTTCATCAAGTTAAAAGCTAAAGTTGCAAGGAATTTATTTAATTACAATTTATTTTATATATTTTTAGATCAAATTCAAGTATACCCGAAAAGCCGATTCGGAGTTCAGTAATAGCTCAGCGTATAAACACTTTTACGCAACCGACATCCCTCCCACCACTTTCACCTTCGAACAAATCGCCTAAAAAAATTAGCTTGCATGAAGAAACACCAGAACAGCCGAAAACTAGTCCCTTGAAAAACATAGACAAGATAAAAATGAGCTTAGAAAGCCCATCGCAGATCCAATATGAGCCAATCATACCGCCGTGTGCAGATTTGAGTCCAAGTTCAGAGAATGACCCCACTTCCTTCAGTGCCATTAACTATTCCGAGTTTAAGCAAAACGAAGCATTTAGAGATATAGAGGATAATTCTTTGAAGCAAAGCGAACCGATGATCAAGCAAAACATTCTAGAGAACGACATGTTTGATGCGTCGTATTCGAGTTCGAACGAGAACGACGATGACGACAGCGATAACAAGTTCAGTACGATAAAACGGTCGCCCTACAGTAAGAATAACATCGCGGAGGAGAATGGGAAAGCCGAGCTCAGCCGACAGAATACGGTTATTGAAAATGTGAACTATAAGAAGGAGCCCAATGGCACTAATACTTCGGATGGTAAGTTAACACAATATTTGTTTTATTATATAATATTATGTTTTATTTTGAAATAGCAAATTGTCGTTAAATATAATTAAACAACTCATTTAAATTTGAGTCTAGTCATGATGTAAATACAGTTGTGTTTCCTACAGACGTCTCTCCCGAGGGTTTGGAGGATGAGGGCACGATATACGAGGATCTGGATGATGATCCTGGTCTTACTGCTAGGGCACTATACGATTATCAAGCTGGTGAGTTCTATTTATTTCACTTAATTTTCCTGATCTCACGAACAGTGGAAAATATTCTATAGCATACATACAGTACTTAAATAAATTTAAATTAAAACAAGTTATGGTTATCTCTAAAATTCCTTCCTATAGACATGATGCATTATACAAACAGCCAGTTTTTAGCCTCATTTATGTCAAATGAACAAGAACATCAGAAAACAACCATACTATGAACTGCTACAAGTGTCATTTATTATTTCATGAAAATTTTGTACTTATTTATTGATATTATACCACAAGAGGTCCGTTCTGAGATTTTGACGCTATTTTATTATTTTCCAGCGGATGAATCAGAGATAACCTTCGATCCTGGCGACATAATAACTCACATAGAGCAGATCGACGCAGGCTGGTGGCAAGGCATCGGGCCTCGCGGGGAGTTTGGGCTCTTCCCAGCCAACTATGTGGAGTTGCTCCCTGCACATCCGCGCTAGACTTGGAAAATAACGCCTTATATTATGTACAGAAGTTGATGGTAGTGTCAACTGCGATTATGTTTACTCTTCCCTTGAATATTTTGTATTAATCATGATAAAAATATTATTTGATGAACCAGATAGAAAAACTGACGCTGCCGATCATAGCTTTTTTTTTAAAGTCAGTAACTAATGTGGTCCTGGATTTGGTGGTATTTTAAAATTCCGTTAGATCTATCGGTAGTGTCGGTAAATGTCATTTAAATTAAATTGACTAACATGAAAGAGTTACAGAAATAATAATGATGTCTAGTTTATTTTAGGTATTTTTTTTAATTTATGGTAATCAACCATTCAAGTATAAAATATTAGAAACAACGTCAATGATTATTGTATATAGTCGTTTTTACTTTGATTTTCATCAAATGCACAAAATATTCTGTCTGTTAACTTATTTTTTTTTAGGAAGAAGTGTATTCTAAGATAAAAAGTTTATTTAATTTTTCATATTAGTTAATTAGAATATTGGCTCAATGTAATTGTAATCAAAAGTATGTACTGGACATGGGTCACAAAATATTCCTGGTTTGCACAAATTATGATCTCATTCTCGCATTTTTGGGATCTCAAGTATATTATTTATAAATGCGCTTTACGACTATCCAATCATTAAGATTTCACCAATATCCTCTAATTTAATTTTGATTGACAGTGTGCAATGGAACGACAGTGTTAATTAGTTATGTAGTATAGAAAATGTAGTGGAGTATGTTTTTATCAACACGTTTTTTGTTTACAATAAACGGGGCCCAATATTTAATACCACATACTTTATGAATTGAATAATGTTAACAAAGTAAAAATACTATAATTAGGCCTGTATTACCTGTTAGTATTTCTGTTCAAAAAGACTTATATTTAATTAAGAATGTGGAAAAAAATCATGAACTAAGTCATAAATTTATTATGTTTTTTTTTTGTATTTAATATTACTTATTACCATTTTTCAGTGCAAGTGTAGTACTTGCAATGTATGATAATAATTATAAATGATTTTTTTTTAACTATTATTTACTGTCTATTGATTGTATTTTAACTATTGAGTTCTTCATTTAATAAAATGTTTCAATGTATATTGATTATTTCTACTCTGAACACTATTGTTGAATCTTTATTGTCCATATTTCAAAAACGCGATGGAAACCTGTTTACAAACTCGCGCAAATCTAACCGGGAGAGCTAGCATATAGCAGATACCGTCGCTCATCGTATGACAGTGACAGAAGCTTTTTTATTATTCATGCACTATTTACTCATTATTCATTTCAGTTTTATATTTAAACATAATAATTTATACACATGAATACATAATTAAAAATTATTGTACATTATTCACGTTTGCGGCTTTGAAGGTTGTAAATTAGTTATAATTATTGGGACTGTTTAGTTAATAGGAAATTCTTTAATTTATTAAAGTAAGTTTTACTTCTTCTATAATTGTAGTGCTTGTTTCTTTAATATTTTACTAATCTGTTATTGTTTTCAAATGTACAGTATTGTCATAAATAAAATAATAATATTATATAAAAATAACCCGCCAATAATAATTTAAAAATATGTATACATGAAAAATTTAAATCTACCACAATCATTGTGCCAAAAGATTACCTACATAACACATTACAATAATATAATATGACTTCAAAGTGTTGCCCGTATGCTCAGAATATTGTAGTTACAAAGTAGATACTGATCTGTGATCGACCTCGATACTTATGTATAATCATGCAAAGGGACGGAAACAGGAACAGGAAAAAATACATGTATTGTAAAACATCATTAAGTGCTTTTTACATATTTTTTAGTGTTACCATCAGATGCAAATTTCGACCTTCGGTATTTGAAATCTCTATGTAAAAGGAGTTTGTAAATTTATAATATTATTATTATAAGAACTTGAACTTACGGGCAATTCGTGAAGAAAATGCTTCTACAACGCCATAACTAAATCCCAAATCTCGTAGTTACGAGGTGAATTACACATTTTTATTAGATGCCTAGTAATAAGTTAGTGTAATCTGACAGCAATGTTACGGCTACTCTTGTGGTCCAAGATCCCAGAGCGATCTGACGTAACTTATTTTCTGACGAATGAAACCTTAAGATTTCAGTAGCGTCTAGAGTGCCTTGAATATCTACGGGCTTGTGAAAACTGTCAGAGTGACACCAGGGCTGGTACCAGGTGAGAAAGGTGACTAAAAATAAGAGTTATCTTACTTATTTTCTCATGGCTCATTTTTATATATATCATGTAGAATATTATTTTAAAGTAATGGATATAAGTGTCAGACACTTTTGATTGACCAGAACTTTTGTCAGACACTTTTAAGCTACCCAAAAAATGGATCTCAAAGATGGATGAACATAAGCATATCATGTTTAGGCTCATTCGACTCGGTATGACGAGCACTTTCTAAACAGAATATGATGATGGTAGTGTTGATGATGAATCCTGAAGACTACTATGGATCTCGAAGTTGGATGATCATAGGCATACCGTGTTTGGGCTTATTCGACTCGGTATGACGAGCGCTTTCTAAACACATGATGATGGTAGTGCTGATGATGAATCCTGAAGACTACTCCGGATCTCGAAGTTGGATGATCATAGGCATATCATGTTTAGGCTCATTCGACTCGGTATGACGAGCACTTTCTAAACAGAATATGATGATGGTAGTGCTGATGATGAATCCTGAAGACTACTCCGGATCTCGAAGTTGGATGATTATAGGCATATCGTGTTTGGGCTTATCCGACTCGCTATGACGAGCATTATCTGTTTCAATCAGTGTTGGCGTCAATCGATTACAAATGTAATCCAATTAGTAATTTGATTACTCAGTAACCGATTACTCAAGTAATCGGGTACTCTAGTCACAGCCAGTTTATTGCGAAACTATAAGAGCTACATTATTAAAATTTGGTGCGTAGATGTATTCTGTAAACCGCATTAAGATTTTAAAATAAAATCAGAAAAAAATACAAAATTTTTGGGGTTCCCCATACATTGAACTGAAACTTAGCATTTTTTTTTCATCAGACCTTTACATGTGGGGTATCTATCATCATGTGTTTAGAAAGTGTTCGTCATACCGAGTCGAATAAGCCCAAACACGGTATGCCTATGATCATCCAACTTCGAGATCCATAGTAGTCTTCAGGATTCATCATCAACACTACCATCATCATATTCTGTTTAGAAAGTGCTCGTCATACCGAGTCGAATGAGCCTAAACATGATATGCTTATGTTCATCCATCTTTGAGATCCATTTTTTGGGTAGCTTAAAAGTGTCTGACAAAAGTTCTGGTCAATCAAAAGTGTCTGACACTTATATCCATTACTTTAAAATAATATTCTACATGATATATATAAAAATGAGCCATGAGAAAATAAGTAAGATAACTCTTATTTTTAGTCACCTTTCTCACCTGGTACCAGCCCTGGTGTCACTCTGACAGTTTTCACAAGCCCGTAGATATTCAAGGCACTCTAGACGCTACTGAAATCTTAAGGTTTCATTCGTCAGAAAATAAGTTACGTCAGATCGCTCTGGGATCTTACTCTATTGTATTCGTCCGGTTATGTTGCGGATATATAAACCTTCTGGAAGTCATTTCTAAAGGTTTGGATAACACAGTTTTTCTATGTACTTACTATTATGTTTGTTTATTACATATAATTATATAAGTAATTATATATTTTTGTTATCATCAAGTGTCAATAAAGCTAAAATGAAATGATGTCCATAATCACCGCTAATTACCGCTAGACATTACATAAATTCAGGGACGTTATAATGTAAATACCAAAGAAAAAATAATGATTCTTCTACCTACATATTATTGACGTGGTACATAATCATCTATTATGTAGGCAGAATAGTGGTCCCCTGTATATAGAGTGGATCATTTTATCACATGATTAGGACTGTCCCGCGGTTCCTCCGTGGAATTCGATACTCGATGTAATTTATGTTTTAAGACTATCAATTATTCTACATGCTAATTGTACTTTCCAACGATATAAAATATTTTATTCATTACAATGGGTTTGTTTCACAATGTTTTATACCGGACGATTTTTTTATTGGCTGGAAACTTACTTGAACGCTGAAGCAGTCTAAATCTAGGTATAGTTTATAATATTGGACAATTACAGATCAAAATTCATTAAGTACTGATATTTACTCCTTCCTGGAGGGTTTCTTGATATGAAGTTTCCTAAACAAAAACCACGAAACATTGATACGTTTTCGATTTCAGTGGTAGTAGAAGTTCATTGTAATCCACGTGCACGTGACCCAAATAGTTAAAATTCGTGAAGACTAATCTTTGCCTTTACCCCTTCTATACATTGTATGTAGTTGTAAGCGAGATGTATTTTTTCGTATTATGTTATTGTGTACGTCTTCTGTATAATTGTATGTAAGTACCCAATATGTACCTATTGCAATATTATTTGATGTGTATGGTGCTCCATTGTAATATAGGTTTACATTTGTATCCTGAGATTTTCGGAATAAACAACTCCTACTGCAAAGTTCGTATGACTCTTTCAATAGTTCCAATTAGTAATTAACCGTTGAGTATAATAAAATACGAAGTATAACCAAACATTTTTAATATCTGTAATAGGAAAAGACATTAATACTTATAAAATACACACTTCATGATCATGGTTGTATTGGAAATAATAAAATATTAAATAATATAATTATATAAGCTACTTTAGGGCTTCAATGCGGTTTAATGATATCTGAAAAGACTCCGTTCCGGGGCATTGGTATTTTATTCACCGCATCTGGATTTACCTGAACATAAATATTAGGTAGAATTAGAATAAATAAATAAGTATATAAAAAGTTAAAAAATTGATGTTAAATGTGCATTAACAAGTGTTTTATAAGATTAAGTAATCTTATAAAAATAAGCGTTAAGCCCAATTCAAAATTAGGCACCCTAAGAGCTTTGTACATACCTTTGTCCTTATCTCCCTGGGCATATAATCGTGGAAAAATTCATAGAAGTCAAAGTGAGTCGTAACAACTTTTAACCGAGCCATTTCGTGTTTTAATTCATCGACGGCGGTCGGTGGTGCGAGATCTCTTCTGCGCACAACCTTTGTAAAGTCGTAAATCAATTGTACCAGTTCTTCTGCGCGCACGCGTGCTTTGTAATCGTATCTATATAAACACAAAAATAAAACAATTCATTCAATGATGTTGACCGTTTTAGTACTAATATCCATAATCAGTAGCACATAAATACTTACTTCGGTTCAAGTTTGCTTTCCAAAAACTTATAAAGCCGTTTTGTAATCCATGGGGCATTGCTTGGTTGAAATCGCTTTGGCGGCTTATATTTTAGATCAGCAAGGAACTCTTCCGGTAGCGCCTCGTCAGGAATCACTGATAGTTTTACAGGTTTGGCTTTAGGTTTCTTTGGTTCGGCTTTCATGTTCATGCGGCGTATAGGAAAGTGAGATTGCTGTACCGTGAATTTGTTTAAGACATCTCTAGAAGGAGGTTTTAGAGAATTTTGGACTTCTTTTCTCTGAAAAAAAAAATAATAATACTTGTGTTTGAAAGGTGCTATAATTCATGTTCTATATTTTAGTTATTAATTTACCTTTTTGATTAAAACACAGTTTATATGTATGTCCTGCAAAAGGGTAAATATACCAGCAGAGCTCATTAGGAAATTCTGTCTGATATATCTAGCCAATGACTATCTAAACAGTGAAGGTCATAAATATGTCCATGCTATAAAGTTTCCAAAATTTGTACATGAACTTTATTACTTTATTGCCACAGTAATAGGGTTTGTGTATATATTAATGACGTTGACAGTAACAATTAAAGGCATATGGCGAAGCATATCTACTCTTTGCAAGATGGTGTGGTCAAATTGAATAGGATAATAATAAATACTAAAAACTTACAACTTTTTGTCTCATTGCTGAGTTATACTGCATTATTTTTTGCATATTCCTTTCCAATAGTGTATTCTTAGTACCCAATGATATTTCGTGGTTTGATACTTGCTGGTCAGATACTCTATGGCTGGATAATTCTTGTTCAGTTTCTGCTTCAGAAATTTGTTCAGACATTTGATCATCAGAAATACGGCTCTCATATACCGGGCCGGAAAATTCATGGTCGATTTCTTCTTGGTCAGACAATTCATTGTCAAATACAATGCGGTCGGAAGAAAATGCTCCTTTTCCAGTCTCATTCAATACGGTCGATATCTGATATTGGGAATTTAGGCCTGAAATAATATGTCCAGAATCTTCTTGTTCTAGTTCTGAAGGTATTATTTGTTCGGAAATATCATGATCAGATTCTTCGTTTGAGGATTCGTGAACAGAGTCATGGACCGTAGCGTCGTGAACTGTTTCATTATCTTGATCACATTCATCCGGTTCGTAATCTATCTCAGTTTCGTCAGGTACATTTTCTTTCTCAGACTCGTTTTCTTGCTCAGACTCATTTTCTTGTTCAGACTTGTTTTCTTGCTCAGACTCGTTTTCTTGCTCAGACTCGTTTTCTTGCTCAGACTCGTTTTCTTGCTCGGATTCGTTTTCTTGCTCAGATTCCATTTCTTGCTCAGATTCCATTTCTTGCTCAGATTCAATTTCTTGCTCAGATTCAATTTCTTGCTCAGACTGGTTTTCATGCTCTAACACATCTTTCTCTGATTCAAAATCTCTGGATTGGTCTTCTTTTACAGAGGTATCTACCTCTGTTTCGTTTTCCTGTTCAGATTCTACAGTCTGTCCAAAATTGTCATTGTCTTCAGATTCTTCATGATGTGAAATATCTGCATGATTATCTTCTAATTCCTCTTGCTCCGATTCCATTTCGGGAGTTTCTTTGTGCAGTTCTTGTTCCATTGTAACATCATTTTCTAATAAATCACGATTTGACTTTAGTTCGTTAGTTAATTCACGTTCAAACAATTCTATGTTGGAATTATGATAGGAAACCCGTGGCTCAGATATATGAGGATCAGACACTTGGTGAATGGAGACATCAGGCGCTGAAGATTTTAGATTGGACATTTGGTGCACTGGAATGTCTCTGGAAACATTATTATCGCGAATATGGTGGTCATCTACATTATTATCGATCATTAAATGAACTGGATTGCCTTTGGTTTTGTTAAAATTATCAGTAACGTCTACAATTGCGTCAGTTTTGTTGGAAACATTATGTTTAGAATTTTTTTCCATAACCAAAGTCCTTAATGATTTGCGAGGTGTAAAATCTTTGCCAAAAGTTTGTCGCAGAGTTTTTCGCGTAGTCCTATGAGAGTCCCAACCGGAACCTTCAGTGCTTGAATTCCTCGATCCATCACTTGCCATATTGGTACTCTCTCTTACTGGAGCTAGGCTTGGTCTTATTAGGACATCCTTAATCATACTCTTACTCTTTCTAAAGCTGGTACTACGGCCTTTCGGCTTGAAAGAAATATCTTGTGTTGTGGCGTTTTGCAATACAGTTTCAGGTGAATTAATATTTATTTCACTTTTACTTTTATTTCGTGCTATGGCGTGAGGAGTTTTATTGTGACTTTTTTCTGCAAGTGTTTCAACATTCGTTTCGCCAATACTTCTATTTCTTTTCGTGGTATCGTGAGTTACGTTAGGCATTTCATCAATTACTTCATTTTCAATTTGTTCACCTTGTTCTGAAGATTCTACTATTTTAGTATTATTTTTCTGTACATTTAGGATGTTTGATCCTTCTTCAACCACTATACTTGCATTGTCTTGCATCTTCCTGATGTCGCGACTTTGAAGTCTGTCTTCGTCATTGTCTTGTTTCTGTGATTTTTCATGATCTTGAGATTCCATTTCCACAATATCTTCATTTTGTTCCTCTGATTCATCATTTTTTAATTCTAAATCCATTTCTTCCTCATGCATTCCATTACTATCATTAGAATTTTCCTCATTACTATCATTATTTAATTCTTTCTCCAAGTTTTTATTAATACTTGCTTCTTTTTCCAAATCATCATTTTCATTCCAAACCATTGCTTCCATTTCTGCTTGTTGCTCTTCTCTTTCCTCTTGACTAACTTCTTTAGAACTATCTTGGGTCTCTATATTTTCGGTGTTAATTTCTTCATGAGTTTTGCTCTGCTCTTCGTCAAGAGATGACAATCCATGCAATCTTGCAACATGTTCCTCAATAGAAATTTCATTTTTAATATCTACTTGATCATTGCTTGCAATTTCTTTTGTATAGTCGATTTTGTCTTTCTCTACAATATGTGACATTACCTCATTTCTACAAATACTTTTATCAGTAACACTTTGTTGCTTAGAACTGTTATTCTCAGATAGGACACTTTTGTTAAAAAATCTACTTTTATTTATGTCTCCAGTTTGGATTTTATCAGTATGTTTAGTTTGTTCTTTACTAAGTTGGAGATCAATGTTTTCATTCGTAAGAGTATCATCCATTTCATCATCTTGTCTTATATTAATGTTTGAACTTGATTTTGTTGATCTATTAAGCACATTTTTATTTGACTTTTGTAGCTGTACATCAAATTGGGAGTTGCCTTCTGTAAGAGTAACATCTTGATTGCACTTCTGATTTGCACCTTTTTCTGACCCATTATCAATCATGGTGGATGATGGCAGAAGATTCCAGTCATCTAAATCCAGATCTGTAGTCATACTAGGCGTCAACGACGGAGTGCGCTTTGCACGAGGTACCAGACTAATTCTTTTATTTTCATTTCTTTGAAAACCAAAAACTTTATGCTGAATTTCTGAATCATCCTCACTTTCAGATAAAACAAAATCAGCAAACATATTCTTTCTTTTAGTTCCTCCTTGGCCAAAGAGGTTTTTAAATGGTTTATTGGTTTCTGCTGGTGGTTTCATTGTTTCATTAATAGTTTTGTTGGTAGAATTGAGTAAAGCTGCGGGAAAAGTAGGTTTGTTTCTAGGTTCTCCTTTACTGAACAGATTTTTTGGAGGGTTATAAATTGTATTATCCTGATCCTCTATGTGGGTTTGTTGAAATTTTCCGAGTGATTTTCTACCCATGAATTGTCCAAGTTTTCCTTGAGGCTGATCCTTTTTCTGATTGAAGAGTTTTCTTTGTGGTACCACAATGCTGGCTATGGAATCGTTGTCACTGGTTTCTGGCATATTTATTGTTTGATTAGCTTTTTCATTACTGTAATAGAAACAAAAGATATTCTGTAAGCTTTTAATAATTATATAAGTAGACAATAATGATAAATTTATACATTTTAATCTATTATTATTATGAAGCATACATGCCTATAGGTAAAGTATTTATGTAAAATATTATTATTTATTCAAAATGGCATCAGCATCATCAAACTTATCTAATTCATTCAGATATTCTGAATAAAAATTTTTGAATAATTTAAATTAAACAATTTCCTAGAAGGAATTTAAGTTTTAAAACTTTTTCTAGTTATTAATCATACAAAAATACTGCCTACTTTTGAACTTCTATTTCATATTCTTCCATGAGCACATCTTGATCCATCTTGTTAGTGTCTAGGGCTTCTAGAACATCCCTTGAACTTCCATCAAGCCTCTTCCACCAACTTGCACCTGCAATTAATATTAAGAGGATAATATCAAATCAGAGGCCCTGATAATGTAGGTATAGTGCTATTGATATAAGAAATAAATAATAAATTTTGAACCTTTAAGTAGTTTTAGTTTACCCATCAATCATTTTTACAATTATTATAGTACCTATTACTTTAATATTTTTTCTTCAACATTTCTTCTTGACATTCATTATATTATTTTTTTTGTTTAAAATACAATACTTGCTTAAAGATTGATTTGAATCTTGTACAAAATATCCCCTCATCACTACTTATATGAAATACATACAAAAATTGAAAATAAACTTACGACGAGGCATATCTATATTAGTATCATCAGGCAGTACAGATCGTCGTGTTGCTGGAGACATGGTGATGTTATCATTGTTTACTATAAACTTTTCAACAACTGATGTTAGGTTGCCAGAAGCATCAGATCTGGCCGGTGATGCCACACTGCGGGTACGGCGAACTTTGTGTTGACGGGGGGTTATTGGCAGATGTTGAGAACGAGATGGTGATGGTATTCTTGATTTTGGCATTGTGGTTGCTTTATCTGTAAAAAAATTATACTGATTAATGTTAGACATTATAACAAAAAGGAACATGTTATTGAAACATTGTTTCTGACTAATATGTTGCAAACTTTGTTACATATAAATAGCAGAGATATCAGCGTGCTACTAAAATTTAAGGCTAATGGTAGAGGTTGGGAAGGAGAGAGTATAAGAGGTTTTATTTTATCCGTTTTTACAAACATCATAACTATGTACTTGCAATTCAATAATTTGCTCTTAAGACCCTGCAATAAAATGTTTATATTGCTAACAGCCTATTACTTTCCACTTTTGATAAATAAAGTCTGTGATACCTTTAATAATATTAACAAAATTAATAATTAAATATTATAAGCAAATATAGGAACATAACAAACCATAGTAACCACTAACCTGAGTTTTCTTTTACACTATTACCAACGATTTTTCAGCGAAAATAATAAATAGTGTCTAAACTCAACTAAAACACATTTCTATGATTATTAACAGCTCATTAAAAACAATTCCGGAATTATCGCAACCTACGCTTCTCTTCGCTTTTTGAACTATGTTTGAATTGAACTTTGACAGCAAAATAACCGTTTCTTTGGGTTGGTTTGACATTAGTCACAGACTCACAACACCATGGTTCAGATGAACCATAAACAAGTAGTCACTATGTACGTTCCGATACGCGGTTAAAGTTAAGTATACGCTAGCCACCATCTACTATTATAAATATTTAGTTAAAATAGCATTAATAAAGATGACTAATTTAATGATTAAACGAACTTACCTGTAAGTGAAGTTCTATCATAATTATACGATAGCTTTGTCCGAAGAGATTAGAAGAACACATGTAGTAGCACACACGGTGTCGCCATTAGCACTTTATTTGAGAGGCTGTATAACAGCATACCCTAGTCTTCTTTTTTTTTTTTTTATAAGTAACGTTTCCTTTGAACCGCGCCACCTATTCATTTAGTTCAGAGTACAAAATCATTAATATTATATTAATTGGGAATCAAAATAGGGTGGGTGGGATGCTAATCTCTTCGGACAAAGCTATCGTATAATTATGATAGAACTTCACTTACAGGTAAGTTCGTTTAATCATTAAATTATACTTAAGCTTTGTCCGAAGAGATTAGAAGAACACATGTAGATGTTTAGAGAATATAGTATAAAATCACAGTTTGATTAACTTGATTTAAATATTTATCAATTATGTGTTAATAGATCTATTAACAACATGAGAACTTACATGACACTATGTAGGTAGGTACTTAATAATAATATTAATGATCAAAAAAAATTAAAACACATGAGAAGAACTTAATGCACCTCTTGCAAGTTCTCTATTATTACTATCTATAATATCTTGTTGTAAAAACGACCAAAAAGTTTGAGCTAGCGCTCAAACCAGCAGTTTTCCTAATTATATCTAAAGTAACCCCTAATCTACCAGCCCTGGAAGCGGCTGCATGTCTTGCAATGTGGGCAGTAAAAATGGATACATCAACACCACATTCTTGTAGGGTATTTTTGATCCACCTACATAACGTTTGTGATGTAACGGCTCTATGTGGTTTATTTAAACTTACAAACAGACTATTAGTACTACGTATAGACTGTGTTATGTCCAAATAGCAGCGCAAAGTAGATGCTAGACAAATCTCTGGTTTTTCATTGAAAAGGGGTAAAACTAACATTGGCTGTGTAGCTCCAATACGTGAAGTTTTTATTAAATCAGGAATTTTAATTCTAATATAATCATTATATGCTTCTATATTTGAACAATAATTTTTTGATAATGTCTAGGCACTATGCGCAGTTGATACAGCAATAAATGTAATTAGCTTTTTAGTTATTTTTTCTAAGCTTAAGCATTCATTAGGATACCATCTCGAAAGGGAGTTAAGGACTATTAATAGACGTATATATACGTCACATTATATTTGGGTAGAGGTGGTCTTAATCTGAATACACCTCGAAATAATCGTTTTATTCGAGCATTAGTTCCTATATCTGATCCTAAAATTAATGACAAAGCTAACCTGCAGCTATTTAACGTTCCATAATTAGCACCAGACTCGTATAATTGTGTTAAGAAGGCAATCACATTAGGTACAGAATTCAGACATATGTCAATTTTGCGTGTAGTACAAAATAAGTACCATTTCTTGAGGCATGTGTCATACTGTTGCAGAGAGCTATCAGATAGTGAAGCTAACATGATATGAGTAGATGCAATTGGGACCTTTTTTCTTAAAAGTGACGTCCGGATATTAATCCTGCAACCAGAGCAGTCCTCTGATGTGTCTCGGTTGCTAGAATGAGACATTATTAAATTTTTACTAGGTTTGAAAATCAATGGTCTGGAGACCAAAAGACTTTGAAACAAAGGATACCACGGTTGAGTGGGCCAGTGTGGAACCACTATTATTCCTGTAGCATTATCATTAACAACTTTTCTTAATGTTTTCAGGATAATAGCGAATGGAGGAAAGGCATAAAAACGGAATTTAGACCATGTTACCGTAAAGGCAACTACTACATATTATGCATCTGGATCTCTATGCCAGCAGATACTTTTCACACTTTTTGTTTATTCTACTCGCAAATATGTCGATATCCGGACCGCCAACAAACCGGATAATCTTGTTATAGGTAGGCTAAGTCTGACAATTCCCACTCCATATCCGGATGTATACGCCGTGATTCTGCATCCGCTATATCATTATCGGCAGAACTTATATATGAAGCAAATAGGGTTATTTTGCGTTTTTCACACCACTGCCATAATTCCCTAGTAACTTTTGTGAGGTGGGGAAATTGAATACCACCCATGCGGTTTATGTAGGAAATAGCTGTGGTATTGTCAATTTCTGAGTAAAATTTGGTAATCATAAAACGATTTAGCGAAAACTCTAAGTCCGAAAAAGGTTGTCAAGAGTTCTAAATAATTAATATGTTGCAAAAATTCATCATCACTCCACATTACACTCGCACGTTCCTGTCCACTAACAGCATCCCAACCCGTAGTTGAGGCATCATTATAAATTTCTAAATCAAATGTATTTTATTTACTGGATGTATAATAGGAATAGACCACCATTAAGGTCAGTTAATACAAACGGTAATATATTCATGTAATTGTCATAGTTATCATCATGAATTAGATTGAAATATTTACATCTTTCTATTTCCTTGATATAAAGCCACCCATATTCGACAGCAGGGCAAACCGATGTTAGTAAACCAGCTCAGCGAGCGAAATCTCTTATCCTACAACGTTTTAATGTGATGAATTTTTGAATTGCAGATTGTATTTTTAAGATTTTTTCTGATTGTAAAGTAATTTCTAAGCGTTTTGAGTCTATAATAAACCCTAAAAATTTGCAGGTAGTATCGGGAGACAGGTTACTTTTATCTACATTAATTATGAAACCCAAGGATAACAAAAGTTTAGATGTATCATCTATTTTTTGTAAACAAAAATTAAGATTTTTAGAAATCGAAATAGTAACCATTTATCCAGATTTATACTGTGGATAAGTGTCCACAAGACCTAAGTAGGCCAAGAACTGGTTTCATAACCTTTGTGAAAACGTAAGGAGCTGTGCTCAAAACAAAAGGCAAAACATTAAATTCGTACAACGTTTCATCAAAATAAAATCGAAGATATTTTTTGAAATCATGACGTATACGAATTAAAAAATATGCATCTTTCAAGTCTAATGTGCTCATATAGCTATCTTTGCATATCAATTTTAAACGCAGTACGGAGATCTCCTAACTTAAAATGGTTTGTATCTATGAATTTGTTTAATGTTTTCACATTTAAAAAGAAACCTTGTTTTGCCATTAGGTTAAGGAATTAGAAATATTGACAGAAGGTTTTCAATAGACTCTGTGTACCTTAATCTTTCTATCTTAGAAAAAGCATTTGGGGTAGGAGGTACCTGCAGAAATACTGGATGTGAGAATGGAATTTGACATCCTTCTATCCATGGCAGTACCTATTGTTTTATCATTAGTTAAAAGTGACCATTGATATTTATGTTAAAAGAGTCTACCAACATAATAATATTTTACCGTGTCTACCGATGGCTGTTTGTGATGGTGGAGCTCGACGCGACGATTGTCTCGAGGAGTACCCGCGACGTTTCTTCTGTACTGGCGCTGTGTCCCCTTCAGCCTGTGATTTTGAGGAGGAGCACGCCAGTTTAAATTTTTAGTAAGTAATAGGTATTCGATATATAGGAGTATTCTTTATTTCATTCCCTGATTTTTTTATATCCTTAACTGCTTTTAATTTATCTGCAAGTTGTTCAGTGAAGAGAAATTTGTCGATTCTGTAAGTTAGAAGTCCATCCTTCAATTCCTTTTTTAATGCATTCAGAATGAAGTTTCTACGTACCTGTGACTCAGCATGTTGACAGTCATATAAAATCTTACATGCGTCCATCATTACCTGTATTAAAGAAGTATTTCTATTTTGTTCTTCTAAAAGCATTTAAAGTCCTTCAGCTATGCATGAAATATCTGATGCTATTTGTTTTTGTTTAAGTTCTAAGCATTTATCTCGTTTAACCAATTGCTCATTAATAGCCGCCTTTATTTTTGAGTTTAAAATAGGAGCATCAATACTGGTCTCAGGAAGTAAGTATTTTGCAGTAGTTAATTGCGCATTTCTTTATTCAAAACGACAGTAGCAGTATACTGCAGACGGACTGCGAGATCCGGTCGTTTTTCTTTTCCATAGACTTTCTTTTGCGTCGGATTGTCGCCCAAGATTTTTAATAACTCCTCGTCTAGAGGTATATCTAGCACATCCACAGGCTATGACGCTGCTGCGGTGGACGTAGTTGCAGATTCTTTAGTAATACCTGCATTTGGTAGGGCAGGCGGCTGGTCAACAGGTTCAGCGACGCAATCACTGGTATACTGTTCAGTAATATCCGGTATATCTGTAATAAGTAATTAACTTACCCTTAATGAAATATTTCGGTATATGGAATGAATTGTTGTACTGTTAATAGGCAAAATTGGTAAAGTGACAACCCCAAAGGATGCCCGCAATACCCAAGTATCAAGCCATAAGGTTTTGTGTCGAAGAAACACGTTACCCGGAGACAGCATGTTATAGCAAGACCCTTTTAAGCAATATTAGCAAAGTAACAGCCCCAGAAGCTGATCGCATTGCTAACTTAATACTTTTGGGTTCAAACCTTATGTTATATTCGAATATCAGTAAAGTGATAACCCCAAAAGTTACCCGCAGTACTGATCCATGACGAATATATAGGTTATTGTATAACGCCGTATCGCCGTAGCTGCCTTCTTCGTTTACCGTATGCGATACAGGTGAACGTGATCTATTACGTCGATAGGGCGATCTGGATCTCGAAGACGAGGCCGACGATGACTCTGGCGATGAAGATCGAGAACGTGGCCGGGAATGTCGCCGGTCACGTTGTTTCCTTTTAGCATGTAGGAACTTGCGCTCCAGTTTCTTAAATTTCCGAGCGAGGCACTCATAATCATAATCACTTGAATCCGAACGAGCACGTTTTCCCATGCTTAAAAGGCAGTATTCTATTTTACAAAATAATTAAGATTGTGCAATGGCGAAGCACTGAAATGTGAATGAATAGGTGGCGCGGTTCAAAGGAAACGTTACTTATAAAAAAAAAAAAAAAAAAAAAGAAGACTAGGGTATGCTGTTATACAGCCTCTCAAATAAAGTGCTAATGGCGACACCGTGTGTGCTACTACATGTGTTCTTCTAATCTCTTCGGACAAAGCTTAAGTATAATTCATGTATACGGTAATATTAACAATTGGTGTCCTTTAACCGCAATTTCATAGAAACATACCTACGTTGTAAAATATAGATTTCACAAAATTCAATTCAAACGAGGATAGAAAAAGCACTGAGAAATTAAAATTAAATTTATAATTGACTTATATTGGGCGGCTAGATAATTGGGCAGCCAGCGTGGCACCACCCAACTTCTCATGTCTCTCGTCCTGCTCCTGTTGGCTGTTTTGTCGGTATTTTTGGTGCAAGTGAAAGGACTGTGAGTACGAACAGGTACGAACGCATGTGAGTGGCTACATAGTCTAAAGAGGAAGTGACAATTTTACGCGCTTAAGTTAAAATAGATTCGTAATAATTTCTGAAACGGCTATTTTTGGCTTTGTATTTTTTTTTATATTATTTAAATTTACTTGCTTTAAAATATTACCCTAGAGCTAACAGACCTGGAGGCGCTATTAATAGAGAATAATAATAATAAATACCTATATATAATTTCTGACACTTTTGCTATTATTACACATTAGAATGAAATACCTAACTATAACGAATTTTACTCATCTAGGTATTTTACTTTCTTAGCATGTAAAATAAAATAAATTTGGTTTTTGTGCACCTGATTGCATAGGACCCAAGCTGCAGTAATTTCCACGTCCATTTTGAAAACATAGTGCATACGAGTATAATCTACGTGTAGAGAGAGTCGTAACGAAATGCGTCAAGAGCAGCGTGTGGCCACTCACGGCAACATCGTGGCAGCGCGAGCAGCAGCGTGAGAGTAGCACGAGTAGCAGTATGGGCAGATTATGATATATGTAGTTTTATCGTGCACTTTAGTGCATGTAGGCAACTTAATATTATTTTTATAGACTTTATTTTTTTTAATAACTTTCTCACCTATAGCGAAATCTTGAATTCTTTTTCAGACCTCTATTTTATATACCTACTGCCTCTATATACGTAGAGTAGTAAATAAACATGATTAATTTTATCTAATATTTGTTTATCACTTACCTATATTTATTAAGTGACGTGGAGTTAGATGAGTTGTTCAATATCGTGTCTACACAACAGACTACCTAATACAACAGCATGATCTATTTTATATTTTTTGGATATATATATATATATATATATATATATATATATATATATATATATATATATATATATATATATACTTAAATAAGTAAATATCTATCATCGATAATATAACGTTTATTTATAACTAGCGACCCGCCCCGGCTTCACACCGGTGGTATAATCCTTCCTCTTGACTGTTCAAAATCCGTTACGTAGTTTTAAAAGTTTAAGCATACATAGGGACGGATAGACAGAGACAGCGACTTTGTTTTATACTATGTAGTGATAGTGATGATGATGATGACTGAGAACAATAATTATACGTACCTACCTAATTGGACACTTTACACAAATTAGGTCAACTTCATACAACTCAACCTGTAGGTACCTACCTATTTGTAATGTCTGTGGACACTGCTACCTACCTATTGAGTACCTACAACTACATAAAGTCGGCGTGACAATCATCAACTGACGGTACAATAAGAGAAGATCAAGGAAACGGAAAATGAAAGGACAAATACCTAGATGAGAACTTATAGGACTTATAGGTAGGTTGGTATAATAATTGTCTTTATGGTAAGTAGGTCCTTACAAACAGGGATAAAAGAAATGATTCTTTATGTATGTAGGTGGGTAGATAATTTATTCTTACTATACAACTCATGCATCTGAGTTTTGAGTATATTATCTATTATAAGTTACTGACTATATTGATGTGGGAGATCATGCTATCCTGTCTGCGAAGTGGAGGTTAAAAGCGCAAGGCCGGTGTTTCTAGAAAACTATTTATGTCTTTGACAATGAGTGACAATTGTAGGAAACCACCCATTTGATAAGATAACGTTATGTCAGTGACATTTTCAGTTAATTATAGAATAATAACATCCGTACCTTATGGGTAGATAATAATACTGCCTGCCTATCTATCCTTACCTACTTAGTTAGTAATGTTATAATATAAATGCAAGAGTAACCATGTCTGTCTGTTACTTCACTCATAAATATATTTTTATGAAATTTATTTTGAAAATAGTATTAAGTCCCTGGGAAGGAGAACTTTTATTAAGGAGATTAGCTAAAAAAATTAGCTACCAGAAGTGTTTCTTCTACACAGACGAAGTAGCGGCCATAAACTAGTATGAAATAAAAAAAAAACGACTTCCGGACGGACAGATCCTAATAATAGGAATTAGGTACGATTGAAAAGTGATAGAAATCAGAAAGAAAAAAATATAAACCCGTTGGTCTATTTAATGAAAATGTTATGAATAACAAAGTCGATGTTTTTATGTTGTTTTATAAAACTATAATGAATGCATTATAAATTGGTATCTAGTAGGTAAGTACTGAAACTATTGAATAAGTAAAGTCGAATGTTACACTTAGTGCAGTATCTCTCTAAGATGACTGTTTATTTTTGGCTATATATGTATAAATAATATAAATTTAGTTGATTGGTTAAGTCAAGCGCGATAGAGTTGTTTGCTGTGAATACACGCGTTAGAATTGGAAACAATATAAGCGAAACATTGGTCTGTATTAGATTATTTTCTCTGGACAAACTGTGTCGTGATAAAAATGGCTAAAATAATTCAACAGGATTTAGAATGTGATGGAAAACCTACGGTATGTACATCTACACCTATTGTTTAATCGTCGTTTGGAACCTAATTTGCTTTTTGCCTTCTGAATCATTGCAATGCAGGTACACTTCATTAATATTTTTTCACATCTCCGTAACTAATATTTAAAAATTGGAATGAAACAACTGTAGACAGATTTAACTCGCGTATTTTTTTTATTGGCTGACGTTTCGGAGTCTTTACAGATTCCATAATGGTATTGACAGCTCAGTCGTGCTACGATTATCGTACTACCTACGAGTGCTACGAGTATGGTATAATGTATTTAACTGCGAAGGCATCAGAAATAATAATATTTAAAAACCCATTTTATTAACATGAACCCTTAATGTTAAAAATAATGAATTAGAGAAGAAACACTATTGTGGTCCTATTGATTAACTAAAAGTTAGTAGGTACGTAGTTCAGTATTCAAATTATAATCAATTGGTCTTCTCTTGCAGGTGAAAGATCGATTTCCAAGAATAGTCATTATTATAATTCTGGCGGAGTTTTGTGAACGGTTTTCATACTCCGGTATGAGAGGTAAAAGCTTAAGTTTAAACTAGTACTTAGGTACATATCTACTTCGTTTTCTATACATGTGCACTTAACAAGTGTATTCACGATATTATTACAGCGTTCTTAACTTTATACCTTAGAAGTAAATTGGGGTATTCAGACGATGAAGCCACTGAGACATACCACGTATTCAGCACATTCGTTTATGTGTTCCCAATTATTGGAGGGATGCTTGCTGATAATTACTTAGGAAAGTTCAGGTACCTACAGAATACTATACTACGCCAGTTATTAGTTAGGTACCTATAAGTTGGTTATGATTAAATTAGCAGGAATTTTGGTTTACAGAACTATTTTGTACCTGATGTTTGTTTATGCTGCTGGAAATATTTTTGTCGCAATTACGGCTATACCACAATTAGCATTACCCGGAAGGTAAGTTTGACAAATTATTATTGTTTTTTAATGAACTTTACTTTTTGTCTAGTTAGTAGGTAGGCACTCTTTTATCTAAATGAGTATCCAGGTTCACAGGATGGGCCTTAGTGCATATCCTATAATACTAATACCTAGGTATTATCATAATATTTAATAAAATAATGAAAATAGAATTTAAGGAAATGATAATTGCTAATTCTTATTTATTTATACTTACAGACTCTGCACATTAATCGGACTCCTCTTAATAACAATGGGTACTGGTGGCATTAAGCCTTGCGTCACGGCCTTCGGAGGTGACCAATTCGAGTTACCGAGACAAGAAAAATATTTAGCAGTGTATTTCAGCATATTATACTTCAACATTGCTACTGGCAGTTTGATAGCAAAAACTGTTTCGCCTATATTACGATCAGAGGTGCATTGTTTTGGCGATAAAGATTGCTATTCGCTTGCGTTCGGCGCTCCGGGGTTGATAGTGTTAGTGTCTATCGGTAAGTTTATTTTTCACATAGATATCTAATTTAGGTACAATTTGTTAATTTTGCTTGCACTGTGGTAAAGTTATTTTCTAAGAAATACAAGGAAATTACTTCATTACTTCTTAGAAATTTCAGTCGGTTTTTTAAGTTTCTAGTTTTCCAAAGTTCACTAATATTGGTATTATATATTTACTTATTCATATTAATTAAAATGTCAATGCTGCAACGCTGGAATAGTGATATCGTCGATTACCTAATAACACTGCATAAGTGTTTTTTAATAAAATTTGGACGTACTCGTAGATGTATTATTAATTTTGATGGCTTGATCGGAGTTACTAGCTAAGTATTCGACCTTTACCTATGTTTGACGTAACTAGTTATATTAAAATAGCAAAGATGATAAAATGTTACTGACCTTCAATTTTATCTGTAGATAGGTACTATTTATGAAGGTGAATCTATTTCCGATTTGTTTTGCTTTCACCGCCTAAGTACCTACTTCTCATAATAGACGACTTTAATCTACCTACTTCTCAGAATAATATTGACTTTGCGAAAAGGAAGCGTAACTAGATAGGTAGGTACGTTTCCTTTTCGCAAAGTCAATATTTGGTTCTATGGTTTGCTTTATAGAGTTAAGACACCTTGTTTTCATTAGGCCTTACCTATAATATGAGAAGAATCCACGGACCCAGTTCCAACCGACTTTAAGTACCTAGGCACCTTAACTACTATCTACTTACCTGGTTATTTAAGTTGATTTTTACTACTTCTACATTACTTATGGTTATCAACAAGTGATATCATAGATGATGACTTTTTTTAATTTATTTATTTAGCGATATACTTAAATTAACCTCAGAAACGATTCTCTTTTTTGAAAATAATAACGTACAGTCTTTTCTCTACTTCTCATTAGATCTTCAGTGTTACCAACATAAATAAAGGTTGGTACAAATGTACGTGAGGGTGTTTTATTACGAGGGTATAAATTAATTTGCAAGTGGCACGATCTGTCACGTTCATGTCACGTATGCATCGTCCTTTACATACTAATGTAATTCTGCAATGTTAGTTTACTCCACAAAGCTCTTGAGAGAGATTATTACAACGAGCGGTACTGCTTATAATAATATGTCGCACCTTTATGTTGCATGGGTAAAATAAAAATAATTATGCTTAATTAAACATTTATCGGCACGAAAAATTGAATTAAATAAAGCACGTCACAATTTGGGGTTGTGATACCACTTCCTAGTGAAAAGTAAAGTAGAAAGTAACGGGTATCTTAGAATAATGTTTTAATTAATTAGCAAAAGGAGGTGTTGAATATTTATATAGGTATATATAAATATGAAACACTTTACGGAACGCTCTCCAATTTTTATGGGATTGGTTTAATTAATTTTCACAACAGGCTGTGCTTTCCGGTTTTATTGCTAATATGAATTTTATGGAACTTTTGTATTGTTTGTTTTTCTATCGTATTTTGATCTTATTATTATTATTATTATCATCTAATATATACTAGGTACCCACTAATACTCTTAGCGTACGAGTACGTTACATATTTAAGTAAGTTTTAGTTTTAGTTTTTGACACTGTTCATCGATGAAAAATATTTGTTGCGCTTTTCTGACTGTTTGTCTTAATTTCGTGTGTCAGTAGGTATCAGTTTATATATTATTATAATTATTTTCAGTAATATTCTACAGCGCGAAGAGCCAGTATGTAATGAAACAACCAGAGGGAAACGTGGTGGTGGAATTTTTAAAATGTATTATGGTAGGTACATAGGTATTTGTTAAATGACAATATTTTTTCTAAATGCCATACTTAGTGCTTTTGTCAGATTCAGACACGATTAGGCTAAAAATCTCAAAGGGCGTTTTAGGCTTTTTAATAATTATTCTACCCAGTTTCACACAAAGCTTTTACCTTAATTTTACCTTTTATGTTCCTTTCATTTAATTTTGTTGCTGGTTACGTAACCACTAAATGTGTTAATTTAAATATTTTCTATCGACATATCGAGCAGTAAAATTTAACTCAACCGAGAAAACTTTTATCGCACTTATTTGATCTTATTGCAGTTCAGATTCAGAATGTTGCTGTTTGGAAAAGTGCTTCCAAGCAGTTCTTATTTTGCAGTATCCTTTATTTAGAGGTACTAAACCTAGTTTGCAACGAGCAATATACCCATATTATTAACTAGACCTTTATATTATTTGGCGTAGATATGTGTTTTTTTAAACTTACTGAGTATTGACTGTCTACGAACAATACCTATAGGTATATGGATACTTATACCTATATATAATGATGAATTTTCTCTTGTGGCTTCTAATTTATGAACATTTTGAAGTCTTGTAATATAAATTTTGTTGTAATTAGGTACGAGCACTTTAGAGGTCAATATTTGATTTTGTTTCGTTTACATATTAAGATTGTTTACAAAATATTTGTAATTATATCGGGCCCCGTGCTCACAAGGGGTTTGTCTAATAAATCTTTCTTCTTGTTTGGTTTTTGAGTTCAGAGGTAATTATATTTAAGTAGGTACGTATCAACATGGTTAGCATGTATTTATTCTATACATATTTAGCAACAGTAGAAGTTCCTCGCAAAACTCGTGTGTAGGTATTGATAATTACACACTTGGCTCTCTTAAAGCGCTCGTCTGCGACTCGAGTGTGTCATTATACCTACGCGTGTCGCAAACTTACCACACTTATCGTATCATAATACACTATTTTCTCCTTGTTTTAAATATTTTTATATATTCATACGTGATTTTATAGAATAGGTACTTATAGATATACAAATATTAAAGAAAATGTGCTAAGTTGTAAGGTGTTTTTGGTTAAAAAATTCAATGTCCTACAGCTAATTTATTAATTTATTCTCCCACAGCTAGGTTTAAGAAACCTTGTAGTAAACAGATCAAAAACAGAAAAGAACTCTCATTGGCTGGACAGCACGCAACACAAGTACGATAAAAGATTCATTAGAGATATCAAGAAAACGCTTTCCATCCTTATGCTTTTTGCTGTTTTACCAGTTTTTTGGGCACTTCTGGATCAAATGGTAAGCTTGACATTACAGTAGAAAGGTGAGGTGTAAAGAATACTTAAAGTCTAAAATACTTATTACGTAATATATTAAACAATAAAAGTGGCTGAAGAATATATATTATTAAATCATTATTTAGCTAGCGTTTTTAAATAAGTAATTATATATTTTATTATGTTGCCGACTGAAGTTTAAGCTTGATGGTGGACTGCGGTGATTGTCCAATCACAATAATGTATTAATTATAAAGTTTGTTTATTTGAATATCTCTCTTATAACATTTACACTAATAGGTCTAAAATTATTATTTTAACATTATTTCAGGGTTCCCGTTGGACATTACAAGCAACAAAGATGGACGGTAGATTTGGATTGGTTACCGTTAAACCAGATCAAATCCAAGTAGTGGCTCCAGTATTTATTCTCATTCTAATTCCAATATCTCAAAAGGTAAGCGTATAATATTTGAAATACTAAGTAAGTACCAGCAATCAACGTTACTGTTTTTAACTCTTCAGACATTTCGTTATGTTGTTATCAACTGCTTAAAATCCAAATATTTTAATGTAACGGTTAAGAAGTTGTTGGAAATACTTTTATAGGTATATAATTTGACCAAAATATCCTTTGCATTACATCAAAGAATATCAAAAAGCTTAAAGTTGCTTGTAAACGATTATGAAGAGATGAAAACTTTAGTACGGATAATGCTTGAATCGAGACGAGAGTTATAATGAAGAAATGTAAAGAGATGGCTTGTACTCAATAGGGATTCATTAAAATATAAGCAGCCACAGATTAACTAACAAAACCTAAAATTGAGAATGTTACTAACAAATTTAAATGGTCCAAGATCCCAGAGCGATCTGACGTAACTTATTTTCTGACGAATGAAACCTTAAGATTTCAGTAGCGTCTAGAGTGCCTTGAATATCTACGGGCTTGTGAAAACTGTCAGAGTGACACCAGGGCTGGTACCAGGTGAGAAAGGTGACGAAAAATAAGAGCTATCTTACTTATTTTCTCATGGCTCATTTTTATATATATCATGTAGAATATTGTTTTAAAGTAATGGATATAAGTGTCAGACACTTGAGATTGACCAGAACTTTTGTCAGACACTTTTAAGCTACCCAAAAAATGGATCTCAAAGATGGATGAACATAAGCATATCATGTTTAGGCTCATTCGACTCGGTATGACGAGCACTTTCTAAACAGAATATGATGATGGTAGTGTTGATGATGAATCCTGAAGACTACTATGGATCTCGAAGTTGGATGATCATAGGCATATCATGTTTAGACTCATTCGACTCGGTATGACGAGCACTTTCTAAACAGAATATGATGATGGTAGTGTTGATGGTGAATCCTGAAGACTACTATGGATCTCGAAGTTGGATGATCATAGGCATATCATGTTTAGACTCATTCGACTCGGTATGACGAGCACTTTCTAAACAGAATATGATGATGGTAGTGTTGATGGTGAATCCTGAAGACTACTATGGATCTCGAAGTTGGATGATCATAGGCATATCATGTTTATGCTCATTCGACTCGGTATGACGAGCACTTTCTAAACAGAATATGATGATGGTAGTGCTGATGATGAATCCTGAAGACTACTCCGGATCTCGAAGTTGGATGATCATAGGCATATCGTGTTTGGGCTTATTCGACTCGCTATGACGAGCATTATCTGTTTCAATCAGTGTTGGCGTCAATCGATTACAAATGTAATCCAATTACTAATTTGATTACTCAGTAACCGATTACTCAAGTAATCGGGTACTCTAGTCACAGCCAGTTTATTCCGAAACTATAAGAGCTACATTATTAAAATTTGGTGCGTAGATGTACTCTGTAAACCGCATTAAGATTTTAAAATAAAATCAGAAAAAAAAAACAAAATTTTTGGGGTTCCCCATACATTGAACTGAAACTCAGCATTTTTTTTTCATCAGACCTTTACATGTAGGGTATCTATCATCATGTGTTTAGAAAGTGTTCGTCATACCGAGTCGAATAAGCCCAAACACGATATGCCTATGATCATCCAACTTCGAGATCCATAGTAGTCTTCAGGATTCACCATCAACACTACCATCATCATATTCTGTTTAGAAAGTGCTCGTCATACCGAGTCGAATGAGTCTAAACATGATATGCCTATGATCATCCAACTTCGAGATCCATAGTAGTCTTCAGGATTCATCATCAACACTACCATCATCATATTCTGTTTAGAAAGTGCTCGTCATACCGAGTCGAATGAGCCTAAATATGATATGCTTATGTTCATCCATCTTTGAGATCCATTTTTTGGGTACTAGCTTAAAAGTGTCTGACAAAAGTTCTGGTCAATCTCAAGTGTCTGACACTTATATCCATTACTTTAAAACAATATTCTACATGATATATATAAAAATGAGCCATGAGAAAATAAGTAAGATAGCTCTTATTTTTAGTCACCTTTCTCACCTGGTACCAGCCCTGGTGTCACTCTGACAGTTTTCACAAACCCGTAGATATTCAAGGCACTCTAGACGCTACTGAAATCTTAAGGTTTCATTCGTCAGAAAATAAGTTACGTCAGATCGCTCTGGGATCTTACTCTAAAATATGTTAACTGTTTTTGAAATCAAAGATTTTTAATTATTATTACATTAGGTACATTGATCGTCGTCTTATTGGAAAGAAAATAACACACAAATAAACAGAAATGTCTTTAAAGTCTTTAACTTCGTGCATAGTTTTTGAATATTTATGTACAAATTAAGTAAACCTACTCTTAATATTGAATCAATTGTAATTAGTAGGTTATTAATATTTCCATCAAAGACCAGATAAAACATACCTATTATATATTTTTTTAAAGTACATAATTATTGTTAAGTAGATAAAGCGTAATTAAATTGCATTAACTTTTTAATGTTTTTGTTTGAATTATTTCAGTATGTGTATCCATTCTTGGAAAAGCGTAATATATTAAAGAACCCGCTGCACAAATTGACACTTGGGGGTGTTTTGGCAGGAGTCGCTTTCATTGCGTCCGGCTTAGTGGAGATTTATATAAAGGTAAGATTTATTCGAGCAAGCAAAAGATTGCAACCTTGAGCTTTAATAAATAAATAAGATTTAGAGATGCAGTACTAATAATACAATCTGTCTGGTTTTCTTAGCAGTTTATACAACTTTTAATTTAATTAAAAGTTAACTGTATTATTTATTTTCTGTAACGTTGGAGACCATCCGAGAAATACATTAATAATACTTTTAAATTCTTTGACGATATTGAAAAGATTTCAATCTTTTTATTTGAAAGAAGAAAAAGAAACCTTGTTTCTTAATCAAACTCAAATAAAACAAAAAATCGTATTATTCTGCGTCCAAAATTTCGTCGAAATTTCTACAATTGAGAATTGTGGAAAGTTTTGCTTTAAATTATTTCCTGAAAGCTTATGAAATTTACCTTATGTGAAGTTTACAAGTAATTCTATAAGTAAGAGAAAGTCAAAATATATATAAGAAAATGTATACCTAGGTTAGTATATATATAAGTAAACGAATCTAATTAAAACAAATTTAAAGAAAGTGTACTTATTGGTAGGTAATTAAGTATTGACAACTGGTAAATGGTAACTTTATTTTGGAACGATCGACGATCCTCCATTGACAATATGAAATTCTACATACATATTATCACAACGGTGTATCTATACTGTGCCTGGAAGTTCGTTAATTTAATCAGTAGGTAAGATTATTTTTCTTCAGCTTTGCTGACGTGATCAGCCGTGTAAAGAGATGTCATGTGACCGTTGTACTATGAAAAAACTTACTTAAGTATATTATATCTATCTTCTTACTTACATTTGATATTTTACAGACTACCTACCCAGAACTTCCCCAGTTGGGTTACTCCCAATTCAGGATTTTCAACGGAAACCCTTGCACTGTTTCCATACACAATGTAAACATGACATTTACAGTACCAGCACATTCATATTTCGTCAAAAAAGATTTTAAAGTTAATAAGTACAATACTACAACGCATTTGGAGGTATATGGATCATGTACAAAAAGAAGAAATGAGACTTTTTTGTTGGAAGAGAAAAAGGGTAATTCTTATTTTTTGGACGATGGCATGTATGGATTTGTGGACAATGTTGATAAGAGCAAATCTGGATTCCCGGTTGTGAGGTGAGTAGATTTCTATAGACTTTTCTATACTTATATTATAAAGAGGAAAGGTTTGTTTGTTTGTTTGTATTGAATAGGCTCCAAAACGGCTAGACCCATTTTAAAAATTCTTTCACTGTTGGGAAGCTACGTTCACCCTGTGTGACATAGGCTATATAATATTTTGAAAACTTTCTTTTTAATAAACTGTCGTTAACGTGTAACTATTACATGTAAGAATAGCAAAGGCGAACAATTCGTGTTCATTATTTAAGTTCATTATGTAGTAGGTAATAATATTTTCTCGAATTAGGTAAGTACTTAAAAATAACAGCAAGTAGAGTTAGGTACCCATTGTTTTTCTTCGAGAAATGAGAAATATCTGTTAATTTGGCTCGTTATTCAATACAAACTCATTCAAAATAAGTGTTCATCTTCGAATTAGGGACAGTTGGTATATTTCCGAAATAGAACGGAAATTTGCCAGTGATTTTTGTATGAAATCAACCGGAAGCCAGTTCTATTGTCAGGCCGGAAACAAACAGCTTCGGGTGTTAATCTCCTCTTGGGTTTTATTGACTTTCTGTGTTCCAAATATTCATTTCACATCTTGTATTTGGTCCTGGGGGAAAATTGACGTGTTTATCCTGTTTGTAATTTAAAATCAATCAATTGTACTTGACTTTAGCGTTTCATTTTCAGATTTTTAATAACAAATCGGATAAATTCATCAAATATAAAATTATATAATGAAAGGAGGAATGAGGTGGAAACTGATTTAAATATTGGGGTGTCACAACAATTGGAGGTGTTTGTGTCAACTTACTCGATTTGGGTTGACGATCAGATAGTTATGAATGACATTGATTTTGAAAGCGGTGGGGTTTACACGGTGATGATCGACCGACAAGGTGAAAAATATGTAAGTATAATAAGTTTAATACTGACTCTTAAACGTTAATATAAATTATTATTTGATTTATTATTAAGTAGGTAGGTACCTACACACAATATTTTTTTTATTTCA
This sequence comes from Polylopha cassiicola, assembly GCA_038024825.1. NCBI lineage: Eukaryota > Metazoa > Arthropoda > Insecta > Lepidoptera > Tortricidae > Polylopha > Polylopha cassiicola. The sequence goes on along the minus strand of CP149044.1, from coordinate 7,448,331 downwards.
GAGAACCAATATAACTACAATAACTAAACCTAATTCAATAACTGTGGCTTGGTTGTTACCCCAATTCGTGATAATGTCCACTGCTGAGGTAAGACATTCGATCAGTTGTATCTATATGACATTATATCACGCTTTAATATTTATCATTATTATTCATGGCACTTATTGCACGGAATGTATCATCCTGTTATTTTTCCTTCCTAAAAATAAAGCAGAAAAAAAAGTAAGTAAGTACCTACATATATATATCTTTCACCGTGTACAACGTAGACGGCGATCATAAAACAACTTTCTTGTTGTCTGTAACAACCTAGAAAGGTACAAATAGCCTTACTTAGTTGTTTATAGCGTTTAGGTAATGTAGGTATCTATGCATTTCTAGTACTATTAAATTGTTCTAATTTAACAATTTTACTTATGGAAATCCAATAGTTTAAAATAATAAGATACAAATGCAGAATAGAATGCGTAGAATCATAAATATAAATGAACTGCGATACATAACAAAGGCAGTTAAAACATGGCTAGGTAATCAAAAAGTTTTTATACTAACTATTAAAATTCGTACTTAGGTGTTGTTTGCTGTAACGGGTAACGAGTTCGCATTTAAAGAAGCCCCGGAGAGTATGAAAGCTGTCATGACCGCCTTTTGGCTGCTGACAGAAGCAGCCGGAAATATCATCATTATCATCGTCACGCGGGTCTTCGCAAATTATCGACAAGTGAGTATTATTCTATGATTTATATGTCATCTTTGGCTGTGAGACTGAGTCCCAAGTTATAGATAAAATGGTGGATTTTTGTCATTTCAATCCCTGCCACTATAGAAGTGTTCGCGCAAGATGTCACTCTAACAAAAACAAAAAAAACATTTGCAGTGGGTAACGTAGTAATGATAGTCGTCCTTTTTTAAATACGTCATTTTCACAGAGAATATAAGTAGCACCCACTATATATATTAGATTACACGTAGGAATTAACTAAAATACGAGAAGGTCGTAGGAAATGCATTTATAATCGCACTAGCGTTAAACTTACAAAGATTTAATGCTTACATACCTACAGCTAATTGGAGCGTCGAAGCTTTCGAAGAGATAAACTTTGAGCTTACAGTCAGAAGCTAAAGTTCCGTTCGTAAATTGAAGTCTGCTTTGTGGCATGGCAGTACTAATTGACTATTAATTTATGTATATTTTAGGCACCAATATATTTTCTTATTAGAACAATTGGTTTCCAAAGTACGTTTTCTTTTTTTACAGGAAACCCAGTTCTTTATATACACAGGCCTGATGTTTGTGTCCATCGCGATATTTCAGTTTATATCTCAAGGTTATCAGTTTGGACACGTAGAAGATGGAGAGGTACAAGAAAAGAAGAATAGAAGTAATAGTGAGGTTCTCTACCTACAGGTTAGGCAAACTGAAGACTGCTTAGAACATTAAGGTTTAGTTTTACTTCGTTAACTTCTGTAGAATATTAAAAATATATAAGTAGGAGGTATTCTAGATTAGTCGGTATGATGATAAATCTATGGGTAGTTGTTGTCAAAATGATTATAGTTTAAATGTTATTTTACTTCTGAGCTTAAATGCCCGTGGAATCACTTACAATCTTACGTATTTAACCTTATGTACGAGTAATAAGGATTCAGTTTATATACTTTAGCAAATTTTAAGTATTAAGTAGGTAACGTTTAGTTAACATTTACCTAATATTCGCCTCGTTTATTAATAAAATTATTAAGAACAGTAGATAATAAACGAAAAATACAAATAAAACAGTTGTGAGAGAGTGGCTAATTACCTACAAATTTGCATTGTAAAATACTTTGATTGAACAGGATTTGAGTGTAAGTGGGTACTTATCCACTGTATTTGTTTGTACCTACCTACCTACCTACTTACAGATTTCGTTTGTACGTAATAATTACTTATCTTACTTACTTAAAAAATATCTTTAAAATAATGAGTTGCTAATTAATACGATTTTTTGAAATATAAAACAATATTTTTTGCCGAAACCCGGGATTGAACCGGGGACCTTTAGATCTTCAGTCTAACGCTCTCCCAACTGAGCTATTTCGGCTATGTACGGCGATGCGAAATTTTGCACCACTTTGCTGTTCCTAATAAGTATATTATTACATAATTTCCATATCAATGACATTATATGAAGCAAGAAAATCATTCGACTTTGGGTAATTACCTTATCAACAGAGTGGATATAAGTAGTATGTACAATGCAAAGCGTGACCTAGTCTTACATGGACGTCAATAAACGCCAGTCCACTCGACTCCTCACTTAATTAATTGCTTTTCAATTAGAATAAGATATTACTTTTATGAATTGTTTTTTGGTGTTTTTAATAAATATCTTTTAACCAATAATCTAACTCATATACTTAACTTAATTAATAACTGGTGGAACACTCATCCATTCTTTCTCTATAAGTAGTTACAAAAGTTCGTAAAATTAAAGAAATAGCGCGACTACCGTGGAGTTTCCTGAAAAGCTGTATTGAGAAGGAGCATCTCCGTTATTACAATATTATTACTTTATGTCTTCTTTTACTTTGTGCATTTGCACTTTACGTATGAGGATGATTTCCTTTGAGCCACTCACTCCATACCGCGTATTACCTTTTTAGTTCCTCATGGAAGCAACAAACAACGCGTCTAGTCTGCATTATTTATTCAGAACAAAAATATCAACAAGATTTACTCGCTTCTGATCTTTGAGAGGCATGACTTTATTTTATCACATTTTCTACAACCTTTATTTTATTCAAAACAAGCGAACCGCCCCGGCTTCACACGGGTGCCTACCTTCCACTTGAATCACTATATCTATTTTAAAAAAGCCGCTTTAAAATCCGTTGCTTAGTTTTAAAGATTAAAGCATACATAGAAACGGATGGACAGCGACAGCTACTTTGTGGACAAACTACCTATTTTATGGATATATTTTAAAAAAATAGTGACATAGCTACTTTGTAGTTTTTCTTGTTAAATTTCTGTTTGACAGGGAAATTTTCTATTGAAATAATTTTGTACTTACCTACACAGCAGATACCTTAAGTAATCTATAAAAAACTAAAAAAAAGAGTAAATATTTTAGATGCTATGATTGTATTTTTAAATGAATCTTGATTAGTCATATATCAAACTCTTGCACATTGTACCATAATTAAAAAGTACCTGGGCTGCCTAGACAAGAATTTGTAGTCTTCGTTTTATTTAATACTAACCAGTATTTGGATGTAATTTAATCTTGTTGAGGTTAAAACATGAGTTGTAAACTCTGTCTAAGTATATTGATCTGAAATAATAACCTACGCGCCTGTGTCTATCTAAGAGTATGTGTGTATAAGACTCTTAGAAAACTTCTTTGAAAGAGTTTTATTCGCACTATGCATAAAGTGGAACAATTAGGTTTACACTTTTCGACACAGGTACCAAGTCTTCTTTTACTTCTTCGATGAAGTTATTTATCTTACTGTGAAGATTGGGTTTCTCAAACAACCCTTAATTCTGCAAGCCACATGAACGTGTTAACTTTCAGTTTAAGAATGTAGGTAAGTACTTCTTTAACAGTATCTTATACTAGGTACTATTCTAGGTTAAACTCAAGTATCTACCAGGTGACCGGAGAGAATGATATATATATTCCTAGATTACACCCCTGGAATCTTTACGTTGTAAATATTATCAAAATCCTTTTCGTGAATTCATTTAGGGGTAAGTACAAGATTTGTAGCTAACTATACAATTATTGTTTGTTTGTGAAAAATACTTTTAAAGTATGACAGATTACACTTCAAACATAGCAGACAATACTTAATTTAAAAGGAAATTGATGGAGCGGTTTATAAAAGATATAAGGTTGGAACTGAGCGGTTTCTTATCCATATAACACAATATCTCTCTACTAGTAACGCTATGAACCTTCAAAGCGATACTAGCATTGATACCGATTCATAAGTATGTATTATATAGTGAAATATTCTTATTCTCGTGAACTAGTCTCAATTTGGTAATTACAAGTTTCCGGAAATTATACTAGTGGAGCGTAAGTAGTAGGAGCAAATCAAATAGCCGCCAGCCCGCGGGAATTTCCGGCGTAAGCTCAGATGTTGGCCAGGGCACTTAATTGAGTTCACGATATAATTTAGGTATATTTAATTTTACTATAATTTATACTCCGAGTTCAAAATAATTATGAAGCATAAAATCCCGTGTTAAATCGAAATTAAGGTTTGACTTTGTTTTTAAATAGAGGTTCTTTTAACTATCTATATATTCTTTTAAGCATTGGGTTGTCAGCCTGAGGCTATGAAAAGTCACATAGGCAAGACTATTACCTCCCACCCTGGATTATTATCCTTTCATAAAATGTATTATAATTTTAAACTGAGGGTTTTTAACGTTATGTTTAATAATGTTTTATAGCGAATAAACGCGCCGTAAGCTCGAAACTAAGTAATTAAATTATTCAACGCAAATGGTGTTAGTTTTCCCCTTAAACGAATAATAGGTATTCAATAATCACGTGGTCAGTTTACGTAGCTAAGTAAATAAGTAGGCAGTTTGTTAATACGGAATCACTTGATCATCGTGAATGAGGTCCGAAGTAAAAAATATTTTTCAAAATCCTTACCTACCTACTTACCCGTTTTTACGCAAGGAAAGTTACCTGCCTATTCAACAGGAAGAATATTTAAGGAAAACCGATGAGATCATATCAAGTAGGTACTTGCTAATATAAGGAAAAAAGAGTATGAGATTTTCTTTTTATTAATTTCTTTTTCACTAAGTAGGTAAGTACCATGTTATTGTTAGGTACCTACTATGGCGTAATCTGGCCAACTGAATTAGATTGAGAACTATTGACCTGTTATGTGATGTGAGTTAATCTTTCTGAAGCACTTAATTAATATAACAATGAGGCGTTGATTAATTTATACCGTTATTAATGTACCTACCTGTGTTAATTCACTTAGCCGAAACAAGTAAGTACACTTGAGGTAAGTAAGTAGGTACTTACTTTTACTTTTTGTACTTTTTTAATATCCTTTCACCAATGTTAAAAGACATGTCTTTTCTTAAAAGGAGGAACTATTATTTTTAATTTTACAAATATAATTTTATGGCTGTAGGTTTTTTTGACAAATGTACTGAACCTTGTTGCCAGTTATTGGTGTTGTAGGTATAGACCGAAATAGTAAAATAATTTCACATTTATGGAATCTCTCGTCCTCGTAAAAGTGGAAAAATAAATATACTCAACGCTATATTGGTTTTCCGTCCTTTTTGTAAGATATTATGAGAAGGAATACATCCTTTAATTAATTGAAGACTTATAATATCTTGATTGAGTAGTTATTTTATATAGGTACGTACCTACCTAATAATATTTGACAGAAGTATACAATCAGATTTAATTAATTAAATGTAGACAAAGAAAATCATAGTTCGATATTTACTTCTGTAAACACCTTGGTCGAATGTTTCATCGACCAAGTTTTTTTTATAAATAGTTAAATATAGCGAACCTACCAAGGAATACCTACTTACATAGGAATTACTTACTAAAGATTTAACAGTTTTGATATGTATTTCGGGAAGATCTTCTCGAACATCTATATCTTTAACAATTTTAAGTAGCTGCATATCTTTTTTTTGTTTGTTGAAGAAAACCATAAATAAGTAAGAAGGTGATATTTTTAACTGTAACAAAGACCCTAAAGATGATGACGAACAGTAACTAAAGTGTAACCTTTGTAAAGATTTACAAAAGTGCCTTGTTCGTCATCAGCTCGCCTGCTGGTAGCACTGAAAAGCGGACAAATTGCAGAGCGCGGCTTGATGAAATCCACTTATGGCCCGTGATAGATGACACCAGAGATCATTAATCTCAATTGCTGAATGACTCGACAGGCGTTCACGACAGGATTTCAGGATATAGCATAATTTCTTTTATTTAATACTTGCTGAACAAAAAAAAAGTATTAAACAAAATTAATTTTGTTATATAGAGAAATAATGCAAAAGATACTTTTACAGCTGCATAAACTAAAGGACTAGGTACCTTCCATTTTGAAAAATATAAATTACAAACTTATTTAAATGGTCTTGTACCTAGTATAAAAATACTCATATATATATATCATTTAGATATAGGTATCTAAAATAAAATAAAACGTCATCGGATCGTAAATCCGGAACATCGCGTGTTTCCGTACGTTTCGCATTCCATACATCGCATCGGCGTGACAGATCGCCGTCTTAGGCCTCCAGTGCCGGAGACACGGTATTTGTCACCGACATGCCTATCTTGTTCCGCTGGGTTGCTAGTTTATGACCAAACAACAAAATATTCACAAGTACGAGTATATAAAGTATTCACTTCTACAATATGAAAAATCTTAATTTATACTTATAAGAAAATTCTTATTTTAGCACCAGTTAGTTTGGATATTTTCTATACTTTAAAAATATACCTCTATTTACAACTTACGACACATACGACTTGCCTTAAAAAGAAATACCTATAAATTTAAGTTATTGTTCTGCAGCGTTTAACCTTTTCACCGCCCCAGTCGGCAGTTACCGACTACAAAAAGCAGTACCACTAGCGCCTCGTCGGCCCTTACCGACTGAAAGTTAGAGGCGAAAATTATAAGTAAATTAAAAGTTTAGTATACAAATTATGAACTTTTATTATTGGTTAAAGCCTAAATTACCGTAAACCTAATACATAAACGTGATACAATATAACTTCATTGAATAAATAAACATTTTTGCGCGCCATGATAAAATGCAGCAAATACGGCCCGTACTGAAGCCCTAGTCGGCGATAGCCGCGGCGTAGTGCTGTCACCAACCGTGTTTTGTTTGTTGCAATACACGTTACGAAAATTTTAATGTAGGTGAATTTATTAATGTGTAGTTCTACAATTGTAAGTTGACTAATTAATTTACTTGAATGCGATTAATTAATCATAATGGGAATAGTAAAATATATTTTACAGCATATTTTGAACACTTATTTAAATTAGTCCCGTGGTTATAACCAAATAATTAAAGTATTTTATTTAAGAACAGTAATCGGCTCGTTCAATTAAAGAAACAAATTTGATATTACTGTAATTTTTATCCTGTATACCTCTATCAATTATTATAATGAAGTAGTTCGACGAGCAACCGAGACAAGTGTTCTAGTTTAGATAATTATGTACATACATTGAATATTTACAAACCTATGTTACTTTATCTAAAGCATAGGCAACCAAATAGGATCTTTGTTAAACAGAAAACGACCACATACAGGTAAAGAAATGACCCTTTTATTAATGTTTCTTTCTACCTGAAACACTCATTAGCAATAACAATAAGCTTAATTTTTGTGAGGAATTCTTAGTAAATATGTAAAGCATACCGCACGTGCAGGCGGTATTTCAAACGAATTCCTAGAAAATGCCGACTATATGCTATTTCTACTTCCTAAATAATTATCGGAATTTATTTAAAAACTTTGTTTGTAAGAAATCTAGGTAACTACTGCATTTTATTATTTATTTGTTGCTAAAGAATGTGTAGGATTTTTTCTTTCGACTCCCTGTCAAAATATCGATAAATGCAGTTAACACATACCTACAACAGTTTCACATCTCTAGAACCAAAGCAACTTGCAATACCTAAAAGCCCGGGTCGGCCGTCGCCGACAACGCGTGACGTCATCGCGTGAGTAGTGTGGTGACTTTCGTCACTAAACTGTACTGTAAATAATGCAAATATTTTGATCTTTTCATTATTTAATGTTGTTTTATAAGGTTAATAATCAATGAACATGTAGTAACAACATTATTGTATTATTCTTTTGACATTTCTTCAACTTTTTGGAAATAATTATCAAGGAATTATTTAAATATCGATACGCCATTTCCAAGTCACTATGGTTTCTCGATCTCGAATGCTTGTTTTTGTTCTGGCGTCACAGGCTCAGCGTTTTGTATTGTTGCGTGGCGGCGAAAAGGTAAGCGAATAATAAGTAGGTAGGTAATATCAATGTAAGTATATTTTTATACTTTACACGTAGAAAAAATATTTCATAGCGTATTCACCCTGACACAAAGTGATATTCTTTTATATTTATTTCATGTTCAACAATCTACACCAAATGATCTAAAACATCAGGGGAAATTCTTCACATGGCATCCCTATTTCAGCTTCATTATAGCTGCGTTTTTCACCGCAGAACTAAACCTTATTCAAACGTGATAAAACTACAACTCAAGTTGATTAATTGCAAGAATTTTTTGAGCATTGTACTGAGAGATTGTTTCATATAATGGATTCGGTGTTGAGTACACTTTGACATGAGATATTATGCTGTTCTACAAGAAATATGTAACGTTTTGTGTAGACGTTCTTGTGTGTCTCATAATATGTCATATTTGTAAATAATAGTTAGGTATCCGAGTAGGTAATAATTATCCGCAACAACAAGTAGATATCCAAAATATTTGGAAACAGTTCACAGTGCATAGACACTGCTTATTATTCTACGTTATTTTTATAATACGAATTTAGACTTTCTTACGGTGAATCAACGAAACATACCGGATTCCTGAAATTTACGTCCAATTTCTTTTATCATGCGGCCGTGGTGTATTGCTGCGTCATAAAACAATTTATGAATTAAAATACCGCCCGAGAGAAATCAGTTTCAGGCGATATCTCATATCAAGTGTCTTTGTTTATTAAATAAAATGGGGCGCACATTTTAAGCACTTCCCGTTTGAAATAGGTACTTATTTCTTATGTAATCAGTTTTCTAAAGCTTCAAAAAAAATCTACGTTTCATACAGTATTAAGTAAGTATACCTGTATATGAGCACTTAAGACTCGAGAAAAGATGGGGAAGTATCTAGTCCGTAAAGTACCTATTCCTGTAATTAATTTGTTTATTTCCATTTTGTAAGAAGTGTGCAGTTAGTTGGAATGCAACTTCCCTTCGACAAAGTTACCTAGTTCATGTTTTATTTTCTTTTTTACTATAAAATAAATCTATACGATTATTGGATGGTTGCTATTGTCACGCAAAAATTGTACTATTTTGGTATAATTTTATGCCAAGAATTTTTTCGCGGGATAATCACAGTTAGATATAGGTACTATAAAAAGTTTAGTCGTCCACAATAGGTAGGTAGTAGGCTGCCAAGTACGCAGTGGGTCAGAATTTATTCAACTATATTATATGACATTTCAGTATCATTATATCGCCAAGATATTGCGAAGTATCTATACGTACGTATGATACTTCGCTCGTCTCTCTTTTAACATTCCATTTCCATGTCTATTTTCCGTTCCATAGATTCATAAAGGCTTAATTTAAATGGTAGTCCCGACCAGGAGACCTGACAGTAGCTAGACATGAGAACAAAGGATCAATCAGTCCGGCCGATCCTGCTGTCATAGGCATGTCCGTACACTATTGCGAAATTGATATCGGCTGTAATGTAATGACAGCGAAGACATTGAACTAAAATCTAGGTAAGCCTGTATCTATGGTTCAGGTTTCATCGGAAATAGTATAAGGCATAGGCATGACGATTGCTTTTTTTCTTTGTATTTCTTCATGAAACAGAAAAAGTGTTTGTATAGTTCGGGAGTGGGGGCTTGTAACGTCACGGTATAATTTATACGTATGGTATAATTTATTCCATAACGTGACGTCGTGTGCGTGAAAAATTACTTGTCCAATAGTTTTCAATAATAAAACTGACTGATTAAATATAATTTTGTTTTTTTTTTACCCGGCCGTCACCCCTATTAAAGTAAAAACACAGTAGATACTTAAATTACACACAATACAGTACAAATAATTAATAGAATGTCGATCTATTAATACGAGTAAATAAATACGAAAATGTTCTGCAGAAGTTTCAGTTATATTCTTATTGTTTAATTAAATAATGGAGATGATAAACAAATCATTGTGGATAATTCTGTTTTCATTATTTAGAGTGTTTCAGAAACAATTCGGGAAAAAGATAAATCCGGAGTGCTAAGTCTAATTGACACTTCACACCGCAAACCGACCCGGATGCTAATTAAGGAAGTAGAAGCAAACCACGTGTAACCGAATCCCCCTCATTTCGGCTAAAAGCTAAACTTAGCTTGCTTTTAAATACGTGAAAGGCGTAAAATGGCAAATAGTAATTTTATTAGGGGTGCCGCATTACGACGCATTATAGAAACTTTTTAACTACCTATTTCATACACATTACACACCCAAGGTAAATAGGTTTACTACCTCTTTAACTTTAATCACCTAATATTATCTGTATAAAATATTTACTTTGAGAGTTTTCGGTTATATCGTGTGCTATAATCCTTCCTCTTGAATCACTCTGTTTATTAAAAAAAAAAATAGCTTCTAAATTCGTTGCGTAGTTTTAAAGATTTAAGCATACCTTCATAGGGACGGACAGACAGCAACAGCGACTTTGTTTTACACGAGATGGAGTGATATCGTTGGAAAGCATATTTTGTCACTGACGACGAGGTTAATGTAGTCTAATAAATATAACTTTTCATTGCTTTATGGATCAAAATTGTACCAAAAATGACTAGATTGAAAGTTCTACGTGAACGGTTATCTCAAAGGTGTCGTAAAAAAATATTAGGGTCTACTTACTCTCTTAATACCGCGCGCGGGGAGAAAATTTACATTTAGACTGGGTTAAGGGATTGAACGTATGCATAACAGGTATAATTTGCAAATTGTAATTTCACGGAATTTATGTAGCTACCTGCTATAAAACCAAATTCTAATTGAAATCATATTGCGCATAACCGAGCTCAGCGGTTTCACCCTCTTGGATCTCAATGTTTTGATATTTTCTACTGTCGCTTGTCGTAGCGGAAGCTTAGATTTAGTTTGATAAACTGTAGCAAATATGCTTCTATAAAGTTCAATAGGTATATGTCTATAACATAAGTAAATAGTCAGCTGTCTCCTCCGTTTCCCTTACTTTGGATACGTGATTTAGGCGTAATAGAGAAACAAAAAAATTGATATTCCCGCTTGTATTATTACCTGTAGGTATACGAGTATCTATACTATTTAAATATTATTCTTCTCATTTAACTCCTGTGCATTTGCATGAGGGTAGTCTCGATTGGCGCCAATGATGTTTTCTAAAATTTGGAACGGATCCAACATGGCCGTCTGATATTCGAACGTAACGAGCTCTGGGATTGGCGAAATTATTCACGGCCTTGATTTGTTTGCGGTTAGCTGATCAGCTTTCAGTATCCATTTTCTTTTGTGTTTGATGATTCAGGTCGCGCAGGGTAAACATCCACGAAATTTGAATGTATAAATTCAAATTCAAATTATTTATTGCATTCCTTATGTTATTACAGATGTTACAGTTAGTGACAGTTACAATAAGGACCTAGTTTAGGTACTTACAGCAATATAAGAGGGAGGCATGCAATATTGTTTTATATAATTTTATTAAAATCTATATTTATACATTTTTATTTAGGAGCAGATAATAATATAATAATATTGCACTTCATTTCTCTATAATAATATAATTAAAAGCAATTATAATTAAAAATAAAGACACTCTGACAAAAAATGCTTGACTTTTTAACTTTTATGTAAAACTATGCAAGTTTGAAATGCGAACATTGATAAGTAATTAAATAACCTACATAAATAATCAAACTCGTGGACTCAGCTACGTAAATTAGCATTTTGTTTCAAGAAACTTTAATGGCATTTCCCGTCGTGTGGCGTGGAGCCAAGCACGCTGCTTGCAAGTTAAAGTGGCTTATCCTAAAAAGTCTGTAAAAGAGAAAAAATAGGTCAGATTTCTATCTTGCACTTACGTATACTTAAATTACCTACCTATTATTGATAACTATAAGTTAAAACTTAAAACTGGTTCCTCAAGATTCCCCTCTAGATATTCCTCTTCATATTACCAATTTCATTATGATTGAGCACCTACAATTTCTATCAAAGTTTTCAGTTTTCAGTAGGGACCTATTATGGTCCGGGATTTTATGATATATTTATATCCAAAGTTCCAAGGTTACACACTTAATAACCATCAATAATTCTGTAGGAAACATTTTCAAGAATTTTCGGTAGATAAATACACAGATTAAAAATTTGGTGAAGCCTAAGGACTCATTAAGTTTCGTTAAAATTATTATTTGGCAATTGGAAAACATTTTACAAACGAAATACAAGATTTAGATATTACAACCTGATTATCTATGTTTAGGTATTATCTGCTGATCTGAAAAAATATTGATTATACAGTGCATTTAAATGTTTTAGGCAGCTAAGAAATCCATAGGTATTTTATTAGTATTAAAAGGTGCAGGGTTCTTAAATGTTTTTAACATTAACGAACGAGTAGGTACTTGTTTTGATCTATATACCTACTTACTTATGTATAGGATTACGATCTATTTTATCTAATTAAGTGTATTTATATTAAGTCTTCTGTAGGGTCGGACGTTGCGATATAATAAGTATTACTTGATAGATACTAAAATGTACCTACTAAGAATCCGCTAGTTTTCTGGCTTCGTATAAAACAACTCGATTTATGTTTCAATATCGGATGACACGACAACAATCCTGAAGGATCGAGCTAATAGCCCAAGAGCCAGCGGCCCCCAGACTTTCGGTAAAGTATAAAAGCTGTAAGTTTGTCAATGTATGCCCCCAACACAAGTAAGAACGAACCCCGTCTATGAAACTTGGGTCGCGGTGGCTTTGGCAGGTATCAGGTAATAAAGGTGTGTAAAATTGTGTGTTAAATTCGTTAAAGTATAAAACTCAGTTTTTACATATTTTACGTATAATAATCCTAGAAGTCACCTTGCCGAAACCCAGACCCTTCGTACGGTTGCAACCCTCTCCCAGACGCCCTTAAAGTTTTATTTAATTGTTACTATACTTACGGTATACGTACCACATAATACAATGACAGCTGATGCGCAGTAAAACGTCGCAATGGACCGAACGCTGTATTTCACACGCACCCACTGACACATACCGTCATTTGGGGTCTTTAGGGACAATTTTGAACTTTGACTAAGAATTTCATGTTGCCAATACATCAAAAGTCTAATGTAGGTGCGAGCGCTAGGGACATATTATGTGTCAGCGGGTGCGAGTGAAATACAGCGTTCGGTCCATTGCGACGTTTTACTGCGCATGATCTATCATTTATTGTATATAGCTTCTGCCCGCGACTTCTTCCGCGTGGAAGTCTTTTTTGCAGTCGGTTAAACAGTAGCCTATGTTCTTTCTCAGGCTCCAGACTTTCTTTGTACCAAATTTCATTTAAATCGGTCCAGTAGTTTTAGCGTGAAAGCGTAACAGACAGACAGACAGAGTTGATTTCGCATTTATAATATTAGTAGGGATAATGAGAACTATTTTCTAGATTTATTATGAAAATTCGTTATGTACAATAACTAAAACAATACAATTAGGGCAATATTTACATTTAGCACTGCCAGATTTATTGTCAACATGAAAATATTGACGCCAATATTGAATACTTGTAGTTCTTTTAGTCGTAGACATTATAAAAAACGGGACTTTTAAAACACTAAAAACTTTTTCACACGAGAACCTTTCAAATTTGAATTGTTTGAAAAATGAAGTTTCAGCAACGAATAATGAATAACATATCAAACGAATGTCGGTAAAGTAGTACAGTTCATCGTCTAACTCCATCTAGTTAATGTTTTATTAAAAATTAATCAACTAAACTGTTCGGGGAGCATTTATTTCATGATTATAAAAAATCGATTATTAATTTAAAAAAAATCACGTTTTAAAATCGATTTTTACTTTAAAATAATCGATTTTTAATCGATTATTTTTTCACATTCCTACTATTAAGAAAACATCATTTGATAGTTCTCCAAATAACATATATAAATTGAGCTTTTATACTATACCGTAAGTATAGTAACAATTAAATAAAACTTTAAGGGCGTCTGGGAGAGGGTTGCAACCGTACGAAGGGTCTGGGTTTCGGCAAGGTGACTTCTAGGATTATTATACGTAAAATATGTAAAAACTGAGTTTTATACTTTAACGAATTTAACACACAATTTTACACACCTTTATTACCTGATACCTGCCAAAGCCACCGCGACCCAAGTTTCATAGACGGGGTTCGTTCTTACTTGTGTTGGGGGCATACATTGACAAACTTACAGCTTTTATACTTTACCGAAAGTCTGGGGGCCGCTGGCTCTTGCTCTATAAGCTTTCACGATCCAAAGGATGTGTCTTGCATGTTTCACGTGTAGGTACAATCCCTATTATCCCTTTATCCTTTATACCGACTAATATTATTTTGGTAACAATTTTTCATCATCACAAGTATGTAAGATCAGTACGATGTAAAAACTTTGAAGTAAGTAGAAGGATTACTTTAGTCTGGGTTCATTGTTAACACTCGGTTCACTTTAAAGGGCGATATTTTTTATTTGTCATGTCAAAAAATAGTGGGGGCTTTATTGTTTTATTAAAGAATAATAAGCAGCCCCAGTTTCTATTAATATTTTCTGATTTACAACTTTCTTCTCATTTCTACTTACAAGGATTCATTATTGCCACAATGTATAATTTTGCTGCGAGATTCAACATTATTTCCCCAGGGAAGCACTCAAATGAAAACTCTCAAAGAACACAAATGGTTCATTTAAAAAATAATAATCTGGGAGTAAAACAGTGCTCAGGCCAAGTCGACAACGTACAGCCGTATAAGCGTTCTATTCTTATGTCGACAAAGTCAAAGTATTTTACCTACTTCTTTCTAAAAGAACAGATATTTATAAAAAAAAAACTACTTAGTGAATAGTACTAATAGTACTAAAGCATTTCAAAAAAATCAGCCCTGATATACATGTTTTTTTTTTTTTTTTTTTTTTTTTTTTCTGAGTGACTGTTTGCAGTTGGCCCTGGGGCCGTCACTGCTCCACCGGACAAATGGGGAGCGCTCCGAGGTGCGCTCACCCTTGATATACATGTATCGTCAAGTAAAATGAAATGAAATTTCATTAAAGACATTTCTGGCATATTGGAATGAAACAACTTCAACTGGTTTTATTCACATATTTTATTTCATTTGATGATGTTTCGGAAGCCCTACATTTCTCATAATCGCAGCCGACTGAGCTGATGACAGCTTAACACTAAAGTGATTTTATAGGTTCACTCCAATGTGTAATAACTGTGAAAGTTTCAACATGTTTTTTTACACGGGATTTTTTTTAAGTGAAATTATATACTCACCAAATACACGGAACTAATCGCGGCAAAATCTAGTATAGTATAGGTGATAAGCGATGCAATTAATTATTTCCCTTTAGCCCGTAGCCGTCTACGTACTTAATATCTACCTACGTATTAAGTACCTACTCAAATTAAGTGCATTTTAAATTTGTACAATATTCGGGAATAAATAATATGTTTGGAAAAATATACCTACCTGATCACAATCGTTAGAACATCGGATGCTCAATCATTACAAAAGGTAACAACAGACAGACAAACACACTTTCACATTTATAATATTAAGGAGTCCGCCCACTACACCGTATCATACCATGACCGTGCTATGAACGTATCAAGCACGGAAGGTGATACGTAAGGTGGTACGAGTCGGTGACGGAACGGTCTAGTGGACATAGTATCTTGCTTTTCTATACAAAGAATATTTTTTTGCCTGACACGGTTAAAGCACGGTCATGGTATGATACGGTGTAGTGGGCAGACTCCTTTAGTTTTTGAGATATTTCCTTGAGCCTGCATTTTGAATCAATTATTTACCATAATAAAACAAAATTTCTAAATAATAAAATATTGCTTAGATAGTTTTCATAGTCACAAGAATAAAAAGATACCTACCTATAATCTATATATCACTGCGTTATATATAAATGAATCACCGAAATGTATACGTACGCGCGTAACTTCGATCGATTGCACTAAATTGGATAATTTGTTTTGTTTTGTGCTTGTTACTGTCAGGACAAGATTTGTATAGAAGAAAATTAAAAGCGTCTCGGAAATTTAGAAATTTAGAGCTAGTTTTAAATCAAATTATTTTAGGTACTTACTTTATGATTGGTTCGCGTTATTAATTCATGCTAAGATATGATTTTAAATACATAAGCAACATCCAACCTACATAAAACGGGTATCGAAAAAAGGGACCTAGTGTTTTTATTCAAATTGATCCGGAATACGAAATTTGGTCACAGTAATGCACGAAGATTCTAATAAATGTCGGTCGCTTTGTCTTACCCCTCTCTGGGGAGAAATAAATGTAAATTCTTTCGTGGTAACCAAATTTCAAGATAAGACATTTGTTAGATGCAAACTGTAAAGGTTTAAGTTTCAAGGAACATAGGTACATCAAGATTATAATATTTATGTGGGTTTTTATATTAAATAATGTTAATACTGAGAAACAATTTAACGTGGAATTAACATATTATACAAACAAAAAAAAACACTTGACGTTTCGTTAGTTTACGTCAATTTCATACAATTTATGTAATCGTTTCTTATTGATTGGCTTTTGTCTAGAGGCCAAAGTGGTGCTGTCCTCTAACTTTTTCCCCTGATTGACCATCAAGCATTGTTTCGATTCAATGCTCCCGTTGAGATATAACAATATTTACGCAACCTTTTTTAACAATTCAGTAGATATATTAATTTCCGGGCTTGGCTTGATTTTTCGGGTACCTAACAATAACATTTTTAAAATGAGCTTGTATTTAAATACGATGAAAGTAAATTCTGAATCACACATTCTATTACATTTATTACATGTAACCATTTGAGTGGAGTTACGAAAAACTTATTGAAAAAGAATTGCATTATTTGGATGCCAATCTGTTACCCTTATCTACACCTGTGCCTGCGCCATCAATTTATCTCCTGCATATTATGTATGCAGCGTAAATCGAATTGATTACATTGTGTATTCTGACGACATCATTGCGTTATAGCTGTCAGTCTTCATAGTGTTGAGGGTGTTACGATCACTTCCGTGAAACGCCCTCGTGTGATAGTAAACACATAGAACAGTATGGGAATTTGATTATTTTAAACCTAATTGATCGTTTTTGTTCCACATTTGCATAATAATAAGAAGTCAGATTTGAAGGAACTATTTGGGATTTTTATACAAAAGATAATTTGATGAGCATATATGAGTAGAATAATAGGATAGTTGTCCAAATGTTAATATAATCAAAGTACCTACGCGAGATTAACCAAATACAGAAAACAACAGTGTTTTATTACAATTTTATACAGAAGATTTCAATCTTTATTTGGAATAAATTAAATAAACTCGTAATTCGACCCTCATTTCTTGTATTACAGCCTGTCTGCTAATCATATCCGTAGGTATATAATTATCAGACAGGTTGTAATAGGACACATGCCAATTTTAAACCAATTGTTCTCAAACGTTAGCAGGTTAATCACATATGCGTGTAATATAATATATAATGGTTAGGAATGTAAAATGACACTGATAAACATAATAGAAAAAGTTTCCGCTATTTACCAACTAAGTAGGTACCTAATAACTTTTACAATACATATTTAAAAAAAATGCAAAGCTACAGTTTTGTTTGTTTTGTAGTTTCCTTTCTGTATTTTATCATTTGTAGCATATGTTTCTTACGCGTGCTTGCCCGCACTTCAGAAATCTCTTGCGGAGAACATATATTGTTGATACTTATTCTCGTCCCGCTGGATTCAATAGTCGAACGTAACACAAATAATCTACAATTTTATTGTAAGTTCATTTGATACATTTATTATTAAAATATTCATAGCAACAGTGTGGGTTACTGGGTTACTTAGGGATAAAATAATATTAACAATCAGATTCAGATTCAGATTCAGATTCATTTATTTCTCAATATTTTATACATCATAATTACATTGTATTTATATGTACTAATAGTGAGATCGTCAATAATATATAAGTAAACAAAGAAATACACAAAATTCAAACAAGTCATTATTTAGGGAAATAACAAAATGTCGTTATGATATTTTTTCTCTTAGTCGTCAAGTATTTTTAAACATTGAAGTATTAATTAAAATGTCAAATATACATAACATCGATCGTTAGAAATACTAGAAATCTAATTTGTTTCTCGTTCGCTATGCTCGCCCAAGGTCCGAATATATTAAATGACCTTATTCTATATCAGTCAGTTAATCCCCAGTTGAACAAGAAGGGCAAGGACGAAATATTAGTGTTACGTCTTTATAAAATTGACCGACTTCATGGTTGTGAGTTGAGAACTCTACTACTAAATTAAACGAAACATTCCAAATGCATTTCAAATTAAAATATTCTACTTGCTTATTTTCACACTGATACCTAATATTAAACACCGATGCTTAGGTACGTGGTACGTGCACGGAAAGTAGACGAGTGTAGTTATAAAAGAGATCAATATTGTATAAACTCTTCGCATTTCTTCATTGATCAGTTGCTTTGCATGCACTACATATTTTATATTGGCACGCGATTATCATTCTACTGACAATGTTACGAATATTTAGCATTTCGTCGTTAGACGTGTGATAAACTTATTGCTAACTCGTTACAATAATAGCTTAAATAAATTACCTCTACTAGACCGTATAAGATTTGCAGAATCTTATTATAATTCGATTCATTTTACGCTTTTGGTTTCGTTTATAAGTTTAAAGTTTCTAGAGCAAGGTAAAGGTGTATCGATACTTTGCAATGTAAGGTTGACAATGAAATCTACGGAGAAGTCTTATACTTACTTTGGAACTAAATCATATTTTTTTAATTAACTCCTCAATATGTAATTTGTAAATTTTTGGTAATTATTTATTGAGAATAATTTAAAAAATGATGACAATAGTACATTGAGTATATTATATAATACTTACATGACACTCATGTAGGTTGATCAATGATCACACGAAGCGGTATTATAATATCTGTAACAAAGCCAAGTACTTATGTAATTTTATCAATCCAAATGCGATACAAGAAATGAAATATTTTTTGCATAAAATTTGTCGTATTATGCCTGCATGTATATTTGTATGTAATAGGTAGTCATAATTATATTGATTATACTGTCTTTTCCATTCTTTTGAAATTGTTTTATTAAATAGGCTTTTTAGTTAATTTGTTTATGAAAATTCTCTATTTATTTTGTTGAGGTTGCAATTATGTAGAAAAATTACTTTAATTTTATGTTGTTTTCCCAAATTTCAAATAAACATAGGAAATTCTACTCCGTCCCACCCTCGTTTGTTTTCTTCGTTAACTTTATTTATGCAGACAGTTTGCAAAGAAAAATGATGAAGTTTAATCGAGGAAAGTTATATTACCCCAAGAGTATTGACCTAGTTTTATTATGACACCTTAAACATATAACCGAAATATATTAACTTCTTGCTTTAAAGTGAAGGTATTATGCAATATACCTACATTCAGTTGGTACTGTTATTAAGACTCATGCAATTTTCTTGAAATTCAATCCAAGTAAGTAGGTATTTTTGTAATATAATTATTACTACTCTAAACATAACAGTTATGTGAGATAATTCTCCTATAAGTACAGAACTGCTATGTTTAGAGTTCCTATTTAGCGAGAAACCAATGTTTAATTTCCAAATTAATTTTATTTATTGTAATAGCAATATATATATATAAATTAATCGGAATGATTACAGTAAATTGCATTTTGGTAATCGTAATTGGTTTTTTAAATAATAGAATATATTTAGCCGTTTGCTCGGTTCTTCCGTCCCTAGTTTATAGATTATTACAATTTTCAGTCCTCTTGTTTTATTTATAAAAAAGGAAGACTTGATTCGCTATTTGACCACGTCTCATAATAATGCGAGGTAGCCTACCCTTATAACTTAAAAAAATATACCTAAGTGATAACGTGTCACATCACGTACGGGATTCCATACATTATACTAAAATGACAACATATTATGGGTTGTTTAAAAGGGTTGGTAATCCGGTCCCTATAATATCCTTATACAAAATGTATGTATGTATGTGATCAATGTAAAACGTGTCTCTTGAGCATGCCTATGAGCATGAGCATGATCAGGTGTAGGTACCTACTGATAAGATTATGATCGATTTTCTTGACAAATATCTTACATAATATTTTTAAATAAGATTAATTGCACCTCTAATAAGTGGGTTTAAATATTTTTTCATCGTTTACAGTTCGATTTAAGAGCAGTTTTTAGATGTATTCCAAAGAATTTAATATTGTGTTCTACGCTAAGTAGTTTTAAGGAATTCTGCCGGTCTCACTCGAACTCAGCTGATAGATCCGGCCGCAAACCAGACCAAAGCCCCGTATTGGCTAAGTACATTTATTCCAAGGTACCTACTTACCTACCTACTTAGTATGAGTGATTCCACTAAGGGCATTTTAACTTAAGTTTAAAAATAATAAACACGCTTTTCTGATTCTGATTTCATACTTTAATAGGTAATGCAAGGACCGAAAAAAAGAAAAAGTAAGGGTTAGCGTTACTTTAGCGTTAGACTATTGTCAGTTCAGTCGTGCTAAGATTATGTAAACTGTAAATAATTCGAAACGTCAGCAAATAAAATTTAAAAAAATACGCTAGTTAAATCCGTTAATAGTTGTTTCATTCCAATTGATAAATATACTTATTTATTTGTACTGTATTTATTTGTACTGTAGTGGAGACCGCGTCTCGGCAAGCGTAGTGTAGGACGTCCTCAGGCAAGGTGGAGTGACGATTTGCGTAAGATGGCTGGCAGGAGCTGGATGCAAGCAGCCCAAAATAGAGCAAAGTGGCGTGAAATTGGAGAGGCCTATGTCCAGCAGTGGACTGCGACGGGCTGATGATGATGATGATGATTTATTTGTACTTATTTATACCTATTCCGCATGATGTAAAAGGTGTATGTACTTTTTATGTTGATCTTCTAAAAAAAACTTAACTGATGTCGATAGAGTCTACTTCTACGTGCCAAACTAAGCTCTAAATATAAAGGTATATGTGCTATCTTTAATATTGGAGTCGCAATAATGTAGCCCTGTTAAGACGTCCTTTGATAGCTCTGTAGGTAATTATTTTGTCCGGTCGAAATAACGATATTGTTTTCTATCATTACATTACCAAACATATTCATAATATATACCTGATGGTTTCGATATGTATTACATGCTCTATTTTTAAAATAACTCTAAAACGTTTATAAAAGAATAGTTTAGAAGGTTTTAATACTTAAGTTTCATTTCATAATTTAGATATGTAAGTAAGTATCGAAAGTTACCATTTAAAAAACTTTTTGTTATAGTTGTGCGAAGAGATATTCTTTATTATCGTGATCTTCTTAATACTCAGTATGGACTCACGCCTTTGATTAATGCCAAAATAACGGATTATCTCTATACCCAGCCCACATCACACCAGATATTTTATTATAGTTAATTGTGAATTCTAATACCTACTTGGTTTAGTATGCGTACATGCATATTTTATGTTATGTTGTTTTTTGCTTGTTAATGCCACTCTAAAAAGTATACCTGAACAAATTATAAAAATATAACTTTTATTTTATAAATATTAATATAAAAATAAAGATTTGCTCTCTACTTGGACATGCTTATTTTTCTTAAATTTTATCCGTAAATAGTTACGCTACAAGTTTAAATTGGTACTTAAAGTACACATAAATATTTACAGTAGGTATCTAGGTAATGGTTTTATATTAAAGATCCACTTTGCTAATTACGGTACTTGGCATCTTGAGAAGGGTCTGCGCCACAGGTTAAATATGATAAATTATTTATGATCCACCATACCAGCTTTATGATATTTATTATAATTTGTTGTCTATGAATAATTTGGTAGCATCTTTTTCAAATTACCATGATATTAATAAGGTATTCCCTGATATAGGCCCTTTTTGTGTTTTTATTTATATGTATTTATATAGGTGCTATGTTTTTTTTATCTCAAACATATGATAATATAAATTATATTCACATGTTTGTCTTTGTCTTAACAACAAGTTCGAATTTTTTTGAGGGAGAAAATAATTGGAACAAAGCCTTAGATAAAACAGTCTGTTTAATGATACGATCAATTTATGATACGGATGAAAAGAAGTAAAAATGATTTCACAGAAATATATATATTTTAAATAGGAATAATATATACACTTGGAAGCAATTGTTAAAAAAAATGACCTAAATACTTTAAAAGAGACAACCAAAACATCAAGGAGTAAAACTAGAGAAATGTATAATCAGCATCGGTGGCATACGACGCGTCAGACAATTAATTGTACGGGAAATAGTTTGTCGCTTCTACTCATCCGTTGTTAACGCACTATGCAGATGGCGACATCCGAATGGCAGAGCGGGAGCCCTGGATAATCGAATGCGTATATCGAAAATGATAACAGTCAAATTTGAAAAGGGCACAATTTTAGCTAATATTGGCTTAAAGCTATAAACCGACCGTGAAAAGACTTGCATGATAAGTGTGTCATATATTCCACCATATTATTTTCATGGAATAAATAGTACCTACGTACAGAACTTTGGTATTATTAACTTCATAAGTGTAAAATCGGTTTCTGTTATTATAATCTAAGGAACAAAATGAAAACACTGCGCTTGGTAAATTAAACTTGGTTTTGCCGGTTGAATAACTGGCAGTAAAAACAAGAACGTTTCGTAGTCAACAGGGGTTACCAAGAATAATATTTGAATAATGCAAATTTGTTTGAAAATTATCACACAATGTTTTTGGTCAATTCTGTTCCTTTACCGGTAGTTTCACTTTATTATGTTAAGTCATAAGAATGCAAGTCAAGTTTCGAACGTTATTGCGAAATGGCCAAGCCCCATAAATATCCCGATGTCTATACTTTTTGATCGGCGTGGCGGAAATTTGAGTGAAGTAATTGCCGAGCTTCGTTCCCCTTACACCGCACTGCGCATGTCTCGACCGCCGCGCGCAGCCCCAGCTATCATGAAATGAAACTCTGTCAAAAACAAATAAATTTTTAACATGTTTTCTATAACAAAATCCAAATATAAACAAGTTATTTTTTATTTTCATAGTGATAGTTAGTGTAGTAACTTAAGGGCCCACATCCACGCAACGGGAACAGTGAGTACAACATCTTGAATTCCACCTTAACGTGAGAACTGAAATGTAACCTAGAAATGTTTTGGTTTTTTAGTATTCGTGTACGCATATTGGTTTTCCGTTTTCCAGAATATGTATAGTATTCTTTGGTTGTGAAGCTTCTATCTGGCCGAGAAAAGTGTGGCACCTAATTAATAATATACACTTAAGTGAAGGTAAATTGAATAATGCACGTGCTCTTTCAAATGCCATGTAGTCTTCACAAACAAGCTTTAAAATAGTAAAATTTACACACACGTCATGATAAATAGATATATACAATTCAGATATAAGTACCTAAAGAAAAAAGGTTCCTTCCAATTAAGCAACATCGTTTCAAAAACGTTTCTTAATTGCTAAATGTCATAATACTTACCAACCTACCTTGTAAAGAGGGCATAGATAATAGATAATAGACTATGGGCCCATGTTAAAAAAATGATGGGTCATTTGAACCACCAGATGACCTATGTAGAACGATATAAGAGCATAAAATAATAAGATTTAGCATTGTGCCGTCACTTGTAAGCTGTCCAACTGAGTGTAGGTGAGAATTCAAAAGTACAGGTAGAGTGAGTACATTTTGGTCATATATTTTTGAACGGCATTGTTACCATCGATAGATCCATGAAAAATAATACTAAAACGTGTAGTGCCGTAAAAAAATGGTGATCCAAAAAGTCGGATTTTTTTTTTGATTTTCCGACAATTTCCAGGGTGAATTTGGTCATTTGATACAGTACGGCAACAGTTTCATACTATTTCAATACTGCTTCTAATCCATCATTCCGCAACGCCGTAAAAAAATCAAGCGACAAGGGGAAAAAACCGAAGGTTGCAGCCCCCTCTCTTTCCGTGGTCCAGGGGGTGATTTGATAAAGTACGGCTTCGGTTCCAAAACAT
Source organism: Polylopha cassiicola (assembly GCA_038024825.1). NCBI lineage: Eukaryota > Metazoa > Arthropoda > Insecta > Lepidoptera > Tortricidae > Polylopha > Polylopha cassiicola. Next base: position 7,424,145 of record CP149044.1, on the reverse strand, counting down.
TATCTAGCACTTAAAAGTACTATTAAAAATAATGCCGTCAAGAAATGATTGTTCATTTGAATGTATATCAATAATTATCTTAATTTCATCGTATTCTTGATTTATAAAGCTGTAAAATCATTTGATCCTGTACGGGAACTATTTTTCTAACATAATATTGTAAAATACAATTGTTATATAGTATTTCCGTTCAAAAGAAACTGTTCTGAAAAAAATTATGGAGAAATACAAAAACTGAAATTTTGCAAATTATAGCAGTAATTTAAATATCATATATTAATGAAATATAGCAGTTTTCTACATTGTATCCCATGTTTTAAATAGTATTAACATAAATAAATTAGGAAAAAATGATGCCGTAAGTACATTTTAATGCAGACCATATCTTTTAGGTTCATGAAAATGACGCTACCATTTTAAGGGTACTTTATGGCCATCTGATACAGTACGGCATTAACATATTTTTGAAGAGAACAATTGATAATATGATAAAATCACTATGACGTCTAACTGAAGTGAAACGGTTCCTCATCCGGTGCCGTTATGTCACAGACTTTTTGAACCAACGAAAATGTACGGCATATGAAAAAATATTATCTATGCATAAAATACTTTCGAAATAAATTAATTTGACGTTGTGTCAAATCACCCCCTGGACCACGGAAAGAGAGGGGGCTGCAACCTTCGGTTTGTTCCCCTTGTCGCTTGATTTTTTTACGGCGTTGTGGAATGATGGATTAGAAGCAGTATTGAAATAGTATGAAACTGATGCCGTACTGTATCAAATGACCAAAAATTTACCCTGGAAATTGTCGGAAAATAAAAAAAAAATCCGACTTTTTGGATCACCATTTTTTTACGGCACTACGCGTTTTAGTATTATTTTTCATGGATCTATCGATGGTAACAATGCCGTTCAAAAATATATGACCAAAATGTACTCACTCTACCTGTACTTTTGAATTTTCACCTGCACTCAGTTGGACAGCTTACAAGTGACGGCACAATGCTAAATCTTATTATTTTATGCTCTTATATCGTTCTACATAGGTCATCTGGTGGTTCAAATGACCCATCATTTTTTTAACATGGGCCCATAGTCTATAATGAATATAAAATGGATCATAGTTGTTTTAAAGATATTACGCAATATTTATAATAGGTATATATTTTTTGCATATATTATAAGAATAATATAGGTACTTATACAAAAAATATTGTAGAATATCGTTTATTTTTATATAATTACAACAAATGTGAAATATTTTTTTATAACCTTATAACATCAAAGCTGGTTTGAAAAATAAAATAGACAGGGTTTACAAAAAAGAACATCAATTAAGAAAAAAGTTACCCACTTAGTTAAATGTTTAACATATTCAAATAACTCGCAAAAATAAGTCCGGAGCAAAAACGGTTTAGTTTCATGATATTTATTATAATGATGGTAGGTATAAGTTTTAAATATTACGAATTTTTACATACTTATAAAAAATATTATTCTATCCCTTACTTTGAATACTTGTTAGGTACTGAACTTATAGCAAACAGGGTCACCTAGTATGTTCCTTTTGGTAAGTGAAAGTATTCGTTATTTACTCAACTAAAAGTATGTAACTATCTATTTTATTATGGACGAAATTCGGGCACGCCTTAAAACCCTCGAGGATCAATACGTCTTTTTTCCACTGTGATAGCGTCCCTTTTAGATCACAAGTAAAAGTAATTCCATTACATTTCTATTATGACTTTTCGGGACTTTTTTCTATAGTAGGTACTATTTTGCTACCTAAGTATTGTTCCAAAATATTATTATTTTATCATAAAAATACTATACAGCTTTCTTAATATGCTCTACGATATTTATCCTAAACTCCGTATTTCAGAAATCTTAAATAACTTTTACTTCATATCTACTTAGGATATTCGATATTGAATTCAATTTCATGTTTAATTATAATTGTGGCCATAAATCTAAAATTAAAAATGGTGATGGAGTTTAGCCCGGGAATACCTTTTGATCAGAATAACCGCTAGTCCGTCTATCAGCAGGCTGTATTATATTAGGAACCGTGATAGTTAGTTGAAATTTTTAGAGATAATGATAAACGGCTTAATCGATTTTTATCAAAAATAATAAGAACATTCTCGCTTAAGTCACCTTCCATAAAAAACAAAATTATAATCGGTGCATCCGTCATTTTGTACTAGATCGGTTAAAAATAGGCTTCTCTTGCATCTCCATTATTTCATTTTTTCTCCCTAAAATTGAATATATATATATATATATATATTTAATATACCTTGTCTGTTCGCTACTGAATTTATTATTTTTCATATTATCTGTAAAAAAATGATAGACACGTTTTTTTTCATTTTGCATGAAAAAAGTTTATTTATATCGTGACTGAAATTGGATATCACTTGGTTTTGGTTTTATTTTGAGCACTAGACATCTTTATAGACTTTTATAAAATGGCACTTGAATTATTAACAGTTTTGAAATGTAAGTTTAAATCTATCGATTCTTCCTTTTCAAAGTGACACGTAATGTTGGTATTACATTTAATGTTATTTATATTTGTGCATTATTTTTATTTCTTGTTGGAAATCAGTGTTTTTCTACTAAGTTACCTATATTTTGACTTTGGAAATGAGTAGATACCTACCTAGTTATAGATTTCTGGATTGTTCATACACTATAGAAAAGTGTACCTATACTATCAGTCACGTATTCTGTAGCTAGAAAAGTAGCAAATCATTTGCCCGGTACTTACTTGTATAATAGTGAAACGGATACCTATGAGTAGGTAGGTCCTTTAACCTTACATACACGGAGTCTATAGCACGTACAGTGACGCTGATACTATACCTTAAATCCAATTTGTGGCGTATAGATTACGACATGGGTGTTTTCGTTTGAGTCACTTAATAGTTTAACGAGATTAACTAGGTTGTGAAAGGTAAGGTAACTCAATACTTGGTCAAATTGAAATTTGATATGGTTTATGGTCCAAACAACGTGTACCGTTATAGGAATAATTGAAATATGGCACAACAATAAAACGATTTAAGATATTGTAGGTGCATTATATACTACCGTAATTTGTGATAAAGTCAATTAAAAAATAACAGATTTACGAACTTGTCACTTCTAATTAGGTATTATCTTCTTAAAATCTATAGAATAAATACAATTATTATATTTTTCAACTGAACTGGTTACATTATTTTAATTACTGCTAAATAGCCACGAAGACTTAAAATAATACGTTTTACTAACTACTTTTAAAAACAAACCATAAAAACGTTTATTGTAACACTTTTAATTTTACACTAATGATTTGGTTTATTTTTTTGTCTAGTGGTCTTGACTGTAAAATATTTATTAGGAATATATTTAAAGATACGCAAAAGGTAAAACAATATTCTCTATACAGCCAAGCTAAGCTTAAAAGGCTTATGCTTCCCGTTTTGACCAAACCTATTAGGCACCTATCGTCTTTTAAGCTTATTGCGGTGCCGAACTCCAATAGCCAATAACCCACCCCTTGTACAACCCCTGTTACAATCATATTCTTTGTAGGTACGTTTATTTAGCAATTAAACTTTTCTTTGAATATGAACACGTCTCAATAGATATTTATTTACTTACAATAATATGGCATAATTTTATTCAGTTGAATAAATTCAAGGTTTTCTTTGTAAAAATATCTGTGATCGAGTATTTTATACACGGAAAACTAGCATAACATAAACATTTCTCAGAAGCAATAATCGTTTGTACATACATACACAACGTCAAAAGTATTTGACCTCACATTAACTTTGCAACTTCAGTACACCAACAGTGCATTAAGAGAGTATAAATATATTCCCGCTATAACTGTATTTCATATTTTCATAATACGACATTAGGTATTCTATATAATAGATATAATTTCCGTGTACCGGGTACCTATATTTGGTTTGAAATAGCTAAAATACTTTGAAAGACACAGTTTCACTCGTCTAAACGCCACGTGTTCCAGATAAATCTAGTAACCAAATTATAGACAAGTATAGACTATGAGTATGTACTATGTAGGTAATTATGGAGAATACAAAAATACCTACTTAGATATTTTTTCACTGTAATGTGAAAATAATACGTGACTTTCCCAGAAGCTATGGCTAGCCTTGCGGCCGCATCGAATAAAAAGGTTGATTTTCAAAATTGTAAAAGTAATATTTGAGTTTGAAAACATTCGATTTCATTCCGTGAAAGCAATCCTGTGACCGCGAGACGTGAAACTTATTAAAACTTTGCCGTTCCTGTGTACTTGTAATGATAAACATCCTCGGGCTCACGTCATTCCATCACGGCCTCGAATAACAAATCATTAATCGACTTCTAGTGACGTAATAAATCTTTACAGGTATTTTAACTTTTTTAAACAAAGCGTAATCACAGTATTTTATTCTTGACTCCGTAAATTAACATTCCGTGACAATAGGAAATGTTTTAATCTATACTTTGTTACAGGTTTGAATTGCCGACGTTAAATCTCACCGTCGAAGCTCGTAAAAGTGACAATTTAAGGGCGAAAGTAAATTACAATCGCCGTGAAAGTCAAAAGACATATCGAGCGGGAGACAATGAACGGCACCGTCTTGGGATACTCGGCGCTGCGCTACAACGTGTCTAGCAGAGTCCGCAACGGCTCGTTGCATCACCCGGCCGACTTTGAAAATATTATAGACAACAAATGGGTGCAAACTGTCTTCTGCATTTTCTATACTATTATTTTCGTTCTTGGACTAGTCGGCAACCTTTTGGTCTGCTACGTCGTGATTAGAAACAAAGCCATGCAGACAGTTACCAACCTATTCATTACCAACCTCGCTTTGTCCGACATCCTGCTGTGTATATTCGCCGTCCCATTTACTCCTCTTTACACCTTTCGGGGTTCGTGGAGCTGGGGCTCTCTCTTATGTCACATAATGCCTTTTGCACAAGGATGCAGCGTATACATATCCACATTGACACTAATGTCTATAGCTATCGATAGATTTTTCGTAATTATTTATCCATTCCGGCCGAGAATGAAGATAGAGACGTGTATTACGGTTATTATAATGATATGGACTTTCGCCGTAACTGTTACCATGCCTTATGCTATATTTATGACATACTACGACGTCGAAGATATTGGTCGGTTCTGTGAGGAGACGTGGCCGTCTGAGCAGTTAAGGCAGATATTCGGGTCGGTGACCTCAATAATGCAATTTGTGCTACCGTTCATTGTAATTGCATTCTGCTACACTTGTGTCAGTTTCAAATTAAACGATAGAGCCAAAGCAAAGGCCGCAGCTAAAAATACTCGCAAAGAGGAAATTGACAAAAACAGAAAACGTAGGACAAATCAAATGTTGATTGCTATGGTGACTATTTTCGGCTTATCGTGGCTACCGTTAAACGTGATAAACCTTTGCAATGACTACTACATGTACGCTATACATATGAAATACTACTTTTTGGCGTTTTTCATAAGTCATGCGATAGCAATGTCATCGACGTGCTATAATCCGTTCATATACGCCTGGATGAACGAAAATTTCAGAAAAGAGTTTAAACAATTGATCCCATGCATGGATACGACAACTCATTTGAGAGGAAACATTCCTTTGGATCAATTGGGTCCATCTGAGAAGACGTTTAACGGTAATACGACGACTGATAGTTATCTGGGGTCTAGTTCTCAGCGAGGGACGTCATTTAGGCATAAAAGGAAACCAAGTGCTGCTGCAGACGTGGAGCGAAGCGGCGTGGAGTTAAATGAAGATCTTTTGACTGTAGATGTGAAGCACTGCCATATTTCGACAAGTTACAATCTGCGTCGAGAGTCCGTCAAACTACGACTCATCAACGAGGAGTCCTTTGATGGAACTCCCACGCAGAGTCAATTCTAACGCATGATATGCCGGGTGAGTCCTTTAAGTAGATTTTAGTATAAACTTTGCTATACATTTGCCTGTCAAAAGACTTTAACGAAAGTTTGGCAATCGAATAGAATTCTTAAATGAGTTATTAATAATGTTTACAGGTGCGGTTCTGGCGGCGCGCCCAGCTCTGAGCTTGTGACGGCCCAAGAGTACACAATATTTTTGGAGTATGTTTTTTGTACCGCAGATATTTATGAAAACTACACAACTTCATGACGCTTATAAAAGTATGTTAAGAAAATGATAATGGTGATATTTTGTTATTTTTACCAGTCGATATTAGTATTAAAAACCTATAACATCAAGGAAATAGTAGTTAAGGTTATACAAGGACATCTCATCTCAAATGATAATGAAAAATTTAACAAATATTAAAGTGATTTATACTGAAACGCTTAGTACGTACCCTCTTATGGTAAACTTTATGAGTATAACAAAATGCGAATGAATTAAGAGTAATTAAATTAGCAATACGTCGTTGAAAATATTGTACCTGTAGCGTTAGCAGCAGGCATCCACTGCCAGATATTTTTAAAACTTTTTCTTGTTGTGTAGATTAGTAATAGAGACCTATTATAATGATTCCAAACGTGAATAATATCTTCCCTTTTAATGCCTCTTTAGATAAGAAATGTAATACGAAATTAATTTAATAATTATATGACTTTACTGTAAATTTTCTTGCACGGTTATTCTTATGAATTACAATTGACGCTATTTTTATAATTATTATCAGGATTTTAATGAGGAAATTTACATCTAATCAGACAGTAGTGATAAATACCTAGAGATAGTTTAATTATTGCAAACAATTGAGCGACTAATGTCTTATTTTACATTTAAAAACGAATAGTAAAGGAACTATTGTATAACATTATACATTTCTATTGGTCGTTATGCTGTTTTTAAGAGTGAGTGTCTTTATATTCCAGGAAATGATATCTGGTTTTGATTATAAAATTAACATCGGAAGGCCTAGAAAAGAGAAATAAAACATAATAAAAATGTATCTACTTAATTATACTCAATCGAACAAGTGACTTGTCGTTGGTTATATCAATACACGGTATACACATTTTTATTATAATTTTGATTTAAATGCGAATAAAGAACATCACTTATCTAGGCCTATTAAAATAATCGTTCATTTACGGAAATATAATATTTAACACTGTGGTAACAATGTAGAGTCAATGTTAGAAACAGGGATTTTGAAAAATGCGGTGTTTAGGAAAACTTATTATATATGTAAAATATTTATTGAAGAAACAAGTTTTTTTCATATTTAATAAGTTTTGTAACCAGTACATGGTCGTCTTAGTGTCAAATAAATGTGAGTCAATGTTAAGCAATACATCTTAGAATAAGTAAATTAAAAACATATACCTACTAGGCATTGTTATATACTATTGTAAATGGTTTAACCTAAAGAGAATAAAGTGATTCCATATTATTTCAAATAACTTTTTTGTGTGATGATGAAAACACCAAAGTATGCGTAATGAAGTAAATATTTTGTTAACATTTCGAGAATGGACTTTATCTGAAAATAGCAGCTATGACACCGTAGCTGCGTAGCCGTGCATGACTCCAAAAGAAATGGAAAAAAATATAAAATTAGATAGTATTTAATTAATACAATAATATTTATTTACTATTACAATAGTAATATTTATTTCTCAAAATAAATTTCAAAAATGATTATTTAAGGTCAAGGCTTCTAATTCCGTCTATGGGGCTATTCCGTCACGTACACGTTTTTGGCGAATCTAAGCACAGTTCGCCGCTGCCGGTTCAGTTGGTAAAGCAGTAGGGTTTTCTAATGCAAACTAAAAAACACCCATGACATTGTGCAATAAAGGAAGAAAAATATCTGCTTTCAAAGTTCAGTTGCGTTTCGAAGTCGAAGTGCGAGTATAGTACTTTTCAGTTTGTACGAAGATAAATATGAAACAGTTAGACTTCTACGCTTGTTTGTATTCTTATTACAACGTCTATGATATGTATAAACGTATCTGCCTGTTCGTGATGCGTAAAATCCCGATAGTTTTTAGTAATTCACCATTAAAAATTAACAACTTCAAAATAGTCAAGTGGGGAATTCCGTCTATTTTTTGAGGGGCAAAGCTGTCATATCCCGATTCCAGACATTGTCAACATTTTTTTAGTGTATTACATTTTAAAATAGGTACACTTGTTAAACTGGCCATAATAAGCTTAGCTGTGACGAAATATATGAGTAAGTAGTTCGATAGAACGTAGTACGAAAATACTCCGGACTGCAAAATGCATAAATCCTTATTTTATGAAATAATATATATAAAAATATATATATTAGTAAAATTTTAAAAGGTTGAGCTCATCTGTTTGGCAAAATATGCCGGAATAGCCCCAAAAAATTGTGTTTGCGGATAACTCCTATTGTAAATCTTATATCTAAGGTCTTATAAGACATATTTGATTGAAATCGACATGTGTTCATTTTCAGCTAGCTAAGACTTAAAAAAACTGCGTAATTCTAAGGAAACTGCTTGCATGACGGAATAGCCCCACTCAGGCGGGAAACTCCGTCTAGCTGACAATTTTTTATAAAAAATATATAATAAATTAAGCAACCTAGATACATGGAATATCATACTTTTACTTGATAGCCAAGTAAATTATTAGTCTAGTACATGCGCGCAATGGGTAAATAGTTAAAAATAAACGTCTCAAATTTTTAACCAAAGTTGATCTAGCTCAAAAATATGCCGGAATTAGAAGCCTTGACCTTAATGCAAAAATATTACTTATTGAATTCCGTTCGTGAACGTGAAATAAATAGTACCTGCTTAATTAGTAATTATTAATAAACTGCGATCCAACAACAACAACAAATTTATATTATTGCCTTAATAGTTTCTATAAGATTTTAAACTATGGATAAGCGTGCAGTGTAAATGTTATAGTTGTGCAAATTCTATCATAATTATGCATGCGTTGGCAGTCGTACTGGCTAGGTACCTATAGTATTGTGCATAATATTGTATTGTTAAATATTAATCTTCATGATTTTATTAGTAGGTAATAATTATTTTTTCAGTAAAGATATTTTATGGCATCGGACCGACAGCTACAGACAAATGCTAGTGACAATTACAAGTAAAGAAAGAGCTGTTAATCTTAAAGGGAAGTGATTCAATACATTGTGACATTGGAACAAAAAGCTGACAAAATAATAATTACCTAATTCTCTTCAAATTCAGCTATTCTCGTTTAGAATAGAAATGGACAACGATAATAATATACACTTGAAACACATTGATAGGTACTGTACAAATAGGGCAATGAGAGATCATAGTATAAAACGCCTTCAGTCGCTATTCTCAGCCACCTACTGTAAGGTGACATTTAATACCTAAAAGGATTTTCTTATAATCTCTAAGTGTTGTGATTATTCAGTTCCTACCAGCTTGTTTTTCTTCTATAACTTTTCTCTTCTTATAATTATTAACAGCTTAGGATTTATCTATTTCTTAAATAGGCACGATATTAGGTATACTTGATGCAGCAATAACAATTTAACATTATAATGTTAAGAATCCAAAATTATCAAAGACTAAGTCCCTGGACCATGTAACGCGCTTGGCGTATCCCAAGGGCCGCCTCGATTGTCTTTAACCAAACGAACTAGAGAGATCGAGACGCTACGTCATTTTTAACCCCCGACGCAAAAACGACGGGGTGTTATAAGTTTGACGTGTCTGTCTGTCTGTCTGTCTGTCTGTCTGTCTGTCTGTCTGTGTGTGTGTGTGTGTGTGTGTCTGTCTGTGGCATCATAGCTCCCTAACGCATGAACCGATTTTGATTCTGTTTTTTTTGTTTGAAAGGTGTATATGTCGGGAGTGTTCTTAGCTATGTTTTATAAAAATCGGCTCGGTAGTTTAATAATTAGGGGGGGTTAAAGAGGGGATGTAAAAATAAATGTCTACAAATATACTCGAGTGGGGTATTCAATGAAAGAGGGTGACGAGTACATTACAAAATTGAAATCATAATGAAAATCGGTTGAGTCGTTCAAAAAATATTGGGAGTGAAAGTGGGGATGGAAAACCAAATGTCTACAAATATACCCGAGTGGGGTATCAAATGAAAGAGGATCGCGTGTACATTACAAAATTGAAATCGTAATGAAAATCGGTTAAGTAGTTCAAAAATTATGGGGAGTAATAGTGTAAATGGTAAGCCCAATGTCGTCAAATATACTCGAGTGGGGTATCAAATGTAAGAGGATTACAATATGTACATTACGAAATTCCGTGTTAAATGGAAATTAGTTAAAAATAATAATATGTAGTAGGTACCTACGTACCTACTTACAAAAAGTATGAAATAAAAAAATAAATTAAAAATTTAACAAACCCCCGACATAAAAACTAAAAGGCCCTCTAAAAAGTATAACAATAATAAAATCATAATATTAGTTACCTAAGTATTAATATTTCTACAAAGAAAACGTCATGTCGGGGGGACCGTAGGTTTAGGTAGATTGTAAATATTAGGTAAGTAAGTACACCTAAATGAAAAGCGGTCCCCCCGACATGACGTTTTCTTTGTAGAAATATTAATACTTAGGTAACTAATATTATGATTTTATTATTGTTATACTTTTTAGAGGGCCTTTTAGTTTTTATGTCGGGGGTTTGTTTCAAATCGCCTTCAAATCAAATACCTTATATACCTACTCGCGGGATAGCCCCCTGATTATATAACACACTTAGTTGGAAAGCGATTCCAATTGGTATGTAATTGGCAGTACGTTAAAATGCTCACTTTGCTATTACGAAGCCAAATCAAGACAATTGGTTTAAAGACAATCGATGTGTTACGAATTATCAAAGAAGTCGCTTTTGCGATTTTTTACAAACCAATTGAGAATATTTCTAATATATTTACAATTTCAAATATTACCAATATGTTGAAACTAAACAAAGAATATCTTACATTCGTAATTTTCTTACCAGTATGTCCCTACCTATTTCTAAATATTTTCCTTCGAAAAATAATAAATGATAGATAAATTGATGAATGTAAGTCGACACTGTCTATATAAGCAATAATTTTAAGCTAATAATGTGTAAAAAATAAAATGTAATTTATAGATATTTCTGATATTATTATATATTATTTTCAAATTGGCATTTTACAAAATACTTACTTAGATTTTATGTATTAATTAGGTCAATGTTTTTAGAATTATTTGTATAGTAAGTAGCTAGTCATAACTTCTTAAGTCAACCTCATACCAGTGATATTTGAATTGTATAATGTGTCACTTTATACTACCTACATACTTATATCGCAGAAAATGGAAAAAAATATCTAAACGTAATAAAATGATGTATGTTATGATTTAGAGGATCAGCCTATCTAGAACAATAACACAAAAGAATGGAAATAAATGTGTACCGAAGTGAAATAAGCTGACTAAAAGTCACGTGGTTCCCTTATTATTTTGGGCGTCAGATTAGAGCTCCTAGACAAGTGTCGATCGATAATAGCAAACGAGCAAAACGAATACAAAATTGTATGAAGTTGACATTCGCAATCGAAAACTGACCACGTGACGTTTCGTTCGCATATGTCAATTCTATATAATTTAGAGTAAAATTTTTAGCATTGAAATTTGCCATACAATTTTAGTATTTCGATTAGGGCTTGTTAGGTGTTTTTGGATCAACGATAAACGAAAAGAATAAAAAAATGTATAAAATAGATACAAGCTGACGAAAAAAGTACAGTTTTCGTTCGCGCTCGCTATTATAGAACGGCACTTGTCTAGAGGGATTGAAGGTAGAGAATTGTCAGGTAGAATCTGACCTCATATCTAGGTAAGATATGGTTTTAAATATTTCTTGAGGAATTTGTACGTAACTCTTAAATTATTTTAATAAATCATTGTTTTATTATAATTATGTGATGTGATGATTGAATATATTAAACACTTAACGAGTATTCAAATACGCACAGCAATATTCTGTATCCAATTATGGTTTTTGAAAATAAAGAGATTTCGTTGTTGTGCCCAATCCAGTACCATTTTTTTTTAGTTTTTTATGCTAATAATAATCGCTAGTGCAATATTACGTAGTACAAAATAGATGCGTATATTTATGTTAACAAAGTGGTGCCGAAAAGCTAATATTAATAAAATAGGTGAAATGTTTATAAATAACCTTATTAAGTACACCAATTAAGGTTGATAGAGAAAACCTAGGTCTGCAGTATATTTTATCTGCTATAATTATGAGCAATAAAAATAACCTCGTATACAAATTTTGATTGTAGATTATTAACTGTTCGGTTTAGTTTTGATAAGTTTTAAGACATAGATACCTATTAGTTGTTGACTTTATTTTTTACTAAATTTTATACATAGGTATATTTTTTAATAATAATGATATTGTTTTCTTGTTAGATTCATAAACAACTTGAAGATATTTGTAAGGTATGTTTTCAAACATGAACATATTATGCAGGCTTATGGTGAAAAATTTAAAGCTCAAAGCTTTCTCTCGTGTATTGTAAAAATATTCCACGACATGACAATTCAATAACCTCTATAAATAAAAAATAAAAACGCTTATTAAAGGTCCACATAGTCTATATTCATATTTATCTGATAATATATTTCTACCATAAATTAATTTTGTTTTTAAGTCTTATTTGTAAAGTTATTACCTCTAGATTAATAATTACTTATTTATTATATCTACGAACAATAAATGCATTTTAACTAATATTAGGAACAAGCAAGGTAATCATAAAAAGTCAAGAGAGAAATAACACAAGCAAGATATTTCTTTAAGATAAAAGTGCTATTATTTTGTTGTACAAATTAATAATATTCAATGTGGTTAAGTGAATTAAATACAAAATATTTTCAACCAAAGGGGAAATTATTGCATTTATATTCCAAATAAATAAGTATCATGTGATGTATACAAAGCAGATTTTTGATCTTAATTAGTGTTCCATCCTTTGTAAAAAATAAACATTAATATTTACAGAAATGATGTTTCATTTTAAAAGAGGCAAACTAAATATAATTTGCACCAATTGATTTATTTTTTTAAATTGAACAAAGCAAAGACGTAAATCAAACAGACGCTAAGCAAAGAGCTGTGGGTATTAGACAAAGCATAAAGATACTGTTATATTGGCATTATCTATAATATTCTAAAGAGGAAAACTTTGTTTGTTTGGTTTTAATGAATAGGCTCAAAAATTACTGCACGGTTTAAAAAAAATCTTTGTCCATTTGAAAGCTACATTATTCACGAGTAACATAGGCTATAAAATATTTTGAAATAAAAATAGGGATTCGTGCGAAGCCGGGGCGGACAGTTAGTTGTATATATAGCGGCGTGTCTACGGACTACGTCATGTTTAAAAATTGGAATATATAGCTGTCATTGAGCAAGGAAATACAATTTAAGGCCGTGCACCTTAAATGGTATTTCCGTAGTAGCAAGAAACTTGCGTCTAAATGGTCATACTTACTGGCATATATATTTTAGCCGGATTCGAACCCGTAGTCGCCAGTTTCATTAGACCGACAATTAGTTATATGCTACTATTTGTTTTCTTTACTAGTACCTAAACTATCAGTCACAGAATGCAGAGCTAATTAGGCAAATATTTTGCTTCTGCTAGAAACAAGGAATTCTAATTGGAATAGTTTTCGTTTGAATTCCAGTTTAATTGCTTTTTCACGTGAGGAACCCAAGCCACTTATTTGGAAAGCAATTATATGCAAAAAATATCGTCGTAGTGATTAAAAAAACCTTCATAATAATATGACACGATGTTATTTATTCTATGACATAATGTAGTTTCAATAACTACGTATATTTATACGAACATATTATATAAGAGAAAAATGTATTTGGCGTGAACTTCGACATTACATTACGTTCGTTTGTTGTTACTTCCATCGGAGTTTGGCAACATCAATTACTTTTTCCTTTCAAATCTTTCCTAAAATATGCTGCCAGTTAATAATAACAAAAGACAGAAAACAATTGGCTATCGAAGGGGTTTTATTATTTTTGTGTCGCAGTTTTCTGACGAAGGCATTATAAACAAGCGTTTTATGGTTATGTTTTCTTACTTATTTACTTAAAATAATTGTGAGATGAATACAAATAATCAATTTATATTCAAGGTTTTATGTTATTCATCTCAATATTTCCGGATGGATCCGTAGACCACCAGTGGTCGAAATAGTGGTATGAAGTGCTACGACGTAGTGCTCTACGTCGTAGCACTTCCCTCCACTATTTGGTAGAAGCTTAACCGTAATCAGCGGGTTTAGACTAGTGGCATTCTACATTCGAAAATGCTAATAAGATATAATAAACAATGTTATTCTGATATACTTACCTACAGCTTTGGTGAATGTAGAATGCGATGATATTTCACTAGGACGTAATATTTTTGCGCTAGTTAAATTTGTTTGATTTATTCAATGGCGGTCAACACGCCAGTAGCATCAGCGTTTTACCAGCTGGCATGACGGGGGCAGCTACGTCACCCTCATCCATCATAGGTCGGGGATGCAATGCTATTGGGTTTATTTTTCGCTCTACTGTCATTCATATTGTGCACGTCATCAACACACAACATTGGAAAAGCAGTTGGTTCAGTTTACTTCCTAAGCATGTGACATTCTATGTTTACCAACGAAATAAAAAGATGAGTATAGACATAAGCTTAAGAAAAGTCATGTGCTATTTTTTTGTTAGCCTAAATCCTTCTAGTGCGAGGGATCAATAATAATAAAAACTAGCTACACAATACTACACATATTTGTGCTTCTAATATATCAGTTTTGTTTACATGGTTCCGTACATCATTGTGTATGCAAACTAATTGTTTACGTTGCTATATTCATATAGCTTAAGAACTGACAAATCTTATGTTATCATTCATGCGGCTATTATATGCTTTTTTGTCTATAAATTTTTTAGGACTCTATGTATACATTTATTTCTCATACTTCAGTTTATACTTTTTGATTACATAATTAAATATGTACCCTTCAAATTAATCATTTAATTGAAGATCCTTTCTGACTTCCAAGATAAAACCAATAAATATGTACACTGTCTTGTTTGAATACCGTTATAGTAATAAAATAATAATTACTCAATGGTAATGCGTTATCTTTTAGGTAATGCGTTATTGCTAGTCATTAGCGAATAATAAGGAAGCTTGTACAATATTCAGTTGTCGGTAGTGTAAGTATTACCAGACCGTGTCAAATGAACCGTTTCGTTTCGTTCTTTCGGATCTGAATAAAATTCTCTTCTCAGCTTAGAACTACCTTGGATTAAATCTGCGGGCACATTGTTTTCTTTTTTTTGACACCAGTAATTACGTACTAACAATTAGCAAAAGTGTTTTGTTATTTTCGAGTTGGTATTTGAATATTAGTACTACCTAGTACTATACCATGGATTTGTTATTTAGAGTTACTGACCCCAGACTTTTTTGAGCGTGTGACTATTAAAAATAAATCAAAAATGTCTGAAAATATGAGCGACCAGGAATTCTCAGGTAAACTAGAGTTATAATACGTACATGTAACCTCGTTAATAAGGCTCTTGAATATTAATGCGAGTAATTCAACCAATAAAAGTAACTTGGCAAAGTGGATGTTGAAACATACAATGTAATTTTAACTTCATAATTAGGTAAGTAAAATTATTTCACGATTCATGTTAAGCAGTAGGTACATGCTTGAAATAAAACCTCGACGTTTATCAGTTATTATGTCCAAACCAATCGGGATACTATTGACCTCTGCGTAATATTAAAACATAATGAGGATCATATTATTAATAAAATACCGTTGATTAATGCTGAAAATTTAAATATATATGTTTTGTATAAATTATTTCCGTGCAATAAAGTGTTTACATATACATACATAAAACTTATGAGTAATATATTACCTAAAGTAAATGTTTACAATCCTATGCCCGACGGGCTACGTGTGTGAGCTCGACTTTTGAGTCCTCAACATATCAAAGTTTAAATAACTACTTATATACAAATTTTCTGCACAAGTCAACTGTATTTCATTAATAATGGATCGCGGACTCGATTAAAAGAAATAATTGTTTTTGCAGCTTACCACTCTTAGTTACGTTCGCTTGCAAATTTTAGCTAGTATATAAGTTCTACCTATTCCAAGAACCTACTGATTTTTAAAATAAATAAATAATGTTCTTATGTCTTTAGTTTCATATAATATTATTCCTTACCTATGTGATTTCAAAGAAAAATAACAGCCACTTTCGTTCAAAAACATCATAAATTCTCCAGAGCACACAAAATTAACACAGAAACAAATATTTATCATTGAAAGGGGAACAAATTTCATAACATAACTGATCCAATACAAAACCATTTGTAAATCTTTTTAAACGAAATGCCCCGAGCGTCAAATGGCTATTACATTTGAAAGTAAGTTAAAACTCATAAGCAAATTTCACTGAACGACACGAGAACGATCTCATCAAAACTTGGGGAAGCCTTAAAATAAATATCATTAATTAGTCGCCACCATTACCTACCCTTATCTCAGTTCTCTTGAGGATGTTGACCTTGCACTTTTAAGGACCATGGATTTGTTATTAAGTATGTTAATACTTGGTTTATACATAATATTATATATTAATATAATTAGGATTATAGTAACTTACCTATAGATACCTTAGGTATACCTTGGGGCCTAGACAAGGTGCTAACGTTCAACGTTAACGTTGAACGTTAGTATCAAAATGTATGAGATTTGACATTCGCGAACGTTTGTGACGGGCGTGACGTGACAGTCGTTCGCGGATATCAAATCCCATACATTTTGGTGCAAGCGTTCAGCGTTAACGTTGAATGTTGGCACTTTGTCTAGGCCCCCTTATCTAGTCATATTTTTTCATTTATGCAAATTTAGTAAATAGGTAAGTCGGAAATAAATGATAACATTATTGGGTCTATTATAAATAACTAGGAATTGAAGGTTAATCGTTGTCGCATCGGTAGGCGAAAATATGTTCCCTATATTGCTATATACCAGTCCAGTTTACGAGCTCTAGACCACAGACTTTACTGGTCAACCGCAGATATTTTATTGCGTACCGACGTACTTTGATGTTTTATGACTATGGTGTAATATTTAAAAGATTTGATTCTGTTTACAAAACTAATTTAATTAGTTTTAGTCCCTTTGATGTTGTTAAGAAATATTTTTTTTAAATTTATTCATGTCATATAATTGTTCAATCAATTTTGTGATTTACACCTTATTATTATTTAACGGGTCACAAATAAAAAAAATCAAATCTTGGAAAATATCAATATTCGTTATTGAGTGAGTACTTTTAAAATATGTACCTACTAACCTATTTGGAGATCCATAATACGAGTATTATTACTATATTGTTTAAATACGTTCGTACGTTTAGCGGAACTGGATCCCGAGGTGTAAACTTTACCTTACGGTACTCTACTTTCAGTAAAATTTCTGATTTGTAACGTTTTAATGGTTTTCAGCAAATAGTACATAAATCCGCTCAGCAACGTCTGAATTTTCAAAAATCTTTGAAGTAAATGTGTCAGTATAAAGCCATTTTAGCACTTTTTTTTTAAACTGCCCATGAAAAACAAACACGGTTGCAAAATCGGAGAGGCAGCTAGGAAAATCCGTAGGTAGTTTGAAATTTATACCATGTAAGATTTTGGCAGGTTGCCAGGTGCCGGACGGTCTCTGTTTATTCAGCCTAAGCGCAGGTAGATTACGAGAACTAGGCGAACATAGTTATAAATAATTATGTTTTATTCCCAGACACCTAATAACATGAAAATAAACATAAATTTTAATAAACGCATGTTAAAAATTATATAAATGTATTAAATACAAGAAAAATAGAGGAACTTGTAAACAGTAATTTCTAATAATTTAATTTGATTATAACATTTCAGATTATATTATTTATATTAGTTTCACAGAGTTTTGAAATGTTTAACTACTTACATAATGTTTAGTAATGCAGATACTTGCATTATAAGTGAACTTATATATATGCAAGTGCTTATCTCATAAATTTCAAAGTCTCGATTAAGCTACTTGCTACATGCATAACACACAGACATTGCGTTTTAGTGAAAGAGTTAGCGAAACTTAGGTTCATACCCAGTGAATGATTTATTTATTAGTTAACTATAAAAACTCGTGAAACCAGTCTAAGATAAATATCACCCATTTATGCAGAATAGGGATCTTCTTATTGACATGGGCTTAAACAAAGAACTTTAATATAAAATGGTAATGAGCGTGAGCGGTCATTTCGCACGGCGTTTAACTAAATCACAATTTTCGCGCGTTGTTTACCGAACCGGGGCGCTATCGGAAATACGTTTCCACTATCAAGAAACAGCAGGATAAATTGATAAATAACAATTTGGAGTAGAGGTAAACATGTAACGTTTTAGTAAAAGACTATGAATAATGATTTAAACACAACAAAATAGGTACAAGAATGATCTCTCTACACTATGTATATACTGCAACGGGTAAGCATGTAGATAAGACTTTTGCAAAAAGTAACGTTCGCATGTTGCAGTTATACGTAGGTACGCTCCAGGAATGTTGCCGTCGATTTTTAAGTCGTTATCCTGTAATTATAAACACCATGACCAAATCCTTTGATCAGTATTCTCTAAAAATTCGATTAAAATTATAATATAATACAAAATTAAATATACAGGTTGTATCTACTGAAATTGTTTCCAACAAGTTAGTGTATTTCGAGCAAAGGCTGTTGAAATTTGCATTTACTGAATTATACTTCAATGAAACGCTGTTACGTGGTGTTAATCCGGGAAGAGCTGCCGTACCGGGGCGTGTTTTCTAATGAAATAGTACTAGGTAAAGTACCTACTCGGTAAATAAGGTTTTTTTTTCATATCATGTGCCTATCGTGAAACGAAGAAAAATACAAAAGATATTATAAATAAAAAAAAATTCAACAAATTTCAAATGGTACTTTTTTAATTTACTGTTATTATTCTATATTCATGCGCTTAATAACTACCATAATTATACATACTCTCATACTAAATAGTGATTGTAAAATGAATTTCGAAACAAAATTTCCTGTACGTAACTAACAACGGAAGGCTGGTTTTGTCAGAACATAACATAAAAGGATTTATAGCATGAATGGATTTTTGTCTGGGCAATTTCATCCAAATTGTTCCCAGGTCACGGAATTAGCAAATCGCTTGTTAATGCGGCTGACCGGTAACGACCACTAAATTTTAGTTAAATGCCCATTCTTGCAATCATTGGTTACCGTCTGGTTGTTTGGCAACTGAATTTAATCGGTTCACAGCATTTTTTGGTTGTTGAGATATAAACGTAATTTATTATAGCTGTTCCATTTATTGTTGTGTACCTATATAATAATATATGTCTGGATGGGAGTTTAGCTAGCACAGTATCTATTAAAATCTGGTCCCTATCTTGTATTCGTTTTTATTTAAAGTAATGATTACCTAATCGTTTCCAATAAATTCTCAGTGCCATTTTCTTTTGTATGCTCAAGGCTTTAATTAAATTATGTCGGCCAGAGCTAATTGCGAGTCCCTGCATGAGCACGTCAAAATTTTTTTCTAATGAAGCGTGCGTACGGTTCCTTTTATCTTGGAAAAATAGTTAATTGTCCAGACCGGGGTGAGAAATCCATTACCTACACATTCAGTGTCCATTAATAGATTTTTCTCTATAAAAGACTTCAGGTATATCAAATATGATACGCACGTCAAATTCCATGAGCATATTATCAAACTTGCAGCCAACTGCTTCAGAGACTTGGCTTTGTTATCCGCAACGTTAGTGATTTTACCTATCCAGAAACTAAACCTACGAACATTTAAAAATTCAAGTGAGAAGGAAGCTATAGAAGCGACGTCACTGAAGTATTAAATGGTATGTGGCTACATATACCACTGATGATCACTAAAAGGTAAAGCTGTTGAAGTATATTTTATTAATGATGAGATATATGCTTAGTAGCTATACCTACTAAGCTTAAAAAATCGTAAAGCTTGATACCTACTATGTCAAATCAAATATCAATAGAAGAAATACTTAAGAATTCAACTAAAGAAAAGCAATCAGGCTGACATTGCTTTTAGGGACGACCTTAAAAGAAATGTAACGAGAAAAGTTTTTATTGCTCCTTATCTAAATTAAACGTCCATAAGTTTTCATCATAATCATGTTACATAAATATTATCTAAGTGGTATAAAAAATCAATCGGCCTATGGGATTTTAACACACATCTTTGACATTCCGTGTCTATACTTAATTATCAATTGCTCATTTTATACCCAAATGGGAAATAATTTAACGTGTGAGCTAATGTGGACAGAGTTCTATGACAAAATATTATTCTTGTGAATCTAATGATATTATGAATGTTTTTGGATAGTTCGGTAAACTCTTTCAGCTGTTTTTGGAGGCTGCCTCCTTGGATTGAGAGTTATTATTTGTACCTAATAACTCTCAGGCCAAGAAAGTTATATTGTATCACCTAAAACAACTGATAACAAATCACTGTCGTAGAATAAAACAGATTTTAAACGTGCATCTATTCTTATATCACCTGAGATTAAGATAATTTCAAAAGGACTGATTATAATCGATTATCACTTAAGTACATTATATTATTATTTAATAAAAAATTAAAGAGGCAAAGAAAGCTTTCTGCGTTCTGAAAATCAAACGACTTCTTGAATTTCACGGAAATAAATGAATGTGAAATAATACATAAGTATTTCATTCAGTAAACGTATTGTTGTCATAATTAAAACATCTATTGGAGTCGAGGTTTCATCAATAGTCGCTTTTGTAGCTAATTGTATAGCTCACAAATTTACAGAATTACTAAAATTATTTCTTGTCAGACGTGTTTTAAATGGCGTAGGTATATTCTTCGAGATTTTCTTGTTATCGTATTGTTGCTTGCTAATGGTAACAAAAATAACAACCCGTCAGCGGTAATTAAAACTTGCTAACGAGTAAGTCAATTAGCTGAAAACGATGGAACGGGTTGAGTTAAGGATAAAATGTAGAGTAGGTATTCACAGTACTGTATTACAATATTATAAATATTCAACGTCTGAAAGGTATTTAGTCTATTGTCTTTAATTTGGGATAAATTGAAATTCTGTTAAATTTAATTCATATTTCAGTTAGATACTCAGTTATAAACATAAAGAAACACCAATTTGAAATCAAAAAATGTAAAACAGTGTCCAGGATATACATTCATTTACATCTCGAATTGATTGATGAAAAAGATAAAAATGTCATTAAAAAATGTACACTGTTATTTCGGTCAACTGTTTCAGTCGTGCAATAACACACGTACTAATTAGCCAAATCGGCTTTCCGCGATCGACATTACATTAATATCAATCAATTAAGCCTAGTTTACATAATGTTATCTAATTTGATATAAGTATGAAATATTTCAATTGATTGGGTTATATATATTATACGAGTATAAATAAAGTAGTTAAATTTTAAACACAATTAACAATAACTGAAATATAGTACATTACGCACCAAGGCCAGTAAAATAAAAAATGTCTCAGATCATATGTAATTGTCGTCCGAGGCGAAGCCGAGGTTGACAAAATGTGATCTGAGGCTTTTTTATTTTACCGGCCGAGGTCAGTATATTTTTCTGTTCGACGAAGCCAGAAAGCGGAAGTTTCATTTAGCGAAGCGGCCACAAAGTTGGTGCTTTCTGGCCGGAGGACGGAAAAATATTTTTGAGGAATTTATTATATAACTTGAGATAGGCAGTATAAACAATATTAATTAGCCAGTGCCGAAAATGCTAATTTTTATTAGCTTGATGTTGGTAGCAAAAGAGTTTATCCCCTTGTGTATTGAAAGTAACTATTGAATTATTAATGAAAATAAATTACGATTCATTGTTAAATTTTATTTATTTGTTAAATGAAAACGGCTGATAGGTACCTATATTTTAATACGTGAATTTCAGTTAATATTTACTTTAATTAATACAAACAGTTAAAAAAAGAAAGATATTGTTAGTATGTTTATTACCAATATGATTATTGATTTAAGATCGGCAAGAAAATAAAGCATTATAGGTATTACATTATTTTTAGAAAATAATCTGGTTAATAGTTCTAGGGTCCTAGTGAAATGGAATATAATGATTATTAAGTGTACTTAGATAATAAGTACACTTAATAACTTCCATTTCAGTGAAGGATTAATAACAATGAATTCTAACAATCTTACCGTATGACATTTATATTTTTTTTTTCACTAGGACAACACAATTTGGGGAAAGCATAGAAAAGGGATAATGTATAGTACCTATCTATAAAAAAACCACTATGTTATTATTTTTTTCAGCTTGTATGTCACGGTTTCATACCAAAAACTGTGGCGGTAAAATCCAGGATGCAATTTTATGCAGTTCCAGATTGTGTCTGCACGTGCGCCTGCTTGCAATTTAGACACTCGTTTTATTTGAACTCTCGATATTTGTATAGTGGGTCAACCTTTTAGGTTTTAAAAGTGTATTTATTTTTGATCCCTGCACGTTTGGCATGCACTATTTTAAACGCGAGGTAAGCTGTCACTTTATAATTAACTGCATGCGAAAAGAACACGCATACTGTTAACTAACATTTATTTAATTTTTTCCGTAGATTATAACAATATGCATCATTATCATCTATTGTAGAAATAGTATCTTCAACATTATTGTAGCATTCCAATTGGTTCTTACCATCAACTATGTAATTTAAAATGAATAACACGATGTGATCAATGCAGGTCATTTTGCAGATGTTTAAATAAAAACTGTTACAAACAACCCTTGTTAAAATACAAGAACATGCTTCTGGTCGTTAATACAGGCTGTTAGTTTATTATTAGTCCAAGTATTCCAAAAGATTTACACCATAGTTGTATGTTAATTCGTATCAGATAACGGACGGTGTCACATGTTTCATTCTGAATTATCGTGGTGAGGAAATAACGTTAATCCGGTTCTTGAATTACGTGCACGCAAAATACCTACTTTGTCCTGTTATGTGTTAGACTAAATTGTTAGGTACGGTAAATTAACAAGCCATGAAAAACTTAATTATTATCTAGAACGAATAATACATACCTATGTCCACCTGTTAGTTACTTATTCGAGGATACCTCATTGTTATATTGTTATAATTAAATATATTTAATATTAATATTTAATTATTATTATAAAAATAAATTTATTGTAGGTACAATAAATGTATTTTTATAATAATATCTTACAATGATTCGTTAAAATTATAAATATTTATATTTTTCATAAACATGTAATGTATGTAATCTAATATTTCACATATATCACTAAAAATGTACTTATATACTATTTACATCTTAGTTACAACTATATGATGATCACGTCACTTGAGTTCGTTTGAGGTGATCCCGTTATGAATTTTGTGCCATCGATGAAACTACGTTTCTGGCTTAGTCTTCGCGTCACGTAACTTCGATCGTGTTAATCATTCTGATCGCAACTACTCAATAATCTGACATAGATCAGGAAATAAAATGCCTTTATTTATTCGTTAATCTCCGATTTACACCAAACATAATAGATAAAAAAATAGATATTTTGAGTTATCGGGTTATTTAATATATTAAGTTTAAAAGTTGTTGGTACATGATATATAAACAGAAATCACACCAACAAAATTAAAGCATAGGTATATTATTACAGGTGATAAGTTATAAAAAAAAATACTTACGACAAGAGTATGGTTTATGTAATCGCATACTTATTTTTGAATTAAGTTGTAAAAGTGCAAATGGCGAGGGGTTAATTTATGAAGTTGTTCAATTTATTCTGTTTGTAATTATAAAACAAGGTAGGTACTCCTCGGAAAGTTTTCCCAATGGGCAACAGTAGCAGTTTCAGTTTGTCCGGTGGAAAAGTTTGTCAACCCGTTAACTGAAAGTCAATATTTTCACTAAAGTTCAACATTGTTAAACAGAAAAAGCTGTACCTACATTTGTAAATCAATTTTGTTCAAGTTTTAATTATACCATTTTTTTTGTGGATTAGACGTTGTGAGTGTTGTGAATTTTGTTTTCCTTGAACTCACTAAATAATAAAATTAACAAGGTAAGTTTCTGTAAAATACTTGTAAAATCATTTTCTACAAGAAACAATCTACGTTTTTCTATAAAGTAAGGTAAGTACTGCAAATATTGATCGTACTTGTGCCTAGATAGCTTTAGATATCTATATATATTAATTCAAAGGATGGGATCGTTGATAGCTTCTCAGGATATTAATAGACTGATAAATATTCATAAAAGCAGTAATTTAGTGAGATCAGCTTTGGCAACAAGGAACTGCATAAGACGAACCGCCGTGACCGTAAAATTTGATCATAACCAGACTCTATGTACTTAGTCGCAAGGTCCACGAAATGAGTTTGGCGTTTGAATACTTCCAATTTTAACCTTTCATCGATATTAAGATTGAATTTTAATTGAGTCATTTTAAGTCTGGAAAGATGGGTAAATTGTGTTTGTACCTATAGATTAGAATATGTATAGTTCGTCTAATGTCTCGAAAACGCCCATTAGTCACTTATTATCGAAGTTCATATCATAAGTAAAAGGGAATGGATTAACTACTAAATTTTTCTGATGATTTCGCGCTCATTACACATTGAAATGAAACAACTTTAACGAATTTAACTCACATATAGTATTTTTTATGCTTTTTTATTGAAATAAGCAACAACCAATTTGAACAGACCATTCAAAAGGATAAATCAGTCACGCAGTGAAACACAAACAAAAATTAAATACCTACATTAATAAATATCTAATTTTGTATTTATTGTTTCCTACAAGTGAGTGACAAGGTAGGTACCTGGTACATGTAGTCAATTAAAGACCTGACTACAGAGCCTGACTAATGGTTGTATTAGCTCAAGCAGTAGAACTTTTAATTACCTACTACAAATAACAAATACAAAATATCAGAACCCGTACTTGAAGGATTAGTAAAATTAAGAATGTAATAAACATCTGGGGCCCTAGACAAGTGCCCAACGTTCAACGTTAACGTTAAACGTTAGGACCAAAATGTATGGGATTTGACATCCGCGAACGACTGTCAAGTACGTCACAAACGTTCGCGGATGTCAAATCCCATACATTTTGGTGCTATCGTTTAACGTTAACGTTGAACGTTGGGCACTTGTCTAGCCCCCCTGATATGGCATTCTTAATTTGACTATTCTTATATGCAACTATATGGATTAAAAAACAAAACCGGTTTATTGGGATCCAGTCTGTAATAATCTCGAAAGCATGATAAAAACGAAAATGTTACTTTACGAAACATTATTCTTGAGTTTGTCAAAAGGTCGATTCTATAAATTGGTTATTTCAAATAACTGAACTGCCAATGAAGATACAGTATCAGATCTCACTGAAATTGGTTGCTGAAAAAACAAACCGGTCCCCAGATATTATCTTGAGTTGGTACTCGGTAGTAAACTTTGGGCGCTCGTAACGAAAATCCAATTTTCGCGTTTACTTGTCAAGTTGTTACCTTCAGTTCTCGTATGCAAAATATAACATTGTTTATTTTTTTCTTGATAACATAAACTGTTTTAAAAGCTACTCGAGTGAAGTTATTGTTAGTATGATTCTCGTTATCCATACAGGTGGCATTCCAAACAGGCAAATATAGTACATTACGTACCAAGGCCAGTAAAATAAAAAATGTTTCAGATCACATGTAATTGTCGTCCGAGGCGAAGCCGAGGTTGACAAATATGTGATCTGAGGCTTTTTTATTTTACTGGCCGAGGTCAGTATAATATTTTTCTGTTCGACGAAGCCAGAAAGCGGCAATTTCATTTAGCGCAGCGCAGGAGGACAGAAAAAGTTCTTTACACTCACAAGAAAGAAATAAACAAAAAATGTAATGTAACGTAGTACATATTAAATAGATATCTATACTATATAGTTTGGGTAATAATGCTCTAAAGATGAGCATATCATAAAAAATAATTACTATCTCACTAAGTAGATAGTAAGCTCGTGTCTTTATACATAATATTGTTCGTAATTTTCCATCTCAAATAAAAAATAATTACTTATTCATTAAATATGCGAGCACTATTGTTGTAGTAGTTTGCTGTTTCCCCTGTGGCCTAGTAAACAAGTCTAACAAAGTAATGGAAAGCTTCTGTTACGTTTCGTTCCATACATTCATATTTTTTAATAATGGGTCGTTTCGGCGACGCATAGTACCACTTCCGTTGAGTTATAAACGGGCAAAACAATGGTTCATTCAGTTTGGGTTGTTCAAGCCGCAGCATATTAAGCTGGTACGGCACTGTTGAGACGAGATCACGTACGTGTCACTTATTAGACAATTCTTGGTTAAATGAGATAGCAAAACTACAATACAATACAATTCTTTACTGAATACCACTCAGGACATTAAATAACAAAAAAAATAAATTAAAAATTTAACAAACCCCCGACATAAAAACCTAAAAGCCCTTTAAAAAGTATAACAATAATAAAAACTTAATATTAGTTACCTAAATATTAATATTTCTACAAAGAAAACGTCATGTCGGGGGGACCGCTTCTCATTTAGGTGCTACTACTTAATACCTACAATCTACCTAAACCTACGGTCCCCCCGACATGACGTTTTCTTTGTAGAAATATTAATATTTAGGTAACTAATATTAAGTTTTTATTATTGTTATACTTTTAAAGGGCTTTTAGGTTTTTATGTCGGGGGTTTGTTAAATTTTTAATTTATTTTTTTATTTCATACTTTTTGTAAGTAGGTATCTCTCTATCTACTTAAATTATTATTTTAAGTAATTTCCATTTCATGTGGAATTTTGTAATGTACATGTTATCCTCGTACATTTAATACCCCACTCGGGTACATTTGTCGATATTGGGTTTACCATTTACACTTTTACTTCCCATAATGTTTGAACTACTCAACCGATTTTCATTACAATCTTAATTTTGTAATCTACACGTGATCCTCTTTCATTTGATACCCCACTTGGGTATATTTGTAGACATTTGGTTTTCCATCCCCACTTTGACACCCTATATTTTTTGAACGACTTAACCGATTTTCATTATAATTTCCATTTTGTAATGTACACGTGATCCTCTTTCATTTGATACCCCACTCGAGTATGTTTGTAGACTTTTATTTTTCCATCCCCTCTTTCACCCCCCCTAATTATTAAACTACTCAGCAGATTTTCATCAAACATAGCTAAGAACACTCCCGACATATACACCTTTCAAACAAAAAAAACAGAATCAAAATCGGTTCATGCGTTAGGGAGCTATGATGCCACAGACAGACACACACACACACACACACACACACACACACACAGACAGACAGACACGTCAAACTTATAACACCCCGTCGTTTTTTCGTCGGGGGTTAAAAATAGAACTAAACCTTAATAAGCTTTCCCAATCAATCCAGGTAAAAGAAAAAAAATAATTAAATAAAAAAATAATTTTGATAGTGAAGTAGGTATATACTATTTAATGGCTAAAAAGTATTTATTAGATACTATAATGTCGGTCGAATAAGTGAAGTCGGTTGAGACAAACGAACTTTTTCTTAGATACCAAATGCACGACGAAATATTGATAGGTTGTACTCATATATCTCTGTACTATTAATATTTTGGTGAACTCGTACCTCGGAAATCTGGCTTTACTATCAAAAACGGCCTTCTTAGATTTAATTTAAATAGGTTATATAATAATTACAACAAAGATATCTTGAAACAACAGTCACAACATCGGAGGTTCTTTATGTTCATCCATAATTTGTCGGTAAGAGAAAATTCATCGTTTTTGCTTTGGCAACCTCCAAGTGATCAATCAAAGAATCACGCTCTCCCTTTTACGTCGTTTTATAAAACCCGCAAACCTTTGTAGGATTAATTGCGAAGTTTTATTCAACAAAAATGGCAAACAAGTTGAGATAATGCCGTTCTGAACAAATAGGCACTCGTTTCTTTTCAATTGCCCCCAATAAGCTACTATACTACCATAATCCCCTACAAATGTTTGACATCGCCTGTTTTCCTTTTATTTCTGCCACACACTTCGGAATCATTGTGTGAAATGAGAACATTTCAAACATGTGTAGTGGGTTTAGGGTGAAAGTTAGGCATTAACAACTTTATTGCGAAAAAATTGAATTACTATGAAAATGGGATTGTACTTACGCTGGATTTAAGGTAATTTTACCTGAAAAACTATTGAGGAAACTTTTTATGACTAACCTTGTAGGTACATAGTACAAATGTTATAGAAATACATATAGCATCTGATCAGTCATCATCGTGTTTTATATTAAGCTAAGCGACTAAGAATAAAGTTATAATAGTCGTTTGTTCGTCTAGTTTTGTGATACTCATCCCGTAATACCATTACTACTTCATATCGTGCAACTATCACTTTAAATTTCATTAACAGATAAGATTACTTGATTATTTACCTACCATTATATAATTTTTTACATTACCGAAGATTTCATGACGACAAGACTATATATTATACTATCGTGATGAGCTCTTTCAAAATGTTTTTGAAGTAATAATTACAAAATCGTGGTTTAATTTAAAGTCTACACTGGCAGGACCGGATATTTGAAATGGTAAGTAGCTGCCCGAAACCAATAAAACTGTGATCAAAGATGGCAGATGCTGGGTGCTACTTTAAGGGCTGTATAAAATTAATAAAGTGTTTAACAAAAGTTAAAATGAGACCAAGTGGTCTTCGTGCAACAGGTTTTTGTGAACTTTTCAGACTTTTTTCAAGTTTACGAAGTCATCAAAGTTAAGATACATTTTGTTGGTTTCCTTTATAAATACATCGGAGAGGAGATACCTACGGAGTGAAATACAAAAAAAATAAGATTACTTGATCACATGCTCTTGAATAGAGTATCAAAGTAAGTAAGGTCAAGGCTTCTAATTCCGTCTACGGGGCTATTCCGTCACGTACACGTTTTTGGCGAATCTAAGCACAGTTCGCCGCTGCCGGCTCAGTTGGTAAAGCAGTAGGGTTTTCTAATTCAAACTAAAAAACACCCATGACGCTGTGCAATAAAGGAAGAAAAATATCTGCTTTCAAAGTTCAGTTGCGTTTCGAAGTCGAAGTGCGAGTATAGTACTATGCAGTTTGATCGAAGATAAATATGAAATAGTTAGACTTCTAGGCTTGCTTGTATGATTATTACAACGTCTATGATATGTATAAACGTGTCTGCCTGTTCGTGATGCGTAAAACTCCGATAGTTTTTAGTAATTCACCATGAAAAATTAACAATTTCAAAATAGTCAAGCGGGAAATTCCGTCTATTTTTTAAGGGGCAAAGCCGTCATATGCCGGTATTTCCCGATTCCAGACATCGTCAACATTTTTTTAGTGTATTACATTTTAAAATAGGTACACTTGTCAATCTGGCAATAATAAGCTTAGCAGTGACGAAATATATGAGTAGGTAATTCAATAGAACGTAGTACGAAAATACTCCGGACTGCAAAATGCATAAATCCTTACTTTATGAAACAATATATATAAAAAATATATATATTAGAAAATTTTTAAAAGGTTGAGCTCATCTAATTGGCAAAACATGCCGGAATATCCCCAAAAAATTGTGTTTGCGGATGACTCCTATTGTAAATCGTATATCGAAGGTCTAATAACACATATTTGATTGAAATCGACGTGTCTTCATTTTCCGCTAGCTAAGACTTAAAAAAACTGCGTAGTTCTAGGGAAACTGCTTGCATGACGGAATAGCCCCACTCAGGCGGGAAACTCCGTCTACCTGGCTATTTTAAAAAAAATATATATAATAAATTAAGCAACCTAGATACAGGGAATATCATACTATTATTTGATTGCCAAGTAAATTGTTGGTCTAATACATACGCGCCATGGGTAAATAGTTAAAAATAAACGTCTCAAAATTTTAACCAAAGTTGATCTAGCTCAAAAATATGCCGGAATTAGAAGCCTTGACCTTACGTACGTAAAGTAAGTACTACAGTGTACTGAAATTATAACAAAAGAATGGAGACCTAATAATGTAGTTATCTATGATATCTCACAAATATCTTCAGAACAATTTCCTCTCTGCTAAATTAAACCACTAACTAGTTTTCTCAAGGATGTGACTCGTCTGCTATACAAGGATATTGCATTACAAACACTGCAGCACTGCCTCTTACTGAAATTGGGAACACTGTTTCGCATATTAAATCTGATGCCACGTTATGAAGGCGGTTAATTTACCTAAAGATTAATCTTTGTACAAAAATATCATTATGATTAATATATATTGAACACTTGCGAAAACATGGTACAGAGGAATAAATTAGATTAGATTCATTTATTTCTCAATAATCACATCACACATTATAATAATTACATTGTTGTCTATTACATTACATTACATTACATACACTCATAGCGAGATTGTCAATACAAAGAACATTAATATTAAGTAGGTGCTAATAATTTCTGATACCTTCGTGGTTATTACACATTGGAATGAAACAACTATTAACGGATTTAACTTTTTGTTTCATTCCGAGGTATATACCATTTATTAGGTAATAATTCAGCTTAAATGTCAATGTTAACTTAACGCTTACAACTTTAAATAAAATCCCACAGCAAATAACTACTATTAATACATGTATAAAAGGAAGTAGGTACATATGTATTCTTAAATACATGTATAAAAGGCACTTCTAATATTCATGAGAAAACAAAATCAATAAGAACTAAACAAAACCAATGAGAAAACAAAATCCTAAACTCAAAGCTTTATGGAACCACTAATCGTTCAGCTTGCGGTTTGTTTCTTCTTTATATAAGATTACGCGCCAATAATTAATCCTGAACACAAGCTTTGTTCATTTCCGTGACCAACAATCAATTAAACTGGTTATCGGCAGACTCCTAATCCCTAATTCATGGAATTGTCATTGTGATGAGTCGGCAACCGGTTAGCGAC
Organism: Polylopha cassiicola; assembly: GCA_038024825.1. NCBI lineage: Eukaryota > Metazoa > Arthropoda > Insecta > Lepidoptera > Tortricidae > Polylopha > Polylopha cassiicola. The sequence continues at coordinate 7,392,933 of CP149044.1, read as the reverse complement.
TCCATTTTATCCAGTCTCTAGAGTGTTATGACCTTCTCGAGATGGTATCGCGGCGTTTAATGAGATTTTCCTGCACCGTCACTGTTTGCTGCTAAGGCATTTCCTGCGATATTATTAGGCACTTGAGCGATAAATATTCTGTAAAATGGATTTCAATTCGTTTCGTTGAATGTATCAAAATTTTAATAAAAATTGGTGCATGCATAATTACTAAACCTCGTTACGTTCTCGATTGCATTAAATGTATTTAATATTATTATTATTATTAATATAAGTTTTAAGTAGTTTGTTACAAACAAAAAAAATATAGCATACACCTTACCTACCTAATTATGAACCCGTATTTAGATGACGGATAGTAGTTCGCAGTTAACAACTTTATATAGGTACATGTTCGTATACCTTTTCTTTTTAACCCCCGACGCAAAAACGACGGGGTGTTATAAGTTTGACGTGTCTGTGTGTGTGTGTGTGTGTGTGTGTGTGTGTCTGTCTGTGGCATCATAGCTCCCTAACGCATGAACCGATTTTGATTCTGTTTTTTTTGTTTGAAAGGTGTATATGTCGGGAGTGTTCTTAGCTATGTTTTATAAAAATCGTCTCAGTAGTTTAATAATTAGGGGGGGTTAAAGAGGGGATGTAAAAATAAATGTCTACAAATATACTCGAGTGGGGTATCCAATGAAAGAGGGTGACGAGTACATTACAAAATTGAAATCATAATGAAAATCGGTTGAGTCGTTCAAAAAATATTGGGAGTGAAAGTGGGGATGGAAAACCAAATGTCTACAAATATACCCGAGTGGGGTATCAAATGAAAGAGGATCGCGTGTACATTACAAAATTGAAATCATAATCAAAATCGGTTAAGTAGTTAAAAAATTATGGGGAGTAATAGTGTAAATGGTAAGCCAATGTCGACAAATATACCCGAGTGGGGTATCAAATGAAAGAGGATAACATGTACATTACGAAATTCCATGTGAAATGGAAATTAGTTAAAAATAATAATATGTAGTAGGTACCTACGTACCTACTTACAAAAAGTATGAAATAAAAAAATAAATTAAAAATTTAACAAACCCCCGACATAAAAACTAAAAGGCCCTCTAAAAAGTATAACAATAATAAAATCTTAATATTAGTTAAGTACCTACCTAAGTATTCATATTTCTACAAAGAAAACGTCATGTCGGGGGGACCGTAGGTTTAGGTAGATTGTAAATATTAGGTAAGTAAGTAGGTACACCTAAATGAAAAGCGGTCCCTCCGACATGACGTTTTCTTTGTAGAAATATGAATACTTAGGTAGGTACTTAACTAATATTAAGATTTTATTATTGTTATACTTTTTAGAGGGCCTTTTAGTTTTTATGTCGGGGGTTTGTTAAATTTTTAATTTATTTTTAATTTATTAACGCTATCGGCCCTCTGGGATCAGTTACTGTAGTCCTTTAGGATAAACAAATTATACTCGGCATCAGGAGCGTGCCTCTTGAGTTGAGGTATGTCTGTTCTTTATCTTTTTTATACAACAAGCATTAAATAATGTCTGAGGTAGAGTATAAACGGTAATATCCATATAAATAAAAATGAAAAGTGAAATAGTAAATATAATAAGTATTAATTTCTATAGGTAATAATTAAATAGGTATAATAATTATTATATTAGTGTAAGTGCTGTTACAATTGTTGATTTTTATTTACATTGCAAATAGCATTTCATTTATACTCCCTCAGGTTACCTTGCTCGTAAGTTAGATTGATTCGCTTTTGCTAATTTTACCTTTACCTTAATTTGAATTCCGTTTTATTTTAGGTTTGTTTTGTCTTACCTCCCTGTAATAAAACTGTTTATCTAGGATTACCATTAGGTAATCCGATGTTACGCCAAAGTAAGTACCTACATCTGACGTGGGTTATAACGTAGGTATACCTATACCTACAATCTACATACAAGAGTTTATTTGAGTAAAAATATTAAAAAAGACCTACACACCTCATTTATTATAATTTTTGTCTACTTAATCTTTTTTATAATTCTTCATTTTATTTTTCTTTATCGCGACTTCTTTTCATGTTCGGAGAGCTGGTCAGGGTCTGCAATTCCGTGTTTTAAGCGTGCCTCAAATACTTACTGAAAAATTGGTGCCAGCTCTTTGGCTATCAGTTTTGGGTTCACCATAATTAAGTTAATTATTGTAATTAATTTAGTTGTACTGAACGCATGTTTGACAATGCTCCGGCTGCCTAAGCTATTTAAAACTTTCTAGTACCTAAATAAAGTAATGTCTTTTCCTGCTGGAAAAGTGCCAAAGAGGTACTTGATCATAATCAAACGAAAACATTACCGTGAATATTTCAACTGCATTTGAGTTGGCAATAATATTTATAAACACAGGATTATGTAAGTATATATGAATCTGAAAAGATGTAGGCAGGTACTAAATTATTTTGGTACTCCACTATCGAAATATTAATAATTAGGTAAGTAGATAGTATATTTTTAAATTATTTTAAAGTCATTTCGTAATAAAATTACATTTCTAATGTTCTGGATGATATTAATGCTATAATAGGTAGCTGTGTTACAAATGCGGGCAACCATTAGTGTGACGACTAATGCCTGAGTCAATGCAGGCTTGTTTGGCAAACAACATTTGGTTTGTGGATATAACCAGCGACTCAGTGTCCATGATAATATCTAAAAATAAGTAAGTATCTATGTTTCCATGTACCTGCTTCCCGTTCATATTAAGTACCCACTGGTCGACCCGACGAACTTCGTACACCTTATTTTTTGTCGTACCTACTATTCGGTGATTCAATTTTATTTATTTAGTAAAGTTATTCACTTTATCTTCTCATTCGTTTTGACTTTACTTTCACCTAATTTAGAAATTTTACAATTGTTCGGCACAACATTTTTTTTAAAAGACAAGTTTTTCATTAGCAACTTTTTGTACCTATGATTAATAAATAGAAATGTAGTTTCTAACTTTTTATAAAAAAAAAACTTACTAAGTACTTTTATTATATATTTAAATGCCTCAGTATATTGATGAGAAAAAGTAGTTCATATAATAGATTATCTTATTTAAAACTGAATTGTATCAATTATTTTAAAACAAGAAATAATAATGAAAATAAATTAAACCTTCTTTTTTTGGAGAATATTACAGTTTTCAATTAAATACTGCTCATAAAATAAATTACCTACCATCTATCTAAAAACAACTGGAATCTATTAAAGTAAATTCAATTTACTTAACTTAATCCAATGAAATTGTAAAGGTGAAAACGTTAGTAAATACAGTGGGTAACTAAACGGTAAACTGTAATTCAATTCTAAGGGATCACGTGCTTAATAGATGGTTGAAGTTCAGTTTATATTTTATAAATTATATTATGATCCCTCTAATTTTATGCTACAAAAAGACGTTCACCTTCCCACCCTCGTTTTGAAATTGAGCAACAATCTTATAAAAACATAAAAATAAAAGCACGGTCAGAGGCAAGTTATTATTATTGTCTTGCGTCTTCTAATCTTACTAAAATCTAAAATTACTATCTAATAGAGGTTTTCAAGCCAACCAACGTGTGTGTGTGTATATATATACATGTAGATGTATATATATACACACATATGTACCTTACTTATTACAAGAGATCTTATTACTTATATTACATTATTACCTATTAGTTCGCTGAAAAAGCAATTTCGTCACTCTTAAAGGGATAATAATATATTATGTCTAGAATACTTAACGTGATTAATGCGTATGCACGGCTCAACTGCCTTCTAATTATATTATAATTACGTAATAGCAGGATGATGTAAAATCCTAAATTCCATGATTAAGTGACTGGTCCCAAATTTAATACATAAATAAACTGATTGCGATTTATCGATGTTTTATTTTCTATTGTACTTGAATATCGCTCTCATTTTTGTATCTTACAAAAATAATACCGGAGATACAGTACTTACAGTAAAGACAAAGTTGCCCATTACCTATATAATAGATATACTGTAAAGCCGTAATTCCCACATATTATTATAATGGTCATTACAACAAAATGGATAATAAATACATGGCAACACTTTCTGCTTGTATGATAGGTATTCTAAAAATATTTTCAAGAAGATTTATTTTCACAGTCCATGGGGATATATGAACATGTCAACTGAACGTTGTTATGCAATAATGTGTCAACCCACAAAAACACTGAAGCCAAGATTTAAATAATATTCATTTGCTACCATAGGCAATAAAATATATTTTTAACACAAATCCCAAAAAACTAAAATCTTAACAGGTATTACATAATGGCTTAAAGATAATACACTAATATTGATAAGTTAGCTTACAACGACGGAATCCTAAAAATAAATAGTTAAACAATATTTAAGTCAATTAAAGTAAAACTGCTTACGTTTTACAGTCAAATAAAACAGTATGAACTGCTGCTCAGAATTTACCTAAATAAGTTAACTTTATGTAAACAAAAACTAAAAACTAGCAAGTATAAAAATATTTTAGTTCACTTGATTTAGTGAATTGTCTAGAAAATTAAGAGTTAGTTGTTCAAAAAACTTGTATATTTGCTTAACTGTGTGTGTGTCCCCTTTAATAAAAATTACAGAGTTACCTTAATATTACAGACCTACCTTGTATTTTACTCTAACTTATTTCAATTAATGTAGTACGAAGTATGCCAAAATCAATCATAGCACTTGATATATCCCTACTTGAACGTGCTCCGTATGACAGCTAGTAACGGGGCTTACCTGCCTATCCAATCTGTCAATCTCATATCATCCTGTCATAAATCGTAAAACAAAATAATAAATATCTATCTATTCCTAAGAAAAATATTACGAGTTCTTTTATCTTTTACTTACATATTTACCTACATATTTATATTTAACTTACATATTTATATAAACTAACGATCAAACTGTCGTAATTATACAAAAATGCAAAAGATAGCGCTGGAGACAATTCGACAAATTATATCTATATTAGAGAAACGTTCTGTTTCTCGTTATTTTTCTTCAAGTAGACTAATTACCACTTTTCAGTCATTGAAAATATTGTTCAATCTTTAAAGAATTTATTCCATAATTAAAAACATACCTATACATATTTACACTTTAAGCGATAGTGGAGAACATTATAGGGTAGACTTCACAGTATAGTTTTTTAATTGAGTGAAAATTTGCTGACTCAAGATGAAGTTACTCAGGTATTTAAAGAAACAATCTTACCTAAATAAGACGTGACATATTTTGAAGTAAAAATGTTTAACATGTTAGAGATTTTTTTCCGTTTCCAAACATTGTGTTCAGAACTTCCATTGTTCTTAATTCATCATATTACATTTATTAAGCGTATAACATTAGAACCAAGATGTAATCAACCATTATATACCGATCAACGCATTTTATTATAAACTGTATAATTGTATATTTTCAAACCCCTTAAGTACTGAAAGGAGTGATTAAATGAACGTTGACGTAATGGGGGTACTAAACTCCCTTGTGGTTTGTGAATAAATGACCGAGAACGATTAACAAGTACTTCTCAGACCACAATATTGCTTCAATGTGTCTGATACAAGACTTTAAAGTATTAAAGATAAACTTATAAAACGCTCACTCTAACAACGATGATTTTTATAGTGTATCTATATACGTTTCATGTTGAGTTATATATCTACTGTGTAAGATAATTTCCCCAATTTAAAACAAAACAAACAATCACAACCAGATATGCGCCGACATTCAAAAGCATAATGCTGTAATTTGAACAATTAGTTCCACGATGAAATTTTGTATTGCAACATAATTGCTATTAACAAGAATTTCTCTGAAAAGCCTTTTCTTCATTACGGCCACGGATAATTAAATTAAATTCACGAAATTCTTTTGCCACGATGTGGCTACTATCCAGTGCTTTTGTGAAGAATAAATAACCTTTTAGCTTTCAGAATTCATGATTGGGTTACGAAGTAACCTGTTTGTTAGCTTAGATTTTGAGCGTTAAGTTCACCTAGCTTTCAAAATAGGGAGCAAATTTATGTATTTAATAGAGATAGGTATAACCCTAACAGGTATTTTACTTTGCTGAAATTAACGACGTAATATAAGTTTAACAAATAATAATGCTTTCGAAATATAAATAGTTAACTGTATTTTGATGCATGGGGAGATAAAAGTAGATTCTTTAGGCATATTCAGGAATATCTTAATTAGACTTTTAAGAAAGACGTGATAGGAATAAAGTCACTACTATAAAAATAATTAGGTAGGTACCTACTTTAAAAATACCTGTTTAAACGAAACGCATCATTTCATATATTATTTTTTCCTTTTTACGTATAAATGATCAAGACAGTTTGAAATATAACCTCATTTAACGCTCCATGAGATCATTACAGCTCGTTGTCTCTGTAAAAAATGGTTACCTACTTGCTTTAATATTTTTAATCTACAAAACTTTGACTTTAAGTCTAAATGTATCCAATATGGACTGGTGCAAGGGTTTAAGATTTATTTTAATGTACTGATTTATCACAATATTTTTTTTAGAATCGATAGGATATTTAATATTTGCTTATAACAATATAGGTAAGCAAATATTTACTTACTGGAACTGAATTAAAAATTTAAAATAAATTGATAAGTATATAAGCAATTAACATCATAACAGGATAAAAAGTGCTCTACATTTAAATTTTTAATTAACTTAATTATTATCAGTAATGGAACAAGGCTTAATTTGGGATCATGTAACATGCATTCATTAAAAGTAAAGGAGTTATATAATTATATAACGTGTATTGTTTTATTAACTCGGTTTCATATAAAATCGTACAATTCCTACATGATTGTGCGGATGTGTACCTATGTACACAACTGCACAATCATGTAGGAATTGCAAACGTCGTGTTTACAACCAACAATTTGTTCAATGCATCAAACCCTGATTATGCCTGTTGCATGAAATGCAATTCCTATTTCATCTCGCAGAATTTCCAATATCGAAACGTGCAAGGTACTCTATTTGAGTCAAAATTTCAAGTAGAATATAAACAGTATCTATTTTTGCAGGTTTATAACAACAACATAATATTTGGACAAAATGTTAACGTAATGTCAGGTATAGGTACATACCGCATTTAGCTAGAACCAGGCCTAGCCATAGTTAAAACAACTAGGATGAATTATGTTTACAACATAATTACTTTTATTGGGAAATAATTATCTACATTTGTGGAATATCAATTTATACAGAATATGAGCGAACAGGATAAATTATTAGCGGAAGAAATTGGTATTTTCAAAGCCCGATTTTTGCTTGACAGATTCTTTTATTGTTAAATCATAAATAATAGCATTTATTGGAATTGCATATACCTACCTATATTTTAATATGTTAAAAGTTAACGATCTTTCATCTTTGCATATTTTTTTTGATAAATATCTGTTAAATATATTAAGATACGGCGAATAAAGTTAAATTCGATTAGTAGGTAAGAGAATGTAAAATCTTCTCGTATTTTTTTTCGAGAGATTTTTCAGCTACTTCTATATAACTACATAACTAGTTAATGCAAGATTATGTCGCTTACTTTAATGTTAATTCAAGTAATTAACAAGTAGGTATCCGTAAATGTAATTGAAAAACCCAGAGGGTATAATAAAGACAGATTTTCAAAGAACAATCGAAATCTTTAAATTGTAAATGATACTTGCAGGCCTTTATCATCTTCTTGGGATAATTGGACCTCTCACAAAGAAATGTATTGGATTTAACGTTGCTCAGAGGTTAGTAATTAGTGGCGTGATAATGAAGCTGCAAATTCTTTTTAAAAAATCCTTCGTTTGTTTACCCATAGTAATATTTTTATAACTGGATAGAAAATAATGCATTTAAAAATCATATTTTCAGTTAATTTTTCGTATACGTTTCCCGTTGCTATACGGTTTATGAAACAGAATCTGTTTTGTTTTTTTTTTCATTACACTAATTAATATATACTTATTGGCATATCCACTGAAATGAGATACCGATAGTGCCCTTAAAACCTTTTTGTAACTCACTTCAGTATGTGGCTCATTATATGAAAATATTATTGTTATATAATAATGAAGTCTAAATTGTAATTAAATAACTTGAGGGATAATGAGTCGGAAAACCGTTATTGTTATTTAATATTTAATATAATGGCTATTAACCCTTTATTTCATATCGAGTTATAATGAACGCATTTAATTTTGAGAGCTAATATCTCGTTTTTACTAGTATAGGTATGGAACGGAAGTATTAGGCAAGGGATGGGATTCGAATTCATTATTTATGTTAATAATTCCGAACCTTCGCCCTCAAAGAAATGCCCAAGGGTTGAATTTATAATTGGTTATTTACTTATTATTTGCAACTCGATTACACGAGTGACTAAGCTTAATGGTCAATGACCTGACTCAATAATACATTAAATACTTGTATTTTAGCTATTAGGTTAATACAATTGGAGCAGCCGTCTGACACGCGCAGTTTGAAGAAAAAACTTTTCCCACTTTAATTAATAGATGATACTTTAAATTAGGATCATACCTATGTAAGTAGTTGTAGTATTTTCTATGTCACCTATAAATACTTTACACATACTTTTATATTGAAGGTTTTTACTTTATTCCGAAACAAGAGTTATCCATACCTATAGATGTGTTACACTTAATATTAACTACGATCTATCAATCGATAATTCGATTGATATTTTTGGTTCAATACCATTAGTTTTTAATTATAATGATATTTTTGTACAAAGACAAGAGTAGAAAAATTTTGGACCCCCAGTGGGATTCGAACCCACGCCTATGCCTTTACTAGCGGCAGCGTGCTGAACCATTACACCATAGGGACCACTGACAGGTCATCTAATTTATCTACTCCTTTCAATTCGGTCTTTGTACTTTATTGTTTACATGCGAATTTTCGCTTCAGCGCCATCTGTGTGAAATGCTTTGCAACATTTAGCACACACGAGTGTGTTACACTTGTTTCGGATTATATCTTCTGTAAACAAATTAAGTCGTAAATCGAAAATAGATTAGACTAGACTAAGACAAAATACGACTGGCGATCCAATCCGAATCCAATCACTGTAGATATTCAATATTCGAATCTCAAAAATCAAAGTAAAGAAAAATCCAATAAGAATAATAATAATAATATGTCAAATTAAATGGGAGTGAAATCAATGAGGGGAATTACATTGCTATAACAAACTTTAACCTTATCAGATATTTCCCTAAATTAATAAGGTAGGTATACTTATGTCGATAAGACATCACTTCGACACTCTGGTCATTGTTCGTTCATTATTTCTATGTCTATTTCTTACTGAAATAGCTTTGCATCGATCTTCGGGATAAACCAGTGAGAGCGTTGCAACAAGTACCTAAGATTAAATGAAATGAAGTGTTCATGAAAAGTAGCGAAGTTATAAGTCAAGCAAGCTTGTTATAACTTTAGTAGGTTCCTTATTAGTCGCTCTCGTCGTTTGAATAACTGTTTTGCTTAACAACTTATTTTAGTAGATAAGTAGAAGGATACATTGGTCTACTATTGGTAAAATGGTAGCTTTTTACTTGCTATAATATAATTTATCCACTGTAAACCGTATTTAAAAGTGCAGTGTTTGCGTAATACACATAAACACGTAAAACTGTAATAAAACAAGTTCTTTAACACGATAATTGAACCAAGGCTAGGCACTGATCTTTCCTAGAAATATTGTACCTACCTATATGCTCGCCAAAAATAATAAGTTTGGCGGACATAGGTAGATGGAAACTAAACAGAAAACCGTAGTGAGTGTGTATGTGTGCGTGTGTGTTTAGAAAACAGTATTCTAACAACGCTAATGGTTAATAATTAGTGCGAAAATTTGCAAACATTGCGCATTTACTCAACGTACGAGGTTATAGGTTACTTACGCTAGAATACCCTCGTAAACAAAACACCCAGGTATCTAATAATTGTTAATGAACCTTAAAATTATTTTAGATTGTTGTTGTGTTATTTTTAGTGCCCGTACCTATTAAAAAATAACAAACTTAAAATGTAAACATGAAAACAATCCCGTGTGGTTTACACGGGATTGTTTTCATTGAATAAAAATGTCCACTTATCTAAAATAATGCCACAAAAATGTAAAGCTAATAGCTTAAGCCCGCGACTTCATCTGCGCACAATAAGCACACCAGTTTTACTCCATTAGAATGAATTTCCTCTTTTAGTACGTAGGGGACTACATTATAAAAGGAAATTTCTAGTTGCTAACCTTAATTTTTGGCTTTTCTGTAAAACTATTGTTGTTAACAAATTTAACTAAATTTCAAGCATTTAAACTTCTCATTAATCGTTATTTAAACAAACTGCTGTTGTCAAATTCATTATGCTTAGCTTCGATTCATTTGCTCCTGATTAAAATTGTTTCCGGCTATTTGTTCTTTATAGGAAGAATTTAATTAACGACGAAAGTTTTGGTACCTATAGTATTTTATTGAGATTTGGATTCAAAATTAGTACTTAAGGCCTTATTATTTTCGATAATCAGCCATTGATTGAATTAATTAAAGAGAATTCCGCAGAGAGTATTTATATTTTGTAAGTAGATTTTTCAAAATCTTATTGAGTTTCTACTTAAGCAGGCACGTCGTATAATTAATATAGCTTTAAAATCATGTGTTGTTGTTATTATATTGCTTATGGTAGCTTTTGCTGCATAATACTTGTTCTCCACGGTTTCTCGTTCAGTCTCGTGCACTATTATTGAATCTTGTTTCGTCAAGACTCTCAATTATGTTTATGTTCGTCAAAATATGTAAAAAGTGCGTGTCTCGATGTTCACTTTGTGGATCTTTTGTAGCTGTTGCCACGAAGTTGAAAATGCGTGAACTTACATTATTTTACCTTTTACTCCTCTTTGTTTTATTAAAACGCGAGTTCTTTATGTCCTTGCACCTACAACGGTGAAGGAAAAGTCAAAACTATTTAATTTTCGGATCGATGGACCACTTAATGTTTGTGATTGTTGATTCAAAAGAGTTTTTTATAGAATGCAAAGATATTTATTTTATATTTAACTAGCTGCCCGCGACTTCGTCCGCGTGGAACTCCTCCTTTTTTGCAGTCGGTTAAAAAGTAGTCTATGTCCTTTCTCACACTCCAGACTTTCTTTGTACCAAATTTAATTTAAATCGGTCCAGTAGTTTTAACGTGAAAGCGTAACAGACAGACAGACAGACAGAGTTACTTTCGCATTTATAATATTAGTAGGGATTAGGTACATGATAAATGTATTTAAAGAGCGCATGGCGCGTAAAGTCTTAAAAAGAAACGTCAAAGATGAGAGAGTGTGACTAGACAGCAAGTCATAGACTACTTCTATAATAGAGTGAGACATAGACATAGAGTTAGTAGTACAATTACTAACAGTAATAATTAGGTACAGTGAATCTTTGTCCTGACATAAGCGAACAAAACAAAAAAGGATTTATTCAATTTGACGCTGTCGTTAGAAAGTTATGCGCGATTTATTTTTATTTATATATAGATTTCGGTAACAGGATTAGCGAAGATTAAAAATGTACAATTGTAGAGAATATTTCCATTTGTTTACCCCGTAGGTACCCAATCATTAATCAGGAGATAATTCATGACTAGTTTTTACAGCTAAGTGCTTATTTTGTGTGTAGAAATTAATTACTGAATCACCTAAAGGTAAACGGACAAAAGCACAACTTCGTCGTTCTGTTATAAGAAACAGATATAAACCATCTTAGAATTTCATATAATTTCTCCTCACAAAAGGAAATCGGTTAAGTCTGCGTATAATTTCGCTTCTCATTTTAGGTAAGTCCTCAATCACTTGACTTAATCCGTTTTTATTAAGTTCTTTAAGATGATGATGTTCCTTCGCTCTGTATCTAGGTAATTTTTCGTTGGTTTATTAAAATAGTCTACAAAGTTTGTAGGTACATAACTTAACCATTGCAAACATTAAAGTAAGTATATATGTACCTATCCAACTTTCAGATTTAGGTTTAAGAAGATAAGAAGATTCGGACAATGTCCATAAAAAATATCCATAATATGTAATTGTGGAACGAGCATTACTACGAATGTATTTTACTTCGAAAAAATATTATTATTAGTGCGCGAGAATAAATCGCACACCTAGATCTAAAGGGAGCTAACTCAAAAAAGTAACTTTTTCGGGAGAGGCGAAATTGTTGTAAGGAATCGGATCCTTTTTTTAAGCGTGTGTTTAATTTAAATCTTCAGATTTTTGAGTTAGCTCCCTTTACATCTAGGTGTGCGATATATAATCATAATCAATACTTAGTGACGTCATATCGTATTATGTGACACTAGGGACGGTAAATACTCGGCTAACTATGAACGATTAATCACGCAATTAATTAGTTTCTCAGTTGCAGTTCGAAACCTTTGACGTTCATAGAAATGCCTTCAGAATAGGTAACTGTTACAAACTCCTAACTTCTACTTGCTTCCCTTGTTCAAGCATTTGCAGTCTTCGGTAGTATTGCGACAGAAACGATATTTTTATGAATACTCTGGAAAGTTCTAGAAAATGTAATTGGGCAAGTACGGGTAGGTAGTCTTAGTCAAAATTAAATCCCATAAACTCGTACCTGTATGTTATCAATTATGGTTGTGCATTTCATACAGGAGTACCTATAGAGTAAGATCCCAGAGCGATCTGACGTAACTTATTTTCTGACGAATGAAACCTTAAGATTTCAGTAGCGTCTAGAGTGCCTTGAATATCTACGGGCTTGTGAAAACTGTCAGAGTGACACCAGGGCTGGTACCAGGTGAGAAAGGTGACTAAAAATAAGAGTTATCTTACTTATTTTCTCATGGCTCATTTTTATATATATCATGTAGAATATTATTTTAAAGTAATGGATATAAGTGTCAGACACTTTAGATTGACCAGAACTTTTGTCAGACACTTTTAAGCTACCCAAAAAATGGATCTCAAAGATGGATGATCATAAGCATATCATGTTTAGGCTCATTCAACTCGGTATGACGAGCACTTTCTAAACAGAATATGATGATGGTAGTGTTCATGATGAATCCTGAAGACTACTATGGATCTCTACGTTGGATGATCATAGGCATACCGTGTTTGGGCTTATTCGACTCGGTATGACGAACACTTTCTAAACACATGATGATAGATACCCCACATGTAAAGGTCTGATGAAAAAAAAATGCTGAGTTTCAGTTCAATGTATGGGGAACCCCAAAAATTTTGTTTTTTTTCTGATTTTATTTTAAAATCTTAATGCGGTTTACAGAATACATCTACGCACCAAATTTTAATAATGTAGCTCTTATAGTTTCGGAATAAACTGGCTGTGACTAGAGTACCCGATTACTTGAGTAATCGGTTACTGAGTAATCAAATTAGTAATTGGATTACATTTGTAATCGATTGACGCCAACACTGATTGAAACAGATAATGTTCGTCATACCGAGTCGAATAAGCCCAAACACGGTATGCCTATGATCATCCAACGTAGAGATCCATAGTAGTCTTCAGGATTCATCATCAGCACTACCACCATCATGTGTTTAGAAAGCTTTCGTCATACCGAGTCGAATAAGCCCAAACACGGCATGCCTATGATCATCCAACGTAGAGATCCATAGTAGTCTTCAGGATTCATCATCAGCACTACCACCATCATGTGTTTAGAAAGCTTTCGTCATACCGAGTCGAATAAGCCCAAACACGATATGCCTATGATCATCCAACGTAGAGATCCATAGTAGTCTTCAGGATTCATCATCAACACTACCATCATCATATTCTGTTTAGAAAGTGCTCGTCATACCGAGTCGAATGAGCCTAAACATGATATGCTTATGTTCATCCATCTTTGAGATCCATTTTTGGGTAGCTTAAAAGTGACTGACAAAAGTTCTGGTCAATCTCAAGTGTCTGACACTTATATCCATTACTTTAAAATAATATTCTACATGATATATATAAAAATGAGCCATGAGAAAATAAGTAAGATAACTCTTATTTTTAGTCACCTTTCTCACCTGGTACCGGCCCTGGTGTCACTCTGACAGTTTTCACAAGCCCGTAGATATTCAAGGCACTCTAGACGCTACTGAAATCTTAAGGTTTCATTCGTCAGAAAATAAGTTACGTCAGATCGCTCTGGGATCTTGGACCACTACTAATTATCACATAAGTCAATAATATTATGGAAGTACCTGCTCATCAACCGCTCGTGTCTGATTAAAGAAAAATGTTTTATCATTGCTGATTTATGAGTATTTCAACGACTAAAGTATTATGCATTTTACGAGGGGCATGGTGCGAAACGACGCATAAAACGTAAACGGAAATTGGGTCACATTATTACTTGAGCCAAATGTAAAATTGATCTCGAAATTGTATGAAGGTCTAAATTTTACTTAAAAACCAAATAGGAAATACCTACTATATTTATTTTACATGATCATCAAATACCTACATAATGTCACAGTATTGTAACATGAAAACCGTACTTAGGTACTAAGTTATTTTAATATCGGCACTCATTGTAAACATTCCAATTTGATCAGCACAAAACGCCCGAAAAATCTTTTTCTCGGCATTTGCGAATTTTATCCTCAAATATTGCGTTTAAGCACATTGAAGACGCTGTACTTAAAAAAACTTTATTTCAGTCAAGAATTCGCTGTTGTGTGATATTTGTAGGTAGGAATAATGCATGTCATCTCATTTTGGCTAAGAACCATCCACTGCACGGGAGCCCCATGTTAACTCCTCTATTGTGTCCCAAATGGTGTCTCTTGTCAGTTATTCGAAAACGTCACGTTCTGAATTTAACACTCATTTCCATTCTATGGAAATTTCATAATCTATACTAAAATTATAAAGAGGAAATGTTTGTTTGTTTGTTTGGATTGAATAGGCCCCAGAGCTGCTGGACCGATTTGAAAAATTCTTTCACTGTTGGGAAGCTACACTATTCCCGAGTGACAGACTATAAAAAAAGGGATCCGTGCGAAGCCAGGGCGAACAGCTAGTATAGTATAAGCAAAGAATGGAATATATGTACCTATACACGAGTCAAAAACACTTATATATAGTTTTTCTTTGTAAATTTGTTGTGTGCCACTTGGCATGTATACATGGGGCTGATGTGGCTGCTTTTTCCTCTTGTAGTCAGATTATTTCAGACCAACGTCTCGTCCTAAATTTGGTGATTATACAAGCAACAAAAGCGTTCAATAAAAATGTCATTTTTGACCGCAAATTGAAATCGCGCTCGTTTGTGTGCAAGTCAGTGTCAGTTTATACCGACATTAAAGCGAAGCGAAAGACGAAGTACACTATAGACTAATACGAAGTAGTACGTATGCACTTAAGTTCAAAGCAGAGAGAGTATCAGTTTATGCTGGAGAATGAAACGAACGGAATGGAAGCAAACTATAAACCAGAATCGAAATCGGGCTAAGCCTCTTTCTACTGTTAGAGATAAGTTCATACTACACAATACGTTTCCATTAAAATCATTTTCGAAATGTAGTACATACCTACTAGTAGTACATATAGATACTGAGATTTTATGAAAAGTGGTTAGTTATTATTTCTTTTAATAGTAAAATTACATACCTTTACACCAAATTTCGATTTATCGGTCAGCAATTTTGAAGTAAAGTGGCTGTAACAGAATACAAAACTATAAAAAAACACAAGAGTTTGTGGTTATCACGTTCATTTTTCATTTGGTGATAAGGATATCTAAAAAAAATTAAAGCATGTTTCACATAAAAACGTGTTTTTGCATAATGGACTAATTGTACTCGCAATATTTTCGACAACGCCTAGTTAATATGCGTAATTTCCTCATGATTCCCCGCCTCGGAAATTGTGAGGTGATTGTCAAGTTACCACCCTTTGACTGTGATGTGGGGGTGTTTAATATAATATTCTTATACGTCTAGGTACTTCGAGTGCTGTCAAGAGCTGCTGTTGCATCTGATGAAGTGGAATACGTGAGTGAGGGTACGGTATTAGTCAAGTGATAGATTAAATATTACGGAAGATACTGTTTCGGCAGAGTTTCTATTTATTATTACTTACCCAAAAATATAAATAATAAAAAATAGACATGAATTTTATTTACTACTAGCGGACCCGGCAGACTTCGTCCTGCCCGGCAATTGATTTGACAGCTGTCATTGTTGCGTTGACATATTCGTTACGCACGTTATTTAAAATATGCAAAATTAAATGTATATTTATCAATCTTTCTGAGAGATTTTCTTAATATTTTTGTCCGTAAGAACCTTGTACAGAGTATTAGAAAACTACAAAAAAAAAACAGCCAAATCGTGACAACGGAAATAGGGTTTCATTTATATTTATATATATATATATAATAGATTAATATATTATTAAAAATATTTAAAAATACGCTACTTTTTTTTTGATAACTTATTAAAAAAATACAAATAACACTCGAGGTATCTACTTTTTATCAACTATGTACCTAATATGTAATTATAAAAACAGTTTTCTATTGAAGTTTTTTAATAACTCCAAAAACAAAACGCAAATAATCATAAAAAAAACCTTAAGCATTTATAAAAAAAGTAATAGTATACAAAAAGGTTCCCTGACTTAATTAAGTCTATACTCATAGCCGCTTAGGTGAAATTGTCAAATTTTCTACTCTATGGCAACGAAGTTAAAATTCAAAACTTTACAATTGAAACTGAAAATGCAGTCATGAACTCATGTTCGTAATTAATATTAACTAACTAACTTGTACATACAGTACGCAACACAAACTAATCTGTTTGGTAGCATGTTACTGTTTGTTTGGATTGGATGAACTTGATTGGAAGCCATGTTCGATAGTAAATCGAATAATAGTTATTTAAATTAAAATTTTACTTATATATTACGTTTTGACTATCAACAAAATATTTTCACTTTATTTTATTCATATAATAATACGTATATGAATATAAAACGCAGATTTAACCATTAAACATTCAAATAAAACAACTGTAAGGGAATTCACTTGTTTTTACACTGAGGGAATATTAAAGTATCTATCCAAATACAAATAACACGTTTGTATATATTATGCGTAGGTATTAATTTCGTTACGGAACAGTTGTTCTCATCTCAGGCATAACTAGGTTCGTAAATTTAGCTATATTTGTAACCTAAATATAGATACGAGTCTGTACGTGTAGATATGCACAAATATCAGTTGCACTTTTCTGATAATGCAATAGTGAAGAGGGCCTATCTCTTCGTATAATAGGCAAAGAACAAAGTGGCCATTCACAGCATGGAGAACAATGAAAAGCCCTTGAGTGGGTCAAGTGCTTGGATAAAGTATTTATTCCGTGTATAGACTCTTTATGTTCGTTTAGTTTTAGTTTAACTTTTAAAATTAAAACAGTTAATTTTTTCAGTTCCTTGTCACCCTATTTGTTGCTGCCAGAAGGACAACGACGGATTAACTGACTTCGAAAAAGGAGGAGCTATTCTGTTTGTTGAAAGTTTTTTTAATAGATATACATAAATCAAATTATTTATTAGTAAATAGGCCTATAAAAACTACTTACTACCTACTTGTATTTAAATCAGGACTGAGCGTGACTGCTATCTTTGCGATCTTTATATAAAACTAGCTGTGCCCGCGACTTCGTCTGCGTGGTATAGTGATTTTGGGCTTCGTCTTGATCTTCGTCTGCGTCAATTTCTGTTATTAAAGAACTTCTGCGTAAATTATAAGGATGGTATCTCGTAGAGCTACACCCCCCTCCGGCTCGCCCGCCCGCGCCGGCCAGCGCAGAGTGCGACTTGTTTTTTTTTCGGAGTTACTGATTATTGTAATATCTTCTAAGTTGTTCATTGAAATTAAGTGTCGTCAAAGACAATTTAATTCGCAATTAAATACTCTTAATCAATAACACATTTATTTGGATAAAGATTAATATTATTATCTTGATACAACTCTAACAAATAATTTCGACCAAATTAGTTATCACAAAAACTATTCTTGTGAGTTAATCTCAAAAGATAGACATATACTCTCGCGGACTTTTTTTTAGATCATTAAAAGAGAAAAAAATCTTTCATACATATTTTTTGTGTATCTTGAACCGTTTTCGCAGCGCACGCACCGGAAGCCCTCAAAGATAAATAATTTCCCCCGTTTTTTACACATTTACGAATGTTTCTTCGCTCCTATTGGTCGCAGCGTGATGTTATATAGCCTATAGCCTTCCTCGATAAATGGACTATCCAACACAAAAAGAATTATCCAATTCGGACCAGTAGTTTCGGAGATTAGCGCGTTCAAACAAACAAACAAACTAACAAACAAACTCTTCAGCTTTATATATTAGTATAGATTATACGACTTGTTCCGCAGCAAATTTTTAAATCCTGGATCCTGAAAACAAGCTTGAAGGAAAATAAAAGTAAATTTTCTTAACAACCTAGTAGCTGCAGAATGAATGTTTACTTAAGACGAGTTTTCTAACATTGAGCACCCTTATTTAGTCGAGGTTTCCTACGTTTATTCTACTTAATAGATTGATCAGATACTATGTCTATCCTAATAATTTATGAATGATTACACACATAAGTAAAGCAATGTGTAATGTTTTATTTAGCTTAATTGTTTTGAGTCTTACGGCTTAATTAAAATTACTCTGTGGTTTTATTGGGGAACTCGATACTTTGGTACTTTTAATTAACTCTCGGGATTCTTACATTTTCGGTTTATATAATTCCTTTTCTTATTAACTTGACAAGAATATACTGGATGATATACTTACAGACTTGAAGTGATGTTAAAATATTGATGCATATGATTTATCCACTTTAAGTTAATTTGCAGGCGATGATTTGCGTTCTATTAACTGGCGTCAATAGCACAAGATGAATGTGTGTTTATTATATGTATAATGTTATCAACGTGACTAATTCTAACGTGGTTCTAATATTATCCGATTTCATATGTGCAATTTTATGTTAAGTGACTGTAAAATAAAATTATTTTATTGTGTATTTATGTATGTTTTGTCTAGTTCCCGAAGAAGCCTCGAAGTATAGACGTAGGTATTATAAACTAGATCAATTGAAGTAAATTGTCCAAAGTTGTTTCTTTATTCACATATTGTCGGCTGAATGGTTCAAGCCAATAAAAGAGAATATAGCTTTGGAAAAACTCAGATTTATTTTTGCAAACGTTATTCAGATGGCCGTCACCGACGTTAATTAAAATGTAAATGAAATGGTTTATACTTGAAACCACTCCACTGAAAACTGCTTATTGGGCGATAAAACATTTTGCTTAATGTTCAAAAAGATTTAAATTTAATCGGATACGAATTAATAACTTGCTGTTTAATTCCAAAACTCATTTTTGCTAAAACTCATAGAATAACTTTGCAGATTCATAGACTTATTGCAGTGCACACATTAGACTAATATTCTTAAAAATGCCTAAGGATATAGTTGTCATTAAATTAACCGTAAGACAGGATTTTAAAATGTACAGTAATTGGATATTTCGTTTGTCTATCATTATATGCACATTAAAGTCCATTATTAAGAAATGTTACTTAAATGACGAATCTTTGACGAGTAAAGGTAATGAATTTATGAATTGAATTTCATAGCTTTCTATAACATAATTTAGGGCAATTTCGCACGTGTCTGGAGGCTTTTATTTCGGTTATTCAATTTACCTACATATGTGGCATTTATGTTTTATTTGTGTGTTATGAAGTGCCATTTTTGTATGTTATTGAAAATTCACAGCAGAACAAGCGTGAGTATGTGTGAGTGTGTGTGCGTATGCGTAGGTACCCAAGCAGCACACAAGCTCTATATAATCAGTACAAAGGCTGAATAAGTGCAATCATCCATGTTCAGCTTTTATATAACTTATATAGAACTTGTGTGCTAGTTGGGTACCTACTGAATTTTAGAACTAGACTGATTTTAATGTTTTCTTGTGTATGAGTGGATCTTCCATATTTAATCGAGTTTCGGGATATAAAAAATGATTAATTTAGATGGAATTAAATACCTAACTGTGACAGTTTTAATACGCCTATTCTATATTATAATGCTGACGTGTAGAAATCTCTAGTACTACTCTACTATAAATGTATTAGTTCGTCGGTTACAAATAAGGGAACAGGAAAGTTTTCGAAACGTTAATATATAAACTAATATACTTACACGAGTTAAATCCGTTATAGTCATTAAATTTCAATGTGTATAAACCACGAAAGCATCAAAAATTATTATGCCAATTAACAATTAATTAACAAGGGAATCATGTCAGTACCCACGTTTCCTAATAATTTTACCGAAGTTTGTTCGCAACCGAAGTAAAGATTTTAAATCCAATATTCAGTGATTGTGTAAGGCTTTCGCCGATTTGACAAGTTACTAAAGGATACTTCAAACAAGTAAGCGATTCAGTCTATGGGCTTATACAATTTAATTTCCGGTCCCCAAGAGACATCAGCTACAGATTATCTTTCTTTAGTCTGTAAATAATATTTTGTAAATGAAACAGATTAAAGGAAGAGTATGTTTCGGTTTCCAACATATAAGATCTGGTCTGTAGTATTTTGTTTTATATTATGTATTCGGTGTTGTAAAATAACTACGACATTTTTTGATATGTTAGTTTAATGTGTACCTAATGACATGTGTCTGACCATCAATGTTATAATTAACAGCCATTTTATGATCAGAGATCAGTCTGACGAGACCGAAAGCGAGTCTTGGATGTCTTGAATGTATTTAAGTATGTTTGTCCATTGTCTTGTACTCAGTACAAGGTTTTTTGTACTGAATTTAGCTAATTTAAAAAACAATTGAGTCATTTATTTTATATTTCTGAAACTATTTGTGTGATTGACTGTAAAAATAAGCTAGCAAATAGAAATAATTTAGTAAGTAGTTTTAGTTCTTTTATATTATTACCTACCTACCTTTAAACAATTTAAAACGGACGTAAATAAAATATCCATTACAAATCATTTTCATTTAATCTTCGATAAGGTTTTGTACAACAATAAGTAAACATGTAAATGACAGAATAACTATACAATGAATTTTATTCTAAAACATTGAATCTACATATTATTATTACAAAGCTTTGTAATACCGTTTACATGTACAAAATCTTTGAGCTAATTATATCTAATTTAAACATTTTGTGCAATTTGAATTACCTATATGTATAATATTTATTATAAATAATCTTATTTACGTTACAATTTAAGTGATGTTTCCCAAAAAAACTCTAAATTTCAAGTACTAGAGTTTTAAGTGTGCGTAGTTGTTTACATTGAAACTTATTATATGTATATAATTAATGTACATTGTATAATATACCGTAATACATTTACCTACAGAATGTCAATACATAATAAAAACAATGTACAAAAGTAAAACTAATATCAGGGATCTATTACACAACAACAAATAATACTTACCTAACTATATCTCATAGACTACGCACATATAAAACAGGCTTATTAACATTGAGAAACTGCTTAAAAACCACGTTAGTAAACCTTGAAATTAGGGCTCATCAGTTTCTTTGAAAAACATCAACTTCTATTTTCATACAGAGCTAAAAAAAAATACGTAGCTGTTATTATTAAATAGATATTTACAGTTTTAGATCTTTCCTCTAACTATATCATAGCTTAATTTTTGATATAGGCCTTTGGATACTTGCATAAAAATATTTCGTATTTACATATTATAATATAAGTACCTACCACCGCAATAATTTTATAGGAGATGCAAAAGTAAACGTTCGTATAATTCTTTATAATTTTATAATCTCGAATATTTTTAATACATTACTAATCAATAGATTTAATTAACAATCTTTATTTACATACAAATAATATACCTGTTTGCACTAAAAATTCTATAAGCATTCGCTATCGCAACTTCGAAATTGCCGATACTTAAATACCTAAAGGCGGGCATCATACCTTTCAAGTAGAAAACATTAAAAGTACATGTACCTACTCGTTAATTTATATTTATGCAACAGTTTCCATATTCTGCTCTACTTTAACATTTTTTTAAGGAGGTGGAAAGTTATTGAAGTTCTAGCAGCCTCAAAACGTAGACGATTTTCTAAAATTTCCCTAGATTGCACAAGCACCACATTGAAATATTTCATACGTCACACGCATCAATTTATTTTAAAACAATATTGTTAGACACACCATGCCACGAATTAAATATACAACAACGATCAATCAACATTCGCAATTTCTTTTTTCCAATGAATGGATATTCTTGTGTTCATTATAACAGTCATTTACATTAATTTCGATGTAATAAAAAATGTATTCCTTCTAGTTTAGATATAAAGAACAATTTTGGATTATATGTATTATTTCACAGTAATTCTAGGTCCTACATATTAGCAGGTAGTTATGTAGCTTGTCTTATGGTCAGAGATCACATCAGAGATGAGATATAGTTAGGTAGTACGCAGTCCCACTGGACACATGCCTGTCTACAGTACGAGAACCTCAAAGTCTAAATGATGTTAGTTTAAAGTACCAAGTTACCAACGGTCAAATTACTTCGCACACTTTATTCATGGCTAGACTATTCCCAGGTAGGCACGCCATTTAGGTTGGTGGTTTTATTTGTGTAATTAATTTGTAAACGCACAAATGATAATTAACTTTAGAAAAAGAATATCACTTTGTCTATATTTTTTCAATTTCTATCATATTAGAAAAACGTTTCAGAAGGGGTTGGAGATAATAATAATAAAAACTAGTTATTTAAAACAGTATGAAACAGCAATCGGTAGAAATTAAATAAAGTTATAGCGAAATTTATTTCTAGAGAAAATCGGAACACCTGCGGTCACGTCACCTGGGATACAACTGTCATCAGATCACTAAGACAAGGACACAGTAGTTTGATTTATAAATTAATATTAAAATCAAAACATCTTGAAAATGGTAGCCTTGAGTTGTTAAAAATATTTTGATAGTTGATGGTGGTAGTAAGTGACAATGTATTGAAAACAACACATTAATTTAATAAAATAAATCAGCAAGTTAAATATATCACGAAGCTTTTTATACATTCTACTTAATTATGATAAGTACCTGTCCTTTTCACCTATGTATTATAAAACGCTAAATTTACTATAAAAACTGAACAGCAACGTTAGCAAGCATATTTATATTATATGTACCTAATTATTCTATTATTCACATTTACTTTGACCATAATTTATATTATGCTTAATAAGTACTTCGTAAATATAATACAGCCAGTTTAATCTCGTGGTCATCTGAAGCGGTTTAATTCTGAAAGAACATATTATGTATAATTAAACATGAAATAAGTGTATGCCATATAAATAAACTTATATAAAAAATAAAGATGCGTAGGTGTCTGTTCATTGTTCTGACTTTGTTGTAGGCCATAATTACGAAAATAAAAAAATATTACCAGTTCCATACCACTACCCTTTTCCAGATATCGCATTTAAATCATCTAGTCAAGGTCTTATTAAATTGTAGGAGAAAATTTATGAGGCTTTGTATGTGGTTGCTATTATTTTAAAATGAATGTACCCAACTATGCTGATTTGTTTGCGGTAGCTAGTCTATCTACCTACTTTTATACGTTTTATGAGATTTTTTTGTGATTTTCTCCAAATTTCTTTACTGTATAAACCTTCCCTGAACTTTCGCAAAAATATCAAAACTAAAATTAGCGAAATCGGTCCAGGCGCATTTTTATAATAATTATGTATATATGCATGATTGCAGAAGCGAAACGAACGAACAGCAGTTCATTTTTATAATATTTATGTATAGATGTATGATTGAACTTAAGGTAACTGTAATTTATGATTGTAATTATAATCAGATATTTGTTAGACAAATAAAAAGATGAGAGGGAAATAAAAAAGCAAAAGTTTTAAATGACGATAAAATACCTACGGAGAAAGTAGATAACAAAAAATAGATGTGCTGCTGATAAGTAATTGCAAAATTTATCGGGGATTAGAAACAATCCTTAAGAAGTTATTATTTCCCTAATTACAGCTTCTGGTGTAATTAGGGAAATAATATAGAAATTGATATCAGCTGCGTGGCCTTGGGGGTAGGTTTCATACGGTTTATTTATATTTACTACTACACGGGCTTTCAGTGTGGAAGAAGATGATTGGAGCCGAGTCGAAATCTTAGTAAACCAAAGATTATATGAGAAATATTATAGTAAAATCTGCTACTATTAATACTCACATTTTATATAACAATAGATTTGCTATCCTTTGGTTCGCTTAATTGCGATTCCTCGTCAATGAGTTGAAGATTTACGTTATCGTTCTTTGTGTTATACGTAGCAGAGATTGTTTTATCCTCCAAAATTATACTTTCTACCTCTATTCCATTATCTTTTCTTCCATTTCCCTCCAATGCTCGATGTTTCAATGACGGACCTCTATTAAATGATGAAGCTAGTAACGTTTCTTGAATAGTATCATTACCGTTGCAAATTTTATCCGATTTGTGGGTGGGCATGCGACCTGAATGATAGCTATTTCTTACCCCGCCAGCTGACTCGAAAAAAGGAAGAACTTGTTTAAACTCTTTTCTAAAATTCTCATTCAGCCATGCATAAAGAAAAGGGTTGTAACAAGTGGATGCCATTGCCATTGAATGAGCGAAGAAGAATGACAAGAAGTAGTAATTCCACTCTGTCATTTGCGCATAGAAGTCGTTAAATACATTGATTACATTTAACGGGAGCCATGAAATGCCGAAGATAGCCACCATGGATATAAGCATTCTATTAGTTCTTTTTTTTCTATCTCTATCAGCTTCTTCTCTTCTTGTATTTTTGGCACCTGGTTTGGACCGTGCACGATCGTTAAGTCTTATACTAACGCAAGTATAACATATAGCTATGACTAAAAACGGTATAATAAACTGCAAAACACTAGTGAAAACTCCGAAGATTTTTCTAGATCTATCTGAAGGCCAACTTTCTTCGCAGTATGTTTTATTATTTGTAATTTGTATTCCCATGAAAAGTCCATAAGGACAGGTAACGACTAAAGAAAAGATCCAGATAAAAACTATAATAAATATACAAGTGTTTAATTTCATCCGTGGATGGAAAGGGTAGATGATGACAAAGAATCTATCGATGGCTATCGAAGTAAGGGTAAGGGTCGAAATGTAAACGCTGGTACCTTGAGCGTATGGCATTAGATGACAGAGCAGTCTTCCGAAAACCCATCGTCCAAGAAATGTATACAATGGCGTCAAAGGCACGGCGAAAACACATAATAGTATGTCGGACAGGGCTAAATTTGTAATAAAAAGATTTGTCACGGTTTGCATAGCCCGATTTCTAAATACCACGAAACATACCAGCACATTTCCAAACACACCCAAAATGAATATAATACAGTATAGTATACTGAAAGCGACTTGAACGACAATAAAATCTATCAGATCTGTGGTTTTATTTACTTTTGGTTCATCGATTACATTGAATACTTCGCCTGTCAGCGTTTTCGTAATGATCAACACGCCTCCTCCGAGATGCGAGGTGTTTGAATTCATAATAACTGAGTCTTGCTTCAGTACAACGGATGCCAAGGCATCGTGGTTACTGGTATTGAAAAGAGACAGCATGCTATATAGGCATCCTTTTGAGTCGTTGAGGACGCCGCCAGTCCATCTGTGAACAAAACAATACAAATTGTCAGTATGAATCACTTGATTGCAAATTTGAAGTTGCGTAGGTACTTCTATTTAAGTAAATATAAAAATAAATTGACTAGGTACTTGAAAATATTATAGAAATAATCAACCTACAGGTTTTGGTGAAGTCGAAATGCCAGAACCACACACACAAATAATTTCAATTTCAACATGTCAAGTTAACAAACGTACCTACCCAGTCAGAAATATATTTTTGAAATTGTATACATTATAACTAAGTAAAACCTATATTATGTATAATGAAAGTAATATCGAATCTGACCTTTTTAATTATCACATACCTACAGTATAATCTATAATATAATATGAAATACCTACTTAATAAATCCTTATTCATAGTATAGGTACTTACATATAGGCTCTCAGGAAATATCGCGGGTTTCGTGACAAAAGGACTAAATAAAGATTTTATTGGTAAAATGAGAAGAGGTTACAGGTGGGCGGTTTCTATGGCAACGGTTACGTCGGTCATAAAGTGAGAAACATTAACTCTGGCGATATATTTCTGCACAGAATTTCAGTACCAAATACGAATCGTGACAATAGCATCCCTACAATAGGTACGTTGCGTAAATAATAAACGGGCCATTTTCGAAAAGGTACCAATATTTTCTTTTGAGTAATAGGTTTTTATAAATGTAAGGAGACTACGCAAAACTTCCAAAACAACTAAAACATCAGTAAAACGTAAAGGATTAAAATAGCGTGTACTAAAACCCTAAACATACAGATTCTTATCATCTGTTTCTAATTCGCCAATTAAAGGATATATAGATTATTTAAATAAATAGTCTGGGAATAAACATGAGATAAGTAAGTATTTTTTTAACTAGATCATTGCTTCATTTTCAATGCTAAATAAATTCTATTATTGAAATAATAGAATTTATTTAGCTATCACTTATTTTCTTTTTGCTAACGTCAGATACTAAATCGAATAATGTTCAGCCAGAATTATAAAATAAAATAAATAACAGCCTTTCTTATACAAAAACACTATTTAAAATTAATTTCAATACTTACTGTAAACTTTATAATCTACCACAATTTAAACTATTGACATAAACGTTAATATAGTAAACTCTAATTAACGAAGTCAGAAATGACGTCGTATTTTACCCTAAAAATTCTGTCGAGTTCGCTTAATTAATCCTTTCTCATTCAAATAATATCCATGATAAGACTAGCGTTTTTCCTCATTTTTAAGGTTTCATAGGCAAAGCTACAAGGGTTCTTTTTTTTACTGAACTTATTTGTTCGACTCGGAAAGGGCTTAATGGCGAGCCTCGACATGTTCGTGATATGTATGCACGGCACATTCACGCGTAAATTTCAGCAGATTTGTCGCCAATGAAAAATCCGGCCTACGGACTCTTGAGAGTCTCGGATATTAGAGTACCAACAAGCATATAGGTAGATACTACAAACTGAACAGTAGTAGTTTTCTTTTTTATATTACCTAGGTACAGGTTGAATTTCCTGTCAGTAAATACTTAATATCCATACTAATATAATAAAGAGGAAAAGTTTGTTTGGATTGGATTGAATGGGTTCCTAAACGACTGGACCGATTTGAAAAATTCTTTTACTGTTGGAAAGCTACACTATTCCCGAGTATCATAGGCTATAAAAAACGGATCCGGGCGAAGCCGGGGCGGGCCGCTAGTCTTTAATAATGAGTTCTTCATCAATTATTTTGTTATTATCTTTTATCTTATGAAATGGTCAAAATGTCCTCACAAATGAAATGTTCATTATTCTCGTACGCTTTCAAATTACGATTGTTTATTCCACATCAAACAATGGAAGGCCAAAGCTTTGCCAAAACAAACATTCTATTTCAAGTAGACATCGTGCATAGTTCTGTGAAACTTTTCCTTTGTCGGTAAAAACCAAACGTATTAGAAACTTTAGTAACATACCGACTCTTCGTACAGACAAAAGCATAACTAAAGTCATTAAATTTTGTGTTATTATTTAATAGTTACCAACGAAAACCTCATGTTTATTCAATTGGATAGAATCAAAAAATTTGCAAAATTAACCTCGCCTCAGTACAGGCGCTTTGTAGGCATATGGATGCAGGATGAGTGTGTGCTGTGATGTAGGATGAGTGGTCTAGTAAAGGAAATATTTCATAGTAAATGAACAACTGTTCGGTGCTTTTTGTGTTAGTTGTTGTTTATCAGCATGAGCAGCAAAAAGCAGTTGTTCATTATCTGGTGAAGGAAGAACTGTTTTGCAATTTTAAACCGTACCTCTATTTTAACTTTCGCTGATGAGAGTTAGGGTTTGTTTACCTATTAATTTATGCATAAAATATTCTTAGTTATAATATAAATGAACATCGCAAATAATATGCAAAACATTTGTGATTATTTATTAAATGGCTTATCCGACTCTTTAACACTTGTTACATAAGTGACACCGAACCAACACGACAACTTGAACCGTACTGTCTATTAAATGTGATGCATTTTAGTTGAAAAATATGTTGCCATGGTACATACAGCAACATATAAACCGTAAAAATAATATAAGGCTTTCGTAAAATGCGCAGGATTTTTATTTGGGCGAAAATATTACGTTTTGTTCATTCACTAAAATAAATACTTTTTATACATCGGAAAATAATGGTTTAGCTGGACAAATTTTTTTCTTCATATTCAACATTAAAAAAAAACATGAAAATACTTTTCACGTATCAAAAATAATAATCATCGACAATAGGATTGAAATGAAAGTACCTACTTATCGTACGTTATCTTCGAAATAATGCGAGAACCAGAGATAATTTGATCCATCAGATCCATAATAGACTGTCTCATAAATACAATAAGTAGCATAACAGGAAAAAAATATGTAGTTACTTACGCATATCTAAAGCAAAATGAATGATGAGCAATTTATCCGTCATGACAAGTAATCATATCAAAATAATGCGGCAAGTCACTTTTATTTCTCGTCCTCCCGTCGTCTACATAAGTTACTAGTCGCTGTCTTGATAACAATTGCTTCTCTATAAGAAAAATGACAAATGACGCTTATTGATCTGGTCTCAACCCAAGCAAAGTTTATGCTATGGTTGAGACCATAGAAGCATTAAGTAATCGTGTTCGCCGTCAATTTAAGCCCGCAATCTCCAACTTTGCAGTGAGATACTGACCACTATAGAGAACGGATCGTCTTGAACATGTTGTACTATGAGATAGTAGTAGTAGATATTTACTAGTAGCACAACGTTATAACCTATTGCTCTTTAATGTCGTGAACTTATTTATTAACTATAATAATCAGAATTAATTATAAGTATCCGCCTTGGTCTCGTATTACACCGTCGCTTAAAAACCTTTGCATTGTTCTACACTGTGGCACAATTGTCATTTCTATGCCATCTGTCAAATATAAAGCCGTATTGGCCATTTCAAAGCACACTTTTCGGCGCGGGCGTGTGGTACCCCTTCCACTCGTTCGAGTAGTCCCTACGAGATATAGGGCATAAAAAGAGGGAGTTTTTATCATCTCGTGGCGCGTGGGTTTCTCATGCGAAACTAATTTTCAACACGTGTATAATGTACCTACAAATTGCAAACTTTACCAAAAAATAATGATGCATTAAAACTAGTGTTATAGTAAGTAACGAAAATTATAACGCGATTGGTGCTTTTGAACATATTTAGGGTTTTAGTATTACATTCCTTTGGGTTATATAACAATTTCATACCCAGATTTTCGTGAACTTATACCTAATAATAAAATCTCTCGAACTGCTAGCATTTGATTAATTATTTCATAGAGTGCTCAGTTAATGACTATTACTTTATATATTTACGGTAATTAGTGTCATCGATATCAAATATAAGGACGTTGATTAATTAGGAGCGAGAACGTTCACTGCTTGAAATGATGACGTCACGGTCATGACAGGGAACATTTACTTAACGGAATATAAACTTACTTAATTTTCAGAAGTATCTTAAGTGATCACTGACTGATTGTATTAAAACTGCAACGTTTGTACTAAATTGCAGTTCAAATGGAGTCTGTCTGGACTGGCTCTAAGAGAGAATGAGACCTCTTACAATAAGTACTTACAAAGAGGTTTTTACAAAAATGTATAAGCACAAATGTTGGATCCTGATTATCTTAATGTCTAAGTAAATCCAAAGTTAAATATTTTCAACCTTAAAAAGGTTGAGTTTAATAAAGTAATTTATCTAAATGATAATATTTGTTGGTACTTAGATAAATCGTAAAGGATCGAGCTACATGACGATACGATCAGCGATTAAGAAGGCGTGAGCCAAATGTGCTATTTATTTAAATAGATAATCTTGATTTTTGTAAAAACTAGCTTTTGAAACTAATTAAAAGAGCAGACGAGTTATATGTAAAATTACTTTGTTGTAATTGTAGCATAAAACTTCATTAGCGTAGGTTTTTTTTCTGCCTTGCATTTAACAATATTTTATCGTAAGCCTTAATTTTATTCTCCAAACAAAAGGGTTTATATCTGTTTTATGTACCATTCTGCAGTTTAACGGTTTTTATGTTTGGCAGTAAAGAATCTGTGCTCGTTCATGCAAACGGAACATTTTTATGTTTCTACTTGAGTTCGATGATATAGAGCAACAAAATACTTTTTCAATAAACAAATTACTGTGATTAGGTTAGGACAACACACAAACAAGTATTAATATAATATTTCCGCATTAGTATTTATTATAGGATAGAAAGACAGAAAGTTCTTGAGTGACGACCGCAAAACGGAAAACGTAATGTGGAAGACCACGGCCACGTCTAGTCACAGGATTCTTGAGTGCGGTCAGCTCGGTGTATATTTTTTTTCCTTGGTGAAGAAGTGAACGTCTTTCTATAGAAAGTGAACCGAGAGAGGTAATTATGAATATGAATAAATCCACGTATTATAATCACGTTCGCAAAAAAAAACTTAAATTTAGAAGTCTAAAGAACGAACGGTCGCTCAAGCCACGACGACAGAAAACACGAATTTTTCGTAGTTGTAAAAATAAACGGAACAAATGGTCAATCTGCCTACAT
This sequence comes from Polylopha cassiicola, assembly GCA_038024825.1. Taxonomy (NCBI): domain Eukaryota; kingdom Metazoa; phylum Arthropoda; class Insecta; order Lepidoptera; family Tortricidae; genus Polylopha; species Polylopha cassiicola. The sequence continues at coordinate 7,361,940 of CP149044.1, read as the reverse complement.
AATGAAGAATATCGCAGTAACGGTCGTTAATTCACATTGTTATGTATAGTTAAATTTACAATGCTTCACTTTTATGAGTGTTTTGGGGTGCGTAACCTCCAAAAATCAAATCCTCCAAAAATCCAGTGTCTCCTCTCGGTGTCTCATAGACAGACTTTTATAATATCTGGCACTCGTTGGCTTGTTTTAGCGTTACGACTTCACATAGCATGGTAAAAACTGTAATGAGTTCTACAGACTGTAATTAAAACCTCCACGCTGCGGTCGCCTCTTTAAAACAGGCACATTTAATAGCATCTACACACGAAGGCTTTTTATTATTTTTGGTCCTTGTCGTACTTAAAACGAAACTACCAAATTATCTTAGTTGTATAAACCTACGTATCTATTTAAAGGGGCGTTACGTATTAAGTAAACGACGGCGCAGAAATCAAATTACTGAACAATACAGGCTCATATTAATACCGATAAGCATTATTAGAATCGTTGATCCATTGGATTATTAATTATAGGTACCTGTTCAATAAATTGCAATTAATTCTACGATATAATTATTTTGGAGCTTACACTCTCATGCATATCAATTAGGTAACATGGCCGTCTACATGTGAAGGTAATATGATTATTATTATGGTATATTAGAAGATTGATTTTCACAGTGGAAGTTCTGAATTTACAGCAAGGGTAAGACTCTAATTGTACTTACTACACCAATTGAACGCTCAGGGCTATCGCGGGATTCATGCATCACGGTCGTCAGAAGTCTAAATAATTTTGAAAGGTAAATATGTCTTACTCTTTATCTCTACACATGAAAAAATAAAAAGGTTCAAAAACTATTATTGTTTAATGAAAAATAGCTGTATCTAAAAATAACTATGCGACATTGCGATCGATGTCCTTTAGGTTTCAAGTGTTTATTTCTAAAAATGTGGTATCTTTGCATATAAATTGATGATGTTAAAACATTATTATGTAGTAGGTAACATTAATACGGCTAATCGACGACTGCATCGGATTTCAATAGAGGCAAGCAGCAGGCTTATATAATTAGTTAGCAATTCAAATTGCAATGAGTGGTTTCATTATATTATGTATATGTTAATTGCTCCACTAAGAAATGGGGACTAGAAATAATTGTACATCAATAAAGTTATGAGACAAAAATCTTACGGAAACATTAATTTCAAAAAATGCAAGTCCGTTTGTTTTGTACCACATTCACAACAATCCGCTGAATAAGCTCTTGCAAATCATCTTAAGCGGATCAAATACGGCTTTACAGCGTTTTTCCGTATATTTTTTCATATGCCATCGTCGTTCCCGTCAAGCGTAAGCAGATCACGCCTAACCGAAAAATTTAGTTAGACATAGTTGCCAAGTGAACAAAACAAATCTGTCTGGCCATTATACAACGTTTTCGCAGCATTAAGAACCCTCTTCAATGTCATTTGCTGACTGTGATGTCAACAGAGACCTGTTTGTGTTGGAATTTAATCGCAACATCTTTGTATTTGTGAAGTGGCCCTTAACTTCTTTAAGTATATTTGTACATTCCTTATAGGAAGTGTGTCATAATGGCGCTTGTTATTTTTTTGTATTTAACGAAATATATTGTTATCTTAAGTACAAACTTACCTAAGATGTATATATACATAAATATAATTACATTATAATCTGTAAATAAGAATGTGGCTAATATTCGCTCAGGGACCATGGGCGTCCCAACAAATTCGATGCTCCAAAATAAATGAAAAGCACTTATAAATTGTATTTAGTCTACTAAACTAATGAAGTAATTATTGTCTTGGACGTAAAGACATGTCATCAAAGAATATTTATGATTTTGAACAAAAAAAGAAAACTATCATTAATAATGTCAAGCTAACATGTCAGTCGGAAATGTCAATAGGAACGTTTACATAACATCGGATAAATACGAGTATGTCGCGAGCCTGAAGGGTTTATTTGAACAAGCAGAAAATAATGACGTTACTATTTATTATCTTATAATATATTCAAGAAAGCATTATGCGGCTTACAGCTAGTTTATATAGCTTAAAATCTAAATTGTATTTGAGTTCGCCTTTTTTGTGAGTTAGACATTTTATTATAAGCTTAAACTTTTGTTTTTTAGAAGCAAGCTTTGTTTATGTCTGACCTACGTGAAGGCAAAGTTCATTACAATAAGTCGCCAGAGTTTTACATTTTGTAATAATAACATTATATTAGGTACCTACTTATTTGAAAGAAAACTTATATCCGATTTTGTAACGTTAGATAATCTTTATTAGAAAATACTATACAAATGTAATTATGTAGGTATACATAAAACAGTTATAATACAAATAAGTAAGTAATCACATATTTAATTAAACTAGGTAACCATGAGCTGCGTGCAATAGGGGGTAAGCATATTATCCACAGCCCAATAATTGCGCAATGTGCATTTATCATTAGGTAGGTAACAATAAGAGATAACACTCCCTGTCGAGTAGTAATGAATCACGTTAAAAATAAATGTTTATCGATTTACCTACGTAAACTATCCCTGACGTGACTAAAAGATAAGCCCATTGATTGGTCTAAACCTATTGGCATAATTCTGTTATTGACATTTTATTGACTGGACACACGATTGGCTGAATTTTATATTGTTTGGGTTAAACATTAAAAGTTTCAATCATCCTTTTTTCCCTGCAAATGTTTAGGTAGGTAAGTACTTACCTATAATGGATTGGGCAGTAATTTACCTACTGTATACCCTTTTTAGCGATTGTTTCAATTTCTTTAAGTGTATTACGACTTACCAGTATACGTCCGTATTAATTGACGAATCTTGACTCAAACGACACTCACTCTCCCGATATTTATTTTATTTGCTTTTAAATCTTAATAAAAATATGGTTAAATATCCATGTTACCATTTATAATTTATAAGTTTTAAGAAATTCAAATTTCACTTGATTATGATTCGTTTATGAATTCATCCGTTAGATGTAATAAAATTCATACACTTAATATTTTTACAGATTTTCATCGTAAACGACGAGATGAAAGTAAATGCAAACTGCGCTAATGAACAGAATTTTGAATCGTTAACGGAAGCCATTTCAAAAATAGGTTTACGATCAATTAAAATACTTTTAATCTAGCGGGCTGACTTTGTAAACAAATACTTGTCTGCTCGTTCTTGTATCGCTGGTAGCAATTAGTTTTTGGCGATTAACACACCTAATACCTATTGAAAACGAAATGTTTAGATCATGGCCTTTTACTGTTAAACATGGGTAAAATTTTAAATGTATAAGAAGAGATTGTTCTTTATTTATAACCAAACATTTGACAAAGTTTCAAAGACGAAGTCTTATAATGCTTTAATGACCTCGGTTTTATTTTCTCCGTGGATTTCTAGGAATCTGAAAAGAACTGTAGTAGCCGTACGATATTATTACTGTTTAGTATGTCGCTTAAAATAATAATTTCAATTTTATAATATACTCGCAATTCTCTTACATTTGATACCTAACTCGAGTATATTTCTAGAACGGACTTTGGTTTCTATTTTCTCCGATTAAACGCGTCACCGATTTTAATCAAACATAACCAACGAACACTCTCAATGAAATTAACTTTTAAATGAAAATAAAAAAAACAAAATCGGTTCATCCCTTCGGAGGGTATAATACCACAGACTTACAACACCCGTCGTTTCTGAGTTGGGGGTTATAAACGTGAGGTTACGAAAAGTCACGTGGTGGATTAGGGTTGTTATGTCGATTTAATATATAGGTATTTTATTTGTGTCTACTTTCGTCAGGAAGGTAACTTGAGTAGGTTCTGGCCTATATATAGACCCAAACAAGTTACAGTTCGTATTGTAGTTTACACGAAATCCTGCGCCCCTGTAAAACATCTTGTTTCCCTGAAATTAGACCAAGTTGTTCCGCCAAACAGTTTGCTCCCTTTAATTATTCAAAACCATTGTCGTGCAAATTCTAAATAATTTGTTCAAGACTCAGAATTACCCGAATTATAACAATAGAAGCTTATAATTACTCGAGATACCTCTCTAAGATATGGGCAAAGTCCTTTTGCGAGAATCGGATATGGAGGCAGACACATGACTTTTGAAAACCCTGCTAGTTGTGATAATTAAAATAAATGTAAGAAAGCATTTTTTAAGAAAGTCTTCATTTTCAATGGATTTTAATAGCACATACTTAAGCATCCAAGAAATATATCATTAAACTTATTGTAAATAAATTATATTTTTTTTTTTAATTCTTTCGTGGTTCACTCGTCCATTTTACGATAAAACAAACAGATTGAACTTGCAAATACGAGTAGGTACGTTAGTGTTGATATCTCTCAGTTTATTCCGAATACAGCTACCATACTATACTATAATATACACGTGTAAATCATGCCAAAGGATCATTTAAACAGCTTACAATAATTTTGGTACTTATAGTATTAGTTATGATTACGTGACCCATTCTCCGCCTTCATAGACCTTCCATTGTAAGTTGCGAAACTCCTAAAACTTGCTAGAAACTCGGGGACAAAATCTGATAGTAGCGCCAGAAAGTCTAATGGCTGGAATTATTCGATTCTAACTTATTGGATCAGGCAAATGGCCCAACTACCCAGAATATTAGTCCTATTATAGTAATTACACAAAAGAATCAGCTGTTCAATGTAATAAGTAATAATGCGCATAACATGCGCGTATTGTTATGGTTTCGTATTCGTAACCACATTCGAAATCTGCTACGATAATAGTAAATGTAAAGTTTTTAAAGTACCGAAATTATTTCATTCCAAATTATATAAAGTTTTACGGCTCAACTACATATCAATATGCATAATAATATATTGTCTATTATGTTACAATCTGGGTTAATGGGTAATTTATTAAATCAAGAGCTTTTATCTAAATTTTACTCTTTTTATTAGATAAGCAGGTAATAAAATATTATTATGTAGATAGATATAAATAATGAAGAAGTGAAGTATGTCTATAAGGTTAATTTTGGAAAATACCTAAACTCACTATTTATTTTTATTTAGTGGCAAAAGCGTGGTAAGGGCTTAAATACGGGTTTATCTGGATAATCTTATTTCGTATTTTCAACCGACGAAAAAAACGGAGGAGGTTCTCAATTCGACGCGTATATTTTTTTTTTTTTTTTTTTTTTTTTTTTTTTTAATGTATGACCACGCATAACTTTTTACAGAGTGGTTCGATTTTGATAATTCTTTTTTTATTGGAAAGAGTATACTCCAATGTTGGCTCCCATTATAATTTGGAAAAAAAAATCCAACCTTAAGGGTAGGAAAATAAGGGATGATTAATTTTTCACGCACCGATTGTATCGTATGACCACGAGTAACTTTTAACAGAGTAGTCCGATTTTGATAATTATTTTTTTATTGGATAGGGCATACCTCAAAGTTGATCCCATATAATTTTGGAAAAAAAAATCCTACCCTAAGGGTGGTATAATAGGGGTAATTTATTGTTTACTGAAAGTTAATAGCAAAAACAAGGTAGGTAACTATTTCAAAAGTATTTAAAAATTAAGCATGTAGGTAATAATTTGTATAAAATATGGTCACAGAAAATTATAAAATAATAACTTTTTAATAAAAAAATTTAACCGCCGAAAAAAAACTAAAACGCAACAAAAAACAATAGCGCACTGAAAAGTAAAAAATAATAATTTTGTCTTTTATAACGACTAAGTATTATTTTTGTTGTAACGTCTGTTATTTTTGGAGTCGGTGCCAGCTGGTGCAGCAACTCTTCACTCTCAACTCACTGAGGTGCTCAAGTTTGTTTGAGGCTGGCACCGACTCCAAAAATATCAGACGTTACAACAAAAATAATACTTAGTCGTTATAAAAGACAAAATTATTATTTTTTACTTTTCAGTGCGCTATTGTTTTTTGTTGCGTTTTAGTTTTTTTTCGGCGGTTAAATTTTTTCATTGCTAGTAACAACTTGAGCGAAGTCTGTAATGTAATATTGGTCTAAAATTGATTTAACTGAAGACGGCAACTTTAATCTTAGCTAAAAATTCTTGGCAGACCTATTAAATCGGTAATCTTATTACCTGGATACTCCGTTAGCAAGAGTTCATAAATAGCAAACTCAAACATTCCACGAATCATTTCTCATTTGAACTGGCCAGTCAATTATAGCGGCCCACCTGGGTTTTTATTTTTTAAACTTTTTTGTAACATAATATGTAGTAGGTATGTTATAGGTGTACAAGTAAACCTGCCAAACGCTGTTCTACCCCTAACCCTAATCACCTAGCGGTGTGAAATATAATTTACGACATATTTTTATACCTATGAAATAAATATTTAGTCAGAACCTTGGAGATAGAAACATACTGTAATGTTATTTTTGAAATTTAGCATCAAGCGTGTACACCTTACATTCAAACGAAATTTATTTTTTCTAAAATATGCCTGCAAATTGTGCGTCTTGTCAAAAATAAGGAGTCACATTTCACACAAGTCTCACAATTTATTTCTGAATTCATACAACAAATACATACAAAGGGGCATTTTTTAAATTCTCCAATAAAATGATATTCCCATTCGAACCGAGACGTGTCACCTCGTACTTTTAGGTTAACATTTTCTTTCTGCTTTGATTTAATAAAGCGTTTTCAGCTTTTTATTTACTCATATTTGCCTATATACACCTTCGTCACAGCAATTTCCTTCGCAGAAATGTTAAGTATGTACCTACCTACTTAAGTGTTGGAAGCTTTTAAACGGACCTTGTTAATATAATGTTAGTTAAGACATAAAAAATGGAACTGTTTATTTCAATATCGCCTTCCGGAATATCGTGTGTACGTAGGGTTTTTTTTAAACAATACAAATGGGTACTGTTTGATGTTGGACAATATATCCACAAAAGTTGAACAATGTTCTGTGTAGTCTAGATTCGAAACTAGGTTTTCATCATCAACTTCCCTTTAACAAGCAGGTCAAATGTCGAACACACGAGCGCCTAGATTCCGAAATCACATACGTGATAACATAATTGGATTGTCACATGTAGGTAAACTGAATAAATCCTACTGTATACCTACGTCGATCTTTACAATTGCATAGACCTAGCAGCTTCTCCCCAGCTTCTTTTACTGTGTTAGCATTGCAGAAGCGATGAAAGTATTCGCTTTTATTTCCAACATATCAGAAATGAACACTAATACTTATGTTCTATTAATTGCAATGAAACAATTACTACGGATTGCGTTTTTAAAATTATTTATTTACCGATTGAATAAACGATATTCTAACACTAAAGTATTAATAAGTACCTAAATGACATATTTTCTAATTAAGTATATAAATATAGAAAATATGTCACTTAGGTACGTATTACCCTTAGGTAGGTATTAGCAGACGAAGCTTGCAGCGTTTTATACTGTAGGTACTGCCACTTGAATGACCGATACGTTGATAGGTATTACCACGAGCGCTTCGGTCCTCGCACCTATCAACGGCAATCCTCCCCGGGTCCGGACTAGGACCCACCTTGTAGGGTGAGCGCACCTCGGAGCGCTCCTCATTTGTGCGGTGGAGCAGTAACTGCCCCAGGGCCCAAATGTAAACAGTCACTTCGAAAAAAATGTACTGCCACTTATGCTACACATTTTTTTAAATATCGTGTGTAATAGTGTAGGTACCTAATTACAAGAGTACCTATCTCACATCACATGTTGCCGATCTATTCATTAAAAATAATTATAAAAGGATTATTGATTTAATTACAAGGCAATTCTGTTACCTATTTCTAAACCCAATTAATGATCGCGCAGGATTTATTGTCCAACATAGACCTCTGGCTTATTCTTGACGTACGTGTGACAATGACAGATTCGTGTCAATGAAAAAGCGAAATCCGATATTCTGTTGAGGTGCAAGTTTGGCCGCTTCGGGGATTACATGAAAAGAGTTGGGATTTCATAGAGAAGATTTATTGCAAGAAATTTATAACTTCATTCAATTTCGATCCTCATGAATTCATCATCTGGTACTGGGTATAGGTATCGTCTGTTTAGATACCTATATATACCCAGTACCCACGGCAATCTGTATCTTTCCCTGTGTAGTGTGTGCAAAGCAATCTGTATATTTCTCTGGTTTTTTACTTTTATAGATATTAGTAAATTACCTTTTCGTACAGTAATATTATTGTACATGTAATTACACTTAAGAGTCAGTACTCTTAGGTCATGTAAGTTGGTTCTTCAGTAATAATCAATATATAGGTACATATTGTATAAGTATATATTTATTTTTTACCTAGGTATTTCATTGTGAAAATAAAAACGATTGAATCAATTATTTTATTAATCATTCGGGTCTTATATAGGTATATGATGGATTTGTGATGTACAGAAATAACAATATCATTATACTAATGTACCCACACTTTAATTATGCACGAGGTCGGCGAATTGAAGTGCTAAATAGAAGCTCTTCCTAAATTGACTGCCAGCGTAAACAATACAATATTAATATTCGTTCCTGACAACTGCAAAATTAGAGGAAAATCATAAAACAGGAGATGAAAAGAGTCAGTTTCATGAACTCATTTAGGTACAAAGAAATTGCAATTTTTATTTCATAAGATTACCGTGCCGGACCATACTGTATGCTGAGAATGGAATCATTCTCAGTAGGTATAGACCTAGTGATTTGAAAATGTTACTGCATACAATCTAGGAACTGCCAAGATCCCTTCAATAAAGATATTTTTTGGGTTTTGTCCAAGTATATAAGTAATTATATTATATACCTAACAATATAAGAACACATGTTAAAATATGGAAAGTGTATAAATAAATATACTTGCTACATATTTGGCGATCGACTTGAAATTCAAGTCTAGAAATATTGATTCAATAACAGATATGAGATGCCACGTTCTTGAAACGCGTCATCTTTTACAGAAAATATTCTCGATCGAGAATGTTTTCAATACAAAATCAGGAAAGTTTCCGAGAACTGCCCGTCACTGAGAAGTGCCAGTTTGGTACCTAGGTACATACTTGGTTATCTGTTGAAGAGTTTATATATAGAACTATAAAGTATTACTTAGTACAACATGCTCAGAATGCTTTTCAGTATCTATCTGTGCAGATATCTGCTGAAGATTATCGGTTTAAAGATCTTTATTTATCAAAAGAATAACATTATTTCACTTACATAGTGGGCGTTAGTGTTAGTATCAGAAAATCATTAATATAACCTACGTTATATAAGTAGATGCATTTTTAATTGATTGATTATAAATTTCTCTTTCATAGTTACATGGTGCTTTGATAAATTAAGCTGAACTAGCTTTTTATTTTTAAAAATTACTTAATAACTAAAAACCAGGTTAAAATATTGCTAATTGTCGATGTACATTTAAAAAAAAAGAAGTACCTAAGTAACAAATAGAAAATTTCACAGCACCATCCGCTACGATTCGAGTCGCGATTAATATATATTAAATTTTTAGTAAATTTCTTTTATAATAGAGTAAACGTTAATGTAAAATAGCAAAACAGACGTTAGACTATCGTCAGCTCAGTCGTGATACGATTATTGAAACTGTAAAGTTACCGAAATGCCGTCCAATAAAATAAAATCCGTTTATAGGCGTTCTGTTCCTAAATAATTTACCTTGTTAAGTTATTAAAGACTTGGGCTTTAGATGTTGTTTTTTTTTGCAGGCATTATTCAAGTTAAGAGTGATGAATAGCGTTACGACGTTACTCCCTCGGAGGGGGGTAAGCGAACTGGGGTAATGTTTTCATAAAGTGGCATACCATGTAAGTTCCTAATCTCTCTTCACATCAAATAACTTTCATTCTGATGATTATGAAAGATTTCTAAAGTAAGACTTTACAGAAATTAAGATTATGCATGATAACAACGTTAATATTTTCGAACTTTGAATGAAACGACGTTGCCAGGATAATTATTAAACGAAACATAAAACTTCTTTAATACAATATCAAATATTACTTTATAATTAAGGTATTTACATTAAGGACCGCAATTTGATGCATGACAACTCTCCTGATTAAGCTTGCATGATTTTAGATTTAACTAAATGCCAATTATTTATTTACTCAAACCGAAAATATGGTATTTTCTCAAACGGAATATACATTTCTAAAAGTTATTGAGTTTATTGTATAGATACCTATATATGTACATTGTACCTACCTATTCCATTCCAGAATGAATGTATAAAAATTAAGAAAAACAAAAAATTATGAAAGATTTTCGGTGAATTTATCCGAAAAAAATCCATTCCATTTCTTAATTTTTATGCAGAATAACATAGAATCAAAAAGTAATATGATTTTTGCCATCAATAACATTTTTGATTCGTGTCATGCAAAAATCGAGAAAAACAGCAGCTGCTCGTTTGGTAGTCAAATCTATTTTGGAACTATATTTGCAATTTTTTTTACAAATCCGAAAAGGGGCTTGAATGATGATTTTATGCCGCTGTTTTTAAGTTTAATTTTTGAAGATATATATCAGTAGGTACAACTACTTATTATTCAACAGTTTTAATATTCTTCGATTTTAATTTTGTTGTAATAAAATAATAAATACCTTGTAGGAAATTACTCATTGGAAATAATTGGAATGAAAAAACTATAAACGGATTTAACTTTTACAGTTCTCATATAGGTAGCTGACTGCGCTAACACAATACTACCTACAGTCTAACACTAAGGAACAGTTATATCCGTTATAGTTATAGTTATAGTTATATTCCAATGTGTAATATCCGGAAAAGTATCATAATTTATTATATATCAGTACCATTAAATACAAAACAATAAATAATGAATCCAACTCATACTTGGTAAGTTTATTATTATCCGTTGCGATGTAAAAACGGTATTAATTTTGATTTACGTATTTTAATATAAATACTCCATTGATGCAAGATATAAACAAAATTGTTTACAAAAAGGAAATAATATTTTATCGACCGTTCGGAAATCATAATTTAAAATCGTTCAAATAAACATATAGCTCCGATTTAAAGCAGTATCAGTTTAGGCTATGGTATAAACTGTACCTACCATAAGCTACCAATAGTGACGTCACGAGTCCCCACTTCCTAACTTTTGAAGCTTCTTGGTCATTTTTGTTTGAAAAGAAAAAATATATTATGTCCAAATTTTGTTGGTAATCAACTTGATAGACAAATAAATACACCAGTGGTCTTGCTTATTCCTTCTCTTCATTTATAGTTTCATTTTATTTTTCGTGTCACAAAATAAATCGGTTCGTTTCGGTGTACCCACTCATCCTCTAATTATCTAAATAAATAACTTATATTTTCGTACCTCCCACTTACCATACTGTTTTTACTTGGAAATTATATTTCGTAAACGTTAAATTTTGTAAACATCCCTCTGGTAAAAAAGAGTTAACTAATTCCCCTTATAACTGTTCCTTTAATCCTTACCTACTCATTACAATGATGTCTGTACACAGTCGTAATTGTGCTTTTAAAAGGATATGGAAGTCATTGTTTTTGACAAGTTTGTCATGTGTCATCACACATTTTTTATCAAGGTTGAAAAATCAATAGATTCAAAGATAACAACTTTGTACACCTCCGCATTTCGTATAATAAATGGTCCCGATATGAAATAGGTATACAAAATCACACACACTTATTTACGGTACAATTCTAAACTAATATTATAAAGAGGGAGGTACTTACGAGTATACTTTTATTGTTTCAATGATATATTATTCTAGATTAACTTAGGTTATATTTTGTTATGTTAAAATGTGCAATAAGGCAAATACAAACTACTAAAACTACTACCTAGAAAAAATCTACTTAAGACAAACTATTTATAAAACTACCAGAAGATACATTTTCTCTACGTATAGGTATTCCAAAATGTTTAAAATATAATTGTCCAACTGTGCGAAGCCGCGGGGGGCGGCTAGTTATTATATGACTTTTGGTTTGTTTTCACTACACTCATTAAATTGTTGTAGTAGAACATAATAAAAGTTGCAAACGTGATCACATTGTAGGTATGCTGTAAACACCGATCTTAACATAGAATAAATAGGAAAAGTTGGCAAGATTTCCTCTATTTGGCTGGATACATTAGGTACTGATTCCGCATTTCACTGAATATCTACCTACTACAATGGACGACGAAAAGTTTATGTGAATAATGAAATGGTTCCGGCATTATATTCTCAAATTTCGCCTACTTCCTAAAAGGCCTATGATATTATGTATTCGTCCTTTATTTATGCCGCTTCAATGAGTTCGAAATGTTCTGATAAGTATTCATAAACTGTTCAAATCGGAAATATTTTGATGAGAATGTTTGTAACTTTAAATCGCATCTAAACATCGTAATAATCGTAAATATCTCAAAAAGAATAGATTTAATTTTGACAATATGAAAACAATAATATTTTGTTTGAAACCTTTACTGTATTGGAATGAAAAACTATTAACGGATTTAACTCGCGTATTTTTATTTTATTTTATTTTCTAAACTAACATTAGGTACCAATCCATGGTACTTACCCGAAATTTTAGTAACGTTTATGATTAAGTACGTCATTCAGTAAAATTCAGGTGGCGTTACTCGTGTACGTCATTCGGTAAAATCTCTTTAATTGAATAAGTATTGAATCGCTCGACCTCGTTTTATTACAATTTTAAATATTCCATTAAGGTGTAAATACCTCTTTAGTAGCGGGTACTCTTAGTAGCGCCTGTTTGCTGTTTACGATCAGGGATAAAACTTGTAGTCAGTATTTTTGCCACGAGTTAAGAACCATAAAACACATGATATCTGGGTTACTTCATCACATCATCATTCCTTAATTATCTCCACAATAACACAACAGAAATAAAATTTAAGTTCATAACAATATTCTATTGGGCCTAGGCTATAACATGCAATCATTTGGATTATTCCTTGAAATTTGTTAAGATTTAAGAAGCAAAGACGAATTGGCTCGTTTCGTTTTGTTGAAATAACTTTAAAAGTTTAAAGTAGTTTGCTTGAATAAAAATATATAGGTACAATAATAACTAGTTCCATAACAACAAATTCTTGAAGCGCAATTTGTAAAACAATAGATAAGTAAGTATATTAGGATAGCTTACCCCAATCTATCTTATCTCAAATTGAAAACATACACAAAATGTATACTGTTCAAGAAGGCATAAAAATATGCTCACCACACAAAAAAGGTTGTATCGATTGTTTGTACTTATGAGCCCACCTAGGCATGTGGTATTCTACATTCGCTAACGGTCACGGTATTCTTATTCAATCAGATGTGATCGAATCCGACTCAGATAGCCCTAATTGTTAAAAGTAGCAGTGGACGGGATATGTACCTACCTACATTTGATGATCTGAGCGTGCAGGCCAGGAAGTACTTAAATCGTGACAGCGAATCGGTACTTAGCACTACAAACCGTACAAGGTCTGTAGTCTATAGAATACACAGGATACTGGTGGTAAAAACCTGCCCTTGTGGTAATTAATCCTTGGGCGAGACATATCTCTAACAATAAACACCTTTCGGTTCTTCAGAGAAAAGCAAGATGATAAAAACGTTTTCTAAATGTCCATTGTTTATTTCATACTCTTATCGTACCTGTATTGCTCATTCACGTCATTATGAATACCCAATAAACCGTCACCGCCAAATATCGCCTAAATCCCAAGCATTTGATAACATATCTCTGGATTACAAGCTTACCGTTATCATGCGGTAAACGGTGTAGAGGTTACATTTAAGTCTCGTTTTATTTACAAAATGATTTAGTTTTATTGCATATGTAAATAAACGTAGGGTGAAAACACGAGACTAATTTCGGTAGGTACCTAGTTTTGTGCAGTTTTTTTATCACATTCTCACTAATCATATGATAAAAAATCGAATTTCAGATTAAAATGATAGTTACCGCAATAATTTACAGTTCGCAATTTTATGAAGCTGTTTGCGGGAACGTTCTCATGTCTTATGAAAATTACTTATTATATTCGATCGAAGATTACCTCGATCAAAATACCTACTAACAAGCATATTTCAAAATAAAATTTATGGTCGAATACCACGTCACCCTCAGCCAGGCTCCAGCGGAAGATCAGCGCTGTGGCATGTACTGTCGTGTCGCAGCAAAATGTTGAGCTGGAGACTCTTTTACTGCATTTATTGTAGATTAAGTATTTTTAATTTTAGTTATTGCTGTAATTTTATGTGTGGTTAATAAATATTTTCTTTCTTTCTTTACTTTCTTACAATTGTGCAACGATTTTCATAATCTTTACGTGTTTATATTTTATTGATCAATCAAAGTCGAAATCGATAGATAAGAATCGCATTAAGAGATACCTAATTTTTATCAGGTTTTTTGTGTGTGTTTCTGTTGAAAGTATAATTATATGCTGAGGTAAGCAAACAAATCTGAGAAGCGTAAGTTAGATCGACTAAATACAAGATTTTATTATGTATATTTACTTTTCAGCGTAGTATTTCGTGACCATAACTGTGTATATTAGGTATAATATTCTGTGTAACTTGCGCACTACAAATGACATCCTAATTACTTTTGTATACATTTGTCTTTATTTTATACGACAGATAATTTCTAGAGAAGACATTTTTATAACGATTTCTTAGAAAACTAACAACCCCTACAGTTCGTTGGTTTGTCTGTCCGATATTTTGTTCCGAGTCTTTTAATGCTATAAAGCAGTAATTTGTCGTATATAATATTATTCAGATGCTTTTTAGCATAACGTTTCTCTGTATTCATAGCATGGTTTTTATGCACTCACTTCTTTTTGTTCAGATGTACCTAGTACATGAGTACCTATCGGTATTTAATTCATTTGTGGTTTCATTTGTAAAATCTTAATTTTCTAGCCCTTATACTTATCAAATAGCAATCGCCACTTATGGATGATAGCTAGCATGATGGTCATAAAAGTTTTAACCTGGATTTCCATTATCAGATAACAATGATAAAAAAATGCCAGGAAAATTATTAGATTTAAATAAAAACAATTTTTGTGTACTAACGAACAAATCCCGCAAACAAACATATTTTCCTACGAAAATAATTGCTTTCTCTTCAAAGCAGAGGTAAATAAAATTAATTCGTGAAATGAAATCCATTTTGACGTAATAATTTCTTTTGAAGTGGTAGAAAAAGTTCTGGAAATGTAATTTTTCTTTATTGGTTATAAAATTATCCTGTTAGCTTGTTATATATAATAATTAACATTTATAAGCGCTTGCTTCAAGAGGCACTTCGAATTGATCTAGAAATTGAGATAAATCTACATGTTTTAAATTTTATGACAATTAAAGCCAAAAAACACATGACGTAAAGATCGGTTTAAAAAATGAAGGTGCTCAGAAATTATTAAATGAAGGTACTACTTACCTTATAATTTATTCAATAAATTTCAAGAAGAAATGTTGAAAGTTTTTGCGATTTTTACATAATTAGTTCTATTTTAGCTTGAAAATATTCAGACTAGTCAAATGCAATAAAATTACTTGCAAACTTCACAAACTAAACTTTTTTACGAACTGTAAAATATTTTCACTGACAGTTTTCAAAATGTTGTATGTCCAAAAATGTGTATCTTCTCCACTCAATAATCTGTTCGATAATCGTTTGACGGAGTATGATGGTGTAAGTTGTTTTATCGTGAGATGATCAGCGGGTAGCTTCACGTGCGCCGCGAGCGCTAGTTAAATGCAGACTGAGGGTTTATACCGCCGCCATGCCAGCCGCTACTGTTTTGAAAATCTACGGCGTACAATACACTGCTTCGGGGAAATAATTGAAAACCCACGGGATGTTCCTACTAGCTACCCTCTGTTGACGTCATAGCTGATTATAATAATACCTGGGACTGCTCATAAGTTCAAAATAGATGATTTTTTAGGATGTTGTGAGTGCTTTAGATGAATATGAATGTCATGTTCTTGATACCTATAAAAGTATAGAATACTGTACCCTGGAAATTTTAGGCATATTTCGTCCAACACGGTCATAGAGCCGAGATTTAGTTATTACCTACTTTTAGCATGAGTCTACCTTATAAAGTAACGTTATCAAAAATATTTTTTAATTTGGTTTCTCTAGCTGTCATAAAATTATTTAAAAATATCTTTATTTTTCTGTATTTAATTGTAATTTGACTATAACATTTAGCATGTAATAGAAATAAAAGAAAAGAAAGTAAAAGGGTATCTTTTTTGGTAAAAGAACTAATAAATTACTTATATCAAATTGTGAATAGGGCAATCAGCGACAATTTGGTTCGTTTTGTATGTCATTAGTGATGAATTGTCAATTTGTTTCATCATTTTAACAAGCTCAGACGTAAATAAAACGGGTTTTATTCGTACATGTTAAAGGTAAACGTGGCCCCACCAACTTTAGATATGTTACAAAAAAAAGGATCCAACTCGTAAGCTAAAAGATAATAGTTTCACAATAAAATAAAACTCAAGTTGATTATGCACCTACACATAACTTTATTATTTTATTACCCATTCATTTCTCAATTGATATCCATTGTGTGATAAATCACATAGATTTATAAGCTATTGAATGAATGAATACGAAACTCAATTGAAATATTTAAAGATAACTAAATTGTATATTTTTTATCGCTGCAGCAGCATTTACAATGGAAATTTTTCATGATAAATTTGAATTCATGATCTTACGATAGTCTTCGCTCATGTACCTATCTTCTGAGGTATGAAAATCTTATCAAAGTTGATGTTATTATGTAGGTTACTACTAAGTTAGGGCGTGCATTCTATATAGGCACAATGTGATAAATACATGAAGTGCTTACTCTGTGAATATGAATATTCCACACTGCAAGAGCTACGTTACTACTGACTGATATTTTTAAATTCCAGAGAAGCACTTCACAGTGTCAACTTTTATGTGTTATGAGCATATATATTGGTTGGAAAATAAACCCTCTAGTTTTGCGCTTTCCCATTTTTGTATCACTTAGATGACCTCGAGCATGGAAACAGTAACTTATGCAAAACTATATCAGCATTTGTACTGGAAGCACTAGGTACATTCCTGTGCAAATGTAATCGTGACGCAAATCTAAGATCTGTATTGTTCTTGTTGTTTATTTTTAGAAATGAGTTGCATTTCTTCATGTGGCGGTAACTTTTTGAGTTGTTGATTTTCAAGTTCCATGTTTTAGACCTTTTCTTATGAAAAACTGCAATTTGCGTGAATTCCAACATTGGTTTATTTTGTTATTATAACATGTATACTTAAAGTAGATACCTATCAGATAACTGATTTTAGATTTCCGTACACAATGAGTGCCCATGAGATCCCTTTATTACTAAGGCTGCTATCCATCCCTTCGTCAATGAGTAAGATAGGTATGTTTAGGATCTTAACTCGTGAAACTTATATGAGGTTCCTATATATTATTATATGTAGGTATCATTGCCGCTATGACAGCCGTGTCCTCGAAAGTTTTATAGTAGACTTATGAAAGTTGAGGCATAAGTGAATTCATATTTTTATACCTATGGCAGGAAATAAAGAACTGATAACCGATAACCACAGTTCAGTAAACATACGAGGTAAAGACATAATCTAGATATCAAGATTACGTCATTTCAATAGATTTATAATATCTGAAAAAAAAATACGAAAAATCATCAAAACTACTAACTATTTCAATACAATTCAAAATAGTTAAGGCCAGTTACTTCATAATCAGCCAAAAATATTTTCAAAATTTAATCAATATTCAAATAATATTCTTTTTATTTATTTTGGGGCAAAATAAAACTTCTATATTCGAGCCAATTAAAAAAAACATGTGTGTTTTTCTTCACCGGAATATATATTTTACAGCGTACTCGCGTTCAACTTACATTTGCATGGTTTATTTATTGTAACAAATTATCGTTTAAATACATTAAAATCCTCTTCGGTCTTAAATATGATACGATGAACTTCAGCATCATATAAAATCACCATAAACCTACGATTACTTCTACAAGAATGCTCTATTTATGAATATGTAGCAAAGCATCTCGTTTACACGATTGCCTCGTCTTCATTTCCATACAAAATACTTTGCATTTTACACCAGGCATCTCGCGCTCCTTTGTTTCCTTCATACATTTCCATGTTCTAGTACAGCGGCAGGGAAACCTGCATTCCGTTCTAAATTTACAATACAGTTTTTACGTTTATTTAAACCGGCATGGTGTGAGTCAAATATGACAGCGTTTTGCAATAACGAATGTATGAAACCGAAACCGTTCCGATGCCTGCGCTCTGTGAACTGTTTAGAGAACACTATTTATATTTAAGAACACAAAGGGAAATATAATATGTATATCTGTGTGTTTACACCATTAATTAACATTTGTTTTTCTCGACAGATAAGGTGTCGTAAAGTTAACCGAAAATTATTTGTAAACTAATACACTTTATTCCCTTTCGTTACCTTGCCTTCACGTCTACCACGATCTCACAATCTTACTTCGGGTCAAAAAATAAAGTATAGAAGCCTTCATTCATAAAGAAAAGTGGTCATAAAGAGGTCTTGGGATCTAAATTAGCGGATAAAGTTTATACGCAATCAGGTCGTAACCGACCAGCGGGGGATGGACTGATATTAATCTTGAATCGTAAGTGCACCTTATTATGCGTGTAGGGCTATAAATATGGCGTTTACGACCTTTTAATGTGTTAGTTAAATTATTTTTAATGCGTTTTTGGCAATTAGAAAAGACATATTTTAAGTGTTTATTTCGATGGGTTATGTAACCTAGCACTATAGATAATTTAGGTTTACCCAAGCAGCAACCCTGCCCATATGTAATTTTCTAACTAAAAAGGTGATATAGAAGCGGACACCCTCATACAATTTAAATACAGCTTATGTTTTCACCATAGACAAATATAATTCCCATTAGGCAATCGTAATCTATCACCGCTTTGTATGGATTTGATATAAGTGAACGAAACTAACCACGTGATGTTTCGTATGATCTGTCCAGTTAACACTCAGTGTCAAATAAATTTCACAGACCGTCGACCGTGTTGCAAAAAAATCTCTTCTCAGGGAATGCTGAACACTGTATTGTAAATTTCTTTTAACAAGCCAAGTGGAAACCAAAACTAAGGAGTCTGAAAGCTTTTACTATCCAGCCGAGGCTTGTTTCAGAAATTTATGGACATTTATATAGCAAAGCATTTATACTATCAATTTTCAACTAAATGGATTGGATAATTCTTTTTACGGTATTAAGGTCATTTAAAGTGAATCGACTCAGATTAATAATATTTTCTCGATAACCCCTTATATTCGAAATGGTATTACTTATTATAGAATATTTATTAATAATTATCTAATTTCTAGAAATAAATTGTAGGTAGATAAATTTACAAAGAGTAATAGTATGGTTAATGCCATAAGGCATACTCCAGTCCACCTTTAAGATATCTTAGAATATTAACAACTTTGTTCTGCAGGGAAAAAAACTCTGTCGTTGAATTTTGTGTAGGAACTTTTATATAACAAAATGATACTCTTTAAATGAGTGCTATTTATTTATATTTAATTTTACTTCAACCTTATTTGGCATAAGAACAATATTTAGGTACTTATTAAAAGTAGATATTATGATAATGTTGAACAATAACGGAGTTGCCAAGTGTTTTCTTTAATCCTTTATAAGAAATGAAAGAAAAAAGTACTTAATGCTAGAGCTCAAAGCTAAACTAAATACCTAGTACCTACTTATGCTTCAAAATCGTGATGAATCAAAAAAATGTACTTACCATTTTCTTACTAACATGTAAGTAGTACACGAGTTGTTTTCTTTCAAATGTACCAATAAATTTTAAATAGAGCAGCCGTAATATGTTAAATAGTTGCTTTAAAATCTAATAGCATAATAAAATCGAGAACATATATATCCGTTAGAATTATCATTCAGACTACTACTGAAACATTCATTCACTGAAACGAGTAAAACATTTTTTGATTTGTTTTATAAACATATATCAGGTACCTTTTTCAATAGATTAGGTACCAAGAACTGAACGAGAAATCAGAATTATTTATCTACCTTATAATTTATCTATATATTTTGTTAATTTAATGGTTTTACCTGACATTTATAGAAGGTAAGTAGGTAGGTAATAAAATCATCCAGTATATTAAACGAAAGTTCTGCAAATAAAACATATGATTCTAATTATAATTTTTACACATTGCAACGTCCTAGGTCTGCTATTATTTTCAAAATTTGTGTCATATGTAGTAAGTAACGAGAAGTTAGACTATGGCTCGGGACGACACCAGTAGTTCAGGTGAAGACGTCCGCAGCTATCACTAGACTGTTCCCCTTCCCCACTACCCGTGATCTCGAGACAACGTCATGGGTAGGTACTATAGTTAGTTATACAAACACTACAACATATACCTACTTTACCATTGATACTAAATGCCTATTTATAATATAACTTAGATTAGTTCAACTATTTGCCATCAAGTACCTACACAATTTATGAAAACAGTAATTTGTGTACAAAATAACCTGTCGGCACGTAAAGCGGCATGTGGGCAGATAATTAATTTCACATTTACTACCGAGGCTAGGCTTTGTAAACATGTCACCTAAGTACAAAATGTTAGAACAATATTGTTGAATAGTGTAGGTAATAATAAAACAATTAAGTTGTACACGTTATTTCAGAATTTTATTTTTTTTTAAGTTTGACCTTTCGTTTAATGAAAATGGCGGATATGGGTCGTTTGTTGGGACAAAGGAATTATGTTTCGTTTTTCAAAACACAGACGAAAACACGGGTTTTCATCCTAGGAGATGGTTAAACAATTCACAACCTTTTAAGTAAGTATATAGGTGGGTAAATACTGTAGAGGTATCGAAGATAGCTACTGGCCGATCTGTAGATAACATAGACTTCTATAATATGAACAAGGCATATTGTTCTATACGTACAATTGCTTATATAAATAGCATCAATTTTGAAGGCACACACATAAACATATATCTATCTCGTTCTTACTCAGCACTGTAACTCGCTGGAAAAAAATATAACACTATTTCAGTGCGTACAGAAACTGACATAAAGTGAAACATGAATATCCCTAAATACCTATTGAGGCCGAAAATCCGCCATGTTTAGCGCACCAAATGTCATTGTCAGTCAGTTCCGGTGGTACTTGTCCTGTCAAAAAGCTGTGGTGTAAATCAAAATAACTAATTATCTTTCAATATATTGCTCGTGATTTAAAATAATTGAAGCTATAAGTAAATAATTACGTTGCAAATATGCCAGTGTGTAGTGTAATAGGGTGCGGCAAAAGAAAAACACAAAATCAGCTATCTTTAACCATGCACAGGTATGCTATAAATAACATTAAAAATATTGGTTATTGCTTTTGTTACCGGGAAAATAAAGAAAGATTTACATTATAATTAGCAAGGTTCTTATGTGCGGTTATAGATCATGAATGGATTTGACTTATTTAACCATATTTTTACGTTTAAATATTGTTAATTTATTAGCTAGGGTTGTAGATTATTTATCGACTTTGATATCGATTTACTTACATATGACATGATAAAATATTTTTATTTTATCATTAAAACATATTTTATAGGATCCCAAGAAATTACTATAAAAAGAAAAAGTGGCTGGAAACATATGAATGCTTGCAGTTCAGTACTAGTACTTATTGAATTACTTAAAATTAAGTACATCTAAATTTGATCGCCTACACATAAATACACTATATTCAATTATAATATTTTTTTATTTCAGAACCAAACTCAAAAAATAAAAAATCTTGAAGATAAATGTGATTTTTTAAAGAAGAAAATAAAAGTGCGGCGGCAAAAGAAAAAAATTGCAGAGTTCCAGAATATTATAAAAGACCTACAGGAGAGGAACCTTGTCAACAACGAAAACTCTATAGTTTTAAAAGCCTGCGCAGGTCCTAACGACTTTTTAAAGAGGCAAATTTTGAAAAGTGAAGGAAAAACAAAAAAATAAAAATACGCGAGTTAAATATAGTTGTTTCATTCCAATGTGTAATAACCGCGAAGGCATCAGAAATTATTATTTGTAAGTCACTGAGTTGTTAAACGACAACTTTATAAAATCGTCATATTATTATCGTTTACTTGGCAAATTTGAAGCACGATCTTATCTTGGATTTCACACATCTAAATCAAAGTATCTTTGCACATAACAATATACTTACTTCCTATTAAAGTATTTATTCTACAAATAATTTACTCAATAATGTTTAAAATAAAATGAGCCAAGAACGTTTATCGATAAAACCTAATAACATTAAAATCTTTTGGGCAGCACTAAAACCGCCATGTTTAGTGGCCAAATGACGTCACATTGGCACGCATTTCTTGTTGTTGTTTCAGTGGTGTGGTAGATAACTAACATGTTTTTATTTAAAACTAAGTTTTCCTTTGACTTCGTCTGCGCACGATAAGCACCCCCGTTTGACACTTTTAAATAAATACCTAGAATTTTAATCCCCTGTGCTAATACATATTTGAAACTTGATACATTTCAGCCTCAAACTACTTACTCAAATTTTTGGTATCTAAGTAGGTACATAATAATATGTAGGTATTACTTTGTAGTTGTTTATGTCAGAATTATAAATTAACGTTGTTTTTGTTATTGACACTTTTCCTTAACCTAAGTCAGGAAAATTATAGGAAAGTAATCTGAACTAAATTTTAGATAGAAGCTCTTGGTGATTTAATATTTACAAATTGCTTGCTAAATAAAACTATTTATCAAAGATTAATTTATAAAGTTGACGAAGCTAGCGCGAAGCATATGTACTTCTAGTGCAACTTTCTAGACTCGAGGCACGTAATTTCCTATCCACCTTCAAATCGTTGTTGGTATACAATAAGCTGTGGAACAGTCAAATAATTTAGAATATTACATAACGTTAATTATGGTAATTTCTATTTCAGTTTTAGGGGTCCTAAAAATGGTAAAATACCGGCCTGAACAAATCTCTAGGTCTATAAATTTAACTAATAATTTATGGTTTTTGTAATTCTTCCATATGTGCTATGTGACATTGCTTTGTACCAAATATCAAGATTCCTAGTTTACGGGAAGTAGTCTGTAGGTTTTGATTCTGACTTAAAATAATAGATATTTAAAATGAATTGATTTGCTGAACATTACGAATTAAACAAGATTATATTTGATCCCTCTGTCAGCATCTGTCCAACTTCACTTAATAGTTTAATACCTAGTGAATGGGTAACACCTTTATGCAGGTTTGTATATTTACATAAATTCAATTGCTTATTTTCCTCTGCTAAATTAAATACATATTATTATGTAGGTATTTAATATCCGTGCTTTTTAAGAAAGCAATAATTTAAACCTTTAGTGAGTACCTTTTACATAACCATGTAAAGGTTTTGGGCTTAGATAGAATATTAAAGACTAGCTGTGCCCGCGACTTCGTCCCCGTGGAATAGTAATT
Source organism: Polylopha cassiicola (assembly GCA_038024825.1). Lineage (NCBI taxonomy): Eukaryota > Metazoa > Arthropoda > Insecta > Lepidoptera > Tortricidae > Polylopha > Polylopha cassiicola. Next base: position 7,338,286 of record CP149044.1, on the reverse strand, counting down.
CTTCATAAGGCTTCATATTTTCCCCGTTTTTTACACATTTTCGACTGTTTCTTCGCTCCTATTGGTCGCAGCGTGATGTTATATAGCCTAAAGCCTTCCTCGATAAATGGTCTATCCAACAAAAAAAGATTTTTTGAATTCGAACCAGTAGTTCCTGAGATTAGCGCGTTCAAACAAACAAACAAAAAAACAAACAAACTCTTCAGCTTTATAATATTAGTATAGTTTCGAGTCGAGTTCCAATTGATTTACTGCACGATATTCGTACTGCGCTTATATTATAGGTCAGCCGTTTAACACGAGACTCAGTGGATGAGGTTATGAGGGTCTAAGTAAACTCGGGTTTAAATTAATATGACGGTATTATCTTGACTAAAATCAAGTAGATATACAAAATACTCGCGAGTAGTTGAAAGTTCTAAATAAAGGTAATTTGTAATTGCTTGTAAAGCTTGTCTCAAACAGAACATTCCAATTAAGAGATAATTATTACTATGACATAGATATTATAATTATACGAGTATATCCCCATCTACATAATTGCTTTTGCCGGAAGCATGGTCCGGTCTGGTATTCTGTTTTAATTCTCATTTTGCTATTAAAACTGTTTCAGCTTGTGTCAAATGAATATTGAACAAACTAAACTTTGTGAAGCGAGAAAATAGTTCAGTTGTGCTTAACAATTGCGTAAATTGCTTTAGTACAGATTTACAGCAGACTGACATGACGCCAGTTCGTTTTTCAAATCGGCTTCATAGTTCCTCGTGGTTTATATCTTAAGTTTTCTAGGATGCCCGTGTATTTTATATTTATGCGAATATCATTGAGCACATCGCTACTTACCCAGTTGTTTGTTTATATTTAATTGCAAAAATACAATATAAAAATTATATAATATGACACTGTAATAGCACTACATAAGTAACGTACAAACGACGTAGTCACTTAATTTTTAAGAAAGTGTCTCGTAATACTAAGTTCTTGATTGTTCGTTTCTATTGTGTCATGTTGCCCAAATGTGCAGGCTATCATAAAATTTATTAAATCATTATCTGTTTTCGATAAATCCAAACAAACAAACAAACCTTTCCTCTTTATAATATTAGTATAGATTTTGATTTTGACGTGCCTTTGCATATTATTTATGTATAATATATAATATGTATTTTCATTTCGTAGTGTAATCTAATACATAAATTGTTGGAGATCATCATGGTCAATTTATTAATCTTTCTTACTATATTCTATCTGTTCTGGCACTTTTGTCGTTTTTACTACCAAACACCGGACTACTTATAAATACTCGATCCAAACTTTTATTTTATTTATTCCATCGCCCCTTTAAATTAGTTAGATTTTGTCACACATTACTACGTTGCAAAATAAATCGAGTAGAACTGTGTTTTAAATTAAATAATTCAAAATTCAGTTCTACTCGATCTATTATACTTGTCTACATATGTAGGTACACTCTCGTGCGTCAACGCGTCATTTGCAAATCGTAACAAAAATAAAATAAAACATGTATGTCACAAGCACACTGTGGTGTTTTTGTGATATGGTATATGTTTTATATAGGGTCGACGTGAGAGGTGTTATTGAAATATCATGCCGTTATTATTTTATATGATTTCCATTTTAAAAACCAATGATATGTATGTACCTACATAACTAGGATTAGATATTTGAAGTGTATTTCCACACTTAAATATTATATTATGACGTCATCATACCTACACAACCCGCACGTAGGTACAATATAGAACTTCGATTTAAATTTATAAGAATTAAATGTAATTTGAGAAACCATCAGTAATACATACGTACCTATTGCAAGTAGGTATACTTTTTTAATTATTTGACGTCAACAGGGAAAAATCTTGTTGCGGTTATTGAAGTGATTTCGATATAGAGTCTCGTTTTACATTAGTTAATTAATCTGAATAATCAAGGATCCATGAATATCAATAAATAAAGTTATGACGTAGTAGGTACCGTTGAGAATAAGAACGTTAACACGAGGTCTTAAGGTTCAATTTAATTTATAGAACATTCTTAGTACTTAGCTGTGTTACATCATGCTTTCAACAGAATTGATAAGTGACGTCATCAACTCCGTTTTAAAATCCATGCATTTTTATGGGCGTCGTTTGGAATACGTCCAGCAAATACGTAACGTTTAGTTTAACTGGTCAAACAAACACTCAGGGTCTTTTCAATATTCATATAAAAAAATATTCAGTATTTGTGTACTTTATAAAGTCAAAAATAAATTTATTAACATGAAAAGTTTGTAGTTGAATAAGTTTGGCCAGTGCTTATTGCTACGATTGATACATAATGTGTAAGTACCTATATAATGTTAACCATTAATGTGATTACAATAAGTAGTACCCATAAGTAATTAAAAAAGCTACAACGTAACAATATCAAATAAATAAGAAGGGTTATTTTTGTTTCCATTAGGTAAAATTAAATTGTAGTCTGATGGAGAACACCGCCATCTAGCATAATATGTCTGTAATAACGAGTACTGAAACGTTCTTGATTACTTACACCATGACTAAAGGAAAACCCGGCCAACAGGTGGTCTTGGCAGTCAAGATGTTCTGCTCTTGTTTTTTATCAAAGAAACAAAGAAAAAAAAACATATTCTGAAATTACTTTTGTTTTGAAGATCGGTATTGTAAATAGGTTGTTTTATTTTTTAGGTAGTTAACGTTCATAATTACATACTACTAGATACAGAAAGATAATCGTACTAAGATCATAATTTGTTTGTTTGTTGTAGATGTAGGTTAAAATAGATTTTTCTGTCCTCCGGCCAGTAAGCGCCAATTTTCGGGCCGCTGCGCTAAATGAAGTTGCCGCTTTTTAACCCCCGACGAAAAAACGACGGGGTGTTATAAGTTTGACGTGTCTGTCTGTCTGTCTGTCTGTCTGTGTGTGTGTGTGTGTGTCTGTCTGTGGCATCATAGCTCCCTAACGCATGAACCGATATTGATTCTGTTTTTTTTGTTTGAAAGGTGTATATGTCGGGAGTGTTCTTAGCTATTTTTGATGAAAATCTGCTGAGTAGTTTTATAATTAGGGGGGATGAAAGAGGGGATGGAAAAATAAAAGTCTACAAACATACTCGAGTGGGGTATCAAATGAAAGAGGATCACGTGTACATTACAAAATAGAAATTATAATGAAAATCGGTTGAGTCGTTCAAAAAATATAGGGTGTCAAAGTGGGGATGGAAAACCAAATGTCTACAAATATACCCAAGTGGGGTATCAAATGAAAGAAGATCACGTGTAGATTACAAAATTTAAATTGTAATGAAAATCGGTTGAGTAGTTCAAAAATTATGGGAAGTAAAAGTCTAAATGGTAAACCCAATATCGACAAATGTACCCGAGTGGGGTATTAAATGTAAGAGGATAACATGTACCTACATAACAAAATTCCATGTGAAATGGAAATTACTTAAAATAATAATTTATGTAGTAGATACCTACTTACAAAAAGTATGAAATAAAAAAATAAATTAAAAATTTAACAAACCCCCGACATAAAAACCTAAAAGGACTTTAAAAAGTATAACAATAATAAAAACTTAATATTAGTTACCTAAATATTAATATTTCTACAAAGAAAACGTCATGTCGGGGGGACCGTAGGTTTAGATAGATTGTAGGTATTAAGTAGTAACACCTAAATGACAAGCGGGCCCCCCGACATGACGTTTTCTTTGTAGAAATATTAATATTTAGGTAACTAATATTAAGTTTTTATTATTGCTATACTTTTTAAAGTCCTTTTAGGTTTTTATGTCGGGGGTTTGTTAAATTTTTAATTTATTTTTTTTTTCGTTGTTCGTTGCTGGCTTCGTCGAACAGAAAAATAGTATACTGACCTCGGCCAGTAAATAAAGAAGACTCAGATCACATTTTTGTCAACCTCGGCTTCGCCTCGGACGACAATTACATGTGATCTGAGACATTTTTTATTTTACTGGCCTAGGTACGTAATGTACTATTACTCGTATATCACATAGGTAATAAACAATGACCTACCTATTATCTGCTTTAATTATTTATTGCGGCTGTTTGCAACTATATTATTCGGAACTTAACAAACGAAATTCGTAACGTTTATTTATTTTACACTGTTTTGATTGTTTCTTTTGTATTTATTCATCGTGTTTGTTTGTGTTAAATACCAAATAATCGATATGCGATATCTACAGTTTATTTTATAGTAACAGCAAATATTTTTTGGATTCATGTTCCATGTAGTACACATTCTACTAGGTATATTTACAGCTACAAGTTCTTCAACAAAAGCTAGAAATAATAAAATGTACGTCGTGTATAATTTTGAACCATTAATACTTACAATATAATTTCTGATGCCTTCGCGGTTATTACACATTGGAATGAAACAACTATTAACGAATTTAACTCGCTTATCTTTATTTTATTTTATTTGCTGACGTTTCACTTTAGCGTTAGACATAGTTTGATATTGTTATTGTCAGCTCAGTCGTGCTACGATTATGGAAACTGTAAAGAATCCGAAACGTCAGCAAATAAAATAAAATAAAATTACGCGAGTTAAATCCGTTAATAGTTGTTTCATTCCAACTTACAATATTTTTATAATTTGAAATAGGAACATTTTTAATGGAATATTTTTAAACAGGAAATACTACTGGTTGCCTACTTTCTTTTCTTCTTCCAGAAAATGCTTTTATGATATTGTCGTCTGATATTGTAACGATATCGCTTTGAAGTCTAAGTAAACAGTCAGACAGGGTTTCAAAGAGAGATTCGGTCCTAAACTGTGTATCGACACGTGCTCAAATAGCCGCTGGCCATATCGAACTAGTGCTCGATATCCGCTAGTAAAATTAACCTACTGTTATATTACTGTGTGGTTTGTTGTATGGGTATATTACATACTACCATGTAATAATATCCCACCAATGGGTACCTGCACAACGCAAGATATGCAGGCAATTCAAGATAGATGGCGAATTTTTATTGGTGGACCTGAAACAGCAAGTTAGCGTATCACATACCTATTATATTTTCGAATATACGTATCTTATTTGCAAATCTGCTAAATTAATATAATTTATAACGATTTTCTACAAGGAGCCATGAAATGTTCTTCAAATTAGTTATCAGAAACGCTAATTCTAGTGTAAAGTTTGTATGATTAAGCAATAAATAAAGCAAAGTATTCCAGATTTACGATGTTAGTATAGATACGGTTAGATTTATTACTGTGTTATTTAGGCATAAACTCGATGATAAACGACAGAATTAGGGAGTATATGAGCTACGCTGATATCACAAGGAAAATATTTGCAGTAACTTATATACCCAATCCCTAGGAAAAAGGCAAACTCGCTTATAATTATATAACTATAAGTATTAATGGATATAAACAAAATTTTATCACTTATAAATTTTGTTATTTACCTACTAAGGATACTTATAATAATTATCTATATTAGAAATCGACAGTTATAACAAATTCAAACATTATCTTGGAATAAAATATAAAAAATGAATGTAAAACGTGAACAAAAATGTTTAATTAATTCTATTTAACACGAACAAAAAACAAAATTTGTAATAGATTGGTACCCCGCGCTTCGGGAAATGGAACCAATTCGTATAAGTAAAACCGAAGTAAGTATACTTAATATAAAAAATACCTGGTCTACAATGCATCTATGTGATTATGCAGTGAAATAATTAATCGATTATTGACTGAAATAAATAAATTCTAACCACTTCAAAAAAAACGCCGTAAACATACCTTATCTTAAATCTAATTACCAAAAATATGAGTTAAGTATACTATTGCAGGAAAACAAATCCTTGATATTCTCGTAATATTTATTACCGTAAAAATAATTCAAATGAAAGTATCACAATGAAAAGTACATCACAGACACATTATTAGCATCTGCTGCAATATGGTCGTAAAAATTTCATTTAGAAAACTGAATGTAAACACAAGTTATGGTTATAATAAAGTTTTTTAACAACTTCCTCTCAAACTTGAATCATCCGATGGATTTGGATTGTGTTGATGTTGTAATAAAATTATAGATTAGGTATAAAATACTTTTTCAAAAAACAACTGTTTATCTCGCGACAGATAGGTAGGCATATAACAGTTTGTAATAATAAACGTTTAAGAAATTTACTTCATTGGAATGAAACAACTATTAACGGATTTAACTCGCGTATTTTTTATTTTATTTTATTATTATGTATAATAGTAAAATATTTTGCGTAAAATGTAACATTAGTATTTCATAATTTAGAAAAGGGTAGTTTTTTCAAAATTTGTAATTTAAATATAAGGTAGTTTGCATAACTGTATAAATCACTTTAGCGTTAGACTATTGTCAGCTCAGTCGTGCTACGATTATGGAAACTGTAAAGAATCCGAAACGTCAGCTAATAAAATAAAATAAAAAATACGCGAGATAAATCCGTTAATAGTTGTTTCATTCCAATGTGTAATAACCGCGAAGGCATCAGAAATTATACGAGCATAAAGTGAAGTCCTGCAAAGTGTTGAATGACTTTGTTATGGTTGAAAAAAAAACGTTACCTATTATGAAAACGCAAAAATGTACACGTTGCGCTACTGTTTTTTATTTAACTATGCAGTGCCCCGAGGTAGGTCGCTTTGTTACCACAAACAGCAAAATGTAAGATTATTGTGAAGATAAATAACAACAAGGCAATTTCGTGTCCAGGAAATAGGTCTTCAATTGTCTACATAGAAATTTAATCTAGAGTTTCTTCCAAAACTCAAACAACTTTAATTTTGATTTTTTATGCAGTATTTATATTTTAAGCAGAAATGATTTGTTTTATATAAACGACACAATATATTTTAAACACGAATTTAAAAACATCTGCCGATTGTTATATAAAAAAATGTTGGGAAATATTTTTAAAGCGAGTAACACTTCAGAACACTTAAATTTGACGAAAACAAACAATCAAACGTAACTCAATCCCAAGTTAAAAATACGCTAAAATGAAAAAGATTTTTAATTGCCAAAGTTCTAACTGACGTGTTGTGTAAACAGAAACGGACGTGTAAACATGTTGTAAGTGGTCGTTCATTTATAGTTTCGGAAGTTGTGATTTTGCAACAATCAAGTGGCGTTGCGGATGCGGGTTTTGATTTTATACACTTAACATCGGCCCTATCACTTTGCGACTAAACACGCGTTTTCCCTTCATAACTATTCCAGTCCTAACATGTTAAATTGTAAACCCTGAGTGGTGTTAAAATTCCGTACGCGTAGGTACGTAAGTTTGATTTATACATGTTTATATGCAACCCCCGTAACGCGTTATGTTGACAAATGACACCATATTTTATATCAAGTAAATATTTCTTGTGCTGGTATGCCTCAGATTTAAAATTATTTTAACCGTGTAGCATGCATACATATCTCGTATGAGATGTAGGTGCCTATAAATGTTATTGTTTTCTTTCACGATGCTGGCGTGTGTCATGCGGCTTTTTTGATACGTTTCGTTTTATTACCTGTGTACTTTTTTACAGTTTTAATATTATCATATTGTTGACGCTTCAATTATGAAAGTCCGCTCGTAAAGTTAAAAAGCAAATTGGCTGATATTCTCATGACACGTGTTTTCTTCCACATCCCGCATACAGACATACATACCTACTTTTATCATTAATACCGGCTATTCCACCACCACCAAATACCTCTTATTAGTACTGAGCTTTGGCCATGAAACAGAGGAATGGAGCTGATTCTAACGCAAGGATAGGAAAGATTAATGACTTATTAAGCGTAAATAAATATTATATTTGTGGTGACAATCGAACCCCTTCTATTATTTTGGATACACAGAAATCAGTAATTGAATAATTTCTAATATACGGACTTTCGATGATCGTAACGTAATTATACCTATATATCATATATTAACAAAAGGAAATTAAAAAACAACTACGTAAGTAACTTCCATTATACCTATAAGTTGTTAGAGCAGCTTACGAAGTACTTACATACTTGAAAGAAAAACAAAGCAATTAACAAAATGTCATAAACTAACATCCAGCGAATATAGCAAGTCAGTCTGACTGAACACCATATTTCAGAGTAAAATACACTAAGTATATTTTATTATTTTTTGACGTCGGTATCAGGATTACAATTTTACTGCTATCATCAATTTCGGGTTTTCACTTTTTATTAACGCCAATTACCAAGTGACCCTTGTTTGTGCGAAAAAGATGTTTGTGTAAAAAAGAATAAGAATTTGTGTGAATAATCCAAGTATCGCTTATATATATTTCAATACAGGTAAGTATTATAATATTATTCATTAATTGACTAATATCCGAAGTTCTTGAACGCTTTGTTCCTTTTCGACGAGATCAGTGATTTAACTTACCTTTTATATAATATGCATTAAAGAAAAGGTAAGGTAAACAGGCAACCGAGCACTCACACAATAAATCCAGCACAATTTGTATGTATACTGTAATGTTTATTAAAAGTTAACGTTAATTAATCTAACAAGTCAATAATTTATAACGATAACTAGCGGCCCCGGCAGACGGCGTCCTGCACTTCCACGAATAATTCAAGACCAAAATTAGCCAAATCGATTTGTGCGTTCTGGAGTTATAGCGTCAGGAAGGAAAACCTAACTTATTTTTATATAATAGATTTCCTTCCATACAGCATACATTGCTCGTTAAATGGGAGGTGCAGTATGAATGTGTGTTATTTTTGTACTTATTTTAGCACATTTTTGTTATAATCCTTAGTTATTATATATAGATAGTATTTTTATTACCTACTCAACAAAGTGCTTGCACTTCAAAACTCGTAAAAAGCACTAAGTACGTTTCTGCGATTGATTTATGCATAGTTTGATTTATTTATTCTAGAACAAGGTCAGAGATGGACGTTTTAAATTTAAACCTGACTAGTTTATTCTTGTACCAAATGGACATGCGTCATTATTATCCGAATTTTATCTTCCATTCAACAATTCTTCCTAGGTATATGACAGACGCGTGCGTCGGCGAGACATAACAGGTATGTACGTGTATTTCTTGGAGCACTTATTTATTTCATTTAAACTAAACAAGTACCGTTATAACTTCGATCCTAATATATTTATGTAACTAATATAAAATAATAATAAATCAATTGATATAAATAAGTTGGCAAGTTGCTTATTATGACATGTCCCACTTCTATAGGCGAAGGCTTGAAATTTTTTAGAAAAACAGACGTAATTTTACATTCTTACTGACTTTTATTAGCACATGCGATGTTATTTAATTTTTTTTGTAAGGATTAATAAGGTTTGAACCCGCGATCTAATCTTCTCACATGTAGATAGCTCTGTTGTTAATTGTAATATATTTTTTTTTGTTAAAGACTTATCTAAATTTAAATGATTCCATTTGCCATTAATTGAAATAGATTAAAATGTTGTAGACAAAGAAGAGGACTAGTTTCAAAAATGAAATTTCCATTAAAATATGCAAAATACAATCATCTGCAGATGAAAGAGACCTTTGTTCTCCTATTTCACCATTAGCTTGTATATCGGTCAAAGGGAAAATTGAGTTACTAAACAAATATAAAACTGGTTTGTTAATTGTAAATGACTAGACTAAAATATACCTGGAAGATTTTATTTTGTAAAATCACACATTGAAAAATAAATATAACGAATGAAACCCGCATATATGAATTTATTTTGTTATTATTTATTTCACTGGACTGTGTTAAGTATTGTTACACTTTACAGAAAAATATACAAAATGCCACGTTTATCAACGATAAACAACGCCGCCAACATTTCAACTGAACTTATTTTTAGGCTGAACTATTTTTCCTCGTTATCTCCAATCTAATAAACTAGTGTTCATTTAGTTCAATATTTGAAAAACATTTGTTCGTTATTTAGCAGCTAATGGTTTCTACCTAACGCCTGATTGCTACGATATTACTTTGGTTATCCAAACTTTATGAATTCTACTACACTTTCGATAACACAATACATTCAATACATTAACTATGTACATATTTTTTTACTATGGGTAGGTTTACATACATGTACATTTTAATTATCCGTAGGTACCTATATGTAGGAATAATATCGCACACCTAGATCTAGGGAGCTAATTCAAAAAAGTAACTTTTTCAGGAGAGGCGAAAAACTGGTTAACCTATCCATATGCACGCATGAGTTTTCTGTATAGGTTTATGCTTTTTATAATGAAGCTAGCAGAGTTAGTTTAAATCTGTTTTAGTGGTAAATGGGTTTTGCTGTAAGGAATCCGATGGTGTGCATAAGTCAAATCTTCAGGTTTTTGAGTTAGCTCATTTTAGATCTAAGTGTGCGATACATATTATTATGTGGTTGTAAACTTAAAGAAATCTATCCAGTCATTTAGCAAGCTAATTGTAATAAACCTTATAGTAAGTAAAATTTATAGTATGTAGGTACTTAAAATTTTCATCATATTTGTGATCACACACTTTCCAACAATACAAGCAAAATGAAGATTTCCTACCGTAATTTTAAAACAGACATCCAGACGTCCAAGTGCGTAGCAGGTAGTCCACGTAGAGTTCGGTAGCATCAATTAAAAATCGCTGAGAATCCCTTTTATATTTTTTAAAAGACGGAATGTGTAGGTATGATGTTAGTTAAGACTCAGTGTTTCACGGACGGACCACTGAGTCTTAACTAACAGGGTACGGCTATTGAACCCCAAAAACTATATCGAAATCGGAAATGTCGTCATCAGCTTAACGTAGCAATTCAAGACTAGAAATTGAATCACTCGAAGAAATTCTTTCACTTTATCCACAAATCGCTGTAATTTCACAAATGTCTTTCAATTTCGTTCTGCTATTGGGTATCGGAAATATTGCTATGAATCAAATTATAGCTTGTCAACTATGTTACTACGAAGATATTATGCAAGTTATTTTTCTTATCAAAACGCTGCATTATATTCATATAACCTACAAATCTTAAAATTTCTTATGTCTCTTAGCAATTCTCGCTTCGGCGGGGTCATCAGTAATGCATGATCCCGGCCACCTGGAATTGAGAGTTAAATATTGACGGAGCTGCAAACTTAGCTATGTCTTCACTGCTGTCGGCCTTACAAAATGTCTGTCTAGTTTCAAGTTCACTATACTCGTATACTAATAATTCAACAGTTTTGTCCATGACAGACTATATTAATCTTCTTATATATAAAAATGAATCGCAAAATGTGTTGGTAAGCGCATAACTCGACAACGCCTGGACCAATTTGGCTATTTTTTTTAAAATGTTCGTTGAAGTCCAAGGATGGTTCTTACGGCGAGAAAAAATCGAATTATTGCCGGGAAAACCCTAAAAACAGCCCTTTTCTTTTCCCATACAAATGTTGTCTAACTAAAGTTACCTAATTTGAATTTCGAACGGGCAGGATGACGTCTGCCGGGACCGCTAGTTATGACTAAAACGAAGTTTACTATAATTATCTAAATCATAAACTGGGTGTAGTAGGTATAATTCACGAATACCTACACTGAATATCATCAAATTGTTGTCTTCAAACTGTTTATAAAGAATAAACAAGACTATTTTCTTTTAATTTTCCTATTATATTGACAAGCACTTCATAAAGAATTAATCAAATAATCATTTCTTACCTAATACAGGAATTTCAGGAATGACTACTAAAAATTAAGATTGATATATTTTACCGCTTCATCTATGAATACTTAATTTGAGTAAAGGGGTTAATGGCAATCCTGACAGGGGTAGGCACTGCAAAGCAAAGTAGGATTTAATTTTAGCGTTTGAACTTCGACCTACTGTTCAAAACCTTCAAATTACTAATGGTCTGTCTAGCTGAAAATACTTTACAAACAAGTGAGTACAGGTAATAACAAAATATAATATTTCTCCTCTATTCTTGGTGAAATGTCCTTAACGGATCTATTCCGAAAAGTTTTGAACTGTCATTTATCATCCCGTCCCAGTAATTCGAGTCACGTACCTACTTACCTACCGAAGTAAGGGAAAGATAGATCGGAAGATCGCACTCCGCGTATCCGCGTACTAAGACCAGATGTCATCACCAAAATAATAACAGGTAACTTATTCATTCCATTTTACTCGTAAATAAGAAATCAACATCATTTTCAGGCCATTTGTTCCAAATATAAAGGTGTTAAATAAAATAAAGCTTTAAAAACTACTTATACCTAATGGAATTCGCATAAACAATTAAAGCAAACCCTATTTAAAATGAAAGAAGGCACAAATTTGATATTAATGAAACGAGACTAAACCCCTTTTCAAAATTAACTCCTAGATTGTGGTAGCTCGAGGACACGAACTTGATCTTAGTCGAGCTGAGTTCGTGGTTTTGACTAAATCTAATTCATTAAAGACCTTTGCGCAATAAGTATAATATCTCTACATTTTCATTAATAGATCAATACATAGTATAAAACAAAGTCGCTCTCGCTGTATGTCCGTATGTATGCTTAGATCTTTAAAACTACGCAACGGATTTTGATGCGGTTTTTTTTAATAGATAGAGTGATTCTTAAGGAAGGTTTATAGCCCCCGTGTGAAGCCGGGGCGGGTCGCTAGTAATATTATATAGTTTTAAATCGTATTAGTTACTAATAAAACTGATTTATCAAGCTTATAATTCTTTTTAAAAACAACTGCTGAAAACACGAGGCCACAAATATTATAGGTACATAAAAACGTTCCGCGTAACTTCGGAATTCGGATATATATTTTTCTCTTTTGCTTTAAGGCTAATCAGCTAGTATTTTTTTGTACCTACTTGCAGCAAAGCTGGCACGCCTCTTTCACTTCATTAACGTTTAATATTACATAATTATTATTTCTATTTAAACATCCGTTCAAAATCGCTTGGATTTTCGATAGTAAGTAAAGGATGATCGCCCTTTACAATGGCATTGGAATATCACAATTAAAATTAATTGCTGACTAAATTGAGATAGATCTTCATTCATTCCGAAATTATTGTAAATCTAAAAGATAGTGAATTCTTTATTTATCAAGATTAAATAACTGATCTCACTTCTATAGATAATAAAATTTTAGGTTGGCACAAAATTGAGAATAGCAAACTAAATAGGTAGATTAGGTAGGTACTATTAAGTTTCGACCATAATAATTCTGATTCGTTCGTGATCATACGATTGCAATAAAATAATTGTAACAGATTAACTTTTAATTTCTGATGCCTTCGCGGTTATTACACATTGGAATGAAACAACTATTAACGGATTTAACTCGCGTATTTTTATTTTATTTTATTTGCTGACGTTTCGGATTCTTTACAGTTTCCATAATCGTAGCATGACTGAGTTGACTTTAGCGTTAGACTTTTGTCAGCTCAGTCATGCTACGATTATGGAAACTGTAAAGAATCCGAAACGTCAGCAAATAAAATAAAATAAAAATACGCGAGTTAAATCCGTTAATAGTTGTTTCATTCCAAAGATTAACTTTTTTTAAATAGTACCCAAGTAAGTAATTAAGGAATTGTAAATACAAATATATATATATTGTTTTAATGATGACCGTGAAGATTCTACCGTAACGGCTTAGTAATTATTTTAAGGTGTCCAAATATCTTTATTTTAAAATATCGTTTTGGCTCAATTTTATTTGCTAGTTAAATAAATATCCACATACATAGGTATACATAATAAGTGATATATTATTATGTATACCAACACAAAATTAATAATAACTTACTCGGAATTTTGAAACAGGTCTATACAAAAAGAAGATTAACTTTCCAACTTACTTTACATATTCAATAGGTAGAACTCACCTTGAGGAAAAGGTTTTCATTACTTTTCATTATGTAATTATAAGAAAATAACTGAGATATTATCTTAAAATAGGGATCCCATCCTTATTTATGAAAGACCTACCCTTTTCCACTGAATATGTACCCTACTTAGACCATAAAAATATTGAGATAAAAGAATGAAAATAATAATTATCATAAAGGTTCCTTCTATATTAATGTAAATTTATAAACGCTTGAAAATGAATACGTATAAACAAACCCTACTTGCATGAAATAATTTATGATTTGTAAAATTCGTTAGGTAGGTAATGAGTATTTCAAGAAGGTATATATACCTATAGGTAAGGATTGTTAAATGAAGTAAAAATTGGAATTAAACTAAAACAAGAACCGATTGAACTCGCGAATTTTATTATATTTGTTGACGTTTCGAAAACTTTACAATTCGTAGCCGACTGAGCTGACGCGATGACGATAGTCTAACTCTAATGTTTTACATTATACAAACTAACTTAATTTTGAAATTGAAATAATTAAGTTAGCTGGTCTGTTAGTTGGCCTGTTTTAAAATAACTATGAAATATTTATGTTTCATTCTACTTTCTCTTGTTGACAAACAACACTTACCTATTTATTGTGTTGTGTGTGGAAGTGATGCATCCCTAATAGGCACTTGCAGTCACTTCAATCGAAAAGAATAAATCACATGGTCAACGGCGATGTGAATGATGTATTGGACAATCAACATTTCCAGGAATAAATCATTTCAAATGAATCCAACGTTATTTCACACGTCAATGGCGTGCACTGTATGCTGTAACTGGAAAATCTGCGTATAAAACGAGAACGATTTATTTTTTTCTAAATATAAACTTAGTTATGGCTATATGTTACAATACACATAATGTTAAATCAATAATTTATTGTATTCGTAAGTAGGTAATCACATTACAAAATATGTTCACGAAGGTATAAAAGTAAGAACCTTTTTTTCAAAGTAGATTCGTAAGCAGATTATTTTTAGCTTTTTATATAATATCGATATTTGAGACGGAATGTTAAAAATTTATGAAAATTAATTATATCTAAAATTTGTTCTCGACCTTCGTAACTTGAATGAGGATCGTGAACAGGTAAATCACGGCGATCTATGGGGAGGGTTATTAATGAACCAACGGTACTTCAGAAAAACGCAACGAAAATTAAACATTATTTTTCAGCGTCCATTGCCAAGCATCAAAACATGGAACGTGGGATATATAATGATGTACAATAAGTAAATAATAGAATAGTAATATTCTTTCAAAAACAAAGAATAAAACATAATAAAGACATATGATATGATTTCTCGATAGATTTCTGAGGGAGTAGGAGGCCTAGAGTTCATGATATCCATAGTAATTGGCGTTCTCTGCCCACAAACTCTTCTTTTCATTTATTTGTCTCGTTTGCTGTTAATTAAAATAAAAATATTAAAAGTGACTAGTTACCAAATGACGTAATCAGGTTTTTTGTATGCATCTATAACGAAAACCATGAATAAATCACGACAACTGGTCTGAACTGGTAAAATGGAAATGGAATTGGTGAAAATGGACGAAAATGAACGTTTTAATATTCGAATATAAATAACTGGAAATAAACTTGGGTTTCGAGCTGGTTTTAATACATGGAAGTACTTACCTATCTACTGCGGTAGAAAATAATTTAGTGGCTAGCTTAGCTTATAAAGTTCTACTCAAATCTACTTGTATATGTTTATTTATATTATGACTTACTATCAAAACATTCACAAATAACAAAGATCTTTATTCGATACTAGCTGACCCAGCAAACTACGTACCGCGTTTTTTAAAAGTTTTTGGTAAAAAATAGAGATTGATGGAAGACAAGTAAAAGTTTAGGGTTATATGAAATTTTCAATGTCGATTCGTAAACAAATAAAAATACTGCATTTTTAAAAGTTGTGGTGGATCCTCTTAATATTTAGGGATATATGTAAAGTAGATTCTCAGACCTACCCGATATGATCACAAAATATCAAAAAAGTTGGTCCAACCGTTTCGAAAGAGTTTGGCAACAAACAAAGCGACACAATAATTTCATATCTTATATTAATTAGGTGGTATAAATTATAATAATTGGGTACTAGGTTATAATTCTAGATCAAAGTTTCTAAATTGAGGTCCAACACATACGTTACAAAAGTTTCAATATCTACAACCCAAGACTGAGACAAGTGCCCGGTTCATTACAATCACGAAAGTACAGATTTCGCGTTTCGGCTTTATCACCGCGTATCAGTTCCGACGCCAGTGTATTACTATGCCAGTCTGACTCGAGGTATAGCCGAGGTCGCACGACCTACGCCGGACGTCATTACACGAACGTGTGACGCCATTTAAAAAGTTTAAGACGTTCAATCTGAGTTTAATTTTTTAATCTGTGTCGGTTTCCACTTTTGAATGTGAACTTTTTTTGTTTGTTGTCATCAATCGATAAAGTTGGAACGAGTTTGGTTTGCGGTAAGTTTCTGTCATTTGATAATTTATTTTGATATTTTGCTTTCTTTTGTTTTTAATTGGTACCTAACCAATAAATCATTTTAGAGGCCTGTACACTTATAAATCAGATTTAGCATTTAAACTTTTAAGTTTAAGAAGCAAAATATTATTTAACAAGTATATTTCAAAAATAAATATTAACAATTATCAAGTTAGAAGTCTATTTTATCTTGGCAGCATGCAAAATAGTAAAGAATATGTTTAATCAGATAGTAGCAAGTAGGAATTTGGGATGAATTAACGACGACGAATAACGTCTCTAAGGAAAAGCGTTTTATACAAGTAGACCATTTTTTAACTGAAATATTTGTAGCTTTCATACTTAGTCTTAACTTCAATAGTCTCATTAAAGTAAAATAATAGTACTTAGTAAATTCCTACTTTCTAAATTGATATTATAAATCCTTTCTTTTTCTATGTTGTTTCGAGTTTTTATTTAAGAGGGCCCATACAACATTTTAATAAATAATGGTACGGAAACCTTCGTGCGCGAGTCCGACTCGGACTTGACTGGTATTTTTTAAAGAATTGTGGTATCTACAATGTTTTACTAGTTTCAGAAAGAAAAATATTTTTCCTTCGTCGCCTCTATACTTGTGTCCGATAAAAATAACAATATCTCTGGTAAAACTAGATAGCGTTTAAGATTACGGACGAGAGTGCTTTCTCGAGCCATAATCCTTAAAATAATAGAATTTATAGCTTATTTAAAGTAGTTTCACAAAAACAACAAACAAAGTGTTTCTCTTAATATTAATATCTAAATCTATAGGTAAGGTACTCAAATATAACGAGGTCAAATTCAGATCAAGATTAGACGTTTACCTTATCTTCTATCAATGCATTTTGATACGCAATGTTTTGTTTCTAATCATTCAGAACTAAAATAACAGATAGTTAGGTACCTACTTACATATGCACACACGCACATACGTACAACTATAAACATACATATTATTATATATATGAGCCCAATTTAATACATAAGTATTAAATTTCAAAGTCAAATAAAAAAACTAACGCCATGCTTTTAATTACATTTTTGGGTTACCACACCGTCTCCCAACAAAATACGAAATTCACTACATATCTGCCTGTCTATGTGTTACAGCCGATTTGCTCCAAAAGTACTGAATTTAATTGAAATTTGGTTCAAAAAAAGAAAAAATAGTCTTCATAGGCGATTTATTTCGAATATCAGTATAAACTTTTAGGTAAGTACTTACTATTAGAATGAAACAACTATAAACGGATTTCACATATTTTATTTTATTGACTGACGTTTCAGAACCTCTACAGTTTCCATAATCTGCACGACTGAGCTGACGATAGTCTAACGCTAAGGTGATTTATGAAATTATTATAATACTTGCTAATTATCAGAGATCGCAATAGGTAGTGCCTATTTACCTAAACTTGGCGGGAGGAGGTGACTAAGAGTGGTTACAACCACCAAAAATATTATTTATTTTTATCGAACGCGGGATTTCCCGGGATTTATAAGAATACATAATCGACACAGATTCACACTCAGCGTCAAATGATTAATAAAATTAATACTTTGTGAATTAATACTTTGTAAATCTGTACCATTAGTTCAATACATTACAAATGAAATCTGAAAGATACATTCATGATAACATAATTTAAAATAAATCAATGTAACAAGATTTACAAGTAAAATAAAACGTATTAATCCTTTTGAGGAATATAGAAAATGTTTATATTCCTATGCCTGACGGACCACTCGTATGAGTCACCTTTTGAGTTCTCAACGTAAGTTTCGGCATTAAACAATTACATTTCATAAACCATTACACCCTGAGTGTGAATCTATATCGATTATACGTATTCTTATAAATCCCGGGAAATCCCGCGTTCAATAAAAATAAATAATATTTTTGGTGGTTGTAACCACTCTTAGTCATCTCCTCCCGCCAAGTTTAGGTAAATAGGCACTACCTATTGCGATCTCTGCTAATTATGCAAGTCCTTACTCAGTGCATATCAGTTTTGACTATTCTGGGAATTGTTTTGTTTTCACGTTTTAAGCGCGATAAATTGGCAAGTCAGTATCATGCGATATCTTTAGCACGCAAGTCGAACTCGCATTTGACCGTTATTTTTTAATCAAATATTTAAAAGATGATACGTATGTACATCATCGAAAGGTACGTTGCGTATGAATGTTGAAATGGCGGTTGTTAAAGAAGAAATTATAATATTTTTCTTCATATATAATCAGTAAGATTTTACTGAGTAAAACTTTACAGACAGATAACTTATCTCTAATTTGACACATAGTAGGTAGGTGCTTTATAGTCCATTTATCAATAAGTTAAATATCACTTTTTGGGTCATTGAACGTTACTTTGACTCACACTTCTATGTGGGTATAATTATTAATACTTAGACAAAAATACGTACATGTAGTTTAAATCTCAGCCATTACCTATTTAACGACCTGTGGGTAAATTCAATTTCCCATAACATAGACAAATAATTAATTTGTCCAAATATATTTTTTTAAATGGATCCAAAGCGTATCCATGATATTATAGTGTAAGACCTAATGTTCATTTGTGTTTTTGCTCTGTAACTGATTCTATCTCAATATTATAAGGCGAAAATATACACCTCATCCCATCACCGATTTAAATGAAATTTAGTACCTACGGTGACAGTTTGCGTCCCGGGTCATAGACGAGTTTTTTTCTGGAAATCATCCCTTAACGGATGTAATGTAATACCTCACTATGAAAATGTAATAAATTGGTGTAAAGTACCTACCACCTAAGCTGCACAAAGGGCTAATTCTACACAGCCGAACACGGGAGGAAGTATTCAATAAATTATTTTGTCTTCATGAATCTACAAAATGAGTTGGCATGGTTGACAAGTAGGTAATATTATGATTGACGTCATGGGAAAGGATGGAATTCGAGATAAAAATGGTTTCTAAAGTTGGTAAAATACATCTGATTAATCGTACTCGTTTAGATAAAGGTAGGCAGGTTTAAGCATAGTCTTAGATCTATTATTATTATTTTACGGAATAACGCTGCCTATTTCCCCTATCACTGACGGTGGCGGTTATGACGTACTTCTCGAGCGACGAATAATCGTCACTCTCTCGGTTTCCCCTCGAATGTAGGGTACATTTAGTACACGAAGGTTTTATAAAAGTCAAAACCTTGCGCGTTTTCTATGACAAACCGCAGTCTTCCTCTAAATTTGCCTTCATACATAGGCCTATAGCGCTCAATATTTGACAGATATCTTTCAAATGTCAGCCGTGTACTCGAACAATATTTTAAGTGAAAGTATTTGAGTATATGATATAATAACCTATTTTGTTCAAATAGTACTTTCTTACGTACTTTTTCAATTAATAAAAAAACACAGTAGGTACCACTCGGTTATTATGAATTAATTGAAGGAACCCCTTGAAATTGTTAACAAATTAATACTTTATATAATAACCAACGGAACAGGAGGCAATAAAAACATAATATAAATGGCATTCCAATATTAAAGGGTCTGGTATTCTACTAGTGATAGTAATAAAATTGAAGTTTTACGACTTTAATCTTAAGTACGCTGAGACAGTTAAACATTTTTTTTTTAATTTAACTCTAAAAAAATAACGAACTTGATTAGGAAAATAAAACGACTTATTTTTTGTAATTCAAATTCTGGATTTCCCCACAGTATTTCAAAGTCGACTTAGCGAAAACACGATTAACTAAAAGTATGAATGAGTGGCACAATCTTGGCGGTCTGACAGTTACTGCAGGAGTTAAGCGGAACTCGAGGGAATTCATATTTAAAACGGCGAAAAGGAAAAAGGTACGTTAAGAAATCAGTCTGTAATTTATGAAGAATTACCTACCTCGTAGCTACAACGAGTTCGTGTAAAGGTTAATGCGTACTTACAGCTTTCAAAAAGGCAGGTACGAGTAATATTAATAAAATTATCTATAAATATTTTTGTTAGGTAAATTTGTACAGTTTTATATTTAGGTACATTGTCTCTATTTAAAATATCATTTTTAGCATTAATAGTGAAATAAAGACACCTTCCCATACATGTTCTGATTGATGTCAAAGATTTTCCAGCATCGAATACGAACGTACTAGGTCTTGATAACTCAATTTATCAAATACAAGTTCTAATTCAATTCCGTATTGATTTATCCAGTTGCATTAAAGCAGTTGTAACATATCAAATTCCTGTTAGCCTACTTAAATTGTGTTACCAACCCAGAATTCCCGAAATATTAATAATTATAGTTAGTAACGTTGAAGCACGATTTTACATCAAGTATAAGTAATAATTAAAAGTTACGTACATACTACCTGTTGACGATTCAACCTTTTTTTATAGTTTTATACTTTTTATTTATGTTTTATGTTTTGAAGAATTATATTTGTGTTTTGTTTTTATATTCAAAATTGTAAGTCAGTTGGTAATAAACAGTGATAGAAACCGCTCGCTTTGTTTTAAATGTTTATAATTAGTTAGTATACAGTCCATACTACCTTTTAATAAAAAAATCGAGTTTTCATCAAGAAGAATATGTTACATCACTTCCGCAAGATAATGTATTATCTCACCAATTTCAAGTGGTTTTGAGATTAAACAAATACCACTTACTTACATTGTTCTTTTATTGTGTGCAAATCTAAGCTAAACACAGATTTCATTTTCATATTTTCTTTATTTGGAGATTTAAACAATTATACAAAATATCACTGCATAAAAACTTATTATTAGTAAACAACGATGTAAAATGATTTCACAAATTTTAAAACAAGGTATAAAATTGTTATAAAATCCCGATTGCATGTGAAATGCAGGGTCAGAAAGATCTGACATGACGTCAAACACATATTATTTAATAAAATACGACCAGCAACAGAGATACATTTCCATGGCCATGTTTCTCCTTATTTTTCGTTGCATTTTAATGAATTGCATATTTTGTGTGTCAGGAACTTCAAACCAAGTGAAATTCTGGAAGGTTACGTATTTAACATATATGAAATACGTACAAAATTCAACCGGCGCATGTGAAATGCAGGGTCAGAGTGATCCGACGTGACGTGATATGCCAGTATTTGATTTAATAAAATACCAACAGCAACTGTGAAGTTACTTTTTCCATAGGTATGATTTTCCTTATTTTTCGTTGCATTTTTAATGGGTTGGCATATTTTGTGAGTGTCAGGAAGTCTTAACCGAGTGAAATTTAGGAATTTCGTATTTTACAAATAAAATAGGTACAGAATGTTATATTGTATAAAGTAACTTGTGACTCGTTAATTGTAGGTAGGCAAAAAAATATAAAGAAAATGTCTAACTTCAGGATGGTTGGACGTCCATACCTTATCGGGGACGAGTATGGTCCAACCATCCTGAACCCCACGTACATGATTATTTATTTCACAAATTTTAATTACTTACTTCATTTGATGATTTGAGCATAAATAGTTATACCTACCTAGAAAGACTAAAACTTACCAGAAATTGTATTCTGTGTAAAGTGTGTCATACCCGGAGAAACAACAACAACAAACACAGGTCGCTAAGAAATCAGTTTAATTTAATTTACTTGTTATAGAATATAGTACAGTTTTTAACGAGTAAATAAACTTTAATATACGGCTCTCGCCGACTCACAGTTACGGAGCAGATAATTATAATTAGATATAGCCCTGAGGCAGTGGAAGCACACGTACCTATATCATGTATTAAATATCGAGCATACACCATGTTACGAGAATTTAATATCGTGAAGAAATATTCATCAAGCTCTAGACGAAAGCATATTTTTTATCTTACTTAATGTACCTATGCTTCCCTAATGGTTTTTACTTGTAAAAAGAATATTTCTTTAGACGTGAAAATTTTTTTGCAGGTATTAAATTTATTAGGTTAGAAATGAAAACATTACCCACTACCCATATCGAATTGGTTAAATGTCTTTTTGATTCGTAATGAAGAATATTACATATTATTACCTATATTATCCCGATAATTAAAATATATCTATAATTGAGTATATGAATACTAACCTAAGATAAATTACAAAAAACAATACCCAGTTCATATTTACGTCCTGAATGTGATTTCATTAATCAGAACTTATTGAGTAAACAAAACGTGCGGATGCACGGATGTTTCATTGTTTTAGCTAGCCTTTGAGTACGGAGCAATGAAAACGTTATTCACGAGTAAGCATACCAACTGCAATTCTGTTTTTACAGTTCTCTTTGACAAACAAACAGTTTTTTCCAGGTTTGAATTAATTGAAAGTGCTATTCATTATTTTCCAGAAATACGGTTCGATTGCACAAACTCTATCTTAACTAATTATTTCACCCAATAACTTAAATCCCGCAACCTATATTCTGAATAGCTGAATAGAACTCTCGTTAATGCTGTCTCTCTCAATCTAATTCATATAACGAGGAGTGAAAGAAACGGATTACTTTCGCTTTTTGTTCATCAAAATAGATGTCCTGAGTATTACCCGTTATACTACCTAATGCAAGACTTATCGCAACTAAACCAGTTTCATTTCCTCGTCAGATAATGCGTTGTTAATACGTTTATACGTATTTTCTTGATAGTTTTTCTTATCTATTATTGAGCAAATTATCTGTTCCGATGACTTTCTTCTTTTAGTTTATTTTCCTTCAATCTGGTTTAGATACCTACTCTATGATAATTTATGCATTTTTTCCTTATTAATAAAACATGTAAGTAGGTACTTAATCGTAACTTGTATATAATTAATGTAGATATTTATAGTATCTAAGCTGAAGCATAATGTTAATTTCTATGAATTATACCTACAAATTTTAGACACTAAATTTTAAAGTGTGATTTCTATGAATTTTTAGAGACAGTAAAGGTCTTTATTAAGTGTCAATAGGGATTTTATATATTAGTAAAATTCATATAATAACTTCTTGGTGTTCAGTGAAGAGTAGTTCTATTAGGTATATATTTACTACAAACTTTTACTCGTGAAATTCTAAATTTTAAATTTTGATGCCGAATACGATGTTATGATGCAGACATTTTTTTTAGGTAGGTACTTATATCAAATAAAAGCGTTTATTTGAATACAAAATATAGTTATTCAATATTCTTTCAAACTACAGAATAAATATAACCTTTGAGAGCATTGAAATCGAGTTGGACTTTTGATGCGTGTGCCCCTTTCTAAGAAAGGCTTACTAAAAACGGATTTATATGGAAATATCGCTCTAAATCTGTACGAGGAAAATGTCAGGGAAAACTCGTTAAGAAAGTGTAGTTCCAATAATGGCATTTCTTGTGCATAGATTTATGGTGAACCACTTGAAGTTTGTGTATTCATTCGATGTTAAAATAATTTTATAATTCGTTTGACAAAATGTGTTAGTTAAAAATACTTTTGTCTTCCGACTTCAGTTACTTTGTGTGGTAGGTTAGGTTAGAAGGAGTTGAAAACTGGCATGAAGGTAATGCCGGTTTTCAACCTTTCCATGACCTTTCGATTTAAAAATTGTACAGTTATAATATTATATCTTATCAGTCACCATCTTCCGTCTTCGGTGAACATATTTTCAATTTTAAATTTTCAATATTGGAAGACATAATAGTATTATTTGAATTTCTATTCACCGGTATCCACTGCCGCATGGTGCATTAGTTGCATTGACGATTGCTCGCCGGTGAGCTGAATAAAAACATTTTTATATAAATCAAATAAAAATAAGGCGTGTTAGCCCAAGAGTGTTAAATGCAGACCTAAGTCAGAACTTATTATCAAATGGCACTAAGTACTGTCTCACTAAATACTCCCAATACGTACCCAGTCTTTTTCAAAATATTCATAATAATAATAAAAGCCACGCTACATAGCCTTTGGAATGGAACTATAAATAATAATAGAGTGCCAACAGTTGGTGTTCAGAGTATTCAACTTATCGGGATGGTGTGAGAGCAAACGCTGAGCAACTTTGACCAGTATACATAATAGAAGGTATATAAATTAGGGTAGGTATATCAAATCCTTTTAAATATTCAAAAAAGCTACTTCACTTGATCGTCACTTAAAAATCTGTTTTTAACTCTACGCACACACCTAAATACGAGTAGGCACACAGCGATAATTTATGGAATGGGTAAAGACTTTAGCGTTAGACTTTTGTCAGCTCAGTCATGCTACGATTATGGAAACTGTAAAGAATCCGAAATGTCAGCAAATAAAATAAAATAAAAATACGCGAGTTAAATCCGTTAATAGTTGTTTCATTCCAATGGGTAAAGAGTTAAAATTGCGGACCATCCATCTCATGATGACTATTCGGTGTAAGAATATGCTTATTTACCTTTGATACCTTTCTATTCCTTGATAGCTTACCTATGTACATGTGACACAATAACTTGTTGCTCTCACATTCCGTAGCCCTCTTCTTTGCCATGACTCAAAATCACGCGTTATCACTAAAACCTTTAATAACATTTTTAATCACACGCATATCCTGTGACATACCTTTGATAAGCCAGAAAGCTTTATCATTATAATTTACAGCAGCAACACAGCCATGCGTCGTGTTCGTACGTGACAGTATTAAGCAGCCTAATACCCTTAACTTTTGTCCCAAAACCTGCCAAACATGAGAAACCTTATTACTCATTCTATCGGCTCTGTTACCTTGATCCGCGGGTGTTGATAAGCGGAGCGTATAGAGAGAAAGTATAAATATTAGGCAGTGTATCAATTTATGCTATCTACCACGTAATAGACAGATTTTATGAATAAATTTAATAAAAAATAATTAAATAAATAGTTCAGAACATTTATACGTTTTACGCTCGTCTTGATGTCTAAGGTGGTTGAAATTTGTTACGTGGAAAATCCACCAAAGATACCAAAATTGTAACAGCCATGGAAGGCTATTACAGTTTTGGTATCTTACCATATTAACGTGAGAACGCATACATGCAAATACTTATCTGTTTTAGTCTCGTTTTAGACGAGAACAATATAAAAAAAAAATACGTAGGAGCCAATAATGTATATTTCCGCTTGTAGACATGGCCTTACTCATACTAGAATAATGTTGATCCCAGAATCAAACGAAAGGTGACAACGTGATCTAATTTGTTCGTGAAATGAATACACTGACAGATGTATCAATTTACAATAATATGTTGAGGCCAAATGTTAACTGAAGGAAAACTAACAAGAAAATATATCTTATTTAGAATATTAGAATGAAAAACCACGAAGGCATCAGAAATTATTTTATCTAGAATATTTTTAAAGAATGATTCCGAACGTATTTTGTTAAAGTAAAAGTGGCCTGCTAGAAAGTATATAGTTACTTATAATACTTTAATTGTTTATTATACCTACCAACGATCATAATATGAAAACTCAAGTGTTGTAATACGCTATTTAGTTTAAAAATTAGTAATTATAGATAAAAATGATAACTCTTAAATTGTATTAAATTCACTCATGCTAAAAATTCTTATCGCTTTTATCTCGGCTAAAGATTAACCGGCTTTTGAGTATTGTCGAGTACCTAGTAGTTGAGATAACTTGCAACGGACACCAAATATTCCACAAATATATCTATTATATTCGATATTTGAACAAAGATACACAATTGCTTAAAAAATATAATATAACTATTTTTTAATTAATTTAATATTAAAAGTTGTCTTATCTATAGGAGTAAAACAAAGCAAAGGTAAAAATAATATAAATGCAAAACCATTTAATGCCTAAAAATGATATCAACTACGATAAATAAATAATCCATTATAATAATATGGTTTATTAGTTATAGACTATGGGCCCATGTTAAAAAAATGATGGGTCATTTGAACCACCAGATGACCTATGTAGAACGATATAAGAGCATAAAATAATAAGATTTAGCATTGTGCCGTCACTTGTAAGCTGTCCAACTGAGTGCAGGTGAGAATTCAAAAGTACAGGTAGAGTGAGTACATTTTGGTCATATATTTTTGAACGGCATTGTTACCATCGATAGATCCATGAAAAATAATACTAAAACGCGTAGTGCCGTAAAAAAATGGTGATCCAAAAAGTCGGAATTTTTTTTTGATTTTCCGACAATTTCCAGGGTGAATTTGGTCATTTGATACAGTACGGCATCAGTTTCATACTATTTCAATACTGCTTCTAATCCATCATTCCGCAACGCCGTAAAAAAATCAAGCGACAAGGGGAAAAAACCGAAGGTTGCAGCCCCCTCTCTTGCCGTGGTCCAGGGGGTGATTTGACACAACATCAAATTAATTTATTTCGAAAGTATTTTATGCATAGATAATATTTTTTCATATGCCGTACATTTTCGTTGGTTCAAAGGGGTGTATAATGATCGATATAAAAATATTTAATATATTTTCTATTGATATATCAACATTTGATATAATTTCAAATAAGTTCATTTGATATAATTTAATATAATCATTCATTGTGTATAATATAATTTTAAAATATATAAATTTATTTCGTATATTTATCGTTCGGTATAACGCTTATTTCTTATAAAGATTGTATGGTATAACGCTCATTTTATATACAAATCATAATGAATTATTAGCTGAATCTAACATTATTCTTGGAAATATACAATCATATATGAATGGGCAACCGCCAGAAAAAAAAAGAAAATACATATGGAGCAACAAAAAAGAATTGATAATATTATACTTAATCGAACGAAGGTGAATTTTTACGAGCAATTGCTTCAAATTTAAATCTAAAGTAATGTGCCTGGGATTTATTACTTACTTGATAATATATTTAATTTACTTTTGCACATTGTATTTTATTTACCTATACTAACCTCCTTTTGTTACCCATTCGTTTTGGTAGGGGGACGCAGTTCAAACCTAACCTAACCTACTTTTTGATAGCAGTTCGTTTTGTGATTATGTCTCTAATACATTATATCAAGAATTATATTATACTAGCTTCTGCCTGCGACTTCGTCCGCGTGGAACTCCTCGGTTAAAAAGTAGCCTATGTCCTTTATCAGGCTCCAGACTTTCTTTGTACCAAATTTCATTTAAATCGGTCCAGAAGTTTTAGCGTGAAAGCGTAACAGACAGACAGACAGACAGAGTTACTTTCGCATTTATATATAAGATATGGTCTACATTAAAATGTACGGCAACATTTTTTCCTAATTTATTTATGTTAATACTATTTAAAACATGGGATACAATGTAGAAAACTGCTATATTTCATTAATTTATGATATTTAAATTTCTGCAATAATTTGCAAAATTTCAGTTTTTGTATTTCTCCATAACTTTTTTCAGAACAGTTTCTGCTGAACGGCAATACTATATAACAATTGTATTTTACAATATTATGTTAGAAAAATAGTTCCCGTACAGGGTCAAATGATTTTACAGCTTTATAAATCAAGAATACGATGAAATTAAGATAATTATTGATATACATTCAAATGAACAATCATTTTTTGACGGCATTATTTTTAATAGTACTTTTAAGTGCTAGATAATGTTGTGGAACCGAAGCCGTACTTTATCAAATCACCCCCTGGACCACGGCAAGAGAGGGGGTTGCAACCTTCGGTTTTTTCCCCTTGTCGCTTGATTTTTTTACGGCGTTGCGGAATTATGGATTAGAAGCAGTATTGAAATAGTATGAAACTGATGCCGTACTGTATCAAATGACCAAATTCACCCTGGAAATTGTCGGAAAATCAAAAAAAAAATCCGACTTTTTGGATCACCATTTTTTTACGGCACTACGCGTTTTAGTATTATTTTTCATGGATCTATCGATGGTAACAATGCCGTTCAAAAATATATGACCAAAATGTACTCACTCTACCTGTACTTTTGAATTCTCACCTGCACTCAGTTGGACAGCTTACAAGTGACGGCACAATGCTAAATCTTATTATTTTATGCTCTTATATCGTTCTACATAGGTCATCTGGTGGTTCAAATGACCCATCATTTTTTTAACATGGGCCCATAGTCTATTACAGCTGTCCCGGCGAACTTCGTAGCGCATTTTATGAGAATTTTTTATTTTGTATTTCCTCGAATTCTTCTTCCATAAATATTTTAAAACTGCAATGAAAATTAGCCAAATCGGCTACCGTTCTCGAGTTTTATCACGACTATAACGAACAGCAATTCATTTATATAAATTATTATATAGCTGTAAATAAGTTAAATTCCAAGTAAATATTTGTTCACCAGTCACAAATAAATTGAAACAGGGTAAAATACGTTAGGGATATGAAAATATTACTTTGAAATGTGGTTGGTAGGATTTATGTAGGTACGAGTAGATGCCTTCAGGGCTTGGCTGTAAATGTACGTTGTAAGCCTGACCAACTGTATGTCGTACATTACAATTACGTTGAATCACACTAGGTACGCTAACCTGTCGGAAGCTTAGGATTTCGTTCCAGTTGCCATGGAAACGGCTGATCCGAGGGGCTCTGAGGCGAAGGCCCTTTTCAAAGAGCTATGCCGGCGCGGCGTCTGAAGGACAGGGGTCTTGATCCTCGTACTGGGTCGTTTGTAGTGCAGCAAGTATTCATTGTTGTACAGTGGGGCAATGCAAATTTTTAGTTCAATAACTAGCTACGCGTAAGGAAAAACATTCCGTAGATAACCCAGTTATCAAACGGGAATTTATATAATTTAACCAAAACAATGTTTTTTGTGAATTAAGTAGGTAGGTTGTTAATATCTTTTTGCTAACATTAAATGGGTACACATATACCTACTTAATAAAATTGAATATTGTATTTATCAAAAAAATAATAATCTACAGCATGTAAGCGAAATGTTGAAAGCAAAATTCGTAAAAGCTTTATCACATATTACGATTCGTGTAGGTATGTGCCACGAAATTAACGGGGTGTTTTTGTCCAGACGCAGTGTCTGCGGTATGATGCCAAACGAGCTTTCTGCTCGCCGCTTCGCACACGTCGAATTTGTTTTTTTTATTTTGAATGGTGATAAATGATTAAAAAGTTTCATTAAAACTTTATCCCCCATTTCACGTCTTAAAGCATGAAATTAATAATATTTGTCATACAATATTTATGCAAAGTTTTTGATTCAGCTTCATGGTTTAGGAATCCTAAACATTAACAATCCGATAAGTAGAAACACATGTGCGTGTGTATGACAATTATTTAGTCGAACACAATTATAACAAAGTAATGAAATTTATTTACACTACATTGCAAAGAATGCGCACTCTGCTTCCTGCGTTCGCTCAAAGTGATAGAACGCCGCATTATTAAGTGGATATTAGTTGTCGGTCAGCAGAGTAAAAGCCCCAAATTGGAACCTACGTATAGTTTGTTCTCTACATGAATGTGTTGTTTGCGCAGCGTTAATTGCTTTGACTGCGTACGCTTAAACGAATGAGAGCCCGAATTCTTCGTTTAAACCTTTAAAATGTACCTATAATTTAATTAAAACGTCAGATACCTATTATACACAAAAAACTGTACCTATTATATGAAATGCTTACAATCAATATAAGTAGGTACTTAATGGTAAATCAATTTCCATTTTAACAGCCAAAATTCACTAGATTATAAAATAAAAACTGCCGGGGTCTCGATGTTAGGATTAGTGCCCTAATCAAAAAGACAGTAGGTATCATTCGTCTCAATCAATCACGCCAATCAATTAGCCTGCTAGAAAAATCAAGGCAAAATCAACTTTTTGCGCGGCTGGCTCTAATTACTCATCAAAAGTTACTAATTATACCCATATATTATTTATGAATGTGATATACTTAATGAGAAATCCTGATTAATTAATCTGGATGTGTGTGGATATTAAAATTGGAAAACGAGTAGATTAAAGTATACCTCTACGTACATAGATTTAATACTACGAAAAATAATCACCTGCATATTTTAGGTAAATATTAAAATTGAACTTGCACGACTTTTGTTCTCAAATATATTGAAAATGAAGAGAAAAAAAATATTATACCTATAAAACTCGTAATAATATAGGCATGTAATAAAAGTAATAATCTTTATGAGTATTGATGCTTTTATTTGAATTTACAGCCGGTTGGCTATTTCACGACGCATAAGTAATATATATTTTTTTCATAGTCACTACCACGCAAAATACGACTGGTTATCAACACTTTTCATATGTCATTGATGCTATTCCAACTCGATAATGATGACGAATTGGTAATCCCACGTAATAATATATTGTTTTTATGAGGTTTTACATTTATACATGTCAGCTAGGTATATGATTTAATTATATAAGGTGAAGAACTGCTTTTATGACTTTATGAGTGAAAGATCAACTTCTTTCCATAGCGCTACTACTTAATCCCAATTTGGTGATTAAAAGCCCTTATTTACGGTCTATTTGCTGATAAATAGATTAAATATAAATTGAATCATGTAAATACTAAATATAACACTTGG
This sequence comes from Polylopha cassiicola, assembly GCA_038024825.1. Taxonomy (NCBI): domain Eukaryota; kingdom Metazoa; phylum Arthropoda; class Insecta; order Lepidoptera; family Tortricidae; genus Polylopha; species Polylopha cassiicola. Next base: position 7,307,309 of record CP149044.1, on the reverse strand, counting down.
GTAGCGATCTTTATTCTTAATTTTCACTTTTAAACATTGGAAGTATTTTTTCAGATCCAAAATTTCCTTTCAACTCAATACTGATGTATATTACTGCTACCTACTGACTCCTTTAGATAACGTAGAAGTTACACAACTGTTACGCTCTCTGAAAGAGTTGATACAAACATTGGTAATTACTTCGATCGCCTATAGGATTATAAGTAAATCTTAATCAAATTTAACTCAAACCTTTTCCGTGTATTAAAATAAATCTTCTTAAACCTTAAACGTACGAAGGATTTACGCAAACACAATTTATAAAAGTACCGTAGCTGTTGAAAATAAATGGCGAGTCAATTTAATCCCTTGCGTTTCTCGTCCCTTTTGTGGCTCTTAATAAAGTTATGAATACGAACATAACTTTACCTTAATATTTTTCACCTACATGTTAAAGTGAACCTTAAAGAAAAGTTTTAGGAGTGCTTTTAGAATGTTAAAGAAAGACGACCTTTAGGAACCGAATATTTGTTTCTCAATTTTGCATGACATCATAATATATCTTTCTGGGTAATTCTATATTTTTTAAATAAATTAAATATAGAATCAGATATTGTTTATTGTCTGTTTTACTCCATTGTGTTTCCTACGTTTGAATAAAAGATATAGGTATGTAACTTATTGCGATGCGAACTGCGAAAGTAACAGAAAATATTAAATTAATTTCAACTAATAAAACTATTAAATCATAGGTAAGTATTTTACATTTATTAAAACTATGAAGTTGGCGTGAAATCGTGTGAAAAGTTTGAATATTATGACACCGTAACAAGAAAATATAATAATGAAAGTAACATTAGAATTAAAATCAATTACTAAATAAAATCTTGTCAAAAAGTTTTTTGTTGTATTATTTTTGTTTATAACAAATAAAACGCATCATCTCAATCCTTGGTTGTTATAGTGATAAAAGACAATAGCTTACAGTAATTTACAGTAAACCGCGGCAAATTGCTTTTTATAATCTTGAGCCGACCCAATTTACTTAAATTTTCCGGATTTGTCTGACCAACAGGAAACAGACCGAGGAATTGGATGAGGTAGATTATTTTTTGTCCGTATAAATGGAATCATAATACGGATAAAAAACGTGCATAACTAAGATATTTTAGATATTATTATATTTAAAAAAAAAGCAGTGAGTATTATTTACAATACTATTTATTTAGGTACTATAAGTATTTATTGAAAAATGCTTACATATGCAGACACAGTAACTAATTCAGAAATACACATTATAATAACTCATTGTTTTCGTCGGCGTTTATAAAGCAAGCAAATAAAAATAACGTAACACTAACAAGCTATCTTTTTACATTCGCTTATAATCAATTGCCACTTAAAAAATAAATATTATTCATACTTATACCTAAATAGTTGAAGGGGCATGTATGCATTCATAACTTACCAAAATATAGTGCAACCACTATTGTGGCATGAATATTTTTAAATATGAGTATGCATACATAAAAGCTCACAAAAGCTATTTCACTGTTATGCGAGTTTCAAAACTATCAAAGCTGTTAGCTTGCCAATATAAAGTTTAACAGCTATTCTCATGTTTTCGGTAGCAATTTTGTCGCTTAAAAAGCTCTCATATATTCTTTTTCCTTTAATATTTTGCTGTTAAACATATTGCTAAAATTCTGTGACATTAGAGACAAAATATGTTTTTTGTTAACATCAATCGGGGCTATTGCTTTACAATATTTTTAAATTAACCTACTGCAAGGAGTAGACTAACTGATTTACTCTTTACGTTTTATAAAGAACATTTTTTTTTTTTCGTTATGACTAAACTACAATCACGTAATAGATTTCTAAAGGCGACAAACTACGACCAATAAAACAAACATAACAAGTAGGAAACAATCAATTGTACAAGATTTATTACTTACTGATAGGATATTTTTATATCACAATAGGTCACGCGGTACTAAACTCAAACTTTTGGTAGGTAATAAAACTGTATTTATAATTTTATGTGAATACACAACCGGACCGCTCAATGGATAGTTATTCAGATTACGACCCGTTACACCCAGATAATTTTAATTTTCCATGATATCTATCTGCATGTTCAGTAGTCAATATTTTATGTGGTCTTTGCAAATATGACTTATAGATTACATCTATAAGTAATGTCCATGCCATCAGATATCAGTGCCGTAGATAGGTACACAGGTACTGTACCATTCCTAAACTTTCACTATTAATGTACCCATTTCTATTTGCAACACATGAATACCATCACATTATCCCATCAATAAAATCTGACCCAGTAACAGAGCCACAATAATAGTTATCTACCAAAACCAACAAACATTATAATCCAAACGATATAAACCTCAAGTAGATAGAGAGAAGGCAACAAATACGTAACCTATATTAGGACACACTATCAGCGTCATTTGTTATATTGACCGACAATAAAATGACACACATAATCTTGTGATTGTGTCACTCGACATGACATTCGTCATGAACCGACGACAACTCGTGACGTCATTTATTTACACGATTCTTTAGAATCAATACGACTTTGTACGTTAATTAGCATGTTGTATTTTGTCCGAATGAAAACGTAGTCATAGTTAATATCCTTTTAAAGTTTACTAATAATAGAAAGTAAAATTAACACAATCTTCAATCATTCATTACTTATTATCAACATAACATGTAAGCGTAGAGGACAAGGTACACGATGGTAAGCCATGCTAAGTATCAAGGTGTCCTTTGTTGTATTGACTACCAATAAAATGTCGCACACGATCACAAGCAAATAATCGTGAATCGGCGACAGTGGTGTCATCGTGACGTCAATTATCATCAAATGTCTGACTTGGTGGTGTTAGTGAGTTAGTAATTATATTTTATGTACCTACTTACTTACCAATCCATAGGGTTGCATAAAAAAAAACATAAATAAGTAAAATAACAGCAAACTTTCTTTGTATTTTGGAGTATCGGTTTACTATAAACCGGCATCATTGATTATGATGACATTTTATTTTAATTTTAATAACAAGGTGCCTCTTGAAGACAATTTATTGTCCCATCGGAATATACCTACTACGAGTATAAGTAGTTCATATTTTTTTCTAGAAAGATATATAAACTGTGTCTGTAGTACCTAACTACCAAAACTACGTCTTAATTTAGCAAATGATGTTTATTCAGCGAAGACCTAAGGCAACTTACACTTCTCGAACGTTGCAAAAGAAACATCTAATGAGTTCAAATTAAAGTCTGTGACGTTTTTGGTCACCGACCAGTGTCACCAAAAGTCTCTGTCGTTTTGTATCTCGTTTCATTTAAGTACATAGCTAACTTATTTACTTAATACAATAAAATACCTTATATTCTTAAATTAAGAGCACTTGAACGAAAGAACAATATGTGATTACTGCTATGCTGTACTGACTGTGTATTTTTGTAAACAAACAATGAACATAAATACAGGTCTAAACCATACTTCCAGATAAAAATTACATAGAGTAAACCATCTTAGACGGAGCACAAAGTTACTATACAGGCTTTATTAACAAAGTTCGTATTAGCCCGTGAGTCAGTTAATAATATTCCGATTTTGTATTATGTTTGTGTACTAACTACAAACATGCGTAAAGCAAACATTCCAGACCACGCAACGTAAAGATGACTTATTCATATAGACTTTCTCGTAATTGGGCATAGTCCTTAAAGTTCTCTTTGACGAAGACTTTACATTAGTAATTTCATAGTTTCGGTATATTATTATGAAATGTTCTCCAAATACCATCATAATATCAGTTTACTTTTTCTATTAACGTGGCTTTACGTTTTCAAACTAGACAGATACGGGAATCGTTCGCGCAAATATTCATGTAAATATTACGTAGGTGACCATTTGCGTATTTGGTGGTGGTACGGGTGTATTTATATAGACAAGCAAAGTTACTTACGGGTTAAGAAATATATTTTGCAAATAACTTCATATTATCTAAAATTCCGTTATTTTTAATATGCACTGAGCAAAAATGATATTCATCAAAAACCCTTATTAAAATGTTATAAATATTATGATATGTTTACGTTACAGATTTTAATTATTATTATCGTTAGCTACAATAACTTCGAACAATGGACTGTCACAAGTGATACTCAATTCCTTCTGTTGTCGTTGTTTACGAATTGAAAGCACACTTATTTCGCTGTAAACACCGTATTTACGATGTTTACAACAAGTCCACATTTCAATTGTTTGTTTTACGGAATAGGTTGAAGAAACTTGTATCATGTTTGTGTTTAGAACTGAAGTTTAAATGTATTACTAAACGCTATGGGTTGTCAAACGTTTATAACAACCTATGCTACACGACATGTTACCTTAGTTCTAGAAGAAGAAGAAGAATTAAAGTATTTTTGCTGTAGAAGAGAGAAGCATAAAATAAAAACAAAATACCTACCAAATAGTAGGTAAAATCATTGAATTTGACAATAGAATTGTAAATTTTGTAACAATTTATCTGAAAAAAAGAATGCATGTGTGTTAAATTCCAACATAATTAATCTTTTTTCTATATATATAAAAGAAAGCTATATATATAAAAGAAAGTCGTGTTAGTTGCTCAATTTATAACTCGAGAACGGCTGAACCAATTTGGCTGTAAATTGCTGGGAAGGTAGGTCAGAATCAGGAGAAGGACATAGGATACCGTTGTATCCCGTTCCAGTAGAAAAAAAATCAGCTCAAATTTTAAAAATAGTTTAACGAAACGCAACAATGACAACTGTCAAATCGATTGATTAATGCAGCGCTTCTCTGCCGGGCAGGACGAAGTCTGCCGGGACCGCTAGTTATGTATAAATTTTAGTTAATGAACTTTAAATAAATATGTTTTTATAAATGGATTTCAGTCTCTCATGTATGTCCGTCGTCTGGTTATCAGCAAATAATCAGAATTGCAGTTCGGGATTTCTCGTATTTTATGTATCAAAACCAAATGATAAATAATATTTCGGTCTGCCCGGTTTATCTTATCGCCGAAAACGTTTTTGTGTACGAAGCTGTTAATACATTTAAACCTTTTGTGCTAAACGTACTTTACACGCTGATATAAAATGACGTCATCATGACAGATAGGACGTTATTGAACGTCTCGAATGAGCGTGACCTTAACAAAGTCTATCTCTCTACTTCTATAGATCTCGAGTAAGTAAGTACTGACTCGAAAGTGCCTTTACCGTAGTAAGAAAAACAATCAATTAAATAACTACACATTTTCTAGATTTCCTACACGAATTCTTGCGCAAACTTAAATATATCCTGAAAACAGATGTGAAATTTACTGATTCAGACGGTTATTAGGTGGAAAAGAATAAAATACGCAGTCTCAATCATGGCATGTTAGTATAGAAACTTACGAAAAGACAAACATACTAAGTAAAACTCAATCCACACGGGTCAAATGTTGACAGAATAAATAAACAGAATCATCCTAATACCACAAAGGTACATATGTACATCTCCATTTGAGTACCAGTATACGGGAGTAATCTGTGTACGGAGTGCATCCCTCTAGAGAACATCTAGTGCCAAGTAGTGCCAATCGAAATATCTTAGAATATATTTATATTCTGTTACCGAAGAGGCTGTATTAGTTTGATTACAGTTGATATACCTAGAACTTTAACGTAACACCATCAAAACTTTACTCTGACTATTTTTTGTTTTAAATATTGAATAATTAAAACGGTCCATTTCACTCCATAAAGAAACGAATTATGATGTTAAGATATTTTTAAGAGTTTGACTGTCATGGAATTATGTTTTTATTGCCTTTATTTTGTTTCCTCGAGTTTCTACATGGTTCCCCAATAAAAAACTTTTTACTCCCCAGTAAACCAAGTTGAAATTCGTATATCGTATATTTTTACTGTGCGAATATTTTGACGGCATAATACTGGTATAGTATACCTACTAATCTAAACGTATCACTATTCGGCACATCACACAACCCCTGCTTTTTATCACCTCTTTAATATCTCATTACAAGCTTTGTGCCTCAATATTGTGCTAAAATATTCCACACTTACCATCGATTGTAGGTTGCACGACTAACCAGTTTGGAATCTTTAGGTAAATAAGTAGGTAATAAAGAATGTACTTGTGCTAAATCTGTCAGTTTCTTCGAAGATTACTTTACAAAACATAAATAAAGTGAATAATTCCATAAAGCATATTATTATGGGTAAAACAAAAACTACTCACCTACTTAAAAAAATACATTGAGCTTTGAAAATTAATCGAATTATCATAGTAATAATATTGATTATCTACGAATACATCTCGTGAAATATGTATATGTACATAAACTATTTGGTATGAAAAAAAATACTGCAATTTGCATATTATTATGCAGTACATATTAAATGTGATAGACCATTAAACAACGTCCATGGCGAGTTCATGATTCTATGCAAATAGCTTTAATTTACGCACCTATTTGTCTGTCAATAAATGGATGCTTAAATCTTATCACATAATCACACATTAATTACCTAATGGGATTTAAATAAATTATTATATTTAAATTATACGCATCAGGAGTAACACTAGGTTTATTTTAATGTCAAAGCCAGTTTGGATACCATAATTTCTCAGCAAACAATACGTTTCTGATTTGAAAGATTTATAGCTTGATTTAAGTTATTTAAGGCCCGTGTAGCTTAAAAATGCAAATAATGTAACAAAATAGCAGTAAAAGTTAATGCCATTATTTTGTTTGTTTCAGAATATCACTATTGAATCTCAAGCAAACGTTGAAAAACGAAGATAAAATATGCAAATACTCGAATTTATAACATTATATAAATGGAAATGAACTACGCAATTGTTAAACATCTATGATACTATGAAAAAAAATGCACGATGTCAACCGAATACAGTTCACCAAGTAGAAACTCTGACCAGAAATGATTGCAACAGACCTAAAAGGTTTATGATGCCAAGTAAATAAGACTATAAATTATGCCTACTGAATGGACTACCGAAGAGCAGTATTACCTACTCAATGGTAGCGTTACATCTGAAAGCTACGATGATGTCAACGGCACTAGACTACCAGACCCCATCGAAGACAAGGCCATCCAAGCAGTGTTTTGCACAGCTTATACTCTTATATTCGTCGTAGGAATCTTCGGCAATGCTCTAGTATGCTATGCCGTCATTAGAAACCGAGCCATGCAAACTGTCACTAATCTATTCATCACGAACCTCGCATTATCAGACATATTACTATGCGTATTTGCTGTACCATTTACTCCTCTCTACACCTTCTTAGGAAGATGGGTCTTTGGAGGCCTGCTATGCCATATAATGCCTTATGCACAAGGCTGTAGTGTTTATATCTCCACACTGACCCTCACTTCTATAGCAATAGATAGGTTCTTTGTAATTATCTATCCGTTTAAGCCACGTATGAAAATAAATACGTGCATAGGGTTAATTATATTCATATGGGTATTCGCTTTAATTGTAACGTTCCCCTACGGCTATTACATGGCTTTAGAAGATGTTTACTGCGTGGAAAAATGGCCTTCGGATCAAATACGTAAGGCTTTTGGCGCAATTACTACAATAATGCAATTTGTGCTACCATTTATAGTAATGGCGTTCTGTTATACTTGTGTTAGTGTCAAATTAAATGATAGGTTAAAGTCAAGGCCGGGGAGTAAAAATAGTAAGAAAGAAGACGCGGAAAGAGAAAGAAAAAGAAGAACAAACAGAATGCTGATAGCAATGGTGGCTATATTCGGCCTCTCGTGGTTGCCACTGAATCTAATAAATATAAGCAGTGACTTTTACTCACTCGCAGAAGACTGGAGATATTATATGGTACTGTTTTTCTTTGCACATTTCATAGCTATGTCTTCCACGTGCTATAATCCCTTTCTTTACGCTTGGTTAAACGATAATTTTCGCAAAGAGTTTAAACAAATTCTTCCCTGCTTGGGAGTGTTAGTGACTAAGAAACCGAAGAGAAAATGCAATGCATCAGAAAGAACTGATATGTTTCGATCAGAAAGGACATGTAATGGTAATGAGCAAACAATACAAGAGTCATTGTTAACTTCAACCGTAAATAAATTGCCTTCTGTTAGATACAAAATGGAGTTCAACGATAATTTAAAGGTGTATGAAGATGAGGAGAATATAAGTCCCGACGAGAAGCCAGAAGATAACCCGAGTCCTATTGAAGACTGTGTTAACATGTATATGTTTGTAGATAAGTCTGTTGTTACATCCGACAAGGAACCTATTGTCTCAGCCTTGTAATTTAAATGGTAAGTTAATTATGAAACTGAAATCTATCTCTTTTATTTTAACTTCGCGTCATAGAATTCTCCGCCTTTCAAGGGGACCAGACAAGGTGACATAATTTTTTATCAATTCCATTAATTTATCATTCGATTCGTTTGCGTTCGCTATAATCTCACTTGTCTAGGATGGCTGCTATTTTAGTTTCCATTTCTTCAATAAAAAAAGCGCAACAAATAGTTCTATAATAAAACATTCTCACTTAGGTAACTTTTTATGTACTTAGTTTACCACAACTTTATAAATAGCACACGTGTACATTTATCTTCTAGGTATATAATATGCTTCACAACATACAAGGAGATTACAGAACATTCCCATGAACAAGAATAAGAGAAAACGAAAGTAAATAGGAGTTTTAAAGCCTTTACAGAATGGAATTTTCTTAACCCGGGGATTATATTAACGCGGACAAATCTTATGGATGACAATAAAAAACTCGTCCCGACTCTAACAATAATGCTTTTTACGATGCGTGCTATTGCGGTTTTATTTATATGTCGTCCTTAACAGCGGACTTACTCTCAGTCATCTTCCTATCTTAAGGAAGTAAAGTGGCCGAAACTTCCTTATCCAAATCAAATTCAATGTAATTAAATGTAGTGTAAGTATGCGTAGTATTTTATTAACTGTTTAGCACTGGATGCAATTCTTACTTACTAATATTGTAAACGCAAACATTTGTAAGTAGGTAGGTATGTATATGTACATTGATGAAATTTATAATAATAAAGCTTACCTACACATTAGAATAATATATCTGTAGGCTATAATTTATACCTAAAGTATTAATCCTGCTCGGGCGAAGTCTCGGGCAATATTTACTGCTACAGTAATTAATAATTACAACTGTTGGTAGTCAAGCAAGTTGCTTGCTAATTAATATTTAAATTATAATTGAAAAACAAAAACGTAATATGATCATATCAAAAATATCTGAGACTATAAATTTAATTGTTGCACAGTTTCCGACTTAGTTACACAGTCTACAGCTCAACATCAATCATTCTGTAAAAGAAACTTCAATAGACATATTCGCCTCTATACCCTAAGTCCAGACACTATGGTGAAAAATGTATTCATACTAGCGTACATGACCGTACAGTCGTAGTTGTGAGTTTGATTGCTTCAATATATCCATTCACTATGAATGACGACGTGAATTGGCTTAATGGATACACGCCAGCTGCCCAATTCTGTTCTTTTACTATTGAGACCGAGTGCAAATCCGAACAGCAGGCAAGGTCAGAATTCTTAACAGAAAAGATTTAATCTATAGGTACCTACCTACTCATGTCATAAAAGTCTATTACGCGTTCAAAAACCGTGCGAAATCGTGCGTTCGAATTGATCTCGTTGAAAAAGCGTGCGTAATGCCTAATAAAACACAGTGATACCAACCTACAATTTTTATACTTGCTTTTAAAGACTGTTTGATCTTATAAAATCAGATATTTGTCTTTTTTTATTAGTAACGAGTAGGATTATTATTTTTATATAAGTAGGTGGGTTACTTACGCTTTCTGATTTATCCACCGAGCCCGTTTATTTCGGAAAAAAATATTTCATGCCCTTGGAGCACATTATATCTTTTAGCATTATCTGCTTAAAGGTTTTTGTATGAATACGTTAACATTACAATAATAAAACGAGGTAAAAAAATAACGTAGGTAACCAATTAACCATTACGTATAGCCTAAGCTTTAAATAAAAAGAAAACGTTTTTTAGTACCTACGTCGGATTCCCGCTAATTGTATACGCATATTTTGTAGCCTCAGCCAGGGGAAAACAAATTTATTTTTTCCAGTTAAGTCCACGATTAGGTAACTACTATGAGAAATATGTGTACGGTATGTGAAAGAACTTCTAGAGCACCTCAAATGCTTTCTGATTAAGTTTGTATTAACCTTGATGAAAAATAATAGTTTTCGAGCTGAGGGCGCTTTTATGAAACTCGTGATTTTCGCGTCAGTCTTTTGACTACAAATTGTGAGTTTTTTTTTAATCTAATTGTATTATTGCACATTAAAAAATAATAGGAACCTTGATATTTTTCATGCTCTAAACCAATTATTTTTGTAGAAATCAATTACAAAAAATGTATACCTTTTTAATTTATGAAATAATGCGATTATACTTGAAAAAAGCTCATGCTGCTAATGATTAATCTGCTAATAAAAATATTTTTAGACTTGCTTCCAAAGTATCTATATTTTGGAAGCTAGTCTAAAATTAATTATATTTTACTGCAATGTTTTCAAATCAGATCACAATTTGATATTACGATCAAATATCAACACTTAATTAAATAAGGGTTTACGAAATATTTTAACTCTCGTTAACTGTCCTTAATCAAGAGAGAAATAATAATCTGACCCAAATTTAAGTACCACAATTATAACTCCTTTATTTATGAATCTTGTCTACTTAATTTCACTAATTATTTTCTCTGTTTCAGGTAATGCGAGTTTCAGAAGAGTTATGTTTCTGAAAATTTATTAAGTACATTATTAATACTAAGTAAACAAAGATGTCTGTTGCCCTGAAGTTTTGTGTACTTTTAAAAAAAAACATTACCTGATAGGTACTATTATCAAGCAAGTTTATGCGATATATATATATACTACATTTCTTATTTTTTTTAATATAAGATAGTGCATGCAACTGAAATAGGTTATCAATGTCTCAAGTAAAAATGCATACCGAGTAGGTACTCTGTGTGTAGAAAAAAATGTGAAAACTATAACTTGTTAATACTAGAAAAAAATATGAAAATATGGCGCTTCGTTAATACGTCACAAAAATATATAAGCATCCCGTAAGGATGCTATATTTATTATAGTCCCGTTTAAAATAGTAACATTCAATGAATATGTGTAATCGTATTTAAACTGTATACGATCAATGTACATATATATATATAGAAAGTAGTAGATCAATTATTAATTGTAAATAAAAATATTATTGTGATAAAAAAGTGTTTACGTCAAGTAGTTTCCGCACAGAAACATTGAGCCCCTTGACCAAAATACTTTTTAAAATGTTGTGTTTGTCTTAATTTGCTTAAAATGCCTAGTTTAATAAAATATGTTTGAAATAAGGATATTTTTTTAAATGCAATGTGTATATATTAAAATTAAGGCCTCGTAATGTATGTCAATGGAGAAAAATGTGCAATTCGCTGTCAATATGTCAATAAAGTATACCAAAGGACTGTCTATATTTATTCATAATTAAAACATCCCCATATAATATAATAATTATTTTAAAACATAGTACCTACATTGGTCCGATAGTTACCAAGATTATAAGAACTCAAGATCAAAGTTCTTTGCTACAAAGTTTTGAACGACTGATACTCAATATTGTACCCAAAGCTTACTTAGTACACACGGCACCTACAACTTGTACCGTAATATTTTCCTTTTCAATTCTTCGAATATCTCGCTGCCGTAGTTTCAATTTTTATACGCCTGGTTAAAATAAACAATGACGAATTTTATAAAAAAAATCAATATGACCGTTTTGTTTTATCCCATTCTTCTTATTCAATCCAATTTTTCAAGATTAGGTAGCCCTGGTGAATTAGTTTTGGCGCAGTGTAAGAAGCATCCAGTAATCATTAGTCAGACACCTGTAGTCAGAATTTTAGATCTCGACTATATGCTAGTATTTCATAAGAATTAGTTAAATTAGGTCAGGCAATTAGGGCAGGTCGCCAACGCTAACAAATTCAGTAACATGCCTGCGCCATCACTCATCACAAGGATGCCAAGGTATTTATATTTCCCATTGCAGTAAGTTCTACAATATAAAGAGTAGTACAAATCTCGTGGCTGCAAATTCAATAACGATGAATATGAGACGCTACGAGCGCAGCCAGCCCTTTTTTTTCCGCTTTTAAGCGAAAAGCGTGTTCGTAGCACAATCCAACTCGTGCGCTCACAAAAATACCTAATCCAAAAAGTCGAGCTACACTACTCCTACCTACTACAGATTTCAAGTAGTTCCAAATGGAATATCATTGTATCTGAAAATTATTTATGGTGAACCAAAACACAGTATTGTGTGTTTGTTATAAAATAAATGTAAAATCACTTTACTGCTAGACTATCGTCACCTCAGTTGTCTACGCTACGGATATAGGAACTGTACAGTTTTCGAAATGTTGACAAATAATATAGGTAAAATACCTACGCTCGTTAAATCCAGGCTATTGTTTCACTCCAAAATATGTTTTTCCTTACTGGATAGTAATAGTATTGTGGTTGAGGAATTGAACAATGTTTACGACGTGTCCGATTTTCCTTTCTCTCCCACACATTCACTGTCAATCTGTATGAGCACTTTCAAGGATATAAATATAAACAAATTCAGTTTGCGGGTTTTTCAATTTCGGTTTTGCTTTAGTTTTCGTTAGCTTTTCAAATTGATGTAGGTATTTGTAAGAAGTTCGCGAGTGTAATTTTTTGGATGTGTTTAGTTTAAATCTATTTTTAGTTATCAAGGTTTTTTTTACAATAAGACCTTTTTTTATCAAACTTCGGTTTTTATGTCAAACGTATACTTCTGATAATTATTTGTTTAAAATAATTTTTGATACATAAAACCTTTCTACATATATATAGGTACCTACCTTTATTATTTCAGGATACCTGTATTTAAACTTCTTAACAGGCATTAAAAATATATAAAATTGAGTTAGCGTAGATTGTATCCTCAATGGATATTTGCAGCAGCATTATAATTATTCAAATTTTACTAGTGACAACAACATCGTAAATGACTTTCGATCAAATCATTCGTTTACATTCTTTCGGTAACTGAAATTCGCAAAATGCCTAAGTCTCAAAGTTACAAAATTAAATGTGAATAAGGAAACTACCTAATTCTTTAAATAGGTACCTATAGAAAGTCACCCAAACCGTGACGAATTCGTGTTGTTTAAATAATAGACGTAATATAAATAGTCGGTCGTCTCTAATCAAGGTTTGCACTTAAGTGGCTAATTTTACCCATTCACCCACCCTAATTCTGGATGTCCGTGATTCCGCCCTATTCACTTTTGTTAGGCGCCCGTAATTGCGTGTTACCTAATTTCTGTTAGTAGTTACCCCTGTTTTCCCTAATTTCTTGAATTGCAATAACGACCAATTAATACGGATGAACAAATACCCACATCAAATCGTTTGTATGATTACAATTCTAAACATTAGCATATACAGTAAGCCTTACATGCTAAAGTTAATTATTTAATCACAAATTCATTAATTCAAATTCAGTGTAATCCTTGAGTTAAGATCTAGTGACAGAATTTAAAGTATAAATCTAAACTGTATAAAAGACATACATGAACTTGTATATACCTAATTAATTTAAAAAATAAAAATAATGTGTAATTTTAAAAAATGTTCTATTTAAGTACATTTTCCTACGTGTTACCTAAGTACATGCTAATATCAGATTGCCTACTTATCGTGTATCTCCGTGTTTTATGAGCATGTTATTATAACATTACGTCATTATAAAATTTTGGTTCGTTTCCCTAAAACGATAAGCTTATTACACAGCTTTTAGGGATTTACTCGTCACTTATGACAAAATCTTCTTATCGAATTATTGTCTATAAATTATAAATGACAGTAAATCCGTAAGAGAAATATTATATTTAGAAAGGAAAATAATGTTTGTTCGAGAAATCCCAATAAGTTTAGGTACTTACTTATATCCTCTGAACTAAACATGAAGCAGAAACTTCAATGAGCCGCTCTAATCGAAGGTCCATTGAATATCCGAGAGTGCTCATTATTAATAATTACTGCCGCCTCTTTATATAAGTTATTATAAGTTTGAAATAAGCTTTTCCGATTCGTCTTCGTATTATATAATAGGTACTTAAATATATCATTCTAACGCTCTTGACAATCGAGACGTGTAACACTATATTTAACCCCTTGGCTTCTAAGATATATTTGCTACTGACTGTAGGTAGTTATTTACTCAATAAAAGGTTGTAAAAACCGGCCGGTCAGAAAAGAGGCTGGTTTCATACATTTTTTTTTTCAGAAATAGGTAAGTACGTATGTTTCTACTAGTGTGTAGTAGGTAGGTAAGTAAGTATATTTTTAACCCCGACTTAAAAAGAGCAGTAACAATGTAAACAAATCCCCTTACTAGAAAACCAAAAATAGTTCTAATAACATAATACTACTTAAGTACTTTAGTATTATTATATTATAGTATATATTTCTATAGGTAAAGAAAACGCCGGCGCCGGGGCGATTAGGCCGCTCCTAATTTAGATATAACTAGTGGTCCCGGCAGACTTCGTCCCGCCCGGCAAAGAAGCAATGTAGCGGCATTAATCAATCGATTTGACAGCTGTCATTGTTGCGTTTTGTTATACTATTTTTAACAAATGAGCTAAATATTTTTTTTTACTGGATCGGGATGAAAAGTATCCTATGTCCTTTTCCGGACTCTAAGCTACCTCCCCGCCAATTTTCAGCCAAATCAGTTCAGTCGTTCTCGAGTTATAACTAACACAACTTTCTTTTATATATATAGAAGAGAAGATATTTACAATCTACCTAGACCTTAGTAGAATACTGTCCTAAAAATAACACTGGGGATTACCCGTGCAACTAATAGAAAAGAGTGCTGGCGTTCCCAATACCCAATATAATGAACTGGATTCCAACCTCTGCAAAATGCACCCACAGCCGCTATAAATGAAAAAAAAAGGATGCCTTGACAGTTTGAAAAGCAATTGAAACAGTTTCATTCGGGTCAACAACTCGCAACACGCGCACTATTCACAACGGGATCGGTAATCAATTAACATACTACGTCATATAACTGAATGATATGTACATACAGGTAAGTAAGTATATTTTGAATAATAATTATTTCTGTAGAGTAGGCATTACACCTATCAATCCTGATACGATCATAATGATATTTAGGTGCCTCTAAAGAAAATTTTATAAGAAATCAGAGCATCAACAGTATGTTCAGTTTTCTCATCTAAATGTTTGTAAAAACTGAAATTATTTCTTTATAGTCTAATTATATATTATTATATTTTTATGTCTTTTCTCATAATATTAGGTACTTACCTATATATTTAATTCCCCTTTTTAGTTTATTGCCCAAGCTGGTGAGTAAGTGAGAACATAATAACTTTAGATTTAAAAAGTTATTATGTTAACTGCTTATAAGTTGATTTTAACATTTCTATTGCAAATTGTAACAAAATTTAACTGACTTATAATAATATATGTATTGAAATATAGCCCACTAAAGATTTTTTATAAAACTGAGTTTTCAAACCCGCATGAACTAACTCTGTACCAATAAGATTAATTGACAACCATTAGGTAGGTATGCTACGCTCCATCGTAAAGTGATTTTTCATTATTTATTTTACCAACTGTGCTGTTATACTTATATTCTGTAATGAAAAATTCCTTAGATAAGTACTTGTTTTAAGAAATATATTTACACCTTTCATACAAAAGTATCTGTAACGTATTAACTTTCATATAATATTAACATATTTTATCTGAATAAAGGTCGCTACATAAAAATAAAGGAATTTATACAAGCAAAATAAACGTTTAAGTTTTCTCAGACAATATTTAACAGCTTAGCGTAGCTGCATTCAACGAAAGATAAAATATATTTGTGGAAAAATATTAAATTTCAAACATCGTATTTATTTCCAGATCCTTTTCACTGAAGTTTCCTGAACTATATTTTATCCTACAGCCGGGTTACTATACAATAGAGTGTGCTCACAACGCTTTATACCCAAGCTAGGCTGAGAAATACTTTTAAGCACTAGGGTTGCGTTCTGGGTAAAAAAAAATATTATGATCGGTCCAACGGTTATATGATCAAAATCGTAACGTAACGTAGTTGAGAAGTGTGTCACATTAAGTGATACCTACGTTAACGGGCTATATCTTCTTAATTTCTCCTTCAATTGACAAATGAAAACGATACGTATCTGTCCAATATTTACTAACTGACGTACTTTGTACAATTTTGCAGTTCACAAGCACTTTCTCAAAAGTAGTTTATTTTCTCTTTATCGAATAGTTTACAATCTCATTAACTGAAAGGAGCGTTGGGTTTAGCGGCGTGTTGAAATTTCCTCCGCTGAAAGCATTTATTTCACGACGAAACCTAATAACTTTCCCAGAATTCGAAAAGTATAAAATTAAGACGGCCCCGAGACACATTTTGGGTAATTAGCAATTTTATATAATAATAAGTAGCTTTATTTTGATACGTTAATTATCCGTTAAACAATAACTTATGTTCGTGCATAATGGGTAATTTATTTTAATATAACATTCATTGTAATTTGTACCTACTATGTAGATACACCCAAATAGAATACAATCACACATCGGGTTAAGCTAAAAATTAGACTATAAAATATTATCTTTTCCAGGGTTCCATCTTGTTGACCTAAATTAATCAAAGTAAGACAATTACATATTATATTTTTGTGTCATCAGGTATTTTAACATAAAATGATCCTGCTTGTATGACAAATAAACCTTAACATAGCCGCATCTATAAAAAACCTACACACAGTATTCTGTAGCTACTCTGAACTTCTAAGAAGACCTTAACTTACTCTGTATTAACATAACTTGTTGTTACGCGATACAATTAGTACGGCACCCAGTCGAGTTATGGGTTATATTAAAATTGTTTAATTTAATTAATGTATATCGATCACAATTAAATGAATAAACCGGGACCTTTAGTTTTAATATTTACGATAAAAATATGCAACTATTCTTCTAATTTAGGTATAAAAAAGTTTTTTGTATTTATTTATAAGAAAACATTGTTTCAAACATAAATTTAGTTTTTAAAACATAATCTTCACAGCAACCAGTGACGTTAAATATACAAAAGCGCATGAAGCATGAAGTTCGCGATTGTTCTCAAAGTTAATGGTTTAAAGCTGAATTATAAATGTTACATCTGTTGCAAAACTTTAAAGACGTGATTTTAAGACGTGGGATAAGTTCGTTGTAATTGTTTCATCTGTTGTAATTTTTTTGCAATAACAAAAAACTTGATTTTTGATATTGACAAATTGTAGAGGACTTCGTAGATTATCGAACATGCACAAACGAAATTGTTAGATGATGAAGTACTAGTATTTTGAAGAAAATTTATTTAACTGTGCATTTGACGTATATTTATATTAAAACCATAAAACAAGGTTTCAGGAATATTTTGATTCCTAACTACAAATTATGTTTAGCAACATAATATTGTAGTAAGCTAGTGTTATGAACATACTATGTATACATACAGCACAAACATATATTCTGTGGAACGGGATATTAGGTAAATATCCGGATATATATATATATATATATAGGTTATATATCCGCTTACTATTCGATGAAATAAAAACATCATAAGGAAGAGGTTTTAAATTGCGAAACAATTTAACTGTATAATCTACAACAGACTTTGATTCTAATTCCAAATTTTTTTGTTGTTAAAGAGGGATATCTATAGATTGCTGTCTAACAGTCCATGTAGGTACTAAACTACCTTCTTATCTACAGACTCAATCATACTTCTGAATTATTTGGTCTGAAAGTGACGTAGGTTTTTAATTAGCGTTTAATAATACCTCATATTTTACCGTCAAGTCCTCCTGCACGAAAATTAAGACCAGAATTTATTCAGGTAAGATTAAGGAATTAGTCTGTATAATGAATCCACCTGGTGCACTTAGCAGTGACCCGATGAAATAACGACAGGTAAAATTGTAAAAGATGCGTAACCATTTTATTTTACTATATGTCAAAACAAGTGTATTTTTAAACGTCTCTAGTACCTACCTACTAATCTATTCAGTCAATCAGAGCTCTGAGGTTTTCATGTACTTTTGTCTTACGGTACAATACTATGCAAATAATGATCACATGCGCTTTATAATCGTCTAATAAGACGTCGCCTAAGACATAGAAGAATGAAACTCTCACTCCAATCTGGATGATATCTTATTATACGTGCCACTTGCATAGCCGATTTATTCGTAAAAATTGTAAACATTCATCTCCGTGGGCCCACGATACGTTTATTGATACGACGATGCTTTTCACTACGAAGCGGGAAAACCACACAATCATATACTTTTCTAACGTGTCGTATACCCCGGTATTTAATGATTCAATGAACAAACAACTCTACAAGTGGGTCGCCGGAGCTAATAGCGTTAACTCTTCTTCTTTCTTAGCTTTACTTGGATATTGCGAATCAGACCACAACGCCAGGTTTTATTCTAAATTAGTTTAAAGCATCAATTTTACATACATAGTTTGACTTTTTTATCCCAAATTACAGAAAATATTGTAATGATCATTTATTACATGTTACAAAGTAACTTATGATACCTTACGTAACTTTTTGTGCAAATGTAATTTATATACAAAATAAGCTTAAGTTGGAATGAAACAACTAAGTATAAACGACGCTAAAGGCTTTTAGCGTTAGACTATTGTTAGCTCAGTCGTGCTACGATTATGGAAACTGTAAAGAATCCGAAACGTCAGAAAATAAAATAAAATAAAAATATGCGAGTTAAATCCGTTAATAATTGTTTCATTCCAATGTGTAATAACCGCGAAGGCATTCGAAATTATTAAGCTTAAGTTTTCAAATAACGCAGAACCTACAAATTTAAACCCCATTTCTTGCTTTAAGATTAACTGAATATATTTCGTTTATTTATTAACGTTAATACTTGGTAAGTACCTAAAATTTTTGCTGCTTAAGTGCTGAACCAACTTTCATTAATCGCCCGAAAACAGAAAACAACTACTTCCTTACAAAGAGTTCACTTTGCGTTGTTGCGAAGCGTTATTCATAATCCATTCCATTTCATTAAGAGCAAAGTGCTCTTTGGAAGTAATATAGCCACGAGCGCCATCATTAGTAAATTAATATTCGATAAAGCCCAGAATAAAAAAGGCACTGAAAACAGAATAAATATTGCGACCCATAAACAAATTAGCCCGACGATAATAACCGGCTTACTTTATAATTGAACACGTACCTACGTTATGCTCCAGACCTAATGCATCATAAGCTATATCGTTCAAATTTTACTTTTGATGGTATGACCATAAAACCAACAAAAGTTTAATCATGGGCTAGTAGTTGCATAAAACTTTTAAGTAAATGATGCTACGTGAGTTACGTATGAAGATAAAATGAACGAATTGTATTATAAAAATGATATCATTATTCACAATTACGCTAATAGAATGCCACAATTAGGCATTTAATGGTAGTTTCAAAATGAAATATCATCCATTTAACTTTACTGTGTAATTATCTCGAGCTATTTGTAAACCTAAATTGTGAAGTTAATCTCTATATAAGTACAGACATAACTCACATTCTAAAACTTTTATTAATCATCGAAGAATCCTTTACTCAAATATTATTAACGTAAATCACTCTATTTAGTTTTATACGTAATTTAAGGCAGCTTTTATTTCACGTATTAGCTAGGTACCTAAAATATATTTTTTCACCTAGTTTATAATATCTCAATCTCAAATAAGTGTGAGTGTGGAGATAAAGAGGTATAAGTCATGCATCTGCAGTATTACGCTTATACCCTTTCTCAATGAGGTACCCCAAAAATTTTACTATCGTTACAAAGTAATATACCGGTTCGGTAACGTGAAAGAATATTTTTCCATGTCATACCGGTGAGTCACATTTTCAGCACATCACCGTCATCAAATTAATCTGAGTTTGAGAAATTAGGTAGGTATACCTAACCCATCATGAGAATGCATTAAGGTCAGTACTTTTTATAATTATCTTTTCACAAAATTTGGTAACGCTATGATTAATGATATAAAAGTTGTCGTTTGATGAGTATAAACATATTATAATGCTCTGTCTCGTTTCTGTGAAAAAGACTAAAACAAATACACATTGATACCTATGCACATTTAAAAAGGGTCATTTTTATAATATTACTCTTCCTATACCTACACGCATCCTATTTTTGCTTATTATACACATACATACTTATATTATATTAGTATGTTTATAGTAGTTTACAAGAACTACGATAGTTTCAAAACATTTCCTTTATACACAATACAAGCTCTAGTTTATGTAGGTGCTTGAATTTCATTGCTTGATCTTTTCCATTCCGTAATTATTAGGATCTATTTATGAAATCGTTTCCAGCAAGAGATTGTGCCGTTAATCCTTCAACACGATCCCCGTAAATTAATCTGTTATTAATTACAATAATCAATTTAACCCTAGATTCGAGTCGAGCTCACTACCAGTTCAAAAAGACCTGCCATACCTCCCGATAAGGCAGGAATCAGTCACACTAAATAGGCGACCAAAAGAGCATGGCTATACAACTGCAAGGGTCATAGTAATTTGGACGAAAGAAAATCATTTGCATAGCATGATTGTTAGAGCTAAGAATTTGTTTATTACGAATAAGGTCCGCGTCTTTCGATTCCAGTCATTAATAGGATTACAGAGCGCTATTGCGGTTATTGGATTTATGTAAATTTTTCAATCAAAGCGGATTTTTTCAGATGGATATATAAAGATATTTTATATAGTCAAAAGTTCAAATGCCAGCCTAATAGATAATTTAAAAAAGAAAATTTATCACCAACCTATAAAAAAACTCCGTCAGTACGAGTTCGAAGGAAACATTGATTTAACGGCTTTCAAATATCGCAACTCGCGCTACATACAGTATCACCGCCTCTCAAAATAAATTCATTTTTAAAATCCTGGAACTAAAATACAGTTTCCAAGAGTGCATTAATAATCGACTACGAAACATGAAGCACTTGCGATGTACCAAGTCAGAAGTAAAATATAACATCCGTAAAACTTCTCCTTGAAGGGAAATTTACAGCATCTGCGAAATATTATTGCATTAATTATTATGACTTATACTTGAGTTCTCGAAACTTCAGAAGAAAATCAATACACGCAATCGGTCACATATATTATAGTCCAACAAGATTTTTTTTTGCTTTATTAAAAGGCTTTGTGTCCAAATATTATTTCACTACATATTCCTAATGCCCCTGTTTGTTCTATAGCTGCCTCAATTAGCACAATTCAAACAAGACCACTCCTTGTTCAGCTACAATATGCGGGATAAGAGAAAAGCGTTTTTTAAAATTTTAATTGCCAGAAAATAAATAAGTTATTAACGTTATTGGACATATTTATCCTGTTAAATATTTGTATATACCTACTTAAATAAAAATGATTGATGCAAATCAATAGTAGCTAAATAATATATAACAATTCAAAATATATTTTCCAAAATCTACCGTCGAAGTAACAATAATATTAAACCACCTACTAATATCTCAATAATTCGGGTAAAAATAAACGGTCTCGTATTGGCAAAATAGATGTCGATTTCTGTATTCCATGGACCGTCTTGTAGGAAATTAACAAGGTAGTTGTATGGTCTTTATATCAAAGGCGGAACTTTACGGAATAAGTTACGCCTGAATCTATTCAGTTTAAATAAACAACCAAAAAGCCCTCCTGTCTTGAGAATAAATTAAGTGTTTCGTGGCATGTCCGAAACTCCTGTAAATGGAGCTATGGGAGGCTTCCTGACTTGTTATAAAAAGTTTATTTGCTTTTATATTTACCTTAAAGATGTCGTAACTTTATGGGATTCCAGTGAATTATTCAAATACGTACTCAACTAAGTAGGTTGGTAGTTTTGTTTGTAGATAACAGTGAACTGTCTGACGATACAAAGGGAAGTTTTAATATTACAAAAATCTTTTTAAAATATCATCATGATTTACAACAATGAATTAATGGTAAATGTTAAATTAAATATTTAACGATATAGATTAACAAGTCTTATAACATTTGAAAGAAATACAAATAATTACCTACTGAATTCTGAGTTTGAAAGTATGTAAGTAGATATGCCAATCAATCATGTCAAACTTTATTATCCCTTTGTCTTGGGCTCATTTTGGCACAAGGTAACAAATTCATTACAAAAACTCTATGCATAGGTATCTGGTTATGAATAGGTTCTACTTAAATTTGTTTCCAGAATAAACATCGCTGACGCTACCGCCTCCCACCTTCGGCTAACAGGGTGTCGATCCTCATTATGTGTACGCTAAGTACAGCCACGGTATCAAATGTCATTTTAATCACCTTCCTACTTGCTGACGTCACCGAGCTCACTAACGTGATTTGACAGACGAATACGACACTTGACTTTGATTAATTAAAAATGATGGTCTAATCCAGCTTAGGGACAATAATACACTTATAATATAAAAGGTGAAGCTTATTTATTGGCGTGACGTATCTATAAGGGTTACAAACTTGAAATTTTACAGGGGTTCCTTTTATAATATAGGGGAGCATTAAGAAAGGATTTTCTTCAAATCCATCCCCTAAGAGAATAAAATGGGGATACTTGTCTTGGGCAGACAAAGTCGTGGGTAGCTAGTCCGATTTTATGATACTTTGATAGGTATTATAACATTCAAAATCCTTTCTTAATGCTGTGTTATAATTGAAATTAACTGCGTAATTATAACACAGCGAACACAGAGGATTTTTTTTGATACCCTAATTCCTACCGTCGTCATGCTTCTGCTTTTCTTCTCTTAAGTAGGCAATATTTTACCTTTTCATTTAGGTTCATATTCACATTCACAATGATATCAAGAATAATTATATAATACTACTTACCGCGATGTGGCAGAAGTAAAACGCATATGTTTGTCGGTCATTACGAAAGTCTAACAGGGACAGAATTTGTGATAACCATGCAAGATCTATTTATTACAATATTTGCTCATCCGCACCAATATTTGACAAGTTCACTCGTGCGAACATACCACTACCCTTTTAATACCATAAACCCTTTTCACTACTCGTCACTTAAAAAGGGTGAAATGTTAGAACATTTTTCTTTACCAATGCTCCAACCAAGGTGAAGGTGATTTGACAAAATATTTAGTAATTCCCTATTCATTCGAAATCAGCATAAGAGCCCTATATACATAATTATTACAAATATACCTATTAAAGTTGTTTTCTGATTGTTAATATTGTAAAAATGAGACCTGTTATATTTTTTTCTGTAGGTAAAAAACATTAAATTTTCTGCAATTCAATAACATGTTTACCAAGAGAACGGAAAGTTTAAAAATAAGAAGATTAGATTCATTTACTTCACAATAGTCACACAGTATAATTAAATTATTGTCAAATTACATGCATTCATGCTGAAATAGCTAAAACCATATCAAAATAATGAACAATAAGATTTAACAATTATAATACGATATTGCTAGAAATCCAAAATTTAATTTGAATACAATAAATTACATTAGGTACAGTCATTTAGCATGTAGATTTTGGTAAACTATTAGTAAGTGAAACTTTGACAAACACCACAAAAAGACCAAAACACTGCGCAATTTGAAAGCACCCTTTTGATAACATTGTTTATCCAAGCTAATCTCGCCAAGTTTATAGTCAACAATTTTCATTTCGCGCGCCTCATAGCAAGTGCATCATGAAATTACGTGTACAAAGCTCATTTTAAGCGCAGCACAATGCAGTTATTAGTTAAGCTCGTACAATATGTATATTTTGGTAAACAGTTTTGTAATACGCCGTTCCCACTAAATTTGAACGAAATTAGTAGTCGTGTACGTGTATAATCCCACCATGGATGTTTAAAACATGATCAATGTGTGTATGTGTGTGCGTATGTTGCATCAGTAGATAGGTAAGTTTATACATTTTGACGATCTGCTGGCCAAGTGGCATGTAACGAAGCTTTCGCAATTTCCTATTATGATCGCTGCAGTCATCATCAGGTTGCCATATTATGTTTAAGGTAAATAATGGTTGTTTGAATTTAACATATACGAGTAAGATCAATTAATAAGTCAGAATATTTTCATCAATTAAGTAAAATAATAGCAATTTGACACATGCCTCCGGTAAACATAGCTAGATCTAAATAATTAGTTTATTTTCATTATTAATTTGTATAGGTAATAGAAGGATATTAAATTACGGGAAAGGCAGATTTTTTAATATCGCGAAAATACAAAATAATACTTTATTTTTTTGCCATTTTTATTTCCCGAATACTCATATGGAGAAGAGATCGACACAGCAGCGACATAGACTTTTGTATTCTTAAACAAAGGCTTTGTCTTGATCACAGTATAAGCACGATCCAGTAATAAAATTCTAGTTCCAACATACAATTTTCATATTTCATAGACTATATTTAGTATCAGCAATGCTTTTAGGTATATACTTTCAGTGTTACAAAATTGCATTTAAGATTCAGTTTAGAAGAAATATTTAACAGCATCTTTAACGTCATTCTATGTTATTATTATGCTGAACTAGGAGGCCAGGTCACCAAAACTAATTGCCAGGTAGAACAGCTAGTTTGGCCGGACATTGGATAGAAAGGCTTAAATAAAGCTTTCATCAGGCCTTTTTTTCTATTATCATAAATCGTGTTAAATTTTAATAAAATCGAACGTTTCCTCGCTCGTTTGCGAAATGTAAAAAGCTTAACAAAAGCAGGACAAGCCGGACACGTAATCAAAAAGCCTATTTATGTCCGGATTTATTAGGACGCCTGGCAACGCTGTGCTGGACGATTGTTTTCCTACTATAACGCTTTAGGTATATTGATTGGAAATACTGCGAAACTGTGCTGTAGTCACGAGTAGCAAATTAAACATTTTCAGTTTGTAACTGAACAGAAAAATATAAACTTTATTTTTTTATTTTAGACTTTTAGCCCTAAAATATTCTTTTAATTATTACAACCTTACAAACTTTCGTGTTTGAATATTACCTATTACTAAGGATGCAATCGCATCAATATGATGCTGGTAAATATGGTAAATTATGCTGCATATTACAAGTAGTGTGTAGGTACCTATGTACTAAATATTGCGACACGCTTTTTTATATTTTCAATGGGTTAGTATGTATGCTTTTAGCCTCTGATAAAAAAACTGTAACTTATTACTAACCTGTCAAACTTAATAATGTAATTGTTCAAAAAGTTCCCAATCGAACTTAGTAATTAAACATTCAAATAAAACAGGGCACGATGAATCTGAACCCTGTTAATACATTTTAGAGTAAAAAGTAAATAAAAAAAATATTACGAAAGTTAAATGGGTTTCAATTACACAGAATTATTTATTTTGCGGGACCGCAAGTATTTTATTAATTATAAACACCAAGTAACAAGTATTAATGTACCTAGTTATTATCTGAATAATAACCAAACCATTTAATGACAGGTGTGGTGAGAATTAATCTACTGAGCGTTGAGTGATTAAATGGTTGGCTAATTTAATGCACGATGTAACTATATTTAAAATTGCATATAAAAATATTGTCAATGTCCAGCGTAATCATGTAAAGTTTTTTTTCGTCACTGGTTTACTAACCCATTGAAAATATAAAAAAGCGTGTCGCAATATTTAGTACATAGGTACCTACACACTACTTGTAATATGCAGCATAATTTACCATATTTACCAGCATCATATTGATGCGATTGCATCCTTAGTAATAGGTAATATTCAAACGCGAAAGTTTGTAAGGATGTATGTATGTATTGATGTATGGTTGCATGTTTCTTACTCTTTCACACAAAAACTATTGAATGAATTTTAATAAAACTTTACAATAATATAGCTTGTACATCAGAATAACATATAGGGTATATTTTATTACGATACTGTGAATAGTATTAATCGTGCGCAGACGACGTCGCGAGCAGAATCTATTGAGTCATATATATCATTATTTTACTTAATTGAATGGTTTTATATCACATCACCATCATTTGAACCGAATTTTTTTTCGTTTTACTTCGGGCACTTCACAACCACTCTACGATTTCTATCCCGCCCACTACCATTCCATTCTAGCAATTCGCAGGGCTTTGTCGATTGTCAGTAGCATTGGTTCTACGTAGAATCTCATCGTTTCTTATTCGAATATAAGAGAAAACCTTTTGCCCTTTGTGACCATGTTTACAACTGTTTCGTGAATTTGTTCAATAAACTTTAATTAACCCCAATAATATAGTAAAGCTAAACTCATTGATGGAAATGTATCTACAAAGCAAGCAGTTAAGGGAAACTAAAGAGAAATTCATTAGATATCAAAAAAGCGCACTTCTCTTATATTTTGTTAAGTACATTTTATTATAGTTTATTTTGTCCCTACAATCATAGCTACAATTAAGCGTGATGACTCATTTATATTGTGAATCAAGAAAATAGAGAAACTCTCGCGTTTCACGTTTTCAAGAAAATTATATTTTTATAAATCTGTTTTTATATTATTTTGTTTTGGTAATCATGTATCAATAAATCAATAAAGTGTAAACCAGCAAAATTACGTGTCCGCAACAGGACTCAAAGTAGGTATTCCTAAATAGGCATTCATTTTATGAGTTGAAACGATCGAGAAGTATTTAATGTAGCGCAACTTTGTCACATAGGACGACGTCTGCCGGAAACACTAGTTAGTTAGTACCTATAAAAAAAAGACAAGCAGAATTTGGATTAAAAAATTATCATCAGACATATTCCCGTAGCATAAAATATAGGAACTCTATGGGATATTATTATACTTGTGAAATAGTTTATCTACTATTACACTGACCAAGGCAGTGTTATAAAACTTCTTTATAGATATTAGACCATCAAAGAGTGTTGCCACGGAAGAGGATATCGAAGATTGCTTGAGGCTGATAAAAATGCGGATTGTGCAATAAATTTGTCAATCTAGTTTTATTGCTTCTATGTGTGTAACAAAATTTCCAACATTTCAATAATCCTTTTTTAACCCCCGACGAAAAAACGACGGGGTGTTATAAGTTTGACGTGTCTGTCTGTCTGTCTGTGTGTGTGTGTGTGTGTGTGTCTGTGGCATCATAGCTCCCTAACGCATGAACCGATTTTGATTCTATTTTTTTTGTTTGAAAGGTGTATATGTCGGGAGTGTTCTTAGCTATGTTTGATAAAAATCTACTCAGTAGTTTAATAATTAGGGGGGGTGAAAGAGGGGATGGAAAAATAAAAGTCTACAAGCATACTCGAGTGGGGTATCAAATGAAAGAGGATCACGTGGACATTATAAAATGGAAGTTATAATAAAAATCGGTTGAGTCGTTCAAAAAATATAGGGTCTCAAAGTGGGGATGGAAAACCAAATGTCTACAAATATACTCAAGTGGGGTATCAAATGAAAGAGAATCACGTGTACATTACAAAATAAAAATTATAATGAAAATCGGTTAAGTCGTTCAAAAAATATAGGGTGTCAAAGTGGGGATGGAAAACCAAATGTCTACAAATATACCCAAGTGGGGTATCAAATAAAAGAGAATCACGTGTAGATTACAAAATTGAAACTGTAATGAAAATCGGTTGAGTCGTTCAAAAAATATAGGGTGTCAAAGTGGGGATGGAAAACCAAATGTCTACAAATATACCCAAGTGGGGTATCAAATGAAAGAGGATCACGTGTAGATTACAAAATTGAAAATTGTAATGAAAATCGCTTGAGTAGTTCAAAAATTATGGGAAGTAAAAACCCAATATCGACAAATGTACCCGAGTGGGGTATTAAATGTAAGAGGATAACATGTACATTACAAAATTCCATGTGAAATGGAAATTACTTAAAATAATAATTTATGTAGTAGATACCTACTTACAAAAAGTATGAAATAAAAAAATAAATTAAAAATTTAACAAACCCCCGACATAAAAACCTAAAAGCCCTTTAAAAAGTATAACAATAATAAAAACTTAATATTAGTTACCTAAATATTAATAAGTATTTCTACAAAGAAAACGTCATGTCGGGGGGACCGTAGGTTTAGGTAGATTGTAGGTATTAAGTAGTAACACCTAAATGACAATCGGGCCCCCCGACATGACGTTTTCTTTGTAGAAATACTTATTAATATTTAGGTAACTAATATTAAGTTTTTATTATTGTTATACTTTTTAAAGGGCTTTTAGGTTTTTATGTCGGGGGTTTGTTAATTATATGTAAATACAGAGATACTATGGTAACCAGTTTAGTTAGACATAACTAGAGCGTACAGTCTAAAGATTTATTTAGTCGATTTCTTTGACATGTTTGCAATCAAAAGATGCAAATTAAAAAAAAAAACAGGAACCTTTGAGTGGTTTTTATCCTACTAGATAGTAAAGAAAACTTTAAGCTTCCCAAACTAAAATGTTATTTATTTATTATTTTAAGTATTCATACCTAACTAAAATACAATTTCTAACCATTTTAAAAACAGTTTAACTAATACAGTATAGTACAGTATTCGTACAGATATTATAGTTATCTACAATCATCCACTTTGTTAAGGCAAAAACGCTTTATACCTTCAAATAACTGTCACTTCTATCGCACTTTGAATATAAACCAAGTTCCTCAGAACAATGTACAAGACGAAATAATAATGAAATACCTGACAGTAGAACTAAATACGTACTTAAGGAATTAATCACAACTTGGCACAAAGGGCAACTTTCTTAAGACTTAATGATGTAAGTACCAGAAGGTACTATGGTTTCGTAGTGCTTACACGCCCCCTAGACAGGGGACATTTGACAATAGTGAAATCGCACGAATGAAAAATGTAATCAAATTGACAAAAACGAACGAAAACTGACCACGTATTTTTTTCGTTATCCTGCATCAATTTCAAACACATTGATTAGTTTCGTTTAATGTTAAACGATGTCACTTTATTTAGCCATCAATTTATTTTTATTTATTTTATTCAGCATACAATAACATGTTATAAACATAAAAAAGGTTAGTTAACACTTAGACTTATTTTATAAGTAATATTAGTTTCCAACACAATTACAATTGTACATGTCATTTTTTGGCAGCAACTTTCGTATTTTAACATTACACGGTATGTGGTGTAAATTAATTAAATAGGAATAATAAATAAATTATAAATCGCAATTATAACCAGATTAACAGTAATGCTACGGTTTAAACCTGCCTTTTGAAAACTGAAACTGATGCCAAGGTTTAAATCTGCCATTTGAAACTGAAATATATATCGCTGTTCAAACCTTATTTTAAACTTGTCTTATTTTAACTTGGCAGCAAATGCTACTACTGGGAATAGATAGCCGGTAAATTGTATTTATTGATCTAATAATGTTCTAAATTGAAAATCATTGGGAAACCAATAACTATGGTAGAGAAAGCCTCAAGACCGTAATTTGTACTTAACGGTTATATAATGTATATCTTACTGTAGGTATGAAAGCTATTATTGGAATGTCATCTTGAAACAAGATATCTGTGAAGTGAATAATATAACTCTGGATAAAATTGTTTTTCGCTATTAGGTGATATTAGGCATAAAATGGGACTGGTAGTTTATATAATTAAGAGAATAATTAATTGTTTGGGTAATATCGCTTCTAATGAGATATGTGGTATTGGTGTTGGTGATAGGCTCGTTTTCCGCGCTTGATTCGTATCAAATTGAACCTTTGTGCATCGGAGTGTCGGCTAAACCAATAGCCACACTAACACCGCCCAGAAGCGCAGGATCCTCTCGGTGTCTCCACAGGCTTCGCGGAGCCCGATGTGCATTGTGTTTTTGCGCGTTGTGCGGCAATGCCCGTACATTCTGGGACTACGTGGGTATAAGCCGACAAGTAGCATCTACACAAAAGGGCTGTCGGTTGTACCTACACCGTATAAATGTTTGTTAAGTGGACAGCGACAGCTAGATTTGAGTTAAATAATAAACATTTCACAAAAACCTATCGCAGTTTAAAATGTAAAGCTCACGTAAGCATTTAAAACTTATTATTACAATTAAATTTAAATTACACATTCAACATTATAATTAATAACTCATTTCTAACTCCCCAGGTGAATTTCAATACAATTACACGAACACATCTGGGAAAACGCTTTGAATAAATTGTTGTAAAACGTGAATAACCTCAAAGGAGTAGCGTTTACTCGGTGAACTTTCGCTCATAATTAGGATATTCGGTTTGGCTCGCAATATTTTAATATAAAATATAGAACATTACACGACTTTTGTTTATTTTTGGTAACCACAAAAAACGTTGGTAAATTTTCGAAAATTATTAAATATACCACGCCAAGTAGTTACATAGTAAAATAAGGCAAATGTAACAGATTTAACTATTGGATGTTTTGTGTGTTAGACTTTTAGAAGCATTAAAAATATTATTGTAAACTACATTTGGCTTTAATTTCGATTAGGAACTAACTTGAGCCACAGAAATAGAAGGAAGGAATTAAAAATAATTATAAAAAACATTAATTAGTTAAATTTATAAAACTTTATTTAACTCCGAAACAGTTTCTAAATAATTTACATAAGATATCGTTACTATAAGGAATACCCTAGTGAGAAAATTTACATGGTCTATCTTTCGGCAGTGATTTGCCGGCACTGAATTAGCATCATTGTAGGTTGAAATGCATTATTCATGCGATTTGAAACCCCTATCGTAACTAATAGCTTTTTGAGAACCACGGACAAGTAAACATTGAGAAAAAGGGATAACACCATATCTGGCATATAAGCGTATAAGTACTTGTCCGTCCGTTCAAGAATTTATATTTTACTAGCTTCTGCCCGCGACTTCGTCCGCGTGGAACTCCTTTTTTGCATTCGGTTAAAAAGTAGCCTATGTCCTTTCTCAGGCTCCAGACTTTCTTTGTACCAAAATTTTATTTAAATCGGTCCAGTAGTTTTAGCGTGAAAGCGTAACAGACAGACAGACAGAGTTACTTTCGCATTTATAATATTAGTAGGGATTGCATATTAGGAGTTAACGTTATTGTATCTGTTTTCAAAGGCACGAGAATACGAAATTCTTAACGGTTCCAAAAATACCATTCACAATTATTAACGTAAACGAAAAAAGTAGTAAATATCTATTACATACTTATAGGCTTAACATGCGTACATATATATAATACTAGCTACTGCCCGCGACTTCGTCCGCGTGGAACTCCTCCTTTTTTGCAGTCGGTTAAAAAGTAGCCTATGTCCTTTCTCAGGCTCCAGACTTTCTTTGTACCAAATTTCATTTAAATCGGTCCATTAGTTTTAGCGTGAAAGCGTAACAGACAGACAGACAGACAGAGTTACTTTCGCATTTATAATATTAGTAAGGATATATACTTTTCTACATTTAGGTATTTCCTTGTTGTCTGATATATATATCTTGTATCTGAGCGAAATTGCTTTTTAGCAATACGATAGCCTAGTTGTTTAGTTAATTTAGTATTGTGTGGTTTTTAAATAATATATTGTATTTAAACTGTAGCATTTACAAAGAAAACTCTTTCTCAAATATTATATAATATTTTCTCAGTGTTTTGTCAGTAGATACCATTTTTTTCCTTATATTGTGAACTACAACATCAAATTTAAACAATTTCCACTAACTTTTAACTTTATCTATAACGCAGAAACGGAAAAGTTTCGCGTTGAATTTTAGATTGAAACGTAAATTGTAAATAGCATTGACCACAGCCTGTTTACTTACTTCACTTCTATCCTGTTTTAGTTTTCCACGTACGTGTGATACCTATTATTAATTTTTTTAAGTATACATTTTTCAATACACCTTTTATATTATTCACCTGACGATAAAAATGCACGTCTAATTTTATTGCGTTGCTTCATTTAATACTTTTTGCAAAATCGTTGTTTTAATTTTGTGCTGTTCACTTGCTATTTTAAAACATTGCACTTAGGTATGCATGTAATTTTTTAAGTAGTTCACTATGTTAAAAACGGATGAAAGTGCGCACTGCTTCTCTGCTATCCACATATACCGTACATACGATTCCTTTAAAATATAAGTAAGATAAACTTAAAGTATTATAAGTAGTAAACAACAATGAACACTCAGCGTCTCGATTCACTATGCACATTATGCCATGCAAACATTCGTAGCAGCTGTCGTTGTCCGGAAGTTAGATTACGGACCGACGCCGGATGTGTGCACTGAAATGCAGTATACAGTTCTAAGTAGATATTGGAAGCATGTGCCAATATATCGTCATGGGCGCCATATTTTTTGGAACATTAGAGTATTTCTTAAACTGCGAGCCTAAATTTTTTCTAATTGTAAGATAATTTAAGCACTTCAAAATATACCTTCAAACAGTAAACACTGTTTTAATTATGATAAGCTGATGCCTACATAAACACATCGCTTGCAGAAACTTACCTATATTACGATAATAATATGTCGAGTTGTTCAATCAAATATAACATTTTAGGAAACAACTCGTAATGAAGAGTAACAACAACTGCGTCTTTTGTGGAGTCCATTAGTACGCTATAAATATATCAAATGTGAATGTTAAGCGCATTTTACTTATTTCAACCGATGTCAATGGTAGCAACGGCTTCATACAAGAATGGGTATAAATTCAATTTAAGCGAGTACTTGTCATTCGACAAAATAACGCATAAAACATTTCGATAACATAAATTCGTAATTTCCGGATCGATTTCTCTTTGTATTCAAAACCACTTCAACAAATCACATTATTGGAACTGCGGAGTATTAGATCGAAATAAAATAAGTACTTTGTATGTGATACGCACAGAGCTTCAGCAATATTTTCTTCGCTCTTTCATTTTTCAATATCAAGTGTTAACCGAACTTTCTGCTACAAAATATCAAATGTATGAAATGAAATTATTTGCGTTTTTGCGAGCTAGGCGTTAAGGACGCGGTGTAGCCTTTTTTATTTATAAATAGAATATTATTTTTGAATAGGTACCTATGCTAGGATAACTTAGAACCAAAGAAAATCGTTTCTTCTAATTTCATTCTATTTTATGTTATGTAATTGTGAAAGTTAGTAAATTAGGATTTTTACGCATCCTGCATGATTGACTTCGTAGTCAATTTGTAATGTAACTTTTTTATAGTATAACTAGCGACTGGCCCCAGCTTCACACGGGTGCTATACTTAAACCTTCCTAATTACTCTATCTTTAAAAAAACCGCATCAAAATCCATTGTTTAGTTTTAAAGATTTAAGCGTACATAGAGATATAGGGACAGAAAAAGCGACTTTATTTTTACTAAGTAGTGACGAAATAACTAAAATTACAAAAATGAACAACTTTAAAAGGATTTAACTCGCGTATTTTATTTAATTGGCTGACGTTTCGGAATAGATTAAAATAGGCAAGTTAAATCCGTTTACAAGTTGTTTCATTCCATGGTGATGAGTGCATATAATATGACATAATGTGTAATTATAACGTATGTAATAATGAGAAATAAATAAATCTAAATCTAAAAAATCTAAATCTATAATAACCACGAAGGCATCATTATAAAAAATCAATAGGTAGACGTTATACGTTTAATATAGAAAATATATTTTGGCAGAAAGAAAGTAATCAAAATATCATATGTAATTTCACTTTACTGAAGTACTGTCTACACTTAAAATCCGAGACACGTATTTATGTAGGATCGGTTTAAAGATAATGAAGAACCCTTGTTTTTGTATTCAAGCCACTCCCATTCAATTTGAAAACTATTAGCTGTATTGGACCGTTTTTCTCCTTAATTTTCGATAAACTACTATTATTTTCGCGTCTATAGTTAATCAAACTGATACTCTGAATATGAAAGGTATTCCCATATTCAACAACCTCATTCATTCCATTAAAATCGCATTTACAATGAAGACATAATAAATGTCAATAGATTTATATTGTGCGAGCTCACCCAAGTATTATGTTAAACTAGTTCTTTGTCGCAGTCGCTACAAAGTGTCCATTTTACATGTTTTATACCCTTTTACATGCAAATGGTTTAAATGTATCTTACTCGCTGTTAACTTTTATAGATAAAATAAAAAGGGTTTCAACCATAAACGGATTATTTTGCAGGTTCTAAGGTACACCACATCTTTTATTTTTAGAAAACCATTTTCTATAAATGTTTATATACCTATTAGGTTGTCAGTAATTTTTACAGCATGATTAGGTTACACACATGAATATTATGTACATACTTGAGCCCAAATAAACGATTTCTGCCCAAGAAAGTGAATCACTACATATTATAGAATAAGGTCGCAGTCGCTGTCTGTCCGTTTATGTATGCTTTAATCTTTATAACTACTTTTGAACGGATTTTGAAGCTGTTTTTTTATAGATAGAGTCATTCAAGAGGAAGGAAACCCGTGTGAAGCCGGGCCGTGTCTCTAATATAAGTGTTGACGATTCAACCTCTTTTTATAGTTTTATACTTTTTATGTGTTTTATGTTTAGAATTATTATATTTGTGTTTTGTTTTATATTCCAAATTGTCAGTTGTTTTTTAGTTGGTATTAAATAGTGATAGAAACCACTCGCTTTGTTTTTAAATGTTAGATAGTTATTAGTATACAGTCTACAATAAGATTAAAGATAAAACTACCAAT
This sequence comes from Polylopha cassiicola, assembly GCA_038024825.1. NCBI lineage: Eukaryota > Metazoa > Arthropoda > Insecta > Lepidoptera > Tortricidae > Polylopha > Polylopha cassiicola. The sequence goes on along the minus strand of CP149044.1, from coordinate 7,272,285 downwards.
TCTTTACCAACATGATAATATTTAACGCTACATATTTTGTCCTAGTGCCCAACATGGAGCGACAATCTATAAGTACCTATGCAACAAATATGAACCGCGTGCAACCTTTTTCCTGTGCTATAAAATCGATGTTTGTGTCCAAAAGGTCCGAGATAACTCCGGCGTTGACGGTGTTCGTTCGATTATCTATCTGACATAGGGCTGGTAATGGTTCGAGGCTAGAACTTCGAGCCTTAGAAGACAATATTCATTAATTTTAATATATAATAAAATATACACTTAAAGCGTGTAGAGGCCAGTACTTGGCATACCTAAATATACGAGTTAATCGTATTTATTACCGTTTTAACATGCGTTACTATTGCGAGCAGCATGAGATTGTTTGAGAACGTACTTTTAATGAATACAGTGGTCATTATGATAAGTAAAACATACTAACTTACATCTAATATAAAAGTAATACATTAGTTTACCTATTATAAGTAGTCTGAATGCTTTAATTATAAACTGATAATGTTTGAAATGTGAAATATCTTATGACTTACACTACACAACCCCATAACCCTGTTCGCGCCTCGTTTATATTCAGGAACTGGCTGCATTTTTTTTAATAGCTAACTCGATCCTGAATATTGATTTTCTGCCAAAATTCCAGCCTTTGCCAACGTTCAACAGAAAATGTTATTAGCCGTATCCGATAAATTATTCTATGAGAATAATAATATAATATACCTACCTAGGTAAGTAAGAGGAAATTCCTCACTGGATTAATTCATCTTAGCAGTAGGTAGGTTCTAGGTACTGTACAGATTACAAGCTTTTAGTGATACGGGCCGGTAGATGATGTTTTTGTTCAAAATGTTATTGGTACATTGAATGAGATTTTCATATAAGAAGTCTAGGCGATGAGATGAAAAGGTGCGCATCGAAAAATCAATTACCAGTTCGAATTTCTAAGTGTTTCTATTGAGGGCCTCCTTGATGTTCCTAAAAAGACCCCATTTTGAAGTGACATATCCAACAAAAAATGTGTCAATACTTATGAAAGCAAGGGCGAATATTTCCTACAAGCGTGCATTTATAGAGTGCCTACCCTCCCGTCAACGCACCTCTATCAAAGAACGGGTTTAACGCGGAAGCAACTCGTGTACAAATCGACTAACATCAAAGCATTGTTCAGTTCTTAATCTTCTCCAGGTACAATGAATTATCCGGATTTAATTTTCGTGTTCGGGGACGGAGGACAATGCATAAAGCTTCAAAGTGAAAATTAAAAGTTTTTTTACTGAGCGTCATCTATTATAGAGACGTTTAAACTGCTTTATGGAATCTTTTGACATAGTTTAAACCGCTGCTGCAGCGAAATTACTTGCAAATTTAATACATTGGTGGTTCACTTCATTAACGGAAAGGTTATAATTACTGGAAGTAATGTCGTGTAATAAATACAGTAACAACAAAATGTAATAATCTACTTAGCTAATATTTACAATTTGATATTGTTTTTTTTGTTAATACAGACATTGTTAATCAGTTAGTATGTTTTTGTTTATAATAATAAAATTCTTTATATCAGACCAATCCATATTATTATAATGTACTTAAGTCTTATCACTAATGTTCGTATTAACTATAACTATACTATACTTATTCGCCTAATTGGGCAAGACTCTTAATCTGTCCAACCTAAATATTCTCCTTATTTTACATAATATATTAAAAAAAGGATAACCAGGAAAGTTCTTTTTACTACGGCTTAAGAGCTTTAATTTTTGAAAAATAACTCGGTTATTTGCATCTAGCACACAATACGTCGTTGAAACTCGAAGTACCTACTTAAATAATTACGCAGTATCACTTATAAGCTGGTTAATCATGAATTTAATTAGTGAACCTTTTGTAGCATAAAGCAATTATTCTATATGCTAAAAGTTGTTGATCTCACGTCTTGTATATACGGAGCTTCTGTGTCGGGTTCTGAGAAAATCCAATAATAATTTTCTGGGACGTATATGAGTAACTGTCCTTTACCATTAGCAAATAATATAAAACGTCACTTGTCTAGAACCTCTGAAAGAAGAAAATATTACTTTTTTGTGACCTACATATTTTTACAACATTCATATCATCACGTCATGCCAACATCGTTAAGTTACTCGAGCCTCGAGAAAGACACGGGGGTGTAACAAATGTAGTCGTCAGGTACGTCACAATATGATTAATACACCTCCGTTTATGGAATTACCGCGAGATCTGGTGCAAGCGATAAGAAATGTAAGTAACAAAACTATCACGTTAAATGAGTAGCGTAGATGCACGATGACACAGTAAAACACTATCAAAATGTAGACATACGTTATTTTTGTTACTTGTGTACGCAACTAAAAAAATATTTGTAAGGTTTTATGTTTATGTTCATCGAACTGACCGGCAGTAGAATAATTAATTAGACGCCCCTTGATACATGGTAGCCCACTTCCGGTTTTATAGTTGGGGCTCTGACCACTAGGGCAACAAATCCCCAAACTTTCAGTAGAATTTTGTATTTGGAAACAGCCTATGGGTATGAATAATGTAAAATCGTTTTACAATCATCTGTTATATAAGTTCATTATTATATTAACACATTGTTAATTCTTTACTGCTTTTGTCTGCGGTCTTATTTGTACAAACAATAATCGTACGAATATATACGAATATATTTCAGCGAAATATAACTTAATTTGTATAACGTATACTTACCTTGTTACAACACATTTAAGTACTTCATTAGGAAATATTACGGAGTCTATTGCGGAACACAATAGGTTTTTGTTAAATGTATTGTACAACAATTGCAAAAGTTTAAAACAAATTGTAGAAACAGGGTAGCATTATTTACTAATTTATTAAAATTCTGCTTAAACATTCATTATGCAAATATTCGTTGTCCTCATCTAATAGAATACAGTCATAACAGAGAACAATTTCATATATAGGTATAAATAAATTCACTAGCATGTTGAGATCAGCTCTATTTGAACCGTGCAGTGTCAATTTGCATTCATAGTATTATTTCGTTGTTGTATAACTTACGTAGATGCTCCTTCATCTGAATATAGCGAATATAGCGTATTTTATTATTTATTGGTTTACTATTCAGAGACAAATATTATATCCAAAAAGTATGTATCATATATAATAGAATTTAATTTTTTTTTAACATTTTGGGATAAACGTAGAGTATCTTTAGTCCGAATTCATTAAGTCAAAGAATCTACAGCTATCGAAACAGTTTGGAATAATATGACATTAATTATTTGGATAAGGACTAATACCAAAATTTGTAGAGGCATTACTATTCCATATTTTAACAAGATAAAGTAGTTGTTGTGGAGGGTGGACTGCAATGAAAGCAATAGGTTTATGAAGAATATAGGAATTTAATAAGGTAGGTAATAAGGTATAAGGTGTTGTGATATTGTGTAAAGACAAACGAACACAATATCACAACACAACTCAACCAAATCAAAACTAACAAACTGACAATTCCAAAAACAATCGATATATAAAAAAGGGCAATAGCAAATTAATATACAAACACGCAAGGAGTACGCAACAGTAGTAATGGTGACGTAACTGTAATAGTTAGACTACTACTACTGGAGAGAGTTAGTTGATGTATATCTCGAATTTTTTGTATATATTGCGTCTTCTATAAAACTGTAGGTACTTACCTACTCATCATATAGTTTCAGTAGCATTCGCGATATATATAAGGTTTTTTTTGGTATCCTTTTCAGACCTTGAATTATATTATTAAATTATATTAGGTATATTATCAATAAAGATCCGTAACTTTTTTCAAAATATTCTATAAATTTTGAAAATCAGCCTGGTTGTTTACATACGATAAGACAAACTCAACTCGAAGTAGGTACTCCAATTTTGCGGAACTAAATGTATTGAAAAGCGAATATTGATTGCTTAACCTTCAGTCGTCGGTTCAGCTGCGCTTATTCTAGCGTCCTTAACTAATTCTGTTATTATTTTGAACATTGCATCTAAACTTTTCTCATATTAATGCGACCTTGACTATGTACATGACTTTCTCATAATGCTATTCCCAGAGGTGTTCTAGCTAAGTAATGAACAAGAGTATTGTGGGACCGTTGCCATTAGCGTGTTGCTTTAACCTTGTCATGGAGCTGGTATATTTCTTGTAGCACTGAATATTCGTGAATGTTAAACATGAGAGGAAAAATCAACATTACATCGAAGTGAATTGGTCGTTTTATCCCTAAAAATGCTACAGTATATTATGTGGCAGCCGATCGTATAATCTCCCATATTACATTACGGCTAGTTGTAATGTAATGCGGAGGATTATACGATCGGCTAAAACATGTATAATTATTAAACCTACTCTTACCATCAGAATCTCTTTGATCCGGCAGTACCCTGGGTAAATTCCAGTAGTATCATCGATAGGTATTTCGTTTGCTTTTAGCACACATGGCTTAGTAACGAGTAGTGTAAAAGCTCTGAATGGACTAAAAATACATTAGGTACTGAATATTTTACTTTTAACGTAAATAAGGTTTTTTTCTTGTGTTTTGGCTTGAATTTGTTCGCGTTGGTGTGCAGCGAACAAATTCAAGCCAAAACACAAGAAAAAAACCTTATTTACTTAAGCTATACAAATCACAATGTTGCTTCTTAACAAAGAATTCACATCACCAACAATGGACAAAAATGATTTCTGTTTCCGAGATAGCGTACAGATATTACTCGACCTATTTTAAGATTAATCCTGAAACAAACCATCTTAAAACAATACGCCTACATTTCTTACAAAAGAAAACATTTTGTAAGAAAAAAATATATTATATTATATTAATAATAATATGAACCTCTGTAAATTGTTTTCTATGAATTTTATTGTTTGGCCTGTATATGTCAGTCTCTCATTTGACTTACTTATTACAGTTAAGTGTTATGATTATTTGTCTGTTAAATAATTAGCTTTTACTCGAAATTATCTTATATAAGCTTCGAAATAAACCAGTACTAAGTAGAGCGAACCTCGTGGAAGTCTAGCCACGAGCAGTAACTGTGGCAAACGTAAGTAATATAATTACATTAGACATATATGCAACTGCTATACCTACGTGTTATAGAGTGAGATCCCAGTCACTCTAGACTTACGTCATTCTAGGAAAGATGTGTTTTTAGGATTGGAAGTATAACAGGTGGAAATATCATGCAACCTTTTTATTCCACGGCAAACTGTAAAAAAATCTTACTACCGTCTTCTGGTTTTATGCTACTTTAATAATTTCTGATGCCTTCCAATGTTATGAAATATATATTACATATATCGTTTTTTAAATATACGGAACGATGCTACTAATAACATCACAATATAGAAGATTAGTATTACAGGTAGAGGTACCTTACTACTAATAGCTACTTAACCGTGTATAATTTTGTGATTGACACGTTCTAGGGAAACCTTTAACTATATATACCTAAGTATAATAAGTTACTCAAACGAGCTGGCAGTGCAACTGTGCCAAGCTATGCAAAAAGACTGAAAAGACGTCACATCATAGAACTAGATCCGCAAGAGGACAGTGACATCCTTTAAAGAGAATATTCTGATGAGGATATTGCTCTGCCCGCTAATTACAGAACCACAAATTTGCTTATAGTTATGTAAACTGATCGCAAATAATAAAAAAAAAAGTATAATAAGTCTTCGAGTAATATACCTTCATATTAGTATAATCCATACTAATATTATAAATGCGAAAGTAACTCTATCTGTCTGTCTGTCTTTCTGTTACGCTTTCACGCTAAAACTACTGGACCGATTTAAATGAAATTTGGTAAGAAGAAAGTCTGGAGCCTGAGAAAGGACATAGGCTACTTTTTAACCGACTGCAAAAAAGGAGGAGTTCCACGCGGACGAAGTCGCGGGCAGAAACTAGTTTAGATATAAATACATTTGCGATAAACATCAAAACAGTCTCGTGGTAAGCTATAGTAACTACTTATATGGGTTTCCTATTAAAAACTCCTCTGCTCTAATACTGTAGGTAAACACGAAAATATGATTTTCATTTGTTGGCTATACCTACATAATATACAAACTGCTGATCCCATTTTAATTTATTTTAGTACTCTTTAACATATATTGGACCTTCGGTTTGCTAGTTTTGTAATAAACGAAATAAACTCTAAAGTAGAACCCTAAACTCCTGAGAGAAATGTATATTTTCAAGTAACAGGAAAACATGCAATATTAGTTTAAAACTAACTGTGAACTGCGACTGACGAAAATGTATCCACTGCTCAAAAATAAAATATTAAAGGCGTCACCGTTCATTGTGTGGAATCATTTATTTTTTCTTTTCCGGTCTCGTAATGGTCTATTGTTGAACTCGGCGTTTATGACCGCGCTTTATTACACTTTTGTTCAAAATTTATCATTGAATTGTGCAGAAATGTGTGACAAGATAACTACATGTTTCAAAACCAATTCTGTGAGCGCACTGTTATTGTTTCAAAACCCGTTTGAATGTTTTAGAGTGTCCGCACGTCAGTCCATTAGCAAATTCTGAAAAAGGAATAATAAAACGAAGCGCGTTAATTTTTTTACACTTTTGTGCTCAAATTTTGAAACATGTTTTATGGGTAGCGCACTATATTATATTATTATGGCCACTCCGTGTAATGTTTTAGTATCTATAAGACTTACCAGTTAGTAACAGAGCGATCAAGTTTCACGCTATCAACTCATGCAAAACCTGTAAGCTCATTACGTAATAAAACACGCGTTACTGAAAATAATAACTAGGTAAGTATTACTTATTGTAATTAATTTACTTAGTAATAATTATCAAGACTATTTTAGTGTACCTATTAAGCACACAAAAATATGAACGGCAATATGTTATGTATGAAGTTTTTTGTTAAACATTTTGTTAAATTATGTAAACCTTTCGAAGCCTTTTTGTGCTACGGAAATATAAAATAAAAATATTGTATCTCCAATGAATTTTCCTTTATTCTACTGTCCATTTCCACAGGAAAGGGTGATTTTTTGGGTTCGTGACATTTTTTCCGTTTGTATCTGCCCTTCGGTAAAACATTCGATTGCAAAATTGAGGATGGAGGGTTTCGGTGTTGGGTGAATTGGCGAATTTTACGATTTTCGCTCGAGCTACAAATATTTCGGTAATTGTTTTCTAAGCGTGTTACTTTTTATGGTAAATTACTTTTTGATTACTTTCAGCAGCATAAAAACAGCAGTGTTATTGTAATTCAAGTACGAAATTATTGTCTAGTTTATTAGTAAATAAAAAGTTACGTTTGTGATTGTTTACATTATACCATTAGGCTCTGAAGTTTTAAATACTATGTATCAACTAATACGACCATAACTATTTACTTAGATACAGAGGTAGACTACTCCATTATTAACAATTAAACGTAATTTACGAAACAACTACATTTATTGATCATTATTATTAATTATTCATACCTCAGCAGGTAAGTAGGTAATTAGTAGCTAGAGATATATTACACTGGGACGGAAATTTATCACATAGTTACGAAACAAAACTGTTACATTAACGAGCATTCAACCTAATTGCTATGAATATGCACCTGTACTAACGCGAACACAATACGCGAGGCCGGAGCGTAAGTCTCCGTCTATTAAGAATTGCTCACCTGCTATAGCCAATCAAAATGCAGGATTTACTTTCACGGAGCAAGATAACGACCTACGATTGGCGGTTACAGAACTATTTGTTTTGTCGTATCAATGGATACGACTGTCCGTTCAATCACATGTGACATGGTGGTTGTGTTGGCTGCAACGATTATGCAATTCAGTTACGTTTTGCAATCCAGCGTTTTAGAAACTGTCAGTTTGGATTCCTATTTGGCCAGTTGACCTAGTCTGTGAAAATGCATTTTTGTTTGGTTTTATTTTTATTGGTTTCGACGCATGCGCAGGATTGCAAGGTTGGCGGCAAAACAGTGAGTATTTTATTTTATATGAGTACTAATTATATTTAAGTGCCAAGATTTATTTTAACTACTTAAAATTTTATTTTCGTATGTAGGTATGTACCTACAAGATATTGACATCTAGAACTTAAGCTCGGAAAGAAAAAACAGACAGGGCAAGGAAGCTAAATGTGATAAATAATGTAGGTTACGTTAAATTAATGCGCCGACCAAAGGGCGTTAAAAGACAATATGGGTCGAACCAGATTAAGAGTTAGGACCGGAGATGAAAAATCAATCTAGTTAGGATCACATTTCTTGGAAAAGTAATTTTCTTCGCATTTTTTCATTAAGTTAGTAATTTCGACATCGGTACCTACTATCTTATTTAAATAAACATCATCTATAAGTGATTGTACAGTTTGTTTTAATTTTATGTTATTTATTAATACGTACGTACCTACCTAAGGTTCAGTTGCCCATGTCCTGCATCTGTAGAGTTATACCTAGTTAGATTGTTAAAAATAAAATTCATATGCATTTTCAATTGATCTGCACCATAGGTTCATAGATAGATAGGTATACGTATAGATACTTTAAAAAAAAATATTTAAAATGTATTGTTTATGTTTTCAGTGCGAAGATCACGAGCAATGTTGTGGTGGATGCTGCATCGAAGGCGAATGTATAGACAGTGAGATATTGTTCATATTATATGTGTATATACACATAATATATCAGCAAAACAATAAACAAATATTAGTTTATCGTTACTAGGGGAATAAACAATAACACTGTTTTTTTATTAACTATCTATAAACAAAAACTGTATGAGCACTTAATGTTAGGTACCTACCTACGTTGTCAAAGTTGCTTAGACTGGTATTTTAGACTATTAATCTTCAGAAATCCCGGTTAACCACAAATCTTCTGGAAATGCGTCTCATTATGAATATTTATTTCCTTCTCTCGACTTCAACAATGTATAATGGAGGCAAAAAATAATTTCGACAATCTGGCTTCAGCCATTTCTATAATAAATCGGAAAATTATGACCCACTCATAAAGTTAAGGGACGTCAAATACATTTGGCAGTAATAAAATTAGAAGCTTATCATTTTAAATAAATTAATTTATATGTATAAATAGTACTTGTCTATTCATGTTGGTCCAAATATATTTTACTATCGAAAGTTAGTTAAGAACTGATATAGTAACTGAAGATTTTAATGGTTAATTATTAAAAGTAAATTAAGATGACTTTAAGAAATACAATCTTTTTATTGTTCCACAGCATATCGATCCTGCTTGTCGTCATTTGACGTGTGTAAAGACCACACATGCCACGGTGAAGAAAACTGCGTCGTGTACACCCCGCCTAACTGTCCAGGATGTGAGCCGCTAGCGTTATGTCAAATAACCTAATTTTTCAAGGTGCTACCAACGCGACGTTAATAATTCGCGCGATATAGTTAGTCTCCTTTATTAGTATGTTTTAAGTAGTAAAGAGTGCAATTGAGAGAATCATCTTAGCAGTCGACGTGTATCGATGATAGGTAGTTATATGAACTTGACCAACAAAAGTAATTCATCAAAAATGAGATTGCGGGACATGTCGAGTTGCTAGGCAACGCTGTCAATTTTTGAAATGATAGATCCAGTTATGACAACTTCGAGAGTTTTTATGAGTAAGTAGATCCCGGAATATATTTTTAAAATCGTTCTTTACTTTACCTGTTTTGTTCAAGTAGGTACCTACTATCATTGGTAATTTACAATTTCAACTAAATACGTAAAACTATAAGTACCTACATAATATTATATTTGTAACTTCGTTGACACTAGCGTATTCTAACGAGTCGTTAAAGTTGCAGTAGTAATTGTTATGATCATAGTTAGTTATAAGTACCTACCTACTTATTAATAAATAATTTATTTACAGTTTTATTGTACATAGTTTATTTTCTTAACCCTTACCAAACTTAAACAATAACTAATAAATAATTCACCTGTATAATGTATGTACAGTAGAGTAATAAATTTTTAGTTTTTGTAGTTAAGACTCGTTTTGGTATAAAATGCGCACGAGTAAGCACCTGTCACTATTATACTTTAGTAATAAGTAAAAGAGCAGTAATAGATGGTTTCTCACCAGACAAATGCCTATGCTTACCATCCTCTTATACCAATTATGTTGTATGTGTTCACAATTTCAAAATAAACAACTTACCTATCAAATAAATCAATTATCTACTAAATGTTCAACTTGTCGCTTACCAGATTATAGATAATTTATTCATAAACTATTTTGAATTTAAACCACGTATTTCCCTGATAAATAATTTGCAAATATCTACTCAGCAGCCCAACTAGTCATTATAAACTAAACCCTTAATTTACTTAACTAATCGTCGATCTGCAATTATTTACTTTCCCAGCCTCTATAATTAATGCTGATACCTAGGACTGCCCAGTTTGCTCTCCTAGTCAACTAGTTTAAAGTTCTGCTAATAAAAGCAATTCTGTCCATTTGTTCATTGGACTATGCGACCTAGTCAGCCGAAGCAGCCGAAAACGATAGATAATTCAAACCACAGTTCGGTGGTTTTAGTTAGCTCGACTCTACTTCCGAATAGATTCTGTGCTATTGTTTCTAATTATGAGTCGTGAAGATTACAGGGTTTAAATTTGCGATGCCTTCACGGTACTTACCAATTGAAATAAAACATTTGTTGACGTTTCGAAAACTTTACAGTTCCAATACTCGTAGCACTACTGTGCTTACGATAGTCTAACGTTAAATTAATCTTACATTATACAAGCTACCTTACAAAATACAAAACTGAACTACGACCCTGTTTTAAAATATAATTACTTACTTACCTAAGTATTTACGATTCATTTTACGTATAAATAAACTATTACACAACACAAAAAAAAACTAATAAGGGGTGTTACTAACAATAATGTAATATTACTTTTGACGTAGGTACGAGGTGGTATTATAGCTAGGTATAGTTTAAGATATTTACAATTCAATAAACAGAACACCTGATTTTGATGTTTTACTTATACGAAGAATATATATTGATTGAGGATATTCCTAGATCAATTACCATTTGTTATTATTTCACACTGAATCTTTAAATTGGTAATAAATCATAATTGTACATTCACTACAGCGCAGCACGTAACTGACACAATACCTACTTACACACTCGAATAATGTAGATCATTATGTTCCAAAGGAACACAAAGGCAGTAAATTACACAAAATACACATCTGGGTATCTTGTAAACACAAACGGAAGGATATTGCATATTCGTTGCACAACCAGAATACAGACTTGAATGTCAACCTAGATGACTAGGAAACTAGCTATTTGAATATGTGCTACGTATATTGTTGGTGTGTTTGTGTCAATAGGTACATTGAATGTGAAAAGATATCGTTATCTGGAATAAACGTTAACTACCTTAATCAAATATAAAAGAATGCAGTCGAATCGAGAATATTTTCCTTTTTAAAGTCAATTAAAAATGATCGCTACTGAGTCCTGATGTCTAGTCTCTTATTAAAATACGTGCCTTATTTTATATTGCTGCAATAAACTCAACAGTTTATCGCAGCAATACCTACCTAATTATTTTTGTTCAAACACAGATTAAAACTCATTACCTACCAAAGAAGACACACAGTGAATGAACTAATATCATAATTAAACTCAGTCCCTATCTATATATCTATATATATATATACATATATTATACTAGTTATCCGCCCCGATCATCTTTTTTATAGCCTATATCACTCGGGAATAGTGTAGCTTCCCAACAGTGAAAGATTTTTTGAAATCGGTCCAGCCGTTCTGGAGCCTATTCAATTTTTTATAATATTAGTTCTCTTTATAATATTAGTATAGATACCTATGGATACTGTCAATATCAATTATATCGCACCTTATTAATATTGCCTTTAAATTCCACACTCGGGCTGAAATACCTTTAAGCCAATATCGCCAAAACACCGTACTACGGCATTCTTTAACAACGCAGCGTCATTTCACGGTTGCCAATAATGTGAAATATTATGGGCCGTAATGTACACACATCAGACGAGGTTATCGTTCAGTTCAACTGGAAAATTAGTTCGCCCAATAAAATATTATTTACGAGTTATCGTAAGGTAAGATTAGATTGTACAATACGTCACTCAATAATTTCTGATGCCTTCGCGGTTATTACTTGTTGGAATCAAAAATATATAACAAATTTAACTCTAGATTTTCTTTATCATACGAATATGGAAACTGTAGAGTATTCGAAACAACAACAAATAAAATAAAATGCGCGAATTTAATTGCTAAATGGGGCTCCTAGACGGGCCATGTTTTTGTGCAATTTGTGGCTGCACTATTGGCAACTAATTTCCCAGCAACCACAAAAATATTTCATTGCAACTGATGGCCGAGCCATCTATGGCTGGGCAATGTGTGCATATATGTCTGCAATAGTATGGCTGATGAGACGCAGACTCACACGGGCAACACAAACCGGCAATAATGGCTGACGAAATCACACTTGTCGCAGCAGCTTTCATCGTTTTAAAAGAAAAACAAAAGAAGAAGAAATTATGGATTCGACCTGACTTAAATAAACATGAAACTCTAGATAATTTGAGTCTAGATAGTAGTCCTTGATAATAAATTATTTAATAATTTTACTAGAATGTCAAAGAGTGATTTCGATTTTCTTTTAAACAAAATCGGACCAAAAATAAAAAGAAAAGATACAAACATGAGGACGGCGCGAAAATCGCGAAAGGCGCATGTCGCGTAGAAAAGGATACACTATGGCGTACAAAGTGAACGAGTGAAACAACAATACAACTGGCTGGGCAATATTGCATTTAAAATCGACAGCCTAGCGATCGTCCGGCAACCCTTCGGAACAATATCGGCCATACACGGTAACACAAAAAATGTTTGGCTATATGTCCGGGACATAACTGCATTATTGCATAGTGTGGCTGGTATTGCTTGCAATGTTGCTGGGCCACTGTGTTGCAGCCACATATTGCACGAAAACATGGCCCGTGTAGGAGCCCCTTAATCGAGTTATACTTGTTACTTGTGAAGTCATTTAAAGTTCAGTATGACAGCCAGCACTTTTAACAATGTCAATTTAGGATTCGTTTTAAGATTAATCTTTTAATGTTAAATTACTTTGTAAAAGTCGAGACGCAACATTCGTTAGACATCTTCAAGAAAATATAGGTACAATTATTCATCGCCCAATATATAATTTTGTACAACGATTCCGTTTTAAAAATGAACGGCTCCAACAAATACAAAAAATATTACTGAAACTCATTTACATGTAAATTGCTTCAGTATTATTTATCATACAAATATCCAGTACACAATACAAACTCAATCTCGCCATAATTAACAAAGTTGATGCTTATCCGAAAGTCATCGGCAACTCTTGCAACAAATGGATTGGATACGGAAACAATACAGTTTCAGGAAATACCAACTGAGCACGTACATGTTTCGCTTAGCTCGTTAAGCAAAACTTTATTACACATCGCAAGGAGTAAGATGTTTGTAATGACTTTCTAAACGAGCGATTATTCCCAATTTTGTCAACTCATATGGCAACTTCACTGGTAGCTATTCCTACGCAGCTGCGCGGGCGCGATCGGAAAAGGACCACCGAAGATCCCCCTAAAATCGCACACCTCCAAATTAAAAAAAGTTTTTTTTCATATCTCTCTACCCCATCCTGTTTTTATTACCGTAATCGTATTTATTTGTTTACAATTTTTGCACAAAACCAATTGTCTACAACAAACGAACGTAATGCCCTTTATGCAATTTTTGCTTTAATAATCGCCGCTCTATCTAGCATACACGATTTTAGGAAAGTATGATAAATAGGTACCAACCGAAATAAAAACCTAACAAAACTTAAACGTCATAAATTCTAACGACTGTTCATAAGAATTACCTTAGTTTAAGTACCTACTTAAAATATAACACTTAAATGAAATTGCAATAAAACAACTAAGGGTTTAACTGGCGTATATTATTTTTTATAGTGATGTTTCTAAAACTTATAAAATAACTACAACGGATTTGACTCGCGTAATATTTTATATTGTAATGAAACATCTTTAACAGATTTAACTCGCATATTTTATTTTGATTGGCTGACGTTTCGGTGCCTTATTCGCGTATTTTATTTTACTTGCTGACGTTTCAAAAAGTTCACAGTTCCCATATTCAAACCGACTGAACTCACGAAAGTTTAATAGGTACTAAACTAAAAGTATTTCAAAACTACAGCAAATTAAATAAAATTGCTTAATTCTGATGAGTAAGTACATCAGAATAATAAAGATACATATATAATAAAATTATAAATACTAAAGCATCAGAAATGATTATTTAAATAGAAAATAAAACCAAGGTACATGTTAGGAGTCTTTTGTTAGGTAACGATTTTACTTACAATACCTACCGGTACTACTAGAAACTATGTGTAATTACAGATTCAGCCTCACTTCAACACAATATGGAGTACGGTTTGCCGTGATATATGCCCGGATGAAATTCCGTTTGCTACAGTGGTGACGACCCATTTCTCTTCTTGTGATTTGTAGCTTTACAGTCGCTGGGGTCACAGCTGTGAAAGTGATATACCAACCGAACATGAAATCGTCGACTTCTATTACTAACTTTGCACATCATACCTAGTCGTTGATCAGACTCCTAGTTTTGTTAACGTATGTCTCAAATATATATATATTACTAGCTTCTGCCCGCGACTTCGTCCGCGTGGAACTCCTCCTTTTTTGCAGTCGGTTAAAAAGTAGCCTATGTCCTTTCTCAGGCTACAGACTTTCTTTGTACCAATTTTCATTTAAATCGGTCCAGTAGTTTTAGCGTGAAAGCGTAACAGACAGACAGACAGACAGAGTTACTTTCGCATTTATAATATTAGTAGGGATTTATTTTCCGGTAGTACGGTCTACAAATACTTACTTTAAAACATTATGAAACTATTTGCTTCAACCTATACCTACAAAATTCCTAAAATGACCAATAATAAATAAATTTTACAGATTTGCAATATATTGTATAATTAAGTGATTTTAAAATGAAATTAAAACTGTTTAGATTATCCAGAAGTCATGTGGATGACTAGGCTAACCTCGTACTTCGTACGTAGGTACACTTAGTGCTAATCCATTTTAATATAACTCGTTACTGATAATAAAAGTCAATTAGAAACCTTGTGCTTCTTTTTCTATAAATACTAATCCAGTTCCTCCTACAAATAAATTACACAGACGTACTCTGAATGTCATTATATTATCACTTAATGTAAATCCATTAGGCACTCGTGTCTGCCGCAGTCGACATCTCAGGAGAATAGCTCGTGCAAGTCTCTTGCTAGTCTTGATGCATTTGGATGTTACCTACTAGCATTAAGGTAAGTAAATAGTAAATGTACTGAATATAAATCTATAGGTATATATATCTATATCTATACTCTATACTAATATTATAGATGTGAAAGAAACTCTGTCTGTCTGTCTGACTGTCTGTTACGCTTTCACGCTAAAACTACTGGACCGATTTAAATGAAATTTGGTACAAAGAAAGTCTGGAGCCTGAGAAAGGACATAAGCTACTTTTTAACAGACTGCAAAAAAGGAGGAGATCCACGCGGACGAAGTCGCGGGCAGAAGCTAGTATATATATAAAAGGATGTTTGTATATATGACATCGATAAAATCAAAAACTATTAGACTGATTATTATGATTATAGGTACGTAAATGTATTTTTTACGGAGAAGGCTTAGGAGCTATTCCCATAGCACCCGTGCAAAGCCGGAGTGGGGAGCTAGTATAATATATTTTACGTAAAATTGAATACAATTGTGATAATGTACCTATATACAGTCGATTTTTTTTCTGCTTACAGGGTCGTGTTTTCAAAATTTTATATAGTGACGTTGAATTTCATTTTCTGAACAACCATAGATAAAACCATGTTATGTACCTACACCAAAAAGTCAAACTCACCCCAAACTCCTGGCCTTAGGGATTACCGATAAAAGTTAAATTAAATTTATTCGCAATTTCGTTACAAATACATTCACTGCAAAGCCTTCCGTGTATAAACGCGAGCAGGGTAGATTAGCAGATTAATAATATTCACCCACCAACCAGCTCGACCTAAGGTTGTTTATGCAAAATTAATTTCACTTGGCATTACACAACCTTAAACGGTGGATGATAATGACATAATTATTCTTGCAGGTCAACAGCCAAGGGCGCGCATTCCATTTTGGCACAATCTGATAAACGAATTTAGTGTCTACTCTGACCCCTAGATATATCCATACCTTACATAGTTACAGACCTACACCACTCACTACACGCGCCTGCAGGCAGCCTAGGGTGGCCGGCTTGTCTTTATGATATTATAATTATATCTTACCTTTACACATCATCTCATAGTTACGTGAATAATAATTTAATTTTCTTATCTATATAGCTTTTCTTTAAGTATTTAGAGCTTAATAAATTTACGTAATATATCTGAGATACCTACTTATCTTCCTAACTTCTTACTAATTACAATCATTTATTTGAGAATGTTAAATTTGTTTTTAATTTAATTAATATTAAAATAGTACCTACTTATATCTTTTGCAAACCGAAAATTATACCAAAAGTTACACAGTCACTCTGTTTTCACTGCCTTACGCATGTATCTACTTGAATATTTTATATTTCCTTTATTGTGTATGCTTTTTCAATATCTCATTATTTTATGTACTTAGGTACAATTATATTGTGGTACCGTACAAAATTTCCTTTTACTTGTTTTCCTGATAAAAGCTTTTACAAAATATTCAAGAACAGCCATGACGTACACGTGTAACTGGTCTATAAATGTATAATGTTTTTATTGTACAAGTTTACAAAAGTCAAATATCAAATAAGAACCGTTAGAGAATATACGGAAACATGTTGCATTTTCCATATCTAGATGAAACCACAATATTCTATTTCTGTGCAAAAGCACAGAAATAAAATAAAATGCACATTGTAGTTTAAAAATTAACATTAAACTGTTAGAAAAGAAATGGACAGCTACTAAGCGATAATTTGGGCCATCAATTGTAAATACAAAAGTATTATGGGAATTCGGTCGAAAGGGGGGCCAGGAATGGGTAGAGTTTGGAATTGATAGTTGTTTAGGGAAATCTTCGAAACGATTTGCTGTTAAATTTTATAGTAGGGTTTTGCAAGCAGCGCTGCGAATCTCTCAGGTACCGCAAAAAAGTTTGAAGTACCTACTCGAAAGAACATTATATTAATATTTTATAACCAAGAGTAAATAAAGAGTTCGATATCCATAGAATTGTTTTTTAAAAAACTTATACTTCTTAATTATAAAGATAATAATGTACGTCCTAATAACAGCAATAAATACTCTTTGAATAATAATTCTCGTAAGGTCTTCGCGATTCGGAATTCGCCAGACAAATTTATTATCAATAAATGTTAATTGACTAAATATTTTTTCCAAAATAATTCAAAATATTTACTTAGGACTAATGCTAAGGTCAACACATACTTAACAATAAGTACAAAGCTCAAGAATCATCCACGGGTGAAGGATTAAGTGCGCCAAACAAATTTTATAACTTTATTCAGTTCTGTTGCTATTCAACACACTCCGAGAGAGTTGGCTACTTAAACATTTCGAGTTTAACATTGATTGAACAAGATTGCAGTGCTTCGGCAATATGTTTCCGGAGCTAGTTTAATAATATATTTTCAAGTTTCAATAGTGTATATTTCCCTCGCAATTCAATAATTTCAGTTTGAAATCTTAGGCATTAAAATCTTCTTTATTACCTATGTGACTATGTAGTCGTCTATTTCCCACTATGTTAAGTCGCAAGCACATAACTAGCTTTGTTCTATGGTTTCACTTCCGTGAGAGGTACTTAGTTTAGTAGGTAATGGATACTGAAGGCAACAGGCTGTATCTATGTATTTCTATTCTATATAATCAATCAATACAGTAAACAATTCAAATTTTAACATTAATTTCTCTAACAATTTTTCCTCCTTTCAAGTCCAGTTCCCTTTGAGATAATTTTTCAATTCCAACCGTTCCAATTATATTGACCTAACTCTTCGCTACCAACTGGTGGACAGAAAAGGATAATTAATAGTTATTATAAAGAATCACAATAACACTATCTTGGAACTAATACATGTACCTACCTAATTACAAACAAAGAGTCTCTATTTTATTTTACCTATCTTTAACATTGGAATAGATATAAATTAGATTTTGACGTGTGAAATTGAGAAAAATCTCGCAAAGCATAGACATAAAGCAAAAGGTCCACTGTCTTTAGATACAATCTATCGCAATTTCGATCCAATAGCTCCTCAGGCGACAGACGACAATTCGACGCTACTCGAGCAGAATATGAATACGCGCCGTTAATTTTCTATAGACTGACGCCTATTGCGATCACAATTCGAAATCTTATTGCAAGAAGTCGATAGCCTTTATGTATTCACGTTGAATTTGGTGATTCCGTGCATTAACTCGAATAAGGTACCGACATTTCAAATTAAATTCAATGAAAAATGTTCATTTCATACGTACCTACATTATTTCAGCTGAATTAAGTAGTCATACAATGCTCACGTACAATATGAATTACTGCCATAGTAACTCACAGAGGACGCTGTAGCATACGCAATTTCGCAAACTTCGATACACTCTAAACATAACTTTATAATATTAATTAAAGCAGTATATCTGTGAGTATTTATTACCATAAACATCCACTAACAGGATTTCTGTTTATTTCATTAATTCTGATTAACATATATTTGTATATAAGTCAAATAAGTATAGTAAGAAAATTTTAGTTTGTGTCTTTATGAGACAATTTTTTACAATCTACTTTTGCATTTTAACCTTTGGGCTCAAATTAAATATTGGTATAGGTAGGTACCTATGTACCGCCGCATACAGTTCTTGATATCTAAGTGTGGATTCAGTGTAGATATTAATCATTTACGAATCAAGTCAAGTCTTTTAATATTAGATTGGAACCGGAACATTGCGACGTGCATCTGATTGGGGTTCCATTAGTAAACTTCGTTTGGAGGAGGGCCTGCCATTTATGGCGGGCATCCGCTGCCGGGTTCGCTGATGTCACAAACGTTCCCGTGTTCCCGACACATGGCGGAGAGGTGGAACACCACTAGGTTTTAGTGGGTGGGTATTCCCGTCTTGGCAGGAGAGTCCCAGATAACCACACTGTTCCCCCGGACGGTGTGGTATGCGTAATGCATTTCCTCATGTAAAAAAAAAAAAAAAAAAAAAGAGAAGGTTTATCAAGCGTAATTTACGTTGCTATTTTATTAACAAAACTTGAAATCATTGTAAATTATTGTAATGCGTAAACGAAACGCCACTAGGCATTCTCTATCTCTTTCTATTAATATACAAGTAGGTCTAAGAAAATAATACTTTTATGTAGGTACTTGCTCAATATTTTTACAGTAAATTTCATTTACTTTAACCCTTTATATGCTTATAATTAAACTCATCCCTCTTCAGAATAAAAAAAGGGTATTCAAATATGGTTTTTCCTTCAAGTTTTTTCTCCGAAAGGTTCACAATTAGGGTTGACTTTGCATGGTTCTTGGTCTTGGGTTTCCCTTTCTATTACGTTATGATAAAAGGTCTTTAAGTTTAAGCCATCTCTTGGTTAGATTACAATTTTGTAGATACGATTTAGAAATATTTACATACACAAGAAAAAAATGTTGTTAGTTAAATAATAAAAACTACTTGAGTGCGTTATTTTTCTTTTTTTCATTTTCACACGTAGTCGAAGGACAGCTACTTTATTAACAATAAAAAACTCTCAAGTAATTATATTTTCATGTATCCAAAACATAATATTTTGTATAAAATATAATATATTCACACTGAAAATTAAAGCAATTTTCAAGTACGTATTTTTTGTTGATATAAAATTATCATCAAAAATAACTTTCAAAGTTTACGATATTAGAAAATGTTCATGTCATATCTAAAACTATTTTCATTTCTGAACTACGTCTGAGTGTAGCTCTGAAGTAAGAAAAACAAAGTCGTCCCTTTTATCCCAGGGTATTACATTCACGTGATGGACAAACCATAAAAGAACCTCTCCCGAGATCTTGTGCCTATTTAATTATTAAACTATTAAACCGAACCTTAAACTACCCATAAGTTGCAAGCGCAGACTATGTTAGGGAGGTAAGATAAGTTTATATTAATTATTTAGTAGTAACTAGTTTATATAAATTGAAAATTTCCGAAACGTCAGTAGGTACAATTCATTGAGTAGGTACATATTTTGTTATAATACAATTCAATAAAAAATGTCTAGGTCTTATTGTTTAAAATTATAAACTACACTAACATCAAAAGTTCAACAAACATTATGTAAAACGTTGTGAAACATTTTATACATATTCAAATACCTTAACGATAAAATAAAAATTAATGATCGATATTTATAATCCAATAGTAATAGGATATTACCTATTCTGTGCCACAAACGTAACTCTACGTGTTAAATTTCCACCTACACACATCAAGGTAACCATGGCATAAGGCCGTTAAAACGACATGAAAACAAATCTGACTAGATGTGGAAAACACTGACTGAACAAGAAACTTAAATAAATATCAGTCAGACATCATCACAGCGAAAGCGCTTGTCCTTGTCATCTTTGCTTTACTAAGAAATAATCTTTTTTATATTTTATTTTCGTGGTAATAAGTAAGCTTCAAAATAATTTATAATGAATGACTTTTTTCTTGATATTATTTTTTTTCTATTGTGCCTAATTTAGGTATTTACTCCCCGGTAAGAAACAAAATACATCTTAAATATCTTATTCACTACTTTAACCATAAGCTGAGGGTCCGAGTGGCTACCCAGAAGACATTACGAAGACTAATTGTGGCGTTTAGGTTAAGAGCTTCGATATCCAAAAACGATATACCTATGTAAGGGGATCTATCTTAGAAACATAAGAAAATACTATGATGTGGCGATGTTTTTCTAATAAAGTATAATTACCTTTTAAATGATTTATTTGCGTATAATCATATTGACTTACTCTTAATCTACTTATTATTTATGATTGATCTAAACTACCTGTAAACATCATCTTTATTATGTTAAAGTCTTGTACTGGAGTCTGCTTGGATATTTTGCTGCTGCTATATATTTTCTGTTCTAGTAAAATAAATTAACCGTTAAAAAGACATGTCTAAGACCTTCGCCTGGCGCATCCAGAAACCAAGTTTCCTCGTAGCTAGATGTAATACGATGCTCATCATTCATTGATTCTCGCTTTTGTTGTAAGGCTTTTATCTTGATTCGCTGTAAACAGACAGAGGCGTGACTTTTGTCAGTAAATTCAGGAATTTGACGAGAAATCAATATTTACGATCGTGTTACAAAGCCCAATTTATGTATACCTATTAATTTAAGAATATTAGAAAATAGTCATTACCAAATACAACGCTTTTCATCAACGCTTTATTATGTTAATAATTACAGACGCTTTCACGATTATTACTCATTATAAATCAACGTTAACAGATTATGCTTATTACGTAAGTACAGTTCATAATGTACCTATTGATTAGTCAGTGGGCTCATGTGAGATAGAGAACTAGGTATCTAAAATTTAATAAAGGCTTTTACTGTACAGGTACCCTCAAAATCAAATAATTCTGCAAAAGCTCCATGGTCGCGATTTTCCACTGATTAAATTCATACAGGTACGGGAATGGAATCGTGTTTCAGTACCCAATGAATAGACGGTAATCCGAAATTGCATTCTTAGCTCCAAAGGACGATTCTCGAAATCTGAAATTGAGATGAACAATTCCTAATCTAGGAGATTAACAAAAGCACCATCTAATAAATGTGTGAAACCCTAAGATTTCGCCTAAAATCTTTTTAAGACAAAATATACTCGTACCTACGAGGTAGTATATTTTATGTCCTAAGAAGATTGTCTTAAGAAGAAGTGATCTTTCACTATATGATGTTACGTCTCCAAATGACACACAGCATAATAACCACGTAAACCAATCATTCGCACAAAAAAAAATATATAACAATGACACAGGCAACTAGCACGCCATAATTGGCAAGTAATTCGCCAAAAACAATATTTTAGATATTTCGAGAGAGGCGTGTGCCCAGCGGGAGGACAATTACGAACCAATATACTATGTATTATCATAACTGCATTCAGTTTTAATGAACAGAATAAGCGCATGTACCTAAACGTAAACAATTTTGCTAATTAATTTAATCAGATTGTATGCTATGTGTTTTACTTGTAAGCAATACAAGGGCCTGGTTTTTGTAAGAACATTAAACTTTCAACTACTTTGAAAATCGAAGAACATTGATATTTAGAGATACCTACTGTGTCTACAGACTAAATCCTTTTAAGAGGAGACAAACTCTTGAGGATCAAAGGGTTGAACCTTTAGACAAACTCGACTTAATTAATTATTCTCATCCACTTTGTTAGTTCTGTCACTGTTCGTGGTTACTTTATACTTTGGCTAGCTCGTCAGATCCGATTCCTATATCTATAGTTTTGTTGAATCTATTATCGTTTGAGCTTTAATCTATAGTTTATAGATTTTTTTATTTTGATTTTATTAATTTGACAAAACTTAAATTTAAGTATATACTATGAACAGAAAAATTGAGATTGGATTTAGTAGTTCAAATTCATGTCAACTACAAAATAGAAGTTGGGTACGTTGAATTTGATTTCTTTAAAGTGCGTGGAATATCTTATTCAAAAATGCCGTGGTATCCTTATATAGTTGTTCAGATATAAAAGAATATTTTATTTTACAATCTGGATTATAGGCAGACTATCAATGTTCATTCAAATCCACGTAGCCGCTTTCGCGTGATCGAGTCCAAATTATTTTATCTAGTATACCCATATATTGTTGTAAAAATAGTTATTTTACTTTTCAAATGTAAAACTGATGCATTTTCAAAGAAACTTGATATAATTCAAGCAATACCTAAGTGAACACGTTTTACCTCTCACCTTCTCGGCTCGTTGGCTCCTCTAGAGAATCAATTGATAGATATATTTATGTCCCTGATGTAGACTGAAAATAAATTTGCTCCTATTTGGGGAAAGTTCAACGGATCTAAAGATACGGATTTGGACAATCCTACAGTAAAATAAACTCATTTAAAAATCGTTATAGCCGTCTTGCCTAATTGGGTGAAATGCTTTCGCATTATTTATTTTATATCAATGTATGATACATTGATATAAAATGAATACCTACAGTTTATAACGGATTTAACTCGTGTAATAATATTATGCAGGCTCTAAGTATTGTATTAACTATCGTCAGCTTATTCTGTTACGAAAATGGACACTGTAAAGTTTTCGAGAGGACAACATCAAATTAATGGACGCAATTTAAATCCCAAATAATTGTTATGGGTAGTTCTTACAGCAATTCAACCCTTTTTAGTTTCCTGGTCGACTTATTACCAATTTCCATGTACTTTTTAATTTTAGTATATAACTATACTGTAATAAGATAAAAATAGTTATTCAAATCGACCTGATACTGTGACCAGGTAAGTGACCCTTAGCTTTTACTGTGTGTAAATAGCTAATACTGTGACCAGGTAAGTGACGAAGGTGGCCCTTTATTACAATATCAATATAGGTAAGTACCTAGTGTTTTCACGCTGGTGATTCCACAAGACATGGCTAATAAACAGTACCTAATAATTTTCATTGCTTTTACCTTTACAGTGTAAATGACATAATACTCGCACTGTATTAACGGCAAACACAGGTCAAGAGTCATAAAGCAAGTGTATGAAGGATCTTTACGACGGAGACGAAGAGCTCGTGATTCCGCTTTAATCTTTTAGAATGGTCGTTTATATTTCAAAAGTGATATCTGCCTCTCATAATAAAAGTTATGATCTTGACTCCTGGAAGTGAAGAGCCTTGACATACGGTTTGAGATATTAAACATTTGTGCAATTCGCAATTGTAGAGAAAAACTTATTTGCATACTAAATCCTTACTATTTCTTATTAAAAATGTGAATGAAACTTGTTTCTCCTCTCTATGTTTCAGATATCGGTTAAACGGTTATATGTGTAGCTTAGATTAGTAATCAAACGACAACTTATTTTCATAAAATTGCGCTGAATAGTTTATCACACAAATTATACAAGGTTACATTAGTTCTTTTTGTTAAATGCTAAAATTAACGCCTTTTTTTTATTTCAATTGCATTTTTATTAAAAATATATTTTCGAATCTTTTCAGGTGATATTAAAAAACTATAAAAGACATATGTGTGGCTTTCCAAAGGTAAAGAAATCTCCTAACCGTCGTGTTTAATTGATGTATGCGATAAAGTTTTCAATTTCTAAGTTGCAATGAAGTTTTGTAATTAAATTCATAAGTATAACTTCAGGAAACTCGCATGAGGTTCATATTTACGAACCAACCTATAATATGAAGATAGTGTTGCCATAATTGCCTACGTTAATTATGAGAGCCTGGCCTTGTCACCTCTGTTGTTGATACTTAGTTTTAACTACTTATTTAAAATAGGTAGGTATACAAAGAGTGTATTGACTCGTAGATCAAAAGGTGACAGAATGCTTAGGGCTTAGGGAAAAAGTTCAAAAGGGTTCCAAAAATAATTGTTATTGCCGATTAGGTATCACAAATCCATACCTATGTGATTTTGTTTGGTGAAAGATGGGTCATAGACGAGGATTAAGCAAGTAATACTAATCGACTGAAGTCAAATGGAAGAAATCCAATATTGCGTCATCGATCAACTTTATCGAAGACCGATAGTTCCCAGCCATTTGTTTTTTATTTTTGTTCATCCGTATAACGTGATCGTACTAACATGACGATGGATACAAAAATGCATTAGGGGAAAATCCAAGATTGATTCAGTGAACATTTCATGATCAGTTGTTTAGAACGTGAGTACCCAGCTTTATCTGTTTATTTCCAATCATTAGATAATGGTTCTGGCATTTACAATTAGCTACTTTTACGACCGATAGCAATTTTATTACTGATAGCTGCTAATGAAATCAACAAAAAGTCGTAAAACAGAACATCTGCTTCATAGTAAGTTAGGTTTTCAGTTTTATTGGAAGAAGGAAAGATGTTTTTACTATCGTAATAAAATATCGTAGATATAACTAATGGTACAAAACAATAATCCATTGTAGTTTATCCAAATTAAAATAGGTAAAATATTTGTACCAAGATGACTTACTTATTTACGGGCATCAAACATTTTTTATACGATATTATCCTTAGCCCTAGCTGTAGTGTGTAAGTGGTGATAAAAACACTTTCGCTGCAAGTACAGGTGATATCAATTCGGTTAGATATTAAAGTTGAATTGCTTTTCCTGTTCATCTAAATGACATTCGTTAATCCGTCCGCTGTTGTGGCTTAATGGGCCCATTACCGGGCCCGCTAAGTCGCTTCGAATGAAAGAATTTCTCCGTATTTCTTTACTTTACCTTCCTAAGAGTGCTACAGAGCGGCACAGTTAAAGGAAAACCCACTAAGGCGTTTGTACATGTGATCCAAATCCAAGAAACGACACTCAAAAGTGAACTTACCCATGTACGAGTATTAGTAAGTGGTTGTGTAAACACCACTCAGGTTTTCGGACGTCATTTGGGTCATTATTTTTACGAAACGGTTTGACAATAAGTATTTCTGTGCTTATACTACTGCTCTGAATAATTTATTTACTCACTGTCAGAATAAGTAGAGCCTAAAATGATAATATACCTATTATATCTAAAATGATAATATAGTAAGTATATCTGTATGAAATATTAGGTAGGTACCTATATCATTTTGAGTTGAACATGACATGCGGTCTGTTCAGGGATGCAAGAAAGACTTTAGAGATATCCACATGCTTTTGCTTTGAGTATATTTGTAGTATATTTACAGGTTTTATTTTATTTAGTATGTAAGTAAGTTCCAGTTTTATAAATTGACTTTGAAAACATTTCTTCTCGGCAATGATGGTCTTTTCGTATTGCTGGTAGATTATTATGATATGTAGAGATATCTTTTTGATTTGATTTGATTAATTACCTAAAATACACCTATATGCATAGTCATAAACTAAAGTTGATATTTGTTTTGTTTTCTATTATTACCTCATTTGGACACAAAATTATTTGAAAGCTGAAGAAACGAAGAACCTATACACAACGTATCTACCCGCCATCTACATGCATTTAAAAAGGAATTCCTTGGCCATCTATCGAAAATAAAGTTAACGATAGTAAATAGGTTTTCGAAATTTACTAATTCAATTATCTACAAATCATGTAGTCATTAACAGGTAATCGAAACATGTGGCCTGACCTGAGTGTCTGCGGTTTCCCTCTGACAATACATCTGGCAGAACTAGGCGATCATGGTTTATTAATAAAATTATTAATTTATTAAGAAACTAGCTTCTGCCCGCGACTTCGTCCGCGTGGAACTCCTCCTTTTTTGCAGTCGGTTAAAAAGTAGCCTATGTCCTATCTCAGGCTCCAGACTATCTTTGTACCAAATTTAATTTAAATCGGTCTAGTGGTTTTAGCGTGAAAGCGTAACAGACAGACAGACAGACAGAGTTACTTTCGCATTTATAATATTATAGTAGGGATATGTAAAAAAATATTGATTCAGTCAATCAAAATTAAGGTGTAACGCTTTCAACGAAAATAAAGTTATAAGTCAAGGTAAAATACAGTTCTACTAGCTTCTGTCCGCGACTTTGTCTTCGCACGATAAGTATTTCTTTTTCACTCCCTTAGGGGGTGAATGTTCAAAAATCCTTGGCGCTCTCTTACGTTATAAAAGGTACACCAATGCAAAATTTTAATTTTTTTATTCTTATAGTTTAGGCGCGTTGATATGTTAATCATTAAGTCAGCTTCTCCTTTTATATTTATAGACTTCCGAGGACAAACTATGCCATATGTCTATATAGATAGGTATAGGAAACGAAGTCGAGTTAGTTATACCATTTAAAGGAAACTTGAGAACGCTAATCTTTTGATGTTTTGGACTTTTTTTTATTAGTACCCACTTAATTATTTCACCGTTTTCTGTAGGTTCTCCTAAAAGTTACAATATAACAATACCTAGTTTTTTTTTTCATCGCACAGAATTTCAGTCGTAGTATGGTTTTTTATAAATGTGTTATATATAGGTGCATATACCTACTAGCAGTCCCCGCAAACGTTATCTTACTTGGAAAAGCGCTATAAAGAATAGCCGTTTTTTTTTATTTTTCTCCGATATACCTACCTAATTACAATATTTCAAAATGAAACCCAATTTTTTTAATACCTACCTATTACTGGAACAAAATCGCATCTACTAAGCATTCCTGCCTTCAGTTGATTTCAATATTTAAATGACCTACCTTTCCCTGAAATATTTGTGTTCTTGACAAGTTATTAAAACTTTTTCATCCCTAGACGCAATCAAAACGAGAACGGCATATCATTTAAATGGTAATAAATTAAACCGCTGAGTCGCAAATATCAATCACTATACTGCATTATCAATACATAAGTGATGAGCGACTTATTTTTTCGTTGCACAATATAATTCATAATCTTATTATAGTCCCAAAAACTTTTAATTAAAATACATTTCATTAAACAACGTCGAAATATTACATGCCAGCTAACTGTTGGTTACTGCCAATTTCCAATAAAGTTGAGCGAAATCACATCTCGACTCCGCTGATCATTTCTAACTGTCATACTACTGTTGTTGGTAGAAGGGTGAAAATTTAGGGTTGTATGTATTTTCCAATCCGAATAAAAAAGTCCAAAAATTTAATAAGTCTTTGTGGTAAAACACCCTTAACATTTAGGATATGAAACATAGATGTTGGCCTATTCTCAGACTCAATATGCACACAAACTTTAAAATCATAAAAATCGGTCCTACCGCTTCGGAGGAGTCTGGCAACAAATACCGGGACACGGGAATTTTATATATTAGATAATGCGAATGTACCTACTCAGATTCCGTAATATTAAAAAGAAACAATTAGGTATGTCCAATTCAAGGAAACTAAATCTATTCGTGTTTACCTACCAAATACCTACCCAATAAAAAAAATTGTCACATACCTAACAATATTTACCTAATGACCGCTTAACTTGCATATTGGACTGTGGTAATGGAACGATTTTATCACAGAGGGAAATGAAACGGGCGAGATCGTAATATGTGCACAAATAAATATTACCGATGACGATTGCTATATGAGCGAATTTCATTCGCTTTATAATTCTGATTCAAGCCATTATTATTTTTTAACGATCAGGTTAATAGCAATGATTTGCTTTAATACTTTAACATGCTTTTACGTACAAATTGGAACGGTTTTCCTGAATTTTTTTACGTACCTAATATGAAACTATTTTATTTAACTTTTAGAGATAAAGCTACAGTTTTTTTGTACTTTCGCACCGACTGAATAAATAAAAAACTAATCTATCAATAATATTTTTCTAGTTTACAAATATAAAAGCAAAACAGTCAAAGAAGAGTTGGCCTAACCTGTTTTTATTTCTGTCAAAATTCGCTCGAACCGGTAACAAAATTTTTTTAGTTTGCAATATAATCCGAAATCGATCAATCACGTGGAACTTCAAAGCGAAAAATATGCAGTATTTCGCATTGAAGTGTTTCGTTTGAATGTTACAATTTTCAAACGTCATAGAATTTTATAAAACCAAGTAGTATTTGGTTAGTGAAAAAAATATTATTCATTCATAGTTTCTCAATAAGGCACAGAGCAAGGTGGCATTAAGAAACGGTTTATTTGGAAATGGACCATATTATTATCTTAATCATCATTTTAAACATAAAGAAATCCACTGCTGATATATTTCTTCCAAGGTCTTCCACAGCGTCATCTAGCGGAATTCATTTCAAGAAAATACAAAATAAAAAACAAGATACCGATAATTACTTATGTACTTAAAGTTTAAGTCTATTGCTTAACATAGCCTTTATAAATTAGATTAGATTACATTTTGCATACCTACGAATGTTCAAATACCGCCATGAATAAGTTTTATACTGCGAATATTTTTGCGACAACGCCTCAAACCAAAATAAACTGAGCCAACTAATAAAATTGATAGCTGTAATGTACTTTTGTACAATATTAAAGAACAATACAATACTCAATAAATAAGAGCGACAATACAGTATACACCGGACTCCGACAAATTGCCGCAGAAAAAAGCCTACATATGAAAAGACAGTTACAACACGCGATCAATTCTCCAAAGATATTTCTTAAAACTATATAAAAGACCCGTAAATTGTGCATAAAATGACGCATACAAATAATTGTTCAAATGCTACGGTTGTTTAGAATTCATTCTAAATATTTAATATTTTAGCTGGCAACATCCCCCCTCTATCTCATCCGTCACGGCTTCAAAAGCGTGTGCACAGTGCTCCGTATCAATTATTAAAAAATAACTAAAATAAGAAATACAAATGTGTGAAGTGTTTTTATAAGTGATTATAAGATTACCAATTACAAACTGAGTTATTCTTCAGCGCCTATAATACATTCAATATATTCAATTTGAACATATTGAATTAAAACTAATAAAAACATTTAATTATAAGCAAAGGAGTGTTCCCGTGCATGTATGTAGCTATTTATTACTTGCAGCCAACAATTCTAAAGCCTGTAGGTACCTACAAGCATATAACGCGCGCAAATTCGCACTTCTACACTGAAGAACAATTAATAATTCATCGCCAATATATAGATGCATTCCATAATTCAATTTAAATGCAGTACTGTCTCGTAAATTTAGCAATGATTTCTCATGGCTCAATTACCACAGTTTATGTTTGATAGAGAAGATAAGGAATTTAGGTAAATTTATGGTTAGTGAATATATCATTCCTATCGGTCCGTAGACTGGCTCCATTTCCTCCTGTGGAAATCGTAAGATGTGATTGTGGGGCTAACAGTAGGTTAAACTAGGTTTATTATGATCATTTGTTCTTCCGTGACAGGTAATGACTCAATACTATACGGCTAATATGTAAAAAAAAAGTTTAGTAAATATGTCTATTATATATAGGTACCTAGTTGTGAAATATAGAATACAAGTAAGTAGAAGTAACATATTGAGCGTTCAGAGTGCAGGGCTGTATCGCGCGTTCGCACCGTTGGCTGTAATAATTCCCTATAACTTTATTGTATTGCTCGCGACTCTTGTCCGTGTAGTTTACTTCCTGCTCACTTCTTATGTTTACTTACTTCGTGTACGGAACAGCAATTTAAGTTTCTTTAGTTATATTAGGTACCTTTTACGCGGTAAGTTTACATTGCTGACAAGTTACCACTAGTGCATTTTGTTTTTATTAACTTTGGGAATTTATTTTTATTTAAAACTAGCGGCCCGTCCCGGCTTCGCACGGGGGGACTTAAGATTTTTTTAAGGCCTCAGAAACGATACTTTTCCCCCGTTTTTGAAACATTTTCGGTTACTGCTCCGCAACTATAAGACCTAGCGTGATATTATATAGCCTATGTTACTCGGGGATAATGTAGCTTTCCAAAGGTGAAAGAATTTTTGAAATCGGTCCAGTAGTTTCGGAGCCTATTCATTACAAACATACAAAAATACAAAAATACAAAAATACAAATGTTTCCTCTTTATAATATTAGTATAGATATAGATATAGAAGAAAGTGTTATATTATATAGTTTCAATATATCGTCTCTATATTCCACACAACTTCACCAACCTTGACATATATGTCAAAATTAAATATAGCATCAATATGCATAGAAAAGGTCACATTTTCCAAGTCAACTAAGCGAAGGCGGATATTCTTGAAAAACGGAAATGAAATTTATTCTATGATATGCATTTTTCTCTTGGATATGACGGTAAGCTACGGATGAGTGAATAAAGTGCGGGGTAAGAAAAGTGAATCTGTATACCTTACATAAGACTTGAGATACAAATAAATAAAGCTTGAAAAAGCCTGTTTTACTTCTTACACTAAGTATAGTTTATTTAAAAAAATCCAAAGGTATTAACCATAGGATTAGGTATATTTGAAAATTGTGTCAGTAGAGGTACTGGTTACTTATTAACAAAAAGCGACCCAGTGTAAAGCTAATCACGACATTAACAGTGACTATACACTAGGAATTCAGAGTACCTACATACCTTTTACTTAAAGTACTAGCTACATTACGTAACTTACTCGTAAACTGCGGCTAGCGACTACAAACCAGAGACCGCATCTAGAGCATTTGCAGTATTACCTAGCTGCTTGATGCATTAGACGAGTGCACTCGACTGAAATCCTAGAAACAGACTATATTCTACATCTTGCTAAGGTATTTCTACTTGCGAAGCGTAAATAACAGCGTCTTTTACTCACCTTTCATACAAGGCTGCATATGTATGTATGCTATATGCTGTATATGTAGGTATGTATGCTATTGACTATATAGACACTCGATATACAACTAACTGACCCAGCGAACTTCGTACCGCGTTTTTTTATTTAATTTTATTTTTAAATAGGGGTTTATAACAGAAGGGTGTAAAGTATAAAAAAATAGAAGCCGCTAGCCGGCCGATTCTCAGACCAACCCGCTCGATATGCATAGGTACAAAATTTCATAAAGATCGGTCCAGCCACTTTGAAGGAGCTTGGCAACACACCGCGACGATATTAGATTTGTAATGTTATTATTAACAACGACTAGGTCAATGTATAGCTCACGGCGAGATAAAGACAATCGTAACGTATTAAGTACCCATAATTGATGAGAATCCAACAGGCAGATGAAGCTTTTATTACTATATCTTAGAAATTTCTGCGAATAATATGAAAGTTAACGATATGATTAACCACATTAGCGTTACATTTTTCGAGATTGTATGTAAAATATTAAAAACCTAAAATTTGGGAACCTATTAAGTGTAACAATCTCAAATGTGTTAACAGGTAAGTACGTAATCTTATGTAAATAAAAATAAATAAATACCTTTGAACAATTCACACTAATTGGTCTAGTCCCAAACTAAGCAAAGCTTGGTAGGGTACCTCATAACGGAAAACATACATTAATACATATATATAAGACATCTAAGAATACAGATGCGAGTGCTCATCTCACTGACATCTGCCCCTAGCAGGATTCGGACCCGCAACCTCCGGTTTCGTAGTTAGGACCTCTGACGACTAGACCAACAGACCCGGACAGACTGTCTTTATCCCGTATGTCACTTGTATTACCCAAACATCAGGTATTGTTCTTCTTATTCAGTTGACGCATTAACGCCGTAATGCTTGCACATGCTAATTTGCTAAACGAGCACATTGTATTGAGAATATCCGGTAATTGAAGCATATGATGTATTAATTGTTATTACAGTGATTCAACCGAAAGCCTTTTGTGGATTCGAATCTTAAGTAATTACGCTTCTTAATCTATATTTAGACAAATATTACCGAGCATTATTCAAACTGCCGTCATAATCAAAAGGAGCCAAGGTCAACAACTAAATTATTCGATATCCATTATGAAGTTTTTGCTACAAAGGAAGATACTTATTAGTTTAAAATTATTCAAAATTATATTGAAGCAGAATCTACTAAAATGTCACTCAACAATTAGGAAAGCCACAATAGAGCGAAGGAAATGTAGTTTAAAATTAATAATTATTACTTTAATTATCCCTGCCACTCTCATTTCAACCGTTAGCCATTGAGATACGATTCAATTCAGAAAAAAGTGAGATATTATACTCTGATCTCAATCTCAAAAGTAGGTACGCTGCACAGACGTAGATATTGCCATTCTAGGCGGCCATAAGTCTAAATTAGGGTTTCTGCTCGAGATTTCTCGAAGCGGGAATTCCCGGGAAATCTGGCCTTACTCGAGACGGGAAAAATGGCGTCGAGAAGTCGAGAAGTCGAGAAATCGCACATCAAAATAATCACTCGTAAATTTTAGATTAAAATAGCCTTCCGCAACACTTTTTCAACGCGTTCTCCTTCACGCTAGTTCCTTGGATTCGGCCGATCCCGATTTTTGACTAGGTACTTCCTCCGCTCGCCCCGCTCTAATATATTGTAGGTTTTTGTTTGATGAAAAATTTCAAGTTGATTATTTAAGATTTGCTGTGTTACGAGATTAAGACTGTGAAAGACGATTTATTAGTTTGATGCTTAACTTCCTAATAATTTGATTTTCTTGATTGTTTGGATACCTACTATTTATACCTATCTCCCAACAGTCGTAATACCCAAAGTAATAAATGGGTTGTATCTCTAATCATTAATATAAGATTATTAAGTGTTCAAAACACGTCAATATCTTATATAGGTATAAAATTCTCGTGTCACAACGACTCCTCCGAAACGGATTGACCGATTCTCATGAAATTTTGTGAGCATATTGAGTAGATCTGAGAATCGGCTAACACACCCCTTAGTGATAAGGGTTGTCCGCTCTTAACATTTTTTGCCGGGGCGATGTCTGCCGGGACCACTAGTAGGTATGCAACTCTTCAAGAACTATGCAGGGTTTACAGGGGAAGATGCAGAAAAAATACTGTACCTATTAAGTACATATATTATTTTAGCCTTTTAAGTCAAGATTCTCATTTATATTGTTATTAGTTTGATGATTATACAGTGTTTAGTGCAATCTTACATGCCAATGATTAAAAAAAAAACCAATGTCATTTAGTTAATTATTTTTTATTATGTCTGAGTCGCGAGTAGGTAGTAGTAAGTAGGTACATTTAGTTGGTGATCAAAAAATAGCGATGTTAATGAATTTGAAGTGTTTTTTTCACCTTATATTCATGATTTGTAAATTTCTCGAGATCCCGGGAATTCCCGGGAATTTTTAGTCGAGAAATCTCGAGCCCCGAGAAAAAAAAAAGGTCGAGAAATCAGAAACCCTAGTCTAAATCTTAAAAATCAACATACTAATAAGCTTTATATTACATTATCTAATAGACATTCCTGGGCACCTACCCCCAGCCGTTTTACCCCGTTTGATAATGTTAGTGCTGAGATACAGATAATCGAAATTAGGTCATCACTCGAAGTTTACGTATCAGTTCTC
The DNA here is from genome assembly GCA_038024825.1 of Polylopha cassiicola. Classification (NCBI taxonomy): domain Eukaryota; kingdom Metazoa; phylum Arthropoda; class Insecta; order Lepidoptera; family Tortricidae; genus Polylopha; species Polylopha cassiicola. The sequence continues at coordinate 7,237,920 of CP149044.1, read as the reverse complement.
GGTGCCTTGAATTTACTTGTGTTAAAAAGGTTAAAAAAATATATTTTAACGTCTTTAATATAAGAAAAAATGATGGATTCTTATTATACAGGAAAGTATCTTTCAAACTAATATAAATTTAATGTATTTTTTATTGGTTTATTGTCCTAAAATAGGGCTCAAACGTAACAAGTATTTTTTAAGAAAATTATTGGTGATTTTGGAATTGAAAAGCTAATTTGAAATGTTTCTCAGTATTTCTCTGCTTTCATTTTTATTTTATTTGTGTAAGTATATATTCAGCATTATTTATTATAGAATAGTTTCTGCCGAGACTTGCCCAGTGCAAAAAAAAAGTACTTTGAAGTCTACACTGAATTATCTACTAAAAATGTGATTTTTTTTCTACGTGGGTAATAAGTTGTTTTTTTTTCTACAGAATCATCCAGAACGTCTGCATTTAAAGTGGTAACTCATAAATATTGGTTTAAAAATATGCAAGATCAAAATTTCCCATGTTTACGTGAAAAATAGGAAAAAATGCAATGCTATAGGTTCTGATGCCCTAGAGTTTGGGATTACAGTGATACATGCAAGAATACGGCTTTTTCAAAGCATATATATATCTAGCCTATAAACCAAAAGTAGAAAGAGTTAGAAAAACTAAAAAAAATGGAAATCCATGAATAATTTCGGGCAGAAACTGGCCTATTGATATACGTGCCTAAATCCCACTTTGGTAACACCAATAACGCGATGGTAGTAGGCGTCTCCGATTATCCAAAACACTTAATTTGCATCTGAAATTAACTAATTTACTTATTAAAAGTGGTTTTGTAAGCAATTTCAAGTGGACATAAAATGTATGTAGAGAAATATGACGAATATGCCTAGAGTACGGAAACACAGCATGTTGAAGGTATGGGAGCACCCCATGACTCCAGCATGGCTCAAAATTATGATCTATGGTGCTAAAACTATAAAGAAAGCCTTTAGGCATAATTTGCCAACTGTCAAAAGACATTGCAGAAGCCCGAAATTTCTCATACCGTCTAAATATTGCAAGAAAGTTTTCGTGATAAGAGTGCAACCTAGTCATTTGTTACTAAGACTGTTGCGCACGTCAGTATATTTGAAGTATGAGGACTTCCAAAAATTCTCAAATACTTAAAAAAAATCTCGTCAAGCAATCGAATTATTACTGCCAGGATTTGCTTAAAAAAGACAGTGGACTTTCATAATTTATTTTTGGTTTTTATTTATTTAGTACATATTTTTACACTTTATTATTATTGTTTTATGTTATATCATTGATAGAATATGTATTAATTAAATTTTAGTTTTTTAGAGATTTTTTTTCTTTTATTTCAGAGTTTTTTTTTTGTAATAAATTCGATTTTATCGAAATTCCGATTTATTTTTATTCCGAATTAAATTAATTTTAGTGAAAATGAATATTTTTTCCGATTTACCCCATTTTAGGGATGATAAGATGCAAAAATAATATTGGCCGCCTAGATCGGCCAAATCTACGTCTGTGCGCTGGTTACTTGGTATCTGACGAAAGCTTTACTTACATTTAAATGCGAGTACCTGTCTTTGCATAAGCTTCTTATTATAAGAGTTGAAACATCTGATCTTAAATGAAAACGAATTCCAATTTAAATTATTGGAGCAGTTAGATTCGAAATGACTTGCTCCTTAATACTTACGGTACACCTTTTAATGTAAGGTTTCGTCTGCGTTATTAATTATTTACGAAGCTATGAATTGAACTGAAAGGATCGCAGATAAACACGCAGTCATCCTTCAACTGATGAGATTTCTTATCTTACAAAACTGATTTAAATATTGTTGCTATCGCCGTTATTAGACTATCTAACTGTCATCAGCTCAGTTTACTATGAATATGGGAACTGTAAAGTTTTCGAAACGCTAGTTAAATCCTTTATAATTGTTTTATTCTAATGATTATTTTTATTTAAATGACAAGAATGTATTATGTATGAATGGATATTTTTACCTACTCTATCATATTATTTCAGAATAACACATAGGCTTTATTTTATATCAATATTATGAACAGTGCTCAACGTGTACAGACGAAGTCGCGGGCAGATGCTAGTACCTATGCAATAGCCGCGAAAACATCAGAAATGATTACGTAGGTACCAATTTAGTAAAATGGGAAACATCGATTTCGGCCGGTTTCCGCTGACGCTGACCGATTTTTAATCAGTACGAGTAATTGCCATTGCGGTTTCCATTCACTCTTTATTCGTTTTTTGTGCCTTTATAACCCCTTTGAAGTACCGAAGAAACTTCTAGTAACGAGAAAATTATTCATTTATTAAATTTTTGTGCTGGTTTTTTAATAAGAACGCGGCGTTATATTAAAAAGTGAATTTAATGTTATAAACAAATTATAATTAGGTCTGACATGCATATGTTAGACCGTTGATTACACTACATTCTACATGATAATAAATTCATTTATTTTAAAATTGATCCTGCCGTTTCAGATATTAAATATAATATCTACTTTCTTATATCTAATCGACTCAACATCAAAGACTATTTGAAAAATCGCAGTTTTGAAACTAAATTTAATGGGTTCAAAGATTTACTTTTATGGGTAGTTTAAAGCCATAAAAGTAAATCTTTGCGTACCTAATATTTCCTTGTCTTGGTTTTATTATAGATAGCCACTAAACCAGGAAGGAAGGAAGAATTACGTTTGAAGTTTAAAATAACTAGTATTCGTAGTTCGCCCCGAACGGTGACCTCGCCTATTATATTATGTATGCATTTTTATTTAAAACGTGTGTCTTTGTAACACTTCTAACAGACTTGCTTGTGAAATTTTATGAAGATCGGATCAATGCTACTCAAGTCACAGTCGAACAAACATGCTAAAAATACAATTCGCTTAAATTAATTTTGTACCCTGAGTGAAATCGAGGTTTAAATTCATTTGACCTGCCTAGGGATGAGACGGAGAGGTTTTGTTTAAATTATCGGTAATTTTTTGCAAACTGTTTAAATGCATTTGAGTGAGTTTCTTCATACTATCTAAACAAGTTACGTTACTTAAAATTGCGAGAAAACAAAATGATCTTTCCCTTTATCAAAAGCAACTTACCAATTTCAGATTTACGGTAGACTTACCTATATGTAAAATACAGTTTTTTTCGAAGTTTTAAATAAAATATCAAGTCTGAGCTCGTCTTGCTTAAAACGGAATTAAAACAATTTCAAGCAGAACCATTTAAGGGACCGGCCGGAGGCAGTTTCGAGTATTTAGGCAGAAGGTTGTCATTATTATATTATTACGTGATACCTAAAATTTACATAATTTACGTACTACTTATCTTCTTACAGATAATTTGCCTTGATTATTGCATAATATACTTAATCAGGAAGGCGACATAATTTTGAGTTTACAATTAACAAAATTTACTTCATAAATATTATGCAATTATCGGAATATTACTAATAACAATAAATCCTTATTAATTACCTATTTTTTATAGGTTTTATCGATGTCCGTTAGGTATTCTGGTATTTATAATAGGTAACAGTATTTCATATATTATATCCTAACAACACTTATCGCTATTAATACCTACATTAGTAAATACTTTAACAATGGTAAATCTATTTTACCAAGAATCTTAAATAAAGGTATCCCCCAGAGAAATATGCTTAATTAAATCCATGACAAAGAATGGTGAAAGAACTTAAGTTGAAATCGAATCAACGATTCTAACTAACACTCCATTTTTAGATAGTATTAATTTTTACTTCAATACAACAGAGATAAACAAAATTGATCGCAATCATCCCCTTTTGAAAATATCGATGAATTGCAACTAGTAATCGAAACAATTGAAAATGTATAACTTCATTTTTTATATGAATGTTATAAAGTTCTAATTTGTGTACAGACCTATAGGTAGTTAGGAAAAAAGAACACAGATTAAATTTAATATATAAAAACAATCTTTTGTTCTATTATAAGACGAACATTACATTATATTTATGTCAAAGAAGAGTAATCATTATGTCATTCAAGTAATCTTGAAGAAAATCATTATTGTACACAACAAAAACACTTCGTTAAGAGTGATTCTCTGGAGAGTACTAATTTTCTTTGAGTTTGACAAAAGTTGGGTTGTTACTTCCTGCGGAGTAATTAACTTAAGACCGTGTCTTTAATTTAACCCTTTGACATAATTGGGACACCCGTATTCGTGAAAAAATAACATATTATCCAAAAATAACGTCCATAATTACGAGAATTGGGTTAAAACAACTATACCTACTATACTAAGTACCTACATTGATTTTCTGCTGCTGTTTGGAGGACTTTTTAGTTATTCAATTTACAGACTGAATTAACGATAGCCAAACTACGATACAACTACGATTTTGTGTAATAATTCGTCATAACCTGACGAATTATTACACAAAATTTATAAATATGCAACGTCAAGACTTTAAAGTTGGTTGTTGGTATTTTTCATATTATTAATATAACCGAAACATAAACTACATATACATCTTGCACATGAGCAGAATAGCGATCAAATTTCTTAACTAAACATTATAAGTATGAAAGTTCTCGACAACCTAAACTCATTTCATTGTAAGCTCATACTTCAAGAAACTCAATAAGTACGTGAGGTTCGCGAGGTACGAGCGTAGCACAAGTTTCTTTATGCTTTCAAATTATACAATATATATTACTTTTCTATTTACCTACTTCAAACAATCGGCTTTTTAAATACTTAATATATTTCCTTTACATACAATTAAATTTTGATGCAAATCATTTGCAAATAAATAAGTAAAAAAACTCTATGTTTTGACTTAACGCACTGACGCAGTTTCATGTTAGTACCAATCAACTACTTATACGAGTATTCACTTATTTTTTTTCAAGCAAGTATAACTTTTATTATAATAATTTATATTATGGGTAAGTAGGTAGGCATACTTGATTAATTAGATAGCTTTTGACTATTATTTATTTTCTGTACGACAGCTCCCCGCTAAAAGTGAGACGCGTGGTCGACTCGACCAGTATTCGTCAGGCCCTCTTGTTCCGACACAAGAGGACAGGATTGGGATCCCGCAGGGTGTGTCGTAAAGCAACAAATTTTTACGCACGAACTGCGTTAGTTATCTGTTTTATATTGTACGTGTCTGTATCGCATCTAATGTATCTAATGTATGATTATGTATGGTTATTTATGTAAACCTATATTCCTAGTTAGGTATCAATTTCCGGTTATTAAGAAATTAATAACAAAATTCACCCGATAATAAAAAATACGTCAATTCCATACTCGTTATCTCCAGAGAAACCTGCATCTTGTAGTGGGACGATCATAAAAACAAAAACTGACCTCGGACTTCGTTAGATTTCGTCAATTTTGTATACGTCTCAAAAGTTTAATTAAAGACAAACCTTTTATAGAATGTGTTGTCAATCACATGCATTATTTTGGCATCATTAAATAAATCACCTACCCGTAATGGAAATATTTTAATGAAATTTTAATTATGAAATAGGTACTATAATAAAATATTTTTAACGTATATAAATATTATAGAAGTACCAGCTGACTCAACGAACTACTAACAGCGTTTTATGAGATCACAAATATTTCAAACAAAAAATTATCAAAAATCGAGCCGTTCTCGAGTTGCAGCGAGAGTCGAGACTAGCATAAATTTATTATATAACAATGATTGATGATTACTGATGGAGAAACTGATATTGAAACTTGAGCTTGCATGTCATTTAACTCAGTGTATATCTGATGGATAGAGGGAAAAGACACACCCCGAGACAGCCATATAGACAGACGTAGGTATAGTAAATTATTATACTGAGCAACATAGACTGGCAGCATTCTATGTTATTCATACTATCATAGTAGGTATAGGTATACTATAAACTAGATCAAAGAAGATAAAATGCGTTAAAAAGATATTGAGACTGAACTTATAATAAGATAAAAAAAGGTTAAAGAGTTAAACCCATTCGTCATTTTGTACGCAGATGCAGGCGCGTGCAGTGGGGAGAGCGTAAGTATGGCGCCAGGGTAGGCACTCCATACATTAGTAACACTGTGCCTGTATGGAATGCACGCCCTTGCGCAGATGATACCGCTAACCTCAACCAGTTCACACAAATGCCATTGAAATATAATGACGTTGAAACGACATATTCATCCTATTTCGAGTCGATTATGGTTCGAACTGAATGGATATCACAGAAAATTCCATAAACCTGCCACTGACAGACATTCGTACACGTCCGTACAATTCTTTGCCTTTCAAAACCGTTTATCGTCCGTAATGCAGCCGCATATATACACGAGTAACGACAGAACGTAAGCTATACAAGCGAAATCAATTGTGTTAAATATGAAAGATTAATAGGTATGGCGACTAATTTTTGTACACCAAAAATTACTGGACACTTATTTTTTCTTTTCTTTAACAAACAAAAAAATAGGACCTTCCTATAGTTTGGGAGTGGGGATCGTAATAATAATATATTCTTAGTTTGTTTACGCCTCCCCCCCCCCCCCAACATCGTAGATCGCCTCCCCCCCTTAACAAAATCCCAGCTACGCTCTTGCGTAGCGCAAAATAAATTTAACTCCATCTATGCATAGTTTTAACTGCACGGCACCAAACCCGGGCTGTCTTCACAGATAACAGATAATACTACTCTTCAACTCCGGACAAATCCAAAACCTGTGAAAGAGAACTTACTGAAAAACATTAGTCTGGATATAACTAGATAGGTTATTACCGTATCATAGACATTAAGTCCACCATTAGTATGTTATGGCATTTGATGTTATGAGCAAGAACTTTAAATAAATATAACTACGCAATAATAATGCGCTAGCGCAAATAGTCCTGCACGTGCCTCGACTAAGTCAACAGAACTGTCATAAGTTTCTAAGATATTAAAGAAACAAGTAGGTACTTCAATTACTATGCAAATTGAACTCAAAGTAAAATACACTTTCGAGTTTAATATCATACACATCTCCGTACTTTGCCGCTGGACTCAAAGCTGACATTAAACTGGACCTCAAAGGCGCAGGTACCTGGCTGCATTTTAATGAAGCTACGCCGTTGTATAACACATATAACACACAGGTATACCTTCGAGTGAACATTTATGCCAGACATTTCGAAGTGAATACAAAATCCTTTGAAATATGCAGGTAATAAGTAAAATAGGTTTAAATATTGCAGTTCTGAAATGATATACGATCGGTGCATCACGGAATATGTTAAATTTTATGTTTCAGGTATTTGAAACATAAAATTTAACACATTATGTTTCAAATACCTACTTCTCGTACTAATGACAAAATAACAAACTATAACCATTACATACGCGTAAATGTTTATGAAGAGCATGACGAAAATATACCTATCGGACACTTTCGTTGTACTTTATGATTGAATAATTTAGCAAAATGAAGCCTAAAACTAAATATTAGAAGCTAAACGATAAATAAATTTGAATATTGCATTATTAGGTAAGTACAACAGTTTTTTTCGATTTATTTTCAGAACTGTTTGACAAATATTAAAATTGATATTAACTTACATGAAATAAAATTTGGCACTTCTTACTAGTGCTAACATTGTTTACGGTTGGCCCTCGCGATAAATTGTCTTACACAAAGCCAGTTGACGATAACAATTTACAAATAGTTTTCATTACAGAGTGGATCGTTGGTTATGTATGTACTTCAATTAATTTTTTTTTTTTTAACGTTGTTATAGGTAGGTAAATAATGAACCATAAACATATCATCATGTTCATAATCAGGCTTAACTTTTGTGAGATATTTTTTACATGACTTTCAATAGAGAGAACCGATTAGGATAGGTATAGACATTTTACGCATATTTGGGATTGCTAAATATTTCTACGTATTCGAAGGTTATTTCGACATGAAAATATTGTCAATAAAAATACATACGAAACTGTGATTAGGAAGATTCCATGTTAAATGAATTCGTACCACGCAAATATTGCTCGGAGTTAATCTCCCACTGCTTAGGGCGTTTCGTTTTATTTGGCATCGAAATATTTGGAAATATTTACATTCGTAGCATATTTATTGCCATAGCATATATAAAGGTTAAAATGAAATCATTCTAACAAGCTAACCTGACAAAAAAAATATGAAGGTATCTAGATACTTCCAATTTTCCATTTAGCTCATATCTTAGAAAAATGACATTAAGTGATTTTCCATAATAATCTTTAGCTTATCTAAGAAAATCACTACATTTAGGTACATATTTTGACATAAAGAGCTTATTTCTACATATCTTCTCCAGACTGGCAAAGTCACTTCACGCCTTACGAGCTTAAACCCACCCAAAACCGATATTAATATCATCGTTGAGACAGGAATCTGTGATTTCGCTATAAGAGCATGTATCACAATACTCGATATTCGCATCTTCTCGAACATTCGGGTGTGCGGTAACAGATGTGGGCAATCGGCTGGTAAATTGCCTCCCTGTATCGGAGTTGTATCAATCAGACGTGTTGTTTGCCTCTTTATGGTCAAAGATACTCTTATCATTTTAGAGAACCACATTGCGGCCAATATCAGCTGTCAAAACATCTAAGTATCAAATCACGAATATCATTTTCTTTTGCAACAGGAAAATGGGTTCACATTGTAACTTAATATAAGATTAAATTAAATGTAATTAGAATGTAGGTATTTCCGTACAAACAAATAGTAGGTAGTTAGTTAAAAATCTAGGAACATTTAGACAGATAGACTGTCATGATATTTAGTGATTGTAGTACGTCGATGTACCTACGGGCCTTTTTTTAAAAGCAAAGTGAACAAAAGAAAATATAGAAAAGTCTATGAATAAGCGCAAGCTTACAAAGATTTGGAAACAAATATGTTTTTAATAGGGACCTGCTACTTAGTTACTTTGACGCACTAATACAAAACTAAAAGACTTTTAAAAAAAGTAACGGTAATTTTTCTCTTACTTTTGTACAGACATCGAACATTAATTATACTAATTACCTATCGTATAAAAAAAAACGGTTATTTATTTCATAAATAATTTTTCTCACTTTTTCAAATGAAAGAAAGAAATTAATTACCTATGCATATTTAAATTATTTCGAAAGAAGTCTACTTAGTACCTACCTACTTTGTTTAGACTTCAATATGTCACAATACAATAAGTATGTTTAATCAATTTTTAAATTCGTACTTAGTAAGAAATAGTTATATACCATGCGAGCAAGTTCAATTATCGAAATAATTATATACTTTACGTGGTTATTGGAACCAAAATATAGCCTTTACTATTATAATTTAATTATACAGTGTATAATAACAAGGGGCGCCTTAAACAGAGACATCTATAAATTAATTGCTAATGATAATTACTTGAGTGGTTTACGTCACGGTGATCAAACAATAAACACGCGAAGTCATTGCCTATTTTGATTAGTTTTAATTATTAACTTCCTTCTGCTTTGCTTATGAATGTTATTGCTTCTTCACAATAAGATCGCATAGTTGTTTCATCGAATCCAAGATTCTGTTGCGTATTGTTTATACTATTATTAATGCGATAACTATCCAATTAATAATATTCTTATTGTTCCTATTACACTTGACTATCCCTTGTAGTGTGATTGCGATACGAAATACGAAATACAAATTATAATAGGTACCTATATCTAATTGAGTATAATTCAGATCTATTAAAACAATCACTTTCCACTAGATGGGATTATAAATTTCTTCGCTTCTCTGTTGTTTTAAGATAAGAATGAACTCCCAGAAACGGTTCTAATGAGAATAAAAATCATTTGCGCTATTCGAGTTATGTTAATTTCGAAACCTGGAAAGTTAAGATCTAGACTTCAACATGTATTTCAGCATAAACAATACGAATAGAAAAAAATGCTTCTTTTTTTTCTGACGCTCTATTTAAATAGACTAAGAATACAAAGAAAGAAGCAATCCGAGCTTGAATGGAAAAAAACATTAAAAAATACTTTCATTCTCGGAATGTGCTATAAATAAAGTTTTATAATATGGTTATTTTTAATATCATGTGATTTTATAGTAGGTAAGTAAGTAAGTATATATATTATTATTAACGGATATTTTTTTAATGTAACCCGCGGAGGTAAAATAGACAATATAAGGTCCATATAATTAACATACTTCATATCCTAACACAATTTTCACTTATCTGTGTAGAACCAAGCCATTGGTTTAAATTTCGAAATTGCATCGTCTGGAACGTGGCCAAACGGTGTGTATCGTGCACTAAGGGTTTTCATTTTTGCTGGCAACACAACCGTGTACCGGTTATTTCCTAAGTGAAATTTAAAAATAAGCTCGCTATGATTTCGCTATTACACAAAAATTACATTTTTATTTCAGCTAAACTTTGCTTCTTTGTCTGCATTGCGGTTTAGTATGGGATAAATCTTAAGACTGTTGTTTAACGAGGTAGGTTACTACACCGTCTCTTTAAAATTCGTTCCATAAATATACTTACCTACCCGTACAGAGGAAATTCACAGAGCTGTCATTTATAATGCAACCTGTCAAAATGAGGTAAAATTTTCTTTAATGGACTTATCAATTTGACCCCTACAAATATATCCGCTCTGTTAGAAATATATCAGAATTTGGAAGGATATAGTGTGATTATATACTTATACTTAGTTCAGTTCAGTACATAGAAATATAAACAAAGTACCAGTTAATATAAAACGTTTTATTTTTTTAGTACTTATTTGAGTTTTGATAAAAAGGCTACCTTCATCAAAGGCAAGGTTTCTTTACGGTTTTACTTTCATAAGTCTAGTTTTTTTTATTCTTGTTTCTCATTCAATGCTCGTCTAGAAAAGTCACATTTAACTCTTCATGACATTCTTATTAAACGTAGAAAAACGTTTGGGTTGAGTAAACTTTAGAGCAACGCTTAGTAAAAGTCAACAGCATTTTACTGGCATTTTACTTCAAACAACAGTGCAGTGAAACTGCTACGTTCGTAGCAAGTTCTACGAGCAATTACATACGTCGTAGCAGCTACGAACATGCTACGAACGCCATCTTGTTCCACATACTTCTGTGAGACCTAGCATTCCATCTTATAACCACATACTTACAGCTATGTTAGGACAAGGTAACATTGTTAACCTAGCAGACTATATACTTATTCCATACTTTTATATTGTAAATGCGAAAGGATGTCTGTCTCTGACTGTTACATCTTCACGCTCCAAACCGCTGATCCGATCGAGTTGAAAATTGGTAAGGAGGGGCTCGGGGAAGAACATATACCGATCCGTCCGATAGGAGTTTTTATCACGTAAATCATCCCAAAAGGGGTGGAATCTACTATGACAATTTAATGCCTTACAAAGTACTAATTATACATACAAGACTGTCACGCTGATACCTGTCTCAACGAAAATTCAAACCCTTTACCTCCAGCTTCACATGCAAAGGGACTAAAGGCTTACAGGTCGTCATTTATTTATTTTCTACCTTTTCTGTTTATGTACAACGTGCATGTATGGACCGCTAAATTAATTATTTGGTCTTTAATATATAGATCTCACATCGATAAAGAATCTTTATCGATGTGAGATCTATATATTATATAGATCTAGGTATATATTATCATAAACAGTATAAAGCCTCATCACACAAAAGTATACATATTCTTAAGTAATAATACTTACTACCTGTAACAAAATTATGACATGAGTGTGAAGGTGATAACGGATATACAACTTTTTTCGGAAAGGGTTAGAACCTTAAAGTTAACCCAAGAATAACAGGTGCGTGCCAACAACAGGCGGTTGCGTAAGCTAAACAGTGAAACAACGTTAATTTGGTCCACTGCCTCCGAGCAGGAAAGACAAGGGAAAGGGAGTCAGATGAAATACGACCACAATACAAATCACATTCAGCAACTGAGTGAGTCAGCTAAATCCGTCATATATTATTAATACTAGAAATTATTTTTCCATCAAATAGTCTACTATATATTATTAAAAAAATATCTAGTCTGCAGCTAGCCAGCTAACGAAAGACACATTCAACTAGACTAAACTTACCTAGTTATATAAGTGTCAGTTCAGATAAATTATTTGCCCTCTCAGAAAATCCTTTAAGGCATTGAAAATACACCAGCAATAAATTAAATGAAAAGAAACATTTAGTAACAAAGTTGTCGGTGATAAATTTGCAGACTTGTGCCTAGATTTAAAGGCTTCAGTGCGCCTTAAATCAGGGTAGATACTGGGATCTACTTATATTATGAGTAGGTACTTTAGTTACGTAGGAAACTTTACACGCTCGTGTAAAATGCAAACAAACTATGCTATTAGCAAACTGTTGTGATTCGAGCGTAGCGGGTTACGTTTCAAACAACTGCTAAACTAAAGTAGATCGGAAAGGGTTACCTGTCAAATGTTACCTACTACTAAAGGTTTGCAATCTCGTGCTGAAAAGTAGTAACAAACAGTATAGCAACATAGCATTTTGACGTAAGTACCTACCTAACAAAAAAGTACCTAAACAAATTCATATGAGTTTAGTAATAGGTATTAGTAGCTGTGCTTAGCAGATTCAATCACAGATATTTCAATATTTTAATTCTATTAATGATAAAACGGGATTCTTATATATTTAGGTACCTAGGTACTTCTAGATCTTGTATACATATTTAAATGGCCATGATGAGATATTATGTTATTCCCAATTGACATTTGGCATATTACACTACCTATCTATAATTCCTAGAGCTGTTTGGACTACCAGCAGACCTTCGCATTCCAATTTAGATTGCTGTTAAGTAAGTGAATTAGGATGGAATCTGGACAATATCTCTTGATTAGGAAACATTTACCTACACATACAGAAAGTTAAGGAAAATATGTATATAGTAAAAGGACTACAAAAATAGAACTTGTACTGATTCCTTTGATCGCAAATATTTATTATGATAACGCTCGTCAAGTATTCTTATTATATACCTGAACTTTGATGTTTGCATGCATGTTACGTATTATAGCGATATTCATAGAATTGTCTATAAAAATCATTACTTACCTACTTAAGACATTGTTTACTTAAAAGAAGAACGTGTATACATTTCAATTATTGACATTTCCTACCCTATTTACCGAAATCGTACCTAGTTACTCGGTCGGGGCTGAAATAAGAAAAGACTTCAATGTATCATTTAGAGCGGAATAATTTCTCACTCGAACACAGCGACAACAGCTGATCTTTCAACAATTACAACTAAGATTATGTAATTAAATAATCTATACCTAGTTACTTACAAGCAAATATATAGGTACCATTATAATTATATTTGCCATCCATTATTTACCAGATGACGTGACAAACTTTTTATCTATATTCACACAAGTTAATTTACTAGTTACCTGTATACTATGTGTAGTAAACAACATAGATACCTACATAGAAAACGTGCACGATAAAAATACCTACTCTTTACTAGACGATTTACATCCTTGCGAGATCGGAACCTGCAACTTTTAACAAGTCATGCGGTCCACTTCATCACGGCATTCGTTCGTTACGGGCCCTTAGGGGGTAGTTTCCTTACTCACTATAAGGAACACATCTTTTAAGCTTCCTTCTAGTATTTCAACTTAACATAGGTACCTACATACTTACATATCATCATCGATAATTATAAACGGAAATAACGTCGGTATAGGATATAGCCTAGTATATAAATAGGGTCTATATTAAAACGCATAAAATAAATCGTCATAATTTGAAGTAGCATAACAATTCTTAGCATAATTGTAATTCAGCATAACATTAATAAGCATAATTGAAAATGCATAACTTTAATACGCATAATGTAAATACTCATAACGATAAACTAGCATAAAAATAAAAAGCCTAAAATTATTTTTTATAAATATGAAAAATTATAAAAAGTTTGTGTCTGTTCACAACCTCAACTGATTTAAATATGTTTTTTGTGTGCATAATCTATACCAAATTTTCAATATTCAATATTGAAAAAAAAAAGTTTTCATACATATACTTTTATTTTCATCTACTTATTGGGGCCAATCAAATTAAAAAATATGTTTAAAAACTGATCTACTTTACTGGTAGCAAATCGATCCTGCAAGTGTCGCAGTTTTAACCTAACCTAACCTACTTTTCTGATAATTTTGGAATAAAGACAAGTATGATTAATATATTATACACGACACTAAATGATATGTCTAAGAATAACTATTGAAAGTTTCTAGAATTGTTGTAATAATTTGTAATGAAAAACTGTCTGAGATAATTTTCAGTATCTCAATAATCGACTTTTCCATTTTATGGAAACTGTGGTGCCCTCTTGTTTATGCATTTATTTTATTATGTATATTAAAGTTATACCAGATAAAGTTATACTAATTAAAATTATGCTTTTTCATTATTATGCATTTTAAGCAGTATGCCATTTTATAATTATGCATATTGTATGTTATGCATAATATTGTTATGCCAAGTCTGTTATGCGTTTTCAATATATGACAATTAATGTTATGCTATATAAGGGGCACCCATATAAATAATAATAAACTAATAAGATAAACTATTAACATGACTCATACCTACTGATGACTAATGTAAATAAATAACATTCAATATTTTTTTTTTTGCACAGAACCTTATTGTGGGTAACTTGTTACCTAATTGTAGCTCGAGGGCATAATTATATAATATATACCACGGAATATATTATAATATATTAATATTTTCTGATAAGCTTTGTACAACGCATTAAATTAATCTTCCAAAAGACAGTAAAAATATAACACATCACAAGGACAAGGATGCCACTACGTGTCTCTGTTTCTCACCTTGAAAGTTGTTTGATTAAATATTATGACATCTGGCCGATTTTTACGGTGGCTAAATAAATCAATAAAAAAGTTTCCCGGACCGTATTTGAGTAATACCATAATAGAAGAAAGTTACGGGAGTAATCTTGTAATGAAAGATTTCACCGTACCTATTTATAAATATTACGTTTTGACTTGATACATACCTACATTTTCAAATTAATCTTAATGGGTGTTTCTTTTCGAGTAAACTAGTAATATTAAATACGTAAATATTTTAAAAAACTTATCAAGTGACCAAATACGCTAAGGTAACAAAACAATGGTTACAAAAACATTAAGTCTAAAAGGCACCTGCCCACCTTGCCATGTATTTCTTATATTGAAATATTTACTGATCACGGACAGCATTCACATTCAACAATAAACATCTCAGGCCTTTTAAATTAACCTTTACCTGCCTACCTACATAGGTAGGATAGGTACACGCAAGTAAAATTCATTCTCGCAATGAAAGATCGTTGAAATATAGCAGCCAACAATGGAACAAATCATTTCCTTCCAAGATTTTTCTCCCACGGCTCCATTAAATGGAAGCATATGCCATTAACGTGGAAATGATTTCACGCACTAATTATTGTTCTCGGCGCGATTTCGCGTGAAAGCAATTCCACTCGTCCCATTACTTATGAAACAGCATTATGCTAACGTTATTTGAATATGTATGGAGACGATTAAGTTTCTTTTTCATCCCTCTTTTAACTGAATCATGATTATGAAATAAAAAAAAACTTAACTAGAGTCTTATCTTTTCCACCGAATCTTTATTACCTAAAGTAATAATACTTATATTTTTTGAATATCTTTTCTTTTACAAAAAAAATATTATGTTGATTAATTAATGATTTATTTAGTCTGAAAAGTAATTTCCCAAATCAATTTTAAAGTTTGTCGTTTCCAATGAACTCGGCCCACATTGATAAGCAAGTAATACAACTATTGAAAACTTTAGAAAACACTGACTTCATCTTAAGTAACTTGCATAGCATGTTCATATCTTCAGTTCTAAACAATTAAAGTTGTAAAAAGTTTAATAGCCGCCTCGATTCGTGGTTAAAAGGGTAGGTACATTAGGCAAATATGTTTTCTAGTCCGGTGGGAGTAAACCATCAGCAATCATCTTCAGCCGCCTTGCTTCTTCTCTGGCACGTTTCTCAGCTTCCTTCCTTTCCTGTTCTTCTCTTTCTTCCTGCGCCTTCTTCATTGCCATCTCAGCCAAAGTCTTTTGATCAAGTTTGAAGAAATTAATAGGTTCTTTTATCATCTTTTCATCTTTATTGTTCATATTTTCTATAAACTTGACATAGTTAAACGTTCCGTCTAGAACATTATACGTCTTGTCTTTTGTCGCTAACTTGATCCAGTCCACAAACTCGATTTCTGTAAAGGGTTCACCCCATGTGAATAGTTCATCTCTTAGAAGTTCTAAATCGCAAAGGCCAATTTCTTCCTCGTCATGCCCCATCGTACCCATTGCCTTTGTGACGACTACCTCAAAGTCGTCTCCCCAGTTCATCTTAGCTTCGATCATGAACAACCATTCGTGATACTCTACTGTATCTACTAAATCATCTTCTAAAAACTGTACAAACAATTGCTTAATTTCCGCGCCTTTAGGGTTCATTCCAAGTTTCCGCAGCATTAAGGGGATTGCAGCCAGAGGTACCTGTTTGTGAACAGAACAACTTGACAGTCAACAACAGTATTACTGTCGTGACGATTATCGAATGATCTACATAAATTAAAGAAAGTGAACATAAAAATAAAATTCAAAATATTCTGATTAAGCGGCACGCCTATTTCACGGAAATTTTATTTGACGGGATAGCTGTCAGATTAGTCTCGAGCGACGCGTGAGTATCATCCATTTATCACTCAGCGGTGACTCGGGGCGACGTCCCAATTCCTTGATCTACTCAAGTGAATTAGAACGCAAATTTCAGGTTGAATTATTATGTTTCAAAATATCTGCGTCGAAATCTAAGTACCTAAATTAAAATGTCGTTGATGATGATTGACCTTTAGATACTCAATACATATTCGGTATCCTACTACCTCTTAGATAGGTACCTACTTAACACGTTCCCTGCGCCATCACTTTCAAAAAACTTTCAGCTGGTGCTTTGGAGACCTAAAAGATCTCCAAACTAACCTACCATTTGGTGCGTTTGAGACCTAATCGGTCTCCTAAAGATACAGTTTTCAAAATAGTTTATATCTTCCAAGAAAACAATCAAATATATTTTGAAGTTTTTGTGGGTGAAAGATAGCCTATTGCTTTATATTTTGCTAGGTTCGCACGCAGTTATGACATTTGAATAAACTACAAATACCAAAAAAAAATATGGTATCGATTGTATCTCGTACCGCAACGGAAGATAGTTCAATATGTGTAGTAAGTAGTGATGGGAATAAAATAATATCTCAGTTGTCGATTGAAAAAGTTTTATTAATCATGCAAAGTGTTTTTCATTAAAACATGGTAAGCACATTGATTGCTTGAATTGCGCGAAAATGGTAATCCAAAATTTTTATTTTACTGGACGATGCAGCAGTATAATCCGGCGTTGATTTTTTGTTGGAAATCTCACCAAAATTAATAGATTTTTTACACTTTTTTCTTTTAAAGTTCTGTTTCTCATTGTATAACAAAAATGATAATCAACACGTAGGTATATACCCGAGTGTTATATCGCAAACGTGCGCGCGACCTCCCACGTCGATGCTAGGACAACACTAAAACGAGTCACGCAGCGCAACCTACCCTCTCTTGCGTCTACGAGGCCTACGATTCCACGAGTACCGACATATCTCCTAACGCAAGGAATGAAAATAATTACAGTACTGTGCGTTAGGGACCTAATCCATCTCTAATTTCTTTTTTAATGTCCTTGAATTCATCTTTAAGTAGGAAGCAAATATGTATATTTGTCCTACTCATACCTAAAGAACTTTACAAGTTAGATCCTCCCGCAAGGAGTGAAACAACACGATTATGTTCAACGCACAATACAAAAGTCCTGCAAGAGATCTGATAGATCTCGTAATGCAACGAACGTGTTAATAAACAAACGTACAATGTAAAGTAGGTAGGTAGTCGACGAGTTTTTTTTTTGCCTTTTTAAGAAAATCTTATTTTTAATTAAATATAGTTTCCCTATAGTCTCCCTTTATTAATATAGTTATACCCTAATGGTATTAAAATCGCGTTTTTTTTTTACTTAGTGTGTCGACACATTATAGCATAATATAATAATATTATCTGGTCCGTGTTTAACATTCGTGTGTCAACCCACACCGAGGTAGTTTTGAGATATCGGCGTTTAAAGTTTTTTGAGAACATTCTTCTTTTTCCGCTTATTTTAAGCAAAAAAATATTGTTATGTGGTATCATTTTTTTTGTTGAAGTGCATAGATTAAGGATATAAATGTTTTTATTACAATAAATTCATAATTAAAAAGAAAAAGCAGAAAAATGGTTAATGCTTAAAAGCTATAAGGTTCATTACATTTAGCATTTATGTGCTAAGCCACATAACACTATGCAAAATTCTAATTTGTTCTTTTAAAATGAATATATTTTACACTATTTTTTTAGAAAATGTAATAAAATAAACAACTAACGTATTAAAACTTTAATGTAAGTACTTATTTATTTAGTTTTTATTGTTATAACATGTTTTAAATAACATTATAAGTTCTGCTAAAAATGAGAAATAAGTACAACAAGTTAACACTTATATTAAAATTTATTTATTTATTTATTTACACTTTATTGCACAATAAAAAACAAATGTACAAAAGGCGGACTTAATGCCATACGGCATTCTCTACCAGACAACCTATATACCTATATTACCTATTTCAATTACTTCAAAGTCTTAAGCAAATTGATTTATTATTATTATTTTATCATATTGAATTAAACCAATAATATATACCTACTTCCGTACCTAAAAAGTTAATAAACCACTTAAAAACCATTTTTCGAAGAGTTGATAGGTAAATTGTGAAGACATGTCTGTCATTCTATAATAAAATATTATTATGTGTAATATTCTATTTTTTCTCACACACGTTTTAATCTAATGATGGATATAAAAAATATATCGGTTAAGTGCGAGTTAGACTAGCGCACCAAGGGTTCCGTACTATAAATAAACCTGTAGGTATATAAGTTCAAATATATATTTTTTAAATGATGTAACTGAAAATGTATGGTTTTCGTATTTTTTTCTTTATCTGTGCTATAAAACGTTACCTCGTACTAAATTTCAAGATCCTGAGTTCACGAGAAATGCCCTGTAGGTTTAGATTCCCTAGCGAGTGTTGAAAATTTGCGTCAATTCGCGACATAAACGGCGGTATCTTTTGATTGCGTTGGCGATTTTTTGTGAATTTGTTACTATTACCAAGGGACGGTAGTCCTGAGTATTTGATAATTACTATGAATTTCAGCTTGATACCTACCTCCACGCGTTACTGAGGTAAAGGGTCACACAAAAAACAAAGTAATCCTGTAAGGGTTCCATTTTTTGTAAGATACCAGATACAGATATATCTTTATAAGATACGGAACCCTAAAATATGTACATATTAGTTTCATTTAAAATGATACAATTAATAAGTTTTGTTATGATTTTTAAGTTCCTAATTGAAATAATATTTACCTAAGTGTTAACTTATACCTACAGCAGCAGAACTTATAATGATATTTGAAACATGTTATACAACAATAAAAACGTTAATTAAATAAGTACCTAGATTAAAGTTTTAGTACGTTTGTTGTGTATTTTATTACATTTTCTAAAAATAAGTGCATTATAGTTATATTGGTTTTAAAAAAACAAATTAGAATTTTGCATTAATTAATGTGTTAGGTATGTGGCTTAACACATTAATGCAAAAATACAAATCTGACATAGAAAATAGGCAATAATGTGTTATGTGGCTTAACACATTAATGCAAAAATACAAATCTGACATAGGAAATAAGCAATAACCGATTTTGTGCTCTAGAATATACTACGATTTTTTTTTTACAAAATGGATTGCACTGCCGTATTCCTCATGATCTATTTAATAAAACTGCATTCATAACTCAAAACCCGATATTTTGTGGGTTAACACACGAACGTTTAACACGGTCCATCTATGGAACAGATTATTTCAAACAAACCTTATCTATGTTTTCTTCGTCATGAGCCTTGAACATATCTTTGAACCGGACCAAGTCCTCGGGGGTGAAGCAAGCTGGCGGCGGCGGGGGCTTCTTCGGCTTCGGAGGTGGCCCTGATGCCTTCATCATGGCCGCTGCAGCGCTCGCGCCAGGTTTTTCCTTGCCTTTGCCTTTTGGTGGCATTTTCGTATTAACAGCTATTCTTCGGTAGTTAAACTATAGATTTATATTGACTTAATTATAGATATTTACATTGTAAAATATTTTGCTTTACATAATTTGACAGTCAATTTTGACAGTCTGTTTGATGGAAGGATTTAGTATGTAGTACCTATGGAAGTATTTATTTATGTACCTAGTTAAAAGATAGTAGGTGCTTATATATTTTTTTTTATTTTATTCAAAGGGTACAATTACATATTATAAACATAAACAGCGTATGTTAGATTAATTACTAAAAATATATATCTTACTACCTATTTCAAATCACCGCACAGGGTTATAAACACATTACCTACCTATCCCACTAAAAATGTCTTAGGCCACTTTCAGCCATTAAACAACATTCGATGCGACATTACGTTTCGAGGTCGATTCGGGTGATGGAAGCCGCTACAAACACCCTGCTCCAGCCGACCGGAAAATAGTGTCCTACTGTGACCGGTTCCAAGCGTAAGCCATTACACAAACTCTAGTCTAATTGGACCTTCCATCTGCCTGTAAATGATACCGAATAAGGGTCAAACGGAACTGGAGCAATGCTGCCAACTTTGCGGTGCAATAATTCGATTCCACACTCGTATAACGGCTCATTTCGCTGAGACCAAAACAATATTATTACCCGGAAAGGTGGCGAAAAGGTCGATAAACGAATCCTTAATTGCTCTTAGGTGACAAAGTCATAATGGCTGCTGCAAACATTTTACAACATGCCTTTCGTGATGGGCACTAGCCTAAGATAGTAGCTCTACAATAAAGAGATAATTGTTTTTTAGACAATAACAACATCTAAAATACCGCGTTTATAAAACTGGACCAACTAGTTAAGTGCTCCACTTTAGACTGCAGTAAAGTGCAATCCAATTTTAATTACT
The DNA here is from genome assembly GCA_038024825.1 of Polylopha cassiicola. Classification (NCBI taxonomy): domain Eukaryota; kingdom Metazoa; phylum Arthropoda; class Insecta; order Lepidoptera; family Tortricidae; genus Polylopha; species Polylopha cassiicola. The sequence goes on along the minus strand of CP149044.1, from coordinate 7,216,652 downwards.
TAATGGATTTTCCATACAATATTTTAACCTAGAAAGAGTAGATACCAACCAAGCTACGCATGACATAATAGTTATCCGAGGGAATTTATACCATCGCGGTAAAATACAATCTTTGTACTTAAATACCTACTTAAAAAAATTTGCTTATTTTTTCGAGAATAAAAAAATCCTGGCAAATAGACGCTTTGTAGGTAGGGTAGGTATCTATATCGGTGACACAGAAATGGTAAAAATGTAAGGTGAAGGACGGTCGCCGAGCACAGCACTCAACCAGTAGTTTCAGTTTTCAAACATACATAAGATTAATAAAGGGCCGCGAGTTAAATCCGCTATAATGAGGGCCACCGCGTGTCAGAAATCCGCTAGATGCGCTAGTGTAGAATGAGGTCTAGCTGTCATGTTCCACCAATGAGAGGCAAGCTACTGGCCTGTGCGGATTTCTGACACGCGGTGGCCCTCATTGTTTTATAGACAAGTACCTACCATACAGGTAGATACCTAATCATACTTTACTAAGCAAAAAGTTAAATGAGCTCGCCTGGATGTGCCTAATACCGCGTTACTGAAAAATACTAGTTGTCCTAGTATTAAACCGGACCTCAGATTACATAACCGTTATGAAAGTAAAGCTTGTAATAATTTAGGGACCTAAAACATGTTTAATGAAAAACATGAATCAACCTGAATTGTTATTTTTTTTACATACTTACCTAGATAATTTCCGAATGCAACTTAGGCCGCCTTTACACCTGTCAGTTACTTACGTTATATTTACGCAATTTACTTGCGGTTACATTTACACATGTAAGAACTTACAGTAAGTCACACACAATTAGTGTTTACACTTGAAAATTCATCGTAAGTTGCTTTCGTAAGTAAAACTTACAGGTGTAAGGGCGGCCTTACGCCAAATTTCGTTGTTGCTACTCTGTCAGTTTTACTTTACTTTCTGTCAGTTTGACACATCCGGTTCAAAACAAATACCATAGAGATATAAGACTAGAGTACGTGAGCCATAGGACTGTCTATAAGTGGAAGCGTATCACGGTAAAGAGAGACAGAAACTCTAAATAGAGGCACTGTCCTTGTCTTGCCGCATGCGCAATGGCAACATGCTGCGCGCCGTCCGTTGCTATGGTACCGTTGACGACGCAATACGAAATGTTCTAACCTATTATTTCGTTTCAGTTCGTTTACGCGCGTGCAAATTTCTCACTTATGTTTATTATCGATATTATTAAAAATAAAATATGAAAAACAAAGATGGTAATTGCTTGCATTTTGTGCAAAAAGGAATCGACTACACAATATACATAACCACAAAATTTTGACAGTCGAATCGAATGCGGAAGGGTCAGTACCATGTCAGTACAATACTGGAGGCGAATCGTTTACTGCGCATGCGTCATCAGACAAGGAGAGCGACCACTATTCCAATGCTCTTTCTCTTTCTACCATTATAACGCGTTTCTGGCTGGCTCACGTACTCTAGTCTTATATCTCTATGACAAATACCCACAGATTTCCGGAAATTCTGAAGTACTTAAGTAACTAATTTGGTAGATTTGCACTCCATCGTAATAATTAGAAATAATTATTCTTACTCAAACTTTTAGACTATGTTGGTCATAGTTTTAGCCGAAAAATATTATTATTTTTTTAAATTAAATATTATTTTATTGTACTATTTTTTATTTCACTATGATTTCTGAACGAACAACAGAAATGACGCCAATTTTGACAGTTCATAAATTGTACCCACCACTGCCATTTCGCGTTAAGTTTCTTAGAAAATTAAGTGTAATAGACATTTTATACTGTTATTACTAAAAAATATCAATAATCAAAATGGTTGCGCGAGTGGCAGGCGTTTTCGATGAGAAATTAACGGAAGCTATCGCCAATTCTAAAATTTTAGTTGTCGGCGCCGGCGGTATAGGTTGTGAAATTCTGAAGAATCTCGTATTGACCGGCTTTCCATATATTGAAATCGTATGTACTTATGTCCTTGAATAGCGTATTTATTATTATGGGACCGTTATTATATGTTATTCAATTTTCAGATTGACCTTGATACAATCGACGTAAGCAATCTCAACAGACAGTTTTTATTCCACAAAGAACATGTTGGGAAGTCAAAGGCCCAGGTGGCAAAGGATAGCGCGCTCAGTTTTAACCCTAATGTTAACATCATTGCTCACCATGACAGTGTTATCAGGTCGGTATTAGTAGGTGTTTCATAGATTCGGTTTTAAACAATGTACAATAAAAATATGGACAAAGTGCACAATGCACAATTCTATTTGAAGGCTAGAGCAAGGGATTATTCAACGCTTGGACTTGATGCACCAATAGTAGCTAATTATAAAACTGTTGCTTAGACTAATTTCAGATCTTAGATATCCAACAACTCATAACTGATCATGTTAGTTTTTATGAAATAACAATATTTGTTTTAATTGTTCTAGTAATGACTATGGTGTTAGCTACTTCAAACAATTCAACATTGTAATGAATGCACTTGATAACCGTGTGGCTCGTAACCATGTAAACAGGATGTGTCTGGCAGCTAATGTGCCTCTCGTTGAAACTGGCACTGCTGGCTACGCTGGACAGGTAAGTCATTTAATTATTCTGCTTCGCCTATCTATATTGCACGTATTATTATCTAATTAGGGATTGAATATTCAGATAAATATTTTTATTATATATAAAATAAATAAATAAAGCCTTTATTTCCAAAAATATTTTCCTATTTTACAAGATATTTGTATAAAAAGTAGTTTGTGTACTTTTACTATAAAATGTCTCTTTTTTTCGGTATGCCTTGTGGCAAAGGCCTCCTCCAGCTCTCTCCAATAATCGCATCCTAAGTGGTCTTAGGGTCATTTTTTGGTTGACTTCCCATCTTATAGCTTTACAGCCTCGACTCCTTGTGTTTCCCCTTGAACTGCGAATGTTTAATAAATTTACACTAAATGATTATGACCTGCTATCTCTTTCAGGTGGAACTTATCAAAAAAGGCCTCACCCAATGTTATGAATGTCAACCTAAAGCTCCACAGAAGACATTCCCAGGTTGTACCATACGCAACACTCCATCTGAACCCATTCACTGTATTGTTTGGGCAAAGCATCTTTTTAACCAACTTTTTGGTGAAGAGGACCCAGACCAAGATGTCAGTCCTGATACAGCAGACCCGGAAGCGGCAGGAGAGGCTGGAGCTTCTGCTTTATCCTCAGAAGGTACTACGGCTGGCAATGTCGAAAGAAAAAGTACAAGAACATGGGCAGCTGAGACAAACTATGACCCAGAAAAGCTGTTCACGAAGCTGTTTGGAGATGATATCCGTTACTTGCTATCAATGGAGAACTTATGGAAGAAACGCCGACCTCCTACTCCCCTAGTTTGGGATTCTCTACCTGGAAAGGATAACCCTCAAGCTCAGCATACAGGGTTGCCAGATCAAAGAGTGTGGTCTGTGCATGAATGTGCTCAGGTATGAAATATAATATGACTGAATTAATACTGTTCCTGGAAGTGAATGATTGATTCTATATTTCTCATCAAAAAGAGCAGCACAATATGAAATTAATTATGTTAATTTAATATTGTGCTGCTCTTTTTAATGTCAAAATAAAGTCTACAATCTATAATTTCATGTTTTAGGTATTTGCTGCCAGCTGCAAAGCACTCCAGGCAGACCTCGCAGGTCGCCCTGAAGGTGACCATTTAGTCTGGGACAAGGATGAGAAGAGCGCCATGGATTTTGTTACAGCCTGTGCTAACATTAGAGCCAACATCTTCAATATACCTCTCAAGTCGCGTTTCGAAATTAAATGTAAGTTAATTATAAATGAGCAAAATAAGCAATTCTTCCATTAAATAAAAGATGTTGACAAGAGAAGAACTTTTGCAAATTTTGTAATGTTAATAATTTTATTAAATTTCGTATTTTATTTGTTTTAACAGCCATGGCAGGTAATATAATACCAGCCATCGCAACTGCGAATGCTATCGTGGCAGGTCTGGCAGTCTTGCGTGCACAGGCAATCTTACGTGGCGACATCAACACCTGCTCTAGCGTGTACTTACGTCCTAAAGTAAACCATCGTGGACAATTATTTGTGCCAGAAAAAAGTCAGTACACTTTATATTTTGCTAAGTTATTCTGCAACTGACTTAAATCTTAACCAATAACGTATCTTGTTTCAGCTTTGACACCTCCCAATCCCAAATGCTATGTCTGTGCACCTAAGCCAGAGGTAGGCCTGGCCTGCAATCTAAAACAACTCACACTTAAAGACCTCAACACAGCCTTTAAAGAGGGTCTCAACATGCAGGCACCAGATGCAACAGTTGAGGGCAAGGGACTTGTTGTCCTCTCCTCAGAACCTGGAGAAACTGATCATAATAATGACAAAACTTTGGAAGAAATTGGTCTAAATGATGGCTGTGCTTTATTAGTTGATGATTTCCTTCAAAACTACGAAGTTAGGGTCAGATTACAGCAAGAGGATGAAGAAAAAGCCTGGCGCTTGGTTACAGACACAGATGCGCCCATGCCTGCACCAAAAGAGGAGGAAAAGGCTAATGGTTCCAATGGATCTGGCTCTGAACCGAAGCCTGGTCCATCTAGGACTAGGCAGGACAGCGACAGTGACATGGAGATTATAGAGGAGGATGACGATGGTGAACCAGCGGCGAAACCTCCGAAGCGCAGGCGCGTAGAAATGAGTGACGAGATCGTTGAACTCTGTTAATAAATTCAGTATCTTTTAAATTTTTTATAACATGTTATATATAAACATGTGGTAGGTTTAAAACTAAGCAGTTGCTAATAACGTTTATTGAGGTGAAAAGAGACCTCCAAGACTCTCCAGTCTCAAAATATAGTGAGGAGCATTGATATATCTTATTTCCTCCTGTTAATGGTTGAAACAAAACATTGCAAACTTTTTTTTATTAACATTACTGGATATTATTTAAGAATTAATTTAGTGATTTCTAGTAGGTGTTTTAGTTATGTGCAACAATTACTAAAATATCTTTCTCTAAAATAATTTGTTTGCAGCAAATTACACTGAACTAGATTTATTCAGTTCCCCTTTGAAAATGTTTAATATTTAAGAACAAAACTAAGTTAGATCTGTAACAGTTATATTGAAGTATCCTTTCTCCAATAAATAGATAAAAAATAATAAGATTTTTGATTTCCGAAAACTAACTGCTAAAGACCCTGTTTGATCAAGTTTTCATACAAAACTTACGTGCTTTCGCCAAATGTCTATGAATGTGAGAATTGTAAAGTTCTCGAAAAATAGCCATCAATTTCGCGTTACCAAATGAATTTAATCAACTACCAAAATATAATTTACATGTTTTCAAGCCAAACTACATTGATCAACTGTAAGTTTGTCTGTGAACCTGTGAGTAAATGTGAGTTTATTTGGGTATATTTTTAAATGTGGTCGCAAATAACTAAATTGAAAAAAATATATAATTGTCTAAATTCTGGACTCACCCATTTGGTACATAATATGACACTGATATATTTTACATCATGCTATATAGTATATAATTATACATTTAATAAAAGAACATAATTTTGCTGCATTACTTTTATTGAATTACATTAATCTGAACACAGGGATTTTATTCAGGTGTGACTTAAGCATAACATTACTACTATTATAATATAGAACAATCTAAAATATATTTTTCATTAAATATCAGTTGATAAGCACCACAACAAAGGGCAGTATTACTATCACTGGTCAAAATAAATTTTGGTAAAATGATACTTAAACCTAAATTAAATTACAGTACTGTTAATAGACATAGAAAGTTCATACTAACATTGCGGAAAGGAGCAGCTAAAGATCTCTGCAAATAATATTTTTAGTAGAGACTGCTCCATCTCTATCCACAATTTGTTAATTTAATTTCTGTTTCATAATTGTGCATGATGCACAAATTACAATCTACTCATAAATGCATTATACAACTATTAGTTACTCTGTGTATACTAAGTACACTTTTCCTGTGTTACTTAAGTGATGTCATAAGTTGAGAAATACTGTGAAAATGGTGGTTATAACTATTACAACAAGGTTTAAAATATAATCATCCACACATAAACTGTTTTTCACTAACATGGTGAGTAACATAGAGGATAATGAAAATATTCTATTATTTTCTACACACACAAAGTACAAATGAACAAATACATCAATTTCGAAACAATACAATTAAGTACCTACACATAATATGTAATTTATGAGGATTGTACACATGCATTCTAACTAAATATGAAATAATGATTTTGATTCTTGATTTTATTCTATTTGCAATTAAGTTTAAATCTTCATAAAAACATTTTGAACAAATTTCACTTAACAGTTAAGAATTTAATCTCACACAAGCAATAACAAAAAAGCCACAACAATCATTACACTGTTAAAACTAAAGCTTGAACTTTTAATTGCTTCATTTCTCAGGTAGCATACCATACTCTATCAGAAAACGCTCAACATCTGTAGCAAAAAAATCATTGCCCAACTCTGTTACCAATTGGACAAAATTGCCAATGATCTGACCACCCTTGTATACCAATAAAGCTGGAACACCATCAATACGGAAGTGGCGACTTAATCCTGTAATGTCTACTGCAATGCGGCAAAACTTTATAGTGGGGTAATCAGCAGCAAGTATGTTTAAACAACCATCCATGGTCCCACAAGCAATGGAATTATCATTGTAAATATGAATAATAACAGTGACTTTTGGATCTTCTTTGTCAATAGAATTTAGAAACTCATCTTGACTCTTCAGAGTTATAAGTTTTCCGAATTTTGGAGTTTTCTGCATTTGCGCCATTAGTTCCTGCATTCTCTGCTTCTGATACTTGAGCAGAAATTCTTCATCCAAAAGTTCGTTAAGTTCATCTTCTAAAACCTCAAGATCCTTCGACTCCTTCTCCTCACGTTCAGGTTTTACGGTAAGCGTGAGCTTCTTCGCCAGTGCTACACGTTCTCTTTCCATTTCTTTACGGTTTTCAGCTTCCAACTGTTTGAATCGTCGCCAGTCTTCGAGAACGCCTTTAGGGCCAGTGTTGCTGGCAGACCCTGACCAAGTGTTGACTGGGGGAAGCTCAGCCGGAGCAGCCGCTGCTTTAGGAGGATTACCCTCTTCATCTCCGCTTCTACTATCTTCATCGTCTGATCCCTCATCTTCACTGCTACTGCAATAGTTATGCAGCTTCTCGCCCAAAATTTTGTCGTCTAAGGTAGCCATTTTATTCACTACACTCGCTTTGTCTTAATAAAGTAAAATAAATCCAACGACTAGTCGCCTCGAATACCAGTACGTAACGAGGAAAACAATGAATATTGATGAAATAAATTAAAAGTAAATCACAGCACAAGCGTAAGCACGGAAAAGAAACTGTTGATGGTGTTTACTTTATACTAAATCATTCGAGTCGTTACTTTTCCTGTTTTTATTGTGTTGTTATAATTTTGGTATTAATACTGCGTTTAAAAAGTTGTCTAAAACTGCTTTAAATTAAATGTGATTGAAAAGTTAGAAATATTTTTTTTACAAATACTACGTTACTATTTATTACTCATACAGAATAAACTATTATATTCTGATATTATAATTCATAATTAATGGTAATATAATATTTACACGTTTATTTATATAACTCGTTCCGACCGCTGTGAAAAAAAAACATAAGTCTTCGTTCTGTCATGTCAATTGTATGTCATATTAGTGTTTTCAGTTTTATAACCTATACAATAAAATGTGTTGATCGGCTGTCTTCTAACTTTGTAAACCTAGTGATAACTTAAATATAGTTATTGTTTATCCTACATAATACCGTCAAAGCTGAAATATAACTACTTCATTATGAGTAAGTTAGAGTCACTACGGTAACATTCTAAATAAATTACTTACCTACCTACTTATTCTTATTTATTTACTAAACGTGTTACGGTTTTCCAGGTCAAATTTTAAGCAGAATTCATAATCTAGACCCAAACGACAACGAGGCGGCTAAAGAAGCTTTGTCTACATTTATTCCAAATTTAAAAAAGCATATACACGATGACTGCATTCGTTGGTTATGTGCTTTAGAAAATGTTATAAATCGGTAAAATAATGCAATTTTTTATATATTTTCTTTCTTCATTATAATTTCTTCATTTTTGTTTTATTATAATACGATATTAAACCTGATAATAATATGCAGTTCTTAAAGTCTTCTCACATTTTCTTATAAGTATAATAATATTTAATTTATTCTAGATTCCCAAAGCTATGTGGGATACATAGAAACACAATAGAGGCATACTTGTCAAACTTCTTGGATTCTAGTAGCTACTTTATTGTTGTCCAAGCTGCTAAATGTGCACATATTTTACAACAGGTAACTTATTAAATATTATTTTTTTATTATTACACAACTTTAACTCCTTTTATGGAGAAATGTAAAATATTTTGCATTCAAGCCTCAGCAGAACATTGAGTAGAACAACTACATGATTAATTTATTTTATACTACAATTAATTTTATCTAAATTTCAATATTAGTGTCTAGCAAACACTGAATTAGAACATGATAGTATTTCTAGCAATAACAAACTTTTCTTACAGTAAACTTAATTTTGTTTTTAACCCACTTCATATAAATTTCTTTTAATTTTTAAAACAGGTTCGACCAGCACAAGAAAAAGCATCAAGAGCCAACCTAAGTTGGAAAGAACAGCTAAATGCACTGTGCAATGCTGTCCATGCACTTATTACTGAAATATTCCCAAATGCAGCAAACATCTACAAGAATGATAACAATTCTAAGGTAAAGGATTCAAGAGTTGATATTATAAATTATATTTTTGTTTTACTGTACCATGTACTTTCATTTTGGAAAAACTTTGCGGTGTGTAAAAAACTCCACACTGCATAATTTTTTAATTGTATAATTTTTGCAGGCACAAACATCATCATCACAACTGATGTCTGCCATTCATTCTCTAACTTTGGTGTCAGGGAACAGTGTACTTGATCGAGAAAGACTTCTAAGCACTAGACTAAGAAATGTTTTTATAATGATTCAGGCTATGCTTGTGTAAGTATTATATATTTTTTATGTGTAAGAAGTAAATTATTGAAATAAATTATACATGTGTAGAGATTTAATAAGTGAGTATTTTTAACCTATAAATTGAAATTCCACAGTGAAATTTACCCAATAGCCAAACCAGTAAGACCACAGCAGCTCCTTGATGTTATAATAAGGGCACTTGGGGCGAGCGGGTCTGGCAACCAAGCAGCTGATATAGTTTCTGTTAAAATGGGTGCTTTGAGAACTTTAGATGCCCTTGTGGCATGGTAAGTGAAGTGTACATTAAGTGTGTTAATAACTGAAAGGATAAAGATGTAGACAAGTATTTGAGATTTGTAACCAAAAATTCTCTTTTGTAGTTTGGGATCGAACCTGATCCCATTTTCGCCGCTGGTATTCAAATGCGTAATGCAGACATTGCGATGGAGTTCAGAAAATCCTGGCAAGGACTCAGGGTATGTCAACAGTATTAATTAATTTAAATCAGGAATATTTTTCACAAAGCAATAACTTTGCTTGTTTTTACAAAATAAATTTATTGTCTACAGCAAAGTCCGCGTAGCAGCATACAACAGTTTAGCACTCTGGCTGACGTCACTAAGAACGCATCACTGCGGCGCACGCGCCCGCAGCTGGCATCTGGAGTTCACGCAACATGCGCTCGCTGACGTCACGCCTACTAAGCACTTGCATCAGCTGACGGTAAGTCTTAAAATTTAAATATTTTAATAGTCCAATCTTTGGCAATCAGAAAAGAAATATGAAAAATCTAATTCAATTGAAATAATTATAATCTTACAGATGACCAATCAAACGAGGAACCTGTCCAAGAAGCAGAAAAAGAAACAAGCCAAAATAATGCTCCAGCAGAGCTCTATCGCGTCTTACTCGCCCAGTGAGATCAATAAAGTTGTCTCGTAAGTATTTATAAACTTCGTTCAACGATAAATGAAACAAAGTTAAAGTTTATATATCTAAGGCCAGCTATTATTGTACTAACATCAAGACTAAAGCTCATAAAATGTAAATGAACTAACTATTTATACTAATCGGGACCTAACTCGCGAGTTTGTTTTGTTTTAGGTTCGATTCGGATGATGAAGTGGCAATGGCAGCTTTGGAGTGTTTAGAAACTTTTCTGACCGTATGCGGAATATTTTTAGAGCCAGCTACACATAAGGTAATATAAATTTTAACTTTAGCTATTACATGTAATAAAATAGGTATTGTTACGCTTTTCCCTTCTAAAATATTAATTTGTTTTACAGGCATTCCATGAAGTGATTATCCGCGAATGCTTCAACCTATCCTCATACACAGCTGAAGTCGGGCTCCGCTACCTGCGTGTTCTAGAGAGTTGTCGAAAGACCGCGCCTGCCACGACTTCTCCACCTACCCAGTACTGCCTTCAGCTGTATAGTGAACTTATTAACAGCCAGGATCGAGAGGTAAACCAAGTATATTAAGGAAGTAGAGAGAAATTGTTATTTCATGGGGTAATGAAGATAATTTCTACACACTGCCAACAGAATTTTGATAATAAACACATTTTTACAGATTTCAACCTTCTGTTCCCATGCACTGCTCAATATAAGGTTACATTTGCACTGTTCACCACCATCACTTAACTTCGCACCGGAAGTGCAACGCGACAGCAAAACCACAAACGACAAAATGATGGTGTCCAGAAAAAATAGAGAGGCCTTAGAGTCACTTTTGGGATCTGATAAGTAAGTACTTCTACATTACAATTTGTGTCACAGAAACTGATATACATACTCTATTTGTCGTTGATTTCACAATATCGTATTTCTTATTTTGCCAGAATGCCAAAAGAGAGGTATGAAACAGCAATGGAAACAGTTGATGATGAGCCAATCCAAAAGAAGCCACGTTTAGAAGAAGATATTACTGACCAAATAAGCTTAAGTAGTGAATCTGGAAGCTCGGTAGAGATTTGTGATAATAATTCGGAAGATGATGAAATAGAAGAAATACCAATAACAGAAAAACAGAATGAAGACCGTGGATTTAATAAAAGCAAAATAGATATTCACAATGCGACCACGCAAATTTGTCTTAATGTTTCAAATGATATTACAGATGGCCCTGAAAGTCCTAAGTCTTTAGAAGTTGCCTATGGTTATGCTAATACGGGAACAGAAAAAGTTACAGTTCTAGACAAACTAGAAGATGAAAATCTACCAAGTACCAATGAAACAGATGATATTCAAATTACTTGTGGACAAGTTATTAAGGCATCTTTAGAAGATGATAAAAAGATGGAAATTGATATGAATGTAGATAAAGTAAGCGAAAATGAACCTAAAGTTAATGGAATAAAATCACCAGAAAAGGAAGTTGTTGAGGGAAGCGTTACTGTTAAAATATCAGCAAATGGTGATGGAGTTTCCGTAGAAGATATGTTAGCTGACTTTGTTGATGAAGTAAATGATGATAACATCATAAAACAAGCGTAACCTTATTAAGTAATTGTTAATATTGTTATGTTGTAATACTATAATATTGAATATATATCGATTTATTTACCGTGCCAATTTAAATAAATAAACAGCAAGTACCGACTTAATGCTTTTAAAGCTATATGTAGTTTCATTTAGTTAATAGAACAATGTTAGTTACCATACAATAAGAGCATGTGATGGTTTAATCAAATTGAAACATGTCGTACGACATGACCGGAGCATGTTTACTTGAATAACGGCCAAACTAAATTTTAAAAGCTAAACATGGCAACACTTCTCGAAGGTGCAGTAGTTCCAAGCATGTAGCTATTGGTTGCCTGTAAACTTGTATCCGATTAAAAAAAATAATTTGAAGTAAGAGTCAAGTTCAATATAATTTAATATATATATTGCCTTGGTTGTTGACTTCAGATAAAAAAGTAAGGTCGAAACAGGTGCCAAATTCAATGGTCAGCCCGAAATTTATTTACTTTTATCAATATAGAATATTTTATAACAACTTAAAATATATTGGAATGAATTTAACTCGGATTTAACTTATTAACAGATTTAACTCGCGTATTTTTATTTTATTTTATTTGCTGACGTTTCGGATCCTTTACACTTTGAAACGTCAGCAAATAAAATAAAATAAAAATACGCGAGTTAAATCCGTTAATAGTTGTTTCATTCCAATATGTACTAACCGCGAAGGTATCAGAAATTATTAACTTAAAATATAATTAGTGTTATATGAAATAGACATGACTGTCTTACATAGACAAAAATGACAGTTCAAAATATTATGCTTGACTTGACATTTGTATTTTGGTTGAAATTTGACATAAATTTGATGATAACAACAGTCCCATTTTAGCAGATTCTTACAAATTAATTTATTTAAAATGGTTATTGCGATTGGATTCGAAGGTAGTGCTAATAAACTTGGCATTGGAATCGTAAAAGATGGAGAAATACTGGCCAATTGTCGAAGAACTTATATCACACCGCCGGGTGAAGGTTAGACTTACTAGTATTCCTTATTTACCTAATACATAAACTATTAATTCATAAGTATACTAAAAAAGTTCCGTACATAATTATTTTAATAAATCTTACGAATTCAAAAATTAGCTATATTATATACTGATTCTCTTTCCATTCTTTTCAACTAACCTTAAAAGTACATTTTCTCTTAATTGATCTTTATTCTTTTTACATTAGAAAGAATTAGACAAGCTTAAGTTACAGAAAGTTTTTAATTTTAACATTTGATCATTTAATTTATATATATTATGTAAACTAAATAATATCATATAGTGTAATCAATATTATGTTTATTTGCTTACTATTCAATTTTAGGTTTCTTACCCCGTGAAACAGCTGAACACCATCAACAAAACATCCATGAGGTTTTACAAGAGGCTTTTGATCAATCTGGCTTAACTCCAAAGGACATTGATGTAGTATGTTACACCAAGGGCCCTGGAATGGGAGCTCCCCTGATGGTTTGTGCCATAGTTGCCAGGACTTGTGCCAAACTGTGGAATAAACCAATTTTAGGAGTAAACCACTGTATTGGACGTATCCTTTTTTAAATTTTAAAATGTACCATAACCATTTGGAATGCAAAGATGCTACCAAATCTTCATCATTATAATTTTGAGGCCAAAAGTATAACATCCATCACAAACATTGTGTAAAAAATATAAAATTTGACAGAATTAAATAATGTTTTACTTACATATTTACTACAGACATTGAAATGGGCAGGTTAATTACAAAGGCGAATAATCCTACAGTATTATATGTGAGTGGTGGGAATACTCAGATAATTGCTTACTCCAGGCAGAGGTATAGGATATTTGGGGAAACCATTGACATTGCTGTTGGCAACTGTCTGGATAGGTAAAACTTTAAATCCAAAACTAATATTGCATTTTTCTTCATTAAATAAAAAATATTTAAGAAATATAAAATTTTCCTTTATAGATTTGCAAGGGTATTAAAATTATCAAATGCACCAAGCCCAGGTTACAATATTGAACAAGCTGCTAAAAAAGGGAAGAAATACTTGCATCTACCATATTGTGTAAAAGGTACTTCCAAGTAAAACATAGTAGTACAAGTTCTCTGCCTAGTTTGGAATATCTTTAAATAAAATTAGGTATTGGAATGAAAGAACTATTAATTTTATCTGCTGACATTTTAGATTCTTTACAGTTTCCATAATCATAGCATGACTAAGCTGATAATAGTCCAATGCTAAAGATAGTTAAATCCGTTAATAGTTACATTCCAATGTGTTATAACTGCTAAGGCATCAGAAATTATTATATATAAATTAGGTATTATAATATTTATTATTTCTCAGGCATGGATGTGAGTTTTTCTGGTATACTGTCATACATGGAAGACAAGATTGATGTCCTTCTGAAGGACTACACTCCTGAGGACCTATGTTTCTCATTACAGGAGACTGTATTTGCAATGTTAGTGGAGATAACTGAGCGGGCAATGGCCCATTGTGGATCAGATGAGGTAAACAAATCCAGTAGATTTTGTTGTATTTTTTTATGTGCCTAAAAAGAATATGTATTAAAATTAAAATTAAGAATCATTGATTTCCTTGAATCCACATGCTGTGTGCCTAGGTGCTAGAGATTAACTTGAATCCTAATTGCAGGTGCTTATAGTCGGGGGCGTTGGTTGCAATGAAAGATTACAGGAAATGATGGGAGTTATGTGTGCTGAGAGAGGGTCTAAAATATTTGCTACAGATGAGCGATTCTGTATCGATAATGGGGTTATGATCGCATATGCGGGAGCCCTAGCTTACCAATCAGGAGCTAAGATGGACTTCCATGATACAACTATTACACAGCGGTACAGGACTGATGATGTACTGGTTACATGGAGAGATTAAACTATATAACACAAGTTGGTGTATGATTTACTGAACCATTAAATAGGAACCATCGGCGAATATTCTCTCATAATGAAAGCTGGAACTTTTATCAATTTGTAGATTTTGTTGTAAAGAAATTATAATGTAGATTATTTCACTTAGTAAGAGGTTAATTACAGATAACAGGAGAACCATAGAAAAATCAAGAAAGTAAGTTATAAAAACTTTATTAAACCAACCATCTCATTTGTTCAAAACAAGGATCATAGTAAACACAGTAATTAACAAATAATATGAACAAAACTGAAGCATACATTATACTATAAGCACACCTCACTGTAATATAAACATTCCATTTTGTATTTTGTGAAATTATAAATGCAATTTCATAAAACTTAACAATAATTACTTTACTTAAAATAATAAATATTAAATACTACTAGTGGTTTGCAGAAAAAAGTAGAAAATGAAATTTAGATTTTGAAGTGTCTGATTTTGAGGATATTTTTAATTAATTACAGCTGCAGTATATAATATTAGCCCGAATTATAACTAAAAACATTAAGTTTTTAAAGAATTTATATTCTATATCGATTTGTAAGACTTAAATGATTTATTTATATTAAAAAAACATTTCAATCCCATGAAATTACACTTCATGTACATACATTTAATATTTAATTTACTACTAACCTGGCACTTTAGTAACATAAATGCTTTGCTGGGTAAGAAAACTGTATTTGCAAACAAATATAATGAGGACTTATATAACAACAACAGATTTTAAAATATATTTACATTATTTTACATGCATTGCCAGATTAGTAAATTCATACATTCACATATTGTCTTCCAAACCATTATGAGCCAGCCTTTATATTTGACAATAAACAGACACTTCTGTCTTGCCTAGTCTGTAGCATTTTAAATTATCTAAAGGTCTCATAAACTACTTCCGTGCAGTCCTGTGTACATGATAATCCAAGTAACCTGTGAAAAATAATTACAATTAAATATGCAGATGGAAAAGAAAACTACATTCAGAAATAAATAATTATCAATCACATCCAAATTTGTTATTCTTTTTCAGTTAACTTCAAAAAAGTTCAAATAACAAACTTGAGTCACTTAGAGTATAAACCAAATTAACATAATAATAATTTTATTATATCTTACCAAAAAACCAGCAAATGATGTCATGAAACCTTCTTTGGTGATTTCCCACATTCCACCATACTCTTCCTCATCCACATTTTGGAAATTGTTGACATAAAAGTATATCACTGCGGCATTCAAAACCACAAATCTGAAAAGTAAATCATACATCTATATTTTTATGTATTAAAAAAAACTGACAATGAAATTAAACTATATTAAAACTAAGTAAGTAAATAGAGATTTTTTTAAACAACACCTTTGTATATAATGTACTTATGTGACTGTCTACCTAACAGCTAATACTTATAATTTACCTATTAAATAAAGGTAAGTAATGAAAGTTAACTTACAGTAATAAACCCAAAAAACCTTTCAGCGGGAGTAACCCCCAACACAGTCCAAGGACGATGCCTATCGCCTGACGCATCCAGTAAATCACATCGAGGAACTCTTCCTGAAAATGTTATTACACAAATAACATGCAAATTTGAACATTTTTTGTCACTATTATAGAAAATCCCGTGACTTGCTTTCTAACCTTATCATCCCATTCTGTATTAGCGGTAAAAGCTCGTTTCCATATAGAGTCTGTAACTTTTCCTTTGTTGGCACTATCTGAGGATTTATTTTTAGTGGACATTGTATAAGAAGACTGTAAAAGCAGAGTTTGTTTAAATTTAAAATTTCATTAATCCAATCAATAATCTTCCTTACAAATATTACACGTCACTGTGACATTTGACACATATCAGTGCTGCCAGAACTAAATTAGGTCCAATTTAAAAAAAAATAGTATGTCTGTTACTCAAATTTTATGTTACTTAGAATGAAAATGCCGCCAAATGGTGTCTACAATTCAAAACTTACATGCACTACTTGACATTGATATTTATCACTAATAAACTCAATTAAGTAATTATATTAGTTAAAATTATTATTCTAGCGATTATTATTGATATATCGGAAACGATATTCTATAACTTTTATCTATACTAATTACTAATATAATAAAGACGAAAAGTTTGTTTCGATTGAATAGGCTCCTTAACGAAATGCCATTTGCTTTATGCATCGAGTGGCGCATAAACTCAATTAAAATATAGTGGCACCTGGTTTGTAACATCCAATATTATCAGGGTTTTCCGAAGTAAATTAAGAAAACAACAAAAATAAAAAACGAACTTTAATAAAAAATTGTTCATGTAAAATGCAGAAGAAAAAACACGTAATTGTGTTTTTTATGCATATTCATCTCCTTATCATATGGTCGATGCCACTCTATTTTTCAGCCGGTGTTGGACTTCTGCTTCCATATTCTTTGCCAGTTCCCAGCATTCTTTATTCAACGAGTCATGACCTCTAGATAGACTTACTAACCTAGCTAAAACCAATAAGCGATGCAAATCGTCGGCAGTGACTGGATGTTCATTGGTTGACTTTTTTCGCATTTCTATGAAGTCGTCTTCAACGAACTGAAATTACAAACCACATTAATTTAGTGAACAGTAAATTTATTTTTAACTAAAACATGGTCCTTCGAGCTAGATTCACGTAACTGAAAAAATACCGTACCGTTAAATCATCATTGATGATGTACTTGACAAGTTTAAGGTGCGTCAAATAAGATCTTATAAGGTTCATGATATCTTCTTTTAAGTAATATGTGGCTGCTTCTACTATGGCGTCAAAAATCTGCAGCGATGATTCTTCCGGTCTCAACGGCACATGATAGTCACTCTGTAACAACATATTTATATTTTTGCACAAATAGTTATGTCGATTAGTAATTATATTAGTATTATTAGTATGAGTATGTACTTTGGTGCGACAAGTATGATACTTACAGGTAACAAGGACTTTCCTTCAGACAGTATCAATACCCCTACATCGGATTCAAAATCCATCTTGTAATATTTGAAATCATACTCGACTTTCTGGTTTTTGATGAGATTTCCCAAGGCCGTTATATTGTGCACACCTGCAGCGTCCAGCCGGCCTTGCTCCATTTTAGTCTCATCAACTACTAAATGGGTGTGTTTTGATAGCTGGAGGATGCCACTGGTAAGGCGGTTGCAGTCATAGTCTTTTCTGGAGAAATATGAAAGTAATTATTGTACATCATAAGTAAGTAAGTTACTTTACTCATTTAGAAAGGTGAGCATATTCCAAGGACCCCTTTCCAGTTAATATTGTAGGTAACGTTAAAAAAAGGCAAACAAAAAGTACAAGAAAGAAATTCTAATATAATAAGACAAAATCATTAAAGATATTTTTACAAATTGCGGAATTACAAATGTATTTTGCTATTTTGCGTAATTTTGATAATTCTGTTATATTTTATTCAAAACGCTTCTAATTACCTTATGACAACACAAAATATTAATAAACAACAATTTGCTTAATACTTATTCTAAATAAAATATTATTTTATTTGGACCAAAAAAGAAATAAAAACTTACTTAGGTTGCAACGTCATAGTGTTCATATTCTCAATAGTTAGTGGCAAATAATAGCTCTTTGTGACAAATTGCTTGATAATATCATACAGCTGTTTAGCATAGTGCTGGTACTTTTTAGTTGGTAGGTTTGACAGGTTGAGGCAGAATGAACCAAGGTTGAGTGTGTCTTGGCGAAGATAACTGGAAAATCGACATTTTAGTTAAGTTAGAATCACAAGGGATTGCATTTCAGAATATAAAGGTACGTTTAGATGCTGGTCAAGGCTCGACGACCATCCACAAGCCCCAAGCGTCGCAAGCGCTTGCCGCAGACGCCCTTTGATAGTCCGTAGCGGATACAAACGTCCGCAAGTTCACGCAAGTCAAGCCAAACGGCCTCTTTACACGCTTGTGTTTGTGGACGCTTGTCGAGCCTTGGCAAGCATATAAACGTATCTTTACAGACAATATTTGCAATAGAAATTTACAAACAATACAGTTGATATCAGATGTAAATATTTTTTTAAAACTACTGAAAAAAATCAACAGTTATTGTGTATGAAAAATAAAGTATACAAAACAAACAGAATCAATGATATTTGATTCCCTTGGTGAAAACTTACACACAAGCTATAAGGTGGCAGATGAGGTATTCTGCGGCAAGCTGGTCACCCAATAGTAGTTCAGTTAAAGCTTTGAGTAAGTGTTCTCGAGCTGTGTTAGCTTCTTTCAACACAGCACCTAGAATATACAGAGTATTATAAATTAGAATACTGTTTAACATATTTTTATTTAAATTATTAATTGAATAACTAATTTCAAGTCATAGTTGCTATTATGTTATTGTTTGGTGGCCACATTTTAGCAGTTCAAAATGGTAGAAAATAACATAAGTAGCAATCAAAATATAAGTACAATTTTGCCATATTAGAGCAGCTAGAGGTAGTTGAGTATGCAAAATATGAGACAAAAATTCCAAGAATGGATTTGAGTTATGAAATAAATAAAGTGGATCTTACAGTCAATTTATTGGTTATTTTTTTTACCATTTCTTTTAATTTTGTTTACATTGAAAACAGTTTACCTTGATCAAAAGTTTCTTCTACCAATGGATTGCAATGATCTAACTTCTTGATGTAAACAGCATGCAGCCTTGGAACTAAGCTGGGAGGTGGGTTGTGAGTGATTGCCTCTGCCTCACTCTCACTCTGAGGATCTATTAGAGGATCCTTATCAGGTTGAAACTCTCCGGAAAGCGCTGGATCTACTGATAAGAAACCTACAATTTCTATCATTTCATTTAGTTTCAGTTGGTCATCCTCCGTGTAAACCTGAAAATTCAAAATAATTTCTGATGCTTTAGCAGTTAGTTATTACATATTGGAATGAAACAATGATATATGCAAGTTCAATTTGCTATAGTTGTTTCATTCCAATCAGATAATTCATTTATGCTATTGATTGATTAAAATTTTGAACTAAATAGCATAAAAATTACTTCTAAGCGAGGTAAGGATGTAACATAGAAAGGAGGAAATAAAGAAATTCTATAACTGACCTACCTTAACAATACATGACTTGCTAGCCATATCTGGCAAAGGGAAGTTCAGTAAATGCTCTCTAGACACCACATTTGTAGAACTGCCATCTTGCTCTGTTGTTCTTGGCTCTTTATTCACAGCTTCACTTTCCACCTCCATAGCATCATCATCTTCAGTCTCATCATAGCTTCGCTTTAATTTAGCTGCAGAAGTAAGTCGTCTTGAAGAATTTGGCAGTTGCTTAAGATGTGTTAAATGATTATTAGCATCTTCTATTTGTTGCACCCAGTCATTTAAGCCAGGTATGGAAATGACTACCATTGTCTGCCGTTGTGCACTTTGAAGATTTTCTGTATAGTTGATTTTCTCATTATCCTTAAAAAGGTATACCAGTGAAATGCTTAGTTTAATATATATATTAATCATACTTATATTTACTAACCTAATCAATTCATCAGACCAATTTATTTAATAAAGCAACAGATATATGCTTACCATAATGTTTGCAGTGTCCCGATATTTGCCAGATTTATTTTTAACCTCATTAGTTACAGAATTAAAAACCTGGAACTGCTCAAAATAGAACTCAGGATTATGCATATCTTGGATCATTCCCCGGAATCGGACAAGAGACCCGTCAGGCAGATTATGGGTTGCATTTGAATTGATCAGAGGTATCTAAAAGGTTAAGTAAAGGTCAAATAAACAACGCATAGTTTTACAATATTTGCAGATCAAATATTAGCAAAATACATTAGAAAATTATACCTTATACCAATTTGGCAGTTTTAACAGATTCTCTTTCCATACTTGTTCATTAGCAATCCATGAGTCTGGTGTGACTGTATCAAAACTAATTGCAGTGTCGTGCATTTTTATAGCTAATGTTTTTTAATCTCAATGGTTTCCAAATTAAAGTAGGTAGCTAATTTTAAATACATCTAATTATTACATTTACAAATAAACACATGCAACTATCATAGATCCAAATAGAAACTGATGATTGATGAATCGAATTATCGATTTATCGAATATCGATGAATGAAGCAATGATTGAAGTGATGAGAATTGAGATGAGATATGACACTTGACAGCGCGCGAAATATTTTTATTACTTTATTAGAAAACTTTAATACTGAACCACGATTTTGATTATACAGCCAATCTAATACCAATACTAACAAAAAACTTAAACACAGACAAACAACTAAACTGATCAGTTCTCAAAATTGTGATTAATATAAAGCTTCTTTTTTAATGTACGCAATAGTGTAACCATAGACTATTTAAAAGTATGTGAAATTGTTTATGGTTAGTGTTACCATAGCAAAGGTAAAGTCGGTAAATTAAGGATTTTATGAGTTAGGTAGCGAGGCGTTTCATTTTTCAAAAACACAAATCACTAGTATTCACTAGGTGGTAGACAACAATCATCAATGTGATTTGATATTAAAAATCGAACCCTAAGCCATGTTGCTAAAATATTTTGTTTTAGAGGAATTCCTTCTTGGATTTACTAATCAATTCTTAAGTAATTATGCTTAATCAACTGTAAGGTAAAACTAAATATATCCAAAATGATTTTCTTTTCTCTAATTCTTAATAGAAATCCTAACCAGCCATAGATAGTTTATTATTTTGGTTCTTGAGATCGCTAAGTTGCAACATATAACCAAAACTAAAATGGCAACACCAATACTAGCTTTAGGCGCTTTAGCTGGCTAGCTGTCTGTTGTAGCATCTTTTTTTGATTAGATTGCTTTGTCGGCGTTATTATAGTAGTTTGAAAGGATTCTTTCGAAAACTGTTAATTAACTTTACTTATAGTTAATCAAATCAAGTTCTATTTGGTATAGATTTAGTTTTATATAAGGAATCGATTGGTGTTTTGTTGTAGACTTAATAACTGTATTTTATAACCTATACTTTAGTACTAAAATTTATCAAAATGAGTAAGTAATCTCAATTTATTGTTGTTTCTCTTAATTATAAGTCTGTTGTGAATTCCGCTCCAATTCGAATTTATTTGTTTACATGTTAAATCAATCACAATTTACCCTTAAATCATAACCTCTTAAATTTTCAGCTATGGATATTAGACCTAATCACACAATCTACATAAACAATTTGAACGAGAAAATAAAGAAGGAGGAGTTGAAGAAATCTCTTTATGCCATTTTTTCTCAATTTGGTCAGATATTAGATATTGTCGCTTTGAAAACTTTAAAAATGAGAGGGCAAGCTTTTGTGATCTTCAAGGAAATATCCAGTGCTACAGTTGCATTGAGGAGTATGCAAGGTTTCCCGTTTTATGACAAGCCAATGGTAAGCTTCACAAACCAGTATCATAACTTGCATTATGGATTTAACCAATCTTCTCTTTACTCTTATACCTATTAACATTATTTTATAAATTATTATATTTTTTGTTCAAAATTCATGACGGGCTTAAGTGAAAGAACTTTTTTATTTAAAGGTCTTAAAAATATAAGAAGGAGGTATTGAGCTTGTAGAAGAAATTAACAAAATATCATGAAGGTTATTATTTTTTTATCACAAGCATTATTTTTTACATAAAAAGAAAAAATAAAAATTAATGTAATTTTTTATTATACACACAATAAACATGATGGTCTGTTTTACAATGTCCATGTAAGTTTTTTATCACTTTTTTGGCAGATAAGAACATCATTTAAGCTTCAGCTAACTATTAAGAGATTGTTAAATGTATTTTACTAAAACTATAATAGTTATACATATATACCTAGACATTGTAAATCAGGTCTTTAATAAATTAGGTTAGTAAATATAAGAAAGGTTTTGAACAAATACAGGGTAGGTGATATTTTATATTTCATAAACTTTCATATTTAGAAACTGAATAAAACATTATTTTGATTAAACAATATAATCAACTTTTTTTCAGAGAATCCAATATTGTAAAACTGACAGTGATGTCATTGCAAAAATAAAGGGCACATTCCAAGAGAGACCCAAACGTCCCAAGATGCCTAAAGGAATGGATGATGGCAAGAAGAAGAAGAATAAGGATGCAATGAGGGCAGGAGTCATTCCTGGCTTTGGGCAGCCTAATATCCTCAATAATGTCAATATTGAACAACCTCCTAACCAGATTCTCTTCCTCACAAACTTACCTGATGAAACATCAGAGATGATGTTGTCTATGCTTTTCAACCAGTTAGTATATTTTTTTCTAGATAAATATATGGTTCAATTATATTATTTTAATATTTACATAAAATATTTTGCAATTGATAACTTTTAGTTGTACATTTTATTATCTGTTTACAGGTTTCCTGGTTTCAAAGAAGTTCGTCTTGTACCTAATAGACATGATATTGCATTTGTGGAATTTGCCAACGAAATGCAGTCTGCTGCTGCTAAAGAAGCATTACAAGGTTTTAAGATCACACCTTCACATGCAATGAAGATTACCTTTGCCAAAAAATAATGTAATGTTTTAGTATTAATAAAGTTTTAAGTACATGGGAACTGTTTTGAGCATTGCACTTAGCCAAACAGCTCTCAGGCTGTGACTAGTCATTTAATATCTTATAATATGTTTTTGCATTCTTCCTTATCAATTTCTTCAATTTAATTTAGTCCAAATAAGGATATGTCCTATTTTAACCCATAGAACTGTTTTACATAAAAGGTTCTAATCTATAATTTATTTAGTTCAAACTATTATAATGGAAAGTACTCTACCTACATACCCTATTTTCCAAGAAGACTGTAGGTAATATGACAATGTATAGTATAACTTCCTGGTCAAAAACTCGCGATTACGCGAGGGAAGTATGCAGGGCATTTGTGTGGCCGCCCCAGAAGGATGAGAAGTAGGGCGGCTTCCATCGCGTACTCGCGAGTGTTTAGCCGGGCAGTAAAAACTCGTATAGGACAAGTCCATGAATGGACATAATCAAGAATTCTTGGGCATAATATTACAACAAACGAAATACCTTACCTACCTACCAAAATAAGTAAATGCATTTATAATTCTTATAAGTGTTGGAAAATTAATATGACAGAATACCTTCACGAAATACAGAAATAAATATTTATTTAGATTTTTTTTGCAAATCGTATCTTGTATCAAAAAAAATACAATTTTACTACTACCAACATACATAATAAAAGTATAATAAATAAAGACGTAATATTTC
Source organism: Polylopha cassiicola (assembly GCA_038024825.1). Classification (NCBI taxonomy): domain Eukaryota; kingdom Metazoa; phylum Arthropoda; class Insecta; order Lepidoptera; family Tortricidae; genus Polylopha; species Polylopha cassiicola. The sequence continues at coordinate 7,192,824 of CP149044.1, read as the reverse complement.
CTGATCAACCAAACAAAGAACAGTATATACCTTTACCTGTAGCCAGACAAAGATATCATAATAGCTTACGTCATTTTCCGTGCGTTTCAACTTAGTCGTATAATACTTTATTTTTAGTGGTTGCGAAACTGTCAAATCCTAATGAATGAGTCGTCTAGTAAATTGCCTTACTATTTTTACTTTTCTTTATTTACCGTTTTATATACTTTCATGTTTTATTTGTGTTTTAAAGGATATGCGTTATAGTGCCTTATCATAATAAGCCTTCAAAGTTTGTGTAAAAGTATTCTTTCATTAAGAAGTCATGGAAGATATATTTCAGTGGTGTCGAGAAGGAAATGCCTTACAAGTGCGAGTTTGGCTCGATGATACCGAACATGATATGAACCAGGGGTGAGTTTATATTATAAGGTCGATTTTAAGACCATTTGTAAACCATATGGAGCTGCAGGTGTTCTCATTATGGCATTGGAAGCACACGCCCACTCTGTATATGTCATGAACTTCATGGCCTGGTAATGTGTGTCAGCGCCGTGTTAAAATAGAATTTATGTTTTGTTTTAGGTACTCACATAAACATTAAGTAAAATACCAAATAGGTACTTCTAATAAAACTTCTGTTAGATTACTCAGTTCCAGAGTTAGTTATAATTTAGTTATTACTTACTACAAAACATCCTATTTACTTAAATTACTCTCAGTTTAATATTAAAATCCTAGCTACTAACACTATCCAATTTCTTAAGATATATCTAACACATTACATGATAATCAGAAAATGATCCTAATGGAAACTAATAATTTTTACCTATTTCAAATACAACACAAATGAATATGACTTAGGTTTTCAGTTACTTAAATTTATCCTCATCAATAAAATCTATTTATTCAACTTTTCTATGATAACAATCTAATGACATATTGTAGGTATGTAATTTATATTTTAGGAAAGATTTTTATAGAATATAATACTTTAGGATAACATTCTAACATTCTGAGTCATCTCATTGGGCTTCCCGGGAATAGATATATTCACATTGTATTAATCAGCATAGGTACTTTGTATATTATGTTTTCCTCAATATTTGTAGCATTATTATTAACTGAAGTACTAAACTCATACCTACTTGAAAATATTTTTGTCATTGTGATGTCATTCATTTGATAAGAATAAAATTTCAGATGCATCAATTTATAGAACAGCAAACTAATTGTATTCTGGTTCCTGGACTTAAAACTGCTGGTAGTGCATAATTTGTTAAAATATGAACTACTTTTGATGAAGTAAATTTTTGTAGGGATGATCATAACTTCAGCCCACTCCACTGGGCCTGCAAGGAGGGCCATCAGAAGATTGTAGAGATGCTTATACGGCGTGGCGCCCGCATCAATGTCACTAACATGGGTGATGATACACCGTTGCATTTGGCAGCTGCACATGGACACAGACCAATTGTCCTGATGGTTAGTATTTTGAGAAAAATATGTTATTCCAATTATTTTCTGTCTTAGATTGATTCCCTAATTCTGCCTTTAATTTTTATAGACCTTCATTGTTCATATTATGCTTGTGACTAGTTTATGTTCATTATCGTTTTTTATTTTAGTAATTGTTAGATTTTATTTATTACCATACTACATTTTGATGTACTATGCCTGTACATTATGTAAGAATTAATTCAGTAAGTATATAAATGTATATGTGGCTTATTCACTCAATACATATTTAGGGCTGACAAGGTTAAAATGCCTGCAGAGTCATCCAAATATAGTATTGTACTATAACTATTTAACTTTGCTTATTAAACCAGCTCCTACAAAACCGAGTGGATGTGAATTTCATGAACTCACATGGGAATTCTCCCCTTCACTACGCCTGCTTCTGGGGTTACGGCGCCATCGCCGAGGACCTCGTCATGGCCGGTGCGCTGGTGTCTCTCGCAAACCAAGACGGCCATACGCCCTTGGACAAGGCTAGAGGACAACTAGTGACAAGGTTTTAATACTTTATACAATATAATGTTTCATGTTTGATGACAATTTTATTTCTAAAAATTCTTGTGTGTGCGTGTGTATGTGTTTGTAAGAACATTATGGGATTTGAACCCACATCTATTGTGGGTATAATTAAGTGATTGAATTCTTCTTTTTCTATCTAATTTTTATTTTGTAAACTCGCAGATTGCAGGAACTCGCGATTCAGCAAGGTCAAGACATGAAGAAGATCCAGTACAAGAGCCAGTCCTGGCTCGGCCATCTGACGCGCGTTCGTGACGCCACGCTATCTCGCCATAAAGGAATCAATATCAACGAGCTATCTCTGCATACTAGGATTGCTGTCACACCTTCAGGTTGGTATTATAATATGTCTTTCATGGTACAAGTTGGCCTCGTGGCATGAATCCTAACATTTGAGATAGAGGTTGCGAAGTTTTAATTAATTTGTTTTCTAGGTGAAACCTGGCGTGGCCGTTGGCAGAAATACGACATCGTGGCCAAAATACTGGGCATCCGCGAGTGCACGCCTCGCGTCCAGCGCGATTTCAACGAGGAATTCCCCAAGTTAAGGATATTCTCGCACCCGAATATATTGCCAGTGGTGAGTATCATTATCAATTAAAATTATTTTATGAACTACAGAAGAGGTACTTAATAAAATAATTATTATAATTTTGTTTAACCCCAGGTGGGTTGTTGCATATCGCCTCCATCCCTGGTTGTAATATGCGAGTACATGCCGTGGGGCTCGCTGTACTCGCTGCTGCACGGCGGCGCGAGCGGGCGCGTGGTGGTGGACGCGGCGGCGGCGGTCAGACTCGCGCACGGCGTCGCCAAGGGCATGGCGTACTTGCACTCGCTGCAGAAGGACAAGGATCATCTGCTGCCTCAGTACCATCTTAACAGCAAGCACATCATGGTGAGACATGTATATATCATGTTATTACATTATTACGTGCCTGGTATTAGTCTTAGTAGAGGTTGAGTAGACTATCTCTACTAAGACTGAGGAATTCTTAAGGACTATAGTTCCCCGTATAAGTTTGCTAAGTATTCAAGAAACTAAGTTTAATAGAGATATTGGTTTCTTATGGTGATCGCCAATTTACTGTTACACTATTGTGACATAATTGTTACATAACCGGAAAAAAGACATTTAGAAAATAACCACTAAAACAATCTTTCTTATTTCCCCCCAGATCGACGAGGACCTGACGGCTCGTATAAACATGGCGGACTCTAAGTTCACGTTCCAAGAGAAGGGTAGGGTGTACGCGCCGGCGTGGATGGCTCCCGAGGCGCTGCTGAAGCCGGCCACGCGCCGCAACTGGGAGGCCGCGGACATGTGGAGTTTCGCCGTGCTGTTGTGGGAACTCGCCACCAGAGAGGTAATGTTGATTGTAATCAATCTTTTTTTCCTTTCATTCAATTGAAACGACGAATAAATTACTTAGCTATGTATACAGTTAAATTTTAAGCTAACGAAAACATTCTTTTTTAGTTTCTTTATATAGAAACGCTATAGCGTTGGCGAATGTAGAATATTATTTGTATTAAAGCCCCTAGTATATTACTCATGTCGCTACGACCTTATGAATGACAAAATAATTATATGATTACAAAAATCCTATAAATCCTATAATGGAAACTGGTAAGACACTCAATGAAATATGATTGTTAAATAGTTGGGTAAGTGGGCAAAGCAAGATAGATTGTTGTTGTTAGTTTCTTGTGAAAAAATAATAATAATGATTTCTTTTTGATTCGCGATTCTGTTTCATTATTTTATTTATTGGAGACTGTTTGATAAATTGCAGGTGCCATTCGCGGACCTCTCTCCAATGGAATGTGGCATGAAGATAGCTCTAGAAGGTCTCCGCATCTCGATCCCACCGGGCGTCTCACCGCACATCGCCAAGCTGATAAGAATCTGCATGAACGAGGACGTCGGAAAACGACCCTCATTCAACATGATACTCCCCATTTTGGAGAAGATGAAGAAATAATTACTCCACTTTGGCCAAGACGGAAATTAATGAATGAACTTCTGTATTAGAATATATATTCTAACACACATTCAAAACGTTCTAAGTACATTGTGCATTGCAACTATGAAATGGTTTAGACATGTCAACCGGCACCGTCTGTTGTTTTAATAGCCTCTGATATTAATTGGTTATGTTCACAATTTAACCTGTTAAGTTAATGCTATTCCTATTCTTTGATAGAATAGACAGTAAATAAATATTTTTACTGTTCAAGTGCCATCACAATATACACAAATGATAACTTTGATTAATTCCACTACATCATCAAATGTATGTATGTACATTGTTTTTAAATAATTTGACAGATATATTTGCTGTCAGTCAGGCTATAAAATATTATTTGTTTTGTAATATGATTTTATCAATGTATGAAATAATAATAGATGTTTGAGTATTTAAAACTATACAATATTTTATCAATCCAATGTATGTGGGTGAGAAATATGTAATAACTTTCATAGGATTTTTTTCAATATTTTATAATAATATAAATTATTTTGTATACTGCCAGTATTCACATTGTTGTGTAACAATAATTTAGGGTTGTGTTTTAACAATAGACCTTTATTTTTCAGAATTTTTTTTAAATTAACAATAAATTTGCATTCATTTCATGTACTTATCCAGGATGTTTAAAAGTAATAATTATTATTTAATTGCCGTTAAAGTACCTGTAGGCCTGTAATAATGTACTAATCTCGACTTGGAAGTCTTAAAATAAATCAGAAATTACAATTTTTTCTATAATAGCAATTGAAATAAATATCAGACATTTTGATATAGATACAAAATATGACTAACATAATAAAAATAGAAATAGTAAATAATTTAAACACATAATTTTAAGTAATATAACCTTCCTAGTGTTAATGAATCTCTAAAAAAAGTGTATTATTCTTGGTGGTTGCCCTTGTTGGGATACAAAGTGCTTATAACCATGTGCCTTATAAATTTTTGCCTAAAAATTATAGTCTATACAAATTATATTCATCATATTATTATGTTGTAAATAAAAAATATTGACAAGCAATGAACTAGAAAAACACTATATTTTGCAGAAAAAAAATAAAATGTGGTGAATATAATATTTATATGATATAACTTTAGTACCTAGTAAGTATGAAATTTAATATTTTTGATGTGAAACAAAATAATATTAATTTGTTATAAATAACTTTCATAAATTCCAATGGTGTTTTTTTATTATTTCTTCAACTCCTCTTGTTTTGAACCTTTATTGTAACAGGTAGGTTGACCTATTGATATCTTACTATGCAGAGATTTCATTTCAATTATAATCACAATGTGTTCATATTATGCGAAGCTGCTATGCATTGAAACCAGTAACAGACACACTTGTTTACTCATTTCATAAATAGATCATAATAAAATTTTGCAGTAGGTCTGTACACCTTTTTGGAAGTTAGTTATAATTTGCTCTTAACTACTTTTATATCTCTGATTGATATTACCTTTTTAGAAAAGTCAACATACAGTTACTTTAGGACATAAACTCATTTTATAGAAAAAAAAACTTAGTTAAAAGCTAAATGCGTTTATTTACAGGTACACTAAATTCTGCAATCATTACAGTTCGTTTTTCACAGTTTCACAGTGCCGCACTAAGTCTTTAAGCTTGTACACCAAATCCTGCAACTCTTGGCTGCCGCAGGTAAAACGGATGTCTTTTCCGGAATCCGTTTTCAGTACCACAGTATACAAAAGATTATCTGAACCAACACCCGGCGTATTTGTTACCACTTCGAGTTTCCATTCTACGTCGACTATTTTTGATAAGACGTTTGATTCCAGTGATTCCATAGTAGAATTTTTGGTTAAATATATTTTATCATTGTTTTACAATTCGTTCTTTTATAAATATCGTCAATGTATGAATTGTTTTAAACAACAATTATGTAGAATAATGTAGATGTTATTTCCGAGGGCGTTCCTTCGGGCTTATACAAATGACAAGTATTGACAAGGTATTGTGTGATGATCTGATTTGTGTGCGCTTAACATTTGACAGTTTAAAGTGTTGCAAGGATGTGTTAAAAAATCTACTAATAATTCAGCATCATAATTATCTTTATTCAGATTTTAGTCTAAATATTTATTTCAGCAATATGGTATAAATTCCCTAAACTTCTGATATGGTAATATAAGTACGTATATTATTTATTTTTAATATTTTATTTGAACACGTCGTCTTAAACTTTACAGTTCACATATTCGTAGCACGACTTAGCTGACGATAGTCTAACGCAGCGTTAGACGCAAGTTATATCCGTTACAATTGATTCACAGTAAATTGGTGTACCTACCGATTTACTTAAATATTCATTAATAATAATTAACATCATAATAGGTTACGTAAAATAAAAAAATAACAAATCATACTCAAAATAACTTTATTTCAAAACACCGTCACAAAGTAGGTACCATAATACAGATAGAACACAAATCAGAAAACAATTCCTCTGCACAAACAAAAACTCATCACAGAATAACAGCTAAACATGACTAAATATTGAGTAGGTAAGCTGCATCCGATACAATTCATCTACACTACGTTTAGATGTTAGTATTTTGGGACTAAACGCTTAATTATAATCATAAATTTATCTTAAAATATCACAATATCAACAGCTACTCTAGGTACAGTTAACTCGACAGTGTACCGTCAGACTTAAGTAATTTTAAATAAGTTGCATTCAGTTTTTATGTTCTTATATTACTGTGACGGATAGCAGTAGATTTTTAACAATAAACTAAAACATTTTAGGCCTAAACAAATTCAACATTCACTTTTCAACAGTCGAAAACAAGTTTTAAATTCTTAATTTAGTATTTTTAATATTATTATGTAACAAAATATCGCCTTTCTTTTACTAGCTGTGTGATGTATATTAGTAATTTTACATTACCTATATGAAAAACAATTTCCTAAGTAGGTAAGTAATAACATAAAAAGCCAGTCTGCGTTCAAAAACTTAGAGTAAGTTTTGTTTTCTGTAAATGAAGAAGACCTGAATTCTGTTACCAAGGTATCTTAAGTTATTCATATTACTCTTAATCTCTTAAAAATGTACCTAGTTGTGGTATAATCTATGTATACCAATGAATACTCGATGACAAACAATTTAAACTTTCTGTTTACAGATTTTGATATTGTTTTAGAACGCAGACACGCAGAGAACGAGCTTATGTACAGACAACGGGTTAATAATCTACTTTTTAATACTTTTAATTAATTTACTATACATAAGACAAAAATATGATAGATAATTTGATCTTATTCTAATTGGTTGTTAAGAACCGAACATAAAAGCTTTAGTACCTCTACTCACTGGATTAAAAATAAAATAAAACAATAAAGTAAACAACAAAACATCACCTGAGGATATAATACCAATGTTAAAACACTTAAAACAAAAAATTTGGAGATATCACAAATATTTTATGTAAAGCATAAAATATATCAAGCTTTAGTTAATATGCAAAATCATAAATAAATAAATTCAAATTCAATACAGCATACCTGAGGTCGAAAACACTTTAAAAGCTCGATTGCCTACTATTTCACACCGTGCAACTCACGAGACATAAATATTACTTTCAAAGGCTTTTATAAATTGCAAATATTAACAATGCTAAAAAGTTAATTTAGACATTTATTGGCAGCAAACGTTACTTACTTAATTCAATAAGGAATCAAAAAATTACGTATACTTACCTAAACATTTATTTTTTTATTAGCATTTAAAAGGAATATATCTTAAAATTTTCCCGAATTTTCCTTTTAAATCCAATATGCGTACCTATTCATTAGGTTAAATTTTAACTCATTATAGACAATTTAAAAATGGAACACATTTCGAATATAGTACATACTTAATTATTACTTTTTAATAATAATCGGCACAGATTCTGTATTTGTAAGCTTGATAATATATTAGTGATGTAAAATGTAATAGGCCTTAGCTGACCCGAGATCTTTATTCAGTCGTTCGATATTGAAGTCGTACATTACTATTAATTGTAAAATATGTGTATACACATATTATGTAGTCAGTACTTCAGTGACACAGATAACTTAAAGAATATTTAAGTGCACTATGACATCGTTTTTAATGAAAAAAATATAGTCGCCTTTCTTACTGCGTATTAGAACAAGAACACCCATATACCTACTTCATTCAAAATTGTTCAATCTGCATAATATCTTGCAAAAACGTATTAGTTCACACGTAACTCTCTTGTAGACTTAATACTGTCATTTTATTAATATAAACTACATTAAAAACAGACCAAGCAAGTAAGAAACCTTGATATGAGTGATTTGGTTGGTATGCAACTTAATGTAAGTAAGAATCATTACATTTTTGGTAGCCCGATAAAAAAATATATCAAGGATATTTTATTTATGCTAGGCAGAATTAATAACGCAATCATTTTATTTTATTTTGCTCTAATGTGGAATATTTATTTTTGTCCTTATCGAGAAGTATTAGGATTAAACTCAGCCAAAATCGGTACCATAATAGAGGTTTTGCAAAACCTGGCACCAAATTACAACTTAAATAGGAACCGATATTTAAACTTACCGATATTAAATTGCATGCATTTGGTACCGATGTCAAACCCTATTTTTTCTGAACAGAATTTCAGTCGCAACCGTCTCTGGTCAGACCATGAATTTTTGAATAACCGTTATCGGGTTTGTTGATTTTAGAGAGAGAAGAATTTGAGGAAGGCCGCGGGAGGCACGGGGTGAGGCGGCAGCGGCCCGCCCGCTTCCTTCAGGCGCTCGCGGTACTCCGGGCACTAAAAGGTAGCATAAATTATCATTTCAAAAAATGGATTACAAAAATATTGCCCGCCTAGATCTAAAAGGATCTAACTGAAAAAGCCGAAGTTTTCGCCATCGAATTTCTTACATTGACCTACCAATAAAACCGACTTAAGGTAGGTACCTAACTATTCTAGATTTATATAAAAACATAAATCTATACAAAAAATTATGCACATATTAATCAGTCTCTTTACTTTCTGTGTGCAATATGGTATTCTTTTTATTTTTTTAATAAATGCAATGGTATAGATACCCAATGGTAGAATAAAAAAACAATAACTTTTCCTTCTTGGGTGACTTTATACTAAGTGCTAAACGATAATTTTATCTAACGCTTTATAATTTGATCATCTGTAATATGTATAAATGGGACATTACATAGCAGTATAATATATTATGATTGAAGGTTACCTGGTCAGCTATACACGGATGTCCGAGCGATCGCCAGAACAAACACTTGCAATGGCGGCACAGGGACAAAGTTTCCGCGTATTGGGCGTCCTCTCTCAATCCATACAGTCTGCAACATTTCATAAATAAATAAACAAAAATAAATAAAATAAAATACATACCTAATATATAAGTTCATATAGGTATATATTAGGTACTTGGTATACATTCGAGTTGATCAAAAGTCTTAACTCTTCATACGTTCGTATCTATGAATCTCAAAGCCTATTTAAACTCTATATACATCACAAGATATATAGCTCTCTTGTTCTAATATAACTAAAGGGAGAAGGACAAAGTAAAAATCACCTCCTGAGCTGGTGGAAGACGATCTTCCAGTCCACATCGGTCTTATCCTTGACCACCTGCTCGAGCTGGTGCGGGGTGAAGTGGAACGCGACCAGTTCACGCCATGTGCGCTGTTCAGAGCACACTGACGCCATTACCGTCCACGCCGAAGATGCCGCCTGAATTTATGCAAGTAACTTTAATATTTTATGCATTCCATACAAATCAGGTACCCTATACCTACTATAATGCATACATGCACACCAGCTACTGCAGTTAGTTAATTAATAAGGAAGTATTTTTCATGTTATCTTTAAGAAGTAAGTATGTACAACAATTTCTTACATCCAAATCCCTGTGATCAGCTATTCTCAATAGTATTTCCCTGATGCATTCTTCAGGCAAATCATGAAGTTTAGGCACGACTTCTGGTCCCGGCTGTAATTCAAAAAACTTCATAAATACACTTGCCACTAAATGATAATAGAATCTGATGAAATAAAAATAATATGTTCTCAATGAGTATTTTGAAAGTGGGAACTTTCATGTCCTACATGGATTTGAAAACTTAGAGCAAGCATACCTCCTGTATCCTAATGCTGTCAGCTATGTGGTTGATCCTGGCAATAGCATGGTCGTGGTGACCCCATAGAGCCCGCGACCCCAGCGGGCGACCCCAGCACGCGCGTCTCTCTGACTCGCGGAGAGAAGACAGCGCCACAAGCAGTGCTCGCAATGCGTTCAGGTTCTGTTTTGACGTTGCCACTACAAAAGAAGCCAGCAATTAGTTGTTAAGTTTACTAAGTTAGCAATTTTAACTTATATTAGAAGTATTAGGTAATTGGTATATATAATATTTGAAAGCCGCATTAGATCTTTCTGATAGATTTATATCTTAGAAAACCTATTAGGAAGATTCTAGAGCAAAACGTTGATGACAGATTTTTTCTACCCTAGAGCTGCTTTCTGTCTATCCTGGCTTCCCCGGATTTATCCTAATTTGTTGGTCGCCCGAGGAGCGTCCGGCACAAACCTTCATTGGGTTTGAAAATCAAACTACATAATTAATAACTTTTTTTGGTCTCAAAAACTATCGATCCTGGCTTATGTTGACATGTTCAGGGCTTCAAAATCCGGGGATTTTATGTGGCTAGTTCGCCAAGTCAAATAGAGATGGCAACCCTTGTCTACCCTCAAAGCACCATAGGAGTCCATATTTATAATCTTAAAACTAACCTTGATCAGCAAGCTGTTCCAACATGGAGAGAAGCAGTTTCTGCGCTGCTCCCGGCAAATGGGTCAACTTCTGTCCTCCGAGCAGCAGTTCTAACAATGCGCAGATATAATTAAATCTTCTCACATCACGGACGGCCGATGAGAAGTCAAGACGACGAACAGCCTCTGATAAACCGTTGAAGCCTGCGATCTGGAAGTTTTTAGGGATCATAATAAATGTTGAAAAAATAAAAGAGATACGATCTCGAGGAATTTAGATAATAATACATAAATTTTGGATGTGCACGTCTTTTTATAAGCCAATACCAAACCGATTAAGTTCTAAAGGATGCTAGTCTTATTTTTTCAATAATTTCTGAACGATTACCTGTACTACGATGCAACACCTAAGCAATTACCTAACAGTGTACGTAAATGAGTGTACCTAATGAATTTTCATTTGAAGCTTAATGTTTATTTATAGATATGATCTAATCCATAATATATCGATTAATAGTTACTAGAGCCGTTTCGCTAAAAGTACCTCAAAGTTTTTTGAGAGCACATTAATTAAAAAAAAAACATTAAGTAAGGTCAAGGCTTCTAATTCCGTCTACGGGGCAATTCCGTCACGTACACGTTTTTGGCGAATCTAAGCACAGTTCGCCGCTGCCGGCTCAGTTGGTAAAGCAGTAGAGTTTTCTAATTCAAACTAAAAGACACCCATGACGCTGTGCAATGAAGTAAGAAAAATATCTGCTTTCAAAGTTCAGTTGCGTTTCGAAGTCGAAGTGCGAGTACAGTACTATGCACTTTGATCGAAGATAAATATGAAACAGTTAGACTTCTAGGCTTATTTGTGTGCTTATTACAACGTCTATGATGTGTTTAACCGTGTCTGACTGTTAGCGATGCGTAAACTTCCGACAGTTTTTAGTAATTCACCATGAAAAATTAACAACTTCAAAATAGTCAAGTGGGAAATTCCGTCTATTTTTTAAGGGGCAAAGCCGTCATATGCCGGTATTTCCCGATTCCAGACATCGTCAACCTTTTTTTAGTGTATTACATTTTAAAATAGGTACACTTGTCAATCTGGCAATAATAAGCTTAGCTGTGACGAAATATATTAGTAGGTAATTCGATAGAACGTAGTACGAAAATACTCCGGACTGCAAAATGCATAAATAATTACTTTATGAAATAATATATACAAAAAATATATATATTAGTAAAATTTTAAAAGGTTGAGCTCATCTGATTGGCAAACCATGCCGGAATAGCCCCAAAAAATTGTGTTTGCGGATAACTCCTATTGTAAATCTTATATCTAAGGTCTAATAACACATATTTGATTGAAATTGACGTGTCTTCATTTTCCGCTAGCTAAGACTTCAAAAAACTGCGTAGTTCTAGGGAAACTGCTTGCATGACGGAATAGCCCCACTCGGGCGGGAAACTCCGTCTACCTGACTATTATTTAAAAAAAATATATAATAAATTAAGCAACCTAGATACAGGAAATTTCATACTATTATTTGATTGCCAAGTAAATTATTAGTCTAGTAGATGCGCGCAATGGGTAAATAGTTAAAAATAAACGTCTCAAAATTTTAACCAAAGTTGATCTAGCTCAAAAATATGCCGGAATTAGAAGCCTTGACCTTATGTATAAGAATGAAAGTGACACAACCAACCAACTTTTATTACAAAGGTATTTCTGCGTTTTTTTTATTATACTTCTAGTTTTTTATAAAAACTAATTCAAGTACGGATCTTACCTCTCTAGTGCATTTAATTGTGATATGACAATGTGGTGGAACTCGAGCCACAGCATCTCCTGAATTCTTCTCCGCGTCATCACCTTCTTGTGACCTGAAAATTGTATAAGGTTCTAAAGAATACATATATTTTTCTGATATCTGTATGCTGTTATGATAAAAAGTAAATAATTAGATATTAAGTAATAAATTGCTAATATCTAATTTATTGGTACAGTTACAATTTATTGCTATAGGTAAACCTCGTAATACATTTACTGTTTTTTTAATAGAAAAACTGAGAAATTGTTCTAATATGTACTTTCGAGTCTTTTTCTGGTTTTCCATAGATGCCTGGTTAATGACAATATTTAATAGAAAGTTCTCTGTTCATCAATTTCGCTCATTAGTGACAAATCTTTGCGTGGGAGTCGTAAATATAGTGCGCTCTGAAGTAGTGAAAGAATTGTCTGAAACTAAATCTCTTTTCGAGCTTACTTTTTGAAAAAACAAAAAAACTCTAGTGTTTTGTTAGTTTTGTTGTTTTGTTCTTCGAAGTGGAAACAAGCCCTTAGACATGCTAGCTTTCACGCGATTTCACTATCAGATGATGACAGGCCCCATATTAGACCGCCATGATTAATGACCGGCGCGTGCGCAAAAACTATAGAGTACGAATAGATTAACAATGTAATTGCTGGGTTGTCGTTAATCATGCATATGAAAAAGTCCGTTTCAGTAATTCATAATGCTGATTGTAATTAGGTTACAAGGATGCTAGGCTAACACGAGTTTGCGTAAGCATATAGTTAGATAGATACTTGGATACCTAAATAATAAATTGATTGAATTAAACGAAAGCCATAAGAGTACAAATAGAGAGTAGACGATGAATTAAAAACTTCTTAAAAGACAATGGCTATCAAAGTAAATTATTATTATAGCATTTATAGAACAATGGGTTATAGCGGTGTGGTCAAAATGTCATCAGATAAAATAAGTTATCTAAATATGTCATGTGTGTTAACAGATATGCTTCAATTTAACTTCATTATTCTCAGACGCACCTTGCGCAACAAACGGGAAATGTCCCACAAATACACGGAATCGTTCCGAGAAAATAGGTCGGTAGATATTTGCTAAGCGTGACCTATATCAACCTTTGCCTAGGAAAGTCTAGTTAAAAATTGAGGAGGAGAAACTTTTCCATGATCGTAAGATAAAAGATGAATTCCGATCTCTATCTATAGACTTTTGGAATGGAGTAGATGTTGTGTTGAGTGATTATGTCATGATATGCCGAAAATTAAGAATAATGACGGTGTTCTTACGTAACACAATATTTGATCTGTGGTAATGGTGAAATTATTTGACTTTCATTCGAGTAACCACTTTATTACAAAACAGTACAAAGTTAATTCCGTCTAGTTTGTTTTTAAAAGTACTTTGATGAGGTTAACTTCTTATTCTTGGATAAAGGTTTTTATAAACATTTAACTAGGTCAGGTAACTGGCCAGAAATAAATTTGTTTATCTATCGACCTTTAACCTATTTTCTTATTTAGAACATTTACACAGAACATTTTGTGGCCCTGTATTATTATTGTTAGCGATTTATAAATTTTAATGTTCTTAGGAAAAGTTTAAATTACGATTCGCTGTAGACTGAGAGTTCATCCACTTTTCAATTCAGGGAAAATCATTCATCTAAGCACAGACTTACTTAAAATACCTACGGAAATTCTTTAGAGAAAAAGTTTGCAACTTTAAAACTGATAACTGATACTGGTTATTATACATAGAAATGAAACGCGAGTTAAATCCGTTTAAAGTTGTTTCATCCCAATGTAAATCGTGCATGTTGTAAAAATGAACGAGAAATATTATATTCATATGTCTCATAAGTAATTTCTCTCGCAAACATATTAAAGCATGCTATTTTGAATTAAATTAAACGAACATAATATATAATATAAAATTATCTATACCTATCGCATTTTATGGACTTAACAGTCGTATTAAATGAATAATTGGTCTAGGTACATTCGGCGAGGGAAAGTCCATTAGGTATTGCGACAATTTACCACCACAATTAATTGCGCCGTATAATATTTATTGGTATCAATATGTTGTGAAAAAAATATATGAAAAATAATTAGTAGGTATACGAAATGTACCTACTACGTTTTGTGGAAGGTTTTTCATTGAAGGTTATATTTACCTACGCAATAGTAATATATAAGTTCGCTAACAGTAAGTATGTTTTCTTTAGAAGCCATTCTGTTACGAGACTGACTCATCAAGAACCCTTGCATTTTCTATGACGTTTCACAAGTCTTGATACGTCCAGCTGAGCTAGACCTCTACTGAAGGAATGAAAGTAAGAACATTAAGAGGTGGGGGAGGATTATGTTTGTATGGTTACTTGGTGCAATAGAGAAGGTCGTTGACATTCGATTTGCTTCGTATATTAAATGTATCTTTCTCTATGTTTCTTTATATTGTTTATGGAGTTGTGTTCTCTTTTCAAATCACATTATATACTTACACCATAGATGTTAATAAGGCATTTACATATCTATTTAGTTCACTTATAAGTAACTTGGTAGCCATGAATCGACCTATAAAACGGAAATCAAGAAAAGAGAACCGTACCTAATCTGAAAAGAGTTCACATATTTGACCAAACTCGCTGATCGCGTATTTAAAAGGAAATTTTAATTTCATAAACGGAACTCGACCGGAATGCATTTAAATTTAAAATAAGAACGTATATAAAAATAGAACGTCGAGCCATCATGCGTTCAGTTAACTAACTAAGCCAGAACTTCAATCATGTATGTTGGTGGAACTATTGGTGGTTCATTATATTTTGGTGAGACAATGTGAACCTGTTAGTAGTTTGGTTCCGTGTCGGTGCATACTTTCAGTCGGTCGGTTACTTTTCAAAGTAGGTAGATCTGATTTGAGTGAAGTTGCAAAATTTTGTAACGTGAATATAAATAACAATCATACTAATAATAATAATTTCTGATGCCTTCGCGGTTATTACACATTGGAATGAAACAACTATTAACGGATTTAACTCGCGTATTTTTATTTTATTTTATTTGCTGACGTTTCGGATTCTTTACAGTTTCCATAATCGTAGCATGACTGAGCTGACAAAAGTCTAACGCTAAAGTGATTTATACAGTTATGCAAACTACCTTATATTTAAATTACAAATTTTGAAAAACTACCCTATTCTAAATTATGAAATACTATTGTTACATTTTACGCAAAAAATTTTACTTTTATACATTACAATTAAAACCTAATAGGGGGCATTACTAGCGCTTCGGAAAGACCATCATTACTGAGAAGAAACGCCGCAAGAAACTCAGTAGAAAGTCATTTTTTAGGACACTTATATATTTACAATTCAAAAAATATTATGACATTAAAATTAAAATTATACAAAACCAAAAAATTCAATTAAATTAAAAATGAAAACTAAGTCTATGCAGTCTTCTGTCCGCTTAGGATTTGATGAGGTGGACTACTGGATCCCAAGCTGCTGGAACGGAGAAACCATCTTCCCTATTGAAATTCGGGTGTTTTTGAATTTCAATTGCCTTGCGAAGCATCCTAGGTAAGTAACGGACTTCCTTCGCAAGGACCTGGGCTTTATCAAATTGGATAGAGTGGTTGGGTTTATCCATGACATGTTCACAGACTGCAGACTTCCGGAAACGGCGGTGTTTCACATCAGCTATGTGTTCCTTCACACGAGTAGCAATACTCCTCTTTGTTTGCCCTATATAAGAGAGACCACAATCACAGTCCAGCTTGTATACTCCTGCATCTTGTAAGGGGATGTTACATTTTACTGGTCTCAAAAGTTGAGAAATCTTCTTCAGCGGTTTAAAGTATGTTTTGATGGAAACACGCTTCAAGATCTTCTCAATCTTGTCTGTAACTCCTCTCACAAATGGCAATACGGCAGGCCTCCGCTCAACTGTAATTGCTTTTTCATGACGTCTGCGACGTTGGCGTGGTATCTCCAGCTTGTTGGCCTGTAGTACTTCTCTAACATGCTGGAGCTCCACAGCCAGGTGTTCATTGTCACAGATGCCACGTGCTCTCTGAAACAAAGATTTGCCCACGGTAGCTAGCTGACCTGGATGGTGGTGTGAATCACCGTTAAGGTACCTATCTGTATGAGTTTTCTTTCGATACACTGTATGACCTAGGTGGTTATTGGGTTTTCTTTTCAATAAAACATCTAAGAAAGCTAAGGTATTATTATGTTCTAACTCCATTGTGAATTGTATTTTGCTATTAATGGAATTAAGATGGTTCAGAAAAACAGAAACACTATCTTTAGGAAGAATGGTGAAAGTATCATCTACGTACCGTTTAAACATCTTCGGCACAGCTGGGGCCACAGGTAAAGCGCGCTCCTCGAAGTCCTCCATGAATATATCGGCGACTACGGGAGAGACAGGTGATCCCATTGCTATACCGTCGATTCAGTTTTCATTTTTAATTTAATTGAATTTTTTGGTTTTGTATAATTTTAATTTTAATGTCATAATATTTTTTGAATTGTAAATATATAAGTGTCCTAAAAAATGACTTTCTACTGAGTTTCTTGCGGCGTTTCTTCTCAGTAATGATGGTCTTTCCGAAGCGCTAGTAATGCCCCCTATTAGGTTTTAATTGTAATGTATAAAAGTAAAATTTTTTGCGTAAAATGTAACAATAGTATTTCATAATTTAGAATAGGGTAGTTTTTCAAAATTTGTAATTTAAATATAAGGTAGTTTGCATAACTGTATAAATCACTTTAGCGTTAGACTTTTGTCAGCTCAGTCATGCTACGATTATGGAAACTGTAAAGAATCCGAAACGTCAGCAAATAAAATAAAATAAAAATACGCGAGTTAAATCCGTTAATAGTTGTTTCATTCCAACATACTAATAATGTTCTTTTTTCTGTTTCTTCGTTTATATTTAAATTGGTTTTCTTAAAATTTGGTACAGAGGTAGGAAAAGGACACAGAAAAGAACAAAGGTTACCTTTTATCTCAAATAATTGAATTCGACGCGGGCGTAATTTGTTCAGTAGGTAAGTACCTATCTATATTTGGAGAACTCTAGACGCATTTTATATCAGCCCTAGTTTACTGCATCTATTTGCAACACAAGGCCATTTTAATAATAATAAAAGTTGAACTTGCAGTTATCCGTCTGTCCCATTCAAGGTCATGGACAGTAAACTATGACAAAGAGAGACAAGTTGATTTACCTACTCGTGTTCACTGTGAGATTTTTAAATGAACTGTAGTTCACAATAGATGTGTCAGAGGCATATTTCTTATGTGGTTCACAAACAAAAAAAAAATGTTTTCTAGTCATTTGTTTTGTTTTATAGTTTGTTATTGCAGAACTATGCTTAAATCGATTTAGGAAATTCTCATTGCGTGACCAAAACGGAATGGACATGAGTACTTTAGTAAGTATACTTAATATATTGTAAAAAGTTTTTGCCCCGAAAGCGGCAATAAAGATATCACAATACAGGTATTTTCTGGAAAGATCTGGCTGTCTTATCTCCAGGAAAATACACCTGCCCTGTATTTTTATTTAATAGAGCGAAACTCAGGTAAATGGTAGTTCTTTTATGACAGCAAATGAAAATAATGGTAACGCCTGATTAGGTGTGTGTTTTAAGTGGGTTTTCATGTCAAAACATTTATAAATTTCCCTTTGTGAACCTCTAGAATATATAATATAATGCCTTTGTACTGCGACAAAGGAAAGGTATTTTATCCAAGATACGGCGAATTCTCTTAAGGGACTTATTGGAGCGATATTACATTTGAGCTGGTACGACATTATAATATATCTACCAACCTATCTACCTTCTAATATACGGAATATACAATAATAATTGTTCAGGGATGATTAATATTGCCTATCCACATACCTATCTACTATACCTAAATGCAAAAAGACTTATTGATTACTTTCTAACAGCTGTGTTGTCAGTGATATGTGTCTTTTAAATTATAAAGAATGGGCCGTATATAGCTAAATGACTGCAGCAGTCAAGTCAAAATTAAGGCGAGCACTCTGGCTTTTTGCCAAGGATGATCGGCCAACGACCAACCTTTTAATCACGCCGCCTTTACACGATACACGGGTTGGCTTCTTAGACATTTCAATCCCGTTTTAGAACGAAAAACAGTTTTATTACATACCACAACTTCCACTTAAATGTCAAACTCGAGTTCTATTTTTGGTTATTTGAATGTTTTTTCATTTTATTTCCCAACGACGTTACCTAATCCGTCGTAACTGGCTAGTTAAATACTTGCGATGCAATATAATAATGGTTTGCCAACTTGTTTCAAAACAATGAAAAAGTCGTCAAGCGTGAGCATTGATCGAAACAGTAGATTAAACAAGACTAAGTGGATTCAGGGACCCGCTATTCTTAAAGATAAAATGCATTGCAATAAGTCTGTTTAGACTTTAGGTGCTACCTACAAGGATTCTGCTACAATATTCACTTTTGGCAATCTAATAATGAAGTTCCTATTTTTAAGCAAATTAAGCCTAACGTCCATAAAGTACCTAATAAGAGGGTGTTTTAAAACTATGTCCCTTTAATTTCAGAATTTATACTATAAAATCGTGTAAAGTAGATAAACAACTTTGTTTTTTTCTCTAAAAGTATGGCTTGTTGTTTAGACAAGTTGAATTTATTTTTACTGTAAGTATATGTACTTATTAGAGAAGTAGGATCGATTCGGGTCAAATACTATGTTTTGTTTTGAAGCTGATCGCTTGATTTTCAACGCTTCCGCGGTAATTGCAGCGCATTCTCTTAGTTCCGGGTGACAATAGAAACTTGGCAAATTGCGTTGATTGCTTTGATAGTTCAGATATATAACTAATAAAGTTCTCGTCAATTACAGTTTTGAGTGGTTAGTCGGACTATAAATAAAAAAACATTCAGATAATTAATGAAGAGACAATATTTTCCCCCGATTACTCATTCTATACGCACTGAAGTAAAGAGTAGTGTTTACTATGTATATACATATTTGTAATGAATAATAAACAGCGTAGTTACTTCAGAATTGTAAGTGGTACCTGACTACAAGTAGGTACAGTTTATGATGAACAATTAATTGTCTCTTCAATGAAGTAGTGGGAAACGGAACTTTTTGAACCATATAATGTCATGATATCATTTTATACAAAAAGTTATTTTATTCTCTTTATCAATCTACCTGTATATAAAGCTTAAATACTATTACTGCTAGTAGGTACCTACTACTCCATATCCCATTTTTCAACAACTACCTAATTTCCAGTAAAACGATACAATTGATTGGAACTGAAATCAAGTCTACGAGGAAAACGAAAAAAAATCGTGCAGTAGAGAATTTTTTTTCACTTGCTCAATCTATTTACTTCCGCAGAGTGGAACACACAATAGAAAAACTGACGCACTTTCTCTCTTAACCACTTTTACTATCATTACCGGTACGGCTTAGGATGTGGGTTGCGATACAGTCGGGCCTCCTTGTATTATGTGCTACACAACTTCGACGGATAATAGTGCATATTACGACTTTAAATTCTATCAAAACAATAAAATAAACCTTACAATCATACCGTAAGGTATACAATCGGTTGCAGGGGACAGATTTATCATAGTACATCCAGACAAAATGACAGATGCAATATGCGATTCTTTGTTTACGAGGCAGTAAATAATGCGTTCATATCGTGAGATTTATGTACCGCGCAGATGATTATTTCCGGTTAGTTTCATGAATTGTGTTCAAAAAACGTTAGGTATCATAGCAAGTTATTAAAATAATATGACCAAAATAATTTCTGGAACATATATGGAAGTAGGTAAGAATTGTAACGAATTCATGCCTATGCAAATTTAAATTCCTATTCAATTGAAAGGTCTCTACTTTTGCGAAATATAAGTCTATTTCGGGTAATATTCCACCTGAAATGTATTACTTTGCCCCCGCTGCAAGTCACAATACAGATTCATCACACTGAATCAGCTGTTAAGCCTGCACCCTGCAGTTGGCAGCTGCTCTGACCTACATTATGAAGACATCATAGACAGTATTATAATATACTGTACATTATGTAACAAGCAATATTGAAGCTCGCGTGTGAATTCAGTATTCTATGCACAAGAAACGAAAGGAAAATGGTTTTAACGGTTAGTTACCTCCGTTGTTAATTTGGTAAATTCATTGAGTAGGTTGTGAAAGTTTTATTGAACTATTTGTGAATAAACGTAAAATATTTCATGTAAGTAAAAAAAAATAAGTCTGAAAAAGAACGTAATAATATATTATAGGTTCGACTTCTGTTTTACTTTCAGTCAAGTGAAATAAATCTTGGTAAATTTATCTCGATATAGGTAAGTACCTACTAAAGTAACAACACAAAATGCATTAATAAAAAATATAAATATACCTAGATCATTATTATGTCCTAATTCTTAGTGTACAAGCAAAATAAGTTTAGCTAATAAACCCAACACAGTTTCCAAATATCTATTGAGAACATCCGCTGAAACTATTCACCCATGACCTAGATTTCATATTTTCAATGATACAAAGATAAGTCAATAAGTGCCATTTATGCTGACTCAGTCTTTCCATCAATTATATATTATAACAGTTTGTTCTTTTAGTGTTGTTCCAAGTATTAAGTATAATTTATAACACTTGAATTGAAAGATTTGCGAAATTGAAATGAAACAACTATTAACGGACTTAACTCGCGTATTTTTATTTTATTTTATTAGCTGACGTTTCGGATTCTTTACAGTTTCCATAATCGTAGCACGACTGAGCTGACAATAGTCTAACGCTAAAGTGATTTATACAGTTATGCAAACTACCTTATATAAAAATACGCGAGTTAAATCCGTTAATAGTTGTTTCATTCCAATGTGTAATAACCGCGAAGGCATCAGAAATTATTAGATTTGCGAAAGTTCTGTGCTTAGTTGGCAGCAGTTCAATAGTTTCAATCTATCGAGCTTTGTGCAAGTGACATAAAAGCATCGAAAGGAGATTTAAAGTAATTTTCCAATCGTCTGCCCTTTAATTAAATTAGGAATATTTCTATCAAATATAAACAAACAATCAGGTTCAGATACCTATGGAATTATTAGAGTAAATTATAAGGGAACAATGCAGACTTAATAAGACCAAGATGGATGTCCCATTGTGTTGTGTGGAAGTTACTCCCATATCGGGCTGTAAGACATTTCAAGTTTGTGTTTCATATTGACAATTCAATTCAAAAAATGTCAATAAACACATCTAAACGTAAAGTATTCTTTTCTACCTGGGTCTAATCTACGTAGTCGCTACCTATGCCAATTTATTACTGAAAGCAATAGGTAATCCTAACTAATCTTAACTAATAATAATATTATAAATGCGAAAGTAACTCTGTCTGTCTGTCTGTTACGCTTTCACGCTAAAACTACTGGAAATTTGGAACAACGAAAGTCTGGAGCCTGAGAAAGGACATAGGCTACTTTTTAACCGACTGCAAAAAAGGAGTTCCACGCGGACGAAGTCGCGGGCAGAAGCTAGACTGGATATAAAAGGGCCGTGTAATGCAATTACGAAATGGCTTTTCTAGTCTTTTTCGGGAGTGGCCGATTTCAAAGGTCGAAGATTTAGACAGAATTGAACCACACCTCAATTTGTGTTATACTTAGGTAAATCTTATCACAATTCCTTTTATTGACTACCTTTCTTGCAGTTTCTACAATAACAATACATATAGATACAATGTTTATGGGGTATTCTATGAAAATGAAAAATGCTAAGTACCTATCTCTGACAAGCACCTACCTACTACGAATATTATTAATGTGAAGAATTGGACTCGCCGGAGTCAAATCGTCTTCAATGTCATTGCATATAGAGACTTAGATATTTATTAATACCATGCTTGTTGTGATCACGAAGGCTGAGTTAATGTAAAATTACAACTCAATTTTAAATGGCACACAAAGAAAACCTTACAGTTATCGTTATACATAAATATTAATCAGTCATGTAGGTATCAAGTGTCGTATTCCTATGAATACTTAAAAAAAGATTTAAGAAGTGTCTTTAATTATTATTAGAATATACCTAGTTGAAATTGGAAAATTCAAGCAATTAAATACCTAGTTATTTTCATAAAGAAATTAAGTACCTACATGCAGTTTTTTGAAACATAAAACTGTGTAGCCAGTTTTCCAAGAGTTTCGCTAAATTTAGCGGAAGTCATTTCATTAATTCGACCATTAATCGGATTTAAAATTAATAAGATCAAATTTACATAACATTTTACAAGAGAGGCGCTTTTAAATTCTTTTCTAGGATGACTTAATTAACAAAATGTTCACGTGGATAGTTTGATACCTATTCAAAGAGTTTAAATATAAACTGGTCCACAAATCCCCTTTCCTGTCGGAACATGTTTCCAAATGCATTTTAATTTGAGTCATCCGTTACTGAACTCGACGAATATGGATAAGTGTGGGTGGAACCTTAAGATTCTGAACTAAATTTGGTATTAATCAGAATATATTCCGTATAAAATAATGTTACAAAGAATGCCTATCGGAAAGTTTATTTGTCCGCGACTTCGAACGGGTAGAATTCGGTTTTATCGTCCAAATTAAATATAGCAAAAGTTTTGTAACTGCAACCCCTTAAGGGGATAAATTACCAAAAACACTGAATCTTATTTAGTTTTAGTCATACACCATTTTTAGGAAAAACTGATCGATAGGTGTAGCTACTTATAGGTAGGTACATACCATCTCATTGCTTATAACAAGTTTAGGTAGTACCTAGGTATAATTTCGATCGTAAGCACGGTCACTAGGGTAGGTACCTACCTACTTACTACATATTTTTATTCTTATAATTATTATACTATTTGAGTACCTAATTATTATGGGGCATTATGTTTTAATTAAAGCGTACTCGTGTTTTTAAGACATTTTTTTACTGCCATTTTTGATAACTTATAGGTATGAAATAAAATAGAATAGGTGGACCTATTTAATTTTATTGCTTGTGCCGAGCTTGAGACTAATAAAGGATTTATAAAAAAATATTTAATAGGTACTTATAGGTAATATAAAGTATGTGGTAGGTACATATACCTATGTAAGTAATATAAATTACGTAGATACCTATATAAATACCTATCTGGAATAAAATTATAATAATAATAACTTAGCTAAGTATTTTTTTAATTATGTAAGCAGCTGTACTTACTTATTTCATATAATATAAGAAAGGAATAAGGTAAGTATGTATACTATGTATTTAAATAGCGTCTTACAAATAGGTAGGTACTCAAAAGAACTTGGTCTACTCGTAGATACAAATTCACACAAGCAACACATACACGAGTCTACACAAAACCAGGCGAAGGACTCACTCATACACTCAAAGCAAAATCAATAACTTTAGAAACGAAAACAGAAACAGCTGATCATAGGAAATGTAAACAGCAAAATCTGACTCGAATATAACTTACCATGACTTTTGTTGGTTGTCAGCAGGGTTATTATAGTTAGATATAGCGGGATATCTGCAATACAAAATCATACTAAGTTTAGAAAAAACGCATGAACAAGCGTATTACAGCATTAGGTATTATTGGGGGAAATGGCTCGTGTTATGTTGGTGCGTTGTAGTGCAATGCGAACAAAGGAATTAGTTTTATTCGCGTCAAAACTTACCTTTGAGCAGTACACTCCAGTACTTTTTTCTTTTCCCATCCTTCTTGTGTTTTGACCCACTCTTCGCCTGGTGAACGCCAGTCTTTGGAAATAAAAGGCATATTTTTTAACACAAACACACAAAGTCCGAAGCGCGAGCGGAGGCACCGCCGCACATGCAAACGTCTACGGCGCGAGACGCGATTTGACGTGTTGAGGTACTGACTAGCAAACCTAATAAGATGCATGAGTGCGAGTGAGCTGTCTGTTTAGAACAGGATAGCTGCGCGCATGGCATTTGTTTTGTTGACGAAACGTCATGAACAGCTGTTTAAGAATATCAAGCAACAATCACAATATACATATACATACACACCATAATAATATACACAACACAGGATATTAGGTATTATAACTAAATAATAATAAAACAGTTTGATAACCTCAGATGTTATTATATGTTTATTACGTAAGTAAGTATATTAATTATCATAATAGTTGGTCAAGTAAGTTAAAATTATAATAATATATGAAGAATTACTTAGATATATTTTTTTAACTTGGAACACGATCTAATTACTAATCTGTTTAAGTACTTCATTATTTTGAAATAATACATCTAGGGCTTGTTCTCCTAATATATACATTTTTGCGAGATTTATTTGTTTGTGGTGTTATAAAAAAACAATAAAGATTACTTGCATGTAAAACTTAATTTCTACATTTAATAAGGAATAATATTTATTGAACTTTTTATTTGTAATTTTAATAATTTATACACAGTTATGATTTATGGAAACTTTAAGCCATTGTTAATATTCTACTATTTCTACTATATCCAGTAAACACTGACACTGAAGAGGGTTGCTATTGTAAAAATCAATGTCAAGAGTATCCAGTACGTGTAGAATTAAAGAAATATAACATAAGTAATAATTTAGATTATCTCATCATTAGTATACGTAATTTATAATTCAAAATGAAATTACTATGCTACAGATAGCATATAAGCAAGTAAATTGCAACAATAATAAATGACATGTAATTTAGCGTTAGCAACACTAATAGGATTTAGCTGTCATCTAAGGTTAAAAGTGTTTGTTGAGGTTATAATACTTCGTATTATTATTTCGTAATGGGAGACTCCACATTTAAACCTAAGATCAGCTCAGACGGTAAGAACCCTGTGTTGAAAAAGGCTGAGCTGGATTATATGAAAATTATTGAGGAGAAGAATCGCGAGCGTGTCCTAAAGCTGCAGAATCTTTCGAAAAGGAATAGGATCACAGGTTTTGCTATCGGCGCCGGAGTTTTTAGTATCTACTTGTATTCTATATTCGCGGTAAAGCAAGAGACATTTCTCGACGATTTCAACGAACCTGTTAAGATCCAGCAATAATGGCTACAGCTAGAAAAGTTACGCAAATTAGGTTGCCTCCTCTACCGAGTATTAAGGATGTCATTAGGCTGTATAAACTACGTGCTCTCAAGGAATTGTCTCAAAATTTTCTCATGGAACCTAGGTTGATCGATAAAATTGTACGGGCTGCTGGAAATATCGAGAATCATGTTGTGTGTGAGGTAGGTCCGGGCCCCGGTGGAATAACCAGGTCAATAATCCGCCAAGCACCAAGAAAAATAATTTTGATTGAGAAAGACGCCCGTTTTTTGCCGACCCTCGAACTTCTAGGAGATGCTTGCAGAGACAAGGTTGACATGGATATAATCACTGGTGATATATTGAAAACTGATTTGACACCATTAATTCCCAATGATGTTAAAACTAATTGGAATGACCCCCCACCTCCCATTAATCTAATAGGAAATTTACCATTTAGTGTTTCAACAATTTTGATGATCCGCTGGCTTGAAATGATTTCAAAACAAGAGGGACCATGGGCATTTGGTCGTACAAGATTAACTCTCACTTTTCAGAAAGAAGTAGCGGAGAGAATGGCTGCAAAAATTTTAAATAAACAAAGGTGCAGGCTATCTGTCATGTGTCAAAATTGGTGCAATGTTAACTACAAGTTTGACATCCCTGGTTCTGCTTTTCTTCCAAAACCAGATGTGGATGTTGGTGTGGTCACATTGACTCCTATGAAACAACCAATCATTAAATTACCTTTCAAATTGGTTGAGAAAGTTGTGCGCCAAATATTTTCTATGAGGCAAAAGTATTCCATAAGGGGAGCCCAAACTTTGTTCCCAGAGGAAGTACGAGAAGAAATGGCACTTAAAATGTATAAAATTGCTGACATAGACCCTGTGACAAGACCTTTCCAAATTGTTAATTCAGAATTTGCAAGATTATGTGAAGCATACAATGAAATTATTAAAGAATACCCAGAGTATGAAAAATATGATTATCGAGCACCTAAAAATAAAAGTAGTTTAGAAGGGGAGGACCTATTATCCACAGATCCTTAGTTTGTAAATAATATAGCTTTATTTCAATAATAAATGGTTTATTAGTGCAATTCTTTATTGATTTCCTTCTTCATCATCATCAACCTATAGCAATCCACTGCTTGATTTCCTTAAAATAACAAATTTCTATTGATCTAATTCATGAGCGGTGTCTTGGTTCTTCTTTTCTTCTAATTGATTTTTTTTCAACACTTTTTTATGTCTATTGGAATTTAAATGTATTGCAAATTCTTTATCACCTATTATGATCCTCTTGCACACTTCACAGAAGTTATTGGAACTACCATCTATATTTTTATTTTCTTCTCTCGTAATTGGTTTTAGAGGTTCATATCTGCAAGGAGATTCGTTAAGGTGGCTTTCAATGATATGTAAAGCTTTATTTTTCACTTCAATGTCCCATTTAGAAATATCTGTTGTGTCAAGCATGTATATTGGTGGGACCTGGAAAAAAAGCTGCATTAGCGACATCTAGAGGATAAGTAAGTTATTATTTATAACGTCTACTGAATACTAGATGGCGTGGCAGAGATCGTCAACTTTGCTGCCATGCTAGATTCCATTAGACACAGCTACTAGACACTAGATGGCGCTTTCATAAACATGTCAGCGCGCTAAAGAAAATATTTAAATTACATATATAAATAACCAACAACTATCCATGCAATTTTGATTATTTAATTCAGGCAGGCATTATTTAAATGTTTGTATAATTTTACCTCTCTGTTGGGGTGTTCTAAAAATCTTCCACGGACCATTTTATTTTGTCGCCGCGCGTAACGCCTGGTGGCCATTTTCATATTATCTATGCTTAATTGGAGTAGTTTTTTGCCTTCTTCAGATTCTCTTTGCTCCGCAGTCATCATCAGGTAGTCATGAAACTCTTTAAAGCCAAGTGTTTGGAAGACACCTTTGGTGTAGTCTGGTGGTCTAAAAAATAAATGTGTTAACGTTTAGCATTTACCAGTATAAGGCACACCCAATCCGTCCACAGATTTAGAAAGAAGAAGTTTTATTATCGTATCAAAAAATATGTATACATAATTATTTAGTAAAATGATGTAAGTACTAGGTTATTATTTTTAATACAATATATCGCCAACAGATGTCGCTGGGATGGGAACAGGTCACCAGTCTATGAATGGCGCGAAAAAATCTCTAAAAAAACAACAACCAGATTTTTTGTGCAGTCTTAGCGTTCAACGATTCGTAATTATGAGGTTACTAACACTGCGTAGGTATTACTTAGTCGCTTCACTGCGTGATGAGGTTTTAAATAAGGCTTGGTAGGTACTTCTAAAAAGTTCTGAGCAAAAACGCTTGTAAAATAGATATAGGTACATTACGCTTTGAATGCACAAATCATTTCATGTGAGACGTAGCCAAAAAGAGAAAAATGTACATTTTTCTTAATTTCACTCAATAAAGCTCGTACACGAAGCTAAAATTATATAACAATAAATACATCCTATACCACACAAGAGCCTTTTTGCAAACATTATATTATTAGTAAATTGGATGAGACCCTCTTGAAACACTGCGGCATCCAAAAAAGATGAGCAGTGAGTAAAAAAAACAGTCCGGGTGGAGTTAGCTGCATAAACAAGCGGCCGCGGGAACTAAGCGGGCTAGCTGAGAAGAAACCCCACAGATACCCATAAAGTGGCAAGAAGTGACATGTGAACTAAGTACCTACAAGTGATGTAGTGTTACACTTTTACTTTGTTACACTAACTAAACCAATTTTCCTAATCTAAATAATCTCACGAATTTATGTGCTAGGCCGTCAGTTATCTATAGGACTAGCATCTGCCCGCGACTTCGTCCGCGTGGAACCCCCCCTTTTTTGCAGTCGGTTAAAAGTAGCCTAAGTCTTTTCTCAGGCTCCAGACTTTCGTTGTACCAAATTTCATTTTAATCGGTCCAGTAGTTTTAACGTGAGGAGTAAGCGTAACAGACAGACATACAGACAGACAGAGTTACTTTCGCATTTATAATATTAGTAGGGATATATACAGTGAAACTTGTTTAAGAGGGACCTGGATAAGTGAAAAACCTCCATATCTGGAACACATGCTGAGGTCCCGGCACCTTGGCTATGAATTACCTCTGTTAGTAAGACAAAAGCAACCTCTATATCTGGGATAAGTTATTTCTATTTTCTTGTCATAATTACCTCTATAATTGAGAAGTCGCGTGTATTTATCTCTGTAACTGGGATAAAGTCAGTAGGTACACATAGGCTACCTCGGACCTCGGATGTCTCCTCTCTCTTTTACCTACTCGAACTTCTCTAAATCGGCCATTATATAACATAGTTTTAATGCAGTTTCTCTATTAATCGGGTATTTATTTAAAAAAGACCGAAACGAGGATAAAGTCTTTATTATTACGAAAAAAAACTAAAATTAACGTCAGTACCCGAATCAGTAAAATAATCTGCCTCCAACTTTTAATAATTTTGTAAACGTCAACAACGAATTATTAGTTTCAGGAGAACTGTCTTTAAACCACATTTTTGATATTTTTTATGGAAAATAGTGAATTGTTTACAAAATAAGTCACTGTATATACAGTGAAACCTGGTTAACTGGGTCTTCCAAGGGACCTGTAAATTAGTCTCACTTAAAGAGGTATTCCACTTACACAGTGTCCCAGATATCTAGGTATAAAAAAATACCTGTCTCATTTACAGAGGGTTTCATTAACAGAGGTAAGAAAAGAGGTAATCTCTGTTATAGAGGTGTATTCAATAAAGCAACGTATTTATTTTGTAAACAATTCACTATTTTTCCATAAAAAATATCAAAAATGTGGTTTAAAGACAGTTCTCCTGAAACTAATAATTCGTTGTTGACGTTTACAAAATTATTAAAAGTTGCAGGCAGATTATATTACTGATTCGGCCACTGACGTTAATTTTAGTTTTTTTTCGTAATAATAAAGACTTTGTCCTCGTTTCGGTCTTTTTTAAATAAATACCCGATTAATAGAGAAACCGCATTAAAACTAAGTTATATAAAAGAGAGAGGAGACATCCGAGGTCCGAGGTAGCCTATGTGTACCTACTGACTTTATCCCAGTTACAGAGATAAATACACGCGACTTCTCAATTATAGAGGTAATTATGACAAGAAAATGGAAATAACTTATCCCAGATAAAGAGGTTGCTTTTGTCTTACTAACAGAGGTAATTCATAGCCAAGGTGCCGGGACCACAACATGTGTTCCAGATATGGAGGTTTTTCACTTATCCAGGTCCCTCTTAAACAAGTTTTACTGTATATAGTAGGGATTAATAGTATGATAAAGCATAAAATCCGTTCCTTAAATTATCTCCTGAATTTCTCCGTCTACATTAATATTATTTTTTATCAAAATAAGGAAGCATTTACAGGCTCAAAATATAAAATAAATCAAAAGATGAAATGGCCGATTCCATAGACACTTTAACCAACCATAGACGGCGTGTCACAGGAGCGCCTGTGGTCGCTAGCTACCGGGTAACGCAGTTACGCAGCCCGTGATGTTTTGATATTTTAATGTATCTACCTACGCACCTTTATTGTAGGTATCGGGAACATTATGATATCCATGATTGAATAATAATTGTATGTAGGTACATATACACCTAGGTAGGTGAGGACAGACACGATGTTTATAATTTCATTAATTTCAAACTTAGTCACATTTCGTTCTGATATTAATTTTACCATACATAAATATTAACTGAAGTAGGTAGTTACATCTAATTTAAAGATGTAGATACAACGCTATGTAAGGAATTACGCTATTTAATTGGGTAATTAACTATAAATAAAACAGATTATTTACTATTATTGCTCTAAGTTTAACCGTAGCAAAACAGTTCAAAACCCAGAAC
Source organism: Polylopha cassiicola (assembly GCA_038024825.1). Lineage (NCBI taxonomy): Eukaryota > Metazoa > Arthropoda > Insecta > Lepidoptera > Tortricidae > Polylopha > Polylopha cassiicola. The sequence goes on along the minus strand of CP149044.1, from coordinate 7,162,115 downwards.
GGACGCGTGAACGCTGCAAAAAATAAGAACTTATAGGTATCATTACGATTTAAATTACGCGAACTTTATTAATAAAGAGTATATCTGAAATTAGCTTCTTAATTAATAAACTCATTAAGGACCAAAAACAATTACGACAGAGCAATAGACACGCATGTAACCTGAGACCATAGAGAACCGCAGTACCAAACGGCAGATGCCACTCTCGCGGCCGTTGCCCGACAGCCATCTTGGTGTGCAACTTTTTAATTCGTGCTATTGTTGAAGCACACTATGCAACACTTGTTAAGTGCGAATTATGTAATACCTACTTCAGTCCATTTCAATTTCACGGTCACTTTGATTTGAAGGCAGTCCACTGCCTTTTATTGTTTAAACGTCGGAAAGTAGATAGATGATTCACTATTTTTATTAAATGGTGTGAAAATTAAGGGACATCGTTCACGTTATTATTGGAATAGCTTTTTGTGGAAAATTTAATAAAAAATATGAGCTGATTGCATGTATATATGTAATATATTTTTCATACTTACGTTCCATCCTTGATCCTCTGTTTATTGTGTCGATCGTGAAAGTCCAGTAACTCTTGAATGAGCCCATCTTCCAACATAGAATCCACGCGCGCATTTAGCCGATCATCATGGACATTCTAAAATAAAAAATATACCTAGGTATAAATCATCGTTATTAATCACGTAATTAAGTAATAAGGTAATTCGAGAAGCATAGTCTACTCTCCAAGGTCTTTACTACCTAATAGTTAAGAATACTATGTTAAACCTGGGTACTTGTTTTTCTTGAGAAAGTAGGTTAGGAAAATATTAAAGCACGTTCTTTTAGTTCAGGAAATCTACAACTTGCATATCTAAACATAGTTCGCAAATCGCTTGCGCAACACTAGGTGCAACTAATTTCAACGGGTCCCTACGAAGGGTATGAATATGCACCGTTTTATCGACCGGCCGATGCACGACGCCGCGTGCAGTCATGCATTGTTTTCCCGATGCATGCTAGCAAACCGTTGCTTAGCTGCATAACCGCTTAGTGCCTAGAGAAGTTTAATTGGAACAAGTTGGCAACATATAAATAAATATTTCAGTTAGCGAAACAGATATATATATTATATAAATATATAAGTAGGTAGGCATTGTATGCGAAAAATGTATCTGAAAAGAAAATAATAACTGCAGTATAGAAAGACTTGAATCAAAAGGTCGTGGAATCTATTGGAATCGAACGGCCGCGGCGGAAGACCCTATTATTGTGTTGACCAGGCCTTAAGAATCCAGCAATTTAATTTACGTAAACTTTATAAGGACATATTTACCATATGCACTTATACTCGTAACTTACTTCGACCAAATATTCTTTACTTAAATATGTTAGCGCAGGAGTACATTTTTGATTAATCAGTCTTATACAATACTAAATAATTTGTAACATTAGCACTGATATCAAAGTAGATAAGGTAGTGGAGAAGGCATCAGAAATTATTAGTAGCCCTTAGTTTCTTAAGTAGTGTGCCAAACTAAAGACAGAAAATCATGAGGCAGCGGTCACGGTTATGTCATCTGGGTCGAGCGTGTGTAGTCTGCGCCCCACGACCGTCTATGACTAACGAATTACTCGCATGTTGGCCATTCTGCCGAGCCCTGTGTCCTTGTACCAGATGGACTGACGTTCACCGATGTAGGATATTGCGATGACAGGTTACGCGTCGAATAAAAACTGTTATTTATTTATTTAAATACTAAATAGTTGTGATGGAAACGAAGACCTAACTGACCTCATTAAACGCGTCAATATAAAAAATATTATAAAAATTACAAATACTACGTGGTTTATTTAAAAAAAAAAAAAAGGTAATTAAAATACGTGAAATAAGTGAATTCAATATATGTTTATTAATTAGTGATTTTAAAATACATATATTGAAAAAATATAGTGCTAGGTGAGTAGGTACATCCATGAATCTATTAAAAGCATCATTCATCTTATGATACGTGGGTAATAAGTGAGCCCTTTTAAATAAATCTTATCTGCGGGTCAAGGTGCGAAAACGTGTAAATATTCCGGCTATTATGTAGTACAAATAACATATATTACTATTTAAGTACTAACCTATGTGATTATATTTGCTACCAGTCCAGGCTATGGCGAATAATTCAAGTCAAGTACACTCGTAACAATAATAGGTAATATATTTTTTTATCTGTCTACTTGTATTAAGAATTTCTAGTGACTGAGACACATTGTCTGTAGAGCGGATGGCCTATTAAAACGCAGCGTAGACTCTCTACGAGAAAATGTTGCCTAGATACAGCCGGCACTGGTCCGGCCACTGTGGAAGTCCTTGGGGAACACCTATATGCAGCAGTAGACAAAACAAAGTAGAACATGTGCTTATTAATAATGTGATTACATATACATGGCAACATAGTATAAAAACCTATAAAAGAAATGAAACATATAATATACATCTGAAAATCTATTTTAATAGTTGGTGCTGATATCCTTAGTTCATAGACATCAAAGGTACGGATAGATGAAATGAGAAGGCGACTGTACTAACCGAATGGCGCCTGAGATTACAATAATCGTGACGGTAGTCAACGTGTATCATGTTCATAAGTCTTATGTTATGTTACGATGTGGTGGGAAGACTAATAAGTATTCTGCAATGCACGAATGCACAACAGATTGTGTTTGGTCAGATTGTCATCAGCAATTTTGATATATTTTTTAACTTAATACACATATAGGCACACACAAGCGCGTAAAGCGAGGGAAACTTAAGTATGGCGCCAGGGTAGGCACTCCATACATTAGTGACACTGTGCCTATATGGAATGCACGCCCTTTTACACACATATATAGCGTCTGATATAGGCCCAGACTACGGGCCCAGTTTTCGGCCCTGACCTACCCAAAGGGTCACCCAGAATGGGAATAATCATCTTGTACTTTGTAAGAGTAGTAGGTGTTTACCGTAACGCTGCCAAATAAAACAAGCACCTACATATCATACGTAGGTTCGCACTACGCTAGATAGACACACAATTTTTAAATTTGACACATCCACACTAATAGTCCAATTTATTTGCAGAGATTAGGTACACTAAATACATTTCTAAAGCCTGTTAAGTACATAATGTTTAAAAAGTATTTTCCTCAACCTACTGTAAATAAGTCTTCTAACAACCCACGCAAATTAAAAAGCAGAATTATCTTGAAATAATAAACATTATATAAACGTGGGCGGTTCGGATTTAAACGTGAATACTGTTGTAATAACGCAATACGTTTTCATTCATAAAGTTAACTAGCCACTTCCTCTCGTGGGATTGTATTAGTCAGTGAAAGTACTTAATAGAGTTTGAGTACATTAGGAGAAGATTGTTGTTTTATGTTAATTTTGTTAACTAAAAGCATTCGCTTCAGGGAGATATTGTGAAATATTAATTTCCGAATAGAAATAAAAGTATTGCTTTATTACCTATCCGTATTTTAATAAGGATAAGAAAAAGAGCAAAGTTGACGATACATCTTTTGGCATAGTTAAAATTTATGTAAAAAACCTTAACTTTTTGATGACGTTCATACATCGATATCCAATAAAATTTGCAACCTCTCGAGCAAGTGGATTTTATGATCAATCTAGTGAAAGAGTTTGGAGATGCTGAACTTAGTTTGATGAAATATTATATTCATTCAATATTAATCAGTTGTGCGTTGTCTTCGTCGTTGCAGCGCGAGTGTATCACTGACCTAATCAACTCCCACAGAGGTGATTTACACAGCATGCCTTTCGAGTCATAGTGCACTCCCCAGTCTGACACCAAATTTGGGCCTATCTGCAAAGACCTTAGGTAGAAAACCTTTGGACGAGGTATTCTATTGGTGATTTGTAGATTTAACTAACCGAATAGTAAAATTTACAAAAAACACTAAAGAGCCAGATAACGGGTTAGACCTTACAGATTTATCTATCTATATAAGAGAACCGGCTTATTTATTTCATTAAGTACCTACTTTCACTTTTTATTTATGAAATTATTTATAATATTATTATTTTCTGATGTTTTCGTGGTTATTACACATTGGAAGATATTCATGTCAATAAATAAATGTCGTGATGCTTAATAAGCTAACTTTTCTGACGAATAGAGATTATCTCGTTATTTTTCATAATATTTGGACCAACGTTCACGAAGTCAATTACCACATCCAAGTCACCTAATATAAATCAAGAAACGGTGGGCGCAATGACTAGTCGTTTAAGAATGCTCTTAAACTTCCTCAATGATCTAGGTTTCATAGTGCATTGAACCGAACAGATGACTTGCATGCAAAATACGACGCAACAGTACCTAATAGAGCTAGATTTTTTTAACGTTGAAGGCCATGGTCACACACCTGCAGGTAATTTTTGCCGTAGTGATACAGCCACTATTGTTTTCATAGATAGACTTCATACCAAACAACAGGATTGCTCTGCCTCTGAGATAGGTACTTAAATATTAGTATATTATAACAGTCAGGTGTCGTTCAAGTATTACGTGACGCAATTGGGGGTTTTGTAAAAAGTTACGATGCCTTACACTGGTGGGGGGGTTCAAACAATCGTTACGACACGAAACTTTTTATTCTATTAAATTTAGTGCGTTTACCTAACACTGAGGATTAGGTTAGGTTAGGATACGTTTAAAAAGTTTGCTATATTTTCGCATTATTGTAATTTTTACGTAAAAATGGTCACTCGGATGTTACGTAATACTGAATATTAGGGGGTGCAGATAAACGTTACGACACTCTTAAAAAATTGCGTTACGTAGTACTAGAACGGCCCCTCAGTCAATTATATAATCAGTTTTATTCTTTACTTTTCTTCTACATACGTAGTCTCATCTTACTTCTGTTAGCTTAGCAAAATACAGATGTTAAAATAATCAAAAAGATATTCATAAAGTCAGTCGGAAATTACCTATTTGTATGTAAATATTTTTTCCTAGATATGACGCATAAGTACCGAGGAAAGTTACCAAACCTAGCTTCCATAACAGTGCATCGAACTGGGATAGTCACTTGCATACAAAATGCTCTATTGACGCATGTCCTGATCATTAAAAGTAGCTAGGCGACGTCTACTGAATGTAACTTTTAAACCTAATTTGGTCGTAAGGCAAGGCATTAACATTTTCCCCCAAGGAGGTAGATACCGTATCCATTCTTATAGAGGTTTAAAAGTTTAAATCTTAGCACAAGGAACTTGTGGTGAGGGGGTTAAAACCGATGTGAACGAAAAGGGTTTAAGTAGGTATAGGTACACATGTTTTAACAAAACAGGTAAATTGTGGGTGTCAATATTTATAAAGTGGTTAAAAATAGATCAACACACTAAGACTGATTGCGCTCTAGTTGCAAACGGATATGCAATTATTTCGAGCACATAGTTAGGAACAAGCGCCATGCAACTAACACCTTGACCCAATGCAGACCAAACTGGTTATCACCATGAAGCATGCGTTATAAACGATGCTAGAACCGGGCTCTGTAGCTTACCGGCCTTTTAGTCTGGGAATATTTTGGAACGAAACATTTATGATGGAATTAACTCACATATATTAATTTTATGCTGACTTTTCGAAAACTTTACAGATCGTAACACGCTGTGTTTATATGTTTTTTACTACTTTCGTAGTTATAGAAGTCAATTTATAGTAGAAATAAAGTTATATTCTGCTGCACGTTCCCCTGGCATGGTTCATAATTCTTCTATATATAGAAAACGGTACTACTTCTTCTCACTGAATTTCTGAATAATACTGACACTGTGGACGACCCTCCCGATCCCATACTCAATCAAACACCGTGATTACATTTTGTGTTCCTTTACATACGATCCATTGACAAGTTCCTAATCTTGTCAGTGAATTGTTTGTTAACTTTGTTTCCTAATAAACAACAAGTTTAATTATTATTTTGTAACACGTATTATACCTACAGGTTCAAACACAAATTTGCTTTCACGTTAATTCAGTGAAGATTATTATATTCCGTCTAGACACAAAGGTCTAAATATAATATGATGACTAACGGGATTTCACGCAAATAAGATTTGTACAACAAACATTATGTAAACAAAACAATGGCATGACTGTGAAGACCTACTTTTGATCCTGGGTTTCCTTTGTTGATGTTTGTTTGTTATAAAATAATTTCACAGATAAATAAACACCCGCCAAGACGGCTTTCGACCATAGCTATAGATTATAATTATGGTATCATATGATGATTAACACCACACTTGGCCATTTCAGGTAGGTACTAAAGTGCAGTCAATTAGCGAAGTAATTACGACGTAATGAAAATAATATAATCCTAATACAAAGTTTTTGCAAAGTTGTGAGGTAGTTAGTTATTTTAGCCAAACGTAGGTACATATTTAGGTTCCTAGTTAATTTACGATGAAACCCTTAAAATCTAAACTAATCATAAAAATCCTACATAAATTGAATAAATAGACTGTAGTATATGGAAACGGGCGTATTTTATAAGTAGGTATAAGTATATTATCACAAACAACCGACATTTATAATAAAAAACGTTATATTTTTAAAAATATAGATAAAGGATTCAATAACCAAGCTATTATATTGTAAGCTATCGAATATCGTAGTCTAAGCGATAAAAATTCTGTCGATAAATTTTCAGGGAATTACAGTGTCCCTGTAACAATATCAAAAGTTACTTAACAAAGTATATTCTCATGGCACGTTTTGTCAAAATTCTCGGAAATGCCAGCACGCTTTACAGAAATTAATATTCACCTGTCACGCCTTATAAACTCCTTTAAAATCCAAAATAAATCCAAAGTAACAGAGACTACTTAAAAAGTTCAAACGCCACTACGTCTCTGGCCTTGGCCGCGGCCAGCAGACAATTTATTGGGAATAATTTGAGTTTAACTGCCTCATTCATTATCATTACAAATAATTATCATTTTTATACCGCGTTTAATATGTCTGTTAAGCTAGGAACTACAATGTACAATGGCTCTTGATTTAATTACTTATGCTAATAATTGCAATTTACGGCAGTAGTTTTATGAATGAAAAATTCGTCTTTTTCAATTACAATTGGTCAGGGTGGCTGGTTACAATCTCACACAACAACAAAACTATGTACAGACATAAAGAGTTTTAAGAGCGATGTGTACATTGATTATGTTTATGTTCGGCGGTTTACTGGTTTTTTATTCCGTCGCGAATCGTAATAGGTAAATGTTGGTTTAAAAATAAACACGGACCGACCATTTTAGCATGATGTAATTAAATGGTTCGTCATTAATTGTGAGCTTATATTTCGACGTTTCTTGTATTAATTACATTCAGTAACTTTTATTATACAGCTTCCTGGTATTAGGAACAATATGAATGATTGTAAAAATTCTCGTTACAATAGCTATTTCTGGATTTACAAATTTCCATTTTAATTTAGGGATCAGTTCCTAGATTTTTACCCATAGTTTTAAAGTTTTATATGTGCTGTATACACACAAGATGTGTTAAGTGATATTAAGCGCTTAGTAACAAGTAGATTCCCTTTGTCTGTGTGACCTCGAGTGCAGTCATAAACTAGTATAAAATAGTAGTTTTGGATTTGGCGAGTTAATATAATATTCAGTAGGAAGCCAGCTGCCGGCTGACCGCCCTTGACGCCGGCGGCACGCGCAAATCGCCGACCTAGACGTGCCTCCGACGGCGGACGTTTCACGAATTTTTTTTGGGAAAACAATCACGAATCTTTATGAGAATTCCGTGAAAAAGTAAAAGCGTTTTTTGGGTTTCACAGACCAGTGTTATTGTCACTGGCTTGAAACGTGACCACATAAAAAACCATAACAAAAGTTTTGGTGGAACTTTAAGGTACTTACATATTTGAATATCTGGTCACGCTAAATAAGGACTTGTAGTTGTATCGCGTAGACCTGAAATTGATGTTTTGCGTGCTCGCTTAATACCTACAATTATGTATTTATTGTATTATTAAAAAGCCCGATAAGCTATCGTGCTTATTAACAGTATTTTTAAATTTACCAAGAACTACTTATATTATTCAATCTGATATTTTTGAAATACTACAATTGGTACATTAAACAGCTTTTTAAATTACATTAAGTTAGGTTAATACATTCATTATGTTCTATTATAATATGTATCACGAAATATCTCACACGTAGGTACATTATAAAAACAATTATAAATCTACTTAAAAAAAGAATTAGAGAATTTTACTTAAACATAAAACTAATAGTCTAGGTACTGTAAAAACCGAGATACGATTAAATTGTTTCCAAATTCACTCGATTGATCATCTAAACGCAACGCATGCTCTATCATAGCAATATAAACTCAATGTGTCAAACAAAAAGAGGCCTCACGTATGCTCATTTCATATCGATCTAGTTTTTTTATCGAGACTTTTTTATCGTAAGAAGCCATTAACAATCATTGATGGGAGGACTGGCAGCTTTTATAGACGGCTTGTTTTGTAAAAAAAAGTAAGAAAAACATACAGACAGCTGACATCACGAGTTCGCGCCAAAACCAAGAAGGCGTTGGCACCGCAAAAAGACTCCCGCGCACGCCCACACCTAAAAAAACTAATTGTGAACGGTCAATCGCACAATCGCTGCCATTAGATTGAGGTATTTAAAATGTGATTCGCGAATTTACTTTTTTTTTAATCAAAACACAGCTACAGCTAAGCTACCTTAACCAAATTAAAATATTCCAGGTGTTTTCTTTTGGTACTACATATCTATGAGAGATCCCGAACTTACCATACTTTTATATGAGGAGAAATTATAAACCAACGAGCATAGGAGCCTGCGTACATGCGTGTGGTAATTTGTTTTCATCGTTAGCAACACTTTTTTACTGTTCGAGGTCTACGAACGATGATCGTTACCTACTTGTCGCGACCTGAACACTCGTGGGAGAACGTAGGCCAATAACACGGATCCTAGATCTAACTTTGCGTTTGAAAAAGTTATGATTCGGAACGGAACGTGCAAATGGATGCGCTAAGCCGATAAAAGCGTTCAAAGTAAAATGATAGGTTAGTAAAGGGGGTTGTTAAAACTCTTGCTTGAAAAGGTTTACTACGCTTTGGTAGACTATAGTGTTTATAACAAATAAATATACATGCATATATACTTTCCACATATGTTAAGGGTTTCGCTACCCAATCTAGGTACGCCATTGACATAAGTGAAAAAATACAAACTTTGTTTTGATATAAATTAATAATCGACATTAATATGTAAGATTTGTAAAAGGCATTATTGAATTGTAACGAAAACAATGAATTAGCCAGCATTAAAGTTAAAGTATGTATCATATACCCACACAATACACATAACATTTACAAACGTCCAATTAAGATATCGCTGACGTTATAAAAACCCTATATTTAAATAGTTATTGATTTATAATAGAAACAGCTGGTAATGGTAGTGTTTCTCGAGTTAGAGACGCGTTGAATGGATTATTAATCATCAATGAGCTGAAGTGATTTATTAATACTTTGATGCCTCATTTAAATAATTTCGTAGATAGCCTCTATGGCTTAAAGTAGAGCTTTCAACAGTTTTAACTGTAAATGAAAACCTTTGAACTATATTTGTAATTATATAAAATTGCTAGATTGATTTCAGAACTTGGTATTCATTTTTCTGTGTATTATTCTTAGGGTAAACTCGCTATTAAATAAACCGGAACGCTGAATAAAAGAGGTTTAGAAATCTATTAGGAAATAGAAAATATATACTTAATGGAAATGCAGCTATAAACGGCTTTCCTCTTGAATTGGATTGCTCCTTGCATCCCAAAAGTGACCGTAATATCTTTCAGGGCGTAATGAAAATTTAAAAAGTAAACATTCGAAAAATTAAGGAAAAGAAGGGAAGGTTCTGTTTCTATTAGAAATAATTAAATTGGACGTGAAAACTTTTTTATTAGGTATTAGGTACTGTGTTATTAATAGTATAAATATCCGAAGCTTATGTAATATTTCTAATAAGGCGTTTCTTAACATGCCATTACGAATCAAAATAAGGATCATATCGCACACTTAGATCTAAAGGGAGCTAACCGAAAAACCTGAAGATGTGAATTGTGTACACCGTCAATTACTAGAACATCATACCGCATCACCATTATAACTGATAAGGAACATCGCATGAAACTCAGATCAGGTTATCCGATCCATTTAATAAAACAGCGAATTTAGTCAAAAAATTATACACAAAATCAATACCTGACTGCTCATAACATAAAAAAGCATACAGAGATATGTGTTGTTATTTTTTTGAAAACGTGTAAAGAACAGTCAAAACGGAATATCATACATCTATTAACATTTGAAAAAGGTCTTATTATACGATGCCTTGACCGGTTTTTTCGCGACAAAAAAAAGTTGAAAGCGTTATTTTTAAAGAAGTACCTATGTGAATAATGTTCTTGAAGTACAGTCGATAGATCTAGAAAAATTAAATAAGAATGATACTTATCACAAAAAACTTTACCTAAGTAGGGGAGAGGGGGGCTAGTACTAACAGATTTTAAATATTGTCATTTAACTTCTCAATTTAAAAACTTTAAGTTATTATTTTTATACCCGAGTAACGGAAATTTATATGACTTGCATATACTAAGCTAAAAGTTCATCTACATTACTTGGATTCGAAGGGAGACGCATTTGTATAAAAAAAGTCAGCGGTTAAAACTTGCCCCGTTTCGGGGGCAAATATTAACAGCGACGGGGTAAGTATTAACGCTAGTAAACTTGTTATGATTTCATTTAACCATATAAGTAAAAACAAAACAATATTAAAATGATAATTTATTTATTTTTTGACATACAAATGTTAAAAAAAAAAACAATAAAAACTCTCAAATAACATAAATTCTTACCTACTTCAGGTTACTAAGTAATCAGTCTTAGAAAAGACTTTTTCATTTAAAATGTAGTAGGTAATATTTTCTATTGGATTTCAATACTTCTTGCACCGCTAAATCATATACTTCTTTTACTCTTGTACCGTGACACCTTTCGCGGGGGCAAATATTAGACGGGTTAATACTTACCCCGTTCCTTTTGTTAAAACTAGCCCCCGAGGACCTTTTTGGATAAAACTAATTATTAAAAAAAAACTATAGGTATATTTAATAAAATAACACGGGAATTTAATTAACAACTAAATAACCATTCATTATATAAAAATCTGCAATCACAAAAACAAATAATTAAAACATTAATCAAAAAATTCGAGACTTAAAAATGTTCGCTCACCTGCATTTTTGCAGCACCGTACGACAACTGCACAACGCGGAAGCCGGCGGGCAACCGACTTGTCGTGACTTGTTCGCCGACGTCACCCGAACTTATGACCTAAACGTCTTTCCGTATCGTCGTTTAATTTAGTAGTTATAGACTTGTTAATACTTACCCCCGTTAATTCTAGCCCCCCTCTCCCCTACTTACTTAAAAAAAGATCGGTAATGCTATTAAACTTGTGGTTGAACACTTTAGTAAGTCATGCGGTATGTATTTTTATAAAGAATCCTAAATAAACTTATAATGTATTTTTTGTGTACTTGACGAGTACTATATTAATATAATCTCACCATACATTACCGTGTAGTTCCCATAATGCGGTGTATTGAATATTTGAGTGCCGACCAATAATCATCACCCGCTCCGCTAGCAAAAGAACACAAGTTCTACAATGATCAAGTGTAGGTAACATTGACTATCAATAGTGGTGAAAGATTTTACGATGAAAATCGCGGTTATTATATCAGATTCAACTCGCGTATTTTATTTGTGATTACTGTGTTGCTGCTCCGTCGTGCTAAGACTATGGGAACTGTAGTTTTCGAAACGACAGTAAATAAAATAAAATACGCGAGTTAAATACGTTGTAGTTGTTTCATCCCAACTTGACTGATGTTATTAGTTTGAAAGCTTCTTCAAAAAATCTAACTTTTATCAGCGGGCAGACTTATTTAAAAATGGACATTAGAAAATAGTGGATATAATACGCCAAAAGGCCACACGTAATTTCTGACATCAATTATTATGAAAATGTGCAAAATAGTACTTATATCATTTTCCCTGTTATCTTAATTCGTCACGATGTCTGATACGTTTACGCGGCGCGGCGTACTTACGTGCATTTTGTTCGTTAACGATTGAGTCGTTGTAAGCTCGTTACAATCAAACTGCCGCAATTGTAGTTACCGCACTTTACTGTGGGACGCGATGGTGTGATAGCTTAATAGGCCTCCGTTTCCCATTGAGCTGAGACGGAGAATGTTTTTTTTTACTACTTGTTTGAGGTAGTTTGTACAAACGTATATAATGCTGCGTTGAAATTAAATAGAGACGTTATGTACTAGAGTCTACTGCCACCAAAGGAGAATTTATATAAACATTATTCCTGTCAAAACTCTCTTCTATTTAATACAGAAACATAAACTGGTCATAACAAAAGTATCGTTCATTAGATAAACATGGTATAAAGTACCAAAACAATAACAACATATCTGAACGTATGATACTAGTCTTAACTTGGAATCATTAACTTACGCATGTCATGTTAATAACGTGAGCTTAAATCAAGTTTATGTAAACTGACATAAGTAACCAATCTTCTAAAGCAAATTAATATATGCAAATTGTGTAACCGACATACCGTGTTTACCCACATCAACACAGATAAATGTAATTAGATATTTGATTTGAAGATTCTTCAACTTATCGCTGTTTACGTTATTACGTTATCTTCTCATATTAAGGCAGCCAAACTGCCCTTAATGCATACAATTAACGCACTATACGTTCACATACCTGTAATTATGTTGATATAAACGAACAGTGCAGGCAGACGACCGGACAGACAGACCACCTACCAAGCCAAAACAGCCCATTGACTAGTTTAATTGTATTACCACTGCCACTCCCTTTTTTTTGTACAACTAGCATTTTAGTGTTATGATAGATATCCTGACGTAACTGGTCATTGACCTCGAACTAAAAAAATGTGTAAAGGTCAAATTTAGACTTATTTTGCAAATATATCTTTTTTTTAACTAGCATACTTGTTAAATCACAACCTTCCTTACTTGAAATCAAGAAGCATAAAATTACTGGAATAGGATTCACTTTTCATATTAGGTAGGTACTTAAATGACTAAAGACATAAATAAATTAACAGTATAAATAAATACGTAAACAATTTTAATTAATCCCTTACCTTTATAAATTAACATATTCTAATAGAACTTTATAAATGTTTTTCGAAACGGTACTTACTTCCAAAAACTAAATTTACGCGCAATTAATTGACTGAAACTTAAGATTTACGACGATATAAACAGTTTTAATACAGTCATTAGATTCAGATCTGTTTAAATTCTTACAGCGACGAGGAATTCAAGAAATGCGCACGGTGGTGAAAAAAAAAGTTAAAGGTTAAATAATGAAGTTAAATGACCTTCCATAATACATATTGGGATATTACGCTTTGCCATGCTGTATAAAAAAGGAAACGGCAGGTGTGGATACACAGGGCGATGTTAAAGTATCGTTCGTTAACAAATTAAATTTAATTGCCACGATTAATCCAGCTTAATAACCGATGCGTGAAATATTATTATGTATCGGCCAATAATTATCTGTGATTAATATTGTGTATCACGACTCGACGCGATGAAGTTGCGAATTGATTGTAGGTAGTTGCCGAGATGTTTACGTTACAAAACCATCAAACATATTTTGGATGTAAATGAATACTTATTCATGTAAGAGATCCAGTCTGGTGATTTTTAACCGAAACCATCAATTAACTATGGTTCTACGCATTTCCTTTTTGAACTAACTTAATTTATAACTTCATTTACGAAAAGATAATTTTACTTGAAGCGCGTTAATTACTGAGTGTGTATTTATAAAGTATCGAGTCAACTGCAACTTTCATATAATTGTATCTAGGTAATATTATCCTGCATCACTTAATTATCCAGACAATATTAAATTTTCAATTAGTAGACGGACATTTAAGTTACTTAAACATTATAAAAGAGGTCCTTAAATAAATAAACACAAATGTAACATCGACCTGTATTTAGCGAAGGGTGCACAACAGGTGGATGCCACGCGCCAACTACAGCGCCGATTTCTCTTTATTTACCGTTATATTGTGTTTCTTAACATATGTCACTTTATGTAGTGAAGGAGTTTGGTTAAATATGATTCATACAGAAATATAAAAATAAAAATTGTATAAATATTTTGCACAAAAAAATATCTTAATTAGTGTAAACAACTGGAATTTGTCTGTGTATTTTTATTAATATGCTGACTAAGGTATACCTAACTTGCAATTTCTTTAAGACAGGTGATACAAAGCTTTGTACACAGCTGTGTAGAAAGAAATAAAATCTTCTAAATAACTATAATTAACTAAACACAAAACAGTCGTAATGACCTTTTTTTGACGCCATAAATATGGCCCACTTGAATTAGGGTTGTGTTTATTAATATTACAAGAAACGTGAAAACGCAGGGTACGTTTATTTTTACAAATCAAATAAACATAAAGCTAAATAAATATCCATAGAAAATACAAATTGGTGCCTACATTTGAATTCCTTTTCAAAAATGTCATAATGGCTTTGAGACATCAAAAGAAAACATAATAGAATAATCGTGCATTTATAAAAGCAATAAAACATTTTAAACAACCATTTAACACACAACATTGAAGTATAATTCAGCTACAATTTGTATTCTTCGAAACCTAAAGAAAGCGCCTTAAACATATTGCGTTTTAAAAATTATCAAATAAATTGACGTTGTCTATGCTCGCATTAATTATGGGCTGGGTTGAAAAAAGACGTCATAGACAACCCTAGTGATTTATACCCGTGTGCGCACGCGATTACACCTGCGGCGGGTGCAGGGATCGATGTAATGGGTCGGCTGCAGCGATGGCAGAAGTTTAAACATACGTAATATAAGATATCGGTGAATTAGTAATTGCAACGTATTAGTTTTGTGTTTCTTTTTTCATTAGAAATAATAGTAGCATGCACGCGAAAGAGTCTTGGCGTTTTGATGTTGGTTTGTCCTTTTCAAGACAGGTGATTTTTTGTTAGTGACGTAAAGTGATAAAGGATTACTTTTCGTCTAAGAAAGTGGAATGTACTTACTCAGTAGATTTTTATATTTTTTATGTTAGAAATACTGTTATGAAATAAATTTAAATATAAAAATTAATACACAAAAGAAATAGTTTCTGAAACTTTCGCGGTAATGCAAATTGTAAAAGAATAACCGTAATGATTTTAACTGTTATAACAAAATACAATAAATCTGTGATAAAATCAATATGCACGATTTAAATAAAGCACAATTGTTTTATTATAAGAGAGAGACAGACATTTACTTCAGTTCAACAGAAAAAAAAATAAGTGCGAGATGGGAGATATATTATAGTTCCGTATTAATTGACTCTAGAAGAGTGAATTACGAGCAACATTATAATTTTAAAAATATTATATAAACATTTTCCGTTAGTACGTTTTAAGAACTAGTCTTATAAGCATACTTAAACAACACCTTGAGCGTATACTGTTGTTAATTCGCCTATTAATAGGCCTAGGCACTATATAGCGATGACACAATGATGATGGTGACTCCATTTTATATACTTACTTAATGTCTGAACGTAGATTTGCTGAGCAAAAATAAACCATTTTGTACAAGCTTACTAGGGTCCTTTTAGTATCCAACAACTATTCCGTGCCGACAGGTATATTTGAAATAAGCATTATTAAAATAAACATTACACCTGCTAGGAAAAGGAAAAAGTGTGTAGAAATATTGGAGGGAATTAAAGGTAGCAAATATTTAAAATTACCGGTCGGTATTACATCAAAAGTATGTGCCGTTCTAGAAACGTTTATCATTATGGGACAACTTATTATTTAAGTATACTATCTAGATTACTTAAGTATATTATGTTGAAAACAAAAGAAGCAAAAACATATTGATGTCGTTACAGATGTGTATTAAAACCTCTGCAAAGGTATAAACTTTGTAGATTAAAAAATCTTACGTGCATATCTAATCTATCTGTCATGAGTACCTACTGTATATCTACTTTATAGATTCTTTAGTAGTGTTGTATTTGTGTAAATACATTTTGTTTAAGTACCTAATGCGGTAATCATCACTTTACAGAATAATGTGAACCTTAATGAATTACTATAAAAACTGTAAGTTGATTGTTTTAAGAACCATATTCTCTATAAACTTTGCAGTGGAACAGACATTTATTTAATAAGACAAGTAAGGCTAGGTACTTGTTGTTTAAATGAAATCCTTTTACGTAGCATGTATTACTAAATTTAGGAAATTTATTAAGAGAGTGTTTTACGCTCTAGGGATCTACTAAAATGTAAGACTATCAGAAGAAAGACAATTGTTTAGGAACCAATTAAAGATATTTTATAGTGTAGTATACATATATTTGTTAGATACATGTATTAGTATTTCTCATAGCTTTCGAAGAACTACCTTGACTATTCACCGAAGTTATTATTGAATGGCCTACTAGGTAAGTAATTATTTTTTTGTTTATATTTAATATTGTACCTACAGGTTACTGCAGTACTAGCTTTAATGGTTGTTTCAATTTGCTTTTACCGCTTTAAAGACAATTTAACACAAGACATGTGACGTTTTGAGGTTTCGAACCCTAATTCGTAGAAGTTTCACAACAGAGTTTGCACATCAACTGAAATTGTTTCGGTGGCTTTTATAAAAATAACATTTTAATGCGGAACCCTATAGATTAGTTAGTAACTATTACACTGTGTAGTTTTGCTATAATGTCTTTCTTTATCGAGTTAGATCCTATAGCACGAGCTCGCGTGATAGGCTAATCGATTAAAACTGGCGTAATGAGATAAATGCACATCTGTCTATGCACTTAATGTAACTTGGTTTTGCTGTAAGACTTTTTGTTTGTTTACCGCACACGACGCAAAGGTTTTATGGGATTCCGTTACGGAAAATTAATTAGGACGGTCTATAAAATAAATAGTTTTTGATATAGTTTTTCAAGATCTAGGTACAATTTATGTTGAACTTAATATAGAACTTTCAAACAGTTAGGTATTGTAGGTTATGACTAGAATGGAAATGTTATTTAAGTGCCTGTCTATATATAAATTAGGAATCGCGTTTTTAAATGTATCGAGAAATCAATTCCTAAAAGATGACGTAACTACATAATGGATATAAATATTGAATGTATGTGAAGTGCTAATAATTGCTTTAATCTTCATACACCTAGAATAAAGAGCACGCGACCGTAGTAAATAAGCGCAGGTAAATATATTCTCGAGACAAGTATAAAAAAGAAGTGTTTTGCGGAAACGAAGATAATAAACGAGGTGCAATGTTCAGGTGGTGAGCTAATTAGACTTTATCGCCGGTTTTATCCCTTTTGGACACTAATTAAAGGAAAAGGTTAAGCTTCTTAACATTAAACATAAAATAAAACTATTTGACACACGTTCATTTATAGTACTGTAAATTACGGATTAATGGGTAGAGCGACATATCAGCTAAAACCATTAATAAACTTTGCTTAATTTTTGGTCATTACCTACTTTTGGAATGCCATAGGTAGTCCATGTGCAGTGCTGAGCATGGATCTTTTATAACGAAATTTTATGTTTCATTTTGAATTCTGGTTATCAGCTTCCTCCCAGACTTTACTCTTAGTATATTTTTTAATTTATCTTGTAAAAATGGTTTCATATATTAGTTTCTCAAGATTTTCTTTTGTTTTACCTTCTACAACATCTGCCAAAAAATAATGCATCAAATTAAATAATTTCACTACAGTGACTATGTCGTTAGTTTTAATTGTGATTAAAAATATTTCAATTAAGTCTTGCCTCTGACAGGATAATTCTTGCGCAAATCGATCAAACAGGCAAATGACCGGATAAAAAAAGGTTAAATTGCTGGCCATCGATAAATCTAATTATAAACAAAGGTGTGCTTAATAAGTAATAACATTCTGCAGGCGATTAGTTGTACGGCTTTTATAAAGCAATTACTCCTTAGATTGTAGAATAGTTTTTAAAGTCCCACCTTTTTCTATCGGTTCCATTATACAAACTAATTAAGATAAGCTTTATTAATCGAGGGCGCCTGTGCCGCCGTCATTTTATGCAATTTGCTTTCAGATCTAAGTATTCAGATTAATTAAAAGTTTTTACATAAAATGAACCCACATTATTATATTTGAAATGCAAATTTAATTTCTTACTAACTTTTAACAAAACAACCCACAATGTTTTGTTAAAAGTTCAAGTAACAAGATTCCTTATACGTTTGTGCTATGCTATATTTGAAAGTATTGCACACTTTTTATAAAATGCGACATTTAAACTATAGCTGTCTATCCTAGATCACTTCAAGATATTTTACTAAAACGTTTTCTCAGACCGATGCCCCTGGCAGGGCAAGCGTCCTGCGTCAAAAACATCAACAAAGGCAAAAGGGTTCGTATGTAAAAAACATAAACACGAAACACCTGCGCCCGCGCCGAGATTGGCAGGTGCCGCGCCATCTGCCGTCGCTTGTACACATGCCCGGTACAATGTTACCAGAAAAATGTTTATTAGTGTTGCTGATTAATGGAATATATTAGCGGATCCTTAAGATACACAATAATAATTAGTTTCCTAATACCTATTACGGGAGGGATACCGATCTACTTATACCTATTAGCGATAGAGGATTATGCTGCGCAACAGCTTATTGAAATTAACTAGAAGATCATGATTATGTAAATAGTTTATTTATTGATAACCGTGAAAGATGTAAAACAGGAACTACCGTTTAATGATTTTAAATTCATCATCCGTAAAATCGCGTCTCTGAAACAATATTTTTACTTCTTGTTGCCTTTTCACCTGTTTTGCAATGTCCAATCAATCAAAATCAAATGTTTTGAGTAAGCCATTCGTAACTTTTTTAGCGCATAAAGGCACCGATAAAACTCTAAATAGACTATTATCCAGGGTTACTTATTCGGAGGACAACTTTTTTAACCTGTTTGAACTTTAGCGATCTGCTGGAAAGTTGCATATATTAGCCCAGTGGTAATTTAAGGTCGGTAACTAACCTGTTCGCATGTGAGCCACAGCACGATGGTGGCACCAGGTCGCCGCAGCTGACCCTCAGTTAACTTCTGTTGGTCCAGGATCTCGCTGTGCTGCCGACTAGTTTTCAACCATACTTCAATTGACCTGATAACAAAATTATAATTACAGGATAAAGAGAAGATGTTAAAAGCTTTACAAAAATCAGCAGTCTTGAAATTAGAGAACTTAAGTTATAGTGCCAGGTGTAGTGAATTTGTAATCACGAACAACTTGCAACCGTGGTCTCAGAGGGATTCTTACATATAAGCCCTTAATTGAGCGAAGAGCGACTTCTAACAACTAAGTTTTAAAGTTATATCGATGAAAGACAAAATTCGGACATGCCAGCCCTTAGATGATAATATAATTGGAATTGAACTATGAGGACGTAGTTAATATTCCTAAACCTTTGACTGAATTAACGAGGTACTATTTTGTAAATCAGTCTACTTTTGAGATTATGGGAATTGTAAAGTTTTCGTAACGGGGAGAATAACATATGATTTTTTTCGGTACCTACCTCATAAGCACTAGAAAATAATATAATATCAAAATAACCTGTTACCTTAAACAGTAAGTGGCACGCTATAGTACCTACTGAAGTATTGAATGAATGCCGAACATGAAATTATGCGATAAAAATTAAAACAACTACTTCACTTAAAAATTATGTAAAGGTAAATCCCTCGAAAAGTAAAAATTTTAAATGTTAATGTAAAGATCAAGTAGGTACATCAGATATATTAAATTATATTAGTAATGACACGCGGCGGCCAGATTCCCATGGGTATAACAATAAGTGTCAAATTACATTCTTGTAACAAGATTTGAGTGAAGACTGACTTTATTACGATAGTAGACACCTCTCGGAGAATGTGAAATTCTTCTAATTTTACGTTTTCGTGCCTCGTTCAGAATTTATCTAAAAGTGACGTAAATTCAGTCGTAAAGATTGTAGCTATCCTTATTAGTAGACTATAAAATACCATACCGGTAAATAATAATTGCGACAAAATTATGATTTGTTTGCAAATCCTTCTTAAAAATCAAGAATTCCTTGCAAAACTGTTTTTTTTTTATGTCGAGTAAAGATTTTTCTTAGTTCGATTTATCAGCTATCCTGAAAAGTAGCTAAAGTACATTCCGCAATTTTTAAACTAAATTCTAAACGGTCGGTGTAATAATGATATATGTATATTAAATATACACAAACTACTCACCGTTTACTAGCCAGAATCTAAATGCGGCACAAAACTTCCCACAGCAGCTCACTTCGACATAAAGACATTAAGTTTTGTCTTATATTGCCATAATTGCCACTTAAAGTGTCGTAAAAGCAAAGTCAAAGTCGTCCGACAGCCTCGGATTCGGCTGCTAGATTGTAAGACTCAAGTGGAAGTCCAGACCACGTGTTTTATGGCTAGTATGCTGCACTTTAGGGTTAACTATTTTGCTAAGATGGGTATGGTTGTGGTTGTGGAAATTTAAGTGAGGGCAAAAAGTTGAGATGATATTTTTTGTTGTTGTGTGACGTCATCTGTAAAGATCGGGGAGTTTTTATATTATATATTACTATCTACTGCCCGCGACTTCGTCTGCACAGAATTTTTACTTATTACAGCGCACGCTAGAATAGCTCACAGGTGGCAGAATCTTCTTACTTTTTTGATACTTCTCATTATAGTTTGGATAATTCACATAATATCATTACCTATAGACAAAAGGCTTAAGAGTCTCCTTTTAGGAGTCTCGCCACTCGTCCGGTTTTGCAGTGAAGGCCCATTAGCTGGCCAACTGCGCTTCAGTATTCAGTTCTAAAAAAAAAAAAACCTATAGATTATAGCCTATGTGTTACTCTAATGTATAAAACAACTAATTTTCATTTCAAACTACTACCTACCTACTGCATGTAGTACGTAGTGGTAGTAGTAAAAATTCTTCTAAATCAGAATATCGAATACAAATTGAGTCGTAATACTAACAAACTCAATAAGAATAAAAGGTCAGTGCGCATTCCGACGAGAAAGGCATTTATCACGCGATCGACGGCGGTGCAGCACACAGCCCGTGGCAGTCTTTGATTGATAGGTGTCGACACCTTCGGGTAACGGGTGTTGATCATCGTAATATTATTTTATATATTAGCTAAAGCGACACGTCCGGTGTTGAATTCCAAACACTGTTTGCTAACAATTGTACACCGCACAGGTTCGTAACTATTAAGGTACAAATTTTATTTGTCATAATTATAAGAAATGGTTTCAGTACAGAAGTTTTATATTTATGTTTTGTCCACTTCAAGGTCACTTATATACCTACATGTATGTACTCGTATGCTTTTCGAGATTTACATTATAACAATTTTAGCAAATTGTTGACAATTGGGGATAGTCGGAGCTAGCCGTCTAAACATGGAAGCAATATTATTTATAGTAGGTAATACGAGTAAAATGATAAGGTCAAAGTTTTAGTATTAATTCACTAATTGGTGAATTTAAAGTTTTATTATTTGTTCCTGAATATATTATTTCATTCGAACTCGCCCGTAATACTTCCTAACAAAATCTTTCACACGTTTCAATTCCGAACGGTTCCCGTACGCAGATCTCAACGCGTGAGCGTGACCCCGTACCAACACATAAATCAATAACCAAAAACTAAAGAGGTTGTAATAAAAACTGAGTGCTTAATAGACCAGTGTCCAGTGCTCGTGATTTGAAATATTAAAAATAAAAAACGTAAGCAACAGGTGTAGGGTCGTCGAACTACGGTTACATCATTGAGGAAAAAATCAAGGCAAAAAGTTGTATTTAAGTCTCGATGGTTATCTTACGTTACGATGCGTTTTTGTTTGTTTCACATAGAATCCGTATTAGTTTTGATTATGTAGTGGGAAAACTTATTAAGTTGCCGTGAACCGGAATTGCGACGAGCGAACGCTATACCTAATGAAAAATTTGCGAAAACTACGCAGGTGTACTATAGATGCCAGATTTAATACATTCCAAATAGATCGGCACTGTTATGATATGTACCTACTTCGAATGATGAAAATAAAACTTATCACATTGATGTGTTTGTACAATCTATTGAGACTATGGTTTGTAATTTTATATAGGTACTAGCTTCTGCCCTCGACTTCGTCCGCGTGGAACTCCTCCTTTTTTGCAGTCGGTTAAAAAGTAGCCTATGTTCTTTCTCAGGCTCCAGGCCTTCTTTGTACCAAATTTCATTTAAATCCAGTAGTTTTAGTGTGAACGCGTAACAGACAGACAGACAGACAGAGTTACTTTCGCATTTATAATATTAGTAGGGATGCAGGAACTAAACTAAATAATCTTAATTCTTCCACAATACATAAATAGACCTATCTATACCTGTATAGATTTATTAAATAAATTAAAATCATGTTAAATATAAACTTTTGTCAAATAAAGCATTTAAACTTTACGGTTAATACACAAATAATAGTAAAAAGGCACAAACGATGCACAAACTTTTATTACCAAAAAATAGGTAAAAAATGCATGATGAAGCAAAGTTTGCAGTCGTTCCTTGCAGACTCACAGCCGACAGGGAACAGCTAAGTGAATCGATCGAGGTATTTATTGTAAACTTATAAATAATCTAGATACTATGAATTATATTAGAATTTAGGTAGTACTTAAGTACCTAAACCTCGTGGACTGCTATTTGAGGGCAAACAGTTATATGGATCTTGTATGACCTAGAGCCATATTACTTACAACAACTTGGAAATTAAAGCTTTTACAAAAGAGATCTCTAGATTTACCGAATAGACTCTTGTGTAGCCGATTTTCACTTGTTACAAAGTTATCAGCATTTTTGTGATTTTCCGACGAAAGTTGTTAACTTGAAAACGTAAGTTCTCAGGGTCAGCTAGTAATTTATATTTACTTCATATCAACTGGTCATCTTCAGCTGTGACATAGCAAAGTTTCCGTAAGTCATAAAACGAAACGCGCTGCGATGAGCGTACTCCAGTGGGATTTAATTAACTCATGTCCAGCAATAATCGTTATTATTTTACGATCGGTAGTAAGCAAATTAAAATTCATCCCAACCTTTCGCAAGGAAGAATTGGCGACTTCACGGACACTGTCATTTGTTTTCTTTGTGGCCCTCGAGGCAAAGTGAATTAAGTATAACTTTTATCTTTCCCCCTTGTTCAAATCACAGTTTTCCGTTTCTTGTGTATGTAAAACCGTGATTTGATTGGTTTAACGAGAGCGTTGCTGTTGTTAAGTTAAATAAAAAAAAACGTAACACCTTAAATAAATGATTAGTGTTAAAAAAATATAAGCATTGAAACTTGTTTTTGCGTAGGTAATGATTCTTTACAGAATCACAATAAGGCGACCATTGAACTAAACAAGAATAAGCGTGTAGGTGATGAGAACTTCTGGTTAGTATTTTTATAAGTTCTCTCGTTCTGTCTTATTTTTTTTTAAACTAAATAAGCTTTGATTATCAAGAGCTTCTCGAGTCATGAAAAAAAGAACCAATGTTTTACGGTTCACATAAACTACAAACAGCAGTATCTACTCTGGTGGCATTTTCTGTATCGTGTAAGCTAAAATTAATAGCTACTTTTTTCAAACTCAAACTCAAACTCAAATAATCATTTATTCAGGCTAGGCTCTTACAGGCACTTGTGAATGTCAACGTTAAAATTAATATTCTTTTTCGATTCAGCAAAAAAAAACCTCTTGAGAAGAATCGAGAATAAACTCAATGAGGTATAATTTTTTCAATATAATAATATTACAATTTCACTTAAGAATAAATTATGTACAAATTACAATATGTATGTACTTAATCTAATTACATTTTTTAAAAAAAAATTATAGGAGAAAATAAAAAAAAATAAAAAATAACAATAGGTACTGGACAGTGTTGGCATCAATCGGTTACAAATGTAATCAAATTACTAATTTGATTGCTCAGTAACCGATTACTCAAGTAACCGATTAGTCAAGTAACCGGTTACTCCAGTAATCGGTTACTGACTAATCAAGTAGTTTGATTAGTGTAATCGTGTAATCACGATTATTTGATTACTTTTTCATTGATTCCCATACAAATATCTGAATTCCCGTGAAAGCTTAAGAGATGACGGCTCCTGCAGGACTGGTTGGTTGTCGTAGAGGGGTGAATATAATTTTCACTCGTCATGATGTCTCCTGGTGATGTTGATGTTGGACACTAAAGATGACTAGGTACTAGATCTCGAAGATGGATAAACATACACATATCGGGTTTGGGCTCATTCGACTCGGCATGACGAGCACTTTCTAAACACATTGTGACAATGTGCGGTATCCAGATACCCACATCCTTTTAACCCTACCTACCCTCAAACGTACCGAACAAAATCGCGCGAGGTGCGGCGGGGAGACACGCAGTGCACCGAGCTACGACGCGCGCGCATGACTTGGAAAAGGAACGCGGATTTTGGAAAACGTGATTTTGTGTCAAGGAAAAGGAATAGCGTTGTCTCCCGAGAACCAGAAGACGAACTACTCTTACCCGATACTAAGTCAAGGTACGTCCCAGATAATCTTCCCCCTACACATTGTCACAACATGATGTTGGTAGTGCTGATGATGAACCCTGAAGACTTCTACGGATCTCTAAGATGCATGAACATAGGCATATCGTGTTTGGGCTCATTGGACTCGGCATGACGAGCACTTTCTAAACACATGATGTTGGTAGTGCTGATGATGTACCCTGAAGACTTCTACGGATCTCTAAGATGCATCAACATAGGCATATCGTGTTTGGGCTCATTGGACTCGGCATGACGAGCACTTTCTAAACACATGATGTTGGTAGTGCTGATGATGAACCCTGAAGACTTCTACGGATCTCTAAGATGCATGAACATAGGCATATCGTGTTTGGGCTCATTGGACTCGGCATGACGAGCACTTTCTAAACACATGATGTTGGTAGTGCTGATGATGAACCCTGAAGACTTCTACGGATCTCTCAGATGCATGAACATAGGCATATCGTGTTTGGGCTCATTGGACTCGGCATGACGAGCACTTTATAAACACATGATGTTGGTAGTGCTGATGATGAACCCTGAAGACTTCTACGGATCTCTAAGATGCATGAACATAGACATATCGTGTTTGGGCTCTATTGACTCGGTATGACGAGCACTTTATAAACACATGATGTTGGTAGTGCTGATGATGAACCCTGAAGACTTCTACGGATCTCTAAGATGCATGAACATAGACATATCGTGTTTGGGCTCTATCGACTCGGTATGATGAGCACTTTCTAAACACATGATGTTGGTAGTGCTGATGATGAACCCTGAAGACTTCTACGGATCTCTAAGATGCATGAACATAGGCATATCGTGTTTGGGCTCATTCGACTCGGTATGACGAGCACTTTCTATTGATGCATCTTAGAGATCCGTAGAAGTCTTTAGGGTACATCATCAGCACTACCAACATCATGTGTTTAGAAAGTGCTCGTCATGCCGAGTCGAATGAGCCCAAGCACGATATGCTATGTTCATGCATTTAGAGAACCGTAGAAGTCTTCAGGGTTCATCATCAGCACTACCAACATCATGTGTTTAGAAAGTGCTCGTCATGCCGAGTCGAATGAGCCCAAACACGATATGCCTATGTTGATGCATCTTAGAGATCCGTAAGTCTTCAGGAGTTCATCATCAGCACTGAACATCATGTGTTTAGAAAGTGCTCGTCATGCCGAGTCGAATGAGCCCAGAGCACGATATGTCTATGTTCATGCATCTTAGAGATCCGTAGAAATCTTCAGTTCATCATCAGCACTACCAACATCATGTGTTTAGAAAGTGCTCGTCAAATACCGAGTCGATGAGCCCAAACACGATATGTCTATGTTCATGCATCTTAGAGATCCGTAGAAGTCTTCAGGGTTCATCATCAGCACTACCAACATCATGTAATGTTTAGAAAGTGCTCGTCATACCGAGTCAATGAGCCCAAACACGATATGCCTATGATGCATCTTAGAGATCCGTAAATCTTCAGGGGTACATCATCGGCACTACCAACATCATGTGTTTAGAAAGTGCTCGTCATGCCGAGTCCAATGAGCCCAAACACGATATGCCTATGTTGATGCATCTTAGAGATCCGTAGAATCTTCAGGGTACATCAGCACTACCAACATCATGTGTTTAGAAAGTGCTCGTCATACCGAGTCGATAGAGCCCAAACACGATATGTCTATGTTCATGCATCTTAGAGATCCGTAGAAGTCTTCAGGGTTCATCATCAGCACTACCAACATCATGTGTTTAGAAAGTGCTCGTCATACCGAGTCCAATGAGCCCAAACACGATATGCCTATGATGATGCATCTTAGAGATCCGTAGAAGTCTTCAGGGTACATCATCAGCACTACCAACATCATGTGTTTAGAAAGTGCTCGTCATGCCGAGTCCAATGAGCCCAAACACGATATGCCTATGTTGATGCATCTTAGAGATCCGTAGAAGTCTTCAGGGTACATCATCAGCACTACCAACATCATGTGTTTAGAAAGTGCTCGTCATGCCGAGTCCAATGAGCCCAAACACGATATGCCTATGTTCATGCATCTTAGAGATCCGTAGAAGTCTTCAGGGTACATCATCAGCACTACCAACATCATGTGTTCAGAAAGTGCTCGTCATGCCGAGTCCAATGAGCCCTAGCACGATATGCCTATGTTGATGCATCTTAGAGATCCGTAGAAGTCTTCAGGGTACATCATCAGCACTACCAACATCATGTATTTAGAAAGTGCTCGTCATGCCGAGTCGAATGAGCCCAAACACGATATATCTATCTTTATCCATCATTGAGATCCATAGAAGTGTCTTCAGGGTTCATCATCAGCACTACCAACATCATATGTTTAGTAACTGCTCGCTGATAAAGTCTTATTCCTTTAAAAAGTAGTTAGTAATTACGATTAGAAATTAACGATTGCGATTACAGTAGTTAGCAATCGTCAATCGGTTACTTTCAACTAATCGTCAATCGGCTAATCGCAACTACATGTAATCGCCTAATCGTCAATCGTTAATCGCGATTACATTTTTGCCAACACTGGTACTGGAGATGTATAAGGTCTCCAGATGTCAAAAGACTAAATTAAATTTACTGGAAATGTAAAGGTTTCCAGGAGTCAAATATAAAATAAAATTACAGGAGAAAAAAAAGAAAAAAATACACAAAGTAAAAAAGACACTATGATGTCTCTAGTCAGATTCGTTCAAAGCAAAAGTATGTGAATATCACTAAAGTCCCCACTTGCAGACATGAACAGACCGGACCCCACAAACAGCACCCGTTCACGAGTATAACGTGTATCTCAGCCATCGCCTCCCTCAACCATATTGTAGGGAAGGTGGCGACCCGATCAACAACGCCACTGTAAGCAAGCCCTTTAAGCGAGCATGACGTGCTCAAGCTGCCGGACAAAACAAAACTAATAAATGCTAGTATTCTTGTCCGGCGAGAAACATCACATTGTGCCTTAGAACAACTTAAAACATAAAATAATTAACACTGAGTCTTACATCACTAATCACGAAACTATATTAAGAAAACTTTAAGAACATTTCCAGGCTGCAGGTAGCTATGTACTATCGCATGCTGTCGGGGTATGCCATTTTAGAAAAAAATTGCTTGCACTTGTTTTGCTTTACACACACAACCAAAGCAAAACAATTTACTATACTCCGGCCCCAAGTTACTAAAATGAGTCGGCGTATAAACAAAAAAACTATTGTTACACAGCACCTCGAGTTGTTATCGCCGCGCCCGGCGCCCTTGCCTTTTTTAGCTTTCCAAGTTTTACGACCTTCTTTTTGAACTTTTGTTATTTGGAATTTGTATGAAATAACATGGTTTAGGTATTATCAAAATAACACATCACTCCTAAAGTATACCTACAAACAACCTCCTCTTTTTAATTATTTCGTATAATAATTATTATTTATTTTCATGTATTACTATTATTGCATAGGAAGAATTATATTATTACCCACTCCTGTATCCCTAAACTAGAACACACGTGCGGAAAAGCAATTAAAACCAACCACTACCAACATGTAGTGTTTTATTGTTATCTTCATATATGGTTGTAATGTAATGACATTGACATGTCATTACGCCGAAAGAGTTTAATACTTTTGATGTCCAGGTAAAACCGACTACCTAATTCTAACGTCTATTGTTTAAAGGAGGCAGGTATTGCGCACGTCCCAGACTTGAGTCAGTTTTATTGCCTTCCTTTGTTATCGTTTCCTTTCATATTTAACAACAACAACATTTTAGAATAGATAGATAATAAAATAATAACTAGGTAGTGCATTTGTCTGAAAATACCCAGCCGCGGCTATTAAGAAATGCATTTTTCCGATTGTGTCGCAGGTGTCGTCAGAGAGTGTATTACTAAGAATAGATAATGATTATATTAATTACTGCAACTTAAGTACATTTACTTAAAAAGCTCCTTTATCTTCTACAAAATCTTTTACAGTATAATACGCCCTTTTAATGAGATGTCGTTTAATATGTGCTTTAAATTTATTATATGACAAGTTCAACAAATCTGCTGGTATTTTATTATAAAATCGTATACAGTTCCCCATGAACGACGTACTCACTTTACGGAGACGGAAACCTGGCATTATCAATTTATTCTTATTTCTTGTATTGAAATGGTGTATATCACTGTTACATTTAAACAAGTCACGATTTTTATAAACATATAAAATGTTGTCATAGATGTACTGCGAGGCTACGGTGAGGATATTTATTTCCTTGAACTTCTCTCTCAAAGAAACACGAGACCCTAGTTTATAGATTGAACGAACAGCGCGCTTCTGTAATACGAAAATAGACTGTATATCAGCAGCGTTTCCCCACACCTTTTTACCTTGCTAGATTTTTTTAGTCGAAACTTTAGTTAGGTACGAATTGTATACTGTCGAAAAAAGTCATTAGGCAACTAATATTCGTCATGACATTGTCTTGTAACGCACACACTTATAAGAATTTCCCACTAACTGCACGACGGAAAAGTGTTGTGGTTTATTTAGTCAAACAATTTAGAAGACCTTCGCAATAACTCTATACGTCTAACACACTCATCTTAATTATCAGTTACCTAATTAGTGCTAGATTACCTGATTAATGTTGTATAGATGCAACCCAGATAGAATAATCAAGTAAGACCTTTAATTGACACTTATAAGCACAAATGCTATATGATGTTATTCCTTTATAGCAGATAGCTATATTTAAATCTCTCATCGGGTTAATAAACCGCGATGGAACGGCTTCCTGTTCAATCAATTAAGCTGTTCCTACGCTGTAAGGGCTGTTTGCAGATCGTGTTACCATAATCCTCCTTCACCCAATCAAAGGTTACTAACTGGAAGAGAAACTTTGAGATAGGTACATTTTGGTAAGGATAAAGTCGTATGTTTTTACCTATGTACTTCTTCTAATATTTCGCTTTGTAATTAAAAAAAGTTCAAGGTTGTAAACTTGTGATGTCTCGTTATGTGAAAATTCTACAGGCGGACGTCACAAGAAACTATAAAAGGCTGAAATTTAATATCTTTTTCAAATAGGTAGAAGGAAATATATATGTCCAATTTTCCACTAAATTTATAGGCATTTTAGAGTCAGTTAACTCATTCAGTTATAACTCTTATAAAATAGAACTGGATTAGGTATTCGTTTACCTAAATAGACAATATAAAAAACCCTCATGATAATAATATTATTCATTAGTTCATAACCTGTTCTCCGAATTATCGTTAAACTTGAATATCGCTAAAATTTTCCACACATCTGAAATTGGTCTTATTTTAAAGTAACGCCACACGGGGTGTTGTACATCGGTAATAGAACGTGGTCGAACACCACACACGCCGACACATGTTGCCGCACATGTTTCCGCTTTGTCCAACCGACTCCATTCTTATACAACACGCGACACGACATTGTCTACAAATATTTTTGAAGCCTGTACTTTGCACCTTTGCTCTTTGTGCATTTGCATTTGAGGGCACGGCAGTGACTCCGCCAAAATAGGCAGGGGCGTCCATTTTCTCGAAGCGACTCGTCTCATTTACAATCCGTCATAACTTACCTTCACATAGATAAATAATGAAGGAGCTAACATATCTAGAATAAGGTGGTAATATGTTAGCAGACTCATCGATATTACGTGGTCTAACCTAAAGTATGCTATGTACCTATTATCAAAATGTAAATTGATTAAGTACGTTAACGTAATCTTAAAAAAGCACTCGATTTGATTTCATAAAACATATAAATGACATTATAGATACTAATATTATATATTGAGGTAATTCTACACATAGGTACCTACTATAGCAAGATGTTAATGCTAGAGAATGGAGTTCGTAAAATTATAAATCCTATTAACGTGAGCAAATGGAAACGAGTAATATATTTGGTGACAAATTTTCGAAATAACGCGCGGCCCCATGGGCGGATTACTCGATTAATTAGCATTAAATACAATTATTACATTACATCGTATAAGAGTAACCTTATACCTACTCTGAATTGGTCTATTAACATCTCATAAATTCATTAATACGGCTACATTTCTTATATACTCACGAACGATTCGGATTATGGTGCTTAATATTATAATAATAAAGTTTAACTACGAGAGAATTAAATAATGTCACGATGAGACATCTGGCCTGTCACACCGGATTTTTTGTCTAATGTTGACATATGTCTCATGTATAATATGAGATATCGGATATACATAACATGGCACGCGAATTAATTCGATGATTGGTTGTCAAATGGTCTTTAAGGTTGGCGATTTAATTAGGGCTTTAGTTTTAAGCCGTTGAGTCATGATCATATTTTTTAAACCTAGGTACATACTCGTATAATACATAATGTGTACTAGGTAGGTACCTTATTGCGTAGTTTACAGTACTCTAGTATATCTCCATTAGAAACTAAATTCCGGAGGCGGTGATTATATACACTTCTGACATCGATCTATACACAGGGTTAATCAAATAGGTAGAGGATTTAGTACCTACTAAAATAATAATACCATTATTATCACTAACATTGTTTCTTTGTCTTATATAAATAATTAAATACTGTGATATCTGTGGTAAATACTCGAGTAAATAATAAAAAAAGACTACGAACTATTTAATGTGTCGGACACTGTCTTGCTCTTTAATTCACTTTTTTTCAATATTCTGAATTAATGTTCAAAAATAAAAGTAGGTACTTCGGTAGCCTCTTCTTAAGTGTAAAAAAAGAGATTATTACTTTGTTACAGACAAGTGACCAATTAAATTTCACGCAATATCTCCTACCGTGATAACATAATTATACAATTATAAATCTAGAATTATAATTCAATCCTCTGCTAAATCTGTTTCGGGCAGGCCTGGACCAATGCATGTATATTATAATAGTTTTTCCACTACTGACCTAATACAATATTAATAAACTAATAAATGGATCATTGCTATAAATTATATTGCTTGCGGGAGAAACTCATCTTCCACAGTTTATTACAATACGTTTGTAATTATAATTAATAATGATTACGAAAACGTTTAACAACATGTGTTTCTTTTGAAACTTTTATAAGAATTTTATTTACCGTTCATTTTTAGTTCGCTATACGTAAGTTAATTTTATTTTCATTCAGACCACCATTCATAAGTTTAGGCATATTCATACGATGTAAGGTTGCTATACCTATGTAACAAGTACCTACGCTAGTTTCGTAAAGTTTTATGTAGAGTTCCGATTGAATTCTGAATTTCTTATGTTGTATCAAATTATATGTAACAGCTAAAGTTTGCACCGGCAGGCACACCCATGTTACGTATAGCATAGTTACTTGTGAAGCATTTTACACATAATTTAAAAGAAAGGATGCGCTTGTTAAAAGTTTAAGATAACCTTGTTAAAATTACCCATTCTGTTATTCAAATGACGGTACAACTCATACAGACGGAATTCGGACGAAGTTAGACATTTATATGAATAAAATTACGGAGTCTTTACAAATTTCATTTGAAATCTCTACACCTTTCTAGTACCGATGGGTGGAGTTAATTTCAATCGTTGATTAAAGAAGCATTTACCTCTGAACAATTGGACATTGTTCATGATTGTTCTTACCCGATACCATCTGAAACGTGTTCAAAGAAAAAATCATACTAACAATAACTAGGAGATATTGCTATCATCGCGTCTTTGCCATCGGGAGGTAGACAGTGATGGATCATTAATCACCCGGCACCAGGAGGCGACGCGTGTGACATAACAGACAAGGAAACAAACGAAAACCGACATTAAAACAATACATTTCCTTTTCATTTTGAATCTTATTGTCTAGGATTTTGGAACGCTACCAGTTTCCTGCCAGCAACTAACAACTTTGTACAAGAATAGGGTAACGACGATACAATTATTTTGAGTTTTTTTAACCAGCATCGTAGTGCGATGACCTCTCTTTAAACGAGAATCGATATTTAAGTACGGTTTTTTGTTTAACTTTTTATATTTTGGATAATGTCGTGTTACACGTGTTTTTGTTTGACGTTGATAATTTGTAATTCGAACATGCTAAAAGGCGTCTGAATTATAATGAGACGTGAAAACGTGTTTAAATTCATAATTATTCCGCAGAGATATGAAACTTTATAATATTTAGAGAAGTGTAATCTCCAAAGTTTTGTACTGAAATTAAAGGGACAGTAAACTTTTATTTTAATATGACGGCATGTACTAGACACAAAATATGATGACTTAAAGTCTGCAATTAATAAAGACGCTGAATTAATAACTATATTTCACTTTTGTTATAACTAAAATGTTAGTTAATTACTTCTCGATCTCCTGACTACGAAACCTGAGGTTGTGGGTTCAAATCCTGTTACGGATACCTACTATGAAACATGAGCGAATCTTAGTTGACTTCAATTTATTTAATTTTATATTAAATAGTTGTTATATTAATTGGTGTACTGATTGGTGTGAATTTTCCAAAATTATTTATTTATTTCAACTAGCTAGTAAGGTTTCTAAACTTTGCAGTTATATGACGTTGTAATCGAATAAATAAAACAACGCACGCACTTTAAAAAATAAACGTAATTTATTTTTTAATCTGTCTGCCTATGATTATCTGTCGTTAATTCTAATCAAAACGTGCCAATTAGGTCATCAAAACATTCCATTGTTCCCATTTTTTAACGGCATCAACGAGAATTCGATTTCGTAATTCTACAAAACTCTAGTATGCTTCTAGAAAAATCCATCCACCACTGACCATTTGCATTCCAACTAAACGATTATAAAGTCTTCATTCTTTATTTATGCATAGCAAACATATGTCTAGCCAGAATGATCATTTTAGAGCACCGAATGAGTTGAGATTTAATATGATATTAAAATTTCCATTACAGATTAACCTAAATAACC
Organism: Polylopha cassiicola; assembly: GCA_038024825.1. NCBI lineage: Eukaryota > Metazoa > Arthropoda > Insecta > Lepidoptera > Tortricidae > Polylopha > Polylopha cassiicola. The sequence goes on along the minus strand of CP149044.1, from coordinate 7,128,268 downwards.
CTAATTGGCATTAAAATTGCAATGGAATGACTCGAGAGAATGCGTCGAGCATACTTATGTACTAATTAATTGGCGGTTAGCAGTTTGCAGTTTTGTTATTTTATAAAAAATGTTTAAAAATTAATTTCAAAATCCTTTTAATTTTATATCCATAATAACTATTTAGATCACCATCCATTACATATTTATTTTATACTAGCTTCTGCCCGCGACTTTGTCCGCGTGGAACTCCTCCTTTTTTGCAGTCGGTTAAAAAGTAGCCTATGTCCTTTCTCAGGCTTCAGACTTTTTTGTACCAAATTTCATTTAAATCGGTACAGTAGTTTTAGCGTGAAAGCGTAACAGACAGACAGACAGACAGAGTTACTTTCGCATTTATAATATCAGTAGGGATAGGTATATGAGACTTATATACTGTGATATATATTTTAAAGAAATACACTATTCATTTTATTTTATTTATATCAGAAATTTATAAGAAACACTACTAGTAACTCCGTAACAACTGAAACTTTAAAGTACATATGAGATGAAATTATAACACATTTTCATTATTCGATTACGGAACTCTAAAGCCGTCTGCTCAAGGAACAGTTACCACACATCATGATCAATCGGATTCCGTCACAATTTGCGTCAACTCATGAATAGGTGTGTTTGCGGAGGTAATTATCATGTCGCCCTGCGACGTACGCGATGGAATGCGAGACCGCACTCTTTGCTTTTACAAATCATCCGTTAGCGGAAACTAATACTAATTTCGTAACAAAATACGACTAAACGAAAGACCAAAGGAATGGCCAATATTGTTAGGAAATGCACATTGTTTATAAAACTCTATTCCTCCGTCTTCAACTCCCATCGACTGGATGCCCCCGTCATCCAATTAGTCGACCTTTAACTGAGCTTGTGTCATCCATCATAGACTATCAAGCGTTTATTAATTATAAAATCAAACATTAACGTTAATATTAAACATTACAGTAATAAGTTTCCAGTTTTTTTCGATGTCATGAAATAAAACAAAAACGGATTCATCCTTTGTATTCGTATTTTAAACTGATATTTCGAAAACTTTTACAGTAGGTAAGTACCATTACATTTTCAAAATTAAAATGATATCGAGAACCAGTTTACAGCATACCTAGATTTAAAATAGGTAAGTACCTAAGTATGTTGGTACCTATGTATATTTTCTTAATTGTAGATACAGCCTGCATTATTGATTCTGATCTACTCGACGAGGAGTAGTATAGGTGTCATGATTGCGTTTTTATGATAACCTATAAACCAAGCAGGTATCTAGACCAAGGTCTGATGATGCTCATTGGAACTTCTTTATGGCTGATAGCTGCAATAGCTATTGGCGGTTACAAGAATCCAATAAACTGATGTAATGAAAGGTTTATCTAACGACCTTAAGGGCCTGATGGTTTAGTGGTTGGAGTCACTGACTGAGGTTGCAGATTCGATTCCAACTAAGGGCAGATGACAGTGTAATGAACACGAACATCTGTAATTAAGTCTTGGGTATCTTATATGCATGTTTATTCGTTTTATAGTTCCCATCATACCAACTTTGCTTTATGTAGGACTAGATCAATTGGTGTGATATGCCACTCATTAATTTATCTAAGCATATTATATTTGATCACTGCCCCTAAAAAGAGTGAAATAAAAAGGATATCAATAAAACTGGAAAAAAGAGATTTTTGCTTTTAGAGGTCAGTTTTTGTTTTTGTTGATAAAATAATACTTTGATGACAAGGTGCAATAATTTGTGTTTATGCATGCAAATTCCGATTCATTCTGAAGTCTTTTTAGGTACCGCGTATATTTGATGTGACCGCCAATATAGTATACACATGGTCGGTAGATTCATTATCAGCAAAAGATGCCACTTCTTTATCATTATTACGTGTTTCTTTAAATTTTAAATTCGGGCGTATAGATATCTTTTTGATAATGCAAAGAAAATATAATATAAGTGACATAATTTTACCAAAATGTATAAATAACCATACCAATAACAGACTACGTATTACAAATACAAAAGTTAAGTATGCTTTATGTTAAGAATATAAATACATTCTCAATTTTCTTTTTACATACCTGTATGACGCATGGTAATATTATGTTATGTGTATTTTACTAATCACCAGTAATTTAAATTACAAAATTATCAAAAACTTAAAAGGATTTAAATATAAACAATCCAATAAATGTTAAGTGTCAGCAGTAAATTTAAAAACACAGAGATAATGATATGGAATTTGCACATTTTTATGATTGGGGATGAGTATTATTTTAGTCTTTTGATAACAATTTTGTTTTTCTTACCGATTTAAGATATTAGTGCGATTGTTGTATCAAAATAGAACAAATACAATTAACATTTAGAATTTATTATGACCTCATGTTTTTTCATTAGGTATCTCTTCATATTAATGTGAGCAAGTCTCGTATGCCGGACGATGCAATCTCAAGAACAACACAAATAGTTTTCACCTAATGTCAATGAACGATATATTATCTCGATATGAAGATTTAATTTTAAAAGGTCTTATTAACAGACGTTGCATTACTTCTATATTACCTATTTAAAGCTAAATCAACAGTTTTTTTTACAAAATTTTAGAAAAATTAATAAGCATATTAAATATTCATAAATCGTTATGAACTTAATGAGCGCTAAAGTTCTAAAAGCTCAAACTGGACAAAGACCTCGGTGGTCTACTGGTGGTAATTACTATGCTTCGGTAAGTCCGACTTCAATGGCATACCTGGCGTGAAAAATAGCTTAACGCTAATTATAAGCGTGTAAGTCATGTAACATGAATCGATAGCGCACAGCTTAATAAAGGTATGTGAGCAAACATGAATATAAATAATCATTTGATGAGTTTTTGATGATGGAGATTCTGTTTACGGTGATGATTCGTTATTAAAAGTTTTTTACCTAAGATGTTTTATTATGAAAAGGTATATTATTTTTTTATAATTTGACCTGTAGGTACTAATTAAAAAGCTCTGCAAGACGTTTCGTTAACGTGTATGCTATGTCAGTGCTTAGGAACATACTCCCTAGTTAGTACCTTTATAGAGTCACCACGAAAAAAAGCATTCCTTCGTGCTTTTTAGGCATTTTTTTTTTTATTTTATTTTATTTTTCTTTATTAAGGGAAACAAACAGCTTACATCTAACTTATGAATAAAAACTAAGAACAGTACATTAGCCAACAAAGTTTCCACTGATAAATTTTACTTATTAAAAACTATATTTAACAAAGTTAGCCAAAAGTAGTCAGTATGAAATTACATGAAACATAAATAAAAAAGATGAACATTATCTTTGAGAATCTAGAAATAATGATACAAATTAACTAGCAAGTTAATGCCTAAAAAGAGGACAAGCAAAATAAAACTGGATTAAGTATAATATTTTTAACTAAGAAATAATATTTAAAATAGAAAATCAGAGATATCCGTTAAATAAGCTATCTTGTATTGTTCATCAGTTTTGACATTCGATCAAAGGCTCGTTTTATAACGGCTATGAATTATTAGGTAACAACCGATAGCGCGTCCAATCGATCTATTGTGTAGCCGCCTCGCGTGAAGTTTACACCTTCGATTAACGATTTCCTATAGTTTTTGTTCGCCGAGAAAATAGATGTAAAAAAAACTTTATGGGAATTTGAATTATGTGCGAATATAAAGGTATAGAATATAATGAGTTACAACTAAGAAAGCAGAATTTATGTTTCATGTGCCGCGATAAATAATAAAATAAAGTAAATATATAAAATTTGTACGTTATATGGTTGTGGTTCATGAAAATTCTTAATCTCAAATAATAGAAAAATGGAGGCTGATACGTATATAAAAGTAATCACTTATAACTATGCATATACAAAAATGTAATAAAGTTTAATTATTGAGTTGATGTTTTCAAGAAAAAAATATTAAAACATTGCAAACTTAAACACATATAAATAAACAATAAAAATAAAAGATAATTACCATCAAAGTAAATAACGTTTTACTTTACCATTGTTCATTACGAACAAAAATAACCGCAAACGATAAAATATGAAATGTCAATAAGTTCACAGAAAATTATAACCATTAAAAACCACACCTATGTCTCTATCCATAGGAATCAAAAGAACTTTTTTATACACAGCGATATACAATTGTTTATTCGATAACCATAACCTAGATTAATTATAAATTTTACTGGCCATAAACCATTTAAAAATTGCCTACAGTTACCCATAAAGGATATGCTACTCATGCGTTATGTTTATCAATTAAAGCTTTGCCGAGCGCAGGCGCAGGCTTCGAGGGTCGTAAAAGCTCCGACAAAGCTTGGACAAAGCTCCGTAAAAGATCTGTCGGAGCTTCGACAAGCCTCATCTCGACTCGACAACGTTTACTAGGGTCTAGGTCAACGTCCGGTACGGGTGGAAAAATGTATGCAGAGACTATACTTCTACATAGAGTGGAATAGCGTCCTAGAGGGGTCATGGTTTATAGGTAGCTAAACAATGGAGGTCTCCGAATTATTCCAGGATGCATTAGTAGGTACGTATGATCGAAATTTTCATTATGAACATATTTCTAATACAGTCATATAATTAATTTAATTTTTAGTCATAGTCAGTTTAGTTTATACGTTGGAACTAAATATGAATTGATATTCGTTTTTAGTTAAATCATAACTTTGTAACTAAACAAAACAGAGAGACGCTTAATAAAACTATAAGCATTTTTGTTAGTTTAGATAATAGGTAATTTTGAACTTTTCAGAAGTTAACAAAAACTAAATTGCTTATATGAAAGTGAATCAGCTTATTATTTCGCAGACATTTAGATATACATACGTATATTGGAGTTAGATAAAAAACATAACATATGATGAGAAATATTATTTATTATTTTTATCACGTCCTATCTACATGTTTTTACACTCTACGAGCAGGTCCTTTCACTTAGCCCGCATGCAGTGTTCGATTTCAATTACCAGGCACCTTGAAGGAAAACTGAGAGAGAAAGAGACACACATATAACTACCCCTTAGTGAGAGAGAGTGACATATACAAACAAATCGTAGGGGCCGCAAACGAACCATATGTCATATGACAGATGGCGCGACCGGCGACCGCAAGTAGTTTCTCAGGTTAATTTGCTTATTTGCCTTTACTATTCTTGGAAAAAATATTCTCTGTTGTACGTAGAAGGCATGGTCTCTTTCTACGTTGGAACAAGTTCGTGTTGATACAGTTGACTTGTTAGATAATGGTACCAGTGACTACTCGAAGCCTACCAAAATCCCTATTTCAATACATATGTCATATTTAGTTGAAATAGGTATTTCTTGTAAAATAAAAAAAATGTTTAAATAAATTCATAAGCTATATTAAACGATAATGATAAAGTAATTAAAACGTGAAGCTATGACATACTTTGCTCAATGCTTAAATGTAAGTCCAACTTCACAAAAGTTAGTTAACAAGTTAAAACCTAAGGCCATTTGATAGTGTTAGTTCACAGTATGATTCAAACTCAATATTTACTAAATATACCCTGTGATTATACGAAATGTATTACACGTATCTTGTACTTAATAAAGTCGTCATGGACTTTAATCACAATTACATGGGAACATCACAGGCTACCTACACCTGCTACTTAGTGTTGCTTAGTTTTAAAGATAATTGCTGGATTAACAAACCAAATTCGAAAATAAAAAAAATAGAAAACGTAGCGAGCTGGCAGAAATTCTCAAATTCAAAATTAGTTTGCAAATCATAAGATTTATAGTTATCTTTAACTGTACTGAAATTAAATAACTAAATACTATTATTCAATTTTGATAAATTATTCCTTAATATTTATCACTAATTAAAAACCTGTTTACTTACATAGAAGTCTTGTATAGGAGTGCTTGACAATTAACGTTTTTAATTTACATTTTTCAATAAGCTGACATTACATCCAATTTTATCAGTACAGTCATATAAATGTGTGTGTTTAAAAAAGTATTTTTTTCCGTTAAACAAATGGTATCACGATATGATACCCGTATCTTTTGAGATTCCCTAAATTAATTATTATACGACGTTGTGGACAACATTTTTTTGGTTCAAATGAGATAATGAGTCACCCCGAAATATATATGTGAAATAATTTAAGGCAATTAATGTGAACTTCGAGCTTTTTGGGATTCGGGTGCTGCCGAGCATTAAAATACACGTAAGTACATATTTCTGACTTGACCCTGTTTATTTATTTGAACTAACTTTGTTACATTACAGTTAGTGGAAAAATAAGGATTTTTTTTTTTTTTTTTTTTTTTCGAACTGAATACTGAAGCGCAGTTGGCCAGCTAATGGGCCTTCACTGCAAAACCGGACGGGTGGCGAGACTCCTGAAAGGAGACTCTTAAGCCTTTTGGGTTGGTTTAGGGTTTTTAGCCCTGACCGACCCGAGGGCCCCCCAAGGTGGGGGTCGCACCTCGGCTCGGGCCGTCAGGAGGTGTGTTGACACGACTATTTTGTTGCAAGGGGACAGAAGGTCCCTGCGGATAAGTCCGACGCGCGCCGGGTGTATGTGGACGTCTTCGACCCCGCCGGCGGGGCCGCTGTAACACTATCGAGTATGCTAGGTGTGGGTGAGGCCGCATGCCGCGCGGCAGCTGCCTGTGTGTCGGTGTTCGGTTTGTGTCCGTGGGAGGGGGCGCGGCGGCCGCTATGGCGGCCGTGATCGAATCGGGCGGGTCCAGGAGGACGTTACGAGGGCGACGTTTACGAACAGTTTCGTCAGCGCGAACCGTGTATTCGGAGGCTTGAACGACTAACGGATTTGGATGATGCGGAGCTTTATCGAAATAACCGCGCGACGCGGTTTGCATAAAAGTCCCCAGAGTGGGGAGATCGAGGTCCCTATGGAGATCCCTATTCCTTTCGTAACGACGCGCGCCTACGGCCATACGCAGAAATTTGTTTTGAATAACTTGCAGACGTTGCAGTTTGTATTGGCTGACGTGTGCGAACACTACGCTAGCGTAAGTCATGATGGGACGCACACAGGTTTTGTAAATTGTCAGCTTATTTCTAAGTGACAGTTTACTCCGCCCGTTGAGCATACAGTATAAACGGCCTAGAACGAAAGCGGCCCTATTCCTAACTATTTCTATATGCGCTCTGAAGGTGAGTCTGCGATCGAGGGTGATAAAAATAAGGATACGTATAAAAAATTGAGTGAGTTTTATGAACAGAAATACCTTTATTACAAATAGGAATTACTGATACAATAAATATGTAAGTAGACATTAGGTTAGACAGTACTACCGAATAACTTTTCTATTAATAAACAAAAAAGATCTCATTTCATTTATCGATTCTTTAAAATTCTTTACCTACTTATCGATCCAAAGAGCAAGAAACCAAATCACATGGTGAACAAACTAATTATGTGTTTTGTAGATACATACCCACAAAAGTAACAAAAACATTCCAAATTATCCTTTACCCTGTCTTTAAGTGTACGTTAAAAACATAATTAAATTACCACGGTTCGTTGGTTCGTCAGATAACTATCAACACTGAAAGAAGCGCGGTCGCAGGCGTTCACATGTCCTTATCACGGGGAGATTACTAAAAAATAACAGCGTAACACGGGAGACTGTTGGGAAAAAAATAAAGAATACGCTATGAGGAAAGTCTGGATATTGGGCTTTTGGCTCCACGCTGTTCCATCCACATACCTATCAATATTTTTGAATAGGGCATCCTTTAGATGAATCAACCTTTATATTCTCTTACGGTGTAGAACCACCGTAGAACTGAGTTCATTTGTTAATATCAAAGTCCAGCCCTCATTGTAAACCCATTGAGGTAGGAAAATTAGCATTTCTTCTTATTTTTACTAAAAATGCAACTGGTTGCAATACGCCGTAAATGCAAGAGAAGAATTCCTTATGCTATATGTCGAAGTTTTAATAAGTGTTAAAAACATAACCTACCAGAGTCAGTGTTATTTTATTAATAGGTTATTTAGGAATTAAATTTTCATATGGTTATCCGATATCTGTGATCAGTGTCTAGTTCCGATAAGTTCCGGTAGGTAGTTCGTTGAACCCTTACCTCCATATGAATGGAGTCTCAGACACAAGGGGTTATTGATAAAAAGAACCGGATCTATATGCGATAAAAATACAATGTTTCGGTTACAGCAACGTTACGACTATTTTGCAACGGTCGTGGTCACGAGGGGAACATCGTTTACTTATATTCAATGCGATAAAGGCCTGCTACTTGCTTTATTTTTTTAACGTTCTAGCGAGACGTTTCAAAATTTATCCGTCGAAACGTGTAAAGCTAAGAACAGGATAGTACAGCCAACTTCAATGTTATAGGGGCACTAGGGGCAGCCCTATATATATTGTTAATAGACTTATGTATATAAGCCTACTAACAAGCTAACAGCTCAAGTGCTAACTGACTGACGGATATCGCAAAGCACAGTTAAAGAACTTAGTTTTGCGTAGAGGTTTCTTAAATTTCTTATTTTTCTTTTTGTGTATTTTTTGGTACAATCTGCTACTAATTGGCAGTTGTCATATGTTTTTATTTTCATTAAAACGACAAACTTCGTTCGTACCTTCATAATACTTTCCTGTCTTATCGTTAAACTGATTTTGATGAATTTCAATAACTTATTATTCCGGAAAAATACAAGGATCACTCGGAACAGTCAAAGATTACAAGAATTAAGCTAGCGGGGTAAAACCGTGAGACACGGCAAGTACAACTATTTATGATTATTATCGATGTACGAATAACATTATTTCATTTTCAATGAAACTACTTAGCATAAAGCATTCCATACGACAGTGCATACCGAAATGCGATAACCCGTACGTTTATCGCCACGCGATACAAAAGCGGTACATCATAATTTAGTGCCGCATAAACCTATGGGTTTTTCATAGGCTCCGTGCCGGTTATGGGTTCTAAAAATACCGCGATCAAATTTAAAGTCGGTGAACCAGAGCGGTATGCGCGAAATGCAGCATACTGTGGGGATGCACTGAGCGCGAGCGGACAGTGTAGGTAATCAAAATCAGTTGTCATTTTTTATGCCCTCGTGCTTATTACTTATTGGAATGAAACACTATAACGGATTTAACTCGCATATTTTATTTTATTCCCATATTCGTAGCATGACTGAGCTGCGAGCCTATTATGAACTGTCGACAACATGTTGTCGACAAGCAAAAGGTTCGTCGTTACGATATTATTTTGTTATCGACATGTAGAAATAAGAGACGACATCGACATGACAAGATTTCTCGTTGTCGACAACGTTGATTTTTGACAGATCATGGCGAGAATAAGACGATATCAACATGACGAGATGTCGACTCGACAATTCATCATAGCCTCGCTGATTACTTTAGCGGTAGACTATCGTTAGCTCAGTTGTTATATAGTCCAAAATCCGTTGTATTAGATTCATTACTTAATACAAATAACCATGGCCTTTACTTTTGAAATAATTTTACTCAGAATCGATATAATGATTGCCAGTTTTACTTTTATATTCGAATATCCTATTGAACTTCAATTACATGCCGTGTCTGAGCTGCTATCACAAATATAGGTTGTAGACATGATACAATCAAGAGAATTACTGATTGCTATTCGAAATTTTAAAGTTTCACTTACATTAATTCCAGAGACATTTTTTTTTGTCGTTGTAATAATCCTGAATGTGTGTATTGATAAGATATTAACTAATTTAGCAGAATGTGAATAAAGAAATTATTATTCTTCCTTTCTTCTCCCACTACATCACCGGCCCAGTAACTGCATGGCGGCAAATTCGAGCCCCCATGCACAACACATTAGCATAAACATTCCACTAATTAGACAGAAATTCGACATGCAAATTATGCACTTAATACACATATACATTTATTTATACATTAGACAACACTTGTGCAATCCGCAACAGTGTTTCAATGACTCACGAAGAAAAACATGTGTTTTTTTATGTTTAGAACACTAAAACATTTAGGTCTTCGGCGAATTACTAATTCAAAACAGGAAAGATCAAAGCAAATTTTTAAGAATTTATTGTTTGTCATATTTTTATTTATCTAACACCGATGACGCAGTAGTTAGTTGCTAAACGACTTAGATGATTTTTTCCAATAAACGTTGATGTTCTTATATTATATCGATTTTTTATATATATATTTATATTTTAGCTAAGAGAGATAGACAAGGATTACTACGGAACCCTAAAATAAGACTTTAATGAACTTGTTGGTTATATACATATTTTATTTAACTTAAGAGGCTGGTTGGCAGCAATAGCTGTACCGGTTGGTTCCTGGTGAACTGATAACAGTGTAAGATCGATGTTATTTACGGTCTCAATTTTCACGTCCTAGGATAAGAAACATAGACTCCGCTTGATTTACGGCAGAACACGCCTCGGTCTTCGCTACCTGCCGAACTTAAACAAACAATATCAGGGTCCCAATATATCATAGGGAAACCGCCTAATCTCGTTGTTTTTAAGAAAAGACAGGCAATAAAAGGGAACACTTGTCGCCGGGCCGGGTTATTAAACCGGGGGCGGTCGTGAGTTGAATTTTTTCATCCCTCTTGTATTGGGGTGTATATAAAGTAGTTGTCGAAGGTTTCGTGCCGACCACTTCTGTTTTCGGTTCGAAGCTGATAAAATACAATTTAAGATGGGGATGGAATGCAATTGGAGCCTCGCAAGTTTAAAAACACTTAACTATAATATCCGAAGTATACAGGTAAGCAACTAAAACTTTATAAACCTCGAATACTGTGACTTGAATATCGCGCTCCATTTCTGGCATTTTCTTATTTTTGAGAGCTTACTTTCTACTGTAAGCACCTCTTTTATCTAAAGTAGGTACCACTTTTATCTAAATCTGTAATCTAGCCGCTTCGGAGTATTTCTCCAATTACTTCCAAATAAGTTAAAACATAAATTAGTTTTTAATAATGTTTATGTCACACTGCTGGGCAAATAATTAATTAATTACAGCTTATCTATACTAATATTATAAAGAGGAAAGATTTGTATTTTTGTATGTTTGTAATGAATAGGCTCCGAAACTACTGGACCGATTTCAAAAATTCTTTCACCTTTGGAAAGCTACATTTTCCCCGAGTAACATAGGCTATATAATATCACGCTAGGTCTTATAGTTGCGGAGCAGTAACCAAAAATGTTTCAAAAACGAGGGAAAAGTATCGTTTCTTAGGCCTTAAAAAAATCTTAAGTCCCCCCGTGCGAAGCCGGGACGGGCCGCTAGTTTACTATATACGAACAAGAGAAGGTAACGATGTGTTATTTCTTTCAAGTGATCTATGTTGTTTTATGTTCTTAATGTATTTTTATAAAGGGTTTACTTACAACCAGTGGAATCAGCCTCAAGACACACTTAGTGACATTAAACAGAGTAAGGTAATTTCGGTGTCTGCGACGGTAATGGTTGTTCATTTACTGTAAAGGTTTTATCATTTTAGATTAATTGTAATTCATTTATAATTTCAGAGGTATTACTATACGATTTAAAGAAACTCAAGAAACATTTCCAAATACATATATAATAATTTGAAGCCTTCGCGGTTGTTACGTATTTCAATAAAGTAATTGTAAAGTAATTTTACTCACGTACATTGATTTGACTTTCCTTTTCGAGAACCTTACAGTTCCCATGTTCCTAGTTGAGTCGACGATAGACTAAACCATTCGTCTCTAGTTCTTTCAATACCTAAATAGTTTGCTGAAATACACTGTTTAGTGAAAATACATCTTTACGCTTAAGCATGTGGGCGGACACAAAAACTTCCGAGAAATGCAAAATCACTGGATCGATTTTAAAATAAAGGATAATAAACACATCCTTGCGGGTTTTTCGACCCGAATCCGACGAAGTGCCCAAAAGTGCATCGCGGGTCGTTAGGACAAATTGTTATTGTGTTAGCCCACGCCCGTGCGCCCGTGCCCCCGTCTTCCATCAAGATAGGGTTGTCGACTAACCTGGTAAGTTTAATATCGTTACCACTAAAATAAATAAATTTTTCGTCCTCCGGCCAGAAAGCGAAATCTTTGTGGCCGCTGCGCTAAATTAAATTTCCGCTTTCTGGCTTCGTCGAACAGAAAAATAGTATACTGGCCTTGGTGCGTAATGTACTAATCCTTGACCAGTTCACACTAATTGATCTAGGCCCAAACTAAGCAAAGTTTGTATTACGGGTACTAGATATTACTAGATAACGAAGAAATATATAAATTCACATACGACATCCATGTACGCGTCCTCATCGCACTAAGATATGCCCTGCTAGCAACAGGCAATCAATAATACCACGTGCATTGTGGTTCTGCCTCATTATTAAGTACCTAAATTTGAAATAAGATTAACGAATAAATGATTATTAATTCTCTTTTATCGTTTCAAAAACCAACAGAAGTTATTGTTTTAAAACGTAACCATAATAGTTAGTATTTTTGCCAACCCTACACAGTTGTCACCACCCACGCGCATGGTTGACACTCATTGACTACCTATCTAACAGTTTTATAATATACCTACATAATAGGTAGATTGATTATATTCCTTTATTACATTAAATTATCGCAAGTCAATATGGAAACAAGTACTAGTCACAATGGAACAGTGAAATAGTATTAGAATAAAAATAAATTAATCTTAATAAACAAGTATCATATTATTATCACGATGTCAATACATGAACTTAGCCATTTAAAATGGCTATATCTCACTGTATTTATTTCACATATCCAGTTCACACGTTAGTAAATATTTCACTTTGTCGGCATCGGCGCCGGCGGCCATTTTCAAAGAGGTTAGAATTACCATTGTAATGATAGCTGTCAATTGTTTCGCGTAAAATTGACATGTGATATCGTCTGGACTATTTAACGGTAAGCTTTTTATGCACTTAACGGTTCATAAATTAACAACTTTTTCAATGACAAATATCATTAGAAACTGGTCCTATAAAATAATTCGTGGATTCTTCTCTGAGAGTGCCCCAACATACTTTTTTAGACGATTGTCTGAACTAGGAATTCAAAATCTCAGACAAGGTAGTTGTCGTATGTGAAAATTCGACTCAATCTGATGTGAATACTGTAAATTTCTCGAAATATCCCGTTAAATCTGTTGCAGTTCTTTTATTATAAAATTAATGTTTTTTTCGGGCATACATGATAATATAAACTACGTCAGAATACATTAAAAATATAATTACAATATATATATATATATATATACATATATATAGAATTACATACAGGTCCTACGTCCTGAATGTCCTGTATTAGTACAAGTGCTTCCATATTATATCAATCCTTTAATAATGGAGTAACGACATATTTTAGATTAAGTCACTATAGCACGTACGAAATTAGCGATAGGTATGTTAATAAAATCGCTTCAATGAAAACAAGGGCCATAAAAGTTACAAAAGCGACGTTGACAAAGATAAAATTTAAGTATTGCTATTTAATACTTTAACCTTCACTTTCCCAAGGTTCCAATTAATTTCAAATCTACACTAATATAATAACAAGGAAAGAATTGTTTGTTTGTATTGAATAGGCTCCACAACCACTATTTGAAAAATTCTTTCACTGTTTACAGACTATGTCATTGAGGAATACTGTAGCTTCCCACACTATTCCCGAGTGACATAGGCTATATTATACTTTTTTTTAATTGGGGATCCGTGCGAAGCCGGGGCGGGCCGCCAGTGTTAATAATACGAAGTGTCTAAATTATAAAGTTTATGAAATCTGAAGTATCGATCAATTTAAATGCGAACAGTTTACAATTAACGAGTCAGACAGTTCCTGTAGGGACATTGAAGGGCGCGAGTGCGGCCGCACCGAGCAGGGAAGGACGAGACGGGAACCCAAAGAATATACACAAAAAAAAATAGACACGTGATAACTAATAATTAAAATGTTCCGGCCAAATAATAATAATGAATTAATTTAATCACTAATATTGGTACTATTAATAATTTGACATTATAAAAAATATTAACAAACTAATCTATACTAATGTTATAAAGCTGAAGAGTTTGTTTGTTTGTTTGTTTGAACGCGCAAATCTCAGGAACTACTGGTTCGAATTCAAAATTTTTTTTTTTGTTGGATAGACCATTTATCGAGGAAGGCTTTAGGCTATATAACATCACGCTGCGACTAATAGAAGCGAAGAAACAGTGGAAAATGTGTAAAAAACGGGGAAAATATGAAGTCTTATGAAGAAGTGACAGAAGACTGACAGATCTTTGACGAAACAATCGGACGGGCAGGACGACGTCTGCCGGGGCCGCTAGTATACAATAAATTCACTACAATTTACGACTATTGCAGTGTGCCCTTGTTAGTTTGTTTGTTACGTACCGACTACCTATCTAATTGTGAGACCCAATGTAATGCATATAATAAGCAACAAACAAATAAATAAGAAACTATAACTTTGATATAATTTGAACTATTTATTGTATTTAGTAAAACAGACCGTTCCACATAGTTAACGACTACGAAATTGTATTAAATTTTAAAAATATATACATAAATATAATGTGAAAAAAATTAACAACTATTCTATCTCAATGTATTTGTACCTACAGGGCTGGTTTTCCAGGCACCTGCGGATTATTCTGTGAGGAAGGGCGGAGGTCGCGCAGGGCAGACGGGGCGGCGAAGGGCGTCTGGTGCTCCCGGGCGCTCGCTTCGCGTCCACGCCGTGTCGTTTGATACCGGAATTATAATTTGAATTCCTTTAGGAACGAAAATACGTTACAATAATATTTTTTCGCGGTTAACAGACATTGAAATGAAACAACTGCACGACTAGCATGACTGAGCTGACGATAGTCTAAGTGTCTAACGCTAAAGTATCGCTATCGTCAGCTCAGTCGTGGTACGAATATGGTAACTGTAGTTTTCGAAACGTCGGCCAATAAAATATAATACGCGAGTGATATCCGTTAATATATATATATATATATATATATATATATAAATAATCCGTTTATATCCGTATATCCGTTGTTTAATTCCAATAAAAATGTAAAAATGTATGATTTATTATATATTTCCACTATTGTTGAATGATGACATACTTACTCACTAGAATTGAGATATTATGTTTATAAAAGATGACAATAGACTGTTTTTAGAAGTTTCCAGGTCTTTAGCGGCGAAGAATCTACTAACTATGTAGATCTATATTTTGATGTGTGTCCATAGAACGAAGCTAGCCGTTCAGGGATGTATAACATTTTAGTGCCACCAACCTGTGTGTAATCTATAGGTACCTATTAAAAATGCATTTTATTTATTTACTCGTATATATATAAATCAATAAAACTTTCTGGCGCCAGGCCGCACTCTCTTTAATTTGCTCAATATACAGCTCGCATTTGCTCTTGCACAGACGTACAAAATGCATCTTTATCGTTATTTGATGTCATAAACATGTCCAATTTTTCGTCTAAATGTTCAATTGAATTATTTTTAAATGACGTTTTGTTCACCGCGCAATTGTGACAATGATCGTGGCTTTTGTTACTTAAAAGTGCTTTTTATTGTTTCTGTCACTTTGTTCACGTCGCAGTGATTGTGTTTTTATTTTGCGGGATCGATACAACGTAAACATCACAAAATCAAAAGTGAGAAAGAAATACCGATTATGGTTCGAAGTTTCGTTTTATAAATAAATGACACAAGGACTGATAATAATTTAAAAACCAACCATATTTACCCAGTTTTTTTAGTAAACTTGATACAATTAAGTTAAATAAAGAAAACGCTAGAATGTTGCTGTCTCTAGTAGTATTGTAAGGTAAGATTAGGTATACCTAAGCTGCAAAAAAATAAATTTTTGATGATATATTGATGTATCTGCGCCGCTACACATTGCTGCTTCAATATAAAAGTGACTTACCTCTAGATGTGTCACTGCGTTATTTTAAACATTTTTTAACGGAGTAACAAAATATTTTGATTTGTGTTAATTTTCTATTAAATCCGCAACATCTCACTCTCTTACATCAACAAGTTAATGTTAAAAGTTTGACATTGGCCCTATTGAATTATAGGTCAAGTATTCTTAAAAGGGGTGATTCCGTATTATCCTCGTCTGTTTTGTATAGAGCAGACGGTCACCGACCCTTACCTGAACGCAAATCGCTGTCCGAAGAGCACCCTTTGTTGTCTGTGATAATTCAGCCACTGAACACACGTTCCTCACAAGTTTGCCCAATGATGCAGTGCGCTATTTCTAGGGCTCGAAAGCCTAACGCTTAGAACCATATTTGTGATTATGCTCTGTCCGTTTGTTTATCTTTAATTCACTGAGATTTTATTCGAAAGACTTAGTAGTTTGAGAAAAAGTTGTAGAAGCGTTTATGTAAACAAAGGGATGATGATTGGGTTAAGAAAACCAAATTCTATTTAGGTTTCTATTAAAAATATTGTACACGTATTTTTTTTACTCAGAACCCACGATCTTTTAAAGAGCTAATTTAATTAAGATAAGAAAAAATACGTTTTTTATTAATTTATGAAAAGTAAATATACACACGTACACACTACGTATTTGTAAGTATACCTATCCATTTTTTTTATCGTGACGATTATACCAGGTGCTTGGTCGAGACGCGTAACCTATAACATAATTGCAAGACTGTAAATAAGCGTCTTTAACTAAATTAAGTACTTAAAATAAATTAAGTAGTAAATAGATATTAATAATTCATGAGATGTAAAACTATGTATTTCTATTTTTTTACCTACTAGCGGTTTGGTTTTACATGTCACTTTGTTTTCACTTTATAATTGAGATAGTTACGCAACAAATCACAAACAATTTAAAACTAAGCGTGACCTGTAAATAATGAAACAACTTTACCATGACTATTGAAAAATTAAACCATCAGAAACGGTAATTGAACCATCTTAATTATTTTCCACAACCAATGGCGCATGACTCAATCATCTTTAGCTAAATTAAACTCAATTAAAATTAAGGTTATTTGTTTATTACTTAAAATAAAAAAAAAAATGTTCATTGTCTTGAACAATTTGCACATCCTATTACAATACAATAATGTGCGTTCAAGTTCATAAATAAAACGTAGCTAAATTTGCAAAGTTCTTTTGACGTTTGATCAACAAAAGATCCTAGTTGTCAAATGAAAATGCGAAGTAAAACGAGATTCTACAATAGAGATTGAGAAGGAAAATAATACAATAACGATTTATGATCGTAATTGTTGTTTGCATACCTACATACAACTATGTGACCCCATATATATATATAATATATGTAATATATGTAATATTATAAATGCGAAAGTAACTCTATCTGTCTGTCTGTCTGTTACGCTTTCACGCTAAAACTACTGGACCGATTTAAATGAAATTTGGTACAAAGAAAGTCTGGAGCCTGAGAAAGGACATAGGCTACTTTTTAACCGACTGCAAAATAGGAGGAGTTCCACGCGGACGAAGTCGCGGGCAGAAGCCAGTAAGTATATATATATATATATATATACTAGCTTCTGCCCGCGACTTCTAACAGACAGACAGACAGACAGACAGAGTTACTTTCGCATTTATAATATTAGTAGGGATTAGAACCATTTATCTTTCAATTATTATTCAATTGTTTTTAAACATGGTTCGCTAATAAAGCATAGCAGTCAGTATAAGTAGTAGGCGGAGATAATAAAAGGCAATGCAACATTTTTCCACTGTTGATGCTCCCCAGCTTCTTATCCGCAATAAGTGCGAGTTATAATGGTATTCGCGAGGCGTCGCGCCGCCGATTTATGGTCGAATCGATTCCTCGTTTTACGCGGCCATAGCGATAGAGGTTTTCCACCACGCACAATAATAAACAACTTATTTATTAATATATTTGACAATTTATGCAACATTAAATAGTTTTCTAATGATATTTGACTGTTTTTATTATCGAGTCTTCTTGTTTTTGTTTTACATTTCTTGTTCCCGTTTTTGTAGAATACTGAGACATTTTTTATTAGATAGATTTATTTATTTCTCAAAATTCATACAGTACAATTACACTATTATGTCGATTTATATGCATTCATATTGAGATCGTCAGAACAAAAATAAAGAAAAAATAATATGAACAAATTACATTATAACATTAAAAAATACATTATTATGTCAAATTATATTCACTCATATTGAGATCGTCAATACAGATTTAACTTACAGTATTTACAGTATCAGCAAAAATTATAATTTTATTACAATGAATTTCATTATGCATAATATAATGTCAAATGGCTTTTAGTGTCAAGTAATTTAACATTAATAATAAAAATAATTTATTTATATTTTTGATTAAATTCGTCAACAGAGTAAAATGGGTTTTCCAATAAAATGTTTCTCAGTTGGCGCTTAAATGCTTCGTCAGACGGCCCGTTCTTTATTTAAGTACGTACCTCATATTATTTGTGGAATGAAACAATTCTAATTGATATTGGAATAAAAACAACTTTAAACGGATTTAACTCGCGTATTTCATTTTATTGGCTGACGTTTCGAAGCCTTTACAGATTCCATAATCGTGGCACGACTGAGCTGTCAATAGTCTTGTGCTTTAGCATATTATAAAATTCGTTTAAAGTTATTTTCATTCCAATGTATAATAACCGCGAAAGCATCAGAAATTACTTATATTAATTTTGTTAATTTTCCGTAGTTTTAATAGCCACAAAACATCGCGGGAATATCTTCACGAGCCGGGGATTAGGGCGACAACGGGCACCGCTACCCGATGGAGATATCATGCGGCACTGCATTTTAATTTCACAAACACTTATGAAAAAGACTTATGACGTTTAGTGGGAAGACAGAAAATGACAGAAGACTTTTTTTATCTACCTTCGGGGAGTGCCGGTTTAATGAATCTCTGGGGGAAAGTTTCGATGCAATTATTGAGTCAGAAGGCATATGAAAAAAGGTATGTTTAATATTGCTTCCGAATATAAGGTTCGGTAAGTAGTATTTATTCGAGTAGCTACATTTGTTCGTTTTTATAGTCAATTCACCAATCCACGAAATTAATGAATTTTGGTTTAGATGAATATTAATATTTAGAAAAAGGACAATCTACTCGAGTCCTATCGCAGGTGTCTGGTTTCTTGTTGCTGAATTTATCGTCTGGAAAAATACAGGAAAACCTTCAGTCGGTTGACGCGATCCTTTTTATAAAACAAGTGGTGATAAAAGTATATTTAAAAACATGACGGAACCAATGTAACGGCGTTGCGTCGTAGACATATCTATGGCTAATAATTATGTCACTGAATTCTTTAATAGAAATGAGCTATAGTTATGTGACGCGCTACCTTCACCTTGTTAAGGAAATTAAATGGGTTGATGTTCTATATTGATGAATGAAACAGTATTACGTATTGCGTATATTAGAGGTTGTTTTGATAAATCGAATTTAGATTACTTTTTTTTTTAATTGAATTAAACCACTCAACTGCTTATTAAAGTTCTATGTTAACTGTAAATTCGGACTCACCGTGATCTCTTAAGATTAAAAAAAATCGGTGACGATGTCTGTGTTGATTTATTTTTATAAGGCAACTAAATATATAAAAAAATAAATTGGAATAGGACAATGGATATAATTAGCCATTGGAGTTGCATACTTTCCTAGGTATATAATTATAATGTCGTTTCGAGAATATTTGTATTCCCATTTATAGCAAACTCAATACAATAATTTAATAATCGTAGGGGCTTTAGAAATTATTATTAAGAATTTCTGAAAAAAACATAAAAACTCATTAGACATTGCAATACATTAGTTTAATTGGATGGAGGTCAAGGGGCCAAGGAAATTCCAAGTGACGTATTTATAGTAGCTTTATAATTTACGATTGTGTCGTAAGTTCACCTTCAACGACATAGCGTTTATAACCTAGTATTTATTAATCTTTAACTCATCCCTGAAGTCGGCAGAAATGAGAAATATTGTATCCATCATTCTATTAAAGTTTCTTCACATCTTAAAAATTAACTATAACGTGTAATAATATGGTTATTCACCTCTAAATATGCTGTCAAATATATTCAGTTGTTTTATAGAGCCGCGCCACATAAAAACGATGAATTTTGGAAGTTTGCCGATGTTTCTGTTTAATGGGAGGTAGATGGATCAAGACAACTAAAAAAACACGCATTGCTAGCCACTTATAATACTTTTTACCACTGAATCGTTCAACTATCTACCTCCTAGCTAATATTCAGAGATCGCAATAGGTAGTGCCAATTTACCTAAACTTGGCGGGAGGAGATGACTAAGAGTGGTTACAACCACCAAAAATATTATTTATTTTTATTGAACGCGGGATTTCCCGGGATTTATAAGAATACATAATCGATATAGATTCACACTCAGGGTGTAATGGTCTAATTAATTATCTTTGTAAAAGAAATAATAGGAATAAATTAATTATTATTCAACTATTGAACAGTAACTAAAGGTATCCTGTAAACGCAAACACTATTTGAAAACTTTATTTTAAGTAATATTAATCATTACACCCTGAGTGTGAATCTATATCGATTATGTATTCTTATAAATCCCGGGAAATCCCGCGTTCAATAAAAATAAATAATATTTTTGGTGGTTGTAACCACTCTTAGTCACCTCCTCCCGCCAAGTTTAGGTAAATTGGCACTACCTATTGCGATCTCTGCTAATATTCTCCTATCACACCCTGGACCCGTAGTGCCATCTATTTGTAAACACAAATAGTTCACCGGTACCCACTTAAAAGTTCTACAATACAACTCTCGAGTCAATGATTTCGAATTATTATATTATTATCCAAACTACGCAAACATACAGTTTCATTTCAATACAAAATTTAGAAGTAGGTTTACATTGGCTTCAAAATTTGATTACATAGTTACGAGTGAAGGTAATAAAATTCTGTTAAAACACATGCTTTTTGTTACGCGTATCTTTTACAACTACCTACACACATCTGTTATAATACCGACACGATACTATGGTAACAGTTCTACAATCCTAATTATGTCATAATATAATTGTAACTATATAGGTATTATGTTACTAAAATAAAGAAATATACCATTACATATTCTTGTTATACTTACGTTAAAGTTGCGATACTTAAAGAGATATAAAATATTTTTGTTATCATTTTAAGCCATTAATTAAATATAAGTAAGTAGTTATTTTTTTTTCATGGAATAATATTAGCGGAAATCATCGAGCAAAAAAAAAAATATTATTTAGGTCAAATAGTTGTAATATGTTGACACATAAAGTTTACATCCAATAGTATGTAGTATATGAACACTAGTAGGTGTTCATTGTTATAAATAATCGAAATATAATGAAGTTAGTAACTAAAAATGAACTACTTACTTAGAAGCAAGTGAAGCAACTGACTTAATTCAATAAGTACTTGTTTTATTATTTTAATGAAGATGGGTCGTAAAAGCAAGGTCGAAAAGTTATTACGCCTCGAATAAATATCATTGTTCGGAACTGGTCGTTACAATATAACAAAACTCGATTTCCTCTTCGGATCTTGCCGAATTCGTAATAAGGTTCAAATTACGGACATTTTGATAGCCAGTGATATAAATAGCAAATACCTACTTCGTTAAAAAAAAATAAAATGAGATATTTAATTACTTAATCAAATATAAATTTTTCCTGTTTTAAAATAAAACAAATAATTTTAAAATTCGCCTTCGCCAAAATAGTACCTATATACTTTATAGTATTGGAATGAAACAACTATTAACGGATTTAACTCGCGTATTTTTATTTTATTTTATTTGCTGACGTTTCGGATTCTTTACAGTTTCCATAATCGTAGCATGACTGAGCTGACAAAAGTCTAACGCTAAAGTGATTTATACAGTTATGCAAACTACCTTATATTTAAATTACAAATTTTGAAAAACTACCCTATTCTAAACTTTATAGTAGTTTATAAAACAAAAAATAAGCCGGCACGGCAACACAGAACATTCTTACAGCGACCTAAACAAGGAAGTTTCAGCTGGATATCAACACCTGTTTTAACAGCTAATAACAAAAAATCGGTAGACATTGGTTCACCTTGGTAACAATCGTTTCCTATAGAATATTGGCGACGCACCCATGACGTCATAATCCTTAGTGGAGAGTTGCCAAATTGCCGATAAATTCGCCGGTTTCCTCAATTATAGCTCCGCCTTTTGTCTAATCTGAGCTGGTTTTATATTTGGGTCAATGGAACTGAAACGTAGCTTAAATTCTAAAGAATACACTTAACAATTCAACTTTCGCTACAATACTTAATCCTGGATTTGTGGACAATGGTGCTGGTTAGTACGATTCAAGGTAAAGCGTCCGACGTTATACGTAGTTGGATAGTTCAATTAAGATAAAGCTACTTGAATCAATTAAAGACTTGTTTGTAGTTTTTAGTTGTAATTACAGACATTTCTGCTTAGGTATGTATGTGATTATATTTGAAGACGGAAAAAGCTTCGTTTGGTTGTTTTTTCCTATTTCGTCCCACAAAATCATTAAGTATGTAGTTTAAATATTAGGTAATGTTGGGAAATATTACGCAAAAAAAAACTGAAATTCGAAACACAAGAAACGTGACTATGCCAATTTATTTACTTATATAACATAATCGTTGTAAGAGTTTGTGTTCCGTTTTCGAAATAGGAATTGAATAGACATATTTTTAACTTCATAATTAATCTTACTTGCATTATTATGGGCGTATAATATTCTGGTCCTGTATTGTGTTTGTAGTCTGCTCTAACGGGGCACTTTTAAAGTCCAAATTTATTAAGTTATGAATGAACTAGCTGCGTTTATTTGATCTGTGTAAGTTTTAACTCACGGGGCAGTGGGCGTTTGTATCGAAGTCGCGTGAATTTTCACGAGAATTCGCCCTAACAGGATTCAGTAGGATGATGAAACAAAATACTGTACCGTAAACGAACTTCCGTGTATTAAAAATACAGGAATAATTAGCATCTGGCTAATTATTATACCTCTACTTCTTCGTTCTGTTATCAATTTCATATAGCTATAGGTATGGACAGCTTTGTGAATAAACTTCTGAGTTTATTTAAAGAATTACTCTTCGCTCGGAATATCTTTTGATTCTATATTGAAATTCTGTGTAATCCAGCAGCTGCCTAGAGAGTAGCATCAAGCACCATAGCTTGCTCGTATCTTTTGAATTACATAGTTATTTTCATTCATTCATATCAATTTATAATTTAATACGTGGAAATGCAAGAAAATCAACAAGCCTTTAATCAACTTCTTACTTTGTAATAACGAACAGATCTGTTATTAGAAAACGCAAGCCAGATATTTTGGTTTTATCGTCGAATCAATAAGGCTTTCACATATCTTAGTAACATTATAACAATATCGCATTTGCTTCCCGAATAGTTATGCTTGTAGGCAATTTCAGTAAGTACTGCGAAATCCTGACCACATGGCAACAACTTTTGCCTATTAATATTCCTCCAAGTACCTACCCAACTGACTTTCGTACATTGAAGCGATAAAAAAAATCGCGTTTCTTTTGTTTCGCCATAGGCCTAAGGACAATTCCAGGGATATCGAGTACAGTCGTCTTCATTATAACGATAGATAATACTTTTTAATAATTTTTGATGCCTTCGCGGTTATCACACATATATTCTAATGCTAAAGTTGGACTATCGTCAGCGCAATCGTGCTACGAATATGGGAATTACAAAGTTTTCGAAGCGTCAGCAATTAAAATAAAATACGCGAATTAAATCCATTATAGGTAATGTTTATTTCCAAAATGTATTTTTTTTACAGGATACTTTAGAAGTCGGTTGTCTGGGATGCCTAGCTTTAGCTGTTTTAGTATTCTTGTTGAGTTTCAGAGGATAAACCGATGAGCATTTATTGGGTTGCGCGACAGAAAATCTAGTTTAGATTGTTTAGACCCTAAGAAGGGAAAGTTCATAAACTGACGTGTACTTAGGTATCTATTACCTATTTGACTAAGGAATTACCAGTAAAGGCACTATTGAGTATCAACTTTTAGGACAACTCAGATGGTCGACGAAATTTGCCACCGACTTTACATCATGGACATAACCTGGTAACCTCGATCCTTCCTGCCTTTTGGATGCTAATACGTATAAATAATATACACATTCGAGCCGCGTACCCATTCGTTAATATCATTTGCATACAACGATGGTTTTTTTGGCTTAGATATAGAGACCAGCCGCGGGTTTACTTGCCTCTTTTGAAAACAAAGAAAATAAAGATTTTTAAGAAATTAAAGATGATATTTATTAATGCCTACTTACTGCTGAAATATATATATTTTTTAAGATAGTTTAAGTAAGTAAGCAATACAGACATAATTTGTTGAAAATTGATTCATTGTAGCAAAGTTAAAAAACATATAACTTGGCTTATCCTCTCCTCATGAAGTGTGTTGGTAGTTAGTGAAACGTGTAACTCAGCAGCGATAACCACGTTTAACCAATCAGCTCGCGCCACGAAACGTCTCACCCAATCAGGTCGGCTGGTTACATGACGTCAGTTTCAAAACGTATGCCATATTAGAACCAACAATTAATCGTGTAAAATTCATTGCCACGACGATACTGAAGATTTATATTTCGCGATAGCTTTATACGAGCAAGGTCTTTAAACAGACCAACAGGCTATTAAGCAGGTTGTATATAATAGATAAATATAATATATTCGATAGGCAGTTTCCTTGCGAATAGTTAAGGCCATGTCAATGGACTTGCGTAAGGTCGCATTACGCTGTGAATGACTAAATCGTTGGTCGTCAAGCGATTAAAATGGTCATTGAATATTTAATTTTACACGTAGTGCGACGCAGCTGCTACGTTTTAGAAACAAAAAGCGCGCACATTTTTTAATAATAATATTATGCCATAATACTTAGTAACTACTATGCCTACTTATATGCAATCAGTTTTCCAAGTTTGGTTGAATATTACGACGACTTAATATCGAAAATGAACAGTATGTATTGTACTAAATATTGAGGAAAATAGTCATATCTATAGGTAACTTTGGAGTAACTTTTAAACATACATATTATACATAATATATATATTTTAAAAAATACCTACTGATTTTTGCGAATGTTCGAAGGGTTCGGCCTTCAATGATACCACATAGCAACAAGAAACACATGTCGTAATGTGTGTTCGTGTGTATGTGTACACATGCGGACACCATCCATTATAAATTTACGACTTATGTTTATAGGCCTAAAACGTTCTCAGGGACGCAAAGAATATGAAAATTAAATATGTACACAGCAAGAATGATAACGTTTTATATATATATATATATATATATATATATATATATATATATATATACGTATATATATGAGTTAACTAAAACAACTACCTACCTATTACATGCACTGTTGTGTTTAATTGTGTCAGTAAGGACTATTCCTATACTTAAGTAATAATTACTTAGTATTCTAAATTAAACTTTTTAAGAGTCAGTGTCATAAAATTTAAATTCTTATAATTTTTTTAAGTTTTTAACTGCATTTACTTATCTTATCACCTGAAGTATTAAAATTTAGACTATATTTCTAAAATAACCTGATAGGTAAGAAAAGAACAACATACTAACCTCATTTTATTTTAATGTTAAACACACAATAGCTTATCCATTCTCGCACATCGAATAAATGCGCAATATAATGTAAAATTTATTACGGACACAGTGTATAATCAGCTGAAATACTGAACCGGGCCTCCCACGCCAGTGGCCAGATAACAACAGTACGAAAGCTCATTGATGTGTCGGTACAGTAAACATTTAATTACTCTTTCATACTGCATAAAACACTCCATTCATTAGGAATTCTGAGGGAAACTCGAACTATAAATTACCTACTATAATTTAATTCGAGAAAATATTTAAAATATCGGCCAGTAAAAAAAGACATGGCCTCGGAAGGTTTTTTATTAAATACAAACGACTATAATATATTATGTCCAAGGATATCATTTGGACGTTATCGAAATATTTGTCCAAAAATATTAAATTCTATCCGATTGGCGGATCGGGATAAAAAAATGTTCGTTTCTAAGGTAAGGTTTATTCCTATACCATTATCAATATTGATTAAACGATTTAAAACTTAATAAACTCACTTTCGCATTTAGGTATAATATTATTAAGGATTTAGTTTTTCCGAACATGGCTTGGTTTTCCAGCCAATTTGGTTTAACATGGGAGGTGGGATATAAAACTCAAAATTATCATTCTGTTATAACAATGGCGGCTGCGGCGGCGCTTGCGCAGAGGTCGTGAAATTCTGTTCGGCCTTGAACTAGTGAGCCTACGCCCGGGCCTATCGATAAACTGTGTAACTGTGTCGGCTAAAATTGTGATGATCCGGTCAACGCGAGCTTTTGTTACTATGCCGTCACTGCGGATACTTTACTTTTAATAGTTCAACATTCACCATTTAATAATTTCTGGTGCCTTCGCGGTTATTACACATTGGAATGAAACAACTACAAACGGATTCACTATTTAATCAACGAATAATTTATTAACTTTTTAAGCGTCTGCATTTGTAATTACTACATTACCATAGGCTATTAATGTGGTATCGATATCGAAATGACTCCAGAAGGTTGTTCTTTACTATGTCCAGTACCTATTTTCATTGATGCAATGAAACATTTTCATGCAAGGGAAGTTTGCATATTATAACATTATATCAGTAGTATTGTTACTTTATTCTGTTGCGATCATGGGTAACGAAAGTTCGCTAATTGTTTTACTGGGTTTGTTTTTAAATTTGAAATTACAAAAATTGTCTTAACTATAATAATATACTACCTATATACTATAATTTATAATTAAGACATTTTTTAGAATAGATTTACCCTGCTCCACTCCAAAATTGTTCATGATATAGGATTC
Organism: Polylopha cassiicola; assembly: GCA_038024825.1. Classification (NCBI taxonomy): domain Eukaryota; kingdom Metazoa; phylum Arthropoda; class Insecta; order Lepidoptera; family Tortricidae; genus Polylopha; species Polylopha cassiicola. The sequence goes on along the minus strand of CP149044.1, from coordinate 7,101,126 downwards.
GAGTAAAACAATAGCTTCTGTTTTATTTAAGAACCACTGTAAAAACTAGGTAGGTACCTAATGTCTATTTTTGTGGAATCGGGCGATTTATATCGTTCGCGAAATCACGTGTTTTAAAATATCACTCGGTCGCCGAGTTGTTAAATTGATTCATCTAATCTAATTTACATCACTTCTACGCATTAGTTTACGATTTACGCGGAGACTACATGTGACTGAGTTTGATGAAAATAGCGTATTAAGTAGGTGGTGAGTGTAAATTGCTGGCAGAAAGTACATTATACGATTAACAATCGAAATTCTAATCGATATCTTCATAATTTCGTAGGAATTAATCAAAAGCGATGATAATGAGTTTATTTTTGTCTGAGCAGTAAGTAAGTAAATATTTCGATTATCGGTAGAAATTTTATTATTTTGGTACACCTAAGAAGAGTGAACGGAAACACCGATGCTATAAAAAAATAAAATAAAACATTAGCGTTAGCTTAGTCGTGCTATGAATATGGGAACTGTAAAGTTTTCGAAACATCAGCAAATTAATTAAAATACTTACCTACCTGCAGATACAAGTAACAGCAGCGTTGGAAAAGCTGATAAAAATTACTTTAGATAGAAATCAACACAAATAACCTAATGAAATTATAATAGAAAAGATAGCCCTTGAAAATAAGAACCAAACTGCTCATACCTGAAACAAAAAGCGTGACGTTTTCCACGTAAATCTATATTTACTAACTCCGATTATAAAAAGTTAAAAAAGCAGTGATCTAGAACAAGAAATATTTATAAATCTGTCGGCCAATTCCGAATCCAGTAGATAGCTAGGTGTGGGCAGGCAAATGTTATGATAGTAAGGAATTTAGATAGTAAAACGTGTCTTTACGTTTTCGAGGAGAACACACAAATAAATATCACAACTAATTTGGCTCGGAAAGTACAAACATTTATACTACGGGATGGTGCATGCAGACTTGAAAAAATATTGAAATACGGAATCAGTAAGATTTTACACAACTTTTTGAACACGTAGTCTTGCGACGAGAAAACATATTTTTAACTGAATTCTATTGTTTTTTTTTTTTAATACTAAGAATGTTTTCCGCTTATTGCCCGCAAAAATCAATCGAAAACAGCAAATCTTGTATCAACACTTAGACATAGATTGAAACACCAATAACATAGTTTAATAATTAATATAAGTAGGTAGGTTTTATAACTCGGTTGGTCACGATACCTACCGTAGCTTCCATTAAGTACTAATGTACGTGTAGGGAAAAACCTGCTGCGATAAACCATACTTTATCGTATAGGTACGTACAAATAGGTAGGTTTACCTATATATATAGGTAGGTATATGAACCTACCTGGTAGGTGTCTTTAACGGATATTTGAGTGCGAAAGCGTAGCTAATGAGATAAGTTCGATTTCGTAATCAGACTATTATAAGATTTTTATGATTTGTATCTGAAACTGAATAATGACATACCTCCCTGTACTTATCACAAAATTTACCAGTTTTATTACTTAATACCTATTTTTTTTAAAAGTCAGGATAAGAAAGCTCTTTAAACCTTTCCTCTGAAAATACGAAGGTGAAGTAGCTACCGTATACAGATTAGGGTTTAAACAATAATTGACACTATAAATCACCATTTTAAAAACTATGTAACTAAACAGTACTTAAACTCACTTAAATATATCAATAACATATATTATATGAGCCTTATCGTTATTTTTTAATTGTATAATATGTTTAGTTGAAGTGTTTGTCACACTTCCAGAATTTTATGAAGGCTTCCACCAACAGCGATAAGATCGTTCCTAGATAGAGTTAATTTCTCTCAACCGAAAAAATTCTAATTAGAGGCGTGTTCCCACGTCAATTACGAAAAAAACTATAGCGTGGAAAGATTAACGCGTATAATTTTGAAAACATTACATTTTTTAGTAACATTAAAGTGTCTAATGTATAGCGAGACCATTATCTATGATAAACGATTATCAATATTAATTACCTACTATTACGACATTTAAAAATCCTTTAAAATAAAAAAAATAGCGAGCAGTTTTTTTAAACAGTAAATGTTAATAATCCAGAAATATTAGCAAATAAGGACAAGAATCTCGGAACGAGAGATAGTTGTCTAGTAAGTATAAGCATTTATTATGATACCTAGGTACCCTAAAACTTGTCTAAAATCTTCCTACCGTAGTGTATGTATCCGCGTCTTCAGATTTTCGAAATTAAAATCGATTTTTTACAAATATCTCGTTTCCTATGGGTTTTATGCTATTTGTATGAATTGAAATATCGTAGAGGCTTCAATTTTATACGTTTTTTTCAAATTTATTCTTGTTAGGTAAGGGAGATTAATCGTAACATTATAATGACACGGGACTTATACCTACCCCTTTAGAATAAATCTTTATATGCCGTAATACCTCGCACCTTACTTGACACACCCTCACATAAAACACCATAAAGCTTCGTGTCTTTCTTGAAGCATAAACTAAATAATTTTGATATTTATTTAGGGCGAGAAGTTGTTAATTGCTGCGTTTTAAGGAAAACGAAGGGGAATTATATGTACGTTATTAATTGTGTGAGCTTTTATCTAAGAAAACAATAAGAGTTTATGTTGATGTAAAGGTACGCACGTCCATTATGAGCTTTTAAGTTGTTAAGTAAGAAGTGTGTCAAGAAATGTTTTGCTGTAAAACAATACAAAATTTTGTAACGGTAAGATGAGGATAGAGACTGCAGGCGCGCGCAGTGAGGGGTTCACATGTGCCGACTCACATCAGCTCAGCCATGCTACAATCATACTGAAAAGTTTATGGAGTGTCAGCAAATTGAATGCGCGAGTAAAATCCGTTATTTTTGTTTCATTACAATGTGTAGGTAATAACCGCGAAGATATTTTGAAAATTAAAAAAATATTTTAAAAATTTAGTAACAGAGTAATTTAGAGTTAGAATAACTTAGTTAATAAATCGCTTTTTTTATCTAATATAGTTCATGAGATTCTTAATTAATTGCGGCATGAGGTTTAGCATACGGATTATAATAATATTTTAAGAATGTCCCTTCGCCGTCACTCAAAATACTTGTTGTTAACTTAAAGTATAATATATAGGTACTTTAGATTAGGGCATGGCACCCGCTACGCAATAAGCGCTTCGTGTAGCTGCTCAAGGTACACTCATTCAGATGTTGCCAGTAAGCAAAATCGCAATATAAAGCAATACAGCCAAAAAATATCTATATTGGACGGTCCATTAACTTTTCCATGCTCCTTCTACATCTTTGAATTTAATTGCTCATATTTGCTTATCGACAAATGGTTACCCGTGTTCAAACCACAAGAATGAAAACGCACTAAGCCCATCAATCAAATACTAAAACCACTAATTGTTTCAAATCGACCATCTTACCCAATTACCGCGGCGCACTCCCCGTGTCGCGCCCGTATTTCCGTACGATACTATAAGTTAAGGGCTAGTCGAGTTGTAAATTCACATGAGTTACAGCTAGCTTCTTTCTTAACGAAGTTATAAAATACTAGCTTCTGCCCGCGACTTCGTCCGCGTGGAACTCCTCCTTTTTTGCAGTCGGTTAAAAAGTAGCCTATGTCCTTTCTCAGGCTCCAGACTTTCTCTGTACCAAATTTCATTTAAATCGGTCCAGTAGTTTTAGCGTGAAAGCGTGACAGACAGACAGACAGACAGAGTTACTTTCGCATTTATAATATTAGTTAGGATTAATTTGGGTATAATCATGATTGGTGTAACTATTTTTACTGTTGTGTGCCTTACAGTTTAGGATCAAAAATACTTTGTTGATGTTAATAATGTGAATTCGATAATCACAGTACCTACCTACACAAAACAGAGTAGGTATATTTATATACAATACGACAATAAACGAACTGTTTGTGTATTCTTTATTTCATTTTATGACTAACTAGCGGCCCGTCCCGGCTTCGCACGGGGGGACTTAAGATTTTTTTAAGGCCTCAGAAACGATACTTTTTCCCCCGTTTTTGAAACATTTTCGGTTACTGCTCCGCAACTATAAGACCTAGCGTGATATTATATAGCCTATGTTACTCGGGGATAATGTAGCTTTCCAAAGGTGAAAGAATTTTTGAAATCGGTCCAGTAGTTTCGGAGCCTATTCATTACAAACATACAAAAATACAAAAATACAAAAATACAAAAATACAAATCTTTCCTCTTTATAATATTAGTATAGACTTACGATACTAGATTCTAGAAGATGAGTTAAATGAACGATTCGTAAAATATTATGTCAATTATCTTATGATATCTATCTGTAGACGAAATTGTTAAGCGAAATCGATATTTGGCATTGTCAACAATAACAATAGGGGATATTTACCACCTAGGTGCAATTTAGTCGAAGAAAAGTGGCAAGGTGGTTAAGTAAAGTATTGTTGATGTAATAATAAATAATACATTAAATCGTGAAGCTATCAAACACCAGAAACGAAATTATTAAAACTCTTGAATAGTTTCTATACGCATCTACTACTACTGGATTAACTGAAATAAAATATAGTTGAAATCAGACCGGAACAAAATATTTACTTAAGTGAAGTCCCTTCAAGCTTGAAAAGGGGCGTTTAATGATAAATAAAAAAGTAGGCACTTCCTTTTAAAATGCCGTTAATTATATAAAGCTCCGCTTTTGTGCTTACTAATTAGAAATATATTATTTACATTATTTTATGGGCGAGTAAGTAGTTGCGCAACGAATTTCGACTTTAAGATAAATCGAGATAGCGTCGATGTTACTAAAGACCGTCGACATGAAATAATGCAATATTTTGGAAAAAGCTCTAACTTCCCTAGACAATGATCACCATTTTACCGACCGATACATTTGAGCATCTTAACCTTACGTATTTAATGATAACTGTAACTGTATACCCTACGTATAGGCATGATTGCGGAGTGGGTTTCTTGTTCCTTTCGTGGTATTTTTAAACATCAGTTTTATCGAAACGCAAGGCTTGTCGACGTGCAACAAATACCCCTGTCGTTGCATAAGTACCTATAATGAATGTAGAAGCTCAGTGAAGCCTCCTGTGATATATGCCTGTCACACAGAAATAATTGTTCCGATACGATACACTTATAAGCGGATAAGTGAATAAATCATTTTGTACGTTAAAACAACTTAATATACTATAGCAACATTTTTATTTTTATTTTAATTTTATAAAGGTTGCAAAATTATTCAATTTATTTTTTGATTTATTTAACATGAAACATGTGCAGAGCTATTCGGGAAGGAAGAGTCATAATCGTAATTGATGTTTTTTCTTTTATATTTTACTTATTGCTTTGCTTTCGTATCGCTGCAGATTTAAGCTATAAACCTACCTGACAGTAATTTTGTTCCTAATACACTACGCGATAATTTCGGTCCTAAAACACTACGCTAAAATACGATTCAGGATTACAAAAGTGTACGTATTTAAAACTAAAAAGACTAGTAGGTATATTGGAATGAAACAACTGTTAACGGATTTAACCGGCGTATTTTTATTTTATTTTATTAGCTGACGTTTCGGATTCTTTATTTCCACTTTAGCGTTAGACTATTGTCAGCTCAGTCGTGCTACGATTATGGAAACTGTAAAGAATCCGAAACGTCAGCTAATAAAATAAAATAAAAATACGCGAGTTAAATCTGTTAACAGTTGTTTCATTCCAATGTGTAATAACCGCGAAGGCATCAGAAATTATTACTAGTAGGTATAATAAATAATAGGTACGATAATACAATTAAAACATTAAATTCGACGAATATAGGTAATTCTACTAGCCCACCATACCATTATAGACATTACGCATTCACATGCAGTAGGTAAGCGGTAAAAACCAAGTATTGTCTATACCTTAATGTTTTTATCAGTTAAAGCCAAATAGAACCGAGCGGGTGCAACTCTGCAATTCCCATAAAAAAACAGTTGAGTGCAGCTGTGCACCTTGTACGATCTAGATGCTATCTAGGATGGATATGGAGTCTAATTAAAACATACAGACTAACTTATCATTAACATAAATATGAACCATCAGGTGTACGTACATCGATATTAGGATAAGTACTTAGGTGTGTTTTTCACAATCAAGTAGTTATGTCCCGAGTTAGATGATTTCAGATAAAACAAATGTTTATGCTAGCAATATTAATTAACTATAAATAAATTCACTAATAACACGAACGATGTATTTATTTAAACAAGTAACCTAACCTAACCTAACTCGCATTCGGCCATAAAAATGTTGAATATATGTCAATCAATTTTCACGTTTCGGTTTATTATTTACCGCTTCGGTTTAGAAAATGTGTTCTTATTTTCATATCGTAGATTAACTATAATATAGAATAGTGAACGGTAGCTATTAACAAATACTTTCTAGCCGTAGGTCCGATGTTCTCCATTGTTTCACAACCCGGCCCTGGCATTTGCAATGTTATAAAACCTTCCAATGCAAAATGAACAGCTAAAATACACGTAATAAGAAAATATACAGATTTTAACTTCTATTATTCAATTTAGCAGTACATATAGGTATATAGTTAAAAGATTAGATATAGGTACACTCGTCCCTATATCTAATACGGTACTTCTTCATATAAATGGTAGTTGATAGCAGGTATATGTTTTATATGACATTTGGAAACAAACCTATACCTGCTTAGTGCCGTTTAGAAACAGACTCACGAGCTTAATTTAAGTCATACATTATTCTTAACTTAATAATATGTCATGTATTTTATAGGTTAGCTTAAATCTATATATTTTAATCGTTGAACTTTAAGAACAAGAATCTGTTTAGCAAATACAAATAAGAAGTTATGAAAACGTCATCTAAAGTAGTCAAATTTTAATTCCCCATCCAAATTATAAACTAGGTACCCTTAATAAAATAAAATAAATTAAAAATACGCGAGTTAAATCCGTTAATAGTTGTTTCATTCCAATGTGTAATAACCGCGAAGGCATCAGAAATTATTTAATTCCAATAGGTACCCTTTCTTATAAAACATTTAATGAAACTTAGTTTACTAACATTGTTGGGTATATTCTTTTGTTGATCAATTTTGGCATTTATAATAAGAATAATACTTTGAAATTTATTCCTATCATGCAAATCTGACAACGTTAGACGCTACGCACTTCCTGTTCCTGTGGGTAGTCCTTGAATATGTAAGTAATACGTACGCGTGTAACGCACATGTTGATATTGGACTATAATAGAATTGATAAGATCCGACGAACGTGTGAATATCATGTTAAAGCGCGTAAAATTATTAGCTATAAATTGTGTAGGCGTTTTCGTGACGCAGCTGCGCAGGTTCGAAACGCATGAAATCAACGTTAATATACCTAGTTATGGTCTCTTATCAAACTGATTAAAGACGAAACTAACAGTGTCTGTTGTCTGTCTACATATCAGATAATCGATCAGTCTGCTTGTCATAGTACCTATTGTTTGAAATATTTAAAAATTAGGCGAGGTGTAATATATGGTACGGAATGGGTGGTACTGGTAATGTTTAAATACGTAAAGCTAATAGTAAAGGACAGTATTAAAAAGTCTTAGAGTCTAAATCAAATACCCAAGTAAAGCCCAAATAATTACCTAATGAATGAATCGATTCTACCTGCATTTGTTAGACCGTTTTTGTTGACTGAAATGCAAAAGATGTACTTTATCTGTCGCATGTGGTGTAATAAACATACTTACTGGGAATTTATTTAAACATTGTGAATAAGTAAACTAAAAGGACTAAGCTTAAAGGTGACCCATAAATACCTAATTAATCAAGAAATTATCTATCTTAATCTAGAAAAATAGTTATACGCAGCGTAGCTTACGTCACAATCAAAAATGGGACTGTTATAGTATTTTATTGAAATATTTTATAAAAATAAAATAAAAAAAAGTACATTTCAACCATAGGCCCCGACGAGATTCGAACTCGTGATCTCCTGTTTACTAGACAGGCGCTTTAACCAACTAAGCCACGGCGCCGCTGACAAAGCGGACGAAATTGTAAATCACTTTGTTGTGACTCACCGCGAAGGACTTGTTATCTGTGGCGTTTCATTTATAAACATACAAAGTACATACGAACGACGTAAAAAAATGTTTTGTATAGTAAATACTATTAATACATATTTTTTGTATAGAGAAAAACCATTATCGATTAAAGCTATTGGTACATTATAAGACTGTATGATTTAGTTTGCACCTTAGACTGGAAGCAGTAAAGATTAAATTAATTTGTAATTTCTGGTTAAAAGATAAAGTTATCAGTGGTTTATGCAATAATCCATTAAATTACGTTTTTAGGTTATATTATTTGTATTAACTTTGTAATGATATTAAAGAATCCAGTTCTTTAACGGAGACGAGTGGGAACTTAATATTTCCCATATTCGTAGCGGATAGTCGTACACTGAGAAATTTATTCCAATGATAGGCACAAGTTTATGTATGTTTTTTTTAGCCATTTTTAATATTTTTTATTTATTTACTTATTTCATACCTTCTACATGGTAGTCGACAGGTGTTTTACGTACAGTTTGAGATTATTGGAAGACGGTTAACAGAAAATACACCTATGATACCTACTAATAAAAACAACTTAAGTACTAAGTACGTAATAAGAACCTTTTGGTTATAATAAAAAGAATTTGTGAAATTAGTTTAGCTATTCTACCACGATGATTATAAATAAGAGCTCTTTGACCTTATTTTATTCAAATTACAAATACTTATTGAAGTTAATAAAGTGACACTAATGCCATAATTTCTTCCCAATCGATATTATCGATCAAATGAGTGTGGGGAGAGTGAAACGAACATGAAGCGTGACCTTACGTCAATCGTGAAGCATATTTAACACGCTTTATAATAGTTTGACGTGAGTCACTACGTAATCAAATTGGGACGTCAATTTATAACCCCACTAGCTTCTGCCCGCGACTTCGTCCGCGTGGAACTCCTCCTTTTTTGCAGTCGGTTAAAAAGTAGCCTATGTCCTTTCTCAGGCTCTATACTTTCTTTGTACCAAATTTCATTTAAATCGGTCCAGTAGTTTTAGCGTGAAAGCGTAACAGACAGACAGACAGACAGACAGAGTTACTTTCGCATTTATAATATTAGTAGGGATGTTTAGATTGACTTCCAATACCATTTCGATATCAGTATTGAAATGAAGACATGCATACTGATCTTCATTAGGTAAGTAGGTATATATCTGGGGTCCTAGGCAAAAGAGGCTATAAGATCTAGTGAAATAAGGGTATATAGACCCTTATTTCACTAGAATCGTAAGACATTTATAGATACCTACTTACCTTTTTCACTAGGATCCCAAATATTTCGTAATAGCTGATCTGATGAAGAGGCCAGGTGGCGGATTTGTAGACTCAGTGTAGTAGTCAACTCAGCTTATCGATTTTTTGCCACTATTGGGCGACTTTGATACCCTAAAGCCCGGGCCTTAGGACAAATCCGACACTGATAATGAACTATTCTGTGGGTTGGTAACCCTGCGAGGTCCTTTCTAATATGTATATTATAATATAAAAATAAATCTCAATTTCCCTTGGTTAGGACATAACCCGAGAATAATAATTTCAAGAAAGCTTTTACGTAAAAAAAAAATATAAGAATTTCTAATATTCTTACAGGTGAAACAGCAGTAGGTACAAAGATGGTGCTTTAAAAAACGTCTTTGTTTTTGATTGTTTTTTATGGATTAGATACCAACAAAAATTTGTAATTAATTAGAACATTTAGAAAAAACTGTTCAAAATATGTTTCCCGATTGTAGACCGATCTAAAAGATGACTACATAAGGAGTAATTTTTAAAGGTCGTTGTTTTGTAGTATTTGTGTGCTAAGTACATTATTCAGTTCACGGCCGACGTAAAGAGTCAGTGCATAGCTGAAAGTTTAATGATGATTGTTGTGGACACGCCATACTGAACTGTGATTGTGTACAGATAGAAAAAAAAAGTATTTTTTCAATGTAACAATGGGTTTCCCTGTTGTTATATCAACACCTCAATCGAGCGTCCCCGAGAACCTGATTTTCCCATTCGACTTTGAAATCTTCCCTTTTTTATGGGAAGAATTTTCAACAAGTACAAACTTGCAAAACTTGTTACAAAGTTGGCTCAAGATTTTTTTAAAGTGAGTATTGACTCACTCATGTATGGTACATTACTTTACTACATAATAGTTTATATAGATAAAAATACTAAAATTCTTTACATTCGTATATGTATAAAGTAAACGATGTAATTAACGGAACTAAATAAATAAAAGCACCACTGATATAGTTAGTCTAATACATGATATGATTAAAAAATGTGCATGTTTATTTTAAAACCACATATTTCCTAAAAAAAAATCACATGCGCGTGCTATCAGTACGTTATCGCCAGAGTCGTGGGAACCGCGACTGAATTGTCACCGAGTGATAGTAACAATGAATATCTGTAAGGTTTCTAAGGCCGAATGAGACGGACTTTACGGATCCTAGATGGACTTAATAATAAACCCACTTAAAGTCCTAAAGTCTATTCTAGCCGTAGAAGTTACACTACTAACTAGTTGCTACTGGTTGAAAGTTATTTATTTAAATGATTCCAAATATGTAGGTATATTACAGTATTGTATAGGTAAAGGAATTGGGTGCTCAATTGAATTTGAAGTTAAAACATAAAACGGTGATGGTCTGTAGATACTGAAAATAAAGGGAAGTGTCTAGTAAGTACTTACTTTCTTTGATAAAGTTGTACGTAGATATTAAATAATGATATTGGGGCCTAGAAAAAAATATTATTACTATCGCAATTCATTTCAAAAATAACACAAGATGACTCATTCATGAATGCTCACCTAAATTAAATTTATTTTTGCTGAGTGACTCACGAAATAAGATACCCGAAATATGTACTGAAATACCTCATAGGGTGGGTTTTACGCAAGTTGAGTCAGACCCTAGTCTTAGTGGTAAGAAATAGGATTAAAATTAAAAATAACGTAATATGAGTGGTTGGTATTAAAATTAAGCTATTAAATATAAGTACTTACCTACCTTGCATGCAATTACAAAGGGAGATCCGTCTCCCCTTAATAATATTATCAGAGTAGGTACCTACTTACTTTAGCATTTGTAATAAAAGTAGCTTAATTTTGAGATTACAACTAATAATAAGCAGCGGCAAAATAAAATAATCATTCCTCTCTTAATTTAACTCGCATTATCGCAATTAGCTTTAGCGTAAGAGTATCGTCAGCTCATTCGTACTAACAATATGGCAATTGTAAAGTTTTCAAAACGTGAGCAAATAAATAAAATAAAACACGTGAGTTAAATCCGTTATAATATTTCATTTCATGTGTACCTAATAACCGCAAAGGCGTCAGAAAATACTAGACAATAGGTAGGTAAAATAACACGTTAAAAGAATTACATACTCCAGGCTATTAGTATGATTTTACTCCTTTTAACGAGTAATAGACAATTTAAAAAAAAAATGTATGAACACGTTTATAAATTTTTAACCTGTATTTAAATATAATAAACACTGACTCCAACTATTTCCACTTATCCGAGTTCCGCAAATGTTAGCGCGGTAGACGAATTAATTATGTCATTTGAATTCCAAATCGAGTCGAATCCATTAAAATTAAAATTCCACAGTACGGCGAATATCTAATCAGTCGAAATACTCGTTTAGTCCAAGGTCCAATGATTCATTCACCGAGCGATGTACTCGTAGTCATGTACGAATTTTGCCAGAGATTTACTTAAAAGGATCGTGATGGCGTGACGAACACAGCAATATGTAGATACCTACTATGAAATCAAATATTTTTCGAAATTATCTATTCCGAACTGAAAATTATCGAATTGATTGGGTAATGTTTTTTTTTTGTCGTCTCACATAAAATGCCCGTTTAATGAGGTTAAAAATAGTGCTAAGCGTAACATATAGTTTAGAATTGTCTTTTTAATTCTTAATATAGTTACAAATAGGAATAAAACGTACCTAGATATAATATATCGACCTTTGAGAAAAGTTCTAAGGAGCTTATATTCTACAAACCAACCAGAAAAATCAGTACTTGCAGCGTTTTCAAGACTATACCTAGTTTTAACTGTAGGTAATTATGAGTGCTCTTTAGTTATTGTAAAATTATAAGATTTTCTATCTGCTTTATTTTTTCTTGTCAAAAACATATAACGTGCTTTAAATATGGAGCAGTTATAGGATCAATTATTACTATATTTAACTTGTAAAATGTAAATGTTAATAAGCCTTATAACAGTTATAACGTTATTGAGGAAGCGCAAAAACGTTTTTAGTATTTTTTAAGGCCTACTTTACTTGTAGGGAAGGGCTTGATTTTTGTCGCGTCGTAAGTACAGCCTAACAGCCCATTCATGACGCCGTGGATAACGAATCTGTCGTTGATAGTCACCAGATGTTTTAATTAAGAATAAACTTATGCTAAATTAATTTAAGCTTGTGGCCTCTTTATGAATATTAAGGTCATTTATCGTTATGGTTTCAATAAAATTGACTTTAATGATATGTGGGTTGATTATTTATCTCCTACTGTTACAATTGGTAATCGGAGTTAACAGAGATTGCAATACGAAAGTCTCTTATTAGCCCAACGAAATTATATAATCAATATCATCTGACGATGTTTAAAAACATCGATAATCTAAAAGAGCAATTTATTATTGACACCTCAGCCTAACGTAAGTATAAATATTCCTTCAATACAGTAGGTAATTATGATATTTCCGTAGACCCCGAATAAGATAGTACGTGCAGGGATACGGCAGGAAACCACAAATCGACAGATAAAACTAGCGGCCAAACGTCAAACGACCTTTATCAATATATGCGTGTTAAGTTGTGTCAATAAAAATATCGTAAAACAAGAAACTCTTGTTGGCAATGCCAATAAAAGTCCCCATGGATTTGGGCGGAAGCATAAAAACGGCAAGCGCCAAGTTCCACGAACTCCATGCTGGAGGCCAATCACAATCCAAGGGCGAATATGATAAATTAATCAATTTTTATTTTATTTTCGGTAACATATTCATGACGGATCGGTACCCCAACGCATTTACAGCGGACTTCAGCGTTAGTGGCAAGGGCGGCAACACACAGATGCGAACAACGAGTTAGTGGAATGGAAGTGAAGTTAATGGAAGTGCCTTCCATGTAGGCATAAAGTAATAAACGCATGGAGTGCTGCCCTAACTCAGTAGGTACATTCGCACCCTTCAATCGTAATGTACAGTCTTGATTAGAGTACAATGTACCTACTTGTAAGTACATGAAAAACGACTCGTGAGACCTTTATTACGCCGAAAAACTGATTACCTACTAGAATCCCTCGTTGTTCGTTGTTCGCATCTGTGTGTTACTTTACGATAAAGAATATTTATATTTATAAGTACATATTTTTGTATTAGAAATATACGAAAAAGACATTTCCGCCCAGTTACTAATACTAAGTTATTTTCCTTGCTGAAGAAAAACACCGCCTTCGGCAAAGGTACGTGCATCATTAGGTATCCATTAACGAGTAGTATTGTTAGCTAAACGACGCAATGGAATCATCAACTATACAATCTTATTAACTAGGTAATAAAAGAAAGAAATTTAATGTACATAATTTTAAGTTAGGTTCTATGATCTAAGTTGAAAAGCCAATTTATTCTCATACATAACTTTCGGCATGAGTACCTATACTAATAAGACAACCGAGACTTCCATAATAAAAGACAATTGAGATAAAATAGGATAATGCGTTAATAGGTAGTAGGTATACGTATTAGCATAAAATGAAAACGATGTCAAAGAGATGTGCAGCTAATTAAAAGTTATAATGATATGCTTTGTGTTTTCGATTTATTCTCAATTCCGAAAGTTAATAAATGGTTTGATCATTTTCACAACAGATGGCGCTGTCGCGTTAAACCTACTCGTGGCAAATGACGGTACGCGCGTAATGGCGGACGGAACATGCGTAATGGCGGCCGGGTCAAGGTTGCTCCCACGACCTTGAATATATATTCGCCCTTCATCCCTTTTACCTACTTGGGAGTCTGCGCAGTGCGTTCCTTTACGGAATGTAAGTACCTACTTGGATGTAGATGGTGCCGGTACAAGAAATATCCTTTGTGTTTGTGTATGATGTGTATATATTTTAATGAAATTGCAACACAGTAATATTTGGTAGGGATTTAGTATTAGGTAGTATTTTAAGGACAATATACCGACACTAATGCGATTCGTATTTTGATCTACAATATAGGTAGGTACCAATCTATTACAGTTGTAATTTAAAAACAAAAATACCTCACATCTACTTATTACTTCTCAGAGAGTTATAGAGTACAAGTAGTTATACAATATAATTATATGTATTATATAAAGTAGGGTTGGGATAAAAGGTATTACTTTCCAAGGTCAAATCTACATCTTTACCAATTTTAGCGGTTTATAGAAAGAGGACAAATCAACCAACAAACTCATTTTCGCACTTATAACATTAGCCCAATAAGGATTATGTGTATTCTCAGCCAAATTATATATTCTCACGAGGCCTCTAAACAGAACATGGGCATTCAAAAAAACCTTGCGAATAACTCATATTTCTTAACAATCCTTGTCGAGATACTGCAAAAAAAAACAAAACAACGTTTATAATTGTGATACTGCTCTTAAACAAAACCGAGACGTACACGAAAAGGCATTTTAATATTAAAGTAATAAGACTGATAGTTTGATTGTCGTAGTAACATGGCGGTGTATTTTATGAATGGACGGCGAGTGAATGAGGGCGGATGTGACGTCATGCAATGGCGGCGGAGGCGCCGCTGCGCACACGCACCCTGAGCGTCACGAGACTCGGTCCGATTGGAGCTGGAGGCTGTATAGATTTTTAATATTTACAATTTGCAAATATGTAGACTTATCAAACTGTTAATAAAATAAATAATTTAATTTGGATTTCATATCTACATATATTTATTTCCTTAACTGCAAATTGTTAATACTGAAACATAAAAAAATATTCCTTGCAAAATGCTTCTTTACAAAGTTATTAAGTAGGTACCTAACAATAAATCAAAATAATTTTATATTAAATTAAGACATTAAAAATAAACTGCCACTAAAACTTTAATAAAGTCACTTGGTACCAAGAGGCATGCAGCACTCACATGGCAGACACTATTCGTGAATCATTGTTGGCTGCAGTTTTTCGCTCCCACGTCTGCATTGAATGAACTATTTGAATACCTAGTGCATTGCGTACGCGCAATACTTACGTAATTCGCATTTTATGCAGTTTTGTTTGTGTACATTTTTTATAGTAAAGTTGTTTGAGAATACGAGTTCATGATTGATTAATTTGTAGTATGATGTAAACGTTTTATATGAGTGACTATGCATTGTTAATACGAACAAAAAACTTTAAGAAGTACTTACGTAAATACAATGAAGATAATTTAAATAACACGCGTGCATCAGTTCTGTCTCTAAAGGCCAGTAGGCAAAGGTATTATCTATGAGTAAGTAATTAAAAGAACTCTTATAGGGAGCAATTGAATGAAGACATAACCATGTCGGCTATTATGAATGGGCCACCGAGGTAGCCAATTTAACGGTCCCTACGAAGAGTACTATGCTAAGAAGCATACAACATGAACATTGTATTGTAAGTACAACGAGACGCCCAAATAATACTAATAGAGCAACAAGGCACTTCATAGCCTTAAGAAAGACTCGACACGGCCATCATGTTAGGTAATATAATAATGTCGGTATTTTATTAATGTTTAAAACCGATTGCAATATGATAAAAGACTTGGTAGGAACGATCACATTTGTTTGAATTTTAAAAGTGATATTCTCGGTTCGTTGGAATCTTTTATA
Source organism: Polylopha cassiicola (assembly GCA_038024825.1). Classification (NCBI taxonomy): domain Eukaryota; kingdom Metazoa; phylum Arthropoda; class Insecta; order Lepidoptera; family Tortricidae; genus Polylopha; species Polylopha cassiicola. The sequence goes on along the minus strand of CP149044.1, from coordinate 7,085,095 downwards.
TTACCTCCTTTAATTTAGTAAACAGAAACGTCGCAGTATTTAAAATATACGCCAAACTAACTCTGAAATCATCCAACAGGAACAACCCAAAATAATTTACGACAAAAATAAAAACGATGACACTTCTAGTATTGTTTAATAGCTAGAAACATTCGTGGCATTATAATAGCAATAAATAACTCAATATCGGGCACATTTCTAAGCTTAAGGTATATTCTGCAAAAAATCTGAAATTATTTATGTTGGCAATATCTATTTAGCTAAGCAATCGAGTAGCTATACGATGCTTGCAAAAGGATCTTGACAGACAAAGGCAAAAATAGGCGAGGAGTTATCATACTCCTGAACTCCGATGGCATCTCCAGTCTCCACCTATCATCTCAAATTCTAAATTTAAGCTACACATTTACACAAACAAACAAAAAATCCTCTTTGGACAGGAGTTAAAGGAAAAACTATAGATATATATAAGTCTATTTAATTGTCGATATATATAAACACGGTCGGGTACCCTATTTGAACACTTATAACTCGAAAACGGCTGGACTGATTTTCATGGTTTTAAAATTATGTTGGATTTGTCTGCGTCCCGAACGAAAATGGTATACTTAGACAAAAAAATAAAATAAATACAAAGCATTTTCTAATACAAAACTTCGTACAATTAAATATATATACATTTACATAAATATAGATACGTAATTATGTAACTTTTATGTTTTAATAAAATTCTATTATTTTAGTTTTATAAACTTAATATATAATCGAATCTTAGGTGATGGCATTTTATGTCTCCTAGTGGACGTCTCCGTTGACATGACGAAGGTGTATACATATTATATATGTAGATAAGTAACGAATTCAAAAATATACAAATGGTTGTAGAACGGCCCTCGGCGCGGACAATTGAACGTGTTTCCTTATTGCGGCGGTGGCGTCATGCCCGGCGGGAATTCGCGACTCCATACCATCATGGCCCTTAATTTAGGACCGCCGGTACTAAAACTAAATTAAATATTTAGATAAGTACAATAGCAAATGACTATATCTCTAATAATACTTAAAATACTCCACAGTACTCTACTGTACTCTACAGTTTGCAAATGCACAAAATACGTTGTTATTTATTCATGCCTGTAATTTGAACGAAATAAAATACGCGGTTTAGTATTTTTATTAGTAAGAGTATAAGACTTTTAAAACACAATGATAACTCCTTATATACAAAATTTATATTTTATATAGTATGTATATCACATTTTAAACGACATTTAGAAGCAAAACTTAAGTAGAATCCTTTTCCATAGTAAAGTATTTAAGATATTTTCTTTGTCATTCATTTCGTCTATTTCGCGGATGTTCGAGACGTATAAAAACTCTACCTTTTTGACCTTACGAGACAAAAAAAACAGGTAACTTCAGCCAATGTACTCTATACTTATGAGAAATTTATACCTACTTATTGTTCAATAGGAAATATTCTCAAGGTACGAAATATAGATTTAAGTATATGTAAACAAAAAGGCATCATAAATTAGAAATTATTTACTATCTATCTATAATATATATAGGTCGATATCACTAAACGTGTCGTGTTTATGCTACTGGCGAAAGTGTTGGAGTATAGTGTCGAATTTCCTCACAAGTTAACCCAGTAAAAAGGCTGAGTGCGACTAAACAATGGTTGGCGTAAATAAAGGTCAAAATGTAGACAATGCTAATTTGACATTCCGTAAAGGAATGTCATTTCTAAAGTACGGGTTAACATCGCTTTTGTTTATTATCGGCAACTACAAATATTATTTTACTTGCTTCTATCCAGGACTTCTACTGTGCACGATGAGTATTTTATACATCATATCTTTATGAATAAAATAACGTATAGGTATGTTCTTCTGATGCATAAGCTATATCTTTGTAAAGTTTCATCCAAATCCATTCAAACCTACATCCAGACATCCATTCATTCTTAAAAACTTTCGCGTTAATAATATTAATAGGATTGCGTATAATATTATACAGTGTAACTAAATATAACATTTACACGTTAATTGATATGTATTTTGTTAGATATTTTTGTGATATTTCGCCGAAAAAAATTCTAACATACAATTCTGAATTTATATTTCATTACACATTCAGTTGACGTACACCTGCACCTGTATACATACCTATTTAATTTTCTACTTAATGATTTAGTTCATTAAAATAAATTTATTATTATTTAACCGCAAAAATGGCAAATTAGGAAGCTGTGGCTAGGAGCAGGCGGAAGTTGAAAGAGCGATAAGTGGCAGAAGGCCATACTGGTAAAGTCGAGTGTTTTCTATAAGACTTGATTTATTTTACGTTTTTGCTCTGTATTTTACACAAACACGTACTGTGAGTAGGTACCTACTTATAGTAAGTATATCATCGAATTGAATCAGTATCAGTAAAAATGAACACCATATAGATAGGTACCTTATAACCAATAATGTTTTTATTTAATTTTATTAGAGTTATAATTGAATTTCTGTTTGATATCATCTCCATTTCCGCTGAGAAAAATATATCAAACATACAACCTTCTGTTTTTATCCTTATAATATGTAGGTAGGTACAGTAAAACATTTTTCCTATGTATTTTCACATCTGTATATGCATAGATAATACTAAGTACCTATTATAATTTATAATCTACGAATACACCATCCAAAAGATTTAAATTTAAATCACTGTCATTAATTTTAATGTACGTCTATTATACGATGGTTCACTCCCTTAATCTTATTTTGAAAGCGTTTCCCGTTTTTTAATTTATAAGCAGTTATTTTTTTTAGAATCGATAAGTACAAAGTCAATGCTCAAAGGCGAGTCTAATTGATGAAGCGATATGTAAGTACTAAATGTAGTGTATTCTCTGAATCACTTATAAGAATTGAGTGATATCATTTGGAATATACGAACAAACATGCCATCATAACATTCATAAGCATAATGCCAATTATTTTGGTTGGTAGGTAATTTTCAAGCGTTAATTCCATCAAATCTGTGCTGTTAAAATTTTACAGCACATTTAGTACACAATACAAATCTTTTAACACATCACGGCGAATCTTATCAAACGCGGCTCGCCCTTAGGCGCCATTGCGTAATATAAGATATAACTACTAATATACGAGCGATTTACGACACACATGAGGCTTCTTACATATTCATTACATGGTCGAATACTTTCAGATTTGTCCGGTTAGGCGTCTGTTTAATAATCACGTTATAAATAATTCTGGGTTATCACAGTTTTCGCGATACGATGTCGGGTGACCATGGACTCAGTAAAAAAAAAAGATATAATACGTGAAACATTTAACCATGGAACTATTAAGACGTTTTTTGCAGTTTATGATGCTGATGGGTTTAATTTTATGGTGTCTATTAATACATTCTCACGATTGTATTTATGTGCGGACATGGTAAAGTTTAATGAACGAATTTGAGATTTATTTTTGTTAGGTACTATAAGTATTTAATTTAAAGAAAAAAGTAGAAGACTAACTTATATCATTACGTTAGAAATTCAGAATAGATCATGTTTCTGCTACTGGTTAATGCAATTGTTTATTAGGTAGGTACCTATTACTTTGACAACAGCTATGTAAAATGTATAACTGTGAATCATATAATGTTTGGGTATTATTTTAGGAGAAACATCAATTCGGTACCTATGATTTAATAACTTCTGATGGTTCGGGGATTATTACAAATAGGAATAAAACAACTGTAAGTATCGGATTTATTACGCATTTAGGAATTACCGTTTAATGAGATAAGACAGATGGCAAGCGATCGCATCCGCTTGTTCAATTATAATAAATTGTTACCCGTCCTTTAACGTATTGATGTTTACAATGTCAACGATGCCATTTTTTAGAACAATATTTCATTGTTTCTAATATGTCACTGCATATTGATTTTTTTAAACGAATGTAAGTAAATTTATATAGTAACCTCGCTGAAATTATATATTACAGGAGCAGAAGGAAATAACGAAGAAAAAATATATATTTTCACTCAATTCTTATTAGGTATACCTAATAGGGATTTTCAATATACATAGCACTGCAGTGAGCTTTTACTCACTTTTACTATGTTAGCGACAACGATGTACCTACACAGTTATAAATATTTATATAGTAAAAAAATACAAAAACTTTAAAATTTACCTGCCAACACCGGATTTCACAACAGCCAAATGTGCGAATCATAAAAGGCATGGTCACACGAACGGCGTATAGAAGTCAAGGTCAGGCGCATACGCCGTCGTCTACAAAATCCTTGAGCACGGTCGTAGACCCACGGAAGTCGGCGTAACCAGCCTAACTAGAAACCCATAGTTCCTTAAAGAGGCCCTTATGTACACTGAACTTCAAATATACGATAATTGCGAGACGGATCTTATTGATTGGTTTTCGGTTTTATGTCACTATATCATGCGGCCTTCGGGCCTGCCTCGAATTTAATAGGGTATTAATTTGATTGTGGATATTTTTGGTAGGTATTATTCCATTGGCTGATAGGTACTTCGTTGTTGGTTACATTTATGTTATATAGTACGTATCGACCTAATAAGGTTAAATATTGACTGCTCCCGTAACCTGGGTAGTAATATCGCTTTTCAATGAACGAACCGTGATAATAAATGGAATAATATGCATTATGAATTTATGATATGTTGACAAATGCATCAATTTAAAAATTATTGATAAAAGATAATGCTTTGAAATGACAAGTTTAGTTAGCTACAATATTGAAACCGAGTTTGATACTAGTAATTCACGCGGAGTAGCGCAAATATGAGTTGAAATTCTTGATACATTTTTCGGAGCGGGAAATTAATGTTTTTCACCAGGTATTTGCAAATTGAACAGGTGTACATTTTGAAGGCTACTTGATACCTATTAATTTTGATTACAACTGATGACAAACAACCTTGAAGAAGTATTTATTATGTAACAGGGATCTGGAAGTTTTAAAAGATTAAAGTGGTAAGTATTTAAATTGTGATAACAAAAGTCGTAACATTCATTTCAATGTCGAAATGATCTAGCAGGAAATCCTTTCGTAGATTCTGAATAGAAATTGGATTTTTTTTTTCCGAACTGAATACTGAAGCGCAGTTGGCCAGCTAATGGGCCTTCACTGCAAAACCGGACGGGTGGCGAGACTCCTGAAAGGAGACTCTTAAGCCTTTTGGGTTTAGAAATTGGAGGATTTAATACGATCAAAGAAACCCCTTTACAAATAAACAGTTAAAGTAGCTTGACTTAAGTAATAAGTGATTAATAAATATTGCATTAGTAATTTAACATTACTTACTTATCAATTAAGTTTAATATTTATATTCATAATATATAGGCAAATTAAAGTTTTCTTAATATTCAATAAATGTCCTAAATAGCACATAATTACGCAACTCAGTGAAACGATAAATAATATACCCCTTAGTACTGATATCAGGGGACAGGAGTTAAGGCCGTCCACTTAAGATAACGAGACCAAATCAAAGTTATTAACTTATTACATACCGCTGACGTCAATATATCACTGAAAGAAGTAGCGCTCCATTAGCACATTGTATATTAATTATTTGTTAAATTTCAGTAAACGACCAAAATGGCTTGATATCCCGTTACCTCACTTTCCTCTTACACTCTGTCTGCCATCATTTTGTAAACGTAGACATGGATGATGGAGTAGGGAAATTCCACTGTCGCCTCAGGTGCAATTCCACAATCAAAGATGTATACAGGTATGTTTATAATTATAAAACTTAAAATAATTGAATCGAGGACATAATTTATCCGATGAAATGTGATACTTGTATTTTGCGAACAAAATTATGTACCTACTCATTGTCTTACAAAAGTGATGTTTAGTTATTTTTAATATTGATTTACCTGCTATAGGTACCTACTATACATGTCTTGTATAAAAAAAATATTTAACTCTTAATATCAAACTATTAACTCGTCAATATAAAATTATATATATTTGCGAGTCAAATGAAATAGTGCTTTTAAACATTATACAGACACGTATAGGTTCTATGATTGTAGCCATATACATACCTACGTACTTCTATAATTACACTGTCACTTTATTAATACCGTACCTTGACATAATGTTTATTAGTCATCTCGTGAAGACCCAAATTAGCAAATGCTGTCAAGGTACTCTTGCCCAGAAAACTATGTTAATGCTAGATCATTAAGTGCCGCCCGAAACCTCAAGTTTTTATACAAACTATTTTGCAATAGTAAAAAGGGTAAGAATGAAAATCAAAACACCATGTTCCCTGTCTTGCTTTCCTTTTAGGCGGATATCTCATTTTCACATATATGCAGGTACATAATATCTCTACGCACTTTATAAGAATTATAATAATCTTTATGAAATGTGATACCTAGAAATTAAAATATTGTACTTTAGTAGGTACAAGTGAAACAAAATTTTACGTGATATATATCAATGTTAGGTAACAGGAAATAGGAATGATAAGTAAATTTGATATTACATCGTAACCAAACAAAGAGAGGAAGACTGACGCAGTACCGATGAACTCTGACATTAGCTTCAATTTAAGAATAAAAATTCAGATAACGTAAAATAAATACAAAATTAAGTATATATCCATCAACAACCATAACCCCACAACAATTAAGATCATAATTGATTAAACGAACGGTATTAATTCAACGCTCATTATTGTCAACCTCTAACAAATTATTCACTAAACTCGTTCTATTGAACTGATTTATTTCGATTTAACTTTTATGAATGAATTTATCGCGGTAGTTTGTAACGTACCCAAATCGTCAATTTTGTTGTGAGGCCAAAATAAGATTATTATAGAAGTAAATTAGAACAATAAAATCTTTTACCTTAACATTTTTCTCCTGTTATTTGGGTGAAGTCGCCCCGCCATCACTGGGTCAATTGTTTTCAATCTGCTGTGAATATCTTCATTCGATAAACTTTTTTCATTGTCGACGTCTTTCTGCAAAGCATCTTTGTCGATTTCCGCATTTGGTTCTGAATTAGTACATCCGCGTTCAAATTTTTTACATTCATCGTTAAATGTTTCAGGTAAATTTGATTTCTTTGACGCAGGTTCCCCGTGGCTAGTACCACTATCGTCTAAGTCTCTTTTTCTTCTGCTCTTATCCCACAATAACGCTTCTGTATCGTTCATGTCCTCTACGAGTATGTTGTATATGATTGATTCCATGTAGTAATTAGTTCCTCCGACGATTATTGGCATCTTTCCACTTTCTATTAGCTCGTCCATCTGAAGTCAGAAGTTGTAAGGCAATTTCTCAAAAACCTTAATTATTTTAATGGTCATTACAATCCACAAGTTTTTAAAGAGGTTCATTGCACCAGTCATAAATATATATAATATTAATATTTTGTTATTATGAATGTATTTGTAGACAGAAATTACCTATTGCTGGCTTCTATAGTACGTTTCTGTTAATTTATTTTTCAATAGAGAGAGATATGTCCTTAATGCCTTGAGATTTTATAAAGACTTTTCAACCGAGTACGAAGTAAAAAGTCTAGTGTCTAAGTGTAGTTCAAGTGTTGCAAATAAATCTTGCGCGTGCTCAATATTAGATTACTCTAACATCATTAAAACACAAGATAACATCTTTCTCATTAAAGCTATGGCAAAATTAATATCGCGGCTCGCACAAAGAAGCCCGGTAGTAGTTTTTTAGGCGGCAAAGAACTAATTATTAATTATATTTTGTACGCGAACTAGTAAGAAATGCACTAAGCGGGAAACCTTAGTTTTTTAGTGAAATGATATAAATTCTCGGTCAAGCAATGCAATGTGGATATGACATTTCACGCACATAGTCATGGTCATTGAGCCTAACGATATTTTTGTAGATACGTAAAATATACATATTTTTTATGTAAACTTAATTAGGGAAAAGAACAATTGCTGCACGTTATTATATAATAAATATAGCACGCGATATTATTTGTACATGATCTGAATTTTAAGCAATTAAATATTGTTAGTCGAAACCAAAAAACTAAAAATAATGTTACGTAATTATTAAGTTAACATTTGGGTGTATCATACAATTTATTTATCTTCTACAGCTATATTTATGACAGCAGAGGTACATTCTACATGTCACCACCGTATTTGCCTCCACAGGCGCCGTCTGTGTTTGCTCAGTCGTGGACTCAAGGCCCAACAGGAACAATACGGTCTCGAACATAATTTCGTTCGGTATATTTTCCTTGTATATTTGATATATTGTATACTTGGTATACGAGTAAATTAGCAAACGTAAGATCGCAGATTCAAATCCTGTCGACGACCATAATACGTAATTTCAAGATAAAACATTATCTTTTTGACATCAAGGAAAGCTTTTCCTGTGTGTTGTCGTTAAGTGCCTATTTCAGAATATCTAAGTAACTCATACCGATAAAACATCATTTACGCTCCAAATAGCGAATTAAACAAATAATTAACCTGTTAAGTAGCAGGTACTGAATAATATTGATTAACTCAGTAATTTACCCGAAATCTACTTGAATACTGTAAAACCTTAAAAGTTCATTGACCTACATAAATCAAGTTTGAAAGGGTAAATATTTATTAAGTAAAAAGGACACAAGCGGCACTTTCTCATGTCAATATCTACTAGCGCTTCAGATAAAAAAAATACCGTCACTGCGAGCCGCATGAAACCCGCAAGCTGTTAAGACTTTCTTCGAAGTCGATAAAATAAATGGTAACAACAATAGTACATATAGTACAGTAGAATATATTTTCTTTAGTTAGAAAGGATACTATTTTTAGTGCTCTGCTCCGGAAGTCGACGACTGTGAACATCTGATGCGGCTCCAGGATATCCAGCAGATGATGGCGCACCAGCTCTCGTTCCTGGCGGGAGGCCTTCGCCGTCACCACGTCTAGACCTTTGTAAATCTGAAACAGGCACGTTCTGGTACAAGCATTGCTTAGATTGGGACTAGAAATATCGGTGTAAATTGTCGAAGGACATTAATTTATTATAGATGCCTACTACTTATAGGTACCTCAACGTAAAACGTGTAGTTTAATAGGACGACAGGGTAAAGAAAACGAAATTCTAGTCAGTCAGTTAGATTATTAAAAATCATTCGAGACGTATTTTTTCTTTTCTCAAACAAATAAACAATGCCAATGATAAGTGCTTCTATAGTTCGGCATTGGCGGCTCGTGACGTCACGGCTAGGTATAAATTGTATCTAGCCGTGACGTCACAAGTCCCACTCACGGATTTTGCTTATCTTTGGCATTTATTGTTCGATTGAGAAAAGAAAAAATACGTGTCCAATATTTTTTGGCAATCTACTGGATGGACAGAGAAAAAAATACATTCGTCATGCCTTTTATCGATGAAATCAAAACCGCTTTGAAGTCAATTCAAAAGTGCCCATTATTTATTTAATGAGATAAACAATACAGGTTCATATAATGCCATTTGGTTCTCTTGCTCCAGCCTATTGTTAAAATTACAACGAATCCTTAATCTTTACGCGCATGAATATGCAAAATGGCCGCCGTGTCGTCCCTTTTACATATATTTCATACACTTTAGTTACATTTACATAATTGTTCTATTGACACGTGAGTCTCAGAGAAAAGACCGAAGATTTATGGGTGATTCAAATACATATTAATGAGCGTTTGATGTGGAATAGGTACGTCCTGGCTTCCTTTACGTGGGTTTTTACGTGAGGAACAATATGACCTATTTTCCCACAGTATAAAATAAAAATTGACCTACTGTTTTGTCAAATTTACTATTCAGTATTCACGGCCTAAACTAACACAAAAACTATTACAACTTTTTTTTAAAAAATATATTTAATAGCTTTTTTATTGGTGCTTGCATACTTTTATTGGCAGTATTATTTATTCAAATATCAGGTTTGAGCTTAATACATAACTTAAACTAAACTGACTAAAACTAACAAAAAAAGTGGTAAGTACATGTATTAAAATTTACTTAAATAAAAATATCTTCTTAAACATACAAAAACATATGAAACGTAGTTACTAGGTATGTAAGTAAGTACGTAGTTACTATGTAAGTATTATTTCGGGGCGAGTTTATCGCACAGATTGCATTACACGTTTAAACTGACACAATCAATTTTGAAAGTCAAACAGTCAAATTAATTATAACATTTGCGTAAGTGATCCAAAAAATAAACTCTTGACTCTAGGGTTATCGCTCCGGACCTTGGCTACTACCTTCCGATGTGAATACGATGTTAGGGTTGTCAAGACATACGATATATAAGCTTAAGCCTGCATTGAATTCGTCTTGTTAAGCATTTGGTATTATGCTAACAGCTAACAGTTTATAAAAACGCTAGAAGGCTACGATGACCCAAATAACGAATAAATATTGGAAGCTAACAAAACTTGAACTTTTTGACTAAAAACACAGACTTTCTTTGTCCGCAGCATTGTAAGTATTTTGGTAAACAGCAAACGATGCATATAAAATATAAAATTTTAAAGGAATTATTCACACTGATAAAAAAATACGTTTGTTACAAATTTCACAACCCTATTCACTTGCGGTCCCATTCACAAACTTTAAGATAAACGTACCTACAGTTGTTATCAGAGTGCACAGTATAAGTACATACTTTTCGATTCGATAAAATATTCAATAAAATATATCGTATAAAATTGAGTAACATCCAATTCGATTTAAACAAAGGTTTGCTTTTAAAACTTTAGGGTAGGTACTTAAGATTCTAGAATACAATAAGTAATTATCGCTGGTAATGCATATTTGCAAAAGATAAGGTACCTATATAGTAATTTTAAAATCTGTGAACCTCGTTGCCAACTATTACCTACATAATTATAGGTACTAAATTTTACTTTTCTTAGACTATTCGGTTTCTAGTCACAACTTAAATTTTCCCTACTAAGTTTCTAGAATCTATGAACGTAATATTTGGCAATGTCTAGTGAAAGCGTTGCGCCGGCGCCAATTTTACGTCAGGGACTCTATTCCAAACCGCACAAAACTAACGCAAAAACAACCTGCATTCTACCAAGCAGGGTAGTACCATTTAGGGTTAAAAGTTTACATAAGGCTGTTTGATTTTCATACAAGATGCCCGAGGCAAAACCATATATTTTTTAACATAATATATTCAATTAAACCCCCGTTTATTTGTGTTCTCTAAAATGTCTTTGAAATGAATTTACCTCATACAAAAGAGAATTATAGCTTCTATTATGGAACTTGGTTCTAAATTTTAATTTTGTGACTGGCACTAGTTGTGCCACAGTGATGCTGGTAGGCAGATTTTTTGTAACCCATTGTTTGTTCTTCTTCTGTCTTTTTTGGCATCATGCGCTCTGTACCACCAGTCAATATATACTTAAAGTAGGTAGCTATTTAGGTATATTGTAATTTATTGATTAACTAATATATGGATGGCGAGTTTTCAGAATAGATACCCTTCTTCGAAAGGGAAATTTGGCAAGCGATTGTGTTTTGTTTACAATTGAATACAAAGCACGGCGGGTGATTTGCACAAATGCATAATTAGATATGCGGTATTTAAATAATATTATAGAGAATTTTTTACACGGCGTATTTTTTATTCCTAATTTAGCTATGGCTCAGTTTTCAACTACTTACTAGGTATTAAACTCTAACGAAACTTTTTATTGGAGAAATATGACGTAGTATTGTATAACACCAAAACCTAAATTTCGTTACCTATGTAATACTTTGTATAAAATAGATATGAACACCTCGTGTACGAGAAACAATGATAGTCGAAAAAGGTTTATCGATGTCGTAGCAAGAGGAAGAAATTGGAGCTAGTTATTTCTATAGGAAAGATACATTACACACATTTTAACACAAAATATTAATATATATGTATCTATATGTGCGTCTACCTTATAGATGTAAAATAATTATGCATCGGATTCATCGGTAATGTAAAAGACCACCTAGCAGGACCATAGGGCCTTATGGCCAGGCCCTACAATGTGGTTTGATGACCTGATGAAGGTAGCAGAAATCCGCTGGATACGGGATGCGCGGGACCTGTGATCTATGGCCAGCAGGTTGAAGCAGGATGATGACAACTTTAACAGAAGCAATGAAAACAAAAAAGAAAGGCAAATGTAGGTAATAAACTTACAGCTATTTTAAAACGCATTAAAATAACCTTCGGAAACCTTGACTAGAGAATCGCAACTTATTGTGGTAGGACGGGAAGGATCCACTTAAAAAAGAAACAATATAACTAGATCCGTGACATCAAAGAAATTAATTGTAAACATAGGTCAGGTAAGACTGGATGTAAGCGCACCAGTTTAGACAGAACTCTGGCTCGAAAATGATTTCCAAATTAGATGACCCCGTCGAAGTGCAAGAGACGTCAATATGCATAGACCTGTTTGTAAATGAAAAATGTAACGATGAAGGGATTTTTCTATACTGGATGTTAGTGATACAGTAAATTATGCGATTGACGTATTCGTACCTACTGCATGACGTTGAAGTTGGGCGGGTTATACAATTGTTAAAATAAACCACACTAAATATGTATGAAACCTCATTTTAAGGATTTATATTTATTTAAAAAAACAGCTAAATAATATATAAAAATTTTACTCCGAGTGTCACGATGTATTCGAAGCATTTAATTAAGTACTTAAAAGTAGGTACTTACTCAAACGAGATAAGTAATTTTTTGTAGTGTTTCGTAGAGCACTTCACGTAGGTACATTTTGGTGCAAGCACTTATCATTTGCAAAAACTTAACAAACGGGACATTATTAAGATATAAATTATCTTAAACATACGATGTCCTACATAAGTAAGAAATTTATCACTTGGCTATTAGGAGCTATTTTTCCATTTCTATACTAAGGAACCTTAAATTCTATTATCACCACATATAAACAAATCTACGTTTGAGATTCAATGTTTAGTTCATTGACCTGATATTTAAAATGTAGGCAGTATTAAAAATGTTGTTAAATATTTTTTTCTTATTTTATTTTTTATGTTTTATTTTACCTCGCGCAATCTATTTGGCTCGTCAAAATCACTCTTATGATTCCAAATTCGAGGGCTCGTTACTAGCCACTAAATAGCATAATCTAACCTAACCATTGTCAGATTGATAAGCATGTTGTCAACCAAACTATATACTTACATACAAAATTAAATTCTATAAAATAATTAAAAGTAAGTAGTTTCAATTCGACTTCCACGATTCGATCACATATCTACAAGTGAAACTAATATAAAATATTAAAAAATTGAAATCATCGTAAAGATACTCTGTCAAAACGATAAACTTCAAATTGTGATAACCTACTTCTTACGGATGACAGGAAACTTCATCACAAAAATATTCTCATTGTACGGTAACGGCGTTATCTGTACAAAACTGCAGTAGGCAACTGGATCCATATCATATAGTGAGTACATATCATACCTATGAAGTTAGTGTGGATACATATCATAGGTATATATTGAAATCACGTGATTCTCATTCGCGACGCATTTTCGTTAAAACCCGAAAAGGTGTGTATGTAACGAAACACGCAATTTATATAAAGTTCGTGCGAGTTTATTTTAGGCCATTAAATGACGGACATAAACCTGTTGCTACGGAATACTTTATGAGTTCAAATCACAACGTCGAGCGGTTAACATACCAGCTTCAACAATGATAAGACATCTTAACAGACGCCACCATTATTAGTTAATGTGATTATACTTTTGTACCACATATAATAATAAGTCATGAAACACTTAATTATAAAATTATATTGTAGGATTTATGATTCGACAACGCGGTCCGCTTAAGACTTGCACTCGACCTCCGAGCATGAAATTCGTAGATAACACAAATCAGCCAAGGCCACGGCTGTTATCACGTATCACGCACACACGTGCAGATTACATATAGGTAACGCATTCTTAGGTACAAGAAAAACGCAATATTTACTACCTACACCTTATTAGATATGAGGATGATAAATCATGTTAAACGTTCGGCATTTGGTGCGTGAAGTTTTTTTAATTTATTCATTCATGAATCTGCCGCGTATTTTTGTTTTTAACGAGGAAGAATTAGCTGATAAGTACTAGTAGCGTCGTATAATGTTTGGGGCACATTATGTATATATACATTTATGTGTACTTAAGTAGGCATGTTTAATGGAAACGGAATTAAAGAGGTAACGTGCCTCTTATATAATTAATGGGTTGTTAAGAATTATGTAACTTGAGCTTGAACTCTCGAATAATTGGCATTGAATATGCATATGTCTACATGTATGTATTTACAAAATAGTTGCTAACGTAACACAAATTGAATATGTAAATGAATTTTAGCAAAGGCATAAAGTATAATGTATTCTACATTTTTAAACTCGTAATTCATGTAAAATAGGCGGGAACGACTAAAAATAAAAAAAATGTTTTATTTGTTCGGTTGCCATCGATTGGAATGCAGGTAAACGGAAGCATCTGGACTCTAAACCTAAGCGGTTTGTAAGACACAGGCAATTCTAAGAAGCCACTGTTGGAACATGAAAATAAATTAAATAAGTACCTATTTTTGTAAAACAAGAAAAAGCTTTACAGATCCCATGTTCGTAGCCGACGCCGTAGTACTAGTTTTTTTCTGAAGTTCCGGAAAATATGACGAAGGATCAATATAATTTCCCGATGAGCTGATTAGTAGTAGTAGTAGCTAATGCAGAAAATGATGACTGTAAATATCATTGGGAAGTTATTTTCAAGTAAAAAAAAGTAAAATTTAACTGACAACCATAACGAGGCTACCATATTGAAGTTATATAATACCAAGGATTGTCCCGAACTGCTAACAAATCTTTGAATACAGTTGGTCAGAGTATTACCTCCCCCTTCTTGACTCGTAACGAAAATAAGACGTTTCCTTAAAAAAAAATGTAATTTTATACCTATACTAGGCCGGTAGGTAGGTACTTAAGCAAAAAAATTTCTATACAAAAACTTGACTACTTACCTACATAAATACAAACATTAATATTGTATAGTTTTCTGGTAACTAGTAGTCACCCCCTTATAACATATTCATACACGAAATAAGAATGATGTAATTTTAGATGGTAGGTAAGAAGCACCAAATACGATAGACGTAGTAGAATGTCCTTGCGTTATCGAATGTCACTCCTCTCTTGGAGTACCTATTGGCGTTATCACGATAAGAGCCGTGGCGCCGAAATTATAAAATAAAGCATTATCTTAGTTCAGATAAAATATAATAAAATCATCTTTAAACTAAAATTGTATAAAAGCATCAGAATAATGAGAATTATAATCTGCCTTATCGAGACATCTTGAAATTGCAGAATTTGTATATTCGGGGTAGAATTAAAACACTAAGACAGATAAAAAGCTTTGTAAAAATGTAATATCATCTTTATGTAACACGGATTTAAGTCGCGTATTTTTATTTTATTTTATTTGCTGACGTTTCGGATTCTTTACAGTTTCCATAATCGTAGCACGACTGAGCTGACAATAGTCTAACGTTAAAGTGATTTATACAGTTATGTTAATAGTTGTTTCATTCCAATGTGTTAAACCGTGAAATCATCCGCATCAGAAATTATTATAATGTGGTGTTGTTACATGTAGCAAGTGTCCTTAATTTAGTACTACTTTAGAATAGATAAAAAGGTGGCCATATCCCTACTAATCTCTACTAATATTATAAATGCGAAAGTAACTCTGTCTGTCTGTCTGTTACGCTTTCACGCTAAAACTACTGGACCGATTTCAATGAAATTTGGTACAAAGAACGTCTGGAGCCTGAGAACGGACATAGGCTACTTTTTAACCGACTGCAAAAAAGGAGGAGTTCCACGCGGACGAAGTCGCGGGCAGAAGCTAGTCACTTCATAAACGTGTTACCTATCTGTTACTGTCGCGCAGCAAAAAATATCGCTCCAAATGTCAAGAGATAACAAGACATTCTGAATGACCCGTGCCACACTCTGTGCAGCTCCATAGCAACAGTTTAGGCACTCTGAACATACAGACTGACAGATAATACGTCGGTCGCACGTGTTCGATAACAGAAATCGTCAGGATTGTGTCGAGATTGTTCCAAAAACCATTTACACGCTTAATTTGACATCGACGCGGACGCGCTACATTAATATTGCTACCGTATAAATAGTTATTTAAATTTTACCTAACATATACCTAACTAGTAATACTAATACTATAAATGAATGCCAAAGTGTGTCTGATAATGTCTGTTACCTCACGCTTAAACCGCCTAATGTTACGTACATGGTAGGTAATCGAAATTAGGTCGTCACTCGCAATGTAGGTACATTACGTACCTACAACCTAATTTCGATTACCTTTATATCGGCACTAACATTATCGAATTAAGTAAAAGGGGTGGGGGTGGGCTCTTGTGAATATCTATTATGTTAAGGTAGGTAATTAAGGGCTTAATAGATCGATCAAATCAAGATTGGTTAAATCTAAATTTAGTATGGAGATATTTCAAGTCCCGGGACGTTCTCCGACTTCAAACCCTATTTACACCACCCTTGGGATGATTACAGGGATATTTAACACCCAAGGGGGGCTAGACAAGTGCCCAACGTTCAACGTTAACGTTAAACGTTAGCACCAAAATGTATGGGATTTGACATTTGTGACGTACGTGACAGTCGTTCGCGGATGTCAAATCCCATACATTTCGGTCCTAAAGTTTAACGTTAACGTTGAACGTTGGGCACTTGTCTAGGGCCCCAGGAGGTAAAAGTAGGGGTTGAAAATTCGGAAATAAAAAATAATCGAAATAATTCCAATTAATGGGATAAAAAGGGGAAATTTACATTTTATTTATTTAATGCATCATCAAATCTACCCGAAGCACTAATTCTACGCAGACAAAGTTGCAGGCAAAATTTAATATCCTTCATAATAAAATCCATCCTTAGTGCGTTTCCAACCCGTCCAATAGAGCAGTGATAAAAAAAATATTATAAATAGAATTGTCGTGCAAATAGAATAAACATAATTTAATACATTACGGAATCCTAAAATGAAACGTGTCGTCTACAAGGTCGCATACCTAATCATATAAGTCGAATACGATTTAGGTAAGTTACTGAATGGAGGCGACATCGTTACCTACCAGTTTTGTTGATTGGACATTTAAGATTGACATACGACTGGATATCAGTCGTGTATACCTGTCTTAACTACTATTATTATTGAAATTATGTCAGTAAAACATTAATTAAATAGTTTTGAAAATGTCAATATTTTATAAGTACCTACTTACCTTTTTGTAACTGACGTAAGTATATCAATACATAGTATAAAACAAAGTCGCTTTCGCTGTATGTCCGTATGTATGCTTAGATCTTTAAAACTACGCAACGGATTTTGATGCGGTTTTTTTTAATAGATAGAGTGATTCTTAAGGAAGGTTTATAGCCGTGCGAAGCCGGGGCGGGCCACTAGTATAGTATATACGTCAGTTACTGATACCGTTCAAAAAGCACATTTATTAGTATGAACCCATCGTTTGAGAGTAAACCTATTACATCACCAAATATTAATTTACGGGTAATACGTCCGTGTTAAGAATAGAACAAAACTAGAAACTTCTAACTTCCTTAACGTGTAAGTAGGTCATTCCATTATAGGACTTTATGTAAGTAGAGCAAACCTACAAGCAAGTATTAGGCACAAGTATTTGTTTACAAACGAACTTCATTCTGTTACTCAATGAAAAGCCGAACCTTCAAAATTTTGTAGATAATAAATGGCTTGTTTCGGCGCGGGAACGGTTTGTTACGGCGGCGTTACGTATGAATGGATGCCCACGCCACTTTCAAACTCTCAAGTCCGTCGTTCACAGGTTACAAGATTTACGTACGCGGACTACGTATGTCGAGTTTATAATATAAAATTATCAATTAAGTTTTTTATATATTCTGGTAACCGACTTAGATTAGGTTGCTCCCAAAATATAGATTTAAACCTGTAGGTATCTATGATCAAAAGGCTCATATACTTTTGTTAAACATAAAACAGGAAACACTATGCCTGTGCCGAACGCACCTTTTTTTGTTGATAATTTGCACGTTTTTATTTTGTTTTATAATTTGTTTTTATATGTCAGTTGGGATTAAACGATTGTAGGAACCACACGCTTTTTTATTGCAATGCCTACCTACATTATACAACGCCTAAAACCACATTTAAAACTGTGTTTTATTGACTGTATTTCAGATGTAATTTTTTAGGACTATAAAATCACGAGGTAGAAATATCGCATTTTTTTTAGAACTGACACAATATTATTTTTAACAAACTAAATGATTTTCGTATATTCAATATGAGTAGGTACCTACCTTAAATAATTACATAATATATAATCAAATTACGCACCTCGGGAACGTATTTAATCAAAATAATTTAGGTGTTAGGTACTTACAAAGTTGCAGTCTATCCGTCCATATCTTGAAAATTAGACAGCGGATTTTGAAGCGGTCTTAATAGAGTGATTC
Source organism: Polylopha cassiicola (assembly GCA_038024825.1). Classification (NCBI taxonomy): domain Eukaryota; kingdom Metazoa; phylum Arthropoda; class Insecta; order Lepidoptera; family Tortricidae; genus Polylopha; species Polylopha cassiicola. Next base: position 7,066,440 of record CP149044.1, on the reverse strand, counting down.
AAGAGGAAGGTTTATAGCACCCGTGTGAAGCCGGGTGGTTGGCTAGTATATAATAAAACGTATCGCTGAGAGCTAGAACACCAGAGATAACAAAATTAGTGATGTTAGAGAAACTTTAATCAAAAAGTACCTAACATGACACGTAAATAGGGCGGCGAGGCAGTAGGTGAACCGCCCACGAGCCGCCCACGCCCGCCTGGATTCAACGTGGGCCACGATTACACAACACTGAGTACTAAGGGACGTGGACTATCTACATCTCAGGAAAAAATATAATTATAAGCAAGGGCGTGCATTACATATAGGCACAGTGCCACTGATGTATGGAGAGCCTACCCATGCGCCCTGTGTACGCTTCCCCACTGCACGCGCCTGATTATAAGCAATTATACTTTTGATAAGATCGACGGCTTCCGAATGAACCAGGGTAAGTAACGTACTCGTAAGTATGTACACTAAGCGTCAGAGATATCTGACCCCCCTAGTCTTAAAACATTTAACTCGCAGGACAGGCGACTTTGAGATCAAATACTGGGCCAAGTAGCGTGCCAAACGAATTATTATACCTATATATAAAAATCAGTTTCCCTTAAATTCAAATAGTCCTTCGTTAATAGTCGGTATAGTCCTAATAAATCATTATTACTAAAGTTGTATTTAGATAAATTGTAATATTCTATTTAGCGCTAAATGATCTGAATTACTTTTACGGTCTATTATATATATATATATATAATATCCACGTCAGATATATATCACCTTTCTAGAAGATAAACAGCCTTAATTTTCAAATATAATTATTTTTGTACAATATTAGCTAACATTTAGAATTCTCAAATCATCTACGCATGTGGTATATGACGTTCCATTCGCTCGTGACGCATTTAAAAAGGTATTGATTATCGAGTAATATGACGTTATTTTTCTTATCTATAAATGGAGGTGGATAATATGCATTGTGGAAAGTATATAAAGAGAACACTGATCAAGTTATATTAAACGATTTATTCTCTTGAATATGTTTAATGTGGGTAGCATAATTGGAAACTCGATATTAGTCATATACATGATATATTTCAGTTATTAAAAGCATACTTATTGTTTAAATGGAAGGAAAGTTAGGTAGGTAGAGTTTGTTTCTTACAGCAAGGCTTGAATCCTTAGCTATCACTTAAAAAATCAGACATGATCGAGGTATACTTATTTTATACCTATACTTTTGTGCGCCTACTATATACCTATATACTTATTCATTATCAGTGCAACATGATAAACAATAGGTAACAGAAATTGATTAAACTGAAGTGCCTACAGTGTACGATACACTTCCATTTAATTGAGGATCAGACATCTTAATGCAGTTTTTACCAATTTACCCCAACTCGTAGCCTTTACCATCACACCATGTTATAATTAGGCCGAGACTCTCAGGATAATATTTGCAAATTCAACCAATGTCATATTTCTTGTTCATAAACCTAAATCAATACGAATGGCCTGGGGACCATACAACACATATCCGAGGTAGGTCAGGGTTGACGAACAAAGAATGAAAAACCAGTTCCGTCGACCTCCAGACAGGCACATTGAAATACGGCATCGGATCCGATTCATGTGAGTTCCTCTTAAAATTTTAACAGGCTATTCGTTGCTAACTAGTTTTTTATAAGGTATCTAGACGTTTTGTGAGAACGCTTATAATGAAATGATTCAATCCAGTTCAATGCCTCCAATTTCAGCGGAACGTGGAAAGACAGTGAATTAAATAATTAGCTGTTAATATACATAATATAAAATTTCTATTACCTTATAAACCTTACCTGACCTTATAAAACAATATACCTACTAAAACAGGTAATTACGGAATAGGCACATTTAAATCGTTTTGGAGATTAAAAGATTCTTAACTACTTATTTTACTCAAACTACAAGGAAAATGGCCAGCTTCTTAATTAAGTGTAGCGGTACCATAGTAATATTAAATTGATAATTGGTGCGAGTATGAGATATTTTAACTTCAATAATTTTGTACAAACATTATGTTCGGTCTAAAAAAAAACTAAAAGGCAACAAAAAACAATAGCGCACTGAAAAGAGAAAAATAGAGAAAAATAATAATTTTGTCTTTTATATCGACTATTATTTTGGTTAAAACGTCTGTTATTTTTGAAGTATTGAGAACCTCCTTCGTTTTTTTTGTCGGTTGATAAAATCGTAGAAATTATGGTGAAGGATCATCATTTACCTTCGTAAATGTCGTAACTGTCGCGTAGAATTTCCATTTTCCACTTGTATGTAAGAATTAATTAATTTTTTTTTTCGTAAAAATGTTTATTAATATTTAATGTTAATTTTTCTAACTAATAAATATTAAATACCCAGTGTATCGGATGCATAATAATAAATAAGTTAATTACAATACACAACATTTAAAAAAAAACAAATGGCTGACTAAAATTATCCTGTGACATTGAGCTACGGCTGTTCGACTAGAAATATTGGTTATTAGTAACTATGCTAGTTAGTTAAATACGTTCAAGGTTTTATAAACAATTTAACATGAGCTATTCAAATATTATAATGTTAAAATACTTACTCTTTAAATATCATGAACATGTATTTGTTTCCTAACCGAGCGAATATAATAATGGAATTAACTATGACTGAATTATACAAAACAAATGATAATGTATACCCATACATAAAGATTCTTACTATGGACATGTTTTGAGTGATTTTTGTGGAATTTATCATCGTTTTTATAGGCGAGACGAGCTGTTCGTGACATTTTTCATGTATTGGCGGGGGCAAAATATAGAAAGCGAGAACTACTTAAGTACCTACAGTGACCTACACATTTTGTCCTAAGTGAAAACATTCGGTTTAATCGTAGAATAAAATAATTTAATCGTAAACGTTTATATTTATATTCTGGCAAGTACCTATTTATCAGCTTGAAAAGGTGTTTGAAACATTTGTATTCAGTCCTTATTCAGCGTTTCGTTATTTTATCACGAACTACATAAATAACTAAAAACGTAAGTTAATGACGGTGTAAGGTGCACAGGAAACGACTTGTGCAAAACTTGCATTCCGCAAATTACTATTTCATAAAAATAGGTAAACATGCGACACGATCTAAAAACAGCTTTACTACAGTGCACCATGGCTTAGATTTGTGATGGAGAAAATAATTTAATTTCAAAGAAATTTGTGTACAAGGAATGTTTGTAATATGATACAAATTAATAATATCAACGCGGTAAAAGACGTTTACAAAAGAATTTTATTCTTACTTATTAACTGAAATGTGATATGACATATATTCCGTTATTTTTTAAATAATTATAGCTGCCCATGGCGAAGCTTGTACTAAAATAGGTTTGACGTTTATTTTTTATCATGCTTTTTTGTAGGAACACGCTAGCCAACAAAAGTGGATAAGTCAATTCCAGGGGAATAGTATCTATTAGAATTAATATCATTTATCATATATCCCGGACAATAAGTGAAATGATATATTAACGCAAGTAGCTGGCTCAGATTACTAGAAAGCAGATATGTAGCTTAAACAAGAGCAGCGCCACACAGTCATTAAACAGTGCAAAATAATATGCACCCCTGCATGGCACTATTTTAAATCGAGAATAAAACTTTGCTTAATTGAGACTACAATACTTGAAGCACCTGAACTGTACAAAGTTAGTCAGTAGTACTAGTAGTAGTTAGTAATTCTAAAACCGTCACTATTTTACAGTTTAATATAATAAATATTTAAATACTTGCTGTGAACATTTAAATATGTTTTTAAAATATATGAGGCACTAGTAAAATATATGTCTTGTCACTTATAAATTGTAATGGATACCTATTAAATCTGATAGGTTATAATAAAATCCTTCAAAATTCGAATATGAAATACGTTGAGGTGGCCTGTAGTAAGGAGGTATGCTCGGTGTAGTGGGTATGAATCAAGTGCTGAGCCGCTCGTAAATCACAGTGCAGGTTCGGTTCTTATTGAACTCTTGTATTCGTTCGTTTACTTTATGTTGTTTTATCAAGTTCAATTTCGCGAGCGAATAAACAATCAGTCAAGACAATTCAATGATAGAGGCTCATAGATTAATGTATTTCTTAGACTAGATAATTTTAGGTTCTATATTACAAAGTACTTTGAAGTAGAGGGCAAGCATTTGGAAGTAATTAAAATATAGCTAGTGAAACTTATTTATTAATGTCCTTTCTCTAAACGTCAACATAATATCCAAATACGCGAATTCAATCCGTTACAGTTTATTTTATTCCAAAGTATATTCAGTAAATATTTTCTTATTTTATATTTTACCGTCGTGTGCAAGGTACGCAGGTGTAAGCGAACCGCTTCAGCGGGGTAGGCGGTGTTTTATTAGTAAGTGTTGTTTTTATTCCTTTTTGCGGCCCTTGCGAGGCACACGTTGCTTCAACGTCGCCCTTGTAGAATGGTTGCATTCTTAAAGGTACAGCTTTTATTATTGACGTGGATTTGAATTTTAATGGAATTCCTCGACTACGCCTGTGAACTATTGGTTCTGTTTAACTGTCGAGAAACTTGAGATCGATTTAATGCAAAATATTTTGTTCAATGTGAGTTTATGGCGTATGGTACATTATAGAAATAGTTTTTAGAGTAATATATCAATATTATGAACAATATTTTAGTAATTGAGAAATGTTTCTGTATCTCTAGAATGTGCTTTCCTAAGGAATTCATTAAATATATCTCAACGGAAAATAACATTTTTATAACAAAATCAAAATAAACACAATAATAATACCTAATTGTGTTTATTTTGATTGTGTTTGCAAACACGGGTTTGTTTCATAAAACTCTCCATTCTATTGGGTAACAAATTAAATTGCTACTTAAACAATTTGGAGCGAGAAAATCTGGTATTTTAGGTCAGAATCTTAGTTAAGCCGGGTGTACGGCGCCGGCAAATTATCATTCAAAGAGGCCGGCCGAGGACGGCGACCATTACCGTAGGTTTACGAAGTCTAATCACCTAACATGCTATACTTTGTAGCATTGGCCCATGCAGCTATTTCAGCCCAATCACTTGTTGCTTTATCTCATATAATGCGTGTAAAATTAGAAAAAAAATCAAAACATAAAATTGAATAACATTTTGTGATTCCAATATATATATGAGATTGTAGTAAGGGATCTAAAATACCTTCGTTTTCCTTCTCAAAAGCAGCATCATAATTTTGTTATAATAACTTTCCAAGGCTTATATCCTGTTTATTTACAATGAGAACGAAATTGTTGTTACACTTATTAAACTCATACCTAATAATGTAATAGCTATTAATAAAATAAAAACTCGTCACCTAAACTAACCCTAGACCCCACACGTAAACAAATTACGAATTAAGTACCTATGCACATTTAATTTTAATAATTCCATCTAAAAATAATATTGTTTTATTATTATATATTTGGTATTTTGTTGTTCTTGGCGATAAGGATTAATTATAATTTCTAAAGGCTTACGAGGTTATTTAACATTGGAATAAAACAACTATCCAAACGAGACGACAGTCCAAACTAAAAGTGTTAGACTACAAATATGGGTAAGTATTGTAAAGATTTCGAAACATTATCGAGTAAAATAAAATACCTACTAGTTTGAATTCCTTTAAGTACAGCTATTTCATTCTAATGATAAGGATTAATTTCAAAGCCAATTAACTGAACTTTACACCTCACGCTATCGTTCGCGTTCCCAATTAACCCAATCCTTTGTAAAACCCACTGATTAAGCGAAAACAACAGCCAATTAAATGCTTATGAGTTTTTTATTTATTAATCAACTTGCGACGGAAACTGGGCAGATATTGGACCGCAACCTTCCCGTATTCCTGTTCTTATCGCGACTACCAATTCTATGAGGAAACAATATTATTGCTAACAAAATATCTTAGCAACAACGGTTCGGAAAACCCTGATTATTAACGACATGAAAATATATGCTAAGGAAAAAATTACATCAGTTTATTCACTTCCAAACTTATTATTATAGGTAAGTAATAAGATTTGATTATTATATTGAGAAATATTGTAAGAGACCGATTTTTCGAAGCTTAAAGCCGTTAAGTACCTAAATGGAATCACTTAGACAACATTCATAATGATATAATTACACCAAATATTTAGAACTTATTAATTTAATAATGTCAGATGCCGTCGCGGTTTTTACACATTGGAATGAAACAACTAACGGATTGAAATACAAAATACCATTACTTTAGTGTCAGCTCAGTCGTGCTGCGAATATAGGAATCATAAAGTATTCAAAACGTCAGCGATTACAGTGACATACGTGAGTAAAATCGGTTACAGTTGTTTTATTATTGAAATTAAGTTATGTACTTGACCTTTGTTGTTCTTTGATTTGTAACAAACAATTACTAAAATTTGTATTTAGTATTGAAACCGAAAACAGTAGTGCGTTTAGAAACCCCTCATTATGGGTTCACACAGTTAAACTCCCGCGTTGGCTACAATAGCAGTTATCGGGGTTACTAGACCAAGAGCACAACGGCCGGTAAATAATGACAAATATCCACTAAACACCTGAAGGACACCGCCCCTGAAGTCTTAGTTAATATTAAAAAAGAACTGTTATTATTCAATACATAAAAGTAGTACTTTTTAAAAGTATTACAGTAATTCTCTGCCTAATTATATTACGGTAATTTGAAACTATTCGGAATCGAGTAAGTAGGTACTTTTAAAAAATTGTTTTTTTCCTGTTTCGCATACTTAAATAAATTTATCGAGTAATAATTGATAAATTTAGAAATATGAACATAAAATTCATAGGCATTTTATGTTATTTTTCCTAAATTTATGAATTCTTGGTACCATTATTGAATAAAGCATTATTGATTAACTAGTTTCTGCCTGCGACTTCGCCTGCGCAGAATAAACACATCCATTTTACCCCTTAAGAGAGTCAATTTTCAAAAATCCAAATCAAATTAATACTCGCAAAAGTTATAAAAGGAACCCCTGTGCAAAATTTTCTATTTCTGACCCTTATAGTTTGTTTTGGCCCTGCGTTGATACGTACGTTAGTCATTAAGTCAGCTTCTCCTTTTATACTCGTTTATGGTTTAATATTGGTAAAGGTCCTACTTAATATATTTGTATGTAACTATATTCGTATAGAAATAAGGAAAACTACTTAGAATAAATCTGTCTATAATCCATAACCAATAGAAAGCGTTAGAACAATAGTGTACGAAACAATACTTACACTCACGGAATATTACTGAATCGTTTGTCCGTCAAATGCTAAGTCATATGTAAAGAATGGCAGACAATTAGTAGCAATTTCAAAAACTAAACTGCAATTACCTAGTGAAAATGTTGCTTTCGACACTGAACCCATTCAACTAAATTTGTTTGGACATTATTCATCGTGGGAAAGAGTTTCTGACCGAATAACAGTGCAAGCGAAATATTCGTAGTAAACATTTTATGTAGCTTCTGTCCACTAATTTTCCGCGTAGATTTAATACTTCAAGTCGCTTAGGCGATGCTTCAATTATCGCATTTCCACAGTAGGTTTCACTTCCTTTTTCACTCACTAACAATTATCCAATGTGCTACCCCGGTATTCTACATATCATCATACCTATTTTATATATTTTATATTGTCAGCGTTTTAGGCGTGCAGTAAAAAGAAAGGCAAATTTATTTTCGCATTTATAAATATGTGTTAAAGAATTTGAAAACCGAGGTCCGGTGACACCGGTTAATAATTTATAGCTTAATGAGAGACTATCAGTCAATATCTTTTTGTACAACTTCATACCCTCTTTTATGCTTCACTTATTTTCACTGAAATAATTGCAAATCAAGTTGTAATAGTGTCAAGTTCATTCCGCTGTGTTTTTCCCTCATAGTGATATTGTTTACGAGTTGGATTGTTGTTTTGATCGACTTTTTAGAACAGTTGGGAAAGTGCGCGAAAATTGTATGCGCATTAATTTCCCACTCCGACCAAAGTGACGTCAGTCTGTCTATTATATTCTAATCGAAACATGGGAAAAGTCTCGTTCACTTTTGATCCCTAAAAATTAAATGACCTTTATTGACTGCTTCCGAGCCCCGAGTATTCTTTATATAGAACACCAACCTACTAGTGAATTAATTATAAGAAACTTGTGCTCTTACTTGCTTAGCACGGAATAGACTAGTGTTGGTGAGTAATGGACTGTACTAAAACAATAGGATAAAGTAATATAGGAGGAATTTAATTAGGTAACTTTACAACGAACAGTACAACACAATATCAGAACACAATCAAATCAAAAACTAAACTAAGTGACAATTAACTATAAATATGAAACAATCGATATTTAAAAAAGGGCAATAGCCAATTAACAATAAACTATACAAACTATATATACAAACGCAAGGAGATTTGATTGTGTTCTGATATTGTGTTGTACTGTTCGTTGTAAAGTTACCTAATTAAATCCCTATATTCTTTTATCCTATTGTTTTTAGTACAGTCCATTACTCACCAACAACTAGACTTATCCAAAGGATATATACCTAAGGATCAACCTACGATGTGTGTGATCACGTGACTGAAAATAATAACACATTTCAATCCCTGTAATACAGTACCTATTTGTAATTTTTAAACTTTTTAAAATGTTAAGTACATCGAGCGAGTAAAGGTGTCTTTAATGAGAAGCTATATAATTGAAGAATGGCCCGACCTTTCTTTTGCACAAGGTATTTCGTGACTCACACCCTATCTGTACTGAATTAAAGATGAACGAAATGAAAGTACGGCCTCCCTTGAACATAGCTACGTTACACAATATAGAACCTTAAGCTAACGTTATACAGTCTTGCTTAATGCAGTAGCGGAAAGTGCGATTGCTATAGAAAATTCTATAAAACCTACTTAAAATTTTAAAGTTGTATTAGAACCGTTGGAAATGACGTCAGAACCGCATTCCTTCCTCGAGGAAAACGAACGCAGCCGATTCGCAGAACGCACCACTGCACTATTTATAACTTTTACAACTTTATGTTTTTCATGCAAAAAATGATTGGCAATAAATTCTAACCTTTACACCGATAACAATAAAGGTTCTAGAGATCTAGTCGACTATTTACTAGTTGCAAAATAATTTATGGTACCGTAAGAACTTTGCGCGGGAAAACGTTCTGAGCTCGATCAGAGTGACTCAACCGTCTTAATTTAAATAAATGCACCTGCGATTATAATTAAAAAAGTTCGAGGATTTTAAATATGATTATGAACCATCACATTTAGCAATAATTGTCGTAGCATGAATATGTTTATATATTCTCAAATGATGTCATGTCTAACCAGACTGTCATATTTTCATCCAATGGCTATAAATTTAAAGATATTATGATATGTAGGTATGCCTGTATGGTCACATACTTGTGACAGATTTTTTACTTGAAATATGACGCAAAGTAAATTAGTTTCACGTTTCCTCTTTTGACTTGTGATGTGTTGGGTATTGTAAGCGGTTCCCGAAGGACGCTCGCGTGTGGTCCGGACGAAGCTGAAGGGTAGACCGGAAAAAGGAAGGACGGCGAGGCGATGGCATGCTTAATACAGTTCTACAATAATAGATGTGCAAAATATACACACCGTTAGGTACCTACTGTTTCTCGTAAGTAGCACTTAACTAATGGGAACACAAATCCTATCGAATATAGGTACGTACCTACCGAGTTCAGACATGGAATAGGAACAAAGAAAAATCCACAGTAATCAACAAAGTAACGTTTCTCTACAAAATAGGTAATTATATTATATTACCAATCGTTCTACAAGTATTCTATAGAAACTATCATGATTGAATACACTTTTTTCCTTTTACTAAGTTCCTCATCTTGGAATCGTACATGTATACATTTATTCATACATTTCAGAGAGTTTAATTGCAAGCGTGTTTCTTGTGCGTGTGCGCATTGTCTCGGTCCAAATCGGCATCGGACGAGCTTTAGCAACAATGTAGCGTTAACGGCGTTTGGTCTCATTTAAAGGAAATCTAAAGGGAAACCCAAGTACACGATCTATATGATAAAGTGCTTATAATAAAATTTAAGTTGTACAATAAATACATTTCTATCTCAATTCCTTATATAAATAGGATTTATTTGGCAAATAAGTTAGGTAATTAATTTATAAGAAAACCACGTTGTATAGAAGCGAAGCGCCTCTTAAATGTTAGCACCATTTTTATATCTACTTACAAAGTAATAGTACCTATCTACGTACTACTCTTAATTGGCATTCTTATTTACAATTCACATCAGTGACACTTCAATAACATTAGATATATTATACGAGTATAACTGGAATTAGATACTCGACAGTCCATATGAAATGATACGTTAGCACTGCATTTCACGAAATTTACTTCTCTCAAAGAAAATTGTCTTAATAATTTCTGATGCCTTCGCGGTTATTACTTATTACACATTGTAATGAAACAACTATTAACGGATTTAACTCGCGTATTTTTATTTTATTTTATTTGCTTTTATGTAACTTTAGTATTTCATAATTCAGAATAGGGTAGTTTTTCAAAATTTGTAATTTAAATATAAGGTAGTTAGTATAATCACTTCAGCGTTAGACTATTGTCAGCTCAGTCGTGCTACGATTATGGAAACTGTAAAGAATCCGAAACGTCAGAAAATAAAATAAAATAAAAATACGCGAGTTAAATCCGTTAATAGTTGTTTCATTCCAAAATTGTCTTAGTCAACTTACATCTAAGGGATAAGGTTTTATGGTACAATAGTTAATAATCTCGTACCTTGAACCACACTGATCGTTGAGCTACAATCGCAGCCAGGTATTTTGATCAGTGAAACACTTCCAAACGGCTTTATTGCAACGAGAATAAATAAGTACAAGAATAAAGACTACTGCGTAAGTTAAATACCTTCACACCTACTGATACAAAAATATATATACGGAAACAAATAAAATACAGATTTGTCTAGAGAACATAACATTCTTTGTTCTTTTAAATAACAGTGTCTAAGATTTTTTAGGAAAGTTTTTAACAAACACCCTATTCTAAAGTGTGTACTTAGCCACACGTACGTTTAGAAAGAAATATTTTTTTAGAACAAGTAGTAAGTTGTTTTAGCAGCAAATAGGTACAACATTAAATGCCATAATTAAGTCGTTGTAAGTCACGTCTCTTGTGGAATGCTAAAATACGTAGGCTAAATAATAAAGGCCGAGCGAAATATTAAGCAAATTCCAGCCATATCCGACAATACAGAATTGAATATTCTAGGTTTCCCTTCCGTATACAACGTAGTCCAACAGTTCGTCGACCTTTATTTTCATAAAGAACTAATCTATGTACATTTCCATAGTTCGATAATCTGTCTGAAGGTTTAACAAACTACGGAGTAACTTTCATTTTGCCATTCAATAAACAGCCCAATGTCTTTAAACTTACAGTTCATGGAATGTGATCTAGTATGGCCGAAAAGCCTTAGAAAGAAAGGTCAGCATGTTTTGCGCTATTCATATTAAAATAAGCTTAAGTAATGTTCGGGCTTCAAAGAGTATAAAGACAGAACTGACATTTGGGTAACATAATCACGGAATTATAAATAACTTGTACCTAACTTAAGTTGCATGTTTAGGTATAATAATAAGCGACAGGCTCACGTGATGATGAGGTGCTTTGCTATTAAAAAGCTGATTGAAAGCTTTTGGTAGCTAAGTAGATACCTACAGTTAAACCGATTAATCCTAATATAATAGTAAATATGAAAGTGTTAGTGGATAAATAGATCGTGGGTCGATTTTGCCATGAGAGTAGGTATTAGGAATAGGACAGCATAAATACCAAAATATATTTTTGGGTAAATATAAGGATCCTAATAATTTTTGATGCCTTCGCGGTTATTACACATTGGAATGAAACAACTGTTAACGGATTTAACTCGCGTATTTTTATTTTATTTTATTAGCTGACGTTTCGGGGTCTTTACAGTTTCCATAATCGTGCTAACGACTGAGCTGACAATAGTCTAACGCTAAAGTGAAGAATCCGAAACGTCAGCTAATAAAATAAAAATACGCGAGTTAAATCCGTTAACAGTTGTTTCATTCCAATGTATAAGGATCCTGTTTGATTTTCGAATGTTCTCGAACTTTACGCGGATGATATCGTAGGGGCCTATCTAAACTGATATAAGTAGGTACTTATAATTTTTACTAATATTATAAACGCAAAAGTTTGTAAGAATGTATCGATGTAGGTTTGTTTGTTACTTTTTCACGCATAAACTACTGAATGGATTTTGATCAAACTTTACAATAATAAAACTTAAAGGTAGGTACATAGGAATAACATATAGGTAACATAATATACTTAGGCTATACTTTATAACGATATTGTGTATATTAGTATATACAAAATTTTTATTAGTATTAGGTACATATATTTCAATAGGTACCTATATTTTTATCAATCAGTGACGTCAACTGTTCATATTGAACAAACTACAAACGCATAAATAGGCATGCAATGAGTAAATATGTAAGCTAGCGTCTGCCGCTAAACATTTCTTATTCAAAACTTAGCTTTATGGAAAATAAACTTATGGTGTATTTTATGTATGCTCAACTATGATTATGAAAAGTGCAAAAACCGTTACATATTTATGCAGATAAATTTTATCGTTACACGGTAAACCTGGATGTTTCACAACAGCAAATATGTACATATTTGAATATGCATATATGCTCAAGTGTTGCCATTTCTAATTTTTATTTAAATAACTCAATATTTAAATGAAATTTACAATATAGAAGTTTTCAGAGACGAGGAAGCGGAAGTTATCTAACCATTTTTCGTTGCTGAGATAAAATATTTTTTCTGTCATCTATTTTCTAAGCTCGGTGGCCAAGGTAATATGTACTTACATACATGAAATATATTATACATAAAATACTATATCAAAACATGAACCGTAACACCTATAATTTAAAACGACTCCTTGCAGAATGCAATTTCTAAACATTTTGGATTACAACACAAATATATAGGTATATAATTATATTGACAAATACGAAACGCTGGCAACACAGTACCAACGTAATATTCCTAGTAATCGTAAGTAGATAACTATTTTATTGTGGGGTTTCCCTTTTTGCCGCATGCATATTTGTATATGCAAATCGTATGCACCTATTGGAAATAATGCAGGTACAGCCGCTGCCCCGGTAAGGACATAACTAAATAAAGAGGTTCTTATGTCAATAACATAAAAATCATTTTGAAACGACGGCTTCTTTAACTGCAATGGCGCCTGTATCCTGAATGAAAGCTTTTGAACGTTTCACGTCAACTAACAGATTACGAATACAAGGGTTATTTATAAAATCTGCGGGCTTTAGTTACGGTTAATATTTGCTTAGGGTGTATATCAAACATTTAATATGTTCAGGTAAATATTTTTGTGAATATGTTCACTTGTAGCGTGACGTCAAGTTGATATATGTAGTTGATCTGAGTCACTTTGTTTGTCTTTTTCGACTAATGTTTCATAATGTCTTCAGTCTATTTTAGACTACTCGTATCTTCGTCTCCACTATGTCATAATGTTAGTTTTCCGAGACAGTGGAGTGCATCGTTTCCGGATTCTCCGCCGCGAGCGTGCGCGGGCGCCGGCCGGAGCCGCCAACTAATTATAATTGTTCTGCGAATTCTTATGGGTCACACTTAATCCGGATTATTACATTCTCAGAGATATTAATTAATTCAGCGATTATTATGCAATCAATTGCGCGCGATTCAAGACTACGGTCTCTTTTGGTACGTAAAGTTTAGAGCATATATTGTATTTGTAATCGCAGAGATGCCTCATATTCAACCAGATGTTTATTTATAAGAGAATAACAGAATACAATTGAATTTAAAAATAAAAGAAATATACTTATGTACTGAATACTTTACCTGTGTAGGGTATGTAAATAGGAAATGTAAAAATATATATTCCCTACACGTGGTTCCACTTTACACGAGGCGTTCCCCTGGAGACAACCACTTGATTTCTATACTATTTGTGTGTGATATTACGCAACATATTATAGTATAATGTTTATTATGTAATTAACGACATTAATATAATGCTGCAACGGCATAAATATATATATTCTTGATTACCTAATGTGTAATCAAGAATATATATATATTTCTTAAAATTAAACCGTCAAGTGCTTTTTTTTACCAGAATAGAACAGCTGTATTTTTACATTAATTCACCTTTGAAGTAGGTATATGAAACTATTCCTGTCCTAATAACTTAAACGTGACATAAGATTCAAAAGTCGTTACATTTAGATCTGCCACTACACGAGTACAAGCTTTATATTGTTATTTGTCTCATATTATATACCTAACACGTATTTTTGATCTGAAACCGACTTACCAGGCAGATAGACCCTGAGATATGGAGGAGATACAACGTTTGCTTCATATTGAACGGCGAACATACGTGGCCTGATGTTTTTTTGCGCCTACTTATCTGTCAGTACGCAATCCAGCTTGTCTATAATAACCCGTATTTTTTATATTAACGGTTCAAGCGATATGTATCTAAAGAACAAAGCCGGATCAGATGTCATGTCATTGCAGAGTAATTACAGATACAGAGATTCATTAAGTACGTGTGTTATGATGTTAATCACACCTCACTTTGTATTGGTCGTCATTTTGACCCATGATTCTATATGTATCAAATTGGATTAGCTCTTTTATGTGTAGTTACAAGACTTTCAGAATTATGTCAATACAATTTTACGATAATGCGACAATGTTGACGGTATAAATACAAAATTATCTACAACACATTTATATAACAGTTTTATTCCAATCGCATCGCATGTTGGTAAGAAATTATAGGAATATTCCGATGCAGTCGACCCAATTTCCGATATACATTTCAAAATATTTTTTGATTATTTTGGGCAATTAACGATTATTAAACTTATCTCAGTTGCTCTACTTATGATGAATTAAAATGAGATATCTGCTAAATGGTTTACGTTTAACCTTTTCGTTTCATTTCTTATCCAATGCAGCTAAAGGCTCCGTTCGATTGTATGCTATATTCTATTAGATTTATTTCGTAACGTTTAATTGAATAAGAAAATAAATAATAGAACCTGGTCGGTCGAAAAATAGGTAGCTTTTAATTGCAAATATGACCTTTTAATTTGATTCGTATTTATTGGTCGTGTTTTATTTTTATTAAGCTGACTCGTCAAAAACAATATCGATAATTAAACATAGGTATATAATGTTTTTGACATACCTAGATATCATTCGAATCTTTAAAAGTTAGCTTGATAATGTCAAATAAATATGCAGTTTTCTTACACACCAACTGCGGGTAAGTAGGTAGTTCACATTATTTTTACATAGCTTGGAGTTAACATAATAAAATGTACCAATATGTTAAGTAACGATTAGGAGAAGGTGATATTAACTTAACTTTTTATTTTTCACGGATGAAAAAGTGGGATCCGTTGACTTTTTTAAAAGCTTTTTAAAATGCATGGTAAATTTAATTACGCAATAAATTTTATCGCATCGCACTGGTGAGACAAGGCGTGTGACATTTTTAAACATATTCTTTTTAACTGTTGTTCAAACGAGCGCCTTCCTCAAGATGCAGCCGTGACGTCTCGTGCGATAAGGTTTCGCCTCTGGATGCCGACCTGACCTGTGATTTATTCGAGTCAGGTTAGCAACGTATTTGCAACGTTTTTATATATAACTACTTAAACTTTTATGGCCTTTAGCCTAAAAAAATAATACAATCGTCTGTAGGTACTCGCAGTCATCCGCGTTCTAACCGTGACAAATTGTAAACCTCGCGAACTTAACTATTTCCGGGCGTCATATTTTTTTATCTGTGTAATTATCTATGTGGGAACTTTAAGGAAAATGCACTTTCTTTTACATGACTTTGATACACTGTATAAAGAATATAATACGGACGGAGGATTCTCGTTTGACTGCCTTAAATAAATAAAACAAAAATACCTATTCAACTGCTTCTTTTGCGTAGTTATTTATTTATTAATTACCATACCTATTTGATAACAAATTTATTTTTTATAAATAAAGTAACTACTTAATGTTAAGAAACATGTAATTTTGTCATTTGAGTTTAAATATCTATTTAAAAACACAATTTAAAATAACTCTATTTTTAACCCATTTATTTTATACACATACCTAGTAACACACCATTCGCTAACAGGTTTTTTCATACACATTTCAACGTTTTGGTTAACACACGTAATATACCTAGATATTATATATTGCCTACTTAGGTACAGAAAAATGACACTGTCGGTATCTCAAACAATCGGGAACCAGTGTGCAAAGATTGCTCGATAACGTATTTTGCCGGCTTTGTCTATGTGAGGGAAAGAGGTGGCGGAGGTCTTGCGATAATAGCACTCTGGTTACGGAATGCGGGTTCATGTTAATAATTGACCGACTTCTAGTAATTTATGTAAAAAAATAAGGAAACACATCCCTACTAATATTATAAATGCGAAAGTAACTCTGTCTGTCTGTCTGTCTGTTACGCTTTCACGCTAAAACTACTGGACCGATTTAAATGAAATTTGGTACAAAGAAAGTCTGGAGTCTGAGAAAGGACATAGGCTACTTTTTAACCGACTGCAAAAAAGGAGGAGTTCCACGCGGACGAAGTCGCGGGCAGAAGCTAGTTTACGTATAAGTATAATAGGTGACATATTTGTTTACTAAACTATTAATAATTATGAAGTATAAGAGGAAGCAGTTTTATAATAGATTTATCACTATAACTTTGTATAGACATAACTACTGCTTGAGAATACCTAAATTGATTACTCAAAAAAGTACTAAGTAACAATATAATTCGACATTTAAAGATGGATAAAATATCAAAAATACAGAACGCAAAAGATTATGCAAGCAGAGCAAAAATTAATAAAATATGAACGCTAAACATTCTGAAAACTTTTAAAACTGCAAATTACTGTTTGTATAGGGTGCGTAACGAAGGCTATAAAAATTTTTGGTATAATATTAGTAGCAATAACGCTCATTTGATATAATTATTAAATCATATAACAACACTTAATATATTTACGTATGACATAATTATCATTTCTTATAATGATCATTTGATATAATATAATTTAATATAACATTATTTTTGTATAATTCTTATTTCCTATAATGAACTTATGGTATAACGTTATTTTCATATAAAATACAATTGGCATAACCATTCTTGATATAATGTATTAGAGACATAATCACAAAACGAACTGCTATCAAAAAGTAGGTTAGGTTAGGTTTGAACTGCGTCCCCCTACCAAAACGAATGGCTAACAAAAGGAGGTTAGGATAGGTAAATAAAATACAATGTGCAAAAGTAAATTAAATATATTGTTAAGTACATAAAACCCAGGCACATTACTTTAGATTTAAATTTGAAGCAATTGCTCGTAAAAATCACCTTCGTTGTATTCTTCTTTTCTTGCATTTTCTTTTTTTTTTCTGGCGGTTGCCCATTTATATATGATTGTATATTTCCAAGAATAAAAAACTCACAGGCGTTACAATTTCAAATATATGTAAATGGTAATAAAGATTTACCTACCTATTATACCTCTTGATTGTTATATAATATTATGATTTGTATATAAAATGAGCGTTATACCATATAATCTTTATAAGAAAAAAGCGTTATACCAAACGATAAATATACGAAATAAATTTATATATTTTAAAATTATACCAAACGTTTATTATACAAAATGAGTGATTATATTAAATTATATCAAATGAAATTATTTGAAATTATATCAAATGTTGATATATCAATAGAAAATATATTAAATATTTTTATATCGATCATTACACACCCGTTTGTATAAACAAGGTATTCTAATTACGGGAATGACCCAAAAACAGAACATTACTCAGCATTAGAATAAGCAAAAAATACTGGCCCGTGTAGTTACAACACGCATAAATTTCTAACAGGAAACCAATCCTTCTACAAAGTAGTTTGAACTAACCAACATTTATCGAATGCCTACAGAACCTCCAACATTAACAGCAGTTTAACGACCCCTTGATTGATAGTTATTATCAACGTTCTGAATATATCTAGTTTTTTTAGTGTTTATTCCAAACGAGCCGTTTTTTGCGCACCCAACGGTAAGTGCTTGGGAGTGTCCAATGGAATAATTTATCCTTACTAATATTATAAACGCAAAAGTTTGTGAGAATGTATAATATCCATTGGAATGAAACAACTATTAACGGATTTAACTCGCGTATTTTTATTTTATTTTATTTGCTGACGTTTCGGATTCTTTACAGTTTCCATAATCGTAGCACGACTGAGCTGACAATAGTCTAACGCTAAAGTAAAAATACGCGAGTTAAATCCGTTAATAGTTGTTACATTCCAATGTGTAATAACCGCGAAGGCATCAGAAATTATTATGTATAATATGGTTCTATGTTTGTTACTCTTTCACGCTAAAACTACTGAATGGGTTTTGATGAAATTTTACAATAATATAGCTTATAAGTACATCAGAATAACATAGGTATAGACTATATTTTAGAACGATATTGTATAAAGTACTCATCGTGCGCAGACGAAGTCGCGAGCAGGGGCTAGTTTAGAATAAGAATGTGAACTGCTTCATTTTATAATGCGTATTAGGGATAGGAAATAAAATGAATTTACAATATACATATTTTTTTTGCATATGTCCCACAGACGGAGGGGGGGAAATTTTATAATTACATAAACGTCTTCGATTCATAGGCGATACCTATTATAAAATTTTGCAGTAACAACATCACAGTGAATATTGCCATAAAATCTGTGATCAAATGTTGATTAGTGACGTTGCATGAGGATAACACGCCCCTTTAAATAGCTCATAAAAGTGCTCAACGACAATATCTTTGTCATAAAAAGGGATTTAAGAACATATGAATAAAACATAATCTTAATATAATCAATACGCGACAAATGACGTCAATGTCAAAAATCAACTTGACAACGAGTTATTTGCGTAGCTTAGAAATCAATTTCGTGTTTTTTTATTGGTCATATTCATTACTAGTATTTTAATTTTAATAAAATCGTTTTATTTTTACTTATACCTCAGTATAATAAAGTTTTTCAGAATTAATGAATCCCTAAATCTTTGGAGTATCACGTGAGAAATTTTTGTACCTACATACCTACAAAAATATAAAGTAACCTAATGTTGCTCTCGGCACACATAGTCTGTCTTGCCCGGCATAGCAGCACGACATTATTCAATAAATTTGACAGTTTTCATTGACATCGTACTACGTAAATATTTTCGTAAATTTTGTAATCTTCCATGCATTTTTTTTTTCTCTCATAAGAACCTTCTCGTGATCGTAAAAATCACAACAAATAAAGAATTAGTTAAATCCGTTTTGGCGTAATGCTGTGACCAAGGGAATTTGGATTTTTTTATATAAATATAGGTTATGTACCTATATAAAATTTAGATAACGACTGTAATGATTTAAGGCAGAAAAGCAAACACATTGCTTGAATTCGAGAGCCATATTACGCTAACATAATACACTTGCTTCCTGAATGACCGGCCTATAAGGAAACTAAGTCATTGGGTGAACAAACAATAACAACAACAAATAAGTAACCCATTTTTCTCTCAGGCGGTCAAAACAAACGATCCCACGGCAATCTTTAACTTAATTACACATTTCTCATACAACTAATTGAGCAATTTACAATTATTCACCATCGGCGGCGATGACGTAAGTAACCGTGGCATTGCCAAGGCCCGTGTCGTTGACCGACTCGGCTAATTGCAGTCGCCATGTTTGTTGTGGATTACGGATTTTCTGGCACTGATTAGGTATGTCACTTTGTTTTGTGGTCGCCATGACAACGAAGAGGAAATATGGACTGTACAAAATGATAATATAGGTTAAGGTTAATGGAATGGTTATAGTTTATACATAAACAAATATTTACATTTTCTTAGGATTCTAAAAATATAGTATGTTTCCGATTTTGTTAAAATGGATTTAATGTAGTATTTACTTCTATTGCGTATGGATTTAAATATTAAATATGGTTATAAAGGTAATATCAACGAATCATCAGAATGAGTAACAAAAAACCAATTAGATTTGGAATTTATTACATTTTCAAATCACAGATTTTATTACAATTGGCATTTAAAACTTTTCTTGATTTTCGAGACTGTCCCGCAATTACCAATACGCGGAGTCCCACTGTTAATCCGTCTTAATCAGTCACCGCCAACACCGTTTACCTACACTCGGACGTTCATCTGTTATGCAATTATGCCGGCTACATACCACAGGGCGACTTGACAAGCGTTTTAGGTGTTCCGTTGTGAATATTGATTATTTCGGCATTATAAAAAACTTTATGACTTTATTTTGTTATGGACAAGTCAGAATAGACGATGTTATTGTTTACTTAAGAAAATATACTTACAGCAATGTTATTTTAGAAATCATCACAAGATAGAGTTCTTTGAAAAGAAACAACATAGGTAAATTTGAAAAAAATAATTACCTACATTGATTCAGCGACAAAAAAAATCTCTGTTGATATAAATAAATAAATAAATATCTTTGGACAATTCACACCAATTATCTAGTCCCATTTTAAGCAAAGCTTGTGTTATGGGTACTAGACAACGGATAAATATACATAAATACATATAGACATCCAAGACTCAGGTACAGATATGTTCAATGTTTATGTCTTTTTTCATCGAACTCGATTAAATAATATCACAACAACGAAGTAGATGTTATATAAGTAGGTATTCAAATGCTGCTCATATCGTTAATTGTTATAAGTAATGCGTACACACATTAAAATTTAAATTGTCCGAGGCCAAATTTGCGTTACAAAAAACGGAAGTGGCCCTTAAAAGGAAAGGGAGAGACGGTCGATCAGACCCTTAACATTTCGTACCAACAGTTCTATGACCTGAGATAAACAAATTTAACTAGCCTCCGTGAAATTAATTAGTACATCTTACGGCTTTAAATTAAGGTTGATATTTGAATGATATGAGGTGTGTTGGAAGAAAAAGAGTATGTATTCTAAGATGGATCATGCCAATGTCACGGCTTCGAGACTTATACGTTGTCAGGTGATGATTGTTAAGACGGAGTCTCACTGATCATAAGTTAAAAAAATGTAATTATAAAATATAATGTGTAATATATATGATGATTGAAATATTACGGTATATCGGAAGATTAAATACTATGAAGATGGCTTTCAGTTATCTATTTTTAACTTTATTCGTAAACGTAATTAAAATTAAAGCACATCGTTTTATTGCGACAAATTACCGTTGAGAAGATATTTCAGACATAGGTATGTTATAAGTGACAAAATTAAAAATATAACAAAGCTAACACGCGTGTCTCTTTGTCAAAGATTTAGTTAATCAATAAAAGCAGGATTAGCCAATTATTCAACGGTTACGTACCAATAAGTGTGTTGTGACTTACTTATAAGTAAAGAACTACCTACCCTAGGTTAATAGTACATTACGCACCTAGGCTAGTAAAATAAAAAATGTCTCGAATCACATGTACTTGTCGTCCGAGGCGAAGCCGAGGTTGACAAAAATGTGATATGAGGCTTTTTTATTTTACTGGCCGAGGTCAGTACACTATTTTTCTGTTCGACGAAGCCAGAAAGCGGCAACTTCATTTAACGCAGCGGCCCGAAAGTTGGAGCTTTCTGACCGGAGGACAGAAAAATACTTTTCGGGATTTGATAACATTACCTATCAGTTAATCGCGAGTAAAAATAAACTCTGGCTGGATGGATAAAATAAACGTGGGACCAGTGTCTTATATGACTTTAAACAAATGCTAACAACTATAGAAACGCTCGCTCCAATCGAAAGCACTAATAGAATAAATGTAATATGAGATACGGAATAAACACAACAACAAAAAACTTCAGGTGGTAAACCACTTTTGATTTCAGCGACCCGAAATAGACCACTCAGATGAAATATGCTAATAACGCGGACTTGTTTAGTTTCACACAATCGTAAAACTGGTCGGCAGGCTACGTGACCCTTACGAGATAAATTTAAAATTCTAAGTAATTATACGAATTTAAAAACCAGTTGTGGTCGTGGCGATATTTAAACATATGCTGGAAATTTTATATCTTACTTTAGACATTGAATTGATATTATTTACACAGATAACTAAATACAAGTACATACCAATGGAAAATACTGTAGGTACGTATATTTTTCATTACATGGCTTCAACAGTATCTATATATCAGCTCAAACTTGTCCCGCTGTAAGTCGATCCCGATTAGTCTGCGTTTCAGAATGGTTTTAATAAAATAATACAAAACATTTTAAGGCGAGGTAAATCTGATCCGATGACATTTGTTACATCAGACATAAACAATAAAATAGCCATAGCGCCCTGTTCCATAGATCTACGAATATAGTATTAAAATATTGCCTATGCAACACGAACAAAAACAACATCATCGTGATAAAATCTAAGGGACTCCTGTGGAGTAACGGCAACAAAATAAGGGAGTTAACGCAAATACTCCTACCAAGGTAAAATTACAATTTCCATAAAATAAAATTACAGCGCTTTAAGGAAGCTATGAAAACATATTGGATATGTGGCTCGAAGTAGGTAGCAACAAAAATTTGTTATGTAAACGGAATAAAAAAATAGTCACATTTTTTAAGATATATACCTATATGTTCTAACAAACGCTATAAGATTTAGCACCAATGTCAACTGTTCCCATTACATTAAGATTCGCTTAGTAACAAAAAGATAAGGTGCTGAAGAAGACGTAGGTACTGAAGGTGTAACTAAGGCGATGAAAGACGTCATTGCATTTTGCCGCAGGTACCGATATTGTTAGTTACAACTACTTGGGCGGTCCTTAATGAGGTGCATTTAGCGTATAATAAACATAAAAATCTGGGATCACACCCTACCCGGCAGGGTTTGGGGCATAAATGAGACCATCACATTAGCATACTGGCCGTTTGGACAAAGTGAGATGGTTTGCGATTTTTAGCATTCTAAGACCCGTTATGTGTAAGTACCTCAATAATGATTTTAATAATATGGCTCACAATGTCGGGGTATCTTAAGTTCAAAATAATTGCATATTGTTCAAAGTAAATTAATTCCAGGATAAACAGGCAGTCAAAATAGTATGTTGTGCCGATTGTAATATAATAACATATTAATAAAATAATAATGTTAATAAATACCCATACCAATACCAATTAGGCAAAAAAAACGTATCATATGGCATTTTCCTCATATACCTAACAACCTCATAATGAATGTAACGGCACTAAATGCCATACAATACCCTATTCTCAAAAGTTCTACTTTATAATAGTTGATTAGATTAATTTATTTCCCATTACTTTATATAATACTAGCTGTCCGCCCCGGCTACGCACGGATCATCTTTTTTTATAGCCTATGTCACTCGGGAATAGTGTAGCTTCCCAACAGTGAAAGAATTTTTGAAATCCGTTCCGTTCTGGAACCTATTTAATCCAAACAAACAAACAACTCTTTATAATATTAGTATAGATAATTTTACATTCATGTCATATTATATGCACTCAAAGTGAGATCGCCAAAAAAAACAAAGAATGTGTTCGTCGTAATTAAAACGACCATTAGAAATTTACATATGTCGTTATAATAATATATATTTATCTCTTAGTCGTCAATAAAAAGAAAATTAATTTAGTCGCAAAACGTGTCACAAGATTTGCCAACTGATTTTGAGACCTTCGAGTAAGATTTGAAGGTGTGTCTCGGCGTCTTAATTTAGATTTTTTATTCGTGTGACATTAACAATCTATTGCAAATGAATGACATTCTGATGAATGTTAATGATTTCGCATAATAACCACATTAGCGTCAAGGCTTGCTTTGTATAACATAAATAAAGTAAACTTTGATTACTTCTTTGCGATATCTGATTAAATTAACGGATTCATTTGCAAATTTTATTCTTACTTAGATTATTTTTTGGAACGAATTTGTGGTCCTTTAGGTAGTGCCATAAAACACATTAAACAATTGTAATAAAAAGTCAGAACTTAACTACCTAACTAACTAAGTAGGTAACTTAACTTACCTACTTAGTTGACGAAACCTGCGTTGTGGATTACCCTGCATGTAAGTTTTTAATTTCAATTTAATAAACTTGATTAACAGAACTTAATGAATAACATTATTAGGTAATCGCAACATAAAAGCAGTTTTCTGATCACTCATTAAAGTTTTCGTAAAAGACTTGGTAATTTACACCTAAAGATACGGGTGATTCCACGGGCGTTTCAACCGCCGTCAGTCCGTTGTCCTGAATATTGAAGAAATGAGCTACAACAAGAATTACGTTTTGATGCGACGACATACTGCGCTCGCACTTGTGGTCAAAATTAATAGAGTTTTAATCTTATTGTAGCTTAATTCTTCAATATTTATGGCACGGTTTAATCGCTCAATTTTTCAATATTGACGGCGGTTGAAACGCCCGTGGAATCACCCATACCTAAAACACATAATAACTTTAATACAATATACCATACAATACATGTGTATAAATTATAATTAGACATATTTAATCATTGAATAATTAGACCATAGATAAGTTCGCCTTTGTATTTTTTTCATCTGTTGTATCTAACAGTATTCATAACCTTTTATGTTAAAAATAAACATCATACATATATATCAAATCAAGGTAGGTAGGTAGGTACCAAATATTTTAAAATTTCCATAAAACCCAAGCGACAAGCTGTGTACTCTGATACCGTAATCGCACATCGAACTTGTTGACTTTAGGTAATCGCAACCCAAATAAAACGATCGTTTACTTATATATATTTTAAGGCCAAATAATCAAATTTACATTTAAGTATTAAAGATATAATATAAACGACCGTTTTGCAATATAATTTTTCGATATTAAAAAGTAATTCTTTGTGCTTATTTATAAAGTCCAGATGATTTGTGAAACGTAATATTCACTAAATAGACATAATTTTAGACACGACAAATTAATCCTGGCAATCACTACACTTTACATGCGAAATTGCAAAGGAAGAGCTGAATAAATTTATATTTACCTACACCCATATCAAACTAACAATAGCAAAACAAACGTGCAGAAAGTAACGTACCTACAATTAACTAATTCAACATTTTGAAGAAAAAACTTTTTTCAACTTGAAATATTGTTGACAAGAAGTAATAAGATTGAAGCAAAAAAAAATTCTGAGCCCAGCTACACCAATCATTTTCCATGATGTCGCCTTTTGAAATATTTTGTTTGCATGGCTTAAATTCTATATACTTAATAAAAAAAATATCCGCCGTTGAAACCGTACCTTAACATACGCATAAGGCGTCGCCAAAACAGTCCAACGCCGCCATTTCCTATTTAGACGCAATTAAACCTAATTCATTGCTGAACCGATTGTGATCTGACAGCATCCGTAATACGAAATGGCTAGTTAGCTAAATATGAAATGATACGTAAATGGTCACCTAGCTGCCATATTGAGCTAGAGGAATAAATTCTGGAGCATGGCGAGTTTCACTTATTTAGTCCAGATACCCGTAAAACACGATAATAATATTAGCAGGTTGATAAGATCAAGTAGGGAAGAAAAGTTGTTTTATGCTTATTTTATATATTTAAATAATGTAGCTGATTTTTATAATAAATAATTGAAATATGTAGTTATTGAGCTTAAACATAACTTATGTAAACCTAAGCCATTAATCGACCTTAGTCAAATCTTGAACTCCTTCCACGGTGTTTAATTGAATTAATAAATTAAACAGCAATAACTTATTCAGCATCCACATGCGCTTCAAATCCGCCCGTCCATACTTGTTGTCTTTTTTTCGATCATCCAGGTCGATAGCCTTTCTGGCAGGCAAGTAGATAAGTAATAAAAACTGGCCTTCAACCCATGCGCTCACCTGCGTATCACGAGCTAATCTAACTTCAATGATAACTACGGAACACGCGTGACGGTTGCGAAATACGTCTTAGATTTGGGCCCGGTCCTTGTTTAAACCAACGATATTGACTTAGGAATTTGAACTCGAGTTTCATGGTCAAGTTTCGCGCGTGCCTCTTCAACGGGCTTAGCAACTCTTTGTCTATGAATCCTTTGTTTATTTACAAAATGTAACAGGTTACGAACAAAGTAAGTTAGTGGTTAGTCTTCTTTTAAATCTTTGACCACTATGTTTAACATTTTTATACGTTCGTGTGTACGAGAAATATTTTCCGAGCAAAATATATCCTAAAGGCATAGTAGATGCGTTTTACTTGGCACTAGTTCAAAGGTACAGGCATCGTAACTATTAGACTTGGCATAATTCCAGCGGCCCAAAAGTTTATTAATCTAGCCTAGGGCTGTCGTTCATGAAATAGTAAAAAGTACGAGCTCAAAGGAACTCAGAATTGAATCTTGCAGCTAAGTTGTCTAATGTCAGATATTGGTAAATAAAGGCGAACAACGCAGAGGTTCTCGATTTTAGTAAAAATATAATCGTTAAAATATCATACTTCCTTGCAGTGGTCAGAGTACCCTTAGGAGTAGGTACCTACTTAAGACAGCGCGCATTTTTGAGCACAGGTTTAAATTAATTTACTGTTTTTGTATGTAAAATAAAAAGTTTACTACATGGAAATGTCCTAATGACAGAGTTAAGTAGGTATCTTAAAGTACTTAAAACCCCCGACATAAAAACCCGAAAGCCCTCTAAAAAGTATAATAATAAAAACCTGATATTAGGTAGGTACCTAAGTATTAATAGGTATTTCTACAAAGAAAACGTCATGTCGGGGGGACCGCTCATCATTTAATTATATCTACCTATATATTTACAATGTATCGAAACCTACGGTCCCCCGACATGACGTTTTCTTTGTAGAAATACCTATTAATACTTAGGTACCTACCTAATATCAGGTTTTTATTATTATACTTTTTAGAGGGCTTTCGGGTTTTTATGTCGGGGGTTTGTTAAAATTTTTAATTTATTTTTTTATTTCATACTTTTTGAAAGTAGGTAGGTACCTACTACAACATTTTTTTTTAACCAATTTCCATTTTACATGGACTTTTGTAACGTGCATGTGATCATCTTTCATTTGATACCCCACTCGGCTATATTTGTAATCATTTGACTAACCATCCACACTTTCACTCCCTATATTTTATGAACTACTTAACCGATTTTCATTATAATATCAATTTTGTAATGTACACGTGATCCTCTTTCATTTGATACCCCACTCGGATATATTTGTAGATATCTGAATTTCCATCCCCACTTTCACTCCCAATAATTTTTGAACGACTCAACCGATTTTCATTATAATTTCGATTTTATAATGTACTCGTGACCCTCTTTCATTTGATACCCCACTCGAGTATATTTGTCGACATTTATTTTTGCATCCCCTCTTTCACCCCCCTCTAGTTATTAAACTACCTATTCGATTTTCATCAAACATAGCTAAGAACACTCCCGACATATTCATCTTGCAAACAAAAAAAACAGAATCAAAATCGGTTCATGCGTTAGGGAGCTATGATGCCACAGACAGACACACACACACACACACACACACATACACACACACACACACAGACACGTCAAACTTATAACACCCCGTCGTTTTTGCGTCGGGGGTTAAAAAGAATTTTTCATTCTTGCATTCGCTTCAGCAAATCTCAAGTACCTAGTAAGAAAGTCACGAAATAAAAGGTAATTGAATTCTCGGCTAATGGAACGTACAGTCTGATATCTGTGCCGCCGATTGCTAACTATATTATGCAAAGTAAAATAATAAATCGTACTTTTTGCATAACGTCAACGAGAATAAATTAAACAATGTCACTTTAAAAGTACAGAAGAAAATATCTGTAACTTTCCGAATGTACTACGTTTTGTACACTTTGTACATACCTAAAATATGCATGCCAATTACACACCCCGAGTCGATCATGTAACATTTGACATATTGTCATACTTCTCACCCTTTTCTCTTAAGCCGACTTCATTATACCACTCTAACTTAATCCTTCTCGCATAGTAAATAAAGTCTACATTCGAATAGCATCAGAACAATACACATCATAATGATAGACATGGCTATTACTTTTTATTTCATGAAAAAAATAATGATGGCTTTTGAGCACGATGGCCGCGCACGGACACCCTTTTTATTATGGACATAAAAGTTAAAACGCTTCACTTCCGGGATGTTATTAAGCATAGGTGTATGATATGTTTTGACCTAGAAGAGATGACGGCTTGTGCAAATAAAGAGCTGTTAAATATAGCTTGATTCAAATATGAATTGTTATTTACAGCAGGTACTAGTATTTACCACCCATTTTTTTTCATTATTTTTTTTAGTGCCTTACTGATACTCTGTAAGTAATAAAATTTGATGAGTTACAGAATCATTTTGAGCAATCAAAAATACTGAAATCTGACACTTCCATGCTTTACTGAAGCAAATAGCTACGAGAAAATTCTAGCTTTACTGCGCTAAACATGTTAAAAGGTCTTACCCACTAACATATCTAAATGAAACTGTGCATCTTCATTTGCATTGAATGGCGTTGAATGAACTAGACCTAATGCAGCCTTTTAGACACTAGTGTATCCGAGTACATCCTACTAGGAACAATGCCCAAAACAGCTGAGTGATTAACAAACGACCGCAGACCTTCGACTTGAAAAAAAACCGCGTCAGAGACCGACTTAATAAAACATGTAATGGCGACGTAGACGGTCGTTTTGGCCTTGCTGGGTCGTTCGCCTAGGCTTTTACGTCACGAGAATTCGCGAGTGCCATTAAACGATGTCGAGTGTTGGCTGATAATTAGTTGCGCAATAGGGTTGTGATTGGAGCACGGAAATGTGCAAGAAAAGAGAACAATCTGCATAAGCAAAGGACGTCAAAAGCAGTAGAAAATATGCTTTGAGTATCACTTTCCGTTGAGGATTTCCAATGCCTACTTACCTATTATCATCAGATCAGAACGATAGCATATTGTCGCCTGAAAAAAATATGATGATGAAGGATTACAAGTTGGTTAAAAAGCGTGTAAATAAATAAAGTATTTGGTTTACAAAAGCGCATATTCGTATTTGTATTGTAAGCTTTTAACGTCATTTTTCTTCAACCGTTACATATAGTATAGTGGGTATACATTGAGAATATGATCCAGGTAATACAATTATGCATTTGTTTATTCGTATTTGCCAATTAAGGTGTGTATTTCTTTTTATATTTTTTAGGTATGATATATCGCACACCTAGATCTAAAGGGATCTAACTCAAAAACCGGAAGATTTGAGTTATGCACACCACTGGATTCCAGCAAAACCCACCTACACTAAAACAGATTAATTAAAGCTAATATAACTCTGCTAAAGTCTGCTAGCTTTATTATAAAAAGTATACATTTATACAGAAAACTCACGCGTGCATATGAACATAATAATCAGTTTCTCGTCTCTCCTGAAAAAGAACCGTTTTTGAGTTAGCTCTCTTTAGATCTAGGTGTGCGATATTATTTTTAACGTTTCCATAATATACAATTTGTTTAAGGGCAAAAACAGGAAAAATATGTTTGCTAGACCTACCTACTCGCCAATATTGATTTCAATTAACTAAGGATTCATAGCCATAGTATTATATTAACTTCTGATAAAATATTTTAAATAATCTCATTAAGTTTTAATTTATTGAAATTTAAGCATTTGTAGGTCGCATATTTATTATAATTGCGGCGATTTAAAGTGTTGTATTAAGTATTATTAATGTCTAATAATATAGTGGAGTGTAAATAATCTAGACACTTTCATTATTTTTTTTATTTTATTTATCTGTTGGGACAAGCAGTTAAACATAATAATATAGGTATGCCTACCTACGTTTAAAAATAGGATAACAAAAGATATTCAGTATAAACATTTACATGTGCACCAATGCAGTTAACAAAAGTTGAAAAAATATAGAAATAAATAAGTAGGTACATGGGATTTCTTATGAGAAAACATACTATGTATACATAAATATTTATGTGTAAGTAAATATTCTTATTATAATCCCCACACAACATACTCATACAATCTAACTTTGCGATAAGTACCTACTTGCCACAAATTATTAATTAAATTAAAAACCAGTTCTTACTAGTTATATAAAATAACAAAATTATCAAGTTTTATTACAACTGACGTAAAGGGAACTATGATTAGAATTAATTAATGTACCTAAACTATTTCGTAATATTCGTCTTGATTATTTACTTGGTTAAATCCACTAGTAAATGAGTAGGTAATGTCGAAAATAGATTAATACAGGTCTGTGTCAAAGTTAAAACTAAAGCACAAATCTATAATATCACTAAAAGGCTACAGGCTAAACTGACTAACGGATTTTTGTAAAGAAATCTCTGTGTAAAAATGTGTAATGAGCACTAAGAACGGATTTTCAGAAAATCATCCCCTAGAGGCATATATCCTTTAAACAGGGGTGAAAAAGCTTTTATAAAACTTTTTGATTATTTAAAAGTTTGTTATTTTATCACACAAAAAAAAACTGAACAGCCTTGGGTACTACAACTTATCAGCTGTATAGGCATTATAGCTTAATTATACTCGTTAATATTAATAAAATTAGGGCATAATATATCCCGAAAATGTAAGGAACCACTGAGAGTACCTACAGTCGGTATTATAAAACAGTCAATTATGTATGGTACTTCATATTGGTAAAACAGCAGGTGTTACGAAAGGGCCGTGCTACCTATGAACATCGCTATGGACTAATGTAACTTCAGCAGTGTCAACACTCAACAGTTTGACAACAATGGCCAGTTGTTTATGAACCCCATGACCGTTGACCGGGCGGGCAAGGCCGTTGTCGCACAATGCTGGCTAGAACGGATTCACTTTCGTGGATACCTTCTGTGACGTCATACGTTAGGGGTTAGGTTAGGTCAAATTATTATCGGTTAAAATCATCGGTCTTGGAATTTCATGTTTTGAAATTGAACTTCCTACATTCATACAATCATTTCTGAGGAGAATAAACGTCTTGACATTTATTCTCCTCAGAAATTCAAATCCTCAGTCGCCTCTTATGATAATGAAACTACTTCAGTGAAATATTTGGTCAAAAATGTATGGTTTATGAGATTGTAATCTCTAACAGCTTGATAATTCAATTCAAGTAAAAAATATGTTTTAGATTCAGTGCACGGAAAAGTATGAAATTATAAAACTATTCAAGATCAAAAAAACTTGATCCGTTCATTAAACTAATAACCATAGAATACAAAACCAGGAACACACGCCACAGATAACACACAGCCATATAATTAAACCCAATAGATAAACACAACGAAAGCCAAAACACAGGAAGGCATAATAACGGCGCGTTTACACGCTCCGCCCGCGGAAACGGATAATGTCACGGATTACGCGGTGTTTACACGTTCAGGCGAAAGTGAATTTGCTTTCGTTTGCATTGTTGTGTTGGCAGTTTTGGGTTCGGTAGTTACTTTTTACAGTTTGTTTGAATTTAAATTTCAGGGACGAGGTATTGCGAAAGATGTAACAAACTCAATCCATATCATCATCATCATCATCATCATCATCACAGGCTTCATTTCTTTGGACAGTGTGACGGGCCCAGCCCAGTATGGGGAGCATAGACTGTGTTGTTTTATTAAACCTCCTTTATGTTATATAAATAAATAAATTATTATTCTCTTCATTTAATGTTCTATCGTAGGATAAGGTTGGTTTCGATTATTATCATATTTTTTCCTGCCCGAACTGGTTTGCAACGTCGGTACCTATAAATATACAATTGCATAGTTTCCTTATGCTAGATCAGTAACATAAAGCTGTGATTACATAAAGTCATTAAATAGATATGTATTTTTTTTAATAATATGGCTCCCGCCAATATATTCAAAAGGTAGGTTACCTTACTACTTACGTTACTTTAAAATTCTGAATCACATCTTCGAACCCTACATACTTCGAAAGTTTCGCCAAAGTCCACTCTAAAACTTTATGCGGCCTACAGAAGGTACATAATGCGGTGCGGCTATTTTGTTGATATAAATTCAAATCATCGAGCGCCAATTATAATATATGCTAGACATGTACCTACCTATAACATATTTTATTACTATAACTGCCTGGGCGACCTAGGTAAAAGCTGTGAAAACACAGAATAAACAATTATTAGGCAGGAACTCGTTAAATCAATTTTTCGCTGCTCAAAATATGTAGACCAGGTACCTAGTCCTATTTGTTTGAAACGCGTTTCCAATTCAGTTTAACCCTTCTTTCGATTATTATTATCTGTAGACTGTCAATACAGATAGACGTTTCTTTATACGTAATTATGTTTTCTGTTTTTTAATAGAACAAAGCTCGGTCTCAATTCCGGAGGCACCTGTACATCGTCATTTAGTTGGCTCGAATTACGTTAAAACTTGGTGTCTAAAAGAATATACATAGAACAACATAGGTAACTTGTGTTTTATATTTTTACCTACGCAAAAAATAAAAACTTTCTAATTTTTTAGTCGTGCATAGGTACAGCTTTTAATAGTTGATGATTACCAGCACGTAGGTCCTTTTTTAATTCATTTACTGATTATGTAATATTCGGATTACTTACATTACATGGTTTGTTACTCTCAACAAAAGATTTCCTTTGGAATGAAACAACTATTAACGGATTTAACTCGCGTATTTTTATTTTATTTTATTAGCTGACGTTTCGGATTCTTTGCAGTTTCCATAATCGAAAAGATTTCCTGTTAAGATTAACAAGCTTATAAAATTTTTACTGTTAAAAAGACCAAAACTAATGCCTTTTTTAAAACCAATATTTACTAGATTTCTAAACAACATATGAATGGCTATGCGACGACTGCAATCATTTAATTTCGGATATTTAAGGGAAGCAACGAAAGAACATTACTTAATTGATTAACAAAAATAAGTGATATAAGATATAGGTAACATCCTACCTACATGATTTACAAAAAATAATTCCTACGTGTCGCCCAATATTCACAGTATATCTACATATATGATAACAGATGTCGCTAAGCTCGAAATATGAGGAAAACCTGACGTTTACTCAATTAAACGTGATCCGGCTACAATTAAATGCCAACTACGTAATAGTTCAAACAACGAATCACCGTGAAGGTCTCGGCTATGGCGGTTCTGCGACGAAGCCACACTGTTGTAGGAAATTAGAACATTCGCAAGCAACCAAAAACCAACGTAATGTAAGTATAAACGACGTACTTCAATAAACGCGAAATGTTCATATTTAGTTATGTCAACTTCCCTTAGGTGGTACGTACCTATATAAATTAACAAAGCCTATTTCTCAAATGAGAATTTGACAATTACAAATTCTCAAAACTAATAGTTTAGGTAAATTAATAGTGACAGATGCACTATTTTTTATTACAAATTTTTAATTTTGGCTAAACCGCAAGTAGGTACCTAACTACTCTTATGAAAAAGACATTAAAAGCGATATCGTTTTTTTAGTATCTATTACTAATTTTGTTGTCTGGTAGAGAATGCCGTATGGCATTAACTCCGCCGTTTGTAAATTTGTTTTATTGTGCAATAAAGTGTAAATAAATAAATAATTTTATATAAAATCGTGACATTACACGAACAGAATTTTAATAAACAAACAACGAACGACTAGATCGAATAGACAAATATCCATAAAGTTTGCTATGTTGTATACGGAAAATGTGTGAATTAAATTATTATTTAAATTCGCCAATTCTCCGCGCGAGTGGAGGTAGTGCGGCCTCGCTAGGTCAGTGGCTCATGATGTCACGTACTTAAGCCGCGCCGAAATACCCACTGCCGGTAGAACACAAACCTAGCCTTTGTTTGGTGATTAAGGGAATCGAGCGGAAAGGAAAAGTAAACGCCAAGTTTTAACTTAGACCCAACTAAGATCATCATTTTCTCCATGAACGTAGGTATAGTTGGTAGATATTAACTACGTTTCTACTAAAAAAACCATGACGCTGCGTCGCGAAGCATATCTTTGTACACTTTCAAATTCCATATTTTCTGATAATAATTGATTTATGTTATCTTAGGTTTTGAATTCAACTGTCACATTCGAATTCAATTAATAAACTTTAAGTATTCGTACATACCTATATAATATAATATGTAGGTACTTACTAACATAAAGTTACCTTAAAACCAGTAGGCCTCTCATTTTAAAACTGACCAGACGTAAAACTAGTTGGTTTAGTTCCGATACATTCCCGCAAATAGAACGGGAGTGAAAACGAGATATCTACCTACTTTGGAAATGTAGTTACAATACAATGTAACATATTATTGGATTAACATAACATTAATGATGTTTAATCGTTTTAATGTGCTATATTATTAGCAATCATTAAAATGATTACTACTTAGCACACTAAATGAGGTCTCCATTTTCGAAACACAATCAAAACTTCATGATCCTAATCGTAGATTAAATAGTAATCGATACACGATTTAGGTAAGCAGTTTAATCAGAATTACATTATTCAAGCGGTATGCCGTCAATTAAAGAATTAACATACGGTCGGTATGTCTTCTGTGAACAATGGATTGTATGCTTAATCATCTAGCCATAGAATATTTTTTCATGCATTAACCGACTTTTAATCAGTCCTAAATTTGGTTGGACAAGTTTTTTTTGGCACCGGTTATGGTTTGTAAAAAGTTTATTGACTACTGTACACATTACCGAATGTACGCAATTTTCGGAAGCGATACTTTAAACAATCAATGTTGAACAACCCTTGTTCACGATATTAATAGAAAAGTTTCCGATCCAACTCGACCGAGTTCAGATATATCTTTAGACTGTGAATAAGTTTAATATATTATTATTACGTTTTAAATATTTTACAAACCAGACCTTCCTCATTAGTTACCGCTCAATAACTATTTAATTACGAATATGTAAATAGACGTAAAATAACCTTCAGTATCGACAGAACCGTTTTGCGTCTTCAATTTGAAGTATTGTCAAAGTCAATTAAATAATACGTATTGCGACACCTAATTATGTATTTAATTCAATTCGTTAATGTGCAGAAGCAATCAATGAATAGAACAATCTTGACCTGCGACCTAGACCCGTAATCTGAAAACCCAGTAGTTGATTGTTTAAATGTTATCTTAACTTAATTTCTGACAATCTATTGGAATATGTAGGGCAATCAATAAAGTAATGTATATATTGAAATTACGAATCGTTACTGACTAGTAAAACGTTTAGTAGGTAGGTAAGTACCTACCTATTGGACAAAGATATTACTCAAGTTATAAACTTTGTTAAATAAACAAAGTGAAATAATACACTCACGTAAATAGTTTTACAGGACTTCGAGCTGTTGTTTTTTTTTAATAGGTATTTCTTTTTGCAGAAGTTTGTTTCTGTGTCGCCAATACAATAAATACACCATGGCGATCTATATTACACGACCACCTCGGTCGCTACAGTGTTATTCAATCTGACTGTCCCCGTACGTAATATATGTAAGCAGAAGATAATCGTATCATAGTAACTACACGACAACAATAACCACTTTGACCACGCACTAGTTGTTCCTGGTTTTACAAACTATATAAGACATTCTCAAACACAAATTTTCTATCCGTATCAAATCGAAACCTATTATAAATTAAACGGGTCACAGATCAATCGATTACAGACGCGTCAAAATTACAAAGGGCTTGTGAATCGCTTACACGCCGATTTGCTCGTTTTAGAGGCCACCTCGAGGTGGTCAGAGATAATAAAAATATATATTGTGCGATTGTTTAAATTAATTATTTAACTACTTGCCCTAAAAGTATCAAGCCGTGTTTGTAGTATGATAACTGTTTTAGTTTAGGTAATAAGAAGTTATTTCCTGATACACCGAGAAACTATAAAAAATCTAGGGCGACTTGATGGTAACATGTTATACATATTGTTAATAAAAAAATAAATAAAAAATTTAACAAACCCCCGACATAAAAACTAAAAGGCCCTCTAAAAAGTATAACAATAATAAAATCTTAATATTAGTTACCTAAGTATTAATATTTCTACAAAGAAAACGTCATGTCGGAGGGACCGCTTCTCATTTAAGTGTACCTACTTACTTAATATTTACAATCTACCTAAACCTACGGTCCGGTACGGTGGGGTGAGAGGGGGCGAAACCATCATCATCACTCGCCCCAAGCCAACCTCACCTGCACGCGGTGCACCCTGCTGTCCAACGAACGAGGCTCTGGCGACCGACTGATGGCGGTATATCCACCCTACATAGGCGTAGCTAAATTCCGCTCGATGACGGGCAGCAGCGTCATCGAAGCAAGAAGCTACGCCCTGCGATCGCCAACCCGCCTGCCCAGCGTGGCGATTATGGGCTTTTACCTCCATGCAGGCACACCAAAGACCACGGCCCCTAGTTCCCGGCGGTCCCGCTATTCCTGGTCACGGTGGCGACCATGGTAACGGTGGGACGAGGGGTGCGAAGAATCCCCGGGCTACGGAGGCCATCACAGCAAACTGACCCTGGCGACGTACAACGGACGCACGCTACGGCTCGACTCGCATCTGGCGCAACTGGAGGTGGAACTTGAGAAGATTAGGTGGCACGTACTAGGGTTATGTGAAGTCCGAAGAGAGGGGGAGGACACCATATCTCTCGAATCAGGCCACCTAATGTACTTCCGAGAGGGAGACCAACAATCTCAAGGTGGCGTTGGGTTTCTGGTCAATAAGTCCCTGGCTGACAATGTTGTCGAAGTGTCCAGTGTGTCGAATCGGGTAGCGTACCTCATCATCAAGCTCACCGAGAGGTACAGCCTCAAGGTGGTGCAAGTGTACGCACCGACCTCGACACACTCGGATGATGAGGTGGAGGTTATGTTCGATGACATATCGAGGGCCCTTCACTTCACTACTAAGACCCATTACAACGTTGTCATGGGGGACTTTAACGCTAAAGTGGGAGTACAAAATTGTAACGAATCGGTAGTAGGATCCCATGGATATGGGAGCAGAAATCGTAGAGCAAATGCTCGTCAACTTCCTGAACGCGAGGGGCTCTTCTTGATGAATTCCTTTTCAAGAAAAAACCCCAAAGGAAGTGGACGTGGCAAAGACCGGGCACTGTGACAAAAACGAGATCGACTTCATCATGACGGACAAAAAGCATATATTCAGAGACGTCTCTGTGATCAATAGGTTCAATACCGGAAGCGATCACCGACTCGTCCGAGGCTCTCTGAATATTGACTTCAGGGCTGAACGTGTTCGCTTGATGAAGGCCAGGCTCCGACCAACTTTGCTCCAAACTAGGATGGGATCTGAAACGTTCCAGTCCAATCTGGAGAACCGATTCGCTGCCGTGGAAACCACAACTGACGTTGACCAGAACCTTGAAAATGTGGTTCTGAGTCTCAGGGAAGAAGGTACGAGATTCTGTAAAATGCAACGTAATGGCAGGAAGTCGAAGCTTTCGGAAGAGACTTTAGGGCTAATGAAGAAACGACGTGAAAACCCACCCGTCACTTCGTCAGAGAAACGGATTCTAAACCGAGAGATTAGTAAGCGCGTACGACACGATCTTCGGTCCTTCAATACTCTTTCGATCGAAAGAGCGATCGAGCAAAACCGGGGAGCAAAAGTGTTTGTACAATCTCTTGGAAGAAGCCACCTGACGAAGTTGACCACAGAAATTGGAGAAGTCGTTGCTTCGAAGCCGGCAGTCCTAACCGAAGTGGAAAACTTCTATGGCCGGTTGTACGCTTCGCATGCATCTCGACCTGATCCCGGAATTGAGGATTCTAGAGCCACTTTAACACGCCACTACAGCGAAGACCTGCCAGAAGTCAGTATTGGCGAAATCGAGATCGCTCTTGGACAGCTCAAAAACGGAAAAGCCCCTGGAGAAGATGGCGTTACAACAGAGTTATTAAAAGCAGGAGGTAAACCTATACTTAGGAGCTCCAAAAACTCTTTAACGCCGTCTTGTTTGAAGGAGAACTCCAGAGATGTGGAGTAGAGGTGTGGTCGTCTTGTTCTTCAAAAAGGGAGATAAAACCCTGTTGAAGAACTATCGACCCATTTCCTTCTAAGCCACGTCTATAAGCTGTTCTCAAGAGTAATCACGAACCGTCTTGCGCGAAGATTTGACGAATTCCAACCACCGGAGCAGGCTGGGTTTCGGAGCGGATACGGCACCATAGACCACATCCACACAGTGCGGCAGATTATACAGAAGACCGAAGAGTATAATCAGCCCCTGTGTTTAGCATTTGTGGACTATGAGAAGGCCTTTGACTCGATCGAGATCTGGTCTGTTCTGGAGTCCCTGCAACGATGCCAAGTCGATTGGCGATACATCCAAGTGATGAGATGTTTATACGAAGCCGCTACCATGTCCGTCCAAGTCCAGAATCAGCAAACAATGCCTATACCATTGCATCGCGGTGTGAGACAAGGGACGTTATCTCCCCGAAATTGTTCACAAATGCAATGGAGGATATGTTCAAAACGCTGAACTGGCAAGGACGTGGCATCAAAGTAAATGGCGAGTACATCTCTCACTTGCGATTTGCTGATGATATCGTCATCGTGGCAGAAACGCTGCAGGACCTACAACAGATGCTGAATGATCTGGCTGACTCTTCTGTACGCATTGGCCTACGGATGAACTTGGACAAACCAAGGTCATGTTCAATGAACATGTACTACCGGAACCAATTGCGGTACACGGCGCCGTTCTCGAAGTTGTTCAAAAATATGTCTACCTTGGACAGATATTACAGTTAGGTAGAAACAACTTCGAGGATGAGGTGGATAGAAGAATTCAGTTAGGTTGGGCAGCGTTTGGGAAGCTACGTCAAGTCTTCATATCGTCACTCCCACAGTGCCTGAAGACGAAAGTCTACAATCAGTGCGTCCTACCCGTCATGACATACGGAGCCGAAACGTGGACACTGACGGTACGGCTGGTTCACAAATTTAAAGTCGCTCAGCGGGCTATGGAAAGGGCTATGCTCGGCGTTTCTCTGCGGGATCGAATCAAAAATGAGGTGATTCGGCAGAGAACCAGAGTCATCGACATAGCCCACCGGATTAGCAAGCTAAAGTGGCAGTGGGCTGGCCATATTAGCCGAAGAACCGATAACCGTTGGAGTAAACGTGTTCTAGAGTGGAGACCGCGTCTCGGCAAGCGTAGTGTAGGACGTCCTCAGGCAAGGTGGAGTGACGATTTGCGTAGGATGGCTGGCAGGAGCTGGATGCGAGCAGCCGAAGATAGAGCAAAGTGGCGTGCAATTGGAGAGGCCTATGTCCAGCAGTGGACTGCGACGGGCTGATGATGATGATGATGATGATAGAATTTCGTAATGTACATGTTATCCTCTTACATTTGATACCCCACTCGGGTATATTTGTCGACATTGGGCTTACCATTTACACTATTACTCCCCATAATTTTTGAACTACTTAACCGATTTTCATTGTGATTTCAATTTTGTAATGTGCACGCGATCCTCTTTCATTTGATACCCCACTCGGGTATATTTGTAGACATTTGGTTTTCCATCCCCACTTTCACTCTTAATATTTTTTGAACGACACAACCGATTTTCATTATGATTTCAATTTTGTAATGTACTCGTCACCCTCTTTCATTGGATACCCCACTCGAGTATATTTGTAGACATTTATTTTTACATCCCCTCTTTAATCCCTCCTAATTATTAAACTACTCATCCGATTTTTATAAAACATAGCTAAGAACACTCCCGACATATACACCTTTCAAACAAAAAAAACAGAATCAAAATCGGTTCATGCGTTAGGGAGCTATGATGCCACAGACAGACACACACACATTAAAAAATAAAGCTAAACTTGAATTAATTAAACGGGTAGATTATATAAAATACTATGCAACACCCGAACAGGAAGAAGCCTAAACGTAGTAAGATAAATAAGCGTCTATTATTATACTAACACCTTGATTTATCTGTAGGTACCTACATGATAGTAAATAAAAGCTTATAAAAAACAGTCAATTTACTAATATTGACGTCATAGTTAACAGAAAAAAGTATTAAATGGAGTCTGGTATCAGTGCAGACACACCATCTTTATACTGTAAATACATATAAACACAATATCGAAGATCTCAAATATAATTTGAAAGGAACTTCAGTCTAACATGTCGCTGCTTCTCTGGAATAGTGTCACAACTCGAAATGTGTTACCATTCTGAATTGAAATTTATATGTGACGATTCAAAGTCTTAAATGGAGTAACAAATTATTTCGAGTTGTGACACTATTCTAGAAAAGCAGCGATGTACTGAAATACGGTTTATATCCAATTTTCCCAACCGCAAATGTAACTTCATTGTTCCTGAACTGAAATTTTACACTATTTTCAGAGAATTTCATGCTGTCTACATCCGCGATGGAGTCACAGCCGAACTGTTTACCGTTACGTCACTTGATACTCGCACAGACATTTTCACAAATGCGATAATTATTGTAAAAGTAACATTCCCTCGTTGCACAGCTTTTGTTAATTTAGCTGTTTGCTATTATAGTTCCGTATATAGATGTTTGCCGAAACCAGGTCGCTACGTCAACAAATACAGCTGAAAATGAAGATCACTTATGCGAAAAGCACAGCAAGAGTATGATTGCTGTTAAGATTTTAATATTTAACATCACAGTACATAGGTTTTCCACGTCATCAGTGTACAAGATAAGGTGACGTATCGTGTATAACTAGGATATACAGACTGATGACCTATTCACGTCACTGCTCGTATCGTACATTCACTGGCGGCAGTAAGGTCTATTTTAGGTATTCAAAAACAAGAGGGGAAAAATAAATAGTACTGAGTTTAGTCAAGAATAGCAAAAATATTCCAGGACGCGCACATACGAATTTAGTTCTTATTGAGAAAGCTGGGTAGTTTGCCGCTGCGTTAATCTATGTAATATGAAACTTGAACATATTGCCTGGAAAATCCGGCACTTAGATTTAGTCGACGATAAAATTTACTGCAGGCATACTTATTAGCACACTCAATGACAGCCTAATGTATAATGTTCTAATTAGACAGATGTACATATCTCAAATTTTTTTAACACCTAAATTTGACCTAGCTACTAATAAATACATTTTTCTGTTTTGAAATTTATTAAGAGCGCTTTAGGAGTAAATAACAATCAGCGATTGTATTGACATATTTCATAGGGGTAGGTATACTTTAATCCACAGATGAGTGTCCACAATAATTTAGACACTGACTTCAAAATACAGCTTTTTCACCTATATTCATTTAATTTCCTATATTCACGGAGCGTTCAAGGTGGTCCATTGTGAGCCAAAATAGAACATTCTAGACTCGGTCGTCGACCGTCCTGCTAGACGCGTGACTGTATTATTAGCAAGCGCAGACACCTTTTACTTTAATTTGTGTGCCGCGGACCCGTTCAGATCTTTCATTTCATACTTACTTACATGACGTCACACTTTAAGCTAGCATTATCACTTCAAAAATATGAACGTCCGATTTTGAAAGTCTCTCACGTGTATAAAGTGAGGTTTCTTCAGTGAGTATTCCACTTTACAACAGACCACAACAGCAGACAATGACCCTGTCAGCTGCTCTATAATTTGGCAAGGGCTCAGTGGTCGCGTGGATCATAGTTGGCAGACAGTAATACAAAAAAATAAGTATAATTTGATTGTTTATTTTGGTTTTAAAAAGGCGTAGAGTTCGAGGAACTCGACCGGTCTGCTATAGATCTGCTTACCTTCTCAATTAGGTAACTTCGCATACCAGGTATAATAATATGAATGAGAAAAGGTTATTAGGAATAGGGACTAAAAAAGATAAAATGTGGAAATGGTAAACTTTTAATAATCCAGGTAATGCAATGATGTAAGACTGACATCAGATATTTTATCAAGTCGTGAACTAATCCCACTATCTAGTTTTGCACTCGCGAAACGCCCATAATAATGATTCACTCGATCATTCGGCGCTTGTAATAGAGTGATCTCATTCAGAACCACGGGGACAATCCTTAATAAATTAAATTTGGCCGTGCACTTGACCTGAGGCCACATGCAGGTTTTTAAAAATGCATTTTGACAAAGTTTCAAGAATTCTGATTTTTTTTATGCTGGCCGTACCTATGTGATATCAAACTTATAGGGAAAAGGTTTAGTAGAAAAACTTGACTAACTTTGAGACTAGATCCATTGGTGTGAAATGTCCAATGATATTTATTTACAATTTTTGTTTCTATCGCCATTATTACTCATTGGAATAAAACAAGTAAGTACCTACAACAAAAATATTAACAGCAACAATAAATTTATTACAAATAAATTTAATTTGTACCTATAAGTACATAATATTATATTAGTTTTACTCAGGTACAATTATCAGCATACATGTGAATCCCATGCAAAAAATTGTCACACAGATAATAAATCAATAACTATTCAATAGACACAGACAACATCCGCATTGTACATCTGTACTTAACTACTATTATAGCCAACCGCAGGAAAACCAAACATTCCATGTGTTTGACAGTGTGTCATCGTTTTAAATAAGCGTTCGTGGCTGGCAGTTTCTGGCACTTTTCGGCCAATACTGCGGTCAAGGTCCGAATTACGAGATTGCATATTATATAATAACAGCCAAATTTTGATTATTTTATATAATTTTTTTAACATGTAGATAGTAAATGCATTTGTTTGTCATTTAGTTTTTTAGCGTATAAAGTTATGAAACCCCATCCTGTTGCAGGATGATGATGATGATCACATTCAGGAAATCCTTTTTAGTGGGTACCTACAGTTAATGAGGACTATAACCTGCACCCAAATTATTTTAAAATCACAAAAAGAGGCACAGATTATTTAGTCAGTTAGGACCAGCATTTTTTAATTAAAGACTACTAAAAAGAGATATTTTGTAGGTAAGTGCCACGTCAATATTCCGTTTCGTTCAAATTATAAGGAAGTACCTAATCAATGTTCCTCCATTAACGTACTGTTTAGGATTTTCAGAACCTAAACTAATTAATGTTCAGTGTAGGTACTTATTTTTAATGAGTTCTCGAATAAGAGTGGCTTTAAGTAATAAATTCGAAAAGGTTGTAATATAATCATTAGCAAAAATTGGTCAATGCGAAATTATTTTTACCATATTTGCATGCAAACTTAACCACAGTAGGTAGTCTGTGAATACTAATAATGAATAATTTTAATATTCAAACATTTGAAGACGTCTTGCTCGTGTAATGGCGGGACATGCGTAGGTTTTATTTCATGGGATTTAGTATGACTTAGATGAACAGAATTGGTATAGACTTAAATTTATTTTGCACACTTTTAGATAACGAACAGTGCCTCTAGCGGCGAGTGCTTAACTGAAATGTTCACCATATCGTTATTATCACAAAACACACTACCGCCTCAGATTACCTATTTAGTAAGGGCGAAGTTGGGTCGCTAATCATTCAACGGCTGTATGATGTACAAATTGATGACGTCACATATTTGACATCCTCATCGAGAGCAGCACACACGACAATAGCAGATAATTTTTCTTTCTTTCATTCAGCCAGCGTTAAGGCGCGGGAGGCACCGGCGGGCGAGTGGCCTTGGACGAGACGTCGAACTCCGCGGAATG
The DNA here is from genome assembly GCA_038024825.1 of Polylopha cassiicola. NCBI lineage: Eukaryota > Metazoa > Arthropoda > Insecta > Lepidoptera > Tortricidae > Polylopha > Polylopha cassiicola. The sequence goes on along the minus strand of CP149044.1, from coordinate 7,022,365 downwards.
CAAACGCGACCTGCCGGCCACTTGCCGAATTTGCACGTATATGTGTAAAACACAGATTAAACTTAGAAGAATTTAACTTGTTCGTGAATTCTCATCGAGTTATGCGCAAGTACTTAAAAATTAGAAAATAATTATCTATAAGTAGTTATACCTGCCAATTTGACATTTTAACATATTGGTATTATGTGTTATTTAGAAATCCTGTCGACCAAATTATAACAAAATATCTTAGAATTGCAAAATTTGGAAAATTTAATTTATTAAGAAATTATTATTTTTTAAATATAGTACCTAACTGAATAGTAAAGTTAATAACTTAATTATAATTACAAAATTTTCTTGACTTGCCTTTAAAAAATTTTTAAGGGTAACGCTTAAAAATCTTCGAGCTATCATAAAATTCATTATAGGTACATACTTAAACAAAATAATTTCGTTTGAACGAGCGCATTTTACGCCTCGCTATTAAAACACTTTACTAATTATATCTTGCAATCCAAATATCAAACACGTTATCGCACACAAGTAACATGCAAACGCTAATGTGTCGCATTTGTGTCCACTTGTTAATTCGAATTGTGTTTCAATTTATTAGCAATAGAGTGTATTGACCAGGCAATCTAATAAACAGTGTCGTGTTAAAAGATGACAATTTCAATAAAAAACAGGAACTCGACGGCGAGACTATTCTTATAAACATTTGCCTAGCATCTATTATTACTGATCGAACACCTTCAATACCCCTAACTACCAATAGGGTGGTACTCCTGCAGACCCCATTATCAATAGCCTCAATAGGTATACTAAGGCTTGATAATCACTAGAAAGGAAACGCAACAAAGAAACAAAAAGTTTGCATTCTAGTAAAAACAGAAGTTTATACTAAAAATAAGCAGTTCGAACAGGCTGTCCGAATTGCCCTTAAATGTACTAATTTATAACAAATCTCAAAAAAAACGTGTAATGTGTGTTTAGTGCATATACTGTAGCGGCAGCGACCGGAGCGAAGGCTGCGTCCCACGGTTATATAACGACGCAGACAAACTCGGACGCGCCAAATCGCACTGTTTTGTAAATTATATCGCGTACCGGTACACGTGACACCAGCGCCCGTGTATTAATACAAACACAGCCTTATGATTACAGGTGCACGGGAATGGAAAGCCGCAATCTTAACACAAGGCACTCTAAAGGCGTATTATAATATGTATAAGTACCTACGTAAGTAGGTGCGGTATTTTCGGATTATTCGGATTTTATAATTCTTATATAGGAGTGGATCTTAATCTTTTAGGCCGTTACCCTTATGCCCTAACTAGGGTCACTGATTTTACCCGTCCTCCCAACGACAAACTTTCGCACTAGTCGGCACTACACTGCAACACTGCTCAAACTTGTCACTTTGAAGGGTATATAGGCATCCCTATCTATTCGTCATAGGAACTAGAGATTCGCTCATTGACAATATCGAAAGCCAAACTTAGAATGAGTGATAGGTAATTCCTAAAAATAGAATCAATAGTATTCAATAGGTATAGGTACGTGCTTAACGTTTTTTATTAGCTTTATTAAAATTGTATACATACGCTAATAGGTTTGTACTTGACATAAATACTTACTTAATAAGAAGAAAGATTATAGATATATAAAAATAATCTAATATTGGAATGAAACAACTATTAACGGATTTAACTCGCGTATTTTTATTTTATTTTATTTGCTGACGTTTCGGATTCTTTACAGTTTCCATAATCGTAGCATGACTGAGCTGACAAAAGTCTAACGCTAAAGTCAAACTTAGAATGAATTAAAATAATCTAATACATAAAAAATCTCATGGCGCGGTGTTTGATGCCAATTTCCACCGAAACAGCTGGACCGATTTTTACGAAATTTCATTTGCATATATAATGAATAGCTGAAAACTATATTAGGCACATATATATAGATCTATAGGTACTTACATTATGCAATCAATTCGGTCTGACGGCCAATCTATTAACGAAAATTATTAATCTTTGATATCGGTCTCGGCTCTGGCGGACGCAGTGGGAATATTTTTTTTTACCAGGTTATATATTTTTTGCATGTAAAGTAGTTTTATTTAATACTAGCTGTCCGCCCCGGCCTCGCATGGATCATCTTTTTTTTATAGCCATGTCACTCGGGAATAGTATAGCTTGCCAACAGTGAAAGAATTTTTGAAATCTGTTCTGGAGCCTATTCAAACAAACAAACCTTTCTTCTTTATAATTTTAGTATAGATATGTATAGTAGTAGTAAGAAAAGATAGCTACTGCAAATAGATTTCTTTTTAGGGATCCATACCTTAGAATTAGAAATCAGAAATAGAATTAAACAAGTATAGACGGATTTACTCGCGTATTTTATTTTATTGGCGGACGTTTCGGAACCCTTACAGATTCCATAATCGTAGCACATCTAAGCTGACAATAGTCTTATGCACTTTCGCATCTTTTGGAATCTGTAAAAGTTCCGATAAGTCAGCCAATAAATAAAATACGCGAGTTAAATCTGTCTATACTTAGTTGTTTCATTCCAATGTAAAATAACCGCGAAGGCATCAGAAATTATTATAAATCAGAACTTTTATAGAAACACGCGTGTGTCTTTGAACTCGTATGTCTTTCTGTCACAGCCAATAGGCATGACGAATGTTTTTTTTTCTTTGTCCATCAAGTAGATTCCCAAAAAAGAATGGACACGTATTTTTTTTTTTTTAATCGAATAATAAATGCCAAAGATGAGCGCTTCCAAAGTTCGCAAGTGGGGGTTTGTAACGTCAATTCTAGGTATAAATTGTACTACATATATAATGACGTCACGAACCCCCACTCCCTACCTTTACAAGCATTACATGCATCTTTGGCATTGTTTATTTGTTTGAAGAAAAAAAATAACATGATGAATAATTTTTAATGATCTTACTGACGGACTATATGGACCGTGTTTAACATTAGTGTGTCAACCCACAAAAAATCGGGTTTTGAGTTATGAATGCAGTTTTATTAAATAGATCATGAGGAATACAGCAGTGAAATCCATTTTTTTTTAAAAAATCGTAGAATATTCTAGAGCACAAAATCGGTTATTGCTTAATTCCTATGTCAGATTTGTATTTTTGCATTAATGTGTTAAGCCACATATAACACATTATTGCTTATTTCCTATGTCAGATTTGTATTTTTGCATTAATGTGTTAAGCCACATATAACACATTATTGCTTATTTCCTATGTCAGATTTGTATTTTTGCATTAATGTGTTAAGCCACATACCTAACACATTAATGCAAAATTCTAATTTGTTGTTTTAAAATGAATATACATATTATCTATGCAAACATTTTTAGAAAATGTAACAAAATAAACAACTAACGAATTAAAAGTTTAATGTAAGTAGGTACCCATTTATTTAAAGTTTTTATTGTTGTATAACATGTTTCAAATAACATTATATGTTCTGCTAAAAATGAGAAATGTACAAAATAACACTTAAATATTATTTCAATTACTTAAAAATCTTAACCAAACCTATTTTTTTATTATTATTATTTTTATCATATTAAATAAAATCAATACACATTTTAGGTTTCCGTATCTTAAAGGGAAAAAAATGGAACCCTTACAGGATTACTTTGTTGTCTGTGTGATCCTTTACCTCAGTAACGCGTGGAGGTAGGTATCAAACTAAAATTCAGAGTAATATCAAATACTCAGGACTACCGTCCCTTGGAATTGTAAAAACAAAAAAATCGCCAACGCAATCAAAAGAACCGCCGTTTATGCCGCGAACTGACAAAAGTTTTCTCGTTACGTCAGGATCTTGAATTAATTTAGTACGAGGTAACGTCATATCGCACACATAAAGAAATAAATTCGAACTCCATACATTATTAATGATGTCATTAAAAATGTATACCTACCTACAGGTTATTTATAGTACGGAACCCTTGGTGCGCGAGTCTAACTCGCACTTAACCGATATTTTTTTATATCCATCATTAGATTAAAACGTGTGTGACAAAAATTAGAATATTACACATAATAATATTATAGAATGGCAGACCGACTTGTCTCCACAATTTATCAACTATTCGAAAAATGGTTTTTAGGTGGTTTATTAAGCTTTTAGGTACGGAAGTATATATTATTGGTTTAATTCAATATGATAAAATAATAATAATAAATCAATTTGGTTAAGATTTTTAAGTAATTTAAATAATATAAGTGTTAACTTGTTGTACCTATTTCAGATTTTTAGCAGAACTTATAATGTTATTTGAAACATGTTAAAACAATAAAAACTCCATAAATATGTACTTACATTAAAGTTTTAATACGTTAGTAGTTTATTTTATTACGTTTTCCAAAAATTAGTGTAAAACATATTCATTTTAAAACAACAAATGAGAATTTCTCATACTGTTATGTTGGTTAGCACATAAATGCTAAATGTAATAAACCTTATAGCCATTAAGCATTAACCATTTTTCTGCTTTTTCTTTTAAATTTTGAATTTATTCCAATAAATACATTTATATCCTTAATCTATGCATTTCAACAAAAAAAATGATACCACATATCAATACTTTTTTTGCTTAAAATAAGCGGAAAAAGAAGAATGTTCTCAAAAAACTTTAAGCGCCGATATCTCAAAACTAGCTTGGTGTGGGTTGAAACACTAATGCTAAACACGGACCATATATAGTTGTCATCCCTATTTGTTCAGACTCAACTCTACAGGACCAACCATGATTAAATTTGGTACTCTTGTACACCTTTGCTTTTCAACAGATTTGCTTAAATAGTTAAAAGACTGATTGCAAATAAAAATATATAAAAAAGTGTAAGAAAATGGTCTCCTATTCCTACATGGGAACATGATTTTATTCATGTGGCTACTTAATATATTTTTTAACTATATGTTCCTTACCTACACTTAAAGCACATAACAATATTAAAGAGCATCATTTCATAGTAAATGTTAGGGTTGTAAATATGTACTTTATTAATACTAACATCTACAACATACATACTACTAACATCAAGTTATACCTAATATTATGGCCACTATTTTATTATTAATTATTAAAGGATTTTTATTGTATGTGGACACTAACAAAATGAAATATGGCTACGTTCAAATTCACTGACAAGTAGAAGCAAATATAGTGGCGTTTATATGATGTACGGAGCGGACTGCACAAGGAATCTGTTCAAGAATAAACTGTAGCTATACAATAACATCCTCCTAGGGGATGTCAGTGTTAAACTGGGCATGTATAGAAAATATAGAGTAATAGATTTGCATGCATAATGAAAATCCGGAATTGTTTCTTTTGCATCACTGAAAAACTATTGGAATTAAATACAACATCCAGTCTGAATAAATTTAATAAGTAAAATAATTAGTTTTCTCTCTATCCGTCTCATTTATACAATAATTGCAACATCATAAATAATTTTATTTGTATCGAGCGCATTGTATTGAGATTTATAATTCATTGGATATTGGATATGTTTTGTATTTCTATATATAATCAAACATGACTTGTTTCATATTATGTAGTAAAAGTTAACTCTAAATATAATGGCAAATTACTATAAATTTAATTTTTATAGCATCTTGTAAGAATTATCTTGTCAGAAATAACTCTTATAGGTTGCTTTTCTATTTAGAAGTATGATTCATTATGGTCCATTTAAAGCCGGAAAACATAAAACTCTAAAAATACAAATATTAAGGTCGTTTATGTCTAACTAATGTTAACTATCCATTTTTAATAACGTAAATAAACAACGAGGAGACCGCTTTTAGGTTAGAATTAGTTTTAAGGTACTTACTTGCATAGAATCGGCACTGATAATTTCTGTTAAAAATTTTTGAGCTAATTCCACACCTAGTTTAGTTTTTCCTGTTCCTGTAGCGCCTAATATAATCACCATGGGTATTTTTGATCTCATTATTGACCGAAAAGCCATCATATAGGCTGACGCGCGAACTTCACTATTGTTATGTATCTTGACAGTTGACAGATGATTACTGTGTTCCGTTTCAAGCAAGCAATTTGTTAATTTCTAAATAACATCTATTATTAAATAACAAACTGAGAATTATGGTTTTAGTGTAGGTTTTCTCTTAAATAACAATAATAAATATTCTATCAAGATCTATACAACGGGCTAGCACAAGGGCGTAGCTAGGAGGCAGGCGTACACAAATTAATAAGAATATATCTAAGGTAATTTTCTACACTCGCAAGGGAATCAAAACCAGCTGCTGATTACAGGTAGGTAAGTACCTAATTAACTTTTTAGTGAATGATTAATAGACTCCGAGATTCTAAGGTAAGCGTAGGTAAAATTAAATGAGTAGAACTTTCTCATAATAATATACATTAGGTAGTCATCATCGTAATCATGATTAACTGTTATATTAGTTTACAGTACTAGACATACCTACCTATTATCTGACTAGTGTTCTAGATGAATGAAAAGACTTATTACCCACATATATATTTACTAGCGGCCCCGGCAGACATCGTCCTGCCCGTCCGATTCGATTCGATCCGATTCGTGATAGATCTGTCAAAGTCTTCTGTCACTTCTTCATAAGGCTTCATATTTTCCCCGTTTTTTACACATTTTCCACTGTTTCTTCGCTCCTATTGGTCGCAGCGTGATGTTATATAGCCTAAAGCCTTCCTCGATAAATGGTCTATCCAACAAAAAAATAATTTTTGAATTCGAACCAGTAGTTTCTGAGATTAGCGCGTTCAAACAAACAAACAAACAAACAAACAAACTCTTCAGCTTTATAATATTAGTATAGATTTATGCTAAAGTATTTTAATTTCTTATTTATAGTTTTATACAAATAAGAAACTATCGTAGGTACCTACCCAACCACACTTTATATACCTACTAGTAACTAGGCAGGTAGGTGTTTTAGCAGGGCAGCGTGGCCGCCTTGAATGTATTGAAACCGGCTGGCAAAGCATTTTATGCTACAAGTAGGTATTTAGAAGTTAAAAAATATACCTACCTAACTATTCATTTTATATATCATACCACTAGTTATTCTATTTTAGTTCCTAACGTTTGACGGTGTTTAATGTGAAATAATGTGAAAAAGTAGGCAAGAAGGTTCTTAACTTTGGAATTACGTGTAGGTAGGTAATAAATATTTCCAAATCCCTACTAATATTATAAATGCGAAAGTAACTCTGTCTGTCTGTTACGCTTTCACGCTGAAACTACTAGACCTATTTAAATGAAATTTGGTACAAAGAAAGTCTGAAGCCTGAGAAAGGATATTGGGTACTTTTTAACCGACTGCAAAAGAGGAGGAGTTCCACGCGGACGAAGTCGCGGGCAGAAGCTAGTTTAAAATAATATATAATATATATAATTTTTGTTTTTTTTTAGGGCTGCAGAGTAAGTCTATGCCGAACATTGACACGACGCTACTTGGACATTTCGGCTTTCGTTCGCTCATACCTACGTGACGTTTCATTGTTTTTTTATCGATGGTCAACATAGACCTCCAGGTCATTATGAAATTGTAAATATATAAAGGTACCAAGGTTAGGTACTTAGTTCTTTGTTGATATATGAGAATTTGATTTATTTTTTCAAGTTTAATCTCTTTTCAAATAAAACGGTGTTACGTAGATAAGAAATTATATTTTTCGGTAAATTGTCAATTTGTGTACCTACCTAAATACCTACATTCGACTTATCACCTCTAGAGAAAAATAATGAATAATAAGTGCTATTCATTATTTGAGTGCCTAATTGAATTAAACAAGAATTAGCTAAAGTTAATACTTGTCCTAACGTTCCCACTTGTTTGGTTCTATAGAACTTAGGTATACCTAAGTACTTTGGTATTTTATATATAAATGTTTCAACCAGGTCGGATATACCGACTTTTTCTTTCACCTTTGCCACTGTTCTATTTCTTTGTTTCTGGAGGAATAGGTTTAAGCATTCAAACCCTCATCGAAAAAATAGTGAAAAATTAACTAGCTAACTTAGGTATAAGGTTGTGAAGGACAGGTAGGTATTTAGGAGTGGGAGGAAAAGTAATTAAAAAACAATACGTATTTTTTTAGCGACAGCCAAGGCAAAACTTATTAAAACTACCCGCCTGTACCACACAGGTACGAATCACAGAATCAAAAAACCCTAATTTAAATCATCCCCAAATCCGAAACAGTATAAAAATCACAATCAACTAGCCAACATATCGAAGCTTGCCTTGACTGTCAAATTTATTTCCATACTTTAAGATTATCTTAATATTTTCGATACACATAATTAAGGAACAAAAAACCAAAAAAACTTCTCTCAAATTTCTCAATAATAATAGCTAGTATCCAAATATCTGACGTGGTAAGTACACATATATATCGTAAATTGCGCCGCTTCAAAGATTGCAGAGCGCAACGTCAAAATAGGCGGAACTAGTTTGCGCCCTGCATTCTCTATAGTGGCACACCCGCGCCGCCGGCCGACGAATCAAAAAAATCATACATCCCAGCCGGCCCCCGCCCCGGCGGTCAGGTGGAAATCTTACTAAGGATACTACACAAAGAAAAAGTAATAAAAATTAAACAATAACATGACTTACTTATCTTTATAAAATTTACAAACCAAGTTGCTATGTTATAATATTTTTCGATTAGTTTTTTATTCATTTGGCAGTGGTGGAAATGTGCCTTGTCAAAAATGTGCTGATTTTTTTTTCGCTTTCCTTTATCTCGATCTGTATACAGATTGTAAAGCTGTCATTTCTTACCTATAAACCTCTAAACTACTGACTTTTTCTTATGTGAAATATTTTTTTTTCCCTATCATCACAATAAGAAACCAATTTCACCTGGGTATACCCAAATAATTAGGCATTCCTTCTATTTATCATTACAATATCTTTATTATTTATGTCAAGATAAGATTAACAAAAAATTAAATGCAGGTACAACATTCGAGAATTCGTAAAACTATTCTCCAGTTAAGAAAAAACTAAACAATTACTAGAAAAAAAAAAAACGTTTTATAAAAAAACTGTTTCACGTACACCTATGTTCTATTCCTATTATGTAAACGTACTCTAGTGGAAGATAAACTGCGAATCTTTAACACGATAACTTTAAACCCTCCTCGTGTACTACTATTTATAAATCAACGCTATATCCCTACATAATATTTCTCACAAAAAATATTTCTTGCAACTAATTCGAGTATAAACCTAATTATCATTTATATATACATAGCAAGGCACATTCCGCACACAGTTAAAGCCTTCGAACGTACAAAACTTCTGAACATGACACAGGTTGTATTGAAATCCTGTGTTTATGTATCCGTGAACAACTATCGCGAGTACATCACTAACTTACTGCAATAAAAAACCTATAAAGAAATGCAAAATTTACTATAAGTAGGTACTATGAGGAACTATGTCGTGGTTATTTTTATTAAATCTCCTTTAGGAATACATATCTATATATGAAAATGTAGCTTTTGATGTTATCAAAAAGGTCATTACTGTCTAGTCACTGAGATTATTTTCACTGAACATCTAAATATACACTGTATATATAATATTATTATACGATAATAGCTATTGTTTGATTTTGTCATTTATGGATATATGTAGTTCACTTTATTCCCAAACGGAGAACAAATTTAAAATTTCCATATACTATGTCATTTTCAGGCATACCTATAATGCCATACTATGGTCGGAAATATAACGTAAATCAAAAAAATCTAATGTTCGAAGCTGCTTGTCTACTTCTAATAAAGGCAAAATCATTTAAACGCTTTAAAATGGTCCAATAATTATTTCAACAGATAAAATAGTGATTCGGAGTTAATTGCGCGACTACATGTAAAACATTTTAAAGTGTTAAAATTTACAAAATAACAAAACGCTAAAAAAACATAAGCGAACTAATCTAAATGTATTTTAACTTATAATAATATCAATTAAAACAAATTATCACTACCTCGGCCCGTGTGTCCACGACGGGTCGAGGTCTGTAATAGAAAACATACTTATCGGCCCGAAAACATATATATTGGCCAGCGCGCCTCTCCACACTCGACCGGCTCATTAACTAATAAACAAATCAACACTACCCTACCCTTGCTCCCAACTTATTTACAGCATTGACAAATTCACGCATCGTTCTTTTACACGTGACACTGCAAAACACCATGTTTCATTATCATCTATTTTATCTTAACTATGGAAGGTCCAGTAAAAAATCTTCGGAACCGTATCGAAACAATACTCAACAAATTTCATATTTTTTTCGATTATTCAACACGGGGTAAATCTGTAATGCGCTATGTCAACTATTTATACTTTAATGATTATTCAAAAAACATTTTAGAGGTATAACCAGTCTACTAGTTCACGAAGCAGTCTGTAAGATAAGATATTTTACTGAAAACCTAGGATTTATAGTTAACAACAGTTTTATGGCTCACTTTGGCACTGCAAAATATCGTTTGAGCAAAACATAATAGTAACTCCAGTTATCGATTTATAACTTTAGTATATTCCCACAGAAGCAGAGTAAGCCGTAAAAGCTGATTCATAGTATTGTATTAGACTCTCGAATTATATGACTTTAAGAGACTTCTACGAACGTTTACAATATGCACGCTCGGCGTTCGGCGAGGGAGGAGCAAGTCCTCCGTCCTCCAACTAACGGAAATTAACTTTCAGGAGAGTATGAAGCAAACTCACATATAAGTTAGCAGTCCAGAGTGTCACGTCGACGAGGAGGCCTGGGAAGTTCCCTTAGGAACAGGCTTATACCAATAAAGAGGAGCAAACCTCTCAATACGGTCTGTAACGCGCGGCAACCATAGTTCGGAGCTTTTTAAGTTTGGTAAGAAGTTTGTTTTGTTGTTTCCGGAGACACTCCCTCTCAATTTCTTCCTCACGCAGCCGGCGGCAGAGGGAAGCAGCTTCACGGAGGATGACGACCTTGGGCGCACGCTCCTTGTCTCTGGTAGCAGGAATTTGCTTTTTGAGTTCATCGAAAAGATTTTTTAGGCCAATTCTGCGGAGGCGCTCCATATCGTTATGCATGGAACGGCGCTCAAGTTCTGGAGCTTCGGGCTCGGAGTCCGTGTCGGTGTTCGAGCGGCGGCCGCGTCGACCAGGGCCTCGCCCAGCTCGGCGACGGGGCGCGGCTGGTGATGGCGCAGGTGGCACAAGACGCTTACGCGCTGCCGGCCGCGGGATCATAGCGGATTCCACTGTGCGCTGGATGTGGTGGCGTTCCTGCGCAGACGGCACGCGCGGCAGCGATTCCGTGCGTACGTGCGTAGACGCCAGTGGCATCTGCGATGTTCCCAGGGAGACGACATCAATTTCCTCCTCTGTAACAAAAGAGAACACATTCAGGAACTGTGTAAATTTAAACGGAAATAACAAAAAAGGAACGATTGTTAATTATCGTTTTTATTATACATAATATAGTTCGCGAATTTATTACTAGGAGTAAATCTGATCTTTCGTGCATAACCTAGCACCCGCATCGCCGCCAGCACGTAAATTCATTCAGTGGGCGCTTAATATCTGCATCACCATAAAAGGTGGGCGTCGATTGTCATAGTAGTATCTATACAGACTAGCTCTAGTGGGGGACGAGATGCGACTGCAGTCAGGTGCGGGGTGGGGTGCGGCCGTCGACCCCGACGTACTACCGCAGCGTCTGCCGCCATCGATCCGATGGCTGACGTCACCGCGCCTTTCGCGCCAAAACGAGACCGTGCATGCGGCGCTGCCGCAATGCCGGCTCTCAATGGATGCAGGATCTCCAACCCGACACGCTTCCCGCCCGTTTAATAAAGCATTCCAAATGAACTGTCACGTGACCGACGTGATTATATAACGCGAGCCTAGCCTATTACACGCGATGCGACATTTTCGATATAAATAAATCTCGGATGGGTTGTGCCTGGGTTTTTCAACTAATGTTATTGATAGTTGTTCAGTTTTAAGATTAACGTAGCCAGATTTTAAAATTGATTACGACATACTATTTTCGGATGCAAAAATTTAAGTAAATACAATTAAAAATGTATGTAAAGTACCTACTTTAATATCTATTTGCGATCATCCGAACGCTTATCGATTAAGATTAAGTTGCACATAATATTAATTTGAAATTAAATAATCTTGTGAGAGACGTACGGAGTTGTATGGCGTCAAAAGTAAAGCCTCAACACGGGCGTCTCTCTGCTATAATCTGCCTGCTTTTGTCTGAAACCGAGGCCACAGGGCACGGGGCTCCCAAATGAACAGGGTAAAAAGTGTAAAAGTTGTACGCACGATCCAATATTTTTTCGAAAGAAATTGGTGTGACTGTAAAAAGGCTTGGATATAAGTCAGTTTATGCAAGACGTAGCGGAAACTCGACCTAAATTCCCTAGTGTTGCTAGTGTGACGCTGCAGCGGAACAATCACGGAGGCGAACACATTGAATTGAACGATCGGGTTACGGATGTTAAGAAAGGCTGCATTTCTTATGATTAGTTGGAAATTACCGACATCACTAGCATAATTCAACTATTAGCCCTTTTGTCTTTACATCTATATATTACATTACATACTTTAATAGCGGTTTATTAGCAAATATAAATCAGATGAGCGTAGTGTTTCACTAGGTCACTATTACTGCATAGCTGTGTAGCGTCCATCCGTAATGATGTTCGCGGGAATCGAGTCCGAGCAAACTATCCGGTTTCACTAACAAATAATTATGACAGCTTATTATGAATGTCAAGTGTTAACTGATCACAGTCTGTGATAAATATAGAAGGAATATCAGTCTGCATTACGTAGTGGAGTCAGGTATTGGTCGGTAATTAAAGGAAGCGTGTGCGTAAAACAAAATTAGTGCGCAATAAGTATCTGAGTTAGTCGCTTATCTAAGAATTTCCGCGTTGATAAAACAGGTTAAACAATTTGAAAACCGTAAGATAATTCATAGTTCAAGTCGCATAATATATTAAGGTAGGTCAAGCCAACAGCGCCGTCCACAGAAGCCTTATTAGGTGAACGCGTACTATCTAAGTAGGCAGTAGTAACCAAGGACGAGAAATTCCGATTGCATCTCAGCGGTATACTTAATGCTGGAAATAGAAACCAGTTATGCGGCCAGCTGTTCGGTGCCATTACGAAACGTCGAAACAACGCAATTCGAGTTTACTACGCGGCGAAAAAAATGTGCGTATCGGAGAATAGAATTATCAGCGAAGCGTCGACGAATTTACACGCGGGCGATATGTTTCGATTTCCGCGTAGCGACGCGTTAATGTCGGCTGACGCGGCGCCTGTCGTCGAATTAGCCGCACGCCCACTGGCCGCGCGAGTCGCAGCCAGCAGGCGTCCGTGTCTGCCATTGTGGGTGATCCGTACAATTTTCACGTGACGATTTTCTCTGGCGCCGCCGCGATTAACGGACACCGGAGTATTTGTTTCAGCTCTGCGTGTAAGCGATACACCCGGTATTGTCGCGGTGCGCCGCCAGATCCGGTCTAGTGCATATCTATTATATCGCCATCATTCTAGACACGATTCTGAGCCACCGCTGTTCCAATTTAAACGATACTAGAGATAATCCGCTTTTTATTGTTTGCTGAAGCGGCCGGTACTTTCCGATGTCGGCGAGGTAAAAATGGCCACACCTCTTCAAACCAAGTCTTATATGGAATCTTCTTGTCAGGTGCAAAATTGTGTTATTTTTATTAATAGGTACCTTCACGGTTTAAAATTAAGGAAAATAAAATTTATGACCTGTTAAAAAAGTGACAGAGAGAAACAGAAATAGATTACTCATATAGACTGAGTGCATTATGACTCAGGGATATCACGGAATGTATAGCCAAGCTAAATCTTGGGAGTATTTTAGATAGTCCCTCCTCAGAGAGTTTGTGTGTAGAAATGAAATTATAATTGCTAATTAAATTTTGGACTCGACCTTAAGCAAATATGTCGCGAATCATCATGAGTATTAGAATCGGGCGCATAAAGTTTTATATATCGAAGTTGCATTAATTTTTGAGAGTTGTACTTAATTGACAGAGATGCGAGTGATGTGTGCATCAATATGACGAGACGTCAAGTGCGACCTGTTAAGGGGCCTGCACGCTCCGCCGCGCGTTCCGAGGCCAAGTTCACTGGCATTTGTGCGATAATTAAAAATTATCGTGACGCCTGGCGCACGCCACCTCGCATGGCGTGCCTTCGCCACCGTTTTATGGAAAAACAGCGCAGGTTGTTAAGCGCACGATACTTACCTACTTATAGTATATTATATATACACAAGAATGTACGGTAAGTACTTAGCCTTTTAAACTTCCGAACGCTTGCAAAGTTTCGAATTTCTTAATTCGGATCAACCTATCGAAAAACTAATATATTCAGTCAGCACTGCAAGTAGCTTTTTAATAAACGGAACTTAAAATCTTATCGTGCGTGTCGTAACTATGCCACCCCCTAATGCATCAAATAAGTACGAATGCTAATTAGTATCTGTTTTCTAATAAGTCGTTGCTCAGGTAGGTACCTATAACATGAATGTAAACTTTTACATTTCCCCACGGAAACCACCTTCTATCCGTTTATTAATTAAGTTTTTTATTTCTTATCACAGCATATCCTTTCACTAATTTACTCTAACATTTTTTGTTTGCCGCTAATTAGAACGCGCACCTGCATTTGAAGAAAGCGCTATCATAATCATGGAACAGAATAGGTACCTACTATGATCGCGCGAGCGTGGCCGATACGGCCGCCCTAAAGGGCGCGGGCGGTAGGTAGGTATAGCCCGTATGAAAATTGAAGACGAAAAAATCTCAAGGATTTTGTTATACGTAGTGATGTAGGTGGGTTAGTAGGTATTTCTAAATGATTACGCAACGAGTAAAAGTCGGTCATCTGGCCGGCAACTAGAGCTGCGCTAAAATAGACGATGGTAATTTATGGGCGGTATCATGGCGGATCGATTGGGCCGCACTCGACCTTGGCGAGGTTACGCGGAAGTTCATGGGCGCGCGTGCGTGCTAAAACTGTGACGCAAACCAATGGCTAATATGTACAAAATATTTAATGTCTCGTACGAGTCTCTAACTTAATTAGGTAAACTGAATAAAAGCTAACTATTTTATTATTATTTATATAAAGTTCTATTTAATGCAAATTAAAAATTACTGTTAATGAAGACGAAAGGTCCCAGTTAGTCATAACTTTAATTTAATTGTCGTGTATATATTTTTTTATTTTTCCACTTTGTTTTCCGGGTTTCCATAAATAGACATTCCCAGTTGGTGGTCGTTAAACGTTTGGTTTTTGGATCGATTGGCAAAATCACAATCCTACACGATTCATAAAACTGGCCAAAACTTATATAAATGAACTACTCCAAACCTAGCACGTGACTTAACCCAATAAAGCGATGCTTCCGGAGAGCAGACGTTTTATTAAAACGGCCGTATATTGCGTCATATCATTATAATATGCTTTATCTTAAAATCACCACGCCTCTAAACGACATCAAAACCAGTTAACTATTTAAATTTTACGGTTCTCTAAAAGCGACAAATATTTTGTGTGTGAATTGCGCAATAGAAAAATTAAAACTGGCGAACTAACAATTGTTTGAGAAGAACACTGTTACTGAGATCAAAATGCAATATTTTAATTATCTTGTAAATGTGTTACCTACCCGCTTATCAGTCGTCAGTATAGTTTAAGTTTTTTTGTGATAAGACAATACGAATTTATGTTAGGGTGTCACATTGCTTATTGTTATCGGCATTGATAAATCGCGAAGGCCGTCAGAGGCCAGGCGCGCGGAGCACACATCACGACGTCTCTTACAATCAGTCTACTACACTACGCATCGAGATCGAATAGGTAGGTATCTAAACTTATACGGTGATAATACCAAGGTCTCCTCTAGTATATATAATCATTCGTAGTAGTATTACGTAAAATTTTAAATATTATTTCTATGTAAGTATATTGATTTTAATACCATATTATCACATGTAGTAGAAACATTATCGTAATGTTTAGGCATGTCGGGTCGAGATCAGGTGTTTGAACGTGTGTCGGGCCAGTTGGTTAGCAATGCTAGGCTAGGTTAGGCTTCTAAACGATCACAATATTTAGGTCGCCGCTTGAAGTAGGCAGTACCTACAACCAAATCGGACCGCGCAAATTGCTTTAACTACGCGCCTGCAGCCTTTTATTACGGTTAGCAACCCGATATAAAATTCTTGACTTACTCATACCCATGCGATTTTAATTCTCAATCTAGTTATGCTAGTAGGTAGGTACGTAGGACCTAAATTCCGCAATGAAGTTGAAAATTAAGAACATGTACAGTCAATCTGTCAAAGAAATATTTTTCACATCCCAAATATAGTTGTAGAGAATGTTAGTATGACTCGGCCTTGTTCATTAATTGATACTTATACAACTTTTGAGTGCAGTTTTGCGATCTATCAAGATAAATGTACACCAGGTCAAAACCACCTAACTCTACTAAACGAGGTTATCTCGTCGAAGTTTACTAGGTTTTCAGGCGTCTTTAATTAATTACACGCTGTACTTGTTATAACAACAAAACTTGTTACTATGTGAGATAAACCTTCGTTATTTTACAACCTTTTGTTAAACAGAAACAGTAAATCGTTATCATGATAATAGGTAAGTATGCAAGATGCGTTGGAAACCGTGCACCTCCGCTAGTAAAAATGATTTACTATACAGAGCGCGGCGTTTAACGCAGCGCTTTAAAACATAACGTTAAAGTAGTAAAATGTTCAGCGATAAAAAAAACATTACAATATACCTAAACCGAAGTAAATTGGCGCGAAAATGAGACAACTTTGTCCACGTACATAGCGGCCGGCGCGCCGCCTGTGCCGCCGCGCCGCGCGAGCCGGAGCGAGCGATAAAGTCGCGCATGCGCCATATATATTTCGCGCGCTTGACGCTAGTGATGTGACACGGACCGTTTCTAATCAAGTAATCGACTCGAATACCTACTTTATACGATTGCAGCCGAAGTACATTTTTGTACTGCAATTCACGTGCATACACATGTGCGTTAATATTTACATTATTTAGTGAAGTTTTAATTTTAATGCAATAGGTACTTGATGCCCCTCAATGATTTTATTATCAAGATTAACGAGACGGTGTCTATCAAATTGTCATCCGGTTGTACCAGCTAGACATGGAAGTACCTCATTTCGAACCGGTCTGGCGAGCTGAGCAAGCTCCACTCCAATGAGATTTCATTTCATTCCGCTGCATTCTTATACGAATAACGGTCTAGACACAGTGAAACTGCCAAGGCAACCGTAAACCGGAGTTTATTCCTTTTTTTCAAGTAGTCATTAATAATGGATAGATTATTTACCATCATTTTTTCTTTATTGTTAGTTAGTCATGAGTTGCGCATTCAGTACTTGTTATAAAAAGACCATCCACAACTATTAAAACATATCCATCGCGACCTTGCATACTGCATGGCAGATACCTACCTAGCTAGAGTGCAATGATAATAATAATACATTGTATCTAATGTTGCGCAAAATAGGTAATTAAATGCCTAACTATCCTGCAGCTACGCAATTAATATAAAGGCAAATTACGCCCTACCCGTACTTTCGATATTTGTTAGCAAAAAAAAAGTTTAGCAGTACTTTATTATTTTTTTCTATTAGGCTGCTGTTTTGTTCGACAATTACTCTAGTTAAAATTATTAACTGTACATATTTGATTCGGAACCACTATACGAGTCCGGTGATCGCGCCGCGGTTTGCTCCGATTCACAGAGGATGCGTCAAAGGCGGGTCGATGCACTAGCCACACTAGAGCTGGTCTACCTCTAAACTATGGTGACCTTTCACAAGACACATCATAGCATTAATTCGCATTCTCATTAACCGTGTCAATCCAGTGAGATGAGCTGTCGAGTAGGGAAGGTTGCGCAATCTGACATTAAGGAAGGTTGGGACGTTCAAGGTCGCAGTGAGCGAAGGTCCCGGAAGAGCGGAGCTGCGGTATGTCTAGACGCGGCGGGGCGCGGGGCAGCGGTCGATACGCGCCGTTTCCCGCGCTCCACTCGCGGCGCCTGCGTCCTGACGACATCCCGGTGGACCCAAACTTGTCGCCTAAGAATTGCCTCTTCGAGTCGGAATGATAAATGTTTCGAGAAACTATATCTTTTTGAAAACTTTAGTCGAAATATAGTTAAGTATTATTAATTAAATGTTAAGTTTCGAAAAGTTCATTCAGTATCTCGAAGTGACAAGGTTTTTAAAGATCAACCATCTCACAAACTAATCACCATAGTGTACTAACCTGATTCACAGGAGTCAGATGGTGTTTGAACGCCAAGATTGTCGAAGTGTTGCCTGGCGAGGGTGTAAGAATGGTCAGCTGCGACCGCTGCAGAGTCTCGGAGCAGCCGGCGCGCGGTGCCAGCGACATCTACTGCGTGACGGAATTGAGGCGGCTCGTCACCGTCCAGCGAAGGCGGAGTGTCGGGTCTAGGCGGTGACATATCTCTCCGGAGCAGGCTCTGGCCTGGACCAGGAGTGGCGGCTCTACAGAGCTCTGATGGTACAAATGTGTTGCTAGGATGTACCGAATCAGCACAGGAGCCCGCCCACATACAATCGTGATGAACTATGTTCTCCTTATGTTCTTCCGGAGAATCCATGATCCTCCAGTCGTCAAGCTCATCCTCGAAAAGGTTTTCTAAATCAGCAGGCGGCACTATATCCAGCCTATCTGCCTCGTACTGGAATTGATTCCAGAAGTCGGATGTATGAGTCAGAGTCATTGACTCGTCGTCCAGAGTTTCCCATGTGTCGAATTGAAATATGTGGGTGTCGATTGGCGCCGACATTTTTTCTAAATATCTAAAGACTAACTAGTTTTAAAGCTAAGACGAAGTCGTCGATATCACAGGGCCCCTTATCACAGGGACGATGTACGCGATGGTTTCAACGCACACCGTCTGTAACAACAAAAGAAAAAATATTAAAATATTTTATAGAACTTCAGATACCATATTCGGACTAGATAGGTAATAGCCGAATAAGTTTACAGGTAAAATAAAAAAAATAAAGAATTGAAAACAATAAAATAATATTTTAGGTAAAGTAGGTACCTCAGCTAATTTGTGAATAAAAAATAACAATAACTAGGTAATCCGTTTATCCGGTTCACTTAATGACACTATTAACGCGCGCAATCAAATAAAAAAAAAAAAAAAAACTTTTGAACACTAGGGGTGTTTGACCCTTCTATTTACAAACAAGTGTTGTATAAAAGCAATGGTTGCTAACTGGTAAGTGTTCGCCGCGAAGCCCGAAACTAGACTGAAGTCTGGATGCGAATCCCAACGTGTTATAAAGACTACATTGGCCTTGGGACTTATCCCACTTTCGTCTAAAAACAAACTCAAGTCAAACTAAGCGGAATACAAATAATACATTTACGGTCTTTTCGATTGTGTTTAGCAAATGGGTACCTGAGCCCATCACTAATTCTTTTTTTGCTCGTCATTGTTGGTAGGTAAGTACAAATTTCCCGCAGTAAGCGACTTGTGTTTACAAACGTGAATGGCGCGAAATTAGTATTTTGTATACCAATAACGCAGAGATATCGTCTGAGCGCGTTCTCTTCTAATAATAAACTTTATTTTTCCCCGCCCTTTTTTTTTGTGTATAATGTACCTAGTAGGTAATTGCAGTTTTTTATTTTGGGACTTGCAGGTAAAATTTAAACAGATTGATTCAGGTATACCTACCTACTTGGGTACGTACTGTAGGTTTTAGTGAGCGCTAACAATTTTAAGTAAACTTCGAGGGACAATTTTAAATTGAACAAGTTATATTATGTACTTACCTACTTACACGAAAATTTTAAGACAAATGCTATTTACTGATATAAACTCTTAATTTCCTTTTAAAACGTGTCTACTACCTATCTAGGTACATTTATTAAAAATGTTCGTGTCAAAAATGTAGGTAGGAAGACAGTACACGTCCTACCCGCAGTTAAACGATCCCTAAAAATAATCTAAATTATAAATATACATTTCTTTTGCTGCACTTAACAACAGATATAGCTACCTTCCTATTTATATTAGATATAGGTATATATTTAATTTTAAAATAGTTAATAATTATTATAAATTCTTTAATTACACCTATTTAGTAATAACGAACTAGGTAATAATTTCTAGATGTAAAAAATAATGTCAAGTAAGTAACTAAATAAAATAAGGTTTGACTACCAGGAATACTTTAATTACCCACTAAGTTTTCATAAGTACCCACCGGTAAGTGTTCTGTTAGTAAACACTATCTGTAACATTTCACAACTGAAACCCGAGATTGTGCAATCGCGCGGTTGTTTACTAAACACAACCCGAATTTATATAATTATTTTACGCAATTCAAAGGACACCAATATTATTAAAATAATTAATTATTTAGGTACTACATTAAGTATTTATGAAATATTCTAATTATCGATCGATATTCAACATTATAAAACGCAACATTGTTCTTAGTAATTATCTAAAGTATAGTACGTATGTACTTAAAAACTACGGAAAGGAATTCGGGCGCTGGCGATTCGCAGAAAAGTACCGACACAGCGCGGTTTACTGGCAACGGCAACGCCCAGCGAGCCAAGACAACTATACCAATAGCTAACACTCGCACTCGGCAAACATCAGCTAAACACACGGACTCCACTACTCTGTATAAACAATAAAGACTTAATATAAAACAGAAAAAATAATCTACTTACTTACCAAAAAGTTTGTGCAAAACGCGATCCGGCCGCAGCCGGCGAATTACACAATTTTACGAAAGATTCTTCAGAATCTCCGACAAAGTTTTTTTCGTACACACTGCGTAACACTCACTGAGACTATGCGGTTGGTTATACAGTGTAAACTATTCAATACGATACTTCTACCAAGACCACCAATAGAGTTTGTCAAACACTGAAACATTATTCGGGAGCCGGCCGGTTGTAAGAAGAGCGCGCGTGCGTTCCAAATGGTGCCGTGGACACGACTGAACGCAGAGGACTGGTAGAGAGGGCCTCGCCGACTGCCGCGGCGCGCCGCGTTGCGTTGCGCGGCGCCGTGCCCCCTTCCTCCGCATCCCGCGACCGTCGACTCCCGGCTAATTTCATACCATTCATTAAATTCTCTGAAAATACGCCTCAATCAAGTAAAAATAATGTATTGTATATTCAGTTTTCTATGTGTTTTTATGTAGAAATTATCGTTTGCCTTCTACAGTGAGTATAAATTCAGATATTCGCGAAATTTGTTACGGCGTCTAGCGGGGCGGGAGGGCCCTCCGCTGCGAAGATGGAAATCAGCGGCAAAAGACACGTCTGTAGGTGTTTCGAAGTGTGGGTTTGTTAGGTCGTGTGCGTGAGGCGCAGTCTGCTGTGGGAGGAATGAGGAGGCAAGCTAAGCGTACCAACGGCCTGCGAGTGGCGCATACTCTGTAGTATGAGTACTCGGGTAGCGACTAGCGTATTCATTCGGTCGCGAGCTATCGTTACGGATGTACTATCAACTGTGCTGGCGATGTTACACCTTTAAGGCAATAATCGCTTGAACGAGCCTGGTACCTGGCGGCACGGTACATGTGTGTGTGTCCGAGCGAAAGGGTCGCTCAGGTAAAATTTCTATTGTTGCAATTTTTTTCGCTCGCCGGCCGGTTATTGTGTAGTAATAGTTTAAAAGACACAAAAAATATTTAGCTAATACTCTGATCTATGAAAAATGATGTAAGGTGGAGTCTATTGATATGTTATTTTATTTGTCATTTGTAACTAGATAGTTAAAATTGTTATAATTTTCTTAATCTTTAAATTGTAGAAATATTTGGTAATTTGTAAACGAGTAATACATTAACTTATGAATTTCATATCCTAATCTTTAAACACCTGTCTTTAACCAATTATGACAAAAGTAAAAAGCATCGAATAAAAATTATTTATATCAGCTCGGTGATTAATAGTTAATTATTTTTCATCATAAAAAATGTTATGAGAAATCGCTTAAAATAAGGGTTTAGCTAGTAGTATTCGTATCCGCGAGAATATTATATAAAATCCAGATATTACTTGAACCTTTGTAAAATATGCCAAGAACGCACTATTTTCGGGACTCGCGGTTACAGTCATAATATTGTTCTACATAAAATCAAGAAAACCTTTTTCATTGACATTGCCGATCATCGGCAAATTTCTTGAGTTAAAAATAAACGAACGAATATCTTTACCGTTTTTATCGCCACGTGTTATTTTGCAAGGTGGGAGAGAGATTCCACATCTGCTTTGTTAGTAGCCTGAGAGTTTAACCTATCTATCTGTAACTTATGAAAAGAAAGTGCCGCCAATTTAGGTTTCAATAAGAAAATACAGGATAATTTATTTTATTGATTAATAGTTGTGAATGTTATTATTTTATTGATTAAGATTATTCAAAATATCACCCAGCTCGGGCGAAACAAGTTACTTACTTTTAAAACTAATCAAAATTACGCTAAACCAACTTTAATTACCTACATATATTGGAATGAAACAATTATAACGGATTTAACTTAAATTTGCAATAAAATCACTTTATCGTTATACTACCGTCAGCTACGAATATGGGAACAGTTGAGTTTTTGAAACATCAGCAAATAAAGTAAGATACGCGAGTTAAGTTCGTTTTAGTTGTTCTATTCTAATGTGTAATTTAAAAGGTCCTGAGTATTGTTTTTTAAATGCAAGTTTAGACGTTATGACACTTGTGTTAAAGCTTTTTTTTCTTTAGCAAGCGAAAAGGAATCGCAATGGTGTTATTCGCCATTTTACGTCTATCAATTCTTAGTTTACTTAGTATTTTGAAAATAATTTATGCGTTTTAGGTCTAAAGTTCTAAACGACGCCGCAAATAAACATATAGAAATAAGGCTGGGTATTTCAAAACAAAGGAGCCGAATTGCAGTAATTAATATAATCATTATCTATTCTAAGTAACACACTCTCTGGCGACACCTGCGACACAATCGGAAAAATGCATTTCTTAATAGCCGCGGCTGGGTATTTTCAGACAAATGCACTACCTAGTTATTATTTTATTACCTATCTATTCTAAATTGTTAAATATGAAAGGAAACGATAACAAAGGAAGGCAATAAAACTTACTCAAGTCTGGGACGTGCGCAATACCTGCCCCTTTTTAAACAATGGACGTTAGAATTAGGTAGTCGGTTTTACCTGGACATCAAAAGTATTAAACTCTTTCGGTGTAATGACATGTCAATGTCATTAAATTACAACCATATTTGAAGACCTAACAACAAAACACTACATGTTGGTAGTGGTTGGTTTTAATTGCTTTTCCGCACGTGTGTTCTAGTTTAGGGATACAGGAGTGGGTAATAATAATTCTTCCTATGCAATAATAATAATACACGAAAATAAATAATAATTATTATACGAAATAATTAAAAAGAGGAGGTTGTTTGTAGGTATACTTTAGAAGTGACGTGTTATTTTGATAATACCTAAACCATGTTATTTCATACAAATTCCAAATAACAAAAGTTCAAAAAGAAGGTCGTAAAACTTGGAAAGCAGAAAAAGGCAAGGGCGCGGCGATAACAACACGAGTAAACAATACGTAACAATAGTTTTTTTGTTTATACGCCGACTCATTTTAGTAACTTGGGGCCGGAGTTTAGTAAATTGTTTTGCTTTGGTTGTGTGTGTGAAGCAAAACCAGTGCAAGCAATTTTTTTCTAAAATGGCATACCCCGAAAGCATGCGATAGTACGTATGTTACGCTGCGTGAAGCCGTCGTAACAATTCGACTACAGCTCGTTCTTCGACATTCCTCAAGCGGTCAGGTTTATAGCGCGAAGCACAAATACCTACCTGGGCAGCTCTGATGAATTGCTACGCATTATTTATTGACCGTTAGCGGTGCAAAGAAATTGCATTTGTGAGGTCTTGCACTTAGTCATAAACTGTCATAAAGGGACGTACCTATGTAGGTATCTACCTATACATATTGTATTCTTACTTACCTAGCTATTTTGTCCACACCTACCTACCTATACTTACTTATATTATTTTTACGATTACTTACCTAAGTAAGTATAGATAATAATTATTATGGATATATAGGTAGTTATACTCTCGAGTTGGTTAGAGTCGACACTTATAAATCAATAGGTAGGTAGGTAAGTAGATAGGAATATACAGAAAGTTGAATTTTATTTAAGAAGTAGGTAGATAAGTAAGGTCAAGGCTTCTAATTCCGTCTAAGGGGCAATTCCGTCACGTACACGTTTTTGGCGAATCTAAGCACAGTTCGCCGCTGCCGGCTCAGTTGGTAAAGCAGTAGGGTTTTCTAATTCAAACTAAAAGACACCCATGACGCTGTGCAATGAAGTAAGAAAAATATCTGCTTTCAAAGTTCAGTTGCGTTTCGAAGTCGAAGTGCGAGTACAGTACTGTGCACGTTGATCGAAGATAAATATGAAACAGTTAGACTTCTAGGCTTATTTGTGTGCTTATTGCAACGTCTATGATGTGTTTAACCGTGTCTGACTGTAAGTGATGCGTAATCTTCCGACAGTTTTTAGTAATTCACCATGAAAAATTAACAACTTCAAAATAGTCAAGTGGGAAATTCCGTCTATTTTTTAAGGGGCAAAGCCGTCATATGCCGTATTACCCGATTCCAGATATTGTCAACATTTTTTTAGTGTATTACATTTTAAAATAGGTACACTTGTTAATCTGGCAATTATAAGCTTAGCTGTGACGAAATATATGAGTAGGTAATTCGATAGAACGTAGTTCGAAAATACTCCGGACTGCAAAATGCACAAATCCTTATTTTATGAAATAATATATATAAAAAATATATATATTAGTAAATTTTTAAAAGGTTGAGCTCATCTGATTGGCAAAATATGCCGGAATAGCCCCAAAAAATTGTTTTTGCGGATAACTCCTATTGTAAATCTTATATCTAAGGTCTCATAACACATATTTGATTGAAATCGATGTGTGTTCATTTTCCGCTAGCTAAGACTTGCAAAAACTGCGTAATTCTAGGGAAACTGCTTGCATGACGGAATAGCCCCACCTTGGCGGGAAACTCCGTCTACCTGACTATTTTTAGTAAAAAATCTGTAATAAATTAAGCAACCTAGATACCTGGAATATCATACTATTACTTGATAGCCAAGTAAATTGTTGGTCTAATACATATGCGCCATGGGTAAATAGTTAAAAATAAACGTCTCAAATTTTTAACCAAAGTTGATCTAGCTCAAAAATATGCCGGCATTAGAAGCCTTGACCTTACCTACTTATAGAGATTATCTAATCTGCAACTAAAACCGTCCTAATAATGAATTTAAGTAGGTAAGTAAGTAAGCAAATAAAAAAAGTACTTACTTACTTATAAGTAGGTAGGTAGGTAACATCAACTTAACAATACTTACTACCTAGGCAGGTAGGTACCTACTTACTTATTTTCCCGAGAAAGATTATGAGCTTAAAAAAGGTAAGTCCGTAAGTACCTACATCTACTTACTGGTCATTCATTTTTAATTCAAAACGATTACCTGTATGAATCAGTAATAATGACTTACCTACTTAATCGAATATGATTACTTAATTAGTAACGATTCAATAAAATGTTCTTATTGGATCATTGTTAATTAACCATCTATCTATTGTTTATGACTACACTGGACTCTAAGCCTAAGCCTAATGAGTCGCAAATTGCGATCTGTTTTGTTTTTGATCAAAATTTACTGAAATAGGTAGGTACTTACATACCTACCTAATAGTTTGAACAAGTGAATAGGTAGGTATTTTAATTAGAATAAAAAAACGTCAAAATTGTAAGAGTACTTATTAAACCTATGCAAAAAAAAATACTGTAAAAGAATGAAAGTAAAGAAGGTAGGTAAGTAGGTAGGTACCTAGGTACCTACCTACCTAAATTTAGCAAATGCATTATGAATTGAAACCTATTCTAAAAACGTCAATTAAATGCTTATTATGTCCTTGGTCATCGGCCTTAAATCAAATATTAGGAGAGACAATTTTTTGCGCACTTTTAAGGGCCTCATTGCTGCCAATGGTTCAAATAGACATCCTGTATCGTATTAAATAGGTACAGTGAAATCACCACCTTACCACAGTCTCATACAGTTTAAAATTGTATGATAATTTTAGTTCCATATCCTGCGTACACTCGACGACAAGCACAGGTTTCAATATTCGACTTGATCATGTCTGTATTTAGGTTGCAATCAGTCGAGTATGGTATTTACTTGTGTTGTCGGTTGTGTCGTAGCCTTGTAGACGTTTAGGGTTAGACTCGATAAGTAATCGGCCGAGTTCAAGGGCAAACCGTGTGTAGTGAAAGAATAAAATTCGATGATCACAATGGAAGTCCATAAGGAATGCTTAGTCCTAGATAGCTACCTAGGACTTCCATTGATACAATACTTATAGGTAAGTATGTGTTGACCATCAAATAGCTACCTGCCCAGTTTCGGAGCAATTTCGGCACCGCTCTTAATATCCGCAGATAAACAAATTGTTTAAAAAAGGCCTTTCTAACTTTCTTAGACAAAACACTCATTGTTAAGTAAGTACCTACCTAAGCACTTTTGATTTCTGAGAATTTTTTATCTTATATTTGTTACTTTGGGACATCTCGCGGTAACTTCTTAACCGTTTAATCCCTAAAAAGGTAAGTACAGACACAGTAGGTAAATTATAATAAAAGCAGGTACCTACACCAAATGTATTCAGAATCCTATCTATAATACTGTTTATTATTATCGAGTTTTGTTGCAAAAGTTATCAAGACAGGTAAGTAACTAAGCATAGGTACCTGAGATTCAAGGGAAGTGTTGCGAACTCTTTGTTAGCTACCTTCACACTTGTTTATAATTATGTTTCTTTTATACTGATGTTTATTTTTGATATTTTATTGTTTCAAGATTTTTCACAGTTAAGTTATCGGTTAACAAATACGAGTTAAGGATTGTTATTCAAGAGATAAACTGCTATGGTTTGTGATGTTGAATTCGTTCATGGTAGTCAGTAAATTATGTGAACTTACTGTCGTATAGGTACCCAAGTTAGTGTTGCTAATTCACAAAGTCGATCAAACCTCAACCTGTCAAAAAGTTCATCGACACAGGCTTAATGATGTAAAAAAGAACAATTTGAAAACTTAAGCCACGTAAACCAGTTTATGAATGAAAGAATGATTTATTATGTACCTTTGGCCAAAAATTTTGCTTTATTTTCAATGAGCAAATTTTTGCGAAAGCGCCTTTAAGAAACATACCGTTATTTAAAAGTAAGGTGTAAATGATTAGTAGCATGTAGGTATTCACATCAAAGATGTAATTAACGTGTTTTAGAATTATATTCTTAAGCACTGAATTTAAGCTAGTTATTTAAAGTCAAATCTGGGGAACGCCACCATGCGACTCTCTGTAGAGATATATATATGTACTAGTTAAATGTTTCCATATCATATTGTTTTTCTGAATAGATGAAGTTAAAAATAGCGTTAGGTACCAACCATCAGTTACAATTGTAAGTAAAAAACATTGTGTGACTGCGGTAAAAATTGAATACCGTCAAATAAGTTGGATATTTCTCGAAACATCGTTTCCTGCTTGCGTAGTAACTATTGGTAGAAAAACTGTAAAAAATAGATCACTCACCCTACTAATATAACACTCCATCACCCTTTTGTACATAGTTTGTGTCCTTTGGACTAGCAAATTGTCCGTGCCTATTTTATTGCGGGTTCAGTCGTTTTTAAATAAAAATGAGTTGGTTGGTAGTATGGGTTAAGAGACTATTAAATAGGAGACTAAATCTATTTTAGGGCTGACTTTCTTAGTGTGTGGGTTAAGAGAAATTCTAAATTATAACTCGATGTAATATCAAAAAGTCTAAATCAAAATTACTTAGTTTATGTTTATTTTTGTATAAAAGCAGAGGTTAGAAACAAACGGAAAGTACTCAACCAATTGTATTAAGTAGGTAGTTAAAAAAGTTATATTTTTAACGGGACCCTAAATTCAACAAGTGTTCCTGATGAAAAGCTTGCCTAAAGCTAGGGTTGACACCCAACCCGTTATAATCCTTACTAGACTAGGGTTGTCACATTATGTCATTTATTATTATTTGACGAGACTGACACGTCCTGACGGCTATAATAAAGAAATTATTAACTTCGAATTAATCTCAATTTAAATATAGTTAGGACGGGTTACTGTGTAGTAATTTTTACGGTGGTAGATTTTTATTATAAGACTTATCGCTTTTGTGTAACATTAAGAAGTGTCAAGTGGTACTGATAATTATAATCTGTTACTAATATTATTATCGTGCTGCCTTGAGTTTGTCGTCTATTTTAATTAATCTGATAATAGCTACAAGTTACTACCCAATTTCTAAAATGTTCGATAATTCGATATGATCTTTACTAACACAACCAAAATATTATTTTTTTAAAACAAATCCATGCCTTAGTTAAGCAATAAACTCGGAAAGAGAAATATGTATTTTCGCCGTATTTTGGCGGTTCATTAGTCTCGTATTTTACATTAACAATAAAAAAAAATTATCTCTAACAAGCGTCACTAAAAAATGCGGAAATAAATCAGTACAATACGAATTTATCTTTTATTTATTAAATAAAATATATCACGATCCTTACAATATTTAAATACGACTTCTTCAATAGCACCATACAACAAAAACTATCGAGTCTACTCTACCAACACTTTCATAAGTCAAAAAAGGCAACATAAATAGATGTGCATACAAATTCTTGATTTAACCAGTTCCAAAACTTCCTTAAAAAGTTTAAAAAACCCATTCTAAACAAAAATCTCCATAAGTTAGAAAGGTCAAGTGGACTACCCTAATAAATAATTTATATTCACGCCCCTTACAGCTATGGGGTGGCCCGAACGACAAATTGTCACAACAGGAAGAGATTACGCTCATTATTTTAGAAAATGCATCTAATCCCTTTTTATTTGGTTAAGGATTATAACATAACATGTTTGTAAAAAAACAAAAATGTGCATAACGGGGTGTAAGTTGCAGGGTTGTTTAAATAACGGTTAATTTTGAGGGATGTTTGCAATAAGGGGAATTGCTATGGATTTGTTAAAGTAGACAAATTATGAATGAATTAAATTATAATCAATAATGTAACCACGTTTGCTAATAAAATAGGAACATTATGTACCTACCTACTTAAAAATTGATTCTCTGACAAAAGTAGACAAAATTTAAAAAAAGCAGGTAAATTTGTACACCTTGTTACATTCCCACGGTACAAATTTAACCATATTTGTGCGCAAGGATCCAAGCAAGGTGCGCGTACACAGCTTAAATTACAAATATCGGTTACTATATTGTTCGTGTGTCATGTGTCGGATTAATATTGCACCTGCAAATCCTTTGCTACAATAGTTTAATTATTATGTGTATGTATCACATTCTAAAAAATATATTTGTAAGTAACTAAATGGGAAGCTTACTTTGTACAATATATTAGTATGTAGGTACTTGTATAAATTACTCTTCTAAATTTTTTTGCACGCCGATATTATTATGCAATTTGTAACTTTATGTGATAGGTATTAAAATATGCATAACCTTTAAAAGTTGGTAGTGTTTAATTTAAATGAAATTAGTGCCTTAATCTAGATAGCTATCTCTACGCGTGGAAACAGTCTTATTTATTTATTATCATATATCAATTACAATTAAGTACCTACTTAATTATTTTGATATAGTTTGTACTAATCGCATATACTTACCGACAATGTTGAAGGTAAATTCTGGATTTGTTGAGAAAATATTCTTAATTAAAACTCATATTGTTTTTATAACTTGTGTAGGTACCTACGTAGTTATTTTTCTGGATGGTAGGTATGTAGATACTTACCTACCTTTGGTACATACAGAGGTAGCTATTTAAAAAAAAATAAACGTAAGCTTATACTTATCATACAAACATAGTCGGCGGAACGTAGGCTTTATGAATGGCTTAGCGAAATCTCTTAACCCAACATTACAAAAAAACTTATTTCAAAACTTTTTGTCAAACAGTACGTCGAATTCAATCTTTGATAAAACATTTTCACATTAACTGATAAGGTTGCTATCAATGTTTGACCGGAAATCGGTAGGTGTGGTCGGCGATGGCTTTACTGTGACTTCGATACGAATGTTTGTAAAGCTCTTCTCTCGATTAACGATTCTAGGTAAGTATATACATGCTATGTACAAGTAGCTACTAGTCACACAGACTTTATTCATTGCTTGATCAAATTGAAAAGGTATTTGTCGCGGGGTGGTAAGTATTGTGATTGTACGTCACTGCTTATGTCGTTCAATTTGTCCAACTTTTTCTAGATAGTTCAATTCGTACAAGAAATAAATAATTATTTGGAAATCATATTTTTTGTAATCTCATATACCTACCTATATTTGTATAGGTACTTAATATAATAAAGAGGAATGGTTTGTTTGTTTGTTTGCATTGAATATGCTCCAAAACGGCTAGACCGATTTGAAAAATTCTATCACGGTTGGGAAGGTACGTTCATCTTGAGTAACATAGGCTATAGAATATTTTGAAAAACAATTGAGATCCGTTTGAAGCCGGAGCGAACCGCTATTATAAATAATATTATTGATATATCGATAATACTGAGAACTACATATAGCGAAAAAAAACAGGCTCGTCCGAGTTGCAAAATTGCGCATAAGCTTGTTTTCTGTTGGTCGTCTCGTTTTTGCAAAATGTGTTTTCTTTGTGTATTCCTAACTCCAAAGCTCTGTCGCGTCGGTACTGAAGTGACGTATGTAAGTTATGTAACTAAATTACCTGTCTGCCTTTCCATAATATCCATACTTTGTAAGCGATAGGCTACATTTTCGGAATCATTTTTTTTACCTAATCAATGTAGGACATAATTGATACGCTATACGAAGGATCAATAGAGGATTACAAGATTTCGCGGTACTTGAGTCGTAAATTACAGTCTTATCATTGCATGTAAATGTATTAATAAAGCATTAAGTACAACTTAGTAAATATTGCTGTACCGATAAACCTTAGTTTTAAGGATTATAAAAATGTATACTGTACTCTTTAACTCCTCATAATAATTTGAGGATCTTAAGTTTACGCAGTACTAATGTACTTATAAGTATCTAATTACTCGATATATTGTGTAGATACGGAATGTAAACTTAAAATTTCCTTCCTTATCTTTTATAGAGACATTCCTATCCTTCTGAAACGATTAGCACTAAACCTAACTAATATAACTGGAACGTTTTTGAAACAAGTTTTATTGAATTCAGTCGTACCTATATTATATTGTAATATATGTACCTATATACATAGTTTGTGGAGGTTGTGGTGGTTGAAGGTATTATAAGGTTGGTTTTTTTACAGATTGCCCCAGGCCAAACGATTTGTTCAGTGATATTCTTAAAGACTACATACCAATATATTGGAGCAATTTCCAGTAAATTGTTATATTACAATAACTAAATCTAAAGCTGAATATTATTGACCATCTAAAGTGATAGAATTGAATTGTAAAGTACACCTGTTTTATTATGTATAATGCTATAATAACTTAATTCGAATGCACTAACTATCCTCAACGTATGTTATCACAGATGTTTACACGCATTAGGACTCCATACGGTAAGTAGGTTATGTTTACATGAATAATTATACGATTGTGCTCTTTATTTGTATAGAAATAAGGAAAGTTAGGAAAGACTTTAAATTTAAAAATTTGGTCTGTATGTAGTAACGCATAACATAATTAATTTATGTTTATGTTTCGTAAGTGCTGTCGAGTTATCTAGGAGACGGACGTCATAATCACCTTTTAAGCGAATGACGGCTGGACATAAGTAAATCTCTTCGAAGGACATTCATTCAATTAAGGGCCTCCACAGCGGGCGGTCCAGCACCAATTAATTATAGCGACCTTCACCGGGTCTTCGGACCACATTTTAGGTAAATTTACTGATATTATCTGTAAGATGAATCTATAACATCTAGTAACAGCTACCTACTTATTAGCACTAGCACGAACTAATTTCTTAATTCTAGTTTTTGTTTAATACTTTTAAAAATATAACTAATGTCTTGAATAATGAAGTGAAGTGGTACGGAAATTTGTTTGTATATGAAACACCGTAGTAATATGTATTTGCAATTCAATAAATTAAATTTAATCTTACTTGTTTTTTAAGTAGTCCAAAAATACTATACCGACCAGAGAAATCGCGTTCAATCGATAAAATGCAATTTTAGTTTCGGCGACTGTTCATTATTAAGTACCTACTACGAGTTCTATTCCCGGCCCGAGTCCGTCGAATCAATAATTACTACGATTGTATTTTTATTTTAGGCAACTCGGCTTTGTAGATAAATTTGGACTAAATGAGTAAGGGTTAGGTATACCTACAAATAAAAATATTTACAGATCTTCATAGTAATGTATACCTATTTAAAATAAAATAAATGAATCCGATTTTACTCGCGTAGTATATAGTGTGCCGACGTTTCCAAAACTTTACAAATCCTTGACAGTTCATCTAAAATCCTTCATAGTTGTTTTTTTTTAATATGTAATACCTAACTGCAAACGCATGAGAAACAATATTACCTAATTCATAATCGACCACCAAAAATCGATTTAATATATAACTATTACATGATCTGCCGGCGGCATGTTTCTACGATCTCTAGTAAACATGAACCAATAAACGTAAATAAATATCGGGCCTAGTTCAACATTATTAAACAGGTCATCCGGCAACCGTTAGTCTATTTTCGCCTTTTCCTAGTTGCAATACGTGAACCGCGACACATTCGCATTTCGTTGATTCCCTCTAGACGCCGTGGGCGGCGACGGTTGCCAACTAGGCCATAATGTCTCCATAACCTCCTACCATGACTCTAATATATTGTATAATTCTCCATACATCGCTGGGTAGACACGAAAAGTGTTCATGAAGTGTTCAAGAATACACACAGTGGGTGACGCAGCAGCGAAGATTGTAAAGGAAGTGTTCACAGGAGCTTTCTTAAATTGAGAAGTTTCCATTGTTTTGTCTGTTAAGAATTGTGCAACCAGCCGTTAAATGTTTCCTCGTAGATGAAAATAGGACGCTTAACGCGCTAATTGTTTCGTAATGAGGAATACCGCATTCGCATCAGTGTAGATGCATATTAATTTTGAAATTAAAAAAATATAGTTAGGTAGGTACCTATAGCTTTGGAATGTTCTTTTAATGTAACACACTAACCTCGAAGTTTAAACTTATTTACTTTTCGTTAATTTCACTATCGCATATAAATTATTGCTAAGCACTTGTTCAAACTGCAGCTTGACAGTAAGTAAATCATTAATTCTTTTGTTACATTTAGCCTTCGAAACAACTGCCTATTGAATTCTTTAAGTTTGTAATATAGGTACCTACTTGTTTAAACATGTTGCGATAGGAGGAAAATATTGTGATAAATCTTTAAAAATAATTAGTAAGTAATTTTTGTTTTAAAAATTATTTGCCGATAAAATGTTTCGAACGGTAGAACTTTAATTCGATTATAGTTTACTTTTAACTTGTAGATATTCAAGTGGCCTGATTAGTTAACTGGTGTGTAATTACCATGACGCATTATTTATTATATACCTACATTTTAGTAGCTAAGCAATTCTAAAACCCAAAACGCAATATCATTCGACGGCACCCAATAGCCTAATTTAAATTCCAATTTAATAATGTCCTGCGCAGTACAATGCACTTATGCCCTTTGATGACTTCCCAGGCCGAGGAGTTTGTTGACTGCTCGCACAGACTGGCGGGACAGCGCTCGCACTTCTACAGTAACTCGATTTCAATGTATTTATTTAGGTAAATAAAAGTATCATCTTCTATATTTTACAACTCCTGACAACCTTCGTCGAAGTCAACTCACAAAAAACATTTCACTTGAGAAGTACGGGTGCTATACATTGTCATATCCTTAAGTATAATCTAATAAAATAAATTACTTATTAAATAAAAGATAAAAAAAGTGCTGAATAAATAACATACTTAATGACGTTAATCATTTGTGCTGACTGCAATATACAAGTACCTACCTACATTACTTATATATCCTTCGTCGGTTATTTATAAATATAATAATAATAAGGAAAATATTGAATGGAATTTCTAGTACCTACCTATGCTTTTTATAACAATTAACTAGAATACTCAATGGTTGATTACAAGTCAACAAAATGACTAACAATCTTAGGCATTCATTTATCTATGAAAAGTTGTTTTCTGTTTTATACAGTAAACTATCTTGTACAAATTAGATACTGCAATTTGTACAAACACGGCGGAAAGACGAGATGTGCGTAGCATACGTTCTGCGCAGACGCTGGCCAGACTAGCGTCATTTTGAAAATGGCGCCCATCCTGTCAGGGTTGCCACATAAAGATCCTATGCATTGCAATGAGGCTGTAAACACTGACTTCCTTCGCGCATTTGCAGATAATAGAATGTTTTGGATAAATTGTACGTGAGTTTACTTAATCTGAATTCGACTTTGAGCTACACTGCTGCTTATTTTTTTAAATTATGTTTTTAGGTACTTAAACATTAACTCCCTACAGCATATTATAGGAGTCAATTGTATGTATGTTAGTAGGTAGTTGGTAATGAATGGAGGTCAGAATGTTTCACAGGCATATTTTGCTATACTATCGGCATCCACTTGATACACAACCCAACTGAGGCTATTAGCCTTCTCGGAACTTATCGGATGGCAACATTGTAGGATTACTGGTAACATTGAAATCGCGTTGACGTCATTCATTCATCGCAGAAAAGGACAATGGTGTGATTCTACGCACGTAGAGGAAACGCGTGTCAATTATAAAGTCTAGACTTTTAAACCTTTTATAAAGTAAATAGGAATTGTGTCTTTTTTTTATCCAGTTCAGAAAGAGTGTTATGAAAAGTTAATTGAAAACATTATGAAATTTTAATATTAAATGGTTAATTTGTACGATAATTATCTCATTACACCTACTTATAAAAAATCATAATTACCGTTAAATTTTAATACGTCGCTTTATATACTTATTACAAAATTCGCGTTTCTAGTATTTTCTTCTCATTATTCATATTATTTACCACAATACGTATTTCACGAATTACAAACCTTTCGTCGTAACAGGTCTGCTTGTCTATTTGTCCAGGTGGTTGAAAAGTCAATATAGACGTCGATGGTTGCTACGCGTCGGTAAGGCAACCCGTTACAATAATTTATTTTTTGTACCTCTTATAATAATTATTATAATATATCACAGATATCGATTTTAATATCGTGCTGAAATTTTGAATTCACGTTTCAGTTTTGGATTGGTGCAAACATAACGGCACGTGTACAAAAATCGCTTCTTTGTACGTAATAACAACAGGTATCAAGTCTATTTGTTATAAAGAAATTAAGAAATATGGTAGTTCAATCAATACTTGTCTGGTTGACACTGTCACTATGAAACTAATTTCTAAGGTTACTTTAGGTTGGTCACACTAAGATGTACTTAACATTCGTATAAGAAGGGCGTAAGACATATACAGCTTACGTATGACTTACGTTTTTTTTTACCTAAATGGTAATATGTCACTATGTGCTTTTCCAAAATATGATTTCTGTCAAGATCACAGCGGCAGATATTTCCACGCGCCTGATATGTGAGGTAACACTGTTTGCCTTCACTTAGCACTTAGGTGCCCTTAACACCCCTTAAGGCCTGTTATAGGGCTGGCACTCGTTCTTTTAATGTTAGGCTTACTTCTTTTAGGATGAATTATAATTAGGTGCTGACGTGTCCAAAAAAATATTTTTGTATCCGGAGACCCATGATGATGATGATGAGATGATGATGAGATACCAAATCCGTAGTAGACTATGGAAACTGTAAAGTTCTCGTAGGTATGCTACGAAATAAATTGATTGGATGAAATAATTAATTTTAGTTTAGGTTTCTACACAAGTATCGATGACAAAAATTTGTAAACAAATAATGTTGTCAAATATTTTATCGAATAATCGTTACTTTTAAAAACACCCACATTACTGTGAAAGGTATCTCGGCAGTCATCTTTAGGTTCATTTACCGAAATGCAGTTATG
Organism: Polylopha cassiicola; assembly: GCA_038024825.1. Taxonomy (NCBI): domain Eukaryota; kingdom Metazoa; phylum Arthropoda; class Insecta; order Lepidoptera; family Tortricidae; genus Polylopha; species Polylopha cassiicola. The sequence continues at coordinate 6,985,945 of CP149044.1, read as the reverse complement.
TTCTGTAATTTAACTACCTATTGAAAATGAGAGTGGTTTCTTACGACTTGTATTACCAACTAAAAGTGACGTTACACAGCAAAACAATGCTCAACAATATTTTTTCTAAAAATAAACAAAAATAAAAAGTACAAGAAGGTGCGTTCGGCACAGCAGTGTTATCGATACTCTGAATTATTTAATAAAAAGTTGGCAACCCTAGTCATAGCTGTATAGTTATGTCACGCGGTGTGTCGTCGCAATTAAAGGGCGTCTAAACTCCAATTTACACTTCCTAACTCTAACGCGGCACGACTCCATGTTTGTTTAACCTATCGATAATACCGACTCTTGTATTTCATAAGATATAGATTTTTTTCTTAAGCTCTGTTTCTTAGAAACAGAATGATTCCTCTACCATTTGTACTTAGCAAAACTTACCTACTGTTATGTTTGACATTTTTTTTTATTATTATTTGTTATGTTCGATGGTCTATCGCCCTTCGACTTATTTCATCTTTTTATATAAAGATCCCAACTTCTATGTCTCGTGACCTAGAGTAGACATGTAGGTACTACCCTGTCATTAGTTGAAATAGATACAAAGCTTGATTGTACACTATTTACACCAATATATATTTACTACAAATCTCGGTTTATCTGAAATTTCTACCCAAGTTCATCATTTAATATTTACTCTGACGCATGTATTTAACTCTATTGTATATTACATAATCGGATAATCGCACACCTAGATCTAAATGAAGCTAACTCAAAAAAGTATTTTTTCAGGAGAGGCGAAAAACTTCCCAGTTCCCTTTAGATCTAGGTGTGCGATATTATCTATACTATAAATATCTTTAAACATCAACTTTCATGAGAAAGTTACATAACAATCAACACCTCTGAAAACTACAAAAACTGCACATTCGTTTATCACAGTACACGTTATCATTTGACCCTAACCTATTGCAACGTTAGTATGTCACCCTTCACGAGAGGCCGTGGGAGATACTGCATGGGAATAGTCCAATAACTATTGTGACAGGTAAAGCTGCAGGACGGCGCTAGTCGATTAAGAGGGACTTGCTTGTTAACTGCATCGCATAAAAATATATATATATGAGATTTATAAATATTATGAAATTTATGACAGCCTTTATCAAGTGGAAAACCGGTAAAATTATTTATTTCTTCAGGACAAAACACAAATAAATCATAAAAATATAGAACCCTAAACGGTCGATTTTGTATAATTATTAAGTATTTTAAAAAAGTCAGCTAATTAGACCATAGGTATTAGGACCCGTTAGATTATTTTCTTGAAAAGTGCGAGCTGTAGCTCATTAGCATTTTAATTTTATTAACAGGGGATTCATGGTTTTTGTTTTATTTTTATTTTATACTAGCTATCCGCCCCGGATCCCTTTTTTATAGCCTATGTCACTCGGGAATAGTGTAGTCTCGCAACAGTGAAAGATTTTACAAATCGGCCCAGTTGTTTTGAAGCCTATTCAATCCAAACAAACAAACGAACCTTTCCTCTTTATAATATTAGTATAGATTAGTATTAGTATAGAAAAACGTAGGTATTTGTAAATACTTACAACAAGTGTTAACGTGATGTGCCTCCTTAAGTCCTTGGTATTTTGTCACACTGCTCGTTTAATAAAAAAACAGTAAAACATACATGAAAATTTGTTTAATTGTTTCCAAGTTAAGATCTCTAGGGAAAATACTCAACAGTCACGGATTTTCCTTAAGAGTCATTCATTAATGCTGCACCTAACATTTTCATTGTTTTTTCAAAATTTCGAAGTGTAGCTACTTTAAAGCTTTTTGTATAGCGAAAGGTAGATACTTTAAAAGGCGTAAATTTGGCAATACAGTCGGTAACAAGGCCATAGTGTCACATTTGTTTATTTTACAAAAACCCGTAAGCGAAGATTCTGTGTAATAATCGATATGCTTACAAAATCTAACAAAAGGTTGTTTGATTAAGTGGTCCTCGAGGTTGTCGATGACGTAAGTATAAAATAATTCGCGAGTAATTAATGTGTCGTTAAAAAAGTTATTACATACTACCGACCCGCCCCGGCTTCGCACAGTTATATTATGCATGTATTATATATATATAAACCTTCCTCTTGAATCACTGTATTAAAAAAAACCGCTTCAAAATCCGTTGTGTAGTTTTAAAGACTAAAGCATACATAGGGACGGACGACGATAGCGACTTCGTTTTATAGTATGTAGTGATATTAAAACAAAAGAATATAATTACTAACGAATTTCGAATACATCGAAGAGTAGACCTTTAATGAGTTTGAAATTTGAAGCAAAGAATGGTATAAAATTACATGATGTCACTGTGTATTTAATAAAATCATATCCTAATTTTGCCGTTCACCTGCCTTTTGTCGAAACGTAGTTGGATTAAAGCGATTTCGCACAACCTGATCAAATTAAATGTCCATAAATCGCTAACAATGGTTTTCAATTTTGACAAGGTTTTTGTTCTAAACCGTCAAGCGTGAGTCACCGCTCTTCGGAATTTGACGCCATGGCTGAAGAATCTTTCTGCTAGTTGCTCTTTTTTTTAGAAAAAAAAATCTAATAATAATAAGCTTTAAAGGAAAATAGTTTGAAAAAGTCTTTCGTATATATTAGCTAGTGAAATAATTTGGTTAGATATAACCTCTTCTCTCTCGTCTATAAGCAATTTTCATATTAAAACTACGTGCAGCGTTTTCGGTTCTACAAAGTCTGAAGATGATAATTAGTGCAGTGTGCTCCGAGAAATAGCCATTTAACAGATTAACAATCGTTTTTTAAGAACTTAAAGTTTAATTAAGTTATTAAGTTAAACAAAAGCGCATTGAGTGAAATAAACTAAAAATAAATAAAAAATACATTCTTAGCAATCCAATATTTTTAAAAGGGCAACACTTAATAAATGCACACATAACACAAACCCGGGATATTTTCACTTCCCACGGTAATCATTCTTGTAAATACCTAAGGATAAATAAAAAACAGTATGTTTACAAATACGAACGCAAATAAAAAACAGAAACACAGTCCATAAAGAGGAGTTACTTAAAATTTGCACGGAATCCGCGCTAATGAATTTTATAAATTCTGCCAAGGCTGCAATGGGAGAAAATGTCGAAAACCTTTGACACATTTTAGGATATTGACTTTAGAGGTTTTTATTTGATATTGATGACATCTTTCAATAACTACTGAATGACTACTACCTAACAGCTCTAACAGGAATGATGCTATTCTCAAATACCTATGTTTAGGAAACGCACAAACCATATTTGGAGTTTACCTCTTTGGGCTTACCTCTTCTGTTTTTTATTCATTTAGTTTGTAAGGATAAGTTGTATCTAATTATGTATTCTGAAAAAATGTACCTCATGTAAGTTTCTAGCCGTTTCTTCTCAAGTGACATTTTTTCGGAAACTGTGTTATCTTCTGACCTTCATAAGAGCTTGGAAAAGTCTAAATTGGATGAATATATATTAGTTTTTTGTTTCTTTTAAATGAAAATGGTAACAAGTAATAACAAAACTGATGGAGTTCATAGAGTAAGTTTTATCCAGCAAGTTCCTTTCTCAAGTAAAAACAGCTCGGTCAACGCTCGTAGCACGGGCTGCACGCAACGGAAACGCGCCATACAAGGCGACCCTGCGTAAGCGGGCATTCTGACAAACAATGCGCGCAAACTGGAGATGTGGTAGTGCATAGACAATGAAGGTACAAAAGTGGAAGATCGTTAATAACGTGTGATGTGCGTAGGGTCCGTCATATTAGCTAGGTACATATAATTTCGATTAGGTATAAGGTAGGTGGTAAACGACGATCGCGTAGCTTTGGAACGGGGAATATTTTTCTCGTTACCTACCTTATAAACAATTTTTTTAAGTAGTGAAAAATCTCCTTTCCCTATTTTAATGAAAAGAAGCCAAGGTAAGTATCAACTAGATACCGACCTTAGCGACAGTGTGTAAATTTAAACAGCCTTCATAAATTAAAAGATTAGGTAATTATCGGAATAGCAAATAATATCTTTGTTTGAATTACTTTTTTAGATGTTTAAATAATGGCGATATGTGGCGTCACACGAGATTGATTAGTCGATCATTCACGTGATCAATTATATAGTTCTCATTCGATAAAAATAAATTAACCTATTTTATATTATTTGTTCCCATTCACTCCACATATTCAACAGCATCGCGTAAGTTGTTTGAAAATAGAACTTAAATAGGTAGGTATAATAGATTTTTAAGATTATTAGTAATTAGCTTCTGCCCGCGACTTCGTCTGCGCATGATGGGAATTTAGTTCTTTAATCAATATCGGTATAAAATATAGTCTATATGTTATTCTGATTTATAAGCTATATAATGGTAAAGTTTCATCAAAATCCATTAAGTAGTTTTTTAGTGTTAGTGTGTGATTTCTTGGCATAGTAATCAGTTATCATAGATTTTTTTCAATATTCAGATAACGATTACAGGCGCTAAGACTCGCCTACTGAATAGAACGTACCAATCAACTTACCATAATTATCTCTAAGTATATATTTACTTGAATTACAATATTTTTTATTATTTTACAATGGTGTGCTGTGTACTCTTGAATTTTAACTTATTTAAAATTAATTCAAATGACTATAAAACGGACCTAAATATTATCTAATAAAAAAAGAAGACCAATACAGTGATAAAATATGCCATTTTGTGCCTAAGCTAAGGGCAACGATCTAAATAAGAAAACATTTTTGTATGCCAATCACGCTCCGGTTGCAGAAATTTGTTTACCGTCCGGAAACGGCCATTTTTTTTTTTATTTAACCGCCGACGCCTTGCAGCCTGCGCTTGATTCATGAATTAAAAATATCACACAATGCACGGACGTGTGGTCGCAAATGCCAAATGTTCTGTGACTATTTTATCAATAGGTATCGCTTATTTTACAACATTTCCACAGAAAAAACTAATTCTGTAATTAAAATCCTTTAACCACAGATTCGACATAGTAGTTGTTTAAGAACATATTTATATACCTACAGTCCTATTCTGAATACTCGTAGATATTACAAACATCGCAAAAAAAAGATTGGTGGCTTTCTTTGTATTAACTACTTACTGCAAAATTTTAAGGAAAGTGAGAACTTATCCGCTAAGCAGCTACATATAAAAGACAAGCAAAATCAATTAAAAAAGATAAACTCTAAAACGAAAAGTAAGTACTAAAAGTCTACTCTGTGCAACAAAATTAAGTTATTGTCAGATACTAAGAACACATCTGAGTAAACTATGTCACTGAAGTATTATGATTACGACTATTGTTAAAGCGATTTCAACGAAATGCACTTATTTATACAGATATCGACGCATGCACTTATACATAAATTTCGATAAATATGAAACATCAATAACTTCTATGAATACTGTAGATAGAACGAATTTATTTATCGATAATTTTTGATAGCAGCAGATAGGTATATATCTTGTTGAGGATTACTTACACACATATATATTTATATTTCCTACATTGACCTACTTCAGGGAAATGTCACCAAAAAGTGAAATCGATTAAATTTATTAAATAATTATCAACAATTATGCATAATAGTAGGTACCTACTCCAAACGTCGTTGGATGTTTCACCGAAATTTGTGATATACAACAACGTATCATCAGCAGATAAGGAAAATACACTCTATACAGCTTATTTTATTTAATTATGTTTAAAGATAAATAAATGTCTGCCTTCTCCCACATCTTCAAGTATGCCAAAACCATACATCAATAATGCAAGTCAGCCGCAGCTTTTCTTGTATTATTATCAACTAGCGGTTCGCCCCGGCTTCGCACGGATCCCTAATTTTTTTCAAAATATTCTATAGCCTATGTTACTCAGGGTGAACGTAGCTTCCCAACAGTGAAAGAATTATTAAAATCGTTCCTGTAGTTTTTGAGCCTATTTATTACAAACATACAAAAATAGGTACAAATCTTTCCTCTTTATTATATTAGTATATATCTATACTAATATAAGATAAGATCTAGATGGATCCATAAGTTTACAACTGTATACCTAGTACATAAGTATGATTATATTATGTAAGTATATAAATAAAAATGAATCGCCAAAAGGTAAGTAAGCGCATAACTTCAGAAGGATTGCATAAAATTGAATAATTCCTTTTTTCTTGTGTTTGTTTACGTCAGGAAAATGTTTGTATAATGACTCCCGCGCAAAGGCGGGCAGCCAGTTATGTATAAATGAAGAAATCTTTTTTCTTCCATTTAAAACTCAAAAGTGTTGTATAACACGTTATCGTAGTAAGTATGTAGGAAATGATAACTGGCGCCTTGACGGGCGCCACGGGCCTTTAGATAAGGATTTAATATACTAGTTGTAATCTTAGATTATGAGATGTCACTGGTGACTGCAGGACGTGAAATAAGTGAGTATTCATGCTATTTAGCAATTGATTAGAGAATGAGAACTGAATTCGAATGTAACAGAACCAAATATTTACACAGCGTTCTGATATAATTTATAAGTATAAAAGAAATATAAGTATCGCAGAAATAATCCTTCTCTATTGCATTGGCAAGATCTTGAACAAATGAAATTATTGTGGGATTTTATTCTATTGTAAGTAATAGTCGCATGATAATTGTGTACGAGATTTATATTTTAATTACAAGCTACTTACGCAATATTTCACTTACAATACTTTAATTAATCGAAACCTAACTTATTATAAAATAACCTTCACATCTCTATCATAAATTCTAGAATCTGTTTTTGTTAACGGTTTTTTTTTATGATTGATGCGATGTATAACAGAAATAGGGATGACGACAGGGTAAATAAAACGAAATTCTATTTAATCCGTCAGTTAGATTATTAAAAATCATTCGAGACGTATTTTTTCTTTTCTCAAACAAACAAGCAATGCCAAAGATAAGAGTTTCTACAGTTCGGGATTGGCGGCTCGTGACGTCACGGCTCCACAGCCCCACTCCCGGAAGCCTCCCATTTTGGAAGCGCTTATCTTTAGCATTTATTGTTCGATTGAGAAAACAAAAAATACGAGTTCAATATTTTTGGCAATCTACTAGATGGACAAAGAAAAAAAATACATTCGTCATGCTTATTGCTGATAAATGAATAAATGATGCTGCAATGTAACAACTATGAAACACGTCTATAATTAATATTAATAGGTACAAAACGGAGAAAAATTACAATAAACCATATCGAGTTTCTTGTCGCATTTTCTTGACATGTTAATTGGCGAAAACCGGTGTTAATAATATTCAAATGTACCCGAAGCCATGACAGCCGTCAACATGCGAACAAAAGATTCGCCAAAACAAAATAGTGTACAAACATACTAACCTGTGTATAGATATAGCGAGTTGAAACTCAATTATGTTAGGCACGGAATCAGGTATGAGTTCAACTTTAACAATGAGCTATGTTAGACCTCGATGGTAACGGCTCATTGTGAGTTGGTAAGTTAGTTATTTGTTCGCCTGTCTGTCTGGAACTCCGAGAACAACTTGTTAGTTTAACGAATATTAATTTAACTAGAATACTGGTATGGAGAAAGTTTTAATAAATGAATTTATATCTTCGTGAATTGTATGAGTTTGTTACTGTTTACTCATTTGTGTTCAGGTAAACAAGAACAATGAATGAATTTACTGCTTAGTCGATTTTAAATTACTGCGACTGGTTTGTGGTTGATGCCATATTCACGTAAGTAGGATAGAAACTTATTCAATTTTGCCATATTGTATCAAAATAATAATGAATAATATTTAACGTAATTTTTCTACTGCTTTTTTGTAATAACGCAATTATACATTAGGTAACTAACATATCTCGAAAATTTTCAATTCCTTAATTTATGCATAAAATGTAGGTATAAATTAGAACTTAACTATCTTATATCTTTTATAAAATATAACAAGGTTGCCTAAAATTCGGCCCCAATATAAATAAATACAAAAGTTTAATATTTACAAATACTTATTTAATTAGTAGAGTATTTCCTACAAAGATAAAATGAAGGAATTTATTTTATTATCACTCGTGACCAAATCAAATTATCAAAAATGTGACGTTATCAGTGGCGTTGTCTTATCAGTGTGATTAACCTAGTTTGTCATGTGTGTAAATCAAAATCATATGCGTTTTGTTTGTAAACCAATCGCTCCAAATACTACGCAATGCATTTTTTTTTTGAGAATTCGTCACTTAATTCGAAAAAGTTAAGTGTATCCGGTCATAAAAAACAACCTTTACTAGTCTACCTTTCTCTGAAAAAGTACATAGTGTTAGTACTGTTAGTGTGTATAATAAAGAGTTCTATAAGTAATTCTGGAAAAAGAAGGAACATTCTGTTTTTTGATATAAAAAAAGATAACCTGAAAAGTTAATAGTGTCGTATGAACAGAAGAAAATGTTTTTTTTTTTATAAATGATACCTACCTCCACCGAAGTGTTAATATTTTTAAAGAACGTAGTTACAAACAAAATACGGGTATTTTAGCTGAACCACACAACTTTTTGAATTTGGAACTTAAAGGTTAAGTTTGTTTTCCATCAGGTACAGCCACATGTGTGGTATGAATATTATGTATGTACATATTAGTTTTTACCGCATTGACGTGATATATGTCTGTCGTGCAGGTTTCCTTGATGTCCGGGCACAACAAAGCCACGTGCGATTCAGACCGGTGCAGCGACCGACGCCAACCAACTTTCCCACACCCACCATAAGATAACGTCAACAAAATCATTGCAAATTTTTATTATCACACTAGCCTATTCCCGCGACATCGTCTGCGCACGATGAGTACTTTACATAATCGTTACAAAGTATAGATTATATGATATTCTGATGTGTAAGCTAAATTATTGTAAAGTTTTATGAATTCATTCAGTAGTTTTTGCGTGAAAGCGGAACAAACATTCATCAGACATCCAAACTTACATCCATACATTCTTACAAATTTTCTCGCTTATAATATAAGTAAGGATTATACCTACATATTTATTGTAATCGATTTTTGTACGACACATATATGTAAATGGATTGATTTTCTACAATTTCCTAAAACTGAAGAGCGTAAATAGTCCAATCCATTAAGTAGACCTAAATTTAAAGTATAGTTTATCTTGTGCGTATTAATTACTGATTATTTAACAATCTATAAGATTTTTTGCAAACGCTACGACCTGCAGGATGTTATTCGGCTCCTTGTACTCGGCCACAAATAAAATAAGTAAAAGAATGCGCACTCATTTGCGTCTCACGCGCATTGTCTTATTCAGACATTATGCGCCGAATTTAAAACTAATTGAAGCTTGGCTGATTATAAATAAAAGGTTGCAGGTTTTTGTTTTTTATAAAACGATTATACTAGTAAGATTTTAAAGAATTCTTTAGTACTAGTAGTAGTAGGAGTACTTACATACTCGTATTTCATACACCAGGGGATGCTGAAATCATTAGTCTTTCCTTGATGCCTGTACTTCAAATATACCTAAGTAGGATTAAGGATTCTTTGCCTGAGATAAAAAAAAACCCTTCATTCTTCGCGTGGTGATAAGTCCCTGGACCACCAAGCAACTATCATAGACGTCTAAAATAAAAATAAAAACTATTTCGATTTATTTTTAGAACTTGTCGTGTCGCAGTCAGTTTTCGTGTTGTAGAAAAACATTAAAGGGACGTCACAGACGGACATCAAACGAATGCCAAATTGTTCTATTTCTCATTTGCCAGTCAATGAACTTTTGTTCTTTAGAAAACTTTGTTCCGATGTGTCGCGGAGCATTGCTGGATTCTTTCGTAAGGTTTGTCGTGTAGCTGTCAACCGAGTGAAGAGTCAGGACATGTGCATCTATACGGAGGTTGGAGCTATTTGTGATCCCGTCGTTATGTTCTTTGGGTCTATTAAAATAAGTCAAAAATAATTTAACTAATTGCGTTGCAGCTTGTCACTTATCATTTTTTCTCTTCACCTGAAATATTTTCAGCCCGGTGATATTTGCATCAAAACAAAGAGATACCAGGTTGCATTTAAATAAACCAAACCTATTTCATTTTAAATTTCAATTGGGTAGGTACCTATATCAAAAGTTCTAAAACAGTTTCTTTTTAAAGTTAGTTGTAACCTAACGCTTTACCAAAGAGAAATTCGCGTTTGATTGACACGCAGATGTTTCAGAATAAAACGACTCAGATTTAGAAACACCAGAGAATTGGTTCCGCTTTTAAAGATAGTAACTGGAAGAACGGAGATTAAAATAAACGAACTTTAAATTGGAAGAAACATGTGAAAAAGTACTTTTTATATTCACGATATACCTATACTTACTTGCCAATAAGTACAAAATCGTTCTTTTTTTAGGATATGGATAAATAAAATATTTTCAAAAAAAAAACATGATGTAAGCGTACTAGGTCTTTACTAGTCTTTAGGCTGTAAACATGTAATAGTGAAACAGTGTGAATATATAATTGAAATCAATTATCAGAGGTTTTCCTAATTTAGCAATCAGTTGACGAAACCAACATAACATGATCCACATTTTCTATCCACCCCATAGTGTCTTCTTAGTGATAGAAACCGCAGCAAGGTCTGGATAAGATGGTGTTTCGTAGAAAGTGTAGCTTGCCAATTGGCTGCGACGGGTGAGTGCCTATGAGTTAGACAGACGTCATCTGGCGTTTCAGGCGTTTCATTCAATACTATACGTAAGTCAGGAAAAAAGAAAAAACTGAGACAGTTTTTATAAATGTAGACACAAGTTTCTAGAATCTAGAACTAGCTAGATTAATTGGTTTTTGTCTGCGCGATATTTTTTCTTAGTAGGTATAATAATATATTGAACCGGTTATATTAACAGAGCTAATAATAAATTTTGTTTACAAACAATGAATCGTTTCGTAAGAATTAATTTGTTGCTTGACTAATGAATGAGACATTCGTCGTCACTTGGTGGCTAAGATGATGTAAGTGCATATTATTTAAGATGAATTCAGTTTATTTTAAGTACAATATGACCTGTTTTCACTTTTCAGATTAACATGTGCTATGTATGGGTAGGTATTTATCAATGTATGCAAGGACAAAATTTATAGGTTAGGTATTTTAAGTTTCCTGTTAACTTAGGTACTTACTTAATTACTCGTTAAAATTTATGTAGGCAATTATTTCATTTTCATATCATTTAGGCACAGAAATATGTAATATTATTAAATATTACATATTTCTGTTGTAATATTAGGTATTAAATATGCTATAAATAAGTAAGTAGGTACATCATGAAAAACTATGTAATTTCAGATATGAATTACCTAATTTATAAACTTTTTTCAGTAAGTACTTAAGTATTTCGTAAATTCTCCTGATTTCGCTATTACCTAAATATTATAAAAAAAACACAATTTTCCGCAATTGTTCACATTGTTCAGAATATCCTATTTAGAGGTGAAGTCCAAGCTCTTATTAATTCCGATTCAACATGAGAGTCACGAACAGCACTCGAACTCGGAGCCGCGCGGTCAGCAGGCAGCCTGCCAACAGACAATCTATAGAGTAAAGAGCACATCCAAAACTGCAAATACCTTACGGTACTGGCGCAAAGATCAACTAGCAAATTGTGTAGACACGTAACATAGCAGATTAAAGGAGAATATCCATTGTAAATAACTAGTAAAGATGACATTGTTTTATATTGGTGATTTTTATTTTTAGTAGCACAAAGGTATTGTCCAATAGCTTTTTAATCTAACCTAAAGTAGTGCAAGTGTCTCTCATTCTTATATTATGATGATTCATGATTATTTTGACGATGGTCTAAACCTATTAAAGTAATCTATACTTAATATTATAAAGCTGAAGAGTTTGTTTGAACGCGCTACTCTCAGGAACTTCGAATTCAAAAATTTCTTTTTTTGTTGGATAGACCATTTATCGAGGAAGGCTTTAGGCTATATAACATCACGCTGCGACCAATAGGAGCGAAGAAACAGTGGAAAATGTGTAAAAAACGGGGAAAAGATAAAGCCTTATAAAGAATTACTATTACTATTCCACGGGAACGAAGTCGCGGGCACAGCTAGTTACATAAAATAACCATAATAATGTATCTACTCAATATGACCCCGCGGTTTGCTACAAGTAGAATTAAAACCTAATACATCCCTGGAGAAAAAAAACTCGTTACAATTCCATAATACTTTATTAATGATCTATTTACGATGATTTATCTTAATACCTACTGAGAAAGAAATGTGCGAATGAGACAAAAGACGCCATAAAACAAACCAATATTAGATCGCACGTCCAAAACTATCACAGATTATCACATAATCACCAATTCACATTGAGCTTTCTTCTTCATAGAAATCTATATGAATGTGTGGAATAGCTGGAGTTCACAACATTTTGGCGGTTGTTTATGAACTTATTACGACTGCGATCGAATTTGTACTCTATATGTTTAACAAAGAGTCTATTATTGCTGGTTGCTTGGTTGTGGGATCTGTCTCACGTTTACCCTCAGGGGTCCGTTCGCTAATCTGTCATGGTGGATAAATTACTTGGTTGGTAATAATATTATGTTGGATTTAGTAATACCTTGTTGCTTAGTTATTGTAACTTTAATTCAGTTTAGTCATAGACTTCTCGTTAAACCATAATTACAGTCTTAACTAAGTTACGGAAGTATGCCACTAATAGTTATTTCAGAAGTTTTTTTATGTCAAACATTAATTTTGGAGCCTAATAGGATCCCAAATTTGTTAACAGTTTAAAAAAAGAACACAATCATAGCAGACCCGAGTTGATATGTAGTTATTAGGTAGGTACCTAGTCTTACGACTCTAACGTAAAATAATGAAACATATAAAAATTATCTACCGCGTTGCAGTTGTTTGTTTTATTCCATTGTGTATGTAATAACTCGTAAGATATCTGATATTAAAACATATCAAACTGTTCTCCTTTATTGCCGCTGTCTTTGTAACTACACGGTACTAAAACATCCATAATACGACATAATTTTCCGCACAGTTTCGTACGTGTTTCGGCGCAATGGGTGCAAATTGCGCGGGCGCAGCTTTCTTAATTGAAAGGATAAGGAACCATGATATACTTTAGTATACATTGCTGGTCTTTAAATGTATTTCAATCTCGTATATTAATAAATTGACCATGGTGCAAAGTTTGTTTAGATCGATACCTACTAAAAAAATCTGTAAAATTACAATTATTAAGAATATACCAGGTATATCGTTAGCAATCTTCGCTATATGCATGTAAATAATTATCGCAATATCATTCATATTCACTGGAATCCAGTTAAAATAACCAGGTCTCGCGTACCTATGCGCCATTTCACGACTTGTCACTAAATAGTATCTTTATAATTGCATACTGTACCTATCTATAGAGCACACGTTACGGCCATTTGTAAATGATTTCTTATAGCAATATTTTTATAACTCACTGTCCCGCGGAATAGTCTGGATTAAATCTACATCCGGGTCTAACGGTAGCCATCTTGGATTGTTCGGAGATTCTTTTTTGTCTAATGACGGTTTAAGATGATACAGAGATAAAATATATGGATAGCTACACATGCTTTCTAGTTCGAAAGCACATATATTATTAGGTACCGAGAAATAATTAGAGTACTTAATTCAAACTGATCTTCACTTTTTTTAATGAAGTTTGCAACTAATTTAATTATAAAAAATTTATTCAAGCCATATTATATAGGATATATGATTATTATAGAATTCTAATAGATCAGTAGGATTGTTTGTATGAAGTTCGCTTTTAGTCCGATCATGCTGGGTAAGTATAAAATCGTACCTATCCGAAAATTAAGTCCTACTAAAACAAGACTCTTAACTATATTACATTCCATTAATGGAAATAGTTTTTGCCATGAATAATTTGTCAAATTTATTTGTTTGGAAAGCTCAATGTATATCATACAATGGACAATCGCTACTCCCACCAAATAACTCGGGGCGTTCCCGAAAGACATTTAGTGCGATTGTAAAATTTTATCGCGTTTAATTTTCAATAATTAAACATTCACAAGTGATTTAATACCTCCACGAGCTTTTCCACGCAAATATTCCGACTTCGTTTATTATAACTGTAATTGTCAGAGAATTAAGTTAGCGGTGTATTGGAATTATTGTGTTCATGAAAAGAGATTAAATGATTAACAAAAATGACATTTGAAATATGTAGTTTAATTGTATCCTCATACAGGTACCTACATTTATTTCAAAACGGTATGATTATATTAAAATTAAATTAAAGATTGTGACCAAAACCGTATATTTTGAATTATCTTTGAAACACGTAATCAAGCCATCGGCGAGATGAATTATTCATAATATATTCCGTGAAATTATTTTATTCATCGAATTTTCACACCGAAATTTTATTGCAAAAGATTAAAATTACTTAATCGACGCGTGTAGTTCGATAATAAATATACAATAAAAACTAGTACTTATTGGTAGCGTATTAAGGTTCAGACCGATGGGATAATAACTTGACGTGGGTTAGCGAATTGCGCGCACGCACGGCAACAAGTCAGCTACAAGTTTTGCAATTTAATGTTGTCAGTATGTAATTACGATAGCAGTCATCAACTGCTTTCTTTTAAATTGCTGATTTTAAGCAAAATTGTTAACGAATGCATACGGTGATATCTTTAAAAATAAAATTTAAGGTAAAGTCGACCGAAATCGGTCAAATTGCCCAAAGGTAAAAAAGAGCTAAGGAAAAGAACTGTTTCATATAATATACCTTATATTACAGAATCAATCAGTTAATTATTAATAAAAAGTGTGTTGTTGTCCATGTTTTACGCGTAGTACCTAACGCACCTTTAAACGAAGATACGTTATGTTATACAGAAAAATACATGTTTACCATTGGCGATTCACATAATCGACAATTTCATGCGGATGTAGGTAATCGTGGCCGTGGCTAGTATTAAATAATTACCTTTCAAGAAAACAATTTAAAAACGTACCAGCTCCTGTCATAATCAATTTATATAAAAAAGGTCAAGCGTAAATCAAATCGGTCTTAAAAAGTTTTGACAAATTACTACACTGCAAAAAAATGTACACACATTACAGTGCTCATACATTAGCCAGGTTAAAATGATTTCCCATAATATACGCAAGGGCCTCAAACTGCTTGATACTTACTGTATTATTTTAAGAAAAGCATTAAGTGCTTAAATTCATAAAATTTGGCCGCACTCGCTGTGCAATTATGCGCAATGTAAAATTGCACTGCGTGATGGTAGGTGGCGGTAAGAAACAATGCAGTGATTTTACTGGAAATGGTAAAAATTAGAGAAATCGATGTAGATATAATGGTTCCTTAAAACTTGCTTGTTCTATGGGGTGTTACACATGGTCAGGTCAGGTCTTTGAAACTGCTAGTCATAAATTGATATGTAAAGAAGTAAGACTGCTATACCAACAGTATGCATGTAACATAATATACTATGTAGGAACATAAATATTATTAAATATTGAAGTGCCACTTCCATTGGTTGTCTTGTGTTCAGTGGCCGCGGTCAGTGGACCCACCCGAATGCCAGCAACCACCAAAAACTGACCAAGAAAAATTATTGAAAAAAGTAAAATAAAGAAATCTCGGACGCCGCTCCAGATCAAATGAGATGCCTCGGGCGATGCAGAGTACTGCGCGAAACAGATAACACACCAAATAAATATTTTTATTTTACAGATTGACTTTACCTGAAAGTGAGAATCAATAGTCTAACTACTGAATTTCCTCAAATTAAACACTTCAACGCGTATTACTACCTATATAGATTTTTATTTAGGTACTTATGTCTGTGGAAGTTGCCTGTTGTCGATACAACGATACGTACCTACCTATTGCAATTAGATCAAATCACATAGACACAAAGAACTAAGTCAAATCCAGCATTGCATAGCTAAAATAATAGAATAATTTATTAAGGAAGTAGCAGATAAACCAGTCAAATATATTTATATGCAAATATAAAAAGTATATGTCTTATACGGTTTAAACTCGCGTATTATTTATATTGATTTCGTGCTAACGTTTTAAGCACTGTACAGTTCCATATTCGGTAGCAGACTGAATTGTCGATGCATGTCCATTAAATCGACTTTGACTGTCTTATTCCTGTGTGTAATAACCGCAAAAGCTTCAGAAGTCATTAGTATTACATTATTAACGTACCTACCTACCTATCTACTATGTGTCGACATGCCAAATTCCTTAATATTACCACATAAAGGTATAATAAACAACAATAATAGTTACACCTTCATTAACAAAAAATACTGTTACGTCAAAAATGAGTAAAATCGACGGTTAACATAAAAGAACCAATCTGCAGACATGACACTTAAAAATTGCTTGTTTTCGATTACATCAATTCACTGCGGGTACTAAAATAAAAAGCTCCGTCCAGCATTGAAGTGTTTATACACGGCTGGCAACATCATCAATCTTTCATTTCATAAATGTACTCTGCGAATAAATTTCGATTGCAACGCGTCTTAATAACTGCTTAGTGCACTGCAAATTTCTCCCGAAACCGGTTCGTAAGGACCGATACCGAAACCAAACGCTCGCGGTTTCGGTATCATTATCTGGCGGCTTGACAGGTGAATTCTTTTTTATCGAGGCATGTCGAAAACGGAGTAACGAAGGAAAGAGGCTGTGGTCCAACGTGGTACGCAGAAAACCACCCAGGAAGAGATGGAATTAGTCGATAACGGCAAAGGTTGTTGTGGTTTTATACGATAATAATTATTATTTTATGTTTTGTTTATTAACTTCAAATTATGCGAATTACAATGGCAGATATAAAGTCAGAGAGAATAGGTATTTAAAATTCCTAAGTAAAATTGATTTTTAGTAGGTATTTGTTTATACTAAAGACTAATCAAAACTTAAATACCTACTGCTTATTTACGTATTAGATGAAATATTGTCTAATTCTATAGGTATAAAGAAACTACCTAATATAAACTAAGACTCTATTTTAATACAATCGTAAATCGATTACTTACCTACTAGGTACATTATAATATATTACAAAAAGTAGATACCTACTACAAAATTATAAAATCAAATGAAGCCTTCAAATTCCACGTTATCTCGCGTCGATCTTTTATTTTATTAAGTGCCGAGCCATCTATCTACACGCTTCTCTTTAATAAACGCAATCTGCAGTTGGCAAGTACGCGCGGCGCGGGCGCAGCGCTCAGCGCCGGCCCCGCCCGGACCGCCGCGCCGCGCCGTCCCACGATCAAGGGCTTTTTTCGCCAAATAATTTTGAACCAGTTCCGTTCTTTAGAACGTTGACCTCGCTGCGCCCCAGGCGAAGGAATTTGGGCCAATTTCGGACCGAAATCGCACGTCGTACTTTGTTTTTGCAACGCATTATTATTATTAATTGGATCACCGGTTCCGATGCACCGACCGCTGTCGTATCTCATTTTAGACCCGAATCGATCTCGCTCGCGGTCTCGTATTTCGGCCTGGAGCGGTGTAAAGTTGTAAGTTTCAGGTGGTTGAATGATGTTGGGTATCGCGGGCGGGGCGTGTGGTGTTTTCCGCGGTTTGTTTTATTTGGCCGGGTTGTAGTTTGGCGGCGGTGGCAAAGTTTCGCGCGTTGGGCATCGGTGGGCAGCGGGCAATTTTACCGGCGGTATGCAGGCGGCGACTCGTTTATATTAGCTTAATGAGCCGCTCGGGCCATGCAGCTTTTTGAGAGACCTTTTTGCGTCGTATTATGGAATTGTGTTTGCGTCAACGCGGCGATATTGTCGAGTTTTTTTTTAATTGAATATCAAAGCCTTGATCATACCTACTGACTTTCCTACGCTTAACTAATAGCATAATGCAAGTATATAAAACAATTCTAATTTAAAATGTGAATACTACTTATCTAGATCTGATGATCGAAAAAAATAGGCTTTTTGCCACTCTAGTATAATACCTAGTCCACTCCGCTTTAAAAGCTATTACAAGTTTTTAAAACCTACTTACTTATCTTATCAACCACACTTAGCAACCATTATAATGCGAGTCACAAAGAAAAGGAAATGCAAACTTAAATTCACGAGCGACATTTATATCACTATAAAACAATTGACAGACTGATAAAACATTGAAATAAATACCAAGTCAATTAAAACAACATTTTTTTCTTACACCAACTCATTTGTAATAGAAGATGATGTATGTATCTATGTAGGAACTCCAAACGAAAATAAAATCAAAGACACAGAAAATGTCGCCCAAATTAGAAGATAGATTACTTAGAGGTTATTTTTGTTGGGAGATTTATAGCTCAGAGATTATATCTCCACTGTAAATAAAAACTATGCTGACTTTAATGTCTAAACTGAACAGAAAATACCCATTAGAATTAGAATAAATCTGAATTATTGTTTGTTTTGGTGACATTTGTTTTTAATATGATATCGCAGTATAAATATCACGGTTGTGTCGTCTTAATTATTAAGATGAATTTATTTAGTATGTAGGTATATCTGTATAGGTTAAATCGACGATAATTTTTTTGTGGTCCTACAACAATTTCCAACATATTATATTATTATTGAAAACGAAATTTATCTTTTATTCGAAAGGAGTCATGATAAGTTATTTAATTAGGTACCTACCTAAGGATTATTTTTATTTTAAATGTACCTAATAACAAACATTTACGTAACAACTTACCGATACGTAACATTATACTTACTATAGTAGGAGCTTAGAATGTAAAGATCGTATGCCACACGAACACTGAATATTTCTTTATTCTATAAGAATAAAAGCGAGTGAAATGAAGGTGCAGCATTTAGCATGAAATACGGATACGGATTTGTAATATACCTAATATTACAAATCCGACCCTTCGCAGCTATTACACACTGGAATAAAACCATTTTAAAGGATTCAGGTATATTAAGTGAATATAGTTTGTAAGACGCTGGGCCTCCGTATCATATTCACGACTGCGCCCAGACAGGGTAGGCAGGTCGCGGCGTGGCGCGTTTTTGCGCCGGCGCGTGATTACAGACTGCTAACATGAAGACATTAGTCTTGGCTCACTGAACACGACTAATGAAGGAAACCTTAAATTACTACACTACTTAAGTCTTTTAAGAATTAGTGCAGAACTAAAAATCCTATAAAACAATATATAGATACCTACTACAAATACATTTTGTATTTGCAATAACCATAATTATGCAAAATGTTTATACTTACTTCGTAAATAACGTTTAATGAATTAGTGGGTACAGTATTAGATACATTGTATTTGTTATAACTAAAAGTAAATAGCCGAGTACTAAAATTTAACAGTCAAATTAACAAGCTTTCTCGATCGCAACGTATATAAATTACTGTTTATACATTTTCTACTATTATTTATTATTATTAAACTTGCAACATTGTGGTTTAATGATAATTTTATAATGAGCATGCGCATAAGAACTCATTTCGAGCGCGATTCAGCCGTTGAGGGTGGTTGAGCAGAACGAACGCGCGAACTCGCTGCGCCTTAACCGTGGATTAAAAAAAAACATTGACAAGGTAAAAGTACGTCATAACTATTTTCTTTTAATTAATGCCACTTATTATAATTAAGCCATTATTATTTTATACTTACCTACCTAAAATTTTACATAATTTTGAGTGTTGCAATGTCATTTATGATAGCATGGTTCAGAAATGCGAGAAAATCCGATTAGATATAGAGGCATAGTAGGTAGGTAGGTCGATATTCTCATAGTTTATTCTAAGTAGGTAATGCAACTAGGAAAATGACCAAACATCACTTGTTATACTGTTTGTATCTATAAATTTATTACTTTTTTACTAAATGATTTAATAAGAATAATCTTTCAATTCATTGACCGGACGATCTCCGGCTGTCAACTTGTCATCTGTCACAAGTGTATCCATCATTTTTAAACGACATAGTGTAATTAAATCACCGGTCATGTTTGACAAGTTGATACTATCTGTGGCACGTAGAACCAATCGCGTGATATCTATTAAATATAATCGGATTTTCTAGGCTTGCCTTATGCCTATCGATATTTTTTTCTTTGAAAATCGTTAATCAGTCATGAACTAAATTTAGGTACTTTAATAGCATATTTTACACTTTAATGCTGTTATAGAAACAAATTATTTGTAAAGTTAAGTCTAGTTTTTTGTATGTAAGTAAATAAACAGACAAGAGTCAATCGATAATAGCAAAAACGAACTAAACGAAGTAAAAATGTAAGAAATACACGCTAGCTAACGAAGTCGCGTGCTTTTCCTGCGCTTATGTCAATTCCATATATTTTTCATTCGTTCGCGAACGCTATTGTCGAATGGCAGAAGTCTAGGGCTAATCTCCTTATTTTACATTATAATTTTATCAAAATATTAATAACCTCTCATAACCGTTGACTATGGAACAAACGGTATGTAACGTAGGTATTCGCTTATCTTATTTGGACACGGAAATATAAAACACATTTTGTTTCTTATTTTCCTTATAAGCCCTTAACTACAGCAGTATTAAATTATTGAGCCCACCACGGAGCCTACCCACATTACCACACGCTATATAATTTGAAATTTAGTGAAGAAACCTTGAATAAATTTACAAATTTTAAGTCACACTGTAAAATATCATATTCAGTACTTATTCCATGCCATCGCAACTTTGTTTCCCTAGATAAAAAAAACCTTTTTCGTAATAAAAAAAATTGTCATCACTTTTCTATCCCACTTAAAAAAGGAAGAAAGTTCAATTCGTCGGACTCTTTTTTTTAACTTTACCAGCTATTTATGAAGTCAGTAATAGCGCTTGTAATAGTATTTAGTGACCAAATTTCTACCACTGCCTTAATTTTCTTGTCGGAGACACTGCAAATTTTGTATTTTTATGAATGTTCAGTACAGACATGTAAGTTTAACTCGTCTTCGTGTGCTATTGGTCTATAATGTAGCAAGTTTGGAAGGCGAGTGTGCCGGTGATTGCGCGCTCTGGTCGACTGACCGCCGCCCAGACAACCCACACCGACAGCAGGTAAACACTACATTAATTAGAATCACTTAAATACTATTATTAATTATCATCTCTTTCTGCTGGGATAAATCCTAAGACACCAATTCGTATAGTCAAAGCGCCATGTAAACAATTGCACTTTTCAAAAAGGTTTAGACTTAACGTTTATGTCACGCGACTAAAACCTTATGTGTTCCTTAGGCTGGTGTGCTGTCGATCGAGAGAAATATCTGTCATGGACTTCCTTTCCTTGCGTGTACAGTAGTGATTCAAATAGCTTTGGTTCATTCCATCTGTGCTGTCAAATCATAGTAGGTAGGTAATTTTATCCAAGGACTTTACAAATAAACCTTCGTAGTAGTCAACATTCATTTAGTATAACATATAAATGTGAATGATAAAAAACTTACCCGTGTTTCTATATTTAGGTAGCAACAGATTTATCTACAATAATTACAACTCATCATGAAAATGACAATGACTGACGCATTTAAAGAATTAATGCCTAACAAATTCATTGGAGTTTATCAATGTGTTTTTTCTTCTGTATTTTAATTAATTACATTAATTATTTTCTCGATCATTCTTATAGAATCACTTGTTCTGCTATCGCTCCGGCGGCGTCCAGATCAGAGAGTAACGTAATGAATAATATTTTTTGTTTGTCTATACTGCCCAGTATAGTGGGCTTTGGCCTCACCGCCTCTCGGTTAATCACTCAATGGGTGTCAACGTTACAACACCGCTCATCTAATTGCCACCAGCCTCTATCACGAGGTCTTATGAGCTGTTTTCAAACAACAATGACTTTTTAATCGGTCGATAAGTTGGCAGAATAAAAGTGGGGGTAAGAGGTTCAAATCGACAAATGTAACGCTGTAGTTGTCAAATTGAGTTTATAGTTTTTGTTGATGAAATTCAAGTTTGGTAGTCAGCGTGACGTGTATGCTTGGAAGATTATCTCATTCAGACCAACAATAAGTACCGAGTAGTTAAGGAATTTTGAGAAGCCAGTTTTTGTTTATGTTATGTTGAAAGATAAATAGGTAATTCATTACATAATTTAAATATCAATATTTATAAATATTATGTACTTTCTCGGCATGACAAACTTCGTTAAATCAATCCAGCTCACGACAAACCTATTTACAAATTTATTCCGATTTAAATTGACAAGTTGGAATAAATTTTAATAACGTTTAATTACGTACTTAAAACATCAAACACATTGTTCTTACCGCGGTGTAAATGAGCACAATAATCGGCGAAACCATATTAAAGTAACCGCGTTAGGTAAAAAAGTATGTCATTGACGTCAAGTATAATGCCTTAGCGACAAAATTTTTACGTAATACATTTTGTACACCCCGTTGTCTATGTTACGAACAGCTAGTTACACATTACACAGACACATTTTGTTAGTGGTTTAATTGTTAAGTCGATCGTTAAAACGTGAAACTAATATTAATTATACTGATTTGTATTGCGTCGTTGTTGGATTATAGGACACATTATCCCTACCTACCTACTAATACTATAAATGCGGATGCGAGTTTGTTTATTAGAAGTATGATCCAAACGTAGAGAACCGCAGAGCTCAGA
The DNA here is from genome assembly GCA_038024825.1 of Polylopha cassiicola. Classification (NCBI taxonomy): domain Eukaryota; kingdom Metazoa; phylum Arthropoda; class Insecta; order Lepidoptera; family Tortricidae; genus Polylopha; species Polylopha cassiicola. Next base: position 6,963,175 of record CP149044.1, on the reverse strand, counting down.
CCGAAAATGTGCGAAAATGCTTAATCACGCAAAATATTTGGATTGCTCTTTGTCACATACTTAAACGACGATAGCATAGAGATATTTTTTGTGTTTAATAGATAAACTTTAATTTATCGGTATGCATCAAAGTCTAAGGCTTTAAGGGCTCTCAAAAAAATTAGAGACATGTAAATACACTATTCGACAACGACTCAATCGATTTAAATAGTTTTTGATCTTATGCGATTTTTATCTTTACCTTAGTTACATAATTAATTATCAAGTAATAGACGATGTTCTTTATAATGTACGAGTATAATAGTCGATCAAACAAGGTTTGTAAGTAATTTTTTTAATGGAAGATTCACTGGAAAATGCAATCTCCTGAAACCAGGGCCTACCTGTAAAAAAATTGAACCTAAAAAATAATAACAGTAAATCGGTTTACATATCTTCAGAATCAATTTGGTACATATGACAGACGTAAGAACATTCGTCGCACCAAACAAGAATCTCGATCAAAATCAAAACTTGAGACAAACGTGTACAAACAGACAGTTAAAAGCAGATTATAATGCGAAACTTTTTTAAGTCATCGCGGCGGTGGAATGCGATCGGGTTAATAAAAAAATAAAATGACGTCTGCGAACGATTTTATCGGATTCGGACCGACACATAGCGAGATATTCGGACCGTGGGCTGCCATGCGCGGGCGCGGCTTTCGAAAATTGCATGCAGCTCATCTGACATTCAATTAAAATATTTTTTGTAATTTGTATAGGTACGCAACTTAATCTGAGCTGGTGCAAAAAATAGTAAAACCGCTAATAAAACACCTAGGTACGTAGGGTTTTCAAAAATATAAATTAAACTAACTTAAATATACCTACTAATTGGAGATAGATCATGAATACTACATCCCACAAAAGTGTCTGCTTGCTTTAAATCTAGTTAGTCCCCATACCTAATATGAGTTGATAGCTAGTATTTCTATAGTGACCACATTTTGACAAGACCAAAGTCCAAATGTAGATTTTGCATCAAAGTAATTGCCATTTATTCCGATTCAGGCTAATCTAACCTTAAAAGTTAAAAACTTAATTATACGCATTAATCCGATTATACACTCCATCAACCGCTTAACTGCATAATGGAGTGATTGTGTGGGAAGTTAAACGCAACTAATTAGCTTCAAAATATAGAAATAGGACTTGGCTCTTAGCGCGCGGCGCGTTAACTGCCGTTTTAAATAAACTCGAATCATCAAGAGCTTTGGGACCACTTTCGGAATAATCTCATGCGCATTGTCTACTATTCCAAATGGGTTCAAGATATTTTGAGCGTATTTTAAAAATAAAATTTTATTAACGATGAGATGACTATTATGTTCCCTACTATTGTTTTTTTAAGGTACCTATATACTAACGTTAAATATTAATATTGATTCAATGTTAGCATAAATCAGATATCAGTTTAGCCTTACCTGAAATAGGTACCTACTACCTACTTGTGGGTAGACCTCACGAATCTCAAATATCTTCTGAAGAAAGTAATTACATAGATAATATTTAATATTATATTACGATGTATTGGGTACCTCATTATGTCCTCTTATTAAGAATGCAAAACACCAGTATTTAATAAACTTAAGTTGGATTTAGATCAAAGATTTCATTCGCAGCACATTAATTGCAAGGAAACTGACGCCGCGGCGCCTTTTGGAAAATATTTATTTGAGAGCATAAGTTGCCGTCTCAGCCGTTCAAGTATTAGAGTGATAAGGTTGAAATGGTTACTATATTACAGGAAATACAAAATATTTTATGTTACCCTTATCATTATATATTGAATAGCCAAAGCCTGTAAGCTCGAATCCATTTGAGATCAAGGTCAACATCAAATCTTTATTCAGCACAATGGCCTCAATACAGTTTTTCTTATCAATAAAAAGTAGGTATAATAATATGCTTGTTTAAATAAACGTATGTATGTACTTACATTTGGTATAAAAAAACTTTTAGTCCAGTTTCGTTTTAGAGATTTTGTAGCACATCAGCGGACAATCGTGGTGTTACCAAAATAGCCAAAACCTACGAGCGATGAGATCACGGGTTTGAGTCCAGGATGAGGCGAGTTCCTTCACCCCGCCGTGGGCGAAGGCAGTCGAGTATTTTTAGGAATCACGTAAAGTACTTAACATTTTTTTTAAAGGGAATTAAGTGCGAACACGAACTTTTAACACTATCGGCCGTACCAGAAAATACCGGTCCAGCAATATAGGTACCTACCTACTTTAGGTAAGTATTTAAAAGTAAGAAATTGCTAAATTAGCTACACGCAATTTTTCTTTGGAAAGACGTTTTGAAATTGTAATTATCGTATATATACCTACTTATGTTTATACTGTGGGTTTCAGTAGATTTAGTGAGCTAAGACGAGATTTTTTGAGAGTGATATAAACGTTATACTTATAGATGTTATACAGCTATACCTATAGGTAGAAGAAAAACACAAAAACAAAATACTATAAGAAAAAACATTATTTTTAATTCAATAAGGAAAACGTACCTAAGTACATAATAAGGCTAAACAGAATAAAAAATTAAAACTTTAAATTAATGAACTGGACTTTATCAACAAATATTTTATATAAATTAACGGCGGTTTTCCTACAAAAACAAGGACGTTTATAAATCTACAGTATTGGAATGAAACAACTATTAACGGATTTAACTCGCGTATTTTTATTTTATTTTATTTGCTGACGTTTCGGATTCTTTACAGTTTCCATAATCGTAGCATGACTGAGCTGACAAAAGTCTAACGCTAAAGTCAGCTCAGTCATGCTACGATTATGGAAACTGTAAAGAATCCGAAACGTCAGCAAATAAAATAAAATAAAAATACGCGAGTTAAATCCGTTAATAGTTGTTTCATTCCAATGTGTAATAACCGCGAAGGCATCAGAAATTATTAAATCTACAGTACCTAATCTCTTGCAAACAGTTACCAAGAGTTTCTATTTTTTTTACGTTAAATTTGTGACGATGAAGACAACAAATGCAAGCATCTTTTCAAAAACAGAAGTTTCTAAATTATCGTAGTCGTGTAGTAGGCAGTTACCTACATTTGGCAGTTATTACAATTTTAACACAAGAGGCCCTATCAATAGGAAGTAATCCGTCATCCGTATGTGTCATGACTTTGTTCTTACACATGAATGGAAGGTATCAGGTTTTAATTTGGCAACACTATGTAATTTTTGGCACCCTACACTCGACAAGTATTAAAAATCCCATTTGCCCACAAAAAGGGTTTTTGGCATCGATATCGTGGTCATCATCACAGGTGTGGTCAGGCCGGTTGTAAAACTGCCAAAATTTTAGCATTATCTACAAATTAGCTACATGGTCGACTATTTACGATTATTTAATGTTGTTACTACTCGAAAACTAGTAAGTCTGCGCTGTTTAGCTTAAATTAGTTTTGCTTCTAAATTCGTTATAAGTGATTAACCATCACTATTGTCAATACTTTCTGCCTGGCCGTAATTTAAGCGACATGTGATACAATCTGAATTGTTCCAGGATTATTAAGATTATTATATCTCTCCAGCCAAAGTTTCTTTGGAAAAATTCCGGCCCAATATAAAATGCCAGTAACCTCCCAAAAAAGTGTTCCATTTAACCGACTCGACTGCGGCATTACATCACTCCACCACCAAATACGGTCATCGCAATTCTCGTTATCGCTATTTCCCTTTAAAATACGTTAATTAAGCGTCCTGAAAGCAAGGCGGCAGTAATTGGAGAGTTGATATTGTTTCAAAAAACCTGGACCACAATTGGTAATGACGTAGTGAGGTGCCTAAAAACCAGATTCTTGTGAAGACTTGTAAATCTGAGTGCGACGGAGGAGTTCTAATAAAGGGAATCAAGAATTGCTCTGCATTTACGAGTCGTGACGGCGACTCCGTGCATTATCAAAGTTAATACGTTATAATGGATGAATTTCAAAACGATCTTCTATAAGAACAGTTTCATGGTGGTCGAAGAGATAGGGAACACTGAAAGAAGAAACTATATTAAAGCAAGCCGGAATGTCTTGTCGTGGTTTGACTGACATTATTTTTCCTAGATATAGGTACCTATCCCATTACTAATTATATAATTTATATGCATAGTGTACTATATATAAATACTGCGCAAAATTTTGTAAAATAAAAATATATATTTTTTACCCAGTTCTTTCGTTGCCTAATTCCTTGTGTGGAATATCAATGTTTTTCTTTTAAAAATATTGAATGTATGTTATCAACATTTAAAACATTGAGGCTATTGGTTTTAATTAGCATTTAAAATGTTGTGTTATTTTTATTTTGTTTTTGTTGGGTGACTACGGAATCCTACATTGAAGACGTAGCCCGACACTTTCTTAGCAGTTTCCATTTTCCATTCGCTCATGTCAAAAAGCCTTTGATGTATGTTTAATCACTAGCAACCCAAAGTCCCACACCGAAGCGTGCCCAAAAAAATCTTTTTGACTCGCAGCAGGTTGTTGCGACTGGTACCAGTTTGGGCAGGTCAATAACCGGGGCGTATTTCGACAATGTCTACCTGAGGCGTGCCTACGCGCAGCCTTATGTGCGAATACGGTCGCCATCTTGGAAACTGAAAAAGGACGGCAATCTGTAAAAGTCACTGCTATAATGAACGTTGTCACTGCTGAAATGTCAATTCTTTGGACTCTTTGTGTATTCCTAATTATTCTGGGATGTAATTACAGGTATATGGTAAGTAAGTACCTCAAAATCTTAAAAAATATGTTAAAAATAATGTTTTGAATATGTTTACTGAGGAGTATAATACACTCTGCAGAGTACAAAAAAAATGTTGCCTTTTCACCTTCTTGCAAAGATTTGGTCACTCCAACATTTAATAGGTATTATGCAAAGTGATTTTGATACCTATATCGAGTTTAAACCGAACAATGTATTAGTAAACAATATCTACAACACATAGTCAAAATATAGTCTTTCAAATACATAAACAAACAAAAAAATCTTAAGTCCATTCACCAGGAAAAATCTGCATTATAATACTACAAAAAATACATAATATTTTCACGTAGGTATTGCTTATTCCTTTATTTTTTCAGTCGTTGTTCATCCTTATGACTGTGAGATAAAGTCGATATTTGTTTCTTTTTTCTATAATTTGGCTATGTAGTCAGTTCAAGGAACCACTCCTACGCATTAGGCAGGTCTAGTTTTTGTCGTTGGTCTTATTAATGATGAATCGTTCGACAGCGATGCCGGTTGTCGATGTACAGCATTGTTGGAATTATTATATTATATACGAGATAGTTTTTACATTTGGCTTTACTTCCTCTTATTTTTAGTCACAATTGCTTGTAGTATTTTCTTATTCTTACATTGAAATAAAACTTTAACGGATATAACTCATGTATACTTACTTATTACATTCCCGCATACTTACGGATTTAGCAGTATCCGTCTGCAAAGAATATTAGGATTAAATACGCGAGTTAAATTGTTTTGTTCTAATGTATATACGAGTATATTGTTTTATTCTAATGCAACTTATAATTATTTTTGTCGCTCAATACGGATGTATCGAGTAGGTAAATTAATATTACTTACTATCTTCCTCACATACAGATTTTATGGCTCATAAAGTTGTAAAGATCTTTCAAACTTCCTTAAATGTTCTACTATAAGGCATAAAATACACAGAAGTGGAACAATAAAAACTATATTTGAAAATCTGTTCGTATCGGACATTATCCATAGTTTTAAGAACACAAAATCAATCAATGCACGACGCAAACGTCATGAATCAAAATAGAATTAAAAAATAGAATTTTCTTTTATTTTGAACTCGTGCAAACAGACAGATGAGCCGTCAAGACATTGGCTATAACACTTCAGATAGTGAATATATAGAACTGGGCTAGCCAATAAAAAGCTGACAAAAAAATAGTGAACAAAGAATTTCTTATGAGTGTTATGTATGAGATGACTAACCGTTTGCATACATTTATTCATCCTAATAATGTATTTATGAACAGACATAATGTGTATTTATGTGTGGATGGCATCAACCTACATTGATTGACAATGTAGGTACACACAATATAAACACATTTATATTGTGTGTTTATACGGTAAACTTTTTGGTTAATACTACATTTTGCAATGCGACTTAGACAATTTTTACATAATGGTTCAAAAGAAACTGTATAAGTACTCACAAATTTCTGTTTTGAAGACTCTTCTATCGCTTTAATGATGAAATTTGGAAAGGAACAACTCAACACTAATATTTACAGATTACTATTACTATAACAGCCAAAGTAACAGAAATTTAGTACTAAATAATTAATTATGAACGAAATAAATCGTCTCATTAAAATCCAATAGCATTATTAGTATGTAATAATGGACGGAAGAAAGAAAACACGATCACATCACGCCCACGGCACATCCACGGTTTCAGAGGCGGCACAATTCTCTTCCCATCACAGCGTAAAAAATATCAATTTAGAATAAATATAAATATAATTATCAATTTATCATCAAACTAATAAGCACCAAACTAGGTCAAAGTCAAGATCACCTAACATATATAATCGCTAGAAATATGTGAACCTGTGAAAATATTGAATAAAATTACACTTAGGAGCCCACTTTTAGCATATAAAAAATATATACCTAAACGAATATGACGCCAAACACTTAAATAACCCACATATTTCTAGGGTCTCAGTGAATAAATATGTGGAAGAAATTTTACCTTTACTGTAACCAAAAATATGTAGGTTATTTAAGGTACTCATTGTTATCCACCGCTTTATGAATAAGAGTGTCACGGTAGGCTCAAAATTTCATAATAATTCCTTAAGTTTCTGGAAAAAAGATGTTTGTTATTTTCTTTCGTTATATTATGATTGTTATTGTAATAGTGTGATGTAGCCTGTGCTTCTCGGGCGGCGATAAGTGAACATTTTAACAGTGGGTGCGCGGGCGCAGGCCCACGCCCGCCATACTTTAGGTCAAACGGACAGTCCGCTTTCTTTACGCGTTTAATATTATTATCTTGTATCCCTAGGACAAACCGAGATATTATATATTTCAGGGTTCACCTCTCTACCTAATATTGCATTGAAATTATAGTTAAAAAAGTTTGTTACTTAAACGAGTAATGTATTGGTTCTGTAGATTATCAATACATAAAAACTTTTATGATACCTCTTAATGAACCTGTGATATTCATTAAAAAAAACTTGATCATTTACGTAGTTTCTTACCTAGATAAGAAACTATAATCTATTCAAGTGTGCGATGCGCCTTGCATTCCCGCTCAACCAGTCACCGATGGAAAGTGATTTATTCCGGGCCTCTACAATGACATGTAGGCGACTGCTCTAACTGTACCGAGTCCACCCCTTGCTGTTTTCCCGCCCATTGTATCAACAGCTATTATAGTGTAAAAACGTTAACTGGCCCAGAAATTGACCTTTTGAGATCAGACCCTAGACAAGTGCCAATCGCTAGTAGCAACCGAACGAAACAAACGAAAAACAATGTTGTCAGTTTTCGTTCGCGTATATTGATTCCGTAGGGACAGTTTCGAATTCGTTTCGTTCGGTTACCAAGGGCGTAGCTAGGATTTTGTTGTTACATCATCATCATCAACAGCCTGTAGCAGTCCACTGCTGGACATATGCCTCTCCTATTGCACGCCACTGTGCTCGATCTTCGACTGCTAGCATCCAGCTCCTGCCTGTGTAATTACACCAATTTGTATTTGGAGAAAAGTTTAATAACGATACCGAGGTTGACAGATACGTATCCGTTATAGTAAATATGTACTAGGTACTATCAACTGTGCTGGCGATGTTACACCTTTAAGGCAATAATCGCTTGAACGACCCTGGTACCTGGCGGCTGTGTGTGAAGCAACAAGTGCAAGCAATTTTTTTCTAAAATGGCGTACCCCGAAAGCATCCGATAGTACGTATGAACAGAACAATGTCTACAGCTTATCCCTCAAAGAAAGATTTATCACGATTATCCCGAATATTGAATTAACGAGACAAAGATATTTTAACTGGAACAGATATAGGTACCTATACTTATATTACAAACAATAAAATAGGTTTAAAGGTTATAAATACTAGACGAATCACCATAGATAAATAAGTAGTTTATCATTTGCGATCAAGTCACTGAGATCCTAAATAACATTTCGTTCTACTAATTCAATCACAACATAGGTAATCAAAGTGCTACACAACATCAATACAACAAAGTTGATCAAAATGGCACAATTCGTTTAGTTAGAGGGCCAGTTAAATGCATTACGCTTTTTCTTTCAAAAATTACAGACAAATTGTAACTACAGTAGCGTATTAGCTTATTAACATAGAACGTTGACGGATGTCGCTTCTAGCTATACAAAATAGCGTCTAAAGATGCGCGTGAGTCACTGGGCCGTGAATCAGGTTCCTTGGAAAGATCGATCTCGTTCATTCATATCTTTAATGGCGTTTTTTATTCATTGATTGATTTTAGAAAATACCGTTTATGGATACTGCCTATTTGGACATTTATTTTTATAGTGTCACTGATTCGATATTTAAAATAATAACACTATAAAAATAAAGAAAAATATAGATGTATTAGAAATTACAATAAGATAATAGTTATACTGACTGCATCATCGAAATTTCTTGAATTCCATTGAGAAATACTAATATACTCATATAGTTTATTTTGTTACAATTCGATATTAATTCGTCTTGGTTGTAACTAAAAGCAATAAATAGCCAGTCTGCGCGCGCGCACACGTGCTGTCACGGAAAGCTCGGCTCGTCACGCTTGGGTTTTTCCACTGTGCTTCGGCGTTGACAAAAAGCTTTGTTAACAATTATAAAACAAAAATATAAATAAAAAGGTACACTAAATAAAAACTGTATGGTAAAAAAGAAATTGAATACTAAGTGAGTGGTATTATTTTAATATTCCCAAATGAAGTACAGATAACGGAAGATCCAAATAACGTCAAGATCTTATTAAAGGTTAGTAATTACTATGTAAGTAGGTATGACTATTTTATCCATAAATAAGAATACCTAATAATAATAATAATAAATGCTATTTGATTGTACGGTAGCCAAGTGGAGTGAACTCGGATGTCTAGTGCACGGGAATAGCTGTCGGTTTGTTTGTTTATGTCGCGCGAGACTAAGTGCCGCGACAAATTTATCGACTGCGATACAAAACGGTTGCTGATATTCGTAACATCGACCGTAACTTATATATGATAGCTGTATACTACTATGACTATTTTATTCAGTTATTACGGCATTAAGTTTTAAATAGTTATCCGCCATTTTTGGGTTGTTAGAAAGAACCAGAAAGTAGTCACATTTATGTTTAAATCAACAAGACTTATGTAATTTGCTTGTTACTATTTTCAAGAGCTCATCGGCCGAATGCGACGATTGGTCTGTAAAGATTAACAATTTCGGATGAAAATATTTAAATCTTTCGTTTTTCAACGACGCAGAAAAGCTGTCACGCCAAACGGAAGCGACGCAGTTTTGTTTTTAAAATCACTTCTCTTAGGGCGTTGAAGACCGTATTTTTCTTAACCACTGGCTGAATGACAAGTGTCCAAATACACATAAGGTTGAAATTGTATCAATTTCTATGGTAATCTGTGGGATTTACTACCTTATTGATTTGCATACCCCGAGAAAGAGTTTGTTAACGATACGAGAGATATAGATATAGGAAGCGTTTAAAATATATTCGACACGGTAAACGACCTTTTCTTTGGTTACTATAGAAACTCGAATCGATTATGTAAATAAACATTCTTTCGTGTATTGTATGAAGAGTATTTTCTTGCAGTTTAGATATATAATTACTAAAATTTAGAATAAAATATTTTATTTAAACAAAGCACTTACTTGTTTCTTTGTAGATGCCTAAGTTTGACGGACTTATACTTAACCTGCGACCTGCTGAGCATTTGTAAGTGGTCTGATTATTAACATTAAACAACAATCGGATTTGTGGTTCTCTTTGACCAATTGTTTATTAAATTGGTCTATTTGTATTTAAACAAGTGAATCGTGTTCGAAGATACATAGTAGCGCTGTATTTCGTAAACTGATGAGGCGGAATGACAGATGAGCGCAGAAGCGAAACGAAAGCTGTCACGTGACTACTTTAAAATAAAATGAAAAAACATCTCTATTCCTGTACCGGACTTAACTCAGCCGTCAGTAGGAGACAAAGAAGCACGTCATAGGAAGAAACCATATAAGTATGGTAACTGGTATTAAATTAAAATTATTATTTGTATTGTATCTAACTGTATCCCATGGTATCGACCTTGAGACATTTATTACTTTGAAACTTCAAAATATATAAAGAAAATGAAGCTGAATTATTTTCGTTGTATTTATAATAGGTACCTACCTATCTGTTGGTTTTTAATCATCCCTCTGTATTACACCTTCTAATGGTCAGTTTTTGTAATACGTACTAGAATTTACAAATTTAACAAATTGAAAAACAAAGCCCGTTTACTTACGCTCTGAATTATAATCGACGCCTATCTATACTAATATTATAAAGAGGAAAGGTTTGTTTGTTTATTTGGATTGAATAGGCTCTAAAACGACTGGATCTATTTGAAAAATTCTTTCACTATTGGGAAGCTACACTATTCCCGAGTGACATAGACTAAAAAAAAAGACGATCCGTGCGAAGCCGGGGCGGACAGCTAGTCGTTTATAATTTTCAAACATACCGACAATTTGAACACACGTAAATCCAATCCAACCGAATCTCGTCGCCAAATCACGCTTCATTCATAGCTAACGCTGCAGCGTCGCGTCGGTTGCTTACATAACAGTTTTTGTTTATTAAATTATAATTGTCGCTGATCGAAAATAATCGTGTGACAGCGGCTCACCGGCGCAGGCGCAGCGCGGTTCAACGACCGGTGCTGGCACAGCGCATTCCTCAAATTGATTAGAAAGCTAGATGCACGAGTACATGCTCACATGTTATACTTGCTAACCGTTAACATTTGGAAATGAAAGTGGTTTTTTGAACGACATATTTTAAAGTAGATATAGGTTCATGTATCTGCCTTTAAGGTGAGTAGTTAGTTAGGTAACTTAGGAAGATCGGAAAACGATGTATCTGATCAGGATATTGTACCGTCCGTACGGACGTAACATAGTTCTTCGTCAGCCAAATCATTTGAGAAGTTAAGGCGTGAAACAATAACTAAAATAATGTAGGAATTCTAACTAGGTTACTACTGGTACTGGTTTTAGTTTAGGCTCCAACAATTATTTTAAGCTTTTTCCTTAAAAAAAATCTAATTACCTATAACTAAACTCAAAACCCATTATACTTATATTATCATAATTAAATCATTAATGAAATCATAACATAAGAATCTAATCAATTTTGTAATAAAAGAAATAAGAAACGGCAAACTTGAATTAATTCAATAAGGACGACGAGATTTTATTTTTTGTTCTAAAATAAGTCAAAGCCACACCTGTGTTAAAAATGCCGGATGAAATTTAAATCATAAATTCAAAAACTAACTTGAACATTTCATTATTTATACTTCCTTGAAATAGTTAAACGATAGACAAACTATAATTAAGTTCAGGTAGATATATATCCTTTGTGTAATTGAGTATTTCCCTATTATTTCGACATTAAGGTTGTTCAAAAATAAACTGTACCCGACTAGTCAGAGCTAACATAGTTTACTTGCTGTTTTAGTCTGTCAAATATGTGGGTATTAATCTAAACTACTCACGAATATGTACGATAAGAGAATCTTTCATTTATTAAGTTTTTCATAAATGCATTTTGAGTACCTACTGGTTTTTTATTTCAAGATTTCTGCCATCCCTCCAGATCTTTCATACTAATACTGTCTACTACGAATTTGCTGCAAAGATTCCGAAACATCAGCAATCAATAGGTACTAATACCCAAGTTAAATCAGTCATCGGTCTTATTCCAATTTATAATATTCTTACTAATCATTACGATAAACTCCTGCATTCGTTAACTAGACATATTTTTGTGCGTTCGCTCTTATAAATGACATATAGCGAAGCTTAATGTTGCAAATTAGCTCTACCTGGTCGAACCAATGTTTAAGAGATTATAAATAAGTAACGGATTTAGCAATGGCCCCAGGTAGGTAATCTGTTCTTAGAATGGAGGTCAGCCACGTCTAGGCTTTTGATTGGACCTAAAGGTTACTATACCATAGAATTAAAATATCACGCTTACAACTGATAGGTGATAATTTAACTTTTAAAAATATATATACAAATATATGACCAGAGCGGTCGGTATTTTTTATTGGTTCCGTATCGTTTATTCAATTCGTTTCACTTCTTCGGAAAAAGAATTTTAAAAAAACCTTTAGGTTTCTCTTTATGGATTGACGGTAGTGGCCAAATATGATACATATTATCATCAATAGTTTGCTTAACGATGATCAGTCAGTCAGTTAGTCTACAGAAAGTAATAATAAGCAGTGTACCAGAGTGTACCTATACACTATGCTTAACAAAGAAATGGACATACACCAACAGACTCCTAAAAGAAATAGGTATATGTATCGTATCATATGACTATATAATTTAGGAGTTCACGCCACACTCATTAACTTCTCACGCTGCCCGTTTAATCACTTCTAAAATAAATTCACGATGATATTACAAACAAAACTTAATATATCTTCAAAACTCTAATAGGTACAGAATAAGCTTAGTATGTACCTATTTCTTCAATGTTCAAAAAATGTTTTATTTCTACGGAAGCCAATGTACAAATACACCACAAAAACCAATACGGTGAAAAGACGTCAATTTTATATTGGTTATTTAATATTAATTATATCCCAATTAGCATTGAATTAAAGATCGAATCCTCCACGGTTGTAATTAAGAGTATGGCATTAATTTCGCGACGACATTCCAGTATGAACACAACAGACAAATACTACTCTTTGCGGTATATCCGCATTTCACATAAGTGTAAAAGCTTATATAAACTTAACTAAAATAAATACAAATTATTGAAACACAAGTTTTTACAAGATGAATACGAGTACTCTCCAGCCCTTCTTTTCTTACCTCGTCATACGATACCGTTTCTATACATCCCTTACGAAATATACTATGTATCTATATACTGTATAAGATCAATAAATAAATTAAAAGTTAATGCTAATTATTTATTAAAGCGCAACAGTTGAGATTGGCCTGATAAAGTAGGTTATGTTTGTAATTATAAAGGGAGGCTTCCGCGGTAAACATTTGAAATTAGGAAAACGTCTATTCTATGAGCTAAGTAACTACAGTACTGAATTGGAATGAATCCCCGAAGGCATCAGAAATTATTATACAGTACTGAATGTAAATATTTTTTTATCGAAATATGCGTCGAGTATTATCGAAACACAGATGAATTGTGTTGCAAATTTCACAAGCATGAAAGTCAGTGGTGCGACAAGTTTTATCACGAGCTTTCGACAAAGCTAGCCGATTAAATGTCAGAGTTAACCGACAAAAGCCAAACCATCATTGCGAAACGGAACCGGGTGGTGGTTTAAAATACAGTCAAGCGTGAGTAAGGCCAGTTCGAAATGGTTCTTAATCATTTCTCATAGGCGGGTCATGAATATGTAATAACTATAAAACGTTTTATAAAACTGGTCAATTGCGAAACGCAACGCTTTTTTTATGGAGAGGACCCATTTAATTTTATTATTTTGGGTATTACCTATCTACGTTTGAAAGGTCTACTATCTAAGGAAAACTTAAAATTAACCTCAGAAGGGTTCTATTATTAGTTGGATAATAAAATTTGTCGTTGGAATTATTATAAATTGTTCAGAGCTTTATAGGGATTTGTTTTGCGTTGTGAATTGTATCGTATTTTATTAAGATTGCAAACAACTCAAACCTCCTATATATCTTAGTACAAGTACAATAAGCGTTATGCAGATTTAAGCGCATCAGAATTATCGTATTTATTATGGTGTCTGAAATATGTCTTTGCTTCAGTGGCTGTTCATCTGTAGCTTACAGGGTCTTAATTTAAGTGCCTCCACAAATAAAATATTATTTCCATTCATGTTTAAGCAATCCGTTTCTAAATGTAGATACCTACTGACTATCCTGATACTTTTATAATTCCATAAGAATATATCAGTGAAAGAACGATGTAAGTAACTGATAAACTATACTGGGAACATATTAATTTGCTGAGAAAAAACTTCGTTAAAATTGCTCATTAATTAAAAAATAAACGTCATTTAATTCGAAAGTGGATCGTATCGTTCTAAGAAATGTAAACAGATTGTGGTGATGTCGTTTTAATGAAAGAAAGTAAAAGAAATTTTATTTCTTTATTACAAGTACTAAAATACTCAACCCGTTCATTTGGATGTTTACTTTACGAGCTATTTCCATGGAAATCAACAATTTTGCTTCTACTGATAGCAGTATAATAATAATTTCTGACGCCTTCGCGGTTATTACACATTGGAATGAAACAACTATTAACGGATTTAACTCGCGTATTTTTATTTAAATATAAGGTAGTTTGCATAACTGTATAAATCACTTTAGCGTTAGACTTTTGTCAGCTCAGTCATGCTACGATTATGGAAACTGTAAAGAATCCGAAACGTCAGCAAATAAAATAAAATAAAAATACGCGAGTTAAATCCGTTAATAGTTGTTTCATTCCAATGAGCAGTATAATAGTTCAAAGTAGTATTTGCCTAACATTTACTTACTACGATGTATCAATCGAAGTTCGATCGACATTTATGATTTAATATTATTAATTAAAATAATAACGATAGGTAGTTCCAAGATAAGAGTAGATAAATCCCACTGGGGTCTTAATTTTTTTATTTGCCGTGTTTTTAAGATCATATACTATGATTTATATTACCTTTTTAAGATGATACAAATGTGTTCAATATACACGTTTCCGCACTTGTTTTAATTTGTTTTAGGAACGAGGTCGGAGAGCGAGGTATAAATACAGATAAATTTAGCTAACGCAAATAAAAACGCGTCGCGTCCTACGCTAAACCTTCGGAAACTACGCTAACTTCGACCGGAGACAAATCAATGGGTTCCGTCAGTGTGACTATTATTGTCATCATGATTGGAGAATCCAATTCGACGATACACTTAAAAAACAAAAAATATATAAGTTAAAATGTAGGTATAATAATATGTGTTTAATGTACATAATCTTCAAAACTAAATGCGTCGTTTGTGTTCTTAAGAATATTATTTTTGAAATTGATTTTTATGTCATCAAAATATGTGAAATAACGTCCCACACCGGTTCGGCCAATTGTTTAAACCTTCCATCAGTAAAACACCGAATACCTGTTGCGTTTCCGTACTTAACTCTGTTTTAATCAATAATAATGACCAAAGTAGATATTAGAGCAAATAATAACGATTACAACGGTTATTGTGGCGACTCCGGCCACTACATGTAAGGGTATTGTCGAGACGACTTCCTTTGACGGACACCCCCTGTGGGCGACAGAGTATGTAGGTACTTACATTTATAGACGGGCAAAAACTAACTATTGATTATCTGTAAAAATGTATTTAATTGAAAATGAGTGCAGATAATTTACTACGCTTTCATATGTTTTTATATACTTACAGAAGTTACTTCAGAAAGGATCGCCAAAAACTCAAAACTAGGTAACCTGAAATACCGTACTGTAATATATTTCGTGTGGTTTTATTGTAGCAGTGTGTAACCATTTACTGACTTTGCGGGCGATTTGTTTGCTATAAATAAAAAGATCACCTGTGCGAGCTATCACTATACTAAACGGTTTGGTCTGTATTTATAAATGGCAATAACATAAAACAAAATACATAAATAATAAGTATATGTAATCCCTACTAATATTATAAATGTGAAAGTAACTCTGTCTGTCTGTCTGTTACGCTTTCACGCTAAAACTACTGGACCGATTTAAATGAAATTTTGGTAAAAAGAAAGTCTGGAGCCTGTGAAAGAACATAGGCTACTTTTTAACCGACTGAAAAAAAAGAGGAGTTCTACGCGGACGAAGTCGCGGGCGGAAGCTAGTATCATATAAATACCTATCATTTTATCTACGATGCTATTGATGTTAATTAAACTATACAAAGACATCTAATATCCGAAACTATCTTGTAATACCTGCACTTCATATAGATCATCAATAATTGATTTATTTGATAGCGACATTACCTGATCGATGATAAAAGAAATCTAGAAAAATAAGATTTGAAACTAGATATCTTGGTTTTCTAAATCGACGACGTCTCGGAGACGCTCCCTCGACCTTCGCCGACGCCGCAGTAAATTATTTGCCAGTGCAAAGTGCACCACACAACGGACCAACTGTTTAAATTTACCAAAAGTCTGATGCAGCACGATCAAGGGAAATAAATAATTTAAATGAAACTAATAAAGTCGATTATTGAACACACAAAACAGGAGCACATATTGAAAACTTCGTAGCCGGTTCTCAGAGGTCGCCTTGTCCTGGTGACATTGGGTTAATTGAAAAATGACTTTATGCCCGACCTTCAATGAGCTATTCAACTGTGACACGCATGCGACTCGCTGTGGGAACCGAGGAGCTCCTGCCGGGAGACGAAGGAAACACGTCATCATGCCGAAATGTTTATTCAAATTCATAATAAAATTGGATAAAATAATCTTTGGATTGATTGCATATAAATTGAAAATTATCAGATTGCATAATCAAATTTTTCATTAAAAAAAATAAAATGCAATCCCGGGTATTGCCATGCAGAAAACTAAAACTCAAATTTAAGTGGGTATAATTTAAAACCTAAAATCAAGTTTTATGATGCAAGGCGTACGACAATAATATTGATCTCTATTGATTCTGATTGCTATTCAAAATTGTTGAAGTAAACATTTTATAATCACAATAATTATAATAACGTAAACAAACAATAAAGTATAAAATATTAAAGCATGTCAGTCTAGCATTTTGTCTTAAAACAATATAATAAAAAATAAACCGTCATGCATACTCGCGAGTTGAAATTGTAAAAATAAAATAAAATTGTCATGCGTTAGAAATGTTTAGTACTTGTTAGTCAATTGAATTCAAAACATGGTACATCACAAATACATTTAACTCGACGTGTATAATTTGTATAATAATAAATAATTTGTATAAATTAAATGCGAGAACGAGAATCTCGGAGGAAAACGGAAAAACGTTTATAAAGATCACAAAACTACTGTAGTCACGAAACTTACGAACTAGGGAAGCATTTTTTCGATATCCTCCGGGATCTTACATTTGTCGGTAATATATAACAATTTTCTTACATAACTAGTTTAACATTCTATGTTACAAATTAAATGGAAACAAATGAAAATGCAGTTAATCACTATCACGAACAAGAATAAAGATGTTTACATGGTCAGCGTTTAGAAATTTCAGTGATCAATGTTGACTGTATTTCATATTATTTCAGATGTTGGCGGAGTTAATAGTAAAAAAGTAATTAATTTTAGATTTGTAACACAAAACGTTTTATTAAAAACGGTGGACAATGATTGACAAAATGAGGTGGAACTTGATTCTGCGTTAGACGTGCCGGAATGTATCTGAAACAAAGAAAAAAACAATAAACCACATTGATTACACGTAAAACAAAATAAGATAATGTTGAATAAGTGAAAAATAAAGAAGTTATAAGGACAATATCGCAGAGTAATCCTCCTATACCCTGAGTGATCTAGGAATTGAAACAAGGGACGTTCCAAACGAAGAGATGTACTCTATAGGCGCATTAGGCTGTGACGAACCGACCATGGAGGGCGGACCAAGATTAATACGACAAGAGTGACTATACACTTTCGAGTAAAATTTTTGGATCAATAGTTGGGACAATGAATTATCCGGGATTCAATGGAGGGTTGAATGCTTTTTAGAAATCTGTAACAAAACCGAACCCTTTCCCAACTTATGCTGTAATGTTTACTTTACAGAATAATAAGCAAAATACACTCTTATATTTATCGTTTTTCAAAAAGCTTTTATTTGGTAATATTATGATAGCAACTTGTAGCAGCGCAGATGTTGCACGTGTGATGAAATTACACATTAATAACATTAAAATACAGACTTCTGTTCTAAAATGACACCAAATGTCATATGCCTTGGTGCCTTTAAGTAAGGTATTTTGTTTAACTGAATAAACATATATTTTGTAAGTGCGCAAAACTCACGCATGGCATAGCAACAACGTTGGTTATCGGAATAGAACGGTCTTTATCAATCAGTTTCGTCATGGCCTCGATTTGTCCGTGCCCTGCGATAATCTTCACGATTGTCGGATTCTTAATCCTATATATTACTACCAACAACCACTGATCTATGATAGCAACCAACATATACTACTTCGTAGCCCTTTGTATCTGGGCAGTCTGTCCATTGTATTGAGACACCTATCGGGGGCAAACAGTGTGTAAAAATGAAGGTCTATGTTGTTGGTAATAAAATAATAGTGTTGCCAAAAATCTTTGATAACTACTTTTGCCTAGTTAAATATATATTTTTTTACAATCTGTCCTCAATCGTGAAGGTTATTAGAACCTGTTATACTCGATAGATATATTTAAGTTCGTTTTATCTTAACATTTTTTTAGAATAGATAAAAACATAACAAATTTATATAGTATACTTAATTCAATTTGCGTGAATTTGTTTCGGTAAATTTAGAATCTTCTGTTACTGAAATGAAATCAAAAAATGCTCACAAACTAAACCGTGGTAAATTAATAAATTGACACTAAAGTTTTATTTAGATAACTGAGTAACAATTTTGCCCACCGAACACGTAGATTGCTACAGGGATCATTTAGCATTCAACTCTAAATAAGAAAATAGATACCGAACTTAATTAGTGCGAGTTATTTCTGAAACTAACTTTAAAATGTTCTAATGTATGTGTAAGTAAATATTTCTCAGTTTCAATTAATGTCGTTTGTTCTGTGATATCATCGAAATAAAAGGTAGTACAATGAACTGTGCTTATGTAAACAATAATTTAAAAATAAATAGAATATTGTAGTTTTCCGTCGGCATACCTCATTAGTCGTTGTTACGTAACCTTTTAAATTGAACCTTGTGTCGTAAGCCTTAATGATTTTTAAAGTGTTTATAATACGAGATATTCTACGCAATGGAAGTTTTCAGTACAATATGTAGGTTGGCAACCGAAGCAGCTGAACAAATTGTTACTTCGAACTTCTTATATTAACACAAAGGTATTGTTCGTCAGATCGGAGAAACAAACTAGCACGCTGATAAAAAAAAAACAGGAAAAGTGTAACTGGACGCACTGCAATTTACAACCAAATATAGGTAAGTAGGTACTATCAACTGTGCTGGCGATGTTACACCTTTAAGACAATAATCGCTTGAACGACCCTGGTACCTGGCGGCTGTGTTTGAAGCAACAAGTGCAAGCAATTTTTTTCTAAAATGGCATACCCCGAAAGCATGCGATAGTACATATATACATTTGACATGACGGTTATGGTGTATTGATAGAATTTTAAGTGAAACGGCGTTTGGAAACGATCTGTCTTGTTGATATACTATGGCTAAGTGAATATTTGGGAAACTGTAACTTCCATGGAGATGATACCGCGCATGCCATAATACCAACATATTTTTAAAATAATATCAAGGTAATTTTAAACATACGCCACCGCATGGCCCCCGCTATCGCACTCGAGTTGCCCATCGATAACTAAATCCCTATGGAGATATCGGCGAAGGACGGCCAAGTCGATATTATATCGATAATTGCCGATTTATGTGGAACAATTTAGTGTAATTGCCCGATTGTGAGAGTTGAATGAAATAGTGCTGTCTTAATAATAAATGCAAAAAATATGTTAAGTTTTTTAATTGATATAAATTTTTTGTCCATATTTGTACGTACAATTAGATTAGTAAATATATAAATGGGTGTATTCACGCAGGTAACTATTCCATCTCAAATCATTACATCAATTTTGTTTAAAATAGTTATAACTTTTAAAATGTATGTGAATAAAACTGAATTGGTTTGTTGCTTACATCATTTATATCTGGAGAACTGCTGGACAGATTTTGATGAAATATAGCATCATGGAGTTATTCTATTAGCAAGTATGTTAATACTTGCTACCTTTTACCCGTGCACCCAAATAAGGAGTAATGTTTTTAGATTACATATGCTTTTCCGGACAAGATGAAGTCTGCTGAAACCGCTAGAAGGTATATTAAAAAATCAAAGACAATGCTGACTTTCAAAACTCCAATACCCATTACGTGGTATCATTTTATAGTTAAAGCGATAATTTTTAACTAATAATGACGGATTAAAATCCACTCCCTTTCTAAGAATCAAGGTGCACCTGCGCGTTGGTTGGTATCTATATTTTAGAATTTCGTTCTTTATAGTATGTTATCACTCTTAAGATAATGATTATAGTACATAACTGATTATTTAATCACGAGACAACTGGCGACACGCTTTATTACTCCAATTCATTATCTAAGTACACGCTACTGATTAAAAATAAGCTTCATATTTAAAAGATAATTTAATTCTTTGAAGCCAGTGATTACGTTTATCTGAAATTTAAGGTCTTGCCGCCAAAGACATTATTTACAAATTAACTTGAATATCTTTATATAATGATAATCATTATAAAAAATATCCAGTATTTTCTTTAAATATTTATATTTATATATATATATATTTTTTGTTATATAACAAGAGTTATATTTAAAGAAAATACATAAGAAAATTGATTGAAATTTTAACTCAAAAACATAAAGCAGCATAGTAGCATAAAATACATTATTATACATACCATTGCTGCGAGGGGCTAATTTGGAAGCGCTGCTTTAAGAAGGGGTACCTGAAATAATTAAGTTTTATTAGTATTAAAATTTTATTCATGATGAGAAACGGATTACCCCTACACCCTACTATTATAACGCACCATATATTATTATAGCTTTCCTAAGAATCCACGTATTCAATAAAATGTCCGATTATATGATTCAAGCCTTCGTTGTAATAAAAAAAGCAAAGCCATTTTCAAATTAATCTTGCAATTCCATTTAAAACACGTCATAAAAAGAGAACAGGAAAAACAGTTTGAAACTGCAACCTCGGTGGAGGAGCAAACAACTCCCATTCATAAAAATATAAAACTACAGTGCAAACACACACGCGCGCAGGGTGCAGCGCCATTCACGTAAACGCCGCGCGCACACACACAAACCCTACTACGATAGTACGATAGGAGTACTATAAACGGCGCTACATTTTCCAGCTCAACTTTGCAGCCTACATAGAACATATATCTTAACAGGCGAATTTCAACTTTATATTAACTGAGCTAAACCTCAAAATCGTCTGCACAGTTGCCGCTCTTATCATACAGCGAGAGATAGACTTTAGCATCCGTTACATTAGAGTTGATTTTCAATTGTGTTTGTACTGAATACGTTCGAGCTACGTCCGGCTAGCGCTTCCGAGACGTCTGTAGATCCAGACGGTCTATTTATAGATGCGTTAGCGATTAACTCGCTGCAGTTAATGCAGGAGGCGGCAGACAGTTCCGTATCGATTCGAGTTGTTTGACTTAACTCTAGTAGCGAGTACTATTTACTAACCGAGTGCAATTAAAATTACGATATCTACATATTTAGACCCTTGATTTGGTACAACGGAAGGAAGATCTTTTGTAGTTTCATGAATGTGAACGATTATAATATCAGGCTGTCAAGCGTGTTTATTATTAATCGAAATATATCGATAAACATAAAAGCAATTTAAAAACGATTTTCTTTGATTTTTATTTTAAAGTTAAACCCGAGATGTTCTGAACTATTTTTAATAAACAAGGAAAATTTTCCAGGCCCTGAAAACAAACAGGGACGTTAGCATTGCAATAGACATCGCCCCAGATTCCAGGTTAGGCACCGGCGCCGGCGTCGGTGATAAACGCGTGATAGCTTATCGTGATGCGAGATACTGCACTATTGTAAACATAAACAATACACTGTTTGTATAAACTGTGTGGACTAAACGGTGTTGATGATGAACTGTAAAGGTATGACCTGGACGGGTAGAGCGTAAAGTTTTTGTCGTGCGAGAACACATGTGTCGCTGTCATACTTGTGTCAATAAGTGAATGGGTGACAGTCATAGATGCTTTTTCACGTTACAAATACCTTTCCTCCAGATATTCGAAGTTACAAACTAGGTAATTAATTAAATTCGATATATCTTAAGTCTCTCAATCAAGGTGATTTGTTAATACAGTGAAACCTGGTTAACTGGGTCTTCCAAGGGACCTGTAAATTAGTCTCACTTAAAGAGGTATTCCACTTCCACAGTGTCCCAGATATCTAGGTATAAAAAAATACCTGTCTCATTTACAGAGGGTTTCATTAACAGAGGTAAGAAAAGAGGTAATCTCTGTTATAGAGGTGTATTCAATAAAGCAACGTATTTATTTTGTAAACAATTCACTATTTTCCATAAAAAATATCAAAAATGTGGTTTAAAGACAGTTCTCCTGAAACTAATAATTCGTTGTTGACGTTTACAAAATTATTAAAAGTTGGAGGCAGATTATTTTACTGATTCGGGCACTGACGTTAATTTTAGTTTTTTTTCGTAATAATAAAGTCTTTGTCCTCGTTTCGGTCTTTTTTAAATAAATACCCGATTAATAGAGAAACCGCATTAAAACTAAGTTATATAAGGGCCGATTTAGAGAAGTTCGAGTAGGTAAAAGAGAGAGGAGACATCCGAGGTCCGAGGTAGCCTATGTGTACCTACTGATTTTATCCCAGTTACAGAGATAAATACACGCGACTTCTCAATTATAGAGGTAATTATGACAAGAAAATAGAAATAACTTATCCCAGATAAAGAGGTTGCTTTTGTCTTACTAACAGAGGTAATTCATAGCCAAGGTGCCGGGACCTCAGCATGTGTTCCAGATATGGAGGTTTTTCACTTATCCAGGTCCCTCTTAAACAAGTTTCACTGTACATTAATACAATTTAAATGGTCCTTGTGTTAAAAGTACTTGTGAATGATAGACAAAGGATAATCACTAGAGGATTTGGTACCTACTGTATAAATGTATGTGATCATTATATTAGTCTACAGCAGTAATCCGCAGACAGAGCGACCATAAGATCGTCATCGCATGAATGTCATATTGAAACTGTGAACATAATGAAACACGATGGTGTATATAGTATATATATACACTATTAAGGCAACATTTCGTTCATGTTCATAATTATACACCTGGGGAACATTTTAGAGAAAATATCTGTATGAATTAATACAATACATTATTCTGCTTAACTTTGGTAGATAAAAAAATGGTATTACTTACTTAGAATTATAGAATGGTATCCTGCGGATGCGATTAAACGGCGGGGTTTCATTGATTATTTTATTTACGCGGAAGAAGTTACAGGACACAATATACTTGGTAAAATAATAAAAACACGCACACACGTTGCATTTAATTACTTTCTGCAAGTGTCATAAAACGTAGTCATAATACGTAAATTACACCCAGAGTTGGTGTTATATTATTAGTGTTATTACACCGGTATCGCAACGCAAATCTGATTCCGAGTGTATTATTACGATGCATAGATAAAAGGGATGCACCGCATAATAACGTCATATCTGCACAAGCATTATTGAAATAGATATGATGTAGGGACATGTAAACTATACATTTATCTATAATAGGTAAATTATAGATAAATGTATAGTTTACATGTCTCTGATAAAAGAAAACATATTTAGAAAAAAATATGTAAATCGATATATGAATCATTAAATCAAAGAACAGAAAACTGTTCCACCAGAAGCAGAGCGATAGATCTAACCGGGCATGGTTAATCATTCAATTAACTACGTAATTGCTAATTCATTAATAGAATGTTGAATTTGTTAGCCGATTACGCATTTTCGAAAAGTAAGCAAATTTATAGTTAATTTTTTAACTTCCGAGGTTACGTTTTACACGTAATCGTACATATTACCATGTTTTCATTGTCTGTATCTTTTGTCAAAACGTAATATAGATTTTATACTTTTTTGCGCCAACCGTTATTGTAAAAATACCGAAAATAATGTCATGACATTTTTAAGTACCATTTAACTATATAGTCAGTCGGAAAAGATAGTGCAAGTTCTAGAATCACGGAATGAATTATATATATTATTTTAAAATATAGTTTATACAAATTTATAACATTATGTAGATAACAAAATATTGCAACATCTAAATATACCTATAAATGTTGATCCAATTTCCTTTACAAAACGCACAATTAATGAAATTTGACTCATAGAAGCGAGTTCGAAAACAAGTGCATTCCTTAGTATCAAAGGATTGCGCAAAACATATTATTAAAGCAAAGTAAGTATATTTTATCGAATTATTGACAGCGTTGAAAGGGACCGATAGAAACGACATCGAAATCAAATTACGCTTACATATGACCAAGTAAATAACACTTATGCAGTTTTGTTATTCAATGAATTTCATAGCCTTACGGTGCACATTACTACACATATCCGGTGCAACATAGTGTTAACAAAGTAAACACACAGGATGTAGTTTATAAAATCGCAGATGATAAAAAAAATATAAAACAATCAAGTGCCTCGTACAGTCTATAAATAGATGCCTACAGCGAATGTAGATGGGAACTCTGAAAATCTGTTGCAAAATCTCATGATATCTTACTTTGAATAGTTATGTTCGCAAAACTTCTCATAAACATATTATGTCAATAGCACATATTCATTAAATCCAAATTAATAAAAATTTAACAAGAGTTAACTTGGATTCTGAATGTTCTAAATTCTCGTGACAGATTTATTTATATTTCCTTTTTAATATGTGTACTTAGTTACTTTTTATTACTTTTAGAAGTATTTTGTTTTCATATACATATAATAACATGTCAGTTGGCATTAAACGTTTGCAAAGAGTTCTCTTTGCAAGAGTGGTTCCACTCGCCTAATTAGAAGCTATTATTAGATATATACTTCAAAACAGATATACACATCTTTTCATCTTTTAGTCACACAATAATAATAAATACCCACATGGAAAACACAAAAGGGCGCCTACGAATAATAGAAAAACAAAATAATTACGTAGCAACACCCAAAAACAAACATCTACGATTATAAATAGTTAAAGCGGCCTTAGCTAATTAGTTTTACCTATTTATAATCGTACGAGTATAGCCAAACAAACCCTTCTAATGACACAAATCTGTACAGTGTTGCCAGAGCGCCGGCGCCTGCGACGGACAAAACCGCCATTTACGTGCAACCTGCTGTTAGCGACGCGACGCGGCGCAAGCGTCACGCCCGCGCGCACAGTAATGACGCTATTACATCACACGCCATCAACTACTGATAATATACTATATATAGTCTATTTGTAAAGGATGTACACAACTATACTTAAGATGATACCAAGTTGACACTACCAACCGCTCGTTTTTATATTATTTTTTAACTCAAAAATGGTTGTGCTCGTATAATTATAATATGTACTAGGTGCTAGAATGCGCTATTTACAGGATTGGGAACAACATCATAATACGTTAAATTTAAACTCCTAATACAAAACCATCCAATGACAATCTTCTCCATACTAACCAATTCTATGTAAATATTTCCAAAAAATATGAAATAGGTACACATTACTTAAAACTCAGAAATGAATGGATAGATATTTAAAACAAAGTAGACTAAACGTTTAATCATATTTCTAGGTATTTAATCTAGGTTCCGGGTATTTAAGAATTACGATTGAATAATGTTGGTTGAGGCAAAAAACATTTTCTTTACATCCATATTTAAATATTAGGTACTAGATTAGTCTTTAGAATACATTGACATTTGCATATTCTGAAGAATTCATTAGGTAAACGATAGATAAATAACCCAAGACCAAGTAACGAGAATCGATATGCGTAAAGCAAATTTTCCTGGTAAACTAGTGCCCGTCCTGGTACCAAACTGACACGAGGCCCAAGTAAAGTAAATATTGTTCTACAATTGTTCATGTAACCTCTCAAAATTATAAATCTAAACCAATATTAGGAAAGACTTAAAAATAGTTTCATTCACAAACTGAGCCACATGCGCACGCCGCGAGACGCGATACTCCATCAAACTGTCATCCTCAAAAAGTCAACATACCATTTTTTGCTCACTCGAACACACTTGTTTTTAATTTGTTATATTACTGAAATATCACTTTTTACTAAACCGTCATTTCGGGATCATATCAATATTGAGTGATTATCATTGATTACCAGCGTTTCATGGGAACAGCTATTAATAAACCAACGATGAAAGAGCTTAGAAATAAATTTTACTATTTTGAAGTCATTAAACGGATGAGATAATTAGAATCAATTAAAACAAAATAGCAGAAATGCATCGATTTGGACTTCATTATGTCGCTCTGCGCGAATGGTATTGCGAGTAATATTATACTTTTAACTATCTGGAAAACATAAATTACCCTAGTTTTTCGTATCACACTTCCACTGCTGGCTCAATATAGCACAATATTTTGATGAATGCCTTATGAAACGTCGACGTACACTGTTCAGTTCCATGAAATCGCCGAGTAATAGAGTGTAAGGTGCCGGTCAGTAACGGGTCTGCAGAAAAAAATGCATCTCACGACTCCTGGGCGATCGGGTTAAAAAAAACTATTAGCGATTTTAACGTAGAATAGATGGTTCAGTAGAGTATTGCGATCAAAAATCCCATAATAGTTTCTGATGCCTTCGCGGTTATTTCACATTGGAATGAAACAACAAAGTATAATGGATTTAACTCGCGTATTTTACTATATTTGCTGATGATCCGAAAACTTTCGTAGCACGACTAAGATAGCGATAGTCTAACGCTAAAGTTTTAAAAATAATTGTTTCAGTTTCAAAATCCCACTTAAAAAAGAACATTAATTTTCCGTCCTCTACCTACTGATGTAAATAAAATATTACTACTATGCGCTGAGCTCATCAACATTCATTAATAAAAAAATATCCCTTCAAATTTATTATGGATATGCGAGACACAATATTTTATGATTTCGTAATCGTAATACGATTATATTTCAACGAATGTTCAAATAATCATTACCTACTTGACATGATATGGCAAGTCATCATTTTAACAAATACACATAATTTAATGAAGTGTAATGAATGAGCATAATAGAAATTATTATATTGTTGAATTATATTCCTTTGGGACCGGCAATGGAGCAAAAGGTGTTAATGGAGACCCTTTTAACATATAACTATAGTTCAAATTGGCCGAGTCATGTTCAAATAGTTTTGTACAAAAGTTACATGTCAATTACAGCTTGTAGTCACATCCCGCGGGCCCCAAATTGATGAAACTTGCAAAAAATGGACGACTTCTTAGAAACCCGGGCGTGATTGAATCTTTCGTTTTGGTTCTCAAACTTGCTTTGACACGTGGCTCTGTATGTACTGTTATTTTCGTTAGTTTAAATAACAATATTTTTAATAAATGCGTGCAATATAAATAGCTTGCGAATGGAATATTTTTGTACTAAAATGAATGCCTGGCCAATCCTTCAATGAAGATCAATTTTCTCTAATATTATTATATTATTTCTTTATATAATGAAAACCTAAATGTGTTTGTAATAACCACTTTAAAAGATACTTTAATTCCATCCAAATCAAAATAAATAAAAACAGTTAACTTAAACAAAAAAAAACACCTTATAAAAATCTCATAAAAACAATTATCAACAGTTAACAGACCGACGTCGAAACTATTTTACGACTTTTTTATCTAACATAGGAACATAAAATATACTTACGTATAGAAAACAGTGGGAATATACGTCAGTATCACTAGATAATATTATCGTTTAGTAAAAACGCTATGATCTTCGTAAATTGTCCCTTTTAAGATTAGTGATTTATAAGTCCGGGTTCATATATAAAAGTTCGTGGTAACCAACTCAAAACGGGACCACCTCAAAGTAACCCTTACAAACACTTTTTTTAATCGCTTTGCAATTGATGAAAATGTGTACTTAGTAACATGCGTTAAAAAAAACATTATGTCCGGACGAACAAAGAACCTCGTCCTTTTTTGAAATGTTGTAAAGGATATAGATATTACCATGCAAAAAAAAAGGAAATATTTTGGCATGAGTATGCCCAGATACATTAAGCAAACCTACAGGCAATAGAAAACGAATAAATACTTAAAAACAACTTTTATAATAAATTATTGAGTAACAATAAAAAAACATGTATAATTATAGCCAGGATCAATCAGCTATGGAATTGTTTAATTAAATTAACAATGTCGTTACAATACATTTTCATGTGAGGTACCTTATATTGTAATAACAATAGTGACATAATACATTATAACGGATCTACACTGTAACACATTCGTTAAGTAAACCTCGTAATCAGTCTAAAGTTAAGCCAAGTTTCAGACACCACTAATTAATTATAATATAGGACAAAGCTCCGATCGACCTACATATTACGAGTCATAATTAAATTTCGTGTTTGTACCTACGCCCATGTGAACAGCCCCTGTCCCGCGATTTCGTTAATGCTTATTTCATTATCTACATTCTACAGTAACAGTATGATTCGAGGTGGTGGTGGTCAGTTTGGATTTGACATGTAGGTACCAAACAGAGCCTGTGCCTTTATGCAATGCACACCCCCTATATGGTGGTAGTGGTATAAAATATATATTCTTTTTTAGTTAATTTTATTGTCTATTCTTCAACTAGTCAAATCGCTTTATCTTACCATTTTCGATTTGTAACAGGTAGGAATGACATGTCTCTAAATTAAAAATACTTTGAAAAACGTTATAGAAATTGTTGTACCTACTTAAATTTTCTTTTTGAAGTGAGTAATTCATTATGTGTATATAATATAATCTTATCTATGAAACCATCATAAATCCTGCCTGGGGTCTCTATTCATAACTTGATTTTATATTCATGATCATGACCTTAAAGACTTGTCAACTACCCACCCACTTTAACCTACTCCAAAAAAATCATAATAAAAGTAACCTAACATTACTATTAAAGTAGATAACTATGGGATAAGTGATTTAAAAGCATCCTATTATGTTAGGGAATAAGTTTTTTTTACATATCAATACAATTTCTTACATAAATAAAAGCTACTAAACGGATATCCGCTTCTTAAACCGATCGGGTCCCACGCATAAAGGTTACATCAATGCATTTTTTATAGTAAAGTTTTTCTTGCGACAGTAGTAAACACTTGTAAACCAAAGCTTTGTAAAAAGGGATCGAACGGAAATAGATATTATCGGGTTATACCGATTATTGTTATACTTTTTATTGTACAACGAAGTAAATTGTGGATCAGACAGATTTTAACAAGTAGTTTCCTGTGCGCTATACCGTTGCCACTAATCAATGGCTACTGTAATTCAATATCAAACTTCAAAGTTCGTGGAAGTCTTTTAAATTTTGTCTCGAACCATACCATGAATTATGACGCAAGATAATTATTACCTACTGAGAATTTCATACAAATAATTCCCTATGAGTTTGCAACAAATTTTGCCCAAATATCATACCGCCTGTATCTCTCCTCATTGTATTCCGAAAGCAATTTGTTCCATAAACTGCGGCTAATTTTACCTGCGTTGCACAAACCTTTCACGTAATTTAGTTTTATTCAAAAATTTCACCTAAACCGGACGTAGGAAATCAATTGTCATTCGTGTCCGAATTTATCTAGCGCCAAATGTCAAAACACACAAAATTGACAACGACCACACTGACAATGGCTCTTCCGGTCCCCAACAAAATATCGGAAAGAGATTACTGGCCATTGACCAGATGTTGTGGTAGGGCCATTGTTAGAGAGATGGATTAGGTGTGAAGACTCGCCTTTTTAATTGTGAATAACAAAAGAAGGGTGTTGCACGTTCCGAACACGATTCTAAAGCTATAAAATAAAAGAAAAAAAAACCGGCGAACATAATATCTACATGCTTACATTTTTTTTCTGTTACCAATTTGAAAACAAAATTAAAACCAAACTTCAACAAAGATACTAAAATAATTTATTTTTTAATAACCTTCGCTTAGTGAGAAGGCGTCAAGAAAGCGGACATATCTAAAATGCATGAAACTGGTTCCGATAACAACTGTCTGGCAGCTCATGCGCAAGTACAGTGGCCCTTTCCAACTTTCACACGGAGAGCACATGTAAGCCGTACATCTTGCTCAACGGATGTCGTCGCAATTACGAGCGGCCGCGATTATTATTGCACGGTATTGTACGGCCAAATTACAGCATCTCGGCTTCCCATCCGGTCCCGGGTACACGCCAAAACCGACCTAGTTACGATGAAAATGAACATCATAGTCGATCATGAATGAACGTATAAAACACGACCATTCGAGATAGCGGCGGCTTCTGTCGGGATACGAAGATGTCGGTCGATCGGCTGGCTAGCAAGGGATGGACAAATCGCAGGTGAATGGCGTCGCAGATTCGAACAATAGCGTGTCATGAAGAGAGGACACCTGCGGCGGCGATGCAAAGGTACGCGTCTGATTTATGGAATCGAATGTAAATTTTCCCTTTAGGATGTGCAGCGGAGAGAATCGCCTTTCTATCCACAAAGCGCGTTCGAACTAGTTTAGCGATGGATCCACCCGACTGTAAAGACACGAGATGTTGTTTCGCGTCGCGGATAATACTACTCGCTTCACAACGGCTGCGGTGAATGGAAGTTGCGCATTGTTCTCGCTGAATGGCGTGAATTTTGCGAATTTATCTTTGAAGTTTGACGACAACTGCAAAAAATTTGTGCAAAATTAACAATGCAGGCAGATGCACAGCCTAAGTGTGCAGTTACTACAATAAGTTAGTAATTATCTGATATCGATAGCAGCCGTCCCAAATTCTAAAGAATAGACTGGTGGGTTGGTGTTATTGTAGTAACTGCAGCTCACGCCCTATGAAAAATTAAGTCAAAACTTGGGGTATTGTCAGGTATTTATGGTTGACAAATATGAACAGGACAAATAGGAATGTCTTCAATATATGCACATAAACTACTTAAGGCATTTTATGAGTAAGTAACATTCAACGCCACCTATTCAGATATTGGATTAAGATCAGGGTGATGATAACACGTCATTAAATCATATTATTATACAAATACAGAGCGTTTTACATAAAGAAAACAGGAGCGCGATGTAATTTTCCATCCATTAATCCCCATTTACTTAAATTAAGCCTCGAATTGCAAATTAAATAACACTGAACCTCTCTACCGGTCGAGTTGTGTCTAAACTAAGTCGTACATTGAGGTCCTAACGCAATTATTTACCCCTAGATATCATCAAGTTACAGTTGAGGCAGCCGTCTATTTAGTCGCAAACGTCACTTTCGTCACCCCAAGCCGTGAGTCAGAGCCTGGTTGCCCCGGTTCGCACGGACCGGAGAAGCGGAGGATTACATGTCGTGAAATCCGCTTGGCGACAACTGACTAATGAATAAAATAATTAGTTAGCTAAATTTCTTCCCAAATATGGATGTCTCCGAGTTACTTGAATCATAACGTATTGGCTTATTTTTGATTCAAGATTATCCCTAATAAATATTGTTCGTAAGAAAGAAAACATAATTCACTTAAGATTTAATTTACAAACCACACTCTCGTATTGTTTCATATCAAGAGTCAAATATTTCTTTTACAGCAAAAATAAGCAAAAAGTATTGACACAGTCGTCTTATACCTGACGGATCCTTCTACATATTTATTTTATTCTCTTACTATATGCCGAAACTTCTTCTGCCGTTATTTTTCTAAGTGAAGAGCTGATATGCATATTGAAGTGCTAGTACTGTATGAGTGCTAAATAAATTTTATGTCGAGCTGTATGTAAGCCGGGCTGGGGCGCGTCCGGTCGCTGGCAGATGCCGTGTCGACCTTGCACCGATCACCGCGGCGACATTCCAACCCTCGCATTCCTACTAACGTACCCTCGACATTCGCAAAAACTGGATGAGGAAAAGTGGACTGACCTACAGTAAGTTCTGTCATCGAACACGCGATAGGTGAGCTTTTATAAAAGCTAAGCTGCTAACGGGTGATATACATGGAAAAATATCTTTGTTGCTTGTATGATGACTACTATATACATGTAGCATGTGTCTTGATATTGTAATAGAATTTGGTAGAAATAAAATAAATTAGGCTCTATTCTAACATAAAACGTTAAGCGTTAAGGCAAAAAAGTAGGGAATTTTTAAATAAGCCACAAAATACTACCAACTACTTTCACGAAATTAAATTAAAAAGGTCCATCAGGGTCGGCAATTTAACGAAATGTCACGGTAAATCGACAGCGTTTATAACAGTACCGATTCGGCGTCGGGCAACCAATAATGAAGTAGTTACCGGGTGTAATCGGCCGTAATCGCCGGCTAGTTGAATGTCAGACCGCAGTAATCTTGGATTAATTGGTTTTGCGGTCTTTTCGCGGGGACGCCGAAAACATGCCGATAGTTTTCGAAGAGACGCTGAGACGACGGAGGCGACCGCAGGATCGTATTGAATGCAATTATGAAAATGAAGGAGTATTTAAGATCAGAATTTATTCTTAAAGACGTCTGAATTGTTGTTTGATATATATATCAAGAATTTACTATAGTATAATTCTATTCGTCATTGCTATTTTGATATGCTGCTTGGTTATTAAAATAACTTTAAACCAATTATTCATTAAAGGCCGAGTGAATTTTACGCATAGATTCAATGTTGTGATTAATGTAGTTTTAACCAACGTTCATTACATTAGCGGACCGTTTACAATGTTCTTCCATTTATGTTACTTGCAAAGTAAAAATATTGTTAAGCTTATTTTAATAGGTCCAAATGGATACGAGTGCATCGAATCTTATAACATTAGGTCGTCATTAATAAATTGTTCGAAAACTTAACATGTAATATCGGTGGAGTAGTTAATTGAAGAGATCTTTCTTTTCTCATATAAAACCCCTAGCTACTTGAGTTAGAATCTACGATAGGGATCCTAATTGACTAAGTGGCTTGCGAATCAAAGGATAAAGAACTGTGGAACATGCTCAGGCCAATATTACCACGGCCTCAAATTGAGGACAAAAATAAATTGGGTCACATTTTTTAAGGACATATCAAGCCGAGTGCCAGATGATCATTACAAAACTGTCAATCTTTCAACAGTCACAAGGTCTGAACTACTCTAACGTGTATCAACCCTTTAAAACGTCAAAGCGGTTAGGTATCTTTAATATTTTGATATTTTTTAGTTATAATCCTCAGGTTATATAATTCAGTGGAAATACCTATGAATGTCGATAAGTTTACAATTATAAATGGAACTTGGCAATAAATCCTAACAGTTTATATACTGTATTCACGTCAACCTTCCAGGAACTGACCTAGAACTAGTCCGGAAGTAACGATAAGAAAAATACATTAAACAGTTATAATTGTATTTCATAAAATTTTAACGGAACCGGCCTTCTTTGACATAAAATATAGTATACTACCTACTTACTGGGCATTTTAAGCCTTAATATCCCGAGTGATATTTAAACGGTTCATCACAAAATGGATTCTTAAATAAAGATAATAAGGACTTGTTGAAAACAGAACTCCTCTTATTAAATAGCAGCATTTACTAAAATTCGATTGGATTACACCTAATAAGTACCTAATTTATAAGCAATTTCGTTAATCACAACAGATGTATACGAAACGTGTCATGTCTACCCTTCCAAGTACTTTAAAGAAAATGTCATTAAAATTGAAAGCTAACGAAACAAAATTACTATATTCAATGTCATAATATCGTGTAATCATTGCCTCGTATAAATCAGTTACTTCCCGGTCGAGCAAAGTAAAAAAATCTTGATGTCTTTTTAATTTATTTGGGACCGACTGTAAAAAAAAAGTATAAAGTACATATAACGGTACTTTTGAAAAGCAAAAGAAAAAAGTTAACACGATCAGGAACGACATGTCCAAAATAGCTTTCATAATTAAAGGGTAAACAAAAAGGATATATACAAAAAATACTACTTACTATCGCCGAACAAGACAAGCATCAATCTAATAATTAATCACCATAAACTACATAACGCCACACCATCTACAATTATATTTTTTAAATATCTTGCTACCACTGTAGGACATGCACAGCTTTTTTTTATATTCTCACATAATTATACATGACCAAAATAAATAATACGAGAGATAGCGCATAATGCCAACAGAGCCAAATATATCTACGAGTAACATTAACTACTCAAAAACATAAACCAAAACAAACAACACAAATCATTGTAGGTAAGTACTACAAATTCTCAGTACACATCACGCAACCCATAATGACAGCGACAAATCGCTCAACAAATCCAGCGAGCTTCGGATCCATTCACAAAAGTAAGCAACCGGTTATCCAGCTGTCATTATCTATCGTTATCGAATTTTTATCTAGGGTCCCGCGGTCCCTTCGCGGAAGCGCGGGTTATCGGCAGAGGCCGACAGTGGCCGTCAAGTGATAAAGGTACCGAATTTTAGTTTAGGTTTTCGTTTAGAAATATTGGATAAACAGTTTAAGATACTACTGCTATTGAAGTACTTTGCAGTTTGCCATATTAGGTAAGAGTTCTCGAAATATCAGCATAAAATGAACATACAAGAGTTAAATCGCTCACAGTTATTTTATTCCAATATGTGTGGGATAGTTCAAAAAGTAGTTTTTTATAGAAATACTAGCTTCTGCCCGCGACTTCGTCCGCGTGGAACTCCTCCTTTTTTGCAGTCGGTTAAAAAGTAGCCTATGTCCTTTCTCAGGCTCCAGACTTTCTTTGTACCAAATTTCATTTAAATCGGTCCAGTAGTTTTAGCGTGAAAGCGTAACAGACAGACAGACAGACAGACAGACAGACAGAGTTACTTTCGCATTTATAATATTAGTAAGGAGTAAGGATAAGCGAAATTCATAAAGGTTACACTTGAGAAGTTTGATCGTGCTGGGGTTAAATTAATTGTCTTTAATATATTATATTACGATTACAATAATTTAAGTTAAAATAATAAAAAAAAATTTGGTTACATTCTAAATAAATGGCTGACACTCAAATACGTGTCGCCCGTGCAAGAACATTCCCATGGCCCGACAAAAGTTAAAAATGGGATCCAGCTGATTCTAAACCAGATTACCTACATAAAAACTTAACGTTTTTTACTCTCTGTAACCTCTTTTTATCATCACATTCAATTACAGATAAAATTGAAAAAAAAAAGCTGGAGGGTCTTCGGGCAACACCCTCAATAGGTCAACAACATTAAAATGCTATGGAATGCAGGGAAAAGGTGCGCTTTACGGAACGAGTAATTGGCGAATTATACCTACGGACGTTTAAATTCTGTCGGTGATTGTGAGAAGTAATAAAGACGGTGAAATTGGGATTCGTCCCACGCGCCGCGATCACCACATTTGCATTAAAAGTAATCTCGTCTGGAAAAAAAGCATTGCGATGACGCAGTTTTATACTCGTGTCGCAGTAATCAGCATTGTTAGCACAAATATTGAATACTTACATACAGATGAATAACTTACAAAAGATTCAGTATTCGTATAGATAACATTTTTTAAACGAAAAACTACTAATATCATCCATATATATCGATCAACGGCGATACATGTTACATTTTTCTAAATGTATACTCACATCATAAACCACCGCGCCGTCAGCTGTTAAATCTGAAAACAAAAATAAACAGTGTTAAGAAATTCAAACCGCCAATTAGAGTAACATTTGAAATGTTTATTGGCGTTATTATTAATATGTTTGGATTAAGCTTGAAGAGCTTAATTCAATAACTTAGTGAAAGCAAATAAACAGTTATAGTTAATGATGGTGAGGTTGGCGGCTCGTTAAGGCGCGTGCCGCAGTCGCGCTCGTTACCAGTACAAAAGTAAGAGAGCAAAGGAATTGAATAACAAGTGTGGTTAGGAATAATGACGCGATAAAAAACAGTAGGCTCTTACAAGTGTATGGGCGGTATGACGAGCATCAAACTAACGTCAATCCTAACACAAGTCAAAGAACTTATTTTACTAGACAAGCATACATTGAAGAAATAAATTTGATTTCATAATTAGGATCAATTTCACCACGCTAAGCGATTGTATACAGATAATATAGACTTGGGAATATTTTTATTGACATTATAAATGTGAGCACATCTTTGAATTTAGTATAATATTAGGTAGGTACCTACTTAAGCTAATATATATACATTCCATCAAACGCAATACTTAATGTTCAAATAGCATAGCTAATATAATATCGTAGTGATAAAGATTTTTCAGAAACGTTTCTTCTCCTAAAATTCACCAGCAGTGATACTATATAATTAATTTGAACGATTTAAAATAAACCGCTAATCTGTAAAACCACAAAACAAAAAATACTACTTACGTATTTTAACAAGCAAACGTATTGAATAATTCTAAAATAAATTAAAATTGCTACTTTGAACATCTCTATAAATAGCTACCGAGTCGTTAAACCGGCGTGACGCAAAACTGGCAAAAAACTGAAAGACGTACATATTTTATGAAACCATACACGAATTTGAACACAATATGCTATTTCTTACTATCGATTACAAGTTAAACAGCGTACGATGAACCTTTATGTACTTACGATAAATATACTTACTTATATAAATAGATATTGGAATAAAACAAACTATGTATAACGAATTTAACTCGCGTATATTTATTTTTATGATGACATTGCAAAAAACTGCGACGATAGTCTAGTAGGTAAGTACTAGTATTATACTATCGTCTGCTCAGTCTGCTCCGAATATGGTAACTGCAATGTTTACGAAGTGTCAGCATAAAAAATTATATACATGAGTTAAAATAGTTATACTGTTTTATTCCTATTCTATATGTCTATTAAATAATAACCGGTAAAACATCAGAAATCCTTTAAATTATAAACGCGAAAGTTTATAACAATATATGGATGAATGTTTGAATGGATTTTTATGAAAATACAATATTATAATAATAATAATATACATCAGAATAACTTATAAGCTATATTTTGTAACGATATTATGTAAAGTACACATCGTACGCAGACGAAGTCGGTCATTATATATATAGTTTTATGAGAATGCGACTGATGTGATAGAAGCAAAACATAAATTTTATTTAGATAAATATCCAGTTTTGACTCATTACATGTTAACTGAATGAATGAATTGCAAACTAATGACTCATGCAAAACAAGTCACGTGTATCTACATCTTGTCTTAGTATATATATCTTGCAAAGTAAATCGATTCATGGAAAACAAATCATGCAAATCCTATGAGGATAAAGTGATACATATAATGTTAGGCGCCATCCTTAAATTGTTTAAAAGACTCATTATACATCTTCAAGTAACTAGATAATGACTTGATTCACATCTAGTCACTATTATTATTATGACCATAATACATTTTCCGAATAACCACTGCAAGGATTTTCCCAATTGTTTTATGACGTTTATGAAAGGCTCAATAAGATACCAACTTTATTATTTTATTGTGTTTTAAACTTACCTACTTTATGTTAGCAAATGTAAATGTAGTATTTCCATTCAAGTGCATAAATACAAAAGGTTCTTGGTAACTTTAAAGCGGCGATTTTTGACTATCTAATGTAGGTAGGTATGTATATCAAGAAACCACCGTTTTCAACCAACCAAGTTCTTTGTTGAATTTCTTTTCGCTACGTATAAAGTACCTAATGTAATTATGGATAATTATGATCTATCTCGAAACTTTTAAGCAGACAATCCTTTCATATAGTAATCATGAACAATTTAAACACATCAACGACTTGTCATTTTTACTTAAAAAATACTTGATTGATGCTTCAGTTAATTCAATATGAAATAGCTTGTTAATTTGGGGCCGCCAACCGCGCTGGGCTGAGCGGATTTGAACTTGTGACCCGGTATCCGGATTCTGCGATTGTTCAGAACACAGACACACCGGTTGACATACCTACTTTAATGAAGAATATAAAGCAAAAATAACATACATAATTTACATAACAAATGTAGTTATACATCACAGAACTTTTTTAAAAATTGAGAAACGATAATAATAATATTCGCAATTAAATATGAGAACTTAGTGCAGTCATAGTTATTTAGAAGTCACAGTTTGAAGAAAAAGAAAAAAAAATCCGTTTTCGTCGTAATGTTAAAAAAAACTAACACTTGTCTTGTCGTTTATAGCAGCAGCAGCAACGACTTTTGGACCCTGAGTCAGTCGACGGAAGTCTACAGTCTGTTTTCTGGGAATTAACTCATTCACATGTTTATGTATTACATATTACTATATTAAGGGACTTTGCAGTATGCACCCTACATTTAACAATAAAATGTAAAGTACCTAATAAAATAAAACGCACAATAGTTTGTATATTTTTAAATAATGTATTCCAAATACCTAATCAGTTATTTTTTAAACAGGAACCATACATTATCACACCTATGTGTAGAAAGTAGGTAAACATATACTGTTTCGTATGCTTTACATACATAATAGAGGTATGTATATTAAGGGCGACTATACATATATGCAGGCGATGATGACATACGTTGACTCAGGACTTGATTTCCCAAACATTTTCTAGTGCATGTTTGCACTGTGCATAGATTAAACATTGCATATGTTCTAAGTATTTAATGAATCATTCCCTATTACAAGCCGTTTCAACATATTTTAAAACACCTCTATTTCACTGTGAACGGTCACATCGAGGAACATGTAACTAATAACAAAGCAATTAAAGAATATAGGTAGCCCGTAGAATTTGTACTCACTTTCCTGGCACTAATCACTAGATTAGTGCCAGGAAAGTGAGTACAAACCTTATATATCAGTTAACTTTATTCCAGTACAACTGATCTCCCGACCCAACGAATATGTAATTGTGTTTCTGAGCAATTAGGTACCTACTTACTAGAGTATTCCGTAATAGCACATCAACTGCAGAGAGCTTAAACTAGTGATGCAGTCCAATGAATGAACCTAAGTCGTGTTGGTGTAACTTTTCCTATAGCAATATATATTGCGTACCGTCAAACCGAGGTTTGAAGCAAACTTTGGCATAATGTACACAGATGTCACGTTATAATATCCGTTCGGTAGACGTCCATCTGTCAAACCTCCTAGTCCCACAAGATGACGAGTAACAAATCGGCTCATTAATCAAACATGATAACCCAATGAAGGATGTTTGCTATTTTTAATACGATCATAATATAAAGCATTTCATTGCCACATTTAACAACCGCCATCGTACTTACCCGAAGCTACTAACATTAAACAATTTAGTAAAGAATTGTTCGTAATCCCTTTACCATTCGAGAGTCGATTTTAGGTTGTAAAACGAGCATTCGTACGCAAATCCGCCCATTTAAATTCAAATGCTGACCACAAGTGCACATGCATTTGCATGGTCTGCAACCTAAATGTCAGATCCTTAAAAGGCCCCAGTAGTAACATTTCTGACAACGTCCAGTTTAAACTCCATAAAAATTAAGCGTAGGACCCCAGACGTCCTTGAGCAGGCCATGTCGTCAGCGAATGAATCAGAGTGACACGTATATCACCAAATATGTAGCTGTGATCTGGCGATTGTTTCAAGTAAATGGTCAATGAAAACTTATCTCGTTAATATTTGCGTCTCCGTTTTGACTTAACTTTCGACCTTTGATTAAATAGCGGATGCGCCACACACGCTATGAATAATACGCATTCATTCTTATTTAATGACTTTGAACTACAGTAAGTGAATCACTTTGCTGTCTCCACCCCATTTTCAATTGAAGAATTTATCTCATTGATTTCATTATGTACGTATAGCTAACATAAATAATTATTGGTTAACGCTAAAGTTAGTAAGACTTTAGCGTTAAACTATTGTCAGCTCAGTCGTGCTACGATTATGGAAACTGTAAAGAGTCCGAAACGTGAGCAAATAAAATAAAAATACGCGAGTTATTTCATTTAATGTATCTCAGTCATAAACATGGGCATATAATGAATATGTACCTACAACACTGAAAACATAATTTTTAACTCTACTCACCTGGCACCATCTCTCCGTGAAGAAAATACAAATTTAAACATTTCGTTTGATAATAGATCTTTCAGAAGAATTTGGCACTGGTTCAGGAGACAAAAACCCTGGAGGGTATCGAACCCGGGCCCTTGAACTAGACGGCCAGACACGTGACTCTTACCTCTTATGCAGATGGAAGATGGACGGAAGAGGAACTTCCTCAAATTGAACAATAAGTTCGCCTGCCATTGTTTTGAGTGATGCGTGATGTGTGTTACATAATTCGCTTCAAAGATATATTATAATAAGTTGTTATTTTTTACAACCATTCTGTCAGTAGCAGGAAATTAGACACGTGTTTTTAAATCTTAATCGATCTACAGCTTTTGTTTTCTAAAGTTAAATTTCTTAAGCAGACTAGTGCAGCATTCAAGAACTCAATACATCTGAACTTTCGTAACATCGTCAGTTTTTTTACCATCAGTAATTGATACTAGTCTGGCCTGTGTGAACTAGAAATCAGTGGACATAGGAAGCCGGTCTTCCCATTTACTAAAACGAAGAATACATCTCATATTCCCCTTACACTACAAACAAAAGGTAGGTCCTGTACATTCTTCCAAGCGTCCTATTTTCGTAGAAAAAATCCGATCATGACCGGATCACACCGCAAATGAAGGGTTTAGTATGAACTAAACTGGATATATAGTGTGATCAAGTCGTCAGCCCATGAGTTAAGTTTAATAAAAAGATATAAAGAGGAAAAGAATGTGTGATACGAGTATTCAATTCCTAACATTTCTAACACTGGAATATTATATATATTATTATGCTGATTCCGTAACGTAAAAAACGAAAACATTCGTCTTCTCCAACCACCAGAAAAAGGCGTTTTCACCGAAAGCCATAAATCTGAGAGACACGCATTTGATTATCCAGCCATAACGAGCACAAGGGTTGCGGAAATCCACTCTCCACATAAATACTGAATAACAGCCACAAGTGTATGGGACACGGCTGGGAGGGACGTAAGAGAAATGGGATCCTCGGCCAGTGTATGTAAACAACAAGTAAACGAAGTAACATTAAAACATGATAATTTGATATTCTAGACCGTACTAGCTTTAGTCCACCTCTCTGTCAAATTACAAGCAACCCCCAGTTTCGCGAGATGAAACCATCGCGACCTAGAACGGAAAGCTTTCCTACATAAAAAGATATGGGAGCCTTTTTGTCAAACACAACCAGAGAACCACATTTGTTTTACAATATTTCTTTTAGGCTACCCTTAATGTAAACGCACCATTTCATGTTTATTAGCAAGACTATGTAACCTCAGGGGAATTATAAGCATGTTTAAACATGAGACACACAAACGATGTCAGTTTGTTACATGACAGTTTTCAGTTAGTGGACAAAGAAAAGAACATTTTTTCCTAAAAACTTAACCGTACGCGTGGGAAAATTTTATAGTCTAGGCTAAAACGCAATTTGCTATCGCCAAAATAGCCGACCTTGAGTGTGAATGTTATGTGGGATATGATGCCTAGGTTTGTTCTGGATGTACGCGACCGGCCTTGAACCGGTGACGCGCCGTTGCGTTGGTACTAGAGGCGTTGGCAGTAATAAGCCGCTTTTCATTTGCTAATTTGATGGACATGATTAGGGATCCGTGAACTAAACTGTCTTTTAAAACTGAAGCCAAATGGCACGTGTACCTATAGACGAGGTAGACAAAAGACTACGATAGAAGCTGGTAACTCTTTTATGTACTAAGCAAACCTTTACATGACGTATTAGTAGCATCGCGATAAGCTATAATATGTGTAGTTTCACAGACTACAATTGTATTAATTTTGACGTAAGCCTTTGAAATGAACTAAAACAAAAAAATATCAAAACCAAGAGTACATTATACAAATATTACAAATCGACGAAAATGTTATGAATATATGAAAAATGGCAAGGAACCAACCAACGCCTCCGTGGCCCATCATTTTGGTGATGCGTTAGTTAGTCGTTATTTTCGGCTGTGAACCACAAACTGGGGTGAATAAATCCTGCAACATGTTTAAGATAGACAGCGTTTATAGCCGTCGTGAAAAATGCTTGCATCAATCAATTCGCATTCCGGAATTAATAGCCTAACAACCATTACACGATTTTTAGTTTACAAAATGTTTTATAGCATTAAATGTACGCAACGAATGATATTTCATGTGTCATCTCATGCTCATGCTAATATCTCCTCTCAAAACTACCAAGAAAAAGAGCCAGGGTGAAAAAACATACATGAGTAACCTTCAAGATAAGGAAAACCATTTTTCAATACCTGGCTTAATATGGAATAAAGCCCTACCTACCCTTTACCCACATTCACCAAGGCCCTGAACCACCTTGAACCCCGGTCGATACAGTCCACACAACTCTCTGCCAAGGCCAACTCGAAAATAGCTTTGTATTTGGAACTAAGCTCAAATCAAGGAACGAATTTTATTTGACGTGCGTCGCTGAAATTTATCGTTGTAAATTTTCATACAGCGCGGCGTAGCTTTAAAATGAAGACGCTCATTTGTTTACCTGTTTAATCTGGCTTTTGAATAGGCAATGACAATTCACGGAACGTTAAACCCACCACTGTCTAATTTCACTTGTAACTCCCTAAAAGTAATTTAGTAGGTATGTCCATATTATATTAAAGAATACTACAACGTGAAATTGATATAATAAATAATGGAAAACATCTATTTAGTATGAGAGCTTTGGAGCAGTGAATATTATGGTTAATAAACAACGTACTTTAAAATACAATCACGCATACTACAAGACATTCTCATTCATTTTGGCGTGGCTGATTCATTCGCAAAGCGTACAATATTTTGGAATGTCGGCAGTTTTATTTTTGGTCAGTCGAGTCCTGAGCCTTGCATTGAGTCAATAAGTAATTTTCCTTACACATTTTCCTTATTTACTTTAGGTACTTTTTCTTACGTTGCGTTGTCAGACATTGACTTGTTAAACAACCAAGAATAAATGAAAGAATTGATCAAGTGTAACAAAGATTACTTCATTAGATCAAAATTGTTAATATAAACAAGACTTATACTTATTTGGATAATAAACACACAACTATAACACAACACACACTATACCTACATATACATAGAAATCACATTTTCCCTTGTGGTATTTTCTATTTCACCGACAAGAACATTACGAAGTAAAATTTTTAAATGGCAAAGCCACACTGAATTAAAGTATCAAAACAAATACTTAATTTTAAAAGCTCAGACACGGAGGCGGCATTTAAAAAGCGAATTCAAAATAAAATGCTCAAAAACCTGTTCAAACGTTGACCTTGGAACGGTAACCTTGACATTGACAAATGAATCTGCCCACGTAGTTGCCATAAAGCACGTAAGGCGAGATATATGATACGCAGCGGATATCGACTTCCCCCGTAATATATAAAAGGTAACGATGACAGCATTTTCTTCGAATAGAGAGTGAAATTTGTTAGATTAATATTCTTAACTGGGTATAATGAGTCACTGCAAATATGTGGCAGTTGCAAACAATACCTACATTTTTGAATACTACCCGAATTAAAATTACATTCTAGATATCGTGATCAACATGAAACATTTAAATCAAATGAATGATTCATTCATCAAAATATGCTTTCCTCCATTTCTACTCTCAATCGCAAACGACAGTTCAAAGATTAGGATTAGGTTATAATAATAAAAACACATATAAACTATCTATTATGATTATCATACTATTTGTTATATAGCAGTAAGTACGTATAAGATGCAATGTAATAAACACAAGCACGTGTTATGAAAATCACCCGTGACTGGTTGAATTCGAGCAAGAAGTTAAA
Source organism: Polylopha cassiicola (assembly GCA_038024825.1). NCBI lineage: Eukaryota > Metazoa > Arthropoda > Insecta > Lepidoptera > Tortricidae > Polylopha > Polylopha cassiicola. Next base: position 6,918,836 of record CP149044.1, on the reverse strand, counting down.
GATCACACGCGATTATTATGCAAAAAAGATAAGCCACCGTAATAATCTTACCATTATTCATCTCATTGCATATAGCATATAAAATAATATATATAACTTTATACCGTCTTACTAGGATTGTATGTATGTATGTAATCTTTGCAACCAACACCCGCGTTTGGGAAAAACTCGTACGATGAAAATCTCTGCTGTGTTTTCCCAGCGCAGCGTAACAGTGTATAAACAAGTATCGGGAAAATAAAAATAACCGTCGTCGCTGTCGCCAGTTCATTGTGCAAATTGCATTTCAATTATATGATTGACCAATTGCTCGACAGGTTAGGCATACATGATTCTTCTTAACCGGACAACAGGTTTCAATTTAAATGACTTCTGATGCGTTCGCAAGTATTTTACTTTGTACTAACGTACTACTTTTTTCTTGTTCCACTTAAGAATGCTTGGCATAAGCTGGACACAGTACCGCACGAATGTGTCGATTCTCCAAGAACTCGGCATAAAACAGCGTCTTTCCTCCATCGTTCAGTGTCGTATTCTCACTTTCTTTGGTCACATCACGCGTCGAGACGATACATCTGGGGAGCGAATTGTTGTACAGGGAAGAGTGGAAGGCACAAAAGCACGCGGCAGGTCGCCAATGCGTTGGACCGACCAAGTTAAAACTGTCCTTAAAGGTCCACTCCACGAATGTACGAGAACAGCCACGGTACGAGAGGAATGGCGTCGCATCGCGAAGCTTGCCACCACACCGGATTTGACGGCCACGACCGCTCTGTCAAGAGTGTGACGACGAAGAAGACTACTTTTTTCTAAAAAAACATCGTCTCTCGTTTAATACTTTTGATTGTGTCAGTCTAGTAGTCATGGCCCTTGACTACGAAACCGGAGGTTGCGGCTTCGAATCTTGTTATGGGCAACTGCAGGCGCGTGCGGTAGGCACTCCATACATTAGTGAGCCTGGCTGGAATGCACGCCCTTGGGCAAGTATGTATTTGTGTATCTTTATGTATTGTCTAACACTATATATTTTTTATTATATATAATAAATATGGCAGTTATACTTGAAATAACGTTAATCAAATAACGATAAACAATGTGGAGCGATTCAGGTACACTGAGATACAGTGTGACAAATCAGGTTCAAGACAATAATCACAATCTACTTCTTTTCCGACTACAGTTAACTGGTTTCTCAGGTCAACCGTGATTTTGCACTTATTCCGTTACCAGGGTTGCCACTAGCGATAATATTTTTATAAACAAAATATTCGAGTAGTTTTAGTAACATTTTTCGAGACAGAAAATAAAACCTTAATGAAAAAACAGTACTTCGTGAACAAATTTAAGTTAAAAAAAGTACATAAGCGAAGAGCGTGCGTGGTCGAACATAAATACGCCCAGGTGATAGTATAATTGTAGTCTAACACGTTCGTTTGTCGATCGATAGCAATTTTTAGAATACGCAGTGTCCAACATATCCGTCAATTTAAAGGTAAAACAATTGGCCTATCAGCATGTCAAATAATACATTATGTATCTGTATCCGTTTCACATTCGCCCGTGATACTATTTCTAAGTGTCAACCCTCGGTGGTCTAGCATTTCGTTTTGTCAGCTTATATCAGCCGCATCAATCGCGGGTCGATATCCTTTCCACTCGACAGTTTACACGTGCGCTCGCGCAAAAAATCTGTACCATGCGCAATATTGAAGTGTTGTAGTTAATATGAGGTGTACCGATGTCATTGAGTTACGATTTATTACTAAAGCGATATTACGCATTTTTAATTGATTTTGTAGCTTAATAGGCTCCAATTAATAAGCCGAATATGTAATCTAAAACATTTAAATATATTAATGTAGGCGTTTGATATCGTATTTTCACGAGACTTTATCAATTCATTAAAAATAAATGAAGACAGTTTTACATTTATCGTGTTAAAAAGCATGCATAACCAAATTTTCCAAAATCCAAACTAATTCAGTGGCCTAGCAATTATTTACAACATTTATTTTATCATATACCTACATAATTTATAAATATTTATCTGCTTAGTGAATTTATCACAACACCCTAGCAACTAGGTAGGTATATTAAGAGCCTCAAAGCTTTAACACCGATAAAGATATCGTAAAACCAAGCAATGTTAAAGAACTACCGGCACGATAACGGATATTCACGAATGCCTCTCTGTTACGATAAACGTGAGAAGTGCTCTTATGAGGATTACCGTCATAATTTAAACACTATTTTATACTGAAATCGTGGGTCCTGTTACGCATAAAATATTACGGTCACGTTAACCTTGCCCAAGTTGACCTTCGTGAAGAATTTAACAACCATATATAATAATCATTAGGTTTAAGGCCGTGCTGAAACGTTGCTGATAATAGTTTACTGAAAAATGGTGCAATATGATGATAATGTGATGGGCTCGTTTTCCGCACTTGATCCGTGCCGGCTACGACTTAATAGGTACTAACTGTAGCTCGCGATTTTCTTCTTGTTAATTTAATATTTTAAATACGTTATCTTAATTATAAATCGATAATTACTAGCAATCTTATACAATCATTAAATCGTAAAGTCTTCAATTTTATGCAATCTCAAAAACCAGCATTCCATTATTGTAAATTCTTCAATTACTACTTTACACTAACAATCCGAATAAAACCCCATTACACGCTATTAACAAATTATTATGCGCTTAAAAAACCATCCGCAATATCACCTTTGCAATCTCCCGTCTGGCGGTCAGTCTATCAATCTCCCAAATATAGGCGTACGCCAATTTATATTGCGGTTGTATTAAACTCGAACACCGAACCTTAGCCCCTGTTCCATTGCAATTAGTAGTAATATTGCATTAGCGGGCTGTTTGAAAATGGAAAAGAGTTGCCGGTAGCGGTGTTTGGTGGGAAAAAATCGCCGCATGCTCTTTAATCTAGCGTATTAAAAACGCTGAGTAATGGACAAGAGTCGGGGACCTGTTTGGAATGCGAGTGTCGTAAATTTTGTCGATTTTTAATCGTTACGTTATCTGTGCCGATGATTTGATATTATGGAAGCGTAGGGAATGACATAATTCTAGTGCAGAGTTTCGAGTACATAACAACATTCTAAATTTTAATGACTGTACTCAAAAAATTTTAGATGAAAAAATATTTAAGGTAAATTTAAAAAAAAAATAGGTGCGGCACCTTAAGAAAACGAAGTTCATTTCGCTGTCAATACGTAGCTATATATGTAATTGTCTTCTTTCCTCCGCTTATAAACCGTGTCCGTCCTCATAAATATTTATGAAAAAAGTTTATAATTAAAAAAACACGCAGCACTCAGTATGGATATAATACTTACATAATGATCGTAACACCTTATTAAGCTTCCTGTTTATTCTTATCAACTGTCAGCAGTTTGTTTTATGAAACGTGCCAACGTCAAACAATGAACTTCTATATTGTCAGGGGAATGCGATTCAGTTTTTAAATAAAATAAATATCAGGTTGCTATTTATGTAGTATACTTTTTTGGTGTCTTTTAATTTCGTTAATATAGTTTCAGAGAGAAAATCTTCGCCAAATTATAGTAAAAGTAACGTCGAACGATAAGTTTTAATATTGTAAGTATGTATGAATATGACTTTATGTTTTGTCTTTGTACTACGAACACAGTAAGCACCAACCGTAAGGCGCGCGCACGCACGCTCGAGCCACCCCGCGTGCAAAAACGCGTCTGCGTTGTAATGAAGAGGAAAGGGCATTCATTAGAAGCGTGCCTGCTAAAACTCGATGCTACAACGATAGAGGCTAGAAAATAATGGAAACGAAAGTGACAGAAATAGTACATTACGCACCGAGGCCAGTAAAATGAAAAATGTCTCAGATCACATGTAATTGTCGTCCGAGGCGAAGCCGAGGTTGACAAAAATGTGATCTGAGGGTTTTATATTTTACTGGCCGAGGTCAGTATACTATTTTTCTGTTCGACGAAGCCAGAAAGCGGAAATTTCATTTAACGAAGCGGCCACAAAGTAGGCGCTTTCTGACCCGAGGACGGAAAAATATTTTAAACTGTACAATTTGTTCCATATTTAAAATCTCTTGTCTATACCGCCAAGTTTAAATGACGCTGGTAGTCTGGTAGGAACACATTTCCGTAGTAACTCGCTTAATTAAACTTAACTTGATTTCCTGAGTTATCTTTATCCTCATTGGAACGAGTTGGCTTCACGTTATAATCTTTATTCAGGAGGCATCCCATCGGTGACAGCATATCACCGTAGAACTATAGTCAGATTCATATCACTGCTGACGAAATCTTATCAAAGATCTCTGTAACCAAATGAGCTGTACTACGAATAAGCAGCACATGTATTATTACCATCCTTATAATAACTTTTATTGAGATTGCTATAAGGTTTGTTTTAATCTGAACTCACTGAACACACATATATATTGATATTAGATTTGTGATACCTAAGTAATAGTAAGCATGACTAATAAGTTACCAGAAAAGGTGCGGTGGGCGTTGACCCAAGTGTACGCGAGACATAAAAACAGTATAATAAAAAACATAACAAGATAAAAACTATTTTAATCGGAGTACAATGGATATATCCACAAATACTACCTTTCTACAAGTATAATTTTATATTTTCTGATGTCTTCATGGTTATTACACATTGGAGCATTTCAATAATATTGATTTTATGCTTCGAGAGCTTTACAGTTTCCAAAGTCGTAACAGATTTTACCCAACAAAATAGGCTTTTTTCTTTCGATATTTTCCTTGCCAGTTAAGTATCATCCAGGACAAAGATAACCAGGTTGTTGGCGCGTTACGCAACAGGAAGCCTGCGAGCGCAACAGAATTAGACGACGCGACTCGGACCGATTTAGAGTTGTCAGGAGACAAAAAGTATAGGAACGTCGCGCCTAAACGACTAAGAACGCTATCACACCGTAATCAATGCAGAAACATTAATAAACATTTTAAAAAAAAAATCGATCTTGGCATATTTAATTCGCTCAGATGTAGTTTCGTGTCAAGTATTTATATAATTAGGTATTCAATTTATATATGGAGTATGTACTTACTTAACTACAAAATATGTTACAACATGACAGATTACTCTTTGGGGCGGGGGCGATGCTTTAACGACCACATTATATAAACCCTCACTATAAATTTACTTCATAATAAGGAAAATTACTGCAAAATAAATATTATCATGCTAAATGATTTCTAACAAGTCTAGTCATAAAATGTTAACCTATCGGGTTTCAGCTACAAAATATGGATACTTTAATTAAGTACATGAAAATTAAACTTCAGAACATTATGTTAATACCGGTGTAAGTATTGTACATAATTTGTTTTCTCGTTCGTTGCTCATAATATTATGCTACAGACTCCTATTTTACTAATTTATTCGCTAAATCCATTTACTCGTAAAATTTACAAAGCCAAGCCATTATCTTACGAGCTTTTGTTCAGCTAGCATAAAACGAACATAAACTAAAAACAATAATAATGCGGGTTCAATTACTTTGACCACTCGGGCAATAAACTCGAACGGGTACGTATAGCCCCGTATTCCAGGGAAAATAATACTTAGCAGACATTCCGCAGCGCTCATGCTGAATATGGTATGAAGAATTTATAATTACGGCGCACTTATAGTAACTGTTGTACTTGTTTATAAATTACTTGTATGCGAGTAAACAAACAATGTTTGTTTTCCTATATCTCCTCCGGAGCGCGACTGCGCGTCCATGTATACGTGGATGGTTCGCAGACAATGATATAGCATTCTGTTTGCTAAACTTACGTGGAGAAGAAATTTAAAATGTTACTTAACTTTTATTTGTGATACGCTTCAGTGTAATAGGAGGTCATTAAATAGCCAGATATTTCTGGCGACTCTGACACCGTAACAGACACCGCCACAAACTGTTCGAGACACTTGACTTATATGGCGGGGAAAGTTTTCTATAATAAGAGTTGCTTAAGATATGAGGAACAGTATAAGCTCGATGAGGCAAAATGTCAATAAGGCCATTTGAAATAAAATGCCGTGAGCGCGTGACGTAGACAGGCACAAAAAGATTTAGACTGTCTATGTCGCCACAATATTTGTTCTGATCAGCGAAGTAAGTTACTACATATTAATTATTAATATTACTTACATGTAAGTATAATAATAATACCTACATGTTTAAAGACTCAGATTTATATGCTAAATTTTATGCATTTCAGGGTAGAACACCAATAATATTACATAATTTAACCTTTTTAGTTTATCGGATCTCTTATTACCTTAACATATTGTTGTAATGGACGAAATGTAATTGTTGCTTAGAGCAATATTAGGATGATAGGTACTTAATAATTTCTGATGCCTTCGCGGTTATTACACATTGGAATGAAACAACTATTAACGGATTTAACTTTCGTATTTTTATTTTGTTTTATTTTGCTGACGTTTCGGATGCTTTAGTTTCCATAATCGTAGCACGACTGAGCTGACAATAGTAAAATAGCGTTAGCAAATGAAATAAAAAAAATACGCGAGTTAAATCCGTTAACAGTTGTGTCATTCCAAGGATGATAAGTACTTTTTTACTTGAATCGATGTTAAATTTTCAAATAAACAAATCGATACAAATATTTATTTCAATGATACACATTTATGACAAAATTCCCTTACAACATTTAGATTTTTCACCGTCAAACATAATAGTACTAATTGTAAAAAAAATGCCGATAGAGAGTTCGCACTTTTAGGTAGTCGTATCTAAAACGCTAACCACGAAGCATTTGGGTAACTTATGGGAAACCGTGACATTCAGTTAGTAGAAATGTCATGACAATTGTTGAACAATTATAGTTACGCACGATTTAGTAACTCGTTACAAGTTACACAAATTTCTACGGTTGCCTTTGGATGAAAACCAAAGCAAACTAAAAAAAAACGGACTAATCAGAAAAAGAATTAACAACAGTGAACCAGTCGCTAATAAATAAAATAACGCTTAAAAAGAAAATGTTTCTAACGAGGCAAGCTTTTATATACTCGTACTCTAAGGTACTAAATATTTATGAGACGAGTTACAAAATAATAATTTCTGATGCCTTCGCGGTTATTACACATTGGAATGAAACAACTATTAACGGATTTAACTCGCGTATTTTTATTTTATTTTATTTGCTGACGTTTCGGATTCTTTACAGTTTCCATAATCGTAGCATGACTGAGCTGACAAAGGTCTAACGCTAAAGTGATTTATACAGTTATGCAAACTACCTTATATTTAAATTACAAATTTTGAAAAACTACCCTATTCTGAATTATGAAATACTATTGTTACATTTTACGCAAAAAAACTTGTCCTAAACCACCTAGAATGTATGGTTTACCGAAGGTACACAAGACCGATGTTCCACTACGACCAATTGTTTGTCAGATCGATACACCAACTTACCGACTGGCTCAACATGTGGCGAAAGTGCTAGCTCCGCTTAGAGGAAACACACAAGCATATGTACGGGATTCTTACCATTTTGTTAGTGAGATTAAAGACCTACATCTCACTAATAATGAAACTATGGTCAGTTTTGATGTTCAGTCGCTTTTTACAAGCATACCTGTCAGAGACTGCATTGAAATTGTTCAAAGGAAGTTAAGGGAACATAACTTGTCATTAGAATATGCAGAATTATTAGAACATTGCTTGACATCAGGCTATCTTTTGTGGAATGGGAAGTTCTACATGCAAATCGACGGTATAGCAATGGGATCACCTGTCTCTCCCGTAGTCGCCGATATATTCATGGAGGACTTCGAGGAGCGCGCTTTATCTGTGGCCCCGGCTGTGCCGAAGATGTTTAAACGGTACGTGGATGATACTTTCACCATTCTTCCTAAAGATAGTGTTTCTGTTTTTCTGAACCATCTTAATTCCATTAATAGCAAAATACAATTCACAATGGAGTTAGAACATAATAATACCTTAGCTTTCTTAGATGTTTTATTGAAAAGAAAACCCAATAACCACCTAGGTCATACAGTGTATCGAAAGAAAACTCATACAGATAGGTACCTTAACGGTGATTCACACCACCATCCATGTCAGCTAGCTACCGTGGGCAAATCTTTGTTTCAGAGAGCACGTGGCATCTGTGACAATGAACACCTGGCTGTGGAGCTCCAGCATGTTAGAGAAGTACTACAGGCCAACAAGCTGGAGATACCACGCCAACGTCGCAGAAGTCATGAAAAAGCAATGACCTTTGACCGGAGGACTGCAGTATTGCAATTTGTGAGAGGAGTTACAGACAAGATTGAGAAGATCTTTAAGCGTGTTTCCATCAAAACATACTTTAAACCGCTGAAGAAGATTTCTCAACTTTGAACCAGTAAATGTAACATCCCCTTACAAGATGCAGGAGTATACAAGCTGGACTGTGATTGTGGTCTCTCTTATATAGGGCAAACAAAGAGGAGTATTGCTACTCGTGTGAAGGAACACATAGCTGATGTGAAACACCGCCGTTTCCGGAAGTCTGCAGTCTGTGAACATGTCATGGATAAACCCAACCACTCTATCCAATTTGATAAAGCCCAGGTCCTTGCGAAGGAAGTCCGTTATTTACCTAGGATGCTTCGCGAGGCAATTGAAATTCAAAAACACCCGAATTTCAATAGGGAAGATGGTTTCTCCGTTCCAGCAGCTTGGGATCCAGTAGTCCACCTCATCAAATCCTAAGCGGACAGAAGACTGCATAGACTTAGTTTTCAGTTTTTAATTTAATTGAATTTTTTGGTTTTGTATAATTTTAATTTTAATGTCATAATATTTTTTAATTGTAAATATATAAGTGTCCTAAAAAATGACTTTCTACTGAGTTTCTTGCGGCGTTTCTTCTCAGTAATGATGGTCTTTCCGAAGCGCTAGTAACGCCCCCTATTAGGTTTTAATTGTAATGTATAAAAGTAAAAATTTTTTGCGTAAAATGTAACAATAGTATTTCATAATTCAGAATAGGGTAGTTTTTCAAAATTTGTAATTTAAATATAAGGTAGTTTGCATAACTGTATAAATCACTTTAGCGTTAGACCTTTGTCAGCTCAGTCATGCTACGATTATGGAAACTGTAAAGAATCCGAAACGTCAGCAAATAAAATAAAATAAAAATACGCGAGTTAAATCCGTTAATAGTTGTTTCATTCCAAAGAGTTACAAAATAGTTATTACGAAAAGATCTACAATTATGTTGAGCTTCAAAATATTTACTTACAACTAGGCAGACATGCAAAAAAAAAATATAAAAAATGTGGAAAACGGTTGCGTTAAATTTTGACAACGTCAAACACATGCACTGCCCAAAAAATATGTTTTTGATAATTGTTGGCAACCTAAACAAGAGTTTCAAAAACGACCCCATTCTACGTTATTCACAGTGCTATTTTCAAATTTTGGTGAATTATTTCGTAAGTTTTAGAAAAAAGAATTCTCTGGTAAGTATAATATATACTTACATACCAGAGAGTACAACCGTGGCCATTCACTCGACAAACGTATCTCGCCCACTATCTATATAACTTGTTAAAAAATCATGCGCAATAAACTATGTAATAGTAAATGAGAGTCGAAATATCTGCGAACGAGATCAAGTCCATAAGACGCTACTTATTCTGAAACGTTTATATATAAGCCGTCGATGTGTCTGCATTCCTAATCAAAAAGACGATTTCATTCCTTAAATTAGTTGATTATGCAGTCACCTTGAACAAGAATTCAGACAGTGAATGACCGGCATTTGAGTTCGTGTCAAATTTAAACTCTTTTATAAAACTATAAGGCAGGCTTTGATAAATCCGACACGGCTTTTGATGCGTTGCACTAACGAGCATTTTGCTTTCAAAACCGGACAAAAATATTTTGAGTAATTTTAAAGTTGGAAATAAATGAAAATGCATGGAAAAGCTTATTAGAAGTATATTCTAGTAAAAATAAGTATATATTTAAAAAAATAAAAATATTATTTTTCATCCATTAATGAATCATCGTTATTTGGTTCGGGCTTGAAAAAGTCTATTGTTTTTTTTAAAAACGGCTGGCTTTTGCTGGGTTTCCTTTTTCTTCCACAGCTTATCAATGGATCTGATGTGAGAAGAAGCCTATTTAAGACGTCTTCATTACATTGTAACCGCGAAAACTTCCTTGCGAAATCTTGTCTGTAGGAGCGGTAATGCTTGTTCCATGATAAAATCTTTATTAATGCCAGTGATATAGGCTGCTAAATCTGGGTCGGCGAAAAATTTTCGAAATGTACCTATTGCCTGAATTCGAATTTCCAAACCCAGCTTTAGGCATATCTATAATCAGTCCCGTTCTTTCTCTGTATTCCTTTTGAATTATTTTTTTCATCACCTTAACAATGTTCTTTTGTTCCATGGTTCAAGCTTGCCATTTCTTAAAAGGAAGCTTATATACGAGATGCAGCACAGTTTCAAATAGTCGAATTCTTGCATGAACAATCGACAAACCGAAACGTAATGATTGCGGGTCTTCTTGAGTTCTGTTTTCAAAGTCATTGAAATATTTTGAAGCATTCTCACAAATATAACACCTCATGGTAGAGGAGGTCCCATTTGCTGCATTGTAGACTTTCCCATCTACCATAGTTGGAAGAAATGTATGTTGCACGAGGGCTCCATTAACAGCCTCGATTTGGGTTTTCTGTAATTTTTTGATTTGGTCTTCCACATATTGTATTTCTCCCTTCGTTATGTCCACAATATCATGTACGAATCGAATACGAATGGTTCTTCTTCAATTCCCATTTAAAGTGCCTAAGATCTAGACTTAGAGTGTGATATTGATCTTCGGGGAGTTTCATCATCTCTCGCAGCTTAAGTTCCACAAATAATGCTTTTTCGTAATTTTTTCTTGCTGGGCTTTCTTTAAAAAGCATAAAAAGCGATTTCCGAGACATCTCTATGACATTAGATGTCAAACCTGCGACAAAATGAAAATTGTTTACAAAATTAATAAAATACCTATGCACTTTAAAGTCCTTTAATTCAAAGTCGTGGAAAGATGTGGAAAGTGTTTTTACTGTTATAGCAGGGTAATATCCTGTAGAATACCATAAAAAAAAAAATATTACTCGATCTTGCTCGACACTATAACATAAACCCCTTTTTTCTCAAAAAAAAACATAGAAAAAGCAATTTTTTACCATTCTTTAGATGATGGACCTAAATGCTATAAAAATTTTAACAAAGTCTTCATATTTTGGTTTTTAAATTATGTACATACCTTGTTCTAATGGATCCATAACTCAAACTTGTCACTTTAACTCCAAAAAAACATATAACTCGTAATTAAAAGTTAACAAAAATAGAGCGTATCGAGAATGTAGGCGCGGGTTCTGAACGATGTCTAGATTCCGACTATTTGTGCAGCGGAGGGGTGCGGAAAGGGTCTACTTCAAACCCTTTCCCGGATAGTACGTTAACTTAGGTACAAAATAACTATAGCCTTGGTGTCATTAGCTACATTTGGATATTTTTACTTTTGACCGGTTTTTAAGGCAAAATGCTCGTTAGTGCGTTGTCTGATGTCTGCTCAATAGGTTTTAGCTTGATGTATATTTAACCAAATGCTTAATCTGGGTACCTACGAGTCGGTACCATTATAGCTGTAAAATCTGAATTCGGAAGTATGTTTTAAAAGAAAAGCTCCATAATATACCCGCCTTTATATTATCAATAACCTTAAGTTTTAAATAAGGTACCAATTATCCGGAATGAATATACCTAAGCGATGTCGATAAACAATAAACATAAATATAGTTAAACGTCTAAGTTTATTTCATAAACATAATAAGCGATTAAATAGAAATAAAATTTCAAAATAATCGCTAAACTGACGGCAAATTTTGAAATTCACTGCCAAATTACAATTTACAAAAGAAGCTTCAACGGCCGCAAACAACACCGTTATCAAAACATCGCAAGAAAGTTCCAAGAAGTAATTTAATCGTTCAAAAAGAGCCGGGTTAGCCCGAGGGTTGCTAATCACCCTATTGTTCCATTGAAGGGAAACAATTTTGGTTAAAAAATAAAAAGTAGATTTACTAATCGTTATGTAATTTGCTTCGAAAATGTTGTTCTATTAAACCTTACAAATTAGTGTTTTTTTAAACTACAGAAGGAAGTTCTACAAAAAAAAGTGACACTATATTAAAGGCAACGTTGTATAACAATTCCATTTTTTTATCGAAGCAACAGAAAAGGACTGAGCGAGTGACAACATGTTGGACTGAAACATCTGCCGCGTGAGGCACCAAATTGAGCTCGCGCGTTACAGGTGCTAGCAATCCTTGACCCGGAATTGTTTTTATTTTATTCTCCAATATGCCTGTATCCGGATATCATTAGGTAGATGGTGTTGGAAAGAAAAAGACTGCCGACACCATTAGTCTTATTGTTCTAAATGTAATTAACTGCTTTAAAAAAAATCGCCAATTTCCTCTCACAACCTGCTATTATTTGCCCATCAATTTTCAATCAAACTCTAGCCGATAATTCGGAATGAGCGTGACTTGGTAGTGATTTTAAACAACTCATTCATGTACCGGTATTGCCAGCAGTAGGTGTTAAAGATTATATATAGTTTTTGAGGTTAAAGCTAAAATAGTGATAATATCAGTAAGTATGTACCTACTTAGATTTCTTTCAATAAATTATAATCAACATCTTCATGACAAAACAAAGTAAAATCTAGTAGAAATCTTAAGATTTATAAACGTAAATAAACGTCATAATTAATTGTTATTGAGCACATTAGAGAAATCGCAATTTTTTTCGTGACCAAAAAACCCATAACAAAGGAAAAAATGTAGAGGAGGGCGCCAAAAAGCCGCCGTTTTTCTTGGAATATGAGCCAATAAGAATGAATGAAAAAAGCCCCAGCTAAGTTGCCGCCGACAAACGGTTTCACAAGCCGATGCACCGATATTGTTCGGGTTCTAACAACTTGACGATAACAGGAACGCTCTGTTTTTTGTGGTATGCGCTTGTGTTTTTTAATGTTCGCCGAAAGGGATTTTTGATTTGTAAATATCGTGCCAAGATCTTGTACTGAAAAGGGTACTAATTTGATAACGAATTAGATATTTTAGCAATAGAGCACCCAGGAACGTACTGGTGTAAAATTATAAGCATTTTAAACTGGACACAAGGACATTTTTAATGTTACTTTCACTGTCACGTCAATAAAGTAAGAATAAAGTAGAGTAAAACAATTACACCACTTATTGACGTACTCGAAAAACAACGCCATTTCTAAGACAACCTTTCTGTTTCCTTTGTCAGCTCCAAACACTGACTCTTCAAGGTAAATAATAAAATTTTATTCATCGGAAACAACAAAAAAAGAATCCTCTTACCAAGAAGACGCGTTCATTTCTCCAACTACCCGCAAATGGAAAATAACAAAGGTTGAACGGGACCCATTGTGACGAAGGCTTTTGTCAAATATAAACTCCAGTTCATGAATCGAAATCACCGGGTGGCATGCAGTGAGCCTCATTTTAACTATCTAAGACATTTCAAGAAAAGGCAACATCGCTTTTGTCTAGATAATATTGACCATTGTAAAACAAATATTATCCAAAGCGTCATTTATGACACTTCTTTTTAATGGAGGCAGATGTAAGCAGAACAATAACTAAAGGTGGTCCGGTAAGGTGAGGAAGGCCGCTTTGTTTCTACATCTGTGCATTTGTCTATGAAATTCGTAATTGGTATCACCTGCCGCGTTCTTCATTAAAAAAATCATAACATCGGTTGCTATCTCCCGCAACCTTTATTCACTTTCGATCGATTGATATTTTTGATTGAGACTCGAGTGTCAGATTTCATTTGTTTCTCAATTAGAGACAGTTGCTTGGCCGTTAACCTAAATTTCGGTCATAATAATCTGTGGTCCTTAAACCGAATAATTGGGGGAGGGACGAATAATTAAGTACTTAATGCAGAATTGACTTAAATATATGGATTATGATCTGACTAATACATATAAAATATTACTACTATATATATTACTATACATACTCGTGGCAATTCAATAAAAATGTGCAATTAAAATCTCTGCAGCATGGAATGTGGGAAAAACTTGAATATCGTTGACTTCAGCATTTAAGAAAGACATCCAGTCGCGACAGGACTATAAAAGTGTCACCACATGTCCCCAGCGGGCCACCTTGCTGCCATCTGACAGGTGTAGAAGGACCTCAAATCGTCAAGACTTTAATCGTTTGTGACGACTATTTAATTGACTAGTGAAATCTTTTACGAGCGGGATATAAAGAAACGTTTGGTTTAACAATCGGCGTCGCGTTTTACGAGCTCGGTGATGGCATCGCCGAAAAGTAAATACTTTTATTGAATTTGAATATGGTTTATGTTTTACATCGCTTTATTAACTACTAAGAAATGAAGCCTACAAACCTTTAAAATCTAATTAAAAAAAAGACAAGACAAACAACTAGATGAACAGCAATCAGTTAAAATTAATAAGCCGATGTTATCACTAAAAGGATGGATTTGTAACACATTAACCAACTGAGACAGATGGACAGGTGACGCGTGTCAAGTCGTAATTTATTTATTAGACCAGCCCAAGGACCGTCCGCTTTTCATTAAATTCCAAAAGGTCGTATACCATACGAGTTATACTGAACCTTACGTTCTTTTTCTCAAATACGTAATGAGCATTAGAAGAATACTTCCCAATGGCTTTTTAATGTTTCTATATTGATTGTAAGGTGTTTTTTCTTTGATATTTAATGTTACGTTTTTTACCGAAATGCAGTCAAGGGATCACTTTAATTTTTTGAATAGGTTGTAAAACCTTAATGTTACATAGTTACAGGTGTCCCCAAATAAGGTTAATTCTATCAAAAAAATAATAATTAGCACTTATGTCTTATTGAAATATATTATTTCAACAGAAAAAAATATACTTGTATTTTCTAAACTATAAGATTTTCCACACCTAATAGATAGATGGCATAACATTACCTTAAGGCTATTGCCACACTATTTATAATTTACAAGATATCAAAGAAACACAAAACGTCACAATAAAATCGCCTAAAAATCAATTAGTTACAACAACGAAGCCAACTAGGTAGATAATCAATTTCATACAAGAATTGCTGCTCGTTCGTAATAATTAACAAAAAAAAATGTCAGTAGTTTGTTTGCGTGTTAATTTTATTCAAATAAATTATACGGTAACCTTGTATTAAAGAGGCGGTATACACGTACCCTTAGGTATATGACCTGACAAACGAACCCACTTATTTTAAACATTAATTAGGGTCGTCGCGGACCTTAATACCAGTAAATAAAGCTTAACCTCCTTTAAATATTAGTTCTGTGACAGTAGGACTTCTCGTCGTGGTTACAAAATATTTTAACGATACTGTAATGAACAGAATAAACGCTTCTTATTACAAAAGCAGAAGGTTGATAATCACAATACGACAATTATGAAACAAACTTAGGGTGAGTAATTGTAAGAACATTAAAAGCATTAATTTGGTATAATTCGATGCTCGATTTTGGAGAAACACCTTTTTATTATAACCGTAGTAGGTGCCTGATGCTTGTAATTACATTGTTATACCATTTACATTGCTACCAAATAGTTGTAACCCTCTATTATGGTTTACGTAGCCAGGAAATAAATTATTACCAAATTGTAATCAATCACAATAAGCTCTAATTGACATCATTGCACTTGACTACGTTTTATTATATTCAGCGAAATTACTTTATTGAAGTATTTTACAATACAATTACAATCCGCTATACCTACCTAAAACTTTAAACATTTATGTATATAAAAGACGTTACGATTGTCTTTGAAACGCAGAAAGCGCTGTAGGTATTCAAATTTATCGGAGATTTTTTGTTTGTATTAAGTAATTGTGCAATTAGACATTGGAATAAAACAATCACAACTTAACTCGCGTAATAAACGCTAAAGCATCAGAAAACATTAAGTTTGTTACAATAAATAATAAAATATATAGATTAGTTAGTTTCAACATGCAGATACTTGATGTCACGCAAAAAGATATATACCTAGTGGCATTTGTACAATTTGACACCAAATGTAGGTACATCGATCCGCTGCCCAAATAATAGCAGATTACCCATTCATTTATTCAAACATTATCGTGTCAAATATTAGCATATTTTAATACGCTCGTTTGTTTTTTGCGACGCTTTTTCGACGCAAATGAATAAGTCTTCATTTAAAAGGAAAATGAGGTTATGTAAGTATAGCTTCTGGAGTAGGTAACATCTTTAGGACTAAACATTTATAACAGAACGTATAATACTGTAGTATTAGTAATACAATTTTATTTCTAATTTAATTTTAATTATATCACCTTTTAAACATAGTTTAATTGTCAGCATCTTAATAAAGATAAACAGTAAAAGCAAACTATATAAATAGGAAGTTATCTCATTAATCATAAATGTAGCCCACGTTATAAGTACCTATATTATAACCTAAGAAACAAACTTACCAAGTGTGAGCGCACTAACATCACACGAAGGAATGCTGTGAATATAGATACAATAAAACTTTGGATATTAATATTTATGTGAAAGTAAATGTCTGTGTTAAAAGTAATTTACTTTAGCGGCGCTTTCCTTTAACCTCTTGTAACTCTGTGTTGTTTATCCTGGCTTCATAACTAATATTATAAATGCGAAAGGAACTCAGTCGGTCATGGTTTCACGCTAAAACTACTAAATGAAATTTGGCACACAGATAGTCTAGAGCCTGAGAAAGACTACCTTTAATTGCTAATTCCACGCGGCACGCGCGACTCCGTAGTCGTAGCTAAAATTAGAAGTAAAACTCAAATGTACATCTATACTAATACTATAAAGCTGAAGAGTTTGTTTGTTTGCTTGTTTGAACGCGCTAATCTCAGGAACTACTGGTTCGAATTGAAAAAAACTTTTTTTGTTGGATAGATCATTTATCGAGGAAGGCTTTAGGCATAACACCACGCTGCGACCAATAGGAGCGAAAAAACAGTGGAAAATGTGTAAAAAAATTGGGAAAAATAACTATTCCACGCGGACGAAGTCGCTGGCAGAAGCTAGTTAAAGATAACCATAATAAGGTGTCTTTAAATCAGCAGATAATATAAAAACCAATGTGTATTAAATATCTCATTAGAATAAGTATAGGAAAATTCTCATGGGAATACCGCTGACGTTCAAATCCAATAGGAACAAATAAGTTTATATGTATGTGCACTCGCAAACAAATCTGTCGATGGCGGTTTACGATGTTGCACCGTGGGAAGCATTTTAATATTTATTTGTTTCACATAGTTCCGGCTCTATAGTAGGTTTGATTGATACTTGACTCGTAGTTGAGTCTTTACCAACGAATCTTAACATATAACATAAGACACATTCCGCACAAGAAATCTGTCAATTAAACAATTTATCATTAAATTAGCTTATCTTAAAAATAATTAATCACTACAGAATCTTAAGCCCAAAATAATGCTTTCGCAATCCAATTTTGGATTTTACACGATTTTAGGTCGCGAATATTTTCTCGGTTATTTTAGTTTCTATATTTGTAGCCTGCCTGTCACCTTATAAAAGTCTCAGTTGCCCAGTACATACATGTAGTATGTTACATCTAGCGTTTATGTTGCTCAGTACAATGAATACAAGTAAACCATAATTTATCTCAAGACACAATTTTTCAATAAATAAGTCATCAATAGCATGGTACACTTCCCAATACAATAAATGTCTTAATTCGTAATCTCAAATTTCCGTTTATTCGAAAACTATAGCAGGCCTCGGACCCCAGGTTGCGTTGGGGCATCCATCATGGGGAACAATGGCTAATTCGGGGAACGTCCGAGTTCCGCGGTAGATTTATTGCGAGATGGTATCGATAACTGAAATATTGGCCAAAAATCCAAAATATAGAGTGGTGAAGTGTTGCCATTATAATGGGAGTTCCGTAGGATATATGATCAATACCTACGAAAAATTTAAGTACACAAATGCGTTGATGTATATGAAAGACAATCACAATATGACTCTCACTGATGTTACAGAAGGTAGGTACCTTTTTATAGAATACTCAACTTCCCTATAAGCAGTAAAATGTACTAATTAATAATGTAGGTACTTAAATAGTGAGGTATATTTGCTTAAATAAATATTTTTGATCACGCTTAGTACTAATGTTGCCAAAATCAGTATATTACATTTAAACACTAAGGTGTCCAACGATCTCCGAAATGTACTGTACAATTATCAAGATATTCCATTCCGATTCACACGATGAGATTTATCGAGAGCTGAGTGTAAACCATACTGTCTTTACGAACATTAAATTATCAGACTATGTTATTATACTTCGCACATGTCGAATTGTTTCCCAAATTCGGTGACGGTCAGATTCCGGACTGCGGTAAGCATATCTAACGAAAATACGAGCCCTTAGACTGCTCTAACGTTTGGTTCTAAGTTTCTGTCAACTTTTAACTTACCTACCTGTTTAATATTGCGATTGCCGCGTATCATACCATCGATAAACTAACATGGCAACAAGCGAAAATTGGCAAAAAGTGATTGTACTCACGTTATCAGCTCTTTATCGGACGATGACCCGTAATCTGAAACAAGCAACAAATCGTTACGTACGTGACGAAAGTCTAATTATTTCTTTTTGTTTCGTGAATTTGCTACGTACAATACACAAAGTAATTTCGCGAATCATTGCATTGACGAACTAACGTTTGCGCTTAACTAATTCAAATAAATGATTCAGATTTAAAAACATAAAAAAATGTATGTAGATATTGCCTATGTGTGATTGATATTGCACAACATCCAGTCAGTGTCTACCTACTCACGAGATAAAGTGTCTCATTAATTCCTTATCCGTGTTTACACAGTGATATTTATAGTGAATTTTGTCTTCTTTAGGCTAAATTACTATCTCCTCGAGATAGCAATTTAGCCTAAAGAATTCAAAAAGTCAATGCACTAGCTTACAGCAACCAAAACAGAAACCCCGATAAGCGACGCATTACCATAGCGACACGGTCCGGTAACGATTAATTATCCAAATCTTTTTTTTCTTAATATAAAAATGTCGCTTTCGGTAAGCGACCGATAAGTTATCGCTAAGCCGCGCACACACGACGAGAGCGTGACGGATGGTTGGGGAGTTTCCTCTCTCTACTAGAAATAGAATACAACTATAACTATAAACCTATTCACTTTAAACACAAACAATGATCAGTTATGACTGTAACGTGTAACAGTTTGTTAGTAAGCCAATATATTAAATATAATAATGAAGGAAATATCAAAGTAATATTTCATATATATGCTGTGTCCAAAGTAAAATTCCCGGCCGTATATAAAGATCCTTTTAAGTATTTGTAAAAGGAACATCGATAGTAGCTTAGTTTAAAATAGCCAGTTCAGATAACGCTGGCCAGATATAACGTTGAAATCAAAGCTAGCGTCGAGTGTTAAGCAAACAGAGGTAACGTGTGTGTACGCTTTACTTACACTCGGGTTCCGAACATAGTTTTCCGTGTGTGACAACTTTTACCGGCTTATTTAGAGTTGTTAATGGACGAAACGAGCTTAATTAAAGGTAAATAATTGAGGAAGGATTATTTGTACGTTTAAAGAGAGGGAAAGCAGGATTATCCCATGGCGCACATACTTTTTTCGTATAAGGTGTCGAACCATAGGTGTCCCTGGTCAGATTTTGTTTACTAATTCAGTTCATTTTACATCTAGCTCACCGTAAAATGTATCTTATATCAAAGACATAAGGGCATTCGTTAAATTCTTTGTTTTAGTCTCTTATTTACCATGGGAGCATGAGAAAGGAAAATAAACAGTGGCCGTTGCGACTGAGAAAGGAGCACCAATCAATCTTGATCTCACAGGGAATTTACACATAAAATCTAATTCAGTGGTATGTAAACATTTTTTTTCGAGTGCAAAGACCCATCGTTAAAAAAAAACAATGCCAATGATCACGTCTTTGCTTGATCTATCAC
Organism: Polylopha cassiicola; assembly: GCA_038024825.1. Taxonomy (NCBI): domain Eukaryota; kingdom Metazoa; phylum Arthropoda; class Insecta; order Lepidoptera; family Tortricidae; genus Polylopha; species Polylopha cassiicola. Next base: position 6,898,670 of record CP149044.1, on the reverse strand, counting down.
AGGCTGTACGTGATTTCATATAAACTTTACAAAAAAGTTATTTTTTAAAACATGCTTCGGTATTGTAATAAGAAGTAGCCATAGAAAGAAACCTACCTAACGTTTTTGGTTGTGTTGGTGTCGGTGGGACCAGTTCATTTCAAAAAGAAAAAAAGCAGTATGTGTTGTGTCTTTTTTAGTCTCTTATTAGCATAAGCATTATACTATAGCTAGTATAAGTAAATAAAAATCTTCTTAATTGACACCAATTAATCTAGTCCCAGAAGAGTGCTAGAAAACGTATATACATACATAAATACATTAACATACAAGACATCTAAGACTCAACTACAAATTAAAACATAAAAACTAAGAAATAAACATTAAATACCGGTCTGTAATATAAATAGGGGAGCCCAGTATGTACACCGACAAGCATATTTAAACAAATTATTTATATAAAGACTATTTACTACGAAACAAAATTTCAATGTCCATTTTTTTTTTGAAACCTCACAAAATGGAAATTCCCGAGTTCAGTTTTACGAATGATTCCAGTAATTCTAAGAGAAGACCGGGTGGTCTTAACGTGCAAAGTAGGTATTGTTTTCTTAACGTGCAAAGTAGGTATTGCGCTTTTTGGGTTTATTCGTAGCTTATTTTTTGCTTTATGTATGTATTTATGGATGTTTGTTGCTCTTTCATCAAAAAGGTACCTACTTAATCGGCTTTAATTAAACTTTAAGAAGCTAATGTCAATATAAATAAACATAACCCATATGATACACCAAGAACAGATAAAATGTTTATTAGTACTGGATCCTCAGGTTCTTTAATATAATCTCTTACTATTTAAACGGTTTTTCTCCCAACCAACAGCCTGAAGCATCAATACAATACCAAGCAAATGCAGTAAACAATGAACTAGCACATTAGTGGCGAAGGCGGCTGTTCTGCATGCCAAAAACGTAGTCTAACACCTCTATTGCCGGTCGCCTCTTATTCTCGAGTGAGTGTGGAATATAAACAACAATTTGCCGGTCCGCCTTGCCGGCAGCCGGGCCCGGTGCGGTTCGCTGCATTGCGGAAGATTTGCGATGGGACTTTTAACCCGATTGCGGTATTTGAAACTGCTTATGCAGTGCAATAGGGTTGGCACAAATAAAAATAAGTGGACAGCACATTGTATATGTAAAATGCGTATTTAAATTTAAACATAACGAAGAACAATAAAATAAATAATGCTAAAAATCTTGACCTACTGGCGTACTGAATTGTTTAAGTACTAAGTATGTATTATTACTTTATTAAAAAATATAGTTATGTGAATACTGATAAAAGAGGAGAAAACGATGTAAAGATTTTAAAAAAGAATTGTACTATTCGCCCAAGTGAAGAAATCAAAGTCTACTATTTTAACCGTTATGGTCATTTTACTTATCAAATTTACTTACTTAAATGACAACTTAACATGATAAAAATAAAATAAAATACTTAACGTAGTACCCTGACCTCATTCGACGCGGTCGACAAATATTAGTCGTTATAAGATCCAATAGACAAGTACCTAATTTGTATCATGTATATATAATATATTTCACAAAATTTAAAAGTTATTTGAAGGTTTGTAGCAACACGTATTAATTATGTAGATATTAGCATAAATTTGAATTAACTGTGTGAACTCTTACGACCTCGCCCTTTTAAAAAAAAAATACATAATTGACGGGTTAAAATAAAAAGCAAATTGGCCACCTCGGCAAATGTTAACTTGAAACGCGTTGCGTGCAAGTGAACTTCGTTCAAAATGCGCGCAGACATCTTTATGTGCAAAGTTGAAAAATCTAATTTCAAAGCAGAGAGGCGTTGCTCAGTTCAGCGAACCCGTATTCTGCGAAAAACTAGACAAAAAATACATTTGGCAGGACTGACTGTACGCAATTAGCATTAGAAAATTGCTGCTAACAAACGGACTTTGAAAAATTGTCGGTGAAAACTGAGCTCGGCTAATTTTCATGTCACGTTTTAGTAAAATTGTGGGACGTCGCGGAAGATGAAAGCATACGTCACGCGTCATCGTCACAGCTCATCGCCACAGACGCGGCGGTAGACGTCATCGCGTCATGATGCCGGTAGTGGGCAGGTTAATGGACCAAGAAAAATGACTAATTATTTATGTCCAATATATTTATAAATATCGAACTCACAATTGCACTTCTGCAAATCTGTTGTTTAATCGCTGAAGAGTTTGGGAAAACGGCTGAGCTGAGCAGTATTTATATGTGAACAATCGATTGCACGCAAAAACAACCGGTGCACTTAAAATATTTCGCCAAGTTAATGCAGAGACAGTCAGGTCCAAGTGCGCACATTTGGATGTAAAATGGCGTCGTTGAGAAACGAAATATTCAAACCGGTGACGCACAGAATACGAAATAAGTGTTTTAACATAATCAAGTACATAAGGCTGGAGAGCTGGTCTATATTAAAAAAAACACTTATCGATGTTAAGCAATCTAAAGTAAGCGCTTTCTATAATCAATACAATATCAAATCGTTTTAATGTAAACTTTCAAAGGGCTGAAAGTCTTACTTACATATTAAAATACTTAATATAACACGAATATGTACGAAGGCATATAAAACATATAATTACACAATTTAGTTCCGTTAACAGACAATATACTTATTTAAATATTGCGCAAAAATACATTAATGAATATTCTCCAAGTATGCCGCTTATTTCTTGATTAGCAACACTTGGAGCAGCATTACGTACCTACGACATACAGAAATAGCATTAGTAGATGCCCAAAATCATTTCACACTCAACATTCGACCATTATCATACTCATTAGATATGGCATTTAATACCTATAGGTATTACCAATATTCGTCATACCCGTGAGGCGTCTAATAGACCACGCAGACATTATTCCTGGGTATAATAAACACTACGAAATATCTGTTTGTTTACCCGAAGGGCGTTCGAGTGACACCGACGCCCTTCACCCCGGGTTCGAACCCGAGCAAAGCACTCGAATAACTATCTTTCTGAAACAAAGGATTACAGTTTTGCCCGCAAAATTTCTCCTTTATGTCAGGATTGGAAAATCACATTAAAGATTGCAACTTTCTCCTCGGGGAGTAATGAGATTTAATATGTTCAATTAGGTAGCTTTTCTTTTGCAAGAATTTTAAGATTTTTTTATAACAGACTGAATTTACTTTCATACTGTTACATGGTCCAGTATACCATATCAAACTATCAAATCATTTTTTTTAAGTTATCACAAAATTGATCTGTCAATCTTTGACATAATGGGATGCTTACTACGTGTTTGACATTCTAACGACTTGTTTAACATTCAAGCGATATACGTTTCCATACCCCCAATATTCCTTTATGAAACTTCGCAGACTGGTAAAAAAAGTTAATAAAAGTACAATGCTTACAAATTAACCCATTGTCAAAATGTTATATGAAATAAATATGATCGGATTATACAAATATGGTTTTAGGGTGGGTCCCCTGTAATTTAATCCTATGCGTGCATTGCCTTTTGGATTAAAGTGCATTTAGCTTGTGAGGCGTACAGTAATACCGCATATTTTACATATAATCGAGTATCTAATAGACGATTGAAGCACTCTCTTGTTCCTATTACATATATTCGGAGCGAGATTGCTCACTGCCTTTCTAAATTTGTATACTTATAGGAAAATAAAACGAATAACCAATTTTATTTAACAATTTTGTCATATCTTATTCTAGAAGATATACCTATAATAAACACAACTTCACTCATTGGAATTAAACACCTAATAACGGATTTAACTGGTGTATTTTATTTTAATTGCTGACGAGTCGAAAAAATTACAGTGCCTACACTTTTATCACAAGAAAGCGGACGATAATCCAATGAGTACCTAATAACTGCGGAGACATCAGAAAAATTACAACTTCACTTAATTTCTCTTTACATTTAAGTAGGTACACACAAAAAAATAAGAACATATTTCACAAGATTCCAGCAAGTTGTGGAAGGTTCTTTAAATCTGGGTCCCACGTAACGTATCGGTCGTTAGCTCGCGTTATCGGAGTGATAACACACGACGAGTTCTGTCTGTTACATTGGGGGTTATGTTCTTTAATTATCTTTTGCGTGATAGCGGAATTTTGCGTCATTCTCCTTTTTCTTAAGAGTAAACACTTCATGAAAAAACTTTCCTTTAAAAAAGCTTACGCAATGTCTTTTTCACAAGCACGTCCAGGCGTAAATTTTGATAAGAATCGGTAAAATGCTCATACAGGATCTTTGTACCCATCGCACGTGATTTATTCCTTTAAAAGATGTCAAAAACATACGTAGCAGATTTTTTCTTCCGTATCTTAAGATTTCTTTGTCGCATCGATGGAGGTATTTACATTGGGTTTTATATCGCTATTTCGCCGAAGGGCGTGTTGACTTTGGCTGACACTATGTTTCCGGTTTACATTTTTTTCATTATCCCGGTTTTTACGGTTAACCGATTTGATTACAGAGCGTTTGACACGATCGCTAACTCTCTAGGGGGGCATAAATATGTGTTGCTATTAAAAAAGTAAACCGATTTTACCGCGATACGAAAATGAATGAAGAACAAATTGCAACGTGAATAATTGTATGAATAAATCAAAGTCGTACGTATGATCGCAAGGGGAAAAATATTTGGTTTATTCATGTATTCAATATGAAAAGAACATTAACATGTCCGCATTTGTCAGTTGCGCAGTTTAAGCTTCATTTGTGTTACGGATGACAAAAATATCTTCAGTGTTTATTTTGAATTTCTAAGTAATTTAGTATTTCCATAAGCAGGTGTAATCCGGATGTTGTTATGGTAATATAAATTAACAATATTTAGAAAGGTGTTACTAAACAAATTGTATACCTAACTGTATGTATTGTTTCTCCCATTGCAGAATTTTTACTTCATTTTGTTTTATTTTATTTTACGATTTTTGGTATTTAAATAATAAATACAACGGGTCCGCCCAGAAAGTAAAAATCCATCTAGACCGCTGATTTTGGGAAGAGCCTAAACATTTTTTCCAGTAGCGGTTGCGAAGCGCTTTCAAACGCTAAACGCATCCACCAGGAACATGTCGCGTGCGCAGCATGCGGGTCGCATGTACCAACTTTTATTAATATCACGTATAATGACTTAATATTAAATTGCCCATTCATTTCTAATGGCCCCGTATTGTTGGGCGGGTGCGACTCTTTTTATTTAGCCATAGTTATTAGAGTTACTATATTAAATTGTGGTATGATTGCCAACCCGCATATAGATTTTGGAAATCCGTATTTTAGGATTTTTAGATTCCGAAGCAAATTTAACAAAAACATTATTGTTTGTTGTTACATTGTTTCTATACACAAAACGTCGTTTCTGTTTTATTTGAGTACCCATTGTCTGTTGCTACCTTTTCAAACTGTTTATGTCCAGTAAAATGCAGCAGTTCCGTGGCATAACAATTATGAACTAAAATATTTTGTTTTACATTTCTTCAAATTCGTTGCAACTCTTTCTCAATTGCCGTAGTGTTTTTACACAAAGATAAATTAACTCATTAGCCTTATATATATTTTATTCTTCTTATATTTTACTTTTATTAAAAAAAACGTTAAACGTTCAAGTATATTTAAAGGGCTGAAAAAGCGTGATATTAAATGTCGTTTTACAAAATATCTAACAGCTGTCTAAATTCGCGACACCCAAACACCCTACACAATAATGATACATTCCATTTCGTAAATTACCATCGATAACATCTTAACTGCCTCGACGTTATCATTACGCCAATTCAAGCGTCATTAAAATAATTTAGACTTGCAACCGAAATGAGTCACGTCACACCCGTGGACAAAAAATTGCGAAGCAGCTGGTTGAATTTGACTTGTTAAGTGATATCATGATAAACCAAACCTTTCGCAGACAGGACGCGATGGGGCTCTGACTTGCAGCGTACATATACAAACACACAGCTCTTGTCAAAACTGCCTGACAGCCGTGCCTAGCGGCTAAAACTGTCAGTGTATTTCTATCAATGCGTGTATGGCTAGTTGCTAGTGAATACATTCAAAATAAAACAGTAGAAATATGCGATTTTTAAATCTATATAATCTACATATAGTTATACCTTTAAATAAAAATGTATCACCCAAATGTGTGTACGCGTATCTTCCGATCGACTTCATAAAAATTGAATAATTCCTTATTGTTGTGTTCGTCTATGTCAAGATAATGTTTGTATAATGTCACACCTGCATAGCCGGGGCGGGCAGCTATTAATGTTTGATTATTATTGAATATTAATTACACACAATATTTACAACCATTAAATACATACATAACAAGCAAGATGAATAGTAAAAAAAATGTATTAAATTAAATAAATACCGTATCAATTTGCGTTTTATTATTATATCTTGCAAGAATAACTCCTCATTTTATGATATTCATACGCAATTTAAATACGCACCTACTGACAGCACAATAAATATTTTTAATCGATTTAGAAGCTCTTAAGCAATAAAATAGGCAATGGAGAATACAAAATATCCATATAATTACGTGTTTATTTATAACGAAAATGTTTTTTTTGCACATCTGAAAATTTGATGTTCATATTTGCATTCTCCCCACCCATTACTATGCCAATTAGTTGTTTATCAATAAATACAGGATGTCGTAAGTACCAGCGACACAGCTACCAATTAACTGTTTGATAATGACACGTAATGTATTATGACATCGGAATATTCTTTTTGAACTATTTATTTTAACCTCAGCTATATACTTACTTTGATAAAAATTGCAAAAAATATGCAGCTAAGGTTTCATAACCGAAGAAACAATCGCTGAATAAATCTACTTTATTTCGGATATCTGTGTATATATTATAGTTATATAAATTATCTACGTTTCACATAGTAACAATGATCAAACACGTTGGACAGCAGTGAAAGTTTCAATTATGTATTGAAATTTCAAGGGATTCAGTTTCATTTCAGTAATTGTATTTTAATATTATTCAGATATATAAATATAAATATAATGAATAATCCTATTAAAATACTGATCAGTAATCTAAAGTCTTTCTGTTTCGAATCTCAAGCAACCATAACACTAAACTGACTAAGTTTAGTGGACTAAATGTAATAATAAACATTTGAAATAACCGCAAAACGCCCGTTAATCTGTAGGTAACCAACAATTCCGGTGCAGTGTAGGGTACGTTTCTCCGGGGTGACTGTTTTTGTCGATAGCGATCATTTGTCACTTTTCCTGTATAGGGGAACACGGATTCTGAATAAATCCAAACGGTGTCATTTATAAGGGAAAGCGATTTTGAAATTGGTGGTAAACTTAACTAGAACCATAATATTGCCAATACCAACTGTACATATTTAATTAATTGTCACAGTATTTTTTTATAAACCACTAGGTATAATCTCCTGCAGCAGACGACTGCCTTATAATTTAGAAATGTTTTTGAATGTTTTTTTACACACACTACATTTATTAATTTAACGTGCTCTGAATGTGCAACGTTCTGTTGTAAACTCGATTTATTTTTTCACGGGTTTTATACCGCTAAAACCCAATCCTTGCAACCTATTAAAATATAGAGCAACCGCCTGCCAACCGTCGATAAGTAGCGGATTTACCAACCATTATGCCCTTTTAGATTCCCCGTGATAAATGATAGCAAGCCATCTTCGATCCGCCATGCGTGAAGCCTGTGACCAGAATGCAATTGTTATGTGTAATTAGTTACAGTTTTGGCGGTTGCATGATTAATTGTTAGTTTAATCTCTGGCGCTTAGAGTGTTTTCGCCCCGATGACAATGGAGTCTTGGTTGCATGAGTAAACACAAAATTTTAAAAAAGCCATCTATTAAAATGAATGTCATCTTTCTCTTGCCTTATTTGCATACATCGCGGTGTTTTTTTAGTCGTGCTTTAATTTAAAGAGGGGACCGTATTATTGTGTTTATTTTAGTCATTGGTTTAAGTTTTTTAATGAATCATAGTTAAGTAAACAAAATGCTAAAAACACTAGAAATAGTATTTATGTTGTTTATGGATCTTTTCCTGTTCCACTATGCATTTAAATTTGTATTTCCCCAACGCAAACATAATTATTTTTACCGATCGTTTTCCTTCAAAACTGCAGTTAATAATTATGTTTATGGACATATCTTATGTACTTAAAAAATAATTTTGATTTTGCTCAGCTTGACGTCATCTTTAAATCCGTAATTATATACTTTAAAAAAAATGTTAGAACCTAGTGGTTCTTTATTGCAGTTGATAACATTTTTTCAGCAAAAACACAAATTGGCATTCATAGTAATAAAACTTTCTTTTTACTAAAAAATGTTGCTCAGCTCAGGGTCGGTGTCAATTACAATATTTGGAAGAAATACCTAAGTTATTCCGTCTTTAAAATCCGTTATTCGTAAGATTCGCAGCAGCAATTAATATATTTCTATACATAAAGATCTGTACATATTATTATGTATGATAACATAGAACCTGATAAGTACATTAAGTACTTGTTATATAACTCAACAAACCCTTAAACGAATAAATAGATTAACCCTAATGTAACATTTAATAAATAAAAAGGAATACATGCCCTGTCCCTATAGGTAAATATTTAATAGCCTGGTAATAACGCACAAAATGAAGAGAATTGCCAAAAAGTTACCGTGAGAGAATACGTAATGGGGGTTTTAAGGTAAATCTTATTTATTCACAACGACCCTGAAAGAGGACGAGGTCACAAACAAGTAGGTATATTTAAATGGACATACCTAGTTGTTTTAAATAAGTAAAATATTTTTTTCCTATATTTAATAACAGGTAAGTATATTTAAAATAGGTACGACTTTATATGAAACTAGTGACCCGCCCCGGCTTCGCACGGGTGCTATAAACCTTCCTTAAGAATCACTCTATCTATTAAAAAAAACCGCATCAAAATCCGTTGCGTAGTTTTAAAGATCTAAGCATACATACGGACATACAGCGAAAGCGACTTTGTTTTATACTATGTATTGAAGAACCTTAATCAACAAAACAATCCCCATTTCTAGAGCAAACATTTAACATATTTCGTAACTTAGATGCCCTGTCATCAAACCGATAGCGTCCTCACAATACAAGTCTGAAAATGTTCACACACGTCTATACTTACGTAACGTAGATATACATAGTAAGCTGTAAGAATAAGAAACACATTAAAATTATTCCCAAACATTTGAACGTACTAGTAGATTTTACAACATGTTTCCTGTAAATAAACAAGAATACACGATGTACGGGTGCTAAATCACTAGTCCACACATTTCATGAATGATTTGTACTTGGACTACAATACATGTTATTGCTGTTTTAATATTGAAGCAATCAAAAATGATGCTTACGTTGTACGTGATAAACGTCAAGACGGAGGTATTGCTCAGCTTGTCAGTCAGAAACAGTTGTATGTCAGGGACTGTATGTGCGGCCTGAATGTTACCGGTGTATAATTTAAAAGTTCAGAGCGGGTCACAAAGACAAAGATAAACTATTCAAATTAGGCTCAATGCTTAAAGGTTATTAGCTAAACCAAATTAATAATCTACAATTGTCATTCAACCGTCGATAAAAGGACTTACGTAAATTTTCATACCGATAACATATAAGTATTATGTATAACTGAAATACCGTCGTTATTTTTATAAGATTGAGCAAGAGACTAGTTTTAGGACAACTGACAGACTGACGTAATTATTATAATATCATTACGCTTTTAAGAATAAATAAAACGTTATATGTATAATCAATTCTGATAATTTGTTTGTAAATACTCGTGCCTGAGAAACATTCGAGAGTGAATCGACGTTCCGTATAGCGAACAGAGACGTATAAAATTCAAGAAGCTCCTTCAGCAATGAAGAGAAACTGTAAGACAAAAGTGACTACTATGCCTTTACCGTTAACATGCACCAAATACTTAACTTAAACCTTCTATCTCCATAAAATAACGTGACGAGCAATTGAGTATATGAGTACAAATATCATATAAGAAGGCAGAAATCGCCTCCGCTACCTCTTGTAACCAATCGCTTGCACCTAGAAATAGTGAAATTGCGCGTAAATCACACAAGGCTGTCGTTCTCTAGTTTTGATCCGAACATAGATAGCTGAAACGCGTCGTTATATTTAGCCGGTGTTCGCGGCACGCTTTGAACCCACCGATACTGGCTATGATGAAATGCATTCGCGGACCGTTGTATCTGGATCGTACTGTAAAGGATTGATAAATGTTGTAAATTTATACAATAACGTTCACGACTTTTGCCTACAACCCTGCTAGGGTTAGGCCGATAAGTTTTTTATGTATCAACGCTTACCGAACTGAATGCTCGTTGATATTTCTTGCACAATATTTACTACTTGTTTAAATCATAGTCTTTTCCGTTGCATGACGTTATGAAACTATGAAACAGAATTTAAACTTTTCAATTAGCTACCCTTGAAAAGTTGACTAACAAACTGTAGTAGGTACTAAGTATATGAATGGGTATACTAAAACATGACTCACTCGCCGTTACTCTACACAAATTGTTATCGCTAAATTTGAATTGTAAACCTAGTATTTATCGAACATTACAACACCCATACAGTTTTAGAACCGAATCAAGTATAATATATATATATATGTCAAACTTTTATCATTTTCAAATAAATATAAAATTTTAAATATTTAAATAAATCCATAAATATACTTGTAATAATTTCGCACTTTTCTTAACGTGTATCCAATGAACAGCAATTGTATCACTAACATTTTCCCCGCAAAGTCTAAAACTTACAATAAATCGAATTGCTAAGCTCGCAAGCTGCAAAGGATAATTACAAACAAACTTTACGGGCACTCTAAGTTTGAGTGTCCGATGTAGTCTAGACCGGAAGCTTGTTAGACATTAAGTGTCTGGAGGGACACGCAAATGTGACTGGACACTTAGCGAGTTCGGGGCGGTTTATGGTGACTCTAACATGTTTTGTTAACCCCAAAGTTTTAACCATTTTCTAACCCTTGTAAGGTTTTTAAATGCAAATGTGAATGAGCTTGCAAACCGCATAAGATAGAACTGAATTTTAAGTTATTTGATAAACTTTATTTCTTGATCGTTCGTGCTTACAATAATATTAACCATAATAACCAGTCGCCACCGTGATTTCCAGAGCATGATTAATTTATCAGCCCATTAAAACACATCTGAAGTTGTGAACGGGTTTCTAATACAACAATTCATACATCATATCCCGCAACAGTTTGTGTAAACTTTAAAAGATCACAGTACGTTCTACGCTTTTAATACTGAAAGAAAAATGGCGCCGAAGGTTGGGTTAAACTAAACAGATGCCCGACCACGACCTTTTCCAATAATAGCAGAATTACGCCGTAGGTATGCAAGCCCGTCCTCGGAAGTTCCGCGTATTATTTTTAGAAAATTCAGTACTTTGATAGTGAATCTAAGGGAATGGTCAGTGTTCTAAAATTAAGGAACTGTTTCTGCTCCTCCAAATAAATACAATACGAACAACCGGATTGCATTGAAGATAAATTTTATTTATAAATAATTTAAGGTAAGTTTAATAACTTATGTACCAATGACTAAAATCGTATCCCATTCTATCTACGATTTCGTAAGATCTTCCCTTCTAGATCTAACTACCCCACCTACTGTCATTAGCAATCGCGTAGATACCTGTCTGAGATAAAACCACGACAAATTGCTTCTCGTTATCTACAATGCCCTTTAATAGGAATGCTATCGCCAAATCAATAATCGAAAAACACCGGTGAAACCTAAAATGCTATGCTATATTTTGGATCACAATAGGTATCTTATACTAAATAAAGAATTTTAGTAAGTAAACCCTTTATGAGATTACATTTAAAAAAAAAGCATTATTTGGAAGATGCAAATGAATAATGACACTGACTACAAGAGATCGAGCCAGAAACAACCAAAACGAAAGAGTACGAGTACGAGAATCTAATTTTGGATTTGGTTGGTTAGAATATAATAAAATAACAAAAAACAATACGAAAATGTGATACAAATTACAATAAAAATCTTCACCTTTCCAAAACGGGCTATTAATGTACAATCAAGTTAACAAAATACTAAGTATAAGTATAATGTATTAATAAAACACAATCTGAAACCGGAAACATTCGCCAACAATTTACAATGAAGCCCAATAAAAGTTTGTTAAAATAAACTTAACAACTGAGTTATAGCTAGTTGGTTGCGCACTCAAACAAGAAACTTTACGCTCGAAACAAATCCCAACCTCCAAAGAACAATATATAAACAAAAATGTGTTTACTTCCCTCGACTTATGAACGTAGAGAAATTCAAATATATATTTTACAAGCAATCTTATACAATAGAAACAACTCATTAAGATATATTTGGAATACTAGAAACAAAAATGTTACGACGAGATCACATCGCATAAATTTGTACTAACAAAATCAATGTCTTCTCGTACCTATAAAGCCACTTAGCGAGGTGAAATGAAGTGATAATAAAGAACATTATATCGGGAGGGTAAGAATGCGAGAAGCTATAAAACAAGCCATATGGGCCGCCCTTCACGCTTACCCTTGTAGGGGCGACCACAGATATTAGATCTGCAAATTGGATGTGTTATCGTAATTTTGTAGGGCGTAGCTTTATTTTTGGTTTTTCATCATCTGCTTATCCATTACCTACTGGGTGGGGTCGGAGTGGTATGTTTTTATTTTATCCATACTTATATGGTTTTTGGTCTGTCTAATATCATACTTGGAAACGTGTGGTGAAGAAATAGAACTAGCTATTTTTTTATTACTAGACATAGATCATCTCCAAGTACCCCACAAACTGTTGTACTTAAAATAATGTTCTTCCATTCCGTTTAAAACGACTAAACTAACAATGTATAATCTATAAACTGTATAAACACATGTACGAGTCCCGCTTCTCAATCACAAACTTCACAAGTTGTAGACAAAGGGTTAAAAAGTCAAGTTCTTTGACAACAATTACTTATCTCTAAGTTACTAACATATCTATACATAAATAGGAATATGAAATATATTTTATATGTATTAGAGACATCACATGCTGTATACATTCAATCAGTTGCCCTTACTGTATTGCACGTTGGGGTAAGTAATATAAAGTTTATTATTCATTGTAGATCTAGCGTAGTACTAAACTCTACGAAAATCATAGTTCCTATGCAAACTATGAGAGACAGCGCGTCCGATGGCATCTAATGCGCCACTTCCGGAACATTCTCGTAGGTGGCGTAGGCGCACTGAAACCTACTTACTAACACCTACTAAAACCTGACAGGCTCTGATATACATTGATGGAAAATATCTTAATGTACTTCACGACAAGCGCTTTCATATTCGATTGATTGTAATGACTATATGAGAAAAATACGCAAGAACTACATTAAAAAAAGTTGGTTTCAGGACTCCTGTGCTTCATTGGAATGAAGATTTCAACAAGGCATCTATCTCGGCGCCAACTCGTGACTAGACGCGTGCGACACAGTGACCGATATGCGCCCGCGCTATGCGTAGAGTAAGCTCTAATTGGTACCATCTTTTATTATTGGTAAGACCTAAATCATAATGATATTTTTGTACAAAGACCTAAATCAAAAAAAAATATATATATACATAATCTTACGCTCTGGATCATTTTAAAAATAATAACCATTTCTTGAATACTATTAATATAATAAATTGATGCAAGGTAATGAAATAAACAAAATATACAAGCCGCAACGCCGTCCCTTTTCACGGTATCCATTTCAATTTCTTGAATACTTGACATTGAACATGGGTATAAAATATTCATAAATAGATGAAGCATAAGTGGAACGTACCAGTCCAAGTGACGCAAGCGCACGCATCACCCGTTCGTCACGTGAGTGTGTGCAGATTATTACGAATGCTGTAATAATGGCGCTTACGGTATAGCGTCTGAAGTTTAGAATATTAAGTTCACCTTTCGTACACTTACTTCTGTTAAGGCTAAATATTGTAGACATTAATAAATGAGTGACACTTTATTAATTATTCCCACCTCGGTACGGTTACAAACTAGTGGATCAAACATATAACGAAGACCGTACATAACTTAATTACTTACTATAATATGTATATTTATTGACATCTATAGGTAAATGCACTCATTTAATGAGACGATTTCAACATGTAATAAACATAAATTCACAACATTATATAAAAAATACATACGATACTTAAATTATTTTTAATTTCCTCTGATGCTTGTATTCTCTGATTAAAGATATAATAACATATTTTACAGTAATTGAATAAATATCAGAAGCACTTATATATATGATAAAAAAAATTAAAGCATTTTCCGTATCAACAAGTGGAACAAATATTTTACGCGTGCCGTAATAATGGGCCGTATCGTATCCCACCGGCACGCCTTTATAGTTGCCATTCCCGCCAATATTCAAGTATGTGTTTAATAACGCGTGAATGGAAGTAAAAATAATGTTAAATTAAAATATTTTCTTGTGCAATAAGGTTGGTGCTCATCAAAACATACCGAAAGAATTCTGATATAAACACCTTATAGGTGCTGTGAAGTTAGGAGAAAAGGTTGCCCTATACTTGCCGACTGCCAATTGGATATCTACTGAATACACCTTAAGTTAAATGTGATAAAAACTTTTGTCATATAGCTATATATATAGCCAAGTAAAAACAGCTTCGCATTTATAATAATAAGGATAAGTTGACGGTTATAATTACTGTATTGCACAATGTTGTAACAACGCTGCGCCGGCGCCGGTGATTCAAGTCGCTATATTAAGGCTAGGTACTTGGCGAAACAATGATAATCCGATTATTTGCGGACGATTGTACCGCTAATTTTATCCTGTATCAGTTAACATACCTAATATCAATAAACGTATAAAATTACGAAAAATAAATAATCAATACATAGTATAAAACAAAGTCGCTTTCGCTGTATGTCCGTATGTATGCTTAGATCTTTAAAACTACGCAACGGATTTTGATGCGGTTTTTTTTAATAGATAGAGTGATTCTTAAGGAAGGTTTATAGCCCCCGTGTGAAGCCGGGGCGGGTCGCTAGTTATTAATAAAACAAAGACATGACAGATTTTCCTAATATTACAGTTTATTGCACTACCTATAGCCCTGAGTAGATTTATGAGGCGGTAAACATAAATCGATAAAGATTTTAAACACTCGTTCATTAAGTAGGAATTAGAAAAAAAAAGAGGACTCATTACTAAAGATGTATAAAAATTACGTAAAAATATTATAGCGGCTTGAAAAAATTACAATGAGATAACACACCTACGAACATGAATAGAACTTCACACGCTCAGTGTGACGCTCTAGACACAATCTTAAAAGGGTTCTAAATAGTCCAATAGGTAGACAATGTGCCATGACTCAGCTGTCCTCCCACATAATCTTCATATCTAAGTATAAATTGTAAGAACGACGCGTTTTATGACTCGCCCATAAGAGACTTCCGCAAAATTCCTACTCCTCGAATATCAAAGCTTTTAGACGAAACAGAACAACTTAAATAGAGCCGGCAGGCACATATCCTATTTATAATTAACATTTTCTGATGCAACATCATATTTCTATGACGAGTTGGAACTTTTTTTCAGTGTTGTTTACTGACGTTACAAAATATTTCGTAGACCATTTCTGTGATTTCGTAAAACACTGAAGAGCCAATCTAAAGCGGGTTTAAAACTTTTCCATTAAAATATTGCATGGACTATAAAATTCAAAGATAATTAAAACTCAATAGCCACGTCGCAGTCAGTTTATTGCTGTTTTAACATATTTTAATTAATGAATGCGCAAAAACAATGATTTCCTGTATGTAGAAATGATACCATATACTGAAACATGAGAATTAGGTTGCGACAGTACTTTTTGTCCTATAGTCGTAAAAACTTTATTAAACATAAATAATATAAACTCCAGGGCTAATTGAGTTTTCTCAAGCTTAAAGTGATTGTCTAATTAAATTACGTCAGCTACTTAAAACAATACAGATATTTAACGATTTAACAAATAATTGCAGGTTTATGTTCGGTTAATTGATTCTAAAATTTCAATTGAATAATGATTAATTCGTTTATAGTAATAATTGGGGTGCTACAAAAAATTTTGTATTTATATTATACATCAGCTTTTCACAATAACTGTTGGTACAAAATTCTAAAATAAACAATATTAATATAAATTATTTAAACAATAAACGATTTAGAGTTACGCTACATACTTACCTACATGAATTTTTTGAGCAGCTTATTCCAAAATATCAGGAATCAATTCCTGGGCGCTTTTATTTTTCGCGTCGCGTCTAAACATCTTACTCGCGACGCTAAGATTTATTTGCAGACTTACCACCTTAATAAGGCCACAGCGACGGGACAGTAGCGAAATCTGTTAAGATGTCTGCCAACCTTGAAATCACGCAAATTGGCACGCCCTACAAAATCTACGAAGTCTTCGGTGAGTGGCATTGAGACTAGTAATTTGTGAATCAATTTGATTTTTACACGCAAAATGTGGGCGACGTGTGACGCTATAAAAATCGGTGGCGATAGGATAAAAATACGACACTAACCGTTAAAAGGTTTTCCTGGGTTTAAATACGACGTAATTTCGACGCCGACGTGACGCTATTCAATCTTGTCAGTAACGTGTTGAATATCTTTATGATTTCCCTTTCATTTCCGGAAAAACTGATTGCTTAACAACTATGAGCATCCATATTAATTTTCATTCATATTAACGAGTATGTTTACAGTTCGACGCACGAACATCCGTGGATAAAATTATTGTGCGAAAACGACAGATCTAAACTGATTGTTATATAGGTATATGAAATACTTTAATACTAAAGATTGACAACAGAATAAGTAAAATATCTACTCGGCGCCGCCACCTAGTTATTAGGGAGACCTTCAGATAAAAGCTATTTGAGCTTTATTCTCCATGATATGTACAATCAATCGTTTTTCTCGTCTACATATTTTCATCCAGGCTAGTTTAATTTCCTAGATCGCCATAACCGAGGTATGAAACAGCTGAATGTTATACATACGTACTCACACAATAGAATTCAATGTTATCAGAGTCAAGGCCGGCCGTTCATTCAAGGAAGTGTTAATCAACGCAATTTTTATTCGCTCTTACATTGACCTGCCCGATTCCAACTCGTATGTACCTGTCCTACGATATATTATAATACATGCTAGGTCACCTACGAATATAAGGAGATATCCACGATGGAGTACCACTCTCCAATATTTGTAAGGACAGAAAAGACAGACACGAGAATCGATATATCATCTAGAATGCTAAGTTAATTTACCAATTATCATAATATATGCAGTTTTTAAAAGGCCGCGAATTGACAATATAAAAAAAATTGTTCGTTACTTAGTAAAGTACGCTTTTCAAGGATTTAAAAAAGGGTATATTTAAAGGTTTCACTGCGAGTGAAATTTCATTAAAAAATAACGTTTATATATGATTTCATAGCGCAAATAAATGGGTCAATAAATTCGAGCATTATTTACATTTCCGTTGCTACAAACTTTCGCATGCGCAAGCGTAGGTGCGCTTAAGATGTCAAATCAAAATGTCCGGTTATCTTGGTGTTGCTACAATGGCCGACGCCGGGAGAGTCGGCTGAGTCACCGGCCGGCTATTCCCGCGCGAACCCGGCATCCTGCCCCAATTACCGCGTAGAGACGGGATCGGCGCGGGCGCACCGGATCGCGGCAGATCGCACCCGTGGAATGAGGAAGGGACACTACGGGAGGCTAAATGATATGAATACGAATTTTGTGTAATTTAAGAGTTTGTTACAATGTAACGCGTATTTACTGAGATAAATAATAATAAAATCTATTAGATTGGTTTACAGTGACCTATCTATGACTTGCAATGAGAGAAAGAGCGATAATAAAGGTCCTTGGATGCGGGTGTTCTGACAAATATTGCGTGATACTTTTACCGTTAATAGAACGTAGTTATACTTTGCAAGTAACTTACCGATTGGATAATACAACGGTTATGAAATTAATTCGGATATATTTATTTTATACAAACGCTTCGAGAAATTTACAATTCTCATAATCGCCATGGCAGATTGGGTTAACGACAGTCTGAAATTGACGATAGCATTACCTACCGAGTTAATCCATTAGTTATTTATTCCTATCTCTAATAACAACAATATGAGAGATTGTTAACTTGCGTACCCTTTAATCATCAGCATTTCTTAGTATAGGTATCTTAGCAATAAGTAAGGTAGGTAAAGTAAAAATCACCTAATCACCTTATCACCTTACCTCACCTCATTATTTTATTATCTTATCGCTTATAAGATATTTACTATTATATATAGGCTTAAGAAATTTACTATCAATCGCGAGCCTATCAACTTCCCTTCCATGTCAATGGATTTTTAAAGAAATGGAACCACTGGAAATATAATTACGTAAACATATTTCTTATAAAATATTTATAGTAATACGTTGCACTAAAATATTTATTCCAGCTAGGTACTACATAAAATATACGTTCACCGACCCATTGATGCTGGCAAGAAAAGTCGCCTCATTCTCGAATTCGCCTAGCACGTGGGACGAAATAGAGTAATTTCATAGTTTTTATTCCGAGCGAATCTAAAAGAATGCGGAATAAATCTAACTTGAGATGGCTCGCCTTGAAGATACGCGATTAATAGTACCCTGGTTATGGCACTTTATCACTCTACAATGTGATGTGGGCGATGTATAAATAGTGAATCGCGTGACCTGGATACTGCGTAGGTCCTGGATTGGCATGGGCGGTGGCGACGGGAGCTACTGGGAACATATCAGCTGGCGTAATGATCTTACGATACGCGAGTTTATTCTTTACACGCTTCATCCATCGTACTATATATATATGATGAAGTTTTTTTATTATTATTAATATTTTCAAGGGACCGTTTTTCGAAAAGATTATATTTGCTATTCGTGTTCCGTAAGAGATGTTTGTACGTCGATGTTAAAGATTAAACACTCTCGCTGGGACTTTTATCATATCTTCTTATCATTATTTTACCTCATAATTATATCTTAACGATTATCAGGTACTTACCTATTTCAAAGACTTAGAAATTATTTATCAATGAAAATATCCAATGTAGTACAAAACCGCCTAACAAGGGAAAGCACTGGAAAGCGCTACCAAACTATTAAAGGTTATTGTGAATAGGGAATGCAAATCTCGCGAGATTGGGCTCAAGCGAGATCTCGCGAGTTTATGAAAATCAATCTCGCGAGATCTCGGCAATTTCGAGATCTCGCGAGATTAATGTTTTGTGTTTGTTTTTTCAAGAAATAACAATATTTGAATAAACGAGGAAAATAATAATAATAACTTAAGTAAGTATGTATTATAAAAACATTTATTTTCACGATTTGTTTCAAGATTTTTTTATGCATTCAACATAGATTGACGTAACTATTCAAATTTTTTAAATTAACTTTTAAGTAGGTAGTATACTTTTACGCTTTTACATACCTATTTATCTATCAAATCACTATATAATAAATTATATCAAACAAAACTTCAGTTGATTATTAAACTGAGATATTATTATTAACTATGAAATAACGAACTATATCTACTCAGTACAGTAGAACATCGAGAATTACAGATTAATAATTAACAAAATATACCAATCAAATGAAATATTTGTTCTATTAAAATCACAAGTCACTATATTACGATTTAAGAATTACTGTCGCGTTCGAATAAGACGTTTTTATACTCCAGTACAATCTCGTTAATCTCGCGAGATCTCGCCCATTTTTGGACCGAGATCAATCTCGCTTAAAAACGCCGAGATCTCGCGAAAACGAGATCTCGCGAGAACGAGATTGCATTCCCTAATTGTGAATAACTTCAGAAACAAATCTAGAAATCATATCAAATAAAGCAAAATCGCACAGGATGAGGGGATGTTAAAATTTAATTAAGGAAAACTTTTAATTGCACATTATTTGTAACGTCGTAAACAGTAAATGTAAGCGATAAAGCGAAACAACGCTTGTTGTGGGGATCTAACATCTAGGAAGCGAATGAAGTCCATTACTGTACAGTCAGCATCAAATATATCCCGTATCAGTCAATGTGTTGAAATATATCGCAACCGCGTTCTAACGCCCTTAACAATAGAATCTTGTAGTATGTCTTCAATGCAGACTGTACATAAGTTATATAATATATAAGTAAATATGTGAAATGTTATTACAACTTCACATTGTTTGTGGGATTATAATCAAACATGATGCGTTTGTTATTGTACTTAGTGAAGTAAAGTATGAAAGTTATAAATCCCTTATTTTGACTTCAAAGTTATTCTATATGATAGGATTTCAAGATATCGAGAAAACTCGTAGGTTGAATTGAATAGCCAGTTAAGAAGTGATTAAACACGCTTTCCATCAAAACAATCTTGAATGAAGTAAGTTAACTCCGCAGTAGATAGAAGAAATTTTCATAATGTCGTAGCCAACTGAGTTGACGATAGTCTAACACTAAAGTGTACTAAAGCAGAGATTTATTTAAAGACATAAAATGATGCTCAAATTAGCAAATGTAATGAAGATCGTTAAGAAAGTGCTAGCGATATTTAACTGCTCTAGCATTTCAATTACTGGAGGGGGATTGTGGAATGAGCGAGCAAAAGTGTTGGGACTAAGAATTTGCATGAATCTTAATAATCGTAGCGTCTATTATTCGCCATATAAGAAGATTGTGACATAAAGATTGTGCACTCCACGAAAAATAATCATTTTGAAGTCGATAACTACTATGTAAGTATGTATTAGTAGAACCAATTCTGAACATTGAGCAAGGCCCTACGGTCCAAGGAAAACGAGGTCATGTAGCTATATTATTTGCACATGGCTGAGTATAAACTATTTTAAAAACATATTATTTGTCTCTACTCTTGTATTTATTACACAGAAGACACAGATTCCATCAGTGATTTGCGAGAATGTTAAGAAATTCTGATCTTAAATCGATTTATTACCGTTACAAAAAAAACTGAGTCACACGAGAAACCGAATACTTATTTGAGGAACAAATCTTTGATTCAACATACATCATTATAAACTAAAACTGGAACTGGCCCATAAAGTCGATTATTTTGTCTAGGCGATGAAATAACCAGCTTCGGAGAAAACTCATTACCCGCCCAGGGCGTCCACGATTAAACGGCAGATCAACTAAGAATAACAAACAGCATTAAACACGAATAAAACACGTTTACTGTTCTCCCAGGACGAAAAGCGTTACCGTCGATCGACTCTCAATGCTCAAAACTATAGGTTCTGAGAAACGTAGAAAGCACATTAAAATGGCACTCAACGAGCAACCACTTGAATGGGCGCAATCACATAGCGATTTATTAAAATTTACGGTTTTTAGGAGGAGAAGACACCGTTCGAAACTACCCCTCGTAATTCACAAAGGCGAGCGAGTTATTGTTACTTAAACAGAGCGACAACGGCTTCGCGAACAATATGTAGGAGAAATATAAGAAATCTCCTTCCGTTCGAACGTTAAGTTCAGTTGAATAACGCAAGTGCCGCCTAGTTACTCTATTATGGAAGGCACCCAATTTATTCTTGAGTTTATTGCTCGGTTTGCTGTAATAAATTTTCGAATGCATTGAAAATGGAGGGCCCTGCATTTTATTTCGTTCGCTTTTCGTATGTCATTTTAACGTGTACGTACTTTACAATGGGCGTGTATACGAAATAGCCGTATAATGCGGTAGATTAATTTTATGGCTTTGAAATAATTTTAAGGTTCATAAATAAATTTCTCAACTGTATAGTTAGTGTTCTTTTATATAAATAAGCATAAATATCTTTATGCTCTGGGCATTAACATGAACTCAAGTATATTTATTTCAACGTTTTATATAACCACTGAACAATTTATCCTTTTAAATATTGTAAGTAGGTAATAAAAATCTCAAATGCCAAAAATATTAAAAGTAATATCTTTTAGGTACGTATTGTGTAATTATCGCGAAAGCATTAAAATTATAATGAAATTATTACTTACAACAGAATTTATTTAACAGAACCAATCAACAATCCCGAGTGCATATTCTTGTTTTCTATGCATTTTAATTACAACTACATAACTGCTAGGCAGATGCGCGAAGCAGGTGCAACTCGCGTAATGTCATCGACGCCTGCACACTTTGCCCGTAAGGATATCCAAGTAGGACAGTTTTTTAGGGTAGTGATACTTTCACTTCTTACGCAAAAACTTCCATTGTTTGTACTACTTAAAATATTATTTATAGCTTTAGTTACTTCAGTTGGGTCTAAACTGAAGTAACAGGAATCACATCATTTAAGGAAAATTGTTTAAGAATATGATTGCCTAATTACGTCTGATATGCACTTGTATGATGTATGAGACATTTTTAAGCTGTATAAGGGATATATATTTCCAAGAGCCTAAATAAAATGAATGACGACCATGGTGTAATTGGAAAAACAACAAATGATAAATTTCATCTAATTTCATTTTGATCTTAGTAAAATTCATGGATCTTAGTGAAAATCAAAGTGTTAAACGATCGAATTACACGATGTAAAACCGCAGGGCGCAGATAGACATAAATAATTATTCGAAACGTTCATAATTACATATTATCCTCTAGTAGACCATTCAAGTTCAAAACCTTTTGTATCCGTACCCTAAATAATAATGTAGATCAATTACATTACACAAACTATTGTTGAGATAGTATTAGTGACCGCATCATTAATATCCAAAATCGTTTTTACGATTCTTAAAAGAACGCCAGACAGGCGGAAGCTATTAAGAATATTGTTGTACGCAGAGATGTTTCAAAAATAAATTGATAGCAGTTTAGCTTCGGGCTTTGGAATTGTCCATTCAAAATCAATCTGCCAACAACGCACTTATCTCGCAAGGTTAGTTAATACTACCAGACAGAA
The DNA here is from genome assembly GCA_038024825.1 of Polylopha cassiicola. Classification (NCBI taxonomy): domain Eukaryota; kingdom Metazoa; phylum Arthropoda; class Insecta; order Lepidoptera; family Tortricidae; genus Polylopha; species Polylopha cassiicola. Next base: position 6,875,480 of record CP149044.1, on the reverse strand, counting down.
AGCCCTGAAATCTAACCATCAAATGGCATACAACATGTGGACAGGCCAAATAGTTTGTTTTAAATAGTATAGGGTAGCACTTAAATATTTATGACATATGTGTATTTTCATTTGGTTACATTCCCGAGTACGTGTAAACGGCAAGAAAAAAAAAATGTTTCACTAAACACAACTGAATTCCACGTAAACATTAAAACGATTTATTATTTCACCCAAGTCTCGTTCAGAATACAAAGAGTAATAACAAAAAAACTCCATTTTACCAACACCGGACGGAATCATACAAAAGCTTGAACAACATAATTCGGCAAAAACCTTCGTAAATTAATTCGATAATTACACCACTTTAAAGTACAAACAAATTAATAAACTCGAACAATTTAGAATCGCGATAACCGCACGGTTTGTTGGTTCCGCTCTTTTCATACATACATACAGAAGACATTATTAGGTAATTAAGAGGATGCTACACTGAATGCATACTTTGGTTAAGGAGCTGGGAAAACTTTATTGTGTGGAAAAAAAAGATTACGACAAATAATTTGTGTACATATATAGATAATATTCACGAAATTAAATGGCTTTTTTAACGCAACAACCGTATAGTTACTACAAAAAAACTTTCAAAATAACAAAATATAAAATAGCAACTAATCAAGAACTATAAATAACTATCAAAATATACGTTTATAAGTTGTCTTCAAATGATATGACTATTTTATAATTATTATATTTTTAGTATACAATGATCTTATCGTGTGCACGGAGTTCACTTTATGCACCTGAATTTAATTTAAAAGAATTACAGAGGTGCAAATATGCATGTAGCGTCACGCTCTGCGGCGGCGGTTAAGCTTGAATGCAATACTCGTTTAAATTAGCTGAAACTAAAGCGAGGCCGGTTGTATTCTTAATACAGTTTGTTGCTAAGTGAAGTTGCGGAGAAAAAAATAATAAACAAGACAATTGACATTAAACGACTAACATATATTCGTAACGGATTTTTCTCGCGTATATTGTTTTTATGTTGATTTCTTGAAAACTTTGCAGTTCGCGTATTCGTAACAGACGTAGTAAACAATTATAAAAAGGATGTACACGATGTCCTTAACTACAATATAATTTAACAGCATAACAAACCTCCTCATATTTGTGAATAGTTAGTTGGTAACATAATTTCTTATTTCTCTGAAATATCTTTAAAGCTATTCGATAGCATTGTCATGCGATATTACACGTGTACTTATGCAAGGTAATTTTTATAGCTAGTCGCTAAACTATCATTTTTAGTTACTATGCAAAATTGCAAATGCTTTCTTTATTTTGTTATATAACTGCAAAGGAAGCAGTAAGGTTTATGTCGCAGAACAGACAGTGAGAGACGCTTCCTTGCGCTGCAAAACCTTCCGTGCTATTGGAGCTGGTATACCTACAGTTATGAGTCAATCAAACTTATTTACTACATTTATATTTGACTTTTTTCTAACCACCAACTTTGAGTACCTACGAGAAAACTTCTAGACTATTTTTTTTTTATTTATGCAGCGCACCAAGTCCCTAATTCACATTACATTTAATATGCGTCAATTAAATATACGAGTCTGTAAATAATATAGCGTACGCAGGGGGAGTTTTACGACAGTGGTGGTATTTTACGTTGCATCATTACTGGGCCATCAAATCGGCGGAGTGATTGCATTGCGTGTTTATTTTGACGGGACCGGCGGAGATGGAGGGTGGCACGCATATCTTGAGCTATTTCGTCACATGTGTCACTTTGCGACTGGATGTGTCACCTAAGCTAAGATAAACTTTACGACACATTAGTTTACACAGACCATCTACCAATACAAAGTCCTGATAGATCACAATTATATACAATAATGTTAATTTATAGTACGATACTCATCACACAAATAACAACGTGATAATATGTGTACCTACTAAAACTACATTGTAACGAATGCCTACAGCAAATATTATTACCTGCCCTTATCGTTAACATTTCAGGCCTTGTAGTATGATTTATGCAATCGATTGAGAATTGGTCATTGCAAAGCATGCAAAATTATAACCTGCTAAGAAACTTGTTGCCATAGGCATATAATCAAATACTATTAAATTGAAAGGGCTAAGTAGAATAAGGTAAATTGAAAATTATCATATTTTAGAAGGTAGTGCTTCTGTTACAGTTCACAGTTAACATCTTAGAATAAAACTGGCGAAAAGCATGTCGTGAAAATTTATATATTAATTTACCGAAAGAGTTCGACGGATCGAGCAAATCTGTTGCAAATGAAATAAGATATATTACAGAAGTAAATATTTAATATACCTACCTACATGTGGAACTAACAAAAAATCCGAACATAAAAATATAGCCATATTAGTAGAGTCCTGTTACACTTACTTAGTCGTTTTTTATTCCCCAGTTCTACTTAGTATGCAAAAGGTGACGCAGGTAGAATAGCCAGGTAAAACCGATGCGGATTGCAAAGGCCATAGATCATTTTACTTGAATAAGTTGATATTTATGAATGGTTCGCTGCCAAATGATGATAAATCTTAAAGGGCTTTGTATTATTTATATGTAGCCTGTTATTTTAGTATTTTTTCAACCGTGTATATACTGTATATTTAAAATCAAAATCTTATTTTGTTTGCAACGAATTATGTACATAAAATTTATAAATCTTCTACATAATAGTAAACATTGACTTAAACTCAGTATTTCCAGTGTTATATATAGTTCTATACCTACATAACATTCTAAAAAACCAAATAGGCGCCAGCTATAATATTACCAGGTTCAACTGAAAAATCGTTCTAACCACCTTGTTAATAAAAACGTTACCAATTTGTTCCGCATTATCAGGCCTCCTGATATCTTTCGTGATCCTTTTAGCGTTCGGTCAAATAGAATGCGTTGTATCAATATTTGCTTGATCTGTTAGACTGCAATACGACCGCCCGGTGTGCTCACGATCCCCTATCGATACTAATGCACTACAACAGGATAGATAAAAACTCAATAAATATACAGCTTCAGGTTATAAGAAAAACTAAACGATTAGCGTAGGTGGCAAAGCGTTAATCTCCACAGAGTTAATCTCTTTATCTGCCTGTCCCAGAGCATAAACCTTCAAACACTGCCTTGCCTATATTCGATATACACTACGCAAATCATACACGTAACCAAATTAATTTGAAATAGGATTAAGTTTGCCAACTACAAATTGCTTAGTTGTCAGGGACACATTATTTGTGTCCTCTAGACTGGTAGAGGTCATGTGGTAAAATGATAATAGCTAAGACAAAACACAATAAAATTCGAACGTAATGAAATTTCCCCTTACCCATGACGCTAAGGCACAAAACCATTTTTCATGGTCTAGACTCCAGACAAATAATTGAATACTCGGAGGACATTTATAATGTCCTTTTGGGGAAGGAAGGTGAAAAGTACGAATGGACCATGTATCTTTATAATGTAGGGGATTACTCCCATAAAACCAAGGGGAGGATGAAAAATGCAACGTCACAATTAAAATTCGCAGACTAGTGATTCATCCTTTCCTATATATACCTAAGATATTGGCCTGAAATGTCAGCCACTATTTCGTAACATACCTACGAGGTATAATGTTTAATGCATTCATGTACATTATCGCGATATAAATATCTTGTATAGCAATAATAACTACTAAGTTTAAAGAACATAATATTAATGATTGGAAAGATTTCAGAAGTATTCATGTATTCTTCATGAACCCCTCACGGACTTAAACTATTATAAAAACTTTCGATTAAACGTAACGAATAAACATGAATCTTCAAAAGAACTATATAAAGCTATTGATTTAAAAACATTATCACGACTATTTTAGCGTGCAATGACACAAAATAATATTCAAATAAATAATCCAAAATTCGCACTCAACGCCATGTTTTAGCAGGCAAGGGGTTGCGTCGTCGCGACGAATACAAATACGCCTTGTTTATTGGTCCATAACTCAAAAAAGCAGTTAAGGACGGACGTTCGGAGCAGATTAAAACTACCCTCACTATACTTATATTAGGTAAATGGGTGTGCGTGACTAGAATTCACTGCAGAAACAAGACATTTTAAATTAAATTAGGGGTGAAAGTTATGGGGTACAAAAATACAATTTCGCACAATAATTTCAGTTAGTATTCCTTATGTCCCCAATTACTATACAAGATCGACATAGTCAAAATTGGATCACAGATCAAATGAGGTAAAAGACACTAGCAATATCGAAGACAAGATCTTGTTTGTATTATTAGAAATAAAAAAAACTTCTACACTTGTCGCTAAATTAAAGGTACCTACCCCTGGGAGTGTTAGGTAATTACGAAGTTTATGATATTGTCTTGCACGTGCTAATATTTACTGTGCCAGTATATATAGTATGCCAATTCCTTCGAGTAACATAGCAATTGAATTTCTTTTACGGCGTATTTTTTAAGCGTCGTAAGTACAGTTATCAAACTAAATAGTCCTTAGAAGTACAGCATAAATTTAAATTTCATTGCCTCGTGTACATTAATGACGCCTTAAATCTAAAAGGACGTGTTCTGAATTGGTCATAAACAAAAATGCCTCCGCTAATTTTGTCAAAAACAGACGTCGTCATTTAAAAATTTTATGTACCATATCCGTTGAGTGTTTTGATAGAGCTCAGTAAAATTATAATGTTAAGCGCATCATATTTAATACATATTCTATAAGCAGAGCAAATTATTAATCAAAATATACTTCTAGCAATATATAACATTCATGGCATAGATACAGAAACCGGTAACGATAAGTCGTCCAATAATGCCACAATTGCCGAAACATCGGCACACCAAAGTTTTATCGCCCAACCCTCATATCATGGAATCGTTCTGAAATCCAATGTCGCATTCAGCGTCGTTTAGAAGTAAATCTTGGAGGCTCAAATAGGGCCAAATGGAGTCTATCGAGGGCCCCAGATGAACAAACGCGACACACGTTGTCGCTGGAACGTGACCAGCGTATTGGGGGTTATGTTAACTTTTTAACTTGTAGCCCTTTTTTCTTTGATAGTTCAGAATAGGGTTGCTGATAGTAAAGTCAATGCTCTTGAAAACTGAGAAACTAGTTTTTTTAAGTATTCATTTGGTTATCGACGCTGAAACACTTAATTATTTTTTTGTCGCTGATGACAAAACGAAATAAAAGCATTAACAGATCTTTACTCATTTTTTGACATAAGATCGTCACTTTCTTTGGCATTTTAAGCGTCAGAATGTTTATGGAAAAATAGCATACGCAAAACTTAATAGGTACTTTTAAGTCACTATAGTGTTTGGATTGGACAAAGAAACCTTTGCAGCAAACAAGCCATCAAAAAGCATTTAAGCGGGATTACTCGTTTCCGAAGAAACGCAAATCCAAAATTGCATAGCGATTAAAAAAAACCTGCCCACATTGTGAAGCTAACAATACCACGTTATCCCACCGTTCCCAATGTTCCCACAGTAATCCCAAATATCGCGAATAGGAAATCGCAATTTGCCTAAGAAAAGTGGAATTTTAAAATTTCGCCATCACAATGGTTTGTTGAATACAATCCTTGGTTACAATGGCCGTGATCGCAATCAGAATTCCTGGGGAAAAAATGGAGCAAGTTTGCAAGAGATGAGTTTGATGGTTCCGTATCGGGTGATCTGAACGAACAGATGTTTTAAAATTAGTACATAAAGTATATATTACAGTATCTTTAGAGTAATGAAAAAGAGGAGAATAATTGATGTCTGATAGAAAATAAGAGTCAAAAAAGATTATTTAGAAAGGAAGGTACCTTCTGTCGTGAATTTCAAAATCAAATAAAGAATAATAATAGAGTTTTTTACTTTTATATATATATTCGTCCAACGGATCCCTAAAAACTAGGATGGGCAATCGAAAAGGGAACGTCTAGAGCCATCCGCCGCAGCCGGCGCGCGCTCGGGCGACCAAACGAAACAGATTACACGGACTACGAGCCACGGAACCAAATTATTAATCCATGGGGATAATAGTTTTAGCTAAGTTCTATAATTTAGTAAAGGCAGATACCTGAAGTAATGTTGTGTATACCTATTTCGATTAAGAAAATATACAATACAATGGAGAATCTAAGGATCTTAGTAATTAGCCCTTTTGGGTACCATGCTATAAAAGAATTTCGATAAATCACAATATACCTTTTTAATTGGCCAAGATGATAACCAAAGGATGTAACAACAAAAAGATTACACGTCCTTAGTGAAATTCGGTTTCCGAGTAACTTTCTGTCCCAATGTTGTAGGACTTAACGGGGACGCTTTTGGGTGACATTACAGCTTTTATGACGTAATTGAATGGCTGTAGGGCTGGAAGGACAGATAATAACAATAAAGAAGTCGCAATACTCCTTACATTACGATTTATATTGAGCATGAGATTTCAATTTTAAATCTGCCTTTCCCCGACCTCAACCCTTTAAAACCCTCTAGAATTTTCAAAACCTTTTTAATTGACGTGTACGTAATATATGTAAGGATCTCCTTACCAAACTATGAAGTTTGTAAACTAGCATTTCAACAACATGTTGGTATTAAACTGTACGAAAATAAGGTATCATATTTTCATAGTCGTTGAAGCAGCATTTTTTATCCATTATTTGAAATTCATCCATCAATTTCATGACAAAAGTATGGCAAATATCATGTCCTTTTTTTACGCTTGGTTCAAAAACTCTCTTGTTTTCTTTGCACCTGGCCACCCCAAGCGCAAATACATCACATAGAAACTACATATTTATATCACAAAGGCAGAGCCGCGTAATTTTTGGGAGCACGTGTTCTTCTATGGGGCAATCCGATGGCAAAAAACAACCCGACCGAGGCTCGGGACACAATATCAATTGATGCCCGTAAATTAAATATTTTCTTAAACAGTATGCTCAATATTCCACATGGCTCATTCCTTTTAAATCGGTATAATTTATGCCTAAGGCGTTGTCACAGTGAATATGATGACTATTATTTTTAATACACACTTTATTTACGCGGAAGTAGAATTCGGTAAATTTAAATTTGGTATAAGTATATATATTTTGGAAATTTTATCTTCTGGGAACCAATTTGTGTAATTGATTATTGCTTTCCGTATAGTTTATTCAACCGTATTATCGCATATTATATATTATAATATTAATTCCAGTTATGATTTAAATTTGCCTGTCGCACTTGTCTGTAGGTACTCTTATCAACGGCTGTAACAATTATAATCACATAACAATTACTTTAACAAAAAACTTAACTTTACCAAAATATCATCGAGCTTTCCCAATCAATGCTATAAAAGGGGTATTCAATAAAAAGCTAGTACTTCTTTAAATGTCCAAAATAATTACTTAATTGTTGCTTTATTGTTTACGCAAGTAGAAAGTTAAGGAGAGTTATAAAGGATTATAATTAAATTACCTATTCTAAATGGGTTCCGTGCCACATTTTCGTTACAATAACATTTTAAATTATTGATTACTGCTTTGTAGTCAAATCTAAATTAGGTAATGTTTTGATAAGCACGACAATATAATACTTAAAAACAAAGATACCTATGATTTGTTGTATTGTCTCCAAAAGCTTTAAAATATTGATCAATATAGTTGTTCGGACCTGTCGTGCCAGCTCAACAATTCAAATTTAAATTACTTATAATATTACTTTTTTTAAATTAAATAAAGTGAAATAAGAATTTGTCTTCGGATTTAGAAAAACGTCAAAGCAAGCTCTTTATAAACGTCCGGCGAGCGCTATTTATATCAACAACTTTATTAAATAGTATACGTCTTGAGATCTGTACTATAAATAAATCGGTATGCGGTAGGTGTAACAAACCAATTATAACTGACAAGTTAATTACAAAAGACTAATGAAGTTTGAAAAATAATATTAATAGAAACTAACTTTCTATCACATATAGTTAAAACAACTTAATATTTAATGAATTATCCAAGCAACAGGCAGCATCACTACAGAGTTCAAGGAACCCTAAAATTACCATCTCAAATGAAGCTCATTGAATTCTCAGGCGTTATGAAATAAAACCTTAAAAATGCAATTTATTTGTCCACTTAGCAACAGAGAATACTAACAAAAATACACCTTAACAACTACGCATTAAGTCGCAATTAAAAAAACAGTTGTTAACCTTTACCAGCCGATATTGAAATAAGCTGAAACGTCACATTCCAATAGGGTATATGTCCTTCCACTTTGTTATAAGTTACGTCGTTACGGTGTTGGTTGTGAGTCGTAGGTATAATACGATAACCGGATTTGTTTCCCAAACAGTCGGACAACCGGTCGGATTGGAATCGGGTCCGAATTCGCGAAGCCGCAAATTGACAAGTCCGATAGCAACAATGATTGATGACAGAATTTGGGACAGAATTAAAGGAATAACATTAAAAAAAAGTACAATGTACCTACTTTACAAATGAATAAAATAGTGTTTGAGGACTGTAAAATATATTTGAATAAGGTCATTAGCTATATTATGGTTACTTTCAGTCATCGTTCACTAATAATCAAATATATATTTTTTTAAAGATTGTTTGCATTATTAATCAGCCATGAGTCCAGACATAAACCATAGTTCACAGAAAAGAACTTAGCACATGAAATCAATTCATATGAATATAAAACCTAGTAGGTATTAAGCACTATGCGACACTTATCAAATTTTCATGGCGATATTAGCGTTCTCCCCTAGGTTTACCTTCTAGAGCAGAAAGTCTCGAAATACCAAATTTATGAATAAAAGATAGATAATCAAAATATACGAGAATAAAACAACTTTAACGAATTTACTTAACTGGAATATATAGGTTAATATGCTTATACATTAATATATACGCGAATTAAATCTACGCGTTATAAATGTTTCATTCTAATGAGTAATGACACGAAAATATTATACTTAATTAAAATTTATGTTATCGCAAAATTCTAAACACATGTTCAGGTACTTACATATCTTCAATATAAAAATACGTAACCTTTTTCATAATTAATCAATAGTGAATTTACAATCCGAATCGTTTATATCCGGTGAGTGAATTCACAGCATTGTCACCGTACCTTAGCGTATCCAGTTTGCGGTAGTATTACACGGATATTATGTTGTATTATAGGTATATTATTATGTTATGCTAAATATTAGCATAAATTTTGTTGACACAAAACACTGACCCACAAAGTCACCGCGGTACACGAAATAATCAAAACAAAATGAGATTCAATTTGCACTAAAACAAGGATAAAACAAGGGTTTTATCACTGGGTGAAGGCATAAATTATGCCAAAACGATGACGATAACATTTGGTACAGATTAAATCTAAACTACTTATGTACTAACTTTATACAAAATGCATAACAATCTTTAACTCGTTGAAGATTCTCTTTATTTATTTACATTTGCGTTTGGGAAAGTATGGTTATCTAACAGTATTTAACTGATAACAACATCCAAAATCAGTAATATTAAGCAAATACGAATTCAAATATCGCAAATTATCTCGTCTGTGGAACGCGCAAAAAGTTCGATTGGGACTTTTTTTTATTTCTTAAAAAACACGTTCATTCACATTCCCGAACGTCGTAATTCGAGCTGGCCGCAAGCCGATTCTCACGCGTTCTCATTTTAAATTTAGGCGCGAAGCCGACCTGTCAGAGGTTCGACATAGCGGCGCGATTGCACTCTTGTTGCAACACAGGGGGTTATAATGAATTGTAAAGGAAAATTTTAGTTTAAGAATAAAGTACGTCTTTTGATGCTTAGAAATGACAAGCAGGGCATAGAATATACAATGAAAAAAAGTGATCTGTTCAAATCATTCACTAATAAACTATCCACTATAACAACACATACATGATTCCGTTCTAATTTCACGACACAAAAGAACCAAATTATTTTGCTTCATCTTCATTATATATTTATAGAAGTAGGACAAACTTGAGTAGGTAAATAAATAATTGTCTCGCAGCAACCGATAGACAATTAGAACAAGGTTGTCCTGATTACAAGAAATAAAATATACCGAAGTGATAGATAAGTTTGAAACTATTAGGATATTAGTTTCAAATCATTATTTTCCATAAACAAAAATGGATATAAGTACCCTAAACTAAATAAGATAGATAACAAGATTTTTTTAGTTAAGAAGTATTATTGTTCTATTGTGTTCTTGAAATTATTTCTATTCAAATATGTAACTAAAATAACTGATAAGAGTATTGGTGCTTAGCAAATTTTATCACTGTTAACCCAATTAGAATTCTATGTACGAATTACGTAGTCACTAAAAAATACTAGTAACTTTGTACTTTGATAACAATTAATAATAAGTTGGTAAACCTTGGAATTTAGCGACAAATACCTACTAAGCAAAGTATACTTACACACTTATAACGTCTATTTAAATAAATAAAAAAGGATTATCCTATAATCCTATCCTTTTCTATATAATCCAGAACAATAAGGTCACAAACCGCTGGTGACTTTTAATGCATAATTACAAAATATAATTACTATGATCGTTAAAAATATCAGTCACGCTACGTAAAACGTAATATTAAACCGAACCTTTTATAATAGGTACCTACATTAAACAAAATTCTTTAAAATAAGAACTCAAAATTGTTGAATATTACATTAGTATGGTTTTAATAGTGCTTTAAAATCATATATTAAGTAACATACTCTCGTAAAATAGCCCTGTGTGTATGCGCATAAAGTTTTAGTCCGTAAAAAATATATAAAACGAATGCAAAGGTTTTTAAAACTTAATGAGAGTTAATGAGATAAAAAACGAGATTATGTAAAAACTGAATTAATGCTAGGACCACCCCTATATATATATGCAAATCGGATTAACATGGGCATTGGCATTGCCTTGGTCATTAACTAAAAAAATGTTTACTGAAGCGTTATCATAGGTTCATTGTAATTAGTTTCATGCAAAGCAACTGGTTAATTAGGACTTAAGTAAATATACTTGGTTGAATAATTATTATTAGTACATTGACGTCAATTACACAAAGTACATATACAAGTAAGTAATAAACGACCGCAAATGATATAATAAACAAGAATTAAAAACATTTGCAACCTTCTGAATCCTTTTCCTTGAATAGGGTCTTTGATATAAAGCTGAAGAGTTTGTTTGTTTGTTTGTTTGTTTGAACGCGCTAATCTCAGGAACTACTGGTTCGAATTCAAAAATTCTTTTTTTGTTGGATAGAACATTTATCGAGGAAGGCTATATATTTAGGCTATATAACATTACGCTGCGACCAATAGGAGCGAAGAAACAGTGGAAAATGTGTAAAAAACGGGGAAAATATGTAGCCTTATGAAGAAGTGACAGAAGACTTTGACAGATCTTTGACGAAACAATCAGACGGGCAGGACGATGTCTGCCGGGGCCGCTAGTATATATATATATATAAGTACTACTTCTCCGAATGTAATTTACAATCTATATTAAGTAAAATATATAAATGAATCCCTATTTCCCTCGGTATCACGCTAGAACAGCTGGACCGATTTCACTTATTGATTATCTATATATATAAAAAATCAATTGCTGTTCGTTAGTCTCGCTAAAACTCGAGAACAGCTGAACCGATTTGGCTGATTTTAGTTTTAAAATGTTTGTAGAACTCCAGGGAAGGTATAAAGGTTAGAAAACTTGGAAAAAAAAAGAAAAAAAAACTGTGTACGCGGTACGAAGTTCGCTGGGTCAGCTAGTTATCGTATAAAAATACGAAAGTAGTGCGGAAAAAATCAGAAAACTTTACAAAAATATTAACGTAGTATCATTTCAATGTCACCAACTGTCAAATCGATTTATTATTGTACCGCTGCTTTGCTGGGCAGGACGATGTTTGCCGGGACCACTAGTTATACAAATCATACAATACAATAACTAGATTGTCGTAAACTGTACTTTAAACACAACCATCTATGTTGAGTACAGAGAACGTTCGAGAACTAAACACATAATCGCCGTGCAGAAAGCGCTATACCATACATCAAAAATGCAATCAACTGCCTTTTGACACGCCGGCGCCGGATAAGAGCTATTTAAGTAAATATAGTTTTAATGATGATTGCAGAAAAAAGCAATTAATTAATTATCCAACACTTTTTCATAGGATCAAACGACAGGGGGAATCCAGATTATGTGTGTGCAAAAACTGCTTCCCGTCTAGACGTCGCGTGCGCGCGCGCTGCTCTGCGCATTAATATTTATATATGGTACATAAATATTTAGGCTTACACGAAACCTGAGGCTTCTGTATGCGGATGAGGAGATAATTATAATGTGCTAAGAGTGTAATGCACGGAATGGCCGGGTTCTTCAGATTTATGGCAAAATACAATACAAATATCATCTACAATATAAAGTGAAGGGGTAGTGTATAGGCGCCCCATTGTCAAAAAGCAATCTCTTTCATAGCTACCCCAACATCAAAGCAAAGACTAATTAATTAACAATAATTAAATTAATTATCAAGACAAATGATCCCGGTGAATAGTAGACTTATTATTATTTAGGAATGTCGTTGCCGTCGTCATTGTCGAAATCAGTGAACATGAGAAATCATAAAAATATAGCGATCGTTAATTATACCTATAATATATATATAAGTAACTTAACAAATTTAAAACTAAGCTTTTGAATAGGACTCTAGTGCTTCCAGTAGGTATATATATATATATATAACTTTGAAGTTTGGAGCTCTACTAAAATATATATTTAGTGCAAAAACAAATTTCAACGTCATTTTTAAAAAAGATTCTTTAAGAAAGAAATTAACAAGGTTCATCAGGAGGTTTAAAGGACCCTAAAAGATAAAAGCATAAGGTGTTGCACGGACACGCGAAGTTAATGCACTGGAGCAGCTTTTTGTCCGTTATTCAGATTAACATAGTTTACTGCAAAAACCATATTGACACAATCAATTGATCACACGCCGGCGCCTTTAAGGGGAACCAATCAAACATGACAGCGTTTTTATTAAGTTTTATAAAGCTTTTGAATATTATTTTTGCTCAAGTAAGTAGTTGTTGTTAAAACGTTCAGATGAGAGGATATGAGAAAATTTAAGTTGGTATCGGGTATCGGGTGTATGGTTGGATTTTTTACTATAAAATTCTCATATTAATGATATTATTGAAGTCTGTTAGTCGTTATTGACGTATGTATATGTATTAGTAATCACACATATCGTCGAGAATTCAATGTAATAATGGCTTTTCCGCCACAAGTTACCGCCACGAATACACATTAACAACATAAAAATAGAACAAACGGTGATAGTACATAGAACATGTTACAACAGAAAGGATACAGTTTCCAACAAGTACCAATATGAGACAAGTACATTATAGGGAGAAAGACATATATACCTATAATTGTTAAACCAGTCATGATGTTTGATAGAAATGAGTATACTGATCATTTAATCTGCACTTGGGTGCATTGGTAATTGGTTACTATAATATCTGTCTAAAATAAGAAATATAATAATAAAAATATCGTGTTTTATAACAAATCAATATAAACCGATATCAACATATAAACAAAATGATTGAGAGCCTAGACTGTGTGTGTGTTATACTATAATATTATGCTCGAGCATGCAATAACGTCTAAAATATTCAGTTTGCATTGTACCGCCGCCGTAAGCATATTATGCAAAAAACGGGGATTAATCGCTATGTTACCGACCAGAATTAACGAGATTATGCCAAGAAAAAGCAACGCTCTTGAAATGTTTATAGGGAAATATAGGCATTTTTCATTTACGCTCATGCATAAATTGTAACTATGTTAATCACTGTTTAGATGTTTGATAATATGAAGCGGTTTCTTACAATTAAACTTTTCTTAATATAGAGCCTGCCTTCTAGGCCACTTCATCGTAATATTATTAATAAGTCGCGCAAAAAGAAATTAAACCATCCCAAATACAAATTTTAAACGTCAAATTTCTTAAGGCAAAGTTATTTTAGGCAATACCATTCAATATCCTCAAGTTGTACAACAATGTGAACCATCGAACGCCCGCGGTGATTCAATAAAGCTAAACCAGTCCATTCATTCATTCGTTGACATGCGCGGGAAAGCAGAAAATTGACATTTGTGATTGACAGGACTGACACGACGCGTCACCGTGATCATATTGATCAAATATGTTACTTTGCTTCCCACTTTAAATGTATGATGACTATTTAAATTATGTGACAGGCACGCAGAAAATTGAAGTTATACGCTCGCCAGGCACGCTAAAGGATGCTTAAAAAAACGTCAAGAGACAGTTTAAAAATAATGAAATTGACTTAAGTGTTATTTGAAGAGAGCAAGGGGTTAAGTTAAAATTAGATATACGACTCGAGTATTTTATTACTTTTCGAAGTGAATTAGTGTTTGTTTACTTGTTTCGATGCACGAAGTGTGTTCTATAAACGTTTTAAAACCGAGGCTGACAGCTTTATTGACGGCATCCAAAACTTATTATTTTAAAGACTTACTTACGGAGTTTATAGCGGTTTGAAAGGGTTATAGTATTTATAAAACAATTGATCTTAGATATAATTTATGAACGCTAAACCGCAACAATGAGCAATAAATAACAACGGTAATGATTTTACTAATTATTTAATAAACTTCACAATGAAGTTTTTAGGACACCTATATTGCGCCTCCAAAATGGTTTTAAATATAGAAGCCATTAATGAATGTTCAATATTGTAGCGAACATATCGATGTAATTATGAATAACGTTCTTGGTATATATTGATGTATTATAATAACAAAACAAAAAGTGTTTCTATTTAGGGTGGGAATCTGAACTAATGAGATGAATTAAAATAATCAATACTATTGGATTTTATCGTTAAAACATTACTTATAAATTACAATTAAAATGCAAGTGAACGTCACCGAGCCGGAGTTCCCACAGAGCGTAGACCTTTCTCGAGTTATGTCGAGAATTTCGTGTGAGTTACGCATACGCTACGTATAATCTACATACTAACACACACGTACCAAGAACCGACGTGTGCAGCCCGATCCTATCTACATAAGGAATTTAGCCAATTTGTTAGCAAAAATTTAAGGCCACATTTAGCATGCAAGCCCAGGGCACGGACATTGATGTTCATGTCCACAAATTACTCAGCTCCACCGAAACCTGTCCTCTCCAGAGTGCAACAACACGGTCCAAGGTTACCCTGAACCACCGGCTCCATCGCACACCGTAAACATTTTAAAATGGGCATTGTTATTCAAAGGTGATTTAGTAAATACATTTTTAAATACGATCGTGGTTCAAGAAACTCAATTAAACACCAAGCGACGAACGTCAAGCTGCGCTCTCGAATACGACAAAACGCTATAAAAAGCTATTAGAATCAAAACAAGCCGGCACGCGACTAGCCAGCAGCTTGAGCGCGATCGACGACCGTTTGCTTCCTTGCATCGCCCTGCACCGTTTTTTTCAATGCCCCCTTTTTGTGAGACGTTTTTGTGCAAATCTTGCATCCATTGTGAAAAGGAACGAAACCAAAGCCCGAATCGCACAGGGCTAGACTCATAATTCGAGCGCACCTGGCGGGAAGACGCATCCGCTCCGGATCCAAACCGTCGCAACCGCCAAAACGGATAGCTCGTAAATCAACGCTGCCTACCCATCAATAAAGTTTTAATTACTTAATACGGAACGAAAACCGCCCGTAGCAGATTCGCGGCAGACAATAGCGTCTTGCGCGCTTAGCGACAAAGACGAGACATTGAGTAACGAGACGCCAAATATTGCAGGGGATCTGCTCTATTTTTTCATCTTAGAGAAAACGCAGGTGATGTTACTGTTATAGAAAACGTAAAATTCAATTATTCGTCTATTGACAATAGGAATTTGGAGCGTTTCTAATCCTGTTGCCATGCGGCTGAAGGGAAGCTGGGTATTATCGTTTCGTCATGTTGCGTTATTGCCATGAATTTAATGCAGCCGAGGACGACGCCGCGTTACTTCTAATGCAAGCCCATAAAATGCATTGTAATTGCATTTACAAAAGGAGTTAGGCGGTGCTACTTAGCTGTCACATTTTATTGCACGGAAATCATTATAGACTTGACATGCTCCACAGTGCCATCAAAATATCGTAAAACCGTAATGAGGTATCAATAGCACGTAAGGAAATCAAAATCTACCACAAAAAATACGTCGATGCAACTTACGCTTACGTATTCAAATAAAGTGGTAAGTGTAGTTTTGCAGATTGGATTGAACAATAGATCGTTAAGATTCGTAGGGTAGTTAGTAATTTTAATGTAGTTGTTTAAGATTATACAATATACCTGTTATAGCTAATAATAATGGTAAACTTTATGTAAAAGAAAAAAATATTGTTAAACAATTAAAGATATAATTTTTAGTACCTAACTAATACACGCTGCCATTCATAAAAAACTCAGTGTAGTAAAACATGCATACGTCAAGACTCGTATGTATACAAAACAAACAAATAATTTACACAAAATTTCCATACACCAAAGAAATTAAAGCAATACCTATTTAATCGAGCGGCGACGCATCGAAATTGTCGATCACAGTCGATTGGCAGCCTTTCTTCCTGCTACGACCGCTGTACATCCGGTGTAACCCGGCTTTGTTTATAAATACATTTTAATATGTAAAACGTGAGTCACACACCTTTTAGGGCTAAGTTAGGGTACAATAAAACTGTGCTCAAATTAAATTGAACCCGTAACCGTAAAGCTAACGACAACTACAAGCTACCCGAATCGAACCTTATTTCAATATTAATATCAAACTTCTATATTTTCCATATACCAATGCACTTATTGGACAGTGGTCTTATAGGAAAATATATTGGTGATTGTTGGGTTATCTATAAATAAATATTTAAAATAACAGCTTGTTTAGTCTTGAGACCGAAATAACTGTGTTTATGCTTACCAATACAATTTTGACGTTTAACATTTGGCGTTGTCGGCGGCGTAAGTAGGTAAAAAAAAAACGGATTTCGTTGATGACTTATCTTACAGATGCAAAAGTTTGTAGCCAATTAAAATCTAAAGGTGAATTTTTAAATTTTGTTAGATTGATATAAGGCAATAGTTGAATATCATTTCCGTAACCAATTTATAGGTCAAAAAATAAATCGTAACGTAAATAGAGTTTGAAAGTTACCATTGCCTCACAGTCTGCTAGCCCTTAACCCTGACCCTTGCCTGACGAGAAATTAAAAAGACGGTCGGTTAATTTAAATGTATGAAGGTACTTTGTATTCATCTTGCGACGATGAAAAGGTTGCGACGCTTTCCCTTGCCTGATACGGTTTTTAAATTGTTTCCGCAATTGCTGTGAACTTGAAAGAACTTTCCGAGAAAGAAATTATAATGGATGTTTTAAAATAGGAATAAATATGATACTGAAATACTAAATAGGTGGTACGGAAACTCGTATACAAATGCAAGGTGTTCTATAGCAGTGTACCTATATTATTAGATATAAACTATACGTAGATTATTCCCAAGTATACGTACCTACTGTAGTAGTGGAGACGAGTCTTTTTTTTAGTTTTTAAAAGTCCCGTAATTTCCCGACATCAAGGACCCTAACTGTAAAATTGTGTGATTTAAATCTAAAAGATGCCAAGTCTTATTAGGTACACGACCCTTTTTTAAGATTAGGGTCCCTTGAAATCGGGTCGTAAAATAAGCCTGTAAGACATCTATCCACAAATGCCTGCATAGTACCTACAAACTGGTTAACAAGATACCATAAGAGTTACGTGATGTGAGAAAGGAAAAGGCCAACTTGCACTGAATACCGATGTACTAGGAGCCGGTATTCAAATTCCGAGGAAACTCGATGGAGGTTCAAGGTTACGTACAGAATTGGAATGTGCCGAATACGAGTGCTGCTACGCGTGTACCCCACCGACGTAAATTTTATGGCCTTTTGTGTTTTGTGCACAAGTCGCTTTTACTATTGTAATACGATTGCATATATGTATGGGTAGGTTGCTTAGAATAATAGGTACCTACCACAAACCAAAATATGTTGTTACTCCATTTAAGATTTTAAAACGTCACGTTAAATTTGTAGTCGCATGAACATGATGACACATTAGTTTACACTGTAATGCTATGTAAGTACAAGTTTTTTTATTTATTTATTTAAATAAATAAAAAAAATACGAGTTGTGTTACTCTCGAGTATTCTATTGAAGCAGCAAATTATAGAAACACCTAAATTGTTGTTTTAAATTAAGGACAACTCCTATATGGGCATTTCTCTACTAAATGGAAAATCGCTGTCCCAAGCAAAATTTGTATAATAAACTCTATCATATCTATTATTTATTGGATTAATATGGGCATAAATTTGGTACTCTTGGTTCGCAATTGCTTATTATATAAATAAATATAATTGTTTCCGAGAAAAACAATGTTAAACACCTCAAAACACAGTCCCCTGGTATGTCCTTTTTCCAGAATTAGAAGCATTGATACCTATATATTGAATACCTTGCCATTCATAACTGAATAATAATCATATATAGATTAAGAAAGACTGTAAGCATCTTTTAATATTACAAATGATATGTCTATGATAGAAATTTACTTTAAAAAATATGTACGAAGGCTGTCCTTAAAATTTGAAAACAGTCCCCTGGTAAAATTTGAAAACGGCACGATATTCAATTTAAGCATTGTTTTAAAACATTATGACCGTGAAATGGAAAGCATTTGGTGTGAAGTTTGTTCGGTTATATAGGTATACAGACAGCAGCCTTTTTTTAAGTAACGTCACTGTGTTTAGTAGTGAAACACGCGTCTCGAACGTTAGAAGGAACAGTCCCCTGGGTGAGTATATCTTCCCCATTTCAAAAGTTTTAAATCATATAATTTGTTTAAAATAGTTTACTTACGAGTATGTCTTCACATCTGTTTTACAAATGTGATATGTTTTAATGATTTTGTGTTATTTCGTTTTTAAGTAAGAAAACCAGTCCCCTGGTCAACAGTCCCCTGTCATTTCATTGCACACTGGGGACTGTTCTTTATCTCTATGCTGTAACATTGATAATAATTACTGTTAGATCCTTGAAAAGTACAAATTTTGTTAAAGTTGTAATCCAATATGTTTATTGTGATAATTAGGTAGCAAAGGTAATGATTTTTTTTTTTATTTTTTTTTAATTAATAACATTCTAAAAGCTGATTTAAGTCATACAATCAGTATTTTAGAAGGACTGTTTAGTAAGAAGTTGATTTTAGTCAGTTTGTCACAAATGTTATAAAAATGTCTTTTTTTTATAAGTGTACTTCGTTACGATCTCATCGATTACTTATGTAATAATTACACATTGTAAGTGCTAATAAAAATAAAGTTTTAATTATTTATACAAACAAAAATACTAGTTTTTGTTCACAAAAACAGTCCCCTGTCACAATTTTCCACAAAACCGTCAATAACTCAAAAACCCAGAGGAAAATGCGTGGGCTTCTTTAATATATATATTTGATATACTATTGCCTTTCTTTGTATTAAGAGACATTCTCAACATTTAATAAAATTTGCTCAGGACAGCTCTTGTATGGACGAGTTTCCAAATAGCAGAGAAACACCCATATTTATTAATAAAATAAAATGTAAAATATATAACCTACTTACCTATCTACATCTACTTTTCCATAGCAAACTACCCACCTACCTACTTTAAAATCTAGATCGATTAAAATCCTTAAAATTCATGTGTTACTGTTTAATAAACTAATAATTCAATTTATATTAATGATAAAAAGCAGTAAATATGTACCAGTCTATAAACCTAGATTATATTCGCCAAATGAGACACCTCACGACATCTAGCGCAAGTTACAGTTACTACTTGTTTATCGCTACTCCACTATAGATGACGCTGTACAGCAACTAAGCGATGCGATTCCAGAACCTTATGATTTAGCACTTACCAGCGCCACCTTGCGGTGAATAGCGAAACTAGTAAGCCTCTTGCTTAGCAATGAAGAACACAATGCCATCTAGCGAAGATCACTGCATCCAATGCGCACATTTTCAAAACACTTGTAATTTTCAATCAACTGTTGACATCCACAACATATTTTTATAAAACATTATCACGTCACATCTGTATTATTGGCACAATGACGCACTAGATTTTTGACACAGATATAACACTTGCACATGCGGTGTTGCATCATCAGTGCATACATCTGAAACAATAAAATAATGAGATAATCAACCAGGAAGGAACATGTACCCAAAAGTATCTATACTAAATAGGCTATATCGAAAACAAAAGGATGGTATTGCTATTTTATCAACAAGGCATATCTGACCAGGAGTGGTCTTTATTTTAACCAAATAATAATTAGAAGAATAAGTATGTAATTACATATTTTGCATTTAAGTTTCCTAACCAATCAAGCTAATTGAATGTGGATCAGTCATCCATTTATTTTATATTACCTATGATTCAGGTGAAATGGACACTACAGTATTTCAATGTGACCAATAAAAACTCTATGTAACTTACTGTATATTTAACACTAATATAAAGCCTTTTAAATAAACAAGTTTGTGTAATTCAGTATAATTTAATTTCCATATAGCACATTTAAATATGTGGATCATTGTGAATAGAGATAGAAGATCTTTACACCTATAAATAGTCATAAAATAGTCTAATAGATGACAAAAGTTACATTTCAGGCTTATAATTAAACAGTATGATTAAGGGAAAATGAATAAAAGCAGAAACAAGCAACTTAATACAAATAAAGGGATCATTATTGCACAAAGACAAACAATGGTTCTAGATCCACTATTATTCTTCTCATTCATTACCTAACCAATAATTACAGAATTATTTTTAATTTAAAAATTAAAAGTAATAATTTAGCCTACAAGTCCAGACAATACACTTGTCTGCGGGTCGGACCAGACCGAATAATTCGCCACATTGGTTTCTAAATCTATTTTAAGTTTAAGTTCAAAATAGTTCAAAATAGAGGTTAAGTTACAAATTAATATAATACATTATTATGTAGATTTTGGCTTGGATTGCTTGCTGATGTTTCAACATAGTAATAACTTATGACTACTATGCAAAGAGGTTATGCACAAATGATGTGGAGCAAATTATGACAATGGCAACTGCTATGAGGAGAAAATCATGTGGTTCTTTATTCCTAGATTCTGTTTCATACCATTTTAATAGTATTTTTTGTACTGATAGATATATATAGAGAACATTCTCATACAATACATATGGATGCAACTTAAATATTAAGTAAGTACACAACTTCTTATTTCAAAATACACTGAATACTGATAATATATTTTGAAGTCATTAAAAGTTAATGTAAGTTACTTAATGGACTTTTTAATAACATTTTTAGTTATGCTTTAAAATAAGAATGTTGCAATATTTCAGTCATTATTTACGTAATGAATCGTCAGAATATCAAAATACGTACCACAAACACTTCATCCAATGAGGCTCTTATCCAGAAAGTGGAATCCATTGCGAGTTCGCGTAGTGATATTTAACCAAAATAAAAGTCCAACTCAACCTAACACTTTACCGGTGTTATTGTACCGAAAACTATAAATTAGTCACTTAAGACTATTACTAGAGTCATTAGGAAAGAACACGATGATTTTGTACCACTTTTCAGACCATTTTGTATCTGAAAAACTCAACAACTGGTCTGAAAAGTGCAAGCACGTGCACTTAAAATGCACATGCATTATGTCAATTTAAGTCCCCGGAATTAAATTCGCCCGGCACCTAGTCGTATTGACAGGCAAAAACACTTTATCTAAAATCAATAGTCAATCAGTTTTCACGCAAAAATTATAACCAATTCGAATTACAGCGGCTGAAAAAACTACACAAAGAAAACATATGATCGATCGAACAAAATTAAAGTGCACATGGAGGCTCTATGGTCAGTTACTGTCATCCGTCAAATTGAAGTGTTGCTAGCAAGGTCAAGTTAACGTCAAAAAAGATTGTCTATGACTTTAATGTAAGAGAATAATATTACCTAACAATACAATTACAATAAAAAGCGTTATTGAAACTTACCGTGGATGTTCAACAGTTGGTCAATAAATGTGTAATACTTTATTGCTAATTATGTTCTTGAAAATTTTATAATCACGTCATATTCAGGAGGGCCTAAAAAAAGTAATAAAATTACCATATGTAAGTAATTACATAATAGAAAAAACAAAACATTTAAATATTTCTTACAGGCTCGTTTTCCACCCACAAGCATTCGAACTCTTTTTCGAATTTTCCAACAATGTTTTGATGCGAAGTAACTATTACACTCTCATGGTTCGAAATCATGGCATGAGTTGACCAGTTTAACGACCCAGACATTACAAAACCTTTAATTGATTTTGTTTTTGATTGTCTTCTTACTGGGCAATTTTTAAAATGTGCGTGCACGTTAAGCTTTTCTGCATAAGTCTTCAATATGTTTTTTCGTTTAATAGCTTTAGGCCCGTCAATAACGCAAAACTTGTGATGCATTAATATTGATTTTTTGTTTGTTTGAACTTGTATAAAACCTGAAATAAGACAGCCGTTACAAAAAGTATAGGTACTTACCTATTATTTTTATTAAACGATTTATATTTTGTTCTCACCAAGTAAAATCTGAAACCGCAGAGAAACCAGCAGAGTTTTGCATGTTTATCTATGATAGGAACTACTCATTGATCTGCTCTTCGTAAAATTTAGCATGCGATTATATGACTTGCACGCCTACCTACTATTTTTTAGTTAAAATATAAAAAGCAATGGTCTTCTAATTCCGGAGTCACAGATACAGGAGGCACATATTTCGATATGCAATTATCTAAAATATCGTAATGCAACTTCCATAGGCACTATAACTGGTGTAAGTATAATCTGCCAATCCGCATAAAGTCAGCGGGTCGATTAAGTGTAATTTTCTAGATATTTCTAGAAATGTATGTGCCAGTAGTAGAACTATTATAGGTAGGCTCAATTATTATATACAATATGAAATACCTACAATTATTACAGTGTTGCACGAATTGTAATTTAAAATCAGCTTATAGAGCCTGGACGAAGTTCAATATCGTAAATGTCTTTGGTTCTATTAAAGGTCAACTTACTGTATTCCTTGAGTTTTTTAATTTGCGACGGTGGTGTGTTCGCCATGTCGCTGTCAACAATTATTCTGACTAGAACATGCTTCTCTCCCAGTCGTATGATCTGCTCAGTGATCTCATTACTTGTAATTAAGTACATGCAAACATCCAATGTTTCACGTGCGGATTTGATGTACTTAATTAGTTTGAAGCAATTAAGTTCCCTGCTCTCACATAATGTTATTTCTTTGTTTGGTGGGACGCGTATCGTGTGACGAACGACATCGTCCGAGAATAAAATAACATCGTTAATCTCTCGATTTTTAACATTTATAACGTCATTGCATATCTCATCATTCAACGTCTCCTCCTGAGAGCATTTTCTTGTATCGAAGAAATACCTGTATAGTTTTCTTGCAACATGAGATACGACGACGGCTGTTGCTGTAGTTGCCAAAATTATCCTTGCACTTTTCCAATCCATTTTGTTCGATGTATTTCATTCACGTGTAAATAGACCTCAAGGTATAATGTTCTTGGTTAAAAATAATCAGTTGTCCACCATGTTGTTCACGCATTTACTAACCATTGCCTTATCGGTTAAACTTATTATATTCCTACCCCCGATTCCTAAAATCGAAAAAATATTGATTACGAAGTGCAGTTTGCACGAAAGAAGAATATGGAAAATCGGAAAAAGTTATTTTAAATCAGATAAGTCCTTTTTTTAGTTAAATCTAACTTATATTAAGTAAAATATATTTAATTTTACTTATAATACAATTTTTCCATTTGTTGTCGCCACACTAAAACATAATATTATTATTATTATTATTTGATGCGTCCATACACGCAATCGTTATAACGTTTATAACAGAAAATACGTCCCTAACGGTCAGTTTGACATTGGGAGTATTGTATTTTCCGTTTGATCGGTTTGATTGCATTTTATGCATTTATGGACAAGAAGTTTTATTATATTTTATAACATGTTAATAAGTAACGTACAATTAAACTATTAATGTTATTACTTAAATCGATAATGTAGAAACAGGAATTAGTGTGTCCGTCGAATATAAATAGTTCTATTATTAGATGGTTTCTCAGCGTCGCATTTAGGCCAAAACAATGCCGAAGATTCCTTATAAACCAGAATCTTCAAGGCGAGACGATGAGGACTATGAAATAGTTTCATTCGAAGACTTTTGTGACAAATCTCCAGGCTCCAAAGCAGATCTTCTAACATTGAATGACAACATAAATTATCGTCTTTATTATGAAGGTGATAAATCTACTAAATTTGAAGATGATGGGGCTACTTCTAGTAGAGATGCGGAACGACAATCCGAAACTTCACTAAATGGCCCAAAGAATATCACTTTCAAGCGGAAAGCATCGAATTTTGCTCCATTTGGGCGATACACTTCTAAGAATGTTAGAGGATCTATGTTCAGTGGTGTTATACCAAAGACCAGAAATGATGGAGAATCATCTAGAGAGCATCGGTAAGATTTTTACTGCCTCTACAGGAACTAATAGAATTACTCTTACATGTTTTGTTAATTAAGAAGTTATCATATTATTTAACAAAGAAAGAATGTTGTTGTTGTAAGAAACTTTATTATATTAAAGATGCTACATTCAAATTGGTTACCAAGTATGTGAATGCTACTTTTTAGATACCTATGGCTTATTTTTATTTAGCAACACAATCACTCATTTAAGTACAATAAAGAAATAACTAAGGACAATGTATTTTGTACAAATCATATAAAATTCATCAAAATGAAAATAGGTACATTAGACTAAGTGAGACTGTTATATTAGTGAATTGTCTATTTTAACACTTAGTTGTTACTTACTATTAACTCTTTGGGTGCGCATGATGCACATGTGCATCATGGAATTGCAGACCCCCGCGGCGCATGATGCACATGTGCATCATGGGTTTACAGTACCTGCCATGCGCATGATGCACATGTGCTACATAACAAAAATTGATTTTGCCATAGTATTTTGTTTAATCATATATTTTTTTTGGGTGGGATTGGGTTGTTGACAAAGAAATCTAACTAATACAATTTTTTAAAGTTATTATTTCCTTGTAAGTTCAGAAAAAAACACTTCAAACTTTGACCATTGGTTTTCTGTATATTTAATAAAGATTTTTTTTCTTTTGTTTTGATAAATCTGAAGGTTAGTTATAATCACGGAAATATAAACAGTTATTTTTACAAAACATCAATATTTTCACCTTATAATGGCATGATAACTACGGTGCATCATTGCGCCGCAGGGAACCGTTTTTGTCAATACACGAAGTTAAAAGGTCTTAAGTATTTTTTTATTACAAGTTTAGACGTTATGACACTTGTGTTAAAGCTTTTTTCTTTGCCAAGCAAAAAGGGAACGCAACTCGATGGTGTTTTCGCCATTTTACGTCAACCAATTCTTCTTAGTTTACTTACTTTGTATTTTATAAATAATTTATGCATTGTAGGTCTAAAGTGCTAAACGACGCTGCAAATAAATATATAAAAAATAAGGCTGGGTATTTCAAAACAAAGGAGCCGAATTGCAGTAATTAATAATTTCTGATTGCAGTTATTATACATCGGAAAAACAACTTTAACGGATTTAACTCGCGTATTTTATTTTTATTGGCTGACATTTCGGAGCCTTTACAGATTCCATAATAGTAGCACGACTGAGCTGACAATAGTCTTATGCTAAAGTGATAGTACATATACATATGATATGGTAAAAATAAAATACGCGAGTTAAATCCGTTAAAGTTGTTTCATTCCAATGCAGTAAGTAATTATAATTTCGTTATCTATTCCAAGTAATCCACTCTTTGGCGACACCTGCGACACAATCGACTACATAGCCGCGGCTGGGTATTTCCAGACAAATGCACTAGTTGTTATTTTATAAAATGTCGTTAAATATAAAAGGAAACAAGAACAAAGAAAGGCAATAAAACTGACTGAAGTCTGGGTCGTGCGCAATACCTATCCGAATATGGTCGTAAGTCAATGTCATTACGCCGAAAGAGTTTACTTTTGATGTCCAGGTAAAACCGACTACCTAATTCTAACGTCCATTGTTTAATGCCTTAAACAATGGACGTTAGAATTAGGTAGTCGGTTTTACCTGGACATCAAAAGTAAACTCTTTCGGCGTAATGACATTGACTTACGACCATATTTGAAGATAACAATCAAACAATAGATGTTGGTAGTTGTTGGTTTTAATTGATTTTTGCACGTGTTCTAGTTTAGGGATACAGGGGGTGGGTAATAATTCTTCCTATGCAATTACAACGTACAGTCTTGGTCTGTGACTCTGACTGTACACTTCGTGTCTTTGCGCATCTAAGTGCCTTCAGTTGTTATTAAGATTTTTTTACTAATCTCAATGGACTCTGATACGACACTAGCTGTGATGGACTCGACTTTCTTTACTGACTTGAATAATGCTTCTCCGATTGACTCGGCTATCTCATTGGACTCTGATACTGCACCTTCGATTGAACCTGGGGTAAACCCTATGGACCCGATATCTGCTGTTTTATCTATTGGTCAAACAAGAAGCGATCTGCCGATGCCGCTTGGTAAGTACTTTGTCCGATGATTTCTCTATAATATATAGAGTTGTAGTACGTGTAGGTATAGTTTTGATCAAGTGTTTTAATAAGAAAAACATTTGTTCTTATACGTAGATGAAAATTATTCTCAAAGCGAGCTATTAAACATGCTGCAAGGATCAGACAGCGATGTCACTTCTGACGACGGATCCAGCTCCGATGAATCGGATGATGACATCGAGGTTTTGTCGCCTTCACAAGAAGATTGGAGTGAAACAGAATGCAGAAGTGGAATTTCAGATTTTAGAGCCATCCACGGTCTAAAACAACGAATGGCTGACATCACTCCAGTGAGTTTTTTAATCTCATTTTTACGGTAGATTTTTTTTCAATATTTAGTTTATAATATCAATCGATATGCAAAAAAAATGCTTGACAAAAATATGCTTATTTCAAGTAGGATCAGTCGTTGGACCGACATAAATATAGGAGAAATAAAAGTTTTTCTAGGTTTATTATTAAATATGGGGGTAATAACGACAAGCAAAATCGTAAATTACTGGAAAAAGGACGAGCTTTTAATGTGCCAGTTTTCGAAGTATATGAGTCGGGACAAATTTTTATTAATATTAAGATGCCTCAATTTTCAAATTTATGAAAACAACACAAATGAAAGAATGTCAAAAATTCAAAGTTTAATTGATTTTTTTAACAGTAAAATGGATCAAATATTTTATCCTGGAAAAGTTCTATGTATTGATGAAAGTTTAGTATTGTTTCGCGGACGTCTGTGGATTAGACAATATTTAAAAGGAAAAAAAAATAAGTATGGTATAAAGTTGTATTTGCTAACTGACCAATTCGGCTTAGTCCAAAAAGTTATAGTTTATGGTGGTAAGACTGATAAAGAGTTGGGTGGTAAAGACCACGTTAATAAAGTGGTCAAAAAATTAATGTCGGAAAAATTGCACGTCGGTCATTCCCTGTACATGGACAATTATTACAATTCTGTTGGTCTTACGAAATTTTTCACGTCAAACAATACCCATGTAACAGGAACCCTTAGAGCCAACAGACGCCATAATCCATCAGCAGTTGTACTTAAGAAATTGAAAAAAGGGGAGAAAATAACTAGGTACAACTCTGATGGAATATGTGTTACTAAATGGAAAGACCGACGGGAATTATTAATGTTATCCACGGAGCACTCGGGCAATTGGGAAGATCACATTACAAGGCGCAATGAATTAGTAACTAAACCAAAATGTGTTTTGGAATATAATAAGTACATGGGTGGAGTGGACAGGCATGACCAGATGATGTCTTATTATAATTGTGAACATAAAACGCTCAGGTGGTACAAAAAACTAGGAATTCACATACTACAAATGATGGTGGTGAATTCCCATAACTTATATAATAGATTCGGAGAAAATCCCATGACACTTTTAGATTTCCGCACAATTATAATAAGACATCTTCTGACGCAAGATAATGCATTATCGGGAGCAATTGTGTCCTCTCCCTATCCATACCTTACACAAATTACCCCGCGGCGACAATAATAAATATAAAAGGAAAAGATGCGTTGTCTGTTATAAACAAAACAAATCTGTTTTTGTAATTACGTGCTGCGCAAAATGCCCGAGATCTCCTGGATTATGTATCGGCAAGTGTTTTGACGATTACCATAAATAATATAATATAATCAAGTAAGGAATCGGATCCTTTTTTTAGCGTGTTTAATTTAAATTTTCAGATTATTGAGTTAGCTCCCTTTAGATCTAGGTGTGCGATATATATCATTGTTTCACTGAGTATTCCATGGCTTCTGTGTACAATACAACATTAAATAAACACATTAGTCTTGAAGACGGTACTAAATAAATGGAGGCTGTACAGTCTGGAAGTCGTCAGTCACAGGATAGGGCGGTGGAGGGCCCTATCTGTACCGTATAGGGTAGGGACACAATATAAGGTTAGGACCAGTACCTACACCATATCTATACCACGTAGATTAGAGACACAATATAAGGCTAGTATATACTATTCCCACGGAGTAGGTAGGTCAGGGCTAGGGCACAATATCCACATAATGATATCATAAAATATGGATGAGATAGGTACTTTATAATAGGTACCCGTAAAGATCAAATATTTTAGGTAAGTATGTAGCTAAAATTATAATTACGATTTTAATTGCGTAAGGTTTAGACAAAATGTCGATAATTACGGAATATCTTATTCTAGGGTTATATTATATTTCAGGATTTAATGTGCAATGTCGAATAAATATCAAACGTATCAAAACAGCAAGAAGTAAACAGGGATAATGAGGAGGGGATTGTTACAGAAACCACAAAAAAAACTAATTTATAATAATAATACATTGAATGATTAAAAAATATTGTCTTTTATTTCACCCAAAGGAAAAACATTTAGTGATTGGTTATTAAAATAAGCGTATGAACCATCCATTCATGCGGTGTTTGTTCGGCCGATTTTCGAACGGTCCTAGCGGGCGCAATGATGCACACGTTGCATCATGGATTTTAGCACGAAAAGAAATGTATGTGCGCCTGGGAGAGGTGCAAAACGTAACTAGGCCTGCGCACAGGAGTAGTGCAGCGCGCCGCTAGGCTCTCGCGTCGAAAGGGTTAAAACAGTTTTTCCTTATTTAATACATTTTTATTTGTATTATTTATATGTAGCTCTTTGTCTGGTAGCAATTATTTAATGCTTATTTGATAAATTGCCGCTGCATGATAAGAATGCTATCCAATCAGTAGTAGAGCTCGTAAAATACTTATAGGTACCTGGCAGTTGTTTAATTGCAGACATGGCGATAAGGATTCAAAGGAATTGGTTGTGTGCATTCCTACACATGTACAAAAAAAATTGTATTGTGCAGTTGTATTTCAATTTTAAATTAGTTTGTTTGTAATGAATTATTCTTAGTTTCTTACAGCATAATATTCAAAAGCGCTTATGTAAGTGTGTCTACTTATGTTAATGGCAAAACTGTGATATAACATAATAGACAAACAATTGCCCAACTATGATAAATCACTATTCATTACTCATCACATGTGTTTATGCTTTAGTATGTACTTTGACTCTGTACTGATTGACAGTGTTTTGTTGACTTCCTTTGTACTTTTACACTTTCTTTGTTTACACATCAAATCAGTATTTAAACTTTAACTTAATGAAGAATTGCTTTATTGTACAATACATGTGTTGTCTCATATAATTGGACATTATATTATTATAAGTCAATTTATTGGAGATGGGCAGAAATAGGTATTGCATTACAATGTTACAACAATGTCTTAAAATCATATTAAAATTTTAAATCTACACTCATATTATAAATGCTTATTATTGCACTCCTGATTTTAATGTTTTAATGCTTATCATTATATAACAGTTGCATACTATTGTTTTCCAGATATCAGCGTTTCTCGTCAAGTCGGAACTTTTGTCAGCGGGTGTGGGACGCCTGGCCTGGGCTAGGGTCAGGCATGCTCCTAGTGGTGATCGTGTGTGCGCTGTGCGTGGCGGCCTGGTGGGCTGTGTGTGGCGCTATGGGCAGCGCATGGGGTGAAGCTCACTACAGGTATCTATAGTGCCTTAGCTAAACATGTAAAAAAAATTAAGTGACATGCACCTTTACTAGAATAGTGTGACATCTCGAAAAGTGTCACCATTTGAATACAAATTTAAATGTGAAGACTTAGAGTCATATATGGAGTAGGTAATCAATATTTCGAGATATCACACTATCTTCAGCAGCAGAGCAGACTTCTTATGAAACTGATGCTAAAATGTTATTCCTAAATGGAAATAGTATTTAGGTGTTTTATGTTTATATTATGTTTGCAAATAATAAATTACCTTCAATATAGTAAGAAAATAATATTTTTTCTACTAAACTTTGTACTTACTTGAAACCAAATGTAATGAATTAATAATTGTTTTCATGATTAATTCATTTCAAAACCCAGACTGGGATATGCATATTCATATTTCAAACAATTTTCGTTTTTGTTCAAAATATTGCTATAGGTTAATGTAACTATTGTTTATTTCAGAAAACTATGGGAAAGGGCTCATCCAGACGATGTCAAGAAACCACCTGCACCAATGACCTATGAGAAGGTATAAAGTTATAAATTTTGTAACCATATCTATTATTATCTTTAATACATTCTATTTATATCTAATACAGAATTGTCTTTCTAGATATCGCCTGAGTATCGTTATCATGACCACAACAACCTAAGTACCAAAAATAAGTTGAATACAACAGATCCAACGAAGAAGAAGTTTGAGCTTTATAAGAGTACTTACACGGAGCGTCCACCCGAAGTGATGAGCGACATCTGTGCTCAGACATCAGATGACATGCGCTTCGACTGTTTCCCGCAAGGTGGCGCTAATGAAAAAGAGTGTGTCCAGCGAGGTGAATAACTAATATAGGTCTTAAACTATTCAATTACACATTGGAATAAAACAAAATATATAAACGGATTTAACTCGCGTATCTTTAGCATAATACTTGTCAGCTCAGTCGTGCTACGATTATGGAATCTGTAAAACTTCCGAAACGTCAGCCAATTAAATAAAATAGGCGAGTTAAATTCGTGTTTTATTCCAATGTGTAATAACCGCGAAGACATCAGAAATTATTATTCAATTACATTATCACTATATTTTTAAAGATTTCTGGCTTAGATGTAAGTTTGTCTTGATAGTAGAAAGAGCCAGTTCCACTGGACAAGTCACATTCTGCATTCACTAACTATGAGATCGAATGAAAAATGTTTGGAGTTTATATAATAAGTGAGTGAAATTTGACCTCATGAATATTCGTTAGCTTATGTCATATCCATACTATTACACCTTTCATCTCTTGACACTGAAGAGTTTAAAGCAAAGCGCTTATTAGATTTTTTTAAGAGCTTGGTATTTTTATGAAAGTGATAAATCTATATTTGGGGCGCGTATTTTTCGGTGTTTCCAGCTCTTTCAAACATTTTTTTATTGTAGGATGTTGTTGGAGAAAGGCAACTACGGCCGGCGCGCCTTACTGTTTCTATCCGCCGCAGTACGATACGTATCGCTTCGTGAACATGACAGAGAACAAACATGGTATGACAGTTTACTATGAGAAGATGCGACCTTCTGGATATCCTGGAGATTTTGAGGTCGCCAGGATGGACTTTAAGTATCTATCCGATGACGTGCTGCAGATCAAGGTCAGTGACCTTAACATATGATTTGAAGATGATGCCTTTACTTGATTTCCCAGGACACTCTAAAGTTTATACTTACTAGCATTTCAAAGACATACCAGGAGTTACAGTAAAACCTATACACATAATATAGATTAAAGTGTTAAAGTTGATAATTGTCCATTGTTTACAGATTTACGATGCGGAGAATAGGCGTTTTGAGCCGCCCTACCCGGAAATACCCATGGTGCCCGGCCCCATATCGAATTTGAAGTACAGAGTGCAGCTAGAAAGTGCCACTGTTGGTTTTAAAATCGTACGCATTTCAGACAATGTTACCCTGTAAGTATTCTTTCACTCATATTAGTTAATAGTAGTACCACGCGGTTTTACCGGCAAAGAAACCAATTATGCCGCGGGTAAGCATAAAAAAATACTTGCTACCCTTACATAGTTTCACCTTTCCTCACTTAAATTTCCAGCCCCAACTATCTATACTAATATTATAAAGAGGAAAGATTTGTATTTTTGTATGTTTGTAATGAATAGGCTCCGAAACTACTGGACCGATTTCAAAAAATCTTTCACCTTTGGAAAGCTACATTATCCCCGAGTAACATAGGCTATATAATATCACGCTAGGTCGTATAGTTGCGGAGCAGTAACCGAAAATGTTTCAAAAACGGGAGAAAAGTATCGTTTCTGAGGCCTTAAAAAAATCTTAAGTCCCCCCGTGCGAAGCCGGGACGGGCCGCTAGTATTGTATAAAGGAAATATATTTTTTCTTTCAGTATTAACACGCAAGATGTGGGAGGGCTTATTCTCTCCGACAAATTTCTGCAGATATCCGCGATTTTGCCCACCGACCAATTATACGGCTTAGGAGAGCGGCGGTCGCGGTTCAAACTCGACGTCAATTGGCAGACCAGAACTTTATTTAACAGCGATCAACCGCCTAGAGAGCATGTAAGTTATCACCTTGTTTTTTAAATAGTAAGTATAACATGAACTCACGACGGAGTAAGGCAAAGTAAAGTATTCTAAATCTTCACTACTGTACACTGTAATTTAAAACACTAGACCTTTAGATTTGTATTATTTTATAGACTAACCTATATGGCACGCACCCTTTCTACTTGGCGTTGGAGAAAAGCGGGAAAAGCCACGGCATGTTACTACTCAACTCAAATGCTATGGGTAATTATATATTTGTAACATATTATTATATAACATTATATATGTATGTTTACACATTTGTCTCATCATATATATGCTTAGACAAAATGTATAAAGATTTTATATATCTTTCTTTAAACTTAACTGTAAGTTATATCCCGCCCCAATATCAACTAATCCATCTCTATCCCAAAATGCACATTAAAACGAACAAAAACACATTCAGATTTTTAACATTAACTAAAATATTTATTTCCAGACGTGATCTTGCAACCGGCTCCGGCGATAACGTACAGGACTATAGGCGGTGTGCTGAATCTGTTCTTGTTCGTGGGCGAGGAGCCTAAGGCGGTCGCGGCGCAGTATACTGCGCTCGTGGGCCGCCCCGCCATGCCCCCGTACTGGGCGCTCGGCTTCCATCTCTGCAAGTTAGTATCTTGTGCAACTGTGTACTGTACTATTTTTCTATATAATAAAATGACTGAATTAATTTTTGAACACATATTTTTTCTATTGTCGGTAAAACGAAAATTAAGGGCGTCAAAGTTCTGGATTTGGAATTTGTGACGTTATTAATTATAATAATTTCGCGGTTCATTCTAATGTTATTAAAGTTGAAAGGGATTGAAAGTAAAAATAAATACATATATTTTTTTTATATAGGATTGTTGTTCATTGTGACTGGCTTTCTTCTGTCTGCCAAACCAGAACCTTGCGGCATTAGAACCCGTAAGAAATCTAAACGACAAGACAGTTTAAGTTCACACAATTTATACACTTATTTTATTTGGTTTAGATACGGCTATGGCAGTCTCAATGTAACTCGAGATGTTTGGCAGAAGAACAGAGATGCTGGCATACCATTCGTAAGTAATAACTAACTTCAGCATTAGTAGTACTTTCTTTGCTTAAACCTCAAACTAAACGGATTAGGTTAAAATGAAACTTGAAACAGTGTACTTTTTTTTATATCCACGCCTTATGTTTTTTTTTTCGATGTAGGATGTGCAGTGGAATGACCTCGATTACATGAACAATTCCAATGACTTCACCTATGACAATGTGAAATTCGCCGGGTTACCAGATTTCGTGAAGAAATTACATGACGAAGGAATGCACTATGTCGTACTTATTGGTAAGAATGCAATAAAACGTTGACACTTATTTATATGACGTAATAGGCCAATATATTTTCTCCCTAATATTTTTTTAAGAACATTTTTACAAAAATAACTTCCATAAACAACATGGTAGTATGCACTTACAGAAGATGATTTAATAGAATTAAGGTGTTTATGTACACACGACTGAATATTTGACTGTATAAATAATATATGATTAAGAAATAAAAGACTTTATCAAACTAAGCACAAACTGTATAATAATCGATTAACATTAGTTACGTAGTAACAAAAATATACGTATAACGTATATTTCGTTCTAAATACAAAATGGTATGAAGATAATAATAATACAAAACAGGTTCAGTCGTCAACAATAATAGTGGATAAATAAATATAGAAGATAAATTCTTGAATATTTATATTTTAGATCCCGGAGTGAGCGCCTCGGAGCCTGCGGGAGAGTACCCGCCATTCGACCGCGGCCTGGAGTTAGACATATTTGTGAAGAACTCTACCAACCATCCATTTGTTGGAAAAGTTAGTAATATTTTTTAACACTTACCTACTTGGGGATAGGGTTTTTTTTTAAAACAAGATAAAACGTTACTTATGGTAATTATGGCAGCCTGGCAGATTTTGAATACACTGTGACTCTGCAATTAAGAGCGAGAGAATTCATATCTAATGTCTGCCAATGGCTCTAGCACGTATTACTTTAAATCAAGGTAAAACACATTGTAATAAGTGAGGTACTTTTATAATTTTGTTATTTTATTCCAAACCTTATTTTATTTAACGAATCTACATTTCAGGGCATCATCTCAGTATTTTTAAAAAAATAGGATGAAAAGTACATTCAACTTCTATAAACTTTTAAATTCTGTTATTTCATGAAATAATAATAGATGCTGTTATCTCTTCTTTAAAGGTAAGGTAAGGTTATTTTCAGTGGGAGAAAATAACCAGCCTGACATATATATGATTTTAAAACAGATTTAACTGTTATTAAATGTTATCAGGTGTGGAATAAGGGTTCGACCGTGTACCCAGACTTCACGCATCCAAGTTCAGCCGCGTACTGGGTGGAAATGTTGACGGCGCTGCATGAACTCGTACCTTACGACGGCGCTTGGATTGTAAGTATTAAATGCTGTGTTATATAATAATTCTTGTAGATTTATATACTTCTACGCAGAGTTACATTATAAACCTTATTGCTGATGTAACAAAGTATATTTTGATTAGTTGTACGATTGGCTCGGCATCGATCATAAATATGCACTGTTTGATACAGTGAAGTCTTTAATTAACATTACTAATATTGTCTGTTTATCACCTTTTTACGCTTAAACAGTTGAGTAGATTTAAGTAGACGAAATATAGTATGAAGACAGTTAAGAATCCACAGGACGATATAATATAGTTTTTGTCATGGAAAGCCTCCCGTGAAGAGGTAAAAACAGTGCTGTAATTGCATCACGCAATTCACATATCTACCCGATGTCGCATTCTACGGTTATAAAGTCGCATTGAGAAGCTAGTTACATTATAATTTGTTTTTTCAGGACATGAACGAGCCTTCTAACTTCTTATCCGGCTCGATGTACGGCAGCTGCGAACCCGAGGACCTGCCTTATAAACCCGTAAATATAGGTCCGGATGGTTTGAAAACTAAAACGCTATGTATGGACGCTAAGCATTACGCGGGCAGACACTACGATTGGCACAATTTGTATTCATTGACTGAAGCCATCGCTACTCGCTTGTAAGTATTTTGTCATAATTACTAATATTGATTTTATATACGATACCTAGGAAATAAACTGAATACCCGCTATGTTTCATTAGAATAAAATCTGCAGGTATTTTTATGTTATGACTGACTATTGAAGCTACTATTTATAATCTGATGTTCATAAGATTTTTTCTAATGACTTACACAAAATTGAATTTCAGGTCTTTGTGTAAAACGAAGAATTGGTTCATGACTTGAAGCTTTCTAACGACTTGTGATACTAGTTTGTGATTGAATATAAATTAATAATAGTTACATTGTTCCTATATATAAACTGTATTAAATATTGTGATATACATTCCGGTTGCTTTCGAGTTCTCGTGGTTCACTCAATGTATTTTTTTCTAGTGCCTTAACAGAGATCCGTGGGAGGCGTCCATTCATAATATCTCGGTCGACTTTCGTCGGGTCGGGGCACTATGCGGGGCACTGGAGTGGCGACATCACAAGCGACTGGCACGATATGGCTATGACCATACCTGGTAATATATAATACTGAGCTATTAGTGTTTGAATTATATCTTATTTTATAAATCGCTTATTGATCTGAATATAGTATTGGAATGAAACAACTATTAGCGGATTTAACTGGCGTATTTGATTTTTATTTTATTTGCTGACGTTTCGGATTCTTTACAGTTTCCATAATATGTAGTAGCACGACTGAGCTGACATTAGTCTAACGCTAAAGTCATATAGTAGTCTGAATATAGTATAAAAGTGACCTAACTCTTGTGTCAGTACGAGAATTTAATTGTGGCGACTGAGAATCCCTAATAGAGTATTACGACATTTTGAATTCAGTCACTACAATAATAGAGAAGCGAAATTTTCGTGGATTTTTAGTCGCATTCTTGATCTGAGTAATGTAATATTAATGGAATTCATAATTGGGAATTCAGAATAATCGGAAGATCTATAGGTACTAAAGAACTTAATCATCTCAATCATATTCATGTATTTATGTTTTTTTTTCAGAAATGTTGAGCTTCAGTCTATTCGGTATCCCACTGATGGGCGCCGACATATGCGGGTTCAACGGGAACGCGACCCCCGAGCTGTGTAAACGATGGATGCAACTCGGCGCCTTCTATCCATTCTCACGGAATCATAACTCCGACAACTCAATCGTAAGTAATATAAAGATAATTATGAACCATAATATTTTACTTTACATAATTTTGACTAAGTCTACACGATGTAGTGAAAATATTATGTTATCATGTTAACAATTTTTTCAAAATTCGCCAAGTGTTTAAGGCGTAGCGAAAGCGCTGTCAGGTGTATTACGACAGATTAGACCTTATCGCTTCGAAATAAGGTATACTTAGATCGATGTTATTGCTTTATACAACTGATGTAGTCAATATAATATTTTTTTTAGCCTCAAGATCCAGTGAGCATGGGTCCGGAGGTGGTGGCTGCGAGTGTGACCTCACTGCGCATGAGATACCGTCTGCTGCCATATTACTACACTTTATTCTGGAAGGCGCATGTCTACGGAGAAACTGTCGTCAGACCCCTGTTCTTTGAGTGAGTGGATAAAAATATCTTAACATATTTTCTTAAATAGGAGTCGATGAACGGGTTCGAAATGTTCGTAATAGTACTTCTTTAAAAGAATTGGGTACAAAGTGTTGAAATCAGCAATATTTTTTGCACAATATTGCTCATTGGAATGAAACAACTATTAACGGATTTAACTCGCGTATTTTTATTTTATTTTATTAGCTGACGTTTCGGATTCTTTACAGTTTCCATAATCGTAATATTGCTGTTATTTGAGGAAATTGTGTAATGAATAATTTCACATGCTTTTTAAACGTTTACAAACGGAAATGTAAAAGGTATACATTGGTGAGTGAGTCGCTAACACCAATATTGTTTAATTGCACTCCAGAACGCCAGACGATCAAATCACGCACGGCATCGACGAGCAATTCCTCGTGGGTCCCCTTGTGATGGTGTCTCCGATATTGAAGCAAGGTGCTAATATGACCAAGGCTTATTTCCCCGGCCCCGGGCCGTGGTTCAGTCTCAGCGATGGCGCATTCCTGGAGAAACACGCCTGGAGAGAATTGGATGAAAACAACACCGTCGCTGTTAAAGTAAGAACCAATATATATGAACTTTTTTATATTAACTATTGAAGTGTACAACGTAAAGGTGAATTAAATGCGTACACAAAACGTTGCTTTTTTAAAAACTAGTGTGTTATTTCAAGCATTGTTGTCTTAAAAACACATACAACGACGGAAACGTAGCGTGTCCTTGAACTATTTTTACACTTATAGGATAACTAGCGACCAGCTCCGTTTTCACACGGGTACTATAAACCATCCTCATGAATCACTAAAAATATTTAAAAAACCGCTTTAAAATCCGTTGCATAGTTTTAAAGGTTTAATACATAAGGACGGACAGACAGCGAGAGCGACTTTGTTTTATACTATGTAGTGACTAGCGCATTTTTTTTTAATTTGGTCAACTTGACTGCTACGATATATTATTGCGACGCCGATGGTACCATAATAAGCTAAGGGTGGGAATAATAATTATTATGATCATTTATCCAGGGCGGTGGTATCCTGGCGCTGCAAGAGCCGCCGAGCCAAGGGCCCGTGAGCACGAGCAACAGCCGCAGCGCGCCGCTGCAGCTCCTGGCCGCGCCCTACAACAGACACGCCACCGGCGACCTCTACTGGGACCACGGCGACTTGCTCAGTTAGTATAACGAATGTTTTGTATCAACAAGAATACCGCATGTCAAATTTTCGTTTATAAATGATTTGAAATCATAATTATATTGTATAGTTTTCGTCATGATTAATGATATGACACCACACTATTCAGTACTAAACAACTATTTTTAAACTTTAAAAGTAATTTATCGTACTAATTGCCATATTTACTGTACGTATATAGATAGCTACGAGGAGCGGAAGTACAGCCACATCGAGTTCTTCCTTAACTACACGGAGCTGAAAAGCATTGTCCACTGGTGGGGCTACGGGGTCCCAGCCGTCAACAAACTCACACTACTCAACCAGCAAATCCCTATAAAATCAGTCACAATTAACGGCGTGTCCTGCGAGAGTCCCTGCGAGATATTATACAACGGCAAAACTCAGGTACTCGACGTTCTTAACATAAACCTAGAACTTGGTAAACCTTTCAGTATTAAATGGACGTATAAGAACATGGTTATAAAGCAATTTGGAAGATCTAAGATACGTGGTAAAGGGAATGAATCGGTGCTGTGTAAGAATAAAGAATGTTTGGAGCTGGACTGAATGATAATTGAAACATTTTAGGTGAGTAACCACTGATGACCAGCGGAGGGGTAAGACCTGAGAATTAAGTGTTATTAAGACCTTGTTATGAGATTTAGTGGGTTGTTGTAATTGAACTTACATGGAAGTAGTTAGTTGGAATTGAGGCACAGAAATTTGTGCTTAATTATAATGTAATGTAAGGTTTTTAGTGGTGCAAATTATTTCATCGCGTCATTGTCTTTGACAGACTACGTGATACGAGAATTCTCTACTTCCACATATATGTGGTACTTTCTACTGTATTTTCTAATGATAATCCATTGTACTTTTTACCACCATTGAAGCGGTATTCATATTAAATTATAGGTCTATAATACAATACAATTAAAAGCACAATTCCTAAATTAGCACTTTAAAATATCTAAGTGTGTCACATTGCACGAAAGGCTCTCGTAATTAAATTGACATCGTTTTTTGCGTTTAATGCATTTTTTACTTGGAGAATTTACGGTTACCTGTAATTGTTGGTATCTAGTCATAAGAAGTCATTGTAACTCAAATTAACCTATAAAGTCTAAGTATCTTGTTAATTAAATGTATTTTAAAAGTAAGTTATATTTTCGATTTTAAGTTCTATATAGGTAATGGTACTTACTCTGATCACTTCTCGTGGAGTTTTTTTAAACATGTTTTTTAAAATAAGAAGTGAAAGTAACGAGGGTGTAAAAGAATGGCAGTATAGAGGTGTCCTTTTTTAAATTTACGGAAAAAATGTTTATTTACGAACTGAGTTCTGGATCCAAATATTTTATTTGGATAAAAAAAATGAGCTAAGCTTTTAGATTGTTTTTACAATGTGATGTAAATTAACTGTAAGAAGAATAACTTAGTTCCAAAGTACAATTATTATTGACATATCCATGATGTACAATAAACATCTAGTGAGAATATTATTATAGAACTATGCCATTAAAAAATTTGGTCTCATCCCCGGTACAATTGTGATATGTATAAACCTATTTAGCGATAAGTGTGATAGATAAATGTTCCGACTTATGCCAAAGTGAGTTTGTTTAACATATTGTTAAGATTGCACTTAAATAAACATGATAACGCACCGAATTTGGAATTTTATTGACTTAACTGACTCTTACTGCGAACATATTTTCATCATTCAATTGCGTCAGGAGCGCTCATACCAAATAAATGTATTATAATATACACCCGAATTTGTTTCTTTTGTTACGGAGATAAGGTTGAAAATTGTACCTTTTCTAATATCAAATAATACTTCCGACAATCATTATTTCTGTACCATAAGCAAGGTTTCATTTAGGTACACATATTATTATGCCGACTGATGCGGGATTCATAGAACTTAAAAGCTTTCTTGGTTAGCTTTTCATATTACTTGATAATGATTAACTATCTTATCTACATTTATAGCAATTTGCAAAGTTGTCAACAATTTTAGACCATTGAAAGCACGTGATTGTCACGTAAATAACTAATCAAAAATTTAACGAACTCCAACGATTACAGTTCAATTGCCTCATTAGGGTCTTTACTGATAAGCATAATTATATATTAAGTTCAAACAAAATATCTAAAGACAAAGAATGTGTTACAACTTTTCGTATATTTAAAATCTAAACATTTTAACATAAATAATTATCTTAACAATGACTGTTATCTAATGATCTTTTTCGGCATCTGTTTTTAGGAACTTTTCATACTGTTCTTCGCTCATAAGCTTTTCTAGTTCTTCAGGTTTTGACAGTTTAAGTTTGAACAACCAGCCTTGTTGATAGCATGAAGTGTTGATCAGCCCAGGTTTGCCTTCCACTTCGCTATTTTTCTCTGTTACTGTACCACTGACTGGTGAGTAAATTTCACTAGCAGCTTTAACACTTTCCAAAGCTCCACATTCATCACCTGCCGCAACAGTTGTGCCTGGGTCAGGCAACTGGGCAAAGACAACATCGCCTAGAGATTCTTGAGCATAGCTACTAATACCAATTGTTCCTATGTCCTTTTCAACAACAACCCATTCATGACGGTCAGTGAACTTCCTAGGTACATCACTACTGTACTTATGGCGTAGCTCACAGTAAGACTGCCTGAGGTTTGTTTGTAGAATAGAACACTTGGATATGTACTGTTTGGTAGCTAGGAATAAATGCCTCTGTAGAGCCATGATTCTGAAACAAGTACATATTTGTTATGAAATCAAATAGGACTGGACTAGGATTTAACTAATATTTAGTCTAAGGCAAAATGCTTATTTCGGAAAAAGTATGGAAATTATAGCGTCAAGTAAAAGTCACTTTCAAAGAATATTAAATTATTGTTAAAATACAGGTCATACCCACTATATTTTAACATTAAATCGGAGATAACCTAGCGTTCAGTCATGTTTCAGTAAAAAATGTAATAAATTGTTTTCATGTGGAAACAAAAAAAAATTACATACCAGTTTTAGAACGGCAACTAAAATGATCTGCTATAAATTAAACTAATTTTAGGTTCACAGTATATCTTATTACAATGTATAATTACTACAGCACAACTACACCTACATAATTGTAAGAGCGCGGCGCGGCACTGCTAGCAGCGTGATGGCTACTTACAAACAAGATTATCATCACCTATTGACATTTAGATAGCACTGAACCCTATGAACTGTAAACAGCTCAATTATGCTTGTCTTAATCACAATTCATAAGAACTTATTATAAGTAGAGTGAACAAGATAGCTTTATCTCATATTCTGTTTTAAGATTGCCTAACTCATTCTAGAGGAGTATTACTGGTAATACTATGTGAACTTAGGTATGATGTCTTCATTGGAGAAGTAAATTATAAACTTAATTTATTAGGTTGTCATCTTCTCAGTGCGCTCTTAGCACAGTTATAATTATTACAACAAATACATCAGGAAGCTAGCTTAATGGGTAATTGTGGTTATGTGGTCATCATAGTAGGTATAACATCTTCATAATAATACACCAGAAAAAAGTGCAATTTAAGTATTTAGGTAAATACAACCAGTTGTTTGATAAATCACAAATTAGTTTAAATCTCGATTTAAATTTAAGTTTTATATTTTCATTTGTTTATTTATTAATTCCTTAAATGAATTGGCAATGTAAAAATTAATTATTTTTATACCCACTTAGGTCCAATTATAAAATAAATGTATAATCACCTACTCAAAAATAGCTATTTACTTACATGTTTCCAAACTAGCTAGTTCACAGCAGTGTGTATACCTACAAACTGAAATTAATAAATATTTTTTACAAATCGTTATCAAATTCGCGGCCTTTATCAATTGAGAAACGTCAATATTCGAGGTTATGTAGAGTTAAGTTTTTTATGTGTTTAAGTATGGCAAGAAAATATATATTTAAT
This sequence comes from Polylopha cassiicola, assembly GCA_038024825.1. Taxonomy (NCBI): domain Eukaryota; kingdom Metazoa; phylum Arthropoda; class Insecta; order Lepidoptera; family Tortricidae; genus Polylopha; species Polylopha cassiicola. The sequence goes on along the minus strand of CP149044.1, from coordinate 6,832,592 downwards.
CTGTGTCAAGTCCACTTGCCACATCGAAAAATCAAACGTCACCATTGTTCGTTTAGCCATGACTGAAAGATGTCAAACGAAGTTTACAGAAAAATTTGAAAATCAAAATTATGTTATTTATATCGGAATTCTCGTTGGTTCGTTCGCCGTTTTATGTTTCTATAGGTATAAATTCAAATTACACGTGTAATAAGTGTATGTCTCGCCAATAAAATCATTAACCCGGATATCGCTATTGCAGATTTCACTTCGTGACCGTAGCTTTCAGCTATGTGTTGGGATGTGTGGCTTGTTATTACGGACTGAATTCAAGGATTCTTCACAGTTTAGTGAGCCAATTTAAGTGCCATTCCGCGCCAAGCGCCGTTGACGAAGAAGAGATCACAGACAAAGTGAGTCATTTACTTTCTTGTTTACATACAGAGAGACGAGTTTGAGAGGTCGTTTGCGTTAACGCCTCCTTACAGAGCACTTGCTATTATCCAAAAATGGTAAATATAAGTGGCTGTAGATAGGCCTTGTCTGACTAGTGTGTAGGTAATATATAAACTTTGTATATAGTATTGTTTAATCATGAATGTTTAGTATTTATTACATGGTTTGATATTCTAGTCTTAAAAAAATTGTTACTATAGACTGATGTTTTTCATCTAACATTACTTGATCATGAATAAAAGAAATAATAATATATAACAAAATAGTCTATGTAATATTATTTTATAAATTTAATGTTGTATTCCTTCAGGGTTGTGCTACCTGTGGGTCTGACAACTGTCCCCGACATGACTCCGGGGAGCCATCAGAGCCCTGGACAGGACTACAAATACATAAACAATTGGATCAAGCCATACAAGATGTGAGAGTTTACTTCATATCACATAATTTCTAATTACTTATTCAGATTAGCCTAATCTAATCTTGATTTGTAGTATATATCTAGATAATAATAAAATCAATACATATTTTTCATAAGCACAACTTATAATAATACAGATATAATTTCTTCTGATGTTATTGGTAAGTTCCAGAAGAATATGAAATGTATCAGTAAATATTTTATCTCTTCATAGTTTGACAATTGACATTGTAATATTATTAAAAAGATTACTCTTATCACATGTTCTTGTTTATTTGGGACAAGAATTACAAATTTTAAAAGTGCTCTTGTTAAACAGTTTAAATTACATATATTACCAGACATTGCTATTATATATTGGTATACAAATAAGTGAAAATGAATGATATTGAATCAATGTAGTATTTCATACATCATTTCACTTAAGATGTGTTTAATGTTAATTTTTACTACCAGACCTAAATAAAAAAAACTTTTCTACTTTTTTATACAAAATGAAGCGTTCAACAATTATATTTTGTACTTAGTTTGCTCAAAATAAACAATGGTGTAGGTATTTAAATTAAATTAAGTAAATATTTTTTTTCTATTGTTAACTTTTATTTATATTTCAGTTCTATAATGCAATATTGGATCAATTTATCAATTCTTGGTACAGCAAGATTACTCTCCAGCCATTCTTTATGGATGAGCTGCGATACCAGCTTAGATATGCATCAGCTTGCTTATTACGGAGAGCAGTCAAGGTTAGCATAACAAATTTGTACATTATGAAGACAATAATATTATATCGTTTACATTAACAAAATAAAGATATGTTGCCATTGTCATTTCAATGTGTAATAACCGCAAAGGCATTAGAAATTATTAAAGATATGTTATTATTAACAACAACTTACACAATTTCCCTTAATGTATCTACATATATATACATCATAGTAAATATATGCATGAAATCAACAATAAGGTCTATTGTCATATATTTTAAAGAAAAACAGTATTAATACTGTTTTTCACAGTATCACAACTTCAATGTACCTACCATGAACATGACATTCTATATCAGGAACATTCCTATCATAGTAACATAATTATGGAGCTAGAATTAGTGACATCCTGAAATATTTTTCCAGATAAATTACTCCCGTTTCATAACAGAGCGCCTCATTCCATGCGCTCTTCGCCATTACACGTTGTGCGCGGACCTAGCTGATTCCGCGCCGCTATTGGCCAGCAAGCTCGCCGTACATCCTGCGGCGGCCAATCGCAACGCCGAGATGAAATACCTGCGCAGTGTCACTAATGCCATAATGCCTTATTTGCTTAAGAATGGGGAGTTGCAGAATTCGTGAGTGTTCTTAATTCCTTATTTATTTATGATTGTACCAGGACAATTCAATAGGGCTGAAATTAATTAAATTTTACATGTAACTTAAAGACATAGGTGATCTAGTCCCTACAATAGGATTCCCATGATTCCGAGGAAGAATTAATTTTTAATAATTTTTTTAATAAAAAGCTTATTATATTTTAATCATCTCCAAACTGAATCACAATTAGTTCACCATTAGTTACTACTTCACTTTTTCTAATATTACTTTGGATGTGGAAAAAAAATAGTATTCAACGAAGTTCCAATAGTGTTATTCTACCATGTGATATCAACGATTCATTGATTTCTCAGTGACAGGGAATTATCGTTTAAATAACTCTTTTTTATCCACAGGGTGTTCCGTGTGTTAGTGAGAGAGATATTTGCTAATTGGGTGCTTCTGTCCCTAACGGATGTGTTAGCGGACCCCTATATCCTCAACGCACTTATAATACTAGCCACTGGGGACGAGACCATGGCACCGTTGGCATCTACACCCGATTATAGAGTGAGTTAAATTATATATCTTATTTATATAGTCTGAAGGTTGAATTTTGTAGAACTTGTCTGTACTATTCAGTCAATACCCCATTTTATATTTCCCAGGTAGAGTTTTTGGAAACATTCGCTCGTCATACGGACTCTGTGTACTCTGAACGTTGTAAACTGCTGAGAATAGACCTGGAATTGGTAATTGGCGATCAGCAACACTTGTATGCGTTCATGCAACATGTCAAGTCCACCAGTCACATACATCTGCTGCAGTTCTATAAGGACATTAGTGAGTATTTACAATTTATGGGAGATTGTCTGAAATTACGTCACGTTTGTAAGGTGGGAGGGCGCTGGTAATAGCGCGAAACTAGTGTTTAAAGTATGAAAAAAAGTTTGAGAGAGGAGAGTCTTAAAACTCATGTGACACAAATAGATTTAGTGGTCATATATATAATGATGAATATTTTTTGTCTAAGCAGATATCACTGCTGATGGACGTATCATAATTAACAAACCCTTTATTAAATTTATTTATACGTATAGGTCTAGAGGTGCAACCTTTTGAGTCGGAAGTCAAAAATATCAAAGTTTTTTTAAGAGGCACAATATTTTTTCTTGCCAACAATAAATAGAAGATTTACCAATTATACAGTGGTTAATAAAATATATATTTGCCTATGGAAATAAATAATATTAAATGGCCGCAGGTTGCCAACCTCTGGTATCGGTCCATAGCGTTGGCTTTTGTATTGTACATACAAAATAAGCTTATTGTGTACAGTATTTATTGAAGCAGTATCATCAATCTATTTATATTTTCAAGTATTGCAGTGAACAATAAATTTCCCACGGCCTCGGCATCGAATCGATTTGAAGTATCTAATTATATCTGATACCTATTATAGTTGCAAGGCCGACTGAAAACTTGCAGTTTCACCGATTCACTTGTAAATATTATATGAACACTGTCTTCAACATTACATAAAATCTCTGACTTTTTAGTAAATATGGTCAAATATTATTTGTCTAACAACAAATTTGATACTTTTACAACTTTTGCAGACGTAGTGACATAAATATGTAAAATTCCTATCCTATATAAGAAATAATTTACCCTCAGAATAAACTGTACTAGATAATATTAGTGAAATACTTGACGCTTAAACAAATAGACCTTTAGAAAAATTACATTACATAAACAATAATCTGATTATCAAATCAAAATCATTCATAACCACGTGACTCAGCTTACATAGGTTAATTATATACAATTTTGCGTTCGCTTAGTTCTTTGTTACTGATTGTTATTGATTGGCACTTGTTTAGAGGCCCTTTGCTTTAATTTAAGTTATTTTTTTTTTATATAGAATTGTTCCAAACGAAGATGTTGAACCCGGAGTTGGATGAGGCGGAGCAGGCGGCGCTCCACAAGGAAGCTCGCGAGATATTCTCGCGGTGTCCGCCTTCCTTGCAGGGCGACGTCGTGGCGGAGCTGCAAGATATCGTGCAGAACGGAGCTACGGATGTTAAACGGTACTAATAACTGCTATACATACACCTCATTGAACACTAAATACTATACTATACTGGTTGATTGTGTTACGCAATTGGTTTCTGAATTGCCAGTTACACTTTGTTTGTCCAATCAATCAAATTGACTATCTAGCAATTTTAGCGCTGTTACAAAATCAGCTGATACGTAGTTCATTTAGGATCAAGCAAAAAAAAAAACTATTGTAAGCATTGGTAGTATAATTCGACATAATATAAATATTTTGTTGCCAAAGAACCTAACATACTGAAGTATTGACGATCAAAAAAAAAATAGCGAAAAAATCATACAAAGCGGCATTTAATTTTTAAAGAAATTTAATTAGAGTGTGAATGACTTTAGCTTGTAATATATTTTTATTTAATTAGTTAAAGTGAAATGTATAAACACCACATTTTTTACTTTATATAGTAATATATTTATTTGATTTTTGTTTTATTATAGTTTGCAAACGAGTCCTGCGCTGTATCAAGCGGCGAGACAGTCACATGCCATATTAGAAAAGTTAATGCTTCCCAAATTTCTACACAGCGAAGAGGTAAATACGAAACATAATGTTACAGATTGATTTTAAACTGTATCTATAAATTTTGCTTTGTGTTGACCATAGAGATATAAGACTAGAGTACGTGAGCCAGCCAGAAACGCGTTATAATGGTAGAAAGAGAAAGAGCATTGGAATAGTGGTCGCTCTCCTTGTCTGATGACGCATGCGCAGTAAACGATTCGCCTCCAGTATTGTACTGACATGGTACTGACCCTTCCGCATTCGACTGTCAAAATTTTGTGGTTATGTATATTGTGTAGTCGATTCCTTTTTGCACAAAATGCAAGCAATTACCATCTTTGTTTTTCATATTTTATTTTTAATAATATCGATAATAAACATAAGTGAGAAATTTGCACGCGCGTAAACGAACTGAAGCGAAATAATAGGTTAGAACATTTCGTATTGCGTCGTCAACGGTACCATAGCAACGGACGGCGCGCAGCATGTTGCCATTGCGCATGCGGCAAGACAAGGACAGTGCCACTATTTAGAGTTTCTGTCTCTCTTTACCGTGATACGCTTCCACTTATAGACAGTCCTATGGCTCACGTACTCTAGTCTTATATCTCTATGGTGTTGACACTTGTTTTCTTTACAATGTTTTCAGTTCTATAAACTATACATTGGATCTAGGATACCAACCGGATATCAAAAACAATTTAGAAAGTGAGTAATTTAAAAAGTTATTTAAAATTCGCTATTACAAAATCAAATAATGAGGGTTACCGCCTGTCAAATATGCGCATGATGCGCTAATGGGGAATGAGGTCTAGCTGTTATGTTCCAGTAATCACAGATAAGCTACTGGCCTGTAGAACCTATTCTTATACCTACCAAAATAGTTCGAGCCATTTCGTGACACGAAATTTTTATATATTAAATGTGCTTATTAACCTTAAATCTTACTTTGAACTTTATAACCTTTACATTAACGCCTATTTTCAGACCCCAACAAGAGCGTTTAGCCCAGACCGCTCTAAAACTGGGTTCCCGTATAAAAGGCGCGTTACGATCGCAAACAATCGACGGGCAAGTGTTGGAATGTTTCACAAACTCGGATGATGCCGATGATAATGTGGAGAATATTGACATATTGAAATACTTGGACTCCATAGCCAGTGAGGACACGATGAGAGAACAAGACCTTAGTACTTATAAAGTCGTCTTGACTAATGTCGAGACGAGATTGGTAAGTTATCATTTTAATTATAAAAAAAAATATGCCTGTTTCTCATTGTATAAGTAGAATTTGAATAAGCTATTTAACAACCTGTTTGCAGTTACGTTGAGATAGATGACTATAGAAAAAAAGTGGATAATTTCCATATTTTGAAATAAGTTCATTTTTATTGAGGAAAAATTAGATTAGATATATTTTTATAGCTGGTTAGTTTAAGCAGTCAGTGTAATGACACTTTTTCTAATAGGACAATCATTAAATTCACATATTCTAAGCATTATTGGGCCTGTTTGTCGTTGATAAAATTTTGTGCAACCCTTTGTAACAGTTATTTTTGCTTTCAAACATGACGTTACAAACACACTGACATTTGCTAGAAGGAATAAAACCCGCAACCTCCGGTGTCATAGTTAGGGGCCCTGATCACTTGACCAACAGTCCGTCATTATTAATTAAAATATTTATAAATTTATTTATTTGTTAGCAAGCCCCGCCCCGTCGTGGCACGGTCCGTGTCTTCTCTCTGACGGTGCACCGGCTCGAGGACGGTGCCGGTGCGCGACTGTGGTCCGTGGATAGAAGCGAACACGACTTCCATCTGCTGAGAAGTAAACTGCTCGAGTTCCACGGCGAGCAGACTCTCAGCTCTCTGCCGCTACCTTCCAGGAGGTAATCATAACTATATGCATTCATTTATTGCTCGTTGAGTTATTACAGTCATCTGGTTTTCAATTTCTCAGCATAGAAATTTCACTACTAGTAATAAACAATGGTATGTTAATTCAATAATTATTATTAAAGCTATATTTGTATATACCAAGTTTTTGATGAAAAAGGAATGGTTATCCAAGTTTTTTTGCAAGCATATTTTGTTGATGTAAATTAATAAAATTTTTAAAATACCTACTTAAAAAACTCATTTTTCACCTAACAACAGACCAATTAAATTCGCTTGCTTACAAAAATTTCACCTTGTATCATTTGTAAATGAGTCCTTGAAACCGGTTCGGTTATTTTAAAGTTTACTATGTATTTTAAAATAACGATTTTTAGTCATGTTCCGTGACATGCTCTTACTAAATAATTACATAAGAAAGACGTAGAAGAAATTGTGACGTCAACATAATTTTCTTATTCCAGAGACAACAGCCCACCCGAAACACTTCGCTACAAATACGAAGACTTTCTTCAGCGTGTGTTACAGAAAAGTCTACTCCAGAGCAGCGAGTTACTTCACCTGTTTCTTACAGTGGACGGCGATTTCTCTATGGTGGTGCAAGCTTCCACACTAAGCGGCAACAGCAATGACTTAGCTAACATTTATCAGTCTGTGACGCATAAATTGAGGAAGGAAAAGGGACAGCATTTGGAGCATTTTTTGAGAAACTTCTTAGTTACTACCGACATGGAGCGGTATCAAGCCTTGTAAGTTGTGCATTCTTGTTTTTGTAGAGTGAAGATACTCTATATAAATTGTCTGTATAATTGTTATATAAGTAATTTTTATTTTAACTACGATGAATAATCGAAATTCGATATTGTTAAATACTATTGAATCCACGTTAGGAAAGATTGTAGTCAAAGTGTTTCTTTCGAATGAAACATATTTTTATACTTGTGATGAATCTCTTTATTTCATCATATATATACAATTTGAAGTATCTTTTAATAACTTTGACAACAAATTTTACCAATTTTCATGATTTTGAAAAAAAAAGGATGTAACTTTAATGTCAATGTTGGATTTGACAGAAAACAAGGCAACCACGTTGAAGAAGCATTGGAAGTGAACGAAGATATAGAAATGGATAGAGATTCCCCTAAATTGGCGAGTGTTCGCGACATACATTCCACAGTGTTCAGAAACAATTTTGACATGGAACCGACCGTAGAGTTCAGAGATAACGCGCCACAGAACGCGGTTGTCGGATTTACCCAATGTTTTATGTATTTATGTAAGTAACTAATTTTTTATACTTCTTGCCCTTCATTGTTTGTTTTTTTGCCTTTCCTGTGCATAGTTTTTCATCTAATTGCCCGTCAATAATTTACAAATAATCTACTATAACAAAGTTGGTAAATGGACCCTTAGGTAACGTCAGCGAAGTCTGCTACGAAAATGGGAACTATAATGTTTTCTAAACGTCACCATAAAATTAATATACGCGAGTTAAATCTCTTATAATTGTTTAATAACCGCAAAATCATCGGAAATTATTATTGATTTTTCGTTTTCAGTAATAAAAGTCCTACGAGTTCGCAGCTACGTAACCGGCATAGTGGGCAGTGTATTCAGTATGGCGCGCGACGTCATCGATTCGACATTCAACGAATATCTCAACGCTACTTTACAGAAGGTGTTGTGCGAGAAGAGACTGGCCCATCTTATTAAATTGGGACATGGTATGTATACATCAATACAGCGATTAATTACTGACCATTCATCATCCATATACACACAGACAGAATATTATTATATACACATACTCGTTACACATGTACACCTTCCCCGGACTACCATGAATGTTTCAAAACCAAATTACCCAATTCAATCCAGCCATTCTCAAGTTTTAGTGATAGAAACGAACACAAATTAATTGTTATAGATATAAATAGGTATATGTTTATTTTATGTACCTTTTTCAATAGGTAACTTATTTTTTTATCAGGTCTATTGTTCAACAAGAAACCCTCTACGCCGCGCGCCGTCGAGTCCTCACACAGGGAATTAGCGCGTCGCCAGTTGCGCGGATGCATACCCGGCGCCGCGAGCCTCGCCTGCGGCGGGCTTCCGCAGGCAGTTATGAAGGCTTTCGAGTTGATACAGCGACCGCAGTTAAACAAACAGGTCGGTACGACACAATAATTAACACCATTATTGCTAAATAAGTAGAATGGAATGAAAAATGTGTGGAATAGGCATGACGAATGATTTTTTTTTGTTTGTCCGTCAAGTAGATTTAGAATTTTTAACACGTATTTTTTCTTTTCTCAATCGAACAATAAATGCCAAAGATAAGTCCATAGTTCGGGCATTTGACGTCACGGCTCGGTATAAATTGTGCTATATCGTAGAAGCCAAATGTCTTTGGCATTATTTGTCTGTTTGAGAAAAGATATGTCGAAAAATTTTTAATAATCTAACTGACGGACTAAATAGAATTTCGTATTCTTTACCTAGTCGTCATTCCTATTGCCATACGCTCACGAAGTCACGTGGTCAATTTTCGTTCGCTTATATCAATATCATACATTTCCCGTTCGGTTTTATAGCGTTGGTAAATGTTGAGTTACCTATACCTAACACTAAAGAGTAACCAGTCTGTTTCAATGCTTTATATGCAATCATAAATAATGTCCCAAAAAAACAAAAAGACGTTAAAACAGGTACCTAATTTGATTAGCAACTATGTTATTTAGGTAGGTTTAAAATGTAATAGCCGCACAGGCAATAAAGACCTCAACGCTAGACCAGTTGCCAGCATAAAAATACATCGATTATGCTATAATTTTTTTCAGTTGGTGTACAATCTGCTGGACCTCTGTATACTAGAGCTGTTCCCAGAATTGAGTGCAGAGAAGTCTACGAGTGAACCAAAGAGTTGAGACGCCTTCAAACTACTTTTGTATTTGTATCTCAATAAGTATTAAATTTTACGTCCTACGCATTTTGTAAATCACGAGTGCTTGCTTTATAGTGATAAATTTCTTAAATATTTTTGCAAACTTAATTGTGTGTTATTTGTATTAAATTGTAAATATTACAGTGTATCATATTAGATTATTATATTTTTATAATAATAGTTATTTAATATTTATTTTTGTCTCAATCTATGATTGAGATCACGTAAACAGACCATGTAAAGAAATGTTATTATACGTAATGATACATAAATGGTTTTGACACAAAAAAGGGTAAAGTGAAAATAAATTATTTTGATATAATTATAACCAGTGTTTCATTTTTTTTTTACTTTCAAAAAATAAAGAAGAAAGTAATAAATTAACATAGCTGCAGCTATGTGTTAATTTTGGGTCTAGGTCAATTTATGTAAATTGAAAGAACTATTTATCACTAGAAATAAAACTTACGACTTAATTTGGATGTTCAATAGTAAGATCGTTTAGGCTGTAATAATGTACTAAAATCCATAGTGATACATGCTGATACAAATGATAAATACCTGTTACGGTTAGGTAAACGATAATATAGGTATGGGTAAGTATGTTACTTGTATATAATGAAACAGCCTGCCTTAAATTAGGGCACGAGCCCATTGTACATTTGTTTTTCAGTTTGTTTTGACTGCACTGACAAGAAATCCATGAGTAGGTAGGTACATAAACTTGGTACAAATTGACAGTAGTCTTTTTACACAAATTAATCCTGTATTTTATAAAATTATGATACATATATAAAAGCCTAAAAAATATGAACAAAGACACCGATTGGTGTGTATGTTTCCGTACCTACATATAATTTTCTTGTAATAATAAATATGCTACTTAAATAATAATTACGTCTCCTAAATAGCAAAATGAAACTCAAGGTATAGCACTAAATTAGCATTCAGCACTAACCTTAGAGACAACAATATGTTGTATAATAATATGCTCTAACACTAACAAAAACTACTACTAACAGAAATAGTTCATACTTCACCACATCTAGGGCCTACTACATCTGTGATGGCGACAAATGAAATTATAATATGGCAACACTTTGACTCTTATGAAGAATGTCTAGATAACTTCAATCGTATATTTTATCTCCCTCGCTCGTAAATAATGTCTGGTGTACAAAAGAGATATCTATAGTTTTTAACTTCATTTTTGCAATCGGGGTTCGACAAGCCAAGAGCAGCAAAGCAAATGTCAATTTATTTACAGTAGAAAGTAAAAGGGGACGGGCGTGTGCTTTGTGTTTAGTATGTTAAGTTAAGACGAATTATGTTGTATAGTTTGTAGTGTAAATAATAGTAGCTAATGAGTATCGAAGAATATAAGCTTTTTTAAAAGTAGTCACTCCTTAAATTGTAAATACGAATATTTCTATAAACTATTAGTGCAGTCGAAGGTTGTTGTGCATCTCAAAAAAAAAACAATAATTCAGTCTGATTCCCTGACATTAAGTGTTATGTTTATGTTCATCGCATCGTTAGTGCTATAAACAAAACAGTGATAACATGCACCTTTAACTGATTGTCAACAATGGGTCTTCTGAGAAGAGAATTCCTCTCGTGTAAACATGGATGTTTTGATCAAGTATTTTGATCAATTTAGAGATTCTGATATTTGGGATGGCTACTCCTTGTCCGAAAGGCGGGATACGCCTCAGCGAGGCTCTGGACAATATGCAACTTGCTTACAATCCTATTACAAAGCAATTGCATTTTGTTAGTCCTAAGGCTGAGAAACCACCCGAAGACACTACTGACGACATTGATAAATTATCAAAGAAGAGCAGTTTTAGTGATGAAGGCAACTTCTCCATATCAACTTGTGAAAAAAGTGACACTAGTGATTCTCCTAAAAGTACATTACAATGGGGTGGAAGTGTAAGTGGGCATAAAAGAGGCAAAGATGGAGGATCATTCTCCAGCACAGTTTCCAGTCTCTCGGAGTGTTCTCTAGGATCCAGTGCTTCGAAAGAAGATGAAGTTGGTGATGTTACTTCATTGGACCAGGATCAGGCTAAGCTTAAGAAGAAAGGGTTGTCTGGATTCTTTAGCAGGTTAGTTAAATTATTAGCATACATATATACCCATCTTTACTCATCTTACCCTTATATGCATAAAATTACAAGGTAGGTAATTTTATATTACATATTTGGCCCAGATTTTAGTGTAAACTTTCTGATTCTATTGAGTTTTGTTATTATCATGCATATAATTCACTTTTAATTGATAATATCAAAATTATGAAAATACTTATATATACTTACAGTATATTGCTAAGGCCCTATTATCTTATCAGACCGATAAGAATTGTATAAGAATCTGCTACTGTAATTTAAGTTCTATTGATTTCAATCCCATTCATAAAAAATAAGATTTCCAATACAATATTAATGGCTGGATTGAGAGTGTAATAACTTAGTCAAAACAATGATAAGCTCAGAAAAATATAATGAATGAAACAAAAAAAGAACCATTTTTTGTCCCTAAAAAAAATTGCCTACTTATAAAGCGGAATAGAGTAAAAACTGTTATGATTTGTTTGTCTTTATTCAAATTTCAGTCAAATGTATTACATTATTGTAAATAAAAATAAATATTTTCTTTAAACTAATATAAATTAGATATTCAACATTAATTTCATTCCTCATTTTTAATTGACTTTGCCAAAAGATTCCTTATCAACTTTGACTAATTCACAAGAAATGTTGAACAACCTTTTCTGGTAATCTACATTTTTGGAAAACTTATTGCTAATGCCCTCTATACAGTTACTAATATACAATCCTCCTTTTTTGTCTAAATCTTTGTTGAAACAAGCATATAGTATAGAAATAGCTCCTTTCTCGGGTGTTTTGAAAAACAATTTAATAAACCATGGAAAGATCTGTCGTAACACAGTGCCATTGAACAAGTCAGTATCGACAATGCCGGGATGTACAGAGAAACTTCTGACGTGGCATTCTTCTTCTTCCAACAGCTTGTTGATGAATCGTGCACTCATAAGCTGAAACAAAATTACACAATTACTCTTCGTACAACTTTTGCCACAGTATAGAATATGATAAATGTCATGTTATTTAATTACCTGTGCTAGTTTAGATTGTGCATATGCCGCTGATGTGTCATAGTATTCCTTCATGTTGATATCTTCAAAAAATACCTTCCCAGGGTAATGAGCGCATGAACTCACATTCACTATTCTAGAACACTCTTGGATGTTACCACCCCTCTTTAGAGCTGGCAGCAATAAGTGAGTCAAATAAAAGTGTCCAAGATGATTAACAGCCAATTGACTTTCGAAGCCATCTGTCGTAAGTTGGTAATCTCCAAACATGATTCCAGCATTGTTTACTAAAAGATGAATCTCTGGGAACTTTTTCAAGACACTCTCAGCAAATTCTTTAACCGATTTCAAGGACGTCAGATCCAATTGCATTGCGTATAGATTTTTACCGTTATCCATTTCCTCTGAAAGCTTTTTGGCTAATTCTGGTCTTCTAATTCCCATAATAACGACCATATTCGCTTTTAATAAGCCTCTTATCACCTCGGTTCCAATTCCGCGCGCCCCGCCAGTGATAACAGCAATTTTTCTGTTTGCATCTGGCAACACTATTTTATTTCTTCTTAGATTGACTAAGTCATCGATGAGACCTCCAACGCCCGCTCCTTGCATATCTATCGCATATCGTAATTCGAACAATAGGTGTTTAATTGGTTTATGTCTGTTCATATACCAATAAATGCTAAAGCCAGTAGTTAGCATAACCACAGAACCAATTATGAGTGACATGTTTGAGGTTATGTTTTCGTCCGTACGACGCGACGCGGCGTTTGCACTGACGCAGCTTGCTTTCACCGGACTGGAAATCCTCAACGCTTTCTCTCTGTCCGTGTTTGTATTCTTATTGTATACCGTTACAGAGGGTTCCGATTGGATTCCACTATGTTTAAAAAGCACTGGTGGAATGTCCTGTGTAGCGTATCAAAATATTTCCGTTGACGTGTTATCGTAATTTGGCACCGGATTTATTGTTATCTGACGATTTCAATATACCTATCTTGAATTATGCTGCTGTGGGAATCTATCTGAAAAAAAAAAACAAATCTTACTTTAGGTTCCTTTAACTTTACCATCACTTCACTGAAGTCTGTTCCAAACTGACAGCTACAACTATTAAAGATTAAATGATGATCACAGAACTAACCACGTAGGTAAAGGTATGAGCTGGCAAGCGGGACGACCAAATATTTGTCTATTCTACATGGACTGTAGACATAACAATGACTCGGACGGATCAAGCTTAGTAATTTATTTGTTAATGCTATGCTATAAACTAAGCAATTATAATGAATCTAATGACGATGACTAATAATACTATATAACAATCCAGAACTGGAATAACGTAACTATCTATCTTTAAAAAAGTTGTATGAACCTACATAATATACCTATATCCCTTTTAAGCTATGAACAGAATAATAGGACTTAGGAAGGTACCTAGGTATCTTATAAATATAAATCTATAGGTATCATGCCTAAATGTACAAAAAATATAGGCAATGGTGACGTAACATAATCACATGATAATAAATGTCTTTTTGTTGATTCTTCCGGCCAATCATGCCAAGATTATTATGCCAAGATGAGGCAGTCTAGGCCTACCTTTAATAACTGACTGACATAGAGAATAATATGCTTGATATTGTTTAAATTCTATAATCCAATTGGGTAGATAATGACAGCGGATTCCTAATTAGGTAGGCATGTCACTCATAAACTTAACCGGTCTGGTATCATGCTTTGGTTTATGTTATTGTGCAGAAATTCTTGTTTTTTCGGTCTTGGTACTATTCCGACGAGCTACAAGTCGATGCCCTTTACTTTTTTCTAGAATGAATAGTTCACAAGATATACATTTACACAGTTTTAATCGTCCAGACAAAGCTTTAATTTCATGGTATCTTAGCAGTTAACTGCATCTCTGCCTTTACAAGGTGGTTCTTTGAACTGCTGGCTAGGTATCAACGGGATTGCAATAGAGTATGACGCAAAATGCAACAACGCTTTAACTCACTTGTTTGTTTTATATTATAGGTAATATGTAACATGGAATGAAATCAGTGACATCATTTTCGATACTGCGTGAAGTCTCTAATTTTCGAGTGACGTTATACATATTCCGAGTTTGAGGAAAGGTGGTCTAAATATTCTTATAAAATAATTGATGAGAATTCTCTGACATGTTGCACGTATTTTTTATCTGATAACCACTGATATGTTAATAATATGGACAATGAGTTAACTAATAATGTCTTAGTGATGGATGGGTGATGAGTTGCGGTTACTACCTAATTGATATTGTACAAGTTGATAAAGAAAAGAATGATAAGACTTCATTTCAAAATATCAGCTTATACGTATGTAATAGAGACTAGACAGTAACGATCAGCAGCAGACAGATGTTATTAATATTATTGACAGGTGCTCCATGAAAGATGCAAATAACGAGAAAGGCAAAGCAGTCTCTTCTTAAAAACGTAATTTTATTATAAGAAATAAGTACTTAATTTGATCCTATCTACAGCAAAATTCAAACTAATTATGGAGCACAACATAGCAAATCTATCTACATTTTATCCACCACAAGAATTATATCTTAAAAATGTAATATTCATTACTACTTACATAAACATTTAAAATCAAAGTTGGAACAAGCTCACCGCATAATTCTACGTAACTTTTACGTAAGTACAATGGCTATTCCCTACACTCGATACTTGACCAAAGAACCTGTTTTTGAACCCAGCATGACCGGGCGAGCCCTCTCACCAATGCGC
Organism: Polylopha cassiicola; assembly: GCA_038024825.1. NCBI lineage: Eukaryota > Metazoa > Arthropoda > Insecta > Lepidoptera > Tortricidae > Polylopha > Polylopha cassiicola. Next base: position 6,817,066 of record CP149044.1, on the reverse strand, counting down.
CTGACCTTGAAAACTATACCATGAACAGCTCTGCTGTGTACATTGCAGCTTTCTCTATAAACTTTCCGAGCAAACTGCATAATTCGACAGCAGTGGATGTGGTTTCAATAATACACAACGTAGCAAAGGTGCATAGCGGGCTTCAACACAGTATCATGTCAAACAAAGAATCCTTCATTCCAATGACGAAAACATGAAATCATCGTCTACATATGTATACATAATACCTTACATTTGAACCAGCAGGTGTTATAAAAACGACTTGTTTTCTTTATCGGAAACTGTCCATGACTCGCACAGGCCAGGATGCAAAATGCTCACGTTCAACTCAGACTTCGTATGCCACCTGATACCTACTATGCATCTACCACCTGCATTGCACATTTAATAAATAAAGAATCCTAAAAAAACCTGTCATCCTTTGTGGGTCCTCTACGTGCATAAACTACGAAAAGTAGATAAAAAGAGTAGGTTATATGTACTTAGTTCGAACTACACTCCGAAAGTTTATATAGATGATTTATTAATAGCAGCACAACAAAAGAAAAATACATTTAATTCTATCTGTGGTTTTAGAAATGCAATGTAATATCGTTCAATAAAATTATCATCGCCTAACCCTTCTTCTGGTGTGGTTACCATTCAAGAGATTTTAACTTACCAACTAAAGACGAAGTAACCACAACTAACCACATTGTGGATTGTGGAGGACCTCGACTAATTTAAAGTATTATAATAATTTCTGATGCCTTCGCGGTTATTACACATTGGAATGAAACAACTATTAACGGATTTAACTCGCGTATTTTTATTTTATTTTATTTGCTGACGTTTCGGATTCTTTACAGTTTCCATAATCGTAGCATGACTGAGCTGACAAAAGTCTAACGCTAAAGTGATTTATACAGTTATGCAAACTACCTTATATTTAAATTACAAATTTTGAAAAACTACCCTATTCTAAATTATGAAATACTATTGTTACATTTTACGCAAAAAAAAAAATTACTTTTATACATTACAATTAAAACCTAATAGGGGGCATTACTAGCGCTTCGGAAAGACCATCATTACTGAGAAGAAATATTATGACATTAAAATTAAAATTATACAAAACCAAAAAATTCAATTAAATTTTTAATTTAATTGAATTTTTTGGTTTTGTATAATTTTAATTTTAATGTCATAATATTTTTTGAATTGTAAATATATAAGTGTCCTAAAAAATGACTTTCTACTGAGTTTCTTGCGGCGTTTCTTCTCAGTAATGATGGTCTTTCCGAAGCGCTAGTAATGCCCCCTATTAGGTTTTAATTGTAATGTATAAAAGTAATTTTTTTTTTTTTTTTTTTTTTTGCGTAAAATGTAACAATAGTATTTCATAATTTAGAATAGGGTAGTTTTTCAAAATTTGTAATTTAAATATAAGGTAGTTTGCATAACTGTATAAATCACTTTAGCGTTAGACTTTTGTCAGCTCAGTCATGCTACGATTATGGAAACTGTAAAGAATCCGAAACGTCAGCAAATAAAATAAAATAAAAATACGCGAGTTAAATCCGTTAATAGTTGTTTCATTCTAATTTAAAGTATTGTTTGTGAACGTATGATTTTCTATTGGTGGTGTCTAAATTTATTCTGCCGCTAATGTTCATATCTCAAAGGATGACTCAATTGTGTTCTAATTATAGTAATTCTGAATAGCCGTAATGTAATGACTGCTGCCTGTATCTAATAATGTCTAATCAGTCTAAGACGTATGACTAATTCTTACTGCATAATTGTTTTGTTAGCTCGTTTTACTTCCTTTATGTTGAGGAATTTAGCCATTTGTGTTGTGCAGCTGTTGAGTTGGGAGAATTCCATGGATTACGTCAACTTATGACGTGTCAGGCGTGTTTCAGATATTCGGAATGTTATTCCTAAAACTTTGGACAAAATTGTGTCACTATTTAAATCCTTTAGTATTTCAGAAGATATGTGTAATCTCTATTCTAAAACTAGACACTACGTCGATAGACCATGACACTTATGTATACAATCCGATACATTTCCTTAATAATGGCTCTTTGTTGGAATGTAAATTTGTAAATGAATCGTCTGCTTTGTTATTCATTGATAGTGACTAAGGCTTATTAAATGCTGTCTTTTTACGACTTCATATAAACACTATAAATCTGACTCACAGTATCCATGTCCGCTTCAAAAGATTGGACGTTTGTATATTTAGATTTTTGTTACAACATTGGTAACACTGACGTCTATACGCGGGAGCCATATTATTGTAATCAAAGTTACATAAGAATATTTACCTATTTACTTAACGTGATTAAATGGTGAAGCTAGACGACTAAAATTGAAGAAAACTGTACAGTTATAGAATGGGACTGATAATTTCCAGCTTGATTTGCTTTGTGTAACAATAAAATTAAGTGCTAAATCATGATGTAGTAGAACTGTTAAGTTCAGGAATTTTCTGACTAACATTTTTGGTTACATTGTTTAATGGTTTATTGTCTCTGGTTACTATCTATCTGTTAAATATCTTATCACTGTATTGCATGATAATGTTTCTATTACGAAACGGCTAAAACTTGCGTGAGAAATGACTTCTGTCTTTAAACAATGCCGAGTTTGAAATTTGTTATTCACGTAGGTGAAAGTACAGTACTGCATGGGTAAAAGTGTGCCTGATATGGAGCAGTTAAATAATTCGCCTTACGGAAGTTTCATAACAGTTATAATCCATTCATGACTTTTTCATCACTCGCTGTTATGGAATTTAAACGTAGTCGTAAAGCCCGGTTTAACAGTTACGTAGTTCAATTAAGTCTTGTCTAAATTTTTAGTATCGTTTTGTTTAATGTTCCTTCACGTATTAGACTGTTCATGAAATTTTACTGTCCATAAAATGCTCCCGCATTTGTTCATAATCTTTCCGTCGTAATCTCACGGAAAGTTAAACACAATACAGGCGTAGGTAGTTAGAATGTACGGCAAGCTAGCACAGATGAACTTAATAAAATACCTTTTTTAACAGAGATTTTAGTCGAGTACTACTAAAATGATCGTGGCTCAAGTTTCTCAGACAGTCCTTTGTCGCGTGCCTTACTATTCAATTGATAAGGTCGTTAGAATGTTGAATGAATAAACGGAATGTCTATTTATAAGCACCTAAATAAAGGCATTTAAGCTATTGTGCTGAACGAGGCTACGGTAAAGTAACAAGTTAAGTCGAGAGGCAATTGAAAATATAATCAAACAGAAATCAGAAAGTCACATTGGCATCATCGCACTGATTGTTTTGTGGAAAATTTTCCTATCGCGTAATACAAAAAAGTAAAGCAGAGCAAAAAGTTCTTAATAAGTAGGTACCTAACATTATTTTCGATTTATAATTTTGTTAGCATTCCAAATATAAAACACCCGAAATATTCATATTAACATATGAATAGGATTTTCTATTCAACGTGCTTTTATTGTCACAGGTGTCTTATCTGTGGGCAACCTTCTTTTCAATATCAAAGTGATGACTAACTGTTGGAATATCGGTCAGTAATTTTCATGACCCTGCTCGAAAATGACAGAAAAACGTCCTTACTCAGTCAACTAAGTAAGTAGATATATTACAGACGGATCGACGAAGGCGAGCTACAATAAGGCTTCGCTTATGTTTAGAAATAAACATTTGAAGTGATTTGGTGGAAAATGAATACATGAAATTTTATCATGTGGTTTGTTTGTTGGCTGTTCGCCGAACACGAGTGCATGTTTTGGGGAATTCCTTTGCATTACCCAACTAGTCGGGAGCAAAATTAACTCAATACTTACTTTGTAAACATGCTTTGAAACGGAATTATTTATAGATCTCAATTAAAATGGGAATAGTGAGATTAAAATTGTATCTGATACAGTTCCTATACTAAACAAGTTACTCTAATCTAGCATAGCACATAAGTATTCAATTTGTATTAATAATAATGAATCCTGGAATCTATCTAATTACTGGAGACCTTTGACATAGTCTCTTCTTTATCTTGTTTCGCTGGCAAGACTGCGCATCTAGTTTAATAGCAAAATGTTGTACTTATATAGCATGTATAAAATATGTAATAAAAAATAAAAAGTATAAACGATAAATAAAAGAAAGTAAAAACAGGTTGACGTTAAAAAGATCGCATTCGATTTATAAATAAACAATCACGTCGAGGATAGAACTACGTCAGCGATCCGTTGTGACATTCGTGTGTTGGCCACAAACAACAATGTACGTTTTATTTTACACTAACAGTAATGGAGGTTAATTGCGCTATTGATAAGTGATTACGCTTACCTGTCGGCATTTTTGATTATTGACCATAGATACGTCATATATTCTATAGGAATGTGTGTATTGTGATAACAGATACTATGCAATCACATGTCATAGATAAGAAAGCAAATCTTAAACAGGTGACTGTCTGATTGATGCGAAGATAATAATAAAGCATCACGAATTGTATCTATGTCGACAGACGATATAACAAATATATTCAAAGTAGGTAGGTACGGAGTATACGTAGGTAACTACTCTCTAGCGAAGTAGGCCATATGTCTGCTATGTCCTACTGAGAATGGGATATTGCATATTTTATCGGGGCGTTGACTTGCTCTAGTTGAACTTAAAGTAACTGGAATAAGGTTTTACACAGAATGCGTAATGCGTCCGTTCCGGAGTCATTAAGATATCTGTTGCTGAGTAAGCTGCTATTTAATACGCACTTTACGATTTCAAGTAAAGCTAAAGTGATTTAAGAATATAATTATGAGATTGTATTTTATAAAGTTTAAAGACATTCACCATTCGCAAAACACGCGAATTAATTACCAAATAATACAACTCGCAACCAGTTCTGCGTGAAATTCTAAATTAAACATTGCATCAGCACCTCATTCAGAAATCACATTAAAATTTCGGTCAAATTCATGTACTTACCTATGTTACGCAATCGCGTTGTGGATTCCCTCCTTAACTTTCATTTTATTACGACACTTTTGGCAAATTTTCTATTGTGCGTTCGTATTATCGCTGCTTATTATTTCTGCAACTACTGGTAGACGATTTTGGCGACACACGTTACGATATATTGCTCCCTTAAAATGGAAGAGATCCAATCCACAATAATTACTTATGTCTTACTTCATTAAACATTCTGAGTCGTCAACGTTAAATATATAAATAACTAGCTTCTGCCCGCGACTTCGTCCGCGTGGAACCCCTCCTTTTTTGTAGTTGGTTAAAAAGTAGCCTATGTCCTTTTTCAGGCTCCAGACTTTCTTTGTACCAAATTTCATTTAAATCGGTCCAGTAGTTTTAGCGTGAAAGCGTAACAGACAGACAGACAGACAGACAGAGTTACTTTCGCATTTATAATATTAGTAGGGATGATTTAAATTCCGAGTTAAATTATTTTAATAGTTTTACGTGTAGTATTGAAACTGTAATGTAAGAATTTGGAATTTGTTGACCATATCCTCAATTATTTATAGTTTTAAGTACACCAATTTTCCTCCATTGCTGTCTGAATTGTTCATCGTAGGTTCAGAAGATGAATTGACTCAATAAGGAAACTAGATCTCAGATTGCGTTAAGCACCACTTTAGCGAGGCTTTCAATCAACCAGTTCATATACAGAGTACTTATTATAAATAGACTATGAAGGTTAAGTCTTTTGTCATTTAGAATATAAAGTAGGTTTAAAATGAAATATAGGTATATAAGGCAGTTTATCAGTAAAGACATCGTTAACTTTTCTTAAGATCTCTTCGCTTTGAACGTCAAGTTATTTGATGGACAAGATTAATCGCGTCTGCGACTTTCGTTCGTCAGGCTTATAACAATCTTGTAGTAATCATCTGGAGCCATCAGTGAAAGGAAGTATGAGATTTTGATTTATCTTTTACAATTAACTATCTTGTCTAACTTCGAGTTCTGTACCTGGTTCTCTAGTATTTTCTCACGGATCAGAAACAGTCAATGTTTGAAAATTTCATCTCATCACAAGTGTAGTTTTATCAAAATTGTTGTATGAAATTTTAAACGTCGTTATCTTATTATGTATTTTAATAACCTATTTAATATTGTGGCATCGACATATGTTTTCAGTGTCATTGTAGATTTGTTCAAACACAGTGTTCCAGCGTCACGGTTTCGTGTTGTTGGTACAGTTTATTACGTTGTTTGTGTTTTATATTTATCGGACAGTGTGATTTGTTGCACAGAATGTGCTCAAAAACGGTGTAAGTTAAACGTAAAAACATTTTGTTTTAATTTATAATTCTTAACATATGTTACGGATCAATTTATTTTTATGTGAGTGGCTTCTGTCGCGTATAATTATTAAGGTGATATGTTTTTGCGAGCTGTTCATTGTTAAAGCAACAGACGACGCGTGGGCCGAAACGCAAATAGTTCCTCGTAACTTCCCGGGCGTCCTCCGCACTGCAGTGACAAGGTTATGTTTATGATAGATTGGCAATTTCCTTCCATGTAATAAAATCATTGCTACTACCAGCTTATCGGGTTGCTCGTAAATCCTTCTTGTTTTACCTGTTTGTTAAGTAGTTATTTAATAAACGAGATCTGTTTTCAACCGACGAAAAAAACGGAGGAGGTTCTCAATTCGACGCGTATATTTTTTTATTTTTATTTTTTTTTTTTATGTATGACCACGCATAACTTTTTACGGGGTGGTTCGATTTTGATGATTCTTTTTTTATTGGAAAGGGTATACTTCGAAATTGGTCCCATTTAAATTTGGAAAAAAAATTCCGACCCTAAGGGTAGAAAAATAGGGGATGATTAAATTTTCACGCACCGATTGTATCGTTTGACCATGGGTAACTTTTTACAGAGTAGTCCGATTTTGATAATTCTTTTTTTATTGGATAGGGCATACCTCAAAGTTAATCCCATAAAAATTTGGAAAAAAGAAACCTACCCTAAGGGTGGGAAAAGGGGGGTTAATAGCAAAAACAAGGTAGGTAGCTATTTTAAAAATAATTAAAAATTAAGCATGTAATAATTTGTATAAATTATGGCCACAGAAAAGTATAAAATAATAACTTTTTAATAAAAAAATTTAACCGCCGAAAAAAAACTAAAAGGCAACAAAAAACAATAGCGCACTGAAAAGAGAAAAATAATAATTTTGTCTTTTATAACGACTATTATTTTGGTTGTAATGTCTGATATTTTTGGAGTCGGTGCCAGCCTCAAACAAACTTGAGCACCTTAGTGAAGAGTTGAGAGTGAAGAGTTGCTGCACCAGCTGGCACCAACTTCAAAAATATCAGACATTACAACCAAAATAATAGTCGTTATAAAAGACAAAATTATTATTTTTCTCTTTTCAGTGCGCTATTGTTTTTTGTTGCCTTTTAGTTTTTTTTCGGCGGTTATGTTTCGCATGATTACAAACTCCTGTGTAAATTCAACAATAATCTTTATCCGACAATCATATTTTTAATTGATTCTGTATTGGCCTTTCATGTTGCTTACTCAAGATTATTTTAGTACAGAGACGTCCCAATTGCCTTGACTTCTTGAAGTTCACTTTCTGACGTCACAAAGCCATTTACGTTATTATTTCACGTGGTTCACAACGAGCTTATACATCGGTGAACTAATAAAAAATGTATGGTCCATTTAGATACTGAAATGTTTATGTGACCCTTGGTCGTTTCCTACTTACTTACAAGTAAGTACCCGTGTATTTTAATTTTTAACGGTTTAGGTGTTCACAGAATATTTTCAAATGTGATTAAAACTTTTTCTAAAAGTGCTTTACATGGGACGGAACTGGCTGTTTGTGTCTTGATCGATATGTAGAATTGATTCATTACATTTAATTGCTTGCGATTCTGTTTAGTATTATCACAATAATAACCCCCATAGTGATTCGTTACATAAAGCTATAATTGTTATAATGACTCTGATATCCATCAAAGCAATTATATCCCATCACGACGTGAAATCCAATATCATTCCACGCTGCGAAAAACAAACTATTAGAGTGGATTACCAATCAATAAAAACACGTGAATCCGATGAACGTCTAGTCTAAACTGATAGTTTCACAGTTTGCACATCACTTTTGTCTTGTTTCGTTGTTGACAACAGTTAATTGGTAACGATCATCACTCACGTTTCTTTGCGTCATACTTGCCAGTTTCTCACGGTTGGCACGCCTGTGTCGTCTTAGGACAAGAACCGGAGGTTGCGTTGCAAATTGTTGCCAAACTTTGTGACGACACTGTTGCCAAACTCTTCAACGAAGACGACACTGTGTTTTGTTTTTTGTTCACGTTCTTGATTCGATTAATTTAATTGATTGACAATCTAAAAGTTATTGAACAGTATAAAAATCGGTGTTGAATATGTCAATCAATCATCGATGCTTGAATGATTGATATGGTTATTGATATTGTAACTGTATAAAGAAGAACTGGGTAATATTTTAGTTTGTTGACTGTTATTTTATACATTTAGATAATATCGCGTTACTATGTTGTCTTGCAATAGATGTTTATGTCATTTTGTTTTAGATACAAAAAAATAATGTTATTCCAATTATCTCTTTGTCTCATACGAATGTGAAATCTGTATTAACAAATAACGAGAAAGAAATACTTAATGTATTATTTATGCCGACCGCGAACCGAGCATAAAAATTCCATTGTTACGTCGGTATAATTCATGACTTGTCTGATAACAATTGGTTTTTAGAATATCGCATATCGATTCAATAAAAAACGAACGTAATGTTACTAATCCTTTGCAGAAACTGAGAAATGATACTAGGTAATGTTTAATAAAAAGACCTTGAAATTTAAATTTAAACTTAAACTTTTCTGATATGACTTTTCTTTAATATCCACAAACCCGATTTTCCCATTGTTTTTTAAAATAAAAATCCGGCTACGCAGCTATAATCACAGAAGCATTTCATGATATATTATTATAATGATTGTACTATTTTGATCATTATAATATCATTGGTACTTGACAGTGATACAAGGTCGATGGATTGATAAAACAACAACTAATCATTGAAGTAGGTAGGACTCTATTTGTCTCACATAAATACACTCGGTCATTACCGGTTTCTGTTTGTAAACAAAAAGTGAGTTTTTTGTGAATATGCGCCAATAAGAACACGTAAAATTAAAAGACCTTGTTATTTGCATGGGAACTTGTCGACACGATTTTTGCTGTCCATTATAATCATCTGGTAAATTTTAGATCTACCTATGCGATTTTAGATTTAGATTTATAACGTACTAGCTTCTGCCCGCGACTTCGTCCGCGTGGAAGTCCTCCTTTTTTACAATCGGTTAAAAATTAGCCTATGTCCTTTCTCAGGCTCTAGACTTTTTTTGTACCAAATTTCATTTAAATCGGTCCAGTAGTTTTAGCGTGAAAGCGTAACAGACAGACAGACAGACAGACAGAGTTACTTTCGCATTTATAATATTAGTAGGGATTTTTGATTGATGTCGGATTATCATAATTATTGTATCGTTCTGACGACTTTATATGTAAGTAATATAAATGAAGTTTACATTACGTGTGTACTCGTATTGATTGTTTCGCAATTGGCTACCTCTACAATTTGAATTGATGTAAAAGTATTCGCGGAAAACTATTTGTGTGTGTAATGTCACGTAACTGTACAAACATGTATGAAGTTAGCCGCTTCAACTTATTAAAATTCTTCGTCTAGCTGTAATATTATACTTACAAAGTTTATTATGAGCAGGTTAGCTTCAGCTTCCCACACGGCCTAATATCAGAGTATAGAATAATCCAGAAGGTCACGACCACAATGGAATGTTATTATACGCAACAATGATGCGCAGGCGCGGCTTGAATACATAGACGTCTATTGATAAACTACACTCGAATGGTTTTGCAATCAAAAACCTAAATATTTGTATGAGTTGTATGACCCCGTTTTTAAACTATGGCCACCTATATCACGACGATAACATTTACTCGTTTTGTTTTTGCTTATAGTACTAAATAATTGGTATTTTGTTGATTAATGAAAGTTGATACCTTAATGGAATTGTAATGCAGTATTTAACTTTACAATTATGAAACATAATGAGTAGGTATGACCTTTAGGTATGCTACTACACATTCCAAGCATTTAAATGCGTAAGTAAAACATGTTTTTGTTTACAAGTGATTGTAGTGTTCATCAATATGTAGATGACACAAAGCCCTTTATTATAGAGTAGTAGGTACGTAGGAAGAGTGTAGGTAATATGCAGTAAGTGGTTGTATTGACTTAGACATGCTCTCAAGTAACGTGAAAAGCTTTCAAGACGCGGGTCACATAAATACATGTTCCGCGACCCCACGTAATTGTTTGATGTCGTGTGAGACGGGCGACATGACATGCCGCGAATGATAGAGATTCTCGCTAACATTCCGAGAACATTTTAACGGTATATGTATGTCGTCTTTACACGTCACTATATAATTTTTCTAAGCGTTTTGTCATAAGCATATAGACTGACAATATCTAAGGCCACATAAGAAGCATGTTTGGACTTTTAAGTAAGACAAGAAAATACTCACAGTTCTACACTTTTAGTTTACATGAACTTTATCTTGTACCAACTTCACTTTATGCCTTCGTGTTCGGTGCGTTTTATTGTACCGCTTGTGCTGAAATAAACATTATAACTCTTTGACAAGTTTTTAAATAGGCTCGTATTTAGGACTTTTTGGAACAGAAGCATTCAATTAAAAAAAATAATGTACTTCTGACTTCTGACCCTGTTTTGCTATATTATATTACGACGCGATGATCAACTTGCAATGTATTACAACCGAGAACATAATATTACCTATACTTATTTTATTTTTTTATGTACGTTTTAGGTATTGTCAAGACGGCATTTGTTTTTGTGCGATCTTGTTTATGTTCCTAATCTTATATAAGTAAAAGAAAGACGAGTGGAAGGACGGATAAATTCTAAAAAATAGGAAGAACATAGTTTCTCATACATTTTTTGTGGAATTTTTGATATTTCGAAAAGTTGGTACGAAGTTTGTCGGGACACTCAGGACGTTAGTTAGGTATATATAAATATCTTATATATTAATCATACGGTTTTTCTAAAACGTTAAATGCAAACAGGATTTGGCGGTCTTTTTAGAAAATATGTAATACTTAATAGTAATCATTGTAAGGTATTTGTGTTCACGATCTCCAGTTATACGTACTTTACATACATCCTCAATTATAAGTACCTAGAGATCCCAATCAGATAATTGTTTAAATAAATCCCGTGAGAACCAGTTACTGTGGCGCTAACTAGTACTGCCACTGCCTCTGGGTTTTCCTAAACAAAGGATTTTACTTGTTATTGGGTTTCTTTAGAGGCTTCGCTATTCTATTTCTAGTCTAGTGTCGTGACATATCTATTCACTTGCAAAATAAACGCGAATGAGATTCAGTATCGATTTTTTATGTTTATATGGTTTTAACACGATTCGACAACATAGGTTTTTTTTTATAAAGTTGCTTAAGTTACACATTTCCACGAAACTAACCGGTTTGTATAATTCGAAATAAAGTTTTGAAACTTATTGTACAGTACAATAAGAACCTAAATACTAATTCACAAGGCATAGTAGGAAGAACCTCGGTTATCTAAGCCTCCTTATATCCTTGTACGTAGATTGAGTGCTCAAATAAATACAGTACGATTCTATTAGCAAACCACCTGCGCCGGCGCACGCTAGTTCGGAGCGAGCGCGTACCAAGCGCCGCCCGGCACCGAGACGCATGCTCTCTTGTTTTTATTTTTCTACTCAAACAATTGAATGAAATACCTACTTTGAGGTTATGCAATGGCTTGTTGTTGGTGAGTCGCTGCGGGTATCATTTCGTGAAATGCTTTACTATTATTTATTATCATTGAAGGTCTTAATATAGGAACCTTTTTGTTGCTTATCTTAATTATAAGTAGTTAAAATAGAAACTGTAAAATATCTGAATTGTTACTCTGCTTAATTTGGTAGATAACTTGGAAAGGGAGTTAATTATTTATTTTGCTTTTATCACTATTAACTACTTACTTTGTCTTTATCATTGAATGGTGAAAGTATTTAACTAATCTGTTAAGCAATTTCCGAGATTACGTATGATTAGTTTAGTTTTCTTTGCTTCGCACCGGTTAGTACTCGTAATACCTGCGTATTTTCTATTTGATATAAGTAATGATTGTACAAATTACATCAGAATTTATTAGTCACTTGTAAAGAGAACATATCTAGACAAGTCTACTTTTAAATATTTAACTTTGCCGATACGTGCTATTTACATGGAACATTTCAATAAAGAAAAATGCTTTCCAAACTCCATTTTAACATCTTTGATTACACTTAGATGTTTCTAAACAGTAAGGTTTGTTTAGTTAGCAGCTCATATATAACATTTAATTCACCACGCGAATACTCGAAGGTTAGTAGGTAAGTATTATTGATTCTACATGCGTTGATTTAATTAATAACATCGTCCATACAGTTTTTTATAGTCGATCGGTTCGCCTGTGCATATTAAACATTATAGTGTAACATTTGGCTATTGCGCATTTTATTTGTTAATAGCAGACCGGTATTAGATTTCTGGTTATTCTCGAGCTCTCTTTATATTATGTAGCGATATGTTTAGGTACTATGAAAAGAGAGAAATAAGGTGCCTGTAGTAGATGATCGATATTCTGTCAACTCATTATAATAATATGTTTGACAAATAGCGTTAAGAAAATATCAACAATAATAGGTAACATTAGAATTGAATTGCCTACAAATAAGTCGGAAATTCGTAATGGGTTCGTCGGTAATTTGAAACATTGTTTACGAATGCTTTATTTGTGTTTAATAATGTTTATTATTATTATTGAATTCCTTATAGGTAAGTACCTATATAACGTGTTGTCTGACGATATAATAATTTATCGTATCTCCTCTTTACAAATTATGGGATGAAACAGAGAAAACGTATTGGGGTCTTAACGTAGGTGGAATATTAAGAGATTCAAAACAAATAATTAATCAAAATAAAAAAAATGTCCTCAAAGTTGTTCATTATGTTTGCAAATATTTTGTCTCTCAATCAAAATAATACACGAAGCGTCAAAGCATGATAACATAAAATAATATGGAATTTACATAGATGATTAGAAATGGTAAGTATTTAGTTATTTACTTAACTCATAGAGTTATGAGTAGGTACTCACGCATATTGAATTTATATACACATTAAGTTTCTTTATTGATCTCGTTAAAATGATTAACAAGGTTTAATATAGGGGACATGTCTTTTATTGCGAGTACCGTTTCATTTATTGTTACTTTTGTTCTCTTACATACAAGTCACTTCTCCATTGTGTTATAAACGAGGTCTATTAGAACATAATAAGCATTTTGTCTTAATGGTGTTTTCACGGTAAATTACTCAGTAAAATTTTGAGATACAACAGAACTGCTTTTAACTTCTTCTTAAGAGGTTCTTAATGGCATGTATAAAACGGAGTTTAACATACCTACATTTAAATGTATATACTTATATATCTTCGAATAAATTGCCGTTGGAATTTTTTTGCTGCTTATGAGACTGATTTTCCTTATTCAGTCTCAACCACTTTGTTAAACCTTTATCCAATTTAATGTTTGCTGAATATTCACGTTTTTTGTAACATTTTCGGAAATATTATTTTATTTCTCACGAAATAACTTCGACAAGCGTGTAACTGTAAATATGAAGAACATCTTCAAGACTGGTAATGTTTGTTACATACTTTACTTTGTTTGTTACAGAGGCGTGTTTCCATGGAAGAGCAATTCGTCAACAAAGAACCACGAGAATCCGTCGCCTACAGTGTCCTGGAAACTTTTTGGAAGCAAATCCAGTGGAAACCTAAACGCTAAGACCCTAAGCTCCGAAGTTCAGAAGTCGTTGACCCCGGCATCGTCTGGGGCGAACACACCGCACCACCACAAGAGACAGGGTAGCTCCGCCAGTGAAAAGCAATTTGAGGATTTGGTCGCCAGTTCTATTGCTCTCATACAGCATGATAGGTGAGTTAATTAGTTAATGTATGTCTTTTGTTTCATAAGTAATAATACATTTTGGGATTGGCCCAGGTTTTTCCAAACGAAGAATTTATACGGAATTTTACATTAACGACCATGTATGTTTGTACAGATTGTTAATCATATTTGTATGCACATTGACGGAACGCTTTATGTATATAGGCTTTTGAAAATATTTTAACGGTAGCGTTTGACTATCGACAGCTCAGTCGTGCTACCAATATAGCAACTGTGAAGTTTTCGAATGTTAGCAAGTAGGTATAGGTACGCGAGTTATATATTAGGAAAATTGCTTTGCCACTGTTCTTTGTACCAATAACTTGTATAGTTATTGAGTTAATGATCAATGATTTTGAATTAGGCAAATGGGCACAGGGCTATAACCTTATCTGACCTTTTATAATCCTCAATTAATGTCTATGACAGTTCACGGGGTCAGGAAAGAGGGTGCGTAAGACGTGTAAATGTGACCGACATTGGTGACAACCAAATAATTTAGGACACATAATACACGGACACATAATTTAGGACACTAAATTATGTGTTTTCCGTAGTTGTATACTTCAGTAGTACTTACAGTGTAGTTTTGGGTTAGTTGGTCTATGTTAGACATATATTCTGTCAGTTACAAGATATAAATAAGTAGGTATGTCTGTAATAGGGTTATTCCTGATACAAACTAAAATCATCCGAAATCCGAATATACTATATTCAACACAGATTCAGAAATTCAATGCATAATATAAATATTAACTACTCTCGTAATCTAGTTTGTACACAGGCACCATAATCTGTGTAGTCTGCTAAGAAACTCTTTTCAAAAAGGCAACATAAGCAAGCTAAATCCGTTATAGACGTTATAGTTGCTTACCATAATGGTCAATCTATAATTATTTAACTAGGTATAATTAATTTTAAACTGTTCATCTCAACGGTTGCATAACCATAACATGTACACGTGTATGTACATAATAAGCAATGGGACGTGCATATAATTGGTACAGGAAATGTGCGATTCAGGCGATGTAGAACGGTCCTTAATGAAATGGTCGTGACTGGATCTGTTTAGCAGATTGCTACCCCGCGCTCCGTGCGGAATCCCTTTAACATTAACGAGATTACAGTAATAATATAGCTTAAAGATAATTTTGTTAAAAGTATGCGACGAATCACAAATAAGAGTAGACCTATTGATGTTATGTTGATAACTGGATAATACTGATTACTGCCACAGAAGGGTATGGCGTTTTTCCAGTACTGAAATGATCTAGTCGCATACAGCCTTATTGAAAGGAGAGAGTACAGTGATGGGGCGATCTAACACTTAAACGAAAAGTCTAAAGGGTAGAACGTATTAAGGGTCTTGACCGGGAAAACCGTAGACGTAATCGTAACACTGAAAATCAATACCGTCGCACCTTGACAACGGTTTTCGCAAATTCGTGGTAAGGTACGATTAGGTAATCAATGTGGGCTTGACATGAATTAGCTGAAATAACGATGAAGGTAATTGTATTCGTATGCATACAATTTATATGAAGCAAGTTTCTAATCTATACTAATAATAATAATAATAATAATATTATAAAGAGGAAAGATTTGTATTTTTGTATGTTTGTAATGAATAGGCTCCGAAACTACTGGACCGATTTCAAAAATTCTTTCACCTTTGGAAAGCTACATTATCCCCGAGTAACATAGGCTATATAATATCACGCTAGGTGTTATAGTTGCGGAGCAGTAACCGAAAATGTTTCAAAAACGGGGGAAAAGTATCGTTTCTGAGGCCTTAAAAAAATCTTAAGTCCCCCCGTGCGAAGCCGGGACGGGCCGCTAGTATATATATATTTTCGCAAATTACATTTTGTTTACATTTAATTGATATTTTATCGGTCTAGTGGTCAGAGCCGCTGACTACGAAATCGATGTGTTCGAATCCTGCTAGAAGCACATGCATCAGTACCTGAATCTTCGATAGCTTATATGTATACACTAGCTTCTGCCCGCGACTTCGTCCGCGTGGAACTCCTCCTTTTTTGCAGTCGGTTAAAATGTAGCCTATGTCCTTTCTCAGGCTCCAGACTTTCTTTGTACCAAATTTCATTTAAATCGGTCCAGTAGTTTTAGCGTGAAAGCGTAACAGACAGACAGAGTTACTTTCGCATTTATAATATTAGTAGGGATTAGTATGGATAACATATCTACTTACATTAATAATATAATTAACTTCAGCCCGCAATCACTCGAACTCGTAACTCCCAGGGCAATTTTCAAAAACAGAATGCAATTTTAAAATGTACAGAAGCGGAAATGCCTCTGTAATGGCTACGTTGGCAACTCGTAATTCCCCTTTCGTGACTGCTCTGGGGCCCAGTGATGCCAATATAACGCTTCTAGTCGAATCATTTCTAATTTGCTCGGTTGTACCAATTCCTACGCCGTTTGAAACTTGTTTCATGGTGAGTCATGCTGAAAAGTATACACAAGAATCTTATAATACTTTAATTAGTTAAATATAATGCACCTAGTCTTTTTTTTAAAATGGTTTTCCTATTACCATTATTATTAATTGATAGTGCTTTTGGACTTAACTATTTAATGTGCTAAAATTAACGGTATGCGAATAATCACCACATTGTTAAATTCCGTTTCCAATCATAACAAATCTTTAATGAGTTACATAAAATAACGGTAAAATGTTAATTAATAAAAAAACCATTTTGATAAAAAACAACAACGAAATCCGAAATTAAATTTGAAACCTACACTGTAATGTTAATATAATAAAGAGGAAAGATTTGTTTGTTTGTATTGAATAGTCTCCAAAACGACTGGACGATTTGTATTTTTTTTTCACTGTTGGGAAGCTCCACTGTACCCGAGTGACATAGGCTATATTTTAAAAAAAAAAGATTATTTTTAACTGAATATATCGTGATCTTAGCACCATGCACACACACCATGAACGACGCTAATAGGACATACAGGCTAGCTTTTATCGAGATAAGTAAAGACGTTTAATTTTACTCGGGTCTCGGTAAATGGCCAATCACGATAATTGGATATACCGTTAAAGAGGAAAGGGCGCCGGGCGTTAACATCCACGAGGGTATTACTTAGGAAAATATGTTTCGCGGTCAACTTGCTTGTGTTTGAATATTTATATTCCGAGAGCTGACACCAATTTTTGGGTAGGTAATCGAGCAAGCTGAAAACATGTCATGTAGCTCTCCTATTATACCCCAACACTACTGCATATCTGGCTGGTAAGTACTGGGACAATAATTATAAAATGGGGATTTACCTCTAAAATTAATAAAATATATATTTAATAAGATTTCGTGGGAACGTAACACGTTTGCGAAAAAATAATACTTAAAAAACAAAATAGGTTAATAGGTAGTCGTATAATAGGAGATCTATATGAAAAGTTGTCTATCTAGATAGATCTAGAACCCAAAAATTGGTGCCAGCTCTCGAGCTAATATCTGTCAAGCATTACAAAATGTGCGCGACTTCCATTTACTTTTGTTGTAGCTTAAAGCTAGGACGAAGTACAATCAAGAGATTTTGATAGCAGCTTTTGATGTAAACGTTTTAATGCTACTTATTTCAAAATAGCTTTGAAAACTGAGAAGCTATTATGTTGCGCTTCTGCGCTATCGAGCTGCGCTTCCGTTGTATGCAATATACAATTTTGTGTTTAATGCCAGTACTAAATGCCATTATGTCCTTCATGGCACTCAGAAGAACAATCGTTGTACCAAGCCTCGTGATTATAATGTCGCAATGCTCCAACATGAAACCACAAAACTATGAATGTACCTTACAATACCAATTTTCTACGATGGACACTTTTAAATAGTTAAGCCTTTCTTATAAACGTAATATAACACTAAATGTGCCTTTTTTAATTTTTATTATTTTTAAAAAAGAGATAAATTAAATGGGTAAAAGGCTTTCTCAAGTTATGGCCAAGTTGAATAAATATCTATTTATATATTGATTATTTGAAACTATCCTAAATTGTGTTAAACGACGACAATTGTCAATCAATATCGATTCATTCCTTATTGAGAACTCTCAATTTTGAATGCGTATTGATGAAGTGACAATGGTGTTTTTTAACCCGCATTCCTTACCATATGGCTAAAAAAATTCCCTTTGTCGCTTACACTATCGGCTTTCATTATTACGAAAAGGCACCCGTATTTTGAAATCCATGGTGTCATACGATATGATAGAAATAAATTCGAAAAGTCAAGTAAGTAGGTAACGAAGCTAAATTAATATGAAGTATGACTAATTTTTGATAATATATTCCTACATTGAAGTTAATCATATACAAACACTTTAACAGATGATTTTGTTAAACGTCTGTTATCAACAAGTATTTATACTTATTAAATAAGATGATCAATTAACTAGGTATTGAAATTTGTAAACAACAAAATGAGGTCCTGACCAAATTTATAACCACAGATTATTTAGAACGCTGAAAAGTAAAACGAAACATCCAAAATTTTTGGGCAAAAAAAAATCAGAATGTAGGTACCTGTACAGTGAACAATTCAATGTAAGTATAAGAATAAGCAAGCTCTGTAAATATATTCGTGACCAATATATCTTGTTGAACGAGTAATTACAATAAGGTTTTGGTTGAATGCGTATGCACTGTTTGAAATTTAAATTATGCATTCAGAAAAACAACGTTGCAAATTATGCAATATATCTTTGCGAGAAAACAATCTGGAGTGAAATACCGTTCGTCAGCGGTCTAGCGAAACAAGCTGAAACGAAATGTAATTGATGAATGAATCGACTTTCGCTATGTAAAAAGATATCAAAATATCTTAATGTTAAACGTTTATGTAAATTGTGGTTAAAACATTTTGCACGCCATCTGTTGGCCAGGCGATCCGCGTCATTTGAATAGCTGGCCATGCGTAAGAGAATGACACGCTAGTGCTTATTCGGGTAAATTATCAGGTCTTTAACACTGGTTTAGTTTAGAAGGCATAGGGTCGATGAACTGTTGGCCTGCCGCGTATATGTAGGTACATACAAGTCATATTTTATTTAAGTAATTTTGTACTGTATGTAAAAAGTATAGACTATCATATGAATATTATGATAATTGTATAATGCATTAATTCCATAATTCATTTACATAATATTAAATACGCCATGTATTCTATAACCAGCGGTCCCGGCAGACTTCGTCCCGCCCGGCAAATAATCGATTTAAGTATCTTATGCCCTTTTCCTGGTTCTGAGCTACCACTCCGCCAATTTTCAGCCAAATCGGTTCAGCCGTTCTTGAGTTATAAACGGAGTAACTAACACGACTTTCTTTTATATAATAAGAAGATATCTTCAATTTTAACATATGTCCCTACATGTGTTCAAATTGAAGATATATATTTTATATTCGCGCCTAAAAGTATCATAAACAAAGTATGTGTCAAGTTAAATTACAATCGGTTTGTTATTAACCTGCACTGAAAGTCTGATTTCATTCGTTGGTAATAAATATGTAATTAGATAATTTAGGACACGAGTGCTATTCTTACTTAATCGCAGAACCAGGGTCGTTGTGTTAATTTCGCTTAGCAGTACTGTTAACACGCAGATTAATAAACATTTGTAATGGTACATAAATAAAGGCACGCATCTAGTATTGCATATAAACTGATTACTAAAAATACTTACTGGACTTTAAAAAAGGTCTTTTTTATTTTGATTGTTGTGTTTTATTTACCAAACTTAAGTTTACTTAATAATTTAATTCGAAGGGTTTGTATTACGTAATCAACCAAAAAATGCGCTCTATAAAAGGTCGTGATTATGAATACGAGTATATCTCGATTTGCATTTTAGCACAGCACAGATTACTTCACAACTAGACTATTACGTAATAAACCCATGCATATATTAAACTATCTAGTCAGGTCCATAATGTGTGTTGATCACTTTGCGTTATATGAATCTTAACGAATAGGTTACATCAATAGAATGAGTTTTTTAATTATAAACTGTCTGTGTGATCGGTCTCAGAGTGGTATCATTTCCTTTCGGCTATATGTGGACACTGTACACTGTAAAAAAGAGATATTAGAAGAAAATGCCGTTATAAATTTACAATATATAATAATATGAGTTAATAGCGACCAAAACCAGGTACGAAATATTTAAATACTTATCGGAAAATATTACTGATTATAATTGCAAAGTGATATTCCTCAAGAGTCTCTAACCAATATTTTTAGGAAATTGCGTGATGACTGTCTTAATTATTAACTAGGTGCCCATATTATACGCCTAACCTCGCTGGTAAACATTTTTTACTTCACAATATACAATTAGTAAAAGTGAATTCATTAATTACTTCAACACTAAAACACATAGATAATCAATGGGTGTATCGAGAAACTTTACGTTCCTTAAACCGACTTCGATAAAAACGATATTCGTTCCATTGTATTGTATATTTATTCCTCTCCTCTTATTTTCTTTCCAGGCCTTCTAATCTGCCAGCGAAGTGCACTGAAGAGGCGCTGCGGCACAAAGCCGAGCACGCTCGCATGGTGGAAGCGGCGAGGAGGCGCGTCGAGCGAGAGTCGGCGGCGAGGCACGCGCGCGCGCAGGAGTCGCTGCGGATGGAAGAGAGGCTAGCGAGGCACGCCAGGGAGTGGATGAGCATACTGCCCGATTGGAAGAACCAGTAAGTGATGTAAACGGAACACCACATAGAACTCGCCTAAACACAAACATACAGGGTATACGTGTGGCTACTCCACTCGACTTGTCGCTCGTCCTGTCTCATCCTCCTGGGGTGGCCACACGCATGTCCTGCATACTTCCTTCGCGTAATCGTGAGTATTTGGCCTGGCAGATAAGTCCGCCTATTGTGGGATTCACGTAGAATTGAAAATTTGATGTAAATATTAACTATTTACGTGCACGCGACGTAGGTTTTTTTTTCAAACATTAATAGATTTAAATATTAATAAAAGTATAAGTAGGTAATAAGCTAAAATGAAAATAACGATACAATTGTTGTAATCTCTAGAGATAGAACTAAATATAGCAAAAGATAGACGTCATAGGGTAACGTTTCATATACAAACCGATTGAACTCATAATAATATAAACAAACAAAGCTATAACAATACATTTAAGCGCTAGTTATCCAAATCTTTAAAATACCACCTACTGTAGCATCGGAATGGCATGTTTAAAAGGAATATGTACTTAAAACCAATGGCTATGTACAATGACTACATGTGTGTTTGTCATGTTTTCAAGGTTAGGCACCGATTTAGAACAAATGATGCTAAAAAATGGACTCTGTACCCATTGTTTGTAATTTGACTTTTAAATCGCGTCGTATTATTTATTTGTAGCATCTATTGTCAATTCAACAAATTCTGAAAAGGAAAACCGGGTCAAAACCAAGCAGATATTTTTCATACCACTGTTTTGTTTCGTTTGACACAATGACAGGTATACTCTCTCTTCTCTTTGTTAAGTCATGACTGAAAACAATGTCATAGCTAAGCTAGCTAAAAGTCAAATAAATGAGATTTGACAAAACTGTCCTGTCACGCTTCTGTAGCATTGTTCACTACTTTGTCTTTATTCATTGCTCCTTTTTCTTTGCAATAGATTGTATTGTTAAATACATGATTTTGAACACTTGTAAATCGTCGTTTTTACAAATAACTAAATTGAAGAGCTATGTAAATGTAATACGCTGTAAAATGTTGTAAATTTAGACCGGTCGATATTATTGTAATAATAAAGGAAACGACAGTTTCTAATAAATTAAGAAATACCGGCCATATTTATTTAGGATTTCCCACTTTAAACAAAATTATGTACCATTGTACAATTAATTATAATTAATGGTTATTATAGATGTTTGTAGTTGTGCTTATTATTTTAACAATACATAACCGACTTTAATCCATGTGTATAGTGAAAAAAATAATATAAATTTCTTATTTTCTGTTACAGAAAAAACGCAAAGCGCACTCAAGAACTTTGGTGGAGCGGTCTACCGCCCTCTATCCGCGGGAAAGTATGGCAGCTCGCCATAGAGAATAAACTAAAAATTACACATGAAATGTACCAGGATTACGTCGCAAAAGCGAAACAAAAGCTGCAAGAAGCACAACTCAGAAGGAAACGATTAAAGATCAACAGAGAAATATGTTGTTGCAAGAACGCAGAAGAACTTTCCAGAAGCGACGATAAGATCACAGAAGAGCGGGAGAACGTAGACGATAAGAAATCAAAGACTGACGAGAGATTAGAAGAGAAGCCACGGTTAGGGTTGCCGCGTAACTTCAGCGAGCAAAATCTAAAATCGCAAAGCACTGAGACGGGACCAAAGAAGTGTTGTTCTAAATCGAACCCTAACCTACTAGATTATAGCGACGAATGTTCAATGGAGCTTATCCAATTAGATATTGCGAGGACGTTCCCCCATTTGTGCATATTTCAACCGGGTGGCCCGTATTTTGATGTGCTTCATGAATTGTTGGCGGCTTACGTGTGTTATAGGCCTGATATTGGATACATACAGGTAAGCCATTAAATTAAAATATTTTTATAAGGTGTGATGGTATCGAACATGCAGGATTATTTTGGAGCTATTTACCCACGACCCTAATTAACATAAGCCAACTTCATTATACGGCATACCATTTCTGGTATACCTTTATTTGACAATTCATTTACAAGCAACTTATTTTCTATACAATCTTTAACTATACTTACGTGCTACGGAAATTAAACTCTCGCAAAAACAACTAAGTAATCGCTTTAGCACTTCCACTAATTTCCGTTTACTTTTTTTATAACTTAATTAGGCATTGTGTTCTTTAGCAAACTGAAAGTAGTAGGTGCATAATGATTATTTAATTTTAAAGACTTGATCTATGTAGGTACTTAATGTAATTAAATTTATCTTGATATAAAAATATTAAATCTTGGTATAATTAAATGGATTGAGAAATGAAGTTGAATACAAATTTTAAAACGAAATTTTCTTTATGTGGTCGCTAAATCGTGTATGGATTTACGTATAGGAAACGTTCAATATTTAACCACCCAAACGCATATACTTACTAAAAAATAATTTAAATCGGTCCTGCCGTTTAGGAAGATTTTTGAGTTCAGTGACATATACTAATACACATACAGTAGAATTATGTTTGTAAAGATATACTATTACATGCTAAGTCGATTGAAGTTTGAATTGTTTTCTGCAGGGTATGTCATTCATCGCGGCTGTACTGATTCTGAATATGGAGGCGCCTCAAGCGTTTGTGTGTTTCGCCAATCTGTTGGACGGACCGGTGCTGCGCGCCGCGTTCACTAGAGACGGGGCAACTATGCAGGTACAAAGTCAAAACATATATCTATATACATAAACTGATTCAACTTTTAAAAGGGCGAAAATCCCAAATTGTGTGGACAAAAGCGCTTTGGTTCTATCGTATAAAATGCTGATAACAGATGTCGTAAAAACAGCTGTAAGTCAATCAGTAGTCGAGTTCATTAAATAAGTTCTTTAATAAATGTTTATTCGAGTTTTTTTCTTATTATGTTACGTAAAATTAAGAAATTGCGATACACAAAGCGGATTCCAAAAAACAAAAAAACTACATATTTTTAATAGATCGCCTCTTCCAATAATTTATGTGTATATTAATATTTCACTGACTAACCTGAGATATAAACATTTTTCAGCGTCTATGGAAAGCGTATACAACACTCTTACGTCATAACCTCCCACCACTCGCGGAGGCAGTAGCCCCGGAGCTGTACCTACTGGAGTGGCTCTACACCGCGTTCGCTAAAGCCATGCCTCTTGACGCCGCCTGCCGCGTCTGGGACGTGTTCCTAAGAGACGGCGGGACGTTCCTCTTCAACACTGCTTTAGGTAACTCTTAATGCATTGACTTAAAGTTTAATTTTGGATATTTTATTTAATCTTACATATAGACTCATTGAATCATTTAAGTAACTCTTTAGTTCACGGTGACCGAATCCATATTTAATCAGCACTATTTATATGTAGCAATACCTTAGGTAAAACCTATCCTACTGCATGGATATTATTTATATTAAAGTTCTTAATGCCTAAAGCGGTGTTACGTATGGCTTGCATTGTTTCTTATTATAATATTATTATTATTTTCTCCACAGGAATCCTCCATTTATATCAAGAGGAGCTAAAAGACATGGATTTCATCTCGGCAGCGCAATTTCTCACGAAGTTGCCCGAGGATTTGGATACTGAAGCCTTATTCAAGAGCATATCATCTGTCACGATGACGTTAGACGGTATGTCCTTCGAGGAACTGGCCACTTGCTGCGAGGTAGACGCGAGTTTGGACGATGACGTCACTGTTAGGTTATGATACAGGAGGTTCAGTGGTTTCTGGGACTTGGTCGATGCGCTGTCGTTTAGGGTCAAAACGTAGGTCATTGTGTGTACCTGGTTTTATAAGACTATGTATACCTACTTTGTTTATTTTTTTGCAATTTGAGATGTTTTAGCTGAATTAACTTTAAAGTCGATTTGATTGTAAATAATAACAGAATTTATTTTTTTAGAACGTCATTCAAGTATTGTGTTTCGATATTCAGAATATGCTCACAACTAATACATACAAAACACTAATACATATATTACGGTTGTATTACACAGAGGTGCAATAAAAAATCCATGCGGTTGTATATAATATTGTTTTCTTATGAAGAATTGTGTATTAGAATTATTATGTACCTTGGAATCTCTTAGCAATCAGCGGGACTGTCTAAAATTATAAAAACAACTCAATAGTGTGGTTTGATTTTTTAATATAAAAGTCAAACTGGTTACATTTGAGAGCTTTCCAAAATTATCAATCATATTAAAAAAAAATTGTAAATATAAAAAAAATGCTGTTAAGTTTTACATAGTTATTTTCAATAGATTGATTATAATTAATTATTATTGTAATTAATTTATAAGTAATGTATTTTAAACTTGAGCCTTAATGTGTGTTTTTTCAGATAAGTCTATTAAACATATCATATTATGTAGACATAATAATAATTCAAATTATATTTATCATGTGTGTCTGTTATACATAATAATATTATAAAATAATTAAAGGTAGCTGTATATAAATCTATAGCAGAATGTATATAAAATTGTAAATAGATAATTATATTATTATAAAATGTGTAAGCATATAGTATTCAAATATTTTGTTGATCATTGCATCAATACAACGACTAAAGGGTAATTTCCCGTTGCTTATTAATATTTCATAAATGTCTATGAGAATTACCTTTTAGTCTAGTAGTCGCTGTAGCGAAGGTTTTTGAATAATTTGCCACTGTATACTGATTTATTTATTTCGTTCGTATATTTTTTAGTAAAATAAAGCGTTTTAAACGCTCAGTAACTTTTAGCCCATGGGGTTTAATACAATAAAATAATGCTTCTCAAGAATAATATAAAAATATTAAATAAAATAGATATTTATACGCGCTTGTAAATATTTATATTTATTTAATTAAAATTATATTTTTGTCAATTACGAAAGTAAATAATTATAATGTCACAGAATCAACGAGTAGTAGAACCGGCCTAATAATTAATGAAAAATCGAAAGATAATTATAAATAGTTATATATTTCGAAATGTATAATAATATCTGTAGATAGCTATATTTATTATATTACGGTATAACCTATTTGTTAAGTTCACTTGATATAAAGTAATTTTTACTTTACATGCGGTGAAAAACAATTCTTAATTTATAGTAAGCCATTATGAAGTAATAAGCTTTAATTCATTTTCTAGTTGTTATATCTTGCCACGCGGTGATTTCTTTAAAAGGATCGTAGTTATTTATTTAGACATTTTTGTCTATGAACACTGTTTAATTTGACACATTTAGAAATTTTTATCTGCTCAAAATTTTGTATTGGAATTTATGATTACTCAATTTTATCAAAGTAACTTAAGTGTTTTTCAAAAAAATTATTATATGCTCATCATGCTGAAAACTTAACATTTTGTGGTCAAAACAGGTTTTAATCATATGCGAGACGTAAAAAGAGTGGTTAGTCAAAAATTGAAATTATGTGAATAAAAAGTTGACATTTATTAAAGTACCAATATCAAGTTTTTCTTAAAAAAATATTCTCGTGTTGATCAAAATTTAGATTTATTAAAACAACTAAAAACTGATATTTAAAATTTCGGTTTATATTATTTGTTATACTACCTAATTGTTTTTAATTCTCATGTTGTCACTGAAATTTGGACTGTAGTACACTGTATTAAGGTTTAAAGTATTTATATTAGAGCAGTCGTTTTAGCTGAGTAATAGAACGTACCTAAAGATACGAGAAACTTGTGAACGTTTGTTGAGACAGTTTGTTGTTAATATGATTTTTATATTAAAATTAATAGTTACAAATTCGATAACGAACTTTGCAAACTTATTACAACGGAGTAGAGTTGAATTTCGTGTAATCGTATCTATATAAATATGGAAAATGTAAAATTGCAGTTGTGATAAGGACTGATATTATATCGTGTAGGTACTATTTAAATGAAGAATGCCATCTCATTTAACGTTAGTCTAAATTACTGCATTGTAAATAGATTTTACTATAATATTATTAAATAGAAATTCGGCCCCAATGTAATGCGATTTGTGTATGTAATTTTATTGTAAAATAAATTACAACTATACTGAATTTAATTTGGTTTCTGTTATAGCCTTTAACAAGTAGTATATGTTAACTGAAAAAAAAATTAAACAAAACTAATCTTTACTACAATGTTGAAATCGAAATTTGACCAAATTCTAATGTGATTTAATACCATTAATATAATTAATGATAAAAATATTTTTACCAACACAAAAGATCTTGAGTGGGTCTCGATTTTTTCCACTTTTGTCTTGGTACAAATATCATTTAAAAAATAATCTTATCCTATTATTAACGCGGAAATTTCTATGGATGTGTGGATAAACATCCAAATTACTGATTTATGCAAAAACTATGGCAATATAGCTCATTCATAAGAATAACATAGGCTATAATTTATAAAGATAAAAGAACCGAGTCTCTAATCAATAAGCGTTTATGTAATAAATAACCTTATTGAAGAAAAATACATCTAAAAGACAAGCTGACTTATTACAATGAATGAGTTATCAACGCAGAGTCTGAACTCAGGTTGGAAACTTGAAAGTTTGCACAGAGGCACAGAATAGATAATAGTACAAGACAGAGGTTCCTTTTATAATGTAGGAAAGCACTAACAATAGGATTTCTGAAAATTCACCGCGAGGGTAAAACGGGGGTGCTTATCGTGCACAGACAAAGTCGCGGACCGGAGCTAGTTTATCATAAAACATGTCCCGTTACATACATATCTATAGCTATGTACCTTCTAATAATTATGATCTTAGTAGTCAAAGTAATTAATATATAGTCTGAAATACATATGTTTTCGTGACCTAAGGCCCTTGCTCTATTTACAGATGTAAATATGTTTTGTCGGCAATTGATAATATTATAAATGTACACAGATTTGTGAGAATAACTAGTACCTAATCTAATCTATCTACTAGAACTAATTATGCCCGCGGCTTCGTCTGCGCATAATTAGTACTTTACACAATATCTTCAAAAACATACAATAGCTTACACATCAGAATATACTTAAACGCAATAATATAACTAATAGATGATGTGTAAGCTAGGTATATTATTAGCGTCAAAATACATCCAGTAATAACAATAAACAAATAAGACTGTGTAGCTATATCTCGGAAAATTAATCTGGGTAAGTATACTGTACTTATGTTTCAGATTGATTATATAAGATTATGAATTTTGCAAATCTTGTTTTTCACTTACGTAAAATCTGGCTTTTCACTTACGTAATTGAAAACTCCAATTACCTAAGTACTTACCTACTACAGAAATACAGACGCAAGGAATTGATGAAAGGTATTGTAATGACTTATTTAACAAGTCCATTCTAATTTTAATTGCACATGAATCAAGCTCAATTACGTCATGAATTTAAGGGAGGGGCACAAGGTAAGTACCTCCTTATGACGCAATGTTATCTCAATACAATATTATGTACTTACGGACTTAGAACGTCACGATAACGGTTAAATAACAACAAGGGGTTTGGTTCGAAGAATTTTTAAGTTCATTGTACGGTATCTTAAAAACAAGAGAAATGATAAACATTTTTATATACTTATATATTACAATGATGCAACATGTACTTAGTTTTACCTAAGTACCTACTTACTTTTACAAGATTTCAAGTGTTAATTTTATAAATATTCAACTGTTTTCAGTTACAAATTCGGACAAAACCTATTCACATGAGGTTCTATAGTTATTCTTGTTCGCCAGTTCTAGAATATAGTCATAGTCGATCATAATCATATAATATATCTGGTCCTAATTTAATTAAATATTATTATTTGTGCACCTTCGGCTATGTTACAAACTGAAGAATCAGTTTGTGAAATGCAAGTACCTACTTACTTGAAATTTCATCATTATTTCAGGACCTTTCTATTTCACAACTTTTCATAACTTAACTTAGACCCTTGGTACCTAAGTAGAACTTAATCTTAAATTAAAGTAACATCAACCACAAAACCCGTTATATAAGCAACAGATCCGCGATCTAACTTAAACATAAAATACTATCTCACTTCATTCTAAACAAACACTAATAAAAGGTTAAAGGTTATCAAATGCATTGAACAATGAAATATACCGCCGCCATTAACGCGAAGTCGGGGTCCCGAACACACTGGCGCGAGTACAGTACGCATGCGCCGCTACGGAGGGGTGCATAAAAAGGAATAACACGAGGACGCGCCGGTTGTAACAATTCGTCCTTCGAAGAATAAATAAATAAAAAAAAACTAATATATATTTCAAGGATTTAAAAGTGACAATGACAGCAAAAACTACCCACGATGCAGAGCCGGGAGAAACCGTAGAGTTGCTGAACAAAAAGGTGAGTAGAGTTTTTGACAGTACCTAGTGATGTAATGTCATGCAAAGGTCAATTGGACAAGGGTGGCTGTGACTCGTACGTTAAGGGGATAGAGGTGATTTTGGCTTGTGGTCTATTTTAAGATGTTTGGCGTCACGTATGCAATTGAAGGATTAGATTTAGTTTTCTAATTACCTATTTGTTTTATATTAATATAGATATTTCCGTTTTTTTTCATTTATGGTATACCTATCAATTGTGTTGATTTAATAAGTGCTTAATTGAATCAAAATAATTATCTAATTTATTACTGATATTTGTACCAAGGCAAGCATAGAAAAAAACCGAGATCCTAGTGTTACAAATATTAGGTAATTACCTATTATTTAATTATTGGTAATAAACCATAAATATCGATCAAATTTCGAATGATAGGTATATCGTAGTAAAAACCGAGTTATAGCGGAAAATCTATAAATTAGTAGGTAAGTAACTTGCATATTAAACAAAAAAAAAATGACTTTATAAATTATACTTACTTCTAATCATAATATTATAATAATATCTTGTTAAAACGAATTCGTATCTAATAACCATTTAATGCTTTGCTCGATTTCACTTTGTAATAACGTCGAAGTGGCGAATCTCTTCAGGGAGATGATATTCATGAAAGTCTGTTATAAACTTAATAAAAACATAATAATAATAATATAGGCAAGTACCTATAAGATTTTATTTTCCTGAGTTTGCTGATACACTCGAGGTCATTTGAGGTCATCTAGGCACATTATAAAATTAGTGTTAACTTCTTCTTTATTACTTGAACCAGCGTGTTATTAGTAAAATATTTTTTGTGTTAATATTACACAATCAAAATACTAATTATGTAACTGTCTATTTATAATACCTACTTACCTACTTACTGACCAACGTCCATCATCGAACTTTTCAGGGCAATTCGGTGGAATAAAACCCGTGAACTAAATAAAATGTAGAGCAAATGGAAAAATAGCAGATCTTACAAATATATTAAGAAGGACACTTTGTTAAGTTGTTTACTACAGTTAGTTGCTACTTAATTAATGTACTTAAGTCTTATCTAAATACCTACTTACATATTTTATAGACACGACACTTTTGAACAACAATGATCGTATTTTTGATTCATTTAGGTAAGTAAGTAGGTACCACCTATAATAAACCTTAATTTAATGTATTCAGTTCGACCGTCTCCTAGAAAAATTGAATTGATTTAGAAGTAGAGTAGATTTCTTATAGTTCTGATATCTAGTGAGTGTAGCAAAAAGTACGGTACATACACACTGAAACTGCAGTAATATGCTTAAGTGCCTTTTTTTGTAAAATTAAAGTGATTTCTTTTAAATGAAAATAAAGTGCGACTGTCTGTCTGTAGGTAGGTTACTGATTAGTACAATCTATATAATATATAAAAATGAAACCTGTTTTCCGTTGTCACGACATCACGCGTGAACGGCTGGACCAATTTCACTAATTCTTTTTTTGTTGTATTTGTTATTATTAGGAGAAGGTTCTTATGTAAGAAAAAAAAATCTATCATTCATATAAAAAGGTACTTACCTAACAGATATTTCTTGATTATAGGGCGGTACGAAGTTCGCCGGGTCAGCTATTAGAATATAAAATTAAAACAAGTTAACTAAAATTAGGTATTAACTAGCTACCTACTGAATTTATTGACCAAGATGTTTCCGCAGAAGCAGAGTCATTTTCATAATTCATAAAGCATTTTTATAAACCTTTGCGTGCTGTCCAGCCAAGTCACTTTACTCTATTTACCTATTGTGCTTTCCACTATTATAATAATTAGGTACAATTAATCATTATTATTTCATTAAAACTTGTCATTGTCATGATTGTATTTGCGGAGACAAATAATTTAATGACAATGATCCGAGACATCTTTTCAGACAAGACAGTTGTTATTAAATAAATAAATAAAATAAAAAAAAACATTCCGAACATCAAAGCGATATATATTTCGTAGGGACGATATCAATATTCTCATATAGGTACCTACCTCTAAGTAGGTATATGAAGGTATATACCGTGTATTCGTTATCTAAATTTATATGCAGTCTTCTAAACTTGGACTCTTAAGTAAACCTATAACAATAACTTTTGTAGTGGTTTATAATATCTTACAAACCACAAAGGTTTATTGTGATTGATCATATCTTCTATACTGGGACCACAATAGATGCCGTAATCGGTTGATGATCCATTTCCGCTAAGCGCCTGGTCCTCTGGTCTCTCGAGAACAGTGGTGTCAACAAATTCATTGATATAATAATATATTACATATATATCCACTAGAAAAAAATAATTTAAGGGGATGAAAAATGTCCGAAAAGTTATTGTGTTTATCTCTTAATTCGTAATTGCAACACGAATTACCAGTTTATTACAGCACTTAGGTACTACCAAGGTAGATAAAGAGTTCAGACGCTATTTACGAAACTGTATCGAAACCTCAGCGATTCAAAAATTGTTATGACATTGTTTGAAGACTTACCAAGAAATCACCACATAAGTACTTACAACAATTTGCGCTTTCTAAACACCTACCAAGGCTGTCATTTCTTAGTCTGTTCTGCCTTGTTCTGAAATTGGTTTAAATCTAAGGTGTTTGTTTTAAACAGTACCTAATGGTAACAGTTTGTAATATAGCTATTCGTAGAGTAAGTATGATGTTAAACAAGGTGTAATGTTGCCAGTCTGTCAGTTCAATTTAGAGCAATTCATATAAAGCCTCTGTAATCAGAAATAACGTTTACAATTGAATTTACTCGTAGGTGGACAATGTCCGGACATACGTCACTATAGGTACCTACCTCGTTAGTTCAAACGTGACTATAGAGTGCAAAGTTGAATAGGATGTTTCGCATCATGACTCAAATAGACTACCTACCTACCTAATATTAAATTAAGTATCTTTATGCGACTTTTTGACGTA
Source organism: Polylopha cassiicola (assembly GCA_038024825.1). Classification (NCBI taxonomy): domain Eukaryota; kingdom Metazoa; phylum Arthropoda; class Insecta; order Lepidoptera; family Tortricidae; genus Polylopha; species Polylopha cassiicola. The sequence goes on along the minus strand of CP149044.1, from coordinate 6,784,855 downwards.
GGTAGACGTCGTTTCGTAGCAAAGTACCTATTTATCAAAACGAAAAATTTAAGCAATTAATTCATCCATACTTGTCTATGGTACTTGTACGACCGTTGAATCCGTCGCAGTTCTTTCTTCCAATAAATAGGTGGTACTGCAAAAACATCAGAAATTAGGTATTCATATTTTAACTATAATAATAATAAGTATATAAATATATTAATACTAGAGTTATCCTATCATACTTTAAATCAGAGTTCAGACTCACTAAACACTGGCTTTCGTACAAGTCGAATACTTCTAGATAGCTATCAAAATTTAATAAGTACTTCTTTCTACCATATTCTTTATTGATTTATTATTAATAACACAATCAAGTCGTATCATGATATGTTTCATAAATATCATAATAAACGAATTGACGGAAACATTAAACAATCTATGAATTTGATTGGTATTTAATTTGTGCCCTACTGGCATAGTAGTTGCCTGCGTAACATCGATATGTAGATTAATAGGCCTGGCACGATTAAGGGACGGAAAACTTCTTTTCCTTTTACACGCGTAAACTTTCTAATTAGTTGGAAAATGACGGATTATTTCTACGATAGTATACCTAGAGGACTAAATGGAGTCAAACAGCTGAAATGTGGGTGAAAAGTAAAACACGGTCAGGTTTCTAACACCCTTACTTTTTTATATATTTTCTCGCGTAGGTATTTTGTATTTTCTCCTTTTCGTATTTTATTATTATGAAAGGATAACCTGCGCCTTCTCGAACAGTAAAAAATTAAATTGTAAAAAAGGTTCGATAAAATTTTTACAATGTCAAGAATAATGCTGGCCGGTTATAATTTGCGGAAAAAAATATGACACGGTTCCACTAAGTTTTATTAAAAACCATAACGGAATATTGTAACAATAAAAACTAGATATCATAGATACAGTTTTTTTATATAGTCCAACCGGTTAAAAATCATTGTAATACCTACAACCGTTTATAGGTAGGTACCTACTGTTATACTCCACAAGAAGGTTATTTTAAATACAGCAATTATTTCTTTGTAATAAATAATAATATCATTGTTAACGATAAGTAGGTAATTAGTAAGCATCATGTTGACTTATTCTTATTTTTCCTGTACAATAAATCGATCAACAATTGCAGTAACCGTAAAAAAAATACTCACGTTATACATTATAAAGTAGTTTTTGTTTGAACTCCTTTCCATTCACACGTGAAAAACAACGATTAATGTACAATACTATTAACCAGCAATCTCTCCGCTTGGATGGAAGATTTAAAGCATTTAATTTAGGTTAACATAAACTATACTAAGGCCGCCACGGCAGTCTGAGCTTAGACTACACGGCGGGCGGTTTTCCCGCGCTGTCACCTGTCACATTTAGCGGGAAAAGAACCATAGACAAAATTTTATATTTTTTGCACACATGCAGCCAGTGAAATTAAAATAAATTGCACTTTTTATTAAGCCAGTTGGCAATTTCTTTTACTACGTCCAAGTTTGATGTCGGTCCAGTGATAAGCAAATGAATTTTCTGCTTTGCTAACTCAGTGTGTATTTTTTAAGAACATGAATAAGGGAGATAAAGTGGGATTCATAATGGAGAAGTCGAAAGATACATTTTGTTACGATAATGCGGCTTTCATTATGACAGACAAAAATATTTGGACGAGAGCACGAGATAAGGTATGTCTACTGTATATGTACATATATATTTTACATAACATTAGTATTTTTTATTGCAATTATCAACACAAACTCGATTCGGACACTTAATAAAATAAGTAGGTAGGTACAAAATTTTAATACCTAGAACCGATTTCTTTTTAATACTAACTTAATAATTTAGGTAAAAACAGTTAGGTACAAACTTGTGTAAGGATCATAAACTACTAATAAAAGAAGTCGGTTGCGACCTCGCCTTTTACCGCATCCCCTCATGCATGACGAATTAATCTGATTAAATTATAAAATGCACACATTAAACCATTAGAACTTATTTGCAAATAAATATGTATATGGAAAAAATGTTTACATACTTACGTTTGTGAAATTGTGTAGATAACTACACCCACTATTGGCACAAAAATTAGACTGTGGCACCAGGCAGGTGGCCTGAAATAAAACGTGAGATTGTCGATAGAGGAGAGAATTTTGTCTAAATTTAATTGAAAATAAATATCTTATGTTCAGATTACTTAAGGTATAATTTGCGATATAGGCAATAGGTAAAGTAAGATTGGAAATATTTTACGATCGCGGTCGTTAATATGATTGACTCACATGTAGGTACTATAGGAGGTTATAGTTTTTACTAACTAACTTAATTCTCGTTAGAAAACAATTTAATCGTGAAAATTTCAACTAGCTAACAATCCTACAGACTGGTGACAGACGGACGGTGGGAGGTTCAGCAGATTTACAATAATAAGGTCCCCTTTTTACCCGTTTGGTACGGAACCCAAAAAATAATTCCCTATTGATATATTATGTTTTATTTTATTATTATTCCATTACGCACACGTATTGTTAAAATAATTAGTTACTTCTAGAACAGTAAATTTCCTAACAGTGACGGTTGTGTTGTCCGATTTCTTGATCCACTAATGAATGCTAATTTAACAAACGATACGAGTTAAATGCTCATTACGGCCTTTTTAATCTGTATCTCGTTAACGCGCCGTTAAATAAAATTATTTTTCGATATTCGCTTTTAAATTGTTCACTTTAATATGTTTTAATTAATTATAACATCCGTTTTTTTTCTCACGCGTCTAAGCTATACAAATTACAGTTGTGTAGGTAAAAACATATAATTATAATATAGCCTATTTAAATAAGTACACTCCAAGGACAAACATATTAAAATTCAAAAATTTATAATATTTATTATTAAAATAATACATTGGAATGAAACAACTATAAACGGATTTAACTCGCGTATTTTATTTACCTCAATACCTCCTTTAATTAATTGATTATTGAAACTGTAAAGGTTCCAAAATGTCAGCCAATAAAATAAGATAGGTACCTACACGAGTTAAATCCGTTTATAGTTTCATTACAATGAGTAACAACCGCGAAGGCATCAGAGATTATTAAGAATACACTTAAATAAAATAGGTATTATTTATTTATGCTTATCTGAGAGAAACGCAACTCTACTGTTAATGTTTTGTTAAATAATAACGAGCGATAATTTAATATTATGTAATTTGAGAATAACTTGACTGACTTACCTATTAGAGTGATCCAAATTAATTTTATGCCTTGTCTTTTTATTAGTAATAATAACAATATCTGGGTCAGTTAGTGTATTTGAAATTTGTGCAATGATTATTTTCAATCTGTTTATATAATTAAGGGTTAAGTAGGTACATACAATAAAAGCGTCTAAAGCTTTAGCGTTAGACTATTGTCAGCTCAGTCGTGCTAAGATTATGGAAACTGTAATCCGAAACGTCAGAAAATAAAATAAAATAAAATTACGCGAGTTAAATCCGTTAATAGTTGTTTCATGTGTGTGTGTGTGTGTAATAACCGCGAAGGCATCAGAAATTATTACATGCAATATTTTTTATGTAACCTATAGGTATTTCAAATTTACTCGTACTTACATCTGTGTCTCTATGGTATATTGCTTTTTAAATTTTTTGTAATGGTCTAACATCTGAAGTAAGGTCGACCTTCACTTGTCAACCATGAAAGTAAGTAATATTTTATCGAATGGAATAAGTTTCTCAACATAATCTGATATAGCAACCCTCTCAGAATTGTTCATGGTTATAATTAATAAAAAATATAAAAAAAGTGTTTATGATGAAATTGCGAAAATGTTACACGGATTATCACTAGGTAATTAGGTAGCACATTAGTCGTTGGTAGTATTATCATGAAATTAGGTCTAGTTTTAGAATTAGGCACTATTGCGTGCAGACATTTTCCTTATAAAAAATATGCAGTAGGTAAACATTCCGATTTTCCTTTTGCATAAAATTAGTTCTACGTCGTAAAACGGCAGCTGCTCTAAATTTAACCGGTAACAAGTTAACAACTTTAACGATTTTCAGAATTTGACATAAACTGACATTGTACATAAAGTGCATTTCTTCAATTAACCTAATCAATATTAAATAAACTTCAAACGTCTCACTTTGTATGTCAATGAATGGTAATTCTTTAAAGAGCTGTTTCCCCACACCTGTTCGGCGCGTGCGCATGTTTGTAGGTACCTAATTGCGATTTTTCCTAATCGGCAGATTAAAAGTTTCTTGTCCGCAATCAGGATGAGGAAATAGTTGTATTGTATTTATTTTAATAGATATCTGCTGCTTACATTATTAAATGTTTCTATGTAAAAACCCCGAAGTAACTTAATATGCCAACTTTATTAAAAACCTGTCGTAATACTTACTCACTGGGATCGGCAAATGAACCCAAACCGGAAAAGGTTGGCACTACAATTATCTGCAAATTTTTTTAGTCACAAGACTAAAGTTAGTAGTAAATTTAAAAATATTTGGAGTGACGTGGAGTGACGTAATTGTGACGGCAAGTAAAAGTAGCTACCTATGTCTTTTCTTAGGATCTATAGATACTAGATATCTGTGTACAAGCTTTCATTTAAATCGGCTCAGTAGTTTTAGCGTGAAAGCGAGATAGACATAAGTACTTTATTTACATAGGTACTTATAGTTATTTAATTTCTAGCAGCAATCACATTAGGTTAGATTTAATATTATGATTTTCGGATAATAAAACACCATCGTTGACGAAACCATCGCAAAATAAGTTATCTACAGTTAATAAAGATATTGAACTTAAAGTTGTTATTTCTACAGTGTTTGCTAGCGGTGTGTTTACCGTGCTCGTCCACTGATTCACACCACATCACAGTTGTGTACTTTTAATCACTGGTTGATTTATTGCAACCTACTTACTTCATTGATTGATTCAATCTCAACTTGATATAAAATTGAAGTTAGTATCCTTTGTAAAAGCTACTGATTGAAGTTATAAAGCTGTGACGTAAATCTCTACGACCTATGGTAATAGGTACTCTTCGTATTATTAACATATCTGCATAAGTCGTTATGGGTTTTTTCCTATTCGTTCAAGATGATAATTCGATATAAAATTAACCAAATACAACCTATGAAACCTATCTATCTTGGCATCAAAATCCAACTTGGAAAATTCGATTCCAAAATATAATTTTAGTTTGTAACCTTATATGGTAGGTATGGTAGTGAATTTGATAAAGAAGGTATTTGTTTACTGTCATAAACATATATGAATCAGATATGTATGTTACGCGTCAACAACAGGAAACAATAGTGGGGAAACCTTACATCCTTACAAGTAGGTACTTACGTTAAATATAAATGTATTTATATATATATGTACTTGTGCTAAGAAAATTAAATATTACTTAGGTTACTCATTAAAACTTAAAAACACTTTCAGTCAATGTTTAATTTACTGCATTGGCTGCTATCTTATTCGTTTATTTTCGCACCGCATGTATTTTGAAAACACGTCTTGTCACCGTGCGAGTATTATTTACTAAATTTACTTATTTACTAAAGTACTTATTGAATTATGTTTTCCACTTAATGTTTATATAACACGGTGCAGCTAACAAGGATCTTGTTATTGATGATTGGTGTTAATTTTAGCAGTACCTATGTGTAGAATGAGTAGGTACGTATAGGTACGTAACCAACTATATGGCTGGAAAACTTGGAATGAAAGATTTGTTCGATCCGTACGTGCTACATAATTATATCTGATGATTTTGAAAGGTATTTTTATGACTACACTTAATACTTTAAGTAATTTTTTATTACTTATCTGCCGTGGTATTAGTTGGTATTACAAATTACAAAGTAACGTTTGTAAAAATATAGACTATGTTTTGAATTTTTTGCTACAAAATATCAATCGAGTTTGGTTGGAAATCTATGGATTAATATATACCATTCATTAAATGACAATTATGATGATAGAACAATGATTTATTTTAAGCTTAATTTGGTACAAATATCGCTATAGGTATTATAAAATATGTCATGAGTTTAATAAGTTAAAAGAAACAAGGAATAATCCACGTTTTAATAAATTAGTAAACATAGAAATAGGATACTTTGCAACATCTAGATTCAGGTATATGAGTCTAGTTACGTCACAACTTGTTTAGTCATTATGTGGTGACCTCGACATTGACACTGCAGCTGGTTTGAGGACGCAGTCATTATAATATAGGTATGCAGCAGGTGCTTGATGTGACATGTAGGCTAGTAGCAATAAAATATATGAAAGGAATTTAACTAAACACTTTTAGGTGAAGGCTAAATTAATTTCTTATACTCGTTATTATTTATAAATATCGTTTACTTATGGTCACTTTTGGTTTTCGTACTTCAAAAGGTAAAACGGAACCTTTTCATGATCACTTTGTTTTTCGTCTGTCTATCTGTCAAGACCCATTTTCTAAGGCACCAACGCGTGGAAGTATTAAAGCAAAAATCAAGCTAAAAATCATATCGAAACTTCTAAGCAACCGCAAATAAAAAAAATACAGCCGTTTATGCCGCAAATTTTCGACACTCGCAAGTGAATCAAAACCTACAGGGTTCGTCCTGCAATTTCAGAATCTTGAAATTTGGTAGGAAGAAACGTCTTTTAGCACAGATAAACGGAAAATTGCGAAAACCATATTTTCTTAGTTAGGTACATCATATAATAAAAGTATTATTAAACTTATATATCAACAAGTTTGTAAGGAATGGTCTCGGTACGCGAGTCCGACTTGCACTTGGCGTCTTTTTAACGATACGTAGGTACCTACATATTAAGGCTTTCTGAGCATGGTTTGGTTATTTTAATTCACACACCTTCAGTGTAACAATCATAACACATTGACTGTGTGAAGAAACTGTCAACTGAACTGAGCACGTCTGATTTAAAAATACACTTAATAACAGGATGTTAGCTATTTATTCGTCTGTATTTTTTTTAAAGCGCGACTGTGTGATGGTTTTTTGCTTTAGCAAATTTTCGCTGCAAAGTAAATTTCACCCGATTTATGTGTACTTATTCAAATTATCGATGTGTAAATTATGCTATTATGCCATTAATTTAATACAGATGTAATGCACCTTAAGTGCTTAAGTGGTAAAAAATGTGGTAAGTATGGTTGTAAATTTTTAGACCTACCTAAGTATATGAATATATTCTGAAATAGATACTTAGACATCCCTAGGGATCGTAGGAGGATGATGATAAATTAATCGGCAAAGATAAAAGCAAAAGCAATTATATAATGTGACTTTGACATTATTATTGACCGAGTTAACAATTATGATTGATCGAGTTTAATCATAATTTTCTGGGGTAAGAACCTACTGATCCCATTTAGAGTATTTAATATTTAAAATTAAACATTAGCTTATCGCTCGATTTGAACATAAATAAAACATAGCTATGTATAGTAATTATTTAAGTTATGTAAAAGTTATTTTAGGGGCGATTATTAAAAAATCACAATGCTTCTTACCAAGTTACCTACCTAAATATTTTAGAAAGCCCATCCCAGTATTTATTCGCCTTGATCTAATCTAAAGAATTGGCAAACCGAACAAGGCCGTATAATTGTCACATTTTCACGATTCGTTGGGTTATGTCATTTGTTTTTTCGGAATAATGGACACACAATCCAATTCATTCGATGTGGACTAAATTGATTCACTATGGAAACAGATCGCGCTATACTTACCTACTGTCAGTCTACCTAACCAGTTAATAATAGTTTAACAAACTTTGCGATTGCAGATGAAAATAGATCACTTCTAAGTTAGATCCGGTTGCTGCATTTATGAGTTACCAAATTAGAGATTTTACTTTTAAAATCTTAAGTTATATGATTATCTTTTTGTAGGATTCATTATCTCAGTATTTAATGAAGTACGGTGGTACAGTGAAAGTATGTGTAGGTACTAATTAAGTCAATAAAATCAAAACATCAATAAATTTTATAGTCTGTCATAGGGGTCATGACCCCGTTCCTGGGATATCAGAACATATTTTTCTAAACTTTTTGCTTTCAATGTGACTCCCCCTCTCCCCTGACTACAAAACTGGACCGCCCTTGTGATGGTAACATATTGACGGTAGATGTATTGACTTTGTACAATAAGTGTACCAAACAAAGTAAGGATAAATCGCTTTAGAATTTCAGGGACACAAAGCTTTAGACTCTAAGTCGTCGTATTTAAATTTAAATTCCCTTACTTAGTCATATTTCGTGTTAGGTCAATACTATGTACTCGTAGGTACTAAAGAGCTAAATTATTATTGTCTTGCTTAGAACGAGTACTTACAAAGTTTCTTAAACGACAATTAGGTACAAATACGATTTGTAACTCGCCATTAACTTCATTGTTATAGATCTTCAGTTATTATTAGATCTGTAATAATTAAATCTACAATGATTTGTTTTTACTGATGGCTTAATGAATTGATCCTTGCTTTGTTGTAAACATGAAAATATTGTTTAGGTACCTATACTTATTCTTCAAGAACCTACATTTTTTAATGATTAGTCATTTGTTTTTCTAACTTTAATTCAGCTGTTGGTAGTAGGTAAAATTGGAATAGACCAACTATACTTACCGGATTTAACTCCCGATCATATTATTTTTTATGCTGACGTTTCGGAACCTTTACAGTTTCCATATTTGTAGTCAACTGAGCTGACGATATTAAGACGACGAGACATAGTCAGCCTTTAGATTGACACTATTTTTTAAACATGAAGCCATACTTATTTGGTATCGGGTTCCTGACTATATTATAGTCGGTTCTTACATTCCCGGAACCATATGTACCTAAATAAAATCATATAAGTAGGTAGTTTAGCACTCTAAGTATACAGTAGGTACCCGCGAGATAGTACCTATACCTCACTGTCATTCTTTTGCGATGAGGGAAAGAGCGAAAATGTTATGTTTTATAGCGCGACTAAAACCTTAGGTAACCGTTCAATTTATTGAGAGAATGCCGTTCGAGTATAGCGTCATTTGTTTAGGTGGGTATTCTCGCTAGGTTTACTCACATTTAAACATGACCCGCCACTTACTTTTCCTGTTAACTTACGTCAGAACACACTCCCCTGTGTATATATATATCCACCAATAAGTAACTGAATGTATGGAGTAGGCAATGCATTTAGTCACGTAGTCATTATACCTACATCCGGAAAATGAGTAATTTTTGAGATCGGTACCTTCTATCATTAAACTTGACATTAAACGTTAAATTTTATTCATAGCTAAGTATATTATCTTATATTAATGCGGTTGGTACTACTTATTGGAAAGAACATCAGTCAGATTCTCCTTGACGTAATAGCAAAATATTTTGAAATTTTATAGGTCTGTTATTTGATAGTACAGAGTCAATGTTAAATAATTTAAACATTAACAGTTACAATATTACTTAATAATTACAGATTTTCACAAATAAATTATAACAACGATTTGTGATTACAATTATCAGTTCAATGAACTACAAACAACTTTGAATTATCGTAATTTGTGTTTCTTTTAAATATGTAAGTAAAACCTTAGTAGGTAGCTACATACTGGTTTGTGGAAATACCATTGGGATCCGCCCGTCGTAAAATCTTGTTGACTAGATTAGATTAATTTATTTATCATTATTTTATATAGTATACTTACTTAACATATTTTTATTTTGAAATAACATCCACTCAAGGTGAGATTGTCAAACACACAAATAGGTTACCCAAAATATTAAGTAGATATCTACCTAATTAAATTGTCAAGAGAAATGAAATATTATGCTGCCCTTAGTAAGTTGTCAATGCAACCTAGCGCATATTTGAATAGTATAAAAAATAGATACTAAAGCAAATTGCTTTTGAGTAGAAAGGAGGCACTCGAGACCCCGAAATATCCATACCTACGCATTATCAAACGTAACATCTCTGTGTTATTTACGAGATGCTACCAACTGTCATACAAAAATCTCTTAATTACCTGTAAGTATTGCAAAGGGCCGTAAAAGTGATGGAAGCATCGTAATATGCACGCGCTGCGGTAAGTGTACAGTCAGGGGATTTTTCAAAAGCTTTAGAATATCTAGTATACCTATACATATATGCGCATTACCATGAGGAAAATACGTGTATTATATTTACTTTATAAGCGGCGTATTCGCGCAAGGACCACATTTTGAGTTTGCTAGTTTTCAAGGAGAGTTGTTTCTGTGTTTTTAGACAGTTTCGTTTTAATCATGACCGAAAAGTGGATAGGGATGGCGGAATACGACAATAATGGAATGGATCTGAACACGTTCAAATATTACCCGAATGTAAGTTTTTATTAGGTATTTTTTAAAAGTTTATTTAAATTTATATTTAATATCCCTCGTATTTAAATGAGGTTTTCTGAAATTACTCATCACTTACCTCACAAAGATAACATGTAGGAACATAAGTGTAATATAATTTGAATATATCACAATGCTATGTTTGTATGCGGAAAATGGCAGGTACACTTAATGTCCGTACGTGACGGTGTTAACAATGGAAAAACTACCCAGTAACTACTCCTACTGGTTATGTACTATTCTAGCATAATAATAGTGTAATATGGATCTATTTTTTGGTAAATCAAAGTAGGTACCGTCGAAACCCCTAACTTCGCCTGGATTTTGACACATTTTGCAACATAACTTGTTAATTTGAAAGTATTCTAGACCGTTCAAAGAAAAAAACTAATTAAAGGACTCCTGTCCATCTTTAGAGACCATTCGATATTCGATGTAGGTAATCAATATTAATAACGACGTTGAACTGATTGCTAGTTTATTAATTTTGTAAATTATAACTTTTTAAGTAAGCTGCTATACGTAGTGTTATTTATAAGTACCACCAGAAGAATAGATAAAGTCTATTTAGATAGTAATCAGATAGAACCTTAGATGCGTAGCTCGCCTTTATCAAGTACTAGCGGCCCGCCTCGGCTTCGCCCGGGTCCCTTTTTTTATAGCCTATGTCACTCGGAAATAGTGTAGCTTCCCAACAGTGAAAGAATTTTTCAAATCGGTCCAGTCGTTTAGGAGCCTATTCAATCCAAACAAACAAACAAACTTTTCCTCTTTATAATATTAGTACCTCTATAGAAATGCCTAAAAGAAATGAAATGTACCTACCTGCTTACATTTTACCATAATAAGTGTCATAGACTTTATATCTGTATTTTATTGCAAAAGAGGAAACTTTACGATGCAGATATTTGCATCAAGAGTGAATAGAAGGTACCTATCCTCTTCGCTGTGCATTATCAAAATATGTAAACCGGTATCAAAATGTCACATTGTGTATAAAATGGCATGCTTATAAATATTTATTTACTTACGTATATATTTTCATTTTATTACATCATTGAATTCTACTAAGATTAAGTTATAGCGATATGAAAGCAGTTTACAGTGCAGATAACTCAATTTATCTTTATTGTCTTGTTTGAAAATTGCGAACGCCGTCTATTTTATAAATACTCATAAAGATTATTCCAAGGAATCTGTTAAATGGTATTTAATTTCAACTTACGAGTTTTACTTACTTTCTAAGTACATACATAGGTACTTACGTACAACATTGTGACGGATGCTAAGGTTATTTTTGAATGTCTACAAATAACAGGAGCATAAGTAGGGTCTTTGAAATTGAATGACAAACGCAAATATCAAACTCTCGCCTTTAAAATCATTAAAAAAACTATAGCTTCAAAACCCATCATATATATGTATCATAATGTAGATATTGAGAACATCGTTTCGCGTTGTTTTTGATGACTCTATTTTTTCAATGTTCTGATTTCTTACAAATTTTCTTACCACATAGGTTTACCTTCTCTGGACTTAAATATTTCCAAATTATCCAAATCAAGTGTTTTGCTTTAAAACAATAATAATGAAGTTATGAGAATTATATTGATATGAAAATTTTTATCATCTAGAACTTTTATCGACCATCTTATTTGAACAAGGTAAAATTGATAGTTAAGTAAGAACATGCCTTATCTATATAGCTTGCACTCGATAAACCGCGTATATGAGGAAACTTACTAGATTCCGAATCCAAAAGATCTTAAGAATGCATCGATATTCTTATATTCCGTGATATTTTGCGCTATTTTCGGATACCGCAATATGATAACACGTCACTATAATACTTCACTTTACAGACCCTATAGGTAAGTACATCTTTACTTTTTTTAACTAGTTACGTACCTATTAGGTAGGTTAATGACCGATATTTTAATGCTGTAACTACATGTATTAACTATAATAATTTCCAAAGCCTTTGTGGATATTACCACAGACGGAATGTTCAACTATAACGGATTTAACTCGCGTATTTTATTTTATTTGCTGACGTCTCGAAAACTTCACAGTTCCCATATTTGTAGCACGGCTGAGCTGACAATAGTCTAACACTAAAGTTTTAAATTTAATTTAATATAACAATAATGTGTAGGTACCTACTGTGCTTATAAATATTTATATAAAATTTCTTCTACTTTTCAATTTCAATACTTGCTTTTTAACGGCTGTAAGTATTTTAAAATCAATATATTTGCTATTTTATAGCATTTTTATGTGTATTGAAGTAGTCACCTGCGTGTTTCCTACGATATCGCGTTTAGAATCGATTTTGCACTATGCACTATTGCCCTTGACTTTGAGCATAGCCTTGAAAAATCTATTCATTTGCAATAGGTACCTATGTTTTGAGCTTTATAAATCTCTAAGAACAGTAACACAGTAGATAGGTATATAAGTACCTGTATATTATGTATTAGATAAATATATACCTACCTAAGGGTACCTCGTTAAATATCGAAAATACGCTGCAGAGTTACCTAAGGCATAGGTATTTGAACGAAATACTTAAAAATGTAAGCATCTATGTACTTACTTTACTTACATGAAGTTGTAGTTGTTATTACTTCAACGAAGTAACCTCTTCAATTATCCGCTATGGATGCCGTCGGATGTCCATACGTGTATATCAGTTTTAAATCGTAATGCAGGTTTGCTTCAGTCAGCCACACGACGCCGCGGTGTCCCCACACTAGCGGTCAGTACCGACGCGAGATTGAGGAAAATAGGCCGCCAACCCGGCAGCCTTTGCCTTAACACGCAAAAAAAAGTTGAAAATTTTCTCTATGAAAAGTTCTGCTTAAATTAGGAATCGCCGTTAAGTCTTATTTGTTCCTAGCGGATTATAGTTGTTGTATCTGCTAGGTGCCTATTATTTCACGTTATATTTGGTGAGTATTTTTAAAATTCATTTTGAGATTTTGACATACCTACCTAAATTATTTTTATCAATTACCTATATAGAAATTAAATTACTTACGTACAAAATACCACTTTTTTAAAGATATGTACCTAGCTACCAATATCTATCTAATTGCTAATATGAATAAAAATAAAGTTTTCCTTATTTTAAAAAATCACGTTAAGTATCTTTGAAACCAGTAACATAAAATATAAACGTAAAACCAATTCGGGTGCCCATAAATTAAATTTAAAAGTTAACATAATTGGACTTACGAATAAAAACACGATGTTACTTCGTTCGATACCAAAACCTGAAACCCGGTTCAGCCAAGCACATCATTTCGCAACCAATTATTAAAAATTACGCAGGAAAAAATTGAATTTCATTATGCGAATGTTGACTGCAATCAGAGATGAAGCAAAAACAGCATAGATTGAATTCCATAAACTCATGTTACTATAGTGATGTACTTACGCAATTCTACAGATAAATTAATAAATTAATAACCATAAACCTATTGGAATGAAACAACTAGGTATAACGGATTTAACTCGAGTATTTTATTTTATTTGCTGACTTTTCGAAAATTTTACAGTTCATTTGTAGCATGACTGCGATATGATATTTTTATAATAAATACTCCACTTATTATAAAAAAAACTATTTATTACCTGTGGTCTTTTTAGGTTTTTTTTTACAAAATTAAACTAATATCACTTTATAAAGGTCACTGACTTTACAATGACGATTACTGAAACTAAAAAAATACTTTAAAATTATTTATTTTGACAATCTCGTTTTGATAAAAGTGACAATAAATGTAGGTAGGTATCTCAGTAATGGAATAACCATAAGACTGAAGACCTACTGTTTCGAGATATAGATACATAGATGCAAAACCGGAAGCATAGAGATATAAGACTAGAGTACGTGAGCCAGCCAGAAACGCGTTATAATGGTAGAAAGAGAAAGAGCATTGGAATAGTGGTCGCTCTCCTTGTCTGATGACGCATGCGCAGTAAACGATTCGCCTCCAGTATTGTACTGACATGGTACTGACCCTTCCGCATTCGACTGTCAAAATTTTGTGGTTATGTATATTGTGTAGTCGATTCCTTTTTGCACAAAATGCAAGCAATTACCATCTTTGTTTTTCATATTTTATTTTTAATAATATCGATAATAAACATAAGTGAGAAATTTGCACGCGCGTAAACGAACTGAAGCGAAATAATAGGTTAGAACATTTCGTATTGCGTCGTCAACGGTACCATAGCAACGGACGGCGCGCAGCATGTTGCCATTGCGCATGCGGCAAGACAAGGACAGTGCCTCTATTTAGAGTTTCTGTCTCTCTTTACCGTGATACGCTTCCACTTATAGACAGTCCTATGGCTCACGTACTCTAGTCTTATATCTCTATGACCGGAAGTTTCAAATGATTGTTCATTTTAAACTTCCGCTTTTGCTGATTCTGCATCCAAATCAATGCAATGCAACCGAGAAAAGAAATTGCTTCACCAACACTATATTTGACTTTTATGTCAATCCAAATAAAGTTTAAATTCAATTGAATTGTAGGTACTTTTGAAAAAGACCTGTTATGATGACATGAGAAAAGTAACATATTATTACGGAGTCGTTAAAACTGTATAACTTACGGGACAGAAATTTACTTAAAATGTTTAAGGATTTCTGAACAGAAAACTAAATATTAGGATGACGTTGGTTATTCTGTAATAATATAAAGGAATTGCAAAACAAATTACATTGTATCTAATCTGTCTTAAATAATGACAGATTAGATAAATAAGTACCTACCTACAAGAAAATAGGCAATTAGATAAGTAGGTAATCCTCATCATTTCAGCGCACCAAAATCTAATTCCTTAATTAAGTAACTACCTACCTAACTATCAATTTTATCGACACGTTACCACCTCCCCAGACTTCACACGTTAGCTATCATTAAAATGTAGGTATGTATGTATACATATTATCTACATTACATTGCGTATGCGCAATTCAATTAACACAAGTCGTGTTTACATTATTCTGACTATATGTGAAAAGAAACGAAGTTTTAAGTACATTTTGTCGGTGACAATCGCATGTTGAGAACGAAAGAGACTCATTTCAAAATATATCGTCACTCCAATAAGGATTATAAATGTGACATTTAAATATGAAATTCGCGTAGTGTCACATTTTGAGTTAAGTCACTTTCGTTCTCAACATGCATATTCCAACGCGGACACGGATACACTTTCTGAACGTCCGCGCGGAAGTCCCTACATTACATGAGAAATAAAAAGAGGTCGTCCTTACAGTACCTAGCATTTAAATAAAGATTTACTAGATCACTGTAGGTACTCTTAAAGATCTGTTACAATACACTACAATTACTCCATAGTAATAATAACAAGACGATCCTTGTTTAAAAGAAGCGATAATTTAGTTACTGAGATAATTCATAATTTATGCAAACATTAAATTAAACAGGCTGTAACTGAGTTTGTGAGGTATGAATGAAGTTGCAATTTAGGTCTAGGTCTGCCTTTAAAATATCACTAAAACAATTGGTAGTGATATAAATAGTGCGTACCTATGGATTCATTCATTAACTTTTAGGTTAAAAAGTATTTTTTTATTAGGTAGGTAACCGTTACTGTTATCATTTCCGCAAGATGTTGCTTAACCATGTGTCTTTAATTAGTGGGAATTAATCGTATCACAATCGACCAATTAGATTTTTTATTGCTAAATTGAATAACGACATGAAATGACTACAATACTACCTATTCTTCTCTAACCGAAGCGTTTATCGATCGTGAAATTAATTTACGATCCATTATAACCATTAAGATAGGTAAAAGGAATAAATCTGTAATAACCGCGAAAGCATCATAAATTAATAGAAAAGTTAACATAAGTAGGTAGATAGTAAGTACTATGTAAAAAAAATATACAGCTACATAAAAAAAATATAAAGTTAGAAATCTTTCAACATCATCTCATCGCAATTGATAAAAAATATAATCTAAAATGTAGACAAACAGTAAACAGTCGTCTTATCGAGATATTTGACGGACGAATTGATAAAATAATTTCTTAATATTTATTTTATTGCCTAGCATACCACTCGGCTTTGCACGGACATGTTAAAGGACGCACTATTACTACGCGCGTGCGACAGAGACAAATAGAAAAAGGGCAACGTCCGTTTTTCGCTGTGCACCGCGGCCGTCTTTTAGCAATACCTACTACATAATATACCTTAAGGTATCAAACTTCTATGTGAGAAAGGACAATGAGAAGATCTATCAAAACCGTAGTAATTCGTGAATTTTTCATTTAATCAAGAACCTAGGTACTTACTTTCTATTTTAAAATGAAACTATTTATACCTGCCGATAAAGAACTTTAACGATATTCATTAATAATTGTTGGAATGAAGCAACTAGGTAGGTACCTATTTATAAACGGAATTAACTCGCGTATTTTATTTTGTTGACTGACGTTTCGGAACCTTTACAGTTTCCATGATCGTCGCAATGTTTTCATCATAGAAAATCTACCTAGCATGCGTATTATCAGTTCTCTAAGAGTAGGTAATTTTTTAAAAGAACAGCGTACAAACCTTTGTATACTCAACTTCAGTATAAAAATATAACAATCCGAAATTATCTCTAAATATCAGCACTCATATATAGGTACTTATTTTGACATGAATTCAAACACTTCTCGACTCTCGAGAAATAGTGTCAAGATTGCATTCAAGTGGTTATTTTTGGGCAAAACAATGTTTGGGGCAAGTGCGGGCTTTGGCTCAGATGTGTTGACTTTAGGGGCTGCGTCGTTGTTTGGCCCCCCGGTGATAGCGGGGGCCTTGGTGACTCGGGGTGTGGTGGGAATGTACTCGGGGTTTCCGGACTGTTCCGTAAATTCGGTAATATAACACTATTTTTTGTCTACGTAAGTCCTTGACGCACCCCAGTTGAAATATTATGTAGGACTACATTAGTATAGTTAGTACCTACCTGAAGGTACTAACTACTAATTTTTTAATAAGGACCGAATTATCAATGATTTCATTTTATTGTGCTTACAATAAATATACATAAATAAGTAGGCAACTAAACGTTTTATTTATCAAACGCGAGTTTTAATAAGTGTTTTCTTTAATATTGTAGACTACTAGCTAAAGTTTCTTTTTCTAAAGGCGGCTTTTTTCTCCAGAATCCAATAATAATGTAAATATACTTACCGTGAAAATTTTTAGGAGATTAGTAGGCTCGACCAACCTGGCTTCCTCTCTAAGTATGCCCATGACTATGGTCCTACCTGTTCAGTTACCTACTCATAGAGTTATATATAGCTGATAAATAGATACGTACGTATAAGTAGTTGGTTACATCATGCATCACATAATAATCCAGACTATGCTCAAACGAAAGTGTTAGTTTAGAAAAAATCATATATGGTCTGTTCCATTGAATAGAATAAAGATTGTTTTGTATTCCAAACGAAACGAAATGGTTTTCGCACACGTTTCACTTACAAATATTCATAACAATGATTGAAAGAGTCGACTCTAAAACCGATCTGCACTGATATGATTTTAGTTGTTTCAACGTTGTCACTGAAAATATGTACCTACTTACTAGAGATCACTCACGTTTTATTTTAGAAATTTAAATAGTAGATACCTAGGTACCTACTTACTTAGGTTTGCGGTGTTCGTATTCACGAAAAAATAAGTAGGTACCTACAACGACTCCGATATCGGTAACTTAGTGCATGACGATTATAACAATGTATACCTACATGATAAAATAAAAATAATTTAATACGATAGTTGAAAATTTCATTAATTTTCTTAATCATTAGACTGAATAATGTAAAAATATTTCGTATTTATAGGGTTTTAATATTTTTAATGGAAATGTTTTACTTATTTTATTTTGTTTCAACGCATGAAAAGGCTTATTAAGCATAAACTACTGCAAAATGCAATTCTCGAGTAATATTGCTATTGATCATCTAAGGCGCGGCGCAATTTTAATAAAAATTTAATAATTATTAATATTTTCAATTTAATTATTGGCAACCACACATTTATAAATTAAATAATAAATTAAATAAAAATGCAATTCAGTTCTGTTAAGAAATCTATATGATGCTGTACTTAATGTTTTTGGGTGGCACCAGTCATTATTTTAAGGGCAATACGCTAGGCAAGTACATGTAATTATTATTAGAATTTAAATGTTTTTGTAATAATTACAATATTTAGAAATAGGTGTAATTACGGCGGTTGAAACGCCCGTAAATTCCACCCTTCTAGTTGCTATGTGAGTTAATAAGAATGAAAAACGTCCTTGCTGTATCAGCCGTCACTACTGTCAGTGTCAAAACAAAACGTCAGCAGAGAAGTTTGTCAACAAATCGTAAAATTACAGTTATTTTTATTGAGGATTATGATACAGACGTGTACATAGTGATTTTTAAATATGAGATCGTCTTTGTTTCGCCCGCATAATGGCACTAACTCTGAAACTGAACCTTTGCTCCCGGCAATACCTGCTTTACCTGGGCCCAGTAATTTTCAAAATGAGGTACCTACTCTATTTCGTGAAAAACTACAACAAAACTAATACTGTGTGGAATTAATTCGTATTTTTCTAATTGCTTTACCTCGATAGCGATAGCAATGCCATGCCAACAGAGGTAGTTTGTAGGATGTTATTAGTAAAGTGTGTCATTTTAATAAATCCTGTTTGAAATGTTTTATTCATTTTACTTAATGTTTTTCAGTTTTCGATCATTTTTGATCATCCAAAAATTATCTGTATATTTTAGAGTTTAGTTAAATCCTGCTACTGCCAAAAAGTACATTTGTACTCAATACAAAACAAATTATTACTGTGTAGTAAAGAATACAATGTACCTATGTCATAGGTATTTATTAAATGTTGATAAAATGTTTACTTATCAATATTTTATCATCATTTGAATCGCTAAAATGCTAACAGATATTTTTTATTTACCAGAGAGCCGAAGCCAACAACGGAGCAATGGCCAACATTGGAGTATCGCAAGATGTGCTGGTGGAGCCCCGTGGAGACTCGGGCAAGAAGCTGCCACAGTACATTGCTGCTTTAGCAGGTAAATTATTTCTTAGTATATAGATTAGTAGAAATAAAAAAAAATATTTAATGCCAGAAGAAGTCTGTCAATTAAAATATTATTATGTCTTAGGATATCAAGTAAAATATTACAACCTACTATTTCAAATGCATTTCCAGCTCTGAGGATTGTAAAACCACAGACCATTACTGTGGTTTCTGTATACATACATTATTTAGGGTGATTAATCCTACAATTGTTCAAAATCTTAAAACTAATAAGTTAAAGACAACTTTATATTAATCATAAACATCCATTACATAAATGCTTAGTTGATTTATATATAATATGTATGTATATTTATATTCATTTCCAATAATACTTGCATTGTTATCATTTTATTCTGTCACAGATATGATAACAATCTATGAACTGCGTTTGCCTTTGGAGTTTAGCCATTTTTACTACTTCAAATACCTTATCTATGTAAAGAGGCCATAATATTATGATGGTAATTACTCGTAACTCACTTTTTGTATTAATCTCAGATCATAACATAAACTGAGAAAACATTGCAAACATAGTGCCAATATTTAAACATTTATTTTTTGTCTCTTTCAGCTACACTTGGAGCATTAGCAGCAGGTACCATGCTCGGCTGGTCTTCCCCAGTGATGGTGAAAATCACAGCAGAAAATAGCACTGAATATGATTTCTCCGTTTCAAAGTTTGAAGGTGATTGGATATCTTCTCTGATCAACCTTGGAGCTGCCGCCGTCTGCTTTCCTATAGGGGTGATAATGGACGCGATCGGCAGAAAAAAGACCATGTTACTACTCGTCCTGCCCTTCACCTTAGGATGGTTGCTGATAATCTTTGCGACTAATGTGGGCATGCTCATGACAGGCAGATTCGTCATCGGTATAGCGGGAGGTGCCTTCTGCGTAACAGCTCCCGCTTACACCAGTGAGATCGCGCAAGACTCCATCCGCGGTACCCTCGGAAGTTTCTTCCAATTAATGATCACCATTGGTATCCTGTTTGCGTACGCGGTCGGGGGCTACGTGTCCGTATTCGCCTTCAACGTTATCTGCGCCTTTATACCGATTATTTTCGGGGTCGTGTTCTTTTTTATGCCAGAGAGCCCTAAGTACTTAGTCGTAAAAGGGCAGAACGATGAAGCCAGAAATGCGTTGATTAAACTCCGCGGCAGGAATTACGACGTGGATTACGAACTGAACCTTTTGCAGCAGAAAGCCGAAGATGCGAAAAACAATCCGGTCTCATTCGTGAGTGCTATCACGAAAAAGACTGCATTAAAAGCCTTGGTGATCTGCTACGCACTGATGTTGTTCCAACAGCTGTCCGGAATCAACGCAGTGATCTTCAATACTACGGCAATCTTCAGAAGCGCCGGCGCGTCCATACCAGAAACAGTTGCTACGATTATCATAGGCGTTATACAAGTAGTTGCCACATTAACTTCCAGTTTAGTTGTCGACCGACTAGGTAGACGCATCCTTCTCTTGTTCTCTGCTTTAGTCATGTGTGTGTGTTCCACCGCATTGGGGGTATTTTTCTTTTTGCAAGCAGATGAGAAAAATGCTTCCATCGTCGAATCTATATCCTGGTTGCCACTTGTCTGTCTCTCTTTATTCATTGTTGCTTTCTCGCTAGGCTTCGGTCCGATTCCTTGGATGATGGCTGGCGAGCTTTGTATGATTGACATCAAATCATTCGTAGGTTCGACTGCAGGTACATTCAACTGGCTCCTAAGTTTCACAGTCACTAGTACGTTCAACTCTCTCACAGGTGCCATCGGAATGGGCCAAGTGTTCTGGCTTTTCGCTTCTATCATGGTTTTGGCGTTCGTCTTTATATTCTTCGTTGTTCCTGAAACCAAGGGCAAGAGTGTGGACGAAATCCAAGTGTTGTTGGGAGCCGAGCCCCCTTCACCACGCCACGACGAGAAAAATTAAGAGACTGATGGTACCTATTTGAAAGTATTTTGTGCTAAGACTTTGCGTTGTACGTCGTTTTCGGCGGTTTGATCACAAAACGCTTCGCAAGCAATATAGTTATTTCTTAGAACCAAAGAATTGTCCCATTGTCTCTCGTCTGCATATTCAATGTCGACAACTTAAGTTAAATCGCAATGTATAAAGAAGTTTTATGTATGATATAACAATAAGGAATATCGTTTTTGGTTTATCTGTAATTATGTAGAAGACTAAATTGTAAATATGTTGGAGTTTAAAAATAAATGCGCCTTATTGTGGTTTCAACATAGTCAGGCAAGAACCTATTTAAGAATCAAATATTATAATATTTTACTCTTCAACTGTATAAGTATGTACCGAGGATATGACAATAATATTCACTGCTGGGATATATACATAAAACTTCCTATTGTTATATTATTTTTAAATATTTATTAAATTACGATATTCAATGTTATGTAATTCGGAAGTGAATGTGGCAGCATTATAAGTATATCACATATATACGAAATTATATTGAAACGGTTGTTAGTTAACTAGATTTCATGAGCAAAAAATATAGTTGCTGAGCTTTAAGACCATTTCATGATATAGAACCTTGAACAAGGAAGAACACAAGGAGTAACTTATATTAAAGGACGGACGCGGAGTACAGCGAAAGACGGACGTTGCCCCTTTTCTATTTGTCTCTGTCATACGCGCGTAATACTAGTGCTCTCACGCTCGCACAGTAACCTTGAAGGTTACTGCGCCTCCGCGACCGTTCTTTAGACGAAAACTTTATCGCACATAGTGTAGTACGTTATTTTCATCATAATCCATCATTTACTACATATCAAGAAATGTAATTGAGTAGCTGTTGTGAAACTATGCAATTGAAAAAAGTAAAAAAAATGCTTTGGCATGTTTATAAATGTTCTAAAATAACTTTTATATAACTATTTAGAAGAGAATATAATTGGAATAATATATTTTGGAAGTCCTAATATTTATTATCTATAATGTTATAACAAAATATAGTATTATGACATAGCTAATGTAAGAGGTTTATGATAATATTATAAATAAAATTTTCTTTCAGTGAGGTTTGATTTTTTATACGTTTAAGAATATAGGTAATTTAATTGTATTCAAAAATATGTAGTACACTTGCCATTGACAAGTTTGCCATAAAAATATATAATTACTTAAACCTATATATTATGAAAAATGAATTGAGTTAAATTTTAACCACAACGATACTTTCATACTTTTGTACATTTGTTAAAGTTGTCGTAATCATTTGTGTGAGATTATGTTATGGCTGTATAATATGTTGTAGACATAGAAAAAATATGTTAACTTATTATTTCTATGGTTGTAAGTAACTTGTTTATCTTAAGTTGTATGCTGTGTTAGTTATTAAATGAGAATACATTTTAGAGTTTTGAAAGTAATAAATAATAACATGTGGAACAGAAAAAATACATTTTCTTTTGATAATCCCACTAGGTATCCAAAATTGAAATTACTGCTGCATCAAGGTACTATCGCATGCTTTCGGGGTATGCCATTTTAGAAAAAAATTGCTTGCACTTGTTGCTTCAAACACAGCCGCCAGGTACCAGGGTCGTTCAAGCGATTATTGTCTTAAAGGTGTAACATCGCCAGCACAGTTGATAGTACTTAGTAGGTATTGATTAGGTATCTAACGATATTTTTATTATAGTAGGTACTTATACTAAATAGGTACGTAGGTACATAATCCTATCCTATTATAATATTATAAACGCAAAAATTTGTAACAATACTTTATAAAAATGTATAGATGTCGGGATTATGTTTGTTCCTCTTTCACGCAAAAACTGCTGAATGGATTTTGATGAAACGTTACAATAAAAAAGCTTATATATCAGAATAACATATCATAACTATATTGTGTAAAATAGTCATTGTGCGTAGACGAAATTGCGGGCAGAAGCTAGTGGTACCTATGTAATATAAATGTAACATAGTAAAACGCCTAAAAATAAAATGACAGCAACAAAACTTCGACGAACAAATCACGAGTGCTTGGTGCTATCCAGTTTATTTCGCTACATAGGTATTTACTGTCCTAAATTCCTAATCCTGTTTGGTTTTTAAACAAACCTAATGAAAACAACTCCACGTAGAGAATAAGAGACCAGATTACCAGATGTTAACTACGATCTATCAATCAAACTTCGATCGATATTTTTTGGTTCAATAGCTTTAGTTTTTAACTATGTCAGTATAAATATCATTATAACTAAGTCACCGGTTTTACCTAGTTGGCTACTTTTTGATTAAAAGTTCATTGGAACTCAATCGTTAAAATGCATCAAGTCATATTATCGCACTACCTACATAGGCAGATAAACTATTTATCATATTAGGTATATTGGTTCATTAACAGAAACAGAGATTTATAGATAATGTCTATCTAGTCAGTACTTAAATAAACTCTGATAATAACTATGACGTTAAATGATTGAATTGTTACGAGTAGGTAGGAAATAAGAGAGAGGAGAGTTAGTATATTTATTACTTTTAGGTAAGTATTGTGCGACCTCGTGTGCAATATCGGATTGTATTGACACAAATAAGCCAATGCATCACAGAACAATGACATTAGGTTGATTGTGGCAAAACACGAGTCACAAACATCGGTGATCAGTTTACATATTATTATTATGTACTTTACCTACTTGCGTACTCAGTAAATATAGGTACCTATGCCTTACTAGTCATCTTGAATAACCTACCAAGTAAATTATTATTCATTCCTAATTAATAAATTCTTGATGAATCGTTAAACGAACGCGATGGAGGTACCTACCTGTATAGGAGTAGGTTAAGGTAAATTGATAACATTACAGTTTACAGTAAGTATAAATATTTCCGATGGTATTTATATTGGGACTAGTAAAAATACAAATGTAATAATATAATCAAATATATATTTACCACACAAGCATTAATAATGGTTAAAACATCTACTTACATAAAATGATTTATAAAGGTATAGGTAAACATAATTATGTTCTCGAATAGTGTATAGTGTGTTCATATATTACGTATGTTTGCATTTTTATTTTCTGATAAATGGGTATTGCTTATTATATACCTATTAATTTACCTTTAATTCAACTAATCCCTAAAATTGACTAAATTAGTAAAACTAAAATAAGTAATTTAATGAGGCAAATAGGTACCTGTATAATATACAGTGTATATATTACGGATAAGGCAAGATTATAAATAAAACTTATTTTCAATTAATTCATCTTTGATGTTCATATCAATTTAATTAAATTATTATTTTTTTAATTAGGTACCTACCTAAAACAAATTTTAAGGTGACCTAATGTCCAAAACTAGGTACCTACAAAGTTATTAAAACAATGGAAGAGACAAATTACTAATAACTGTCACTATTATGCAAAAAATCGTCGTATAACATTAGGGACTAGGTAGGTAGTCAATGTGTTTTTAATATAAACAACCTACATTAACTTTTCGTTGTAGTATAGTAGTATTAAAAAACAATATTACATAAATAATCAATAGGACTACTTTAAACTCAACAAGCCTATAAAGAACTGTTGAACATAAATATGTATTTCCCTTGTTTTATTTTTTTTCTTTGGTAACTAAACTCAGGTACCATTATAACAAGAAAAAAACCTTAAAAGCTAAACTAGCCCTGCATTTTTGAGTAATTATTCAAGTACCTCTTATTTAATTTCATCATTTTTGGATGGAAAGCATCTTTGAATTGATTTTTATATTTGATTATAGGTACTTAAGCGTTTATTTTTTTTGTCTATAATGTAATTAATTCAAGTATAGCTAAAAAAAGAATAGTCAAATAAGTATACCTACTTAGATTTGTAGTAAGTACATATTTTGGGCTTCCTTGTAGCAGATATGAATGAGAACACAATCAGTCAGTTTAGTTGTGACTTTACAGCATGTTGTTGCAGTATAATCTATTAGTGTAATAAAAAACGTTTTTAGATAGGAAAAGTTATTCTGAATCATGTACAAAACATTTACATTAATTTCAGACTTATATGTGGACAAAAATTACACAGTATAAAAAAGAGTATACATAGCTACCTTCAAAATAAACATCTGTTTAGTAATGATTTTGAATAACTTTCAATCACTAACATCATCAGCTGCTATTAGGTTTTAGGTACCTAATGTGTTGCGACATATACAGATACGACTAATACTTATAGATAAAGTTACTACATTTTTAACAGTTATGTACACTCAGATATCAACATGCAAAAACTAGGGGATTTAAACTCTAGAGCAAATTAAAGGTAGAGCTACCCCCGCCGATTTTTGAATATGCACTTCTGTAGAAGTTACAACAGAACAGTGAATTCATTGTTGCATTCAGAGATGACGAGCTTCCGGTGCGGTAAAGTCCCGACGATACCTCTTCAAAACTAGTTTCTCCTACAAAAGTATGCAAGTCACTCTTTGGGAAACCCTCCTTGTAGTACTGTTTTATTGTATCGTAGGCATCCATGATCACCGATATAAACAGACTGAGCACTACATAAATATACAAACTTATGAATGAATATAAATATATCCTACTAAACCACCACAACATTGGAGATTTTTTCGACATTATCGAAAACGTTGCGAACATGTCATCACCATTTATAAGGGAGAACAGACACTCAGATGTAGTGGCCAGAGATCGGAATTTCATGTGGTAAGGACCTAGTATCAACCAACCACAAAAGGTAAAGCCTGCATATAATAACAGAGCGCATATTGAGAATCGAAATATTTTTGGTGCTGCTTTCTTCAACGTTAAAATAACAACATTGTAGGTTTTGAAGAAGCCCAAATATCTAAGGACTCCAAACCACACTAAGAGGTTTCCTGTGCCGAGAAATAGGGAACACACATTCCACTGGTCATTAGTATATTGGTTTCTTTCAATCTGCTCCTTTATAGCTGATCCCATGATTATCAGAATATCATTAACAATAATCATGATGTACCAAATATTCAGAAATGCTAGTCTTCCATCTAAACTAAGTTCTTTATTGAATGCTTGTCGAAAGAACTGCACAGTCAGTTCCTTCAGTAACTGGGCTCGGTAAATAGCTCTACTGCACAGTACGAGAGAGGCAGTGCATATAAGAATAACCAAAATGTTGAGTATGCTTCTGAGAATTTGGTCTATCTTGTTATCAGTAACATATTCTTTGTCACCTTTGCATGTCAGTTTATAAGGTTCGGCATCCAGGCTTAGAGACATCTGTCCATCATGATCTTCATTATCAAAGATGATGGAGACATCAAATCTGAAGCAATCTGGAGGAGTTATGGGCCCTGCAGCTCTAAAATTTATTGTCTTTATTGAGAACATGAGTTTAGCGCGCACCAGTGATGCAAAATCTAGATCTAATTCTGTTTGTTTGAAAAACTCCTGTGAACTAAACAATCCATTTGGTTTGGTAAAATTGATACATGTTGTAACAGTTTCAGCATTAAATTCATAGCTTTCATTAAAACCATTTATTATTCCCCGCTTGTAATTTGTTTGGCAGAACTGTGGAGGAGGAGCTGTGTTGTTTTCATCATTATAAGAATATGGTCCAATTGCATTCGATAAATTTAAATAACCAGCATAGGCGTAATCCAATGTATTATAAAATTCATCCATTTTGTAAACAGCTAGTGGCCCTGCTCCAGGTGGATATGCATTTATTTCTCGTGTTGAATCCCAGCCCAGTAAAAATAAATGAGAGAAACTGATTCTGTTGTCCCAAGTATAATTCACGTGATTATATCTGTTGTGTGCAAATAAACAAAGTTGAAAGGTGACCAACACAATTTTGATAAGCTGGACAGCAAATTTGTAAGGGAATTTTCGTTTGGCCTGCCATTTTTCTATTGGATTCATGAAGAAAAATTGCAACTTACGGCGCATTTTTTGTTCCAATTGATTAACAGTGGCGGAAGACGTAGCTTGAGGAAAACCTTGATCTGCGTGGTTAGTTTCAGAATTTCTCATGATTTTTTGCTCTTCTTCTCCTTCTGAATTAGTATTCTCTTCAGGTGATGAGCTTATTCCCTCCATAGCTATAGTTTCCTCTATTATTATGCAAGTAAACAAAAATGACTTAATATTCAGTAAGCCTTTGTTTGCTTCGATTTGTAAGCACTGATTTTCAAATAAATCACACGATCCGTATTAACCTTAGGACAAAAGGTTTCGAAACAGCCAACTAAGTATACTAAAATCACTACATTTAGTGTAGGCACTAACTAATAACAATCTACTTTTTCTTTCATTATTTACACCAACGTGACGTCCGTCAGACACCTACTTTAATGAAATTTAATTATAAAATATGCAACAGATAGTATTCACGTCATACGCTGTTATAGTATACAGTTACCAACATCAAAATAAAAACCGATACTTTACTGTCTTCAATAAAGTATCGGTTTATATTCACCTCTAGAAATGTCAAAACATAGCCAAGAAAATAAAAGTAAAATTATTTTAGTTTATGGTCAATATCGTACAATACACATCACGTACGCGATATTTAGAAAGAAATTCGAAATTTTTAACTTTTG
Organism: Polylopha cassiicola; assembly: GCA_038024825.1. Taxonomy (NCBI): domain Eukaryota; kingdom Metazoa; phylum Arthropoda; class Insecta; order Lepidoptera; family Tortricidae; genus Polylopha; species Polylopha cassiicola. The sequence continues at coordinate 6,756,716 of CP149044.1, read as the reverse complement.
GGTTATTAAGTATACTATTCCAAAGGTTTTGAGAGCGACGGTTTGTGATCTGCTTTGAATAAAATGGCTTTAACAGTGGAGAAGCTTAGAAATGACGACAGGTATTTATCATTATGCTCGTGCCACTTACGTGTTTGTGAGTTTTTCAAGGGAAAGTTACATTATATTTATTTAGTTATCGATCTAATGCGAACCAATTAAAGCTCGTTATTGAATAACAGTTTGGTCGTAATGTTTGTTTTCAGGTTTTCGGGCGAAAACATTACGCAATTCCTCCTGTTTTTGCCATTTGGGATATGTTTACTAGTGTTTAGGATATTCCTAGCGCTAATTTTATGGGTCGCTTCAATTATTCTTCCTAATAAATCAACGGTTCGACAAATGTTATCTACTCTCGCCTGTTGGACTTTTGGTAAGGACAAAAAAATAATTTATTTTATTTAGATATTAAAGTGTCACCAAGCTAGTAATGAGATATATCCTGTGTTCTTCAATTGGAAACGGTAATTGCCCGCATAATATGTTTATGCTTGCTATTAAACATTAAATTCTTCACAGGGGCACTGCACATAATATTATGATCTATATAAATATATCTTTGAATTTATATCTAATCATATATCTGAAAGTTGGATGTTTATTCACAAAACCTGATAAATATAATTTGGTGGCAATATTAGGTTTAAGGTATATTAAGGTTATCAATATAATATATAACAGTATTATTGATAACAGTATTATAATTATATATTCACTTTGACTATATTCAAAGTCACACACAATGACAATTAGAAATTAATTGATGATCACAAAGATATGAAAATAATACTTTAATATCAGATATTTAACATTAAATCAATGTTTGTAAGAATAAAATAATCAGGTCACCTTTCTATTACAGGTGTGTATGTAAAAGTAAAAGGAACAAGAGAACCAAATTGTAGTGTTATGGTGGCTAACTATGTGTCATGTTTAGACTCGCTTGCAGCCTCCCATGTACTTGGAACAATCAGTGTAAGTATATCATTAAAATAGGTATAGTTATTTGAAAAAGAATGGGCATTGGGCATAGATAAGCATTTCAATTTGATTATTTGTTTTGGTACTCATAGATCTGGTAAATAACTTAACCCATAGTACATTTGTCACCAAATAATAAGTCATGACATACAATACCACCTTAAATCAATTTAATTACAAAAATGTTTTGTTTATAGCTCAGAAAATGGAAAGTTCCTCCATTTTTTGCATCAACACTTGGCATAAGGAATGCAGCACAATTTGTAAGAAAGTAAGCAATTAAAAGATATATATTATTAACTACATATACAGTTTATAAAACTAAAAACCATATTTTGGAGTACTTATTGATTAAAAACGGAAAAAAAAATGCCATAGAATATGTGTGTAAACTGTTTGTTATTCTTGTAGCTTTTATATAGGCACTCAGGTTTTTTATGTTTTAATATATGTTTTAGGCAGCACTTTGGTGAGTACCCAAGCAAGCCAGTGTTGCTGCAGCCTGAAGGAGGCCCCACCAATGGCCGGGGGCTTCTTAAATTCACAGACTGGCCCTTCCCAATGCCAAACAAGGTCCAGCCAGTTACTATTAGTAAGTATTTTTACATACTACCTGTGACCTGTTGTATCATCTTTGTGGAATTAGATTACTCTGAAGGATTGATGAAAAATATTATCTATACTAAATGCATTTGAGGTTCAGTGTTTAGTTGCACTTGTTTTATAGGGGTTGTTAAAGTATGACATAAGCAGATTTATTGCAATTATTTACCCCATGTCTCTCTTGTCAGCAAAAGTTAGCAATGCTTACTTAACGTGAGGGGTTAACAATGATACTTGATCATATTATTATTAAGTACATAATATATTAGTAGGAAATAATGTGTTGCCTTTTAATGCATAGACAATGTGTGCCTATACTCCTTATGTCATCAAAAATAAACAAAGCAAGGACCCGTTGGCACTCCTATAGTGCTTATGTAACACTTGGACGACTCTAATCTCCATATCGACAATTTCGCAGCGTTGGAGCGCCCGTGGACGTCGGTGACGGTGCAGAAGGGCGCCGGGGGCGGCGCGTCGTTCCCGTGGCGCGACGCCGCCTGGTTCCTGCTGTCGCCGGTGACCGTGTTCCGCGTGCAGCTACTGCCGGCGCTCGCTGACCCCACGCCCGATGACGTGCAAGCGGCCATTGCTGAACACTTACAGGTGTGTTTATGCTACACGGTGCTAAAAGTTGGATTATAATTTTTTGTACTGGTTTTGTAGGACTTTTTTTTACTGATTAGGTGAAAAACGAAATTTGGAGCCCATTTTACAATATCCATAATTTTAAGCTAATATTCCCATTAAAAGCGTAGTATAAGAAAATAATACATATTCGCTGCTTTTCTGGAATAGTGTCCCAACTCGAAATGTGTTACCATTCTGAATTGAAATTTATATGTGACGGTTCACAATCTAAAATGGACTAACAAATTATTTCGAGTTGTGACACTATTCTAGAAAAGCAGCGAATTATGGAATGAAGCAACTATAACGGATATTTTATTTTATTTGTTGACGTTTCGAGTTTTACAGTTCCCATATTCCTAGCACTGAGCTGACGATCGTCTTAACTTTAATGAAAAAATATGCGAGTTAAATCCGTCATAGTTGTTCATTCCAACGTCAAATAACCGCGAAGGCATCGGAAATTATTAAAATAATACCTGTTTATAGATCGAAGCGACTGAATTCACGTGGGATCAGCTCAGCAAGCGGCCGGCGCCGCCCCGCCGCGAGCCCTCGCAGGAGATGCGCCGCCTCGCCAGCCAGGTGAAGGAGGTCCTGCCGCGAGTGCCGCTCAAAGACATCATGAGGGATTTGGGTTAGTACACACATTTTGAATATGATGTTGTTGGAAAATGAGCTTTATTGGACTGATTGAAAGGATTGTTTTTTGGATAGCAAAATTAGGCAAACCAATTTAAAAATTCTTTAAGAGTTTGTTATAATAACATTTTGGATTAAATTATGTAAATACTTGCCTTGGAAACTAATTAAAACCTAAAACAAAAAATATGTTTATAGTACAAAAAGCCTTGTGTTAATAAAGATAGTATCTTTTAGTTTTGCACATTTTAAGAACTAAAAGACAATTTAGATGTTTTTTTTTTTAATTTGTGCCTATTTTAAGGGTTGGGTCTTAGGAGACCAGTAGTAATTGGCGTAATTGCTTTCAGTATCTATGCATTACCTATGGCTAATATCCTATGATAGTGTGATTCTGACATTCGTAAAAAATATCAATATTTTTCTCTTACAGCAAAAACCCGAAGCGTCGATGTGACAATAACCAACTTCTTAGAAGGAGTGACGTCATACTCACCCGAGCCTGAACCGGCAAACGAACCCAGGCCTTCCACCTCGCAGGCACCACCGAAATACATAACTCCTATACCAGTGGCTGTCTTCCCAAAAAGTGCCAAGGAGAGACAACTAAGTTTTCAGGATAGGAAAGCTCAAATGATCGCCGAAGCGAGACAAAGGTATATAGAGAAACACGGATTGAATGTTGCTTTGAATAATTGTTGATATTGTTTACTGTAGAAATATTTCCGCGTCTGTATCAAAAGGGGATTTTTTTTCTGTGAATCTTGAACACGACAGCAATATACAATGTCCGTCAGTTGAACATTAAAGAGTGAACCGAACGTTAAAGTGTTTATATATTTGTCGTTACGCTTTGTTTTCCTTTATATTGCTTATTTGATAAATTAACAGTCTGGGGAAACAATTGATTTTTGATATTTCTAACTTTTATAAATTAATTTAATTTGAGACTGGATTTGGTTTTAAAATAAAACGTAACTGCTTTTGTATGTGAACTTAAATCTTCGGATTACTCTTAAGACTGATCTTAGAAATTGCTATTGTACAATTAGGGTCCTATTATTCGACGACTATAATATAATATGATACATCTTTAATCTTTCTTAACATTTTTTTTTTATATTCCCCTAAACTTTATATTAGAAATGTAAATATGCGACTTGTTAATAAATTTAGCTTTGAGATATTATAAGATCGCCGTGTTTTTATTTAATATAAAAATAATACTTTTTAAATGTACCTGTTAAAAAGATTACATTAAACTGGCGGTTCAAAATCGAAACGGCGATGAACTATTGCTTGTACATAGACTATAGTAATAGGGGTCGCCGCGTGTCATAAATCCGCTTGGTGCGCTAGAGTGAAGTGAGGTCCAGCTGTCATGTTCCGCCAATCACAAGCCAGCAGCTTTTCTCTGATTGGTGGAATATGACAGGCCTCATTCTGCACTAGTGCATCTAGCGGATTTTTTACATGCGGTGGCATCCATTAGAATGTTACACGTAGATTAAAAGTTCAGAAAAGACACGCGTATAGAAGAGGGAGAGTAATGTAATTTTGACAGTAGTATTTTGGCTAAATAGGACCTACCTTGAATTATACTAGCTCCTCTGTGGTTAACATAATTATGTGGTAATGTAATACTAATGTAATGATATTTTTTAATCTACGTGAACCCATTCGCGGTAATTTCCATTCATAAATAGCGTAATTGCTGTAAATATATAATGCAAAAAGATCTCTATTCGATATTATTAGAGTTGGAAATGCTGTAAATCATGGAATGATATTTTAGAAGCATCAGAATTTTTCGTAAAGGTAGTTTTATATTCTGAATATTAGGATAGCCGTTAGGCCACGTGGTCGTGATTATGATCTTTATTCCGTGGTCATAAGGCTGAGAAACAATTCCGCTTAATAAATCTTTATTATTATATTAAATAATGCGAGGTACTGAGGAAAGAGAAGTATGCCAGAGCGTATATAGTACTATCTCTTTCTCTCCCTGTGTTCAGTAGTGTGTTATATTATGTTAGCTTGATTTTGACTCCACCAGGCATTGTTGCGCTATGTGAAAATATTGTACATTTTTCGAAACATTGAAAAAAATTACGTACAATAAAACGTTATAATGCATGTACAGCAATAAGCCTTGTTATATTAATTATGAAGTATTTATGGTATGGTTTTATTGCTATATTTAAAAAAAAAACTGTATGCTGAATCGACTTTTAAAAACTAAAATACCTTTTTAGCTTATCTCTAAATATGTGCACGAGTAGCGAGTATGGTTTTTTAAAGTCTGTCACTGTCATACTTTTGCAACTAGTTATAGAGCGAGAGCGACAGATGCTCTCTCGCGTGACAAAAACCTTGCGTGCTAGCCTTTCTGAACTACTCTGACTCATGATTGTTAAATACTTTTATTAAGATATCTGTGATTTTAGTGTCGCTGTTCTTTACAGTTTGCATGCCGTATCGTGCCTTAAATGGCACAGACGAACCTTGGGACATTTCTTTTTTTTTTCGGTCTATGGTTTATATTTAAACGCTCGTGGTTGTTTTTCTAAAGTTTACCTCGCAGAAAAAAATAAACACGTGACCTATGATTCTATTAATTATTAAAATCATAGACTAATTAGTCAGAATTTATAGTTTTATTAGCTCTTTTATTCAATGAAAAATAACATCTGAAATCGTTTCAGAGTAAAAAAATATTGTTCATATATACAAGGTATAGTTATCTAGTTGTATGTTTTGTTTCATTCTCTCTTTAGGAGAAAACGAAACAAAGCCTCATTGATCATAGTACCTTCATATTTTTAATTGAAGTTATTAAGTATGTATATTGTTATTGGTGAGTTTGTCTTACTTGCTTGTTACAAACCTTTCCTATTAAAATTAATGGCCTTTATAATAGAAATATAATTATTAATTGGTAATATTCTCCATTTTAGAGTTATAATTTTGCTTGTACACCAGTTTTTAGCCTGTGCCAAACATCATTTGAAGATATTTAGATATCAGAATGTGTAATTATGTAATAGATAAGGAATAAAATAATTGGGATTTTACAAAATGTTTTATTTCTTAATTCATTTTCATACAACATTATACTATTATAAAAAAACATGTCGATTATAGTACAATCGATAGGGTTTAAGTTTTTTTCACAAAAGCCAAGAAGTTAATGAAGGTTATCGCCAGTGAAAAATCCACTAGATGCCGCTAGTCATGAGTGAGGTCAAGCTGTCATGTTCCACCAATGAGAGACAAGCCATTTAAAAACATGACAGCTTCATCTTACTCAAGACTAGTGGATTTTTAGTAAACATTAGCAGATTTCTGACCCCCAATAGCTCCCATTGTAACTTTTCCAGCAGATAAAAACATTTAAGATATTAATTGCTAATTGAACTGTGGCTGATATTACTTAAAACAGAACAAATAGATGTACTTGACACCTAAGTGTACGGCCAAATAATTGATGTTATATAGATATTATATAAACGCAATTGGAGACCTATGTCCAGCAGTGGACAGCGATAGGCTGATGATGATGATGATGATGATATAAACGACAGTGAAATAAAGGGTCCTTAGAAATTAAATTCAAACAAACGTTGAGTAGACGAATCCTTTCTGATTCATAATAATCAATGGCTGGTACAGTAGAAACAAAAAATATGGCATAACTAAGCACATAACTGCTACATTATCATAAAGTTGAAAATTAAGCGACGTTTGTATAATTTTCGACCTAAATGACGTATGGCAGTTATGTGGTTTTCGTACATCGACAATAAGTCCTTATTACGCTACAAGCCGAGTCTGGCGGGGGTGTGTCTCGGTGTGTTCAGCCCAGGCGTTGCGATTTCCTGTTTCACAGGCACGTCTTGATCTCGCATTTTCTTATCTTCGGCCATTTTCATCTCCGCTTGCTTCATTTCCTCCTCCATTCTTTGAAGGTGGACGGCCGCTTCCTTACGCTTGTCTCGGTTAGATCTGTTGACAGAATAGAAGGTTATGATTTTTTTACGTTACGTGACGTGACATGACGTAGGTAAAGATTTTAGGGTTTGACTGTTTGAGATGTTTATAAAAGAGTCTCGGCTTCGGAATGGTAAGGTGGTGGTCTTCAATTCCATTGATTTCTTTAATAAATTAACATACAGTACAAGACATAAAGAACAGTTGGTTAATAAAAAAAAAAACAATAAATAATATAACAGTAAGCAGGGCTTCAAATAAAGTAATGAGTACAAATCTACTAGAAGCATCTGAAATGTCAAAACTAAACATGCATTATCCCTATAGTAATACGGTCTAGTTTCTAAAAACGTCACCTCAAACTCAAACTCAAACTCAAATAATCATTTATTCAGGCTAGGCTCTTACAGGCACTTGTGAATGTCAACGTTAAAATTAATATTCTTTTTCGATTCAGCAAAAAAAAAACCTCTTGAGAAGAATCGAGAATAAACTCAATGAGGTATAATTTTTTCAATATAATAATATTACAATTTCACTTAAGAATAAATTATGTACAAATTACAATATGTATGTACTTAATCTAATTACATTTTTTTTTTTTTAAATTATAGGAGAAAATAAAAAAAAATAAAAAAATAACAATAGGTACTGGAGATGTATAAGGTCTCCAGATGTCAAAAGACTAAATTAAATTTACTGGAAATGTAAAGGTTTCCAGGAGTCAAATATAAAATAAAATTACAGGAGAAAAAAAAGAAAAAAATACACAAAGTAAAAAAGACACTATGATGTCTCTAGTCAGATTCGTTCAAAGCAAAAGTATGTGAATATCACTAAAGTCCCCACTTGCAGACATGAACAGACCGGACCCCACAAACAGCACCCGTTCACGAGTATAACGTGTATCTCAGCCATCGCCTCCCTCAACCATATTGTAGGGAAGGTGGCGACCCGATCAACAACGCCACTGTAAGCAAGCCCTTTAAGCGAGCATGACGTGCTCAAGCTGCCGGACAAAACAAAACTAATAAATGCTAGTATTCTTGTCCGGCGAGAAACATCACATTGTGCCTTAGAACAACTTAAAACATAAAATAATTAACACTGAGTCTTACGTCACTAATCACGAAACTATATTCCATCAAAGGGATTCATCAAGGAACTTTTAATATTACTTCACTAGAGTTAGCACATCATAGGTGATATAAAAAATATTGTCCACGAAACATCAAAACAATTTTAGTTAAATCCTTGAAATAATTACGAGATCATTCTAGAGTGGCCATTAAGCAGCAAAACTATTTCAGTTAAATCCATGAGAGGATTACGGTGACCTACGGCGGTGATCGACAACGGCGGTGACTCCTTTTACCACTTACTTTCCAGTCTCCTTGACAGAGAAGAACATAGGTCCCAGTTCTGCCAGCCAGCGTCCGTCGACGGCCGTGACGCAGTGCATATACTCTTTAGTGGTCATCATCAGCTCGTGGTAGACCACGTAGTCCGGTGAGTTGCCGAGGCCGAACAGCGCTGACGTCGGGTGCAAGTGGCACGGCATGCCTGTGCGGCAGTTCACGTATTCACCTATGCCTTTGAGACGGGCCGCTTGCTGGAAGTACGCTGAGAGAGAAATGTAAAATAATTAGGCAGCGTAATTGTTTCACAAGTTGCTAAATACACGCGCGGCATTAGTAATTGTTCTTTCTCCCTCCCCCTTCGTTATGTAAACAATGGTATTGGTATATATTTTTTATTTTAGCGTATTCTGTTTTTTTCATTGATCATGAACAGTAGTTATAATTCTAAGAAAACTCCCCTACTCGGTGTCAAACAAACTTATTCATTATTTGTGCAAAAAATGCGTTTAAGGGTGGATCTTCAAGCGTTTGAGACGCCGTCATTGTCCTCTATATCTATATTTAAGAACAGAGTCAATAAGTAACAAAAATTTGAGTGATATTATCCCCCGGTACTGTTACAAATATTATTTCAATCAATACTTAATAATATTATTTGCAAACATTATAGATATAGATGTAGAGGACAATGACGGCGTCTCAAACGCTCGAAGATTCACCCTTAATTTCCAAGCATAGACAATTTGTGGATTGCCATTTGTGTAAAAAAGTAAATAACAGCAGGCTGATGTTATCACCATCTAGACCTCTCCAATCCACCCACCATGTCAATAAGCAAACCAATGACTTAATCGTCTCTTACCGGAGCAGATGCACTTCCTGACCGTGTCCCAGTCGGTCCCGCAGGACACCAGCGGCAGTCTCTGCTGCTGCATAATGTCTTTCAGCTGCTGTCGTACCTCGCGCACCTTGCGCATCGCCTTGCCGTGGACGAAGTGCTCCGTGCACCACGTACTAGAGTAGCTGGAAAACAAATATTACAGTCAGTATTAAAAATTAATACATTTTAGAGATCACGCTAAGCAATGACCGATCAAGGGCTGATTCAGAGGGGGTTTATGGAGACCCCGTGGCCATGAGACATTTATTTTGACGGCCTGCTGGTCTAGCGGTCAGAGCCCCTGACTACGAAACCGGAGGTTGCGGGTTCGAATCCTGCTAGGGGCAGATGTCAGTGTGATGAACACTGGCATCTGTACCTGAGTCTTGGATGTCTTATATGTATTTATGTATGTTTATCCGTTGTCTAGTACCCATAGTACAAGCTTTGCTTAGTTTGGGACTAGATCAATTGGTGTGAATAGTCCAAAGATATTATATTATATTATTATATTTTTGCTTTTGATCAAATTATGGTAATAGTAAAGTTTTCGAAACGTCAGCCAATAAAATAAAATAGAGAGTTGAATCCGTTTATAGTCGTTTCATTCCAATATATAATGTTTACAGATTTGAAACAAAACAAATTTAATTTTTAACATTTATAATTTATCATTTACGGTTTAAAAAAATAATAACATAAATAAATTAGTTAAGTTAAAGATAATTCTATATTATTTATACTTTATGCCAATTAGGAATATATGAATGGACTCGCTGAGGATTCGGTCTCCATATTTTTCTCTATTTGCGGCAGCTTGTCAGTTTGCGTTCGTAATCGACATATCTCGTCATGCCACTTTGCGTTTTGCTTATAAACTTACTTGTTGGATTTCCACTGGTTATAAAGATGCAGCAGAGTGAGGTGATCCGACTCGGGCACTTGGAACTTCTCCTTGACGGAGTCCGCTTCCTCCTCGCGCCCCTGCGGCCGGTAGAACACCGAGGGCACTGACAACATCGACACTGGAAACAAAACATCAAAATTCGCCTGGTTAAAAAAAAAATAAGATTATAATTTCTGATGCCTTCGCGGTTATTGAATGAAACAACTATAAACTACTACTTTAGCGTTAGACTATCGTCAGCTCAGTCGTGCTACGAATATGGAAACTGTAAAGTTTTCGAAACGTCAGCCAATAAAATAAAATACGCGAGTAAAATCCGGTAGTGCTTTATTACAATATGTAAAGACCGCGAAGGTAACAGTTATTATTATTCAAACTTTGTTCGATGTTGGTAAAGAGATGAGTGACCTTATAAAAAAAGGAACTAGAAATAAGAATTAATCAGTTAAGCGTGAGACTATCGTCAGCAAATAAAATAAAATACGCGAGTTAAATCCGTTATAACAATATAACGGATTTAACTCATTCCAACCGCGAAGTCATCATAAATTATCTATTATATAAAAATAAGTCGGGTTTTCCTTCCTGACGCTATAACTCCAGAACGCACGAACCGATTTGGCTAATTTTGGTCTTGAATTATTCGTGGAAGTCCAGGGAAGGTTTGTAAGTAGATAAAATTTAAAAAACATCTTGAAAAAGTGTAAAATCAACATCTTTCTATACTCCCATATACAAAGTGATTGACGGTAAGTGACAGAAGACTTTGACAGATCTTTGACGAAACAATCGGACGGGCAGGACGACGTCTGCCGGGGCCGCTAGTAATCTTATATTTTTTAACTAACTGACTCCGTTGGATTTTGGTACAGAGCAGACTCAAATTGAAAAAAAAAAAAAAAAAAAAAAAAAAAAAAAATATGCGCTTAAACTGACCGATAATAAGCACTTCGGAGCTGCACCCCATCTCGGCGGAGACGATCAGCATGTGACACTGCGGCGGGTCGAGGGGGAACTCTGCCATCTGCCGCCCCAGCGCCGTGAGCGCGCCCGTGCCGTCCAGCGCGCCGAGGATCCACAGCTGATACATCGAGTTCAGGATCGTGTCCTGTGAAAATAAAAAGCTTTTGAGGAGCTATTTAAGCAGATTTAATTATTTAGCCCCATTCGTGTCGGCAATAGTAAGTAAAGCAATGACCCCCCCGCCTCCCTATAGTACGTAATACTTGAACGGCTCATTGCGTAATGTGACCAGACGTCACGTTTTAAACGGGACTATCTATACCTTTATTAAGCTGTCCAAGTATTACGTAAGTAGATTTAATTGTTTATCCCCCTATCCTAGCCAGTGATAATAAGAACTAAACTCACGCCCCCCTATAGTGTTTACGTAATACTTGAAATTGGAAATTATTTTGGCTCATTACGTAACGTGACCAGATGTCCAGTTTCGAAAAGTGTTCCGAAAACGGAACATTTTTACGCAGTTTTCGAAAATTTAGCATTCAATTATGTTATGCGAATGTGATCTTTCATTTGATATATTTGTAGACATTGGTTTTTCTATTCCAACTTTCATCCTCAATAAATATTATACGGCTGAATCGACTTTCATAGTTCTTCATTAACTACCTGTTAATCAATACATAGTATAAAACAAAGTCGCTTTCGCTGTATGTCCATATGTATGCTTAGATCTTTAAAACTACGCAACGGATTTTGATGCGGTTTTTTTTAATAGATAGAGTGATTCTTAAGGAAGGTTTATAGCCCCCGTGTGAAGCCGGGGTGGGTCGCTAGTTGTCAAATAAACCAATGTCCCTTCACGTGACTAGGGAGAATATATCTCGTGGTACATCTGAAAGCTTCAAAAGACAAAAACCCACGCAAGTAAAACAATAATAATCTAATAATTTCTGATGCCTTCGCGGTTATTTCACATTGGAATGAAACAACTATTAACGGATTTAACTCGCGTATTTTAGCTAATAAAATAAAATAAAAATACGCGAGTTAAATCCGTTAATAGTTGTTTCATTCCAATGAATAATAATCTAGATATTACCTGTGGCGGTGGGTCCATAAAGTGAAACGCTAGCAAGTCCTCCACTCCTAAAGACTTGAGCAACAGCACAGTGTTGGCGAGATTGGTCCTTTGTATCTCAGGCACGGTGGAAGGCAGCAGTTCGTGGGTGTACTGCCGCTGCGTGTACAGACAGAACGCCTTGCCGGGCCCCGTGCGGCCCGCGCGGCCCGCGCGCTGGCGAGCGTTCGCTTGACTAACCGGGTATATCTAGAAAGAAATATAACATGAAATGACAACTACAAACAGATATGACGAACATATTTTATTTTATTGGCTAACGTCTCGAATAATCTACAGTTTCCTGTTCGTAAGACGATTGAGCTGACGGTAGGCTAACGTTTAAGAATATGGGAACTGTAAACTTCGAAACGTCAGTCAATAAAATGAAATATGTACTTACGCGAGGTAATCCGTTTATAGTTGTTTCATTCCAAAATATAAGATGAAACAAAACTTATTTGATGCAGTGTTTTAGCGACCGGCTATTTTCACATTTTTACGATTTTTTTAAAACATATGTTGACACACAAAATATGTTGTTACTTTTTGATAACAGACATAGGGTGTGTGACCCGGTTGTGGCCACCGACCCCTTTGTGGCCATTTAGAACTTCAAATCGTTATAACTAAGGCAAAGACAAATATATTACTCTATGGTTTACGGGAATAAAAATATCTAATATTGGCAAAATTGATACAAAATTCTTAAAATGGCCAAAACCGGGTCACTCACCCTAATTGTATGTACCTATACAGTATAAAATTACCTGTAATGCGTCCATACCGATTCTCGGATTGTAAACTTTGAGTTTGCAATAGCCACAGTCGATGACGTACATGATACCGTCTACAGTTAGCGATGTTTCTGCAAGGAAAAATAATTATTAGTAGGTAAACAAAACACACACTTACATAATATTATTACTTATATAAGGAATATAAACAAAAGCTAGCGGTTTAGTGACAGATAAAATGGAAGAAATAAAAATAATAACTAGCTACTTTTAAGGGTTCTGTTGTAAAAGAACCTATAATAATTCATTGAACGGGAATGAGGATACTTTTTTCATTTTTTCATCTATTGAAAGAGATACAAATGACTTAAACAGCTGAGAATAATACAGAATAATTTCTATAGGTGCTTTTGAAGTGATGTTATGAAACTAATAAATTACCAGCAATATTTGTAGCCACGATACATTTCCGTTGACCCGGCGGTGCTCTCTGGAAGATCTTGGCTTGAAGATCAGCCGGCAGTTGTGAGTATATCGGCAGCACAGTCAGCGGGGGCGCGCTGTCGAGGTCACCTAGACGCTCAGTCAGGACCTAGACGATTTTAAATTATAATACACCTACTTATTTTTTTAGAATCTTTGCTTACGCAAGCAGACTTAAGTAAATCTATAGTAAGTAAAGAAAATCGCCCTCCCTCCATATTATAGTGTCCGTATATCCCTTAAGCGACTGGGACAGCTAGTAAAGAGGCAATAGATAATAGCATCCGAAGGAAACGAATGCAAAATTGTATAGAATTGAACGAATTGTCACGTGGTCAGTTTTCGTTTGCGTATGGCATTTCTATATGCAATATTGAATTTGGAATGAAACAACTGTTAACGGATTTAACTCGCGTATTTTTATTTTATTTTATTAGCTGACGTTTCGGATTCTTTACAGTTTCCATAATATTGAATTTGTTTCTTTCGTTTGATGTCAGCGATTGGCACTTGTCTAGAGGGTGCTTGTTTTTCGTTAATTCACTGATTTAATAGAATAGTGACAAACACAAATATTTTGTTAACTACTGAGTTTAAATTCATAATGGCGACACAATTATAATAACGCATAAGTATCTCACCTCACATGTGACTTCAATATCTTCCTGACCAGGCATGAATATGAGGATATCACCTTCCTCAGGTTGAAGATGGATTTGTAGAGCCTGGAATATAATCAAAACAGTTTTATAGAATAATCAATCAGAACTATTAGATAGGAAACTAATGTTAATTAATAGTAAACGACTTGATTAATTTTCAGCTCAAATAGCATTAAATTTTGTTTTATTCATCTAACTACCAGATGTCGCCCTTCACCTCAGTTCTTATAACCAACGTAATACATTACTTAATATGTACTCTGTACATATAAGTACTTATATAATAGGAGAAACTGAAGTAATGACTGACATCTCATCGTAGGGCCAAATTATAAAGGTTAGAAACTTGACATTTTGCACAAGGGTTCCTGTCCCTTTATAACATAGGGAAGCACTAAGAAATATATTTTTTTAAATTCACCCCCTAAGGGGGTAATATGGGGATGCTTATTGTGCGCAGAAGAACCTTCTTCTGAAAGTCGAAAAAAAAACTACCTAGTTTAGACAGTTTATTTTTCGACGTTCGAGATGTTTTAAACATTTTCGGTTACAAGAGAAGCTTATATTCGTATTAAAAAAGGAAGTACTCCGTTGGAGGCTCGATAACATCACGTGCGTCAAGTGGAGTTCAGTTAAATATCCGCTTCTCGCCGAGTTTAATCCCAGACTTAACATCTTAACCAGATAAGCATAATCACGTTACAAGCATGAAGTGGCAAATCTATTTAACTTCGCTCACGTCACGTGCTAATATTGAATTAGAATACTTGCAATATTTACTTGGTGAAACAATACCATTAGTATAGGCACTTAGTAAGTAATAGGTCGTGTTCATTGTTTAATCTAAAGTCGATATTGGAATGAAACAACTATAACGGATTTAACTTGCGTATATATTTATTTATATGCCGACGTCTCTTAAACGCTACAATTCTTATAATATGTACTGAGCAGACTCTAATAATAAAGTAATTAGTTTGCATAATGCAAAATCACTTTAGTGTTAATCTATCTTCAGTCGGCTACGAATTTGCAAACTGTAAAATGTTCGAAACGTCTGCATATAAATTAAAATACGCGACAAAATTTCGTAATATGTAGTTGTTTCATTCTAATATGTAATAACCGCGAAGGCATCTGAAATATTATAATAGTGTGATACTAGGTCAATAGGACTCTATTAATATAAGACGGGATAAATTAAGGTTGTTGATTTTCATACAAAATACCTACCATTCGTTATGTGTTTTAGTAACATGTTCAGTTATAACTTTATAGTCTTTTTTAATCAATGGTCTTTAATCAACGTTCAAGGTGTGCCCATCTCATTAGGATTAGTAATTAAAACTCGACATTCATGCAGGATTATTGGAGATTAACAGAACAGAAACAACTATAACGGATTTAACTAGCGTATTTATTTTATTTTGTTCGTTTCGAAAACTTTATGTTCCCAAATTCGTAGCTCGACAAAGCTTATCGTAGTATAAAGCTAAAGTGATAAATGATGTTTATTTTTTTATTAATAATATCGGTTCGCCCCGGCTTCGCGGATCCCTAATTTATTTTAAAATATTCTATAGCCCTTGTTACTCCGGGTGAACGTAGCTTCCCAACAGTGAAATAATTATTAAAATCGGTCCAGTACTTTTTGAATTTATTCGTTACATATAAAAATACAAATCTTTCCTCTTAATAATATTAGTATAGATTGTGTTTTGTAACGTTTGCTTTAGTTGAAAATTACAACAAGTAAGCCAGTCTATAAACAACACTGAAACAAATGAAAGAAATAAAAAAGACGTCTACAATTAAACGTAAACAACTAAAGTTAAGGGAGCAAAATACGCCCTTGAGGCAACCTCGAATTTTCTACGTTGGTGTAGAATCTTTTCATTACGTTAAGTAATTTCTTGTTTTACATTGACTTCAATCACCGTAAAAGTCCACTACGAAATACCTAACATACCTGATAAATGACCATATCTGTTACATTCTTAGAGGTAACGTAGTGGCACCAATGATGTACATTTAGGAGAGTGGACTTCTGAATAAAATTAAAGTAATTCTTCATCTTTAAACCAACTGTCCAAACCAAATGTTAATGGCTGACAGTCAAAAGTTACAACTCACTTGGCACAATGCTGACGTGCATATTAAGAAATCGGTTTCCTACTATTTATTACTACTACTTATTAGTTCTTATCGATCATTGGTACCACTATGTTACCTAGATATTTCGAGTGCATAAGTTAAGTCAACAATTCTAGTTATACTTGTTTACGTATAAAAAAAGACTAATTTATTAATCATCAAATCGTTCTCCTAATAACAAACACTGATGTTGATTTATCAATGTAATATGACGTTAGATTGATGACTTTATTTGGGTAAATTATATAATCATAGGTGGTGACTTAAGCAAACTTTGTTTTTGTTAACTACACGCAAAATGCCCATTATGATATACCTAAGGCCGTAGAAATTTCTAGACCTATTCGAATATAACTTCAAATAAATTAGAGAACATTACGACCCTGACCTTTGAGACTAAAATAGCGCAATTCTTAATTGCTTTTCCATAAAGACGCTAAAATTGCGTACTGTTTCAAGAACTTTCAAAGAAAATATACGGTATGAGACATATTAAGCATAATTGTATTTATTCAGTACTAGCTTCTGCCCGCGACTTCGTCCGCGTGGAACTCCTCCTTTTTTGCAGTCGGTTAAAAAGTAGCCTATGTCCTTTCTCAGGCTCCAGACTATCTTTGTACCAAATTCCATTTAAATCGGTCCAGTAGTTAAGGCGTAAAAAGCGTAACAGACAGACAGACAGACAGACAGAGTTACTTTCGCATTTATAATATTAGTAAGGATTAGTTTTAGTCCGCGTCTTCGTCTGCACGATAAGCACCCCCGCGCTCTTCTTATGTAAAATTCCAAATTTTTAACTCTTATAATTTAGGCCCTGCGTAGATATGTTAGCCATTAGGTCAGTATCTCCTCATATATATTTTACCTATGTATTAATCATTTAACTTGGTTACAAAGACATGCTTAATAAAAAATTGCACGGTTTCGATCTTTGTCAACATTTAATTAATCTCCAATTTCATAGCTAAGTCAATAAGTTTACAACCTTTACAGTATCCATTACTTAATTAGGTACTACACTAATGGTGTTTACCACTAACGGTGACTGTCTAGAATAGAAAAGACGTGGCTACTATGAGTGTTTTTACAAATCATATCGGATTATACGTAGATGACTACAGTCGCGTCACAAAGGGGTAATGCCCTTACGCATACTAATGTACGTTCAGTTTCGGGCATGGTTCCATAAAATAATAGATTTATTTGTGTAGAAAACTTCAAACATGTGTCATAACTTAAACAATATATTCTAAACATTAAAATAATTGTAGAGATAAGAAATTACTTTTGCAAATTACATTATTGAGCAAATCAAATTTGTTCAGAGTCAATTCAGGTAGGGTTAGCCGTAGGTCATTGACACACTATGCTATTTAATTACCTACCCTGTAATCAATAGGTGCGCGCGATAAAGTACATAGTGCACGCCTTGTTGATATAATAATACTAATGCTAGACTAGCTTAGTAATATTTGCAAAAAAACCAATGCACTGAAAAAAAGCTTAGCTACTTTCTGTGTAACATTACGAGCCGCTGTTTTAACTAAAAACAGAGGAAAGTAAAGTACAAAAAATTAAAGTCTAGTAGTGTAAAGTTTTCACGTCAGCATATAAATTTTATATACTCGTATACGTAGGTGAAATCCGTTATAGTTTCTTTTATTCCAAGCTTCCAAGCAAGAAAATCTTAAATAATATAAAAATATTCATAGTAGTAAATTACTTATATGTAACTTTGAGCTGTAAAATTTACTAAACTTTACTAAACTCGCATTTACAGAATTTCGTCCAAAAAAATTAATGTGTACCTATTTTATTCGTAAGAAGTCAGGGCGTATAACTTGCATAGTATTAATAGAATACGTCATATATTTTTACGTCTGAACTCAAAGAGCAATTTAAAGACTTAGGTAGGTACGCGTTTATTACATTAGGTACTGTAGTTAAACGGCTTTTTTACTTTAAAACTTAATCATTATATGAAGGCGTAAGAATTTTAAAAGAAATAAATTGCACGAGACAAAGTAAAGCGGTCGGGGCCTTACGGTTCATTGACACCGGCCGAGTCGATTGCACTTTTGTGCAAGATGCTTGAGTCCAGATAGTCCACTTCAGGCACACAATTTTTGTAGCCTTACTAAGGCTGTTTAATGGTGTTCTTATACAGCTGTTGTTCAGCTTATATATACAGAATTGCTGTGTGCTGTTCGGGTTGTTAGTTCTGCTGAGTATGGATGGTAATCAAGTTTAGTTTATTTACTCCAAGAGAATTTAAAGTTTTGCGAACTCGATTGTTTACCGATTTTTTTTCTTCTATATTTATCAGGGATATTCTATTTCTAAGTCATCACGAACACCAAAAATCACTGGCAGTAGGTACCTATATAAACAATACGAGATGCTTTGGAATCAAACAACTATAACGGACATAAATAAATTACGAGAGTTAAATCCGTTATAGTTGTTTCATTCCAATGTGTAATAACCGCGAAGGCATCAAAAGTTATTAAAATACATGCTTCCATACGCTACCTCACATACCTAAATACCGTTGCATACATATATCCTCAATGCCTGAATACACAGCTTAAGACAAACTTTTGAGCATCTAGTAACGCTGGTAACAAAATAATTCGTCATTCATATTTGTATTCGCTGCACTAAGCTGTGAAAGCGGCAGGCAGTCGGCCGGAATGTAATCAATGTATAATGTGATAACAATAGTTGCAATTTTGTAACTCGGACAAACGACAGACGCCAATATAGATAGATGGCACACTGACTCGATTCTACGATTGTCATTTATTTGTTATACATTGAAATATTACTTTGAACTGTGTCTTAAAACGAGTTATCGTGCTTTGCAACGCAATAAGTTTAATTATTAAGTGTTTTGTTTTTGGAGCTAGTATCTATACTAATATTATAAAGCTGAAGAGTTTGTTTGTTTGAACGCGCTAATCTCAGGAACTACTGGTTCGAATTCAGAAATATTTTTTTTGTTGGATAGAACATTTATCGAGGAAGGCTTTAGGCTATATAACATCACGCTGCGACCAATAGGAGCGAAGAAACAGAGGAAAATGTGTAAAAAACGGGTAAAATATGAAGCCTTATGAAGAATTACTATTCCACGGGGACGAAGTCGCGGGCACAGTTAGTATTATTATAATAAGGTCATGTTCGTATTACTTCGATAAAATCAAATTTACCTATATTTTATTTTTGTTATTAAACTTATAATAATAGTAAGTTCATGTAAAAGGCAAGAAATCAACGTGATTTTAACATGACCCGACTTTAAAATAATATCAAAATCAAGTAAGATAAGTATTACCTTATGGACTCGAAGCTTTACAATTCTTTTTTAAACATCTTAATCTCATTATTACGTTTTGAAAGTCTCAAGATACCATCGTAATTCTCACTTATAGAACGTAAGCGACAAAAGAGATTTATCAAATTTAGCACACTGATATGAAAAAGTCTGTATATTACATAACGAATGTACGTATAAAAACATACGCTCCTTCATTTTTTATTTTCATATAAAAAATAACAATTGACGGCTAAGTAAAACGCACAACTAACGTCAAGGACAAGCTTGCCTTTACATTTGTATCGACTGTATCTTTTATTTAGTTTGCATAAAAAAATCCTACTTTAGCAATATCCCTATTCAGAATACGTAATTGTGACCTATTTCTACTGGTGCTTAAAGGATAGGTCTTATCCATGACCTGAATCTTTTATCACGTACGAGTATATGTTTGTGCGGAATATTTACGGATCAAGAGTATTATTTTCACGTCATGTATTTTATCTTAAAATCTGCAATAAATCAAAATAAAGTGATTCTACTGCGAACCTAAGTTGCATCGAGATGGTGTCAGAACACTTTCATTACAGAAAAGTGATCGATTATTCGCTTTGTCCGTCATCAATAAATAAACGCGAATTTTCATACGACTTAAAGCTAACTTTCATTCGTCAAAGTTACGTAACATTACGACAGTTGTGTTAAAGCAAACATCATCGATTTTAACCAGCCATTAGATTATTACGACTCTAATAATCATTGACCCGTGGGATTTCATATCTTCCGCAATACAAATGAATATAATCTGTGACGTATTTCGAAGAACGTAAATATTATGAACTGTAGTTGTTATGGCTAGTTTAATAGTGAGACTTAAATGCATAGTCAATTCAGAACGTCAAAATAAATAACACTTATAGGTTACATTAACTTTTAATACCTTCGCAGTTCTTACCTGAACAACGCGTTGTTAATGATAGTTGTTTGATGTTTCATTCCGTTGCAACGGAATGAAACATCAAACAACTATCATTTAACTAAAAAATACATTTGATCAAAAATAATTGCTACATGTTTACGGGGTCTTGATCGATTTCAACAATCCCTTTAAAATATATCTCATCAATCATTTTAAAAGTAATTCCTATTTAATATCTCATTACTATCTAACAGTGTAAAATCACGTCTTTCGTATCAGTTATAAGATATCCAACGAGTACCGAAATTAGAGGTTTCATTTTTATGAGCAGCGTATTTTAGATTTCGTATATAAAAACCATAAATATAAACGCTTACTAAATACAGTAGTTGTATTTTATGATAGCTCCATGATTACAGACTGTGCTTAATTGGAATACGATTTACGACTTTCATTTTTTAAGTTTGCGTACTTGTCATATTTCTCGCTATTATAGATTATAGACTGTTCTTTACTAGTGTGTAACTTGCGACGCTGTCTCGAACCTCGCGAAAGAATTATACAAACAACAGTTTTTATAAGCACACACATCTGACTTAAGACTTTTTCGATTCGTGCGAAATATGACATGTGCCTTACCTGTTTAACAGCTCCATCTACATAATCCTCACACGTGTTCTTGGCGAAAAACGTCTCCACGGGGAAGGTCCGCCCGGGGATGGTGAACGTGGGAACGTTGCCGAAGAACGTAGAAAACTTCGTCGAGTCCATCGTGGCTGACGTCACGATGAGTTTGAGGTCGCTACGACGCGCTACCACCTGTAAAGACAATAAAAAAAATGTTTTTTTATTACCAGAAATTGTAGGAATAGGATACCTTATACATAATATCAGCGTTTAATAGACTTTTAAACACCAATACTCGTTAATAATAGCAATTATATTGGATAATTTCACGGTCGACAGGCGCGGGTGTAATTTTTGCGAAACATGATAAAAAACTGTCGCTATTTGTGGAGTCGTGGTAAAAAAAATAATTGGAAAATAAATCTAGCTTTGTATAAAGTCTTTTTCAACTTTGTTGTTTTTCTTTAGATGACCTTAGACGAACGACAAATTGAGCGGAGTTGTTTATTTTTTATACAACTATTATGTTACTTTTCTTAGGTTTCTTTTCTTAATTCAATGACTTAGATATTCTTAATAGAATTAAAAAAAATATGAAAATAAAATGTCGTGAATTCGGGTCTAATATTTTAAGTACTCTTAGAGAACTGTCTTGTTCTAATGATTTATCATTATAAAAATTCACATGCTTGTAAGCGTCAGTAATAGGCACCTTATCTTTACCCTCCAGTCCTATATAAGGGCCATATATTCGCTTCAATAGACCTAATACACTTTTATCTCCAAACGCAGCTATTGCGACCAATTTTCTGTTACAGCAATTTGAGCCTACTCTGAGAGAAAATTGGGTATATTCTTTAATGCATTCCGCTACTGCTAAATTAATTCGGATTTTATCACACAATACAAGTGATATATGTTTCATTCATTTGACTGGACACCCAATTAAGTTAGAAATGATCAAATTACTTAAGTTTACCGTAATAATTAGTTACCGATACGTACTTGCATTTATGTTTACTTATTGATTAACATAAAATACTTGTATCAGTGTTTACAATATCCTAAACAATATTATATTATTGGGTAGAACTTAACCTACATTATATGTACAATCTTTTAACAATTTAGAGTCTAAACCAAAAAATAAAGAACATTTACAAGTAGATGATGTAAAATAAGAATACTAATAACAATATGTATTGCAGATCATATTACCTGTATCATTAAAGTATCAATACATAGTATAAAACAAAGTCGCTTTCGCTGTATGTCCGTATGTATGCTTAGATCTTTAAAACTACGCAACGGATTTTGATGCGGTTTTTTTTAATAGATAGAGTGATTCTTAAGGAAGGTTTATAGCCCCCGTGTGAAGCCGGGGCGGGTCGCTAGTATAATATATAATAAAATTAGTAAATATTCAAAAACTTTCATTTTTCATATCTAGTAAGGTAACATATTGTTTGAAATTAAGGACACTGGGTAAAGTACCTACTACGTTTTATTGGTTCATCTAATCTCTACATCTGTGACCTGCGCTTACGCACGGACCCGTAGATGGCAGCCATCTTGCGAAATTTGTTAAACAAACATGTCCTTAACATTTTTGTGATTCGAAAGCTAAGAGTTATAGGTATTCGTATTCGTTTCACAAAACTTGATAAGAAAATTGCGAAGCTTTTGTAAAAATGAACTGAATGCAAATTAGATACATCTTTGCGTGTCTGTCTCTATTTGTATCGTAAATTATATGAAATGCGATATAACTTTTATTGTGTATTCGAATCGAGGACTGACGTCTTTGGTTGAACTTTTTGTCAATTTTAAATACATCTTATCGACTTAATAATTCTGAAACTTATATACTTAAGGTAGGCATCATTAAAAGTGTAAGAAAATAGCCCAAACTACCCTTGTATATTGTATAGGTACTTTACCCCTGTCCTTATAAGTATATCATGCTTCAAATATAATTCTGATACTCTTGTTAATTAGTAGGTAGTACGGCAGTAAAAAAGTGTTATTTACCTTATAAATAGACACGTGCAATTAGAGAAAGCGTATGCGGATTCGCTGTCAACATGTTTTGTGATATGACACGACGATACGCTCTGTTTGCTATGCGCTTGCGACGCAAATTTGACAAAGGATTTTGTTTTTGCATGCACCTGCGATGATAAATTTAATCTGTGTAGGTATATTATTATATTATAAAGAACTATGTATAACTACTTAAACTGTCGTCAGCAAATAAAATAAAATACGCGAGTTAGATATGTTATACTTAGTTGTTTTATTTCAATGAACTAGAATTTTTATTAATTCAAATAGAAATATATAAATCAATGACAATATATTTTTTTAAATGTGGCAAATTGTAGAAATAAAGCGCTTCTTATATTAAAGTGATTTAATTGATGAGAAAGTTTTCAAAACTTAATTTTGTGCGTAAATAAGGATTACTTGAACAAGGACTGACGTTGTTTTTGGCGACTGTCAACTGGTTACGGACGAGCTTCGAATTTAATTCCGTCACAAACATTGGAACCAATATTTTGTAAAATGAGAGCAGAAAGTTTAAGTAGACATCTACAACAAACATTGGATCAGATAACGAAGCCAATATTTTCGTAACTGACAAATTAGAGCAGATTCTTTGAGCTAAATCTGTACTGAATTTTTTATCGTCTTAAAAAAAAAAAAGTTTAGTATCAGTTAAATTTAGAATCAACCTTCGTTACAGACGAGCCCCCAATCACGTAACGATATTAATCCGTCCGAAGAACGATTTCAAGCGCCTGATTGGATGTAGATATTTAAATTTAGAAACGGTATCTATTACTTGGAAATTTGCCGAATAACGATTGAATTGCGTGTTATACGTATGTCAATGGCAAAAAATAACCTACTTTCGGAATAAGAAATTTACGTAAAATGGCATTTAACTCAACTATATTAATAAAGTGAACCATTGATTTTTTGAAATCGTAAAAGAGTTACGATCGTCTTTTCACAGAAAAATAACACTCATAAAACGAATGTAAAAATTCACGTGATATACAAATTTAACCACTGTGACGTCACAGCGTACGTGCGCCCTCGACATTGATACATGGTCGCGAGAAAATATTGAAAGCCACGCAATTTTCTAAATATATCTCAGTTATTTTAACCAGCGATATCTCTATCTTTATCAATTAGATGCACTTTCAATTATAGATACGGCATAAATTGCTACGGAGTCTAACGATACCGATACTCCTCGATTGTCCATTTCCAATGCACTGATTAAAATCAGAAATATGATTTAATAGGAGATAATTATTATGCCCGATCACAGTATACACAATAGTTACTGTTTTAAATAATCTGCATTTGAAATTGTACCAATTCATCATCATCAGGAGTATTATGTTACCTACCTAAATTGTTATATGTACTACCTATAGGGCCAACTAGCATTCAGATTGATCGAATCACCAGTTTGTTTCTTATATTTTAAAAAAGTATTTGTTTTTAGTGTCGCTTTTTAAAGTCTCATATTAGTAAAAATAATAGAATTTCTTTTTTGATCATCGGTCCAATAGATAAAGCAATACCTAACAGTTTCACTGTGACGTCCTTTCATTGTTTTATATTGTTTGCTAAGAAATAGCGACGTCTAGACTTCTATATTTAGGTACGCAAATCAGTCTAAAATAAGTCAGCTACAACTTCGTGACATTTAAATTTTATTAACTTAGTAGAAAACTGGCTCTCAAATTCCGGTGACGTCACTTTCTTAATACCCACGAATGTAGGTACAGTTTGTAAATTGTTCGTTAATTTTATACCCGCAGTGCGAAATCCGACTAGACCAGCTAGGAATGTTGCCAGCTCTCCAAATAGGGCAATGTACACATTACCCTGTGGTAACCCCACTAAATTGTCGCCGAAACATTTTTTGACATGACAAAACTTTTAGCACACAAGGGAAAACAAGTTTGTATTTGAGCGTAGAATGCATGAAGTATTGATTATATTACAAGGACAAGGAAAACATAACTTTATCTCTGTCCGCTTAAAATTTTCTTCAACACTTTTTGATAAAGTAATGAATATTACCTATGATATTAAATCACCCTTATGTACATTTTATAGATACACTATCAAAGGAAACTCAGAGCCTTATTGAGTTTTTTCTAGTTTTTTCCACATCTGGGACACGCCACATGTGACACCGACCCTTCGCAAGTCATAATAAACAAATTGGTGATTTATGATTTTACTTTCGAAAGTAAAATATACAAAAAAGGGACTTAATAGCTTATAAATATTTAAATTACCTCCGACGTTTCGGATGTGGCGTTGCAACCGTAGTCGCGGAGAGCGATTTTTGTATAACTAGCTTCTGTCCGATACTTCGTTTGCGCACAATAAGCTGCCCGTTTTATCCGCTTAGAAAGTGAATTAAAAGAAAAAAAATAAAATAAGAAAAAACTTTCTTAGTGCTCCCCTACGTTATTAAACGAACTCCTGTATAAAATTTCATGTTTCTAATCCTTACACTTTAGGCCTTGTGTTCATATGTCAGTCATTAAGTCAGCTTCTCTTTTTATCATAGATAGATATAATATTTTTTGTAGTTTCAAAAAGTATCTAAACAAAAGATGTGCTTAGATAATAGTATTTGAACTACAAATCTACTTTTAATGTTGAAACCCGCTGTATCAAACACCACAATACCAGGTATAACGTGCGATGTAACGCGAGGAGAATTGCGCAGGAGTCACTACCACCGATTCCACATCGAACCGGATTGATCTGCACCAACTTCATGGAAGATAGTTATTAAAGCCCTTTGTATCGATTAAGGTAATAACGATGTTATTGGTGGGAAGCAGGATGTAGGTTTATATAGGATGATGGCACTTTACGAATAATAAGGCGAGACTTTTTGAGATCCAAATATAAATGTTCTGATACAGTATACTATGTTAAGATATTTTTATTAATAAAAAAAGAAATATGTAGAAAATACATTACTTAATGTCATTAAAGATGATAAGCAATAGTGTAACGATCAGTGATTAATTAGTTTTAAAAACCAATACGACATAAAAAGAAATACAGATTAATGTAAAAATAAGATCATAGGTTCATACGTAATACCTATATAGATAAAAGGTAAATTAGATCACAGTCATAAAATTCTAGGTTTACTATGATATCCCATAAAACAATGCGGGGGTGTAGAAAGTAAGCTGGTTTGCTAGATAGGTCTCATTTGAGTATCTACTACATAAACAAAATTTATGGTATGTACGCGAATGCAATGATTGTTATTCAAGAGAGCAGACCCGCCTACACTTTTCATGTACGTAGTACAAATAACAAGACATTTAAAGGCTACGAAAGAAGCTGTTTAAGATATAAATTCTCTACCACAATTCCTAAAAAATAATATGAAACCTGATAATGAATCAAATGAAAAACGAATAATGCAGGAGAAAAAGACGAGGTCGTAAAAACCAGTTTATAATTGTCAAAATAGCTTAAGTTTTATTTGATTGCGTCATTTTACATTTTGCTGAAATTACTGTACAGTTCGGCAAAATAGCAAAACCAACTACCTAATATGTTACGGTATCTCGAATTGTTTTGACTTGCATAAGTATGAGTTTCTTATGACTTGGTCTACTGGTAAAGTGATCTAATCAGAAGTTGACATTCAACAAGCCGTGCATTATCCAGCCTATTGTAGGGTGTAAATAATACGCCGTAGGCTAAGCACTTAACTTTCATGGGTTTTCTCTTTAGGCCTTATATCACTTCGATCTCGTTTATATGGCATGTTAAAGTATGAATTTTATGTTCAACGGTATTTTATTATCAAACGCGTATTTACTTATTTATTACTTAGCTTATGGTCAGACCTGGCTCCTAATGACTACTTTACATTCTTATTTGTATATTCAACGTTTAACCTATTTCAACCCACCCACTTAATGGTTCTAGTACAATGAACTAATAAACAATTTCCTCTGATTCACTGAATCAAACTTGTTATGTCAAAGACATCGAACAATTTACAAGAAAAGTTTACAAAATAAGTACTGAGTTATCAAATCATAAGACCTGTCATATGACGCATTGACATAGTGAAAGATGTACGGTATGCACTACTTTGGCAAATGTTATATAGTATATAGTATTTGACGTCACAATTGTCAGTTTGCGTCAACGGATGTCCGTGGGCGATCACCTTTGTCTGAACAATAGGAATTTTAATGAAGATCTGAACTTTACTGACAACGAATAAGCGGGACCAACGGGTCACTTTCGGAATAGTATACCAGGTGAAGATACATTTAATGTGAAATAACAAAGAGAAACAAACAGTGAGTAAATATGTAATGTCATACTTCATTTGAAGCGATCAATAGGTGAGATACCCACGGATATGTCTACGTGGAAGGTAAAGGCTTTGAGAATTTATTGCATATATCACCAGTCAGTCAATTTGTGATTGAGTTTCATTCATATCTTTCGTGAATTTCTGTCCGCTCATTTTCCGTTCAATCTTCCTGATTGTTAAAGTCCCGTAAAATTAAATCATAGCTGTCGCAATAGCATTTGATCGATTTATATAAATAATACAGTGGCGAAGAGAAAGTCTAGAATTTACATAATAATAGTAAATTCGCGGAAGCAACTCAGTTTCATGGACCAAGTAACTGTTCTGATGCGAGCAAATCGCTGTTTATGTAGCTTTAAATGTGTTGCAATAGTGTTTAAGAATCATTTGGATACGGATATCTATGAAGCACTTAAATTGTCTGAGAATTACACAACTTTTTATTAAGTTGATATTGCAATTTGTAACACTATTACTCCGATTTTCCGAGTTAAAGCATCAACAGGCTTTCAATACATGTATATTGTATTAGAAGAATTAACGGTAGAAAATTATTGTTACATATTCATTACGTTACTAATCTCAATATAGTTCGTAACAATATGATAAAATAATAAACCACTTCTGTTAGTACATAACATATATAAGTAGTTTAGAAATGTAACAATGCATTACTAGTCCAGCCTTAAGGCATCTACGTACTTTGCAGTAAATTGTAATCAGCTCGTCACTATGTATATTTAAATAAGATAATATTACGGTAGCAATATAAGTGACGTCCACAGTTAATTAATTTATTCAGTTGCTACATGGACTGAAATACTAAAAGTACCTCCCTTATATATTTAAAAGTACAGTAAGTATATTTCGAATATCGGAATAAGTGAACGTCGTTTAATTGAATCGTCAAGGAATGGATTTAAGGGTTTTTGGGTTTAATGATTTACAATAGGCTGGATTCAGGAGAAAGGGAAATGAGGTCCCCAAAGGGACGCTATTTGAGGGTTTCGTTTTATTTTTATGTATGTATACGCCTACGCTTATGCTAAGAGATCATTCAGACATTAAAAGAATAATGGAACTACTAGAAAATAATTCGTGGTCATATTTTTACAGTGTTGTATTTTTCAGTAAAAGTAGCATTCCATTTGAGAAGATAGAATCAGATAGTGACGAAAGCTTAAAATACGACGCACGTTGACACGTGCCGAATCTAGTTCAATACCGAATCTGATTGAAACACCCTCACCGTTCAAGGTTACTATCTGGTTTGTTGGCATATTATATTACGTTGTCTATGTCATTAGCTGACACAGCGCCTCAGACGTCCACATGATGTCACCTTATACTATCGAAAACAATTGCCAATTCATATCAATGCACGTTAGATAAGGCTTTTGGAATAGGTCAAGGAATGATACATACGCAGTTAATCATCGATGACTTAAATTATATTATCTTTATGACTTTTACACGTATCTTTATTTTCATTATATAGTAATACAAGCGGCATAATAAATGAGGTATAATTTATTGATTTTTATTTATGTCCGGATAGTCAGGAGTCACGCATCAGCCGTGGAACTACATTGTTTAATATGCAAGTGGGTCAGGCGATACACCGCACCCAGAATTCCAGCCAATCAAAGAAACGGAAATATCGACATTTAAATCAATCATACGAAATACGTGGGAGGATTGGTGTTCCCACGAATAGCATTAGAAAATAGAAATAATTATTTGCCAGTCTTACATATCTTAAGTAGAGATGGTGCCATTTCGAGCATAAAAAATAAATCGAGCACGAAAACGTTGCCATAATTGGCAAGAAAGCAATCAGAAACATTAGTATTTTCCTATGCAATTCAATACGTAGTATCACCTATTCGTTAAGTTATTTGTAATGAGGGCCACCGCGTGTCAGAAATCCGCTAGATGCGCTAGTGTAGAATGAGGTCCAGCTGTCATACGTACCACCAATCACATTGGCCCTCATTAGCTGCACCCAGCTGTTACATTGGCATCGGATAAAGAAAGAAGCTTTTGAGCCAATTAAGAGTGTAAGCTACCTGTGTACTACATCTATTATAATATTTCGTTGAGGTACACACACTTCATGTATCAGTAGTACCAATTTCAAAGATTATTAATGCCTTCATGAATTGTTACCCGAAAGTATATCAGTTTAATAATAAAAGAGTAGCGATGAGTAAACGTGATATCACCATGTCTGATGGTCATTGGCGACAATTCGTATCATGTGCGAATCGAGGTTCAATAAAGTTTAATAAAACATATATTTTTTAATTGTAACCGCTGATTCTACTCGGTCAACGATGAGCTATTTAAAGAACATATTCGGACAATTTAAATTTCTTTGCTAATTTATTTTAACGACCACGTCTGGTGCTGTCGGGAAGCTACGGAATTTGTTAGTCGAGTTATATTGATGTCCTGTTACTGAAATTAATATTTTGATTTTCAATTGGCGTTTATTATTTTTATTTTACTTCACTTTCATACTTACAAAACATATTAAAGAAAACGTCTTTCATGTTATAATGAACAAAATTTTCCTAACAAATAATTTACCCTATGTCAGAGTAATGAAAATATTCGTTTCATTTCAATATTAGTTCACTTTAGATATAAATTATAATATCCCTCTAGCGACATTATTTACAAAGATTTCGACAGTTTCACTTCCCCATAAAACAGCGTATTTCAAATCCGTTAGCACGTAGTCGTAAGCGTAACTTTTCCACTGATTACAAAAGTACTGACAGATGCTTTCTCAAATAACCATACTAGTAAGTGCTACCCGTGCAGTTTACACCTGATCCTCTGCGTCACAATACAATCTTGCGGTTCAAGTAATACTTGACTCAATCCTTGGTCACGCACGTGGTGGAGAGCGTGGCCTCACGAGGAGGGCGATGGCGCCGACTGTTCCGCATGGTTTGAGGCTGCTTGAGTTCATTTAACATATTCATTGAGCTTGTCGTGTAGCCTGTAGGCTATGTGAGAATGTATTTGAGTGACCATTGGCATAATCGGTCACTTGGTAGAATTACTTTATCAGGACTGGACTAGTCTATTTTGTGAAATATATCATTGATAATGATTGTGAGACGGGGTTATTTGATTATGTATTTAAAACACCTATTATTGTTAAACGCAAGGCCTTATCCATATATTGTTAATATTTATTAGGATACAGATATTTTTTCGTCTTATTAAGAGAGTGAGGCATACAATACTAATACAGTAGGTAAATATTTTATTACCTTTTCTGTGTAAGATGAAATTGAGGAAAGGAATATAAAAACTAACCTAAGTTACCGAATAACTTTCTTTCTTTTATTTGCGAATTTAGTTAAAACAATGACGCGGCTTGTAAAGAAAAGATAATTTTCTTCAACGTAAAAAGTGCTTTGTTTATAAAATACTTTTATCAATAAGTAGGTATTAACATAGACGATGATTTCAAAGATTATGACTTTTATCAATTGATATTTAGATAACAAAATACTCTTTCCAGCATGTTCATGATTTTTCCAATCATATCATAGACTGGAGGTAAATATTTGAGCACCTTTGATAGCTAAGAGATAGTTGAGGCCGACTGTACCTACTCAGCAAGTGCCGAATATAAATCAAACAAAGTACAGCCGATGCCATAAAATCCACATGGGTCATTAGCTGTGAAAGCTCACATTAATTATATAAGGTGTCAGGTGTTTATTTCATTATGTGATTATTTATGTACATTGATAAACGATCTGCTGTCGAATGTAAAATTATATTCAATATCGAGTTTGACGCTAAAATATTACTGTAAAATATTTTTGTATTTATGAATAGCTAACTTATTGTCACCAATAATGTAAGGTACTTGCTTCAACAAAAAAATTAGCGGTATTTTAAGGAAAATGCATTTTTTACATCAATTAAACTAGTCGCAAATTAAACAGAATTTAAAAAAATATACATACATATGAAACCATCAATACGATTCGACAATATCTCGATAAAGGAGCACCGATTTAATAAAATATAATTCTGTGACCATAGTTTATTATCGTAATATTTACTAATCCTTACTAATATTATAAATGCGAAAGTAACTCTGTCTGTCTGTCTGTCTGTTAAGCTTGAAAGCTTAACAGACAGGCTAAAACTACTGGACCGATTAAAATGAAATTTGGTACAAAGAAAGTCTGGAACCTGAGAAGGAACATAGGCTACTTTTTAACCGAGTACAAAAAAGGAGGAGTTCCACGCGGACGAAGTCGCGGGCAGAAGCTATTACATATATATAATATAAAACACGTAATAGGTACATCCTTAACACCGTTCGCTTATCATTTAGCGGGTCAATGCATTTAAATAACTACAGGAAAATACAACATACAAACTGCACCGAGCATATAAAACGTTAATGATAAAGAAAACTGCGAATATAGTGGCCGGTACTTAAAAACATAACTCGACCCAGACCTAAGCATATAAACACAGAATACGGTAGAGTGCAAGTGCATTTATGGACTCTATATACTTACAAATAGAGTATATTTTCAATTTTGACATCATTATCGCGTTTATTAACGTCATGCGTTGATACATTCATGCTATTCAATGCAACTGGGTGTGACTTGTATATGGATAAAAATAGAATCGCCTGTATTGCTAATTGCATTATGCGTTTAAAATGTTGTTTATATTAAAACTTGATATATTGCAAATTGAAAGATTACCTATTGCAAGGTCGTAGTGACGAATCGTTACAACCTGTAGGTATAATATGTATTTAGTGTTTTCGATAAGATACAATTTATATACCTACCTACTTAAAACATAAAGATTTCGACTAAAGACAACCATACAATTGTAAGACCATAGACCTGTTTGCAGAAAAGTATTTTTAAAGAATATTGATTGAATATAGTAAGAAAGGAGATGCTACAAAAGAAACACTTATGTGTGAGCTTAAAATCTGGCTATACCTACGTTTGGGAAAACAAAAGCCGTTCATTATGTATATTATATAACATATGTTTGCTATTTATTGTCTCCATAAGTGCGCCATTCAAATGCTCTTAAGGTAGTCCAATGCCAATGGATGTACTTCCCACTAGGATAGTAAAAACAGCTGATTTACGATGATCTTTACGATCAGCCTTCTTGTACAATAGCAATCTGGTGGGAGGAACTGTCGGTGGCAGGAATGCAGGAACTACGCGGAACAGTGACTGCGATGGTGAGGACAATGCCTACGTCTTAGATACTACCTACATAACGTTTGTATCGTAACGACATTATATAAACTAACTAGCTGACCTAGCGAACTTCGTACCGCGGGTATAGAGGTATTTTATTTAAAAAATAGGGGTAGTAGGGTGAACATTTAGGGACGCATATATTTTTTTATGATGAATCCTGAAAAAGTAAATAAATATACTTTAGGGTGGACACCCCTTAATATTTGGGGAAAAAAGATGTTGACCGATTCTCAGACCTACCCGATATGCACACAAGGTTTCATACAAATCGGTTCAGCCGCTTCGAGTTTGGCAACTAACACTGCGACACGAGAATTATATATATATGTACTAGCTTCTGCCCGCGACTTCGTCCGCGTGGAACTCCTTTTTTGCAGTCGGTTAAAAAGTAGCCTATGTCCTTTCTCAGGCTCCAGACTTTCTTTGTACCAAATTTCATTTAAATCGGACCAGTAGTTTTAGCGTGAAAGCGTAACAGACAGACAGACAGACAGACAGAGTTACTTTCGCATTTATAATATTAGTAGGGATATATTACATTAGATTTTATAAAAAACGCGAACTATTGAGTGTACCTATGTAAAAAATATATACCTACTGAAAAGTAGTTTGTATATAATATAAAAGAGCAGCGTTACACTATCGTTAACTCGGTTTACTATGAGTGTGAAATTATAAGCATAAAATCAATATAGGCGAGTAAAATGTTCCAGTTGATTTATTCCAATATTCGATTACACGTTTATTTATTTTTGGAGTGTTTTTAGGTACCTATTCTCACCAATTATACAACTACATGAAGAAAGAACCATTACAAATGCTTAACTGCGCATAATGAAAAGTTCTGCATTGTTTAGGTTAATTATGCATATTTAGTAATTATTTACGTTTCGGTTAATTAATTAATTTAAACGATTAACTAGTGTTGATATCGTTTGAAACGTGATGTATTTCACATTACTAATTCTGAATTCCACTACATCTGGCAATGTCACTGGCACGCAATAATTGGCATTGCGAACTGAATCGATAACTTATCGACTGTCATTTTATCACGTATTTTATTGTCCTAAATATCAATAGATTTAAGTAATATGCACCTTAGCATAAGGTACCAAGGTCCTGTTTCGAATAAGAGCTTTAAAAGGATGAAGAGTGTAGAATAATCCGGATTTTGTTTGGTTGGCCTAATGACTTGAATAGCGTTTGGAAAAAGACCAACGCATTTCAATTCTGCGGAATATTAAGAGGAGAAAATACCTTCAATGGTGCACGAAGGCTTGATGAGAAATATAGTATTTTAAAATAATAAACACCTAAATATTACGTATAGCTGTATTGGTTACACACAAACCGAGAAAGCTCCAAACTGGTATAAATTATAAATAAAAAACCCAACGCCAAGTAAATGTCATCGCTGATTAACTTGTTAAATATATTCTATCAGGTCCATACGAAGAATACGTTACCCAATTATTTGCAAGTAGCTCACTTAGGACTTTCTCCGGAATTATGAAAGAGGCCCTTGGTGAAATAAATTATACAGAAAATGTCCCGATAATCAAAAATCTGTCTAGTATCACCGTGAGTTTGAAGACTTTGTTACCAAATTATATAAAAAGTTACTAAATATAGTGTCTGATTCTTTTCAGTTTAGCATCTTATTGTTACTGCAAAAAGAAACCTAACGTTATAAGTCAAATAAGTCAAGTATATACGACAAAAAAATGCAAATCCTGGTTACAATAAAACGAGAAAATTTTTGTTGCAACGCATTTTATAACCCGTGACATAAATCCATATTTAGCGAATACACAAGTGCTCTAAGGTATATAACGAATATTATGCAAGTGGTAAAGTGCCCACGGGTCTGGAGTATTAATCACGTGGCCCTATGCTAGCTGTAAACAATTTAATAGGGAAAAACATCGTTACGGGCTATTTTGTTATTTACTAACTAAAGGACATACCCAGTAGCATTGTATGTCTGTGCAAAGCGATACCTATTACTGCTCAAAGAATGCTCGCACCGGTTAAGGTTACCTTGAAGTGTTATTCAACCGAGTAAGAAATCTTTTCATGCAAAAATTGTTAGTCAAGTTAATTAGGTATTATCGATTTGTGTTTGCGTGACGGATTATAAGAATCGCTGAGATGTCAGGGAAAGGGGAACATTTTCTCTTTTTTATTTCGCACTTCATTATCTTATTTCTTTTTATGTAATAAATTAAATAGGGTGCCATTTTACATAAGAGCTGCTAGTATTTATAAACAGGTCGCCTATGATGTTATAATTATCAGATGTCTGATGATATACAATTATTCAAGAACTATTGGAATAAACGTCTCCTTTTGCACTGTTTCATCTATCTCTACAGCAAAACCTCTAGAGATATAGGCGTGAACGAGTAACAAACACTCCAATTAATATTAATAAGAAAAAAGTATAAGTTGCTTCTTCTATAGGAAAGTTTTACTTAAAAAAATTCTAGATAATACGAAACTTTGTTTAGCGTTGAACTTTGGTAGAACACTTAATCATTAAAAATAATATAATAAAACAATGCCATACAAGTCGATGTGACATAAGTCTAATAGTAAAATCTTTATATACAGTGTATAAATAAATATAAGCATTAATTGCATAGCCGTGCAGGCCTTGTTAGAGATACGGCTACCCTGAAAGCGATCTAATAATGTCAAGATCGTATTGTAAACTAAATCTACAATTACACCCCAATCATGTGACTAACGCGATACGTGCTCAGGATTACGTACGTGAAGTTATCTGGCGATCAGCCATATGGTTTACACAAGAAAAATAATTTTCGAACCTCACAAAAAGATACAAGACATTTTCAACTCAAGGACTTTTATGTTGAGTTCATTTCGGATTATTTTATAAAAGCCTGTTGGACGTTACGTGCTTGTAAGTTTGAACAGACGGTGTCTCACTACTTCAAGCAATATATTTGCTTCTTTTAATTTTCCAAGTTCAATGGATTTTAAATTATGTTTAAAATTCGCGGGAGCTTATGAGCGCAATGTTGGCGTGTCTCCAAAATAAGTACAGTAAATAGCCTAATCAAAATCACGAACTTAAAAATATAAAAAAAAACGTAAAGACGTAATAAGGTAAGTATTTAGCGATAAATCACCATACTAGTATAGAAGTCATATAATGTCAAAAACAAAACAATTTGGCGCAAGTTTCTAAAACAAACGTTAATCCATAAGAATGTGTTTAACAATTTTGGCTTTGGCATTGACCTGGCGTACCTATTCGACAACCCGTCGACAGACTTCCGTCTCAATTATCGATTACGGCCTACAATTGAAAATTTAATCGAAAGAGACATAAAGTCTGTTTATAGTAGCTTGAACGAGACAATTATTTAAACAACGAAACAATTCACATAAATTCATTTCAAATTTAAATACGTAAAAAAAAAATTGGGCGAAAATTTAATTTGGGCAACAAAACAAAACAGTTTATTTTAGAACACTATACCTACAAAATAACTGTGCGACACAAATACGTAATTAAGTAAAAAAATTGCAACAAGGCAATCTTCTTTTCATTTTATTAAAACTTAAGAAAGTACTTAATGATAACAGCAAAACCGTAAGTATGGTAAACATTGATGACGAAGAAATGTACTTCTATACTTTTAAGACGACTGGCGAGAAGCCACCGATTCGACGCCCGGCGCTGTGAGCGAAAATAAGATGTGGAAATAATGCCGATTGTGTGTGCCAAATGTGCGTGAGGCACGAAGGGACGTTTCAGGAATGTAATTAATATCTATTTACAGAAAAAGATGCGGATAAGGTGGTGCCCGATGATAAGGCAGAATATTAGTTCTGAAATACTAATGGTTTTATTATAAATGGGTAATGTGTTGATGCTTTTGTAGCTATTCGAAATGAACGAAGTTGGAAACATCGTTACATTATAATTCATGATAAATCTAAGGCCTAAAACAAATTCTCCTACTTATGTATGATTAGTAACACGTGGCAGAATATTTCTTTCACTCATTCCAAAAGTATAACAGTGACAGTTGCTTTTTCGCTCGTGTTTAAACCGGTGCAGTTCTATAAATTTCCTTAATTAATAAACATTACATTATTATGCAAGAACAATAAGAAAGCGAATCTATAACGAAATTGAATAACAGAGTTTGCAAATGATCGATATGAGTTCAATGTACCACTGCAAAACTACTATGCATTAATTATACCTAACAGAAATCAATCATCATAATTGATAACTTGATGATATTTATGTAACTTGCAATAATATAATTTACATTGTTGTAGATTTTCTCAACTCTTTAAATCTTAACAATGATTTCATTCACACTCAACTGGAATTACTTAATACTCATAATCTATAAATACTGTGTAACTACAAACTTCCGTCTCAGTCGTTATAAATATTATCTCACAAAATTCAGCATCCTTAAAATTCCACGCAACGAAAGTTGTAGTGTTACTAAGAAAATGTCCCACTCAAGAATGCAGTCTATATAAAGACTGCATTACTGCTATTTTAAGAGCAGGTCCTATGAATGCCTTACAAGGTTATACTCAGCCGTCTAAGGAGACCAACTTTGTAAGCAACAGAATCAATCTTAACATGGACTTATTCGCTATAAGAGGTAAAGAAGGCCTTTGCTTTATACTGTAATAATATAGCCCCAGACGTTTTACAGTATATCATAATATAATAACACTTGAGAGTTGATAATACCATGAATTATATAATGCCAATCAATTGTCCATTCGTAATAAGCGGTATATCAAAACACTTATCATAAACATAAGTTGTAAATGATATGCATTATTAAATCACTTTCAA
Source organism: Polylopha cassiicola (assembly GCA_038024825.1). NCBI lineage: Eukaryota > Metazoa > Arthropoda > Insecta > Lepidoptera > Tortricidae > Polylopha > Polylopha cassiicola. Next base: position 6,719,153 of record CP149044.1, on the reverse strand, counting down.
AGTGTAAGTGGGGCACGGTATAGACGCTTTAAATTACCACTTGGAAATGGCCTTGAGATATTATCTACGTAATTATATGATAGACTGCATTTCTTTTATGTATGAACAACTTTCTGTAAGTACATAACTATTTTGCATAGTTGAAAATTTCATTCATAAATTCATAATCAATTGCCCGGGATGGCGAAAAACTATTCATACGTGGATAAATTTAAAATTGAACAAGCGTTTACTTTTAAAACGAGATAGACTGTGAGTCATTGACCGCTTCTATAAAATTTCTAAACCAGATATTCCCTTCGGTACTTTATTGATAAAATACCAAATAGTGCTGGTACTATAAATAAATTAGAAAGTAACTATGTTTGTGAACATAATTAGCATTCGAGAGGTGAGACTGGTGAGACTGGTTCCGAGGTGGATAACATGCCAATCGGTTGTAATTTGTACGACTAAGCGATATCTATATGATTTTATGATGCGACTAATGATTAGAAAAGGGTCATCGCATCGCATATTACTATTTAAATTATAAATCGATGGAAAACGTGAGTAACTGGGATTAAAACATTAGTTATGTACGTTTTCTAATGGATTCTGTTTCATTTGATTATTTATCATTTATACTATGATTGACTCTATGTAATTGTGTTTAAGTATTATAAGAGGTGTTGTAGCTCATCTTAAGGTTTAGTATAAACCTAGCCACGTTAAATACAGTCACTTGACTATGGTGTCAATCAAGGGGAGACAATGACCCGAACTGCATAGATTTGCAAAGATTTGTTAGCAGTTCCGGATAATTCTTGGTATTTATCGTCGAAATCACGTGACATTTCGAAATTTATTCAAACATCAAGGGCATCTTACCGTTATATGTAGCGCCACTGTGGTAAATACATTAAAGCGAAATAAGGTTTGAAAAACAAAAGCTTGTTGTAAGATAATTTGAAATTTTAATGGTGTGCAATAAATGTATGATTGTCCACGACATAGTTGGCTTGTTGCAAAGAAAAACATTGTTAACATATGGTACGGTCACGTGTTTTGGGTGTTGGGAGTCACATTTTAATGTTATTTATCAGTACTTGTACGTTCCATTCCAAGTTTCACTATTCACGTGAAAATGCATTTATTCAGAGGCATTGTTTTCGTATTTTCATTCTGCATTGTCATCATGACCCATCCGTAGTACCGGTTCCGTTATACATTTCCGTTTCGAATTCCAAATGAATACTTAAAAGTACCTACTGATATAGGTAATGGGTACGATATGATATGTTTTCATATGATATGTTTTTTTGATACATAATAATATGTTTTCGTATAGGATTTATTGCAATATTTAGCATATTTCGACACTTTATCAACATCGTGATGGCACATACAAACTATATTATAATAATTTGTAATGCCTGCGCAGTTATAACACATTGTTATTAAATATAAACGGATTTAACTCGTATAATATTTTCTCGGCAAACGTTTCGGAACATTTACAGTTTCCATAAACGTAGCACAACTGAGCTGTATTAGTCTAACTGTAATAGTCTAACGCTAATGCTTGTACGTACGTACCTACTATATGGACAATGACGGAGCGTAAATATGCATCTGTTATAATTAACGTGCCGAGTATCTAGAGGTTAAGTACCTAGTCAAGTACTATTATTATGAAGTGATGTTATCAAATAATAAATAAGCATTTGACCCCGCATCCGATGACCTATAAATAGAATACTGGCCTAAAGATAACGGAATACGATCAGCCACGGAATTTGCCGAAGTTGTTATTGAAGACTAAATGGAAATAGCTGTTACTTGATAAACTTTCAATAGAATTCTATTTAGAACTAGGAATTGTTGTACTTAGGAGATGGTTTTATACATATTTATTTTAACTTTAGTGCCGAATTGAACATTGTTATTTGGCATCTATAAATATCAATTTGAATCGAGATTCTGAGCTTGTTTGGAAACATTTGTTTAAGATAATAGAACCAACTGTAATAATAGATCTAATTTACAACTACGCAACAACGAAAATAGTATCCATATAAATTAAAAGGCGATGTATGCAAATAGCTCAAAGATTAATAGAGCTATACTCATCAGGGCTAATAATGCCAGAGCTCGTGACATACAAAAATTGATACAATTGTCTCATTAGGCAGAACAACGTAAACAATGCTCCTTAAATATAATCTAATATATTACTTCGTAGCATTGCCAAATGTCTGCGACGCGACGTCGCACCTCTGAGATTTCATGTTTGTTTATAAACAATCTCTGTATACGAACAAATGGTTGACCTTGACCTAAAATAATCTTAAGCAAATTGGCCAACATGATAGCAATCGTAACAATATCTATGATTTAAAAAGATAAAGGATACCGTCAAGAGTTCTCAGCTCAGTTGATGTGTGTGACGAGTGTGATAAGGGGAAACTAAGATGATTTGCGTGAAAGATAAATCGATCTAATCTCAATACATGGAGATTCGATCGATAAAACTGTTCGATCAACGAATAGTAAAATTGTCAATCTTTGGGTGATATCCCATTAAGTACGTACCTACAAACCCATTTCTATTTCAAAGAACCGTTTCTGAGCGTAAGATATTATTGATAAAATTATTGTTAAAAAATTAGAGAAAAAATATAGAATTTTCATTGAGTTTTAGAAACAAAAGTTAAAAATTTTGTTTGAGTAACATTATTCCATATCACTGTAAATTCTCGGTAAAAGAATCATCCATTAAATTAATAACAAGGAATTTGTTTATATTGTTCGGGTTAATTACCCAAATTATACATAATATTCGACATTAGTCTAGAACAAACACGACAACACTTCGAGTTAAAGATCTATTAGTCAGTGCAAGCTTACTTGTAAATGACTCACAAACTGAGATCACTCCATATACAGCTTATAATGTATATGAATCAACGCACTATCTATCACAAGTGACAAATAAATTTCCCTTGTATTTCCTATATTTGTACATTATTGTGCAAGGATACGTTGTACCGGTGCCAATGAAAACATGTGAGACGTTTTAATCTACCGATAGGTAGGATGAAAACAACGCATTACGAATTGAGTCACGGATGTCCGTGTACGAAATGAAACACCTGCCTTAATTTAATTCAGGACTGCACCTTTGTTTGCCAAATGTGATCTAAAGAGCAAAGTATCATACGAATCACGAATGTTTGATCAAGTGTTATCAGATTAGAGCAAGGTCAAAAATGCAATGATGCCATGAAATGCGCAAATGGTGATAAATACGTTTAATTATAACTAACTGTCCGCCCCGGCTTCGCACGGATCATCTTTTTTTATAGCTTATGTCACTCGGGAATAGTGTAGATTCCAAACAGTGAAAGAATTTTTGAAATCGGTCCAGCCTTTTCGCAGTTTCGCAAACAAAACAATCCTTTCCTCTTTATAATATTAATCATTATAATAATTTAATAAACATTCAATAGATTGTTATAAATAAAATGAATAATAAATTGATTTAAAATTACTATGGAAATTTATGTTCCTACATAGATATAGTGTCAACAGTAAGTTCTAGATCATGACAATTATATAACAAATATTAATAATTCAACAAGTCATTAATATTTTTCTAACGATGACATGGAAAATTGTCATATGTAAGTAGGTACATTTAGTGACCGTTTGAGTCGATCTTTGGTTACTGCGTTCTTGTAAACGTGATTGTACAAATCTACTTAAATATTAACTAAATAATGATAACCGATAAGTGTTCATAATAATTTATTAAAGGGGCTTATATTTAAAGCAAGATTGACGACATATAATCTGTTACAATGGAATGTGTAGGTATATTTTTTAATCTTTACTGAAATAATTAGATTATATGATAACCAAATACTATTTTGTATTTATCGCAAATGGGAAATTCCTTAGGCAAGATTTTTTTGGGATATTGTTGTTGAAAATAGGAATAAACAGAAAATCATAACCAATTCACATTAACGCATTTTTTTTTAAATTTTGGTAATAACCAATTTATTCAATCCACGATTCGCATTAAGTAGATACTTGAAATTAAATCTATTAAAAAGAACATAATTATCACCTATTACTTACTAGTTTATTATTTATGTATAAATCAGGTAAGTATATAAATGTAACACGATTTATATTGGAATGAAACATTACGATTATAAAAACTGTAAAGGTTCCAAAACGTCAACCAATAAAACAAAATACGCGACTTAAATCCGTTTAAAAAATATTACGACTCATATCGTTGTATTGAATACAAGCGAGTGGGTGATTCTCATATAACCAGGTAGATTGTAGAGCTTAATAAGTCATCTATACTAATATTATAAAGCTGAAGAGTTTGTTTGTTTGAACGCGCTAATCTCAGGAACTATTGGTTCGAATTCAAAAATTATTTTGTTGGATAGACCATTTATCGAGGAAGGCTTTAGGCTATATAACATCACGCTGCGACCAATAGGAGCGAAGAAACAGTGGAAAATGGGTAAAAAACAACGGGGAAAATATGAAGCCTTATGAAGAAGTGACAGTTAGAAGACTTTGACAGATCTTTGACGAAACAATCGGACGGGCAGGACGACGTCTGCCGGGGCCGCTAGTCAAAAATAAAAAAACGCTGTTCTGAGAGTTAAAAACGATTTATTCAAACTGATCTCAATTGATCCAACGACATTGAGACGACAAATCGAGGAAGCACTTATCTAATGCCGGCCGAAGGCGTGTCAACATAAACAAACCGTGGGTGTTGTTACACAATATCTTTGATAGCAATAATACTCCATACAACATTGATACACTATATGTCAAAGAATATTAATAGTACTAAGACAATAATTTACTTCGCCAAGAAAATTAACAACAATAATTAGAAGCATTAAGAGCGAAATACTATTTTAAAATATCAGTTTTTATTTTTTTTATTTAAAAAGACAAAAACCATAGAAAGTCCCGTCGTTGATTAGTCTTTACATTATCGATGACACACTGAGAACGTCAATTAAAGCTTGAACGCTAAGATAATAATATTTAAGATTGCATGAAGTTTAAAAAGAACTGATGAGAAATAGGTCCTTGAATAAAATTCTTAGAACATTTTTATAGATTTTCATGTACATACTATATATATATTATTGACATTCTGTTACTTTATTAAGTTACTTGTGTATTCAGCTGTTGATTCTGCAATAAAAATAAATAACCGGGGCAACCCTAAAACTTGGAACATTGCCAGACTCTCCCACTTGGTGAACAAGTATCCAGCCATAACACACTTTTTTTCCAAATATGCGTACGACAATGTCTTCAATAAATACCTACATAATAAATAAGGTTTTCATTATACGTGCTGTAAGTTATATCTTATCTACCACGGTATAGGGATGGACTGTAATATATAAAGACTAGCGACCCGCCCCGGCTTTGCCCTGATCCCTTTTTTTATAGCCTATATCACACGGGAATAGCGTAGCTTTCCAACGGTCAAAGATTTTTTAAGTCGGTCTAGTCCTCTAGGAGCCTATTCAATCCAAAGAAACAAACAAACAAACAAACTTCTCCTCTTTATTATATAAGTATAGAAGTATGGGCACCCTAAAACGTGGAACATCGCCAGACTTTCCCACGTGGTTAAAAGGGATCTAAGTATTACCCACTGATATTCCGAGTGCGTAAGGCAAAGTCTACATTACGTAAATTGGCTGTGAATGGTTTTTGTTTTGCGTTCCAATCGGGCAATGCATTCACTTGTCTTTCAGGTGACAAATGAGATAAGATGAGGACGCGCGATATACATACATAATTATAATTATTAGCTGCTAGCTGCTGACGCGTAGACAGTCAGATCATTTAGCCATGTAAGTAACTTAGATAAATTTGTTTAGTACAAATGTATCTAACTACCAAACTAAGCAAAGCGTGTAGGTGCTAGGTATTTGCACGAGACTACCTCAGTCGGGTTACATTGACCCAAGTGAAGGTTATATTGACCTATTGTTTTGACTATGCTGCATCTTAACCTTCTTTTAATTATTTTGGTTACATATACTCTGCAGAGTTTAAATATTAAAATATGAAAAGAAAGTGAATATGATTAAAATAATCAGTTAGACGGGTTTTAAGTACCTACCCCTTAGGGTCAAAGTAACCCGGCCTGACAATAATCGACAGTACTGTTCAGGTGGCAAACTCTAGCATAGAAGTCAGAATCATTGTCCAACAGCCCAACCAGTGCCAACCAACCATGTCGCGGACTTTTTTGCGTTTCTCTTTTGAGTTAAGGCATAGGCAACAAAAGGCATGCACTTTGAACGTCATCATAATTAACTGCATGAATATGTAAACAAAACAGGAATGAAAGCGATAGGATGATTCATTCTACACTCTAGAAAAACCAAGATTGCGGCTGACCGCATGTTAGTAAACCGCACCACTTGACTTCCTTATGCAACCTCTTGTATCTTGTTAAGCCTTGGATTATGTCAGGGGTTATGAAAGATCGATGGGATCAATATGCCTAGGTAACATAATCTTTGACTAATTCCAAAATGTGATAGGATAGGATAGAATTTGCGTCGGGCAAATCTTACATTCTAGACGCAGCCGTTTTATTGTATTGTAGTACGCAGCTGTAAAAGCTAAATTGATGTTCAGCCGAAAACTAATCAACTAACAATACCTACTCAGTGGCTTTCATATTGTGACGTATATTTTGAGTAAATAAACTTTTTTATATTTCTATTTCTAATAATAATAATGGGCATTTAACACAAATTGATTATGCCCCAAACTAAGCAAAGTTCTATTAGATATCCAAGATTCTAATATAAATGCTTGTGCTCACTATACTGACATGTGCCCTTAGTAGAATTCGAACCCGTGACCTCCGGTTTCGTAGTCAGGGGTTCTGATTATAGACCATAAGGTCAATAAAACTGCTTTTAATAGCCGATTTACCTAAGTAATTATAATTATATATTTAATTTATTAAGTATAGGTACCAATATATTTCAATTCAGTCTTTTATCAATCGTGTAGACAATTTTATATCGATTTGAACTTGACTTTAAGCACGTGATTCGGTAAGAGGTTAATAAAATCGCTTTATGTTTTGTGATAAGAAAAGTGTGCGGTTCAGATAAGAATCGAGTTGTATGATAATATATACTTTACTTTATCGTTAAGTCGAGGAAAGTTTTACAGAATGCATATTCTAGAATAATAATAATAAGAATAATTAGGTATATTTTTTACAACCCTAGTAGGTAAGTATCTAACAAAATTTTACGAATGTGGTATATTACAAAACTTATTTTTAGTTGGTATATTTTTAAAAACAGTTTCATTAATCTTTAGGAAATAAATCGAGAGGTCGTTGACTTGTTTCGAAAAGGAAATACAAATATGGCTATGAAGTGGACTTGGTTAGCTTAAATTCCGTTTTTGCAATCTTGTCTCGAATACAGGATGTAAAAAAGTCATATAACTACATAAAGTTTACTTTATGCATCGACAAAATAACTGCCGTATTTAACCTTTCGTATTCATAAGGGCCGGAACAGTATCCAAATATAGATAAGCATCACTTTTTAATTTGTTTTTGTTACTACATAGATACCTATGTTTTATAATTATTATATTAGCTTTATTAGAATAGACACCTTACATTACAAATGTATTTTTTTTTTTTACTTTGGCTGTTATATTATAGGTATATTTACTTGGTACAGGCGAATGAACACGGAGGTAAAAGCCAATAATTAATAAGTTAAATTATGCTATACAATAATTTAAAACGTATTTCAATTTCTTATTAAAAAACATATTTCTATTATAAAATAATAAGTAATACTCATATCTATCAAACTGTACATAATAACATAGTACACCTACAATTGAGATGGTAAAGTTTAATTCTGATAAAGAATAATCATGTCTCAAGACTTCGGTGAAAGTAACAAATTACAATCGCGCCCTTAGACTATGGGCCCATGTTAAAAAAATTATGGGTCATTTGAACCACCAGATGACCTATGTAGAACGATATAAGAGCATAAAATAATAAGATTTAGCATTGTGCCGTCACTTGTAAGCTGTCCAACTGAGTGCAGGTGAGAATTCAAAAGTACAGGTAGAGTGAGTACATTTTGGTCATATATTTTTGAACGGCATTGTTACCATCGATAGATCCATGAAAAATAATACTAAAACGCGTAGTGCCGTAAAAAAATGGTGATCCAAAAAGTCGGATTTTTTTTTTGATTTTCCGACATTTTCCAGGGTGAATTTGGTCATTTGATACAGTACGGCATCAGTTTCATACTATTTCAATACTGCTTCTAATCCATCATTCCGCAACGCCGTAAAAAAATCAAGCGACAAGGGGAAAAAACCGAAGGTTGCAACCCCCTCTCTTTCCGTGGTCCAGGGGGTGATTTGACACAACGTCAAATTAATTTATTTCGAAAGTATTTTATGCATAGATAATATTTTTTCATATGCCGTACATTTTCGTTGGTTCAAAAAGTCTGTGACATAACGGCACCGGATGAGGAACCGTTTCACTTCAGTTAGACGTCATAGTGATTTTATCATATTATCAATTGTTCTCTTCAAAAATATGTTAATGCCGTACTGTATCAGATGGCCATAAAGTACCCTTAAAATGGTAGCGTCATTTTCATGAACCTAAAAGATATGGTCTGCATTAAAATGTACTTACGGCATCATTTTTTCCTAATTTATTTATGTTAATACTATTTAAAACATGGGATACAATGTAGAAAACTGCTATATTTCATTAATATATGATATTTAAATTACTGCAATAATTAGCAAAATTTCAGTTTTTGTATTTCTCCATAATTTTTTTCAGAACAGTTTCTTTTGAACGGAAATACTATATAACAATTGTATTTTACAATATTATGTTAGAAAAATAGTTCCCGTACAGGATCAAATGATTTTACAGCTTTATAAATCAAGAATACGATGAAATTAAGATAATTATTGATATACATTCAAATGAACAATCATTTCTTGACGGCATTATTTTTAATAGTACTTTTAAGTGCTAGATAATGTTTTGGAACCGAAGCCGTACTTTATCAAATCACCCCCTGGACCACGGAAAGAGAGTGCGCTGCAACCTTCGGTTTTTTCCCCTTGTCGCTTGATTTTTTTACGGCGTTGCGGAATGATGGATTAGAAGCAGTATTGAAATAGTATGAAACTGATGCCGTACTGTATCAAATGACCAAATTCACCCTGGAAATTGTCGGAAAATCAAACAAAAATTTCGACTTTTTGGATCACCATTTTTTTACGGCACTACGCGTTTTAGTATTATTTTTCATGGATCTATCGATGGTAACAATGCCGTTCAAAAATATATGACCAAAATGTACTCACTCTACCTGTACTTTTGAATTCTCACCTGCACTCAGTTGGACAGCTTACAAGTGACGGCACAATGCTAAATCTTATTATTTTATGCTCTTATATCGTTCTACATAGGTCATCTGGTGGTTCAAATGACCCATCATTTTTTTAACATGGGCCCATAGTCTACCTTGGGAGGCTCGTTCGCACAAAATAGAAAAGGGTGATTCCACGGGCGTTTCAACCGCCGTCAGTCCGTTGCCCTGAATATTAAAAAAATTAACCTACAATAAGATTTGAACTCTATTAATTTTGACCACAAGTGCGAGCGCAGTATGTCGTCGCATCAAAACGTAATTCTTGATGCAGCTCATTTCTTCAATATTCAGGACTAAGGACTGACGGCGGTTGAAACGCCCGTGGAATCACCAAAAAGCAAATAATGAAAAATATCTAAGCTAGAAATTTCTTTCCACCGGCTTACGTTTGTATCCTTCGATAAATCGCGGTAATTCAATTTAACCGTACATTCTGAAGTAAAATCGATTACCGCTACGTTGCGGCCCCGTAGACCTATGCTGTTTGAATGAGATAAAATTCAAAATACAACAATGTATTGGAATGAAACAACTATAAACGGATTTAACTCGCGTATTTTATTTTATTGCCTAACGTTTCGGAAACTACAGTTTTCATAATCGTAGCACGACTGAGCTGGCGATAGTCTAACACTAAAGTAAAATACGCGAGTGAAATCCGTTTATAGTTGTTTCATTCCAATGTGTAATAACCGCGAAAGCATCAGAAATTATTATAACAATATAGGGATTTATATATTAGTTAAGGTTCTAAACAACCCTAAAAAAGAAGTTTCTCATATTTAAAGACAGCATGCTTTCTTATCGTAGTTTGATAACTTACACGAGGTCACGTATTATTAAGCGATTATTATGTCAACGCTATCATTGCAAATGTCTGAGTCAGATTATAATAATTATAATTAGATATCTTTCAGAAGGTCTCGAGACAATTTATGACTTTTAAATTTTGCAAAGGTCGGAGCCGTTAGTCAAGCGAATGATTAGTAAAGACAATTTTATAACCAGTCTGAAATAAGGGTGAATATATGTGATTGGTTTTAAAAAGGAACATGTAGAAATTAAAGAAATAGTTTATTTTATTTTGTTCACTTTTTTTAAGAATGCTCTTTTAAGCAAGAAAATGGCTGTGCATGTGTAACGCATTTTCTTCATTGGAAAACAAAATATCGAAAGATTAAATTAATTCAGGAGGTTAAATACAGAACATACAAGTAAGTATCTCACTTAGTATTCATCTTGTTATTTCAGTGAGGAAGAGCATTAAAAAGTTACTTTCAAAACTGAATTCAGTATTTTCGTTATGTATACACATTACTTATTAGAATTTCCTTTACAACTGAACTCCATTATGATAACACGAGTATAACGCATTAACAATTAAAGAATATTTTCACACACGCAATTAAAAACTTAACAATCAGTACACGTATAGGTGCAATGACACTTTATTTGCTTAAAAAGGTAAATATATGTTTGAGTTAAAGTGTAACACTTTGTTATTGAGAAAGGTCGGACACGGCGCGAGATATGAGCAGAGGACTAAAATAGACATAATAAAACGTCAAGGTCTGGGGTTATAGATATACAGTGTAATCTAGTGAAAAGGGGGAAAAGAACATACACATGTTACAAATTTACACGTACATACTTATATATCGTATCCCTACTAATATTATAAATGCGAAAGTAACTCTGTCTGTCTGTCGGTTACGCTTTCACGCTAAAACTACTGGACCGATTTATATGAAATTTGGTACAAAGAAAGTCTGGAGCCTGAGAATGGACATAGGCTACTTTTTCACCGACTGCAAAAAAGGAGGATTTGCACGCGGACGAAGTCGCGGGCGGAAGCTAGTTATAGGTAAATAAATATGAAAGTATGAGTTAAAAAACAATATTCCCTACAAATAAAGACGACTACCTAGCCAATTCAATTTTCTACCGGATTCATTTCGAACCTAAGCAGTTATTTTATCTGCTAGAAATATTGTGTCTAATCTAAAAATTATCTACATCGAGAAATTAATGTTACTTTAACACAAAGTTTCCTTGTACACGTGCACAGTTGTTAAATTCAATGTGAGCAATTATGAGATTCATATTACAGGGAAATACCCTTTCTCATAATTCATAAACAACATTCCACATACGCGAATCAATGCATACGTACAGAACGACACGTATGATATATAATTAAGTTTTTGCATAACAAAATGAGTAATTTCTGATGCCTTCGCCGTTATTACACATTGTCATGAAACAGCTATAACGGATTTAACTAGCGTATTTTACTTTATTTGCTGACGTACGAAAACTTCAGAGTTCCCATATTCGTTGCACGACTGAGCTGACGACAGTCTAACACTAAAGTAAAATACGCGAGTGAAATCCGTTTATACTCGTAGTTGTTTCAAGTGAAATTATGCAAACTAACTTATTTTATTTTATTGTATGAATATATTTTTGATATAGATTTTGATGAAATTCCATGACGTCAATTGCATCTGACCAAACAACTTTAGCCGATCGTTTTACTCTTTTTTGTCAGACACGTGATATCAAGTCAACACATTCCTAATCTGCAAAGGCGTATATTGTGGCCTACAAAAAACTGGTTGTGTTTATGTTATTTGGACTTGGTTTTGCGATATCTTTGCATACCTTAAAATTTTCCCATAAGAATATCTATCCTTCCATAAACATAAAATGGTTCGTCCGAAATTAATGAATTTAATAATTATTGATGCCTTCGCGGTTTTAAAGGATTTAACTCGCGTATTTTATTTGCTGACGTTTCTAAAACTTTACAGTTCCCATATTCGTAGTACTGCAACAACGTTAGTCTAACGCTAGAATAGAATAGGTAGGTACGCGCCTCAATCAGCGAGTAACTGATATATTCATACTTCACACAAAATGTAACGTTTACCTACATTAAGTCAATCCTATCGTCTTTTGAGTCATAAAACTGATACGAAGGCCTTTGTAAAATTCTTGTCAACTTTACGACTTTTACTTTTTTAAGTGACATACTACACAATCGATACCTAACAGAATATTATAAATTTGAATTTAAAAACCAGTAAATTTGAATTTAAAAGTTCAAGTTTAATTAAAAAAAAAATAATATTGAACGCTATAATTACCGCTTTTTACTACATGATGGCTACCATAATCTTTTATATCCTGATTAATCAATTATTAGCACCTTAGCCGAAGGTACCTGTAAGGATTCACCATTAGGAGGCTTAAGTAGTCGAGATCATCCGAGAAAAGCAAACGAGCTCAAGGTTATCAAAGGTCAAGTCCATTAGGGGTTTTTCCCCCTATATAGAGAAGGGGACGATAAAGAATAAGAACCTTTCCCAGTTTTCCGGCCTTGTTCCCGCAGTCTCCCTTCTCCATAGGGACTGATTACTTAAGCAATACCAGATTGTAGTTTGATTGTCTGTTGCAAGGAAGGAGGCAAGAAACAAGTTTTTATACAAAATGACTACAAAGAACAAACTCGTGTCTCATTAATTTGCTAAAACTATATTTGACTTAAAAAAAGAACAACTTTTATTGTGACATTTTGACGTGCGTAGTTTCTAGGTCGAATGATAGACGAATTAAATACAAGTTGCTAAACAAAATTGCATAATGCGAATACATTAAACTTTGACGAGTTTTATGATCATATTAAAATTTAACATAGGACAAAGTAACTGTGTTAAGAAGAATCCAAAGGAAAGAGAAGGACAGAAATATAACACCGCGATACATGCGTCTCTTTCAGTTTATTTAGTTCTTAAGCAGTAATAGACTGAGTTCTTTCGAAAATGATTGATGAAACGTTTTGTGAATCATCACACAATCAACACATGTAATAAAATGAAACCATAATCATAAATACGAGAAACGAGGTTATGTAATTATGAGCCTACTTTAATGTAATCAGTTGTTTAAAGGTGTCAAAAATTGAAATTTAATACGGTTAGAGTAATCTTTTACTATTGAAAGAGGATACAAAAAATAAATATTCCACTATGTGTTTTAAAATATGAGGTCATACCTACAACATTTAAATATCGTATAAACTTTATGTCTTCACGAAAACAATGTTAAAATAGGGACACCTAAGAAACAGCAAAAAACGCTAAAAGTCCTTTATATAATTATTCAATTATATTAAAAAGGCCAGGCTATTTTTTGTTTAAGTACCTAACTCAAATTATGAGTAATGTCATAAAGAAAGTTACATTATGTCGCAGTTCATTTTTGTGAAAGTACAATTATGGGCGATGTAACAAAGTAATTTATGTCGCATTCCATATAAACATATTTTTTAATGGATACAAAAAGTAGACTTTATTTTAAAAAATCTATTAATGTGACTAACAGTCGCATCTATAGCCGTCACTATTGTCCGTAGCTTTACCACAGTAGAGTACTTAGGTGACCTGGTTTTAGCTCTCTATGTAGAGCAAGGTTACTCTATATTGGGTGTAAAAATGTATAGAGCATAAAAAGTCTCAATTAATAAGGATTCACTTTGGTATGCATATAAATATCTGTTCAAAAGAAAATTTTCTGTTTTCCCTCGAATAAAACATATTGGAAATCAAAGTGGTGTCATTACCGTTAGCTGATGATATACTCGTAGGCGACGATTATTCTTACAAAAGCAATAATTTTAGAAATTACAACATGAAATTTAAATATTTCATCGTGGTCACACATAAGTGACGTAAAGGAAATTTTGCTTGTTCATATTTATTTATTTCATTTAAACTTATTAAAACTATCCCATGTTTTTTCCTAGGTCAACGGTTATTTATTCGTCATACAAATTTTTAACCCACCTTTTAACCCTCAATGATTTCCGGGGTAAAAATAATCCTCTTCTCAGCACTAAAACTACCTCTAGAGTAAACGGGTAACAGACATACATACTCGTACTTTTGCATTTATAATATTTGTATAGATCAAATAAGATAACAAAAACTATCGGTTTGAAACAAAGAAATGTTCTTGCCAAACATCCGCAAATACAATATAATAGATAGAAAAGCAAATATATACTTTTTATTTTTTTAACTAGTACATCGTCCCACTAAATAAACAACAACCTACAGTAAAATGTAATCCGTACCCTACCTGCTTTATTATGTAGCTTACTAAAACAAACATTACTATAGACATGTGATGTTTTTTACTCTTAGAAACTCGACTTTATTACTATACAAATAAGTTTCAATATTGGACAAGGCGGATTAGCTTTTAGTCATGCCAAGCTTACGTGACTTAACTCACGGAGAGAAAAAGTGCGTGTTATTTTCCGCATCGAGAATTTTGTTAACTTTTACATGTCTTATTTTCGTAAATTGGGAGATATAAAATGAAATAAAAAATCATGCTTACCAACGCAAGTAAGTCAAGTAGGTAATATAAATAATAATGTTCGTACCTACAAGGCGTGTAGGTACTGTTGTGGTAAAACATTAAAAGAAAGGAAATATTTAAAGAAACTTACTAGCTTTCCTGTAAGATACGCCCTCTTTAATAAATATCTCATATATATATATATATATATTATAGAGGTAGGTACCTGGTGGTATTCTTACGTAGTTGTATTAGACCAATGATTCTAAACCTTTTAAATTTTGTTACCCCAGTAGTTAAACTGATTATACTCGATTGAAAAAAAAATGTTTTATGTTAGGTTTAGTTTCGTCGTAGTCGTTGTTCTTTGGTACACCACAGAATAGTAGATTTACCCCTACTGAAGTAATTACCCCGTGTTCGGTATCAGTAAAGGAAAAACTTCTACATTAAAATACATAAATGATATTGGAGACCGTACATGATAATATTGATAATTATATCTATTACAAGCACTCATAATTACACTTGAAATGTTTGAGGGCGTTAACAATAATAGGCAAATAAAATACACTGTCACTATCAATTAACATATCTGATTATCGAATTAAAGAGGATTAAGATTAGCTTTTTTTTCGTAATTGGATTTGCGTGATTAAGGAAAACGAGAAAATTCATGAAACAAATGATAATTATTGCATTATTTATAAGAAAAGACTTATAACTTCCATGCACGCACATTGCGAACTAGTAATGAGTAATTAACAATAAACTGTGAGCAATTTAGAACTAATCTTCCTAAAACATAAGTGGCTGTATAAAATGCCTTTACCCGAAAACCATTTGCAAAATTTGGTATGAGATTTACCTGTCGCCTCCGTCAATCTTATCATATGATTGATAGGTTGTGGAACTACAGCATGACTGGTGTTGTTCTTCACTAGTAGGTAAATAATATAAATGAAACCCAGGTCGGTTATAACAGTCTAATATAGTATTAGTATCAACATAATTGATTACAAACGTATTTATTTTTTTCTGTAATACTTTTTAAAATCTCATTTTTTTCCCCTCCATACTCATTTCAAAAGTTCCGAAATTTCTTTTGTTTTTTTTTTAATCTTACAAATATTCTATCCAGCCAGTATTATTATTATTACAAATAAGTAGTACATAAAGGTTCGTTTGACTTTAACAATAAAAATATTACATTTTATAAATACAATTTTATTCTAAAAGGTAACTTTCATTGCTTTTGTTACCTATTCTAAAACATTGCAAACACTTTATTGCATTAATGTGCACAACAATGGCTATGAAGATGATCCAACGACACTGTTTCTATGCACACGTTAATTAACGGAATTTATGCAATAAACACAAGTTGCCAATAGTTGTATAGATAAGTATTTCTGTGCTTTGTAAAGCACAAAGAGTATAGAAGAAATATTTGTATGGCGATGCCGCGATGTGGACAATGTACATAATATCTACTATAATTATAAGAACATATATAATAATAATATATATAACGATGTGGTCTTCATGCCTTCCGAAAATATAGGTTTTTTTAATAATCTGTTTCGGTACAACAATTATAAGACAAATAGATTTTACTTGTTATTGTTATGTATAAAAACTGCTTATAATTTCGACAATTTAAATAAAGAAAGGTAATTTTGGTTTTATATTTTCACTAATACCGTGCTTTAATTTCAATTTGAATATTGTTTTCTTCACCATACTGCTAAATAGGTATGTCATCTTTAGACGATAACGATGAAAAATTTCCTACCTTTTTTCCGTTATCAGAGTAATCTGATATTGCTTGTATTTCACAATATATACAATATTCGGCCATGAACCTTTACTACTACGTAGTGGTTTGCCTTCGTACGTACGTACGTGGTTATAACTTAGCGGCATCACATGTTTAAAATCTGCTTAGATCTGCTTCCGTGAAACCTTGGACTTATAAAATTTTGTCAGTTATCAAAATTAGTCACTAACCAGTCGTGGATTATTGTAATTTTCGGGTTATGTTGATTTTGTTTGTTTTCGTTTTTTATGTACAGGTATGTGGGAATCACAAAAGTTCAACTTCCTTATAGTCTCTCGGGTACGTAATAAAAATGGTTAGGACACAGACTAAACAAATCATGATTAGGTACAAACCGTTAGAGACATCTTGAAACTAATACCCTACCTCAGTAATAGATGTGCGTAGTAGAAATCGTTAGGCCATAGTTTGAAGTTCTGAATATTTCACAACTTGGGTACCTATGCATTTTCTGACATGCAACTATCAATTCACAAACATCGTGACACAAGAAGTCCTGTCTGAATATGAAAAAAATCATTATGCATTTTCTTGATATGAGACTGTCAATTCGAAAACATCGTGATACAAGAAATCCTGTCTGAATATGAAACATGCATTATGCATTTTTCTGACATGCAACTATCAGATGGAAAAACATCGTGACATAATATGCACACAAGTATATTAGACAAGGGTTGGTCCTTTAGATATTTTCTAAAGAGTATTGATTATGATGTACAAGAAAACCTCTTCAATTATAATTTAATTAACGTTCATGTTGTCTGTTCTAAAAATAGTAACATATTGCTCAAGCTGTAAGGTTGTTCTGGCTGGTAAACATACTCAACATTCTCACGGCGTTCGTTTCATAATCCTGCCGACATTTACCTTTGCTTTATGCCACTGGAGTTTATACCTATAACACTTTACGATGTCGCATATTATGAATCTGCAATTCCATTAGAGACAAGCAAAGTAGAATTAAAAATGATAGAATACGACTTTAGCCAGATAGATAAAAGTGGTATATTTTCTTAATCCATTCGTGCTTTTTATACGTGTTTGTTCACACAAAACTCTCGGCTCTCTTTATTACGATTGTTCTTTTTAGACTTTTTTCTGTAATGTTTACACTTCTTTTCAATCGGTTGCTTTATAAAAACCAACCTTTGTGTAGGTTGCGTAACAATTCTGGAAAAATATTTTAAGTTACATGTTTTATTCGGAAAATGGTGAAATTCGCAAATACCTTATGTAACCTTTGGGAGAAGTTTAAAAAATACCCAAATAGAAAACGTTACATGGATATTTAATTATAAGGGATTGTGTGGTTTCTGATACCACGAAGCCTTGCAGTGTAAAGTGATATAACCATAACAACTAATATGGAATTTGAAATTGAAACCGTGAGAACATAGTTAGCGAATGCACGCGAAATTCTAATTAAAACTAATTGGATCGAGGCTAAAACGTGACAAAACAAAACCGGGCGCAACTTGTGACTTCGCGATAATTAGTTTAATATAATTGAAACAGCCAAAGGTAGAAACTGACTTTACATTTAGTTTGAACACGCTGAAACTTCAAGTATGCGAAATTCTACAAAGTTATGTTTAGGTACGAATAGTAATGATGTGCATTTGAATATTAAAACTTTTTGTCATGTCATGGCTTGTACATTCCGAGCTCTTACTTAGCTTGAAATACGAGATGTTCTTTGTCAACTTAGGTTTGTTTTTCATGAAATATCATCTATTTGCGTAGGTACTAACTATAATTTATAGTTGCTCTGCGGATTGACGTAAACTTGTTAGCACTGTTCTGTTTTACTTAGCAAAGACATCCTAATAACGAGACCTGTGTGAGATTTGCTTTTATATTAAAAGACAGTTTACACCTTATTACAAATAAATGTTTGATAATCAATTTACTTATCACATACCTATTTTATTGCGTCTCGAATATTAAATAAGTGTAATGTCTTCTCTGCTAACTTGTAAGTTCCAGTTGGGACTCAATTTCCATTTTAATGAAATGTCAACAGTGTTTCAAGTTGAGGTATTTATCAAAAAATGAATACAGTCCTCCTTATTTGTTTTAAAGCACTTTAGATATACATATATCTATTAAGTACATTTTATTTTATTAATATAAAACTTGCCCTTAACGCATTAGCCAAGATTTCTTAATTAATATGCAAATGACTGCTCAAGTGTCAAAAGTGACGTTTGACAGTTTCTCTCGGGAGTTTTAAAGTGACGCAGATGCATTTCAAAGCTGGGTTCGTCTAGAGGTTACAGTCGCATGTCCTTTCTCGTCATCCATTTGATTTCAGGTCAATGAACCACTAGTCTTTGGCAAGGCCGTACAATGTAGAGGGGGACACTGGGTATTAACTATGAAATAGCTTATATCAATGAATTTGATAAACATGTATGTACCCACCTAATATAAACATTTGTGTACGTAGGTAACAATTGTTTAAATGCGAATGATTTTCTGCACCATCAAGCGTTTAAAAAGAAAAGACTGAGATATAATTATAAATACAGTGTAAGTATTTATATTTCGGTCCATTGAATTAGTAAGCTGTCTCCAATTAACTATTGCGTTATAATTAGCTCCTATTAACAGTCTTTAGCGAGATACTGCATCCCATTGATCGATAAACAATCTTTAAGCAGTTTACCCTTTGCGACTTTTTGGTTTGTCACATGAAAATGTTTTTGGTAATTGTTACTGACTTTTCGGCTTATGCTTTCTGTTATTACATTACAATAACATAATAATAACGGAAACCCGAATACAGTGTATGCTGACGATTCGAAAACTACACAATTAATATTTTTGTAGCACACTGTGCTGACGATAGTGTAACATTATTGTCATTCCAATGTTTTCGGTGAGAGCTGTCAAAACACCCTCCAATATTGCGGCAAACGAAAACAAACTATGTCCTTTTAGACAAACAAAAATAAAGGTTCACGAATAGACCAGTTTTAAATAACTGCATCTAGGCCGCCTACGTGCTCTTCTACATGTCGGTCTCGCGGCGAGAGTTTGGAATTATCTTAGCATTCTACCTACCTGAAATTTATCGATAACACTTTTCTTAAACAAGTTGCGTAGAATACCTAGATACGAAAGATAATCAGAAAAGAGGTATATTTGTTGATGTACAATTATATTTTTTACGTTGTTTTTGGATTATCTTTAGGCTTTAATACTTGAAACGTTTTTCTTTACAATATATATTCCGCGAAAGCATCAGAAATTATTAAACATTTTTGATATAATTGAACACTTGTAAATAGGTTAGTGTTATAATATATATATTGAACGAAATATACAATTAAGTACGGCTAGATTAATCATGAATGATATACGAGTACATAAAACAATAAATTATCTCAAACCTGCTAGAAGCCTAAAAGCTCCAATCATCACGAGATTAAATCAATTTAGAATACTATATATTCCTACACATACATTAAATCTCTTAGCTCTCAAAATCGTTACGAAACGAAACGACATAACTCCAAAATCTTAACACTGGAGCAGCCGTTATTTAGTCCACATAAGGTACAAATGAGTAAGAACTAAAGCATGCAGAAGGTCACAATCATAACAACAAGGCCGACCAGTGCACTTCCGACGTGCCAGGAAGAAATGTGTACTGATGGATTGAGTGTGATTGCATACAACTGTAGATTAGAGTCCACTTTCGCCAGAGCAAAATAACACTTAAAGTGAAGACAATAACGGCGTTGGTAAAGGCTCCAAAAATCATGCAGAAATGATGTATGAAGAAATTGAACCTGCGAAATGCGCACTGAAAACTTCAGTGCGCATTTGGAGTGGAATATTTTATACTGGAGAGATAATTAATATAGATAATGGTTCATTAACCATAATCTATATAATCTAAAGGTCATTAACGTGAGTACAATGTTCTTGGTTTTGTCTACATAAGCGGCATATATTTGTATTTTTGAGCGCAAGTGTTAGTGTTATTGATATTGTATGATTTAACGTGCGTCATACCTAGTATTTAGATAGCTACTTAGATAATTCGAAAATAAATTGACAACTTTCCGATCTTAATGTCGAAATCTATCAAAATGAACTAAAGCAACCAGAAATCTATTTCGTCTATAAAGCTATATACCTAACTGTAGAAGTTAAGAGTTTCATCAAAAAATATTCAGCAGTTTTTGCGTGAATGAGTAACAAACATACATCCATTCTTACAGAGTTTCGCGTTTATAATATTAGCAGGTAAGGATACATTTTACCAATAAAATGAGAAGATAAATTTGGTTTTTATATGAAGTCGCGTGATTTGGACAGGAATCATGTATAAAAATGTCGAACAACATTTCTAGGGTTTTTTTCGATCGATTATATTTAATAAACATTTTAATGTGTCACTTAAATAATAATATAATTATCATCTGAGTGTATACATATCAATTATAAAATCTGTATTTACCCACGACTCGTTAAACAAGTTTATTAAATATGCATTTGAACGATTTATGACTCACGTTTTCTTATAATTGTTTAAATTTTGATTTAGCATTGTGTCGTTTTTATCAAATGCAATCTAAACAAAACAACTAAAGATGAATTTTATTTCAAAGACATCTGAAGTCATATTATTATAAAGTACTAGCGGCCCGTCGCGGCTTCGCCCGGTTCTCTTTTTTTTTGTATAGCCTATGTTACTCGTGGATAATGTAGCTTTCGAATGGTGAAAGAATTTTTAAAAACAGTCCAGGAGTTTTTAAACCTATTCATTACAACCAAACAAATAGAATAAATGAAAAATCTTTCCCCTTTTTTTTCTACAGGAGGAGGTATCTATATGAGTTAACTTCTGTCTGCCCATTTCTGATATAGCTCTTAGTTTTCAATTATAAATTATCGTTCCAATGTAAAGTGTCACTTTAATTTATTGACGTGGATTTATCTTGGCGTAACTCTTGAATGGGCATTAAAATAAGTGCGCAGTTGTGGCCGGTACAATAGGTACCCACTGTGACTAACGAGCAAAAGTGTGATCAAAAACTCGTAGTTTTAGTAGGTTATAATTTCTGATGCCTAGGCCTTCGCGGTAATTACACATTATAATTAAACAAATATGAACGGATTTAACTCGCGTATTTTATTGGATAATATAGCACGACTGAGCCTTTTTTATCGATAGACTATTGTCAGCTCAGTCGTGCTACGATTATAGAAACTGTAAAGGTTCCGAAACGTCAGCAATAAAATAAAATACGCGAGTTAAATCCGTTTATTATATCCCTTAATACATAATTATCAGTTAAATTAAATCTTTATGTATTTTTTCAGACTGATTACTAAAGCGCAGTATATTTGAGATGCATGCGTTTACTGCAATATGGCGAGTTAATTTAGGTATTTAAACATCTTTAGATTTTTGAGATAGGTTATAACATACAAATCAAATAAATTGGTTATTGCGCAATGATTACCCACTTATTTTATAGTTCATTATTTAATATACTAGACAATGTGAAAATAATCTACATACTTTAAGAGACAGATAACAGGTTAGAACATACAACTCTCATTTTCAACACCAGCTAATCAATTCATTAAACAATAACTAGAGTCGCACTCATAACTACTACATCATACTTAACCGGAAATCGATTTTACATAATTAATTGTACGTTTCGAATATAGTTGTATAAAAAAAACAAACAGAAAAAATGATGGCGCCGGCTTGTCGCGAGAACGAACGGGGGGAAGGGGGGCTAGTGAGGTTAAACTCGGTGCATCAGAATGCTGGTAGTAATTGTTGTCGATGTTTTGTTTAACGCCCGTCTTTATCGATAAAATTACGACCGCCATGAAATACGCGAGTTAAATCCGTTCATTGTTGTTTCATTCCAATATGTAATTACCGCGTAGGCATCAGAAATTATTTTGTATCTAATATGGTTTATATATAATAATTTCTGATGCCTTCGCGGTTATCTAATAAAATAAAATAATAATACGCGAGCTAAATCCGTTAATAGTTGTTTCATTCCAATGGTTTATAATTTATTAATAATTGACATATGTCAATACAACTATTTTATGGAAGAGGAGAAATGAATATATACTATTATATGGTCCGTGTTTAGCATTAGTGTTTCAACCCACACCAAGCTAGTTTTGAGATATCGGCGCTTAAAGTTTTTTGAGAACATTCTTCTTTTTCCGCTTATTTTAAGCAAAAAAATATTGTTATGTGGTATCATTTTTTTTGTTGAAGTGCATAGATTAAGGATATAAATGTATTTATTTCAATAAATTCATAATTAAATAGAAAATGCAGAAAAATGGTTAATGCTTATCGGCTATAAGGTTTATTACATTTAGCATTTATGTGCTAAGCCACATAACACTATGCAAAATTCTAATTTGTTCTTTTATAATGAATATATTTTACACTATTTTTTTGAAAATGTAAAATAATAAACAACTAACGTATTAAAACTTTAATGTAAGTACTTATTTATTTAGTTTTTATTGTTATAACATGTTTTAAATAACATTATAAGTTCTGCTTAAAATGAGAAATAGGTACAACAAGTTAACACTTATATTATTTCAATTACTTAAAAGCTCAACCAAATTGATTTATTATTATTATTTTATCATATTGAATTAAACCAATAATATATACTTCCGTACCTAAAAAGTTAATAAACCACCTAAAAACCATTTTTCGAAGAGTTGATAAATTCTGGCGACAATTCGTACATTCTTTAATATTATTATTTATTATAATATTCTAATTTTTATCACACACGTTTAAATCTAATGATGTATATTATAAAAAATATCGGTTAAGTGCGAGTTAGTCTCGCGCACCAAGGGTTCCGTACTATAAATAACCTGTAGGTATATATTTTTTTAATGATGTCATTTAAAATGTATGGTTTTCGTATTTTTTTCTTTATCCGTGCTATATGACGTTACCTCGCACCTACTAAATTAATTCAAGATCCTGAGTTCACGAGGAGTACCCTGTAGGTTTTGATTCGCTAGCGAGTGTTAAAAACTTTTATCAATCGCGGCATAAACGGCGGCTCTTTTGATTGCGTCGGCGATTTTTTTGTAATTATGTTACAATTTCAAGGGACGGTAGTCCTGAGTATTTGATATTACTATGAATTTTTGTTTGATACCTACCTCCACGCGTTACTGAGGTAAAGGATCACACAGACAACAAAGTAATCCTGTAAGGGTTAATTTTTATTCCTTTTAAGATACGGAACCCTAAAATATTTTATTTAATATGATAAAAATAATAATAAGTAATAAAAAAATAAGTTAGTGTTAACTTGTACCTATTTCTCATTTTTAGCAGAACTTATAATGTTATTTGATACATGTTATACAACAATAAAAACTTTTAAGTATTTACATAAAATTTTTAATGCGTTAGTTGTTTATTTTATTACTTTTTCTAAAAATTAGTGCATAATAATTATGTATAGGTACCTATTCGTTTTAAAACAACAAATTAGAATTTTGCATTAATGTAATAGGTATGTGGCTTAACACATTAATGCAAAAATAAAAATCTGACATGGGAAATAAGCAATAATGCGTTATATGTGGCTTAACACATTAATGCAAAAATACAAATCTGACATAGGAAAAAAGCAATAACCAATTTTGTGCTCTAGAATATTCTACGATTTTTTTTTAACAAAATGGATTGCACTGCCGTATTCCTCATGATCTATTTAATAAAACTGCATTCATAACTCAAAACCCGATTTTTTGTGGGTTGACACACTAATGTTAAACACGGTCCATATATTATAGCTGAAGAGTTTGTTTGTTTGCTTAAACGAGCTAATCTTAAAAACTACTGATCGATTTGGAAAAGTGAGAGCACTAACTATTACGAAGTCGCGGGCAGAAGCTAGTCGTCATATATATATTACAATATTATAATTTTATTTACGTTTAATCAAGAAAGTATTACTCACGAAGTGAGTGATGAAGCTGGCATGTTTAACACTCCATGATTTATACATTCTAAATTGGGTTGCAACTTTCCAACAGAATTAAAGGAATCTGGATCAGAGATAAAGTAAAGTGTACCATAAAATATCGTAATTTAATTGGGTCGAGTAATATGTACACGATATATCGCCCATCACTAGTGAGGTCAGGCAGCCCCCTCCCCGCGTCGCGCCGGCCCCGGCGTCATATAAAACGTTGCCCCCACGCGCGCGCCGCGTCTATCGTCAGAACGCCGCCGTGTAGCTCGTACTCTTACGAACGCTATACCACGCGCACCGCAATTGTGAAAGTGTTGCATATAAAACGCGATTTCTCGACAGCGAGAGTATTTAACGCGCCTCCGGCCGCCCGAGACGTCCGCCGTCAATATACAATAAGTGTAGGTGGGAGTGGAAATCAGTTTTGTTAAAACTAGAGAGGAGAGGTTCAATGGAAGCGAGGTTCGTGACCTGCCGGAGCTTCCAGCAGATCAAGCCGCCTGAGAAGAGCCTCGCGCCGCCACCGACGGTGAAGGGGCTCCTGTCTCGATTCGGGAGCCAGGCACAAGCTTTGTTCGCGCCCAAGAAGCCCCGATTTGGCTCGTCTGTGGCCATCCACAAGCTCCGGGAAACCAAGTGGTTCAAGCATGATGAACAAAACATTCTGTGCGCCGTCCTTGAAACTGGATTCATCCTCGAAGTCAGAGCCGAGGATCCTTTGCCACCAGACTCCATTCTATCTCCAGACTACCACATGTATGCCATCGCCATGTGGAAGAAGGGTAAAGGTACGTCTGAAGTAACTTAATAATCTATTGGTAATATTGAAAACGTTGCCATGTGAATTGAATATCGGATGGAATGTGTTGCAGATGCATTATGATTTCAATCGATTATACGATGCGTAATTATGAAATCTCGCGCTATTTATCTTTACAATTTGCGAGATAACGTTTGTATTGTCTAAAGTCGCGAGCGACACTGAATTTAGTCCACAGTGTCCACGGTCACGACGCACCCGGCGTCGCACTCACAGCGCGAATTGTAAATAATTCATGTTGTCGTAACAGTACGCCTGCTCGCGTCTGCCCGTCGAATGCCAGATGAATTCGAAACCGGCATAACGTTCGATTGTACAAGTATTTTTAATGTCCATTAATTGTTTTAAGAAAAGGTCAAGAAACTGAGTGATACCAATTACCGTTATCTTTGTTGACAGAAAAAACAAAAAACCCGGAACAGATAGAGGTCTTCACAGTACAACAGAAAGGTGTAAGAAAACGGGTCGTGAAGACTACACTGGGTGCCTTTTGGAAGAAGGACTCTGTGATTCGCATTAACAATGTGGACGACAAGCAAGAGTCTCCCAACAGTGAAAAGGACATCCGTGCCAAGGTAACACCTCCGACGAGTCGCGACTTGTTTCCAATTCATTAGATCCTTCGTATTTTCTTGCGTTTTAACGATGTTATCGTTCTCTGTTATCTCATGTCCTTGATTAGTCACGATTTAACGGCTGTTCACATATTTGAGCAATCATTGAGCTATTTAAATTTTTAAGACAAACTAAACGACCTCCGATCAATACTACTTTCAGTGATGGTAAAGCTTAACTTTTGCAACCGGTCTATAACGTTGGTGACATTTGCGATCAACCGGGCGGGGTAATTAAATCGAATTGGTTTACAAACAATCCTTGTGAACGTTCTATTGTATTTGCGTATTCGAAAACACGAATTCTTAGTTAGATTTAAATTTATTTGCTGGGTAGCCTCGATTTAAATGCAAATATGTAATGACCCCATTACAGTTAGCAGACGCGACATTCAGCTGACGTAATTATTCCGGTTCATTAAAGCCTTAAATAGGGCATCTGTTTCAATCTATATGTTTCAATCGTGTTTGATAAATCACTCCCTAAATCTTCAATACACTAATGCATGACTATTAACTTTCAAACCTTTAAAGGTCTCATCAATTATTTTCAATTGAACTCCGGAGTTCTTCCTTCATGTTGTAGGCTTGCGACGTCAGAATTGGAAACCTCTCTTTTCAGATTGCGAAAGCCTCGAGGGGCTTTCGTTCTTTGGAAACTGTGGATACAGTTTCATGATGGGACGGCTACTAAGGAGCTTCTCCTGATTGCAGCTGGACATGGCAACAAAATCCAGGTTCGAGAGGAACTGGCATAATACCCTGCATTTCGTGCACTGGTGCCGGTACGGGGAGACGCCGCAGGAAGCTCGCATGAGACAGGTAAATATTATTCCAACGCATGCAATAAAATAAGCAATTTTAAATTCCGTACAAGAGAATTCTAGAACCCTCAATATAACGGCGTTTATGCAATACCGGTTCGTGTCGATCATTAACATCGAAGCGTACACTTGATTGACTTGATTTTTTTATCAGTATACTTATTATTTTGGGTTCTAAGATATCTTTGGTAAGATTGCATGCGTTAAACGGGACCAACAAAACTGTCTCCCTATTCAACAGTTTGTACGTAATCAGATCAGATCCTTTACAAATATTTTTTTATTCTTTATCTCTTGTTTATTATAAAATCATTTCAATGCTTATTGTGATTGTTGGCGCTGTCATGCTTGTTTACTTGGATGTTTTTTTAAATGGGCATAATTCATAATGAACGCGACGACAAGAAACTGGGCACAAAAAAGCTGGCGATCATACGAGGAGGTGTTTGTGTGCATGGGGCATCATCATCAGGGCATGGAGGGTCGACGAATAAAAAAAACGAGATCGCACAAAGTAGCAATTTTGTTACAGATCAGCTTAACGACGTCGAAAACACCTATGATTATCATCTTTTGATGGTAATCGTTGAGGCGCTTTGGACACTTACAGCTGGCAACTTTAACAAATACCGGTGAGGTTTTATTTTTAATACCGATTGGTATCGAGATGTACCGGAACTTATGTGCCCTTATATGTGTATATGTTTCTTAACTATTTAGATTTATTACTTTGCTAATAGACATTCATAGCCACTTATAAAGAAGACACCAAAACGTGATTGTAATTGGTTGCGATATAAACCTTCGAATTGCAATGAATGTTACGAAATTCTTGCATAGAGTTTCTGCAAATCGATTAGGCATAGAATTGTTTCCTCATCTGTTTATTACAGTTTCTAATACTTAAATGACAATAATCAAGTAACACAATTTGATAAAATCACAGATAATAAATGTATAATATATAAGGATTCTGATAAGAAAACTCCTAGTAAGTGAATATTAGGTACCTACAGGTTCGTAATTATCACAAAATTATTTTGTTTTAATTTCAAAACTATTCAATCGCGTCTTTCTTTGAAATTATTTAAATTAACTACTTACTTTCTTCTTGATAAGTTATTACTGATCGAGGACTTAAAAAAACGATATTCCTAAAGGATAAAACGGGGTAAGCAGTATCGACGCGAACAGAATTGGAAGGAGTTGGTGGTATATATAAAACACATGCATATTATGTACAATAATACGATGACAATTTATTTGTTCAGCTTGACTCGACGAGCGTCATTCCACGTCTTAATGTATATAATATTACTTTTAGTTTGCGTGTAACATTTACGTTCATTATCTATCTATTTTTACTCACTGGTAGTTTTATGGAGGTATTAAGTTTATCAGCGTGGCAACGTACAAAATTATACGCAATTACAACTCCATATAAGTAAAAAGAAGGTTATATATCAGAGATCCATATAAGTAAAAAGAAGGTTATATATCAGAGATACTTTCTAGATTAGTTAAAAGCCTGTATTGAAAGCACAATACATACCATATATTTTCCTCTCACATACAACACAGCCTCATAGGAATTTAAAAAATTTAAACCTGCATTTACGTCACTTCGGATGCAGCTAATTGAGGAAAACATTAAACGAAGGGTTTTTAATTGACCACTTATAATTTTTCATTTGAGGTACCTCCTGGTTAATGAAAGATATTTCCTTAACTTAAAAACTTTGCTATTTTCCCCGCTCAATCTGTTAGTTCCGACGTAAATTAATATCATGTTATCGTCTTTCCTATAATTAATCTAATCAAGACTAGATATTGAACACGTTTAGATTCAGATCTTTATCTAAAAATATAATATTTATTTATTATTTTCCACTTTAATTGTAATGCGCAGTTATTTATATATATTACTAAATATATATGTAGAGATATATTTTGTCGTGTCTTCTACACAAATGAATTTCAATCATCATTATTATTATTCTATGTGAGGCAGGTATGCAAATTGATTCATCTAATAAGATGTCTCTTATAATAACTTAAGTAGCGAGAACTTTAATAGTTTTATATGCACTTCTTTATACAGTGCACTCTTCGAACATCTTCTTTTATTGATTGTGTACGATTATAATTGATCGACCATTCTATTATGTAACTATTGCCAGTAGTTATTTATACTTACGGTGACCGTTTTATCAAAGTGTATAAATAAACAGCGATACGTTATTACGAGATAAAAGGTTACATGTTCTTTTAAACATACAGCAAAATAAACAAGCTCTAATTAAACGCATTTAATTATCCATAAATACCCGATAATTGATGTTTTTAACAAATTATATATATATGTATATTCATTATTATCTTTTGTTTAATGCATTAAATGTTCAGTAGCTGGAACATGCGCGCAATCCAATTTACATTCCAAACGATAGTTTATTAAATAAACGAAATGGAACGAAAACTGGAACGTGCATTTCCATTTGTAATTCAAATATTAATCTTTTATTTCTTTGTTGCAGATAAGCGAGTCGCTCAAGTGGGGCAACATCGGCATGAATATGGGCGTGATGCTAGTCAGCCAGAACAACGGCCGCGCTAAAGCGAAGTCAGTCTGAGTGTCGCAAGCCAGTGGCTCTCATGCCACTGGCAACACCTGCTACGCTTGCTTCTGGCGGCCAACCAACATTGACAATGTTTAAATTCAAATTTGGAAGCGGAAGATCGAAGAGCAGCTCTCACTTTATGTTCCTTTTATGAATTTCATATTAGTTTTTACTGCCAGTATTTCTCTATTTTCTCTCTGTGCTCCACTTTGAACCGATTTGGAATAATTCGGAAGCTTTAATTTTATTTAGTTGGAAATTGTGAAGAAATTTTTAAACATTCCTGAATGAAGACACCCGTGACTTATTTAACTGTTGACATATTTCTAACCTATAAACTATTTAATGTTTATGAATCGTAACTTAAGCGATAATTTATAAGGTATGTCGTGTTATGGTCTGGGAGTGACACCCTAGTCTTACATTGTGAGTATTTTTGAATACGCGTTCTTATTTCTGATCGTAAAAGACTGTTCTGATTTTGTAAGAAAAAAAAATGAAAACCGACTATGGAAGTTGACCGGTAGAGAGTTAAATGAAGATATATCTATACAATTTATAAATGGTAGTATTCCCAAAGTTCTATTTAATATTTATAACTTTTCTCAAAGAAAAGTTACCTAAATTGTTACAAAACAAATTTTAATGTTTC
Organism: Polylopha cassiicola; assembly: GCA_038024825.1. Lineage (NCBI taxonomy): Eukaryota > Metazoa > Arthropoda > Insecta > Lepidoptera > Tortricidae > Polylopha > Polylopha cassiicola. The sequence goes on along the minus strand of CP149044.1, from coordinate 6,688,876 downwards.
TTGTCATAGTCGGATAAAGTTTACGATAGTATTTGGGCGTTGTTAGAGAGTATTTTAATTATTTATAAATAAATAATTATGGCCTAATGTTTTGAGAGTATTTTAAGTTATCTTCTATTTATAATAAAGCATTTTTTTATAAATAAATGAATACATAAGACAAGTTGTTTACTTATTTTGCAACCCTACAACCAAGACTTTATTTTAATTATTTTGCTTTCTAAATACTTACCTACATCTACATACAAGGGCAAGAGGGATATCAAGATAATGTCGAAATCATATTATTCAATAAACACATATATGTTATTTCTTCTTTTGATTTAAATATAAAAGTAACAAAAACATTATAACTGCCGAAATAACTAGTAACTACGGAATTACAATAACGAACGTGATTAGGTAAACATTAAAGTAGGCAATTCGGTTAATTATGAGAAATTCTTGACAGAATTGGAAGTTCCAACAAGGGTGGCTGTCACTCTTACACTCATCGCAAAAGTTCATACTTGTTCAATATCACTATTGACAGGCGTTTTCTCGCGCGATAAAAACCTTACGTGCTACTCGCCCTAGGTATATGGACCGTGTTAAACATTCGTGTGTCAACCCACAAAAAATCGGGTTTTGAGTTATGAATGCAGTTTTATTAAATAGATCATGAGGAATACGGCAGTGCAATCCATTTTGTTAAAAAAAAATCGTAGAATATTCTAGAGCACAAAATTGGTTATTGCTTTTTTCCTATGTCAGATTTGTATTTTTGCATTAATGTGTTAAGCCACATATAACACATTATTGCTTATTTCCCATGTCAGATTTGTATTTTTGCATTAATGTGTTAAGCCACATACCTATCACATTAATGCAAAATTCTAATTTGTTGTTTTCAAACGAATAGATACCTATACATATTATGCACAAATTTTTAGAAAATGTAATAAAATAAACAACTAACGCATTAAAACTTTAATGTACTTAAGTACTTATTTATTTAAAGTTTTTATTGTTGTATAACATGTATCAAATAACATTATAAGTTCTGCTAAAAATGAGAAATAGGTACCAGTTAACACTAACTTATTTTTTTATTACTTATTATTATTTTTATCATATTAAATAAAATATTTTAGGGTTCCGTATCTTAAAAGGAAAAAAAAAATAACCCTTACAGGATTACTTTGCTGTCTGCGTGATCCCTTACCTCAGTAACGCGTGGAGGTAGGTATCAAAATAAAATTCATAGTAATATCAAATACTCGGGACTACCGTCCCTTGAAATTGTAACATAATCACAAAAAAATCGCCAACGCAATCAAAAGAACCATCGTTTATGCCGTGATTGACAAAAGTTTTCAACACTCGCTAGGGAATCAAAACTTACAGGGTACTCCTCGTGAACTCAGGATCTTCAATTAATTTAGTAGGTCCGAGATAACGTCATATAGCACGGATAAAGAAAAAAATACGAAAACCATACATTTTAAATGATATCATTAAAAAAATATATACCTACAGGTTATTTATAGTACGGAACCCTTGGTGCGCGAGTCTAACTCGCACTTAACCGATATTTTTTTATAATATAGGTACATCATTAGATTTAAACGTGTGTGATAAAAATTTGAATATTACATATAATAAATCATAATATTAAAGAATGTACGAATTGTCGCCACAATTTATCAACTCTTCGAAAAATGGTTTTTAGGTGGTTTATTAACTTTTTAGGTACGGAAGTATATATTATTGGTTTAATTTAATATGATAAAATGATAATAATAAATCAATTTGGTTAAGATTTTTAAGTAATTGAAATAATATAAGTGTTAACTTGTTGTACCTATTTCTCGTTTTTAGCAGAACTTAAAATGTTATTTAAAACATGTTATAACAATAAAAACTAAATAAATAAGTACTTACATTAAAGTTTTAATACGTTAGTTGTTTATTATTTTACATTTTCAAAAAAATAGTGTAAAATATATTCATTATAAAAGAACAAATTAGAATTTTGCATAGTGTTATGTGGCTTAGCACATAAATGCTAAATGTAATAATCCTTATAGCCGTTAAGCATTAACCATTTTTCTGCATTTTCTATTTTATTATTAATTTATTGAAATAAATACATTTATATCCTTAATCTATGCACTTCAACAAAAAAAATGATATCACATAACAATATTTTTTTGCTTAAAATAAGCGGAAAAAGAAGAATGTTCTCAAAAAACTTTAAGCGCCGATATCTCAAAACTAGCTTGTTGTGGGTTGACACACTAATGCATAACACGGACCATATAATATACCTACTAGCGGTTCGACCCCGCTTCGCACGGATCCCTATTTTTTTCATAATATTCTATAGCCTATGTTAGTCAGGGTGAACGTAGCTTCCCAACAGTGAAAGAATTATTAAAAGTTTCCAGTAGTTTTTGAGCCTATTCATTACAAACATACAAAAATAGGTACAAATCTTTCCTCTTTATAATATTAGTATAGATAAAGACAGGATAGAAGTTAGAAGATAATAAATTGCGCTGTTAAGCAATCATTGGACTACTACTGCCATCTATCGATACCGTTCAAAACGACTAAGTCAACTTGATTCTGTAGAATATTCTAGCTCGTAATAACCTATTCAACATTCACAGTAGTTACTGCAATGTCTATAATAATATATAGGTATTATATGAAGAGTTAGACTGATATCAACAGTCGAAAACCGCTGGACATAGAAGAATCAAATTTTATATAGAGGCCTCTTAAACGACTGTAAGCATTAAGAGCGCTCCTTTGCTCGGCGCTTCCATACAAAACGTAATTCCTCATTCTTTCAAGAATTTTGAATTAAACATTATAATTTTTTTCTGCAATTATGATCGGATATGGCATAGCTAGGTCTAACTTTCCTTATTTTTATTAGATTATGTAAGATATTACAATCAGAGATGATATTAGATTCGTAATTTTACACGAAAAATAGACACATTTTCAGAGGACTTGTTCGCATACATTTAAAGATTTTCATAAAGATTTCAAAAGATAGAAACATCGGAAATATCCTCAAGATTGAAAATAAACCATAACTACAGTATTAATATCACAATTAATAATTTACAACGGGAATTCGTACTTTCGAAATAATTTCTAATGAAATGGCGATATTAGAAAATACTCATTTCACGCCAGGTTTGTTTTGCGTTTGTGTGCGTGCCCGAATTATTCCGACGGCCGCCGAACGTTTTGACAAGAACAAAGGTCAAAGACGAATTGCCAGTCGGTCATAGACTGTCATTGTGCAGATTTTTTGACGTTACGTTTACTTATTAATAATTAATTCATAAATAATAGTAACTAAAACAACCACGGCTAGATTAACGGACTTCTGAATTATTACAAAGTGAATTGGTTTTATTGCGACGATCTTATATACCTACTTATCTACCTACGACGACTGTGTGACAGCGGACTTGGAATTACAGTTCATTACGATTGTTCATTATGCGTAAGTACTAATATCAATTTATATTATTATTATTTATTAACAGTTGGAATAGGTACCTATCTAGATATACTTTATACTTAATCACTCGAAGCGATCATGTCTTTTCATTACTTTTCAAATACTTTGTCTTTAAGTATCTTTCACTCGATACTCGAACGTCTACATGTATATGTAATATCATATAATATATTCAGTAGAAAGTGAAAATTTAACGGTGTGGATTTTTTTTTTAACAGCAAATCCTAGAAAATCTAGTAAAACGAGGCTTTGGCTATCAGCTCGTCGTAAAAAACTAAGCGCATGGATTTACAAGAAACGAAACTGTGAGCACTCATTTTATAATTCACATAATGTGCAATCAATCAATAAGTCATAGCGAAGTTTATAATTATGTTGTAAATTAAATTTACTATGGTGAATTAAAAAAAATTGATTATGTAGGTATCTCATAGTTACTGTTTGTACAAATACTATTAAGCACAGTCTAGTAGCATTAGATAAATATAATTTGTTGGAATGAAACAACTATTAACGGATTTAACTCGCGTATTTGTATTTGATTATATTTGCTGACGTTTCGGATTCTTTACAGTTTCCATAATCATTTGTTGTTTTTTTGTAGGATCGGGATAGCGGAACAAACTTTACAAGAAGTTAAAAGTCATGAAATTGATCATGCCGCAACAGAAAGGTGATTCTGTTCTGTTCGGGTGGACTGTGAATGTGATCTCTCTTATATAATTATAGGAATAGATCGTTATTCCTATTGTTTTTTTTTAATAAAAATATTTTTTTTTGACAAAGAAATTTTATGGGTATCTATATTCATACATGGTGCAATCTACGTTTCAAAGTTGATTATTGTTTGGTGTAGGCACTCCATTGAAATGCTACATTTTTGGGGTTAGCTTGCATTTGTCAGAGGCCTCAATTTTATTTTTTACTACCTAGCGATTCGCCCCAGCTTCTCTCGGATCCCTGTTTTTTTTATTTTCTATAGCCTATTACTTGTGTCAATTAACTTTTAGTCATAGATCCATAAATATAAAACTAAAAAATAATAGGTAATCGAAAATCCATGAAAATTTGAGAAATAAATACAACTCCCCGATATTATATCTAACTTTCTTTCAATCATTTTACAAACCCCCACAAAAGGTAACTTATCTATGGAGCAATCACTTTTTATATATGTATACTAAGCATCACCTATTGTAAATTATACCTAAGTGAGCTATCAGATTATTAAGTCAATACAATAATAATGTCTGTATTTTCTTTGGCGCAAGATTGATATAAATAATTATACCTATCCATTGCCAATTTATATAATTACTAGCTTCTGCCCGCGACTTCGTCCGCGTGGAACTCCTCCTTTTTTGAAGTCGGTTAAAAAGTAGCCTATGTGTTATTCTGATGTATAAGCTATATTGTGGTAAAGTTTCATTCAAATCCATTCAGTAGTTTTTGCGTGAAAGAGTAACAAACATCCATACATCCATACTTACAAACTTTCGCCTTTATAATAGTAGTAGGATTTCTTATCCCCAAATTTTTGCTGAACCCGATTATGATGATAATGTAGCTTTCGAATGGTGAAAGAATATTTAAAAACGGTCCAGTAGTTTTTGAGCCTATTCATTACAACCAAACAAACAAAGTTTTCCTCTTTATAATATATCATTATTAAGTATAGTATAGATTGGTATTATCAATATTTCCTTTTCATTTATGGCCAGCCAGGGGTGTTTCAAGATGTCTCGGTTGTATGTATATCTGTATACTAGCTTCTGCCCGCGACTTCGTCTACGCTCGATGAGTAGGTACCAACTTTACACAATATCGTTATAAAATATAGCTTAAGTATATATTTTTCTAATGTATAGGTAAGCTATATTATTGTAATGTTTCAACAAAATCCATTCAGTAGGTACCTAGTTTTTACTTGAAAGATAAACAAACATACCCTAAGGTACCTAAAATTTTTACATACTTACCTACATTCATCCATCTATTCATAAGATTGTTACTACGGTAGGTACTAGGTAGGTACCTACTATAATATTTTGCTTATAGGTATTCGACCTGATGCTCTAGTGGATAGTAGGTAGGTACTCCTGGTTTGAATTCATCACCTTCTGGTAAGTACCTAACGTAAATATTCCAAGTGAATACCTACCTGCCTATTTTCAATTTTTACCCGTTTTAGTTAAACCAGAGGACTCGTCGAACTTTGTGCAGTGTTCTAAGAAAGTAAATTGTCTTTATATTATTTTAAGTTAAACATTATAATAATGGTAACAAGCAGAATTCCTATATAGGTATGTAAGTATATATATTTATATGTAGGTATTATGTTTACTCTACGTAAATATTTTCTTAATCCAAAAACGTACCTATTTACTTGACTTCGACCCAACCAAAATAAGGTACGGAAGTAGGCATTTCATTTAAAGTCAAATAAATTTTGTAAAGACTCGCTGTCACACACACACTAGCATGAATATTGGTTACGACATTCCCTCTCGCTCGCGCGCCCGATGGCGGCTGACCGATGCAAGCGAAATTGACCCTTAGTTTTCTAAACCTGAGAATCCATAGCCGACTTCGCGGTACAAAAAGGTGCACTCTTAAGGAACTTTAGGAAATCCCGTTTAGGAGAAATACGTTTAAAACTTTTTAATCTTTAACGGATTTATCTGTAACTTCGAATAAATATTAAAGTATATGTTTTAACGTGTGCGGTTTTCCATTCCCTGGGAGAGACATGTGGTATGAGACATTACATAAAACATGACAGACATGTTTGGTATTCAATATATTAAAGGGGCTACAATTAAAAGCTGCATGTGTGAAGATGAGAGCAAAAAGCTCATTATGTAATATTATCACTGTGACCATTTGAACTTATAATCTCAGCTTGATAAATTGTAATAAATGAATTCGCGCACACTGCAGTCTTCGTTAATATGAACGCCATCTATTTGTCGCGTTCAGTACTATTGAAGCGAATTACGTCAAGGTTCTTGATCTATTTGATTCCAGTGACAATACACAGATTTCGCATGAGATTATTTTTAGTTATTTATCATGAGGTATACAATAACTATGTATACGTATATTAAAATTACCACCGTATAAATAAACTTACGCTGCCAGTACAGGCATACAGGTGTAAAGTCTACACTTCAGCGATTCATAAAAGTTGAGTAGGTAAGGGTGAGTAGGTAGGTGTGTGACATTTTATTCAGTATTTTTATAAGCACAGTATTTACAGCAAATATTTTTGTCTCTTTCACATCAACTCGACTGTAAGTAATTATTTCTTTAGCAGGTTCATCAACAAGCTCCAAATTGATAAAAAATGGTCTTGACAGACAGACGGACGACAAAGTTATCCTATAAGGGTTCCGCTTTTTCCTAATGAGGTACGGAACCCTGAAAGAATAACCAGGTTGACTGTAGTTTTGACAGTCAGTTCTTGTATTTTATCCCTGCTAATATTACAAATGCGAAAGTAACTCTGTCTGTCTGTCTGTTACGCTTTCACGCTAAAACTACTGGACCGATTTAAATGAAATTTGGTACAAAGAAAGTCTGGAGCCTGAGAAAGGCTACTTTTTAACCGACTGCAAAAAAGGAGGAGTTCCACGCGGACGAAGTCGCGTGCAGAAGCTTGTACTAGATAATTTAATACTTGGGACGCTCGGACATCGCGAAAAAAAAAATAGTCACTGACCTCTCGCAGCAGTCCAAACAGCATGTCAGTGGACAGCGAGCGCTCGTGGGCTTCGTCCATGATGATGGCACAGTAGTGATCCAGGTCGGGTTCCCGCAACCCCTCTCGCAGTAGGATGCCGTCTGTCATGTATTTGATCACTGTGTTCGGTGATGTGCAGTCTTCGAAACGTATCGCGTATCCGACTTCGTCACCTGCAAATTGATTTTTAATTACAATGGTATTGAACCAAAAATAGCAAACGAATTTCGATTTATACAATATCGTAGGTTTTTTTAAATTTCAAAATGCAGACGGCATGTCGGCATGTCCCTGACTACGAGGCCGTAGGTTGAAATGTATTACAGCTCTCTCTCTCTGTGTTAGTGTGTGTGTGTGTGTGTGCTTGTGTTTATTTGTGTGTTTGTAAGGTGTATAGCCGGGAGAATTCTTAGCGGTTTGATGACGATCGATCACATCGATCAGTAGTTTAATAGTTAACAATCGATAATCGATCAATATCTATGGTTTAAAAGGAAGGTTCATTTCAAGCGTTTAAAACGCCGTCATTGTCGTCTCAGACTATATTTAAGAAGATAATCAATAACTAAAAAAAAACTTACGTGAAATTATCTCCTGGTACTGGTACAAATACTGGTGCAATTGATACTAATATTATCATTATCAACCATAATTTATAGATATACCTAGTTAGAAAAGACGTCTCAAACGCTCGAATATCCGCTCAATAGCATATATTTAAAAGATAATTATATTTATACCAAGATAAGCGTACAAAAGTCGGACGCCATTGGGACTTAAATCCACAACTACACCTACGAAATATCAAGATCCATTGCGTAGCTCGTTATTTATGAACCCACCTAGTTTCGTGTTCATTTCATCCGACACACGTTTGGCCACAGACATGGCGGCCACGCGCCGAGGCTGCGTACAACCTATCATGCCGAGCCTACTGTAACCTTCCTCGTGTAAGTACTGCGTCAGTTGTGTTGTTTTACCGCTGCCGGTTTCACCTGAAAAAATAAATCCACAAATAACATTAAAAAAAAATCTCCGACATATACCTAAAAGCCCTCTAAAACGAATAATAATAATAACTTAAAATTAGGTACATAAATATTATCATAATTATCGACAGTGAAAATGTCGCAATGGCGGGACCATTAATCATAACACCCCCCTTTTTGCGTTAGGGGTTAAAAATAGTGTCTCAAAAACAACAAAGATTAAATGTGAAACAATATAACAGTATAGAGTATAGACTCGTATGTACAATTTTGATCCATAATTCCAGGAAAAGTTATAATTATTTTCGCCATTTAAAATCCTTCTCTTTACGGAATTGCTCTCCTATGTTAGCATTTATAACTACCATGGATCAAACAATCAGAATTGATATAAAAATAAAAAACTTACCGACAATAATAATAACGTTATTTTCTCTGATGACTTGCATCAGTTCCTCTCTAACAGCGAACACGGGCAAAAACCTCCTCTGTTCGCCTATAGACTTCTTGTTTACAAAATCAGACTTTGACTTTGGCTCTTTCTCTTCTGAAATACACATGAAATACGTACATATTGATGAAATCATAAACTGAAGGAATGTTTCTGATTTGAAGTGACTAGTACATAGAAAATGTATATAAACCTATTTGTGAAAACTTTGAGTAGTACTTAATAATAATTTATATTACATAATTACATATTATTATACTTATAGATATAAAACAAACAATAACTCGGTAGATTTATTCATTGGGTAACAAGCTATAATTAACATAATTATTATGCGTAAAATTTATAAATTATAATATATTTATTAATTATTATATAATTCATAAATTATAATATATTATCTAATTTTTACCAAACTAGTGTGTAATTTTTACCTTGATCCAAATGTTCAGCATATTTATAGGCCTCTTTAGTCGGACCCTCTTCCATTTCCTCTTCTTTCTTTTGTATTCCCATGATGTTACCTAAAACAGTACATAGAATATTTAATTACTGATCTAAAATAATCTAAAACATTGAAAAACTTTTTTTTGTAATCTTCATAATATCTTGGCAGTAATTACAAAAACCTTGAAAGAATATTCAAGCTTATAGTATTAACACTGACCTATTTTGGTGCCCTCCAATTTCCAATGTTTTTTCTGAGCTTTTCTCCTTTCCTTCTGTTCCCTGAAAGCTTTCACTAGGGCAGAGCCTTTCCGTGCATTTATCGCTATATCTGACGTTGGATCTTTTACCTAGAAATAAAAAATAAAGATTTTTAAATAAAAGTAGCTTATAAATAGGTTATCAGAACTATCAGAACAAATAACATAATAATATGCATATTAATACTTGTTTGTTTCATTAATTTATTCTTGGTTTGATTCATATCATCTACCTAATATATAAAAATCTTGTGTCACATTGTTTGTGGTCTCACTCTTCCGAAACGATTTGACCGTTTTACATATCATACATATATTTGGTTGGTATGAGAATAAGTCGCAAGGTATATTTTATATCTCTAGGTGAATAGGGTAGGGGTAGAACCGGTAGAACGTTTGCCAGGTCAGCTAGTATAACATAATTCATACTTACAGGTATAACAGGTTCCGGTTGTTTAGTGAAAACAATTCTACCATCCAAGAAAGGAGGCACAATATTATGCACCAATAGATGCACCCGATCCACACTTTCCTGTAATTATATAAAGCCATTTATTATCAGTCCGAGAGTATTGATGTTTTAATTTGTTGAAATAAACTAACACACCATTTTAAACCTTACTTTATGGCAATTGAGTCTAAATTACCTCGTCCATATCGCTGTTGACGTTGATTGCATGAACAACACCACTAGTAAGCATTCTGTTTCGTTCCCAAAGCTCATTGTCTTTGTCTATCTGTTGTCTTTGTGCGGAAACTTTTCTGTTGCGTCTCTTTTCAATTTGCTCCTCTTTTTTTGCGACATATTCCGCACTTGTGCCGGCGAAGGGATCCGATTCGTCCGCCTCACCTGTAAAGAAATATAATAAACATCAAAATGGTATTCCAAAACGACTTTTTCTCTAAACTTTACTCTGAGGTCATTGACCTTCTAATCTCTCCTATAAATAATATGAGAAAAAATAATGATCCAAACTATAATAAGTAAAGGAGAGGTTGATCCACAAATGAACCAGACTAGGATTTTAAAAAGCAGGATGTAATCTTAGATTTATGAAATGAATGAATGCTCTACAAAAAGCTCTACTTAACAAAAAAATAATAATAATATTTACCTTCACCCATATTGTACCATTCTCTATCTAATTTCTTTTCAGCCTCCTGCCATTCAGGGTCATCCACATCTAAGCCTCGTCGGGAGCTAACCCATCTGAAATATGCATTATTTACTAAAAGACCTTTTCAAATTTTTAAATTTTTTAAGTGTTTTAAAGATTAAACGCAATTGGAATTAAATAACTATAAATGTATTTAACTCCTATATTTTACTTTATTGGTTGACATTCCAAAAACTTTACAGTTCTCAGATTCATAGCACGATTGAACTGACGATAGTCTAACTAAACTCAAGGTTCAAACAACCTAATAATAAAGTTTCTCTACTCACTTGTGCATACTGGCCCGAGGTGTATTATCATATGGTCGTCCTTTGTAGTCCCTCAATGGTCTTCCACTTCTGTCACTCCGGAAAGACCGTTCCGATCCTCCGGGGCCCATGTCCTTGGGCAGAGGAGTTGGGAAGTCCCAGCTGGACTTTCGGATTGGAGCTTTCAAGTCATCATCATCGTCATCCCAGGCTGTCTTCTCCGGAGGTTTTAGGACTTTCATACTGGAAAAAGTAAATATTTTTTTGAGTATTATAGAAAAATCACATAAACAGTATTTTTAGACTAAATTTCCAATATTATAACATTGATTAACTTGTATGATTTTCCTTTCTTACTCAAAGTACAATATTGCAAAATGTGAAGTCATGCTTGAGAATATTATGAAATACTAAATTCTTTAAAATTAACCCCTACCTTGGTGTTCTAGGTTCATCTTTAAATCTAGGTTCATAATAACTCCTTCTTGAGCTATCCCGTCGATCACTGTCCCTATCTTTTCGATCATCTCTGTCTCTTCGGTCATCTTTATCTCTTCGATCATCTCTTTCCTTCCTTCTGTCTCTGTCTTTGTCCCTCCTATAGTCATAATCCCTTCTCCTATCTTTGTCGCGGTCTCGGCGATCATATCGACGTCTGTAATAATCGTCATCTTCATCTTTTGATCGGGACTTCTTTTCTTCTTGTGTTGAACTATGGACACCTTTCTCTTTCTCCTTTTCTTTTCTAAAAAATATATGAGTAAAAAAAAATCAATTAAGATTCAACACTGACTGGTGTGGAAACCAGTTGAATAAAACAATATTATCGTAGATTTAGAGTCTGGGTTAGTGTTTTGAAAGAAAACAAACATAACCTGAAAATATATGATTGAAAGTTGCATACTAACTTTTGCAGTCGTTCCAGCATTCTTTCACGTGCTTGTTCCGATATACCGCCAGTGTATGTTGGAGTTTCTTCATTGTGTTTTCTGTATTTACGTTCTTTAGTACCAGAAGTTTCAGGTTGATCATCAGTTTCGTTTTCTTCTTGTTGGAATGATATAAGTCGGTTCTGTTTCCTTTTGGCTGCTGCTAGCTTATCTAGACCGAGTAAGGAAGGCTTTGCGAACTGAAAATCGGTTGGTTTATCTTTCTTTTTAATTATTAAGCCACAGGGAGCGTCACTAGAAGATCCTTCTAAACGATGCAGGTTTTGTTCGTCGTCCGACATGGTAAAATATTTTTATTATTATTGATGTTGAAATAATAAGTATGTTAACGATTTTTTATACAACTTTCTGATATTTGGTATTGTACAAAAATGGGAAACCGCGCAAACTTGTGTTAACTTTGTTGTAAACTCGGAATGACGTATGTCATGGAATTTAGTTGTCATTGTCAAAGTTGCATCTGACATTTGTCAGGTGTACCAACAAAAGATGTTAGAACTGCGTTCAAGCTACACTAAAATAGGTAAGTAGTTAAAGAGAGGAAAACATTTTAAGTTTTTAATTTTACTTTATTATATTTATTTACTTGAGATGAAGTATTTAATTCCACGAATTTATATTTTTATTAAAAATCCCGTTCAATAAAAGTACTTAGGTACTTACTTACTTAACCAAAGAGTAAAGACTACCTGACTAGGTAGTAGGTTGTCTATGGTAGTATGGTACATACTAGGTACTATGCTAAATGGAGGTGTAATAATAATAATATTATACATATAAAATATGTTTACATTATTGTATTATGAAACTTTGAACGGATCCGTCCTCAACTGTTTGCCTTTTTCTATCTTCATTATTGGTGTTTATTTTTTTTTTAAAAAGCGATTATCTTTATTTTTTTATAGGTAGGTAGGTACTTTGCTGCTATAGAGATTCATCGTACTATGAAAGTTGGTATAGATCTATTGCACGAAAGTGTAAATTACTTCAAATTTAATTTTGAGACTTAAGATTTTTTCTCGCAGAAAAGAGGAAACAAAATTATAAAATACTTCTTTGGCGCATTATTGCAGAAGGAGAGGAGCATTTTATCGACTATTTTGCAATACCTTCTTAAATACCGCAAAAGATTTTTATAATTATAGTATAAAATATTCAAACATCTCCATTGTAAGAACGAATAAAATTTATGGCCACTAAGCTTAAAGCCAAGATTTTCCCCGACATGTGAAAGTCATAAAATTTTCACACTTGCAGGAAATACAGGGTAAGCTGTGGGATTTACTACGTACCTACGTTTCAGTTGTACTGTCTACCCTATTATTTAGGATATTTCGCTTGGATTACATTTGTGGCAGACGAGGTTGGAGCATTAAAGCGCTTCCTATGTCATAAAGTAAGGCTTACCTACAATGGTTATGACAATTGATCAGAAGTCGTAATTTTCAGTTTTGTTTTGTTTTTTAGCCACATAGGTATTTTTTTTTGTTAGTTAAATTATTAGTAGGTAGTATTATTAATAAAGGAATAAGAATTGCTTATAACGGATTTAGGTTGAGTTAGTTAGTATTTTTTATGTCAACGATAGTCTAACACTGCTTTAGACTATCGCCATCTTAGTCGGCTACGAATACGGGAACTGAAAACTTTTCGAAACGTCAGCATAATAAGTAGGTAGTTAAATTCCAAAATATGTAGCAAGTATACTTAACAGAATAATAAAGAACATCCTAAAGCGGGAAGGCGGGAAGTATATAATCTAAGGACACAGGAAACAGTTCAATCTGAGACCAATAGGTTAATCGGTGGAGCGTATGCAAATGTCCATCTTGCAGGAGTGATATTTATGAAACTAGTAGGGAGACAAAGTCAAAGTCAATGTCGTAGGAACAAGGAACAATAACGGTATAAAAAAGTTCAAGTATTATTGTTGTAGGTATTTACTGTGAACCAAACAGGTTTTGGCTGTAATTTTTCGAGCTGTCTCCTCTCTTTGGGATTTCTTGATCGCTTACCAGACGTCTCTAAGAGTACTAATTAATTTACTATCTTTAGTCTCTTTTTCCTATTTCCTTGGGAAGAAATGGAGCCAGTCTAAAGCCGAATTAGCATGACTCGTAGTTGTATGTAGTGTTTTTTTTGGTTGTTTGAATGGTTAATACTTACCTATATGCACTTACTATAGTACTTAAGACATTTTTATCTTAAATAGTTGTAGGTATAATACTTGTAGAAACACCCAGTAGGTATACATATCGAATACTTAGTATGATATTATAAACATATTATTATAGGTAATACATATAAAACTCGCTTTTAAAGGTTTAAACAGAACAGGCAACAGCCATTAATGTAACTTTAAAAAACTGGTGATTAAAACAGGTGTAAATCAAATAAGTTCATCAATTATTCGCGGTGTGAATAAACAAAAATATTCCCACCTAATTGCACATGCGAATAAATCTTTTCATTTCGACGATCAAAACTAAAATAGAACAGTGTATCACTACCGGCTGATGCAAGGCGACGCGTGTGCCGGGTTTTTAAAAAAAATAAAAGCGCGGCGGTAACGAAAGTTGACACGCGTAATTTTGAAGTTTATTTTTTTTCTAAATTCAACCAGACTTGGCTCTTACAATGAATTTAAGGGTTTAATTATTTTAATACCATTATTTGACTAAGTAAATAATGATTTTTTATATATTCACGTGTGAAGCGTGACAAGGTCAATTTAGTGACGATTTATAGTGAGTGACATAATAAAAAGAAAAATTGTGTGCTCGTGATTATCATAAAGCGGTTTTAGTACCTAGGTATTAAAAACCAAAAAATGGCTGATCGAATGAAAGACGGTGAAAATGCAGTGGACAGAAACGCAACAGGTACCTAACATCTGTACATTCAACGTTTGTTTATGCCTAAGTAATACTTATAGATATTGCGTAGGTACATATGAATGCATAATATAAAAAAAGCATTCATATTATTATTTAAATATAGATAGATAACAAACATAAATTTTATTAATACAATTTCGCCAATAGGATCTTCATTTGATTTTTTTGCGCCTTGTACGAATAGATAAGATTTTCGTGTAAGTACTTGTTATTTTAGGTTTAGTTTACAAGATTACTCGGTATACCTATATTGATTTATAACACGTGGTCGTGTGTAAGTAGGTATTTTATAACACGATTTAGGTAACTAACGTAAAAGTTGGATGGGTGAAAATAAAACCGGTTTAATAAATAAGACCTTCTATTATTTGGTACGTAAAATATTTTGTTTAACATGTAAACACGTGTACTTATTAAAGTCTAGATTTTATTTATTCGATACAGGCATGGGCGGTAAGGGTAAACGTCACTAAATTTTCATTTCTCAAGAAACTGCTTTACGGCACAAACATACATACCTATTACCTATATTTTCCTGGCTCAAATTATATTTTATGTTATTACCTAAGTAGGTATTTGTAGGTAGCCAGATGTCAAATAAATATAACTTTTTATTACAGGGTCTTTTATAGAAGGACAAAAGGAAATCGCGTCTTCTAAAAATATCTAGTACTAGGTACTGTTTGGAAAAGAAACAGACATTCGAGACATTTAATCTAAATAAGGTAGGTACTTAGTACATTTTGTATTATATATTGTCAGTGGATAATATACAAAAAGGCAACGATCATGGTAGAAAATTTTCTTTGATACAATTTTGAGCTTAATTTTCTTTTATAAATAAACCGACAATTTAAATCGGAGAAAGACGTAAAGCTCATTTGAATTGTTAATTTAATAATAACGAGACCGCTAATGAATATAATTTGAATTAATCCTTGAAGGATTACGGTATAAATTAACTTTGCTTAAGGTTTACGAAGGCCAAAGTTCTAAGGAATTAATTATTCAGTGTGAAAGCAAGTTTAGCAGAGCATGTGTTTCTGGTTACTGTATCCTTAATATAGGGTATCAGTGGTCCCGGCAGACGTCGTCCTGTCCGTTCGATTGTTCCGTCAAAGATCTGTCAAAGTCTTCTGTCATAAAGTCAATCACTTGTTTTATTAGATTGTAAAAAATAATTTTGGGTCAACATTATAATTTTTCTAATATACTCGTACAAACCTTGTCTATTTACGTATTTTAAAAATGTCATCCTTATTCACTAGGTATCTATAAACTTGTAGAATAATTTCAAATCCTTGGGCATATAATATAATAAGCGCATATATTTATGAACTTACTAAAATTGCTCCTATTAATTTTGTGTAAGGGGATTTAAAAACATAAGCACATATTATTATCATAGAGCACGGTGCCAATCTCTTGTCAGATGGACATGAATACCAAAAAAACTAAAATGTTCTAAGTTTCAAATTCCCTGCAAAAAATCTTCATTCACATTTCACACGTCACAACACGCGCTAGTCATGTTTTATTTTACAATTTTTCTTTTTAATAACACTCGAATGACATTCTTTGTTGCCAGTACACCCACCCGTATTACTGGTCGAATATAAACACGTATGAATTATCAAACGCGGGTCGCAATTCGCGATGCTGAATAATTGAGACTCGTGTCTCTTTGGCTGGGATTGAAATAAAAATGTTTTTTATTTAAGGTTTATTTGAATCGGTACTTAGGTTTGCGAGTGCTCCCCGTCTGTGATCTGTTAAAAATGTTGTTTTACTTTTAGAGCTAGAAAGTTTGTATAAGATTCACACATCTTTTTTTAATTGAATCATTTCTCACAGCATGATACTTCGCAAACGATACAGATATCACGTACCAAAAATAAAAAGTCGCCACCGTTTAATAATAGAAAAAGATATTATACCAATGTTACCTATAAAATGTCACAAACTGAAGTTCCTGGGATCAGTAGCAACTTGGACGCAGGCCAAATGAGATCTTTAATTCCGGTGGCCCTCGGGAAGGTCAGAGCCATGGTACTGAGAATGTCAATGTCAAAAACCATTGAGGTTCCATGAGCCTTGTTTGTTGAGTTCAGTGCCCATAAGAGATCAATTATACAATAATATACTTTAATTGAATAGGCATAAGACACAAGATAACAGATAAATAAAGGTATTATACTATGAGATTCATCCCAGAAAGCCATCACACTTTATAAGTAGGTTGGGTGGTCGGTAGTGGTTTGCATAATGTAAAATCACTTTATTGTTAGACTATCATCTGCCCAGTCGGCTATGAATATGGGAGTAAAAGTTTTTGAAACGTTAATAATATACATACTTATTTTGTTCCAATGTGTAATGATCTTTAAGCATTAGAAATTATTGGATAGGCTAGTTCATTGACTGCACTGTGGCTGTTTTAATATGGGTACCTAAAAACATCAAATAGGTTCGTTCGTTCAAAACGTCAAAGCCTCAAAGGCAAAAGCTTCGACTACGCCTTTTAGTATAAAACTTTCAAAAACAATGAGATGATATGCTGTAATTTAATCTATTAGTTTCAAAATACAAAACTATAACAAAGTTTAAAATTTTAGGGTTTCGATAATTATGATAGATTTGCTCTTGAAAAGTTTTTTGAAAGTTAAAATAGTTTTGAATGCGCACTATTTCAATTTCGTTAACCGGACTGTATTTAATACTGAAATGTTTGAGAGTAACCAAGTTGGTGCAAATAATTCGACATTTCGTTAAATCACCGGAGCGGGTAATATGACCGATCTTATTTGCAAAAGGTTTTATGTAGGTCTTACAGTATTTACAAAATTAATCAGTCATCGAATTGCATGCAGGGCTAGGCCCAGCAATGTTCAAAAAGTATAGGTACCTATTTACTTTTGTAGTAGGTTAGTAGATATTATATTATTTTCAATAACTTTACCACCGGATATTCAATAGGCACTGGTTAATATTATGTATCTACTTATTATTTGATGCTTAAGCAACGTTTTTATCTGCTAGAAAAATGTAAATAACTCACTTGGATTTTGTATAACGGACTCAAAATTCAATTTGCAGGTATTCCGTATATAAAAGATGCATGAATAATCTATTTAGATTGCCGAAGAAAATGAGATTTCCTTTAAAACGCCAGTCGCTAACACTTAACGAAGCTCGTGTTTTGAAGCGTATAATTACAAATATGCCGACATCAAAGGTCGTTGGCGCGACAGGATCCCGTGTTTACTGGGTGAATATTTGAGTTCGTACATATTACGCGGCAAACACTAAAGAACTATTGAGACGTGGAGGAATCTGAGTTAGTTTATTTTTTATATATCAAATAGAGTTAGTTCTATGTTAAGAAGCTTATGACATATTTATTTTTTGATTAGAAATATTTTTTATAAATTTAAATATTCGCCAAATCTCATTACCCGTCATGTCCCAAATCCCAATTTTGATGAATGAATGATGAAAATGATTCAATTATATGCCGAAAATCGTATTTTGAAGTAGTTATTTCGATAGAATAGAACTTTGTTTAGATATCATAAAAATTATACATCTTAAAGAAAACTTTTAAGTAGTTTGCCATCGCTTTGAAAAATGTCCATGCAGGTACCATTCATTACCATTGGTCAGAATGAACTAAGCCATAAACAAATTTTCGCGCCATATTATTGGTCAAACTATCGACGCGGCAATCGATCTTAGTTGTCGCTAGCGAGCCAAACTAGCCGCACGCGTGTGAAACGATTTCCCGCCAAAATATGACGATCTCTTTGGACGTTTATACGATTTGTTAACATTTTTATCTCCTCACCATTGAAGATTAATTGGCAAGTTCGTTAATACCTTATTAAAGCCGAATGTACCCAAAAACGTGTCTGTGGTATGTGTTTATATTAATACGACAAATATAATTTTAAGTCTATTTAATAATGCACAATGGTCAAAATAAGTAAAAATCTCATTACCGTTTTTGAAATTACCGTTTATTCCCGTTTTATTTTACAAACGGTAGTGAGATATTTCGAATGGTAATGTGTATTAATAGAGTATTTAAATTTTTTATTATAAATCTTTGATAATTATAATTAGGTAGGTATTAAAAACTAATATTTAGAGACTTATTTTATTTAAATCATAATTATATTTTTATATAAAAATATTTTATTATCATTACCATTTACGGTTCACATTACCATTTCCATGCACACTTCAATACCATAAGTATTATTTCTCCTTACCGTTCGCATATTTCATACATTCTGATTACCATTCCTGATACGGTAATGAGTACTCATTACAGTTCGTCAAAAAAAAATAAAAACTGAAATATGTATTTAATTATTGGTCACATTTACGTCCCTTTATTTTTTTTTCCATATTTATATATTAAACCTTAGGTTAAAAATATAAAATACGCAATTTGAAAC
Source organism: Polylopha cassiicola (assembly GCA_038024825.1). Lineage (NCBI taxonomy): Eukaryota > Metazoa > Arthropoda > Insecta > Lepidoptera > Tortricidae > Polylopha > Polylopha cassiicola. Next base: position 6,669,728 of record CP149044.1, on the reverse strand, counting down.
GATATTCAGATTTTTTTTCCGAATGCCCAATATGTACGAACTCAAATATTCACCCTACTACAAATATTTCAGTCACAAATCTGCTTGATTGAAAATAAACAGAGTTTCGATCACTGACGGTATGTGTCGATGGACGGGATTTACGATTCTATTAGATTCTGACCGCGATACCACATATCCAATATGTACCGCGTTTATTTATTTGCTTTTCATTTGCGAGAATAAGTATTTGTTTAAATTCGCCGAAATTTTTAATTTGATATTTTATATGCAATGGCAATTTACGCTTAGTGGAATTTTTGTACGTTATTGTTATTGAAAAACGAAATTAACTATAAGTAAAGTCATACATTTTTATAAAACGATATACGGTATATGAAGCTGGAGTTGTGAATTTTAAGCCCGCTCAGGATAAATAATTATGACAATGTGACAATGTGATGATAATAACATATAGGTACTTAGTCTTTGAATCTAGCTATGTTTTTTTATTTATGTACTGTTTTTAAATACTCAAACCTCTGCTTAATTTAATTATTCCTAGTAATCATTAAGGGATAAGATTTAGATGTAAGAATAGTAGACAGCTCAATGAAGACATTTAAAAAAAAATCGTGCGTCTCAAAATTAGCTAGATTTGCTACTGTAGAATGAGGTCATGCTCCTCTCCATCACAGACCAGTAGCTTGTCTCTCATTGCTCGATTATTATAGCTAAACCTTATTTTACCTAGCACTGGGTTCCCATTGTAACGAGTTTTCAAAATTCCGTTCAGTTATTAAATGACGACATTATCCGCTTTGCACTTAAAATATAATGACGAAAAGGTAAAGTACTGTCAATTAAATTAAGTAGAAAAGTATACAAAAGGCGGCCACCATCCTTCAATTAAGTAAATTACTGTGCAAAGAAAGTGTTACCTTTGATCAATTAATAACTAGGCAGAAAATCGATTCACTCTTATTATAAAGATGTGTTAAGTACTTGAAAATAATAATTAAATTACGTTTCCGATTAAAGTATTTTCTTAACCTAATTTAAAATCTTGAAATTATTTTAAGGTAGGTAAGGTAAAAGTAAGTAGTAGGTGCCTACTTCTCGGCAAAAATTACATAGTATCGTTAATACCAAACCAAGAAGCACTTAAATACTTGAGTATCGTTTCTCAGGTAGATGTATTATCGAATTACTTAAATATTTGGAGCTAACAAGATGTATTTAATTTATCTGCTGGAAAAACGCCAGGTAGCTTACTCGGACATTGTAAAACAGACTGTAAGTATATATAATTTCGTTTTAAACGCAGGATGGAAAAAATAAGTAGATAGTTAGATACCTACCTATTTTAATTGTAGGCGGATTCGATGGTACTGATAAATCAATCACCTTGTACGTGTCACTGTTTTTCTATTTTTTTAGCGAGTTTTCGTATGTTTTAAAATTAATTCATTTATTATAATAATTTCTGATGCCTTCGCGGTTATTACACATTGGAATGAAACAACTGTTAACGGATTTAACTCGCGTATTTTTATTTTATTTTATTAGCTGACTTATTATACTTATACAATAATAATGTTACCGCACCTCTCTGCGTTTTATTCCTATAGTATATATTAATCTCGGTACTACGTACATTACTTTATCAAAAAAATTAGATATACCTACGAATTTTATTTCACGAATTATCATACTCTTCTGTCTATTAAAGTGTTTAAGACAATTAATCTAATTATACTTTGTTTACAGGTAAGTATCGGACCCTCTAAAACGATTTATAATATTGTCACCGGAAAATATGAAACAGCTGACAGACTGGCATTTTGCCAAAATTAAATTTAATCTAAGATATTTTCTTTTCATACAAAAGCGAAGGACGAAGGGATTTTCGATTTGGAATATTATACACACATGAATAAATACAAATAAAACGATTCTAACCGATTCTTAGATATTTCATATTACGCAGTCCAATAGAACTAAAATAATGAAACTGTTTAAAGTCCATCTATTTTAATCTTAGTTCAGTCTATCTGAAACCCGAACTATACTTAAGTATACGTAAATTCAGTAAAACATATAGAAGAGGACAAGAAAGCAACAAGGTTGTACTTGAGGCTTCATATTATCAATAGCTTCATATTTCACATTACCATTTTTGTGTTCTAGGACAAAGGTTTATCTTTTTCTTTCCGGTCGACCTTCCTTTGAGAATTTCAGATCAATCATACTAAAAGGTTTTGTAGGTCATCTTTTCATCTTTACCAAGGCTCGATTTGTCACTGCATATTTCCAGCTAAACATTTTCATGCACTCACACGTGCATATAAAAACTAAAGTACAGTCCTAATGGGTGATATCGTATTTTTTTTTCAAGTAGGTACCGAATGAATTAATATGTTGACTGGTTCCAACCCTACTTAACGCCATAATGTGTTGTGGTAGGTCAAGTACTGAAGTATTAGCGAAAATGAGCCTTGTATGCCGCTAGCAGATCCATTTGTAAAATTTAATTAAAAACGGAGTTCTTCAGTTTGTTGGCAATATAATACCATCACTAATGCAAACAAGGTGTAGACAACGGTTTCACAATAAACAAGGTAATTATACTGCACTTTAAAAGTCACCTATTCGTTCAGGGTACTACGGTTCGGTGACATTATAGGAATAACGAAGCTTGGCTCGCTGCCAGTCATTGTTTCTCATCGGGGCATGGGAACTGTCAAGTTCACTGGCAATGCACTAAAAGCAAGCAGTTTTAATGCGAGTGTAGGTAAACATGACTGCGACGTGATGTATTGGCGTTTTAGTTTCGGTGAAGTGAGTTTAGAGCTACTGTTGGTGAGTTGTTTAGCTAATGAGAAAGAAAAAGTACTTACCTACCTATATTTATTTTGTGTAGCTATAAGTAATTGTGCACACGATAGGAGACCATAATTTACGAAGCTAAATCAGATGACTTATTATAAAAATATTATTATAGGTTAATTTAATACGTAAAATGGTACATTTTCCTTGGGTAGGTATTTTCCTTTGATGATGATGTAGGTAGCGATGTACTACAGTTAGTACATCGCTACCTACATCATCATCAAATTAGGACTTTTACTCATTTAATTTTGGTAAATGACGTCGTCATATTTACGTTGCCTTTTCGAATGTTTTCTTTCTGAGTGATATTTACCACTCTCCCCGATATTTCTCACTCAAAATTTGTACCAAGAAAAACAGTTGGTTTCTAAATCATTCACCGTTGCGGAAAGCTATTAGGTATTATTTTACGACTTGAAGACAGACATAATTATATAATTTAGTAGAATTTACCGCGATACGTTACGTTTGGCATCAGTCGCTAACCTCATACTAATTATTTGCGTAGGATTGTTTCTTTAAGCTGCATTTTTACAATTCAATTTTTTAATTGTGGAAGTCAGGCGTGTTTTAAAAACACGCTCCGTAGAACGCGGCCCGTTCCATTCATGTAACTCGTACTGTATTGGTATTGGAAAATCATAATTTAGAACGTGACTTAGAAGAATGGCACACCTGGCTTCGTTAAACGTAATATAGATATACACTTATTTTCATAGCACTGTTTTGTAGATAGTTCTCATGGAAAATTAGCCAATTAGTACTTAAAACCTAAGTAAGTTACTACCTAATTGCCTAAATATAGTTTAGTAGCAGTAACTGATGCTACTAATCTATATATATAGAACTAAACATGACATTTTGAGAGATATAAGTTTTTTATAAAATGCTTTGCCTGCATATCAATGAACACATAAGTAATGTGACAAATATTGTGTGGAGTGCGTGTGTGTGTTAGGAATGAATCTGCACTCGGGTGTGTGTCTGTGCGATTCAGACGCCGTTATGGTCCTTCCTCAATAAATCATTGTGTATCAATTGTAACAGTGTTTGAACCAGTTATAGGAGATAATTTAACTTAATTCTTTTGACAATGACGGCGTCTCAAACGCCAACCCCCAAACGCGCCTGCAGTATGTAGTGTCACAATTACTTACAGTTTATATGTGTTACGACATCCACTCGTGTTTGGCGTAAACATCGAGACCGGTACACGTTACACCGTAAATTATCGCCCGAGGCGCCGGTCCGTTTATTTAAAAACATCTGCTACTTTTTGAACAGTCTCCCAAAATAAAGAAAAAAATACTTATATATATAGGTATGAGTGTCATACGATCGGGTACGGTATTTTGTCTTTCACTTCCCTCACTTTTTATTGGTACAGTTTGATACTTATATCCTTTTTCACCTAGGACTCCAGAATTTATATAACAGCAGTGAACGTCATTAAAAGTCCAGGTGATTAGTTGTAAAGCGCAATTGATATCGCTATGTTTATTTTGTATGAGAACCTATGAAAATATAAACTCGATTGCGATTCTAATTTCAATACACAACTGAGGCTGGTCGTCGCAAGCTGTTTTTTTACAATAAAAAATAAAACGTAGATCGGAGTCGTTAGTGCGCACGTGATGGCTCGGACAGTCGGGGGTTTATAACGAAAAGCGAATTTTGAAATAATAGTTTAGCCCACGTGAAAAAACGGCGTTGACGCTGACAACATCTGCTGTTGACTTAAATAGTTTCTGGGAGCCTAGTCAAATGACATTTACCATTTTCTTATGCACAAACAATACTTACAATGAGATTTTCTAGAAAAGTAAGCCTAAACCTAGAAAAGTAAAAGTAAACCTAAACTAACGGAAACTGACCACCTGCAGTTTCCGTTAGTTTAGGCATAAATATTATGTCATAGATAGATTTCTCATTCGATTGCTTGTCTTTTATGTGTAAACACACATATAAAGTCCTAAGTTTCAAAGAAATGTAGTAGTTATTTGTGAAGAAAATTAATGGCAGTAAAAAGTGAAAATCATTATTCCGCACTATGTTAAAAGCACCGTATAGAAAATTGGTGATACGTAGGCAAAGAATTTTTTTTTATCATAAAGGGTAGGTATTAAAAATACCTGTATCAAATATTAATTGAAATTAAATGCTGGTTCCAAGACGCAGGGAACCCAATAACCTATAAGTACCATGTTTGCTCAGATTGGAAAAACGAGAAAACGTAATCATACGTTGGCAGTTATGGATGAATCCTATATTCGAATGATTGACTTTCGAAGTAAGGAGTTCTGTAAATATATTAGATATTAAGTATGTCGGGAAATAAATCTAATGATCATACTTATGGACGTATATATATAGGATTCTACCGTTGAAAACATAATTATATAGAAATATACAAATTAAACTTTGAAGCTCCTTAAATATGGATAATATAAACTGAAAGAAGACATAATTTATTACTTACAATGGCCGACTTCTAAATATTGTCATAATTTGACATAACCTTTTTTAAAAAATAGTAAAATATAAAAATAATAAAAAATAAATATTTTTTTGCCACGGTTCGATGATCCAGTTAGTATAATAATATAATAACAAATTATATAATAATATATCAAAAGCATGCACCATTAGTAGAACGAGTACTATTTTTTTGCTTATTCTGTTTGAATCCAAGTTATTTATTTACCATAAACAACCGCGCACACCTTGGGATTTATAAAATTCGTAACAAATCTATCGGAGCAATTGGATTGTCACATTAGCTTGCAAGACCATTCGTCGTGAACGCGCGTGTGAAATTGCCTCCCCGTGGATTTAGAATTGTATAGATACGGCCACACTCACACTAATGCAACGCTGAGCAGGATTCGAACCAACCAAGTTCACAAAACAGCTTAGATATATAGAGCTTGTATGTTAACTGGGTATATATCCCAACAAACAAATAAAGAAAAATTTAGTCTGAAATTACTTGGTTTTCGCGCTTTCTCGAGTATGTGGTATAAGACTTATTGGCATGTACAAGATTAGAAAAGAAAGAAAGAAAAAAAAGTACCTAGTTTTGAGACCGCTGAAAGTAATGATATTAGGAATCACCTAAAGGTTACGACTCGGGTACGTTTTGGAGACTATTATAGACTTTATGTACTTACTATAAAATTGATAAGATGATGTTTCAAGTTGTTAAATTATTTGGGTTTTAATCGTACATACGCAGCAGCGTTATAGGAGTTCTATCCATTGCATGTAGACGTGTAAAAACATACTTTGTCACTCGATAGTTTGCTGCCGTTTCTATGTTATTGTAATAACTCTATGCTCCACTCCCACGTAGACAAGACGTCACATCATATGACAGCGATTGCTTATTGGACCGGTAATATAGGTCCAACAATAATTTCTAAGGTATAATTATTATTTGGTCCCTTATCAGTGTCTATATTATATCATGTGGAGCAATAATTAAGAGCTGCGTACTTACTAGGTCTTATGTCAATTGATATTGATTTTATCTAGAGGTTCTAAAGCTCTAAGTCTAGGTATTGACGTGGTTTATACGAACTCAAGTTTTTCATATTACAGAAATAACAAAGATAACTTTCGTATTAGAAAGATGATAGCAGATTGAGACATAAGCTAATGAAAAGTCACGTTATCAATGTTAGTGTTAATTTTTCATATTCCTCAGGCCTCAGGGGTATATATATATTCCAATGTTTTTGTTTCGGATAAGTTTAAGTCTTACCTTTTCCTAGCGTCATAAATTTTCGATTCGAATAAAGAAAATGAACCTCATTTGACCTGTAATAAAATGGACTTTTATAGGCCAATAATAACCGTCAAACCTCTTACGGGGTCAATTTGATTGATGGTCGCGATCTCTAAATGATTTGCAGCAACAGGTGCCTTCCGACCTTATGTTTATTAAGGCTGAAAATGTACAGATAGCAAGCAATGCATTTTTTTTTCACTTAACAATAACAAGTAGAATATCAACTTAAATCAGTCATTAGTTGTAGAACGCTACGTAAATTGCTACGACATAAGCGTAGTAAAATATGTATTAACCTTCTGTGTGTGTAAAGCACCTGATTTGAAGGATATTTAATTATTAAGTATCTATCACATTACATTTACAAACCAACTTGGATTCTTTTAAAATCATTGTAAATAACACAAAGGAAGTCAATGTTGTGTGCATTAATAAAATATTTTTTTACAATCATGTCTATTATTCTATCTATAGCTCTAGTGTATGTAGTTATTAAAATTAACCCAATATATGTGTCACCTGCTATCATAAATTAAACATAATATTGAGAATGCTATCTGTACCGTCTATTTCGACGTTGTTTATTTATCCGCGTTTCTAGCTTTATTACTTTCTACAACTGCCAGTCGGAAATAGTTCGCAAGGTTGAGGTTAAGTTCGCTAACCTAAATAATTATTCTTAATCATCAAAAGTTTTACTGTACCTACCTATAGGAGATTTAAGATTACGAGAAAGTCAATATAGTACGAGATCCCACTGCAAATCATTACGTTCATCGCGTACACGCTAGAAACTTAATGTTTACGCATAGTCATGCTCAGGAGAATATAGACCTACCATGCTGCCTATAATGTTTTGCAGCGTGCTTATTAGTCTAAACTAATAAGCACGGAAAGTCCAGAAGATCGATAGAAGAAGGGCGAAAATGTTGGGATAACTTCTGTGTACTTCACGACAATGCCTTATCATCCTCACATAGAACATTTTTCATTTCATTTCGGAGTTATTTCACGACATAAATAATTAGCTACACTAGAATAAAGTTTACTTTACTCTTACAGTCAAGTCAAAAATTAATTTATTAAAACAACACAATAACACTTTAAACACTAAAGAGGAGTTAAGCAAAACAGCGTTTCTCGAATTCAAAACTAAGCAGTTACAAATGTCAACATTCCCTAACAATAATCGTCACAATACAGCCCAAATGTTTGTATAGTGAAGCGGAAACTTCTCTTTGTAGTCTGTTTCAGGCTTACGAGAGAAAGGCGGACGTCGCGACACTTTCTGACAGGGTTTTAGCAAAAACTTAATAAATACAATACTGATAGGGTTTGTGAGAGGATCGGTAAAGCCTTTGTGTAACTGTAGTCTGTTAGCGGTTCGGTTCAGTTGACATGATAAAGAGCTTTTTGTCATTACACTTTGGAAAAAATGCAAATAAATTTTAAAAGCAAAATGGGTAGTGTACCTATATGGGTAAATAATACCAAAGTAAAATGGAAAGTGACTCTTAATATATAAAGGAATAAAAAGTACGATTTAACTAGCATTTATTATTTTATTTGCTGATGTTTCGAAAACTTTACAGTTCTTATATTCGTAGCCGACTGACTTCGCAAGAAGAAGAAAATAAAACCGTTTAAAAAAATAAAATTTTTGTGTTAGATTTTTTTTTAGTCAGCTCTACTTTTTAAATAGACAATATGTTACATACAAAATAAAAAACGTTAAAGCGTGAATACAAAAAGTTAAATAGCTGTAATGGTTTTCTTTATTAAAAGGGATCTTATTTGAATTGGAGGATAAAGGTACTAATGAGCAAAATTGAATGAAAAGTAGCAAAATTTTCTTATTTTTTAAAAAATAAAGTGTTGGTATCTCTTCGCTTTTTTCCTTGTATAATTTGTAAAGGAAAAAAAAAGGAAGACAGTTAATTTTCCCCTTTGAAATTTTAAGTCTGGGTCCGAAATAAATTTAAGTTCTTTTTAAAAACAGGAAAATGCGACCAATGTTAAAAGCAGCTCTGAGTGTAAAAAGTTCAAAATACGTGTTGATGTCTTATCCTTAACATTATTAGAAATACAGAGTTATCTAAAGTTCACCTATATATATATATATACTAGCGGTCCCGGCAGACTTCGTCCCGCCCGTCAATGTCGATTTGACAGTTGTCATTGTTGCGTTTTGTTATACTATTTTAAACAAATCAGCTTAATATTTTTTTCTTTTTTTCACTGGAACGTGATAAAAAGTATCCTATGTCCTTCTCCTGGCTCTGAGCTACATCCCCAGCAATTTTCAGCCAAATCGGTTCAGCCGTTCTCGAGTTATAAACGGTGTAACTAACACGACTTTCTTTTATATATATAGATATATATATAACTTTAGATAACTCTGTATCTCTTACATATACGAGTAAGTACCTTATTACTGGAATAAAACCACCGTTACGGATTTAATTCATGTATAACTTTTGAATGCTGATGTTTTAAAAACTTTACCTCATAATTGTTTAATGACCGCGAAAGGATCTGAAATTAATTACATACTCATAAGAAGGTGAATTAAATTTGAAAACTACGTGAAAACAATTGTTAAAGAGTTCGAGATAATTATATTCGTAAGATATGTGTCTACTTCATAATAAACTATACCTAATGAATGAATAAGTACTTAGTATCTATGTATTTTATGTACTTAATAATGTTTTCATTCTCGATTGGTGTTGCAATAGTTGTCTTTATTAATCCTAACAAGGCGGGTCATTATATTTGACCGCATTGTAGTAAGTACAAGTGAATTATCAGGTCAAATTAAAACTTTGTTTGAACTCTTTCTGCCACCATAATGATTCCGTCTTGAAGTCATTCTCATTTAATTTTATAAACAGTAATTTACTTTATTGTTAAGGTACTAAAATCGACTGCTACTACTAAAGTGATTTGAATATACATAAGTTAATGCTCTTAGTAATTAAAGCTATCAGTTAAATTTTGCGTTCATTTATAAAACTGTTACGGAAAAATAAAAGATGGCGCCTAGTAAAAGCCATAGACAAGAAATATTAACATAGACCCCTACGGCCCACGCCCAGGCTTTAGACAATGTAAACCTTGTTGTTATGTTAAATCTTAACAAATATTTGGGGCAAATAAGTACTTACCTATAATATTAATGTAATTTTAAATTAAGAAAAGCGTATTTAATTTATACCTAATGGTTAACTTTCCTAAAAGTAGCAGGCCGCATAAAATATATCTTTAATAAGATAATTCTTCGGCTTAAGCCGTATCGTTTCTTACTTGTGTAAGAAACGATGGCTTAAGTTGAAGAATTAAATGAGTTACTGCAGTTTGAAACAGTTTATTGCCTAACTTATTATTAAGTTCGAAAGTGTCTACTGAAACGTGTAGGTATCTAATATACTTGATGTGATTGAACGGGTATCAAGATTTTTGTCGTGGGAGAAAGCTTTTGTTCCTGTCATACTCCATTTGCAAACAGTAAAAGAGTGACAGTGACAGATTCTAGTGCGATAAAAACTTAACGTGCTAGACCTCTTGGTAATTTTACGAGTATAAACTTGAAAGTTTGAGAGGATTTATGGAATTATTATTTACTTGCACGCAAATAAAGCTGAATGATGTTGGTTCAAATTTAGCACACATACAGCTGGATAAAAGCATAGATTAGGCACTTTTTTTTAACGCGGGTGAAGCCTCGAGACACAGCTATTTCCGCAACAAACTTGTATGGTATAATATAGGAAAGTACTTGAATATACATCGTCAAGATTTATTATTCCTTTGGTTTAGTTCGTTTGGAGTTAATACTGATAATTTCTTTAAAATCGTAATTGTTTCAGGTTCCTACTCTTTACAATTAAACTTAGTTTATTTTATACCAAGGTGCGGGTAGCATAATGGGGAAATAGCTGAACTTTAAAAGTAATCTCGGAAAGTGGTCGTTTGTATCTTTAACGATCAGTCCAAGCTCTGCTAACTGCAATTGAAGTTCAAGGAGAAGATCGAGATTGCAATGACTGCACTGAGATCTCGCCTTCTATCTGTTAGCTATAAAATTCTCTCACTGTATGATATCTAAAACTTGTGCCTTTGCTATATCTAAAACTTGACTTGGATAGACCTTGACCTAGACAGGGATATGACGATACGTCTTAAAATGGCCAAGTGTATCGTTATAAATTGCATGCAGTGACCATTACGCAAATTAAAACCAATTAATTAATTGACATTGAGGAAAAGTGAAATGCAACAGAGGACGTCTTCTAGATGAAATGATGATGTCGATTAAAATACAAATTGAAATTGGCATTGGTAGGTTAAGTACTTTTAAATTGTTACCGTCAAGTATAGTTAGTATAACAATTCAGACATCAAACGCGATATTCATGCGGTTTCAGGAAATATGAAAGACATTCATTGCATTTAAACGTGTCGGCCATATTGCTTTATAAGGTGGTTTAAAAGCTTAGCGAATGAGCCCGTACAAGTGTACAGTGATCTCAATATAACTTCGGAATATTTATTTATGTAAGTAAGTAAGTAGTACCATCTACCCGTTGTCTTAACTTGCAGTAAAGCCATGTAGAATGCATTGCTATTTTGCAGCCCGGCGAGCTGGCAAAACGGTTTCCCGTTATGAGACTGTTTACTGAGAGCATCTGGTGTGTAATCAAACAAATTGATCAATTTATATTGTAATCAAACTCCAAGGGGACCGTTGGAACTATAAGCTTGAATCTAGATAGACGAATATATTATACCTACTTTAATTAAGTAGCTTAATATTTGCTAAGCGCGAAAACTTTGCCGAGCTAGGTACGTTATTTTTAAATTTAGTATCTTAATTTATATTTCTACTATGATATCAATTTGTACATATATTTACCTAAATAAAAGGCTATTAAAAAGATTATTATTATTTAAAATAGCATCTACTCTGGCCATTCGGAACAATAATATTTCAGCAATCTACACAAACACATTCATAGGTGTTAAATTCTAATAATTATTATTCAACCTCGAGATTATGGTTATAAATAATTACGAATGTTAAATAATGGGATCACAGGTGTAAAATTTTAGGGTTGTCAGCTATATTAAAAATCAAAATATCTTTTTATCAATGAGTAATATGTATCTGTATTAGTACAAATCGTACCTAATAGTTTTATTATTAATAATTTAATTAAAATTGTATTTCTGCAAATTCGCAAAAACAGACGATTGTACCCAAGCGAAACTAGAAAATTTTACTAGCAAATAAAAATATTATATAATTTAATTAATTATACGTTAATATTGATATTAATCAAAAATTATTTATTTATACTAATGTACTACTTATGTCCAAGGTCAAAAGTGTTTTGTATTTTTTGCGGACGGATGCTGTGGGCAGATAACATGTTATTTAGAAATATTTTCACGTGAACTTCCTCGTAAATATCATCCATTTTATCGACTAACCAATCATAAATAGTTGCGATCTTCGTTACGGTCCAATGATGCTATTAAAATATTTATAGTCAATGCTGAAACTATATAATATAACTAGCTGACCTAGCGAATTACGTACGTACCGCGTTTTAGGGGTATGGGATTCTCAGACGTACCATATATGGGTGCCCCTTATATAGCATAACATTAATTGTCATATATTGAAAACGCATAACAGACTTGGCATAACAATATTATGCATAACATACAAAATGCCTAATCATAAAATGGCATACTGCTTAAAATGCATAATAATGAAAAAGCATAATTTAAATTAGTATAACTTTATCTGGTATAACTTTAATATGTATAATAAAATAAATGCATAAACATGGGGGCACCACAGTTTCCATAAAATGGAAAAGTCGATTATTGAGATACCGAAAATTATCTTAGACAGTTTTTCATCATAAATTATTAAGTACAACAATTCTAGAAACTTTAAATAGTTATTCCTAGACATATCATTTAGTGTCGTGTATAAAATTAATCATACAAGACTTGTCTTTATTCCAAAATTATCAGAAAAGTAGGTTAGGTTAGGTTAAAACTGCGACACTTGCAGGATCGATTTGCTACCAGAAAAGTAGATCAGTTTAAACATATTTTTTTCGTTTTATTGGCCCCAATAATATTTTTTTTTCCCAATATTGAATATTGAAAAGTTGGTATACATTATGCACACAAAAAAAATATTTAAATGAGTTGAGGTTGTAAACAGACACTTAAACTTTTTATAATTTTTCATATTTATAAAAAATAATTTTAGGCTTTTTATTTTTATGCTAGTTTATCGTTATGAGTATTTACATTATGCGCATTAAAATTATGCATTTTAAATTATGCTTATTAATGTTATGCTTACTTACAATTATGCTTAGAATTGTTATGCTACTTTAAATTATGACGATTTATTTTATGCGTTTTAATATAGACCCACCATATATACAGTCAAAGTTTCATAAAAAATAGTCTAGCCGTTTTGGAAGAGTTTGGCTACAAACATTCGACTCGAGATTTGTGTAAAAGTTACCAGATATAATTATATTATTTATTTTTGTGTATTAATAACAAAGTTAAATATCTGTTTTTTTTAAAATAAGTCTTGGTTACAAATATACTAGAAATATAAATGCTTAAGCGTGTCTGTCTGTAACTTCTTCACGCTTAAGTCATTTTGTTTGTAAGCTATCACGCAAATATCTGCTAAACCAAGTTAATAGTTTGCGTTTTACCTATAATCGTAAAATAGCGCTATAAATTTTCAACTGTTACTTACCCAAACCGATAGATACCCTATTTATTACTTAACAATTGGGAGCTCTAATGATTACCTACTGTATGTAAACTTTGCTGGAAAAAATAAATATTGTACTTACTCAAAATTTCTTTCATTTTTTTATTTGCAACCATGGTATTATTATAATAATTTCTGATGCCTTCGCGGTTATTACACATTGGAATGAAACAACTATTAACGGATTTAACTCGCGTATTTTTATTTTATTTTACCATGGTATTATTGTTTACCTGGATATTGTGAAACAGGCCCCTAATCTAATAACGTTAGCACAGCGGTGGCGGGAATTCCGTTACAATCATAATAATTTTTATTATTGTCCCGCAAAAGGACTCCATTAATCCTATGGCCTATTTCATTCCCTAAAATGGAAGCAATAAACGATCTTAAGTGCTAATAAATATTGAATGACTAGCAAATATCATAAAAAACAGCTTGTTTGTTCGTTATGCTGTTTTGATTTATTATAATTCAATTGTGTTTCGTTTTGGTAAGATTACAAATTAAATAATCAATTAAATTTGTAGACCTTGCTTAGTTTTTTGCCTACGTACTTTCCTGGATCATCTAAAAGAAGTATTATTTGAATTATTTCCTTACATGGGCGTAACAAAATTACGAAACGTCAAAATAGGTCAAAAACCTAATTTGTAATCTTTAATCTATATCCCGGAAGTATTCCTACCTCAATGATACAAAATGTCAACAATAGTCAATCAAACCTTGTCATTGACCATTGAGAAATCACTCTGGCTGTATGCCAACTTGTATCGAGTGGAAATTACGTACACGTGCGATCAATAGTATTGCCTATTCTAAAGCATTATGGTTGCTATTTGATTGCAGTCCAATGGTGATTGCAATTTTATGTTCGATCTTGCTGCTACAAAGATACGGTTTAAAATATGATGTTGCTTAGTGCATGTATATAGGCACGAGTGGCTTTCTATATTTTCTGAAACTAATCGGCTAGTGCCAGATCTTATAGATGCTCTGATAAGAAAATATATTATATAATAAACAAAGATAGTCAACTCGTACTTAAATAGTTTTTATTGTTCTAATAAAAAAGTTAACCATTTTATGTATATTTAACTATAAACTTAAGTTATAAACCTTATTCCATTAAAATATTTATCAAGTATTTGTTCTTACTAAGTTTTATCTAAACAAAATAAAAAAGCTGCTGTTCTTGTCTATGTATCAAAATATACCTACTTACTGTATCACAATCCTAAATCGCAATTCGCAGTAGGCATTTGCAATTTTATACGCATCAAAACAGAAATAAACATAAAACCGAAGTATCTAAGATACTTGTAAGCTAACGGTACAACTTCTAGCACAAGTGCTTTGGAAATATCGTTGTACTTCTACTTTTACCTAAGAAAAGTCCACTTTAAAACAAACGTCTGCAATATCTTCCATTATTTAATAGAGCAATCGGTAATAAAATCCCACGTGACTACCGTTTAAAGGTACTGTTCGCAATCTCCCTACAAAATTTTGACTACTTTAAAGAATGTACGAAGTCCTGAGGTGCTTACAGCAAGAACTATTATCAACGGTTTCTGCGTACTACGTAGAAATTGTTGCCTAACTAAATAGTCAAGTTAGCTTAAACTCCTTGAATTAATTACAAGCTTTTACTCGCGTCGCGTACAAATTCATCCAAAACTTAGGCACTGTATTCATAAATAAACTCGGAAATTCTCATTTTACGTTCTAAAGGCGAAGAAACCATTTTCTTTCATTAAAGTGTCTTTAGCAATTTAAAATTATAATAATAAACGTCGTGGCGCGAAGTAGAAACGTTATCGTCGTTTCCTTAGTTATTGTATAAGAATGACGGTGCTATAGTTTTATTTAGCTGTGAAAAATAAACCAGAGTTTACAATTTCGCTCTTATATAGTTCTGTAATGTAGTTAAGCTACCTATTTAAACCCTATAGTAGAAACTTTAGGTACTTATAAGCTTCCATGTAACAAACTTAATTAATCTCCAATATCGGCGAATTCTTTAAGTTCCAGCCAAACAAGGTTAAACTTGGCTTAAACGCTGCCGCGTGGGAAATTTTTAATGTTACTTCAAAGTTTCCTACTTAAGTGACCATCTAGTTGATAAAATTAACTTTTAACATTTATTCTTGGTTACAGCGAATTGTTTTCAAGCGAAAAGGGCTTAGGTCCCCAATAAGCTATTTGCCGGATTTTTATCTGACAAAACAACAATCAAGCTTCGATAATTATCTAATTTATATCATTCAATTTCTGACTATCGATACTCATCATGTATTTATACGCTGAACCTGTGAATAACTTCAAACTATTAACTTATTGATTAGGTTAGATTGTATTTACTTATTTCTCATCGTTCCAAACAATGTACTTAGTCAACTAGTCACACAATTTTATGTCAAGTATAATACGAAAAACAAAAGTCATCGCCAAATACGAAAAAAGGAAACCACACCAAATTGAAAAGATGATTTCAATGTTGGTTCCTTCTCTAGAGAATTACGGCTTGTATCTTCAACTATATTTCCATCTGTTAGAAAATTATATATAGCTCACTGGAGATTTACTTGAATATGGTGATACGATTCTTGGTTATTCAAGTTATTCATGAAGAAATGCATGTAGACGACCATTTACATTCAAATTGCAGCCTTTAATAATAACCTCGGAAACGGTATCTCCTTCTTCTTCTGACCTTCATAAAAGCTTATAAAAGCTTGATTTGATTTGATTTGACCGTAACGTAAAAAAATCTGTTACCTACAAATACAGGAAAAATTTCAGGATTAATATCATCACCACTTCTTGATAACCCTCTGTAAAATTGGCTGCTTTATAAGGCTAAATTTTGCTTAGGTACATGACGTGTAATAAAATCTGTGAATTTTTTCTCACTATCATAATCAGGAAAATAATGCATTTAACCTTATCAAGAAGATTACGGACCCGTTAGATGAGACAAACTGTTAACTCCATTCATCCTATCCAATAGTTGAAGATAGAGGAAACAGGCAAACTTGAGAAGTTTAGTTCTAGGTCAGCCTGGGTTAAGTTCATTTAGGATTATGTTAGGCTTTCATTGTAGGTTTGATTGGCTGTTATCAATTTCTATACAATATAAGAACTAGCTGTTAATAGTATAGCTCTTGGGATCGTAAGTGGTTATTGGTTTATCAAACGGAACAAAGGCAATTTAAATTGGTTCTGAAACCAATACCATTAAGAATAAAAACGTCCCAATGATAAATAAATATTTATTTTAAATTTGTAGCAGTGAATGAAAACGCAAGATCTAACTTCGCTGTCAAGAGTTTTGGATCGCCGTTCACGTTCATAATGAAAGTTTGACAGTCAGAACAATATTTTGGAGATCTTTTGCTAACTCGCGTTCTAAAAGTACTCTCATGTTCTAAAAGTATCTGCAAATAAATACCAGTTTATTTACCACGGACATGATACAGCATTTTGTACAAAAATTTACTTTTCCAACAAACCTTGAGTGAATATACGAAACTGTCGAATGATAAAATCAAAGCTTGGCAATTGTCGACGGATCGTCTTACAAATAACCAACACATCCGCCATTTCACTAAATTATTCTGACGAATGAACTGAAACAGAAACTCGATGTAAATAGCAATCCGAATAGCAAATGGTATCGAAGATAATTCGCTATTTGCCTATCAAATGGTTAGAGTGTTAGACATTTGTAAGTGTTATACATTACTAGCTAAGCCGGAAAACGGTCTTCTGCCCCTATCCGAATCACCCAGATACTTTACGAATAATAACATAAATAAAAAAAAAAGAAAAAAAAAAGCCTTTATTGCTGTTAAACATACATTTTGTTGACGATCGGTTTTTTGATTACAGCTTGCCTTTCGACAAAGGCCTCCTCCAAAGATTTCCATCTATCCCTGTCTCTTGCGATTCTGGTCCATTCTGGACCGGCTACTCCTTTCATGTCGTCTTCCCAGCGACAAACAAATAATATATGCACTTAAATAGGTAGAGACGTTTCGGATAAGTGCATTCACAAGTACCGTGACACAAATACATTAGATATTACACAGTCATTTAGAAATCAACATAAGACACATAGGTACGTTTGTGTCTACAATTGCATAGCCTAATCTTACATGTTAAAAATAAAATATTTTTGGAGATATAACGAATAATATTACCTATACATTTCGTTGCTTACGTATTATATTTCTGGCGTTTGTTTTCGAGCTATAACAGCACGTAGTTTTGGTAAATTCAACACAGGATCAAAGATTTTGTGACGACGGATTTTATTATGAAAACATTTCAAAATGATACTGTTGATTGATAGAAACAGCCCGACATCGAAAAGTAAACAACAAATTATTTACATCAGCTTGAATTTAATGTCTAGACTTAGGTACCTCCTGATGGAATACTCAGTGAACGTTCTATTTCTGCCATTCGTAATATTTACTTCATAAACAAATTATATAAGGCCTTGAAAGAATCCGACTTTATTGAATTATTATTAAAATATAAACAGCTTATTATATTTCATATCCTTTTTTGTTTTCACCGTAATAAAATATCACAGAACATTATTGTTATAATATTGATCAAACCTAATACAAGTGCCGTTTTATATGACTCATAAATCAATTTAGTAATGAATAGATATAATTTTGATTAATATGACGTGTCTTCTTTCATTATTTGGTATTCGATATTTGGCCGAATAGTACACATTTTCCGGCCGAATACCGAATAGTAGTCGAATATTCGTGTCATCTCTAACTAGTACCTACCTCGTTCATTGAAACCGATGTAAGTAGTAGTTTCGTTACAAGGTAAGTTGTTAATGTAACTACCACATGCATACAAGTGTGAAAACCATTTTATACACGAAGTCTGGTAAAACACGACATGAATTAGATTTATTTTTGTTTGACCATGGACCCTCAATATAAAGGCTAAAGTACTAAAGTCCGAATGTAAATAGGATATTATCCACAAATATGAAATAGGTATAGCAAAGAACGCAATACACACAGGGTGAATAACGCCCAGTAACTCATTTTGAATTATGGATTATAGATTGTCAAAATTATGATAGCTATTTTGCGACAAGGCATGCATCTTCTTATAGCAGATGACGTACAAGTCTTATTTAGTTTTTTTTTAGCGTACTTATATGAATACATATTCTAAATAGGCCTATGTCCTAGCTTTACTAAGGTCCCCAGTTAAGGGCACATAAATATTTTTAGATAATTCATACAATTCATTTATAATTATTGATGACTAGCGGCCCCGGCAGACGTCGTCCTGCCCGTCCGATTGTCTCGTCAAAGATCTGTCAAAGTCTTCTGTCTTTTTTTTTTTTTTTTTTTTTTCGAACTGAATACTGAAGCGCAGTTGGCCAGCTAATGGGCCTTCACTGCAAAACCGGACGGGAGTCTTCTGTCACTTACCGTCAACCACTTTGTATATGGGGTATAGAAAGATGTTGATTGTACACTTTTTCAAGATGTTTTTTAAATTTTCTCTACTTACAAACCTTCCCTGGACTTCCACGAATAATTCAAGACCAAAATTAGCCAAATCGGTTCGTGCGTTCTGGAGTTATAGCGTCAGGGAGGAAAACCCGACTTATTTTTATATAATAGATATGAACAGTTGAACACGAATATATGTACATATATTTATACATATACTCACTGACATCTGCTTCTACCGGAATTTGAACCTGCAACTGCCGAGTTCAAGGGCTGTGGCCATTAGACCAACTGAATATTAAATCAAAACTAACCTTGAAACTAAAAAAAACTAAGCTGGATTGTTAATTCACTGGTTTTGATTGTACTGTGTAACAGTATTTGAATGGAATATACGGGGTACAGAGGTTCATGTTTGCTAAGTAGGATCAAAGGAGAATAATTCCATTGCATGTGTTTATTGAAGTAACCAATATATATCGCACCCCTAGATCTAAAGGGAGCTAACTCAAAAAAAGTAACTTTTTCGGGAGAGGCGAAATTGTTGTAAGGAATCGGATCCTTTTTTTTAGCGTGTGTTTAATTAAAATCTTCAGATTTTTGAGTTAGCTCCCTTTATATCTAGGTGTGCAATATATAAATTACCATAAAGCACTTCACATTGTCCAAGTTAAGCATCAAATAGGTCACTCATAAATAAATAATCAGCTAAGTACGTAACTGCCATACGTCTGTCGTTTCTAATAGGGATGACGTATGGGTAAAAAAATCAAAATTCTGTTTAGTCAGTCAGTTAAATTGTAAAAAAAATTTGAACACTTATTTTTTAAACAAACTATAAACGACAAAGATAGCTGCTTTTAAAGTTCGGTAGTGACGTCACGATATGTACACAATTTATACCACGTTATTTAATTGATTTGCCTGATGGACAAAGTAACAAAATACTGTCGTCATGCATATTGATTTCGAAACGACGATTGTAAAACGCAGATAATGTCTTTAAACATTAGTTAGGTGTTCACGTATTTGAATCATCGAATATAACTTTGACCTGGACACTGTAAAATAAATTTTAAAAAGCAATTCGCAAAAAAATTTACCACTGACGATAGAGCAAGTGGATAACTTAGTTGGAGCTAAAAATGTAACATCAAAAAGAGTCCTACCTACATAATAAAGGTAGATTGACGAACGGATTTTTAAGTGATGGCAAAAGGTTTGAAAATAATATGTATATATTGTGTCCTTTATATACTTAAGTCTACTAACCACTAAATGTAGCATGTAATTCTTATTGTAGGTAACAAGGTAGATATAAATGTGTAAACTTACACGGAAACTGTATCTAAATCTTAACTCCATAACCATTAAAACATTTAAATATAAATACTTTGCCAGATGATGTCTATCTTAATTGCCGCTGTAAAAGCTGTGTATTTACGCAAAGCAAAAGCAGATTTTATATGCCTTCATAAAATGTAATCAAACCGAAAACCTGGAACTTTTAAAAATACAGCAGATGTCATAATCTAAATGGTCACAAAATAACGACCGGAATGGTACGTCACTTCCTATATACGTAAGTAACTAACTTTTTATTGCCACAGAATAAGTTAAGACACCTTTTCCCTTCATTTAGTGTTATATGACAAGAATAAAAAACTAATCTTGAAGTGCTCGCCTGGAATACAAATGGCCGGCAAAATTTTCCCGCGAAAATTCTTTAGTTTCCGTATTCAGTTGCTTTCGGGCACTAGGAGAGGGCGGACGCGCGCTCGGTTTGTCAAAGCGAACTTCGTACCTCGCGTAAATTTCGTCAAGTTTTCTACTTTTATTTATTGTTTCTGAGCTTGTTTGTGTTTAGTTATGAGTTTTTGTTGAGTTTCTATAATGAAAATCATGGCTGAGTTGGACAAAGAGGAAGATGTTGAGGGTATGTAACTTATCCGCTGTAATTTAATTGAGGGTCAATTACACATTGTCGAAGTAAGTTCCAAATAAGCTATGTGTAACTTATTTTACAGACAACGACAATATTTGCGTTTAGTAGCGATCTAAAAGTACATGAGATAGCTAATCAGTCGAGTATTTATATATTTAGTTGAGTATTTGGGGTTTACTTGGACTTTGAGGTCTTCCTCAAAGTCTCTTGACTTTAATGCATTAAATCACACACTTATATACATATATACGAAAGTTATATGTAAAGTTATATTTAAGTAAATTCGTCTAAAGCCCAAATTTTATCATGCTTTTTTTAAGGCAGTTAAGTTTTGTTACAAATGTAGGTAAGATAATTGTTAAAATATGCCATCATTAATTTGTTATTATTACACCAATTTGTTTATTTGAGTCAAGTAAACTGTAGGACATTTTGTGAATAAGTAATGTATTTAATAGCTGAAGTATACTTAACTTACTTTGGGTATGCGGTGTCGGGTACTACAATTAAACACTGTTTCAATTTATTTTACCGTCTTTTATAATTTATTTATAAAAATGCTGGAAAAAGTCTGTGGAGTGTAACAGATGCTGAAAAGTATTGATTAAACAAAATAATTATGATAATGAAATAAACAGGTAGGTACCTATAATAATCAACTATGCATATTTCGGTACCTCTATTTAATAATTATGAACTAGCTTCTGCCCGCGACTTCCTCCGCATGGAACACCTCCTTTTTTGCAGTCGGTTAAAAAGTAGCCTATGTCCTTTCTCAGACTCCAGACTTTCTTTGTACCAAATTTTTAAATGAAATTTGGTATCGGCCCAGTAGTTTTACCGTGAAAGCATAACAGACAGACAGACAGACAGAGTTACTTTCGCATTTATAATATCAGTAGGGATTTACACAAGCGTAGGTATCATTTTAAATTAATGTTACTTTACTTACAGCGATGCGGTTCATAAATATGTCAGTAGAATGATCAACTGCGTAATGCACTGCGTAGGTTAATAAATAGAGAAAATAATTATATTCCTTAATTGAAATTATTTCTTAAGCTAAGATATTCACAATGTGTGTAAAAAATAATAAGAAAATATTAATACATTATAGGAGGATTAACCTAGGGTCCGCCGGCAAAGGGACAGGGCTCAAATTCCAGCGGTTAGGGCCGCATTATTATGTTATTAAATATACTTTCCTATAATGTAGTAGGTAGAAAATAACGAGCTACCTATGTGTACCCTGTGAAATAACTGCCGAAAAATTATTGACATTGTTTAAAATTAAATTAAAAATTTGATTCAAGTATAAATCACTTTAGCGTTAGACTATCGTCAGCTCAGTCGTGCTACGATTATGGAAACTGTAAAGAATCCGAAACGTCAGCAAATAAAACAAAATAAAAATACGCGAGTTAAATCCGTTAATAGTTGTTTCATTCCAATGTGTAATAACCGCGAAGGCATCAGAAATTATTTGATTCAAGTAGTTAAGAAGGCGTTCTATGTCCATATCGGACGATTTATAGGAATACATATACATATATAGATTTATTGCCAATAAATATGAATATGAGTACTACACGGCTGTTATTGAAATTAGCCGACTAAAGACAACGATATCAATGAAAGCATTTTCTCAGTTTTCCTCAAAATCTGTACTAATATAATAAGCTAGAGAGTTTGTTTGTTTGCTTGAACGCGCTAATCTCAGGAACTACTGGCTCGAATTAAAAAAATCTTTTTTGCTAGATAGACCATTTATCGAGGAAGGCTTTGGACTATATAACATCACGCTGCTAGCAATAGGAGCGAAGAAACAGTGGAAAATGTGTAAAAAACGGGGAAAATTATTATATGAAGAATATTTCACGCGGACGAAGTCGCGGGCACAGCTAGTATTGCATAGTTTTTGAAATAGTCACAATTCGTGTACTGTTTCATGTGTCAAGAGACTAATCATCTAATCACTCAGAGAGCGCGTCCTCTCACAATTCAGTTTCAAGGAAAGTAGCAACTGCTAGCAACTGAGTGATGCTTACATACATTACGAACGAATAGCCGAGGTCCTATTTAGAAGCTTCGGTTAATTAACTTTATAGTTTACTAGCTTCTGCCCGCGACTTCGTCCGCGTGGAACTCCTCCTTTTTTGAAGTCGGTTAAAAAGTAGCCTATGTTCTTTCTCGGGCTCCAAACTTTCTTTGTACCAAATTTCATTTAAATCGGTCCAGTAGTTTTAGCGTGAAAGCGTAACAGACAGACAGACAGACAGACAGAGTTACTTTCGCATTTATAATATTAGTTAGGATTTATCACTGTCCGCCCCGGCTTCGCACGGATCATCTTTGTTTTATAGCCTATGTCACTCGGATAGTGTAGTTTCCCAACAGTGAAAGAATTTCTCAAATCGTTTAGGAGCCAAACAAACAAGCCTTTCCTCTTTATAATATTAGTATAGATTAATTGTAGCAATTCCTAGGGCTATGTCAATAACCTTGGTCATTATGCGGTTCTTATGGTTAATATACTCACATTAATTTACATATTTAAATTGTTTTATCTCAAACAGTGCCAGTATTAAAAAAAATACCTGATACGTGTCAAACAGTCAAATAAAAATCAAATTGAAAAATTGAATGCTTGAAAATAACAGTTTTATTCTCATTTAGTGTGAACACAATTTTAATAATAATTTAATAATTTCTGATGCCATCGCGGTTATTACACATTGGAATGAAACAACTATTAACGGATTTAACTCGCGTATTTTTATTTTATTTTATTAGCTGACGTTTCGGATTCTTTACAGTCTTCATAATCGTAGCACGACTGAGCTGACAATAGTCTAACGCTAAAGTCATTAATTTTAATAAGTTCATTAAATTCGTATTAATAAATTGATAACCTGTTTTCATTATTGCAGTATATATAATTCACACACCTAGATTACCGCCACAAAAATCCGAAGATGTGAGATATGCACACTATGGAATTCCTTACAGCTAACCACTTAATATACTTCTTAATTTAATTTGTTGTTTGGATATAATTATTAAGACATTTTTAATTTATCAACAAATATATAATTATAATATTATGTATCTACATTCATGCAACTCGTAGAAATTACACTATGTATTTAGGTACTTTTAAATCAGTCTTACGAATATCCTACGTTCCACGGTCATTGGCCTTGAATCTACTTTGGCGGAAAGCCAAACTAATTCTACAGGTAGAAAGGATTGTATTTTCCTTATTCTTGTACAATTAGGGTTCATTTTTAAACAACACGAGTGTGAGTTTAATTTTGATTAAGACGATTTACGCGACAACGGCACCTAGCTGAAGTGCTTTGAAATTATTTAATGAACGTGTTGTTCGGTACTGAATGGACTAATTATTAAGATATTAATGTAATAGGTCTAGGGCTTGTTTTGTATCTATTGCTTGCTATCTTACTAAATAAAATGAATCTTAAGCGTAATGCTTATTAAGTTACTTATCAAATATTTACTGTGCAAAATAATAGGTTTCAAGTTCTTCTTAGAGCATCTCTTTATGTGGTGATATGCAAATAATGTCGGTAAAAATGGAATGAAATATTACATGAATTTATACAGTGCTAATTTTTAGATAATTATTGAACTACACCTAGATTCTTAACTTAAAGGCTTCTTCTGAATATTGATACTACACTTCTACGAAGCATCGGCTTTCGTTTGCTCATTAATGTCATTTGTAGATTCACCACTTCAGCTGTTTTTGATATTTTTTAGATTGACATCGAGGAAAAACACTCTAGCTCTAACAGACGGTCAGCTATAAAATTTCGCAATAAACTCTCAACTACATAACACAGAACGTGTCCCCAAGATAATTGTTATATGTAAAGGGTCACCTTCCAGTGACGTCACAGTTATTGTCGTAAGGAGTGTCTTACTTCTCCTTAACCCATTACATACGATAGAATGGTTAAGTGCGAGTCGGATTAAAGTGTAGAGTACCTACTCTTTGCAATTACCCTTAAGTTTTGAAACGAAGTAGGTACCCACAGTGAACATAGGTAAAACGTTGGTTGTTAATCTCTATATATATATATAAATGAATTGCTTAAATGTATGTACGGTGCATGACTTTCGAACGACTGCACCAAATTTAATAATTCTATTTTTATTATATTCGTCTATGTCAGGAAAATGTTTGTATAAGTGCACTCGAAGCGGACAGCTAGTTGTTATTATAAATAAGTTGAGTTTTCCCTTTCATCGATGATGAGTAGTGTCTCACCTGTTCCGATAACAAGGACAAGAGGTACCTAATAAATATTTACTTTGTTTCTTTCTTTGGAGAACTTCGAAAAACAACTCATACGGGTCTCTCTTGTAACGTACTTATTATTAAAAAGTAATTCATATATGTACCTACGTAGTCTGAATTCCAAAGGACCTTTTGCACTCAAATTGTAACTATCTCTGCGTTTATAGTTGTAAAAACATCTCAAGGAACCCCAATAACAGAGCCGCTTTGAGCACTTTATGACAATGTAATAAAGTTTGTTTCAGCGTTAATTGTTGGTATGTCATTACGATTCGCTGATTGCCATCACGCGAGTCGGCCATGCCCTTCAATTAGGGCGTCAAATTAGAGCACTATTCATGATTAAGTCATTTGAGTTTGTTGACCCAAAAAAAAAAAGATTTTGAAATAAATACAAGCATTGAAGACAGTAAATTTTCTAACGAATGAAATTTAATGGGTTTAACTCTAGTCTTATGATTTTTGTGTTGATGTTTCGAGAGTTATATAGCGCCCACAATCCTAGAATATAGTGACTATAGTCAGTCGTGAAAGATAGCTTTACACCTACGCAAGTTAAATCCCATATATTATGATCTATTTTGATAAGTTATAATAAAAACGTCTGGCGTTATTTGTACCTATAGATGTGAAACTCAATACATTTCTAATTTCTGTCATGACAAATCGAGACTTATTTATAAATAAACTAATATCATTGGACAATTCCGACATGAATCTTATTTGAAACAAAACTTTTATTATGGGTAGGTACTAGACATAGACAACGAATAAATATACGTATAATACATCGAAAAATCTGTTATAATTTCTAGATATTGATAGAGTCTTGGATATTGAGTCTCTATCAGACATTTGCCTGTGTTCATCACACTGGAGTATGCCCCTAGCAGAACTCGAACCCGCAACCTGCTATTTTGGAGTCAGGAGGTCTAACTGCTAGATCAACTAGCCGTCATTAAAGTTTAAAGTGAAAGACACATTTTATGTTGCAAGATTAAATCTTTGTCGCCGTAAAACTTGTTTTGTTCCCGTACAATTGTTATTGTTGGTACTCTATTCTTTTGGTATGTTATTGTTAGAAAGTCGTTTTTGGCCATATTTGTTGTGGAAATGCAGTCATTATTTTGACATTCCTTATCAAGCAATTAAATCTATACTTCTATACTAATATAATAAAGAGGAAAGATTTGTACCTATTTTTGTATGTTTGTAATGAATAGGCTCAAAAACTACTGGACCGATTTTAATAATTATTTCACTGTTGGGAAGCTACGTTCACCCTGAGTAACATAGGCTATAGAATATTTTGAAAAAAATTAGGGATCCGTGCGAAGCCGGGGCGAACCGCTAGTTAGTCATAAAAGTATATTCTGACTTTAAACTCGTAACAAGTACCTACTCCCTGAACATCATAAATGTAATAAATTATAAAACAACTTTATTATTAAATTGAACTTTACGGAACTTTGTTACTGTTGCGTTATACGAAATTACGAACATAACAAGTTATAACAAAGGTTGTTTTCAAATAAACAAGAAGAAACTCCTTTGTCAACTGTGAAGACAAGTTTTTTAGGGAGCTACCTGCCACTTATTTATTGTATTTGAGAGAGTTATTGAACACATTGTGTTGACAATTTGTTGGCTCAGCGGACATAGTTTATGAGAAAGGAAGATTGCGGGTTCGAATCGTTATCTAGGAGCTGATATCAGTGTGATGAGCACGAGTTTGTGTACTAGAGCCTTCTTCGTCTTTGTGGGTTAGGAACGACTTGTTTCCGGAAACTTTGCTGATTTTGTATATTTACGTTCTCTCTCGGAAATATTTTCTTGAAGTTAACCTTACCGTATTAATAAAATAGCCTTATTAACGTGCCGTTCAAAAAATATCATGCGTTTAAAAATACTTCTAAAAATAGTCTTTACACAATTGTACCTACTAACGCAATAATTGTATTTAAACATCAACCGTTTTCAATTATTCGATCCATATACTCGACACCTCAAAGTGTCACTTAGATAAAATATTTGTAATTAAGGGTATATATATACCGAGGCATCAACCTTATAGCATCGATCGTTTTCAAATCCCGTACTTATTAGATTAATATGAAAACCGCAGACGTGATATATCGTTCATATTATAGTCCCCAACCACGAGCAAAAGCTTATCTCATACCCGTTATTAACATTATATATTCAAATTGCATGTAAATGAACCTGTAAAGCATTGTTAAATTTATAACGATATTCGAAACAAATAACTGCAGTATTTTACTACACAATGCAAATGACGACGAATTTTACTGCAAATGACGTCCAGTTACTAAGTGCGGCAAAGTTTAGTCCTTGAGGAATTCAAATTGTCTTCTCTTGTCCTTGGAAAAGATAATGTTTTTTTGATTTGGGACACAATTGTTGACAAATGATTTTATATTGACTTGGCTATAGTCATATTGTAATCTGATAGAGGCCGGCAATGTTAGTAGGTAAACATATCGATAAAATGTCACCAAATTTGCTTTAGTAAACCATCGCATTTGTGATTTATCATAGTCAGTAAGTTCAAAAAAAATCATATATCAATAAATACATAGTGTAAATGATCGTAGAGACTAGAAACTTGAACAGTGTGTTCTTAGCCATAAGGTTCCCGAAATTTTAACCCTAAGTGGGTGAACTTTGTATGGGACTACGTAATAGTTTAGTCCAATCTATTTCAAATTTTGTTAATGGAAAACGTGTTTGATATTTTATTGAAATTCATCATCTGACGGGTTAAAAGGTGGGCGTCAAAGTCGCGGGTAAAAGTTACTCTTATAATGAAATTCAAGCAATATTTGTTCTTGTACTTGTTGTAAATTTCGCCTTTATAGCATTAGTTGTTATATTACTACGAGTATTATGTTGAAATTTGTATAAATGTTTTGATGTGCAAGAAAGAGTTGACATACACACGTACATACATATAACCTCTGTTATCAAGAGCACCAATCTATTATTATCCTTACAATAAACTGTTGAAAGGAGTTCTTAGCCCTACCCTCGTTAAAGCTGAAGTGGCCTCGAGCCACAGAACAACAGCCTCAAGTGTTGGCAAAAATATATAAAAATCTTGTAATTTTTTAGCAAACATTAATTTAGGTACTAGATTATTTTTATTTTTAACAAATTGCTTAGTACAACATTGATTACCAATTTAGTATTCATAATAATTTTAACAAATAATCTTAGCGGAATACTTTGAAGGCTGACCTCATTTTAGTAATTTTACTTTGAAATTCAGAAGAACTGTTGAATAAGAATTTAACTGTATGAAAGTCCATAATTACGCCGCATTCAGTAAAGATTAAGTATTCATAAGTATAGGTAAATGAAAGCTATATTATATTATCAAGCAAAGTACAGACCGTTTATTAATTATATGTACATAATATACCTACCTACGTTATGACATGTAATTAATAAAAGGAAAAAATCTAAGTAAAATAAATAAAAACAGAGATTACAGTTGTAGAACGAATCAGAGTAATTCATATTAATTAAAGAACCACGGAATAAAAAAGTAATTCAGTTAATTAAGGTTTTGTTACTACGAGGTTTCTAGGTCGAGCCACGATATGGGTTCGATCTACTTAAACTTTAATTACCTATTTAGTGCAAATAGAATTTAGCCTCATAGTTTGCCTACGTTGCAATCTTATAGATAGATACCACTTACGGCAACATGTTTGACGGATTTAGCGTTAGACTATAGTTAGCTTAGTCGGAAATGGGAACTGTAAAGTTTTCGGAACATCAGCAAATAAAATAAAATACACGAGAAACACAATGTGTTTAATTAATGTTTCATATCTATAAATAATACTTATTTAAAAATAGTCATAAAGTTCGTAAGTACGGATATAGGAGGTAGACAATTTCTCAAGTTATTTCTTAGTCCAATTCTGATAAAAACAGATACTATTATAATGTAAAATATTTCTAAAGTGACTTCTTTATCTCTATACCTAAACCTAAAAATGTATTCTATGGTAAGTAAGTATATTTAAAAACATAACTTACGAATTCCAACGGCAAGGAGCACCGAAATGAGAACCACTGATAAGCACCAAGTTTTAAATAAAAATTTGATGCTTTGTCGTGATTAATCATTGTAGACAGTTTCCATAGTTTATTATTACGGTTAAAATAGACTGACCAATCACGAAATCCGGATTAATCTAAAACACTTGAAGACTTAAACCGCTCAGTCAATGCCGAGGAGCGATTGAACTAAAACCAAGGTAAGTTATTTAAATTCAGCGACTATGGCTTAAAATGTTTGCCTTGGAAAATCTATTGCTCAAACAATGAACTTTCCTAAGTTTCTTATTTAAAATTTTCTAACGTTTAAAAAATAATACAATCTTCATTGAAGTTAAAAAAATATATACTGTTGTAGCTGATTTTATTTAAACCAAATACATAATTGGGGTGTTTTTCTTTTGATACATGATACGAAACAAAAAATCCTTAGAATGTAGGTACGTGTTATAAAAAATGATTGATATTTATTTAAAAAAATATTGTTTTTAAATAGTGTCATATTGTAGAATTTTGTAATAAATTTGAATACTTACAAAACAATTAGGTAAATGACGGTAGCTATATATGTACATAAAATACACGGGTAGCAGTGTTGCGCCAAAAATATCTGTCATTATTATATTATTATTGCAATGAGTGAAAGAGTGGCAGTAACATATGTTTTCTCGCGCGAAAAAAACCGTAGTACGAGCTTCTAAAGACTTATGACTTCTAAGTCATTCAATCATGCTTCGTTGTATTAAAAATGTAGGATTCTTGTAGCTTCTTCGTAAGAAAACTGCTAGCGAAATGTTTCTTACGATTAGTGGTATCAAATAAACGAGTAGGATCTATTTTGACAACAATATTATTAAAGTCGGATTATAACTTGTTTAAGGACAAATTTGTTTAGCAAGTTACTTTTTTATTAAGAAGAAAATAAGGTAAGGCATCAGTATCAGGTACTCTTATCTCTTACCTATATTAGATTAAATTTACGACTTAAGTTTGTGATATTGTGAGCGGTTATGTTTTGAGCGATAGGTATTATTATTGTAGCTTTCTTTCTTATCGAAAAATATAATAACTTTATCCCTACAAGTTTCTAATGTCTGTTTTCTATTCTGTATAGTTCTGTGTGCTGTCTAATATTGTATAGAAATAAAATACAAAAATTTTCAAACTTTCAATTTAATATTGAACAGCTGTCTTTTCAAATAATAAAAGTGGAATTATTTACAAAACTTGAAAATACAATTTCACGAAATGGTTTTCCAATTTGTTTTATAATTTAATATCAAAATGCGTTACTGCAATAACGTATGAGAGGATTGCTATTTCTTACAAACGCTATACAATAGGTAAGAAACAACCAAGTACCTACATTTAATGTTGCTATATTATTTTATGTGAACACTAAGTTGCTCCCATGATAAAAGGGGTGTCGGCATCGTGTAGGTGAGGTGGTGTTATAAAATCCTCTTTGAGACTTATAAATATAATACCATCTATGATAATACCTAGCAAAATATTTAGTACCTACAATTTGTCGTTTATTTCATTTAAGCTGTGCTGTAAAATTAAACAGAAAATATTTCTCTCTTGAAAATACAATTTTATTTCTATAAGATTCGTAGCATTGACGGGTTTTGTAGCGTAGGTAAATTGTTATCAAAAGCTCCTACAAAAACAATGTTAACATAAAGCGTACCCAAAGAATGCTTGTTTTAGGAAGGACAATAGACCTCGTCTATGTATACTCATAGCATTAGGTACCATCATTATACTTTTCTTTACCCGTACTTAATCCGTTTAAGAGGATTGTGAACCTGTTAATTTTCATACAAAAGGCGATAACGTTTTACACCCAGTAAATAATAAAACGTTATCGCCTTTTGTATGAAAATTAACAGGTTCACAATCCTCTTAAATTTTCATCAACAATTAATAATTTTCCTGAAATTATCACTCGGTTTTAGAAATAAAGTAGGTACTATACGCAGGTGTTTTGCAAAATTTGATGACGTAATTATGACGTAACACCAAGAAATATATATTGCCAACCAGGGATCGGTGTTGGGGATACGTGTTTTCATTAGTTTTTTTTTATAATAAATAGTTTAATGAGCCATGCATGGTTTGTTACATTAGTTTACTACACAACTGCTTGTTGTTAAAAATATTAATTTTCCTTACATCTCATACTCGTATGTACATACAATTATGTATCAATTCAAATATTCGATTGGAAAATATAAGATAACTAAGTATAAAAACAAGTTCAAACGACTCGATGCGATGTTTGATCATTATCGTCTGTTTACTTTATGAACACCACTCTATTAGATATTTTTCTCTCAATGAAGAATATTGTCCCAAATAAAGA
Source organism: Polylopha cassiicola (assembly GCA_038024825.1). NCBI lineage: Eukaryota > Metazoa > Arthropoda > Insecta > Lepidoptera > Tortricidae > Polylopha > Polylopha cassiicola. Next base: position 6,638,017 of record CP149044.1, on the reverse strand, counting down.
TAAAATGAACTCAATTAGGTAAGTTAGCTAATTTCGTATTTGGCTAATATCAATGTTATGATAAGTAATGTAATACTATGTTATTAATTATTATGTATCAATTTGGGTTTCATGTTTTCGATGTTTGTCATAGAAAATATTTGTTTTTATATAGTTATTTTCTTAGAGACTTGTAAACATTTATCAGATATCAAATTAAGACTAAATTATAAGGTAAATATTATTACGGTAAATTAATAAGATAGGTAAGCCATTGAAATAAAACTAATTTTATTAACTAGTTTTCGTTGAGTCAGTTTTTATATTTTAACTAGCGGCCCGTCCCGGCTTCGCACGGGGGGACTTAAGATTTTTTTCATAGTTTTACGATTGTTATGGGTAAACTATAAAAGATAGACATATGCTCTCGAGGACTTTTTTAAAGATAATGTTAAGATGAACAATTCACCCATAAAGAATTTTTGTATAACTTTAACTATATGCTCAGCGCACGCCACGGAAGGCCTCAGAAACGATACTTTTCCCCCGTTTTTGAAACATTTTCGGTTACTGCTCCGCAACTATAAGACCTAGCGTGATATTATATAGCCTATGTTACTCGGGGATAATGTAGCTTTCCAAAGGTGAAAGAATTTTTGAAATCGGTCCAGTAGTTTCGGAGCCTATTCATTACAAACATACAAAAATACAAAAATACAAAAATACAAATCTTTCCTCTTTATAATATTAGTATAGATAAATAATAATTATAAAACTTTTTAAATTTGGGGAATAGTTTTATTGAGGTTTTTATAATTTTTATTGTCTTTAGCATTGCGGTGGCATATAACATAATTCTCTCTAATCTAAAGCATTACTTAGATTGAAACGAAATATCTGAACTGAATACCTCTGAACGTTCCTATCTACTTATCTTATATAAGTAGATAGGAACTATTTAATCAAATTTCACATAGGTACAACCTAAACAAATAACTATCGCGTCCGTTTAACCAACTTAATAAAAGAAAAAAAAAATACTAAGTAAATAATCTTTTGTCCACAGAAGAGGAAGGGACAGAATTGGAACTCGAAGCGCTCTACCGTCGGTACTGCGTAAGACTCAAACACGCCCTCTTCGTCTCGGCGCTATGTGTTACTCTACTGTTCACGGTGATACTGCTGTGTGCAGTCTGCATACTGTATGCAGGGGTGAGTAGAAATTAATTTATTTGTCTATTTTATACTAATATTATAAAGAAGTTTATTTGTTTGTTTGGATTGAATAGGCTCCAAAAACGACTGGTCCGATTTTAAAAATTCCTTCACAGTTGGAAAGCTACACTATTCCCGAGTGACATAGGTTATAAAAAAAGGCATCCGTGCGAAGTCGGGGCGGGCCGCTAGTGTATTGGAGCATAGTTTTGCAATTTTTAAATAGGTATTTATTTTTATAATAATTGTGTAATGAAGTAATAAGCTGATTGTTAGATGTATTATGGTGAATCGAGTGATAGATATGTCTGTGCTTAGTTGATTGTCTTCTGTGATTTGTTTTTTCTTTACAGAAAGACCCATAAGTACCTATATACGCACTTTTTATCATACCTTCATTGACAATCTATTTACATTGTACAGGTAGTACAAAATATTTAATTATCACCGGACAACAGCTATAAGACTGCGCGACCGTGCTAACCAACTTCTCTTACATCTTTATTTACTATTTCATTTGTTTTCTAGGCTAAGTTCACGTTATTAATAAGTATGAATGGTTTATTCTATTTATCAACTTTAAAGAAAGGCTTAAGTTCCGACGAGTTTCTTGGATTTTTTTAACTTCGAAGCATCAGCACCGTCATTCTTTTCGAAGCGCGTGTAAAATCCTATACACTTATTTTCCTTTCCATGTCAGTAACCGGACTAATATTGAAATATGTAGGAAGATCAATTTTGCGGATGTTGGATAATTAAGTTACTTTGTTTATATCCCGAGAGAATATGAGAACGACGCGGATAAGTAGGTGTATACAAAGTTCGCTAACCCTAAACAACCCTTAATACGGGTAAAATATTTCGAAAAGGTTTTACTTAACGTAGGATGTTTAGATAATAATCTTACGTAATAAATTTGGTTAAGTCTTATGTGCGGGGAACCTCATCAAAGCCTAGCGGTTTCCGAAATTAGCTTATGTAAGTACTAGATTAATTATAAACCAGGTACCTATATAATTATGATGCATTTTGTCGTATCTGTTCATAATAGATAGGTATTAGGTACACGTGCAGCATCACGAGCATATTAATTTGAACAAATGAATGCCTTGTTAAGTTTTAAGTATAGGAAACATTTTTGACTTTGTTTTTATGTTTTTTATATTTATGAGTAAACTATCGCGAAAAAATTAGTATACTTCTTCATATTGGATTGCGTATTTTTTTTGTCTAGTAAGTACTTAATTATAAGGTAGTTAACATAATGTAAAAATCTCTTTGCGTTAGACTATCGTTTCGTCGCGCCGTTAGCTCAGTCGTGCTACGAATATGGCTGTAAGCTTTTCAAACGATCAGCAAATAAAATAAAATACTGGAGTTGAATCCGTTACAGTTGTTTCATTCCAACGTGTATAATAACCGCGAAGGCGTCAGAAATTATTTTCTTCATATTATTAACAGTCGACTAAAAAATATAGGCAAGGATTGCTCACATTAATGTATACGTTCCATTTTATAATGAATGGTTTCCAACCAGTTTCAGATTGCAATGACGTCATTTACATATTCTCTCTATAACAGAACTAAGCCATGCTTAATAACAGTTACAATTGTAAATATACCTCTATGAACAAACATGTTGTTTACAGGAGGTTTTAGTAGACTGGTGTTGCATTTGGCAATATGGTTTAATATTTCAAGCTAGTTACGCCATGTTTGAAAATGGAGACGTATTTGAGAATATTCGAGTATCAAAGAACTTTAGACTCTCGTCAGTTTCTAATAGTTGTAACAAAATAATTACCATGCTTGATAGCTAGACTGAATTTATTTGGAAGTGATAGGGCCGCTGTGAATAAAAAAATCACGAGATGCGCTAGTGTAAAATAGGGTACAGCTCGTAACCTTCAAGGTTACTGTGCGAGCGTGAGGGCACTATAACTACGCGCGTGCGACAGAGACAAATAGAAAAAGGGCGATGCCCGTATTTCGCTGTGCTCGGCGACCGTCCCTTATCAATCATAGCTATAGGTCAGTATGATAGGATAAAAGATATGCATCTGTCATTGGTTGTACATGATCACTGAAACTCATTTTACACTACGCATCTAGCGGATTTTTTACGAGGCGCCTTTATAATAATGTCTATTTAATTTTTTTTTCCTTACCAGTCACTGATTATAATCATCATTGTTTTAATAAGTATAATTGGTTATAATGAGGATCGCACTAAAATTACAATGGGAGAAATTTATTACACATTGGAATGAAATAACCATTAACAGGTATTTTTTTTTAAGGTAGTTTACATAACTATATAAATCACTTTAGCGTTAGACTATTGTCAGCTCAGTCGTGCTGCGATTATGAAACTGTAGAGAATCCGAAAAGTTAGTAAATAAAATAAAATAAAAATACGCGACTCAAATCCGTTAATAGTTGTTTCATTCTAATTTTATCAATATTCTTCTTCAAAACATTATACCTACTTAGCACGTCGACGCAATTTCAAGTCGTTAAGAGCATCTGTCTCTTTTTTATTATTTGTCTAAACAAGCGCCGAGTTGTAAGCCTATTTAAAATAGTTCATGCTAAGCACACTGTCCGTAATTGCATTCTCAATTAACTACATTACCTGTCCGCATCACATTAATTCTGGGTAGAGATCTAAGCATAGCCATAATCTCATAAACCCATAATTGAAGACTGGCGAGGGCCTAAGGAGATTACTGGTGCATGCATTAAGGCCTGACCTTACGCAAGGTCACGGATATACTAAGTGGTAGGGTAAGCATATGGTTTCAAAGAGGCTTCCCCCATAATGTACTTAAGCTTTTAGTGGAATATATTTTTTTCATATAAACTTTGGATCTTCTCTCAAGGATATTGCAAAAATAGTTCGTTTTCCGCGTTTGAATACGGTATGAAAGGTTTGTTAGTTTGTTTTATTTTTTAGATTAGATTAGATTTATTTATTTAGTTATGTTTTTCGATTAGATTACATGTTTGACGATCTGTTACGGAATTCTATCAATGACAGTTCCGTATTTGCTTTGTTTGATTGCTCATAATACCAACTAGGTTTATTCTAAACATAAGTATTTGTTGTTCTTCAAAGATTTCTTATACGGTTTGAACAACATCTTATTTTTAAAGTTATACCGTCAAAATTGTTTTACTAGACTTGGTATCCCTGACTTCCTTCAGATTTTGGTTTTGGTATGTTCGTATTGCACTGCGTTCATGTTTTTAGAAAAAATATGGAGGGTACATAAAATAACTTTTTTATTTCTCCGAGTATGAATTGTCCAGCTGGAGAGTTGTTGGTACTATTTAGCTATTTGTTACTATCTAAGCTATAGATATAGTTCATGATTAAGCAAATAATAGAGAAATAGACCTAATATATACCGGGATTGTGTCACCACACAAACGTCAATATGAATATTGACAGTGTAAATTTATCTTTAGCTAAAGCTTGTTCCAGTTCGATGGTTCTTTAACCAATATATTTATAATCTTAATACAAATACCTATTGCGTATCGATTATAAATTGGAAATAGCACGACTCAACTGATTATGTATATAGGAACTGTGTTTTTGAAACGTGTGTAATAACCGCGAAGGCATCAGACATTATAAGTTGTAAGATTTTTTTGTAAAAAAAAAGGTTCACCATATGAAAAAATGGTAAGGATAAGTGTATATTTTTGCCCCGAAGCCTAAGGATCCGTTGGGTATATAAATATAGGCCGATATTGCCAAATTCCTATCGTGTCTGTTTTTTCTGCCATTTCGTTTTCGTCCTTTAATTATAGCGAGCTGTGAACAAAAATAAAATCAAGAACCAATGGTATTTTTTTCCTTTTAATTAATTCTGTTCCTTGGAATTTTATATTCATCTGGAATAGCTTTTTTGGAATTTATTTTGATAAGGATGATTTTCTACATTATTAATAATGATAAAGGAAAATTATTTTTATCACAGTATATCATGTGAACAAGTTGAATCTTTATTAATACATGTGTAACTTCATTAAACATTAGAACAGATACTAATTTCGAGTTCAGATATTAATATCAAACGTATGTACAGTATTTGAAACATCCAGTCACAACAGCCGCCTCGACGAAATTCCTCGAATTGCGAGTTAATTAGCAAATAGCGAGCTCGTGACGTACCGCTATGCATCAGCTTTATATTTAAATGGAGGTTAACACGGAGGTCCAAGTTTCCATACAAAAATATACTAGCAACCTGCCCAGGCTTCACAGGGGTTATCCTCTTAAATCACTCTATCTATTAAAAAAACCGCTTCAAAATCCGTTGGGTAGTTTTAAAGATTTAAGCGTACATAGGGTTATGGGGACTGAAAAAGCGACTTTGTTCTATACTATGTAGTGATATGTTTTAACCACACGTCACAAAAGATGTAAGTCATTCGTCTTACATAATTTAGTGATGTCACACATAGATCTAAATGGAGCTAACTCAAAAATCTAATTGTTTGAGTTTTACACCATAGACTCCTTACAGCAAAACCTACCTACTAATAAAACAGGTTTAAACTAACTCTTCTAGGTTCTTATAAAAATCAGAAATATATACCTACAGTAAACTCCTTCAGTGCATATGAACATATTAATCAGTCTATCGCCTCTCCTGAAAAAATAACTTATTTTAATAATTTCTGATGGCTTCGCGGTTATTACACATTGGAATGAAACAACTATTAACGGATTTAACTCGCGTATTTTTATTTTATTTTATTTGCTGACGTTTCGGATTCTTTACAGTTTCCATAATCGTAGCACGACTGAGCTGACAATAGTCTAACGCTAAAGTGAGCAAATAAAATAAAATAAAAATACGCGAGTTAAATCCGTTAATAGTTGTTTCATTCCAATAACTTATTTTAATTATTGTTCTTAAGATCTAGGTGTGCGATATGACATACCTAATTTCATACAGTCGTATATCACATATCAGTTAGAAAACGTATGTCAGTACCTACTTATTTAAAATTCTTATATCAGGCGAGAAGTTTTTGTCAAGCGAGAAATCATCTGTCAATGTCACTCTTTCAATCATCAAAAATGTACTTCAGAAGGTAAACCTTAAGTGCTACTTGTGTTTTTAGAGAATACCTCTCTACGGTGAGATCGACATTTGTAGGTAGGTACTTGTTATATTATTCACTAGAGGTTTTAATAAATAAACAATTTCTTGTGGTTTCCTACAGGGAAAAGTAATCACGAAAATGGGAGATGCCCGGATTAAAAACACACTTTTATTGTAACCTACTCTTATTACCCCAGGGCCCTAAACAGTACGAGTATCATGTTGAGGAACTTTATCATATAAATATTATATTATAGGGGGGCAAACATAAATTGTGCCTGTTTAGTTAAATTTTAGAGTCGGAAATTACCTACGTATTTCTTTTTTGTAATTCATGATATACAATTATTAGCTAAACGTTGGCTATATGTATTCTTGAAAGATAAGATATTCCATCCCTAGAAAAGTGTCATTCGTTATTAGCGAACACAAAAAAAAACAATAAAAAACGTATGGAATTGCCATAAGCAAAAACTGACCACGCGACCTTTGGTTAGTTTCTGTCAAATTCATAAATTTATTGGAATGAAACAACTATTAACGGATTTAACTCGCGTATTTTTATTTTATTTTATTTGCTGACGTTTCGGATTCTTTACAGTTTCCATAATCGTAGCACGACTGAGCTGACAATAGTCTAACGCTAAAGTCTAAAATACGCGAGTTAAATCCGTTAATAGTTGTTTCATTCCAATGTGTAATAACCGCGAAGGCATCAGAAATTATTTCATAAATTTAGTTAAAAAGTCACTTTATCTAGTTTTCCTTCACAGGAACGTCGTTACCATAACTATAAACTTATGTGAGTCGAGCTACGATTAAATTTCATACATATACATATACACATATAGATCTGATGGCAAAGTTTTATTCGCAGTCAGCGTCAGAGATATCTGACACTACCTAATAACCGCATATCTTGTATTAGTTAGGGTCAGATCTATCTAAGGCTGACTGTACTATATCATTAGGTAAGTACTATAAGTTGTATTATAAATATTCTTCGTCCTGGTTTGAACTCATCGTCTATACCTAAATCGTTAAGTAGGTATATTATTGAAAAGCTTAATTTCCATAGGGATATGACGCTCATGTATGGATATTATTATCAGTCAATATCAATAAATAATAAATTGTAGCTATCGATTACACACGCAACTTAATAACTAGCAGGTAGTATTAACGATTAATAGACTTTCGTTTTATGAACACTGATAAAAATACGTAAACACTCCGTTAATGCAATATTTCAAACATACCCGTAGTAAGGTTATGAAGCATCATAATACCAAAGTTCAAGTGTTATTGTATTAATTATTTAAATAGCTAATTCTTCGATAGCGAAATTTAAATATTTAATAATCGACTTAATACGAATATTAATTAGGGTACGATAATATAATTTAAATCGTAATATAGGTAAGTAGTTTCCTATCAATTTTAAAAGGAAACAATTTATAAAGTTCATTGAAATTGTATTATACAAGAGTGGTTAAGCTCGTTCTCGTAGTAAATTGCACGTAGCACCTCGATGCTCGTAGCGCTACAATTTACTGCCGTGATCGTAGCACACATGGCCTGCTACGCTCCGGTAAGTATGTGCTTACAAGTTGTGGAATTTACCGCAAGCTTCGTAGGCTACTGATAAAATTGTAGGGACTTTTAGAAACTAAGGCCCCATTAGTTTTAGTGAATTTTAGTGCGTATTGAAAAAGCACAATTGCGACAAGTGTTGGTGTGAGTAGGCGGATTTCAGGTTGATAGTACCTTACAAATATACCTAGGCATTAACGGCTCCTTAGGGAGAAGGGACGCCCGCTTTCCGCTCCCAGCAAAGTAGAAAAGATTTATATGGTACTTAAATATTTTAGTTACAGTATCTAAAAGGAAAAATGTAGGACATTTTTTTAACTCAATATTGGACTAATATTTTGCCCCTGTACATACCATGATGCGTATGTCAAATTTTGGAACCTGTGAATATTTTGCGATTTTTTTTTATGTTTTAGTGGTTCGTCGACATCGTACGCGTTGCACATTTTCCGATTTGTACTTTTTGCACGTTCCGCTTGTTTTAACTTATGCGTTATGCACATTTAGCGTAGTGTGCATTTTATCGATTGTGACGTGATATTTTGCATGTATTGTAGACACCTACATTTTGCGTATTGTACAAAGTGCCAACCGGCGCCAGAGAATAGGTAAATAAAAAAAGAAATTATATACTCTAGTCCGAGTCATTTACATGATAATGTTTGTAGCCTAAAAACTTGAGGATATTTTCAATTATGTTTCCAACAAAAAATATGTCGCTTTCCAGAGATATTACGGCAGTTATTGTCAAAGTTATCCCATTGAGAGCAAGACGTGCCATGGCGGTGCGAGGACGAGAACTGTAGATATAATAATATACAGTATAGACACCGCAACTTGTTGGCGTGTTATATCAACCTACTGTCTGGAATAGGGCTATTTCTTTATAAAATACTAGCGGCCCGCCCCGACTTCGTACGGATCCCTGTTTCTTTTTCAACCGACGAAAAAAACGGAGGAGGTTCTTAAGTCAATGCGTATATTTTTTTATATAATAATATGACAACGCATACATTTTTTCTAAATATACTTAATATAGGCACATAGCCTATGTCAGTCAAATAATTTATCAAACGGTCCAAGTCGTTTTGGAATTCAATACAAACAAATAAACAAATCTTACCCCTGTGTTATATTAGTGTAGATCACTAGTACGTCGATTTGTATTGTCAAATGAAACAAAAAAATACAAAAATGAAGCGTGTTAACGGATGTTGAAAATTGAAAAAAATCGTATATTATTAAGCTCTATAATAGCCAACAACTTTATACAGCCTTTCTACAAGTTATATATACCTAATTGTTTCCAGCTTAGGTAAAGTCTCACGAGACGAGTACCTAACTATTAATAAACTAAATAATTACTTTCTTAAGATAATCCAACTATAAACAGGTAAGCCGAACCCGAAATTTCTTATGATTTCTCACGAGTATACCTGAGTAATATTTAATTTAGTAACCATACTATATTTAATTGAATAACCATAATAATATTATAGTTTCTGCCCGTGACTTCGTTTGCGCACAATGAGTACTTTACACAATATCGTTATGAAATATAGTCTATATATTATTCTGATGTATAAGTTATATTATTGTAAAGTTTCATTAAAATCTATTCAATAGTTTTGTGTGAAAGAGTAACAAACACACATCCATATATCCAGACATCCATATTTTTTTACAAACTCTCACGTTTATAATATTAGCAGAGATCGCAATAGGTAGTGCCTATTTACCTAAACTTGGCGGGAGGAGGTGACTAAGAGTGGTTACAACCACCAAAAATATTATTTATTTTTATCGAACGCGGGATTTCCCGGGATTTATAAGAATACATAATCGACACAGATTCACACTCAGAGTCAAATGATTAATAAAATTGAGGAATATAGAAAATGTTTATATTCCTATGCCCGACGGACCACTCGTATGAGTCACCTTTTGAGTTCTCAACGTAAGTTTCGGCATTAAACAATTACATTTCATTAACCATTACACCCTGAGTGTGAATCTATATCGATTATGTATTCTTATAAATCCCGGGAAATCCCGCGTTCAATAAAAATAAATAATATTTTTGGTGGTTGTAACCACTCTTAGTCATCTCCTCCCGCCAAGTTTAGGTAAATAGGCACTACCTATTGCGATCTCTGAATATTAGTAAGGATATATACCTATATATCTGTTCTGTTTCTACTTAATATCATGTGTCCATAATATTAATCAGATACGCACAATTAAGTTTCACTTTTTTATTTTATTTTATTGTAATTCTACACTTCATATACTTATTTTAATATTTATACAGTTGCCAACTTTCTAAATCTTACTGAGGCGACTGGGGACGACTTCTGTAGTAAGTTTGATTGGTCTCATGTAATTACTACCATTGTTCCTAAATCTCCTCCACTGCCTCGGGACAGATAGCGTCCCTTTCTAGAGGCTTTTTGTCTCTTTCACGCCGAGTGATTACTTTAATACGGAAATCTATAATTGGTTTTGGCACAATAAGATTTCTGAATACGGGGTCAAAGATAAATTGTGCCAAATAAACAGTAAGTGTGAACCATTGAAAGTGTTGTGTTGGTGTAAAGTAAGTGATAATTAAATAACAATTATAACGGACTAGCGGCCCCGGCAGACGTCGTCCTGCCCGTCCGATTGTTTCGTCAAAGATCTGTCAAAGTCTTCTAACTGTCATTTAATAAATAGTATTCTTCATAAGGCTTCATATTTTCCTCGTTTCTTACACATTTTCCACTGTTTCTTCGCTCCTATTGGTCGCAGCGTGATGTTATATAGCCTAAAGCCTTCCTCGATAAATGGTCTATCCAACAAAAAAAGAATTTTTGAATTCGAACCAGTAGTTCCGGAGATTAGCGCGTTCAAACAAACAAACAAACAAACTCTTCAGCTTAATAATATTAGTATAGATTTAATTCGCGTATCTTATTCTCGTATTTGCTAACTTAGCACGACTGAGCTGACGAAAGTCTAAAGCTAACTTAACATTAGACTATCGTTTATTCCAACGTGTAATAACATCAGAAATTATAAATGATAATGAATTGATCTGGACAAGAAATGTTTTTTTACGATAAAGTTTTAATCATATGATGGAGGAGTAATATGATTTTAAACTCTAGCGGAACCATTTTATCATTTCACTATAAAAATAATGTATTGAATCGATTCAGGCGTATTTCATACCTACTTTGATAAATTATTAATACCTAGGTACAGGCTAATTTAATTTGGCATTCCGCTTAATTGATCTGTAAATTTATAAGCTAGGTTGTTGTCTTTAAGTTTTAAAAAAAAACGTCTTCGGATTGTGATGCCATAAGTCGTTAATTAGATAAGATGAAGTAAAACTTATATACAACTAGCTTCTGCCCGCGACTTCGCCCGCTCCTTTTTTGAAGTCGGTTAAAAAGTAGCCTATGTTCTTTCTCGGGCTCCAGACTTTCTTTGTACTAAATTTCATTTAAATTGGTCCAGTAGTTTTAGCGTGAAAGCGTAACAGACAGACATACAGACAGAGTTACTTTCGCATTTATAATATTAGTTAGGATTAGGATTAGGATTTTAATTAAAAAACAAAATAGACCGCAATGGTTAATCGGACATAAATATACAAGTAGATTAAATTATTGATTGTACGTGGTTATTATTTCGTGTGGTTACATTTTCATATCACTGTACCTACTAAAAGTCAGATTAATTGTAAGGGTCGTTAATTTCCATGGTTGAATGAGTATTTTAATTTCCATTCGCAGTAAAAGCTTTGAGTAATGACGAAGGCGACTAATTTCTCCGCCCTGAAGGCTTTTAAGCTGAGCTTCGGTTATTTTCGCAATAGATAATATTTAGCTTATCATCGAGACATCCGAGGTAATCCCAATAAATAAAAAAAAAAATACCCTGCGGATTTCATCCGCGTATTTAAGTGCCTGTAATCTTCTGTTTTCGAAAAACCCTTGGGGTTTCTTTTATTTTATCTTATTTTTATTTATATAAAAATACGCTATATCAATCTTTTGTTTATTTACAAAGCTTCAGAGATATCTGACCCCACCTAATAAGGTACTTATTTGACTACTAGATGTGCCCACGTGGTTTCGTCTGTGTAGAATTCAATTATCTCAAGGGTCAGGGCGAGCTAGTGTAACCAGCTAAATAATATTAGCTACAAATATCATATAGGTAAGCTTTTGCTACGAGCGAAAATGTGATATAGAAAAATGTTACCCCCTAAATATTTCACACTTATATCCATTGGACTTGAATTTTTCGCCAAATCGGTGTTCCTTATATTCGTATTTCTAACCTATCTGAGTAATTTGTTCCAGGAACTATCAACGCAAGTGAGATCGCTGTCAATACTGTCAGTTGTCTTGTTCGTGTTGTCAATTGTGCTGGCAATGGCGCTGCTACCAGCGGCGCCGGAGTGGGAGGCGCTGGCGCTCACTGGTAGTGTGCTGGTAGCTGTGTGCCTCGGTGCTGGCACACTGATGGCTACTCATCACGCGCCGCTGCCACTTTTCGCACTCATACTGGTAAGAGAGACTTGATTACTTTTATAATAATAACTCGCTTACCAAGCGAAGTTCGTATCACGTTCTTTGAGATTGTGTATGTTATGTAGGAATTATTGTAGTTATTTTTCAATACTGAATCATACAAAAAAAAACAAATATAAGAAAAGAATTGATGTGGGCTTTCCTCAACACTTAGGGCTATGAAATATCGATATTGGCCGATTCTCATACCTACCTGATATGCACATTGCACACAGAATTTTCATCATAATTATATAAACATCGGTCCATAGGAGGAGTTTAGTAACAAACACCGTGACACGAGAATTTTATATACCTATGTGTATATATATATATATATATATATATATATATATATATATATATATATATATATATATGGTGGTCCAGATTATTACTCTCCTAGATTTAATATCAATTAGTATGAGCATTTTGCACGGTTTATATTCAACACAACTACGTTTTGTCTGTCAAAGGTATTCCAGTAAGGTATTTGAAAACATTTATTGGCAGAGTTTAGGATCGGGTAAATATTTGCGATTCGCTTCCTCTCGACAGAACGCTTAGATTGACCAACTTACGCATGCAGTTTATAAAATCGCAACTAGCAATTTTGACCTTTACAAAGACGGTGTCGTTGACGGCTCAGCAGCAAAATTAACTTGGTTGGTATATAGTGGGTAGCGGAACTAATCTGGAAGTTCTTGACATTGAATAATGAATGAAGACCTTGATTAGGTGCGTTTTTTTGTACAGAGTTAAATGATTAAACTTGAGTAGGTACAAGAAAATATCACGTCTGAAATTTAAACATCAATGTAAGCGGTTAAATAAATAAACTATTTTTCTACATGTACCATGAATCTTTACATTTTTAAGAGATGAGAAGTACTTGAATTTTGAGGCCTTTTCGATATGAACTGTCCCGTTATAAAATTTAATTGTATTAAACGTCTTAGCAGTTTTAAGCGTCTCATAAACAAACATTGACAAGTTAAAAAAAGGTTAAGTTGTTGTTTTATCAAGGTTATTACAATCCCTCACTAGCCTCGGTCAAAACCATACAGTCCAGCAGTAATCTGCAATTCCTAAGTAGAAATTCTTACATTCCTTAACTCAAATAATCCATCTAATAACGGAATAAATGTCAACGTATTTTAGATTAGGCGGAGGTCGCAAAATCTGAGGATAACAGCGCTCTGCTCTCAAGGGATTAGAACCTTCTGAAGAAATGGGTGTACTTGGCCAAGTAGGTACGTTATTTATTAGGTTTTTGAGGGTACAGGGGCAAGTTTTCACAAGTTTCTCACGGACGTGTAGTGAGGTAAGTTGGAAAACTTGTGACGATTTATTTGGTCCATTTGTTGTGGATAAATTACGGCAAATGAAAGCCTGAGTACATTTTTAAATTTCTACTCTTAGCTATGTATTTAACTAGCGGTGCCGCAGACGTGGTACCCGCCTTTTTTGGGTACCTATGTGATCGAGTGAAAAGTAGCTGTTATGTTAATCAAGTGCCGGCGAATGCTCAATCCTTCTTGAGTTATAAATGGTGTAACCAACCCTATGTAAATTAGGTTAATTGTAATACTAATAGTTATAAGTTTTTAAAAATAAATATAGCATTAAATGCCTCTATACCCCTCCCATTTATTCCAATATTTTGTGGCTTGAATTATGATTTGTTTGATTTTTTTCAATCTTTTCAAGCAATTTTTGACATAGCATCGCAAATTAGCGTAATCAAAAATGGCTAATGCCGCGTAAAATTTTGTCAAATTTGAATTTGCGCGCCAGGTAGAATGAATATAAAATATTTCATTTTATATATTTACACAAAATTTAAGGAAATTAATTGTACAAAAAGGCGAACTTAATGCCTTGAAGTAGTTGGTTTTGCAGTAAGTATCATCGTCAAAACAAAATGTAATGATAATTGAAAACAACAAAAAAATTACACGCGGACTAAACGAGATACAACGAGGTAAACTGTTTCACCAGTTTAGTTGTATCTCGTTTCATCAAGTATAAGTACCTAAAGATTATACCTAGGTGTTTTTACTCTGTTTCGCGATTTCTTCAGACAATACTTTAGATAAATGAGCACTTCAAGTGTTAACAATGCAGTGAGTAGCAAGTGTTGTGTGGGTTGGAATACAAACACAGCTGTTTGAGATTTAGTTGACAGCATTTGTAAAAGTCGAGTTCACCCACCTAAAAACCATTTTGAACCATATGTATGTGCACTAAAGTGCTTAAGTAGTTTGATGAACCCAACTGTAGATACTTGGAATTTACACGGATTCGTCAATTCTTCTCTTGCTATGTATATATGTGCAAGATGTTTACTTTTATTAGTTGAGGAGAAACGTGTGGAAACTTTCGTATCATCTTGTTGATCACTATGCGAAATTTTATGAAAATTTAATAAGAACGTAAGAAGTAATTAATGTATAATTTAATCACTTAAATGTAGGTATGTACCTACGCTTACCTATAACTTCCGATAGACTGCACCAAATTAGATAATTCGTTTCTGTATTTGTTATTGTCATTATAACGTTTGTATAGAAAAAAATAAAAGTTTTGGGAACTTTAGGGAATATACCTACACGAAAGATACTCCGAATTATCTGTAAAAATACTTTCAATTTATTAATGTTGTTTTTTCTTTTTCAATAGTCAAGTTACTACCCTTTAACAAGGGCAATGTTGCGTTGTTGTACAATTTATTTTCCAATTTTCCGCCTCAGGATTTTCCTAACTGGTCCATTTGTTACATTCCTGAGTGAATTTATATATTTACGTTGGTACCTCATGTACTCTTAGTCATTCAAAATGTCAAAATCAAATTGTAAAGCAAATATGATGAATTTGATCCGCGAATAAAAAATGATTAAACTATATTCACATTTAGGAATAGGCTAGTAATTTAATAATTATTATTGGTTGCCCATTACATCGTTAGCAGCAGAAGCCCGTTTTTTATAGCCTGTCTTTTACCTATACCTACTAATATAGGTCATCATCCACAACGTACACTTGTTTGATCTGAGGTATTCACTGTAATATTCTCTTTTTGCTTTTCTTTCTTATTAGATACTTCCTTGTCAATATTATTCAAGGCAGTAATTACTTACGTCTACATGCTTTGCTTTTATTAAAATATTTTTTCGTTTATTATTTATCTATGGTCGCGGAAGGTTTCAATAAGTATTTAATAAAGTCAATAACGACAGCAATATAATATGTGCTGATATTTTTATTAGAGTATCACGTCAAAGACCAAAAGCGAGTTTAATTTAAGAGTATATTTTCGATAAGTAGGCACCTAATAACGGTTTGATTAATAAAGTCCTTAAGCCCCAAAATGATTAAGGCCTGAATGCTTAAGCCCCGAATGGTTAAGGCTCGAATGTTTAAGGTCCGATAGCTATAGTCTCGAATGTTTAGTCCTGAATGCTTAAGGCCCGAATGCTTAAAGCCTATATTAGGTACTATGTGCAAGTTCCTGGTAAGCTATTGCCACTTTTTAGCAAATAAAAATATCCTTAAAACTCCAATCCGTTTATTAATTAGGGTTTAGTGAATTGTCTTCACTGTAACTTCCATTTCGTTTCAGTCTATCCATCAAAACTTGTACTTACATCAAACTTTATACTTCATTGTGTTGTATTGTCAGTCACCTATTATTCTAATTTAATAGCATGACGCGACACGCTTTCTACATTATCATCGATAAATAGACTACCCGGTTCATGCTTTCAGGCTTTTTCTAAATAAGGGCAGCATGTTCATATATTATCATTATTATTGTATGGATGATTAAACTTCAAGCATAATGAGAAAAGAATGAGTAAATATTTATTGGAAAATACACAGACATATAATTATGTTACTGCAAAGTACGTAGGTGTATCTCAATATTTTTTAATTATAGGTAACTAGTGGCCCGCCCCGGCTTCGCCCGGATTCCTTTTTTTTATAGCCTATTTCACTCGGGAATAGTGTAACTTTCCAACAGTAAAAGAATTTTTCAAATAGGTCCAGTCGTTTAGGAGTCTATTCAATCCAAACAAAGTTTTCCTCTCTATTATATTAGTAAAGATATATTATGATGTCTTGTACTTGTTTAAAATGGAACACTGACCATATACAAAAATTACATTACGTAATGTAAATTGATACCCCGATGGTTACTTAGGAAGGGGACAAATAAAGTTATTTTTTTGTATAATTAACACCTTATGAGCCCAACTCTAATTAAACACGCTCTGGTGAAAAGTAGAGTGGTTAGCGGGCAGAATATAAATATATATTTAAAAGTTTTTTTAGTGCTAGAGGGCATTGACCTTTTAAAGTTAAGGGCCGTGGCAAGCTCAGGCCTGACTCGGCATAATTACATTATATTAACATACGTCTGACCCTTTACAAGGTAAACGTGTATGGGTAATATTTTGTCAAATAATATACAATCTTCTAAAAGTGATGTCCATTATGCTACGTAAGTAAAACCAGATTGTATGCGCTAAAGTTGTTAAAAAGTAAAAATATACTAATATAATCTACGTATTTTTTGAGAAATAGCGTCTGCCCGCGACTTCGCCTACTCACGATCCCGCTTCACTCCTTTAGGGGATGAATTTTCGAAAATTCTTATTTAATGCTACATTATAAAAGGGACCCCAGTGCCTGATTTCGAGTTTCTAACCGTTATAGTTTAGGCTCTGCGTTAGCTGCAGACCTTAAGTCATCTTTTCCTTTAAAACATATAGATAACGCTCACGCTCTTTATCACGTAATTTCAAAATACTGTTCTAATTAATTCGGTAGGTACTAGTAGAGAAATTCAATTTTCTAACTTTGCGTTCAAGCGATGGTTCAAGTTTGTCAATGTGCCAGCATTTACCACAGACTATAATATTTCTGCTAATGAAATCGGATTATAAATTCAAACTAAGGGATTACGTAGAAAGAGTCCACTCGAACCGACCGAAGCAATTTGTGCAACCAGCCAGTGGTGAAGTGAGAAAAAAGAAAATGCATTCGAAATTCAATTTGTTGCGAAGTGTTGTCTCGCGCTCTTGTGTACGTGAATAGAACTGGATAAGGATGAAATAGTGTAATATTCTTTATTTAAAATCTCTCGTGGGGTTATTCTGTAATTATAGCGTGGACTTGTCTTATAAATTCTTGACATCTTGTTTTTCAAGTTGATATTAAACATTTCATTGAGTAGGTAGGTATAGTTATAGTAAAAAATATATTATTAAGAGACGGCGAAGAGACAAAGCTTATTTCATACATAGATACCTATATTAATATAGAATAGGTATATGTTATTCGAGAACTTCTGATTATATAAGTTCATGAACTTACAGAGAAGTTATAAGTTCTCTAGTAAGAACAGGATATCTGCATCCGAGTTTACACGTAACTTGTGAGAACTTAAAAACAGAACTAAAACTCGTGTAAAGTAATACGTTTATTTCAACAATCTGCTTTTGGAATCCAATTAATTGTTTAGATAGCGATTTAATTCAAACTCAGTATAACAAAGCAATTAAAGAATAAAAAGCAAAGTGCAACAAAGTATGAAATAACATCTTTTAACAACAGATGAACTGCAAACGAGTTTTCTTTGAAACTTTAACCTTATTGCAAAAGACATGTGAGCGAGGGTAACTTTCAAAGAGAAGAAAATAATTAAAATAGATGAAGCTCTGAAGTGGATCAGTGGAACGATTGTGTTTCACTATTTATTTATTTTACAGAAAGATTAATTTGATAAAACCGTAAAGGAATTTGTATTAGTCCCTCTTTTGAATTTCTTCCTTTTCGTAAATTCGTCTTTTGTAGTATTTTGGACAACAGCTAATGCTTCGGCCACACTATACTATACTATACTATACGCTGCTGTTCACGCTGCTGCCTTATGTGGCCAAACTCAATTCTACTCGACTCATGCCAAAATACAGACAAAAAGCAGAGCGGTGGGCATAACGAAAAGCACGACGCGCGGCATGCTCTGACTTTCCTCGCTACTTCTCTCGCCATTGACCAAGTATGTGGCAGGGGTATAAGTTGTTTGAACTATATCTTATGTTTAGGTTGCCCCTTTACAGAATCACCCAACCGTTAATATCCTTAGGTAAAAAAAATCCGCCTTGCAACACTTTATACAGAGTCTTACATTTTACATTCATACAATCAATTTGAACTCTGTACATATTGCCATAGTGTTCAAACTGAGTTAGCGTGATATATGATAAGAAAACCACGGTTGCAGGAATACCACGGAACAGTCAAAGTGTATTTTTAGTTGGAATTATTAAGATTGGCAATTGTTTCAGATGGTGCATACAATGATGCCAATAGCGCGCTCCATAGCGCTGGGTATGTCGGCCGCGTTGACTCTGGCATACATGGGTCTGGCACTTGGCATGGGGCCCCAGTCTGGCGAGAGTCAGTTCCATCAGCAGGTATGTTATATATTTTGTAATATACGGAGTTATTTCATAGTCTTACCCGACTACGGCTAGATAAAAAGACAAAGTTAAATGATTAATAACTCTGCAAAAAATTAAAAATATTATATTGGCTGAGGTTTAGAAAACTTTGCAGTTCCCATATTCACACGACTGAGCCGACGATAGTCTAACGTTAAAGTGATATTTACATTATTTCGAAACGTCCAGCTAATAAAATGAAATAGGTACGCGAGTTAAATACGTTATAGTTCTTTCTTTCAATGTGTTATAAACGCGAAGGTATCCGAAGTTATTAAATAAAATTCTTTGTTTTAACTTATCCTTTTTATAATCTTCAGCTGCAAGATAGTACAAAAATTCAATATAAACTTTATCCTTCCTTCTAAATTGAACATTGTATCTGATAAGTTCATCGCACTTTCTCCGCGCACCTCGGGAGTGTCAGATCTCATTCAGTTGAGAGCTTCTGAGTTTGAGTCGAAACAATGAGGCTTATGAGCTCAGAGTGGTACTAGTTCTTACTAAACTTGGACAGACTAAGCTCTAAGAAAGGAGTTTCCAGGCGGCTTCAACTAGTTTACATTGTCGTGCTTAAGATTTTTAACTAAAGAAGGAATATACAGGAAATCCCATAATAGTTAGTAGGATTATAATTTCTGATGTTTCGCGGTTATTATACATTGAATTGAAACAACTGGACACGGATTTAACTTACGTCTTTTATTTGACTAAGCTGATAATAGTCTTATTGTCAGCCAATAAAATAAAATACGCGAGCTTAATCCGTCTACAGTTGTTTCATTCCAATGTTAGTAGGATCTTTTTTATTCTACTCAGGCTTTCACAAAGTGCCTTAGAGTTAAAAATAACTGCACAACACTTAGATAAATATTTCTCTATAGCGACTGAAATTCTATACCTCCGCTAATTAGTCTGACTGACATTAAACTTTAAACAAATACAACATAAATTCAACGTTTAGTACAAAAGCTACACAAGGTAAACGCTATTCCGTACAAGTGAACCATTTTACACTAGTCCATTGTACTGGTGCCTGCGAGAGCAAGATAAGCGCCGCTCCGTAATTGAGAATCTCTGCTCACTTGTTTCATGCAGGCGTTTGCATGTGCAGGTAATAAAAAGACATTAATTATGCACCCTGGACCAAATTGCTTTGTGTTCTGTTGTGTTACGTGGGGTTTTAGATGTGGAAGCTTCTCGTATGTAAATTAATTTCAGATTTATGGGGGTAGTTTTGTATTTTATACGAGTCGCTTTTGTTTTGTTTCTGAAATATTAGAAAGTTACATGCATAGGTACCTACTTACTGTAATAATTCCAACCGTAGGTATATCCTGGCGTAGGCTGCCTTATATTTTTCACTAGCTTCTGCCCGCGACTTCGTCCGCATGGAACTCCTCCTTTTTTGCAGTCGGTTAAAAAGTAGCCTATGTCCTTTCTCAGGCTCCAGACTTTCTTTGTACCAAATTTCATTTAAATCGGTCCAGTAGTTTTAGCATGAAAGCGTAACAGACAGACAGACAGACAGAGTTACTTTCGCATTTATAATATTAGTAGGATTATCTTAAGAAAAATCTAAAAAATATTGGGTTGCTGAAGTAGGTATGTAGGTAATATCGGCTTTACGCGATAAATTTCGTATAAAATGAATCTTGTTAAGAAAAGGATATTATTTTGACAAAAACGAGGCAATGTAAGGAGGACTTTAATTCTGAAGATAAGAATAAATACTGGAAAATTCGGGTCGGTTGACAAATAAGTAAAGAGAAATTCTTAGACTGATAAGTGCTTAGATGCGATTTGTGAGAATGATGATCTGAAAGAGTAGGTACTTAGTAATTAAGGAATTTTAAAAAGGAGGACCATTATTATAAAAAGAAAGTTATTATTATATTGTTTATGTTTTATCGCACTTGGATAGCAAATTTCATTATTTATCACCTTATTAGGTAAGACGTCATTTTAAAGTCCAAACTGTCCTATATCATTTTTCGGGACTTAAATTATTTCCAATCAAAATTTCACGGGAGTCAGTTTATCAGATGTTGATTCCCCATACAAGTTTTTACTCCCCTTTTCACCCCCTTAAGGGATGATTTTCAGGACTCATATTAATTATCTACGTGTCGTACCAAATTTCATCAAAACTGGTTAAAGAACTTACAGAATTACAGAAAGATTTTCCCAATTATAATATTAGTAAGGATAAAGTGACAACCCCACAAGGTTATTAAAACAACAGCGGAACTATCGTATTCCGTGCCAGCTGACAATAAACGGGCTTATTTGTCGGCTCAAACCTTGACACGACCTTAATACAGCGTACTTGCTAACATATACCAGATATGCGGGTAAGTGTCGCTAATTAGTAAACAATGAACCGTTTTGGCCGAGATCCTGTGACAGACGACTCTTGAATGTTTGATTTTCTTCATAGATAGTACCAATAATACGTTACTGAAGTAGTAGGGTAGATAAATGTACTCTTTCTTTGATTGCCTAAGGACTAACAAATAAGGGCTCTAATGCGAAATATTTTAGGTTTCAATATACGTCAAAATCGAATTTATTAGTATGTGAAAAAAAAACATGTCACGTTAATCTTAGTCGTAGGTGCCTCTGTGAAACAGCTCGACCGATTTTCATCAAATGTATTTATATTTGATAGGTAGGTATAAGAATAAACTAATTTAAATGATTAGGATAGAGACAGAACAATGCTTACCTATTTTGCATTCAACCAATAGATTGAATAAGGAGTATAGTATAGTAGGAATATTATCTCATTATTTGCACAAATATAATATACCTAGGTATAGAGCAGGTGACATAGTTACAATAATATTATATCCCATACTAGCGGCCCACCCCGGCTTCGCTCGGATCCCTTTTTTTAATAGCCTATGTCATTCGGGAATAGTGTAGCTTTCAAACAAACAAACGTTTCCCCTTTATAATATTAGTAGGTAGGTATAGAAAATTGACGTGTGTTATGGCCTTGGTACACTAGCAGCCTTTTGCAGTTATGTCTCGCGTTTCAGAGTTAGGTATGTACGAGTATGACCCAAAAAGGACGTCCAGTTTCTTATTACCATTTGACTTTCACTTTTGAGGTTAACCTTATTTCGTTATTTGTTTAACTAGTTTTCTATGCGGTGTCAAGTCTAGGTGACTTTCTATTTTCTTCTGAAAACATAAACATGAAACCTGTAAACATAATTATTTGTTTCAGTCATACTAACTAACTTATTTATTCGAAATTCGTAATTTTCAAATATGTCTATTACTTTTAAGAATTTGTGTAAATTTGAGACCCTAACTATGAGAACGGAGGTTGCGGGTTAGAATCCTGCTAGGGACAGATATATTATAATGAATTGTACCTTTTGGTTGTAAATTCCATAATGGTTGCTTATGTAATATAATAAGGTTACCTAGACAATATTAATTAGTAAATCTATTCCGAACGTAGTAGATACGGGATCTTTCTATTTTTTTCTCATCATTGGAATGGAACGACTAAAAACGGATTTAACTCGCGTTTTACTTTATTGTCTGACGTTTCATAAAATTTAAAGTTTCCATTCGTAGCACGACTGAGCTGACGATAGTAACGCTAAACATTTTTGCTCAGTTGGTTTGTGAGTTGGCGCTCCTGATATCTGCAAGTGGCATCGGGCTATACTACCGAGCGTTGACGGAGCGAGCTCATCGGAACACGTTCGCTGGCACCAGGACCTGCCTGGAGCAGCGAGTCAAGCTGGAGTGCGAGAGGGAGCAACAGGAGCGCCTGCTACTCTCCGTCATACCAGCTTACATTGCAGCTGAGGTATGTGGACTTTTATTTCGTTATATATTCATAACTTTTGTCTGTTTCTTAACCCCGTTAGAAGGAAAATGAAATTAAATAAAAAACAAAATACTAAATTTTCTAATCTAAGAATGACATAGTTTCATACAATACAAAGCCCGTTTTCACCCCTTTAAGCTGTCTTACCCCCCTTAAGTATCTATCCTGTTGACAATGATCACTTTAATAATTTCTGATGCCTTCGCGGTTATTACACATTGGAATGAAACTACTATTAACGGATTTAACTCGCGTATTTTTATTTTATTTTATGTTGATGGTCTTTCCGAAGCGCTAGTAACGCCCCCTATTAGGTTTTAATTGTAATGTATAATAGTAAAATATTTTGCGTAAAATGTAACATTAATATTTCATAATTTAGAAAAGGGTAGTTTTTCAAAATTTGTAATTTAAATATAAGGTAGTTTGCATAACTGTATAATTCACTTTAGCGTTAGACTATTGTCAGCTCAGTCGTTGCTACGATTATGGAAACTGTAAAGAATCCGAAACGTCAGCTAATAAAATAAAATAAAAATACGCGAGTTAAATCCGTTAATAGTTGTTTCATTCCAAAATGATCACTTTGTCAAGAGTATTAAGATAGAGATGATAGGATATAGGATAGGATAGTTTTTTGAAAATATTATTATAAATAAAATTAATAAAGATATACAAACGATGATATTATATTAACGGAACGCTACGCATCTCGTAATTTAATTACACAGAATATGAAAAGCTTTAAATCGCACGATGCATTCTTGATAGACTCAAAGATAATAAAATAGTTAGTATCTATTAACTTCATAGTTTTGAAGCGGAAGCAAATGACAGTGCATTATTATAGGGTGTTTCTCACACATTCGACGGCAGGGTACTTAACGTTTCTGCATCATTGAGTTAATGAAAGAATTTGCTAGTTTATTTTGCGAGTAATCGCGTGTGCTAATATACATTGCACCTGCATACATTGTAAACTGGTTTCTAACACGCAAACTCTTTAAAAGTGGGTTTAACCACGGCCCTTCCATGTTTTGTAAATTTATTATTATTTGTTACAAAAATAAAATAGAAATAATATACCTATTTAAGAAACATTTTCTTCCTAATTCGTAAATAAGTTTTATACTACATTACTTATAAAAAAATAATTAACACGTGTAAAAAATAAGGCTATTTAATTTCATGTTTTGTTTTTCTGAATATTGTTATCCCGAAATAATGAATTATAATGGGCTACGTTATGCTTTGTGAATGACAATTTCGTAATCGTATCTGTAGTGTATGCATGGTAACGGTTGTTACACTAGCAACCGTCATTCCGGCAATAAACTGAAAATTAGCTGCATGTGTATTTATTGAGCAGTAATTCCTCCGGATTTCTCAGTGGCGACGATGATGGGATTTGTCCACGTGGAAGGATGGTTTGGGAGTGCCTGACATACACTACACAGGAATAATGGGATGGACACACCAACCTATTAAGCCGGGAAGAATACCGTGTGCGATGAAGGCAGCGGACGCGACGGCGTCGGAGCAAGCTCATCCGAGCTGCTCCGGGAGGACGCCGTACACGTCCTGAGAACCGGGTGCGGGGGCGCCGTTTCGCTGATTCATGCTGTTAGCGACTGCGATGAAGGCGGCGGACGGGAGGCCACGGTGTCGGAGCTAGCTCGGCTGAGCTGCTCCGGGAGGGCGCCGGGCAAGTACGCTGTTTCGCAGGTGCTAATGTGTGCGATGCTAATGGTGCCAGTGTGTGCGATGAATGCGGCGGATGAGACGCGACGGTGCCGGAGCCAGCTCGGCTGAGCTGCTCCGAGCTGTTTCGCAAGATCGGATTTACGGGGGAAATAGGTATAGGACGGTGGTGTTGTGGTGCAAGGAACCTTAAAGCGCGAGGCAAATGGTAGTGCAAATGTACATAATATAGTTTTTGTTTTGTATTATCCGTTTCAATTGTTATGTTATACTGTATTTATTTTGTTAAGCTTTTTTTGTATTTATTGTTTTGTGTAATTTTTGGAAGAAAGTTTGTTTATAATTTAGTGTGGAGGTGTAGTGTATGCATGGTAACGGTTGTTACACTAGCAACCGTCATTCCGGCAATAAACTGAAAATTAGCTGCATGTGTATTTATTGAGCAGTAATTCCTCCGGATTTCTCAGTCGCCACTGAGAAATCCGAAGGAATTACTGCCGAATTAATACACATGCTGATTGTTAACAGTTTATTGCCGGAATGACGGTTGCTAGTGTAACAACCGTTACCATGCATACACTACACCTCCACACTAAATTATAAACAAACTTTCTTTCAAAAATTACACCAACAATAAATACAAATAAAAGCTTAACAAAATAAATACGGTATAACATAACAATTGAAAAGCATAATACAAAACAAAACATTACAAAATAAAATATTACAATAAAATGTTACAAAACTATAATAATATGTACATTTCCTTCCCGCATGTGTCGTCGCCTTGCCTTCAGACTATTTACATAATTATATCTCCTCCATGCACTACACACCACCGTTCTATACCTATTTCCCCCGTAAATCCGATACTGCGAAACAGTCGGTTCTCAGGACGTGCTTGCCCCGGAGCAGCTCAGCCGAGCTAGCTCCGGCACCGTCGCGTCCCATCCGCCGCATTCATCGCACACACTATTCCTATACGCGAAACGGCGTAACTTGCCCGGCGCCCTCCCGGAGCAGCTCAGCCGAGCTAGCTCCGACACCGTGGCCTCCCGTCCGCCGCGTTCATCGCAGTCGCTAACAGCATGATTCAGCGAAACGGCGTCCCCGCACCCGGTCCTCAGGACGTGTACGGCGTTAACCCAGAAGCAGCTCAGTCGAGCTATCTGCAACGTCGTCGCGTCCTGTCCGCTGCCTTCATCGCACACGGTATTTCCCGGCTTAATAGGTAGGGATGTCAGGCACTCTCAATCCATCCTTCCACGTGGACAAATCCCATCCTCGTCGCCACTGAGAAATCCGAAGGAATTACTGCCGAATTAATACACATGCTGATTGTTAACAGTTTATTGCCGGAATGACGGTTGCTAGTGTAACAACCGTTACCATGCATACACTACAGTATCCATTGTATTCCGAGATTGGAATAAGATAACCTTTAGTTAATAAGGTCTAGACTTAATATTTAAAATAATAATTAGTACTATAAGACGCGGTTTAGTAGAGTGACCAGAAAACTGTACCCAATCTTGGATAACCCCCGATTATAGTTAGGGGTTTTCACTATTCGTAATCCTTTAAAGATTCTCCACATGTTTTCGATTGATATATAGGTACCAAGTTCTTGAAACCAATCCAATGTAACAAGACGTATCATGGTTATCGTAACGTCAATATTTACGATATCTAAGTGAAAATTAAAATTGACTTTTGTATCGTGACTGGCGACAGCGCACTCGTGTCCCATGATCGTGCGACGCATATAAAGTAGGTGACCGTTATGATTCTGACACTGAAGGCTGTCAGTAAAACAGTGAAATTCAAGGGCGTTAGTAATCGTATCAAGCACTAGCGGTCCCGGCAGACGTCGTCCTGCCCGTCCGATTGTTTTGTCAAAGATCTGTCAAAGTCTTCTGTCACTTCTTCATAAGGCTTCATATTTTCCCCGTATTTAACACATTTTCCACTGTTTCTTCGCTCCTATTGGTCGCAGCGTGATGTTATATAGCCTAAAGCCTTCCTCGATAAATGGTCTATCCAACAAAAAAAGAATTTTTGAATTCGAACCAGTAGTTCCTGAGATTAGCGCGTTCAAACAAACAAACAAACAAACATACAAACAAACAAACTCTTCAGCTTTATAATATTAGTAAAATTAGTAAAAGTTTATGCATTAGTTCTTTATGCAAATAAAGCGACTTCGCGGAATAATATGGACGATCAGACTTGGTCATTCTCGCGAAAGTGTACTTGGCCCAATCTCCGTCATATTAAAATGTAAATTAAAGTTCATTGTACATTACAGCTGAGTCTCAGGTACTATACGTAGGAACCCAGTTTAAATGAACTTTGATAATTATTATGGAAGTAGGGACTACTTTGAAGCAAGTCTAGATTATAATATCACAATCAGAAATTTCCAGACTATGCAACGTAAATTGAAGTACCTACCCAATATCCTTGGGACAGGAATATTAATTATTTAGTTAGAAATGCAATCATGGATAGATCACAAGTTAGAAACTTATCAAACATTCCAAAGAAATTCAGAATTTGAACATCAAAAGATCACAGTATTAATTTATTTGATCGAACTTTTAGATTTTCACAAAAAGTTTGCCATCCTTGGGGAAGACCACAGTAACTTTAATATAATAATAATACGTATATGACTTTTTAGAATAATTGTTTAGTTATAACTAATTGGAATTGAGTATGCGATCGATTGTAGTCTTAAAATTAAGATTGGCCAATATCTGTGGTTTTATATTACCTATACTATCTGTACCTACCTAACTACGACAAATAAAAAAAAATTAAAAACATTAATATTATTTCATGAAAAAACCTTAGCTCGTATCAAATACGTTACTTTCTATATAATAATGTACATACGTTTTCATGTCTGAAAAGTTACAGGTTCTTTACAAAACTTATCTAGTCTTTGCATAAAACATAAACCTTAAGGAAAATACAAGCACATGAACTCAAATTATTTTAAAGAAAATATTATGGGTTATATAAAACTTTAAGAAAATCTTTATAGAGCCTGTGTTAAGCATACGATTTATTTAAATTGCTCGTAACTTTTGTGAATATGTGTTTATTATGGATAACTTTACAATTTAATTATTACAATCTCTATTAAATATTTGTAGTTGTTTTTATATATTTATAAACATTGTAAATATTTTATTATTTTTATATTATACAAGAGTAGAAAAAATCGAGGCCCCAGTGGGATTTGAACCCACACCTATGCCTATGCGCGCGATACCTTGCTCATTCCAGTTAGACTAATAAGGATGTAGGTACCTAAGTAGATAATAGGTTCTACATAATTATATCGAGGGTCGAATTTGACTTACGGTGATCAAAAGCAAGCTTTAAAAAAAATCTTCCGGGCTACTTTAAAAGGATGATGAGCCTTGAAATAAAAATACAAACTAGGAATACTAAGTACTTTTTTATTCTTATTTATTATGCACCTTAAATACTATAAATATATATCTATTTTAAGCCTAGTTCAGTCACAATTGTTCGTCAACCGTAATATCAATAATTGTATCTAGTACTCCTTTTAATTATTACTATAATATTATAAAATTTTAGAAAATCTTCAAATTTAATAAAAAAATCATTAGGTATATAAAATGGTACCAAATCGTTTAAAACAACCTTTGCGTAAATCAAAAGTTATGGTGACGTACAAAACAAAGAGTTTACTTTACACGAAAAGTTTTAATAATAATATGTAATTTGATAAAATGTTCATTGAAAAATATTAACATTTTTCTTAGTACAAGTATTAAATTAACTCGGTAGATGAGACAAGAAAAATAATCCAGAATTTAAATAACAGTAAAAGCTGAATTAACAATTATTTTCATGAGCAATGGTTGCATTAATATCTATTATTTACAGTTGGTCAGGATCGTTTTCTTGTTGAGATCTTTCCGATTATTATTATATTTTCCTTAATGAATATTATTCGATTCTATGATTCGGAATAATCTTTTCGTGCCTCGGCATCAGATTTCCCGATATTTACATGAATTGTAATTGCTTCGTCATTCTCGGATTTCATAACCACATCATTCCATTGTATTTCCGCTTTCTTACTATAATTTTCATTTTCAATTAGTATAGCTGATTTTGTGCATAGAGCTTTGCTTTGGAACTCCACCAAAGCGCAGTAATCGCTTTTTCTCGATTCCGATTTTGCATCGGCGATGTATCCTAGCTTCCTTCTCATGACTTCTACTCTGACGTGGTAGTTGTAAATGCATACTTTGATGATGAAAGCGCTTTTCTGGTGGAGAAGGATGATCTTGTATTTGGTCCGGCAGCAAGCGGTCTTCTTGAGTTTCGTTTGGAAGTTTTCTATGAGGATTTTAATCTTTTGTGAGTATACTGCGATTATATTGTGGGTGCTCTGGAGATGTGCGGATAGCTCCTCGAAGGGTATGGAGCAGCAGTTGGCTGTGATTGGGCAGGTCATGGTGTCGAACTTGCAGTCTTCCTCGTGCTTTGATCTAGTTGTGGAAGTAAGGAGTTCTGTGCAACCACGTCTGTAACAAAAGAAGTAAAGGTTCTTGATAAAAAATATAAATTTTGGATGGCTAGTATGGGAGGATTTTTTTGCGCGAGAAAACGTCTGTTACGGCTGTGAACATGACAGATGCGATGGTTCACTAATTGCAAAAGTACTAGACTGACATAATATGCTCTCTCGAGTGACGTAAACATTATTTGCTAGAATGGCAAATGTTATAGGTGCGACAAATCCTTTCAAAATAATTAATACAATGTACCTATATCGAATAAAATGGTTAATATTTAAAATATCTATGAATATTTATATAGGTAGGTATAACAGTGTTTTCATTAAAAGCATCTTGTGATTTTCCATAATACGATCTGCAGGTGGTCGGTTAATATATTACCATTGTCTTGTAGATCGTAGGTGGAGAAATTTGAAATTTAAGCTTATAAATAGAGCATTTGTAATTTAAGCTCATAAATATTATATTTAGTAAGTAAACAACCGTGTTTTCAATGGATTTAAATTTTACTGAATAAACTGTTTTCAACGATAAATAATAATATAGGAATAAGTAATGTATTAAATAAGAAATATGAAAAAAGTGTTCATTCCACTAAATTGTGAATTTCATTTCGGGAATTAAATCCTTCTTGTGGGATTGTATAAAGAAATCTTCCACCAAAATCTAATTTAACGACAAAAAGTGTTGCAAAAAGTTTAATTAACGGAAGACATAGAGATCAAACGAGTTTATTTTTGTAGTTAATTTTCATCCTTTTTCCTTATTATCTTTGTGACTCTGGGAGAGTTCAGATTAAGGCAACCAGGTTCATCCATTGTAGCTAAAATACAGTACAAGAGCCAGGGTTTTTCTTTTGTATTCAATAAATTCGCTCAAAATTGTTATATTTTAGTCATATCTTTAAATTTTAATAAATAAATAAGTCATGCAAACCCTTCACAATCTATAAAACAGCATAGAATAATTTTGATGATAAAACAAGACTTCACTTGTTTGAGTAACTACTTGAAACTACCTGTCATTATGCTATCATACAACGCAGTCCGATTTTCTATGGAATTTATAGAGATACAACAATTTGAAAACAGAACGAGAATGGGAATGAAAATAATAATTCACTTAAATACAACATAACAAAAGCAATGCGGCCGCATAATAACCGAAAATTGAATTGGTCCAATTTACTATGTCGTTTACATTCAATTTAATTTGATAATCTATTTGGTACTTGTTACGATTATATCCATAATACCTATAATTATGATAATTCATAACATTTTATAAAACACTATCGAGTAAAATATGATTAATATTCTTGATCGAATTTAACCATTCTCAGCGCGGTTGTTTTTAAAGGACAAACGAACTTTTTTTTTTATATAAGTTTTAATCATTATTGAGAGAAATAAGTACTTACACCAGTTCGAAAAGTCCAAGTTTAGTATTAACCTTTGGAATAAAACAACTATAACGGATTTAACTCGTATATTTTATTTAATTTGCTAACGTTCCTAAAACTGTACAGTTCCTATACTCGTTATCACCGTTTCATTTCAATGTGTAATAACCGCGAAGGCATCAGAAATTATTAGTATTAACTAGTCAAGGTAATTGCGTTTATCTCACTTAACTTTGGCGTGTTTTGATTCGGCTGTTGTTTGAACAATAAGTCGTAAACTAAAGTCCTGTGTCGTAAAATTCTCGCGAAACAGTTTTAATCTATCTTTTACGATTTATTTGTTGGAAACCGATACCTTATCTGGGATAAAGTGGACATTTTATTGGATATACGGCGAGCCAAATTAAGTGTTACCTTAAAAAGATTTTTTTTATGTGGACATCTAACGGTTGTCGTAAATGCTTTGTAAAGTAAAAGTGCTTGTTTTAATTAGATTTTAAAAGGTCTTTCGGATTACTGTTTTTCAAAGGTCTTCCGACCTTTTTGCTGTCAAGGAACTAGCTGAGAATCGTTAAATTTTTTGATAAAAATATATTTATATTCTCTGCGCTAAGATTCAATTTTCAGCGTCTATCATCCATGCCGTAACCTTGATAAGGTCACTGAACAGGATAAAACTGTATCGAATAGGGACCGCCGCGCGTCTCGTTATCACGCTGTAACAAAATCAGAAGTAAAAAGTCGGGTTGTCTAGGTGTAATTAACCGTGTACATTTGACATTTTTAGACGCAATCAAACATCGATGTTTGTTTATGCTATTGTAAAAATCGTTAAGTGAATCTATTTTAAATGTTCAATTTTGGTTTCAGCATCGTGTAACTACTATTATATTATGAGCAACACCAAAACTTAATTAGCAACCTTTTGTTTGAGGTTCCGCAAAATATTATGTAGCAAAATTATAGCGAATGTAACGAGAGTACGTAAATAACATAAACCGTTTAATTAAAATTTTAATTAACAACAGTTCCTCTGAAGTCCTGTTTGTCTGGCAAAAACCACAGATTTTATTAATTCTGATGAGGTTGACTGATTAATTGCGCTTTTGAAATTAGTTTGTTTAATGCCGGGATTATTTTGGCTGAGGGATTGTTGTAACTAATAACTCTTAAAAAAGTATTCATAATACTTTTGAAGAATACGATTGAGATTGTTATTATAATAGAAAAACTTACTTATTATAGATAAAACAGGTAATTAAAATACCTTAGATAGGGCTTATAATGACACTCAATCATAATGGAACTAGGTACATATACTATGGTATTGATACCAAATGAACGTAAGTACAAGTAAGATATTTTCCATTAAAAGGTTCCTTTTCAGAAAAAAAAATAGGGGCCGTTCAAATATTACGTATGCACTAAAGGAGGGCGGGTGATTCGATTTCTTTATTTTTAATGACGTGGGAGATATTTTTAATGAGTCTATGCTTAAAAACGAAATAAATTTCTAAGAATATTACCTGTAATTCCTACACGGTAGCATCAGGTCATTTACCAGCCTCTGCAGGGCTAAGCAAGGCGCTGCTGGAGCTCGCAGTGTCCCCCTGCACCAGGCGCATCGGGAAATGCGGCGCGAACACCGCGCGCACCATACACCGCCGCACCACGGGCAGACGCATGGACCGCAGCACTGGAAGAAAGCAATGTATTACTAAAGATATGGAGACTCCGAGAGATGCGGCTGGTGCGTTCATGCTAAATTATCAGGAGTCCGATAAGTCACGCGCGCGTTTAACGTTTCCCCACCACTCAATATGGGCAGATTTGGGAAATTTCGGGGAGATAAAAAAAAATTGCTTTTCGATTATAGTATTTGTTTCATAAATTTAAATAGGTATGTCACGAATAATTTTATTAGACGCTAAGAAAGTAGGTACCTACATAAATAAGTATTTAATGTGATGGTTACCTAACCATAGTAGGTATACCTACACTTTAATAGAATATTGTAGTTTGATCATTAAAGACGTTTTGGTTAGTCTTACGAGTAGGTACCTAGGCACAAATTTGGCTCAACTGGCTGTAGAATTTAGTAGTACATTTTCCCGTCTTAATATTTCATAAAACCTACCTAGAAATGTTGCCCAAGAATTAAACTTCCTTATGCCTACAGAGTAGATGCTTAAATCCCACGCCGGGTAGTTAAGTAGCTAAACATTATTAAGTAGAGTAGACATTAAGTTCCAAAAATAATAAGGTTAGAACATTTTTAATGAAAATTATGAAAGTAAATATCAAATTGAATATTACTCCTATATCAATTTTAATTCATCAAAATATTAATTACGAGTAGTAGGTACAGACCTACATATATTTTTTTAAATAAAGAACAAGGACAAGTTAAAGAAATCTTATTGGAATAAAAAGACCGTAACCATTGTAGCCTGTAGGTACCTACACTGATTATATACCTACCTGCTGAAGTGCTGACGTTTCGAGAACTTTACAAACTAGGTAGTTTGCATAATGTAAATCGATACCTCTGGGCTCAAAGGGCGTAAGCGCCATTTTGGCGAAAATGAGTTTTGAATGCAGTCGTACTTAGTTTTTTTTTCTCTATCGATCTGTATACTCAAAGTTTTCAAATTCGCAAAAAAATGGTGAATACGCCCCTAAAATTTTAGCTTGATTTGGAAAGATTTTGAAATTTTATGGTCGTATCAGAAATGTTTGTTATTAATGACAAAAAAATTGGGTGTAAGCGACATTCGAAAAAAACATATGGCGTTTACGACCCTTGCCTGTTTTGTATCAAGAAAATAAATGACTTTTACACCCACAAATATTTATGTGGTATGATTTACAAAGACTCTTACGTCTACAAATATTTTCTATTTTTATAGTTAATGGACTTACACCCCTACAAGTTTTCCATAATTAATAGTATTACAGATAATATGATTCACTGTAATGCGCATATCTCGTTAAATTGTACATATTACTAAATTAAAATATACAAACATTGTCGTTAGTACGTCAAACTAAAGCAAATGAAGAGAAATCGTGGAAACAAGCCAACAAATACCTCAAAATCTGGAAAATATTACTTAGAGAACTGGTGATTACCCCCTATTTTTTTGTCAAATTAGACATTTTTAGGGGGTAAGCGCCGGATCATTTAAATTTCAGGAGTGATAGGTTGGTGCTTACGCCCCTTAAGTAATATTTTTGAACTGAATAAATTGGTGAATACACCCCTATTTCAATCCTTTTTTAAACATAAGCAGGTTAATACGCCTAAGTAATTAAACTTTTAACCGTGTTTGTTGTTGAATACGCTTACTCTCATTGTACTCTCTTACTTTGAAATACTATTATTGTTTCAATTCTACACATGAATTAATTGAATAAGAAACGCTTTGAAGATGGTTTAA
This sequence comes from Polylopha cassiicola, assembly GCA_038024825.1. Taxonomy (NCBI): domain Eukaryota; kingdom Metazoa; phylum Arthropoda; class Insecta; order Lepidoptera; family Tortricidae; genus Polylopha; species Polylopha cassiicola. The sequence goes on along the minus strand of CP149044.1, from coordinate 6,604,069 downwards.
TGAATTTATTCCGATTATTGAGGTTTTTTTTTTAAATATAAGTAGGTACAAATCAGAAAAAAAATAACTGTTGGGGACTGGGCGGCAAAGTAAACACTTAATTTCAGTACACTCATATTGTTAATTAAGAAAATAAAACTAATTTACAACTCAGACACATTACAGCAGGTGGAATTTTAAACACGTTGTGTCTTGTACAAAAAAGGACTCTAACCACAGACTAAAAAATATAGATACAAAACAATGCCAATTTGGAGAGTGATAATACGTGGGCACAGATTAAATATATATAAATTTACAAATAAATAATAATCGGTTGGCAACAATAACAAAATTATGATCAATTCTATGCACACAGTCGCTCATCAGTTTATGATTCAAGTAATTAGTTGTAGAATTGGATTTACTACAAGGATATAGATAGTTAATTATGAAAACATTTTGGGATGAAACAATTATAATGGAATAAACCCGTGTATTTTATTGTATTAGCTGACTTTTAGAAAACTTTACAGTTCCCTTATTCGTAGCCAACTGGGCAGACGAAAATCTAACACTAAAGTGATTTGACATTATGCAAAGTACGTTATTTTACAAATTGCAACATGTAACTCCTACCCTGTTGTTGTTTGTGTCTGTTTCATTCCAATGAGTAATAACCGCGATGGCATCATAAATTATAATGAAGAGTTGTTTTCAAAATTATAATTAAGTTACTAAAGATGCTTAGTCAAAATAAAATGGTTACAAATACAGATAATCCTTATAAATATTTTTTTTATAGTAATACTGTGTACAATACCCTTATACCGACAGTATACTGCACTTATCTTGGGAATTATTGCACGTTATTTTATTATTTCATCACAAATTATGACGTACACATATAAAACAAAGAAAAACAAAAGAACTTATAGAAATAAACAACAAAACACAGTAAAAACGACTATTATTTAGTTAGTGTATAGGGGTGTAAGCCCATGATTTTTCAAATCAGCCATTTTTTAGGGGTGTAAGAGTCATATATATTCAATTTTCCGGGGCGTAACGCAAAGCTATTTTTGTAACTATACACTTTTCTTAAATTTTTATTATTTAATAAGTTGCATCACCGAATTTTAAGTGGACTTTGTGTTGGATTCGTTAATTTATTTATAAAAACAAAAAAGATATGAATTTTATTGTTAAAAAAAAAACGTTTTTTTGCTCTCCTGTAAAGTCGTATTTTGGTGGTTACGACCTTTGAGCCCAGAGGTATCGAAATATCCTCTATCAACATTGACTGCTCAGTATCTTACGAACTGCTGTAAACGTGAATTTCTCCAAATGTCAGACCATATTCAATAAACGCGCGTTAAATCCATTGCAGTTGTTTTATACAAAGAGTTAGCATCGGGAATTATAAATAGTTAACAAAAAAGAGAATAAAAATTCAAAATAACTAAGTACTTCAACAAATGTCCACACTGAAGAACCATGGCTGTTTATAAATATAATGTAATAAAGTCAGAGAGTAATTGCTCTAGACAGTATGTAATATGGTCTAACGATGTAGTTACACAAAGTGGCTGTTTAACGTGCTCTTATATTGATGGCTGTTTCTTTGTAACCGACATGTGACTGTATTATTTTCTTGTGTTCGAGTACGACGACATATTCTTATTTATTATTCCGCTATTTCATTGTTTTTAATAATAGGAAACTACGCACGGTTTGATGTTTTTTTAAGTTGTTAAGTTGCGCAGCTTAAATCGATAAAGTAGCTATAATTCGGCGTTATTAGACGTCCTACTAGTAGAGAAGTACCATTCATACACAAGTTTTTAAAATTTGACAAATAAAATAAAAAATAATATTTTCCCAGGGTTTGAAACAGCAAGTGCTAGTTGAAATTAATTTCAGTAGCCTCAATAGACTTAAAAACCAAAATCGCACCTTTCTCCTGTAAGCAGTAAACCTCTTGGTGCTACATTGACAAAGAGACCCTCTAATAGTACTAGGGAAATACGGATGACTTTTTTCCTTGTTAACAAGTTTCTTTTTATTGTATACTAGCTGTCCGCCCCGGTTTCGCACAGATCTCTTTTTTATAGCCCATGTCACTCGGGAATAGTGTAGCTTCCCAAAAATGCATTTTTCAAATCGTCCAGTCGTTTTGGAGCCTATTCAATCAAAACTTCCTCTTTATAATAATAGTATAGAAGTATAGAAGAACCTATGGGATCCCAATTACCTGTAACGGTTCCAAGCATATGCTACATTCAGAAAATCTAGTGAGCATTTCGTCGCAGTTGGGGCATGCGCACTGCGCGGCGTGCCCCTCTGACGCCTCCAGCGCAGGCGGCGCGACGATCGGCAACGGCTTATCTGGAATAAGAGGGAACATGCATAATTACGGAGTCAGATTTTACCAATCAAAAATATTTTGTAACAAACAGTACCAATAATATCTATATCTGATGGCTTCACGGTTTATGAAATGAAACAACTATAAAAGGATTTAACGTTAGACTATCGTCAGCTCAATTGGCTACGGATTTGGGAACTGTAAAGCTTTTGGAACGTCAGCCAACAAAATAAGATACGAAAGTTAAATTCGTTATTTTTTTTTCTTTCCAAGTAGGTTCTTGAAACATAAAGATAAAAGATTAAGTAAATAAGTCTCATACGTTTGATGTCGATATCATATACCTACCTATCATCTATATGTATTTTGAGAAATCTGTATAACGAATAATAATGCGTTTACAAGTAATTAGAGATGTAAGGACGTATTACCAAACATTGATAATAGATAACCTACTTACAAATTAACCGCGAAGGCATCAGACATTATTAATTACTTGTGTTTGCTATTTATTGAAATATTGCCTCCAGAACGTTGTTTCATGTCACCGATAGTCAAAGAGCTGGCTGAATAGCTGAACCAGACATACTAAAGACACAGCGGTGCTGTTTACGGAATACCTACTTAATTATTTCATATGAAAGCGCGAATTCTCTGGTGCAAATGATAGAATGAAATTATTTAACAGAGGTACACGCTAATTGGTTCACTCGTTTGAGGGACGTAAAATGAATCATCTAATTAAGTAAAATTTAGCATAATTTTGAAAATCAACGCCGGTGTTGGTAATTTGCGACTTCTTGACAAAATTACGAGTTTCAGAGTTAGTTTTTATGCTTAATTTTCACTTCTAAAATTATCGAGGGAATCACTATTTATATTATAATAATACTTCATTTGGCTTATTTCTCTGTCTGCTGAACCAATTTCTCACAGTAATTATGATATTCAAATTTCACCTTGTTTCCTAACATATTTTGAATGCTTTTTAAATGTGTAGGTAACTGTTGCTTACCCGAAATTAAAAAGGTTATCAGTTCACTTTCAGGTAACTTCATGGTGGGAGTTTCACTTAAAATATAAACTAAATAATACTTCTAGAATGTAAGAATGTGTAACGAGTCAAATGTTTGCGAAAGACTGACTAAATGGCTCGAGACGACGGCTTTTTATACATTTTATGTAAATACAAGATACTAACGTTTACTTACATTGTGCGATCCAGTTTGTCATGCGAAAAGCGTGTATCATCCATTAAATATCTGGGTGTTATAATATTTGTAATTCCAAGCATTCATTCGTTATCTTTGGCATTATAATGTTATCAGTTCTTCGGATATGCTAATGACATAAGAGAGTTCTTTGGATATGCCAATGATCTAAGAGAATGCATCAGAGTTAGTGCTAAAGTTTTGTCTCGCGATAAAACATCTGTCTTTGTAGCTTTTTCACTCATTGCAAAAATATGACAGTTACATGTGCTCTCTCGCGTGACTAAGACTTTACGTGCTATCCCTCCTGGACAGGTTTCTTTTAAATATATGCGTATACAATATACATCTTTAAAGTATTAAATTTTCTATCATTTTTACTATATATCTAAGTAAAATGTATGTACTCGCAGAACTTCCGATCGACTGCATAAAATTATATAATTCCTTTTACGTGTTTGTCATTATCAGGATAAGGTTAATATAAGTACAAGAAAATTAAAAAAAATAAAGGTCTTTTTTTTAATTTAGAATATGACAGTGCGAAGTTCGCTGGGTCAATTATTTTTCAATAATTAGTAGTCTTCAAATATTCAAAGGCCGTATAGCTTCTTTCTCTTCTATTATTCACTAAACTAGTTGAACTCTGTTTTATAATAATTTATATTTATTATTTCATCGTGGATGCTATTCTAACAAACATAATATCAATCAATGTCATTGCAGCACAAAACGTCGATTTCCCATTTCAACCACAATCGAATAGTGGCGGATAATGAACCATTCATTATTTTGTCAGCAGAATTTAGTTCAACAATCAGCGAAAATTGTGTTCAACAAATTTAACATTTTCCCGCGATGTCTAAAATTAATTATGGTCTGAATTTCAGAATTCTTGAATTCCGTTTTAGTATTTATAATTTAATAATAGTTTTTGATACTGATGCGATTTTTACGAAAACTATAAATTATAATTTACCTATGAAAATGTAAAAATTTGTTAGTGTGTATCGTCTACTTAGTCGACATAAGTACACGAGTTAAATTCGTTACAGTTATTTTATTCTAAAAAGTAATTTATTTTTTACAGATATAATTTCACGTGTAACACCAACACCATTTGTAAAATTATCATAAATAAATCGAGATAGCAAAGGCAAAAGATGAGTTAATTCTCATTATCCCTTGTTTTCTGCAAAATATAGAGCCTAATATTTCTCTTTAAAATAACGTATCCAAGATTAGAATTTACTGTTATGATGCCATCGCTAAGTAGATGGATTCATTACAATTAAGAACAGTACCGTGTAACTTGTAATGTTATAATAATGACGTAAGCGCATAACCGTGTCAGATGAAAGAGAAAGGTTTTAAGGCTAAGCCGACAAACAGGTTCGCTTGGTCCTAGGCGCTACAGAAGCCGTTATGGAGTTACTCAGATTTTTTTGTATCTAAACGTTTCGCATCAGAAGTTTAATAAGAACGGTATTTAACGTTACTAATTTGTTATAACAAAATACATACGTCAAACATTTTTTTGTTCCTACTGTATATATTTAGATATTACCTACTCCAAAGAAACTATTACGCCAACGGTTTGTCATATTGTTTCTAAAAGCGAACTCGTCTTATGTGGTGAATAACACATGAGATTCGATATTTTCATGTTTGTTCTATTTTCCTCTAATTTTAATTAGTGTTCTACGATAAAAAGTAAAATACCCATATTTATTTTTAATGCATATGCATAATATTTGTTATATGCGTATCGACCTCTTATCACCGTATTTCTCCATGATTGTCAAGGTTGTTCGTTACATAAATGCTTACACCAACCGCAGCCGTTGCTTTTGCGCCATCTTTAAAACCAGCTGCCAATTCGATTTGCAAACCTGACCGTCCAAAAGTTCTTGATTTGAATTGAACTTTGTCAATTTGTGTCGTACTTGACGAATTCGAAACTGTTTCTAATGCTAACGGTTTTGTAAGGTGACTAATTGGCCAAGGTCAACTTTTCTTAAGTTAATAATAATAAGAAAATATGAAAAGTATAGGCATGACGATAGTTTTTTTTCTTTGTTTATAAAGCAGCTTATGAAAAATTTTGGTCAAAAGTTTTAGAGTGGGAGCTCGTGACATGGGTACAAATTGCACCATTTTTTGTTTATTTGAGAAAAGAAAAAATTACGTATCCAATACTTTTTAATAATCTAATAGACGGACTAAATAGATTCATTTTCTTAACCTAGTCGTTATCCGTATTGTATAAATTTTTCGAAACAAAAAATAATCTACGTGTTCTCGACTCACATTCATGCTGACAGATTTCATGCATCGAACGATTAGTTTGTTTTGGATTCAGAATAATGTAATTCAGTATCAGCGTCAAGTTCAAATTATGTGAACAGCTCGAATAAACAGCCACCGTTCGAAGTGGGGCCAGACTTTAATTAATATTTTTCTTCTATTATATCTCAAGTGCAGCTCTTTTAATGCTGTCAGTCTCAGAGAGTTGTATCAGTGCCCTACAAACACAATCTCTCGGATGATAGTCTTCACCGTTTTCAATTTAAAACGCAAATTGTTTTGGCGAGGCAATTTATGAGGAAAATCGGGTAATTCACTGACCTTGTATAGCGAGGGCCACAATATGAAACCGGGTTTATTTAAATATTTTCTAAAATCGAAATACTTTAGCAAAATAAATTAGTCTAAACATGACCTAACATATTTTTTTTGTCGATGTGGTTAAACGAAATATTTCCGAAAACAATATTGCCCATGGAATGTTGCGATAAGTTCGTTTAAATCATCCCGCAAATATGACATAATATGGCTCTTAACTGTCAAGTGTATCATTTGATATTATATGAAAAACGATGAATTACAATACTCCTTAATGGTTAGTTATTTACCACCGGAGGTAGATTGCAAAATGTCCTTGGTTGGGACACAACATTTTCCAGTAAGTACATAATATGAAATTTAATGCTCCTCGATAAGTATGGATTATGTTTCATAAGTGATGCCGTTCCAATATCGAAACCCTGGCTCAGAATAGCACTAATAGGCAGATTTATTACTAAGCTAATAGTAACCCTTATGTGTACCGACTTAACTTAATATGTTATTTGATTTGTTATATCTATTCTGATCTAGTGCTTAAATTTGAAAACATAAATGCTAATTGGGATAGTAGTACAGACAAAGCTTTTAAAAGTATTACTAACCAAATTCTTTGAAAGAATTGCAAATTTGATGATATATGCTTACTCATACGACACAAAGATAACGGAAGTCCTTTCCATGAACCAATGAGTCATTTAACACCCAATGATGACGTTTGTTGTGATGTCAGTGAATAAAACGAAATTGAAAATCTTATACCAGCGATATAAAGTTCGAAATCTGATGAAGTCATGGTATCAAGTCATATACTTTACAAATTTGATTAAGATTGTAGATACGGAAAATGAAATGAGTAATTGTTGAAAGAGGGATGAGTACTAATGAGTAGGTATTATGATATAATAAGTTTTCGTTGTAAATATTTTCATTATGATGTAATACTTAAGGTATCTCGGAATGATTTTTGTTCTTCGAGATAGTAAATTAACTTTATCAATTCCGGCAACTTGCATCAATAAATATTTTTTATTAGTTTTGTTGTTGTTTAAAAATGTCACAAATTAAGAATACGATGAAGATACTGTAATATTTTTATACATTCTTAAATCTACAGTTATGTCCGTGAGATACGAAGATGTGTACTATAATTGAAGTATCCCTTGTCATTGATACAAAGCAGACGATTTTTATGTAACAATTATGCAATAGATAGTACTCATCTAAACAATATAGAGCCCACACGAACTTGAACTCCTTTTGCTAAATATTTCCTCATTTACTGCACAATAGCTATTGTCTCGACAGTATCATATAAAGATGATAAAAAGTTGCAGAAGTATTGATCAACGTCATTGTTATGTATATGCGACAAAACATCGAGATTAGTTGCGAGAAGAACGTTTTGTAATACGCTGTCGAGAATTTGGTTCGATTGATGGCTATTCAATTGTATTGTTGTGTTAATCGCTTTGGATGCTATTAGGTAAAGATATTACAGAATAGTCGTTCTTTTTATTCATGTTTTTATTGAACATTGCAATTGATCAAAGTGTATCTCTTGAGCAAATTCTTAACTTCTATTTCCGTCTTAAGATCTGTCGAAAATGATAAATTTGTAAATTTGTCGTTATTGTAGGTAGGTTTGGTTTTAAAGGTCTGTGTAAACTTTATGCTCTTATATTATTGTTCTGAGCATAATTTGGTATTAATGTATTTCAGAAATTTACCTTCAATTTCCACATTCTCTCCACTAGAAGAGTCTGAGGAATCATCTTCTATCTTTTTCTCGGTGACTATCGTCACACTGTTTTCTCCGCAGTCATTGTGCTGTCGTTTTTCTGTCACCGAATGAAACTGTGGACAAATATCAAAATTATCAATCAATTTATTCTATAGGTTCGAAAGAACGATTAAGGACAAACGTTGATTAGCGTATTTAATGGGTTTAGTGACCTATTGACCAAGATTTGTGTTACGTTCGGTTGTGTCATTTTAATTTTCTTTATTTTATAGTAACTAGCCGCTAAACCTTTTGCTTTTTTAAATATTTAGTATTATTTTTTAACGGTTTACGTTAAATACGTCATGTTCTATGAGTTCGATTATACTTGTTCCTAGAAGTGCTAGTGCCTTGATTACATAACAAAGCTTAATGCACATTGCATCAGAACCAGTTGCGTGCAAGTCTAGAAATATTTTGCAAGATGTAGCAAACAATCTTTCATCGACACGTAGTGTCACTTAATGTGTTATAAGAAAGACCTAAATGTATAGATGTGGCATTATCGTTAACTGCTTTATACATTATATTCCCAGAAGATATTAATTTTTGTTTGATGCGGTCTGGCAATCATAAGTTTTTCAAATTTGTCCCCTACCTGGCGGTGTACCAGTGATGTAAGTTATTTATATTTGAAAATTTTAACTAAGGGTTAGTTTGGAACTTTGAACAATTACGAACGAAGACAAAGGGGGAACGTATGATTTAACATGGTTAGAAATTTAAAGTGTATAGGAATAAAAAAATCTAAGTCTACGTATGCAAAGCTGCTGAAAGAAAGAAAGTTCGTAATATTATATAGGACCCTGAATCCAATTACTTCTTTCCTATTTACTAAAGCAATGTATATTGAAAAGTACCATGACTTTGTTTGTACGTTACCCAGAAACCAATAAAGCGTCAATACGTAATAGGAATTGATTAATCATTAACAGATTAATATAATTTATAATAACAATGCATTGAAATAACTTACCGATTTATCAAATTCTGGTTCCTACGAGTATGTACTTATTACATTTTAATGTTAATTTGAATACCGATTGCTACATAGACTAAATTGTATAATTTAAAATTATAATCATTAACGTATACAGTGAATCGTTAGTTATAACAGGTTTATGTTTTAAATTAATAAATTATCTAAGTACTTGTTCTTACACGTGCGATTAGGTCAGAAAAACAAGTTTAGTATATATTTTACTTTTGCTCTTAGCAAGTGTGGCAGGTCATATTGCAAAGTATAGTCTAAAATGTATAAAATATTGTATTTTTTTAACCTTGGATACCTACCTAATTCAAAATGAGAGGTTATAGTTAATAGTGAACGAAACAAAATGTCACGTTAATAATTTCTGATGCCTTCGCGGTTATAATGTGTAAATAAATAATGGTTTAAGTAAATTGATTTTCAAACAACTTAATAAATAAATTAGAGATTTCCTATAATAACCTAACATGTTAATTAACTTATGTAAAGCCGTAGGTATGAAGAAACCTTAAGAACCGGTGCAACAAGCTAGTTCCCGGATGAAGTTGCTACTTCTCATAAAAACCTATTTAAATAGGTTATGTTGTATGCCTGTTACAGATTACAAATAAGTACAGAAAAAAAAATCGAAAGGATTTTGAAGCTGAGAATTGACTTCTTATCATTAATAATTCCATTATCATATTTTACAAAAGTGTATCAAGTCACAAAATAATATACCTCCTTCCTTATATTAATAATTTCCTATGCGTTCACGGTTACTACACGGATTTAACTCGCGTATTTTATTTTTTGACGTTTCTTGAACTGTACAGTTCCTTTATTCGTAGCACGACTCAGCTGACGGCAGTCTAACGCTAAAGTTTTCGAAACGTCAGGAAATAAAAGAAAATACGCGAGTTAAATCCGTTAGATATAACTGTTTCATTATAATGTAATAGGTATATATACCTATATTAAGTTAGAAAATACATATAACATTGATACCAACGTTATATTATGCGTTAACACTGTTGCATTTGCCTCTCTTGTTTATCAATAGATTCCGGGTAAGCATTTGCAAGTGTTCTAGCAAATTAAAACATCATTTATTCTCCGTATTAATAACCAAGTAGGTAATTAAATAAATTATTAGTAATAATAGTTAAACCGCAATACATCATTGTGAAACAAAAGTATTTTGAATACGAATAAAGCACTCATTATCTAATGCATGTATTTAGAAATGATAATGCTAATGAATCGTAACGTTATAAATATGTATCTTTTTATACTCTGTTATTGTTGTCGGTAAATAACATTGTCTATGCACAGTGGTGCATGACAGTAAATTAACCTTGTCGGGACTTAATTCACGAGACGATCGACTACAGACAGTATTATGTCGAAAACGTACACTTAAAAAGAAAACAAAATGAAACAAAATTTATTATTTATGCCAAACTTGACATTGGAGATTGTCTATGACTCTTAATTTTTTTTTAAAACCGCACATGTTAGTTTAAATATTGATGAAACAATTGCAACGGATTTAACTCGCGTATTTTATTCTATTTGTTGACGCTCCGAAAACTTTAGTTCCCCTATTCGTAGCGGACTGAACTGACTATAGTCTGGCGAGTTAAATCCGTTACAACTGTTTAATTCCAATATGTACCTAATAACCGCGAAGGCTGTTCTTTCGTATGGCTAAGCCTTTGTATTAATGTCCTCCACTTTACAAAGTAGTTAATTGTTAATGACGTAATATATTGTTCTATTAATACACACATAGGTAAGTTGTTACACAAAAACAATCTTCCCCTGAAGGCGTGAAGCGTATGACAAAGTTTTTGAATAAAGGTTTGCGATTTCCCTAGGCAATATAGACAGGTCTGAGCTAAGCTGTGCTCTAGGTCTCAGGTCACTGAACAAGACCGGTTTGTGATCCTCACGAGCGCGCCACATGTCTAATGCTATTTTAACTTTGCTTTCTGCTACGTGACATGAAAACATCATTAGTTCTTAAATGAAAACTATACTAGTTTATTGAATAAAACTGTATTGAAGCCACAATCACGCTTGGAAAGTTAGAGAAATTATATTTACAGATACCTTTCGTATTTGTATCTATTTGTGGTGATTTTGAGTTGCTGTTTTAATCTATACTAATATAATAAAGAGGAAAGGTTTGTTTGGGTTAAATAGGCTCCAAATGGATTGGACCGATTAGAAAAAATCTTTCACTGTTGTTGTTGAAAGCTACACTATTCCCGAGTGAAAATGTGTGGCTATAAAAAAAGGGATCCGTGCGAAGCCGGGGCGGACAACTAGTATTTTATATAGGCAAGTATTTTAGTACCTACTTAGGTAATAAACACCATCACATTGGTACGGAAGTTCCATTAACTCGATAACTTTATTATGCCTTTCACACGAGGCCAGTGTAGAACAATTTACATAATTCATAAAGCTTATTTCACAAAGCATGAAAATAAACGAGAAAAAAATTAGACCTGAACGAGATTTGTTTGAATATAACTAAATATTGAAACGTAGATCTGTGATCGAATTGAGCAAATGACCCAGGAATCGAAGCGCGACTTGTTGTGAAATAGACTAGTTCCTACGTTACGTGCGTTGCTGAGAACTTCAAGTACCTATCTCGTATTGAGTTGCTAGTATTTGGAGCGCAACTTGGCACATTAATGCAAATGTAAACTGTATAATATAAGTATTAATTATCTTAATATCTTTTTATAATTTTATTGGCCGGTTTATAAATACTTACATATAGCTGAGTTCTTTACAAATATTACAAAAGGCATGCTGATAAGAACACAGTGGCAAAAGAGAGTAATCAAAAGAAATAGCTGTTATTTATATTTTATTTCATGAATTATTATTGACCAAATAATTAATGTTAACCAGTGTGCATTTTTTCTCTATAATGTTAAATGTTCTCAATATTTTTGCTCTAAGAAATCTAGCTACGAACATACCTAAGTGCGCACTTTGATTTATTAAAAAACGTTACGTTACCTTTTACTCTAGCTAAATGCAAATGAAATATGTTAATTCGATCAAAAAGTTGTCTGGTACCTGAACACTGATTCGTGACTGGAGTCTAAAATTTACTCAGTTTCTATTTATACTTATTCAAAAAATCGTTCGACAAAAATAACTTTATGAATAATCCTTTAACACCCTTCTACGCATACGTGTCAGTCAATCATAATGGTTTTTTTATGTACATTTATCGAATTTTATTTTAATAACAGTTTTAGTCCTAATTGTACTTGGGTTTAAATGTGTTCCAAAATTAATACAAACTCGAAGTTAGGTTATGTTGCAGCTATCCTATAGGTATGTATAAGTACTTCATAATTTTAATACATTATTATGAAAATTAAAATGGAATATTTTTATTATCATTAAATGAAAATGGAATATTCTAGTAGAAGTGAGTGACTTGCCTCGATATTTGCTATTATGGTATAAGAAGGTCAATCTTTAAAGCACCAGCTTAACGCGTGCTGTATTATAACATATCCAACATCTTTACATTACTTTGCCCTTTTTATTAAATGATCGTACAATATTATGTTTCTACATTAGCGGCCTTACGTGACATGTACCTACTGGCCTGTTTTATAATACAACTAGCTGTGCCCGCGACTTCGTCCGCGTGGATTAGTTATTCTATAAATTCAGTTTTTTACACATTTCCCACTGTTTCTTCGCTTCTATTGGTCGCAGCGTGATGTTATATAGCCTAAAGCCATCCTCGATAAATGGTCTATCCAGCAAAAAGTAAGAGAATTTTTGAATTCGAACCAGTAGTTCCTAAGATTAGCGCGTTCAAACAAACAAACAAACTCTTCAGCTTTATTATATTATATTAGTATTAGTATAGATTATTATATTTTTTACTGTTATCGTCAACTTGCTAATATATTGATACAGCAACACATTATTATGATCGTGGTTCAAATTTAATATTTGTCCAGAACTATCTAGTTTTCAGATACACGCGGTCTCTGCGTGTTTAGAATGTACATATTTCTTTATTGATGTCCCTCGATTTTATCGTGTTTAGTAATAAGCGCCTTGCTTAATATAACACATGATAATATATGTTAAAATATAATTACGTGCGGTGGAAAATTTTATATAGCCAAATATCAGGGTCGACTGGGATAACTTTTGCATTCTTAAATAGCACATATTATTATTTCACCTTGCGTACTTTTTATTAAATTGTCTTTGTTTGGTAGAATGATTTGCAAAAATAAAATAACCGGGAATTTAGAAAAAAAAGGATCGCTCTAAATTTTAACAGTTGGTTAAACTTCAACATCAAGCCTAAGATGAACTCTTTTGCCACGCGTCGATCGACCAGTTAATAAAACTATTAAAAAAAGTCTATTAACCGTCAAAGGTCCACATTGACGTTAACATGACATTTTATCGAAATTATGTGGTCCAGTAAATGTCCACTTGGATACCTTATTTTGACGTTTAAAAACGACATATTGGTCGTCAAAAGTGGATACCTTGTCATGACAAAATGTCGACGTGACAAAAAACCTTGATGGAATCTCGTGTAAATACACAAATTTAAGGTACATAATAACTCACAGGTCGTCTTAAAAGAACCATCTTGCTCTCCCGTCGCACGCTCCGGTAGTTCCCGCTACAGTGACATTCATCTTCGTCGTCTGAGCACGGCACATGGTAATAAACGAGCCGACGTCTCATCTCGGAAACACTAACACTATTACACAAAGTTATTTTAATTTTGTGTCACTTTACTATGAAGTACCTACGTCTAGAACGCCTACAAAATACAAAGTGCTCGTGAAATTAATTACGAAGTAAATTTAAATTTTGTCCAGTTTCTTTCTAGATTGATACCGCTGTGTACAGATTTTTTATCAGTTATCTTTCGCTTCGATTCGTAATTTGCGACCGTCGGTGTCCCAAGATTGGCGATAACTGACAGTGACAGTCTATAACGGTGTATAGAAAAAGTTTCTCAAGCAACAATAGGCTGCAGAAATGCAAGCGTAAACTGCCATTGTGCGAGTGTTATAACAATGGTTCGTGTTTTTATTGATACTGGTTATTTTGTCTGTTGAAAATAGTGTCAAATCGTGGGGAATGATCGGCATAGATAGGTAGGCCTCTAAATTGGCCAATTATTTAACTGTAAAATAATCGTTAACGTGTAAGTTTTATTTCATTTTATATTCAGCATATCGTAGTGACTAAAGCTCTACAAAATATCATTACACGATTACGTCTTCGTCATACAAATAACACACACTCCAAGTTTTAGGTTTTCAGGTCTTTACGATCGGCGGTTTAGACTGTCGCGTATCCGTCAGTCAGTCATTGAGGACAAAATATTTTACATATCGCACACCTAGATCTAAAGAGAGCTAACTCAAAAAAGGTACTTTTTCAGGAGAGGCGAGAAACTGATGAATATGTCCATATACACGCATGGGTTTTCTGTTAAAATTTATACTTTTTATAATAAAGCTAGCAGAGTTATATTAGCTGAAATCAGTTTTAGTGTAGGTGGGTTTTGCTGGAATCCGATGGTGTGCATAACTCAAATCTTCCGGTTTTTGAGTTAGATCCCTTTAGATCTAGGTGTGCGATATATATACCTATGATAAGATAAGATTATTATTGGGTAACCATCTCCGTTTTGCTAATATAATATATATATGAACATCTTGGTTGCTATGTCCATTTAAAGACTGTACAATTCAAGGTGCGTTATACCAAGGTACTTATATCATTAATTACAAATATCGATAGTCATTTGTGGATTCAATATCAAACAAACGGAAGTAGCGTACATCAAATGTGAGTTTGAGGAAACGTAAACGAATGAATGACTTCCTCGTATGAATGAAATGTTTATTCTGCGCTTGGTGTGCATGCGTAAACAGGGACGTTTTGACATTCGATTTGTTTGAACGGCTTTTAGGGTCCGTACGCAAAGCCTATCCGTCCGTCTGTCACCCAAGGGCACAGTGCCACTAATGTATGGAGTGCCTACCCTGGCGACATACTTACGCTCCCCCCACTGCACGCGCCTGCTGTCACCAGACTGTATCTCATGAATTGTGATAGCCAGTTGAAATTTTTACACATGTTAATTTCTGATGCCTTCGCGGTTATTTCCTACACATTGGAATGAAACAACTATTAACGGATTTAACTCGCGTATTTTTATTTTATTTTATTAGCTGACGTTTCGGATTCTTTACAGTTTCCATAATCGTAGCACGACTGAGCTGATAATAGTCTAATGCTTTTACACATGTATTTCAGTTGCCGTTATAACAACAAATACTAAAAAACAATAAGGGAGTTTCCATACTGCAAATTTGGTTTTTTGTCGGTTAGATAATGGTACGGAACCCTTCGTGCGCGAGTCGGCTCACACTTGACTGGTTTTATTTATAATGCACCTATCTATGGTTTTAATATGCACAAAGTGTTCGAATGGTAAGCATTTATAAACTAGACGCAGCGCAAGTTTACTTAGAAGGTGGTCCAAATGACTTGGTGGATTTGTTAGATGTAGTCTGCGAAGGACAATAGGTATATTATCTATATTTCTAAAGATCTCAAATCATAGTGTTTGTGTGTATTACTAGGATAAAATATACCGCAAAACTTTGTTAAAATAGGCGCTCCAGAGTTTTCAATGAAGTTACAAAGACCTTAATATTTTTTTATTAAACACTGGGCCATTTGATGAGCTTGACAACTATAAATCTTTTTTAAATTATTTCGTAATACAAAACAAATCTATAAATATTACAAATTCTTCAATAAACCTTCGCATAGTAGGTAATCTAATTACTATACTGCGCACAATTTTAATTCTGAACGTGCCGTGAACACTTTATTGCGTGCAGAATACAAATATAAGACCAATAGAACAAAGATAAACTAGTAACCTACATTATTTCGTATGAGTAATACTCGTAAAATCGTGTCTATGTATCGAATATACGATACTGACGTCTATCAATAAAATATCGCATAATCTGTCACCTTATTATTACGAAACTGGGTCGAACTAGAATTTGATAAGCGGATGTAGGCAGTGATAACAGTACGTCATTTTATGACATCGAGTGTGATAAAGTGACACCCGTTCGTAATTTGTATTTTATCTTACCCCCTGTTGGAAACTGCAAGCTCTAATGATTATTTAAATGTTAAGCAGTTCGTTTAAGGAACCTTGTCCGTGAACTGAAACTCAATTACAATGTTGTGGTACGAAATAACGATGCAGTAGACTTGTTACATCAAATAGATGCAAATATATTTAAAATTTTAATTTAACATAAAAACATACTGTTGCGAACTCCTTGCTGTGTGTGTATATAGTTTTATAGTTTTACTTTTATTGGCTATTGCCCTTTTTTATAAATCGATTGTTTTTGTATTGTCACTCAGTTTAGTTTAGTTTTTGATTTGATTGTGTTCTGATATTGTGTTGTACTGTTCGTTGTAAAGTTACCTAATTAAATTCCTCCTATATTCCATTATCCTATTGTTTGTATTACAGTCCATTACTCACCAACACATACGTAATACAATCTTCACAAAAAATATAATAGCATTATGCAGGTTTAATAATTGATATTATTATATTTATTTTATAACGATTTCATTGCGTTTTAATTTTTTCGTTTTGATGATATCACTATCATACGAGTGCCTAATTGAACTCAAAATTGTGTAAGTAGGTAATTATATTGTGTATTTACTATATTGAGAGATAATTAGATCTTATCTAATTGATAATAGCAGTCTGGTCGGGCCGATATTTTTTATTTTTAGAAATAGGTCGTACCTAAGTATGCGGCTATATAAATTTGTAAATAGCCATTCTATTTGTTTTGTATGCTTATCACGCTTATCTTTTCTCACCGCGTGTCGAAAGTCGACGACCTCTTATTGACTAATCTGAATCGGTTTATCGGTCGTATTTGTGTCAACAAGCGATATTCACTCTACTTTTGTGAATACTAGGCCTGTCATGTGATTTGTTCAATTACAAATGAACACGCAATTAGTTTTAGGTCAAACGTATAAGTTAATTTTCTTGTAAGATTTTTTAAAGAGTTTAGCCATTGTTCAGAATTTAATACGTCACAATAACTTGGTTCTGATGCTTTTGCGGTTAGGTATTACATACCTATTCAATGTGATAAAACATTACGAGTATCAATTTGCGTATGTTATTTTTTCATGCAGACGTTTCTAAAACATTTCAGTTCCGACTGAGCTGACGATAGTCAATTAGGTAGGGTGCGTCGGGGTAACATGAAAAACAGAGTAAGATGAAAAACCCCTCATAGCTGCCTATTCCGTGCATATTTTTTAACACTGACTACAGAGTTTTGTAGGTAATTTCATTGCGCTCCTTATCTCAGTCAGCGATAATCGTCAGGTATGAGGGCATATGTTTTTTTTTGCAATTTTTCGACAAGGTATGTTTTTGAGCGATAAATGCGTTTTTTAATCTTCCCCCACTTTCCGTAGTTTTTTCTACACGCAAGTTAAAAATATGTTTTTTTGATACGTGTTATTGATATTTTTTTTTTAGTTGATACATAAAATCCGATTTTGCATATCTTTTATATTTTTGGAGTTTTTATATTTTTCAATCTTATACCGCTTGTAAAACCCAGGGGCAAGACGGCAATATTTTCTTTTCCAACTTACCCCGATTATGAAACCCATAGTAAAAGTCAGGGGTTGTCAAACTGTATGATTCGTTCATGAGTAGTGTAATATTCACAACTCATGAAAACATGTGTAAAAAAAAAGATTTTAAATAAAAGTTGTAATATATTTAGCTAGTTTAACTACCTGTCTATTTAAATAAAGAAATGATTACATTTTTTGTGTACATGGTAGTAAAATTTAAATATTAGGATATAAAAAGAAAAGGTTGAGAACCGCATATCATCTGAATACAAAGTGGGGTAAGACTGAAATATTATATTTAACAAAATTTCATTTTGGTAGTTAGAACTAGGTATTTTCAAAATGTATTTATATATTTGAATAGAGAAAAAAATATGCTTTCGGTGCATATAATCCAAATGGACCTACAATGGATATTAAAGATTTTAAGAACTATATCGATCTTGCCCCCTCATCATTCCATCTTACCCCACGATTTTTTTGCAATAAGTTTAACTTTGCCATCGTTTTTATACATGAAAAACACCTTCAATCAGGCCCATTTGTGGAAAGATAGGAAGAACCATTCATTAACTTTACTAAAAACATCACTTCATATACCTTCGTCAGCTTCATACGATTCAAATTATGAGGCTTTAGAAAAAACATTGTTTATCTCATCGAAATCTCGTTCAACCTTACCCCGACGCACCCTACTAACTTTTACAATATAAACATTATTATGTACAAGTGTTAAATCCGTTTAGTGGTTTCATTCCAATCAATACGCTGTAGTTTTATTTTATGTAGGTAAAGAATATAGATTTAATTTATGTTTTATGTGTCATTAAATGGTAACGACTTATAGAATCACGTCATATTTAATACAAAATGATGTAAGTAAGGAAAACTGTATTACATACTTCATACATAATAATGTTGGGGAAACATTATTGAAATAACGTAACTTACTCATACAAAGGTACACTTAGTAACAAATATATCGTACTAGCTGATGGCTTAAGAGTCTCCTTTTAGGAGTCTCGCCACCCGTCCGGTTTTGCAGTGAAGGCCTATTAGCTGGCCAAATGCGCTTCAGTATTCAGTTCGAAAAAAAAAAAAATACTAGCTGACTACAGAAATTATACGTAGCGGCTTTTCAATATATAGATATAATCTATAATAAATTGTACCTAATTAATAAAAAAAAACCACAATCTATCGGAATATTAACATTTTGAAATCGTTCTTAGCAAATAAATGTTTTTCTGAACAAAAAGCCCTGTCACTCTACCTATATTATTTTCATATCGTTGTTCTCACTTCTCACGGTATTTTATCTAGATTTTATCTCAAAGGTAAAAGCTTTCCTTGTTTATAAACTATGAACCAGGTTACGTGGAGAAAGTGTTAATACGACGCGCTCTATATTTTATGATGCATTGTTT
The DNA here is from genome assembly GCA_038024825.1 of Polylopha cassiicola. Classification (NCBI taxonomy): domain Eukaryota; kingdom Metazoa; phylum Arthropoda; class Insecta; order Lepidoptera; family Tortricidae; genus Polylopha; species Polylopha cassiicola. Next base: position 6,584,955 of record CP149044.1, on the reverse strand, counting down.
ATGTCGATCTTTGATTGGTGTGTGCGTTTTCGATAAATAAAAAAAATAAATCTCATTTTTTTGAAAATTTATTAAGCATTAAATTTATATCAAAGAGATACTAGTAATAGTATTACCTTTAAATTTGGCTTTCTTTAAGATTGTCACGTACGTCACAAACGTTCGCGGATGTCAAATCCCATACATTTTGGTCGTTTCGTTTGACGTTAACGTTGGCACCTTGTCTAGCCTCCTTGTATGACTTTTTGGTGCCTTTGGTTCACATTACCTACTTAATATCAAGTTGGTAATAAATAATGACTAAGACAAAAATGATTTTGGACTTTCTTTTCTGTAGGTACCTACTTAATTAATAATTACGAGTATGATACATTATAATGACGACCCATATTATAACAGGTAGGTATGTAGATATAATAATAGTTTGTAGTAGCTATACAAATTAGTGATTGTTAATCGTATAGTTGTTTGTTTGCAATTTTAGTCAGTATTCCGCGTTTTTAATTAAACGACTTTTATGTTTTTTTTATCTTAAGTAAGATACCTACTGCCGCATATTTTACAATAAACTGCACGCAAGAAATATTACATGATTTTAAACGACTTTACGTAAATCAATTACCTTTTTAATTTAATGGGTAAAGTCACGACAACTTGCGCGCGCGCAATAAAGGAGACTTCTATTGGATGAATGATATTTCTACAATAATTCTCATCTATACTAATATAATAAAAATGAAAGGTTCGTTTCCTTGTTTGAATTGAATAGGCTCCAAAACAACTGGACGATTTTAAAAAAATTAGGTAGGTATTTGATGGTAATCACACTAAAATGACCAATATATATAATATATATAGTTGCATATTTGCGTTACTATGAGGTTTAATCTTATGTTAATCACAAAATGTAGCAAGGTATAAGATTTCTGCTTTAATAACCAAATAAATAGTTTAATTGTTAAGTAATGATCGTATCACAAGTCGTTGTCTTCTATAATGTTTTTCTGAATTATCTTACCTCGTTGTGACGTCGAATTACGAGTTTCCTAATAACATACACGTGGTAGCATTTCATCATATTTAAAGGTTTGTAAAGTTGTAGATAAACAAGATATGTACCTTGAACATAATAAAGTTATAGTATAAAATAATAAAAAAAGAACTGATGATAATGCAAAATTATTTTGATTTATTATTTAATTTGAATATTGAATCAATGAAACCAAAGTTGCCGTCCTAATTGATAACGTATGTTTTGCAAAAAATCAGTAAATAATACGTAATTAAGTACTCATTTTCCTCGTTTGACGTCAATAATAAATATGTAAATATATAACATACAAATATAGGAAATAACTCTTATACATTCTTATATATTATTACACCAGCATCATCGCAGTGATACTTAAAAATAAAGCAACCAAGCCACAATTTTAGACCAATAACCTCCCGACAAAATGAAGTAAGTCTAACCATATTTTCTTTTCACTGATAAGATAATTGTTCGAGAGCAGTGACCCTCGTTTTATCGCTGCATACGTAATAATTTCACCGCTCGTCCAGACTGCGTTATTTCGGGATCGTGACTCATCGCGGACGTGTCATCAGGCCGGGTATGCGAAAGTGCTAAGGAAAAATGAAATGGGCAGTTTTATGTTGGTAAATATTTGTTCCTAATTACGTTCTATGCTCGGGGTTTCCCTACGTGATCGAACTGGAACCGATAAGGTAAAAATTAAGGTCATCGACATTAAAGTCCTGAGAATTGTTCAATGTATATGACAGGCGTGGTGTAACTACAGTCTGAAGACTGCTGTTGGCGTTGAACTCGTACTCGTGGGTTAGTCCCCTATAAGGTACAACTACCTGTGTGAAGGTCGTTGGAATCCACAGGATGCTATGTACACGGGACGCGTCGTTGTGATCTTTCAGCAGACCTACATCCAATCAGAGGTCGTCTTATAGTTACGTACTCTGATCTGACATGCATTATAAGGTTCAATGAACTGTGAATTCTCCTTTGAGTTACGAGTAAAAAAACCTATAATCCTTTGATTCATAAACATCCTTGTGTGTCTATGTGAACTTTTGGACATGTTGAAAACCGCGTAACATGCTTTTGTTTGTTGTCGAATATAGCCTGCGTAGATTTGTACTTGCGTTTTAAACTATGACCCTAGTCGCGAGAAAATTTAACAACGCATTTATCGAATATTCTTTGTAATTTCGAAATATGATATTTTGCATTCATTATGTTACCGTCCTTGTTATTCGCTAAGTGGGTAAAGGTAAACTTGATATTTGACTTCATTTCACGTTATATCACACAAGCTTTTTTGTGTTTTTTTTTTTACCTTGGTTTTAGGTAGGTATGCGAAAAATATAGATAAGGTAATTGGGGAGCGAATTAACAACTTATCCTAAATTAATTAACATTTTCACAATACTTTTTAACTTATTGGTAATTAATCTCTTGATGTTTTTATAAAACATCTTGAATTTGTATTATATTTCATAATAACCAATATTGTTCTAATTATTAATTCATTTTGCTATATCAGTGTATATTACATGCTTATGGATAAACTTGGTAGCTGTTCTCCCACACGGCAATATGAGTAAAGGTAAAATGTGGAAAGGATTTACCAAAATGTTCAAAAGTTGGCCTGAATGCTGTCAAACACATTCCAATTTTACGCATGTTGAAAAACCTATTACCTTACACGTCGGGGATAAGTTACATTTCTACTTGTATTGTGCTATGTGACAGATTTCTAGGAGGTATTTTATAATAGTTCCCTTCCCTTTTACGAAGCCGAACTAAAAATTTACGAGACCGAAAGTTAATTTGCAAAATTCTTTCTTTGGTGATTACGAAACAATGTAGCTAAAAGCTTCTTTCACACGGGACAATGGACATATATCTTGGAATGGTCAAAAATTTTCATACCAATATAACAAAACTATGTAATCACGGTCTTAGCAAGTAAGAGATCTTCCATATTAAATTAGCTGATGCGATTTGGATTAAATAATTAAGATAGGTACCTAAATTATGACCAACTAGCTTCTGCCCGCGACTTCGTCCGCGTGGAACTCCTCTCCTTTTTTGCAGTTGGTTAAAAAGTAGCCTATGTTCTTTCTCAGGCTCCAGACTTTCTTTGTACCAAATTTCATTTAAATTGGTCCAGTAGTTTTAGCGTGAAAGCGTAACAGACAGACAGACAGAGTTACTTTCGCATTTATAATATTAGTAGGGATACCTATGCTTCTCTTAACTTGTAAAAATAATCATTTAAATGTAATGAAAATGATGTACCGACAGGCTGCCAGTATATTTTTGGATTTATCTCCCACAATATACAGTTTATCCAGGGGTTGTAACCGGTATAAAATAAAAATATGGAGTGAACGGATGAACGTCTTTTTATTTTGCGCTTCAAGTTATAAAATAAGACAGCAGATGTCTTTGTCGGTGCATTATCAGCACTTTGCAGTTTATCTTTATGGACGTAAAGCCTTTAATGCAGCGGCAATGAGTGGCAATATATGTTGACGACCTTTTATTATGTGCATCGTTTTGTAGTGGGACTGAGGGATCGTTTATACGGTGTTATTCTTTGTACATTACGCTATGTTGAATCGTTAAGGATTTGACTGATTTTATAATTAAGACGTTATTGTATTCCAAAGTTGAGTAACATTTTAAATAAACGTGTGTATAATAATTTCATATACGTTTAACAACCCACGTGTATGACCCTTACTCTTGAGAATTAATCAGTAAGTAGGTACATAATATCTTATTTGAATTTACGTAATCAAAATTTACAATATTGTATAAATTACGTCAAATTGTTATACCTGCTCTACGAGTTGACCTTTACGATTTAATAATTTAGCAATATGCAATGACACGTTGATAATAAATTATATAACAGTTTTAAAGTACTACTGATTTTTAATATATCTATATAATTTGGAATCTTGCGAAAGCTTCAAAACTTGTATGAGCGTACTTAATTGCATTATCGCCAATCGGAACAGCTAATTAGGCCAGACTTTTTCTTGAAATTGTACCTATCACAAATTAACTTAATAATAAAATAACTGACATGATATATGCCCCTAGTAGGATTTGACCCTGCTACCTCCGGTTTCGTGGCAGAACCTCTGACTACTAGACCAACAGTCTTTCACCACCAGTGACAAGTAACAAGTAAGCATCTTTAAAATACGGCAATATGAAGCCAAGCGAATATACGCCGAATTCGGGTAGTTAGGAATTAAGGTCAATAAATAAATAGTATTTGTATTGTATTTGAATATGTGCAGTTATCGTTTACTTACATTTTACTTTAACAAGTCACTTTCCAAGGTGAGTTGAACCTTCACCTCGGTGTATTTCGAGGCCGGTCATTATTTGAGTTTCCGCGGTTTTTGTTGTTTCAACCCAGTTCAAAGACACTAAGATAAACAGTAAACACTGAGAAGGCTTTAATAGTTATGATATGCTTTGTGACGCGAATTCATTTTAACAGATAACAAAGTAAGCGTATACATCATGTGTATACATATATTTAGGTTTATGAAACGCGAGAAAGCGTGTGTTACTGTCATACTTCAGCAATGACAGAAAACGCACCAGAAATACATGTCGCGAGAAAAAAATCTACGTACTAGCTAGTACTGCGATGAATTAAACACCAAATACAACTTGATTACTTTATTCCGTTCTTGAGAATCACAACTTCTAACATGTACTAGTAAATTCCTTTTACGTAACAACTTCTAGTCATCAATTGAATAGTGTATAAGTCCTGACAGGCCGTTAACCTTCAACTTCCAAACATCATGAATTTATTTTTCAATCTTTGTCCAAAAACCGCCATCTCCATTCTCGTTCCCGCGTCTTCTCCCATGACAGCCCGAGGCTCGCCGCTGATTGGCCACGCTCGCTCGTCCGCCATTGGTCAAAATATACAATAGCCAATCATAGATCAGCGCGAATGTTGCCATTCGTAACTTAAATATACCACTAAGACTAAACAAATAACAATACTTTTTAAAAATCATGACATTCGGCCATCCGACCCGTGCATCGTCCCGATGCACGAATCACCTATTTAAACTAAATTTTGGCCCTTTTGAAAAATAATAAACCAAAAACATATAGGTATTTATACAAAGAACAATCTAAAGACCTTATCTTCAAAACAATATTAAGTTTACATTATATATTTAAGAAATTATAATAATTTTATGTACCTACATTTGTGTACGTTAAGTTTAATAATATTTGATAGCCAAAAGATGTTAACACTGCAAATTAATAAACTTAATTTCATTAGGTACCTGTTTACATCATGACATTCGGTTGTAAATGCTATAATATTACATTCAATATTCATTCACCTAACGTATTTACTTATATAAATTGAAAGATTCGCTAAAACAGTCCAATAATCATACTAGATATGAAAGGAAAGATTAAACAAGAACAAGCACCTAAAACGTACCTACCATTAGATGGCTAATACTGTTACAATTTTATGCGAAACTTAAATAAGTATAAGTTTTTTTTTTACAATTGGTTTATTTTGGTACCTATGTCATTTCTTCGACTATGACTTTTACAAAATACCTACGTCAAAGTTACATTAAAATTTCTAAAAATAAACTCTTGAAATTTATTTAAAATAACCGAGGTACAAGTAAAGCCACTAAGAAACTTTAAAAACAACTAAAATTTATCTTTGATAAAAATAAAAACTTACTTAAATCAAAACAATAACAACACATCCAGAATAAATTGCGACATAATTTAACAATCACTTTATAATAAGGCGTGTACAACAAACTGTAAATTTAATACAACTGTAATAGCTAAGGATATAATTCCACTAAATCCCTAAAATATATTGAAAAGATGATCATTTAAATTAATATTTCAAACTTAGAAAACAGGTTTTCGCACCAGAAAATAAAGGTTTTCATCAAAACAATACAATCAATTTGGCTATTTATAACCTTTTAGATAATCTACATTTATATTACTTATAAGGAGAAAATATTTGATTGTTAGTGATGAATAGGCTCCAAAACGACCCATTTGAAAAATTCTTCCGATTTAGGAATGCTACACCATTCTCAAGACTATAGAATATATTATGCGTGGACGGGACGGGCTGCCAGTACATATAATAATATATAACGATGAATATGGATAGAGAATACGTACTATTACCTACCCTGCGTGCGCACTTTACGTATAATATGAATATGATGAAAGCCTTAGACTGTGCTTAACATAAAATTCTATTAAATAAATTGTGAAACCATGTACAAAGAAAATTATATACATTAATAAAATTACATTTAATTGGTAGGAAACAAACGGTCTAAATCGATCATTTAAATACATAAACAAAGACGAAGTACACAATTTCCTCTTTTAGAGTTCCACAAGAAAGTATTGAGTCTTTAAATACTCTTTCTGATTTACATCATTGATCTTCTTCGAGCTATAAACGTAAACCCAGTGGTCCACACTGTTATTTTTAAGTTAAAGCAACATCAACAATTAATTAAAATTAACTATAGAAATTTATATGAGTATATATATTTATGACATAATTATTTATTTATGTTTTATTAAAGGGACAAGTTTGCCTTTGTAAATTAATATTATTGTCGCTACATACATACAAAGGCTTAACAGTAATAACTTGAACATAAAAAAATAAAAAAAAATGACTTATAAACTTAATAATTAATGTTCTTTAAACATAATTAATGAATAGAACGTAATAAAAAAAAATTATAATAATATAAATAGTTTAAGTTTTGATAGTTAATTGACGTGGATTAAACAAATTAGCATTGTATATGTAAGTACACCTATAGTAAATTTTAATGATATGGCCAAAAAAAAAATAGTTCGATTTATAAAAAAAAAAAAAAATAACTATAATTATTAATAAAATGTTTAAATAGCTAGTCTGAAATATTACCCATACACATTAATATTAGTAATTGCACGCCTAACGGCAAACATAAGGTCTATGATATTGTATGTATTGCTAACACCATAACACTTATATTACTCAAATTTAAGCAATATTTAAAACGATCTCAAGACCAACGATGTTTGTACCAAGATGGAATTAACCCCAATAGCATAATAGCAGTTATACGGGCATTTAATTTTAGGTTCATACACCTAATAATTCCTTGAGGAAGCGTAATAACTTGTAAAGTAATGTAACAACATACAGATACAGGTACGAAACCACGCGCTTACAGCTGACATAAGACATTTACAAAAGCAACATTATTTATACTTGTTATTACATCTTAATAGATCATTCATATATAGAAGTTATCTTTGGTGTCAACGGTTCTTCACTAATAACATATTCTAAATATACTTAATGTGTAAACTTCTAAGGAAGTCATTTTTATTGTAAGAGTGTACCTACAGTAATTTAATTAATTTAGCACAAAGCTAAGAATGGTAAAGCCATAAACTAACTTTCAACTTTGAAACAAATTTGAAAAAAAATATTCGTTTAGGTACTTATTTTTAAAAGTGTCCTAAAAGATAATCCTGAAAATGTCTACTTTTGTATTGCTGTTATTAGTAAGTGTGTTGTATATTTTTTTTTTACAGATCAGCCCTGTAAAAACAATAAAACCGCACTATAAATATGCACTTTTTAACAACCATAGTGCTTCTTGACAATCATCCCATTCCAACTGTGGGTACTTCAATGTGTTGCTCCGGTTGTACCACCGAAAATACATCAAAAAGCGGTCGACTTCTTTCTTGAATAGTCCATGTCGTATCTAGTCGGAATCCTTGATATTGAAAGCGACAACAAACTCTTTCTAGGCCTGGTGCTTCCACGTCCCCTATGTAGGTACTTCTCTCTCGGGATTCAAAAATGCATCATCACTGCACTGTGTTTACTGTTCACGCATTGGCCATTACCTCAGATAGAAACAAAAGAGAAAAAAAAAAACATACGTTAATAAATATAATTATTAACTAGAATTTGAACCAACTAACAAAAGTATAATATAGGTACTAAATAAAATACTCATTTATAATTGTTTAAGATTGTGTAATGTAACTAGAATATTTGTTAAAAATAACTATTAATATAAATAAATTTTACCTCGTGGTATATTGGAATTCTAAGAATGTAATACTACTCAGGTGGAACTAGAACATGGCTAGTTATCTTTAAATAACGACAGCTACGTATTTTTTTTTTTTTGCAATGTATTATTAATAGTAGAATATATATATTTTTACTACAAATAACTACTAGTGATATTGGTATAAAATAGTGCAAAATAACTTATTCTTATAAAATAGCTCACTTGACATTTTTTTAAATATGGCATACATAGCCCCTAGACTTGTTTTTTAAATGGCATACATAGCCCCTACATTTGTTTTTGAAATGGCATACATAGCCCCTACATTTGTTTTTGAAATGGCATACATAGCCCCTACATTTATAAAATAGCACACTTGGCTATTTACACTTATAAAATAGCACACCTGGCTATTTTTTTAAAAATGGCATACATAGCCCCTACATTTATAAAATAGCACACTTGGCTATTTACACTTATAAAATAGCACACCTGGCTATTTTTTAAAAATGGCATACATAGCCCCTACATTTATAAAATAGCACACTTGGCTAGTTACACATATAAAATAGCAGCCCTGGCTATTTTTTAAAAATGGCATACAAACGCCCTACACTGAGAAAATAGCAGACTCTGCTCTCTAAACTTATAAAATAGCACACCTGGCTATTTTTTAAAAAATGGCATACATAGCCCCTACATTTATAAAATAGCACACTTGGCTATTTTCGACATGTTATTTACTATCTATTATTGTTTATTATCTATATTTTGAATCTGACATTTTTTTACATTGATTTTATATATATATATATCGCTAAAATGTTTAAATTTCCTTGACGACTAAAGAGAAAAATTATAATAATGAGATTTGTAAAATTCTAAAATAGTTTTAATTTTATTTGTTCTGTGTTTATTTATTTTATAATGTAAAATTCTGACGATCTCACTATGAGTGCATATAATATGATATAATGTGTAATTATAATGTAATAATGAGAAATGAATAAATCTAATCTAATCTAAAAATCTATGCTTCGCTACGTTTTTGATAATTAAATAGGTACTTGTCTTTGTACAAATTTAATTATCATTAAAAACTAATAGTATTGAACCATAGTTAGATATTGATCGAATTTCGATTGATAGATAAATATAACTAAACACTATCTATTAGTCTTTATACTTTTTACAACCAATTCATTTCGTCAAACGTAGTAAAATAATAACAATAAACAATAATCAGTAAACTATATTTAATTTAAGCGGCATTTATTATTTTTGGTTAAACGGTTTATACAGAAACACATCTTCACATAAACAGATATTAAACTTTAAAATTATATACCCACCTAAAGAGTAAAATAATTTTACTGATTATTAGTAATAAAATTATAGCACATATAAATTAATTAGGTACAATGACTAATCACGTAACTATAACAAACCGTATAAAGTTGAAATCCTGACCAATTAAATCTTTTAAAATAAATAAATCCACTTTAAATACATATTAATATGCTTAAGTAATTGTTGGGCGTTTTAACTATAAGATGTAAATATTGAAAATTAGAAAAAAAAAAATAATTATGAATAATAACACATTTACGCACCTTTGGATTCTTTTCTCACTTCTGAAATGCGATGAATTAAACACCAAATACAACTTGATTACTTTATTCCGTTCTTGAGAATCACAACTTCTAACATGTACTAGTAAATTCCTTTTACGTAACAACTTCTAGTCATCAATTGAATAGTGTATAAGTCCTGACAGGCCGTTAACCTTCAACTTCCAAACATCATGAATTTATTTTTCAATCTTTGTCCAAAAACCGCCATCTCCATTCTCGTTCCCGCGTCTTCTCCCATGACAGCCCGAGGCTCGCCGCTGATTGGCCACGCTCGCTCGTCCGCCATTGGTCAAAATATACAATAGCCAATCATAGATCAGCGCGAATGTTGCCATTCGTAACTTAAATATACCACTAAGACTAAACAAATAACAATACTTTTTAAAAATCATGACAGTACTCTAAGTAATTAATTACCAAGTTATAACGAAGTTTATCAGCATTTTTATGCTGATGTTTCGAAAATTTTGCGGTAAGATAGTCTAACACTGAAGTGTTCATCAGCTCAATCTGCTACAAATAATTGCGTCGACACGTCAGCATAATACGCGACTTAAACTCGTAGAACCAAATATATATTATTATTTATTCATACCCAATCAAAAGAAGCAATTTAATTAAATTATGTCCATTTTTATTTGCAATGCTATTGCGAGGCGTTGAAATTTCAACCGTATAATGAGTCATATAATTGAATATAGAATGAGAAACAAAAGGGATTCAATAACTATAAACTAAGTAAATGAAGTCTTGATAAGGAGATGCCGGTCTTAATCGCATTCCGAAATTGAATTTGAAAATGAACTGGGTAATAAAGTTTCCTTTCTGCCTTCCGTAATTTCATTTGGTTTAAAAAGGCTTAAACAAGCACACTATAAAATGTTTCCATTAAAAATAAATCATTGTGAATTCGAAAAGTGTTTTATAGTGAATTTTAAGTTCTTTGTTTGTCGTCTAGCGTGGGCTATATTATTGTTTTAATATGCATGTACACGTATTGACTTCGCTGTCTTAGGAAGGCAGCGGCCTTGTTGTGTTTCATATCAAATCAGGGATAAGTATATAGGTTTTTTACTTCGGTATCTAGTATAAATATAAGTAAAATTGTGTTCATTTTAAAAACGAGATAGGTATATCAAGTAAACTTAGATTAAGATGCTGCAAGTGTGATCTGTAATTATTTTGATACTTGTGGCCCGCCTCGGCTTCGCTCGGATCCCTTTTTTAGGAATAGTGTAGCTTTCCAACAGTGAAAGAATTTTTCAAAACGGTCCAGTCGTTTAGGAGCCTATTCAATCCAAACAACCAAACAAAATTTTCTTCTTTATTATATTAGTATAGATAATAATGGTTTTACTACACGACTACAAAGTCCTTGCCAATTATAAACCAACTCATTTCGCTGACTGCTAAAATACTAGTTTTATGCCGTTTAATCGAAACGATACACCTGTGAATTAATTACGTGCAGTACCTTATGCGGGCGGTATTTTTTCGTAAAAGTTAATGTTAAAAAGTTGTTCCACGGCTGCAGCAAGCCTAATTAGTGCATCCTGTGGGAGCGACGTGCAGGTGGTTGCATAGCGACGGCACTTGTATGGTTTATTGCGGTACTTAACAGCCCTGTAGTAAATATTTTAAGTGATTTTTTTAATCCGTACCTATATTTGAACTTCAACAAGTGATTAGTATTAGTCTACTGTTGTAGAGAAATAACGATTTTACTCCCGTGTTTTATTTTATTTGCTGACATTTCTAAAACTTCACAGTTCCCATATTCGTAGCACGATTTAGCTGACGATTGTAAATTATATACCTTAGCGATATGTAGGTGTATATATGAAGATAACCTTTCATTATTTCGGCCTTTTATTTTACATAATATTACTACTATCTTGTACGTAAAAATATTTTGCATGGAAATATTTTAACACTACACAGACACACAGAAGACGAGTATTTAAAAAAAAACCGCATAAACATCAACAGCTTAGCTTGTCTAGGTTACTTACGATGGCGAATTTACATAAAAAAGGACGTTTAAAACTTTTCACATTTTAAAAATGTAGATAATACCAATAGTAGCGCGAGACAGTGAATAGACATGACTGCTTGTCACGTTGTACCTACATGTTACATAGTTACGTTATATTCCTCCTAGTAACCGATAACTCAAAAGGGATGTGGGTAACCGCTTCCTTATTCATTAGCGATATCCTTTTAAAACCATTAAATCTTTTCCCACATAGAAAATCAATTGATACGTGAATATTGTGATTATTATCGCATCCTATTAGACGGAAGTCCCTTAACGCCGGACGGGTCTTAATTTCGGACACCTGTGCTTTCTCGACAAATACCTAATTTTATTTTTAAAAAAAACTTTATGCGTCTTCCAAAGACAACCAATACTCGTCAGCGCCAGGGAAAAAGCAATTATACGTCGGAATAAAACAATTGTTTGATAACCGAAAAATTATCATAAATTAAAGACAATTATAATTTTATGCTCAAGTTATCTTATATTTCAGTAAAAAAAATCCACTGTACTTTTTCTTCCTTTACATTCTTTACTCCAATTATTTCCAATTTTGACATTTAGCCAAATGTCACGAAAATATTAACGTTACTCAACGCGACGTAAATGACAAATGTGACGAGACAATAAAAGAAAAGTCAAGACCATTTCAAACCGGACCTACGTCAACAATTTACGTCATTGTATTCAGAATCCCTTAAAAAGGGCGCCCTTAAAAGCCTCGAGCACTGAATGTGTCCTCAGTCACGTAGGTAACCGGTATTGCATTTGATATGTTAATTAGTTCACAATGATATTTCGACAATGCGATATGAGGAAATGATGATTGTTTCGGCAATTATGTTCCAATTGGCGATAAGTTTTGAGTTTCAATGTAAGGTACCTTATTTACTTGACTAAACTACTTCGACCATTATCTTGGCCTAAGGAACGAATGCCAATATTTCTATTTTTATGTAATTAAGATAAGCTACTAGAGAATAACGGGCAAGAACATTGATAAGGATTTTTTTACAATACCTAAACAAATAATATCCTTATACAAAATAAATTGTAACTTGTTTTGTGATAATTAAAGTCGCAAAATTTATCCTCATGTATTCTCCTGATAGTATGCAAAAAATAATAAAATATCTGAACTGAAGGAAAATCACTGTCCAATAAATAATTAAAAAACAAAACTTACCAAATTGCCAAAAGGTAGGCTTACTTTGGCACCTTATGTGCGTAAAAATATTCAGTAAGTATTTTATAACCGATCTGTATACTACCTATAGAGCAAATAAATAGTAGGTACCTGCATAATAGTAAATTATGACACAGGTGTGGTAGGTATGTTGCTATTAGGTACTATTCCATTACTTTTGATGTATAAAAATAATTACGCAGACCATTAAGGATAGGTACCTATATATCTATTACATAACTGACTACGCGACTATTCAATATAAGTAGTTAAGTACTATTAATTAAAATCTTGGATCAGTTTTATGGGTCTAACTAACGTTCTTGGTATACTGACTCATAGTAAATTTAATGTGATGTCAAAAAGGAAGTGCTGATTAACTCCTGATGTGAATCATTTTCTTCTTTATTAATGATGATTACCTAGTTTGCTTTTTGATTAAGGAAGATTACTGAGAAACTTCCAAAGCGTATTATTTTTTACCTATAGCTCTTAATGCGACACGATTAAGGAAAATTCTGTTAAGGTAAACTTTGTTCTGACCATATAAATTTGTATTTAAAATACGTAAATTACATAACATAGGTATTAAGACTTATACGGTAGGTACTTACTTACCTATATTTACAATATAGTGAATCAATATTATTTTTGGTCATATAAAACCAATATTTCAAAAAGTAGTGTATCAATATCACTACTTTTTGAACTATAAGTCATTACTCTTTTTTGTTTCCAATAGTAAAGTGTAGTCTTGTGATCACATTAACTAGTACAAACACTAAGTATTTTAAAAAGTCATAAATTAAATTTTTGGTCATATTTACTTATAACTGATTTTATGTTTCCGATAGTAAGACGAGAAGTTTATATCGCCTGCAGATATTGTGATAACATAAACTGGTAGAAACACTAGGTAACAATTACCTATGCGTTTACTCTATTAATTCCATAATTTACCAGATGGTGTCAATTCTACGGTTTTACCGGTTATCTAATTACCATGCCTACAATAACAAAAACCGGTTGCCAGTCATTGGTTATTCCTGGTTCTATTACCTGCAATATCGCTTGCATTGTTGATAATGACAAAGATACGGCACGGAGTGGGTGTTTTTTCTAAGAATTGATAAAAAAAAGCTAAGTGGAAGGACGACTAAAATAGAGTTAGTTACCCGTATTCAATTTCTCGGTGTTTCAAGAGAATTGTAGGAATGAAGCTCAGTCTGTTTGTAGCTAAATAAAGTTTTAGAAGAGTTTATGACAGGGATTGAAAACAATATTAGGCTAGTAGTTTATTTAAGCGATTGTCCAGTATTGTAAAGGCATAGCTATAGGTAGGTATCTTGTATGTGGTAACTATGTATAAAATTCTGCTATGGATTCTTGGACATCATTTAAAACTGGCCTACTCAACTTCAATCAAACATCGGTCATGTATTCTCGTCTGAGATTACACAGATAAAATAAACGATTGTATTATAGTGTTAAATAAAAATTACATTCAAGTTATAAGCTAAGTTCTATTACTTACTTATTTTAAATCTCTCATCTTTTAACACAAATCTGTATCTATTCAATTATCTCCCAAGTCCTGATTGCCTATTAACCGTAACCAACATCAGCATTACAGATCCTTCATTAATTATTATCAAAGGAATCGTTTTAGATGCCTCAGGAGTATAAAAAACCAGACAAGTGCGAATCGTAGCCGCGCACAAAGGGTTCCTAAATATCACGTTGGTTGTATGGGCCTTAAATATTTATTTTAATATTTTTTTTTAGTGTTGGTCCATGAGATTTACAGCCTTACTGACGTACGGATAGCGGTCTAAGAACTACATAGACTGCATAAAACTTCTATACTATAAGCTGTAAATGGGCTATTTAAAGGTGTTCTTATACAGCCTTTGTAAGTACAGCGTATATAGAACTGGTGTGCTGCTTGGTACGTATTCCTTAAGGAGTATTTCTAAGTCAGGCGGACGCCAGACGTGACCGGATCGCGTGGTGCAGTCACGTCGAAAGCAAAGCGAAATCGAAATACCACACACGTGATCATAATTGCAAGTGGGCTTAACGAATGTGGATTCCTATTAAGGAGTAATTGGGTTAGTTCTAATGCAATGGGGTTCAGCTATTGAATAGAAACTGGCAGTGTGACCGAGTTATACCACGTGACTAAAAACTGCCTTAGGCACACTTAGAGGATAACACACGGATTAGAGAGAGAGTCCCGCCATTTTATTATAATTTGAATTTTTGAATGATTTATTTATGCTCTTATGTTTACCAACCTGATTAAGTTTCTCTGTTCTCTACTAAATTAACACGTGTTGATTTTAATACTCAAATTAATAGGGCGTTACTATTTATGATACTTTTGAAAAAAATGGTCAAATCAATCTGCTTGGGATATGAGAAATGTAGCTCTCTAAACTCGAAATATGTCAGTAAACACATATAAATATATACCTATACTTACGCTTGTTAAATCCGTTACAGTCGTGGTAAGTAACTAGGTGCGAAGTACCTAATCAACATCTTGACTAACGCACCAAGTTATACGCCTTAATTGATACCATCACAGAATATATCGTAATTTACAACCTAACTACAAATAAACGCTCTTAACAATCGCATAATGCATCTTAACTACAGGCTGTGTATATTTCCTATTGTACATAAACTACACGTATTAATTAACTAAGTAACAAGGAAACTAAAACAACAAAGGCAAACAGATTTCATGTGACACTTACCAATCCCTGTATCCTGGGAAACATCGTAACTAAAAATCCATACGATCCACAGAGCACAAGAGTAGCACAACAATTTGTTATTAAACACGAACACTGACACTGAAGATCGGTATCGCGCAAGGCACTGTTTTAGCGTGCGGCAGCACCAACGCGTCGAACGCCTGTGTCGCGTCGGCTGCGTGTGGGCAACCCGATGATTCACGCGTGGAGGGGATCTGCCCTTTATCTTTTGTTTTCATACTTTAATGGTTTTGTTTGGAGAATGCGTGCACTTGCTGCTTTAGTTAAACCTTGTTAATGCCTATGGACAATGTGTGTTATTAAAAATGGAAAACATGCTAAAGATGGTTTGCGTCGTTTATTGTCGGAGAGTTGTTAAAGGCATTCCCAATCTCGCTTAAGGCTTTTGTTTTTACACACGATACTACCTAATACTTCTATGTTTTTGATGTTTTCAGAATAGGTACCTACCTAATCGATTTTTGTTACTACCTTTCTATTAATATGTAGGAGGCAAGCCGGATTAATAATTATGATGCAATTTTTACATTAGGTATTATTTTACTCTGTCCTACAACTAAGTAAATAATATCACAGAATAGATAGTAAGTGCTCAAATGTTTGGTAGCGTCGTTACCATTTCTTATAAATATATGTTGGAACTCATTAAAAATCAGACAATGCTGTGAATTCATGCAAAAGGATTTCACATTTGCATAGCAGTTTTGCATCTTTATGCAAATGATTTGAGAATCTGGGTTTTCTCTGTCACGTTATATTTCAGGCATCGGACCGTTAGTTTGCGTGACCCAATGCCCTAGAAAGTGTCAAAACAAGGCGACGAATATTTTTATCAGTGACCTACTGATAACATGTTAAAGGAAAACAACATGCATATTCTGAATAAAAGAGTATTAAATAAAGTAGGTAGGTACCTATTTCATGTCATTCTCGTAATTTTAATTACCATTATGCAAGTATGTACCTAAAGTATATGGGAGTACTTTTTGCGGTTTGTTTTTTATTTATTTATTTATTTATTTATTAAGGTTTACCAACAGATAATATACTATAGTACAATGCTGAGTAAAAATATATGCGTAGGTATTACATTATAGTTTGAGTACATATCCAATTACAGGTAAACACAACATGTGCATCTTTACGCAAAAACTCATCAAAATTAACATTAAAAATAGCCACTTACACAAAAATCAACAAGTCAGCAAGCCGTGCTGTTAGTGACTGGGGCTAGTGCGTGAAATTTACAGAGTATCACAATTCACAAGCTGTCTTGTATACACTTATCATTTTTTTAAATTTATTTAAGGTTGTACTAAAAATATCAACATTTGTTACTTTAAACAATGCATTGTGGTCACGACAAATCCTTGGAATAATGCTGTGTGACCCAGTGTTGGTTCTGAAAGTTGTTACAGCTAACGGACGAAAATTGGCTAAACGAGAGCTCTGCCTTGGAACGGTTAACTTAATTTTTTGTAATATTTGAGGACAGTCAATAGTTCCATTCATGATTTTATGTAAAAACACTTGATCCGATATCCAGCGCCTATTTTCAAAAGTTGTAAACTTAAAGTATTCTAATCTTTTCCTATATGAAGACAAAGTGCTTCGTTTCCCTTGATGGATAGTTAGGAAAAACAGAAAGCTCTTTTGAATACGTTCTATTCGTTCTGTATGGCATTTATATGAGGGGTTCCAGACAATTAAGGTATGTATCCCCCCTTTTTATGCACGCACTCAGAACATGACCTGTTTTTTATTCAATAACTTTCATAATATTTCATTACTGCGACACTAAGAACGCATCTGCAATTGTCTTCGTCAATCATATAAATCTTGCACATGCTTTAGCAAAAATGTAATAGCTCATAATATATACTTACTTATGTTCAAATTTAATACCAAGCCCTCGGAATTTGCTTTTGTTACAAAAATGTACCTAACGTTAATTTTAAAGTTCTCATTATATTTTAAATTGCGGCAGCACTGAGAAAATTGCTTTGTAACCATTTCATTTTCATATTAATTTACAAATAAATTGCTCCTTAAATTATTTTAATTACTGTATTATAAAGGGTAATAAAGCTTTAAAGGGTTTATTATTTATTCATTGTTTATTGATATTTCATGCAGTGGAAATTATTTTCGCCTTGATTAGATATATTATAAATATATATCGCAGAATTACAGAGAATGATCATATAAGTATATGAACCTTACAAAGAAATATTGCCCATAGAATCCGCGGGGCTAGTTATTTTAACAAATGAAAATGAAAACAACACGACTTTATTTTGTTTATATAATGAGGTGTTAAATCTACACAGACAACTTAATTCTTATTTAATCTGTGGTTATTTGTTTAGTATTACATTTGATTGTCAAGTAGGTACCTATCAAGTGTCTGATAAAGTGAAAACAATAGATATGTGGATACAGACAACGCTAATCTCGAGTGCCTCCTAACTGATATGATATTGCGTAAGATATAGATTGCTGATAAAACATCAATTAACAGGTAACATGTTAATAACTTATGATGATAAAGTTTATAATGCAATTACGGGTGGTACTAAAGATTGTGCCATTATAATTATGGCATCATTATTACGCAAGTATTATTAATATATACCTAACTAATAAGTTCATGTTTAATGAGGGATATTTCTAGCTATAGCTGAAGTAAATCTCGTTCGATAGAGACATAAATAATTCAAATTATCTTTTGCAGTTTCAGGCAGCACACACGTTTTATAT
Organism: Polylopha cassiicola; assembly: GCA_038024825.1. Classification (NCBI taxonomy): domain Eukaryota; kingdom Metazoa; phylum Arthropoda; class Insecta; order Lepidoptera; family Tortricidae; genus Polylopha; species Polylopha cassiicola. The sequence continues at coordinate 6,566,388 of CP149044.1, read as the reverse complement.
AAGGAGTACAAAGGCTGTATAATGGTGGTCAGCACCGCTCGCAATTTTAACCTTTTTATGATATAGTTCTTGTATTATTAATGTGAAGATGTATCGTTCTATTGTTACTTGTCTAACTGTCAGAGTGTAAAAAAAACTTCTCTAGACCTAGGTTACCATTTTCGTTACCGTTCGCTCTTTTACGTCCTTTATACAGCCTATGTTGATGGAATGAGCTGTTTTTGAGGTAATCATTAGTAAATTTGAAAGTGGTTGTTCTCATTATTAATACAATGAAGTTAATTATCGACCGTGGACGATACAAAAAGGATTTTTAACTTAACCAACTTTAATAAATATTTATATGCATTAAAGGATATTAAACATGTTTTTGTTTGTGGGCAAAAATATTTAACGTTTACTTAATAACCTCGTATCGTGACGAGTAAATACAGATAATCATGTTTTGTGTTAATAGTAGTTATTAAACAAATAGCAAATATTTTGTTATTTTTGTTTATGTTGATCTTCAGATAATAACAAACTCAAATAAAAATACTTGCTATATATTATGATCTCATACATTTTTAGAACTTAATACCAATGTTGTGAGATAGGTAGTAAATCTACTTAAAAAAAAGTCTTGCCTGTGTTAGTGGACATAGGCCACTACTGTTCCCCCGTATTAGTATAATCCACTATATTATTATGATTATCACTTAGTTATCAATTAAGGTTAGACACTCGTAATTGATTCTAACATAATTCGGTTTATAAAGTGTTGAATCAACTCATGTATGAATTCTATGACTAGGCAATAATATTAAGCTAAAAAAACTTTTTTCTACAGATCTTTGCTGAACATCAACATGATGTTATTTCAATAAGAAATCGTTGATTTATGATCGAACCATAGTTGACATGTCCAAGTACGTCCTATCGATTCTCGGCATAGAAATCCTATTATTAATCTGTTTTTAGTAGGTAATAATACTACGTAGGTAATTATACTATAAGGAAAATCTAATTAATACATCGTAACTTCTAACCGAGTTAACATTATCTTATCTATGTTATGTACTTCATATAGAAACATATATTTAGGGCCCTAATTGTCCTAGTATGGAGCTGATAGTATATCTAGCTGATAGTTTTTTATACGTATACAAGTAGGGTGGGTGTATAATTGCTTCAAGGCGAGACAAGGATCAGTTTTTAATATACATTGACTACAGAATCGTTCAATGCACTTAATTGAATAAATGTCACCGATTACCTAAACGTTTCAAAACAAACCAATTTTCTAAATTATTTCATTTGTTCACGTTTCCAAAACTTTACTCCTTAGGGAATAAGGTAGTTTGCATAATGTAAAATTACTTGAGTATTGGTGAAGTTTTCTAAATGTTAGCAAATAAAATAAAATTCGCGAGTTAAATCCGTTACAGATGTTTCATTCCAATATATAAGTAGATAATAACCGCGAAAGCATCAGAAATTGTTACGAGCAAATTTATCAAAACGGCGTTATCAATGATAATAATTATATCATAGTAAAATAGTATCAAATGAATACGATACCCTACAGCTTTATGTGCCACATTGTAACTGTAGTCCTTTGCTTCCAAGGTTTGTAAGGTTTGTGCCATAGTGGCTTTTCCTAGGTATGTGTGTATGGGAAAGGATGAAAAATACTGCAATACTGCTGACGTGGAAATTTCAATTCTGTAAGGCATGCGGTTGACAGGGGCCATCAATTCATTTTCTGTACTCGTACCTCCAACGTGGTCTGCCGCAATCTCTGCTCGTAGTTTTCATTTGTTGTTTCACAAATCTCGCTGCAGCATTATTCATTTTAAATTGCTTTTACAACCACGTATTTTAGTGCTGGCGAAAATTGAACTTGAAAACTACCTTAGATGTTTACCTACTAGGTATTCATGAAGTTAAAATCAACTTCGTACTTGACTTTCAGCAATCCGGAAGCAAAATTGAGACAGTAAATTGATGTAAAATAATATAGAATGAACAATTTTGTCGAAACGTTTCACTGTCCCTTTTGATAGGTTATTTGATCCCGTTGGTGGCCTCCCTCAACGCCGATGTAATACATCCGAGAGTCGGAACCCATATCCAATGACGTCAAAAAATTAGTAGCTAATTAGTGCTAGTTGAATTAGCGCAGGAAGATTTCCGTACCATCTATAAAAACGGCAATAAACATGTCCCCTGGTCTTACAATTTTATTTTATTTTAATTTTCAGTAGGTAATTGTTATAACGGCAACAGGAGTAGGCATCATATGTGAAAATTTCAACTGGCTAAAGATCATGATTCATGAGATAGGTATAGTGACAGACGTATTCCTCTTCACCATACTTATTTCATTTCCAACTCTTTCGCCCTTCAGGCAATCCGTCTCTGGAATTCTCTCCCTCTATCTATCAGGCAAGCACCGAGTAAGTTATCATTCAAGCGTTTGTTACGTAAGCACTTTTTAAACCTTTAGTTTTCATCATCTGTCATTGTAGTTATTTATGTATTTTTGTATATCTATATATTTTAGTATATTTATGCAGTGTAATATCTTCCTGTTATATATTGTATCTATTATATTATATGTATTATTCTTTTTGCGCCTACACATGCTCTCTCTTTGCTTTAAGGTTGTCTGGTAGAGAATGCCGTATGGCATTAAGTCCGCCTTTTGTACATTTGTTTTTTATTGTGCAATAAAGTGTAAATAAAATAAATAAATAAATAGACGTACGGACAACAGAGCCTCAGTAATTGGACCCCGTTTACCCTAAAAATGACAGCGTACCTACTCCGCGCTATTGTTAACTGCAGCTTTGATGTCAATCATTAATTTAACTATAGGTATTTATATAGGTACCTACCTACTCAGTACCGAGTAAGTTGGTAGGTATCTAATGTGTTTCTTGAATGGAAAACTTTACCGTTAATTGACTAGTCATGATTGTCTAGTAGGTCATAGAGTTGACACATACATGACATCCTTTTACGGTTTAAAGAAGGAAAGTTAGAAATTGCACGCAATTTCTATGGAGCTGCTTAGTCATGGTGTTAATACCTGCCTGTTAATTGTTATATTTTTTAAATCGACTTTGTGATTTTTTTTATAAAGGTAGCTTAAACTTTTTAATTCCTTTGATTCTTAAATGTAAATAAGTCTCTAGGGGCTGTTCAAGTATTACGTAAGGAGATTTATTACAATTGTTACCCCCCATCCCCCTTGTCAGCAAAAGTAAGCAAACCTCTTACCCCCTCCCCCTATGCTTACGTACAAATATTTTTCTATGAGTGTATTGTTTTTTAAATATTATAATTATGATTTTAAAAAAAAGAAAATATTTAGTATGGACATTAGATTTTACTGATAAGGTTTTCAACATAGAGTAAGTTACAAAAATATTATAGTCTTACGAACATAACAAACTTATTTAAAATTTTTGGAACACATATTAAAAAAATTAAAAAATTAACAGTCTTCAAACCGAAACGCATTTTCAAGCATAGACAATGCGAGGGTTGCCATTCGTGTAAAAAAGTAATTTTACTACCGATGACGTAATCATCATCTAGACTCCCCTACCCCCCATGTCATCCAAAATAAGCAATACATAGACCCCCCCGCCCCCACATCGTGTTTACGTAATACTTGAACGGCCCCCTATGTTCATTTATAACAATTGATTTCTTAGGTATCTAAGTAAAATTACTTTGTCTTCTGTCTTTCAATTAGTCAGACGTGTTAAGCGTTGAATTTTATTTAACAACACATCTAGATATGAAATCAATTGGAATTCCAGCCAATGATACGTGACTCGTATCTGCTCATTCACAATGTCCAGTGCTTTGAGTTTGTTTAAATGACTCACGATGTAAGTCCAAATTATTTGGTATGCCAACGTCATCGATTTTTGTTTGTTCTGCATTGTGTTTGAGCTCAAGTCATATTTTATTGAACAGCTCGCTGTACCTCGCCTTTCAATATGTTGTTCAACAAACATCCCGAGAGCTGGGATCAATTTTTGTGTTGGTATTTGAGTCAAGCTGAAAACTTGTCATATAGCTCTCCTACCCCCAACATGGAACTACAGATATGACTGGTAAGTAGCGGGGTTAAATTAAACCGTACATTTTTTAAAACTATTACTTACCAGCCAATTCTGCAGTTCCGCGTTCCGTGTTGGGTATAATAGGAGAGCTATGACAAATTTTCAACTTGCCTCAAATACCTACTAAAAATTGGTGCCAGGTCTTGGAATAAAAGCTTGAAGTAACTTTTTTTTTTAAAAAAAAGGTAGGTAGGTACCTGTACCAAGTTCAAATTTTATATGTCTAGATTTGAACCTGCATTCTCAGAGCAGTCAGGGCTACAAATCAACAGCTAACAATGTTAAAAATAAAAGTAAATTAATTTGATTCGTTACGGATTAATTATTATTAATGTGAAGATATCAAGATACTTAAGTTTTATCTTAATTGTGACCTAAGTAACGTTGGACGGTGGACAACTGTCGAAGTTTTAGGTACTTCTAATGAGCACAATTCTAGAATACGGGTCGTTACTTAGAATTGATAGTCATTATAATAATATGTCAGGGGCATAAGTAGGTAATGAATCATAGCGTTATTGAACATAATATACTTATGGTAGGTAACGAGCAATATTGTGGTAATTGCTTGGAATTATTACTTTTAAACAATGAGACCAAACTCTGGGGACCTATTAAAATATATATAACTAGCGGCCCGCCCCGGCTTCGCCCGGATCCTTTTTTTATAGCCTATAGCGGTCCCGGCAGACAGACATCCTGCCCGTTCGAAATTCAAATTAGGTAACTTTAGTTAGACAACGTTTGTATGGGAAAAGAAAAGGGCTGTTTTTAGGGTTTTCCCGGCAATTATTCGATTTTTTCTCGCCGTAAGAACCATCCTTGGACTTCAACGAACATTTAAAAAAAAACATTGGCCAAATTAGTCCATGCGTTGTCGAGTTATGCGCTTACCAACACATTTTGCGATTAATTTTTATACACAAAGAAGAAGATAAGTGTCACGCGGTCGTAAAAGGACTTGCACCTTATTTCACTAGGACTGTATGACATCTATACCTTTTTTCACTAAGACCCCAGATCTAAGAGCTACGTTCTAGCTCCACAATCAGATCAGTAGGATTATATTGTCATCAGATCTAAGTAGGTAGGTAGGTAAGTACACATAATTATTAGGCTAAAACAAATGTTTTGTAATAAAATAAAAATTAAATAATTAAAATAAACATGCGTCCGCCAAATTTCATTATACCTAAGTATTTCATATTTATATGATTCAAAATTATTATAAGAGAGAGAAAATAAGGGAAGCGTAATTAATACATAAAACGCCTGTGTAAAACGAATACGCAAATTTGGTACTTTTACCTAATGCTTCCACGGTTATTACGCATTGAAGCAAAACAATTAAAACAGATTTATATTGCGTGTTAACTTTATGATGACGTACCGAAAACTTCACAGTTCCCATATTCATTATTTCGTTCCTTCTTTCATTCCTCCTTTACCTTCAGTGGGTGATACATTTTATTCCTGAATTATTGACTGAACTTCATTCCTAAGCCAGCTTTTAATCATTTGTTGAAGATAAGCCAATTTGTCTACTTCAAAACAAAACTTCAGGATGTAGAATATTACGATAATATAAAACTTTTATTGCCTTACTTTAATGCGTCACTTCCGCTCAGGGAGTAGGCAACTTTTGAGTTTCCGCAAATAATTTGTTAAATGTTTTAACTTTTATCATAAGTTTGACAAAAGATAAGCAACCTAAGAGCTTACGAAGGTATAGTATAGATTGTCAATTATTTTAATGTCATAAAAAACGTCTCCAACGCTAATACTCTAGTTAGAATCAAATGAATGAAGTAAACTTCATATCTATACAGAATGGTATGAAGTTAGCGTCATTTCCCTCATTTAATTATTACACTATTGTTGAGTGTGCCCATTTCGCAACAGTACCTAATTCTAACATATATTTTTTTAACTGTCAATGGAGTCGCAAATACATACAATGTTAAGAAACAACTATGCAGCTTAGATGATTTTAAATGAGTTAAAGCAAACATTCTTTTGTTTCAGGTGAAACGTTCAATCATGCTCAAAATGGCGGACGCCTGCGCTGACAGCTCGAAGCAGACGCGATTCCATGAGATGCACGTTCAAAGACACAACAACGTCAGCATTCTATATGCCGACATAGTGAATTTCACGCCGCTCTCGGAACGCCTGAGCGCGTCCGACTTGGTGAAGACTTTGAACGAGCTGTTTGGGAGGTTCGACCAGATTGCTCAGGTAAAAAACGTAGGCGTTTGTTCAATGTTGACTTGAAATTCTAGTGTAGGTACTTCTCTCTTGTATATTCAACAGAGAGAAATTAAATGCAATGTGTTAAAGGTATAATATATGAGATGATTTTAAAGATTAGCCAATAAATCGATTAACATGTAGGTAGCTTGTTCATTGGTAGGTACCTACCTATGTAGCAAAAATATTTTAGTTTGCGCCCTATTCCATTTCTACTGACATTGTTTTGGATAATAGGTCTGTACCATGATTGATTAACAAAGACTAAAGTAATTGAAAAACAAAAACTTTTCTTGAATTTAAAAGCTCTTCGACTAAGTACTAAGGAATCAAATAAGAATGGATAGGTACCTTCTAATAACGTGAAGTAAATTATCGATCATCGTTTTATTATTATTAAGCGTTCATAAGTTACACGTACATGCTGATTCAAGTAGGTAGACCTTTTATTACTGATCCAGAAAGTTCCATATTTTAAATCAAGAATGAATGTAGAAATAAATACGTTAGATATTAAATGGACATAGATTGAAACATTTAATTTTGTCTAATCTCAATGCTGAGATTCCAATTTTTAACTATGTAACCACCTTCCTACTGGGTGGAGCCATATATTACAAAGTTAGGGTAAGCAATCTCACTAGTTTACAACTTGCATTTATCCCGCGTAAGTTTCAAGTGATTTCTCACCGTCTAGTAGCATGTAGATTTGGTTGAATAATTGCGGAATAATGGTGACAAATAATGTGATTTAGATCCAAGAAATAATTAAAATAGTAAAACGCCTATTCAACGAGCCATTGCGACGTTTAAGGCTATAATAATATAATTAACACTGCGCACTAATCGTTTTAATGTAGGTATTGTTTTAACTGGTCTATCAAAGTCTGCGAACGTTGCGTGACATGTGACATCGCTGGTACACGTGTCACGGCAATTTAAAATATGAGCTTGTGTATTCCCGCTTTTATAAAAAATGTCTAAGTACCTACCTTAACTGGTAAAATTTTATATACGATCAGATTGTCACTTAACTGTTAACTGTCTTGCTTCAATTCAAATTAAGGTTTCGACTCTTTGGTATTGTTATACCTCCCGATAATCGTACTTTATAGATAACACTATTAGAAAAGTGTGACAACTCAAAGTGTCACTACATGAATTCAAATTTAGTGCAGACTTAGAGTTTTAAATTGAGTAACAAAATATTCCAAAATCAAATCGGAATACGAAAGAACTAGTGTTTCTTTTCAGAATTGGTTAAAACCATGAATGGTTGAGAGAATGGAACATACATTAATTTGGATGTAAGTGTTCAAAACGAGAAGTGGGCAGCAACCGTCATATTATAGCCAAAACTAGACAGATATTTAAAATAATATTTAAACTACGGTTCTGCCGTAAGTTAAATATAAATACAGAGTAATTTCTGACTTAACGTACCCGCTAAATTCACATAAATACATCCCTTTTAGCAAAACGGTAGGTAAATGTGTTTCTGAGAGCGCATTCAGACCCGGACCGTAGCTCAAGAGTTAAAACAACATTGAATAGGACTCAATTTGAAATTTCAATTCCAAACTGTATTATGTTTGGATCCTGTAAATGAAGCACGTTAAATTTCGTAATCAAAGTTTTACACTACAATTTTGCGATGCTAGTTGTTAGGCTTTCGGATATAATCATTTTGGGGGATTTTAGTATCCAAGATATTATAATACACGGTCTGACGTTTGTTTTGTGGAGAAGGTTTATATCAAAAAAAATAAAAGGTTTCCTATTTTTTTTAAATAGGTATTTATTAAAAAAATATGATTGTAGGTACGAAGTTCGTGTGGTTACCTACTTTACATTAAATAAAAGGCCGGAAAATAGGATCCTGTTACGGAACCCAAATAATAAAAAACATAATAGACCTGTTGACACAAAATAGAACAATACATCCCTATTAAGCAATTATTTTACAATGTGTTATTGATGCGCACGTAATTATATACGTAGAAATTACACCTTTTTTTGGAATAAAGATTCATTTATATTGAGTAAAATAACTAAGAAATTATGTGATAGATTGAAGAATGATAATATCATATATAAGTAAATAATAAATTAAACATTCAAACAAATAAATATATCTTAATATTTACCAATTCATAATTTCTGATGCCTTTGCGCTTAATTCCAATACGTCATAACTACGAAGGCATCAGAAATGAGTACCTTAAGATTAAAATACATACACCTATTGAATAAATAGTTATAGTGTTGGAATGAATAACCGCGAAGATTATAGTTAAAGCAGGTACCTACTTAGTTAAGAATAAATGCAAGGTTAAACTTGGACTCTAATTGTAACAAATTTAATTGTTTTTGAGTACGAGTTCGAAGGAGTTTAAAACAAAAGCAGCAATAAAAATGAAAATCAAAGTCGTCGGTACAAATAATACTTATTATGTAAATATATAAACAAAATGTCCAGCTAATTCATGCATGCATACAGTGTAATATTGCCCTTATAATAGTATAAACATATATATCAGCAGTTACAGTCGCCTGTCATGTCATTCAAAGTTTTAAGCGTATTAGCTACTTTACTTTTTATAATAAAATATAATTTAACGGATCATGGATAGCGATACGTGCTATGAATTTCAAATACGTAACAAATTAAATACTCTAAAAAGTCGTGACCCTTTACCAGAACATCTACAAAAATCTATTGAACAAATAATATTAAAAGAAGGTTTTCTAACACAACAAGTCGAAAGCAAAAACATTTCAACATTTGGAGGAAACTATATTTCGGATTTGTACGAAATCAATATTAAAGGCAAGACATTGGACGGTGATAAAAAGCTAGACATCTTTATCAAAAGTAAAATAAACGATGTTTTGACAATTCTTGATGTAACGGAAGCTTATTCTCATGAAACGTTCTTTTATGACGAACTTTCTGATATATACGATAATCTTCAAAATGCAAGAAAGATTCCCGTTAATGAGCGGTACAGTATGGTAAAAAGCTTTATTGCAGATAACCCTAACGCAATCATACTTGAGAATTTATCTGTCAAAAGATTCGGCACATTATTCCGCATGGATGTAGTTACTTACAAATTTGCTGAATTGTCGGTACAACAGCTTGCTCGATTTCATGGATTGTCGTGGGTTCTACAAAAAGAACAACCAGATTACTTCCAGAAAAACCTGAGTTCACTTAAGATACCCTACAGCATTTCAGAAACTTACATTAAATTTCTAACGAACATGATAGATTATACAAGAAAATATGTAGATTGCGCTACTAAGATCAAACTATCAAATTATGTCAGGCCTGCAATCAAAAAATTGAATAGTTACTTATTTGAAAATGAAAACGTAAAATGCTGCCTTTGTCATGGTGACTATCGAGCTAACAATATTTTGATGAAGAAAATTGTAAGTATTTATTTTTATAATAATTACGTTGTTACTAAAACATCCTATCTACGGAAGCGTCCTGTTTAAGAAAAAATCCTTACTATTTTGCCTCCCAAATTCTTTCAGGACGGTGAAGTAACGGAAGTTATTCCAGTGGATTATCAGCTATTATACTACGGGTGTCCAGTAATGGATCTTATTTACTTTATCTTTCCTGGCACCGATCAAGAATTCAGAAAGATACACCTCAATGACTTGAAAGATGCATATTTCAACAGTTAAACCAAGTTTCTGAATTATTTCGATATAGATGTTGAGACAATCTATCCTCAAAAAGAGTTTGAAGCCATATTCAAGGAAAGACTAGATTTCGGTCTAACAATTGGTCTACAGATGACTCCACTCCTTTTTACTGGTGAAGATGATGTCCCAGACTTTTCCAAGGTTGATTTGGATGAAATGTCTCTTAACCCAGATCCTAAAATGGAAGAAAGAGTCAAAGGACTCATCGATGATTTCGAGCAGTGGGGAATCCTTTAAATATCAAACATTTAAAAGATATGGTGATTGAATTGTAATAAATCATTCACTGAGCTAAATAAATACCTTAAGGAAATAATTATGACTATAACGTCGAAATATAAAGTAATTTTAACCAAGGCCATTATAATAATATCTAACTAAATTTATTCTCTAAACGAAACATTAAGTTGAAACATTGTCTTGGAAGTTTTCCTAGAATACTTTCCAACCGTACCAAATCAAATTACTAAACTCATAACGAGAGCAGAGACCAATCGTTTAAGATCGCAATAAACTAACTTTGGCCCCAGCGCCGAGTGAATTAAGCCCCGAGATTAAAGCGACATTGGCCACTCTAGTGGAAATAGCCAGTAACCGTATTTATTGAATTACAGCGGTTTTAAAAACAATTAAGGTGATTTGTATCCTTTTTATTGGACGCTCACGGTTTTTTTGCATGATACATTTTACTAGGTTTTATCTGTCCTGAGGGACATATTGCCATGTTTCATCGTTGTCATATACGCTTTTTTTATTAAGATAATAAACGTAATGTTATGTTAGGAAGTAATATGCCACAGTATTATTACTAAGAGAAATTTTCTAACTACAAGTCAAATGTTTATTGAAGAAAGTCTTAGTACAGGGTATTGTTTCGTAATAAGTTAATGGTGTAAATTATAATCTGGATACTGGATTGTTTTTAGTAATTCGATGAGTTTTTCCGATTTCAATAATTGGTTTGAAATTAGGTTTTTAGAGTGACTTGGCAGTTTCGTATTTTTTAATTTATCTATGAATAAATAGTTAAGTAACCTAGTATAAGTATTATTATTATCAATGCATGCTACAGTTTATAAATACTAACATAAATAGTATTAAATATCTTATGATACAAGTAAATATATTTTTATTTCATTATTTAAGTAGGTATATATAAATTTAAAAACATTTTGATTATTTTAATAAAAGTTTAACTTAAGTTAAGAAAACTGACTTTTTATCGGAACCTCAACATCTTAAATATCAGGTAAACTTAATTAATAAACAGAGCAATTGGCATAACTTTTTAGTCCAGTAAGCCCTTTTTTATGAATTCCTAATCTGACATTCTTTAACAAGGATTAATTATGCTGATCTTCATTTTGTTCCAGTGCCAAGGTTAGGTGGGCTAGTCTCGGAGGCTTTAGCTAGCCATACGGCGAGGGTTTAATTTAATTCCCTACCCTCTCTTAACACAGTATACATGTTATGTTTGCAAACAACATACAGAGAAGCTCACGCGATTTCCTTTGTACCATCACGTATGTAAGTTGTTCAGGACTTAAATTGTTTGTTGGTTCAAGAGTTTGTTTATTTTATATCTCGTGCTAGGATTACTCGTGGATTCGTGCTTTCGGGAAGCTTGTTGTATTGATAGTAAATAACTCTAAAATTTAACAAACTGTCTCAATTTTTAAAAGAGATATGAATTACAGATAAAAGATTAATTTCAGAATAAAATGTGTTGTCATTCTATTAAATGTAATATGATTAATTAGGTATTTTGGTATGTTTTAATTTTCTCGGTAAAGCGAAAAATCCGAAAAATTTATCTCATATTTCAGGGCTGTTTTAAAAATAATTGTTATATTCGAAATGTTTAATTACACGAGTTTGCCGAAAGCATTCCTCTACAGTAGGTATGCTATGTATTAGGGGTAATTAGCTCGATAATTACATTCTATTAAAGGTATTAAAGTTTTGCTTGAATAATTCCGTATCGTTTAATGAAATATGTAATTCTCTTACATAATTTAGTTTAAGTTTTGAAAATAATGTGACAAAAAAAGAGATTGTAAGTGTAAAAATACTTCGAAACTAAATTTGAATTAAAAAAAAAGAATTATTATTTGATGCTCCTAGAAAAATAGGAGGAAATTATTAATTTGTTCAAGGTTTCGTGACTACTTAAACAATGTTAAGTTTTCTTAATAAGCTAATAAAACTTAATTGACTTTAGAAATATTGCTGATCTAGGTAGGTTTTTATTGAAAAAAATACCGAAAGAATTTAATTGAATAAAATGACAAACATTTTACTTTATTATAAACAACCTCTCCATGCCGATATAAACAAAAGCACCAAATGCCATGGCTATTACAGTGTCCGCAGTTACTAAACTCCTAAGAGCCGCCTTTTACCGTAGCTATTCCTTTTGATATCGTTTTATACCTTTAAATAAATTCTTGAAAGCGCCGTATTGAAAGGGTCAACACAATGTCTTGGGAGATTACGGTTTTATGACTTAAGGTAAGATTTTCAAATATAAATTCGAGATAAGATTTTCAAGGTTCAGAGTTTGTACAGTTATAGGTAAAGATTTCTGTCCTAACTCTATGTTAATTATTTATCTGCAAATATTAAAAATTACTGATTGTTTTACATATTTTGAAAAGTGGCGAACAATAATACAGAATAAAATGGTGAATAAAAAACAGAACCAAAATCGGTAGGGATGCCACAGACAGACACACACGCACATACAGGCATACACATGTCAAACTTATTACAACCAGTCATTTCTTCGTCGGGGGTTAATAAATAATATAATTATAATTAATATTGAGAGGTTTACTTTGTTAGTAAACATTCGTAGTTATTGATGACTTTTTTGCTTAAGAGCGAGCGAAAAGTTGTCCTAAGATATTTGTTTCTTATCTAATATAAAAATCTAGTTTCACGATGTTACTGGTCGAACTTCTTTGAAACTTCTTGATTTTCATCATATTTCATAACTAATCGTAAAGTAGGTTAATAACTAATAAGCTTAAAAGTAAAAGTTATTTGTGATGTAATAATTTTTCGTTCTATATTAAAGACCGAACACCATTAGTGGGATCATTTTTCAGCCATCTATCTTTATGGAGTGACATAATGGCTCTTTGCACTTTGTTGCACTCTACACCATTTCATAATGACTACCTCACAGGGTTGTTTATTTAGGTTTGATATGTTTCTCTTCCTTAATTTTTAAAATGTTTTTAATCGATTATATCATTGCCTTTTTACTTTAATTTACGCACGTATCGCACCCAGTTATTGTTTCCTTTTCAAAGATACATACAGGTGTCATAATTTCTGATGCTTGCGTGGTTAGTATAATAACTGGAATTAAATTTAACAGCAAATATTCAACGCTACCACCACCACGACGTTTCAAATCTATTTCATTTCAACAAGGTGGTTAAATACAATTCCTACTCAGCGGCTGTTACTGGATAAGTCGCGCTAAATATCACGTGAAGTACTAAACAAAATTGAACTTGAAGATTCTGAACCCCCTACAAGTTGAAAATGTATTGCTGTTCTTGTGTATTTTGTCGGGATACAATTTTTATGACCTTTGATGAACAAATTTCATGCGAATAAAATATATTGGTGTCCTTGTATATTTTGTAGCGGTACAATTTTTATGTCCTTTAATGAACAAATTTCATGCGAAGATTAGGTACCTACTCCTGAGAAAGTTTCACGTCGCCGCGTCGTTGAGAAAACAAAACAAAGTTAATCAAGCACCGTTGTGAGAGGAACTTTTATTTTTATTTAAAACAAGTTTGGACAAAAGTAAATATTAAACCCATTTCTCCGTAGCAATGTGTGGATAACTATTTTTAGAGATTTCATTAGAAGTCAGAAGATGGAGACATTTTGCTAGCTTTATTTTGTTTTGCTTCTGAACTTACATCGAGTTTACAATAAGAATATGTGGTATAGGTACATGTTAAATATTTATGCAATTTAAACGAATTATTCTACGTTACTAGTGGTACCTATATTCCAAAATATTTTGATCCAGCAAAAGCTGTAGGTACTTAAATATTTATTAAGTGTTCATAGTTAGGTACGATGATGGTAATATAATGGTAACTTCTAAATATTGTTCTTAGTATTGAAGATCTCGGTAGGAATTCGTGTAATTTAGCATAACAACGTAATTATAATGTGTTATAATTGAGAAATAAATATACTTAATCTAATCTAATTTTCCATCGTGAAGGTCCGATATATGTATACTATTTCATATAGGTACCTACTTTTTTTTTATAATATTATCTCACAAGTAAATATGTAGGTATGTACCTACCTATTAATAATATATATTTATTTCGTTAATTCTTAATAAGCGTATTGTCCACAGGAAAACCAATGCATGAGAATAAAAATCCTCGGTGACTGCTACTACTGCGTTTCTGGTCTCCCAGTCTCCAGGCCTAACCATGCTTATAACTGCGTCAACATGGGACTAGCAATGATTGATGCCATAAGGTAATATGAGAAACTTACAAAATATTCAAGTACCTGTTACTGTTATAAAGAAGGCTTTATGGCCTATTATGATTTGTTGACAAGAACCAATCAAGTCGACAATGTAACCAATATATGACAGATCACCGCGAAAATGAACCGACATGGACATGACAAGATGTCAAGTCGAGAAGTGAAGAAGTGAGAAGTGGGTTCTCATGGTGTAAACGTCAGCACGCTGCCGCTAATAAAGGCAAGGGCGTGGGTTCGATTTACACTGAGAGTCTCAATTTTTCTACTCTTGTCTTAGTACAAAATATCATTATAATTAATGTCTAATGGTATTGAACCAAAAAAATATCGATCTAATTTCGATTTAATATTAAGTCGGGATAATTCATTATACGCTTGCTACAGTTAAATAGCTGTCTGTACCTATAGCTGTGGAACTCCAAGCAACCATTGGATATCATAACACTCATTATGAATTCTTCTGGAAATGTTCCCGTGAAATACTAGAGTTATATTTTCTAGGAATAGATACCTAGTATCTTAGTATGACTGTGTAAAGGAAAGATTTGTATTTTTATATTAGGTATATAAGATTACAAACATACACTGTTTGTAATGAATAAACTGTTCTGATTTCAAAATGTTTATCATCATCATCAAATCTTTTAGCATTGGAAAGCTACCTGTACTTACATTCACCCTGAGTAATAAAGGCCAAAGAAAATTTTGAAAAAAAAAATGGGATCTGTGTGTAGTGGGCCGCTAATTATAAATAAATAGGTAAGTCTGAATATTAATTTACAGATTTGTCCGGGAAGCTACGGGTTTTAACGTCGATATGCGTATAGGCATCCACACTGGTAATGTGCTGTGCGGTGTGCTCGGTCTAAGAAAATGGCAGTTTGACGTTTGGAGCGATGACGTCACGATGGCGAACCACATGGAGTCCGGTGGGATTGCTGGGTAAGTGGATAAAAATAATTCTGAATAAGATTTTTTCTTTGGTATTTATTATAAAACTGATGATATACTTAACTATAATATACCTTCATTATAAAAGGAATATTTTGTTATTATAAAAAGAATATGTTTATAGAATAATCTCCCAACTTCCATTAGGCAATCGCAATGTATCACCCCTTTCAAATCTGGTTTGACAAAGTATTGGCTTCATGTATGAACTATTTATTTTATATTGTGTTATGTGTTGTGTTATAGTAAAAATATTTACATTTTATCTTATATTTTCTACCTATGCTATAACTTTCATAATCTCTCAATCGCCCAAAAGCTAACTGAAGGAGATCTCTTAAAAGGATATCTTCGCTTTTGTACATTTGTATTATTTTCGCTTCAACCTCTGTATTTATTTTGCTGTGCTATAAACAGTTTACATAAAAGAAGATGAGGATTTAATAGTGCGATATTCTAAAAAAACGGAAAACAGGTTATGATTTTGAAAATTGTGCTGCTAATTAGTGTTGGTACGACGTTTTTTAATTATTGTTCCATGTTTTAAAAGCAAAATATACGGCGTAAAATACTATAGCATTAGATTTTAAAATCCTCTAGAGCAGGGTTTCTTAACGTGGGGTCCATGGACCCCTTAGGGGTCCGTAGCTTGTATGTCGGGGGTCCGCAGTAGGTCAGCCAGTCTAAGCATATTTATTAGTACAGAACATATCGTAACATATTTTTTTTTTATTTCCAAAAATATTTATGGGTGGGGTCCGTGGTATAGTTTAAATTGTAAAAGTGGTCCGTGACTGCAAAAAGGTTAAGAAACCCTGCTCTAGAGCAAAATAAACAGTACTTTAATCCACGGGAGTTTACCTGGATAAACTGGAATTCACGTTTTTAGTACGAATCCTTTTTTTTGTCTATTTTTCAACATAGTTAAGATAATAATGTTTACTATGGGAAAATGAAAATTAATTTACAGCTCACTTAGCGCCATTAATGTGCTCTGCTACTTTTATTTAATTAAATAAAAGTTTGTGGTCATTAAAAAAATATAATAAAAGATGTGTCAGTAGACGCAAAAACGGGCCATCAAATATATCTAGTCTACCTAGGCCTATGGTATCTGTCAAATGTTTACAAATATGATTAATGGCTGTGTATTTAAATGTGGTATGTTTATGGAACGGTTTTTTAAGTGAAACGGTATGAAAGTTATATTTCTTGTTCATATAGATTGTAACTACATACGTAGTAAAAGTGCATTTACACAATAGTTGGAATAAAACAACCATAAACGGATTTAACTCGCGTATTAAATTTTATTCGCTGACGTTTCGAAAACTTTACAGTTCCCATATTCGTAGCACTGCTGAGCTGACGATGGTCTAACGCTAAAGCCTAAGCGCGTATAGTTTTCGAAACGTCAGGCAATAAAATACGCGAGTTAAATCCATTTAAGTATAGTTGTTTCATTCGAATATGTAATCACGAAGGCATCAGAAATTATTTTTTACTCAATAGCTTTCTATAAATGAAACTTGCCCTATGGAGAGTGGATAATTAGTTTTTTCCAGCAGGATGAGTTCAGAGAAAAGCTTTCACCGGGCTACCTGCCCACAACCTTTTAGCTGCAACTGACTCAATTTAAATATTGCTGTCCCTTTAGGTCTTCCGTTCATTTATTTCTATTATTAGATTATTTATATTTAGTGACGTGACCTTTTTATTTATTGAAGGGGGAACTTTATGGAATAAAAAAAATATAACGGTTTTAACTCACATATGTGAATGACTATATACATTATGTTATTATTTAACGTTTTGATGCATATCATTGCATAAATTAATTAACTTAATAGACATAATGATGGCATCGTATAGTTGCATACATTATCTTATCTACACTCATTTCATGAATCCCCGGTGATTTGTTAAAAAGCCGCACGTTATTAAAAGGTAATTTACAAAGCAAAAAGTATTGTAATAAATATTTGATTCTTTAAAGTAATCAATTAATACTCTGTCAAATTCCTTGTAATAATTAAAATTGGTTGGGTATTTATTTTAATTGCGGATTTATAAATGAATGGATTTGAATTCCACCGAAACAGTCTTACAATTTGTCAAGGTTTAGTTCACTATAGGAAAGTTGTATGAATTGATGAGTTCGATTAAGTATTATATCTAAGTAATATTTAACAGTTTACTTATTTATTTTAATGCAATTATTAGTTAAACTATACAATTTACTTACTTAATTTAGATATTATTAGGTACTTACATAGTTTATGAATAATATAATTAATATAGGTACATATATAATATATGTATTTTATTATTTAACATTTATAACGGAACATAATAAAATTTGCATAAAAGTTTGTAGGAGACCTATCTGTATATTATTACAACAAAATCTAAAAATTCAGTTGGCCGGCTGTTTGTTTAATGTTCATAAATTGTATCAATCAAATAAAAGTATCTCTTTATTTGTATCTCTGAAGTCAAATTGTTTAACAAGATACCTTTAGTGTCGATACGAAGATAGTATTTTTTTTATTTTCACATTTTCAGGAGAGTTCATATCACGAAAGCCACCCTACTGCAGCTGGGAGGGCGGTTTGAAGTGGAGCCTGGAGACGGAGTGTCGAGAGAGGGCTACCTAGCAGATCACAAAGTTGAGACATACCTCATTATACCACCAAAGGTCAGTCACATCCATACCTACTTTATTGCAATAATATTAGGCAATAAATAATAATTTTGGACAAATCACGCCCATTGATCCAGCCCTAAAGGCTTGTACTGTGGGTACTAGACGGATAACCATACATATAGGACATCCAAGATCCAGGTAGGTAGCTACAGATTTTCGCGTTTATATCTCAAACATCTTCTGCTGAATTTGAACCAGCAACCACCGGTTTCGTAGTCAGGGGCTCTGACCACTAGACCAACAGGCCACAATTCAATCAGTGTTAAGGATGTATCAACTATCCAGACTATAGATAAACATAAGACATCCTAGTCTCGGGTATAAATGCTTGTGCGTTAGCTTTTGCATCTCGCAGGATTTGAACCTGTAACTCCCAGCCTCGTAGTCACGTTACTCACCATTACTGACCTGAGATTTGTGGGCCTGTTATACAATGCATTTGTGCTTCAACCGACATTTAATTAAGTACATCATTATAGCTCATCGTTGCTGATTAAGGGCGGTTAATTAGTATGATTAATTATTATAATAATATTTATAATGGTATTATAATATATTGCGAAATTTACGTGAGAATAACTAGCTGATCCAGCGACTTATGCGCCGCGTTTTTTGAGATTTTTTATCAAAAAAATTAGGTTAATTGTAGAAGGGTGAAAATTTAAGGTTGTATGTATTTTCCAATGGTGAATCATGAAAGAATAAAGACAAAAAAAAATATCTATCAATTTGAGGGTGACTCTTAAAATTTAGATTTAAATTAATTACCTATTCATAAATATTGGTCCAGACGTTTCGAAGGAGTTTGGTAACAAAAAACCGGGACACAAGAATTTTATGTGTTAGAAGTAAAGTAACCTTACATAATGTACACTTACTTTGATGTCGAAGGTGTTAGTTGAGTGGTAAATTTAAGCAAGGTCATTAAATTCGGACAAAATCCCGTGAAAGAATCTTGCCAAGGGAAAATGAGTAGTCCTTGACTGCTCTGCATTCTTTATTATGTCGTCAAGGTTGGTAAATAAAAATGAATACCCTCATTTAATTTATTTTTCTTTGCAAATACAACGCCGTGGTACGGTTAATAGGAAAAGCTACAACATAAAGTACCTACATGTTTTTTTTACAAAATGGAGATTGCAATTTGAAGCTCAAATTTGAAAGCAATTTTTCCGGAATGCTTTTTTACTATAGTACCTACATGCGTTGGTTTCTTAATTTACTTTTCCTTCGCTGCACTGACTTAAGTTTCTATGAGAACATTTATTTTATAAAAATACAACTCACGTCTCTTTTCAGTGGCGGATTTACATTAATCTTTTATTACATTACGGGACTAAGATTATACTCTAAATCCTGTCACGTGTTTCTTAGAACGATTCTTAAAATTTGTTTCCCTTTGAAGACCATCTTTTGATCTTTTATTTGTAATTTATCGCAATTAAGTATCCATTTACCTTTTCAAGGTAATAGTTCAAGAACCTTTCATTCTATATTCATTGATCGTTACATTACCGTTTGATCGTTTACTTAGTTCCGGTCAGATAAGGGAATGATAAATAATTCAGACTAATATATCAGTTGATCTAAGTTTTTTTCTTTTCTGAATTTTACTAAGTCATAATGGAATAAGGAAAATGGCATTTCGAATTTATCTCCCTTTTGAGGATTTGGATATTTAAATCATTTTATTTGCTAAATCACGGTGTGAAATGAAATGTTTCCAGCAAATTTGAAGTAGGATAAGAGCTTTTATTACTACAATAGAGCTCTTAGATTCTGACAGCTCGATGAATTAGCATAAGTGTTCTTACTGAAGATGATAAATTTTCTGCAACATTCGGTACGCTAAACAAGCCTTAGCTCAAATATTAAGAAGTAACATGAAGATTTGTGAAGCCTTAAAAAGAATTTGGTAAAAAAGATGAATGCTAATCTTTAAACAATGTTTTTTCGACTCAACATTTCTCTATTTCATGTTAAAACTGCTTCTGACCATCTAATATCTTTAACCTTCATCCTAAATTGAAAATAAGTAACAATTAGTCTTACTTTCCTTCAGTTTATAAAACCAGACCTGACATAAATTTTCATGTATTACCTACGTTTCTATCCTATTTAATATGTTCCTTACTTAATACGTGTTCCGCTCCCTAGGACGCGTTCAGAATTAATGTGTAATTTATAGCTAATACTTGTCATTATATTCAGCTTAGACTATATCGAAAACATTAGGAAAGTGATTAGGCTTGTTTTTTATAAAAACGGCGAGGTTTAAAATATAGAAATTTAACATAAAGGCTACAAAATTCTCAATAATATCTTTAACTTTTTATTTACCTACTACGATCAATTGAAATTTGATCGATATCTTTGATTCAATATCATTAATTTAAATGACAATGATATTTGTTTTTGTCTTGGTATAAATATCACTGTCTTTAACTTTGTCAATCTATTATGTTAAATTTTCCATAAGTAGTTGAACTTTAAAATAGTTTCAAGAGCGGATTCATCTAAACTTAGGAACAACTTTTAGAACACTATATTATTATACACACAGATGATATTAAAGATGCTAGTTTTTCCTTGTTATAGAAAATAATCTGAACAATTTTATTCAAACCATATAACGCTGGCAGGTCCAATCGCCAAGCGATATATGTCAACGTTCACGAGAATTGGCAATTTCCGGTATCTATTCGATTCGTATATTTGCCTATAGAATGTTGTACAATTTATATTTGAAATGGGCTTTGTGGTTTTGGCCTGACTGGACAATAATTAAAGCTTTAAGTAATATAGAGATACTAGCTTCTGCCCGCGATTTCGTCTACGTGGAATAGTTACTACTCCCCTCTTAATATAGCCTATAGGCTATATTCTATACCTTCCTCGATAAATGGGCTATCGACAACTGAAAATATTTTTCAAATCAAAACTGTATTATCAAAGGAAAAGAAACAGACTTTTCAGTTTTATAATATTATTGGATTCCTAGTATTCCCAATTGATTTATAATTTTCTAATTTCTGATACTTTCGCGGAAATTTTACATTGGAATGAAACAACTTTTAACGGATTTAACTCGCGTATTTTATTTTTGTGGCTGACTTTAGCATAAGACTATTGTCAGCTCAGTCATGCTACGATTATGGAATCTGTAAAGACATGTCAGCCAATAAAATAAAATACGCGAGTTAAATCCGTTAAAGTTGTTTTATTACAATTTTAATTTTGTTTTCTATATTACACAATGTGTTATATCTACGATCTAAATACCTATTTGTGCTTTTTGGTGCGGAGTACTTACATTATAATAATTGATATCGTTGTGCCCTCATGAATATTTACAGTGTTTATTCACAGTCGACAAAGCCTTGTCCGGCAATGTAATGGTTATTTGACATATACACACATACATACCATGGTACCTACCTTTTTACAATTACTAGGCTAACTAGTAACAGTAACAACCGTGTGTTACTAATAGCACAAATTTAAATTGAAATATTACTTAGATACTGTAGTTCAATTATATTATGGGACCTATGAAGATTTTTAATGACTTCTTTAACTATATTTCTTCCGGCAATTGCTTTAGACGCTGCTTTTCTGGAATAGTGTCACAACTCGAAATGTGTTACCATTCTGAATTGAAATTTATATGTGACGGTTCACAATCTTAAATGGAGTAACAAATTATTTTGAGTTGTGACACTATTCTAGAAAAGCAGATTGTGTTGAAAAAGACTTATAGAACTTTTGTTTCGTTTTTAAACAAACAATCTATAGTCTATCTGAATATCTATCTAATGCAATCAATTGTAATACTTAAGTAAGGACATTGTTTCGATTACCTCTTCCAAACACCCCCCAATCTGAACTTACAGTTCAGTATCTAGTTATCGGTGCTCAAACCCGTCTAACCGAATTTACTTTGGATACCCCGTGCTTACGGACCCTAACATAATCTGGAGATCAAAGCCTCCGATACTCTGGATTGTCTTAATTGTGCTAAGTTGGAGGGTTTTATTGAGTTAATATCAGTGTTATTACGAATTTTAGGACAGATTGTAATCAGAGATTGTGGTTTCCTTTTTTTATGGGTTATATCTTTCTTTGAGGTTATAATTTGACTTGGCTTTAAGGTTTGAGTATATATTCAGGTAACATTCTGACTAAAAGTGCTTACTTTATTCATTTGCACGTTATGTTTAAAATACATACTTGTATTTAAAATACATATTTTAATTTTAGTCTAGTACCACATTTTAGTTCCCCAACAAATATATAAAATATTAATTACTCATTTTGGTACTCTCATTATTAAGAAGAACCTGATACTTTCCTAACCATAAAAACAGGATATATAGTATATATACCTACATAATTATTAATCTAAAGTATAAAATTTAATGTAAATTATAACCTTGTAAATACACTGATATTAAAATGGTATCAGATATAAAAGATAACCCTTACAAAACTCCAAACTTTAGAGTACTTTCCAAACTTTTGACTAATTATAATAATATAATAATATTGGTTTCATAGAACTTCAGGTTTTGGGGATCAGGAAGGAAAAAAAAAATGTTTTTTTTTTATATATTAACCCGTTTCTTCTCAATGGAGATTTTATCAGAACCGGTATTTTCTTCTGATCTTCATGAGAGCTTGTAAAAGCCTAAACTGGATTTCATTTTGATTTATTGTCTTACGCAGAAACCCCACGGCATATCAGAAAACGGTCGCCTTTCCGTCTGTACGGTGGATCGTAAGGCAAGTATTGTCTCCTCGATCTACAACGACGTGTCTCCAACCAAGCCTAAGGACAGCATCAGTCCAGCTCCATCGCAGCACAGCTTCGAACAAGAAGCACCTGTGTCTAGGGTTTTAAGAACGGAGTCTATGAGAACCTCTATAACACCATCTGGAGGTGAGTACCTACTTAAAAGGCAGTGTGTAACTATGAAGGTGTCAATATCTGTTATGAATGGTGGAGTCGACATCTTGTCATGTCGTCGGCGTCTTATTCTCGCGGTGATCTGTCAAAAAACATGTCGATGTCATCTCTTATTTCTATATGTCGATAACGATACCCACTGACACGACAAATCTTCTACTTGTCGAAAATGTTCTCAATGTAATGACCAAATTTCGACTCGTCAGTTCATCATATTGATTTTGAACAAATAATAAACTATTGTTTGGGCAAGCCTAAATCAAAAATTAATTTTATTTTATAGTGACAAGCATCGTAACTAAATGAATTTTATTTTTTAGATCTTAGTAGACGTGCTTCAGTCAAAGTGGAAGGAGCTAAGACAGTGGCTTTTGATAATCAAGCGACGAGTCCTGGGGAGGGTCTAGGCAATGGAGTAGTACCTGTTAGCACTAAACCTAAAAGCCGAAGTGGATCTATCATAGGTGCTATTAGTCCTATTATGGGCACAGGTAATCATAACTAATGACTTATATATGCAATTTTGCGAAACTGTTATGATTTCTACAAAAAATGTTATCTAGGCTTTTTTTTATCTGTTAATAAGGTATTTTAAAAAATCTTACATCTTTGTATTTTTCTTCAGAAAATTGCTCTGGACTAGACCTATGCCTAGACTATGATACGATGGACCTCGTTCCACCAAATCTATTTTCTAGAATGTTAAGTACAATATCAACTGAATCGCAATGTTAGTTCCTTGAAACAAAGTGATCATCCAGTGTAATGGCCCTACTGTGTTTAATATATCACTTATCCATATTTGTTTATTCTAATACATTCTACGATTTCCCCATTTTTATGAATTTAGTATGCATTTGAGTACCAAACCTTTTAGAAATTTTATGTCTCTCATATAGATTCGTGTGTGTCTTGATGTATCATTCTCATAAACTATTGCAAGTGTTTTTCACTCCCTTTTTATCTTGACCATTTTGACAGTTTCTGTAAACATTGTTTGTAATACAGTTTTATTTTTAAATTTCAGCTATACCTGGAGTACCAACTAGGTCTCGTCCATCCAGTAAAATGACAAAATATGTGGAATGTTGGGGAGCCGATAAACCTTTCGCTAACATTACAGATTCTACATTAGCTAAGAATATTGGCATATCAGTAAGTTTTGTGAATTAATATCGGAATGAAAGTCTGAGGACATTATTCTAACACAATTTTTTGGACGTAAAATAAACTGTAGTTTTTTCAAAATCAGTACTTTAGAGTTCTCAAGCTTTGCATTTATGGTGCTCTATCCCTTCGCGCGAATAATTTTGACCCCAAAGAACTTTTAATTAACAATTTTTTATATTTAAATTTTCAGAGTCTTGCCATGATTGAGCAGAACTTATTACCTCAAAGGACTACATGTTGCGATTGTAGGTTAGTATTTTTTGACATAGTACCTGTAATATCATTATGAACTTTTACATCACTTTATCGCGTTTTTTATTATGTTATATAATTAATTGTTAGTGTCCTTTTTAATTATTATTTGCAGTAGTAACACAGAAGGCATGAACCGCGTCACCCTTTGGTTCACCCGCGGTTCCCAAGAGCGTCAATACAGAAACCAGCCCGACGAGCATTTCAAATACAACGTCGCTTGCTCAACTTTATTGTTCATACTACTGGCAGTTATTCAACTGCTGACTGTTGAAAGGTAAGATAAAATATAATGAAGTCATGTAAAAATCTCTTGGGATTCCGTGTGTTTTTAATTTCCATAGATGCTATTACCATAATTATATCCATTTCAAGATGTTATGGTTTGTAAATTGTAATGCTGAAATGTAAATTTACTAGTTAAGATTAACTTAAAAAAATCTATTGATGAGAGAGAACCTATAATTGGCTTTTCATTACTTTTTTAATACCCTTATTATAATCTATTGGTTGTTGGTATCCCATAAATAAATAATCAAAATCAGGCTAAAGCCTGAAGAGATATACAGTATCTAGTAGTTGAATGATATATCTACAAAAGAAACATGAGACGAAGATGTTTCTTATCGGGTTGTTCCGCAGGCATCTATTCCTATTAGAAAGGCGCATTTTAATCTTATTTCGGAGTGCGAATTCTATTGTGAAAAAATCTACCTATATTAAATATTTTATTTTCAGGAGTATTGTCCTCTACGCGTCCTTCGGCCCTACGCTCTTCACTCTGCTGGTGTTCGTGTATTTGTCCTGGTATGACGGCAAATTCCCCTCAATGCACCCGATGTCTGACCTCCCGGTGTTGGCTGACGACCCCTATGCAGACAACTGCACGAAACCTGGCCAGGTATGTAAATATAATGAAGTATAAAAGACGTATTTCACCCTGAATTAATAATGATTATACGTCATTTAAAACCCGTGCATACTAGGTATTTTATATCTTTGCTTAGCAAAGTTTAATAGGTGTTTTGTAATATAATAATCTTGCAATCTAAGTAGCTAGAACGTAGTTGTTAACAAAAGAAATATATAAAGCGATGCTTGAAGTTGGATCAGATCTGCACTTTCAAAAGGTTAATGAAACAAAATACATAGATTTTTTCCGAGCTATGGAATTATTCGTAACTAAATTGGCGAATGGATTCCCAGGGTTGTGGATTTAAATGCCAGCATAGGTTTTTTTATTGTGTAGCGCTATGTGCAGTGATAATTATAATATATGATATTGTTGAAAATCTCACTTATATTTTTCAGGTGGTGACGAAAAATCGATTTATAAGAATCACGATGTTTCTTGTGTCTGTGCTGCTAATAGGCGCGTGCGCAGTGATTAATCTCGTGAGTATCTATCTCGTTATAATACCGAAATAATGTAAAATATATATAAATTAATGATGGCAAACCTTTAGGAACTTTCGAAAAGTACCTAGATGTGAAAATTTGAGCCTACTCGACATTTCGCTAAGCGATTATATATAAGGGGGGCTAGACAAGTGCCCAACGTTCAACGTTAACGTTAAACGTTAGCACCAAAATGTATGGGATTTGACATCCGCGAACGTTTGTGACGTACGTGACAGCCGCTCGCGGATGTCAAATCCCATACATTTTGGTCCTAACGTTTAACGTTAACGTTGAACGTTGGGCACTTGTCTAGGGCCCAAGAAGTGTTAGGTTGGTCTAAGTCTGTAGAAAGGTGATGATGATGCTGCTGATAATGGTAATGATGATGACTATATCGCCTAAATACGATATTCGTATTACTAATATAAGGAGACACTTGCTTCTCGAAAAACCAATTTTAACCTATTTATCTTTGTATTGTTATGCGGTATAATAAATCATATTGTATTAATCAATTTCAGTTTACTGAAGACATCACCGGCAATTACTCTGAGGACTTCGGCGATAAACCTACAGGAATACCGCTACAGGAAGCACCTGTAAGTAAATAGGAAATTGACAATGAAAGACCTCGAAACAGGTTGCCAATTGACAATAGCAAAAGAACGAATGTAAAGTTACCTATATGGAATCCATGTAAGCAAACGAAAACAAACCAAGTAACTTTTTGTTCGTTCACTATTATTTATCTTGAGTAGAATACCCGCTAGAATATCTCTTTATTGAGGTAAAGCTGTGAGTTACTTGTTACTAGGTTCTGCCCGTGACTTCTGACCTTGGGGGTGAATTCTCAAAATTATTCGTGTTTCCCTATGCTACAAAAGGACCCCTTTGCAAAATTTCAAGTTGCGTGATAAATGAACTTCTCTATTAATATAGATATTTATAAATCTAATCGATCTCTCTCCATCAAGTAAACTGTTATACTTAATTGTTTCATTAATGATAATTTGTTTCCAGAGCTACGTATACAGTTCCGTGCTGACACTGGCGTCGATATCCGTGTTCCTGCGAGTCGGGTTTGTGTTGAAGCTGGTCGTGATGGCCGCGGCGCTGGTCACACACATCACACTCTTCGCCACGGCACACATCTTCAACTACTACCCGCATGACCTCAAAACGGAGTACGCTCTATTCGGACTTATAGCTTCGTGAAGTTGATAATGAATTATTGTTATTATTATTTTGGACCTTTAGGAGCTAAACAATATTACTAAACTATAATAGTTTCGGATGACTTCGCGGCTAGCACACATTGAAATAAAACAACTATAACGGATTTACCTCGCGTATTTTATTTGCTGAAATTAAAGATAGACTGTTGTTAGCTCAGTCGTGCATGTGGGAACTGTAAATTTTTCGAAACGTCACCAAATAAATCCGTTGTAGTGGTTTCATTCCAATATCACTTTCATCTGGATGCTCCACTTTAATTATGTATTTTTCTAAGATCCCAAATTTGTCACAATCTTGAATTAATTAGATGTATAACTTGGGTTTCAGATTCTCACTATACGCGGTGAAAGCTGGTTTGATCCTGATATTCGTGGCAGTCTTGCTCCACATCCTGGACCGTCAGATCGAGTTCACCTCCAGGACTGACTTCCTTTGGAAGGACAAACTCAAGTTTGAGCAGGAAGAGGTGGAAACAATGAGGGGAATCAATAAGGTACCTAGTAATGCAAGGTTCGGTATAAGAAAAATATTTATATTCTTATCTCTTATTTGTTAATGACAAGCATAATAAAATAAATAACCAATCAAATCAAATTTAATAAGTAGCTACCAAATATTATCTCACATTTATTACCTATCATTAATAAATGAGGACGTACATTTCTTATACCGGATCTTAGACTAATAAGTATAATAAAATTAATTTAGATTTAGTTAAAGTATTATTGACTGTCATATTATTATATTGCGGTCAGTCCGTTTTAAAATGAGGTTATAAATTTCCAGCAGCGAATTTGTCCTAAGGCCCAATAGAACTGGGCAGGATATCAAGGTCATTGATACACTAATGAGATGTGAAAGCTAAGGCTAGAGCTACTAATAGCACTTATATGACCTAGAGTAGGCTTGACTACAAATCTGTTACTGGCCATTTCTCCTTTCTTATTAAATAACTACATCTATCGTTTATTGCTCAGTTTCGTGCGAGATATATGGTGTGATTTTACAATTTTCGTTTTCAGATCCTCCTCGAAAATATCCTTCCAGCTCACGTAGCTCAACACTTCTTAACATCCGTAGCTTCAGAGGTAAGTTAATATGATTATTTACTTAAATCAATGTTAGGGGATCATTACGAGTGATATGATTCTTAATAGTAAAAGGAAGAAGGACTTGAAGTAAGGACAATACAGACATTTAAAACAACAAAAATAAAATCAATTCAAGAACTTATTTACTTACTTAAATCTTATCCAACAAAGTCAAAAAATTGTACTAGAGACGTTTTTGTACACTGGTTTTCAATGGGGCCAGAGGAGACAGTGTATTGTGATAAGAGATCATTGTAGTATGAAAACAAGGGCGTGCATTCCACAATGTCAGGAATTTATGAAGTGCCTACCTTGGCTCGGTAAACGATCGGCTGTGCGCCCACTGCACGCATCTGTATGATGGGTAATGTGACTAAAATTGTGTGCTTTGTAGTTTTATGCATAATGTAATCCAGTACCTTTCTCAAGAGATTTACCAACATGTTGTTACAGGAGGATCTATATCACGAGCGATATTCCTGCATAGCGGTGATGTTTGCTTCCATACCCAACTACAAGGAGTTCTACGATGAAACAGACGTCAATAAACAAGGACTCGAGTGCTTGAGATTACTTAACGAGATCATCTGCGATTTTGACAAGGTACATAATATTATACCCGTTCATTTTAAGGTTACTCAGCGACATGGGAGTGCATTCCATAAAGGCACACAGTAAGAAATTTATGAACTGCCTGACTTGACCCATACATGCGCAAGCCGCAATGCACGCCCCTAATTAACGCAAATGGTAAAACATATTCCTACTTTAGGTAACAGTGGAACTAAAAGTAATGTTACCTATTTATAAAATTTTTCAGCTTCTACTCAAACCGAAGTTCAGCTGCATAGAAAAAATCAAGACTATAGGAAGTACCTACATGATTGCGTCGGGCCTAAGACCAGGAAAAGAAGATCAGACCGTAAGTTCTGAGAATTTATTTTTTAATCTAAATCTCGTGTCTTTTTCTTTGTTACCTAACAATCGTCAGAGAGGATTATGCTCGTGACCTTACAATATCGGCAATGGTGGTAAATATTCTGTTTTAATATACCTATTATTTTTGATGATACATGTGTATATTATGTAATATTTGGTTTTTTCATATTCTCTCTGTTTAATTTCAGGATGCAAATAGAAAAGAGGAGCACACAGTCGCTATTCTAGTAGAATTCGCAATTGCTCTGATGACGATTCTGGATCAGATCAACAGGGAGTCCTTCCAGAGATTTAAATTAAGGATAGGTATGTTTATTCATCACTAGCTGACCCAGCGAACTTCGTACCACGTTTACCGTTTTTTTTTTACTCCTTTTTTCCAATTTTTTTTCACCGTACAAACCTTCCCTGGAGTTCCACGAACATTTCAAGACTAAAATCAGCCAAATCGGTTCAGCCGTTCTCGAGTTTTAGCCAGACTAACGAACATCAATTCATTTTTATTTATATAGATTATAATAAAATAGTTTAAAATTTTGATATATTATATTAGCCAGATTTATTTAGATTAGATATTACGTTTAAAATTTTATTTAAGTCAAAATTCAATCCATATCTTTCATAAATGGTTCTCGAAAAAGATTCAGATTTTTAAATTTTGCTTCAATAATAGTTGTAATCAAGGGCGTTTTTTCCATACACTATCGACAATGTGGAGTGCCTAGCGTACCGCCTTATTACGCATTGTCTCACTGCACGCACCTGGGTGAATAGAAAATTACAACTAAGCGAGTAAAATTTTGTTGTATAATATTTTTTAGGTTTAAACCACGGACCAGTTATAGCTGGTGTAGTGGGCGCTCAGAAGCCTCAATACGACATTTGGGGTAACACCGTGAATGTGGCTTCCCGAATGGACTCCACCGGGATCATGGGCAAGATGCAGGTCACTGAGGATACCGCAAAGTAAGACATAAGTACATATATATGTTCAATTAGAGAGATAGTATTAAATGAAACAAATGAATGTCGCGGCAAACGTCAAACCTATTTTAATCCTCGTCGGAGAAAGTATGACGCGTAAACACCTATAGATAAGTATTTTTCTTTGTTTACTATTATTGAATACTTGTTATATATCTGCTTTTCTTAGTACATTCTAAAACTTAATTTGTTCATACAAGCCCTGGACATGTGCCATTTGAACACGAATGAAAAATGTAAGGAATTGACATGAGCGATTAAAAACTGACAACGTCACTTTTCGTTAACTTGCTTTAGTTCCATCCATTTTGATTCGTTTCGTTTAAGGTTAACGCGAAACTATATCACCTTGATTACCCCCCAAGTAAGGTCGTTTAGCCCGCAAGTATGGTTAATGAACGCCATAATTGATGTAATAGCATTTTCGTTTAAGAAGTTTTGCTAATCTATTAATACAGGCGTGTTTTTTGTCGCTACATAATAAAATTCTGTTACTGTGAAAACAATACAAACAATAAATAAATGAATGTCTTTGGACAACTTAGTTAGAATTGTTATATTCAAGAGATTGCATGCAACGTCTGGTAAAATCAGTGTGAAGGTACAAATTGGTTCCCACTTAGCATATTATCACGTGACGACTTTTATACATTTTACAATGCT
This sequence comes from Polylopha cassiicola, assembly GCA_038024825.1. Lineage (NCBI taxonomy): Eukaryota > Metazoa > Arthropoda > Insecta > Lepidoptera > Tortricidae > Polylopha > Polylopha cassiicola. Next base: position 6,535,395 of record CP149044.1, on the reverse strand, counting down.
AATTTTCAGTGGGGCCATTTACACTTATTCATCAAGTCCCAATAGGTATTAGAAATATCTATACTAGATAGATACTAGGCAACAAGTGGTAGGTACAACTTTGATACACGACATCCATTTGATTGGCGTAGCAAGGTACATGCAGGGGGACAGCCCCTCTTAGAATGTCCTTGTAGGTTTTGATTCCCTTGCGAATGTTACCTGGGATATATTCTTAGTTTTTTTACGCCTGTAAACGTACGTAGCCAGGATTTTGACAAGGGGGGGCTTTCTCAAAATGCTAGCTACGTCTTTGTCGATGTCAATACATTTACTAATTTTAATCTCTATTTTCAGAGTGCTAATGAACGCTGGCTATACGTGCGAATGCCGCGGCCCTACTTTCGTCAAAGGAAAAGGCACGTTAACTACTTATTTCGTAAAAACACCCAACATAGGCGGTGGAATGTAGGTAAATATTTATGCGTATCTCAATGTGATAATATATTCAATATAAATGTAGCTGTCAATAAATCGTTTATCAATCATGACAGATGTCACGTTATATATTTTGAATGGATTTTAATATACTCTGTTATACTTAGTGATCGTCTATTATACCTATCTGTACTGTATTTTGAATAGTTTCCCAAGATTTCAACACGTTTTTTATGAAAAAAATGGGTAGTACATATCCTCCTGTAGTAGAAAGTAGGTATTTAATTTAGAGCTAGATAATAATATAAGTCAACGTGATGATAAATTAAATTAAGCCTAATTTATTTTCATAATAATTTATAAAATAAACAGATACTGTATTTTAAGTAGTAAAGGTGAAAGACCTTCGTGTTTGCCAAAATTGATTTAAAATATTAATCGATATAATTGACAGTAGGTATATTCTTTTAGAAGAATAATACAATTTTTATTAATTAGTAAATTGAGCCTCATAAAATCAAGGTTTTCATGTTATTTATATAAAAATACGAAGATACCTATGAACAGTTTTTTAATCTGTAGAATAGAGAAGTCAGTACCTACATATATTTTTTAGACTTAAATAACAGCGCAAAAAAGTTGTTTATTTTTAATAATTACATAATAATATTTTTAATAATTCATGTACAATAATCTAGCGTTATTAAATAATTTACTTTGCATTTAATAGCTGAAGGTAATATACCTAATAATTAAGATTTTTCTTTTAGTTTGTATTTTTTTAATACTCATTAGTATGGTGCTAAATTGACAATTATCCTTTAGTTTAATGCTATTGGCAAGATTACCTAGTTTAGCTTACATTTCATTATATTTAAGACAACTTCACAAAATACCTATTTATTTTTATTAAGTAGGTAAGTAGATATAATTAAATATCGTCTTATATAGGTAGCGGTTCTTTTTGTAAGAAATATTATAGCTATAAATAAAACTCATGAATGTCCGTTTTTTGGTAGCAGCTGTATTTTATGAATCTTATTTAAGTAGCTTTAATTATTGAGAGATTTTTATTTTGGAAAATAAAATAATAAAAATTAATTTAATAACATAATGCGTGTTTAATTTGCATTCTATTGTATTATAATTTATCCTTCGACCTATATATTTGTATGTGAAATGTTTTAAGCATTTCCGCCCACTCCCAAATACATTTTGCCATTAAATTTCACGTTACCTTTTTAGACGTCTGTTCCCTTCGACGGGCGGTGTCCGAATGAATTTGAATTTTGAATTTCGAACGCGGATAAGGCGAGGTTAATTGGTAATTGCTGGGTTGAGTTTGCGGCCACCTACGCGCACGTGGTTTGATTTATTTCAGTAGAACCGCCTTTATGTGGACTATTGCTTATCTGTGGCGCATTGTATAATTATGATTTATCTGTATTATTCGTTTACTTGTTTAGTGTGGCGTTAGTTAGCCGAGAATGTAGCCGTTGATTTATTTTTTATTTCGCACTATTACTAGAAAAGTGTGACAAATTGAAATATTTTGTTACTCCATTTAAGACCCTAAGTCTGCACATTAAAATTTAAATTCATGTGGTAGCATATTTCCCGATGTCACACTTTTCTAGTAAAGGTTCGAATTTTGTCCTCTATTCGAAGTTATGTACATACTCGTACTAGAACCCTCCCCTCCATCAGGATTTAATGAATGTAAATGCCTATGTAAGTTTTCATTATCCAGAAAATGGAAAGTAAACAATTTGCTACTTAGTTACAAGCAGGCGCTAGAATTATTTTCGGGTATCTAGCAGTCATTTAACTGACAGTCCTATTATATAAATAAAACGATGACGCTTATCCACAAGAATTTACAAGATAATTTGCATTTTTCTACTTTCTATACTAAATAATATTATTATTTCTGTACAATTATAATTATATTTTATCAAATTAAACTAATGAGTAGGCAAAACAATCAATTCAAATGGCCTAATATATTACTTTTTCCTCTTTGTCCAAAATTGTAGTTCCCTATCGCCATCGAACGCGGAGTTGTTGCATTTTTAAATTCTCTTATATTTTATTCGACTAAGACAACATCAAACTGCCACAAAGTTGAAATTCAACTTTGTGGCAGTTTGATGTTGTTTCTGTTTAACTTTATTAATATAGACTATTTTCATAAAATCCTACATAATATAATTCACATAAGGTAACAGAAAGTAGGTAGGTACACAAAAACCTTAAAAAAATAACTCCGTAAAATTATAATAATATATTCTATACATATTTCTCTCACATAGTCAAGTTGAACAAACAATAACTCAACTAGATCACTCGAACATTCACTTGTCAAAATATAGATTAATTATTAACATTAGCCATTTAACGTGAGAACATTCACATTGAATTTAATCACAGCTTAGCTATTATTAATTAGGCTGAGCGTAATTATCAGTTCGCTCCGGGCCAGTTAATATTAATGTTGAACCGATGTGATGCCAAGAGACATCTGTTTGTATGGATACGTAACTCATTTTGGAGTCACTGGTTTTAAGAGAAAGGCAGGTAATGTTTGCTTTGAATAACTTATGGCGTTAGGAGACTTTCGTCACTGGCTTTATAGTCAGTCATATAATTGATTGTTCTAGCCTAGTTTTTAGTAGCAAAAAACAGTTTTTACTTTTATAACTGTTACTTAATCTGAGCTTTCATTTTTGTAATGTTGGTAAGTACATATAAATTGAACTAATTTATTTGAAGTCTGGCAAAATTTCGACACGGAATACAGATATTGTTTCAGTTATAGGTAGTTTCATTCCAAAGTTTGAAGGTGTAATTTGTGAAAACCATTTCTAAATTCCATTTATTGATATAGTTCTTTATACTTTTTATGTTTAGAATAATTATATTTGTGTTTTGTTTTACTTTGAAATGTCGCTTTTTAGTTGGCAATAAACAATGAAAGAAACCACTCGCTTTGTTTAGTTTTAGTAGTTAATTAGATTACAGTCCACACCATTATTAGATTGATAATTTTTTACACTTAATTCTAGCCTATTAAAATTAATATTTATAAGAAATTCTTACCTTAACCTTATCAAGTGTTCCCACAATATCACAAGCAACAATATAAGCAATATCTCTCACTGCGATAAATACGAGCAGACAAAACGGACGGAAGTCGTATGTCCTTAAAGTACAATGCGGTAAAATATCGCGGCACCTATTCGGAGAGATTAATCGTCTCATATATTATTTAGCGTAATAATGGACATAGAGTAAATATATTGTGAAAATGGTGCAGATCATATTAAGCTGAGAAAGTATCTGTCTAAAGGACGGTCAATGTCCGTTTTTCGCTGTGCTCCGCGACCGTCCTTTATATACTTTGCTTATTACATTTTGCTTTTGTTTCAACGTCAGACGTAAGCTAGCGACGCTAAGACGCTTCCAATTCTCTTTCTAAAGAATTAGTAAATTTGAGATGTGCTTTCTCATGTTTCGAAGTTTTTATCGTGCTATATTATTTTATTATAACATTGACATAAAAAATAATTACTTTATATTATACTAGCGGACCACTAGTATATTATATAAGTAGACTCGTAAGTAAAAACGCGCGGTACTCTATTTATACTTGTGCTTTTAGGTACAAACAGACTAGTTAGCTTTTAATTTACTAGCGGACCGCTAGTATGTTATATAAGTAGTCTCGTAATTCAAAACTCTATGAATACTAATGCTTGTAGGTATAAACAGAGTAGTTAATATCCTAGCTAGTCTGTGCCGGCTACTGGGAGTCCAGAACGACTAGATAGTGCATCAGGCGTCGGTAATCTGTGATTAATGCGCGCCCGCGGCTACTGGGCTTGCGCACGCTAATGTCTTAGTTTAAACTTGCGGCTAGTGAAGTTTGCAAGATACTTTGTTGGACTATATTTAGTCTGTTGTTTGAACTGGCAAGTATGCTAAAATATTTATTAAGAATATTGTTATTCTTAATAAATATTTTAGCATATAATGATCTTAATCTAATAATTTCTGTTGCCTTCGCGGTTATTTTATTCCAATGAACTTAATCTATCTATCTAAATAAATCCAGGAAGTGTATGTACGCGCTTAACCTCCGATCGACTGCTTTCATATTATTATTATGTTCCTTATTGTCAGGACGTGATATAGGTAAGTATTATAAAAAATATAATATATAGTTTTGATATATTTTTATATAATCTTACCTATACCAAAAGCAATTGACGGTCTTTGACGAAACAATCGAACGCGCGACACCGTCTGCCGGGACTGCTACCTAGTTGTTGAAACATTTTAGAATAGGTAGTACCTGAATTGGTATGTACTTGTCTATACTAATAATACTAATATCATAAACAGGAAAACTTTGTTTGTGTGTTTGTAATGAATAGGCGCAAAAACTACTGGACCGTTTTTAAAAATGCTTTCACCATTCGAAAGCTACATTATTCACGAGTAACATAGGCTATAGAATATTTTGAAAAAATGAAATAGGGATCCGTACGAAGCCGGGACGAACGTCTAGTTAAATATATAATACTAGCGGTTCGCCCCGGCTTCGCACGGATCCCTAATTATTTTAAAAATATTCTATATCCTATGTTACTCAGGGATAACATAGCTACCCAACAGTGAAATAATTTTTAAAATCGCTCCAGCCGTTCTGGAGCCTATTCAATCCAAACAAACAAACCTTTCCTTTTTATAATATTAGTATAGCCTTGTGATAATAATATATTTCTTTGACTCAAATAATGAACAATAACACAGGTTAGAACAAATTTGTCCAGAATGAAGGGCCCATTACCTAACCATTGGCTTATAATGAACTCAGTAGGTACACTTAAGAATGACGCGTTTGTACAAGCATTTATTCTTACCTAATATAATACTTGCGAGGTTACAGGTCAAGTCACGTGCAAACCCTACCTTTATTCTAGGTCACAAGTTAATGTATTCTATTCGGTCATCAAAACTTTAATAATTGTTGTTCTGTAATATCGAATAGGTAGGTACATTAGAAATCATAATAACCTTTTTCACTAGGTCTCTTAAGTACTAATAAATGTTGTATAACTACGGTAATCAAAATTGAGGTACTCAAAGTAGGTACTCAGAGAAAGTTAGGTTAAGTCATAGGTTCAATAGGTCTAATTGAGTAGTACTTAATTAAAAGATTAGGTACTTATTAAATAAAAAGAGGTGTTTGCAATGATTATGTTTTATCATTTAGAAAATCGTTGATTTAAGTAAATTAGTTACCTATAAGTAGGTACCTACTTAGTCAATTTTGAAATTATGTTTCTAATACTTTTCCATAAACGTTAGTAAGTAATAAGTAGGTATAAATAATTGGTTATACAAACACCCTGAACTTTTTTACTTATTAAATTATTTTTTTATTGCAAAAGCAAATTCCGAAACAATAATTGAACAGTTTATCCAACTATTAGCGTTTTTATGGAACCGCGTCAAAACCTGCTTTCGTTATGCGACATTTTCCATTAAATCGTTAAAAAAATCAATATCGATCGATTTTACATAGTATTAAGAGCAGTAATACCGCCGTAATTGGTACTAATTGTTTCATGGAACCAGTCGATCGGGGCGTAATATTTTATTGGTTGAACCAATTTTTTACCGTTTAACCCTGAATTGAGTTGAATTCTACAGAACTTCAGTGAAACTTTAGAGCTTTTGCAGTAGTTTTACCTAAGCATTCGATTTGAATTAATATAAGTAGGTAATAGATATTATATGGAATGATCATTACCTAAATATACAGTTGGAGCAGAGGAAACATGTGCAGAGGTTAATTTAAATTCTTTATACTTAAAAAAAATGTACATATTTTTTCTTTGATGAGTAATAAATTCTCTTTCGACTCCAGAAGAAAAGTATTAAACATGCGTAAGAAATTAAACGATTTAACTTGTAACGATACAATAATTTCTGATGCCTTCGCGGTTATTACACACTAGCTTCTGCCCGCGACTTCGTCCACGTGGAACTCCTGCTTTTTTACAGTCGGTTAAAAAGTAGCCTATGTCCGTTCTCAGGCTCCAGACTTTCTTGGTACCAAATTTCATTTAAATCGGTCCAGTAGTTTTAGCGTGAAAGCGTAACAGACAGACAGACAGACAGAGTTACTTTCGCATTTATAATATTAGTAGGGAAGTAGGGATAGTAGGGATTGGAATGAAACAACTATAAACGGTCTTTAGCGTTAGACTATTGTCAGCTCAGTCGTGCTACGATTATGGAAACTGTAAAGAATCCAAAGCGTCCGCAAATAAAATAAAAATACAATTTAATCCGTTAATTTAATAGTTGTTTCATTCAAATTTGTAACGATATTTTAGTCCAGAATAAGTGCATGTAAGCAACAGGTAGCCCGTGGGTAATTTATTCGATTTCATTGAACCAGATTTAATCAAGCCTTGGTGGTCAAAATATTATGAAAATGACAGCCTTCCTGAAATTAATTATGCCCGAATATTCAATTTAAGCTGAATTATTAGCTTGACCTTCTATTGTAAGGCATTTGGCACTCCTTCCCTATTTTACGATAAAATTAAGTACTACCTACTACCTACTCATTTTGATGATTACGAATTAAATGACAGTCACAGAATGAGGGTTCAAAGATTTGTGTATGAGATTAGTTGATTTATTTTAAACTAGCTTCTGCCCGCGACCTCGTCCGCGTGGAACTCCTCCTTTTTTGCAGTCGGTAAAAAGTAGCCTATGTTCTTTCTCAAGCATCAGACATTCTTTGTATCAAATTTCATTTAAATCGGTCCAGTAGTTTTAGCGTGAAAGCGTAACAGACAGACATACAGACAGAGTTACTTTCGCATTTATAATATTAGTAGGGATATTAGTAGGGAAGTAGGGATTCGTACAGGTACACGTAGGTATAAGTGTTAGTATTATTCATACAAGACAATTGTTATGGGTACATGTATAGTATGGCTTGGGTCCAGTTGTGCCTAGATGAAAAGGATTTTCTGACAGTAAAAAAAAAGGTAGGTACGTACCTTAAGGGTTTTTTTTTTAAATTAAAATAAGTGATCCCGGTAGACGCCGTTCTGCCCGGCAAAGCGATGATCAACCGATTGGAGAGTTGGCGTCATCGATATGATACTAATTACGTTAATATTTTTCTATTTTTTTTTAATTTTCCAATTTTTGTTACAATTTTTGTATTTTCTTAAAGGATCTTTCGCTTGACCGGCTGCGACATTTTATTTACACAGATTTTGCATACTTTCACATAAGTAATATTTGTCTCCTTTTATAAGGTGTTAGAAGTTTGATAATTGTCACCAATAAAAAAATATACCTACCTACTTACGAAATTAGAAATGTAGTTCATAGTGAATTATTTTCAATATAAGATATAAGATAAGAAGTCTACACACTTGGATACCACTTAAAAGATGTCTAATTTCCTTAATAATAATAAGTACAAAAAACAAAATACCTATGTATCCAGAAAAAAAAAAGGATGAATTAATGCAGTTTTGTTTAAAATTCCATTTCGCTGACATCAAACACGTACTAAATAACGTAGCAATAATCATGGCAAGGTGTTATTTCCTTTATCTTCTTATTACGGTGCACTAAATTAAGATATTTCAGACCAAAAACACTTCCCGGTAATCTATTTGACAAGATTTAAGAGAACTTTCGAGAACAGTTTAAAAGATAAAGACGTTTCTTAACTCGACCACGTATGCTGTAGACAACTGTACCTATTGATCCTTTTTAGGAATATTGGGGATAATTACGGATTTAACATGTTATTTAAAGAATAAGTATAGTAATTATTTGTTAGTTGCACCTACTGGAATCAAAATATATTAAATATAAATAGGTTCTAGCTAGGTACTTATTCTTTTTTATTTCAATAACAAAGAATCGCAGTTACTTATACATTTATGCTAAAAAATACTGAACATTGTTTTCAACAAATAATATAATATTTACAAACTCCAAAAATGCGTCTATCTACACTCGATTGATTGCATTTAATCTTTAATTTCAAAAAAAACCTTTACATAGATTTTTGTCCTTTTAATGAATAATATTCAACTGTACTTATATACCTACTTTTAATCGATATGTCATTTTAGTAGCTACAGTCTAAAATACAATAAAGGTAAGTACAGACAGTAAAAATGCAAAATCCTAACAGTCATGATAAATTGAAAGTTACATCACGAAAAGTTTTAAGTTCAAAGCTTAACTAGTTTCTGGTTAACTTTGATTTGTAAGCGACGTCTGTGCAATTATTACAAATTAACACGCGAGCAAAAGCACTAAATAAAATTTAAAATAACATGCCTTTATATCGATATTATCCTTAAATCGATTGCACTAATGTCAACGTTATTTAAACCTTATTACACAAACCGTAAGATTTAAAATAAAACTGAATAACTTGTCCTAAATGTAAGGGTTCAATAGGCAATAAATTGAACGAATTGCTCTGATTTCTTTTTCTTTTATACTTAATGTAATGTGGTAGATAAATATTTACGTTTGGTCACTGGTAGTATGGAATGCGAAGAAAAGTCCAACTATGTAAACTATAGTTTCAAAATAATAAAAATCTAACTTGTGTCTTAGATTTTTTAATAAATAAAAGGACTCTTATATTATATAATAGACTAGTTGTGCCTGCGACTTCATCTATGCGACCGAGCGCACCATATTCTTTAAAACAAGTAACATGCAAACCTAAAAAAATTTCTGTATACCTGCTTAAATTTTAAATGAAGCTTAAATTATCGTTATACATTCGTGTTTAATGCATTCGAATTTTTGAGAGATACCTATTTAAATTTATCAATTAGGAATTGTAAATGATCTCTAGAGTATATATTATCTTTAAAAAACTTGCACATATTATTATTACGAGGAGCCAAAGGATCCATTTTTTGACGATATTAGATTGTGTTATCTATATATTCAACTAATCTGATAGGTATAAACTTAGTAAGTAAGCAGTTTGGGCTTTAGGTGGTAGGTGGGGTTGCCGCTTTATGATATAGGTAGGTAAGTAGAATATATAATTATATAATCATAGCGAAATCGTCAATACAAGAACAATGACCGACCACTTTGCAAAGCGAGACCGAGATTTCAAACGACAATGGTGTTGACTTGTCAACTGAAATTCGGCGATATTGCGCGACTTTACCCGATTTAGCCGAAATCTCCCGTGACATGTGTTAGCTACACATGTCACGTAAAGCCGACTAAAGCCTCAGTATTAATACAACAATACAGAACCCTCATTAACATGCATTTTCACAATCGTATTGCGTCCTTGTGAGTACACAGGCGTCAATTTGCCGTGATGAATGAGGATCGGTTGTGATAAATAATATATTGAAACATGTAAGCATTGCAGTTTGGCAATCACGCCCACTTGCATTGCTTCAGATTGCATTGTGAAAAAATCAATATAATTCACCTGTGGAAATACAAATGGAATAGCACGACAAATTAAAATATTTAAAAAAGTTAGCTTATTAATTTCTATAATAAAATTACGAGAGTGAAAAGTTTGAAATACATAAGTTAAGAAAATGGTGTTAATCGCTATGGTAAATTGGTAAGAAACAAACCACTTGGTAAGCTTTTATTTGCAATCAATAAGTAGATAAGTACATATTATAATATTATGTTATCTTTTAGTGTCTCAGCTTGCGAAAGTTTGTTTCCTCGACTATTCGATTGTGAAAATTAAGTTTTTTATTAAGTATTATTTGTTGCCCATTTTGCAGAAAAAAATATCTGAGCTTAGCACTTAGTTTGTGACATAAGGTAATTTACCTTATTCTTATTTTTAGCACTAATTTTATCTCAAATTTTATGTAGTAACTCCAGATGATAAGAGAAAACAATTTAAAGTGGTTTAAATATTTTAATTTGATATAAGAAATTTGGGTTCGTACTATTTTTATTGGTTTTCTTTTATTATAACTACTTAATTGATGTAAAGTTGATACAGAACGTTACAGTAATCCAGCCCGGCAAACCTTATTATACCGCGTATCCAGTTCAACACATAAGTTCAATTTAAACCATCAAAAAAAATCTTAAAGGCTCACAAATAATCATTACTCTCACAAAAGAGCCAATTGTTCTTGCAAAATATTGTTACGAAAGTACATTATTTTAACCGCTTTTAAAATAAAATAGGTTATTATCGGCCGCAAAGTTCGGCTTTACCGAATTTATACGTTCATTCAGTAATAAAATAAGAACTTTTTTCTCGTTTCCCCTGAGATATGAGTTCGAGTTCCGTATGTGTAACGTCAGGGCTCCACAACCTTCGGACTTATTTATAAGCAGAAAAAGCATACAAAATTATGTTTATTGCATGTTAAATTATTAAATGTCATAATTTAATGTAAAGCCAATGAACACGGTTTATATGATAATTTTTGCTGGTTCAAATAAATTCGATGTTTTGGGTAACGTCGAATAACTCTACTTACACAATAAATACAGGTGTAAAGATGTTGCAAGTTCACAAGAAAATTTACAGAAACTGATGAAGTAAATTGTACAATAAATAGTTGCGTCGGTATCTTACTGCTTCCAATTGCACTAATAAAATAAGAAATAGGCAGCCAACTAGTCTCAAAACTTAACATATGGGTACGGCTGTAAATTAAGACATTATCACCATCACTACATAGTATAAAACAAAGCCGCTGACTGTCCGCACTTATGCATATAGTTTAAATCTTTAAAATTAAGCAAAGGATTTTTCACCGATTTTTTTTTATAGGTATAATGAGTGAGTGATTCAAGAGAAAGGCTTGTAGCACCAACGTGAAGCCGGGGCGGGTCGCTAGTGTAATCATATGCATAGGTACGAGTAATGCAGGACTTTTTTTACCTACGCCGATGTACCGAGAAGTTAAGTTAGATAATATTAACTGTATATTATGTAAGTAGGTATTTTTTTTGGAATGAAACAACTATTAACGCATTTAACTCGCGTATTTCTATTTTATTTTATTTACTGACGTTTCGGACTGTTTCAGATTCCATAATCTAGTTAAATCCGTTAATAGTTGTTTCATTCCAATGTGTAATAACCGCGAAGGTATCAGAAATTGTGACTTTTTTTTTTATTAAATACACATCCCTATCCCGAAACTCAACTGGTACGATTTAAACCCGATCCCGTTCCGATGCGCCGCGATGTGATCTTATTTACGACGCAGCCTCCTGCGTCTGCGCAATTATACTTTGTTTTACGAGTTACTTCGTTTTGGTGCATTTATTTTGCAGTTTTGACTACGTCTATTAAAATAATAACTAACAGATACCTTATCTTAAAATTAATGTCCTAACTAAAACACTGAAGTAATATGATGCCAGTGTCGAAATATTATTTACGGGAAGGAAAATACTTCACTCGAATAGTACCTAGATTGTGATACAGGTGTGGTAAGTTCCTAAAGAGTCGTAAACGAGCGCGGTACCAGAGCTGAGTATGTATTTATCAATCCACACGAGTTTATAATACGCTCTTCAATACGTTATTTGCGAGGAAGAACACATTTTAACAAACGTTGCATTTCAATAAAGAACTACAATTTTGTATGAAGGTTTGTACATTAAACCTTTAATATACTTACCTCGTGTTATAATGACGTCATATCCGGCCTAATTTAATATATATTTTCAAAATGAATGTATCTTCTTAAACCGACACTGATGTATATTCCAACCATTATTTAGTGAAACTAGATCTTTATCAAATGTAAATAATATTGTATCGCAACAAATAGTTTTAACCCGATTATAGCAATACAGAAGCTCAAAACCATTTTAGCTTACTGCTTTGTAATCTGTGTGACTAAGTACTGCGATTTGTCATTATTTTGTAACCTACTTTGAACTCTATGTTCAAGTATTACGGTTCAGGTTAATATACTTAATATTTACATTAATAGTTTGTGTTATAAAAAAAGGTTTCAAGTCCATAGTTGCTTATGTTGTTTGAAAGTCGACTTAATTTATAGCGAAATAGGAATCAAAATTACCTAACGTTTTTAGTACACTGAATAATGTATAAAAAAATTGTCCAGGTGATCTATTAAAATTTAGGCAATTTATTCGAATTGCTTATGTGATTATAAAATGCAATTAAGTACCTATATTAAATTTAAAAACGAAGTAGGCACTAGTAAGTATAAGGGAAAATTTATGTACTTAGGTAAAAAAAAACAATTGATTTTTTTTTTAATTTCGTCTACGTTAAAAAAATGCAGTAGGTACCTACTCACAGATAAATAGAAAAATCGAAAACAATAAGTATAATAATAATTACGGTGATGAGGTTACTGCTACAAATACCTATAGGTACCTACTACCTATCATCAGTGAAACCGTTATAAATCAAGACATTTACTTATTACGCGATTTAAAAAAAGCTTACATACATATAGGTGAATGATAAACATAAAACCATTTTCGTATAAACGAAAGTTCGAAAGGAACGTATACCAAATTTGAAAAACTCATCGATCGCAAAAAATGTTAACGTAAAGACGCATGCACACTGTTTAATCTTTATATGAAGGTATAATTCTACTGTCCGTGTGTATGTCACTGAACTTCTAAACGTCTGGACTTATTTTTTTAAAAATGTATTTTGTTTTTGGCCGCCGGCGCCATGGATGGTTTAGATTTCTGATTTGTTAATCTGGCAGATAGCACAGCAGTCGGATTTCTTAAAAAACGCGTTAAGTTAGTTCTCCGGGTCAGTTAATTTTCATATATTATTATATTATGTGTATTCGAAATGCTTCAAGAGAAGATAATTCGATCGGGAACACTATAGTGCTCCCATATTTAAATATTATTATTACTGTAGTTTTTATTCGGTAGCATAAGATCTCGGAAATAAAATTATAAATAATCATAATATTTATAACAATGAGTACCAACCTTAAGCCGTACGGTTGCGAATCGTCCGAGAGCTGCGCTAATTGTCGACCGATCGTTAATCGTTGCGCCTGCGCCGGTGTGTTACGATTTTCGGTATGTCCTTGATTTTTTAGAGTTCCACGTCCATGCAATGAAGACTTTAGTGTTTGACTTTCGTCAAGTCTGCTACGAATATGGGAATCAGGGTCAGCATATAAAGAAATACTTATTTAGTTGTTGCCAGTGAATATCTACTTACGTGTATTTATTTAATAAGTAAATTCAATAGGTATCTACTTAGTTTACTGTTTATATAAAAAAGAACAAAATAAAAACCCCTAGTCTCTTTTAGTGATTCACGTAAGGTTCTTAAATAATACTCGATTTAAGAACAATTACATCCTATGGTAGGTAGGTATTTACAAAGTTATTTTACAATATCACAAAGTCTTGATAACTGTAAGTAACTGTGTTAGTATTTTGACTGACTCTTTTTTAAGTTAGTACTTATACATTTTATATTTTAAAATACTCCAATACTATATAAATGCTATTTGACATAATAGTATTTTTTTTTTAAACAGAACCCTTGCGTTAAATATTTTCATTGACACTTGGAGACTTTTTTTTCGATAAAGCCGTTACCGGCGGAATAGCCGTTTAGCGCTTAATCGCCGTTTTAACTTAACGCGTAATTATTAGCAATAAATGTCAGTTGAGTTAGTCCAGGAGCTAAGCCACGAATTAAACTTCTATCTATATAAATAAAAAAGACGCACCGTAATGTATGTGCGCATTTTACTTCCGATCGACGGGACCAAATTTGATTTTTTTTATTGTGTTTATTATTGTCAGGAGTCTTTAGAAGAAATTAAAAAAAAATAGGTGGCACGAAGTTCTCCGGGTCAGCTAATTTTATAGTAAAATAAATGATTTAAATATATATAAAAAAAAATGTATGAGGCTATAAAATGAATATCAAAATGGTTTAAATATATATAAAAAAAAAAATTGCGTGAGGCTATAAAATGAATATCAACATGTTTTAAAATATACCTGTATGATGGTAATAAAATTGTCATACATTTTGCTATTATTTTGTAGACTTTCTAATGGGTTACGTTAATCTTTAGTCTTAGCTGAGGAATTCGTAAAATATTCTCTGAGTACTTTCTGTTTAGGTACTTACTGAAGATATCTTTCCGCTATTATGAAAATGATGATGATATCTAGTAGATATCTATACCTACGGATACTGTTTTTTTACAATCATAGCTCCTTGCCTAAAAGTAAATAAAACTTATATTTTTATTTTGTCACACTTTAACTGTCAACTGCGTGATTGGCGAACTGTCACACGTTACGTCACTTTTGCGAGAGCGATAAAATTACTTACGTCGCCATTTTATTGTTCTTTATTGATAATTAATTACATATGTAATGGCCAAAAAACATCGATATGGATGCTTTGTCCAAATAAATAAGTGAGATATTTAGCTCTTTTTCATGATTGCATAACAATCCCTACTAATATTATAAATGCGAAAGTAACTCTGTCTGTCTGTTACGCTTTCACGCTAAAACTACTGGACCGATTTAAATGAAATTTGGTACAAAGAAAGTCTGGAGCTTGAGAAAGGACATAGGCTACTTTTTAACCGACTGCAAAAAAGGAGGAGTTCTACGCGGACGAAGTCGCGGGCAAAGGCTAGTAGGTTTATAAATCCTATGAGTGGTAAACATGTGACAATATTTTTACGTGTGACAACGCCCAACATGACGTGACAGACTTTTTATAACTATATTCGTAAAGAGTATTATCATGTGATTAAAAGGTTTATTTTGTATGTGAAATTTGTTTATTTTGTTGTTGCTCTATCAATAATGAACATAATAAAAAAAAATATCCAATTAGGTGCACGTTCATTTCCACTATTAATTTTTATTCAAATAGTTATATATATTACTAGCGGTTCGCCCCGGTTTCGCACGGATCCCATTTTTTTATCAAAATATTCTATAGCCTATGTTACTCAGGGTGAACGTGGCTTCCCAACAGTTAAAGAATTATTAAAATCGAACTCCAGTAGTTTTTGAGCCTATTCATTACAACCAAACAAACAAAGTTTTCCTCTTTATAATATTATAGTGTAGATAAATTCAAGTACCCATATGTAACCTAAAACAATATTGAAACTGTATACCTTGCGTATTATCACGGTCTTCCTGATATAATACAAGAGTGCTACGTGATACTGCGCGCGCGCAACTAATGAGTCTACAGCGTTAACAAGAACTGTTCCGATACTTGCTTAAGTATATTAGTAATGATATTTTTTTTTTATATCAAATGAGAGTTAAAAAAAGGAAGTTCTTCTCACTGATGAATAAAATTAGCCTCTTTAAGAAACAAATAGTTGTTAGAGAATTTCGTCAAATCCACGGTGGTCCAATACAAATTAATCATAAATGTTAAAATATTAATTTCTGATGCCTTCGCGGTTATTACACATTGGAATGAAACAACTATTAACGGATTTAACTCGCGTATTTTTATTTTATTTTATTTTATTAGCTGACGTTTCGGATTCTTTACAGTTTCCATAATCGTAGCAGCTAATAAAATAAAATAAAAATACGCGAGTTAAATCCGTTCATAGTTGTTTCATTCCAATGTTAAAATATTATTGAACCTACGATGAGAAATAAGCACTATGATATTTGGTTTAATATTACAAAAACTATTAGTTCTATAACTGCTAGTTAAAAGGATTTTCATGAGTTCGTTTAAGGCAATCTTTAACTAAGTATAGGTACATATTATTATTGTAAGTATTTAATTAATTAAAACATAAGCATATTCAAATATACTATTTGTCATTAAATTACATAATAGACGTTGTACAGCAATATCAACTATTCTTAAAAAATATATATATTATTATTGCAATAAGTATAAAAAAATATGTCTAGGTTGTAACAAATTTCTCCTGCGCACCCGAACGCAAAATCCCATGATCTATAACGAAGCAAAATAGATCGATGGCGATTATAGCCAACTATGTGACAACATGGGCTGAGATCTAGATCTAGGAGTTATTACAGTAATCGCACATTAATTAACTTTTTCAACGCCTTTTATGGATGACAGTAATATAGAAATTGACAACTTTATTTCTTGCATCAATCTCGGGTATTCTCAAAGAAATTATGTATTTTAAATATTTTATATTGCTGAAAGAAATGCAAGATATATTTAAGTATACATTAACGATAAATGTGATCTACCTATCATTGCTTACGATTCAATTGAATTGGTACCTACTGATCTAAGATACAACAGACTTCTTAAAGAATATAATTTCTGACATTTTCGCGGTTATCACACATTAGAATGGAACACAACTATTAACGGATTTACGAGAAACTCGCGTATTTTATTTTATTGGCTGATTTTTCAGTTCCCATATTCGTAGCACGACTGAGCTGACGATAGCCTAATGCTTTTTAACTTTAGCGTTAGACTATCGTCAGCTAAGTTGCTTTTTTAGATTTTTAAGGCAAGTTTTTATCTTATGGTATGAAGGAGTTTACTGTTGTGTTGTAAATAAAGTTTTTTCTTAAACATGAAAGTTGGCCTTATTCGCAATTTCTCACGTGCGATATTTCCGGAGTAATTTGAAACTTTTGAGACAACACCCTGTCGACCGAAAACGTGTAAGCATGACTTTATGTTTTATTACAACTTCTTGTAAATTTCCTTTAACTTGAAAATAAACTTTTTAAAGGACTTAAAAATAAGCTCACTGTGTGGTTATGAAATAAATGCAACGCAACGGTAACGCATATTTTAGATTCGAAATTCGTTAACGCAGTTAGAACTATATTTATTGCGATATTAGTAGCGGAAAGTAAACGGCAAACATTATTTTCGAATTTAACATCAAATTATCAGATCTTCAATTAAACAATTTTTGGGTAATACACAAGATTCAGGTACAAATTTTAAAGCCATCACGCTGACATACCTATCTGCCTCTAGTAAGATTCGAACCTGTGAGCTCATGTTTCGTACTTAGAGGCTTTGACCACCAGACCAGCAGGCCGTCAAGTAAACTTAGAAAATGTAATTAAATAAAAATATTATAATATGATTTTCAGTACAAATTATGGAATGAAATACAAAACATCTTTCATACCGATGTAGGTTCCTGCGTACTTTAAGAAACATGAAGCATAAACAAAACAAAACCCAACCGATTGCCCAACAAGTTTAGTTCCCATTAATAAGTATAAGTCACAAACAAACGCACTGACAAGTTGACGTATGAGGACAAATGACAGTCTGCAGGTGCATCCAAATGCAATCTGTTGATCGCTAGATGCTATCGATGGTGCATCAGATCAAGGCTCTCCCACATGCATTAGAATTTTAATGTGACCCCCGTATATACTTAGGGGTTAGTATATTACTTTATGAATACTTATATGGCTTGACTAGTCATGTATTTCAAAACATTCTGATATTTAAAATATACCAGGACGATCCCTTATTTGAATACAAAATTTAAGATCGACTTGTGAAGTGAAAGGTAATGTGTGAATTGTCGTGATATTATATATGACTAGCTGTCCGCCCAGGCTTCGCCCGGATCCCTTTTTTATAGCCTGTGTCACTCGGGAATAGTGCAGCTTTCCAAGAGTGAAAGAATTTTTCAAATCGGTCCAGTCATTTAGGAGCCTATTCAATCCAAACAAACAAACTTTTCCTCTTTATTATATTAGTATAGATACGTTATAAAATGTCAAAATTTCATGTTTCTATCTCTTATAGTTTAGGCCATGTTTTGATATATCAGTCATTAAAACAGCTTCTCCTTTTATATAGGTATATAGATTAGATTAAAGTACAATTCTGGAAGCGCTAGTTAATAGGAGGCCACGGTTAAAATTTACCATCATAATTGTACCTCAACTAGCCGTTCGCCCTGGCTTCGCTCGGATCCTTTTTTTTTTAATATTTTATAGCCTATGTTACTCAGGGTGAACGTAGCTTCCCAACAGTGAAAGAATTTTTCAAATCGGTTAGGAGCCTATTCAATCCAAACTAACAAACAAGCTTTTCCTCTTTATTATATTAGTATAGATACCTATATATTAGATTAAAGTACAATTCTGCAAGCGCTAGTTAATAGGTGGTTACGGCTAAAATTTACCATCAGAATTGTACCTCAATAATGAATACCTATATCGATTCTCACGGTTGCATCTGAACTAAATTTATGTCACTACAATCGATTCATTTAGATGCATGGATTATTCGATTGCTTGTATTGCAATCGAATGTTAGCGATACACTTATTTGGGTTACAGATTAATGAAGCAAATTGTTGTTATAATATTACCTATAAATTATGTACATAGTACCTAATTGAGTGCTACGTATAATTTTATGTATTACTAGCGGTTCGCCCCGGCTTCGCACGGATCCCTAATTTTTTTCAAAATATTCTATAGCCTATGTTACTCGGGGTGAACGTAGCTTCCCAACAGTGAAAGAATTATTAAAATCGGTCCAGTAGTTTTTGAGCCTATTCATTACAAACATACAAAAATAGGTACAAATCTTTCCTCTTTATAATATTAGAATAGATAGAAGAAAAAAAAAATAGTAGGCATTCGTTTTCGTGGAAGTATTTCATATTGCATTTTTTTATTATTTGTCTGTCTGTCGAATCAAAGTTTTGATAACTCATTTAAATTATCTGTTCCTATGAGGTACAGGTTCCTACTAACAAATTATTAAAAATATAACAACGGTTACAAATCATTAAAATAAGTAATAAACGTTCAAGTAAAATCAATGCACAGTACAGTAGTAGTAATAAACAAACAATATTTTAAACGATGTCAAACAAAGCAGTTAAATTTAACGGCGCAGTAAATATAATGACGTGAAAATATCATTAAAATGTGAAGCGGTCATTAAGTTGAAACAATCATTATATTTGACGTTAACTTCGGGCACGCGTATATTTTTATGTTCCAATTAATTTTAAGTAAGGTTTACGATAAATTATGGTTTATTGTTTATTTTAAACTTAATGAAATATTTAACTGTTGTATGTTTGTTTAAGTATGTTTTACATGAAAGCGATTAAAAGTATACAATGTTTAACTACTACTTAAACATAACTTTAAGTGTTAATTGAAGATGTTATAATGAATAAATAAATAAATAACATTTGGAGAAAAAAAACCATACAGCACCACCATATTTTATAATTATAGACTATCGTCAACTTAGCTACGAATATCTAGACTGTATTTTTTTCGAAACAGTAAGTATAAAATAAAATTCCTGAAGTGAATCCGATATCTAATAGATGTTTGTTTCATTTCCAAATTCCATACAATTTTGGTATATTAGTACTTGTCTAGGGGCCAAGGCTTGCAGTAGGCCAACTACATTTTAGTACTCAGTCAAAAAATAATAATAAAATATAAAAATAATAATTGTTACCTCCAACTATGAGTGTCTAACGTCATATGGCCATGAACTGATTTGAATTAACTCAATTTTAGTCTTTTGTCTAAAAGTTTTCTTATTACTTGTATACTAACCTACCTAAGTGTGATTAACTACTACTTAATTGTCACTCTTTCATTTTGTTTTTACCCTATTATACATTTAACATACAACGCTTTTCTATTTTAAGGTAAGTATGTACTTACCTACGTAATATTGTTTAGGCGTCATAATGTTTAAAGAGAGCTAGTCAAATTAGTAAAATATAGTAACTCCAAGTAAATCCGTTGCCGAAGTATAGTTTGCAAGAATCAATCAGCATACTTTATACAATATGATGTTTAAAATATAAAGGTTAATTATACATTATCACTGCGTTTCACGTGGATATGCTCATTGTCATGATACGGGTCATAATTTTTTAACGAAACTCATAACCATAACAATCTTTTATTAAAATTAATTTGATTAAGTTTGCGTAAATTTTAAGAAAATCGTCCATTCTTGAAGGTTATACTGAAAAGTGAAATTTAATGCACTGCTTGTGGGGGTCTTTTGCGCGCGACCTTTACCGTAGCAACGTAAGGAATTTAATATCGTAAGTGAAATTATGATTAATGAAATATTGTACATCTATTTGTTAGTTACTCGATACAATGTTATTTCCTTAACGAAAAAAAAATGACGTAATGGATATGGTACAATATATATTTTGATTTTGATTTAACAAACTACTTAACTGTGACTAGGTTCTTTTTTTAAGCCGTTTCATAAACATGAAATAATGAACAACGCTCCTGGAAACAAGTAAGTATACTAGGTGTACTATCACCTACCTAAAACGTTAGGCACATAAAGAAATTTCAAATCCACCTTATTCATTTTTGATACTTAGACTATCCACGAGTCACTGCTCGTATTAAATTAAAGGAATAACGGATTCGCAACAATTGGCATCAGCTATAAATTATTACTTAGCCATATTTATCATCAATTATTAAGATAATATGTATTATCAATTATTACTGCAATAAATGCGCGGAAGCCTGATGCGCTTGCGACTTGTTTATGAACACTATTCACACATTCCTGGCGTGTATGGAAATGTTAGGAGTGGTCTGTGTAAGGCAGCTGGAATATTTTGTTTAAGTTTGTATGGTCTATGTTTGAGGAACGTTTAGTATTTAATAAAAAGTGGATATATTGTGTACGTCTTTAAAATATTTAGAATAAGAGCACGTTCATAATTAAGTTAACGGCACTATTTTTATGGCTACTTACTAAAAATATACATTTTTTAAGAAATGGAATGCGTGCCACTCCCATTATGTAAGGCTATCTCTTAAGTATTTCTCTAAAATGCCGTGTACTTAATACCTCTAGTAGCATTGAATTTAATGTGGATTAAACTTAATAATTAGTCTGTAAACGTACATCGTTTTATGATTTAAATTAGGTCTTTCTAATTTAATATTATTAATTACAATTTTTATAAAAATTACTCCGCCACTGACTTATATATTTTCATTAAAAATTTTGAAAAAAAATATTATTTAACATTTAAAACGCCTAACTATAAAAGAAATAGGTACCTAACTAAAATATTAGATTTAAGCATATAACGCATTAACAGCTACACTAATTTACACCCTGTTAAAAAAAGACTCAAAATTTCAACTTTTTATGATTAAGCGTGCAATTTCTTCAAGAGCACACCTCTAAATCCCTCAAAGCCGAAAAATAAATCCTTAATTTTAAAACCAGTGAGTTACGGTATACCATAATTGAATATTCAGCACAGTTATAGAATGCTTAACAGTGAAGAAGCGTCGACCACACCGCGGCGTGATATACGCCCCATTTGCATCGGTCGGCGCAGAGTTATGCATTTGACCCTTTGACTGTTTGCACGTTTACTCTGTATACTAATATACTGCATGGTGATACCGTTTAGGTATTTCGTAAGCCTTAGGATTTGTGAGGTCAGGATTAGATCTAGGTTTAGGTTATATTTCTTTGCTGTACTGTTTGAAAATCAAAGGAGTGTTCGGGTATAGACCTAATTTTCGATTTTTTTAATTTGGATATTTCGAGTTTTGATTGATTGAATATAATTAATATGTTTATAAGTTATCAAACTTACCTATAATAAAATATCAAATATATCTAAAATACAAAATAATATAATTTATATGAAAGGAGAAGCTGACTTAATTACTAATATATCAAGTCAGGGCCTAAACAATAGACCAAGGGTTAGAAACTTGAAATTCTTCACAGATCTTCCTTTTATAACGTAGGGCACTAAGATTTTTGAAAATTCATCCCCTAAGGGTACAAATGGTGGGGTGTTTATCGTGCGCAGAAGTCTCGAGCAGAAGCTATAAAATAAGTTGAATAATGAAAATGAGTTAATTTATAAAAGGACCAGCAATTATGTTTTAGGTTCATGATTAGATTAGATATAGGTACCTACCTAATATATATTAGGTATAATTATTTCTTATCATTATATTTACATTTTTATACTGTGATCATCGAAACAAAGTATAATCACTACCATCACATAAAACACACTGGTCTTAAATCCGCAATAACTAACTAATAATGTACATTTTCCGTCCTCCGGCCAGAAAGCGCCAATTTTGTGGCCGCTTCGCTAAATGAATTTTCCGCTTTCTGGCTTCGTCGAACAGAAAAATAGTATACTGACCTCGGCCAGTAAAATAAAAAAGCCTCAGATCACATTTTTGTCAACCTCGGCTTCGCCTCGGACAACAATTACATGTGATCTGAGACATTTTTCATTTTACTGGCCTTGGTACATAATATACTATAAAACAAACATCCCATTTCTTTTCAGCACTTTAATAATAATTAAACCCCCTAATTCCCACTATAAAAGTCCCCACCAAGGAATGCAGCAGTCAGTAATGGCGGATAATACTGCCGTACGTCATGAAGTCGGGTAATATTTTACCAGCTCGTTATGATTTTGGGTGCAACCGTTATGACAGAAATTGAAATGCTTATGAAAATTCCCAGATGGTTCCGTATCATGTAAAAAAGGGTGAAATTATAAGGGTTTTGGAATGAAACAACTATTATAAAGATTTAACTCGCGTATTTTATTTCGCAATGTGTTATAAGTATAACCGCGAAGGTATCGAAATTACTATAAGGGTATAATTATAAATATTTTTGACGGCCGTCAAGTGATTACAAAGTACATACAGTAGGTACCTATAGTAAAGTCTGTAATATTATTTTAATGTGCCATGGTACCACGATTCTGGACAAAGAGGTAAAAGTAATGTAAAAATATTATTAGACCATTTGAATTGATTGTTAATTAATTTAATATTATTATTATAATTGTACAAAAAGATGGTCTAGTATTATTTGGGTTTAAAAAAAAATTTCTCATTTATTTAAAACAATTTGTCACTTACATGAGAACTTAATATTATAAAAGTACTTAATCAGTTTTCTACGCAAATAACACTTAGCTCGGCATTCTGAAACAATGTTTTTGTGTTCTGCCAGCGGATCTCCAATCTTCCCGACTGATGATGTAAACAATCAAGGCTAATGCAGTTTTTTCCAGTTCATCTTCTTTCGCAAATGTTATTTTATAACGAAAATTACTCAACTTTCTTTCATTTAATTAAATACTTGTTGGTAAATGCCTACAAGTTCTTTAATGGCAAAATATTTAGTAAAATACACACATGATAAGAATATCAAGATTATTACCCGTTTTGTTATTAATATTAAAATAATTACAAAATTTTCTTGGCAAAGATTTTGTTATGAAATGAAAAAGTATAACGCTTAAATGGTTAAACTATGACAGAATATTGGTTTCACAGACAATTTAGGGTCTTGGTGTTTAAATAGGTTCGTTATTAAAGAAATTAATATGTCAATCTATTTTTTTAACCAAGCTTTAAATCGGTAGACTATGACAGAATATTTATTGGTTTCACAGATAAGTTAAGCTTTGGGCATTAAGATAGTTCTAAATTAAATAAGTAAGTATACAAATACCGTGACGTATTTATTGCCAAGCTCCTCCAAAACGAATTGACCAATTTTTACATCAACATCTATTTCACATACCTCTAATTTTTTTTTTCATTAAACAAATACACACAACTCTAAATGTGCACCGTTTTACCAATACCCCTATTTTTTTGATAAAAAAAATAACGAACGCAGTACATAATTCTCTGGGTACCTATGCTAGTAATATATCTAAACTAAAGGTATTGTTCTGCTAAAGCCAAGCATGGGAGCTGTTTTAATAAATCTTTCAACGAAACTTATCGTGAATCTCCTTTAACTAGTGAAGGTTTCGTGCTACAAATCCAATACAATAATTTAATTTCCTCGCCTCATACAATAAAACATTTAAACTGTCGCTTCCGTATTTGAATATGAAATGCATTTCATTTAACACGATCATTTTGAATTGTACCTTATTGAGTCGACATAGAGTAACGTTTAGCTTAAAGTGCTGCTAAGGCGTTGTGCATTATTTAATATCAATATTACTCGTAGACGGTAGCTCTGTGCAGATTATAACAGCTAATTCATTTTTTAATAAAACTTTATTTAACAAATAAGAAAAAGATCAAAAACGTTTAAAAGTATTTTTTTTTCAATCAAACTAACGATGATACCTGCAAGAGAATAGCTACAATATTCGTTAATGTATTGCTATTAAAATATCCTACCAACTTGCAAAGGAAAACACAATAAAAATCGGTTTAAAATTTGTTACTTGTTGTTACTTGCAAACCAAATTGAAGTCAGTTCCGACCCTCATTTACTATCAGCTTTTATTTTCCTCTTTTAAAATGCTATAAGAACATCTAGCTATACTCATCTCTCTATTTTATTCTAACATTAGATCCCTAAGTCTAATCAAACTGTAACTAATATATAAATTTCTAATAAATTTATTTCATTCAACTATCCACTCCCTTCCCAAGTGTTCAATCTTGTTATAAAACGCCTACGTTTCACAGATCACCACAGCTATTAAGTTTGCAAGCAAGGAGATAATTGTACCGTCTCAGTCCGTCCGTCTGTCTGCATTAACAATTCAGGTTCCCACACTCTGAATGGATCAAAAATGGATATCGGCCGAGTATAGTTTCGCGTGTTAATTGGAGTAACAAGATTGTTGTAACGTATTTGTAATGGGTTCTGTTTTATTTAGATGGAGCCTATGTCTACTTGGCTAACGCGAAGATTATTGGTAACAAATGCCAATCGTATTTACGCTACCAACCTTGATTTGTCGCTTGCCATTGACAATTATCACGTTGGTAAAATATAGAGGCTTGGTAATCAATTTAAAAGTCGTTGAGTTGAGTCGTAAGAACCGATCATTGTCATATCCAGTGGGTACCAGGTACCTTCCCAGCAATGTCTACAAGTACTCGATATATTTATAAAAGCCATTTTATATTGGTCTTATTTCATGGTTTTTTTTATAATCAATTCATATCATAACATAATTTCATGTAATACATTTCGGTTTTTTATTTATTTAAGAAATACATTTCTTTTTTGATTATTTAAAAACGCTTTTAATGGAACCCTACTTTTGATCTCTATAATGATCAGACCAAATAAAAGGCTCCAAGAAGAAAGGGTTAAAATAATACGAGACAAAAAACAACAGCCTTTTGTCACAATATCGCTCCGTCACGGTTCTTAACTAATTTAATTATTGCAATGTCTTCATTTCATATTAATTGTGTATCTGTAACACTTTTGACGGTTTTATTATTTTGTTTTTAAACTCGTACTGGCAGTGGCAAAGTAAATTTACTTATATAGGTACTTATAGAAATGGTATGAAATTAGGTACAATAAAATTAGGTCACTTTAATCCTACGGAGTAGCCCAACCCAATTTCTAAATTCTAATTTATTTGTTCTATGAACCGTGGGTACCTGATTATTTAAGTATATATTTTAGATTAGGCATACAATAAATAGAAAAAACGTGACATGATATTACTATAGTAAAAATAAATTAACCTAATCCAACCTTAGGTGCCTACTCTGTATTTTTCATTAAATGGCAAAGTACTTATCGTTAACTGTTATATAAACTGAACACATTATAAATTATATAAAACGTTAAATAAGTAAAAAGTGTAAAAGAGTCACACCGAGCGTATTCTTAGTTAATTTACTTAGAATCACGTACTTCTCGGATGCGGCGTCGATTTTACACATAAGGGCAATATTGCGTTTATGGGTTTTTAATACCAACGTTAAGGGTAAGGTCTTATAATAATTACGATTATTAATTTGATTATTCAATTAATATTTGTGAATAAGCAAATAGGGAGTTACTAGGGGAGTTGCCACATTTTTTATGAATACAATAGTCTGATTTTTAACACACTGTTATATTTATAATCGATTGCATAATTACTAAGCTTCAATACCTATAATGTATTTTTAGGCATATACTCATATATACTTACATTACTATTTATTATAAACTAAAAGAAAGGTCTTGTTCTAAGTTAAAAAAGTCTCCCCTATAATAGGTACTTACATATTTTTCATCATCAGATGACCTATTAATGATTCATCATCATCACATCCGTTGTTGGACATAGGTCTCCCCCAACGATGACCACATCGACCGGTCGATGTGGTTTAATAGATACCTACGTATCTCAAATAAATCGTAACTACGTATATTGATGGTCTAAAAGAAATTGGAAATTTCATGAAGGCTATATTGTTATCATCGTAGAATACTGGGATTAAATCAATGAAACATTCATTGAATATAATATAATAATCCTTCCCCTTATTGTAATCACAATTTCCACCCTACTTTTAACACCAGGGACTCTATTTAAGGCAACATTAGTGTAATTACTTGGAAAAACTCAACACTTATTAGTCTAAAGGCAATTTCTCGCCACCGTCGGCGTTTTAACTCGAGAATGCCTATAAGAAACATTCTTAGCAAAAGCGCCGCTTGCTTTATGGAGTACTTTAGGGTATTTTAACTAAATTTGTGAAGTTAAAGTTGGCAATTATGTGCTTTATGAGATTAGGAACATTTCGGTGAGTTGTAGTTTTAATGTTAGTGTGCTGGTGTCAGATATTGGGAGCTGTTGAGTTAGCAACATTTAATTTAGTTTAGTAACTAATTTCAAGCCGTATGTGGCAACACTATTCTACTTCCTTCTCTCTCGATTTGTGGTGATAAATACACGTTGTTTCCCAATCAAAATAAAGTTTTTATTATAATCGCCGCTCCCGTAAACCAGCCCTACGAAACAAGGCAGCTGCCTGCACATGGTCCTTCAAGGAGTGAAAAAAATTTGGAGTAAGGCGCAATATATTTTCAATATTTGGAAACCGAAAATCGTGTCAATCAATGAAAAAATCGCCATTTTGTTTCGAACAAGAAGCAACAGAGCTGCTTGACGCTGGGAAGTATAACCCGGCCAGCTCTAGAAGAAACCCGTTGCCACTTCGTGTACGCAAGAGTTTATACCTGCGGAAGCGCAAAGGCAACATTTCATCGCCATTACGAGGTACGAGTGCGAGCGAGACAACAAGTTACGACGCGCGCCGACTTCGGGTGTCAACGGGAAGTATCGACGCCGTTCGTGGATCGCAACATCGAAGCGGCAACGTCGCGATCGCCATTTTATCGACGCTTTAGCTGCTTACGACGCCACGTTACGCGCTTCGTTATATTTTAAGTTAAAACTAAGTAATTTTAATTACAATTAAGTTAACCAGTGTAATAATTCTGTTTTACGTGTTTGTCAATCGTGGTTTGTGGAATGGAGGACGAGTTGAAGCGGAAAGTAGCCGAACGCGGTTACGTTAAAGGTACGATCACGCGATTAACAACGTGGATCGAAGATCCCGCTAATTCTTCTCACACAATTTCAACATACATCGCTAAACGCGATCACTTATTAAAAGCATTCAATGAATATGAAACTCGTTGCAAAGAAATTTTATTTTTAAATACCGATGATGTTGAAAAGGTTGAAACCGTTGAAAATAATTATTTTAAAATATTGGCCTTCTTAGATGGGCAGATTAATTCGAAAACACCGCAACCGCCTGCCAATCCACCGATTACGACCACGACTCCGGTAGCTACGGGTTCAAATGTGTCCCTGCCGGCAATTACTATTAAAACATTTGATGGTAAGTTCACAGACTACGTACCTTTTATAAATATGTTTGAGTCATTAATAGATAAAGATAAAAAACTCGATTCAATTCAAAAATTGTACTATCTGCGTTCATTTTTAAAGGACGAACCTTTCGATTTAATCAAAAACCTTCCTATAACCTCTGAAAGTTATATAGAAGCATTAACGTTGATAAAATCACGTTACGATAACAAATATAAAATTGTCAATGAACATATAAGCAATATTTTAGATTTGAAAAGTCTCAGTAGGTCTACTGCAAATAATTTACGAGATTTTGTATCGTGTGTAAAACAGCAATTAGCTGCAATAAAAATTCACGAACCCAATGTTAAATTCTGGGATGCTATATTATTATGTATTTTATCTCGAAAACTAGACACGTTCACCGCTCGAACGTATCAACTCGAGCGCAATGCGAGCACAAATCCAACTCTGAACGAGTTTTTGGAGTTTCTGGACGGACGCGCCTTGGCGATGGAGAACGCTGAGCAAGGAACGCACAATCCGACGCATCATGGCACGTCGCAACAGCGGGGCCCGTCGGAGCAGCGCGGCTACGCGCAGAGTTCAACGAGCAACAACTATAGAGTAGCAGCTCACGTCGCAACAACTCCATCGTGCAGTTATTGTAAGTTGAAAGATCATAAAATATTTATTTGTCAAAAATTTCAATTATTACCATCACATGAGAGGGTAGCATTTATTACAAATAATGGTATGTGTAAAATATGTCTGGGGAGGCATACACAACGATGTCGTTTCCATTTCAGGTGCTCAGAGTGCAAAGGTATGCACAACACTCTGTTGCACAACAATTCAACTGAAAGCAATGTGCCCACCCCACCTGTCAGCTTGGCAGGCAATATAAATAATAATGTCCTTCTTCCCACAGCAAGAATAAAAGTGATTGGGAAGAGCGGCAAGGAATATCTCATCCGTTGTCTTTTGGACAGCGCATCACAAGTGTCACTGGTGACTTCTAAGGTTGCTAGCATTTTAGGTTTGACACCAAAGGAGAACAACACTAGCATCATTGGCATAACCAATGCAACAAGTAGTGTCAAATATTGTGTTCCAATAGAAGTGCATTCAATGAAAACCCCATTTAAAATAAATGTCACTTGTCACATAGTTGATAAAATAACATGTTCATTACCACAGCAACAGTTTGATGTTAATGCAATAAAAGTACCCGCTCATATTTCATTAGCGGATGAAAAATATAATGTACCAGGTGAAATTCACACGCGCAGTGGAGCTGACGTGTTTTTTCAGGCGCTGTTGCCGAGCGAACACCCAACTCAGCTGGAGGTGTCTGCGCAACCGACGGGCTCTTCGCAGGCGTCCCGGTGTTCGGAGTCAGCGGCTGATTCTGCGGCCGCGCGGCACAGCAGCGAGCCACGTCTACATGTGATTAATACGGTATTTGGGCATATTATTGGAGGAAGCTTACCTTGTCATATTTCATCACCCACCTGTAATAAAGTTGTATTAAAATGTGAGGTAGGGATTAATGAAACTATTACTCAGTTTTGGGAGACCGAAAAGGTTCCAGAAATATATAATGAAAAAAATTCAGAGCAAAGTCAATGTGAACAAATATTTCAAAGCACTGTCAAGTTAAATAATAATCAGTTTGAAGTAGCCTTACCTTTGAAATTACCTCTTTCTGAGGTCAATGACACATTAGGAGAGTCATTTAAATATGCGCTCAAACGATTTTTGAATTTAGAAAAGAAGTTACATTCCAATCCAGATTTATTTGAACAATATAAACATTTCATTCATGAATACTTATCACTCAATCACGGTAGGTATGTCGACATAGAGGCATATGATTTGAACAAGCATGCAATTTACTTTCTTCCACACCATGCTGTCATGAATGAAAATAGTAAAACCACGAAATTACGCACTGTATTCGATGGTTCAATGTTAACAAATAAAAAGATATCACTTAACGATTTACAACTTAATGGACCAGTGGTTCAAAGAGATTTATTTGATATTATTTTACTTTTTCGATTTGGTAAACACACATTCACTGCAGACATAAAGCGCATGTTTCGTAATGTAAAAGTTAGCCCTGAATATGCTTCTCTTCAAAATATACTTTGGAGAGACAATCCGAATGAAACAATAAAGTGTATTAGATTAGATACAGTGACTTATGGTCTAAAAAGTTCAAGTTATCTAGCCACGCGTTGTCTAGACGAGCTAGCAAATAGGTATGGAGATTCATATCCTCTAGCAGCCTCTATAGTTAAAAATAATATATATGTTGACGATGTGATCTATGCGAATAATGATTTACAAGCTACTCTTGCTGCGAAAGACCAGCTGTGCAACTTACTACAGTTAGGTAGTTTCCATACTCACAAGTGGTCCTCAAATAATGAGCAAATATTGTCAAATATACCAGCAAATGAGCAACATTTTGATAGCTTAGATTTACAAAAGGATAACCATAATATGAAAGCATTAGGATTGCAAATAAATATTAAAGATGACCATTTCATTATTTCATCTCCAGAGCCATTTGACTCTGCAAAAATAACTAAAAAGACTATATTGAGCTATATAGGTAGATTCTATGACCCAATGGGCTTTGTAAGTCCAATTATAGTTACAGCAAAGGCTATCATGCAAAAGTTATGGATGTCAAACACTAACTGGAACGAAAGTCCGCCCTCTAGTGTTGAACAGGAGTGGCTCCAGTTCGTAGGTGATTTGGCAATAATGAAACCTATCTTATTAAATAGAAATATAGACATTTCAGATGCTCATACAGTACAGCTGATCGGGTTCGCCGACGCGTCAGTACGACGGCCTACGGTTGCTGCGTGTACCTGCGAGTGACGACTAAAACAGGTACAACGAATACATATTTACTCTGTTCCAAATCAAGAATTAACCCTGTACAAATGAAAGGTATGACGGTACCTAGGCTAGAATTGAATGCTGCACTTCTTCTTTCAAAACTAATATTAAAAACGTATAATACTCTCAAGCTTAAAATCGATATTAAAGATGTATATTTATTCAGCGATTCACAAATCGTTCTTGCATGGCTAAAAACGGAAATAACTAAGTTACAAGCTTACGTAGGGAACAGAGTGAATGTGATTCGCGAAAACACAAATAGATGGCGCTGGCTGTACGTCAACACATCCGAGAACCCTGCAGATTTAATAAGCAGAGGAGTCCAGCCTGGAGAGCTGAGCAGCAACGAGCTGTGGTGGCGAGGCCCACGGTTTCTACATAACAGTGAGTACGATTTTAGTTGCCATGATGTCAACATACCACTGGACCTACCCGAGGTCGTCAAACCCTGCTTAGCGTTCTCCAGCAATATGACGTGTGTACGCTTAAATGCACTTGACTATATATTTGAACGCTTATATAAGTATTCCGACATTAACAAAATATCTAGATTGTTTGCATACATACTGAGATTTCTTAACAATACTAATAAAAAGAAAGATAAAATAAATACAAAATATTTGTGCACTGCGGAATTAAAAGCATCGCTTATGTTAATCGTTAAATATGAACAATATAAATATTTTCAATCTGAGATTGCTTGTTTAAGTAAAGGCGATAAATTAAAAGGAAATTTAACTAACTTGCATCCCTTCCTTGATGAGTTAGGGCTCTTACGCGTAGGTGGTAGGTTGCATCACGCTGACATTGCGTACGATCGAAAGCACCCCGTTATATTACCTAAAGCTTCATATATAACTACTTTACTTATCAGATGTGAACATGAAAGGTTACTGCACGCAGGGCCAAAGCTTTTGCTTGCTAATTTGAATCAAAGGTTTTGGATTGTAAATGGCTTGTCAGAAATTAAGAAAATAACTCATAAATGTGTAACTTGTTTTAGACAAAAAGGCCACTGTGGCCAAACAGCTGATGGGCTCCCTGCCGGCAAGTCGAGTTACTGTTGCTAGTCGGCCGTTCGAGAGAATCGGGATGGATTTCGCTGGGCCGATAGATGTGAAGCTCTCACGCGTGAGGAGGTCCGTTATCGGTAAAGGTTATATCTGCGTATTCGTTTGCTTTGCTACGAAAGCTATTCATCTTGAATTAGCATCAGATTTGACCACCGAGACTTTCTTAGCGTGCTTGAGGAGAATGATCTCACGAAGAGGGCTGCCCACTGAAATTCATTGCGATAACGCGAGTACATTTAACTGCGCAAGGAGTCAATTAGCCGAATTGTATTCGCTGCAATCTTCCCAGGCGCACCAAGATAAGGTTCATGAATTTACAGCGCAAAAAGGTATAAAATTTCACCAAATTCCTGCTTATACGCCAACCCAAGGTGGCCTCTGGGAAAATTCAGTTGGAAAATGTAAATATTACTTAAAAGAGTATTGCAAAAAACTGTGTTAACCTATGAACAACTTAATACTGTTTTAAACGAAATAGAAGCGGTCCTTAACTCGCGGCCGTTGTTACCATTATCTACAGACCCTACTGATTATTGTTATTTAACTCCAGGTCATTTTATTATAGGTAATGCATTAACTATGTACCCTGAAAAAGATGTAAGCGAAACGCCACAAAATAGACTTAAATTTTGGCAATTATGTACTAATTTGAAACAGAATTTCTGGCGCATCTGGCATAAATACTATTTAAATACATTGCAAAATAGACCAAAGTGGCTATTTGATGAGGTTAATGTTAAATTAGGTAGCTTAGTAATTCTTAAAGAAGATAACATGCCCTGTATGTCCTGGCCAATGGCAAGGATCACAAAACTGTTTCCCGGCCATGATGGCAAAGTTAGAGCCGTTGAAGTGCAAACGCCTAATAGGAGGTCTCACACTCGTGGAATTAATAAAATTTGTATACTACCTATTGATTAAATATATACTTATATAAGATATACAAGTAGGTATATAAATATAAGACTCATAATAATAAATACATACTATAGATAACTTGTTATAATTACTGGCTATACCTACCAAATATATTGTAATGTATACTTACCTATATACCATTAAAAACTTAATAATAATCTGTAATGTGATTAAGATTAATTAGAACTAAGATTTAATTTCATAATATGTGTATTGATTGCTGTGTAAACAATTGCTGTCTCTTCATTTATTTAATGATACGATTATAAAAGAATTTGTTTAATTTTACATAAGTTACAAATAAGATATATTATGTTTGTTCTTATCTTTGCTTGCGAGGTGGCAGCATGTTGAGTTAGCAACATTTAATTTAGTTTAGTAACTAATTTCAAGCCGTATGTGGCAACACTATTCTACTTCCTTCTCTCTCGATTTGTGGTGATGAATACACGTAGTTTCCCAATCAAAATAAAGTTTTTATTATAATCGCCGCTCCCGTAAACCAGCCCTACAAATAAGGCAGCTGCCTGCACAGGAGCACGTCAGAAATATGCTAGCTAGTCTCGTGGTACTCAAGTGATGTACCAATAACATCTGTCTTGTTTATTATGTGATTGATTATAGTGGCCTTGACTTGCTTTATAAATACTGACATTGACACAAGCCCTAAAGGCGCCATGAAATAAGAATAGAATAGATAGAAATAAACTTGTAGGTAGTATTTTTTTATGATACAAGGACTAGGTTGCTATAATATTTAGGATGTAATTTCTGTACCTACTTAGTTATTGTAATATTTTGTTTATGTCACCTGCGATTGTATAAGAAAGTCCTTATGACATACTAAACAATTCCCATTGAATAAGGTAACGTAAATAATATTTACATTAACGTAAAAATGAACTTTATGACTTGTAAAAAATATCGATCCAAAACCGATACGTAATAATAAAGACGCAATAAAAATCAATTACAACGTCACTGTCATGTTTATGTGTTTTAATTAAAATAAAAAAATGAAATCGGTTATGATGAACTGACTTGTTGTTTGGAGGGTTCAGGTATGTACATAATAATACATTTTGTTGAGATAGGCATGTGTTAACATTACTTTAACTTAGGTACGTGTTACTTAATACTCGTAGGTAGTCCTGATATATAAAAGAGCTGTTAGATGTACTTAAGTGATGAATTTGAAATGCAAGTAGATATGAATGCTTACTGCTACTTATAAGCATCTCTTGAGATTGAGTCAAATTTTAGCAGGACGCTAAATTCAGGGCGTCTTTGTTACTTTTATTTGAAGTGAAATAAAATAAATAAGGAACCCCACAATAATGTACAGAGAAAGCGAATCATGAAAAATAATTTGTTGGAACAATAACATTTTACAATCAGTGGACCTCGAATCGATTCGGACCATTCGTTTTTGGTATCGATTCGATTCGGACCGATTTATCGCAAGGAATTGTATGATTAATTAATCCGTAACCGAATTTTTAATTTAATGATTTTCGGTGAAATCATTTAATGCATTTAAATTATACAGGTGTAATTAAAACTTTTGAGGGCGATGTAATAATTAACAATGATATTCTGAGGACTATTAGCTCATTATTTTGTACAAACTTACTTATAAGCGCGAAAATAATTTGTACTACGATAATAAACATTATAAGTCTGCTAATTTAAGGTTACATTTACCTAGGTACTTTAGATTGTTCGAGTTTGTTCGTCTCAATATATATAGTGATATTTTTTTAATACAATAGCTAGTTGAACGGTCAACTATATATAAGTAGGTATTCAGAGTTGAAAAAGATATAAGTAAGTAAATAAAATAGTATTAAGTTTTTAGTGTCCAAATAACGATGGATACAATTGTATAGGATACCCATTAACTCCATGCAAAGTTGCCAATTTCCCACCTATCTTGCGCGAAACTTTTCGACACTTGAATACGCGATGGATGCGCAGGCGCTTATCGCAATAAAATTATTGTCCGAAATGTCGTATTTATTGGCACCTCCGGGGTACGATTTTACGATAA
Organism: Polylopha cassiicola; assembly: GCA_038024825.1. Classification (NCBI taxonomy): domain Eukaryota; kingdom Metazoa; phylum Arthropoda; class Insecta; order Lepidoptera; family Tortricidae; genus Polylopha; species Polylopha cassiicola. The sequence goes on along the minus strand of CP149044.1, from coordinate 6,500,290 downwards.
TGGCGGCGTGTTGATTTAACGAGTGACCGCTTCATAAACACTCGCCGTTCTGATTTCTGGTGGCCATCTTGTTTATGCCGTGAAAATTGTCAATGGAATCGTTTACGATTATGACAAAAATATTAAAATATAAAGGATACCATTTGTCAATAATAACAAAATAAGGCGCTGGAATTCTGTACTTTCTGACTCACAAAGATATTATATTTATAATAGTATTTAAATGAAGACGATGTGAATATAGCTGTTGTGCGTAATCAAAAAAGCCAAAAGCATCAATTTTCCAAATTCTTAACAAAGATGCTCCATAATAATTTCTGATGCCTTCGCGGTTATTACACATTGGAATGAAACAACTATTAACGGATTTAACTCGCGTATTTTTGTTTTATTTTATTTGCTCAGCAAATAAAATAAAATAAAAATACGCGAGTTAAATCCGTTAATAGTTGTTTCATTCCAAAGATGCTCCACTTTAAATAAGTACATGTTGAACAACAAAAAGCAAAGCCGTCGATAGCATGAAGTTAAAATTAAGCAATAACAGTAACTGTTACGTAAATGGCCGTCTCGCTCTCGATGAAACACATAAAATTTTATATTTTCAGTCTGCTTAGAACAGGTGACGAGAGACAGCGGTAAGGCAAGTAGATCACAATCTTGTAATTTAGAAGGAAACTCGGTATGAGTGGATTTAACTGATGTATCCTCAATTTGTACAAATTTACAGACATAATGGAATTTTTCTTTTGCGCCTAAAATTGGATTGTAATTAGATTGATTTAAGATACCATATTTATTACCTTGACATTTTACGCTTGAAAATATTAGGATATGTACAACAAGCCATTGATTTGCAATGGTGAGAAAAATTGTTCAGTATTTACTCTGTATTTGTACACTATTCGCTCTGTATTCTAAACTCGCTATGTATTCAAAACTTGCACCGCTTCAAAACAGCCCAGAGCACGTATTGTAGTTCGGCAATATTCGAACGCTACTGAAGATTCGTGTCGAGCCGCCAAATTAAGTGTCATAAATGTAAACTCCCCAATAACGTTTAAAGTGAACATTACACCGAAACACCGGGCCTTTTATAGGTTTTCTTAACCATATCGTTACTCAGTTATAGGTTTTGGTAAACGGAAGTGATCAGAATTTTGGCTTGATTGACATCACGCGGAATGGTATCGGTGATCGATTTTTGAATGGAAATTGTTCCAAGATATCGTTTAAGAACAATCGATATAATGAAATTGATGCTACGTTCACACTTAAGGGTCATCTTATTGTCATCAAGTTTATAGGTTACATCTTATATACAGGAACATTATTGCTAAAATGAGCCATCGTAAAGAAAACGTCGCTTCGGGGAGACTGAAGGTGACGGTAGATTATAGTGTTGTTAAACACACGTCAAAACTTATAACACCGTCGTTTATGCGTTAAATATTAAAAATTACAGTCTTCATTATCATACAGACATGTAGGTATGATACCTCTGGTCTGGACCTGTGGTCTATACCTCTTCTTAAGAGAGGCTGCTAGAGGTATAATCAATTTCAATATCAAAACTACTTTTCCAATGATCATTCATCTCATCGTTGTCGAATCATGTCCTGACCAAATTTGCGCTTGCGATGGTCGTGCCGCGCCCGCTGGTGATGTTGGGGCAAATAAATCAGAGCGCCACAATCATTGGAAGTGGTGCGATGCTGAACGATATTGCCTAAACTGGCCGGCAAAAGTTCCCATGGGATTCAAGGAGATGTATGAAGAAAATGACGTTGTTTATTGGATATTTTGCAAAGGAATACTCGAAGACGTTACGTAGATATGACGGGCAACTGTAAATAAAATGCATCTGGTTTCAGACCAATTTTGATTGATTTGTTTCCAAATAATGGTTTTCAAACCAAGTATCAGTTGGTTGCATTTCATTATGCTTAATACGGCCGGAAAAGTTGATGGAGTTATCTGGCATAGGTAGGTACCCAATGAATAATTATGGTGATTCTTAGAAAAAATCCGTCAAATGTGGCTTAATCTTGTGGCTAATAACAGTGAGATTTCTAGTAGTAACATAATCTTTAAGCCTTTGATTTTGTCGTTTTTAAGTAAATAGACAGACGATATATAGATAATTTGATAAGTAAAACCTAGGTAAAATCATGTTCAAATCAACACAATATGACAGTAATATTATTTATAAAAACCTTACCTTATTCAGTTATTAGATGCCTACTCCATAGTTCTGATCTCTAAGATTTTGACAGCACGGAAAACTATATTAAATCGTTCTGAGGGCAAAGGGCGCGGTCTACTTACCACGTTCCTTTTAAACTCTGACCTGGAGAATATTTCCATTGTTGTTGGAAGGATCTTACTTAAAAGGATTGACGGACGTTTGAAGTATTGATTGATTGATTTTGATCACGGTATTATAGTTGAGCACCTTTAATGTTGGTTGTCTTGACCAGTTAAGGACGGAGTCATAAATTATGGTTTTGAAAATATTAGTGTTGTATCAAAGTACTAGGTTTAACAATTCTCGGTACCTATATTGAGATTTTTCGCTGCAAGTAAAAATGGAATGAAGACATAATAATTATGGTGTGTTCACTATAATTATACAGTTATACGAAATAATGATGTAAGTACCTATCTATAAGTAATTATAAATATAATTCTTGTACTATGACTTCAATATGATATTTGATATAAAAGTATTAATAAATAGATAAAAATTATAACACCTACTTTCCTTGATTGATGTCTTTGTCCAAAGTGGATATTAGACTTATATTGATCCGACAACCTACTAATGTTGAACCCTGATCTTTGATGATTGATAGACTAGATTAGGTAAATTAAAGTGCAATACTAGTACAAGATTACACTGTTTCTTAACAACTTACATTGCTAAATAGAACCATCACTAATTTCCTCTCACTTGCAAATTATTACAAGCACAACCAACTAATTCCTATTAATTACGGGTCTATGTAACAATATCACCTAATACAGTAAGTCGCTATGGGTGCATAAGCTATTAGTATCAGAAAAACTTCTCTCTCGGACTTAGGAAGTACTATCTTTAATGATTATCGTTACGAAAACAGACAGTGTTATGCTTGTTTTAAAGTTTAAATTGCAGTGGTGTGTGTAGTAACTAGGTCGTTTTGTTTCAAAGAACTAAACTGCCAAGTTCCCAAATAGGGAAGCGTCATAGGACGTGGTAAACGGTAGCCGTGGTTCATATTGATCACGTTCATGTCATAAAATACCAATAAATCAGCGGTATTCTAGGGCCGCATTAAGACACGAATCTTTTTAAATTATTTTGTGATCCATTTAAACATATATTTTTTTGCTTAAATTAAGAAGTGGTGAGTTCTTTTGATGATGATAATATCAATGGGTAATCGTTTAAGTTTAAGTTTTACCGTACCTATTATTTTGAAATTTACTTCTTACACACACCCAAAATTATATTTCGTATAAAAATATAACTACTACTACTATATTTTGAGCTAACCATCTATATAATTTTGTAACGAATAAAGAAATATGTTTGAAATCCATATGAAATTAAATTGAGAAATTCATTCAGACTTGAAACATGTTAAAAGGGTGTGCCAGAAAAAATATTACAATGGTACAAAATATTAATTTATGAATTCCTGAATTTAAAGCAGAAAATATAATATGAAACATATAATTTTATTTTATTTCCAGATCATTTTGCAAATGCGTGCCTTACAATTCCCTCTAAGGCAGCACCAGCCACGCGCGGCTTGACGTCCGCACGCGCACCTGCATAAATAATCCCTAGATTGTAATAATCTGATCTGGTTCTTTTTTATTGACGGATCGAGACATGTTTACTGCGAAACGTCGATGATGTGGCGTAAAAGACTGTGAGACGGGATCATCAGAGCTGTTGAGTAATAAAAGTGTGTAAAGGATAAATAGTGAAGAAAAAACAGCTATAAGTTAAAATTTCTGCTGCCTTCGCGGTTATTATACATTGGAATGAAACAACTATAGATGGATTTAACTCCCGTATTTTATTTTATTGTTTTATGCTAAAATAAGACTATTGTCACCTCAGTCGTGCTACTATTATGGAATCTGTAAAGGTTGTGAAAAGACTGCCAATAAAATAAAACACGCGAGTTAAATCTGTCTATAGTCGTTTCACTTCAACAATTATAGTTAATCATTTCTGATACTGAATAAATTATTACGGATTTATCTCGCTTATTTTATTTTATCTGCTGACGTTTCGAAAACTTTAGAGTTCTCATATTCGTAGCCGGCTGAGCAGACGATAGTCTTGTAGGTACACAAAAGACAAAAAATGACCATTAGGCCCCCCAATTTTTAATAAGTTTTGAAGGGCTAAAATTTACAGTTAGGTATATAAGAGAAATTCCTGACATTGGTTGCCATGGCAGCGCTCGTGAAAGAGTCTTAGCAACAGGGTGAAATAAAAGATTTCCTTTAGACGTTTTTCTTAACAGACTTGGTTTTAACATAAATACATCAGAGTCTACGGAATTGAAACAGCTGAAAACTGGTTGTTTGATTAAGTGCGATGTCATTACGCGTGGACAAATAGCAATAATTTTCCTCTTTAAGTTCCCAAAAAACAAATGTAGCGTAGGTAAGTACCTAATTAATAACTAACATCTCTTAAGTAAAATAACAGAATAACTTGTACGGTTCCTACTAAATTTACCTAGGTTTGTCTTAAAAATATTCATATTAATATATGTAAGTAAGTCACGTTTGTGAATGTCGAAGAATTTACAATGACATTAAGTAAGTATAATTATATTAATATTTTATATTATATTATGATCCACTTCTATCGAAATGCGAATCGACCTACATCCTTGTTTGTTCAAAATTGTTGCGTTAAAGGTGTTATGAATATAACAATAAAAAAATTCTGCCTTTCAGGTGTAATTTAGGTAGATACTTGAAAGAATAATTTGTTGTCATTTACATACCAATATAACATACTTAATGATATTTTTAGGTAAAAACATCAAAATGTCTAACAAGAAAATTTTGTTAAAAAAACAAATAAGGTAGGTTGGTTTCTATTGAAATAGGCTACGATCGTTTTCTGCAAATCATGTTTATTCTGTTTATTCAACGAGTGTTTGCTTCAACATGTTTTTCAGTGTTCTATATCTTATAAATAATTTCGTTGTTTCTTTAGATCGGTTTGTTGCTTTATTTGGAACTATCTTCACTGGAAGAGGTAGATTTTTTCCTTTGACAGTGTGTCTGAGCTTTGTCACTATTCGTCTTATCCTTTTTTGATCCTAAAAAATAAAATAACAATTATTATTATACCTATGTATACACATATATATGGTCATTATATTATTATGATAAAACATTAAAAAAAAATATATATATACTGAGACACGGTACACAAATATAGAAAAGTAATTTAATTCACAATAACATAATAGGTAAGTATCTTAAATTACGATATAAATAATTACATACCATTGAGGATAAGATTTCCTAAAGGATTTTCGTTTTCAGTAACCGATGAAGGCTGTTCATTTTCATTTGTAGTTTCGGATGGCGTTCCTAAAAATGTTAAATACATTAATAAAGAAATATTGACAATGTTCTCCTAAACGATTTACAGCATTAGCTTAGATTAGTATTTTTTTTCAAAATTACATTATGACACAACACAAATTTTAAATTACAATAATATTTTATACGTATTACGATATAAACAAATTACATACCATTGAGAATAAGATTTCCTAAAGGATTTTCGTTTTTATTCACTGATGAAGGCTGTTCATTTTCATTTGAAGTTTCGGATGGCGTTCCTAAAAATATTACATACACGAATAAAAAAAATGGTTCAATCTGAGGTTTTCTAAAGGATTTACAGAATAATTCTTAGATTGGTATTTTTTTCCGAAATTACATTATGACACAAAATACAAATTTTTAATCACAATAAAATCTTATATTAAGATATAAAATATGACATACCATTGAGGACAAGATTTCCTAAAGGATTTTCGTTTTTATTAACTGATGAAGGCTGTTCATTTTTATTTGAAGTTTCGGATGGCGTTCCTAAAAATGTTAAATACATGAATAAAGAAACATTGACAATGTTCTCCTAAACGATTTACAGCATAACTTTTAGATAAGTATTTTTTCCAAAATTACATTATGACACAAAACACAAATTGAAATCACAATAAAATCTTATATCACGATTTAAAAAAAACATACCATTAAGGATAAGATTTCCTAAAGGATTTTCATTTTTATTAACTGATGAAGGCTGTTCATTTTCATTTGAAGTTTCGGATGGAGTTCCTAAAAATATTACATACACGAATAAATAATAGGTTCAATATGAGGTTTCTTAAAGGATTTACAGAATAATTCTTAGATTGGTAGGTAATGTTAACTCAAAAATGACATTATGGCACAAAACACCAATTTTAAATTACAATAAAATCTTTTATTAGGATATAAAATATTACATACCATTAACGATAAGATTTCCTAAAGGATTTTCGTTTTTATTAACTGATGAAGGCTGTTCATTTTCACTTGAAGTTTCGGATGGCGTTCCTAAAAATGTTAAATACATGAATAAAGAATCATAATCATTGACAATGTTCTCCTAAACGATTTACAGCATAACTTTTATATAAGTATTTTTTTCCAAAATTACATTATGACACAAAACACAAATTTAAATCACAGTAAAACCTTATATCACGATATAAAAAAATACATACCATTAAGTATAAGATTTCCTAAAGGATTTTCGTTTTCATTAACTGATGAAGATTGTTCATTTTCATTTGTAGTTTCGGATGGCGTTCCTAAAAACATACATGAATAAAAATAAGGTTGAATAAAGGTTTTTCCAGAGTAATTCTTAGATAGATCAAATTATAACTCTAAAATGGAGTCAAATCTTTTGTATTATCTTATGACACAAAACACAATTTTTAATTATCTATCATTCGTTACTACATAACATATAGCGGTTCGCGCCGGCTTCGCACGGATTCCTATTTTTTTTCAAAATATCCTATGTTATTCAGGGTGAACGTAGCTTCCCAACAGTGAAAGAATTATCAAAATCGGTCCAGTAGTTTTTGAGCCTATTCATTACAAACATACAAACATACAAAATAGGTACAAATCTTTCCTCTTTATAATATCAGTATAGATATACACAATATTATAATATAATAATATCTCAACATATTACGATAAAATAAGAATAAGATACTTACCATTAACGATAAGATTTCCTAAAGGATTTTCGTTTTTATTAACTGATGAAGGCTGTTCATTTTCATTTGTAGTTTCCGACGGAGTTTCTAAAAATATTATTATTTATATAAATTAATAAAATATACATAATATTTACAATTTTAATGTTATTTCCAGGTTTTACTTAACTTTCTGATTTCGAATTAAATTTATCCTTCAAAAAATATTTACTACCAAATATGTAAGATATTAAAAGTATTACTCGTTACCATTCAATATGAGGCTTCCTAAAGGGTTATTCTCTGGGTTTGTTGCCTCTGAATTTTCTCCATTGTCAGCTTTCGTTTCTTCTACGGATTGTTTGCTTTCAGAGTTGCCTTCATGGGAATCATTGGAATCATTTTTTGTAGTTGTACCTGAAATAGAAATTATACCTATTTGACGCTACAAATAAATAGTCGATATGTCAGCTATATTAATCATACAGATAGTAGAATTTTATAAGATTGGCTAATGGGTTTACATCATAGCTTTTGTCAATAAAAAATTTGAAGATGTGTGTAATCATATAAATATTATCAGTAATCTCACGTATTATGGTTTTAGGTTATCTTTTGTTTAACTTACCATTAAGAATAAGATCTCCCAGGGGATTTTTAGGGGCAGTTGATGTCTCTTCTTCCTTATTTTCTTTAGATAATGCTCCAGTATTTAAGGGTATAGGTGAAGCTTTAATGGTATCAATTGGTTCTGGAGTCAAATCTTTTGTATTTAGAGTAAGAGTGTTTTGTGAGTGGTCTTTATTATCACTCGACGTTATAGCATCATTATTAGGTTTTACGGGTATAGGCGAAGCTCCGATGGTATCAATTGGTTCTGGGGTCAAATCTTTTGTATTTTTAGTAAGAGTGTTTTGAGAGTTGTCTTTATTGTCACTCGACGTTTTAGCATCATTATTAGGTCTTACTGGTATAGGCGAAGCTCCGATGGTATCAATTGGTTCTGGAGTCAAATCTTTTGTATTTTTAGTAAGAGTGTTTTGAGAGTTGTCTTTATTATCACTCGACGTTTTAGCATCATTATTAGGTCTTACTGGTATAGGCGAAGCTTCAATGGTATCAATTGGTTCTGGAGTCAAATCTTTTGTATTTTTAGTAAGAGTGTTTTGAGAGTTGTCTTTATTGTCACTCGACGTTTTAGCATCGTTATTAGGTCTTACTGGTATAGGCGAAGCTTCAATGGTATCAATTGGTTCTGGAGTCAAATCTTTTGTATTTTTAGTAAGAGTGTTTTGAGAGTTGTCTTTATTACCACTCGACGTTTTAGCATCATTATTAGGTCTTACTGGTATAGGCGAAGCTTCAATGGTATCAATTGGTTCTGGAGTCAAATCTTTTGGATTTATAGTAAGAGAATTTTGAGTACTTAAGGGTACAACATCTGGATTTGAAGATATCGCTTCTCTCGGAGCTACTGGGACTTCGTCTGAGTTATTTGGTTTATCGGCGTTCAAAGGCTGTGCTCCCAAAGGTACAATATTTGAGTTATCATTAAGTGGCTCAGCCCCCAAAGGTACAATTGGGTTAGCATTTTTATTAGATGCAACAGAATTCAACGGTTGAGCTCCCAATGGCACAATATTTGAATTAACATTAAGTGGCTCAGCTCCTAGAGGCACAATTGGGCTAGCATTTTTATTAGATGCAACAGAATTCAAGGGTTGAGCTCCCAATGGCACAATATTTGAATTACCATTAAGCGGCTCAGCTCCCAAAGGCACAATTGGGCTAGCGTTTTTATCAGATGCAACGGAATTCAACGGTTCAGCTCCCAATGGCACAATTGGGCTAGCGTTTTCATTAGATGCAACAGAATTCAACGGTTGAGGTCCCAATGGCACAATATTTGAATTACCATTAAGCGGCTCAGCTCCCAAAGGCACAATTGGGCTAGCGTTTTTATCAGATGCAACGGAATTCAACGGTTCAGCTCCCAATGGCACAATTGGGCTAGCGTTTTTATTAGATGCAACGGAATTCAACGGTTCAGCTCCCAATGGCACAATTGGGCTAGCGTTTTTATCAGATGCAACGGAATTCAACGGTTCAGCTCCCAATGGCACAATTGGGCTAGCGTTTTTATTAGATGCAACAGAATTCAACGGTTCAGCTCCCAATGGCACAATTGGGCTAGCGTTTTTATTAGATGCAACAGAATTCAACGGTTCAGCTCCCAATGGCACAATTGGGCTAGCGTTTTTATTAGATGCAACAGAATTCAACGGTTCAGCTCCCAATGGCACAATTGGGCTAGCGTTTTTATTTGATGCAACAGAATTCAACGGTTGAGCTCCCAATGGTACAATATTTGAACTATCATTAAGGGGTTCAGCTCCTAGTGGAACAATTTGCTGTTTCAGTACAGGTCTAAGAGGAACATGGACAATATTCACAGGTTTGCAATTGGTTGCTATAGGTGTGCTATATGGAATTACATTAGGATTTGTCGGAAGGGGGTATCTAGTGGCCACTGGTACAGGATATTCATTAGGATTTTGATAATGTTGTGCCTGTGGTGGTGGAGGTCTTGGACGTTGAACAGGTGGTGGTGGTACCCTTGGTACTACTGGATCTGAAGATCTTCTTAACGGCCGATTGTGTAATAAATATAAAATTGATGGCGGCAACATAGACGACACTAAAAAAATATATGATTCATTTTAGGAACATACCTAAATAAATAGACAAATTAATTAGAATATTGTTCAATACATACATGAAACATGTTTAGGAGTTTCGTCAGTTGCATCTGCAATAAAAATGTGTTCTTTAAATACTTATTAAGAGATGATTAACTACACTGCAGCGCACTGTATGAATCAAAATTTTGGTCGTAAATTAATACCATTAATTAAATGATAATTATTAATATTTTTACAAAGAGAAGTTTAGGAAAAAAAAATATTGCAAAGGGACTAGAACCCGCATCTTTTCTGCGATGTATTGTGCCTTTATATGTGATTGAATTATGAGCGTCGATTTTTTTCTATACTTATTTTGGTAAATAAATAAATTATTCTCCAGATAAGAGTTGAACACTGAATACAAATATAACATTTTTAGGTATTTAATAATATCGCTCGTTTAGTATTGTAGTGACCTAATTTTTCGCTCGAATTTATATTTATATGTGACGAATTTAATAGCGTAACGGCGTATTTTGAATTGTGTCACTACAATATAAGAATACTTTTAAACTTATGCAGTCTGCATCCTCATTGGATCGCAACCTCTACATTACTAAATGATCGATAATAAGTAAGTAGGTACCTGATATTCCAAGAAGCAAAACTATCGTAAATAATAAACTCAAAATCCGTATCGACATCATGATTACCACGACGTTCACTGTACCACTATATTTATTCTCTTCGGCACTAACAGCCGAGGCTTATATAGATTTTAAATTATCACCTGAATCAATATTAAAACAGCAAATAGTTAATTCAGGGTATTGTACGTTTAAGTCATTTGCATTTTATTGTTTTCGTATTAATTTCGATACCGGAAAATTTAGTCGAGACGTTTGCCGTCAAACAAACAATACCTAGAATTTTATATAATTTCTGCCTTTTGCTAAGTTATCGCCAAAGTAAATTCTTTCGTTAAGCGTTATTCCTAACCTACTATTGTTTATTTTATTCTATACTAGCTTTTGTGGGCTTTTGTGGGCTTTCTTCGTCCGCGTAATTTTTAACCCCATTAGGGGGTGAATTTCAATAAAATACGAAACGTTCTCCATCAATTTTTTAAAGACTGTTTATGCAAAATTTGAAATAGACCGGACCAAGTAATCACATTGTTGCATATAAATTTTGCACCCCATTTTTTACCCCTTAGGGGTAGAATTTTTGAATATAATTTAGCCTATGTCATTCAGGAATATAAAATGCCGTTTTGGAGCCAATTCAATCCAAACAAACAAACCTTTCCTCTTTATTATGTTAGTGTAGCTGTAAATTTTACCTCACACAATTCAATGCAATATTTATTTTTGAATAGGTGCATAAATTATATAGAGATAATAAATACTAACATTCATGAAAAATCAAAACGCAGTACCTACATATTATGATTAGTCAAATAGTGACTGTTTCTGTCAATTTAATAAAATGTTTTTTTTGCTTGAACCTTGTTGAACCGATATGTTTTTGAGTTATTATTTCAATTCACAAGAGGTCGTAACGATTTCATACCGATAGGTGATAGTCTTTTTGTATAAATGGTACTTAGGTACTAAATACATAATATTTTTAAAATGTCCATTTTGGAAGATAAGAATCGTGTTTGAACATAAATTTATATAACAGCTTAGGTGAAACTTACATATGTCACAAAAACGTATTCCGGAATGACTAAATAAAAAAATTTCTAAGAATAATATAAGTAGGTATTAACCTCCTGGGTGAATTTGTAGTATATTTACAACATAGAAAGAAAAATATCCTACACCGCCATCTAACAAAATATGCTTGCACTTTTACTTTTATTGGATAGTCTAAGTATCTATCTGCGATACTGACTTGTGATTGGCCGCGGAAGTTTGCTCAGATTTTATAATTATTCATTTTACGTGGACGATGGCTCCAGGACCGGGTCAGTGCGGTAAGGATGTTCACATTTTTGATGAAATACTGTGGTTTTTGTCAAAAATTTAGTTACGGCTTGTTTATTTAGATTTATATTTATTCTAATTTCCCTACATTTATGAGTTTCAATGCAAAAGCACTGAGAAATCACGAATAAAAGTTTTATGTCGTACTAGTAATCCACGGGTTCTCAACGACGTGTGTGTGAACGAGGTGACCAGTGTAGTAACAGTACAACATAAGACATTTAAAGTTGATTTACTTTATATTAATCGCATATATTTAATTTTTTTGTTCGGTTTGTGGTATAACAGACATCAAAGAATAATAAGAGACTGATTTAACAACTAAGAGAACCCATCACAAGGGGTTCACTCAACGCGAAATGATAGTATCAGTAACTCGGACCCTGGTTCTTCTAATTCTTCGGTCATAGAAGCTAGAATCCTTTCAAAATCTGAACATCCTTTTTGCTTATCTATTTCTGTTACTCACATGTAGTCGTAGTCGTGTCAAAATCAGAATTGGCCCCGTACCTACGGGTGGTTGTCGATCTGCAGGTCGTGCAAGAACCAGAGGTGGTCGAGAACAAAGAACTATATCGGTACCATCATCGGCAACTACAGATAATACTTGGTCCGTTAATATTTCTCCCCTAAAGAAACCTATTCATCACCCAAGATATACGTTACTGAAGATGAATTCAAGAAAACTATTACACAATTCTTGAACAGAAGCTTGACGATACAAATAGGACATACATAAAATCTTTTGAAAAAAGGATAGGAGACTAAAGTGCTGTTAAAAGGACTAAAAACATTTAAAGGCATTCAACTAGTCATGAATGTATGCCATATTATTATATTTTTTCATCTATAAGTAGGTATGTATTGGTAGCAAAACTAGCAAAATAGGTAGGTAGGTATTGGTTATAATTCAACTGATACCGGCTAGTCACTCTCGGTACCACAAAGCAGAACATTTAGTTGCTCATTTTGATACACAGAAAAGATAAACCAATTTTATTTGCAACAAATCACTATCGAATGCTGTGCTAAATGTACCTAATATAATATATTTACGTACAGTACAAAAAAAAAGTTTCATAAAATTTCGCAAACATAACTTTTAATAAGTTATTGCTATTAAGTACAGCTATTTTATTTTAACTTTCTTTAAGCTATACCTATCTATTTTATATGGAAGTTATCATAAATGATTTAAGTACATTCAATTTTCTAGTTTTCGAAAATAATCAAGCAAATCTGCTGAATGCGATTTAATATACAAAAATGTAGGTACCTACCTACTTAAGCCAATTTGCTGACTGTGATTTGTAAGACTACCTACTAACATATTAGTAAATAAATCTCGTTACTTAATTTTAAATTTGTTTTATATATACTATGAATTAAATGTATAACCTTTAAATATAGCAAATGTAAATAAATAATAGCATCATTTGATATTTTTCTGCTTATGTCGTAAATATACTACATTTTTGATAGTAGGTGTACAGAACTCATGTTGTATATATACTACATTGAGAAAATCCAGATTTCCCATCGGAAAATTTTTTATGTATTTTTTGACAACATTTAGTCCAATATCGAATAGGTCCAGATAGTTTTTAATGAGATTCCTCAAAAAAAAATCTCTGGTTCTCAGGAGGTTAATGAAGTCTGATGAGGTAAGCCGTTAAGAGTTTTATCAATCACTTATAAAAAATAAGAAGAGCTAAATAGAAACTCAGTTGATGTTTTAAATTAACCGTGTAATTACACGGTAGCTAAATAATATGAAACTTAAAAAAGAGAGCAAATTAAACAGGTACTCTTCAAATGCATGTTCAAATTACACTACTTACTACTAAGTAATTTAAAATAAATAAATATAGTTCTTGTATTTGTAAATAGTTAATTTATGAGTACCTAAAATGAAACATCAATCTATACTAATGTAATAAAGAGGAAAGTTTTGTATTTTTGTATGTAGGTACCTAATGAATAAACTCAAAAAGTACTTACTGGACCTTTAATAATTCTTTTGTTATTAGAAAGATACATTATCACTGAGTAACACAGGTTATAAAAAAAGGGATCCGGGCGAAGCCCTGGCCGGGCCGCTATAGTTCATATTTTTGAACAGAGTCATATTTGTAATTTTCCAATATGAGGTTAGCATGATATATCTAGTCATGATATATTATCATACTAATTAATATAGCATCCATTTAAATTTTAACTGTCATATCTGTTCTAATTATACGGGCATTTCAATCTTCGTCAGTTCTTTGATTATTGAAGGAATAAGGTGCAATAACATATACGCTCGATTAATTCTGGCAACATGTACGAGCGCAGTATATTGTTGGATGAATTTTACGGGCGTTTCAACTAGGTACCGTCATTAGGTACCTATTTCTAAATATTGAATATTTTTTACCAGCAATTAAGTTTTGATAACTACATAATAATTATACTGTGCAAGTTCAAGTTGTCATCATTAACCGAATTTAAATCTTATTGTATTTTATTTTATCAATATTTAGAAATAGTTAACGACATTTGGAACGCCCGTAAAATCCACCTTATTGCATCAAAACAAAATTCTTGGTGTAGGTAGCTCATTTTTGTTTAATTTTCTGAACTGCGGTCTGGCCGCGATTGAAAATCATCCATACAAAATCACCGCTAAGTACCCCAATCGGAACACGTCAGATAATCATAATTACTTTCATTCTCTAATAATTAATCATCAATTCGAACATTCGGCAATCATCAATCACGTTACAGCGCAACACGGGAGCCAACTAATGATATAAATTTCTTGAGATCAATCCATCATTGTGCTTGTTTTTAATTGAATTTGAAATAATTATTTTAATAAAAAAAGCTGCTGAGTGGCTTGGTTTGGATCATTGAGTGCTTGTAACTGTTTTGACCTTTTTGGTGTATCGGAGAGGTGGTTAAGTAGGCGAAGTTTTTGTATTGTAATTTAAAACTAGATGATTTATAACCCCTTGTTAATAAAATTTGTAATTCTTGTACTACCCTGAGACAAACACGTTTATTAACATTTGCAGTAAGGATAAAAGTAAAATACCTACTTAGATTTATCTGACCCAAGAGTAGCAAGCAAGTACTTTGATTCAAGTGAGGGAAAAATAACAAATAGTTAGGTATAACTTACACGTTTTATCACATTTAACAGTAAAGTTCAGTGTAAAATACCTACTTGGATTAATTTGACCCAAGGATAGCTTGCTACCCTAAGGGTTACTTTGATCCAAGATTAAATTAGATCTAATCTAATCTTTGATCCAAATGAAGGTAAATTGATCAATTGTATTAACTTTGTTCCTTTACTTTATTATTATGATATTAAATACCTAAGCTACTCTAGAATACAACTACATATCGCACTCCTAGATCTAAAGGGAGCTAACTCAAAAAAAGTAACTTTTTCTGGAGAGGCGAAATTGTTGTAAGGAATCGGATCCTTTTTTTAGCGTGTGTTTAATTTAAATCTTCAGATTTTTGAGTTAGCTCCCTTTAGATCTAGGTGTGCGATATATTCATATATAGATACTGTCGTTTGGGATAAAGTTACTCCCTGCGTAAGTAAAGTACTGTAATTATCTCATTCAAGTTGACTCATACAAATACGATCAAGACGTTTATTGTGAAATTTCATCTACTTAAGGACTTGGCTCAAGATATTGAAAAGAAAAACGCAATTAAGTACCTATATATCGATAAAACGGTTTCTAAAGAGGAATTGAAACGTCTTGTTTGTCACAGATGTAATTGTAACTAATTATTGTCAGCTAGCTTATTAACCGGTCATTTGTCATAGTGTGACATAAAAAACTAGATCGATGCACTTTTTCCATAATTATATCACTAATAAGGGTTATTAGTGTCACTTTAAGATTAACTGTCCTTTTTATTATGGTAGTATAAAATGAAGGCAGTATTTTATGTTTCAAATAGACATATATTATTATGAGTAGGTAATGTTGATAGGTACAATATGTGCAATTTTGTATTTATATATATATAGAGCCCAATTTGAACAAATAATCAAAAAAGATATATATCGATTTAAATAAAGACTAAACGATATTATTAATATCAAACCAAAAATTAAATAAGTAGATAATTAAAATTACGAAATAATTCATAAAAAATTGAATATTGCATTCCATTTTAGTACAATTCAAAATTGTGACTGCTATGGAAGCGTTCATTTTTTTTTAATTTGCAAATAGAAGCCATTTGAGGCTGTAATTTTTTTTTTATATTTTTTTTGTTTTCAATCGTGGCTCGGTATTGCGACAACTATTCTTATAAATGCTAAAAGAACGAAAACAATCCAGAAAAAAATTGTAACCATCAAATATTAACGGTGATTCACTTTTCCATCATAGCATACTAGCTTGAATATTTCCGGTTCCAACTTCATGTTAAAAATCTGACACCATCACAACGAGGTTATCACACGTCAAGATCAAACAACTGACCTATCGTAAACATAAATTATTATGACTGATAGTAGAGATAAGACGAGTTTCTCTTCTCTTCTTCATTCATAAACTGAATTCATTCATGTCCTCCTACGTGTGTTAATTTAGCCAGTGAGTTTGATGGTTTTAGGTTAAGCAATTAATGTTGTAGTTTGTTTTGAATAATTCCTGCCCACGTTTCGATGGTGCTTTGTTTACAAGGTGAAAAGCTCCTATTTTAACTGCATTTTTGATCAGTACCGTGTTTTATTTTATAACTAGTTTTACGTTACTCCATCCGCGAGGAATTAGTAATTAGGTACCTCTTTTTTCGTAAATAAAAGTAGCCCATTGTCCTTTCTCAGGTTCTAGACTATCTGTGTATCAAATTCCATTTAAATCGGTTCAGTAGTTTTTGCGTGAATGCGAGACAGAGAGAGTAACTTTATTATTTAAGATTAGGATTCAGAAAATTAGTATTTTGGGGTAGGACTTGGGGTACCTATTGAAAAACATCAGAACTTGTCAAAAAAGTAATAATTTCTGATGCCTTCGCGGTTATTACACATTGGAATGAAACAACTATTAAAGCCTAAAGGATTTAACTCTTTAATAAAATAAAAATACGCGAGTTAAATCCATTAATAGTTGTTTCATTCCAATGTCAAAAAAGTAATTCAAATTTAATTGAAAATCAGTTTTTTTTTATATCCTAACATCTAAGTTCATTTGTTTCGCAATTTTAAGAGCAAATTATCCCGTTGTTGCAAAATCAACCTTTGCACATTGTATTAAGTTTTATTATCTATTAACTCGTATACAACCGTATTAAACTTACTTTTTTAAGATTAATGTGAAGCGAAACGGAAGCGCTTATGTGATTTAATGTCAGTGTTAATGAGTCAGTTGAAATGTTGATATTAAGATAAACAGCACTACTTACATAATATTTATATATTTTAGATTAGATTAGAGATATTTTTTGTTCTTGGAAATGTAGTTTATGGTAGGTGTGTCATCATTCAAGCAGAAGATGTCCACTGTAGGTAGATTTAAATAGTCTGGACTATTGTATATTAATTAATATATTATTATAATAGAATCACAGTAGTGCGATATGTGTCTCGATGATAAATAACAAGGGCTATCCTGAACTGCTAACAAACCTTTGTATAATATACTTAACTTTTCCCCACTTTTAACCCCTTACAATAGTTTTTTCGTAATTAAGAGTAGTTCTTAGAGTAGTTTCTTTTTATAGGCTCTAGACTAACCCAAATTTTCATTTTAATCGGATCAGTAGTTTTAGTGTGAAAGCGAGACATATAGGTACAGTTACTTTCACATTTATAATATTAGTAGTTAAGTAGAAAATTAAATATATTGTACTTAAA
This sequence comes from Polylopha cassiicola, assembly GCA_038024825.1. Classification (NCBI taxonomy): domain Eukaryota; kingdom Metazoa; phylum Arthropoda; class Insecta; order Lepidoptera; family Tortricidae; genus Polylopha; species Polylopha cassiicola. The sequence goes on along the minus strand of CP149044.1, from coordinate 6,482,448 downwards.
TTTGATTGCTCTTTAGGGATATTTCTGAAATCTGAAATATACTTAGCCATTACCTTTATTACCCAAAATTAGTTTACGTAAAGACCTATTAAAAATATTCAAAACGCTTTCATACAAAATTATACATAATAAAGTATACCTATAAAGAATTAATAGAACACTTTGCCGACTTTAATGAAAGATTCGCGTGGAGCCGAAAAAAGTATTAAAAATTAAATGTTAATAAGCAATTGATTTCTTTTTAAACAGCTATAAGGCGTAAAGGCCCCAGGCGCGATTTAATCGATGCAATGAAAACTTTCATCGATACATTTAAATCGATTCTCGCTCAAAACACGATATTAACCTTAATGTGCCTTGATGACCGTCTCGCACCGACCAAATTTGTTCTGCTCCACACGGGACCTGCCCACTGATAATGGGCACTTATCGATCGCCAATTTTATTACATTCAAATGAAAAACTTATATTCAGAGTAATCCACAACGCGGGTTTCGTCAACGTACCGAACTAAGTAGTACAAAATCTATACTAATATTATAATCTATACTAATATTATAAAGCTGAAGAGTTTGTTTGTTTGAACCCGCTAATCTCAGGAACTACTGGTTCGAATTTAAATAAACTTTTTTTGTTGGATAGACCATTTATCGAGGAAGGCTTTAGGCTATATAACATGATGCTGCGACCAATAGGAGTGAAGAAACAGTTCTGTTGTAAATCTGTAAAAAACGGGGAATATAACTATTCCAAGCGGACAAAGTCGCTGGCAGAAGCTAGTAAAATATATGTCATGATATCCACCGAGGTTTCGCCAAAATAAATAGAATAAAACCCATAGACTCAATAGGTATAAGGAAATCCACAACACTTTTCGACCACACATCTCCAATCCACATATCGCGAATTTTGTGCTGACATTGTGAGAACTTTATAATTGGAGTTGCAGTGTGCCAATGATAGGCCAAGTTCGAGTTAAATATATCATAATTTAAATATAAGTTAGATACTTACAGTGTTTTTATTTCAATTTGAAGGAATCGTAATTAAAGACAACGTCGAAAGTAGGTACCTACATAATTATTATTGTTATTACAATAGGTACTTTTTAATCCCGATAGGTAATGTGATATACGTCTCTAAAGTACTCGTACTTTAATGTAACATAGTTGAATATAATAATTAATATTATACAAGTGTAGGTACGTAGTATTAATTATTATGTTACGGGCGAATTGATTAAAGACTCATATATCATATAGCTTCTGCCCGCGACTTCGTCTGCGCACGATGAGTACTTTACGCGTCGTTACAAAACATAGCCTATATGTTATTCTGATGTATAAGCTATATTGTGGTAAAGTTTCATTCAAATCTATTCAGTAGTTTTTACGTGAAAGAGTAACAAACATCCATACATCCATACTTACAAACTTTCGCCTTTATAATAGTAGTAGGATATCATATGCATAAGTAAGTACCATTTAAATGTTCCAACTATAAACGCTACACGGGCAACTGCACATTATAAATAAATAAAAAAAAAGTCCCAAGTAGACCGAACTTTTCGGTCAACAGACTCGATTCGATATTCGTCACACCGGAATCTGTATCGATGTAATTCCGCATCGATATTATTACGTGTTATTTTAACTGAAATATTGAATGCCTTTGTATTGGGCCCCATTACGTTATTGGCGGGTACGAGCACCCTGTTTAATTTCAATTAGGTACTCTTGTTTTGGTATTTGGGATTTATAAAAGGTGTTCTTTTTTTTATTACTTGAACTTTTAACTATTATAAAGGTTTTTGTTTGTTCCAAATTTAGGGTATTTAGGTGACTAGGTACCTACTTACCAAAAAGTAAACATTTTATGAAAAAGAAAAAAAACAACTTTATTAAGAAAACGACCCGAATAAGTCTGTTTTCATTGGGCCTATTTAATTTGCAAACTAACGTAGTTGATGGGTTGAAAACATTAAATAATATTTATGAGCTAAAATGTCTTAATACCTATTCGAGTAGAATTTAGCATCTTTCATCATTTACATGAAAACTTTTTGCCACTTATTAAGTAACGCAAAATCTCTAATATTTTTTTAAAATCACGCTTTGACCTCTCGCGGCGTTCAGAAACCACGTACGCGACGGGGTGTCGAAGTCACGTTCGGAAATCGCATCAAAATTATAAAGGAGTTAAGTGAAATTCACCGTGTTTCGGACGCCATAATGGCAGCCATTAATGACAGCTGTCATCGATTCTCTGCTGGGAAATTTACGATGTGACCGGAGTCAGGGGCAAGGGTCGATGAAAATATCGATACATTCCGTACTACTTTGTACGTACCTATCTACCTTCATAAATATGTTAGAAACATTGGGAAGCTGTCAACCTGGCCTAGTGCCTATTTTTTATTAGTGATTTTTCATAAAACATAATACAGGTTTAGAATTAAGTCGGCCTCGCCGTCTTCTGAATCTTAAAGTTTCTAATATTTGTCTATGTACATTTCTTAAAGATGAAGGTTTCGTGAATTTTATGCAATTATACAATAAACAAATAATAAACAACTCTAACAAAAATATCGAATTAATTGTAACGAATTCATGTAAGTACTTAGGTAATTAGATTAATTGTATGCTAACGCTTGGAGTTTACAGTTAGGTAGGTACTATATTCGTAACATACTATGTTATAACCATGTAAAAGAAATTATTAATCTATCAAACATAGACATTCATCGATAATTGTGTTTATCGATATTTCGAAGCCCTATGCCACCGAAAATAAATCTGTGCCGCAGCTAATAATCACAGGGTAATGGGTTAGAAAATGAGTGCATCGTACGATGCCGTTCTTTAAGTTTATTACTGCAAAATTGAGTAATAAAGGTTGGTATTATATTTTATATCAGTTTCTTACATTTACTGTTATATTTTTTTAACAATAACACAACAATATTTTTTGTTTATTGTCAGATCTTATAAAAGACTAGCTGTGCCCGCGACTTCGTCCCCGTGGAATAGTAATTCTTCATAAGGCTTCATATTTTCCTCGGTTTTTTACACATTTTCCACTGTTTCTTCGCTCCTATTGGTCGTATCGTGATGTTATATATAGCCTAAAGCCTTCCTCGATAAATGGTCTATCCAATAAACAAAGAATTTTTGAATTCGAACCAGTAGTTCCTGAGATTAGCGCGTTCAAACAAACAAACAAACTCTTCAGCTTTATAATATTAGTATAGATGACGCAGTGTGTAGGTTCCCTTTTTTTCAAACTTGGCTGACACAGTGTCGTGTGTCTAGGTTTGAAAAAGTACGTATGTATATAGTTTGGCCGAATAAAACGTTAAAACAATAAACAATCTATGATTGCGTAACTAATATGTATTTTATAAGAGAGTTCGCGTGGTCATCCTTGGGGAAGACCTATGTCCAGCAGTGGACGTCTTTCTGTTGATGAGATGATGATGATGATGAAGAGAGTATGTTGTAAAAATCATTCAAGTACAAAGAACTTGGCAAGTGGTGTAAAGTAAAAAACTATGTCTTGTATTTTAGACACGCTCTAATAAAACCGGATATACCTAACTCAACGGAAGTATCGCCATGTTGGTTTAAGTAGCTTGTACATTGGTACGCATGTCGTTCTGTTTTAAATTACTTTAATGCAATAATATAAGAATAAATTGTAAAAAAATGTTACAGCATTACTTTTAACAAAGGCAATGTGGAATTAGACGGTTGTTTTGTATTTTGGTATAATTTTATGAAAATGCTTACATAATAATATATTATGTACTTGGCAGATTGAAATAAACTCTGTGGATGTTTGGCGTTATCTTATTCTGATAAAATGTAATGAGTTTTAAAATTAATTCATATACAGGTTTGGCGTTAAACTTCTACGATTTAGGACTCGGAGGAAAAAGGAATGTGAGAATTACAAATAAAATATTACTGGGCTACTCAAATTGTTTATTTAGTACTAGTAACTAAGTAAGAAGGTACGTGCCTTTAAATTGAGTTCCTACTCCGAACTTATAATAGGTACCTTTTATCAGTAATACAACCGTTAAAATACCATTTAAAACGAAAACATTTTGAAAACGTTGTCAATTAAAGAATTATCCACACTCGCCGTATAAAGCCTCGCACACACAACACGACATATTAAATCACCAACAACCTTATACGCTTAATGAAACAAAAACATTATTCATATGCTATTTTTTCATCTTGAACAAAATAAGTTACACTCAATGAGTATTATCGGGCACTCGATACGGGCATAAAAGCCTATAAAATACAAGAAAACCACGTAAATGGTCAGTCCTGAAAACGAAAACCATTCAATTTTGAATTTTGTTTCAGCAACCATAAGGGTCACTTGGTTTTAGGTTGACTGTATGTATAAGTTAGTGTTTGCTAAAGGTCTGCTTTTCTTTGTTGAGTGACCAAAAATATGGTTAACAGATCCGTTACGTATTGGAATTTATTTGGCGATTCGAGATCTCGAGATTTTAAGGACGCCACCGTGAATTCTTTTTTATTCACCAAAATGAATAGGTACCTACTTACGAGTGCTTAAAAAATAATTGCAATTATTTACATGCAAGCTAGCGACATTCAATATTCAAGTTTATTATGATACATATAATGGCGACTGGTTTTTTTTTCTACGTCCACATAGTTTATATCTGTGGATATTTCTATAATAAATAGAATTTCGTTAGTTTTTCCCATACGTTATTTCTATCTATCAATGTCAAAAGTCTGAGTTAAGAAAAAAACCAAAATTGAAACATTATTCTCACTATGAAACACTTAAAATAATCGATTTAGGTACTTATACAAACAAAATCATGTTTTCTTAACAGCAATCCTATGATAGCCACTTTTGTCACGGGACTAAGCAAGATCGACGTTAGGTACCCATTTCTAGGTAGTCTTATTAACTGTCAAAAGATGTCCACATTTAAGTTTAAAGGACGACAGGGAAGCGATTTCGACATAACAAATTTGCCCTTTTCGATGTAACAAAGCATCATAGGCTTGCACACACAAAATCAACAAACACTTAAAATTCAGTCCATACATCGCATACAATACTAACCTAACAGAACAATCTAGATTCTAGGCCATTACCACCACGCGTCGATCAGGGCATGCCCAACCTAGCCCATTTCACGTCAATCTTCACGCTATCCACACAGGGGGTAGCCGATGGTATCTCATGAATGGGATTCGCTTTAGCTTTCTGGTGTTAAGGTGACGGTAGATAAGGGTATTTACGTGTCTGTTCTGTTTTCATTTGGAAATGTTCTAAGGAGTTGCTTACTTGGATTGAGGCATATTTATTACCTACGTTCCGTTCAGGAATAATGCCTGCATCGATAGGACTTAAGTAGTCATTTGCTGTTTCAACAAAAAGTCTTTCCGGTTCTGCTTCTTCTTCAGCAAAGTAAGTTAGCCTATTGCAAAATTATATCTCAGACGAGATTCTTTGTTTCTAAAACCAGCACTAAAGCATTTAACTGGTCCGCTAAAACTATACATAGCATGCTAGTATGTAGGTAGATTTCATCAAACCTCCTTAAACCGCAAATATGTCTCGGAGACGTGTGACCAACTGCGGGCTCGGCTAATTGTTTTTGAAGCAATAATTGCCTTCCTAGACTTTAATGTGCCCATTAAAGTTCTGCACGCGAATGCTAGTTGCCGCGGACTTTGGTTTAATTATGCCCTGTGAAAGGAGAAATGTTTGTAGTTATAGGACTATGGTCTTTTTACGTCACGCTTTATAGGTGGTCAACGGGATACTCTGAATCAATAACGTGGATACGATCGATTTTTTTTATTATTTTTTGTTGATTTTATAAGCAAATCATTATAACGTATATGGTTATCACCATGTTTATGTTTTACTTTAATGTCATTGGTAAACGATTTCAAATCAGTTTCCATTTTAGAAAGTGAGGCTACGTTTAACATAGGTAATGTTGTTATCTCTTGGGTAAAAACAGTCCAGTCTGAGCTTTCAATACTGAAAAACGAATTCTATTTTTTATTCAAACAAAAAAAATAACAAAAAATGACGTAAAGTTACGCATGAACTTTGTCGCGCTTTTTTCTATAATTTTTATCTACTTGACAAAAATAACTATATTGATTTTGTAACTGCCGGACTAGGTCCTTATACGGCAACCATCTCTTTAATCTTTGATACAATATTGATTATATTCCTCGATCAATCTCCTTACTGTTAAAAAATATATTGATCCATGAAGGATTTGCAATACAATGACGCATAGCATTAAATAACCTTTAATAAGGTATTTATGTGTTTCACAAGTTGCCTAAAGATCACACCGATAAGTCCCCCTGAAGGTTGATGCATAATATCATCGTTACTGATCGAAAACTTTTTGATGGTTACATAAAGGCTTTTATGGTATTTTATAGGTTTCTTGACGAAGGATATAACTATAATGATTGTATCTAGTTTAAAAGATTAATTTGTGATAATAGTGAAGGATCGGAAAATCGGTAATAAGTACCTATTTAGTTAAGAGCAGGGGAGGTCTGTGTTAATTTAATGGACTGATAAGATTAAATGCATCAAGTGCACGCATACTTAATTAAACTTAATAATACTTTATTTTCCGGATTTATTACTCTAGGTATATTCCATCAAGAAAGTCATCATTGAAAATTCCGAATACGTCTGTATGTAACTACTTAATAAAAAAAAATTGTTACTATGGAATGATTACATTCGACGCGTAGTTTGAGTCAAATAATACCTAAAATTTTAGGTATCAATGAGAGATAGACAAATTTTTAACATACACAAGTCTTAAATTACGTATTATAATCAGTAGTACTACTATTTTAACTATAGTTAAAGAGTATTATACGAGTATGTAGTACAAGGAATATGTACTACATCTGTATTCATTTAAGGCAGCACATAGTCCATATTTTCTATAAAGATTTAGGATGTTCTTGTCTCGCTTTTATTAACTTTTGACTATATAACTAACTAGCGGCCCCGGCAGACGTCGTTCTGCCCGTCCGATTGTTTCGTCAAAGATCTGTCAAAGTCTTCTGTCACTTCTTCATAAGGCTTCATATTTTCCCCGTATTTACACATTTTCCACTGTTTCTTCGCTCCTATTGGTCGCAGCGTGATGTTATATAGCCTAAAGCCTTCCTCGATAAATGGTCTATCCAACAAAAATATTTTTTGAATTCGAACCAGTAGTTCCTCAGATTAGCGCGTTCAAACAAACAAACAAACAAACAAACTCTTCAGCTTTATAATATTAGTATAGATAAAATAAAGGTGAACATTCTAAACAGGTAATATTTCAATTCATAGTTGAAAACCATAAGATCACAGCGTTCTATAAAATGAATTTAAACTGCAATGTCGCGGCGTGAGAAAAAGGAAAACGTGAAGGTTTAAATGCACTCCCAGATATCCACCGTTCCTAGGTAAAGTGTGCTAGCTCATGTTTTATTATTTTACCCGTTTCTCATTTGTTTGCCTATCTGTTAAACCACGTTTTTTTAAAAATACGGTTTCGTTGGAATGAAACAACCATAGCGGTTTTAACTCGCGTATTTTATTTTATTTACTGACATTTCGTTCCTATGTGCAATAACCGCAAAGGCATCAAAAATTATTAATACGGTTTCGTATTACATATCAATTAATAAATAAGTACGGAGATACTGAATAGGCACCTAAGTTTTTTTCAGTTATTAGTCGGCAGTAGAATTTTATTGTACTTGAATAATAATTCTGTGGGCTCTATTTTAAATAGATAGATAGATAGATAATATTATTGATAACATTTTTATGACGTGTTGTATTGATTCATATTGGAGCCGATAGGTGGTACTGCGACAAAATTTCGACATTGACCAGTGCGTAGTGCTCATATTCACTGGTGTATTACTATACACGTAAGTTAGTTATCATTAAATATGTAAGTGCCCTTAAATTAAAATTTGTTCAGTTACCTTCCTTTACATTGCAGTGCTCGATATTATCTACAGCGGGTTATGACGGACTGGCTAACTGCGGATTTATTCATAAACCGCGAGAAATCGGGATCTCGATCGGTCACGAGCGATTGTCTGTTTAAATCGGTGTTTTAACGAGTTTAATTGGGTTCGATATCGTTACCTTTGGTTTTGACTATTGATATCAGTCTTTAGTTTAAACTAGCGGCCCCGGTAGACGTCGTCCTGCCCGTCCGATTGTTTCGTCAAAGATCTGTCAAAGTCTTCTGTCACTTCTTCATAAGGCTTCATATTTTCCCCGTTTTTTACACATTTTCCACTGTTTCTTCGCTCCTATTGGTCGCAGCGTGATGTTATATAGCCTAAAGCCTTCCTCGATAAATGGTCTATCCAACAAAGAATTTTTGAATTCGAACCAGTAGTTCCTGAGATTAGCGCGTTCAAACAAACAAACAAACAAACTCTTCAGCTTTATTATATTAGTATAGATTAGTATAGATTTAGGATTTTTGAGATTAGGTTATTTTTTGCAAATTGATTTTAGGGTTTCGTACCCATAAGGTAAACAGGATTCTATTACTGAGATGCCTTACGTCTGTCTGTCATCAGACGGCAACTTATGAACCGAGCTAGTTAGCAAATTGTCATTTTAACAGATGTATTTCTGTTGCCGTTATAAACAACCACTAAAATACAGAATAAAATAAATATTAAACGGGTCCTGTAAACAGATTTAATATTAAAATAGCAATAAAATTTGATAATATTATATTATTTTGCGAGTTTTGTGTATCGCTCGTATGTGAATCGAAATATTTTTCTAGGATATTGTAGAATAATAAATTAATTTGAATAATCTCGAAATATGCAATTATTTTTTATTCAGTTTTCAATATTAGGTAATTACTTCCTAAAAGTTTGAATGTACTTACCATAAAAATAAATAAATAATTAATAGAGGTATTTCGTGTGAAATCGAGGCTAATCGCTAATGTACATCTTTACGTTATTTTCAAACAGTAGCGTAGCACCTTTTCGTATTAAACAAAAAGCTCATGGTATTAAAACTAATACAAAATAACTGTTTTTTGTACCTAAAACGTTTTATAATAGAGACCTATTCGAGACTGTAATTAACTCGTCAGTTCTAAGATTGTTTAATTAATTTAGAAATCTAATGAGTTATGAATGATGACCCGCGGTTAATGACCTTTGATTATGCCGTCAAATGAATGATTTTATTGACAGTAGCAAATATTCTCACGGAAGCTATTCATATTTTTTGATCTATTAATATACTTTCTAATATGTGAATGTGTGTTTTGTTTGATTGCAGTTATGGTTTTTTTACTTTTTGGTTTCATGTTTTAAGGTGGCTAAATATATTTAATTTAATGTTGTTGCACTGATTATTATATACCTTTCTTTTTCAGATTGAATGTTAAAGCGTAAGACAGGACTTTATAATTATACATAACAATAGGTCGTAAAATATATTGGCGACTCATCATAATACACAAAATATGAAGAGCGGTGGTTCGTGACATCACGCTATGGTACTATTTATACCATAAAATGACGTCATTAACCCCTTCTCCCGAAATTCTAAAGCGCTTTTCTTTATCAATAAATGACATAAGAATATTTTATTGAGATAAGAAAAAATACGAGACGAATATTTTTTGGTACCTAATCTACTTGATAAACATTGAAAAAAAAAACGTTAAGCCTATTTCAATGGTTCTTCGGCAAAATATGTGTAATGGAAAAATTACAGTCTAATGTAACCTTTTTAGGCATCTATTTTTATTGCTCGCTATAGAAATTTCACTGTACAAAACAATATAAATTTATTCTCGGGCAACGACGTGTCGGTATGTGTTTGTCTGTATATTGTATAGACTAACGAGAGCTATCAGTCTATCTGCCTTGCACAATGCATAATTGTACATTAATCACTATAACATGTGACTAATTTAAAGATAACATATTGATAATCGAACTCTTACTTCAATAAGTACCTATAAGTATAATATGAGAAAATAAATCTTTAACTGACGAAGCCTGCGTTGTGAATTTGACATTTGTGTATGCATTATAATTAGAATTGACAAATAAATCTAGAATTTAAATAAACTATTAATTATTAAATATAATGTTAGAAAAAAAAATGAAAATAAATTAAATATATGTCTGATATTATGATTAGGATCAAAAAATCATGTGAGTATTCACGTAAGTACGTTTTTTTATTTTGTTCTACTATTTTAAAATAATTTACTTAGTCAATATAGAATCAGAGACAAAAAAAATCTACAAGATTCTTTGTCAAAGCACTAGGTAACTTAAATGAAATCTTTGATAAGAAGAAATCTGTTTTTGTTTAAAAAAGTAATATTTTAATAACAAAGTATCTAAAATATTAGATACAAGTCTAAAGTGGCTCATCTATAATCCTACTGCCGATTGTTCAAGTTGTAGATCAGAATAGAATATTTCAGAATAGAACTGTAATTGAGAATATTATTATAATAAGCTCAATAAATAAATATAATTATTTAAATTATGATAAAGTTTTCACTGTTAAATACATTATTAATTTTGCTGTTATTTAAAGAACTGTAATGGATTTAAGTAGCGTATTCTTTTTTTGTTACATTTCGAAAACAGTTCAGTATGAATGAATGGTGATATGAACTTCGTCTGCGTTAAATTATCACAAAATAATTACCTATACAAAATATATTTTTATGTACAGTGCACACACCAAATTTTATCAAAATAAGTGGCTTAATCGCTAATACATAAATAGACGGACAGACACTTTGATTATTTAAGTACCTAATAGTACCTATGATGGATCTTCAAGCATTTGAAACGCCGTAGCTATCCTGTCAGACTATAATCTTAACGTAATAAGTAAAAAAAATGTAAAATTATCTCCTGTACAAGTACTATTTCAATTGATACCTACTCAATAATATTATGTGCAACCATTCCATATATAGCTAACTAGCTTCTGCCCGCGACTTCGTCCGCGTGGAACTCCTATTTTTTTGCAGTTGGTTAAATAGTAGCCTATGTTCTTTCTCAAGCTCCAGACCTTCTTTGTACCAAATTTCATTTAAATCGGTCCAGTAGTTTTAGCGTGAAAGCGTAACAGACAGACAGACAGAGTTACTTTCGCATTTATAATATTAGTAGGGAAGACTCAAAGCTCACAAAACCCAAAATCCTTTTCAAAAAAGTAAACAGAAGTCGGTTCTAACGAAATATTCTATGGGTGCGCTTACGCATCGTAATGGTATGATTGTTTTCACATAATTGGTGGTCGTCATCATAAGTCCATGGAAATTATGGTCGCAACCCACCCTGATTTGCGACGAGGAATTTAATGAGGGCTCGTACCGTTTTGGATTGTACCGTTTTTAATGGAATGACTGAATTATTGTTTTCGAACCTATTTATGCTGGATTGTTTGAAATGGTTCAAGGATTTATTCTTTGTTTTGGGTATTTGAATAAGGTTTGGTTGGTTTTAATGAGGTGTGTGAAATTTTGTATTAAACATTAGGTAGGTACGTTTGAGGAAAAGTATTTACAAAAAAATTACCTACTTTCTCTCGTACTGCTCGCGACTCCGTCTGCGTGGAATTAGCAATTAAAAATAGCCTATGTTCTTCCCCATGCTCTAGATTATCGTGTACCAAATAATAAATTATTTTTTTTATTACACAACTACTAGACCGACTTAAATAAAATTTTTCGTGTTTTTGCATTTATAATATTAGGATTAAATTTATCTTATAATACTATCTCTAGCTCAGTCATGCTGCGAATGTAGAACTGTAAAGTTATCGAGACGTCAGCAAATGAAATACGCAAATTAAATCCGTTATTCATAAATCCACTCCAATGTGTTATTGAAATTACAAATTTCAATTAATTTTCTACGTTCATATTTCTTTACCCACGTTCCGAATGCATAAAGCACCTTACGTTACGTTATTAGGTTACTTATTAATAAATAAATCCGGTATCAATAAATGGTTATAATTTTTATTCGGTCCGATCTCACCGGGCGATTTTTTAAATGAGCCGATTTTTAAATAAGACCCGTTATTTTAAGTGACCCGATTGGGATACCAAATTAAAATTATATTAACGAATTGACTCAGTATGATTATATTGGTTTTGTTATTAAAAAATTGGCACTGACGTACAATGGTATAGTAATAGGTATATCAAAATTATATTTTTATTTATGCGTATAATATATTATATTATTATTTAAAGTATTTTAATTTACCTAACGCGTTAAGGCTATTTCTTAAAAAATCACACTTTTACCTAATTCAGGTACTTATCCTACCCACTTTAACTTAAATTATTTTAAAGGAACCTAAGTGTACCAAAACGCTGTAGGTACCCAGGTTCTATAATCTAGAATGTGCAAGTACCTACTGTCTGTCATTATAGAACGTATAATTTTTTTGGTGCTATTGTGTTTTGGTAGGTACCGGTTTTTATCTTTCCCCCTCAAGATATGTTATTGCTGTTAAGAATTAGTATGTTTTCGCTATACCCCTTTATTTCACACTAGTCATAATAATCACGAATTTACACGTAATAACCTTGCTATTTTTTTTTTAATTGATTTCATGCTATTCACCTAGTCTCCCAATCCGAACACTACAAACTTCTCGATACAAGCGATTAATATAGAATATTTTCATACCAACTCAAAATTACCGGGCGATACCGATCGAACACCGCCCCATATTCACGCGGGGACCACCTCGGTCGGCCATCGAATTTCAAACATCGAATGAATAATCGAATCGAATTACTGGCTGCAACGTTACGTAATTCCAATTTTGAATTACGAATCTGCCACGGTCATTTGTTTCTGGAGCGGAGTGTGGTGTGAAATTAAGTTCGTCGTGAACTTTTAAAATTGGAATGTTTTTTATTCAGTATTTTTTTAAATTTTAATCTGCCAAGATTTTGAAACCCCGTCGTCGCTTCCCGGTCTTTAACCTCAAACTTATGTCGCACACAGACAGTAAATATAAAAGAGTTCAATATTTTTTAATTTTAACCGTAGGCATGAATTCGTGGCTACGGCCATCGATAATATATTTCCATGAAGTTACGAGCGGAACAATCTTTACTCTCATAAGTAATTCTTTGTGAAATCAATTTTCTTGTTTACTCTGACCACTAAAAGCTGGTATTTGCCGCCCATTACTTAGATGAACGGTCGCCATATTTCAGGGTTGGCATAAAATATGGATATGAGAAGTTTTAATTGATTTGAAGTACACTCATTGCACAAAAATATATTTAGTACCACCCGGTACCTCTTTTACAGAATCTGCACAAGACAAAAATAAATTCTGATAGTAAAAACAGATTGAAGAATAATCAAATTATGTTTATTAAATTATTTATCCATCTCATCCAACTTTATAATATGCAGATTCTATGTTAAAAAATATTTTTAGAATTCTATTAATAATGTAGTGTGTCGTAATTATGATTATATTGACTGCTCGTTTATAAATATTTTGTAATTTAAGAGTAATAATAAAAAAAAAAATACAGGTTAAAAATAAAAAAAAAAACGACGTACTCGCAGTAGCAATTTTTTTTCATAAAAAATCACCAGCCCTGCGTTCAGTAACTTTTCTAAGAAAACACTTAAAGGGAATCTCGATAACCGAATTTTCAATTAAGTGTCATAATCATACCGTGCGAGTTTCTGGAAATTTATTATTTCGTTTCACAATTTCGTACGTGCACTCGTTCATTACGGTAAGTGCGGGTTGGCGGGAAATTGCGAATGGTAATACGAGTGATTTAAGAATAACAAGAGTTCTTGAATTAATTATATTAAAGAGGAATGGTGTATTCAATAAAATAGCTATTTTTTTTATACAGCTATTAAATTTGATTAGTCTGTGAATGAACGGGATGCGAAATAATATATCTAGTTCCTAGTGACCTAAGGACTTTGAAGTATCTTTAAGTAGTTGGTACACTTTTTAAATTATTGTTGTACTAGCAGTACGCCCCGGCTTCGCACTGATCCCTATTTTTCTTCAAAATATTCTATAGCCTATGTTAGGGTGACCGTAGCTTCCCAACAGTGAAAGAATTATTAAAATCGGTCCAGTAGTTTTTGAACCTATTCATTACAAACATACAAAAATAGGTACATCTTTCCTCTTTATAATATTAGTATAGATAAAATAATTGTTACTTATCTATGAGTTAGCGTAAGTAACTGTTGGTGAACCAAATAAACTAATAAATGGACTATGATGTTTTTGTTGTACCTAACGGAAAATGATTGATACTTGTTGACATGAGACAAAGTACTTGAGCAAATTTAATTTAAATCTGGAATATGAAACTTTTGTAACGAAAATGAATATATTGGAATGAAACAACTGTTAACGGATTTAACTCGCGCATTTTTTTTTATTTTATTTTATTAGCTGACGTTTCGGATTCTTTACAGTTTCCATAATCGTAGCACGACTGAGCTGACAATAGTCTAACGCTAAAGTGATTTATACAGTTATGCAAACTACCTTATATTTATATTAAAAAAAAAAAACATGAATATATTTTTAATAATATACGTAGTTATGAAATTGCGTATATTTTCTTTGAATAAAGGTTAAGCGACACCGTCTAATGATAGAATAATTTAAACTAAATGAAAATGCTTAAATATCTTAAAAAGAAACGACATATTATAAATACTTTAGACTTATAAAAATGCAAAATGATTAATTGAATAACAGTCCGTTACACCGATGCAGCTGCCGAAATAGTACTTATTCACATAAACTTATATTTAGGTTAGAGGTGCCAATTGCTAATAGTAAGCGAACTATGTAAAATTGTAAGGAATTGACACATACAAACGAAACGTCACGTGGACATTTTTGGGGCCCTAGACAAGTGCCCAACGTTCAACGTTAACGCTAAACGTTAGGACCGAAATGTATGGGATTTGACATCCGCGAACGACTGTCACGTACGTCACAAATGTCAAATCCCATACATTTTGGTGCTAACGTTTAGCGTTAACGTTGAACGTTGGGCACTTGTCTAGCCCCCTTGATTAATTAAAGCCAATTCCATCAAGAGGTTCTAATTAAATTAATTAAGATCTTTTATTTTCCTTGCAATGTAAATATGTAAGTATGTAGATAAGTAAGTAGTAAGATTTAACCTGAATTTTCCAACTTAATTTAGTAGCAGATAACTTTAACCGATTGAGCTGAAATTTTGTACACATGTTCAGTTTGGATGACAATGCGTGGTTAACTACCTATGTGAGAATAACAATTCTGAAACCAAATTAAAGGGGTACAAGGGGAGAGTGATAAACCAAAATTCTACAAATATACCCGAATGGTGTATTATATAAAAGAGGATAATTTTGAAATTTTAAATGCTTATTATTAAATCTTATTATCTATTTAATAACATCTTAAACGGTTATGTTATAAACTTTAACAATTCAGGCCAATTACGTATTTAGTATATAACATAATAATATGAAAATGGGCGTACATTCGTTATAGGCGGCAAATTGCCAAAAAAATCCGTCTATAACGAATACATGGCACAGACTTACCCCGAGGCCTACATTCGCCACCCTATTGCACGCGCCTTTATGTGCCTACAGAAGCAATGATCGCTGACGTGTTTACAAAGCCATTGTGTTTGCTATTACATCAGCGATTTGTGACTAGTATGGGGTTACTATAAAGTAATGATGACCACGTTATGGGGGGGTGTTGAAATGTAACGCTGGCCATCTCGGTTATTTTATAATAGCTTATGTCAGTACTTTATGTCACTCCTCTTTTATTCTTCATATCCGTATGTTATATTAATTATAGTTATTCTCTTATAGTACTCTGTTTTAATATATTTCCAAAACTATTCACATTATACCTACCCATTTGATATTACGATTCGGTGTGATAGACGATCTTCAAAGATTTTCATGTAAAAAATGACCTCCTCCTTACACCTTGTTATCGCGTCTCCGTCGATTTGCCTACAATTATCCGCATATGGCACCGACGCGAACTCTTTGATTACCGTGCTCATTATAAAGATAAGAATAATTCTTTAGTAATTTAAAAATTGGTATTTATGAATTATTTATACGGTTATTAATGTAACCTGTTATTATTGGTTTCATGGTAGTAGATAATATTTCAATTTTACGTTGGAGTAAATTCACTTACTTTTTCGGTATGTACCTACTTACCTAACCAACGCCAAAACTCAAAGGGCTTATAGAGCAGCTTATGTGCTATTACATTCAGCCAATTTGATCCTAATCAAAATGTTGCGAGGGTCATTCTGTAGAAATATCCAAAGGTAACCGACAGTTTGATTTTGAATAGAAGGCGCCTTTTTAGTAGGTACTAATTCCAAAGACTTCCGTTACTTTTAATTTATAAAAACATTTTTTAATTTACAAATACTCCGATACAGATAAGATCTATATAAAACCCAGTAGCGGTGAAGAAAAAAAGCAAAAACATGGTCACGCGCATGTAATAAATTGAAATCCGATATTCATATAAATATGGCGCATCCATACGTGACGACATGCAATCTTATGCGAATGTGATGATATTTATATCTACACTGATAATAAAAGATAAATTTGTCCGTGTATCAGTTTGAGATGTTATATAAACATCAGCGTACTTAATTGTAATTATGAAATCTATACTTCAAAAAGGCATACCTACTTTTTTGATTAGATAAAATTATAAGTTCGGGTACCGATGATTGTGTTCATTACACTTACATCTGCCCCTGGCAGGATTTGAACCCGCGATCTCCGGTTTCGTAGTGAGGTGTTCTGACCACTAGACCTAAAGGCCGTCATTTATAGCAGGTAATATAGCATCCGTTTAATATTATCATTTTATAATAGCCTTATGTTTATCGGAGGTGTATTACAATTGATCCCGTAGCTAACAGTCATTCGTTAATGAAAAGACAAGCCACCTTAGACAATTGACAATCGATAATAAAACAATCGAAACGCATATCTTCATATCAACGTGGCGAATTTATCGAATTAGGACAGACGACTGCGACAACGAAACGATATCGACACGACAAGATTTCAACTCGACAAGTCATCATAAGCTTGCAGGATTGTTTTGTTTACTTATAGGTATTTTATACTAGTGGTTCACCCCGACTTTGCACGGATCCCTATTTTTTTTTAATTTTCTATAACCTAGATGTCACTCGGCAATAGTGAAAGAACTTTTCAAATCGTCCAGTCGTTTTGGAGCCTATTCAATCCTAACAAACAAACCTTTCCTCTTTATTATATTAGTATAGAAAAATACGCTTTTCACAGGTTAAATTATAATTGTATAATGCGTTTTCATACCCGTCTTCAATTCTCTAACAAATCGCACATCCATTTCCTCATAAATAACTTACTAATAGTTTTTGTTATTGATACTCCCTTGGGAGGTGCCAATTTATTCGTCTCTAATTGGCTTCCATAACTGCAGGAGTCCAGGTTCGAGTCCCGACTATAATAAGGAAATGATGGCGGTTATTTATTAACGTTTGTTTGGTGTGAATTTGAAATTAATTGTTAGGTTGTTTTCATATAGGTACTTATTGCTTCTTTACGTTTAAACGTATTTTGAAGACAGACAACTTCCACTACGTTTTATTTGACAAGTAGGTATATTTACTTTGGATTGAAACCACTATAACGGATTTATCTCGTGTTTTTTATTTTATTTGCTGACGTTTCGCAAACTTTACAGTTCCCATATTCGTAGCAAGAAGTCATCAAAAATTATTATAGTATAGTTTGTAATATTTAATTCAACGAATCGATTAACTCGACTTGAATTATAAATAGCTTTTTCATGTCTTGAAATTATTATGAACTACATAGTAGATGTTTATTATGTATACTTATACTGAAAAAGCTCCGATAAATAATAATTAAGTATATAATTAATAATTAAGTTTAATTTGTTTTTGTGTAATCATAATTTATTGTAATACCTATGTTTTTTTTGTCAAAAATAATTGTTGCATACTCCTTGCGTTGTATATAGTTTTTATAGTTTTACTTTTATTGGCTATTGCCCTTTTTTATAAATCGATTGTTTTTGTATTGTCACTCAGTTAGTTTAGTTTTTGATTTGATTGTGTTCTGATATTGTGTTGTACTGTTCGTTGTAAAGTTACCTAATTAAATTCCACTATTATTCCTTTATCCTATTGTTTGCATTACAGTCCATTCCTCACCAACAATAATGATTTGTATTTTTATACAATTATTGAAGTAGGTATGATTTTTATCGTCAAAAATGAGACGGAGAAAATGTTTTCATCACAGCTTTGTTCCGTAGTTGTTAATGAAGCGTAGCATCAATGAAAAGCAGTAAATACCTACTTACTTATAAATATCTATAAATTTATACCGCGAAGGAATCTCACACCACTTTGTTCCTCAGAAACGGAAACATTATTTGTCACTTCAGACGTACTAATTTACTATGCTTCTAGAAAAAGGTATTATTTTACAAGCTTACAGCGACTAACGATGAGTTCTTAAGTTATAAGAAATTAGTTGCGTAGGTATTCATTTGAAAGTAATATAATAAATATAAATTTTAAATAAAAGTAACTATAACTACTTGTATTTCATAAAAATTGTCCCGCCTTAATCATGCCAAAGCAGTATTATTCTTGATTTTCCTGATTGATTGAAATTTTCAAACATAGCTGAACTGCAAAAGCGGTATCTCAGTAAATATGAGTTTCAAGGAAAAATCACTTGAGGCGTATTTGTGGAAGCCACAAATACATACAATTATTATAAGTTGCTTAAATAAAACGCTATATAAATTTAACAAGCTAGCTTTCACAGTGGCTAAAGGATAAGTACCTAATCAATAATCATTTCCCTCTGTATCCGCTCCCGCTGCCTCCTGTCTATCAATCCCTCAATTTACGAGCTGCTACGACCGTCAGACATTCAAGAATGCGTTTTTCTCACATCTCCGCACAAACCATGCGTACAAGCAAAAACACTCCCAATTAAAAAGATATACGGTCCCATTACGAGATCTAAAGCTTATCTTTTATCATTTAATTCATATCTCACGTACAGTCCAGGCTATTGATTCAGACTTAATATTTCTGTCCGACAACCATCTCACTTGCGCAAGTGTATTTTAAGGAGTAAAGAAAGAGATGGCCGAGAAAGTGGAAGCGTGGAATTCCAATTTGTTAGTGCTGTAATGGTGTTTCAAGTATAGTGCTTGCAGAATTAATGACGTTTTTGAGACCACACATTATGGCTCTTCTATAATAAATGGTGCCTTTTAAAGTGTTTGTTTTTGAACCGCTTCTGAATTGAACAAATTGTTCGATATGTATCATTGTTATAGAAGTGACTCTTATCTATTTATTATTATTTAATTTATCTATAAAAGTACGGCTTCAGGTCTAAAATAGGTACCTATCTACTTTTAAATGAAGCGCAACATCAGAAAAATAGACTTACCTACTTAATCAAATTTGGTTTTCAAAACATAAAACTTTAATCTTGTTAAATTTATAACGTGCACGAACTAATATTTCGTTCATAATCCAATTTAATGTTAACATAACTTTAAACACGGTTCCATATTTATTAGACCACATTTCAACATAATGTTAAAAGACAAATAGGCTACATTTACACGAGGCGAGATATACCGCGCACGCAATATTGTAAATTATTAAACATCATTTTAATTTTATAATAATATTTACACTTATTTATATTGAGCAATGATTTCTATTTTGATTGTCTCAATAATTTCAAGCCACTAGCAGGGAAATTAGAAGACTAAAATTAGGTAAAAACAGAACAATCGATGAAATGCTTTTATGTAATTTTGAATGTTTTTTTGTACTTTTTCACTTTGACTAGCTATTTTTATCATTCATCATCATTATAATAATGTACCTAATAGTTGCAAAAAGTAATAACACAGGACTCAGAATGGTAAGTAATTTATGTACGTTTTTCCAAGAGAGCGATTTAAATAGCAAACAATTTACATACTTCACACTTAACTGGATCGCCATAAACAATTCAGAGAAAATATCCAACAGATCTGTCGACTTGTCGAGTATCGATCTAGAAAATCGTTCGAACATGGCTGAATTGCAATTGGAGACATCACATTTGTCTGTAAATATATCACTCAACACCAGTAAATAAAGTCCGTGGACAGTTAAATTGCTCCTGCTTCCGTACCACGCGGAATATTATCAAAAGGTGCCTTCGGTACTACTGCTGCTTGATTTACATCCTTATTATCTATAGTAACAAATTCAATTTCAGTTGCATGTGATTTAGGAACGAATTTTAAGTCTCACGATTCATATTCGATTCTATTTCCAACTGCTAAGCTAGAAATCTTATTAACAGTATTCTCTTCAAGTTCGTCACGTTCCATTCTAAACTGAACTTTATTGTCTTTGTTATTGAGATCAAGCTTGCTTGTTCTTTGCTGCAGAAGTTATTTTGCTACAATTATTTAGTAGCAACGCAAGATAACTAACGAGGTATCAGAACGGTCCAAGCGGACCCTTGGAGATGTCTACTTTTCTAAAGTAGCTCCTAAAGGTTTAACCGACAAATTGTTCCTATTCATTGCTATGTCTAAATGGAGCTTGCAATTATTGGTGGCTTGGTTTGGTATTCGTTTAATGAACATTGTTTTCTGGTTTCCTTTAGAGCAATGAATGGGCTCCAGATAATGTCGCAATGATTTGTTTCGCTGATCTTTGGGATTTGTATAATGAGGGTCTTTGTCGGCTTTTTCTTCTGCTTTGCGGATTTTTGCTGTGGAGGGATAATAATGTTTTGACGCGGAAGAAAATACTACCTGTTTGTTTATTGACAAGACATTGCGTTTTCCGTAAGGCATTTTAATTATTAAAATCTACAACGGTTATCCTCAAATGTTGTGCCGCTAACCTTTAAGTGGGTCAACAAAAAATACTTAATCAAAATTTATGATTTTTTAGCTTCAATACAAGCATGTGAAATATTATCGGCGAATAAATTAACAATAAAACCTACTTTATACCGTGTTATGGTTGAATGGATATGTTAAAATATCAGGTAGCTTACAAACGACATAGCCTTAAAAAATATAACATAAACAAATTTCTTCACAGCAAGACGTGAACCCACGCACATCCGTGTTGACAAAACGAAAGTGAGTCAAAACATAAAAGACAAATCGTCAAATATTTAAGAATAAAACAATATTAATTTATAATGTTATATGTAACTAACTTTATATTATGTCCTTGAAAAGTTTACATATTTTTGTGTCATTTTCATCATTTGCACTGTCTGGCACAGCAGAGCATACAGTTCGACGTCCTTGACATTGAAAAATGTCCGAGTCACGTAACTCGATAGCAAATACCCTTAGTCCCAAACTGCTTACAAATCTTTGTAGTTCGGGCTATTGCATTTCACGTCTCGTCCCGCTGTCTCCGCACGACTGATCGACTATCAAAATGTTGTCGACTGGCAACTGTACACAACTCGACTACGGTATAATATAGGGTCCATTTATTTAAAACTACTGACAAAAAATTACAACTCATTTATCTGACAGTGTGATTAAGTTCGCGTGTGTATTAACACCTCTGCTATCTCAAAATAATTGAAAAGCAAGTTATTAAGTCCCATAATTTCATATTTTATTAACAATATTAAAATTGTCATGTCGCATTAAGTAAATACCTTATTTCCAGGTTTGTTTTTTCTATTTGAGTATTTATTTATACTTAAAGTAAGTGCCTGTGCCTGTGCATGAATAAATATGTGGGTATATACTCGTAGGTAGGTATTAAACCTTGTGGGAAAAATATACGACATAAACCTAGTCATTTAACTTTTCCCTACATAATATAGGTATATATGTTTTACTGCGGCAATGACATAATTAATAGGTACAAAATAAAATGATAATAACCGCGATCCGGATATAAAACTTTAGAAAAAAAGTTTTTCTAGAAACCTGTTAAATATCATTAAACTCAAAAGGCGTTTAACCATGTTTCTACCCCAAACTACCATGTTTAATTCAACTTAACAAACTTTCAGTACGAATTAATTCAATACGATTTTAAAGCTGTGTTTTCGATTTCATACTCTTAAAAGGAACCTCATAAGACGATCGGTTTTGCAGTGAAAAGTGACACAACTTAAAAATAACAGTTTTTTATTGTAGGGTGCGTCGGGGTAACATGAAAAACAGAGTAAGATGAAAAACCCCTCATAGCTGCCTATTCCGTGCATATTTTTTAACACTGACTACAGAGTTTTGTAGGTAATTTCATTGCGCTCCTTATCTCAGTCAGCGATAATCGTCAGGTGTGAGGGCATATGTTTTTTTTGCAATTTTTCGACAAGGTATGTTTTTGAGCGATAAATGCGTTTTTTAATCTTCCCCCACGTTCGGGACTGCCATTTATATGCCTTTTATGTATATTACGTCGAGACGCACTTGGTTGAGTTGAGATATCGCTCCCAAGTTCCTCCGTAATTGCTAAATTGCTATTAAATACGTCCACAGCTGTTATACCAAACTTTCACCACTCGCCGTACTGCCACTTTTTTGTTAATAAAAAAGTGGGTAGTAGGCAACCTACGAAAATCGTACATACCCACCCGAAAAAATCACTTGTTTGTTTTGATCGTTGCTCGCGGGCGATTAACTGGGCCTCCCGTCTGGGTCTCACCCGGTTGGTTTGCACGCGCCGAGACGATCGAAATAAATTAAGTACACCCAGGGTAAAAGCAGCGAACGAATTATCATAGTAATAATAACCACTTATTACAATTATGGCCGACAAACGAAAGAAAGCTCCGGATCGCCGCAAAACGGTCGCGAATGTAACAATTCGCGACCTTTTCAACCCGCGGTACGAGATGGCGGAACCGGGTAGTGTGGTCCCGGATCCGGTACCGTACCCGGATCAAGATCTGGAAAACGAAACTGTAAGGGCAACAGCGAGGTCGAACTCATCCCCGCCGCGCATAGATGCCATGCGCAGAAGGGATGAATCGGACCCCCCCCGCCCGACACCCGCACCCCCCCGCGTGGAACACCGCGCGGCAGAACGCCCGGGACGCCGGAACCGGAGCCCCGAAGAGGAGGAGGAAGAGGAGGAGAGGGAGGGGAAGCGCCACTGCGCCGTACCCAGCCCCCCCGCACCCCCCCGCCATGTGAACGCCCCGAGGAGGCTGGGCCCGCCCGCCTCCCCGTCACCCCCGCAGCCCCCGAGGGGAGGGAGCCCACCCGGAAGGCCCTCCCCCCGCACCTCACTAGACAGCCCTATCCCCGGCCCGTCGGGATGGTCCCCGGCGACGGCCGGAAACGCCTCCGGCGATTCGCCGGCCGGCGATAAACCGTCCGGCAAAATGCCGGAACACGAAAACGAAAACAGCGACTCGGATTCTATCGCCTCCTTCAGCCTGGAGGAACCGGCTCGCAGACACAGCAGCTCCCCGCCGGCAATATCATACAGGGATGCGGTGACATCGTCACCGAAGGGGGGAGCGGAACCGGTCGGTTTGGACTCGACGTCCTATATATCGACCGGGACGACCAACCGCCCCCTCCCCCCCCGCGGGATATCGCCGCAAACAACGACCGCCACCACGGCCACCGCCACCTCACCCCCCGCCACCGCAGCGCCAGAGAGCACCACCGCGGCCTCCAGAGCCGCACCCAAGATGACCACCGGCACAATGGCCCCTGCCCCCCCCGGCCGCTCCTACCCCCCCATAGTGGTGGAAAACATCCCTGATTGGACGCGCCACTTCAGGGAGCTCTCCGCCAAACTGGGGGGACACCCCAACGCGAGGCCCTTTGGGAAGGGGATACGGTTCTCCCCCAAAAGCGCAGAGGAGTACCGTGTGGTCCAACGCCACATGGTGGACGCTACTAAAGAAGACCCGACCTTGGTGTGGTACGCGTACACACCGCACAATGAACTACCCACCAAGGTCGCAATCAGGGGGCTACCGGGGACCACCCCCCCAGAAGAAATCTTAGAAGAGCTCAACCAGCTGGGCTTCCCCGCGAAGCACGCCAAGGCGATCCCAGGAAGACAGGGGCGTGCGGGATGCCTCTTCCACGTGCAGTTGGAGCACCTGGCCCCCGAACAACTACAGCAGCTGTACGAGGTGAAGATGCTGCTGTGGATGCCGGGGGTGATCGTCGAGGCATGGAAGGGGCGAGGAGGGCCCCCGCAATGCCATAAATGTCAGGCGTATGGCCACGCCTCACATAATTGTCATCGACCTCAAAGGTGCGTCCGCTGCGGGGAAAACCACTTTGCGTCCGACTGCCCGCGACGCAAAGACGAGCCGCCGACCTGTGCCAACTGTGGGGGGGCACACACAGCGAACGACCGCCGCCGCTGCAAGATCTATCGAAAGCTGGAGAGGGCCCAGGAGGCGAAGAGGCGGGGGGCCCCATCCACACCGGCGACAGCCAGCCAAGCTGCCACAGCACCACCAGTGGCAGCAGCGGCTAAAAGCAGAAGAGGGAAGGGGCGACTGCACACACTGGAGGAAAAAGATGTCGCCCCACCTACACAACCGACTGCTGCTCCGTCCTCCTCAAGAGCAGAGCCCTTTCCGGAGCTACCGGTCCCCCAGCGGCCCCAGCGACCGCTCCAGCCCCAAACGAAAAAGGACAGCCACACCCAGCAGGCTCTACCCCAGCGCCCTCCCAAAAGGACCGGGGAAGGACCAAACCAAAGGACGGAGGCAAGAAGACCCTCCCCTCCGCCCCCGGCTCAAATCACCTGGGCCCCAACAACCCTGGCCCCCGCAGCTAACGACCCCCCACCCCGTGGCCAGACTCCGCGGGGGAGGGGAAGAAAACGAGCCAGCAGGAGAGGCCGCAAACGAGGGGCCACCACCAGCGTCCCCTCAAGAGCGTCCTCGCCGAGCTGCTCGCGAACACGCGGAGGATCGTCACCACCACCACCACCAGCCACCAGCACCCGCACTACCAGAGGTGCGGAAGAGGACCGCAGGACGCTCCCCAACAGGCCGATCGAGTTCGACCTGCAGGGAATACTCCACTGCGCACTCCGCATCCTC
Source organism: Polylopha cassiicola (assembly GCA_038024825.1). Lineage (NCBI taxonomy): Eukaryota > Metazoa > Arthropoda > Insecta > Lepidoptera > Tortricidae > Polylopha > Polylopha cassiicola. The sequence continues at coordinate 6,457,180 of CP149044.1, read as the reverse complement.
ACCGAAGGAGCGGCCGCCTACCAAGCGGGGAAATCCTTCGGTGAGATCATCACCCAGAGCATCGCAACACTTGCGATGCTCTACTCCCGCCCCTAAGGCTCTCCGGGCGGTCGCCTGGAACCCAGGCGGAATACGAGGGAGGATCCTCGAACTGCGCCAGCTGCTATCCGATCAAGACATCCACGTGGCCCTGCTAGGAGAAACGAAGCTTTCGAAGAGCCAGGAACTGAGAGTGCCAAATTACTACGTGTACCGGCGGGACGAAACCTCTCCCGCTGGGTTTCCGTACCGTGGCACCGCAGTCCTCGTGAGAAGAGACGTGGTGCACGAAGAATTGGCATTCCCGGACTTCGAGTTCCTGAGGTCGAACGGCATTCGCATCCGAGCAGGCAACCACGAGATGAAGATGTTCGCGGCCTACAGACCCCCTGACAACCGATACAGCACACAGGACCTCCGAAACATCCTAGACAGCAGTCCAACGCTCGTCGCGGGTGACCTCAACGCCAAATCCCAGGTGTGGGGTTCCAGCGTCACCAACCCGGCGGGAAACAAGCTGCTGAAGGACTCGGAGGACCTCGACTTCCAAGTGCTCGGACCAGGGGAGCCGTCGCACATCCCAACGGATAGCAACTGCAGAGCGGACGTCCTGGACATAGTGCTCGTCCAGGGCCTCAACTGCCCCATCACATGCGAGGTGCTGTACGACTGCAACACTCAGCACCTCCCCATCCTCATCACCATTGACCTGGAGGCCGACTTCACCGTGCCGCGCCCACCCCGTACGAGGACCAACTGGGAAGCGTACGCGAGTTCCCTCGAAGACCGCAGCTTCGCAGCCAACGCCAGCTCTCCCTCAGAGGTGGAGGCACTAGCCGCCTCCATCACGCAGTCCATACTGTCTGCAAAAGAGGCGGCTACCACCACACTGCCTATGACCAAGAGGAGAGAGCCCCTACCGCCCATGCTGCAGAACAAGCTGCGCGTGAAAAGGGAACTCCAGAAGCTGTGGGCGCGCACAAGATGCCCCCATGTCAAGAGAAGCCTCAACAGATGTGCAGAGGAGCTGTCGGAGGCCGTCAAGGAATTTCGTGGTCGTAGTTGGGATGCAGTAATCAGCAGAATCACCGACCACGAAACAAACCTTCACCACCTGGCCCGACAGCTCAGCAGAAAACCACACCCCGTCTGCCCGCTTCTCGATGAGGATGGATCGAGGTGCTACCCGGCGAAGGAACGAGCACGGATACTCGCCAAGCACCTCGAGGGGCAGTTCACACCGAACCCCGCCAGCGCAGATCCTGATAGCCAGCGACACCACCGCACCGTCGAAGAGGAGGTCAACGACTTCCTGTCTACCCCGACACCTCAGCTCCCAGGGGGACTCTTCATCTCCCCAGCCGAGCTGAAGAAGGTGGCCCTTCGGCTCCCGCTGAAGAAGGCCCCAGGGTACGACGGCATCCCGACGGAAGCTATCAGGAACCTCCCTCGGAAGGGCCTGGTCGCACTAACCAGGCTCTTCAACGCCATACTCCGGACCGGACACTTTCCATCGGAGTGGAAACTGGGCAAAGTCATAGTCTTGCCGAAGCCAGGCAAAGACCGCAGACTCGCCTCCAGCTACCGACCCATCACGCTACTGTCCCACATCGCCAAGCTGTTCGAGCGTCTTCTGCTGCGGAGGATCCAGCAGTTTGTCACACCCCGTGACGAACAATTTGGGTTCCGCGCAGACCACTCCACGACGCTCCAGCTGACGCGCGTGCTCCACTACTTAGCCAGCCAGCAGAACCGCAAGCACCACTCGGTAGGAGTATTCCTCGACATCGAGAAGGCCTTTGACCGAGTGTGGCACGAGGGGCTGCTGTGGAAGCTACTGAAGACCAGCACGCCGCCCGCGATTGTGAGGATTGTGGCGAGCTTCCTCAAGGAGCGAAGCTTCATGGTGTCGGTGGAAGGCGAGGAGTCCCAGTTCCACCCGATCCGAGCCGGAGTACCACAAGGAAGCTGTCTGTCTCCGTGCCTGTACGCGGCCTACACCGATGACATCCCAACCCTGGACAACCTCCGGGAGGGGGAGCGGGATGTCACGCTAGCATTGTTCGCCGACGACAGCGCGTATTTCACCTCATCCAGCAATAAAGCCCACGCCGTCAGACGGTTGCAGCGTCTTTTAGACCAACTGCCCGGATGGCTGGATAAATGGAAGATGGCCGTCAACGTGGGAAAGACGGCCGCCATTGCGTTTGGGCATAGCCACATACTGCCAACCCAGCAGCTGCAGCTCCGAGGTCAGGACGTAGCGTGGGAACCCTCAGTGAAGTACCTTGGATGCCACCTGGATCGCAAGCTTCGCATGATACCGCAGGTCACCCACGTGGTGAACCAGGCGAAGGCTGCGACAGCGTTGCTTGATCCGGTGCTCCGGTCCAAACTGCCGACGCGCACGAAACTGGGGGTCTACAAGACCTACGTCCGCTCGCGTCTCACGTATGCAGCTCCAGCATGGTACGTGCTATGCTCAGCTTCTCAACGCAAGCGTCTGCAGGTGGTGCAGAACAGGGTCTTGAGGAGGATAGTTGGAGCTCAACGGTACGTCCGTAACGACGTCATCGCCCGGGACCTCGCCATACCCTCGGTGGAGGAGTTCGTGGTCCAACTCGCGCGTCGCATGTACGACAGCGCAGACCACGGACCAGAACACCTCCAGGATATTGCCCCACCGATGGAGCGTTCCACGAGAGGACGTCCACTGCCCAGAGAGCTCCTAGGCCCTCAACCGACCAAGCCCGTTCCGACCACAGCTACCACCTGCAGTAGCAGAGGTGAAATCCCCCGTGTGAGGATCACAATATCGCACCGGGGGGAGCAGAGACAGCTTCCAATCCCACCAGGAGAGCCACCAACACCACCAACAGAAGAAGTCCCAGAAGGGGACTTAGAGAGCACTGAGGAGCAGAGCCGTCTAACGGCCATTGCGCTCCTCAACAGAGAGCCGTGAAGAAGGTGTCGAGAAGCGACACACCCCGCGACCGGCATGCCTGAGTGCAGCCGGAGGAGAACGCCCGGGCAACGAGGTTCGCCTCATACGCCCGAACCAGCAGCCCAGCTGACTGAAGACTCTGTTGTTTGTTGTTTTCCCCCACGTTCCGTAGTTCTTTCTACACGCAAGTTAAAAATATGTTTTTTTGATACGTGTTATTGATAATTTTTTTTTAGTTGATACATAAAATCCGATTTTGCATATCTTTTATATTTTTGGAGTTTTTATATTTTTCAATCTTACTCCGCTTGTAAAACCCAGGGGCAAGACGGCAATATTTTCTTTTCCAACTTACCCCGATTATTAAACCCATAGTAAAAGTCAGGGGTTGTCAAACTGTATGATTCGTTCATGAGTAGTGTAATATTCACAACTCATGAAAACATGTGTAAAAAAAAAGATTTTAAATAAAAGTTGTAATATATTTAGCTAGTTTAACTACCTGTCTATTTAAATAAAGAAATGATTAAATTTTTTGTGTACATGGTAGTAAAATTTAAATATTAGGATATAAAAAGAAAAGGTTGAGAACCGCATATCATCTGAATACAAAGTGGGGTAAGACTGAAATATTATATTTAACAAAATTTCATTTTGGTAGTTAAAACTAGGTATTTTCAAAATGTATTTATATATTTGAATAGAGAAAAAAATATGCTTTCGGTGCATATAATCCAAATGGACCTACAATGGATATTAAAGATTTTAAGAACTATATCGATCTTCCCCCCTCATCATTCCATCTTACCCCACGATTTTTTTGCAATAAGTTTAACTTTGCCATCGTTTTTATACATGAAAAACACCTTCAATCAGGCCCATTTGTGGAAAGATAGGAAGAACCATTCATTAACTTTACTAAAAACATCACTTCATATACGTCAGCTTCATACAATTCAAAATATGAGGCTTTAGAAAAAACATTGTTTATCTCATCGAAATCTCGTTCAACCTTACCCCGACGCACCCTAATACATATTGAAATGGTTGGCTCTTGATATTCAAGAAGTGACCTTTTGGGGGTTATAAATAATAGAAATAGACAAGTACATTATGTATATACGTGTTAAAAAATTGATAGTACAGTTTTCGTAAACAAAAACTGAATCCTTTACGATATAAGTAGATATATTAAGAATATAGTCCTTAGTATTTAACGTTTCTGGTTGAATCGCGCTTAAAGTGTACTTACATAATTATTATAAAAAGAAATGTTATCTAAAAAGTTAAGTAAATTATTCGAAATAAAAAAAAAACATACTTATACAGCTTTCCCCTGGAGGGACAGTAGTTATATGACGCCCTTCGCTTTTACGCGACAGCCAGATTTAAGGCACGAGTCAACAGAAGAGCTCATTAACGAGGTGGCACTTGTAGACTTTACTTGTAATTTCACGATTATACGCTTCGTAATTTATGTATCATCGTATCACGATTCCTTATTTTAATTCTTCACAATTGCTTGGCCATTGTATTTATTTATGTAGGTACTATTAGGTATGAAAACGAATGGATTTAAAAAACAAAAAAAAGAATACCAGTAGTCAGTACAGTAGAGGTTATACTCTAATAATTAATGCTGGCCGATAAAAGTGAATTGTGTTAATTCAAATATAGAATTAGATTTTGGAAATAAACAACTTTAAATGGATTTAATTCGAGTATTAGATTTTTGATTGATTGGTTGACGTTTAGGAACCTTTACAGATTCCATAATCGTTGCACGACTGAGCTGACAATAGTCTTATGCTAAAGTGATTAATACAGCTATGCATTTCCTCTGGATTTCCATTTCATAACCTTGAATAATATGTCAGCCCTTAGGTTTAAATTTATCTTATCAGGTTGCAGTTGATTTTGACAAAATTTAATACAAATTAAGAAGGTCGTAATAAAATTAACTACTTTGAGGTGTCTATAAAAAATCCAGGTGGCTCCGGTAAATTCCATGCTTATCGTTGTATCGTTTACATTTAAGGTTAAGAATTTTAATAGACCAAGTATTTCAAAATTGTATAAATTAAGCAATATAGTACCCATTGTTTTAATGTTTTCAAGCCGAAAATTCTTTAAGTTTAAATTAACGACACATCAAGCAATTAGTCAGTCACCACAATCGAGATAATTGAGATATTCCGCAAATTACGCGACAGATAAACAATAAAGCACCAAACCACGCGAACGTGGAATACCAGTGTCTTGGAGACAACACTGTTTATGTTGCTGGTGGAAATGAAAATGTATCCCCAAAAAGACGAGAATAATTGGTTAGGGCAATCGATACTGAGGATACCCTTTTTGTTCCTTAAATAGTTTCTAAAGCTGTAGGTATTTCCGAAAAAGTAAACATCGAAAAGATATAAAACAAAAGTCATAAAGTAGGTACCTACCAACTGTAACATTACACTTAATCTGTATTTTTGCTTTACACTTTAAAGTAAAATAATAAAAAACAGTATCTGATACATATATAAAATTGTCGTGTCGCGGTGTTTGTTGCCACACTTCTCCGAAATGGTTGAAATTTTGTGTGTATATCGGGTAGGCCTGAGAATTATTGGCCGACATCCAATTCTCTTACCCCTAAATGTTAAACGTGACCACCTCAAAATTTTCTTTTAATTTTTGGACAACATTGTTTTTTGTATTTTTCATCATTCAGCATTAAAAAATAAATACAACCATAAATTTTTCAGCTAGTTTTTAAAATAAAAATCATCTAGGCATTATGCAAAAGCACCAAAGCACTGTTATTACGGAAACCTCTCGCTGGCGGCGCGATAGCTATCTTCAATGGGCGATGTCTGAAGGAAACGCACTGTCCCATTCGGAGATCGGTATGCTACGCCATTCGGCGATACGGAAGACGAATAAGGGAGTATTCTGGAATCACTTTACCGAATTATAAGAATTATTTGTTTCGAGTATTTTTATTTTATTTTATTTGCTGAAGTTTCGGATTCTTTACAGTTTCCATAATCGTAGGACGACTGAGCTGAGCTGTAAATACGTGAGTTAAATCCGTTTATTGTTGTTTCATTCCAATGTGTAGGTAATAACCGCGAAGCCATCAGTAATCACATTATTTACTTGTTCTGAATTTACCACACCGAAATATAAGAGTTATTTAAAGAAGACAATTATCAAATTCAAATCAATAAAATTTAACGTTCTATTATGTCAATAAGATAATGGAACAAAGAATAGATAACGACTTTTCGAAATTTTGTGACATTAGGTACATTAGTTAGGTACCTAGGTAACTTTTAAATTATAAGATATTGCCATTCATGATGTTAAATTACATAGTTAATTAAATTATTTTCCTTCGAAATAATCATAATTGCCAAAATTCGAAAATGTCTTGCACTACTTAGCATGGTACCTACCTGTACCTAGGTACCTACTTGATTTGCTTTTCATAATTTAAGTGACACTTTATTTAATGAGGTGAATTTACATCGTTCAAATTTATCACTGCCATTTAAAAACTTTCATTTTGTGTGATCATAATATAAGCTATTAAATCTTGGATCTTTATTTGTATATTTATAAGTGACTAGCGGCCCGCCCGCGACTTCGTCCGCGTGGAACTCCTCCTTTTTTGCAGTCGGTTAAAAAGTAGCCTATGTTCTATCTCAGGCTCCAGACTTTCTTTGTACCAAATTTCATTTAAATCGGTCCAGTAGTTTTAACGTGAAAGCGTAACAGACAGACAGACAGAGTTACTTTCGCATTTATAATATTAGTTAGGATAATAAGTAATTATTTTACATTTTCAGTTTTTGTATGCGGGCCCTTGAGTATCGTATCGTTCTTGTTCCCAAGCCGTCTTTAGAATAAGGTCTTAGGTTCCAAGTGATATGTTTATGCAGTACTGCGCTGGATATTTAAGGGTGTCGTCAGGATGGTATCGCTGCAGCACCGCCTTTGGTATTTAGCTCGCAGATCCGAAGATTACTGTATCAGGAAGCCTACAAAAATTTGCAAACTTGCATAGTCTATGTTAAATTTTTAAGCGTGCCTAGTCATATTATTATAAGCCAAAAAGGAAAATATAGGCCTCTCAATGTTATGTTATGGGAAGATTGTCAGTAAAATAAGAATTAATTAAAATAACAAAAAAAAACATTAAGAGAAAGGACTATGAATATTATAGGTATAAGGATACTAGACTCGGAACGCAATTTTGTCTTCACTGAATTAGTGCTTTGGACAGCTTTTACCCCTTTTACACCCTCTTAAAGGTTGATTTCTGTGTCAAAACCTATCATAGTAACTATAATAAGTATCATAGTTTTTATAAGAACTGTAAGCTATTCCATTCAAACTATCTGCGAACTAATTAACATCTTAATCGGTTCAGGCAACAACAACAACAAAAAAGTAAAACTTTCACTTTTATCATAACATATACCTATAGATATTTACTACTTACGTAGAACAGTCTGAAGACGTCACATCGTTACATTTCCAACAAAATATCCACACAAACCCAATAAATTAAAGTACAGTCAACACTCACCAATTAATAACACCATTTGTATCTGGCAGCCCCTTAGAGGCAAGTCGTAATGAGCAATTGAATTAATTTCATGTACAACTCATTGCATTGAATGGGTGCTTCACGCTATTAATTCTAATGGGAACTAGGCAGCCCTTTACGAGGAAGTGTGGACAAATTTAGCGAAAAACTCAGGTGGTCTATAAGGCAGTTAAACACCTTTTCTGTGAGGTGTGGAATAAATTAATGATATAAAAGTATAATGCAATCATAATTATTTTAGTAACAATTAGCGAAGTTTTATAATGTATCTGCTACGTAGGACACGGTTGAATATAGAACAAAAAACACGTCTTAAAAGCTTATTGTAGTTTCTATTGGTAAAACATTAGTTATATGTCATGTATATTATTACACACAATAAATAACTTATATGAAGCAACCTCTGCCAACTGTTACACTTGTGTTAAATTAAAAGTTAAGCTTATATTACCTATGTATACAAATTAAATATTCTATATTCTAATATGATTTTCATGATATAGCAAATAAATAGAATATGTCACACTGTATTTGTTCCATATATACAATTAACTGTAGCGAGTAAATACCGTCAGTTAATTAAAATAGTGAACAAGCCAAAAGAATTCGCGAAAGTGCATAATTAACCATCCTACAAATAAGGCAGTTAAAATAACTATAAAAATATAACCTTTCCAAACGTTATTGAATTTTATAACGCAACGATCATAATACAAATGCCTTAAGTAGGTATAACTCTGACTTAACAAGAAAACTATTGTTAAAAATGTCACAAAAATATTAAGTAGGTAGGTATTTTGTCGACTTGCTTAGTAATTACTAAGTAGGTCCTGAATACGATGTTACCGGTTTGGGTACGAATCTCACAAGAGATAATAATTTAATTTAGATGATTATTTTTTATTCATTGATATGTTAATCTAATCATAGTATTACCTATAACTAGAATGTACAAATCTCGTCTTTATTTATTTTGATTCTGGAACCGAAATATACCCTCTTGGCATTTTACTTTTTCTTTCTTCAACAGTCAAATAAGTTAGTGACAATTTGAGACATTTATTTACTCCTATTCCGATGTTTTCATAGACCTTTGCCAATAACTCTTCAATTCATCATCAAGAGCAATAATTTAGCTCGTTCCCTCACACCGGATTATTCATATAAATCATCATTAACCGCTTATTCCTATAAATTAACCCAACTCGCTAATAGGGCTAGATCATGGAGACAAGTAAATTACTAAATTGTAACCACCACATTCCTATGTTGATTTATTAGTAATATAATCCTAGTTCAAAAACAATCCATAAGTCTTTCACGCTAAGGTCGAAAACGAGTTAACAGAAGTAGCACCTAAAGGTAATTTGTAGGAAAAATGTAACTGCAGAACTGAAGTTGATATATTTCTTGGTTTCAGCGAGGTATTTGGGCTAAGAGATAATTATTGTAATAGGGACGATTTAGAAATTGCTTTAGATCTTAGTTATTTTACGTAAACTGTTGACAAAGACCAGGTTAGGTTAAATTATACTAATTTAATAAACTACTATAGGTAAGTATAAATTTAACATGGTAGTAAAGTTCATATTATATTATAATTTATGTAATGCATGACAAAAGAATCATTTTAATTCTGAAAATTTTATGGATACGTAATTTTAGGAAAGAACATAACAAATTCTCTTAGTGTGCATAAATAGAAGCGGAACTCTTGTAATACAATTTTAACAACATTACATAAAATAACAAACATGTAGCAAATATTCCAACGGTACATTACCAATTATGTAAAGGTAACAACAAAGTCAAAAGAGATTAAAGCCATAAGTTTAAAACTGACCCTTCACAGGAAGCTAATAAGACAGGGACACTTTCATAATCGAATACGTACTTACATCACAGTGGATAAAATAATTAACCACAGTAACTTTACGTTCCTAGCGACCTTATTGCATATGAGTAAAGTTGGAAATCGCTTGATTGAAGTGTATTGTAAAAAGGTTGAGGAGAAAGTGTGCTCATCTGCCGACCTGCCGATAACCTTTGCCCATACCTGTCGCTGTTCATCTTAGTATTGTGCTACACCTACATACAAGTCGAATGTGACGTATGTTCTTACTTGTTTAAATAGGAATACAATTAAGTACCTACCTATTTAAAATTGATTAAAGCATTCGACGTGTAAACAAATGATTATAATTATACTTGCAATTAAAATTATTCTTCTTCATAAACAAAAATAAATTGAAAATGAGTTGTGTCGTATTGGATATACAGTAAAGAACGAATGGTGATGAGGATACGACATAATAATCAATAATTGCAATGATATCAATAAAATCGAAATTTGCCTTTGTAATTAGGGTACCTACTAGGTATGTTATGTCCCTCACTGTCAGGTAGGTATGTTATGTTCCCGATATAACGTTAAATGTCTTTAATATGAATTTTAATAAGATTCTTGGTCAACATAACGGTGCCTTACCACTGTGACTTAACCCTAAATGTGTCACTATAGTCAATTAATAGAGTAACAACCTATTTTGATTTATGTCACTATTTAATTGGAGCAGCTATATATTATCGTCTTTAAATTTTGTTCTGTTTGATAAATAGTTTTTAAAAATTAGTAATTTGTCAAGTCGCCCACGTCAACATTGTTTCCCAACAATGGAATGTTGGTAAACGGATCTCGCATTTACATAAACAAACTACAATCGAGACCGCTATTTTAATACTATTTCGAACCAATCCCTATTGGCAAGTTAATTTGAAATATCAAATTACATTTGTGAATATTTTGAGTTTCAGAAAAACTACCAGACTTTACATTTAAATTGTATTTCTGCAATTTATTGATATCGCTTATTAGAATCTGTATGGAAATTAGCATCATTTTTACGGGAAGGCTTTGAATAGCATCGTTTTTAGGGGTTCGTGTCTTGAAAATGGAATCCTTGATGGTAATTTGCTTTTCATTTGTCAAGCAGTGTTCAATTGCTTTTAAATAATCTTAAGGTAAAAATTAAATGAAATTTTAAAGAGAATTGTACTTGATCCGCGAGATCATGCCATTAAAATCAAAATGAAAACTGTACCTATATAAGGAATATTATTAGACACCGTACCAATGTATCTATCATAAAATGTGGTCTGATATGCAGATCGAAGTTTAATAATAACTAGCGGTCCCGGCAGACTTCGTCCCGCCCGGCAAAGAATCGATTTGACAGCTGTCATTATATATTTTTTTCACTGAAACGTGATAAAAAGTATCCTATGTCTTTTTCCTTCTGTTGTGTTCTGAGCTACATCCCCAGCAATTTTCGGCCAAATCGGTTCAGCCGTTCTCGAGTTATAAACGGAGTAACTAACACGACTTTCTTTTATATAATAGAAGATTAAAGTATAATTCAAATAATGATACAAATATTTTGTTTAGAGCTTGAGTCCTACTCTAACTTGACTTTAAAATATTTCGTCCGGAAGTCTGATAGCATCCAATTTATGTATCCGTCATTATTTGAATAGATGTTGCCAATAACGTCATGATGGCTACAATAACTTAATTTTTGCATCTTCAGAGACATTTTAGGCAGGTGTATCAAATTACAGTGACAACTCTATTCAAACGTTATTTATAGGTGTGTTTCGTATTAGTTCTGAGTTACGATTATTAGGTTGTTATTTGAATAAGTTTAAAAAGTCCTATATATTTTATTTAAAAACTATACATTGCGAATAAGTATGGAATATGGCCTTTGGGAACCATTTGATTGAAAACCTATAATAACAAGTGTTTTGAACGTGTAGGTACCTACATATTTTATAATTACAAGGAGATTGTTTTAATCGCTAAAAGACCAAATTACCTAAAAAATATAAAAAACTATCAGGCGACATTTTCTGTTCCACGGATCACGTGTGGTCGTAACTTACAAATTTATCGCGTGAACATCGCTCGTTGGATTTAACGGTTCCCACTCTTAACACCGATGGCTCCGAAAGGAGACAACATTGTATGTGAATTTGAGCAGAAGGCCTTTAAAGAGGTCATTAAGAACGATTTTTCGATGACTGCCGCCAGTTACATTCCGTTTACGTGTATTGTTGTACTGTTAATTTGTGTTAATGTTTCTGCTTGTTACGTTTTGGTTGGGGTAAAAAAAGAATGTTTATCGCTGATTAAAACTGTATTTAGAGCTGTTATTTGAACCCGTGTTTTTTTGCTAATTTTGTATTTGGTCGTAATCTTTTTGAAGGTAGGCTTTATGACTTTTCAACCACTTACTTAGATACGTAATAAATTAGTTTTCTATAATAGGTCCCTACACGTGTCTAGTTATCGATATAATATTGGTTTAAAAGCTGGTATACCTAACTTATTATTTACGTTATTGTTCACCGAATCAAAATGGAAGCTTACTTTAAAATGTTATTTTAAAATTCACTTAGAATTGGTGGGATATGTTAATGTTAGCAATATTTCTCACAGTTACTATCATACAATACATTGGAAATTAATATAACGTTTAATTACCTAATTCTTTGCCAAAATACTTAGACAATAGAGCTAGCCTGTATCTTCCCTATTTTCATAAAAAAGTCTTCGGCCTGTATTATTTGATAAACCTTTCTTTTACATAACGTAGACCAGGTACATAAATCATTAGTATGTCTTTCATATTGATTCTCAAAATAATTTCACGGTTAGTTCCAATTTCGAAAATCACATCAATGTCCAGATAACTATTCGAGCTAAACTCCAATAAAAAAGCATGTTAAAGTTGTTAAGATTCTGGCGAAGATAACGATCCTTTATCTATGAGCGCAAGAAAGTGCGCCACTGTGGTCGGAGGAGTTAATTAACGAAATTCTCTTTGTCCGAGACACATAAAATTTTACGAGAATCAAGATCTGTGCAGAGGTCCGAGCCGACGTAGATTGGAAATGTAAAATTACTGGAAGGACGGAAGCTGTTTGATTTATTTAAAGACCAAAGTACATGTGTGGTTTAGTATTTTAAAAATAGAAGCTTTGGAAGATTGGAATGTAGAATAACAGAAAAAATCATTTCAGTGTTGATTAAGTTTGATGTAGTTATGTAATTATTTTGTAATTATAATGTGTAATTCATTTCAATATAAGTAGTTATAATACTTATACGACTTTTAGATAACTTGCATACGTTCTTACAGATTAAATAGAAATATGTATTTCTCTTCACATCAATAAGAAAAATATCACGGCAGGGAACATCGCATATCATTGATAGCTCATATTTTATATCATTTTTACATTGTTATAAATTGTTAGCATGTCATTTCAAATGCCACGTCAATCAATAAAAGCATTGGAATATTAAACATAAAGTATATGCGTAGTATAAATTGGTCACATCCAGTCACAATATACCTTTTCTCCGAAGCGTACGTAGCTTCGTACAAAGATACAAAAAATTGGAGCAAGGCAGGTATGGAAAAGACCCATAAAATTTAATAGGTTTTCCTCCAAAAACCTCTTACGTGAGTCGCGTTCAGATAGCGCTGTCATGTCCAGGGTTCTGCGGTTTCATGCAAAACCGAAAAAGTGTTTCGTATCAACCCAACAGCCACACTATTGGGGTCTTAAACTTGTTGGTTTATATCAATGGAGTGTTCCTTTTAAAGTGCGAGTTTATTTATGGACAAAATGAAATATGTTTGTTGAAATCTTCTGTAGTTAAATCTATGGGTAGGTAGTTTTCAGTGAATCTAGAAATTTCTGTCCTAATAGATTTAATGCAGGTATTAAAAGCACACCTAGATTTACATGACTATAAATGACATTAAATCTTAATATAGGTAATACTCATACTTACATTAAAAGATAGTATAGACTAAAATTATGAGACTAAAAAAAATTGAGTAAGGAAGGAATTTAAGATGTATTTCTTTTAATATTTTACATAGGTAGGTTTCTATGTAAAATAACTAAGTACGAATACCTTATATACACAAGTAGTTCTAAATTGATACGTAACAAAAATGGCCATGAACTTAAATATGAATATAATGGTATAATTACTAATTTAATTAACCTGATTTTGCCGACTCCCGCTTGTCCTGCAGTTATTAAGCGCGGAGTAAACGCAGTGCGTTCGGGTGCGCTGGCGCATCGTAAATCATCCGTGTTCCGGTTTTTGTGCCCTTTCCATTGCGATGTAGTGTTGGTTTGGTAAAAAATGAAAATTATTGTGTTTTAGCGCACTAATATTTTTATTATGTGATTTTTTTACAACTAAGTTTTCATGGTTGTCATTGGAATGAAGCACTGTAACGGATTTGACTCTTATTTTATTTTGTATGCTGACGTTTCGAACACCTTACAGTTCCCATATTTACACACGACGTAACACGACCGAGCTTACGATGGTATAAGGTAGTCTTCTGTTTTAAAATATATATATAAATATTTAAATTTCAAAAAAAATATGGGCCCATGAATTTTTTGTTTGTTAAAAAGAGTCATAAATGATACAAACCTAAATAAATAAGAACAAGATGAATTTAAAAATAAATATCATCTCTTAACTTATAGTGTGATAGTGACAATATCAGAGCTTTTACAATGATTACTTAAAATAAAATAAAAAAAATATTCCACAATGCTTATTAACTCTTAAATAATCGTTCCAAGTATAATTATTGTTATCTTAATAGTCGGACTGTTCTAATAAATATCTTTAATCGGCCAGTAGCTCCAGTATAAGAGCCAGCTGAGCTAGTTCTGATATTCAATTAAGAATCAATACTATCTATTTGGAGATAAATATACATATCTTTTAAATATAATTAACTAGCTGTACCCGCGACTTCGTCCCCGTGGAATAGTAATTCTTTATAAGGCTTCATATTTTCCCCGTTTTTTACACATTTTCCACTGTTTCTTCGCTCCTATTGGTCGCAGCGTGATGTTATATAGCCTAAAGCCTTCCTCGATAAATGGTCTATCCAACAAAAAAAGAATTTTTGAATTCGAATCAGTAGTTCCTGAGATTAGCGCGTTCAAACAAACAAACTCTTCAGCTTTATAATATTAGTATAGATTGAACATTCTTAGAGCCGTGCCAGCCTATGATGAATTATCAAGTACAAATCAAGTCGACAACGATACCGATATATAATGTAATCTATCGTTTCATTCTCACGTATATTATAGAGAATGAAACGTTAGGTACTTTTCAAAATAATTATGATCTCGACAATTCATCATAGGCTTGTTGAAGCAAAATTGATCCTATTTGTAACACTTATCTGTAAGAATGAAACAACTTTAGACGGATTTAACTCGAGTATTTTATTTTATTGGATGACGTTTCGGAGTCTTTACAGATACCATAATCGTAACACGACTCATACGCGAGTTAGATCCGTCTAAAGTTGTTTCATTGCAATATAACAAAGGCATCAGAAAATATTACTCATCTGTTTGTCACCATTGAATGGCTGAAACTACTTGTTCGATTAAATTCGAATTTGACACAATGTAAACATTTGATTCACAAAAATACAAAAGTAAATGAACATTAAATATGGTTCTCCTTTTTTCGGAGGGGGGCATCTTTTTTGAACCGTCTGGTATAATGATATGAAAACTCTCGTTATTAATACAGTACGTAACATTAAATTATATTTTTTATAATGTCTCTCTTATCATAACTACTTAGTTTCAATTGATATACGTACTGATGCGTTCATGTTAAATTCTTTTTATAAATCAAAACCGACAACTTATATCATAAGTTAACTAAAAATTCAACAAAGTAGTCGAGAATACCTAAATCGCACCTGTAATGGCAACACCGGTTTGGCTGCGTGCGCGCACCTCAATTAGTACTTTCCAGTTGAACCGATAGCGGGGCGTCTTCGCCCTTATTTGGGGCTGTTGGGCCATACTGAGATTCAATCTGAGGATGCATCTAAAGATATAATAAAAGAAGCAACATAATATTCTAATATTGAAGATTTTTTTTCTTCTCATGTCAAGTGTTTTTTCAGAGCTTTTCAAAAATCATTAATTATTATTATTTAATATCTCATTTCTAATTGTAAAATTTTTGTTAGGCGCAATATAACTTTTCTGAAACTGCTATTGCAAATGAGTTTGCAATAAATATTCATCTAAGGAAACACAAATAAATGAAAATAACATTAATGATTGAATACAATGTACCAAATACATTTAATGACCTATTGTCTTATCTGGTGAAATCATTCATCACTCCATCGCTCTCTGTCCGTCCCTATATATGCTTAAATCTTTAAAAGTAGGTACGCAACGGATTTTGAAGCGGTTTTTTAATAGATAGAGTGATTCAAGAGGAAGCTTTGTTGCACCTGTGTGAAGACGGAGCGTCGCTAGTGGTAAAATTAAAAACATACCCACTAGGCAACAAACGCCAGGAATCTTCAAATCCCATTTTGGACTATCTGTATTATAGGTATCTATATTATCTTTATAATATTTCTCAATATAATCATTTCTGATGCCTTCGCGGTTATTACACATTGGAATGAAACAACTATTAACGGATTTAACTCGCGTATTTTTATTTTATTTTATTAGCTGACGTTTCGGATTCTTTACAGTTTCCATAATCGTAGCACGTCTGAGCTGACAATAGTCTAGCGCTAAAGTGATTTATACAGTTATGCAAACTACCTTATATTTAAATTACAAATTTTGAAAAGCGACTTCCTACTGAGTTTCTTGCGGCGTTTCTTCTCAGTTGATGGTCTTTCCGAAGCGCTAGTAACGCCCCCTACTAGAATTTAATTGTAATGTATAATAGTAAAATATTTTGCGTAAAATGTAACATTAATATTTCATAATTTAGAAAAGGGTAGTTTTTCAAAATTTGTAATTTAAATATAAGGTAGTTTGCATAACTGTATAAATCACTTTAGCGTTAGACTATTGTCAGCTCAGTCGTGCTACGATTATGGAAACTGTAAAGAATCCGAAACGTCAGCTAATAAAATAAAATAAAAATACGCGAGTTAAATCCGTTAATAGTTGTTTCATTCCAATTTCTCAATATGTTAAGAAGCGTATAAGGACAGCGTGCACGTGCATTTCACATGAAGTGAACAATAAATCAATTGTGGGAGCGGTCTCTTTGCGGCTCCTCATTGACGCGTCGTTGAAGAAAGTTGTGGTCGACGCCGTTTTTATTGTGACACTAGTTGCGCCAAAAATGATCGAGTTGATTTCGTTTTTGGCGATGGCAATATGTTTCATGGTCTGGCAACACCATCGCTGCTTTGATAGAATACCGACGTAACTGGAAATGTGTTAACGTGAATTAAAAATAAGATGTGTCGGTTTAGAATATTAAATGGAGTAACAAGGCACGGTAGGGTTATTTGCAGTGGCCCGACTCAACGGTAAATACTAAAGGCTACCCTAATTTCTTTACATTTATAGACACTTGAAATTTTGCGCAGGGGTTTCTTTTTTAACGCAGGTATTTTTGAAAATTCAGCCCTTAAGGTAGTAAAACAGGGAAGCATCATCATCGCAGATAAAGAGTAAGCAGGCTAGTATCTTAAAAAAATAACTCATTTGCTAAAACGCTTTATTTGGGTACTTGAGTGACAGAAATGGCCTTAAAAATTCGTTCAAAAAGTTTATTTTCATTTTATCTTTGCTACAATTTTAATCTCTTGTTAAGGTTGCACGGGCATTCTCGTTAAAGCGACATTTAAGACGTTATCTTAATGCGGACACTTTATTTGTAAACTCGTAAACTTTTAGCAATAAAGTAAGCAAGATGTAATTTGCATTTATGTTAAGGAGAAGTTTTTATTAGCACCAAATTAAATTAACGTAACTTAGAGAATAGCTTATTTAAGTTATAAAAAAAACTGTAGGTTTTTGATTAAGCAAAGGCAGATGCAAACACTTCGCATTATGTTTAAGAGTATATAATATAATATGTATATTCAAATTAACTGCATTTAACTTGTAATGGCAACATGATGCTGCATCTACTTAACATAAAAACGTACAAACATTTTTTAACCTACTGGAACTGTAACTCCTACTTAACAAAAAAACTGTCTTAAAAACGATCTCAAAACGATACGCAAAAGTTACAACGCAATAAACCTCTCGTTGATTTGATAATGAAGTGTAAATACGCGTTTACAGCGCACCGTGTCGTGTAAATTTCAAGATTCGTAAAAATGTTGAAAAAACTGCTTTTAATTAAATTTAAAGAGTCTAAATATCGAGAGATATCTGACGTTTTGATAACTTTATATTTCCCATATTGAGCTTGCCGTACCTACTGAGCTGATAATCACTTTAGCGTTAGACTATCTTTCACTTATTGCAAAAGTATAATGAAGAATGTTATGTAGGTAATTAATGCTATCTCGAGCAACAAAAACCTTACGTCTATATAACATTCAATCTCTATACGTAATATTGAAGGAAACATGCTTTTGAAAAATTCGAATTCTCCTAGTCTTCCATTTTTAAGATACTCTTTTTCAATTAGTTTGTGATAATTAGAATGTTGAGAAAATCTAACCTAAAGTTAATAATGACAATAGTAATAATGAATAATTATTTTACTGAGTAATTTGAAGTTTAGAGATCACAAGTTTCTTCAACTATTTTAATAAGTAGGCCTGTGCTACTTTTTGAAGTGTTATAAGTAATTATTTCTGCAACTACTAATATTTTAACTTCCTACATTATTATTTGAAAATGTCTTATTTAAATATATATCCACTACTTGCTGCAATAAAAACGTCATAAGCGGTTTTCGTCAAGTGGGTGACTAAGAAGCGATAAGCGTTTACTTATGGTTTTATGATTTTGGCGGAACAATATCACTTAAATTAAATAGCTGTATTAAAACTTTATATTGCCGGGGCTTGTTTAACTTAAAGCGAGTGTATTGTACTAGGTTCTGCCCTCGATTTCGCCTGCTCATGATTGGTATTTCACAAAGTATCTGTTTTCCCCAGGGGTGTATTTTCAAAATATGAATTTGTCTCTTTTACTGCTCTCATACCTACGTTATAAAAGAACCTTGTATCAAGTTTCTAACCTTTACAGGATCTGCGATGTCAGTCTTTAAGTCTCAGTCTTCAATATATACTATAGACCAGCATAACACATGTATAAACTACCTGGTCTGGTGTTATTCTGGTGTATGACCTATATTGTAAAGTTTTATTAAATCCAATAACAATATGGTACCTATTGGTAGTAGTTTTTGCGTGAATAAGTAACAGACATCCACACTATATATGTGTGAAAAACTTTCGCGTTTAGACTAGTATGGTGAATTTAAAGTAACAATTGATAAAAAAAATCAAAATTAAGCCGCTTCGACTTAATGGAAATTGATGTTAAAATGTTACACATTTTTATCGCAACTTTCTAACCGTTTCTCCATGAAACAATATGCACTAATTAATTAATTGAGTTAATTGAATATGGGATTAGGTCCTAAAATGAACTTGTACCTAGTTGTAAATCAGTGGTAACAATGCGGTGCGCCGGCGCAGGCGGCGTACAAAGCGCTTCCAATTAATTCCTACGCCCTGGATGACTTAGTAATGCACGCGAACTATTGGGCTACCCACACGTGCTAAAATATATATTTTTTTTATTTTCACATTCTAATTTATAAGAGTAGGTACTTTTATTAAAATATTGATTCGTTTGTACGTGAACTATTGGACCCACACGTGCTTCAATAGTACATAACGCACCTATTTTTTTTTACCCTTTTATTTTATTGGCCGAGGTCAGTATACTATTTTTCTGTTCGATGAAGCCAGAAAGCGGCAATTTCATTTAGCGCAGTGGCCCGTAAGTTGCTTTCTGGCTGGAGGACAGAAAGTATATTTTTTTGTTTGACTAATTTATTAAAGTAGGTACTTACTTCCTAAGGCTTTGACAATTAAATAATGCGTACGACTATTGGGTTACCTACCCACTTTTTAAATTCTTATATTTGTAACAGATTCAAAGTTTTTTAATAGTTCATTTTATGTCGTTTAGTTAAGCTGGTTAACTTACGTGTTTCTGTTTTACAAATCATTATTAATGTTCCCTTTAAATTGGTTAGTATATTTAATGGTAAACAATTTGACTTATACTAATGTTTAATTAAAATTAAGTCAGCATGCACGTATGTGAGCAGCCTTATAGTCTAGACTAAAATCTCCTCCTAGACTTAGGCTATCGGCCTAAATCTCCGCACTGCGCCAGTTACGCGCACCCCATTAATTAGCCAACTCATTATTAAGAGTTTTATCAGATTCACTTTATTCACACTATCTTGCCTTACAGGAGCTGCTTTGCCTGCTTTAGTTTGCTCTTTGCCAATTAAAGGAAGTGATGTCACGAACTAGTGGTTTAATATACAATTAATTCAAAAAGAACGTAACCATTTTTTTTTTAAATAACTAAACATACATACAACATACATTTGGGAATGTGACCAATAATTATTATAAATAAGAATATATCTCTGCATGTCAGTCTGTCACCTCTTCATGCTTTGACCACGATATAAATGAAATTTGATAAGATAGTTCGAGAATAGGTAAATGATATAAAATAGGTAATACCTAGTACGTATTGCATACAATGCAAATTAGTCCTTAAAGATGTGTGTTTACTATGAGAGTGTGTTAATTATGTTTCTAATCTACCTAGGCGCTAGTACAGAACTAAGTCAAGCCGTTACATTCCACCAATCACACAGCCAGTAGCTTGTTACTCATCAGTTAAATATGACAGACTACATTCTACACTAACGCATCTAGCGGATTTTTGATCTCATTCTAAGCAGCCAAAGAATAGTTTTGTATAGTCTTTACAATTTAACACCCATCCCAAGCAGCACACAAGCTCTATATAAGCATTAAAAAGGCTGAATAAGAGCAATCACCCTTGTACAGCCTTTACATCACTCATATAGAACTCGTGTGCTAGTTGGGATGTTGTTTCTCTTTTGATAACCCCAAGGAGCTAAAGACGATATAAAATTTCGCCGCATATCAGATACCACGGACAGTTTGCCAACATATATCTTTACTTGAACTTTCTCCCGGTTAAAAGGTTAATCTTGTTGCTCTGGTTTTATGTCAAATATTGTATGTTAAGGGATAATTTATACTGTACATAGTCCAACGGTTTTATTTAGTTGCTTGATAACAATACGAAAGTAAATTGAATAACAATGTACCTATTTTAAGACTTGCAGACAGGAGATATCTATTTGTCTAAAACAGAATCACTGATCTGTCAGTAATCGAGCTTGCAATTCCTAGTCTCGCAATTTATCAGTACAATGAATATTTTTTTACAACTTTTCTAACAAATAATTATCGTTAACAAAATACATTAGGTACCGCTTATAGTGTCCCATATTCGTTTGTGCAGTTAATTATTTCGCGGTTACACTATTTTAATATACAAAAAAATATCTTAGGTACTTAAAAATTATAAAACGATGATCGAGTACCTATATTCCCCACATTATATACTTATTTGATTGCGTGTGTTTGTAGCAATTAACAAAATCCATTGATTAAAATTTATGACTGTTCTTCTCCTACACAAATCGAATCGAATTCAAATTATATCTTTCTCCGTAACGATAAATCTTATGTTGACAAAATATTAATAAATATCGTGTACGAATGATTGCAAAATTAATTAATTTTAAACAGAGCATTTATCGTTTGCTCTTCGGAGAAATAACAATTTTGTAAAAAATACTTCGACACGAAAATGAAAATAATAATATAAATTAAAAAATCTTAAAAGGGCACAAGCACAGTTTTTAATTATTGAAAAATGTAAATATGATAGGTACTTATTTTAATAAGAATTACGATTTGTTTGTGAGGAAATCGTCATATGTGCAAACATATTATTTAAACACATAATAAAAAAGGAAATTAAGTACATAATGCAATCATTTTATGTGCGACAGAGACAACAATAAAAAAAAATCATACATATTTCAGTTTTTTTATACGAAACCAGGGACAAAAAATCCGAAAATGTAACATTGTGCTAAAGACCTTTTTTAAAAGGGCGTTATACATATTAAGAAGATAA
Source organism: Polylopha cassiicola (assembly GCA_038024825.1). Classification (NCBI taxonomy): domain Eukaryota; kingdom Metazoa; phylum Arthropoda; class Insecta; order Lepidoptera; family Tortricidae; genus Polylopha; species Polylopha cassiicola. The sequence continues at coordinate 6,435,449 of CP149044.1, read as the reverse complement.
ATGGATGCTACTAATTTAGGCCGAGTGGAATCTTTTCAAGTAATTGATTTCTCGGGTTCGATGCACCGTATTTTGTTTTTCAAACGAATAAGTATCACAAATTATATTCGGTAGTTTCGTTTTATAGAAATGATATTATCACGTTGCCGTGATAATAGATAATAGGTACATGGTATTTTTTTATCCATAGATGTAGAAGATTTGCTTAGGTTCAGACTAGATCAATTGGTGTGAATTATTCAGGGATATTTATTATAAATATAAGTATCATTTCACCTATTGGCAAATGGATTTGTAAAGCTTTGTGAAATTTCTTAATCTATTTGAAATAAAAAATCAAGGGTGTCATTCTGGTTTATTATTTCGATTCAGGTAAAGCATTTTTTTTATAAAAAAAATACAACCTACCCATTTTTTTAATAAGGCCTAGGTCGTATGGTAATTGTTTTCTTAAAAGTCAAGAAGAGAGATTATTTTTTCGAATCACCTAAAGTCCTCGAATTAACAAGTGTTCACGACTAATTCTCAAAAGCAATACAGTAGCAAGAATCGAATCGTAAAGGCCATCTGATTAATAATTAAATCTCAAGGAAAGAAGGATGAACAACATAAAGGTCTCGGATTACCAAATACAAAAACAATACATTAAAGTTTGCATGTAGCGATTCATCATATCATCGGCATCTCAGAAGCAATCCATAAAAAAATGTGATATACATCTAGAACGAAGGACTATAAATACGTGGCCCAGGATTTTCACCTTTATCTACTTAGTTATAAGGGTTATATATTTTTTAATATTAATGTTAAATGTCACTTACTTTATATACAATTAAAATTCGATGCATTTCTGTGTACTTCGGTGGTTTTTATTGAATTTTGACATGCGAGTCATTTTTGGTGGCGACGTGGTGTTGTTTTGATTGATACTTTACAAGATTTCTGTTGATATTTCATTTGTTTCAAGAACTGTTTAAATAATGGGTTCTCATATTATTACTTTTGGCTTAGTTGAAAAAGGTTAGGTACATACTTAGTTGCAATAACGAAAAGGTATAGGTATAGGTACGCCTAGACTACTACAGAAGGTACCCATTGATTAAAATAGGTACTAATATCCTAACGGTATTATTTTAAAAGGAAAATCATTCTAATAACTGAATACTTATTTGCTTTTGAACAAATATTTTTAAACTGCATACTTTAAGCAACCATGTAACCAGGTGGCAATTACAATAGTTGTGTACTTTAATAATCTTCAAAAATATAAATTTTAATAAATTCCACTAATTATTTATTATTTCCGTGCACTCAACACTTTTCGGCGACAGTGAGAAATTTCTCCGACACCTACCGTCCAATTTGCCTAAATTATCTTTAATAATAAGGATGTGCCTTAATTGAAAATGCCTTAAAGAACAAGTGTACGTGGTCAAGATATGCGCATTTTGATGAGCTGTAATGCTTAATGAGTTAAAATTTAAAATTATAATTTTTGAACGTAAAAAATGAAATCGAACCCGGCGCTAGGTGCATCGGCGTAATCGTGCAATTTCCAATGACACTTAAACAATGCACAATGTATAAAATATTAGTTTAAATGAAATCGGATGTATAAAATTTTTAGTAGATTTATTTTTATGGCAACGATAAACTTTCGGTACCTACTACAATAAGTATTTGTAGTTCAGAAACTTAATTAACTACTGATATTCAGCGTATTAATTTATAAAGAACTATTAATACTCGAAGGGCAGAATTTCTTGCATCTGAGAATTAGTGGTGAGATTCGATATAATTATTAGAATATAAATTACCTATAGCTAAGTATAATATATATTTGCATGTTAATGTATCAATGTAAGTATACATTGACAAATTAACAATATTTGTTGGCATTTAAATAGAAATGTTAAAATAAAATCAATATTTTCGTTTAATATTTTCACACTAGAACCAAAAGATTGAAATGACCCAAATAATATATGAGGATTAAAAAACTACTGGACTTTCGGATTACTAATAACGGAGAAGCGAGTTTACACGAGGTGACCTTATGCACTTTGCAGTTTTTGGCACAAAAGCACCGATAAATTGATAACTTTAAGAGTCGCCAGCAAATTGAAGTTTTTATACAAAACGTGGTTAGGCATTAATTTACAAACTAGAACGAATAATTGGCTATTTTAATATAAAATTAATAATGTCCTAACTACAATATAATTATATCTTTGGAGAATGCTACGAGTAATTGATCTAGTCCTTCAATTATATCCAAGAATCAGGTGTTCGTGCTCATCACCATGTCATCTGTCTAGCAGGATTCGAATCCACAACCTTCGGTTTCTTAGTCAGGGGTTCTGTCATTTTGTCTCTATACTTATAGGTAAATTAATAAAAAAATATAACTAAACATTTAGATTACGAAGGGATCGAATTTTGCCTTTTCTATACTAATATTATTATAATAAAGAGGAAAGGTTTGTTTGTTTGGATTGAATAGGCTCCAAAACGACGGGACCGATTTGAAAAATTCTTTCACTGTTGGAAAGCTACACTATTCCCGAGTGACATAGGCTATAAAAAAAAGATGATCCGTGCGAAGCCGGGGCGGACAGCTAGTTCAATATAAAAGTAACAAACGAGTGAAAAAGTAATAAGATTGCACACAGTGTTCTATCCAACAAAAACATATCAGCATCTCAAATCGTCAATCCAGAAAAGAAACATTATTGAATAAAACAAAGACGCGGCTTTCTACAAAACAGAATAAAACTTTTTACAAACCAAACCTCCCATAACGAACCCGTATCTAACCCGTCAAATAAGGCTACAGTTTTTACCCCCCGTTTTTCCATGTTAGTAAAAACAGCATAGAAGCGATTCCTAAGACACCCCCTACTATGAAAGTGGTCAATAATGATAAATCCATGGCCACCCATCAACCTAGTGCAATGGCCAACTCTTGGATGGTTGGACCATTACCCCTTGTATGGCTGGCCCACACTATAAGCTGGTCTTAATTAGGTCCATTTTAGTGTAATGAGGAATAGTGACGGGCTGTTAGGTTGGCGGGGTTAGGTTTTGATGATAAAATGTTTCACAGGAATCATAATTATTTGGAGATTTGAATCAATATACCTAAAGCGCAATTCGCGTGCTGTAGATTTTGATTGCATCTAATAATTAAGTAAATAGTCTTCCACGTGTAGTGAATGAATACTACTTAGTATTGCAAAATACTGTGTAATTATAACGAAAATCAACGTAGTCCTATAAAAAAATGTAAGTTTGGAATTACTAATATCGTCTCCGAATTCTCAAGTAAAATAAGACTTGTTTAGGATTTAACATTTACAAGTGGATTATCCCTATCCCTACTAATATTATAAATGCGAAAGTAACTCTGTCTGTCTGTCTGTTACGCTTTCACGCTAAAACTACTAGACCGATTTAAATGAAATTTGGTACAACAAGTTAACACTTATATTATTTCAATTACTTAAAAGCTCAACCAAATTGATTTATTATTATTATTTTTATCATATTGAATTAAACCAATAATATATTCTTCCATACCTAAAAAGTTAATAAACCACCTAAAAACCATTTTTCGAAGAGTTGATAAATTGTGGCGACAATTCGTACATTCTTTAATATTATTATTTATTATAATATTCTAATTTTTATCACACACGTTTAAATCGAATGATGTATATTATAAAAAAATATCGGTTAAGTGCGAGTTAGTCTCGCGCACCAAGGGTTCCGTACTATAAATAACCTGTAGGTATATATTTTTTTAATGATGTCATTTAAAATGTATGGTTTTCGTATTTTTTTCTTTATCCGTGCTATATACGTTACCTCGGACCTACTAAATTAATTCAAGATCTTGAGTTCACGAGGAGTACCCTGTAGGTTTTGATTCGCTAGCGAGTGTTAAAAACTTTTATCAATCGCGGCATAAACGGCGGCTCTTTTGATTGCGTCGGCGATTTTTTTGTAATTATGTTACAATTTCAAGGGACGGTAGTCCTGAGTATTTGATATTACTATGAATTTTTATTTGATACCTACCTCCACGCGTTACTGAGGTAAAGGATCACACAGACAACAAAGTAATCCTGTAAGGGTTAATTTTTATTCCTTTTAGATACGGAACCCTAAAATATTTTATTTAATATGATAAAAATAATAATAATTAAATAAAAAATAAGTTAGTGTTAACTTGTACCTATTTCTCATTTTTAGCAGAATTTATAATGTTATTTGATACATGTTATACAACAATAAAAACTTTAAATAAATAAGTATTTACATTAAAGTTTTAATGCGTTAGTTGTTTATTTTATTACATTTTCTAAAAATTAGTGCATAATATGTATAGGTACCTATTCGTTTTAAAACAACAAATTAGAATTTTGCATTAATGTGATAGGTATATGGCTTAACACATTAATGCAAAAATACAAATCTGACATGGGAAATAAGCAATAATGTGTTATATGTGGCTTAACACATGAATGCAAAAATACAAATCTGACATAGGAAAAAAGCAATAACCAATTTTGTGCTCTAGAATATTCTACGATTTTTTTTTATCAAAATGGATTGCACTGCCGTATTCCTCATGATCTATTTAATAAAACTGCATTCATAACTCAAAACCCGATTTTTTGTGGGTTGACACACGAATGTTTAACACGGTCCATATAGGAATAATTGATCCTGTAACTACGCCCGAATTCTTGTTTAAAGCACATTACAAGTTTCTTACAAGGAAAAATAGTCTTGATAACGTTGTAAGTATATTCTGATTTTTATTAGAACTTCATAGGTGGTCTGCCCGCTATCCTATTAGCCCCACCGAAACGGTTTATTTACGTAACAACGCCGCTGGTGCGAAACGCCATGCCAGTGTCCTAAGCCTTAATTATCAGCTAAATTAGTTTCCTCGCCTTATAGATTTCGAGCTGTGATAATTGGTGGTTTTTACATTTATACTCGTTAGCGGCACCATTGAATGTCGGACTGAGCTTTGCATTTCATATGAACTTGGTGAGATGTAATCCGATATAAATTAAACAAGCCTTTTTTTTATTTTTTATGTATTGAAATGCGATTTTACATACATAAATATGTTTGTAAAATCGTGTATAGGCATTAGGCAGGATTTGAAATGTTACTTTGATTTATCTGCTCATATTATACCTACCTTCTTACTACGTGTTGCCCGGGACTTATAATATACTAGCGGCCCCGGCAGACGTCGTCCTGCCCGTCCGATTGTTTCGTCAAAGATCTGTCAAAGTCTTCTGTCACTTCTTCATAAGGCTTCATATTTTCCCCGTTTTTTACACATTTTCCACTGTTTCTTCGCTCCTATTGGTCGCAGCGTGATGTTATATAGCCTAAAGCCTTCCTCGATAAATGGTCTATCCAACAAAAAAATATTTTTTGAATTCGAACCAGTAGTTCCTGAGATTAGCGCGTTCAAACAAACAAACAAACAAACAAACTCTTCAGCTTTATAATATTAGTATAGATTTATAAATTATAGAATTATTAAGTATTTTATTCCAATAGTTAGGTTAATGTAAAGTTTCATTGAAATCTATTTCAAATACTTTATCGTCTATACAAATTGCATTTTAAAACATCAGTGGGATAGTGGAATTCAGGAAATAGTGTTGTTTCTCCCAAATCACGGTACTATTCTTGTAGATATCTATATATATAAAAGAAAGTTGTGTTAGTTTTTCCCCCTTTATAAATCAAGAACGGCTGAACCGATTTGGCTGAAAATTGGCAGGGAGGTAGCTCTGAGCCAGGAAAAGGACGTAGGATACCTACTTTTTATCACGTTCCAGTAAAATAAAAAATAAAAATATTAAGCTTTTGTTAAAAATATTATAACAAAACGCAACAATGCCAACTGTCAAATCGACATTGCCGGGCGGGACGAAGTCTGCCGGAACCGCTAGTATATTCATATACTCTGATAGTGTACTATTCAAGAATACGCCTCGATATTTAAATCGGCAATTGTACGCCAATATGTGTATAAATGAATTTATCGGTTTTATAATCTGTACCTATACATGGCACGGATTATATTGTATATCCGTCCTTCTGTCAGCGGGCGGATGACATAAAGATCGCTCCGTGCGCTGAATGTTTCATTCGATCGGGTCTTTTTACTAGCCCGTTTAATTTGTCTCGTATTTGCCGCCGCCGGCTTTCTGTGATAGTGCCGCGTGTACCTTCTAGTCCAGCAGCCGATGGATCATTTTCTTTGCAAATAAAATTAATTACAGAAATATTATAATCTCAAATGCGCGGTTATAACACATTGGAGAAACAAACATAACGGACTTCACTTGCGTATTTTTTTTTGATGACTTTTTAGTTGCCATATTCGTAGCATGACTGAGCTGACGATAACGCTAAACACTTTAGCCATGCAAAATTATTACTTAAAATTTGATTTTTATAACATACCCTATTTTGTTCTGTATAATTTTCTTTTTGTAATTTTAACTTTATTCCATTTACATTTATACCCAAAATACAAAAAAGTTATTAGAGTTTTCCCTCATATTTTTAAAACTTGTTTAATTAGTTGTTACCTACGCAGTTTCACAACCACGGCTTCGTCTTATATATAATAGTATTTCTGGCGGCTTAGTACAACCGAACACACATTTCACACCTTAAGAGCTGATTTCTGAATCGAAAACTTATCTATGCCCTTCCAGGGCTCAACTTATCTCTATACCGATTCAGAGGTACAAGAACAAACAGATAGACAAAATTATTATTTTGTTTATCTAAGGTTACAAAGTGCGCAATGTTACCTGACATTCCGCGATTTTATCCAACGTCACTAACGACAAATTTAATATCACAAAAGTCCGTAAGACATATTATTATATGATCAGTGAGTCCATACTTCAAATCCACTATTTCATTCACACAGCTGCAGGACTACCATAAGCGTATTTATACGACTTTTTGCATCGTTTTCATTTGATCGCCTGCCGCCGGCCCCTGGTCATTAATTAGGGAAATGTCTAGATGTGTCTGCCTGTCTGTCTCCACTATACCACTAGAAAAGGATCGCGTGGTAAAAAACCAAAGGCGGGTGCTTTAGAGTAATTAAATTTAATTCGACGTGTACTTGGCAATTTATGTTGTTTCTGATTTGTTCGGTTTTTATCGGCGCAACGGTTATGTTTTGATTTCTAGACATTACACGGAATAACGAAAACATTGCTAAGTGCTTCTTAGCTGGAAAACAGGATCATTTTTAAAATATAATAAATTTAAACTGTTTAGAAATATATATTATGGCGTATTGTAACATGTTTGAACTAATACACTGAGCTAATAACAATAACCATTATAGTAATAGTACGTATCCCTACTAATATTATAAATGCGAAAGTAACTCTGTCTGTCTGTCTGTCTGTCTGTCTGTTACGCTTTCACGCTAAAACTACTGGACCGATTTAAATGAAATTTGGTACGAAGTAAGTCTGGAGTCTAATAAAGGACATAGGCTACTTTTTAACCGACTGCTAAAAAGGAGGAGTTGTACGCGGACGAAGTCGCGGGCAGAAGCTAGTGTAATAATAATTTCTTTACGCAATGTACACTTGTACTGTGAGTACGTTACTACACAATCGATAAATATATTATGAATCTCTAACAAAGTAGGTATAACTGCTAGCGTTCACTGACATTTTTCTCTAGCATGAATCAAAACTTCGGTATCATAATCAGAGACTTTAACCACTAGACCAAAATACCATTAACACATCTACGTATTATAGATGCAGGTATAAAATTGAAGTATATATGTATACTTCAATTTTATACCTGCACCTACCTCGTATTTAAAGATTAAACGATTTCTTATCTACTAGAAAAGTTGCCAAAAGCTCAACCAAAGCTCATTTTAACATTGTGAAACCAGTCCTATGTATGTCAAATATTATTGCATTATTCAATCCATTCTCAATACCAACGGTACTGCCGCAACAATGTCTCAGATAAGAAACGGATTCAAAATCTGCAAAAAGCACATTCAAATGCATTTGTTCTGCATAAATAAATTTTACATTTTGAAAACGACATACACGTCCCACACACAATATTAAACGGGTCGTACTCAAAGTACATAAGAAAGACGTCGTGTGTGGCCTAAACAGTCAAGTGTCAAATCCAAACAAACATTAATAATCTTTAAATCCACAAAATGTTTGGTTACGTATTTAGAGCAGAGCCTTAGGAACTTCTTAAGTAGCTGTCTTTTCAATATTGATGCGTTATTCGTTTGTTTTACCCCTTAGCTCGAATTAATGTTGTTTGCTTAGCGTAGGACTTCTGGTGACTCGGATGATAGTTTTCTATAGATTAGACGCGATGTATCGATCTGTTTCCTATTTCTTTTTGTTCTGTCTTGTAAAAAACATACTTAATTAATATAACAATGAACTTCTGTTCATTAGTTTCGCTAAAACTCGTTATCGTGTTTAGGTAATATGTTGATTAGAAAAGTTTGAGTCCAGAGAAGATTTATACGGTAGTTATTTAATTTTAACATTTCATAATAATATATACTCAGTTTGTTTTTATGTAAATACATTCTTTATATTAAGTATTTTTAGAATAAATAGCTTCTGTTCGTGACTGCGCACGATAAGCTCCCCCGTTTTACCTACTTAGGGGTTGAATTTTAAAAATCCTTTCTTAATGCACCCCTACGTCATAATGGAAACCCCTATGCGAAATATCAAGTTTCTAATCATTATAGTTTAGGCCCTGCATTGATACGTTAGTCATTAATTCAGCCTCTCTTTTTTTATGGATAAAACCAATCGTTTTGAAAATAAAAGCATATATTTCAGATTCGCTAACATAATACAAAGGTAATTAGCATAAAACACCTTAGGTAAATAAGAACTGAGAGTCAAATTAATTCATATTTATTTAAAAAAAATAATCTAGATGCAAAATATATCACTAAACCAGTTTAAGTTTACACAATCGAACAAACATCGATGTTTGCAGTCTCGTTTTCTATTATGCTAATATGAAATATGCGATTTTTGAATATATAATATGACAGTTAGTCAAATAGTTTATTAGCTTTCGCATATATTAGTATTTGTTATAAAATGTATAGCGCCGCTCTGATAATGAATGCACGTAAGGTGTGATTTTTTTTAACATTTATTATATTTGTCTTTTGTTTAAATATATTATGCGTGGAACTTTTAGTGTGATGAAAAACATAACACATGTGTATGTGATGTATTTACTAAGTAATACATGCATATATTACTTTATTAACACTTCTCTTTATTGGAATGAAACAACTATTAACGGATTTAACTCGCATATTTTTATTTTATTTTATTTGCTGACGTTTCGGATTCTTTACAGTTTCCATAATCGTAGCACGACTGAGGTGACAATAGTCTAACGTTAAAGTGATTTATACAGTTATGCAAACTACCTTATATTTAAATTACAAATTTTGAAAAAACTACCCTATTCCAATACTAATGTTACATTTTACGCATTTTTTTTTAATCCGTTAATAGTTGTTTCATTCCAATGTGTAATAACCGCGAAGGCATCAGAAATTATTACTTCTCTTTATTATAATTCTCCGGTCAATAAGCTAATTGTATTCATATTATATTAAATTACTGTAATTTTAACTGGCGTTGGTAAATTGAAACCTAGTGATATTAGGCACGCTAATGTTAATACATAAATCAATAATATTTTATCATAATATTCCAAACGCATTTTTATTTAATGCGCTAATTTGTAGTAAATACTAAACTATCTAACCCGTCATTATTTTACATTATTTATATCTATATTAAAAAGAGAAGCTGAATGAATAATTGACATATCAACGCAGGACCTAAACTATAAGAATTGGAACACCGAGGTTCCTTTGATAACGTAGGGAAGCTCTAAGAAAGGATTTGAAAAAATCACCTACTTGGAATGAAATAACTTTAACGGATTCTACTCGCGTATTTTATTTTTACTGGCTTCACCTACTTATTTAAAGCCGGAGACAGAGAAGTTAGTTAAAGCTGGTTGCAATATTTTACGAGGTAAACATACAAATGTAATAAGTTACATTTCCTTTTAAGAAGGATGAAAAAGCTCTGATTTAAGCACTCACAGTACTAACTTATCGGTTACGTAAACAAAACCAAATTCCAGGTTTCACCAACCCTTTGCCGCGGTAAAATGTCTTATGTCTAAAAATTTTAAATTTATGCGAACGACCGGTCATGTTTCTCCGGCCGCCCCAAAAACGTGCGCTTTAAAATAAGAACATCTCCGGAAATAAGTTACGGTCGCAGTTGGACAATTTATTGAGGCTTTTGCGACCGTTTGAGGCTGTTCGATGAATAAAAGTGCAGGTTCTTAAGTCTGATAAGTACGATGTGGAACAACTACGTTGGAATTGTGAAATAGAATCCTACTAATATTATAAATGCGAAAGTAACTCTGTCTGTCTGTCTGTTACGCTTTCACGCTAAAACTACTGAACCGATTTAAATGAAATTTGGTACAAAGATAGTCTGGAGCCTGAGAAAGGACATAGGCTACTTTTTAACCGACTGCAAAAAAGGAGGAGTTCCACGCGGATGAAGTCGCGGGCAGAAGCTAGTACATAATAAGTACCTAAAAATGGACATAATTCTGACGTGACTGTTTTGTTTTAATATTTTTGATTAACATTTTTTTGTCAATTTTGTATCATTATTATTTTAATTACATACCAAGAAAAGATAGAATAGGTAGGTATAGTGTGTTTAGCAAATTTAATAAACATACTAATGTTTAATTCCTTTGCGGTCACAATCATTAATATAATCACTTTAGTGTTAGACTATCGTTGTAATGTCGGCAAATGAAAAAAAATACATTAGTTAGATCCGTTTTAGTGTTTTATTTCAAGATATTATTATACTTAGGTACTTCGAATAAGCTGTATATAAAAAAAGTTAATATTTTTGTTTACTAATTAGGTCACATTTTGCACAGCAATAGTTGTAATAATGGTTAAGTACAGAAAAAACAATGAAGATTAAAATAAGCATTTCTGGAGAAGATAAAAATTCTTGCTCCATATCGCACTTGTTTTAAGGGAACAGAGAGTCCAATGAAATGGGACACCTTTATGTGAACCGAAAAGATTTTTGTTACGAAATGTAGAGTAAGCTTACATGTGCCGCTGAAATATGAATAAAAGACACGAATACATTACACGTGAGTCAGATGATGCACTGATCAGGAAGCGTTAAACGTATCAAGATTTTTGAGAAAGGAGATTACAATTTGCAGGTCATTGACCTGTGATTGGATAAAATTGTTTTGCACCCCTGCATGTTCAGTTTACCTGCTGTCTCTATTCAGAAGTTGTTCAGTTAGCATCTTAAATTAAATTCTCTTTAAGATACTATAGTAAGATGCTTAATAAAAATTCCGCAGCTACCAACTTCAAATAAAAAAAAAATCACCGCCTTAATATTTTTGACGCACAAGTTATTTTTATTATTAAACGGTTTTTTAAACGGTTTTATTTAGCTTACCCTGTTTGTTTTATTCTTTATTCTTGGGTCAAATTTAGTAATTGAAATTTCACCGTCTTCCTGTCAACCGATTAATCTGAAATTTTGTATACACTTTTTTTAGAGTTAATTTCAGTATTAGTGTTTTACGTACTCTTAACAATTTTCAAATTAGAATCAAACTATTATAACGGGTTTAACTCGCGTATTTTATTTTATATGCTGACGTTTCGTAAACTTTATACTTTATAGTAATAGTAATGTAAGTAATCGCTAAGGCATCAGAAATAAAATTATTAATTAAAATCAAACAATATAGTTATTCTGTGCGAAAAATAATTTCAATAATATTTCAATCTTAATAGACATAGATCTATTTAATTTATCCCCATACCTACTTACCTAGACTGTCAACTAGGTACTTATCCTAATCCTAACTAATGTTATAAATGCGAAAGTAACTCTGTCTGTCTGTCTGTTACGCTTTCACGCTAAAACTACTGGACCGATTTAAATGAAATTTGGTACAAAGAAAGTTTGGAGCCCGAGAAAGAACATAGGCTACTTTTTAACCGACTGCAAAAAAGGAGAAGTTCCACGCGGACGAAGTCGCGGGCAGAAGCTAGTATAAATATATATCTAAGTATAGAACTCTAGGCTGCCTAGGACATCTGTCGACAAGCGTCTAGAACGCAGACAAGCACTAGCACACGTACCGCCTAGGACATCTGCCGACAAGCGAGGAAGCTGTCTTAGTACATAGCAGAGCGAAACCTCTTAATCCTCTTACCACATAATTCGCTGCTTTAATAAAAATAGTATCTTAAACTTGTTGTTGTTACTCCAATTAAGATTCTATGCTGTATAATTTAAATTTGATTTCAGGCGGTGTCGCATTTGGAGTTGTGTCTCTATTCTATTGAAGCAGCGAATTATTTTTAAATGCAAATGTACCTAAATCACATGTGGTACCTACCTTCAAAGCTCCGGAGAGTGGGTTGACGCCTTGATGTGCTCTTTGTCATTAGTCGGTTTATGCTTGGGTTCAACGTTGTAGGTTATAGGTACATATTATGCTATCGAGATCAAAAGCCGTATGAGCTGTATGATCTTAGGATTTGTACTAATTATAATATAGAGTCTTTGGCGGCCGAACACCGTGTGTTTTAACACTAGAGAGGTCAGGTATTTCTGACGCTTACTGTGTGTGTAACAATGGTACAACTAAAGTACTAAAGCATTATTGTTGTGTATACTAATATAATAAAGAGGAAAGGTTTGTTTGTTTATATTGAATAGGCTCCAAAACAACTGAACCAATTTCAAAAATTCTTTCACTGTTGGGAAGCTACACTATTCCCAAGTTAAGTATTCGTACGAAGCCGGGACGGTTCGCTAATGGGTACATAAGTTGGTTTAATCACTATTATTTTTAAACATTACCTCCAAAAGTGTATCACTAAGTCTCCACCGTTAGTTTGTGGGCACGTACACAGCCGGGAGCGTTACAAATCATATGCGACAGCGTTTACAGGAGGACCGAACCCGCAGGTCACGGGTCGTGTGGTGCGTGCTTGAGAAATCGTACATAAGAGTACACGTGTACAACGCGGGTAGAGGCAAAAGATTTCTGTCGAAAATATTGCTTCGTAAGAATTTAGCTACCGCTAGCCTGGACTAGTTAGTACATATCGCTTTTAAGTATTGTACCTTGTGAAAAAATATGTCGTTACTCCATTAAGGATTTTAAGTCGTCAAATTTAATTATAAATTCGCGTATTAACAGGTTTCGATTTAGATCACTTTAACACTATATAAGCGATATATACGCATTAATACGCAGATAGTTTTAAGTAGGTATAGATATCGTGGATACAGAAAAAATATATTATCTAGGTACTAGTCTAGACTAGCTAGGTTAACTAATCATACTGATTCTTTTTCTGCTTTTCTTTTCTGCGCTCTTTTCACACCGGCCATAAGTCCGCCATTTGCATATCAAAGTTTAAATTAATACATACATCATTAATCATATCATAAGCAGGTACAGTAGGTATTTGATTCTGTTTTTTTGTAAACACCAGCAATTATACAACGAATGACAGTTATAGCTAATTAAGGATAGTAGGCACCTTAATCTTATTCTTCTTTAACTTTGAGAGTACAAATTATAAAAGAAAGAGTCATCATTTTAAAAAGATTAAAAGCTTACCATAAATCAAGATAAATGAAGACAAGTTCATCACAAACAGATTATTATTTTTCGAAAACGATATACTCTTTGAAAAATCAGTTTAAAAAACAAGTTTCGTGTTGCTCGATTGTACTTTAATGGTTGCAGCCGAAATCAAATAGTCATCAATCACTGAAATTCAACGGGTTAGCGGATAATTATTAAAAAACAATTAGGCTGCAGTTTTGAACGCGATTTTATAAACGCTTCGAACTAATTTATTTCGTAACCTAAGGATATTTCTGACATTATTATTCGGGAACGATATGCTATTATTATATTAGCTATACATTTTATAATGGATGGGCTTCGCAAATTTCTTCTTTTTATTCTTATCTCAATCTGTCCTAAGATAAAAAAGGCCATTGAACGTTGGAATAAAACAACTAAAACGGATTTTACTTGCGTATAATTATTATTTGTTATGCTGACGTTCCGAAAACTTTACAGTTCCATATTCGAAGCTGACTGAGCTGACAACTCTAAATTAATTTAAATATTAACATAAGTAGGTACGCGAGTTAAATACGTTTTAACTATTTTATGTAACTACCGTAAAAACATTTGAATTTTTTAAGTATATTTGTTTTACGAAGCTAATGAAGTAATATTGTGAGAAATAAAAAAAAAACTTCTTGAAGAAAAATATAAATTAGGTACCTATTAAATTTTGATAATAGATGATACTAAATGCCACTTAACCATAGAAACGTAAGCTTTGAAAACAAAATGCCTCAACAATATTCGACATAAACTTGCATATTAGTGCAAAGTTGCAATAAAACGCGTTGTATATGAGTCCCGCTGCCCACCGTACTAGCTGATCGTAAATACCTCTATATTGTTCACTTCGCACTTGGAAATGTTGTGGTGGTCAAGTTAGAACGGTCAGCAAAACAAGTTTCAAATAAGAAATTAATAACGATAAAGATTCACTATAAAAACGGTTAATAGCAAATTTCATGCTCTTAATTTATAAATCATAATTATTTATTGCATCATGTTTTACAATTAGGTGTTACAAATAAATAATAAGCTTCAAGCTAAAAATAACCCTTTTATGAAGTATAGTAAATACGAAGGCATCCTTTAAAATATTTGGAAAACAATAATTTGGGACCATTTTATCTACTTTTATACTGACTACACAAATGTACAAAAACTGTCAATCTCATCACATTAACGTAAAAATCGATACCACAATTTCCACCCTTACTTAGGTTATAGGACAACTGGATATTACCTCTTAGGACTAGGTGCCATAAACACATTTAGCACACGGGCCCGTACAACTCACCATTTGACAAATGCCATAGGCCAGGGCGTGCATTACATACAGGACAGTGTCACTAATGTACTGAGTGCCTACCCTGACGCCATACTTTCGCTCCCCTCACTGCACGCGCCTGGCCATAGGTATAAATTAAAGTTGTTTAATCACACATTATAGGTCTGTAGGTCTTATAATTTTAAAGCGATGGTGACGGTTTATGACCTATTGCATATGTTCTCTTAAATGGTTTTAAAAGTACAAAAAAGCCGTTATCAGTGTTATGTTGATACTCGATTTAAGCAGTCAATATAAACTGATTTTCCCTTAATCTTTTATTTTGCTAACCATGCAAAATCGAACTACAATAGAGTTGCAAAGTCGTAAACCGTGCGGATATGGCCCAGATAGGAATTGGCTGAAACGGCGAGCGCCTTCTGGCGTTTATATGATTGGAATAGTTTACTGCCGCACTTCTTGTTAGGCATAAAAATATCTGCCCGACTGTTAAGCAGCTAGCCAATTTGGTGAAAGTACTTATTCTATTTTTTACCTAATTAAGTTTGGTCTCAGTAGACGGTTTGTTATTGTATCCGTGGGGTCCTTTCGGATGCACTTCGACCCATTTTGATCTTTTGTGATAGAGCTACTTTCTTTCATTTCGTTTTCCTTTCGACCTGCGCAATTATTATTATTATTGCACTGTGTCCCTTAAATTGAAGTACCTTGATTTAAGCATAAGATTAGTATTTATTATATTTAATATCAATATTAATTGTATTTTCGGCACATCTGTATTACATACCTACGCCACACAAAGTCGGGCTAGTTACACCTATAACTTAAGAACGGAGGAATACATTTTCACAGTCTTTGTTTTTTTGAATTTCCTATTATCTGAATAGTAGAAGATTTATTCAAATATCTGAGAATTAAATAAAGGGTGGGACGACGTCTGCCGAGATTACTAGTAATTTCATAAAGTTTAGTCATCTCTTTACCCCGCTACTAGCACGTAACCGAGTTATTTATCGTTCCTTCACTAATACCAAAAGTATGATCAAAGATTCACTTGCCTATATATTATAACCCCTAAGTCCGTAAAATAATAATAATATTTTTAATAGGTACCTACTTACGTGCTGTATTTTAAGAAACATTTCCTTTTCATTAACAACTTATTAAAACAAGTGGTCGATTAGAACAAAGTCGCCTTCTTAAATATATATTTACAGACATTATGCATATCACAAATGTGACATTACATTCGGTATTAACAACAATTAGTTCCTGAAGGGTCCGTTAAGGAAAACTTAAGTCGCTGTTAAAAGCGATTTTTATTTTCCCGTTTGACAGAAATTGTCATACTTAACGAACGGCGAACCGAAATTAAAGTGTGTTGATTATTACGTAGTGACGATGATATTTAAACCTTTACCGCCAATGAAGGCTAATTCAGTCCATTAATAATTTTTAATATCTGCCTTATATACTTTTCTTAAGGATCGTATTTCAATGGGTCGTACAAAGTGGTGGCGGTAGATACTTTAGACAAGGTTCATTGTTTTAATTTAACGTCTTAAGTTTATTTAAAGCTTTGATCGTAAATTAGCTATATGACCGAGATTAAAAAGGAAGCCGATAAATTCAGTAAAATATTTGTCACGGTAGAAAGCTGCAAAAATGTTGGTTGTGACTGGTGTAAGAATAATATTATCATATTGAAACATTTTTGTTAATTGTAATCAAACAAATTAAAAGTCGATTTTTCAACTATACCACGCGACCATGTACCTACATATAAAAACGAACCAACAGACGTGTAGGTATATAAGCCAGAAAATAAAGACATAGTTTTTGACAAAGTAAATTTAGACTTGCAATCATCTTTTGGGGTGTCAATATTGCAATTATTACTAAAGCGACCACTCACTCAAACTGTACCTAGTAAGGATAAGCGGAAAAATATTTTTCAACGACTAAGCTTTTATAGCTATTACCAAATTTCATTTAGTAACCATCACGTAATTTATAAAACAATATATTAAAAAAAAACTTATACAAATACATAAAAAGGCAACGCTTTACATTGCTTAACAGATCAAAATCTATATCGTACGTGCTTATTCAATTCGCGTAACATTAAGATCGGTTCGCCATACATGGCGGCCATCTTGCCTGTTTTGGATCAGCTGATTTATTGGCCGCGAGTGATCTGGATGCGTGGAATAGATCCTATATCAGTATCGATCTTGGAGCTAGATCGGTTTATGCTACTTGGTACTAGATTGCTTATTACTTGCTCTTTCCTAGTATTTTTATTCTAGTTTCGGTCAAATAATATTTCAAAAGTATTGATCGATTGAACTATGGGGAAGTTTTAAGTTCCAAATAAGATTTTTCATTTGATTATTTTAATTCCTTAATAGTAATTTACTCGCAGATGCCTATCTAAATTTAACACTTCAGTAATAATATAAATGCTACTAGCTGACCCAGTGAAATTAGTAAGTACCTACCCCGTTTTTTTAGAATTTAAAATTTAAAAAAAAAATAGAGGAAGATAATTTTCCTTTGGGAAATTTATGTACTTTTAACTATGCTAAATCATAAAAAAATAAAATAAAAATAGTTTCGGGCGGACGGACTCTTCTAACATTTTGGGGTTTGAAAAATAAATAAGCCAATTCTCAGACCCACCCGATATGCTCCCGAAATCGCTCTAGCCGTTTGAAAAGAGTTTGGCAACAAACACCGCGACACGAGAAATTTGTATGTTACTAGCGGCCCTCCACTCGGGGATAGTGTAGCTTTCCAACAGTAAAAGAAATTTTCAAATCGGACCAGTCGTTATGGATCCTATTCAACCCAAACAAACAAACCTTTACTCTTTATAATGTATAGATTAGCAGATACCTCATTTAAAAATACGTTATTTTTCACACTCATAAATTGTTTAAGAGCCAAGCGGCGCGCACCGTTCGCTATGGCCTAAGTTTTTTCCTCGCAGCTAATATGTTACCGTATTAAGTTTCCCCGATATGTACGGCGCGCATTTGTACCATACTACGACCATAAGAATGTGAGTAATTGAAACATGTATCTTACATGTTGAAAAGGCGCGGTTTGGTATCTGAATATATGTTTATTGCAATTTGTCCCTTCTAATTAGATTTAAATGGTTTCCTGGGTTTGCATTTTTGTGACGTTTTTAGAGACATTAACCTCTTTCGGCGTTCACTTTGTAAGGTAACGTTGCTGTGAAAGGATTCGGAATTTGTTTTATCGTTTGCTATTTTAGATTATGTGTCGCGTGATAACCTAGTGCTTTAGTTTCTGCGTGTTGATTTATTTCTGTATTACTTTAAAAGTAGATAGGATTATAAATTATCTTTAAACGGAGCAAAGCGTTAGAATTTTTCTTAACCCTTGGTATTTTTTAGTCCAGAGTTAGACTTATATGGGAAAACATTATTATGACGTACGTGTAAATATTATGAAACATTTTTAAATGACCTGAATATTTATAATTACAATTTAATGAATTCATGATTCAGTATACCTAATTCTTAAATTACAGTGATATAAAACACGGTTAGCTAAGATTTGCCCTTAGGAAACGTATAAAGTATTTCAAAATTGATAGGCTTCACATAAATAAATAACACTAAATCCTAGATACCAGAGCAGTCTAGTGCTTAATGTCTGTAATTGTACTTTCAATAATTATCTATTAATAATTATAAATCAATTAGTCTAGTTTCATAGCGCATCCATGTAACCACTTCTATGTTTAACCGTATCAATAAATAACATAGTACCTTCCTACTTCATACTATATCGACCAAATCTGAATATAAGCAATTTCAACAAGATAAATCTAATAGCACCAAATTACAAACATACCTATATATCCCAAATGCGAATGACGTTTATTAATATATAACCATGATAATTTCTGATGCCTTCGCGGTTATTATACATTGGAATTAAACAACATTAACGAATTTAACTCGCGTATTTTATTCTATTGGCTGACGTTTCGGAGCCTTTACAGATTCCATAATCGTAGACTGAGCTGATAATAGTCTTATGCTAAAGTGCAGTCAATAAAATAAAATACGCGAGTTAAATCCGTTAAAGCTGTTTCATTCCAATTTAACCATGAATTATTTGCCTACTGACAATTTATACACAACTTTAACCGTCACATTTCTACCGTGATTCAATCCGTACTTGTAAACGAAATGGACCCTTAACAATCAAGACTAGACAAACATTCCAAAATTAAGTTCCGAACTCTCGTGTCGATTTTGAGTTATTATCAAAACATTTTTATACAAACACGTCCATTCACGCATACATGTATATTCCCGTTATATTCGGTTCCCACACCCATTCTAAGGCCGGGTGCTCACATCTCTATTTGAATTGCTCTCGGACACGCTATGTGTCCCGTGCTTTACATTACAATTAGTGTTTAATGTACTAGTGGACACTTCTAGTACTATGCGTATACTAAAATTATATCGCACTAGTAATAGTATTTCTGTTTTTGATACTTGACCTTTTTATTTTGAAATAGGTAAGTAATCTTTAAAGACATAAATAAATATTCTTGTTTTTTCAGTCCATTAGGATTTTTTGTTTCATTATTAAGTAGGTACCTACCTTCACTTACTTTAATAATAATATTGTAATGTAGGCTATTATATATTGCTATGTTGGCTATTTAAAAAAATATTAATCTATAAGTAGGTAATCTTTTTTTAATAAAGGGCGTTAGGTTTATTTTTAAGTAAAAAAGTTGGTAGGTAGGTACTATTTTAATTGTACGTCTACTTAATAATCGCACCTTCGGTAAAACAAGGGCACAATTGTCAAAAAATCCAAAAATGACGTTAAGTATACAGAAATGTTCCAAAAAAAAATTGGAACATTTCTGTATCCTACTTAACTCAATTTTGGATTTTTTGACAATTGTGCCCTTGTGCCACCGAAGGTGCGTTATTATGTTTTAGTACCCTATACCTAGCCTCCCTAGACACTTACCCGTCACTAATATGAGTCGAAAGAAACTCATTTAAAAATAGGTACTTACTTACTTATATGGAATTGATTTAAACGATATACTGACCACGTGACGTCACTAATCACTTGTTTAGGATTCCTAGTTAAAATAACTCGTGTCTTAACATACCGTTTATAATTTACCTTTCCCATAACGCTTTTAAATTTAGCTTAGGCTGTGCTTACGATACCTTAATGCCACTATAGGTTGTGGCGCAGCGTACCCAATTAATTAATACTTAGATTTGAAATCCAATTAAATGTTTCAAATGAATTGTGTTTTCTAATCTTGGCTGTATGTAAATATATTACGGCTGTATCGTAATGAGTATTGCCTGGCACGTAGGATATTTATCAAGCTAGAAATCCTGTCACTGTCGTTACCTCTTTTATTGTAAAAGTTGGATAGTGATGCTTTCTCGGGCGATAAAATACTTTCATGCTATCCCCCTGGTATGAGTAGTCAAAATATTAATTAGGTACTGAATTTTGTTACTTAAATAAATAGTTAATAATAATATTATAACAAACGTATATAAGGTACCTAACGATAGAAGCAATAATAAGTTAAGATTACAATGATCCTTTTTGCGTTCCAGTGTAATAAAATGACTATATTAATACTAACTTTTAAGTAGGTACGAAAACACCTTGTAGATACTTAACATTTTTATGTATATAGCACCAAAATGTAAATCACAATTACAGGTCAAAATAAACATACCGACAACAAAATACGCCACTTTTAAGACAAGTCTTACTGCCCACTGGTCCGAATATGCAAATACTGCGGACAAAATTTCACAATCGAAAATTAAGTCTAGAATATTTATGGCTCAATTTTGGTCAAGGGACAATGCTGTGAATTTCGGCCGCACTGTGTACCGAGGCATTCAAAGTATGAACGCAGTGTTTCGCGAGACCACTATGCATAAGATTACAAAAAACAGACAGGACAACTACGCTTGTGGAATAAAATTAAAACCATAAGTGTTCTTGATTCTGATTGTAGATTTGATCTATATTCTTTTCGTACCGATCTATGCTATTTTTATACCAGTACATTATAATATTACTGGCAAATCATTATCAATGAATAAGTATAAAATGAGTAGTTGGGTGGTAATACATGTTTACTTATTGTTATAATAAAGGTAAGCACCTATACGTAAGTCAAATATATCTTATTAAATACCTACCTATTCTAATTTGCAAGCATTGTATTTAAATATAATTATGTAAGTAAAACAAACAAAAATCATCAACATAACTATCAAGTAACGTCCGTCCACTCCAGCTAGACATAAGAAAACCTTACTTTAAATAAAAAGTAAAAAGTAGTGATTCGTAAAGAAAATAAGTATTATAAAAAATATTACAATACATTTATAAACTGTCCATTCTTGCCATATCATCATTGCATTTTGTGAGACCACTAGCAAGTTTAATTACAGAGTCCATTTTTTCCCCGCGGACCGGTGCCGACGCATCGCCGTTTATGCGTGCATTTGTTATTTACGACCGGTGCTTTTTGGGTTGTCACCACCGGGCGGAATTGTACCGACATTTCTGAGCATGAACTCTTGGAAACACGGGAATTGGTTCAATTTTTAATATAGATATTTTTTTAATGTATAATTTGGAAGTATCACTATAACAATAGTATTATAAACGCCCGGAAAATGGCTCTGTTCTCATTTTTGTTTGAAATTTTGGTTTTAATTAGGTATAATATTGCAATACTATATTACCAATTATTCTTGGTTTGTTCAGGATACTTTATTTTTATATTTGAACTACTTACATAAAATGTATACAATTCTCCAAAGAAATATTTTTGTTAAAAGGTTTTTAATTTAGTAGTCGGCATTGTCAACAAGGGAACTACTATAATTTATCATTGCCACAAGTAATCGGTGACTATAAAACATCTTTATGCGACATATGATAATTATTGATAAATATAATATGGGCAAAGAGACCAAAGTTTCCGTCAGATACCAACGTACCATTTAAAAGCGTAATTGTAGAGCTAATTACACGGCCACAAGATTATTTATTGCTTTTAAAGTGACGTTTAAACGTACTCGTACCTGTCAATAAAAACGACGAAACTGCAGTTGAAATTTATAACATTGCAACAAGATAAAAACAAGATGTTAAAAAAATCATAGTAGATACCGAGTAACATTTCGGTATAAAATACTAAAACAATGCAACAATAAAACCTTAAAGTAGATAACGATCTTTAAGCCAAACAAGAAATCGATATGAACGCCTTGTACTTACAAACGAGTGAAGTTTCGAAAATCGTTTAAAACAAAAAGCGAACGGCGACATTCTTCCTTACAACTCTCTCTATAAACACATATGTGTAATCGTGGCATCGGCAATCGAATCGTTCGTTTAATCGGGCTCGGCCGCGGACTCGCCCGAAGTCGTCCGAATGATTTATTACTGTGACACGTGTTTTTTGTGCCCTCTCGTACGCTCGCGGAAACAATTTCGAATCATTTATGCTGACCGCCCGATCGGATGCCAAATATGGCGACGCGATGACCTGCTGCGCCGGTGTTTCACCTTAATTTCGGGAAAAATGGATGGATGACGTTTTTTCGAAGTTTTTAAAGGTAGCGAAAATGAGAAATTGAAATTGACAGCGGTTGCGAAATATTGTTGATAATAATTATTTCTTTATAACAGTGATCCCGATACGTATTTTCAATGAATTCATTTTCATTACCGTATTATTAGTATAATAGGTAAGTAATAGGATATTGAACCACAATTTGCTACAACTAATAATGTGATTATGAAATCAAATTTTAATAGAAAGTATTTGAATTATCAAGGATGCACTTCAAAATTATTACTGCAGCACGGAAGCTACGAAACGGTATTTAATTTTTTATTCATTTTAAAAAGTCTTAACAAACATAAGCAGATGCCAGAACAAGCGGTACAACTTCTGAATACCGCGAACTTTAGCTTATCAATTTTCATGAAGGCATGCTCCAATTTTTTGTCCGTAAAATTTCGCGTCGGTTCACTGTGCCGCGTTCGATCCTCATAAAGTTTTATAGCGCCTGTCAGTCAGAGCTTCGCAGATTGCCCTGAGTTATGGAAAGCATGTCCGCACAGTGGTTTATGTGATGCGTGGGAAGGAACATTCGGTTGGTCAAAATATTGAGGCTGCGATCGCTATCTGTCATTTACACGATCTGTAGATGACAGTTTTATGTTTCAGGATAGTTAAGTGTGATTGGTCGGCGAAAAAGAATATAGCATAGTCGTTATCGTTTTGATAATGGTTGACAAAAAATAGGACTTCAATGGTCTAAATAGGGTTGATGGTCTACGAGTCCCTCATATTTTTAAATAAATGTGATGACGTAGAAAATCCCAATAGTGCATACATATATACTGTTATTATTATAATATAGCGTAAGCATATTAACATGCTTAGATTTGAGTGTTTTTTTAAATCAATAATAACTATTACAGTATGTTATCGGGGCAATTGTCCTTCTGATTTCAAGTAATTTGAAAAAAAACTTTGTTACTCACACAAAAAAATACGTAGTTACATAAAAGCAGTTTACAGGTACTAACTTATAAAAAGTAAGTTGGCGCATGTAATTTATGGTCTAAGTGCAATCTCTTAGCGTTTAACTGTGAGTTGTCAAATAATTGTTGCACATTTTGATTATTAAACTTATGTATAAGATTTTCGGATATCATTACCTTAGTTAGATTTGCAAAACTCCTATATCTACCTACTTAATCATAAAGTAAGTACGTATTTCAGTGAATCTTATGACATTTAGATGAAAATTTAATATTCTGATGATTATTAAGAAGATTATTCATTTCCATTGAATTATCACATGTACAAATACTTAAATATAGCGGATCCATTTATTAATTTGAATTATTTAATTATTAACAAGTAAGTTAAATTACAAGTGCATCGCTAGATTTCATTATATTACATAATTATGAAAAAAACAAATAAAATTATAGAGCAGCATGCAGCATGAACAGCAGTAGTCAAAACAAGACTTTATTCTTATCGCTTTGTCCGATAACTTAGCCCACTCAAACCACCGTGCAACACCGAAAATTTGTCCCCCTGTCAACAAAAAACTCAACCGACCCGCAATGTCGGCACACTGTACAATTAATTAAACAATTAATCAGCTAATTGCCCGATGATTTGCTTTTTGCTTACATTTCGTGCGCCGGCGCATTTAAGTCAATTTGCGAATCTGGATCTCGGAGCGCGCGTTTCTACCTTAAAAGATTAATTTGGCTGACTAACGGTCTTGAATGTGGAATGAGAGCAGTGTGAAAATTTCGGGAAATGTTCTAAATTTCGTTTGCGTGCATAAATTGATATTTTAAAAGGGCCTATGTCCCGCAGTGGACTGCGATGATGATGTGTCCTTTTGTTTTAATATCAATTAAAACTTACTTCTTATCATCGGTTACAGTATTGCGTATGTGTGTACGCCAGTGTAGTAGGTAAGTTACTCGTCACATTTATAACATCGTCACTGTCATCTGTGTATAAGTACCCACTTCATTCATAAATATGTCATTCAAACTAATATTATAAATGTGAAAGTAACTGCATCCATCTCGCTTTCTTGCCAAAACTACTGAACGGATTTAAATGAAATTTGGTAGGTACACAGATAGTCTAGAGCCTGAAGAGGATATAGGCTATTTTTGATTTCAAATTCCTAGTGGACGGAGTCGCGGACCAAAGTGTATATAGGTACTTAAAATAGTGTTCCTGTAGGCTTCACGGTCGCTGGGATGTTAAAGTAAATAATTTTTAGATTAGATTAGATTCATTTATTTCCCAAAATTTATACAATATAATTACATTATTATGTCAAATTACATGTACTCATATTGAGATCGTCAAAAACAAAAACAAAGAACAATAAGATTAAATAATAATTAACAGCAAAATCACAATTTCATTACAATAAGATTTTGTCATACATATAATGTCAAATATATTAACTATTATGGATTTTTCTCATTAGTCGTCAATACAATTTGTCAGACGGAATAATTCATATAATACAATTTAATACTATTAAACAGAAATTTAATAATAAATTTATGAATATTAAATTTTAATGGCGGATGAGTAGCCTCATCGCATATTGGTTGGAACTCGACTGGCAGTGTTGCCATATATTTATGAACGGATCATACACGTCCATTAAAAAATCAGGATCGAATTCTCTCACAATTCACCTTTTGACATTCTCCTCAAAACCCAAAAGAGGTTGTATATCGCACGTCCGGATCTGCTACCGCTTGTTAACGCTATCTGATGCTGAGCATCATCAATTTCGGTCATGATTTGCAGAAAAAACCTCTGTACATTTGGCCTCGTAAAAGGATTACAGTTTATTAAAGCAGTCGAAGTAAGGAGCTAATCTAGTTCTAAGTATATTTTGTGCTAAAGAATATATTATCTATTGGAATGAAACAACTACACAATAGTGAAAATAGTCTAACGCTGAAGTCTTTAGCGTTAGACTATTGTCAGCTCAGTCGTGCTACGATAATGGAAACTGTAATGAATCCGAAACGTCAGCAAATGAAATAAAAATACGCGAGTTAAATCCGTTAATAGTTGTTTCATTCCAATGTGTAACAGCCGCGAAGGCATCAGAAATTATTCATACATTATGTATTTATAAACACAAAAT
Source organism: Polylopha cassiicola (assembly GCA_038024825.1). Lineage (NCBI taxonomy): Eukaryota > Metazoa > Arthropoda > Insecta > Lepidoptera > Tortricidae > Polylopha > Polylopha cassiicola. The sequence goes on along the minus strand of CP149044.1, from coordinate 6,409,526 downwards.
TCTTTAATTAATTGACTTTAGAGTAGGTTGGTACTTTAAATACTGATATATTAGTACGTACTGATAATGTCAAAATTGTATGCAGTGCCTCAGCTAATTACCTATTATACATTACGTGACTATTCGTTCGCTAATGACAGCAAACTTCAAAACCTGAAGATTTGAGATATAGCACACACCATCACAATGATACACGTATCGAATTCCTTTCAGTAAACCCTACCTAGCAATAAAACAAATTTAAGCTTAATTATAAAACTTCTGCGCACCTCCATATGGATAATATGTTGATCAGTATTTCGCTTCTCTTGAAAAAATTATATTGTTTGAGTTTGCTCCCTTTAGATCTAGGTGTGCAATATTTTGTTTTATTTCCATTTACGATTGACACTTCTAGGGGCTAAAATTTAAAATTGTTAGAAGTTTCTAAACGCGGGTGGTACATGAACAATTTTTAGAAGACCTAGTAACTCTCCTTATTAATCATCACAAATATAAATCAAATTGAAACAAACCCTCTGATTCCCATATGGTAACATCTGTCAAGAGTAAAGCGGTGTTATTTGTCATTTTTTTCCACTGCATCCGACTGTACCAATGTGCTTTGCAATGATGATGTTATTTCGAAATGATTCGCCAACAGGAAGTGGCACAGATAAGGATGCAACGTGCACCTTTAGCGACGACGCCGCCCAGAATGCGCGGGGTCACAGGTTCCAAGTCGGGTGAGGTAATTTGGAAACTTAGGCTACCTATATTTATACTGCGGCTCATTTTTGCTGTATTTTCACTTAGATCACAAATTACATGCGATAATCTTCATTTTATGAGTCAGTAGGAACTTGCAAATAGATTTTATGTAGGTAAGTAACTATACTTTTTTATTTTTAGTGTTATGTCTAATTAGTAGTTAAGCAACCAAAACCATGACAAGGATTTGTGACATCAAATTAAATAATTTATTTGTAAATAGATCTTAAAAAATCCAGAAAGAATTATCATTAAATACCTTACATATTAAAAGATGTATATTATTATATTACCTACATCATTGGTAAATAATTAGGTAGTTATTTTTTCTTCAGTGCAAAATTACTTAATTATTATTATTTTAACAGAATTTTCAATAACTAAAGACTGAACTGATTCTCTCATATGTGTGTGTCACACATACACAAACACCCACAGGCACGCACACACAAATCAAGGTTATAACACCCCGTCCTTTTTGCGTTAGGGGTTAATATACCATTAGAAAGCGGACCCTGGCTACCGTTTGCTTGTGTCTTCGCTCGATCGATTCGATTCCTGTGAAAATTAACTCACTGCACGAACAACAAGGTGTTCGCAACCTTGAGGTTGGAATAATAAACGTATTACGTATAATTTAACATCAATACACCGATGGACAGAACTAATTAGATGACACATAGGTAATAATGTTAATCAATTATTTTTATATAATAATGAGTAGGCATACTTCAGATTAAATCAAATAAATAAATACCTATTGTTAATCTCTGATGCTTTCGCGTTTATTACACATTGGAATGAAACAACTATGAACGGATTTAACTCGCGTACAATAGTCTATCGCGAATTCTCAGCTCAGTCATGCTACGATTACGGAAACTGTAAAGGTTCCGAAACGTCCGCGAATAGACTAATTTATGTGAGTTAATTCCGTTTATAGTTATTTCATTCCAATAAATTATTTTATTTATAACTAGCTGTACACCTCGGCTTCGCACGGATCATCTTTTGTTTAAAGCCTATGTCACTCGGGAATAGTGTAGCTTCCCAACAGTGAAAGAATTTGTGAAATCGGTCCAGCCGTTCTGGAGTCTATTGAATCAAAACAAACAAGCCTTTCCTCTTGATAATATTAGCATAGATTTATAAAAATGTGTGGTTCCCCTGGATGCAGTACAGGAGCGGCGTCCAACAAAGCGCAGTGTTGCGCGGCCCGGGAGCTGCAATCTGCACTCTGTAATTTATTGTTGTACTGCACAACTTGTTTCTAATTTAACGACATTTTTATTGTTAACTCATGTAAAGAGTATTTATAATTTAAAAGTAATTTACAGTACCTAGTATAATTATTTTAAATTTAATATGTAACTACCTATATAGCTACCAGACTACTATTTTATAGTATTACGAGTAAAAGATCTTAAATATACCTATATGGTCGCAAGTATCTGTAACAATATTTTTTTATCTTTAAAACTGTCATACCTGAAAACTGTAACAAATCTAAATCTGTCATTATACACTAGTACACAGTTCTACTCCATTTTTTTTAACCTTTTGTATTTATAGGAATGGAATATAACTATGTACTAGTGTACCTATAGACTATACAGTTTTCAGGTATGACAGTTAATATTTTATATTAATCGAAATGGAATAGAACTGTGTACTAATGTATAGTGAAAGATTTAGATTTGTTACAGTTTTAAGGTATTAGGTTACTAGAACTATTTACTTCTGGTAACCTGATACAACTTAATTAGCTTTTTGAGATACTACCGAGCTAACGATTGTTTTTCTTCTTGAAAATACACTAAAAAGCTCACACCATACTTCCTTAAAGCTCCCACGTTCTTATTCTTTAAAATGAGACATAAATCTAAAAGCTGGCTAACTTCATCTATCACATTCCCACAGTAAAAGCTCGTATTATATCTGAACTAATTCTACTGGCGGATAGATCAAAGTAGCCGTCAGTTAGTAAGGAAAGAAATCGAGCCAGTTCACTCTGAGAAAAAGCGTTTGATCTATTTTAAATACAAAGTTATATTTATTATGATATGAAATATGAAATGATTATGAATGTTCAATTTACATAGGTACCTAAGACTTAAAAATAATGAAAAAACTTATCACAACACAAAAATAAAGTTTTGTAATAAAAAAAATACAACAATATAATAACTGACACTTATGTTTACTTTTAATTATACCTCTATGACTAATCATAAGTACATACATACGATTTTTATATTTTTTAGTTTCCTTTAACGATTAGGTCTCCAAGTGTATAATTTGGACTATATTTTATAATAATAAGTTTAAGTTGCAGAGTTATCACATATGTAATAGTTTCACAAATTACCGTTTACTTTTAAACATAACACAAATTTAAATCTATGCAATGTAAAAAAATACTACACTATAATACATAAAAACTACCTACATAGATTTAAACATCTACTTACTTACCCAAATGTCCCGATCTTTTTAACACACAGTTTAATCAAATCTGCGATTATAATGCAGTGAAAGGTCTTTTACTATTGTGTCGTGATAATGAAGACGCAGCGACGACAGTGTTGTAATTAGATGCCTTTATGGGCCTTTCGATAGTTATGATTGGCTAGCCAAAGAATATATCAAATGCATAAGCAGATTTCTACCTATTACCTGTACTCTCTGTCTACATTTAACGAGACTGTCAGCTGTTTATTGCTCTTTAATTAAAAAAAAGAATTCATGAAATAAATGCTCAACTATCTATTCTGTAAATTATGTAGGTACCTACTGACATTTTAAAAGGTTTTATTTTTTCATTAAAGGAATTATTCGATTTTACATTTTTTTATTAATTTCTTCTGTTAATTATGCAATTCGAAAATTTTTCATTTATTTTTCCTACACTTAAATAACAAAAAAGAAAAAAAAAATTGTCGGTCCATTAGCTTTGAAATTTGATGTGCCCACTAGAATTTGTAAAATTTTTTAGACCAGTGGTTCTTAACCTTTTTAGGTTCGATACCCTTATGACCTAACTAGGGTCACTGATTTTACCCCTCCCAACGACGAACTTGCGCGGTAGTCGGAGCTACGCTGTGTTCACACTTATCACTTTGAAATTCGGCGTTCGAAACAACCAGCTGGTGGTTACCCCCGTGAAATACCAGTTTTACCTCCGGGGGGTAATTACCTTCAGGTAATTATATTCAGGACACTTCGGGTTAAGAACCCAGGTTCTAGAGTAGGTATTCTATTGTAAAGAGTTGATATGTTATATTAATACTAGAGGCCCGCCCGGCTTCGCCCGGATCCCTTTTTTATAGCCTATAGCGGTCCCGGCAGACGTCATCCTGCCCGTTCGAAATTCAAATTAGGTTACTTTAGTTAGACAACGTTTGTATGGGAAAAGAAAAGGGCTGTTTTTAGGGTTTTTCCGACAACTATTCGATTTTTTCTCGCCGGAAGAACCATCCTTGGACTTTTAACATTTAAAAAAAAAATTGGCCAAATTGGTCCAGGCGTTGTCGAGTTATGCGCTTACCAACACATTTTGCGATTCATTTTTATATATAAGAAGATGTCTTTCTACAATATTAGTCTATGATAGCCATAATTAATCGTTGTGCCACGGTACTCTCTTCCGCTATGCTGGACAGGTTTGCACCTATCGACCATTAACGACTATACGGATATGTGTACTATTAATGTTGGATATTGGTCATGGTTTGTAGTCTGATAACTGTATTAAGATTAAAGGTTTGAAAAGAATATAAACTATTTTAAACAAAAAACGGCATACTATTTATTACTGAAGTATGTTGATTTTGTAATACCTACACGGTGGTTTTATATGGTCATTTTAGTTACTTACCCAGTATTTCAAAGAGAGTCTGTAGGGATCTCGGCTGAAAGTCGTTTTTTCAAAGCCACTAATAAACTAGGTGGTCATATAAAACAAGGAATCACCAGTAATAAACAAGAACCTTGTAAAAAAACAAAATACTAATTAAAGTTTGACGTAATGAGACATCTTAATAATCAAAGTCGAAAGTGTAGTTAACTATAAATGAAAAATAAAATGCTTAACACGGTTCATATCTAAATAATGTATATTTTTTTAAATAAGTATACTTAATAACACTTTTTATAAATTTTAATATAAGTATTAAGTATATGTTACAATAGGGTACCTACCTACATGACTATTGTAAAGTTTTCGAAATTTAGCATAATAATATAATCTAACATAGTGAAATCTATTATAATTGTTCTATTCCAATTCATAGTAAACCTGTTAAAAACGATAATAGTACATTACGCACCTAGGCCAGTTAAAAATAAAAAATGTTTCAGATCACATGTAATTGTCGTCCGAGGCGAAGTCGAGGTTGACAAAAATGTGATCTGAGGGTTTTTTATTTTACTGTCCGAGGTCTGTATACTATTTTTCTGTTCGACGAAGCCAGAAAGCGGCAATTTCATTTAGCGCAGTGGCTAGAAAGTTGGCGCTTTCTGGCCGGAGGTCAGAAAATAATATTATTGTAGAGAAAGCGCTAATTCTAATGCAAAAAAAAAATACCCAACGTACCTCATTACTACAATCTTGATACGCATCTTGGTACTCATTCATGAATATTCAACTGACATTCTAGACTAAATAAAGTGCAAGTTAGTTGTTTTGACCTTGACATTTAATGATTGTTTTGGTCTGATTCGATAATCGGATGATTTTAACGACATTTGGTTAAGAATGGCATTATTTGGGTTTGAAGGTTCTGTGAACTGAATATTGAAGGTGATTATTTAATTTAAATTAATTGTTCATGTATACATTTAAAACATGAGATACTTTTAGTTACAGTGTAATTTTTTTTTATATAAACATTGAGTTTTACGTAAAACGCTTTTTGTTTATGTATAATGTACCTACTTACTAGATTGTGCTCACGACTTCGTCTATATACCTACTACAAGAACCTCCGTTTTACCCCCTTAGAGGGTAAATTTTCAAAAAGCTTTTCTTCATGCTTTCCTAAGTTATAAAAGGAAGACCTGTGCAAAAATACAAGTTTCTAACCCATATAGTTCAGTAACCGTTGATATAAGTCAGCTTCTGATATTATGTTTTTAACAACATCCTTACTAATATTATAAATGCGAAAGTAAGTCTATCTGTCTGTCTGTTTGTCTGTTACGCTTTCACGCTAAAACTACTGGACCGATTTAAATGAAATTTGGTACAAAGAAAGGCTGGAGCCTGAGAAAGGACATAGGCTACTTTTTAACCGACCGCAAAAAAGGAGGAGTTCCACGCGGACGAAGTCGCGGGCAGAAGCTAGTAATTTATATGTTGTTAAAAAACCTAAGAGTAGCTATTAAAGTCCTAGTTTTAATAAATATTTCTCTTTTACATTTAATCAAAAACGTTTGAAACGGAATTACTATATTATTACAAAACACCTGGCCAACTAAAGATTCTTTACAATAAATCAAAACCTGGTTATTTTTAGACATTTCCGATAACAAAACAAAGTATCATCAAACTAATAAAATAACACCTTGAGCCGCGACATAGTTGCATCGACTCCCGCTGCGCCGAGACGGATGCAGTCCACGACAGTTCACAGCCTCACATCATCGATACTAAGGTCGCAGATATGATCAGCGGCAGACTGGCAACGAGCAGTAACCTCACTTGATTAACACTTCACTACATAGTATAAAACAAAGTCGCTTTTTCTGGCCTTACACCCCTATGTACGCTTAAATCTTTAAAACTACGCATCGGATTTTGATAGATAGAGTGATTCAAGAGGAAAGCGGTGTGCCGGGGCGGGTCCCTAGTATATTATAAACGCGTAAGTTTTTATAGCGGGTTGTATTGTGTGCTTGTTTTATTTAATTCATAATCCTCTTAAATGGATTTTAATGACACTTTGTAATAATACAGGTCATACAGATTAAGGCATAGGCTATAATTTGAAAAGGTGAAGCCAAGTCCCGGGCAGAAGCTAGTAAGGAAAAATAATCAGAGAACTTAATCTGAAGTAGGTACTTGCACTCCTAGAAAAATGCATTCATGTAGTAGGTACCTACTTACATATAAAAAGATAGTAAAACAATCCATAAGGGTCTCATTGATTAGCAAGACATTCGACGTATTATTACCTTTGTCTAGAAATATTCAGACTAGATGATCAGAACTTGTCCGCCACCGCCGCCAATTTTTAGATAATTTACCTAATAATAAATAATAACCAAGCACCGAATAATAAATTGTCGTCTATGAACTTCTTCTACCGCAATAAAATAATATTTTCCTTGTTTTTTATGTTAGATAATATAATACAATAACAGTTAACGTTTTTCAGTGATGCAGCTGTATACCTAGTCGGTCTGTTCAATGCGGATTGATACCGATCTCATGTCTGTTGTTTGTTGAAATTGAAAACAAATGCTATCATTATTCCTTTTTTAATGTCTTCTAAATGTCAAAATCTAATAAACGGAAATATTCCGAGCAAAATGTTATTTTAAACGATAAAGAATAGCTAACTCTATATTTTTTGTTGAGTATTCATTATACCTACTTATTGATTTCACACAACGTACCAATTTAGGTACATTCTTTATTTACTAAATTCGCTTAACTCTTTTTGTACCTAAGCCACAAGCACGGTATTTAAAACCTATATCGGTCATGTTGCTTATGTATATTATTATTATGTATATTTGATAATAAATTTCATATCATAAGTTGCTCAAGTTTAACTCTCTTTATTATTCAAGTTAATTTTTAATATAGGTACTTACTATGTTGTTTTGCAGAATTTTCGTCTATTGATAAAGACTTTTTGTTATTTCGCCATTATTAATGAAAATGTATAACCACATTTTAGTTTAGTAACAATAGTAGTAGTTTAGTAAATCACATATAAATGTTCAATTATAAAACCAAACAGTGGGTACCTAATTTAAAGTTGACCTTACAAAATACACTTGTTGTTTTTAAAGATGAAAATAAAGTATCTACAAAACCTATCGTATACCGGGCACTATATCATACCGAATCTAAATCTCCAGACCAAAATTAGCGACGAACATTTCATCGTATAAATCACGGAGATAGCGTTAGGTGGCGTTGCGAGGCGATAGGCTCGCATGCGCGTGATCATAGGTACGATTTGTTTTCAGGGTGTAGGGTTACGCGTGTGGAGAGTACCTACAGAAACAATATAAAGTAAGTACTATTATTTTAGTTGCAGTCAATATTGTATTAAGCTTTAATAGGGTTGTCCTAAAATTCTTAAATTGATATATAGCTTGTTATAGGTTCACGTAACGTTATACTATAAAGTGACGTTACGAATCGCCACTCCCGAAATTTGATGCGCAGTATCACTGTATTTTTTTGTTTGATTGACGAAAGAAAAGATACATGTCAAACACTTTTGGATAATGTAACCGGGAGTAAAATTATAATATTTTTTCTACCCAGGAAATATTTCTATTACTTGATATCAACTAAGATATTCTTCTATTAGACATGTATTGGCTACGAGATAAAATGTAGGTATTGAAAAAAATTAAATTCTTTTCATTCCTTTTCAGTTCATGACTAGTTATGTGGCCAGTATTCGTTAGCTTTATGTTTGTCGCTAAAGCATTAGTCGATATAGAATCTTATTTAAATGGAACTGATTATGATAATTAAAATACAATGAGTAATATAATTTAACCTCTTTTGATTTCATGGTTTACCGTGTTTTGGTTATAAATAATTTAATATTATTAAATAATACTTATCCTTGGAGCACAAACAGTTTTAATGAAACTTTCGCGATTCCAATTGAAATCCTCTTTTTAATTATAATATTGTTTATATAATTGCCAATCAAACTTAAAGACATGGCAAAACGAGTTACAATATAAATACAGATAACCGTTCGAATCGTAAAATTATCATATGCAGTGACAATTTGTGGCAATTTTTACATCATATTTACATTTTGTCCCCAGTAATTACAGGTTTGACACACGGTGCCGTAAAAGTCTTATAAAATGCGTAAAACACAGCTTTCGATGTGACACTTTAGTAAACGAAATAATGTGTCCACTGTTTTATAAATGATATTGCTTTCAAAATATTTTCTTGATGATTTGAGTGGGAAGACTGTTTCGAAAAGGATAACATTTAACAAGATTTTCTATAACTAATTGTATTGACGGCTTAATTGACTTAATTTATATTATCATCAGTAGGAATATTATAGTAATACACAGATCATTATCCCACCTGGGAGGATCTGAATTAGTTTCTCCTGCTTTTATTTCTGTCATCACGAACATGCGTGCGGATCGATTATTTTTATATGTTATTTTCACACAAAAAAAAAACATTTTCTCAACACACTCATACCATACCTATAGTTACATTATTACGTCCACGAAAGATAGTCAAGTCAAGTATAATTCAATTTACTTAGGTACTTGAATAAATAATAAAGTAGGTACATCTGTTAAATATTTCCTTACATTCTAAATCAAGATATTTAATAATAATAGCCAATTTGTAATTAACTTATCAACCTTTATGTCAATTTCTGAAACAACAAAACTTTCAATTGCAACGGTTAACATATCAATCATAATTAAATAACAATATCTAAACTCAAGAAGCAATTAAAACGCCAATAGTAAATTTAAATTAGGCAAGAAACACTTTCAAACAATTATCCACTCAAACGGGGACATTTAGCAAAGTGCCTACAAATTTAAAATAGCCTAGCTGTCCGCCCCGGCTTCGCACGGATTTTCTTTTTTTATAGCTTATGTCACATGGCAATAGTGTAGCGTCCCAACAGTGACAGTGACAGTGACAGAATTTTCAAATCGGTCCAGTTGTTTAGGAGCCTATTCAATCCAAACAAACATACCTTTCCTCTTTATAATATTAGTACATATTTACAAACATATTTTTAATATGTCGTATACAGTCCCGTGAAAAAGTGCTCGAGCTCTGCTCTCATTTCAACCTGTCTATTACGGCGACGTCTTTATAAATCAGCGCCATCTATGGTGATAATGACATGATTTTTTGACCGTCAACAGCCCGAGGTGCAATCTCAATTAGGGCGATATATTTCCTCGTTAAATTCGGCAAACTGGACCTTTTCAATGGTACAATCGAAGCCGGATTTGTTTTCAAGTTTTAAGTTCAATTATTATCTTTATAAAAAAAATCTCCGGGCTTTAAACTATCTGTATGTAATATCTAGGTGAAATTGTGGAACATGCGTCGTTGTACTAATTGAGGAGTGTCCTAGACAAACTATTTCATTTTAATAAACTTAAGTTTCTGAAAAAGTTTTTAATCAAAATATTAAAAGGACTGCTACATATGACATTATGGCTATCGCCTAACAATTTTCATAGTCAATATAATTTTTCCAAGACATTTCTCTCGATGGCAGTACACCGCTCTATAATGCAAAGCTTCCATTATCCAGCTAACGAGCCACATTTCTTTTCACCAGCTATATCGGGAAATGACTGACGGCGACCATTTTGAAAAAAATAATGATTTGTTACTTCGCACTGTGACATGTTCATTTAATTGAGTGACAAAAGTCTTGTCCGGGCTACCAAAACGTAATTTGCACTTTAAAAGTACACGTTTAAAGGTGATTATTGCTTTTTTCTTGCATAATTGTGCGTTATGGTGGCAGAATTGGAACGGAAAGGCTTAATAATGTCAATTAAATCTGTTAAGGTTTTATTGTATGTGCCTTATTAGGGTGAGTACAGTTACAAGTTTACAAACGAAATACTTTGCGCTGTTCCGATGCTATTCAATAGTTTGGGCTCTTAAAGTTATAGGGTATTTTAATAAATGCTCTGTGACTGTACTGAACCGCTAATCCTATCAAAAACAATTGCTAATTCACGGCTAGACTATCTAAAGAAATAGAATTCCTAAAAGTACAAAGCTGTATTTTATTTCTACACGATGTATCCTCAACAGATATTGACAGTTAACATCGATCCAGGCTTAGTAAGAATAAACAAGTAATTGTTCTTAGTACTTTGAAATGTATTTTCACAAAGTGACGTTTCAATCTATTTTATACCTCAGAACAATCAGTAGGTAAGTTCAAAAGAACATCTTTCTTAATTTAATAGTTCTTCTTAATATTTCTATTTGTAAGAGATTTTTCAATGATGCCTTAAAACCAGTTAGAATCATAAACACCCATTGAATAAAATTTCTAAAATATGAGATAAACCAATATCCTAGCCTTTGTTATGAGTTCAAACACGTATCCTTTCGTAATGAATAATTTCCTTTACAGGAAATGACACCAGAAGCTGTGCAAACAAGTAAACAGACAAAACTACCCACAGACAGTCACTTGTTATTTCATGTTAATCAGTATTAATTTGATTAATATTCATTCGCTTATTATACAGCTACCGTTAAATGATCACGGTAGCATCAATATTACTGTGGTGGAGCATTAATTAGGTAGGCTTTGTTTGGACTAAAAGGTGGTTCCTGGAATAATTAACATATTTAGTTCAAATCGGTATTATGGTGTGGGTAAGGCACACTGTTAAAAAACGTGTACCTAATTTACATTGTAATTTAATTTAATAATTTCTGATGCGTTCGCGGCTATTACACATTGTAATAAAACTACAACAGATTTAACTGGGGTATTTTATTTTATGTTTAATTCCTAAGGCATCAAATACATATTATGTTACATCTTCTAATCCATATAATTGAAATTGAAATGATAGTATAACTTTTTGATATAATTTTATAGGAAATATTTGTTTGTATGTAAAAGTTACATAAATATCAACAAGGAGTGAAAATGATGATAGTTTTGTGGAATACTGTATGCTTTGAACTTCCTTTGTAGGATGGATAGGTTAATTAAATCACCCAAATTAATTTTGGAATTTTCTCTAGGTTTCTACTTACTTTGTAAAATTTCTAAATATATGTACCTATAGTAGCTTCTCTTTCTGTTGTAATTTACCCTACCAATTTCGTCCACGTAATAGTATTTATTCACTTCTATGTGTGAAACGACACACATATATGTAATATCTTTATAAATCTTTACTAAGAAAACTTTATTATCTATCCCCAAATAAAACAAACTCATATATAAAGGCACTCACATTTATTTTTCGTCCAATATATTAAGATTCATTTATAAACGTAAAAACATAAAAAATATCATATCACACAGCAATAACAATATCGTCCAAAGTAAAGGAATGTTACATTCAATAGCAGGTATTGGTTTAAAGATTTTTTTAATTAAAAATTGTGGAATGAGGTAACTTTTATATTTCTTTCGGGATTATATTAAAGTCAATTTAAATCGAAAAATCTTGATGGCATCTATGGGGTATTAGTACAAAAACGAAAATTACATGGCACCTAGTTGTTTAAAGAAAATGTTTAGAGAGCCAATTTTGCTCTAAAATAAAAAAAAAACATTATTTCAGGACTTACACAGCTTACTTTATATAATGTCAAAATAGGTAAGTATAAGGTGTCTGAAAAATTGAGCATCAGTGGCATTTTCTAAGCGGAATGTATTATAGTAATAAAAAATCTCCAACAATTTAAACAAATAACAATAAAGAAAAAACACAAAGCCGACAACACGCAAATAACTAATTACCTACATAAATTACAAAAGTACTTATTATGACACTACTTAAAAAATGACTCAATACAAACTGGCCTATATCCTAGTAAAATAAATATTATAAAAATCTTTCCTTATCTATTGGAATTATAATACAACACTCATCTAATTTATTTGTACATTTCAATTTTGAGCTTCATTTTAACTGGCCGTTATCCCATTAGCTAATAATTAAATCTGGTAAAAACACTGGCATAGAACTTACTGATTTTCTAAATTATAATATATAAGTACTAAAAAAAGTATGGAAAGACAACAAAAAAATTGTCATGACATAAAAACATATAGGAAAACGTATAAAGGTCTAGCAAATTGTATGGCGACATAATATTATATATTGTTTATAATAGATACTATTTTTATATCATTAAGCATTTGGGTATTATTGGGTAAAAACTTTTGAGAACGGATTGCTTGTGGTATTAACATAGCAATTTAGCATAGATTTACGAAGAAACTATACAAGTAAGTACTAATAAATTATGCCAGTAGGTACTTTATATTGTTTTGTTATACTTATCAACACTTTTATTCCCTATAGTACAAAATAAGAGAAGATACTAAAATTATGGTATAAAGTCAGGTAATCAAGAGGAAAGGAATGTACAGACACTTAATAAATACTGTATGGCAGAGTATTTGTATAATAATTAACATATTACCTATTTTAATTCTATTTTACTTACATTTAAAATAGTAAAAAGAGCTACAAATGGCCGCATTGACAAAAGTCATACCTACTTAAGTAATTAATATTTTGTATATCGACCGCAATCAGTTTGTTTTAACTAAAACGATCTTAGTATAAATTATTTTTAAGGAGTCTCAAGAAAGGGTCAAAAATAGTGGTGTTTTACTTCATCCCGTCAAAGGAACTTCTTCAGACCGTTTCGGAACCAGGGATAAATCTAAAGGGTTCTTCATAATATCTTTTCCACTATCTTCCCTCATGTCAATACTCAACTCTGGTTCGGAGTCACTTAAATCTTCATTTTTCGGGCTTCGGTATATTACAGCCGTGGATTTCAGTGATAGATCTATAGGTTGGTCTTGTTCTATAGCAACACCTGCGACCGCAGGGGAATGCAAAATCAAGTCTCCACCGTTACAGTTCTGCCAAGTCGGAATACCGGTTTGCAGCGTTCTCAAATTCTGAACAGGTGGTAAATACGGTCCAGTTCTCGCAGAAAAACTGGAGGCAGTTGAAACTGCTCCATAAGGAGATGGTGACAATGTGGACGGCTTCCGTTTTCTTACGTCTTTTGTTTGATTCCTAATGGCATGGAGTCTAACATCCTTATCGCTGCAAGGCGAAGATGCAGGTCTGAATATGCTAAGACCGCTCGTGCTTCTAGAACTATTGTCATCTTCGGGGTCAGCAGACGATGCTCCGGAGTCAGATGGTGATACGCTCTGCCGTGTAACGTCCTCCGTAAATTGATTTTTTTCTGAATTCTTGTAGTACTCTGCTAGCGCTGCGGCCGGTAAGAGGTTCGCGGGTAAGAATGATGGATTGATAGAAGAATTGAATGACGGCGGTGATTTGTTTGTTTGCATGTGCTGAATGTGCTGTTGCTGTTGCTCTTGGAGGAGGCAGTGAATCTTGAACCAGTTGGATCGTCTCCCGTATCTCGAGCCTGATTTGGACATCCCCACCAACAAACATTTCCGAAGCCGGCAAGCCTTACACGCCGTCCTGTTCTTCTTATTTATCACACACTCCCCGTTGTTCTTGCATTCCGATATCGAAGACAGGTTGTTGTAAGTCCGCCCGAAGAACGACTGTAACAAATGAGAAAATTGCAATTTTAATAAATGGAAATTAAAAAAGGCGCATTCGATTTTGTACCAAAAACGCCGGTTGAATTAATTTCATGTAAAATATCGACAGACTTCCGTCGGCGTCGCATAAGAAATAGCAATTTATAATCGATACAGTTAAGAGAACCATCCGTGAGCCAATTCAATTCCTTCGGTTGCGGAATTAAAAATTACATTTTTCAAAAAGTCATCATAAAGAGCATTTCGGCTGTATCCAAATCTGGGTCAACGCGAATAAGGTCGTATCTCACACTTAATATTACAGATGTGAGCTGGGCGAGGGTCTGTTGCATCTCTTGACATAAGTAATGGGGGTCTTACGCGAATTTTAAATAAATTTGGAAGTTACCCCGCTGAGAACCGTCTCAGATCTCTTCTTACTCAATTAAACTCGTACAAAAGCGTAAAATATGTGATTGTGCTACAGTTTCGCCTCGCGCGGCCGTGTGGTCGGTACACTTTCAGAAGTAAATAATGTTCTGTCTCGTTATTTTGGATTAAAAAGAAATTTATTTCCATTCATTGCATTTTGTTAATTTTGTTTTCTTTTAGAAATTCAGAATTAAATTTTAAACACAAATTTAGGCTGAATAATTAAATACGCGTTGCAAAATACAAAGAACGTACCGTACCTACTATTATCCAATTATGTCATTTAATTGACCTTAAACAAAGACAATAACATCATGGATGGATGTAGACAGTTCAAATTCCACTAAAATGACATTGATTCAATTTATGAAAACGAATGTGATTACACAAAAACACGCAGTAAGCAGTTGCCAAGTTTAAGAAAACATTGTAAAACCAAGACGGCTCATTTCATATTACAATAAAACGCAAAAGTAATGCTTAAATCCAGAGCAAATTGGCGAAACGATAACAACAGCCGTTTCGGGCGAGATAATATTTATAACACACTTGTTACCGGTCTTTACCATAACGATAAGAAACGCGCAATTTGCTTTCCAGCCTCCACGCGTGTGTTGAGAGTTACTTATGTATTTCATATATAATTTAATGCACAGTTTAAACTAGTGTATAGGAGACGATCTTTATGACATACCTAGAGAGTTATGACACGCAATTGTTTTTTCGTCTCATTAGTGATTTACTGAGGTTTCTGTTTATACAATAATCTATATTTAAGTATACTTTGTAGAATTTTGAAAATTAATTATAATAAGTAATATTATTATGTAGATTTGTTATATTTAGATAAATACCAATAACAATAATTATGTGATGTTTGTTAACAACTTTATTTTTTTCTATAAATGTATAGAGCAAATAAAATAAGTAAACATAAAAAATAACCACTTTAATTGGTTGGATACTTTACTATCATATAAACTACCTCATTAGCAAATACTTTAAAGTCTATATTTTATAAGAGATGAAACAGAAAGATTCGCCTAAACTGACCCGGGTTCAGAAGAAAACGGACGTAATTTCGCAAACGCATGTATGTGAGTCACTTGATTAGAAATTTCAGATAAGGCCTTCTTCCTTATGGGCGCGGATCGCGCGTTACAGATACGTTCCTCTAATTGAGGAGCGTTGTTGTGAGTACGTGACTTGGTTTAGTTTTTAGACTTGTTAGGATTTAGAAATAAAGAGGCCAGATTTTAAGATTTAAAGCTACTTCAATTAGTGTTTAATTACCTACTAAAATATACGATCTAATATTTTCAGTGGGCGCAAATTGCCCGTTGAGCGGTTGCTGTCAGATCGAGGTCGAATGGAAAATACGAACGAGTGAAACAGAGGTGCTTATCGTGTGGAGGAAGTCGCGGGTAGAACCTAGTACCTAGAATATATTATTGTAGTAACATTGCATACGTGCCAAATATAAATCATTATCACAAATAGATTGTATATCTAACATTTACTATTTTAAGCATATAAGTAACAATTTAGCTACATTTCTTATTGCTGGTCAACACTTCTCAATAAATATTTAGGTACCTAGCTGAATACTTCTTGAGAAGTACCTTAACGATCAGATTGATACACCATACGGCTTTAACACGAGTCGGTGATTTACTCTTCGTTTGTTAAGATCATATTATATCGAACTAAATGTTTACGGTAAATTTTTTCATGGTCACCGGATTTGAACCCGCGATCTCACGATAGCTCTTAAACCCACTACGAGCCAAGACTCAAGCCGTCGTAACATTTTTATGTTTCTTCACTTCCGTTTTCCTATTTACAGCCAATTACAGAATTTATCGAGCGGGATGCCAGAGACGGTAAGTACGAGAGAAGGTCCGCTATTCGGGAGCAAACAGTCATATTATGGATCTTGTATGTTTGCTCCGGAACAAATGACTCTA
This sequence comes from Polylopha cassiicola, assembly GCA_038024825.1. Classification (NCBI taxonomy): domain Eukaryota; kingdom Metazoa; phylum Arthropoda; class Insecta; order Lepidoptera; family Tortricidae; genus Polylopha; species Polylopha cassiicola. The sequence goes on along the minus strand of CP149044.1, from coordinate 6,392,878 downwards.
AAATCATTACTACCATGTTAATAATAATATGAAAGTCATATAAAATTAATGACGATAATATGACTTGAAGTTAAGTTACTGTCGACTTGGTAGTTAGCTCCCTCTAATCCCTTTTCAGCGAGGCTATGATGAATTGTCGAGTCGACATCTCGTCATGTCGATATCGTCTTATTCTCGCGATGATCTGTCAAAAATCAACGTTGTCGACAACGAGAAATCTTGTCATGTCGATGTCCGTTATTTCTACATGTCGATAGCAAAATAATATCGTAACGACGAACCGTTGGCTTGTCGACGACATGTTGTCGACAGTTCATAATAGGCTTGCTAGAGAGGAAAAAAATATGTCCATGTGAACTGCAGGAGTGTTCTGTTAAGGTTTATGCTTTTTATATGAAGCTAGATGAGTTAACATATCGCACACCTAGATCTAAAGAGAGCTAACTCAAAAAAGGTACTTTTTCAGGAGAGACGAGAAACTGATTAATATGTCCATATGCACGCATGAGTTTTCTGTATAAATTTATACTTTTTATAATAAAGCTAGCAGAGTTATATTAGCTGAAATCTGTTTTAGTGTAGGTGGGTTTAGCAGGAATCCGATGGTGTGCATAACTCAAATCTTCCGGCGATATGTTAATTGTAGGTAGATTTTTTTGGTAAGGAATTCGACAAGTTCGCTCCCTTTAGATCTAGGTATGCGAGGAAACAGCCATAATGACTGTTCCCGAATATAGCTGCTGATTTGGATGAGTCATGAGAAATTCACTCAGAGGCTTACGCAAAGTAACAATTTTAATACAACGACAATAAATCATTCACTCTTACACAATTAAAACGTGAAGTTGACCAGAGTTTATTGCCGAGTGATTCGTTCAGTCTTGATACACAAAACGCAGTAAAATTACCAAATTGAGTAATCACAAGTGATTTATGCGTGTAAGTTGTTTAAACATTGAATGGGACATGAGAATTGCACTGGATTGTGACGTCATTGTATGGTTGTATAGTTATCTACGTTTAGTGCCTGTTCTTCTAAATAAATTCAAAGAGGTCTTTGACTTTAAGTTACCTATGAAAATGGAATTGTGAAGGCAGCAAGTATTTAGACGGCCTGGTGGTTTAATGATCAGAGTAGATCGGAGGTTGCGGGTTCGAATCCATCTAGGGGCAGATGTCAGAATGAGCTGGAGCATCTGTACCGGAGTCTTAAATATCTTATAAATTTGTCCGTTGAAGTAATAAAAATAAGGTGTGTTGTATATTATTATTTCTGTTGCCACTATAATAACAAAAAATAATAGAGCACGAGTCTGACTCGCACTTGGCCGGTTATATTTGATATAGGCGAAAACAACTTCAAAATAAAACTAATGAACTATTAAATTATAATAGTAGTTCAATAACAATTTGTATCCTCTCAAAAGATAAATAATCTAGACACGAGTTGAGCAACTCAACAAAAGAAAATATAAATAAAAAAAAAATTAAAGTAAATATTAACGATTAAAAGTGAAAAAGCGCATCAATATTCACAAACAAAGAATAAGGCCGTGCGTTACGCCCATTATAACACAGGTCGTTAACGTTTACCGTACGACGCTCGGCCTGTTACGTCACACCGCAGTTTTAAAATTTTTCAACGGTTTTACAAGACACTCGGAAATATGACAAATGTGCACGGAATCCGTGTGGGCGCGGCTTTATTTCTCACGGCCTCTGTAAACTATACTTTTTATTATAAATTAGCTTCGTTTTTGGAGATCAGTTTCGAAGAAGCGTTGGAAAGAATTAAAAAAAAACTGTGTAAAAAAATAAGAATTTTGAAACATCTACATCTACACCTAGTAGCAGCGAAGATTACCTAGTATCAGCGAAGAAAAGTACTGCTCATTAAATTTATAACTACTAGAAGAAAGAAAGAGTGAATTATAGATTTAATGGGAAAATCGATTTTGACAGAAAATATCAAAGGCGCAATCATTACAGAAGATTTTCTTAGAGTGACAGTAATTAGAGAAGATTCTATCGATTTATAAAATAGTATATTTCGCGAGCTAAATCGATAGAAGATAAAGAAAGAAACAGATTGTTTGTCAGAATTATTTTATAGGATATTTCTGACAAACAATCAAATTATTACAGTTCGATAGGAGAGGTAAAAGAAAACAGATTGTTTGTCAGAATTATTTGATAGGATATTTCTGACAAACAATCAAATTATTGTATCTCGATAGGAGAGGTTTGAAAACAGATTGTTTGTCAGAAATATTCATCGGACATAATAATACGATTGTATCCAAATGAGAGTCACATATGGTATCAAAGTAAAAGTTATGAGCAATCGTTTAATATGTAGATTGACAGGTGGAGTTGAAATCTGACAAATTAAAGTATTACAGTCACCCGGGTCTAGAGGTTGCCATTCACTTTCTATGTTATTGCTTGTGAAGGAAAAATGCATGGAGAATCCTCATTTTTTTTTTAAATGTAGCAAAGACCTAAATTCACGTAATATTAAGGTCTTATGATGGCCGAAGTGCTAATTTATAATTATTTAACATAAAAAAAACTCATATAATTAACACAGTAGGTTCATATAACAATTATAAGTTTATCAGTATTTAGATCGATACAAAAAAGTTATCTTGTATAATTAGTATTTTGCTTAACGAGAAAATTGCATGCGAATTGCTAGTATCAGAAAATAATTCTAACTTTGTATCAGTAATAAAGGTAAAAGAGCAAAAAGAGATAATAACAAAATATATTTTTGATGACAGAGACAGTTTTGTCAGACAAGGTGCCAACGTTCAACGTTAACGTTAAACGAAACGACCAAAATGGGATTTGACATCCGCGAACGTTTGTGACGTACGTGACAGTCGTCGCGGACGCCAAATCCCATACATTTTGGTGTCAGCTCAGTCATGCTAATATGGGAACTGTAAAGTTTTCAAAAATAAAATAAAATACGCTAGTTCAATCCATTATAATATAGTGTTTTAATTCCAATGAGCAAAAATAACTATTCATATAATTTCTTAACATCTCCATAGCTCTCACTATTCGCGTTTATTGCATATGTTATGTACAAAAACCTTACGTTTAAAGTCTAACCCCGCAGTGCTCTGTGGTCTGTGCCATTGTGAAATGACCCCTTTAGACCATTATGTAACTGTGGTCTGTGATTTATGCCGTTTTTGCAACCTTTTCATCAAAATTACATCAAATCCAATTACCGCATTTTAAAACTTGTGACGCATTTTAAGCGCTTCTTACGATGTTGTTGTATTCCAGTGTTGCCAATTTAGCGATTTTGTCGCTAGAACTAGCGACTTTTGCTTAAGGCTTAGCGACCAAAAAAAAGTTTTGACGACAAATTTTAGCGACTTATCTGGCGACTTTTGGAGTACAAATTAAAACAGTCCTAGAGCCAATAATAGATACATTTTTTGTCAAATCGACAGTGAATTATGCAATGCCAAGAGATACATAATATGGAAAACGACAAACGCGATAGCGCACCAAATTCAAACTTTATTCAATTGAAGTCCATTTGCATATCATTATTTTACCCGAACTTTTTATGGTTATGTTTTAGTTTTAGCGACTTTCTGGCGACTTTTGACTTTGAGTTTAGCGACTCAAATTTCTAGGAGTTGGCAACACTGTTGTATTCTCGAGGTGATCAATACCATAATTTCATTTCCAACTCTCTCGCCCTTCAGGCAATCCGTCTCTGGAATTCTCTCCCTCATCTGCTATCAGGCAAGCACCGAGTAAGCTAGCATTCAAGCGTTTGTTACGTAAGCACTTTTTGAATGTTTAGTTTTCATCATCTGTCATTGTAGTTATTTATGTATTTTTGTATATCTATATATCTATACTTCTATACTAATATTATAAAGAGGAAAGATTTGTATTTTTGTATGTTTGTAATGAATAGGCATCAGAAATTATTAATATTCTCAATATTATGTCAACGAAATTTCTGATGACCATGCAATTGAGTCACTTGACTCGACGATAAGTACCAATACCTATTTGTTTTTTTTTTTTTTTTTTTAACTGAATACTGAAGCGCAGTTGGCCTCGGGTGGTGAGACTCCTGAAAGGAGACTCTTAAGCCTTTTGGGTTGGGTTTAGGGTTTTTAGCCCTGACCGACCCGAGGGCCCCCCAAGGTGGGGGTCGCACCTCGGCTCGGGCCCATGTAATTTCATACGTAAACAGCTATCAAGGAGATTTTACATGACTGATACATTTTAGCACAGAAAAAAAAACGTTATTTTTATCATTTTAATAATACCGTTTTATTGTACAGTTACGATGAGTCATAAGCCACCTGACTATAAATCAGAACGCAGAAACAAACAATAGCTTCGAATAATGGGCGATGCCAAGTGCCACGGTCACTTCAGTTCTCACGATACACCTATCTGCTTTACGGGAGACGCCACGGGATAAGAGGAGCGGGGAGCGATATGAAAATGACAATGCGGACTTAGGTTAAGTTTTTTGTTTTTTTTTTTTTTTTTGTTTTTTTGTTGTTGTTATGTATTTTTAAGAGGAAGCTTGTTGTTTTGTACCTACCAAATAAGTATAAATTTTGACGAAGCGTGTTCGGGATTGATATTGTCTTTTTTTATTTGAAGAAATCTAAAATAAAAATACGCGAGTTGAATCCGTTAATAGTTGTTTCGTTCCAATAAAGAAATCAAATTTATTTCTTTAAGAAATTGGGGTGTGATTTTTTTATAATACGTAATTAAGATATCTAAAACGATTTCAAGGAATAGATTTTGTTGTAGTACCATATTTATGAAGTTATTGGCATATAACTTTTTGACCTTTAAATGACTTATTGGAACTTACATAGAAAAGACACCAACGAGCTGCTTTGTAATTATAATAATATAAAAAAAATAGTATATATTATTATCTTTTTATTATAACCGTACTTACATATTATTATTAAGAATTTTTAGACTTTTTCAAGAAATGGGCATTATTAGAGAAACAGGTTTATAATAAGATTTCAGTTTTAATCCTTACTACAACTTACGTAGAAAAGACATCAACGAGTTACTTCTTCTTGATTTAGTGTAAGGCAGCAAAATGTAAAACTCGTATTAATATTGGACAATTTTTCAATATTATTATTAAATTTTCAATCTTTTCCTTGTAGTAAATAGTTGTTCAGAATTTGGTACAATCTACTTAACGTTCGTACAACGAAAATAATATTATTTCTAATTATTACAAGGAGACATATTACTAACACTTTTTAACTCACTAAGTCTTTTTATCTACTTATTTATATTTATTAAGGTCAGTCTAAGTTAAAAACGCTCAAAGATCCACCAAAAACCAATGTCCACATAATAATATCCGCTCCGCTTATCCATACTAATACAACATATTATAAAGAGGAAAGATTTGTACTTTTGTATGAAACAAATAAACTCAAAAAGTACTGGACCGATTTGAAAAATTCTTTCACTGTTGGGAAGCTACACTATTCCCGAGTTATATGTCACTTTATAATGATATGGCTATAAAAAAAAAACGGGGTGTGGCTGTGTTATGGACAAGGCCGATTGTTGTACGTGAATACGTCTCGTAACGGGTAATAAGTTTATAAATAAAATATTATTATTTATACAGTCCTTACTTAGCGTAATAAATTCTTTGATTCTTTAGCTATCCAGTGGTGTAACTGAAATTTGGATGAAGATGATTGATATGTAGCTACAACACTAAACTGTATTCCCCGATTTTGTTATCATTCGGTTTTTTGGATTGCCACGTAATTTTAAAGACGTATCCACGTCAAAAGATCCGGGCGGAGCCGGGGCGGACAGCTAGTGTCCAAATAAAGACAATAAAACCGCTCCGCTTATGTCGAAGCGAGCTCCCTCCGCACTAGCGAACGCCCGCGGGCGCTGCGTGCTGGTAGCGGCGCAGCGCCCATCACTGCGACCTATATATTATCATTACAATACTAATGTGCTTATTTAGTTATTTACTTTGACATTAAGATGTATGCTTAATGTTATATTACTATGAGTTTTGTTTTGTTTCATTGTTAGTAATATGATGACGCATCTTGTAATATCGTTATTACGATTATAATTTATTTTTCCGTCCTCCGGCCAGAAAGCGCCAACTTTGTGGCCGCTTCGCTAAATGAAATTGCTGCTTTCTGGCTTCGTCGAACAGAAAAATAGTATACTGACCTCGGCCAGTAAAATAAAAAAGCCTCAGATCACATTTTTGTCAACCTCGGCTTCGCCTCGGATGACAATTACATGTTTTCTGAGACATTTTTTATTTTACTAGCCTCGGTGCGTAATGTACTATTACTAAAGCTATACCTATCTTAAAGCTATACCTATATAAGTATGAAGTTTTAACTGCCTGTTGGTCTACCCCTGACTACGATATTGGAGGTTGTGGGTTCGGATCCAGCTAAGGACAGATGTTCAGATCAGCACAAGCATCTGCAACTGAGTCTTGTCGGATATTCATTTATTTATCATTATCATTTGTATACGACCCATTGTAGCTTCGACTAATTTGGACTAAATACATTTAAATGTGACATTTTTAAATATATCTATTTTATTTACATGTGTTTATTTTTATTAAATACGATTTACCAATTAAGTCTCTATTTCAATGTCTAAATAAGGCCTATTTCATATTTGTAATTTCTCTAGCAGATTAAACCATTACTTACCCTACTAATTACTATTAAATACAGTATTGCTTATTCACTGCATAATTTATTGAATAACTTAATTTTTTTTTACTCAAATAGCTTAGAAACAGGCCCTAAAATTCTCAAGGAAACTTTCTTAATAAAACGCTCTAACTTCTTTATCAAAAAACCACATCATTCGTACTACATTGTGGTTTAAGTACCTACAACATTCTTCACGGAAATTCATTCCTAAATTTTCCACGACCACGTTGTATATGCAAATCGTGCGTTTTATTTGACCGGTTGTGTTGTTTCATTCAACAAATCGCACACCTAGATCTAAAGGGATCTAACTCAATAACCGGAAGATTTGAGTTATGCACACCATCGGATTCCAGCAAAACCCACCTACACTAAAACTGATTACAGCTAATATAACTCTGCTAGCTTTATTATAAAAAGTATAAATTTATACAGAAAACTCATGCGTGCATATGGACATATTAATCAGTTTCTCGCCTCTCCTGAAAAAGCACCTTTTTTGAGTTAGCTCTCTTTAGATCTAGGTGTGCGAAATATATAAACATCTTTCTTCTTTAGAATTCGTTAAAATGCATTTTTAAAGAATACATCAGAGAATCCAGATCTATTTTCGAGGTCGGAGGGAAATGGAACCCAAACAGTTTTGCTTGAATTCGAATATATTGAAATCTTTGTAAACCTATGTACATTTGACGGAACAAGTCGATAGCGCGTTCTATTACCAACAAAGTGACATCTATCGACGTAATACCTAACTAGCCGTATACGCGATTGAATATCTATCTAAGTATATGTATAAACTAGCGACCCACCCCGGCTTCGCATAGGTGCTATAAACATTCCTCTTAAGTCACTATCTATTAAAAAAATCCGCTTCAAAATCCGTCGCGTAGTTTTAAAGATTTAAGCATACGAATGGAAGGACAGACAGCGAAAGCGACTTCGTTTTATACTATGTAGTGATGGAGAACAGAGGCTGATTTTATGACCAATAAGGGTTAGAAACTTAAAATTTTACAAAGGTTCCTTTTATAACATAGCTGTAGTGGAGAAAGACAGGATTTTTGAAAATTCACTTCTAAAGGGGTAAAACGAAGTCCTTATCGTGTGCAGAAGAAGTCGCGGCTAAGCTATCTATGCTAATATTATAATCTATACTAATATTATAAAGCTGAAGAGTTTGTTTGTTTGAACGCGCTAATCTCAGAAACTACTGGTTCGAATTCAAAAATTATTTTTTTGTTGGATAGACAGACCATTTATCGAGGAAGGCCTTAAAGTTAGGCTATATAACATCACGCTGCTACCAATAGGAGCGAAGAAACAGTGGAAAATGTGTAAAAAACGGGGAAAATATGAAGCCTTCTGAAGAAGCGACAGAAGACTTTGACAGACCTTTGACGAAGCAATCGGACGGGCAGGACGACGTCTGCCGGGGCCGCTAGTAATTAATATATTTTGTGTGTCATAACATGTAGCAAGATTTTATTGTACCTACTCGTAACAAGAAGCAGTTATCATAATTGTATGATATTTTTTATAAACACTTGTACCATCTTAAGGTAGTAATTTATTCAGTAGAAGTTATTACATAAAAGCCACAATGTCTAAGAGTATCAACCAGTCTTTGGAAATAAAAAAATATTTTTCTTACATTAAAAATATCGGTATAAAATCATCGTGAACAATTCGCCGGTACTTATATAATTTTTTGCACAAGATTGGGTCAACACTTGACAAATATCATGACTCAATGAACAGAATCACATCCTGTTTAAAAATATCAATAGGTATATAGACGACTAGCTTCTGCCCGCGACTTCGTCCGCGTGGAACTCCTCCTTTTTTGCAGTCGATTAAAGTAACGCAAGTAGCCTATGTCCTTTCTCAGGCTCCAGCCTTTCTTTGTACCAAATTTCATTTAAATCGGTCCAGTAGTTTTAGATGATAGCGTAACAGACAGACAGAGTTTCGCATTTATAATATTAGTAGGGATTTAGTTTTTTGCTCCAAATTCAACGTTTTAGTGACAAATTGTACCGTTCATACTTCTACCTACACGCCTTTTTCCTCATTTCACGTGATTCCGTGTATTATGACATCATCTACATACGAAGAAATCTAATCATAAAGATGAAGCATACATATGCATTCAAAAATATCGAGATCGTTCTAGAATTTATTTAGTTGAAGTGTTTTTTGACAAATTGGGTCATAACTTAAAACTATCGTTTCTGTCTTATTTCATCCTGAACAAATCACGTGTTTTATATTAAGCCAGGTCACGACACTAATATAAGTTATGTTAATTTAACATTATCAATAAAACGTATATATTTTATTCGCGAGAATTTTTATAATATATTTTTATTAATATCCACTAAGAAGCCCCCGAATAGTTAATAGCCAATAACATTATATTGTAATAATAAAATTGGTACCATTCTACCAGTCAAATGAATAACAATCACAAAACATAAAATTCTTCAACAAATAAATCTTGATTATTCACGGTATTTTAAAATCAATTTCGGTCATAATCGTCATGGGTGACCGAAAGCCGGAGTTTTACGATATGTCAACTGACATAAACAGTCGTAAACGCGTGCGAGAGGGTACCGTCTGATTTGACAATGTGCGTGGGTGGGTGCGTGCGATGACGAAAATTTTAATGATGGACTAAAACTTTTTCTATAATGATATGATAGAAATATAGTTTTAAATAGGTAATGTAAAGATTCATTATTGTTTAAATATATCGTAAGAAAATAATATATGAAACCAATTTCAAAACATTGAAATGAATCAACTGTAGACGGATTTAACTCGCGTAGGTATTTTATTTTATTAGCTGACGTTTCGGAACCTTTACAGATTCCATAATCGTAGCACGACTGAGCTGACAATAGTTCCGTCTATAGTTGTTTCATTCCATTGCATAATAACCGCGAAGGCATCAGAAATGATCAATTCAAAAACTTTATTGTAAACCTACCTACCTACTAGTAGGTATTTCCGAAAGTTTTTTTAAGTTATCGGTCAATTTTATAAAATTAACCGAGAATATTTTATTTTTTTTATTATTTGTCAATATTAAACTCATAAACCACAAACCTTGAGAACTGAAAAACCAGTAAAATAATAGTTAAAATAGTTTAGCAGCCTCATGTTAACTTCCTAACAGATAAATCGCCTTGGCTATTACCTACATTAACGCTGCTTTGAGAATGGATAGTTTATCGCTCACGTCATTCACAGACACTTAAGAATTTGTCGCACGCCAGTGAAATGTGCCATTCATACTACGTCAAATTTCTGTTAATTAATTCAACCGCTTTATACGTTTCTCTCTTATGTTTATTCACATTTTATCTCCGTCCAGCACGAGTCAATAAAATACCAGTTACGCAGGTGTGTAAACTACGAGCTGTAGCGACTTAGATATTATTTTTAATTTAAATTTAAACTAAATATTATTCAAACAACCTATTTGTTAATATGGAATAGATTAATAATATCTGATGCCTTCGCGGTTATTACACATTGGAATGAAACAACTATTAACGGATTTGACTTAAGCGTTAGACTATTGTCAGCTCAGTCGTGCTACGATTATGGAAACTGTAAAGAATCCGAAACGTCAGCTAATAAAATAAAATAAAAATACGCTAGTTAAATCCGTTAATAGTTGTTTCATTCCAATATGGAATAGATTTTCAAAATGATTAAGGTCCTATTTGCTTAGTAGCCGGTAAAATTAAGAAAAGATATTACAACGAATATAATATATTACAAGATATATGACAACAATTATGAAATAATTCCTATAGATCTTTGGTCTCAAATAATTATTACGCTGCGCTATTACTAACTGCAATATTTTTAGTGGTACCTATTATATTTTGGAATGTTATATTTTAAACGGATTTAACTCGTATTTCCCTTTATTGGCTGACGTTTTGGAAACTTTACAGTATCCATAATCGTAGCACCACTGAGCTGACGATAATCAAAAGCTAAATTACTACATTTGATAAATATTTTACCTTCTCTATTATTTTAGTCAATACTTAGGTACTGCGCTTAATGTTTCTAACTTGAACATTCCCATGCAGTTTCGTAACTGGGGCTATTTTTATTAGGGTCATCGAACACTGGCGGTGTCGTATTGTTTTTTTACATAGTCAAGATAGAACCTGTAAGGTGCGGTGATAAATTTATTGACGCTTATCACGAGAAAATGTGACTATAAAGCAGTAGGGCATTAATAGTTTTATTTTGATTGATTGGAACTTTACGGTCGTCGACATTTTGAAGTACGTTTTGAATTATAGTCTGTGCCTGTTTTGTCATTGAGATTAATTGCCGTCGACATTTATCGATTAAGTGTTTAGATGATGGTGCGTTATATCGATTTAACTGTTATGCTAGCTTCTGCCCGCGACTTCGACTGCGCATGAAGCTCAGTTCTTTACATATCTATATATATAAAAGAAAGTCGTGTTAGTTACACCGTTTATAACTCGAGAACGGCTGAACCGATTTGGCTGAAAATTGCTGGGGATGTAGCTCAGAGCCACGAGAAGGACATATGAAAATTTTTATCACGTTCCAGTGAAAAAAAAAGAAAAAAATATTAAGCTGATTTGTTAAAAATAGTATAACAAAACGCAACATTGATGACAACTGTCAAATCGACATTGCCGGGCGGGACGAAGTCTGCCGGGACCACTAGTATCGTTATAAAATATAGCCTATATGTTATTCTGATGTGTAAGCTATATTATTGTAAAGTTTCAAGGTCCATTCAGTAGTTTGTTCGTGAAACAGTAACAAACCTACATCCAGACATCCATCCTTACATTCTTACAAACTTTCGTTATGATATTACTAGCTTCTGCCAGCGACTTTGTCCGCGTGGAATAGTTATTTTCCCCGTTTTTTTACACATTTTCAACTGGTTCTTCACTCCTATTGCTCGCAGCGTGATGTTATATAGCTAAAGCCTTCCCCGATAAATGGTCTATCCAACAAAAAAATATTTTTTCAATTCGAACTTGTAGTTCCTGAGATAAGCGCGTTCAAACAAACAAACTCTTCAGCTTTATAATATTAGTATAGATTCAGGAATTACATTTTAGTCTTCGAATACTTACAGGGATCTTTTGTTAACTAGGTACCAACGTAAGAAAGATCGAAGGGCGCCTATAACGACCCTCCGATAAGTTTATCTTTATAGGAATTTAATTATCTTCATTATTTTCATTTTATCGCTTCTCTCATCACTGTGTTCACATGTTACCTTTGACCGCTAGTGTGGATCTGTGTATTGCGGTAATGGCCGATTCTTAAAGTAGATAACGGAGTCAACTCGCGGTCATATTTATATATAGATTGACTTTGAATTTAAATACGTTTTCGTAACACCCTGTATTTTTTTTAATTTGTGGCATTGTAACTAAAAATATGATTTTGCTTTGAGGGTTACTGGGTAGGGAATGTCAGAGTTATGAATGTCGCCATTTTTAGTGAAGTACCTATCTAATATGTTTTTGGACCATTTTAGAAATAATAGTTCTGGGGTCCTATTGGAAAAGGATATAGTAGTGAAAAAGGCATAAGTCCATTATGTGCAGTATTACACTATAAGTACAATTTTCACTAGGACCGTGTGATACTTACCTATTCCCTTCTTTGCTAGGATTCCGGAGTTTTGGAAATATTTCTCAAAGAAAATCTTTAATATGCATCAAAACTTAAATAGACAAAAAGAAAAAATAATGATCGGTATCAAATTTTGATTTAGGTACTGATATTTATTCATACATTACGATTTATTAACTAGGTATTTCTTTTTTAATATAATGTCGATCATAATTTCTTCCTAGATTAAAATCAAACCTTGAATTTAGTATTTATTTCCTTTGATGCAGTAGCTAGCTAATGTTTCTGCTCAATTAGAAAACCAGTTCATAATTTTTCAAAAGTAATAAATAAGGCAGGTAACCTTTGCTTTGAACCGATAAATTGATATTATTAGATGAAATATATCACCTATCAAACGTATGTAATTAAAAATTTTTGATCTATTTCCGGGTGCTAACTACTTGAAGATTTATTTTAGCGAATTATAAAACATAATAGATAGGTAAGTACAGGTATTTAAATGGTACCTACCTAACCTATTGCTAATTTCATATCTTATAAAACTTGCGTAAGTAACTTTAATTAGAAGAGGACAAAAAACTAACGATAAAGCACTACCTACCTATAGTCCTATATATAATAATTTCATAGCCACCTGAGCTGACGATAGTCTAACACTAAAGTGAACTCAGACAACTACGACTATGGAAACTGTAGTTTTGGAAACGTCAGCAAATAAAGTAAAAGATGCTCTTTGGCTACGAATATGGAAGTAGGTAGCTAATTTTTGAAACGTCAACAAATAACGTGAAATACAAATACCTAGTGTGTTAAATCGATTACTTATAGTTGTTTCATTTCGATTCTTGTTTTGTTACCTACTAGATACCTACGGAAAAGATTTGATTCACAAAGTAACGGAATATACCCAATATTTTTTGGCATAAATAAGAAAGAACGGCTTCCGTTCGCCGTAAAAACTTCATAATAAAATAACCTGTCAAAAATCACTTTTCAATTCGTCTCGATTCAAAATCAATCACACGTACCGACGAATATTTAAACAAATGGCCCGATTCAAAGAAGCCAACCGGAAAGAATGAATGAGACTAATTTTAAGAGTAGTTTATATTGAACTTCCACTTTACTCTTTATTGCCATATCCTTATATTTTAAAAATATAAGTTCGAGAAGAGAATATAAAACTTTAAAATCGAAATCATTTATGTTTAAAATCTAACAAAATTTACAACACTAATTGGAATTAGACGGTAAATTGACCAATCCCGTACCTTTCGTTAAGGTAAATTGAGAATAAGTATGTATAAAGAACCGAATGGATTCTCGCTAGCTCCTTGTTATTATTATAGCTTCTTTATTTCCTAAATATATTCAAGTTTTTTTTTAATTATTTAATTTTTTACTTAGAAATTAAATGCATTTATTAATATATTTAAAAGCTAGCCTATAACTTGTACCATAATCTACACTGGAGTAATTGTTTCCACCGCATATAAAATATAAAACATTTATTATAATTTTTCGGCTTGTCAGTCAGTCTATTGAAAGTCGAGCGTAACTTATCGATAATTGGATATTTATCATTATATCGAATTATTGCTGCCGATCCGACTTAAATAATGAAGTGGAAAAGAAAAACGAGTATCGTAATTAAGGCTTTTTTTGTGAGATATTTTTGTTTACGATTAATTCTGTTTTGGTGTCAAGTTTTAACGTTGGTTTTGTAGTTTTTGCATTTTATTGATCAGAAATAATCAATCGATAATCTAACGGCCCTATGTAAGATTATTGATTAATTTTCTCTGATCATTTAGTTATCCAATGATGAAACTGGGGAGTACAATGCAAACATAATTTCGGTATTCTTTACTGCAAACAAAAAACAGCAAACTTCCTACTTCCACCTACTTCTAACCACACTTATTTAACTTTAATTTATTTGGTTCAACAATTTCTTCCCACTTAACATCTAGAAAATAATAACCCGTCATCACAAAAAATGTATTAACACCGTAGACAATTATCTACCATCATGTTAAAATGGGGCCTGTCTCATACAAATTCTTAGGATCTATAGATCGGAGGTGTAATTTATCATTTGTATATCTCGATCCGATTGTGATCTAAGTATTCGGTTAATAATACGAAGTAGCTGCTACTGATATAATTGTTAGCGCCTTTGGCTATGGTTTCTTTTTTTAAATGCCGACAAGTATGAGAACTCTCACTGTAGTTTTCAATAACGAAATGACCTGGATTGTAAGTTACTTATGTTTTTCCTCTAATACTTGTGTAAATTGTGAACATGTAAAGTTACTTCATTTTCATAATTTATTGTAATATTATATTAATACGTTGTCATGGATGTTTTTATTATTTATTTATCTATACTAATCTATACTAATATTATAAAGCTGAAGAGTTTGTTTGTTTGTTTGAACGCGCTAATCTCAGGAACTACTGGGTCGAATTCAAAAATTCTTTTTTTGTTGGATAGACCATTTATCGAGGAAGGCTTTAGGATATATAACATCACGCTGCGACCAATAGGAGCGAAGAAACAGTGGAAAATGTGTAAAAAACGGGGAAAATATGAAGGCTTATGAAGAAGTGACAGAAGACTTTGACAGATCTTTGACGAAACATTCGGACGGGCAGGACGACGTCTGCCGCGGCCGCTAGTTTTAAATAACTGTCTAAATTATGACTGTTGATTCGCTTCTATCAATATTTTTTTTTATTTTATATTCTTGAAATTTTAACTTAAAACTTACCGTTACATTAACAATTATTAACAATACGAAATAAAAATATATAAGATCGACATAAAGTTAACTGTCACGTACCTACTCCGTTTTCATTTGATTATGTTAATTCTATACGTTACTATAGCTTTTCCAGACAACGATTGTCACTTGTTTATAAGCAACAAACATCACCTAAAGAAAAAATGATCTAGACTGCTAAATTAAAATTTGCAGATCCTATAGGTGCCTACTTACTTAGTTCTTATTATAGATTTATAAGTAATTTTTGTTTATGTACGCATACATGAATTCAAATTTAAATGCGTAGATTTAGAGTCTTAAATGGAGTAATGAAATATTTCCAAATGCCACACTTTTCCACTAATACAAGCCCATCCAACTATTTTAAACGAGTTACTAAAAATCTGGACCAAACTATTCACTCCCATGTCGATCATATCGCCCCGACAGCTCTATTAGCGCTATATGCTATATTACAAAGTAACACATTAATGACTGTGTATCATATAATTACGCCCGCTAACCGCCAATTACGGAAGATATTATAGCTATGAAAGTTTTCACCTTAAATTTCTGCTAGTTGATTTTTAGATTTATTATTTTTCGTAATATTTTAGGTTAGGCTTTTAGACTATCGATATAATGTATGTTATTTCGACAAAATGTATTAACTCTCTCTTTATTTTTTAAGCTAGATTGTCTATTACTCTTGCGTAAGTACCTAAATCAAAAAAAGATTTTTGAACCTATAACAAGTGGTAGGTATCTATAAAAATTTCTGAATTTATTGTAATTAACTGTTAATGATAGGTGAATATGTCTGAATGTATATTTGTTAGTCTTTCATGCAAAAACTACGGAATGGATTTTGATGAAACTTTAACGTACTTTAAAGTATTCACCGTGCGCAGACGACGCCGCAGACAGAAGCTAGTGAATAAAAAAAATACGAAACGTCAACATAAGGAAGTATTATCCACTTTAAGTTCTAACGAAGCCATAGTCTAGTCCAATAAATATATGAAATTATTATGAAAAATCGATCACGTACGGAAACTTGTCAAAAAGTGAAAGGAAGAGAATCAAATTTATAGTCATTGTAATACCAGTGCAGTACAATAATAACAGTGCTTGTGTTTTTTCGATTTACGATCGTAATTTGAGAATATGGCAATGTAAGGGCGTATGAAGACCGCTTTAGGTAAAGTTACCTGAAGGAGTTTTTAATGTTTATCATCATAATATCTTACTATAAATAAATGAATTTGTCCAAAGCAATTAATTCGTTTTGGATTAAATTACTGCAACTAATTTAATTTTATACTTACTGACACTTACGACACTGTTATTATCAACTCAAATGTGCAACTGAAATGCGAACTGTAGAGATTTCAATAAACCAGTGAAATAAAATTAAACAGTTACAAAATTTAACTCCTATCCTAGCTCACGAAATATCATATTGAAAGTAACTTGCTGTCAAAACTTTTTTTTCTAGCTTGTAAAGACGACAATCACATAAACACCTATTAGTATGTGGATAGCAAAATCACAAATAAATATTAATAATAATAATATATATTTAATAATATAAAATATTTCCTAATAAACAAAAATCTTATTAAACTTATTTCTCTATTACATTCCCCTTCTGCTACGACTCGTCTCGACTCACACTCACGCGCAAGCCGCGACGTGCGCACACGATGACCTCACGCACACGCGCGCGCGTTCACCTGCCGCGATCGCCCGTGCGCTCTGTCACATGTTGAGGTACATACTGAGTGGAATTTGGATATAAACATAAACGGCAATTCTTATTCAGCTTATGGTTCTAAAACAGGGCTTTTACGCTGAGAAGTCTAGTATTGTTGATACTTATATCTAGAGGGGAAAATTTTGTGATCTATCTATCTATTCATCTTCATGTATTTTTGGCGATCGCGATCTAATTTTGTTACAATTATGTAAAAAAAATATCTACTTAATTACATAATACATCTATTGAAAAAAATATATATTCTAAATGTAAAGGTTTAGTAATTGTTTCTAAATTAAATTAGGCAGAACGAAGATGCACTCACTGGCATCGGTGTTGGTTTTTGTTTTGTAACTTTTATAAAATCTGTTTTGTTTTCGATTAACACAACTGTGACTACGTCAGAATAAAAACTGAATAACTTAACTAATAGAATGCAAATAGGTCATACGTATCATATTAATGACATAACAAAACAAGAATTTTAATGAAATATACCATCACAGCCCCATTCTTTACCTTTACAACCGGAAATACCATGTTTGCAAATTGAATATAAATTAAACAAATCCTTGGACTATAAACCGAGCGGTTACTTAGCAAAATACGCAAAGAATTTCCTAATACAATTATCAAAGAAGTTTCGTTTATTTTATAGCATTAACATTATTCTAGGCTTAATGTATTACGAATCTAACCAGTAAACTCTGACATTCCACACACACACTAGCACCATCGATAGACCATCGCCGGCGTCACCTGTCGACTCGACCGCGACCTCCCATCCAGCCTACGTTATTAATACACTATTGGTCAATAAACGCACACACACGAGTACCTTCAAGTCAAATTAAACTCAAAATCAACAGCCTTTAAGTTTGAAATTCAATTGAATTCCCTCCCTTTAATCCATTCAAGAGCACGCGATCGCACGCACACAAACTCAATTCGAAGGTGTTGCGGGCCGCATGTGTGTAGCGACATCGCGTTTGAATGGATATCGATTTGCTAATACTATTTTGATTACTATGGATCGCTAATAGGGTCTACATTCAACTGAACTAGGAAGTAAGATTGGATAGAGCACAGCGAAACGAAGTCCTGAGGTCGTGGGAAGCCACACCGGTGATTCGGTTAGCTATATTTTAGAGTTAACGGTACATTTTTGATAACAGCAACTGATGGCTTCAATAGTTGTTAATTGTGTAAGTGATGTTCGTTTAAATTGTAGGTACACCTGTCATTTCGGCACGCCACGGCGAGCCTCTTAATTTCGGGATTGTTCGTTTGTCTTTATAATTGAGTTTATTTCGAGTGCTGTTGAAAATCGAATTAATTCTAATGACGATTAAGCTGGTTAAACGCCATTACTTCGACTTGACTTTCGCTGATCAGATTTCGTTTCTTATTGTGCTCGTCGTTTCTTTTTTGACACTGATGATATTCAAATCAACTTTATTGAAAATTTAAGTAGGTAATGTCCGTCATTGAAACGAGATTGTCATTCTTCAGTCATGGACTCAAGGGGCATGACAGAGTTGACAGTTATTTGATATAAAATATTTATATAGCGACATAAACCAAGAACTGAAAGTAAAAGTTAATCTTAGTTTGTTTTGTTACAAAACAACCGTGAGGTACATTTCGTTACATATTTACAAATCGAACTCACAATGTTACATTACATTCGAAAATAAGTTATTATCTAAAGGTCAGATATCAAATTCAATACGCATATTAACCCATAAATCGTACGAATTAAAACGTATCGTACGTGCGTGATTTACGTCCGATATTACTCGTACGAACGAATGCGAGCAAATGTCAGCCGTTTGTAATATGTCAATAGTGTTATGAAATTGTTTTTAGGCTAGTGGAGCAAACTTGTGTTTATAATAAGGGTAATTTAGTATGATCATAATAATAATATATGAAATGGTTCGGTATTTTTAACATAGTAATAAATAAATATTACAAGTAGGTACGTACCTATCTAAATACATATACGATGGTAGGTATCAGTGTCACTTTTAAGTAAAAATCACTGTTACTTAGACTAAGTTACAAACTAAAAAATCATGTAATTATATTTTCAGTTGAAATTAATAATTAAATTACTCAAATTAGTTTCTTACCTGGAAGAGTTACAAACAGCTCATCCGGGTCCTATTCATGATTGTGAAAAATGTTTTTGATCTCGTATACAACCAAAGACTACCTAATATAAATGCTCAAGTTATTTAAAAACCCAGTTCAATACAAACAAGCTATATCTCATAGTTTAATAACTTCATTACGGAGCATTTTTCAATCAGCTATACTCGCATTATGGAAGTCATAATTGCCTCGGATCCCATATTAACTGTGCTTAAATTAATTAAATTTTAATACACGTTCAATTAAGGAAATGGTGAAGATTGAACTATATTTTGTTGGGTTCTGTTAGTGATTCAAAGAAGTATTTCTACAAACTTTTTGACTTAGCGGGAGAGAGGTTTTAGATTTGACCAATAAGCATTAATAGGTATGAGTTCTATGATAACAGAACTTGAGTAAGTACCTATATCTATATGGACCTTGGTAGGTAAGTATCATTTTCAATGTCTAATATGAGCATAAGCGGGCAAGGGGTTAAAAAGATACTCTGGGTTAAATAGGGTTAAAAAAACACTAAAACAATTTTCTTAAATAAAACATGGTCTAGTGCGATATCAAATGAAAGAGGGAAACAAATCGAATTTACAAATATATATATAAGTACAAGTAGGTTAAGTTCGGTTGATTACTTATAATACAAAATTTATAGATGCTTATGTTTTTGTCTTGACATTTTCATTTTAAAAGAATTACAATAAATAACTAGGTGCTTTTATGTTTATGCCACATACCAGATTCTAGACTACTTCTTTGATTTTAATAATAAAAAACTACAAATAATTATAGTCCAGTTTTGGTTTAATTTTAATAGTTATTTCGTGTTTCTCAACGTAGAATTACTTTAACGCGGAATTCTGTTTCGTAGCGGCACATCAAACCGACTGCGTTATAATTAGAACGAGATAGAAACGATATGAGAAAGGTATCGATATTAACACGATACGCCGACATAAAGCACCTCATTAGGAAATTAACGACTGCCTACTAATTGCATAATATATACATTATACATTAATGTGCAGCCAAGAATGTCGTTGAATCGAAAACCCATAGTTATATATTACGGGTCAAAGAAAAAATACGCGTCGGTCAATTTTGATTTTATAGTTTTTTTATCGAACTTTTAATACGATTTCATGTCTTGTTTGTTTACTCGATATTTCATATTTTAATATTTATCGATAAGTTTTAATTATGAGATTTCTCACGGGAGTTTTTAAATTTTATAATTATAATATTATGATCGCATTGAAGTAATTTTAATACGATATCGTACTAAACTACTATTGTATTCGATTACATCATCTACTGAAAAATCAGTAATGATTATGCTATAAGTAATCATTTTAATTTACCTACTTACCTGTAATTCATCACTTAGTAGGTATAATATATCAGCCGAATGTAGTGGGTTGTCCATGTACCGCGTCAGGGTAGGCACTGCGATGTTTGTGCCTACATGGAACGCACACCCCTGTTATATATACCTTATTGATGAAATTAGGGTGGTCAAAAATGTTACTCAAGAACGGGTCCCACAATAGAATAACGGGTCCTAAGTGGGTGCAAACACGGTTCTACAGTGAATTGTTAACATAACTGTCTGTCTGTATGTTTACCTTACTAATGAGCGGTTAAACTCTTTGAGTGGTGGTAATCTGTCGGTTAGCCGGGTTTTATGGGTTTCGATGATGGTTGGAGGTGTGTTTATTGATTTAGTAAGTGCTAAGTATCAATACTAAATTAAATGTATAATTCTGATGACAATAGGCTTGATTGTTTCCTTTGTCCATCAAGTAGGTACCTAGATTATCAAAAAGAAATGAACGCGATTTTTTGTTTTTTTAACAAAACAGAAAATGGCAAAATTAGCACTTCAAAACTCGTGACGTCACGTCTTGATACGATTCAGACTTAATATGTTCAGATGTGACGTCAAACCCCCCATCTGAACTTTAGCGCTTATCCTGGTTATTTTTTATTGAGAGAAGATAAAATATGTGTCTTTTTTAATAATCTCACTGACTAAATATAATTTAATTCCCTTACCCACTCATCTCTACTGCTAAGGGAATCAAATCTCGATTTTTTATGATTTTACTACAATTGCCCGAACTAAGTTAATAAATCTTTCTTGCCTGATGATGTAGGTTTCTGAATTTTTCGATTTTGTTAATAATCTATACTTAATATTATAAAGCTGAAGAGTTTGTTTGTTTGTTTGAACGCGCTAATCTCAGGAACTACTGGTTCGAATTCAAAAATTATTTTTTGTTGGATAGACCATTTATCGAGGAAGGCTTTAGGCTATATAACATCACTCTGCGACCAATAGGAGTGAAGAAACAGTGGAAAATGTGTAAAAAACGGGGAAAATATGAAGCCTTATGAAGACTATTCATTAAGTGACAGTTAGAAGACTTTGACAAATCTTTGACGAAACAATCGGACTGGCAGGACGACGTCTGCCGGGGCCGCTAGTAAATAATAATGCTTATTCCATCATCAGTATAAAAGAAGAACACGTATAAGTAGAAGTAGGCAAGTATAAAAAAAAAAACATATAAATAAAATCATAATTATATACACTACCTTCCCTCATCATGTTGATTTCGAAAGGCTTCACCTTATATTTACAACATAGCAAGAAACTACTGTTATTCCCTACAGTCATACAAGGCCATACAGAACAGAGTTTAACCTCATACCACTACATAAATAAAGTGGCTCCCGACAATTAAGTATTAGAAACTGCTGTCACCAAGATGTTTACAAAGTTCCACGGAAACTACATACGGAATTGAACCTTATAGCTAAGATATAAAGTGTCTAGTTGCTTGTGGTGATTGCAGACAAGACCGGCGGTTCTGTGACAAATTTAATGGAAGCCAATGCCGATCCCGCGCTGAATGATTTGATTACTGATCGACGGTGTGGAATTTACGGAGCTGATATTACCGTCGAAATACACTTTTACATTATCAAAATCATTAAAATCTGACTGAACTTACCTATATATACTCAATATACCCACTATTATTATTATAAAATTTTATATTAAGAATTTTTTTTATTGGAATTGTAGCTATAAAACTTACTAAAGCATTAAACGGATCAGTGCAAACGTTCTATGATAGATTAAAAAATAACATTCAGCCTAACGTTACCCACAGTTTTAGAGACAGTTTATATAAAAAGAAATTATTCGCTAAAATGTACGCGAATAACTTCCGGACGACTGCACTAAATTGAATAATTATTTTAATTGTGTTCGTTTATATAGGAACAATGATTGCAGAATGTCACCCATGTAAAGACGGGTTGGGTACCTAGTTGTTTGTATACCATAAATAAATAAGTTATGTTATGGCATAATTAAAGTAGAGTTTTCTGCCATGTAACAAAAACAAATACAGTGAAACTTGTTTAAGAGGGACCTGGATAAGTGAAAAACCTCCATATCTGAAACACATGCTGAGGTCCCGGCACCTTGGCTATGAATTACCTCTGTTAGTAAGACAAAAGCAACCTCTTTATCTGGGATAAGTTATTTCTATTTTCTTGTCATAATTACCTCTATAATTGAGAAGTCGCGTGTATTTATCTCTGTAACTGGGATAAAGTCAGTAGGTACACATAGGCTACCTCGGAGCTCGGATGTCTCCTCTCTCTTTTACCTACTCGAACTTCTCTAAATCGGCCCTTATATAACTTAGTTTTAATGCGGTTTCTCTATTAATCGGGTATTTATTTAAAAAAGACGAGGACAAAGTCTTCATTATTACGAAAAAAAACTAAAATTAACGTCAGTGCCCGAATCAGTAAAATAATCTGCCTCCAACTTTTAATAATTTTGTAAACGTCAACAACGAATTATTAGTTTCAGGAGAACTGTCTTTAAACCACATTTTTGATATTTTTTATGGAAAATAGTGAATTGTTTACAAAATAAATACGTTGCTTTATTGAATACACCTCTATAACAGAGATTGCCTCTTTTCTTACCTCTGTTAATGAAACTCTCTGTAAATGAGACAGGTATTTTTTTATACCTAGATATCTGGGACACTGCGTAAGTGGAATACCTCTTTAAGTGAGACTAATTTACAGGTCCCTTGGAAGACCCAGTTAACCAGGTTTCACTGTATATCTTAACAATATTGAATCTGTTCATTTTACATTCAAATAAAGTTGAACAAAATTATACGGGGGTATTACCACTCTATAAACTTCTCCAACAAGCAAAACAAACTGTCGTAAGCCTAACCGTAGGACGCTCGTGAAATGCGAAATCAGATAGTTTCCACTTTTTGTCTCGACATTACCTTCAGTTCCAGCTTTTACCTATGTACCCTTTTTTGTGCGGTTGTACCTTTGTATCCTTTCTGTAATGTTTTTTGTGAGCGGCTGTTTATGTTGTGTCGTTTCGGTTTTTGTCGGTGTGTTTATGTTTCCTACCGAAGCTTAGTACACGACAAGAATAGAAGGATTACCAAAGGTTATAAGCTCAAAGCGCGTTAATAAGTCGACCTAAAATTAGGTACCTACCTATGAAGTGAAATTAACTACTAAAATTTTGTGTAGGTAGATGCATTTATGTCAAGGTAGATAAAATAATACCTATCTGATTCTTTCGCGGTTATTTTATATTTAGAAATGAAATATTTATTTGCCAAGAATAGGTGCAAGTCCTTTATATGACGTAGGTAGGTATTAACTTATACCCTTTTTCACTGGGACATGAATTATGACTTATAATATGGCTAACGGTTCGGTTATAACAAAAGCCCACAAGTGTAAAAAAATATTACAATAACGTCTATCCAATTTATGATAGCGGAATTTCGACACAAACGAAATACCTAACACATAACATAACCAAATAAACTCTTCTAATTCATAAAACCACGGTAACCTTAAACTGTTTACTTCCATTAACCATTCACATTACACGCCACTTAAATACCTATCTTTATTACTTTAATACAAAGTCGCTAATAGCTTGAAAAGTTCCGCGAGTCATCCTTTAGTATTTATCATTTGAATTTGTGTCGTATATGGCTGTTATAAGGTTCATTTTAAGTTATGAGTAGTCAGGATTAATCCTTGTTTACTGGACATGAGAGTTGCGCGTGAGGTGGGTACAAATTGTTAGGCGCACGCGTCGTGTGGCGCTAGGGGTGAGGTTTCTATTTAATTTAGTAATATGTGTATAGAAGCGTGGAGAAATTTTTAGTGGAATTCATATTGTATGTACTGTTAAGGTTGTTTTATGGATTTGTTTTGCGAATCCACATTGTAGCTGTAAACTTTCTTCATGAAATGTTTGTGTTTGACTAAGTACCTACCTACACAATGTCATAATAGCTTATGAGTGCTTTTACGTACAAAGATAATTTTTTTTTTTCAAGTACTTAGGTCAGTTCCTACTAACCGTGATTTTAAAACTTTTGTTTGAAAAGAAATATTAGTCTCAATACCAGTCTAAATTTGAATTGGCACCAAGTTTCACTTGAGCTTTTTTGGAAATATAATAATATTGCAAATAAAGATACCACCGCTCTTGTTTGACGCTTGTTAAATAGGCTCTAAAAATATACATTTTGAAAAATACGTGCCCGGTAGATAATATAGGTAGGTGTATTTCATTCGTTATCTTTTTAAAGTTTTAATTAGAAATTATGAAATAGGCTCTTTGTTTAAGATAAACATAATAAAAGTCTGCCCATAATAAATTAATACTACCTATTAGTATAGGCTTAAACTTAAACATTTATAATTAAATATAAGTACCAAAAAACACTTAAAAACGAACAACCCTACAACTGAAGGATATATATATCGCTGTCCAAAGCCTTTCAAGACTGCCGACGTCACACATTCGCGAGCCAAAGCCCGCATTGTATTATAATTCCGCCGTGTAAGGAATCAACAAATAACCATTCACTCACAATAAATCGATAAATACACGCCAAAATGTACCTTAAACTAAAGTCATAAGGGTGAACGTGGTGAGGAGAAATGCGCAGAATTTCCAAAAGGATAAAGATGAGGCATCAATATTGTATTAGTTGAAATAGATTGAGTTATGGTGATTTTGATGGACCATTGATTATTCGCGGCAATTCGTCAGGCTTTGCCGATTATCTTGGGATATGGGATAGATTGGTTTATGATATTTATACGCTACTAGCTTTACTAGCATGGCTTCGCTTGCTAAGCAAACGAGGACTTTTAATCGTAATTTAGTTGACTGTTCGTTTTACACCTTGGAATTTGATGTATTTTTATAAAGTGTTTGTTGTCAAGAGCTTAAACCAAAATTACTAAGGTATCGTAATAAGGTTCACCTATACTTTTTTTAACATAAAAATGATACCTAGCTGGGAAACTGAGCCACGCTTGCAAACAAAAAGGACGTTGTACTGAGTGATATTTTTTAATTATAATCAATTTCAAGATCGATAGAATCTGAACTTTGACACCGGTACTTATCTCGGGGAAATATTTGATAAACATTCATTGTATTTTAGAGATTGATCTATCTGACAAAAATCAGAATTATTTGATATAAACCTACATTTAATCAATATACTTACCAGAAATCCTCGGATTAATATAAGAGGATAACATGCCTATCTAAATAAAAACTCCAACCTAATTAAATAAAAAGTAAAGTGTAACGGCATCCTTTTCTGATACTTTAAAGATTATAAAACTTGAAAGCTCGATCTACATTTAACAACATGCGTACCTAACTATAAATAGTAATACAAGCGTTTAGATAATTTGGTGTAATAAAATCGGTCAACAAAGTCAATAATTATCATAAATTCTGGTGTTAAATCCGATTTCGTTAGTAATTCTGACACCGGTACCAACTTTATCATGTTAATTCTTCCTCAGTCCACCGTGACCATTATAATATCAGATTATGTAAAATTCCTATAAGCAGGAATGCGTTAAAAATATTAAAAGGCTTGTTAAGTTTTAATAAGTGGATCAAGATTTATTCAAATTCAAAATGTTGCAATGAAAGTTTGAATAAGTAGGTAAATATTTATATTATTGTGAGAGGAAATGCGTACAATATACATGTTTTTAAATTTGTTGACAATTATTTTTTAAACATAAAAAAAAAGTTAACTTGAGGTGGTAAAAGGAATGAAAAATGTGTTTAAACATAGGTAAGTAGGTATTTAATATTTAATACCTAGGTACAATGATTAACACTAAAGTTCAATAGAAGAATGGCGGGTACTCGTGTACTACTAGGTTTTAAAAACCATTTGTATTTCAAGTTATACCATTTCAAAGGTCACACGAAAGCTGGCAACTTTATATTCCAACCACAGACTATTACAACCGATTTGAACATTCCCGATCAAACTAAGTCTAACACACCATTGACGATTCAGGGAGCAAATCGAAGCAAACCACCATTTATTTAGAATATAAATCACATAAACACAGTCAAAACTCAGATTTATGTGTACTAAATAAAGTTGAATTTCAATTGACAAAAACGGGTGTTATAATTAAAGTCAGCGGTGACGGCATAGCGCGTGGATGAAATAAACAGGAGCGATTGTTATTCTTAGGTTGTTTTTGTTATGTAAGAGCAAGTGGATTAATGTGTCAATGTACTTACTATTCGGTTGTTTTTGTACTGTTTGTAATCGATTGGCATTACGATCACGCGTCAATTGTACTGTGATCTTGCAACTATTTCGATCGATATAGGCTGTAATTGTAATCCTTGGGATTTTGCCCTTAGGTATGTATAAAATCTATATAAACAAGGCTAACCTAACATCTGACTAATCCGCTGGAGTCCGAACCTTAGAATATCCTATACTACTTACTACTAATATTATAATACTACTATATTACTAATATACTAGGTACTTTTACTACTAATATTATAAATTCGAAAGTAACTCTGTCTGTCTGTCTGTCTGTCTGTTACGCTTTCACGCTAAAACTACTGGACCGATTTAAATGAAATTTGGTACAAAGAAAGTCTGGAGCCTGAGAAAGGACATAGGCTACTTTTTAACCGACTGCAAAAAAGGAGGAGTTCCACGCAGACGAAGTTGCGGGCAGAAGCTAGTATCCTATATATACATCGAAACATTTAACATTGAAGTAAAAAGGGGGTGAATTTCAAATCTCTAACTGATTTACCTACTTTATATATTTCAGGGTTCTTAGTGAAAATAGGTACATCACACTTATACCCTTTTACTTATACCCGACTCCCAAATTTAACTCAGAAATAATGTAAAGGAAATTCGATTTCGTTATGAACACTTTCTTAACTTCGATTCTGAACAACCCTGCAACTGTTCACTTTACAACTAAACAGCTAAACCCGTCAAAATATCGGATAATAGCCAAAACATGTCACATATAAATAAGTACAAATAGATTTTGAAATATACGACCGTTTAGAGGCGTCCAACCGTGAATCGATATCAAGAATCGATTGAATCGAGCGCAGTTATCGATTCAATGTTCCGAATGATTAGGGTAATGACAATTTATGCGCAGGTTTAGTGGAATATGTAAATAAGGCACGGGAAGGTAACACCTTTGTTGCTGCGGCGTGTGCTGTTTTTATTATTGCTTTTAAATACTACAAAGTTTATTGTTAGAACAGTAGTAGTCGTATATGATCAATGTAGAGTCGTAGGTCACAGAATAAACACCAAAAGTAATCCCTAATTATTATAAATTTTAAATTAAAAAAATCCTTTCTTAGTGTATTTTCAAAAATCCCTTAGGAGGTCATTTTTATAGCATCTACCCGCGACTTCGTCTGCGTAGGATAAGCACCCCCGTTTTTTCCCCCTACGTTTTAAAAGGAACTCTTGTACAAAATATAAAGTTTCTAATCCTTGTAGTTTCGGCACTGCATTGATATTAAGTCAGTCATTAAGATCTCTCCTTTTATACAGGTAGATAGATTTCTAAATGTGTACTATATATATAGCATTTTTCAAACCAAATAATAAATTGATAAAATAATTGGAATGAAACAACTGTTAACGGATTTAACTCTTTTTATTTTATTAGCTGACGTTTCGGATTCTTTACAGTTTCCATAATCGTAGCACGACTGAGCTGACAATAGTCTAACGCTAAAGACTTTAAAAGAGACAGAGAAACTGTAAAGAATCCGAAACGTCAGCTAATAAAATAAAATAAAAATACGCGAGTTAAATCCGTTAACAGTTGTTTCATTCCAATGTGTAATAACCGCGAAGGCATCAGAAATTATTGATAAAATAAATTAATAAACCAACAGTACGATTTATACGAAAGTCCTATTATAAGATTACCTACATGATGAAACAGCAAATAATTGTTTTAAATATATTCGTAGACACGAGAAGTGTTAAGCCGTGGCCACCCATGTGAACTATCGTGAAGTGGTCGGTTTCATTGGTTTTCTTATCATAATTTCTATACTAAATGGTGTGTTAGAAAGTTTTATGTCGATAAAAAAATATCCAACTGAGTTTTTGTTAAGTCAAAGCTTATCTTGGAGACTTTATTTTTGTATTTATTTTATTCTATTCTTTCTTTTATTTTACGCAATGTTGTGTGTCTTCCTATCTTCTTGGTAATTTATATGCTTTTTATGTATTGACTTTGTGCAATAAAGATTTTACTTATCGCACACCTAGATCTAAAGCGGGCGATTGAAATTTCACAGATGACGTATTTCTGTTGCCGCTTGTACAAAAAATGCCTTCTAAAAATGTAATAAATAAACGTATTTTTTTCTGCGCATGATAAGTATGTGCTTTACACAATCTATACTAATATTATAAAGCTGAAGAGTTTGTTTGTTTGTTTGAACGCGCTAATCTCAGGAACTACTGGTTCGAATTGAAAAAATATTTTTTTTGTTGGATATACCATTGATCGAGGAAGGCTTTAGGCTATATAACATCACGCTGCGACCAATAGGAGCGTAGAAACAGTGGGAAATGTTTAAAAAACGGGGAAAATATGAAGCCTATATGAAGAATAACTATTCCACGCGGACGAAGTCGCGGGTACAACTAGTATCGTTATAAAATATACCTTGTAATTATGATCTTGTGATGTGTATAAGCTATATTATGTAAAGTTCCATCAAAATCAATTAAGTAGTTTTTATGTCAAAGAGTAACAAACATACATTCTCAGGGTACAGAACCCTTCGTAAGCGAGTCTGACTCGCACTAGGCCAGTTTTTTTACACGCAATATAGCTTAAATAAAATTAATTGCATTCAAAATAAATCACACAATTTATCTCAATAAAAGTAATACACTATTAATCCGATGTTTTCTAAACAGAATAACACACAAGGAAATATCAATCACTTTGTATTTAAGTACAAGCTTAATTACATGAAAATAAAATTTAACTCGAAACAAGTCTTAATTAACTGTTTAATAAATAAATAGGTGTTGAACGTGATGAATGGGCGAGCATTAATTAGCAGAAAACAAGACATACACAACTTTCCATTTTATTTGGACTAATGCGTAAACTAATTTATTTCAGTAGTTTTCTTAAATTAGTTGTATTTATAATTTGGCAAATATTGTCTTCCTAATCTCTTAATTATAGTAATATATATTACTACGTATTAGCGTTAGGCCTCGAAAACTGTCAATATATTATTTACTCTTCCGACATGAATTAACAAAGTAGTTACTTGCTTTTTAGACATCAAAGTCGTCTTTCCTTTATAATTTCTGATGATTTCACGTTTATTACGCATCAAAATTAAATAACTGTAAGATTTTTAACTCGTGTATTCTTTTCTTTCATAAACTTTACAGTTCCCATTTTTATATCTGATAAGTCGACGACGACCTTTCGTAACTTAATTTATTATAAATACACGAGTAGGTTGTTATGATTTTGTACAGTCATCGTCATTGTTGACTCTACTTAATAACTGTAGGTATAGGTACAACGGCGCTGACTGTACCTAGACCAATATGAAAACCTAGATCTACGCTACAGCCGTTACTATTCACAGCTATTCCTGATTTTCACACGTTCCGACCAAACGTATAACACCAGTTGTATATTAACCGCAGGTTGCCACGGTCGTGTCAAAGCGGACTTATTTATGTCGAGCGACAGGCTGTGTGGCGGGACATCATTATTGTAGTCTCAGAGACTCGTGCAAAATACGCGAATTGTAGAATAAGAGTTAAGAGGCTAAGAATGAAATAACTATAACGGATTTAACTTGCATATTTTTTTTTATTTGTTAACGTTTCGAAAGCTTTCCAGTTCCCATATTCGTAGCACTGAGCTGACGATAGTCTAACGCTAAAGGTTTTAAACTATAACGTCAACTAATAAAAAAAATATGCGAATTCAATTCGTTATAGATGTTTAATTCCAATGCCCACCACTGAAGGATTTTCTTTTTAA
The DNA here is from genome assembly GCA_038024825.1 of Polylopha cassiicola. Classification (NCBI taxonomy): domain Eukaryota; kingdom Metazoa; phylum Arthropoda; class Insecta; order Lepidoptera; family Tortricidae; genus Polylopha; species Polylopha cassiicola. The sequence continues at coordinate 6,362,327 of CP149044.1, read as the reverse complement.
TCCTGACGTTTCACTGAGCACCTAACCATCCTACATAATTAACTGGCGTAAAGTTAAGGCAACGAGCCTATTACGAATTATCGAGTCGATATCTTGTCATATCGATGTCGTCTTATTCTCGCGGTAATCTACCATTAATTAGTAACGTTGTCGACAACGAGAAATCTGCTCAAGTCGAAGTCTCTTATACCTTCATGTCGACAACGAAACAATATCGACGCGCCAAACCTTGTCGACAACATTTTCAATAGTCGACAAAATGTCGACTCGACTGTTCATCATAGGCTTGCAGTATATTTAAGACTAGCTTCTGCCCGCGACTTCGTCCGCGTGGAACTCCTCCTTTTCTGCAGTCGGTTAAAAAGTAGCCTATGTCCTTTCTCAGGCACCAGACTTTCTTTGTACCAAATTTCATTTAAATCAGTCCAGTAGTTTTAGCGTGAAAGCGTAACAGACAGACAGAGTTACTTTCGCATTTATAATATTAGTAGGGAAAAGTAGGGAATTAGTAGGGATTGTTGCGGGTAACTCCTAGACTATGTTCAGTGCAGTGGAGGACAGATGCCGCGGGCGCGCCGCGAGCCGCAATCCCGTCACCCGCTGAGACGAGGCGATAAATTTGTACGTTTAGAACTTCTTCTGTGCAACTTGCGCACGAGTATGGGGTACAGTTGACTTGGGTTTTGGATGGGAAATAGAATTTTGAAAAAAGAGAATATTGGCATGTATTTACATACTTAGACAAGTAACATAATTGTACATTATAATGATATTTTTTTTTGTACTAAGACAAGAGTAGAAAAATTTTAGACCCCCAGTGGGATTCGAGAAAAATATCATTATAATTAAAAACTAATGGTATTGAACCAAAAATATCAATCGAATTATCGATTGATAGATATCGTAGTTAATATAATTATACATTGTTATTGTATTTGTGTATGCATGTATGTTTCCCATTTATAGTGTAAACATCTGAAACAAACTGCTTGTTTTTCAAATTATAGACGCACCTTAACCTGATATTTAGGGTTCATTGGTCATTTTTTAATACAATATAATAACACAATTACAGATATCAATTCTGTTTCATAGTAAGATCGTCAAAAATAAAATGACTGACAGACAGCGGAGTCTCAGTAATAGGGTTCCGGTTTATAACCATTGATTACGGAACCTTAATATAGAAAAAACACGTAAAATCAAAACAATTATTAATATACAAAAGTCATTATAAAATATGTTTCTCATCTGAATCAGAATCACTCTATGATAAATGCTAAGTGTACAAAGCAAGGAGATCGAGCGAAAATTTATAATACAACACGTCCCAAGAATTCAAACAAAGTTGTTCACCGCAGTGCGCGGTCAACATTACTCACAGAATGTTAATAAATTCCTAGCATATTGTCACAGTATTAACTGCAGTGGATGAGTTAGTTTCTTTCACAAGGTGTATAATTTACAATATTATGTATTAACTTACTTTATTCCGCTGATTTAATACTGTGACTGAACATAGTATGAATCTCATTTCTTATAAAATAATAATATATAAATATGTTTAAAACATTATGTGTTAACTTTGGGTATTTGAACTCATAAATTTGCTAAAAACAACACATTAATTAAAATTTTTCACTTTAAAACATTTCAAAAGGAAAATACTGTCACCGAGTAAATCATACAATTTTAATTCGATAAAACATAGGTAGTCATAATTTATCGAGAAAATAATCGATATCATTACAAAATGGGCGTACCGTTCGATGAATCGAATCGATACAGAGTGCTAACTCGGACCACCGTGCTCGAACTCGAGCAAAATTCGCCATAATTCGACTCACGTATGATTGCTACAATTTGATACAATTGCTGGTCGAAACTTTTCTCGGAAACGTCAAAACTTACTCAAAATGTCGCCGGTGGCTCTAATTATCGGGTTTTGTCATTTTTTTCCAAATTTTAGTTATTTTAGATTTTTAAAGAGTTATCAACTATGACTGAACAAGTTTCAAAATATGTTTTTTTGTATTCGCTTTCTACATTAGGTAGGTACTACTCTATATTTTTCTCTCTCACGAAACCGCAACGTTAATGAACGACGAAATCCAACAATATGGCTAATCAGCGTTCAGAAATCACAAATCACTACCGTTAGTGCATCTATATAATCACGATTCGATTCATATCGATTCAATATCGATTTGGAATCGAATGTGATCGACATTGTGACGGACTAGACACTGGCACAATGGAAAAGAAAGTGTTGAGCGTTAACGATGTTTAAATTTGGAATCGTTTTAACGGCTGCGTTCCATTTTGATTTGCAATTTTAAAAAGCATTCATTAAAATAAAGTACCTACTACCAACGTACATTATAATATAAGATTATAATAATTCAAAAAATAAAGAGAAGTCGTTACATTTTTCAATTATTTATCTTAACTAGCATGTTAAATGAAATAAAACCAATAGCTTTTTTTTCATACAAAGATTCGTCACGAATTCGTAAATTGGAACACACCATTTGCAAGTGCTGATTTTCTATATCAAATGATTTCAGTATGTTCTTGTATAAAAAGTTTGAACTTTCTCCTAACTGTCATCTTTTTGGTCGTGATCGCTATTATTAAATGTCACTTTTAATGACAAGTGTCACTTTAAAGAGGTTTGTGACTAAAATGAATAACAGTTTTTTGCGTTGCTGGTGATTTTTTAATTGGACATTTCAACAAAAACTTTTTTTTTTAACTGTTTCAGAAATATGAGTAAAATTTAACGAAATATTGTTATGACTATGTTTCTTTATAATAAAATAATTATGTTTTAGATATATTTGTAAAAGATAAACGTAGAAAAGGTTGATATCGGATTTTGGATATCGAAATAAAGAAAAAAAATGCTTTATCTCAGTCTAATTTTAACAAGCAGTAGCCTGTAATCAGAGTTACTCAAAACCGACTCATTACCGCTTGTTGAGTTTAAGGTTCCTTAATATTGTTTTAAGATCCATAGTAAATTCAAACTATAGTTAAATGATATGAAAAAAATTACCCTTTAACGCATTATGTAAATTTTAACGACTTAATTGCTGCTAAAGAATTATCTTCATAGGTAGCTTAGAACTTTTTTAAAATAAATTACCTCAAATAAGGCGTTTAATTTTTATTTACTTATTTCTTGGACGATTTTAGTCAACATTTTCCAACGACTAATTTGTTCAAATTAATAACAATAATTTGATAAAGGTGATCAGTAGGTAGAATGATGTTTTTCTTAACGAAATAACTCAGTATTGCCATTTGTAGATAGCAAGTTAATCCTGCTTTGATCAGATTTAATTAAGTACCCTATTGTTAAAATTAGGAATATTTATTTCGAGCAGTAAATTGCCTATTAGATAAAATATTATATAGGTAAGCATTCAGTAAACCACTCATTATGTATTCAAAAATACAACATGCACTACTGGACATATAAATTTTTATTGTCTCCAATCAATAACACTGCCTAAATACAGTTCTTACTTGTCTTTAAATTCAAAATGTTGCTAAAGGAAACTGTTAACCTTAATGTAGAATGATCACGGGTTAAAAATTATAAACAATTTAAGTTTCTCATGTAAAAGTGTGTGCGCAGACATACCATCGCTTAAGGTCATTAATTGTAAGTCTCAAAGATATTTTATGTTCTTGACATTCTTCGAGTTAACGAGATTTTATCATGATTTCAGTTTATTTTAGGTCTTATGTTATTTTGTAAATGTTTGACTGTTTGCAGGTGACGATAGGTTAATGAACTTTGGTTATATAATACCTACTGCGGAGGTTATCTATCGGTAATATTGGCATGTTTTATATCGAGTCATCGAATAAGAAATGAGATTGTCATAAAATATTAGGGGGACCTATAGGCGAGTAGATCGAACATAAATTAATAATGATTATTTGGAATGAAACAATTGTTGTGAAACAGTTCCGATAGATACAGTATATAAAACTTTTTATTATATTGAAAGCCACTTATAGTAGATACCTATCTAATCCCAAAACAGGTAAATAATTTGACGAGTTATAGAACTTTATTAGGATTCCGTCACCAAAATAAATACCTAACAGAATCAGGTACTTACTTAAATATATATAATTTATAAAAAGAAAAAAAAATAGCTACCTATTTGAAATTTTATCCATTTATAAATTTTAGCAACTTATTACACTGATAAATCACCAATAAATTCGAAGAAATAAAGCAAAGTACGGCACTAGCACATTTAAAAAAGTTCATACGAACAAAAGATATCGTAAGATTTAATCGTTTCCACCGATCTCCCGAAACAACGATAATAAATTCCATATTCTCACTTACAAATCGGAACATGAGTCAAAATGTCAAAAGTATTTTCCGTGTACATAGTCTCGACTCGAATAACGGCACATTTTATTTACGCTACCCACCGGACAAGCGCACATAACAGCGGGACCACTTTGTGTGTAAACGCTTGATATATTTATATCTTTAATTTGTGAGAATGTACAGCCTACCTAACGTGGCTTTTCATGATTTTTCTTATTAATAACACTATGATATATTTTTTAATCAAGCCCAGCCTTAGAATAATTACATTTTACAAGGTGTACAAAATTAAAAGTGAAATTTAATGTCATAACGTAACTACTTATTCTCTAGTTTACGTGAAACATATTATTACTATTTTTGTTACATGCCTAAGCTTGTAAACATACTACAATAGAAAATTTCGCTTTTACATTCAATTAAATATCAATAGTTGAAGGATTACATCCTCTCGCGACTTTTCATGCTCAGAGATAACAAGAATGTTGATCAGGATCTCTTTGTCGTGGCAGAGAACGAAATCGTGATAATCATTATCAGCAAAAACCTAAGTAATTTTTAAAAATGAAAAAATATGCTTAATATTCAATCCACGATGAATATCGACGTTTTTAACAAAGTGACCGCACTGTCATAACCTGCGCAGACGCCGAAAATGTTAATACATAATTCATACGACGTCGTCGTATTATACGTCATTATGGCATCGAACGCGTCCATCTTTAATTTCAATTTCTTACCGAACTCGGATCGATTGTGAAATTGAGATTCCATCGGTTTAAGGTAAAAAACGTATTTAAAAGAGAAACCGTGAAAAAGGTTGAAGTGGGAATATTTTGGGTGTAAGTAGCTGCTACAAAAAAGATGGTATTTTTGTAATTTTATCTTCAAGCGCATACGCAAGAATATTAAAATTAAATATGCCAAGGATGAAAAATAAAGCTACTGTTTTTATCAGTATAAATGCAATTTAAATTATTAAAAAAACTTACAAATTACGATGAAACTATTTAAAATGTAACACCGCAATAAAACAGACATTAAATTCACCACAGATCGCTCTAATTCCCCCGCACGGCCCATAAACCTGCCATCAATAAATCGTCTATACAAAAAATAATCGTATCACATCGATTATTGAAAAGTGTGCAAATTGCCGGGTATCGTATCGGTCGTAATAGCTCGATTACCGCGCGGCGTAATTTCACTTAAATTCGGTATAATTTTAATGTTCCATATACGTGATATTTCGGGCTACTACCAAACCTTTATGTTCCTTGCATTTGTTGAAGATGCATTATCGATTTTTCAAGCGTTTTCGAGATATCCTACATTTCATTAGCAATCGTAAGTGAAAAAGTAGTAAGCGATGTGGACCTTTAAGTTAATTGGACTTCGAAATAATTAAAAATCCATTTGAATCAGTTCTTCTTTCAACATCCCCCGACATTAACAGTTCACATCACTTGTGTTCTGAATAAGTTTAAAGGCGTATAATAGCAAACATCTTTCTGCATATTTTAATATACAATATAATAATATAAAGAGACGATATATAGTTTAGTGGTTTTGGCTGACGTTTTATACTCAAAATCAATTGTGAGTTAAATGTATTGGTTGCAAGACTATTAATGAAAATACGAATTCCAGATAAAAAAATAATTCTCAATTAAAAATAAGCGTGAATTATAAACATGTCGAAAGTAAGATAAGATCGAGATCTAGATCTTTATTTTCGAAAATTAATTCACAAAGTAGAAAATTTGCGATAATTGCATATTAATGCTAATATTTGTTAATGTGTTAATTAATCAGATGTCATTGAACTGTTTTAGAGTAAATAGCGTTTAATATGATACTAGGTAAGTATTTTTGATATATCGTTAATAGATTTTTTAATAGCTGAACATAATGCAGGTATTTGAGTTAATATTTAAATGATTCACTTTCAAGTTATTTAAAAACCAGAAACTTTTTTGCATTAGACTTACGTCAAAAATTTTATAATGGAAACTTTATTAAACAATCAAAATCTATATTAAGTGAATTTATAATAATAATAATAATGTCTGATGTCTTCCCGGTTTAGTTGTTACAAATTGGAATGAAACAATTATAACTGAGTTAGCTCACGTATTTTATTGTATTTGATAACGTTTTGAAAACTTTACAGTTCTCATATTCGTAGCACCTGAGCTGACGATACTCTAACGTTAAAGTAAATACTTTTATACATCAATTTTTATTAGTGCGTCGTAACACTATCAGAAGTAACAACCTCCCAGTTTCACTATAACTAAACTTTGCTACTGTAGTTATACAATTATAAATAAACAAATCCAATATCCGTAGAGAAATAAGGAGTTTGCGTTCATTAATTGTTATCAATAAATCAAATATAACGAAAAATAACGACACAAACTACCGAATATTATCTAAAGAACATAAAGCAATTAATTCAGATTCATTATGTATTCGAAATGTTGATTGTGCTCGTTTTTTTAGGGTTCTGTATATTTATAAATTATAAATATATTGTGAAACGTAAAGAACGTGTTTATAGCATACAGCATAAGCAATGCCGTTTTAAATATGTAATATAATATAAATAAAAAAATCTAAAAATTGATATTTGTACTCTGTTGGTTGAATTTCAACAACCCTTAGACTATCAGCAAAGCAACACTAGGAAAAACCTAAAGAGTTTCTATACGAGTTTCTTGACTTAAATTACCTACTAGGGTAAACGTATATAATATAAGTTTACCCAAGTAAGTCAAACAATTAATTTTGTTTTCATAGTAATAATTATGTTTATAGTCAGACATTATTTTTACGTCCGGTCTATACTTTACCTCCATCTTGAAAATTTGTTTATTATTTACTTTTCACAGAACCCTTTTCTTAATTTGGATATTTACGAAAACTCTCAGAAATATGATACTTCACCATCCCGTATTAAGGGCACGCCACACAAATAAATCGTGCGCCCACGCATTGTTAGCTGTTTGTTTTAAAATTTAAATAAATAGCTAATTATGTTAAATCTTTAATCAGTGGAACGTAGATTTACTAATAAATTGTATGAAACATAATGATGGGAGAGCGTAGAATGTAAATTGTCTGTTACGGACGTAAATAATGAGGAATTATGTTTAATTACGAAATTTGTTAAAAATGGTAGTTAATAAACTATGTATTATTTTTTTATATAATATCGTTATGTGACGAAATGCTCTGTATACCTATATATCAGCTATTCACAACTTTAGAATTAGTAGTAGGTATAATATTTTGTATTTAATTATGTTGTGATTATACCATTGTTTGTTATTTTATTTGATCTTTGGGTAAATTTAGGAAAACATAATATTTTTATCAACAAAACAACACAATTAATGACGAATTTGTAACCTCTAGGCCGTGTATTAAGAAACCGCTTCTTCAGGTCATCAGTATTTTTTTCCACTAGTAAACTAACCGCCCTTTAAACAGAGTTGTCGGACCTATATGTATAAGGGCTAATTTACAATTGAACACAATGAATACTTATAACCTATTCGATCCATCAATATACAAACCTTATTTACTATATAACAACTCTTTGATTCACAACCAGTTCATTAATTACCTACAATTTACCGATATTACAATATTATACGGGTTTGAATTTAAATATCGTTATTTCTATCATTAATGGCCTTTTGTCATTCTGATAAAGTGGCCAATTTTTTATCGGTAATAAAATATATTTATTAACAATGACATATTATTGTATCCGCCCTGGTGACCACGGGTGGTCTTTAATTGGAAATACTGATATTGTATGGGCAAGGTGAGTTTTTAGTCATAATTGTTGCTTCACACCTTCATAGTCGTAATGAGACGGTAAAAAATGGACATAATGCAATCAAATCTTGTTGAATGTTGGTAATCTGATAATATATAATGACGAGCAGTTGCATTTCATTTTTTAAAAAATGTGAGAGAGTTAGGCTGTTTATATGTTCCATAATTATAGTTCATATAAATATTACTACGGGGTATTTTTTGAAAAAGTTTGTCTCGCTCGACTTCTAGTGTATTAAGTACCTATTTAACGTTATGACCCTATCTTTTTTGGAAAGATTTCTTGATTAAATTATTACCCATCAAAACTCTAAACTCCGTACTATTTTAGAGCAAGAGACAAAAACATATAAGGTAATGTGAAATTTTAAAGGCTTAAGAAAGCTTATTTTATATTTATAGTGACAATAATTGAAAGACAAGTTTATATTAAAAGATAATTGTTGGGTAATAACCTTTATTAAGATTATTTGAAGTGTCGGGAGTTGCGTCAACGTACTCATCTTATCAAAAGAAGAAGACAAATGTTGCGCCAAATATAAATCCACATAAAAAACATCACAACCAGTTCAACTGCAATCTTTACAGTACTTAACACTTATATTTGTCATCTTACCATTTTCGGCCCTATAATGGTGATCGTAAGGTTGTATTTACATTTACCAACTGATGGAAGGAAAATTGAATGTAGCGACATTATCATCGACAAAAAGTTGGCAAATTGATTTGGAGTAGCAAATTACTTTGTGGAGTCTTATTATGTAAGTAAGGTAAAGGAATCGTCTTGAAAGATGATGGAGTTTTACGAGATACTGAGTAAATAAAGATGGATTATATAATTTTGTATAGTTTGAGTGTTTGTATAAGTAATATTTTTATATAAGTGATGTATAAAATATCACTTATATGTGTTTTGCATTAGCTGGCCAACTGCGCTTCAGTATTCAGTTCCAAAAAAAAAAGTAATATCTAAAATGATGAGTTTTTTTCAGATTTTTAGTACTGTACAAATGGCAATTTTAACATAGTAATTTCTTTGAATACGGTAAGTGCTATTTGATAAACTGTTTAAACTACATCAAAGGTAGAATTATACTACGTATTTACCTACTACTTTGCATTTTGTTTTAAAATTAACATTAAAATGAGTCATTATAAATATGAAAACAATAAACATTTCAATTCCTATCAACGTCTGACACGTAATAAACCCGTGCGATTGCGCAACGAATCATTAATCTTACCGCGCAATTTAATAATAATATTAAATTTAATAATAATCTTCAGGGCTTCTTGTAGGCAATTAGGTCATTCGATGCACTATAGTGCATTAGAATGCCTAACGCGCTTACATCATTTTTTAACCTTGATTAAGCGAGTCAGTGTTTAAATTAAAAAAAAAACATTGAAATAATTAATTACCTAACATTGTTTTTATTTTGCTAAGGTCCAATAAATAACGGTGGCGTATAAAAATATTTACCTATCCGAGTCTATAGTTTTTTCCGCAAAATATACTTAGGTATTTGCTCATTCAAAAACAAAAAAGCAAAATATGAATAGGTAAGTACCGTTTTTCCTAATTATGTTTTCGAAGTATATTAGAAAAGATAAATATTTCGTACTAAATAATCAAATATCTTAATAAATCTTTTGGTATCAATTTAAATAAAAATAATATCTAAAAATATAAAGAAAAGTTTGTACGGTCATTAAACCTTTTTCTGTATATTCTTATATTGAACAGCGAACGCCGACGGCAGACAATGTCTTAGACAATAAAAACATATATAAGGCTTAACAAAAGCTGATCGTTGGTTCAAAGTCAAAGCTTTTAAGTATTATCAAATTGTTATAGTTTTGTCAAAGTGTTGAAAGTATTTTCAAAGTTTTAAAGTATTGTCAAAGTGTTAAAGTATTGTCAAAGTGTTAAAGTATTGTCAAAGTGTTGAAGTATTGTCAAAGCGTTACACTATTGTCAAAGCGTTACACTATTGTCAAAGTGTTAAAGTATTGTCAAAGCGTTTAACTATTGTCGAAGAGTTAAAGTATTGTCAAAGTATTATGTCAAAATGTTTACCTTGCAACCCTCGCAGGTGAAAGCGCCGAAGTGGAACCCCGCTGCAGGCTCCCCGCACACTTTACATTGCTGGTTCATCTGCAAAACGAATTACATTAAGATTTGGAACGTCTGACAACTTGAAAAGGGTTCGGTGGGTATGATTAATTTAAACCTTTTTATGATGATCACATTAAATTAGATATCGATATGTCATTTGGATATAGAAGATCATTTTTGCTTTAATTATTGCATGGCTTCTTTATTTGAATCGGATGGTACTTAGTAGGTACGTAGATATAAACAGCTTTTAATTTACAATATTTGTAATATCAACCATAACCTGTTACCAACCTTATTAATTTTGGTTATAATATTATCTTATTAGATTTTTAAACAACATATTTTTTACGCTTTTGCTAAAATTACTTCTAATACGCAATAATTTAATAGCAAAATAAAAGGCAGGGCTTGATTATGATAAAATAATTATTTATTGGTTTATGAAGGTTCCAAGATCACGGAACCTTAAAAATGTACCCGACAAAGTCGTAAAATACGCTTTTCAATGAATATTGCAGTCATAAAAAAGGTAGCCAATTTGATACGCGGTTTTGGTAAAATTATTTACTGATATTGATTTCACGGTGAAGAATTATTTGATTACGTGTGTCGTTTTATGCAATAAATATATTTTTTGTAATATATACTATATGTGCTAATATAACGTTCGAAGTACGTACAGAAGACAAAGGGAATAATATAACGTAAATTTATTTGTCTTTCTTGCATAAGTTATTTAAGATAATTTAAAAATAATATGACTTATCACTATCGCTTAAGGAAACGTTAATATTTAGAAAATTCGACAAATACATTTGATTTCATCTTAGATACATACCTACTTAAAGCAGTGCTTATCCCGTGAAAATAATAAAATAATAAATAACTAGTGGTCCCGGCAGACTTCGTCCCGCCCAGCAATGTCGATTTGACAGTTGTCATTGTTGCGTTTTGTTATACTATTTTTAACAAATCAGCTTAATATTTTTTTCTTTTTTTTTCACTGGAACGTGATAAAAAGTATCCTATGTCCTTCTCCTGGCTCTGAGCTACATCCCCAGCAATTTTCAGCCAAATCGGTTCAGCCGTTCTCGAGTTATAAACGGTGTAACTAACACGACTTTCTTTTATACATGTAGATAGATAGGTTTCGACACCTTATTAAAACTACAACTGACTAATAATGATAATTTCTGATGCTTTCGCGATTACCTACTATGCATTGGAGTAAAGAGCGAAACTGTTTTATTCCAATGCAAGTGACTATATTAATATATTCCAAAAATAATACAAAATTCCAATCACACTCAATCGCTTATAAAATCGTCACAGCGCACACACGAGGTACACATATGACACCATCGCTTCCTACTTAACACTAAAGACCAGAGCACTTGAGAATGATAACACTTCAATTTTCGATGAGGTCGAAAAATTGGGTGCCAGCTTCTAAAAAAAAATAAAGCAAACATGGTAGTCACGATTGTTAAGTCGAGTACCGTCGAGGGCCTTCGAAGGTCGGTCTCGTTAATATGTAAGAAATGTACTGGAAATGTCAAGTTGGTGGGTTATAGAGGGTGATTTGAGTTGAGGCTTGGTCGATCAGTAACCAAATAAATAATAAACATCTTTGGGCAATAGGCCTGACGACTGTTTTTTTTTCTTTGTCAGTCAAGTAGATTACTAAAAAATATTGGGCAAGTATTTTTCCTTCTCTCAATCGAACGATAAATGACAAAGTTTCGCTTTGTCTGCGCTTTCAAATTTCGGGAGAGGGGGCTGGTGACGTCACGTTATAGTATAAATTGTACCATTTCGCGACGTGACGAGCCACTATTCCTGAACTTTAGAAGCAATTATCTTTGGATATATCTCTAGATTTCGATTAGTTTATATGTTATTACCTATTATTTACTTAGTTTATTATTCAGTTGTGTATTCGTCAATACCAAATGTAAAATGTCAATAGATCATTATCACCGTTTTAGTGTAAAAGAATTAAAGTAGGTAAAGGCAAATAGTTACTTAAATAAGTCAAAGATAAGCATGATTGATCTTTTTCTCACGAATTTTTAGCAAGTCAAAATGACACGACTTTTTTTAGTTACGTTGAGTAAATAATTACACAGTATTTGTCGTTACTCATTACCAAAACTTTGAGTGGACATATTTTCGTATTTGCTTGAAATATTTTCACAGTATCATTTCTTAACCAAATAATTAGTGTAAACACCTAGGTCAAAAATATTGTGACATATATTTTTTCACGATAATATCTAAGTACCTTCATCTAATACGTCAAATTAAGTAAAAAATACGGTGAAGACATTATAATCTAAACAGTAGCTCACACTTTGATACGCAACTGCTCACTTTAAAAAGTTGGTCAAACCCAACCCATCGCGTGCCAACAATGTGTATTTTACTAAACTGATTTCCTCATTCACCAATTCAGAAACGAGTTCACATATTTAAAAAAATAAAATAAAATATTGTACAATAATAATACGTTTCTCGAGGGTTAACAAGTTGGCGTGACTGCGCACTGTTAACATATCCGAGTCGTTTTTGTTCTTTTTTTTATGTTTTCTTTTTAATAATTCGCTCAAAGGGGCGATGACGGATTGAGTGCGCCTCGTGGCGCTCAAACAAGACAGCATGTAGGTTGTTTAATGGATTCCTTCGCGTGGAATTTTTGGGAACGTATTTTGAGAGTGACTTTAGTGGTATTTATGTTTTGTTGTAATCTGAGTAGGTACGAAGCTTCTGTATATAGATACGATTTAGCAAGAAGAAGAAAAAAACATTAGTACATATCGCACACCTAGATCTAAAGGGTGCTAACTCAAAAATCTGAAGATTTGAGATAATATGCACACCATATGGACATATTAAACAGTTTTTCGCCTCTCCTGAAAAAGTAACTTTTTTGAGTTAGTTCACTTTAGATCTAGGTGTGCGATATTATAATTATAACGACAGATTTGCTCCAAATATATTTAGGTACCAAAATTAAATTTGATTAAGTACTATCATAATATAGGTCTATCTATAATATATTACTGAAAAATGTCTGTTAGAATAGTCTAACCATATTGGTGACCATAGGGTCAGTGACATATATGGGACCTGTAAACTTTTGGAAACGTCGGCATATAAATTATTACACGCGAATAAAATCCATTACTTACTCAATAAATAACATACAAAAAATATAAGGAGCAAAGTACATTTTTCAAAATAAAAGAGTCACTGCAAAAGTAAAACGCCTTTCATTAATCTCATTGTTCCGAAAACATCTCATTATCAAAGGGAACCAAGAGATTTATTTCAATCGATTTTTCACCTCCTTAATTTGTTCAATGTTCGATAGCCCATGTCAAAAATTCCCTTTATAAATTGATCTGATTTTATCTGGACGAGAATCTCTTACGTATGAGTATATGAATGATATATCAACGTCCCGTATTTAGGTTGCAATCTTAATAATTTTATCTGATAATTTTTACCGAGATACGTCACTTTAATTAAGTAATTCCTGGGCAAAGTTAAATCATTGTTGATTGTATCGGACATCGTGAATTGAGGTTTTTCGGTTTAAATACAAATGATTGCGATTTATCAAAGGGTAGCCATACTGTTATTATTGTTTGGACCGAAATAAATACCTCGTAGTTTTAGTATCCACAAGACTAACAGAAAAGGAAGGTACAAAGACGAACATATCGCTTTAAGAGATATTTTCCATTTAGTCTTTGGACGATTGAATGGAGATGATAGTAACTCACATATATTTTATAATATGTATCGTAATATATTAATCATTACCTAGGTAACTACCTACTACTATACCTATTAGCTTTTGCTCGACATTGTAATCGTATTTTTACCCCTAATTTACACCCTTAGGGAATGAATTCCAATAAACCAAAAAATAAGTGTCCCATGAAATGTTTTCAAGAGTCAAGTTTTATCAAAATCGTTGCTAATTTAAAGATTTTTCCATAAAAACTTGCAACTTCTATTTCATTCCGGTTATTAGTTAATATTGTTACTGCTCTGCGTGTGTCTATAATAATATGTCAGTGGGAACTTCCCTATTCATGTATTATAGCGGTCCCGGTAGACTTCGTCCCGCCCGGCAAAGAGTCGATTTGACAGCCGTCGTTATATATATATATTTTTTTCACTGGAACGTGATAAAAAGTATCCTATGTCCCTGGCTCTAAGCTACCCTGCCAATTTTCAGCTAAATCAGTTCAGCCGTTCTTGAGTTATAATGGAGTAACTAACACGACTTTCTTTTATAAAGATAGAATTATGTAAATATAAATAGATGATACAGTTTTATAAGCAACTAACAAGCGATAGGTGCAACTTTGCACTCGCTCAGTGGTCGTTACGATCTCATAGTATCGTTGATTGACGAAAACAATATGCAATTTGCAGCGTCGTAACATGTGGCTGACGCGGACTGTAAAACATGCCAGGGGGTGTGGTACAGAATAACATTTATAATACTTTTATATTTAGTATAATTTTATGTATTATTTTACTAGCATACGTTTATATAAGTATCTACGTTTTTATTAAAATGTTCGTATATTGAAATTCCTTTTCTGAGATTTTGAAAAATAAATATGTATTTTCTTATGCCACTATTAAATATCCGTTAGAAGAAGCTTTTTCCTAAATATAGCGTTTATTTTTTTTAATTGTCGGATAAACTTCGTAAGTAATAAAATAATTATGAAATAGGAAACCTATTTTTAAAATCTGTTAAGAAAACTAGTTAGATCTCGTAAATAAAACTGACTAATACATGAAAACAAATGGTGGCAGGCACGACATTATTTATATAAGTAATATAGATAAACTTAGTACCTAGACAGAGGTTAAGCACCTAATTCACAATTCATAAATAAGCTCAAACATGATTAAGGTATACTTAGCAAATTGTTAAAATAGAAATCATCCGAATTATAAATAGGTACATTAACTGTTTGAAGGCCTGTTGGTATAGTTGAAGGAAGTTGCGGGTTCGGCATCTGTACCTGAGTCTTGGATGTCTTATATGTATATTTATCCGTTGTCTAGTACCCATAATTCACAATTCATATAAGCTCAAATATGATTAAGGTATACTTAGCAAATTGTTAAAATGAAATCATCCGAATTATAAATAGGTACATTAAATAAAATAAATAGCTACAAACAATATTGCGATGGCTGAAATAACGTATCCGTTTTATTATACGACATAAAAATCAATGATACCCTATTTATCGCTTAATCTCACCGCTTAAACCCCATGCGAACGCAGGCATCCAAAACGGCATCGAATTGGCAACTTAAACCAATACACGTCATTGCAAGAAAGGGAATACATCGAAAAAGGAATTTCTAAACTTGGCTGCGGTGATCCCGGCGTGATTTGCATGCGCCAACCAGATTTACAATTGGACCGGATCAAAAATGGTCAAGGAAATGGTCACACGTATTGACGCTTTCTATGGAGGTTTAGTTGTAAAAGTGTCCTGCGGTGTACACGTTGACTTGTTAGGATTGACTGTGACGAGTGAGTTTTTGAATACTGTTCTAGTAAATACTTACGTAATAGGAAAATTTAAGTAAGAAATGGGTACCTTCTTAGAACAGGAATTTAAACTGATATTTTTATTACGTACCTACCTAAGTAAAAAAAACCTCTGGGTACATTATGGATTCATTACACAATCCGTATTTTTTGTTTTCCGTTGAAAAAAATCGTAATTACAATCAACTGCTCTACCACCTGTCCCTAACTCGACCCAGATTCACCTCACACTCGATTGCAATAATAAATTTCGCCCGGGCGTGGTCGATGCGTTGATACGGTGCTACCACGATGCATTTCGGCTCGACGGCACGAAAGCATCATTACAAGCTAAATGGCGATTTGCGATAGCGAAAAATGCGTTATTAAGATTAAAATTAATGTTCAATCGATACACTTGGAAAGGGTGCAGTGAAGAATCATTTATAAACCCAGTGGCCAACGAGGGAAGGAAACAATAGTACTTACCACTTTTAGGTGCGGTAGGTATTCATTAAAAAACTGACGACTTTTTGCGAGGCCTTTTATTTGATACTCATAAATATCTACGTTTTTTTAATTCGTTATTGTTCTTTTTAATTTCATACTTTACCTCCGAAATATAAAAAAAAAAGTGTGTTCCAAATTTCATCAACCAGCCCAAGTCCAGCTTCCGAGCAAATTATATGTGATTTCTTCTCTCATTTCCTTTTTCTCACCTCAATAATTATGTAATCTTATCCTTAATAGCACACGACCATTGATTCATTTCAACGGTACACGGAAGTATTTATAAAACTATCAACACAATTTCTACCATTTTCAGTCGGCGGCAGCAAAAACAACATAAATATAAATTGCCGTTTTTATTCACATTTATTATAAGCGAGAACGGTGGGTATCGGATCAATCAATCTAACTATAGTGACAAATACGCAGGCTTGTCCGTCGTTCGCATATCTTAAGGCGTTGGATACCCTAAAAGGGGATCGAGGTTGAAACAACCGAAGCTAATTACTTGTATGAAAGTTTCCACTTACGTAGTAGCTACTATTTTATATTGACTTCAAAGATAACCTAGCGCACGTTTTGAAAAATGTATGTGTGTTTTTGGAAACATTTTTTCTCATTGTCTATATGACACTGGATTATGATACTCTTCGCCCTAGCGTAAGTATTCGTAATTCTTTTCGCTAAAAGAAATAACTACTCAGTCCCAAAAGCATTTTTTCAAGACAAACGTGAAAAGCAACTTCGTTATAATTGCATGAGCTCTCGCGTTTCTGAAATTGGGTAGGTAAATGATTAACAAAGTATGTCTTATCCACTTTTATAACATTTTCAAGGTTATGTTTCAATTAAAATATTTCACGTAGCAAAAATAATAAGGTTCGTTATATTTTCATCACCCAATTACAACCAGTTTGACACCTCAATCATCTTTTAAAAAATACCTGTTAAAACACTCTCGGCTTTGCCGTAGTTGGTCAAAAAATAGGCTTCCAATTAAACCAATTTGAGTTACGTCGTCGTTAACTTTTTGTTAAATATTGTCTCCGTAAAGGTTGGGGCAATCATATTTTAGATAAATAAAGACGTAATTTTACTGTCAAGCTTTTAACTTTGGTTAAATTGCTAATTAGTGATCGCTATCTGTAATTGAGTGCACTTGGCCAATATAGATATTAACACGGGTTAAAAAAGGGTACGAAGTTTCTTCACGGCATTTTGAAACTGGTTTTTGGGGTTAATTTGGCAGATTTTTTGGGTGTTGTTAATTAACGGCAAGTGAGATTATTATTTATTTTAACAACTGTTTATATTGTTTTATAATATGGTGAAGTAATATACAGTAAATAAATAATATTTCTTTAAAGGCATCGTGACTTAAACCACAACTTTTAGCTTTTTACCAATAGTAACTCTGTTTTCTGATTGTCAATGCATACTTAGTCATAATTTCCACGTTTACCATAATGTTTAGCCATGTTTGTTGCTGATGCTTTTATTAAATTAAATAATAATATGAGTGAATATACTTAATGTGTAAAACGGCTACGTAAAACCTATATTTCTTAATGAAAAATTAAAAAGCATTCAATTAAAGATACGTCGGGGGAAAGTGCTGACAGCCAAATATTAGCACGCCTTGGTCGAGCCTTATCAAAATGTAATTACACATTCTTGAAAAAACAACGAATTTCAATAAAACTTGTAGTTTATTTTGTTCAATTTAAAATGTTTCGTTCATTAACAACAGTTTTATGAGTTCACTTTTAATTTAGTGCATAAATAATTTAACCTTGTAGAAATAAATTGTATTATCAGGTCATATGCTTCTTTTCTTTTGCTTAATTGAAAAAAAAAATGTTACGGAGAGGTTTTTAATTAAAAGTTGTTGAGAAGCTCTGAACTTTATTCTAAACACTAGAATTTGTGTTTTATTAGGTACCGGAAAGTAAATTGCAAAGTACTTACATTATCTTTTAAGTTTTGTGCAGTAAAGCTTAAATAGTTAATAATAACGTAAACGTATATTATCAAAAAAATACTGTAGATACATATAAAATACCGACTGGATACAAGAATACCACAACTCAGAACATTAAAATTTCTTATTTCATGATTTTATTCTAATTAGGTATTTAATTGAAATACTTTTTAAATTGACCAACTGTACGAGTAGATATTATATAGAAGTGTATAAAATAAAGCAATTTAGTGTAGATAATCCCTACTAATATTATAAATGCGAAAGTAACTCTGTCTGTCTGTCTGTCTGTTATGCTTTCACGCTAAAACTACTGGACCGATTTAAATGAAATTTGGTACAAAGAAAGTCTGGAACCTAAGAAAGGACATAGGCTACTTTTTAACCGACTACAAAAAAGGAGGAGTTCCATGCGGACGAAGTCGCGGGCAGAAGCTAGTAATATCTATTCTCATTAAAGAACTTTCTTTCAAAACAAAATACTCAACTTTGCTACTGGTATGTCCAAACTCAAAATACTCACATTACGTATTCTGTTACAGTTTTTCTCGCTCGATATGCAATTATACGCTTCACGCCTGAACTGGCCAGCACCATGTCCAACTCGCTTTGTCTTAATCCTGTATGACTTCACTGTCAAAACTACGTCAACGACCAATCAAAAGTCGTGACTTGACTTTGAAACAGTGCGCAGCAGAAAATACCGACTTGTTATTGGCTGTTTTGTGACTACTGTCGGTCCGCTAGGCTAGCTTAATTGAAATTCTTTTTAAAATACAAATAGACCGTTCAAATTCAGGGTCGTTGAACTGATAGAATGTGGTGAATTTTATGCGCTAGTTTTTTTAGATTTTCTAAGATGTTTTAGAATAGTGTATTTAAAAAGTTAAGCCTTTCTTGTAGATTTGTAAATTTAGCGTTATGTTTTTGCATTACACTGAATACGTTGATCTTTTGGGGTATAACCAATGTTTCGTTGTTTGGTTATCCTTCACACTTGAAAGTCATTCGTATAAAAGTTATTTTCGTTTAGTTATGCCTTTCATTTATACTATGAGATATAATGATGCCATAATAATAAGTTAACCAAGTCAGCTAATAAAATAAAATAAAAATACGCGAGTTAAATCCGTTAACAGTTGTTTCATTCCAATGTGTAATAACCACGAAGGCATCAGAAATTATTAAGTTAACCAATTGTTAAGTTTACAAATTGCATACTTACCTTTACTAGATACGCACTGCTACTATACCAAACAAATAAAGATACCTTATAAGGTTTATGTTATTAAAATGGCTAATGTTGATTTCTAACTTCATAAAAATGCATCATAAATGCAGTCGTGATGGTTCACTGGGACAGTTGATTATCAACTCATATTTATGGTTATTTGAAATCCGTCCAAATATTGGCTAAAGCTACTAACGGGTTAAAGTTTATGGTTAAAAGTACAAAGGAAGCACTAGAGTTCTATATAAGTTATACAAAGGCTGTGTAACAGGGTCATTCTACTTTTTACTGCAGGTTTTTGTCTAAGAGAAAAACAACTATGTTACCCTAAAACTTAACTTTGATACCGTTTATATTTTGAATTATATACAATATTTAAATTGAAATGTTAACAGAAGTTAAAGAAATAATCCGGCAGTTTCACGTACTGTGAATTTTTCTTATATTTTTTCCATATTACTATAGTTTATATTCGTTTTACATGATTTTTTGTAGGGGACACAAAAACCTGCACTTAAAAGTAGAATGGCCCAACAGCACTCTTGTAACACCTACTTGAACGTGTGTACCTACTGCTAGGGAGGTAACTTTGAGTACACCACTAAAGTTGTACCTACTCATACCTAGATCTTACCTACGCTCTAACTTTCATATTAACTCAATCGCCAAAAGGTTAACTAGAAGAGATCCTTTGAAGGTTCGCCTTTGTATTGTTATCTCTTCAATTTCAGTATTTATTTTGTTTTGCCATAAAGAGTTTTCATACATAACTTTAGTACCTATAGTCAGAGTCAAAACAATTTTTTTTTACTGTTATCTATATAATATTTGCCATTGATTGTACTTATATCATCAGAGTAGGTTGGTACAAATTTAGAAAACAAATCTAAATAATAAGATACGTTATTCTTAGTTGTAAAATACTGTATTCTATTTGATTTAGTGTTGTGTCGTCATTTTACTTAAATGGATACGACTTGCAAACATTGGGCCTATAAACAAAAAACATAATAAAAGTCACGTCAAGATGTCGTCAAAGCGATTCTTAGAAAGACAAAAATATTTGTTTGCTTAACATAATTATTCATACGGACAATATAAAGATTAACTCCAAAAACATTTGTGATTGACGTGTTCTAAAGATAACTGACGTATAAATTTATGACTGTATTAAAAACTTGTTATATATACTTATACCCTTTAAAGGACCTTATTAACATTTAACAATACCAAAAGCCATTTAACACTTATGAACTTTACATCGATGCTGTGATTTTTCATTACTATTACTATTACTAATTCATTACTATTTTTTTTTTGTTAAAACCGAGCTTTGTCCTAGACGTTTCTAACACGCATTTTTTTTTGAACCCTTGTTCACCTGGATGAAAATCCTTCTAAGAGATAAATTTTCAACAATGACATGACGAATAACAGTTTCTAAAAATTCATGAGATATATTTCCATAAAATCCTCTTAGTTCTACCATGATTGTGTTTCTAAGCAAAAATGAACAAAAGTTTAGCTGTACCTATCAAATCAGTCACTCATATAGTTTAATCACTTATATTATCACGTATATTGGAATAAAACAATTTTTAAAGAATTTCACTAGAGTTTACGTATAATAACAGAGAAAGCGTCTGTTATTAATTTATATATAGGTACTTTAAAGGACTCCAGATTGTCAGAGTAAGATTAAACCGTTGCCTCAGTTTATCGTATTAACAGTATTTTAATACATTGACGGAGTACCTTTGTCCTAATACAGGGCACCCTCCGGGTCAATATAAGGAATTTCTTAAAAACATTATTGTATACGAAAATTCATTAATCAATTTCGTATTCGTTGCACCGCCCGAGGGCACCCGAAGAGCAACGGAAACGCTCGACCATTTACGACTAAAGCCGATTGGTCACGACTGAACTGAAATTAATAAGTTGAAGAGGTATTTTTAATTTATAGAGCACATTTCGTTACTGTGCATACATGGACAAAATTTAAAAAAAATTACAAGCATTTTCGTTTCATATCAAGGGCTACAGTTTTTATTTCCATTTACACCATCGTAAAAATCAATTACGCGCACAATTTTGTATAATTGCCACAGATTGCAAAGTCAAGGCTTGAATACCAAATTAAACTAATCAAAGTTCATATCGCGCTTAATTAAATTCGTATCCAATGTGCTTAATTACCAGTCAAAGTTCGCCTTTGCCTAACAAATGACGTTGGCATTTGTCAAAGTCAAATCTGCTAAGAAGCAAACTCATTGTTAGCAACTCTTATAAGACAGGTCGAATTCGATTACGTAACTTAAATTTCAGCGACCTTCAATTTCACCGTCGTAACCAATTATAATTAATTATTGGAGCTGTCAATTATTTAAATAATCGTTGTTTATTAATTTTATAATATCACACTGGCCGCTTTTAAGAGTTTCATCATTAAAGAATTCCGAATCTAAAGAGTCCAAAGAACTGTTCTTAATTTGAACGCTTGTAATAGTATGTCAAACAAGGCAGCCTTAGTACCAACATTAAGAACCCATTTCTAAAAATGCACACACGTAATGCTCCCATTTTAATGTGAGCTGTATTCCTTTGTACAGTACGCCACTTTTGACTATCAAAGGTGGTTTGTACTGATTGCTAGAGATCTAAGTAATCTGGACGTTACTACGTCAACACGGAGATGGCAGACCAGAAATAAGCAATGTTTGCCGAAGCTCGTTCTTCATTCAAATGCGTGCGCGCATACTGGCTGTTATTTTGATTTGTAGGAAAAAAAAGTCCATGTCAATTTGACATTCACATCTGTCCGAAACAAGTTTACATAATCGTAAGCATTCATTAGTTTTATAACTTCGACTTAATTAGTGACGATATTTTGATCAATATGATGCCATAGAAGCAAGTCATGTTTACCATGTATTAGGGACATACGACCTACCTTAACTTGAAACGTTAGTGAGTTTATGCGTAACGGCTCTTCGTTTAGTCCATATTATATTGTATTAAATTCATTAATACATTATGTGACATGGGTAAACTTGTTATCTCATCAATATTTAAGAGGATTGGCTAATTAATATTCAAAAAACAAATACAGTGTTAATAAAACTATAGTTTGAACCGAATATTAACTAACTTAGCAAAGAAATTTTCATATTATATCGTTTAAAGAGTTATTTTTTGAACGATAATATTTAAACTTGTTTGTAATTAGATACTTAACATTCGTGGTTACTTTTTTGTTTTAGTTGATTTTAACTTTAACGAATTGTGTTTTAGTTATCTTGTATTAATGCCTATGAATAATCAAATTCGTATTATGAAGCTAAAATGACCTTCAAACGAAATACAGATCTATTTTTATTTAACCATATTATTATGTTAAACTAACTTACTTTTGTTGGTGATTTAACATTATGAACTGGATTTATATATACCTACGATACGAAGTGTTTTGTGTGTTCTATCTGTGGGCGCGAGTAACAAGAAAGAAAATAGCTATAAGTGTGACCAAATAGGAGATGTAATACTTTATACAATAGATTTAGATTTAGATTTAGATTTATTTATTTCTCATTATTACATACATTATAATTACACATTATGTCATATTATATGTACTCATAGTGAGATCGTCAAAATTTTACAATATAAAATAAACAAACACATAACAAATAAAATTAAAACTATTTTACAAATGTCATTATTATTATAATAAGGTAAGTACTTAATTTATCCAAGCGTTTTTTTACCGCTGCGTTTCTCCCGCCCGCATAACCCGCCTAGCATCTGGGCTGTGTGAAAAGCCAACACATAAACCGACACACGCCATCAACGGCAAATTTGCCGATACGCAATGTGCTCAAACATCGCGACCTGTTCCGGAGAAATCGTTATTGTACGGTTTCATTGTTAGCGGTTTTGTGTTTGCCTCGAACAGTGTCAACTTTTTTTTTATGAATGACAGCATTCTGAGATTTATATTTATATTTGCATAGTATTAGTATATTGTTTTAAACTATTGCGTTGGTAAGGTTTGTATAAATATAGCGTTTACTCTACTATGATTTCACAGCGAATTCTAGATGATATCACGTATAAAAATGTCTGATTTACTAGTTTTATAATGTGCAATATCGTTCTTAAAATATCTAAAAATATAATAAAACTCAGCGTGCAAAATCAAAACGACACAATGCATTTAAATGTATATTAAAAATTTAATCACAGTTACGCATATAAATGCATCATCAGCAATAATGGCGGTCAAAATTGTGTAACGATCAGTCAAACTGTATCGAAACGAATCATCGATTCATCGTGAATTGAACTTAAAATCGGATAAAACCAATTGGGTTCCCTTTTCAGAAAAGTCACTGATATTGATAATCTTATTGGAGCATTTTCATATCCATCTATAAGAACAAATCCAATTAGAACAACAATAGGTGACGTTTAACATTATTCTGAGAACAAGATGAATAAACACTTAGATAGAATACCCAATTATAAGACCTACTAACACTTCGCCTCACTTATGCAATTATCGTCAATCAGTCTATCGATTTCTTGCAAACACCTTGCAGTCTTTAGTCTAAATGGACGCCGTATCTTCCGATATATAAGTGAGGTCTGTAACAAACCTTATATATCGTTCTTGCCTTTTTTGTTCCCTTATCTTCAATATTGAACCCTAAATCACCGACCACCTGCATTCTGCATGTAACGGACCAGTATCTCTTAACATCGACACCTCATCTCGATATTTCGGATTATTACGAACAATTACTCCCGAGATCGATATTTTTTCATCGATTAATGTCCCAGTGACAGTGGTAAATGAACCACCGTTACTTTGTATCGATGAATCGATTGTTTTGGTATCGATTTAAATGACGCGTTTCGAATTTCGATCGGCAATTTGAATTTGGTTATTGATATTATGGTTATTAGATTTGTGGCATAGAGAATTTTAGATTAGATTTAGAATTACACAAGGTTTCAATCAGAACTAACATTTTAAGCGTTGCGTATGGTTAAAACACATTGCAATATGCCTACTAAAATTAAATACTGGTGATCAAGTGAAGTGGTAAAATATTAATAAACAAAAATAAATTTATACGCTCGTTGATGAGTTGAATCATGGACGAAGAGGTCACTAAACTAAAAATTGAGCTACTTTGTTATCTCAAAAAACCTTTACATAAACAAGCAACTTGTCATTATTCAAAAGGCAGTAAACGGGAACATTTTTAATACAGGCCGGTGAGACCAGAGTGATAAATTGCACGTAATTGTAACCGAGTATCGGTGTTTTAAGAAAAATCGCCGAGTCGTGTGAGAGCCTGCGTATCGTCGGCCGAATCTAACTTATTAATGCGAGAACTTGCAGAAAGCTTGGGAAGCTGCATCACACCTTAAAAGTTTTTAACAAGTTGCTTACTAAGGATTAAGATTAAAGGTGACCCTTTGGTAAGCCAATTTTGACATCTTTTTTTAATTAATAGTTCAAATATACAGAACTATTGTATTTTTCCTAATTTTACGCTTGAACAGGATAACCTGTTACCACTAATCGTAATGTAGTAGACAGGTAATTATGTTAATGTCCATTAAACAAAAATATAATAACATATTTTTTTAAGCTATCGTTAAATTATTAAATAAAACATAACCATAGGTACTTATTAAAAACAAGTAACTAATCGTTTTTATCCAACATACCAAAATAGGTAATGGAGACTTCCTAAGGATGCGTGTCCAAAGAAATTGAACGTATGTAACTCGTACCTGCATACAAGATTTTTTATTCAATATTCAAGTGAGGCAGCCTGCTCTCCCATTTGTGACTTTCCGATCAAATCCCCAAGCTGCAATTAGGTTTTTATCTTTTTATTATGTTTCCATTTGCGAAGTGTTGAATGCTATCTAATTATTAATTTAATAGCCCTTTTAAAGATAAAAACCAGCTCGGCGGTTTCGATAGGGCATTGAGGTGGGTATTTAAAATAGTTTCTGCATGTTCCGTGGTTTTAAGTAGGACACTTAATACCAAACCGTTATTATATATTTCTTCACTGTAAGTATTAGAGACTGAAATATAATTTTGGGTAAGAGTCAAAATTTAATTCAATTCAATCTAAGGAATTTGATATTTATGATAAATTCCAAGAACAAGACAGCTTTTATATTTGAAATTCGCCTCAATTCGCAGCAAATTTCAAAATCCTTTACTACCCAATGATTTCAGATCCTTCAATGTACTTGTAACGTTATACGTTTCCATATTCCACCAATTTATTGCCCAGACTCGTCCAACAACGACCATAGATGTCAGAAAGCAGTCGTCTCAATTCCTATACGAATAGGAATGATTATATTATTCCTATTGCTCGTAACCTCCCACGTGGTACTGTGGTGCGAGTCAACGAATTGTCGCTGACATAGATTATACTTAATTAATCTTTGTCATAGTTTTATATGAGTGTATAAGTTGAACACAATTCAACCTATGATCGTACCCTGAGGAACCCCTTACATTTTTAGTTGTTAATTTATTTTATGTAGTATCTGTATTCAGGGTATTATTTTTCTTTCTTCCTTTCTTGAATTGATAGATTTTTTAATCATTCTCAAATTTCAAAATGATTAGGTGTTTTCAAAAAAATATGATTTGATCGCTGTCGCTAGTAAACCACGCCATATCCTAAAGGTGTTACAGCGACAATATTCACAGGTTAACATTTACACCTATTTGTCGCCGTGTGTAAAATGTTCACGTTAGTTTTAGAGGCATGCGTGCCCATACGACTCGAACAATTTGTTCATGCATTGCTACAAACGTCTGTTGTCATAAAATGAGTTCACTTGTAAACGGTATGTTCGTTTTATTTCTGTTTTGGTTTTCACGTCGTCGTTGTTGAAAGGTAATAGGATCTCCAATAATATATGTATCAGGTTCTCTGACTATGTTGATGATCTTTGCATACCTTTGTAAATAACTATAGGTACCTACTGTGAAGTAAATTTTATTAATAAGGTATCTTTTGCTTTCTTTACCACAGCATACGAGTACAATGATATTTGTTTCAAGAAAGGCGTAGAAAAAATGGGACTTGAACCCATTATCTAAGTATCCTTAACGCAAGGCATCTGCTTTTATCAATTGCACCATGGGTGTTTTTAAATGGATGGTTTAAAATTTAGATATCGATCGAATCTCGATTGATAAATCATAGTAAATATTAACATAATATATTGTCACTTTTACTAGCGTTTATGATTCAAGCGATCATCTTTGCGATATCAAATTCAATTAACGAATCGTCAAATCCGTTAATTCCTAATTGTATTACTTCCTTTGACAAAAAAAAATAATGAGACGATTTAAAACCTAACAAACTGGATGCCACTTTACTGTCTAATAAAAATTTAACTTGACTGATGCTTACACCCGTAACGTATATAATTTACGACAGTAATAAATAAAACGCGTAAAATTATATTTGTCTACTGGAATATAAAACTGTCACATGGTAAGCGGACCTGCTCCAATTTTGATTTGATGCCGTGAGATGTCATCAGTGTAAATTTTATTTTTAATGTCCACTGGGTCGCGTGGGATGCTGTTACACCGTTGGTTAAAGTATATTGTATAACTGTGTCTTATTTAAGAATACTTTATGGAAAGGTTTGATTTCATTGTTACTTATGTGATTTTATTTGTAGTCTTAGTTACTGTCAGTACATTGATCAAGTATTACTTATCACAGAAAGAGATTTTTGATTAGAAAACTGAATTAAGAGAATTTAGAAATTATTTCAGTGTCAAAATTTACGCATTGAAAACGCACCAATAACGTATCCTATTTTTCTTGAAAGTTTTAATGTTTAAAATATCATAAATAGTATTTTTAGGAACCTATATTACATTCAAACTGGTGGTAATATACTTAACTCAAATCATACAAGATCCAAAATAATACTACAAACTTGGTATTATTACTCTTAAGGAACGAACAGTCATACAAAATCAATAAAACAGTTTACTCTCGAGTAGCAACCCTGATCATGCGTAAGAAGTATATTGTTGGACATAGGCCCATGTCATAAAATCGCCTTCAAGTAAATTTTCTCACTTACGCAACTTGGTAGAACCTATTTCAAAATGTACATCATCGGTGTACGCCGCGGTCGCTTTTATGTCGTTTATCCGTAACAGGCTTTGACGGATTTTACGATGCTCTAATCTCGTGTTTAGGTATCGATTCTTTTAGGTCACAACTAGGTGGTCTGAATCGATAATCGTACCGAACCCGTTGTAAGCTCGTAAATGTTCAGACATGAGTGTAATAGGGTATCAAAGTGCGAATGAAGGTGCGATAAAGTGTAGCTCAGATAAAGGCTTTCGGAATGGAACTGGAATTCTTCTTTTGAATAGTAACAGAATATGGATTATTATGCACTTTATACTTTAGTAAGTATCTTGGAAAATCTTGTTACATGTTTATTTTATCATTACCAGTCCTTATAACATAATTTAAGACAATCGCCTTCATTGGAAAACTATCTGACCGTTAATTCTATACCACCATGAACATTGATTATAACATTGTGCTGTTAAAAATGACCTTTCCAATACTCATTGTCATGCATTCTTTCAACCACAAAATCGTTTCTCACCTCCATTTAAACTTCAACATCATCAATAAGTATTTAAACCACATCTGTCCTTAAATGACATATCTACAATAAACAGTATCTCAAATCAGTATCAATGAAAATTTTTTTGATGATGAAAAAGCAACCTTAACGGTTTGAGGTACAGTTGATAATGCCATAGAAGATGGTTAAGATTCAGCTTGTGTGGTAAAGTGACTAGGACAGGAGTTGTGCTTGATAAATGATACGATTTGACACAAGCCTGGGAGCTATGGGAATTGTGCTGATTAAATTAGTAAGTTGTGTTGCGTTTCCGTCATATTTTTTGCTTAGTTTTTTATTGTATCAAATGCCAATGTTTTTGGATTTGTTGGATTGGTTGTTTGGATTTGATTCTCGGCTTTGGATCTTCAATTAAAACAGTGCTTAAGCAATAAAAGAAACATCTATGAATAACCGTTTGTCTATGATTCACACCAATTGATCTATTTCCAAACTAAGCAAACTACTTGACGGGGGATGAACATCACTAAATAAAAACAATATAGACGTCCAAGACGTAGGTACAAATGCGTGTTCATCACAGGACTCGAACCCTTAACCTACAGTCTTCTAGTCAGGGCCTCTAACCACTGGTCATCACAGCAATAAAAACTAAAAATCAAATTGTTAACGTCATAATAATATCACTCATTAACATTATTATGTAATATCACAATATTATAACGACACGCCGTAAAACTCACAACTTATAATTAAGAGGCTTCATATACATTATTATAGTTTTCCGTTGCATTGTCCACTATATAACCCATAGTGAACTTTGACCAACATTATTTCTACATTTCCAACAATTTTCATTTTGCTAGTTGCCCAACTATTTTGCACTTGCGCAGTTTACCGTTTAACAATCTTCAAGCTTGCCAGATTATTATCTTAATGCTGAATTAGCATCCTGCCGCGACCTTTTACGGCACTATCGTAAGATTCTTCTGTTACAACATACGTTACTATCTTTATGAAATTGTAAACGTTATGTGACTTGCGTTTTATAAGTGATTACTTAGGTAGTTCACGTAATAACAGATGCTTCGTGTTTATTACGTTTCTTATCGGAGTAACGTAGAAGAAATCATTCGTATGAACTATATGCATCAGTGTCATTGCTATCAGAATTCGCACCTTTACTAGAAAAGTGTGACAACTCGAAATGTACCACCACGTGAATTCAAATTTAATCGTGCAAACTTAGAGTCTTAAATGGAATATCAAAATATTTCAAGATGACACACTACTCTAGTAAATATGGGATATTATAAATTTTATCACCCACCACCAGTTACTGAACTTAATTTTAATTGTAGTAGGTTCGAAGTTATAACCTACAACTATCTATATTGCTAACTCCGTAATAATTGTTTTTAACAAGGAAGTAACATATTATGCGAAACGAGCAGTTAACATAAAAAAGTTCAAAACTAGACTATTAGAGCTCGTAAAACAATGTAGTGATAATAAAATAGATATAAAATTCACAATAAAACGTCGGAATAAATTTAAAACGGCCAAAAGCCACGCTTATTTACAAAACTCCAGCGCCAAGAATGGAATATTATGTTGCTCTCGAATATAATAAAATTAATAAAATATTGCTATACTATAAGAAACTAAACTAACCATGTTGAGGAGAAATCAGATCGCACGTTAAAGTAAAGATATGAGAAGATCGGTAGAAAATATACTCAAGTTTATTTGATACAACAATATAATGGTAGGACTCTTCTCTTGCAATATAATTTGTGGTTACATTTACGATTCTTCTTTGCACCTTCAAATTTATGTTTCCAAATAGCAAAAGTAATTACAATGAGAAATGTACGACTAAACATTATTTATATCTAATGTGTAGTTTGATTGAGCCATTAATATTCCACTATCGAAAGCTCGCAATCTAATAATAATTAAAACTTTCCTCAGAAACTTAATAACTTAACAAACTAATTGCGTTTATTATCGATATCTCAACGTGAAATCGAATTAAGAACGTTACCGTTCAAAAATTCATTTGAAAACTTGTGGAATCTAATTCCCTTCCTACACTCGGAATTCAATATTCAAATTCGTTCGAAACTGTTTGCTTTCGTCGTTACCGGAGCGCAATGAATCAATTCGGATGTATTTTTTAATGAGGGAGGTGTAATTATGAACTCTGTTTAAGCCATAAATAAAGGTAGTGCATTCGGCAACATTTGGGCGCCTCGGTGCGTTATTTTCTAGTTTTTCGATGATGGTGTGGGCCGATTTGATTATGCGGATGTGGCAATGGCTAATAAAAATTCAAGTTCGAATTTGGAGCACGTGAAGCGGTAAAGATATGGATGGTAATGATATCTCTTTGAGATTCCGTTGGAATTCGGTACCAGTGTGAGATGTCTGGCTCTGTTTATGTTCATGCAATCTAGGAAATATGAATACAAATGTGATTTTTTAAGATGATTAGATGATTCTATATCTACCTGATTATATAAAAGACCACCTAAGGTCTCAACCTTGGTGCAACATTTTATTAATCAAGTCTGGAAACGTCATTGCATTTTTTTACCGAGAACTGAAACAGAAAACGGATTTCAAAAAACAATAAAACCTCAGACTGATAAACCCAATCTCGTAACCCAAAACACAAAGCAAAAGAGATCCACTTATTTCTGCAAAGATAACCTGACCCATAAACAAAGGTTTATCAACACAACATAAATATTTAAACAAGCTAATCTCTTTAAGGTTCGCTTTCATCTCATTATATCACCAGCTAGTTCGTTAGAGCGCTCACGGGTCGCAGTGCACGATAAATACAAGTCTCAATTGAACTTAGAACTGTTTGTACTAAATCTAAAGGCGTGGTAACTGGGGCAGATTATGTGAAATATTACCTCGCTTATTTCTGTACATTTAGGAAGACTAGGAAATAATTATAATACGGATCTTTCTTAACACACCTAATCTACCTTCACTTGCATAATCCCTATTAATAGTTTACATACATTTTGTATGTGATAAATTCATGAGTTTTTTTACAAAGTAGCTACAAAAGGAATCGTTAACATCATTAAACAGATGCTCTCGGTAAAAAGCGTTAAGTGTAACAAAATGCGTCACCTTACCTTAAAAAAACATGAATATTATTTTGATCCCAAACCAGAATCATTAGTCAACCTTTTTTAGTATCATCGAATACACCGCTATCTTTGCTTCTAGGGAACTATATTCCTGTTCAAATTTCGATCTTATTGACTCGTTTTAGAAGTTTAACGCCGTTGGTATTTTCTTTCTCAATGTCAAGTTATTGTTGTCAAATTCTTGGTCACAACCTCGTATTGTACTAGCAATTGTCCCATTTCTTTACTGTCTTTTGATAATAGTTCAGAAGTTATATCATTAATCAAGGAACACATGCGGATCACTCTTTTGACTGCATAAAACGAAACTGCATTTTGATTGTAAACTTTAATACCATCGCTAACGACATCTGCTTCCGTTAAAAGGAAAATGGCATTTACTGCTCAAGCGTTAGAGTTGAAATTAGAGATAGGAAGTGTATGATCATTTGTTATCATATTCGATCCCATATTTACTTGTGGATTTTCACCTTCTTATGTGGGAATATTCAATTTGTTTACGTCGTCTGTTTTTGTTCAATTGACGCTTAAATTCTTAACATGACTAATGACGTTGATTTTTGATGGAAGCTTAAGCAAACTTGGGTTTATAGGTTTTTTATGATATGAGATATCCGGTCTTTAATAAGTTGATGTTTTAGTACCAAAGTAGTCATGGGCAGAATGTTGACGATAGATTAAGTAAATGTAATTAATTTAAAAATGGGTTTAGTGAAATGTTAATAAGAAAAACAAATTCCAGTTAAATTTATACATCCAGCAGAAATCGTTACGAATGCATATTAATTAGAAGATTAAGCATATTTAATATTCATACTCACATAACGAGATTTTATCAATGACAGAAATTATAATGGAATTCAACTAATTCGTGTGTTATGAATTTTAAAATTCAAGAAATAAATAAAACGAAATCAAACAAAAATGTTTCATATTTTCTGATATTAATAGTAGTAGGTAAAGAAGAGTAGAAAGTAACAGGATGTCTATTTCCGATGTTTCTGCGCTTATTATATTATAATGACATTATCGTCATTGTAACCATCTTTTGAAAACTTTGCAGTTCCCATATTCATAGCCGACTGAACTGATGATAGTGACACTTTAAACAATCGTCAGTTTAGTCGGCTTCGTAACGTCATCATAGAAATTAATAGACACAAGTTAAATCGTATTGTCGTTTCATTCCTAGAATTTCTTTTGTAAAAAAACAGTTCTACACTCACAAATACGGTAGTGTATCAAAATGAATTGCGCCGTAGTTTCTTTCTTCATAAAACCAATGAATTGTATCAGATTGGAATCAGTCACGAGTATTTCTTGAATGACATATAACTCAATCGCTACCTTTAAAGGGTTCTATCGGCAGATTGGTTCGAGGCTAATTTATGTTTATTTATGATTATTACTTCATAGGTCTCGGGATGATCCGAAGAAGGGATCGGTGATTTATTCAACGGCGATATTGTTTTGTAAGTCATGATGAATGTTGCATTAGTTTGTTTCTATTGCGCAATTGACAATAATATGGTCGCGTACTTATAGAGGGAATCATTGGAAAGCTAATGTCAAATGAATTTCATATTTTAAAACAAGTTAAAATTTTGTAATTTCTATAGTAAAAATAATGAAAACCACTTCAGTATCTTACTATTGTCAGCTCAGTCTGCTACGAATATGGGAACTGTAAAGTTTTGGAAACGCCAGGATATAATTAAGAAAGGTACAAGATCCGCTATACGTAGTTTAGTCTATACTCGTAGTCTTTTACCAAAATGTTCAACACTTTATGACAATATTTAAGAAGTATTATGTGAATTGTCTAAAGTATCTTGAAACAATTCACAATATGTAAATGACAGTCTCAAACTAGTGTTCATCTCACTAGATCAACAGCCCTACCAAGTGATCTAACAAAGTTATCATTATAGGGAATATTTTTTTTTTTCATAAATATTATCAATTCACCACATCAAAGATTTCGAAAGTCATTTTACACATGGAACGGTCATGTCGATTATGCGACAATATTTTGAAAGCTTCCGAGTTAAAAAACGTCCATTGAAAGAATCACAAAAGCCACTTAGAGCAACAGAAAGGGAGCACTTACGGTCGTACTTGTAAAATTAATCACGCGTACCATTGTTACAGATTTTGTTGGTAAACTTATATTGTGTGACGATGCCTTTGTGAACCCCATTGTATGAGTAAAAAATCGAAGCATTCTGTCCTATTATGTTTGGTTTCTCAAATAAATTCGGTTTTCGCTATTAGATTGGTTACGTCTTCTCCATCTATTTCCTCATGTTGTAATTTAACCAACGGCTCTATTCTAATAATAAATTTATCATCGACATTACATATTGGTAGTGTACGCTTAATTTATCCACATTTACTAGTATTTCTTCTATCTGTGAATTGCAATAAAGTTTTATTTAAGTTGTAATGCGTTCTTACACAATTTAATCTGAGGAACTTGCCCGTTTCATTTGATTTGATGTTATTAATGTTATGATTGCAATAAATGCATGAATAGATTGAATCTAGAAGTCTATGGACGGTTTGAAAAGTTTATATTTTATCATTATTTCAGTTGATCATGTTTTATAATATTGAACTACTGGAATTAATAAAATGAAAAATCATTTTATTAACTTGTAGAATGGTTTTTGATTACGTGAAGAGGTTGTAAGTACTTATAAAATTGTCCAACAGCGTGTCGAACTACGAGTACGGTACCTATAGTTCCTTAAGTAACCAATACAACAAAACAAATAAATAGACTAATTTGAAACCTAAGTCTTTTGATGCCTTCGCGGTTATTACACATTCCTGGTGTTTCGAAAAAAGAGTTTCGATAGTCTAACACTAAAGACTTTAGTCAGCTCACTCATGCTACGAATATGGGAACTGTGTAGTTTTTCAAACGTCTGCAAATAAAACAAAACAGGCGAGTTAAATCCGATATAATTGTTTCATGGCAATGTATCTATAAGTGTAAGCATTTAAAAAAATGCATTAAATTGCATTTCAACATAATTATAATTAAATAAATGGTATAAACGGATTTAACTCGCTTATACTATTTTATTGGCTGATGTTTCTTTAGAACTAACAAAAATAGTTCTTCTAATCTGTTCCACTACGACACTTTTGTATTATAGCTCCGCCAGCTAACCTTAGTCCGTCCCTGCTACACATTAAGATTGTAAGGTTGTAGGACGTTACATGTGATTATAGTGATCGAGCAAATCGCCTTAAATCATTAAGGGGCCATCATCACACCGTTCACTAT
Source organism: Polylopha cassiicola (assembly GCA_038024825.1). NCBI lineage: Eukaryota > Metazoa > Arthropoda > Insecta > Lepidoptera > Tortricidae > Polylopha > Polylopha cassiicola. Next base: position 6,327,549 of record CP149044.1, on the reverse strand, counting down.
TATAATGGCATTACCGATCGCGTCCGGAGTTGTGTTCCACTTGACACTTTTATTTTTAATTAATAATTAAAGTTATCTGTTTTTTTAATCGTTAAAACGCTAGAGAATTTTCTTATGTGATAGAAATTATACAAAGCCAAACAGAAGCTCTGGTTTGCTACCTATTATTAATATTATTAGAATTTCAGTCACACACAATTTCAGTCGGCTTATAATTATTTATATAAACACGTTTTTCTCAAAAAGCTGAAAAATCAGCTACTAGTAACGCATTGAAGACCTCAGTATTAAAACTATTTTTATTAATAAAATCTTATGGTACAGGTACTTATATCATAATTACAGAATTCTATTTCACTTAGTTAATCAAATACAAATAATAATTTCTGATGTCTTCGTAGTTATTCCAACAAAAAAAATAGTTTTATCTTGGTTTAATTATTTAGTGTAGTCCTTAACGTATTCCGTGATCTTAAAATGAAAGTTAGAAAAACACATACTTAACACAACGAAAATAAAATGATTAAATAATTTATTTGATTATTTGAGACAGTTGCAAGCGGAGTGTATCTCTGACTGGGAAGCGGCTCGCTAATACTGGTAATAACATTGCTCTATGTGGGAAAAGTCAAGCCAATTGGAGCATTCTAGTCGAATTATATTTGAACTTATTAACTTTTTCGGCTTTCGCCGTGTCCGGTGAGGTGTTTGCGGTTTAAAGTTATTGTTACAATTATTTTTTTACTTCATCATTGCAATTCAAAATGGCGCCATAGTAAACCTTAAATATCAACTCGTCAGGTGACGTCATCAATATTTTACGCAATTTTTTTTATAATAACATGACTTGGTATTCCAACTAGTATGTATATTATTATGTTTAAGCCTGAAAATAATATAATAAGAAAGTTAGTTTATATTGGTATAGTCTATAGTAGAACCCAGACTAGGTTATTCATGGCCCCTAGAACATTTTATATGATTTTACATAGCCTGTGTATTCGAAAATAACTATTTCATTTCAGCTAATAACACACTTAAGCCTCTTTCAATTGTCGGTAAAATAGGTACTTAAGTCACATCCAACAAAACGTTTACAAATATTTTATGTCGAACTTTTTTATGCCCGTAACAAATCAAGTAACTACAAAGTTTGAAAGTTCACCTTTTTATCGGAACCGTTACAAAGTTACGTCAAACGCTGATCAAACGGATCACAATACGAGATACCATACAAAAATATAATTTGGGACATGTCAAAGTGATCTCGTGTTTGGCCACGGACGTGTGATTTTCAATAGGAATTTGATGTACCTTCAATAAAAGATATTTTTTGATAATTGACTAAAAAAGACTATCAAAAAAACAGCTGAATAACAGAAATAGATGAACTGTGCATAGTTTTACTAGTAATATTTGTTGTCTTTAAAGGTCTCTCAACTCAAAGATAGAAATATTTTTCATATGTTTATTATTCAACATAATTACGCAAAATATTGACACAAAACGTGTCAGATATCATCTCTATATTCAATTCAATAAACGAATCACAATGCATAAGATTATAATCAACACACCGCAAACCAACTCTTAATGTAATATAATAAAGTCGATAATCTTATCAAAAACCGGGGCACGGTTTGATCTGAATACAAACGATTACCCTCTATTACAAAGACACAATAATTTAGTACCGAAATTATTCATACAGAAGCTAACAATGAGTACCCTTTGATCCCTCAACCGGTATCACAAACAATGGCTATCACTTGATATTATAACATTTATTTAGTACCACTCTTAAAAAGGGTACAAAAACTGACACCGTTACTTCAAACTGAAATTTATTTAATGACTTCCTGCTTTGTGATACGGTTTCAATTTGATTGTATTATGTTTCTGCAATGATACACTTTTTTTTCAGGAACATTATAATATACGGTCTATTATTTAAATATTACGCCACTTAAGCTAACAAAGATGAACAAACCAGAAGTCAATTTTTGAACTGGTTTTTTAAAAGTGGACACTGTATCACGTTTCTGAGACAATGCACTTGATTTATGAGTGTATGATGTTATAGAGGGTTTTGTTTATGGGAACATTTTTTTTTGTTTCAGGAAATGACATAATAATATTCATAATGCGTGATACGATTATTATTGTAATTTCTACTTATGTCGCATTTGTTTAATTTGAAATGACGTAGGAACCTAATGTGTAATTTTAATTTATATTAAAAAAAATACATTCGGTACTTCGCTATTGTCATAAGTATAGATATTTAGGTAATATTCAAAGTTTATTGTTAGGTACTTAATTATTTAAAGAAACTTTTTTTACATTCTGAAATGCAATATTTTAAAAAAGTACAGTTCATGCTATTTTATGTGCACGCATTCTTCGTAATTCTGCTACAGGTCTAATTTCCACTAAGGAAAAAAAATAGCACAAATATTTTTTTTAAATGCTACTTGCAGTCGAGTTATTACTAAATTATTTTACATAAACAGAAATAGCTCGACGTCCGCGAAGGTCATTGAGCGACACTTTGCAAAGACCAATACCCAGCAAATGACATCTTTCAACTGACGATGAAGAGCCAAACGACCGTTACCCATCCATAAGTAACACAGCTATTGTTTTGTCATAAAATTCGTCGAGACAGTTACATTATCACCTAAAACAGATTCCATCGGTCGACGGCCCATACCTAAAGCGAGTGTCGATCGTTAATTCGCTTCCTATACTCTAAGACGGCGGCAGACTCACTTTATAAAAAGGCCAATAAATAGCAATAAAATTAACATGGAATGACAATTTACAAGTGACTCCGACTAACGGATAGATACGCGCTGTGCGATTAAAAGACGCACGTCTTTTGGTGTTGAGGTTTCAACTTATACATGTAGACGTGTAAGAGGATTTTTAATTCACTAGTCTTTTAGTTTATGTTTGGACTTTTATAGTACATAGCATAGTAATGTTAAAAAAGTAGAAAGTGTTTAGAGAAAAAGGAATTGAACTCGTTATTAACATAAAATATTTATGTTAGAGTGGATGAAACTATTACACTCTAGGTTTTAATGATTATTGAACATAATTTCGATTTTATGGTTTAGTTGTTTGATTAGAAAGGTAAAGGGTAAAGTTCCTATTATTATACGTTTTCGAAATAATTTCAGTTATGATGAAACACTATAACGGATTTAACTCGGGTATTTTATCTTATTTACTGATGTTTCAAAAACTTTACGTAAATGTTTTTGACATTTTTATATATAATATAATAATTCAACTTGATCTGAATAAAACATACTCTGATAAGATAACATAAACCACGTGCCTTCAAAACAGTTTAATTAATAAAACATTAGATTAAAAACCAGAATATTCTTTTAAATAATGACGTCTCAGTATTGACTAATATACATATTATACGATTGTTTAAAAAAAAACTGGTTAACCAATCGCCGTCTAGAATGACTCATATTAAAATGCGAACGATTTCGAAATATTTAAATTTTGAATAAAGAATGTCTAATTAAATTTGCACTAATTTTTTGTTATGCTTTAATTCAAAACGATGACGTGATGTCGCTAGTGTCTGCGAAGTATTGCTAAACAATTCTATATTGATTTTTTGTGCTATTTTATATCTATTTATTGACTTAAAAATAATGAATGACTGACAAAATCGTTTCATGTTACGAATAGAATCGTAAATAAACGCACTGATTCCATGTGCAATTTTTTTTTGCGCGAGAAAGCACAGTTATTGTCATACTTGCTCACTTATTGGATTGGTCTTATTGCAAAAGTATGACAGTGACAGCTGCTATCTCGCGCGACAAGTACCCTATATTCAAGTCCTGACGTCATAAATCATGTACCTAACAATTTATATGTTATTTATCGTCAAGAATAACAAAATACATTCAAGTTGTTTAGACCATCAACATTCACTTTTATAACTTCATCGAGACTTCAAGATCTCAAGATAAAATAAGTGGTTCCACAACATTTCCAGATCTAGATTAAATAAGAAAAATATTTCACTAGAGAAATAGGGTACGTTCCACTTAACGCTCGCAACGCCGTCGACCACGACCGCTGAAATTGCCGTTCCACTAACGAAAAAACACCGCGGGCGTTGTCAGCGAATGTTTATAGGTGGAACGCACATCGTGAGCGACGAAAGCCCACTCTGAACCACCAATATTTTGTGGGCGAAGTGGGCGCGATGTGGTCGCGAACAGTGACGTCATCTATGACGTCGAGCCATCGCTCGCAACGACCACGGGCGTTAAGTGGAACGATACAGAGGGTGTCACGAGCGTTGCGGGCGCTTAGTGGAACGCACCCATAGGCGATTCACTTCAACGATTAACAAAGGTATGGCATTATAGTCGGACTCGAAATAAGTATTCCCGTCTCATTAAATTATTAAGTGAGCTATATTATTTTTAATTTATATCTTGATTTCCTTTAGATGTCTTAAGAATTGAAGATCGCTTTGAATGAGTTTACTTCTATTATTGATTCTATAAAGATATTCGTATCGGGTTTTATGATTTTTAAATTGTAAAACCGATGGTTTTGATCTTATCGCAGTTGAGATATTTATGGGCAGCCGTAAAAAAACATTTGACTAAGTGGATCAAGTGTGAGGTTTCTATCTCGTTGAAATTGATCGATAATTTGCCTCTATTTTGGAATGAAACAATTATAACGGTTTTAACTTGTGTATTTTAATTCATTTGCAACGTTTCATAAACTTAGTAGTTCCCATATTTGTACCACGCTACGTAAGTTTAATCTTTTATAATAGTTTCATTCTAATATATATACCTATCCTCTATTTTGTTTTCAAAGTATGTTACTTTGGCGTATAATTAATTAATTATAATAAAAAAAATCTTAATTTTATCCTTAGAATAGTTATGTATATTGTATGTACAACAAATTAAAAATTTAACAAACCCCCGACATAAAAACTAAAAGGCCCTCTAAAAAGTATAACAATAATAAAATCATAATATTAGTTACCTAAGTATTAATATTTCTACAAAGAAAACGTCATGTCGGAGGGACCGCTTTTCATTTAGGTGTACTTACTTACCTAATAGGTATTTACAATCTACCTAAACCTACGGTCCCCCCGACATGACGTTTTCTTTGTAGAAATATTAATACTTAGGTAACTAATATTATGATTTTATTATTGTTATACTTTTTAGAGGGCCTTTTAGTTTTTATGTCGGGGGTTTGTTAAATTTTTAATTTATTTTTTTATTTCATACTTTTTGTAAGTAGGTACGTAGGTACCTACTTCATATTATTATTTTTAACTAATTTCCATTTAACACGGAATTTCGTAATGTACATGTAATCCTCTTACATTTGATACCCCACTCGAGTATATTTGACGACATTGGGCTTACCATTTACACTATTACTCCCCATAATTTTTGAACTACTTAGCCGATTTTCATTACGATTTCAATTTTGTAATGTACACGCGATCCTCTTTCATTTGATACCCCACTCGGGTATATTTGTAGACATTTGGTTTTCCATCCCCACTTTCACTCCCAATATTTTTTGAACGACTCAACCGATTTTCATTATGATTTCAATTTTGTAATGTACTCGTTACCCTCTTTCATTGGATACCCCACTCGAGTATATTAGTAGACATTTATTTTTACATCCCCTCTTTAACCCCCCTTAATTATTAAACTACTGAGCCGATTTTTATAAAACATAGCTAAGAACACTCCCGACATATACACCTTTCAAACAAAAAAAACAGAATCAAAATCGGTTCATGCGTTAGGGAGCTATGATGCCACAGACAGACACACACACACACACACACACACACAGACAGACAGACAGACAGACAGACAGACACGTCAAACTTATAACACCCCGTCGTTTTTGCGTCGGGGGTTAAAAATAGCACCGCAGCCACATTTTTTTTAAATTTGACATTGTCAAAATCAGTCGGAATTCTGCCGTGACAACCGCAAAAGGAATAAGTAACTATTAGTTTCATATCTACTTAATCAGATACCGCGTTTATCGTAAGCGTGGCAGAATCTGAACATTTTATTTGCCTTTAAAAGACTTGGTTTTCCAGTTAGCACCTATATCATAGAGGTACACCATTAATTGGATTAAAGATGTCTCGCACATGTCACGCTACGCGTTAACAAATGTCAATTTTGACACGAGCAGCGTGCTCGGCGTTCATTGTAGGCGTGAATTAAATCGCGTAAACTGACACATGGAAAAACAGATCACGATTTTATCTGTACCGGGTCATAGAGCACGTGTTTATGTCATAGACTAGTTATTTTATAGTTTTAATTATATGTGTAGTATATGGCGCCATTGTTTATATCAGAGATATGCTCCAATTGCTAATTAATAAATTAATGTGTATTGAAAGTTGTTAAATATCTTTACTTAGATACTAGTAACAATAATTATTATATTTATATAAATAGAAATTGATCACCTAAATGTATTTACACTCATAACTTTCGATCGACTGCACCGAATAGAATTCATTTTTTTTTTGTTCGTTTTTGGCAGGATTATTTTTGTATAGTCGCACCCAAAGTCGCCGCAGCTAGTATTATATTTAGACAAAAAAAAACCTTAGCAATAGATAATACTTACACATCATTCCCAACTACACACAGATATCTCAATCAACACACACCTGTAAATCGTAAAATCGACTCGCGAACATAAAATTAATTATAAATAGCATTCCTTAGATCTATCGAGCCGCCGATAGCCTAACTAATTCACAACAAAACTTGTAAAGCACAGCTTTTTAAAGCTAGGAAAGTCTAGAGGCTGGTTTAGGCGCCCCTTCACCCGTTAGAAAGCTCGTCGGGTCATCTTCATTGCAGATGTCACCGTACTTGTACTGATATTCTTGTTTCATATGTAGTAAGCCTGGGGTACAGTTTCACTTGCATTTTTGATAGCCCTTTCTAACCATCATGTTAGCTTTTAATTAGGTACTATGGACGGTAAACTATTTTATTAATGTCATCGTATTTTTCACTCGTTTATTGAAATAGGTAGTCTTCTGTTGTTGAAGATTTTTTATTAGTAATAAAGTCACTTTTATCCTCGCTGGGAATAAAGAATAATATATTCAGAATCCGCGACCTCACGATGGCTGTTCCTAGAGATTTTGTGAACGAAAATCCAAACTAATATTATAAATGCGAAAGTAACTATGTCTGTCTGTCTGTCTGTCTGTTACGCTTTCACGCTAAAACTACTGGATCGATTTAAATGAAATTTGGCACAAAGAAAGTCTGAAGCCTGAGAAAGGACATAGGCTACTTTTTAACCGACTGCAAAAAAGGAGGAGTTCCACGCGGATGAAATCGCGGGCAGAAGCTAGTTATGTTATATTTTCTTATTTACTAAACTTGGTTAACATAATTACATTATGAAAATTGAAAAAATATGGTACATTTACTGTAGAAGTTACATTCTATCACTGATACCGATGATAAGTTTATTTTTATTTAAAATGTTAGTGGATGAAAAAGTAAGGATCGAAAATTAAAGAATATTTTTTATTTAAGAGTGTTGAAATGAAACAATTGTAAATAATTTAACATGTATAACCGTGAAGGTATTATTTTAAAAGTGTTTATAATGAAAGCCTCATTTTAATACAAATCCACCTAAAGTAAATCTAAACTATAAGGGTTCCGATTTCTTCTTTCAAGTGACCTTAAAAATACCTATCACAAAAAAGGGGCTTATGAGCGTTTTCTTTTGTTTTAACACAAACATTTAGTTACATAACACGTTTGACTAAAGACAATCGCTTTAACTCCAGATTAAAATGCACCGTTCCCAGGCTCTAAAGTGCAGAGGTCCGGTGCACCGTGCAGTAGCTACTAATTAAGAGTTAGCTAATTGTTTTGACAAAGAGTAGTTAGCCACGGACTAGTCACGAGAAATAAAATTTACAGACCTAATTACGTATTTAACAAAGCGGTTTCGAAGTTTGTCCTGCGAGAATTTTAACTAGATTTGGTCAGACGCCTAGTCAGTTAATTTATTGAAGACTAGCGGCCCGCGCCGGCCTCCTACGGATCCCTAATTTTTTTCAAAATATAATGTAGCCTATGTCACTCGGGAATAGTGTAGATTCCCAACAGTGAAAGAATTTTTCAAATCTGTCTAGTCGTTCTAAACAAGCAAACAATATTATAAGTGTAGATTAGTCTAAAATTTGGCTAAAATATTTTAATATCGAAAATATTTTTTAAGTCATTTATCATGTGACTGGTTGATATTGAATTTAAAAACTTTGTAACCAGTTTAAAGTTATTAATTGGTACATGTTTAATCCGCTAATTAATAAAATAAGAGTAGAAATAAAATCATTATATTATTTTGACCAACTAGATACATATCCGGTATATATCAGTCGGGTACGAATATGGGAACTGTAAAATTTTAGAAAGCTCAGCAAACAAAATAAAATACGAGAGGTAGACGCAAAGGTGTAAGAAATTAGATTTTTAAACATATACAACAAGACAACGGAAATGGTCTGTAATGGTCTACCTTATAAAAAAAAATACGACTTAATTTTTTTATGTCTTGATCCGGATCCGTCTTTGCCTTTTTTTCTTAATTTAATACATATTAATTGTATTTTTGATGACCATAGCGTAATGGCAAAATAAATGCCCTAACCACGACACCGGAGATTCTGATTAGAACCCTGCTAAAGTTAAATGACGAAGTGATGAACACGAGCATTTGTACCTGAGCCTTGGATGTTTTATATGTATTTAAGTAAGATCATTGCATAGTACTTAACCAACCTTCGCTTAGTAAATATGTACCGACATCAATTTATGTGAATCCAAAGATTTTCACATATTATTACGTTTTGTAGTAAAATAATATATGTTCAGAAACACGCCTCAGGCATTAAGGTGCGACAAAACCTTTTACTTATCTGTGGAAACACTAGCAAACACTTTCCTCAGTTTTATGACTGAAGAAAGCGACAGCGAAGGTCTATTGCTTCTTTATAAGACTTCGTAGGGAATTGTGAAATTGCGGAACATATTATGGTAAAGAGAATGATGGAACGCGAAATGTGAGAGAAATTTGGCTGACTGGCCAACTTTGTAATACCAACTTACAAAATATAAAATTGGATGAAGTTTTGTGTTTTTATCAGTCCCAATAAATTTATCATCGTTAAATCGATTTAGATAGGTATTTCTATTTTAGGATAGGCAACCTAATATGAAAGAAAACACATTTTGAAATAATTAAACAACAAAAAAAAATTTACGCGTTGACTTGAGAACTTCCTCCGTTTTTTTCGTCGGTTAAAAAGTAATCCACACGTAGGCTTCGTCGAAAAGTAGATCGATACCACATTAAATTAGCTACAAGCTTCTTCAAATTTAAGATAATATTATAATAATCCTAGCACTATTTTAACATAATAATTTCTGATGCCTTCGCGGTTATTACACATTGGAATGAAACAACTATTAACGGATTTAACTCGCGTATTTTTATTTTATTTTATTAGCTGACGTTTCGGATTCTTTACAGTTTCCATAATCGTAGCACGACTGAGCTGACAATAGTCTAACGCTAAAGTGATTTATACAGTTATGCAAACTACCTTATATTTAAATTACAAATTTTGAAAAACTGCCCTATTCTACTATTTTAACACTTTTTTAAAAATATGTTATGTATGACTTTAACAATAAGTAATTGAATAGATGTAAGTACCTAAATAATTTAACAATAAACAACCAAAAAAAATGTTGAAATGTCAATATATATATAATAGGCCAGTAAAATAAAAAAATGTCTCAGATCACATGTAATTGTCGTCCGAGGCGAAGCCGAGGTTGACAAAAATGTGATCTGAGGCTTATTTATTTTAATGACCGAGGTCAGTATACTATTGTTCTGTTCGACGAAGCCAGAAAGCGGCAACTTTATTTAGCGCAGCGGCCCGAAAGTTGGCGCTTTCTGGCCGGAGGACAGAAAAATATACTAAATGATTTACGTCCATGTATTTTTAGCTTGGAAGCATTTGCAAAGACAGAACTCTTGTTCAAATAACGTAATCACAGTAAAAATTAATTCACCAGCTATTTCTAGAATATTCATGTTTTTATCCTAGATCTGCGTTTCGTCCGAAGCATTAGATGTACTTTCAAGATTATGCAGGTTAACGTGAAATATGGTCTAGGCTATACATATATATGGATGCGTTTTATAACCAGTTTTTTATGTACGACAGAAATTAATTTTACTTGCATTGCAATTGGTCTGGAAATAGTAAACCTGCCCCGTCGTCCTTTAGTAATGGTGTTGATTTATTTAATGCAAATCTTGAAACCATTTAGAGTTTACTTGCATTTCTTTGGATGTGGACAGTGTGTCGACAGATCTCTTTTAAAACATTTTTAAAAAATTGCATGTTTCTATATATACAGTAGACACTTTTTTTAAATCACTACATAGTATAAAATATAGTCGCTTTTTTATGTCCCTATATCCCTATGTACGCTTAAATCTTCAAAACTACGCAATGGATTTTGATGCAATTTTTTTTAATAGATAGATTAATTCAAGAGAAAGGTTTATGCACCCGTATGAAGCCGGGGCGGGTCGCTAGTTGTGTATAAAACACTTTTTCAAAATTAGATTGTATTAAAGTTTTTATTAATAAATTACATTAGTGATATATAATATCCTTATTGGAAATAATAATTGAAAAGTTTTTCAAATATTTATATAGGTACCTACCTAATTGTATAAAATAACATATTATATAAGTGTAACGTATGTATATATTTAATAGGTTATATAATTATTGTTAGAACTTTACCGAAATATCAAACTGATTGATAACTTATTTACATAAAGTTACATAATTTAACATGTCACTACAACAAAGTCATAACGTAATTTGCAAAAAAAATACCTAATACCAATCGCATCTTTAATTATGCTACAAGCAATTTTCGCCTTATTAATATCATAATAAGGTTGACGTTCAAATTCGATTACGATAAGTTAATTTATTTAAAGCCCTCAAAAAACTGTGATTGCTACAAATTGGCGATGACGTAATAATTATAATATATTACATTTTATAACGAGGCTCTCAGGCGACTGTCGTGACTTCGTTTAATTTATTTATTTAATTTAATAATTGAGTTAATGGTTAAGCTTAAGCCGACTAATATTGGGAATTCCGTACAATAACACATAAGCCCTTAAACTTATTCGTCAATGTATTAATTTGACGTGCGAAATAGTGTAGGTAGCTTAAAAATTCAAAAGGCAATTATTATTTAATATTCAAGGTGAGTTTCATAACTTTTGGTTGTAACTATTTTGGGCTAAAAATATTTGCGCAAGGTTAATCTAATCCAATTAAAATAAACTAAAACATGGCAAAATTCTTTAAAAATAAGTCTGGTTTTCCTTCCTGACGCTGTAACTCCAGAACGCAAGAACCGATTTGGCTAACTTTGGTCTTGAATTATTCGTGGAAGTCCAGGGAAGGTTTGTAAGAGAAAATTTAAAAAAGCTGACAATAGTCTAACGCTAAAGTACGTTAGACTATTGTCAGCTCAGTCGTGCTACGATTAAGGAAACTGTAAAGAATCCGAAACGTCAGCTAATAAAATAAAATAAAAATACGCGAGTTAAATCCGTTAACAGTTGTTTCATTCCAATGTGTTATAACCGCGAAGGCATCAGAAAAAAAAAATTAAAAACATCTTAAAAAAGTGTAAAATCAACATCTTTCTATACTCCCATATACAAAATGATTGACGGTAAGTGACAGAAGACTTTGACAGATCTTTGACGAAACAATCGACGTCTGCCGGGGCCGCTAGTAAAATTATAAAACTAAAATATACTACAATTCGTAGAAAAGATCTCCCAGAGACCCCTAAACGCTAAAGTGTTCAAATCGTTCAAATTAACTCGTCTGTCACTAGCGGGAATTTTGACATGTCACGTCAGAATCCATTCTGACATGTAATGTCAAAATGCGCGTGCGCTCCGAGAATGACGGGTGTAAAAAAACAACTGGACTTGTTTATGGTTTCGTTTGATGATACCATATGGATTACTATTATATTACTATAAACACTGTTTTAATGAAATAGATTATAAAGTATAGGAATTTGTATAATTCAATTCTACTCAATTATATTAAGGGTGTCTTCGAGTTTGATTAATCTGAAGTAGGTACCTACGGTATTTGAAAATATTTTAATCAGAATATCATCCAGGCATCAAGTAGTTAGTTAATATAATGAATCTTGTTGGAGATTAATTAGTAAAGTATTTTAAACTCGAACGATGTTTATATTAAGAAAAATTGCAAATGGATTAAACTGCCCCTTAAAAAGTATTTTTACACGTCGACCTCAATGTTTTTATAAAAATCACATTTAATAATGCTTACTTTAATAGACTAAGGTCAGTAGGTACTAGTAGACAAATCTGTGCACGATAATCTTAAGATATATAGGAACCTACTCAAAATCTGTTTATTAATAACTATCTGTCCGCCCCGGCTTCGCACCGATCATCTTTTTTTTATAGCCACTCGGTAATAGAGTAGCTTCCCAACAGTGAAAGTTTTTTTTCAAATCGGTTTAGCCGTTTTAAAGCCTATTCAATCCAAACAAACAAACCTTTTCTCTTTATAATATTAGTATAGATCATACGCTTTTAACCCTAAACCTGTCTCAAGATTTCTTCTTTTCCTATCAACTATCTAATATCAAAAATAATATCGATTAATACGATCCATAAAAATAAAAGATATAGAGATTTTTGATTCGTTAATTGCATAAAAAAACAAGTCCACGTGTTATATGATGATCCGGGTCACTCGGACCAACGTTTTCATATATTTTTTTAACGAAAGCGAAAGGGACGGAGTTATCTATAAAATATAATGCTTGCTCTTTCATTTATACGTACAATAAAGACTGCATTTAGATTTAGAGTTCCGCTTAATATTGTAATAAAATTAACTTAGTGATGTATAAAAAAAAACTAATGTTTATCGAAATGTAAAAAAATAATATTATTAGCAATAGATTTTTTTTAATGGACATATTATTATACATAACACTCTTAGGTATATTATATCTAAGAGTGCTAGTTAAGTAGGTCCCATATTATTGTAATAAATATATTTCATTATTAATCTTATATCTTATATTCATTTCAAATATTAAAATAATAGAATAAATTTATAAAATACTCACATATAAAATGATATAATTACACTTTTCACTGTAAATCTCTACATAATTCCCAAAATGCTGCCAAAAATGTCATACGGAACGTGCATTGCTATAAAAATTTACACTTGACAAGTTTTTTTTAACGTTAGACTTTGAAACGTCATTCCCGACCTCTGACAGATCACGTCACGTCAAGTTGAAGTTTAAGCAATTTAAGTTTCGAACTGGAGCGATCGAGTTTTTAATACTAATTTTAATTAACTAATTAGTGTGTTCTCTAAAATTTAGAGGATACGTTTATTTTGCAATTTATTATTTAGAACTGGTTTAGAGTTGTAAAACTGTGATGTAAGTTCATTTTAATACTTTGCGAATATAGTTTTATGGTAGTCTAATTAGGGATTGTTAAAATTTATTATAATTTATTATCCGACTAACACCCTTCAGGATAAATTTAATCGTGAATATTCTTATTAGTTATAATTTAGTAATGTAAAGGTTGTTTAAAAGTAGGGCAACGTTGAGCAGAATATTCTTAATTAATTATTCATATATTCATATAGTAAGATGACCTACTGCTGGGCGCAGATTTACTTAAAAAGGTATTTCTATAAATTAATTAAATATTTTATAATTGTGTTGCAATTTGGATTCTTATAAAAATATTACTTATTTAATAATCTATTTTTAGAAATGCGTTTTGAAATTAATTTTTAATATCCATACCTACAAGGGCAAAGTGCCCTCCCATTGCGGTAACTGCGTTTTTTTTATATATATACTGTTTATAAACAAACGCTCATAAATATTCATAACTTTATTATGCACATTTCACCGACCAGTTCGTAATAGTTAGCGCATAATCCGCCAACCCGCATTAAACCAACGTAGGTAGATAATTTTCACTAGAACTCCAAAAATAAAATATTACAATGTTAACAAATCAGAGAATTATTTATATTTTCCAAAAGCTTCAATATGGTCTTCAATAAGCTCTAATAGTAATCTATACTAATATTATAAAGAGGAAAGATTTGTACCTATTTTTGTAAGTTTGTAATGAATAGGCTCAAAAACTACTGGACCGATTTTAATAATTTTTTCACTGTTGGAAAACTACGTTCACCCTGACTAACATAGTCTATAGAATATTTTGAAAAAAATAGGGATCCGTGCGAAGCCGGGGCGAACCGCTAGTAAAATACAGTGAAACCTGGTTAACTGGGTCTTCCAAGGGACCTGTAAATTAGTCTCACTTAAAGAGGTATTCCACTTACACAGTGTCCCAGATATTTAGGTATAAAAAAATATCTGTCTCATTTACAGAGGGTTTCATTAACAGAGGTAAGAAAAGAGATAATCTCTGTTATAGAGGTGTATTCAATAAAGCAACGTATTTATTTTGTAAACAATTCACTATTTTCCATTAAAAATATCAAAAATGTGGTTTAAAGACAGTTCTCCTGAAACTAATAATTCGTTGTTGACGTTTACAAAATTATTAAAAGTTGGAGGCAGATTATTTTACTGATTCGGGTACTGACGTTAATTTTAGTTTTTTTTCGTAAGAATAAAGACTTTGTCCTCGTTTCGGTCTTTTTTAAATAAATACCCGATTAATAGAGAAACCGCATTAAAACTAAGTTATATAATGGCCGATTTAGAGAAGTTCGAGTAGGTAAAAGAGAGGAGACATCCGAGGTCCGAGGTAGCCTATGTGTACCTACTGACTTTATCCCAGTTACAGAGATAAATACACGCGACTTCTCAATTATAGAGGTAATTATGACAAGAAAATAGAAATAACTTATCCCAGATATAGAGGTTGCTTTTGTCTTACTAACAGAGGTAATTCATAGCCAAGGTGCCGGGACCTCAGCATGTGTTCCAGATATGGAGGTTTTTCACTTATCCAGGTCCCTCTTAAACAAGTTTCACTGTATAATATAATTTTAAGTGCGTGAAGTAACTTCCCATTACAGCGGATTCAACGATGATTATGTAAATATCTAAAATCAATAATTTTATACTTCGGTTTAAAACGTATTTGGTCGAGTCTGAATCTCTGATTATTTGATTGCCTTCGTTCTACATTCCTTTATAATTTACTATAGATATAAAAACACACGCTGCGCTCTGATTAGGTATAAAGTCGAGAATGACACTAACTTTCCTATAATAAAATATATTTATAATTGTAATTGAAAGACTTATTTGCTTATATAAGTTATAAATAGCTGGAAAAGATGGTAGAAAACGGTAAAGTAAATATCTTATAAACAAAGTCGGGTTACCATTTATAAATTAAAAATCGATCGATCGATTTTTTGTATGGGTAAAAACTTTCAAACTCGCGTCAGGGTCACGTGATGCTGATCGAAAATGCGTAAGATGGGGAAGGGAGAGGAACTAGTATCTCCCAGTAGAGTACAGTACAGTAGTATTTTTTTTTATTCTATCTTCTCCCCAAATAACTATTAAAATATGAAAGTTATAAAAATAACATCTGATACATTGTTTCTGAAGCCTTCGCGGTTATTACACATTTGAATGTAACAATTATAACGTATTTAACTCGCGTATTTTATTCAGTCTTCTACGAATATGGTAACTGTAAATTTCTCGAAACGTTAGCATAAAATCGATATCCAAAAGTTAAATCCATTAAAGACTTAGTATGTAATTAATATATAGTGTGTCTTGATTAATAATTAATTTAATTACATAATTATTCGAAATTAAAACGATATTTCTAATTATAAGCCCTAGCGAGTGTATGTTAATGAAGACTTTGTTTTTATATATTAACTAGCTTCTGCCCGCGACTTCGTCCGCGTGGAACACCTTTTTTGCAGTCGGTTAAAAAGTAGCCTATGTCCTTTCTCAGACTCCAGACTTTCTTTGTACCAAATTTCATTTAAATCGGTCCAGTAGTTTTAGCGTGAAAGCGTAACAGACAGACAGACAGACAGACAGAGTTACTTCCGCATTTATAATATTAGTAGGGATAGTAAGAAAAAGTGTTCAAAAAATATTCTGCATTCAGGAAACAGACCCTCATTACTTAACACCAGTTGTCACTGCGCTTAATTGCAAAACACTAGGCAATCTAGGTATGCTGCGTTTACTACTAGCATAATAATATTAGCAATCGCAAATAATTTTTACCTTAGGTATATATTTAATTTTGCATAAGCTATAAAAAGTTAGCTTTATTAATGATCCCGAAAAAGTTTAATAATTAAATCATCCTGAAATAACTAAGTAATTTACTGACCCTGAAAAAGTTGCTTTATATAAGAACGCTGAAAAAGTTAACCAATTTTAAATGACTCCAAAAAAGTTAGCTAATTAATGACCGCAAAAAACTTAACTAATCAAATGAGTGCCTATGAAAAAGTTACCTAATTAAATGATCCTAGGATACCTATTTACAAAATTACTAAAAGAAAGTTAAATAAAAACGGTAGGTACCTAACTAAGTTTAGTGGTCACCGTTCGACGCCAACTAGTAATGATAAAATCAACACTATCTATCAGTCTAATTTAAGGTGCGCGTTGAACTCTTTTACTTTGAACTCAGTACTTAGTTCCCGTAGTATAGCTTGTCAAATAATAAAATTATAATCAATACTAGCTGTCCGCCCCGGCTTCGCACGGATCCCTTTTTTATACCCTATGTCACTCGGAAAAAGTGTAGCTTCCCAACAGTGAAAGAATTTTTCAAATCGGTCCAGTAGTTTTGGAGATTATTCAATCCAAGCAAACAAGCAAACCTTTCCTCTTTATAATATTAGTATAGATAAATATTTTTTTAATTTACTGACTTGTACAAGTACTAGACTAATACTAAACACAGCTATAAAACGTATACAGTGGGTACAGTCGAGTGTGTAATATTATGCGCCGTTTACAAAGCCGCGCCAGCGATGTGACAAGTATGTGGAAAATAGTTCCTCTGCGAAATGTGTATGTATGTATGTCTTAAATAAAGTACCTATTCAAATGGAGCATAATGTTATGTGGCTGCATCTAAGTATGTTTATTATAAACTAGTCGCCCGACCCGGCTACGCACGAATCTCTTTTTTTAAATAGCCTCTATTCTATATCTACTCAGGGTGACAGTTCAGCAATGGTGATTTTTTTGAAATCGGCATAGTAGTTTTTGAGTTTATTCATTACAAATATATACACATAAAAATTCAAATATTTCCTCTGTATAATAGTGTAGGTTTGTTTATAATATGTAGTTATGTAGATTTAAAGTTTGATGTGACGTGACATCTTAAAATTACTTAACTAGGTATTTCACAATTACCAAAGTTGAAAAAATTGTTTCAATTAAACTAAAATTGTTACTTTTATACAAAAAAGTATGAATAATTAAATTGAATTTAAAAATTAACTAAATATTCAAAAATTACAATTATACATAATTGTAATATTAAACAAATCAATATTTTAAAATAAATTTCTTAAAACGCAAATTTATTGATATTTCTTACAAAATTTAATTAAATAATTATTTTTAATAATATTCTATTTAATTAAGGTGCGTTCCGGTCAAACAGAGAGCGAATATTCCAGCCAAGCCTAGAAGTCGTTGTTTGCACGCGCAATCATACCATCTACCGTTTAAGTATTGCCCGGAGGTTCAAATCTCCGTACAAAATCTATACTAATATTATAAAGAGGAAAGATTTGTACCTATTTTTGTATGTTTGTAATGAATAGGCTCAAAAACTACTGGACCGATTTTAATAATTCTTTCACTGTTGGGAAGCTACGTTCACCCTGAGTAACATAGGCTATAGGATATTTTGAAAAAAAATAGGGATCCGTGCGAAGCCGGGGCGAACCGCTATGTTATATAAAAAAATATATTTCTATTTTTTTTTTAATGTAATGGAGATGAGATATTAAGCCGCGACATTTACGATTCCGTTTTTACACTGTCTTAATCCGTTGTAAGTAAATTTTCATGAATTCTCCAATAACATTCTTAAGTAGATACCTAAAGACGGTCAAGGAATGAAATATTCATAACAAATAGCGCCTCATATTTCAAATATTCTGTATATAAATTACCTATTAAACGTTTTTTAAGTGAGTATGAATTTCTAAGATGCACATTTAAAGCTAAAGAAAAGACATTTTTTTAGATTACGCAGTTTCGACTGTGCGTATATCGTTCGAGGCAGTCTGGCATTTTGTAAAAAATACTAATTAAAAAAAAAACAAAACTTATCATTGCGTAATTGCTTACTTAAAGCAAACACCGACTAACTGTATTTAAAGACAATAGATGAACATTCAATCAAATCGTGATTATTGAATTAAAATTGCATTTTGTACGGCAGCGCGAACCTCAGTGCAAGCCTTAAGTACTACCATCATGTCACATGTTTACTGCTGCATAAGAGTCGGCAAATTGAAATAAAACCATTTTATATCGTCATCCTTTAATTAAATACCGAGCTCGGGACCAATTTACTACGAAATAAAACTGTTTATGGATACCGCTCAAAATAAAGTGTTTAGAAAATGCTTCTAGGTTCACCGACCATTGAACTGAAATGTACAATTCTCAATAATTTCTGATGCCTTCGCGGTTATTACACATTGGAATGAAACAACTATTAACGGATTCAACTTGTGTTTTTTTACAGTTTCCATAATCGTAGCACGACTCAGCTGACAATAGCCTAACGCACTTTAGCGTTAGACTATTGTCAGCTCAGTTTACGGAAACTGTAAATTAAATTAAATCAAAATATGCGAGTTAATTCCGTTAATAGTTGTTTCATTCCAATTTACAATTCTTGATATTTTTAATAAGACAAGTAGAAAAAACGAGACCCCAGTGAGACTTGAACCCACACCTATGCCTGCGCGGCACGACACGGGTGTCACGTATTGAGTCTACGAAATTTGCTACCACTATTATTATTCTGCTTGTATACGAACTAAATTGTCGTTTTTAAACAAAAAAGTTTTACTACAGGTACCTATTAAGATTGGAATGAAACAACTTTAAACGGATTTAAGCCGCGTTTTTATTTTATTGGCTGATGTTTCGGATTCTTTACAGTTTCCATAATCGTAGCACGACTGAGCTGACAATAGACTAATGCAAAATATAATAACCGCAAAGGCATCATAAATTATTACTTATTAAGAATTTGCACTTTTTGACGATTTCGCGGTTATCATATTTTGGAAATAATTGTATTCGTCATCTCAGTTGACTACGAATTTGGGAACTGTAAAGTTTTCGAAACATCAGCCAATAAAATACACAACTTATATAATATGATAATTTCTGATGCCTTCGCGGTTATTACACATTGGAATGAAACAACTATTAACGGATTTAAATCGCGTATTTTTATTTTTATTTTATTTGCTATATAATATAGTTATTTACGAAACATAGCTTTAGCTATCCAATGGTCTAGTAACTTTATCTAGGATTACGACTCGGAGAAAAATTCTCAGCGCGCCACTGGATCTATTTCATACAGAAACTATAAACTTTCATATTAACTACGCCACTTACGAACTGTATGGTTAGCGTTTAGTACAAGCACCTGGCGAAGGGAGTTTATTCAGCAATTATAATTATTGAAATATATAAATTACGTACATTTGACGAAGTGATATACTTAATCAAATAAATATTAAAAAATAATATCCCATGCTTTTTAACTGGCGTATTTTTATTAAATAACACAAACTTTAGCATAAGACTATTGTGAGCACAGTCGTGCTACGATTATGGAATCTATAAACGTTTCAAAACGTCAGCCAGTAACATAAAATTACGCCAGTTAAATCCGTATAAAATTGTTTCATTCCAATGTATAACTATAATAACCGCGAAGGCATCAGAAATTATAATATCCCATCCTATCAATAGGTACCTATTATAAACGCGAAAGTTTGTAAGAATGAATAGATGTACGTTGGTTCCTTTTTCACGCAAAAAGTAATCAATGGATTCTGCTGAAACCTTACAATAATATAGCTTATATTAAATAAATAAATATCTTTGGGTAATTCGTACATAACAAATAATGAAACTAAGATTGTATAAGGTAAGTATTTCGTTTAAATAATCCCTACTAATATTATAAATGCGAAAGTAACTCTGTCTGTCTGTCTGTCTGCCTGTTACGCTTTCACGCTAAAACTACTGGACCGATTTTAATGAAATTTGGTACAAAGAAAGTCTGGAGCCTGAGAAAGAACATAGGCTACTTTTTAACCAACTGCAAAAAAGGAGGAGTTCTACGCGGACGAAGTCGCGGGTAGAAGCTAGTTGTAAATAAAGAATTAATTAATCGTAATAACTTACATATACTTAATTAAAGTTTCATACGAATGCCTTGATTTTAATTTTTAATTAAATTTTAAATACACCGTAATAAGAATAACCTTGTTTACTATACGAATGAATGTTGCCAGGAATTTCAACAATTACAAAAAGAAAGAAATTAAGGTGTAGACCTTCGACACTACTTAACGGGTAATCTAAAAAAACTATAAATTTAAATGTCACAGAACAAAACTATCTCATTTAAGTAGGGAAACGCATAGCTCACACAGACCACTGTACAGTCGTGTTTAAAAGTAGGTAAGAATTTTGAGAGCCTGTATAAGAAGCGACCTACTTCATAGGTAGGTTTAATTTTACAATTTAATATCCATCATATTAACCAGTACGGACTGGACATTGCCAATACAATTCGGCGGTTGGAGTCAATCAAGATCAAGCAAGGACGTGCGGTAAATGCTCTCAAATTTCTCAAGATTTGCCGTAACGAAAATCTTATTCCTACGTGCGTGAAGATAACACCGAAAAATGATATTTTTGGTAGTGATCGCATTCTCCAACAAGCCAGTAAAAAACTGTTATGCAAACTACTACAGAACAAAAGATTCGCTATACATCAATTCAACGGTCAAATAGAAGAATTAACCGAACATCTTAAGGTAAATCTAAACTGTACAGATTTTGTTGGATGTTTAAATATTATCAATAAACGATCAGCGTTCAAATTTCAACAATACAAAAACGCATTAATTGATAAATTAAATAAACTTAGAACAAAACGTAGCAGAAACGGAACGCAACCAACCGAAACGTCAAACGTCAAATCGGTTGTCAATTTATCAACAAAGAGTTTAGATAAACCTACTAGTGCAGTTTTAAGCAAGGGATTGAATTTTGCTGTGACTCCGCGTCGTATTCCTTTCGAAGAAATAATCTGCAGCGTTGAGGATTGTCTGGTAAAAAACAGCATCAAGAAACAAGATTCGGAGGCTATACGTCAAGATATATCGTCAGTCTTGCGTCGGAACAAGCTACCAAAATCGAATATTTCTCGTGCTGAACAGATCGCACTGAAGAACTTGCGAGAAGATCCGGATATTGTCGTCCTCCGTGCAGACAAGGGAAATGCGACCGTGGTTATGGACGCGTCAAGCTACAATGAAAAAATCACTACTTTGTTGTCCGATACAAACACTTATCGAAAGGTAAATAAAGACCCTACCGCGAAAATACTTAAGGCCACTTCAAACTTAGTGTCTAAATATTCCGAGAAATTGAAGCTTGACGTGAAAATGTTAATTCCTTCTTGTCCTAAACCACCTAGAATGTATGGTTTACCGAAGGTACACAAGACCGATGTTCCACTACGACCAATTGTTTGTCAGATCGATACACCAACTTACCGACTGGCTCAACATGTGGCGAAAGTGCTAGCTCCGCTTAGAGGAAACACACAAGCATATGTACGGGATTCTTACCATTTTGTTAGTGAGATTAAAGACCTACATCTCACTAATAATGAAACTATGGTCAGTTTTGATGTTCAGTCGCTTTTTACAAGCATACCTGTCAGAGACTGCATTGAAATTGTTCAAAGGAAGTTAAGGGAACATAACTTGTCATTAGAATATGCAGAATTATTAGAACATTGCTTGACATCAGGCTATCTTTTGTGGAATGGAGAGTTCTACATGCAAATCGACGGTATAGCAATGGGATCACCTGTCTCTCCCGTAGTCGCCGATATATTCATGGAGGACTTCGAGGAGCGCGCTTTACCTGTGGCCCCGGCTGTGCCGAAGATGTTTAAACGGTACGTAGATGATACTTTCACCATTCTTCCTAAAGATAGTGTTTCTGTTTTTCTGAACCATCTTAATTCCATTAATAGCAAAATACAATTCACAATGGAGTTAGAACATAATAATACCTTAGCTTTCTTAGATGTTTTATTGAAAAGAAAACCCAATAACCACCTAGGTCATACAGTGTATCGAAAGAAAACTCATACAGATAGGTACCTTAACGGTGATTCACACCACCATCCATGTCAGCTAGCTACCGTGGGCAAATCTTTGTTTCAGAGAGCACGTGGCATCTGTGACAATGAACACCTGGCTGTGGAGCTCCAGCATGTTAGAGAAGTACTACAGGCCAACAAGCTGGAGATACCACGCCAACGTCGCAGACGTCATGAAAAAGCAATTACAGTTGAGCGGAGGCCTGCCGTATTGCCATTTGTGAGAGGAGTTACAGACAAGATTGAGAAGATCTTGAAGCGTGTTTCCATCAAAACATACTTTAAACCGCTGAAGAAGATTTCTCAACTTTTGAGACCAGTAAAATGTAACATCCCCTTACAAGATGCAGGAGTATACAAGCTGGACTGTGATTGTGGTCTCTCTTATATAGGGCAAACAAAGAGAAGTATTGCTACTCGTGTGAAGGAACACATAGCTGATGTGAAACACCGCCGTTTCCGGAAGTCTGCAGTCTGTGAACATGTCATGGATAAACCCAACCACTCTATCCAATTTGATAAAGCCCAGGTCCTTGCGAAGGAAGTCCGTTACTTACCTAGGATGCTTCGCGAGGCAATTGAAATTCAAAAACACCCGAATTTCAATAGGGAAGATGGTTTCTCCGTTCCAGCAGCTTGGGATCCAGTAGTCCACCTCATCAAATCCTAAGCGGACAGAAGACTGCATAGACTTAGTTTTCATTTTTAATTTAATTGAATTTTTTGAATTTTTTGGTTTTGTATAATTTTAATTTTAATGTCATAATATTTTTTAATTTTTTAATTGTAAATTTATATATAAGTGTCCTAAAAAATGACTTTCTACTGAGTTTCTTGCGGCGTTTCTTCTCAGTAATGATGGTCTTTCCGAAGCGCTAGTAAC
Source organism: Polylopha cassiicola (assembly GCA_038024825.1). Classification (NCBI taxonomy): domain Eukaryota; kingdom Metazoa; phylum Arthropoda; class Insecta; order Lepidoptera; family Tortricidae; genus Polylopha; species Polylopha cassiicola. The sequence goes on along the minus strand of CP149044.1, from coordinate 6,303,986 downwards.
GCCCCCTATTAGGTTTTAATTGTAATGTATAAAAGTAAAATTTTTTGCGTAAAATGTAACAATAGTATTTCATAATTCAGAATAGGGTAGTTTTTCAAAATTTGTAATTTAAATATAAGGTAGTTTGCATAACTGTATAAATCACTTTAGCGTTAGACTTTTGTCAGCTCAGTCATGCTACGATTATGGAAACTGTAAAGAATCCGAAACGTCAGCAAATAAAATAAAATAAAAATACGCGAGTTAAATCCGTTAATAGTTGTTTCATTCCAATCCATCATATTATTATCATATTTATCTTACTTACCTTATAAATTTTAAAGATTGATCATAAAGTGTTATTGCTGTGCCGAATTTAATTTTTTGTACTTTTTATTTCAAACAATAAAATAAAATTACGTGAGTTAAATCCGTTTAAAATTGTTTCATTCCAAAGTGTTAAATTAAATATTATCAAACATAGCACGCAGTGCGTAACTGTACATTTCGTAATCATCTCATTTTTATTCGAAAGCAACCAAATATATCAACCGATATATCACCAGGCGACCGCGCCGTAACTCAAGCGACTTAGTACAGAATACAGATACTATTAATTAGACATCGATATATCTTATTTGTGTTTTTCACCTCATTCACGATACCGAAATCTCTCTCGTATGTTTTAATTACTGTCGGCGAAGTTTTTTTTTTTTAATTTGTTTATTCTTTTGTTTTAGTATTACGGTAATACTCTTGTTCTTTATAGTACCTAAGTAATAATTTCTGATGCTTTCGCGATCCGTTAATAGTTGTGCCATTCCAAAGTACCTAAGTATTTAATACTCGGCCAAAGTCACCAACAAATTGTTAATAGAACTCATAGTAAGTTTGTTATAAAATTACAAAGTCGTACCTGTTTTGTTTTTTTAGTCGTACCTATGACGTGAAATATTACAAAGGTGCAATTTGACTGTTGTTATGAAAATAAAACAATTATATCTTAATGATGTGGCTGCTAACCGATCAACAAATCAAAAAGCACCAGCTTTCCAATAAAAAAAATCATTATATATAAACTATAGGGCTCAAACATGTTTAAGTTGATTATAAGTTAGATAGGAACAAATGCTCATATAGCTGCACATATATCCTTGTTTAATAAGGAAAATAAGACAACGCTCTAAGCACTGATTTTGCTTCTTGGGATCCGCGAAGTTGCCTCAAACATAGTGCATAGTTTATACCAGCGGACCATTGTCAACACCATTAGGCCGACTCATAAATACCTCGTGTTTGTAGCCTGAGGTGAAAAGCGACCGCAGTCACACCCTATTGTAAAAACCAATGCCGTTTCGAAACTTTCTACAGTAAAACACGGACTCAAGACGAGAGCGACCGGCGTTCCTTGCCCCTGTATCCAAAATTGCTATAACTTTTCTGTTAAGGAATTTCATAATCTCATTATTATTGTAAAAAAAAGAAAAAATACCAGATGTAAGTATATATTCACATTCTGGTTTTAGAATATAGGCACCATATTACAGAGATGATGTCTCTGTTAAATGGTGCCTATTCCCAAACATGATTAGGCTTATTCTTGCCTAGTCATCTGTGTGTTTATAAGGTCATTATAGAAAAGCAAAGCTACATCATTAAAATTGTTCAAGTAGGTACGATTCTTTTAGAGCTACTAATACTATTTATGATAACAGTATTTTTACTAAATAAAGCCGAGTGTACTATAATTGTAATTTTGCCCCTAACACTAAAACAGCGAAATACATATTTTGTCAAGAGATCGATCAGAAAAATCTTAATTGAATGAGCAGCCTACTAAGGCGTGCTTAATATAATAATAATAGCATACTCTAAGTAGGTACGACCATTAAAATCAATTTAACAGCCGTTGTCAGTACCTACTTCGCCGCAGTTTCTAAACTTGCGACTAACCTCAACTGTTATGACATGTCATGCGGTCTGCACGGTCCATATGTTTTATATAAAAAGGTCATACGTAGGGAAATTTTGCAATTTCACGTGTTTTTAAGCAAATTGTTACATCGCATTTGAAAGGACGTTTATATCTGTTGGTTCACGGTGTTTTAAACTGCGTTGTAGGTGAATAATTTGTTCAAAATCACACAGATTTCGGTGACCAATCAAATAGGTAGCTTATTTTCCATACCTGTTTATTGATTGTACGGAACGTTTGCTTTCCACCTGCTTGTACAAATTTAGGTACTGGTACTATGATAAGGTTAAAAGGTGACGATGATGTTGAAAGGAATTTTAAACATTTTTGATGGTAATACGGAAATATTAACTTTAAATCTGAAGACCTAATCGCGGTTGCCGGAAAATCCTTCAACAATGTAAAAAAAAATTATCAATTTATTACGGTATTCGGTTAATTAGGCACAAAATCGATCCATCTCAACGTACTGTCAATTCGATAAACTTGTTCGGTTTGCATATAATTAATTAGGCATATCTTTTAATCCTCGCATGCGGAATTTTAAACAACCATTCGTATTCTGTAAATATCGGCTAAAGTCCATTGTTAACAATATTATATTTACGAACAATACCTAAGTACGCGTAAACTTTTACATCCGGCCCGAAGGACTAAAAATGAAAGTTGGTCTGAAAATACCAACCCAGGCAGCACAAGTTCTATATACATATAAGCTTTACAAAGCCTGCGGCTTCATGTATTTGCTGTTATACAACCTCTGTATAGCTTATATAGATCTCGAGCACGGCTAAAGATGTTGAAAGACAATCTTGTTTCAATATTAAGTTCCTTGGAGTTTTGATATCTGCACTATTTGCAAAATTCTTCTCCGTAATATACTGCCCTATAATTTTATACAGCTGTTAAAAACCTTAATTACTAAAAATCCTCTTTAATAATAATTAATTCAAAAAAACTTCAATGCCGCAACGAAAAATCAAGTCACAAATTAATTTGGAGTGTCTTCCTAAAATTAATTGGCACCAATAAAACATTGCGCATGGCTAAGAAGCCTCAAGGCTGGAACATAATTTGATTAAGAAACGACGTGATGTGATCCATCACCGCGATCATGATCATCATGCGTCGATCATAATCATCATATGAGATGTATCTGACGTGTAAGGGATCAGATATCGTGATATATTTATGGCATGTGTTTAAGATAGGTCACGGATCTGACAGTAGATCAAGTTGTAGTAAATACTGTTGATATAATTTATACGATGATTCGATTGTAGTTGAAGTTTAGTTAACCGGCAAAAAAACTGTATAAACATATGTAATCCGTCAAAGTGGTACCCACTCACACAGTCTTACGAACATCAGAAAGTGGCTGGTCTTAAAATTACAGTCAGATCCTTTGCATTGTAAGTCACGAATGTGACTTACTTACGGGGCTGGTAGAATTACCAGCCCCGAATAATGGAATAAGAATTCTTAATACAAATGTCAACTAGGTATGCTGCCTCGGGTCGGTCAGGGCTAAAAACCCTAAACCCAACCTAAAGGCGTCCGGTTTTGCAGTAAAGGCCCATTAGCTGGCCAACTGCGCTTCAGTATTCAGTTGAAAAAAAATAGATATGAGGTTTATTGTGACGTAAACCAATACTATGAATGTAGGTATATAAAATGCTCTAAACTATATGAAATAACTAAATAGTATTATTCCAGTAGGAATGTAGATTGTAGATTAAATAAATTTGCTGTGACAGACGAAAATATCTACAGACACACGAGTAGGTAATCCTAGAGTAATCCTATAAGGATTTAGATTTTTCTTTCAGAAGTAAGTACGTAACTCAAATAATATAACTACATACATGTACAAACGGCTTAACATAATGTAACTTTCTCATCTTACCAAAATTAAATACTTATTATGAATTCAGATGTGTAACACAATAAAAACGAAAAAGAATATTGTTTAAAATTTTCATCATGTATCTGTCATGCCGGTTCCGCGTTATATCATAGTGGATTTGATTTGATAATTAGATAAGCATTATTTTGAATGCTTCCGTTGACAATTTACCTACCTAATTATAACACTATGACATAATATCTGATTCAGAACATCATAAGAAAAAAAATGACCTTTTCTAACTAACAAGAAGTCATTATTTAAAGTCATGTTTATATTTTAAAAGAAACAGATTATTATTTAGGCAAGACATTAACATATAAGTTAAGACATCTTCAGAAATCTTACCTTGCTTGCCGCTATTCGAATCAGCTGATCGACCGGAAATCCCTGGATATTTTCGAAAAAGATAAAGAACCGCTGTCCACTCGCTATAAATAAATTTTGTTCTCCATGTTACACATAAGCACAGTTACACTAAACCACAAGAATTAATAACAGTTTATAAAAAAAATTAAACAAAAAGTTTTTAGTCAAGTTCTTTAAAAAGTTCCGAACGCGCGAAATCGTTTCTTGAACGTGCGTATGCGCGCGTTCCGGTTCAACCCGAGGCTCACTCGGATGCGGTCGGTGTGCGACTGTAAAACTCATCTTGCACCTCGCGATCACCGAAGAAGATACATCTTGCGTCTCGCTCGCACACACGCCGAACCAGTATCGCGGTGCTACTCTTTCTTATTATCAGAGGTTAAACCCGGCTCATCAGTCAGTGCGAACGCGGCGGTCGTATGGGAAGGTCGCGTAAACCGTTACTTTCTCTAGTGACCATAAAGCACGGACTGTATGGCAGCCGCATCGTACGAGTTGTTTATTTGAATACGAGTAACGGCCTCAGGCGCTTTAAAGCTTTTTATAATTTCAAATAAATTATGAAATATCGTTTTTATTATTATTTTTCAAATATCGCGATGTTTTTTTTATTTGCAAAATATAAAAAAGTAGGTCACCACCAATATATAGAAATAATAACAGATATAATTAGCATATCGATCGAAATTCGAAACTAGATCGCGGCCGAAATCCGACCAATCCGGTGGTCGCGAAATGACAAGCTCGCTAGATCATTCGTTTAGATTCGTATGCGCACGGTTTGCCGCGATTGGCGTGTTTAAGCCACGCCTGGTACCGTTAAGGGGGGCATTGACTGCCCTAAAGTGGGGATTTGTAGATCAATCGTAATAAGTGGGGGGGTAATTGTTCGATGATTGGCGTTAATGAAGGCGCATGCGTTTGTATGCATTTTGTTATAAGGTGCAGTTTATAATTTTTTGAATCCTCCTGTACCTGCTACATGTAGATACCTACATATTATACACCTGCACTAATTGGATTAATTTATATGGATCTTATTGCTATCTTTAATACCTTATAAAATTGTAATTAGTTATGTAGGTACATCCCTTTCATATTTTTTATTAGTGTCACCTTATTATTAATTAATGGTAATGATCGAATTTTAATTAGTATCAGTCACATTTCAAAGCGTTTATATTTTCTTTCCACATCAAAATTAATCACACCTAATAATTCAAAATAACTCTCATTTAACGTTTCAGATACCTTGACCACATCCAAAACCAGTGCCGTTATCACCAATCACGATTCCTTTATTGCATCATCGAGAAATTTCTAAAATCCTTTAAATCTACGCGGATTTCAAAACAATATCTCAACGTCATAGCACAAGCTAGTTCTAAGTGAATTCAAACACCTATGTTCCTTTACTGCGTTGCGAAAGGGGTCGGAGGTCGCGTGGCGAAACTGCGGGTTTTATGGTTCAAACCATTTCGATGCTAGTCATTAACTCGTGTTCGCATTGCTGTACTGAGGTACAAATTTTATTATTTTGAAATTGAAATTATAATGTGGACTGTGCAATACTGTGCTGTCCAACCCTCTAGAGCGTCAGTGATAAAATGATGTTGAAAATGTAGTGAATAAGGAAGCCAATGTGATAGCATCAGTTTGATAATTTCTAATGCCTACGCGGTTATTACACATTGGAATGAAGTTTAGCGTTAGAATATCATTAGCTCCGTCGGGCTACGAATATGGGAATTGTAAAACTTTGGAAACGACAGCAAATAAAATAAAATACGTAAGTTAAATGCGTTATAGTTGCTTCATTCCAGGTTTTAGTAATTTTGTGGGGATATTTTTCTGCATTATATTCATGATCTGTAGACAAGGCAATAGATAATAGAGAACGAACGTAACGAATGCAAAATTGTGCGAACTTCACATGGACTAACGAAAACTCACGTCAGTTTTCGTTCCCTAAATTAATTCCATAAAATGTTGCACACTTACATTTCGTTCGTTCGCTATTATTAATTGCAATTCGTCTAGGAGCATGTAAGACTTGTTGATTCTATTTATGAAATTACTAGCTTCTGCCCGCGACTTCGTCCGCGTGGAACTCCTCCTTTTTTGCAGTCGGTTAAAAAGTAGCCTATGTCCTTTCTCAGGCTCCAGACTATCTTTGTACCAAATTTCATTTAAATCGGTTCAGTAGTTTTAGCGTGAAAGTGTAACAGACAGACAGACAGACAGACAGAGTTACTTTCGAATTTATAATATTAGTAGGGATAGTAGGGATTCCCGCAATAAACATGTTCCAGTTCTCATTGCAATAATAATACAACTGTAACGTATTTAACGCTCGTATATTGATTTTATGCTAACGTTAAATCCGATATACTTAGTTGTTTTATTCCAATAACGGCGAAAGCGTCTTAAATTGGTATGTTCCTTATGTCGTGCATTACATTCAGGCATAATTTGATGAATATAGGAATTGCCTGGTACTGTATAATATGTAAATACGGACTGGCCCGCACCTGGTTTTATATCTAGTGGGATATCTGGTGTTTGTTGTAGAAGAAAAAATAATATGCAATACATTTAAACTTATTTGCTATAAAGACGTCACTAAAAAGTATAAAAGTATAAAAGTCACTAAAAGAAAATAATATAAGTAAATGTATTTTCTAACTAGATGTAAGTACCTATCTAATACACAATTAGGTACCTATTCCAATCAGACCAAATTTAGTTTAGTGTATAGGTTCTAAACTAAATTTGGAATTGAAATATTTAGATATATTTTATTATCAGTAGGTAATATTAAAATAAATTTATTAATAAAAAATCTTGCACGTTAATAACCGTTTCTATTTTTCGTTCGTATCCAAATTATGTTTCTAATTAGATTTAGAATAAGTTACCCCTTATTGGAATAAATATACCAATTTGAAATAAGTATACTAACTTTTCAACAAATTAATTAATTCATGTACTTTACTTTTACATAATAAAACAACCTTGAAACTAAATAAGTATACCTACCTTAAAATCACCTATATTTAAATTGCTCTAATACTCTAATACCGGTTATACACGTTTTCAACGACTACTTCGATGTTACAATAAAATAGTACGTTCTAGTTGAAAGATATATTAAAGAGCAAGACTTAATACTAAAAAACAAAACAATATCATAAAAAACCATAAACAATTATAAAATATACATTCTATATAAAAAGGTTCGCCGACACACGTGATGTACGCGATTTTAATTCCCATACAGTCTCTATCTATACAATTTTCCTTTAAGGTTCTTGATCGCAGTTAATGCGCATGCTTCCCTGCGCGTGCGGCGGTCGCGTCAATCACAGCCTAGCAGTTCACACCGCCGCCCACAGGTGGCGTTACTGGTATCGTTTTATTCAAACACTACATTAAAAGTTATAAAATATATATGCACCTCCCTAATACGTATTGTAACTATACGATAAATATTTGCTAATTTTATGTATGTGAATTTTACCTACTTTAAATTAATAGTATTACTTATACTGTAATAAAAAATAACTTAAGCAGAACCCAATACGATAATTACTGTAATATATAAAACGAAATTATTAAGTATGAGTATGTATAGTATGATATGTAAGTGCGAACGAGAATCTGTTGTTTTGTTTATTGCCTACTCTTTAAGAACTAAATTGCTAAAGCTACTTTTATGAATTTAGGCATAGAGACGTTATAGAACTTTTTAATCGGATAAAATATAAAAATCACACGGGATAATAATTAAAAGTCTAAAAGTTTATTAAATTCCATGCTAGTTATTTAGTCGAAATTCAATGTTTTTCTTTCTTTCTGCTATGACGTTAATGTCAGAAAGTATACGTCAAAATTGACGTTCACTTTAAATAATTGTGTTGTTAAATGGTATCTCTTGACATAAACAAGTAGGTACTTGAAACTTTATGTCAGTTGTCAGAAATCAGTAAATTATACAAAGAGGTTTATGAGTGCGGTTTTAGTAGGTCGTTTACAAGTCATTTTACTAACTACGTGACTGCAATGGAAATATGTTAGTCATTTGAAGGGTTGTTAACATAAAAGTAAGTCTCGGCTAATTTATTTGCCAGTTTCTTGCAAATAGATCTAATTATGGAAAATTAATATCACGAAAAAAGTTCGTTAAGTGTATTCTTTATAACTAAACGGTTAAACCGATTTTAATGAATTTTGATTTTGATATAGATAAGACGTTGTAAGTATCTGCCACAGTTTACTTTAATAATTTCTGAAGTCTTTATTCCAAATGAAACAACTATAACGGAATTAACTCGCGTACTTAATTCATTTTATATGTTGATGTTTGGAATACTTTACAGTTCCCATTTTTGTAACCGACTGACCTGAAGATAGACTAACACTAAAGAGATTTTACATTAAGCAAACCACCTAACCTTTAGTTTGAAATTACAAAATTGTACTATGTACCTACTACACTTTTGTGTGTATGCCTACACATACCTACGGGAACATATGGGAATTATATTCTATTCCAAAATTCGCAGGTGAAACCGTGAGCACAGCTAGTTCCCCCACATTCATACGATACACAGGCCACATTTTGGCAGTTAACTTTTTATAACCATGTTTTGTGAAAAATAAATCCACAGATACGTGGAACAAAGGGTACAAGAGCGTGTCATTAATTTCATTGACGTATCGCTCCATATTTTTATTGCCGATACATTCTTAATGCTGGTGGAGGACATTATAAAACATGTCACTGAATTTTAGAAATCCGTGTTAAATTAAAAATAAAAGAATGTATTTTTTCTATTGCGTAAGTTATGATAAACATCGGTAATATAAATTAGTACCATGAATGAAAGATAGAATAAAGTTATTTAATATTATTATTATTGTTACTACTAATATACAATGAATGTAACGCAAAACAGATTAAACCGATTCTAAAATTCGAATATTTTCTGTTTTGAAGTAATTTGGATACCTACACAGTATTATTTTGTGTTGTTCTATTTATGTTTGTCGTCGTAGGTATTTTATAGGTTTTTACATTATTAATTTTGTTTTAATATTATAATAATATATATATATTACTATACCCCGAAAATAAGTTCTACCTCCTCTTTGACCTCGCTAAGGGATTAATGTTAATAAAACACGTCACTAATCTTCCATCAATTCAGTAAAATAATATTAAATTACCTAATGGAAAATTATAAATAAACTGAATCAAGGAGTCACTTTGTCCCATATAAAATTTTGCCCTTCTTTTACACCCTTAAAAGGTAAAATTTGCTATCGGGTGCCTAAGTCATACAAAGAACACATCCTCCAAAATGCAGGTCTCTAGGCTGTGCTTGTAGTCAGTCAGTCAATAATTTCATACGTAAATTATGTATAGAAGATACGGAACCTAATATTTAACAACATTCTGTCTTGACCAGTCCCTAATATCATTCGCCCACGCGTCGTAACATTTTTTGCGAGCCTTCTTTGATTAATGCTCTCGATTGTAGCTATTGTGTTTTATCGTTTTTGGAGCATCCTTCAGTGCGTGGGATATTTAGAATTTTTGGCCTTTTTAAATGATTTCTAAGTAAAGGTATCTGGTTTGGGTACAGTATTAGTTTTGCGCCAAGTATTGTTCAAGTTTAGAATTGAAGTTAAAGGCTGTTTAAATGATAATTATGATAATATAATAAATTGAAAAAGAGTTATTATACCTATTTAGAAATTATATATTTAGGTATATTATTATTTTACTACAAATTTAGGTATGTATATGAATTGTACCTACCTGAAATTATTTTAAGTTATTAACAATTAAATATAATATGTTTGATTTTTTAATAATATTAAAAAAATGCTTAAATGTACCAACACGTAAATTACATGTAACAACAGTAGAGGTATATAAAATGATTATGTAAAATGACGACAATATATGTACCTACCATCATATATAGACTTGTAAGGTGCATTTGACAGATGCAATGCAAGTGACAGCTGCGCGTACACATTTCATGAAACCATTTTTTAACCAGCCATGAAGATACAAATCTTTCATACAAATCAATGATTGCACTATAACATACTTCCAAACGTTTTACAATCAGCGTGACACCAACCATTTTCACCTCAATCCAAAACTCTTCAAAGTCATCTCAAAACTTTACAAGTAAGCAGATCTAATTGAAGTACCGACATAAATAATTGAAAGTAATATGTTACTGACAAAGTTAACAATGAACGGTGACACCTTGGCGAATGACGGAGGTACTTATATTTGCAATATTGTTAAGAATGAACGCGTTGTGACCAATATCAGATAATGCAATCGTTTGACACGATCTCTCACAATATTTTGAACAGCTTTTTGGAATATGGGCGTATTGGAGTATAACGTCGGCGTCAGTGCAGGACCTTCTAACTACAAGTTTTTATATATGTTTATGTTTTTATACATTAATTAGTTCGTATTGCTTTTAGGACAGTTTTATTGTCTACTGTAAAATTTACTTTTTTGCATTTAGAAGGTCCTGCACTGACGGCGACGATAAGCTGAAGCGTGGGTGATGCTGGAATGATTATAATAGGTATATTATTTTACTAGCAACACAATTTTTTATTGCCGTGTGAGATAAATAAGATCAATTAATTTCAATTTTTTATCATAAATAGGTAATTTTCCTCTTCAAATAAAATGAAAATGCTCTTAATTTCTGGCGCCTTCGCGGTTATTACCTACAAATTGGAATGAAAAAAATATAACGGATTTAACTCGCGTATGTTATTTTATTTATTGACGTTTCGAAAACTTTACAATTCCCATATTCGTAGTACGACTGAGGCGTTAAAGACTTTATTTATGTTTGAAATATTTTAAAACACTAATAGATATAACAAAAATAAAAAAAAGTTATAGCTACCTACCTACTGAGAGCGATTGTTTCATACAGATTTGTATAGAAATTGCTATCTCTTATGACTTACGCTTTTATCAAGTGCCCAAGTTAAATGGACAATGAAATGTTAAGTGGGGGGTCCGCGCGACCCCAAACATTATGTTGAACAAAAACGTGTCAATATTTTGAACAATGTTTTCGTTACCATTGTGGCCAGCGAAGATAAATTGCCATCGCTTTTCACATAATAATCTATAATTTGTTGGATTAGTTCACTGAATTAAATTAGCATGGACATGATTCTTTAAAAAATAAGTAATTTAGTGATAATTTTATTTTTTGCAAAAAGATATACCTACTATAGATAGTCTTTTAAATGTGAAAACTATAAATTTCTCCTGTTTTATTGATACACAATATAAATTCACCAAAACAAATTATACATTAAGTACCTATCTGTACACAATATAAGTGTAGGTTGACCTAAGTACCTATTTAAAAAACAAATAAAAAGTACTAAAAAAAAATCCTCACTAGTCCAACACGCTTGTCCAATAAAGCTACCGAAACCACAGCCGTTTACGAGCACCGCCTACCTCATAACCCATTGTCATCAGCCATCTGTTTACAAAATTATAAAAAGAACTGTTTTTATATCTGTGACAAAATATTGAGGGGTCCTAACGACCCCGCGGGCCAGGTGGAGATCCTATCTATTGGACGCTGCGGGTTGCAACCAAACGGTTGTAAATCCATACTGAGATGATAATCTCGCATCTTGACAAATAGATTGATTCTATGATCTTGATTATGGTATTGTTTATTGGGTCAATCTAAATACCTTTAGTAATGCGTAGCTGGTAAATACTTGGGGGTCTAAAATCACTGCAGTTTGTATTTCACTAAATATATTTACGTAAATGTTTTTCACAGGGTTAAGTGTAAATAGGTACTGAATATGAAGGAGTTATACCCTTTTTCACTAGGACGCCAGAATTGATATAGAGTTATCAAAAATTCTAGGGGATTCCCACTCCAATAGTTTAGGTATAATATTCTAAAATGGGTTTTTTTCGACAAATATCGAGGGTGTATCTTTTAATTGAGTTGCTTAGTAGTTAGTTTTTTCACATCTCCTAGAGACAGTAGACCTGAATATTTTACATGAATTTCAGCTTGATACCTACTTCTACGCGTTCCTAACAAAAAGGGCCTTGGCAAACAGACAGACGGATAACAAAGTGATCTTATAAGGGTTCCGTTTTTTCTTTCGAGCTACGGAACCACAAAAAGCGATAATTTTAGTGATTCTCAGCATTTAAACAGGTCGTGTGGTGTGTATTTTTTGTAGTTCAACATGAGAAGGGCTCGTAACAGTAACCGCAGTTTTCCCGCCCCCGTCTGTTTCCAATGGAGCAGCACAATTACGCGTATTCACGCGTAGACACTCGTAAACGAGTTAATGGTGCAGCAAACTGCATGCTATACAGGGTGAACTGCGTTTCACAAATATATAATCTACGACTTCAGCTCCGTTGCTACGATGGGAATTGGAAAATTTTCAAAACGTCAGCCAATAAGATGCAATGTGCGAGTGAAATCCATTTATAGTTGTTTCATTCTAATGTGTGATAACCGCAAAGGCATGTAAAATTATAAAATTTACGATCACTTAGCTTTCGTTATCGTTATTACACGAAGATTTAGAATAACACAATAGATGAGGACTGGGTAAAGAGGAGGTTATTCTATTTGGTCCGTCAGTTACATTTTTAAAAGTTAATGGCCGTATTTGTTATTCTGTCAAACAAAAAAAGGGCAAAGATAAGTGCTTCTAATATTCAGGAGTGACGTCATAATATAGTACAATCTGTACAATTTGCACCATAAAGTGATGTCACGAGCAACGAACTTTTGAAGTGCCTTTCTATTAATTTCAGATGCCTTCGCGGTTATTACACATTGAAATGAAACAACTATTAACGGATTTAACTCACGTATTTTTATTTTATTTTATTTGCTGACGTTTCAGATTCTTTGCAGTTTCCATAATCGTAGCACGACTGAGCTGACAATAGCGTTAGACTATTTAATACGCGAGTTAAATCCGTTTATAGTTGTTTCATTCCAATGCTTATTTATCTATTATGATTATGATAAAATATGATTTGAAATATGATTCACTTTTACGTATCTTACAATGAAATATTGATTTACTCCATTCATTACATCGCAACTACCGCAAACTTCCATCAAAACGCATCCAGCAATTCAAAAACACCCGACACAAAACACACTGTGCGCACACATCGTTTTTCAACAATTTAGTCACAGTGTATGTCCGGGCAAGAAACAGTAGGTGATAAATCCCCTGTTTCTTACTCTGCGCCATTGTCAATTTTCTATTGAGGACGCGCTATTGTTGCGCGGCAGTTCGATTTTGCTCGGATTTGTTTACGTTCGGTTTAAGTTCAAAGCGAATACATTTGACTTGACTTAGCCTTGACTATTGTCGCAGTTCATGAAGACACAGTTTTAACATTGTAATAATTCGTTGAAAATTTTATAGCAAGACACTCAGTGCCAGCGTCGAACTGTTTAACTTGACAAGGGATAGAGAGAGATTTTGTGGATTTGACCGCGAACCTCTAAAGAAGTAGGTACTAGAAGAAAAAGGAGAAATACTAGAAATATTTTCATAGTTTCAAAGAAAAAGTAGGTAGTTATTAGTAGTAGTTATTATCTACATATAATGGGCGAAAACCTATGTCCTATCAATTCGAGTATGAACCTAAAACTCTCTTAAATCTCGAGAGCTATAACTGTATTTTACCATCATTGAAAAATAAGCTATAGGCCTCTGATAGGTGAAACATAACAACTAGACTTATTTGACAGGCAATAGCGGCCATTAAACAAATTAGCAAGATTTTTAAGACATGTGGATATTACGCCGATTACACTGATATTATACGGAAGTATAACCACCGCGACAGTCTTTATCTTCCACCATCCACCAATATGTAGTGTGTTCGATTTTACTCGGATCCATACCAACAATGCGGCTTCGTTAGCGCATGCGCGAAACATAGTTTTACGTCACTTTTTGTGCTAGCCATTATACATTTTAACTTTACGGTGAGTATTAACCTTTACGGCCACGGGTAGAATTCCTCTGCTTTTTATTGCTTCTAACTTTCTAGTTTGTCATTCGCTTAGTGTTGGAGGCGATTTTAGTGTAACAAGTTCCTAGAAATGTACCTATCATGAATAGGGACAAATATTATGGTAAAATTTTCATCGACGCAAACGTATCATTAAAAACAAAGCACAAATCCAGTCCAACTCTATTACGGGATAGGTGGATAGTTAATATTTCAATATCACTACATAATATAAAACAAAGTCGCTGTCGCTGTCTGTCGATCCCTATGTACCTATGCTTAAATCTTTAAAAATCGCAACGAATTTTGAAGTGTTTTTTTTTTCATAGATAGAGTGACTCTAGAAGAAGATTTATAGCATCCGTGTGAAGTCGGGGCGGGTAGCTAGTATTTCCAAAAAAGCTTATGTTGCTAAACTCTAATAGATGTCTACGGCGCGATTTGTTTAGGTATGCAAAATTTACTCAATTTTAATAGCTGAATACGTATGTCAACACACGTCTTATTCATCCGTAACATTGTAAGTTTTTGTAATTAAGTACGTACATCACAGAGCATAATAAGTAACGATTTCCCTGAAATGCCTAAGTCTAAGTCGTGAGCAATAAAGCGAACATTAACTCAAAATAGCTGCAATGAAATGCAGTGAAGGGCAGTGCGTGGGAGGTGTTATTGAAACAATAGGTTGTGGGTTCAAATCTATCCGACTAATACGGGTATAAGTTATCTTCGTATCATAGAATTATAAGTGACATGGATGTCAATTAGATAAAGGGCTTCGAAGCTGATAACATGCTTAATTTTTTCTTTGGCTTATTTGACTTTTTCCGTACTTGGTGTTTTTCCAACTATGAACTATGAACACACAGCCAAAGACAAAAGTCTATAAGATAATGTTTTTGGTTATTTTTGAATAATACCTACCTATGTTTTTATTAATAATTATGACGGTTACAGAAACGGTTTTCTTGGTTTGGATTTCTCGGTTTTTTTATAAATATTTATACAAAATCTAATAATACTAATATTTAATTATCCCATGACATTTAAAAAGCAAACCAGATTAAATTAGATTGCAGCATGAATCATACATTACTCCATAAAGTTATTACTCCATAGCAACGTGTATTTATGTTCAGCCGATGACTCTTATTATACATTTAACTAGGTATCCTGACATTTGATCTCCTCAGGCTAGATCCAGGCATGACCTAAAATGAACTTAGTAATGAAATGTGCACTTCAAGGGCGCTGCGTGGGCGCATGCTTAAAACCGAGTTATGATTCAAACTCATGTCTGAACGACTGTGAAGAGGTTGGATAGTGAATGGAGAGACCATGGGATAATTTAACTTTAAAATAATAGTAGGTTTATAGTATTTGTTTTTCATAAATAGCTAATTACGGGAATACCCATGCCTATTGATATTGACATGACAATTGCAGTAATTAGGTAAGTACGAGTAAGTACTTTTTTCCTTTAATTTGCAATTCACAAATCAATATTTTCTCTTTAATAATGCCTGACGCCATTACCTATTGCAATGGCACAAAACAAAGTAAAAACAAATTTTAACTATTTTAAAATATATGTAGGTATTACTAAGCTATTTTTTTTTGGTACGATGTTTCAATCGGAATTCATTAATATTGGTTTTAATATCATTAATTTAATGAGAATACAGACAACTTACCTACAATTATCAATAATATAGAAATTAGATTTAATAAACAAATTAACAATTAGGCACTTAAATTGTTATTTTAATGCAAAATTAGGTAGGTATCACATCTATCCCTTTACAAAAACTTTTCTCTAATAAAACATTTTGCTCGTAATTTCTATTTATACTGCATGTATTCTCACATCGATGTGACAACCTTGGCAGTATGATTTAGGTACTCCACCGGACTTCATTATCATATCCAGACATTCGGTGACTAATGCTCTTATTACGACAGCGAGTACTTAATGTAGTTGATTACTGTTTGGGTGCATATTAAGAGTGCATATTGCTTTAATAGGATAGTGACGCGAACCTTTGTTACTCCAATTACGATTCTCAAACGTCACATTTGAATTTGAATTCGCGTGGTCATATATTTCGAGTTGCGTCATTATTCTTTTAAAACATCGATGTGTTTGCATATTAGTAGAACATCATAACCTCATTTCTGATGCCTTCGCGGTTATTACACATTGGAATGAAACAACTATAAACAAAAAACTTAAACTTTAACGTTAGACTATCGTCAGTTTAGTAGTGCTATTATGGAAACTGTAAATATTCGAAACGTCAGCCAACAAAAAAAACGAGTTAAATCAGTTTATAGTTATTTTAATAATATAATGTGTAATAACCGCCAATGCTAAAGTATATAGTACCTACCTACCTACTAAAAGAAGTATGAACATACATACAAATATAATATGTTGTACTTAAACCAAAGATTTACACAAACTTTTTCCAAACTTTTTTTTTTATATTGGAAAAGTTAAACGTCATTGTCATGTTGAACCTAAACGTGTTTGGGCATTGTGGTTATTATTCACAAGTATAATAGGTTGTAAGTAGCAGGAGTATTGGATATTTACTTATAAGTAATTTATTACAACGAACGACATTTTGGTGTTGATCATAATGTAGTAACCCTTACAAAGTAGGTTAGGATTGCGCGAAACTGGTAGTTTGTTACCGTCTCATAAATTAGTCTAGTTATTTAAATGTCGCATTAAATTCTGAATGATTGCTGTTTACAACCTATTTAGTAGTGGGAAGTATTAAACTTACTATAAACTTACTATTACTACTTATGTTGATAACCTATTAGTCTAGTGGTCATAAGCCTTGAATACGAAATCGGAGGTTGCCGGTTCGAATTCTGCTAAGGACAGATATATATCAGTATGATGAGTACGAGCATCGACCATATATTATTGTACCCCAGTCTTGGATGTCTTATATTATCTAGTATTCATAGTACAAGCTTTGTGTAGTTTGGGACTAGATCAATGTATATTAATTATCGAATACCTACATTTATTATTATTTTAATATTCAAAATCATATCTAAAATTAACTAAGTGTTTTAAATTGGTCTCTTATTTTTTATACCTTTAGTTTATTTGTAATCGATTTTGATAATACTTTTAAAATATGAAATAAATAAATCTATGACATATATACTGGAAGAACTCCATAAATTTTAAATAGATACTTTGCAACAATGTGTAGTTAATAAAAGTCGAATTCTCTATTAAATTCGTATTTAAAGGGCGTTACAAATTGTCAAAGATTCTGTCGCGCCCCAAAAATTCAAAAACGACTTTTTAAATCGTTCCAATTCCGTTTCATACAAAATTTATAGGCACTTACAATACGCGTTGCTTGCCTTTTGCTCAAAAACTATAAATTGAAAATCGACTTTTTGGTAAGCAGTTAAGATTGAAATTCCCTTGAGAATTGGTTGTCAAATTTAGTCAATTGTTATTGAAAGCATTATTTTGCTTTAAATATGAGATCACGCTTCATAAATAAAATTAGCTGTATGTCTACCCTAGTTAACCCGTAATGTGAGGGGTGAAAATATTTTGACATTTATTTTGAACTTGACACAGACACATAAAGGAAAGTACTTACTAGAAATTCCACATCCATAGAGCATAGATCTTGCTTTGGTCTATTGCGTTAAAGACTAGGTTGAAACATAGATAAAAATGAAACATTAAAAAATCTGACATCTGCGAGCGATTCCGGCGTGCGCGTGTAATGTTCTGCACAGACAAAGTCGCAGGCTGAAGCTAGATATCAAAAACAAAAGATCATAATGCACAAGACAACAGTCAGCAAGCAGACGTGAATACGTAGGCTACCTATATTTGGAAAACCGTTGACACTTCTATTCCATTTTATTATTTAATACAAAAAGTTAAAAATTTCAAAAGACCAATAACCAGGTTCATGCGCATATAAATCATTATACATCGTCGCCCCTCAATAGGTACTACAGGAATGGTAGCAATGCACAATACGATGATTTGTTACCGGCTTGCCCCATAAATAAACACGGAATGTAGATATTCAACTTAGTGGGAAAAAATCTTTATTTATTGGGATATACGGACCGATAAGATCTAACGTTATTTATATTTTTGTCAACACCGCTAAGTGTTCTGGAATTATGGTTAGTATTTGGAGTTATTGTGGTATTTTTCGGGATGAATTAAATTATAAATGAGTGAGAAAGGAGATTATTGTAAACTTAATCGAATTTTAATAAAAGAAAACTCCGACAACAAGAACTAAACAAAAGAACGATTATCTATTTTTTGTTTTTACAGTTAAATACTTTTTTGTTTTGTCGTATTAAAGTACCTAATGTAGGTATATTATTTACTATTAAATATGTTTTTCCACTGTTAAATAATACAAAGGCTTAAGAGTCTCCTTTCAGGAGTCTCGCCACCCGTCCGGTTTTGCAGTGAAGGCCCATTAGTTGGCCAACTGCGCTTCAGTATTCAGTTCGAAAAAAAAAAAAAAAAATTAAATAATAGGCTAGTCAGTAAAAATGGATTTTTGTAGACACTGACTTGGTTTAACTTGGTCTCATTTTATTTTTGCTGTAGTAGAAGTGTGTGGCGAGACTAGCATCTTTACATGTAATATTTTTGATGAGATTTATATACACTTCATTCGGTAAAATATTATAAAATCAGTATCTGACTCATTAAATTAGATCATACAAGGGAACTGAGGTCATGTTTCTGATTAAATACAATTATAATATTTGTATCACGAAGAATACTATAAAAGGAATTAAGTGCCTTGAATAATTGGATTAATGGACTGTTGTAACTATATTGAACTATTGACTTAAATAAGTGATACCAAGGGCGTGCATTCCATATAGGCACAATGTCATTAATGCATGAAGTGCCTACCCTGGAGCCATACTTACGCTCCCCCCACTGCACGCGCCTGTTAGTATCACAGGTAGTGAGAGTCGCGATTGTACTGCGTCATGGTAGGCTCTTCATATTTTTACACGCACTTGGATACTAACTACGTTAAAAATTAAAATGCAATGTTTTGATTTTTCTAACAAATTTTTATTTTATGAACAGATTTATTTTGTTTACCCTTGAACCTCATGATTAACTCTGCACTTAATCTTTGCCCCATTACAAATTCACTATTAATAATTTATCTAGAGCCGGCGTGGGCGCAGACAATGCGCGGCCGTTGCCGATTTTTACCATCCTGTTCCGGTACAATGTAGAAATGTAGTAACCGAATATTTGAAAATTAATTTAAGCAACAATATAGTGACGACTTTTCTAACTTAGTGAAAAGAGTACCTACGTCTTATTGGATTTAGATTATGGTTTTGTATTAATTAGCATAACCATCAGTTAATATGCTATTATTATTCCAATAAATATTGTGACGCGAAAGTTTATAAGGATGAAGGATGTATGGATCTGGATGTAAGTTTGTTCCTCTTTCAAGAAAAAACTACTAAATAGATTTTGATGAAACTTCACAATAATTTAACTTACCTATACATCCGAATAACAAAAAGGCTATATTTTATAACGATATTGTGTAAAATACTCATCGTGCGCTGACAAAGTCGCGGACAGAAGTTAGTTATAAATAAATATTATATGTACATAACTATAATTATTATAAATGTGTAGGTACATAATTAAATACGGTCACTAAAAATCCTCTGAAGTAAAAATACAAATAACTTCTCAGTAGGTAACACAAAACAAATGATGTACTTCAACTTATTAATACATATACTATATTTACATTCTTCCACACAAAACAAATGATGTAGGTACTTAAACTACATACTTAATAATAATTATATATAGGTATACATACATTCTTCAACTATTTTTACCATAAGTAAATACCAAGTTTAGAAAACCAGTAAATATCACAAAAATATTTAATCTAGACTTATATGGTTTTGAAACGGAACGCCGCTGCGCATACGCAACTCGGCATCCACCGTAATGGGGTGTTTGGCAGCTGATAATTCTATCATGCGTCATGGACTTAGTACTGACTTACTAATGTCAGTATACTAGTTTAACTGTCACGTTTTGATTACATTTGGTGCTAATTTTGACCTGATTTCGGGTTATTGTTGACATTGTTACTGTTCGAGAATGACGTTTAAATGAGAAACGTTACTCCTAAGTAGTACGGAAGTTTTAAATAAACTGTAAATGAGTAAGAAAATACGCTCTTATACAGCTTTTGCACAGCTTAAATATAATTCATGTGCTTGGATTAAACTTTTCTTATTCTACGTATCACTAATTCTCAGTCATAATATATTCATCTTCTTTCCGCCCTTAAACAAATGCCAATCGATAATTTCGAACGAAAAAAACAAATGCAAACGTATGCTGATTAAAAGTTATATGGTATTATATCACATATCTTGCTAATAGATACTTTTACTATCGAGATCTAGCCTGTCAATCTTACGATATATATTTTAAAAGTAAACTTGATCGATTTATTTAACAATGACTTCAAATCGTTATTCAAGGAGCGATTTGTTTCCAAGTAGAATTAAGTGGATCAAAGTCAATCAACTCAACGCGAAGCATAAGTTTCTCTCAAGGAAATAAGAACTGTTACAATTTATTTCGACTACAAAAAGTTCAACCTGACCTCTCTACTCAATCACAAGACAATTGATCACGTTCAAAGCACATACTCAGTTTGAAAAAAATGCGTCAAGTATCGACATCCCTTTCACACACTATTAAAAACTACAAGACAGCAAGAATGGTATAATGAATTAATAACAAAAATATGATTTCATATTGAAATGATTCGATTGTTTCGCACCGAATCAAATTGCTTTAATCGAGTGATGAATCGAATCGGATCAGACGTTGGATATTTTGATTTATGTAAGAAACTATTGATTTATGTTTGAACCGGTCTATGGATCATATTTTGACTAATTTATGTATGTATAGAGAAACGTTTGTCAATACTCAAAGGTTATTACTTAAAGAGAAATACCTGCGCTGTAATTATTGTATTTATAATAATTTCTGATGCCTTCACGATTACTACACAATGGACTGAAACCATAACTGACGTTTTGAAAAGTATACAGTGCCCATATTCGTAACATGGCTGAGCTGACTATAGTCTAACGGTATGTTGTTAGACGAATAGTGGAACTGTAAAGTTTTCGAAACGTCGGCAAATAAGATAAAACTAATCCTTTATATTTTATTGTTTCACTAGCTTCTGCCCGCGACTTCGTCTGCGCACGATGAGTACTTCACACAATATCGTTATAAAATATAGCCTATATGTTATTCTGATGTACTTATAAGCTATATTGTGGTAAAGTTTCATTCAAATCCATTCAGTAGTTTTTACGTGAAAGAGTAACAAACATCCATACATCCATACTTACAAACTTTCGCCTTTATAATAGTAGTAGGATACCATAGTTAAACTTATTTATGTAAATAATATTTTATTTATAATATACATTATTATTAGGTACCCACTTACCCGATGTGTTAAGATATAAACTGAAGACTTACAAACTTTTTAAACCTTATTGTTATATTTTAACATTACGTAATTATTTACAATATCATTATTATAATATATTTGGACGCGACGTTTTTCCGCTATCTGTAGCAGCTATAATTTTAGCATAAAAGATTAAAAACAGCAAAAACACCGCTAGAGGCTTCTTTTTTGGAATCGGTCCGAAAAATTAAAGCGTGACTATATTTTATCAAATCGATATATTTATTGATCGTTAGTTGTCATTTTTAACAGGCGACATACAAATTGCTTATTATTAAAATTAATGTGTCTGTGCCGAGTATAACAGGCTAGGTCACAACTCTATTTTTCTTAATCATACATAATTAGCATGAGGTTCAAAAGATACTCAATAATAAAAAACGAAACTTAGGCTATAAGATACGGTATGGTCTGGCCAGACAATATAACTTTGGTTTTTAATAATGAACTAGCTTTTACCCGCGGTTTTATTGCGCATCTAAAATCTATGATAAATATGTTTAAGCTATATTATTGTAAAGTTTCATAACAATACATTACCTATGTATTTAGTTACTTACTGATATTATCGATCCGTAAAAAACTTCTCCGTTTATAAAATAAGTAAAAAGTAAGACAAAATAAGAATTACTATTTTTACATTTAATTTTATTTCATGGTGATCTATTGAGTAGAGTATTTATTGAGTAAATCAGATCACCATTCTTAAATCGCTATTTTTTTTTATTTCATAATATTTTAGATCAATAAAGAACTCTTTTCAGTAATCAGCATACGTAAGAAAATACCTTCATTATTTTATTTTTTACTACAAATATTTTTAATAGTTTAACTTTTCTTATTTCATTATCTGTCTCACTTTACTATCAGCATTTCTAAATACAATACTTTCTTTGAGGTACTCAATTAAACGTTTTAAACAATACCTATTAACAATTGATTTATAGAATTGCAACAAAGGCGTGCAGAAGACCCACTGTGCTTAAAAATCTGTTCCAAAAACAATCAATACAAAACACTAAACCACTTCCTTAATAAACTTTCACTGCCTATTAAAGCAATCTTGATTGAATAAAAATATCTAAAATAAAAACAAACGGTCCAGATGTGAATAAATTGCCAAATTAAAATGTAAACGGCAATGAAACGCAAATCAAAAACACATCGTAAACAATTCGATTAATAGTTGCGAATCAATATAAAGTCGCTTTTTGGGTCGAAATGCCATCACGGTTTATAAAAATAAAAATTAAAAACATAACAGCGGTAACTGGGTTTAATTTTTATGTATTCTTTGGTAAATATGAAAAGCTTAAAGCGATTCTTTGACGGATTTTCTCCGTTTTTTTTTCCTATGAAAAACATTTTTCGACTATTGGTATAAACACGATGTACTACATATTATTATATATTATAGATACTAACATTAATTATTGATTAAGATAACTAATTGGAATTTTAAAAATGTTTATATCTCCAGAAAGCGTAACGAATAACTTAGGTACCTAAAAAATGTGCACCATGCTTTGTTGGTTGTGTTTGTTATCTTTTTTGTTTTGGTAATAACGAAATTTACAAGAAGAAATGTATCATTAAAATGAAACAACTATTAACGGATTTAACTCGCGTATTTTTATTTTATTTGCTGACGTTTCGGATTCTTTATAGTTTCCATAATCGTAACACGACTGAGCTGACAATAGTCTAACGCCCATTAACGCGTTAATAGTTGTTTCATTCTAATGTGTAATAACCGCGAAGGCATCAGAAATTAGAAATGTATCAGTTACTTACCTTAATAAATTCATTGTAAGTACCTAATAATCAATCTACTATTTTTTTTCATTCTCACAATTAAATATAACTACAATTCTGAATCGATAAGGCTATAAAAAGTACTGAAGTAAAAGCCATAACTCTACTTAACCAAGACAAGCACCTAACACCGGAAAAGCGTAAAATACATAAAATAAATCTTATAAAAAATAATCGGATTGAATCCGCAACTTGGACCACAACAAGAATCGTTGTTTCTAACAAACGTTATTGATACAAATTACAGGCATTTTAAACTAAACCATCGCTTTACCGCCGTTTAATTTGATAACATAGCTTACTAAACACTTTAAAACACGTTGGGTGTTTTCGCCCACCGCTATTTTAACTCGTAGATGTAATACTCTCCACACGAGTTATATATAAGTTGTACAAAGGTTGCTTAAGAGCGAACATTGCAGTTATACGCCCTTTGTACAGCTATAGCAGCTTCGAACTTGTGTGTTGCCTGAAATGAAATAAGATATGGATTTATTTTAATGGACCAATTTTAAATTAAGCAATGAACATTATGTCTTACTGGGTGTCGCATACTTAATATCACTACCTATGTACAGATTAGATTATATTCATTTATTTTTCAATAATCACACAATATAATAATATTCAAATGTCACATTTCATGTACCTAACCATACAGAGATTGTCTATACAAAAACAACATGATTGTAGTTAGGATTAAAATTCAAATTTAAAGCTAATGATAGCTCATACATAAGATTATAGATATTTCAAATTTAATTAAGATGCATTTTTATATTATCATAAAGTTTTAGAAATGAATAAAATCAAATAAAATATTCTTTTAGTAAATAGACTAAAGATTAATAGACTAAAGTAAGTTTTTTACTTCATATACATATATAAACCCTATTAAATACAGTCCTTTAATACTCGGCAATGCTTCTAAAACACAATAAAAATATAACCTATATCTATATTCTGATAATATATTGCTTCTGAATCATTGAACGCAACTTGCAAAAAACGTAATATTCCTTGTAATCTGACCTTAATACCCAATTTTGCAAAAAGGTCGTTCAAAACCCGATTGCCCTTTCAACAGCACATAAATTGCACCAAATTGGTCTCCCATAAATTTGGTATTAAAATCTGATCGAGCTATTTCGTACTGATTGTAGTTATTACGTGAACTTTTTACTACCTTATTATTTGAGCCGTCTGTAATTTTGACACCGCTAATATTAAAGTGCTTACCTACTAGTAGAATAAGTGCTTAGAAGAAAGTGGAGTTGATATCGACAATTATTTTCGAAGTGACCATACTTTGTATCACCAGAAAATGGATCCATGTCATATCCATTTTCTGCACGGTCAATACGTTACTAGTAGGTAATATTTGACTTTCGTATCATTTAAGTTGATCACCACGAATATGATTTTGGGATATTAAACTCGAATAGTGACACAATAAGTGTAATACCTCACTTATTGTGTCACTATTCGAGTTTAAATTAACGCTAAAATTTATTTTATACTACTAGAAGACTAGCGTCATTAACTAGTCAAATTATCATTAGATAGTACATGATGACACGCACGTTAGTTTTCCGAAAGATTATTGAAACCCAAAACCGTAAGTAGGTACCTATCCTGTAGAAAAATCTATTTATATCTATGGATGAAGAATGTCATATGCCATAGAGTAATAATGAATTGTAATCCATTCTATGAGAAAACAACGAAACGAACATTCTTACTCATCGGAAACGCATTAAACTTTAATCTCATGCCCATTGCGACATACATTTGAGTCTATTTAGATCGGTGTCCATATCAGAATGAAATATTGAATCACATTAGTCCTTATTAGCACACGGCTGGGCAAACAAACAGACGAACAAAAATAAAACAATGGCCGGCAGAAACAATGACAGAAAGAAATCGTTTAATCCAATTACAATGATAAACATTGGAGCAAACGAAAGAATAGTGTGGCTATTCTTATTTATTTAACTAAGTATTTTTTAATTTGTACCTATTTGCTTACAAATATTTCACAATATTCGATTGGGACCCGGGTGTTTTTGTATAAGGGTATTTATAGATTATTATTTCTTATACATGGAATAAAATCTACTACCTACTGACATTGTGAAAATAATAATGTCATAATTCACCCAGTAGTTATTCCCAATAAATTATATTTTACAAATCGGATATAAACCATTCAGCTTAACGATTTATTTTTTACCATTCTTTTAAATACTGATATATTTTATATATTACAATATATTATACATATTTATATACATACAAACTAAAAACTATACGTCTAATTTGAATTATAGCTCTCACCATATACATTAGGACTTTTAGTCTCCTATTTTACCAAGAAAAATAGCGCCAATCACAGCTTATCATGTATAACCTTTCATCTAAGTATACCAAAGTGCTCTGTGCTGGCAAATGGGTGGTCTGTGTTACACTTTATCACGATGCGACGGATACCGGCCGCCGCGAATGAATGATCACCTGGTGAACTAACAAGATTTGTTATTGTACTGTCATTTGTTTATACCCATCATCGGCTAACGATATCACGGTTTAGTTTCTACTAGCTAGCGTATTTAGATAGGTAGCTTCTGTCATTCATAAATGTTTATACGGTGTTTATAACGAGCTGCAAATGAGAAATCGCTTTACTGTAACAATCCACGATTGAGCTCCTAAGATACAACCCTTATAAATAAGAGAATCGTGGTTTGAACCCTAAAGTTTTATGGTAATACAACATACTATATCTCGTGCAATCACGATTTTCTTAGGCCAATAGAAGCACACTTATAATTTTTAAACTAACCTAATGATTTGTCTGAATCTTAATTACGTCATCGGTGTCCCGTAGGTGTTGACATGTTTAGCTCTAATGCATTTTATCTAAAGTAGACCATTCAAGTTTATGTGCGCTTTAGCTGACCCCACGAGCCCGGCCCACAAATTCTAATCAAAAAACGACACCCGTCATTTACACCGACTCCATATCAGCTGAGTTCATTATGCTCTCGATATCCAGTTTTAGTCCAATAAAATATGTTTTAGCATAGGAATTACGGTTTGTAATGACAGAAGTGACATTTTAGTTGAGATAAAGCGTTTGTATACTTTACGATAATTTGAATACACGATATTAAATGGTTTTTAGATTGGTTTAATGATTAGGACTACTCAATGCTATAAATTTTATACTGTTACTGTTAAAGGATTCGCTTTACTGAATAACTTATACAGCTGACATTATAAAGGTAGCATTTTTTTCGTACTTATTTATATTGATAATCAAAACTTTTGAAAAATCAGTTTTTAAGAGATCTATTTAATACAAACAAACCCACTTACTTTCGAATATACCTGCAAATAGTAGATATACCTATATCTACTAAATTTGTGACGTGACGTCTCTCTCGTTGCTTAATTTAAGAAGATAACAAGTGTGTTTTGTTAAACACGTCGTCATTAATTAAACAAATCTTATGAACGAAACCGTCACGCTATTAAGAATTCGTGGGCTCATTAGAATAATTATCAAGTGTCAAATTAAACACGATTCATAAATCAACAAAAATCTTGCTAATTTAGAAATGGTCTATTATGTCCACTCTTGACGTATCCGATTTAACGGTAAAATTGCTAAATTGGGCAATCGTCTTCGAATCTTAATTAACATGTGACTGTTACTTTACCTGCCTTCTCGAGATACTAAAACCTACGCAAAATCCGATACACCAGAGGTAGTTGTTTTTTTATTGGCGTCGTATTTTTTTTTAATTTAAAACACGACATTCGTGTTATGCTGTAAGGACCAAAAGGTGCTAGCTAGAGTGGCGAAGACTTTTTGAAGGCCGCTGGAATCCGATGGATGCGGGCGGTATAGGAATTAGGAATTCAGTAAGGATGTCGTAGAGATTGTAATATTATATATACACAGCTGGATATAGCCCAGCAGTGGACATCATGCGGTTGATTTGATGACGATAATGATTTAGACGTGGAAAAATATTATTGTTTTTTCCATCCTATATCGTTCCATATTTTATTTGCGAATAATTTCCGAGAGTTTTAGTCCGAGAGTAATACAAATTTCACCAGTCAATATATAAGTGTGATTCTAATGTAGCTTTATTATTTAAAAGTTTCATCAAAATCTTTTAAGTAATTTTTGCGTGAAAAAGAAAGAAATAGACATCC
Source organism: Polylopha cassiicola (assembly GCA_038024825.1). NCBI lineage: Eukaryota > Metazoa > Arthropoda > Insecta > Lepidoptera > Tortricidae > Polylopha > Polylopha cassiicola. The sequence continues at coordinate 6,276,027 of CP149044.1, read as the reverse complement.
AGACATCCATCCATACATTCGCGTTCCTAATATTAATCGGATAGTATCTGTATAGCTATGCTAAAATAAAATAAATTTCTTGATTTTATTGCATAAATTCTAAACCAGTCTAGAAAAAAGACTTAACAAAAGCCTTGCCTTTCATACTTTGAAGGTTTGCGTGCAAAGTGACGGAATCTATATTAGGTTTTTTGCCTCGAAAACGCATCAAAAGATTATCTAAACATGGGTATTTGCGGCGTAATGATGGCAACCTTGCGACTAAAGACACCGACTGATCGATATGGCTGTAAAGCTATGTACAGAACTGCAGCAAAAAGTACAGATAAACAAAATTTATTTATCTGTATTTAATATATCGTATGACAAAAATGTAACATAACATTTTGAGCAGTAGGTATATTTTATTATGAATTAAAAAACTTACATGCAGGGTAATATAACGAAGCTTTGTAATTTTTTTCTAACGGACTTAAATCGCGTACCTATGAGTAGGTATTATTTTTTAGGTTGACTTTCGTTTCGTTGCTTTCTTCATTAACACAGGTACCAGGTAGACATGATAATGCTTTTGAATAATTTACAAAAATTGATGTAGATTAGATACTACATCTATTTTTCATACCCCTAAGTCTTCAGACTATTGTCAGCTCAGTCGTGCTACGATTATGGAATCTGTAAAGGCTCCGAAACGTCAGCCAATAAAAATAAAATACGCGAGTAAAATCCGTTAAAGTTGTTTCATTCAAATGTATAATAACCGCCAAGGCATCAGAAATTAATACCTCTAAATGTTAAGGATGGTCCAACCCAAAGTTTTTTTAAATTTTTGGATATAATTTAAGTAATGTTTTTATTTTTTTGAAAAATACATAGAACCAACCATAAATTTTCAACTTTCCACTCCTATTTTTCCCTATTTTAATAAAGCAAAAATAAAAATAAACGCGGTACGAAATTCTCTAGGTCAGGTAGTAATGTAAAATAAACGCATAATGTGTAACAAGCTTAAATAACAAAAGTAACTTGGCGTAATGATGGGTAGTCGCGGGATTATGTCAAATTATTTCATAGCGATCGAAAAGTCAAGGTGAACGATTGTGAGCCACCGCGGTAATGACTGACAGCCCACAGAGGTGAGAAGATAAACTCGAGCTCGTTTAACTTATAAACATAAATAGCTAGGTATATCTATATATATATGACGGCCTGTTGGTCTAGTGGTCAGAGGCCCTGACTACGAAACCGGAGGTTGCGGGTTCGAATCCCGCTAGGGGCAGATGTCAATGTGTTGAGCACTGGCATCTGTACCTGAGTCTTGGATGTCTTATATGTATTTATGTATATTTATCCGTTGTCTAGTACCCATAACACAAGCTTTGCTTAAAATGGGACTAGATAATTGGTGTGAACTGTCCAAAGATATTTATTTATTTATATCGCACACCTACATCTAAAGAGAGCTAACTCAAAAAAGGTACTTTTTCAGGAGAGGCGAGAAACTGATTAATATGTCCATATGCACGCATGAGTTTTCTGTATAAATTTATACTTTTTATAATAAAGCTAGCAGAGTTATATTAGCTGAAATCAGTTTTAGTGTAGATGGGTTTTGCTGGAATCCGATGGTGTGCATAACTCAAATCTTCCGGTTTTTGAGTCCCTTTAGATCTAGGTGTGCGATATATTGTTGATGTTAACGCATTTAGACATTAGATTCTATCACATGTGGCAATGATCTCTAGTAGTAGGTACTAAGTTTTATTTAGAGGTATTTTGATTAAATAATTAGTAATATTACTAGATAGGTACTCAATCTTTCTTTCCAGCAAAATTTGTAGGTAGTTCATTTTATCGCTGACTTTTCGAACCCTTTACAGTTCCCATATTCTCAGCCCAATTGAGCTGACGATAGTATAAAACGAGACGTGAAAAAGCGAGTGAAATCCGTTTTAGTGGTTTCATTGTAATCAGTTAGGTACTATGTTAAAAAATTCTCATAATTTTATTTATTGCGACTATAACTATCTACATAGTTTTCGGAATAATTTTTTAACCACATTGTCATAATGATATTACAAAGAAAGTAACTACCCAATAGCATTTACTTAAAGACCTGTGTAGTAGTTATTTCATATCACTCTTTTATTAGCTTTCTTTAGACCACTGAATTGATTTCTTCAAAATTGCCGTATCCAAAAACGAATATATACCTATACCTACAATAAGCTTTGTACCAACCGTTGAAATTAGTATAAAACACGTTCATCCTATAACACTCGATCGTCATTAATCCTGATGATGAACATTAGTGTTCATGTCACTTTACTTCTATGACGATTATTATTGATATCATTATGGTCGCATTTTATAGTAATTATAATTTCATGTTTAATTTGTTCGAAGATTACTTAGTTAAGGTACTTATCTACTGTACGATAAAGTAAGGTAGACTTTAAGTTATCTTTAAATTTTATAAACCTGGACTTCTTGCATTTAATTCTACCACGATCAGTACGAGTATAAATTTTGGTTCTTAAATCCATCAGATTTCAGAACATGTTTATTCCTTTTCATCTGTTTTATTACAGTGGTAATAAAAAAGATAAAAATGCGAATGAGCAATCGTACATATTATAATTTCGTGTAAAGTTATTCAATTACCTATTTATTTATCTCGTGGTCATAAAAATGTACCTTTTGTTTTCTTTTATTACTACGTCAGTGTTTATGGTGCATCTTCACTAAATGATCTGACCTTTGCACATTATACGTTTACAATTAAAGTTTTGTTCTGTAAGTACAAATCAAAGAATTGTCTCGTATAAATTTTATTTAGCATAGCTTAATTATTCCATTATGACAGTTCTTAAAAATAATTTAATTGGCTTATCGCACCAAGTATTAGATTTTCAATAATTTTTGGAAACCAATTTCGTTGAACCCATTGGATGAGCTAAAAATTTACACAAGCCAACAGAAACAATCAAATCAATTAAAATTGTGCTGTCTTTTCTATTAAGTACCTATGTCATTGAATAGCATGTTGCTTAAAATGAGAATGATCGGTGTAAACAAAATTCTCGAGGATCACCGTGACCTACCCGACCCGATTTACTTCGCGCGAGTCACCGCTTTTTGTCCGTCCGTCGCAATATCCGCTTGCCATCATCGAGAATGGAACAGTTTTTTCTTGGCCTTGTGTGATAATTAACTTGTACCTTAGCACTTTGTATTATTACGTATAATGTAAGTATTAATATTTAATTTTTAAATTACTTCTGCTTCAGCTTCTATAAATCCTTTGTAGTCTGGTTTTCCCAATTCTTATTCTACCCAATTAACGTAGTAATTCTTAAAAAGGAAACTGTTTTTTAAGCAGCTGACTTTGCAAAATTGACGCTTATGTACTACCAATCCGATTTATTGGTCAGCATGTTTCGTAAAGATTATTGGTTAGCAAAAGCTTTTCTTTGTTAATGACATGCTGAATACCTTGTAACCATACACTTTTATATAAAAAATAATTTTCCAAATCTTTCCAAGCGTCTCCGAGTCATCGGGGAAAACACATAAAAAAAATAACGACGATTTGAGAACCTCCTTTTTTGAAGTTTAAAAATGACCTATGCCACAAATTAAATGTTAAGGACTTCATTCTTGTTCGTTATCTCGCATTGAGATTCATGTTCCTGACCACGCCCCTAGTCCATTCGTGAGCATAATCAATGATGGTTTAAAATTAGCGACCATGTCACAATACTGCGGTCCGTCACGATACCATTTCGCGCTCATCACTCACTCTTCATCGATTGATCTATTGTGCTATTTGAAACAATTCGTGAGCGTTAGATGATACATTGAAAGTGATATGAGGAAAAACACAAGATACGTCCTTGGGTATTTTTGATTAAATTTAAATACATAAAATTGCCATTTTTATTTTTGTAGTACAGCTGTGGAAACTATCAAATGTTAGGATGAAACAGCCATAATGTATTTAAATCGCGTAATTTATTTTCTTTCTGTCGTTTCGAAAACTTTAGAGTTCCCATATTCGTAGTACAATTGAGCTGACGATAGTCTAACTTTACTAACTTTAGCCTTCCAATATCAAATGCTTAATCAATTCGATTTTATACTAATTCTTCGTTAGATGTCGCTACTAAAACCACATTAACAAATCCTAACAAACAATCAAAGATCAAGTTACACTGGTCATTCACCGAAGGTCGAACACTGCTCGAACAACGGCACTCGCCTCCACAGTCCCACGACCTCTGACCGAGGATCAGGTGGGCAAATGAAATCATATGTATCAATCATTTGTTTTCATGCACTCATGTGTGGGTGCTTCGAACTGGGTCCGTGTAATGAAGTTTGAAATTGTGCAGATGTTCTGATTGGTATCTTTTTGTGAGTCCCTATTGTTTTCAATATTGATGATTTTACTCAATGCTTACGTAATAATAATATAATAATTTCTGATGCCTTCGCAGTTATAACACAATGGAATGTAACAACTACAAATTTAAATCGCGTATTTTGTCCGAACTGTTACAGTTTCTATAATCGTAGCAGGACTGAGCTGACAATAGTCTTACGCTGAAGTGATTATTACATAGCCAATAAAATAAAATACGCGAATTAAATCCAGTTATAGTTGTCTCATTCCAATGCTTACGTTATATTTTTACCTAAATTATCTGCAACTGCCGTTAAAATAAATGAATAGGTATTGAACACCAAGATAAGTAAGTACGTGATAATTTCATAATTTCTGATGCCTTCGCGGCTATTACATATTGGAATGAAACAACTGTTAACGGATTTAACTCGCGTATTTTTATTTTATTTTATTAGCTGACGTCTCGGATTCTTTACAGTTTCCATAATCGTAGCACGACTGAGCTGACAATAGTCTAACGCTAAAGTCAGCTAATAAAATAAAATAAAAATACGCGAGTTAAATCCGTTAACAGTTGTTTCATTCCAAAGTAAGTACGTGGTTTAAAAACTTAAGATAGATCCGGATTATATTGATAATTTTGAGGTAGGTTTGACATCTCTTTAAAGTAGGGAAGCACGAAAACAATATAGTCTCTAACTAGAAAAAGTCGTTTAATTTATTAGAATTTTGCTTATACTGTTAACATACCATAAGTGACAAATGCCAAGGCCGCTAAGCAGTAGAACAGATCATAATGATAATCACCTGTATGACATAATGTAATGAAGAAAGACAATCAATCACCATGACACTTAATGTTGAAGAATTGGGGCCTGGCAGGCTATTACCGTACGAGTGGGATCATTAGTGTTTGCAATAAGAACTAATTTGCGATTATAGTAAAATAAAAAAGAATTAGATAAAGAAAAATTAGCTTCCTAACAGCACAATTATAAAAGGGAAGACTTATTTCTGATGCCTTCGCGGTTATTACACGTTGGAATGAAGTAACTATAACGATTTAACTTCCGATGAATCCGTTATAGTTGTTTACTCAGACTGTCGTCAACTCAGTCGTGCTACGAATAAGGGAACTGTAAAGTTTTTGGAAAGTCGGCAAATAAAATAAAATTATTACGCGAGATAAAACCGTTATAGCAGTTTCCTTCCAACATTTTATATTTGCCTTACATTTTCATTATAGGTATTTAGAAAAAAAAATATAACAAGGTAATTTACAAAAAAAGGTGTAGGTAAGTACTACAAAATTATGACATCTCATTAAGGGATATATTTAATTTTGATCAAAAATACACAAAGACCTAGCGAGGCGAAAAAACCTTTTCAAACCGGGTACGTATGGATCACGAATATTTTTGATTATTACAAAGTCATTCAGGATGAGAAAAGAGTAAAGAGCATTGGTAATATGTAGGTACCTACATATTACGAATGCTCTTTACTAATGTACGTATGTTATTTTGTAGCTCTTCAACATACCAGCACAAAAACTATTGACGGGCTGAACTATTTCAGAACAAGAGCTCGTAACATAAAATCTTTCGCGCATCTCAGTACAGATTTTACTACACTTAAGTACGGGTGTTAGCAACGGGGCATAGTAAAATTTAAATTTATAGTTTACAGGTAAATGAGTTTGCTGCAGACAGTATGAACAGTATGGGAACACGTGAATTTTACAACCAACGTTACGGCAACGTTTTTATTTTAGGAAGAACATAATTAGATTTGATGGAGTCAATCCCTGACCAATTACTCCCTTAAGTAATACTTGTTCCCAGATAGTGTCAAAATTCCGTAGTTTACGCAAACCTTTTAATCGACTCTCATATTATCGGTGACCAAAAAATGTACCTAGTGTTTTCCTTACCATTGCAGATTGAATACTATTAGGTACTTACCGAAATAAAAAAAAAATGTTTTCGCATAAATTATTTACTAATATTGTTTGATAGATAAAATTATTTCAATTCTGATATCAATTTACGATAATCTTTAATCCATATTGATTAAATGCATACATTTTGCTTTCAATATATTATTATGTTAAAATTACATATAAAACAGTGGGTATGTAGTTATGACTGTTGAGACCCATGAATATAGGCACTTGATTCTTTAAAACAAAAACCAAGAACGTACAAGCCAGCGATACATAATTATGTAATCCATCGGCTGACCCTTCGAGCCGGATATGATGTCGTGTCGGAGTCGTTACGCGTAAGTGGTCACTATACACTAATGTCATAACGCGTATAGATCGTACAATGTCGTGGACACGCGTAAATTACGACCGTAACGAGCTCTTCCGAGACAAGGATGCGTCGTAACAATTTTAATAAAAGCGAAATAGGAGTTTTTCAATACAAGGTACAAGGTATTATTTATTACTAGCTTTTGCTCGCGACTTTGTCCACGTATTTTTAACCCCTTTTTGAATATTTAGGATGTGAATGCCAATAAACAATTTTCAATTAAATGTTTTAAGAGCATCTTTTCTTATAGTGTGCGACATTTTGAATTAAATATACTGTTCATATTTCTACCACATACATTAGCGGTATGGCTGTGCGCGTGTCTATATTATGTCAGTGGAATAATCATACAGAGTTGTTTATCATTATACTCTTTTTTAGACTTTTTTATAACCTCGCAATGTTCCCAGTAGGTAATTAAAGACTAAATTAAATTACGAATGCGTTTAGTTAACAAAAGCAAATTACAGTTGTAAAGTACCTAACTTAAACTACCTAGTAGAAGTCGGGGTCGATTCTATCGGATCGGATCTTTCGAAAAATAAGTCCCAGGTTGAGAAAATTGAAAAAAAAATCCTTCGAAAAAGAGTCTAAGGTAAGAAATTAAAAACAATTCTCAATAAGATAGCATTCCTCGGTGTTCGCAGGCCTAGTACGGATGGTATCGGCTGAATGGGCAATGTTCCATTGAGTCGGCTCCCAGCACGCCATGCCGTTTTGTTTGTTTGCTCTGCTCGTCACATGGTACAATGTAGAAGAAATAAGCTTTATATTGTCCTAAACGTATTTTTTTCTTATTATTTTTTTGAAATAATATTTCTAATGCCTTTGCGGTTATTACACATAGGAAAGAAACAACTATTAACGGATTAAACTCGCGTATTTTTATTTTATTATATTTGCTGACGTTTCGGATTCTTTACAGTTTCTTTTAGCGTTAGACTATTGTCAGCTCAATCGTTGTTTTTTCATTCCAATATTCCTTATATAAAATTTGAAGACATTTAATGTAGTGCATATTTGTTATTTTGTGTATGTTATTATATCGTTGTATTACCTATCTATAATTTATATTATGTTTATGTTATGTTATGTTTTGACTAAAAATAACCTAACTAATAACAATGTAGGTAGATTATAAATCTAGATCATGAAAACTGTTTTCGATAATTTATCTTATAACATAGACCCACTCTTCTTACCTATAAAGATTTGTAGGAATTCTCGTTTATATTTTTATTTTTAACATTTCTTCTATAAAGTTTGATTCACTACATTTTTACAAAACGACACGAAATGCGGCGGATTCAGGTACACAACAATTAAGAATTATTTTTTAAAATACGTTACCAAGCAAAAATCATTTTTTAATTTATCAATGAAGCTATAATTTTGAGATTTTCATACTAGGCTATTGGTGATATCACTTGATACTCGTTCAATTGATGAGGGACACACGCGTTCTGCGGCTCTCAGTAACCTTATAAATAGGCATATTTTCGTAAAGGTCGGCATACATGTAAACCAATCTATAGGTACTAATATTATCCCTACTAATATTATAAATGCGAAAGTAACTCTGTCTGTCTGTCTGTCTGTCTGTCTGTCTGTTACGCTTTCACGCTAAAACTACTGGACCGATTTAAATGAAATTTGGTACAAAGAAAGTCTGAAGCCTGAGAAAGAACATAGGCTACTTTTTAACCGACTGCAAAAAGGAGGAGTTCCACGTGGACGAAGTCGCGGGCAGAAGCTAGTGAACAATAAAGATTCTGTATGTTTGAATAAACTCAAATATAACAATTGCAAAAATTCTTTCACCATTTGAATGATTCATTATTTCAGAACAGCTACAGAATATTTTGAATAAATTAGGGATATGAGAACTTTAATAATGTAACTTAGTTGTGAAATAGATACCAAAACAAACACTTTACTTAGTAAAGTGATATTATGTAACTAGTAAATTTTTATAGAAGACATTAATATCTATAAAATAGTTTGCAATACCAAATGTTGAAATGATTAACTATTACAGTTACATCTCATTAATTACTACAACAGGCTTTCAAAAAACAATAATAATTTAGCAAATAAATAACTAATATCAGTAATTTCTTTGCTTAATTTAGTACTGGAACATGAAAGATAATAATATTATGGTAGAAAAGCAAAATATCTTGGAAAAAAAGTATAACAAATTTACCTACGCGTATTGTATTTTATTCACTGACGTTTCGAAAACAGATCCCATATTCGTAGCACTATAAGTGTAACACTAAAGAAAAATCATACTTGAAATTTGTTACTGGCTATATTTATTAGTACATTACGCACCTTGGCCAGTAAAATAAAAAATGTCTCAGATAACACATCATTGTCGTCCGAGGCGAAGCCGAGGTTGACAAAAATGTGATCTGAGGCTTTTTTATTTTACTGGCCGCGGTCAGCATACTATTTTTCTGTTCGACGAAGCCAGAAAGTGGAAATTTCATTTAGCGAAGCGGCCACAAAATTGGCGCTTTCTGGCCGAAGGACGGAAAAATATATTTTTCTAATTTTTAAACTATTCCGGTTGACACCTATCTATTGTTTTGTTACTTCTATTAAAATTCACGTCAAGTAAAGCTGCTCTATAATTTATCTCTGAAATAGGTACTCGCTTCCTTTGACATCTTCTAACAAAACTTGCTTGTGAAGTCCATATAAACCTATCGTTTATTTCCTTAATGGCGTGCTATACGTTACGGGTGGAGACGATAAGACCACCTTGCGCTGCGATCTGCGCACGAGTGTTATCCGACCCGAGATTGTGTATGAAAAATACTTTTTGTCGCTTTGAATTAATCGAAACTCTTTTGTTTCGTTACGTTTTGAGAGATTAATGAGATGTATTATATGAGTCAAATCCGTTTATAGTTGTTTCATTCCAATCCCTTCCTAATTAATATTATAAATGCGAAAGTAACTCTGTCTGTCTGTCTGTTACGCTTTCACGCTAAAACTACTGATTTAAATTAAATTTGGTACAAAGAAAGTCTAGAGCTTGCAAAAGGACATAGGCTACTTTTTAACCGACTGCAAAAAAAAGGAGTTCTACGCGGGCGAAGTCGCGGGCAGAAGGTATGTGTAATAACCGCGTCATCAGAAATTATTAAATAGTATTATTACCTTTATATTATGTAGACAGCTACGATAAATAGATATTCAAGAGAATTATTGTGATGTCCTAAATAATTAAACAACTTACTAGAATTAGTATTTGAGATGGTGAATTGTTTATTAGGTGTACCTACTTGAGCTGTTGCGATGTTACTTCAATAATAGTTTAGATTATATTAAATTTATTTTATAGAGAAATATTTAAAACATTCATCTGAATACTTAAAGATTATGCTACTTTATTATAATAAATCTAACTTAATCTGCAAAATAAAGAGAAGTAAAAATCAAATACGTAATACGAGCAGAGAAAAGAATTTCAATAATTACAGAACAACAGAAGCAATTGGTATCATATCTTATAAAAAAAAACAGCTTGTAAGTAAAAATACCTACTGTGCACCTACGTTACATATTTTCTATTAAATTACCCTGTCCTTACAGCAGTCAGGTAATATATTATATAAAATTATGATAAGAATTTCTGAGTATATAATAAAATAATTCACGATAACACCATTTTATCCAGCTGCAGAAATAACAAATGCAGTGAAATAACACTTAGCAGCAATTACTGTTATCAATATTGTTTACTATTATCGATTAATATACCAATTAATTTAATTGAAAATGATCTTGAGTGCAAAAATTAAACCACTAATTATCTAAAATGTGAAACATTTATATTTAAGAATAGATAACATTTGCGTCTATAAAATGCAAGTTTAAATGTAATTTGACAGAAGTAAATTGTACTTTTTAATGCTTTCTCAACTTTAATCCTTTGTCTATTGTTTACAATTGTTATAAATTAAAATGACTTGTATAAATCGTTAATTGTGTAGTAAATCCAAAAGAATAACATACATTATTAAAAGATAGTAAACAAAATAATCTTTTTGTCATAAAAGCAAGGTTTTTTGTCAAATAATTATATTAACCAAACATAGGTACCCAACAGTTATTTACAAATCGAAGGATTTGTAACACTTTGTCGTATTGTACACCATAGTCTGTCTGGTATTTACCTACCATTGTTTTAAAAGCATGTTTCCGAATTATTGAAGCAAGTTTGAGAAACCAAATAGATTTCCTGTACCCACATATATTATACTCATATTTTCAACAGCAGTAGGAAATCTGCGTGTTTTATTATTTTTGTTAATCAATTGTTCCATCTGTTGACGACGCAACCTCTTTTTGTAGTTTTATACTTTTTTATTCTTTTATGATTTTAGAACTGTTTTGTATTTGTCTTTCGTTTTATGTTCGAATTTATAGCGTCAGTTTTTAGTTGGTAATAAACAGTGATAGAAACCACTCGCTTTGTTTTAAATGTTTTAGTTATTAGTGTACAGTGCACACCATCCATGCATAATTATTAATAGCAAAAATTAATATTATTAAGTATATCTAAATACAGTCAGAAACGGCGTAACAGATATCTTATCTGTAAATTTGTGACTCTTTCCAAGGCGTGACAGGTTTTTATCTACGAATTACGTATCTAGTTTACTTTTATGGTTTTTAAATGGATTTTATTAGCAATATAGATCGTATAGTATCGTTAAACAACTGCGAAATAGTTTAGATACCGACTAAACGTTAATCGGCTTTTTATTCCGTACCCATAGGGTAAAACGGGATCCTATTACTTACTGTCCGTCCGTCCTTGTGTTCCCAGGCTGTATCTCATGAACTGTGATAGTTAGACAGTTGAAATTTCCACTGATGATGGGTTTCTGTTGCCGCTGTAATAAATACTGAAGATCAAAATGGAATAAGTATTTAAGAAGACTTTCAAACAACGAACGTGTTTTTATTTTTGGAAAATTTCGTCTGCGACTCTGACTCACACTTGCCCGTTTTTGTAAAAGTTTAGGTACCTACTAAGTTTTGATTAATTTTCTATATCGGTGAAAAAGTTTTTCAATTACCTACCTATTAGAATAGAGTTTCCAATGATGAAATGTAATTTAAAAGTCTCTGTAATGACTTAAAAAGTTAGTTCCGTGGGATATTTCTATGAATTTAATCATAAAAACGTACTTATTAATTAAAATGTTTACGTCAACGGCTGATTTTAGAAACCCGTCGATATTTTTTATAACCTTTTACTTTATTCATATCGTAATAATTGGCATCTGGTTTCATATTTTACGACTATTTTACTATGATATTTTTGTAACGAATTATTGGTAGGCATTAAATTTCATTGGAATTAAACATTATTTCTCGGTACCATACTGATGTTAATATCCTAGTAGTTTTTTTTTAATAAGCGCCAAAAGTAAACTATCGAGTTTTATACAGTATAATATTAAAGATACCAATTATAAGCGTTTTATTCAACCGAAGAAACAAATGGAAATATGGCAAAAGTATGCATTTCAACATTTATCTTTGCACAGTACCTAAGTATAGTGTCAAACGACAAGTTTATATATTTTTGACAAGTATTAGATTAACATTGAATTGAAATAAATCTATCAGATTATACTGTCGTATAACGAAATCATGCTTACATTTAGAACTCTTTCACATTCACTTTGTCACATCTAAATAAAGTCAAAATTAAATTAGGTTAAGGTTACCTTTTATTGTAACAATTGACATGAATAATACCAAACTGGCAGTCGTTATTTTCCATACAGCAATCCGTTCCCACGGCGTGGTATCCCGGAGCAGTCATACGAACACAGAATCCGTGCAACCTCCACCAATTACGAACACTGTTTCTAGTCTGTGTCAATTTGAGGCGCTATGTTGGCGGAAATGATTTTGTGAGGTATAAATATGGTTTGAGGTGAATCATACAAGTCATGGTGTTATTAAAAAAAAACTCCCTTGTGTAAATATGGAAATTCCCAGTGAGTTCTCGATTTCTTTACATCTTGGTATATAAAAAATATAAATCTGGAATTACTAATAACGTTCATTACGCTTTATTAAATAAGTAGGTACGTTATAAGACTTATTAACATGTACAAGTAGATTTTTGACGACTTCCCGGTTGTTACACATTGGATTGAAACAACTGTATAACCGAGTTAACTCGCGTATTTTACTTGCTGATTTTTGGAAACTTTACAGTTCCCATATTCGTAACATGACTATCGTAAATAAAAGTTACGTACTTATACGAATTACTGAACTAAATCCTTGTATTAAAACACGTCACCAGTTTGCAATGAAGAATAGAGTACCTAGGTAGTCTTGAGAACGCTGTAAGTACTGATTTTGCTTGTTGGGCTAGTTTCTTAAATATTTCTTGTTACTTAACAGAACGACGCTTTTAAAATTTTATATGTAAGTATAGTGACGTTAATTTTACACTAAAAGGTATACCTACTTAAATTACTGTTGTTTTCAAGTTATATTTCAAACAAAGATAGGAAAAACACGCAAATTTATTCACGCAAGGATTCAGCGGAGGCTACAATAATATTATGATATTGGCTTAATAGGGCGCGAGTTTGTCCAGCACGACAGCTTAGGCCGACCACAAACAACGCGAGTAATATTTAATAATTAATCTACCTACTTATATTAAGAATAAATTAAGGTTAATTTATGCCAATTGATCTAGGACCAAAATTATGTAAGAAATTTCTATAAAATAAACCAGCGATGCCAAAAAATGTACGACATAATATAGTCTAAAAATATGACATAGGTACCTACATAATGAATACCCAAACAACATAAAAGAAAAGAAACATAAATAATTAAAAGGTAGAAATGTAGCCTATACAATAAATAATATTGTATAATATGTTTATTGTTAATGTTATTCGCAAAAGTATATATTAATAAAATAACTACGCATGTTATTTCATAAATATTCCTTCACAATAAAAGTGTAATCTATTTAATAATTATGTACCTATAATATATTTAAGTACTTAATACCGTAATGTGAGTCGCGCAATAACTGGAATAGGACGGTGCAAAATCGTTATTTGTTCAGTAGTGGAAGTCTTTCAGTATTGTAGTAAAGGCACTAAGACGTTTTTTGAAGACTTTGCAAATGTCCTAACATCGTCAAAAGTCTCGCCCTCGGTATCGGGCGGAAATGCGACACGGCCGCGAATCGTGGCGCGCCGCGCGGCTCCGCCAGAGAGTAGGCACTGCAAAGATAGATTTAGGAATACCTAAATTAATAAATTCTATTTTTGCTTTCCTTCTTTGGGAAATCTAAGATGGTCCAGAAATTAGAACGTACTTTATTATTACGTAGAATGTTGTTTTGTCCTCGAGGTTAAAATATTTGATGGGTTAATTTGCTGAAGTAGGTATTCATTTTATGGATATATGTATTAGGTACAATTTTTATGAAAACTTTAATACTCCACCTGTCCTCCTGTCACTTCTGTCACTTTTTTATTTTATAATGTGTGTAATAATCTATGTTGTACTAACGTTATTTGTAGGTATACGAAGTAATTTTGATTTTTTTTGTAAGTCATTCAGCTTGTTTGTTAATTAATTTTTCAGCGGATCTTCGAGCGTTTGAGATTCCGTCATTGTCGTTTCACACTATATCTAAAAACAGGATTACTGATCCTGTTTTTTAAAAAAAAAACTTACGTAATTTTTTTTCTGTACCAGTACAATTACTGTTTTGTTGATATTTTTATTTACTAAGACATAAAACTGTCCTTTCTACTAATAGAAGTTTTTCTCTTCTTTGTCTATAACTCATGAATGTTTTAATGCGAATGGCTTCACGCTTCTACCGATAATTTATTTCGTCGCGGATTTGCGACACGCCGTGGATCCGATCTTATTTGAAATTTAAAAAAGTTCACAGGTTATTGCGGTTGCTTTGTTTATAGTCATCTATACTAATATTATAAAGCTGAAGAGTTTGTTTGTTTGTTTGAACGCGCTAATCTCAGGAACTACTGGTTCGAATTTAAAAATTCTTTTTTTGTTGGATAGACCATTTATCAAGGAAGGCTTTAGGCTATATAACATCACGCTGCGACCAATAGGAGCGAAGAAACAGTGGAAAATGTGTAAAAAATGGGGAAAATATGAAGCCTTATAAAGAAGTGACAGAAGACTTTGACAGATCTTTGACGAAACAATCGGACGGGCAGGACGACGTCTGCCGGGGCCGCTAGTAAAATATATTCTTACTATGAAATCTATAGGAAACTGATAATTTACTGACCTATGCACAAATATGAGGATGTCTAATAGCCCATTTCCTAATGTCTTAAAGATGCGCGTGCATTGAAGTAGGTATAAATACCGTTTCAGGATACTTAATAGATTTACGACATTATCTATATGCACGCCCTTGAAGATCCGGGTAAGTCGTTTGCAACTTTTGTAAGAAAAAAAGTTTTAATTTCAGTACTTTTTTAAGCTCTAACAATATTTTCTTATTTATGCTAAAACTTCAATAGACAGAGATAAATCCGCTATAATTGATAAACCAACAAATAAATTTATAGATAATAATGTATTACGAATAATTTGAAATAAAATTATATATAAAGATGTCAGCTCTGCTCGAAGCATTTCTTCAAATGATGAGAGATGGAGGCCTGTCGAATTAAATCTTATAATTGTCTTCCAGAAAAGTGCCAAATATCTTGACCATTGCGACATGCCCTTACTTGAGCTGTGAACAGAATTGAGAAAAACACCAACTCTCAAGCTATCATAAGTTCATAAGAAGACATCAACGTACGAACAGCTAGTGGTACTTATCCCAAAGTTACTCTAATAACGTCTTTAAGTAAAGTACCCACTTGCCGTGTGAACTCACATCAACCGTATTATCATTATTGACAATATTTTTGGGTTCCTTGAGTGATCTTGTTGACCTTTTGCGTTGGGGTCGGCGCAAAACGGTAGGTAACTCACGAAGTTATTTTTAAATATTAAGTGAAAACAAACGTGCCTACGCAAAAAAGAAGGGGGATTATGCAGTGCAGTGTTACTATTATACAATTGTAAGTTACTTCATGTTTGGATACTATAACAATAATATAAAAATAAAACGACGTAGGTTTTAAAAATAAAAAACAATGGATTTTTAAAAGACTCCCTGCAATACCTATTATTTTTAAAACATTATTAAAAGACAATATAATAATGCAATATTTTTTAGAAATATGTCCAACCGCTTAAAATTTTTGCTTACATATTGTAAACAAATTGGTGAATGTTATGTGTTATGATATTTAATGACTATTTTTTTTAAATATAGAAAAACATAAAATCCTTCTTTTTACTTATCCAACTCCCACTTGACCGATAATTATATCTCGACCAGGTGTCAAAAAGGGAAGTAGTGACCCGTTATCGACCTCATTCCGGTTTTTATTTCTCACCATGGAAGATAGTGATGAGCTTATAATAATCGGTTGTTACCGAAACGGAATCCGTTGTTATTATGATATCGAAATTATGAGAAATATTTGTGTGAACAATTTTTTGTAATATCGTGATTGTTGATACGTAACGAGGGGTTTATTTGTTTTATTTTATTCATTTTTTATTAACCAGGTTTTTTTTATTCCAGCTGAATGGATGTATTTATTTTGATACTCTTTCACGCAAAATCAACTTAATAGATTTTGATGAAACTTTACCATAATATAGCTAAGGCATACATCAGAATAACATAATATCTATACGTTATATTTCAAAAGATATTGTGTAAAAGTAAAGTACCTACTTATCGTGCGCAGACTAAGTCACGGGGAGAAGCTAGTATAAAATAAAAGCAAGTAAACGTCCAATTTTATTGCAAATCTAGTTGAAGACGTCGGATGCACCGGATGGTGGCAGCGTGCACAATGCAATCTGCCAGCGGCGGCTGCGACAAATGCAGCCGCTGACGTATCGACGCCCACGCCAGGAAACTATGTTAGAACTAAGTGGATATTCAAGTAAGTCCCATTTATATGACCCTGTAGAAAGCACCTACTGCTTTTTGCCTTCCAAATAAAAAAAAAGTTTCTAAAAATAGACACTAGATGATCAAACATCGACACTACCTATGCTACATAGCCTAGAGATAGCAAGGGCATGTGTTCTATACAGGCACAGTATCACTAACGTACGGAGTGCCTACCCTGGCACTATACTTACGCTCACCCCACTGCACGCGCCTGATGATATAGGACTGAAAAGTATTAGCGAACGATAACTGACGAATGCGTTAAAGTTGCGTTTCGGCGTCGTATTAACGTTTGGCATAGACTTGTAGCACACAAATAAAAATAGTTTTTTAACTTTACTAAATCGAAATCCTCAACGATGTCTTAACAAAAATTTTAAAAGATAAAATGTCAGAAACCATTTATAATATTAATAAGAAATGTCTACTTATTTCTTTCCTGCCTCATTCGCCGTGAGGAGCGATATCCATCTATCTGTACTGCTCGTCCCTGCACAATTTTAATATATTTCTACTTAAACATTGCAAAGTCGATTCGCATAAATACGAACTAAAAACAGGAAGCATCTATATATTCTAACATATTGCAATGATGTCAAGTTTCTTCCAAATTATGAACAGTTTTTTCTATAAACTAAATCACTGAAGGATACAACATTTTTATCCTAATTAAAATAAGTTTAGAAAGTTTCATAAATGTGTTTATTGCCTACCTACATACTAATAAAAGTTTGAGTAGAAATTAGCAATAACTAGCGCAAAGCTCAGGCATTATATAAATCAACTAGCTGTCTATCTTTTTTTTATAGCCTATATCACTCGGGAATAGTGTAGCTTCCCAACAGTGAAAGAATTTTTGAAATCGGTCCAGCCATTCTGGAGCCTATTCAACCCAAACAAACAAATAAACCTTTCCACTTTATTACATTAGTATAGAAGAGTCTGCCAGCCAAATTCAAAACCAATTTCATTTAACCCGTTTACCTTAAATTCCTCGCAACTAATCACCTGTCAAAACATAGTTTCGCAACAGACCGAAAATCCTAAAGCGATATGGCTGACATTTGCAAATGTCATCCAAACCTCATAACTGCAGTCTGGGATGTTCGCAAATGAAATCACGATCTCATTATCCGTTAACTGAGCGATTTGCAATCAACCTCAATGTCTTATTGTTTGATTTGGATTTATTCTAAGGAACGATTCAGATGTAATTTGGTAAGTCTATTTCTTCTTTATGTCTACTTGTTTATGAAAGGCTAAACGACTGAGGTCCTTAGGTCAGTCAGGACTAAAATCTCATTTGCTTGCATATAAAGGTTTTCTTATAAAGGCCTAAAGTAGGCCAACTGGAACTTAGTTTTCAGTCCAAAAATAGACAGACAGTTCAATGCACTAAATTTAGAAATAAATTAAGTATTTTGTCTATATTACGTAGGTACCCGAAAATATTCTGTATTATTGTCCACATAATATAGTCAATTACGTACCTACGTATTGACTATATAATGTGGACAATAATACAGAATATTTTCGGGTAGTTACCTACCTACACCTTTAAAAATAAACAAATACAAAAATTAACATAATGGTCCAATTGATATAGTCAAACTAGGCAAAGTTTAACTTACTTAATGTCCTAAATAATACTCCATTTCGAATACATCCAATCGCGTTGTAAAACCGTCTAGATTTCTGGTCGGAACAATTTATCATTTAAATCTCGTCACTTGAAATACGTTGCATCTAGCAGATTGCATCGGGTGCGCGAACTGCGCCCGCGCCGGTATCACACGCCCACGCTGCGCAGGAGTTTTCAACTGTTTACTGCTCGCATCAGGAATTCGGAAAGCCGGTAAATATATGATAATATAATAATTTCTGATGCCTTCGCGGTTATTACACATTGGAATGAAATAACTATTAACGGATTTCAATCGCGTATTTTTATTTTATTTTATTAGCTGACGTTTCGGATTTTTTAGTTTCTACAGTCTGTTTGTAAAGAATCCGAAAATAAAATTAAATACACGAGTTAAATCCGTGAATAGTTGTTTCATTCTAATATCAGATTATATTTTAAGTTTTGGTTAATAATAGTAGAAGTGTAGAAGGGTCATAATATATTAAAGCTGACGGTTTTTCGAAATCTACGATATGAAGCAGTGCTGAAAAAATAAAGTAGGTAGGTAATGATATCCTACTTACATTTAAGTAAGTATGTTAATTTATAGCAGCTGTCTCATCTAAAATAAATTCAGTACAATATTTCAATAAAACTCAAAAAATATTGCACATTAACTTAGACAGAAAACAAAGACTGTTTAATTTTGTAATATTACGATTTTGAAATAATTATATCTATATCTAGGACATCATTAATATAAACAAATCAGCCTTGTAGTTCCATATGAGTCTTAACATTTGAAAGCAATTACTGTAGAGCTTGATGAACTCCTACGTGATGTAAGCTTCAAAACACAATATGATTGTTTTGATCCATAATTATTTATTTATCTCTGTCATATCTCACTATTACGTATCTATACTAATATTATAAAGAGGAAAGGATGAAATTATTAGGAAAGGTTTGTTTGTTTGGATTGAATAAGCTCCAGAACGATTGGACCGATTTACAAAATTCTTTCACTGTTGGAAAGCTATACTATTCCCGAGTGACATAGGCTATAAAAAAAAGGGATCCGTGCGAAGCCGCGGCGGACGGCTAGTAACATATAAGCACTATCTGGTAAATAGAGTCAAGCTGGAAAAGTCTAAGCACGGTAGACTCTTGGATTGTACTGAACGAAATTTCCAAATTACAATCAATTATTTTGTAATGTTATATTTTTATTGGAGGACCTATTGAAATTTAACTTCATGTATCAGTCCTGAAAATTTGATAACCATTACAGCCAAACACTAAAGAAAAAAGCTAGAAAAAAAGTTTCTTAACCCAAAGTCAACTTTAAAATATACAAAAACAAGTCGACATTTGGTTCTCGGTATCTATGATGAAAAGTAGTTATTACTCCAACATTTGACGTAGTCCTACGTAGGGCATCTTACATCTTGACTTTAAATGCGACGCTCATTTGAGTGCCCTTTATATTCGAGCGATATTCGGTTTCGATTCGATGAGATTTTCGAAGATGTTTTTTATAATAAACCAACCAAGGACGGGAGTAGTGTAGCTCCTGATATGTGATTGTAGTGCGAAGTACCGGGATCAATTCTTAATTTAAACCATATAGAAACTCACACATAATAATGAAAAGTGAGTAGGTTCAGTACATACATATTATGTTGACGTAGCACACATAGTGAAAGAGAAAGGATAAATAAAAAACAATTACATTCCATTACATCATAGGTACATCATGTATATGGGAAAAAAACAATAGAAATGTTAATATGGCAACAAAGACAAAACAAAATTTTAATTATCTAGTAGGTCATACTTTTGTGGTGTATGAAAGAAAACTTTAATACTAGTTTTTGAATTTCGTTACTTTTTTGTTTAAAACGTAGGTACCAATGTCAATTTGCTGCTAATAAACGAATGAGTCGTATCGTAATAAATAAAATATACTTAATTGGCGACGCGAAACTAACTTAAGAGAGTGTAAATTAATGCAGAATTAATTATTATTATTGTGATCGCGATAGAAAATGACTCGAATATAGTTTTCGACAACAACGTTACCTATTTTAGAAAAAGCTCCCTTTAGGCCCTTCTAAAGCTCTATGAAGCGCAACTGACATGTGCTCTGTTAGTGGATTAAAGTATTACAACTGTAAAATACACCTACATTCAGTCGACATGACCCTTAAGTGGTTAAACTAAGGTTCCAATTTGTCCACTTTCTAAGTTGTCAATTAGCATGTTGTCTTGGTAATTTAAGGCGCTTTTAAGTACAATAGAAATAATTAATTTGAGTACAGGCCAAGGTCGTTTTTACATGTTTAATTGGTACAACTGTTTGTGTTGGACATTTGGAGCGTGGGTGGGGTTAAGTAACTCCTCTTGACGGTTTATGTATGAACTTAATGATTACTTAGTGACGTTTAATTAGATTTATCCAATCATGTTAGATCTTATGCGAACAACTTCTCTAATATAATGGTTTTATTAAGAATTAGGGTTACAAGTTAAAAGTACCTAATACTAATAATTTCTGATGCCTTCGCGGTTATTACACATTGGAATGAAACAACTAATAAAATAAAATAAAAGTACGCGAGTTAAATCCGTTAATAGTTGTTTCATTCCAATGTACCTAATAATAGTTATTTAATGTACGTATAGCTATTGAATGATTATAAATAAACTAAATTACACTTAATAAAATGTAGGTATGCTACCGATACCTACATATTTACGAATTATTAAATATCGTAATGAGTTTGTATTACAAAATATATATATAAGCTAAGTATAGGTACCTATTATTGTAAAGTATCATCAAAATCCATTCAGTAGGTTTTGCGTGAAAGAGGAAGAAACATACATCCAGACATTCATACGTCCTTACAAACTTTCGCGTTTATCCCTACTAATATTATAAATGCGAAAGTAACTCTGTCTGTCTGTCTGTCTGTTACGCTTTCACGCTAAAACTACGGGATCGAATTAAATGAAATTTGGTACAAAGATAGTCCGGAGCCTGAGAAAGGACATAGGCTACTTTTTAACCGACTGCAAGAAAGGAGGAGTTCCACGCGGTCGAAGTCGCGGGCGGAAGCTAGTAATACATATTTTCTTGTAGCTCTCTTGTTATACCCACTGTACCTATAAAACACAAAAAATAATCTTAAAAGTATAATTTTCAGATAAAGACTATTGTTACTGCACTTATATTTTTACAAGTCATATTGGTACACACCTGTAGTACAGACCAAAGGTTTCAATTTGTTAATATTTCATACCATTATAATATCATACAACAATACTATAGCAGTTACGTACCGATGTTCATCTCGATGGTCATATAAAATAACTCATTCCATATCACGAATATGCATTGAGACATAAAACACAATCGGTCCATTGAAACCAACATTAGAGTATCTATTTCGAAAATGAAATCTTTTATGATATTTCTGTCTCTTTCCTACTTCTAACATGAATGTATAGTTTGAAAGAGATAAGAATATTAGAGCTTTATAGATTGGTTTCTGGAATAGAACCTATGTTTCGCAAGAATCAGCCGATGCTGTATTAGAGCAGGTCGTAAGGTCGCCCGCGGTAGGTACGAGATCTTTGGCTCACGGGTTTACTGAAGTTATGGCAGGTTACATTTGTAGTCCTGTATCTTGAGACTTAACTGTCAAACCTGTTCCACTTTATTCAAGTATTAGTAGTAGTTTGTTTATCTCTTTTGTGGCTTTATCGTTTAACGTCCTTATTGTCAAGAACTACTAATACCTATAAGTTTTTAATTTCAAAATTGGAATAAAACTTAATACCTACCTGTAAACTAGGCAGTTAATCAACCAATAGGTGTGAATTTTTCAAAGAAATAGTGTCATTACAATGTAGGTATAATCGATTTTTGTGAGGTTAAAATATCGCCATTTCAAGTCAGTTGAAAGCCTCCTTAAACAAATGCCTTTCGATAATAGCGAACGCGCACGAAACGAATAAAAACGAAACGAAAGAGAACCAAAAACTGACCACGTGACTTTCGTTAGCTTGCGGCAATCCGTAAATTTTGATTCATATCGTTTATTTATTTATACTTTAACTACTGTACAACAAAGTATAAAAAATTACAAAAAGCGGTCTTAATGACATACAGCATCCTCTACCTGTTAGCGTTATTAGCGTTAACACAAAACAAGTGCCAATCTATACTAATATTATAAAGCTGAAGAGTTTATTTGTTTGTTTGTTTGTTTGAACGCGCTAATCTCAGGAACTACTGGTTCGAATTCAATTTTTTTTTTTGTTGGATAGACCATTTATCGAGGAAGGCTTTAGGCTATATAACATCACGCTGCGACCAATAGGAGCGAAGAAACAGTGGAAAATGTGTAAAAAAAACGGGGAAAATATGAAGCCTTATGAAGAATTACTATTCATTAAGTGACAGTTAGAAGACTTTGACAGATCTTTGACGAAACAATCGGACGGGCAGGACGACGACTGCCGGGGCCGCTAGTCAATAATAAGAACCGAACAAAACGAATACAACACAAAAACACGTACATTGTACTTAGTCAGTTTTGGTTCGAGGATATAAAGTGTGCATTTAAATTTGTCTCATTCGATTACGATCGATTGTCACTTGTCTAGGGGCTAAGCTAAAATTAACTGTCTATAATAAACACTAGTATTATATTATTAGTTTCGCTAAGGTCACTTCTCAGAACCTTCAACAATTTCACAGGGCGCAGTTCATATGATTAACAACTAAATTGTGCGAGTTGGTACCGGGCCGATAGGCGCGGGGTCACCGCGCCGGCTATTAAATATCTCATATGACGCTGCCCACAATGGCTGCCTATTACTGCGGTTACGGGCTATTCTGGAAGGTACCGTCTTTAGAACTTTAATACTTTCATATTTTATTAGTTATTTCAACGAAGTTTGTCATAAGAATACAATAACCAGTTTTCTTATGACAAACTTCCTTGAAATAACTAATGACATCTGAAAGTATTCTTATTTAGAAGTCATTGGAGATTATAATAAAAAAGAGTTAGGTAATATACTAATTATAAATTTATAACTAATACAAAATATGAATACAAGAAATAATGGAAAACTACATCAAGCCAATTGATAGATACCTACAAGCGACAATAGGTACATTTTAAAATAGATGGTCAGCGTTATACTTTAACAGAAGTAAACAACATCTAGAAGTATAAAGACCACCTATAAAAAATATATCATCCATTTTTTTAAGTTCAGAGTCAGGACATCAAACGAAATTAAAAACATTGGTTTGATTGCATATTAAAGTAAGTAGAGATTTTTTACGTAATATGAAATAAAATGTTTGGGCCTATTTATTGACGAAAAATAGATCAATGAAACTAGTACTTATGTAATATGTATCTGTTACATAAACTTCCCAGAACTGATAATTGCAAGCTGATGATTAACAATTATGGGTAGTAGATAAAATAGGTTATAAGTATTTCATATGCAATACACATTTACACCACATAAGTATGTATATACTTTTTCACTACCAACGTTTAACATTGGTGTACCTAGAATTATACACTTATAGAATTTTATAAGTACCACCTAATACATCGATATAAACTCAAACTCAAATAATCATTTATTCAGGCTAGGCTCTTACAGGCACTTGTGAATGTCAACGTTAAAATTAATATTCTTTTTCGATTCAGCAAAAAAAAACCTCTTGAGAACATGGGTATATTAATTATTTAATATTTGAATATATTATGTACAAATTACAATATGTATGTAATCTAATTACATTTAAAAAAAATTATAGGAGAAAAAAAAACACAAAAAAAATAACATTAGGTACTGGAGATGTATAAGGTCTCCAGGTGTCAAAAGACTAAAGTCAAATATAAAATAAAATTACAGGAGAAAAAAAAGAAAACATACACAAAGTAAAAAAGACAAGATATAAACTCTATACAAGTAAATATTTCTTAAGTATTCCCAGGAACGATACTGTTTTAAATAAATTAAGACTTAATTCTACGATATTAAAGTTTTATAACAGTCCAAGTTAGAATTGACTTCTGCACGGGCCCATATAGTAATAGCTAGTACCTGCAGAGAAGCAATTAAACTCAAAGCCCATACGAACGGCTTATTTAAAGATGCGAAAATTTGCATACATATAAACCAGCAAGTTCTCAATATTTGATTGGAGATCAAGGATTAGGTACTTCATAAAATAATATATTTAATGCATAATAACGCTAGTACGAGTATTTTACGTTTGGGAATGAACTATAACGGATTTAACTGGCGTATTTTATTTAATTTGTTGACGTTTCGAAGATCTACAATTTCCAAAGCAATTTAGCGTTAGATCAACTCAGTTGTTTATCGAAATAAGGTAGAAGACTTTTCTTATTTTACTAATATTAGAAACGCGAAAGTTTGAAAGAATGTATGGATGTCTGGTAAAGATGTAAGTATGGATGTCTGGATGTATGTTTGTTCCACTTTCACGCAAAAACTACTGAATGGATTTTGATGAAACTTAAATTTAACTTAACATATATACATGTAGGTATATACTGTAACTATATTGTGTAAAATACTGATCGTGCGTAGACGAAGTCGCGAGCAGAAGCTAGTGTATAATAAAATAGCTAAACAAAAGGGTATTAAAATAACACATGTTAGACTTTATTATTCAATGGGATTACTTAAAAATATGATTTCAAGTTTGCAAATAATCGTGGTAAAAATTAAAAATACTTTTTCTGTCCTCCGGCCGGAAAGTGCCAACTTTGTGGCCGCTGCGCTAAATGAAATTTCCGCTTTTCGGCTTCGTCGAACAGAAAAATAGTATACTGACCTCGGCCAGTAAAATAAAAAAGCCTCAGATCACATTTTTGTCAACCTCGGCTTCGGCTCGGACGACAATTACTTGTGATCTGAGACATTTCTCATTTTACTGGCCTCGGTGCGTAATGTACTATTACGCAGCCATAGACAGAAAGTCCGTAAGTGATAAAATAGTTCTATCACTTCGTTCACAATGTCATGGCTCACGGACAGGAACCTAACGATTTTTGTACCTTCAAAACGTGACTCTAGAATTTGTTATATGTAAATTAGCGATTTGTCCACTGCACTACCGAGCTTCCTTTGCTGTCCTATTCATTTTTTAAAACACTATAAACACTGAAACGCAGTTATGCAATTGTTTTGACACGGAAATTTTATCTTTATTTTATTAGAGGTAAAGTTCGGGTTTGTAAAACGCGTGTGGTTCTTAAGATTGTATGGAAAGTTATTGCTAAAAAACTATGCGTTGGTGCTAAGTATGATAGAGACGGTTTTAGTGTGTTCGCCATAACAATAACCTGTTCACTAACTTATTTTTTTTAAACTAAAATACTGGTAAGCAGGTTATCTAGATCATGTAAGTATTTAAAAATAGGTAATTAAATATGTGGTCATTTATTTAAATCTTCATAGATACATGTAAACTACAGTATTGACTAAAATGTAGTGAACACTTATACTACATAACTAGCTGAAATACGAAGCCATGCTCTTAATTTTTTTTTAAAACGGTTGCTCCAAATTTTGATAACATCAAGAAAAAAAATACTGGCCGGTTATAATTCATGGCAAAAAGTTCGATGCGGCGCCATCTTGAATTTACACAATGTTCAAATAATTTTGATACATTCCATGAAAATTAATAAATATTTGTTCTGTAGTTCTGTGGGTAAATATACCTACATACATATTTATAGGTAGGAAAATTGTATTAATATTGGATATAAATATTATTGATCAAACTCGCATTATCGATCCAAAATATTTTTTACTGTTTCACAGCTCTATATAGTACCAGTGATGTAAGCTGTAAGGGACACAACGCAGGCGTAGACAATACGCATGCGCAGAAATGCCTATACCGGGACAATTAAACAACTACGTGGAGAAATAGATTTAATTGTTGCTCTTTTTATCGATTATCCCTACTAATATTATAAATGTATTTTCTGTTACGCTTTCACGCTAAAACTACTGGACCGATTTAAATAAAATTTGGTACAAAGAAAGTCTGGAGCCTGAGAAAGGACATAGGCTACTTTTTAACCGACTGCAAAAAGGAGGAGTTCCACGCAGACGAAGTCGCGGGCAGAAGCTAGTTGTATATAAGTATACATCTAATTCCTTTGTTTTAAGATTATAGGTGACTTTAGATTTCATTTCCATGAGTTACTATAACACTTCATCAAAGTTTGATCAAAATGGTAAGTCATAACCATCACATTTTCCTTGGAAATAAAATTATACTAATTTACATCTTATAGGTACCTACCACCGTACAGAGGACGAAATAATCAAAGAATTTGCAAAAAAACTCTTTTTAGTGTTTACTTACGTCATATTATAGAGAGACCTCCATTCAACATTCTTTTAGACAAAGCAATTTTTGCTATATTTGTCAGTTAGTTTAGAAATGTATATTTCCAGACTTCTTTGTGTTGATTGACACTTACGTCATATTTAAAGAGGCAACCATTCAACGATTTAGTCTTTTAAACACAGCAATTTTTGCTATATTAGTCAGTCAGTCAGTTACTTTAGAAAACCTATCAATATATAGACAGAAGTCAATCAACATAAGGAATATCCTATTCTCACTGACTGGCTGGACTTAGTTCAATCGTTTTTATAAAACACAAACTACCAAATAATTCCAAATTTAAAAATAATTACACAGATAAAACGTGATCTACATTTCATTCGTAATCTACGGTTCCGTGTTACTCGTCCGATCGTGACCGGTCCGAAATTGACGAAATTCATATTCCGACAGAACTCAGTCCATAGTTATTTAATTTTAATAACAATGTTGTTATACTCTGTAATCACCGTGCGTTCGGATATATGGTTACAAGAAGTTATAAATGAGCATTTTTTCGAAAACTTTTATTTACAAATTTATTTTTTTATTTACATTTGTTATAAATTAACTATACTTTGGTACTTATTGATTTTGTTCACCTACGAACTTTTAAGTGATTTATGAACGAGATATTTAAATAAACTTTCAACTTTATAAATATTTTTCTATTGGGTAGTTGCCACTACCTATCTAAGAGTAAAACTATTTTAATTATGAAGCACGTAAAAGAATCCTATATATATATTTTATCCTATATATAATCGAATAATCCAGCAGATATTCGAACGTACCTTTTCAAGTAGTTACTTAGTTGCATGTAAGATTCTCAAAATTTCATAAAACTTGCAATTCGTATGACGAAAGTTCCGTTTCCAAATTTAAATATTTGACTGTTCGAAAAACAAATTATCGTCACGTTCATAAAAGACTTATGTAATGCGTGTAATAAGTAAACCTTATTCCTCTGTAAGAAGGTTGTATATTGAATTATTTTACAAAAATAAACCCATGGTATTATTTAAATGTTTATACAATTTGTTTCACTGACCAGGCGCCATTTTTTCACGTCGTGAATAACTGTATCATTGGTTTGACGAAATTTTGCTGATTACTTAATTATTGTTTCTGTGAAATTTATGACTACCTATAATTTTCGAAGGCCTGACATGCGAACTGAGAGTTTAACTTGAACTTTGCGGGCTCAATAACTTGTTAAATAATGAAATATGATGAAGATGACTTTCATATATATTTATTATCGTCAGATTATAATTATAGTTGTACACTTGCAAACAGAAAAAAACAAGGTAGTAAGAAAAATGTGGCCCTATATGGCCTAAACGCTTGTTCGAATTAGAAACAGCCGTTAAAATCTGTTCGAATGGATTTTTCAAAATTAGAACAGCGTTTAAACGGTAATGCTCGTGTCGCTCACAGCACGTTCCCCGCCCATTCCTTGTAGCACTCTGTGGCAAAAAGTTAGCTTTTTAATTTTCATACGAATGTTAAACGGCTTTGATTTATTTTAATGCGGCCGGAAACTTATAATTATAGTTTCGATTACGTTTTTGGAGCTGGCAATGAAAATCTCGTTTGGCATTATTTACTGCCAGCCGTTTACTTAAAATGAATTGTCGAATTAATGTTGCCAACTGAGGAGATATTGCTATAAAAATGAGTTATGTTGGTCGTTTACGTTCGGTGGTACATTTTAATCTTTGTAAGTGGAATATATAGACTTGTATTCATTATTCGTTACAGTGAACCAATGTCAAGAGAACATCTTTATTTTAAACAGAAGCGTTATTACGTGGAAACGGTAGTGCAGCTAATTATATGAAAATATTTTAAGGATGAGGATAAAATAATAATATCAGTTTTTTGCTAAGAAAACATAGTAGGTAGGTACGTAATTTTTAGAGGTGTTAATAGATACACAAAAAACTAATAATTAATATTATAGCATAATAATATAGTGGTTTATTTTACTAGTTAAATATTAATATAGGTATGCCATGTTTGTATATTTCATCTAAGAGCTTACTAACAACTCCATTTTTCCCAATTACTTGAGACAAATAAAAAACGGCTCTTTCTGCCATCAAATCTTTCAGATCCTGTGACCTGAATAGTATTTTCCTGCCAAATACTATTAATTATGGTACCTACAGCGAAGATTTGGTAGCTTAAATTCACATCAATCAGGTCACATATCAATACAACATACCTTAAGCTCACATATAAAACATAATTGTAAGTAAAGTTAACGTATATTGTAGTACAGTGTACAGAATTGCATTGCGGTTAGCGGCAATGCCGCGAATGCGCCGTGAGTTATGGACACCACATAATGTATTCCGATACGAAATGAGAAGTTATGGTTTAGAAATGAACAAGCATCGTATTAAGTTTGAAAGAACTTCTGTCACTTGATATAACATCTTTGGGAGCGTAGACAAGGTGCCAACGTTCAACGTTAACGTTAAACAAAACGACCAAAATGTATGGGATTTGACATCCGCGAACGTTTGTGACGTACGTGACAGTCGTTCGATGAAATCAAATCCCATATATTTTGGTGCCAACATTCAGCGTTAACGTTAAACGTTGGCACCTTGTCTAGGCCCCTTGGCGTCTAAGATTTCGTCATCGGTAACAAAAGAAATTCACTGCTGGTTGATTTATAATTCAGTCTTTTACAGACGCGTTAAACAAGTGACGATCGACGTTCATCAATCTACTATTGCACACCTAGATCTAAACAGGATTAACTCGTATAAATGCTTTTTAGGTAAAGTGAAAAACTGTTTAAAATGTCCTTGTGGTTCTGCAGTAGGTACCTTATACATTATTTATACTTATATTATAATAAATTTTCTGTATCGATTTATGCTTATACTCGTATATATATATTTTTAAATGAAGCTAGAAGAGTTAGCCTTAATCTGAAAATTTTGCACAGGATTTCCTTTTAAAATATAGGGGAACTAAGAAAAGATTTTAGGAAATCCATCCCTGAAAATGTGGGTGCTTATCGTGCACAGATGACGTTCTATTGATTAAGTAGATAGTGTTTATATACAAATATTACAGCTAAGAGTGATTTAAAAATTTAAATGAATATTTCAAAACATACATATTTCTGTTTGTAACTCTACCGTATGAGTACTTTTTTGTTAAAGCCTCTGCATTCATAAGTCCATCACGATCAGTGGTTAAACTCAGTTTTTATACAAATGCACATATCGTGTTTATTTATCCACGGTGCAGCAAAAACTTTATTTGCACTATTAGTGTTATTCTACTGAACATTGCTAGATTGACGTTACATTGCAGTGGTTTAGCTAAATCTGTTTGAATTGCTGTTTTTTGTTTGCTACTGCACTTAATATTTTGCTAATTTTGTGCTTAAATTGATTTTAAGTGCTGTTGAAAAACGTGTTAGGCACCTATGCTTAATTTTATTGTTTGTTAAAAATAGCTACATTGGATTTTTTCGATTTTGTCTATAATAATATAATATGTCTACACTAATATAATAAAGAGGAAAGGTTTGTTTGTTTGGATTGAATAGCCTCCCAAACGACTGAGCCAATTTGAAAAATTCTTTCGTTAACGCTACATTATTCCCAAGTGACATAGGCTATATTATATTTTGAAAAAAAAATTAAAATAGGGTTCCGTGCGAAGTCATTTCCTTACTCGCAATTTAGACTATAGTCTACAGAATTAGAAATTGAATATATTGCAATGTGTAATAACCGCGTAAGCATATGAAATTATTATTCACGTGCAACCTAAGACCGTTGCTACAGAACAAAATACTTTAATTAAAGGAGCCATAAATAACACCATAAAATAATAACCAGAGCAATCCTTAATTTCTCTAATTTATGTTGAAACCACGGGTCAGCTCATGCGCTTTAGGTCAACCTGATATCGGCTTCAGACAAATTAAAACCTTATAAGAACACCATAAAGTTTAAATTCAACAAACACTGTCATCTACAATAAGTGTAACAAATTCATATTGACCACACGATACCTATAAATCGTAACAATCGATATCTCACACATAACGAGTGCACGCTGGGTGGTCTTTAGAATGATCGATTCAAAAAATCGATTACATCAATTAAAATGCGAATACGTACGGACAATAAATAATTGGTTTGTATAAATCATTGGGTAATTGGTGCATTGACAGGCGAAAACATGATCTGGTTAAGTAATTGTGATTGGAGGCTTTAGGGGAAAGGTTAGAGTATTGGAGATATCAATTAAATTTTGTATGGAATTAATGCTTGTGTGTTCCGTGAAATGTTAATGTCCTATTTGTACGGTTGGTAATTCTTAATGCTGTATGTAATTACATTGGAATGAAATAACTATTAACGGATTTAACTCACGTATTTTTATTTTATTTTATTTGCTGTATAATTATTTCATCACAATTTATAGTTGGTCTAACAAGCTGTACCTACCTATATATGTTTTTAGACATTACATAAATGTATTTTCACGAGTTTGTATTTGGGTATACAGACTCCTGACCTCGTGTAAGGGAAGTATGTAAGTAACCAACAAAAGTACCTACCTATGTTCTTGCAGAGTTCACCCCACAAATGAAATACGTATATACTTAATTAATGAGTAGTAATGGCAAATATTAATTAAATAATTAAGTGACATTGTACTTACTTCTTTGCCACGCAGTCAAGCCGGTACAATTTAATAACAGCGTATCTGACTTGATTTCAAAACTAAACTTTGTCTTTTGACATTTTAGTAAAAATACATACCTACAGGTATATATAGGTACAAGGATTATTGTGGATAACATTTGCAACATCCAGTTATATCGACGTGTCAAAATGCAAGCGTCCGAGCATCTCTCCTCGACCTCAACACATTCAATTAATTGGCAACAATTTGTTCAATTAGTTTCGCCAGGGTTTAAGAGGTCACGTGGTAACAAATAATGCTAATTTTATATAATGATAATATTCTACGCGCATCGGAAGCGGGCAGGGAGAAGGGTCAAGCTTGTGTGGCGGGTAAGGACTTGTACACAATATGAAACGTTATACACCTTTATTTTTTGACAAAAGGAATTCCTTTGTGATTATGCCAAGAAAATAAATAAGGACTGTAAATAATTTAAAACAAAATGTAGGTATGTAGAAACATATATAGGAAATGGTTCGCACATTGGTCGTTTTGTTACCTAACTGGAAGTGGTGGACATATTAATTTAAAGTTATAACCTCAAACAGAAAATGTTTAGTACTCTCAAAATGAATTTTGATTTCGACACGGAATACGGTGATATCGATAATCATTTGTCTATTTTTTGTCATCGAAGTAATAACATTCTCTATTAATATTGATTCCCTTTTTGTAGCTTGTAGACAACCATTAGTAACCTAAAATCAAAGAATTTATCTCACAAACACGCGTTTTCACACAATTTATACGGAATTCATATTATATACGAATAAAAGGCACAATTTTCACATATGTATGCGAACGTTCAAACAATATACTATTGCACAGGTTTCACAGGTGCAATTGCACTGAGCCTGTTGCAACAGCTAGCTTCATTCAGAAGGCAGTCGCTAAATATACATAATATAATAAATATACTAAAATATTATGTACCTACTAGCGGTCCGCCCCGGCTTCGCACGAAAAGCCATTCGGCCCATCCTAGCTTCTTATTTTTCAAAATACAATATAGTCTACATCACTCGGGAACAGTATAGTTTCCCAACAGTCAAAATATTTTTCAAATCGGTCTAGTCGTTGTGGAGCCTATTCAATACAATCTGACAAGCAAATATTTCCTCTTTATTATATTATAGCTGTTCGCCCTGGTTTCGCACGGATCCCAAATTTCTATTCGAAATATTCTATAGCCTATGTTCTCTGGGTGAACGTAGCTTCCTAACAGTGAAAGAATCTTTCAAATCGGTCCAGCCGTTTTGGAGCCTATTCAATTCGTATAAACAAACAAAGAATTCCTTCCTCTTTATTATATTATATTACGTAATAAGTTCAGTAAAATAAGTTCTAGAATAAAATAGAAATTACATAAGTTCGCGGTTACATAAATTCATTATTATTTCATCGCATTTTACTGCACGCTGACCATTCAATTCACCCTTATAACGCAGCTTCAACTAATAAATAGCCTGTGAAATCTTAAATCAATTTAAGAACAGTTATTACAGTGCGGCGGCCGCTTATTGTTTTTAATGGCCACATTTTGGTTTGAACGCATATTACTTTGTAGTATGGAATACATCTATAATATAGGCAACCGACGTCTCCTGCCCGAGCGGCATACTATTGTCATAAGCTGTACAAAGGCTGTATAACTTTTAAAATACAGCGTTTATACAGGTCATATAGAACTTGTGAACCTACTGGTGGAATAAATACTACTTATGTTAATTACCGATTTCCATGGTCTCTTGACTTTTTGAAACGCAAACTATTTAACGTTTTACTATTTTTATAGCGGTCATAAAACATACTTTACGCATTAAGGTTACTCTGATTCTGGGGAATGGTAAAAGCTTGTACAGTTAAAAGCAATCTATTTTTGTATTAGGTACATCAAGCTAGACCTAGTTGGATATATTTATTTTGTATGTTATGGAAAATCGTAATTTCCAATGCAATAATTTTCTATCGACAACCTGGTGGTCTAGTGGTCAGAATCGGTTGCGGGTTCGAGTCCTGCTAGGGACAGATATATCAGTGTGATGTACACGAGAATGTGTGCCTAAGTCTTAGATAACTTATATGCATTTATGCATGTTTATTCACTATCTAGTACCTACAAACGTGGCTTAGATTGGAACTAAGTAGGTATATCAATTGGTGTGAATTATCGAAAGCTATGTATTTAATTGATAAAAACACTTTGATTATATGAGTTGACATAAAATAAACTGTGCCCTAAGTGACAGATTTTTTTTGGTTCACATTGTAAGAATCACTGTTCGAATTTCACCTTTTTTTATGAAAGGAAATGATTTTGCTTATGCTATATCTTGTTTACTAAACATACTTTAAAGTTGATCAAAACTATAATGCTTATTTTATTCTACATTCGTTTGATGATAAAATGAATCGAATAAAATAATAATTGCGTGGCGGACCGGACTCGTAATAAATATCGTGCGAACCGCGCGGCTCCATTTGTAATCTAATAACGATGAGTTAAGGCAAAGATGTTGAAGACATTTTAGGTTATGTTTATTTTTTATTAGTTACTTACTAGCGGACCTAGCGAAGTTCGTACCGCTTTTTTGAGACTTTTTATTAAACAATAGCAGTGGTATGCTAGAGGAGTGAAAATTTAGGTTATTATTTTACAATAGTTACCAGCTGACTTCGTAGCAAACTTCGTAGGTACCTATTTTTTGAGATATTATTTTAATAAGAAATAGGGGTGGTATGTTAGAGGAGTGAAAATTTAAGGTTGTATGTATTTTCCAATGCCGAACCAATCATAAAAAAATAACAACAAAAACATGCCTAAATTATAAAAAAATAGAGTGGATAATCCTAAACATTTAAAGGATGTTAGGGATGTTGGTCGATTCTCAGACCTGTCCGATATGCCTCACGATAGCTCAGTTGTGCTACGAATATGGGAGCTGTAAAGTTTTTGAAACTTCAACCAATACAATATACTACGCGAGTTAAATCTGTATATAGTTTTTTCATTGCAATGTGTAATAACCGCGAAGGCATCAGAAATTGTTACATTTTATTTATTTATTTATTTATTTACACTTTATTGCACAATAAAAAACAAATGTACAAAAGGCGGACTTAATGCCATACGGCATTCTCTACCAGACAACCTTTAAAGCAAACAGAGAGCATGTGTAGGCGCAAAAAGAATAATACATATAAAATAATAGATACAATATATTATTATGACAGGATGATATTACACTACATAAATACAATACATCAATATACTAAAGTATATAGATATATAAAAATACATAAATAACTACAATGACAGATGATGAAAACTAAAGATTTAAAAAGTGCTTACGTAACAAACGCTTGAATGCTAGCTTACTCGGTGCTTGCCTGATAGCTAGAGGGAGAGAATTCCAGAGACAGATTGCCTGAAGGGCGAAAGAGTTGGAAATGAAATTAGTATGGTGAAGAGGAATACTAAGAGTGAGGGATCGAGAAGAACGGAGTTCACAGCCCGGCCGTGCAGTGTGAAAAGAGAAAGGGGACTTTAAATAATCGGGAGAGGAATTATCAAAAAGAATAGAAAATAGTATGGAGAGGATGTGGATATTTCTACGATCACGGATGGAAAGCCACTCAAGCTGACGCCGGTAGAATGATACATGGTCATATTTACGAAGACCGAAAATAAACCTAATACAATTATTTAGTAGCTTGTCCAGTTTGTTGAGGGATACTTGAGAAATGTTAGAATAACACACATCAGCATAGTCAATTATAGGTAACACAAAATTTTCATTATTTTTGTTTAGAAAAGAATTAATAAGTAAGTACCTGACTAAATATCAACCTTGCCTTAACAATGATGATCCGTACGAGTCAGCAATGAGCCGGGTTAGACCAGAAGCCGCGCAACCTTCAATTTATTCCGCCATTATTAAATAATAATAAAAAATAATATAATTCAGTTTAGTCAAGTAGACAAATGATTACTTTGTGCAGAATCCTCCGGCAGGCTAGTGATGGGAAAAGTTATTTACGATGTCAAAATACAATGACTAAACATTCTGTTTTATGTTATTGTCTGACATCTACCTACACACTAGTACTCACTTAATACTCCACTAAGCATGATATGATATGGCGCATTTCTATGGGATAGTTGATGATTTGCAATTATCTCCTCAAAAGTAACATTTCAGTTATTAATCATATTTCTAGTTAGATATTACAGCTAGGTAAGTATAATGTTTAATTGATTTTTATGTAATATATATATGAAACATAATAATATATTATTGACGACACTTACATTTTTAGCAAACAGATTTAACTGCAGCAATTTACTCGACACAACTAATTTCCATTTATTCGATTGTGTCGATGTGGAAGGATACATCGACACAATCACGCCGTGGACCGTCCATCACTACCTCATTACACCGGCGCCGTCTGTAATCCGGTCTCGTTTTATTTTCGCCAATCAGAATTGTGGTTGAATTAGATTGTGCAGCACAGTAGCCGACACACAGCGGTATTTGACACAGTATTCTTGCACATTTACAGGCTACTGTAGGGCTGGTAGATTTTTGTCGCGTAAGGAAGCGTCGGCCACTGTCACTTATTCACTCATTGTTTGACAGCGACAGATGCTTTCTTGCGCGACAAAAATCTTACCTTGGTATATTAAGGATCATTGTAGCGATAGTTCGCTTTCTTGGACACCTCGCTTTTTGTTCATAGAAACATTATGATTGAAATACACATTTACTTAAAATATTTGACTGCAACTCTTTTAGAGATCATAGCGCGAACTCTTATAGTAAATAATCTCATGCTTCGTATCACAAAATTTTAATTATACCTAGTGATTATGTTTAATATAAGTACCTACATAGAGAAAGTCTATTTAGTTAAATTATTTGTAACTCATGAGCAGCTGAACCGATTTTCTTTACCTTTGATACCTGCTACCTGTAAATCGGTCCCGCTTTCATCTTAGCGAGTATCCATTCCTTTTTAAGTTTATTTTATCCTACCAATCCTAAAAAATCTTTCCTGTCTAAGCCTGAGGTGACTGGGATCTTGGACCTGCTCTCCCGTTCTTTTAGCTTTAACTTTACTTGACAATCTACCACGTGTTTAGATCGCTTATTAATAAAACATTACTCAATCTCACACTAACCACCCAGGCTTGAACGGCGTCCTTAATTTCGCCCACGCCAACAAAAGGTACCGTACCAAACCAAACACCAATAATCTCGTATGTACAGAGCAATCGTCAAGTCAAGTGGCTGGAGATTATTCTTAAGAAATGAAGCGCTCAGTCCAGTTTAGGCGACTTCCTCGAGCATACTCGGCCGAGTACTTGCTCTTGAATAAACAAATTCTTTTGGGTCAATGGTTAGATTCAGATTGGACCAAAGATGTGATAAAATTTGGAGGTGATAATTATATTGCAGTCTGAGCTTTAAATTTGTACCGAAACAGCATAAATGCTCAGATACTGAATATGTAGTTTTTTTGACACTTCTCAAATCCGAAAATCGGTCTCAAATCCCAATTGTTGTATAGGAGCCCACTTAAATATTTATTTATTCTACTTTTTTGTATGATTATGTACATAGGTACGAATGAAGATGATGAATGATGTACGAAGATGATGTAAATAGTAGCATCATCATTGAAAATCTTAACTGGCGGTTCATGCCTGAAAACCTAAAACCTATTATTCCTCTCACACTCGTCTATGAAAATAAAGATAATATTATCATACCTAACGCTGTATGAACTTTATGATTCTATGAAAAATATATATATACCTTATCCATTTGAAACATTCCTCGAATAAATTCCCGAAACGTCTTATTATGATAGAAAGCAGCGGAGAATGCGTCGTGTAATACCGGAGCTCGGCAAACATGCTCCGTGCCCCCGCGCACTTGTTTGCTATGGCGATTACGATTATCACATTACCATGAAAATTATCATTTATTTGATTTAACTTAACTACAGTGTAAGACCGTTACATAATACCTTACATTAATATGGGGACTATGTCCAGCAAGGAACGTCTTTCGATTAAAATTATGGTAATGTCAATATTAACAAGTCATCTGAAATCTTGTAAGCATTAATGTTGCTACTTCGACCTAGGGTCACAAACACTTATTTTCTATGTATATAAGAATCGTCGTTTGTATCCGCTACAACGAATAAGTTTTCCAAAGTTGACAGAAAACATATTATATTTTATCGCTTTAACTAATACTTGTTTATGTGAACAAAATTCAGCATGTAAATACTTAAAAGCTTTGTGCTAATTCATTCAGGTTTTGGTATATCCTGTAACTATTACCTATTTTACTTACTTAACATAATAATATTACAATACGTACCTACCTAGTCTTTAAAAAGAGGATTACCTACATTAGTGACAGTAAAAATCCTAATAACTAAATTACAACGCAACTTTTCAACTAATCAGCGTTTACTTAAAATCTTAGCCAACCTCTAAATTCCAATGAACGCAGCGTTCATTAATACACTAACATCGCAACACATCCAAAGCACCTGCAGCTAAAATCCATGCACATCCGCGTACCTCGTAACCTAACACTTGTTCACAATCAAGGTTAGGTCAAAGCCTGCGAACATGAAGGCATCCTAGGAATTTAGATAGTCTGCTTTACTTGCTTCTATGCAAGTATCTTTCGTCGACTGATCCCGTATTGTTCGAGGTTCAGATAAAAATGTAGACAATAGAGTAGACGCGCTGCGGCCGCCGGCTCGTCGGAATAGCACAAGAGAACGCAGATGGTCTACCAGCGGGTTTTATTTAGCTGAAAAATAGTAATAATATGAAAGTAACTGTGGAGTTACTACAACCAGTTGTATAATGTTTAGGAGAACTTACATCATGCTCCATGGATTATTTACTAGAAATGTTTTGTTGCAAATAAAGTTGATACAGGTAGGTATGTAGAAACCATTATATAAGTAATATGTATAAACACATTAGTACAATTGGTGTGTTAATATGTTATCATATTACACAGTGTAATCAATCTTTTTTTTTCATCCCGAATCATATCTGATAACATTTGGTCGCCGCCTCAAATACTTCTTCAATGTATATTATGACCAATACTTAAAGATAGAATAGTTATTTCTGGCTTAATATTTTCTATAATGAATAAACCCAAGTATTCACTTGCAGTGTCTCAGCGCTTCTCGCTGCACTTGCGCTGTGACTATGCATATTTCGCCATTATTTATAACGCATTATGTTCGTGAATATTCCTCTGTTAACGTACTGCGCCGCGTACTAAATTTATTAATTGTACCCTTGACCCTGAAAATTTATGGGGGATTGCGTACTTGATTTATTAAGCTTAATAGAGATGAGCTTTTGGTCAATTGGGTAAGCTTAAAGCTTGCACTTGGTTTATCTGCAATCTTTGAGTTGAGTATTCCCTATTATTTTGATTTATCAAAATTGTCTTTAGAAATTCTTAGTACAACCATAAATGCATTAAATGAATGTGGCAATAATATATATATTTAAATGGTCTATAAAATGTCCCGGATTCGTGTATGTTAAATAAAATATATAACAAAGCAACATAACATAATATTAGAGACTGGTTTCTTATCCTGGGGGTAATTACCCCCGCGGGGGTTAAACTTGTATTTCGCGAGGGTAACGGTAGTTGTCTCAAACGCCGAATTTTAAAGACTTGCGCGCAAGTTCGTCGTTGGAAGGACGGGTAAAATCAGTCACCCTAGTTAGGTCATAAGGGCAATGGGACAAGGATAAGAAACACTGTAGTAGAGTAACAGACACTATAATTTTAATATTAAAACTTTATGGTACATTTATATAGATATCTATACCATGAATTGTAAAATAAAGGTACCACTCACGGTACAGTGCCTACCCATATCCTTATACTCTCAGTACACTTTACGCTCGACCCCTGTTCCTACATCGCACTCGGGACATTAAACTGTTATGTGCTTTGCCCAGTAAACTTTTACTGAGTCTGTTTTATTGCATGACCTTGGAGCTTAGTTTTTCTTTGGGAGACGACTTCGATACGATATGACGAAAAACGTAATGGACCAACTGTCATCATCATCATCACAACCGAGAGACGTCCATTGTTAACAGCTGTCTCCATAGCAACCGATACCGTACACAGAAGCCTAACACTAGGCTATTGTCAGCTCAGTCGTGCTATGAATGTGGCAACTGCTAAATATTCGAAACGTTAGAAAAGAGAATATACCCGAGTAATACCGGGTTATTTAGCGACTGTATTAGTAAAATACGTCCATGTTTTTCTAGGTAAATTACCTACCTACTAGAAATTCTTACTTCTATGTTTTTTTAAATTTTTGATCTTCATATATTTTTATTTTTGCTTCTTACCAGTTTAACAACAATTTATGATCCCATTTCTAACGTCAACAGGCGGTAAAGACACATTATTGTAGGACTAATAAGTAATATTGAAATTCACCTCAATACGTAGATAGATAGTACAGCAACTCCTGTTATAACGTAGATAAAAAAATATGAAATGGATACAGACGTAGGATATAAAGGCATATACAGAACACGTAAGCATAATGTGTGGAGTTATAAAACTCAAACGGCTTGCACTAACTTGAACCGATGATTCTAAAATAACAATCGATTCTGTCCAGGTATATTTTGCAACTTCGCTATGAAATCAGACAATTATTAATAGTAATGCAGCTAGTGCTCTAGAAATTATTTCAGTGTCACGATTATGGTGGCCTGTTTTGTTTTGGGAAATGTTGGCTTATGCATTTGTATGAATATTTGTAACAATTCTTCTTAGAGACAAGTGTAACAAGTGTGACAAAGTGTAACAAAGTTTATTATTGTGGGCTGTGCTAGGTCACCTCTTTAATAATGCGACACCGGCTATTGATATAAACTAAATTACATGATTTCGAAAATTTTACGTTTCCCATATTGACGATAACTCCAAAGTGATTTTACATTACATCAGCGAGCCTATGATGAGTTGTCGTCGAGAAGAAATATTGACAACGGCTCCCGTTAAATTGTATATCGTTGCCGAGTGGCAACGAGTGTTGCCAATAAGGAGAAATTTCGTTGGCGACTTGATAAAATGTTGCCATGTTATGGATATCTGTCTTATCTATTTATTATAGTGTTGCAAGAAACTACTTACATTTATTACTTAAGTGTTAGGAAACATTGTTAACATTAAAAATAAATTTTGTTTTAATAAAAATAAATCGGCCAAGGGCGTGTCGGACTCGCGCACCGACATTAATTGACGTAAGTACTTATAATACGTTGTCGCCTTTAGACGACTAGTAAATGTCAAATTGCCTACATTGAAACGTCAAAAGTGGATACCTTTTGACGTTTAAAAGTGTTTATTAATCGTGAAAACAAAGAAAGTAAAAATATTATTTACGTGACGAACTTTTAGTGATTTGCATGATATTCAATCAAACTATTTAAATACCCACCTACTTCCACCTACCTCTTGTTTTATTGAGTAAGATGATTAATACCTAGGTACTCTGTGAAAGAAAATTTCACAAAAAGCAAGTGCCTATGCTTATAAACCACAAATAGGGGAATATAATGGATAATTATTACCATGGATTACATAGGTACGTTGAAAAATTGTTTTTTATCTTTCATAATAATATTGTTAGCTGTTAATGATATTAAAATAAAATAAGTAAGTATTTGACTATTAGAACACGGGTGATAATTAATAAGTAGTACTTATATCACACAAATTAAGTAACTACCTACTTAAGTAGGTCTGTACCTGTTTATATTTTGATGTTGTAATGCTTTTAACTAAGTATTATTTTTAAAACATATATATTCCAATCAAGGTAATTAGGAAGGCAGGTAAGTATATACATATTATTATGAAAACATTGCCCATTTATTTTTCAGGGAATAAAAATACTAACCTAAATGTGACAGTAATAAAATGAACCCAGAAATATCTTTGAAAAAAAATTGTATGTCAGCACTGAGCAGCCATCTAAATATTTTACTAGCAGTATCTTCTAATTAACTCAGAGGACCTCAGAATTTAAAGTAAGTACCTACCTACTTTCCTTAGGAAGTAATATTACCTACCTAGCATAATAATAACCAATCTAGTTTGTCTGGGATTATTATTGATCTAATTAAGTAAATGTTAAATTATATTTAAGAGAGGTGCCAAATTGGATGGACATTAAGTATATAAAACAGGCTAATCGTGAAAACAAAGAAAGTAAAGTATTGATTATATTACTTACTTCATTTAAATGAAA
Organism: Polylopha cassiicola; assembly: GCA_038024825.1. NCBI lineage: Eukaryota > Metazoa > Arthropoda > Insecta > Lepidoptera > Tortricidae > Polylopha > Polylopha cassiicola. The sequence goes on along the minus strand of CP149044.1, from coordinate 6,234,036 downwards.
GATCAACCATATATTTCAAATTGAAATTTTATCAGAGCTACTATTTCAACATGTTTATTATGCCTACATTGCGCTCTGTTTCCTACATAAATGAAATCCTAGCAATTTTAATAATTTCTGATGCCTTCGCGGTTATTACACATTGGAATGAAACAACTATTAACGGATTTAACTCGCGTATTTTTATTTTATTTTATTTGCTGACGTTTCGGATTCTTTACAGTTTCCATAATCGTAGCATGACTGAGCTGACAAAAGTCTAACGCTAAAGTGATTTATACAGTTATGCAAACTACCTTATATTTAAATTACAAATTTTGAAAAACTACCCTATTCTGAATTATGAAATACTATTGTTACATTTTACGCAAAAAATTTACTTTTATACATTACAATTAAAACCTAATAGGGGGCGTTACTAGCGCTTCGGAAAGACCATCATTACTGAGAAGAAACGCCGCAAGAAACTCAGTAGAAAGTCATTTTTTAGGACACTTATATATTTACAATTAAAAAATATTATGACATTAAAATTAAAATTATACAAAACCAAAAAAAATTCAAAAAATTCAATTAAATTAAAAATGAAAACTAAGTCTATGCAGTCTTCTGTCCGCTTAGGATTTGATGAGGTGGACTACTGGATCCCAAGCTGCTGGAACGGAGAAACCATCTTCCCTATTGAAATTCGGGTGTTTTTGAATTTCAATTGCCTCGCGAAGCATCCTAGGTAAGTAACGGACTTCCTTCGCAAGGACCTGGGCTTTATCAAATTGGATAGAGTGGTTGGGTTTATCCATGACATGTTCACAGACTGCAGACTTCCGGAAACGGCGGTGTTTCACATCAGCCATGTGTTCCTTCACACGAGTAGCAATACTTCTCTTTGTTTGCCCTATATAAGAGAGACCACAATCACAGTCCAGCTTGTATACTCCTGCATCTTGTAAGGGGATGTTACATTTTACTGGTCTCAAAAGTTGAGAAATCTTCTTCAGCGGTTTAAAGTATGTTTTGATGGAAACACGCTTCAAGATCTTCTCAATCTTGTCTGTAACTCCTCTCACAAATGGCAATACGGCAGGCCTCCGCTCAACTGTAATTGCTTTTTCATGACGTCTGCGACGTTGGCGTGGTATCTCCAGCTTGTTGGCCTGTAGTACTTCTCTAACATGCTGGAGCTCCACAGCCAGGTGTTCATTGTCACAGATGCCACGTGCTCTCTGAAACAAAGATTTGCCCACGGTAGCTAGCTGACATGGATGGTGGTGTGAATCACCGTTAAGGTACCTATCTGTATGAGTTTTCTTTCGATACACTGTATGACCTAGGTGGTTATTGGGTTTTCTTTTTCAATAAAACATCTAAGAAAGCTAAGGTATTATTATGTTCTAACTCCATTGTGAATTGTATTTTGCTATTAATGGAATTAAGATGGTTCAGAAAAACAGAAACACTATCTTTAGGAAGAATGGTGAAAGTATCATCTACGTACCGTTTTAAACATCTTCGGCACAGCCGGGCCACAGGTAAAGCGCGCTCCTCGAAGTCCTCCATGAATATATCGGCGACTACGGGAGAGACAGGTGATCCCATTGCTATACCGTCGATTTGCATGTAGAACTCTCCATTCCACAAAAGATAGCCTGATGTCAAGCAATGTTCTAATAATTCTGCATATTCTAATGACAAGTTATGTTCCCTTAACTTCCTTTGAACAATTTCAATGCAGTCTCTGACAGGTATGCTTGTAAAAAGCGACTGAACATCAAAACTGACCATAGTTTCATTATTAGTGAGATGTAGGTCTTTAATCTCACTAACAAAATGGTAAGAATCCCGTACATATGCTTGTGTGTTTCCTCTAAGCGGAGCTAGCACTTTCGCCACATGTTGAGCCAGTCGGTAAGTTGGTGTATCGATCTGACAAACAATTGGTCGTAGTGGAACATCGGTCTTGTGTACCTTCGGTAAACCATACATTCTAGGTGGTTTAGGACAAGAAGGAATTAACATTTTCACGTCAAGCTTCAATTTCTCGGAATATTTAGACACTAAGTTTGAAGTGGCCTTTAGTATTTTCGCGGTAGGGTCTTTATTTACCTTTCGATAAGTGTTTGTATCGGACAACAAAGTAGTGATTTTTTCATTGTAGCTTGACGCGTCCATAACCACGGTCGCATTTCCCTTGTCTGCACGGAGGACGACAATATCCGGATCTTCTCGCAAGTTCTTCAGTGCGATCTGTTCAGCACGAGAGATATTCGATTTTGGTAGCTTGTTCCGACGCAAGACTGACGATATATCTTGACGTATAGCCTCCGAATCTTGTTTCTTGATGCTGTTTTTTACCAGACAATCCTCAACGCTGCAGATTATTTCTTCGAAAGGAATACGACGCGGAGTCACAGCAAAATTCAATCCCTTGCTTAAAACTGCACTAGTAGGTTTATCTAAACTCTTTGTTGATAAATTGACAACCGATTTGACGTTTGACGTTTCGGTTGGTTGCGTTCCGTTTCTGCTACGTTTTGTTCTAAGTTTATTTAATTTATCAATTAATGCGTTTTTGTATTGTTGAAATTTGAACGCTGATCGTTTATTGATAATATTTAAACATCCAACAAAATCTGTACAGTTTAGATTTACCTTAAGATGTTCGGTTAATTCTTCTATTTGACCGTTGAATTGATGTATAGCGAATCTTTTGTTCTGTAGTAGTTTGCATAACAGTTTTTTACTGGCTTGTTGGAGAATGCGATCACTACCAAAAATATCATTTTTCGGTGTTATCTTCACGCACGTAGGAATAAGATTTTCGTTACGGCAAATCTTGAGAAATTTGAGAGCATTTACCGCACGTCCTTGCTTGATCTTGATTGACTCCAACCGCCGAATTGTATTGGCAATGTCCAGTCCGTACTGGTTAACATAATAATTTCTGATGCCTTCGCGGTTATTACACATTGGAATGAAACAACTATTAACGGATTTAACTCGCGTATTTTTATTTTATTTTATTTGCTGACGTTTCGGATTCTTTACAGTTTCCATAATCGTAGCATGACTGAGCTGACAAAAGTCTAACGCTAATGTTTTAGTTACGCTCGATAGCGTCAATTATCACCGCTCGAACATTATTATCGTTCCGTTCGTGGCGTGCCTATGTTTGCTTGAATTTTCTTTCTTGTTGCGTTTGCGTTGACTGCAAATGTCAGATGGAAGCATTATTATTAATAAAATTAAATATTAATCGTGTTACGTGTATTTTCCCGCCATTACGATGTAATGGTTTGTAAAGAGAAGTTAATCTACCTATATATAAAGTTTACGCAGAGTTTATAAAAAGAGAGTCAGGCTTTTTGACGTATGGCGAACCGATTTGAGGCAAGTTCCTTGAATTACTTGGCTGATTAAACTGGTCTGAAAAAACAGGGTCAGACTCCTTCAACATCAAATGTGGTAAGTAATACTATTTTCTTAGATGTGCGATTGTTATTTGGTGTGATCCAAGTTTGTTATGCAGTATGCTGTATAAAGTGCAATATACTTATTTTGCCTTGTGAATACAATTTTCATTGTACTTATCTCATGACCCTAATTGTATGTTAAAATAACTATGTATGGCTTTGTGAAGTTTTGTTTTACTTTTACCTGTATAATTAATTCGCATTAACCAATTAGCAATTTTTACAACTACATGCACTGATCGCAACTGAAATACCGGTTTGTATTTTATTTATGTTTGATTTTCTCTACCAATGTTGCACCCATTTTTCTTTGCTTGCTCTTTCCGCAATTGCAAACCCTTGCACTTCTTCTTCTCCAGGTATTGCATGGTGTACCATCTGTATAGTGAGAGCTTCACTGCAAATAACTCCGTCTGCCGTCTTCAGTTCCTCAGTGCTGTGTCTACTACTGCGCACATGGTATGTAGTACTATGTAGCTATGTCATTAAGCATTTCATCAATACCTATTAATTAAATTTTAAATAAATAATTGAATATCAGGATGTAGATAATATATTATTCTGATTATTTGGACTTCCATATGAATTAATGTGATTCAAAGATTAGAATTATGACTTTTTGAGAAATGTAAAGTTTTCAAAATCAGTATGTATACACAAGTTAAATCAGTCTGTCCGAAAGCATCAAAAATTGAGTCAACCAAACTATGTCATTCTACTTTCTGGTCAACAGATTCCAATGTTGCTGCTAGCCTTCACTGCTCTGCAAGAAAACTGTGCTATCAAAATCTCTCCAGGAAACTGAGATAGACAGTCAGACACAGACAGTACCACGGACACACTATCTATAAATATGAAACTACCGAAATTGTGTGTGAGCTTGTTCTCATTGAAGTCAATGTTCTACGGCACACACATTCTTCGAGCAGGTGCAAATTCACCGAGCTAGTTTATAATTTAATTTTAATACTGATAAAATTCTATATGTAAGTACCTACCTAAGTAGGTGACTTAATGTGTGGTGTAAAGGTGTTATTTAAATTAATAAATACTTATAAACTGTTTTCTGTTTTAATCCTTTTAATCTAACCCTACCTAGTAGTCAGCGGGTATGCACACACAAGTTTACATCCTGAGCAAGGATAATTATAAGGAGATACATTGCATGGGTATTAAATTAAACAAAATAATCAAGTGAAATAATCATAATTTATAATGATCGAGCGCTTTCTATGTGCTTCTTCTCAGCAAGTTATTGTCGTGAATATATTTTTCAATTACTTCTATGGTACTGTCGTGCCAGTGGGTGTATCTTGCCTCTGCTACCGGAGTTATGAGCCACGGCTCATACCTACCCAGATTCTGACACCTGCAATTGTACAATATTCAAATTTTAAAATATTTATTAGGAGATTTTCTTGAAGAGATGCAGGTTTTAGAAGAAACTGAACATAAATATTATGTAAATAATATAATTAAATATTTTTATTAATATAATTAAATAGTTTAAAATACTTTTATATTTTTAATAAGGTTTTAAATTTATTTACACAAGTAGGTATCTACTAACCCAGAATAAAGTATACCCCAATCTGACTGTTGTGGAGCCTCTTGAGCTGAGCTGCATTTCAGTAACAGAGTTATTAAATATATATAAATGCGTCGTCATCATGGGGACTCTTCTGGGAACCTTGCATTGACTCCCAAGATTGTACAATTGACATCAGCTACCTATAAGTAAACATTTTGTTAGCTAACAATTGTGCTGACATTTTGAAATTATCAAAGTGAAAAAGAATTACATTGACTATGAAGTAATTGGAATTTAGGGGACAAGATGTCATCCATTTTGTTCAATTTGATTAGTTTATTTAAGTTCTATTATGGACATAGTGTTAGTTAATCAAAATTGCTAGGATTTCATTTATGTAGGAAACAGAGCGCAATGTAGGCATAATAAACATGTTGAAATAGTAGCTCTGATAAAATTTCAATTTGAAATATATGGTTGATCTTTCATTTAAATGAAGTAAGTAATATAATCAATACTTTACTTTCTTTGTTTTCACGATTAGCCTGTTTTATATACTTAATGTCCATCCAATTTGGCACCTCTCTTAAATATAATTTAACATTTACTTAATTAGATCAATAATAATCCCAGACAAACTAGATTGGTTATTATTATGCTAGGTAGGTAATATTACTTCCTAAGGAAAGTAGGTAGGTACTTACTTTAAATTCTGAGGTCCTCTGAGTTAATTAGAAGATACTGCTAGTAAAATATTTAGATGGCTGCTCAGTGCTGACATACAATTTTTTTTCAAAGATATTTCTGGTTTCATTTTATTACTGTCACATTTAGGTTAGTATTTTTATTCCCTGAAAAATAAATGGGCAATGTTTTCATAATAATATGTATATACTTACCTGCCTTCCTAATTACCTTGATTGGAATATATATGTTTTAAAAATAATACTTAGTTAAAAGCATTACAACATCAAAATATAAACAGGTACAGACCTACTTAAGTAGGTAGTTACTTAATTTGTGTGATATAAGTACTACTTATTAATTATCACCCGTGTTCTAATAGTCAAATACTTACTTATTTTATTTTAATATCATTAACAGCTAACAATATTATTATGAAAGATAAAAAACAATTTTTCAACGTACCTATGTAATCCATGGTAATAATTATCCATTATATTCCCCTATTTGTGGTTTATAAGCATAGGCACTTGCTTTTTGTGAAATTTTCTTTCACAGAGTACCTAGGTATTAATCATCTTACTCAATAAAACAAGAGGTAGGTGGAAGTAGGTGGGTATTTAAATAGTTTGATTGAATATCATGCAAATCACTAAAAGTTCGTCACGTAAATAATATTTTTACTTTCTTTGTTTTCACGATTAATAAACACTTTTAAACGTCAAAAGGTATCCACTTTTGACGTTTCAATGTAGGCAATTTGACATTTACTAGTCGTCTAAAGGCGACAACGTATTATAAGTACTTACGTCAATTAATGTCGGTGCGCGAGTCCGACACGCCCTTGGCCGATTTATTTTTATTAAAACAAAATTTATTTTTAATGTTAACAATGTTTCCTAACACTTAAGTAATAAATGTAAGTAGTTTCTTGCAACACTATAATAAATAGATAAGACAGATATCCATAACATGGCAACATTTTATCAAGTCGCCAACGAAATTTCTCCTTATTGGCAACACTCGTTGCCACTCGGCAACGATATACAATTTAACGGGAGCCGTTGTCAATATTTCTTCTCGACGACAACTCATCATAGGCTCGCAGTCTTCTACAAATATAGGAACTAAAATTTTCGAAACTCGGGTTTTTTTTTCATTTGGTGACCACCAAATGAAAAAAAACGCGAGTTAAATACTTTAAAATTGTCATTCCAACTGAATGAATGTTTTTTGCAATTATTTCATAGTTTGATACATGTTCCCTGTCCCAGTCAGCGCGGCGATCGCACGTATGTGTCGGGCAGCGTGCGCCGGCGCAGGTCGCGCCCTCGCGCCCCTCTCATTAGTAGCACCTTCGATACTCGGAGCAAGGATCCACGAGACGATCGTCTTGATATTATTGTTCTATGAAAATATGCAATAAATAGATATATAAATAACTAGCTCCTGCCCGCAACTTCGTCCGCGTGAAACTCCTCCTTTTTTGCAGTCGGTTAAAAAGTAGCCTATGTCCTTTCTCAGGCTCCAGACTTTCTTTGTACCAAATTTCATTTAAATCGGTCCAGTAGTTTTAGCGTGAAAGCGTAACAGACAGACAGACAGACAGACAGAGTTACTTTCGCATTTATAATATTAGTATGGAGTATGGAAGTATGGATTCCTCAGAATAGTGACAAAACAACAGTATTAAATATAGTAACTGTGAAGTTCTAGTAACGTCAACACAAAATGCGAATAAGCCAGTTAAATCTGAAATCAGTAATTTAAATTAAAAACTGTTCATACCTACTCTATACAAAAATCTATTAGGTCATAAGAAAAAAGTAATAAACGGTAGGACACTGTAGTATTGTTAAGTCAAAGCAATTGAAATCCTTAAGTCGACAATACCTAATGGTAGATATAAATATGTTTTATACAGCTACTAACTAATATCTTTTAATACTTCAATTGCTAAAAACTTTAGTTATAAAGTACTAGCTTCTGCCCGCGACTTCGTCCACGTGGAACTCCTCCTTTTTTGCAGTCGGTTAAAAAGTAGCCTATGTCCTTTCTCAGGCTCCAGACTGTCTTCTTACCAAATTTCATTTAAATCGGTCCAGTAGTTTTAGCGTGAAAGCGTAACAGATAGACAGACAGACAGACAGACAGAGTTACTTTCACATTTATAATATTAGTATGGATTCGCTAACCACTCTTCATAGGATCCAATAAGCAGATTCGCTTCACAGACCGTCTTCTCGCCTCTAGTGAGCTTTAGTTTAAAACCAGCTGTAAATAAGCCGGTATTGTATTTATGTGTTATGTAATTTGAACCTGCGCTCGACGTGTAATATGTAAGGTAATAACCCTACAGACCCGGCGATATTTTATTGTAGATCCGTTATTACATTCCTGTGGGCACCAGGTACATATGCAAATGTAATAGGTTACATTATTGCATGTAGAGTGCATTAGGGCTGTAAAAAATGGCGTAAGTACAGTGATGGACTAAACTATGTGTGTTTTTGTGCCCTTTATACATCAGGTTTCATAAATTTAATTTCCTTGACTGGACTAAAACTGATGTGACTGATGGGAACATTTTAGAATGAAACACTATTATGGGTTTAACACGTGTATTTTATTTTATTTGCTGACGTTTCGAAACCTTCACTCAATATGGGAATTATAAAGTTTTCGAAACGTCACTGTTTGACAACTGCAAGGGCATCAGAAATTATAATGGGAACATTCTGAACATAATCACATTACGTATAAGTAAATGCAGTAAAAATATATATTTAATCCTTGCTGACCCAATACAATATTACATTTTAATTAAATTACTGCAAAATTACACAATTATCGCATCCATGAATGGAACAACTCGAAACACTGAATAAAAAGTCATAACTTCTTAATTGTATCAATTAACTTACAACGTTCTCGTTATACCTAACACTGTAAGGCGGATGATAATGGATGAAGGTATTAAGTGACAACCAAGACTAAAGAAGTTATGGCTTTTAAGAATTACTGTAGAAGTCCTGTGCTAATGTTAATCGTTGTAATACAGTATGATATACCTACCAGGCCACCAGGAGGTCTTCTTGAGAATATGCCCAGCAGTGGACATATCGCTTGTTGACAATAATCCCTACTAATATTTTAAATGCGAAAGTAACTCCGTCTATCTGTCTGTCTGTTACGCTTTCACGCTAAAGCTACTGGACCGATTTAAATGAAATTTGGTACAAAGAAAGTCTGGCTAGGCTACTTTTTAACCGACTGCAAAAAAGGAGGAGTTCCACGCGGACGAAGTCGCGGGCAGAAGCTAGTGATTAATATTTTTTTTAAATGTCATAATGCTCCAGGGTCCACACTCCAGGGTAAGGATCCTGGAGTGTGGACTTACAAATGTCTGTTTTCAATATTAGATACTTCAACCGTGCCAAATTTTGGGTCAAGCCAGTACGCAAACAAAATAATTTATATTGAGCTTGCTTAGAGTGACTTGTTCCCAGGCAAACAGAAAGAGTATTATGTTACATGGACGGAAAAACACTCTTAATTATATAAATTTATTCTCATTAGGCATTACACAGTTTAATATTACAGATAATTCACTTATTATCTCGGTTAATAGATTAACTTTTTTTATCCTATAATACTCGTATTATTATTGACGTTTCATTCACCTCCGGTCACCTTTCTGCGTATAAAGAAACTGACTGTCAATTTAGTGACTTATTAAAAATTACTAAAATTAGGATTGTTATCTAAAGTTAAAGACGTAATATTTTTTTATTATAAAAAAAAACTTTATATCATTTGAACTGTCTTTTTAAATAAGAACACGGACTTTTTTTAATCTCGAATTCAGTCTTATATAAGTTAATTACGAGTGAGTCAGCTGATATTTCTGTGCTGTAACATAGGTAATAGTGATGTCGCAACACTCGACAGAATCTATCGATTGTCCAAAAGCTCTCGAGTTTCATTCGATTGTAGTATCGAGTGAGTCGATGATCGAGTCGAGGCGAGCAGTCTTGTACCACTAGAATTATTTCTTGTCTTTACGAAATTGTTTGTTTTATTCAGATCCGTGATGCAACTCGTTTCAATAATTAATAGCAGGCATGTTAGTTTACAACTTGTAATATGAAATAAATGTTTACCTCCATTAGTTTATTGTTGATTAGATCTTTATTTTCACTTTTACTTTCCTGTTTTATTGTAATAAAATTCTTATTTATGAAGACGATTATGTTTGTTAAATTGTGAAATTAATTTTCAAGCTTGGTTATAGCCGAGCCTGTTAAATATAAAAATAACTCTAAAATGTATGCATTTGACATACAGAATAACGGAGTAAATTTTAAAGATTCTTTAACCATACTTAATTTATCATATCAGCTATACCTACCTACTTATAGTATTGGTATAGGTAACATTAATTGTAGAAACTACTGCATCCTCAAATTGTGTACCGCATAATCATCCGAGAAAGCATACGTGGAACAATATGGCTATAGGTATGTACACAACAGGTGTGCGAACGTTTTGACACCGTTGCGTGTTCGATAAATTATCGATATGTAATATAATATCGATATTTTAAGATATCATGTAAGTACGAAACCGTCCTTAATACTGCGGTGTAAAGTTCAGACTTGAATAATAGTTTGTGGTTAGTTTATGTTAATTAGAAATCGTTGCAAGAAACACTTATAAGACATATGTAATGTAGTTATAGTGAAGTGTTTTATTATATTCTAACAACATGAAGTATTTTGTCAAACAATGACTGACTTTCAGATAAATTCTCAGCGTAGATACCTACTGTGATATGCTAATATTAAATTTTGATTTTAAAGAAAATGACTATCATTGGATTTAACTCGCGTTTTTTATTTTGTTTGCTGACGTTTCGAAAGCTTTACAGTTCCCATATTAATAGCACGACTGAGCTGACGATAGTCTAACATCAGCATGTAAAATAAAATACGCGAGTTACATCAATAATAGGTAGGTATCTAATCATTTTATTCGAATGTATAAAAGCCGCGAAGACATCAGAAAAAAATAATAAGATCTATCGATTTTTTTCTTTATTGACTAATCGATATTTCCATTTTAAAGAATAGGAAATAACCAAATTTAGAATGCAGTGAACAATCGGAGATTTGTTTATTTTGACAAATGGTCTTCAACACATAATACCTACCTCAGTACCTATTAACAAAAAAAACATGCATCTTTACTGCATATTATTTAATAACATAACATCATGTTATCATCAGTAAATTTACATTTCCGGTAAAACTGAACTGACGCAGTAAACAATCATTTGAATTAAAAAATCGTGACCGACCCTCACCTTGAGGTCAAATAAATAGTATCATTCGTTGAACGCAATCGATGACTGTATTGATTTATTTATTTAATCGTTTTCGAGTATCGATGATCTAATTTTACAAGCACCTATTAATAATTAGACACGCCTTTATATAAAAGTTTATTATTTTTACTGTCTTTCCTATATCTTTGTACACAATGTAGTTTATATAAATTAACTATTATTACTTATGTGACTTTTAATAGTATCAAGTATATCTATAATTATTATTAGATATTATAAAGGGAAAGGCTAACTTAAAGACTGACTTAGAGAGCACCAAAGAAGTATTTTTGAAAATTCGCCCCCAAAGTAGGTTAAATGGAGGTGCTTAAAGTGAAGTCGCGTGTAGAAGCTAGTTTAATATACCTATAACCTGTTTTTATTACCTTCTGCGTGTAATAGTGGATGTAATGATGTAATTTCTATGAGATTGTTGTAGGTAATAATTATAATAATATTATTATGCTCTTAAGGGTGTGTGAAATAGATCTAGAACGCAGTTATGATCAATTACGTCATATTTATTACTATTCAGTATTAACCGCAGTAATTATTTTCTTTAATTATTTCCTTGAAATAAAAAACTGATTTGAATAATTACATTAATAGAATCAGTACACGTTTACGTTTGTATATTTATTTAAAACAAGTATTAATACGTCACAGACACCAGTAGTATTTCTTTGATTACAAAATCCTAATACAATAGGAATAAGAACTTAATTTTCATCTTTAGTTGTCAAAAGTTAGTTGTTTTAATTGTCAACGAACGACTGTTCAATTTACCTGACAACAATATAAAAATGCCTTTTACAACTATTAAAGTTATTTCGCACTTTATTTAATACTAGCACATATGACGTCACTATAAAACGGCTTAGTTGATGAATAATTTGATTTTGAATAACTCTGTTTAACCGCCACATTAAGCCCTAACGAGAAACTGATAAATTATAACATAAATTAACATGTCTTAGCCGAGCGTTTCCTAATTTAATAAATTAGTTTAATTTTTCACGTTCGTTATCGTTTTAATTTCGAGGTTTCTGTAAACTTGTCACGACTTTGAATTGAGGTCAAGGGTCGTATTTCAAAATTGCAGACTAATTTTGTAATTGTGTTTTTGTTCATGTAATTCCTTTATAAATGTGGTCAATCACATAACGGATCACTACGTTGTCTGTCAGGAGACCTTATTCCTGCGACTATGTATAATATACCTCTTTACTTAGGAAGTAAATTTTCAAAAATCCTTTCATAGCTCCCCTTTACTCCCCTTACGTTATAAAAGGAACCGTGTAAATTTTTGGTTTTTAACCCGTATAGTTTATGTCAGTTATTGAGTTTACTTTTCCCATTATATAATAATGATACATAGGTATTATCCTTACTTCCTTACTAATATTATAAATGCGAAAGTAACTCTGTCTGTCTCTCTGTCTGTCTGTTACGCTGTCACGCTAAAACTACTGGACCGATTTAAATGACATTTGGTACAAAGAAAGTCTGGAGCCTGAGAAAGGACATAGGCTACTTTTTAACCGACTGCAAAAAAAGAGGAGTTCCACGCGGACGAAGTCGCGGGCAGAAGCTAGTAGAGAATATGCGATTGTTTACGCCTTTTAATATCAGCACATATAATCTTACCTTAGTATAATTGCGATATTTTTTTGTTATTCTGGATACGTATAATACCTGAATTTATGATTAATATATTAAACTAAGAATTAAGATTACCTTACTTTAGTTTATCGTTTCTCCTCAACAACGTATCATTCATGCATCAGTACTATAACCTAATCATAGTAACTGCCGATGCGTTATTTTCTCTAAGACATTAAAATTAATTGAAATAAGCTCTTTCTAATGTTTAACAAAAATTAAATCTTTATGAATGGGCAACGTGATTCAGATATCCATCGATAATTCTAGAGATGGGCGATATATGTAAATTTATATCGATATACACTAGATGTTCAATTGACTTCTTCAAAAAATATATATATATCAAGTTTCTTACACGTATTTCCTCCCTCATTAGTCCTAGATCTCTGTATCAATATGAATAAGAAAAAGGACAGTTTGATATGCTAGTGGGAACTAGTGTAGTTAATTAGAGTTTAATGTTAACTAGCCTAACGTAACTATGCCTACTAATGTTATAAATTATAACCAAAAATATGTAAATTCAAAAATAAATAAAATAACAACAAGAAAATAATAATAAAACTTATCTAGGTCACCCAGCAGTCAAAAAGCTCATTTATAACCTAGTTCTTCTAAGAAATTTTATTTAATGAACATATTAAAATCCTACTACTATTATAAAGGCGAAAGTTTGTAATTTGTAAGTATGGATGTATGGATGTTTGTTACTCTTTCACGTAAAAACTACTGAATGGATTTGTAAGAAACTTTACCACAATATAGCTTATACATCAGAATAACATATAGGCTATATTTTATAACGATATAGTGTAAAATACTAATCATACGCAGACGAAGTCGCGGGCAGAAGCTAGTACTTGCATAAAAGTTTCATACTTCTATTTCTTACTTATAGCCCAACTCTACGATTAGAAATTGTTTATCTAATATCGATATCGTTGCTGAACTTTCTGAGTATCGATATTTTTCCTCATAAACTTCCCAGCCGAAAAGTTATTAATTCCATAATGTTATGGGTCTTATTATGAGAATAAATAGTGGAATCGTGTCGAACGGGTTGTTCTCGGACTTTATTGAATTATAACTTTGCGCGATCTTATTCTTTTTACCAGACCTACCAAGTCGTGATACTTGATTTTCCATGAGGAAATGGCCTACTTATTTAAATCTGTATTTTTATAATGAATTTAAAATTTATTTGGCCCTAAAAATAATCAGAAATAAATCTAATGCAAATTTAATAATAAAAAGGTGTTCATATTTAAACAAAATTATACATTTTAGCATAAAAATATGGTACCTACTTCGTATAGTAAAATCAAATAAAATATTCTACGCACACATTACAAATCAAGTTACGACATTAAAGCCTAATAATTATAAAATTTTGCTCTCTATGCGTACGTCAATCATAACTTAAGGTCTAAGCTTTGCACTCTTTACTTTTTCCTCCGTAATAAATAAATAAATATCTTTGGACAATTCACACCAATTGATCTTGTCCCAATTTAAGCAAAGCTTGTACTATGTGTACTAAACAACGGATAAACATACATAAATACTACGTATAAGACATCCTCAGGTACAGATGCCAGTGCTCGTCATTTGTGCTCGTCGTCTAGCAGGATTCGAACCCGCAACCTCCGATTGTTGTGACCACTAGACCAACAGGCCGTCAAAATAAAATATAAAATGAATAAAATATCAAATCGTTTTATTTCTGCCATAGGGCAAAACTAAGGAAGAACAGTCTACGCTTTGGTAGTAAAAAATTGAAATATAATAAATCAATTTGGAGGTTATCCGGCGATCAGTGCGCCCGCGCCGGTTCACGACTGACGGGCTAGGAGGCGGCCATACTGGAAATATGCAAAATATATCACTAATGAAAACATTCTTTATTGCTCTATACAATATTTTACAGAAATTAAAATCATTTAGAGTTAGCACTTATTGCAGCAAAGCAAAAATAACGATACCTACTTAATTATTATTTTGTTTATGCGCTACAAATATTGGTAATTTTTACCTATATACTTACTTGAAATTCCAAAAATCTTATCGTTATGGTTCACTTGCCGGGAAATATAATCCCTATATCCCTACTAATATTATAAATGCGAAAGTAACTCTGTCTGTCTGTCTGTATGTCTGTTACGCTTTCACGCTAAAACTACTGGACCGATTTAAATGAAATTTGGTACAAAGAAAGTCTGGAGCCTGAAAAAGGACATAGGCTGCTTTTTAACCGACTGCAAAAAAGGAGGAGTTCCACGCAGACGAAGTCGCGGGCAGAAGCTAGTAATATTATAAATGCGAAAGTAATTCTGTCTGTTACGCTTTCACGCTAAAACTACTGGACCGATTTAAATGAAATTTGGTACAAATAAAGTCTGGAGCCTGAGAAAGGACATAGGCTACTTTTTAACCGATTGCAAAAAAGGAGGAGTTCCACGCGGACGAAGTCGCGGGCAGAAGCTATTTTCTATAAAAACTTGCACTAACATACTCGTAGTATACCTTCCTCCTGAGACCTAGTTCATAACTCACGTTAAGAGTTACTAATAACGTTAACATTCACGTTTCAGTTTGCATTGGATAATGAGCAGCGCTGCAGCGCCTCTAGCGTCGAGTTAGTGTAACGTTCAATTTTCGAAATCAATGAAAGTATCATTTTAAAACCCTGCTGAATGGCCTCTGAATTTGAGTCCAGTGTTTCACTCTACTGTGACATGGCCCTAACCTTTCTAAGCAATGTCGTGTCTGTTTGCCAGCGATCCATTTGGAGCGATACTTTATTTATTTATTTACGTGATCATTAATAAGTGATTTATTGTTCAGATCGACGCCCAGGGCAAAGGGTAGTAACGCCCGTTCGCAGTTTTTCGGGTGAAAGTTGTATCACTTTAATTGTTTGCAGTTGGTTTTGAAAGCGTTAGTCGATTAAAGGATGATATTGTGTTTTGTAATCAAATTTTTCTTTTACACAACAATAATTGAATATTACTTTTTGTATTCAAATTACAAAATTATAATTATGTTCCATATTTTATGTTTGTATTACAGTTAGAGTATTTTTTTAAATTCCTACTTATAAAAGGCATTAAATAATTTCATAGGACTCGGAGGCAGTGACGTCACATTATGGTACAATTTTTACCATAACGCGACGTCACGGGCCCCTACTTCCGAACTTCTGGAGCGCTTATCTCTGTAATAATTATTTCGTTCTCTATCCAGTCATACCTATTCTTGTAATACGTAAAGCGCCCTGTAACATAGCGTCAAATTGCATTATAAGCCTTTAATAGAACTCCATACCCTTTTAATAATTATAAACATATATAAAAACAATTAATGGGTAATTTAAATTGTAATTACACTATAGCGACCTGCTGCTAAATTGTATGTAATTGAAAATGCATATATCAATCGATTGAGCATTAACAGAGTATCAATTAATTGTTAATAAAGCACAGTAAAAGGTGCAAAGGCTTTTGCAATCAATAATTAAATTTACAGAACGAATCATTTAAAACCAAACTTGCTTTAGTTTTGGATACTACATAGGTATATAACCTAACCTATTAACATAACCTATTGATACTCGTACGTTTCTAAGTTTGTGTTCATTGCCTTTGAGATTTTAAAATTTGGAATTAGATAATTTTATACTAATTTGTCGCAAGTAATTTATTCATTTGAGCCATGTAAAAATATTATGGATGATTAATGGGTATGAAAAACGTAATTCTCCTTTGTCCGCCAGTTAGATTATTGAAAAATATTGAACTATTATTTCTTATATTCTCAATTACACAAAAAATTACAAAAGTTACGGTCGTATAGGCTCGTGATGTCACACAACAACCCGAACAACTTTTGACACGCTTTTCTTTGTCATTTTCTGTTTGATAGAAAGAAAAACAACGTGCCCAATACTTTTTGATAACATACTTGATGGACAAAAGAATCAGTTATCATGTCTATCAAATAAATTTACACCCATTACCGGTAATAATACCAATTTTAACAACTCAATTTTACCGCAACTAATTCGCAAAAGCAATCTATTATTTTCCATTCAAAAACAAAGCAACGCAAAACAGGTTGGGGTCGTAGGTGCAGACCCGTGCTAGATGTGGGCGTGTATTAATTACAAGAGCAACACCCCTGTGCCTGGGAATCGAACCCGCTATCCATACTATTAATGCGAAAGTATATCTGTCTGTTACCGCTTTGCACTTAAACTGCTTGGACCATGTAGATAATTTGGTAAGGAGATAGTTTGCGTTCCGGAGAAGGGTATAGGAAATTTGTCAAACCAGAAATTGTTCTTTAAAAGGATGGAAAGGGGGGTAGAAGTTTCTATACCTCACACAAGCAACTGTTTCATATTTATGTGTAACATATCATATATCATTACCATAGAAATTACATCACAAAAATGTGGGTAAGAAATTATAAAACTGCGTTAAACGAATACATATTACTAAATATATTGTAAAATATATATTTGTACATAAGTGTGTTAAAAATTAAAAATAAACCCAAAACTAATTCTAATAAGACGAAGTCACGGGCAGAGCCTGGTATAACTCTCGTGAAGTGTGCAAAATGTATGAATTTCCGTAAATCATTCCAAAGTGCTACAGACATAAAGCTCTGTAAATTATGATCGGAATTATAAGATACGGTTGCAGCTTTCGTCTATTGTTTTAACGATTTTCGTCCAAGAGCTTTTGATTTAGGCACCAAAAAAAGTACTTACCTATATAGCAATTTATGGAAAAAAAATACTACAATTTTTATTGACTTGTAAGAAGTATTGCGTCCTTTTTATAAAACATGTAGGTATGTAATAATATATAAAATTATGTGTTTGTTTCCAAAATCCGAAACGGCTGGAAATTTTGTTTGCACGTCAAATAGGTTAAGGAATCAGCCAACATAACTCTAAACTTTAAGAGTGGTCCCCCACATAGTTTTATTGTAATTTTTTTGTCATTTTTTTTTCTTGATTCAGCATTATAATAATATAAAATAAATAGAAACAACCCTATTTTTCACAATTTTTGCATCAGCCTCTTTTTTAATCTTTAATTTAATAAAATCTTAGAAAAGCAGTACTAAGTTCGCTTATACTATGCTATAATTTCATTATTTTCATTTTGAAAGATGATCACACAATCGATTACTAGACCCATCGAATCGATAGATCCAAAAGATCTACAAATAGTTTGTATAGTATCGTGCTCTCTTTTACATTTTTTAATTAAATATTTATTCATGTGGGGCGGCGCTGCCCCGCCCTGCCCTGGATATCGATATTATTTCTAGATCCAAGATATTAATAAGGCCAGAAGAAAGGCGATACTAAGCTGTTGCTGTGCTGCTGTAATATACGCTTACAGAAATGGGTCATTTTAAAATTTGTCCCACAACAGTTTTAGGTTTGTATTTTTAGTATCGTATAGATTTTACGTAGGATTGATGTGAATAGTATATTATATTATTTTTCCCTATTTTTAATAGAAAGTTTACCACACCGTTACCGAAGATAACAACCATGTTATATACCTAAGTATTCTTAATAAATTGGGAAGGGTTAATACTAGATATTCTGTTAAATTTTATGTGTGATATACACATAAAAGTGAGAGTTATAAAACATGATCCTTGGTCTTACACCTACGTCTATACCCTATCGGAAATTATGTCCATAATTTAGGTAATATTTTAGTATGTATATATACCTACCTATATAGAAACAAACGTTATAATAACGTTATATAAAGTGTGTACAGTGTATAAAGGATTCTAAATTACTGAAATCTTAATTTAAAATATTAATTTCTTTTATGTTATACCCAAGTACATGGGTGAATTTAATACAAAAAAATATATCAGCCAACAAACCATCTGATTTCATGGCCCTCGAGACTTCGATCGCCACTTTTATCAAAACAAAAGACAAATACTTACGGTTCAATGAATTTCGTGAGTGAATGACTCACCGCTTAATACCGAATGACCGGCTTTATTCCTTTATTCCTAAGATATCTATCGATTGGTAACTGTCATATAACAATTGGTCTTAAAATCTAGGACTAAACGAACATGACCTGTTGATGTAGTGGTTAGAGTTCAAATCCGGCTAGAAATAAATATGTTTTCAAAATTATAGGGGCAGCATTTTTTTTTGTTTTTTTAAGATTCCGTACTCAAATGGTAAAACTGGACACTACTACTGTCAATCCGCTGATCGTCCGTCTGTCACCAGACTGTATCTATCTCATGAACCGTGATAGTTAGCCAGTTGAAAATTTTACAGATTATGTATTTTTGTTGTCGCTATAACAACAAATACCTACTAAGAAACTGAATAAAATAAATACTTAAGGGGATTTTATACACGTCCGACACGCATCTGGCCGTTTTTTTTAAGTAGACCTGTACGATTTCCTTTAAAAAACAAAGTAATTTTTAGAAACCTGTACAAATCATAAAGCATTTGTTAAGAAAGCAAATAGACAGTAGGTTGTTAATAACTTTGTAGGCACGCAAACTATAACGACAGTGTGAAATATGGTTCAACTCGTGCGCCGACTGATCGCCCGAGACGTCCGTCGACTGATCGGTCAAAACTAAACCGTGAGTTATGTTCTGGAATTAAATTGTAACTTTCCATCGATTTAGTTAAAAGTAGATGCGATATGTTGTTCTATTATGTTTATACTTATACTTACATATAAGTAATATATTTTAATAGACTTACCTTTTAGCCATTAACTAACTAAACATCTAACATTTTTTTTTATATTGGGAGATAAGACGTTTGTCCAAACAATAATGTGATATTAGAATGAAACAACTATGAACGGATTTAACTCGTATTTTATTTTATTGGCTGATATTTTGGAACCTGTACAGTTTACATAATCGTAGCACGACTGAGCTGATACTAGTCTAACGCTAAAGTGACTTCAGCCACTTGAGCGTTAGACTAGTATCAGCTCAGTCGTGTTCATAAAATAAAATTCCAACGCGTTAAATGCGTTCATAGTTGTTTCATTCCAATGTGTAATAACCGCGAAGGCATCGGAAATTACTATTGTTATAATAAATAAGTACCTAGTGTTCACAATCTTCCGAACATATAACCTGCATTGTTCTTTAATCTAATTCTCAAACTAGTAGGTAAGAACTTTTTAAACAGTCCCAATGTATCGTATCTACTCTACACACCATCAATTAGTAGTTCGCAGACATTTCCCATCAGCATACGCTGTGATGGATCATCCAGTGCTAATGAGTGCTTGAGCTAACCCACCAATGTACCAGCAATATTTTTACGTGCACCACTTGATTTTCTACCGTCACTACTTTAACAAGCCCGCATAAGTCACATTCGATGATAACCAAATTTGAACCTTCGTTTATGAAAATACGATCCAAATCAGAACGTCTCCAACTGAATTAGGATCAAGTAGAAAAACAATCTAAGATCAACTTTACATCACTTTCAAATAGGATAGAATTCCATTGATGCTCGATGTGAGATAAGTCGTTTTTAACTAGCTGTTTAAAAACATATCAAAGTGATGTATTGCCTTAGCGAAGAGAGAAAACGTTTGGATGGATTCGTAGCGCATGCGCGTTATAAATACAGCAAAGGCAGAGTTTAGCATCGTTCTCATATTTGTTTCTTGTCTTGGGTTAAGTCATCGAGACGTCAATATTGTACGAGCTTGCTAAACTACATTGTAATGATTAACTATTCATATTATGGCGGTTTCTGTTCTAGGTTTCATTTCAATAGTACATTTGTAAGCAGTTTTAATAAGTAAGTTAATAAGCAAGTTTTTGAAATTGTTTAAAATAAAAATTATTAAACAAAAATTCAATTAATTCTACATTACGAATTAAATGCAGATCAAAATATGCAACGTATCTCGTAACACTATCTCCAGTCAAACAATAATTTACAGAACATTACATTAGCCCATTTTACTACCTCCTGCAAACCATTAGGAAATAACTTAGGCCAAAGGCTATCGTTGCCGCAAATAACAAACATTAACTTGCCAACATTCGCGGTTCACATTGCGTCCTTAGAAGCCTTAATTAAAATCTTCTCTCATGAAGAGACGAGTTAACCAACGCAAATAACACCCCACATACATACATTACTCAACTACTATACGACCACTGTAAAGGTAAAAGGTCGTATGGGTGTATGGGAAAAGAATCGCTTAGGACTTTCTTGGTTGGTGCAGTTGTATACTAATTCTATGATATAAATTGATTAGGATCGATACGTATGCGTGGTCACGCCTCAATGGCGCCCACGCGCGTCTTACAGATGATCCATAATACAATTATAGATCAGATAGTGTCGCAGAAGTTAAATATATCATAGGACGTATATTTTTTTTCTTATTTTATTATGAATCCATTAATTGATGGATTCATAATCAATCAATCAATGATTAGTAAATAGACTTTATAAAATTACTTTTACACGTCAGCGACGAAATTTTGAATAGTTCCATATAATTTTCGATGCAGTATTAATAGATATCTAAATAATAAAAATATATGTTAACTATAAAATAGGTAACAGAAATTAAGAAATAAAACATTATTGTAGCTATTTTATGTATTGCGTTATAACGCAAGACATATATGTCTTGCATATTACTATAGGTACCTACCTAAGGTGTCTTAATAATGTTTATTTATTTCTAGTTAGTACTCACTTTAAATATTCCTTATATATAATCATTGATTGCGAGAGAACGTTACCTACTAATTAAGTCCGCCATTCATAAAAATAATTAACTAGATAATATTTTTATTATAATGACCACTGTCTCACATTACATTTCTACCTATTTTATCCATCTGGTAACACATAAAACACTATTCTTTATCACACTCATTGTTTTAAGTATGACTTCATGACACGTTTCCGAGAATAGATCGAGTCGATCCAAATCAAATGCGAAGGAACTAACTATACTTGTAGATCATTGGCACGCCGATACGGTCGCGTCATACTAATTATGTGCTTTGGATCTGTCTTAACGTAGATTTTCTTAGAAAGTTGGCTCATGTGTTATTGTATATGTTTTGAATTCTTAACCTGAGGGTTATTACTCCCGCGGGGGTAACCATCAGCTGGTAGTCTCGAACGCCGAATTTCAAAGTGATAATTTTGAGCACAGCGTAGCGCCGACTAGCGCGCAAGTTTGTCTTTGGCAGAAGGGGTAAAATCAGTGACCATAGTTAGGTCATAGGTAACGGACCTAAAAAGGTTAAGAACCATTGGTATATTATGTGTTATGTTAAAATTCGAATAAAACAACAATAACGGATTTAACTTGCCTATATTAACGTATGTGCTATGTTTATTTCAATGTGTGATAACCGCAAAAGCATCAGAATTATTAGTGGACTTAGTAAAGTACCTATTGTTAATTTGACATGTCTCTTAAGGTTTACACACTAGTACTCGATTTGTGTTTTAACGACAATAGATGTCATTAGCGTGCATTAGTCTCTAAAGTACGTAATTTCTCCTATTTACAACACAGAATTAAAAAATAAAATCGATGAAATAATATTAAAAAATCTATCACATGATATCACAATCCTATTATCAAATTTCAGTTTCCAAATTCGTTACATTTCAGTTTCTCTAAGAAGTGCCTTGTTTTAAAATTAAATAGAAATGTACCTACCTATTGAATGTATATATGTTATAGGCAATGTGTATAATCCGGCATTGTATAGAATACCTAGGCATTGTATACATTGCCTAAAACGTTCAGGCAATGTGTATAATACGATTCATTTCATACATTGCCTAGGTATTGTATAAAATGCCCGAAGCGCATCAGGCAATGTGTATACTAAAAAAACGCGTTACATACATTACCTATGCGTCAACCGGCATTCTATACAATGCCTAGGTATTCCATACATTTCCTAGGTAAAGTGTAAAATAGTT
Organism: Polylopha cassiicola; assembly: GCA_038024825.1. Taxonomy (NCBI): domain Eukaryota; kingdom Metazoa; phylum Arthropoda; class Insecta; order Lepidoptera; family Tortricidae; genus Polylopha; species Polylopha cassiicola. The sequence goes on along the minus strand of CP149044.1, from coordinate 6,211,282 downwards.
TGCACATTCAATATCATTTCACACATTGCCTGGACGACCCCGGCATTCTATACAATACCTAGGAAATGTATAGAATGCCTGCATTATACACATTATAGGCAATGTGTATAATCCGGCATTGTATAGAATACCTAGGCATTGTATACATTGCCTAAAACGTTCAGGCAATGTGTATAATACGATTCATTTCATACATTGCCTAGGTATTGTATAAAATGCCCGAAGCGCATCAGGCAATGTGTATACTAAAAAAACGCGTTACATACATTACCTATGCGTCAACCGGCATTCTATACAATGCCTAGGTATTCCATACATTTCCTAGGTAAAGTGTAAAATAGTTTGCACATTCAATATCATTTCACACATTGCCTGGATGACCCCGGCATTCTATACAATACCTAGGAAATGTATAGAATGCCTGCATTATACACATTGCCTATAACATATATATATTATGTATTTTGAAACGTAAGTAGGTAATTTTTGTATAATGGATTGGTACTAGGTACTACATAAGATTTATTATTATTATGTCTAGGAATACAGTCAAGAAATTTTGACAAAATAATAAATACATGCTACTTAGTTGATCTTAATATAATATATGCACCTTTTTATGGTTATAAATAAATAATGCTATGCTATAAAAAGTCCATAAGACATAAAAAAGAAAATTAAAATCGATTGACCTATTCCTAAAGTGTTTTATATTCTTAATGTATGACGAATCAAAACAAAATCATCAATTAAACGGTGACACATTAATTAGTTCTTAGAATACATAACCATTAAATCGATCAATCGATAGAGGAAAATACGAGCAATAAACACATGGCAAATTATAATCTTCATGTGATTAGATCTGCAGTCTTTCCATCCATACTAAATCCATAAAATCATACTTCATACTAATATGTATTATAAAGAGGAAAGATTTGCATTTTTGTATGTAACGAATAACCTCAAAAAGTACTGTACCGATTTTAATAATTCTTTCACTGTTGGAAAGCTACACTATTCCCGAGTGACATCCTTACTAATATTATAAATGCGAAAGTAACTCTGTCTGTCTGTCTGTCTGCCTGTTACGCTTTCACGCTATAACTACTGGACCGATTTAAACGAAATTTGGTACAAAGAAAGTCTGGAGCCTGAGAAAGGACATAGCCTACTTTTTAACCGACTGCAAAAAAGGAGGAGTTCCACGCGGACGAAGTCGCGGGCAGAAGCTAGTAGGCTATAAAAAGGGTCCCTTTTTTATTGACGAAGCCGATTTATTTTGGCGAAGCCGGGGCGGGCCGCTAGTGTTAAATAAAAAGAGTGAATTGTTCGACATAAAGTAAAAAGTAGTTAGTATTTAGTACGCACTTACCAGCGCAGTGTGAACTACGCGATGTTAGATTATAGACCTCTTATGAAAACAGAAATTTAAACTTTCTCGGGTAGCGTTGCCATTTGTCCGGCCATAGGTAAGCTTTATGATTGCGTGTCCGGCTAAAATAATCGGTTTCCCACTTTCCTGGTTTTTGTTTGGCAAATCAAAATATAAGTTCGAATTTACATAAAGAAATGTCGTAGCTACCTACCTAGTATTAATACTGAGGCACAAAATCCTCAGGAATGTAGAGTGTTCAGCTATTCTACCTAAATGTCCGGTCGAACTGACTAGTCTGTCCGTCGATTAGGTTTGCAGACTAGGCAACTCTACTTTCGGCAATCATAAATTTTAGTAACCCTAGAAGAGATATGCAATGCAGAGAGAGTAAAGCTAGAGTATGATAGGTATATCTCTTCACAATTTTTTATGTTAAAAAACATTTTAATCTAAAATTCCACATATAGCCCAGACAGGGATGACAGACGCCGGAAATCCCGTACAATAAAGATACTATCACTTAGCATGCGACATTTGAATAAAAAAATCTTCACAATTTATCGACAAAGATTAATTTACGTTAGATATGAAACTAGTTTGCGCAGTGAGTCTATTAATCACAAGTTTATCTTCACGTATGTTTACAATATTCTGTGTTTAAAACAATGTTTAAACATGGTATGATTTAGCATATAACGGTGTTGTAAATGACGAGTCAAAGGTTTTTGATAATATTGATGACATCACCTAGGTTATGCTTGTTGAATGTCGAGGCGCGAAAATTAATGGTTTGTACTGATAACATATTTTTGCTTTTGTTGGACTTGTATTATTAATAGTGTTGGCGCAGCGGGGCCGTGATCTAATAAAATAAATAAACAACTTTACTACAAAATGTTTAAAGAAAAACAAAATTTATTGTTTTATCTGATGCGAATTATAATAAATAATCAAGTGTTGTCGTGTTATTGGGTAGAGGATATCTGAAGAATATTTTTTCGCTATATTAAATGTGCAATAAATCATATTAGCACTAGCTAACATAACTTCTTGAGCTTATTTAATTAAAATATGTGACTCGTACCTTTATTATTATATCTCTACTATATACATACTTATTTCTTAACAGGATTTTTTTTTTCTTAGGTTCATATTTACGAAACATTTTTTTGTAGCCTAAGCACCCCTTACCTTTAATAGAGATTCTCTATAAGTATCTCTATATCTAACGATAGCACGTCTTCACAAACCGCTACCTAGTCTTTGCCACCACGCGTCTCTGTTTAACATTCAATACGTATCGCGGACTCGTGTACGACTCGTATATAGATCATATATTGTTCGGTATTAGATGCGCAGGCGCTCGTCAGCGGGCAACCTGTGAGCTGAATGGAAACGAGCCTAGGCTGAATTAGAATCTGTCGATGGTTGCTTTGAATGGTGTACTTTAATTTGAACTGTTATTTGCTGTAGTTTAGTCTTTTAATTATTATGATCGGTAAGTAGCATGTATTTTTTTTTTTTACTGTTTTTCAGGTTTACTGAAAGAAATTGCTTATTAGAGATAAGGTCGTTTTTATATAGTTTTTATATTAAAATGTGTTTTGTAATCACAGTGCATGTGCAATAAATAGTTAGGTAGTAGGTACTTCATGGGTATAAATTAACAGACTGTAGCGGGCTAACCTCGAGAGCCCAACTGCATTTCCATACGTCCACATCACCGTCGATCACATGCATTTCATTATCACTTCAGGAGCATCTCATCCTGCACCTCTCCTGAAAATCACGAGACCTTTAACATTCCATAATCCATCGAAACATGACCATCAATCTTTAAACGCCTGCACTCACTTCATTTGCACTGAAAATAACTTGACACCTTCACTGCACGCACTCATATCATTTTTCCAATGCGCTGCTGCACTTTTCTCGTTAAATTAATTCATTTTTCACGCATTTTAGCACATTTGGCCATATTTTGACATCATTTTCTTGTTTGTTTACACCCGTTCCCATGACAAAATTCACATGCCAAATTCAAAAGTATAACCCGTCTCACTCTACACCCTATATAAGCCCATACAAATCGTTCACCTCATTCATTTCGACGGCAGCTGAGCCTAGTTCAGCACCCGAAATTAAAGGCCTTGTCCGGGGCCAGCTCGCCCCGGACTCTACAGGTCCAAAGTCAAAGTTGACCACGTTTAGACCTCGCGTGTGAACTATCTCTGAAGACCTACAAGAAGAAACTAAATCTAAAACCTTAATCTAAAAAACTAAAGTCTTCATCTTCATCTTCACTATCGTCAACCTTCAACCGTCACTACCTGAGGGGCTGCACCTACCTGCTGCACCTACCTGCTGCACAGCGCTTCATCTACCTGCGGCTGCAGCGGAACTCGATCCGGGCCCTTCCAGTCCGCCCGGCTATCCTAATTGCCGAGGCGGCGGGCCCGGTACGCCGACGACCCGAACCCTGCCTGCTGCTGTGTCTACGCCGAGCAAATCTCTTCATTTCATAACCTCGCTCATCTCTCTCATTCATTCACACATTCACTCATCCACTTACTACACACTACATATACATCTACATCCTCTTATTCTTTTTTTGTAATTTATTTGTAAATAATATTCTTACTCTCCTTGTAAATATTTCTATTGTAAATATAATTTTGGTTTAACATTTTTGGTAATTATCATTCCTTCCTTTATTTAACTGCCGCTTCACGACAAGACCAGACTAAAATTACAATCTAATTTAAATTTTTAGGTACCTACTACCAAATTGAACTACTTATCTACGATATAATATCAACATTTTAAGTAGTCAAAAACTCTGAAAGAATGCGAAAATTATTTTTCGAATCTTAAGAAAGTAAACAATATTTTTTTAATTTTAAATAATAAAACCTTTGCCGGTATGGAACGCTCCTTATGCCCGTGCTGCAACGATGACGTCATTGAGCTGTCAATCGCACGTTATTTAGTGCACACTGCTTGTCTATGGCGCGGCAGACATGTTGGAATCCTCTTTGTCTATGATTGGCGCACTGCGATGCTTAAGTCATAACTATATTAATTTTAGAGCTGTTTTGTTGTTGAGCGATTGGAAACAAAAATAAAATACCTACCTACAAGCATTGTTTTTTTTAATAGCATGTAAAATAACAGGAACTGAACCATTAATTAACGCGTTAAACAACAATTAAAAATATTACGTTTTTACTACAATAATTATTGGAATAAAACAATTACAACGGATTTAACTCGCGTATTTTACTTTATTAACTGGTGTTTCAAAAACTTTGCAGTTCCAATATTCGTAGCCACTGACGACATTAGCAAATAACATAAAATACCTACGCGAGTTGAATCCGTTATATTTGTTTCATTCCAATGTGTAATAACCGCGAAGGCATCAGAAATTATCATACAATATTATCTACATTTTAACATTCCCGTAGGTATTAAATAGTAATATTTATTCGTAGCGAAGCTCCTCTGGTTATATATTTCAAAGCGCATGGTAGATTATAAATTTCTAACACTCATTTCCACTAAAAAACTAAACCATAAAATTTACATAAACGTCAAAGTCCAATCGCGAACAAAAATGGCGTCACTCGTTGAATACAACTAGTCGATTTATCAGCATATGAGTTCAGACTTCGTAATGCAGACAAACATACTAAAAAGTCATAAGTGCTTTTATTATACCAGCTTATACAACTTTTTGGGTGTGTATGGAGTGACACGTCATTTATCCAAAGGTCATAAAGCTATCGAAAACGCTCAGCTTTTATAACTTTTTGGTTCTGATGTAGCGATCCCGTCGCCATACTATCTGCATTACATTTATCAAAAGCAGGATACATATTGTTGGAAAAACGACTGTCAAACTTATTGTACAGTGATTCTTATGGGATCTGAGCAATTTATTGCGAGTATTCATTTTTAAAAATTATAAAGGGTTCAGTAGGTTTATTGTAGTCAATAGACACATTCTGTGTACTGATAAATACTGGTAAATAACATAAAAGTGCAAATAAATTGTTGCTGAATGTCTAGGATATCTACTAACGACGAAGAATAGAGGACGAAAAGAGTCGAATAGACAAAGTACTTAAGTAAGTATAGGCATCTTCTTACGCTTTTAGGATCAAAGTAGGTACAATTTACATATCTGTACCTAATTATTTTTTTTATCAAATAAAAACAAAAAAAAACTTTGATAAACTTTAGAATAAAACGCATACAAAATAACATCAGTGAGGCATAAAAATCCAACTCGGTACTGCCAAACTGCAAAAGCCAAATTCCATCTAGATATTGCCTCCCAAAACTGTACCCTAAAAATAGAAAAAAAATGTAAAAATGCGTGCGCGATTACAGATTCGAGCGCGTGCGCCGGCCGGAAACGGCACGTAGAGGAAACGCACGACGCGATACGGTTTCCAATTTCGAATTTGGAATCATTTCTGTTTCCAACACGGGATGTTTGAATGGGATTATTTTTTTTCTTTTAATTTGTTTAATGTCTTAAGTGCACTTGGTATGCTTGAATGTTTAGTGAAAAATTTTTTTTGTGTTTTATTTTGTACTAGCTTCTGCCCGCGACTTCGTCCGCGTGGAACTCCTCCTTTTTTGCAGTCGGTTAAAAAGTAGCCTATGTCCTTTCTCAGGCTCCAGACTTTCTTTGTACCAAATTTCATTTAAATCGTACCAGTAGTTTTAGCGTGAAAGCGTAACAGACAGACAGACAGACAGAGTTACTTTCGCATTTATAATATTAGTAGGGAATTAGTAGGGATAGAGCAATAGAGCAATAGAGCAAAAGTCCCAACCAAAACGACTAAAAATTACTATCTCAATTTAGTTATCTGCCTACTGCCTAAGAACGATGCGTGATTATTTATAGCCTATGTCCATTTCTAGGTTATCATCTATTACCATACCAAATTTCATCAAAATCCGTTCAGCCGTTTAGGCGTGAAAGAGCAACAGACAGACAGACAGACAGACAGACAGAGTTACTAACGCATTTATAATATTAGTAGGGATTGGTAACTTACCTATATCCTATATTTTTGTTTTAGGCATGGTTCGAAATTTAGATATAATTTTTACCTCAATCATTTAGGTTACATCATTTTTGGGAATAAATATTTTTATATTTTAAACAAGTGAGTAAGTATATCAAGTGAGACGTATCTGTACGTCTAGATAATTACGTAAGTGCACAATTTATATATTAAGCTGATTAGTACTTAAAAAAGTTAAGCGTTTAAAAATAAAGTACCTAAATCAAGATTTAATTTGAAAATCCTTCAGGTAGAAAAAATGTGTCCTAAGTGGTAATTCTATTTTTCAACAAAAACAATAAACAATACAATCGATTTTAGTTTTTGCTACATTATTGCCGACATACAAAACAATATGGCACTTCGATTTACTGCACATTTCAAATTATCGTTATTGCATTATAATAGCACAATAACAACGTGAACAAAAACGTCAAGGAAGTGATGATGGTGCGAAATGATTCTCGCGAAACTAAATTAAGTTTTGAAGGGCAAATGGTACATTACAGCTATTGAAAACTACTACTTATAATATATAGTAACTTTTGCCTGCGACTGCGCATGAATACCTACTTTACACTAATACCTTCATAAATAGCTTCAGCTCAATCAGATGTAGCGTTAGACTATCCTCAGCTCGGTCGTGCTACGAAAGTGCTGTAAATAAAATAAAATACGCAAGTTAAATAATAATGCTTAATAACCGCGAAGGCATCATAAAATATTATTGTGCTTATCTTTGTCATTTATTGTTAGATTGAGAAAAAAAATACGGTTCGAATATTTTTTGTAATCTACTACAGAAAAAAATTCGTCATGCCCAATGCACTCACACTGCAAGGAAGCTTTTCTTATGTTTTTCGAGATTACATTCTTTTAAAGTGTGTTTAAGAAGCAATCAACATCTTCTAAACTGAATTCTGTCAAATTACGCGCCGATGCCTAAAGTCGCGTGAAATCCACGAAGGATTTATCCTGGGACCCAAAAAAGATAATAACAAGAAAAAACCCGCAACCAGTAGCCATGATGAAGTCCTAATTCTCTATAAAATTATAAACGTTTGCCTCCATTAACTTCGTAATTGCTTGATCGAGTTGCAGCTTGGGGTTCCTTATATTGAGGACCTTGAGTCAAGTAAAAGCTAAATTTATGGTTTATACGCTTAACTATAAATTCTAAACATCAACATAAAATATACCTACGATAGTTATTTGTTGTTCACTATCTACCTTTTTCATAACGCGTCTGTTATGCACCTACTTATGAAAGGTACATTTAAAGTGAAATTTCACAAACGAAATTTCAGGTAGCTAGTTTTGATCGCGTATGTCAAATCCTTATAAATTTGCATTCGTTTCGTTAGGCTGTTATTATCGTTTGGTACTTGTCTAGGGACCCGCAGAAGCTGAAGAAAAGCCAATCACATAGGTTATTTATACCATTACATATGCACAATATTATGGGAAAAAAACCTTTTTGAAAGGAAATATTAAGTACACCACCATTTCTCGTATTTCTTTTTTTGGCACCTGTTTCACGATGGGTAAAAATCTGGGGAAAATATCTGCCACATTTCTAACAGATAAACAAATTATTTATGCTCTAATTTGTGACAAATTGATCTTAGGATTAATCTTTAACAAAGAACTGTTTCATCTGCTTGAAAAAGGATAAATAGCTTACTTGGCCACTGTGCTATTTATTGCTTATTACATCTCGATAAAAATGACATTATTCTCGTGGCTGCCGTCATTATAATCTACAATAATGCTGTAATTTATCATACTTTATCCGTGTACCATACACACATAGATGCATTAGTTTGAAATCAGTAGAGCGAAAAAGATTGACCCGAATATTTTTAAAATTATAACAGGATTCTTTTAAATTCACGGCAATAATTATATCGATTAGAATATAATAATATTTTACATATTATAGGTAATCATTATTAAACTTAGTTCAACAAATCGCCACGGATCGTTGATAAATTTTATTGACAATTAGACATTTGATTTAATTATATGCTGTCTGCAGGTCTCGTGCTAATTTTCCTAAAACCTATTCCAATACGCTTGAATTATTAAAAACCTTAATTAATTCCAAATTCTTATAGAACCCGCTCTGCAAAAAACTCAAAACTTCAATCTTGTTGTTTTGTCAAACCTTTATTGGCAAAAAACTAACCTTCTTTAACATTTTGATGGCACGAGTCATGCAGATACCTTTTTTTTGTTCGATCAAACTGCATGTCATAAAAAACTCATTACGCCACATGATCTTTTTGTTTCAGTTTTTGTAATTAGAACAAACAAAGTGTATTAAAATCGTGATGGACGGAATAAGGTATTCTCGGTAATTTAATTCTGATTGGATGATGTCAGGTAAAAATATTTTACACGGTTATAGTTGTAGACGACGTTTAATAATTCTGTCAGTAATTGACAACCCACGCGTTTATTTAGTTCGGCATTTAGGATGTAAACTTTTTTATTATTTTTATTATTCATAATATTTTATATAATATGTATCTGACTCTGTGTTCGGGCTTTCAAACGGGATAGAAAAAGACAACAATACTTCGAATGTAAACTTATATTGGATAAACAGAGAAAGAGGATTTAAAACTTACAATATTAAATGGTTTATAAAATTTGTGGAAACATAACGAAAGCGTGATCTAATTGTCGCACAGCGACATCTAGCGGTTTACTTGACCAACTTACATAGATTTATAAATTATTTAGGTAACATACAACTGCAACGAACATACCGCCCACCAAGGACAGCATGTTCTTACCGCCCACCATGACAGTAGGGACAAAAATAAAATAAAATTTTAGACAGAAGAGCTGCAAGAATATAATCTACTGGTATTAGTTAAATATACATAATGATCGTTAAGCAAACATTTATAACAGAGATTTTTGCTTTTATATGAGTAACCATCGTATAGTTGAATATTTACAAGATTATTAGATATCGATTGAAGCAGATCTACGTAGGTATAACTAAGTAAACAGTTAAATTAGTGAACAAAGACATAATAAGATACATGAAATAACTACGAATTTTTTTTTATGAATTTTATGATAATACTGGTAGGATACACAATTTCGAAACAGGCCTAACGATTTTAGAATTTTTATATCTCAAAGTAACAACTCTTGTAATATTATCTGGACCAGGGTGTTTCTCTTCAATTAAACCGAATAACCATTTAGAAGGAGGAAGATCATCCTCCTTGACAAGAACGACGTCACCTATATTTGGTTCTGGTGTAACCTTAGTCCACTTATACCTCTGATACAGTGTTGTGAGATACTCCTTTGACCATTTTCGCCAAAACTGCTGTACAAGTTTTTGAGTTAGCTGCCATCGATGTAAAGGACTTACCATAGTGTTCTCGTAGTTATTATCTGGAGCTGTTACTAAGGCCTCTCCTACCAGGAAATGGCCTGGAGTTAGAGGGGCTGCGTCAGCTTGACTTGAAGGCATTCTATACATAGGCCTAGAATTTAAACATGCTTCGATCTGAGCTAAGACTGTCGACAGTTCTTCGAATGTGAGAGTGGTGCCATCTAGGATTCGCTTAAGGTGAAATTTCGTTGAACGGACTCCAGCTTCCCATAGGCCACCAAAGTTTGGGGCGCGAGGTGGCAAGAAACGCCACTCTGTATTAACATTAGCTAGAGCTTCAGCGATTTCATCCATCACACTAGATTTTTCAGCTTCAAAGAGAACACGTAATTCCTTGGAAGCTCCGACAAAATTTGTGCCGTTGTCGCTCCAAATTTCCTTGCAGTGACCACGGCGAGCAACGAAACGCTTGAATGCTGCCAGAAAGCTTTCAGAACTTAACGAACTAACAGCTTCAAGATGGATACAGCGTGTCACCATGCAAATAAATAGGGCTATATAACCTTTATAACTTTTACATCCTCGGCCCTTGGATACACGTACATTGATAGGACCTGCATAGTCAACACCACTCTTTGAAAAAGGTCTGTCAATGGTTACGCGGGAACTTGGTAACTCGCCCATAATCGGGTGCGAGTTTGATTGACTATACCGAACACATATAACACATTTTCTTATATGTTGTCTTATTAAACTCTTAGCGTTTACCACCCAGAATTTAGATCTCACGTAATTCAAAGTAAGCTGGGGCCCTCCATGCAGGGTTTTTTCATGAGCATCGCCTATTATTAATCTTGAAAAGTGATGATCCTGTGGTAAAATTATAGGATGTTTCACATTGTATTCTGATTGGCTCTGTTGAATTCTTCCCCGAACTCTCATAATCTCATCTGAGTCTAAAAATGGACATAATGAAACCAAACTAGATTTAGGATTTACTGAATTATTCTTCTTCAACTTCTCTTTCATAAGTTAATGACTGGCACGCTTTAATGCCTAATTTCATTGCATTGTTCAACTCTGTTGCAGTAATATATGATGGGAATATCTTTAATCTTAATTTATGAATAAATCGAAGACAAAGTGCCACCACCCTTATTGTTTTCCTAAGGGATGAATATTTAGTCCAAACAAGGAAGTCATTTGGAATTTCCGGGCTATCACTAGCCTTGGCCAAATGCACCTTGATTGTCTTGGATTCTAAGTCTGTTTGTACAATCGGATTTGGCGAATCGTATGTACTATCACGAAGCCATTGGGGTCCATTAAACCATAAAGTATGGTGGATAAAATCTTCAGGTGCTAGTCCCCTAGATGCACAATCGGCTGGATTTTCGCTGGATACTACATGAGACCACTGATCATTATTTAAGCATGACAGAATTTCTGTAACTCTATTCGCCACAAAGGTTTTCCATCTATTTGGCTGACCTTTAAGCCAAGCCAAAACGATAGTGGAATCGGTCCACGCATGTATCTGTGATTTTGGAATAGTCATTACTTCTGAAACTTCCTTCAACAACTTGGCAAGCAATACAGCACCGCAAAGCTCTAAACGTGGTATGGATATCTGCTTAATTGGAGCAACCTTAGTGCGAGCAGTTATTAAATGAACATTGACTTGGTCATGTTGATCTTTGACTCTTAAATACACAACTGCAGAGTAAGCGTCATTAGAAGCGTCGCTAAATCCGTGGAGTTCTATATCAGTACTTTCTTTATTCGTGCCAACCCATCGGGTCACAACCACTTGATTTAGAATTGGTAAGCCTTGTCTAAATGTTCTCCACTCATCCAGAAGATCTCCGCGCACCTCTTCATCCCAAGAGATTCCAGCCAGCCAAAGCCGTTGCATATATATCTTTGCTTGGATAATAACTGGAGCTATCCACCCCAGTGGATCAAAAAGCCGAGATATATCGGATAATATAATTCTCTTGGTGATTGGATTACTTTCTTCAGGTATATTCACGGAATATTTGAAGGAGTCAGAGTGCACATTCCACGACAATCCCAAAATCTTGACTACCTCATCGAGTTTAATCTCCTTTTTTTGATTATTGATAGCGGAAGTGTGATGAATTTCATTCATTAATTTATTACTGTTACTTGCCCACTTTTGTAATTGAAATCCAGCATGACTCAGAAGTTCCATTGTTTGTTGGTAAATTGTTAAGGCGTCGTCTTCAGTCTCGCAGCCCGACATATAGTCGTCCATGTAAAAATCATTTAGCACTCTACCAGCAGCCAGTGGATATTTGCTACCCTCATCCTTGGCAACTTGCTGCAAACTCTTGACTGCAAGGTAGGGAGCCGATGAAACACCAAATGTCACTCGTAGCAATCTGTAATGTTTAAGGTCATCATTTGGATTATCTCTCCAATAAATTCGCTGAAAATCCACATCTTTAGAATTGACTTTTACTTGTCTATACATTTGTATAATATCGGCTAGAAAACAAATTGGATATTTGCGCCATCTCATGATTATATGACGTAGTTCTGGCTGAAGACGCGGGCCTATCAACAGAGAGTCGTTCAATGACTTGCCGGTTACATCTCTACAAGATGCATCGAAAACTACACGTACCTTTGTTGTAGTTTTGTCCTCACGTATTACCGCGTGATGCGGTAAGTAAACACAATTTGGTTTGCTTATATCCCGTTCATCATTTATTAATTCCATGTGATTTTTAATCAAATACTCGTTAATTACTTTGGTATATTCTTGCTTTAGGAGTGGATTTCGTTCAAATTTCTTTTCTAACAATTGAAACCGTTTTAAGGCAATTTTTCGTAAATCTCCATAGTTGCAAGTTGGATTTTCATTGCGGAATGGAAGGCTAACAACGTAACGACCAGTATCGTCCCTAGTTGTAGTGGATTCATAAAACCTCTCGCATGCCTGATCTTCCATGGATAATACTGATCGCGGTTGATCAGTCTCAATTTCCCAAAATTGGCGCAATAATTCATGAGCTGAATTGTCCAGAATATGTGTGCTAATAATACTAGAATGGTTATCACTTACCTTAACACGTCCAGAAAGGATCCAACCCAGAAACGTATTCTGAGCGGTCAAGGCACCATCAGGATTCCGAATTATACCATCTGTCAAGATCTGTCCGTACACATCTGCGCCTAGTAGCATATCTACCTTACTAGGTGCGCCATATCCTGGATCTGCCAGTTGTAGCTCTGAAAACTCTGGCCAACCCTGTATCTCAATCTCCTGTGAAGGAAGAGCGGATGTTAAACGATTTAACACATAAGCCTGGATAACACAACTAAAAGAGCTATAAGTGGACTGTATTTTGAATTTGACTATGTGTCTAACTGATAAAGTGGATTGATCTCCTCCTAAACCTGATACAATTCCTCTAACAGGTAATTTACGAAGTTTCAACATTTGTACTGCTTCTTCAGTAATGAAGGAAGCCTGAGAACCCTGATCCAGTAATGCTCTAAATATTATACAATTATTCTTATTTTCTACTTTAACTAAAGCAGTGGCTAACATTACTTGACCAGTTGACATTATGAAACCTTTAGAGAAATGATTAATAATACGATTAGATTCTTCGGGTCCCGTTTCACCCTGTTCCTTGGTAGATTCTCGCTGCTTGGTATCAACCTCCTGACTAGGTCCCGCCTGGGCTGGATAATACTGGTTGTCTGGGTGTAGCAGAGAGTGATGACGTCGGCCACAACGTCTACATGATGTGTGTCGCTTACATTGAGTAACAGAATGATTTGATCCAAAACAGTTGAAGCATAATCTTCTCTTTTGAATAAAGTCGCGCCTTGATTCATAAGTTTCATGACTGAATTTCTTATATTGATATAACAAATGATTCTCCTTACAAAATGGGCATGAAATTGAAGTGACACTAAATACTCTGGTTTTATCTACAAGTTCCCTTTGTTTAGGCTCCTTCCTATCTTTAGGTTCTAAATATTCCAGAGCACGAAATCGGGATTCTAAAAATGTTGTGAATTCACTGAACGTAGGTAATATATCAGGATAGGCACTGATCTTTTGTTCCCATTGTTTTCTGGATTCGTGGTCTAGCTTCATGGTAATAATATGTATAATAATAATATCCCACGTGCTGGTATTTACTCCAATCTTAGTCAAAGCGTTTATACAATCATTCGTCGTATCCAATAACTGCTTAACACTATTAGACGACTCTGCTGTCAAAGCCCTTTGACCCACTAACCTGTTAAGGATACAGGACGCAATGTAACGTTTATTGTTGTATCTCTTTTTTAGCTGAAGCCAGCATTCTTCATAATTCACTTCCGTAATAGGCGTATGTCTTAATAACTGTTCCGCCTCGCCGGTCAGGTGAGCCTTTAAATAATGTAATTTCTGTACATCAGCTAAAGCTTTATTTTTGTGGATTAAAGAATCAAATAAATCATGGAAGGTGGGCCATTCTATATATTTGCCCGAAAACATCGGCAATATTATTTTTGGTAATTTAACAGCAGTGGATTCACTTTTGCTACTATTCTCTGAAGTACATAGTTGATCCTTGGGTAGATTTGCCAAAAGCGCTTCTTTTAATTCCGACTTGTAGTCTATGTATTTCTCTTCTACAATACCGTAAAGATTGTCCTTGAAATAAGAATCGGAATCGTCCTCAGATATAATTAAAATGTTATGGTGATTCTCCTCAAACTTCGCCCAATACTTTTGTAGAAGTTCCAATCTTGTTTCAATGTACGTTACCGTAACACGCGGTTTTGGTGATTTTTTATAATTAGCATGTGCTTTAAATATAGTCTCTTGAATATCATGCTGTAATTTAATGTATGTTTCCAGTTCCATTCTTACTAATATTTACGTTCGTAATCTCCAATATCTCCAATAAGTAAATAAAATGAAAAAAAACTGGATTTGTATGACAAAGTCCAAAGTTCATGCGCGTATAACGGTAACTGCGAATTACGATAGGTAATCACAATACTGTTCTATCACAAACCGTTCACTTTTAACAATAACCCAAGTCCTTAATAAATGAGCACAAACCACTTCACAAGTTGAATATATAATCTGAATTAAACTTTAAACGTTCTATTTCACATAAATATCCCGTAAAACACGAGTGAATATTCGTTGTAATTATTCTAAGTCCGAGTTAACACATCGTAAAACAGTTTTTTTTTTTGTTAGATATATTCCAATCTACCTTCACTAAAATTATTAAAAGTCACTTTCCAGCTACTGACACTGTGCTCACTCACCAATACGATCCTTGACACACCGCGACACTGTCCGACACAATACACGACTTACGCGACACAGAACATCGGCTTCGAATGGACCATGTTCGGGCTTTCAAACGGGATAGAAAAAGACAACAATACTTCGAATGTAAACTTATATTGGATAAACAGAGAAAGAGGATTTAAAACTTACAATATTAAATGGTTTATAAAATTTGTGGAAACATAACGAAAGCGTGATCTAATTGTCGCACAGCGACATCTAGCGGTTTACTTGACCAACTTACATAGATTTATAAATTATTTAGGTAACATACAACTGCAACGAACACTCTGCTTTTTCTTAAATATTCGGAATAATTTTACAGATTGAGTAAATCATAAAATCGGCTAGGAATTTCAATACCAACCACAAGTATTTTTTCTGTTCCCAGTTGTCACTTCACAATACTTCACACGGGAAAACTACAGTGCTAACCATATTAATGAGTCAAAACCTATTAGCACCATACCATCCACCAGTTTTGAATGGTCCCCATATTTATATTCAAAAGACAGGATATTTCAGGTATTTATGTTAAAGCAGAGGGCAATTTAAATTTGACGAATTATAAATCAACAGGAAGAGAGACAGTAAATTCTTTAGCTTGTCGTGGTACTTTATTATACTTACTGTTGTACTAATGTCAATTTTTGGAGCAATTTTTAGGTGAGGTATATCCGGAATCATAAGTGGAAAATTCAATATTTTTGTTTGTAATGTTTTAATTATGAATTAAATCGTGTAAATTACTTTACGCAATATCGTTATAAAATATAGTCTAGGTGTTACTTTGTTGTATAAGCTATATTATTGTTAAGTTTCATCAAAATCCATTAAGTATTTTTTGCGTGAAAGGGTAACAAACATAGAAACTCACACACTCGAAAACTTTTAGTTTGATTATACCTATTATTGTTCAGAGGGGGCAGGTGTAGATAAACTATGAATATTTCTAAGGTAATATTCAAAACCTACAGGTCACTTCTAGGGGGAGGCAGCTGCACACTGCTACGCCCATGTGTCACTATGCTGTTACCTAGCAGTATTTACTATTCTTAACTTTGTCGCTTAGCGGAAATCGAACCCGCCACCAGCCCAAAACCACACTAATTACGTTTTGTCGTAAACGCTGCGGCCGCTAACCGTATCATTACGACTACAATGAGAGGGTGAGCAGCACGACGGAATGTTTAAAATGGATTATGTTTTACACTTCCGCGCGGTTACCGCAATGAGATTAGTTTTATTGGAGGATATAGTAGTTTTGGTAGTTATAAAAAAAAAAAAATACGAAGGTGCATTTGAATAGAATTATTAACAGATTTAACTCGCGTCTATTGATTTTACGTTGACGAAAACTTGATAGTTTCCATATTTGTAGCAAACCGAACTGATAGTGACAGCCTAATTAAAAATAGATAAAAATCTCACAAAACATAGCCATGACATTTTTCAAATTACAGCGTATTTTATATGACTAATAAAAGTGATGACTATTTAAGGATAGAAATTAAATAACGTTGTGTAATGTGTATAATAAATGCTTCTAAAAATCTGCTACGGTTCCTAATTTAAGCATAAACTATACCTGTTTACCAAAAGACCGCCGTAGGGCTTGATTGAGCTGAAATATTCTTTAAATTCTACCGTAGTGTGACTCATAAGTAAGTAAATATATTATTTAAATATATACAGAAATATCAAGATACATTATGTCTGCTACACATAACTAATTTGTTTCTATCTGTCGTAGTTGACAACTACCACCGCAGACGAGCGGCTCATAATATTAGATTACAACTCTGCTTTACCTATTTATTCTAAGTTAATTGAAATCTGTAACTCAATGAATAAGGAAGGCACGGTGAGGTCAATGACATGATATGTACTTACTATATTATTTGTTACTCTATTGTCTTTATAGCCTAGAAATACATAATATCCAGTTACATCAGTACCTACGTATAAAGTATAACACGCACACACACAAATCAATATCCACGAAAGCATCACAAATTAATAAATACCTATTTTATCTAGTAAGTATAAGAATTAAAAACTGTATATAAGTAGCTATAATATAATAATTTTGATTTTAGGTGACGTTGGGTCCAAATGCATTTTTGTATATTATTAATTTAAATATAATATAAGTTCTCATATTATATTTCTGTCATTCTAAACAACTTTTTTTGTACACTGTTACGATTTCTGCAATAACAATATAAAATCCAAGTTACCACAACAATTAACCCTTCTGTTTATTCCGGTCCAAAAAAAAAACTAATTTTATTGGATTTTATACCTTATCACATTAACATAAGTTATAATTTTGTTTAACATTGAAAAAAAAACTAGTTCCTCAGGAGACGTCACAATGAGAAGAAGGGTACTAATTCTTATGACAGATTATGGAATATTTATGACCCGTTATTGTTTTTTTAGAACAGCATGAGGCGTGTGGATTCAAATTTGAAATGACAACAGATATTATACAGTATGATACAAATAACCAAATCGTTCAAATACCTACTTAATATATTATTATACTTAGTAATTTCTAATGCCTTCACGATTATTATACTCACATACACGTTGGACTTAAATATTTTTTCTGTCCTCCAGCCGGAAAGCGCCAGCTTTCTGGCCAAATAGTATATACTGGAAAAATAGTATACTGACCTCGGCCAGTAAAATAAAAAAGCCTCAGATCACATTTTTGTCAACCTCGGCTTCGCCTCGGATGACAATTACATGTGATCTGAGACATTTTTTATTTTACTAGCCTAGGTGCATAATGTACTATTAACGGATTAAGGTAACTCGCGCATTTTGTTTTATTTGCTGACGTTTCGAAAATTTTAAAGTTTCCATATTCGTAGCACAACTGAGCTGACGATAATCTAACGCTAAACAAAAAGCTATCGTCAGCTCACCTCACGCGAGTTAAATCCGATAAACAAAATAGATGAAATAGAAGTCTACGAGAGTGATCATACTGTATAATTTAACTCAAATTATGCAGAATTCAGCGAGGGACCCACTGATCTTCTTGGAAGTCAATATTTTGACTTTTCGACCACACTTTTTGTTTCCCAAAACGCCCCCAGCCTTTGTCACGGTGATAACGACATTGCTTGTTTGTTTTTGAGGAACAGTTAGAATTAATCGATTTTGCGTCTGGTGTCTGTATCTTAGGAATACTTTTGTTCACATATTTATACCTGAGTTAGACTGAGTGAGTTAGAGAGTTAGTTATAAGAGCGTATTTATAATTGAATCGAAGATAAGATTATAATTTTTAAACGATGTTTAAATTGAAGTTTAATAATAAGCTTTAGGTATACTTATACTATTAAAAGTACGTAATTAAAGGTATTAAGTTTTAGAGTATTTGTTATAAAATTAATATAAAAAATACTCCTTATCCTAGAAATCTCTTAGTTTTTCACTATTCTTCAACAAATAATGGAAAATAACATATTATTTCAACTATACCAGGCTAGCACGCGCAATAAAAAAACCAGGGAATTTTGCCACTTTTTAACAAGTTTTGTATAAAAGAAAGTCTTGTGTTACTCCCGGATTAAAACAGTGCTAGCTACAGTTACAGCACCCTAGACAATCGCTAACGCAGAGAATTGTATGAAAAATGCACGAAACTCAAGCTTAACGAAAAGTCAGATTCAGTCAGTTTTCGTTAGCTCATAACAAATGAATTCATTTCTCATTCGATCCAAGCATTAGCGGATGTACCCAAGCAGCACACAACTCATAAGCAGCACATAAGCAGTACAAAGGCTGAATAAGAGCAATCATCCTTTTACAGCCTTATATAACTTACTAGGGGCCCCGGCAGACGTCGTCCTGCCCGTCCGATTGTTTCGTCAAAGATCTGTCAAAGTCTTCTGTCATAAGGCTTTATATTTTCCCCGTTTTTTACACATTTTCCACTGTTTCTTCGCTCCTATTGGTCGCAGCGTGATGTTATATAGCCTAAAGTCTTCCTCGATAAATGGTCTATCCAACAAAAAAAGAATTTTTGAATTCGAACCAGTAGTTCCTGAGATTAGCGCGTTCAAACAAACAAACAAACAAACTCTTCAGCTTTATAATATTAGTATAGATATAGAACTCGTGTGCTAGTTGGGTAGTAGCAAATATCTAAAAAGGACCTAACTTTTATGCTAGTTGGGCAGTCATAGGCACGTGTCAATGTCAATTACGTCATCCCGTGTCATCGCACTTATCTTCGGCACGTGGGAAAGTGGCAAGTGGTTGCAATACCACGGGCGCGGGTCGCGCGGATCAACCGCTTTGTCGGTATCCAGTATTGACAATGCGCAGGCGCACAGAATAGGCGCAAGTGGGGTAGACGCGACATTTGATTGGTTAATG
Organism: Polylopha cassiicola; assembly: GCA_038024825.1. Classification (NCBI taxonomy): domain Eukaryota; kingdom Metazoa; phylum Arthropoda; class Insecta; order Lepidoptera; family Tortricidae; genus Polylopha; species Polylopha cassiicola. The sequence continues at coordinate 6,191,723 of CP149044.1, read as the reverse complement.
GAAACCTTATACGACGATTAATGACTGTATGTGTTTGGATTAATGATCGTGTTTGAAATTGGTTTATACCTTAAATGTGATTTGAATTATCGCCACAAATGGAGTTTTTTTTTTTTAATAATGTCTTACGGTATGTACTGATTTACTTACTGACTCGTAAGGAACTTACACCTGCCGACAGATATTATCTGCAGATATTATGATTATTAGACATTCTGGAATATCTAGCAGATGTACTGTCGAAACTTTATAACAAGCCGCTTGAGGCCGTGGTAGCAAATTTAGTTGACTCAATCAATGACACCCATGTCCCAGTGGGGTCTCGATCTGTTCTAAGTATACAAGTAGTCTTGTTTTGGTACAAATATTATTATCATTTAAATTAATGGTATTAAACCAAAGATATCCATCGAATTCCAATTGATGCATCGTAGTAAACATAAGTACCTGTTTTCAAAAATACAAAAAAAGGACAACACACAAGGAAATACTGGAGAAGGCCTGTCTGAAGATTTCAGACAGGCCTTCAGCGACTTCTTAATGTGTCTGTTAGTAGGTACATATTATAAAAAACTTAAAGATTCTCCCGGTCTGTTTCGACTGCATATTCTTAACAGAATTCCCATTGCTGTGTTCGCATTCTACCTTAACAAAATAGACTCGTTACACGGCCCGTCAATCAGGCGTCCATAACAAATGTATTAATGTAAACGTTACAAATAGTAATCAAAAGTGCTCTCGTGTTGTATCGCCAAACGTTTTTTGTTGGTTTTCGTTTTTGACCTTAAGTGATCGTTGTATTTTGTAGAGCTAAGAGGGGTATATTTTTAATAAATTAAATAATATATTATATTTAGTTAAATTGTAATACTCAAAAAATTATATGTTTACTATGTATAATATTATATTCACTTTAAAATACAAACTAGTACTTACTTATCTACTTACTTAAAAAAGTAACTGCTATAGGTATATGCTCTAAAATAGTATGCTCAAAAGCGTGCTATCAAGTATGCCCAATATGAGCATGCTTATGACCAGTTGGCTCAATATGCTTATGACCAGTTGGTTATTTGCTAGCAATAAGCATGCAAGTTTTAGGTATGCTCCTGAATAAGCATGCTCATTGTAAGCACACTAAGCAATTGCTCAATGCTAGTCATTAGCGTATGTTACTATAGCTTAATACTTTATTTCGGAACACTTGCTAAATGGAAGCGTAAACGGAAACCTTTAACTATTTTAAATTTAAGTAAGTACCTAAAGTAATACACAAATGATCTGTAACCATACAATATGCAATGTGCGAATATATTATAGTCCTTTATAAAAAAAAACACTGTATAATTATAATTATGTGTACCTATTTATAATTAAAGGTACAATATTTATTTTCAATTCTATATCTACTTAGTTCTACTCGACGCGCAGCGTCCGCCTGTCAGTACGGATCCCGGGTGATGTATGGAATATTTGGCATTTTTCCGACGCGACTGATCATTGATCATTATTAGAGGAGCGCGCGCGCAGGCTAACGCGATTACCGCCTGTACGCTCCCGTTAATGTACCGAGTATCAATACTGTAATAATATGTTAACTACAATCCTCTAATTTTAAAAATAAAAATTTATTAATGTTACTTACTTAAATAGTCACAGATAGTGTCGATATTCATTTTTAATCTATACTTTTTTTTTAACGAAGAGTTTGTTTGTTTGTTTGTTTGAACGCGCTAATCTCAGGAACTAATGGTTTGAATTCAAAAAATATTTTTTTGTTGGATAGACCATTTATCGAGGAAGGCTTTAGGCTATATAACATCACGCTGCGACCAATAGGAGCGAAGAAACAGTGGAAAATGTGAAGCCTTATGAAGAATTACTATTCATTAAGTGACAGTTAGAAGACTTTGACAGATCTTTGACGAAACAATCGGACGGGCAGGACGACGTCTGCCGGGGCCGCTAGTAAATAATATACGTAAGTAAGTATGGGTAACTTGTTATGCTCAACTAACACTATGTTTCATAATGTACAATGACATATTGTGTGACTATTGAGAAATAATCAAATGTAATCTAATCCAAGCCTTGTTTTGTTTTGTTCTCAAATCGAAACTATTTAAATTGTTAAGTATACATAATGTGTACCTATGTATACAATTCATAAATATATAATTATAAATCAAAGTTAATTGTCAAAAGGATGTCTCTAACATTTACATTATTATATACGTTAATACGTTAATGTTACATAACATACTATTAAATGTCGTATAGGTACATAATATGTGACAGTGTAGATCTGTAGATAGATGTACCTATAATTTATATTTAAATACATTTATTTTTATTTTTAGCTCAAATGCAAAATATTAAACGGGAATGCTGATCCGGACTAAATAACTGTTCAATTAAGATGTGGTTTTGTAACGCGCCAACGTCGACAATGTTGATAATGTGTTAGGACTACGCATTTTTTTTATTTTGAAATTATAATTTCAGATACCTGCAATTTTAAAACAATAAAATTAAAAAAAAATAATAATAAAATAAAAATAAAATTATAAAACTATTAATGATTTAACTCGTGTAGTTAAATCATTAATAGTTTTATTGATTTATTAAACTTCACCTTCTCCATATTCGTAACATACTTTGCTGACGATAGTCTACAAATAGCACCCTCAAACTGTCACCTATGTCTGTGTAGGCTTAGTCTACTACGGATATGGGAACTGTAAAATTTTCGAATCGTCAGCATAAAATCTAATCCGATATACCTAATAGTCTCAATTCAATATATGTACATATTATTACTTACAGCGAAACTGTACAAAATTATCGCATAATTCTTCTAAAAAGGCAGCTCTTCTCTTTAGTTTCTACTTATAAATAATGCTTGGAAACCTTTTCCACGTTACCACTAACGCTAAGACCATATTGTTGCAAATCATTACTGTAGATTTTCTATTATTTTCTAAATATATTTTCTAAGAGGCAAATTAAGCACTAGGTACACGAAACGCATCGCCTGTCTGTCTGTTGGCCAGAACCAGTAAATTGTCCCTTATAAGGCTGAGATGCACGTGCCAAAGTTCATGCTGAGGAAACATAGCCTTAATTTTTATAGAGACCGCAGATAATATTTAGGTTAAGTATTCAATTCAGTTAGGTTCTTCAGGATATCTCCGAAATAAGAGTATGTACCTACCTACACTCTTATACAGTAATGTCACAATGACATGATTCTCAATATTAAAAGATGAATTTAATTGGTCCTATATTGATTTAACCATCGCACTATGAGTGCACGTAATCTTATCTTATCTTATATATATAATTATATAAAATTCATTTTTTTGATACGCGCTATGTGTGCTTCGTATGATGTTGTCCAATATATTTTTTTTAAATTCAAACCTTAAGGGGACGAAAAATGGGTGTAAAGTTTGTATGGGACAATGTGATTCCTTGATCTCTTTAAAAATGTTCATAAATATTATTAATAGAAAATAGTTTTTTTTTACCCCTGTTACACTTTTATTAGATTAGATTAGATTAGATTCATTTATTTCCCAAAATTTATACAATATAATTACATTAGTATTAGTATAAGTTTATAAATCTATATTATCATAGCATTATATAATACCACACCGCTACGATATACCTAATTAAAAAGTAGGATTAAATTAGTATTATTCCTAGAATTCCTAGGTTTCTTAGGTCTGCGGCAGGTGACTGCACGCGTGGCACGCAGGCTTCCGGATCTCATTATAAGCGTTATAATGAATTGAAAAAATAAGCGCTTATTTACGTGCCTTCGCTTAAACGGTCGCCCGGTCGTGTCGATGGATGTACCACTGCTGGGAATTTGCGCTTAAAATTACTGTCTCTCGTAGATTATATTAACTATACAACTAGGTACTTTAGTGTGATACATTTGCAGTATTAAATATACCTAAATCTAGTTAGTGGTTTCGGCAGACGTCATTATTATATTAATTGTGACATTTGCTGCGATTGATTAAGTTTTCTTAAATTTACTACTTTTCCAATTAACTTTTTAATTTGTTTTTTACATAAGAACCCTCTCCGAACCTTAGCGAGCAATAAAAAAGAAATAGTGAAATCAGTCCAACCGTTCTAGCGTAATGCAGTAACAGAAATAGGGATTCATTTTTACTTATTATTATACCTATAGATTTGATACTTAAGCTACTGTCTTAAACATCTTTATTATTATTAATTACAGCACAAAGTATCACGAAAATTGCAAATAACTCACTCGGCTTATTTGACCACTACAAAACGGGCTCTAACCGTTTCAAAATTAGCTAAATATAAATTACATTACAAATGCTTTTAGTAGGTACTGATACCTCAATTCGTCTCACCGCAGTCTTTTGACTCAATATGGTCTCATTATGCGTCAAAAGAGCGCCGAAAAGCGGTCGAAGATCTAAAGCGCCGACATCTTGGTTTTTTTTATTGTGCCCGATGATTTTATTGATTCTGTATTATCGATGTGTCGATTGGTCTTGATTTTAATTCGATTTGGTTTGTACGGTCAGCATTGGAAATAAGAATTGATGTTTTTTGGGATATTTAGGTACCTATTTATTATCATGTTTGTTGAAATAGGCGTAATTTAGAGCAAAGGTAAGCATTTCTTTGCGTGTTTGTTGGAATAGTTATTTCTGATGTTTTCGCGGTTAAACACATTGGGAATAAAACGACTAAAAGCTAGTATTAATTAGATTATTGTCAGTTCAGTCTACTACGAATATGGAAACTGTAGGTAAAGTTATCGATACTGCTGATTTATCGATAAATTTAGAGACAATTTCTTTACAAAATTCATAACTAAGACGAATAATCGATTTCATTGTGTGAAGTAACTATAAGAGGGAAATTTCGTTTCCCACTGTACCTCTTTTGCTTTTAAATTATGAATGTGTTAGTATACTTTGTTTCTTAGTATTTCGTAATTAGTATAAAAGGTTCCTTTGTGCGGCGTCAATTGCGATTTGATACGGATTTGTCCCGGTCTAGTTTATTATACCGATTGTTTGATGCATCGATTGGTAAATAATAATCGATTGTTAAAGCTCGCTTTAAACATTTCGAAAGATTTACAATTAAATATCAAAATACAGGAAACAAGCACCATTTAATTTATTAGGACGCTATTTGTTATTCACTTTTGCTTGCGGCTTCGTTCATGTAAAAGTCAAAAATTAATGATCCTTATATTTCACTAACTAGCTTCTGCCAGCGACTTCGTCCGCGTGGATCATTTTCCATGTTTTTTACACATTTTCCACTGTTTCTTCGCTCCTATTGGTCGCAGCGTGATGTTATATCTAACAAAAAAGGATTTTTTTCAATTCGAACCAGTAGTTCCTGAGATTAGCGCGTTCAAACAAACAAACTCTTCAGATTTGCATCCATAATAATCCTTATGTTATTACACATTGGTTATTATTACAAATCACTTTAGCGTGACTAGTCAGCTCACTCGAGCTACGATTATATAAACTGTAAAGAATCCATAACGTCAAAAAATAAAATAAAATACGCGAGTTAAATCCGTTCATGGTTGTTTCATTCCTAGACCTAACGATTTAAGCATTTAACCCGTTAACACTGAAAAGGCCCACCTATTCGAACATTGAAAGCGTTAACACAGGCGCCACGGCTCGTGCTGATCGCGAGATACGTTATCAGATGAGATCGCGATAGCGCGGCCTGTTCCCACGCCCGCGTTCTAAATTGTACCAGATAAAACGATTTAGGGTTTTAGTTTTAGCTAAATGGGATAGGTTTTTGCGGAATAGTCTTGGCGTTTCGCTTTTGTTTTTTGTAATTGTTAGGTAATTGTTTATTTATCCATTTTAGAGGATTTTGTTCTTGTAAAAAAAGTTGATTGTAAAAAAAGATGTTTCTTCTCAGTAATGACGGTCTTTCCGAGCGCTTGATATACTCACCTGGCGTTAATAATAAAGTTTTTGGACTTATTTATTAGCATAGCTACCGTAATGCGTATGCGTAAAATGAAACATAAATATATATTTTTTTTGTAATTTTTAATTTAATTTGTAATTTCTAAAATAAGGTAATGTACATGGTGTAAAATCGCTTTAGTGTTGAACTATCTTCAGATCGGCTACTGCTGAAACGTCAACATAAAAATACTTATATGCGAATTAAATCTGTTACAGTAGTTTTATTCCAATGTTTAATAGCCGCGAAAACATCAGAAATTATGCGACAAAATCATTCGTGTTACCAATCAATATTCATAAAAGGAGGCGACTAATTTGATAATAATATTGTTGTTCGAGTTGCCGTTTTAAAAAAATCTAAGGTTTTAATTCCAATGAAATGAAACTTTAGTAATTTACCGAAGCTACTGGCAGGGGCGTGCACTCAATAAAGGCATAAAGGCACTGCCTACCCGACGAAAAATTGCTAGACCTTACTAACAACCCTACAATTTATAAGAAATATTAATTATTTAATTTAAAATATTTTTTCTATTCACTGAGTAACATTAAAATCGTAACGTAAAATGGAACGTAATACATAATTTTATTTACTTCAACTTCATACACAAGTTACCCATAATATTACATTACTACATTTCACCTAAAACTTTCGTAAAAAGGAACGTTACGTCAAATTACATTCGCGCCATTTCGCGCGTTTCGGCACGTCACGAATTCTAGGCAGTCGAGCTCAGTGCCTTTGAGAAATGCAACAGTGTGCGTGAAATCTCTTGTCCGTGAACTACTTTTATATCGCACACACGCAAACGTCTCCAATTTGTATGGCGACTCAAGTCCGGCCGCCGGTCCTGCCTTAGGCGCGACAGATGACAGCTTCTCTTTCACACGTTGTACGAACCGTACCGAAAATGACCGAACCGAACCGAAATGTGTACTTTAGCTTCCAAGTTTGTGGTAAGTGGATAATATAATATGCACTATATTGCACAATAATATAATTATATTAAATAAAACCAATAATCTTTTACAATAAATATAAAAGTATTATACTTATTTAGATAAATAAATGTTTTTGAACAATTACTTTGATTAGTTTCGGAACTTTCTAAACGTTTTTACTTTTTACATACGTTGACGTCAAATACAAATGTCAGTTTATGTCAGGTCGAATGTTTATTTCCCGCTAACGTTGTTGTTTTGCAAATAAAAGAGTTATGTTTCTTAGTTTACGCAGTGTTTTCAATAAATATGATAAGTTTTATAATGACGAATAAAGATTTTTATATTGTGCAGTGAATCTTTAGATCGTGAGTGTATAGGAGCCGCAGCGGTCAGCGATAATGATTGTTAATACGTAAGTGTTAACTATAAATGTATTTAAACGCACTATTGTTGATTGATTTCGTCAAGTGTTCATTATATTTTACGAATTAACAACTTATTTACCTTATTCTTACATAAATATTCCTTTTTCTTAAGCAAACGTTCCTTGTTCTTAAATCAAACATTCAATCTCAACTCAAACTTTTAACTTATATCGTGTGCATATTAGTATTAAATTCTTTAAACCAAACAACTTACTTATAATAAAAAACTTTTTTAAGCTAACAAAAAGTATCAAAGAAAAAAATAGAACAATATTAAGCATTTTTTTTAATTTTTGGACAAAAGCTACATTTATGAAATACTTAGTTATAATAGAATGAAAACCAAATGACTGTCAAGGATATAACAACTGTTTGTTCTGTAAAATCTTTAATGTATATAGATATTATTTTTATTTTTATTATATAAGTAAATTTGAAATTATAGTGGAATTAAGTAAGTAGGTACAATAAACCTTTCATTATATACTTAGATCTCTTATTAAATATTTAATTTGTTATTTCTTTTATTTATATGATGCTATACAATTCTATATTTTTTGAACTATATTCTGGCGAAGAAAATCTTTGTAATGCAATATGTATACTAACATCAAAATTGTCATATAATCCTCCAACTCACACTGGAACACCATGGTAGATTAGGCTAATACTAGCAAGAACTTTCTAAAGAGGTCTGAGCCCAGAAATGAGATGTTTACTGAATTGATTTTGTTATTATCTGTTCTGTCCGTAGCCGGGTGAAAGAAAAATATAAAATATTATGTAACAAATATAATATGTATTTATGAAAACATAGGTATATATATATATATTAGTAAAATTAAGAAGTAATGTATTATTTACTATGTCTTAGATAAAGTTTTATTAGATATACTTAACTCAAAATTATCAGTCATTATAGTAGGGGTAGTGTTCATCCGCCCACGCACCCGAGTGTATTTTTTTTATTTTTTTTTGTTGTGCGTGACTGCCCTTCCCTGCCTACCCGCGTAGTAAACCCAGTGCACGCCCCTGGCTACTGGTGTGTTTTCTGTTTAAAGATAAGCATTTTTATAGACTACTAGCTTCTGCCCGCGACTTCGTCCGCGTGGAACTCCTCCTTTTTTGCAGTCGGTTAAAAAGTAGCCTATGTCCTTTCTCAGGCTCCAGACTTTCTTTGTACCAAATTTCATTTGAATCGGTCCAGTAGTTTTAGCGCGAAAGCGTAACAGACAGACAGACAGACAGAGTTACTTTCGCATTTATAATATTAGTAGGGAAGGTCATAAGGTTGAGTTAGCTACTGGTTCATATTTTTACAACCCACTAGATATTAATATTATTATGTAATTTACCGATTTCCGTAGCCATAAAACTGAATTCGTGTCAAATTTATAAACGGGCTTTTAATTGGTCGAATCGATATTCGATTTTTATGGTAACATTTGGTTTAATCGTGAGAATTATTTTTCTATACGAAATAGGAAATATCAAATCTAATATGTTTTTAACTATGACGTACCTAAGTACAAAAAATATATTAAATTATTTCTCGAATTCCCTGCTCCAATAAATCACTTTTCTAGATATATAAAGAAATTCGTTTAAGTTCCAAGTAACTCGAGAAAGGCTTAACCAATTCGACTGAAAATTAGTGGGGAGGTAGCTTAGAACCAGAGAACAGACATAAGATACTTTTTATCTCGTTCCTGTGGGAAAAAAAAATTTTTTTTTTACCTTTGATACCACCTAAGTACTACCAGTAAAATGGTACCGCTTTTAGCTTAGCAAGAACCTATCCAATTATTTCTAAGTTTATTTTATATCACCAATACAAAAAAAAGAAATCTTTCCTCAAATCAGGTAAGTGTGGTCCCAATTACTTACCTGATCTTGAAATTAACGTGAACGTGGCCTAGCAAGTACCTATCAATTCCTTATAAGTTTATTTTATACAATCCTAAATTTGATATTTCCTAAAATCACGTTTATGCGGAGTAACGAGCTCTTAAACTATCTGTCGAAACGTCTAATAATGTTGAGTTTCATAATGCCATAACATGAAAAGGTTCACGTACGATAAAATACATTTCAGTAACAAACTATACTAATAAACTTGTTTTTGCACAGAACGATTTTGCTTTCCCATCAGTTTAAACACATTTTAATTTTGCTTTTACAGCTCATCAGGGTTCAATCACTATAAACCTCTCGTAAACGTATGGTGAGAATTTATCCCAAGTCGTGATCTATGCCCGTTTTATAGTTAAAACACCGTTATCCATTATTGGTGTATTAATAATTATTTTCATGGTTTAAGAATGCTGGAATAATAGCTTATGGGTCAAAGATTGCATTAAACTGCGTGTTATCAGGGTAACCTACTGAAGTTCACAGTAACTAAAGGTAACTTATTTATTAAGGAACAATAATAATGACACTTTGCAAGTAGTAGTAGTAGGTGAGATATTTCAATCATTAAAAACCTGGTCAACATATGCCAAGTATTTCCTAACGATTTATAGCCTACAAATAAATAGAGCAAGTATTCATTATTCGCCTAATACAAGAGTCTGTCTGTTTCCACTATATACAGGCAAGTAAGCTTTCTCTCATTGCTGAAACCTCAAAGATAGACGTCACTCAAGGCTCGCTACAGCTTGCAGATTTTTGACTCGCGATTGGTACCATTCCAATAAAGATTTTTACAGTAAATTACACGTTTGCAAATATTAATAAATAGCGCAATCGTTATTTTAGGTATTAATATTTGCATCTTTTTTCTTCGGGAACAGATTCCACAGGGAAATTTTCAGAAACTTCTACTCACTTGGTTATATCTTATACAAAGCTGATATATTTATCTAATCAATACCAGACACGAAATTAGCATTAACTTTGTGACGTAAAAGTCCAGACAAATTAGCAAAAAGGTCAATGAGCGGTCGCCCTTCTTAGGACAATCGATTTTAAAGTCATTGACACTCAAATAATTACGGCGGAAATTATATTACAACTTATATTTGCGTCACATTGCACGTATAGTTAGAAACAGTAATTAAAGGCAACAATAAAAACCGTAATGTATTCGACGATAACGTGAAGGTTCGAGTTGTTGTAAAATAAATGGTACGAGTAGAAAGATCTAAATGTGATCGCTTGATTTAGACGCAAGATCGATTTTAAATGTTTATAGAGTGATTTGTATTACAGATGGATGATGATTAGTGCTGTATTTGCATATCTAATCGTTTATCGGCTTTGTAAAATAATTTAATTTTTATAATGGCATTTTTTTAACGGATTCGGTATCGTGTCTCGTCACTTGTAGGTACATCTGACACTGAAATACGAACTTCTTTAACTCATAAGGTCATTGACTTCTCGATGATATACTTTTCAAATTTACCTACACGGCTCTTGAGCAAAAAACATATGAATAATTAAATAAAATATGGTCAAAAGTAAATAATATTAAACCTAATGAGGTTCGGAAACCTAACATGCCGCGCGTGCAGTCATCGTCGGTACCTAGGAATCTAGGAATATAAGAAATTCTAGAAATAAGGCACTTAAATTTAACGAAATAGCCACAAGGATCTTTGATGAGGTTGACATTTACATAACTATGAATTTAAGCGAATATGATAAATATCCAGACAAATTAATGGTAGATACAACTACCATACATACATACATACGCCATATTGTACCTATACGTACGTGTATTGTACGTGACAATTGACGAAATGAATACTGAAAACGATTCTAATTGCACTAGTACGAAATAAGGGGGTTCAATTACTTTGAGATTTCATTTTAATTAAAAAATATTTTATATAGACCCAAGCTATATTATTTTACGTTAAAACCCTACTTAATACTATACCTAAATGTGAAATTTCTTACTTATTGAAACTTATTTATTACAATAGATAAAGGGAATAATTGACGGATTAAATAGAATTTCTTTTTCTTTACCCTTATCGATAAAACGCCGAAGCTACTAATAATTCATTCTACGCAAACAAATCCCGGGTAGAAGCTAGTAAAACAATAATTTGTCAAAAGAAGGTGAGTGACCATAAGAGGCTCACTATATGTATTGAGAATTTAATGTAAACAAAATGTGTCGTCTGCAAGCTGGTCACGCAGTTTGTATCCAACAATGATCACAGTTGCCATAAATAAAAAAATAATATTCACCTTTTTCTTGCCATGTTGTTCTTACTTCTATGTAGGTACTACTATGTAATAACTCACGAGTGCCTGTGATTATGAAATGTGACAAATTATCGATACCTACTACGTTCCTAATTTTGCGTTCAGAAACGTCAAGTACGACAGTAATATATGCATTCGCGCGCGGTAAAAACCTTAGTTGCTAGCCTTCCTGAGATCGTTATAATCATTTTTTTATTTAATTCATTTTTTTTTAAATGTGTTGACATTTTAGAAAATAATACATTTTGTAAAATATAACCAAAATTATAGCACACCTAGATCTAGAAGAAGCTAACTCAAAAATCTGAAGTTTTGATTATGCACACCATCGAATTCCTTACAGCAAAATCCACCAATAAAACAAATATAAGCTAACTCTTCTTGCTTTATATAAAAAGCATACATTTATACAGAAAACTCCTTCAGTGCACGTAGACATATATAATTATACTTTTCCGCCTTTCCTGAAAAAAATACTTTTTGAGTTTTCTATAGATCTAAGTTAGCGATATGTAAGTAGGTAGGTACCTAATACTAACGCACAGTGACATAATTATAATACTTAATATGAACGACACACACCAAGTGCCGCAGCACTAATTACAATAAGCAACGCTTATAAGTCTTTAAATTAAAAGGCTTTTAACTTGGCATCAAATTCTATTTGATATTATGCTAATGACTTGGCTCGGAGGGGGCGGGCAGAGCTACTGTTCGCCGTGTTACCGATGTAATTATCATTTGGGCACCAAACTGGTTTATTCTATTTGAAAACATCGTGTACGAATATATTTGGATTATTTTTTGTAACACCTTAATAAGTTGTCTGTTTATAAGTAAGTAAATATACTGTATAAAAATAACCCCTAAAAATTTAATTAAACTGATGTTGCGCTATATAAAACGCTATATTTATTAAAAAGCTACTTTTGGTTGAGTACTAAGTACCTATATCATAATTCATTAAGTACCTATAGGTACCTACCATATTTCAGCCTGTAAGCTCCTGCCTTCGGGATCAGTGGGATTTTACTTAAGTACTTATACTTTATATAACATCTTTAAAAAATATACCCTATACCTACGAGTGGGTATGTTATTCTGATAGGTACATGAGCGATATTGAAGTAAAGTTCTTTTTGCAAGAAAAATTAACAAACATCCATCTAAAGAAACATTCCGTTTGTATTATTAGTGGGAAAAGCTGTATAAGATAAGCGCCAAGAATATATGAAATTTCTTGTGCAAGAAATCGTAATATATCTTATATTATATAGGTACTTAAAGGTTATATTTTTCCTCTTTTTTTTTAAATAGTATTTTTTTATTATAATTAAAATATATATTATACTACCTCATCTACTAATCCTTTAAGCTTCACACATCTATTATTAAACTATTTAGGTATACCTACTCATTGTCTTCACTTAGCTGGCTCGACCCAGCACTATACGTACTCCACTTATCAAATAATACCGTTATACCAACTCTAATTCCTTTAAAATAAGGTTCAGTTTAATATACCTCATGTACAAAAGTAGCTTTGTTTTATGTGTTAATACAAATTAAGAAATGCATACCAATTAGTCCGTATTTCAGTGACCTTACAGTTGAATTTTGAATATTTGATAAGCATACGAAATTTCAAGGGTTTACTAATGTGTTCTCAATGCATTGTATGCAAGCATCGGGATATGTATGAGGTCGAAAAAGGATTGTTTTTTTTTTGGGTGCCCTGATTTGTTCGTCTGTCTGTCTGTCACAGCTTGGAACCTTTTTTAGGTAGCTCCTCCGTTCAACTCGATTCCGAAACCAGTATTTTGTATCATTGTTATGGTAATTTTATTAAAATTAGACGTCAGTTCGAATATTTTTGGAACTGTCATACTCGTGCTCTGTTCTAAGAATAAGACAATGATTTAATTTGCAAATAATTTGCTGTTTTTAAAAATATAAAAGTCTTTGGGTATTACTAAGTTACCTAACATTAAGATATAATAATTGGTTGGTATTAAAAATACCAATATCCACGAATCCTAAGTCACCAAGCATTATTATTCAGTTTCCAAACAATACTAAATTACCCAAATTCTTGAAGGCAGGTGCTTTAAAGGTTACACTTAAGTCCAGTTGCTACTGGCCGGTAATAGTTCATTATTTAAATATTTTCAAATAAATATACGAACTAGGTTGTCAATTGAAGAGCTCTAACTAGTTAAAACTAGATTAAGCTAGACCATAGAACTGATTACGTGTCTAATGGCAATAAAATATTAATTGTACACTGTGTTTATTTGAAGGAAAACAGTACACACGAGGTGCCATCATTTAACATCTATAAACGTAAGCATTATACAATCACATACCAAGGCCAACTAATTCAAATTTGAACAGTATTCAAAACGTAACGACAGCCGCATTAGAATAGCTATAAAAACAGTACATTATAGTTAATCCGATTTAAATTCCGTGTGTCGGGGCAGCGCGTGCGCACAGCAGTTTGGCAGGCGGCGCACGCGGCGCACGGTGGATATGAGTTTGAGTTTACATAGGACCTCTTTTTGCGTACTTGCGATAACCACTACCAACATTAAAAGAGAAAATCTCTAAAGAAATGTACGTTTTACGGAATCGATATGTGAAGCATGCCTAGTGTAAGGTTAATTACATATTATTATGATACAAAACGTTACTGTACTTGGTGTCCTCGTCAGGTACGTTGCGCATGTGTATGTACAACGTATCTACGTAGGTATACCTAAATGTGTATTTAGGTATACGTAAACGTTAACAGTGATTGCAAATTTTCCTCTACTCCCTCAGATCATATCAAAAACAAATTCATAAATTTATTTTATTGAGCTTTCATATCATCCGATAATATATATTAGGTATTTCATATCATATAACATAAATATGAGAACTGTATATTTCTCAAGGCGTCAGCAAAAATGTGTTGATTAAATACGTCACTTTTTTATTTAAAGTAAAGTTACCGCGAAAGTGCTAAAATTAGCCTGAGCCATCGTTTAGTATTATCGCAGACCTGTCCATCTCAAATTATGGACTCATGAGCAATACATTCCGCGCGTCAAGCTAACTTTATTCTCGATCACGTGCGACAGTCGCCTGCGCATATTCGACAGACGACGATCGTAATGTTACCACGTCTGTTAGAATTATAAGTGCTGCGAATACTGAGCAAAAGTATATACTAATTATATGTAGGTACTTTGACAATATCAGAACAAAAGTTACTTCCACGAGCCGTTTCACTTCAAAATCCGTTACATTAATCACTATCAAATGTTGAGTAGGTACCTAGTAGGTAGTACTAGGTCTATGTAGAAGAAGGCCTATGTAGTTGTCACAATTTCGCGCTTCTAAGCAGCATATCTATTTGTCTTATTAATAATGGTAAATTAAATATAAATTCAAAGCGATTAAGTTGTAGTCCTGTAATAGTAACTTTTATCACACGATAACATCGATAAATTGAGTTAGTGGTGATTTTATCACAAGATTGGATAAATGATAACTTAAATAACTTTATACACTTTTGACAATTGTATGCAGAATTAACGCATATTAACAATGAATTTCAAATAGTGTGGTGACACGTTAAAAAATTATAGTCGACAGAGCGGTCCCTTTCTTGCTTCAAAATTTCATACTTATAAATTCAAATAAAAAACTGCCCGACCATTTCCTCGCTAAGAAACTTTCCTATTAAATACTCTCTTGCACTTCCATAATTTTTCGTCGGTCCCTCTCGCAAAACGAATTTTAGATTTAACAGATTTTTTGCCGTAGTCAAAAGTTAAGTATCACAAATTAAATGCCATTTGCAATACCATAATTCCACACCGGTACAACAATATTTGCTAACCCATTACGATATATCGATCTCAATTCATCGACAGACGGTCAAACAGGCGGCCATGTAACTCGATATGTTGATCGACTGATCTGGATGTAGTTTGTTTTTGGAGAAATCTGGGTTAAGCGACTTTTCTACTTCGCTAATACGGGCAGTACCGGGTAAACAAAGGATTGTTGATTTGTGCAGTTACGGTCTGTAGTGACAAGAGTGTGCTCATATGTAATTTATGCTAATAATATGAACTTGATAAATATAAAAGCTTTGAAAACAGTTTTTACAATATTATTAACCAAACCAAGTAAACAAACGTTAAACAACTTTGACAAAATAGCAAAGTGCAAATATCGAAAAATTATACTGCAAAAAAGCAAGCGTACTTGCTAATAAAATTAATTATACGAGTCGAATTCCTATCAGTACCATCTCACATTGTATTAAACAATAAACCTAACAGGTAACGCGAATTAAGATTTAGACAGATAAAAATAACACAAGGTAGAATCACCCACAAAATATCAAACAATCGATTACCAAACGTACCCAGTTCCTCTTAGTCAACTGATTAAAGAGGTCAAACCGCTAACCCTGAGCAGGCTGTGGGCCGAACAAGTGTAAAAACACAATTAAACAATCAATTAATGAAGTGAGCCTACATGTGAACGCGACCTTTCGTGATTGAGCGATGAACGTTCACTCTTCAGGACCTTGTGATAGACAGATAGACAATCGTAACGGAGACGTAGGTGAACGTGGCTTTAGTAAGTCACAATTGTGCTTTTTTTAATATCGTAATTACCAAAAGTTATTGTTTACATGTATTGTGTAATCCTAAAATGCAAATCTATTGCGATTTCACTACAAAGATTACCGAAGTAAAAGTTAAAAAATAATTGTCAATCATTTCTGCGCAATTTATATGCAAATTTGCTGTCTGTTTTTTTCTTTTTTTGGCTTCATTCATGTGCGATATTTATTTGCGAAAACTGATCTAGAAATCTTATTTTCCAATTATTTTTTTGTTTGTCTCCTCTAATTCATTTTTAAACCCAGCAGCTAAGTTTAGGTAAGTGGTGAAACTTATAATGTGTATTGAACCCACGTGGCCGCGATGTGAGCAGCGATCGAATTATACATCCAGATGAGAAAACAATAGCTTAAGCAGTTGTGCAATGAACTTTACCAACGGTGATGATTCGGTGAACTTTGCTCCCGCGATTTGTGTATTACCTACTTAATGCTAAAGCATTTAGGTTTAAGCTTTAGTAAAGGATTGTTAAGGAAGTATGTAGCCTTTTTAGGATCCCTAACTACTGTGGTTGTACTCGGAACTTGCATTTGTTTTATAGTTAGTCACTACCTTTAATAGAATAATTGTGAAGCAAGTCTTAAATTAAATATCTTTTCAAAAAACTTGGCGGTAAAATAAAGTAGGTAGGTACTTATACAAAAAGTTTGACAGTGTTATCAGTTAAATCAGTGTTGGCAACATTCAGGAAAATACCATAGCCAAATTCCTTACTTTTGTTGTGGTTACGGAAATTATGTCACGTTATTGTTAACTGTAAGCTATATGGAAATTGGTATTGTCATGCCGCAATAATTCCAAGAATGCAATTATTTCGTACCCAATTTCGTAGGTATGAATAAATCAATCTTAATAATCTTTTTAAATTAACAAATCAGCACGTATCTAAGTGTAAGTACCTAATTATTTTAATTAAATACGTTTGCGATTTTGACTGCGTCAATATCCAATTAAAAAAACATGACAAAATAGGTCAATAGTCGGAGGTGTGAACTAATTAGAAAGAGTCTATTAATCTTGTGAGTCAGAACGCGTCGCCATTTCGTAACGACACCCACGCCGCCATCTTGTTGAATGGGATTACGCGTCACGTAACGATGATGAGACCTGTTTAACATTGGGATTTGCTTATGCGTAACAGTGCAACTTTATTGTAAGTAGGCGTTATGTTATTGAAAGCATCTATGAAATATAGCCAGCCGATTTGACTGATGAGCACGCAATGCCAGGGATATGAACTCAAATCCAATCAGCAGTCGATACATTTCTTTGTGCGGCCAAATTAATATCTTTAAATTTTATTAGGTTAAATCAAATATAGTGATAAAACCTACCAGACGTTATTTAGGTTAAGTTTCACATTTGACATTTTTTTATGATAATTTATCTCATATTATTCATCTTTTAATGCATTTTTCTCAGTGCACACCGGGACAAGTGGCTGCACGCTAAGATCCGGCCATTATTGCGCCGGCGCTCGCGTGTTTGCGCTGTGAATGGAGCGGCGCAGGCGCAGCTCTTGACCACAACATGAGATATTCAAGCCATGTCACTCCTTAAAAATAAAATGTCCTTAGTAAGGATATCATTCTTTAATAAGTAGTAATGCAAATGGGAATGCACATATCCTATATATAAGTTGAGAATATGTTTAAAAAGGTTACCTACTAACTTAAGATTGGAATAGAACAACTATTAACGGATTTAGCGTTAGACTATTGTCAGCTCAGTCGTGCTACGATTATGGAAACTGCAAAGAATCCGAAACGTCAGCACATAAAAAAAATACGCGAGTTAAATCCATTAATAGTTGTTTCATTCCAATGTGTTATAACCGCGAAGGCATCAGAAATTGTTACTATTCAAGAATTTATAGAAAGATAATGTTCTTATCTATTATCTACCTTGTAATTTTAAGTAGATTCTCCATTGGAAAATGAAAAAAAAACATGAAACTGTTAGGGGAAATCATAACCATTATATCACCTACATAATACGATGTAACGTTTTTCTTTATGTTATGTTCAAGATTTAGCTTTTCTTAGTGTTATCTACATTATTGTTACATATTTTTGGAATATTTAATTATGTATAAAGATTCAATTGAAAACGCTGGATAAAACAAGTCTGTGAACAACAAAGAGTTCAATGACATTTCGACAAATAAGGGGATGATATTTGATATTGCATTCTGTTTTTTGTGTGTTTCAAGCAAATTGCTTGTTTTTGCAGAAGCTGCGAACGGAATTACGGAGTATTTAATTTTAGAAGACGGAATGGGTAAGTTGAAAACAAATAGGATGCAAACAGTAAGAGGTGGCTTGAGTCTGAGTAACCATATCACGAGCGACCAGTACCTATTTTTTTCTTATTTTAAAAATACGGAACTTTGTCTTACAATTCATTGTTAAATAAATTAACCTAAGTGCTTTATAACACCGGTTGTGATTAATTCACAATTCGTATAAAAGTTAGACATGGTTTTTCTCGTGAGCATTATTCTTTTTACCTGTACAACATACAAAAACCTGCATTGGGAAAAAGAGCGTAAGTTACATAAGTAGATAATATCGTAGTTAGTTGAATTACATATCGATGATATTTAAATGATAAGTCATCGGTAAGTAAAAAATAAAAGTAAACAATCAGATGGAACAATAATGTGAAGTGCGCTTCGCTATTATTATTATTATAAGCCTTTATTTCCATGACTCAATATACAAATAGATTATAAAAATAAATATTTGACATGGCCCCTTCTCGGGTATAGGACTCCTTCAACTGTCTCCATAGTTTTCTATTTCTTGCCGTCTGTACCCAGTCTTTCCCGGCGATTTCCTGGATGTGTTGGTTTTCCTGGCCTTTTCTTACCACTAGGGCTCTTCCATTTGGTGACTCGTTTTGTCCATCTGTTCGCTTTTTTGTTTTTGTTTGCTTCACTATTATACTACAAGATAATTATTAACTCATTATTACAACTTAAAGACTAATATTTTTTGAAAACTTCTTATTTTGTAGATAGACTTTTTCTCTAATCCAAATAAAGTATCCTGCAAACTCACGTACGAGCAAAAGTGTACAACCGCGCCCATTATACCGTGACACATTGTGCTGTCAATCACGATGCGCACGCGTCGATAATCTACATGCACTCCTACCACCACGCAAGTACGACACTTGTACAACAAGAGAAAGAGAAGAAAATATGACTCGTATAACACTGTCTCGCTCTAGCAAAATAAAATGTGTTTTATTCCTGTGATATATATATTGTACTTGATCGGTAAAACCTAATGTCTTGGCACGAACCCGTAACGGCTTCGGAACAATAAACGTATTGTTTTATTATTTTATAAGGTATTGTAAATAGCTAATTTATGTTATGTAGATTTTGTTGAAAACGTAGGTTATTTACATTAAGATAGGTAAAAAACAGTTAAATTGTAATCAATTTGAAAAAGAAGAATGAAACTTTGGGATTTGGTACACAGGCATAGAAATTTCTTGCTTCTTCTAAACGTTTTTAGGAGAGCTTTATTATTATAGTTTGCCTTTTTTCAGATTTCTTATTAATGTTTGTCCATTCGCAAATATTAGTCACAGATAAATCAAACATAATTAAAAATCACAATGCTAGTAACGCGCAAAGCATTATTAAACGAGCCTATTTCGCAACCAGCCGACACAATCCGCACGATAATCGGAACCCACTCGACTCTGATTAATAAGTTTCATAATGGCATCCTCAAACCGAATTATTCTAAACCTACACGGATCGAGATGACTGACGTGGATGATACGCTGGATTTCACAAGAAATGTTAAATTATAAACACTTAATAAAAACTATGACTCAACTTCTTGTCTAATATTTCAGACAGGAACCGTTTATCGTGTCATCTAAAGCTTCGATATTCAAAAATATTTTAGCAAAATTTGTGTTGTTTTATTCTTGTGCGTTTTACGAACTTCTCTCTTCAGCAGTTGGTAATGTGGCGTCGGACTAAAGTTGACAGTCTAATAATGTCATGTCATGGAAGCTTGTTTTATGTACCTACCTATCTCAATTTATAACCATTCTAAAATCTTGTTTAGAAAACAATTTGAAACATTTAAAGTGATCTCACAATATACACTTTGACCCTAACGCCAAACCTACATAGAAGTTAAAATAGTATTTTGTTGCTTAAAAGTAATTTTTCAAAGAAACTGTTATTTTTGCAATATTTTATCTGGACAGATGAAGTATATAATGGCACAAAAGTGAAAAATATGAAGCGATTGTGCGAGATCCGGACAGCTATCGAACAAGAAAACGAATGGCGTCGTCATTTTACAAATACTTAAAGATCTAAAAATGATTGTAATCATAAGATTATTAGGATCATTTTTCTTTTTTAATGACAATAAAAGCGACCTTTTTTTTTGGTTTAATGAACTATGTATTAATTATTGTCCGTGTACAGTTAAAAAAATGCCTTCATAAGGCCTAATTAACCCCCCGCTCGCCTAGAGTACTTACGTAATACTTGAACGACCCCTAAACCTATCATAATTCAATTTGACTTTCTTCAATCAACCTGGCACCTTGGCAGTGCTAAGTCGCTGCAGTATAGAGTATCTCTGCAAAGCTAGTTCTTCAGATACAACTAGGTTTGCAGAATTCTTCACTCAACTTGGCAGGGCTACGTCGTGCAGTACAGAGTATCTTTGCAAAGCTAGTTGTATCTAAGAGTTTTGCTGTCCCGCCAACACGGTGCATGATTCACCCGGCACCGTGCCCACGTGCTCCAGTAAACACTATCTGATTAACGCCGTGGGAATCAACAGCCATTGCTCTGCACTTGATTTATGGCCTATTGCAAACTATGTCTAGGTGCTAGGTACAATTAGTCAATAATTATTACGTGTACAATTTCTCTTTATCGTGTCTCTTTTCGAGGATAGAACGATTAGGTTAAGATGTCAACATAAATGAATATATGCGAGTTGAATTCGGTATGTGGTATACTTTAACTGATCTCTGTAATAAAATTCCGTATTTCATTTCAATTGCTGATGTTTTGAAAACTTTACAGATTTCATATTCGTAACACGACTGGGCTGACGGTAGTCTAACGCTCTGAAGAGATTTTAACGTGAAACTATCATCAGCGTTATCGTGCTACGAATATGGGAACTGTAAAGTTTTCGAATCATCAGCAAATAAATTAAATAGACCAGTTAAATCCGTTATAGGTAATTGTTTTATTGGAATGTGTAATAACCGCAAAGATATCAGCAATTGTTATACCTACTACTTGTATCTATTTAACACTAACTTTGAATCCTATCGTCAGCGTAATCGTGCTACTAATATGGTAACTGTAAAGTTTTCGAAACAACATCAGCAAATAAATTAAATACACCGGTTAAATCCGTTATAGGTAATTGTTTTATTGCAATGTGTAATAACCGCAAAGATATCAGCAATTGTTATACCTACTACCTACTTGTATCTATATAACACTAACTTTGGATCCAAGCGTATTTATCGCATTAAAGTTTAATAAAGACAATGTATGATTTTAACAATAGCAACAAACAATACATTCGTCAATCCAGACAGTGGTGTCCTTCACCTGGTTATGCTAATGAATACCTATTACTCATAACATATTGGATTGAACCCACTAATATGGTATTGCGGTTTGGTGAAATTAATCTATTGTTTCTGGCAACACCTTTAATATTTTTTTCTGTCCTCCGGCCAGAAAGCGCCAACTTTGTGGCCGCTGCGCTAAATGAAATTGCCGTTTCTCTGGCTTCGTCGAACAGAAAAATAGTATACTGACCTCGGCCAGTAAAATAAAAAAGCCTTAGATCACATTTTTGTCAACCTCGGCTTTGCTTCGGACGACAATTATATGTGATCTGAGACATTTTTTATTTTACTAGGTGCGTAATGTACAATTTAATATCACGATGATAAGACATTTAAAATGTACGCAGTTGCAGGTACTTAATTAAAACCAGCCATTTTTGTTTACTGAGCTTATTTCTCAGTGAACAAAAATGTGTGGACATTTTTTACAAAGTAGGTATCGTATAGTATAAGAAGGCCATCAATAAAAATTAAGTATACCTACTTTTAGTTAATAATAATATGTTGTACATGAACTTTAATCGTCCGCCGCACAATTATTATTTTTCTAGTTTTCATGACATTCTTTTAAAATATAAGAATACTTTTAAAATTCATATTATTTTGCGGCCAGCATTCTTACAGGATCGCAACCGTTATGAGTACAAACCTCTACAGTCGCTTTTAATATAATACTTATCTACTTATTATTGGGATTAATATTACACGCACCAACATTACATATTAAGTGGAATCCTTGGTGAAGTTAGTCATTGGTAAAATTTGCACCTATATTCATGTTAATCTCTAAAAGTAGGTAGATACCCGTAACCATGACAACTGGAGAATAGACAACACATTGCCAGATAATGTCTCAAACATGACTGTTAGGATATTTTGATTTGCTTTGCAGTGTATTAAGAGGGGTGTTAAATAGTTTACAGCACCGTAAAGGAAATAACGGACTAGCAAGTAGGTACATCGTTGAAATTGTTGACATTACCACACACATGGTTGACTGCATTGATAGTAGTGATTTATCTGTCACCTTTTAACATTATCTTGGTGTATTGTTTTATAATATAGTGTTACACTTATATTTATAAAATATTTTTCTATTTTTAGCTGATTATTGGTGTCATATTTAACAGAGTACCTAGGTTAATTTTAATATGTATTATATGTAGCCCGGATTTGACCTTGTTTAGAAATATCAAACTATAAATGATTTATTAGCATGGGATATTTTTAGAATTAATGTAGATTGTAAGTAAGTATGTATTTATTTTTTATACAATTAATGATTTTATTAGTAGGGAATATTTTTAGAATTAATGTATGTACTTAGGTATTTATTTTTAACTATCTTAGTAGACCTGGTTCAATAAAATGTCACATAAAATAACTTCACTAACCATAGACTAAATGCAATATTTATTGTAAGACATGCATTATCGATTATTTTTATTTTTTATTTTCTGGCGCTAAAATCTTAACTAAATCGTTCCTTATTATTCCTTATATTGTAAACTTCTCCACTCTAGACGTTACTTAACAATATTGATGTTTTTTTTTTAATGCCATAATGTACGGACTCTCATAGAGATCTTAGCAAAGGTTATGAAGGACCACAGATAAAGCAAATGTGTGGAGTAATAGTAGACGTCGCGTCGTGCGTATGACGCGTCAGAGGTCGCCGATGCCGAGACACCTGCGGACTGCGATGCGTGCGGTCGAACCACGTTCAACAATAAGGAACAATTTTATTTAATAACTAGCTTCTGCCCGCGACTTTATCCGCGTGGAACTCCTCCTTTTTTGCAGTCGGTTAAAAAGTAGCCTATGTCCTCTATCAGCCTGCAGACTTTCTTTGTACCAAATTTCATTTAAATTTAAGCATAACAGACAGACAGACAGACAGAGTTACTTTCGCATTTATAATATTAGTAGGGTTGACAACTTTTTATTTTAAATCCATTATAACGGGCTTAAAGTTAGACTATCGTCAGCTCAGAATATATCGTAGTTAGCTATGAACAGATTAAAGGATTATTTTAAAGAGGATTCATCTTTTTAATTATACCCTCTGTTTCTTTTTTTACATTTTTGTACAATAATTTAATTAATTACAACATATAAATAATCCGGCTCTAAAATGACATCGCCTCCTAACTGCTCCTTTTAATTTCAACCTCTTATTCTTACGGAAGGCACTCTGCAGCGCAGCGCTGTTATTCTGCCAGGATCGAATCTAGTGGTAGGCCCAAGGGCGTGATTATATTTTAATTAGACTTTTACAATAGTACTGCGTCAGGCCATGTCGTTATTCTTCGCATCGTTGGCGTGTTAACTTATACTTTTAACGATATGAATAGTTCCTTATCGTACAACACCATCCGAACGAGTGCGTCCATCGACAAATGCCCGTGTCACCAGCTAACTAATTCGCCCGACGTATCGGCATAAGTACGACACTGCCGTATCTGCTCGCTAACAGATAGGGGTCCTCACACTATGCTTGTTTATCACATTTGTAAACGTCTTACAACTGTGGGATATGATTGTGTGTTATGGAAATCTTAAAAATAAAAAAGAGACTATGGTTGCTCATCGTTATGCCACAATGTTGCGCTCAGTTTTTTTTCTAGAGTCTAAGTAAATAATTATTTTTAAATCCACGGTAATAACCACTTCCTCAACGCTTGTCATTAATTATTATTATTGCTGTTTAATTTGAATATAAGTTGTTTACAATATGTAATGAAGTAAGTACAAAATATAAATGCAAAAATAATGAATCATAAGTCATGAAAAAAAATCGGACATACACAATTGACAAAAAGTACGAGTCTAAAAATACATTACATTGTTTAACAATCGAATAAACGAACGCATTAACCCACGATCTGTATTTTTTAAATTATAACATTCAAATATAACCACAGACATGCATTAGAACAAAAGAAACAAACAACGACCTCAGATCGGACTGCTCCGATATCGATTATTTCAGATCATGTTAACACGGCTGTAAATAATAACAACAACGTATGGGAATCGATTAGGATCGAGCGAGCTTATTTGTTTGGTGTAACATTATATTCGTCGCGATGTCCCGATAACCGATTGTATTCGATGCGAGTTTTTATCGATGGTTCTCGATTGGCGTTAGGATACTGGCAGCTAAATGGAATTAATTATGAAATTTAATTTGTACTTGAAAGTTGTTCTAAATTTAAAAGCTATGATTTCTCAAATAACACTACAAAAAACATAGGTTGTTATAGAAGAGTATTTTTATATCAGCTTGGAAAAATTATAGGTACCAACATATTGAACTAGTTTTTGGGTTATCGTTTCATATAAAAACTTAAATTTATTTCAATTATAAGTTTTTCTTTAAATTATTTTGTTAATAAAATCTGGTCTATTAACGAATTAAAACCAAACTTAAATTATCACCACAAAAATTTCTCGGCGCACTTTATAAATATTAAGACGCATAATAATTTACTTCCTTAAAACTCGATAAACGTATCCCCTTACAGAGTTACAGCAAAATTTGACAAATGCCCAACGATTTGCAGGTAATAAAATCAGAAACATAATTGGCCTTTTTGTAATATTCGATCAGTAGAAATGAAATTTTATCCGAGGCAATAGTTAATAAAAAATATGTATTAGTCGGGCAGGGCTGACGGTCATAAATTAGTGAATTAATTATTAATTCCCTTAAGTATGATAAGATATATTTGTACAACCTGCCTGCGCCTGCCCAGGTCATATGTAACACAACGATTTTATTTCTTTTATCATTTGGTACAGAGTAACGTAAATAAATAGTGTACAAGAAAGTTAATTTTGAATAGGCACTACAAAATTTGAGGTTATTTTATATAAACGGGTTAACTAAATGTATTAAGGTAAAGAAGGTTGAAGCTAAAGCACATTTGAAATCGTAAGAAATGAGCATGTAGGTAATTATTTTACCTTCTTTAAGCTTTATAGGACTGTATCATAATTTGATCAAGGTAATTCTGCTAATAGTTAAATTATTAATATAATAATATATTATTATAATACTCATCCATTTTATCAAAATTAATATATATCACTATTAGGTATTATATTATTGTTTTCGGGGATGTGCACTCTTCAAACATATGTTCTCAATTCAGGATAGATCAGGTGCGTGCAGTGCGGGTTGCACATATACAGAGCCAGAAAAGGCACGCCATTCTAATAGATTTGGATATATAGAATACTAGCTTCTGCCCGCGACTTCGTCCGCGTGGAACTCCTCCTTTTTTTGCAGTCGGTTAAAAAGTAGCCTATGTCCTTTCTCAGGCTCCAGACTTTCTTTGTACCAAATTTCATTTTAATCGGTCCAGTAGTTTTAGCGTGAAAGCGTAACAGACAGACAGACAGACAGAGTTACTTTCGCATTTATAATATTAGTAGGGATTAGTAGGGATTAGTAGGGATATTAGTAGGGATTAAAAAAAATCTTACCTATATTAGCTTTTGGGAATAAAATAAAAAAAAGGTTTATATAATAACGTTTCCTTCCTTCGGGAAGATCCACTTTTATTAGCTTAGTATTACTAGCACTAGTATTAGCTTAGTTCTCTGCATAGATTATAGACTGTTAGAAGCACAGGTATACTCTGTGTCGAGCGGGCAGCAAACGCGGGCGTCTCCTCGATCGAGGCAGCAGATAACGCTGGAATAAACATTATAAATTATATTTATTACACGTATTGGGGCCCTCGCGATATTTGTTCTTGCTCTAACTTGGACGCACGCGCCCCGCCCGCGGCCACGGTATCAAATGCGATTTATAATCACTGGTATTTTTGAGTGACATAATCAATTTGGCTAGTTCTCACAAGCTCAAAAACATACAGGTATTTTAAACACTTTTTTGTTACGGCAACACAGTCTGTGAGTTTATGAATAGATTATTTGAACTTACCTGTCGGAAGAAGTAAGTGAAATGCTGAACGGCATGTTATCCCTACTAATATTATAAATGCGAAAGTAACTCTGTCTGTCTGTCTGTCTGTTACGCTTTCACGCTAAAACTACTGAACCGATTTAAATGAAATTTGGTACAAAGATAGTCTGGAGCCTGAGAAAGGACATAGGCTACTTTTTAACCGACTGCAAAAAAGGAGTTCCACGCGGACGAAGTCGCGGGCAGAAGCTAGTAATATATACTCTAGCTAAGGTACTTCAAAAAAATCAGAAATACTATACTACTAATTAATTTATATACTATGAGTAATATGGGTATCAACGAGTAGGTACTTTATCATTAGCAACTTTCCTATAAAGCATAAATCATATTTGTTTTTGTTTACGTAAGTACATAATTTTCTTACTAAGTGTTGTGTAATCTTTCAAAGCCTACATAATAACAAGAAATCCAGTGATATGATTTAAAATTAAAACATAATTACATTTTGTGGGAAAACTAAACTCTCCAGGCGACTCGTATAAAAACGTGATTCTAATTTCCTAAACTACTTCATACACAGAAGTCAGTAATTTGCTCGAACGTTTTCCGAAGCACTTGGTCGTCGTTCAAATAACCATCCCCTCATTTTCTCAATCTAGAACATACCTTATAGTTTTAATATAGAGTTTAATTTTGTTTGAAGTTGTCGATGCGTTTTGTTGACTAAGCATTATGCCGCACAGTAGCTGTTGACTCTCTAAGGCTTTTAGTCGGGTTCTGGAGAGAGGTGTAAGGTTAATGAGTCATAAACTAATTTTGTTTTTGAGGTAGGATAATAATATATTGATTATATTTCGTTAAAGATTAGTAAGGAACAAGAGTTAGTACCATAGGCATAAAGTCGTAAATGTAAGTAGTGACTACTCTGGTACGGTAGAAGTGCACGCACCTGATATTAATTCAAACTATTTTTTTTAAATTAAATACGAGTGATTTCATATCTACCTCCTTAAATGTGATTCGATAATAACGAACACGAACGTAACAAATAAAAATGTACTCTACGAACTTTATGCAAACTAACGAAAAGTCACGTGGTCAGTTTTCGTTCGCTAATTCCATAACTTTACATTCGATTCATTCACATTCACATTGAATGGTATTAGGGTGCGTAGTTGCTATAAAAATAATACCTATGACGTCATTGAAATCCGTTTAGTTTCATTAAGTCGTATTGACCATATAAACTAGACAATTATAAAGCGTGATCGAAACAAGACACATCTCATTAGTAAATGATTATATTGTATCACAAGTTAAAGTTCGATAATAAAATGCCAATTAAAGTAACGGAACTTGTAATGTATTTGACACTTAATTAAAACTATTTGTAATATTTACGTAACAAAGTAATTCGTAATAAATGTTGGTTGACGGCTTTATTGTAAACAAATTAAGTGTACTTAACCTGTTTAAGAGATAAGTCGATTAAATTAATGCTTATTATAAAAGCAATGCATTATTTGGTTATTATATACCCACCACAAAATTCATTATTGGTATATTATTCTTATTTGTTGATCAGACTATAGAAATTATTCAAATGTAGGTACCTATCTACTGGCAAATTGACTGCAAGGTAAGCATTTTTCAATTATTTCCAATGCTTTCGCGTTCATTACATATTAATTTGGATTGAACTAAGTATAACGAATTAAATTTGCGTAAGTATTTTATTTTATTTGCTGACATTTTGAAAACTTTACAAGCACGATATTTGTAGCAGCCTGAGCTGACGCTG
Source organism: Polylopha cassiicola (assembly GCA_038024825.1). Lineage (NCBI taxonomy): Eukaryota > Metazoa > Arthropoda > Insecta > Lepidoptera > Tortricidae > Polylopha > Polylopha cassiicola. Next base: position 6,163,047 of record CP149044.1, on the reverse strand, counting down.
AAAAAAGTACCTACATAATTCCCAATTATAATTAATTTAAGTAACACACACCTTTTAAACTCGACTACATTTTCTCCCGGCGCAAACATACCATCATAAAATAACTTGTACTCGACAAAATACCAAATAACAAACAAGCTAAGTGTCACGGCGAATGTCCAAAAGTGCGGTTCACATTCTGACCCAAGCTTTGTCCTTGTTCAAACAGAAACGGTGTGCAAATGTTTGACGCGGGTAAAAGGCGGAACGGCCCTACGACCTGCTTTTGATGGGTGCAAGTGGAACGTTCCGTTGAGAGCTTTGAGCTTTATGTGTGAGATATAACATAATTAATGGGAATTATGATAAGGAGCGATGAATATCAATTTCCATTGTGGTCGCCACGGTCGCGTCCGCGAGATTAGGATTCCTTGTAAGAGCGATTAATACAGATTATATTTAGTATAGGTATAAGAATTACGATTTGTTAAATATATAATATCGTACTTAATAGTAGTGATACCGTAATTAATAGTGGTCACATAATATTCTACTATGTGACCAATCTATAAAAATTTTACAGAAGTGCAATGCAATAGATAGGAAAATTACCAATTAAATTGCGTAGCAATTAAAAAAAATAACCTATTTACTTTTTCTTTTTCAAATATCATTTACATTAAATACTAGCGGCCCCGGCAGACGTCGTCCTGCCCGTCCGATTGTTTCGTCAAAGATATGTCAAAGTCTTCTAACTGTCACTTAATGAATAGTAATTCTTCATAACGCTTCATATTTTCCCCGTTTTTTACACATTTTCCACTGTTTCTTCGCTCCTATTGGTCGCAGCATGATGTTATATGGCCAAAAGCCTTCCTCGATAAATGGTCTATCCAACAAAAAAAGAATATTTGAATTCGAACCAGTAGTTCCTGAGATTAGCGCGTTCAAACAAACAAACAAACTCTGAAAATAGCTTTACCTACGAACCGTGAGAATATACAAATAAAATTTACAACACTAACATCACAATAAACAGGAAATACACTTTCAATGCTTCACAATCCTTCTCAGGAATCGAACTCACTTCCCTTCACAGTCTGAGCCAACGAAGTCATTTTAATGCCCGGGGCAATAACTCCAGTACTTTCTAGGCGAGTATACTGCGAATATGGGTGCAGTACAAGAAGTTACTTCAATACGAGTAAGTATGTAAAATTTTACGATGTTTAGTCTATAGAGTGAGATCCCAGTCAAACTCAAACTCAAATAATCATTTATTCAGTCTAGGCTCTTACAGGCACTTGTGAATATCAACGTTAAAATTAATATTCTTTTTCGATTCAGCAAAAAAAAACCTCTTGAGAAGAATCGAGAAGTCATACCAGACTTACGTGATTTTAGGAAAGATGACATTTTAGAATAAAAAGAATCCTAAGTCTCCTCGTTACTAAGTCACTATACTTATCTATACATATAATACCTATATAACGCACATAAAGGCCGCACACATTACTAATTATAAGAGTACCAATATTAATCTGTGCTTGATAAAATACAAACCTATTAGGCAACTATATAAAAACCAAAATGAATTGTTTTATTAACCCTTAATACAATCAAGAATCTCAATTTTCATCATCAATAAAAATCAACTTAATAGAAATAACCGAAGCGCACATTCCCTAGTCTAGACCTAACAGAATCAAAAAGGAAGTTAATTATTAATTTAATTCGCTGAAACATCCAAACCTATCTATCGAGCGGTATTAAAATCATCGAATGAACACTAAAAGATATCGTATTGGTGGTTAAATGTGTTTCTTAAGTGCTATTTGACTGAAGCATGTTGTAAAGTGGAGGATACTGGCGCCAGCTTAGATCACCTAACTAGTATTGGAATGAAACAACTATGAACTACTTAACTCGCGTATTTCATTTTATTTGGTGACGTTTCGGAAGCTACAGTGACTTTAGCGTTGGAATATTTTCAGCTCGGTCGTGCTACGATTACGGAAACTGTAAGTATTCCGAAACGTCAGCTAATAAAATAAAATAAATAAATAAAAAAAGCCTTAATTCTTTCTTGCCAAATATAAATACAGAAAATTATTTAACTTAATTCTATTTAATAAAATAAAATAGAATACGCGAGTTGAATCCGTTCATAGTTGCTTCATTCCAATGTGTAATAACCCCGAAGGTATCAGAAATTATCACTTAACTAGTAACTAGTTTATAGAACTTAAGGTCAGATTTTAATGTTAAATTAACCTTTATTACTGAATTAATTTTAGGTAAGTTAAAAATATAATAATTTCTGATGCCTTTTTAACATTGGTGCATTGGCGTATACTGTAATGCCCTATAAATTAATTTGTAAATCAATAATTAAATAAAAAACAATATATTATTATCTACACGCGCTTATTACGCACTGGAATAAAACGGAATTAACTCGGGTATTAATTCTGGCACAGACTATCGTCAGCTCAGTCGGCTACAACGGTTTAATCTTGAAAATTCTAGGACGGCTTAGAATTTATAGTCGGCTACGAATATGACATTTGTAAAATTTTTGTAATCTTAGTATAGAAATTGATTTATTGCAAGTTTGTAACATTTTTATTACATTCTACACATGTCAATTCTATTCTTCGTTAATGGCTCTCTGGATAAGCACTCTCGAGTAACTCATACCTATTCTTTTTAACCTGTAAACAACGAAGCTCAGATACCTTCAAGAACCTATCAAACACAGGAAAGATACTACTTATAAATGTGTCATCACATTGACTCGAGACGTTATAAACTTTCGTGGGAGTTTATTATGTGGCTTTATATCCAGCTAGCTTTACGGTACGATTTATAAGACCAAAGATTTATAAAGGTGCCCTATAGAATGCGATTTACGGTATACGGTATATAACATATAAGTAGGTACCTCTTAGATTATATGGTAAAGCTTCAAACAAATATTTCTAATGCATATATTTAAACCATGCTATAAATATATTAAAGCTTATCTAAAACTCATAAATTTTAAGCTACTCGTTTCACAAATATTTATCTAAACAAGTGGGTGTTAAAACAAGCTTCTATAATTTTATAACGTACCTAATACTTGTCATCCTCTTTAATTTGATACCCTACTCGGGTATAATTGTAGGCATTTGGTTTTCCACTTCCCACTTGCACCCCTTTGAATTTGGTTTTAGAATGACGTCACATAGTTAACCATGCATTATCATCCAAAATTTCAGATTAAGTTACAGTTTTATCTGCTTTAGATTGAGGTGCAAGATTTCACCCGTACCTACATACCTACTTTCACTAGATTGCAAGTTAAATAATAGTACATTACGCACCTAGGCCAGTAAAATAAAAAATGTCTCAGATCACATGTAATTGTCGTCTGAGGCGAAGCCGAGGTTGACAAAAATGTGATCTGAGGCGAAAAATGTACTATTAAATAATATTAAATTCTCTATAAATTCGAGGACCAAACTCAAACAAACATAACGTAATCAAATCATGTCCCGTACAAGCGCGGCACCCGATTTATTACACTTCGGGAAGCGTGACTTCAGTTTTTTTTCCCCGGACATTTTGTCCAGCGTTCGTGTTATGTTTTTGAGATAATAAAATAAAATGCGAGAGGTAAGGTATGTTTTTTTGTCCAAATGAACACGTCCCGCGTATTTGCATACAATGCAGTCGGGTGCAATATGTGCCCGCTAATGTTCGTCTGTACTGCAGCTTGAGTTGAACAAGTGAACTCACTATACAATTTTAATAGCTTAGCGGCCCGCCCCGGCTTCGCCCGGATTCCTTTTATTTATAGCATGTTACTCAGTGATAGTGTAGCTTTTTAAAAAAAGAATTATTAAAATCGGTCCAGTACTTTTTGAGTCTATTCGTTACATACAAAAATAAAAGTCTTTCCTCTTTATAATATTAGAATGGAAGTAGGTATGCATAGTATGGATATCTAATTTTGAGATTAAAACAAAAGCTTTTACTTAAAAGAGAGCCAAAATGTCCTTGCTATAAATATACAATACACGTGTTCACATATTTTATTGTTCAGCTAATTTATTACGTGTATTATATAATTGCTAAACATTATTCATCACAAAAATATAAAATATAAATACTGTAAAAAACATTTTAGTTAGTGTTAATAAAAAGTTGTAAACGAAATATTATTTCGTAAATACAACTAGAAATTTAATTTAATTACATAGGAGAATCTAAAAACAATTCTGCATTACTGTATATGAAAAATAAATATCATATACATACATACTCCTAAAGTAGAATCTTGACTAATCCTAAATTAATTGTTTTGCTGCTATATTTACGCTTTTGCAGTAAAGTTTAAAGTGAGAAAGATGTACCGAGTCCCCGGTGATAGCCGGTGGCTGCGGTTCGATTTTCAGATTCTATAAATGAGTTAAATTGTTGGATGATTTTGGTCGATAAATAAAATTCATGTGATGAGCATAGCTAAGTACCACTCTAGAAGGTGAGTACATACCTTATCATTTCTAATGCCTTCGCGGTTATTATACATAGGAATGAAACAACTATGAACGGATTTAACTCGCGTATTTTATTTTATTTGCTGTCGTTTTGGATTCGTTACAATTTCCATAACCGTAGCACGTCTGAGCTGACTGACAATAGTCTAACGCTAAACCATTTAGGTACCTATCTACTATTCAACAATAATCTTATTATTCTCGGCAGAACGCTGATAGTAAATAAGCTGTTGAACAGTAATAGATTAAGATAGTAAAGAGTAAATTTTTCGCCAAAGAATATGATCTTGTTCCCAAGCAAATACATTCAGAACACAAATATGTGAGTAATAAAACCGTACAATATTTGTATAAGGCGTGTGAAACTTCGGTTTGAGATAAAACAGTCGAAATGCGACCTGTGACCTACCACATGTACCGATGGAGCTAATGTAAGTTAACATTGGTTTCACGCGTCGGAGACATAGCCAATATAGCGGCAATATTATGCCTATGTATTGAAACTGGTTACAGATTAAGTAAAACACACTGTATCACACATCTAACTATCTATACTAATATTATAAAGAGGAAAACTTTGTTTGGTTGGTTGTAATGAATAGGCTCAACCACTGGACCGTTTATAAAAAAATATTTCACCATTCGAAAGCTACATTATCCACGAGTAAAATAGGCTATAAAATATTTTGAAAAAAAAAACTGAAAAAAAAATAGCGAATAGCAAAAGGCTATGACAAATAAGAAGATAGGTACCTACAGCTCAAATTAAAACGTAATTTCACATTAAGTAGCTGTTTGTACTTAATCTAAACCCGGCAAAACAGTTAAGTCCATAATATAAGAGTTACTAGTATGTGTTTTTTGGACAAACTACAACTTGAATCGTACCTAATGATATTTAAACAAACTAGACGGATGTCTGCAATTAGAAAAACTTCGTCCAAAATAATCTCCAAAACGTCCTCAAAACAGATATGTAACTTCACCTATCACCTCACATTGTCACGTCGGTGGGCAAACTCAGGTAACCCAACAATTGAATATTCATGCGCCACGCAACGGCATTCGACAATGTAACCAAAAATTTCACACAAACAGACAGGCGGGAGAAAAACCTCTTTTTCTCTCAAATAAACAAATATTTGACACATGCGCTAGCGCCGTCGGTGAATGAATTTGTTTAAATTTGAATAATTTTAGGGTACAGCTTCTAAATATAATTTTCTCATCTTTAACCAACAGCCTGAAAAACTAACCCCATTTAGATAAACATAATTTTCCAGTTGTTTGCACTTTTAAAGAATAAAAAATTTACTAGCTTATAGCGGCTGTTTGTAGGTAATAGAATAGTTTACAATACCCGAGCCCAGTATTTAGTTGTTGTGTTGTAATGTAGAAAACCATCCTAGTAGGTATTCCTACTACTCTGATAATAAACTCCTAAAATGTAGTAGGTAACCTCATAGCATAATAATGTATAGATACCTGCTTACATTGTAATCGTAAAATTAAACAAAATCTAAAAAATAGTACTTCAATGCGATTGTATATAACTCATGTTTTTAATAGCAGAAAACTTTCAACGAAACCTCGTTACTATTTTCGACGATCACACTTCACTAAATTTGGTTGTCTTGCGCCAATGCCTCGGCATACTCTTTTGAATTCAGATTTCAAGTTCATAGTTTAAAACTATGCAACGTTATTTCTGTTCGTCGCGACGCAACAATATCTCTTATATTTTACGACCATTTAGGTAAAATATACATTTGTTTTCAATAGTTTTCGTTGTTTATCAATGTAAATAACACTTTTCAAATCAATTTGTGGAATGAATTAGAAACCCATATGGGTTATTTATACATTCAAGTACTAATCCTAACTCATATTATAAATGCAAAAGTAACACTGTCTGTCTGTCTTACTTTCAAGCAAAAACTTTAAATGAAATTTGGTACACAGATAGTCTAGAGTCTGAGAAGGAACATAGGCTACTTTTACTTGCCATAATTACTAATCCCATGCGGACGGAGTCGCGGGCAAAAGCTAGTTATATTTTTTCAATCTAAGAACGTTCAAATCGATCATATTAAGCAATCTGTCATCAAATATTCCGATAAATGTGAGATATTTTTTACATGTGACTACTGGATCAGATCAATAAGAACGGTAGCAACAATCGATCATCGAATTAGTATACAACAGTTTAGTTGACAATCGTTTAGGATTGATCGATCATTTGATTTGTATCATTGTAGTACTTCCGGTAGCAAAAATTAACAAGACTTGGCTAATATTGGATCATGCGATTCAAATTGATTTGGGTAAGGGATAAACTTGTAATATGTTATTTTAAGGATACAGCAATATTTGTGAAGCGTCGTTAGTTGCCCAATTTTTATAGGTTTATTATATAAAAAGAGAAACTGACTTAATGACTGGTATATCATCCCAGGGCCTAAAATATAAATCCTGGGTTCTTTACCTAGGGGTAATTACCCCCGCGGGCGTAAAACTTGTATTTCGCGGGGGTAACGGTAGTTGTCTCGATCGCCGAATTTCAAAGTGACAATACTAAACACAGCGAAGCGCCGACTAGCGCACAAGTTCGTAGTTAGGAGCAGGGGTAAAATCAGTGACCCTAGTTAGGTCACAAGAGTAGCGGAACTAAAGAGGTTGAAAAGGGTTAGAAACTTGAACAGGGGTATCTTTTATATGTTATAGCACTAAGTTTTGTAAATGTTTGAAAATTCATCCCGTAAGGGGGAAAATGCTCCCATTTACATATCGTGTGAAGACAGTCGCGACCAGAAGATAACAGAGAATTTTGTTAATTTTTTTAGCCGATACAAATCATAAAACAGCGAATCAAGTCACAGGACATTACATAATTTCCTTGTCTTTGAACTATAATTCGTATCTCCTAATCGAACTGTATTAGTTCACACATGACTCATAATTACAAAACTTCATCCCACTCGGCCATAGTTCCGAACAATGGGTACATATACACGGCATATTATTACATACGTCATTGTTCTGGACTATTACAATGTTGCTCGCATTAAACTAGTATGTAATTTACATCCACGTGTTACGTTGTAATAAGCTTTTATTACAGTATTTTATATAGATGTTGTTTTGATGGAAAAATATATAGATAGAGCGTGTTTCCATTTTTTAGATCATAGACATTTTGGTATGAAATACCAACGCCTGTATGCAATAGTATTTAAGCTGTTTATTTACTTCAGCGCCTTTTGCACGGCTATTTTAAACAGGGTGTAAATGCAAGCTGCGTAATAATTTCTGTTGCGTACGTTGTTGTCACACATTGGAATGAAACAGCAATAACGAATGTAGCTCTCGTATTTTATTTTATTTGCTCACGTTTAGAAAAGTTTACAGTTCCCATATTCCACGACTTGGCTGAAAATAGTCTAACCTTAAAAAGCAAATAAAATAAAATATGCATAGGTACCTATGTCCAATTTCCGTTGGTCACGCTATACCTTGTCAACGTACTTATTTACCCATCTTCACCATCAGTTTTAGTTTTCTTATACCTTGCAGAAGGCTCTTATGGAAATATACAATAAGAAATATAGTACAGGAAGTAGTACATGTTTTTTTTTAATAATGATAAATAAATAAGCAGGGCACACGTGTCTTGGATATGAAGGTAGAGCCGTGAATCAAGACAATGGCACAGATTACCTGATACGGTGCCCTCGATAGTACTGTTACCATTCCTTAATTAATATATGGACAATCCCAATTTTAATCAAATGAACACTATCATGTTTATACAACGGTGTTCTTGAGAATACGTAAACTGAAAAACAAAACATCCTCAACGTAAACCATTGTAATATGAGTAAAATTACTATAACGTGTTAAATCGCTTATATTCAAGTTTTCGAAAACTTTTCAGATTTCATATTTCGTAGAAGCTTGAATGTTTTTTACGGAATTAACATAAGCTAGGACTAACCACGCAGATTTCCATAAGATTGTCACTACATTTTTCATTTCATTTTGTTACATTAGCTTATACAAAATGTCAGTAGGGCCATGTTTTTTTACACAACTACACAAGTTGGTCACCCTTCACCTATCACCTTTTAAGCCATCAAAACCTTTACGACCCGAACTCTGAGACCAACATCTTAAAGTTTATGCCTCCGTAATAGTTCAAAATAGGACGTATTAAAAATGTCCGATTAATTTACGACTTTGATTCAAATGAATCAAGTTTTATTGGCTTAGTAACGATTTAGAGTGACTTTTGGACTTTGATGACTGAGTTTGAAATTTATTAGCCGCTCTTGAACTCATTTTTTTTTTTTGTTTCTACGCCACTGCTAACTTTCTTTTGAGTCGTGGGAAATATATTTTGTTCCTTGATATGAAAGGCATCTTAGATAGATTATATACATACCTACGAATAGACTAATTAAAGTAAGTTAAACGAGCCTAAACAGTAAAAATACGTTTTTGCGAGATACAAAAATCAAAATAAAAAATATGTTTATTGAATTTAGGCTTTTAGAAGCTCTTATAAAGGTATTTACGAGTCTGGTCGTATAAGAGGCAAGTATAGACTAAATTATTACGTTATAAATGAATTGAGCGTACCCTGAAAGGGCAGCGATAGCTTAATTCCCAGCAGTTGGTTGACCTGCGCCTGCGCCGGTAAATCCGCGGTCTACGTGTCGCGACCCGGGTGGTCTGCCGGCCCCGTTCCACAACCATGTAGACGGAATAGAACCAACTTGTGCCTACATGGATTTAAAAAAAATATAATAGGTATAGGTATAGTAAAAGTTAGGTAAATTATAAAGAGCAATTTTTTTTTTTAAATTGGAATGAAACAATTATAAACGTATTTTATTTTAATGGCTGACGTTTCTAAAACATTACAGGTCCCATATTTGTAGCATGACTGAGCTGGTGATAGGCTAACGGTTGTATGTACATATTTCATTTCAATAACCGCGAAGGCATCAGAAATTATTAGATTAGAGAAATTCATACTTTCTATTAGTTATTAAGGTCTAACGATAAGTAATTGTTTATTAATGTAATAATTATATAATTTTGAATATTATACTTTAAGCTTTCAGCTTCAAGTAGATTTTTATAAGTAAGGTATTTTTCATAAGCATTTTTCTTGTTTACGTAATAAGGGTCCGTAGACAAGGTGCCAACGTTCAACGTTAACGTTAAACGAAACAACCAAAATATATGGGATTTGACATCCGCGAACTTCTATGACGTATGTGACAGTCGTTCGCGGATGTCAAATGCCATAATATATTTTGGTGCCAACGTTTAACGTTAACGTTGAACGTTGACGCCTTGTCTAGGCCGTAAGGTTTCATCATAAGTGTTATAATATTTAAAAAAACATTTGTAAATAAAATACCCACGTAAAGACTCTAAAAAGTACTCGTTGGTAGTCAAAATATAAAATAGATTGAGTGACGTTAATATGACAAGTGGATGTTACGACAGCCGCTTAGTAAACATTCCCTTTTTATTAACTATCTTAATAGAATGTTGTGACTGTAGTACTGTAATTTATTACGAGAACCAATTTTTAAAACCTACTTTTAAATCTTTTAATTGACCTGTTTTAATAGGACATTTCAGTCATCCCAGCTTAGAACCGGACATAGGATACTTTCTATCCCATTCCCGTGGGAGAAAAAAAAACATGATTTTTTTTCCACCTTTAATACCTACTGCCTGTAAAACGACCCTGCTTTCAGCTTAGAGAGTACCCATTCCTTATAAAGTTACTTTACACTACCGATCCTAAAAAAGAATCTTTCCTAAAATTGCGTAAGTCTAAGGTGGTGGGAATCTTACTCTATAAGTTAAAAGTTTTTTTAGATACCAGGTAACACGTAAGGTTTTTGTCGCGAAAGCATCTGTTACTGTTTTTTCGCTCATTGCAAAAATATGACAGTGAGAGACCGTTTCTAGCGCGACATTCGTTTTAGTTTCATTCCAATATGTAACCGCGAGGGCATCAAAAATATTGTGTTAATTTTTGTCACCTTTCGCTATTAGGATATTGCATAACCCCATCCAGTTTGGCATATGGTCGCGCTCTATACTCCTGATATCGCATCGCATAGTTTAGGGCCAGGACGCCACTTGCTAAGTACCCGGCGTCGCCCGTGACAGGTGCACTGCCAATAAATAATTGCACGAGCCTTGCAATTTATAAAAAAATACATCGGTCTATCCACGTCCTTATATGGACATAGCACACTATGCCACATGGAAAGATATTGACATGCAATACGTGTAATGAGTAATAGAGGATAAAATTAATCATGTTGAAGAATATCACAAAGGATCACACGTCGGGCCTATAAATATAACACATGCTACGGAGTAATTTATAGTCTTACATAAATTAAACTGCAGTAACTAAACATGACCTTTGTCCGGACTTTGTTTTCTTAAGGTATCTAATATCTACGTACTCGTACTCATAGCTTAGTGAACAGGCCGATCGGTGTAAATTTTTAAAGTTTTACGTTTTGTAAAATTTTCAAGTTGTAACCTGAACTTAAATGTATATTTTTTTGATGTTAAAATTTAAAAAAAATGCAAATTAAGTTTGTAGGTACCTACCTATATGTAAAAATTAAGCAAGTCAACAAAATAATTGTAATTGAATTTGTAATTTGGAAACTTATTAACAAAACTTGTGAACTTATAACCTTGCAAGGCCTTAAGGTAAAATAATAATAAAAAAAACAAACGAAATCAAAACAATGATATCGATTACAAGTCATTTTGTCAACAGCAACAATCTTAGCGCTAATAAATAATGAAATCGGAACATATCGAGAGATCTATATCCGAAGATACCCGAGGAAGCGCGAACGAGTTACGAGCGTCGACCAATCAGACGCCATCTGAAACATTACGATTTGAAAACTCGAATCGCGACTTATAAAAACAAGAAAATCGTAAAGACTAATAATATAATAATAATTTCTGAGCCTTCGCGGTGAAATGAAACAACTTTAAACGGATTTAACTCGCGTATTTTATTTTATTGGCTGACGTTTCGGAGCCTTTATAAATCCGTTTAAAGTTGTTTCATTCCAAAATCAAAATATAATTTTAATAATTTCTGATACATTCGCAGTCGTTACACATTGGATTTAACTCGCACATTTTAAAATAATGTATACATACCCATTGTTTACATCTATTAGGAAGACCTAGTTTGAAAATCAATATTTTAGATATTTAAATATGTCTTAAACTAGCTGTCCGCCCGGCTTCGCCCGGATCCCTTTTTTTATAGCCTATATCACTCGGGAATAAAAATATTTTTTCAAAGCGGTCCAGTTGTTTAGGAGCCTATTCAATCCAAACAAGCAAACAAATAAACCTTTCCTCTTTATAATATTAGTATCTTGACTATAGGTACCTAATATTCGCTTTCTATTTAATTCAAAACAAACCATTTCATCTAGCATCCAGTCTAATTTGGCTTAGCACTAATCGGATTCTAAAATTCTAACTAGTCCCTACGCAGTGTGTATTGTATGTTAAATATTCTTTGTTTTTTTGAACTGAATACTGAAGCGCAGTTGGCACCTAATGGGCCTTTACTGCAAAACCGCATGCAGTGGGTCGGTGGACTTGTACGCTGATTCACTGCACAAGTTCCGTCGCAATATCTATAATTTCCTCACCCTACCCAGGTCTTAAACCTGGGTAGGGGTTGTATTATCTTCTACCTACTATCTGTAAAAACATTGCATGCTGTGTTTACTTATAATTAGTTGTGCATTTAACTTAAAATTTACCTATACCTACTATGTTTGTAAATGTATTATTGTAACAACTGTTAGTGAACCTTAATAAATAAATAAATAAAAACCGGACGAGTGGCGAAATATTGTTATTTTCATAAACATAATATTGAATTGAAACTAACCCGATATTCTAACCGTGCAAGCCCTGTGCGGCCATATTGCGCGGAATACCGATGCGCGCGCAGATATCGTTAATCTTTGACATTTTTGTGGACCCGAAGAAATAGCCGCGAAATTCGAGGAATGTGCACTTGTATTTGTTAGCCTTTTGTTTGTACGAAGTATTATTCCCTTTTATCCCTACTAATATTATAAATGCGAAAGTAACTCTGTCTGTCTGTCTGTCTGTCTGTCTGTCTGTTACGCTTTCACGCTTATACTACTGGACCGTTTTAAATGAAATTTGGTACAAAGAAAGTCTGGAGCCTGAGAAAGGACATAGGCTAATTTTTGACCGACTGCAAAAAAGGAGGAGTTCCACGCGGACGAAGTCGCGGGCAGAAGCTAGTTTTTTTATAAAATGGAATATGGTTTCTTTCTCTTGCTTTTTGATAACGCTCACAGGGACTTTTTGGAAAACAACTGTCGCTTCCGCTCGCTCTAAATAAAAGATCGTAAAAGAACTAACAGGCCCATTAAAGAAAAACCGATAGTCATACGATAAATCACACTTTCTAACCGCAGACAAAACCTTGTAATAGCGACAAAACGTCTAAAATATATTGATAGCAAAACATAGATCTTTAATTAAAAAAACACTATACGGGTCTATTGGGTTCCGTTTTAGTTTTTAGATGTAAGTAACATGTAGGTACCTACAGGGTTTAATAGAATACAGAACATCTTAACATACTACGCTCTTACAATGTGCTTATTACACACTTAGTATATAATTATGCAAAACTTTATTCCTAAAGTCTTTTGTATATTTTTTCTCATTGCAGTCTTATGTTCTGTAGGTATTGTAAAAATCCTGAACACCTAAGAATTACCAATTACGAAGTATGATTTGTAAAAAAACGACACATAAATATACTGTATCTGCTTACCATAAAATCATCCCATGGCACAAATTATTTAAGATAAAAATCGTGGTCACCTAACCCTAAAACAACAGCAATATAAAGCAGCCAGTATCTCACCATCGGTGAGAAATAGTACGGGACGCACGTTGTTAACCCCGGGTCGCGTACGACACTAAATTTCATTCACCAACTATCTAAAAAGCTTACGACTCAATTGGATCACATTCAAATTTCAACTTAGCGCCTTAATAACAAGGTTGAGATTGAAATGTTGTAGTTGCGTGTGATAGGTGTGTAATTTTCAGTTGATTGGTTTTTTTAGTGATGTCATGTCCGAGATACGCTATCCGGCTACTGTGCTCGAGATCGCGATAAAATGGGTAATAATTTGTTGATCGGGAATTAGTTTTTTATGGTTTGATGAATTAAGGTTTGGCGGAAGGTATCCTTTATTTATATTCCGTGATGGAAAACAACAACAAGGGTAACATATTATACCATTTAATTTAATTAATAGCAGAAATCTACTGAATATAAATATATGAGTACTACTATCAATCGATTTTAACTAGTAAAAAAATCAGAAAATACATAATAAGTGTTATGTATTTTTTATGTGTGAACTCATATATATTTTTTCTCTAGGTACCTACAAGAGTCTTGTAATAATCTTTATATATAAAAATGAATCGCAAAATGTGTTGGTAAGCGCATAACTCGACCACGCCTGGACCAATTTGGCCGATTTTTTTTTCAAATTTTCGTTGAAGTCCAAGGATGGTTCTTACGGCGAGAAAAAATCGAATAATTGCCGGGAAAACCCTAAAAACAGCCCTTTTCTTTGTCTAACTAAAGTTACCTAATTTGAATTTCGAACGGGCAGGATGACGTCTGCCGGGACCGCTAGTTATTAATATATAAAACTTGATCACGAGGCAAACATACGAAACAACTCGACTGAAATGTCAAGCACAGCTCAAACCTATAAATCTAAAACAACGAACAAGGATAATTACGAAATGAAACTTTGTGTAATTAGCATACAATGCTGCTATTGAGTGCAGAGTTCACTTTTCGATTTCATAGTAAAAATATGACAGAAAACGTCAAAAGGTCGAAAAATACATCTTTGACACTAACTAGTTCTAGCTCTTGCGCAAATAAAATCTGAATGACTAAAAATATTAAATAATGTTGTAAATATAAAAATGTGCATTTTTGTCGTTTACTAATCACCTGTCACAAAATAAAGAAAAGGATTTTAGATAGACTGTGAATACTGATTTTTTGCAATATATTGTGCACCTAGGTAGCTAAAAAAGCTACTAAATTTAATAACAATCTAGGCCAATATAGCAAACAAATAAGTATAAAATATCTCGCCGATCCCCAAACTGACTACGCAATTAATATGCTACATTAAATAGAAAAACATTGTACCAGAAACCTGTAGATTTTAGACAAACGAAATCAATATTATTCAGATAACACAAATAATAAATTGCTTTAAAAGATAAAGTTCATAGGGTTATCTACTTCGACTCGAGACAGATGGCACGGTGTATGGAAAAACGTGACACCCAGTCTGTTACGCAATTTAGAAAAAATATAAAGAACAATACAAA
Organism: Polylopha cassiicola; assembly: GCA_038024825.1. Taxonomy (NCBI): domain Eukaryota; kingdom Metazoa; phylum Arthropoda; class Insecta; order Lepidoptera; family Tortricidae; genus Polylopha; species Polylopha cassiicola. The sequence goes on along the minus strand of CP149044.1, from coordinate 6,148,021 downwards.
TCGAATTCTGACTGCGGAAGTCACACCTCAGGTTGCTTCTCATGAAGGTCGATACCTTAACCTATTTATTATAAATCATTATCCTTAAACTTTGAGAAATACGTCAAAAAATATTCTTTAAAAGTAGTAAAAAAAAAGAAGTAACTTTATTTTTATTAGTTCAAATGCTCATTAAAATGCATACCCGTGCAATTGATTCTGTCATACCTGGTATGTACTTAAAAAATTGGACTGCTCTTACGAGTATATTATCATGTTATCGGAACATAGTTACTGTAATAACCAACTCTAATGTAAGAATTTGTGGTTTGAGTATTACAGTGTCAGGCTACAATTGTACCAATTACAATTTTTTTAATGATAAATTTTGCCTCTATCGAGTATGTGCTCAAAACTTAGTTCACCTTTTATGTACTTTGTGCGAACGAGAGAGAGATATATAAATATATTAATATTACAATTACCTCCAACTTTTCGTAGGTGACGTTGCAACCGTGGTCGCAAAGAACAACGTCGCAACGTCGCATCCAAAACGAACGTAAGTTAAATATTTATATACGCGACCAAGTCCCATCTTTATATTATAATTTGTGAAAATCTTGAATATTTAAACTGGTATATTATTTCGCCCATTTACCACCAGTAGTATAGCGAGTAATTACGCATGTGTTGGGCGATGAGATCGATCTTGCGTCGCGCGGTGTCGCGCTATCGAGGCATCGCGCACTTAGCGACTCCCTAAAAAAATGTGCGACATGATACCAATTATATGATTTTAATAATCTTAGGTGAATCCATGTTTATTGGTTTGTCATTTTTGCTGCTGTAGAAAGAATAAGCACCTTATTGTTATAGGTTTTAAATTATTATTAAGTGTTACTACTGTACGCTGTAATAATATCACGGTTATATCGCATCTGTGATGTAAGTCAGTCGTAGGTAATTAAATTAGACCGCTGTTTCTATGGGATTTTTTGAGCGATTAGGTTATATTTCGCCCTTTGCTGTTGCTACTGCCCTGCCCCAGTAGGTGAGTGTTATGTATTGGAAAATAAAGAAAGACATAAACGAATAACCTGACCGATCCGTTAGCTTACGTCCATCCCATACAACTTTATATCCAATTCGCTCGCTATTATTGATTGTCACTCGTCTAGATGTCTAGTGCCATTATAAAATCGTTGGAGTTCCAAATACTAAAAAACTTTCAGAGGGCCAATTACAATCTAACAACAGTCTGCAAAATAAACTCATTCGCACAATTTCAAAGCGAATCTTCAGTAAGCATACTCGGTCGTTGATTTAGCGAGCGCGCGTCGATCCGCGATAACATTTTACTTATTGTTACAGTGAAGTTTGATCTCGCGTCGCTGCCTCGTATTTATGCTCTTCGACCACTTTTATTGCGATTAATCCGATGCTTTTGTTTTTTGCTCGCGGGAGGTAGCGAACGAAACTTAATATTGATATTGGTAAACTTATGCGTATTAAAATGAGATACTTTTGAAACTGAGAATAACTCGAACGGTAGTCCATCTGTGGACTGTGATACTTGACAAAAGAAAGACAAATTATTTACGTTGAGTATGTAGATAAGGTATCGACCAGTCTGATAAATATATTAAGTACTTTATAATGTAATTCATTGTATACTCTTGTATAATGCATATTTGCGTCCGTTCCGGGTACTGGAAACTCCCTTTCCTAAATCGATAACCTATAACCGTCATTCAACATCAAATCACCATAGAAAACACCTATTTTCTCGGCCAGCATTCAAGGCGAAGGAAGAACTCCGGCCTTGCCGCTAACAAAGATGCATTGTCCCGCTGCACCAACCGTTGGAACGAATCCAATATTGTTGGGCGATTCCAACGGTCGAACAATCGCGACCTCCAAATTCCGCATTTGAATATCTACACAGGATAAAACACCATAACCGCCAACCATCAAACTATTCTAATTGGAACTCTAGGAGTTACAATACTAAGCTGTTGTTGCCATGGAATTGTTTTAGATTAACTCCCGTCAATAAGCCAATTAGTGTTTAGCATTATGGCCAGGATTGGCAGATCGCCGCAGCCATTGTCCCTCGACCTCGAAGAAAGGATGGTGACGAACCCATGGTCTCAGCTGCCAAGGTTACTCGATGTTTACTTCCACATTTGGGTGGTAGTAAAATTAATTACGGTACATTCTATTTGAGCTTGAGCCAAAGATCGATAGTATTGTGAGTAAATACAGAGTTATGTTAGGGACATTAAGGTACCTTGTGCGGAATGATTTTTTCCAAGATATAAATATAAATAGAAGATCATATATATTGAGATTATTTTAATGTCGCATTTTAATAAAGCAATTGTTATGGGCTTGAGTTACACAATTGATTCTATACTGATTTCAAAACACTTAAGACCATTCCAGTTCATATTAGGAACAGGTTTAGTTGATAATAATTTTACATATGAAAATATAAACAAAAAATCATGCACCAATCACCATTACATACCTATATAAAAAAATCTGTTTCTTTCTACATAATTATTAATAAGAAAATCAATCTGAACGCTATAATTACCTACACCATTATTACTTACAAATAGAATTTAGTTGATAACACACAACCATGCGTAAAACGAAATTCGATTCCAAACTAAAGTTCTAATCGTATGTAGTTAAACCGCAAAATAGCTTACAAGTTTTACAAATGTCACTTGTATCGGTACAACGTCTCCTTTACGACTTAACACAATAGAGCCTGGCAGTCATATAAGCGTGATGAAGCCAACCACCTTAAGACAAAGAACTTTGATGAAATCGAAAGTATGCGTTGAATCTTAACACCTTTAAGTGTAGGCAGTTTAAATGACGGTAGTGTTAGTCACTTTACAGGAAGATGGTTTATCAGTCCCTTTTACGACGTTTTTATTCACTAGTCATATCGTGAGATTTATATCATGATAATCAGAGGTTAACATTTTTAAAAAAGTGCGTAAGTATCAAATACGGATATAAATATACTATCCATGAAAGTAAGTAACCATTTAAAAAAAAAATACTGTATCAAAAGGCATTTACGTTCCCCATGAATTATTTAGTAAAATCTATATATATAAAAATCAATTGCTGTTCGTTAGTCTCGCTAAGACTCGAGAACGGCTGAACCGATTTGGCTGATTTTAGTTTTAAAATGTTTGTAGAACTCCAGGGAAGGTTTAAAAGGTGAGAAAACTTAGAAAAAAAAAACTGTGTACGCGGTACGAAGTTCGCTGGGTCAGCTAGTAGACAATAAATAACACAGTAAATAAACTGAACATATTCTATATCTATAAACCACTTATATTTCTATTACAAACCCATAACTTTGAATATATTTTAAAGACAATGTTGCACAAATTCCTTGCCGGGTTCTCTTTAAATACCGACCGGATCACGATGGGCGCCCGCCCGTGTAATCCGCGATACTATCTTCCTAATTGTGGGTCGATAATTAATTTATAAGACCTTAAAGGATTTAAAGAGAAGACAAAGAATTATAATGCTTAAATGCTTTTCTTTATGCTGCAAAGCATTTCACACAAATGGTGCTGAAGCGAAAAATTCGCTTGTAAACAAGGAAGTGACAAGACCGAATTGAAGTAGTGGATAATTTCGACGACTTAGTGGTCCCTTAGACTTAGTGTTAAAAAGTCAGTACGGTGTCGGGCGTTAAGTCATAAGCGTGGGCTCAAACCCCACTAGGAATCTCGATTTTTTTATACTCTTGTCTTGGTACAAATATCATTATAATTAAAAGCTAATGGTACTGAACCAAAAATAGCAATCGAGTTTCAATTGATACATCGTAGTAAATATAAAGACAAAGAATTGACGCGTGAAGATCGAAATGGTGGAATAGGTTCTTTAGATACCTACTAATATTCAACTTGAGACTCGTAAGTATAAACTTCAGCTATTAACACTGTCACTATATCTTTCCATTAAAGGCTATATAGATAACGTGATGTGACCATATGACGTTTACGTCTGTAGACAGCCGTAAAACTTTACTGACCTTAAAGTTTCATTTGACATAGAAAAGCAAGCATAAGCTACAAGTCAAATTTTATTGTAGGAAATGTAAGCCTTATGGGAGATTCTAACTCCACACCCAAGCATATTTCCGGTCAAGTAGGTAAATAGATTTATGCATACTACTTATTTTAATTACTACTGATTACTACTACATAATTACTTTAGCGTTAGACTATTGTCAGCTCAGTCGTGCTACGATTATGGAAACTGTAAAGAATCCGAAACGTCAGCTAATAAAATAAAATAAAAATACGCGAGTTAAATCCGTTAATAGTTGTTTCATTCCAATGTGTAATAACCGCGAAGGCATCAGAAATTATTATACTACTGATTATCTCTAGATTTAATGTAATTAATTAGTTAAACTGACCACTTGGTTATTTTTTAATTTCATTAGTCCGCAAATATATTCTCATATTATTATCAAAATGGATTTTCTCGATTCTGAGAAATGATTGAAAATAATATTTCTATACAACCATTCCCAATCTAATCTCACACGCAATAACTAAAAATATGAAACGATAGATTTGATTTCACCGGACTTAATAAACATCTCGTATTTGTATAAAACCATAAATTTATTAACAAATCAATAAATAATAGCGGATCACCGATTCAATAGAAAATGTAGTTGTCCAAGAACAACCGAAACGGAACCTTAGCAACTTAAAATAAAGTAAAAATTTAAACGTTCTAGAATCATCTGAAGATAAAATACAAAATGGTGTATGATAAAAATTTCGGTGTGAAAATAGAAAGTTCACTTTGTCAAGTCTATTGTTTGTTAAATAATAAAATATATCATGCAGGTGCTAATCTACTTATCTTCCTTAAAAATGGACGGCTAATGTAAATTTATGAATTTTATAACTGTGGGTATGCAATTTGATCGTAGAATAAATGTGGATTTGGAATTACAAACTACGCGACGATACTGAACCGGTACTTTTATTATTTTATTTAATAAATTAAAATTGCTTCTTAAATGTGATTTTGTACTGATACTCAGAAAAACATAGACAGTTATAAGGAATGAAACCATTTTGAAACTTTCAGACGGATTCTTTTCCTTAACCTTTATTTATTTTCTTCATACGCCGTAAAAGGGTCGTTGACCCGAACTTTAAAAAATTAAGAGGGCTCATATCAAATTACGCTATCAGTGACAAATATAGTAAAATTCGAAGCATTGTCCTACTCGGAGTCCAAACTCGGATCGACCGGAAAAAACATCACCAAATTGATTGTTACCATTAACACTCGTGTCGAAACATGGGCGTTATAAAACCAAAAATATACATACATACATATATAAAATATATCAGAGACAACACCCATACAAATTTACATATACCTACTACTACCGACAAACTTAAAATCACTGCAATGTGACCTTTAAATTAGAAGCAGCAAGAATCATACAAGCGTTTTGGAAATGAAAAGTTATGTTAGTCTTTATGTTCAAAATCGGTCCAGATTAATTGACGAACACACATACGGGAAGGCTGACAAATTAGATACACAGCGCCGAATTTGAATGGATTTCTTTTGTTTTTGTTCTCGCTACATTTTTCTTACTTTATATGGGGTCCCGAATATGGAGCGTGGTTTGTAAAGGATTGCATTACAAGACATTGGTGCAATGCGATATGATTTAAAAAATAAGTAACCTAAGGACGGAATAAGAGACTTTATTTTAGCAACGGGACAATCGTCCGTGGCATAATGTGGGGTAGTTTTAATATGTATATGTCGCAGTGATATGATGAAAACAGGGATTTGATCAAATCCCTCAGTGATATGATCAACTACCGGTAGATGATAAAAATACCACGCGTTGTGTCATTTCCCTAGCGAAATTCAGTGATTTGATCAAGTCTCCAAGTCATTTTAGGGAAATGAAAGAATCATAGAAATGGCTGCTAGATTTCTTCATTTCACTTAGTTATTTGATCAAATGCCTGGGCTGTTTTAGGGACATGATAAAACGAGTAATTAAGTCAACTCGGTTTTAACATTTTACCAAACACGTCTAGTGATTTGATCAACTCCCTCAGAGAGATGATAAAATCACGGCACATGCGAAAATAAAACGCGTTGTATTATCAAAAGTATGGGTTCTAACGCTTCGCCGGCCGCTGCCGCGGCACGCTCGCTTCGCTCGCTCGGCTCGCGCGCTGCAAGGTCACAGTTCTACCTAACACTCCTCCTCGCTTCGCTCGTCGTCGTACCTAAAGGAGACCTTCAGTTGCCATTAATTACGATGTCCCCTACATTATACCCACTGTGCACAAAGAAACAGTCTGGATTTGCTTTTTTCGTAATTATGGCAAATAATAGTTATTTCCTAAAGGGTATCTATCTTGTTTCTAAGACCAGTTTTATCATTTCCCTAAATCAGCTAAGAGATTTGATGAAATCACTAATGGTAAAGAAGAATTCCACCAGTTCTTGCTGTGATTCTTTCATTTCCCTAAAACTGTTTAGGGAGTTGATCAAATAACTAGACGTGTTTGGTAAAATGTTAAAACCGAGTTGACTTAATTACTCGTTTTATCATGTCCCTAAAACAGGTCAGGCATTTGATCAAATAACTAAGTGAAATGAAGAAATCTAGCAGCCATTTTTATGATTCTTTCATTTCCCTAAAATGACTTGGAGACTTGATCAAATCACTAAATTTCGCTAGGGAAATGACACAACGCGTAGTATTTTTAACATCAGCCGGGAGTTGATCATATCACTGAGGGACTTGATCAAATCCCTGTTTTTATCATCTCACTGCGACATATACACTACTACACACACGACAAGAATCTACGCGCCGGTTGGATTCATATTGACTAAATGCCGATTTCGAATTGTCACTTGTCACCGATAATTCTCATGTTGGAAAAATAGACCTGGAAAACTAGCACATAAGAATTTAGTCTGGCGATGAAGCAACAGTCACACTTCCGCATTACATTCATGCAAAAGATATGTAGTAAACCTTACGTGCAAGGTGCTTGTCTTGTCTAGGCGGAACAGAAATGTCACACTAATAGGGACATACCCTGTATTTGTGAAGAAAGTGTGTGTTGAAATATTTAAAGAATTATGACAGAATAAACTCTGTTTCCAAATAAAATAATAACAAGATGGAATAAAACATGAAGATACTTAAATATAAAGACAAGATCCCACATAATACTTTAGGTACCTACCTATTCCATTTGCTTTTAGGCACGCAGCAGTTATTGTTAATGTAACTAGCTAATATTACGAGGCACGTTAACCAATTGTGTAATCTTCATCATAAACTACCAGAAAACCATTCAATAACACGCCCAAGCCTCAATGATCACCATGTACCCAAATTAAAATACACAGAATTATAGAAACAAACTAAATGTTACAACAAACACAGTTACGTTAATGTTTGTAACGCGGGAAACAAAGCGGGGAAATGAGGTTTGGTAACACTTTGGACCACACGTGCTTCAGACAGTTCATTCCGGTAACGGACCAGGAATCAATTTAACATTCAACGTTTTAAACAATCGGCTACAACGAACCTCAATGAATGTGACCAAAAGACACTTGTCTTTTCTCAAATTATTAGCGTTCACTAGGCAAGCAAATTGAGCAAGAACTTACCTTCAATCAGTTGTTAGTTGTTTTTCTCCAAGATATTTAATCTAAATTATGTACATATGTAATTCTCGTGTCGCGGTGTTTGTTTCCAAACTCCTCCAAAACGGCTAAAATGATTTTTTTATGCACGCAAAATGTCATAAAAATAATTTTAGCTCATAATAGCTTTGAGAATCGATCAACATCTATTTTTCATACTTCAAAATGTAAAGGTCCACCCCAAGTTTTGTTTTGAATATTTGAAAATGATTTATTTGTTTTTTTTCATGATTCAGCATTGAAAAATGCATACAATCTAAATTTTCACCCATATACGATCAACGTTAGTTTAATAAAAAAGTAGTGAAGGGCCTAATCGGGAATAAGCTCACAACATTGACCATTTAGAAAGAACTGACCATAAACTATTTATATTAGAGCCATCTCATTATCATACGATAAAATGGTTCTCGGGTTACAATGAATATTACAATTCGTCTATGAATTATCGTCCCCTAGCCCGGGCAACATGGAATAGGCGTGCTAAGCCTCGAATATCATCCGATCGTTTAACTTCAATGATATTAATAAATGGACTTAAATTAATACTTTTGGGATTAGAAATTGAGTTTATCTTGTGGTCACGAATTAATTTCGAATGGAGTTAAGTTGAATATCGAGTAACGCGATTATTTTAAAGTATAATTTCGGTTATCGTTTCTAGATTAGGCAATTTGAGAAATGAGATACGGTTTTGTGAATGAACAGTTATATTGTTTATTTAACTACTGCTAATTTCAATATCAAATTATGTGGTTGTAACGGCGAACTTATGCCATAATCGATTTTTTTAATTATATATTGTGATAAGTAACCCATGGATACAGTCGAAACCACAGGGTCTAACGAGTGAGGTATCAAATGAAAGAGGATCATATGTACATTACAGAATTCCATGCAAAATGGAAATTGGTTAAAAAAATAATAAGTTACCTACCTACTTTCAAAAAAAAAAAAATTAAAAATTTTAACAAACCCCCGACATAAAAATATAAAAGCCCTCTAAAAAGTATAATAATAATAAAAACTTGATATTAGGTAGGTACCTAAGTATTAATAGGTATTTCTACAAAGAAAACGTCACGTCGGGGGGACCGCTCATCATTTACCTAATTGCACTCTACATATTTACCTACTATGTATCGAAACCTAAGGTCCCCCCGACATGACGTTTTCTTTGTAGAAATACCTATCAATACTTAGGTACCTACCTAATATCAAGTTTTTATTATTATTATACTTTTTAGAGGGCTTTTATATTTTTATGTCGGGGGTTTGTTAAAATTTTTAATTTTTTTTTTTTTGAAAGTAGGTAGGTAACTTATTATTTTTTTAACCAATTTCCATTTTGCATGGAATTCTGTAATGTACATATGATCCTCTTTCATTTGATACCTCACTCGGTTATATTTGTAGTCATTTGGTTAACCATCTCCACACTTTCACTCCCTATATTTTTTGAACTACTTAACCGATTTTCATTACAATATCAATTTTGTAATGTACACGTGATCCTCTTTCATTTGATACCCCACTCGGTTATATTTGTAAATATTTGATTTTCCATCCCCACTTTCACTCCCTATATTTTTTGAACGACTCAACCGATTTTCATTATAATTTCAATTTTGTAATGTACTCGTGACCCTCTTTCATTTGATACCCCACTCGAGTATATTTTTGGACATTTATTTTTCCATCCCCTCTTTCACCCCCCTTTATTAATTAAACTACAGGTCCAATTTTCATCAAACATAGCTAAGAACACTCCCGACATATTCACCTTTCAAACAAAAAAAACAGAATCAAAATCGGTTCATGCGTTAGGGAGCTATGATGCCACAGACAGACACACACACACACACACACACACACACACAGACACGTCAATCTTATAACACCCCGTCGTTTTTGCGTCGGGGGTTAAAAAATATAATTATAATAATAAGAGTTTTATGTGGCGTAAATTTCCAAAATACTTGTCGATAGTTTGCATGAAACTTTTAATCGGTGTAGACTGATAAAGCAAAAATATCAACCACAATAAAAATGAGAATTTGTATTTTTATTTTTATAAAACATTATTTTATCTAATTTATAAAACAACCATTAGGATCGAATAGCAGAAGTTTTATGCTTTTTATTTGAATTAGCTAAAATCTGTTTTATAGGAAGGTAGGTTTTGCTGTAAGGAATTCGATATAGTGCATAACGCAAAGTTTCAAATTTTTGGGTTAGCGCCCTTTAGAGTTTAAACCCAGGTGTGCGATATGCTCTCCGGTCATCAAAAGCAATGTTAAATCTCGTTAATATAATTACTATCAAATAAATCACATTAAGCACCGGCCTTGCACTAAATAGAAGTTACAAGCAATTACAGTTGCCTTATGTCATAGACAATGAGGTCCCACGATTGTTCACTTCACAATCCGTGGACCTTGGGTTCTGTCGTGTGAGCGTGCTTTACTACGACGCCAAATTGTTTGGATTGTCTGTTGAATTTGATGATTGTACGCTGTGACTTTAGCTATTAGTACTTATGAACAAGACTGGTTATCTCTGAAAAGGCTTAAGAGTCTCCTTTCAGGAGTCTCGCCACCCGTCCGGTTTTGCAGTGAAGGCTCATTAGCTGGCCAACTGCGCTTCAGTATTCAGTTCGAAAAAAAAAGGTTATCTCAATACGCTGTTTTATCATTCAGTGGCCTGTTGGTTTAGTGGCCAGAGCTACTACGAAATTGGAGGTTGCAGGTTCGATTCCTGCTAGGGGCAGATGTAAGTATGATGAGCACTGGCACCCGAGTCTTGGGTGTCTTATTCGTGTATATGTATATTTATCCGCTGTCCAGTACCCATAGTATAAGCTCTGCTTAGTTTAGGACTTGAATAATTGGCGTGAATTGTCCAAAGCATTATTATTATTATTTAAAATTCATTCCCACTCACTGTATCATTATTATTCATTATACAGCCTGTCACTGGTACCTGTCAAATATGAAGTCGTAGGTATAGGCCCTTTATTTTAATAATACAGTTTTGTGTACTCAGTAACATTTCCACTTATATTATTATCAGTAGTTATTAGTCATATTTTAATTCTTGAACCTTGACTTAGCTCCGATGAATCGAAATTGACGTTTCCTGTATTTTCAATGAAATCGCTTATATTTGTGCTCGTAATTAAAAGGATGTAAGATGGCTGGCATGAGCTGGATGCGAGCAGACGAAGATCGAGCACAGTGGCCAGCAATTGGGGAGGCCTATGTCCAGTAGTGGACTGCGACAGGCTTCACCCGTCCGGTTTTGCAGTGAAGGCCCATTAGCTGGCCAAATGCGCTTCAGTATTCGACAGGCTGTTGATGATGAATTAAAAGGAAGAGAAGTTCGTGCTAAAAGTTCAGAGCAGCAATAATTCAAAAGATTCAATATCTCAATTAAGAACTATAAACACATAATAAAGTAACATTGGACATATAAAAAAGTATAATATAATTTAATGGACACGTAGGTAAATAATTATTTCATAATCTTATTGGCATACATTAACATTTATAGTGACTAATTAATGCTATAAATGAGCTTAGTATTAGAATCGACTCAATGACGGTTCTCACGTTTTTGTTAACAAAAAGTTCACATTACATGGGTGGATCAAAAAGTACCCGCGTTCGGAAACAGACGATGTCATTGAGCTATGTTGTTATTATCATCGTGTACTTAAGGTATTTAGAAATTAAAAAATATATATTTGTTTAAAAACAATACATTACCTTTTATTTAGTGGCCAGTTTTATCACAAGAGTGTTGTATTTCGCGGTGACATGGAAAAAGATCAACGTCGTTTCGTAATTCGGTTTTCATTTTTAGATGGAAAAACATGCGATGAAATAAAAGTAAAGTTGGATGCTGTCTATGGGGGCCTTTCGCCTTCTGTGACAACCGTCAGATTTTGGTGCCATGAATTTAAACGTGGCACACAACTGTTTTTGATGAAGACCGGCCAGGTCGCCCTCCAGACGTGGTTCCCGAAGAGGTCATTAAAAAAGTTCATGACATGATTATCGCAGATCGACGAACTAAAGTTTGCAAATTAGCTGACATTGTAGGCGTGTCGTACAGAACAGTTTTCAGTATATTATGTAATAAATTGCACAAGAAAATGATGTCCGCCCTTTGGCTGCCGCGTTTACTCACAGATGAAAATAATCGGATTCAATGTCAATGTCAAGGCAATGTTTGGATCTGTTTAAGAGAAACCCGATGGAGTTTTTGTCTCGAGTTATGACTGTTAACGAAACCTGAGTATATTATTATACGCTGGAGACCAAGCGAGTCCAAACAATAGATTTTCCCATATGAATCTCCTCCAAAGAAGGCGAAAACGGTCCCATCTGCCGGAAAAGTCATGGCCACGATTTTTTTGGGATTCGAAGGGAATACTCCTTATTAACATCTTACAGAAAGGAAGAACAATCACAGGGCAATATTATAGCGAATTTTTGGACCGATTCGATAAAAAACTTAAGAATACACGGCCCCATTTGGCTAGGAAAAAATGTTGTATGGCCCCGATAACGCACCAGCACATTCATCCAGGTTTGTCGCTCTCAAATTAGTGGAATTTCGCTACGAATTGTTGCTGCACCCACCATAATTAATTGATCTGACGTCCTACGACGTCTTTTGGTGCCTCAACATGAAAACTTGGCTCGGGGGTTAAAAAAATCAGCTCAAACGAAGAGATGGTTGCCGAATCAGAAGCGTATTTTAAAGGGTTTCAAAAAACGTACTTTTCGAGGGGTTAAAAAAGTGGTAAAAAAGTGGGATTATGTGTAAAGACCTCGAAGGAAATTATGTTCAAAAATAAAAAAAAAAAACTTAAAAAAAAAAGTTTTTTCTGTCTTAACGCGGGTACTTTTTGATCCACCCACGTATATCTAAGTGACCTATATCAATCTTTGTTGCGACCTTGATAACAGTAATTGTGTATTAAATAAGACTTTATTTTATTAATCAGAATAGACACGAAATTATTCCTCTACATCCTTACTGTAATAATATTATAAACTCGAAAGTTTTTAAGAATGTATTGATGTAAGGTTTGATGTCTGGATGTAAGTTTCTTACTCTTTCAATAATATAGCTTACACATCAAAATAATACATAGGGTATAATTTATGAAGAAATTGTGTAAAATAGGTACGTAGGTTAGTACCTACGTTATTAGTACATTATTAGTAATAATGCCCAGAAGAAGTGAAAGAAACAGGATCTATTGAAATAAATCCAGAAGTTGAAACGTGAAAGAGTACCAAATAACTTTCGCATTTATAATAACACAGTAAAACTACAAATTAGTGAGGACGTTAGAATAATGTCGTACGCATATGATTAAGTTAGTTATAATTTGTTCGAACAATAATGAACTGATAAACACTGGGAACTATAAACAATGTGCGACCATACAATGGTACAGTCAAGGAGAAACAACTAGTGCAATGTCACGTCACGCTTCGGGAGGTGGACTGTCGTGATCGAAAGTGAATATATATATATAAGTCTCTAAGTATTAAAATAAAAAAGTAACATATATCATATTTCTTGATTAGAATGTTTTAATGCTGAATACAAAATAAAGCCACTTAGTTTTACCTATTTGACACTAATTTTCATTTTTAACGCATAAAAAATATTATAGATAATGTTAATAAAGTACACTGGTGGATTTGCAGATTAGGTCTAATTCTTTACATAATTTCAAAGAGGCCTATGTACAATAGATAGATAGATAAAATGTTTATTTCATTACAACACAAAACTATTGATACAGCAGTACACAAATGTAAAAGTACACTACAGAGACTACTTTAAGTTAAATTAGTAGCTATTATATAAAACAATATATGCACTTTTGTTCTCGATAGTACTGCAGCTCATCTTAAGCGATAACATCGACGCGAGATGCGTGAATATAGTGCAAGGGCACTCGGGCTGTAATGGCTGGATGTAGACGCAAACAAGGCTTTTATAGACTGAATAGTCTATAAAATTATTTGCTTACTTTTAAGCAACATAGAGCATTTAGCACGCGCTAAGACGCGCTCATTGAGAGTAATTTGGACTAGGACGAGAGTGACATTGTAATGAAATACCTATAACAAATTTATTTCGCGTATTTTGTTTTATTTGTTGATGTTTCGAAAACATTACCTACAGTTCCCGTAATCGTAGCACGGAGGTGATGATAGTCTAACGCTGAAGTGACTTTTACATAATGCTTATTTCAAAGTAAGTATACCTTATTTCATAAATTACTACTACAATTTAACAACAAATTTTTACAATTTAACTAGATACCTACTACCCTGCTTTAAAATATGAAATATTTCTATTTCATTCAACGCAATATTCTTAGCACAGAATGCAACCAAAGTCAGCACGATTTAGTGAAAAATCAATATCGAACACAATGTGACGTTTTTAAATCCATTTAGTCTCGCATCCATCATCGGGGCAGCTTGAAAGGATTGCGCTGTTTGTTCGATCTGAGGCTATGATCAACGACAAAATCATTATGGGAAAAAATTGGAAATAAATATGGATTAGCGGTTTGATCGGCTGTGATAGTGTAAAAATACCTACCTACCTACTTTACGAGCTATATCCGTCATAGTTATTTCATTCCAATGTGTAATAACCGCGAATGCATAAGAAATTAAAAATTTAATATGTATATATATGTATGAATTATCTAATCCTTATACTTACATACCTACCTACCAACAAATATAATGTTTTGTATATGAGCAGATTCGATTTACCTACTGCTAAATAGGAATTAAAAAAAGTTCTTAGACCATCGGGTTGAAAACTAAGTGTTCTTTAATATTATGCTCAAATTATGACATTATTCTTATGCTGAACTTAGTAGTCGTTTTTGCAGAATTTGTTATTAGGCAATAATTGACGAGATAATATTTTAATAAACTTATTCGCAGCCACGCATCCATGATGTTATTTATTAGCTAATAGGTAGGTACCTACTATAAGGAGGCCTACAATTCAAACACATTTTTTGAGGTTATGTTATAACTTTATTTTTAGGCTGTACGGTTACAAGTCTACTCTTTCTATTCTAAAACCATGATGCTTAAACTATTCGACGGCCAGCATCGTTATCTGAAGGCAACCTCTACAGTACCATTAGGTATTATCAATGAGACGCCAACTCCCATATTTTGTTTGTTACATTACCGTAATTTCATTTCACAATGAAGCGCCTAGTAATTAGTTGAGTTCTCAGGGCGCCCTAAAAGTGTCGTATCATCGTAGTATTTAATTGATTGCTATTGGCAGCTTAGTCCAATATAACGAACACTCGGTCAACGCGTTACCGTTTGGTAACGAGGTTTCAAAATATAAGTGATGACATACAGAGAAAACCTTAGTGCGGGAACGTTCAAATCTTAAATAAAATTGCCTTTAAATATTTAGTATTGAATATTTCTTTACCGTGAAAAAAGAAAAAGTGTTAGCTGGTAATGAAATACATTTTTGTAATCATATACTCACTACGCTTACCTTAAAAATAATGTCATCATGCCATTTTAAGAATAAAATTCATACTAATAAGAGCATTTAGATCAGTCTATTTATCGGTATTACTTCATTTTTGGAAGCATCACAGTGTGAGTTCTTTATGTAATATTCTTAAAAAAAAATGGCAAATATTCTTACTACAGTCCCGTACCGATGTCAATTCAATTTAAGACGTATCACCACAAATAATGAATTCGTCACATCAACTTTAATCCGACCGTCGCTAACGCGCCCGCCTATTTCGCCCGCCACTATATTACGCATAGTAAAAAACTACACAACTCAATCGGAACACAAGGTTCGCGTGTAAGCATCTCTAATTGGTTTAAATCAAATACGAATTATCACCATACATCAACTGAAACCAGCCTAACTGGACCTTCCCATCTTTTCGACTGCCAAAAACTTTGAAAGAAAAATTGGATCATTCTGTGGTAACGGAGGTCTTCTCACGCTGGTACTTACATGGTTATAATACGTTCAAATGGTGCTTTTTAATCTGTGTCTGTAAAGGCGATCGAATTAAGCCGTCATGGAATACGAAACAGTTGAAAGGCGGCGCGATGAAAGCTCGTAATCTCGTTCGTTATGACCGATGTTTGTGCGCATATTGCTACTACATTTGTGTCTGATTTTAATAAATAGTGACTAGCCTGGCTTCCGAGATGTAGGCAGTTATGTTTAGATATGAATAAATCTTTCTTTTTTTAAAGTTAACAAAGAGCTGCATCTAAATTACCTAGTATAGTATCAGATTGTCGCCATCTCAGTCTCCTAGACATATGAGAACTGGAATGTTTATTGTGTTTCTTGGTGTATGTAGGTACTGAATCATGTACATAATAATATCGTCATTGTATAGTATATACCTAAGTCTTAACTTGACTTTATAAGGAGTAGATCAAAGTACCTACTTCGTCTACAATTATTCATTCATAATGAAATTATTGTTAAGTAATATAATTTGATCATTTGTAAAGGTAACCTTATGCGTACGCGCAGTTATAATTCAATTCGGTAGCCGCAATTTGCGCCGTCGACTGCGGCCACGAGCTGTTGCCGCTAATTACCAACAAGCGTTGTTTACTAACACATTTACTAACTATATATACCTTATATATACATACAAATAGTTACAAAGTTATAACTATTTCCCGTAAGGTTTTATCTATTATACCTTTAAGAAGGACGGAGAAGGTAATGTAGGTAACATTTTAATCGCAATGAATAAGTTATTCAGAATATACGTATTAGGTACTATGCGCTTACTTAGTAGACCAACGCAAATGGCGACATCAGTTTGTGTATTTTTAAGTACCTACTATACACCTTATAAATAACTAGGTCCCTAAACAAGTGCCAATCGATAATAGCTACCGAACAAAACGAAAGATGAATTGTATAATTGACATACGCAAACGAAAACTCTGCCGTCCACTTACTAAAGAGCCGTTAAGCCCAAAATGTAAATTTCGAGAAAAAGCCAAAAAACGTGGAATTCGTTGTCTCTACAAAACTATTACACATAGAAAAACTATTTTTGTCTACAAAATTTTCATTTAATTCCGAGAACTATTTAAAGTGGTACGCGATACTAAAAGTGCATTATTTCATTTTTTTTTAATCATTTTTTCTTTTTAGCCAAGGACATGGACTGGCTTTTGTCTTCAGTTACAGCACTAAACGGCAGTTAACCATCCCTGAGCGAGGCTTAGCGGCCCTTTAGTGATGTAATTTCTTTTAAATGTTGAATGTAGTAAATGTATGTGGCAGTTATTCAGAAATGCTTAGCTATACGGCGGCTAGGTGACTTAACTGCTGTATAGTCAAGTAACAGAAACAAATTTCACTTACTGATACAGTTCAAGGAGCGGCTAAGGTACCTTAACGTCTATTAAGTGAAGGAAGTGCCAACAAAATTGAATTATTCCTAACAGATTATAGTGTGATACTTAACTAAAGGGCAGTTAAACATACGTCGCTCGGGGATAACTTCTTTTTAGTAAAGCAATCATAAGATCAAATGTGATATATTAAAGTCGAAATTCGTAGTAACAAAATCATTTTATTCAAAATCCAAATAAAAAATAAAGAAATAAAAAAAATTAGGTCAACTTGCCTGTTAACTGAGCTAATAAACTTTATTCCACCAAAACATTCTGTAAAAAACTAGCTAAATCTCGAAGAAGCTGCTTGTTTATTTCTAAAAAGTAAAGAAATCTAGACAAATTCGGGCGAATTCTAAGGTTCCTTACTGCGATTTGCTTATTATCATAGTTAATGTTGTATGACTTGGCCGTTGATCGAAAACGAGACACTAGCGTTCAATTACCAATACCAATATGGGCTTTTATCGCTTAACAAACATAGGTAGTTGCAACAACAATTACGTGTAAACAAAATTGACTTGTTCCCACTAACGTATAAAGAATGTTCTTCTTCGAGACTTGGCTAGTTTTTTACACAATATTTTTGGTGGGATTTCACTTCTTTTTGTAGAAACGTGGGAATATTGATTTATTTATTTTATTAGATTTTCTTATTCGACAAAGTTTTATCTTTTTAGGAGTAGTTTTTTATTATTACAAATCTTTCTTTTCTTGTTTTTTGGTTCTGATTCTTGTTCAGCAACAATTTTTCTTATTGCCCATTCGCGTTCATTATTTATTTAAATAGACGATTTATAATATATAATTCCGATAGATCATTTCTGAAATATAAGCGCGGTATTTACGCTTAGGCCGGTTGTATTCGGTGATCACTGAAGCTAGAGCTTTTATACTCTTGAAGTGAACATTTATGAGGTGCACCGCATGAAGATCGGTTACTCGTGAAATCGCCACGTTTATTGGCCACAAGAGAATATGGAGGTGCCCATATGCCATATTTAAGCCTTTGGCTCTTGTAATAGTTAGGGCATACGCCACACAGATTGGGAATTGTTCTATGTACACGTATTGCAGGGGTATGATCTCAAATTTTGACTCAATAGGCTATAATTCGTGAATACAATTATTAGCAGATTTTCCCATGAATTGTTTAGGCTTTGTTTGGGTCCCACGTCACTTTTTGTACAACGCCTATCGACCCACTAAACCTAAAATAACATCAATGTTTCTGCTAAGCATTACTTTAACTCCCTTTTTAATGATTATTGTTTCTTCCAGTCCAGCAGTCATCGACGCGTCATCTTTATATTTTTGTAAGCACACCGGGGCTTTCAATTTCATACATTTTAAACAATCCAAGGAATCTTTAGCAACTAACTTTATCTCGGGGTTCGGAATCGCTTTTAACATAGCATTATTTAACTGCATATACCTACCTACATAATTATTTCTAGTCGGTAGTAAGCAAACAGCATGTTTTGGCGTGTCCCTCAAACATTGTGCTATTTCCATTAACCTTCCTTCATTGCAATGCGAAAGCAGAGGTATCAATCGGTTAGACAGTATATCTTTGTCTGATTGAGTTGTCACTCCTACTCCGATTCTTTTTAACATTTTTACAAACGTAGAATTATCCAGCTGTCTCATATTCAACGTGAGTTCGTTGTAACTATAAAATTTAGTCTATAAGTTTGGAATACATACTTAAGGTGCCTATATGTTTATTAATTTCTGAAGGGGTTGGTTTTTCAAATGGCGACTTTTCTCTAACGGGTGGAAGTTGCAAAAGATCCCCAAACACTAAAATACTTATTTCTTTTCTCAAACCAACCTTCAACTTTCAACCAATCTTCTACATCAGAAGTATCATACACTTCGCACAAACGAAGATTTAGGTAAGCTAGAGTTACATTAGATATCATAGACTCTTCATCTATCTACACTAATAATATTATAAAGAGGAAAGATTTGTACCTATTTTTGTATGTTTGTAATGAATAGGCTCAAAAAGTGCTGGGCCGATTTAAAAAATCTTTCACCGATAGAATGCTACATTCTTCCAATTTGACATAGGCTACATTTCATTTTGAAAAAAATTAGGGATCCTTGGTAAAATTTGAACGATGTAACCGAAGGTGTAGAAAAATGATAGGCTATAAAAAACAGGGATCCGGGCGACGCCGGGGCGGGCCGCTAGTAATAAATAATTCGACAGTTTTTAAGTCCGTCCTTAAAATTTGAAGTAGTTCGTCTGAAAGCGGGTTGTATTTAGAAGTTTGTTAATGTTCTACGGGCAGTTGTAATAATCTGTGAATAGTTTATCCGTTTACGTTAAATGCTGCAATTCCAGTGGGGGCAGTTATATTTCAGTTATTAAACCTAAATTAAAACTTCTTTTACATCTAATAATTAAGCAATAATCAAAATGTACGCGTCCGCCGTCAACAAGCTCTACCGGAGGAGTAAATAAACTATAATAATTGGTGGTGGGTGCCCTCCCGATCTATCCCCTCCCTCAAAATGTACGCAGCGCGA
The DNA here is from genome assembly GCA_038024825.1 of Polylopha cassiicola. Classification (NCBI taxonomy): domain Eukaryota; kingdom Metazoa; phylum Arthropoda; class Insecta; order Lepidoptera; family Tortricidae; genus Polylopha; species Polylopha cassiicola. The sequence goes on along the minus strand of CP149044.1, from coordinate 6,128,249 downwards.
GCGTCGAAAAACTGCCGTTTAGTTAAGGAATGAGGCTTTACTGCTCTTTAGCTCTGTATAATATACAAAATAATTTCATCTTTACTTAACTAAAATAGCGTTAAAGGACTATAACTGCTCTTTAGCGGAGTTTTTCTATAAGACCGCTTTTTAGTATAGCAATTTTAATAATAACCGTAGTGGCTTGCTTAGCTATAACGAAGTTAAAGGAGTTTTGCGTCTCTCTAGCTAAGGATAATGGGATAACGACTTTTTAGGTAAGCACAAGATCACAAAAAAAGAATTAATTCCTTAAATTTTAGCAGTTATGGTGGTTTAACGTACATTTAAGCTAAGCAATGTGGGTTTGACGCTCTTTAGTGTAGGAACCACCAGAAAATCTGCCACTTAACGGCCACAGTACTGCTCATTATCTTTAAAACTATTTGCCGTAGGAATACGATTCTTAAACCAAAAGATAGAGAATTGAAAACTATATAACGTACCATCAAAAAGTCAAAATTGACGTTTTGAGGGTTAACGGCTCTTTAGTAAGTGGACGGCAGAACTTACCACGTGACGTAAGTCAATTTTATGGCATTTTAAATTTGTTTCGATCAGTTGCTATTATGGCTTAGCACTTCTAGGGGCTGTCTTTTAACTCGATACTTTGAATTTACTTTACAAATAGATAGGTACTTATTTAAGTTTAGATTCATTAAGTGCTTCGAAGTTCTCCTAAATAAATAAAAAAGATATAGTTTATAAAAAAATCGTTTAAAAAGTCCGTTACCGATGAGCACATGCTCGTAGATATGACACAATCGGAGTCGAACCCGCATGATCTCTATCAAAGAGCCGCGTGGTCTCGCATAAACGTATCAAATATTAAACGGGAGATGTTTACTGAGGGTGTATTCTTGAAATCGGTGACATATCGCTGTGATGCTGTTTTTTAAAGTATTATATATTATCACTCAATAGGTACCTCTTATAGTTACATTATTCTTTTAAATCTACTGCGCAGGTTTCAACTGAGTACCTAACTACCCAATTAGCACACGAGTTCGATATAAGTTATGTAAAGGCTGTACAAGGGTGATTGCTCTTATTAAGCCTTTGTACTGCTTATATAGAGCTTATGTGCTGCTTCGCTCTTGCTTGCTGCTTAAATCTATACATTAAACATTGATTCGTAACATAGCATTAAACATTAATAGAGATATGAATTATAAATACATGATTCATAGTATACTTTTGTATGAAATAAAAGTTGTACATAGGTCTTAATGATATCGGACGAAAGTTAAATGATCACAGAATATTGACTTGGCAGATGAAAACAGTGAGCATACATTTAACTGTTTTATTTTGTTAACAAAACATATTATGCGTAATATAAAAGTCAGATGCACGACAGAAAAATGTGTTTCATTTATATAAAAATAAATCCTTTTTTAAGCAAACGACAGTCAGAATAGTCCTCTAAAGGTGCGAAAAGTTATCCAAAAAAAAAAACAACAAAACGGCAACAAACAGACAGACAGTTACAGATTAGACGCAACCCTCTTTATTACACACATATTAAGATATTATCAACTGCTACAAAAAGTCGCCTTTTAAATTATATTTAATCCTATCATCTTTTATTCATAGCAAATCTTTCGAATGACACAATGTAATGAACCTTATTTCTCATTCCATAAGGATCACTTTATCTCAAATTAATAATACAATTTCAAAATAAAGATGTTGCTTAAAGGGTTGATGAGTTATGTATAGAAAAAGCAACTGTATTACGTGCATATACATTTTAAATTAATTTGGCAGTAAAAGAAGTAAGTAGGTTTGAAAGGTTAATATAATAAAATCGTTAAAAGATGTTACTTTGCTCCAAGAACAATGGAGACCGTTTAAGTAAGGAAAGGGAAGTAATATTGTGTATGAATGACTTTTGCATAGATTATGAACTTGAATTCATATCATACATACACCTCTATATAAAAAGCCATTGAGACTTTTCATATGGCATTAAAGTTGAAAAATATTGAACTTCGTATTTTTTAATAATTTCTGATGCCTTCGCGGTTAAATGTGTAAACATTGGAATGAAACAACTATTAACGGATTTAACTCGCGTATTTTTATTTTATTTTAATAGCTGACGTTTCGGATTCTTTACAGTTTCCATAATCGTAGCACGACTGCGATGACAATAGTAGACTTTAGCGTTAGACTAAACGTCAGCTATTAAAATAAAATAAAAATACGCGAGTTAAATCCGTTAATAGTTGTTTCATTCCAATTCGTATTTTTTTTCATCACAGATTATATTATTTCTAACGTATTCTAATTTAAGCTATATTTTAATCACATTATAAATTGCTGCATTTAATAATATTCGATAAGGTCATTCCATAATATTTTGAGGTTACATCATAAAAAAGTAAGATCAAACTTCCAAATAAGAACAAAATTCTGTGTTAAATTAATAAATAATGTATCCCAATTAATATTACTTAGCAAATCGTGTTTCCATAATAGCACAAAAACTGAATCAATTTATCAAATTCACACAACCAGCGGTCACCCTAGGTTATAAATAATAATTAATCCGCAACGTTAATTGTTCTCATAACAATAATTGTTTGTAAAGAAACAAAGGGTTCTGAAGCACTATAATAGATGATATCTCAATCTGCGTTCCAGTTACGAACACTGTGTGTGATATTAATAAACGGATTGAAAGTAAATAATTAAATGCGCACACTGTGTCGATGCGTGTAGACGATGGTAATGTTAAGGTGGCGAGTTCTGGTTCACCGGCTTAGTGCAGACATAAAAAACATAGTATGTATAATTGATGCAAATGTTTTGACGCTCCTGCAGTTTGTAGCAAATGAGACATGAAACGAGTTTCTTTTGTTCACTAATGATTTATAATTATAAGTCTCATATAAATATTCTTAACTCTAAGCAGTTTATTAACGCGGTCGAGATAAACATTGCAAAATTATCGATACAAAGGAAGAGTTGTTCACACCTAGCAAAAAAACATACCTAAGTAGATTTTGTAAAGCCACTGTTATAATATAAGGTTCCAATGACTGCGAAAGTAACTGATGACGACGATGAACACAGAATCAATCGATGATCATTTCTAAGAGGACTCGCTCATCATTACTCTTACACTCACTATTAAGTATAATGTAGAAAGCTTTGTTAAACGCAACAGAATCAACCACCTGATTTACAATTCATACATAATTGATGATTATTGATTTGGTATACTTGTTTAACGACTTTATTCACTTTGTTTATTATAAGAAAAAGTTGAAGGTGGAATACAAAATAAAGGCCTCAAAATATTTCAGCTGACTCCCATACCTACAAGTACATAGATAGGTAAATAATCATTGCACATAACACCAAAAAGGGTAGAACTCCAAAACAAACCGTCGATAGCTGATCCAGGAGAGATCGAATCTCCGTGCTCCGTGGGCCCTGGAATATCAGAAGATATTTTTATAAACTTATGGCTTTTGACCAAATTACTACCTCTTGAATAAAATTTGACAGTGCAACCTTCCCCCTGACTTAAAAGCTGGACCAACCCTTGTGACAAATTAGTCGACCAGAGCACACATATTATAAGCATAAATTAGTCAGTTTAGTTTCCAACTAATGCAACAAACCCTTTGAATTTCCGGAGTGACTGCGGTGCAGACAGACGGACAATCCTCCGCACGTCAACGGTCGCGCAGCCTTGTGCCGCTTGCGAACAATGCGCAGGCTGATAAGACGCAATTACGGCAAGAGCGGCGATTTGGCGTTAAATTCCACGAGCGAGGTGGACGAAGATGTGGACACGGCGTTGAATAAAGTGAATGGAAAAATAATGTATCTATCCATATAAATAAAAATGAAACAACGAAATGTATGTACGCGGTTAACTTTCGATTGATTGCACCAAATTGGATAATTCATTTTGTTTCGTATTTTTTATAGTTTGGACAAGGTTTGAACAGGAGAGAAAATTAAAAAATTAGGAAATATTTATATAAGAAATAATGGCGGTTCGAAGTTCGTTTCAGTTTCAGTTAGTTGGTTAGGTAAAAATGTTGCATATTGGAGATTTTTTATTTTATGACTATTTCAAATGTCTTGTTACTTCTAGCGATGTACTTATATAAAACATTAACACTAACAGAACCCCAGTTTACTGTCTATAATTTTTTACATATCACAACTGTGGAATAAGCACTAATCATAATACTTTAAAATTTTCAATAGTTTTTAAATTAATCCAGCGGGATTGTTACCCTAGTGACAATGTTCTGTACATATATATTATACACTTGTAACACAATGCTAATGCCCACAGAGCTAAGATGACATTCAAATATTAAAACATGCCTCCTCCATTAAAAATCCACTTGTCGATTCATTAGTGGCTCGTGGTCGAGGGCTAGGTGTTCCCGATAGCATCGCGCCGGCGGAACCCGCGGTCATCTCTGATCCTCAGATTCCATTCACGCAGAATTTTAGCCCATGTTTGATTTAACACCAATTATGGACTTCCTTGTTCGACGCTAAACGCCGTTGCTTTGTTAACTGGATTTTTGAAGAGGAAGCCTCGGTATGGGACATTAATTACTTTATCAGCTTTAATGGCGCTTATTATCGCATAATTAGCTGCTATCATGTGTTTTTAAATGTTTGTGGAGTCGATTAAAATAATACAGCCGCGTGTGTTATCCTTCAGACCTATTGTTTCGAATTATTTATTTTTTGTATTATTTTGTAAGACCGATAAACAATGTACATAATGATGTGAATATAGACACTTACCTGTGAGGAACACAAAATGATTCAACGCCGGCGCGTCTCATAAAACCTATACCTAATTAATATAAACAAAAGAAGTGGTCCCACCAAGTAGCCTTGAGGCACACCTATTTCCCAATTCAATAAGCGTTTGACAATAATCAATAAAGTGCATACGAGCGCTTGTAATCAATTGTCTTGTCCAGAAGCATGCATGAGGGCCGAGCCATTGTCAGGTTTTTTCTACATTTTCACAGTGAAGGGATTGTGTGAACTCCGCGTAACAAGGTCAACATTGTCAAAGGCTTATGATAGATCCGTGCCACAGAAATCTTGCCATTTTAAAACCATCCCGTAGTCTCTAACAACAATGAGTTAAAGAATGTTTTCCACTACGCAGTTTTCGTTTAAAATTTTACACAGTGGTAATGGTAGGTTATGACTCGGGTAAAGCGATTGTGTGCTCATTTTTTGTCGTTATGATGTATCAATTGTTTTATTGTTTTAAAGTTTATTTCTCATTTGCGTTTTGTTGGTTTTGTGCAGGTTTTTCGAACATTCATTTGAATAACGTTAAACCGTTTTAAATAGGACAAGTATATAAAGCAGATTTTTTTACGGCCTGGGAAATCGGTTACCAAATTTAACTCGTAGCATGCAGTAGTTGAACTTGAAATTCTATCTTTTATCCGGTGAGTTAGAATCGATAAGATCGCTCGCTTAAACGAGAAGTCGGTGCTTAGGTTACAATAAAATCGATTTATAAATAGGATCGAGAGGGATGTGAGAAGATCGTCGGGTCATTCGTGGGCGTAATGTTGGTGCAATTGGTTCTATGGCTGGGAGCTTGGAATAAATAATCGATTAAACGTCATGCGAGTAACTTGACACGAGGTTAGAATGCGACTAGACCCGTTGGCATTAGCTGTGCTCGCGAAATGACGAGCAAGTACTGGTGTTCGGAAAACGGTTTCCTAAACTAACAATAATTAAGTGTAATGCTAATAATATAAATCAGATTGTAAAACATTCGAAATTTGACTAAAACTAGAACTCGCTTTTAGAACAAAAAAAGTCTACTTACCTACATTAAAAGTTATAGTAGGTACTCAGAACAAAAGTTGACCACATAGTTTTCCTTTAGCTTGCATCATTTTCATATACTCTTAACTATACATTAGGGGCTATGGTTGTATCAAGACTCTGCAGATGGATTTCACTAACCAATACTTTTAAACACAATTCAGTAATTTCAAAGCATTTGTTAACCTGCTAGTACATATTCAATAGACTCCAGTACAAACATCTGCAAGCCGTCAACTCCAGCGCACGCCGCGGCGCCGCTACGATTACTTTATTAATTAAAACTAGTGATGCTCTTATCACATTTTTTCACAGAATTGGCTTTTTATATTTTAAATACGTTGCTATCATATTTAAAACAAATAAATAGATATAACTTTTACGTCATAAGTGTTTCTTTTTTCAGGGGGTGAAAGCGCGGCAGGTACCGGGCGCTATAGCTTTTTATTCCCCTTGATGATATAATATATCAAGCACTAGGTATATATTTAGATTGTTATAATGATAGGCATTCAAATTGTTATAGTTATTTTTTCACCCAAATTTCCTACCTCAACTACTCATTAAGACGCATTTTGATAGCCGCAATAACGTTATTTCGAAATAACATAACTACAAAAACTATTAATGTAAATAATTATATATGGACCAATTAAAAAATAATCCAAGCGACTGTTATTTTAACCGGTTTAAAAAAGTAATAAAAATTTGAAACAACTTTAATATCGTAATTAGGTATAAATATAATAAACAGGATTAAAATAATTGCTTTTAATTGTTTAGAACGTTTCGTGTCGATCTTCGCATCGAAATCTGACATTATTACGAAACAGTGATTTATTACCACAAGCATAAGTATGCAGTTGAAGAAACTCTTAACTTTGAAATTTAAACAACTTTCGACTCTCAGACAGTACAATGGATGCAACACTTCAGTGCATATTAAATTTGGAGACGGCAAACAAAACTTGGTGTTATGACTAAAGACAAGAATGCAACACTATAGATGCCATGCAGTCTTGCAAAGTTGCTAAACAATAAATACCTAGTTTATAGTAAGTATAATATAATTAATTAACTATAATTGTTGTAGTAAGTAGTTATGCGTTGTTTTTGTTATTGTGTCCTATTGCTTATTTTTTTACTAAATCGAGACGGATGTTTGATAAACAATACTTTTAATGTTTTCTCACTTTATTAAATCCAATGCAATCTTACTAGGTTTATGAAAAAAAATATTTAATGAAGTAAGTAGGTATGTACCTATGTATAAATATTCGGTAGGTAGGTACACTTTCCACCAATTAGCCTTAAGATAACATCTATGTATAAACATTGTGGAATAGCAATAAAGTATTGAGTATTGAGTATTGAAATTTTATCAAAACCCATAGGAGAAATCACTTATGTACCTATACAAAAAATACTAAGGTGATAGTCGGAAAGGAGCAATCTTTATGAAACCAAACTTAATTGAGAGGCAAAGTATCGATGATTAAGCAATTTACACGCAATTTTTAAGACAGATCCTACTTATAAAACAAAATTCAATAAAATGTATTTTTTCCCATCACTAGAACTAGTTACGTAAACCGAACCATACTGCCCACAGCGGCGTTAGTACATAAATAATGTAACAAATCGGCTGTTTGTACCGATCTCTCGATAAACATCACAAGTCTAGTTTCCATTAAGATGCGCTCTCTGGACTAAAACCATGTCGCACGCCAGAATTAAATTAAATGGAGTAATTTCTTGAAATGTAAACGTTTATGAAGCAGGATAAACAAACGTCCGATATTATATTGAACTTGAATTTGTATGCAAATGTGTTTCTATTTGTGTGTTCAACGGGTACATGTTGTGTATTTTAGTCCGTTGGACTTAACTGTTTTCGTTTAAAAATACGCAAGTTAAATCCACTATACTTGTTTCATTTTAATGTGTACCATGAAAGGGTTTTGGCTTATACCTACTTATTTTAAACGTATTTTTTTTGCGAACTGAATATCGAAGCGCAGTTGGTCAACTAATGTGCTATTACTGAAAACCCGGACGGGTGGCGGGCCTCCAGAGGGGAGGCTTTCAAGCCTTTATTTTAAAAGTAGCTTCCATAGTAAATTCTACTTCCCTTTTTATTCCATAAGCTTTCCGTGATAACTACTATCAGTCCGTCTTCAACTATCAACATACCAAAATCCATCTCAATTCAGCGGTTTAAGCGTGAAGACGTAACCGCATTGATAATTCTAGTAGGGACGTATTGCGTTACAATATTTTATTACACGTGACAAGTGGCCAGTAGTTTGGTTGAAAGCGCGACAGAGGTGATGTACGATGCGACCACCCGGCCCGAGTCTCCGGCAAAATCCTGGATTTATCGTACACACTAGAGTTATTGCTACTCGTAATGTGCCAAATGGACGTAAAGCTTTGAACTTTGTTTGCGATATAATCTCTGCACTGCCTGGTTATGACTTCACTACTTACTAATTTCATCCAGGGTGAAGTGCGAAACATACTCTAGGTAAAAGTTCCTAGATGAAAAATGGCCTCATTTATATACAAATTAACATTTCACAATCAAGTAAATACCTACGCAGAACCATGCCCCCTAGACAAGCGCCAATTGATAATAGCGAACGAACGAAACGAATTCAAGATTCAGAAAACTGGCCATTTAGCGTTTTGTACCCTTATGTCAATACCATCCCTACTACTAATATTATAAATGCGAAAGTAACTCTGTCTATCTGTCTGTTACGCTTTCACGCTAAAACTACTGGTACAAAGAAAGTCTGGAGCCTGAGAAAGGACATAGGCTACTTTTTAACCGACTGCAAAAAAGGAGGAGTTTCACGCGGACGAAGTCACGGGCAGAAGCTAGTAAAATTATATATTCATTTCGTTCGTTCGCTGTTTAAAGCATTTTTTTAATAATAGGAAGAAAATTGCACAATTACGTTCACTATCAATTGAGTTTCTTGGACGGCTCAAAATTACATGTTTACCTAAAACTCTAATCTAAATCACCAAATGGAATAAAACCGACGATTACCAACGGACGTTCTAAACATTGTTTAACAAAACACACCTAATTACACGTAACCACGATTAGTATCGTATACAGTCTGCAAAAACTCACACAATAAGTACAGTCAGCGTATTGTTCGCGTGTGATCTGGGCCGTGCCTTGACCGCCGCACAAATCGCACAATAGCTCGCACCTTGGGCCGAGTGTACTCGGATATCCGTGTAAAATAGTGATAGTAAAAGGATTCGATGCTCGAATGTTACCGTTTTTAAACGATTGTAATACAACATCTATGTAGGTACGTTTTAATTGTTGTTAGCACAGCTGTTCATTTTAATGTATTGTTTAATGGTAACAGTCTTCATTAAACTCGGTTAAATTTTAACTAAAAATTGGGGTTTCAACTAAAAACTTTATTGATACCTCAATTTAATATCTTAAATTTCTTAATAAGCTGTCAAACAACCCACAATGCTCATACCTACAACACTCCGCTCCCTAGGCCTAGTCAAATCTAAAACCGCCTTCACTCGGTTTTATAACACGTACCTACCTAATTAATTTGTCATAAAAGGAAGTCAAACCCCGGAAAACCTACGTTCCCGGATGTTAGTGAGTGCTTGCAATAATACCTACTCCTGATTCATCAAAGGAATTTACCGTACAAGATTTAAAAACGTAAACACATTTTTAGTAAGCATTTCAAATAAAACTATCCTGAACACGATTTAACTTGGTTAACCAACATCGGTAGCTATTTCCTAAGGCATTTACCCTTAAAACCACCCATTACATGTCGTTATAAAACGTACACCAGACATACTACCTTGGGGGCCTAATAAAAATGCCTAGTCAAACGCAAACCGCTCCTCACTAGTGCATAATGAAATCGCTGTGTCGTAATGAATTTATTTAATTAAAAATATTGTAATCAGCGGTCAAATCAAAGGGCTCTCCAAAGGTATGGTCGTTAGAAAAGTTCACGTATTTGGAAATAAAATGAACTCGGACTTTTATCTCTAAGTGCCTTAAATGCAAACAGGCGATTAAATATACTTATACGCGTGCTGGTACGGAGACACGACCGACAGTTTTAATACGTACATGCTATTCCGATACTAGCCCACTAAACTAAGCGTATTTCATCTGAATAGGTAGGTACGAGTACGTAATATTATTATCTACAAGGGTAATGACAGCGATAAATAAAATCCTTTTTTTAGCAGTCACAGTTTATTGATTCCATAATCGTATTATTTACAGATTCCATAATCGTAGCACGTCTCAACCTAGTGAAGGCTCCGAAACGTCAGCCAATTAAAATAAAATACGCGAGTTAAATCCGTTAAAGTTGTTTCATTCCAATGTATAATAACCGCGAAGGCATCAGAAATTATTAAGTCACAATTTAAATAAAATACTTACCCCTTAATCAACGATTTTCCATATTCAGGTGTGATATAATAACGTAATGAATGCATGTATTATTGTATTAAAATCTTGACATGTACAGAAGATATTTCATAATAATTAAGTTTTATTTCATCAATATTAAAATATTGGATATCAATTAGCCAAAGAAATCAAGATACACACTGCAGCAGAAAACCAGATGTCAAGCATTTTTCGAATGATATCGCTAACAACCAGACAAGTTGTCTCATATATTTGTAGTGCCTTATTCCAACGGGTTAAGATCCATTATTATAAAAATAATTCTTAGTAATAATAGTTCTAGATATACATGTTAATACACTTAGCAATATTCATGATCTGGTTTAACGATATTCTAATTTGGAAATATTTTAATATCTCAACTAGTTTTTATTTGGCAGACACAACGGCGGCATTCATTGAAATTTTGTTTGCTTGGTATTAATTGATCTTTATAATTATAATCAAATTTATTGGATTCTTGTCCGATACTGGATTTACATTGTCGATGATTAAGCAATACTTATATCATAAATAGTAATTAACAAAACTAGATATCTTAAAGTCATTAACTATTTAACGAGTAAATTACCTATAGCTACTCTTGAAACAAGTGAAACAATTATAACGGATTTAACTCTGGTATTTTATTTTATTTGCTGATGTTCCGAAAACTTTACAGTTTTCATGAACTTTACAGTCTTTACGCGAGTTAAATCCGTTATAATTATTTAATTCCAATGAGTAATAACCGCGAAGGCTTCAGGAATTATTACTCTTGATGATTCAAATGCTACGTTTTAAACTACTTTCTTTTACTTTTCTCATGGCACCTACGCGATTCACCAAGATTAAATATTTATCAACTGATTAAACCGAACAAAACCTTTGTTAACCTCACTTCTCGAAATACACTCTACTTATCATCATCATCATCATCAGCCCGTCGCAGTCCACTGCTGGACATAGGCCTCTCCAATTGCACGCCACTTTGCTCTATCTTCGGCTGCTCGCATCCAGCTCCTGCCAGCCATCCTACGCAAATCGTCACTCCACCTTGCCTGAGGACGTCCTACACTACGCTTGCCGAGACGCGGTCTCCACTCTAGAACACGTTTACTCCAACGGTTATCGGTTCTTCGGCTAATATGGCCAGCCCACTGCCACTTTAGCTTGCTAATCCGGTGGGCTATGTCGATGACTCTGGTTCTCTGCCGAATCACCTCATTTTTGATTCGATCCCGCAGAGAAACGCCGAGCATAGCCCTTTCCATAGCCCGCTGAGCGACTTTTAATTTGTGAACCAGCCGTACCGTCAGTGTCCACGTTTCGGCTCCGTATGTCATGACGGGTAGGACGCACTGATTGTAGACTTTCGTCTTCAGGCACTGTGGGAGTGACGATATGAAGACTTGACGTAGCTTCCCAAGCGCTGCCCAACCTAACTGAATTCTTCTATCCACCTCATCCTCGAAGTTGTTTCTACCTAACTGTAATGTCTGTCCAAGGTAGACATATTTTTGAACAACTTCGAGAACGGCGCCGTGTACCGCAATTGGTTCCGGTAGTACATGTTCATTGAACATGACCTTGGTTTTGTCCAAGTTCATCCGTAGGCCAATGCGTACAGAAGAGTCAGCCAGATCATTCAGCATCTGTTGTAGGTCCTGCAGCGTTTCTGCCACGATGACGATATCATCAGCAAATCGCAAGTGAGAGATGTACTCGCCATTTACTTTGATGCCACGTCCTTGCCAGTTCAGCGTTTTGAACATATCCTCCATTGCATTTGTGAACAATTTCGGGAGATAACGTCCCCTTGTCTCACACCGCGATGCAATGGTATAGGCATTGTTTGCTGATTCTGGACTTGGACGGACATGGTAGCGGCTTCGTATAAACATCTCATCACTTGGATGTATCGCCAATCGACTTGGCATCGTTGCAGGGACTCCAGAACAGACCAGATCTCGATCGAGTCAAAGGCCTTCTCATAGTCCACAAATGCTAAACACAGGGGCTGATTATACTCTTCGGTCTTCTGTATAATCTGCCGCACTGTGTGGATGTGGTCTATGGTGCCGTATCCGCTCGAAACCCAGCCTGCTCCGGTGGTTGGAATTCGTCAAATCTTCGCGCAAGACGGTTCGTGATTACTCTTGAGAACAGCTTATAGACGTGGCTTAGAAGGGAAATGGGTCGATAGTTCTTCAACAGGGTTTTATCTCCCTTTTTTGAAGAACAAGACGACCACACCTCTACTCCACATCTCTGGAGTTCTCCCTTCAAACAAGACGGCGTTAAAGAGTTTTTGGAGCTCCCTAAGTATAGGTTTACCTCCTGCTTTTAATAACTCTGTTGTAACGCCATCTTCTCCAGGGGCTTTTCCGTTTTTGAGCTGTCTAAGAGCGATCTCGATTTCGCCAATACTGACTTCTGGCAGGTCTTCGCTGTAGTGGCGTGTTAAAGTGGCTCTAGGATCCTCATTTCCGGGATCAGGTCGAGATGCATGCGAAGCGTACAACCGGCCATAGAAGTTTTCCACTTCGGTTAGGACTGCCGGCTTCGAAGCAACGACTTCTCCAATTTCTGTGGTCAACTTCGTCAGGTGGCTTCTTCCAAGAGATTGTACAAACACTTTTGCTCCCCGGTTTTGCTCGATCGCTCTTTCGATCGAAAGAGTGATGAAGGACCGAAGATCGTGTCGTACGCGTTTACTAATCTCTCGGTTTAGAATCCGTTTCTCTGACGAAGTGACGGAGGTGGAGTTTTCACGTCGTTTCTTCATTAGCCCTAAAGTCTCTTCCGAAAGCTTCGACTTCCTGCCATTACGTTGCATTTTACAGAATCTCGTACCTTCTTCCCTGAGAGTCGAACCACATTTTCAAGGTTCTGGTCAACGTCAGTTGTGGTTTCCACGGCAGCGAATCGGTTCTCCAGATTGGACTGGAACGTTTCAGATCCCATCATAGTTTGGAGCAAAGTTGGTCGGAGCCTGGCCTTCATCAAGCGAACACGTTCAGCCCTGAAGTCAATATTCAGAGAGCCTCGGACGAGTCGGTGATCGCTTCCGGTATTGAACCTATTGATCACAGAGACGTCTCTGAATATATGCTTTTTGTCCGTCATGATGAAGTCGATCTCGTTTTTTGTCACAGTGCCCGGTCTTTGCCACGTCCACTTCCTTTGGGGCTTTTTCTTGAAAAAGGAATTCATCAAGAAGAGCCCCTCGCGTTCCAGGAAGTTGACGAGCATTTGCCCCCTATGATTTCTGCTCCCATATCCATGGGATCCTACTACCGATTCGTTACAATTTTGTACTCCCACTTTAGCGTTAAAGTCCCCCATGACAACGTTGTAATGGGTCTTAGTAGTGAAGTGAAGGGCCCTCGATATGTCATCGAACATAACCTCCACCTCATCATCCGAGTGTGTCGAGGTCGGTGCGTACACTTGCACCACCTTGAGGCTGTACCTCTCGGTGAGCTTGATGATGAGGTACGCTACCCTATTCGACACACTGGACACTTCGACAACATTGTCAGCCAGGGACTTATTGACCAGAAACCCAACGCCACCTTGAGATTGTTGGTCTCCCTCTCGGAAGTACATTAGGTGGCCTGATTCGAGAGATATGGTGTCCTCCCCCTCTCTTCGGACTTCACATAACCCCAATACGTGCCACCTAATCTTCTCAAGTTCCACCTCCAGTTGCGCCAGATGCGAGTCGAGCCGTAGCGTGCGTCCGTTGTACGTCGCCAGGGTCAGTTTGCTGTGATGGCCTCCCGTAGCCCGGGGATTCTTCGCACCCCCCGTCCCACCGTTACCATGGTCGCCACCGTGACCAGGAATAGCGGGACCGCCGGGAACTAGGGGCCGTGGTCTTTGGTGTGCCTTCATGGAGGTAAAAGCCCATAATCGCCACGCTGGGCAGGCGGGTTGGCGATCGCAGGGCGTAGCTTCTTGCTTCGATGACGCTGCTGCCCGTCATCGAGCGGAATTTAGCTACGCCTATGTAGGGTGGATATACCGCCATCAGTCGGTCGCCAGAGCCTCGTTCGTTGGACAGCAGGGTGCACCGCGTGCAGGTGAGGTTGGCTTGGGGCGAGTGATGATGATGGTTTCGCCCCCTCTCACCCCACACTCTACTTAGCAAATCCAAATATCGATGCATCAGCAAACAGGATTTAAACAAAATGGCAACATTCAATCTAATTTCTGTACCAAACACTCCCATAAAGGGCAAGAGAAATCGATTACCGGGCTGGTGTGAATTGCGCCTTAGCGCGGTATTTGAGCAGCTCCACGATACATTTAAAGCGTCGATAACGACTTGCGCAAACAACATTTTGACTCATTAATATTTCCAAGAATTTGACAACAATTTCAACGAAAAAGATCACCTAGAACCCTCCGCCCGCCAAACCCGTTCCAAGGTTTTCCCATCAGGTCACATTATTAATTACCTCACATTAAAATGAAGACCGGCACTTATGACATTTGAAAAGAAAAAAGTTGGAAATATAGTTGTCAGTGATAATCTAAAGATAAATAGTTAACGGATTTTATCGGGCGGGGTCGGTAGGCGCGAGCGCAAAGGCGTGATAAATCGAGGACATTTATTTAGAGGCGATTGTATCAAAATATTTTAGTCGATCGCCGGGATAAGTGTCAAGCCTGTAATGGCGGGATTAGATGCACCCTGGGAGAATGCTCGATTGTTTTGTACAGACAAACGGTTAAAGTGTTGACAAAAAAGCGCAGCCTTTCCTATTCCTGTGACGACCAGGGGGGCTAGACAAGTGCCCAACGTTCAACGTTAACGTTAAACGTTAGCACCAAAATGTATGGGATTTGACATTTGTGACGTACGTGACAATCATTCGCGGATATCAAATCCCATACATTTTGGTCCTAAGTCCTAACGTTTAACGTTAACGTTGAACGTTGGGTACTTGTCTAGGGCCCTAGGTCCAAATACCTTATTCAAAAGTGAAAATCAAATTGCTCACGAGTAGTCCTTGCTGATGCATGATGGGCAGATAAACCATCAGAAAGAACATGACAGTTTGTTAATAAAATATTATAACCTAGAAAGGATTAGTAATACTTAGTAGGAAACAAATCTTTCACAATAGCATTTTAATCCGTAGTTATCGTTCAATAAATTGTACCGCTTTTTAATACCTCATTAACGAAGTGATAAACCTTTTATATAGCATGTATTTTTTTCAACTATGTTTATATACATAATTTATAATAATGAGGACAAAATTCTCTGGGATTCCGATATTAAATTTCATAAAGATTAGTGAAAATAAGAAAGAACAGCAGGTAGTATCCAAATCAAAAAGTTTTCTTGCTTTAGTATTATTATTTATTTTTCAAAAAGAACATGGTCTTTCCTAGCGCCACTGGTGGATTCAAAATTGACTCGTAAAATAATTTGCTTCTTAATTCTTTAATGCTCTTTTGAACAATCAGCACATCGAAAAACCAGCAATGCCGAATAGCCTCCAAAGAAATTCAGTAGGAACACGGCAGGGTTGATGTAATTTACAAAAAATATAAATACGATGCGAAAATACATGCTTATTGGTTTAGCGTTTTTAAAAACGCCCGTTTACCACTAAAAATTCCCCCCATATCAAAGGATTGAATACCCTAACGGCACCCATTATCTCGAGAATAATTTAGCAACCGAGTAAGATTTGCACACTTAATCTTTACAATAATAACTGCATATCGATAGATCTTCCTTAATTTAAATATCTAGGAATAGACCAGAAAGGTGGAAGGTTGAGGCGGTAAGTGAATATCAATTTTGTGTGTGGGAAATCGTAGTATAATGTAGTTAAGTGTCAAAATGCACTTTGCCCTGTATAATAATCTTTATATCTACTACTGTATTTATGCGTATTTATTACGAGATAGAGAATTTTGCCGTAGACGCATGTTAAGAATAATTTAGAAAGTTTTTTAGGTAAAATAGTGACAAATACTTAGTGTTGGAATCTTAGAGCATAAACAACTGGAGAGGCCTTTGACACTATTTGTCATACAAATTTTTTAGCCACTTTTAGCGGGGGACGAGGTAGGAACACATACAAAAAACTGCACACTGATGTAAAAATAATTCTCATCGTTACACACGCAAACTAATAGAAACTGTCAACACTAGGCGGAATTTATTCACACTAGCAAAAACATTATTATAAACGACAGGTCCGTACACAAGTTTTACATGTGTGTGCAACCGATTTGAATCGATTACATAGTGCTTGATTAAGTGGCTGTCGATACATTTATCTATATTTGACACAAAATGGCGGATCAACCAGTTTATATTTAAGTAAATATAATAATTTTAACTTCATACATAATTGTGTACTTACTTTTTTAATTCATAGTATTATAGAATTAAACGTCAGTTGCTACGTAGTTCAGCAAACAAGTAAACTTCTTTTAGCAATAATGCTTAAATAATTACAATTACCTACTATATCTAACATGAAAAAATAGGCAAATGTTTATTACTGCAGAGCTGGAGAAATAAGTAGACTACTGAATCCCAAGCTGAAAATCGGATAACGAAATAGAAATATTTTAACAAAATAATACCTAATACGGATATATACGTAGGTACTTCTTATCATCTGTACTGTAAATTCATCGATATTTATATTATCCAGTAAGTACATCTCTAACCGAATTTTGATTTTGGATGCTATTATCGCTTTTAATTCAAACGAATTAGCGCCTAGTATCGGATACACTACTCTGCAAATTTTTATACATGTGTGCCGTTAGTCAATGGTGACCATAGACTATCATAAAGATTTTTAAACGATTTTAAACGAATAAAAATGCAATCGATACCTGAATCGATGCTTCTCACGTGGTGAATGAGAAAATAATTATTTCTAAAATAACAATTAATGAACAAAAAAAATACCTACATATGAAAGGAAATACTGTTTTTTTGTATATTTGATGCAGTGGATGGATTTTTACGACTTATTTTAGCGCAGGGAGACATTTTTCGGGAGCTCTTTTCTCTTTGACTTCGATTGTGACACTGTCAAAGTGAGCGGTTTGAAAACAGTTTTTACAAACGCGTTAGATAATTTATCTTATACTTTGGCAGAGGGGAACGTCTGTCGAAGGCCTCTCCAGTTGTTTATGCTCTAAGGTTGGAATGAAACAACTATTAATAGATTTAACTCGCGTATTTTTATTTTATTTTATTAGCTGACGTTTCGGATTATTTACAGTTTCCATAATCGTAGCACGACTGAGCTGACAATAGTCTAACGCTAAAGTGATGTATACAGTTATGCAAACTACCTTATATTTAAATTACAAATTTTGAAAAACTACCCTATTCTGAATTATGAAATACTAATGTTAAATTTTACGCAAAATATTTTACTATTATACATTACAATTAAAACCTAATATGGGGCGTTACTAGCGCTTCGGAAAGACCATCATTACTAAAGAATCCGAAACGTCAGCTAATAAAATATAATAAAAATACGCGAGTTAAATCCGTTAATAGTTGTTTCATTCCAATGTGTAATAACCGCGAAGGCATCAGAAATTATTAAATACTTAGTGTATTTAGTGGCATCGTGAAAAAGTATAGAAGTCTAAATCAGAACTATATATTCGTATCAAAAAGGTGCAAAGTGCAAATTCTCAAACCACAATAACTGTCCACTAATCAGCTAATTTTACATTCACGTCATGCAAACACTCAAACATGCAGCCACCAACGACGTTGCAAAACAAAAGAACTTAATTGTCTCCCAAAGTCATAAATTACGGTATTGAATCAACAGTAAGTTCTGTAAAAATTGTCCCGTATGAGGATTTGTCCGGACAAAAGGTAACTAAAACGAACGTTGATCTAAATCTTTTGAGATCATTCCAAACAATAGAAGGATTAAAAGTAACAGGAACTTTTGTAGCGATGAATATTTTGGTTTTGAATTGATCAGTTGGTTTGTTAATGAATGCACGAAACGTTAGGAGAATTAATTATGGGGCTGTGAAACAAAATAAAGAAGTGTATTCCGTATTTTTACTCCGAAAAAAAGTATAAATAACGCAATGCAACTTTGTGAGGTCATTATAAAAAAATCAAAGTAACAAAACTTACCGTGATTTTTAAAAATGATTTTAGTAAGTATCTGTTCTACCCAGTTCAGTAAATAAACTACATAATTATAAAGGTTTACCATAGGTACTTTATTTGGTTATACCCATTTAAATAACGATTGATTAATAGTTCAATAAAACAAAACAACTACATATAATCATACACAAAATCATAAAAGTCTTAACCAAAAAAATACCAGCGCCAGTGAGTGAAACACAAGCCATTCCCTAAACAGATCTCACATAAATATCATATTCATAGTCTATAGGCAACCTTAGTAGCGCAAGCGCAAGTGCACGGGTGCTATGCATCAAAAAGGGTCATATTAATAAATCGCGGCAAGCGGCGGTGTCGGATTAACAAGCCCTAAACGTATCGTGTATAAACCATATCTTACTGCTGGACGTGTTAATTTACCCGGATGGACCCGGCCGTTTCGGGGGTCCCCGGGAATACAAATAAGGTTTTGTCCATGAATGTTTCGATCACGTTGGCTATTTTAATGTTTAAGCTACTTCGGTGCACTCATAATTATGTGCCACGGGTTGGAGGTTCCATTTTTTATGTAAAGTTACAAAACGTATAGCCTCTAATTTTTGAACTACATATTATATGCTTAGTCTCATTGAACTTTTTTAGGTTATTTTTACAGTAAAAACAGTACTTAAACTCTTCTAGACAAGCGGTGTTTTGCATACTTACACTAACGTCATTGAATTAAAAAAATAATAAGAATAATATATTAATTGCATACATTTTATATTAAAAGTTCTTTTCAAATTTAAATTAAGCACTGTTGTTTATTCTTTGTAAACTTCCTATAAAAACCTCTTCAATAAGGAATATTGCAATACAAATATCATTATTATAGATGTAACTAGTTTATAAGCAAATGTAACGCTATTTTTGTGCTCGAATTCTAATCACAATCGCTACTTCACCACGCCTTTGTCATGCCATACCTACACAGTTACGGTCACATGTCGGTAGCGGCTTACTGTCATTATTGACAACCGAATTGGTAGTGGGTTGTGACAGTAGCTGTAACTGATAATCGAGAGGTCGTCAGTTCCAATCTCTTTCTGAAAAAAGTTTTTGCATATCGCAAATTATAATATCGATGCTTTAATTAAATATTGATACAAACCAAAATATTTTCACTTTTAGCGTTAGACTATTGTCAGCTCAGTCGTGCTACGATTATGGAAACTGTAAAGAATCCGAAACGTCAGCTAATAAAATAAAAAATAAAAAAATACGCGAGTTAAATCCGTTAATAGTTGTTTCATTCCAATGTGTAATAACCGCGAAGGCATCAGAAATTATTACCAAAATATTTTGTTACTCCATTTAAGGTTCTAAGCTGTCACATTTAAGTAAATCTGAATTCATAATTATAGTTATTTATATAATTGTATATTTTTTCATAAAACATTAGATACCTTTTCAATTGACACATAAAAATGTAAACGTCACTAAGTATGAAAATGTCTAAGAAAATATATTTAAAAAACCCTCTCCATAAAAACCTTTCACGCTTGACCACCAAAAATTACTAATAAATATAAACCCCGTTACTCAATACCTATTATCTGGTACAACGACATATCAAGTACACTCGGCCCTATAAATACTCGAAAACTCGGCCCGTACAGTCGCACCGATAAATTAACTCGAATATTGAGACGTACAGATCTAATCTGGCTCCAAGATTTATTTACATAGAAGATTTATTTTTTAAAAATGTCGCGTCTATTAGAGTGATTATATTCGTCGTTATCTAGTTTTAAACGGATTTGTATGAGTGTGTTGTGAGAAATATCCACTTGAATTGTTTGGAATGAGACTAGAGGCGGTTTCGGATCAACCGGGCGGTTTTTCGGGAAATTTAAGCAGCGTGGTAACTGTATTGCTAAGCGGTTACCGCCTTTACTACCTAAAAAATAAAGCTATTGTTTCGCTAGGTGATAAATAACCATGTCTCTTGTTACTCGAATGATCGGTTCGATCTGTTAATTATAACAAATTCAGTATAATATTTGAAAATAAATAGGCTAGTGATTCTGCTTACAAAATTGAGATCGTAAATTTAATTTGATTCAATTTTACTTACTTACTTAGAACTTAGGTATCTGTTACCAAAATTAAAAGGTAGGTACGTAGGTACTAAAATCTACTAAGGTATTCTTATTTTAGTATTAATCAGAAAGAGCATTTAGTTTAAATTAAAAAACAACGGTTACAATAGTAAGTAGTTTGAATCACAACGAATAGGCGTGTGCCTAAACAACCGTAAGTCAAGGATCGAACAAAAAAAGTCAAACGCTGTGACGTCAGAAGGTAACGGACGAAACCGGACAACCCTCGTTTACACAAAAAAAGGAACAGTTCAGTTAACTGTTTTAGTTTCGAGTAATAAAGCTATTAATATTTAGTTTTATGGTTTTGCGCAAATTTCTTTTCCTTGAAATCATGTTTTTTTGCATGTCGGTGTTCATTTGCAAAAATTGTGTTGCGCTGTCGGCTCCTTTGAGAGTTTAGGGTTGTTGCGAGGTGTTTTTTTTAAAGAGGTACCTACTTACATTAAAATAAAAATGAAAAAATGTTACTTTTTATTTGCAAAAATGTGCATTTTTGACATCTGTTTTAGACACATAAGAGGGTTATCTGTTGAAAAGTTTAAAATAGTGACGTATGGGATAAGGGGAGCTAGACAAGTGCCCAACGTTCAACGCTAACGTTAAACGTTAGCACCAAAATGTATGGGATTTGATATCCGCGAACGTTTGTGACGTACGTGACAGTCGTTCGCGGTAGGTTCGCTAGGGCCCAAGGTAGTTAGACACGTAACAAAGTAAGCAAGTGAATTAAGCTACATACTTACATCTTACCTAGAAGACACAACCATTATTTTACCTCAAATAGGATCGATTAAATAAATTATTCATCGAGTAAGTGATACTAGATAATATCTACTAATTTATGCTTAAATCATGTTTTAATAATTATGATATAAGACACGTTGATGAAATGGTGACTACAAAACTAGAGGTTGCAGGTTCCAATCCTACAGGTAGATGTCAGTCTGATGTTATAATTGTTTCATCCCAATGTATAATAACCATGAATCTCACTTCACTTACTAAACCATTGTTAACAGGCTCTTTGTTAAATACTAGCTGTCTGCCCCGGTCTCGCACGGATCATCTTTTTTTTATAGCCTATGTCACTCGGAAATAGTGTAGCTTCCCAACATTGAAAGAATTTTTGAAATCAGTCCAGCCGTTCTGGAGCCTATTCAATCCAAAAAACAAACAAATCTTTCCTCTTTATAATATTAGTATAGACATTTGATCTTAAAATTATCCCACCTCCTTAGAGAGACTAGTAGCCATACTGTCATACTCCGTACTTCCTCCTTATCACAGCTCAGATCTCTTGAACACTCAAGATGTGTGTCATCGAGTGCAATCAGAGTAAGGTAATATACGATCATATAATTAAATTAAACCAACTAACATGCAAACTGATGCACTAACTATTCATGTATGCTAACGGACGATTTTCCTGCATTTCCATATGGTACCATTTATTCATAGTTTATGCACTTGCCGCGTTAGTTTATGTCGTATTTGTATGAACTTGTTCAAAACAAGTGGGTAATGGTCTAGCTATATAATGTGCACGAGGATGACACTACGAGTCGATAAATTAGCTGCAGATGATCGGTAAGTTTGTGTTGTTTGTGAGATTGTCTCGCGATGTCTGTCGAAGATAAAGTTGGTTTTATTGGGTATGTGGTAAAGTAAGTAATTATGTACTTATTTATTTATTTATTTATTCTTTATTGCACAAAAAAAAACTTATTAATGTACAAAAGGCGAACTTAATGCCATACGGCATTCTCTACCAGTCAACCTTACACACAGTTTACAGTTAATTACGTAGGTACAGATGGTTTTCAAGGCGGATTATTTTAAGATTATGTTAAAAATCACAGAACAGCGCAAATTTATTTTATTGCGCAAAACTTAACAGAAAGTGTCAATTTTGTGCATTGACGCATTCTCTATCAGTCAGCCTTAGAGTCATATAGAAAAAAAGCAGTTCGTAGGTGCAAATAATTACTAAAAGAAAAATAAGGTCAATAAAAAATACCTATAAGGAATTTATATATTTTAACGAGGCCCTTTTTGTTATTTTTATAATATTTCAATATATCAGAGAAAGACCCTGAATAGTTAATTCATATTTCGGTATAGGTACCTCACATCTAAAATATAGGTATACAAAAATCTCATAAATTAAATAAATGTTTTTATGACCAAAACATTAACACTTATTCGTTAGTAAGTAAAATAATTTCCTATGTATCAACAAAAACGAAGTAGGTACCTACTTAAATACCTAAGTAACTCTTAAACATGTGTAGGTACTTTCTAGTCACAATCGTTTAAACGAAGATGTGACATCTATTTTACAAAACACTACTGAGTATAATAAAAGCATTTAAACAACTGTTTAAAAAAAACTTTGCAAAAGTTCCGTTTCAAATTGTTTTAGGATCTTTCTCTAAAGAAAGTTTTATTACCCAGTAAAGTTGCATAAGTAATAGTTTTATTATTTTGAGATAGTTTGGTTTTTTAGCATCCCTTTTTCGGAAACTGTATCGTCCTAATGAATGTTGTCCTCGGAACGTTTTAGTAGTCGGTTACAGTATTTTTTTTATGATTAGGACGTAGACAAAATGATTTTAGGGCATTATGGCATTGGTACAGTTTTAACGATTGCTTTTATTACTAGTACCTACCTATAAGGTATATAATCTATAGGTATATGATTACTATATTAAAACCTGTGCCTAAGTATATGAGTAATATACCTATTAGAACACATAAGAATTATGTAATTTTTTTTTCAAGTCAGGTACCTATATAAGTACAGTAGAATCCGTTTAGTATGACTCCGTCTATATTGACCAACCGTTTATAATGACGTAGGGGACGGGTGCTCAAAGCGGGCACCGTTCCCAAAGCGGGCACTGCTCGTAATATTGCCGTTTTAAATAAGAACATGTTCGTTAATTGCGACAGTATTCCGCGCCGCTCGCGCAACTCGCGTCATTCGTCCTTCTCATCTGCGAGCACGCTGTTATAAGCTACGCCAAAAAAATGTTTTTAGCTGCTTTTTGTAAAATATTTTAACATATGTTTCGTGTGTTCTCTCACTTTTTAAGCTTGCAATACTAATATCAAAGCATGTTAGTTGTTACTTACTTATCAGGTCGCAAAACTGTTGCTTTAACCTCCACGTTTGGTAACATTTATAATTTTGATTAGCTGGCATATTTTAAATGTCAAGAAAGGCAAAGTGGTCAGGGCAATGCGGGCACTGCCCGATCTATGAAAAACAGTCAATTTTTTTTTTTTAAGTATTACTTACCTACTTACAAAAAAAATACTTACTGGCTGTTTTTTCTTTAGATTGAAGCTGTTAAAACAAATAAAAACGAAGAGCCGACTATTAATAACCCAAAAAAAACAAGAAAACTAAACCTAACCCAAAGAAAATAAAAATTAGGACTAAGCCTGCCAAGCACTATCGTTGTTTTGAATTCACAATACTGCTGAGAGATTAAAGTAGATAATTTAATCGATATATATTGTTTTTTTAACTATGGCTATCCCATTTTGGTTTATAATAGCCTATGTCCGTTTTGCCCTTAGCGCGTGCCCGCTATAGGCCACCCCCCAGGGCAAAGCGGGCAAACGTAGAGGTTTCATAAATTGATTATAATTATTTTGTCTTTATTTTTTTGAGGAAACGGACATACGGATATCGAAGAGTATTAAATAATGCACCTGGTCGTAAAGAAATTAATAATATTACTAAGTTACAAACCATAAATTTTTCAACTTTCCCTTAAGGTGCCCGCTTTGAGCACCCGTCCCCTAATTACATAATGAAGTTTGGTTACATACAGAATTCCTTGTAAAAAACTCGGATATAATGACTTTGCTTACAGTGACATTTCGCCTATTATGACCCATCTTTATTAAATTATGTCGGTTATAATGACAGATTCTTTGTTTATTCCCGACGACGTTCGGCGAATGATCAATATGTTTTGAATCTCTGTGAGTAATTTACATTTGAAGGCCACCCGTTGTTATTAGTATCAAATCCTGTGTAAAAAAAAGGTCATTCCAACACCTTAAAGCATTTAGGTATAATGAGGAGAAAGGTCCAATAATATTCGGATTAGAAAATGGCGAAATATACATAAATACGTGTACCTATCCTAATGCAATTTTATATTAGGACTCTTTATCTATTTAAATACCTACAATAGGTTTTTATTACAAAAAGTTTTGTATGACGTCCGCTTATTATGACGTGATTGTCAATTCCCTTCGATGTCATTATAAACGGATTCCACTGTAATAATGAATCACAAATGTTTTATTCATTTTATTATTATTTTTTTGGTTAGGTTTGAATAGAAGAAATTTAAAGGAAAAAAGATATGGATAATTATTATTATTAAGTAATATCAGAATATGAGCCGGAACGAAGTTCGCCGGGTCAGCCAGCTTAAAATAATAGAATACCTAGTAGTGTGAATTCTCTTAAGTTGATCGTGTTTGTACCCATCTAATTATTTGCATAAGCAAAATGAGCACAGATTACCATAGAGCCCTAAGATAAATAAAACCACGTCAAGTAGCAAACGTACAATTTATAAACAGGCATAAAAACAAGAAAACTCCATACTTCAACGCATTAAACTATAGAATTACGATAATCGCGTCGCGATCTATAACGTATCTTATTAATGCGCAATGGCAAAGTTCACGATCCCACCACTTCCCATAACGCACGTTAGAACGAGAAGGACATACTTGGCCCTAAGAGGTGTGAAGAAGACGGCGCGCCGATAGATGTTGCGTTAGAAGCAAGCCCCGCCCCCTTTTCGTTCGGCGTTCAGAATCCTCCTCCGTCAGCATTCGTGCGCGCGCGCCGATCCGAACACACGCGCCGAAGGGAAATATTTTTGAAAACTACGAAAATGGAATCGATTACGCGATTTTAACATCGGGCTAAATTTGCTAGCTCAATTTATTTTATTGTTTTTTTTTGATAGTATATATTTGATAGACTGTGTTTGAACTGCGTGCGGCTTTCGTTTGCGTTTTCAGTTAACCGCCTCCTGTAAATTGGACTCGGCGATTTTGTTTATTTTGAGTGAAAGTGGGACTGTGACATTTGAAAACGATAGTATTCGTAATTGAGGCACCGCAGATGCGGGTCGTCTATTTTTGTGCATTTTTTTAAATTGACATTGAATTTTTACAAAAATTGGTGAAGTGCTTGTGGGATTTTATGACGGGAGTCATCGTCTGTTTTCTCGTTGCGCTGAATTAACACCAAAGATATCAAGGTAAAATTATTTTTTGCACGCATACAACACATTACACACTACACGCAAAAAACAGGACAAGATAAAAAAAATACGAGAAAATTTTAACTCCTTTTTTAAAAAAAATAACTTACGTGGTTTTTGACGTGTGCGGAAACATTGCTGACGCATAATATGTATTCCGCACGTCCCTCTGAAAAAGACATCAACGGGAGCGCCGTTCCTAAACACTTACCTACTACCGTTTTGTATACCTAAAGTATTAATTGTATACTTAATACTGTGTAAGTATTTATTTATATATTTTTTAATTATATTCTAGTAACTTATTATAATGTATCGGTGTTCAAAATTTAATTTGGAAATTGTTAATAGATGCTTTAGGTAATAAGCCGTATTTATCAATTAGTGGTAACAAACCTAAGTTTTTAAATGTACTTATGTTGAAATATCTTATTTCATAACATAATTTACATAATTAACGTTCAAAATATTTTTATAAAATCACTACCACGCTACAAATAATATTATTATTTTCTTATTAAGTAGGTATCTATATAAAAATGGATTCGCTTAAGTAGGTGTTCGGTGTCCGTTACAGTATTATTTAAAATTATATATGACTTAGAAAAATACGAAACCTAATAATTTGGACCGAAATACCTATAACAGATTTAACTTGCATATTTTATGCTAGCGCTACAAGAACTTGACAGTTCCCATAATCATAGCAGGCGTGCAGAGGCGGCGTAAATTGTATTGTACTGTAAATTGTTCGAAAAGTCAAGATAAAATTAATATTTAAATCTATATTAGACAACAGTATGTTTTTGACTACCTACTATGTTTTTAACTAAAAATATTTAATCGCTTGTAATAATAAATTACTACACCCGTGCATTCCATACCTACATGTGCAATATCAATATAGAGTGCCTACATGCGCATCCCTCACTGCACGCGCCTGTTAATTAACAAAAAAGCTCAAAAAACCTAGACACATTGATTTTTTTTAAACACAAAACTAGGACACAAACAAATAAAATAAATCACAATGACCTCTTTATCGAATCAATTGAACAATTGACCATTATGTTCATAATAACTTATTAAAAATGCCATAAAAATGCATTAAGGCATGAACAATGTCCCCGTGAGAAAATGTCCCACGGTTCGGTTATGATAACACAACAAAACCCGCGTGATAGGCTTAGTATGTGACAGAGAACAATCACTATTGTGAAGGCTTCAATTGAATGATACGAGTTTGCATCTTAATAGTTTATTTGTTCATGGAGCACTGTTAAGGTAAGTTATCAGTGTGCAAAAAGATAAAAAAAAAACTTTGCATAGCCTTATATCTTCATAATACACGTTCTCGTATTATGTAGCCATGTAAATACTTACATGGCTACACAGTATATAGATACCATAGTCTTTGATAAGTTTATTTATTGTAAACTAGTGGTCCCGGCAGACTTTGTCCCGCCCGGCAAAGAAGCAATGTAGCGGCATTAATCAATCGATTTGACAGCTGTCATTGTTGCGTTTTGTTATACTATTTTTAACAAATGAGCTAAATATTTTTTTTTTACTGGATCGGGATGAAAAGTATCCTATGTCCTTTTCCTGGCTGTAAGCTACCTCCCCGCCAATTTTCAGCCAAATCAGTTCAGCCGTTCTTGAGTTATAAACGGGGTAATTAACACAACTTTCTTTTATATATATAAGACTAGTGGTCCCGGCAGACTTCGTCCTGCCTGGCAATCGATTTGACAGCTGTCATTGTTGCGTTTTGTTAAACTATTTTTAAAATTTGTGCTGATTTTTTTCCTACTGGAACGTGATAAAAAGTATCCTATGTCCTTTTCCTGGCTCTAAGCTACCTCCCCGCCAATTTTCAGAAAAATCAGTTCAGCCGTTATCTAGTTATAAACGGAGTAACTAACACAACTTTCTTTTATATATATAGATAGATAGATACGTACTGTACCATTTCCAATTGTTGTAATGTACTTTTTATTATTAAAAATAGAAGATGAGTTTGAGGAGCGAACTTTTACATAATCTTACATATAATAAAACAGTAGAAACCGCGTGTCTGTACAATTGAAATTTTTAACAAAAAATGGGTGTGGGCAATAATAAAAGAGTAACAGAACACAAAAATGATTTTTTAGATTTTCTTTTCTGTCTGTCTGTCTGTCTGTCTGTCTGTCTGTCTGTCTGTATGTATTCGCTAATCTTGAAAACTACTGAACAGATTTTGACGCGGCTTTCACTAATAGATTAAGCTCTTTCCTGAGCAACATATAGGCTTTGTTTCATCAAAATCGGATGTCAAATAAAAAAGCTATCGTCTTTTAAAGTTTAAAGGTAATTTTTCTATAGGAGATTTTATAGTTACATAATATAGTACTAGATGGCGCCTCAAGGCAATTAAAACGCGCTATAGCTTTTTCTCTGAAAAGTATAAATACAAACTGGTTGTCTACGTTTAAAACTATTTAATTTTGTTTGTCTTGCGATTCGGTTAGTTGATGATTTTGATGTTATACTTGGATATGAAAATACGGACTGTGAACTTGCTTTGTGAATTAGTTGAAAAATATCGGATATAATCTAAAAAAATATTGCCTACGTAGATTTATTGAAATAAATATATGTATTATTGTATGTATTTGCTTTGATTTTAAAAATGCCCAGACGAAACGCTTACAACGCATCGCTATTGAGAAATCTTACTCCGCCTAAATTGTGCAATGGAACCCGACTTAGAGTAACTTCTTTACAAAGAAACTTAATCGAAGCTGAGATTCTTACTGGATGTAGTGCAGGTGAAACTGTATACATACCACGAATACCAATCATCCCCAACAATTTCCCATTCCAATTCAAACGGACACAATTTCCAGTGTCCGTTTCCTTTGCTATGACAATTAACAAGTCTCAGGGGCAGACGCTAAAGGCTGTTGGAGTTGATCTCAGGTCGAATTGTTTTTCACACGGCCAACTATACGTGGCTTGCTCGCGGGTTAGTAATGCGGATAACCTTTTCATATTAGCCCCAGAAGGAAAAACTGTTAATGTGGTTTATAAAGACATTTTATAATTTACATTTGAAATATTAAATACATACCTATATTATATTGTTTATATTATTTGTCTGTCTATCTGTGTGTTCCGGCTAATCTATAAAACAGCTGGACTTATTTGGACGGGACTTTCACTGGCAGATAGCTTATGTAATAAAGAGTAACTCATTTTAGAAAAAAATCTTTAATTATCCATACTTATGTCCCAGTACTTAAATTCCACGCGGACGAAGTCGCGGGCACAGCTAGTAGGTAATATTTATTTTAGTAGTAGGCAAATAAATTGTCTACTAACAGATTAGGCTTTACAATGAGATAGGTTGGTTTTTCTTTGAGTTTTCCAGTTACTAACACAAACAACTTACATTTTCTACATGCACTGTTCAAAGGCTCTATAAAAGCGAACACATTTTTATAATCCTTGTACTTACAGTTCATTTAAAAATTACGTGCTTCATGACACTTAAAACACTAAAATTTATAAACTCTTTAACAGTATTATTAGAACACCTTTTATAGCCTTTGCGCACATATACTTGGAACTTGTGTGTACTAATTACAATACGACGAAATTATAATAAGTATTTCAGAACACCCCTTTATAGCCTTTACAGTCTACTACATGGGTATGTTTTATTAGATAAGTAACAGTGCTGAAGCCACGCGATCCATTAATTAGCAACACGGGCGGCGCGCGCCGACGGCGTGCTACGTTCCCATAATTAACTTCTTATCATCACTATAATACCATTGTTTTTATTCTCAATAGAAACAAAATTTAACCATCCATCTTTATTTATGGATATCATGACTCGACGACCGTAATCTGATGGTAAATTTTGACAAGAAAATTGTACATTGTCGCATTTTTCTGCTCGCGACGCGCGCGTTTAATAACTTTTGCTATTGTTTGGGATTCGTGATTTGAACTATGGTAATGTCGATGGTATCTATTCAATAAAACGAAGCTGTCAATGCATAAGAAAAAGTTAAATAGCTACTCAAACTGTCGCTTTGCAAGGATAGAGGTTATTTTTCAAACTCAAGTAGACAGGTGCGTAATTAAGCATTTTTTTAATTCAGTTTAATTGCGACATTGAAATTAAATACCTAATACAATATTAATAGCATGTTCTACATTGAAACTAATTTTAACTACTTTTATTTCCAAACTCATCCAATTTTAAATATACCCGTAGAAATGCAAATTAAAATTAACTTAATCTGTGATTCACTAGAAAACACAGATTAAAAAGTACTAATCTTCTTACTTAAAACTCTGTGATGGTAAATACGTAGACCAACAACTTAAAGGATTAAAACCTGTTGTAAAAATACCAGGGGATTTAAGTACCTGTAAGTAAAACCCCTATATAAATTAATAGATCTGCGGATTACGGAAGCTTATCAATCGTAACAAAATCGGACACCAAGAACCGCTTGAAATTAAAGACACGTGGAAATAAAAAACACACAGATAAATCACATATTAAACAAATAAGTCAAGACACGAGTAAACAGCCGACGCCCGACAACCCTGGCCCTACGCCATTGAAACTCGAGCCTTTTCCAAAAAATATTTTTGTAAATTAGCACACAATCCATCATGATCACATTAAGGTGACGTAAGTAACGGTCGAACCTTTCAGACACTAATTGTGAGCAATTAGTGTCATTGGAGCTTGCGACACGTGCCAAAGGTTTAGACTGGGCACTGTTGAAATCGGAAGACGAGCACGAGTCGCCGTTGAAATATATTATTTATAGCTTCTGCCCGCGACTTCGTCCGCGTGGACCTCCTCCTTTTTTGCAGTCGGTTAAAAAGTAGCCTATGTCCTTTCTCAGGCTCCAGACTTTCTTTGTACCAAATTTCATTTAAATCGGTTTAGTAGTTTTAGCGTGAAAGCGTAACAGACAGACAGACAGACAGAGTTACTTTCGCATTTATAATATTAGTAGGGATTAGTAGGGATTTATACGTTTTAGGTTATCAGATATATTTTTATACACTGTCCAAGGAAAGTCTTGGCTACTGTTCTAGTAGATAATAACATCGTTGAAACTTCATAGTTAGCTAATTAAGTAATTTATCTATCGGATTAACGATACTGGTTAAAATTACACAGTTTACCGTTATTAGCTTAAACTATGATTTTATTATAAGTACAACGTACTTGGACATCGTGAAATAGGCCCTATGTAAATTAAAATAAGTGCGAAATTAAAATAATTTTAATATCCTAAGCCTTCTTTTATAGTACTTTTATAGAGGGTCGTAAAAAAATAATAATTCGGAAATTATGCTTTCAGGGTGTTTAGAGATATCTAAGAATTATCTAAAAAGATGGCCTAAGTAGATACGAAAATGCATCCAACAACTTTAGTAAATACCGGTACCTATAGGTTATATTTATTTAATGAGCCTATCCAATTGACATTAGCACATTTAAATTTTATTATATCTACTTTAGTACAAAAAAAAACTTATTTGATAAATTTCTGCGAAAAGCGGAATAATGATATGTCTATTTAATTAACTGGTAGAGACGGAGCAAGAAATAATTTATTTAAGTATACTGTACGATAGCACTTAAAGTGCTGCTTTAGAAGGAAACACGTAAAAAACCACTCCCTGTAGTGTGGCGAAAATTTATTACCTACTCCTGTTCTTATTTCTACGGCACTATAAAAATGCCCATCTACAGCGTTACCTTTAATTGAATAAACTAGATCAAACCTAACATTCTTCCCTTGATAGACATAAGAACTAAAATCCTTTAAACATTTCCAGCTAACTTTGTCCCTAGTTCATCCATAAAAGGCAAATGAAGAACATTAATTAAGGTACATTGAAAGAGAAAAAATGATTCGAGAGCTTTTGAAATTGTTGGAACTTGCAATTCTAAGCCTTATCATTTTAGGTATAGGTTTCAGATTAGACATGTAGATGCGTTAATTGTATGCATTGAGATCTTTCGTTTACGTCAAATGGAGAGGAAAACGGTTCCTGATAAACTTTTCTAGTTAGCGACTAGAGAACTGCACCTATACTGGGTTCTTATACACGACATTACGGGTATTTTCGATAAACGAATACAATGTAACGTCGCTCGAGGTAATATTCTAGTTACAATACTAAAACCTGACATAATGACCACGATTCATTGTAACCTTAAAACTATTATACTGCAACATAGTAATTTGCCACTTAGAAAATGTGGTCGTAATTTTCTGTTACTCATGTCAAAAAATAGCTGCGTTATATTTCTTTTTTTAAAGTTACACATAACAATTTGTAATTTTTTAAATGTTCCCTTCCTATTTATTTACCTTCCTATCGCGTTATAATATTTTAACAAACATTTATATTTTTCTATTTAAGTCCCTATCCAGTAGGTGTGGTATTTTCAGAACCGTCTACAGTCCTTCTAGTTCCTAAAATTATCCGCCGCATTTTTTCCACATTAAAATCCAGCACCTTAGTTGTCATCCTCGTTTACTCTTATAATTATTTTTTTCCGTCCTCCGGCCAGAAAGCGCCAACTTTGTGGCCGCTTCGCTAAATGAAATTTCCGCTTTCTGGCTTCGTCGAACAGAAAAATAGTATACTGACCTCGGCCAGTAAAATAAAAAAGCCTCAAATCACATTTTTGTCAACCTCGGCTTCGCCTCGGACGACAATTACATGTGATCTGAGACATTTTTTATTTTACTGGCCTTGGTGCGTAATGTACTAATGAACACCCCCTAATAAGTATATTAAAAAACTGTCAAACCATTTAACTAACATACTAAGCTTAAAAGCATTTCCTTAACGCCTTCACCGTTAAGACACCGTTGATGTTGTTTTTAACTTATAGCTATGAATTGTATCCAAATAGTCCTGCAGAGCCAGGCTAGGTGTAGCCCTGGGTACAATTCCCACGTGCAGTAATGCCCCTAATAGCACTGCTCATGGCCGCGTTAAGGCCTGTTCACCATATGCCTTTACAACACAGTCATAGAATGCAACTTTTTAAACGGAGAATCTATATATATAAATGAAGGTTGTGTTAGTTACTCCGTTTATAACTCAAGAACGGCTGAACCGATTTGGCTGAAAATTGGCGGGGAGGTAGCTCAGAACCAGGAAAAGGACATAGGATACTTAAATCGATTCTTTGCCGGGCGGGACGAAGTCTGCCGGGACCGCTAGTAATAGATAAGTCATCACTACGTATATGTGTGCGTAGATGTCTCCCCGTAAAAAGTACACTACTCTTTACTGGTCTTCATTTTTTAAATATGAACTATAATTGTGAAAATTAAAAGTATTATAAGCTATGTAGGTATAATGAAGTAAAGTATGGCGTACTTAGGTATTCCTACATTGGGCAACAATACTTAATAGTAAAAGTCTATAGCTAGGTTATTAAGGTAGATTATGTATAAATAGCCTCCCACTATACATTTGAATTTAAAAAATAATTCTTATTGAATTTGATTGAAGTTACGGAGACATATTTTATTAATTATAATTTAAACCAGGTACATTATTCCAAAATACCTTACAAGTAAAAATACTTGCTTAACGTATTAATGAGTACTAAACTACTTAAGTACCTATCGAATAAAACTTTTCTGAACTTATGATACAATAGATATTTAGTTGCATTAATTATGTTTGAGCCTGTAAGTACACAGAGTGTACAAGTGTATTCACTTCTTAACAAAACAAAGACCTTACGTATAAATCGCGTGTGTGATTTACTTTCCGTTTCAAATGATGCAATTTTATACTATTCTGATACTATTCATGGCATTCCCATACTTTGCACTCATAAATGTCATGATGCAAAACCACTAAAATAATAAATACCTAGTTAAAAAAACTAGAATAATTTAATAGTACCTGAAGATAAACACGATGTATAGATTTATGTGAAATTTAATTTTTTATTTGTGCATAACTATACCATTATTCTCGCACCTAACAACTTAAATTGACTAAACGTTTCATTATTTAATTATAATAATAAATACATAAAAGGATAAGGAATATCAAATGCCATTAGAGGCATATTTTGTAATATAATAAATCATACCTAATTTATTAACATAACATTTGGCTGATTTGACCTTTTGTCTGATCTACATGTAGCGTTAAATATATTTGGACCATTAAAAATTAAAAATTTAACAAACCCCCGACATAAAAACTAAAAGGCCCTCTTAAAAGTGTAACAATAATAAAATCTTAATATTAGTTACCTAAATATTAATATTTCTACAATGAAAACGTCATGTCGGGGGGACCGCTTTTCATTTAGGTGTACTTACTTACCTAATATTTACAATCTACCTAAACCTACGGTCCCCCCGACATGACGTTTTCTTTGTAGAAATATTAATATTTAGGTAACTAATATTAAGATTTTATTATTGTTACACTTTTAAGAGGGCCTTTTAGTTTTTATGTCGGGGGTTTGTTAAATTTTTAATTTATTTTATTATTTCATACTTTTTGTAAGTAGGTACGTAGGGGTACTACATATTATTATTTTTAACTAATTTCCATTTCACATGGTATTTCGTAATGTACATGTTATCCTCTTCCATTTTATACCCCACTCGGGTATATTTGTCGACATTGGGCTTACCATTTACACTATTACTCCCCATAATTTTTGAACTACTTAACCGATTTTGATTATGATTTAAATTTTGTAATGTACACGCGATCCTCTTTCATTTGATACCCCACTCGGGTATATTTGTAGACATTTGGTTTTCCATCCCCACTTTCACTCCCAATATTTTTTGAACGACTCAACCGATTTTTATTATGATTTCCATTTTGTAATGTACACGTAATCCTCTTTCATTGGATACCCCACTCGAGTATATTAGTAGACATTCATTTTTACATCCCCTCTTTAACCCCCCCTAATTATTAAACTACTGAGCCGATTTTTATAAAACATAGCTAAGAACACTCCCGACATATACACCTTTCAAACAAAAAAAACAGAATCAAAATCGGTTCATGCGTTAGGGAGCTATGATGCCACAGACAGACACACACACACACACACACACAGACACGTCAAACTTATAACACCCCGTCGTTTTTGCGTCGGGGGTTAAAAATAATATGCAAATCAGATGTACAAATAAAGAAGTCAGTAAAATTTAACATAATTTTTAGAAATTAAATAGGTATATAGTCTTAATGTAACAAGTAGACACAACTTATATAATAAATGTCCCAACGATCCTGCCAACAAATCGTTCACTGTTAGGAAGTTATACTATTCCCGAGTGACATAGGCTATAAAAAAAAGGAATCCGTGCGAAGCCGGGGCGGACAACTAGTATTTAATAAAATACTCATCATATTACCAGCCAATGTCCTTGCATATCAAGGAAGATCCAAATCGTGCGACAGCACAGGTCAGTTCGTCCTTATTATGCTCAAATCGTGTTTTTTACAAAACGTACTCATCGTTTTTGAATTAATTATAGGTAATTATAACTCTAAATGTGTTGACATTGAAGATTCGGTGTAATTAATCAATCACAATTAAACTATGTGAACTGTTATTACGTTTCGAATTATGACTTTTAAAAAAAAAAAAAAAAACATGATGAAAACCAACCCGGATGCTTGAATATTTAGCCACCTTTCTAGAGTGATTGGATAATTAGAAATAACAAAACGACTGGTTATTTTGAAATCACTTAATAGCAAATCAGTTTGCAGTGACAGAATAAATGATAGCACCACGTCATTAAACAATAACAATTTCTCGTAGCAATACTATTAGTGGACATCATTACTTTTTAGGGTTCTTCAGTAATATAATCTTGTAAGAATAGCCTTTGAAAATATGTATTTATCTGTAATGGTGTCTAATAAGAATAACACGACTGCGACCATTTTTTGACGGCCTGGTGGTCTAGTGGTCAGAGCCCCTGACTACGTAACCGGAGGTTGCGGGTTCGATTTATGCTAGGAGCAGATGTCACTGTGATGAGTACGAGCATCTGTACATGTGAGTCTTGGGTGTCCCATATGTTTATACGTCGCGTCGTCTAGCATAGGTATAGTAGGTAAAGGCATAGCTTAGTTTGGGACTAGATCAATTGGTATGAATTAACAAGGATACGTATATAACAATTTTTATACCCATGCTATACATTCCACACGCACTGTGCATGTACCTGATTTAGCAAAAATGCAACAAACGTAAACTCAAATTTAAGGTTTAATTACCGGAATGCAAGTAATCGTATTAGTTTAGTATAAAATGTACGGAATCTTCAAGTTACCCATCCCACTCGAACTTGAACAAATTTTTTCTACAGCCAATTCACCCCAAGTAGCCCGTGGAGTTTTATAAATCATTAATTACAATACGACGGTCAGTTAAAAGCTATTAATTTTAATTAACTCTAAAGAAACTTATTAACATCGTATCAAGACGCGAGAGAAAGCGGTTTCCTACTGTTTTACGCAGTGCACGTGAAATAATGAAATAATAATAATTTGATTGAGTAATAAATACTATCAACGTTTTGAAAATTTTATTACGAAATTATAAGTAGGTACGTACTACTATGAGATGGGGCCTTTATCAAATTAATATTATTACAGACAGAATTAACCTTACGTAACCTTAATACGTATGTAGTTTATTATGTGGAATAGTGAAAATAAATGTACCTACCTCCTTAAACATTCATAGCAACATAATCTAAACTCTAGCAACTACATATAGGCATTTCGGGATACCCAACATAAATATAGAATAGCAGTTTGGTTTTAATTTTATTAAGACAAAATAGTATTTTTTCAACAATTAATTTGTATCTTCATACGCTTATCGCTTGTGCTTGGCGCCATCTATCGGGCGAAGACGCGGCGTCTCGTTCGCATGACCTCTTGCCTCACTGTCCAATCTCTAATTACACTGTGCCAAAATCCGTGTACCTTACCTCACTCATACGAAATCACCAATCACGTACAGCCTCAAAACACAAACTCAAACAAAAGACAACCCTAACACCTTCAAATTACGATCTCGTGTCATATTCCCGCCGGCATCCACAAGTTTGTAGTTCATATGTCAAGCGTTGATATTTAATTTGTCAATGTTTTCGATGACAGGCTTGTTATTATGTTTCGTTTTTTTATCGAAAGTGTAGAGGTGAAAGATGGGTTTTACAGTATAGTCGGTATTGAGTGGTCGTTAATTCGTTGGGAAGCAGGTAGCTTTTTAATTGAATTGATGTTATTATTTTTTAATTTGGACACTCGTAAAGCAAATTATCGTGTTAGTGGAAAATAATTGAATTCCCACAGAAACTTTGACAATTAGAAATATATTAAGCCCACCGTATTATATTTTAAATTGACAACAAACAGAAACAATAATTATTCAATCAAGAAGATGGGCCGAACAAACACTAAAAGCTAACATAAAATCACAGAGCATTCAATCAACCAGCGCATTCACTTTACGACAGCCATCAGAATGCATATAAAATGTAAAACATCGAAATACTATAACGGAACGCGCATTTGAATGGTCCCTTTCTCCACAATTCCGCTGGTTCACGGCTTCAGGCGCCAGATTGTCTACATTCTTCGCTTTGTTTTACTCTGTGCGACCGTCGTGGTGCAGTCGTGAGGTCGGAAGGTCGTAGTGACTTAAATATCTTTTCAAATTTAAAATTCTTATTTCTCAATTTTCTCTTTTTTTGAAAACTTACATTTCACAATTTTTATATAACTCTAAAAAATCTTCAACAACAAGATCCTAATCCTCAGTTATATAACACAAGTCTAATTATTTTTTGAAAATAGCAATATAATTTATCACATCCGATTTCGCACAGACGTGTCAATATTATCGATGCCCCGAGAATTTGACAACGCAGCTGCTTAATAAACAACTAATAACTCCACACGAATTTTATGCAGTTACAATAAAAAAAAATCGTAACTCCACCGTGTCGCCGATGAGAATCACACTCCTCGTAATAAGTAGCAATATTTCGCTTGACATTTACTGTAGAATTTCAATTTTACGAGCGACGCCGTGTGATGGACGCGCACCGTCGTATTGTGCTGTCAATCCCAGATTCTTATTTGACTGTAGAAAATCAACGTTTTCCATCTTCACTCTATTAGAAATTAATTGGGAAATTTCATCAAAGAACCACCTTGGGTCGGCCATTTTGCAAGTAAAAACAGTCTTCTTTTTTCCAAGTTTATTGGTAACCAATACAAACCATAAACAAATTATAAAAAATATATACGCAGAGAGGTTTGCCGACATCACCGTTTTCTGACGTAGGTATGCAATTTGACTGCTCGCAATTCTATTTGTCCTTTACAGATAAAGCCAATAAATTACTTACATTTTCTTAGGTAAAATTATCCCAACAAATGTGTTTTCCATTATGGCAAAGTGCTGTTTATTTCTGAATAGGTCAAAGGTATGTTAAGTGCCATTAGGTACTTGTATTAAATGGAACACTTAACTTGAATCCAAGGAAAAAGATTAGTATAATAACACTTTTATTATTAAATGGATGAATGCAGCGGAATCATGTAATAACTAATGACTTTTAACTGTCAAGAAACAGCACTTAGGTGCAAAATAAGTACTTAGTTAAGTACAAACTATTTCGTTTTAATATTGACATGAACATAAAGTAGTTTATATACATGTGACAATATATGCTGTTAGTATTAAACAGTAATGCACCAATTATTTACGGAACAATGTCGCGTGAAGTCACGCAGCTTAATTACGCGCGTGCAAGATCAAGGTTGTGAGCTAAGAGTAGTAAGGGATAAGCGGTAGCGTTAGCGGATTTGCTAAGGAAAATTTATTAGTAAGAGACGTAAATATTTAATTTACCAATAGAGAAAAATGTTATAAGATATTCACATACGAATTTGAATATTTATTTATTTATAATTCTAGAAAAACTACAACTATTAACGTAATCTTACTTTGCAAACGACTATTTCGCATTCTAAACATAGCAGTTTTATATCCATTCACCTCACAAGCATCACAATATTAACAATTCTTATCAACTCACACCTTAGCTTAAGCAAAATCGCTTCAGCGCCGCTCGTGGTTCTACGCTTTTTCTCACCGTTCGCGCCACACGCACCGTGACGCGTGGGAAGTAGACCGCCGTTTTTCACTTTTACCCGCGATCGTCACGCTCGTTGCACTTGTGGAACGTTGCATAACGTCTACGTCTTTACGTCTACGTATTGTTTTACGTCACGCTATAATAGTACTTTTTTATGTCGATACTCAGCTGACGTGACGTGACTAGTCCGTATTGAATGTACATAATTGTAAGTGATAAGGTGACATAGTAATCTCGTACATTGTATAATTATGTAACATAAGCAGAGATCGCAATAGGTAGTGCCAATTTACCTAAACTTGGCGAGAGGAGATGACTAAGAGTGGTTACAACCACCAAAAATATTATTTATTTTTATTAAACGCGGGATTTCCCGGGATTTATAAGAATACATAATCGATATAGATTCACACTCAGGGTGTAATGGTTAATGAAATGTAATTGTTTACTGCCGAAACTTACGTTGAGAACTCAAAAGGTGACTCATACGAGTGGTCCGTCAGGCATAGGAATATAAACATTTTCTATATTCCTCAAAAGGATTAATACGTTTTATTTTACTTGTAAATCTTGTTACATTGATTTATTTTAAATTATGTTATCATGAATGTATCTTTCAGATTTCATTTGTAATGTATTGAACTAATGGTACAGATTTACAAAGTATTAATTCACATCATAAAATCATTAACCATTACACCCTGAGTGTGAATCTATATCGATTATGTATTCTTATAAATCCCGGGAAATCCCGCGTTCAATAAAAATAAATAATATTTTTGGTGGTTGTAACCACTCTTAGTCATCTCCTCCCGCCAAGTTTAGGTAAATTGGCACTACCTATTGCGATCTCTGAACATAAGGCTCTACGCACCTGTTGAAGTGATAGAATGATTTGTTTCTTAAACACCCACAAAATCTCCTTGATCTATGGTCCATAATAATCATCTAAAGCTGAGGTCACACTGCGGTAGCACGAAACCGCAATTTATTAAAAGTCAAAAAATATTGTAAACACATTTCCTAGTTATAGTAAAACAACACTTGTTCACCGCAGAGTAATAAGGCAGTATTGACCGCAAGTCGTTGTAGCGAACTGTAAAAAATATAAATAAACAATATTTTAGTATCATTCATATCGTATAGATCTTATAGTTTCGGAAAAAAAGCTGTGACATACGGATGGACAGACAGATACAGACATGACAAATCCATAAGGATTCTCTAATATCCCATTTAGCTACGGAACCCTAAAGTAGAAGAAAATATAATAGACATGATTTCGCCGATTAGGTATATAGATAGGTACGGAACCCTTTGTGCACGAGTCCGACTAGCACTAAGCCGGTGTAATTTTGACTATTTTGATGCAAAAGCATGAAAGGAACGCCTTTTCGTGTTCACCTTTAGCCGAGCACAGACTGTGTACAGTATTGTCTAGTAAAGATGCGATATATTTGATCTGTTAGGTACTTCAATTTTTATTGAAAACCAATCAATGAAATAAGCTTATTGTGTTTTCAAGTAACACTGTTTTCCAGCTAATAAACACACCTGTCTCAGTGAGCATGGTGCTAGTGAAGATGCAAGGCCTCTAAGATGCACTGTGCACGACCGAGCGCACAGGCTGTGTATAGAAGCGCCTTGGAACAGGTACCGGGAGTCGCGCACGAGCGATGCTCTAATTCGTGCATGTTATAGTTCACGAGGCGTCTTCATCGCTCGATGCATGCTCGATCTAGAGGCTACATATCCATGATACTATACGGTATTCATTTAAATATATTACAGATAATAATATTAAATAGTTGTTAATTTAGCGAAACTATCTATCGTCTACACTTTCATATAAAAGTAAAAATGCCTTTCCAGTGGATACGATTTTGTTATTTAAATCTTGTGTTAGTTTTATGCCGCCTAATTGACACGACCCCCTTAAGTTCTAAATTTCAAACTCGTTCAGATCAGAAAATTGTGTGTATAACATGATAATAAATGCGTTTCTTAGTATTTTGTTTATAACATAACTTGTTAAAAGAGAGAACGGACTCGTACGGTAAGTAATGTTGACCTCACTTACAAATTAAAAATTGTCTCTATGACACATCAATCATCATCTGTTATTAGAAATGGTCCGTGTTATGCATTCGTGTGTCAACCCACACCGAGGTAGTTTTGAGATATCGGCGTTTAAAGTTTTTTGAGAACATTCTTCTTTTTCCGCTTATTTTAAGCAAAAAAATATTGTTATGTGGTATCATTTTTTTTGTTGAAGTGCATAGATTAAGGATATAAATGTATTTATTTCAATACATTTATAATTAAATAGAAAATGCAGAAAAATGGTTAATGCTTAACAGCTATAAGGTTTATTACATTTAGCATTTATGTGCTAAGCCACATAACACTATGCAAAATTCTAATTTGTTCTTTTATAATGAATATATTTTACACTATTTTTTTGAAAATGTAAAATAATAAACATCTAACGTATTAAAACTTTAATGTAAGTACTTATTTATTTAGTTTTTATTGTTATAACATGTTTTAAATAACTATTTAAATTATAAGTTCTGCTAAAAATGAGAAATAGGTACAACAAGTTAACACTTATATTAAGTCAATTACTTAAAAATCTTAACCAAATTGATTTATTATTATTATTTTATTATATTGAATTAAACCAATAATATATACTTCCGTACCTAAAAAGTTAATAAACCACCTAAAAACCATTTTTCGAAGAGTTGTTAAATTGTGGCGACAATTCGTACATTCTATAAGTAATATTATTGTGTGTAATATTCTAATTTTTATCACACACGTTCAAATCTAATGATGTATATTATAAAAAAATATCGGGTAAGTTAGACTAGCGCACCAAGGGTTCCGTACTATAAATAACCTGTAGGTATATATATTTTAATGATGTCATTAAAATGTATGGTTTTCGTATTTTTTTCTTTATCTACTAAATTAATTCAAGATTCTGAGTTCACGAAGAGTACCCTATAGGTATTGATTCCCTAGCGAGTGTTGAACTTTTGTCAGA
Organism: Polylopha cassiicola; assembly: GCA_038024825.1. NCBI lineage: Eukaryota > Metazoa > Arthropoda > Insecta > Lepidoptera > Tortricidae > Polylopha > Polylopha cassiicola. The sequence goes on along the minus strand of CP149044.1, from coordinate 6,086,003 downwards.
CGCGGCATAAACGGCGGTTCTTTTGATTGCGTTGGCGATTTTTTTGTGATTATGTTACAATTTCAAGGGACGGTAGTCCTGAGTATTTGATATTACTATGAATATTAGTTTGATACCTACCTCCACGCGTTACTGAGGTAAAGGATCACACAGACAACAAAGTAATCCTGTAAGGGTTATTTTTTTTTTCTTTTAAGATACGTAACCCTAAAATATTTTATTTAATATGATAAAAATAATAATAATATAAAAATAAGTTGGATAATATTTTTAAGTACTTAATTGAAATAGTATTAACTTGTACCTATTTCTCATTTTTAGCAGAACTTATAATGTTATTTGATACATGTTATACAACAATAAAAACTTTAAATAAATAAGTACTTACATTAAAGTTTTAATGCGTTAGTTGTTTATTTTACTACATTTTCTAAAAATTAGTGCATAATATGTATAGGTACTTACCTATTCGTTTTAAAACAACAAACTAGAATTTTGCATTAATATGTTAGGTATGTGGCTTAACACATTAATGCAAAAATACAAATCTGACATGGGAAATAAGCAATAATGTGTTATATGTGGCTTAACACATTAATGCAAAAATACAAATCTGACATGGGAAATAAGCAATAATGTGTTATATGTGGCTTAACACATTAATGCAAAAATACAAATCTGACATAGGAAAAAAGCAATAACCAATTTTGTGCTCTAGAATATTCTACGATTTTTTTTTAACAAAATGGATTGCACTGCCGTATTCCTCATGATCTATTTAATAAAACTGCATTCATAACTCAAAACCCGATTTTTTGTGGGTTGACACACGAACGTTTAACACGGTCCATTAATAAGCTTACCTTTTACATTAAACTGTGCGTAATCCTCGATTACGTGCAATGAACAATAAAAGAATCGATCAATAATAGGAAACTAAATTGCAACTTCATGTTTGCAAAATGCAAAATCTTCAATATCATCATAAATAAATAAATGATTAGTACACGATATCAGGTCGGATCTCGTGTCGTCTGTCGTAGTGGGAACGCGGCACACGTTATGCCCGAACACGGCTGAACTTTGCGGAATCAGCGCATAAATTCATTTGTGACATGTTTGTGGGGACACGAATTAGTTGTGCCATTATTCAGAATAGACATTTTGTTAAGCCTTATTTTGAACATTTTATGCTCCCTACGAAGATTATTTTAGTAGACTGGCCAGTTTAAATTAATCTGTTAATATCTAGTCTTAAATAGATGGAGGATAGGTTTCTTTTCACATTCTACGCCTTGATGGGAAATTGTAAAGTCTATGTATGTAGTAGTAGTATTTCTATTGAATATCTGGGTGTGAGTGCATATAATTTGGCATAACAATTGATTAATAAAAAATAAATGAATCTAATCTAATCTATGAATTTAAATTAGTTATAATCCTTGAAGGAATAAAAAAGTCCGCACCAATTCTAGGCTGATATGTAGGTTTAATATGAATAAAATAAATAAAATAGCAAAAAACTTCTCCATTCCACAAAAATCGATTTGTAACCTACCTACCTATTTCAAAAATACATCTCAGAGAGAATTCCATTAGAAAATGACAGATTGCAGCGACTTGTTTTATATTCCTTTTGTTGAACTGACCGTCTCTTGTCTTAGTTATACTTATTAACGTTATTTATATGCGTTTGGAAATTTCCTATGAGAAAGTACCGAGGAATGCGAAATATGTAGAGATGTAACTTCTCGTAAATCGCAACCTACTTGTAGCACATTGTTTAGAAACGTCTTTTACTGCTTCTAAAATGGTCAAGTTTCAAGATATATGTACATGCCGGGATTATGCAAACACTTTTATTTCAATTATTTATTAGCGAATGTTGTCATTTATAATTAAGAACGATTCTTGAATAATGCTAACCAAATCAGATAAAAGAAACTTTAAGTTAACGCTAACAACACCTCACGGCCGCGTGATTAAACAAAACCAACGAATTAATATTCAGTTACGAAATAATCCGAAACCGATCGCACCTCGGAACAAACAGCCTTAATCTCGAGTTATTGGGAAACTAAACAAAATCCCAATTTACACCTCAATCTGAGTCCAAACAGAACACGCTCGTACTAAATACATTAAGTATGGAATTTGAAAAAGCTGTTAAATTCTGAATGTTCCGTCGCGCACTCTAACTGCTGCCCGCCATTGCCTTGTTTATGTTGATGTTCTTTTGTTTTGTGCTGTTAAAGAACAAATTCAATGACATACCGCTTGTGACAGCCGGCTATGTAGTTCTGTGCTAAATTCGAACTCTGAAAATTATTTTACAGACATTATGTTTTACGGTGCCTCGAGTGATTCATTGAACAATTTGATGATACTTGTTCTAACTATAAGTAACGAAATTATAAGTAGTACTTCCGTTAGGTAGGTACGGTATATTCGTTTGTTTCGATTATAATATAATCCATAATATATTATATCGTGCGCCTGAATAGGTAAACAGCAGCTTGCCTGTGTAGAAAGACATGTGTATGACCTCCTTGAATTTTTTGACCTCTTTACTCCAAAAATCTGTTTAAAGCTTAATCCGTAAAAGTAACAAATCACGCAATGGAGCAAACATACGCCCTCGCTAAGTGCCCCTAATGGCCGCGTTGTAATCTTCATAATCACGCAGGTTGTGGCTAAAACAGGTGTTTGTTAGCTTACCGTGTGTGTAATGTAGTTAGTAGAGGAGAACAGGTCGAATTGAGTTGAACGTATCCTCTTTACTGTTAATCTACGGTTTCGGAGAGAAAAAAATGTTGATTTTAGAGCGCTCTACTAATTCATCTACCAACTTTTTTTTTTATAAAGGAACTATAATACCTAATTGTCAACCGTATATGACTGAAAGCACTTCAAAAGAGAAGAACACATGTTCTTCTTTTCGCTTAAGAAAATTCTATGTAAACGGCAAAAATTTTCTTAAATAACAACTGTTAATTTAACGACTTTTATGAAAATCTTATGTTCATTCATATGCTAGTATTTTCAAGTGATCACAATTCTTAATATTTATATTTAAACAAACCAAACCTGATTATGACATTTGAACCGATAATTTCATATCACTTAGGCTACTTAAACTTTCCTTTATCTTATCATTGACCATCACACAGCCCAATAATCCATTGGCTAATCTGATACAGAAAAATTATCATCAAAAACAAATAAAAACACGCAATATCGTAAAAAGCGCAACAACATAAAATGTTATCTTCAATAGCAATTTAACCTCTACTGCGGGCGCGGTGATATCGGATCAAGCGAAGATCGCGTGTACCGACAACATAAAACATCAACATATAACACCAACATATTATACCAACATATAATACCAACATCACCAACAATCCCACATGAACACACCCGTGTTTTAATTGACGAACATAATCGGTTACATATTTCGTAACGTTCTATGTGTTTTTCTGATCGAACCGTGATTCTTTTAATTGAATCGATTTTTTTAATAGAATGTTTTGAACTGTTTCAAAATTGTATGTTTATAAATGTCACGGATTTCACGCTTTGATAAATAAATGAATGATTGAACCATAAAGTGTAATTTAAGGCTTTGAGTAAAGCACATTTTTTTTATAATTGCCTGAACTAAAATACTGGTTTTGATACGATGTTTTAATTTTTCGTTGATTTACCGCTATTATTGAAAACTAGAATTTTAGGGTTCAGCAATATTAGTGGTAAAAAAGTTTACACTTCAAATATTAAAAAATGTTTTGTCTAATGTTAAATTGAAGATTATTCTCGAATTCATATCAATACCTACTCTTGTAGGCACACAACATAAAAGTAAAAACATTAAAATTTTGTTTTCTAATTTCCAAGAACCTACATATTTAAACAACACATTCGTATAAATAAAAAGCTTTCAAAATAATATTACCAACTAGTCCTTAGATTTTTGCTGAAACCAGTTTAATCCTTACTAATATCATAAATGCGATAGTAACTCTGTCTGTCTGTCTGTTACGCTTTCACGCTAAAACTACTGGACCGATTTAAATGAAATTTGGTACAAAGAAAGTCTGGAGACTAGGAAAGGATATAGGCTACTTTTTAACCGACTGCAAAAAAAGGAGGAGTTTCACGCGGACGAAGTCGCGGGCAGAAGCTAGTAACACATAATTCTAGATGCAAAGATGTTTTTGCTATCCTTCCACCGCAATTACAGTCCGTTCTACATAACGAAGCGCATCTCGATTCCCACGACGGACCGACGGACACTTTCGGCGCTCTTAACAAGTTACACCTTCATTCCCTTCACGCTATTTATATTAGCACATACCTGTCACTTTGTTACAATGTTTTGTTTGGCACAGTTACAATTTTGTTGTCCGTCACACATCATGTTTTTGAGTTGTTGAACATACAGACCGAGTTACAGAATACAGTCAAATTGTTTCACTAGGCTTGCTTCAATTGCATGACAAACAAAAGCTTAGCTATGATTTGTAACGAAAGTTTCGAAGTAGATCAGAGCTATAATCTCATTAATATGTGTTTTATATATGACATTAAACTGGCAAATATTTTCAATTTTTTATCACCGCGGGAAAAAGGTCTTATCTGCAGCCTGTTACTGTGTTACTGATATAAACATATTTACTTAAGTACTCTCTCTCTCTCTCTCTTAGGTATATTAAATCAATCCATAACTAATTATCTGCATTAAACTGAATGCATCTTTCAACTATAAAATAGTGAAATTTAATACGCGGTCAGGTCACGGCGTAAACGTGTCAAAATCATAATTAACCTTTCTATAGTGTAGTATATTAATAATTGCAATAAAACACATATTTACATAGTCGTAAAGACGCGGTAACGGCGCCTGCGCATTATCGGAGCACGCTCATCTAAATATCGACCTATGCTAAGCGCGAGTGCTCCTAAACTTATTAAAGAAAGCAGATCTTTTTAACCGAGTTAAAAAAAAACAATCTATAAGTTTTGAAGCCTCTCTTCTGGAGGCTCGGCAACCGTTCGCTTTTGCAGTAAAGGCCCACCAGCTGGCAACACCGATTCAGTATTCAGTTCAAAAAAAATCTGTGTTAAAAAGGAAGGATTTTTTTGCTACCGCATAACTTTCGAGTAAGTGAATCGATTTTGATGATTATTCTTTTTATTTAAAATCCTTTGCTTCCCGTAAAATTCCATTTCAAATTGGTTCAGTTTTGATATTCGCACCCAAAATGAATACGATGAAGTCAGTTTTTTTTTTATTTCAATAACAGTAGACGTAGGTAATGTAAAATCTAGAGCATCCTCGTTGGTTACAGAAATACTGGCGTTAGAAAAACGTCAGTAAAATAATAAGTATATTTTTAATACCCTTTTAAAATGTTTAATATTTTACTTGTGAACACCAAAACCGTCGAACAAGATGAATTGAACGGAACCCCAAAACCTATTTTATTCTGTGTGAAATTTAATTCGACCATCACACTTACAGATCACAGATAATGAACACATTTAATGGCCTTTGTACGTTACTGTTACCAACATAACGATATCTTAATATAATTATAATGTTGCCGACTGAGAAAAATCCGCACATGATTATGTATTAAGCAATTTGTGTCGTAACGCGGGAGTTTTGTTGGTTCGTTTGCAAAATGTAATCTTTTTAGTGTAACCAGTTGATTCATCAATCAAAATGAAACTGTCATATTTTTGACTAGTTTTAATTTATTAATCTACAGCAATTTGCGCTGTAAAAGTAATGACTTCATTTAATAGATGCTGCTATCGTTTTTTTAATATTCTCGTAACGAAACAATAACAGTGCTAAAAAGTCAACTTAATCTGGAATATAAATGCATGTGACGTCACATTCATAGCAAATCTAAACAACTCAGTTATAATATAGTAAGACAGTATTACATTTAAGTGACATGAAAATGAGACGGACCGGGCGGCGCAGGCGGCGCGGGCGCAAGGTGCGTAAAAGTGGGTGCTAACTCTATCGTTCCGGTGTAGTGTGGCCGCCGCTAAATAATACTGGGGTGGCCAACAGTAGGAAATGAAGGTTTACTTAGTCATTCACATTGATTATGAAAATTTCCATTCTGTAATTATCATGGATACCTTCAGGTAGAGTCTATATGGTTATTGAAAATTAAGGGTGTTGGAAATAAAAAGTAAAAATACAAAAAATAATTTGCCTTCGAGAAAATACAGAAATAAGCATTAACGAAACATTTGACGCTTTCTATGTAAATAATCATAAAATGTATACATATCCTAATTTCTTCAGACCGGTGCGCATCCCATCAACGAGTGTGGCCAACAAAAGGCGTTAATTCGCGATCAATCTGAACTCGCTAATTTGGAAACGCGACTTTCGCCGCACTGTTTGCGCGATCATTATCGACACACGACATTCTAATACACTTGTTGGCCGTACTAGTTCACGATTGTTCACTTTCAGGGCCTCGGTAGACTAGTTGGTCAACTAGTTCACGATGTTCATAACCAACTCAAAAATATTTGGAACTCGATTAGAGGTGTTACATATTATTTATTATGTACTTAATTATGTACTTACCAACATTTGTCATCTGAAAATTAACAGCATAGGTATATCTGACAAATCTTTATCAGTTACTTAGAACTTTATATAAATTCATTAGCATCTAATTCGGTACAAAAAAAAATAAAAGAAAAAAAGAGCTTTTTAAAAAAATAACGTTTTAGTTCCGGTTTTCATTCCAAATTTACTCCCATTATAGAATCTCAAACGTTTGTCCAAACATTCGGCCGAACGCCATTACCAACACGCTAACAGATAAAGTGCAGTGCTAACGCTGTGACAATGCAGCATTTAGCGTAAAAACGCTACGAGCATTTAGCACAATGCTAGCGGTAGAAATGTTTCAAAAGACGTAGTTATGTTATAGGTCGAACGTGTGGCGGCATGCATTTGTGACTGTGGTGCGGTAGGTAAATTGTAAAAAGACGAAAGCACTTTATTTTTAAAGTACTCAGTTAGCTTTGTTACTATTTACTTATTGCTGTATCTATACATATGTACATATTAATAAATACCTTCTAACTTGTATTACATGGCTAGGAATAGTACCTATTGCCGAGCTAGTTTCATTTCAACATGCAAAAGGAGTTTTCTCAGAATTGTAAACCATAGTTACCTACAAACTTATCCTTCTCATCTGTCATTGCTACCTAACTTCCCAAAATACACAAAAATGAAGTCATAAATCCATCAACCCATGTCGTCAAATAAAAAATCATTTTGTCTTTGGTTCCCATTGAGAAAACAAACCTCAAGGGATTAAGATTCTCCTGATTTGTCATACTACCGTTTTGTTCTCTATTTTTATAGTGAATGAAGTCGTGAGACGTGCGGTCTAAGATTATAATGATTCGTATTGTTGCAGGTATGGTTTTCAATGCATTGTTGTACTAATCTGCCGTTTGGTAAGTCAAAACATGATACTTATTATCCTTAACAGGTACTAAAAGTTTTGTCAACTTTCAACAAAGATTTTAGACGTTTTCTTAGAAATGTACCTTCACAAAAGCGAATCAGTTTTAATCAATAGCGATACTCATTAAGTAAATGCATTTAATCGTGCTATAAAACAGCCTTTACTCTTTAGTACCGTGTAAAACAAACTGGATCCAATTTAAATGCATTCTAAAATCAGTTATTAGTTCAGCGTTTCCTAATGGGGATGGGCGGTCGTCGGGCCGAGCCGGGCCGACTCGGGCTCGCTTGGGTCGTCTCGGGTCACTCGGGTCGCCATAGACGCCGATAGACTTATGCTTCAATTGTTTTGCGCTCGCGCCGTGGTCTTTTTTCAAATGAGATATTGTTCACACCAGGCATCGCGAGGTATTTGTAGCGTGACTTTTTAATCGATTTATCTGATGTTTAACGATCTGAAATCGATATTGTTTTATTGCGGTGGTACGAGGCGTGAAGTGGTGTGGACACGTCCGTACATCTTTCCCGTTACGTCATTGGATTCCGATGTTGATGGGTTCTGGAATTGTCTATAATTACCGTTAATTTTCTACTTGGGCGCTTTATAATGTTGTAATTACTATTCATTTTATTTCATGCTCTTGTTGATTGGTAATATAACTTTCTTCGAATTACATATAGGTAATATCATTGATGATCGACTCGTATCTCGTCTGAATTGCACATTAACCCTTATGATCGTTTCTGCAGGTTCATTTAAATGTAAATTAAAGTTTTTGCGATTTCCATTAGTAGGTAACTACCTAGGTATACAGTGAAATTGGCGTCTATAGAAAAAAGTCAGGTTTTAAATTGAGCAATAGCCTCCCGTAATTAAGTAAAGGTTAAACTGCAATCAAGATGTAATTGTGTACAATCGCTTTTGACCCGCGGCTGCGAGTAATTTAATATCTCCGGACCATTACAAACAAACCCGCTTTTCAGTACAAAAAGGATTTATACACTGGATGTGGCGTTATAGTTAAACGATCACTATCATTTTTAATACTTCGAATTCTAGGGTCATATATTTTAATGTTATAGTTCTGATATATACATAATATTTTTTTCTAGTAAAAAAATGAACCCTTCAAAATTGACCCCCCTATTTAAAATTCATTTATTTACGTTACATGGGTGTTTTTGTCATGTGTGTTTAGGTGTACCAAATCTCAGTTTTATCGGTCCATTAGATTCGTAGCAATATTCCGAGATATAGAACCTTAAAATACCTTAACATATTATTTGCACAATATATAATTTAACTGCGTTGTATCAGTTAGAACCCCATAAGAGGTGTATTGTTTAATATTTGAGCACTTCCAGATACCGTGTCTATATTTTTATATCCTCAAAACAAGCCTAGCTGTAGGCGAGTTGTAATGTCTCAGTTTGATCCCGATCACTGTAATTAAAAGGATTCATTACAGATTAAAAGAACGCTCGCCCCCAAACAATCTTGTGTTTGCTTTATTTTAATTATTACTCTTAATTGATCTTAATAATAGAAATTTGGAGACTGATTTACCTATATAGTTTTCTGTGTACCTGTCTGAGTATCTGGGTTACCTACGTAGTTATAAATGGGGATAAAATTATATAAATAGGTATAGATTATTCTTCATCATGACGAATCTTCTATTAAACTTTACTAATAAATAAAGATCTGATCTGTCGTAGGTAGTGTTTTCAATACTTTCTATAGCAACAACTATAATTTGTGACAAAAGTAGCCTTAATGCTCATTCTATATAGATTATATTTATCTACGTGAACAGCTCTACTTAAGCTCAACTATCGACGTATTACAAAAGCTTTAATAACACTCATTTTGTTCAACACATAATAAAGCAATGCATTTGCGCACTTCTCGCCACTTCCCACATTATCTTTGCAGTGCTAGAAGTAAAATAATTACAAAGATGCACCTTAATGCACTGTAACAAAGCTCTCTTTCTTAAATTTTACCGTAAATAAAACGAGGAAAGTCCATCGGAGGTGTAATATCATCATTGCGGATAGTGCGGCGCCTGAAGCGTTTGGCACGACCTGTCGACTATCTCTTTCCACCCCATGGTTAATCGCAAATATCTGTCTCCCTCATATACACCTTTGCGTTGTCATTTTTGTAAATTGACCTCTGATCTTAAAATATAGAGATTACATTACAAATGGATTATAAGAAACGTGATATGTTTCACATTGTCATATGGAATGTATTATCCTAACTAATATTATAAATGCGAAAGTAACTCTGTCTGTCTGTCTGTCTGTTACGCTTTCACGCTAAAACTACTGGACCGATTTAAATGAAATTTGGTACAAAGAAAGTCTGGAGCCCGGAGGTGTAATATCATCATTGCGGATAGTGCGGCGCCTGAAGCGTTTGGCACGACCAGTCGACTATCTCTTTCCACCCCATGGTTAATCGCAAATATCTGTCTCCTTCATATACACCTTTGCGTTGTCATTTTTGTAAATTGACCTCTGATCTTAAAATATAGAGATTACATTACAAATGGATTATAAGAAACGTGATATGTTTCACATTGTCATATGGAATGTATTATATGATATAATTAATGACCACAAAAGGTCATTTTATAATAAAAAATCTACTTTGGAAAAGTTTATTGGACATTTTGTTAAGTTTATAACAAAGAACAGCTCTTAACATTAAGGGCGTCTATAGCTATGTATATTTTAATTCAAAAACAACATAAAAAAGCAAACCTAAAGAAGTTCTTACCTACTTTATATTAATTGTTAACTATTTATAAAACTTTTTTTTTTGAAATGCCAACAACATTTTTCCAATTAATGTTATATTCTATGCAAGTCGTACCGTGTTTATCTTTAGTTATCCGTCCGTAGTACTTGTTATCAGTGTTAGGTATAGGGCACTTACCTTAATGTATAATTAAGTCAGTACATAATTATAAAGTATCGCCATTTAACAGTTAATTGCGATCTTATGCAGAGGCGATAATGTGACGTATGTTTGTTTAGTTTTAGAACCTGTAACGGGTCATAATCATTGAATACGATACATCAAGATAGCCTTACTTACTTTAATTAAACAATAAATGGAAATTAAACATTGTAACTAGAATAATCTTGCATACAGTTGCCCACTACTTCCTGCGAGATTGTCGCAAATTTTTCGCAAGAAGCAGTGCGTGTAAAAACTGTAATAACATAACACGTGTACGTTAAAGAAATTATAACACACGAGATCGTAATGTGTGGAGTAAGTATAACAGTGTATTGTAGTATAGATAGCGGTGTTATAAATCATAGTGCCCGGCGAGGGCGGGCTGTGGGCGGCGGCGTGAGAACCGCGCCGGCCTGCAGCCTCTAGCGCACGGACCCTATGCCTAGGCCATCCAAATCATGCACTAAAATTACACCCGACACAATTAAAAGGAACTTATAATGAAGCTAATAGAGTATCAACTTGTGGAACAAATTAGGTATTTTAATTTACGGTGGTAACATCCTAAAAAAATTAAAACTAGCCAACATTACGTTGTTTGAAACTGCCTAAATTGTTATTAGATACTTAAGTTACCTAAATACTAACCACCTAACTACCTAATCAAAAGGTTTAAAACCATTACTGAACTCAGAGGAATACCTGCAGTTCTTAATAAAAATAAAAATAATGACTTAATGACTTAAAGCTGCAATTGTATTAATAAGGACATAGTAGGTATATTAGATTATGAAATTAATGCTATAATACAGTCTCTTTATCACTATCATTAATAGTGTCGATAGGAGACGAAAATGTGCCGCAGACAATAGCCCTCGCCTGCGTAGGAGTGTTTAGACAATGACTCAGAGCATTAGTTAACTTTAATCTGTTTCGGATTATTAATAACGACGATAAAAAAATAATTTTACACACTTTATGTACATAAATCGTTTGGATCTTCTGATTCTGTTGCTGTTCCATAATTAATGAAAGTAATTTTATTACAACCTAGTCAAAACTTAGGCTTAATACTTAAAACTCACTGTAAGTCCATTTTAGGCTTTATTTTAACACGGTCTTGATCCTTAGGTATTTAAATACTGATGACATAAATATGATAAACTGATAACACGTACATTTCCATTCTTGATTAAAGATTTAGGTACCTACTCTAGTAAAGTAGATAAACGTACAAAGAGAGAAATAACAACTATCCGTTGATTATTGTATTTTTCTGATCATCATCAGCCCGTCGCAGTCCACTGCTGGACATAGGCCTCTCCAATTGCACGCCACTTTGCTCTATCTTCGGCTGCTCGCATCCAGCTCCTGCCAGCCATCCTACGCAAATCGTCACTCCACCTTGCCTGAGGACGTCCTACACTACGCTTGCCGAGACGCGGTCTCCACTCTAGAACACGTTTACTCCAACGGTTATCGGTTCTTCGGCTAATATGGCCAGCCCACTGCCACTTTAGCTTGCTAATCCGGTGGGCTATGTCGATGACTCTGGTTCTCTGCCGAATCACCTCATTTTTGATTCGATCCCGCAGAGAAACGCCGAGCATAGCCCTTTCCATAGCCCGCTGAGCGACTTTTAATTTGTGAACCAGCCGTACCGTCAGTGTCCACGTTTCGGCTCCGTATGTCATGACGGGTAGGACGCACTGATTGTAGACTTTCGTCTTCAGGCACTGTGGGAGTGACGATATGAAGACTTGACGTAGCTTCCCAAACGCTGCCCAACCTAACTGAATTCTTCTATCCACCTCATCCTCGAAGTTGTTTCTACCTAACTGTAATGTCTGTCCAAGGTAGACATATTTTTGAACAACTTCGAGAACGGCGCTTTTCGTGTACCGCAATTGGTTCCGGTAGTACATGTTCATTGAACATGACCTTGGTTTTGTCCAAGTTCATCCGTAGGCCAATGCGTACAGAAGAGTCAGCCAGATCATTCAGCATCTGTTGTAGGTCCTGCAGCGTTTCTGCCACGATGACGATATCATCAGCAAATCGCAAGTGAGAGATGTACTCGCCATTTACTTTGATGCCACGTCCTTGCCAGTTCAGCGTTTTGAACATATCCTCCATTGCATTTGTGAAAAATTTCGGGAGATAACGTCCCCTTGTCTCACACCGCGATGCAATGGTATAGGCATTGTTTGCTGATTCTGGACTTGGACGGACATGGTAGCGGCTTCGTATAAACATCTCATCACTTGGATGTATCGCCAATCGACTTGGCATCGTTGCAGGGACTCCAGAACAGACCAGATCTCGATCGAGTCAAAGGCCTTCTCATAGTCCACAACTGCTTAAACACAGGGGCTGATTATACTCTTCGGTCTTCTGTATAATCTGCCGCACTGTGTGGATGTGGTCTATGGTGCCGTATCCGCTCCGAAACCCAGCCTGCTCCGGTGGTTGGAATTCGTCAAATCTTCGCGCAAGACGGTTCGTGATTACTCTTGAGAACAGCTTATAGACGTGGCTTAGAAGGGAAATGGGTCGATAGTTCTTCAACAGGGTTTTATCTCCCTTTTTGAAGAACAAGACGACCACACCTCTACTCCACATCTCTGAGTTCTCCTTCAAACAAGACGGCGTTAAAGAGTTTTTGGAGCTCCTAAGTATAGGTTTACCTCCTGCTTTTAATAACTCTGTTGTAACGCCATCTTCTCCAGGGGCTTTTCCGTTTTTGAGCTGTCTAAGAGCGATCTCGATTTCGCCAATACTGACTTCTGGCAGGTCTTCGCTGTAGTGGCGTGTTAAAGTGGCTCTAGGATCCTCATTTCCGGGATCAGGTCGAGATGCATGCGAAGCGTACAACCGGCCATAGAAGTTTTCCACTTCGGTTAGGACTGCCGGCTTCGAAGCAACGACTTCTCCAATTTCTGTGGTCAACTTCGTCAGGTGGCTTCTTCCAAGAGATTGTACAAACACTTTTGCTCCCCGGTTTTGCTCGATCGCTCTTTCGATCGAAAGAGTATTGAAGGACCGAAGATCGTGTCGTACGCGTTTACTAATCTCTCGGTTTAGAATCCGTTTCTCTGACGAAGTGACGGGTGGGTTTTCACGTCGTTTCTTCATTAGCCCTAAAGTCTCTTCCGAAAGCTTCGACTTCCTGCCATTACGTTGCATTTTACAGAATCTCGTACCTTCTTCCCTGAGAATCCGAACCACATTTTCAAGGTTCTGGTCAACGTCAGTTGTGGTTTCCACGGCAGCGAATCGGTTCTCCAGATTGGACTGGAACGTTTCAGATCCCATCATAGTTTGGAGCAAAGTTGGTCGGAGCCTGGCCTTCATCAAGCGAACACGTTCAGCCCTGAAGTCAATATTCAAGAGAGCCTCGGACGAGTCGGTGATCGCTTCCGGTATTGAACCTATTGATCACAGAGACGTCTCTGAATATATGCTTTTTGTCCGTCATGATGAAGTCGATCTCGTTTTTGTCACAGTGCCCGGTCTTTGCCACGTCCACTTCCTTTGGGGCTTTTTCTTGAAAAAGGAATTCATCAAGAAGAGCCCCTCGCGTTCCAGGAAGTTGACGAGCATTTGCCCCTATGATTTCTGCTCCCATATCCATGGGATCCTACTACCGATTCGTTACAATTTTTGTACTCCCACTTTAGCGTTAAAGTCCCCCATGACAACGTTGTAATGGGTCTTAGTAGTGAAGTGAAGGGCCCTCGATATGTCATCGAACATAACCTCCACCTCATCATCCGAGTGTGTCGAGGTCGGTGCGTACACTTGCACCACCTTGAGGCTGTACCTCTCGGTGAGCTTGATGATGAGGTACGCTACCCTATTCGACACACTGGACACTTCGACAACATTGTCAGCCAGGGACTTATTGACCAGAAACCCAACGCCACCTTGAGATTGTTGGTCTCCCTCTCGGAAGTACATTAGGTGGCCTGATTCGAGAGATATGGTGTCCTCCCCCTCTCTTCGGACTTCACATAACCCCAATACGTGCCACCTAATCTTCTCAAGTTCTACCTCCAGTTGCGCCAGATGCGAGTCGAGCCGTAGCGTGCGTCCGTTGTACGTCGCCAGGGTCAGTTTGCTGTGATGGCCTCCCGTAGCCCGGGGATTCTTCGCACCCCCCGTCCCACCGTTACCATGGTCGCCACCGTGACCAGGACTAGCGGGACCGCCGGGAACTAGGGGCCGTGGTCTTTGGTGTGCCTGCATGGAGGTAAAAGCCCATAATCGCCACGCTGGGCAGGCGGGTTGGCGATCGCAGGGCGTAGCTTCTTGCTTCGATGACGCTGCTGCCCGTCATCGAGCGGAATTTAGCTACGCCTATGTAGGGTGGATATACCGCCATCAGTCGGTCGCCAGAGCCTCGTTCGTTGGACAGCAGGGTGCACCGCGTGCAGGTGAGGTTGGCTTGGGGCGAGTGATGATGATGGTTTCGCCCCCTCTCACCCCATTTTTCTGATACAACCTAAAAATTACCTATTTAAAGTACAGAGTACCATCAAATACTGGCATAGAATTTGTATCTAATAACCATACCACTACTACTTTGGTCGACTATTTTAATATAGGTACCTAGTGAAAAACCGTACCTATTTTACTTTTGAAGCTTAATGGTATTTATACAAACAATCATAAACAAAAAGGTTCGCCGACAACCTCATCGCAGATGGCAACATTTCCTGTCTTTTCCCAAACGCTCCAATTCCGTTTTCCCCGGGTCGTGTGTGTGCCCGGGCGCGGCGTGCACACACGTTTGGCTCCGAGCGCGGGTTCCCATGTATTACCTGCGTTTGCCGACGTGATGGGGGCTGGCTAATGTTGCCACTTCAATGATATGTTTGTTACAATTGTAAACACTACTTTGCGGTAATGTCTGTAATTTTGACGGCAATATTCTGTGTGTCTCTTCTAAAATTTATTGATTCCGCATTGATTCATGGTCCTGAAAATAGTTGGTGGTTGCGTTTTGCACCGATATAACCGATGGTTCATAAAAATATATTGTGGTATTAAGAGTAAGTAATGCTAGGTTTAAGGCAAAATGCAGTAAAACCTTTCAAATCCAGCATACTTAGAAATAAAATTATGAATATGCAAGGAGATTGAGATGAAAATTTATTAACCCTTGGCTCCTAACTCATAACCGTTCGGTAGACCGTCTCGAATTTCACGATCCCAACAAATGTCCATCAGCATTTTTACAAAGTAATGTGAAATATAAAAAACAATGTTATTCAGATGTTATCTTGATTCTAGTTCTATTTTAAGAACTAGATCATCAAGTGAGCGCTAGTCGTTATGAGTACACTCGCTCGTGCTATTTGCATATGGATTTTTAAGCGTTTTATCCTAAATGATATTGCTTGTTAATTAATTTAATCGTTAGGACAATGAACGTTTATATTAATTCTTAATTAGTCTCCGCTTTTCACTTAAATATTTTGTTTTCATAACTACGTCATATGACACATAATTTCAATTAGATAAAAGAATTGGTACTTTTTTATTAATCGATTATGCATCCTTTCGGAAAAGCCTAACAAATTTTCTAGGTTTCATTTAACAGCGCTTACAGTTTTCCATCAACACGACAACAGAACATTTGTCATCACTTTCAATCGTCAAATAGCAGTATAAATAACTCAACATATTTTAAATTCTTTAAATCAAGTTCATTATGACGTATGCCAAAGCCGACTGTACTTAAAACCTAGGCGGGGCGATACGATCGCACGACTAGCGATAAAGAGTGCGACAAGCGATACGATCACCAAACACTGTGTCATAACACCGCGAGTTTATGTACAGATCCCATCTTCATCGCGTCTACGTCATGTTGTCATCGTAAACTATAATGTAATTGGTTATCATTTGATAGACGTTTTTTATCGCTTTAAACGTAATTTCTGTAAAAGATAAAATAAGTCCAGATTTATTTTACTAGTTGTTTATAGAATCATTTGAAATAAGTAGGTACCTACCTCATGTGACTGAGATTTTGGGTACTATTTTACATAGGTATTCTCTCGTGTGTAAATTTTCAACCTTTGAAAAATTTATTTTTTTATCCTTTTCTGGAATTTGCATTCTTTTTTAAAATGAACACAAAAACATTTCAGATCGGAGCAAGGGCTTACTTATTTGTAGTATTTTCTAGAGATCACATCAAAACGTCCAACAGAGAAAACAAAACGCAGAAATATATACGGGACGCGATTCCATGAAACCCTTCGATAAGCTCGCTTGTTGATAAAGTAAACTATACCGAGTACAGAATATAATAAAGTTGCGTTTTAAACGACAAACGAAACCCACCCGCTGGGCGCGTTAGCAGTTCAACTTAAAAAAATAAAATATCAATTTTTAAAATAATAAAATCTTAGAGCGGTCACACCGCGTCACTGAGACAAAATTATTTGATTAAGTCTCAATACCGCTGCCGTTCGAAATTGAACCAAACTGGTATAAACTTAAGGGTGTTGTACAACCTCTACGATGACAAATCGAATTAGCCAGGAACGTTGTAAGGAACCGCATAAATTCGTATAAAAATGTCAAAAATGAATTCTCGAGATCGTAATCGCGATAAACTTAATAATATCGCGATGAAATTCCATATAAATTATTAGTGCGTTTTGTTTCGAATTAGTTTATGGGGCGATTTCGTAGATCTACTTTTTTGGGTGCGCCATAATATGTTACACTAATACGGGTTTAGTAAACAGCGGATTAGTTTTTTTGGACATATTTATAATTTGAAATCATAATGAACATTAGTTTTGATTATTAACAATATTTTAATACACTAATAACATTTCATCAAACCCTTTCGGGTTTTCTGACTGTCACAGAAACGGTCTCTATTATGAATATAGTACCTATTGATAAATTTTTTATATATCATTTTATGATCTACATTTTTATCTCAGGCAATTTTATGGTAAAACTTAGGTCCATCGACCATCTTGGCATCAATCGCAAAAAAAAAAAAAATATCTCTTATATTT
This sequence comes from Polylopha cassiicola, assembly GCA_038024825.1. NCBI lineage: Eukaryota > Metazoa > Arthropoda > Insecta > Lepidoptera > Tortricidae > Polylopha > Polylopha cassiicola. The sequence goes on along the minus strand of CP149044.1, from coordinate 6,068,464 downwards.
TATTCCACGCACCGGAATAGGGAACTTTTCAAAGGTTATATTTAAATATGTTTTAAACAACTTCATTTCCATTACTCGGAATAATATATATTAAATGTGAAATCCGATCATATCCTAGTTCGATTCCCCGCAATGCACCGCGCCAAGTGCACTCGGCACACTCATGTATAACGCGCGGTGCATCGCATTATACCTACTAGAGATACCCCATTACAGCCGCGCGCCACAGGTGCATTCTTTATGTACGACGGGTCAGGGCACTAACAGTATATCCCACCGCCAATTATTTCACGAATTATTACCTCAACATTCGCACATAACCATATTACTGAGATATTGCCTATTGCCATACTCCAAGCAGGTGGTTTTTTATTTTACGTTTATTCTGTTAATGCCCAGGTTTATTGCAATTGACATGTATAAATTAAACAGTTTGTATTTTATCTACGTGTAAGGACTAGTTGAGTTTCTTTTTAACTTTTAATACTCTGATATCTTACATTTGAGGCAAGTGGTAAAGTCAGCTTTATTTAGTCAAAATAACTAATTTAGTTGTTAGGTACTTAATAGTTGAAATATGTAAACTTAAATTTGCCTTCCAATAAAGATTTTCAATCGATAATTCAATGAAACAGGCATTCAAATCTAAAATCAGAGACAATAATAAAAACGAACTTGTCTTATATGTTAAGGTTAGAATTAAGTGTCAAAAATATTTCGCACATTGATACCAAAGTACCAAATGCGAAGCGAAAATGAAGACATATGGTAATCCGCGTCAGTCGCGGAAGATCGTAATAAAATGTAGGTTTTGGAACGGTCTGTAAGAATTAGCATACAATCCGCGACTCAATATGTACGATAGATACTAAACGGGAGATGAAGGAAATGTACAGAATGCCAGCCGGCTGCTGCCACAGTGTACACGTAATGAAATTATAAAATCTCGAACATATTCTATAAAGAAATAGTAGGTAATTAATTGTAAAATTAGACAACTTTGCTAAATACCTACTTTGTAAGTATAGGTTGGTAAAGAATTATCTTAAGATTTATGCAGTATATTATTATATAAATATATAAAGCGATATATAAAACAATCGTAACACTTTTTATATAAGATTATTATCATTGTAATATACTTAATTACGAAATGATGATTTATGTAAACCGTTAAGCAAAAGTAGGTAGTGAATAAGCTGCCAAAATTACACCCAAAAACCTTCATTTAACTACCTAGTTTATTCTCTCTAAAATTATTTACTTTCGCGACAATATTGTTCGCGAATATTGCGGAACAGTCCACGCGTGAAAGGTTGGACTCATCCCGTGACCTGCGCAGAAAGTGCACCTTAGTACCATTTAGTAGCTTAGCCCTTGAATACCAACACAAACCAATCCTAACTCTATTCATATGTGTATAGAGTTTAAATTAAACACCCACTATTTTCAAATTTCTGAAGACTGCATGTGAAACTCTCAGACGAATTTCTACTTTAAGTCTCGGACAGACGGTCGATTATAATAAACAGATGTTTTCAAATTTATGAAGATTCAGGTGAGAGTGTTAAAGCAATTTCGCTTTTGTTACCAATGGGATAGAGGCTAAGCTATACGAGTTGCACTAGAAAGTCTGACTCCAATAACCCTGGTTGAGTAAGTAATAGTAATTTTGATTTCGTTTCAAAGGGAATTCATTAAACCTAGTCGGTCGTTAGAAAATAAACATAAAACTGGTTTAATTTTAACTATAAATCATATAATCATAAAGATTTCTACAATTAATTGAATTGCAAATTTCTAAATACATTAAAAGTATTAAAAAGGGCACAGCTATTAATCCACAGCAAATAAGACAAGTGGGATCTATCGTAGAGAGTAGGTAACAGAATAAAAAAGAACCTACTACTACAGCCAGCAGTATAAACTCCTAATTACAGTCAGGATCCGAAGCACGATGACGTCACGTAGGGTAGAATATCATGTTATTGGCACAGTTGCCGCGTCCTCACGGTTACCACACTTCCGCGCGCGCACCGTGACCGTCCTCCACTCTGACAGTGTACAGGCTGATGACTTTAACGAAAACATACAAAAAAATTGCAACCTACATATACTTACATAGAAGTTTAAGTTGAAAAAAATTAAATATAATAAATAGAGATATCAGATATAATTAATATTAGGTATAATTTATTCCCAAAATCAGCCTGTTATCTATCTATCGGCAAGTCGTCAAGAATCAATCACAAAAATCATAATTATAAGTTATTTAAACAACGCGCAGTTATAAAAAATATATAAAACTAAAACTGTATTTCATCTCTGTAAACCCAATTCTATTTAAACGCAGTGTAATTTTCCATCACCCTATATTTATGACGTGTCCAGTAGACGGTGTAATCTAACATTTGCATCACCTGCATCCCGGACGGCACAATTGTCGTCGACGTTGATAATCGACGACAAATCACACGCTGCGCGTAACTCAGCCGTGACCGACCAAAAACGCATTGTGCTAAAATTCATCGTAGATGTGCAGTTATTAGCAACTTTACCTTAACAAAATATCGAAGTATCAATTGCTGTTAAATATTCCATATACTTACTTCAATCTTGAACTGTTTTTAAAAGTCCTTATTCATTAAGGACTGGTAAAAATACAATAAATTATGCAGCAAAATATTACAAATCTGAAAGCGAATACATATAAAATACTATTATATATAAAACGATTGATATCTGCTTTGGTTACGACGCAAGGACATTACATTATATATGTTAAGCACTTGCCTAGGTATCGGATGAGGTAAAGTGATATTGAAAACAAAGAACAATAATTATACGAAATAAGAGCTGGCTGCTCGTATTTTGACATGCGCTATACTTTTAGATAGGGTTGCCAGCCGTCCGGGATTCCCCGGATTTGTCCTAGTTTTAAAGGCGTCCGGGGAGCGTCCGGGACGAACTTTCATTGGCGTCGATGTATGAAAATGTAATTTTAATAGCTTTTTTAGTCAAAAAACTATCGACCATGGTTTATGATTACATGTCCGGGTTCTGAGCTCCAAAATCTGGCGATTTTACGCGGCTTGTCCGGGTTGCCAAATTTTAAACATGGCAACCCTACTTTTAGAGCAATAATCCACGTGTCGTCATGATGAGCTGTCATTACACAGAAGGTCGCGTCAAGGTTTTGCAAGTAAACCATTTGTCAATGGAAATGTAATATCAAGGCGTGGTTATATGGACTTGCAATATTTCTGAGGTCATATTGAAAGGTTTTTTATTGGATTGTTAAATTAGTGACCACTCCTTCGTGCGTCATGGTTTTATGTTAGTTACACCTCTTTCGCAATTGATGCTAGAAATTTGTTTTTGAACTAAATAGTTATAGCAAAGGTTTTACATCTCACTTATTTATAGCTATTTGATTGATGGGATTTCTTTATTGGAATGAAATAACTTTAAACGGATTTAACTCGCGTATTTTATTTTATTGGCTGACGTTTCGAAGCCTTTACAGATTCCATAATCGTAGAACGACTGAGCTGAGAATAGTCTTATGGTAAAGTCTTTTCTTTAGCATAAGACTATTGTCAGCTCTGTTTACCGAAAGTCTATTTATCATATTTGCATCCGAAATCACATTCAATCTTAGAGAATACATAACTGGAGGCGGCTTCGACAGGCGTTCCCCTCTGCCAAGGTATAAGATAAATTATCTAACGCGTTTGTAAAAACTGTTTTCAAACAGGTCACTTTGACAGTGTCACAATCGATATCGAAGAGAAAAGAGCTCCAGAAAAATGTCTTCCTGCGCTAAAATAAGTTGCAAAAATCCATCCACTGTATCAGATATACAAAAAAACAGTATTTCCTTTCATCTGCAGATATTTTTTTTGTTCGTTAATTGTTATTTTTCAAATAATTATTTTCTCATTCACCACGCGAGAAGCATCGATTTACGCATCGATTACGTTTTTATTCGTTTAAAATCGCTTAGAAAAATTTTATGATTGTCTATGGTCAACAAACAGTAATGACACACATTTAAAAAAAATTTGCAGAGTAGTGTATCCGATACTAGGCGTTAATTCCTTTGAGTTAAAAGCGATAATAGCATCCATGATCAAAATACAGTTAGAGATGTACTTACTGGACAATATCAATGTCGATGAATTTACAGTACAGATGATAAGAAGTACGCGTATATTTCAGTATATCAGGTATTATTTTGTTAGAATATTGTATTTCTTTATTCTAATTTCAAATGGTTTAAGCGTACCAGCAGCTTGGGATTCGGTTGTCTACTTTGTAAATTTTTTTTTAATTATGGTTGTTGATATTGTTATCTCTCCAGCTCAGCTGTAATAGACATCTGCCTATTTTTTCATGTTAAATATAGTAGGTAATTGTAATTGTTTAAGCATTATTACTAAAAGAAAATGACTTGTTTATTGAACTACGTAGTAACTAAAGTTCAATTCTATAATAGTATGAATTAAAAGAAGTAAATACATTATTATGTATGAAGTTAAGATAATTATATTAAAATATAAATTGGTTGATCCGCCATTTTTTGTCAAATATAGATAAATGTATCGACAGCCACTTAATCAAGCACTATGTAATCGGTTCAATTTGGCTACTAATACATTTCAAACTTGTGTACGGATACGACGTTTATAGTCTTGTTTTTGCTAGTGTGAATAAATTCCGCCTAGTGTTGACAGTTTCTATTAGTATGCGTGTGTAACGATGAGAATTATTTTTACATCAGTGTGCAGTTTTTTGTATGTGTTCCTACCTCGTCCCCCGCTAAAAGTGGCTAAAAATTTTGTATGACGAATAGTGTCGAAGCCGCCTCCAGTTATGTATTCTCTAAGCATTCAATATTTATAACTAGTAGGTATACAAAAATTTCTTTTGTTACTTTCTTTTTTTGTACAAAAATTTTATATGAATATTTCGATTTTTGAGTGAAGTATCGAAACGCTTTATTTATACAATATGTGCTCCAAATCAATTCGCCATATATCAAGATTGCCACCGACAAAGTGGTCGATTCGTCGGCCGACACTTGAATGCGATCTCATACATATTGAGCGACTGATCGATGGATCGATCGCCCGATGGATTAGGCCCCTGGTATATTATTGCTCCCGTTCCGCTGTATAAATATGTATTTTAGGCGTCAAAGACTTCCCGGTGACAGATATAATATAAAAATAGATACGTCACGCAGTACATTTTTTACGCATTTCTTAACACGTAGTTAGTGTCATCGTTCTATCATTATGTACTTATGTATATATAATTTGTATATACGATATGTTAGTAAGTAAACGTTAAAAAATTAGCTCTCTCTACTCGATTTCTAAAATCCTTACATATCTATAATAACAGTTTCGTTTATTTATTATTTTCTGTTGCCTTCGCGATTATAACACACGAAATAATGAAATAACTATACCTTACGGATTTAAATCTCGTACTTTATTTTATTAGTCTATCGTCTCAGTCATGCTACGAATATAAATAAATAAATAAAATAAAAAGCCTTTTTATTTCTCTTACTTACATTACAAAAAAGTATTACATTTCTGCTTATCCTATTATTTTTAACATGCAATGATAATTTGATTTTACATAAAAAATACTATACTTATCTTATTGATTCTACTTAGGTACTAACATTTAATATATAGTAAAATTGTTTTTAATTTATGTGAATACATTTTAATTTTAATTATTTTTTCTTTTAAATTTATCAGAGAACCCCTCCTGTGAAGGTAAAGGCCTCCTCCAGTGATGACCATTTCTCTCTGTCTTTTGCAACTTTCATCCAGCCTTTTCCTCCTATTTGGGTGATGTCGTCAGCCCATCGCGTTACAGGTCTGCCTCGGTTTCTAGTCCCCGTAGGCCCTGGCCATGAAGTTATCCGTGTTGTCCAGCGATCATCGGTCAGACGGGCTACGTGGCCTGCCCATCGCCATTTTAACTTTTGGGCATAAGATAGTGCATCGATAACATTTGTTTTTTTGCGTATGGTGGTGTGCCGTATTTTGTGAATTTTTCTTATTTTCAAGATGCTTCTCTCCATACTTCTTTGGCAAGTTGTTATTTTGTTTCTCAGACGTTTCGTGAATTTCCAAGTTTGGCAGGCGTATGTTAGGGATGGTAAGAGACATGAATCCATAACTTTTTTCTTTAGGTGTAATGGTAGCTTGCCTTTCATAACCTCTTTTTGAGCCCAATACTTTTTCCATACACCTGCTATTCGTCTTTCTATTTCGAGGTCATTACTATGTTTTTGAAAAGAGATTTGCTTCCCTAAGTAAATGTAGCTTTCGACGTATTCCATTGGTACATTATTTAGAGTGATTACATTTTGTATACTATTTGTCATTAGCTTTGATTTGCTTAGGTTTATTTCTAAACCAACTTCAGAGCTTTCCTTTTGCAGGGCCTCTATCATGGTACTTAGTTGGGTACTATTTTCAGATAGTAGTACTATATCATCCGCAAATCTCAAATGGCTAATGCGTTTGTTGTTTATGTGTAATCCGACTTTTTCCCAGTTTAATTTACGTATAACATACTCCAGTACTGCTATAAATATTCGTGGCGACAGTGGGTCGCCTTGTCTTACTCCCCGTTTAATTGGTATAGGCGGTCCTGTTGCCTCTAGCCTCACTCTGCTGGTAATGTTCTGATATAGGTGCTTTAGGATATCTATGTATTTTTTGTCTACGTTTTGTGATTTTAAAGCTTCCCATATCGAGGAGTGGGTAATGGTATCGAAAGCTTTCTGGTAATCGATGAACACCATATATAGAGGGCGTTGAAACTCTTGGTATTTCTCTATGAGCAGTTCTATTGAATGAATATGGTCGACCGTGCTGAAACCTTTTCTGAAACCCGCTTGCTCTACAGGTTGGTGTTTTTCTAGAATTTTGCCAATTCTCTGTTCTAGAATAGATGCAAACAATTTGTATAAAGAGGGCAAGAGGCTAATCGGTCGATAATTGCTTACATCTTTCGGATCTCCTTTTTTAAATAACAAAATAATTTCGGATTCAGACCATTCTTTCGGTGTGTATGAGCTTTCTAGTATCATGTTAAATAAATGCGCAACGGGAACCACAAGCTGCTGGCAGCCTATTTTAATATGTTCGTTGGTGATGCCGTCCGGCCCCGGGCTTTTGTCTAGTTTGAGCTTTTTTATCGCAATTAATATTTCTAGTTCTTCAATGGGGGGTATATTTTCCTCTGAGCATGGTTGTTCCGCTTCAGATTGAACATAAGCTGGTTTGTAATCTGGTGCACTGTATAAGTTTTTGTAGAATGACGTAGCAATGTGTAGTATTTCTTTTCTTGCATTTGATGTTGAACTTGATGTCTGAAGTCCTTCTATCCACGTTTTGTGTAATTTTAACTCTTTGTGAGCCTTTTTCAGGCTCCCTGTGGCATGCAAGTGCCTTTCAAATGTCCTTCTGCGGTGTTTTGTATAATCGTGTCGTATGCGTTTGTTTACAAATTTGTATAGGGCTCGTAACTCATTCTTCATTGTACGTGTTTTGGGTTTAAATTTTTGCAGCTGGCTTCTTCGTTTAATTAAGCTTCTTGTATGGGCAGATATAATGTCTTGTTTTTCATTTTGTATTTTAGGAGTGGATGCTGCCCGCAGACTTGTTTCCATGGCGTTTATTATTTTATTATGATACTCTTGTACGCTTTCGTTTTCGTGCTACGAATATAGCAACTGTAAACTTTTCTCTTTAGAATTAAATCCGTTATACATAGTTGTATAACACACGTGAAAACCAAGTGACTCACAAATATATTTTCACAACGTGTCTAACGATTAATAACTCACTAGCCGTCGAGCTATGTAGCCAGACCCCCCGCGGCGTGATCCAGATCTCCTAATTCCGCACCTGACGAATCTTATACATTTTAACGACACTGCGGTGGGAAATAGATCGTTTTTTCCATTGCTTTTTGTTTGCGACACTGCGACTTTTTGTTGACGTTTTGGAGCGAAAAGGCAAGCGCAAGTAAGAGCTGCCGGTGAATTTACAATCGAATAATGCCAGAGTTCCGTTGGATGTTTTTCGAATTATTAAAAAAATAAGTAGCAAATTCCAAAAGCGGGATCGTGGTACGGGGGCTGCGGAGTGAGACGGGAGGCCTCCCCCGTCTCGTCGTCGTCGTCGTACAGCCCGAACTAGATGCAACGATTTGTTAGCAATTCGGGCAGATACTTATCGCCGATTGACATGATATTTAAATACTTTTGCAAACAGGTTCTGGGTCATTGTATACTTAAGTGTAATTCAAAATACACAATTAAAAGAATTACAGATATGTCTGCCTTGGCAGAGGACATAAGTGTTGACCAGGTGCTCTTAGTTCGCTATTATTTTAGATATAAACTATCGTAGATAGGTCATGCATTTTATTCAAAGATAAATGAAAGAGTAGACAAAAATATACGATAAATAGTTTTAGTTACGGATATTTTATACTTGGCGTTAGTTATAATGAACATCATTTATAATAACTTTATGTTGACATCACCGTATCTATAATTAGGTGTATTCATTTTCTCCCCACGGCCAACTAGTACGCATTAATAACAATAAATATACATAAGTGTTTGTTCGTAAATCACGAGTTTACATGTGTAAGCAAATAACGCGGAATAAAGGGGTCAAGAAAATAATTGTTTTACAAAGCATCATACATGGTACTTGTGTGTATAGGGAAGTTTACAAAAATATATATTTCAATTATTAATATATCTCATAATATTATGTATTAATTATTTCTAAATTGCAAGTTACGTATATTTTCATTACATTTGAACAATTAAAAAGTAAAAGGACGTTAGAAGCATTATTGGTAATGACATTTATATCTAACTATATAAGTCTCAACAGGGGCGGGGCAGACACGTGGCAAATGCCATAACAATTAGTTCACACTACGTACCCAGTGGTAACACTGGTAACTCATATTATCACACGTCAGTAAGCACCTATTACGGCACCAGGCGTGTAATGAGGAACATAGATACGGCAACATATAGATATTGTTGTTGTTTATATAGATCACGAGCGGGGCGGGGCGGGCGCGACCAATCATTTGAGAGGCGACGCGCGTGCGCTGTCATGTCACATGCCTACTTACTCATATGGGGGAAGGCGGTGAAGCGGTTTTTTTTCATAATTATAACTATTTTTAACCATGTATGCTTTCGCTAACACATAGGGAATATAACAACGGTAACAGATTTACTCATGTTCATTGCTTTAATGTTTTGTGAACTTTACCAATCTAATTAACTCAAAAACATACTCACTTATTTTAGAAAAAATCTTATTACTATAGGTATATCAGCCAATAGAAATCTTTGGCTATTCCTAATAAAATAATACACCTACCCTTTACAGCTTTCGAAGCGTAAACCCTACAATAGTCGCATTGCGCGAAAGCTCGGCGAATGGAGCTTTACGAGGGTTTTTGTTTCGGCGCACGCGGCGGCGCCTTTGAGCTTTCATACACCGACTGGAGCTTTCTAGGGTACTGCAGGCAGCAGACTAAACTTACTAAAAACTAAATTCAAATTAGGAGATTAAAAAAAAAGTAAGAGTAGGTAGAAAATAATAGCATATCCCTGTGGGAAAGAGTGTGATTATACATTTACTTATAAGTGTAAAAGGTCGGCAGTCGAACAGTGAACCAGCCAGATACACTGAACCAACACTATTATAGAAGAATGGCAACGTCGCTTTTATGACCGATCTTATTAATACATGCTTCCTAGACACCCTTCCCCTCTGCATATATAAAATGAAGTCATATTAGCATTTATAAGTAGGTACTATGTATGTGAAAATGATTTAATCTTACTGCGCAGAAATTAGGATCGTTTAAATAATATTGATGGGCAAGTATTTCGCTAATATGGCTATACGGCGAGTTTATATAGATAATAATATAGCTTTGGTGGGTGGATATTTTATGATAAAGCTCAGACGTCCCGGTACTTAATTAGAAACTGTTTAAAATATAATAATAATAATTTATGACCAATTACGCTATTAGTTATACAGTTTCCTAATTATGAACACATTACTGAGTAAATTGGTTGTTAATTTGTCCATAATAGTCTAGTAGTAGAATTAGTGCTTCGGGTAGCTTATCTTTCATAGTTAATTCCACTATAGTTTTCAACCACTTTAAGTAATTCTGTAATAAAAAATACCATATTATTATGTCCTTTCTCAGGAGTCAAAATTCATAACAAATTTCATATTAATCAGTTCAGCTGTTTTAGCATGAAAAGGTAACATAAAACAATTCACATTTATAATATTAGATAATGAATGCAGAACCCTCCGATACCGTATGGATTTAATTACCTTTGCACCATTTGCAATTAGTACAAACTTTTCAATTCACGAGCGCCGGCATAATGGCCGCCATAAAAGACTGGCCTCCACAGATAACACAATTCTATCTCTTTGTTACATATACATTGCTAATCGTCTACAATTATTGTTATATTTGCACGTTTCGACAGATAAGGGTTATCGGTAGGTTGGGGTTGTTTTGTTTTTTTTGTAGGGTCATTAGATTTGCGCTAGTTTGTACAATTACGAGCGGTTGGTGGTCGAAAAAGTTCTTTGAATCTTTATTGCCTATTGTAACTAGCCCACCTTGAAGATTCTTTCATAATTGTAACAATTATTGTTTATGAATAAAAACAATAAAGTATAGAGGGAAAATCATTACATAACTACCTAAGAAAGGGATGCCAATAGAAAGCACAATCAGAATTAATAGCAAGGGCGAATCCAGGGGAGGATCATGGTTATGACCATACTTAATAAGAGATATTTTTCTAAACATATTGCTTTTGATCAAATTACTATCTTGGAATAGAACTGATTTAACTGTGTGACCCCCCAGACTACAAAGCCGATCCGCTTTTGATATACATACCTATATCTAGCAGTACCTACCCATAGACTACACTTATAGTAGGTATATATCCTTTAATCTCTATATCTATGTCATAATTTACTTGTCACACCGCTTAATACATACTAATCGTATGCATAAGATCATACAATATAAGACAATGCCTAATTATCACAATATATTTCATACAGCTGTACTCGAATACTAATCGATGCTAATGCAATGGATTTGAATCGATTCCTTCACGGAAGCCATTGTCGTTCAGACTTGTCACGCCTTTGTGTGGGACTCATTTTAATGTGACGTGTCTATTAAAAAAGTTATATGTAACTGTGTATGTAGGTATGTATCACGTCTGGGTCCTGTTTTATAATGTGTAAGAAAAGTGATTGATAAGTAGTAAATAAATTGCCTACAAGATAAGTGGACACTAACAAATTGTATATGGAAAGGTTTAATTAGAAGAGACATATTGAAAGCATAAGTAATGAAACGTACAAGCATAGGAACTATTACCAAAAAGGGGGCACAAAAAATAGCTCAGTTTTAAACTATGACTCAAAAGATTTCTTGTATACATTATGAAAGCTGATAAAATTGTCTACAACTTTAGTTTACACACTTTTCACCTATTCCCAATAGCGTAGGTAGGTACATATCAATCGCAACTGTCCCGGATTCATAATTTCCAGAGCTGAAACTATCTCATTGCATTTATAATTATGCGACGCGTCTGTTTCTAACAGAGGAATAGATATGACTTTGTAAGACGTCAACATGTCCTCGTTTCAATATAACTTTGAGTCGTCTCTACGGCTCGATATAACTTTGTAAAGCGTTCCCGGTACATCGCGGTGCTCCACTAGCGAGTGACACGCCGACGCCGTGACTCAGCTTGGTTGTTAAGCTACAGTCCCTTTAATACGATTGAGCTAGTTATTTATTTATAAGCTACATAAAAAAAAATACTTCTGCAACATATCATCTATACTTCATACAGTCTTGTTAACTTACAAATAAAGTTTTTTATTTACTGCGTATAAACTTTGTTTAAATTACTTATTATATGCAATATACGTATTATTTATATTTATAATTAAGTAATTTTAATGGTCTTTTTTATTAGGTAATTTTTAGTAGGTAAAATCTATGGATAATTAACACCAATTTATCAAATCCCGAACTAAGTAAAGGTTTTACTATGAGTACTTATCTACTGGACAACGGACACACATATAAGACATCTAAGACTCGAGTACAAATGCTCATGTTCATCACACTGACATATGCGCCTAGCAGGATTCGAACCCGCAATCGACGATGTACGATCTAAATTAAACTTAGCCTATAATTTTTAATCGTTGTGATGGAACACCACTTCAAGCGTCGCATTGCAAAGTATCACTTACAACAAACAATAGGAGTATTAAAAAAACTCAGGTGATAGCTCGCAGTCGTACTCCATCTATTGTGCGCATTGACCAGTCATCAAACGATTTCTGGGGCAGAGGTCACTCGCCATACAAATCTCTAATCCAGTCTATTAGTGCAGTCATTGAAGCGAAAAATAAGGCCTTACCTCCGATTTTTTTTACTGTGAACCGATTTGCATGAACTTTTTGGAATTAGGCACACCTTAACCTTAACTTCAAAAGTGAAAATGTTCTGAACTCCGCCTATTATTTTTAAGGGGTGTAAACAACCCCTTAATGGAAAAATTGTAATTGATCCATTTTGTCGCTAGAAAACATGTCTAATAGTAAGTGGTGAAATGGTAAAGTATTTTCTAACATAATTAACTCATATTAAAATTATTTTCAACCCCTTGAAAATCGTACAACCCTTGCAAACAACCCCCAAATTGGAAAAATCTGAAAAAAATACTTTGATATGACATAAAAAGATGTAACTATAGAGTAAGTAATATTTTATATTCTCTATAATAATTATCAAATTTTTAACCCCCTTTCAACCCTTGAATACTACCCCTTGATATTTTTTTTTTTGATAATATGAAAAAGATTTAAATATTATTCCACACTCTCGAAAATGATTATCATATTCTTAAGCTTTTCTACCCTTAAAACTAACCTAACCTAACCTAAAAAAAAACCTAACCTAACTTTTTTTTTTTTTTAGTGGGGAAATCCTCATTGATACCTTATGCCCTGGCGAAGGCAAAAGGTTTGCCAGACTCATACTGGCTCGCGGAAACCTAACCTAACCTATGTCTTAAATGTTTTACATTTCCGATTGCGATTTTAGGAATTACATACATTTCCTAGGAATTGTATACAATGACGGATTATATACATTTCCGTTAACATATACACATTACATAAAAAACCAAATTGTTCATTGTTTTGCCTGCTACAATTTTGTTCGTTATAAAATTTTCGATAAAACGTATATTTTTGGAGATTTTTACAAAAAACCGATGAAAAAGGTGAAAAAATTGCGAATTTTCAATTGCATATAACTTAAAAAGTATTGGATTTTTTAAAAAACTTTATAGATGATTTTTTCCTTAAAATTAGGCCTTCTATCGATATCCGAGGTTATTTTGAAAAAAAAATAATTCACCCCCGAGAAGGGGTGGCAATCACCCCCAGGGTGGTAGCGGAGTTCAAATCATTTTCACTTTTGAACTTAAGGGTAAGACGAACCTAATTCCAAAATTGTATGCAATTCGGTTCACAGTAAAAAAATTCGGACCCATAATGCTTCAATGACTCCACTATATTATTTAAATCCGTAACTAATATAGGAAATTATTATTTGTTAAATTGTCAATCAATTGGCACCATTCAAATGTAATTTTACACTGACATCTCGATTATATGAACAGTTAGTGTGAAATTCTTTTTGAGTGCGCTTCAATAAAAATTATGTTAGTGCTGATTCACTGTTTCCTTATTGGACGAATTATTCACACGGTTTCCACTTAATTGGAAATTTATTAAAGTGCGTCCCTTCCCTTAAGAAGCTTACGTTAGTTAAGCCTTTGATTCATTTATTCACCGCGTTTCGTTACATATCATGCTTAAACTTTATTCATTTATTCAAATCTTAACAATCAAAAATATTAATTCAAGTATTACATCTGCGCGTATGCAATATCAAAACGTCGAATCATTCAGCAAATCGCATTTCCAACTGTCATTTGGAACCTTTCTGTATTTTCGAACTCGAATTCATTCAAATTCCAAATTTGAATCAGGAACGCAACGTCATTCGATCTCTGCGTTACACGTGCAAAGTTAACTGGCTGTTTAGAAAGCGATATCCTTTGATCGTGTATCCTTTTGGTCTTTGATAATTTTAGTTTATAGAATTCATCGAAGCGGCAAAGTTAAGTTTGCTTTTCGAATGCATTTCATATTCATTGACGGGGGGTTAGTTACAATTTGAGGCAACTGTTGAAATATTTTGTCACAACAATTTGTCATGGTCTGTCAAAAAGTGTTACGTCATCGTGACATATTTGCGTGTGATACGACTCCCTGGCGAGATGCGACGTGAATTATATCAATTAGACATTATAAATCATTCGTTTTTATCGATAATCGATCGCGTAACGGAATGTCTTTTGAATAAAAAAGTAGTTATTGTTGAAAAATGTTAAAAAGGGACAAATTTTGTTCAGAAAAGGCGCATGCCTTTTTATTGTTATTGATTGATGATTTGTTTTTGGAAAGTCATAATCAGAAAAAAATACTATAATGTTGCTAATTAACACAAAAATCGACCCTGTAAATATATAAATAAATAGGTACATATTCACACAAAAGGATAATAAAAATGTGGCTAAGGTGCTTTAACATTTTTTGCCATTAAAAAATAAATAAAACTATTTAATGAGGAAAAATTCCGATAATGCTCTGAACACATAAGTATCCGTACGCCAAGTGTTCGAAAGGTGAATAAAATAAATTACCAATTAACACAATCCTAACACCTGACTTCCTCTAATTTTGTAAAGGAAAAAAAAGTAAATACTTACTTTGCGTTTAAGTAGTAGTACAATTACAGAACGTTAATAGACATAAATATGTGGTTTATACCTTATCCATTCATTACATATTAATTACATACCTATACCTACTTCAACCATTCACAAAAAATATTTATATTATTTGCAATCGTCGCACCTGTTTAGGCAATGATATAGAATAAGTTTTCAAGAGCGTAAGTACCTAATAACCATGCCAAGTGAAATGAAATTGAAAACGAAATTAAATGTATCTTACAATGTCTTAATACAGCACTTCATTTGTTTATTTAAATTGACTGCTGACTTGAGTGGACCTACCACTAATTGGACTGTACTCGAGCGAGCGGATTCTTCACGTTAATTGAGCATTTATTCATGTTTGTCGTATCTCCTAGCAAAATGCGTTTAATTGAGTTTACCGACGTTTTACCCACCTTTACTTGCGCTAAATTGATAATTTACACTAAATATCAATTAAGGTATATAAAAAAATGTATAATTAGGTACTTAGTTGCGTTATTGATGATATCACAAGCTACTATTATTTTATTTGTACATAAATATATCGCATTGCATCGCAATTGTACCTACTAGGTACTACCTAGGTCACACGAGACATGGTGCCTACTCGTAGGTCACACGAAAATCAGGTGTAGGTATCGCATCACATCGTAGTCGTAGGTCACACGAAAAACAGGTTTTGGTATCGCATCATATTAGCGGAGTGGCAGGTCACATGAAAATTAGGTGTATCACATCAAATCGTACCTATAGGTCACACGTGACATTCAGCCTATTCGTAGGTCACACGAGACATGGTGCCTATTCGTAGGTCACACAAGACATGGTGCCTACTCGTAGGTCACACGAAAATCAGGTGTAGGTATCGCATCATATCGTAGTCGTAGGTCACACGAAAATCAGGTGTATCACGGGTCAGCGGGGTCGCGGGATCGCATAGATCGTAATGATGCAGAAACGTGCGCGGGCAGGAGTGCCGAGTGCATGTTTTGTGGAAAGTGTATCGAGGAAAGGTAACTTATTTAATAGGGTGCGTTTTAAGTGATAAAGGAAGCGCTGGTCGTTGAAATTTTTATATCACATTCTTTACAATTCGGAAAAAATAGGCGTCGATTTTTAGGACACTGACTGAGATTATAATTATGAATAAGAATGAAAAAACTGTAGCGGATTTAACTCGTATGTCTGTATTTTCGGAAACTTTAGCTCAGCTCTAATTTTAACAATAAGTTGAGTTTATATTATAGTTAATAATGAAACGAATTTCTAATTAGGCAAAGATTTTGTGACACTTCACATATCGCACACCTAGATCTAAAGGGAGCTAACTCAATAATTTGAAGATTTCAATTAAACACACGCTAAAAAAAAGGATCCGATTCCTTACAACAATTTGGCCTCTCCAGAAAAAGTTTTTTTTTTGAGTTAGCTCCCTTTAGATCTAGGGGTGCGATATTGTTGCTTGCTTCGTCAGCATCAATTGAAACTATTTAGCTATGACCATCCTATAGTTGACTATTTTAAAAAGAAAATGAACATTCCAAAGAGTAAAACCATAACTTTATCAATCTTGAATTTTAGAAGCGAAACTGCATTCCGCTTCTAAGCACTACTCATAATTGCGACCCATTCCGTTTTTTAATCAAGTACTATTAGTACTAGTTAACTTTACGATAGTTAATGCAGCCTATAAATAATTGAAGGCACTTCGGAATATTTTCAAAAAGGTACCAAAGCGAGTATAAAGATAATAAAAAGCGCATACGCACTTAATAACCTCTTTAACAGGCAATAAAAGAAATAATGTACTGTATTATGGGAAGGGCGGGACTGCTGTTAATGTGTTTAGCTAAAAATAAGCACCTACAATGTTATTACGTTTAGTTCTACTATTTAAAACAAACGTAATTTTTTATTTTACCAGTACGAACGTACGCAATAAAGATCAACTGTTGTCTGGCATAGAGCACATGGTACCGCGTTGGTATTAATTATTTCTGTAATAAGTTGGAATAAGTATATCTTATCTTTTACTGGATAATCTTAAACTAAACTATACTATTAGTGGGAACAAAGGATAAACATACATCTGTATGTATAGGTGTAACTTATAGGTGATTGGCAACATCGAAAATTCTAAGGAGCAATCTAAATAACTTGGCCAGTAGTCGGACATATCCTCTGGACTAATAGAAATTCTTTTCCCCTTCGTAAAATACCTACTCTCTAATAATAGTATAGTATAGCTCCTTTTGTAGATCCCCGCCATAGAAGAGCGAGTTTTCAAAGCGCGTCGTAATATCCATACACCCATTGCGAATTATCATCTATCAAAACGAAATCAACGCTTTGAGAGCGTACCGCTCGCAGACAAATTTTAAACGGCCTCGAACCTTCGATGTCGCATTGTTATTGCTTAATCAGTCGAATTCAAAATTTAAAATATTTATTCGTACTAATCCCATTCCAAATTCAAATTAAATGTTTCGTCATAAAATTTCCTTTTTTTTTTAAATTGAATAAGCAATAAAAATACATTGGTCCGTTAGCATAAAATATTGTATTATCATACTTGAACGTAACCTTTTAAATCAATTTCGTTCAATAATGACATGTTTATGCAGTGCAAAATGCCACCGGCGAATTATTAATTGTAACCGATCAATATTCACCGAATGCGATAATTAAAATGAATTTAATAGACAAATTACACGAGACGCGCCAGAAAACTGAACGATTTTATTGATTTGAAACTCACCGTAATAAATCGTGTCATATTTTGTATACTTAGCAATAAAATGTCTCTAGATCAAAGAATACTGCCATTTATCTACGTTCTACCGAATTTTCCACTAATATTTTACTGCTTTGATAATTCTTAACATTTAAATGTCACCGACACTTTAAAAATCGATTGTGCACAAATTAAGAAAAACAACATTTGTGTCTCCTACAAAATGATCATATTAAATTAGGTACCTAACGACATTAAAAAAAACAACCATATTATGCACGCAAAATTTCCTTATCTGTGGTACTACTACCCGGTATAAGCTGTGTTCTAAAGAAATACTAATAGGAATAATGCTGGCCAGCATTTTACTGTAAGTATTCCGAATTTAAAATAGATCGTTAGTTTTGTAGGCGGTCCTTCGTCTTGGTTCCCGCGCCATTACACATTGGTCGCGCTCACTTACGCTGCGCTTATACTAGCTCTGAGACCTGGGAACTCTGCTGTTCTGCCTTATTACAGTGAACTATTGAAATTAAATTCGAGGCTTAAGATTTGTCTATATTAACTGTCGAGTCATAAAGGAAACTTAAAATAGTCCAATAACTTGATTAAGTGCTTATATAAAAATTTCGTTGCATCCAGAGCATGAAACCAATTTTTCATTACATAATAAAATACTACTTAAAACAGTATGCAAGGTTATGATAATACGACACTCTCATATAACTAGGTTTATATTCGAATCAAAATGTAAAAGCGGGGTCCCACAGTTAAACTACCAACTTTATAGACATCTAATCAAATTCTATTTGCAAACGAAGGTCGTTCGATAACGCGGCCTCACACTCTCCGATCACTTTCTTCGGTTCCCACTGCACCGATATCGGGGCGTGTGAAACCGCGCCGCCCTGTCATTTGCGGCATTACGGCCGTGATTGTGACCTCTGTGGGAATACTTGGAATCGATTGACAAGTGTCTACGAGGCTTATGATGTTCTAGAGCTTTTGTTAGAAAATAGATACTTAAATAGATGAAACAAAATGAGACACGTATTGTTATTATTAATTTTTGATAAAGATATTATAAGGCAAGTTAATGTTGAAGAGCTTGAATTCTTTTTTTAGGTTGAATGCTCGAACAAAATTCCATTTAAATAACTAGAACAAAAAGGCAGTAATCCCATGGAACATGAAATAATTAATATGCTAATTGTGTGTCCAGATTCCATTCGAGATAACTGATTACGCAGTGACAACCTTTTCGGCTTGCCATTTTTCATCGACTTGTCATAAGCTCTTTTATGGTTGAATAAATAAGAATACCACAAAATAATTTCAACTTTATCCTGTTCTAAATAAGGCTTTGAATAAATCGTGGATTATACCCAAAAATTTAAAATGCATATCAGTGCAAGGAGTGAAATTAATTAAGTCGTAAGGAAGAGAATCGATCTGTTGCGTCGCGTTACATGCTCGAATACCCGAGATTCGGATAAAGTTCGACGAAGCGGAATTTTTGATATACAAGTTCACTGACCTTACGTTACAAAAAGGAGCCTTTATTTTTCTTGGAAGAGTACTTTCTTGTGAGAATATTAAAGTAAAAACGCTGACCATTATAAACGATCCAAACTCATTAAAATAGCCGTATTCAATACACGTTAAAAAGGCAAGCTCAAACAAGATCAACGGTACAGATAAACAAAACAACCAATAACGTCTGTGTGTCGTTTAAAAATTATAAAAAAATTAAAAACTGCCAGTGACATGATAAAAACGACAAATCATTGGCGACATTGCCGCTACGAGCGGTCGTCGGAATCGTGTCCGATCTAATTTAGAGCGGCGGGCGATGGCGATAAAGGGCCCATGCGGCGTGATTTACTCCCCGGACATCCAGGCGCCCGTGTGCTATACACATTTATTTCTAGTACTTATACTTCAAAAATAGGAACTTCACTTAATAGCCTTATATTATACTTATATACTATATTATAATTGTATCTAATTGACAATATTGAATATTTGCAACAACTAACAAATTTGCCGATGAAATAAAATTTACAACCGTGATTTATTGCTATGACAGATACAAACGTCAATTTGTCTCCCAAATAATATAGTAGGCAATTAAAATTTAAACCAAAAACCAACGATATCTAATAACTAATCATATATGTTAAATGTGTTATTATGAATAGCATTCCGTAAAATACGGCATCAGTTTTCCCATAAACCACAAATATATTTAAAATACAGAATCTCATAACTTCGCCCCGATATGATCGGTATCGGATGATAAACAACTAAATGACGTTGTATTTACATTTTAAAATAACCCTTAATGAGTGTGAGAATGTCATTTTCGTTATTTCTTTGAAAGATTAAGAAAGTTATTTCTAAAACTGGTACGGAGGCTGGATACGTCAGTATACACATACTTAAGATTAAATGTATCAATCTCAGGGAAATAAAATATTTTTTTTTACCTCAAATTACATTCAGGTTCGAATTAGGCTTTACTGGTCTTTTCCAGAAAGTTGTTTTCTTATTTAATAATAATTATAAACATATTTTGTATTGTAAATAATGAATAAAAAAGCGAACTACCTACCTGATAAATGTGCCTTTATTAATGAGAGTTATGTACATATAGGTAGTCTCTTAAGTCTTAACAGAAAAGTATCGAATTTAATATAATGTATGTTATATGGATAACATGAGTGTATTTGATAAAATCCTTACTACATAGTTCCTAATAGCTAATAAATAACTGCACTGTTCTGCTTTTAAAATTGAAAACAAATTCATGTGGAAAAATTGTATGATATGGAACATCAACCGTATTAAATATATTATTATATTTTGTAACAAGAATGCAAACTGAAAAATATATACAGTAAGTATTATAATTCATGATAAAATTAATAAAAAATAAAAAAGACCCTGTGTACTTTATGATACGTTACTTGTTATTTTTACAACGCCAAATTAAACGTTATCGCGTCACTGCAACGGAACTAAAATGTCATTAGCTCTAAATCACAAAGCGTCAAGAAAATGGCAATACGCCCTTTAAGATAATCAACATTCAATTAGAATTAGAACCGGAAAATTGCAATCACAAGGAAAATAGATTAGAAAAAAAATTAAAAACACCATCAGTCATAATCGATACACCGATTCTCAAACGCGTGAGATTTTATCGCACACAATAACATGCGCCGTGGTCCTCGAAATTAACATCTAAATGAGTGATTGGAAAATGGTCGTGCCCGTCACGGTATATTAATACTGAATTGGGTTTGTGTGGCAGCCAAGCTCATTTTATATCGAGCGATAACAGCAACAATATTGGTTTGTTCTTGCAATTTTCTTTTTTTTCCCATTTGTGATATTAATTTGAAGTAAAAACTGTTCCTCAAAATTCTTCACGTTTCTCCTATAGATAAATTGACTTGTGTGTTTTAAAACATCTTTATTAAAAAACCCATATTTATCTACTTACAATTTTAACTTTATATTTAAAATATTATTACCTATGTCAAAAAAAAATAGTGTAACGTCTTGTAAGTAACAATTTTAAGGAAACCTGTGATCATTACAGGAATATAACTTATTTTTTCTAATAAATATATGTATTTGTTTCAGATGAACCAAAAGTGCAAAGTATGCGGAGAGCCAGCGGCTGGTTTCCACTTCGGGGCATTCACCTGCGAAGGCTGTAAGGTAAGCATCAAAAAATAGTACCTACGTAACCTTAAATTAAGTATTAGCATATTAGAGACATGAGTCTCAAGAACTACCCAGCCAAAGTTCACCAAATTTTCAAGAAAGATACTTATTGACATCATTCAGAATATAATATAGGTACCTAAAATATTTAATTAACTTAAGATAACCCAATAATCGATATATCCGTAATATTTGTAATTTTCTCAATTTTGAATACCTAGTAACTAAAAATATGGTACATAATCCGCTTTGCTTTTGAGAAAAAAATCCCTACGATAAGTACCTAAATCTAAATAACGTCTTATGCAAATAAATTTATAATTTTATGCTCAATTCGGCAATTAATCCAAACAATAACAACGTAAATACAATTAACGAATACTTTTTGTTACACTTAAAGCAATTATTATAATTCATAGGAAACATCGGTATCAATTATGATCGTAATCCACAATCACAAGGTTTCTAGTTTTTACATTGATGGACGAGAATAGGAGATATCCTCTTAGAAATCATAATTACTCACTCTGCATGCTACTCCGCCCTTTTTAACCTAGATATCTACCCGCGAACTGGAAAAATAACGTGTGAAACTATTGAACTCTGTATTACCCTGATTGATTTTAATTGCAATAATCGATATAATTCCGAAATGAATGAATCGGAATCATCCTGAGACTTATCCTGTACAAGCATTCAACAGTTTCAAAATTTGAACTCTATTCCGATAATAATAGAGTTATTTTCCGAATGCCCGATATCTATTAAATTCGGTGCCGTGTCCAGGATATCCACATCAATAACTCGATCAGCACGCAACGATTCCGTTATAGTTTTTTACCAATACGTATTAAATTAGACCAAATACTAAAAATAATATGAGTTTCCTTCAATTCGCCATTTTATTATTTATGTTTCCTTAAATGTCCAAACGGTTTCCTAATAATTATTTGGTTTTCATAACCTGGCTTAATAAATTCTTCTTTAATTATGTAACGTATTCATTTATTTACATAACATCACACCTTCTTCAATTTAGCTTTGTTGAATAGAACTCATAGCATCCATCCTAATTAGGTCTAGGTGATCTTGTTCTTAGAATATTTTACATACTTCTTATAAAACATCAAGACAGTTCATGACATTTGGAAACGTCTTATCCAAACAACGCGATCAAATCTAATTCATTGTGTACTTAAGTCACATCTTACAAAATTTCCAAAATTGAAGTGAAATTTGCAACATTTCCTCTGAACCACATTAGGCATTACATCACTAAGTGGCGGCAATTTGCATGGACCTGTAGATCAAACAATGGATTGAGCAAGCGGGAAGCCTTAGCCATTGTCCCGGTCAAATGACGAAGGTACTGACCTGCTTAGGAAATAATTTGGGTGTTATTTATTTGTTTAGCATAACATAATATTATTGCAATAGCGAAATATCTATCATACTAGGTCTAGTTTTAGATCTCGTCTACTCGTTCTCGTCTACGAATATTAAATATATATAATATTGTAATATGGCCAGACTATATTATGA
The DNA here is from genome assembly GCA_038024825.1 of Polylopha cassiicola. Lineage (NCBI taxonomy): Eukaryota > Metazoa > Arthropoda > Insecta > Lepidoptera > Tortricidae > Polylopha > Polylopha cassiicola. The sequence goes on along the minus strand of CP149044.1, from coordinate 6,045,443 downwards.
ACAACCAAACAATCCAATTCGCAATCCAACAAGTTAACTGAACCGTCGAGGAAGCCAAGAGGCAAGTCCTACAATTTGTCTGTTTCGTAGTCGTCATTTTCCGGACCGCGGATCAGTTGCTCAACAGATCCGCCGCCATGACTGACCTTCCGAATTGCGATATTCAGGTAATGAACTGAATCTGCCTTGTCTACCTTGCCGTCTCTAATATCATCAATCTGACCAGAAAAATCAAAGATTTACCGATTAAAAAATGTGTCAACACCAGGTTCAATATACTTACGGGTAGGTACAGAATATATTTGGAAAAGTTATGGTTACATCTCATTGCCTCGTTAAAACAACAAGACAAAATATATCAATCACTTTTCCTCGACTATTAGGCACGCGGCACGGCGCGAGCGGCCATTTGCCGACAATTATCTCGCGTCGTTTGTATGCAGATGCGCGCACACGCCACTGTTGCTATTATTAAACTTTTTGCTCTGCATTTTTAATACAATTGCAGATAATTATTATATAAACCGAATTACCTACTTCTAAGAAAGTATATTTGAACAATATGTACTGTCGTTTAAACAAATGTAGACTTATAAGTAATTTTTATCTTAATTAATTTTAGGTTGAATGCAATAATAAAAGAACTTGAAATCTAAAATAACCTTTACAAAGGGCTGATTTAAAACAAAAACTTGACCGCTAGAGCGGTAGTTACAAACGTAATGGGCACTGTGATTGATGTTGATCGTCCGTCGGTCTGTCGGCAAAAACGTGTGAACACAGCGATGCTCCAATTATTGCGTCACCGGACGAGTTCGAGTGAATTACGCGTGAGGAACGCATCCATAGTAGCGCCGACGAGTGATGGTACGGTGACAAGGTAGTTAGCTGCTGGGTTACTACTGGTAAGCTCAGCCGTAATTTAGGGATCAATCAGTGGTTTAGTGTTTCCAAGTATCGTATCCGTTGTTACATAACCCAAAGAGACAATAAATATGTTATTTAAAATGTATGTTACTAGTGTCAGCGTTCTAATTTAAATTTGGTCTGATATCTTCAACGGCTATCACTAAGACAGCGATCCAGTCCGATAAGCAAACGGTCGCACGGCAAGGAATTATATTCTAATTTGGAGCACATTCAAATTGCGGTACCGCACGCGAACGAAAAACGCTCAGCGGAAACAGATATTCGGGTTAAACTCTGTTTCGTAACACCGGTCCATAAATCATTGCTTCTAATTTGTTTTTAAAGGTTTCTGGAAAGAATTATCTGTGTGTGTAATCGGGTATTGTGAGGGACAATCGCGATGGCGCTGGCCATTGTGCAGCGGCGTGGTCGGTAGTTGAAAGGCCCCGACTCATTTGTCACCGCTCTCTCAAAGGAAACAAAGTGTGCCTTTAACGGCTTCTCTAATGTAAGTTAATTAATTGGACTGCTTTGTTCGTAATTGGCGTTTAAGTGTTGCCATTTAACGACACCATTATTTTGTAATTGGCTTTCTTCTTAAATGTGCAGCGTACGTAAATATTCGTGGTCGATGCGATACATGCGCATGAGCTGCCGAATTGTAGCTGCCGCTATTTTTTATGAATAAGGAAATGCACGTGTTGCGTAAAGAGTTGACCGTTTAATTAATCGATCCAGTTAGCAGAATTTCGACGCCCTTGCCTGTAACCTTGATGAAAAACCTAATTAAAAAACTAGATCAGAAATGGCCGGTTGATTTGGCGCAACGCCGTGAAACAATACCATTTGTTCGCAATACCATCACGCCGTAATCGATTAGTCTCGAGTGTCGAGTGTCATTGCAATCGTTCCCGCACGCGGCACGGCCCTGTTGTCGCGCTCGGCTTCGCGTCGACATTAGAATCAATATTTTGCTTATCGATATAATTAATTGGTTTGTGTTTCGTTGTTAAATTGATCGTTTAATTGGATTTCGAAGCGCGGCATAGTTATCAATGGCCTCAGTTTGTCTTTAATTTGACGGTTTATAATTTACGAAAATCGTTGCCTTGTCCGTGGTATATTTAAATTTTGGTGTAATTATACAGCCGAGTAATATTTGATCGTTTTTATTGAAAATCAGTTGGATTCCTCATCCTGGCAATATCAAAAAAATACCTACCTAAAGTCTGCTTAAACAACACATACCTACCTACAAAACGGCGCAAAACAAAAATATTTTTTTAAAGGTGGCTAAATCCATTCCGTATAAATTAAACAAATCGTTCAAATTGTTTTCCGGAATCCATTCACAACCCTATGTAACAAGGTACAAATACAATTATTTCTTAAATAGAATGAGTTAACCCCTTCATACCATGTAAGCTATTCCCTGTCTAGACCAGACAAACCAAGAACGACGTCCTCTTTCGTTATTGATAGGTACGTTCCAAAACAATTCCACGGTTGTTTTGCAAGGCTAATTCTAATGCAAACATGTGTAATGACAGTCATTGTTCCAAGTGTCGCGCCGCGTCCGGCGGCAGTTGGCTCACCGGCTTACTGGAGCATGCCCATCGATCACCTCTATCGGTACAGTTCGCTTTAAATTCTACCCAGCATACAAGTTATATTTAAGCTGTACAAAGGCTGTATAAGACTAGCTTCTGCTTGAGTGATTGATGATTAAAATTAGCACTTCGTAGTTCATGGTACCTACTTCTTTAGTAAGTTTCACCACTTTTCGCCCTATTAAGAGATCATTTTCGAGAGAAAAACTATACCCTATACTCAAACTATCCCCATACCAAATTTTATTGAAAGCTAAGCGGATATTAATTCTTCATACAAACTATCGAACCTCCTTTTCACCCCTTGAGGGATGGTTTCAAAATCATATTCAGTTAAGTGGTTCAGTTTAGTAGTTTGGCGTAAAAGCGTAACAGACAGACAAGGTTAAGTTCGCATTTAGAATATTAAGAAGGGTTTATATTAAGATTAAAATTTTATACTACTACCCTTGTTTTGAAATGTCAAAAAATATTTTATTCGACGAGTGTATTTAAGTGTCTGATTTAGATGCGCGGAGTATCGCGTCCGCACCCACCGCGATTAGTATTGCATTTGAATAGGATGTAAAAATAGATTATGATCTAGACATTCATATTGCTTTAATTTGTTTGTATTCTTATAAGTTTTATTTAGTTATAGACGTACATAGTTTTATATCTTAATTGCATTTCCTAACTGTTTTCAATTAGCTTAAGATTAAAGATACGCAGAATGATGACACATCATCAAAGCAATTCAACAAGACGCGTTCAAATCTCCATACGTGTTGATTGATAACCGAAAATCATCCGAGCTGCTTTATCCGAATAATCGATTGTATTCGATGTCAGCCAATCAAAACAAGCATCGGTTAGCTTTGCACAGGTCAGCGCTTCTGGACGCAAACGAGGGATGACAAGCGCTCGCATTCTCTATGGCACATCATCATCCCGCTGCTAGGAAACTGAAGTTGGTTTATTATGAACTTTATTATCCAAACTTTAAAGTACAGATTAAGAGATTCATCGTTTAGAAACAGCAAAGTTAACTTCGCCTGCGTGCACTACCGTTGCAGAGGTCAAAAATAAAAGTTATCTATGTTATCTATGGTGTTCTCACGCTTGTTTGTGTGCGTTAAAAAATATGATTGGAAGTCCGCTTTCGATATTTCGACCATTCGTCAAGCGAATGGTTACGCGAAGAGGTTCATTAGTTCAAAATATTTTAGGGTGTTGTAAATCTCTGCGAAAAAAAGCAGATAAGGATTAATGTCATATCAATTTATTTTATAGTGACTGGTTTTGAGACATGCGAAATTCTTTTGATAATAAACAAAGCTGTGTTAAAAATATTACAATAGAGCAATCTATTAAGATAAACCTTTACCATCTGCTTATTTATTTCCTTTTATTAATCACAAAATAAGACAACGATATGTCTAATGCGGTAGGTTAGCCAACAAAACGTGCAGAAAACGCCTAGTTGCCAGTTTATGGGGTATTAATGGCTGGAGGGAAATTGTTTCCTGTTTATTGATCTACTTTGTATGCATTATGTCAGCTGATGCATTGCAGTTTATTATAATAGGGTCCCAGTAATGAGATGATGCTTGAATTACGCCCCTTTGTTATAAAATGGGACAAATATTTTCATCTGAGTCTGTTAAATTGCAATGTATTACCTATTATTTTTAGTATGAAGATTTAACTCTTGAGGAAACATTTCCGATAACATTGCATCACATTTATCATAACTTCAATATTAAAATAAAATTCAGTCAGTCAGTTCATCATCTTACATATAATAAAACAGTAGAAACCGCGTGTCTGTACAATTGAAATTTTTAACAAAAAATGGGTGTGGGCAATAATAAAAGAGTAACAGAACACAAAAATGATTTTTTAGATTTTCTTTTCTGTCTGTCTGTCTGTCTGTCTGTCTGTCTGTATGTATTCGCTAATCTTGAAAACTACTGAACAGATTTTGACGCGGCTTTCACTAATAGATTAAGCTCTTCCCTGAGCAACATATAGGCTTTGTTTCATCGAAATCGGATGTCAAATAAAAAAGCTATCGTCTTTTAAAGTTTAAAGGTAATTTTTCTATAGGAGATTTTATAGTTACATAATATACTACTAGATGGCGCCTCAAGGCAATTAAAACGCGCTATAGCTTTTTCTCTGAAAAGTATACAAACTGGTTGTTTCTCTACGTTTCAAACTATTTAATTTTGTTTGTCTTGCGATTCGGTTAGTTGATGATTTTGATGTTATACTTGGATATGAAAATACGGACTCTGAACTTGCTTTGTGAATTGGTTGAAAAATATCGGATATAATCTAAAAAATATTGCCTACGTAGATTTATTGAAATAAATATATGTATTATTGTATGTATTTGCTTTGATTTTAAAAATGCCCAGACGAAACGCTTACAACGCATCGCTATTGAGAAATCTTACTCCGCCTAAATTGTGCAATGGAACCCGACTTAGAGTAACTTCTTTACAAAGAAACTTAATCGAAGCTGAGATTCTTACTGGATGTAGTGCAGGTGAACCTGTATACATACCACGAATACCAATCATCCCCAACAATTTCCCATTCCAATTCAAACGGACACAATTTCCAGTGTCCGTTTGCTTTGCTATGACAATTAACAAGTCTCAGGGGCAGACGCTAAAGGCTGTTGGAGTTGATCTCAGGTCGAATTGTTTTTCACACGGCCAACTATACGTGGCTTGCTCGCGGGTTAGTAATGCGGATAACCTTTTCATATTAGCCCCAGAAGGAAAAACTGTTAATGTGGTTTATAAAGACATTTTATAATTTACATTTGAAATATTGAATACATACCTATATTATATTTTTTATATTATTTGTCTGTCTATCTGTGTGTTCCGGCTAATCCATAGAACAGCTGGACTGATTTGGACGGGACTTTCACTGGCAGATAGCTTATGTAATAAAGAGTAACTCATTTTAGAAAAAAATCTTTAATTATCCATACTTATGTCCCAGTACTTAAATTCCACGCGGACGAAGTCGCGGGCACAGCTAGTTCAAAATATATCTACGTATTTATATTTATCAAGTATTCGCACACAAACCTTGATATGATTATGACTAAAGATTGTAAGTACTTACACACAAACCATTACCAGGCTTCTCAACAACCTGTGACTTCTCCGCTAACACTTCTAAATTGAACTTTTCCTGTTCAACTTAAGGTTTGATTTCCTTTAACTGGGACCGAAAGGTTTCGCGGCGGATCAAGATTGTACATTTGGTAGGTTATTAGACGCATCCTTTATAGAGCAAAGTTTTATGTTAACATAAAACCTCATTGCACATTTTATTAGCAATAAATAATAACTGCTATAAAAACTAATGTCTACTCGAACGCATAAATAATATTAAAATCATAAACAACATGTTTAATTTTAATTAAAGTTAAAATTAGAATTAACAGACCCACCGCGGTTAAACGTTTTATATTAATTTAATTAATCTTATAGCGAATTTGCTATTTTAACCGTCTGAAGTTAATTTTGTTATTTTATAATATTCATTATTATTAGCGGTCTTGAATGCTAACTATTTTAGAAAATTCCGAAACAAGGAATAGGTACCAATGTAGTCAAGTTAAGTATTATTGAAATTTAACATTTTCGAAATAATTTCGGCCATCATTTATCACAATTTATATACCTATGTAGATTAGGTTCTTTTAAACATTATTTGAACCGTGATGTCATCGAATTTGATGCATTACCTGCAAGTAATAAAAGTAAAATACCTAACTAATAAAGCGTGTTCCAATATAAACACAATGGCCTTGTACACTGCGAACTAATAGTGCCCATAATAGCTCATGTAATAAATCGAAACCTAGCACTATACTGTTGCTACTTACTTTAACTAAGACAAAATGTTAAGAATTTCGTACTTTTGTTATTTTCAGTAGATGCCATTTAAATGATACAATAAAAAAAAATATCATCTGTATCATAATTGGGTAAGGCCGCCAAAAATGCAATATTTCAAAAAACAAGTTGTCCTAGACTTTACGACCTCATAAAAAATTCAATATTAAAGTTATCGTAATAAATCTTTTTTTACTGTATTCCTGAACTCAAAGTAGGTTGAAAATGTGCTAACAAAATAAATCTAAGAAGTCATACAAAAAAAATAAAAATTGTTTTCTAAAATATTAGCTCAAAAATGGCGTTTGTCCCCAGAGTACCCTGACCACTTCAAGTGGAGATGTACGCTTTTCTTATTCATATTTCGTTTAGCTATCACTTCATATCAAAAGTATGATAGATTAACGATTATAATTATTATGTTAAATAATATTTATACTATTTTAAATAGGATCTGTAGACCATTATATTTTTTGAACGAAAATCGAGATATTCTACGTTACTCATCCTTCGTTACCAATATCAGACTTTAGACAACTCAGATTTAAAATTAAGTCAGAGAATTGAAAAATACTCACTCGAAACTTTAAACGAAAGCAAAAAGAAAAACGAAAGAAGCTATTTTGTCGCATTTATAGTCAAAAAAGGTACCGGAAATAGTCGTGTGCGGTTCTTCGTTACGTCAGTTTTTGGGAAATTTGAAAGGTAAAAAGGTAATATTTAATTAATTACAATTTAAAAAAATATGCGGGCAATACTTAAGTACACATTGATGTAGAGTTTTCTAGTTAATTTACTATAGTTTTTGAATTATAAATTATTAAAGTGTGCTCCGCGTTACCTTCGCGTTGCCTCTACGTTACTCTTAACCGATAGGTATAATAGAGGTGACCTAAAGGTTTGTTCACATTGTTATAATTAACCTCCCAAAAACAAAAAAGAGGATTATGGTTTTAATACTTTGCTTAAAATAATTACCAGGGATTGAAGATGGAATCGGAAGATTAGCATGCGCTGATGGAAAATAGTCTAAAATCAGGAAAGACAACTGAATCTGGGTCAAAATACATGAAGTGAACGACAAAATATTTTTTAATACAAATGATTTATAAATAAAAACCTATAAAAAGAATGAATGTCAACAGTAGTCACAGTAATATTTTAGGTTCAGTGCCTATTTTGAAATAACTTTATATAAAGTGAAGTACTCTAAAACAGTATTTTAACGACAAAATTCTGCGTTACCTCTATATTACTTTTTGCCCATTTCCGCGGCCTTACCCAGTGACGAAATAAAAAAAAATAAGATTACAAAAATACGAGTTTTTTTGTTTATTATGAACTCAACCTTACAATATTTATACGTTACTTCTGCGTTAAAGTAACGAATAAACTCTACGTTACCTCTATGTTACTTATTGCCCATTTCCGCGGCCTTACCCAATTATCACATCGCTATCTCTTTCTAATTTAAAACATAAGAACAGCACACAATGGAGAAGCTATATCAATCTACAGATAAAAACAAGTTTCTAAAGCAAATCCAGCAGGCACACCCGAAGTCGATTTATCGATTTATAGCCCGTTGATCTATCACCTGGCTGCGCCTACGCATCTTGTGTCACAGCCGAATTAACACAAGTGGCAAACAACGAACACATAAAATTTAAATTACATAGTGTTTTTACATAATATACTTGCAGCTTGCGGCTAAAATAAACCACCACATTTGTCGGCCATTATTTAATATGGATGGATATAATACTGAGAATAGGTATTGGGCAAACCTACGAACATAATGCGTGTTTGTAATTGAATGTGTATTTAACTGAAATGCTGTCATATACAACTTAATTTATGGCAAATAATGATGATTGCTTTAGTTTATACTAGCTGTCCGCCCCGGCTTCGCATGGATCATCTTTTTTTTATAGCCTATGTCACTCGGGAATAGTGTAGCATTTTTGAAATCGGTCCATTCGTTCTGGAGCCTATCCAATCCAAACAAACAAACAAACCTTTCCTCTTTATAATATTAGTATAAATGTACTCGTATAACTATTGTATATTTGCCATACATACGATACGTGTATTTGACGGCCTGTTGGTTATTCTTCATATAGGCTTCATATTTTCTCCGAAACATTTTCCACTGTTTCTTCGCTCCTATTGGTCGCAGCGTGTCAATGTTATATAGCACTAAAGCATCTGTACCTCGAGTCTTAAATGGTCTTATCCAACAATTTAATATTTTTCAATATTTAACCAGTAGTTCCTCAGATTAGCGCGTTCAAACAAACAAACTCTTCAGCTTTATAATATTAGTATAGATTAGTATAGATTTGGCATACAATAGTTATACGTGTATTCATGAATTCTATTAAAATTTTATGTATAAAGCACGGTAGTACCCTCGTAAAATCAGATTCCTATATGTTTAGACAGCATCAGTAGCGTCTGCAGTTTAAACTATGGACTATTAGCAACGCGGACACAATTTATTTTATTTATTTTAAAATATCTGTATTGTAATATCTATTATAAACCTAAATTATACCTAATACTGGCATGACGTTATTTTTGACGAGCTTCTGCCCGCGACTTCGCACGTATACATCCATCTTCATCAACTATCGCGTTTATAATATTAATAAGGATATTATGTTCAATCAACTCGATTTTTTTTTTATTGTGACTGTGCAAGTAAAAACAAAATCTGATTACCAAGAAATGTAGTCTATTTGATGTTACTAATTTAACATTTTTTTTTAATCTACTGCATAGCGTTTGCAATGATTTAAGTTCGTGATGTCCAATTAAAACAAAGATGAGCGTGACGGACAGACTGACATTTTCGGTATCCTCCTCGTAAATCACGTGTCAAAAGTCAAAATCTAGACGTTGAAAAAACGGTTCTAGCTTTTAGAAAGTACTACTCCTTAACATCGTTAGCTCTGACCTAACGTAATTATTCCAGTGTGACCAAGTTAGTATTAATAATAATTAAAACTATCAAGGCATTAGGAAACTGTTTGTAAAATTTTATTAAATTAGTTAATTTCAATAAATTCCTATTTTCAACTTAATTAGCACATTCAATGAAAAATATATCTAAGAATGAAACATACGTGTTATTTAAACGATACCTAATTTATTCATAACAAATTACTTAATTAAATGTTTGATACATTTTTTTTCACTGCTGTTACTAATTTATTCATGACATTAATAAATTTTAATTGATAATTAAAAAATACAACAAATATCAAAATACTAAAAGTCTACAAAATGTGAAAAAATATCCAAATGAGTCAGTGAGCAAACTCGCTACCACAACTGTATAAAAACAGATGATGCAATTAGTATAAAGCATGCGCCGTCCACGCGACCCCTTATCTGCGCTATTAATTCCCTTATCTGCCAGATCCATCGCGAAAGTTATTTAATTAATACGTCATTAAACGTAATCACTTTGCCTTTCATAATCACAAGATGATTGTAAAGATGATCATTTAGGTAACTCGATATGATATGATATGATCAACGTCAAAGTGCGGACAATTCAACAAAAAACAATGAAACATAAAGTAACCTACCAAAATACCTTAATCACACGTCGTCCTGACATGCCAGGCGCTCCAGAAAGCATCTGTTTCATATTAATTAGTGTGTTAGAGCGAGACAGTCGCAACGTGACCGAGTAACTAGCCAATAAAATTCAAGTCACGTGTGGAAGATGGCATTGTTTCAGTTGTTAATCTGCTGCATTCGATTGCGCGGTTCGCGGTGCTGCAACCGTTTTGGCAAAGAATACGTGCTGGGGCTCCGCGGATGAATATATTATATTTGTGTTACTTAGTATATCTTATATAGTTATGTAGAAAGGTATAGTAGAGATATTTTCAATCAAGAAGCATCGGGGACAGAAAAAATATTTACCAAAAATGGATCAATTTTGCTGGAGACAATTCTATATTTATGAAAGAAGAAGATGAGTTAATGACTAACATATATTATTATAACGTAAGACCTAAACTAGAGTGTAAGAAATTTGAAGTTTTTCACAGGGGTTCCTTTTATAACGTAGGGTAGTAAGTAAATAATATTTCCGAAAACAGATTGCATTAATGTATGCATACGTACCAACGTACCTAATACATTTTCTCAAAACTTAAGTTTAAAAACTTAGCGGGCCTAGTACATATTTGAACACACGCGCTTTTGTTGGCTATATTTCCCAAAGACCCAAATGTATAGGATAGACCAGACTTAACTATATACCTTAACATGAAAAAAAAATCAAACATGACCACCTGCAAAAACTTGGGCAACGGTTCAAAATTGAAATTCTTCTAATGTCAGTCGGCATCGTATGCACTTCTGTATTTTATTGCAGCCCGTTGACCTATCGGTGCGAGCCTCGGGTCGCTTGGCGACATCAGACGTGAAAGTTGTATTATAAACGCATATTGGCAATTATTTAATAAATATTATTTACGCTTTATTTAATAATAACACTAATGTTTAGGTAACCGTGCGTTTTATATAAAGAGGGATAATTTAAAATTTTGGAAAGAATCACCGCTATCCCAATTCGAGAAAATCCTTCGTGCTTACTTACGTGATATAAGGAAACCTCCGTGCAAAGTTTATATTACTATACTCAATAGCATTAGCTATACCTACATACTTATATAGGTATATATATATATATATATATATATAGGTATATATTATATGGTATATAATATACTTAGACGTAATTTCGTTCCTATTTTTATTAACGTTCTGAAAACCTTATTAATCCTTACAATTCAATCAATCCAGTTACATAATGAGCCAAGGTCGTATAAAACAAAGCGTTGCCTAAACCGCGTGACCAAGTGGCCCATTTCCATGGGAAGTGACGTCACGCCAACGCTGCAAGTTTTCACTGTCGGCGCTACGCGGTCGAGCGGTGGCCAACCTCCCGTGTAAACGAGCCTTAAGACCTGTGTGTAGTAAAATGCTTCGCTTTTGATTTCGAACTTGGCTGTTAAGAAAGGTTAAATTGGTCAACTACATATATTTAGTACTTCCTATTTAAACGAGTAGTGTCCGCTCATTTGTGAAACTATTGTTTTTAAACTGATTAACCAGTCAAGAAACTTAAAACTTTATTCTCTACTAAATGAAGTAGCAATTCACATTATCAAAACGCAATTTAATTAGTATAATGCAATATAATAAAATATAAATATTACCCTAAGTACTATAAACCTAAGCAATAAAAACATAAGTACTAAATTAAATTATGCACTAAAAGTTTATCGCGTCCACTCTATTTATGAATTGTCACAACTTTACAAGTAATTAAAAATAAAATACGCCACGTTACATTTTCCGTCATGCCCGGTCATCAGGACTATCGTGTTATTGTGTAGGTATTATTATTTTTAATTATACTTACAGTACCCTTCTCTTTCTTTTCAGTCATTCTTCGGGCGCTCGTACAACAATCTGAACTCGATCACCGAATGCAAAAACAATGGCGAATGCGTGATCAACAAGAAGAATCGCACGGCCTGCAAAGCCTGCCGCCTCCGCAAATGCCTGATGGTTGGCATGTCTAAGAGTGGGTCGCGCTACGGACGCCGCTCCAACTGGTTCAAGATACATTGCCTGCTGCAGGAGCAACAACAAGCGGCACAGTCGCGATCTCCGCCGAGGGTACCACAATCCCCGCATCACTTGGCTCCACCCTTTCCACCACATCTCTTCCCTGGACTAGCGAGACCGAGGACGAAGGAAGAGTTAGCACTATTAGGTCTTGATGATTATAAACCGCCCTGCTCCGGATCTCCAGACTCGCATCGTAGCGGTTCGTCACCAAAGCTAGACGAGAAGAGCAGAATCACGCAATCTAGGCCATCAGACCGGCCACTCACACCGCCGAGAGATACCTTCCTTCCCCTACCTTTAGGTAATATGTCCTTGCCCCACTTCCCCCACTCGCCATTCCTCCCACCACCGCCGTTCAGCCCATTCGCTGCCAACCACCCGCTACTATTTCCCCCTGGCTTCCACCCGATATACTCTAGGCATCTGCTAGACCACGCAGCCCTCCGACAGGCCGCAGAAAACAATAATGACGTCAGAATCGACGACCACAACGCAGACTCGTCGAAACGTTTCTTCCTGGATGAGATTCTCAAGCAACAGCGATCAGCGCCCCCACCCCAAGAGGAGGTGATTGCTGAAGCAGAATTTGTACCTACACCGCCAGCAGAGAGACGAACCTCAGAGTCTCCACTACAGGAGAATCCCATGGATTTGTCTGTAAAATCCGACGGACGATCGAGTTCGGCGAGGCGGAGATCGGACGACAGCGAAGTGATAGCTCCTGATAATGATGACAATGAGTCAGGTAGCGGCGCGGCGTCGGGCAGCGAGGATGAAGACGTGGCATACTCTCAGATCAAGAGGATCAAACTGCACCCGCTAGACCTCACCACCAAAGTCTGACGGCTCTGCGCCCTCGCGCCCCCGTGCCGTCGCCTGCTTAGTGCCGTTATCGAATACCCTTTAATAGCGTCAGTGAAAGATTATATTTAAAGGCCAGTAAATCGGATTGTGATTTTAAAAATAAGTAGGTTCGAATAGACTTTACGGCAGTGCTTGTTTTGTGAAATTGTTATCGCTTGAAAGAGTCTATCCAAATACGTAAATTAAGTAGCCCGTAGTTTAATAAAATGTTATTGGTACTCAGAGACCCGGTAGAAGGATGTACAAATTGAATTGTAAATAATAAATTATTCTGTATGAGTAAGCTAGGCTATAGTTAGCGGTTGTAATTGTGAAGTTGAGAAGCCGGGAATCGTGGCATTCCATATGTAATAAAAATCTTATGTATGTTTTTGTATAATTTATTTCATTGTGTAGTAAAATTGATGTGTTGTTTGCGGTATAAAAGTGTTAACTTCGGGTGCATTGTGAGACTACCGCTGTCCTTAAAGCATTATTTTATTGAATATTTTTAATCACTATTGTATGTTTATATTTATTGTTCTAGTACAAAACAAAACATTCCAATTGCTGTGTACTAAAGAAAAATATACTCTAATGTATTTGTACATTCCTATGTAGGTATTTGCTCAATGTCCTATACGAGTGGAGAAACTTTCTTCCTGATATGTACTCAATGTAGTGAAATTAGTCACAATTACGCATACTCAGATATAATACTGTTGTGAGACAATAGGTATGTTTGTTTGTAAATATAATTTAGTTAGCGTGTTTTTTTTTTAATTACGAAAGTTTGTAATAAAATCACTCGGCAGAGAGAACGTACAAAATAAACTATTGATGCACTCGACCTTTTGTTTCTTTTAAAAATCCCGTAGGTATCTAAATAAAAATTGTTAGTTAGATAAATACTCAATTATCTTAATAAAAAGCACCAAGTAGTGTTGATGTACACAATTTGAGATCAATACCACGACAAAGAAAAAGACAGAAGATATTATTATAATATTGTTAAGTAATTCATTAATAATTAATAAAGCACCAGTTCACATCTGATACTTCAGAGTAGTGTTTTGAAATTAACACTAAAGTGCACGTCATAAACTTCAAAATAAATTTAAGACCCTCATTATAAAATATAAGAAACAAATTAACTGAACATTGACCTAAAATAGGATGAATCTAATGAAAAGGTCCAGCCGTATAATAATTTGCATCATAAAAAAATATTGCTATAATATTCATAAAGTTTATGAATTATCAACCGAAACACGTTCTATCAATTCGCACCATTCATGATGTAGTAAATGATCAGTTTAATGATAACTAGCTCGAACCATGCTCCAAAAAAAAAATGTAAAAAAAAAACTACTTACGTCAATAAAAATGGCCGGTAGTGGTAGTAAAGTTTCGGCGCAGCACCATCGATATTTCCAAATTTTGTTTAACTACGTCCGAATATTTAATTTTCAGGGTATAAAACCTATTGTAATTAATCTAAGAGCCATAAACTTACATTATAATTAAAGATCTATAAACCCAAAATATGAGAATGTGACAATTACGTGATACGTGAGGTATATACTAGGTGTTATTGTGACCGTGCTAAATACTGGTTACATTATTTATATTACGTAATTATAATTATACATATATCTATATTGTCAGACTGACTATTTCGTGGGAATAATCAAGTAATGCAACTACTAAAATAATTTGATACAAATAAAGTGACATCGTCGCCTAAAAAATCAGATTCGAGGACTTAGATAAACTTTAATTGCTAACTTTACGCTACTCATGCCGTAATCAATACAACTAAATTGTAAGTTGACAAATAGTTTTCAGATAGGTAACAAGCAACGCATAAGTAAGACAGAAGTAAAAGAAGTCAGTATTCTATTCTACAATTATTATACGAAAAGCACGTGAGATAGATGTCCATTGACTTTATACAACTATGATTACTTACCGACATGATATTAGAGATTAATAATTAAATATAGGTACGTGTGAAATTGAATAATTGATACTTTTAACGTGACGGCAATTTAGCAGTGAATAAACCGGTGAAACTCCAAGACAGGACCAATAATCGAATAACAATAAAAAGCCTATGAGTACCTACCGATGTTAAATTTATCTGTTTGGATGAGATTTCTTCTTGGACGAGTATAAACGTCATCCCGTGCTGAAAAGTTCGCTGCAGCTTGCCGCTTATTCCACGATCGCTATGCACTTATAAGCAGACCGCAGGTTCTAATTGCCTTACAGAGCCAAACGGGATGCATCAGTGGCCTTATTGACTTGAACGATGTCAAAATAAAACGGTAAGTAGAACATAATCTATCTTCTAAAAAATAAAAAAAAAGAATATACGCGTCGAATTGAGAACCTCCTCCGTTTTTTCGTCGGTTGATAAAAAGAATCACCAATCGACTGCACCAAATTGGATAACTATTTTTTGTGTACCTACATTATATTTTCATTAAATTTCCTCAATACAAGGTTTGTGTTAAGGAAAATTTAAAGAAATAAAGATATTATATTACCTACTATATAACTAATCATTTAGGATTGGTTATATTTAAATATGAAATCATTTTAATGATTATTCCGTAAATAGATATGTCCTGGTAGAAGCATCTATTAATTCTTGATTATAATAATCACAAATAGTTCTCATTATTATCAATTACATGCAATTATATATTTAACGGTTGTCGAGTCGTGCCAAATGCGAGTCAGGGATCAAGTCGATTTATTATCTGTATTATCTTGGAGATTACATTATGCACAGATTGCCAATTATTAATCATAGTGTTTGGATTAGGAACATACCCTGAGATTCGATATTACATGAGTATTAGATACTTTGGGTCTTCTCTTACCCCCGATTTAATATATTGTATACAGAATGATCACCTTCTTCGTTCTCCTGGAATAGGCATAACGATTGTTTTTTTTTTTCATTGCCAAAAAAATATTGGACACGTATTTATTCTTTCTTAGATTTAAAAAACAAATGACATGGATAGGCGCTTCTAAAGTTTGGGGCTCGTGACGTCAGGTTTCGGAACAATTTATATATTTGACGAAATCGCGGGCAGAAGCTACTACTTAGTCCGCGTGGAACTCCTCCTTTTTTGCAGTCGGTTAAAAAGTAGACTATGTCCTTTCTCAGGCCTTCTTTGTTACATCAAATTCCATTTAAATCGTTCTAGTAGTTTTAGCGTGAAAGCGTAACAGACAGGGTTACTTTCGCATTTATAATATAAATAGGGATTGTACGAGCCCTCACTCCTAAGCTTTAGAACCGCTTATCTGCATTTTTTTAGAAAAGATAAAAAAAAAAGCGATTGTTAATTCTCCTCGATACATTCTTAAAAACAGATTCTAACTTTAAGCCCTTGTCTATCTATAAGGTTAGTATGTTTTACGAGTAAAAATATTTAAATAAAGGTACAGAAGATCATAAAAACATGAAAACCTCAGGTGGCGAGTAGATCTCGTAGTTATAATTACGTATTCAATACGACGTGACCTATGCGAGTATTGTGACTACACTTCTGTTACACAAGTCGCTTGCGCCTGCGCATGATATACCTACACTAGAATAGTCATTAGTGTGTAGTAGTGTCTTTGCCTTAAAAACCTAATAATAATAGTAGTAGTTAGTAAAAATGATAGTCCTTTTTGAAATATCATAGGTAGGACATATAGTTTTCTAGAAATAATATCTCTAATATTAATTTAATCCACCATAACTTTATCTGTCATTTTTTTTTTATTTTAATCTACCAACAATTAAGTAAATTCTGTCAATTTAAAAATGGAACTAAGTTAGGTACTAGCTGGTAACTCTAGTCCTTCAATTGATAGCCGTAAGAAATTATAAGAATCTATTCGACAATACGTATATGTACCTATACCTAGTACCTATTACCTAGGTAATAAACGTATAAATAATATCAAAGAAGCAGCACAATACTCCGTCCATAGTTCCTAATTCCCTGTACGGAGATGAGCTCGCGTCTGCCAGGTCAAGGATCGCCGCTCACAGGCGACTGAATTACCTATAAAACGACCTGTCTGCACAGAGCCTAACCTAGCCGGCGCATCTACTATCCCTATTAAACCTAGCACAACGGTCATAAGTTAAAGCGAGATGGGATATACGGCAGCAGAAGTTCGGTTATGAAGGTTGTAAAATGCGACCCTGCTTGTAACTTACCGCAGTTAGTCAAATTTTGTTTCTCTCTTTTTACGGCCCTTCTATACAGCAAACAAGTGGGACGGATATAGTCATACAGTTTTGTAAAACGTAAAGTTAATACTGTTAGGTTTTAATTTTAAGTTAAACTACGAGTTAAAATTGCTTAGTTAGCTTAGCAAGAGAACGTGTGTTCGACCTTGTCAGTGTTATTTACTATTTTAATGATTTAGTAAGCAATCACGCGTTCTTCTTTGAAATGATGATTCTTTGATACAAAGTATCCAAAAGTGGGATACAGAACAAAATTGAATACTGTACGTGTCCTATAGATCAGTGATCTCACCATTGGTATTTGCACGGCTAGCACGCTAGCACTAATTTAAAGCGAGAATGGGATTTTTAACAACTTTTAACTAGTAAAAGAGTGACAGCTCCTGTTAAAATAGTGCTGGAAGCACTCAAAGTCATGAAAGTATTAGACCATCCATATCGGTAGCTGGAAACAGTCTAGTAAAATCCAACTACCGCGGAAAAATATATTCTTCCTTTTATTCCGGTCACGAGAGAAACATAGGTACATTTTGAGTGAACAGCGTTTTATGTTTTATATTATAAAGTTAGATTCGTTTAGGTATATATAAGCAATGCAATATAAAATCGCAATTACTATTTCAGTTCCTGCTACTGTGCGGTCTTAGCTTTGACTAGGAAAGCTGTATTTGCTAATTTAATTATATTTTAATAGGCCGTTATAATTTTATGCTCGCGCGGCGACGATTTAGCAAAAAGCACATTTTTAATATTCATGACTTTTATAATTATTTAATTATCGGATCGTAACTAGAGAGTTAAGCCAGATTTCTCATAATTTTTCATATCTTTAGTATAATTTGTCAGTACCAAATTTTAATATGGCTTTAAAATCTGGACTACAAGCATCTATTAAAAAATCGATTTGGAAGTAAAGTTTGATATAATCAAAATCCCGTTTGGTAAACTAGACTGGTGGACGGTGGTATTATATTTAATAATTATTTTGATTAAGTATTTGTGTCACTCGAGCACTAAATTAAAACAGTGTCCGAACACTGGCAACACTGTAATGTTGTAGTTTTAAAATAATGAGCGCGCGCAGCAGGCGCTGATTTACTGCGCAGGCGCCCGTAGATCACCGCGGTCAGGTGTAGTGAGGTCACACTAACTGTCACAGCGCAGGGAAAAATGCGCCAAGTTATTTTCCAAGCACCACTGAATTATGGTTAAGTAGAATAATAGCTCTGCATCGATATTTTAACTTTTACTTGACATAATGTGTAGGTAATTCATAATCTTTTATAGGTAAGAGAATAAATTAAGTCCAAACGAAAAAACGTATACATGTAGAATGATCGTGGTGTATGGTGGTAATATGCAAATATTCATACTACCATAATTTGTAACTGCAAACACAAGATACCCATGAGGATATTAGGCATTTATCGTATCATGATAATTATATATTACTTTATTATCGTTTTTCGAAATAAAATTATCCTTATACAACTTACATATTATATTCTTATGAATCTTTCATCGCGTTAAATCACATTAATTATTTTTAATACCCACATTATTTCCCTTTTAGTTAATATCGTTATAAACAACGCGAAATGTCATATAAAAGGTTATGTTACTCACAAATAAGGCGGGTGACGTTTGACACCGACTTGATTCAGCGACGAAATTAAAGCAATATTGTAAGATAATATATGTCGCCTTACGTGAAATTATTTAGTGGGTTTCGAGAACACGACATTTTTATTATTATAAGGTGCGTCAAACGGTCCTTTATTAATATTAAACTTCGCGACTAAATATATTATAGGTATTGCAACAAATTACTAGCAAATTTACGCAAATTGGTTGAAAACATGTGGATAAATTATTTTCAAATGAAAAGCTGCTGCGAATTTTAAAACAATATATTTAAATAGTAATAAGTCATACATAGTCATAAAATAGGTATTTATTATAGTAGAAACTATATTGAATAATATACACACTTGTATCTAGGAATGAGATTTAATAAATAACATACTTAATATTATTATTACAACACACGATATTGAAAGCGTAATGAAGTTTGGTCGATACCTATTTATTAATTCGGTATTACACTTTTGTATTATACCTATTCTAATTCGTAAAAATGACCGGTTTATAGAATCAAATAATTCCTCATTTCCTATTACCTCCTAACCATAGACGAATCGAAGTAGCTTTGACTACACTTAACTAAAAGAAAACCACTTAACTATTTGGTTGGAATCTCGGGTAATTTAAGTTTCTCTCAAGAAAGTGCAGAAATGTCTACAAATTAATTAAACAGACGCGGACTTATTATAATGATTATACCGACTGGCGAGTTATTGAAGTTGTAATCATAGATTTTATTGCAGTACACGCCAGTTTCCTCAAATGAATTTAAGATAAGCACTGGCTCACCGACGAAGCAATCGTAACTGTATCAGGTTACAACTAGTTTTCTAATTTATTTTATTGGTTTTAACGAACAACTCAAACATCATAATTATTTATTACAAATTTTATCATTCGTGACTCAACCCGCGCGTTCTGAATTACTTAAAACTTCACGTTAAATTGAACGAAATATTATCTTAATATTTAATCTAATAAACAAATCGGTGAGTTTATAATTTCGCTGATTAAAATCGGTTGTTGTTTCTCGTGTGTTTTTACCGTTTTACATTTAATCAGTGACACCGGAATCGTATATATTTCTGTAAATCGTCTGACTAATGGTTTAGATTACTTGTAACGATTAAAATCACTCGATTACTAATCATTTAGTTCTCGATTTTATTAATTAAATTCATATCGCACCATTTTGTTTGCATATTGGTCTGATTTCTAAAGTGTCAATAAGGAGTGGTGTTTTTTATGCTAAGAAGATTCCTTCATATTTAATGTCAATAGTCTATTGAGATGAAATGTAGATGAAACTGAAATAGAAGGGTGAATATTTCTAAAATAAAATTGATTCAGGTAACATAGCTATACATTTTTTCATTCATTAACACTTGCAGTAAACGCAAGCAAGCAAGCAAGATTAAACAAAATGGAAATATGTTACCGTTTGCCCGGTGTGAGAAATTATATGTTAAAATAACCAACCTCTTCTCCCATTGGCATTGGTAAAGTAAGTACATAATAATATAATTACAGGGTTACCACACCACGCATCAGATTAACCACCGCATGTTAACAAGTTGTAAATAGCCCCATTTACAAGGGGACCCTAATGAATACTCATTGGCGTGATTCCTTTAATTTTTCTCGACACCTGCCAATCAACAGAACAACTACTTATAATAGTTAATGAAGTCAGTGTAGGTATAGGCAATCAAAACCATGGGAAAGTGAACACAGGTTTAAATGGCGAGAAGTCGAAATATATACAATACTTGTCAAAATGCTGAAGAGGTAGATATAATGGGATTGTATCGTTAATCTACGATTTATAATAATTTGACGTGTTTTTTTGCGGTTTAGTCTGATAATTTTAGTTAATGCATAATAGAACTAACGTCAAAAACGTAATATTAGGTATTGGGTGGAATAAAGGAACTGTAACGTATTATTATTATAGAACTCACTTGAAAATCGTGCCAATTATAATTATAATATTCGTAGCAGACATACTTATAAATTTATCACACTGCAGCTATTTTTATCATTTATAAAGTAGGTATATTAAGAAATTTATAAGCATTATATTGATAAAAACTCACATCAAAAAAATTTAAATAACAAGCAAAACAATCAAATAAAGAAACTAATAACAATCCAAACCCAATCTTAGGCGTTACCAGAACGGAAAAGTACATATAAATTAATATCAAAAGTAAGAACCCGAGGCGTCCATCGCGGGTGGTCCATCTTTAATCAGTTATTACGCTATCGAGGCACAATGTGGGCTATTATCAACTGATAGAAGTCGTAATGGCTAGATTGAGTGCGTTCACACCTTTACCGTTACAGTGATAAGGCTCTATTGCTAATACATGCAGGTGTTGTGATTGGTTCGTGTAATCTTCCCGAGGAGATGATAAATTGGAAATTAACACGCCATTTTTGAATACGTAAAGTGGTGCGATAGGTTTTTTTATGTTGGCGTTGTTATCGAGTCCCAAACTATTTCATTATTTTTCGAATTAGAAATTGTAATCTAAGTTTACATATATATTCTTTTAGAATTATACAAAACTAGCGGTCCCGGCAAACGTTGTCCTGCCCGTTCGATTGTTTTATCAGAGATCTGTCAAAGTCTTCTGTCACATACCGTCAATCACTTTTTGTATTTATATTGTAAAAAAATATTCTGATCAAGTTTAGATATATATTATTTATAAGATTTCTAGCATATAGAATACTAGCTTCTGCCCGCGACTTCGTCCGCGTGGAACTCCTCCTTTTTGCAGTCGGTTAAAAAATAGCCTATGTCCTTTCTCAGGCTCCAGACTTTCTTTTTACCAAATTTCATTAAAATCGGTCCAGTAGTTTTAGCGTGAAAGCGTAACAGACAGACAGAGTTACTTTCGCATTTATAATATTAGTAGGGATATAGAAGATTATTTAGTAGGCTTGACCAAAATTTACCTTAACTTACTAAATACTTCTTTATTCTAGTTTTAAACATACTGTTCTTAACTTACAATCGAGACAACTAATTACCTAAATATACTTACTTGTACAGCATATAAAATCCCTTTCTATCAGGCAGTAGCGACACCAATGCTAATATGATCCCTTGTTCATTAAATCGTTGTATAAGACCCCTGTCAGACTGCTCTGAATGTCAAAACATGCGCACGAGTATGTAAAATGAGCAGACGGACGCGAGGTCGGGGCACCAGTAATTATCTAATTAGAACCATCACTGTGCTCTACGTATCTGTCATATCATTTTATTGAGTTACTATTGGTGTTCGAAACTTATAAGCGAGTTATAAGCGAGAAGTGTCTCGAAATGTTTAGCTTATGTATGGAACCCTCGAAAGTGCGTAATAGGTATATAATAAGTATGTTGTTATTAACATATTTGATGAACTTTTAGAACTAGATACAAGATAAGAATCTAATAAGGGTTATAAAAAAATGTTAATATCTGGATTTACAATCAACTATATAAATAAAATCAACATCTATAGGTACACTATTTTGAAATCTCCTTTATCCAAAAATTAGAAACATTGCTTTTTAGCAATAAGCCCTTGTAGCTTACATTACCTGTTCTCATTTAATTATTTTATATTTTTATTGTACCGTAAATATTTCCAACAGTAAGGGCTAGTAACGTAAACCTCAGTAAGTCTTAAAACAAGCGAGATAATATCAGAAGCATCCTGGGGCGCCGGCGCCCGCGCAGCATTCCACATGGTGGACAACTCCGCGTGACGCTTTTCTCGATCAACATAGAAACACAGCTAGGTATATTAAACATAACGGGCAGAAGAAAACTCCTGTGATGCCAAGTTAATACTATGTAATGAAGTTAGGCACAAAAAGGTTTTATAACAAAATATGTTGTACTGTATAAGAACAAGAGACCATCATCATCACCATTAATCCGGCAATGGCGACTGGACACATTAGCTAGTCAGAGCGTCATATGTGTGCTCTCAGGTGACTAAAACATCAATTTTTGGCAGCAAAAGTGCGGGTACAAATGCTGCAAGTCAGCGCCCCTCCGACGTAATTACAATACAACCAGTCAAGGTGAAATTAAGTACGGACGGTCGCGGAGAGAGCCCTTTTTGAAAAAGGGCAACGTCCGTTTTTTGCTGTGCTCCGCAACTGTTCTTTAGCGTAGGTACTAGGCACGAAATGCCAGGAATATTGTTTCAAATTCCAACCCTAACAAAATTTTCGTTGTTTGATCTAATTCATATCGTTTCATAAAATATCTTGATTTCCATTTCATCACTGCGATCTGCTTACATTCATAGATTAGATGCCTACAGTATAAGCAATTCAGAAAACATATCTGTAGTTATTGGGAAAGTCTCATGGGGATCGAGTGTAACATTTTAACATCGTTAAGAGTAGGCTTGTTAAACAAAGTTTCCGATTATTCTGTCTTGTTAGTGTTGGTATTGTAGTTTTTGATGAGTTATTATATGCCTGTCGGTGCATAATTCACACGGTCCGCGGCGAACCCGTCTCACAGATATGTAAGTTCACCTTTTCAGTTTCAAGCGGTCAGTCATTCAAGACAAAGGTTTTAAAAATGTTTTATACAAGACTAGGGGTTCGACCCGGCTTCGCACGGATTTCTATGTTTTTTCAAAATTTTATATAGCCCATGTCACTCAGGAATAGTGTAGCTTTCCAACAGTGAAAGAATTTTTGAAATCGATCCAGCAGTTCTGGAGTCTATTCAATCCAAACAAACAAAACTTTCCTCTTCATAATACTAGTATAGAGTATAGATTCCATTCCACTAACAGAATATACACCTATCAATTATATTGTACGTATCTATCAAATGTTGAACCATACCTATAGGCGTACGGTCACGTTATTTTGCACCCAGTAACACATTTATTAACTTTATTATTAGCGCCGATAATTAGTTAACAACTAACTACAGTGAAACTTGTTTAAGAGGGACCTGGATAAGTGAAAAACCTCCATATCTGGAACACATGCTGAGGTCCCGGCACCTTGGCTATGAATTACCTCTGTTAGTAAGACAAAAGCAACCTCTTTATCTGGGATAAGTTATTTCTATTTTCTTGTCATAATTACCTCTATAATTGAGAAGTCGCGTGTATTTATCTCTGTAACTGAGATAAAATCAGTAGGTACACATAGGCTACCTCGGACCTCGGATGTCTCCTCTCTCTTTTACCTACTCGAACTACTCTAAATCGGCCCTTATATAACTTAGTTTTAATGCGGTTTCTCTATTAATCGGGTATTTATTTAAAAAAGACCGAAACGAGGACAAAGTCTTTATTATTACGAAAGGAAACTAAAATTAACGTCAGTGCCCGAATCAGTAAAATAATCTGCCTCCAACTTTTCATAATTTTGTAAATGTCAACAACGAATTATTAGTTTCAGGAGAACTGTCTTTAAACCACATTTTTGGTATTTTTTATGGAAAATAGTGAATTGCTTACAAAATAAATACGTTGCTTTATTGAATACACCTTTATAACAGAGATTACCTCTTTTCTTACCTCTGTTAATGGAACCCTCTGTAAATGAGACAGGTATTTTTTTATACCTAGATATCTGGGACGCTGCGTAAGTGGAATACCTCTTTAAGTGAGACTAATTTACAGGTCCCTTGGAAGACCCAGTTAACCAGGTTTCACTGTATAAGATTTTCTGAAAACTGACGTAATGCTTGTCCATATACTTTTAGCTGGTATTATCGTCTCAAAGACCTTATAATTAAGTGAATAGGAATTATAATCGTTAAATTCAACAGCAATACAACTTTGTGTAAATACTATTAGAACATTTTGAACATAACACTGGTCTGTTTATCTTACTATATCGGTATAATGTATTTTTTATTCATGAGAATCATTCCGTATCGATTGAGCTATCAAGTGCCTCGAATTTATACCCTGCCAGCTGATAGAACTGTTCCCATTGCAAAACGACGTAACTTTATATTTTATATTTTTCATTTAAACAATAAAAAAGCGCTTAGACTTGTTTAGTTGATTGAATTATTGGAATATTTAGTCACGGCACACATTTCGCGCAATCGCTGTGCCAAAAGTGATGTTTCGATGTGTTTCTGCTAAATGGCAGAACGAGCAATAATTTTAAGCACTTGTGGTCTAACAGTTATGATAGTTTTGGTTCGAATTCAGCTCAAATTTACGATTGGAATAAATGCGTGAAAAATTTGATTAGGACCCCTGGGAATATATATAGCCCAAGCAAAAACGTTATTATATTATGTGTATATTATACTGACGTATTCATATGTTATTTTTTTAATTATTTTTAAAATCTATTTTAAACTAACTCTATTGAATGAATGTAAAGAATTATAACTACGTATTCGGTAATTAAAGCATAGAGCATTATATTTCACGAATTTTTTTTATCTGTTTAGCTTAGTTATTTTATGAAATCATTCATTTTATTAGCAAACTAAGTTAACACACCTATTAAAAATAATAACTAAAATACCAAATTTAAATTTTATAGAGTTATCAGCCTTTCTCACTTTCAGAAAGCCTATTACAATAATTAACTTACAAATATATGTATAAAAACGCTCAGAGGTCGGGGTTCAAATCCGTAATGTCCAGAAGATGTATGGCGATCTCGTTCCGATGAAAAGTTGAGATCGTTTCTCAATCGACGGACAGCGACTTAGTTTTAATTGATATAGTGGTATAACATAGATAAAACGAATTATGTTTATACAATCAGGTATTAAATATGTATGATTTTTTTTTAAAAACTTGGACCTTTTAACACATCATTATTTTCATAATCTTTGACTTTCTTTTATACAAAAGAAAGAACTTATTGTGTTGCGTACTCCTTGCGTTTGTATATAGTTTTTTTATAGTTTTACTTTTAATTGGCTATTGCCCTTTTTTCTTCATAAACCTATTGCTTTCATTACAGTCCACCCTCCACAACAGATTGGCTTCTCACAAGTTTTATATATAGCGTTACGAAAACTGTATAAGAATGGCCAATTTTATACCTACAATCCTTATATAGCTATTATAGAACATGCATTATGATGATAAATCGATTTTTTTTTTTCAAATTTGGTAGTTAAACCCCGCATTTCATCACCAAAAATGACAAATTTGAATTGAATACTTACACATAGTTGATAATTCACTAATTCACCATTAGTTTCACTGACTCTAATCACAAAATGAATATATCAAATAAATCCGTGTGACCGTAAAGCTTAATTAAAACAGTAAAATGTGTTGATTGTAATGTTATGTTCCGTGTCATTCACGTTTTATATGACTCTATCTGAACAAAGGCCTACACCGAAAAATCTATAATTCCTTAATTGTCTCCGATTTGTGTATTTTATTGGATATTTGTATACGATTGTTTGATTACCTTTGTTTATTCGTTACGGTTGACGGACGTTTTCCTTAAGGGTAAGTCTTCTAAATGTCTTATAATAAACCGAATAGGGCCCATAGACATGCGCACGTATCAACGAATTGTATGGATTTGAAGTTCGCTAAATAAAAGTCACATTGCATTCGTTTCGTCCGTTTGCCGTTATAGATTGGCATTTGTCTATGAGATGTCACTTAGTCCAGGCGCGTGCAATGAGGATAGCGTAAGTATGGAGTCGTGGTAGGCACTCCATATATTAGTGACACCGTACCTGTATGGAATGCACGCCCTTGCACTGACTGAATCTTATGATTCTTGTATGACGCGGTTTGATGACAATTCCATGGAGTAACATGAAACTACTCTTGTGCGTTTTTAAACAGTTTTCAATCTAAGTACGGAAATATAAAATATAATAGTAAACATATTGAACTGGTTTGATAAATGGTTAAAATACTACCCCTTAAGCAATATATAAAAACAATTACAATCTGGCACGAACAGAACGGTACAATATTTAATAATAACTAAATTAACGGTGACGATTAACACAGTAAAATAAAGAGAGGTTGACGTTCTTCACGAGCGTTACTTTTACCAATATTTCCCACGGTGCTAAAGGCAATTAAAAATTTTACTTAATTGCAGACATAACAACAGACACGGTCTTGCAAATGAAAAACAAAAGCAAATCAGAATAATTTACTACATCTCTGCATTGATACTTACTCAAATTCATTAAATCTATACTAATATTATAAAGCTAAAGAGTTTGTTTGTTTGACGCCCTAATCTCAGGAACTACTGGATCGAATTGAAAAAATCTTTTTTTGTTGGATAGACCATTTATCGAGGAAGGCTTTAGGCTATATAACATCACGCTACGACCAATAGGAGCGAAGAAACAGTGGAAAATGTGTAAAAAACGGGGAAAATATGAAGCCTTATGAAGAAGTGACAGAAGACTGACAGATCTTTGACGAAACAATCGGACGGTCAGGACGGCGTCTGCCGGGGCCGCTAGTTACTTAAATAGAGAATTTCGTTACATAGTTACTATATCAATTAGCACATGTACGTAGTTCAGGTTCACTGGAAAATCTTTATTATAATGTACATTAATAAAAATGACTAGGTATATTAACATTACAATAAGCTAAAATAGTTTACACCGTCGTGTAACAAATAACACATAGACAAAAATAGGTAGTACCAACCCAACAACCTCTAAGTTACTTAAAGTTAATAATTTCTGATGCCTTCGCGGTTATTACACATTGGAATGAAACAACTGTTAACGGATTTAACTCGCGTATTTTTATTTTATTTTATTTAGCGTTAGACTATTGTCAGCTCAGTCGTGCTACGATTATGGAAACTGTAAAGAATCCGAAACGTCAGCTAATAAAATAAAATAAAAATACGCGAGTTAAATCCGTTAACAGTTGTTTCATTACTTAAAGTTACCTAGCAACAAAGACAACTAATCCGAGAAAGAAAATATTAACCTTACGTTTAATCTTATAAAGGCAATTCTAAACTAATCTGTTGTAAATTGCGATCATCTTAATTCCAGTTAATGCTGTCTGGGGACATTTGTTTTTACTATCCTCGATCCATACTCGGGTATCGAACACAGGCCAATCATGAGAGGTCTCGTCGGCGACATTTGATCCAAAAAAGGACTAAAATGTTAAGTGAGAACTAGAAAATTGCTTAAGTAGAGATTGCGGCGTTTATATGTTGAAAGTGCTCGTACCTAATTTTATATCAGTTGTATAACTTGACTGCGTTCAGCGTTAACGTTCAGATTTATGTTAGACCATCAAGTTGGGTTTTATTAGATCTTGTACTCATTATTCAGCACATTTTTACATTACTATTAAAATATTATATATATTAAACCATATAGATTTTAACTTAACATATTGCTTATATAAATTGCATAAATTAATGTTATAATTGATAGGCACCTAATATTACTAGGGTTCAGGAAAATTTAACAGGCGAATGCGTGTTGTCAGTCGAAAAAAATGACCATGGAGAATTATGAAGAAAACAAAAGAGCATCGACTACCTTACTGCTGTTACAAATCATAACAATCATAATGATAGTAATTTGCATCGACTAGCCCCGCTGACCTGCGACCCTCGGTGACAGGCAAACAAAACAGATTTAGCGTCATCTGTCGCTGAGATTTTTGCCTAAGGCCTTGTAGCTTAAAAGTAACAGTTCAATAAGGAGGCAAGGATCTCATATAGGTTTTCTTTTTAATTTTGAACTGAACACTGAAGTACCGTTGACCTGTTTCAAGCTGTTACTGCAAAACCAGACTATAAGCGATTATCCAGATAAGACGCATCTAAGGCTGTAATTTAGGGTTTTAAGCCCTGACCGACTCGTAGGCCTCTCAAAGCTACACAGAAAGGCTTTACTCGTATGTTCTTGTGTTATGCTCTGTCTCGTTTCGGCAAAACTAAACACAGTTTTATAAAAAAGTGAGCACTAGCTATTGGTCAAAAGAAGATACTATTACATAGGTAAAATTGTTCTTGATTTAGAAAAGTTACAACCATTAAACATCTTCATCCAGCGAATTTCAACGACCTTCACTAGGTCCACAGATTAATCGGTAGACGGGTCTATCGACTTCGCTATCTTCATTACTATATAGTATGGAATGGACATCTGATACAACAGTTATCTGTGTGGGGCAGTGAGAAAGCCGTGTCCTTTACGAGTGCAGCACCCGCCGCACTTGACGGATAACTCGCATTATGACGTCGCCGCTATCATCTCGTAATGAGACCGACTAGAGCAGAGCAGAGCAGAGTGCATAGGACAATATCGAGTCACTTGGGTTGTACTTTATGGTCAATACCAATGAGTACAACCCAAGTAGTGTTTTCAAAAGTAGCGACGCTATTACAAGCTCTTTTATTACTGCAGGTAATTGTGTTGCTACTACTAAACCACGTAGTCGTTAAAGGGTGCTATTGTAAAGCTTATGGTAAATTGTTAAGTTTCAGAACGACTTTTCTACAAGTATCAAGCTGCACAATGTTTGTATAACCAGCTTATGTGTTAGTTGGGAGGTAATAAAAAAATATACCACAAATTATGACCTTCCCTAAAGTTTTAAAATTGATCTTATATTGATTATAATACATCCTTACTTGTAATTGATAATAAATATGAAAGTAGACGGAATTGAATTTCTTACAACGCTAAAATATTATGTAATTTTACCTAATGAAATAGACCTACGCTTCTTTATTCAGCCTATATACGATTTCTGGCAAATGCTCTGAAAGAACTTGGAAAGAATCCCTTTCTAAAAATCTAAGCTTCTTAATCTGAGTATATTATTATTTTATCGCAATAAATATGTTCTGTTTAGGTTTCGTACTCTGCAGCTACAGCCAGGCCCGACTGTTATCTTTTATAGTTCGGCAAATAGTCCGATTATTATTTATTAAAATGTGGCCACAACTCATCGTCGTTGCGCCTAATTTGCATCCATCACAAGCTCTGATATTACAACGTGACAGGTAAATTTACCTACGTAATTGTCGACATGTTCTTTAACTTTAGAAACAAAGCTTGGTTTATCGAGAGTTCGAGAGCCTTGATAAAAAAATATAAACTAGATTGACTGAACAACAGCTTAATTGGAACCGGTAATGATTTTTACTCTGAGCTATTAGTAACATCAACTCTTTATTAAATAGTAAACTTAGAGCGTCATTCCACACTTTATCTCACATTTTCATAATACCTTTTATTTTATCTAAACTCAATAACAAGGGTATCAGAGAGCGGCCACAAATCAAGCCAATCGTGCCTCCCCGACTTGGAGACGATCTTCGACAATTACTTAAGGTCGTGACCAAAATATAGTCATAAATTGTTACAGAAATGAGGGCGAACCCACTGATGACAATTATCTGCTATTACACGTCCATCGTATAAATTTGCTACAAACTTAACTTTGCTGTCCACGGTGAACCCTGAAATCACCCGTTTAGCCTTATGTTCATCTGATACGAGCGGAAGCATTATATATGAAATTAGATTTGCTATTGAACAACCGCAAATTTAATACTGTTAACTCATTTAAAAACAAATGAATCTTCGTGTTCTGTAAAACCACGTGTATCTTTATTCCCTTGATATACGGTTGAAAATGGCATGCAACTAAGCTTATGTAGCAGTCGAGATAAATTGGTATAATGGAATAAGAGCCGGACCGTCAGTTGCGGTTTCTCGCGTAAAAAGTTCCTAAACGATTGCAAATTGACGTCTCATCGGTTCGACCCGAAGGGAGTTTATAAAACAGGGTCACGTATTTAGGCTACTCAGTGGTGGTATAATTCTTGAAAAAGTCATCTTGAGAAAAATCTTGACAATAAATGACCAGGAGCAACATATCTGATACTCTAAGCTACAAATGTTACAAAGAGATGACATTAGCCGTATATGCACGTATTCTATTTCTGTTATTCAGAAAACTACAACTTAATATATATATGAAATACTAGTTTCTGCCCGCGACTTCGTCCGCGTGGAATTCCTCCTATTTTACAGTCGGTTAAAAAGTAGCCTATGTCCTTTCTCAGGCTCCAGACTTTCTTTGTACCAAATTTCATTAAAATCGGTCCAGTAGTTTTAGCGTGAAAGCGTAACAGACAGACAGACAGACAGACAGAGTTACTTTCGCATTTATAATATTAGTAGGGATTTATGCTTCAAAAATATTTCGTTACGCAAGAGCTGTCTTAAGTCGTGCTGTTTTTTCAAAACGAAAATGTAACGACACGATGTGCTCAAATTACGTTTAACCTAGTGCCGTCAGTTTAGCATCACTCAGAGGTGTGCGGCGATGACTGAGCAGCGGTCACGAGGCGCGATCTCACACGGTGCCTCGTAAACTTACATAGAAATAGAGAACACCAGATACGTTACTGCAATAAGCTTGTACACCTACTTAAACAAAGTCAGCCAAAAATAAAATCATAATATTGGTTGTTGGCACTTGTTTTTGTCTTTTATCAATGAGGGCCACCGTGTGTCAGAAATCGGCTAGATGCGCTAGTGTAGAATGAGGTTTAGTTGTCATGTACCACCAATCACAGGCCAGTAGCTTGCCTCTCATTGGTGGAACATGACAGCTACACCTCATTCTACACTAGCGCATCTAGCGGATTTCTTAAATCCGTTCATAGTTGTTTCATTCTAAGATGATATTGCCTGTTAAAGTTCTGCGCGTTGTCACATAAGTATTGCCACACTTTTTACCGCGCAGTGACGTCATTTAACCCCACTCTCAAACTCGGGTTTATTTTGTCATTGTTTTTTGTTTGTAGGTAGTATACGGACAGATATAGCTTTTCCGGGATGATGAGTTTAATCTGTTGTTATTCAAAATAAAATATCACTCATCTTGATCCCGCAGAATGACGTCTATGTGTGTAATATTTCTTTCATGTTAATTAGCAAAGGCGAAGCTCATTTGTCTAGGTACTAGATAATAGTTAGGTAATGTACTGTAGATCTTTGTGCCGGGTTACGCGGGTCATCAATTAGGGCTAGATTCGCGGGCGGCCCTCGCGCCGTAAACGAGAGTAAACACAGCAATCTGCCCTAACTGCCTCATTTATGCTGAGCTATGATTTATATGCTTCAAGACTCTTTCTGTTGAACTTGAATTTCCTCGAGACGCTATTTAGACAAAACTGTTACTATAAAAATAAGATGTAAAATGGCATCGTTCGTAATCTCAAATACTTAAACTAAACAAATATTTAGTCCATAAAAAATATTTTTATAATCACAGCTTCAAAATCTTAAACCACTAATTTCATTAACGTACAATGTCGTAGTCATAAGTTAATAAATGTCAGCCTTTTTCGTCTCCATTAATAAATAATAACTTTTTAACGGGCGCATTACGGCATCTTATCTTATATATATATATATACATATAATAAAACAGTAGAAACCGCGTGTCTGTACAATTGAAATTTTTAACAAAAAATGGGTGTGGGCAATAACAAAAGAGTAACAGAACACAAAAATGATTTTTTAGATTTTCTTTTCTGTCTGTCTGTCTGTCTGTCTGTCTGTCTGTCTGTATGTATTCGCTAATCTCGAAAACTACTGAACAGATTTTGACGCGGCTTTCACTAATAGATTAAGCTCTTCCCTGAGCAACATATAGGCTTTGTTTCATCGAAATCGGATGTCAAATAAAAAAACTATCGTCTTTTAAAGTTTAAAGGTAATTTTTCTATAGGAGATTTTATAGTTACATAATATAGTACTAGATGGCGCCTCAAGGCAATTAAAACGCGCTATAGCTTTTTCTCTGAAAAGTATAAATACAAACTGTTTCTCTACGTTTAAAACTATTTAATTTTGTTTGTCTTGCGATTTGGTTAGTTGATGATTTTGATGTTATACTTGGATATGAAAATACGGACTCTGAACTTGCTTTGTGAATTGGTTGAAAAATATCGGATATAATCTAAAAAAATATTGCCTACGTAGATTTATTGAAATAAATATATGTATTATTGTATGTATTTGCTTTGATTTTAAAAATGCCCAGACGAAACGCTTACAACGCATCGCTATTGAGAAATCTTACTCCGCCTAAATTGTACAATGGAACCCGACTTAGAGTAACTTCTTTACAAAGAAACTTAATCGAAGCTGAGATTCTTACTGGATGTAGTGCAGGTGAAACTGTATACATAGCACGAATACCAATCATACCCAACAATTTCCCATTCCAATTCAAACGGACACAATTTCCAGTGTCCGTTTGCTTTGCTATGACAATTAACAAGTCTCAGGGGCAGACGCTAAAGGCTGTTGGAGTTGATCTCAGGTCGAATTATTTTTCACACGGCCAACTATACGTGGCTTGCTCGCGGGTTAGTAATGCGGATAACCTTTTCATATTAGCCCCAGAAGGAAAAACTGTTAATGTGGTTTATAAAGACATTTTATAATTTACATTTGAAATATTATATACATACCTATATTATATTTTTTATATTATTTGTCTGTCCATCTGTGTGTTCCGGCTAATCTATAGAACAGCTGGACTGATTTGGACGGGACTTTCACTGGCAGATAGCTTATGTAATAAAGAGTAACTCATTTTAGAAAAAAAATCTTTAATTATCCATACTTATGTCCCAGTACTTAAATTCCACGCGGACGAAGTCGCGGGCACAGCTAGTAGACAATATAACCCGTGTAGACTGTCGCAATAAATCGCGCGCTTCCCGTGGGGCGCGACGCGGCCCTACCATGGCTAGTGATGTCCACTAAGGCGTTTTATAAAATATAAATATATTGAAAAATTAAGCTGGTTTTACACGTCACATATAAGAAGACAAATATGAACGGTTTCATAATTTTATGTGTGTTTTATGACATAGGTAGGTATATAAAAGTAAATTCAATATTTGGCTCCAAATAATTAATAAACTTAGTTAACTACTTGCCACTTATCTAGCAGATAGAATCA
Source organism: Polylopha cassiicola (assembly GCA_038024825.1). Classification (NCBI taxonomy): domain Eukaryota; kingdom Metazoa; phylum Arthropoda; class Insecta; order Lepidoptera; family Tortricidae; genus Polylopha; species Polylopha cassiicola. The sequence goes on along the minus strand of CP149044.1, from coordinate 6,011,623 downwards.
ATGTTTAAGTTCTATAAAGTTGACTAAATATATAAATTATCTAGTTGACAGTGTTAGTAAGTACTAGGCAGTTTTATAGCAGATAAAAGTAAAAAGTATAATTTAAGCTTCTAATTAGAGTATAGATTATATTTTTATCTAACTAATAAGTTAAATTGTCTATCGGATAAGTGATAAGTATTTGAAGTTCAAACAATATTTTTCGCTAACACTTGCAAATCCTACTCATAGTAGGATAATGTGAAGCAATATTTAAAACGAGGTTTTAATTTAGATTTTATTATCGTCCACCTCTACACATAGGACACATCCGACGCGACCAAAGTGCAAGGAGGTAGCATAAATTAAACGACGCTTGTTCACATTGGTATGTCGTAAGGACATACGGTATATCTGTGGAAACGATGTCCATTTGGACCAATTGATAAATCGATGCTGAATAAAATTTAATTAAGAAATTATTGTTAAAGAACTAAATTAATTGCAACTAAATGACTAAATGACAATTTTCAAATAAAGATGTCCGTTTGAAATTGTATTGAAATAGTAGCCCAAACGGCGCACAGGTTCCTTAAACCTAAGCTGTACAAAGGTACTATAAGAGCAAACACTTCTATACCCTTTTGACAGCTTATATGGAACTTATAAGATACCTGGGAGGTGTATAATTAGCTGTAAAAAAATCCTTAAGCAAAAGGCAACTCCACTCATCCTATATTCCGTGAAGTAAAATAATTACATTAGTTTGGTGGCAATAACAATAATTTAGCCGTCAGGGACATCCCGTGGCCTCACAGATCACCGGACACCGGCTCTAACTTACTCGCTGTCTGGCGACAACCTTATACAGGGATACAAGGACTTTTTTCGGAAGGACTTTAATCGTAATTGACCTTGGTGGGCAAAGGATTAGCCTGAGTAGCACATAAATGCTTTTGCGAGAGTCGTCTATCACTCTCGTTCTTTCTTTTCGATGCTTTCAAGCGACAAAAACTCGACCAGGCGACTTAAGTAGATATGACAATTAGCGTTGTTAAGAATTAACAGATTGTCTATGTTTCACTTTTTTATCTGTGGTTACAACTAGTCGCTATTTCTCTTTTCCTGTGACGCTCAGAATAAACGCACACAAAATATACCTATACCTAGTAGATTTAATTGCTACAAGCGTTTGATTCTAAAATCCTCTATTAGACAAACGAAATGACTTCGTTTTAGAATACATACAACACAAAATGTTATTAATGAAATCCGTTGCTATTATCCTATAAATCTTACTTAAATTCATCTGATTAAAAAAAAACAACCATAAACTTGTGACTATCTAAATAAAACATTAATCTTCAATCAGGCATCCCATCAAACATTTGTTACGAACACATTATCAGAACTCGAACACCCCGCGAAGATAATAAATAGGCATAATGACAGGAATCCTTCGACTTCGCCCAAAAAAATAACTGTGTTGTCTATGGAATGTGAAGCGCGCGAGATGTACGATATTCAAATTGAAATTTTATACGTGTTATTGTAATTGTGTTTTGTCAAGTTGTTTATGTAATCTATTTATCGTAAATATCGTATCTTTATTGTTTTCTCACGGTTGAATGATTTTATTTTTGAAGTTATCGTAAATACGGTGTCATTAAATGCTTTTATGAAACGTTACATTAGATGTATAATAATATGTAAACATGTTTTAAAAATAGATCGAATTACGATTGTTATTTTTTTTTATTGGTATGTTTTGAGTGACGTAGTAATCATATTCTTTATTCGAATTATTGAAGGACTGTTAACTTCATGAAAACAAATTAATTCTTCTTTTTCTCTATTGGACAGTTTCATATAAGAATGTATTTGTAATGGGTTTAGCACCTAGCCTGTATTGACCAATAATTTCGAAGCAGAGATTGAAGCCATAAACAACACATGGAGATCATTGACACCGAGCGCCATTACAAACCGACACGTAACGCAATCAGGTCGACAACAATTTAATTACACCCAACAACCTTATTAAGGCTAATAATTATAAACACCAAGCGAAGTATCCCAGATAACGCGCGCACATAACTCCCACCAAACATCTCATTTATTCCAAAACACAGTTTAAATATTTAACTCGCTCCAAACCTCATTAACCCGAGATCACGCGATAAACCAAAACGCACCATTAAAACACATTATTATAAAAAAAATCGATACCAAAACGAGTAATCGAAGCGACGATTCGTCGCGCGGTGATCGATTACTCACTCCAATTAATCGTTACAACTTTATAGGTGTATAATTATATAATAATAAACCGATTCCCATTAATACTAGGAGATTATTGATCTAATAAACGCGGCACCTCTCATCTCATAGGTGTTATTACGGAACGTCTTCATCGTCCGTCGGCCAGTGATCGATGCCGACTATCGGCGAGCCGTCGATGAAAGGAATCAATCATGAATTTATAACAGACTTATTAATGTCTGTTTGCTTAATGAAATATTGCTGGGTGAAAAAGTCAGAACGGGTTCGATATTTTTAAGCGCTCACAATTTTAATGGCATGTACCATCGACAATTAATGCAAGCATAGAGTATCTGTGGCTAACGGACGGCGAGCATTTAACGTCATAATACCGGTGATTAACCCCCGATTAGCTCTGCATTAGCTCGTGCGAGGCAAGGAACGCCTCTCGATCTATTTTCAAATTTGAATCGCGATAGAGTTCACACGCTCACCGCTTTCGTTAAATATTTTTTCACTCGATATCGATTACAATTAGAAGCATGAACGCTTCTCTCAGTCATTCAGTGTTTATGGATAGATTTAGGTCGTTTGTAGAACAGCACAGTACATTAGCGTAATCGAATAGTTCAAACGTGAGCATCGATCCCATTCTCATTTAAACGGTACCGCAAATATTCCTCGTTAAAACCGAATGGGAGCCATTTTTGGAAATACGCGAAACAACTCTTAAAAATATAAACGAATCAATCCAATCCGTCGCGTTACCATTCACCATAAAGGCCGTTAATTAAATATTTATTCGGTTCTATTAGAATCCAAATCGAACTATTACACGGAATCGATTGGTCACCGTGGAAACGTTTAAATTACTCGTAATAAAATGATAAAGCGCCGTGAAATACATTTGACAAACGACCGAGGAGAAAAATCTGTATTTACTTATACCAATAGTTTGTTATAATCGGTAATCGTTGTATAATTGACGACGTTTATCGGGTCGGTATTGTTCTGGCGATGTTCCCGTAACCCACTCGCGAGCGATTCGAATCGATTCGCGTAGCGATATAGCGATAGTTCGCTCGGACACGCGATTTCAAGCGATCGCGAGAGATTATCAAATTGCTGTGGTTATTTTTTCACACACTTTCTAAGGATACTAATCCATATCAGATCAATTATTTAAAATTATAATTCTGCTTATCTCTTGCAATTAAGCTGATTTTACAAGGTTTTAAGTTTAGTCTAACTAGATTACCTTATAATAATTTCTGATGCCTTCGCGGTTATTACACATTGGAATGAAACAACTATTAACGGATTTAACTCGCGTATTTTTATTTTATTTTATTTGCTGACGTTTCGGATTCTTTACAGTTTCCATAATCGTAGCACGACTGAGCTGACAATAGTCTAACTCTAAAGTGCTTAACGCTTTGGAAACTGTAAAGAATCCGAAACGTCAGCAAATAAAATAAAATAAAAATGCGCGAGTTAAATCCGTTAATAGTTGTTTCATTCCAATAGATTACCTTATGATCGTAATGAGTATGACTATACATACGGTCTACCTAGGTACTAGTACTTGAAATTTACATATCATTGCAGTAAATGGTTGTGGTACCTTCACCCTGTTTATGACGATCTGGCACCTTTATGTTATTTATATGTAGGCATTTTTCATAATTAGAAATAATAATTATTAAATTACACGAGTTTTGTTGTTTCATATCTTTCAAGATAAAAACTAAAGTAAGTATGGACTCCTCACGCCGCAATTAAAAGTTTATTCATTTAAATACTTACCATATGCGTATAGTCGAGTACCTAAGTACATAACTTTTTTATTCAAACGTTTTCTTACAATGCCATTGGAATTCACACCTTTTAAATATATCTAGCCAGCGTGCTAAAGGTTCTGCTACCGTTAGATAGCTGAGCTATCGCTGCTATCGCCGTGGCAACGAGTGCTCATTAGCCAAGGCAGTGACATATTGAGAGGAAGACCTCACTAAGGATTATCTGATCTCGTTCCAAGACCCTCGCTATTTCCTTTTTTTTTTATTTTACATGAAATGTACAGTAACGGAAATATTTGGTTGTTATCCAACTAAAACAGCTGAATTACTGATTAATCGGTATTTAAAAGTTACTGTCGCGTAAGTCACAAAATTACATTTGAATCCGATTGACCGTATTTTCCATAGACAATAATAATTACTGTCAATTTGACAACATCAAAATAATTGTCCTAACAAAGGTTTTCATAGGATCAAATTGTCATTTCACAATTTAACCGCATGCGAGATTTGCATACAGTTTATTTTCAACATCAAACGCCTTTCTTTTGTCTTAATCGTTTAATACTGATTGAGTACTTAATAAATAAAGTGCACCGTCAACCGTGACGGGGAATTAAACAATCATCTGGCAACACCGAACGCGCGCCGCCAAACGGGTTACACTGGCAACACAAGTTATATCAATTAAAAAATTATCACCAATTACCGCGCCACAGGTCGTCAAACAATGTATCCGAATTTGAATATTAATCGACGGGTAATTTTAAGAGAATCGATTAATCGAATCATTTTATATCGACCGATTATAAAGTGTACGTCTTAATTGTGCAACATCAACGGGGAACCTGGGCCGTCATTTATCGTAAGGAGTCCCTTAATTAGTACGTATCCCGTGCCGAGGCGATACCATCGCCGCCTCACCTATTCCTTATTTAACTACGCTTTAGCATGACCGCTCTCTTTCACGCTTGCGCTTATCGCTGCGGGCGAGAGCGGGACGGCGCGCTGTTCGTCCACGATTGCCATCGCCGAGGCGCCGGCACCCGCCGGTCCTAATGCGTGTTTTAAATGTTTACTAATGAACACGATTATTTAAAGTGACATTTTCGGATTTCTCCGCGGCCATTACAAATACCCGACGCTCTGGGCTCTATCTTATAAGGTGAATTAAAATACAGCGATTTTTATCCATTTATCTGTGTTTAGTGTCGGCATTCCTGTAGTTTATTCGATCGTGTTTGTCGTGTCGTGTCGTGAGTGCGACGTCGAACTTTGACACCGATCGGAACATTCGATCGTTATGCGAGAGTTGTCACTTCATAAAGTAGATGTCAAATCAACATACGTGTGCCCGCTAATGCACTCACACTTTGGGAATTTAGAAGCGGCTATTGCAAGAAGCGACAATTCCTATTTTGGATTTAATTCCTACTAAAAATGGTAATTGCGGAAGTAGCTCTGTAACCCTTTGATGGGTAAACCGCTGACTTAACATGGTTTTTACCGCGAAGATGATGCCTTAAGCCTTCATACTTTAAATTTTAGCAGTAAAATACAACATCTATTTCTCCAAGGCCCCATTTAAACAAAAACAAACAAGCATTACAATATAAGTAACGATGAAGTATGCACACTTGGAAGCCAGTTGTACGAAATGATTTAATTTGCATTTTTCTCGTCATTAACAAATCGTTAAGCGAATGCACATATCAAAAACCTGACCTAAGCCAATTCAATGACACTAATCATAAGTTAATATAATCAAAATATTGTCACTTTCAATGATACATACACGTTTGACATTTGCACTTTTTAAGTAGCATTACTGACACCCGGATCTTATGGTAGATAAATATCGATTTTATATTTAGGGTCCCTCAAATAAATATACTAGTAGCTACCTGCATCTTTGTCTGCATTTACTTAACTAATTATTATCTTTGATTGGATTACTAATATTGTTTACGTTACATTTGTTGCCCATATAATATCACAAAATAAAATACGCGAGTTAAGATATTTATTCATTATTGCTCGTTATTAAAAAGTACACATAATATATCGCACACCTAGATCTAAAGAGAGCTAACTCAAAAAAGGTACTTTTTCAGGAGAGGCGAGAAACTGATTAATATGACCATACGCACGCATGAGTTTTCTGTATAAATTTATACTTTTTGTAATAAAGCTAGCAGAGTTATATTAGCTGAAATCTGTTTTAGTGTAGGTGGGTTTTGCTGGAATCCGATGGTGTGCATAACTCAAATCTTCCTGTTTTTGAGTTAGATCCCTTTAGATCTAGGTGTGCGAATTATTATTTTGTAGGTTTCTTTATTTCATGACTAATCTGCGTAATAGATTTTAGGATAGGCCTAGATGTCAGATAAGATACTTATTATCCCGGGAAAAAAAACAATTTAATATTAGATAACTTTAAATTAAATCATAACAGAACCCCTTTTTGAACACATACATATTCTTATTTTTTATGCAAAACACAAAGCTCTAAAATATGTTATCGATACTATAAATATTAGTAAATAATGTATGCAAATCTATCGTTAGACGGTTGGACCAATAACCCGGCGGGCGGCGACTGGGCGTACCTATATATAAATATATATGACTTCTAACACGCTATAAAAAATATAATTATTGGACCACATTTTACGGTTGGGCTCGTGGTCAGAACCTCGGACTACGAAACCGGAGATTACTGGTTCGAATCATGTTAGGAGCAGATGTCAGTGAGAGCAAGAGCATTTATACCTAAGTCTTGGATATCTGCTGCACAAGCAAAGCTGTCCCAAGCTTAGCAGGCTTGGGACAGCTTTGCTTAGTTTGGGACTGAAAGAATTGATATGTGTTGTCCTAAGTTATTCATTTATTCATTTGGTACATGATTTTATATTTTTATAGAAAATACAATTTACTTTATTTTTTTGAATAAAAAAGTCGTAAAAAGATAGAACGGTTAGAGTATCGACTTGCGCGACTTTGGAACGCGCGTTGATGTCTTCTGTTCCACACTTTACTTGCATATCGGGTCCAGCCCATGCAGCATATAGCTATACAGAGGCTGTATAAGAGCTTTTAAACCCTTACACAACCTTTAAAGAAGTTGTCTGTTGCTTGGAAGATGACGCATACTTATATACCTTATATCATACTTTTATGACTACCTAATGCGAATAACTGTAAATATAACCACAACAAGTGTTTCATCCTAACTAATATTATAAATGCGAAAGTAACTCTGTCTGTCTGTCTGTTACGCTTTCACGCTTAAACTACTGGACCGATTTAAATGAAATTTGGTACAAAGAAAGTCTGGAGCCTGCGAAAGAACATAGGCTACTTTTTAACCGACTTCAAAAAAGGAGGAGTTCCACGCGGACGAAGTCGCGGGCAGAAGCTAGTATGAAATAAAATAATATATTTTTCGCTTAATTGGAACCCGGACGTAAACCCATCTAATACAGAATTTCCATACATTATAAATTCGAGCATTAGACAATCAAAAATTCCTTCACTTACCTAATTGCTGATATTCCGTCGAAGCCTTCGTAACTCACCGCCATTAGTTAAACGAGCAGACGGACACGCGACCAACTCATATACATATTAAATATAATATACATATTAATAGACACATTATTATTTGAAATAGTTTTGTACGAGAGCCGCGGGTGGTCGACTAATTGTCGGTATGCAAATATGGCGTTGAACTGTGGGCATCGTGCATAATTTTGTGTTTTGGTAAATTTGTGGATTTGTATGGGTGTGGCAAGTGGAGTTAATCTATACTAATACTAGCTTCTGCCCGCGACTTCGTCCGCGTGGAACTCCTCCTTTTTTGCAGTCGGTTAAAAAGTAGCCTATGTCCTTTCTCAGGCTCCAGACTTTCTTTGTACCAAATTTCATTTAAATCGGTTCGGTAGTTTTAGCGTGAAAGCGTAACAGACAGACAGACAGAGTTACTTTCGCATTTATAATATTAGTAGGGATTAGTAGGGATTATAAAGAGGAACACTTTGTTTGTTTGGTTGTAATGAATAGGCTCAAAAACTACTGGACCGTTTTTAAAAAATCTTTCACCATTCGAAAGCTACATTATCCACGATGAACATAGGCTAAATTATATTTTGGAAAAAAATAGGGATCTGTGCGAAGCCGGGGCGAACCGCTAGTTTATTATAAAGAAAGGCTGAAAAACGTTTTCCATTGATTAGTTTATCCCTACTAATATTATAAATGCGAAAGTAACTCTGTCTGTCTGTCTGTCTGTTACGCTTTCACGCTAAAAGTACTGGACCGATTTAAATGAAATTTGGTACAAAGAAAGTCTAGAGCCTGAGAAAGGACATAGGCTACTTTTTAACCGACTGCAAAAAGGAGGAGTTCCACGCGGACGAAGTCGCGGGCAAAAGCTAGTTAACTATAAATTACAAGCATAGGAATAGGTTAAGGAAAGCTGCCCACGTTTGGTTGGTTTACTATTGTTTGTAGTAGCAGGCCTGTTGCGTTTCCCAGAGCCCCATCGAAACCATGGCGTGAGCTGACGAAAATACGCTCTTTTGCTTTTCTATGACCAAATTTTGCACACAAAAATTCCATAGCTACCCAGGTATCTTGTAACGTGTATTTTTTTATAGAAATTACTAAAATTTATATATATTATTTTTTATATAATTATGTAACAGGTAAATTAGATTATTTTACTGTAGTTATTTTTTAAGGTAGGTAATGAAACAATAATGTAATAATAATAATAAAAAAAAAATACAGTGGTGAGCTAAATAGGCGGCTGAAGAGGTGATACGCTCTAGCACCTCTGCATTTCAAACTAGTATTTGATTTCAGTAAGCATATCTATTTTTTCCGGCGGTCGTCAATAAAAACGATGTTTAGCGTCCCATCTGGACATCTGGATTTTGCAATAGAGGCCTGAAGCAGACCAACAGCGCTTCAGAATTCAGTTAGAGAAAAAACCTATAATTAGGTAGCACCATCAAAACGGCACACTTTGTATAACCGGCATATTATTTTTGTATTATAATTGTATCCTTATCTAGGACGCCCTGCTGTTTTATAAACATTTTTATCGATCAACGACAAATCAAATTCCATAACACAGCAGTAGTTTAATCGGTATTCGCGATTCCTTTGATGCTCCGTGATTTGTTGATATTATGAATAAAATCCAGTTTTTCTAACCGGCCTCAATATTATTTCACAATAGTTACAGATATAAAATCGTAATGATAAATTAGTTAATCGGTTGTCAACGGTTATATTTAAATAATCGATTGGTGAGTGACCTCGCCGTCGCCTTGGCACTTGATCCCAGGTCATATGTCACTCTAAATGAGCTAAAACTCATCAAAACATAACATCTTAATTCCGTTTAACATTTTTTTTATGCAAATAGTTGTATATTGCGTCTTTGATTTGGCTAAGTCCCACTAGTGTTTTTCATTTCGATATCCGCTCACGTATTTTGAAATACCTTTATTTAAACAATTCATATTTTAAAAAATAAGTTAATAATTAAATAATTGAACAAGGCACCGAAAGTACGTAACAGAAACAAGAAAGAAAATGAACACAAACAAGAGAAACGTGCGCATCAAAAGTTTAAACCTTTTTAAAAAGAAAAAAATATATACATTATATTTTTCAAACCTTGTACCATACAAGTATATTTTTTGACTCCAAATGTTTTCTCGTTTTGATCTAAAAACTCATACATAAAAGTCCAATTAAGTCCTGTTCGACCTACGCCTGGTACTTTCAACCAATGCGAGTTCAAAGTTAAATCGAAACGACACTCAGTAAAGAGGTTTTATCACGAGATCATCGTTGTATTATAAGCAATTTTGTTATCGTGGTAATCCCTTTAATTGATTCACTCTTATCCGCTCATATCGTTTATACAATAAGGTGCTTATTGGCGTAACTGAACAGCAGCATGGCAGTGGCGAGAAGTAGTAGCGATACTCAATCCTTTCCATTTAACGCACACAGCACCGTTTATTCGTTATTTATGATTAGTTCGGGAGTTAACGCCAGACTCGAATCGCCCTCAGATGGATTATAATCGTATATTATTTGAATTTGGGTTTTCTAAAACTTGGTGAATTAACTCGAGATTTACATACGAACATCGGTTTATATTTTATTGAATGGGCGCGGCTGGTGTCGATATATTTCTGACTGCGAAACAACCGTTAAATTAATGCCAATCGAATTATTTAAGAGCTTAATAATAGCTGGCGGTGTTCAGTAGCTCGTTGTCGAAAACATAATGTAAATTAAGGATTATCTTTATAAATTACGGTACTCTATAGAAAAAATATTGCGGTGAAATGAAATATTTTGGCAAAGGTAGCTATAATATGTATTGAACTAATATCACCACAACTATACTCTTGCAAAATAGGTGCCTATACCTAGAAAAAAAAGATAGTTAGATCTCGCAAAAGTATAAAATATTGCTATTTTATGACTTGCAACGATAAGCTAAGAAAATTTTGTTCTCTCAGTAATATATATGAATAACACGTCATATAAGATTTGTAAAATAACATATAAAATTTCGCAACAAAGAAAACTTGTCAAAACTTTCTCTAAAACAAACATAAGTCAAAAATGCTCCGAAACGTGATACGCGACCATTAATATCACAGTCGAATCGTTCCACGTCAGTTACAATATAATAATAAATAAATTACTAATAACAACATAAAAATATTTATAGGCGTGCCTTCCACATAACTGAACTTCAAACAATCAACCACGAGTCTACTAATAAAACAAAAACCACAAAGGAATCTAAACCGAAAGTGGAGAGGATAAAGCTTATAATGGTGTGGTTATCTCGTATACAAGTTGTCATTGATTCTCGTACTAAATCAGTATAGTTGATGTAAAAATTGATTTTCCGTGTCGAGTGGCGATTGGCCGCGTCGCAGTGCGTGGGCGCGGGTCACGCTGGCGATAAATAATAATTTACTTTTAAACTTTTTGCCTTTTCCCACGATTATTATCTTGATTGTGATTAGAATCTAGTGGAACCGTTCGGGAAATTATAAGGGTATTTAAGGGACAGAAAATAAGTCGTTACGGAGCCATGGGAGGCGAAGAAATTCAACTCTCAGGACGGAGACCAACAAAATTTATTTGTCTCCATTTGTCTTGCTGTGTTACATAGGTCGAAATACGCTTTATGTGACGTATAAGTTATAACATACAATCTGAAAAACTTGTAAGAACACTTTGTACCAGAGCTTTCATCGTGTATTTCTTTTCATGACTTATCTAATTTAAGCATGATTTATAATTTATATTTATGGTACCTAACATATATGTGTATACAAGGAGAAGACTTAATGAGTGACATAACAACGCACGGCTTAAACTATAAAGGTCAGAAACATAACATTTTCCACAAAGGTTCCTTTTATAACGTAGGAGAGTACTAAGAAAGGATTTAAAAAATCCACACCCAAAGGGGAATGCTTATCGTGCGCAGCAGAAGCTAGTTTTATACCTAAGTTAGGACATAGTCGACTACTCTATTACTCGTCGTATACTCTATTACGCAACTCTGCAATATTGCAAATTGTGCGTACTATGTTATAAGTTTTTTTTACATCTACGAGTATGACTATGATTATCAGCAAAATTCAGCAATAAATAGAAGGTCGCATCCAGGTCAAACAACCACAAAAATAAAAGGAAACAATAGCACAGCTGTACAAGCCTCATATAAAGCACATGTCATTAGCAAATCGATAGATTTACTGTACCCATAATGCTTTCTGAAACTCACTTGCAAATACCAACTTAGCTTCTAACTGTACAAATTTAATCTTGCTAAAACCACCCTTGTTTATAGGTTCTTAGAATACAATCTAAATCCTTTGTTATTTTCGCAGCAGTAAAGTTTCGTTTGTGTTACGGTGCCACCCAGGGCGCGCATCGCCTATAAACGGGCACAATTTACAGCTGTCCGAACAGAGTTGAAAACTTGGGCGTGTTATTTGTAACTAATGGGGAAGATGGAAAAATGCTTAATTTACGACGCGCTGCTCTCTGATTGGTCCCCGATAGCTATGAAGCGCTTGTGTTAATATAAACAGCCTTGTACTTTTGCCTGCGATTCATCCCCCACTGCTCAAAGAAAATAAGTTTGTCTTTAGGTAGATACTGGCCAGAAAGCCGAGTCATGTTCGAAAATTAATAAATCAAATACGGTCAAAAACCTTGCTTATTTTTTTGTTTAACAACTCCAAAGTAATGTCAAAAAATTCTGGCCTATTAAAACCTGTGCCTCTATTTGCAAATTGAAAAAAGTTTAGCGTTGTCCATGGTCATCTTAAATGACACCTACGGAAATAATTACCTAAATGCTATTTTGAAACTTTTAACAAATATTTCATAATATTTATTATCAAGTAAGTAAACTATGGCGTAAAATTGGAGAGGCCTATGTCCAGCAGTGGACTGCGACGGGCTGATGATGATGATGATGATTATCAAGTAAGTATAATTTATTGAACAAAAATGTAGTAAGGAAATTTAATATTTTTTCTATTATACCTACATGTTTTGTTGCCTACTTCAGTTAGGTACTTTGTAAAAAAACGCAATTGGGTATTTATGCTATAAATGAAGCGAAAGTTATCACGTAATATGTTAATTTTCGTATTTATTACTAATTGTCATTCAGAATAAATGTCTTTAAAATAATTGTAAGTTAGCTTTCTATAAACGAATATAAAAAAAGTATAGGTAATCCTTATGTTATTACTCGTGGAGAGAGAGTTTTTTTTACGTATAGAAACGCAATTTACCAATTTTAGCACCCTACTGTGTAAAATAGCAATCAGAATCTGTTTTTATTTAAGTTTTTCTAAAATACCTGATCTACTTAGGTATAATGGAAAAATCCGCTAAATGCGCTAGTGTAGTCATTCTACAGACCTCATGGTCTAGATGTCATTATCCACCATTCACAAGCCAGTAGCTTGTCTGTGATTGGTTGAATATGATAGCTAGACTTAATTCTACACGACGCGCATTTCGCGGATTTTTTACACGCGGCAACCCCATTGCATTTGATCTTTACTCATAAGTTTATTATCAACTTGAGATCACAGTAAAATGTATGCATATACTTGAGTGGGATGCAATAAATCTGCGAAAGCACTAAATGATTTACACGGTGCTTCAGTTTTGATACTAGCAGTTTACGAGGCCTAAATGTGTTTAGATCCTAATGACCACTTAATGGCAGTCTGCCTCGTACAATAACATTACCTAAACAATGTAGCAAAATGTATTGTTGCTGGAACAATACTCTGTGGTGTTATTATGAAGATCAAGATATTTTTTTATTTTTAAAAGTTTTGAATATTAGAACCTCAGAAGAACGAAATTAATACTTATAGACAACCTAGGTATATATACGAATTGAGTATGCATAAGTAATGAAACTACATCTTTACTCTCTATAAATATACTACTTACTATTAGAGAATAGTCCTGCATTTTCATGGCTTAGATAACTTTGACCCAGGCCATAAAAAAATAAAAATAGCATTGCGTTTACGAAGTTCCTAGAAGAAATTGGGTACCTAGTGTGTGACATGTCTGTATAAATGAAGGAGTCCCTTATGGCCGATTCACACTTTATTAAATTGCTTTATAACCCATATTAATGAAAACATCTAATTTAGACAATAAGTAATTCAATCTAAATTAATTTTACCCCTCTAAGCGTCTTATAATAAAAACTACGGACTACCAACATGACGGAAACCAATACCTAATCTTACTAAATTAATATTTGTTCATGCCAGGCGAATCATAGTTACTAATTGTCCACATGATAATTATGTAATGTTTTTTTAACAATTTGAAATTATTTCGTATCTACATAGGCTGTGAAATAATTGAAAATTACAATAAAACCTCTTCCGGGACTACATCGCACTGTGTTGCTAATTGACCACGTCGGTATCTGTCTGAGTTGATGATATTTTTAGCGCATCAAAGGCACATTTAATTAACGATAATTATATAGGTATAAATATACCCTTGCTACGTAAATTAATTCTCTTGAATAAGTGACATGACGTTGACGATTTTAATAATACATTTTTATTTACGTAACTAACTAAATTTATATTACATGCAATATTCAACCGGTTAGAAGAGGATTAATAATATAGGCATGTACGTACATCATTTTAATTAACAAACTCAATAAAATTCAGAACAATGGCAATAAATCCAACTACTAACATAATCACTCAAGCCGTAACGGTACTGCCCACAAAACTAAACAATCGGATGTATTCAAAAAGCACATTTCAAAATCCCGCTTGACATAGACAATGTCACAACTTTTTATTGGTGCAATATAAGAAAATGATGTGTGGCCTGCGTGATGTCACCGCGGTAAAACTAATTAGAGCTCGTGTGAACGCGTCATACGATTTATAGCTTACCTGCATTGCTAGTACTGCGTCGTCTGAAACATGCTTAATAGATGTTCTTGCTTTGAAACTGTGTGGCCCCACTTAATAGCAGTGTTGGTAATATTGTAAAAAGGTTGTGTCTTTCGAGCTTTTATTATAACTGGCTTTAAAAGAAAAAAAGTTTTATTCACTCTCGACAGTAAAACGAACCTACCTACCAAATCAACTTGGCCTGTAAATAACCTTCTAGAATACGTAGTACATATATCTTCACACAAGCCCACACACCTACGTAGCATATACCTAACGTGGATATAAATATTGACGAATTATCATATTATAATTAAATGTTATAATTATTAGATACTTTATAGTTTTCATATACATACATACGTAATAGACTTTGTTAACGATAGTCTTCAGTCTGCTATGAATAAAACTGAAAAGTTCACGAATAGTAACTATAGCCTAATTGTAAAATGATAAAAACGCTCATTATAAAATTAGTTATACACGAGTTAAACATAATATGCATAACAGTTGTTTCATTCTAATATACGCAATAATAAATAAACACCTTAACTTGTAATATCATAAATCTATAATATAGGTGCCTACTTATTGGAAAAATAAAAAATCTATTCTTGTAAAGCAAGTAAATTGAATCTATACAACTTGAACACTTAATCATTTCGAAAACTAAGCAACAAAACGTTATTATCGAGCCAATAACTCAATGGAATAGAGTGTCACAGCAAAGGGTGTGGGGCCACCCAATTCGTCAAATTAGCGAACTAGTCTGTGGTAATTGTGGCGCGAGTGTAATGGCGGCGCATTCGTTACTGGACACCCTGTAGCGGACAAAGTGAGCTAGGGATGGCAACAAACATGTGAAATTATTTTTTTCGGAAAATACCGGTATTTGTTGCAGTGAAGTAGAGTGACTTTGCTGCTACCGTGAGAGAAAGCTGCTTATTTTCACGTGGCCCGAATGTGCCTGACAACTTAGACGTTAGACACCATAAATCACAACAGTAACTTGGCATAGAACAGTAATGTATTAGGGAACGTTTTTATAAGCTTAAGAAATTAAACTTACCATTCGTAAATATCTTTTAGTTCCACGACTAAAAAAGTTTTTAATGAATAGGTAAAAGTACTTCTTATAACTAAAATTACTCTATACCTACTGTAGACAACAGGTTAATAGGTAGAATATTATATAACCCACCGCGACCGCCTAGACTAGATTTAATAAAATTCAGATATCTAGAAAAATACCGATACCTAAGCTTTAAGTTCCAGTTTTATCGACCATCCCACCCCTATTGTTTCCCGAAGACACTGAGCAATAACATCCTCCGGAGGCTGCGTACATTTAACACAACACTGCAATATCAAACACCAAAACCATTTATTTTAATCCTTATGCCTATACCAATAATACCTATTGCAAGTGCCGACTTAAATTTGCCAACCCGTGCAATGGTTTTGCTTTAGAAATTGAGGTTTTAACCCTTATTAGCGAGTCACTAAGACCTGTACCAATGTTTATCGAAGTTGGCAATATTTTAGTCATGCTGTGAGATCCGCGCACTTTGATTTATTCGTACAGTCGCGTCGCGGTATTAATTCACTCGCGATTTGTCATTAAACGTGAGAAAGTGGTTTATTGTTGCTCTGCGGGGGTGAATAATGGTCACGCGGCGGAGTGGCGTGGTGTGGTGTGGTACGCGCTTAATAAGCGCCCACAACACCTGTGTAACCTGTGGACAACTGGGTACTTACGTGTATCCCTTAAAAGTTACACAAATAAAATTAAACTCATAATAGAAAATCAGTTAAAGGATTTTTTGGTCCAAACAGTGATTGAGACGCAGGGATTGTAGGTAGTTAGGTAGTAAAAGCATCAGATTAAAATATAATAAATACAGGATTAATTATCTAGTGATCGTCAAGATGTTAGGAATAAGATAAACACCAAAAATCTAAGCGGGAACTGCCCATATAACTCTCACTGTGCCTAGATTTTTTACACATTTCTAACTGGCTCAAATTACATAATACAATTCACTCACAATAAAACGTTATTTAGATTAGAGAAGTAAAACAATACTACAATTACTGCCTTCTGACTATGAGAAATATTGTTCACTGGAGAGGTCATTAAAAATTCACAGTACAAGGGTGCTTCAACCGCGGAAATGCACTAGTGAATAATACAGGCTTCACTTTGAATACCTCTATCTAATAGTAAAAATATTATGTAGCTAACTTTAAAAAAAAGAACGTAAGTATGTCGTGCATTATCTAGTACCTACTTAGCTACAAACATAGTAAGGAGGTAAGAAAATTAAAGTTCCCGCAAACTACTTAGGGTTTACATATTTGTTATTATTGTATACACCCGTCAATAAAGCGAAATTTATTATTAATCCAAAAAAAACAAAATAAAAAAATCCCATAACTAATTCAAATCTACCATTCGAACTTCTTTCTTCTTACTACTAAAATCATCGTCCATGGTCATAATGTTCATAAGAATAGATGTTTAAAAACAGACAGAGCCATAGTCCCACGTAATAACGTACTGGAGTGGTTGAAGAGGCTGAATCGACATATTGCGCACTGTTTCACTCTGCGATGCGCGAGCGCAGGGACAAGTGCGATTCCCAGACGAGATGACTGGACAAACTGGGGTGACCATCTTTAAATAACAAGGAATTCGAAGGAATCAATTCGTAAGTTTAATCCCAATATATAGGTAACAAATACCACGAATTGGTCTTTATAATAATAATATATTGGACATGATTTTTCGTTACACAAAGGTATGTTCTCGCCTATCTTCCCGATATACCTAACCAGAATATTAAGTATGAAATTGGTTTGTCACTAGACTGGGTTGTCAAGTAAATTCATATTATACTTATTTTATTAATTCCTAGAAAATTATAAAACTTATACCTGACTAGCTTGGTGTAGTAGTTACCTACTGCATAAACAGACAACTAATTACACTTTTGATTTATTAAAATTTTATTACAATCGCCAAAAGAGTGGTTACCGTACAACGCAATCGCGCTAGTTGACGATTGTTTGATTTAAGCCATTGTTTGTGGTCAGTCAATCGGTGAGATAGTTGCGCCGCGTGGAGGCTCGTGTTAACAGCTCTCGTCGCCGGCCTATGCCAAGGACTTTCCAAAACACTTGATCTAAAATAATAAATGGGGCCTATTTCTCCGCGTCACATTCTTAAAAATCTAAAAGGTTTTATTTTTATTAACAACGCTTTTATCGAGGCAGAAGCGATAGACGCGTTAATAGTCGTCAAATCTGCTGAATCGCCTAATGGCAGCATATTTTATTTTACAACCTGCTAATATAGGATGATGTCATATAAAGTAACAGTAAACACGCGACACTTTATTACTGAAATGTTTAAACTAGTTTGAGAACTTGTCCTAAAAATCCTTAGCAATGAGTGAAAGGACAAAGATGCGTAGGTACCTATGTAGGTTATAGATCACATCGAAATAAGTAGTTTATTTGAGATAAAACCATTTTTAACTTTGTCCACTTGACCGATGATCGACAGGAGAATAAACGTGTTCTCATCGTGATTATTAATAAGTATGACGCACTTTAGAATGATTTCGAGGCGTGAATTATGTCGTCCGTTAATGAGTCATGACTATTTTCACTCAAGTTATACTTACAATACTTACATATATAGGTGCGTACTCATTAAATAAGGTAAAGCCACGTAGGTATTACTTGAGAGTTACACAATAGGTACTTACATGATTAGTGGATGTGCATTCATGTAGGTACCCACGGTTACCCCGTGACGTAAACAGAAGCAACTAGGAATGTTGCTTCTGTTTACGTCACGGGGTAACCGTTTATTTAGAAGTAGGGAATTAGAACCTTAAATACCTGAATAATATAATAATTTGACTGTAGACTTAATCTATATTAAGAGACCCTTTAATTTTGTGACCGTTAGATAGACGTATGACTGAATAATATAATAATTTGACTGTAGACGTAATCTATATTAAGAGACCCTTTAATCTTGCGACCGTTAGATAGACGTACCTCTTTAATTCGATTATACCTGTCGCCTAAATCAAATCTCTATCATTCTGAAAACAACTCAAGTATTTACGTGTAATTCCTATAATGTTGAGAAAGATATTTGGTACCCTCGAGCTTCGTTTAGTTACGGTTAACCAGGGTCACCCGTGATGAGCTGCATTTAGCACCATCATTTGCCGCCATGATAGAACCTCGGGGTGAGGGTACGGCCACTCGTCAAGATGGCCGTCGTTTAGCTAAGTTACAGGTTACTTGGCTTCGTCATATCAGATTGAGTAAAGTTAAATGTACATCTTTAGGCACGTACCTACGTGAGTACTTACTATCAAATACTAGTATCGTCAATCTAAAGAACTTATTTGTATTTTAATGCAACTCGATGAAAGAGCCTGAATAAGAGATATACCCTCTTACCTATTCCGTGAATTTCACAATTAGTTGTTTAAATAAATATTAGCAGTAGGTAGTATAAATAAAATAAATCGTTACTTCGGTAGTAATAGAATATTCTATATAACTGTATATGATACAAGCCTAACTGCAGTTCTTGCAGAATTTCGCTCGATAAGGTTGATGACTTGTTTACGACAACGCTAGTAAATCTTTAGCCTAATTTGACAGGATCTGTAACCATAGGTCACAGAAGGTTGGCTTAACGGGTTGACTTTATACCTTAGAAGGGCTAACCAAATAGATACGAAGACGAAGACTTTAAATTATATGCTCACGACCAAATTACTTGCCGAGTACACGGGCTAGTGCTTAATTTATACCTCAAAGAGTAAAGTGTTCGTAGTAACCAGAGTCTTCAATATAATATTTCCATAATTTTGTCCCAGTTTAATATAATAATATATTTCCTCTTTTATGACACCGTTTTAATATCAGCTATATACAATGTTTTAATTTATACCATCGGTACCTATTCATAACTTGAATATATTATTATACCTACACAAGTTATGAACACGTTAAAATTGTCACATTTACAACCCATTCTTCATAGAACACATCGGATTGCCTCGCTAAAAGTGTCATATTCACCGACATGGGATTACTACTCGGACAAAGACTTAAAAAACCGCTGCTTTTAGGGTTGCCTACACTCTAAAAAGCTCGAACATTAGTTGTCAAAATTTGACAATAAAAGTTAAGTCTATTCTAATACAGGCATCGCAATACATATTTTAGTTCGCCTCATATACGGTTACTAAATTAAACAACGGCTTATGAAATTTTAGATAGTGGTAACCCTATGTGCAGCTAAACACTGCATCCGAGATTTTATTGAACCTCGATTTATACCGAATTAGCACCATCTGTTTGTTTGTTGTTCCCACACGCTGAAAGTGCCGTGTTCTACACAATAACTTTATTAGGAGAGACTATTAAAGTGAAATTATTGGGCTACCGGGTATAAGTCCAGTTTTGAGGAAGCTTGAGGTTGTAAACGTTGAAACACGTAAGTGTAAATACAACCTCTAACTTCCTAGGTATATAAACTAAAGTGCAGTGGTTGAATAGGTACAAAAAGGTTCGTTTATTATTTTGAGACTTCATAATTTCCTAATTATAACATAAGTTTTTTTACGATCAACAAAGACGCATCAATGATTTCCAGATTGTGTGTGTCACCCGAAAACCAAAAAAATAGGGTATTTGTCTGTCAGTAAGACACACGGCTGTATCTATCATAAAATATTCACGTACCTACTGTTTCACTATATATAACTTTGAAATGTAACAACTATATCGAATTTAAGTCGCGTATTTTACTTTATTTGCTTATTTTAGTGTTAGACTATCGTCAGTACATTCGGCTACGAATATGAGAACTGTAAAGTTTTTGAAACGTCAGCAAATAAAATACGCAACCACCTACGCAACTTACCTAAAATACCGGCGTATACCGAAGTATATAATTATCCTAATATTAAACAACTTATGATTAAAACTGTAATAATTGTCTGTCTATATACAAGCACATGCGATTATCGTGCTTTCGAAACAAACTATTTAAGGCTTTCGGAAGTTAACATAAAATGAGTGCTCTTGTAAGTTTTTGACAAATGATACTTCAGCTACTGTGGGTAAACCAAATTGATTTAACCCACGCGTTGACATCTTAACATCTCCGCTTAACTGCTTTATCGTGTTTTACTTATATAATAAGTAAGTACTGCCTACTTACTCGACTTACGTGGCTTATCTACGAGTTATGCACAAAATTAAAAAATATATTTTCACGGCAGGGCGGGGTGTATGTATGTGTGTAGCATCACGCAAAAACATCTGCGATTTCGCTATGTAGGTACATAATTCTTTTTTTGGTTGTAAATGTTACGATCACGAAAAAGTTCTTATGTAAGAAAAAAATAAAAAGTTGCACGGAAAATTAGAAAATTTATGAAAATAATAACGTAGTACCATCTCAAAAGACAATACAGCCGTCAAATCGATTGATCAATGTACCGCTGCATTGCTGGTCGGGATAACGTCCGTGTTGTGCACATCGATTATTGCAGCTGCACTCACATTGAGGTACCTAATATGAGGTTAATAAATACTATAAATAGGTAGTATTTACACTTAATAAATCTCCCTCGGCTGCTGGCTGCATTCCTCAACGCCTGTGGGCAGGTATTGATAACCCTAGAAAATCCGATGGACGCTGCAGAGCTATCAGCGAGATAGTTGTTTTATTGTGTACTAGCTACCTAAAAGGAGTAAAGTTGTCCAAATACGAAAGCAACTTAACTACCAACATTTTACAACATCTCTCATCTCCGCGTTTAGCCTGCGGGCCGTAGCAGTATCACTACTTGTCCCTATCTCGTCTCCGTCGCCCACACAATTTCTTCATTACTCTGAATGATTAGCAATTAATTCGGAGACTTATTCTTGTTAGCTTAGAGTATGCTCCAATAAGTTAGCATGTATGTGGGCCGGGCAAAAGAGGTTTCTCTTTTTATTTACACAATACTGCCATGAGTGATGACTATAGCGTTTTTTTGATAGGTAGATATTCAAGTACTTTCCTAAACCAATTGATATACCTACGTATTTGATGACTTAAGGATTTAATTAGAAATAGTAGGTACCTATCATTAATAGATGGTACAGTAATCCGGAGATGTTCAGTAGATGTTGTAGCGGTTAAAGCTCGAAATTCAAATGGACGCAAATTCATAATAATATTTTTTCTAAGTTATAATAAGTACATACCTACTTAGTTCTAATGAAGAAACTTAAAATAAAACCCGCTAAGTACTTATTTGCATAATCAACCTTAAATGGTCACACTAAGCTGATAGATACGTTGGACTTGACACAATAGCATTTGCACTTCTGATCATCAATAATGTATTATGTACGGAAGCACACGCCTTCAATCAACAACAGTCAGTGGCCACATGAATAACATTACTTCCTCAATTACCACTGCCTAATAAGAGAACAGAATTATGCTCATCGCAACCTTCCGCAAATACGCCTCAAACACACCCAAGCACAAACACTTCTTAGAAACCTTTAGGTGGTCGCAAACACTAACTCAAACTTGCTTTTGTTTGAGCGCCAATTTAGAACGACCAAGCTCTCTAACGCACAAAATTCACAACATTACTAAATGTTTAAAAAAGGACCCTAAAACGTTTGAAATAGAGTACATAGTGATTCTAAAGATATGTTGGTAGATAGTAACCGCTCTTAAAATTTAATTGCAAAATCCTTTACATCCCCTGTGTGTTCGCGAAAGTGTTAATTTAACTTTGTAGGTCCTTTATCTATGTGGTGTAAGTTATTACCTTTCGGGTTGTGAATTCCTTGCTTTACTGCTTGCAGCGAGTATTAGCACTAGTCAGGTCTGCTGTAGCAGGTAAGGTTCAACCCCGTTGTATACCTAAGAGAAGGTAGGTATTAAGTAAGTACGTAGGTTTTAAATGGTTGAGTAGGTACTGTGCTTAATAACCGAAAATTCAAATAATGTATTATTCAAACTACCTACTGGCTCATTAAACTATAAGTAGAAGCCATCTTCTTTCTGCTAGACTACTCACCATAAGTACCTTTTTATTTATATCAAATGACAGCCATCACCTACGTAATTACTGGTCCTTATCAGTTAAATGTAATGTTGAAATCAAAATAAGATATTCTAATAAAATAGATATAAGTCTGTAGTGCACGTATTTATTTTATAGATAATTATAGTTTGTTTATAATAAACAGCGCAAACTGCTCAAAGTAAAATTGTTTGCTATTAAATCTTGAAGGCGTTTACTCAGTAGGAATTATTTTTCCAGTCAAAAGACCAAGCAATGCTTACTTATAATTAAAGGGTTGTCTTAGTATAATTATTTAAAAGAGCCGATAATGTTTTTTTGAATCATAACTTGGATGACAACAACAACAGTATACTTTATCTGTTACCTACTCACAAATTCATATCAGTATATCTTTGATACTAAATAAGAGAACTAAGAGATTTGGATGCTGTTTTTACTCAGGATTTTTTTACTTGAATATTCGAACCTACTTGCTACCACATGTAGCTATTTAACTTAAAAGTAATATACTTACCAATGTGCAGTTGAATTATAAAAGTTTGAGTTGGTAATAATGAGGTCAAGGTACTTCTATATGAACATGAGACAGACAGGATATCAAAATAAAACTACCAAAATAAAATAAAAACTTAAATTTATTTGTCACTTACAAGTAAATAATTGCTAACTTAATGTATCAACTACAAACCCAACTTACCTGACAGATTTAAAGTTATGGCTCAGTTTCAATCTTTATTCAAAACTACTAATGTAATTAATTATTAAAATTTATATTTTCTAAAATTTCAAACTTATACAAATTCACGAAAAATAATTTTCATTTAGATCATTATCATCACTATCAAAAAAAACAGCCACAACTTCACTAACCAAATCTATCAGGCAAAGTACTCTCCTCATTTCGGCTTTGTCTCTTGATCTGTGACATATCTGATGTAAATAGTATCTTCAGGCTTTGGGTCTTCAATTTGTGTCTCATCAAGTTGCGAGCAGGCTATGGCGAGCGCAGATCCATCGTGTGAGAAAGAGAGTGATGAAACTGCTGTATTATATCGGTGGAACTGGCAAAGACGCTTCTTGTTGAAACCGTCCCAGATATTAACATACCCATCGGAGCCCCCAGTTGCAAATGTATTGTATACTGAATGGAAACTTATTGCATTTACAGGAAAGATTTTTTCTAAACCTGAAAATAAGCATCAAAGTAAATACACTGCTGGACTGCTGCTTTCCAAAAAACAAAGTAGGGTAGTCAAATAATTACCTCCATCCTTAATCCTATGACATTTAAAGGCATACTTTTTCTTCTGCACCTCAGGATTACTATCCAGGTACTCGACAGCCACTCGGCCTTCAATAGAGCTTAAGACATATCCCTGTTTATTAGGGAACACCCTTATGCATCGAGTCTGGTATTTCAGTGAGGACTCCCTGCGTTGATTCACATGACCCATATTACGGACATCCCATACAAAAATCTTGCGACCGGATGTGCCAACCACAAATTTCTCACCAACTATACTCATTGTGTATACCTATAAAAATAATAATATGTAAGTGTTTTTGTAGCTTCCAAAAATTAATTTAAAAAATATCTAGGTATGATTGTACCTATGAAATAAAAGAATCAATATTACCCTTTCATTCCCTTGGTTATATGTTCCAACACAATTGGGTACTCTACTGTCCCACATCTTGACAGTTCCATCCCAACTACCTGTCAACACAGCATTAACTTCATTTGCAAATTCCACACATCGGATGGCACCTTTATGCTCACCAAGAGTAGTCTCTGAACCTGCATTGAGGTCATACATCTTGAGAGTTTGGTCAAGCCCTCCACTGTACGAGTGGACTGCATCCTGTAACAACAGTTGAAATGTTACGGTTAATTACTTATAGTAATTCTCTTACTTTGCTCTACAAAAAGATAGAATAGAATAGAATAGAAAAAACTTTATTTGGTACCAGAAAGTTATTAACAAATAAGTACTTAATTAATTAGACATGTTATTTAACTTAACTTAACAACTAAAAAAACAGGAGTAAGACACTGACGTAGGTACCAAAATGGTTACCACTCAGCATGTGTCAGACCTGGCGGCCGTGACGCTGGTTTTCAGGGTAGCCAATGAGAGGCGGCGCTACAGTACGCCGTTACAAGATGTGATTAGGGTACATAAATTTAGGCTTTCATGCTCATTTTTTCCACAATTAACTATAACTTGGGGATACCACAGTTATTGTTTAATTAAAATAGTGACTAAGAGTTTATTAACCCAGAAGTAAAGAAGTTAACCTCTTCAATTTTCATAGTCAATAAACCATTGGAAAAAGCCGAATACTAAACCCAAAGACACAAAAACGACAGTGGTGTCGCCGCTGGGTAAGTTAGGATAAATAAAAACAATATATCTCACCCTAAAGCAGACATCAAGCACAGGTAATTCATGGTTATATTTATGCCGCTCTAAGTTACCGCTAACGTCATAAAGCCTCACAGAGCAGTCCCAGGATGATACTAGAAGGAACTGATTAGACTTAGGAGCAAATTTAACGCTCGATATTACATCTTCAGGCAAACTCTTTAATTTAAACTCGGTGCGGGATTCCGCGACCCGCGTCACTGTCATTGTGGAAGCAATTTTGTTGAGTGTTCCGTATTGGTTTTATATAAAAATATTTCAACGTCGCTTCCACCGCGATAGGGAGCCAAATTAGTGTGAATTTTGGATTTGTCGAATAAAAAGCTGAAACAATAAAGAAATCAACGAAATCGAAGGCCAGCGAGCTTGATAGCTTTGACGTTAACGTTTCGTTCACATTAGCGCGGAGCTATATATTTTGTTTATTTATTTCAGAATACGTCATGCAAAAGAATTTAGAGATATTTAAGGATATTAATTTGTAATAAAAGTGCACTTCGATATTACCTTTTTAATATTGTTTTTAAATGTTTTAAAACTTTATAACCATTTTCGATGGAGACATCATTAACGAAACGTGTCTTTCTGCTGCGTTCACACTTCAATAACTATTGAAATGCGTTTAATGTTTCGTTTTTCATACGAATTTACTTGAAATAATAAGTGAATATTAGATAGTTACTTACAGTATTGTACATTATTGCGTTATCATTGAATTATTTATATATCTACAGAAAATATCAAATCATATTTGATTAATATTGAACGCACATTTTTATCGACTTGACATGTTTGTGATGAGGTGTGAATCGTAAAAGATCCCGTCTTGAAATGATTTAAAGTAAATCGTTCGTTGCGTAAAGTTTTGTGATGTTACATACGTGCTACAATATATCGAATAAATAATCCTAACAATATAATACAACAGTGTGCGAATAAAGTTATGTAAATGGCAACAGAACCACCGCGCATCTAAGTCGATTCCACTCGGGTCGAATGGAGTAAACTTCCTAATAAAATAACGATGCAAACCAACTTGAAAACTAAAGAAATGTTTATAGTTCGAGCTCTAGAGAAGATATTGGCCGATAAGGACATAAAAAGGTCCTATCACAGTCAACTGAAGAAGTCCTGTGAAGTAGCTTTAGGTATGTAATCTAATCACTTGGTGTTGCATATAGCGTAGTTATTAGTAGTAGTCATTTTGGATTTACTAATTAGGTTAGTATTATGTCGTATTATTCTGTAACGTAATGGTCTGATTAATTTAGTGACTGTCTGGTGACCTTGGGAGTGAAAGTGGTGGGAGGTACCTACTTAGCTTATCAAAGTCATTGGTTATAATCTATAATACGCTCTTTTAACACTCGAAGCCATACTTAAATAATATTCCATGTGTCTTACATACTTTGCAAAGTCCATAATAATGACATAAATAACAATAATATCTGACATTGATATAGGTTTTAGTTTTTAAATTAATATTACTTGTTCAGGGAAAATGTATTTGGTAGGCATAATTATTAAAGAGATAAAAAATAAAAAGCCTAATTTTAATACATATTTCATATTGTTTCAGAGGAAATAAAAACTGAACTAAAAGATGGAGGTCAGCAAGAGTCTTCGGAGAGTCCCACTTCGGGTACCCTTCCCCTGCCCAAAAATGATGCATCTAATATTATCACAGCAGAAAAATACTTTCTGCCTTTTGAACTGGCATGTCAGAGTAAAGCTTCTCGTATAGTAGTAACAGCTCTTGATTGTCTTCAGAAATTAATTGCATATGGACACCTCACCGGTAACATTCCCGATTCAACTACACCAAGAAAGTTATTAATTGATCGCATTGTGGAAACAATCTGTGGTTGTTTCACTGGGCCACAGACGGATGAAGGAGTGCAGTTGCAAATTATTAAGGCACTTCTAACTGTCATAACAAGCCAGCATGTTGAAGTTCATGAAGGAACTGTACTCTTGGCTGTCAGAACCTGTTACAATATTTATTTAGCCAGTAAGAATTTGATTAATCAGACCACAGCCCGTGCAACACTAACACAAATGCTTAATGTCATATTCACGAAAATGGAAAATCAGGCTTTGGAGACTGATATTAATCCATCTACAGAAACACACCACAAAATTCCCAATGGCAGTGTAGTGGGCGATGACTCCCAAGCAAATCATGTTCATGATGAAAATAAAAGTCTAACACCAGCTCCTATTGATAATATAGATGATGTCTTAGAAGCTAAAATGATTGCTAAGCAGATTGTAGACTCTGTTATTGATAATGCTGTTACAATTGCATTCAAGAAATCTACTGAAGACATTAATCAAAATAATCCAGACAATAATGAAAACCCTATTGAATGCCAGGACAGTGCCAGTGTTTCTCATGAAAGCAATGGTCATGTCCCAACTGAAGCTACAATAACACGAATACCATCTCAAGAAAGTGTAGATGCTGCATCAGAGAATGATAATTCAGTGACAGCTAAATTTACACATATTCTTCAAAAAGATGCCTTTTTAGTATTTAGAGCTCTTTGTAAACTGTCTATGAAGCCTCTCCCTGAAGGTACACCTGATCCTAAATCACATGAACTGAGGTCCAAAATTCTATCTTTGCATTTACTTCTTTCCATACTTCAAAATGCTGGTCCTGTATTTAGAAACAATGAAATGTTTATTACTGCTATTAAACAGTATCTTTGTGTAGCTTTATCTAAAAATGGAGTAAGTTCAGTGCCCGAAGTTTTTGAACTATCTCTGGCCATTTTCTTGGCTCTTTTGCAAAATTTTAAAGTTCACCTCAAAAAGCAAATTGAAGTGTTTTTCAAAGAAATCTTCATGAACATCTTAGAAACATCAAGTTCATCCTTTGAGCACAAATGGATGGTTATCCAGGCTCTCACACGGATTTGTGGCGATGCACAAAGCGTCGTTGATATCTACGTTAATTATGATTGTGATTTGTCAGCTGCAAACTTATTCCAAAGATTAGTCAATGATGTTTCCAAAATAGCCCAAGGAAGACAAGCTTTGGAGCTTGGTGCAACACCAAATCAAGAAAAATCGATGCGAATTAGAGGTCTTGAATGTTTGGTTTCAATATTAAAATGTATGGTTGAATGGAGTAAGGAGCTGTATATCAATCCAAACCTTCAAACTACATTAGGCGAAAAGCCAGTCAGAGAAGACACAGATCATCATAGTATTAAGTCACATGGAGGCTCAAGCCTCAGTTTGGTCTCCACTGGATCAAGCAATCTTGGAAACAGAGAGACATTGGATTCACCTGAACAGTTTGAAGTACTAAAGCAACAGAAGGAAGTTTGGGAAACTGGTATAGACTTGTTTAATCGTAAACCAAAGAAGGGTGTAGCCTTTTTGCAAGAACAGAGCTTATTAGGCACTTCTACAAAAGAAATTGCAGAATGGCTCCTTACAGATGAGCGTCTGGACAAAACTTTCATTGGTGAATTCTTGGGCGAAAATGATGACCATTCTAAGGAAGTTATGTACGCTTATGTTGATTCCATGAATTTTCAAAACATGGATATCGTAGCGGCTCTTCGTCATTTCTTGGAAGGATTTAGATTGCCCGGTGAAGCGCAAAAAATAGACAGGTTAATGGAAAAGTTTGCTTCAAGATATTGCGAATGTAATCCAACCAATACCTTGTTCACAAGTGCCGACACTGTTTACGTATTAGCATTCTCAATAATAATGTTAACGACAGATTTACATTCGCCGCAAGTCAAGAATAAAATGACAAAAGAACAATATATAAAACTGAATAGCGGTATTAGCGACAACAATGACCTTCCACGTGAATACTTGTCACAGATATATGACGAAATCGCTGGCCATGAAATAAAGATGAAGAGTACCTCGAAGCCGGGAAAACATATGATTGCTAATGAAAAGAAACGTAAATTTATTTGGAATATGGAAATGGAACAAATTTCGACGGCCGCTAAAAACTTGATGGAGTCGGTTTCCCATGTTCAAACACCGTTTACTACAGCAAAACACGTAGAGCACGTTCGTCCAATGTTCAAAATGGCATGGACACCTTTCTTAGCTGCCTTCTCAGTTGGATTACAAGATTGCGATGATCCCGAAATAGCGTCTTTATGTTTAGATGGAATACGCTGTGCCATTCGTATCGCTTGCATTTTCCATATGTCTTTAGAAAGGGACGCATATGTTCAGGCTTTAGCGCGATTCACTCTTCTCACAGCTAACTCTCCCATTACTGAAATGAAAGCGAAGAATATCGATACAATAAAAACATTGATAACAGTTGCACACACAGATGGTAATTATTTGGGATCGAGTTGGTTGGATGTAGTAAAATGCATTTCTCAGTTAGAATTAGCTCAGCTGATAGGAACCGGTGTACGACCTCAGTTTTTATCGAGTTCTGGCATCAAACCACAGCCTGATTCATTGAAGTTTAGCCTGCTGGCGTTAGATCCTAGCGTCAAAGAACACATTGGCGAAACAAGCTCGCAAAGTGTTGTGGTGGCAGTTGACCGAATATTTACAGGTTCTACAAGATTAGATGGCGATGCTATTGTAGACTTCGTTAAGGCACTATGTCAAGTATCGTTAGATGAACTGAGCCATCCAACAAACCCACGAATGTTTTCTCTTCAAAAAATTGTTGAAATATCTTATTACAATATGGGTCGAATCAGGTTGCAATGGTCCCGCATATGGCAGGTTCTTGGAGATCACTTTAATAAAGTTGGTTGCAGCTTCAATGAGGACATCTCTTTCTTTGCAGTCGATTCGCTAAGACAATTATCAATGAAATTTATAGAGAAAGGTGAATTTGCTAATTTTAAATTCCAAAAAGACTTTTTAAGGCCATTTGAACATATTATGAAGAAAAATAGCTCTCCAACAATAAGAGATATGGTGGTCAGATGTATTGCCCAAATGGTAAACTCGCAAGCACCTAATATAAAGTCTGGATGGAAAAACATTTTTTCGGTGTTCCATTTGGCTGCAAGTGACCAAGACGAAGCGATAGTGGACTTAGCATTCCAAACGACCGGAAAAATTATAACAGAACTTTATGAAAAGCAGTTTCCGGCGATGATAGATTCATTCCAAGACGCTGTAAAATGCTTGTCTGAATTCGCTTGCAATGCGAAATTCCCTGATACGTCCATGGAAGCAATAAGACTCGTGCGATCGTGCGCGACGGCAGTTGGAGCTTCGCCGCAGCTGTTTGCGGAGCATGCAGGCCTCGAAGGCGAGCCTGGTGCACCGGAAGAAGATCGTGTGTGGCTCAGAGGGTGGTTCCCGCTACTCTTCTCTCTCTCTT
This sequence comes from Polylopha cassiicola, assembly GCA_038024825.1. NCBI lineage: Eukaryota > Metazoa > Arthropoda > Insecta > Lepidoptera > Tortricidae > Polylopha > Polylopha cassiicola. The sequence continues at coordinate 5,981,158 of CP149044.1, read as the reverse complement.
GCGTCGTAAGCCGTTGCAAGCTCGACGTCCGCACGCGCGGTCTCACAGTACTTTTTGAAATTATCAAAACCCACGGTGAATCATTCCGTCCGCATTGGTGGAGAGACCTCTTTAATATACTATTCAGGATCTTCGACAATATGAAATTGCCCGAACATCAACTAGAAAAAAACGAGTGGATGACTACAACGTGCAACCACGCTTTGTACGCAATAGTCGATGTCTTCACACAATACTTTGACGTACTCGGATCGCTTCTATTGGAGCAATTATATGCGCAGTTGCGATGGTGCGTAGCTCAAGATAATGAGCAGTTAGCCCGCTCCGGCACGAACTGTCTTGAAAATCTTGTCATATCCAATGGCACGAAATTCGACGACCGAATCTGGACCGACACTTGTCAAATCATGCTGGACATATTCAACAGCACCTTACCGACCACACTTCTAACTTGGAAACCAGATGATGGCGATGATGTTGAAGCACCCCAAGTACGACATGGAATACTTAAAAAACCACAAGGAGATGAATCGAAGTCATCTAATCGGGTTTTTAACAGTTTATTAATAAAATGCGTGGTGCAGCTAGAGCTGATCCAAACGATCGATAATATAGTATTCTATCCCGCTACATCTAGGAAAGAAGATGCGGAAACACTTGCCCTTGCTGCTGCTGAATTGACGGGAGGCACTCCAGGCACCGAGCAAGAGTGTCAGCGAGAAGAACAAGGCATGTACAGATTGCTCAGCTCTCCGCACTTACTACGGCTTGTGGAGTGCCTTATGTGCAGCCATCGTTTTGCGAAAACTTTTAACACTAACAACGCACAGAGAAATGTACTGTGGAAAGCTAATTTCAAGGGTTCAGTGAAGCCCAATATGCTTAAACAAGAGACACAATCACTGGCTTGTGTTCTTCGAATATTATTCAAAATGTATAGTGACGAAGCGCGGCGAGCGCACTGGCCTGCTGTTCAGGCCCAACTCATCACTATATGCTGCGAAGCTCTGGAATATTTCACAGGAGTTTCCAATGAGGCGCACCGCGACGCCTGGACCTCCATTTTACTACTTATCCTCACCAGAATACTTAAAATGCCCGACGAAAGAGTAAGTACTTTCTTAATTATGTAGCTATCTCGTTTATTTTTTTTTCTAGCCAACTAAATTAGATCGTAGCCAGTTCGTCGAATATTATTTTCGTTTCATTTATATATCAAAGAATGTATTTTGTATATGTATGATAGGCGCGCTGAACTAATATAACTACATAACAATGAAATAATATAATTTTATAAATACCATAAAGAAAACTAATAAAGTTTAAATAGTATATCATTACCAGCCTATCTGCAAATAACTAATAATTGGGGTGTACGGTTTCAGTTTGCGGCGCATGTGGGGAGCTACTACCCACTTCTGTGCGAAGTGACCTGCTTCGACGTGAAACCCGAGCTGCGGTCCGTGCTGCGCCGCGTACTCCTGCGTATTGGACCAGTTTTCAACATCGTCAATGCCCAGTGAACAAGATACTAGGCGGCTTCAAGACATTAGGGTATCTGGGCACACAGCGGAGAAAGTTTCCAGTATTTTTTATTACATTACATTTGTCTCACTACTTGTTTGTGACAAATCATGTTGATGTTGTTAAAAGTTATTATATTTGTATCAGTTTGTAAGTTTTTTGACGAAATGTAACTAAACTAAATTTCACCATTTCTGATGCGCTACTAGCCCAGTTAGCCGTGCAAATTTTCCTTGTAAGAGCGCCTTAATTGATTGGTGAAGAGAATGGCCTTATATTTTTCTAGGTTTAAATGTGACTTTGATGTTACAAATAAAAATACATTGTGTTGATTCTTAAATTTTAATGTAATATTTGACAGAAATCAGTACTTCAGTAGTATTAAAAGTGATCTATTATAAATAGGTGTAGTCTTGCGTCTTATTTATATAAATTATTATTATTTGATTATTGATGGTTAAAGATTTAAATTGTATGATAAAAATATAGGTTGACGTACATATAAATTATTATGTTATTGTGTATATTTGAAAGTTTTTATTGTCTGGGAGCTGAATTCACTCGCCAACATCGCTTCTCTTTTTTCTGGCTAGACTGATCAAACTGTGATTGCTAATCATTTCCACAGCTTTTCATGCTAATATTTTCTAAAGGAGTGACTTCAGAACTCGCACGCAACTGATTATAGTTATTCCTATGAATTAAATTATACATTAATCTTGTGCATTTTATTAATGAATCTTGAGACCTTCAATGGATCTCTCCAAGGAGTCCAAGTCCCAGATGACCAGTTGTCCATCCATGCCAGAAGTACTAAACTTCTTAGCATTGGCTTTAGTCCCCTTGTAGAGATTAATACTAGTAATAGCATTCTGGTGGATAGAGTCAATGAAAGTATCATTTGTTTCAATACGGGCCTGTCTATCTAAAGACTGGAATTTCTTCATTGCAGATAGCCCCCCTGACTCTTTTCTTTGAGTGTTGTCCAATTTAGCAATGAAGTTTAGATTATTCCCATCATGACAATACAGCAATGGAATGCAGCTATGGCCTGCCACCACCAGGGAATTATTGGTCACCCAATTGCAACCCAGGAATGGCAAATATTCAGTCTTCAGTTTAATGACAGCCTTGCCCTGTGTGGCATCAGCTACATTAATGGAACTGTCATGTCCAACCCAAGCTACTTTGTTACCATCAGCAGAAAAGGACACACTATGCACCCAGCCACCTCCAGATGGAGAGTTAGGGAACTCGGCCAGTAACTGACCTAAAGGCAATTTAGATCCCCACACATTTGGGCCAGGCTGATCTTCAATGTCTTTTATATAAGCAGAGAACACTCTGACTTTAAAATCTGCCGAGCCAGCAACCAACAGCATGTTATTAGGATGCCAATCCAAGGAAGTCACAGTGGAACGAATTGGCTTTTTGATATGCTTTGAGACCCACCAGTTATTCTCCTTTTCAAAATAGCAAATGGATATTAATCTAGCTCCAGATCCCACAGCAAACTTGTTTTCCATTGGGGACCATTTTACACAAGTAGCCGCTCGGTTGATGCGAAGAAGTACAAGAGTGGTTGTCCATTTACCATCATCCCCTTGAGTCCAGACATAAGCATTACGGTCTACAGAGCAAGTGACAATCCTGTTTGTATTGGGAGCCCAATCAATGCCCATGACTCTCAGGTCATGCTCAGCCAAGTTGTTGGTTTGTTTCCAGTCATTGCCTTCTTTTTGATAAATATGAACCTCATTGTTATTTGGAGAGAAAGCAATTTCTGAAAAAATATTTCAAATAAGGAGAAATTAGACACTTAAATTAATCTGAACATAATAAAAACTATTATTGAGTGAACATGAGACACAACAATTGCAGTAGTAATAATAGCAAACTTAGCTAAAAATTATTCATTTATTTCAAAATTAATAACTACTTACGGCTTCTATCCTTGTTCCAAGCGTGGCAAGTTATAGGAGCGCATGAGTCACCAAAAGTTAGCGTTTGAGACATCGCAGCTAACTGAAACAAGATTTTTATATTTAATAGTGCTAATATTTACGATTAAGAATGTTCAACAAAAAATATTAAAGCTTACTTTCTTCTTGAAATATTAGAATTAAAAAATCCGATCACACCCGCAACGATAACACTTGTGATAAGAAATTCGCGGACTCTGGACAGTCGACACGAATTTCAAGTATAATTATAATGTTACAGGATTAAAACCGCCCAGGTCTATAATAATATCAACGAAACTGCATAAATATTGTATCATATATTATACTATTTAACACCGAGAATCCCGAAAAAGGAAAACACCTAACAACCCGTAATGAGTAATGACAGAAGTTGTGAGCCAGAAAATGTTGTCAGAATATGTCAAAGTACTCAATATTTAGAAGTATTAGATCGTTTTTAATAATGTCTCAAACTCAACGGATGCTGAATTATAGCCAATGTAGCAAAATTCACCGGTTTTGAATCTACTTTGCATCCCATCGCTGTGTAGGTGAACCATTACATACGTATAGACAAGTTAAAATGCAGATTATAAACAAACTTCGATCGTATTTTATATTAATTGATATAGTGTATACTGTATCTGTGAATTAGTTGTGATGTGATGTATTGACAGAATGACAGATGTATGCAAGCAAAGATTCAGCAATCATTGTAATCAGATAATCGACTGTCAATCTTAATTTCAGCGGGGTATGCAAAATTAATTAAATATTAAATGCGCTATTAAAAGAGATTAATAACATTTATAGTTTTAAAAGGCAAAGGTGCGAAACAACGTTTAAAATTAAATTTCTCTCTTTCCTAAACAAAACAGACAAGCATTATGTCCGGACGAAGTAAGTATTTTTTTAGAATGAAGTTATGTTTTCCAAATGAAAGCAGGTATATAAAACACATTATATTTTTAGCGAGATATCGTCCCAACCGCCACCGAAACCAAAACCAGCATACGCTGTCATCGGTGGCCAAAGAAACTGCTGCGTCTCTACCGGCAGACAGTGCTGTGCTAGCAATGTTCAAAGCGGTGGCGCTCAAATTAAATGAGCGTCAGGATCGTCACGAACGTCTCGTCAAACTATCACGCGACATCACCATCGAGAGCAAAAGGATCATTTTCCTGTTACATTCCGCTATTAGGTTAGTGAGAATTTATTTAATTCATCGTTATACCCACATCTATGTTCCTTTGCACACTATTATATTGAATATTATTGCAAATTATTCAATTTTCTTGCTTACAGTTGTATAACTTCCATTTCAGTAAGGAATCTACAGATAATGCTGTTCGAGAAGCCAATGATAGACTACAGAAGCTGATTAAGGGTCCGCTAAGAGGTATTGGGTTGGAGCTTGAAAATAGTCCAGCTTACTTACACTCCCGCGCCGTAACTGCTGGGTTTCAAGAATTTATAGAAGCTAGAACTTTATGCTCCCTCATGGAGAAAAAAGAGATCATATCATGGAAAGATGTTCAGAATGAGTTGCAATATTCTGAGAAGATCATTCAAGAGAATACTGAGGATGTAGAAGAAAGGACAGTTGTAACATTGCTTACGAAGAATGACTACATGTTAGGAATAGCAGACTTGACAGGAGAGTTAATGAGGAAGGCAATTAACAGCATTTCAAGTGGTGACAGTGAAGAATGTTTTCATTCCTGTCAAGTTGTGAGGGATCTTTATACTGGATATTTAGGTAAAGGGTTTTAGGGAACTAAAGCCAAGAAGTCCACATTTTCTAAATTTATTCAATACTTTCTATTCCACTTACAGATACATAACTTTTTTTATAATATTACCTACCAGCTGAAAAATCAATCCACACTAGTTGCCTATATTTGAAATTCATATTTTAGGTCTATGCAATGTAGGCCGAGAGCTGGCCCGCAAGATGAGCACAACACGCAACAATGTGGCTAAAGTGGAGTCTGCTGTGTATGCATTGCGGGTGCGTGGAGGCGAAGCGCCACCGACGCTTCTGCTTTCTGCTCCTGCGCCCACTGAGTGGGAACGTGATAATCACTCGGATGATGAGGGGTATTACTAGAAATTGTGACACTTATTTAAAACAACTTAACTAAATAAACCAGTGAAAGCAATAAAATGAAGTAGGTATCTTATTATTCCCTTAGTAACTGATTTAAAAAGGATTTTTATGGAGTTGCATTTATTTATACATATTATTAATTTAAGATTCGAAAAAATAAAACAATATTTCAAAAATAATATATTTGTTTATTAATTAACATTCATAATTATAAGACTTGTCTGCTAAAAGCTTAGTTTTGTGTGTCAATGTAATCCGTACTAGAAGGCTGCCATTCATCAGACCCATCTGTCATGTAAGGATCCTCCCCTTCAGACTCCGACCCATAATCTGGTATCATCAAAGGCTTCCGCACCCTTTTCCCGGTCACAATAACATCTTTTCCGGGAGAACTGTCTTCAATTACATCACTATCAGGACTAGGACTCCTCTTCTTGGCCTTTCTTCTACCTGCTATAAACATAATTCTCCTCTTAATTATTCCATATTCCTTTATGTATTAATTTTAATAATATCTGCATTTAGAACTCGTAATCGAAGTCGACGCTGTCGCCGTCGGAATCTTCTACTTGAAAATGGTCATCGTAAAAATTGACTGAATGTGCATTGATGTAGAAAACATTGCCGTGACGCTGCACGACCTGCATGCCTGGGGAAGCAATTGATCAGAACATCAAAAGCACATAGTGGTAATACTCCATAAGAATAATGAAATGCTAGAGTACAACTAAGTACAAATTAACTGTGTAAATTGCTGTTATCAGGATAATGTACCTATATAACATGTCCCTGTAAAGGATAACAAAAAAACATTGGCACTCTCAAGTGTGTGATAGTTAAGCTCATGTTTTTAAACAATAAGCCTTTTCATTTTAAAGTCTAGTAATATGTCATGGGTAAAGTATTGTCCAATACTGCAATACTAATGAGAAGTACCAACCCGGTCTCGGTCCGTCCCGTGGGGGCACAGTACCCGGTGGGTGTTCGTGGTCGCGCCAGTGACGCGGGTCTCGTCTCTGGCAGGCGTGGCCAAAGGGGCACACTCCGCGGTCACCCGCGCCCCAGTCTGAGTCCTGAGGGTGACTGAACTGTGCTTTATGTTGAGGATTCTTTCTGTAATATAAATATTTTTAGTTACTTTATTACTGTTTAAGTTATACACATCTTTTTTATTCATTAAAAAAACGAACCTGTAGCAGCTAGCACCATACATACAGCGTTCTCGACCCGGAATTGGAGGCTTAGCTGGTGATGCTGGAAGACCATTGGCATTGTTATCAGCAGTATTTGCAGCATTTGAGGAACCCTAAAATAAGAAACATTTGGAATTTAGAACTTTAGCTATATTTTCGAAATACTTTTAAAATACCAACAAAAAAAATGTTTAATATGTAAACGAAACCTCACCACTTGATCTCTGCTAGGACCAGCCTTTGTACTCTGATCTTCTGGTTCCTTTTTAATTTCTACAGGTTCTGTCTTAACTTCACCTGGGTCTGAATTTTCTGTTTTTATTTTCTTTGTACATTGTAAAGGGTGGTCATGGTCTGGTTCATCTGGATCATGACTTCTCTTGCTAATATCATTTTGATTGATGCTCATAGAGAGAGTTGAAACTTCCTCGCTTGGCTGATTTTCAGGTACTTGCTCATCATTTGTTGTTTTACTTGGAAGCTCTTGTGTTAATTGATTTTCTAGTGGTATTTCGTGGCTTACTGAATCTTTGGTTAGTTCAGATGTTTGTGGATTTTGTTGGTCTGAAAAGAACAATCAAAATTTATTATCATAGAAACTATATTCTGAACAATTATCAAAAGTTATTTTTAATATACAAGAATTATGGCATAATTTTTGCCATGAATTGTTTTTGGGATGCTTTTTATATTTATATTTAATTTTTTATACTAAGACAATCTGCATGTGCCATGGACAAAAAAATAAGAAGACCAAACAAACTTTCTGCTTACCAAGCAATGATGGTGATTCTGATCTTGCAACATCATCAAAAGTTTCATTTAAATCAAAATCTAGAGGTCTAGAATCATTTTGGTCATTGATCATATTAGAATTTCTGATTTCTTCAGTATTTATTGCTATTGTTTTATCTTCTATGTTGTTGGTGGTATTTTGGTCTGTACCGTTAAACTCTTGGGTGGGTTCTGATGCTTCAGTCATCTGAGAACTATGGTCAGATTCTGTGCAATGCAGGAGTTCGAACCAGTATGATCCAGGTAAAAGTCCAAATTTGTCTCCATTGCTGAGAGTTTCTGAACAAGACTTTTTTAGAACTTGAATCTCTGTACTACCCTTCTTTGTGAAGAAGCAAGGGTTTGTATGTAACTGAAAATTAGGAATCATTAATTAATTAATATACAAGACACAATTCAAGTAAGTACTAAACCCACAAATAGATATGAAACATTTATTTCGACGGCCTGTTGGTCTAGCGGTCAGAGGTCCTGACAATGAAACCGGAGATTGCGGGTTCGAATCCCGCTAGGGGCAGATGTCAATGTGATGAGCACTGGCATCTGTACCTGAGTCTTGGATGTCTTATATGTATTTATGTATATTTATCCGTTGTCTAGTACCCATAACACAAGCTTTGCTTAAAATGGGACTAGATAATTGGTGTGAATTGTCCAAAGATATTAAAAATATAATTGTCTCACCGCTTCTATGGTCACAGAGTTCTCTGTAACAATCAGATTGCCATGATTCCTTGATATTCTTTTGTCATCACACTATAAAACAAAATGGTTTAAGTTTATTAATGGGTATCATTTTTATCTAATAAAATGTAGGTTTGATATGTCAAGATTCTCAAGGTTATCAAGTGTTAATTTATTATGTACACTATAATAAAGAAAAATGGTGTAGTTAAAACATTAAAACCTGCTTAAGAGAACAAGATCCTTGCAAAAAGTAAGAGTAATGGGATCTATTAAACAAAGGCAAAGAAACATGAACTTACGTCGAGGAATTTACCTCTACCAAATAAATGAGTCCCAACCCATAGTTGAATTTTACATGAATCTTCCGAGTCGGTGCGAATTAATTTAAAACCCATTTCATTACAATTTTAAGAAGTAAACATATATGAGAAATATAAATGTTCTCCGGGGAAAAACCAACTTTAACCGCCTTACTTGCTTGTTGTGGCACACTCTTATCAACAAAATAAAAAATTGACAGTTGCTAAAATAATATTAACGTCTCGTTTCATGTCTTTTCCTTTGACCTATTTTTGTTTTAATATTGTAATCCAGATATTGTTGTATGTCTTTACAAGTAGATATTATTTCTCTTTATTTTTGATTTAGCTTCAATACTGTATTTTCTTATAGAAAGAACTAAAATATTTATTTATTTATATCCACATTACTAATTTTACATAATATTCTGCGTACAAATGTTTGAAACTTTCGACTACTGACATAACTGACAATTCACAATACTGATTAGTGATTACTGACTGACACTCAAACTTGTCAGTGGTTACTGTCGGTTCATATTCGATGAAGAAATAATTATAATTTTATCAAAACAAAATGATTAAAACTCCTGGTTTGGGCTCACACCGACCGTTGTATGGGCAGCTCTACAAATACACCAATGTGGTGAAGGGTTGGCAACAGCGATGGTTTGCTGTGGATCCGGAGACAGGGGTGTTATCTTATTACTTGTTCGATGGTCCCGGGGACACTGTGCAACCTGGACAGCCCGCTAGAGGAGAAGTAAGCTTAAATATATTTAAAACTATGCAATTATCTTAAGAATAATATCTATCTGTATACTTAAATCATATCCCGACCAGTTAAATATATAAGCATAGTAAACTTTGTATGGCATAACGTTAATTAGTGCAAGTGTTTTACATATTTATGCTTATACCTGTAGCATACTACTAATATAATTTGATTGATACAGGCACATTTAGCAGCTGCAGTAATATGTCCAAGTGATGAAGACTCTAAGACATTTACTATAAACTGTGCATCAGGGGACATGCTTAAACTACGTGCTGCAGATGCTCGCGAGAGACAAGAGTGGGTCAATGGACTGAGAGCAATTGCAGAAATACACACAAAGGTATTCTAAATAATTTGATCATGATGAATATCACATTAATAGTTTTGTGTATGATGTGTATCACATCTCAAGGTAAATAACTGTGCTTAATTGTAAATTTAGATTGTTGCACTACAATATTAATACCTAAGTGAAGCACAATTTGGTTATTTGTTGTTGTGTGTAGTTTTGTTGTTGAATATGTTTTTGTATTATTAAGTTTATGATTGTTTTAGGCTGCACTCTTTGTTGGCTTTTGTTTTGTGAGTTATTTGTAGACCCTGTGAGTGTTTTCTAATTTCCAGAGAACTGGCCACTTAGGCAAATGGCGTAAAGGGCACTATTGGCGCGACCGATTCAGCCGTCCACACTCGAGACGAAAACACCATGTAAGAGCCAGCATGTCCCTTACGCCATTTGAGACCTAAAATATTGCTTACTAGGATAAAAATATTCACACATTATATTGAATTAGAGAATGCTTAGCTGGTGAAAATATTTGACTGCTTGGTAAAACTTACTTATAGACTATGAAAATAGCCATAAATTTACTAACAAAATTAGATTTTTCCTTTGCTATAAAAGGTATTATTATATGGACTTCTAGATTGTCAGAATCAATGGAGTATAAATTTTATTGCAGCTTTTTCCTTTAATATTGAGGGCAGGGGATAGAAACTGGAAACCTGTAAAATCACCCTTAAACATATTTTGTCCTCATGGCCACCATATATTTAAATTTATGTTGGCCATAGAAGTAATAACCATTTATAGCAAGTATTGTACTTGCTATAAATGGTTATTACTTCCATCTTATAACTATTTTGCATAATAGTACTACAAATTTCTGTAAAGATTATAATTTTTTTGTAATTACATTATTCAATATTCATCACTAGACATTTGAAGATTCAATTATAGTGAGTTAATTCAGTCTCATGTGTACAGGGGAGGAATGATGTTCTATGAACAATAGTGAGTGAAATTTTGTTTGTTTTAGGCTATGGGGGCGAACCCGCCGCTGCAGCCACGAGAGCAGCTTGCCGTTCACGACGCCATGGCCTCGGCACGACAGCAGCTGCAGCAAACTGAACTTAGGTACTTATACTCAGATTTACTTCGCGGTGTTCGAATTGAACCTTGTTATTATAAGTAGGTTCTTCATAATATTTGTATTAGTGGTGGTACTCCGACATAGATTAGAGGACGACGAATAAATAAATATACTTAATAGTAATAGATATATTGAGGAATAGATTTGTTTTAAAAAAAGAATGCTTATTATGGCCAATGGCCCTCTATTAGGTACTTTCACTTCGTTGTTCCTGTGATGACTGTTGACAATTACCAGTCTTGGTTTAATAGATAAAATAATATTTAGTTTCTTTAACTTTTCAGTGACGCGTCTCTGGCGAGGTGCATAGAGTCCTCAGATTCACCATTCCCGCACACGGATCCAGATTTACTTATGTTGAAGGTAAGGATAAATAAGTACTTACCTATTATTGTTCCTAAGTTCTATAAACAAATAATACAAAGGTAAATTATAAATAAGTAGTCTAAAATTTAGACTCTAAATATATCAACCAATTAAGTTACTAATACAAGCAAGACCAAGTAGCTCATATACAATAGTGTTTTTAAACTCTTCACAAAATGTTCCGCAGGCGACGTCTGCAGCAAGCATGCAGTGCCTTCTACAGTGCTTGGGCATCCTACATCGACAGCAGCAGTTCGCGACCGTCAGCATATCCAGCAAGCATTCCGACGATCACCACTGAGATACGAGACATTCTACTTAAGTAACCAATCCTAGAAATGTAATAAGGATGTTTGAAGGCAATTTTTCTGGTGGCATATTCTAAACATGGTAACATAGGTACGTGTTTTAACATAACACTGTGTTAGATAGCTAGACTCAAAATTATATGATCATTACTGAGACTATTTAGATTTCCATCATAAAAGACAAGTAGGTATGTGAAGCTGAGTTATTCTCCTAGTTCTCCTACTAGTGCAAACCTTACTTAAGGCTGCCTATAAATTTAAACCCTATTTTGTAGCAGTTTAAAATTTTGTATTGTAGGTAGCGGTTAAATTTTGAAAATAGATTGTGGCTGTCCACAGATTCAATTGGTAGTCATTGTGAAGGTGTCAGGTAGGTATCCATTAACAAAAATACTAAATTAAATTTATATTGTCCTTATGGTTGGTAATTATTTTAACTACTTAATATGGATTAAATATCCTGATTCTTTTATCAGCTTTAATATTATAATGTAACCAATACAAAGTAAGTAGGTAGTAGATACTTAAGTATTGTACCTATATTGTATACATATTATGAAAATTATATTACCTAAATCGAGCGTGTAGAAGCTTTGAGAAATTGAATCCTTTTTTAGGTTTTTACGTTGTTTAACTTAAGAACTATTATTTATTATGTGTGACCTATTTTTGTTATTTTTAAAATAAAACCTTTGTCCCAAAAGAGTTCGTTATTAATTGAAGCCATCTTGTATTTTGAAGATCCTTCTGTACAAATGAAGTAAGTTTCATTTGTTTACAAGTCATATCTGTCACTCGTCGTATTTTAAATTCGTTTTTATATTTGTGTAATTTTACTACCTATTGCCCTAAATTTTTATTCTTTTTGAAATAAGTAACCATGTGTGACCAGGAATTTAGAACTTTACGTATCGATCCAAGGTTTCCATTTCAAAATCAAACCAAGTAAGTGATAAAAAATAAAAGACCTATTTACATAAGGATTAGTACCTACTGAGTGTTTTGCCTCATACCGAACCGGTTGTTGTTTCTGCATTCACAAAGAGTTCTGATAAACAAACTTGTAGGTAGGTACTTATTACAAAAATATGTGTTGAATAAATCGTTGGTCTATTTACCGAGATCTATTTGGAATTAATTTATCTCTAACACTAGAAGTACCTACCTATTCAAATTAAAATTAACCTCAAAAAAGCACAGCAATCGCGATCCAAAAGTAATCATTAGTTTTGATAGCTTTTTCTCTTCGAGCCGCTAACACAACGAAATGTGGGCATCTATGTAAACAAAAACAGACAAAAAATACCTACTAAGTACTTATAAATATACCTACATAAATAAATATAACATAGGCACAATAAAATACCTATAAATAAATACAACATTCCTACATGTATACATAAATAGTTACAATGTTGAATATTATTGAATCGGAAAGTGCTTTCGCAACGTTCTGATTAAGTAAACCCCTCTTTTTCTTAATTCCAGAGCATGTTATATGAATTACTGTGACTACTATAAATGTACCCGGTTGCTCGGAGATGTGGACGACTGCAAAATATTCAAACGGTATTTTGAGACAATCTGTCCAAACTTCTGGATTGAACACTGGGATGAGCTGAGGGAGAAGGGAGCCTTCCCTGGACCCATTTAAATCTTCTGTGATTCGAAACCTTAATATACTGTAAAAACGCTTTCGAGATTTTTAATTATTTCTTGGCTAATTAATAAGTATGAATAAGGTTTTGATCAAATCATTTATATTTAAACTAGCTTGTCTGCGACTTCCTTTGTGCACGATTAACACCCCCGTTTTACCATCTTAGGGGTGAATTTACAAAATCGTTTCTTAGTGCTGCCTTACGTTATAAAAAAGCTTTATAGTTTAGGTCTTGCTTTGTTATGTCACTCATTAAGTCAGCTTCTCCTTTAATAATATAATGATATACCTACCTATAGATTTACTTTTAATATATTATCATTTACACGGTTTTAAGCCCTACACATCCCTAAAATATGTACGGTCTATACCTACCTAATAATTACCTATGTGATGTGGTAGATGGATCAATGGTCAAATAAAACAATAACTCGATTTAACGCATTTAATTTCCTAAATCACTTGACCTAAGCCGTAACATAAATACTCGCACAGTAGCCTACTTAAATCTTTCCGGGGAAAGCGCCCTCGGCGCGCTGGCCGTCCCACTTCTCAACCCAGTCAATGGGGCACAGCGATGTGAACACCCTCTTGAAGTAGTTGCAGGGTTCATACTTCTCGCCACGCACCTTCTGGCAGCGGTAGAAGTCGAGGTAACTCTGATAGCAGTATCTGAAAGAGAAGTAGTCATTGAAAATCTTATATTACGCTTTAATTTAGCTATTATAAAGAAGTAAAGAACCAATCAGTTCACGAAAAGTTTTTGGCGAGCGAGAAAACATTTGTTACTCTCGCTCTTTCACTCGTTGCATAAGTAGGAATACCGTCACATGCTTTTTCGTGGGACAGAAATCTTTCGTGCTAACTGGGAAGCGAAATATTTCTGTCCCATTGTCTATTTCTGATTCCTGAGGTGGAATCTATGCGAAAGCGTGAACAAAATGCTCGTTATGTAAAATTCAAAAAATACCTTCTGATCGTCCGCGTCATTGGTTTAAGTCTCAAATTTAGATGGGCGGAGCACAGGTAATGTCCGAGACTATCATGGATGATTTTCGTTAGGTTTACTAATGGTGGAAGTCCTAGGTTCTTAACCTGGGGTCATTACCCCCGCGGGGGTAAAACTCGGATTTTGCCGTCTAGAACGCCAAATTTTAAAGTGACTAGTCTGAGCACAGCGTAGCGCCAACTAGTGCGCAAGATCGTCGTTGGGAGGAGGGGTAAAATCAGTGACCCTAATGAGGTCATAATAAGGATAGGATCCACTACAAGTTAGGGCCTAACAGAAGTTATGCTACATATTTCTGAGTCAAATCCTGCCTAGAGTTGATGATTATGACGAACTTATACTTTACCTACCCATACCAGTTTTGATGATTGTAGATAACAACAATATCGCGAAAGCACAGGAATATTTACTAAAGGGCTAATAGTGAATTGGTGTGAAGTACCTATCTCGTTATATATTTATTTTATGCACGTAGTAAAATATTTACTCAAAGATGAACAAAGTACCTAAAGAATGCGTACTAAGGAAAACGTAAGTATTTATTGTTAGAACATAATAATAATGTGAATATACTTACCTACATGCCTACCTACTGAATACCTACTTTTAGAATATAATAATAATATGCATGGTTTTAGAAGGAAAAAAATAATTTAGTATAGATGGTATGAATCTCTTCTTCTCTAACAAAATCTCGAGAAGTTTCGCTGTCTCAGCAAAATGGACTCGAATAATGGCGTTTCCAGAATTCTATGATGACAACTTACTTGGTCTGGTTCTGATTAGGGAACCGCGGGTCGAAGGGAGCGGTTTTGATGTCGGCGGGTGATTTGATCATCTCAGGCATTTTGCTGTAAGAAACAAAACAACACCACATACATTTTCACAATCCTTTATTATCATTTAGGTAAACAGTAACAGTAAAAATAAATGCTAACTAACTAGCTAGAAAGAGTACACATGACAAGGGATATTAATGATCGTGAGTGAAACGCATAATACACTGCTGATGTCACAATAAAAATCTTAATACTATGGCATAAAGGTCATTTTAAGGCCTCGCCTATACAATTTGACCAATTATTTAACATTTAAGTATAAATTATAGTCATGCTTCACACAAAATATAAAATTACCTCATACAGATGCCAGTGTCAGCAATTTAATTTTGATAATTTCTAATCACTGTTTGACTTGAGTAATAGCTCTATTTACACTCATAATATATTTCAGAATCAGACCTATGTTGAATACAAAAACGTATATCCAATCCAAATAACTATAAAATATAAATACTAGACAAGATAGCACATAACCACTTTTAAAACATAAAATGATGAATTATTTAACAAGTGGCCGAGTCTTGCGTTCTTCCTCACAGGAAGTCTCGCGATATTTCTTGACTTCCTGCATGTATAGTGACCATGCGTCTTTAGGAGCATTGTCCGCGAGCTGCTCTTCTATAGCCTTGGCCTTCTTTACTAAACCAGTCTTAAGAACTCTGCCGCCTCGCCTTTTGCCAATAAAAGGCAATGCGGGCTTTTTAATTATGGGTTTCTTCTCCTCTGTCTCCATTTTCTTTGTCTCCTCCTGCATCTTTTTAAACATTTCTAAGAAGCTGCCGTCGTTTTTGATCGGTATACCCATTCCAGGTTTTGACTTAGATGTGGAGGCCTGTGGAAGCTGACCGGGCGGTGGAAGTAGCTCCGCAAAGTTTGGACCTTCAACCTCAGGTGGGTCACCATACTCAATATCATCAGTATGAGTGGGCTCCACAGCGCCCGGTGGTGGTTTCACCTCTTTAGGTGGTGTTTTAATTTCGACACGTTCCTTTTTACGTTCTTCTTGGCGGGTGCGGTGCAACTTCCAAAAGCGTTTGCGATCTGCCACCGTGAACTGCCCACGGCGTTCATCTTCGCTGCCGCCACTACGACTACGGCTGCGACTGCGGCTCGGTGACCGTGTGCTCTTCGATCTCGATCTCGATCTTGATCGCGATGGAGTCCTGGTCCGGCGCCTACCTCTTGCTTTGGATTGAGATGGAGACCGACTATTGAGCGAGCGCTGTTTTGATCGACTCTTAGATCGCGAACGATTTTTGGATCCGGAATTACGTCTTCGTCGTGAGTGGGATCGAGATCGTCGCGTCGACCTTGAAGATCGGGATGACGATCGGGAGCGACGCGACTTTGCCTTCATGGGTAGCGGCGATGGTGATCGTGTCCCTGACCTAGAACTAGACGACGATCTACTCCTTGCGTAGCTCTTAGGTGGGGTCAGTGAACTGTCTCGGTGTTTCCTAGGCGGAGTATCGGACTTACGCCCAGCACGTTTCTTTTGTGGAGTTATAGATCGTTCAGGATTCTTATAGCTCTTAGGGGGACTGATGGACGATTTCTTTTGAACCCTTGGTGGGGTCAACAGCTCTTCTTTAATTTTTCTTGGAGGAGTTGTAACATGGCTTTTGCTTTTACCCTTAGTGGAATGAGTTTTTGAGTCTTTCCTTTTAACAAATTCTTTTTCTCGCCTCAATCTAGGGGATCTACTACTTGATCTAGACTGATCTGACCTGGAGCGGTTTCGTGTAGCCTTTTTTAAAGGCGGAGTGTAAGACACATCTCGGCTTCTATTTTTATGAATCTTTTCTCTCTTATAAGATTTATTGGAATCTGAGGAGTCTGATGATGCCCTCCTATTTTTTTTTACCTTTCTATGAGGTGAACGATTTGATGACCTAGACCTCGAGCTAGATCGGTCACTAGAAGAATATTTTGTTCTCTTAGGTTTACTAGTTCTACTCCTAGATCGAATCTTTCTTTCATTATCATAGTCCTTTTTTCTAGAATATGCCCTATCCCTTTTATTATAAGGGCTTACACTTCCAGAGTAGGATCTCCTCCTTCTGTCATAGTTGTCTTCTGCGGGAGACCTTGTTCTTGAAGGAGGGTTAGGCGGATAGTTATAGCTTGCTTGGGGAGGATATGCCCTAGCATCAGGATATTTTCCATAATAATTTTCATCAGGTCTCTGATTACTCTGATAGTAACTAGAGTCATAATTGTAATTATAGTTTGGGTAAGTTTGGTAGTCATAGCTGGGTGGTGGGCCATATTGACTATAGCTCACGCCGGTCCAGGGATCCGTGGTAGGCATCGCACGACTGCTAGTATGCGCAGCGTGAGCAGAGTGTGCAGGGTGAGCAGGGAGCGGGGGCGGAGCGTAACCCTCCGGCGGGCGCGGCGCATATTCTGACTCGGCGCCCGGAGGGCCGCCGTCCCACGCGCCACGATATGACATACTTAAATGAGCCTCTTCGCATAACCTGGAGCAGTTTGTAGGTATGCACACACCTACAAACAGAACAACTTTTCGGTGTAGACAACAACTCTGAGATCCCCGATAGTGAGAAACCTTTTAATACATCTATTATCTATTTTGTCAGTCAATGTAAAATTGTGACGAGGAAAAACATAAATTACGTAATCCGAAGCCAGATACATGATTTTTTTTCAGACAGTGCATGCGTTACGGATGAAGTGTATGATATAGAATGAAAAGATGTAAGAAATACCTTAGTCCCCATGCTCACCTTTTACTAAATTTGCGTTTATAATCAAAATTGCTCCGTGGAAAATGGCAGCGAACACAATCGCTTCACACACTCATAGACAATATAGAATTAGATAGACAATAGACTTATTTCTTACATCTCGATTCAATCCACATAGAATCATACTTGAATCAACCCAATTTTATTTTCCGGTTTTTCACGTCCCGCAACCATAGAGTATTTTTTGTTTTCTTTCTCATGTGTCACTTTTCATTTCGAGCGGGAGGATGGGATGCTAATCTGTAGCCCGTTGTCTGTCCATGTTTTTTGTGTTCGTTTCATTAGTACCGGGACGCAATCTTATTTTGCATTGTCCATTTCTAATATCAATTTAAGTATATAAGAGCTTCTAACGTTCACATCCTTCATGAGCAAGTTAAAAGTTTCAGCGGAATGGAAAAAACGTGTGAAATCCGAATATATGAGGCTCCGGCAAGTCAAGGTAAGCCGAGTATTATCGTGCACCCCAAATTATAACTTTGTTTTTCTGTATTTAAAAATCTATTACACAGTATTGAATATACAAGCTGTAACTGGTCCTTCCGAAATAATTGTACATATTTTGTATTGCTATTTACCTTCTTATATATACCCAAATATTAGCCAATAGCACCAAATATACACAGGATTTGCTAGTATTTCTACTGTGAATGTTTTCATTTAATTATTATTTATTTAAAAATTATTAGTTTACAAAATTGAACCTTTTACCAATATTTCTGAATTTATATTGTTTTAGCGCTTCAAAAGAGCAGACGAAGTAAAGGTGGCATGGGCACGCAACCTTCGCATCATGTCAGAGTCCGTGGAGACACGAGACACGACTGTGACACGCGGGCGTAGGCCTGTATGGCCGCCTCCCGCCCCCAGCCCTAACCATGAAGGACTCATGAAGAAAGCCGATGTTAGCTATACTGATGGTACAGTTTCATCTTATTTAACATAAATACGTATATTAGATAAATACATCATAATAAATGAAGATGGTAGGTGTATATGATGATAGAATAGACAATTGAAACCATTAACTATGTAATACTTTTTTTCTAGCCTCTGGTGTTGTAACTACTCAACAAGTCCCGATCCATATAATTAACTCTGTAAACCCGATTCCTACAATGTACACTTGGGCTCCGACGCAAAAGAACTTCATGGTGGAGGATGAGACAGTGCTGCACAATATACCATACATGGGTGATGAGGTGCTCGACCAGGATGGTACTTTCATCGAAGAGCTCATTAAGAACTACGATGGGAAAGTGCATGGTACATTGGCTTGAAATCATTATTATTTATGTTGTGTTTTATTTATTGAGATTAATTATAATTAGAAATATATGTATGTTGCGTGGCACATTTTTGTTTAGAGGATTAGATCAAAGCAAATTTAGTAAATATAATTTCATATAAGCATTGTTTAAGAATTTTGTCTAATCTACAGCACCTCACAGGCACGCATTCATATTCATGCTTTAAGGCCTTAATTTAAGCCACAACACATTTAAATAGTGTAACAATTAGTATCTATCTCAGATACACTTGAAAACCTTATCCAATACTGGAATCAACTGGAATGAAACAACTATTAATGGATTTAACTCGCATATTTTTATTTTATTTTATTTGCTTACATTTCGGATTCTTTACAAAAAAAAATCTTATCCAATATGTTATGATCATTATTAGAGTACACAATGAATAATAGTGAATACATACTATATTTTCATAGAACTAATATTCATGAAAAAGAAAATATTATATCTATTTCTGTACATTTTCATAGAAGTTATTTCATTATCTGGACAGGTGATAAGGAGGGTGGTTTTATTGACGACCTCCTGTTCGTGGACCTTGTACATGCACTCATGACCTTCCAGACCAAGGATGAAGTGGCTGAGGAGAAGAAGGAGGCAAGTATATAAAAACAGCTAAATAATATGATTCAGTTTATAAGTCATACATAAACAATGTTTTAACTGCTAGAAAAGTTATGAGTAGCTAACTAGGATGTTGTGAAATCTGCCCCTCAATTAGGCAACCACCAAATGAAGTTATAATAGTTAAAGACGTTTCTTTACTAATAAACCTTTTGCATTTTATGTAGAAAGATACAAATAAAGAATCTAAGGACAAGGATAAAGAGAAAGACAAGGAAAAAGAAAAAGAGAAAGAAAAGGAAGAGAATGATGAGGGAGACAAAACAATGATACATGAGAAGCAGTTTCCCATCTTCACTATATTCCAAGCCATCAGCTCACAATTTCCTGACAAAGGCACTGCACAGGAGTTAAGGGAGAAGTAAGTGTATATTGTATATATGTAATATTATTGTGTATTTATGACATGTTATTTCTCAAAAAAAAAACTAATTGCTTTAGTTTCTTATCTGCAGAGATCGCAATAGGTAGTGCCTATTTACCTAAACTTGGCGGGAGGAGATGACTAAGAGTGGTTACAACCACCAAAAATATTACCTATTTATTTTTATTGAACGCGGGATTTCCCGGGATTTATAAGAATACATAATCGATATAGATTCACACTCAGGGTGTAATGGTTAATGAAATGTAATTGTTTAATGCCGAAACTTACGTTGAGAACTCAAAAGGTGACTCATACGAGTGGTCCGTCAGGCATAGGAATATAAATATTTTCTATATTCCTCAAAAGGATTAATACGTTTTATTTTACTTGTAAATCTTGTTACATTGATTTATTTTAAATTATGTTATCATGAATGTATCTTTCAGATTTCATTTGTAATGTATTATAAGTAGTTATCTCTTTCGCACTCGCATGTTCTTATAGAGCATCCTGTTATCAGCACGGTCGCATAATGCAGGTACACGGCTAAAGGTATACAAAGTAATGAGATGTAATATTTGCGTTATGATGTGAATTAATACTTTGTAAATCTGTACCATTAGTTCAATACATTACAAATGAAATCTGAAAGATACATTCATGATAACATAATTTAAAATAAACAAATCTTTTGAGTTCTCAACGTAAGTTTCGGCATTAAACAATTACATTTCATTAACCATTACACCCTGAGTGTGAATCTATATCGATTATGTATTCTTATAAATCCCGGGAAATCCCGCGTTCAATAAAAATAAATAATATTTTTGGTGGTTGTAACCACTCTTAGTCATCTCCTCCCGCCAAGTTTAGGTAAATAGGCACTACCTATTGCGATCTCTGCTTATCTGTTTATTTTAATGCATATAACATGACTACTTTAAGTGACCTTAAAATTTAAAATAACTGACAACTCTGCGAAATAACACTTATGGCATCTCTAAGGTTCATTATTGGATGACTGTTTTTAATATAGAAAATATTGTAGAAATAAATTCAACCTTAATATTTTATTCTTTATATACTTAATATAACAAATATAACATTATGTTGAATAAAATGATACTGGAAAAGTTACAATTATTTGGTTTGTTTTACGTTTTGTATAAAAACTATTAAGTTTATTTATGGCTTATTAATGTAAGTACAATTTTTGACAGGTACATAGAGCTCACGTCTCGCAGCGACCCCGACGCGTTGCCTCCAGAGTGCACGCCTAACATCGACGGCCCGCTCGCCGAGTCTGTGTCCAGGGAACAAACCATGCACTCATTCCACACGCTCTTCTGTCGGCGTTGCTTCAAATACGACTGCTTCTTGCACCGTAAGTCACATTTATATTGAGAGCTATGATTTTGAATCAAACGGAAATAATAAATTTTTTCACAATATATGGTTGATAATTTTGTTTTCATCCTTTTAAGTGGTGATAGTAAACCATATACTATGTTTAAATTGATGTTGGATTGTGTAAAATGAATGGGTTTGTTTAAAAATCTGTTCTGTTCTAATGTTCATTGGAACATATCCTATTAGTTTAACACCAAGGGTGGTTTAAACAAAAATATTGGTCCAACTGTTTTTAAGAGTTTTATCCAGTACTGACAGATAGATAGCTAGACTTTACTAAAGATGCGCGAGTCGCGACATCATGCGTTTTTTTTTTATTAGCGAATATTAAATTTAGTACAGCACATCAGTATTTATTTTAATAAATTCAATATAATTTTAATTCTGAACTCTTATGTTTGACTATGTTATCTTAATAGGCAGGTTTTACAATAAAGAAATATTAATATTATTTTTTTAAAAGCATGGTATTGTGAGTACTAATGTAATATTTGAGTGTATACAATTATATTTATATAACAGCTTGAAAATGCCATAAAATGTAGGTGTGTATGTGTGTATGTACGTATTTGTACTTTAAAGTATTTTATATTATGATCATAATCGGTCGGAAATGTATTGATGAGAGTCAGTGACACATTAACTAAAATTTAGTCCAGAAAAAGAAAGAGGCACGGCTGTACCATACTTTTCTCGAAGCCGTTCAGGCCATTTGCAAGTGCAACATATACATTTACGCGTTAAAATATGTACCTTTGTTTTCGTCCAAATTGATTGCCAAATATTTGATGCAGCCGACTGTATCCTTCAAAATTATTCAAAACTCCTAAATAGCTTGTTTAAAGACCCTAGTTACCTGGTATGTAAT
Source organism: Polylopha cassiicola (assembly GCA_038024825.1). Taxonomy (NCBI): domain Eukaryota; kingdom Metazoa; phylum Arthropoda; class Insecta; order Lepidoptera; family Tortricidae; genus Polylopha; species Polylopha cassiicola. Next base: position 5,958,840 of record CP149044.1, on the reverse strand, counting down.
TTTGAATCTATGAGATGTATCGAACTTCTAGCTTTTCTAAAGTTTGAGCTTATAAAGTTGATTAATGAATGTATGATTCCGACCGATTATGTTGTATTATTAGTGTTTGTAACCCACACTGGGCTCACTAGTGTCTTGTTCTGTTTGGCCCGCAGGCAGCCAGACGGCAGGTAAGGCCGTGATGAATTACAATCATTCACAATCATTGCCATTCTCATTATACTTTCGCAGTATCATTTGCAAAGCTTGTGAAAGCGCTCTGCATTTTTTACTATACTTTTAATTTTAGCTCTATTCCGAAAGTGTTGGGAAATCTTTTGCGGGTATTTTTAAATTGTGTCAGATGCTACATTTGATTTAGCGAATCAGCTTCTTAAAATTAAATATATTTAATTAAAAAAAGGTCAGTGTTTGCTAAATATTTCTTTGGCATATTAATAGGCATTATTTTTTTATACTTTCATTGCACCACTTAAAATAGTGTACAAAAAACGAACTTATTGACATATGGCATTATCTACTGGCCAATCATTAAGACCATTGTTACATATATTTATACTTTAAAACTATATTAATTTATATTATTACGTAATTATGAGTAATAGAAATCGGCAATTAGTGTTTATTATATCACGCAAATTAATTACTTATACATAATGATGTCTTATATTGCAATCTACATTTTCGTGGTTTTAGCATTTAATTAACTATCATTTTTTACATGGCTTTAACCTAGGTTTAGTGGTAGCATGATTCTAGCTGTACCTAAAAAAATATATACCATCACGAATAATCAAAGTATCTTTTATATTAGCATAAAATACTTAAATGCAACATGACAAATTTGTCATAATATCGAAACCTATACTAAGATATTGTGACATTTTTTACGTGTCGCGACAAACTTCTCATATTAGCTGTAATTGGGAGACACAGACCATATAAATTACGTGTTGTTTAGAGCACAATCTAATTTTACTATTATAGATGGGTCGCTATTGAAAACTTTTCTGATTTTGTTTTGAAAACAATGCATAAATACCGACCCATCCCTAATTAGTATTGGGTCGCACAACGAAGTTATGTTATCGGCTTGGTTTCTTTATTTTTACTGGGCATTGCGTTCAGTTTTAATGGTCTGTGCGAGCCAAATTCATCTATCTCTTATAATGCTTAACTCACATTTCTATTGTTAAATGGTAATCATTTTCTTCTCGGTTCTTTTAAAACATTGGCTTTTTCATTACAAAACTGCTTTCCGGGTACATAATAACACATAGTATAATGATACAGGTTTGCAAGCGTGCCATCCGGGACCTAACTTGAATAAGCGGAAGGGGCCGGATCTAAAGCCGTTCGCTGAACCATGCGGCCAGAGCTGCTACATGCTATTGGTAATTTTTACACTTATTTATACAGTGGAGCTACATACAGAGGCACATGCCCTCGATGTTTACCAAAATACCGAAATTAACTAACTCGACGATAAATGGTCGGATCTAGGTAGATAGATACTAAGGGTTGCCCCAAACTGCTAAAAAGACTTAGAATATAGTTCGGGCTGCTGCCTATCCCGCCTCGACTCGTAACCTGACACGACAAGACGCTGTCGTCTAGTAACTGTATGTAACTCTTCTGTGCTATATTTCATTTATTATTTTATTGTATTTGTATTCATTAGTCGTCGTCGTTGGCGATCACTTTAGGGAACGCCAGGAATGTCAGTTTCAATCCCACTGGTTGTACATTTTTTTCGTTGTGTACTTTAATGAATAGAGCTTCATATAAAATGTATTTTTATCATGTCATATTCTTGTCATGTTCTACCAGGACGGTATTCGTGAGAAGCTGGCACGCGAGAAGGCCGCGGGTGAAGAAGATAAGGGCAAGTCCAACTCGATCGACTCGCCCAACGACGCCTCCTCCGAGGACAGCAACGACAGCAATAAGTTCCCTAAAGGTATTATTAGACACATTTACATATCGTAGCATGTAAAAATAAAAACCTAATATATAAAAATCTCATGACATTTGGTCGCAATCCTCTAAAACGGATCAATTCTCATCATTTTGTATGTAGGTATGGAGTAATAGAGCCAGAACAAAGTTTGCCGGGTCAGCTAGTAAATATATACCTACATGTATTTATTTGATGGTGTGATAATAATTATAGGCAACAACGGCACGGCGGCAAGCGGCTGGAGCGGCAACAAGCCGGCTCCGGAAGCTCCCGCCGACCCTTCATACAACGCACTCGGTAAGTTTCTTTTAAAAAATAAATTTTATACAATGACTAGCGAGATTGATATTTTTCTCTGAATATCCTCAACCAAAATGTATGTTAGCAATGCAAGTAATGTAACATTGGGTTAGTTATAAAAATTCTTTTTTTTTTTGTTTCAATCTCATACCGTATCAGAAAACTATTCGACATGTATTTTACTATTTTGTATATTACCATAATATTTATTCTAGTCTTATATACTATTGTGCGTTTGATCATTTATTGACAAGAGAACACCCGCAGGTCTGACGGTGGGCGACATCGCCGAGGAGTGGTCGGGCTCGGACCAGTCTCTGTTCCGCGCCCTGCACAAAGTGTTCGCAGCCAACTACTGCGCCATCGCACAGGTCATGCTGTCCAAGACTTGCCAACAGGTAAAGACATACATATAAAAGTTCTTGGTGAGTCACAATGACCAAGTGGGTGTTGACTGTTGAGTAAAATATAAAATGTCACTTATTCAATTGACAATATCTCTTTGTATTATTCTTCCATGTATATGTGCACTCAATTTGTTTAAAATTTTTTAACAGTAATTGTTGTATCGTTCTTGAGAATTTTCTCTCATCAAAAACTTTTGCGTAGCTTTAAAGATTGACGCTTGACTATCCGCCCTAGTATATTATGGTCTTGTAACTACATATATTGTATTGTTCAGGTATACACGTACTGGATCAACACGGGCCAGGAGGAGTGCCGCGTGGAGGCCGAGCTGACGCCGCCGCGCAAGAAGAAGAAGAAGCACCGTCTCTGGTCGGTGCACTGCCGCAAGATACAGCTCAAGAAGGACTCCGCCTCGCACCACGTGTCAGTATCACTAGTTAAATCTATATAAAGAAACAATTCGCTGACTTGTCCTTGATTATGTCACCAGCCGGACAATTGTCTGTGACAAGTCGTAATTATGCCTGTTAAGAATATTGCCAAAGTGTTTGTCAAGTCAGAGCAGTATCTTTTAACTTCATTTCGGAATGAGGTTAGTTAATGAAAAACACATGTCTTAGAAGGTTTTGGTTTTTGATAAATATGATACATATAAGATTTTCCGATGCCTTCTCGGTTATTACACATTGTAATTGACGACTGACTGGCTGACGTTTCGAAAACTTTACAGTTCCCATATTCATAGCAGACTGAACTGATGATAATAGTCTTAACATTCAGCAAATATAATAAAATACGCCTGTTCAATCCATTATAATTGTTTAGTTCGAATTATATTTCTACTTCATTTTCGTTAATTATTTGTCTTTCTTTGTTTGTATATTATCAGTTACCGTTATTCTTCAAACAACATCGAAGTCAAGATAATTTAAATCATTGACACAAATTTCTTTACAGTTTATGTTAATTATAATTTCAGATACAACTACACTCCGTGCGAGCATCCGAACCAGCCGTGCGACAGCATGTGCCCGTGCCTGCAGTCGCAGAACTACTGCGAGAAGTTCTGCCAGTGCAGCAGTGACTGTGAGTTATGAACACACAACAAAATACAAACAATACTTGCAGCCTCTATTCATATTAACCCTTCCTAACTTAAAGTCTTGTCTTAATTTGGCAGTCCGAGAAAGCTATTCCCTACTTTTGTGACCAATAAAAACACCGTTAAAAGTCCGAATGGTTATCAATTAAATAGTTTATTCATCGGATGTTATCTGATACCCTCGACTATGTTTATTTGTACGAGAATAGTAAGCTTATAAGAATGAACCTAATTCTCCAGTTCTCTCTCAACAATGGTTCAATATTGGTTGATCCTGATGTTTTCTTTTAGTGGGGACAAGTCGTAGAGTAGGTAAACAATTAAATTTTCGTTATCATTAATGGGATTTGAAGTTCATAGTGAATTGGGGATAGTTCAAAATAACACACACAGTGTTATAAAGTTCAAAAATAGTCGACGTTTCTTTAATTTTCAATTTAAATATGGTCACCTACAGGAATTCAAGTTTGTGGACTTCGGAGTAAAGTAACGTAATGTTATATATTTATTTGTGAACAGGTCAGAACCGTTTCCCCGGATGTCGTTGCAAGGCGTCCTGCAACACGAAGCAGTGCCCGTGCTACCTCGGCGTGCGCGAGTGCGACCCGGACCTGTGCACCGCGTGCGGCGCCGACACGCCCGTCTGCTGCAGGAACGTCTCTGTACAACGGTTAGTTAATAACAAGTCTTTATAACATAGGTCTAATGTCGCAATGATCGAGATATATCGGTATTTTAGCTTTTGGTGATGGTCTTACCGAAAATATTATTAATGTCCGTATATCAAATCGAGACAAATCTGAATTTACTGACTAGAGTAAGTTTTGTAAAAAATACATACGTCTGATTTATTGGCTACTAGCTAGAAGCCCGGCGAACTTCGTGCCGCGTTTTATCTCTTAATTTTCAAATTTTCTCACTGTATAAACCTTCCCTGTACTTCCGCCAGCCGTTTTTAGCAAGATGAACGAACAGCAATTTAATGTATGTACTTACATATACATATATATTAATAGAGAATCGCTCATGGTGTTGCATCAAGACTTCGAAAAAAACAATCTACAAAAATTTGCGTGTTCTCCAACCCCGTACCAGTGTGATAAAATTTTTGTTCATTAAAATAGTCTTTATCGTCATCTTTATAAGGTCTAATTTAGTCTTTTATATTCTCAGCGGCCTCCACAAGCACCTGCTGCTAGCTCCGAGCGACGTCGCGGGCTGGGGCATCTTCCTGAAGGAGGCTGCGCACAAAAACGAGTTCATCTCGGAGTATTGTGGGGAGATCATATCTCAAGACGAGGCCGATAGACGAGGGAAGGTGTACGACAAATATATGTGCTCGTTCCTTTTCAACTTGAATAATGGTGAGTGGCTTTGTACTTGCATTTCTAGAATGTTGACAGGATGGTCTTATAGAGAATCTATTCGGTCAACATTTTACTTACACCATATGTTACACATATAAGTCAAATCAGAGTTTCTTAAGTGTCTCTTTTTAAGTTAAGTACTTATAATTTGTTGTTCTTCTATCAGTACCTACATCCTATTACAGTACAGTATTACACCATTTAAGATATAACATATTATATTTGCAGACTTCGTGGTGGACGCCACCCGTAAAGGCAACAAGATCCGGTTTGCGAACCACTCCATCAATCCAAACTGCTACGCCAAGGTCATGATGGTTAACGGAGATCACCGCATCGGCATCTTTGCCAAGAGAGCCATCCAGCCTGGCGAGGAACTCTTCTTTGACTACAGGTTAATAACAGCTTTTTCAACAATTACTATATACTAAAAGATTATTTAAATATTGATGATATGTAGTAAATAGGAAAACATGATTCCAAATACAATTGCTATAACCATATCTATGCATTTGTTACTATACAGTCGGTATCAAATATATAGTAGCTTTAATCTTGCCCGGTGCCATATATATGGTTCTGACTGTGCACTTTCAAATATATAGTCAGTGCTGAAAGAATCTATACAAATTGGACCCTATAAATTTGAATTTAAATTAATTTTGTCGACATGGTGCATTCTGGGTGGGCTAGCTTGTAAGGTATTTGTCGTGTGAGAAAGCATATGTCACTGTTATATTGTATACAAGAGGAAGAGTTACAGATGCATTAACGTGTGACACAAACTTTACCCGCTAAACCTACTTTATGTAATGTAGCCTATTTACAATTTTTAATTTACGAAACTATAATTCGCTTGACAGATATGGACCAACGGAGCAGCTGAAATTCGTGGGTATAGAACGCGAGATGGAATTCTTATGAGAGCAGGCGCGCGAGCCGCGCACCCCGGCCGGCACTCGGCCCGTGCGCCGCCGCCTCGCCGTGTGGCCCACAGCGCGCGACCGACTCACCTGGAGATACACCAGTTAGACCTCTTAAACAATACGAGCAAATATTTCCCAGTCCATTCAGTGGACTCCATCTTAAGAACAGCCAATATTTACTATAATCTACAAAGATGGTACATATCAGTGTCTAAATTCCTTTTTGACAGATTTTATATGTATTGCATAATATTTTATCAGTAATTTTAATAACGTAATTACACAAAATATAGACAAATGCATAAGATTGATGGTCGCGTAATTTAGTATTTAAAGGTGCCGTGATAATTTCTCTATATACATATAGAGTGATAGGTGCTTTATCGCTCCCTATGTTAAATTGACTGGTAAAAATAAAGTCAGTATGTCGCTGTAAATTGACACATTCCCGCCTTTTTTGTTATGATATTTTCTGTAAAGGAGCTAAGCTCTAAGATGTGCCTTGAATTGTAATCAATTCATGAAATAGATACGAGTATGTGCTAATTATATTTCTACATGTAAATATAGTAGGTATTTATTGCATGTTAGTATCAACTACCTGTCATCTTGTGAAATGTTTCTATTGGTCTTGCAATTTATATTGTATAAAGATAATTACAGTAGGAGAATGAAATTGTCATGCATGTACAATGGTTGTTACTTTTAGATGGATTAATTGATGTTTAATTTTTATATATATGTAATCTCATGATGATTTAGGGTCAGTGTTGTTATTTATGTAAGTTATTAATATTTTTACAACAAACTAATTTGACGTAACTGTTTGTTTGATCTTCAACATAATCCAAGATCATATTATTATTAGTAGACTTTGTACTTTCAATTACATTTTACAATAAAATTATTACAATTATTCCCTTTATTTATTCAATCTCATCTTACTAATAATAAAACACATGAATAATTCACTCAATAGAGCATCAACATTTATTAATAATCACAAATCCATAACATAAATACAAAAGTAGTATGAATAGATACAAACAAAACAAATATTAATTGAAATATTCCAAACTAAAAACGTATATGCTATCTGTTTGTAATCCAATTAGTGATAAAAATGTTAACACATGGTTATTTACTATCCCTGGGTATATCACACAGCTTGGTTATCGCAGAGCTTTGCTTCCACAGAACAAAAGTTATTTTTAAATAAATGGTAATATATGCTTTAGTTAACAGGCTAGAGACAAAACTAGATTAGGTATTATCAAATTCTTATAGATACTATTTTTATATAGTCAGCCTTCGTTCGTGAATAAGTGTGACACTAATTTTTACCCTAACATACTTGAGTTCATGGCAAGCTTAAAATTATAGGTACATGGTAACATCCATCAATAAAAGTCACATTGAAAGCATTATCTACACTCTTCAACTTCACATTAATTATATCTTCACACTAGTTTTAATCACAGGAACCATCCAGCCAGCCATCCCGCCACCTCTCATGCACTTTACTGCAATCAAACTTTGGCTTTCCGAGTTTAACATTCACTGTGTTGTGCCTTTCACATAGCCATTTGGCTAACTCATCTCTTGACTTGGTCTGTGGTGGATTAGCCTTGATACTGAAACATTTTTAAAATATATAAGATTTAATTTTGCTTGTATACATTTTATACAATTGTAAATTGCTTCTTTTATTTAAAGCAAATATTTTTTTTAACATGTTCAGTAATACTCACTCTTCCTGAAAATCCAAAGCGCATGGCTCACATGGGTAGAACTGTGAGAAGATATTGAAAAATTGTGACATTGACTGTGACTGTGTATCTGATGGGTGATCAGGGAAATATGACGCCATAGAATGGAGAAGGCCCCATGTTGCTCGACCTAAGTCATCCTTGTCTAAGGGGCAGTCTACTCGAGGTTCAGCCTGTAATTTCTAAAGATAAGTTATCTATAGACACATCATTTAGCATCAACACGGTGAACAGAATAAAATGATAAAATAAGATTCAGTTTTATAAATTGAATTATCTAGAATAGAAAGTAGCAAATGTGAGCTGACAAGAAATAATAAAAATAAATCTTTTATTATTTTTAAAATACAATATGAGAAGAGAATGGTTTTTGTCAGGAATATATTTATAGAAATGTGTTTTAGACCATTCGGAGCGTTATACATTTACTACGACAATATTTTTCTAACTCATTAATTCGTGTATCAAGAATGAACTTCCGAATATTGTCTCAGAATTTACTAGAAACCTAAGAGGTTACTATGAGTGAGATAATAACATAACCTCACCGCTTTAGTAGTACCCGCAGACTTGGATTGCAATTTGGCCCAGGACTTGAAATCAGAGCACGCCCGGCAAGGCTTTTCCTCCTCGTCGGATCCGTGCGATGCCATTTCAGCCCGAACTCCAAAACTTGTACCCATGAAATAATAATAACTAATTATGCAATTTCAGCTAAACAGTTTGGATAAATTCACTTCACTATACACCCCATTGAATTATTTTACACAAAAATGTTCAAAATAATTGATTCCTGTAATATTGTATTATTTGGTATTATTTTTTTTAAAAAATACGCCGGTCCGATTCCATTCCAGCACAACTTGTCAAAGTCATACCCATGTTACGTCACTGTCAAGTGTCACGTGATTTTTTAATAAGTGATGCATGGTGATGTATTTGGATGCTTCTCATTTCAGCTTTAGATAATAATTTTTATTACTACTTTTGACTTTTATTCCAATAATATTGTTTTTTTTTTATTGTAACGACTTTGCAGGACAGGTCATGTGGACATGATGATTCTAAGACAAATTTTGTCTATACTTAAATGGATAACGATTATTTTTATAGATTAATTTACTTTATCAATAGGAGAAGCAGAGAAAAGTACAATGAGCGGTTTCATTATTTTATTTACGTATCCTGTATAAATATTCACAGAAAATGATTAATTCAGTCTTTTTTATTTTAACAAGAATAATTATAGAAGAGTCTAATAATATTTAAGGGTCTTTCTTTGGGTAAGGGAGAAAGTAAAAAGAGGAATTAAGAAAAAAGATAACTTTATTCAACATTTATTAAAATATAAATAAATTCATTGATATAATTATACACTGCGTCAACTACCTAGATATATTTTATTTTCACTGGCAGACAGGTAAGGCAACAACTTGTAAATATGCTCGACTAGGTCTGTTTACATTTATTACTTGATCTTAATTTATCTTTGTACTGCTTATGTAGAAGTGTCGTCGCAGGCAGCAACAATTTCTGAAAAACAAATGTAAATAATATAGATCGAAAATACTGTAGCCACGTTGGTTCGATTCGCTTTTTTTTTTAATCTCTTGCCTGTTGTTATCCGTATTAATTAAACTTACTCTGTATAATATTATTGAGCGCAGCGACCGCGGGCGAGTTGGGCAACTCCTGCAGAAAGTCGCGTCCGTCGTCGCAGCATCGCGCCAGTAGCGGGTCCAGAGGCAAGCTGCCCAACAGTGGGACTCCCAACTCCGAACACATCTGAGCCGCACCGCCCGTAGTTGCAGGGAAGATTTCACTGCGCGTCTACAAAACAAAAACGCATTAATATTTCTTATATCAGTATTTTATTTCGGGTTGGGCTGTAGTAGTTAGTAGTAAATCAGTATGATGATGTATGCCCGCATACTACGGGCATACATCTTCATACTGATTATAAGCCCGACCAAACTATCAGCCAATATAATGTTTGTGGTTTGCAAGGGCTCTAAAACTGAATAGGACTGTTTAAAAAATAGATTTAACTATATTTGTTAAAATCTAATTTCGAAATAAAGGTTACCTATAAGACTTACATTACAGTTAGGACACACGAACAATGACATATTCTCGATCACCCCTAGCACCTGGACGCCTACTTTGGTGCAAAATTGCAATTCCTTCCGTACGTCCAGCAAGGCTACCTCCTGCGGCGTCGTCACCACCACCGCGCCGGTGATCCCCGCCGCAGATAGATATTGTACTGACGAGAGGTGCTCGTCCGATGTTCCTGACCATTCAAATGACAAATGATTAAGATTCAGGACTCCCTTATATCATGTTGTCAGTCGGAGATAATTTTCAAAGACAATTCAATAATTTCTGATGCCTTCGCGGTTATTATACATTGGAATGAAACAACTTTAACGGATTTAACTCGCGTATTTTATTTTTATTGGCTGACGTTTCGGAGCCTTTACAGATTCCATAATCGTAGCACAATTATAATTTTCAATAAGTACACAATTAGGTATATTATTTATGTAACATAGAAGTTACAAACAACTTACCTGGTGGTGTATCTATTAGAAGGTAGTCCAAGTCTCCCCAATCTACCTCACTCAAAAACTGTTTGATCATGCCTAAAAAAAATAATAACAAGTTAAACACCTTACCAACAGAAAATAATCACTGTTTTTATAGAAATTACTAGTTAACTAGAAAAATGGTAACATTACCGTTTTTCTTAGGCCCTCTCCAAATAACTGCATCATCTGGACTGCCCAGTAAAAATCCAATAGACATCAAAGATAAATTATCCGAAACATACTAAAACAAAAAACGCATAATTAAGTAAGTATAAAAATATCTTTACTAAGTAAATTATTAACCAGAGGAAATTGAATTTAACCATCTACACTAGCTAATGTATGAAATATTTATACAAAAAATAACTAAGTTCTGTAAATGAATTTCTTTAAAGTGTCAATATTATCTTAAACAGTTAGTACACAAGTCAATAAGTTGTAGGTACGCCAAATACCTATTCAACAAAACACAAATAATACAATAAAGATATAACCAATAGCTTGGTAAACTCTAACATATCAAAGGTACGTTTAGTACCTACTCTAGCCTACTTTCAGATGAATATATTATGGATAAAATTTGGTTTCATAGTATGCTGTATGGTAGTACTAACCACGGGAGACCATCCAGACCCGGAGTTGTGGACCTGTTCCCCGGCCACGCCCAGGACTCGGGGCTGACTCGGCCCGCATATATCTGCGTCTAGAATCCCCACCTATGTACAAAAGATACACAAATTAAAGCCAATCCTCATCTAACTGTATCATTGATAAAATAAATCTATGGTTCAATTGCTGAGAAAGCTATTTACTTATATACCTGATAGTATATTTTATTCAACAACGAGCAATATTTACTTACAAGCTGTAATTGGCAGCGTAAATATAATTAAAAGCGATTCCGACTTACTCTGAGAACAATTTGTCATTAAAGTAAAGGGGCTTGGCCTCTCCCACCCGTGTTTACTCTATGTACATAAGTGTTTGTTTACAAACTTTCATTAGGTATCCCAATTACCGTACCTACCCACATTATAATTGACCTTGGAACAGTTGATGTTACCATCCAATTTACATAATGACTACGTAGGTACCTTCCTTACAAACATGTAAACTTGCATAATGACGTATTATCCAATAATATTATATAGTGGCCCTTTATAGCTAATGCCCAAGTAATATAATTTCAATTATTCTAGCAGATAAATAGATTTTTTATGTTTAAAATATTACTCAGTTAATAATAAGTTCTTTTAATATATATGTAAACATAAATTTGTGTTTAAAACGATGTGTTTATTTTACTAACCCAAACGTTGCAAATAGCTGTTGAATAAGACTTTGTGAACCATAAGTATCTATAAAAAAATGTGTAATCATTACATATATAGATTTTTTTTATATAAGGATACAAATTATAAGAACTCTTAGCAGTTTCCATGAACCAAATAATCAAGGATTATTATTATACTAGCTGTGCCCGCGACTTCGTCCGCGTGGAATTTAAGTACTGGGACATAAGTATGGATAATTAAAGATTTTTTTTGTAAAATGAGTTACTCTTTATTACATAAGCTATCTGCCAGTAAAAGTCCCGTCCAAATCAGTCCAGCTGTTCCATAGATTAGCCGGAACACACAGACTCCCTATCTGGAAAAGACTCCAAGGCGCGAGATAGCGAATGACGTTCACGATCAGTATTTAGTCGAGACTCCCTTAGAGAGGAACTTTCCGAGAGGCGATTAAGTGATTTTTTTTCTCGATTAACACTAAGTCGTGCCTGTCTTTCGTCATTCGATTCTTGGGATCTACTCATCCGCTGTCTTTTCGCTTGTCTACTGTTCTGAGACAGATTCGACTTTCTTCTGGGCATTTTTAAAATCGAAGCAAATACATACAATAATACATATGTATATTTATTTCAATAAAAATCTACGTCTACGTAGGCAATATTTTTTTAGATTATATCCGATATTTTTCAACCAATTCACAAAGCAAGTTCAGAGTCCGTATTTTCATATCCAAGTATAACATCAAAATCATCAACTAACCGAATCGCAAGACAAACAAAATTAAATAGTTTTAAACGTAGAGAAAAAGCTATAGCGCGTTTTAATTGCCTTGAGGCGCCATCTAGTACTATATTATGTAACTATAAAATCTCCTATAGAAAAATTACCTTTAAACTTTAAAAGACGATATCTTTTTTATTTGACATCCGATTTCGATGAAACAAAGCCTATATGTTGCTCAGGGAAGAGCTTAATCTATTAGTGAAAGCCGCGTCAAAATCTGTTCAGTAGTTTTCAAGATTAGCGAATACATACAGACAGACAGACAGACAGACAGACAGACAGAAAAGAAAATGTAAAAAATCATTTTTGTGTTCTGTTACTCTTTTATTATTGCCCACACCCATTTTTTGTTAAAAATTTCAATTGTACAGACACGCGGTTTCTACTGTTTTATTATATGTATAGATAGATGTATAGATAGATAGATATAGATATAGAAGATAAGTCGCATTAAAGGTGGGAGAGAACAAAACAAGATTGCATGTCATCGACAAGGCTACATATTCCCGCATTACCATAGGCCTGTGACCCATATAACTGCACCGTGCCAGGCGGTGCCGGCGGCACTCCAAACGATGCGAATTTTTGCTCGCCAGTCCTCAGAATCAATACACGTGAGCAGTGAGTGGCAATGGAATTTGGAAACTGTTATGAACGCAGGTCGAGATATAATAGGGTATGTGATAAATCTTAGGCAAGTATTTTTAATAAAAAAAAATGTTGCTTCTAAAGATTGAATTTCTAAATGAGACTGAGATAGGTCTTTCAAACGATAAAAATATTCATTAAAAACGAAACCACAAAAGGTTACATAATTGGCCCTTTATATGTTTTATGGCTTCATTAGTCTTCACGATTCCAAGAAATCGATGTTAGAACCAATAGTAGGGATTCATTATAATTTCCTTTCGAAATATTGAGACATTACGATGTATATTACCTTTTTAGGAGATCAGGGTCCTTAATTTCCATCATTTAAAAACGTAGAAATATGTATTTAACATTTGTATTTATTATTTAGTTCAGAATTCAACAGTTTAGTTTTGTAACTATGTGTAGTCAGTGTAGTTGTGTAGTCAGTGCTTGCACAATCATTATCAATCAACTGTGCTACTGAATGATTAATTCCACTGCTTGTTTAAGCTTATATAGGCAGCCATAGCCATAAGAAGTTAAACATTTTTCTAACCATAAAATGTTGCTTTTTTTAGTTACTAGCACATATAAGTAACAAAAAAAAGTAAGTAGAACAAAAAATTTTTAAATTGATAAATTACTTAATTCTTACTTAAAATTAATACACTTTACTTGAAATTATTTAGATAAAAAGTTAATTTTCTCTTCTTGTTCTAAAAATAATTCATACTCCTTAAAGACTAACATACATTTATTTTTATAATAAAATAACTACATAGAATATAGATAATAAATCATTAACTTACATTGCACTCGGCACTCCTTCCCGCTAAGCCATGTCCGAGCAGTGATGTGACGGTACTCTTGCCAACTCCACCTTTTCCAGAAAGCACTAGGATCTTGTGCTTCACTTTACTGAGACGGTCACGGATTACCTCTATAGCTGGATCTGGGGCTGATGCAGCACCTATTATTAAAATGAAAATATTTTTTACACAACAAAATGCATTTTAAGACAAACCCCTTTCAAAATTTACTTTCCTTAAATGTTTTTCTATTGAAGGGGGGTAATGAACTCAAGTCCTCGTCCTCAGACTATATTTGAATGTGGAAACTGTGTCTAGATATCAATCAAGTTTATGCAAGCATTTCTTTATGGCACTGGATGTTGACTATACCATATTTCAATGCTAATGCAAACAAGCTTTGAGCTACTTAAATAGAGTTGTGACTGAGGAAAAACTTCAATAGCCATCAGAATTATATTAATTGTGTAAGAACAAAGTACATATGACATACTTACATAATTTATACAATTCTATTGCTACCAGCAAAAGAGTAAAAAAGTCATCTTGTGCATGATTCATATCATTTATATAAGCACTTATATTAAATTTAAATGTGAAAGTTTAACAACTGAGTTAGTCAAGTGTTTAATGAATTTGTTATCAAGCTAACCATTAGATAAGATAGTATTACAGCTGTACACAGTAAGTGGGGTTAAATTTTATTTCATAAAAATATAAAAAAAAAAATTTAAAATTTTACATAATAAACACACTTAATAACAAAGGCTCATTAAATATTTTTAAAGATAAATGTGTTTACATGTTCCTTACAAGGGGAGTTCAATTTAAAATGGTAATTATTGTACCTGTTTAATTATCACTATATTTATTGTTTAAATCTTACCGGAGGCACATATGTTTTGGTTAGGGCAACCAGTACAGGCAGAAACCTTTCCGGCATCCTCGCTTTGAGTGCCGGGACAATCTGGTGAAGCAATTATTGCCTATTTAATACAAAAAATAAATTATTATGAAATTACCCAACACATTATACAAACTTACGCTGTGGCGCGTTTTCAGGTATGCTACTCATGATTGAATATCATAACACAACTAAGCCTCTGTATAGTGTTAATGTTATTAAATTAAAGTGCCTAATATACAAAAACAAACAACTTGATCCAAGTAATCATTAGTAAAGTAGGTACGATACACATACAGGAAAAACGAGCCAGTCACTGACGTTAGTTGAATTGACAGTGACGTTAATGGTCGTGAGTTGCCAGTTTCTATAGCAATTCCGGTCAAAATAAAACTTGTTAATTATAAATTCCAAAAATAATTTATATACCTTAATTTATTTAACTAAATATTCAGAAACTATATATTTTGACATCAATTTATAAACTAAAGCAATGAAATCACACATTATAAATATTAACAATAGTTTTGACTCGACGTTCTTTAGTTGCCTAAATTGATTTAGCGAATTTGTAATGACGGAATTTTAAAATTGAAATCTTCAAGCATTATTTTTACTGTTTATTAATATTTTCTTTTTGTATTTGTTCCTGGCTTTAAAATTCTTTCATCATGGCTAAAGAAGTATCAATGTGTACAGTAAGTAATTTAACTAAAATTGTAGGTACCTACCGCCACCATATCCAAATAAAAACCTTGATTTTTTTTACAATGTCTATCTCAGCAACTACAACAATGGAGCCCCGTGAAGGAGACAGCGGGTGCACCCAGCGTGCCGCCTCAGGTGGGCTACTGCTTCCATTCGCCCAAGAAGCATCCCTGGAGGCCAATCATGGGTTACGAAGAGATCGAAGTGACTCCTATGTAAGTTACAAATATGTCATTGCACCTTGACAGTGATTAGGTAGGTGATCGAGGTTTAATCGTGTTAAACCGACCTTGGTACGACAATTGGGAATTTAGTGCATTTAGGAATAGGATGTTTGGGCATTGAAAGAATTGGTAGTTTTGATACTGTCTAGTATAAAAAAAATAAGGCACTTATTTTGAGAATCGGTTATTATGAGATTCAATCTATTTGAAATCGAGAAAAGTAGGTAGGTGTAAGTGCGTCAATAACAACTATTTACAGTGATTAAAATTCATTCGTTATGACAATTTTAGATATAGCAATATTTTAATTTCAATTCTAAATGAATATGTATGAATATGAATATATTTCCTAGGCCATCCCAGCCCATAACTAACACGATGGTAGATCCGTGCTACACGCCAGCGGGCATGGCCGCCGAGCCGCTGCGGTTCCCCAACCTCGTGACGGGGTTCGACCGCAGCCCGGAGCACGCCGCGCGCGCCGCTCTCTACACTCGCTTCACTCAGTACGAGTGGAACCAGAACAGCATCAAGAACTACAACGAGTCTGACGCTAAGAGGAACTTCTCGGAGCGCGTGCGCAATGACATCATGAGGATGCTCAGGTACGTCATGTCTATCTGTCCGACCGTATGACGCAGCCACTTTTTTATAATCACTGTAATCATACCATCTGAACATACCCTGGTAAAATATATCTGATAAGTTTCATTATTGCCACTTTTTATAATTTTCTTATCTATGTATCTATGATATTTCTTTTAGGGAAACTGATGAGATTGGGACTCAGGGTCAAAGAGATTCGGGAAGACGTATCGGTGAAAGAATAACTGACACTACTTTTTGGAGGAATGAGGTAGATTTATTATCTTTCCTATTTATAGTGCACGGCGTCACTACGATAGTTACTTTTGTAACGAGTTATAGAGAGATAGTGACGGCATGCTTTTCTTTTGTTACCTATTATAGCTACGAAATTCGTAGTCCATCGTAGTAAAAATACGACAAATAACCAAGAAAAAAAATTTTAAGGCATGTTTTTAATAACCAAGGTATCCATTGAGATGGAACGTCTGGTGTCAACATGTGAGAAGCTGAACGACACTCGGCGGCAGCTGGAGCGAGCGATAGCCGGCATCGAGGGCCCTTTACACATTGTGCAGGAGTGCCTTTACCATCGCGAGAAAAGACAGGGTACGAATGAAATTTCTTTGGTCTGGGAATTTGTGTCAGTCAGTTGTAACTGGGCGGCCAGATGCTCGCGAGTACGCGAGATCCTCTCTTGTCCTACTCATCCTTCTGGGGTGGCCAAACGCATGCCCCACATACTTCCCTCGTATACTCACGAGTATTTGGCAGGTTAAAATGTAAGTCTGTAAAACCGATATTAATATTGGTTACTACATACTTCCTAGGTATGGTATCAGCAACCTAGATTAATGAGAATTAAATATCGAATTTCATATTGTGTGTTAATTTCACAGGTTTGGAGCAAGTCCACGATGCGGTAGAACAGTCGCTTCTGAAAGAGGTGGCCATTCTGCGCGAATGTCAGGATAAATTCCGCATGATGCTGGAAAAGGTACTCTCGCGAGTTTACAGTTTGCAGAATGTAATTTTATTATAAGTAGGTAATGCTTATTTTAATCAAACAAATGCAATGGTTATATTCTATTGCTGAATATTGTAACAGTGACTCAATGACGTTTGCAGGTGCGTCAGCAGTCCAAGAACTGTCGCGCCACTCAACACGAGTTAGAGACAGACATGAGGAATAAGGAGTATGCCTTGGGCATAGACTCCATGTGCCATCAGCTAAATAACTTCTCGAAGGTAAATTCACAGTTACAGTCGTAGTAAAATCTAGTAAGTACCTA
The DNA here is from genome assembly GCA_038024825.1 of Polylopha cassiicola. Classification (NCBI taxonomy): domain Eukaryota; kingdom Metazoa; phylum Arthropoda; class Insecta; order Lepidoptera; family Tortricidae; genus Polylopha; species Polylopha cassiicola. The sequence continues at coordinate 5,941,187 of CP149044.1, read as the reverse complement.
AGTAGTCTATTCAATTAGGCAATATGTAGTTACCTACTTTCAGAATGTTTATATCTATGCCTCAGCCTCGCTATACTCTTCGAATTGTCGTCTCTTGTTACAATCTACTCGCGTTATTCATCGCATCGTTTCGCGTTTGGCTCGCACCAAAAATCTACAAAAAGTGGAGCGGTGAATGACGAATAGAGTGGCCACACGATACTCTGCCTCCATTCATCGCTACTTCCCTCGCCCCTGAGCAAGTGTGTGGCATGGGCATACAAATACCTAAACGTCTTGCGAAGCAGAGTTGGATCACAATTAAAAAAAAATATATATACCTACCTAACGTTTGGATTGAATTGATTGATTGGTCGATACAGGGGCTCCAATTCTACGCCGGTATAGAGCGGTACGACCCGACGGTGTGCGACACGGAGCGCTGGGCCGCCGCCAGCGCCGGCACGCTGCAGCGCTCGCAGTCTGAGCGCGCCAAGGCCATACAGATGCTATCAGGTATATCTACTGATCATAGAGCTAGTATAGAGGGATTTGAGGCTGAAAATTTGCTAAAAAAGAATTTCGATCTGGTATATTACAGTCCAGGTAAAAGACTGTAATATACCTGCCTGTTTGTATCTTCCACCTGTTTTGCATCTGTCTGTAGGGTGCTTATAGGTATCCTTGAACCTAGAAAACTACTAAGCCGATTCTTACTAACAGATGGCGTATTTATGATAAATTACCTATGTATTGACTTGAACTCGTATAGCTAACAAACTTACAACTTTTTATAATTAGGTATCTCAACTTCATTACACTATATGTAAACCTTATTTTAACTGAATAAGGTCTACAATCATGCGTACACATTCATTCGACAGACACGGACAATCTGATCAACGTGTCTGCGACTGAGATATGGGACCAATGGAGCAATACAAACAGCTCTTTCACGCGCCGCATCGCGGAGACCATCGAGATCAAGAACAAGCTCCAGCTACATCTGCATAAGGTATGAAGACCTGTTTTTATCATTTATAATTTGTTACATAAATGTAGACCCTTACTTATGTATGTGGGGTGGTTAAATTGCTCTGCATCTGATTTGGCATAGGAACTTTTGATGCGACGTTAAAAAGTTACAAATTATACATAATTTGTTTAGACAAATAGGTAGGAGTAATTTACCTACTTGAGAATCGGTTGCGCTTGAAACAAGCCCTCAGAAGATTCGTAATTCAAAAAATTTAAAATTACCTTTATTTATTTTAGGTATCCCAAGTAACTCTTCACAAGCAATATTATTCCTTAATTACCATAACACAACGGGCACGGGCGACAAACACCAATAGGTAATTTCTCACAAACTTCCATCTGTTTAGATCCAGCAGGAGATATTCGACATAGAGAAGACGCTGGAGCTCCTGAACAAGGCGATCGAGGACAAGCTGCAGCCGATGAAGGTGGCGCACACGCGGCTGCAGGCGCGCACCAACAGACCGCACCTTGAGAAGTGTCGCGACGAGGCCCAGAACAGGTAATAATGCACAAGTTGAGCTAGCCTACGCTTCTACAAGCGGGTTGCGGGTTCAAATAATGAACCGAATGTTATGTTTTTTGTTTCTAGTGTTATGTACAACTTCGCTTAGATTGGGATTGGTTTGATCAGTATTAGGTACCATTGAACCCGCCGGTAACTTTTTATTTGGGCGATTGAAAATAACAATAGCAGAATAATTACGACTGAAAATTTACCCTAATTCTATATTTGAACCTTAATTAATGTGACACAAAGTTCAAATTTCAAACTGACATTGAATTTTAATGTACTTATTTTACTATCTTAATAAATTTTATGCATTTTCATGATATGGAATTGAAGAAAAAAGTATTTAATCATTAATTACTTACAATTCAAATTGTTTTTAGACTCGTTAAAGAAGTTTGCGACCTCCAAGAAACAATGGAGCAGCTTCGGTCCAAGATCGCAACAGCTGAAGGCACGCACCAGACACTGCTGGGAGTGCGCGCCGGCCTGGAGGCAGACCTCCGGAACAAGTCTACCACCCTGTTCATAGACCGCGACCAGTGCATGGGCTTGCGACGAGGTTACCCCGTCACTGCTGCTATTAAAGCTTGAATGTTTGGATGTTAAATTGTTATTGAGTAAAGTGTGTAAACCGATTTTGACTTCTCAATATCCTCCTAAGCTTATTTAACCTTTTCACCGCCCCAGTCGGCAGTTACCGACTACAAAAAGCAGTACCACTAGCGCCTCGTCGGCCCTTACCGACTGAAAGTTAGAGGCGAAAATTATAAGTAAATTAAAAGTTTAGTATACAAATTATGAACTTTTATTATTGGTTAAAGCCTAAATTACCGTAAACCTAATACATAAACGTGATACAATATAACATCATTGAATAAATAAACATTTTTGCGCACCATGATAAAATGCAGCAAATACGGCCCGTACTGAAGCCCTAGTCGGCGATAGCCGCGGCGTAGTGCTGTCACCAACTGTGTTTTGTTGGTTGCAATACACGTTACGAAAATTGTAATGTAGGTGAATTTATAAATGTGTAGTTCACTAATTAATTTACTTGAATGCGATCAATTAATCAAAATGGGAATAGTAAAATATATTTTACAGCATATTTTGAACACTTATTTAAATTAGTCCCGCGGCTATACACGACTAGTCATGTCTGAGATCGGCTCGTTCAAGTAAATAACAAACGAAAAAATTGTATATTACTCTAATTTTTATCCTGTATACCTCTGTCAATTATTATAATGAAGTAGTTCGACGAGCAACCGAGACAAGTGTTCTAGTTTAGGTAATTATGTATATTAAATATTTACAAACCTATCGTTACTTTATCTAAAGCACAGGCAACCAAATAGGGTCTTTACATCCAGGTAAAGAAATGACCCTTTTATTAATGTTTTTTTCTACCTGAAACACTCATTAGCAATAACAATAGGCTTAATTTTTGTGAGGAATTCTTAGTAAATATGTAAAGCACACCGCACGTGCAGGCGGTATTTCAAACGAATTCCTGGAAAATGCCGACTATATGCTATTTGTACTTCCTAAATAATTAACGGAATTTATTTAAAAACTTTGTTTGTAAGAAATTTAGGTACCTAGGTACTGCATTTTATTATTGGTTTGTTGCTAAAGAATGCGTAGGATTTTTTCTTTAGACTCCCTGCCAAAATGTCGATAAATGCAGTTAACACATACCTACAACAGTTTCACATCTCTAGAATTAAAGCAATTTGCAGTACCTAAAAGCCCGGGTCGGCCGGTGCCGACAACGCGTGACGTCATCGCGTGAGTAGTGTGGTGACTTTCGTCACTAAACTGTACTGTAAATAATGCAATTATTTTGATCTTTTCATTATTTAATGTTGTTTTATAAGGTTAATAATCAATGAACATATAGTAACAACATTATTATATTATTCTTTTGACATTTCTTCGACTTTTTGGATATAACTATCGAGGAATTATTTAAATATCGATACACCATTTCCAAGTCACTATGGTTTCTCGATCTCGAATGCTTGTTTTTGTTCTGGCGTCACAGGCTCAGCGTTTTGTATTGTTGCGTGGCGGCGAAAAGGTTAAACTTTTAAGATGTAGGTACATCATAAGAATCCCAGAAAAATTGGATCAAGTGATATTACTATGTAATTCAAAAAATATATTTGACTGTAAGTAGGGTGGAGTGAAATATTTAATTTCGATTCTCCATCAATCACATTTTTTATTTCCCTTTTAATTAATGCTACTTTATCTGGGCCCTTAGTTCTTTTCCTTTGAAATATTGATTTAGCAAAAGAAAATGAAACATGTTGTGTATTTTCATTATATTCAAAAATAATCTTAATAAAAACAATTAAATACTTGACTTGAATGCACTAAGAAATGCATTTCGCTAAACCTACATCGTATTTACATATTTCATATAGTTTTTTATTGCTTGACATACGATGGTACAGGCAACTTCATGCCTTCTTTGGCTTCAAAGAATGTGTATGATAGCACTATCTCGTCAACAAACTCCATTTGTGGATCATCTGTGTATTCAGGGTCTATGTAGAAGAATACTGGCATATCCACCTGAAACATTGGTATTTTATTTAAGACTTGTTATCTAGAAAAGTATATAATGTGAATTGATAAATTATTGAAGTTTCTAGACAATACCAAAAACATAATACCTATAAGAAAATATACAAATATTGATTACCTGCTCATGTGGATTAAGCTGCTGCTCTTCAAAACAGAAGCATTGAATTTTGTTGAAGTACTGTCCAGCCTCAAAAGGAATCACATTGTAAGTACTTATGCCTGTCACAGGCTTGTCAGTAGGGTTGCGTGCAGTATAGAAGGCCAAGGCTGTTTCACCTGGCAATACCTGTAATGGCAATAATATGCTATTTTGTGGGTTTTTGTTAATATGAGTAAAAGTAGTTATGGATGATATAATTATACAAAGTAATTTTGGATCAAACTAAAATGAACTTATATAGCTTAGAAAGTACCAAAGAAAACTGCAAATATTTTTTTTGTAAATAAAATGTAGACTTCGGTATATATTAAACTAGTGGCCGCGGCAGACGTCATCCTGCCCGTCCGAGTGTTGCGTCAAAGATCTGTCAAAGTCTTTGTCACTTACCGTCAATCACTTTGTATGTGGGAGTATGGAAAGATATTGATTTTACACTTTTTCAAGATATTTTATAAATTGTCTCTATTTACAAACCTTCCCTGGACTTCCACAAATAATTCAAGACCAAAATTAGCCAAATCGGTAAAGGTGTTATAAAATTACAACGAAAAGTGGCATTGATTTTTATATATATAGATTATTTTTGTTCAACAATTCTCTTTAAATATTTTCTAGCTTAATGTACTTACAGTAATATCAGGCTGTTGTGGCTTAAAATTCCATTGCATGGAGGATGCAACGTCAGCATTGAACCGCACCCTAATGGGTCTATCTTTGACTGCCTTCATTGAACTGACTACATTACTTGGCTCTATCTGGCCCACAGTGCCACCGTAACTATATGCCTGGAAATCAAAATATATGATAGTATTAAAAAAAACATTGATGGTAGTGAAATAATAAGTATATTGGTAGTTTTTCAGTGACACAGAATAATTAAGATATCTGAATATAGGTATATTCAGATTACATCTTTTTTTAAATTACTACTTGGTTTTTAGTTCTACTAGTTCCTGCTCTGACATATTGAGAAATATCTTATCCTGTCTTGCTATTAAAACATATGATCATAAAAATATCTAAGGAAACAAACGAGCCAATTAAGGAATTTATAAAGAAGTACTTATGCAATCTTACAATTGTAGAGTATCACAACAGGAAAAATCTGTAAGATAATTGCAGGATGAGGTTATGAATACTTACCTGACAAAATATCCTATAAAGTGGCACCGCCGCGTAACTTAGACCCACTGTCATCACCCCCAGGGCCACCACATAATTAAGCGTTGACCGAATATTCTTCTTTTGTTCGTGTGCTCCACGGATAAAATAAATCGGCGGTGCTTTTAAAGGAGTTAGTAATTTTGGAGTACATCTAATGATATTGTTCCTAAATAAGTTAGTACTACATTTATTCATCAAAAATAGACGGCTCATGGTTTTTGTTGTAATGATTTACGAATTAAATTATAACATTTTATTCAAAACTGTATTATATTTTATCGTCAGTATGACAGAAAAACATTTCAAACTATATGTCAGTGTCATTACGCATTATGTCACATTTCTGGCAGGTCTAATCCTAAGACAATTAACTCATTTATTTGTAAAATGCTTTAGAAATAAAATTGATGTGCCATAATATTACGTTTTAAAAGGATTAGTCACCGCATAAGGTATAGGACAAATTATTACAGTTTTTTCTGGTGAATTGTTAAACTGATCGGATGGCTGCTAGACGATTTTTTTGTCGTCTCTATCAAAAATCTAAGTGAATTTGGCTTGGGAGTTAAATTAGAGATATCTTGTATTTCAGATAAATAATAGTACCTATGTACTCAAATATTTACCGATAAGATACTATTTTACATCCGTACGCAAATATCTATGCATCGTCTATGCTAACGGGCCGCATGTATAGTTCTTTTTATTTTATACTTAAATGTTGCCATATCACAAAACTTCCTTTGTAATTGTAACGCGTTTGAATTTTGAAGTATACAGCGTTAGCGAACGAGAGCGGCAAATTTAATTCGATCTAAAGGTTTTTTGATAATATGGAAAACAAAGTTGTACCCACATAAAGAACAAAAAAGGTGAGTATAATAAGAAAAATATAATAAATGAAACTTTCAGTTCAAATTTATAACTAAATTATTTTAATATCACATTTTTTTATCCTAGATGCTTTCGATTTTGTGCTTCATCATTTAAATTCCAGCGTTAATTTATGTTTTGTTTTGATGTGTGCATCTGTGTGCGTTTTCTGATAAGCTTTGTAGTTACAGTCTAGGAAGGGACATCGAAACATAGGTTCCTTGCCACACTCATATGTTACATGCCTTCTATAAGTGCTTTTATGCCTGTATTTTCTCTTGCACTTTTCACATTCGTACGACATGTCGTACGCCGACCAGAAATTTTTAGTCTTCATTGGCATTATGGGCATCATATTGTGCATCATTGTTTTAAAGAAATCAACATCACCTGAAACAAGAGTGACTCCGTTTATAATTTAATTTAAACCAAGATATGTCTAGTTAATTTAACCTAACATATCTACTTACAGTATCTTACTACTACGTAACATGTATTAACTATATTGTCAAGTAAATACCTTCTTTATACCTTAACTTAGTAAGTACCTATTTTGCGGAATTGCTAATTAGGGTTCATGATATTAAACAGTGTGTAGTTTAATCGAAACATTTATTCACATGCATTTCCAAATAAAAAAAGAACAAACCAAACACACTCAACGTCGTTAAAAAAATACATTAAACATTAAAAATATAAAATTGCGTCTTTCGAATATTTGGATTTTCGTATAGCCACTTGATAATTAATAATAAAATTAGGTCTAGCTGCCAAAAATACTGCTCGTTTTTCAGTGACAAGACAATATGAGAGTTACATGAAATACATTTTTTTTTCATTACACAAAACATTTTTAACTAGGTACACGGTTATTATTTAATACTTTTGTTTACCTTTTTGGGATGGAAGTGAAAAGAAATTTAAACTTATTTTTATGTTTATGTCAGTATTACTAGTAAGTAGGTTCAATTTCTTGATTGCCTGCAAATATTACTTTTTATTCTAAAGTACCATTCGCAAATAACGATTATAAGAGCGGAACTCAAATTTTGACATCGCTTGCGTTCGTGGCGTAAACTACATTTTGGTAGGTAGGTACCTAATAATACCAATAGGTACCTACCTAGGTATAGGCGTTAAGAAATCTCGCGTTGTGTCATTAATCAGAATGACGGCACATCCTAACTTAATATAAAAAACATTTTACTTAGTAAATAACCGAAATAATTTACTTAAAATTAAAGCACTACATTTTATTATGGCTAAGAATCGACTGGAAGATTCTTTGGTTTACATATTGCTTGATTTAAATTTGAACTTTAACGGTAACTTAAATAACAGTAACAAATGCAATAATATACGTTTAACAGAAATACTGTAACTAATACATTTTTTGGTTACAAAATGTTTGGTTTCATACTTTACGATAATACATTTCTTTGGTAACAAGGAACACTCTCTTAACAATAATTATAAATAACAAGAACAAGAAAATATAACAATCTATTTTATATAAAGTATAAAATGTCTTACGTATAGTTGTAATTATCTAAAATTATGCTTCAAATCAACAGGTTAATCGATAAATAAATATTTAGATACCATTTCAGGTAGATAGGCGATTGGCCTGACCAAACTCGTGCCTACAAAATTTTAAACGCCGTTAACAATTTTGTTAGTTTTGATAATTATTACCTTAAAATAGATTATCTTAGAGACAAATCTTGATTCTACAACCATCTCAAGATATTATTATATCAGCAATAGCTTCATTTTGAATTAGGTAACTACTTACTTGAGTTTAGACTGGTAAGTATCATATTAATAATAATTTATGATAACTGTTTATTAAAACGGTCCTAACGAGGTGTAGGCAGATTAGAAAAACTTATTTTACGCCAGTGCCGGTGGGGCTATTTGATAACAAAATAATTAAAATATATTAAACTTGCCTTAAACGTATTTAGATCCAATAAAAACATCACTTGTCATCAAGGCAAGACAAAAGCTAATATTTAGCTACCTAGTACTTACATTTGTTTAGATCTACTAATATTATAATCAAGGCACGATGGGTCAATAACTAGTATTATGATTCACTTAATTTATACTAAACAGATAATTAATTTGTGCCAATCTAGATCTGACTTTTCGATTGTGTGTCCTGCATTCTGCGTTGTTAACTGGTTATCTTCTGTTAAGTAAAAAGGTCCATGGGTTTCCTTTCTTGCAATACTATTGGCTGTAACAGAAATTAATTAACCATTTCCACAATGTCCCCTTGAAACTTAAAATATAGGTACTAAGTAAGTTATTGATTAATATCTTCATTTTAGTTGAAAATAATTAGAACTTGTAAGTAAATACTTCATTGAATGTTGTTACAAAAATGTGTTCGGAGTGAAAGTAGGAAAATTAAATAAAATTTGGTTATACTTATCAACAACTTCACAAAATTATACAAAACACTACCGAGGTGACCATGCATAGTTAAAAAGCATTTACCTACTGATAATCCTTATAAATATAAGAATCATGCAAATAAACAACTACCTACATACTTATATGGTAGGTACCATTTTGCCCATATTAAACTAGCGAGATATTATGTACCTTAATCGTAGCTAACCCTAACGGAAACGTAGTTAAGTAGGTACTTACACAATAAAACAATTTTATGCTTTTAACTAGACTATATTTATTTTGGTCTGCTAAGTATAAATTGAACTGTAAATTTTTCAAAATTTAGGTACCTACTTATATACCTACTCACTATGACATTTGATAAAATGCAAAAGTCACGATACATTTCGGTAGTGAGTACCTACGTTTAGTATATTTACATAATATCTACATGATCTAATGTGATTGCCCTAGTTATTACTCGAGTGATAGGAATATTTTAGGAATTAACATACTACACGATGAAGATCGTGTATGTTCACATGTGGTATGTTACATACGTTTAGTTAGGTTTTATTTATGCGCCTACCCTACAAATAATATTAAGTAAAAATAAAATTAATTATTAATGATTCTAGATTGCATGGAATAGCTTCTTTATTAAGGTTGAAGTGTTATTGTAGGTATAGTGCCTAAGAAGTACGACCAATTGTATACCTAAGGGTTATATTGCACCTATCTCCTTATAAGTAATAATCTTGGACCAGATTTCAGATACTGTTGAATAATCCATTTAAAGAAAGATTCAGTAACTTACACTAATAAAATTAATTACGGAACTAACTACCTAACAGAATCTTTAAGTATTAGTAGGTACCTATGCAAATTGTACTGCGTTATTTTAGTTCAATTCATGCATTTTAAAACCCCAGTTTAGTAAATAATCAGGTGATACTAGTAACACAACTGATCCAAGCATATTTAAGAATTCAAGTTAGTAGGAATCCCAAAGATGAATAAAGCATAGTAAAACCATTAAAGTAATTATTACTGACATTGAATGCGTTCTGATGCGTCATTCTGATACGAAGTCCACCTTCTCCGGAAGATCTTTATGTAGATGACGTTCGTGCAACAAGAGATTGTGTTTCTGATATGCGCGATAGACGCAGTAGGGGCATTTGAAACTCGGCTGTTTCCGACACTCGTACTTTATGTGTCGCTGCAGAGAACCCTTGTGCTTATATTTGTTACCGCAGTCGACGCATTCGTACAGAGTCCACCCGGCTTTACCGCCGCTCAACCCAGAAGTACCATAACCCAATATATAAGGAGTGTACAACTGTGCAACTGAAATAAAACGCAAATAAAAATAAGACGTGCAAATAATACTTAAGCTACCACCGTTACCGTGTAAAGCCAAGCCACCTTAAAATAAAAATGTGCTGCTAAATGTAAAAGCGTAGGATAATGCACCATGTCTCCCATTAATTTGCTTTAATCTACTGGTATAACTAGATATGATCTACCTTCTTATAACTTATAAGATACCATGCTGCTAATAATTGTTGTATAGAATTTAATTATCATGTAAGTATATACAATATCGATCATAATTTCTAATAATTAGGTAAGTTTACAGCTTTGCAACTTTTTAAGATTGACTTATATTTTAACGCAATGCGTTTTATACCCTCAGTTTTTAATTACATGCAATGAACATAATATTAGTTTGTTAGTAATTTAAACCAAACAACCTTCGGTCAGATAAAGTGTACATGTTTTACAAGTAAAACCATTACATTCCAAGATAGCAACTTTATTAAAATACAAAATGGTTATAAAAATACAATCAAATGCATTTAATCACTGTAACTTTTATTGTCAGAATACGTAGTATATAACCTATTAATAAGCTATAGGCAGTCCTTAGAAACTATTTTTGTTCGATCGCATTACATCACTAGGCTCATGATCTAACCGTGTTTCAGAAGTACACGTCATATTACTGAACGTTTAAATTTCATTAGAAAAATATTATTTGTATCACAGCTTAACAAAATTGTACATCAAACAATTAATTTCTTTTATTTTTTACTTTAGGCAATTAATTACGTAAAAGGATACTTTATGTACCAATTATAGTAATGATTTTCATGTATTTTAGAACCGGAACATTTTAAATCCTAATGACTAAAGTATTCAAGGCACTTAGTTTAACTTGACAAGACTTTGTATGGTTGTACTCTGTGAACTTTACATTTTGATTGTATGATGGTAACTCCGGATTATAATCTATATTGGTACCATGCTGCTAACCTCATCATATATCTCATATTAATAACATTTTCCAAATCAACAAAATAAAACATTTTTTGATACAAATTTCGTGTGAGTTGCTGAACACGATACCAAAACTAATCTTACAATAATTTCTAAATGGTAATGAATGTCTATATATTTACTTAATAACTATGTGGAAGCTTTATTTGAACTTTCTCCAGTGAAACATGATAGTGTTTTTATTCTTATTGATATGATTAACTTTTCAATGGCAGTGGCTTTCTTTTTCACAATTTAAATTCAACAAATTCTATAAGGCACTTTAAACTATTGCAGGTCTGACCTAACAACCACGATTGGCCCCAAATAGGAGTTAATATAATTAAAGATAAAATCACAAGAACTTATAAACAGACATACATCCAGGAACTACCGAGTTTGCAATTGTCCACTCAACTGTTACACGGCAAAGTTACAGAAAATCCTTATATTAAAAGTAAAATAAATGCATTAGACGTAAAGAGATCTAAAAATAATTGAAATAAAAAAATTAACTTAAATGAGTATTACAATATAATGGAACATGCATTATGGCAGAAAACTAGAGCTTGCTAACTAAGCGATAATAGCTTCATTTTAATTATAACTACGACGTATAAAATAGTATGTAAACACTTAGCTTTTCATCCACTATAATGTATTTAAAAAGAAAATGTTTATATATCAATACTTAATAGTGTATCTGGCAAGTTGTACCCTCAGATCATAAATTTAATCTGAATTACGTAAATCTTAATGTAGATAAATTTGTTCATAAAATTATGTTAATGATTCTGAGTAGTAACTGCAATTGGTAACAATTTTAACACAAACAGTCAAGTAAAATACGATATAATCATTCGAAGCTCCAAAACTAAGGAACCTAAATCCTAATACAGGAATGATAAGTTTACATAATAAATGCTGTACATAAAAGAGTAAAAGCGTAACTATACAATCACTTCAACTTACTGTATAAATGCAACAGTCGCATACACTGCTACAAGTAGACTGCAACTGTGTGAATACTATGAGTAACTCGTCATTTGTGGTATCTAAGTTATCGCTCATCACTCATGGATGTCATTTTAGGCTCGAGTAGGTAACGAACAAGGCACCGTCTGTAACCTCGCAGAGACGATTACATCTAACGTGACCATCTCGGGCCACTATCACAAAGAGATTTCATCACAATTATCACAATCAGAATAACCTCGGATTTAAGAATTCTGTTTAGCATAAAATTTGTGACAGTAATAACTAATGATTCGAAAGAGTAAACATTAATATCGAAATCTATTCTTAACATCCAAAAATGCATCAAAAATTTATTCAAAAAGACAACTGACACTAACTATAAAATATAATGTAAAACTAACATCGAAAACGGCTTTTCAAAAAATCTTATAAAAAATATAGAGTATTGAATAGTGACTAAGTTTCACTGTATTCGAGCACTTGCTGCGCTCACTATGTGCAGGCGTCGACGTTATCTTGCTTGATGTACTGCTCAGGCTTCATGTGCACCTCCCGGTGCATGCGCTCCATGTGTCGCGCTATGTGCATCTTTTGCTTAGCGCGATACACGCAATACGGGCATTGGAATTGTGGTTCCTTGCCACACTCCCATTTCTGATGGTTGCGCAGTGATGACTTCAGCTTGTACACGCGGCCGCAGTCGGGACACGTGAAACTAGGTTCACCGGGCCCGGGCGGTGCCGGCGCAGTGACACGCATACTCGCCACCAATGGCAGCGCTAGCCGTGCTGACCACTGATCCCACGACAACCCTCCGATCCTAGTGAAAGATACGTCCTCCGGTACGCCACCGCCGCCGCCCCCTGAAATGTCCAATAACGTCATAAAACGAAAGAATGCGCGTAAACATACAAACACGCAACATTCAACATTCCCGTGTGGTTAAACAGTTACAAGCGATAACTATTACATGTTATGTACATATGAATAATACATATATAGTAAAATATATATAAATAAGTAAAACGTGAAACAGAAGATAAATCTACTGTGAGTGTCCACCGAGTGCTGTGATTAAGCTTTGCAAAGGAAAAGTAAAAAAAAAGAACAAAAAAGAAATCAAAACTTTATTTAGAATGATAAAACTATTGTGAAGATCTGTCCGCGTATCGGAAGTCCGTTCTTATCATACATCACGATTAACTTCACCCAGGGTGAAACCACGCGATGCTAAGAAATGGTGTTACTGGACCGATACGGTTTTATTCACGGCTATTGCTATTCTAAATGTGTGTTACTTAAGTAATCTCCCGACCCATGGGTTTTCTTGTCTACCTGAAATGTTTAATTATATTAGTATGAACGAAAAAAAAGGGAAAACAAATTGGTATGCCAAGAGAAATTTAAGCCGTTACAAAAATCTATGTCATGCTTTCGTGCATTGTTAATGTGTAAAAATTACAAATCACAGTATAATGACAAGACTTACCAAAAGCTTACATATATTATACCTACTTCCGATGTCATAAAATATTTTATAGGAAATAATGTTTCAGAGATAAGAGGTTACAGCAATTATAAATTTATTGAGAAAAAAACAAATTATTCATATATATTATTTTCTATATTTGATTAACTTTTTCTACCAGATAAACCCCAATATATTCATATAAAAATCACACTAATTAAACTAATTTTTCAATAACATTAACAAACAATGTAAACGTCGTAACATTCTATTTGTATATAACCATGCTACACATTATACATTCAGTACATAAGGAGCGTAATAAATATAATATGATGGGAATATTGCATAAACAGTTCCAATGTTCTTCTGTAATGACTCGAACCTTTCTATAACAAATAACACTACCATCACGTTAAATAATCTAATACTGACTTTGGTCAAATAGCTTTGTTATCCTAGTTTAACAAAAAATATCAACAGTCAATATGATAAACAAAACTTGAATAAGGTATTGCGAATAAATATCAGTTAATATCAAGATAACACTTTACAAAATTTTGAACACATTTTCTATCCCAGTTTACCGAATAACAACAATATCAAAAACACCGTAAGTATAATTTAATTTTAAAACTACAGGTAACATTGTAGGCACATTATGGATGAGCTTTAAATTACCTAATTGTTTAGAAATCAATAGATTCTCAATTTACTGTCATGACGCAGGTATCAATATAGCCTCGAATCAGTGTCATTATTCAGTTCCGACAGAAATTTGAGAAATCTATTGCTTTCATTACGAAACAAGTCTGTCGAGACAGAGCATGATCCTTATATACTAATAAATAAACAACTTCAAATTAACATAGCTTTGGGTTTTCTACAAAGAAATATTAGGAAGACAAGGTAAATGGTCCCATGTATTAGCTAGTAAAATAAAGAAAATAAATTAAAAAGAGTAACAATATTTGAAACAAAATATTAGATTGACCATTTAGATTTTTTTTACCCGTGATAGAAAAATAAAGACGAAAAATATAACCTATAAAAACAAACATATTATTAACATTATTACTAAATAATCATTTCTAATATCATTGCACTACAATTAACAAATTTGGAATTATTTTATTCCCTCTGAGGAATGATCGATTATAAAAAGAAAAAAATTCGAGTTAATAAGATACGATATGGAAATATATTGCTTCGTTTCGAATTAAAATATACAATATCAAAATATTTTCAATATAATATTACGTCATTTTTTAAAAAAAATCAATTTTTTGTTTCAGCTTCAATGTGGAATATTTATTTCTCGATTATTTTTTGACCTCGGTTCGGGTCATATTCCTTCTTCTAATAAAATACTTAGGGTCAGTCTTAACTACGATCGTAAACTCTAACAAAAACAACAAAATTAACACTAATGCCGTTAGGGAATGTGCACATTACAACTATTTTCAGTGTATATAAACTCTTTTAACAAAAAGTGTTAAAATATAAATAAAATTATTGCAGTACCGATTTGGTTAGGTATCTACTTTGGTCGAATGTAAGATAATTATTTTAAAACTAGATAGATGTCTTTTTGTTACGGCGGACCTTGTTGCTGGCGTAGAGGAACCACTCGTTGTTGTGGTGCTTACGGATGTGTACGCCGAGGTTGCCACGCTGCTTAGCCTTGTACGAACAGTACGGACACTGGTGAGACGGGGCTTTGCCGCCACATTCCACGTTTTCGTGCCGACGAAGCGTCGATTTCCAGCGGTACTTCTTGCCGCAATGACGACACTCAAAATGCCGGCTTGCATCGTCCGAACTGTTTCCGTCACGCTTGGTGCCCCCGTACTGAACGTTCTTGGTATCTGCCTTGGCCTCAAATCCGTCAGCGGGATCAGAGTGCTCGAAAGCGGGCGCATCATAGTAGGAGTCGGCGTCGTCGGGCAACACTATGTCATCTGTGTCATCGTACTCTGCATCGGAATCGTCGTCGCGCTCACGCTTGGCGGTGGCACCATTGTTGTTGAGGAAAGCTTGCTGAAGTAGATGCGCTTTGAGATCGGCTGGAAGATCGGGTAACGCGGCCAGTGAGCGCAAGGGCGCCAGCTCGGGTGGCGCGACAGGCTTGGCCACGCTCGTGAGCTGGATGCAGGCCGGTACCAGGGCAGCTAGCGCCGCCGGGTGCCGTTGCGCCGAGAGCAGCGATAGCAGCGCCGACGGCAGACCTTCCTTGCCGGACTCTGAAATCCGATACGTTAACGTGTTGCAAAAATAAAAATAGAAAGCGCAACTACTACATACGTTCGAATGTTAATACTACCGAAGGCTAAATAAATTAAGGAACCAAAGAAATGCGTTACAAATTAAAAAAATATTCTCTGTTAGAAATTAAAAGGCGAAGCTTCTAGTTCATGCAGACATGCACAATCCGATTCGATTATAAATTCGTACACTTCTTCCCATAAGATAGAACGGGCCGAGGACGGGCGACCGAAATGAAAAGCCCGATTATGCTTAAGACGTTTAATAGTATTAAAAAATATCGAATATCAATCGGTTATCAATAATACATAGTATAAGAGGCTCATATAAAATTCACGTAGTCTCAAAATATTATCTAAGGAAGATCTAAGTGGTCATAATTAAGGCACTAGTGTAAAGCACTGTGGTTCAGTTATCGTCTCGTGGCAGCTCACTCGACGCGGATTGGGTTGGCTGCGGGCGCCGCGGGGCCGACGTCCGCGTCGGGCGCGGGGCTGGGCGAACGCGGCGGGCAGTGCTCGGGATGTTTGCGCTCCAAATGCTTCTTGAGTTCGTTGCGACGATGCTTGCTATACGAGCAATAAGAGCACTTGTACTGGGGTTCGCGGCGGCACTCCAGCGTGATATGGCGCACAAGATTCTTGCGCGCGTTGTAGCAGCGTTGGCAGTTGGGGCACTTATACTTGTTGTTTTCGGTTTTATACTGCGCGCACGGCAGGTTGGCAGGACGGTCGGCACGCGGTAAGATATTGTATCGTGACTCGCCTTTAACTTCTGTGCGTTTCGAATTATTGTCCACTCTGCTCCGCTTCGGAGGATTAGGTTCAATTTTGTGTTTAGGGTTAGCTTCAGGTTTATTTTTGACGATTGGGATGGGTTCGGTAACGTTTTTCGGGAGCGATACCGGGGATTTGACAGGTAACTTCTTATTCTCCTTGGCCTCCTCGGCCATTATGATAGCGTTTGGCGAAGTGACGTTTTTCAGTACTGCAAGAGTGGTTGCGGTTGGCGGTTCTTCAGTTACTCTTTTACTACGAGTGACGACTCTGTTGAGCGGCATAATCGAATCACCTGAAAGAGAAAGAACATATACAGTGTGTTTTGCTATTACTAAACTATTTAGATATTAACAAAAAAAAACGCATGAAATCGTAAATTAAACGAATGTAATGTAACGAACCCATATATTAAAAAAAAACTATGAACTAAGTAAGAGTAAAATAACAAACAAAAATGAAAAACCTCTTAAAAAGTCAACAATCATAGAAAATGTAGAAGCTTTGTAAAAGCCTAATCACAATTTTAATCAACGTAGATTTCTTATCATAATACTATTTTAATCAACTCGACGAGAATCATTTGACATCAGTCTTTACCAAACTATTATGCTCAAATCACCTACTAATAAATTACAGGTTAGATTTTCTTACTTTGTAATTACCAGTGACAAACAATTCATAACAATTCTAAATAAATGCTTATTAAAAATGTAAACGAAATGAAAAAACAAAAAGAAAAACAAGTAAAAAAAAAAAGATGTTCAAAGTATATTAATTCTACAGGAATAGATTATTTCCTTTTTTTATTTTCTTCCTTAAACACCTCCAGTTTAGGATGTTTTTGAATGATATGCAAGACCAAAGTTTTCTTTTGAGAGTATTTTTTGCCACATTTATCGCAGCTGAATTGAGGCCCAGTAATGCATTCGTACTTTTCGTGTCTCAACTTATTTCTTCTGTACTTATACAGCTTTTTACAAATTGAACATGGAAAGTGTTTCTCTTTTTCAGAGAGATTAGGTTTTCTTCCTCTCTTACGAGGCACAAGATCTAACTTTTTTTTTAAAAGTTTTGGTCGTCCTCTTTTTTTATATTGCCTTTTTACACTCTCTGCTATTTCTTCTACTTTTTCCTCTTTAATCTCAACTTTTTTATTATCAATAAATACTGAGCTCTTAAGGTACCCACGAGTTAATGGAAAAGGAGTTTTTGCGTAATGTAGAGCGTTAATGAAAGCAATAGATGATTCTGGAAGTGCAAAAGAATATAATGGGTAGCATACATAAATACAATTTAAATGCAGTAATTTTAAAATATGAGATATTAGAAATAGTAGGTATATATAGTGCAGTTTGAAGTACATGGAATTAAGGAAGAATTGTAAAATGAAAAAGGTATATTCAAGACAGTTTTTTTAATTTTTTTAGTTGGATTTACAGAAGATAAGAATATATATAAAAAAAAAATTGTAGCAGTAAATAGCACATGAAAGGACAGGTGTGGGTTTTTCATTTGGTAATTTATATACATACATCTCTGATTACTTTCCCTTGATGAATGTCTCACAGTAATCACGTTTATAATTGAGAAAATGTCATTCGTTCGTAAATGAAATGCGCATACAATTATAACGTCGAGTGTAAAGTCGTGACATGCTTTCAATAATCTAGTTCTTTTGTCTGAAATAATTCCTAAATGCGGACTTAGTATTTCACCTAAGACATGCAGAGCAAATGAATACACCTGAATTTACAATAAACGTTTTATTGATGATTTCAAACATGAATTTCTAACAAAAATCTGCAGTGAAATCACATGTGAATGCAAATAATAAGAAATAATAAATAAAATAAATAAGCCATATTACCATCAAACTACATAAGAAATGAAATAATTCTGGTTTACCTTGGTCCAACTGCTGCTTTGTGAAGTCACATTCCATTACTTTTTTCTATAACAAATATTTAAATGAATTGCATCACACTATTTGTGCCAAAATTTTAGCCACGATCAGAGAAACATCGAAATAACTTTTTTTAGCTTAAGACTTAAACTCAGTTTAAGGGAGAAGTGAGGTGTTGTGCATGTTTATGATTTTCCTTATTAGCAAATAAATTAGGTATAAGTATAATAAATTTCGTGAAATTTACTTACCCGAGACCATTCCACTCCAAGTTAGACAAAGGTTAGCACTATTGGTAGTTAATACTAAGAATGCCTTCTACGCCGTGTCTAAGATTACTCTAATAAAGCATGCAGTGTTCTACATGGCCCCCGCCGAAACCACAAAAAAAGCAATACACAAAAATCATACACATTCTGTGTAAACGTAGAATAAAAAAAGGTTCACTTACCTTATCACATTTAAATACCTCACCTTTTAAAGGCTACAGTGTTCATAACATTACCTTTCTACCATTACCTTTACCTGTTGCACTGAAATATTTTAAATTTCATATGGATACAAAAATATAGACTGTGATAATATTATTAGTAGTTTATAATATTAATATTAGATACTAATTAATATAATGGTTGAATTTTCACATGTGAAAACACTAGCACTCTCATATCCGCCGTTGTGAAATATAATATTTATATATAACAAGATAAATAGATTATTTAAGCAATGACTGTTTGTCTCATTTCAAATTATGGGAAGACATTGCGCATTTCATCCGTTCCTTAGACGTCTGGGTCAATCAACTTTAGCTTCGTACACAACATAAAAAATCGTATAAGAGTACACAATTTACATAGTAATTATAATAAGGCTTAAGTTGATTGACCCAGAATATCAGACTCAAATCCCAAGTAACATCTTGCGTAAGCACATTAAGTAATTTAGGTTTAATAATAAATAATACCCTACGCAAGATGTTTAGTACACCGTGGCAGGTGTCCATTAGTTGCAATGACACTCCTACAACGGTGTTGTGTCATGTATTAGTGCTTACCTTGCGCGTCTCGAACGCTGTCACTCGAGTTCATGATTTCATCTTGAGATCTTTCCATATGCCATTGAAAATCTGCAACGAGATAAATAATATAGATATATAGCTTTTAAAGAGCCATAATATCTTAGTCTGGTCCTTGTAAATTTCTTGTCTTTTAAAATTAACAATCTATTTGAAAATGATTACATTGGTTCTGGTATAATTTCTTATATCTAGCCTTGCAAGGTTCTCAGAGAACGATGGTCAGCAATGGATTTTTTCTGTTTAAATAATGGATGCAAGGCTATTTTTTAGCAAATGTTAATGTATAATATATTTTTTAACATTTGCCAACATAGATACTATTGCTTCATTGATTTACAGTATTTCATAGTGCTTTGAATAAATTACATTATTATCTCTAGTTATATAAAACAGGATACTAACTGCGTACGACGTCATTGTGAGCCACAGCCGGTTGGTCATCGGCCTCTTCATCTAGCGTGAGATCCTCTACGCCATCTCTTGCGTTCTCTTCTTTACATTGGGCTTGCTCCTCCCCATTTCCATGGACATTATCTGTAGTTGGTTGAAGTGGCAAAACAGGTGTAGGAGCACCCTCGGTGGACATACGACGCGCTTTCTTACGGCGGCGAGTCGGACTTATCGAGCCTTCACGACTGTCTATACTTCCATCTCGAACCTATAGAAAAATACAGTGCAATGTAACAAGAAACATTACAGATTGCTATTTATTTAAGTGCTGTAAATAATCATCTACATAATCACATCTGATCTGATCTAATTTGCATTATGATTGTTGAAGATTTAAGATTATAAGTAATTTAAAAGCCATTGTCTATGTATGCCTTACACACAAATTTATAATAGGTAAATTGTTTAAACCATTAGAACAGTTTTCACAATTATTTAGATACCTAAATTCATACTTTTATTCTATAATAAATACTTTTACACTTAGGTACTTTTGAACTGTTTGAAAGAAAAAGGTTGTTTACCATTGAATTAAATAAATATACTTCTCTTGTTTATATAAGAAGTATATCATTAAAGTTATTATTTCCCAGTGTGTTTGTTCCAAATTGTTATTTATTTTGTATACAACAAATGAATACAATATTCCAGTGCATTATTGCGTGTTACGGTTTCCAGTGTGTTATACTACAATTATTTCCGACCTTACCCTTAAGTTAACAAGTAAATTTCTTTATACCCATATTATTATTTTTGCGATTGGTAAAAGTGGTCCCTTTAGTTGTATTGTTATTGTTTAACCTGCTGATTTAATATGGCATGCAAAATTATAATTTGTACTATCTATTTAAGCCTGTATTGAATGTATCATTGCACCCTGAAAATATGACCAGGATAATAATAATAATAATAATAAAGCATGTATGTATTTACCTGTGGTGGTGGTGAAGGTGCTCGAGGCGGGTGTGCTGCAACGGCCTGAGCAGGGCGCGACGGTGGCCTGGACGGCTTGTTATCAGAGAGTCCCTTGATCTGCAAAGACTCTGCGGCTTTCAAAAGAGCTGCGAGCTGGTCCTGGGAGATATTTACTTCTCCACGGTACATGTAGTCCATCATAGCTCGCAACTCTGCATATTTCACATCTTTCAGAATTATGATTGGATGCTTGTCATACTGCTGCGATAACACATTCTGAAACAAAGCATTTGTTTTGATATTTACATATAAACAGCGCTTGTATAGTTATCATTTGCATAAGTAGGTACCTATATTGGCCTTACTGTTACAAAAAAAAGAACAAATGCATTAATAATAATTGTCATGTACTTATTGTATTACAAGTTTAAGTGTAGCTAGTTATTATTGATATAATTTAACAAATCACACTTAATGAGCGTCATTGGGTAATAGGAGCATGGCTAATAAATGAGCACTTAGAAATTTAAAAGTAGCAGCAGCAACTTTCTGTTGCCAACTCATCTGTGCATCAATCTAAGCCAATTGCCAAGGCACGAAAGCTAGAATGAAACTACTGGATTGTTTATTAGAGCAAAACTGCGTTGCCTTGCAAGTTAAACACGGTAGCAATTGACCTACATTGCGTGAACGAGTTAGCGCGTTACCAACCTCGAAATAGGGACTGCAGGCGGACAGGACCACTTTGTGAGCCTTGAGCGTTTGACCCTCGGCCGCCAGGGTACAGTCCACGTGAATGCCTTTCTCCAGCAGCGTGTCAAACACAGACACCAGCGTAGACTGGTGGTTATTCCAACGCAGGCAGAACTGCTGATCGTCGTCCATTCTGCTTGTAGCTTGAGCCACTCGCCGCGCCCTCAGTCCTACACCAAAACAATACACGATCAACACTAACTTTAATACCACGCAATAATTAGGCCACTAGGATTCTACTCCCACCACTATAAACAATGATGCGTTCGCCATGATTATCATTCGAGAACGCTAATTATCTCACCGATTTACTTCATAAGATGATATCACACCCTAACTTTAACTTTAAAGACCACATACGAAATGGTTCTAAGCGACGCGGCAGTCTCGACACAAAGAAAATGGCCGCTTTTCCAGCGCGACAAAAAATAAAATGGCGACGAAAATTCTAAGTTTTACTATTTTCTGGACAAACTTTTCTTGACACATAAACTGATTCAAGTTCAACAAGGGGTCGCGGCACAGTAAACTTCGGAAAAGTTTGAACTCAACAAAGAAACTTCCAAGAAACTTACTTCGAAAGTTCACGAGTGGAAATTTTCAAGATGAAAAGTCGTAGCAAGCACTGCTTATCGCGTTCGTAACGCTACATCGTGAGATCTAAACGCTTACCTTGACTATTTCATCAACTGTATTATGAAGTTTTGACACTGTTTTAGATTATTTTGAAGTAATTTCACAATGCTAGGACAATAGTTTAACACATTTGCACACCCGCCAGCTTTCTTGAATGAAAACACCTACTTTAGAGTAGGTACTAGCTACTATGCTATGTTGCAAGTTTAGAGAAAGGCACCTCTACAAAAATCCAAATGAAGTACAAGTTGGAAGCGACGCAGTGACCCAAAATAAGCTCCATAATGTTGCCATAGCTGAATAATAATAAAGCTTGTATACAATTCGTGTAATTAGAGCCTACTTATGTTGATTTGATATTATTATCGTTCATTTGTAATAATCAACAAAAATATTTTTATAAATTATTTGTGCGTGTGCTACACCAAGTTATAAA
Source organism: Polylopha cassiicola (assembly GCA_038024825.1). Lineage (NCBI taxonomy): Eukaryota > Metazoa > Arthropoda > Insecta > Lepidoptera > Tortricidae > Polylopha > Polylopha cassiicola. The sequence goes on along the minus strand of CP149044.1, from coordinate 5,918,478 downwards.
TTGTTGAAAGTCCTTGACCTACTTTTTTAAATTGAGGAATCTCGTGATACGTGTATAAATAATTATTAATATCTCCTATTTTTATTTAACACTAATTTTTTTCGTAAAAAAAAATTCTTATTTATTTACAGTATTATACAGAATCTTACTTTATTATAGTTTTAATTTGCGATTTCTTAGATTATTGCCACTTTTAAAAAATTAGCTTACGATGTTATACTTACTATCTTTACTATCACGCCATCTACTGAAAAGTTTGTGCACTGCGTAACTCGTGATCGCGCTTTCTCGTTTGATTCTGTCTGTTAGTCGTTAAAACTCAAATTTAAAGAAATGTATTAAAAAATAAATTAAAAAAGATAACAATTATTTTCGAAATATGTAGTTTATTCTGCTAATAATTATTATATAACCATAAGTTAATAATTTATTAGTACCTAATTTATTTGACTGAAATACATGAGTCGGGCACGACTGTGTTCCCGCCAAGTTAAAGTAGTCTCAATTTTTTTCTTCAAAGTCATCTAATATGTAGTTAGGTGCTTGAAACAATATATTTATAGTAGAAAATTAGAAGTTCTTGCATAAGTACTTATACTTAGACAAAATATGACGACCAATTAACAAATAGGTAATTAAGAAGGTAGCTTGTAAATAGATAGGTAGGTATGTACTTGGGTACTGTTAAAACATAGTTGCTAACTGCACTATCTGTACTTATGCCTGTTTGTTTTATCTCATGAATTACGCGATAGGTACGCTTTGCGACAAATTTAGAGATGTGCCGTGGTAATAAAAATAGAAATAACCTAATTTATTATAATAATATGAATTGTAGTTGCCAAGTATAAATCAATAAAGAAAAATTGTGTTCAGTAATTATACCTACTTAACTAGATCGGTTTGTTCCTTTCTTTAAGTTTCCTAAAACGCAATATCTTGAAATCACTTTCCTTAAATAAGTAGTTAATAATGTTGTTATTACTTTTACTTCCGTCTATATATTGAACAAGAAAAAGTATAAGCCGTTAGTTAAGTCATTCTTTAGCGAGTATAGTCGCTTCGTTATAAAAATCAATAGCATTAGTAAGTTCGTACAGGAAATTATACGAATCCAGTTGTGTGCGTTCGCAAGGCTCTGTGTGCGAAAAACAAAAAAAAACCACCAGCGAAATTCTTGTAATAAAAATCAATCGGAGCGGAGAGAGAAGGCGCCGCGCGGGGCGCCGACTGGTCGGGAGCCGCGGCCCTTCGAGCTCCGCATACCTACACGCGCTATAGTGCATCTACCCTCCCGCCACCCCACGCGATTTATTCCGCGATTTTTACTTTCCACGTTTCCTAAACAATCATAACTTTTATTGAAACTACAGAGTTGATATTGTAATATCACTACTAAAACTCCTTCAAGTCTTAATAACATAATTCTAAAACGTCCGGAGAGGTAGACGGCCGTAGTGGTGCGCTCGGCCGGTTCCGGACAAAAAAGGCGTTTGTTTTTATTTCTTTGGCTCAGGAAAAAAATCAGCACGCGCCCGCCCTGCACCTCCTAAACATGCGCCACGCAGCGACGCAGACTCGGCCGGGTGTGTGCCGAATTCACTTTCATTTGCGACATCTCATCGTTTCCCGAAGGTCACCGTTCTGATATCGCGAGACGTGCATGTGTCGGGACAAGACAGACAGCGGCGGGCCCCGCTGACCGACTACGACTAGGTGAGTTGAGTTGAGTGTGTTTCGCGCCCTTCGCTTCCCTCGCGTTTATCGCCTCCGTTTTACACCGTCCTTCGCGTCGGGAAGACGGTGAGTGCCCGACGTGTTCGTATCTCGCGGGCGCGCACGTGCGCTGTGTCCACGGTAACGCGATAGAGCGATGTGGGGAGAGGGTTAACCGCGCAACTTTACATTCACTAGCTCTCTCCACTCGTCGCTCCTCTCAGGTGTTACCGCTCAAATCTGCACGCTGCCTACCCTGTCTTAAAGCTGATTATCCTGCAAGAAAGTGATCGCATTTCTACACGTAGATAAAGTTTTGAATTAGATTCGCGGGAAAACTACACGTTAAGCGACTTAAAGCCAACGTATAGTTAATGTACATAGCTATATGTAGGTAGACATCGTTCGAGGCGTCCCGGCAAAAACAAACAGAATTAAAAAAGATCGGGAGACGGCAGCCTTGCGAGAGACAGAAAGGGAGGGAAATTAACTTCGCACTCTTCATTTGTGCACCAATCGAGAAAAAATTCAATAAAGCTCGCTTCCTTTTGTCTAATTGCCTATGTATACGTACTTACTTATGCCGACTGTTCGATTGCTGCGACATTTAGAGGAAAAATGGAGTATTTCGTTGTATCGTTCTCGAGGGCTTGTAGTGAGGATTGTTCAGCTAATAGGTATTTTAATTTTATGATTATTTACTGCATATTTCTATAATTTTACCATATTTGCGTCCATTTTTATTACCGTGTAACAGAAGGTAGGTAGGTGAGCAAATCGGTTATATTCAAATGTAGGGAATGTTTTTGAAAATTTAAAAATGAGATACATATTTCTTGTCATTTTGATTTATCGATAAAAGTTTTGTACCCATCGACTGCATTTATTATCCAGGAGATGCCCGGACACGGGCTGTCGCAAGTCAAGTGCGAACCGACATCTGAAGAAGACGACAGCAATTCTCAGTTCGCACACAGTTTCCTTTCTAACCAGGTAACAAACAATTTTATCGAATGTGAAAAGAGTAAAGCTCCAATTGTACCTACGAGTACAACAAAAACACTAAGGAAGTAGTAATAAAAGCTGTTTTTTATCCCATTACAGATCCCGTCACTTGATATTCGTCCAGTAAAATTAGAGCTCGATATAGACGGCAGTGACTCGACACATATCCTTCATCATTTGCAGGTACTTATCTAAAGTATATTTAAGAGTAAATCAAGACAGCGTCGACGTGTTATATCCTAATTATTCAAATAATGGGTAATAATGTGTAATGCTACAAATAAAATTATTATAATTAGGGTTCGGATGGCCTTGAGGAGTTGGCACCGTTGGCGCCGGCGGGTCCGGCGGCGACACCCGTGTGCGTGAAACAGGAATCTACAGAGAGCTCCGCCGTCACGCTGGAGACCCTAGAATCCGCACCTCATACCGACACCCTGGTGAGTTCCTCAATATTCTGCACGATATCTTACCACGCAATCTACTGGACTATTAGAATACTTCACAACAGTGTGCCAAAATTATGATATTTTTGTTAAATCGGAAAGAAAGGTTAAAAACTCTACAAAAAACCCATTTCTTAGTAGTTGTAAGATGTATTTAGTACCACCTAGTCTAGTATGTAGTTACAATATACTGGTGGAACTAGAAGATAGGCATTAGAAATTCATAATTCAATGATATTAATGTCCGAAATAAATCTATGTCTATGTCTAGGTGTGTTTTTAGTTTTTAGGCTTTTTAATTTATTATTACATGTTCCAGGGTTCAACATTAATTGATAGACACAAAACACTGCCGGGCGCAATTGACACTGACTCTACTGATTTCCTGCCTTTGTTGTCTGTAAAAGATGAACCACTATCCGAAGGAGGTAAGTTTATCTCATAAACAGTGATACCTACGGTGCTTTATTGTCTACTGCTTAAGTTATCCGAATAACTTTGAGACAAGGTAAACCTAAGTCTTGGATATGCTGCTGCTTTGCTCTTAGAGTATTGGAGATCTCATAGTATACTTTTCTAAACTACTAAAATAACATAAACTAAATTTTTTGGTTACAGAGCAACACCTGTACAGCGGTTCTGACTGCAGCGACTCAAGCACGCAGCCCGAGCCGGCTGCTCGCGCCAGTCCGAAGAGTTGGACGCAGCAAGACATGGAACTCGCATTGGAGGCACTTAGGAAACACAATATGAGTCTTACGAAGGTAAACCTACGTCTTAGAATTAATGATTATGAGAATAAAGTTGTCATCTAATTTGGTATTCGAATACGTAGAGAGTTTTAGAAGGCGTAAGTAGTTGAGATAATTGTGGTTACTTCTTCATTTCTAGGCGTCAGCTACATATGGCATCCCATCCACTACTCTCTGGCAACGTGCACATCGGCTCGGCATCGATACTCCAAAAAAAGAAGGAGCTTCTAAATCCTGGAGCGAGGCGGACTTGAGAGGAGCCTTACACGCGCTCCGCTCAGGGGCGATTTCAGCAAATAAGGCCAGTAAAGCGTATGGTACGTATGATATTTTAAATTTTAATAAGCAGATAGGGACTAATCGTTAAAGCTGTTTTGTATACCGTTATTATATTCTTGCGAATTAGATAGTATGCCCGTTTTTTATTTAGTCTTGGCGCTGTGATGTTGATTGAATTAGTAATAATTAATGTTACATGTTATTTAAAGATTTTATAGGTCATATCTAGCTATTTTTGGGTGCTAGGTACCGCAAAATTGAATCTAATTATTTTTGTGTGTTTCCAGGGATTCCAAGCAGTACCCTGTACAAGATCGCTCGACGCGAGGGCATTAGATTAGCAGCTCCATTCAACGCGGCACCCACAGCCTGGCGCCGCGCGGACTTAGAGCGAGCACTGGCTTCAATAAGATGTGGCGCTTCTTCCGTTCAGAGAGCGGCAAGCCAGTTTGGTATTCCTACTGGTTAGTAAAGTACCAATACTAATTGATAATAATTACAAAAATACAGTTAGTTTCAAAGTAAGTTTTGATTATTATAGGAACTTTGTACGGGCGCTGTAAGCGGGAAGGTATAGAATTGTCCCGATCGAACCCTACTCCATGGTCTGAAGATGCGATGGGAGAGGCTCTAGAGGCTGTCAGGTACTAAGACTAACATTTGTTCTATTGATATTATTTTATTTGATTAGTCAGTGATTTAAAGAAGCATTATCATCTGTTTTCAGGATTGGTCAGATGTCTATAAATCAAGCAGCCATCCACTACAACTTGCCATATTCTTCGCTCTATGGCCGGTTCAAAAGGTGTAAATATCAGACACAGGTATGCGTAATTAAATTTAAAATTCTGAACTTAAATAAATTTTAGGGTTGAGGTCATCACAGATATCAAATTCAAGTATATGGTTGTATTCAAAAAATATAACCAAGTGGTATTTTTTGTAGAGTCCTCCAGCTGTACCTCAACACACTATGCAAGAAAATGTTGAAGTTGATCCACAAGCTCAATCGCATGAAATGGTATACTACCAGCATCAAACAGCTTCAATATCGCACGGGATGCATCCGGAACTACAAAACCCTTATATACACCAAAATTACATGATGGCGGATCCAGGCCTCGATCCTTCCATGAATGGGAATGTGCAGAATCAGAATTACAGTGGGCACGCTATGTATTACATGCAAGGTTGTAGTAGCATAGCGACTAGCTGAGGCTATGGCGCCTCGGATAGCGAGGCCCCTTGACATTTTGCTTGAGGTAAGATAAACCATTTTGCGCTTTATTCTGAAAGGCTATAGGTATAATGAAATACACTGACGTAGTAGTTTTTGACACTTTATGATACTTTGGTCTTCCGTTCTTCTTTCTATAAAGTTTAGATTTAACGTGATCTGGCACTAGCACACGGTAGGTAGGTATATGAAGTTTCATTGTAAAGTGTAATTCAACTGACGGGTTGTGTGGAAACTTCCTAAATCAATTCAATATTGCAGCATGATGAAATCTTTATCGTTTGTTGTTTTATGGCTGTGGAATTTTTAGTCTACTGAATAAGATCTGATTAAGAGTAAATAATTCTGATGTGTTTTACAAACCTTATCGAGAGAAACGAGTGAGTAGTGACGATGATTCACAATCATTAATTATTATGTACTGTAATTATAATTATTATATGAACTGAAATACGTAAAGCAATGACAATTTATTATAAATTAAGTATTAAATTTATAAGAACCTATGTCCTTTTCCGTGATTGTAAAAAGATCTTAGCTAGTTCATATTTTTATAAGACTTTTTCGACTAGATGGTATCTTGTAGCGTTAATATATTAGTCTCACGATAAGATTGAATAATTGACAAAACAGTTTTATTTCTTATAATTTTTACTTTTTTAATATCTTACAAGCCTATTTTAAATAAAGATGGAACCGATCTCTAAAGTTATAGATTTTCTATTAATGGTTAACTCAAATGCTATACTTAAGCTTTCAGACAAAAAACGTTTTTTTTTTTCAATTCAATACAAAAGTGCGACAACAAACAATATATTTATTTTTAATGGTCAAGTAACGGTTAGTGAATATTATCTAATGTTCTCAAATGGTATTGTAGGTACTGTTAATAATATTATTTAGTTTTTATGTAATTCTTATACTATTAGTAAGTAGTCACGATTTTTTAGAAATGTAGCAGACTGCTAGATTAGTTGAAACTGCCATTATGAAAATACGTAATTAATGTAGTAAGTTTGAGAATAAGACCACAAATTTAGTGGATAGTCGATAATATTATTACGATTATGACATATTGTGTTATGTATATTGATTTAATAATAGCTTAATATTTTAGTTCCGATATTGATTTCTCTACTGGCTAGTAGAAAACAATTCACAAAAACGAAGAATTAAACATTTTCGTTTTTTGATCAATTAAATATAGGTAGAATACGACAAATACATATAATAAACATTTTTTTTTCTTAATTTTTCATTATCGTTATTGAATTTGGTTTTCTAAATTTACCTTGTTTCTACACTTGACAGGCGTATCTCCTTTTTTCTTTTGAACTTGGCTGACACACTGCCATGTCCCTAGAAATTAGACACCTACTTACTTAAATGTACTTATTGTGATATTATCTCTTTACGAAGTACTAATTCTCGTCACTTTTTTATTGTGATGCATTTCATAGTAATGTTAATGCTGTCAGTTAGTTCGTTATTTAGTAATTATTTTCTGTAATATTGTATCCTGAAAGATGACATTATTATAAATACTGCCATCTAACGGCGATGTGCTTAGGGTGTAAGGTTGTAAAAAGGACGACTATTTGAGAGCCTGGTTTATCTGTGGTAGAAAAGCGCCATCTCGGGATATTTATTTGTAACCTAAATGGTTTGGTTTCGGCCTGATTTCCTGTGCCCATAGAATATTATAGGGGATATTTTGTTTGGTTGTTTATGATTAGTTTTATTTATTAGGTATAATTTTGTTATTCTATTAATGAAAAAAATAGATTAATTATAAGGTAACAGTTGTTTGTTTTTAAAAATGAAGCCCGAAAAGTCCAAATTGCGGACGAAAGAAATGTTCAAACTAGCAATAAATTTTTTATATTCTTGTAATTTCTAGTGCTTTTAGAACTTTAAAAAATAAACTTGATAGAAATTGGAATGCGGCATTTTTATTATTGAACGTGCGATATACGTAATAAGGTACCCACCTGTTTTGTACCTACAAGAATAACATAACTACCTATTATTGAAAAGTACCCAAAGCACCTTGAACCTAACTAGTTTCCTACTTTTTTACATCCAGATTTATTTTAAATTTCATTATCTTTTAACGATTTCACTTCATCAACTCTTCCTCCAATTCAAAGGGGTTTAATACTCATAGTATAGAAAACACATTGTTTTGTACATAAAAAAGTCGCTTTATTTAGTATTATCTACAATTAGATATAAAATAAATTACATGATCCATACGTCGACCGCGGCGTCTCGGTTACAATACAGTCGTCTCCGTAACTACAATATAAATTAACAATGTACAAAATACACAATTGCACGTCTAAATCTATAACAGTATCTTTTTTGAGCGTTTATTTATAAAGCGTTATACAAAAGATTTAATTTAAACAATGGTATCATTGCTCTTCAGTCCGTCGTTAGTGTTGATACACGATTAAAAAGGAGCCAAAACAGTTCACAAGATTCAGAAATTTCTACACACTTATTACATAATTGTATTTTTATTATTGATGTTTTCTCAGTTATTACACATTGTAATAAAAAAACTGTAACCAATGTAACGCGCGTATCTATATTAATTTTAGGCTCAAATTCCTTATTTCGTGTTTTTTTTTTTAAATTTCGAAATTCTCAAATTATAAGCATAAAATTAATGTAGTTACGCCATTTGAATGTTACAAGTACAAATGTTTTATTCCAAATTACATAAAATATTTTAATATTGTTTCAAGTCCATTGAGTTTACAAATATATCTTTAAATAAAACACATGGCACCATTATTTTACCTACTTGTGTATGGCATTCTTTTAACTTACATTACAAAAGTCTTGAGCGCCCTTTTATCAACTTATACATTAAACTATTGAAGATGAAAGTGGTACAAAAATCACACTATAATATGGCAGGACTGATTGCATTGACTAATTGTAATATAACATAATTCTCTCTGTTTAATTTGACAATATTTCAGTGATCATTGTGGCAATCATTTTCTTGAAATGTAAATTCTCACATTTATTGTACCATATGAACATGATATTATTATATAATCTTCCATGATGTAGAAAAAAATATACAGACTATTTTATATTGATTTACAAAAAAGTTAATTAAAATCGTAATAATGTGGTAAATAGTAAAACAGCCTGTATAATTTAATCTATATATAGGTTCAAAAGGTATATCCTAAATTTATGATGACAATGCAAATCAGTAAAATATTTTACTGTGTTAATAAAATACATCTGCAGTGATTATATTAGTAGGTAATATTGCTTGTTGAACAATATGACATCTTACTGACTTGCATTAAGGTATTATATACACGGTAAAATCAGAACACAAGTAAATTATAAGTCTGTTTTCATAGTCGAGTACGCAGGTTGAAGTTTAAAAATAAAAGAACAAGACTTTGTTAACAAACTTATAAATTCTCTGTTAGTGTTATATAATGAGTGATAAATGAAATGATATCAGATGTTATTAGCGAAGGCTCGACGCCACGGTCGCCATTTTGTTCTCTTAAAAACTATTTACGTATATGTGTGCGCCGCGCGTTCGTTATACGCTAGGACTAGACAACGCGCGGCGCCCGTCCTGGCCTCGTCTTTCTCGACGACACTTCACTCCACCTCACGACACTACTACATTTATGTTTTTCGCTATCACAATAACGTCTCGGTAAACTCGAGTCTCCGTTTAGAGACTGATGTAAGCCGATCTCCACTAGGTCAGAAGGACTACATAATTATCCAATATTTCATGCACACCAAGCGAGTCCGTTAAACGTACGAGGTATGAGATTTTTGACAGTAACATATATTATCATCGTCGGTATTTAGGAACGATCGGCTATCGGTCGAATGACACATTACACCGGTCCGTAGTCCGACAGAGGCTGTCCGGACCGCGCCGAAGGCGCGGAGGGCGCGACGGCTACAGGGAGCTGCGGGGGCGCGGGCAAGAGGGGCGCGGGCGCGGGCGGGGCGCCGGGCAGCGCGGGCGCTGCGGCGACCCCCTCCGCGCGTCACACGGCGCCCTTCACCAGCGCGCGCTGCGCCGGCGGGGGCGCACGCCCGCCGCGCCACACGCGCCGCCACGACTCCAACGTCTTGCCCGACCAGATCCACACGCCGGACGTGATGCCCACCGCCAGCGCCATGAAGTACTTCAGCATCAGCGCAGAGTAGAGGGGTTTGGGGCCGCAGCGCGCGCCGCACGCCACGCGCCGCAGCCACGACCCGTATCCGCCCGCCTCGTACGCCACGCAGCCGATCACCACGCCCGCCGGCACCGCGTACAGCACGCTGAACACGCCGATGCGGATCATCAGCTTCTCCAGCTTGTCCGCCTTCGAGCCCGCGCCGATGCCTCCCTGTCGCTTGATCACCGACCGGATTCGGAACAGCGACACGAAGCCGGCCAGCAGAAAGGTCGCGCCGAGTGCGAAGTACACGATCAGCGGCGCGAGCACGTAGCGTTTCAGGTTCTCCGGCGAGGAGTTGCCGACGTAGCAGATTCCGGAGACGGGATCCCCGTCGACGGCGCCCGCGAGTAGCACGGCGACGGTCTTGGCGGCGGGGATGAGCCAGGCGGCGAGGTGGTAGTACTGCGCGTGCCCGGCGATCGCCTCGTTGCCCCACTTGAGCCCGGCCGCCAGGAACCACGCGAACGATAGCACCACCCACCAGATGGACGACGCCATGCCGAAGAAGTAGACCAGGATGAAGACGAGCGTGCAGGCGCCGGGGCCGCGCGCCTGCGTCACCAGCAGCTGACCGTCACACGCCACGGCGTCGCGGCCGAGCGCCAGACGCGCCAGGTACCCGAGCGCCACCATGAAGTAGCACGCGGACAGGTATACGATGGGCCGCTCCGGGTACTTGAAGCGCTGCGAGTCTATCAGAAAGGTGGTCAGCGTCATCAGCGTGGAGGCGGCGCAGAGGCCGCTCCAGAGCGCGACCCACACGCCGGCGAACTCCTTCTCCTCTCGCGTGAAGAACGCGCCGCGGCACGGCAGCGCGCAGGCGGGCGGCGCGGGCAGCAGCGCGCCGAGCGCCGCGCTGGCGTTGTGCGCGCGCACCGGCACGAGCGGCGGCCGGCACGCGCACGCGCACTCGTCGCCGCCGGCCTCGCCCGTGCTTACAGCCGGGCCGCTTTCGCAGTTTTTTGGATCCTTGCATTCGCCCTTGAAGTGCGGGCGCCGCACCGGCGGCGGCGGCGGAGGCGGCGGCTCAGGCTCGCGCGCGCGCTCCGGCTCCTCCATGCAGAGGTTGTCGGGGTCGCCCTGCCGCGGCAGGCGCTCGCAGGCCATGCGCTCGGGCCACTGGAACCCGTACTTCTGCATGAGCGGCGCGCAGCCGGCTCGTGCGCGCTCGCACACCGAGCGGCACGCCGGCAGAGGCTTGGGATAGTCCTCCAGGCAGATGGGCGTGTACATCGAACACAGGAAAAACTTTAGGTCTGCCGAGCATTTGATTTCCACCAGCGGCCAGTACTGATGCACCTGTAATGCATAAACAAAAAAATGTAGATCGCTACACATAACACAGTCGAGACTCGGGTAAAAATGTTCGTGCCCATCACACTGACTTGGGATTCTTATATACCTACCTACCTATGTATCTGCAAAAGGAAAAAAAAAAATAACCGCCGAAAAAAACTTAAAAGGCAACAAAATAGCGCACTGAAAAGAAAAAAATAATTATTTTGTCTTTTATAACGACTATTATTTTGGTTGTAATGTCTGTTATTTTTGAAGTAGGTGCCAGCTGGTGCAGCAACTCCTCACTCTCAACTCTTCACCAAGTTGGTTTGGGGCTGCCACCGACTCCAAAAATAACAGACATTACAACCAAAATAATAGTCGTTATAAAAGACAAAATAATTATTTTTTTCTTTTCAGTGCGCTATTTTGTTGCCTTTTAAGTTTTTTTCGGCGGTTATTTTTTTTTATTAAAAAGTTATTATTTTATAATTTTCTGTGGCCATAATTTATACAAATTATTACATGCTTAATTTCTAATTACTTTTGAAATGGCTACCTACCTTGTTTTTGCTATTAACTTTTAGTAAACAATAAATTACCCCTATTTTCCCCCCCTTAGGGTAGGTTTCTTTTTCCAAATTTTTATGGGATCAGCTTTGAGGTATACCCTATCTAATAAAAAAAGAATTATCAAAATCGGACTACTCTGTAAAAAGTTACGCGTGGTCATACTATACAATCGGTGCGTGAAAAATTAATCATCCCCTCTTTTCCTACCCTTAGGGTTGGAATTTTTTTTCCAAATTAAAATGGGACCAACTTTGAAGTATACTCTTTCCAATAAAAAAAGAATTATCAAAATCGAACCACTCTGTAAAAAGTTATGCGTGGTCATACATAAAAAAAAAATAAAAAAAAAAAATATACGCGTCGAATTGAGAACCTCCTCCGTTTTTTTCGTCGGTTGAAAACTAAGTTCTACTTATATAAAATTGATCTACCCAAAGTATAAAGTTTGGATATCTAACTAGTAGGTATAAACAGCCGTAAATATTAACCTCAAGTCCGGCCTCCTCCTGGGTGTCATGGTCGAGCGCGTTCGGGAACTCGGTCTGGTTGTAGCCGATGCCGCGGCACATGGGTATAGAGATGTCCTCACAGCGCGGCTGCAGCGCGCCGCCCGGCGCCGCCACCCACCACAGACACACAGCCCACGCGCGCCACCACATCTTGCACACTACCAGCGCATCTGGAAAAAAAAACGGACTCACATCAGAACTAAGCTCTTTGATAATGGCGGGTATAAAAATCTCAGTATTTTTTTTCTTTTGTTAAGAATCTTTGACTTCCGCAATACAAGCTAATCTAGTATACAGTAACATATCTTATAATCTTTTGATTATCTAACTTTCATATAACATACTTGATCTATATATAGGTACGTATTTGATCGACATTATTACGCTATTCGGCACCGCTCTTGAATTATATTACATAAGTTAGACAGTGCACGTATGCTTCTAAAGGTTAATTTTAGAATCCCGATCCCGATATCATATTGTTGAATGAACTGGCATCATAAAGCTAGTGCATTATAATTATAAACAAACGGTTTACAGCTCGGAGTCAAGGCCTCGCTATCGTCTTATCGGGGCTGATAGCGTATCGTATCGTATGAGACTACTGTGCGTTGTTTATTGCGATTGTCGTGTTGTAGATAGTTCGATAATCTCTAAACCGAGCTTGTTTCAGATTGTGGAATTCTCGATACCTAATTTAGTTAAAGGCGATGTTGCACGGCTTTGATGAAAATCTTTTGTTTTTAATATGTGTATAGCGTTCATTGATGCGCATTGTATTGCCTTTATGATTACTTTTGTTGGGGTCTCAAAATACTAAATAATGGGTAATGTAAATACCTAATGGTTAAAGTAAGTACGGACAAATAAAATTAGACAGTTAAAATCCAATGTCTCTATTTAGTTAAACCCGGATGTGATCGTAACTAATGTAATGAAAATGTATAAACTTTTAACCAAATAAAACGCGTTAAAAGGAAACCTTACCGTTTCCGTGGACAGGTCGTCGTTCGGATGGATTTAGTTTAAGTTAAATAGTTTTATTTATTTTGGGCGTAACATGTGCCGGTAAATATAGGCAGCGATGATTAGGCGATGGCTCGGGATTAGACATGCAGAAGCGACTCTTGGTTTTGCTTGTAGGAATAATAACTCAAAGATTATTAGGAATTTTCTCTAAAATTAACGTAAAATATTAATAAAACAAAGTACCTCTTTCTTACTGATTTTGTTTTCAAATTAGTTTTCTAGTAATTACTTATTATTAATAATACCTGAGTAAAATTTCTTAAGAAACTTTTCAAACGGATTTTTTCCTATAGAGTAGGCACCTATACTTTTAATGGAATGTGCGGATTTCGACTCTTTGAATTTTTTAACATAACAGTTCCCTGAGATAAAACTTATTACATCAATATACATATTAGCAGTTTATGCGAAATTGAGTAACAAACTTAAAAAAACTTTTACAACTACAGATAAGTAATAGTAGGATCTAAAGATTCTTAAATTTAATAGCGTCGTTATGAATATGATTAGTAACTTCAAAGATCCGAAAGAGATTTTTATGGCCTCTATGCTATACATTTTAAGCCACCCAATTTCACGCTATCAGCATCGAGAGTACCCGTCAATATTTGGTGCCAAACTGCCCGCAATGAAAGTGAATACCCTAAACTATTATATCGTTACTCTGTGGCAACGCGCCAGCGTCGACGTCTGAACACGACTTAATGTGCTTTTAACGACACACGGCATCGACACGTGGCGTCTATGTCCAGCTTTACATTTCAAAATTATTTTTATTGACGTCTTTAATTATGCTCTATGGTGAAGTTATTTCAATAAAAACGCAAGGAAATGTAGGAACGAATGTAAAATTTTTGTAGGTTGTTTTTAGTGGTCTTAATTCGTATGCTGAAAAAATGTCAAAGTATTTTTTATGTTTATTAGTGAATTATGAGCCCATTAATTTAATCATTTCATATTTAAGGATATACAATCGAGCAATTCATTATTTATTAATTGGTACTTACCTAATTGTGCTGATAAGTGAAGCATAATAATTTGCATAGATATTTATCTGCTTTTAATATATTCTTGAATATGGTGGTATTTAGAATAAGATGACGTGATATTATGTATTAAATATTTAACTAAAATGTAAACTCTGTGCTCCGGTAGAGTTTAGTCTCTGCACCATAAAATACCTTGCCAACCTTTAAGATGAAATGGTAGCAGCGTTAGGTGACCGTACGTGCGCCGGCGCACAATTCAGCCGTGGCGTGTTATAAACTAGTTCCGTGAACAACACAAATAGAGTTTTGCCTTTAATTGCATATTGTTTGTGAGCAATTTCTCGAAATTCCGTTTAGACACGCTTTATTGAGCTTTGCTTAAATGGTTACTTGATTCTGGAAATGCAGACCAAAGAGCTGCTTTTAGTAAGTACCCATACAGGGGAGATTAAAAAATATGTATGATTCCTATTTAACTTCAAGCTCTACCGACAATTGATTACAAAATAATTTAAGCACTGCAACATTGCCTAATATGATTATGGAGATCTAGATCTAGCATGTATAATAATAATAAAAAGCAGATCAATTAATAGTTATCCGATTACTCTGGGTATCGAAGCTTCAGTACGTTTGTTTGCATTAAACAATATAATTCTCGGAAATGTCGAACTAGGTACTTACTGACTTTTGAGAGCAAAGCTCGCTCGGTCGTAACTCTCTAGTTTCCAACTCGTTTTTACGGTGAAAAGTTTCAGGTCAAAAATCCCTAGTGAGTAGTGACAGTGTCGTTTATTCGCGTTTTGTGTGGCAGCCCAGGTCAGTGGCAGTTTGTCATTGTTTGCATTGGCCACACAAATTCACCCGTGGGAGGTGAAACTGGTGAACACTGACATTTCTAATATGTAGAACTATGAACCTCAGTCTGTCACAGTAGAAATGGAAAGCACTAGTGCATAGCATTTCCCAATAACAACTCAATATTGAGAATTCTTATATAAGTGAAAGGAACAAGCTTCCGCGCGCTTATTTCATTTCAACCCCAGTAAGGGATGATTTAAATGATGGACACTACACTATGTCCTTCCGCAGGAGAAGTTAAAGGATGAAGAGGTACATAACAAACAAAGTTACTTTCGCAGTTATATTAATAGGGATTAATCAAAGGTTAGCTTTACTAAGTGTGCATACTAGGCAGCCGATATGATAGGTATAGGCAAGTATATATTCCGAATGTCCGCGGACAATAAACCAAGCGATTGGCATATGTGTAGGTTGACGCCCGACCCGATCGCTGGCAACACTCCAGCGCTTTAGGAGCTTTGGATTTGTCCAATGGTGCGAGGTGAGCGAGATGACGGACCCGTAATTTTATTACTTAAACTCATTTATTAAATTATAATAAAAGTACGTAATACGAGCTATTATAATAAAATAAAATAAAAATACGTGAGTTAAATCCGTTAATAGTTGTTTAATTTCGAGCTATTACTTTAATCGACAAATAACTAACTGAACTGTGTTTCCTACTTGTTTGAAATAGTGACGTCACGTCTCACATGAACAAAAAGTAACCAAATTGTATATGTTCTCGAATTTCAGTTAAATGGTTGTATGAAATAATGTTAAAATCAACTGATTTTTAACACAATTTTACCTCTATTACGATTATAATAAATTATATATAAATTCATATTTATTTTGAATCCACTGGACAATAATTATGTGGTCGATGTGGTCAATTATCGCTATTATAGTTCATGTCAATTATAAAGAGGTTTCAAGTGGATGTTATTGATCAATAGTTACTTATGTAATGTACTTATTGTTATACATACAAATACATAATTAACGTAATTAATGCTTGTGACAGTAGCGATTAAGATGATGTCAGTCGGAGACTCCCATAGGTTACAATCAAGCATTGATTTTTACCGGATAAATATGGGCTGGTTTGTTCATACCTTTTTTAAATGAATGTCAGAGTAATGTAGTTTATTGTAATCGCCTAGCTCTTGTCTTTGGGCCAGTGTTCAAAATCGTTACTGTACTAATGAAAATACCTACCTACCGGATCGGCAAATTGCAAACATGTGGACAAACGTTGGCGATGGCCACGCGACATCAACTCTACTGAAACGCGTTTATTTATATTGGCCTTTTATGACTCGGCCAATATATGTTATTTCCATAACGAACGCGATAAAACGGAAAGTGTAAATTTTTGTTATGTCAGTTTGTTACGGCGATAAGTAACACAAATCAAGAAGATTTACACTGAAGAATTATAAGTTGAGTGACTTTAATTTGATATTTTAATGACTGCCTAATTAAGGCAGTACATTAGATACCTAAATGGAGTAATACAATAGGTGAGTACTAACGAAGTATTGCGATCACATAAGGCCTGCAGCACACGGGCGACCGCAGCACGGACGTCGTAAAAACGCAGTAAAAACCGTCCGTGGACCGCCGCCCCGCAGTGGCATGGCACATAGTACTCATTTTACGACAACTTACTTCCTGCGAAACGGCAGGTACCTTGTTAAAAATTAGAATAGATGCATATCTGATTGGCATTGTTAGGTTTTAATGTATGGGACGTTATGGAGAAAAAATAATCCAATGTTGCGTTTTAATTGTACGAAATATCGTAACACCTGTCATTATACCTTTTTTTTTAAACTATGGAGCTTTTTCTTTTAATTCATAAAAACGTTACTTCCATTTTGAACGCTGGTTTTAGAACATTTAACGACGGTAATTTATTACGGCATTTATTTGACAAAATAGATAGTAAACAGGCAACTAATAATGATAGGTTAAATTGACACGAGCGTGTCAAATTTCGTACTCATTTGCGAAATTAGCAGTTAGCAACAAACATGATTAGAGGCTATTATATTTTTGTCGAATGATTTTCTTAATTATGTTGTTAGTACCAAATATGTTGGTCCCTAGTTATAAGAACTGTAAAGACCTAAAAAATGTTTTATATAAATAAAATGTTCTTACTTAAATATAACATTGTTTGCTCGATATTATAATAAAACGAAGTTAAATTCTCGATGCGTTTGTCGGTATACTCAAGTAAAGAACTTATTGTTTTTTTAGAGGTAAAATAAATAAATAAAAAGAATAACACATTAAAGTATCAAGTATAGTACTTACTTTACTTTTATTAGGAACGCGGTGTCCACCCAGGTCGTAAAGAAGTTTCGACGTCGAATAAATTCTCTAATTTCCAGTTCTTTATGCTCTTTTTACGTTGGGGACGTGATTTACTATGTGAATAAATGAAAAGAATAATTGAAATAAGAGAAGCTGTCCTGATATTTAATTTTCATGAATGAATTAAACTTTTACTTACTTACAGAAATGTCTTATCCATATTACTTACTTACAACAATTAAAGAGTGTTTTCCATAGATAAATAAACATAATTAGTCCATTTGGAAATGTTCAACTAAGTATAGAAGAAGCCGGTAAATGGAATTATCATTAAAATTAGGCTATGGGGTTAATAATACTAGGTAGGTACTACTACGAAAAGAAAACTATGAGAGATATAGGTATATATTTAGCATATTTTATGAATTCAGTATTCACTGTACACTAGCTTCAAACAAAGACGAGAGTCCTCTTAAATCAGTCTTAGATTCAAGTGCTGCTCAGCAACCAAACAAGCCCTTGTTTGGTTGCTGAGCCAATAAAAAGTTATTTAAGTGGAAAATTTACAATTGTTTGCGAATGCATTGTTCTGAGAGGGATTGTTTCGTATGCTCGATTAAAATTTTAGCCGAGCCGTGTAGATATCATTACCGATCGAGCATATTTAATTTGTATAATATAACAAAAGAGATTTTTTTATTTCTTTTGCATTAGACATATGTTCGATGTTAATAATGACTAGTCTTCATAATATATCGTTTTTTAATTTTGTGTCTTAGTCTATAATGAAAATGATCCTATGTTCAAAATGTCGAATTGTACCGAGATACTCACGTCCACACTTCTCAGTAGCTAATATAATTATAGAGGACGCCTTCTTTAACATTTTGCATTTACTTATAGTAATTAAAGACGATAATGCTTATTGTTATTTAATACAATTTTATTATATTGGCGAAACCTCTGTATAGATCGCCGAAGTCAAAATTGCAGCCAGTCTCCAGTTTTTTTCTCGGCCGTTAAAGAAACAATGCCATTATAACTCGAGAATTAAAACTAAATTAAAAATATAAAAAGGTATTCGTACTAGTTACTATTCCCAAAATTGAAACATGACCTAAGCTGCTTGGAAACGCGATCAATTAGGTAAACTCATTTCCATATTACACGCAGGTAGGTACTTACTGGTTTATTAAACGCGAACTAGGCAAATTACAATATTCAAAGAAAAAGGACTTAAATACATAATAACACAGAGTTGAATTCTGTGTAAGGAAAAGTTGTTATAAAGGATCATTGTGACGCTATCTGCACTAGTAACTCAGTCGGCTGGGCTGATATAATTAAACAGAATGACACCATATTTGCATCAATCAGTTTGATATGTTAGCAAATGTACTTACGCTTTTTTGAATTATATTATTAAAGGTAGTTACTAGACTAAGAACTAAGTATGCAAGTTTATAATGGTCCTACCTATAATATATTTTGGTACACAAAAGAGAAATAGAAATGCTTACTTAAATTACAGTTAAACAAATGAATAAAGCAATTATAAATTAAATTTCTCCCATCATTCAGCAAAGAAGCTGCTGACATTAATTAACGATATCATGAAGGCTTATTTCAGGCGGCACCCAAAGGACAGCTCTCAGGTTACAGAAAGGTCAAACGATCGAAACTCATTATTTTGTATCTGACAGATGGCAATTATTCCCCGATCATTGCCGAGCTCCGCCGAACACCGGCGAGTTCGCAAAGCAGCCATTAATTTAGGCCTGGTAAGTTGGTAATGCAATCAGACCGGGTCAGCGTTTCTTCAACACGGAGCAATTTTCCGCTTGACAAATCAAACTTACGTTATCTATGGTGTCTGCTATAAGAGACCTTTCAAATGAAAATAATATAAGGTAAGTACAGCTCAGAAAATTTCAAGACAAATCACATTTCATTTGCTATTAGCTGTACCTTAGAAATAGGAATTAAGTTCAGTAACTAAACCGTTTAGTTAAAGAAATTCCCCGATAGGTACTGTTTTTTTTTCAAGTACGTTAACACAGGGCCAGGGACGCACGTTATGTTTGGGCCACGCAATTGCGCTATAGTTGTCCACGTTCGTGACAACTAGTTATTCCGCCTAGCCCATTCCGCTATATTTTCCAACTTGCGGCACGTAATCAAGGGAATTTAGCCGAATTTACAATTTCCCCGGTCGAGATGACCGCCCGGGATAAACGGGTTAACTGTGCCCACATCGAGACGCGCTCGGAATTGCCATACCTGCTGCTGGAATCATATTTATTAAAGAAAAATAAAGAAAACCTGCTGATTACGGCAAACTAACACAATATCAAATTAAAATAAAAACCTTCAATAGCACTTGACATGTGAGGGTAAATAAGACGAAACATTACATCGAGATTAATTTACAGCTGCATTACATGTCGATTTTACTTGTTGGATCAAGAGTGAGCGGATTAGGAATAGATGAAGATTGTGCTAGCTAATGCCTCTCGTCCATTTTGAGTCGCTCCAGACGGCCATAGATTTACGGATATCCGGACCCGACGCCGACGCTCGGCATTTCGCCTCAAACGGCTTTAAAACAATATTTGGTTGTATAGAATGCTTTGCCTTCGATTTGTACGACGAAATGCTTTATCTAAACTAGAGCACAGTTTATTGTCTTTTACAATTTTGAGCTACCTACTACAAAACAATTACTATATTTTATGATGCGAACTTAATACCATTTCTATAGATTTTTAGAGTTCCATTTCGTGAAAGCTATTTAGTTTGAAAAAGTTTAGACTGCGAATTCTATTGTCTTTTAAAATTTTATTGCTTAAACTTTTCGCCTGCAAGTTGCTGCCATATAATAAATTGGCCGTACCTGCCATTTATTAGCAAATGGCAACGGCATTGTCTCGGCGAACAAGGCCATGTGACAAAGCTTAGCTAACGGTGCCGAGCTTTGGACATCACAATGCTAGTATCGCAGACAATATTTATAGGAAGGTATATCTTCAGGTATATATTGGGATGGATTTAGATATCGTCATCTCGTGTGCAATATGTTGAGATGCTGTTATGTTAAGTAGAGATATCAACAGGTTAACTGTGTTATTATTTAGGATCTGTTTAATGTTTAAACGTTACCAGAAGCAACATAATGTTTCGGTGAAGTTATTACAAACAAATACAATATCTTCACACAAATGTTAGTACATATCTACATGTAAATATAATACCTACAATGTGGCTGTTACAAGATATATACTTATCTACTTCTCACTTTAATTGCTTCTCTGAACTGTCAGGGCTCAAAGCTTCTGTTAATAATATTGATGCTTTGATGTTCATGTTTGTTTACGGCAACAAATAATTGACTTGAGGCCCAATGTTGATTAGAAGGTAAGGTATATAAACTCTCCGATATTTTGTGCAAATTAACAATAGCTTAATGATATTCGCTAACGATCATAAACGTCCCCCGTTTATTTAATAGGTGAATGGTGATGCCGAACAAACAAAGCTATGATTTAGCCCCTAATTTGAATATCGGTCGGTAGTCGCAACGCCTGCGACTTCAGAAATGTCAGGCTGTCCCTTTTGTTTCAAAACGGGGGCTTTTTTCGTATCGATCCCTTGCAGGTAACCGGGAGTGGATGATTTATTGCCCCGCTTGTTGGTTCAAATAATCGATTCACCGACGACACGGCGAGGAGGCAAAGTGAACTTTATGTCCTGGCGCCCTGGAACTATTTCGCGTCTTTAACGCCGAACGCATCTCGAAGTTAATGGCTAAAACGAAAATACACGTAGTGCTGCTCCGTAGAAATATTTGGACAATATGAGCGGGTTTGCTTAATTTCAATGCGAATTTATAGCGGTACTAAATCGGGGCGTCATCGAGCCGTTAGCGCGCACAATAAAATATGCGCTGTAATTTCACGCGTTATACAAATATTTTGCTTTGCTAGGGAATGATTATGACTGTAAAACGTTGGAATGAGAGACATAGCGAACATTTTCACTTTGTAGAAATAAAAGTTGGAAAATGTTTTAAATGGCTGCTGCGGATCTCTCTTGATGACGGTCTGAGCATGTCCAAAGTTATTTTAAGTTATATTTGAATGTAGGTACGACACGTAAGTACCGATTTCAAACTTTACAGTTCTGTGTAGGCAAATAATCAAATCTACACTTAAGTTCTAACGATCCTAAAGCTATCCAAATAATGCCAATTATCTAGTACCTAATATACTTAATATAGGCAGGATTTGATTCATATGTAATAAAAGTAATAAATGCTTAAAGCAGTTTCTCGGATTAGGTATGTTAAAAAATACAAACTGCTTAATAGCGATATCAAAAACTTTAATATTTTTTGTTGGTGAGGGCGTATCGTATCTCGAGTGTTTACTTAGCTACAATATTATTTGTAAAATTGTTTTGTTACATCGTGTAAGTTGCAATAAATTATCTTTACAAGGTGTAGCGTGTTCCAGATTGCGCGATACAGTTCAGATAGTGGTAATACCAAAATCGTACCGAATTTCTTTATCTTTACGACACTATTCATAGGCCACTTATATTACTTGTCTCAACGATATTTCGACTTAGAAGTTGAAGTGGAGAAACCAAATAGGTACCTACGGCTTATATATATATATATTTTTATCTACTTACTTGTGTATACACAATTTTACTTAATGAATAGGTAGGTAGGTACATTTGCACCTGTGTTTTAATCTTTGCTATGATTAACATAACTTTTACATTATATTTAAATATAAAAGTGAAAACAGCGTATACAACATTTTATTATTTGTAAAAAAATTACCGTGTAGGATTACGAGAGGCTTCCCGTAGGTATGACATTAAGCGGGTCATAAATTATAATACTGCGACAGAAGCAGATAAACACAAACGTGAGAAGTGTAAAGCACGTTTAAGGAGGGAATATTGGCGACGCGGAATTTCGAGTTATCTAAGATTTTGCGAAAGCTTTAGCCGTTTCATACGCATATGGATGTTGGATACCTGTGTTTTGGGAACAAATTCTCTTTGCGTTACATACGAGAAACCCAAATGGAGTTTTTTTGGTAATGGTTTTGGAGTGCTTTTGTTTTTATATTCAGTTGCAGAGATATGAGAGGGCATTTGGACGATGTCTAGTCCAGAGCTTTTGGAGTTCTTAACTTAGCATACCCTGTTAGTTTTTGATTCCGTAGTGACCTGAGACACGATAGCGTCAGCGCATGATCGATGGGCGGCCATGTTTAATTATGCCTTATCACGATGATTTATTGATATTGCCCGATATCCCGATAAGCGTTGACACACATGTTTGTGGACGGAATAGTTCTTGCGTTCAATGTTCTTTACTTTTTAACTGCCTATTTAGTTATATTTAGTACATTTTAAAAATTGTAATCACAACTCATTCATACCTGATAAGTACCTAAACATTATACTAGGTTAAAACATTGTACCTACCTACATCAAAGTTTTTGCAGTAACAATTGCTTACCTATGACGTACGATGCGATAAAATGCAATAATCAGTTGCACATTAAGCCGGCGATGACATTATCATGTCATTTAGACTTCGAGCTTAGTAGGTATGCAAACTAAGTATAATAATGCGCTCTGTGCCCTATTTCCAGTACTTACTTAGATATCATATGCTTGATGTTCCGTTCAGCTATGACATATTATTAAGTTTAATATAGTAGGTACTTAGCTTTTTTAAGTGGTAATTTTAAAGTATAATCTACATTGAAATAATTAGTAACCATATCTACAAACCTTTAATTTTTGTAGGGCAGTGATTATTTCTAGTGGATTTCACGTAGAATGTTTATCTTTTAATCCGTAATGCAACGTAATAAGAGGATTAAAGGCAAGAAAACTACAGGAACTCATCAATAATATGATTTGTCCAGATATGATTTTTTAGTTTAAACATTTACGCGGCTTATCATATTTTGGACATAGCTAATATTTATTTTAGCCTATCTTTTGCAAGAGTTACATTTGCTGTAGATAGGTAAGTATTTGTACATGTTCCTTCGTTTATGTTTTATTAGGGAATTAGGGAACTAGATAGGTACTAATACAAAGTTTAGAAGAATAGGTAGACCTATTTTTTTCCTTCAAAACATACTTAGGTTATATAAAAAAAAAGAGCTTTGGGAGGGTGATTAGTACAAATAATGAGTTTTATCACAGTGTAAGGATTTGTTTCTTGAAGAACATTATGATGGGAAAAGTTAAGAATCTATCCATTTAAAGAATGCTGTCTTTATGTCGTAACTATTAATTTTTAGTCCTTCCATATGTTATAAAAAGTTTAAAAAGGCATAGTAAAGTCAATGGGTGGGCTTGCGAGTGTAAGTATAAATAATTTGATAAATGACTACGGTAGCTCAGCAGGCGACGGCATCCCAGCCTCGTTATAGTTAATCTTGAGGTAGCCAAATACTGCAAGTAGACCCTCTTATATTCAACCTTTTTACATTCTTCATAAAGTACTATTTCCGCTGCGAATATCTGCCGCTATAACTGGCAATGGTGTTCTAAAAGTTAATAGTTCGTCCCTCGGCCGACATGGCAAGATGTTGGGTTGAGCCGGCTTATTAAAATAATGCAACGCCATTTTGAATTAATCGGGGGCACACCTTTATTAAACGGCGTTTATGGTTGTTTACTTTTTAAATGGCACAGGTGCTGCTTAATGGTTTAATTCATCAACGACTAATTTCAAAGGAGTGCCTAAGTTAGACTACCTAATCCTTAAACTACTTACCATACTTATATAGGTACCTACATATCGCATTTTTTTCAGGTCACAAATTAAATTATTGCAGACAAAACAGAATGAGCAGTAAATTTGACTAATTTACCTACATCCTCATTAGTATAGGTACCTCGTTGAAATTCGACCTAGGATGGGCAGTACAAAATGAACGTATGAGTATAATAGGCAGGAATGAGGTACCTATATCTACCTAGCTAGATAGACAGGTAGCAGAATACAAACAAAGACTAGTCAAATGGAGGCGGGTTGTCGACCTGCGTGCAAACATTGCTGGTTATACCACGGGCTATACTAATTACATTGGATGCGTTTTACCTGTAATTAGAAGGTGTTAGAGTGGTGTGGTTTCTTCATTGTTTATGATCGCCCACGCCGCGAATAAACAGAACGATCTAATCATTACTGTAAACAGTTGCGTAAACCATAGAGAGAGAGGTTTTAGGATTACAGTTCATTAAGTAAACACTTTGTAGGTATTTTATATTGAGACAGGTAGATAGAAGGGTACCTACCTAGGTCGGAGCTTGTTTTGTGTACGAGCAAAATTGTGTTAGCATTTTTTTATTGATTAGGTAGGTACCAACCTATAATAGTGGTCAAGTTAAATGTAGGTACTTACCACGGTTATTTGTAGTTAAGTTAAAAAACATAGATTAGACATAACTGACATAAGTAGGTAGGTACCGAGCTACCTAGTAAGAAGGTAGGTAGGTACCTACCTATCTTATATCAGTTACATTACATCTAACAATTGACAGGGATGTAGGTATGGTAGGTAGGTACCTAGCAGGGAAAGTGGCAAAAGATCGTAAATAAAGCAGTGACTCACTCCCGAGCGTCAGTTCGAGCTATTTTCGACTTGCAAATGAGAAAGTGCATCGGCAGCGAATCCTATAGATAGATAGGCATCTACCTGTCAGCCTTTCCTATAGGATATTATATTTGTTACGTAGGTAGGTACATTTTCCTTAGGATAGATAGACTAGGTACCTATGTAGGTTTGGTAAACATATTCTCAACTTTATCTTTAACTAGGTGGCTGACTCAAGTGGCTGTACTGTACCTACCTACCTACTTAGCTTTTTTAGAACAATATTTAGGAAGTAGGTTTCTATCATTCAAGCCTAAACCAATGTTGCAATAGTATTGTCAAATCACTGAATGGGGGTGAACTTTAAATAAATGAGGATCTGTCTAAAAGGGTGCTACCGTGCCGTTCGCGGCAGACGGGTTTTAGGTAGGTAGGTACTTTGAGGAAGGATTAGGTGGAAATGCAAACGGCAGGGTCGGCAAACTTTCAGACCCTTTCCTCTGATCTCTTAGTGTTCGACTTACAGAATATGGCGGAGACCTCTTAAGTTTGTTTGATTCCTTTAAATTATTAGTGAAATAGAAACACCAGTTCTATTTGGACTGACTATGAGCACTATACGCATAAACACCTGAACCCGATGCATAATTAAAGAGTTTAATCAACTAGTTGAGCGCAGAAACAGGTAGTTTTATCGGAGCTAGGTTATGCCAACAGGTAGGCCCGGCACTCAAGAGTGCATCCAATCGCTGCAACTACCACTATCTACACTTATCGCCTCAAAACAAATCCAAACGCTTATCAAGTACGTAAAATCATACGTCGACAATGAATCGATATCGATGGGTTACCTACCGCTGTTAAGAAGATGCCGGTTGCCGGTCCTTCACACACTATGGTCACTGTACTTCACTGTCTTTCAAAACACCTAATTGAATTCATGTTATCATTAAAGTATCGATCAGTCACACGCGGCAGATCGTTTCTCCGCGACGCGTATATTTTTACATTCGCTTGAGATATTTTCAATTCATATATTTCGAACACACACAGACTAACACACACTGTCTTTTGTCTCTTGTCGGGGTTCACTGAATTTAAGAACTTCTTGGCATCGATCAGCTGAGCGATTGTTTGAAACAATAATAGCAGAGTTTACGAATATGATGCGTATATTCAGACGCGCGCTAACACCGCGGCGTGCGGAGAGGGACTGAGTGAGTGAAGTGAATGAACGAGGGAGCGCTCGAGGGGCGAAAGCGCGCGGGGGCCGGCGCACAGTTACCGCGCTGTCGTTGTTAGATGTCGCTACTTGCAATATTTTTTTTACCGCGTATTTCGTATTCGTATCGTATCGTAGTCACGAAGCGCTCGCAGCTTTAAGCTCTGCAGTTATTTTCTCGCGTTTTAATAATTCCGCAGACGAGACGCTCGCCCGCTTATAAATTAGGAAAACGTTTTCAAATTCACTCTCATCAAACGTTTGCTTACCGATTTAGGGCCCCCGCCTGCGTATGCCTGCGAGTGCGATGTCCGGAATCAATTTACACAACGCGCTTTGCCGTTTCGGATTCCTCGCTAGGCCACAATTTCATTTTGTCAATAATGTCTGCGGAAATTAGTGTGTACATTGCATTTCTTCGGAGTTTGTCCAATTTCCCAACCAAGCGAGGGAATGTAAAAATTCTATTAAATCTGAGATTGCATGGGCTCGTAGGTAGGTAGGCAATCGAGAATGAGAATCGATTAAAGTTTGCGAGGCTCCGGACGGCTGCTATCTGAAGGGTCGATCACTCGATGAAACTCATTTTCGGTGGTTCATTCCCTTCCAATGAAAATAAAAGAAACACTTCGTCTATCTTACGAAAGAAAACCATTAATTTGGAATATGTACCTACTTCTACTTCCCTATGTTTCTTATTAAAATTTACTTTTTTAGGTTGGTAAGTTGATTTAAAAAGTAAAATGTACCTAGTAGCCAGTAGTTTTTCGTAAGTAGGTAAGTAATCTTTTTTTCTCGGCTTTTTCTATGTGGTTGCAGTTTCCATAAAAATGTCGATTATGTCAAAACGATGAAACAACAATTTATTGTATGTCAACAATAGGTAAATATTGCATAAAATATCAGAAACAATAGCCTGACTGGTGCTGCATAATCAAGTCTTGTCTATGACAGATGATACGGTCGACCATAAACAATGGAATGGCGCGATATGGGAGCGATATGGGTTGATATATTGTGTACATGGAGTGCCTTAAATCAATTATTTCAATCGATACCTACCTATAACATTAACATCACGATAGCAGGCTGACTTGAACATGATAAGTTGCCAGTAGTATGACTTGTTTAGCCGTAGAAGGAATGTTACTATACTAGTGCCTACTTACCTACGAATGAGGTCAAACTGTCAGGAACAAGGAATAAAGATTTCCTCACGATTTCTTGCGAGAAAAAGGGAAAGATATATAATTTAAGAAGAATATATATTGGTGAATATAAATATGGGTATTTAAACTAATATTTTGCAAGCTGTAATTTGAAAACTAAACTTGTTACTTACTCATTTTTTGTGTAGGTTATAAGATCAAGTGAGTAAGCAACGACAATACCTATCATTCGGTTATTATATGTGAATCACTATCCCTTTGAATGTTAGTAAAATAGTTGTAACAACTACTTAATATAGAGTTAAAGTTTTAAGTATGAAGGAATTTTGGAATCTGATGTTAAGGATTAAACATTTTTGTGAATGTTTTAACAGATTAAGAGATTTAAGATTAACCTACTTAGCAGCATTTATCAGTCGCATGCCTAAATTATGACATCACGTTTTATATTTACATAAATTAATTATTTCAGTGCAGTTAATTAATATAAATTGTTTCCTTTCATAGAACAATACAATCTACTAAATTAATAAACTAGGTAGAGCTGTCAAATTACGAGCTGGACCTTCTTCAGTAATAGCATGCATTCTCACTTGGACTTAAGCTTATTTAATAATATTGGATATTTTTGCAACGTTATCTACCTGTATGTGATTGAATTAATAAAAGCATATTTAATAACATAGGTAGCGACCGTCAACGACATGGCTAAAATTCTTCCAAACTTTCTTTAACTTACACCAAACTCTATACAATATTGTTCCTTTCTTTGTCCTTACTTTATAATTTCATCTTATGTATATTACTCAGAGAGCTAAATTATTGAAGAAATAATTAAGTTACTTTGCAGACTGTTTCGCGAAACGAAAGGGTTGGGGAATACAAGTTGAGCAATAAATAACTAATTATATTATTTAGTTATTCGGCTATTAGCCTTTTATAAACGTGTTATGTGTTCTACTTCGGGTAATTAAATGAAATTTATTTTGGGCTAATTTAAAAGATAAGTAGTTAATGTGTCTTCATTACCTACTTGTCTTGTAAATTTACTCTTTTGTGTATTCTTTTTTTTAATAGTTTAGAATGCTTTAAAAATACCTAGGTTTATAATTATTAAATGTAGGTTGTAGGTTACTGGTTTCTCAGATATTTATTATTAACAATCGTAGCTAATTATCTAACTTACGCACCTACTAACGAAAACACTGAATCTAAAAACTTATATGTATAACGACCAAATAATGCTAAAATATAGTGGAATCCATAGATAATATTCTATTCCTCTAAACTAAAGCGTGAAATAAAAAGTTAAAACGGAGATTCGAAAGTTCAAACTGCGATTCGATTTAGCACCTCTGAGCCCTTAATGGTCTCTGCTCAATTGAACATGTTTAAAATAGTGAATTTGGTAATCACACAGTCCCTTTGGTTTGGATCACTGATCGTTTTCGGTACATAAACGGTTTTACGGTATCTAGTTTACTTAGGTAGGTACTCCTATTTTTATGTGAAAAGCAATGAATGAAAATGAAAGATTAATTGATTGCAAAAATAAGGCTTATGACTACTCTTTAACCAACCCTTATTGTTGTCGTAAGTATACAAATCCGGAAGAATAATTTCCCACGAGCGCAGCTTTTTATAACTTCCGTTACAAAAATAAACCCACATAACAATAAAAATAGAAAAGCAATTATTAGATATTAACAGAGCAGTACATCAAAATTAACTGGTTGAAATAATTTGGTAAATGTGACGGGTTATATTGGAACCACATTGTTTTAAGGATTAGGGTGAAGGAGGAACGGAATTAACGGGTGGTTAAGGGATTAAACATATGCGGGCAATCGATTTGAAAATAAACACGTTATTGTTATGTATTTCTCATAGAAATACATATTATGTAGCTTAATAATACGCGCTTCTTTAGACACGTCGATAGTGTCGATACCTACCCTACCTACCTATCAAATTATAGTTCATTAAATATCTGATCACATACCAATAATTTACAACTAACCTACGTAAAAACTACTAAAAAAGAAATCATTGAATGTACATTCGCAAGAGTCATAAAGTCATACCTTATTATAATTAGTTATTAACTGTGACATAGATTTTAATAAATACATATATAATTAATATAAAGAACTAATCACAAAATATTGCTTTTTAAATTTACGAAACAACGTATTAATTTGCTGGAAGCGGGCCAGACCACAGACTAATCTCTTTATTCTGTTATTGTCTATGCATTACCCGCATCATTGGCATTGGTCGTAAATCAGCTTGGATCTATGGCATTATATTATTAGTTGGTAACTGAAAGGATGCATGCCAGGATTTCAATAACTTTATTATTGCTGTTTATGGCACCTAATACTTAAAGGTGCCTAACCATATACTTGCAGGTCTGAAGAGCGTATAAATTAAAGTTTTAGTAGGACGATACAAAGCTTGTGTTTGGGAGGTTCACTTCTAAGCTAGCTATCACGTAGGCTTAGACCATCAGGATAATATGTGTACCGACTGTCATGTGTTTGTAGAGCTAAACTACTTACGAGTTGGTACCTACACTTTTAGTTGAATTCAAATGATTTATTATTATATTTACTATAATACCTAAGTAGTTCTTCACGTCAAATGAGTCTTCTAGCTTTTTGAAGAGATCATCATTGCCGAGAAGAAATACCTACTGCAGGAAAGTATTTTATACAACTTAAGTATACCTGACTTGAAAAATTACTAATAAAACAGGATTGTATACATAATTTATTTTTGGGTTGAATATTGTTTTATTGGGGATGAAATCGTCAAAACTATTTCGAGCAAAATTCTACAAACAGCTAGAGATAAGACAACGTTGTTTGAAAAGGACACGTCATTGCTAACCTAAAAGGGACATTTCGGATTAAATAAACGTCGCCAAAGAAGGTGACGCGCCTCACAAAGCTATCAGCGATCTGTCACCGTGACAGATGTAATGTAGCAGGCAGGTAGGATTGAAAGGTTCTAAGAATCGAGTGATAAAGGAATAGAGGGAATTTTGAGTTAAGCCTGCCCCTACTTCAGCGTTGCGTCATTTAGATTTTGCAAGTTAACTTATGCTTTTATTGATTTGTTTACATAGTAATACTTATTTAGTATGAATTTAGAACTTTATTCGCCTTTAAAATATAATTTAACCACACTATAAACATTATTTAGTACAAATAATGTGTATTTTTTATTAAATTGAACGTAATTACCTATATTATTTAATGATCATAGCTATAATTAAAAATATTAGAACTTGTATTCTATTAGATTACAGTTATTTTTACTATTGTTACCTCCATGTTTAGATTTATGATATACCGACAGAAGTATCGCATTACAATAACACTAAAAAACTGTCAAAATGACACTGTACATGTCAGTAATAGTATACTCGTGAGTACTGACACCCATCGGGGTTTGAACCTGACGCTATCCGTTACATGGTCGTGGCCGACCGCAGGCATCCAGTATTTGAGTATCGAGGTTTGGTTATAGGAGGTTTGACAGAGGTAAAGATTAAATACTACATTTGAATATCTAATTTAACTCTCGTTGGTCGCGTTGGTGGTTCATCCGTTGTCATATTTTATACTGTGGGTACCCTATGTCATTTAATCCTTACGATGTTAATCAAACGCTAAGAACTAACTATATATTGTTTTCTCTAAGCATTTCTAAGAAACGTAGAATACTATAGGCGCAAGTTTTTTTTTTAATTTTACTTTTCGTAACTAGTTGGGACTTATGTAAAGTTATGTTAGATTACCTGTGATTAGATATGCGAAGTCTAATTTATTAAAATTATAATGAAGTGTGTCGACTTGAGATATCACTTATCTATAGCTTGAATTAATATAAGGTTTCTCTGTATCTGACATCAAGTCATATTATATCTAAGCACGGTAAGTGTTAATTAAGTTTTACGATTATGTTTATTGCTCGTAGTACATGGAAGGACACTTGAGAGCGTTAGCTTAGGCTACTTGTTTATGTTTGACTGTAAGGTAATAAGCAGCTGTTTAATTGCTCAATACTTGGTACCTAATGTGTAGGTAATTGGTAAGCTTTATCAAGAAGCTCACCTTTAGAATTAAGGCTACTTACCCATATGCGAAGCAAGCTTTGACAAACCCAGTAGGTACTGCCATAACAGGTAAACAACAGTGGTCTGGATAAGGGTAGAAAGCGTGTCTCTATCGAGTTGAATCAGTCAGGCGGCGAAATCCGGTGGAAGTATACTAGTGGACAATGTGGGCCCGACCTTGGACCACTTGCGCACACGCCGCTCGGCTATTAGGAATAGGGTGACCACATAGGTAATTGTTGCGTTTACCTATGCATATTGATTTATTGAGCTAAAAACTATGACGTAAGTAGGTATATAGAAATTAGTAAAAAGTATTTTTGTATTTTGGATGAGTCTTTTTGTTAGTGCGATACCTATCTTAATAATTATGTATTGTAAAAGTCGAGTTTTTTTGTATTGTATTGAAGAAAGATAGATTTTAGTACACTTTACTACAATTGTATTTTATTATGTACTTAATGAAAAATTAAAGCGTTGAAAGTTATATTGATCGCGGCACTTAGCCACTTATATACCAGGGGTCCGGGCATGTCAGGTTTTCGTCGCACGAGAAGGCACCTATCACTGTCTCTTTCATTCATTGCAAAATAATGTCAGTGACAATGCTCCTCGCGAAAAGGAAACGAGAGTTCTGAAAAACTGGTCGTTGTTGGGGGTATTGAGAGCCCGTGGTCGTTCACCAACCAGATGGTTCAAATTCTACCAGGCGGTGTGGGCTATTTTGGACCGGGATCCTTGAAAACAGATCATCAAGTTTAAACCATCCTCAATAACGAGGGACTGATTCAAGAGACGGCAGGACTATCCTAACAAATAGTTAACCATATTATCCCGCGAGCGGTCGGTCGGATAAGGCGGTCGTGTCGCGCCCTACATGGTGTCTTTCGCAATGTCGCGCCCGCGCTTGACATGTCACCGGGAACTGAGTACAACTTCACTAGATCATACATTCACCTACCTAGGTACCTATAGGTATATAGGTACTTCAGTTATATTGACAATTGCCCTTTGAACTGAAGAAAGTGATTATCAATAGGGATGTTACACAACGCTAAAGATTGATCATTCTCTCACTTACACGGGAAATAGCTTTCCTATCCCAATAAATTGTTATAGTAAACCCTGGACTAGCTCAATCCTGGTACCGTTGACTTTATTATACGAAGTGACCATTCATCTGGCCAGTAGAAACAACAATTGCTCACAACATCATTAAATCGTCTATAAACATATACCATCTGAAATCGACACACTTCATGCATGTCATCAGATACGTATATGATTTTTAACTCATAGGAATCTCAGTTGGGTCAATAAAATGAACATGGACATGTGTTCATTATTTCTAATAAAAAGAACTGTGTCAATAAATAAAACAACGATCTAGCAACGGCTCTAAATAACTCTATAAATCAAAACAATTATCGTAACTCATATATACGAGTATATATATATAACTAGCATTATTAAGTACATATTTAGTACACCAATAACTTATTTATTAACCCCCGACGCAAAAACGACGGGGTGTTATAAGTTTGACGTGTCTGTGTGTGTGTGTGTGTGTGTGTGTGTCTGTCTGTGGCATCATAGCTCCCAAACGCATGAACCGATTTTGATTCTGTTTTTTTTTGTTTAAAAGGTGAATATGTCGGGAGTGTTCTTAGCTATGTTTGATGAAAATCGGACAAGTAGTTTAATAAATAGAGGGGGGTGAAAGAGGGGATGGAAAAATAAATGTCCACAAATATACTCGTGTGGGGTATTAAATAAAAGAGGGTCGCGAGTACATTAAAAAATTGAAATTATAATGAAAATCGGTTGAGCCGTTCAAAAAATATAGGGAGTGGAAGTGGGGATGGAAAATCAAGTATCTACAAATATAACCGAGTGGGGTATCAAATGAAAGAGTATCACGTGTACATTACAAACTTGATATTATAATGAAAATCGGTTAAGTAGTTAAAAAAATATAGGGACTGAAAGTGTGGAAATGGTTAACCAAATGACTAAAAATATAGGTAACCGAGTGGGGTATCAAATGAAAGAGGACCACATGTACATTACAGAATTCCATGTAAAATGGAAATTGGTTAAAAAAATAATAAGTTACTTTCAAAAACTATAAAATAAAAAAAATAAATTAAAAAATTTAACAAACCCCCGACATAAAAACATAAAAGCCGTCTAAAAAGTATAAAAATAATAAAAACTTGATATTAGGTAGGTACCTAAGTATTAATAGGTATTTCTACAAAGAAAACGTCATGTCGGGGGGACCTCCTTAGATTTCGATACATAGTAGGTAAATATAGATAGGTACAATTAGGTAAATTATGAGCGGTCCCCCCGACATGACGTTTTCTTTGTAGAAATACCTATTAATACTTAGGTACCTACCTAATATCAAGTTTTTATTATTTTTATACTTTTTAGACGGCTTTTATGTTTTTATGTCGGGGGTTTGTTAAATTTTTTCCTAAACATAACATTGATTGATATGTGTAGGTACCTACTATAATATACAACATAGTTTAATTATTATGAAAAATCATTCATTTAATAACTTATTATAAACGAAAAATCCTACAAATTGCTAAAACATTTTACTGCAGATCTAGAATAACAGGTAGTATATAAAAAGCACTCAATTTAATAATAAAGCTTTAATCTTAAAAAAAATAGGTCACCCACGTTGTCAAATGTTTTTGTTAGTCATAAAATGTCAACTGAGCGCATTCCAGTGACAGGTCGCGTTACAATCGACTCCGGCGCAGAGTGGACGTCTCTATTAATGCGTTGCGATGCACGCAATTAAAGTTCATGTTTAATGTAATTACAGATTCCATAATAAGAAAGACTTCTTCAAGATAACTTAAGTACATTTTAATGACGACATCTTTTGTACACCTACCTATATACATATAAATAAAATTACAAGCACTAGGTTTTAAAAACCAGTTCGATTTGCATCAATACCCAAAAACTTCAAGCAGTCAGGAACAGGTGTCCCCAAATAGGTATACCTATATATTCATAAGATATTGGCCATAAACATATTTAATTAAGGCAAAAACCATTCGGCATTACATATATGATTTATAGAATAAATTTAAAGGTAGTTGCCACGAAGCGGCTTTTATTAAATCGGAAAACGGAACATAACTCCAAATTGAATTATTTAACGATACGGCTGTATAGTGAACACGGGACCAATAATTTAATTTATTTGTTTAAGTAATTCCCGTAATAAATAACAAGGTGTTATTTATAATGTACGATGACGTTTGTAATATTTGGGAGGAGTAAGAACTTTATACGTGACGAAACCAAATCATAAATTAGGCGTCATTTGAGGACAATAAAATATACTTCAAATGTATTTATTCTTGATACATACAAGGATTAAGATTGCACCGCCACCGATTGGTGCTTCGCGGATGCCTTATAATGAGAAAGACAAGAAAATCTGAAAATATAAAAGTTAAGTTAGCTGTTAGGTACGTAGGTAATAATGTAAAGTACGTAATGACATACTTTCTAAATTACTAGGAAATGAATTTTATTATGTCGCCATGGATAACTGGGAAATAGGATTTTAATTTATATGATACTAGGTATGTATAAATACTAATTTGTATATTTTATGAGCATAAAAATGATAAGCACGAAAAAACGTTACGTATAGCTACGCAATAATTAAGTACCTACCTAATTTATAACTTATTATCAAATTAAAAACTGCCAATCTTTCCTTCTACGTCATGGAATTTCTTAGGGAGAGCCAATCGGGTTAATTGGTCAAAAGAATACTAATGAACACCTCATGAATATTACAGTGTTAATAAATGTCTTTTCACGCTCTTTCAATTTCAGTTACCTTCATTATCTCTTCGTTTCTACTCTTTAATTTAAAGAAATACTTACTTATACTTTTTCATTTATTTTAAATGGGTGTCCACTCATTGCTTGAAATTTGACATGTTTGAAAAAACTAACTAATCCTAATCTAGGTTTGGTTAAATTATTTTTTTTTATTTCAAATATACCTGAGCTACGCTCGTAGCCTATTCAGTGTTTTCAATACATATTGAAATAGAGTCGCTGGCTTATTTTAACTTACATTAATGCCTAAAAACGTATATAACTTTCTTTGCGGTGTCCAGTTATTTTACTCAATGCGACCTCGTCAAACGTGAGGTCTAAACAACCTCTTTAGTTTGTCAGCCGCGGTAATCGTCTACCGATCTTAACACTCGTTGACTATAAACGTCCCGTGTTGTTTTACTAGTCGTTAAAATCTCGTG
The DNA here is from genome assembly GCA_038024825.1 of Polylopha cassiicola. Classification (NCBI taxonomy): domain Eukaryota; kingdom Metazoa; phylum Arthropoda; class Insecta; order Lepidoptera; family Tortricidae; genus Polylopha; species Polylopha cassiicola. The sequence goes on along the minus strand of CP149044.1, from coordinate 5,882,804 downwards.
AGACCTAAACAGCCTCAGCCTTAACACAGCGGGGGCCAGGAGCGTCAGCCCTCGCCGATAGTAATCGATACTCGGTGTCATGTCGTTGCTCGATTATTTACAACGACTGCCCGCCGACATCGATGCGATCGTTTTTCCCGCGTCCTACGCAGGTAGCCGTATCTGATTGCTTGATTGTTTGAATATTTCACGCCTACATTGAATCTGATGGCATTTTTGTCATAGATACATTGAATGGGAATGTCGTTGAATTAGGTACCTATACTTGCTGCCATAGCACTTTGAGGTAAAATGTAGGAATAGATAGCAGTTTTCGGAAAACGTAACTGTGTCTGATGTAAGAATGTTGTGAAACGGAACGCTTTGATGTTATTATTATAATAGTTGTGATTTGTGTTCTTGTAGGTGCCAGTTTGGGAAATGTATACATATTATTATACAAAATAATATAATTTAACTGCCGTCTGACGCAATGGTGAATTCGTTTACGCGTAAACGATTTGGACATAGTAATCATAAACAGAACTACATATGTATATTAATAGGCATTTTATATGAATCATTTTATTGAATATACTTTAAGTAAGTACCTACATTTCTTTCTTCTTTTAGAAACATTTCACATGTTAGATACTAAAACAGTTCGAGCTATTTAATTAAACGAAGGAATCGTATAAAAACGGAAAGGTTAAGGAGAATTCCGTCTGCCGGCGTTTAATCAACGTGTCTGCGCGTCTGTCTGTCCGATAAGCCGGATGGAAATAATTATTTTCGCTGCATTCGTATCATTCGAACGGATTATACTTTTATTACGGAAATCGAAAATGGCGCATAAGCCGGCTTTGTTTTTTAATTAACTGTTTCATTGAAAAAAGCTATGTAGGTAATTCACTTATATGTATAGTTCTTTTTATCAGAGGATAAAGCATATTTAACGCTAGGTAGTGCTGCACTATGGCTACAAAAACGTAGAGAAATTGATACGAACTTGATTCTAGGAGAGACTTAATTAGTAAGTTTGTATATGGTCATCTTCATCATAGAGTCGTAGTTTTGACATTAACATGTAATGAAATCCAATTTAGTAGGGATTATAACAGCTTTTTTTTATTCAAGTAAAAAGATGACTATATACATTATTTATAACAAATGACTATGACTCCTTTCAAGAAATATCCTTCATGGTTTATATGTTTTGTGGCAATCGGAAGTCACCTATAGATATAGTAAGTAAACAAATAAAATATATGAATTAGTATTCATCTAATTAAGTTATTATAATCAGACAGTTTAACAAATTATAATGAGTTGTATTTTAAGCGTGGGGTGAACGTATCGAGTTGTATTTTTTTTATGCAAATTGGTCACACTTCGAGCGGCTATTGATGTTTATAGACGTGTCACTGGCTATCTGTGGATCCTATTGACTTCACTTAGCAAAATGATAATCTCGATATGAAACGTTATTTTTTTTTATATCTATACTAATATAATAAAGAGGCAAGGTTTGTTTGTTTCTTTGGATTGAACAGGCTCCAAAACGACTGGTTCGATTTGAAAAATGTTTTCACTGTTGGGAAGCTATACTATTCCCGAGTGACATCCCTACTAATCCCTACTAATATTATAAATGCGAAAGTAACTCTGTCTGTCTGTCTGTTACGCTTTCACGCTTAAACTACTGGACCGATTTAAATGAAATTGGGTACAAAGAAAGTCTGGAGCCTGAGAAAGAACTTAGGCTACTTTTTAACCGACTGCAAAAAAGGAGGATTTCCACGCGTACGAAGTCGCGGGCAGAAGCTAGTAGGCTATAAAAAAAAGATGATCCGTGCGAGACCGGGACGGACAGCTAGTAACCTTATAAATTCCTAAGGAAATACATGAGACAATTGGCAACTAAAACTACTAAGTATAATAAAATCCGTTTCACATTCTGTAATCGACAATCTAGGCTCATTATGTTAGTAGTCCGTAATAAATATTGAAATTTTAAATATACATTTGCTATTTGATAATTTACATATTTATAGCTGATTTGAATCGCAATAGCGTACCGTTTCACGTCGTTAAGTATCGATGGCAGATTATTTCGACCGAAATAGCGACTGAAGCCGAGATAAATATCTATATTTGTCAATCGTTATGTAAGATTTAAATACCTGTTTATATTTACGATCGGCAAATACTTTGCAGAAAATTTTGTACTCTTTACTTTTATTTTACACATCCGTTATTCAGGTTTTATAGCGGCTGCTGATACGCAATACGTAAGATGTTTTTTTAAAAGACTAGTGAATTATTGTGATTGAGATTTAAGTTCACTTATATTTAAGTAAACTGTAAGATGTAACTGCCCCCTTGTAAATTTTCGGTGGCATACATTTTGATTCGTTTCGTTTCTCGTTAACGCAAAGTTATGTCACTTTTTTAGACGTTATTGTAATGAATAAAGACGACCGTCACAACAGCGTCAATAAATAGAACACTTTCGTCAACTTTACCAAATCCAAAGTACCTCTCAACTAAGGCATCTATTAGTTTTTTAAAAAAGTCGCCCGTTTCACAGTATGAATAATATAACAGCGCAGCGCATACTGATGCGAAGTTTACACGCGTATTATTGACTGCGATATATTTGTACGCGACAGGAATTGAGCTGTTGGTAAAAATTAAAATATATTGGCCATAGGATATGGGGAGGCAGTCCACTGTTAGACTGTTATAAAGCTTTAAGTATATATTTTTATCTGAATCTTCAATGTTGAAATTGCAAAGCTTTTTACGTTTTTGGAGCTTGTAGTACATATTATGAACTATCACGTAGTTGTGAAAGTAATTTTTTTTAATAGGCTTTGATGTTCGTATTCTCATGCTTAGACTCTGATCTAGGCGTGACAACTTTTTAGGCCATTTCCCAAAGTTAAGTCAATTTAGATCAGTCACGAGACAATCAATGGCATCTATATACATCTACAAGTTAGATTAGTATAAATTTTTATAAATATGTAATTAAAAATACATTATGTTAGCGATGCTCCAGCTATCATAATAGGTTTATAAATATAGATAGGTACGAGTTATCGAGTATCCTTTAGTAACAGGACGTCGATTTGTTAATCGGTTAGCAGAATTATTTATATTCATCGAATGACATCATCCTAGTACTGTATAATGGTATAGCATATGGAATAGGTTCGCGTATTATGTCTAAACGGTACAGCTACCGAGAAATGCAGGTTCACCTCCGGTACCTACCTAACAGGCGCCTGTAGAGACGAAGATAGGCACAGCATAAATTAAATAGGCAGTACAGGTTTTTTTAACGTCTACAATAAATGCGAGTATAACTATGCATTGCATATTTTTACTACAGACACAGAAAAAGATGGTATTGTGTTAATCTACTGCACTTAATGTTTCTTTCGTTAGACTAACATCAGTGTTAATTCCTGTACTTATTTGTAATTATTATTTTCTCTATGCGTCTATTAAAATAGATATTTTCATGTTGATTTGATTGCTGTTAGCGAAAAAATTAAAACTAGTCATGATTAAGTAAATTTATGATAATTAATCACTTAATAATTTCTGATGTCTTCGACTATTAACGGATTTAACTCGCGTATTTTTTTTTATTTTATTAGCTGACGCTGACGACAATAGTCTAACGCTAATTGACTATTGTCAGCTCAGTCGTGCTACGATTATGGAAACTGTAAAGAATCCGAAACGTCAACTAATAAAATAAAATAAAAATACGCGAGTTAAATCCGTTAATAGTTGTTTCATTCCAAATTAATCACTTATTGAACTACTGTTAAATCAGACGAGAGCAGACGAGGTAACAATTTAAGTAGTATAATACGAAAGAGATATATTTGACAACATAGGTACATAATAATTTATATATACGAACCGTTATAAAGTTAAGTTACATTACAATAAGAGTATGTACCCACACATATTAACGCTAATCGATAAAGCAGTGTGTAATAGTGTAATGGCGGCGCGTGCGCAGCATTCGTCAAGCGGCGCCTACGCCAATGCGCTGGCGCATCCGCTCAGCGAATCAAATCAGATTATTTTGCACCTTCCAGATTACCGATAAGCTTCTGTCAATAAGATTGTATCTACGTCTTAAGCAGTTTCTCCTTAATGATGTGTTAAACTTTATATTATAATGATTGCGTGAATTAAAATAAAATGTTCAGAGCTTTATATTATTATATATAGTAGCTTCTGCCTGCAATAAGTAAAGGTACAACTTGTCTAATCTTATAAATTAGCGTCCAGCCCATTACATTTTACATTATATCCAATGGAGTACCTATAAAGATTATCTGTGTCGAGGATGGCTGAAAAAAACAGGTTTTTCATAAGCCTCGCGACCTCCTTATACAACAAAAATGCTGCATTCACACCAACAAACCATAAACAACCATAATGAATCCAATTAACTAAGCTAAAATTTTAATTTTGATACTTAGCTCCCTGTTAAGCATGGAGCAACAAATTGGAACGACACCCTGCACCTTTACCAAGAGTAACAGCAGTAACTAATGTATTCCAGCTTATCTTAGAATTTGTGCATCTGTCCTCTTTTATTTGTCTTGGTTAGACAAGGAGCGCTGTATTTAAAAAGCGATATCATCGAGATGCCCTCAGGCAATGGTTGGTGATAATTTATGCCTGTAATTAAGCTACCGAGCGAGCTCCTTAAATACACTTTTCTGTGGATGAACACTTTCTTTAGTCTTTCTGTTTTTGGCGTCAGAATTACTTGAAATGTTATTATAATATTATTTTGTAATAACACCGTGGCAGCGTTTGTTATTGATTAAGTATTTTTCCTTAAATTATGTAGGTACCTACATAATTTAAGGAAAAGTACGCGTACAACTTTCAAAGACAAAATATTTACTGCCGTAAATTATGACTAAATACAAATTCTTTGACAGTTTTATTACCACTAATTGACGATTGCTTGATTAACACTATCTATTTTCTTGCAGCTACTATTCAAAGTAATGTCTTAGCAGAAATAGAGTAACATTCAATGATAAATTATTCTAGCAATCACATTGTTCGCTTCACCAAACTTAACCAAATGTCAAACCCGCGAACCAAAACAAAGCTCATTACACACAACCGCCGCCGTTATAAAATAAACGCATGAACCAATTAATGCATCTCCCGGGCATTGTAATCAGATACCAGTAGATCACGGTGGGTTAGCTGCTGGGTCGAATTAGTCCGTCGGCTTGTTAACGATGTTTTACATTGTGCATCCACCTTTACTCTGTTGTCATGGCAACATTGCTATATCAAATTAGGCGTTAAATTTTTATTTACTTCTGTTTTCTTTGTAATTGTGGCATAATGTTATTAATGTTAAAATTAAGAAAACATTTATGTATCGGAATGACGTTATAGATCATGATGGTTTGTATTGTTCGTTAATCGGTACTAAATATAAGCTTCTTAAAATCTACTTACTATCTAAAACCATGTTTAATACTGATCCAATAAAAGTAATTATATAAGTACAGTATCATATTATGATATGAAAATATATAAGCAGATCTGCTTGCATGATATGAAAATATATAAGCAGATGCGCTAGTGTAGAATGAGGTCCAGCTGACATGTACCACCAATCACAGGCTTCTGTGATCGATTCAGGCAGCTTCCCTCTCATTGTGTCAAATGTGTCAAAACAAAAGTGAAATGATGTTTTACTTTATTTAACAATAAAAGTTTTTTTTCTTTTTAGCACATTTAAACAAAAGTGTGTTATTAATAATAAGTTTTTTTACTTTTTAAAATGAATAACAGAACTTTGTTTCTTTTGTTATTGACCTTTTTATTAATATTATTATGTAAATAGAATCATTATTACGTAATAAAAACTAGCTAACAAATAAAAGCTTTCGAGGTAAAACCTCTAGGCACACATGACAAGTAAGTCCAAGTTCACGGCAACACAGTGTTTGTTTAATCAGTCGCACACGACTGAGCAAACACGGCAGCAAACACGCGGACACACAAACAGATAGTTTGTACAGCGCATGCCTCTATGGGTGTTCGAGTGGGTTACTTGTGACAACTTATGTTTTGAGGTTAGGTCTTTTTTAATCAAGTAAAAATGATGACTATTTTATTTATTCCGTTTCCATCTCTATAGATTTATGTGAACTGCTTTCTAGAGATATAATTTTTGAGTACTTTGCACAAGTTTTATTTATGTTAATAACAGTTAGAAGTCAAATACTGACGAAATAAACTTGCATTAAGTTTGAACTATAATTATATGCAATTTGAGACACAGTAAATGTTGCCCTAACGTTAGTTTCGGTCGTAAAATTGATACTAGTTTTCAAAAAGGTGTCTCAAACGGCATTTGAATGCATTATAGATAATAAATATCACATTTATATTATAATCGACAAATAGATACGAATTATAATGCGACATGAAATATTTATGACATGAACGGCCGAGTGGTTTGGCAACTAATAGAATCTTATAAAAGTCGTAAATCTATTTTATAATCAAAATACTTACGGATTGAGCGAATCGTAAATTGTTTAACGACTATTTCATTTTCATTTCTTGGAAGAAAACTTTAACTTGCAGAGAAAATCTTGTTTGCACCTGTTTCTATAAATGTTTTGTACTATAATAATGTTATAGTATGAGTCTTGGCTGTATAAAAATCTTTCTAAGAACTTAAGTACCTCTATGTTTTAGCAAATGTTTTTTCAATACCTTTTCATTTGTCTTTCAGTGAATTTGAAATAGAGGGACAAATATTTCTAAGATACATTAAGCAAAGAGTTTAACTTATAAAGGATTAATACTTATAGTTTATATATAAGCGACATAGGAATAAATGAGGCCTAACGCTGCAGCCGGCAGGCCAGGGTTACTAGCTCTGATCAAGTACGGCGGGAACTAAATGAATTATTCAATCGATTACAGTAATTAGTATTCGATGCGAAACGCGCCGACGTGACATGGTATGAAAATACAGGTTTGCAAGGATTTAGTTATTTTTAAACGATTTAAATGGAATTCAATGGGTTTGCTTACTCTTTGTTTTACTTGATTTATTGCCGGTTTGATGGTTAATCGAACTAAGCGATGACTCAGTCATGAGAAACGCGTGATTATGTGTATAGTAAAAATTCAATCACCAAGAGCGATCTAGACACAATATCATAATAAAAACTTTTATATTGCAGATGCAAACTAACCTAAGGATAAAAAACAAAACAACGCAACAAAGAGATGAAAGAAGATGGTTTTACCTTATCTTCAAAAATATTTATATATTGTGTGTCATACTGATGATATTGTTAGAGTTTCTGATGGCATCTCGATCTTAGGAAACAAGTGTTCGGAATAAAATCTTTATCGCCGTCATAACATGCGATAAAACAAAACCTCGACCGAGGCGTAGGCTGGCGGCCATTTTCAATTTCGAAATAAAATACACTTAAATTTGTAAGGCGGTTGTGGTCTCTACCTTTGCGTTTGAAAATATTTTTAGTAAGTATTTTGAAATGTACCTACGCTGATTCTAAAGATTTTTGATGCATGATTTTGGAGACTGGAGTATTAGGTACCTACTCCAATCATTAAAATTTTCAATTTATATAGGTGCGTTAATAATACGTGCAATTATTATTATACCTTTTTTATAGAACAATATCTCATTATTTGCTTTAGGCATCAAAGTTCGAAATCAAGCGCAAATAGGAATGATATGAATAAAAATAATTGGATAATAGCCGTCGAATGTGGACGCACCCTACACAAATATGGCGCGAAAGAGCTTACGATAATGCAAACAATATCGTTTTAACGCCGAGCCTGTGCAAACGGCGTTTTGTTACAGCCAGTCACACCAAATGGAGATTTTTATAAAAATTACATTCCATTTCACGCAGATACGAATGATATGCAATAATATGTATAATATGGTAATGTAGTCGTAAAATGAACCTCGGTATAAAATATGCTGTACCAATCTTTGCCAAAACGGAACTTTATTGACTTGTTTTACGATGTTTTTAATTTGAAATACGAGTATGACCGGGATGATGTTATAGACTTTTTATTACGCTTCGTCGGTGGCGATTTCTCGGAGGCCTTTTCTATTTCCTATAAGGACAATAGTGTTGTGACAACAAAGCGAAATGTTGACTTAGCGAGAGTCAGGGAGTTGGGACCACCCGTATAAAGTGGTCGCCTGTCAGGAGTGAAATAATGGCGTTTGGTTTGGCGCGGCGAGTGACCATTAACGAGGTACATAGCGGCCCGCAATCGCGTGTGATCGAATAAGATGGAGTGGACAGTCGGTGAACGGGAGGTTTATGATTGAACGTTCCGTTTTATTGATACGTTGCTGACGTAACAAGGATCGTATTATATATTATCAAGATGACGATTCCTGGTTTTTAAGTCATTACCTTCCTAAAACAATGCAATAGGTAAATTGTTTCTATCTTCGGTTCACGTGAAATGCTCAGTATGTAAAATGCGGTCACGCGGAAGCAGAGGTTAGCCCGTTCGTTAACGTTTATGGTAGTTAGTTAGCATTCCCGTATGGCAGTAAAACGCAAAACAAGAGGCATATTGTTTCTTAGTTTCCGAAGATTTGCAAAACCAATGAAAATTTAATTGCCGACGTAGATAGGATATAGGTACATGGCTTAGTAGTTAGTTAAAAGGAAATAAACATTCAAGTAAACATATAAGAGTTTCTCTATTGCCTATATAATCAAAGTGTAAGGCGTATTACTTATATACTTTTAATTCGTTATTTACTGCTGTGTATGTACCTACACTGCAAAAAATAATACTTACCTACATGATAAAGAACCAATCACACATTAATTATTTTAATTGGTGATTTATCGGTTCCCTTACGTTTATTGTTATTTTAAAAAAGATTACTGGCAGTTGCAGTGTGGTATTTCGACTTCTTTCTTTAAATTCCATGTTTAAATTTAAAAATCGAATAGCATGTTCGAGCGAACGTTCGTGACAGATTGGCATCGAGTCGCCCCGCGGGTTCGTGCGCGCTCTCCTTTTAATTGGATTAAACAAACAAATCGACAAAAATCTCCAGTAAGACAAGCGTGATTGTTTTTGCATTTTAGTTTATAGGGTTCGTTGTAGGATTCAGTTGTCCGTCCTAGTATTTATTTAGTACCTACCTTATTTAAAGTAATGAATCCTAAATATTTTCATGGACGTTATTTTTTTTACGTTAACATAAATCTTATTTTGCAACATTAAATAATAAGAGGAGGAGTTGGAAAAGTTAGAACTTTCTAAATCACTTTACTACCTATACATTTCACATTATTATTTAAATAAACAGATAACAAAAAAGTACGGAACCTGTATTTTATTCAAAAGACAAGATAAACTGACGAATATTTTTTTCACAATGTGTATAGTGGCACGGTTCGTTGGGCGCCACGCCTCGTCACCGTATCGGCCATCTCCTCATTACCGCCGATTGATGGCAACCCTGCTGCCTGCTGCCGGGCTGGCAACACTGAGACGTCTTATTTCACACTTGCTACAAGGCATAAAAAAAGCAACATGAAAGGTATTATAGAATATTGTCAAGAAGTGGGCGTAATATTTACAAGTTTAATTAGGTATTTAACACAACGTCAGAAGATTGTACTTATTTTCTCTAAAGTAAGGAATTCCCAAATTCTTAGTTCTAAGTAGAATTAATTCGACCCGAGCTTTGACTAAGATAAAAAATATCTTTATAAAAGTCTTCCCAAATAAATCGTCATCTTTATTAATATTTAGGCAATTATTTCCAAGTTTCGTCTATTATCAACAGGTGTATCTTGTAACTGGATACTACATCATCAGAGAAATGCGGGAACGGACGACACCGACAGGGTTGCGACAAAAAAATAAAAATTTCCCCGAACCAGTCGCGGGAACGTGAGATATTTGTAGTGATAATATTAGTAGTTCTTTCGCTGAACAGATCCAAGTCGCTGCTGACATATTAATTACAAATAGACGGAGATATCTTTCACCTTCGACGTCAGCTGGAAATATCGTAGTTGGCTCACGGCGCTCGCAGGGACCGCTGAAGGTGTGAAGCGTGATTGGAATTTAGGGATTAACTTTGAGGACAGAATGCTTAGCCGTGTTATTTATAACGGGCGTGACGGATTTTTGGAAGCCAGTGTGCATGATTTTGTCATTTGTTGAATACGTGATGTAATAACGGATTGTTTATAAATGTTCCGCTTCACAAATAATTTAGTGTACTTACCTATCCCACAATATTAAAGGAGAAAGAAAGTTTCACTAAAATGTACCCACCTAACATCGGCCAAGTTATTGACTCAGTACCGATAAAATACACGTCCTACTCCTCGTACAATAAACATAGGCCCATCCATCTTCTACCGCTCTGTCCCAATTGAATTGGAAACATCTTTACATTACATTACAGTAGGTACGTCTCCACCGATTTGGGTGTTTACACAGAATTGAAACGCAAGTGGTCTCTGCCACAATAGGGACGATTCATCACAATTGGCAGGTAAATTGTTTACTTAAGGGCAATTTGAGTTAAAAGCCCATGCCAAATTCCATCATAAGGCGTTCGGTTAGATTCCGAGCGTGCCGTATCGCCGCAGCGTCGTCCCATGAAATTGACTTTGTCACTGCCCATAAATCTTCTGCCGACGTCACAAAAAACAACAATATGGCGACCCACGGATGCGCGCGGATCCACTCGGATGTTTACACAACAGCGGGGCTTTCGATAATGGATGATTTTTTTGCCAATTTCTTAAGAAATGCTACATTTTGGTTATTGAATTGGCGCGTTTCCGTAGGGTCTTTGTCTCTTTCCGCTTTGTTCATCAACTGTTTGGATGAAGTCGTCAATTTTGTTATTGTTTGTATGTATTATAAACAAACGTTCGATGTTTTTTGTATAAAACAAGCTGTGTCTCAGAACAAATAATCACTCTTTGTTTTTACAAAGATATCTTGCTTACTATATAAATATGTAGAAAGGCGAGCTCAGTCATGATAAGAGCTTCTAACAGCAAACTTTGGAGAACGGAAAACAAAAAACACAAATCATATTCAGTTTCAATGGAAATCGATCGTGTTTTATTAGCGTATTTTGCATGTTGAGGATTTACAACCGACTCTGGCACCAACATATGCCATTACTGGAGAAATATGATGTTTTTCAGCTGAGCAATGAATGAATTAATATCGGTGCGTGCGTAGAAATGTTGACTGGTTTCCTCCAGTGGCTGGAGGGCTGCCAATAATATAGTTTTAAGGCGAACTTTCTGCGAGTGCCCGCTCGTAACTCTCGGGGCGAGGGCAATAAATGTCACCCGGGACGCACTACCTCGCACTATCAATCCGGTTTTGCATCCACTATCGAAGCCTTCATCTAACAGACGCCATTTTGAAGCGTCGCCAGCGAGCTCGCCAAAAAGACAGTGCTGCCGTTCGTAAAAAAGGACTGAAAAAGTCGTAAAGCTGAAGGGATGTCTAGACAAAAAATCTGTGCCGTATGGCAAGCGGTCGCTGCGGTCGGTTTGTTTAAGCGCGCCCACGACGAAGCTCGCTGACGTGACGCGGTGTACGGTATTTCACTCGGTTAGTTTCGAGACTCGAGGGTAACGATTTATCCTATTTTCCTTTCGAGTCGAGGTCGAGTCGTTAGTCATCGTTGTTTAGTTTTACAACGCGAATGCTATTATGCTTTTGAAAACGGGTTTTTTAATGTGTACTATTGCAGTCAGCAAATGAAACAATATGAATATCCACTGTTTTGACTGCATATTTAAACTTTTTTGACACATTTTTTTATATTTTTGTTATGAGATGCTATTGTGACTTGATGCTTCATAACCAGTCAAGCAGCTGAACCCTCGTAATCCTGCAGTAATATCCATTAACAAAATATAAGTTGGCCATAACTTTCCCAGATAAGGGAGCACAATACTTCATAACATCCACGCAGACTGCAGCAGACTGCCGTCTCCATTGATTTATTAAACACTGCTTGTATTTTGACTCCTACAGGACTCTGTTTACTTACTCTCTTACGCCTTATATCCTTACGGTTATAAAATTGAAAATAGAACGCGTGGAACGCACAGATAATTGTGTTTTTGTAGTTTTTACCGGTTTTCTTAATCAGTTAGTAGTATCTTTCTTTTACTTTGAATAAGGTTCAGTATTGAACATTAAGAGGTGATTGTTATGTTGGTGCATTGATATGCTTCGGAGTGGGTGGCGTACAAAGCCTGCGCGTGGGCAGCCTGCGCGTCTCACCTTGCCGTTTTATGACATGCGTTATGCACACCGATTCTAATTTAGATCGTGGCTGTAAATAACATTGAGTGCTAAACGTCAGAACTTTAATAGGAAAACTCGAATAATTCAAATCTGTACATATTATGTAGGTATTTCCGCTTTCGGCATATAAGCTAAATACCTACTTTTATATTTTAGGTATTTTTAAAACCACTTATATTTTTTTGTATTTTTATAAATTGAATTATTTATGTAAATAGTTTTGGAATTATTAATTATGACAGTTAAGGCAAGTTTGACATTTCTGACACTGGCATTTGTTTAGCATTCGTAGCGTCGACTCATTAGTGGCGCGATTAACATACTGTGGGTGGCTAACCTAAACATCTTCAAATTGATTAACCCTAGAATAGGATAGAGATATAGAGAGTATATAAGTTTGTCCCTCTTCACCTTGAGTTGGATAGTTTGAATTGTAAAAATTTCGAGTCTTAACGCCCCTTCAGATTGTGACAGTCATTGTAGGGTATGTTCTGTACTATGGTGATTCTCACCTTCGAAATAAAAGTGAGAAAAATTAAAATACCTAGTAGAGGATTATCAAATTAGTTCGTCAACATATCAATAAAATCATAATCATACGAGTACTTAGGTGCTTTAAGTAACTAAGCAAATCCTCCATTCCAATGTAACCACAAAGGCATCAGAAAATATTAAATCCTTCATTGTTAATTTTCATAAATTAGGTATTGAAACATTATCTTATAATATAATATTTTTACTTACTTAGTATTAAATCAATTAAAAAGTATTTTGTTCTGTAGATATATTTGTCTGTACTAAATAGAAATAATTATGTAACTTTCGAGATTGTGCCGTAATCATAACGACATCCAGTGGTAGTTTAAAAATCTTAAGTAAACTATATTTTTTTACGACTATTTCTGTCGCCCACATCCTAACCAAACTAACTATATACAAACAAAGAGCCACAGATGTTTGTTTTGTGTGTCCGTACCCAGACGCCCCAATGACGTGACGGTTCTTGACAAAACTGCTTTCAAAATCAGGAATAGATAGCGTATTATCAAAATAAGTACCTATATTTTAGCGAGCTTCAGTATCAGAATTATAAACCAAATCGTATTAGTTAAATTATATTTATAACTCAACAACGGCTGAACCGTGTTCGCTGTAAGTTCATAGGGAGGTAACTTAGAACCTGGAGACGGACATTGGATAATTTTTACTTATCCCGTTTTCGAGTGATAAAAAGTTAGCATATTTTTCCACCTTTTATACTTGCTACTTGTAACACTGCCCCGCTTTGCAAGTATCTTCTTATTCCTTTCTAAGTTTAACTTATATGCACTACCAATTCTTTAAAATATATCAATCCTAAAATCACGTAAGTCTGGGGGGACTGGGATATTGGACCAAAAAATATAAATTATTATTTTGTATCGGCCACAGTTCAATAACCAAAATGTATCTTACAGAATTCTAAAAAAAGGGTTATATAATCGGGCGTGCTAATCGGATTTTAAGCTATATTTACACATCAGCATCCATAAAGTTCGATATTGTTACACTGAGTTAAGTTTATTGATGTAGTGGTGTTGTATTATGAGCGATTACACGGTTGTTGTGAGGATTGTTGTTGCGCAACTAATTTATTATTTTGAAAGGGATGTCATAACATTTTTTCCTTTTGTGTTAAAAAAATATTATTACCGATGGGTAGTGATTACAGTTCTGTATAGGTTTTTGATCAACTTAAATAATCAAATATGTGTATATTTTAATATTCAAGCTTGTTTATTAAGGAACAGCAATGGCGAATAAATGAAGTTTTAAATTCAATTGGCTAAAATTTAACTTACTTAGTCACAAATAAACTACTAACGGTTCTTATAATGAATTTTGATTATTATTCACTTAAGTACATATTATCTATTAAAGTGCATAGCCATACTTAAAATATTTATTCGTCATAAAGATAAGTGTTGTATAAAATTAAAGTTTAATAAATTGTTATTACTAATACGGGCTGTAAAATAAGAATGAGCTGATGGTTGATAAATTTCGGCTTGTTACAAAGCGTCTAATAGAATCGTTAATGGTGCAAGACCGGGGCAGGTCTCGTAAAATGACCACTACCAACTGTTTTTGTTTTATAGTGAACTCTGTTTCAATGTTGTTTTAAAAAGATCTTTATCGAGGTAGATAGACAGGCAAAAAAAAATGGATTTTTTATAAGAAGCTTTAATCTTATATAAAAAAAATAAGATCAAAGCACAATATAACAATATTTGTAAGTTTAAAGATATTGGGATGAAATAACTGGCGTATTATATTTTTGTGTAATGCGTTATTTATCTTCAGCTCAGTCGGCTACTAATATGGAAAATATAAAGTTTTTAAACGTTATGTGCTGAGGTTTTAAAATCAATGTATAATAATTGCGAAGGCATCTCAGGCGAAGTAAATTATTATTAAAAAATATGGTTTTAGTTCTTGGCTCATTTCCTGAAACGTAGAATACGTTAAATACGTCTATCGTGCGTATCATAGATATATATCTTTATTCTACTCTATTAAAAGACGCCTTTTCATACATAGTGAAAAGCAACTACCCAATTAGTCGTGTTTTATTTAGGTATATTTATATTATCACTATTTTAATGTCACTAAAAGCCCGCACTAATCGAGTGAAAATATTTGGAGTTCCTCCTTTGTTTTCGAACCTGCGGTACGGGTGTTACCTATTAGTTTTGCCAAAATTAATTTGTATGTAAATTAAACCGTTGTGAGGTGGAGATATTAATTTGTACAAATCTGTTTCTCGAACCGCCGCCGTCGTTTGTGAATGTCATGTCTCTGCGTCCTGATAAAGTAATTAGTGACTTACGAATGTGTCGTGAGTTAAAATAAAAGTGGGTTGTGGTTTATTTGGTAGGTGACATTAAAATGTTAAGTATATCTGTAATAAATTGGTCCTGGTACACAATGTGCAGGCGTTAAGTAAGCTATCTGGTATTTTTCTAGCGGATAATATTGTTTAAGCCCTAAATGGACACACAAATACCTAGTTAATAATATCTCAATGTGAACTTACATTCTTTGACTACGCGACAGGAAATTGTGCAAAATCTGAAACAAACAAAATGATTTTATTAAATTTTAATAAAAACGAAATGAACGGAAAGACTTGGAGGTGTCTTTATTTCAATTTGGACCTTTTTAGTTTGAAACTCGAATACATTTCGAGAAGGTCCAACATTATAAATAACTTTTTTCCCGCTGGAGCAGCTGTCTCGACGGGGCGCCGTTTTTTCGACCATAAATATCAATTCACGCGATACAACAAAACGCATTTGTGTTGATTTAGCTCAACTCGAGGGACACTTCCTTTGCAAATTTCTATTATTAAAGTTATTACGCTGCTACGAGGGACGCATATAAAATTTGTAAATTAATGACGAGATTTATAATAGGTACAAATATGCACTTAAATTTTGATTTCTGAAACAGATGTAAGTATTAAAGGGAGTCGTATTTCACGTCCAGCCACAATTGGCTAGTAAATTATAGTTTACATTTTCCTTATTCAACGTTTACAACTTACATATTTATGTCTCCCCATTTCACGCTAAAAATACAGTCATCAGAGTAAACAAAATTATCGACGGAAACGCAATAACTGAACATGAACACCAAATGGAATGCGAAACGAATCAAACGAGCCACAAATTACGTTAAGTTAATGCTGTTTGCGTAGCTTTAAGCCGATTCAAAGCTCAAATTATTAGTAAACAGACCGCTTCAGGAAACTCACTCGCTCCGCGGGCCTCGCGGCACGTGCGTCGCTTTGTTCCGGAGCGCGCCGCCATCTTGCTATGCCTGAAATGGCGTCACCCGCGAAATGGCCGCCCGTGACCAAAGCTTCACAGAATTTCTAGATTAATGGCTTAATTGTTCAAGTTTAACTGTTAAACGGTACAGTTTGAATGGTTGATCGTCGAGTGCAAAGTAATGGCTTGAGAAACGCCCGCGTATTGGAAGATTTCGGCCACTTAGGGGTGAATTTCATTACGGACTCTCTAAAGGATAATTGAAACAGTTGATTATCTATTGTCTCGTCCGGAAATGTAGACTGAATCTTCTTTTATGTAAATTAGAGATTGGAGGAGGAACCATAAGCGATAAGTAAATACGAATAATTAATACCAATACAAATTATAATCAGGATCAGGAAGCTATTTATTTACGAATCTGAATTCAGAAGTACGAGATTTCAGGGTTGGGACGCGTAGTTCTACAATACACTTAGATGTAGGTACATATTTACTTATAGAGATATCTAACCCATTTCTTCTGTTTATCGTCGCCAAATAACATCGTAAATAAATCTTACCAACGTACTCTATTGAGGACATTCGTCTGGGAGTCAGTATAATATAATCACGTAGTCTAGTTTTCATTAGGCGTCCTATTGTAGGTGAATACATATGGATATGGGGGTTATCTGGAGGTCACCAGACGCCAGCGTCTGGGAGATAGTGCTTGTTTTTTTAGTCCTTATAGCTACGTAATCATTATTATTCGTTATTAAGTGGAATGAATACCTAATCAGTTTAACGAGGTGAATTTGGCATCTACTTAGGTACTAAATGTGGTAATAAATAATTTGACTGTTTTATCATTTGATTATGAATGATACTTTTTATCCTATGGCATAAAAAAGTTACAAAAAAGTAAAAAAAAATTAAAATTTTTAAAAATAAAAAAACAATTCAACGCTTAGTAGTTAGCGATTTAAGAGATACATGGTGACTGAACTACTTGCGAGTAATCAGAGTAATGATCTGTATGGCTCCTTCTGGTTAAGAAATATAGAGAAATATGTTAGGTAGGTACATATTGCGATGTATCTATTAAAAGGAATAAATCTCTACGGTGAACAACCTCCAACTTAGCTCAGATTAAATCAACCGATCAGGAACTAATTCCGTCGCGAACGCATTACCATACTGTAGGCGTACTAGCATTAACCCCATATTTCTACAGTTAAAATTAAACTCTATTATCTTGGATACAGAACTGAAATTCTTTTGATAACTATTGTTAGTTATGCGCTTAAAACGCAAGCTAGTGTAATCCTTATATTGTAAGAATAAGGTCGGCTTTCGTTTGCTATGTTTAATTGCTTCGGTAATTATACAGGGGGTGTTGACACCTAGGCCCTAGATTTATAACACGGTGTTATGTCAGCGATACAATCTTTAACAAACGTTTAGCGAAAAGTGAAAGGATAATAAATAAATATAATAAGGCAGTTATTTACAGGGTGACACGATAAACTGTTAGGATTTAATTTGCAAGTTTTATTGCATCAAATGATAAGACCGTACCTACCTACTGCTTTTTAATTAATTCACATTTGAACAGTCACATTTTAACTCTAAAAATTTGTAAACAGTTTGATTGTAAACCCTTCAACCTGTCTTGTGGATCTTGCGAATAAAGCGATACCAAGACAGTTATCGTATCAGTTAGTATGTAGATACACACAATTAATGTATTATTTTAAAATATATGAGTACACATAATATGTACCTATGATAAGGTCAATGATGTGCTAGTGTTAGAACGAGGTCCAGCTATCATATACCACCTATCACAGACCAGTACCATGTCTTTCAATAGTAAAATTTGGCAACTGGATCTCATTCTCTACTATATAGCCTTTATTATCTACTTAGACTTAATCTTAGACCTAACGCTTATATACCTACGAATTATTGTTATATTATTTGCAATGAAATATGTGGAGGTGTTTAAATCTCATCTGGCCTTTAAAAGACTAATTAAAACCCTTTCATTTTGAAAACAACCCGCGCAAAAGCTAAACTTTGGCTATTTACTAAACATACGTAGTTTGCGGTCTAATATGTCCAAGAGGCATAACTCAGTAATTAGACGTCTGGGTCCTCATTGCTCATTAATACGAGTACGAGCTGCCTGGGCTCGCTTATGCGCCCAAGGGCGTGCATTCCATATAGGCACAATGGTATAAATGTATAGAGTGCCTACCCTGACGTGGTACATGCGCGACCCTCACTGCACGTGCCTGTTATGCGCGCCTAAGCTCCTCAGCGAGCCTATGATGAATTGTCAAGTCAACATCTTGTCGTGTCGATGTCGTCTTATTCTCGCGGTGATCTGTCAAAAATTGGTAATGTTGTCGACAACGAGAAATCTTGTCATGTCGACGTCTCATTTCTTCATGTCGATACGACAAACCTTCTCCTTGTCGACAACGTTCTTAATGATGTCGACATAATGTCGATTCGACTGTTTATCATAGGCTCGCGGGGCGCGTCTGAGCTTAGTCTGGGCCTGGGTCGGCGTGCCAGTTCTAATTAATTTCCTACATACTACATACACCTCGGTGTTTGTTAGGGTTGCTAGAGCCACTAATCCGATTTTGCCTATTAGTTCACTTAACGTTATTATAATGTAATACTATTTAAATCCGTGGTTACTTTCGAATATTGAAATTAAAGCGGGATTTGACTCACGCCATTAGTTTCGCTAAACAAACTCGTTATTGTTGTTTGGTATATTACAATGCGTAGGTTAATAACCGCGTAAGAATCATAAATGATTACTTTAGAATAATTATCTTATGTTCAAGTGTATCGATAGTTCAAATTATTTATCTTTTCTACTGAAAAAGGGGGAGTAGGTGCAATAAATGTTCATTGATTATTCATGTAAGAAATAATTGATGATAATGATTTAAAAAAACAAGAAGGCAGGTAGGTACACACTAAAACCCGAGCATTTTGGAACGATTGAAATATCATACCAACTGCTACTAACAATTTAAAAAGCACTTGCAGAAATATCTACCTACATTAAATATGGCATCCCTAGCAAATTGGAGTAAAACTTGGCCCGTTCAAGTGTTCGCTCACTTCATTGATTTCAGCGGGTATTTGCATTCCGCCGCCCGCCCCCCGCGTCGCCCGCCCGCCTCACAACTTAGCCGATATCATTCCTTTCAAAAATTACTTCTTCCAACTAAATTATTTCCAATTTATGAAAGACGTTTCTCCTCGGCGTGAGATCAATAGATTTTTAACAGAACTGCTCTGTATAAACGTCATTGACTTCTGATAAAAGCTTTCAAATCTTCTTCTTATTATCTTCTTATTATATAAAAGAAAGTCTTGTTAGTTACTCCGTTTATAACTCGAGAACGGCTGAACCGATTTGGCTGAAAATTGCTAGGGATGTAGCTTAAAACCAGGAAAAGGACATAGGATACTTTTTATCACGTTCCAAATAGATTCTTTGCCGGGCGGGACGAAGTCTGCCGGAACCGCTACATGTTATTGTTTCAATAATTAATGCTCGGATTGTTAAAGAAAGTTGTAAGTAATTTTGACAACTTCAAGAAACTAATGTTTGCCGGTTATAATTTGTGGTAAAAAGTTTCGGCACGACGCCATCTTGTATATTGTACTAAACGATATTTCCGAATTCCAATTAGTCATTTCGTATTGTTTTGTTATTAGGTACCTATATATAAGTATAATTTTTGTTGCTCGTATTAATATATGCGATTCGATATAAGCGTATTTTTTATTTCAAATCTTGTTTGACCTAAGAGTTGTCCTGCGATGTGGTAAAAATATTTTTAAATATCAAATTACGTTACTTTATAATAACGATCATGTCAATATTACATTACGATATACCATTTAAAACCGGTAACTGAATACAATCAATAAAAACGATTTTAACGACATTCTTACATTTCCAAAACGTCATTGTAAAACCATAAAAATATTAATAAACAAACAGAATGTCACACGCAGGCGATGTTATCAGCTGATATATGGAGACGGGTTTCAGACAAATGTATATTCCAAAAAACCTTTACCTTGTATCCAGGCACTATCCAACCAATCGATTTGACTCCGTTTTACAGTACATTGCTGTTCAGCCTGTGTAGTGTATGATATGATTGATATGCTTTAAATGAAAACGGGCAATGTAATTGATCCAAAACGAGTCAGAGATCAAGAATGCAATCGGCTGTTTAAAGATTTTAAGAGGTGATTTGGTCGAAAAATGAAGCAATAAAGGTAGACTTTGTAAAAAGTACAGACAGGTGTTTTAATATTATACCTAAGTAAAAATGTTGACTAGGTAATTATTTAATTTAAAAATATTCATGCAGTTAAAATATCTACTTACTGAGAGTAGAAAACACAGAAAAAAGTTTTAAAATTCTATAGGAAGGATTTCTTACTCTATATTAACTGAATATCTGAATAATCCAAATACTACCTCAAAACAAAACAAAAACAAATTTAGCGTTAGACTATCGCCAGCTGAGTCGTGCTACACATATAGGAACTGTAAAGCTTTCGAAACGTCAGCAAATAAAATAAAATACGTATGTTAAATCCGTTGTAATAGGTTTCATTCCAGTGTATCATAACCGCGAAATTAATAAATTTAATATAGGTAGGTAATGATCATAATGCCACTTCTAACATTTGGTTTGGATCTAAGCAACCGCACATGTGGTGCGCGCGCGCATCCGCGGCGATAACATCCCATTTCGATTGTTTCTTGTAAGTTGTACCTCAGTGTTGCCAGGTATTCACATTAATTAAATAATACAACTATGTATTTGTAGGTTAATTCTTACGGAATGCCCAAAACTTATATATAAAATCGATGTGAGGTTTTTATACCATTCTTTCAATAAAATAAAATGCATTTGACAAATTACAAAAAAAGTTTGCTTTGTATTGTGACTTACCAATGTTAAGAAAAATAGCAACAGCCACTGTGGCTAAAGTTAATTTTATTATATAAGAATCATACGGAAGACTAAACATATTTAATTAGTTCAGGTTATTTAAATTAGTAAAAGCAGGTACTTTCCATCCTTCTAGACAGTCATCGGAGCGGCATCTAACTTAAATAGTAGGCAAGTAGAACGTTATTCAAAACTTCTATAACATTGTACCAATCACCTGGCAATAGAATATTACATTATTCTGTAAGATGTCTAGAGTTAACAGAAGAAGGTTGTGCACACAGTACTGCTCGCATCGATCTGGTGATCCGTGCAAAGCCAGATTTATCGCACCACCTTCGGCTCGCTCGGTCTGCGCTCCAGGGCTAAGTGGATTACGGGTTTAGGGAAAGTGTTGTAATGGCGGAATTATATTTACGAGCATGTCACATTAAAAAAGAAGGTCTTTGAATAGCAACTGTATATATTTACTTACACTTAACTGTACACGAGTTCTTAAAATGACTAGTTAGCTCTATTGAAAGATTAGCAGACATTAGATGTAAAACTATTTTTGGAAGAGAACTTTAGTGACTTTTTATTCGAAAATACTACCAAAACATTAAACATAAACAATACAAACTTAACGGTATAGTATCTAAACGCATATTTACTACATAATACAATAAACACTTACAATAAATTAACGGTCATTCATTATGCAAATTTTACCCTCCTCACACCGACAAATTCCTAGGCTTTGAAAAATCGAATTTTAAAAACGGTACATGAGTAATGAGGGGTCGGGCCTCCGGTGCAAAGGGCGAATGGCGCCGGATAAAAGCTCGTGATTTTAATAAAACGATGACACGGTGTGACAGAGTTCGGAAGGGTTCATGTCTAATTAAATTGCGAGTTGAACGTAGGACTATAGATATTGAGAAATTCAAAGCTTTTGTTTAACTTAACACAGTGCTAACTGGAAAACCGAGTCAATGTTGCATCAAATACTGATAACTTCAAATCCATGCTTGCCAGTTAGGTAGGAATAATGGTACTTTTGATTGATACCTATATTTTACCGTGAACTGAAAACTAATATCCACTTTAAACGCATTATAATCTATAATTAATGGCAATAAAACTTACTGAAATTAAATATTGGCACCATAAGTATATTCAACATCACCTTTTATTCACATTGTCTAAAGCACAGCGCGGAGCAATGACGCAGTAAATTGATCGTCATGGCGTCTCACGTCCTAATTCGCCGTCTGTGATGTGATTTATCGCGTGACAGTTGACAGCAGGATTGTCAAAATGTTATTTATTTCAATTTCAGTTAGCGAGAGAACAGGGTGGGTAGCGTAAGCGGATAAGATTTGAATCAATTGGTTTTGATACTACCGAGAAAATATTCCGCATAGAAATTAAAATATTATTATGTGTCATTGAATGAAATAAAATAAAAGTGCGCGTACGTTCTAGAATATAAGCAAATTAGACATAAGTAAATAGTGAAATAAATAGATTATCATAAATTTTATTATAACGTTAACGTTGAACGTATAAACTATTGTCTACGCTCTAATATTTGAATCAATTGGTTTGCCCACTACAGGGTCCATAATGATCTCATTAGAAATGAAAACAAATGTGTCTTTGAATGAAATAAAAGAAACGTGCGCGTACGTTCTAGAATGTACTAATTATAAATAACGGATGATCACAAGAATGTGAGCAAATCCTGTAGCTGACGGTGATGCGTACAGTGTGTGAGATCTACACTATTTATAAGTTCCTTATACCTATGTAATCTAATCTTAAACCACATCATAGGTAATATACATATGTGAGGAGTGTCACAACCGCAGAGGAAGCTCTGCGGTTTGTCCTTCAAACTCTTAGTGTGCCTGTGAGGTTGTAACAATTAAGTTTTAATATTCATGACGACAATTTGACATGAAAGAATACACTTTTATCTGATTTTATAATTATTAGCAACCACAGAACATACAATCCTTTCTATGATATCAGGTAGTAAGCGATTGAATGTTCGTTGAAAATATCATTAGGTATTTATAACTCGTCTATTTTGATACCCCAACGTGCTAGACGGACCTGGGGACGGAAGGATGGACAGCTGACAGTCTCAGTGATAGGGCCCTTTTCGGTGTGGAACCTTAAAAACGATAATAGTCGAATATGTAACTCATTAACTATATCATCAATGATCTGCAAAAACCACACGTTTTCGGTAGAATCGCGTTTAAATGTACCATAGTCTATACTTGGTTATGCCAAATCGCTCCCGCTAAAGCCTGTTAGCATGACCTAGCGGCTCCCACACGGTCGCCAATAAATAAATAATTAATAACAATAAAGAGGACAGAATAACTCAATCAGGGCGGTGGGCGGGGCCGCTCGTGAGCCACTTTGTTACTTAACCCGAACATAATTTATCATAATCATTAGCATTAGTTGTAATAATGGTTGAGAACTGATTGAAAAACTAATTTAATATCAAGGTTTTTCAATTAGTTCTTCTTCGTCCAATCTATATGGTTGTAAA
Organism: Polylopha cassiicola; assembly: GCA_038024825.1. Classification (NCBI taxonomy): domain Eukaryota; kingdom Metazoa; phylum Arthropoda; class Insecta; order Lepidoptera; family Tortricidae; genus Polylopha; species Polylopha cassiicola. The sequence goes on along the minus strand of CP149044.1, from coordinate 5,859,063 downwards.
ATCATTGTTGTTATAAAAGAACTTCTGTGCAAATTTTCAAGTTCCTATAGTTTAGGCCCTGCGTTGATATGTCAGTCATAAAGTCAGTTTTACCTTTTATTTATAAATATAGATTACTTGCAACTTTTATATAAGGTTTTTTTTCCAGGTTATGCATTATAAAACTTTATTTAAACTACCGACGGTTATAAGTGCTAAGAAGTCTGTTTATTTAAATCGTTTATCTTTACGCTCAGAAATATATTTTAAGTTGTATTTCCAGTTAAAATTTTAACATCTTTCAGAAGTGTCAAAGAGTGATAATTAATTCAGACTTGAAGTCGTCCAATAAACCCAAGCATCCAGTGCCATTCAGGTTACGAATAAAGAACAAAATACGTGTCGTGTTCAGAGATATCTCTTACAGCGTTAATGGCGGTGCCGGTGGACGGAATCCGATTCCGTTTACGCCACATCTCTGTCCATTATCCTTCGTTTAAATGTTCGCCCTGTTGGTTAACTAGTGGCTCAAATATCACCTATGTTAAGGAAATTTTGACTGTTAATACCTATACAAGAATCCAGCTTTGTAGCCAGGGAGGGGTCACATAGTCAAATTCTATTAGAAAGATATTATTTGGATTAAAAGCAACGAGTTTAGAAAAATACCTACCTCCTATCGCAGGACCCCAAAATCCGCCTTTGCTGTTATATTGCCAATAGTTACTAAATTTCATCTTCAGTGAAGTTAATAAATAACGAATGTGTTTATATGTTTATATAACGTTTTATTAATATAGTAATTCTTGTATAGGTACTTAATTGAACCGTTTTAATTAACCAATAAGAGTTTGAAAATATAAAAATGTTACGCAATATTTTTTATTCAATTTATAATATTGACTAGGTACAACCTCTACAATTTAGTTTTACTAGGTACCTCGTCATCAGTAATTATTAAGAACCGTTAAACCATGTAACACTTCAAATAATTTACCCTTAACTTCACAAGACGTTCATAGTCGCCGTGCTAATTAGTTTTCTTCTCAAGTACTTATGTTTGACGGGTCGCTCTTAGTCGAACAAACTTCCTTACGGTACACGACAATATCGACGGTATGCGGAAGAACTGACCGCAGACAACCGACAGACTAAACAATAGCAGAGACTAGACACAAGACTGTCGAAGGGAGAATCTCGAATATTGCTGACGCTGAGATATTGGTCCTATAATTATTGTGTGTTAGTAATGTCTTAGTAAACTAAGAGAACCTAATCATTATCTTGAAATGCGAGGACCTGTAAAAACATTGACAAGTATATTTTGATACGAACCCCTAGAAGTGTGAACCTATTCTACTCATTTTGTATCTACTTGTAAGTACTAAACATCGATTATAAATGATGCACATGGTCGATAGGTAGGTATCAAATATTAATTATCTTTGCCTAATGACGATACTTAGTCGAACAAGTTGTGTTAAAGAAAGTGAGTCGCAGTAACATATTGCAAGAGAAGGCAAAAAGTCAAGTCCATAAAAACAAATGACGTTTTCATCACCTAGCAAGCCTACTTAAAGTTCTTACAAGTACTTACGGTCGTAAAACTTATAGACGCCAAAGCTTTAACAGCAGTGCCTATTTCTCATGAATTTATGGACATAATAATGAAGTATCAGCTAACCTCCAATCACTGAGTTCAAAGGTTAAGCCTACATTTTACACATACCTAATATAAAAGATTGTAAAGGTAGATACTATACTTATTTTTTTTTCCATAATACGTTCGTCACCGTTAAACATAGTATTTTTAAATGAAAGACGAGTATCTACTTGTCAACTTCAGAAGACATTGTAATAAGGTACCTTTGTGCCATAAGTTCCCCTATTTCACAGCATTTGGTGTTAATCACTGAATGATCTATGTTCCCGAAATAGTTAAGAGTTCATAATACAGTAAGTAATACGAGGCAATGCATCTGGTTACCTGACATTCTCGTTGTTTGTCTAAATATAACTGCAGTTTGTAACTGCAATACGTTACTGCACGTAATAAAGACAAACATAGAAGTAATGACTTGCTCTCGGCGGTAGCTATTACTCAATTTGATAATGTAAATATTATTGGAATGAAACAACTGTGATGGATTCAAATTCGCAACAAATAAAATGAAATACGTAGTAGTAGTAGTGACGTATGCGTCAAAGTTTTCTAAAGAAAACTTTACAGTTCCCATTCGTAGCACGACTGAGCGGATGATTGTCTAACGCTAAGATCACTAAAGAACTAGAAAAGTCAGCAAATAAAATACGTGGATTAAATCCGTTGTTGTTTCATTCCAATGTGTACCTAACAACCGCGAAGACATCAGAAATTATTTTGAAAAATATATTTTAGAAGTTTTAATTATTGTAGCTATAAGACGACGACCAATTGCTGTATTGGGGTTTATGGGGTTTTATGAGGTAAGACTATTTATTACCTAACTATCCGTTATTCAAATCACTATAAATCATCTAAGTTCAGTTTATACTTATCTGAAATAAAGTTTTACGAACTAACGAAGATCCCGGAGACTTGTTTACGCGTCTACTTTATTTCCTCGCAGTTTAAACTACATTTAAACTCCAATAGTCGACCGTAAAGAGAAGTTTCGAGCGACGCACTTATCACGTTAAACGACTGCTGCGAGTTAATGTGGGTTAATGTACCTCTTGTTATTTACTGGGAAGATAACTATACGGGAATAAATAGCGTTTATTCTTTAGTTCTTAGGTTATTGACTCGTTTTGGTACAGAGTTAATCTTTTATTTTTTTAATTGGTCATATGAAAAATAAACCGTTGGATTTGTGATAATTTGGTGTTTAACTGTAATTCAGAAAATAAGGTAAGTAATTTTCGTAATTGTATGAATCACTTTAGCGGTACACTATCGTCAGCTCAGTCGTGCTTCGATTATGGAAACTGGAAAGTTTTCGTAATGCCAGCCAGAGTTAAATCCTTTTATGGTTGTTTCATTCCAATATAATCGTCTGTATATTTTGGAATGAAACAACTTTAAACGGATTTAGCTCACGTATTTTGCCTATATATTTTTTTTGTCTGACGTCTTTAGAATTTAATAGCATGGTATGGAAATGGTTGATTATTTTTCTATTGCCACAATATACCCACGTCAAATCATTCATAATTCAATCTTGATCAATCCAGCGGCATGGTAAGTACTCGTAATTCATAAAATAGCTCCTAAGTACAAGGTAAGGGTAAGGTAATTTCAAAAGATAAGGAATTAATTCAATTTTCCAATTCCAATCTTTCAATCACGTGGGGCCAGGCTGAGTGAATCCGCGGCTCACGACGTAACGACTAATCCGATTAGATCGTATCGATATCGATATTAATGTCGACACAGTATCGACTATTTATTACTAGTTGTATAGCTTTCCGCGCGCGGCTTCGCTTAATACCCCCTGCACGATTTGTAGTTCTTCAAATTACTTATAAATTTTTACTAACACGATTTTGCTTGGAGTTTGAAATTGATGCGTCTGTATTTTCACCTAATACAAATACTTTTATTAAACTTTAATTATTCCTGGGGTCCTACACAGCGTATTAGTTCTTTACATGTAGGTACTTATACTTTTCACCACGACCGCATCACAATTACGTATACCATACCTAAAACCCTATAAGTGTTATACGGTCCTAGTAAAAATGGGAATAATTTTAAGTGTAAAGAAACTATACCTATGTAAATGATTTACAAACACGCTTTTTCTATTAACTTTTAACTTATGGCACTTATACTTTTTTCACTAGAACCCCAGGTTTGGGTTATTTGCAAAACGGGTTCTTCTGTCTGATAAAAAGAGTAGTTCTTGCCGTTATTTTCATCATAAACGTTGAATCAAACATCTATCAAAAATCTTTAAAAGCTTATTAACCTCTCCATTGGGACGTGAAACATGTAACTCTACTAACATCATTGTCATTCATGCATGAAAGTCACACGCAACAAAAGGTCAAATTCCGTTGTCTGTCAAATAACCAATTATATGTAAATTTGGACAGAACATAATCCTATTACAGGATCCATCTCGCGGCTTCGACGCTATGATTGTATTGACATCATGTTTACATATTTCTTTTGTGACTTTTACTATTGTAATTTGAAAATTCGATTCTAGAAAGAATATAGATGGCTGGAGATTTGCAGGAAAAAACCATAAATAGAAATAATAAAGAAAGCGCAAGCCATGATTATATGTGACCTTTACAAAATATAACTAGGTACCTTTATGTTACGTAACTTTAAGTTCCTAGGCACTTTCTTTTAATGATATAAGACGTACCTATTTTTGCTATTTTGTATTCGGTGATTAATAAAGAGTATCTGTATTATAGCTACTTACCTATATACCTACAAACCATATTTTATTTTGGTTGAGCAACCATGACGCTCAAAAATAAGTAGAATGATAGTATCGAAAAATTCGTGCCAATTATTTTAAACACTAAAATTGCATTGTTTGATTCGGTTTAAACTTGCAATACCATTCCTAATTCAAACGTGGTCAATCTTATTGAAGTCAAGAAAACAAAAGGTCCTTAGGTTATCTGTGTTCAGCGTAATTTAGTTCATTCGATCGTTCCGTTCGTTCAGTCGGTCGTTCATTCGGTCAGCGCGGAAAGCTGGCTATCGCGATTTGCGTTTTAATGCCGACTCGTGACCTGATGCTCTTGTAGCGATAACGGCATAGATTAACAGTGGTTGCGTTGTAGAATATACCAAATAAGTTTTCTGGGTACATTACCCAGTTAAAATTAAAAAGGAATAACTTATACTTGAAACGAAAACAAATTTATGATTAATAAAGTAGTCGACTTAATATGGATTCTTTCGAATGTCAGCTAACGTTTGCCAAATTTTCAAAGATTCAAATCGATTTCAACATTTCAACATTATACTTAAATAAGCTTCAATTAATTTTTTAGAGCATTTGAAATAATGTTTTGAGCAATACAAAATGGCTCGTGCCGAAACATTTTCCACAAATTTAAACTGGGCAACATTATTTTTTTGACATTGTCAAAAAAGTTATAATTAACAATTAATTTACTGTTCGAGTATGTATGGTTCGGTTTTAAAGTTAGTGTCAATTAAAGACAAAGGACTAACGCATCTGCATTGCAATAGTCCAGTGCGTCATCTATGGAAGAGCCGGTATCTGTTGGAAATATCTGGGTGCCATCAGGCGTCGCCGTCCCGGCCGCTCTGAATACATTTTAATTAATTAGGTTAGGCTTTAAATATACCCGCTTATTGTACTTGGCGGCGGATACCTTTCGAAATTAACTTTTACGTTTTGGTCGAATTAGAAACTTTGAATTCACTATGGTCGGTTACTTAAGTAATTTGGATATTTAACAAATAATTACCCACGTGTAGATTACCTACCCACTGTCTCTTTATAATTTCAAAAACGATACTCCAATGAACGAACAAAATTTCTATAGGTTTTATATCCAAAAATAATAATAAAAAATTAGAAAAATGTCATTGAAATTTGAAATGATTCTTTAGTAAGTACAGATACAAGATGGCGTCATGCCTACTAATTGTAACAGGCCAGTAATATTTTGACTAGACGTTGTCAAAATTATTTAAACTATTTTAATAATTTATTTACCTACTGTTTTCTAGCATGGCTAGGCTTTCCAGCCAACGTTTAAGTTAAGATAATTATTCTAAAGAAGAAAATAATAGATAAGAGGTTCGTCATGGCTGTATAATTGCATTATCTTTGCCACATCAACAAACAAAATTAACGAATTCCCAAACCGATTATGTTAACAAACATCAATGAAGGGTGATCAGAATCAATAAAGCTTAATGGTAATGACAAGAGGTGCAACCCTGTCATTACGGCGTGAATACACGCCTTTATAGCCGTAAGGCGGCCTTTATTGAGCCGTCGGTATAAATAATCATTAATTAGGGACCATCTAAGAACCTCCCATTCTTAATTCATCATGTTGAGTTTACTCAAGTTTTTTTTATTCCGGGACTTTGATTGGCATTAAACAAATGCAACGGATTTAACTCGTGTAAGTAATTGATTTTAAGATGTTTAAAGAACTATTGCAGTTTCTTATTTGTAGTCAACACGGGATAATTGCGAAAGCTTTAAAGATTATGAAGGAGTTTTAATGAAGTGGCGTAATATTTTTATAAACCTATCTACATTTTATAGACCTACTTATATAAAGAAACAAAGCTGCTTCGGCTATGAAAGTTCATTGCAGATTCTAAACAGAAAATTAGTACAATTTGAGTTTGTTTCCATAATATTAATGAACATTTAATCAAAACAAACATAAAATATATCGAAAGGAAACATAATATGAATTTTACAATAACGATATACTATAGATGCTACGTACCTATTACCTACTCGCACCTACCTATATATTGGTTAATTATCTTTCATCCTTAAAAATCGCACCTATTATTATTTGAGTATGGTTAGTCGGCTTTACAATTAAAAGTCATATTTTTTTTACGATTGCTTACATCGTTGTCAAACATCATTATATGTAATACAAATTATTTCTTAGAATGTTATCATTATTCGATAACCCTTAACCCCGGCCTTGAGATAACTTTGAACAATTTTAGGTACAATTTAAACATCTTCATATACTTATAATTAAAGACAATGATAGGTTAATGTATATTTAATAGAATCATTGACCTGTTTGATGATAAGAACAATTTCTTTGTAAGTGAATCACAATAATTATTAATGTTTCTTCTACTAGTGCACGCCCGGGACAGTAACTTCGCAGGAAAGTTATCCGTATTTTCAAAAAATGTTTTCTAAAATGTATTTTTTAACTTAATGCCATGTAACATTATAACTATATTCAATCATGATCATGCTCGAAATTATAAACTCTATATAAAGATTATTTACTCGCTTGCTAAATGTCATAAAAAATAATTTAAAGTCGAACAAAACTACAGCTCAGTCGTCTCCCAAGTGAGTCTAAAACCTCACTACGCTCGATCGATTATATTATAAGTAAAAAATAAGTCGGTAAGTACATGAATAAGTAAAACTTCTTAAGAACAGATCCCTAGAACCCATTGAAAGAAGATTAACATTTCACAATAGCGCAGTGACTTTTGAATGTTAAAAAAAAACTAAAATGTCAAATTCTCATTGTAAAGCAATCGTCTGTGTAATCCTCTACAACTGTCAAAATATTTGACACCTCTCTACCTGGAAAGGTCGGGGATGAGTCTTCTTGTCACCTTATGTTACTTACTATGAGCAATTCTTGTTCGTATTTTATAATGTAAATTTATGTCGGTATTATCTTATGCAATTATAAGAATGACAACGTGTATGTTCACTGTTCACTAAATTGCCAAAGAGGATATACTTATATATAAGTAGGTACTGATATATAAACATCAGGGGTAAAATCATTTTATTAATTGGTGTAATTGGTGGTTGGGATATCATAATAACAAAAATTATGAATAGAAGAAATATACTTAATTAGAAGTACGTATTTATGCAAGATGGCGGCGAGGAGATTTTTTTTCTGAGGATCTTCTACAATTTTATCTTGGTTTATATAACATACCTACTATATATTCATTAATATTTTAAACACAGCAACTACATAAATACCATTTAGGCGCATTTTTTTGAGAAAAGAACTGCAAACATAAGTTCAGAGATGAAAGCTTAAGAGCCTGTTATTATATACTAAGTATCATAAAAAGTATCTAAGTAGGTATATAGAATAGGTAATTTAATGAGAATTAATAGGGTGATGAAATGTTTGTATGGTAAAAAAAAATCTAAAATGTCTTTGTTCAATGATTTTTGTCCTACCACATACATAGGTATTTAATTATCAACCCTTTGTACTCTATATAGCCTAATTAGTCACGATCCCTTTACTGATTTAATATTCTAGTTATAATAGAAGCATAGCTGATTCCGCGAACGCGACAAAACAATAAGTCATTTGTAATTATGACATTATTTATGAATGTACATTATATTATCTGTGGACAACAAATAGTCTTGTCTGTGGTCTTTTCCACCCGCATGCCAGTTCTATGGTAATCCATTAATCCCGATAACATCACATATTGCAGGTAGACGCGTTTTTTGTGCTTCGACATTTCTAACCACAGTAAATGCCAAGTGACTAACGAACGACAGTTTTATACAAAGACATAAGTAGGTAATTTAAAAAGCACATGTGTATCCGAAATGTCCATTATAAATTGTATCAATTGGGAAAATATACGGCACTAATATTACATATCTACCTAAATAAGTTGGTATAGTTGCTTAATACTACCACTTACTATTTAATGATACGCTTACTGGTAAGAGTTTAGGTACAAAATATTATTGACCCGTTTATTTTCGTAAACAGACCGTTTAACTTTAAAATTATCTGTTTAAAATGAAAACTTAACATAAGTAATTCTTTCCAAACTATAAAAGCTCCGAGAAGTGATAATTTTAAAATCCCCCGTTATCGCTAAAGTCCACAGAACTATCGCGATTAATCACTCAGCAAATATAAGGGACGCCAACTTTTTGCTTTTTTTGAGATTTTAGATTATTATAAGTGCGACCATATTTCCTTGATGGGACTGTTTTGTTATTTGTATCGTTTGATATTTGAATAGTCTTGGTCACATCCGGGTAAAAATGGAGTCGATTTTGAATATAGAAGAACATACCTACGTTCTAAGGCATTGTAGTCGGGAGTTGCCTAAATTATATTTAGCGTTTATACAATTAATTACTTAGTAGGTAAAATTATGACGCTAGTATGTATTATTAAAAACGCAAGGGTTTAAATAACTGATAGCCTTAAGTTAGGTAGGTATTATAAGGAGGCCTTTAATATAACTCACTTTTCGATACTCTATTACCTAGGTTCTTAACCCTAGGTTATTACCCTCGCTGATGTGAAACTTATATTTCGCCGGGGTAACAAATAGCTGGTAGTAGTCTCGAAAGCCGAATTTCAAAGTGTCAAGTCTGAACATATGGAGGAGGGGTAAAATTAGTGACCCTACTTGTGTAGCGGGTAAGGTAACCACTTCTCTATTAACTTAAACGTTCGTCGCCAAATTATTAATCCTCTTGTTTTTTTATACATCTCTATTGTTTAAAATTTAAGAATACTATCAAAATTCATATGCGGCTAGCATCCTAATATATCGCTACCTCTACACTCTACAGTACCCTCCTATACACTTCACATAAGTAACATTTAGATCCACATCTTCGCATGTCATAATTCCTAGTGCCTATAAAATACAGGATCTGACGCATCTACGGTGATTTTCATGAAAATGTTTCCCCCAATCTTTATTGAACGCGACGCGATGGCATACATTACCCATGGCAGGGTTACATATCTACTATAGTAAACTAGTTCTGTCTCTGGTTTCACCTGTTATGGTCCTTTATTTCGTAATATAGGTAAGAATTTGAAAAACAGAAGTTATTTGTAGAATGGTTATTTACAGATGTCACGTTTAACTAGTATCACATATTTTCGTCCTTAAAGTGATATGCAAGTGTCAATTTTATTGTAAATAGTAAATTAACACTACGTTTTAATTTTAAGATTCTATACATTATAAATACCTAATGTTCTTTATCAATTCATCTTATATTTAATGTTGATTTAATATCACGTGAAACTCTACGTTCGCTAATATTCTCATAGAAATGGTAATTTAAGGCGAAAGATAAAATGGAAATACAACAGTAATATCTACCTACATACGAGCACCGTTTCTACATGTATACTTACATCAAAATAAATATGATATTTACTTATATATAAATATACGATATTTACGCAAGCCTACCCCTTGCTCTGTGAGGGAATTTCCTTTTGTTCTCCTTTGACTGAGATTTTCCTGTAAATGTATGTATTTTTTACACATGACTGACTGAAGGAAATGGTTTTATTGGCAACTATAACTTTCTCAGAAATAATAACCGGTTCGCATTGCTTCGGGATGATGGAATTGTTTTTGTCAAAATATTTCAAAAATAAATATGATAAGAACCTAATACGGTTTACGAGTTATATTATTATTGGTGGGTTTTTTCCCGTGACTACTTCCTCGTACTTTAATCCCGTTAGGGGATGAATTTTAATAAAATACGAAATACGTCTTTTACAAATTCTCTTAGGCGTAGAATTTCGAAAAATCCTTTCTTATCGAATGCTTACGATATACATACCAGATAGGTATGTAAATGCATTTTTGTATGCAACGTGTATCCTAGAAACCCCTTTGCCAAATTTCATAACGATGTGATTAGTTAACAGGTCGTACCTATATTACACGTATTTCACACGAATATAAAGTTTTCTAATACAAAGCCCCTTATTGATAACCAAATATACAAAAAAGTTAAACAAATACCACTTTTACAACATGCATAAGATAGGACGAGTTTAGCATTAAAAGTCAAGGTTAGCAAATACCGTTACTTTGCAACAGGTTTCATGAATTCCTTATAGAAATATCCACATCAAATAATTATGCCAAAATGCAACGATGATGTTTTTTGTCTTGTATAAGGGAACCTTGAGTCTTCTTCCTAAAGTTCAAATTAGCGTTACTTAGTCGATCTTCATTGTAAATTTATTAACTCATGTGAAATTAATACTAACATCAACATGGTGTTCGAAATAATAATCTTTTTTTGGTCACTAATTTCATCAGCGTCCACTGATATCATTAGCGCTCCATTGCCTTTATTTCAGTACTTGGGTACTCTTAAAAACATACTTGCATTTATAAAATAAGTTAAGCTACTTCTGGTACGTACCTATTCCTGTTAGATTCCAACTAACATAATATGTTAATTGGAATCTATAGTCGCAAAAGTCCGCTAGATGTTGCAAGTGTTGAGTTGGGTCTGACTATCAGGGTCCACCAATGACAGGCAAGTAAGCTGTTCCTCATTGGTGGAACCTGACAGCTAGACATCAGTCAAGACAAGCGACATCTAGCATTTCTGACTCGCTATAGCCTCATACCATTTCTTATTAGGAACACGCCTTCCTTATAGGAGTGGAAAGCAATTAATTCACCACCTGATTAGATAATTATCTTTCAGTAGGAAATATCATCGGTGGATGGCACGCTAAATAGGCAACTAGCGTGCCTCGGTTTCGCACCAATTATTCTTATCAATTACTATTTATTAGTTGGTAGAGACAAATATAATTTTAACATTATTTAGGATGAAATAATCTTACAGGAACTCTGACTGATTTGGTTTTATATAGTTGATGAAGATAATAATTAAAAAAAGTGCGAGCGCGCATTTCGTAACTAATTAGATTCGAGATGAACCATCTTTATAGAAATATCTAGTTTAGTACCTAATTACATATTTGCAAAGGAACTAAACTGAAACTTACTTCCGATTATAATTATACTAAAATATAAGTTTTATTACGCTCTATATAAAACAGTAAAACAAATATCCTTAAAGTTGACTTAAACTAAAGAATAGTGGATCGAAATGTGTATGTTGGTATTAATAATATTCTCAAAAACACTGGCAACCCTGCCAAGGCGGATGCTGAGAATTTAGCAGAAAAACCTAGTAGCATCACATTGCATAAATACTTATGGAGGCAGGTCGCGTCCTGCTTGTAGTCCATAACACAACCCGAGTCGAGACTCAAGCCCTTCCGGCCATTACTACTTGACACTTGTTGCTGTCATCTGTGGCTATATTAAAATTGTATTATTATTATACATAGTATCCTGTTGCTGTACTTTAAGTTACTAGTGTTTAAGTGAGGGGGATGGACAACAGAACATGTTTTTGGCTAATTTCTGATGCCTTCGCAGTTATTACACATGAAAAAAAAGGAATAGAAAAAAACGGATTTAACGGATTTATTTGCTGACATTTCGGATTCTTTACAGTTTCCATAATCGTAGCACGACTGAGCTGACAATTGTCTAACGCTAAACATTGTATCACCAATATTATAATTATAATTTCAAGTATAAATAATCAATCTACTTTAGCGTTAGATTATTGTCAGCTCAGTCGTGTTCCGATTATGGAACTGTAAAGAATCCGAAACGTCAGCAAATAAAATAAACAAAAATACGCGAGTACAATCCGTTTATAGTTGTTTCATTCCAATGTTTTCGGCTGTCCACATTATGTTTGCAAAAAACTGCTTAACTATAATACGTACCTATATATATCTACTTTAATAGACATTCGTTTATGGGCCTTAGTTTACTTTACTTCAACTAATAATTCCTGGTTCCTTCGCGGCTTTTAGAATTGGGAAAGGAACAATTATAACTGATTTAACTCGTGTATTTTATTTTAAATGCTGATATTTCGAAAACAATGTAGGTAGTTCTCGTATTCGTTGCCGACTGAGCTGACGATAGTTTAACACTAAAGTAGATTGCTTTTTATTCTTGAAATTATAATATTATAATATTGGTGTAACTAAGTTCGTATTCCGTCAACCGGAATGTATTGCCTATATATAAGTAGGTATAGAATTCAGAGAATTTATTAATCTCTTGTCTTTTTCCTTGAATTTTGCTATTGATTTACTGTGTGACCGTATTTTAATTATACAAGTTCTTAATGTGTTTAGTTTCGAGAATCCAAAATTTATTCTGTTGGATAGATTCCTGTGAAAAACTTACTTATTGTGAAGTAACCATTTTATAGATTGTAGCACAGTAGTTGCGTTAGGAATATAATGAAGAAGGAAATATAAAGAATAGAATATTGGAAAGCTACATTATCCCCGAGTAACATAGGCTATATAATATCACGCTAGGTCTTATAGTTGCGGAGCAGTAACCGAAAATGTTTCAAAAACGGGGAAAAAGTATCGTTTCTCAGGCCTTAAAAAAATCTTAAGTCCCCCCGTGCGAAGCCGGGACGGGCCGCTAGTGTACCTATATAGTCACTTGTTTTGTATGTGATTTATGCACGAGAGGGTAGTGCATTTGATATTATGATATTTAATATTTACCTGTGGACCTCCCAAGTAGAATTACAAGTACATAGTTATGTTATGGCGACTGTGACGGTTATGGTAGTTGGAAATAATGTAAATAGTCTGTGCAGCAGTTTGTGTAACTTTCGCGTGTTATGAGAACGTTTCATATTTTAATGAATAAATGTTATCATACAGCATGAAATATGAAAAAGTTCACTATAGCGTAGCATTCGAAGTGCACTTTTTGCTTTCGAATATTACGCAAGGTAACGGCTTCATAACACAATTAAAATTGCATATTTTGTGTTTTAAATCAAACATTGTATTCAACTCAAATTTATACAAAATACTAATAATAACTTGCTTGATCTATGATCATGGTCACATTTTATTAAAAAGATTATTTTAATAAAGGAACATAACAAATTGATATCAAACTAGTCTATCAGTAATCTAGAATGCAACCAATCATTTTTTTAGTGTAAACAAAAACAACGTCGGTTCCCTTCTCTATTCAAACTTTGTCGTAATTTCACGGTATTCCACCAAAAGCAGACATAGACAAACTAGACCCACGACGCCATATGCAAAGTGTCAAATATAAGATGGCGGCATTACTCATGTCAACATCGCACCACTTCTGTGACAAATTTTGCATACAAACTGTCTCAAAGTACCCGAAGTTTAAGGCATTATGACTTTTACATATTACAGTTATAAGGTACAATGTTATGAAAATGTGCAGGTACTATTACAAAACTTATCTACGACTCGAGTTGTGTTCCAGAGTCCGTCCAGTGAATTTATTTACTCACATTATTCCAAACAGACAGATATTTAAATTTGTATAAATCTAAATTACTCAACAGATAATGAACCTTACAACAAAGTGGTACAGAATAAAATTTAGCACTGCTTAAATTGGTATAGCCTTATTGAATTTGAACAGCAATGGCGCATAAAACCGTCAGTCTGTCAAAATACTTAACGAGATCTGCGCACACGCGCCCAGAGGAACCATAGAGTTGCTATTTGAAGCAGTAGATGCTTATATTGATTGACTATTATCTTCTTATATATAAAAATGAATCGCAAAATGTGTTGGTAAGCGCATAACTCGACAACGCCTGGACCAATTTGGCCAATTTTTTTTTAAATGTTCGTTGAGGTCCAAGAATGGTTCTTACGGCGAGAAAAAATCGAATAATTGCCGGGAAAACCCTAAAAAGAGCCCTTTTATTTTCCCATACAAACATTGTCTAACTAAAGTTACCTAATTTGAATTTCGAACGGGCAGGATGACGTCTGCCGGGACCGCTAGTAATAAATAACTATTAAGTATATATAAATAAATTAAACTAGAGACCGGCCCCGGCTTCGCACGGGTGCAATGTTGTTATTACTATATTACGCATACATTATACATAAAATAAAACATATAAAAGAATAAGTTATACTTATGAAGCTAAAATGTTCAGTTCAAATTAATACCTAAAGCGTTCCAAACCAATCAATTCATTAAATATTAGCACGCCGACTCTGTCTACGTCCGGCATTGTTCTGTAATTTATTTCAAGTTTGTTTAAGCGTGTTTCTTTAAATAACAATCAACGGTATAAAACAAAATGGTGGCAAAAAATCATCTCGTTAGTAACGATGCAAGATAAGTGTATGTATAGTCATATTCAACATGTTATTGACAGTTTTTGCTAGAATCTGTAGAAGGAATGAGAGCCGGTCATGTTGATAGGAATTTTAAAGCGTGTTTTATGGTGATTGACAGCAGTACTGTTGTATAATGTGATGAGATCATTTATAGTTAATAATGATTGAGATAAAAACTTGCTCGAAGTATAGAATAGTAAATGGTAACTGCATCTGCATATTCAGCTAGTTAAATTATAATACAATTCAGTGACTAGGTAAATAATGAACCGGTATTGCTAGATTTAGAAATATGACACTTATGCATTTAGAAATCACTAGAAGATAAAACCCAATTGTAATGAAAATGCAATTGTTATTGTTTTTTTACGTTAGTTCTGTTTATTTGGCAATTTAAACCGAAATAAACGATATGCCAGACTATATACTCTATCTAAAATATAACACGAAAAAATATACTTCTTATCTTATTTGAACAAACTTATATTTATTAAATTTTATATTCAAATGATTAATAAAATTCCATCAAACTTAATTATATTTTATATTCAAATAAAAGTAACGCGACAACAATAATACTTATGCAATATTCAACTTGTGATAAAAAATCTAAACGATCATTGTAAGTTCCATAAATCAAATCGTATTCATTTTGCAGGTCTACTTCATAATTAAGTAAGAAAAAACACATGTTTGTTATCTATGTAATTTATTTGTTTTTGTGCAATTAACGAGGTCAAGCGGAGGTCGGTCGTGGGCGGCGGATCAATCAGCCAACAGTTTTGCATAATAATGAATTATTGCTAAATGTTAAGTCTTTATGGATTTAAAGTCGTATAATTAAATTTTTGATGTTTGATTTGCGAGTGGTAGACCACGGTAAATTAATTAAAAGTTTAGCATGCTATTTAAAACAAGGTTAAAATATATTTAAAATTTATGGAGACAAGAAACGTATCTGGAAGCAGATTAACAAAGCAGTAAGCTTTATGTAGCTATACCTACAATATTTAATTTTATTAATTTAATTAAGTACTTCTAATATATAAAAATCTAGCGTCACAGTGTTTGTGGCCGCTCTTCTTAGAAACGGCTCGACCCATTTTTATCAAATTTTGTATGTAGGTTTAATTGGTAGGTATGATATTCAGCTAGTAAATATGATGTAGTTGGATTCAATTAAATACCTACTTAGATTTAATTCTCAGGAGAAAGAAAATTTAAAAGACTAGTATTATACGTTTACACAGCTTCCAGCCGGATTCACATCGAAACTATTTCAACTGAAAAAAGTAGTGTAAGTAAAATTCTCAGTAAAGCACATGCGACATTGTAAATCCGTCATCGCAGGCCATATTGGTTAGTATCGCTCGCGCGGGGCCTAAATGTGTCGACGCCGGCGAAAACTGCAGGATGCACCTACATGTGCATCTTAATGGGGTTCGGTGCAGTAACATACCAATCTCAGTCTAACATGGGAACTGTGCGTGAGAGATATGTGAGGGTACAGGGTCAAATATATGTCTACAAATGTTCTTAGAAAATTGGAATGTCTACACAATGATAGCATACAATAAATATGCGCCAGTATGTTATACTACGTTATTGTGTATATATATACTATGTATGTTTATATATTAAACGATATTTTTACGGTTGGAATAAGTATGAAATAAGCTAATTTCAATTCGTATCTTAACTTATGTATGATAGCATTATTAACTTGAGAATTGTACTACCTACTTGTCGTTATCGTTTGCATATAGGTATGTAAAAAGATTGTTTTGAGTGGGACACGAAAGATAGCGGGTTCAATTCACGTTGACCTGCTGTTCTGTGAATTGTACCAGATAAGACGGCACGTAAACTGATAAATAACCTACATATCATTCATCAAGCTTAATTAATCTAGTATTCTCAATTATCCCTTTAAAAGATAAGTCTAGAAATAGAAAAGCGTCTGACATGGGTTTGTTAAATATAGCCCTGAGTCGCCTAACATTAGTTGAGTTTACGCTACAGAGCCTTTTGTGTCTGCCCCTACCTGCTGGTGGTGACGTGACTGTAACTACAACGACTTGAATAATTATGTATTCTGTTCCCAACATTGTACTGAAATGTGAAGCTAATATTTCTAGCAAGAACTAGTGAACAAACCTTTAAAACCAAAAATCTCAAATGCGAAATAAAAACCAACAAACACTTAATGTAAAGATACATAACCTATACAATTACAAAATTGCGACCGTTACGTGTGTCTTGCGCAGAAACAAACATAGCGGCTATGCGCAAACGCATACCGACAAAGGCTGTCAATGTCACTATGACGTGCTTTGATGATGTTTGGGCACGCTACTGTGTAATGCCTTATTGACACAAGTGTGTATTGACGGACAGAGATATCGTGTCATATGAAAGTTGGATATCCTTAGTGTCATAGAAAGTTTCTTGATCAAATAGAGAATAGAGGCATCTTAGAAATTAAGTTGTTGTATTAAATAGTTTACATACAAAAACAAAAACAATACTTATGTAAGTATGTAAAAAAAATGACAATGCCAATCAAAAGTAACCCCTTAAGTTAAAATTTTACAGAGTCTGATTCTGAATTTTGCGCGGTCGTATCGTACCTACATACCTGCTGATCTTAATTCACATAATCGCAATGCCTGCATTTAATAAGACGCGTCTCGCAGCACACGAATTGAGTAGACAGATCAGCCTGCTCAAATTAATGTAATAACTCAGTCCCAGGGAAATTACACATTTGACGATATGCGTTACATAATGGCGCGAATGTTCACGTCGAGGCGTTTGTCTTTCTAATCGACCCTTTGGTGAAACTTGAAGATAATGAAGGAGTCAACATTTCGTGCAAAGTGCTACCAATTGTGAGCTATCACGTTACTGGCACGCGCCGCTGCGCAGGCAGGGCTGGCGAAATATTAGGTGTTGATAGTAGATAGGTACTTGTCTATGGTTTTTCAGAGACAAATGACAATATCTATACTAATATTATAAAGCTGAAGAGTTTGTTTGTTTGTTTGTTTGTTTGAACGCGCTAATCTCAGGAACTACTGGTTCGAATTCAAAAATTCTTTTTTTGTTGGATAGACCATTTATTGAGGAAGGCTTTAGGCTATATAACATCACGCTGCGACCAATAGGAGCGAAGAAACAGTGTAAAATATGTAAATAACGGGGAAAATATGAAGCCTTATGAAGAAGTGACAGAAGACTTTGACAGGTCTTTGACGAAACAATCCGACGGGCAGGACGACTTCTGCCGGGGCCGCTAGTATCAATATAAAATTGTATGGGCTTGACATACGCGAATGAAAAGTCACATATAGGTAAATTTTTGCATTCATTTCGTTGCTATTATCGATTGACACTTGTCTAGGGGCGAAAGAAGGAAGCATTTCGGCAGTATTGTCATGTTAATGTATCACGGGAGGCATTTAAACAAAAAGACAGAATACCTACGAATAGGTGGGACTTATATTATTTATTTAAAATCCTAACGGTAAAGAAAGAATGTTTAATCGATTTTTAATAATGATATAGAATGTAGGAGTATATATTAGGTATTCACACCGAATTCGTCAATTTGCAATAAGGAAAGCGATACATCGATTGTGTTTTACATGAACTATTTCGACCTGCTTTGGACCTTACTTAATTCAAATAAAAAACAAAATTTCATTAAAATGTAGGAATATTTTAAAGTAATGATAATAAAAACCTGAAAAGCGTTAATTAGTAGAAATGGCCTTTCAGAGAAGTTACATCTGTTGAATGAATTGTATATCGGCTTTGTCTTATAGCATTACCAATTAGCGTCACTAATTAGTAATATTACACGAACGATCAGATGTGTTGCCAGCCACGAAGTGAAAAGCTTTTTTAATGATAGGTTTGTTTTAATTATTCAAATAGATATCTATAGTTACTTAAATAGTAGTTTGTGAACTATTCCAAAAATTTTAATTTTTTTTTTTTTATTTAAGTATTCTTGACCTGGATGCTAAACGTCCATCAGTCGAAATAATAAAGAACAATTTTTCCTTACAACTACAAACTAAAATTATTCTAAATCAATTTTTCCTTACAATTACAAACTAAAATTATTCTAAATCAAATTTTTCCTAAAGTATTTACAATAAATTTAAAAGTAACCATGAAAAAAACACTATGCGATAATAAATCCTGTACACGGCGGGGAACACTTAGACCGTTTTCTTCCGAAATGTCAACCAACTCACACACTAATGTCAGTCTTTGTAACCTCCAAAAATTTTAATAAATTCAGGTGTTGCCTACTAGCAGAAATCCATTGAATTCGAGCCACTGTCTACATTGCCTGATGACTGGCAAAGAGGTTAGAACAAGTTTCGAGTTTAATGTTCTTTGAAATCTATTGAAGCATAGTTGGATCAACTTGGAAATTAGCAATGTAACATTTGAATAAAAAAAATACCCTTTTATACTGAATTCTTATAAAATTACTTATTGCGATACTAAAACGTGGATAATATTTTATTTCGACAGCCCTACTTGGTAACTATATCCCGGGTATTGCAGACAAGCCCGCACCCCGGCGTTGCGCGTTGCTTGCTCAGCTGATTACACGGCGAGCTGTTCGCACCCGGATAAAAACTACTGGATATAATGCAAAAAAGGACAAAACTTGGACACAGTTCAAGTTTATTTAACCCAGTTAAACATAATACACGTTAAGACTGAAATGGGTATAAGTACCGATTTATCAAAGCGAGTATAAGTATAACTTCTATAATTTTAACTACACATGGTGCTGCTCTGCTCGTCAGTTCTGTTAGCTTGAACTAGGCTTGATACGCTCGCGTGTCGTGATATTTCAAATGATCTATACTAATATTATAAAGCTGAAGATTTTGTTTGTTTGTTTGTTTGTTTGAACGCGCTAATCTCAGGAACTGCTGGTTCGAATTCAAAAATTCTGTTTTTGTTGGATAGACCATTTATCGAGGAAGGCTTTAGGCTATATAACATCACGCTGCGATATAATAGGAGCGAAGAAACAGTGGAAAATGTGTAAAAAAACGGGGAAAATATGCCTTATGATAGTAATTACTATTCCACGGGGACGAAGTCGCGGGCACAGCTAGTACTAATATAAACAGTTTGTTTAGTTTTAGTGCAACAAAGACAATGCTCGAGCGATGTTGTTTTTTTTTGTAATACATAGTACCTACCAACGTACCTACAAACTTTTTGGTTGCAAATCCCTACTCCCTACTAATATTATAAATGCGAAAGTAACTCTGTCTGTCTGTCTGTTACGCTTTCACGCTAAAACTATTGGACCGATTTAAATGTCATTTAGTACAAAGAAAGTCTGGAGCCTGAGAAAGGACATAAGCTACTTGTTAACCGACTGCAAAAAGGAGGAGTTCCACGCGGACGAAATCGCGGGCGGGCCGCTAGTAACTTATAAAATGTGACCTCTGCACATACCCTGGTTGTTGGGATGCGGTCCGATGTGGGCAGAACCGCAACTAGCAAACAAAGAACATTGAAGATTAGCCTACATACTAAACCTTACAACACAAGCTGTGTCAATCTATACAACTGCGCTATTGTGCAACAATAAGAAGTGAGTGTTCTTTAAGGGAAAAATAATATTATAATTTATGAAGGTGTCGGAGAGTAAACAGATCGTAATCGTATTTTATTAAACCACTTGGTCCGCAGTAGAAATTAATTACGATGATCGATTTAATCAGTAGCCAGTAATTTTAATTATGAATACCATTTGCCGAAACAATGCTTAGCGTCTAAATCTATCGACAATTGGATCTGATTTTATTATAGGCACCTAATCATTTTAGTAATAATTTGTAGTTAACCATCTACTTAAGCTGGTTAGTTGTGATAAACATGAATGCTAATCTCAAATAATAATAACAAATAATAGCCATGTTCTAACATTTATCGAGTTTATAATTGCCATTAATTGTATGCGAGTGCAAGGCTCGTAAAGCTAGGTTATACCGCAGGTTCAACGACAAACATCGGTGCGCCTGCGCCTACGCAGCGGTGGCTGTTTATGTGTCTGCGCAGAGACAATGGCACTGTTTATAGTGTTCATGTAAATACTTGTCTGTAGGCTGACGTGTCAGTACGAACACCAATATTTTGAAATACATTATCCGTTTTTTAGTCGTCGATTACCATAACTTCTTATAAATGCTTGAAAGGCAAAATAAAAATTATGTGCATATATAATGGCAGTGAAAAGCTTTTTTTTTTTACCTTTTTCACAAGCTTTAAATATTGAACCTTTGACTGTGCGTTGTACGTCTTTAGTTTCCTACACAACCTACAACGCCCAGTATGTTGATTCAAAAGAAAACGCAATATTCTAGTCATATCAAACGTCAAACAATTTGGTCGCCTTAATAATAATATACCTAGACCATATTGCTAAAATAGTATAGTTACCTAGTAGTAATATCGTACTATTTGACATACCAAGGTGATGCGGAGTGCCAACTTACAAAATTAACATCTTCTGACGGGATTATGTTAAACATGCTCTTCTGCGAACATTTTCATTTCTAGTTATGTGTTCTACAATGTAGGAACAAAGAGATATTCAATTTCCTGTGGTATTTTACTTTTGGAGGATAATATTGTATTTTAAAAGCGATACGTATTTACAATGGTAGACGTAAAGTGGATTGATCTGGAATCCGCTGGTGCAAGACCGAAGAAATAGTGGTGGTCTTATTATTATATTATTAGGTTATATACCTACATATATACTTACAGCAATGTAATCTCTGTTCCTGTGATAGGATTAAAGGATGTTATCTCTCAACGAGTACCTAATAAGTAGTAATAAGTCTTTAATAGTAAATATGCCATTAGAGTCAACTAAACAAGGTGCCCTCTCCTTTGATAATCAACCACACCTCTATTTCAAGGATTGCTTTCCCAAAACTTAGAGCGACACTGTAACGATGCGACGTGAACAGACAATAACGATTCTCCAAAGTATGTCCCATTTTGTCCATGTCCTATTTAATTCACCTGACCCATCTCACACTTTTAAAATCACTTACATTTCCCCAACTCAGCACACCGCAGCACGCAGCGGGTGCACTCGGGGGACCGAGTATTTTACACACGCTTTGAATGCAAACCGCTCACTCGGCATGCCCGCCACGCGTCGCCCCGTCCCACGGTCGAATTTATAGTGCCCAAATCAATTGGGTACGAGTGAGTGAATATTTTGTTGGTTTGTAATTTATGCTGTGGTCGTACTGTTTGTTTTTAAATGGAATTTTGAAATGAATTCTTATTAAGTACTCATCGCAATTGGTATGTGCATACGAAACGGATAAGGATAAATATCGTATTATTCATCATATAAAAATTCCTTACACAGAATGATGTATTTATTTAATGTAATAATCTAGGTTTTAGTATTATATTTCAATAATAATATTAAAGCTAAACTGCGTTTGCGAAATGATAGCTCAGCAGATCAAAAACGTTTAAATTATATCCCTACTATTTGCTTTTCAAAGAGGCTGACAACTAACAAGCCTCCAAACTCGCTAATAGCAAATAATGTGTTGCTGTTTGTCAATAATGATTTAATCGCGTGTTCGTTATGTTGGTAGTGTCGGTACTTCTTGTGTCGGCGCCGCCCACGCCGGCGCCCGCGCACATTCTAGTACCGATAGGACAATACAAAATAGTCCACCATAACCTAATCGTTAGTTTCTTGAAGGAAATGGAATGGAATGATTGGGTGAAAAGGAAATATTCGACTTTGCACGGATCCCTCACTTTTGCAAAAACTTCTATATACTAGTCTACGAGTATATACTTCTATATAATAGTCTGGAATAATGTAGCATTCAAATGGTGAACGATTTTTTTTTATCGCTCAGTAGTTTTTGAGTATATTCGTAACTTAAGCACATACAAATCTTAATTAGCTATATTTAGTTGCTTTTGCATTTTAAAAAGAACAAACATCCACGTTAATAATATTAGTATAATGTAATTGAGCTTGTCTATTTCATATAGATAGCTATCAATGTTAATCTTTCTTATAAATTCCCAATGTGAGAATATGTTTCTGAAACATAATATAATGCCACAGGTAGGTAAATAAATCAAAAGCAATATTACCTACCACATTCGCTTCTGTATTACTTTAGTCTTTGTAAAGTTCTTGTATTCGCCCACCACGGCTCTGTCACAACCGACCACTTTGCAAATAAGAGTACAGCCGACTGCAAAAGTACGGCTGTAAGCAAATATTATGTACTTGTATGTAATATAAACATAACGCAACGCCATGTCGTGAACCTACGCTGTACTTCCTTTAAATAAGGACCACCATGACGGTTGATAAATAAAGTAGATGCACAATGCATATTGTAGAATACTGCTTTGCCATGCCGCGGATAGAAAGTTGGAATGAAACAACTATAACGGATTTAACTCATTTATTTTCTTTTCTGACGTTTCGGAAGCTTTACAATTCCGATATTCGTAGCACGAGCTGATGAACTAAAGTGATTGAAAATGTAACATTACTTTTTGTGAATGTAAACGTAATTAGGAATCTCATGTTAGTATTAAGTCATTTACGGTACTTATGTCGCCTTAAACTATGTACTCGATTAGGTACCTTATTAAATTTGAAAAAAATAAAATATACTCAAACTCAACTCAAACTCAAATAATTATTTATTCAGGCTAGGCTCTTACAGGCACTTGTGAATGTCAACGTTAAAATTAATATTCTTTTTCGATTCAGCAAAAAAAAACCTCTTGAGAAGAATCGAGAATAAACTCAATGAGGTATAATTTTTTCAATATAATAATATTACAATTTCACTTAAGAATAAATTATGTACAAATTACAATATGTATGTACTTAATCTAATTACATTTT
Source organism: Polylopha cassiicola (assembly GCA_038024825.1). Classification (NCBI taxonomy): domain Eukaryota; kingdom Metazoa; phylum Arthropoda; class Insecta; order Lepidoptera; family Tortricidae; genus Polylopha; species Polylopha cassiicola. Next base: position 5,835,380 of record CP149044.1, on the reverse strand, counting down.
AAAAAAAATATAGGAGAAAATAAAAAAATCAAAAATAACAATAGGTACTGGAGATGTACATAAGGTCTCCAGATGTCAAAAGACTAAATTAAATTTACTGGAAATGTAAAGGTTTCCAGGAGTCAAATATAAAGTAAAATTACAGGAGAAAAAAAAAAAAAAAAAAAAACTACTGTCTCTACTATCTCTTTATTACGTTTCGTATGAGCGTTGAGCTTTCGACTCTTGATATTTCTTAAAATATAACCTACTAGCTTCTGCTCGCGGTACTAGCTTTTGCAGTCGGTTAAAAAGTAGCCTATGTCCTTTCTTAGGCTCCAGACTATCTTTGTACCAAATTTCATTTGAATCGGTCCAGTAGTTTTAGCGTGAAAGCGTAACAGACAGACAGAGTTACTTTCGCATTTATAATATTAGTAGGGACTAGCGACCCGTTCCGGCTTCACATGGGTGCTATAAACCTTCCTCTTGAATCAATCTATCTATTAAAAAATCCGTCGCGTAGTTTTAAAGATTTAAGCGTACATAGGAATATAGGGACAGAAATAGCGACTTTGTTTTATACTATGTACCTAGCGATATAACGTACTATTGTATTTGAGTGTTTGAGTGTACGTGTTGAATAATCATTTGACATCTGTTCTCGATTGACAGAATTATAATTGCGAGCAGCATTGGCCGTGTTCATCGTATGTAAATTAGGCACAGCCTGCGGCCTCGTCGTAGACAACTTCTTAATAAAATTTATGTTGTGACATTTTTTACTGTCAACAAGTTTCAACTACAAGCTGATTGGTTTGGACTTACCAAGTGGTGACGTGGGATGCTGATCTGTAAAGAAATAAACACACTTAATTATTGTAATCAAATTATTTTTAAATTCACGGAATTATACTTTGGAAGTAGACGGGAGACAGCATTTTTCTCTTATGTAGGTATATCTTATGCTATATATGTATACCCATTTCATTTTTTGGAATAAATAGCTGAACTGATATCTTAATTGGTTGGTGTGTGATTAAGTGAGTTAGTGGATAGTTCATACCCCAGTTTTTAATAATGTGTAATATTTACGGACCTGTTTTAATTTATAGATAGGTATAGCTACTAGTATGGTAACGAAATTCGACACGACAAAGTAAAACCCTCCTTCTAACATGAACTTGGCAGACAGATGGGATTGCAATCCTACTCTCACTGTAAATACCTACCTATATTTAACAATAGGTATTTGGTAACTTGATAATAACAGTGGAAAATAAATTTCCGATCTGTCACTGCACGGTGGTCCAGTAATAATCGTACACATGTTAACGGCATCCTGTTACCAGTCAATTACGGCGTTGTTTACGTTTGTTTACAGTTGTTTACTGGTGTTTACACGGTAAACAATAAAACAGTCGTTCGCCGCGTCGAGTGTGCGACTTCACAGTTCGATGGATTATTAATTTCGTGAGACACACTGGCTTTGTCTATGACGAATCCTTTAAACAATGCCATGACTCACAGGTGGAATTCTAAATTATTAAAAATTTTAGTTGACCATTCGTCCCAATCAGTTGCTTTTCATACCGAGGTTAGAATTAGTACTATAAATTTAAGTGACGCCACATTGTACCTAACTGTCCAATCGAATCTAAGATCTCCCTTCGCTCTGTGTGTGGAAAAAATCACTTTTTATAATAGGTACCTTCCTATGACAGAACCCCTGTAGTCATTTTACGAATTTTATTGGTTCGGTTCTGAATTTGCTGTTAATAGAGAACAATTTTCCTGTAAGCAGACGCATTTTCCATACTGTCTGTATGTCCCACAACCCAACATTAACGCGTATGGTCGTTAAACAGACTTAACGACGCGAGTTGCAACTCGCGACCGCATCCTGTCCACGACAACGACGCATTCATTCGCCGCGACGACCGAAGTTACCCGAACACTTCCGGAGAAAGTCGAGGATTCCCGAGCTCGCCCGAAGATTGCCGAGGAGACGTGTCGTAAAGGAACAGTTTCCGGATCGGGTGGCTCGTGGGAACTTTATGATTTGCCGTTGGTTTGGCTATAATGCATAGCGGTTTGCGGCTAGAAAATTTTCCATGTTAATTCCTGGTTGTCTGCATTGTGAACATTTTGGGATGGGTCAGTAAATACATTTTACTGATGCCTTGCAGTACTTTATACATTTTAGTAATTCCTCACGTTAGAGACTCAACTGCCGAGTAGGTAATCGTTTATCGGCCGATAAAATTCAAAAATAAAATTGATTGCGAAGGACGTACCGGTACAGTAAATATGAAGCGTATGTCGGGTCCCCATTAATTCCATTACCTCCTTCGCACAAGACCCTGGAGCGCCCCCACTCCCCCGTTTTGCCCACTCTGCCCACTTAGGGGTAATTAAAGCGAATTAGCGGATGGAGCGAACATTTTAACGTGATCAATTTGGGTTATTGGTAAAAATCGGTGTGAAGTTTCCACTACGTTTCGATTTTCGTGTTAATCTGGTTTTCCAACGGCTTCGGCTTACGTCGGGGGAATTTATGGAATACTTGGTCTAGCAATTCTATGTTTCACTGAGTATGCATGTGTGTGCGTATGTTGGTCCTGCTGTCAATAAACCTACTAAAAATATTACGGAGTAATATAAGAAAAAAGAACCTAACCAAATAAGATAAGATTCGTTAACAGCATTTTTAGACATTCCTATGCAAAATGTTAAAAATCAAACTCCGAACAATCAGGAGAAAGTTCAACACAGTCTGAAACTGAAATAACGAGTAAAAATAAACATTACAATGTTCCCTTTATCGTAAAGCTCCGGGAACGAATCTGCTCATTTCAGGCCCCGGGGATACAGGAGGTGCGAGTTTTAACATTATTAAAATGTGCCTCAAGTACCGCCAGTCGAGTTAAATAGATTAAGTACGGAAATTAACTCCATGGGCTTTAATATTATAAGTTTGACTTACTGGAACATGGGCTGATTATAATTTTGACGACAGTTAAGTACGGAAAGTTGATTGTTATGAGATTAATAAGATGATATATTTTGACGTTTTTCGATTAGTGAAATCACAATTAATGGAAAGTAACATTGTCATATTATTTTCTTTAAATTTTACAATTTAAGATTGTAGGTACTTATTATGACAATTAGCAAGTTTAATCGCGCACCTATTCTTTAAATTGTTGGAGTGAGATTTTTGTTGTAATTTTCTCCATCATCTAACAAAGCAAAAAGTTAGGATTACCTAGTATACAATAGTAATTGTCTTATGACATAAAAACCAATGCACTCTTATTCTTGATTTTAGAAAAAGAAAACTTTATATAGCTAGAGCCACTTAATTTTGCATCATTACTACTGAAAATCAATTATAACATGTCCGAAACTCGTATTTAGCGCCGGTTTCAACAAAATCAGCATATTCTCACACCCGGAGTTAACTCGGATGATGGGATTACCGGCCTAGGGAAGGCCCTGAATTATTTCCATACATTAGTCGGATTTCAAATAGTTCTAACGCTTAGTAATTATTGCTATGTGGTTAACACACGATTTGACTTGCATGAGAGTGTGTGATTAGGGTTTCCGAGGATTCGTGGAATATATTGCGAGAAACGAATTCCGAAGTTGTGGTTGTGTCCCTTTCTGATCATCTATTCGGTGCTGAAGAGGGAAAAGGATAGAGTATTCGGAACATCAGATTTGGATGTCTAGGACAGATTACTCACGTCATTTGGAAAAGGAATTTTACCCCAATAACAGGCAACTGGAATAAGGATAATTTTATGTGTTGGAGTAAAATATACCGTATTTACTCTAAAATGAGAAGAAAATAACTTTGAAATGTAAGGAATCGGTCTTTAATATAGCATAAGAAGAATTTTTTTAATAGTTTTCAAACTTAAATGTACTGTAGCTCTGCAATATTGAACTAGTTGATAATAGAAAACCTGGGTACCTATTTACAAAATAAAATTCCAAGTAAGTACTTAATAGAAACCTAGTCCATCCTAAATCCTAATACCAAGATAAACCCACAGCTAAATCAAAAGTTCCCCATCGATTTTTTATTATTGTGACAAGAGAGGTTTTCGATTGTATTTTTTGCCTCGCACACTCGTATTACCAGATTACCATTAGTTCCGAACATAAAAGCATTTAAATATACTTTTCTTTTTTTATACACTCTCCACATCACTTTGACGCGTCATTTGACGACTTGACAATCGGCCAAAATTGTTCCTTTCATTTGTTCACACTCAATTTAATGCACGTAAATTCTATGGACATTCAGGGTTGTCAAATTTCTTGAATAGACTAAATTAATAACAATAGGAATGACCATTATTAGAGTAGGCATGTGTAATATTTTTTGTGGTTTAACTAGTCTGATATTTTAAAAAAAACTTAGGCAATACGTACCTATACATCCCTACTAATATTATAAATGCGAAAGTAGCTCTGTCTGTCTGTCTGTCTGTCTGTCTGTTACGCTTTCACGCTAAAGCTACTGGATCGATTTAAATGAAATTTGGCACAAAGAAAGTCTGGAGCCTGAGAAAGGACATAGGCTACTTTTTAACCGACTGCAAAAAAAGAAGAGTTCCACGCGGACGAAGTCGCGGGCAGAAGCTAGTTATCAATATATTAAAAACTAGCTGTCCGCCCGGCTTCGCACGGATCATCTTTTTTTTATAGCAAATGTTACTCGGGAATAGTGTAGCTTCCCAACAGTGCACACAAACACGATATAATTAAGACAAATGATAACTATAATTGAAACAAATGATTACAATAATAAATGAAATAATGTGCTTTAATACTGACTTAAGAAAAGTTACTTCACTATACTACCTTCTCATAATATATCGAGCTGGAGAAATCCAAAGTTATAAAAAAAACAATTGAAAAATTAACAGCGTAATAGAGTAAACAAAATCAGCAATTAATTAATTCCCTTAGCACCTTGTCAAAGGCATCCCTAACTTCTCTATTAAATGAGTTCACAATAGGACACAATGGGTACAACACCACAATATTGTTATCAGAGCCGACGTATTGCCAAACAATTGGCGCATTAGGCGCCTTTCACTGCGTCTTAAACACTACTGTTCAACAATTTCTTGTTATCATAGCATGTTCTCGCTGTTCTCTTCGATACGATATTTCATATATTTAAGACGAGATCCTTAAGGAGGTTAGACGCTTTATATAATATATTATGAGCTAAAACCTGAAAGATATCAGTTTTAGCTTTGTAAGCAGCAACGTTTCGTATGTTATTGATGACTGAGAAAACTAAAGAAAATGACTTAAATGACCTAATCTAGTTTTTATGGCGTTTTGCGTGGTGTACCTAAGAGGTCATCCATAAATCATGTCTCATGATTTTCTCCCTTCCCCTTAGTCACATTTACTTTTAATATTACGTTTGCTATGAACCCTAAGGGTTACGACCTTTTCACTGGTTTCAATAAAACCTAGACTACATATTGTGGTCTCACAGTCGGTTATTTATAAAATTTGAAGCCTACTTGTAACTTTTACGCCATGCAATTACATAATTAGTGTTGTTATTTATTAGTTTATGAAGATTAAAAATAATTTACGTTTAAATGAACTGCAGTATGGAAACACGAGTACCCGACTATAACATTTTTTGCGTCGCATTAAGCTACATTCACGACTCTCCACAAAGGGCCTGCCACTTGCGACTGTCGCTTTATTCTGAAATCCGTACATCTGTCACTAATCCGGACTGATTTAATAAAACTCCTTAACGCCTTTGTGATGTTTCTTAAGAATACTGCAGTTGGCGTTTTTGTTGCGACCCACTTCGTTATTATGGAAATATGATTTTAGTATAAAGAAAGGAAGTGCATTGTTGGAGAGGTTCATTATAAATTAAATATACTAACATTCGTTATACTACTTTAACAGTTCATTTAGTTTACGATCTGTTTTATGAATGGGTAATTATACCTCCTTCAATCTACATACATAGATAAAAGGAGAAGCTGACTTAATGTCTGACATATGAACGCGGAACCTAAATTTGAAGGGTTAGAAACATGAAATTTTGCACAAGAGTAGGGGGCAGAAGCTAGTTATTCATATTATTCATATTATTATTATTTTCGGAAGTTGCAATTGCCTCAACCGCACTACTCGTATGCAAATAATGAAAGCCACAGGAATTGGTGTAGATACATCCAGGACTCTTTCACAGACAGTGAACTATTCCGAGTATTAGGTACTTACCTATAGAAAAGATAATATGTATTAGGTATTTCCACCGATGTGCACTTACCTATATTACACTTACAAAGTATCTCGCACATACTTATAATACAATGCCCGCCTTTAGCAGTTATTTACAAAAACGACGGCAATTAATACCCGTCAGGGTTTATTTAGGAGCGATGAGTCGCATCATCTGCGGCCGGAATGTGTGAATCACATTACGCTATTCCAATTAAATAATTTGTTATTTTTATATTAAGAGAAAAACGGTAATCAGAAGCCGTGTGCTTAATTTTAATGGAAACTTGTATTTATTTATCATAAAGGTACAACATGCTGAGCTCTGCCCAAAAACAATTAATTATTTGTTAAAAAAAACGTAAAATTTTAATAATATCAAAAAATGCTGGCTGGTGTTTAATCCATGGCAAAAAAAAATACGACATGGCGCTGTCTTGGTTTCTATTGAATATTGTTTTCAAATACAATTACTATTTATTATTATAATTGGAGATAAAATTAGGTATTAAATTTTAAAAATATAAAAAGACCATATTATATTGTAGGTACCTTGGGTAATTAGTTATATTTTACACAATGATAACATTGTTACTAATATAAAATATATTATAGGGGCGTAATCCGTCCAGTTCGCTACGTAGCTTATCTGAGTTAATTAACATATAGTATGTCATTTTTGTATAAAAAAATTACATGTAAACACATGTTATCTTGTGTTCAAATAACAACAAACAAATGCAGCATGTCAAAATATTTAAATAAATGCGAATGCAAATCCTGTCTGACTGTCTGTTTATAATCGGCAGTTTATTTTATAATTAGGTATTAGCTGATGCTTTTACGATTATTAGAAAATAGAACAAAATAACTAGGTAAGTACCGGATTTAACTCACTATATCAATTCTGATGCTAACTTTTCGATAACTTGATTTTGATTTTGGATTGTAGTGGAATCTCAAATGGGTATTAAATTAGTAGGTATCTGGGCAAGTAAGTTTTTGCAAATTCTCGAAGTACAATTTGTAGTTAAACAAAATTGCTGACAATAGCGAATTATTGTTTAAATAGCATAAAACTTTTAAAGATTTCTGAACAAACCAGAATAAGATTTCACAATCTTGTCCACATCAGCTTTTACGATCTCGCTGATCGCTTCACTGTGAATATAATCGTTGACATTTATAACTTAATCCTGGCAACACAATTAAATAACTATTTCATCGCGGAGCATTATTCAGGGAAGAGCAAATAGGGGCCCGGCTGCTCGCCAAATGTTGATCAAATGCTGGTGATGGATGCAAGCGGCTAATGACGGAATGATTACAATTATAAACGTAGTTCTTAAATGCATCGAGTGTTTATATAAAACTGAGGCACCAGGATATCAAAGACCATTAGAAAATATACAAAAAGCACGCTATAAATCAAGGTGCTAAAATTACAATACGACAAAATAAAGATACTTTTAAACTCACGTACTCACTGTTGAGTAAATGCGCAAAGTAATTTAGGCCACGGAATGACTGCCGCTAAATTCAATGTTTTATTATCTGTGCTCGTCGAGCAACACCGCGCTGTCATCTGTCTCTCGTCACGACAATATGGCGGACCGACAGGACATTGACTAATTCGCGGTCCATACCACGCGCACTAGAATAATTAGCTCTCACGAATGCAGCTAATTTAGCCGGCTATCAAATGAAAACCGCCCGAGAATACTGCCACTAACAAAACAGCTCGTTGCAATATTACACCTCGTACCTACACGCATCCGTTCGATTCTAAATATACCTACTCCCCGCGTCCGCTAGCAATATGAGCCTTAGTTAACATAACAAGAAAACAATTCACTTTTAAATCACAACTCTATCACTTTCTAATAAGGTCACAATTGGAATGAAAAAGGTTTATGAAGTGATTCCAGAAGCAGAACATTATGATAACAAAATAAAAAAATTAAACATTCGAAATTTAAATATCATTTGAAAGTAATGTTACCATGTACTCGGTCACATCGACACCGGATATGCAACCTAAGCTCTATGGTCTAGAGTTTCTTGTTAAACGTTTTAAAATTCGAATGTTTATTTAAAGTGCGTTCGGAAACGGGCGTCGATGAACAAATTTATCTGTTTGTATGCAAACGCACGCATACGACTGTCAGATTGATGGATATTGTAAATAAGATAACCGGCCTCGTTAGACCACTGAATACGACGACTGTTTCCTTAACAAGCTCTGCAATTTCACGATTGTCGATACGAATCGATCGACTTGTCAACCTCAAATGACATGTGTTTATAGAGCTTGACAAATTTATTTTGCACTTCGTAAACTCGTTGGTCGTATAGATTAATGTTATAAATCTGAACACGTTTCCGTTTGATACGGTGTAATATAACTTTGTTTTCTTATCGATATTTCTTATCTTTTCATCCAACGTATTGATTTGATGTTTGCTGCTGTAAGCCAACTACTGTAATAGATAAACATAAGTTATGATTTCGAATGCTTCTGGCTATAAATTGAATTGAATCGACTTCATTTGAGTTTCGATTTATTTGATTTCACGTAACTTTCGCCAGATCAAAGAGCGTCTGGTGAAGTTCCTAAGTAGGTATATAAACAAACCACTTGTTCGTGCAGAAATGTGATGAGAAATTCAATTTTCTACCAAAATAGTTTTCAAAGGGTGTTGACAAATAAAAATGATTTGTGTTCATCATAGTGATGTTCTATTTATTTGCTGATTAAGATAATATTTCCTTACTTGATACAGGTAAGTAAGACAAAAAAAAAACGGATGCAACTGTGGAACATGGCTAGTTACCAATAAACAAAATTGTATAGATTGAAATGAAACAACTATTAACGGATTTAACTAGAATATTTAAAAAAAATAATGTACTTACTTATTTACTTCATTGTTCAGTTCAGCCAGTCGTCTATATTCAAATTCTAAAAATATAAGTAAGTACTTTATTACATTATATTTTTTAATTAGGTTAATTATTATTTATGGTCACCAGATGATTCCTACAATAAATTTGTAGGTTATGTACACCGAAACGAAATAGGAATGAAGTTATGTTTAAATATTATATTTAAATGTCCTTATTAAAGGGTATAAGTACAAGTATAATGACACTAAATTAAGAACAATGAAACATACTAAAGTATAGATCAATCATCCACGGGGCAAGTGGCTGCGCCCGCGCCGCCTCCATCCATCATTTAGTATGTCATTGCTTTATTTACCGCATTATTCTAAATACATCCTAATTTATGATACTTATTTGAAACGTTGATATCGCTGCCGAAAGATAAAGTGATATAATTTATTATATTTGTATGTCTATTCTTTATATTTTATGTTTACTTAAATTATTCAAGAGATATTCAAATAAATATATATTATAGGTAAGTATAGGAAACATTTTAATCTTCGTCTGTGTTGACGACAGGAACGCAACTGACCTTTTTGAACAATGTACTTTTAATAGATATTTTATACTTTTTTAATATATTGTTCTTTTGTTCTTATTACTTTTTTCGCTGTCATTAAATATAGTTGTTTAAGTAAGCTCTGTCTCTAATTGTATACCTATCGCTATGATCCGAAACAGTCTGCGTGTATTAGTATTTTGGATAGATTAGATTATGCATTAATTATCGCCACCATACTAATTTCCACCCTTTTCACCCCTTAAGGGATGATATCCGTGATGAAAACTATTCCTTATAATTCCTCAGAACTGAAACTATCTCTGTAGCAAATTCTATCTAAATTGGAACAACCACACAGAAATAATAAGTATCCCTACTAATATTATAAATGCGAAAGTAACTCTGTCTATCTGTCTGTCTGTTACGCTTTCACGCTAAAACTACTGGACCGATTTAAATGAAATTTGGTACAAAGAAAGTCTGGAGTCTGAGAAAGGACATAGGCTACTTTTTAACCGACTGCAAAAAAGGAGTTCCACGCGGACGAAGTCGCGGGCAGTAGCTAGTATTAAATAAGTATTTTTTTTATAATCTAAGGGTTCATCGTTTAGAGCATAACCGACTGAGTTATTTTCGCATTTATAATATAAGTTGGTATTAAATAGACGTAGTTTCCGATTGAATAGATAAATCCTCTATTCGTTACTACTAATAATATTAGTTTTACTTTTATTGGATCGTGGACTAAGGAAGCGATCCGTCTTCAGCCGTCCTCGCGTCACCCTCGGCGCGGCGGCAATACGTCCTTAACGTATTTATTGGACCCAAAGAAATAATAACGTGTTGAAAGTAGTTTCCGTATCTATTTTTTGTGTGTCACGCATAGAATATGAAAAGAAAATTAAATAAACTCGAGGAAAGAAACTAATAACCAATGAACCTAATATTTTTCTAAATATCTTTTTAAAAACCTATACTTAGGTACGTATTTTTTTAAATCGATTCTTGCAGGAGTCTAATTTACACCAGCTTCCATTTATAAGAGAACATTAAAAACAGAGCAGTCAATGCATTCCATTTTCGAACTGTTTTGAAGTCGATAAACCTGTCAAATGTAACTGGCCAGTAACTTTATTAAACAAAGCGCGCATATTTAATTTTAAGCTTTAAGTCTCTTATAATACGATTGAGAATAGTTTGAGGATGGGAGGATGATCTGTTTTAGATGTAAAGACAAAGTTTGAGGTGTGGAATAAAGCGTTAGTGTTGGCCGTAAACTGTGGACTCAATCAAAACGATTCTGAGCGGATAGTTTCAATAGAGTTAAGGAACAAATAGATGTGAACTAACTTTGTAATTTATAATGCCAGTCTTATGTACTTTGTGTAATCATACTGGCGAAAATTTAGTTATTGGTACCCTATATAATTAATGAACTAATTACGCGTCCTTTTCCAAAGTTTTATTGTCATGCATATAACCTAATCTAAACTATATAATTATGTACTCTAAGTGCAGTTTAAGAACAGCTTAGATAATAATATAATAAACAATATGTATCATTAAAGTTGATAAACAGTGATTGAATAAGAAAACATACAAATTAACAGTAAGTAAACATAAACAACAATGAAGTATTTATTTTATGTATTGTATAGGGAGAAATAATTTTCCTCCACTTTGACCTGATACAACTTTAAACAATAACATGAACATAAAAGTAAGTTTAAAATAAACTAAATTAGTCAAGTTCTGAAGCCCTGTCTTACACGCACCAAGTGCAACAATCAGTCAGGTGGATGCATTTTGAGCATTCTATTCGTAGCCGAGCATGTGCCGGGTAAATAGTGCAATCGACAGTGACGCGCCGACCACTGAGATTACTCGAATCTTCTATAGAGAACAATTACTTCTAACTTTATCTGTGGTTCTGCAAATAGGTGCTATGTTTCCATTGGAATTCGAACGTTGTTGTTGATACAAAGTCCTTTTGAAAATGTTGTTCCCAAGTAAATACATATGAGTAGGTAATGAACTCCTGCCTGCGACTTCGTCTATGCCAGATTAGTAATTCGTTTTACCCCCTATGGGGGTGAATTTCCAAATCCTTACTTAGTGCTCCCCATATTATGAAAGGTACTCCTGTGCAAAATTAATAGAGTCTCAATTACAAATGAAAGATAAAAAGGAAGATAGTTAGCATGATAGGTTCGGTACCTATCATGTTAACTATTTTCCTATTCTACCAAATTATTAACAACTAGTTAATTAAACTAATACTCAGCATAACTTAGCAACTAGAACGTAATACACAAGGTAAATGTATGAAATCTATATTATGACATCAAATTCCAGATTTAGGTAACTAGGTACCTTATTGAGTTCAGCCCAAATCACTCAAAGTAAGCACTCACAGTCTCAGCTTACGAACTGATGAGTCTCACTTCACCTCCATCGGCCGTCCACGCCATCACGCCGTCAGTAAATCTAAATTTGCTTTTCCCAGCCCAGCGAGCCGATAAAAGCGTTTGATGACTGTCATTCTATCCCAAATTGGAATTCTATTGCACTGGTTGCCTGAAGTGTCTTATCCTATTGTCACTTTGACTTTAACTGAGCTTACAAAGCCTATAGTAATACCACAGGCATTGTAAGCTGTACCACCGAAATTTTTGGTGCATGTTTCTTATTCTTGTTTGGTAACGCAGTTTTACAATTCAATAAGTCATTAATTTACTCTTAAGATATAAAATAAGACCAAAAAAATAAAATCGACAGGACTAGGATTAGATTTTTACCTTTTATAAATACGGTAGGTAGGTATGTGTTCTCCTGATATTTTACACAAGTTTGTATATATAAAATGAGAAGCTGATTTGATGACTCATATATCAACGCAGGGCCTAAAGTATTAAGTTTAGAAGCTTGAAATTTTGCACAGGGATTCTTTTTACACAGGAGAGCATGAAGAAAGGATTTATGAAAATTTAACCTACAAAGGAGTGCGCAGACGAAGCTGTGAGCAGAAACTAGTCTGCCAATCATCAGCTCAGTCTACTACGAATATTGAAATTGTAAAGTTCCAAAAACGTTACCTTAAAACATTATAGGTACGTTAGTTAAATCCGTTATACCTGATCCACTCAGCGGAGCAAGTAGCAGCCTCAAATCTAAATTGATAGTTCCTAAGATGATCACATCCTGTGCCGGTTTGTCACTGTCTCGTTACGTGGCGCAACACTGGTTAATATCGGTGGCCGATCCATCATCCTTGATTGTCGTCGGTGACAACACGCGTGGGAGTGTGTAGCCCAACCTTTGCACTGCGACCCTTTCGTTTTGATACCTATCTGGGCCCTAGACAAATGCCAATCGATAGTAGTAATCTAGGAGCCTAGACAAGATGCCAACGTTCAACGTTAACGTTAAACGAAACGACCAAAATGTATGGGATTTGACATAGTGACGTACATTATAATCTTCCGCGGATGTCAAATCCCATACGTTAACGTTGAACGTTGGCACCTTGTCTAGGGCCCCTAGTAGTAATGCATTGATATACGCGAATCAGAAAATTGACCAAGTGACTTTTTGCTCCAGTATGTCAACTCCATACGGTTTTGCAATTGTTTCGTTCGGTTCCCATTATCGATTGGCACTTATCTAAGGGTGTATCACTCGTGTTGAATAAAGTCAATTCTAGACTAGGCGTGTGTTAATCCATCAGCTCAACTATAACCTTTTTAAAATGAAATCAGTTATGTTAAGCAATGGATTTAAAACGAACCACTGTTGCTGAAGTGTCTTAAGAAGTGGCTGATAACAACTTTATTCTATCCTAAAAACATCGCTTTTTGAGACTCTAAATTAGGGAATATCTCATGTTATCCCGGTGTATCATTAAATACAGTACAGTTAGTAGAACACACAATTATTGTATTAGGTTTGTAATCATTTTCTAAATCTTTATATGTTCTTTACCCAAAAAGACCTTTATCACTCAAATGCCACCCTTGAAGAACAATTACCGAACTCATTGTCATGTTAACCTGCTTAAGCTACCCTGAACTAAGGCAGGGTAGGGTCATTTACATGCGTTTAGCTGCTCCCCAATTACCCTGAACTGCACATGCCATATAAGTAAGTAATTAGGTGGGGCTTAACGACGGATTAAAGTGACCTTCGAAGGTTAAGTGCCTTATTGTATCTTGAATATATGTATATAGTAAGTAAAGTCTAAGTAAGAATGAACTTTGAAGTGGTTTTTAGCTTAGTATAACTATAGGTTGTGCAAACTTTGCTTAGTATTTAATAACCCTACTTACATTAATCTAAATATTGTTTGTAATAAAACTAAAAAAGACGTTACTCCCTGAATACCAATCTTATTATTGTTACATTGATGCGGCGTGGTAGATGGAGCTCATTCTACACTAACATCTAGCGGATTTTTTAGTATGCGGCTGTCATATAACTGTAAGGTTTGAATTTGACATGAAAAACTAATTAAGGGTGTTTCTTTGAGTTGCTATATAAATTCTATTAGGTTATAAAATATATACTTAACTTGAAACTAGTTAGTAAATACGAAACGAAACGAGATTTTTTCAAATAATACTTACCGAACAACAAAGGACCCTAACGTTCAAGTTATATGGAGAACATTTTGACACACGACCAGACAAGGCAATAAAAGTTGAAGCGGCTGTCAATGCGATGTTCTATATATTTATCCAAGCTCCGCAATACCGCCGAAGTTGCCAACCTGAACGAACGTGATGGGAAATATATTAAAAGTTCTGATGAGTACCCACAATGTCGTTTGTATGAGGGATGAGGACTTGTAAGTAAGAGGAGTTCTGAGTCATGTTAGATGCTGGCTTTGAGTGCATCTGTGATAAGAACAAAGGTACATACTTATCTTCGAGCATTTTCGTTCGTGTTTTTTTTGTGTTAAATAGCGTAAATGCAATGCAATCGCATGAGACTGCATTAGGTTAGGACAACAATCGATCTCAAAATTATCATTGTATATAGATTAACTTAATTGGTATGAAAGTGCAACTAGGTAGACACTACGAAGTAAGTAATAATATTGGGTTGAGAGTCTTAAGTTTGGTAAAGTGTAACGTTTATGCAATTTAATAAGAAACTCTACCTGCACTTGAACAATTTGTCTACGCGTTTTACTATCACTAATTTATGAACAAGTGCCGCTACGATCAAAGACCACAAATACAAACATCAATATGACATAGTTGCATACATCACTGCCGGTTCCACTCGAAGCCTCCCGCCTACGACGATGACGGTCCAAATAGAGCCTCCGGCCTCCGTGCCTCTTTCGTGTTTGTTCGGATGACTCGCGGGGACAAGTGCTGGTTTGATTGTGACCACTTCAAAATTAGTAACATGACATTTCCCAAACACTTCGTTTTGAGTGACATTTGGAAATTTTACAACCTACGTAAATAAACGGTCGTGACTGTTTCTTTGTTTCCATTTTGCTTTTTATGTTGTAAGAATTTTGTAGTTTTAGGCAACTATAATGGGAAATATATTTTTTTTAGGATCATTATTTATATAGGTATCATAAAGTAAGTACTTACCTGATGAAATATTTTTGGATAATTCACACTAGGTAATTAATTTAGTCCCAATAGAAATATTAATAGTTATCTGAGCCAAACTACATTTTAATTTGTAGATATATATTACCCTCGAATTTAGGGAAACCCCGCGTAGAAACGTGCAATTACAATTACGACAACATAAAAAAAGAATATACAATTTTAGTCCATCAATGTTTGGGTTCTCGATACACTTTTAGTAATGCTAATTTATATAGATTCTAGACTGATTTACAGTTTCCTTCTATACCCATTATGCGTACGCCTGCGTTAGTCAATGCTTGTGCAGCGGAACAGCGCTGCTGCGTGATTGTTGATTGCATCAACCTGTTCGTTAGTGACCACATGTGCATCTGGTTTAATCATCTAAACTGATGTTTAGTCTGCGTGTGAGCAAGGTGATATAAACCTTAATGCACCGTAATAATGAATACGTTAAAGTACTTCAGAACGCTAGGAACTATGATGTTATTTGACAGTGCAATGTCGTTACCTTGTCATTTGATTTAAACCTTTATAGGTGTATGTATAAGTCTTCGATTTGTGTCAAAAGTGGCTTCTTTAGTAAGTATGCACTCATAATAAGTAGGTAAATAGAAAATTAGATATCACTACCGATTAGCGACTATATACTTATTGTTTAATCTTTTCATGTTTTTCAGGCGTAATATATAACTTGATCACGTATTATATAACTTGTCTGAATATAAAAAAATGTGTTTCAAAAAAATATTCACGTAATTTTGTCGGAAAATCTTTTTAATAACGCCATTAAACTAAAGCACTCGACGCCACAAGTGTCTAAAACATCGAGATACGATTATTTTCTAAATTATATAGGTACCTACCTACCTACCTTACATATATACAAATCAGGAGATATACCTAAAGGAGAATATAATCATAAATAAATAATTAAACGTACACTCCTGACTTGTGAACATCAAAGTATCGTAATGAATACGATTCTCGTCGCAATTTTCCGTATGGCGCATATTTCAGACTGTAACAAACAAGATGTAATCGTGTGTAGTATGATTTCTTTAAATTATTGGATACTCAGTCAAAGGCGAGGCGGGGTCTTAGGAAGGGATCCTGTAATAAAATAACCACGGTGTCGCGTCGCATTATCAGATTTTTTTCAGCGAGGCTACGAAATACGAGTTTTTTTTGGTACCTATTAGGTAAATAACGGATATGTTTAATATTATGAATGATAGAAGTAGTTCGAAAAAATGCTAAACAACATAATGTGTAGGTAGTTAGTCATTAGTCTAGAAACGGATCTACGTTTTCCAAAATGTACTTAATACAAATAATCAGGGTCACAATAATTATAAATCAATCTCGATCCATTTTACGTATACAACTATATATAGAAATAAAACCAATCACCAAAATGTATGTAAGCATCACTGCACCAAATTGGATGATTTTATGTGTAAAAATATTACTATTAAAATTAGATAAGGTATGACCATACAACGACAACATGTTCTCGACAAGCAAAAGGTTCGTCGTTACGATATTATTTTGCTATCGACATGTAGAAATAAGAGACGACATCGACAACGTTGTGCACAACGTTGATTTTTGACAGATCATCGAGAGAATAAGACGATATCGACATGACGAGATGTCGACTCGACAATTCATCATAGCCTCGCAGGTCTGCTAGTCTATACTCTATAGATACTAATAAATATAATAAAGAGAAACTCTGATTGTTTGTTTGTTTGGATTGAATAGGCTCCAAAACGACTGGACCGATTTGAAAAAATCTTTCTTTGTTGGGAAGCTGCACTATTCCCGAGTGACATAGGCTATAAAAAAAGTATCCGTGCTAAGTCGGGGCGGGTCAGCTAGTTCATTTATAAAAAACGGTAAGATCAAAATACGTAAAAAACGCAACCCGCCCAGTTTATAGCCCACCAGATCTAACATAGAAAAAAATACAGTATCAAGTAAATATGAAATTTGAGTGGTGAATTGAGGCGACGCGTGTGCCTAATGCGAGGTGACGCCCGAATCAATTTGTAGGGACGGGCCTGCTAGAATTGTGTTATGTGGAGAAAATGATATTTGATAGGTCTCTACCGAAGGACGGCGGGTTTTTGGGGGTAAAATATATGAAACATGCTTTAGAAATTTAAGCATGTCGTGAAATTGAGTGTTCATATAATTTGTAGAACAGGAAGTCATTTTTTTTTTTAATGAATACATTAACATAGTTTATTAGTTATGATATTAACGTAAATGAAATAAAATAAAAATACGCGAGTTAAATCCATTAATAGTTGTTTCATTCAAATGTTTTATAACCGCGAAGGCATCAATAATTAAATATTATGATATTAGGTTTACGGTTAAGGAATAGATGTGAAGTTAGCAATTCTAAAAAATGATATTGTAATACATTATGTAATATGTGCTTAGAAGAGAGTACAGAGGTCAGTTTAGACGTGACGTAAGCATGCTGTATGTGGCAGGGAACTTTGTTATTTTGAGTTTTTATGACTTTTACTTAGAGTGGTCTTTATGAGCCCTTACTTTACCTATAGAGTGATACCTACATCATTATATAATGATTACTTGAATTATATATAAGACTTTTTTTTTTTGACGACTTAAATACATATATAAATTATAGTCACTGTAAAGTTTTTATAATTAATAAATAAATAAATAGCTTGGATATTTCACACCAATTGATCTAGTCCCAAACTAAACAAAGCTTGTACTATGGGTACTAGACAACGGATAAACATACATAAATACATATAAGACATCCAAGACCCAGGTGCAGATGCCAGTGCTCATCACATTGACATTTATCCCTAGCAGGATTGGAACCCGCAACCTCCGGTTTCGTAGTCAGGGGCTCTGACCACTAGACCAACAGGCCGTAAATTTTTCGTAATTGTTCTGTTCTAATGTGCAATAACAGCAAAAACATTATATTATCACCGTTAACCACCAAACCAAATTTTAACCAAGTCAATTCTATATACCTAAATGATACTGACAAACAAATCAACAGATCCAATCTAATTCTAAGGTCACAGTCAGTGGGTCGCGTTACAACACGACTCATTCGGACAGACAGTAATGCGAATTACATTATAGTTTATGTTTGAGAACCAAGTTCCTCTCAGACCCTTCGTGCTCAGATATAGTATAAAATTACTATGTAAGTTTTTTAATTAAATGATTTACAATTGGATACATATTATATAGGTACCTGCGTTTTATATTTTATTGCACATTAAATTATAGATTTTAAAACTTTAGCTTTTGTATATTAATCATTTTATATTTCATTGCTAATTCCATCTTAAATATATTTGCAGACAGATCTTGAGACAGGGTCCTCAACCTACCCCTTTTGTTATAAAATAATAAAAAGATTCTTAAATTATTCAACATAGTAACCTGAAACAAAGATTCTCGATATGAAAAAATCTTTTGTGAAAATCCGTCGTCTTCATTCTAATTGGCAATTAACACTCGTAGAGTCGAGTTTCTTTGGGAGAAGAAGTTGTGTAAAGTTTTATGTTTCATGTAGCAACCCGGCAGACGGTGCTGTTAATTAGCCAGTCCTCCCTATAACGAGTTGTTTTGCTGATACTTTTAACGTGACAAAACGTGGGTTGTGAACGACCTGACAACTTTGGTGAACTTGGCGTATTTTACATGTCTTGAAAGTTACAGGAGAGTTTCAGAACGTACGTGTACTGACGCATTGGAAAATTGGCATCGGTCAACGAAAATATAATCTACTAGCTGTCCGCCCCGGCTTCGCACGGATCTTTTTTTATAGCCTATATCACTCGGGAATAGTGTAGCTTCCCAACAGTGAAAGAATTTTTGAAAACAAACAAACAAACCTTTCCTTTTTTTTTTTTTTTTTTTTTTCGAACTGAATACTGAAGCGCAGTTGGCCAGCTAATGGGCCTTCACTGCAAAACCGGACGGGTGGCGAGACTCCTGAAAGGAGACTCTTAAGCCTTTTGGGTTTGGTTTAGGGTTTTTAGCCCTGACCGACCCGAGGGCCCCCCAAGGTGGGGGTCGCACCTCGGCTCGGGCCGTCAGGAGGTGTGTTGACACGACTATTATGTTGCAAGGGGACAGAAGGTCCCTGCGGATAAGTCCGACGCGCGCCGGGTGTATGTGGACGTCTTCGACCCCGCCGGCGGGGCCGCTGTAACACTATCGAGTATGCTAGGTGTGGGTGAGGCCGCATGCCGCGCGGCAGCTGCCTGTGTGTCGGTGTACGGTTTGTGTCCGTGGGAGGGGGCGCGGCGGCCGCTATGGCAGCCGTGATCGAATCGGGCGGGTAACAAACCTTTCCTCTTTATAATATAAGTATTGAAATCTTCTTTCATACATTTTCAAACTATTCTCAGTTTTATGAAACCCACTGACAAAACCAGAGGGTAAGTAGAATATGAACCAAAAATCTAACGTACCTACTAGCTGACATAGTTTTATTCATAGTAAGTATATAAAATGCTCTGCATAAAAAAGATAAGGGCGATTATTTAGGAGGCCAATGAGATGCAACGGCAGAATTGCTGGACGGACAAAGGAAAAACTTTGCACAGATCAGTGCGTACACTGCTTTAAACCCATTTTGTATTTGGATTTATGACGTGATACGTAATGAAATAATATAGGTAGTATTAGGTAGTTATCGCAGTTACTTCATACTAGTTATGAGTAGGTACTAAGAGACCTAAATTAGGCTGTATTTATTTACAAATATATTTAGGTACTCCGGCGTTATGTTACATACGTATATAACGTTTCGCTTTGAGGCAGATACCACTTTCTTCCATTTGCTGCGATATTGAGAGATGTAATTCGCAATTAAAATTTTTACCATTCAAAATAAAAATGCATTAAGTTCCAAAACATTAGCATAGAAGCAAATTTTACACATATCCAAGGTAGAAAGAGGTAAACCTAGATATGCATACGTTTCACCAGTAAACAGTAAATAGAATCACTCCTCAGGTGGAATTGGTTTGCAGTCCGGCTATAACTCTCTCGGGAAGGTATTTTTCAGGCAAACCCGTGATATTTCACCGTTATTTGTAACTGCAGAGCTCTCGGACAAATCGCACCGACAAATGTGAGGATCGAGGTGAGTATACCTTAAGGTATTTCTATTGGCTGTAACAAAGCAAAACACAATGAGTTTCGTAAATGAATTGCTCCTTCTAAATTGTTGTAAGTAAAGTAGGTCTTTAATGTATCGAATCTAATACCCTGGTCTATAAAGTCATAAATGTACTATATGGCTGATAATAAATAAGTACGATTACAATTGCGTTTATATAACTTTTTATATACTTTTTAAAATTATTTTGTCATTAGAAGCGAAGCTGACTAGATCGATCGATAATTGCTACGTGGTAAGATTGACAGAAAATATAAATGTGACAGACTAACTATATATTGTTTAGAAGCGAAACTTATATTGTTTAGAAGCGAAACATATTTGCTGGAGTACCTATTGCTTCTGCTGATTTATCTAAGGTTCCGTAGCGTAAAGGTATCTTAACATCTTGGTTTAATATTGTTCTATGATTTATTATCTTAAACGTAGCTCTAACGCCGCGGTTACACAGATAGTGGAAAACCGGAACTCTTGCCGGAAGTACGGCCTGCCGGAAGTACACCTCATTTCCGCTCATCGTCCGGGGCTGGAAGGCATTGCCGTTCGAACTTTGTCGAGGAACTTCTGATGTCTATGATTTACTCATCAAACTTATAAGGAATATGTATAACGAGAACTATACTAGCCTGAAAGAAGTGACATTTTATATGGGTACTAATTAAACAAGCTTCTTTTTAATAGCATTATTCGCTTCAGAAAATATAAGTTACCTTCTAAATTACTAAGTGGGCCACAACCAACGCGCGTCTGAATAATTGTATCTCAGCCACTAGTTACCTTCTATGTAGGCCACAGTAAATATAACTCAGCATGGTGATTATTTTTTAGCATCTAAATTTATGGGATGCATTCAAATAGTTAACATCTAAAATATTAATATATGGCACCAAAATAGGGATTTTGGATATAATATATATAATATAGGTAGGTATATTTCGAGAGAAGGGAGAAGAAATAATGATAACATAATATTATATTATGTACTGTAATGGTTATGCTATGTCGACGCTGCATCTGCCCTCCCGTCGTCCCGGGCGGCATCGAGAGTGAAGAGGCAAAATAATGATTGTGTCATAAGGATACAATAATTATGAGATGTAATCCCATTATAATAATATATAATGTTACCCAAAAGCTTTACGATATAGGTACGATTGCATTAAATATTCTGATTATTATAATATAAAAGTTTTATAGACAGTTTTTTATTTTGTAGAGGGTCGCAGTTCTAACCTAACCTAACCCACTTTTCTGGCTTTTCTGGTAGCGGTTAGAGGACTTTTGGTGACGAGTCACAAATTTCGTGGCCGAGTTAGTAAATTAGTTGGTAATGTATAAATCAGTAGGACAAGTAAAAATAATTGTTGATTTTGCCTTGACGCTTTCTTTAAGATTTTTAGTTGGCGTTGTAAAGAAGATGAATTACTTCATTAGAGGCTATCTCATTTTCCCGATGCTTAGTTATTTATTGAGAAGTTTGACCAAGTGGCCAAAAAATAATTCTGCGGCCGTATTTATTATTTCTCATTTTATATTCGTCAACGCAATATAATTAAATGTAATTATATAAAACTAGCTTCTGCCCGCGACTTTATCTTCACGTCTGTTGTTAAAAAAGCCTTTCTAAGTGCTCCCCTACCTACGTCATAAAAGGAACCCTTGAGCAAAATTAAGTTTTTAATCCTTTATAATTTAGGCCATGTCAGTCACCAAGTCAGCTTCTCCTTTTTATATACAGATTGATATTAGTGTACGAAAAGCTACTTGGCCAGTTAACAATTTTTGAAAATAAAAATTAAAATACTTAATAATTCGAAGTTACTGTCTACATTGCGCCATCAAGTCGATTAACATTTAGCCCTCAAGGATTAAAAACCTACTTTTATTATCTTGCATAATCAATGAGAAAACACTTAAAAAGTTTACTGCGAAATGTTTATTGCGTAGAAGCAAATAAAATTTAACACCGACCAAACATTAACAGTTGGATATAAAATGTGTGTCAACTTTGTACATGGGCAATGTTCAATAGTGGCATATCATATTACTTCGCATAAATTATCGAAGGAAATACAAAATAAACAGTAAAATTGAATATCCAGTTCATTTCACACTCCAGATAACCAATTTGTCAGTTTCTCATGCGACAATAATCTTGGACTCTAAACTTGAAGCAATAAGACAGTTAATGGAGTGAGTTTGCCTTTAAAACTGATAATGATAACATTGTAATGTAATATCGTATAGTATTTTGCGTGGAAGTTTATGAACCGATACGGCGTCACGGAAAAAGAAAAAGGCAGCTGACAATATTTTATACGCTGACGCAAGAGACGAAGAGGAAGCGACAAACACGCGAACTTATTAAATAAATCCGAGTTTCTAGACAAGCAATCAATAATAGCAACCCAACGAATCGAATGCAAAAAAAGTGTGGAATGTATATATAAAGGTATGCGTACGAAAACTGACCACGTGACGTTTTATTCGTCTCTGTCAATTCCATACAATTTTGCATTCGTTGCTCGGTTGCTATTATCAATCGGCACTTGTCTAGGGGCCCAGGTCTCTATTACGCGTACATACCTACCTATAGTGAAGTTTACGCCATTTAGATGTATAGAAAACAATATTTATTACTTAGGTATGTACAATGGTGCTACTCATACATATTTTAAGATTGTATTCTAATTTAAAGGTCTAACAAGACAACTCTGTATTGTCCTAACCTCACGTCTGGGTCGTTATTTTTACATAAACAGCAGTTAATTAAGTACTTTAAGTATGATGGCGTAACACACAAACCTGAAGATACTTAATTTATAGTATTAGGTTATTTAGCTAGTGACTTGCGCCACACATTACCATATTATTGTCTACCTCGACAGGTTGTCGCAAATAAAAGTGTATGAAACAGCGCTCGCCGCGCCGCTGCGAGCTCTTTATCGTGCATGTTCTCAGGCCTGGAATACGAAATAGGAGGTATTCATAACAGAATATAAACCAAAACGTAATATTAAACCTATGACTTTATTTGCCATGAGAGAACTTTGTTAGGGGTGTCTGTGGCTTGATTCTAGCGCTCCGTTCAAAATATTAACAGATAAGTTTAAGATGATTTAGGTACCTCTAGTTGGGGACGACCGCGCAGCAACGGTCGGGTGATCAGTCCACTGGTGTGGGACCATTTCACCCCTACCTATTTAGGTACCTAGTTATTTATGTGAAAAGAATCCAAGCGACTCTACACCTGTAGCTGAATAAACGCTAAAACAGCAAAGAATAATTAGCTTACTAAAAGCGTTCTCACTTTTAAAGGCATTACTTGAGTAGTGATAAAACATAAGACTTGTTGAAGTAGGCAAACAGTTTGGCACTAATTCAAAGATACTTACATGAAAAGTACCTAAACATTTCTTAAAACTTTAGGTGTATATTTCTATGAAATTCAATTGTACTCGCATCTTTATTAAGCAATGGCGCTGCGACCCGCGCTGCCAACACATTTGATTTGCATTTAGTCGATAGTGCAGCACAAATGTCTTCATTTTTGCATGCAAATGCACCGAGCATGTCACCGGCGGCTGCATTCCCGAAGGTGTCTATTTGTTCAATTAATAATTTGCACCGAAAAATAACCATTTTACGAGCTAGCTTTTGTATCTAAATAATGGAGTGTGGTGCGAAAGTGTGATATAATTTTGTGGCAAATTATTCCGATGTACTTCGAATAAATGAGTGGGATCGAAGGACACGCTCGGGATAATATTTGAAGATAAATATATTTATCAAAGTTTAAACACACAATCTATTCGCCACGTCGTTAGTCAGACTCTTCGTTCTAATTTAAATGAACACATACCTACATTTTACTTATCACTCTTTCTTTAAAAATAAATACCGGTTTAATTCATATACAAACAACACGAGATCGCGATAGCATAATAAGTAATTAACGAAAACAAACAAGCATCCAACATTTCGGGGTGAGTATAAAATGGTATATTTATAATAAAATGCATTACTCTGTCATGGCGAACAATAGAAATTAATTAGCAATTACCCTCGGGTCTCGAGCACATCCAGCAAAATTGGAGACCAAAGAGGGCTGCAGCCGGGCGGAGGACGCGTGCCCACTCCTTCGCCGCACGACACGGCACGAGCTGCTAAGTAGGTAGCTATTAGATAGAAGTACCTCTAGATAAAATTTGTACATAGTTTCCAATCTGGTTTTATGCCAACCTGTTTACCCAAACTTTAATTACGTAAGTTTGCTAAGCGAACATTTAGAAAAGGCATTTGTTACTAGACACCTTTTGGTTTTATTATAAGTGTGGCGGCTCTGTCAGCAGATTGCCACAGTCACGTAGATCACGTAACATAGATAGATCGAGCAGCGATTTGCGCTGTCTCGATATAGTATATAAGTGTTGTGTTTTGTTAAATAAATATATTATAATAGCAGCAGTCAATACTCTTAGTGTCATTATCGTCGTACCATCCATCTCACATGTCCCCGGAATCCGGGGACATAACTTCCATCCTGCCCGGCAAAGTGGTGACCCCGACTGCGAGAACACGCAAACATCAACGAGTGAGTCTCCTTCAAGAACACTGTGAAGAACCGTGGAGCAGAGCAGCAAATGGCCTCAACTCGACCAGACATGAGACAGCAAGATGCCTAATACTGTGAGTTTAGAATGAGCCTCTATCATATTCCGGTTTTCTGGATTTAGACGGTTCATTCAAAATGCCGACCCCCGCCCGAACATGGATTCAAGATTTAAAATATTTCGGAGATACGAGTTATCATAAGCCTCAAGTAATTTCGTCAGTCCGAGAGACGCACATGCTGCGTTTTCACCTCGCGACACAAATATATGAAGAAATGCAAGCAGGCATATTTTGTACAATAAAGTGAATTGCCGATGCAGCTATACGCCGAACGGTCAACAGTTTACATTATTCAGCAAGTTCAAGGACAAGAAACTGCGCCAAGCGCACAAACTATTCGCTGCGTAAGGATTTCGCGCAGCGAATTATTGTATGGAGAATGCCAATGGGATATTGGTTATGGAGTCCCGGAGCTTACAACGCCCGCGACTCGCACGGCACTGGAGTGAAATTGACTGCCAAAGTAGTTTCAGCTCAACGCCTTTATTTTTCTGTCCTTGTTATTTGTTAACTGATGTATTATTGTGTAACTTAATTGTATTTTTCTTAAGTTTTTTTTTCTTTTGGGGGGGAGTACTGTGGCGGCTCTGTCAGCAGATTGCCACAGTCACGTAGATCACGTAACATAGATAGATCGAGCAGCGATTTGCGCTGTCTCGATATAGTATATAAGTGTTGTGTTTTGTTAAATAAATATATTATAATAGCAGCAGTCAATACTCTTGGTGTTATTACATCGTCCCATCATCTCACCATGTCCCCGGAATCCGGGGACATAACTTCTTCATCCTGCCCGGCAAAATAAGTAACAAATTAGGTATATCTATGTATTGGAATTAAATCTTTTATCTGAAGAATTAAAGACAGGGAAGTATCTTTCGTTTTCCTCAATAACAACCATCTGTTATCAACAATTTTTAACCCCCGACGCAAAAACGACGGGGTGTTATAAGTTTGACGTGTCTGCGTGTGTGTGTCTATCTGTGGCATCATAGCTCCCAAACGCATGAACCGATTTTGATTCTGTTTTTTTTTTGTAAGTAGAGAAATAAAGAATCAATTCTCATAAAAAAATCAAAACGAATTCAACAAATGATAGCCGTGTCGTATTACAACGAGAACGAGTTCAAATCAAAGCCAGCACTTAAGGCACTCGATTTGATTGATTGTTAATTTGCCCGCCGTCGTCCCGGCGAGGTCGAAATAACACGAATACAAATTCTACGAGATCGGGAGTTACTCGTGTAAAACTAGGGATACGACCAAGTCAAGAGAAATTAGTTGAAAATTATTAAGTGTAAAACCGTGATAACTTCTTTGATTTTGTAATAGATTAGTTACCACAATCTGCAGTGCTATTCGGGAGAAAACAGTCGTATGGATATATTATTATGAATCAAGTTGTTCTCTTGTAAGGGGGCAAACAGTTGCACCCGAATAGGGGTCCTGGAACGGTATTCAGTACCTATTTCTCCTTTTCCGTCTCTTGGACATTAACATAATGAACCTACGTAGATATTATTAATTGTGCCTACATACCTACAGAAAGTCCGCGAATATTACACGTTAAACAGTGACCTGTTGTTTAGTAACCACAAATGACCACATTAGTTCTTCTTCTGTAGTCACAAACGAACAAGATTCCGCAATTTACGTAAAAGCATGAACAGATAAGCTTCAAACTGTAGACAGTCGCAGATGGACTATCTTTTCGGACACGTCGCAAGGGCAGGAAGTAATCAGTATTTTGCACTCAAGTTCGACTGAATGAGGCACCGTCCACGTTTTTTGTACTACTGATTTATTTATATCGCCATTTGTCGCCCAGACATGAAGGGTCCTAGACAAATACCCATTAGCGATAACTAAGGACTGCTGTTATTTGTTTTCTTAGTACGGTAGTCTTTTTTGTTTAGCGTAGTCAATAGCTAATGTCGTAGAAAATAGTTAGCAATTTCTCTCCAAATTTATCTTTATCTTAATTATTTCTTAGTGATTGGAATGAAACAACTATTAACGGATTTAACTCGCATATTTTTATTTTATTTTATTTGCTGACGTTTCGGATTCTTTACAGTTTCCATAATCGTAGCACGACTGAGCTGACAATAACACTTTAGCGTTAGACTATTGTCAGCTCAGTCGTGCTACGATTATGGAAACTGTAAAGAATCCGAAACGTCAGCAAATAAAATAAAATAAAAATACGCGAGTTAAATCCGTTAATAGTTGTTTCATTCCCATGTGTAATAATCGCGAAGGCATCAGAAATTATTATATTTCTTAGTGATTTATTATTTCGATATACATACTAAAGTATAAAATATTTAAAACAGGTTGAAAAATGCAGCTGACTGTTACGCTTTTATATTAAATTACTAATTCACAATTACAATACAACTAGCCTAAATATTTCATACATTTTAAAATTGAAACTTTATATTGATTAGATAGGTGTCTTGGATGTTGTTGGTTAAGAAAAAAGTTAAGTTAAAACTTTCAAGTGGTGGCTTTGTCGACAGACAGAGCTCCATGTCGGCGACATGTCGGGCGACCTGCTGGCGACATTACAAGTGCGTCTCCGCAGGTAGTCGATATCGTATATCTATAGAAAGATCCACTTGAGATTTTGTTAGTAGGTAGATCTTAATGTTTCAACTTTTTAAAAAATAGTCTACAATTATATAATGATTTCTGATGGCTTCGCGGTTATTTGGATTCCAATGCATTAGTTTATGCAAATTAAAATTAGCATTATATTAAGAAATTAAATGAAATAAAAAAAAAAGCTCATGAAAAGTCACGTGTTTAGTTTTCGTTAGTTTAATGTCAATTTCAAAGATTTCTCATTTGATTTTATTTATCGAATGTAATAATATTAATTAAAAAAAACAAGCTTTTACATAAATTAAACTAACTTATATTAACTACTAACTAACTAACTAACTAACTTATATTAAATTACATGCACTCAAAACTTATTTTCTTCGTTTAAATACGAAGAAAATAAGTTTTGAATGCATGTAATAGTTCAGCTCATTTGGAAACCGGGAAGTGGATCTAAGTGAACTAGAGAGGTTATAAAAATCTTCACATCAGTCCATTTTCTAGAAGGGCGGTTATTTTTTTTTCTGTCCTCCTGCCAAAAAGCGCCTACTTTCTGGCCGCTGCGCTAAATGAAATTGCCGCTTTCTGGCTTCGTCGAACAGAAAAATAGTATACTGACCTCGGCCAGTAAAATAAAAAAGCCTTAGATCACATTTTTGTCAACCTCGGCTTCGCCTCGAACGACAATTACATGTGATCTGAGACATTTTTTATTTTACTGGCCCAGGTGCGTAATCCCTACTATCCCTACTAATATTTTAAATGCGAAAGTAACTCTGTCTGTCTGTCTGTCTGTCTGTTACGCTTTCACGCTAAAACTACTGGAACGATTTTAATGAAATTTGGTACAAAGAAAGTCTGGAGCCTGAGAAAGGACATAGGCTACTTTTTAACCGACTTCAAAAAAGGAGGAGTTCCGCGCGGACGAAATAGTGTACTATAATCTACGTGCTTAATTATAGTACATTAAACTACCTATATCATAATCAAATTGATAAATTGCTATTCTTAATAAAATTATTTATAACAGCTTTACGATGATATCGATATGACATACCGCGACATTTCACCTCACGTCCCTTAAGGACCACCCAAGAGGCTGATAATAATAATGATATTTACTTGATCTTTCGATCTCCATCTTGCCTATAACTACATCATAATGCAGATAGTATGCTAGATAAATATACGAGTATCCGCACTTAGAACAACAGTGCATCTGTGCGTGCGCGCACGTGGCCGGGATTTCGTTTACTACTTGTCTAATCCAAGTAAATGTAAAATGCTTTATGGTCTATGGATTAAGGTTTAATTTGTCCTAAATCTATGTTTTTAAGCTTGGTCGAGTTTCAAAGCTGCATAGCGCATACGGTATTCATAGTTAGACATTAGTTACAAATTAAAAATATTTCGAATTTCAAATCGGTATTCTTAATAACTTCTTCTATTTACTTTAAAAATATAATGCGATATGTTAAATAGCGTTATAAAAATATCACTTCTATTCAAGTAAAGTTTATTTTACTTAATGACTTTTACTAAAGTTATAGATTTAAATTGTTATTCACTACGGATACGGTCCCATACACGTGGTTTTCTTCATGACTAAGCTTAAGGCGGTTGCACACGTCGACAGACCTGCGGAATGTTCACTCGCCTGTCAAAAAGTACCGTATCATACTAAACACTTACAAATGTAATGCGTCCTTATACGGCATCGCAGTTGCAGATCTGTCTCTATCCCTTACGTTTTTTTAATGCTGTACCTACTTCATTGTTTTTTTTTAATGTGTTACAGATCGGAAATTATTCATTTTATTATAATAATTTCTGATGCCTTCGCGGTTATTACACATTGGAATGAAACAACTATTAACGGATTTAACTCGCGTATTTTTATTTTATTTTTATTCTATTTGCTGACGTTTCGGATTCTTTACAGTTTCCATAATCGTAGCATGACTGAGCTGACAAAAGTCTAACGCTAAAGTCCTTTAGCGTTAGACTTTTGTCAGCTCAGTCATGCTACGATTATGGAAACTGTAAAGAATCCGAAACGTCAGCAAATAGAATAAAAATAAAATAAAAATACGCGAGTTAAATCCGTTAATAGTTGTTTCATTCCAATATTCATTTTATTGTATAGGTAACTGTGTAAAAGGATACAAAAATTCACCATATAATGGTCTTAGCAGTGACCCAGTATTAGGACAATATAATATATAACTTACCGATTAATAAACGTAGTTGTTTAGTGTTGTATAGCGATCTGAAACAAAACAATTGATGATTTAAGATTAATTAGAAACTTCAATTACGTTAACAGTTTTTGAAATGGTAATTTATGAGAATTGAGAATTGTACCTACACTGTAAGTACGTATCGTATATATTATTGTACTTAGTGACAAAAATCTAAACATTATAATATACCTACTATTCATAATCGGGACGTTTCGCGTGTATTTTATTTACGCGATTAAGTTCATTTTTGTACTAGCTTTCTCCTGCGTTCGCGTACTTTTTAACCTCTGTAGGAGAAAAATTACAGTAAAATAGCAAAATTTTAAATAGATTGGACCCAGGGATCAAGTTATCCTATACAAACTTTGCTCCCTTATTTTGGAAAATCAATTCTTTTCGAACGAATCCAGTGTCAAAGTTAGGGACTATATGCTAGGCAAACAGTGAGGCCTAATATCATAATTAAGAGTAAATTTTCTGGAATTGAAATCAGATAGGAAGCCTAATATTCCTCCTGCAGGCTATTTTCAGAATGGTATCTCTATGTTGCGCAGGCGTATAATTACATGTCCCTAATTTGCACAATTTGTCTCTCACCCCACTGGTGGGAATGATATATACCCCACGCGTGCAGGGTCGACTCATTTGGTATATATATTATTTCATCTATTAAAAGCTATATTACAATCTTTTATTTAACTTGCAATGAAAATATTATGTAAGTATCTTGCACCGATTCGGATAACCGTTTGAGCTAAAATTTTGTATACACTTTCAGTTTGGATGACAATGCATAGTTATTAATTAATGAAAAGGTTTAACAATTTGATTTTTTTATCTTAAGTTTACTAGGTACTAGGTTCCCCATAAATATTTATGTGTAAGTAGAACCGCAGTGGAAAAAGTGTACGAATCTGACGAGTACAATTTTATGTGATGGAATTCTTTATGAAGTGACTATTTGTATCCGAGTCTTGCTATTTCCAACTGAAACTATGGCGATTGAATGTATTTTATCAGATACAAATAGGTAATGTTTGTTTAAATTGGTAAATTAATTCTAATATATTCTCGATGGCCAATGGAAAACGATAATCATTCTGTATTATTATAGATTTTGACAATGTTTACTGTAGGGGTGTTCTGGAGTGGAGAGGAATCGATCTTCAAAAAAGCCTACAGAGAAAACGAATTTTCTTGGAGATCTAGACTCATCTCCAAGAAAATTCATTTTCTTTGTAGGTATTTTAAGTGAAGCTCGGTCGCCCAGGTGTCTAGAAACTATTTTACTTCGGGTAAACTTTACGATCACCTTTTATTACTAAAGTGCAAAAACAAAGGACTGTTTAAAATAGGTTCCGTAGTGAACGAGATTTCTCTAAAATTAATAAATTATTAATTACGAGTTCTCTGTCCAATGTAATCAACCCAAAGGGAAACTTACATTAAAATATAGAATCGAAACTACATATTTAAAAATTCAGTACTTCTCCTTGACACGAAATAAAGACCTAGTACATTGCTTTGTACTCATGTTTAATCAATTATTTAAGAAAGGGATTTCTTTGTTTACTCGGTCCTCCGAAACAGTCATGTAGGTTTTCTCCTTACATTATGTTTCGGACATTCTAAAAATAGTTCAGTTTCTACTTAAGTTTTCGTAGAAAGACATCCATATTTGTCATAATGGTTACAACCGGTTACATCTGTAATTTTCTAACAAATACCTACTCAGAAAACGAGTACAGCTATAAACCAACTACCGTGTCGCTTTACCAGTTTACTGAATAAATGATTTTGTATTTGCCAGACAACAGGTCATCGACCTTCAGAGTTCATTGGTCTAGCCTAGGTTAAATTTTACAGACATTTCCAATATTTCGATTCACAGGAATCCTACAAAAAAATGTAAATCTTTGTAAAAGCAATCAATCAGCATGCACTCTCACCACTTTGCGGGGACACCGCACGAATATCTAATTTTGTTTGTTACCCCCTCCCAGGGGGTGCGGGAGGACCCGGGTTCAAGGGGCGAGGGGCGGGAAGGGGTCCCCCTAAATCCTGGCCGACGTTTTGATGGATCACCCTTAATGACAAGCAGTGAAGGGGCGCAAGGGAAGTGCGCGATATCGATGCCACTAATCATTTTCTTATCGATGAAGTTTCTGATTACACGTAATTTGAGGTTTAAGTCCATTTTACATAATTGTTGTGATCGTTTATCTGTTGCACGTTTGACACGATATATAGTTAATTTAATGATTTTCCATATGTATGGGGAATTTATTTGTAAAATATTTAATTAATGTAAAAGCTTTATTTGATTACTTAGTGCAGGTTAATAATACCGAGCACTTTCAAAATTCTAATTATTTATTAAATTAGAATTGTTCAGTATGGTGTGTATATATACTAAAATTAATTTAACTGTTCTCTTGTCAGTTCCTACTTAAACCTAAGTTATAAAATATTTGTTTGTTAAGTTTGCCTTGGTTGTGTCATTTACAGAAATTTTAAAGAGTTAGTTACCTTTTACCTACCTTTTATTTGAACTGCTAATTGTAAATATATTTTATATAAGATATTTTTATATGTTTATATTTAAAAAAAAAACTTTCTTTATTGAATGAATGGAAATAATCGATATAAGCTCATTTATTTTATCGATATGTGTAATTCCGTCACTACTCCCGCCGCCCTAGCATATGCGTTCACCACGACATGAACACCACTACAATTGTATTACACATCACGAATCCACCATTCATGCTTTAATGCCTCTCATTTCATACTTAAAATACACTGTTTCATGCGTTTTGTGTTGGTTTATTCGTACGTACAATTCGTATGTTCACGATATTCTCTTGTATAATAAAGCAGTCGTTCTAATTGTAATATTTGAATTAATTCCATGGGGTGGGGGTTATTGTGAGTCAAAAATTCGCTAGAGTCCACTAGTTTTAATTAAGATCTAGTTACGCTAGCCCAGATCCACCAATTAGCTATAAGCTAACTCGTCTCTCATTGGTGGAACCCGACCGAGCTCACTCTGGCTAGTGGACTTTTGACTCACTCGAATAGTGCAGGTGATAGACTTGGTTTAGTTTTCGACCATTTGATATATATAAAATTCTCGTGTCGCGGTGTTTGTTGACAAACTCCTCCGAAATAGGTGGACCGATTTTTATGAAGTTTTGTGTGCATATCGGATAGGTCTGAGAAACGGCCAACATCTATTTTGATGCCCCTAAATGTTAAAAATAGTCTACTCCAAAGCTTTTTTATATATACCATTTTATGCAATTCGGCATTGAGAAATGCACGCAAAGCTAATTTTTATCCTTTTTTTATTAACCACTATTTTTTAATAAAAGTTTTCCAAAAAAACACGGTACCTACGAAGTTTGCTGGGTCAACTGGTTAATATCTAAAATTCTTATATTCTGAAATAAAATACAAAACCTAGGATAGCTTACAATCTTGAAACAATACAAAATCGCAGTTTTATTAGTCGCCTTCTGCTACAGGCTGCGGTTTGGAAACTGCAAGAGTAATCAAAACGAAATCGCGGGGAAATCGACTCCGTCTATCTTTAGAATATACAAATACATTATTAAATAGCTAGCAGGTCGGACAGGGCTAAGTAAACCCTAATAGAGGCTTTAACGCGTCCCATCTGGGGTCTGGGCGGTCGCCTATAGCCCAATCTGCACTTCAGTATTCAGTCCGATAAACCTTAATAAATAACATTTACTAATTTCTGATGTTTATGCGGTTGGAATTAAATAACTATAACTAAAGTTACTTTAGTGTTAGACAGCTTAGTCAGCTAAGAATATGGGAACTTCTAAAACGTCGGCAAATAAAACAAAATACGCGAGTAAATTCCGTTATAGTTATTTTATTCCACGGCAACGTTTAGGTTTGTATCGTCAATATTCAGGATAAATATAGGAATACAATGAAGAGAAATACGTGGTGTTCCACTATAGTTCATTTAAAATGTACCCAAATTGATTTCTAATGGCGACGGTCACGAACTAGAATCGAATAATATTATAGGAAGCAATTTCCTTCAAACGATCGATTGCAGTAATCATTGTATAGTGCGTTCGTTTACAATGAAAGGTAAAACAGTTGTATGAAAGACGAAATATGCTTTGAATTTCATAATTACATCTTCCTGGCAATCATTATAAGTTAGGGCTTATTTTACAATACCTAAGCCCTGAGTAAGACTTTTCCAACTTCTAGCAGATAAAAAAATATTTTAAGCATAAAATTGATACTAATACATATTATTATAATAAAATTAAAACTAACGTTAAAGTGACGATAGACTATCGTCAGTTCAATCGTGCTACGAATATGAAAATTGTATATATTTTCATACGTTAGCCAATTAAATAAATAAAATACGCGAGTTAAATCAATTTACAGTCGTTTCATTCCAATGTGCAATAACCGCGAAGGTATCAGAAATTATTATAATAACAGCTTCAGTAGAATTCGAATCCATAACCACCGGTTTCATAGTCAGAAACTGACCACAAGACCAACAGGCTAAAAGCAAAGTACTCGTGACATGGAAATTGTGACACGTCCACTGTTTACAGTGACGTAAGTGTATTTACGTTGCAAGTACCGCTGGGACCCAAGTAGACGCTTTCGGTGTGACAAATGCTTTATTCCTGGTTGGACAGTCCAGTAATTAGTCACGACTAGGAGGCCAGAGGTCTCGGGGTGTGCTTGGATTATTATTTTGATCAATATAAATGACTTCCAACTAAGGTTTAAATATTTAATAACGATAGAGATGAAGATAATGGAATGTTGATGCAAACTCGTATTCATAATTGGAGTTGTGTTAACTTGTCTAAATAGTCTAGCGAACTACGATATAAAATTACGTGAAGGTGTCAAAATATGACAATTTAAAAAGATATACAAATCTAATATATAAAATTCTCGTTGTTGGCGACTGGCTGCTAGACGGCCTCTTTTGTTATATTTTCTATATTACTTTTTATAACGTTCTATTTTTGTATATTTCAAATTATTGATATTCGATGTATATTGTTTTGTTATTTTTTAGTTGTTGGATTACGCTAGTAAAATTAACATCGTTTAAATTGTAAAATTATTTTTATTTAAGTGCATTTATAGTTTTTTTCTTTAATACGTGTTTTCATAGTTCGCTTTGCGACCAAAATTATTTTTCGTTAACATTTTGGTCCTATCGAGCTTTCAGTGAGTAAAATCCACCCTAAATTCCAAATTTTTTCGTTTTCATGTTTCTAGTTTATTCGTTTTCATCGCTTCTCGGTAACTATGAACACACGTAGTAAGTACAAATTGCTGGCGGATTCAACAGCTCCCGAAGTCGAGCGGACACAGCGCGCCCGCGTCCGACCGACTTCAACTGAGGATGTTTCGGCGTTGCTTGCCGGCATGGACACACATCCTGGTGGTTCCGGCACAGTGCCTACGTGCACCGCCGACCACCCACGTGTCCATGCTGGTCATCATAACCGAGGTAGCGCCGGAACACCGCCTCAGTCTGTTAACAGTGTTTCCAGGAAACAAACTGCGACCGAGCGCTCGCGTTCCTCTGCAACTGTTCGCGCCCAAATGAAGGCAGCGGAAGAGAACCGCCCGACGCCGAGTGGAGCGGGAGCGTCGGCTCGCCCACTTGGAGTCGGAGGCCGAACAGGTGGAGCTGCAAGCTGGTAAGCTGGCTGCGCTAGAAATTAAAGCTAAGTCAGACAGATATCGTAGTTTGTGCCACCGCGACAGTACGAAAGAACGTACCGCATCGTGGGTTTCCAAGCACAATGCAAACATGGCAACGACTGCACATAGCCTACCTGGTGAGGCGCCGGCTGTCACCTTGGGTAACACCCGAGGCACCCCTACACAGTCGGACGTCGTCCTCACCAACGCGGTTCCGTTATGTGCGTCAAACGCCAACCATGCTAACATGCCGAAACCCACAAACGCCGTCGACAGCGGCGTCATTGCACACACTCAACTACCAGCTGACTTGCTACCAGCGCATAAGGGCTCACCGGCAGATGTACCCGAATGTCATCCACTACTGCCACAGTTGTTTGATGACCTAATTTCCTTGGCATACGGGTTGAGAGAGACATCACATAATTGTAACCAGCCCTATTATAGTCGGATTATAGCCTCTCTCAACGCCACACATTCGCCAATATTTAATTTTACTATTGTATATAAATTTCTAACTCGCACAATGTATTTTTTAGATGCATCCATCCGTCCGGACCCACGCGTGCCCGACCCGGCGCCATTGACCCGCGCCCCCGCCCCTGTTCTCCAGGGCGCGCGACTTGTCCGGCTCAATCTGTCTCGGCCCATAACGCTAAATTCGAAATTATACAAAGACGCCACGTCATCCTCACCGCTTCGCACGCAACGTGTGGAACAAGCCGAGAAGCAATCGCTACAGGAAGCACAGATGGCTACTCCTCGTGTTAAGCAGAATGCTTTACGAGCTTCGCAGCCTGTAGTCAGAAATAGTCGCTTCGCGAGACTTACATCAGTCCGCATGTACCATGGCTTCCATCAAACCGAACCGTGCATCAGTTCAGCCTCAGAAGCGAGTGAAAACATAGGACTGACGTTGAATTGGAACCGTCGCTGGCAAACTGCTGACCTGCCGATGCTTCAGCCGACCAAGCCTCAGTCCATTTACACAAACACAAGGCCGACAAAAGCAGCACATACCTCAGACATGCCTAAGTCACCACCGACTCATGTTCATGGATCTCCAGGACCCTTCTCACCAGCACCATTGTCATGGACATGCACTGATGTGGAGCTAAGGCGCAAGTGCGACTGGCGCAGGTTCTTGCGACTCGCCCACCATCTGTGGACATTCATACTGACACCGCAAGTGAGAGGAGCACATGACCACTACAACACATCTATAAGCGAGGGTGATGTGGTGCTCTTTCCTGGCGCTGGCGAAACGGGCCGCGTGGCCGACGCAGCCAGTCGCCACCGGGTGTTAGTGTGCCACTGGGGGTCCGGTATGTTGGCGACTGGCTGCTAGACGGCCTCTTTTGTTATATTTTCTATATTACTTTTTATAACGTTCTATTTTTGTATATTTCAAATTATTGATATTCGATGTATATTGTTTTGTTATTTTTTAGTTGTTGTAATTCGTAAGCAAAGTTAGCATTAAATTCTGTTATTTTATTGTATTGTGTGTTTTCATAGTTCGCCATTAGCACAGAACCCATTATATCGCTAACACTCGTGTTGCGGTGTTCGTTGCCAAACTTCTCCGAAACGGCTGAACCAATTTTTGTGTTTTCTTTAGGTAGATATATATCGGGTAGGTCCCAGAATTCACCAACATTATTCTATATATACCTAGTATATTTAGAATTACACATCAAAGATCATCAAATTAAGTCGAACTTTTTAATGTGAGTTGGGCGGCAAATCAAATTTCACTTTTATGTGGTTTTATTTATACGTAAATAAAATACACATATTAACTTCTGCGACATTTTTTATTGCAGAAATTAATGAACATAGTTTTAGATGTTACAAACTATTTCTGATAAACAAGTAACATTTAGGTATAAAATACATTATGTTAACGAAACTTTAACTTCGATAGGTAATTTCTCAATGGAACCATAAAGCGTAGCCGTAAACCGTTTACTTTGGAAGGTTGTCCCGGGTAATACCGCATTAGTCACCCGGACTCGAATATACGACCCCGCATCTGCCGCCGATCCTCTAATCACTGAGCTCCCAGGACACTCTCCTTTCTCTGTTTTATGGTCCAATTCATTTGGCTTGTGAAAAAATATGGTGCACAAGGTGTGTGATTCAAGATATCGCACCCCTAGATCTAAACGGAGCTAACTCAAAAAAAGTAACTTTTTCGGGAGAGGCGAAATTGTTGTCAGGAATCGGATCCTTTTTTTTAGCGTGTGTTTAATTAAAATCTTCAGATTTTTGAGTTAGCTCCCTTTAGATGTAGGTGTGCGATATGTAGACTTTAAATATTCCTGAGGGATGTTCTTTACGCGATAAAAGTAACCTCTTGACTCTCTTGAATCTGACTATAATTTTGTGGAATGCTTACCTCTTTATCTAATACTAGCTTCTGCCCGTGACTTTTGTTGCGTAAGATGATTCGAGTAGCTTAAAAATGTATTATTATCATTAATTCTTGTACTTCTAAGGTTACTACCCTACCCTTCTTATCAGTCTGTCTTAAGGAATGATTCCGCGACAAAAACCATCCTTTGTTCTACCCTGGTACTCAAACTACTCCATACTAAATTTCACCTAAACCAGTTCAGCGATTTGAGCGTGAAAATATAACAAACTGACAGACTACTATTTTGATATGATATTAGTCTAAAATATTCATCAAGTTCTCACATCCCTTCTAGATAAACTTCACTTTCCCTCTCGTATTAGCCAGCACGCTTCCCAATCACACATTTCTCATCAACAACAAAAGAAATGTGGCGCAAATATGAAGAGTGTTCCTTTCACGAAGACACATCGTATTCTTCCATCGATCGTCCGGCAGTTCCGACTGGCGCGCGTCCAATGAAGCCTTCAGCAGCCTTTCAGGTATTGTGCTACGGCGCCCGTAGCATCGTAGCATTCGTAGCCCATTGTGCACGCCGGAGAATGCGCTACGAAATATGGCCACGGTAAATCGGGCGAAAATGTTTGTTTTCTATTGTGCTCGCTTTTAATTGAAACTTGTTTCGTATTGACGTTGTGACGTATACGTCCCGTTGGAATTATTTCTTTCTTTTTGTGGGTCACTGAAATGTTACAGTGATTTTTTGTTAATGTAATGTTAGTTATTTTTTGTTTTTATATGTGCATAGTGTTACGGGTCTCTAATCTTATTTACCCCGATTCGTTTTATTTGCCGTAAACAGCAGTGAGTAGGTGCTTATTCCAGGTTTATGAGTTACCCGTGAAATATATTTTCCGTTCGTTTCATGCACACTTATAGCGGAAAGGGATTTGTTTATGATTTTCCACAACACGTCACTTATTTTTTAGAAATGTAAGTGCATACAGATACAGTGCTAAATATCTGTTTTTTTTTTGCTTTTATATACCTACGGCCCAGATCTGAACTTAACCTATTCTACAATATATCACTGTAATTATTTCTCATGCTTTCATTAATCAGAAATTAATAAGCAGTGTAATAGTGGAAATAAACAATTATAACGAACTTAACTCGCGTATTTAAATCTAAATCCGCTATAATTGTTATATTCGAATAATACATTACTTACGTATTTAAAATAATAAATAGAAAGAATAGGATCGAAAAGAAATACCAAAGTCATCGTCGTATAACAGCTCCCATTTCGTTCGACTTTCCACAAAAACCTTAACTAGAAGCTTCCTTAAGAACTCCGGATAACATTACTCGTAATCCACGATATAATTCACATGACTGGCGAAAGCTTGCTTTATGCGAAAGCTTCGGATACCGCATTAACTCGTGACTCTCAGCTGAGCTTTTTATGCAAATTCCCGTTCCGAGGACACTGCGTCGAAAGCTTTTTGTGAGATCGAGTTGTGGTATGCCGTTTTAGGAAATGGGAATTATCTATTAGGTAAGACTGCATTAGTTCGTAATAATTTATGAAATGTTACTATGTGATCTTTTAAATGAAGAATTCAGCTATATTAGGTCTATTTTAATTTGTTTAATATCAACATTTGATACACATAAATATAGGTTAACACTAAAGTAATTCTGCAAAGTTTTCAATACATCGTTGTAAAAACTAAAACACGAGTTAAATCCGTTTTTGTCGTTTTATTCCAATGCACAGAATATGAAACTAAGCAACAACATGCCTATCGCAATGTATCCAGCAATTAACGATAACAGGTGCAAAAAGTAATTACGTGTCGAGTGGTAATTTTCCAATCTCGACCTCTTTCATAACAGGTTAGAGTCTAAAACAGATTGCGTTGAAAAATGCAGGTAAAAATGTTGCCAGCAGTAAATCAGGGATGGGATGATTTTCCGCGGTACCCGTAAATCAAGGAGCCGCGGTTGTAATTACGGGCTGGGGGTGTATTGGGTGCTTAAGATACACACGTCGGTTCCGAGGCGGAATGCGAGTTGAATTACGGAGAATTTAATAAGGGAACACAATTACAATTTCCTTTGCCTCTTGACCGAAATGTCGACGGTACCTTAACATCTGTATTTCGTTTAAAGTTTCCGTAACCTGTAGGCGTTATAGCTATTGATATAGAATGGATTGCACTTATCAATTGATTGAGTTAATTGTTAATTTAGACGTTTGTTTTGGTGTTAAAAGGATACAAACGCGTTCGCAAAAAAGATTATTATAATAATAATATAGTTAGGTAATTTATTTCAGATACCGAGATCCATAAGTTGTCAGTGTACTTTTTAACTTAGGTATTATTATGTTAAAAATAATAATGACGCCCTTCTACCATTAATCCTTGTTTTTAATAAAAATTCTCAAATAATATTGTACAAAGTTCGCTGGGTCATGTAGTTGTTATTATAAGCACAATAAAAAATAGATGTTGGCAGAATCAAATTAAAAAAAAATCAAGCCGTCTCTGAGGAGTTCGGCGAAAACACCACGACATGAGAATTTTATATATTAGAGTTCTCAATATATAAAATTCTCTCATAATTTACTATTCATATTTACGTTTATGGTGCAATATTCTTTCGGCGCTAAGTATATGAAATTGCGGACATTTTTCTTAAAGAAAATCTTTTGAATTATAAATAGCTAAAAGCACAGGCGTCCGCGTATTTATCATGCGTGTACAATATGAGGCTTTCACGGCGTTTCCGCGACGAACAATGTTTCCGCCTCATCATCTAGTTATAATATATTTAGCTACATCACGGGCACGCCGGGGTGAACGTTTCAGTAATCCATATTTAGATAACACTTTTTAGAAGGTTATGGGTCTTATACACAACTGGGTTATGCTCGCAACTTCGTCTGCGCACGATAAGCACTCACGTTTTACTCTTATAGGGGGGAATTATTAAAAATTATTTATTAGAGCTCTTTTGTCATAAAATGAACCCCTGTACAAATTTGAACACCCTAATAGTCTAGACCCTGCGTTTATATCATGTCAGTCAAGAAGGCGTGACTTGTCCAAATATATTTATTTTTATTAAATCTTTATGAGAGGTACGTTTTTATTCATCCTTAACTATATATCATAGTTTAAGATGAATAAAAACGCACCTCACACCAACCTTGCCTTATAAATTACATTAATACAAAACAATATGTTTGTAAACAATTAAATTAAAACTCTAGTTATTTAAAGTCGATCAAAAATATGCAAATGCAATTAAAATTGTCTCCCAGTAACTATGTCTGTGCTTTTATGGATAAATTTAATTTTAACCAACGGTAAATATTATAGAAATATTTACACTCAAACGAATCTGAATGTGACCGTAGATCCGGGGTTTCACCTAAGGTGCGATGGGGTCTGCCATTAATATCCCGGGCCAGCGCAAACCTGCGCCGTTCGATAACACGGATTTAAAAAAAGCAGTCGTATACCTCCATAAAAAAGGTTAATATCATATTACGATTATAGTCACTTCTGCCCGTTAGTTTGCGCACCTAGATCTAAACAGGGTTAACTTGAAAACTGCTTTTTTTCAGGAAAGGAGAAAACCTATTTAAAAGCAATGTAGGGACATAGGTATTAATCAGGTGCTCAGAGATGCGCTGAAAGAGTTTTTTTTTGTATACTTATGTTTTTCATATAAAGCTAGAAGAGTTAGCTTAAATGTGTTTTAATGGTAGGTTTTTCTGTAAGAAATTCTCTGGTGCATGTAACTCAAAACTTTTTTCCGAGTTAGCTCCCTTAAGATCTAGGTGTGCGATTTATCCTCAGATCACGTTTAAATTTTTGCATAGCTCTTTAAGACAACTTTCTTTTTTAATAGCGTAGGACAGAATAGTAATTACCTGCCCATCTAGTGCACTAAACTATATCGCAGATTAACAGCAAACAAATGTTGAAAGTTGATTCTATATCTCCGCATGCTATAGATGCTAGAAGTTTTAGGTGCACAGAACTATTCTAACTAAGTACAGTATCAGAAAATGAAATAAACTAGACAACAGTCGTCCATCAGTTTCCAAATGGCTGCCTAAACCGAGCACACCAATCAATAAAGTTTGAGCGAAAAGAGCACACTCGTATTCTTTTACAGAACCGATAGATATCAAACACAGCTTTCCAATACTTTCAGGCGAACGCGAGTGCGGTCGTAGAGCTCGGTGACTAAGTATCAAATATTTTTGAAACCCTGCCCATCCCTTGGGACTTGCCTCCGAGTGATATGGGGTCGGCTCCTCTTGGCAGGAGTAATTCAACGCTTCTTAAAAAATGAGTCTCAGAATAGCCCGCGTGAGGTGTTGTCTGTTTATGATATACTAGTGGTTCGCCCCGGCTTCGCACGGATTCCTAATTTTTTTCAAAATATTCTATAGCCTATGTTACTCAGGGTGAACTTAGCTTCCCAACAGTGAAAGAATTATTAAAATCGGTCCAGTAGTTTTTGAGCCTATTCATTACAAACACACAAAAATACAGTATAAATCTTTCCTCTTTATAATATTATAGTATAGATATAGATGTAGTTACTTAATTTTCGTGAAACTGTACGGTGCTTGAAAAAATTATTACTTACTTCTAATTGTACCCAAATAATTATGAATATTTTATTATGATATACTTATTGGTTACTTTTAAATGCCAAAAGACTTCAGACATGTTGGAATGTATGTACTTTAATATTTACCTCTTGGCTCCTAAACAAGTGCAAATCGATATTAGTAACCGGACGAAATAAAAGAATGCAAAATTGTATGCAATTGACCTACGCGGACGAAAATTTTGCATCCGTTTCAATCTGTAGCTATTAGAATTGG
This sequence comes from Polylopha cassiicola, assembly GCA_038024825.1. Taxonomy (NCBI): domain Eukaryota; kingdom Metazoa; phylum Arthropoda; class Insecta; order Lepidoptera; family Tortricidae; genus Polylopha; species Polylopha cassiicola. The sequence goes on along the minus strand of CP149044.1, from coordinate 5,792,322 downwards.
CACCTGTTCGTATGTATCAATATAATAAGCAATTTATTTATGTAGTAAGTATACATATTACGCAAGGCTTCGAAAACTACAAGTTCGCCGAAATAAAACTTTAGTATCAATTTCATTCATCTTCAAAGAGCGATGACAGCAACACATGTACAAGAATTCGAGGCGATCCAACGAAGTAATTTCTTCTGATCTGAGGGAAAGTCTCTACAGAAAGAATGGCAATAGCTCATTACAGCGGGCCGTTAATCTTGGCAAGTTAAACAACGAACAAAGTGGGAGAGGCAACAAAAGGACAGATTTCCGGATGCGGCGGTTCGTGCGCCCATTCGACGAGCACGCCTGACCGCCTCGATACGCTCTCAAGGGTAAAAGCTTTGAGAACATGGGTACATACTGTAGTTGTGAAAATGAGAAAAGCAAAAAGGCAGACTATTAGTTAGACGATGTTAAAGACAAGGATGGTGGAGTTCATTAGTGTGGTATATCGTGGTCAAAACATTTTTCTAACATGTTATTTAAAACTCTCATTGCTTTATGTCGTTATTTAAGGCAAAATTGTCTTTAGAATCGAAATACCTTCATTAAAAAACCTCTGCAAATCACACGACAAAATTTATATATTTCAGCAAAAATTTAAACATTTGTTTTTTTCTCATCATAAAAACAAAGTAAGTAAGTAAATATACGAAAACTTACATAGATTGATTTTTTCAAACATATTAAGTCCAAAAAAAATTAATCTCATCATCTCAAAGTCTTTTTTAATTCATATTTCCAATAGGTAATTAAATCCGACAGTAAAGAACAATACTTCTTTCTTTGTGGAAACAAGCCAATTTATAATAATGTATGCAATATAGGAGTAAAAAGTCTTAAACTGTTAATCACAGAGTGTACAGCAGTGAAGACACGCGCTTGCGCATCCATCACGCTAAGTGAGCAAATTGATACATAACGCGCGCTCTCATACTGCCTGCCTCTGTTATTTATGCTACCCAGCTCTCCCAACTGTGCCGGCCGCGAGAATCATAAGGAATACCTTGGATATTAGGATTCTTTACATTCATTAAAATTAGATATGTATGTAATCACCAATTTTTTATTTTAAAAGCCATAGCTTAATGCTGAAAAAAAAAAACTCATTTTCCTATGTGCTTTATAAGGCGATCATACACTGTACCTACCGTAATGTTAGTACATATTATCTTGTAAAAAAATTACGTAACGTAGTAACGTGTCAATATACTTGAACGCTTGAGTTATTAAAATCCATTAGGTACCTACATACACATAAGAGGGTGCGATTGCAGCTATTTAATTTCGAGACTTCTTTTATAATTAAAAGAGTGAAAATCGTTGGTCTGGATGATACCACAACAACAAAAATCTATAACCAGTACATCTGTAATTTACTTAATGAAATATTACTGTGTTGCCGACCATGCAAATATTTACAGTACGTACCTACACAAGCGCAGTGCTATGCCGTCACTTGTCACTTGGGTTAATTGCAAATCTACTTTACTTTTTACTGTTATTTGTCAAGCATCTTGAATAAGACGAACAATAAACTGTTGAGATAATCTTAATACTTTTTTATCGATTGTGGAACGGCGCCATTTGGCGACTCGAAGAGCAACATTTAATTCCTTTTGTATGCTATTTCGCTTTGATACTGTCGCTGTTAACTGTCGAGTTAATTTGGACTTTGTTTGCTTTTTTGCGATGTCGTTTAATATCGCTGTCCGTGCTTGAGAGAGTGCCAAGACGTTTGATTCTTGTTTTCGGAACATTTTTATGAATGTTGACATTACGATGGAATGTAAAGGAGATAAAATTGTGAAAGTATAGGTTTGAATGTAAGGAATTATTTTGAGAAGTACGGGTTTGTTTATTTTGATTTCGTCTGGATAATTGAAGCATTTATGTAGCACGTATACCTATAGGTAAGATACGTCGTGATTCCAAAAATATAGTGACTTCAGCAGTAATCGGTAGCATCTTCTAAATTAATGATTCATCGAATATGTAGTGAATTGTACGTATGTGATGTTTACTGTAGTACTGTCATAATCAGATAATCACAGATGAAAGCCTCCGCCGATTACATAACTGAATCAATGACTTGCGAATCGTGCCGGAACTTTATTGCAAAAATCAATCAACGTATGAAGAGCTTATCGTGCAAAAAATACTGAATATTTTCGTGCAAAAACTGTCTGAATCCGGTTATCGGTGCTAATAATAATAGTGTCCCCTTTAATCCGGTGATGGATGACAGCTCTGCCCACCCCTTTTAATTGCCAGCGTGAATGTACGTCAGTCACGGGGCATTTTCGATTTATATTAAAATAAGTTCGATGCGTTGTCCCTTTAGTTTCTGAAAGGGAATATTGTAATTTATGCGGGGGTTGTTTGAGTTTGCCGTTTAAAATGGTGATTCACGATGGAGACATTTCCCGAAGCAAATTAGAAATGGTTTTGCATCAATGCAGAATTCTGATTGGATGCACCGACACGATTCAAGATAAGAGTGCATTAGCAGCGGAGGAACCGTAAACTACACAAATCTACGTTTGCGTGGGTGCAGCCGTACATAATAAAGGAGGTGTATTAAAGTGTTATAGGTATATGGTGAATAGATCCAGTAATTTAGTCTGATATTTCATGAATTCTATGTTATCTGTGTAAAATATCTGTTCGGTCGTAATGCTGAAGTGCTATCGAGCGCGCCAAGACCATTAGCCTCTACACTGAGATTTTCTCACGATAATTCTTCTCATGCACTGCTCCTTTCATTTTATTTATTACAACTATCTTTCATATTCTTTGCCAACAGTTTGGAAAATAAAAATTGGGAATAATAATAAAAGTTTGAAGCGCAGAACTTAGGAAACTGTGCTGCAATAAACAAAGACATCGCTACGGATCATATGAAAAATTACGCAGCACACGTCTGTCGTTAAATTTTTGTTGATATGTTTTTTAAATAGTTTATTTCTTCGTTAATTCATTACAGATGTGAATGATAACTCGGTAAACAATGCTTTATAGTTTGTTTTATTTCAATGTGTTATTACATTATTAATTACCGCGATAACATTAAAAATTGATTAATTTATGGAATTCGTTGGCTTAAAACTGAGTCCCCATTTGGTTTAATTATATTTTTCTACTCATCATCAAGGCACACTCATCACTAAAATCCAACGAATCAATCAAATTTACAAATAGAACGGAATAATGGCTATTCAACGCCACCTTCAATAAACGTGTTTGTATTCATCATCAATTTCACAAAAGCTAATATGACGGACGTGCGGTATCGAAAACATCTGCGTTTACTCGAAAACTCATTTATCATAGAGTGTCCAAACGCGACAAAACCATTCAACAAGTAGTGTAGGCTTTATTGCGTTGAAATTAAGTTCTGTTTTGCTTGTACCGGGTGTGTTTAAAGTGATCAAACAGTGACACAGTTGTTCGAACAATGGTATTGTTGCTATTTTCAGCAGTCACTTCGGTAAACAATATTGGTCCCAGTATGAAAGATCAATGGCGAAAATGATTGGACCCCTTTTGCGCGAATTGCGAATAAAAATAAATAAACCGTGCCTACACATCTGTTGATATAATGACAGCTGTAATTTATGCTACCTATAACACAATTATTTGCTGTACCTATTTATTTAACAATAAATTTTAACAGTAACCATTTCTCGTATTTCATGAATTAAAGACCCTATTTTCTACAAATCCCATAAATAAACATCTACCGATCAATAAACAAAACTAAACTAATCCAACTCCGCCTTATCCCGTAAGTCCAGCCCAACAGTGGGCAAAAGATTGGGCCAACTTTTCGTCGAATTAGGATTCTGTGCGCGGGCCAATCACGCGGCATTGTGCTACAATTAAATTACGCGTACGGACGCTGCATGCCACGGACTGGTTCCGAGCTATTCGGAAAATCGAGGACTGAATGTGACTGCGGTTGTGGCTGGTTTGTATGTTACTTTTTGGATTATAATGATTGGGAGCGTAGTTACACGTTACATAGGTGCATATGTTACCTATGGAATTTAGGAAGAACGATTATGGAAATTCAATTGTTACAACTTTTTATTATTATTATCTTTCTCACCTTGCTCGTACTACACACTACACTTTATGTAAACTTTTGTTTCGTAAAAAATAAGCAAGAGAGAATAATCAACTCGGCGTGTCTATGATGACCTGTCGAGTCGAAATTTTGTCGACATAATATAAATATTGAGTATGTTGCCGACAAGGAGGTTTGTCGTGTCGATATTGTTTATTGAAGCAATAAGAGACAACATGACAAAATTTCTCGTTGTCGATAACGTTACCGATTTTTGACAGATCACCGCGAGAATAAGACGACGTCGACACGACATGATGTCGACTGGACAATTCATCATGTGACATACACAGTCTGGGACAAATAATAAAATCAGCTCGAAAAGTTATTTGTCCAGCAAAAATGATGAGTAATTGCTATAATGTATTTGTGCAATGCAATCAGTCATCTCGCGTCGTCATCGCCATCTGCCATGATCGATCACGGAGCATTTGTCGAGGCTGTCGTCATATAGTTTACAGATATGGTAGTAAGAGTCGGTTTTAAAATGTCTCAGTAAAGGCATTATGAAATAGACCGTACCTAAGTATCTTTGATATCTTTGATACTTATATAGGTACGGTCTGTTTCATAATGCCGTATAATAAAAAACCCGAAACCAAAAATGTAAGTCTTTGAAAATAATAATAACAACTTAATATTCGGTTCCTTAGTAGGTATCAATATAAAAAAATAAAAATAAACAGAATTACATTGGATTCATCAGTTCGGGAGCTGCGATTCCACTGACAGAGATACAGACACAGACAGACACGTCAAACTTATAACACCCCGTCATTTTTGCGGCTGGGGTTAGAAAAGCAATCAAATAGGAATTTAATGCATCAATAATATTACTGTAAGTTTTCAATCCAAAATGGTATTCTCTTGGAACAAACTCTTACTTATACCTAGTTACAACTGGTGTCGTGACGAGGATATGTTGGTAATCGGTCTAGAAGTTTCGGCGAGGGCGAGGGCTCTACACTCGAGGGCGCAACGTGCGAGGCTTACTGTACGAGTGGAGTTAGATTACCGAACTTTCAAACCAAACCCTTTACCTTTTACTTCAATAAATAACTAGCGGCCCCGGCAGACGTCGTCCTGCCCGTCCGATTGTTTCGTCAAAGATCTGTCAAAGTCTTCTGTCACTTCTTCGTAAAGCTTCATATTTTCCCCGTTTTTTACACATTTTCCACTGTTTATTCGCTCCTATTGTTCGCAGCGTGATGTTATATAGCCTAAAGCCTTCCTCGATAAATGGTCTATCCAACAAAAAAAGAATTTTTTAATTCGAACCAGTAGTTCCTGAGATTAGCGCGTTCAAACAAACAAACAAACAAACAAACTCTTCAGCTTTATAATATTAGTATAGATAATAATCGCTTACAATATAAAAGATTACTAGCATTTTTTTTTCGTTTGTACATACTTTCTTTGTTGTTGTTATTATTTTTTAGCTTTCTCGCAAGGACTATGATAAAAGGAGTATTCCGTGTACTCTGGTGTACTCCGTAATTGAGATGATTTAAACTTAACTCAAATTTAAATAAATGGACATAAAATATTTCCTTTTTCACAATTAAGAGTATGTAATTAGGTACATAAAGCCTTGACTTATTTTTCTTTTTTCTGAAACTTAATCTCGTTACTTAATTATTATTCAACAGTGCTTTTAATAATATAGAAAATCAGCATATAAAACAGTTCATAAGAAATTTAAAGAAAAACTTAATAAAATGTCAAGGATCTCGACATTTCTTCGCCATCATTCTCCATTTACCAGGCGTCGGAGCTCATAAAAGACAATCAGCAAAGAAAACCAACAAACAAAGAAAACACGGGTCCTCGGGGCTCTCGCGAATGAATGAATGAAGAACGGGAGGGAACGAGCGAACGAATGACGCATACCAATGAACGGTTTGGATTTGAACGTGGGTGCATAATGTGGGTTAGAATTTCAATATTCGATTTTTGCTAACACGCCAAGTTTGATTTTGTGCGCTATGGTATTCGTGTCGAGATGTCTATCGATGTCCTAACTCTTGTCTTTAACACGTAAATAAAATTTATAACATTATTATACCTTTAAAATAGGGAAAATCGTTGATTACATCCTTATTATAATCAATTACAGATATCCAATCAAAATACAGTGGGATATAATTCACCTCTTTTTAAATATAAAATGCAACCTGCTATTTAAAAACCAAAGCGTCATTACCAGGTACAATATATCATTACGTACGTGGAAAGCATGCAATCCTCCGACAACGAACGTTCCGGCTTCTGCAATTATCATTCACGGCGCGCGCCAATCAGCCGATTGCCTCATCACCGGGATGATTTCGACGATAAATACACGCATTCTTTACAGTCTAATTTGATTGGACTAGAGTTTAAGTCATTGATGATGTAGGTATTTATTTTAAAGCAATTTTCGAGGATACGTAACTTAGAATGTAGGTATATGGCAAGTTTAGTAAAATACTGAGATAAGTCAAAATATTTTGTTACTCCGTTTAAGATGCTAAGACGTTACAATTAAATAATTGATTTGGTGACATATTTCGGGTTCACTTTTCTATTAAAGCAGAGATATGACCTTTATATAGGTAAATCCGCAATATGTATACATACAATATTTAATTATTTTTGCTGATAGATAAAAAACATTCCTTCATAAAACTTATCTGCACTTTTCTGTTACAAGAATCGTACCGTTCCTATTGTAAAACGCAAAATAGTGACATACATTATATTTACAAAACCAATAAGATTCACAATGATCAAAAAACCTTTAAATAAAAATACACTGCGATCGAAAAAAAAAAAATAAGTACCTACTTAATATTTATAATATTTCTAACTTGGCATCTTTTCACGACACCTGCTATTATTCACGTCGCGTAGGAAATCGGGCAATTCCCTCATTACCAGCTATTTCACCGTCAACGCGTGTCATGGAAAATTAATTACCATAGAATGTCACTTATATCAAATAATTCAGTTTTCGGTCCTGTATTTTAACGCTAAATTAGCTGTTGTGTGCTTATTTTTGTTTTGTAACGATATTGTAGTTTTACTTTTATTTTTTGTTACCTACCTAAATCTTATTGTTTTTTTGTTCTGACGATCTCAATATAAGTGCACGTCCTTAGACATTGGTGATAATTTAATTATGACTTTTGAGAAATAAATAATTTAATCATATTGCATTACACGTTATAAACACACAAACCTCTATATCTAAAGACCACCCTTACACTAAGTAGGTAGACCACCTTTATACTAGGTAGATACTTATGATTTTCTAGTACCTATATTAAAATTTGTAATAGCTTTCTAATAATATTAAAGCATAACTAAAACCCCATAAAAACAAAACCAGATTCTACCTGGCTAATTTCAATACTGTAATAAATCTATTTTGACTTCATAAAGTTAACTTCAATAAATAGCATCATAAGTCAATAATCATAAACACTAAAAATCAATCAATACAAGAGTACAGAGCGCAGTTATCTCCAGCGAACATTGCTTACCTGTGTTTACCGCTTCTTCCGACACTCCGACAGTAGTCCGACTCTAAATATTTACTACGTGCACCTTCTCATCTACCCACAACTTACACGAAACTCTACCTTAACTTCACGAAATAGAATACAATTTTATATCTAAGAATATACTCTTCCCAAAATTTTACGCATCGAACAAAACCTAGTCTTCTTGTCTTTGCTTTAGAGTTACAATCAGCTTGTAGGTTCACGGCCGTAAGTCCGTCGACACGACACGTATGTTTGTTTCGTGTAAACAAAACCAGTTAACTGTTTACGATTGTTTAACTCGATCGATATTTTTAACGTTCAGTTACGCGTTACTTGTTTTATGATTATTATTAAGTTTACTACTTTTAAATAGGTTAGATAAGGTTAAATTAGTATATATTCTTTAAGGTTAAATTACTTTTTTAAACTTTTTAAGATTAGCTGCTACTTACTAATTTATTATCTTAAGTAAGTCTAAAATACGTCAAGTTACCTACCTAATTTTAATTAGAATCCTAAAAGCTTAAGAAACTTTCAAATATCATAAATTAAATTAACTTCACATAAGTCTCAAAGTCATGACATTCGTTCACAATCACTTATACATCGTACATGGAGTCGGTAGTCGTTAGTCGTGTCGTGTCGTGTCGTTACGTTGCGCGGTCGCGAGGGCGGGCGGTCGCCGCGGGCTCTGGGCGGCGAGTGAGCTCCGCGATGGAAGCTGGGTCTCCTCTTTAAGCACTAAACTTTTGCTTGTTACCTAGGGTATCTCTGTCTGGCACCTATTTCACAAAGGCAACTTCATAATTATACAGTTTTATAGGTACCTATATATAAGGAAGTCACTAAATTAATTGTAGGTATTTTTTTCATTATAACAACATAAAAATATTAGCGATGTCGGAAATTTCACAGTTACAGTCGTGCTACGATTATGGAAACTGTAAAGAATCCGAAACGTCAGCAAATAGAATAAAATAAAAATACGCGAGTTAAATCCGTTAATAGTTGTTTCATTCCAATGTGTAATAACCGCGAAGGCATCAGAAATTATTAACAGTTACAGTTATTTTAAGGAATCTAGGTATAACGATCTTACTCGCGTATTTTATTTTATTTGCTAACGTTGAGAAACTGTACCTACAGTTCCGATATTCGTAGCATGACTGAGCTGTCGATAGTCTAACGTCTACAGTCTAAGTTAGGTACCTTAACAGTTAACAGTTATCCTTTTTTTGCCTTATTGCTTTCTTAACATAATTATAAACTTTAATATTTTGTACAGACCGAATGTTTCAGGGACAATAGTAAAATGTATTATTTTCAATGCATAGTTAACGAAGTCCTGAAGCTATACACCATATGACATCACTCAAACTTAATTGCCGGTACGCTCCAAACGTCACAGGACTTACCAACCCGGCTGACACCCATAATCTTAGCGCCATAATTTATGAAGGTTTACCTACACGCACCTACTAAATATTGTAAAATCATCCCCAAGCCGAAATAAACGGTAGTCGTAGCTATTTCCGCTGGCCACCCCATGCCCTATTTAACTTTATGGTGAATAAAATGTTTACGTCGTGTGAACGAGCGACTGATTTGCGTTTGATTGCTGTCACACGTACCATTTTATAGTGCTCATCGATTTGAGGGGACACCGTTGAGTACAGTCATCAGATATATCGCAGGTGCTAAAATATATTACTTATACATCTCTATTGTCAAGGGAAGAGAACTGCCGATATATTTGACCACCTTGGCTGGCACTTTATAACCTCGTGAAACGTTTAGTTTATTGCGTGTTCAGAAATTAGGTCTGATAATAATTTATTAACACATTATGTACAAATGTGTGCGGTTGCGTGTGTGTGTTGGACAGTTCTTTGACGCAGACATCTGAGCATTGAATTGTAAATCAAATATGATTTTGATATAGTTTGTAGACTAGAGAGTAGTAATAGTTTACATATATACCTTACTAGCTGTGCCCGCGACTTGCGTGGAATAGTAATTCTTCATAAGGCTTTATATCTTCCCCGTTTTTTACACATTTTCCACTGTTTCTTCGCTCCTATTGGTCGCAGCGTGATGTTATATAGCCTAAAGCCTTCCTCGATAAATGGTCTATCCAACAAAAAAATATATTATTGAATTCGAACCAGTAATTCCTGAGATTAGCGCGTTCAAACAAACTCTTCAGCTTTATAATATTAGAATAGATAACCCTTTATATTTCAAAATAAATACGCTTCAAACAAACATAATGAACCTAGTTTTAATATAATAAGCAAGATATGATAAGCAAACACTGAAATACTAAAAACTGGCTTGTTTAAGGTAGGTTCCTATTTCAAATTTTATTTTAATGTAAGTACATTTACCTTAATTTAAATATTACCTTTAAGTGCAATTATCAATCCCTTCAATAAAGTCTTAATATTTACATTTAAACAACTGCATTAAGACCCCCGTCCCTTGCAATCACTCGCGAGTTTTATTGCACCCGATGCAACAAATAGCCACGCGGGGTCCGCGCTGCACTTCATTGCATGTGCATTAATGTCAACGGATGCTTAACACTCTGATACATGTCTTAAAGGGGATACTTTATAGGCGTGTTTATGTTTACTGCTTAGTCCCATACGATTAGAGTTTTATTACGTAGTAAAAGTAACGAATTTAAATGATTAGGGTCATTACTGATTGCAGTTCCTGCTGTAAACATGTTATTTCTAAATGTTAAGGAGTTAGGTTTAGATTACACTAGCTTCTAGCCGCGACTTCGTCCGCGTGGAACTCCTCCTTTTTTGCAGTCGGTCAAAAAGTAGCCTATGTCCTTTCTCAGGCTCCAGACTTTCTTTGTACCGAATTTCATTTAAATCGGTCCAGTAGTTTTGGCGTGAAAGCATAACAGACAGACAGACAGAGTTACTTTCGCATTTATAATATTAGTAGGGATAAAAAAAAAATAGTTACGCAGCCATCATGAATCTGCTCAGTCCTCATCAGTCTCAGTGCTACGTATATGCAAACTTAAAGAACTATGTCACCATAAACTTAATACCCATGAGTTAAATTAATTACCTACAGTAATATTGTCGCAAAGTGTAATAAACGCAAATTATTATAATTTATTTCTTACCTACTTTTTTAGACAAAGGTCTCTTGTCATCTACGTATTATTGAATCGCATAATCCCTTTATATTGCAAAGCTCGCGCAAAGCCTCTTCGCCGCAAGCTCAAGTCCGCGCGACAAATCTCAAGCGAGACATAAGTGGCGTTTAATTAAAAATATGTCACGTGGATTAAGGGACGGTGTCGGGAATATTGTGGCAAGCTGTTACATAGGGATTTAACGGGTAACAAAAATAGCAGGGATTTAGATTATTGATTACAATTTCTGTCCACTAACTATACTTTAGAAGTCTTGAAAATGTAATAGAATAATAATTTCTGATGCCTTCGCGGGTAAACATTGGAATGACGGATTTAGCTCGCGTATTTTATTTTATTTGTTGAGGTTACTTAAGTTTGCTTTTTGACTTTTGGGTTAGACTATCTTCAGCTTATTCGTGCTACGACTATGGGAACTGTAAAGTTTTCGAAACATCAGCGAATAAAAAAAAAACGCGAGTTAAATCCGGTAGTGTTTCATCCTACTAACATACCTACGTTACATTACATAATGGGGCTCCTAGACGGGCCATGTTTTTGTGCAATTTGTGGCTGCACTATTGGCAACTAATTTCCAAGCAACCACAAAAATATTTCATTGCAACTGATCTCATCTATGGCTGGGCAATGTGTGCATATATGTCTGCAATAGTATGGCTGATGAGACGCAGACTCACACGGGCAACACAAACCGGCAATAATGGCTGACGAAATCACACTTGTCGCAGCAGCTTACATCGTTTTAAAAGAAAAACAAAAGAAGAAGAAATTTTGGATTTGACCTTACTTAAATAAACGTGAAACTCTAGATAATTTGAGTCTAGAAATAAGCCTTGATAATAAATTATTTCATAATTTTACTAGAATGTCAAAGAGTGATTTCGACTTTCTTTTAAACAAAATCGGACCAAAAATAAAAAGAAAAGATACAAACATGAGAACGGCGCGAAAATCGCGAAAGGCGCATGTCGCGTAGAAAAGGATACACTATGCCGTACAAAGTGAACGAGTGAAACAACAATACAACTGGCTGGGCAATATTGCATTTAAAATCGACAGCCTAGCGATCGTCCGGCAACCCTTCGGGACAATATCGGCCATACACGGCAACACAAAAAATGTTTGGCTATATGGCCGGGACATAACTGCATTATTGCATAGTGTGGCTGGTATTGCTTGCAATGTTGCTGGGCCACTGTGTTGCAGCCACATATTGCAGGAAAACATGGCCCGTGTAGGAGCCCCATTACATACTATGTTGTTCTACAACTACATATGTCTGGGAGGTACATAAAATCCCTACTAATATTATAAATGAGAAAGTAACTCTGTCTGTCTGTCTGTCTGTCTGTCTGTCTGTCTGTCTGTTACGCTTTCACGCTAAAACTACTGATCCGATTTAAATGAAATTTGGTACAAAGAAAGTCTGGAGCCTGAGAAAGGACATAGGCTATTTTTTAACCGACTGCAAAAAAGGAGGAGTTCCACGCGGACGAAGTCGCGGGCAGAAGCTAGTTTTAAATAAAAATGACAAAATGCTATTTACTGTAGCGTACAATAATATCCATGAAATGCCATTGTAGCGTAACCATTCGACTAGTTCTTCAGCTTGAGCAATGTATCTAATCCAGTGAGTTTTGCTATTTTATCTAGTCAGGCGTTTACAACTGCAGTGGAGCGGAGAGAAGCCTTGTCCGTGTTCATTGTTCGGAGATTGATAGGAATGTACCCCCTATTATTGTTCGAATTGAATTCAAACGTGTAAAACAATGGATTTATTAACTTGGCAATAATACAACCGATCGTATTGTTGTTAACTTCGCTTAGCTTAGTAATACCTATGGAATGTATCGTAAATAAGTTTTATTAACAATAACAACAATGGAAAGTTATCAATGGCATAAAATAAAGAGACAACATCCGTTCTTTTGTCATTCAAAATATCAAAAGAGATGCATCGGCCGGGAATCGAACCCGGGCCGCCCGCGTGGCAGGCGAGCATTCTACCACTGAACCACCGATGCTGCACGAAAAGTGTTAAAATTGCAATACACATTAATATAACAAAGTTAAGTTTATATTTTTTATTCAATGATACAAAATATAGAACCTTTTCAAATATTTGGATGCTACAATAAATATATACGAATAAAATCAAGCTTCGTTACGTACTCTATCTATATAGGTACTCACCTAGTTTGTATTAAATATATCGAAGCAGGCTAATAGCAGCGCTATCGCGGGAGATAAGACAACGGAAGCTGCGTCGACGACAGCTCCGCGCAACTTAATATCGGATCACATAAACATTATAGATTATGTATTTACTTACATAGATAATTTCGAGATACTAGTATAACAACTAGGTGCCTATAATTATTACCTAGGCCGTCCTAGGCAATAGATAATATATCAAGTTGAAGTTTTCCGTAGGTAGTGTATTATTTATCAGCCAAAGATAGGTACTACTCGACATAATACTCGTATGTTCAAATTCCACCAAAAAAATCTCACAATCGAATAATTCAACTCAAATCTAAAACAGATTTGAGTTAAAAATGAAATTAAAATTTTTATTTTAGAGAAACATAATGAAAGAGGACAATAATATGAGTTCAGAAACACCTACAACAAAGTATCGGGCAAAATCACTGTTCTAGATGAACTACTAATATTTCACAGTTTTTACAAACCTAGTGATCACGCGAAAAGTCTCATGATGAAACTTTTAAGAGACAGCTCTCAATAGTTACTTACAGCGTGTTTGTTTTAAACACTGCGTCACTGTTATTTTGGATTAAGTCGATCAACAGCGGGCTAAATCCGTATTCAGTCGCCCCGGCACGAAGCGGGTGACAGTTTAAACACAACACTTGCAATCAGTACGTACCTACCTACCTACTTTAGTTCTTTACACAACCTCTACTTGACAGCACCTACAAATTTACCTAGGTACCTCAAACCATAAACTCAAGCTTTTAGACAACTGCCAATCGATGATAGTGAGCGAAAACTGACCACGTGACGTTACGTTCGCGTATGTCAATTGTCAGTTTGCTATTATCGATCGTCACTTGTTTAGGGGCTCAGGTGGGCTAGACAAGTGCCCAACGTTCAACGTTAACGTTAAACGTTAGCACCAAAATGTATGGGATTTGACAGCCGCAAACGTTTGTGACGTACGTGACAGTCGTTCGCGGATGTCAAATCCCATACATTTTGGTCCTAACGTTTAACGTTAACGTTGAACGTTGGGCACTTGTCTAGGGCCCCAGGTGTTAATGCTTTCCAGCCAGCTTACCCAGGAAGGTAAGTACTCGAATATAATATAGTGTACATAATGTCTATTGTCCTTACGGTTTAAATAACCAGTAAGTTGTCATAGGTACTTTACTTGAGTCCTAATAGAATCTCATGGCTTAGGCCTCTCAATAGTTGGTAGAACGACAATAGGTAGATTATGTTTCTGATAGGCACATTATCGTTAGTTCTACTTGGACCATAGCCAAGCCAGATAGGAATATTAGTTAGGTATGTAGGTACAAAGAGCACATACCTACACCTGAAGCACATTTTGGTACATCGGGAAAGCTCTGTGCAGCCGAAGGGCATTTCAAGTGTGCTATTAGTTGCTGTCCTAGCTAGCAATCAATAAAGACAACTGTTAAATTGGAAACTGGTGCAGCAAGTCCTTGCATCGCTCGGCATTAGGGCTGTCAGTTGGTCGGAAATTGTCTGGATTCTCCCAACATTTGATGTGACTCCCTAGGAAATAACAAAATCTACACACAAAGACCTATACCTACACGTATATTATCATCATATTCTACCGCAATAAGGGATCCAAATTGCTAAACTTGGTAAAAAGCAATATACTTGTGGCAAAGAAATCGTAAAAAGAATTGTTAATTTAATTTTAATCCTTTTTTTAAAGAGCTGTTGAAAACTAACAAATTTTCATTTCTCCAGACAATAACCCCAAGATTGCAACATTTTGAAACATTTTCAGATATTTAGATTTTTAACCTGGCAACCCTACTCGACATCCTGTCGTTTTGGAGATATATAAAAACATAAAAGCCGTCTAAAAAGTATAAAAATAATAAAAACTTGATATTAGGTAGGTACCTAAGTATTAATAGGTATTTCTACAAAGAAAACGTCACGTCGGGGGGACCGCTCATCATTTACCTAATTGTACCTATCTATATTTACCTACTATGTATCGAAATCTAAGGAGGTCCCCCCGACATGACGTTTGCTTTGTAGAAATACCTATTAATACTTAGGTACCTACCTAATATCAAGTTTTTATTATTTTTATACTTTTTAGACGGCTTTTATGTTTTTATGTCGGGGGTTCGTTAAAATTTTTAATTTTTTTTTTTTCATACTTTTTGAAAGTAGGTAGGTAACTTATTATTTTTTTGACCAATTTCCATTTTACATGGAATTCTGTAATGTACATGTGGTCCTCTTTCATTTGATACCTCACTCGGTTATATTTGTAGTCATTTGGTTAACCATTTCCACACTTTCAGTCCCTATATTTTTTTGAACTACTTAACCGATTTTCATTATGATATCAATTTTGTAATGTACACGTGATTCTCTTTCATTTGATACCCCACTCGGTTATATTTGTAGATATTTGATTTTCCATCCCCACTTTCACTCCCTATATTTTTTGAACGGCTCAACCGATTTTCATTATAATTTCAATTTTGTAATGTACTCGCGACCCTCTTTCATTGGATACCCCACTCGAGTATATTTGTGGACATTTATTTTTCCATCCCCTCTTTAGCCCCCTCTATTTATTAAACTACTGGCCCGATTTTCATCAAACATAGCTAAGAACACTCCCGACATATTCACCTTTTAAACAAAAAAAACAGAATCAAAATCGGTTCATGCGTTTGGGAGCTATGATGCCACAGACAGACACACACACACACACACACACAGACACGTCAAACTTATAACACCCCGTCGTTTTCGCGTCGGGGGTTAAAAATAGGTACGTAACAAATGAATTGCATTTTGTATTGAGAATAATTTTACTATTCCGTGTCTATTATGTATGTAGGTACCTAGTTATCTTCTTTGACATTAACGAAGTTCTTAGTGCTTTTACAAATTAATAGTAGGTATATTTTGTAAATTTAATGATGCCGTTTGGATTGACTTGATTTACAAGCCGTTAACCTTATTTAAGCAACGCTGTATCTAAGAATTAACCTCATTCTAGACCACATATAATTTATATCCTTTTTTAATGTCGGTTTTAATTATTAATTGGCATGCAGTTCCTCTGTTGTTGCAGTCTTTATTTTCACATCCTACAATATTTTATGCGTTTTCTGTTGACTATAAAAGTCACTGTCTCTTTAAAACAACGGCACAATGATTAATTTATGGTAGGAAGTGTAAACACCGTCACATCTACACGGCGCCACTTAGATAAAAAAATCTACATAAATCGACATAAATTGGCAAATTATAGTCGAAATGGCATTATATCGACAGAATAAACATATTTCAAATCTACAGTTCTTTAGTGCGTAAATCTTAATTGCATAAACAACATTTTAGAAAGTGCGCCTAACGAGCCTATAATGCCTAGCAGCTGCGGTAAGCATAAGTATCTGCTTAGCATAAAAGCGTTTATATCAACTGCTTCAAAATATACGTAAACGTAAACTTATAAACAAAACTGCATACCTACCTACATATTCGTATACAGTTAAGTCATTTTACAACCCCATACTCTAAACGCGGGAGCTCGACATCTGTTCCGGATTAGGCGCGTGCGCTAATCCCCAGCTTAGATAGTATGCGATAGATGGCGCTGTCGCCGGAGCAAACTTCACTGATAAATTATGGATACGCTAAAAGCAATCGCTTTTTGTTAAGACAAGTGCACTTGCTGCAGTTTATGCAAAACACTAAGTACTTTCAATCTGTGTGCAGAATAGTTAAATCACTTAAAACACTTCACGAAGAAGGTTTTAAGATGGAAAAGCATGCAAATTTGTATTAAGAATTATAAGTCTATAAAAACCAAGGTACATATACCTACTAATATTATAAATGCGAAAGTAACTCTGTCTGTCTGTCTGTCTGTTACGCTTTCACGCAAAAACTACTGGACCGATTTAAATGAAATTTGGTATAAAGAAAGTCTGGAGCCTGAGAAAGGACATAGGCTACTTTTTAACCGACTGCAAAAAAGGAGGATTTCCACGCGGACGAAGTCGCGGGCAGAAGCTAGTAGGTATATAAATCTAGGAAAATGTAACTCTGTCCCACAATTGTAAAGGACAACTATAACGGATTAAACTCACGTAAGTATTGTATTTTATATAGGTAAGTACAGACCTACTGACGTTTCGAAAATTGTACACTTCCCATATTCGAGGTCGACAGAGCTGACGATAGTCTACTAAAGTGTTAAATCCGTTATATTTGTTGCATTTCAATGTACAATAACCGTGAAATTAACAGAAATGATTCTGTCCCACAATGTCCGTGTCTGTTTCACGAAGGAAAAAGCAGTTACATTGATTAGGGTCTACAAAAACTTGTGGTACACGAAAGTACCATGTCGCTGGTAAAACTCAATGTAAGGCAAATTGTTCATAAAAAGACCAAATTGTTCATATTTAACTTCTAATTTATTAAATAAATTGATCAATTGAACCTTTTTACCTTACATAATCGTCCATTAGCATGTTTAATGGGTACTTGGGAAGTAAAGCGGGAATTGAGTGCCTCACGTGTACCTTGTAAAAGTAGTACATTAGTTTATGAGGTGTCTACCTGGGGAGTGGGGGGTCATAAATTAACGCGAGCTATTTGTTATGGGGTTGTTATTTATGGGTGTGCTACCGACGAGTAAGTACAGTCTGGTGAAGAATTCAATTGTTTGTTACTACTGTAACTGAGAAAGTTTCAGGTAAACTAAAACTGTTAATTGGAATGAAACAACTATTAACGGATTTAACTCGCGTATTTTTATTTTATTTTATTAGCTGACGTTTCGAATTCTTTACAGTTTCCATAATCGCAAATAAAATAAAATAAAAATACGCGAGTTAAATCCGTTAATAGTTGTTTCATTCCAATGTGTAATAACCGCGAAGGCATCAGAAATTATTAAAATTGTTAAATTAGGTAATCAAAGAAAGTTTACTTAAAACGCCTAATATTAAATGGAGCGGTGATAAGAACTTATGAGATTTATTGAAAGGTAATTCATCAAAATTAAAAAATATATATTTACCTACTGGAAGTAATGGAGTCACAAGTTATCCATTTTATGTTGAAAAACTTAATTCGCACTTGGAATTATTTGATAAAGTAAAAAGACGCAATCAAAATAATGACATCATGCTTTGTGGCCGACTGTATGTCTGAACAATGTGTCAAAAATCATGTTCCTACCCACAAATACTGTCGGCATAAATTACAAACAGGGCGAGTCTGTCTACCGCATATTAAATTCGGAGTTTTCCAAATAAACTACATAAACTTCGCATGAATGAAACCTGCAGTAAATTTATGTCCTGCAAAGTGAAGTTCAGTTTCTCCAAATGTATTAGGTATACCTACCAGATAGATACCTACTACAGTAAGTCCCTTAGTTCCTATTTGGTAAGTATATTATTTTTTATCCTGTTTAAATTAGTAAAAAATGTTTAACTAAACCGTATATATTGCATTAACAGTAGTCGGTACCTATTTTAAAATCATATAATAATTATTTTTATTCCGCTTACTTTTGTTTATTGATATGTTTTTTTTTTGTATTTAGTTGGTTTCGTTATTGGTAGGTATATGAAATGGTTACATACATAATTACAATTCAACTAAACAAATTCACTTACTTATATTCAGATGAAATCGACACTTTCTCATTGTAAAAAAGTTCTCTCGAAGCTGTACAAAGAGGTTGGTATTTTGTTGTGCACAATCGCGCGGCGCCTGCAAAGGCCTTTCATGGCTTCAATGCACCGCGGCACTTCACCGGCGATTGCAGTTCACTTTTACACTAATGTCGTATATTTTATGAAAGACCTAGGAATGTACGAATTCATTTTTTAAACTCCGCTGTTAGGGACGAGGGATGGTGATAATGAGAACGATTTTCAGAAAGGATCGCGTCAAAAGGTAAATTGAATACAACGAGATGCTTTTTTGTTTTCTGTTTTCTAAAGGTCTAAACGTTAACATTTCTATTTGGACTGTTTGTATTTACCTTGTCTACAAAAGTAGGTACAATAGAATGTATTAGCGTCAAGCGCACCAACTAAAAAAAGTTAGTTATAAACGTTTTGTCTATTTTCAGTTACGTTACTAATAGCCCTAAAAAGCCACCTACATTTTAATGTCGTGTTCGGTCTATCGCCCATCGTCTTATGGAGTGAATAGAATATGTATGTACGTAAGTAAATTCCCCTCGGAGGGCATCTAGCACCCCGCTGATCCCGACTGATTGATTAAGGCTGCGGGCGATACGTGGGGTTTAGCGTCTTACACTTGAACAACGAAACACGTCTATCGGGCAAAACTTCTTCAAAATATTCCTCTCAGCACATATAATTGATATCATACTGACCTGCATATTAAATCTTTTCTTTCATTTTCGTTCTTAGAGTGTGTGTCAGAAAATTTTAGAACGTTACACATTCCAACTTGACTGATTATATATAGTTTAGTATTGCTAATTCTCGTACCTACTATATAATAAAACTAAAACTTATGTTGTCTTTCCAAGCAAAGAAAAGCACAAATTTACAAAGTAATAGGTACCTATCTATAGTAACACACCGCACCGTTGAGGTCTGCGAGTATTTGCCTCATTGATTATAGCCTGCGGGCGATACGTGAGGATTACCGGATCCTTCTTAGTGGTCAGTGATATATCAGGCGAGATGAGACGAATGACGTTATACTTGATCAGAAAATACAATGTATTTCCAGAAGTCGTCATCTAAAGCAGAGAACCTGCTTAATTTAACACTATCTGAGTTACTAAACTAACATTGAACGTCTAAACTTATTTGCAATGTTCAGGCGACACCGGCAGTCGTTCCTTGAAGCAGGCGGCACGTTCGTAAACAAAACTGATCGAATCCAACCACGATCCCGCCAACGGGGACACCGCACGATCCCGGATTCCACGGGGCAATCCCGCAGGGAAACAAATGCCGACTGATTCTATAGGGAAACGTTGGGATTGGAGAGGTGTTTTTAGATGTCTTTTGAATCGTTATAAGTTTTGGTATAGTTGTAGGTATTCTTAGAGAATATACTCTGCTTAAGCAAAACTAAATTACGTATTAATAGTACCAACGTTAAAATATAAGGCAAATCATTTAGAATTCCGGGTGATAAATAAATTCCCTTTACAGTTTCACTGCGTTTGTCCGGCGGCGTTGCGCCAATTCAACTCAATCGGACTTCACTCTGATTCAATTTCTCTTCACGCGATGGCTGTAGGCAGCCGTATTAAACTTACATTTGTGCATCTATAGGCAGGGATTCAGAGAAAATGGTGAATATCCTAAAATCTACAACTCTGCGTTACCGTTCGAAACATCTTTGAAAAAGTTTAACTACAAAATATTTGCTTATGTAGGTACTTATTTTTCTATAATTTATATGTGCAGTGTTTACATATCTATATACAATAAAAGGCAATCGGTAGATATAAATTATCTTCTATTTGTCAAGTCCTATGGTATATTATATACCTGCGTAGCTGTAAAAATATATA
This sequence comes from Polylopha cassiicola, assembly GCA_038024825.1. NCBI lineage: Eukaryota > Metazoa > Arthropoda > Insecta > Lepidoptera > Tortricidae > Polylopha > Polylopha cassiicola. Next base: position 5,771,671 of record CP149044.1, on the reverse strand, counting down.
ATATAAGAAATAGAACGCCCTATACGCGTAGGTGATAAATAAAACATAAAATGACTTAATATTTTTTAAACATAGCGGCCACACAAAAGATCAATGATAAACATATCCCATTTACGGCGATTGAAACGAATAACAAGTTAACATTAAAGTTCAATATACAATTTTAAACTGGTTTGCTGAAGAAAATTTCAATAAATAATATGTTATAGGTACCTCTACTAGGTAATTTTGTATCTGAGACGACTCGTATTCTATGGCGCGGAACTGACAATTTCCACTACCTGACTTTTTAGTTCCTCACGAAACTCGCAATAGAACTTTCTTCTGATATATTTTATGTTTTCCTGAATTTGTAATCAAAATTATAGAGAACATAGAAAATATATAGTAAATCAATATACATTATTAGTTACCTACGTCAATATATAATTTTGTATATAAAGACTATAGTAAAATAGATAAATGAATCCACGTACTTTATTGCATAGTATACATAGTTACACGATGCCTAGTAAAAATAAACTTACATAGGTACGTATTACGTTCTTAGTTACGTAGGTACTATAAGGCAATTCAAGCTCGTCGCACCAATTTCATTTGCCAAATCCAATCCAAACCGCAAAATTATGATTTTTTTCACAGCGAAATAAAACTCCCGTCCATTTCATTCAATAACCAGTTATCTCGAAAATGGAAAATGTAGACGTAACAGGATACGGTATCTATCGGTGTGAAAAGCAAAAAATCACAATAAAAATATTCCGGTGTAAAATTCTTATCGACTTGCATCGAAATCGGGATGCATCGGACGAGATCGGCGATCGTTCGATTCGTTACGATTTTCAATTTTATTGCTTTTTATTTAGGTACACATGCGTAGTGACCGCAGAATAGGAAATAATATGTAATCGTTACTAGCCACCAAAGAAATTAAATTAATACATATTTAAAATTTATCTTAGTAGACTTTATATTTGAGAGAAAGTCACCAAATTATTCATCATCTAGAGTCGTAAAAAGGGTATAAGTATAATACCACATGTAAAGTACCTTATACCTTTACATACCTACCCAGTACCTTTATATATAAAGGTACTGGGTCTTCAACACACAAGAATTAATATTTTCTTAAATGATATCTACGTGTGTATAATAAGAATGAATAATCTTTATACAATACTAACATAATAATAAGATATAATAAGAATGAATAATCTTTATACAATGCTTCTGCCCGCGACTTCGTCCGCATGGAACTCCTCCTTTCTTGCAGTCGGTTAAAAGTAGCCTATGTCCTTTCTCAGGCTTCAGACATTCTTTGTACCAAATTTAATTTAAATCGGTCCAGTAGTTTTAGCGTGGAAGCGTAACAGACAGACAGACAGACAGACAGAGTTACTTTCGCATTTATAATATTAGTTAGGATTAGGATTCTACTGCACGTGTGTAGGTCACTAAACTTCCAAAACTGCTGGTTTTAAGATTTCTTCGATTTGATTGAATTTTTTGTATGTGTTTGGGGGGCTCCCCAAACACAAAGTTTATATTCACAAATACCTAAGCCCGACAGATGGCGTTGCAGTCGGTATTCTCAAAAAACGCGGTAAGAAGTCCGTCGGGACAGCTAGTCACATATATAATTTGATAAAAATCTGCTGTTTGCCCTGTTATAGTCTCTGTTGAAATCTGCTGTTACTGTAAATAGAAAATGTCACTAATAAAAGTATATTCTTTCTTTGATATTTTTAATAATTTTCTTTGCTTTATATTCTGTGCATTATTCACTCTACCGCCGAGTCCCCGTCACCGAGTCCACATAATACGCGGGAGCGGTATTTCCTCCGCGCGTTTTACATTTCATTTGGCCGTACTTACCTGAAAACTAGGGATTACTGAAGTGCACCGCGTATGCTAATGAGTTTTAATAATACTTATTGGTGAAATATATTTTCAGTTAATTTTCTCATGATACGTTCGTGCTATGCGGAATGCAATGTAATTTATGATAGAAAAAAGTTTATATTAATTATGGTAATGTAACTATTTGGCTACAAGTATAATTTGTTAATTACAGGTAGGTTAGTCCGGGATTTGTATGAAATACCAAGTTTTATAAGTAGTTATACTTACATTACTTACATAACTTTACATACCTAAGTATATCTAAAGATGTTTCGTCAAAAATATATCACTACCCCAACGCTTTTCATCGTAGCACAGTATAACGACCGCGACGTCTTCAATACAAACTCAATCGGATACCAAAAAGTATGTAGTTGAAAAATCGTTTGTAAATATTAAAACGGACAAGCTACTTACAAACTTACGGAGATTTCAAGTTAAATAAAGACTTGGTAACGACTCTTAAAATCGTATCGTATTATAATACCTAGTTGACTGCTTTATTAAAAACCTCGTTCGGTCCGCAAAAGTTGTGAAAACTGCATTTCTTGGGATAAGGAAGATTCCTTTGTCAACCATCTGGTTGACGAGACGCGTATTTTAAATTTAAACAAGCTTTTTCGCGCTTAAAATCTATTCTTTAAACTGCACTCATTTAAATATTCTTGCATAAAACAGTCCCCAGCTTCAAGCTCTGTAAAGACTTTAAAACGTAAGGCGTATTTTAGTTTATCTTGCAAATTGAATGTTTGAAAAAGCTTTTAGTATTTTAATTTCTTTTTTATTAATCATTTGTTTAAACTTAGGTAAACAAAATGAATATGAATATTCGCGATATCATTTAAACTTGCTTAAACTACAAAACGCAACACTTATGGCAATCCAAGGGTGGGGTAAACTTAATACTTTTAATCAAATTACTATCTTTTGAATATAATTTGGCTGTGTTACCCCTTTAAGTTATGTTTACACTTTAACTTATATTAATAAAGCTAGAGTGCTATATCACTACCTTTGTATTTTTCTGATTTCATGACAACAAACCATAAAACGAGTCGGTAATTCTGACAGTCATCCGCCTGATGGAAGACTGAGTGCCTTTTCTCTAATGACTACATACGACGTCTGTAATACCTACTTTGTAAGTACAGTATCGGTCCAGCCATTTAAGAAATCAGCGACATACATAAGTATAAGTGCCTATATTATTTATTAAAATGCATTTCAACAATATTATCATTTCGCATTTATTATTTATCGTATAGCTTTCAAATGATATAAACCTACTTTTATAGCATAGCCTAATTTGATAGGCACCTCGTATTTACTTGCGCTCCCGCGTCTAATTATTTGATGTCATCATTCGCCATTACATTTAACTGCACTGCAATCCAGAACCTATAAACTTAATCTAATATCTAACCAATAAATTAACAACCTTAACACGTGAATACAAAGTCTAGATTTCGATGACACATTATTACAACACAAAGTCTTTATCGACATGAGTAGGGTGTCGTTGTTTTATAGTTGTTTGATGGACTCGGTCTGTAAAGACAGGACTTTTATGACTCACACTTAATACTGTTACAGTGTGGTCACGCTACTTGGACGAGTTTCGATGAACTTTGCTTTGATTTGTGTTCGACAAGGGGCTACTATTCGAGATTGTTAGGGGTTAATCTTTGTTTCGATGTATTAAGCGTAAACAGATCTCGTCGATGATAATGGAAATTTGTGTTAACCGACTATAGCTACTGCAGAGTAACTAACTTTATCACAGTTGAGTTTTCGTGGCTGTTGGTGAAATGAAAACTGGTTTAATGTTCTCCTGTAAACTTTACGAGACAAACCAGTTTGTGCAGCGGTTACGCAGGGTTTTCATATGTATCATCGACGATAATTTCTTATTAGGTATATAAACGAGCACAAAATATGAAATAGGAAATCTTTTTATCGATTGCAGTTTTGAAACAAAAGTCTTCCTCATACTAACACCAAACGTATTCACAGACTATTTACAATTGTTAATTGCGATAGTATTGTTAAACAACTGAGGTAAAACTACAACAATATATAAAAATAATAGCCTTTGTGAAATTTGGAACCGCAAACTTATTGTTACTGTTAAAGTTATTTTCGTGGCAATTTCCACCATTTTCATTTTAGTACAGTCTACTTATTTAAGCGCATGTCATTTAAAGTTATAAATGGGCTGTAGGTAGTTGAGAAAATTTACTCTTTCCAGCGAAGCCTGGTTCTGGCACTTTGATAAATATATTTAAACTTCATTTGCATCTCTAAAGGACATTCTATTTTAGCGATCAATACAAGACAGTGCCTTTAGGGTGTCTAACCGTTTAATTTTGAACATACAACCAAACCCGCCTTAGATGCTTTTGAAATAATAGGTAAGTTTGCTATACACTGCTAAGGCAAAACATGCACACGTACTATTGGTTTATAGAACAAATAGGTGCCCATGCATAAATCATTACCTGATTGTACCAAACAGAAACTGACTTCCACTTGAAAACCAATATAACTGACCCTACTAGCAATTCAGAAAACAAATGAAACGTCATGACTGACGAGTAAGTATCCCAAGGGTTCCATCCCCACAATTACATCATTATCTAATTTCAACTCTATTGTCATAGCGATACAGGCGAAGCATTTCACCAGTCATGGAGTATTTGCAATCAGCTGATGAGCCTCATTCGAGTTGGACACGTAGTCTATTTTAGAAAGTGCGTTGTTATTTTAGTTTGGGGCACTTTTAACGATGACTCAGGGTGTTCGTGACCTTTCTGCAAAGTTTTCAAAATGTGAGTTCGCTTATGTGTTCATACAATTTTGTTGAGATGGTTTAAACATCCTTTTACTCGAGGAAATCTTGTAATACCTAAGAAATATATAAAGAAGTATATAATTATAATTTATGATCAAAAAAAAAATAAATATTTATGATCAAGACAGTTAAAAAGTCACTAGGTCATAATTAATTCATGATTTGCTGTTATAGCAGCGAGGAAAGTGTAATAAGACAGCACTATCGTTCAAATTTCAAATTTTACGTGAAACAATTTATAAAGGTGCTTTCAACAAGGAGTAGAGAGAATTTTCCTGAGAACAGTTCTCAGGTGGCCAAGAGATAGGCGAGGCAATCCGAACACTGACTAAAACAATTTGCACTCAATAAGAGGATCGAATCAGCGCAGAGCGGGTGCATAAGTGAGTTACGACCCTCTGTGAACCCTCTCCGATATTAATTATGATATCGAGGAAAAATAAATTGTTGAGATGTCTGGATGACGCGGAAAAAGGGGCGGCTTTTATATTTTAGTTTAAGAGCTGTATAGCTTTGCGTTCCATTAGATGGAAAGTTTTTTTTTTTATAATAGTATAATATAATAATTTCTGATGCCTTCGCGGTTATTACACATTGGAATGAAACAACTATTAACGAATTTAACTGGCGTATTTTTATTTTATTTTATTTGCTGACGTTTCGGATTCTTTACAGTTCATAATCGTAGCACGACTGAGCTGACAATAGTCTAACGCTAAAGTTATTTATACAGTTATGCAAACTACCTTATATCTAAATGCCCGTAAATAAAATAAAATAAAAATACGCGAGTTAAATCCGTTAATAGTTGTTTCATTCCAATAGTATGTCACTATTTAATTAATACTTAATGATATTTTTGTTCGTATATGTATATTAAATTATACTTTAGAGCACGCAACGTGGAAGTCACATCAAATTGTTTTGTTTTAAGACGTTCCAAATTCGGAACATAACCTTATAGTAGGTTGTTCCTTTAGAGAAAATATATATTTTTTTGTAGTTGCAGTATCAAACGCTAGTCATGGTCCACGGTTTTCAATCGGATCATGGATATTTTATTATATATAACAGAATCCTTAAAATATTATGTTATACAATTTCAACAAGTTGTTGTTTATTTAAAAACTGAGTAACTTGTTATACTTTACCTTTTAAATAATGACTAATACGGAGTAAGATTATAATAATTTGAAATATAATATTGTACCATTAGGATTATCTTCAAATATTTCCGTAAATACAAACTGATTATAAAGAGATATCAAAACCATTACCGTGCCCACTTCGATATCGTTTCGATGACTGCATTTCCTTTCATATAGGAAACCTTTAGAAGATTCGAGATGCATTTAAATCGGTTTGTTATGCACTCTTCTGCTGAATGCAGGGAATGCATGTTTAGAGGTAACACACGATAGTCCCAAAAGGCACAAATAAATGCAAAGAAGCAAGGTTCTATTAATATCAAGCTAATATAGGAACCCTAAAGTTTTCGAAATATTATCAAATAAAATAAAATACGTGAGTTAAATCCGCTATAATTGTTTCATCCCAATGTGAAATAACCGCGAAGGAAATTATTATTTAATATTATAAGATATTGTGACCCACCGAACTTAGGGGTTGATGGTAGCAGAATGAAAATTTAGGGTTTTATGAATTTTACAATGCCTAATCATAACCAAATAAAAATAAAAAATGTACATAAATTACAAACAAATAACTTTAAGATGGGACCACCTTAACATTTAATTTTAGGAATATGAAAAATAGATATTGGCCGATTCTCAGACCAACCCGATATGTACGCAAAATTTCATAAAAATCGTCCAGCCGTTTCGGAGGACTTTGGCAACAAACACCGCGACACGAGAATTTATTATATTAAATAATCACATATAAAGCTTTATAATGTTAATGTATTAAAAAAAAAATTAAACAACCAACCGTAATAAACTCCTCAATAATCAACATTTCGCAATTCACCCACATTTTTCGGCACATTTGGTATTAAAAATTTTACCAACCGCAATAAAACAAGCATGCAGTTGTTTATATTCACGCTATGCATATTATTTAGGAGCCGGGCTGGTAAAAGGTCGTGCAATATTCAAAATGGCGGGTGATTTCCGGTAGAATTATGCAGAAGCTAATCAAGTGGGGCTTGTTATTGCGGTGCCTTAATTTATTGCCGGAGCCTGCCTCTTGTGTATTGAATTCTATAAAATAACATTAATACCACAATTATATTATATTCCTTTTGAGATTTTTTTAATAGGTCATATATCTATAATAGTTTTGATATCGAAATAAGGGTGTTAAATTAACAATGACCTATACCGGATTTAAATCGCGGTTTGTTTCCATATTCGTAGCCGATTGAGTTGGCGATAGTTTAACGCTAAAGTGTAGTGAAAAGGTAATGGGTAGACTATACTTAGTACAGTTATGCCACGCTATACTATTATGAAAAGAATACGCGAGTTAAATTCATTATAATTGTTTCATTCATTGGAATGAAATTCCAATTGGAATGAAAATCCACTCTTTTTCATCCACTCACCTAGGCTCTTAATGTGATATTCTTATTCCATATTTGAACAACATTATAAAATCCTCTACTGGCCAGCATCACCTCTGCAGTAGGTCCTTGAATCTAGAAGTCAACAAAACTTTTTATTCATCCCAATTTGTGAATAGCAAAACAAATGAATGACATTTGCCTAAACAAATATTCTTATTAGCACAGGGACCTGTTTTTACTTCGTTACTGAAGGAAGTATGCAGTATAACACTTGTGCCGGCTTGTTAACTCGCCGGGTTAAACATATTTCCGCATGATATTTAGTTAGGGTAATGAATGATATCACTAAAATTGAGGAGAGGCTAAATTACATTGTCTAACTAAACTTAGGCCCAACTATAAACAATGTTTCTTACGCTGGATGTAGGTATTTTGTTGGTGCCAAAAGATAACAGTTTCACTAATATCTCATACCTACTAATTTAAAAAAAAATGTATTATTTATTTACCTTTCATAAATCAAACATCAAATACAAATCGACTATTTTGTTTTGTTCTAGAGAATCACAACTTCCAGAATTTACTAAAAAATCTTTACTTAATAACTACTAATACCTGAATAATTAAAACTTTACGAATTAATTAATATTATTTGTACTGAGATCAGCTTTTCTTTTTTCGTTTCCGCGTCTTTTACCATTCCGGAGAGGCTTGCAGCTGATTGGCCACTCTCGCTCGAGCTCGTCCATTGGTCAAAATATATAATATCCAATCATGGATCAGCGCGAATATCGCCATTCGTAACTTAAGTTATTTTCCAAAAAAACAGTAAGTATTTCACATTCAACAATGTTTCAATTAACGTAAAGAATACTGCACAACTAAGCCGATCAAAAATCCGCGTAACCAACAATGACCAAAAGCGCGTAACTAACAAATTTATTTTGAACATAAAGATTCATTTAATCTTAATGGTCTACTCTAAAATTAAAAATCAGTTACGCGGCATTAGCAATTGTTGGTTATGGTCCATCGACGAAATCTCTATAGGTACATATTATGTAATAATAAATATATTATATAATGTTAATTCAAGCTTCATTCTCATTTACCTAAATATTTTTCTTTTGAGTTTTTTGCTATAGTCTATGGCAGCATGATTAGGAGGGTTAATCTGTGCGGCCTAACCCTTCCTTCGCCGTAATTAACTCAACTCTTGACCCGCCTGTAATGTAATTAACGGTGGCATAGTGGATACGTGGATGGACTGGTAAGTAGGGAATAAGGTTCAAGTCCTAAAAATATATGTTTTTGTTATTAATTATATTATGCCTTAATGAACCAGTTGCTAACTAGTTTTCACACTAATATTATAAAGGCGAAAGTTTGTGAGTGTGTTTGTTACTTCAATGGATTTTGATGAAACTTTACAATAATATAGCTTACACATATCAGAATAATATAGGGAATATAATAACGACATAGCGTACTCATAGTGCGCAGACGAAGTCGCGGCAAGACGCTAGTTAGAGATAATTTCGATAAATATTAGGTACTGTAAAACTTGCAGAAGGCTATTTATGCAAACTGTTGCCATTGTCTTGACTAAAAATAAAAATGTCAATTTTTATTTTTATCAAAACTTTTTATTCTCTAGGTACTTCTCTACCGTGAAAATGGTCTAGGTACTATTATGTTTTGTCATACCACTTAAATCAGCACGGTTCCAATATTAACCCTTTTACCGTTCACTTGCGTCACATGTAACGTTTGGCTTTGACGCATCGCGATCTCGAATGGGTTTCAACCCTTTACCTGCACTGTAATTGACAGGTAGCGTTGTTTGCCTATGGAGTGCGTGTAAAAGGGACCTGTTTGTTGAAACTAGAGGAAAATAGAAAAATAATCTTATTATTGTTTAGAGGGTTCTGTGAGGGTTAATTGCTTAGTTTATTAGCTTATGCATATATCAATAGTTTACTATTTTGTAGGGATTAACTATAAGTACCTACCTACTTAACTATTTGTTTGTTAAGTAGGTATGAGCTTATCAATAATAGGTTTAGATATATATATATATATATATATATATAATACGCGATACTGTAACATTAATCCAGTAATCAAATTAAGGCTGCTTAAGATCAACTGTGCAATTGGGTCAGTATTATTCACCTAGCAAAAAATGGCCATATAGATAACTAATTAGCATGCTCAAATTCTCAAAATATGTATTTATATAAATAAACGTACGTAAACGTTACGGTTTTAGGGTGTTCATCGAGAGTCCCTAAAAATCGCGTTTCTACACAGTTTTTGATGGATCGCATAGCAAATAGCGGTTATTTTCACTTTCTTTTTGGTCCAATATAGCGGGCAAATAGAGGCTCACCTCTGCCAGGAGCAGAGCGGCGGTAAACAATGTTACAGATTCATAAAAGCTTTTAACATTCTCATGTGTACCTACTTACGATATGTCACCTGTCAAGTGAGTTTATGACAAGTAACCTGCCAAAGGTGACTTATAAACTGACGTCATTTGCGCAAAGTTTAAAGTAACAAGTTAAAAAATAAACTTATTTATGCTAAGAAAAATTCAACACGGGTACTAGTGTGTTCTCGTATACGAGAAATCCCAGTTACAGAGGTAAATAAGTACACTCGTTTTCTCAAATATGTCGATCTATAATCGCGTTACCTAACATGTCTCTAAACGTTTTGACTAATTTTAAAGTACTAAGGCTTATGGGGTATGGTCTAATGACCAACTCCATAAGGCGGTTCAATTAATAATGAAATTAATTTACCGATAATTCGGTTCAATTAGGTAATAATTAAATCAATATACCGTTCGCAACAAAGCCAATAATTTAAAATTTAACACAACATCAGCAACAAGCTTTGTCTATTTTCTATCCACTACGAATGATGAAATTTCAAAATCATCGAAATATAAATACAAATGTAAACCAATTCGCCTCTTGAATTTGTGTACACACCCCGCAGCAAACATGTCCAATAGCACGCTACAGCGACCCCGCCATCTTTGATCCTAGCGACAATATGGAGGAATAAAACGTAAAGATAAAACTGCTATTTACTTGTGAATATTGCTTAAACCCTTTCCTTTGGATAGTAACGGTTGACTTAATCGTTAATATGATCTAAGATCCACAAGAATGTGTGGTTCTTAGACTATTTCGCAAATAAGCAAGATAGGTTATAGAATGATTATGAATGTTTGGATCGAACTAAAAAAAGATATTATAATATTATGATGTACCTATCTAATGAACTCATCTTCATGTTTAACCTCGAAACGTTAAGCCTTATACGCAATGATATTTCAATTTAAATTTGTTAATGTTTAACGCTTATTTTATTTTAGCATTTTCAAACATTAAAAATGGGATGCATGTAAGTGCATCATTTCCATAGTGCAATATCGCATTGTCTTACTCAAAAAACTAGAACGACGCTCAAGCCAACACGGAAACAGGTCCGGTGCTCAATTGTTCGAGGAAGACTTATCGCGTTACATATTCAGTGCTCGACCCAGCTCTATTCGAGTTCATTTTACTGCTGCATTCAAAAGTTTACTATTTCACTCAAGTCACAGTCCTGGTCATTTGCATAAACACTGGCTGCGATAAACGAATCGTTAGAGATTCGCGAGTGAAATCGCTGCGATGACTCAAAGACTGGAAACTCCACCGCGTTGGAATCAAAAGGCTAAAGCAATTCTGTATAAATGAATATATTTAAATCTTATAAGCTGTAAAATTTACTACACTTGTGTGATTGTTTATAAATAATCCGTAATTTATTTATACACGCGCGGACAAGCGGATTTGCGTACGCTTACGCAAGCGTGACATCATAATGCGTGCTATAATGCAGTGGGCAAAGCCACGGGCGCGTAATATCATTATGAACTACCGGGATAAATCATTATATTACTTTGGTAACGATTGTCTTTTAAATTGTTTAAAAAACATTCAAGTTAATTTGTAGGTTATTTAATGACTTTCGGTTTTAGGTAGGTATATATCCCTACTAATATTATAAATGCGAAAGTAACTCTGTCTGTCTGTCTGTCTGTTACGCTTTCACGCTAAAACTACTGGACCGATTTAAATGAAATTTGGTACAAAGAAAGTCTGGAGCCTGAGAAAGGACATAGGCTACTTTTTAACCGACTGCAAAAAAGGAGGAGTTCCACGCGGACGAAGTCGCGGGCAGAAGCTAGAAGTAATAAAAGATATGCTTACTTTTAATCTACTCCTGTATGCACTGTAAATATATTAGGATTATTATTATAAAATAAGAATTACCTTATTTACTTAACTTTTCCAAAAAATAATTAATGTATAAATAGCAAAAACGATTTCTGTATAAAATTACTGGCAACACCGGATCCAATCGTGTTTACCGAAGACGGTCCGAATCGAAGCATGAAATAAAATAGACTCCTTTAATATTTGCACCGAGGCCCGAAGCTCGGCAGAATGAAACTGACTTGTATTTGTTTACAAGACGGACCCGCGATGCCGACTGAGAGGTTGTTGACGCATCGAGATTGGATCTATCGGGCGTAAGAAGGGTTGGAATTATGGTTTAAGAATATGTATTTCCAAGCACCTAAGTCGCAACTTATGAATGACTTAAACATTGTTGAGTGATTTGGGGTGATTCTGAACGAGCTTTGTGTAAAATTCTATATCATAAGATTGTAGGAGACAATCTCGTCATTAGCGGGTTTCAACTGTTTTGTATATAGGTAGTCGATGTGGCATATAGGTAAGTTACATTTTGATATTGAAAACGTAACAGCTGCAAATGTTATTTCTTCGAATAAATCGCTAAAGACGAAAAAGAATTTTATTGCTTTGTATGCTCAATTGAGGTACACATTTTTTATATAAAAGTAACTGTGAATACCTAAGCTATGTATGGTTAATAAAACACTTCCAATAATAATAAAAACGTTGATATTTCCGATAAGCATATAACTTGTAATTCACATCGTTAGAAGTTACACAAATAAAACCAATTTTTAAATATTATCCACATCTTTATAATTATAAAGCACACACCCCGCTGCTCAGGATTTCAACACGAGTGCATAAAAGAAACAAAGGCTTAGCCGTCGAACCATCCTCACTTAAAACTTGCACCGACTTCATTGAAACTTGGGGCATTCAAGGGGTTTTTATTTATTCCTGCCCACCCGCCAAGTTTAACTTCGGCGCGAAGTTACAGGGAGGCGGGGGCAAGTTTTTCCATACCAATGCCTGATTTTCTACCTGGATTTCTGGATTTTGTCAGGAGCTCCGTTTGTATTTTGCTAAGTGAAATTGTTATAGACAACTCTGGGAGTTTCTTATGGATTTTTGGACGTAGTTTCAAGGAAAGGATGGCTTACTATTTCTTATAAATACGTTATGAGTTTTTTACATGGTATTAGGTATATATCGATAGATATATTAAAATGTTATATAAAAAACTTAATATAGGCATCTATCTATTTGTGAATAATAAGTGAATCTTGGTGTCCGAGAATTCTTTTCGGTATAGAGTTCGCCACTTGTACACAACATTTTTATACAAGAATTTTTAAATAAACAAATGTACATGCTGGCAAGTTAGTAGAAGTTAGCACCTGACACTATGACATACATGTACTACTATTTAATCAGATTTCAATTAGTATACTAAACGAAACCTTCATTACTTTAAAGATCAGAGTAACATGAATCCAATATCATCTTAAAACGTAGGTGCTTCAAAATACAATATATAAAATCATAAAAATCAGCAACATGGCTGAAGATCTGATCAATAGCGCACAAAGTAAAAGAAACCGCACACAATAGCTCTATCGAATGAAATCTTCGATTCTCTCGAGGGACACCTTTCGAATGCTTTCAATGAGTGCGAAATGTACATTTACAGCACAGGAGTGATGCTAAGGCGAATACTCACTGGCCATAGGAATATAAGCTTTAATGTAAGTTAAGGAGGTACGAAATTGACATAGACTGATAATATTCTTTCAGATTCACGATATTTCGTTTCGCCGATAATTTATCAAAAAATTCTTTCGTTTTCAAACACCGAGATGGAAGTCACTCAGTAGACTTGTAAATATATAATTAATGTCCAAATAGTCGAGTACCTAATAATGGATAAGATAACTACATATTTCTTTATTTCTTTTTATTATTTTAGGTAAGTACATAGGTAAACAGTTTCACATAGACCCGGATCGGGTGTTGAATCTTATAACTAATTTGGTAAAATATTCTTAAACATTATAATAATATGAACAATTTAAACAAAAACAAAACTATAGTTTTATTTCAATGTAAAATAACCGATATTACAAAGTTGCAAGTAGTGGTAGTATTAGGGTCTCACCTGTCCACAGTGAAACAGGCCGTAATCAGTCACGTAGTAACATCCTAATCAATTGTATTGGCACATCCTAGGTGTCCTTTAAAGTATTATCAGTCGATTCGCTGCAGTGAATGGGTTCCATTAAATCCACCTGGCTGATTACGTTAGCCACTCTGCGGGGACGCCCCATTGCCCTCGCTTTCTTTCTGTCACGTTGGCACCACTGAACCTTTGTGCAATTTTAATTAATTCTCCTCGTGTAACTGAAATAAGGCTTTTACTTTAACTAATAGATTTTTTCTAAGAGTTAAGGTCGTTTTGAATTAGATGTTAAATCAGGTAGATGATAAAATATAAATAATAGTTCCAACTATAACATAAGCTAATGTTGAAAATATAAGACTTCGGTATAACGTAATATATTGTCGCTCATTGTTTGAGTTCAAAAGCTATGGGGCAAAGTGCCAAGCTTCATTTTCTGTCCAAATAGGCTTCATTTTGGGTGATATTCTGTTTAAAAAGTAGAAAAAATTAACACGGTAGGCTTGATAAGCTTCATTATAATCCTAATGAAAATTTCAGAGGCTGTGTCGGCGTCCGGAAGCGAGCGGGAGCCGGAAACGGCAGCAGATGGCCGCGCTTCCTCTTATTGCTGAAACTGACCGCGGACAATGCCAGCCGCTTCATAACCCTACAAACTTCTCTACCACCCCGCTCAAACAAAATACCACTCTAACACCAGACAATAAGATGCCCGACAAACGCACTTACAGATGGCATGCTTTCGGAAATGTACAACTTGAATTTTATGCTAATATAAACTCTGTTGTAAACTAATAAGGTACAATGGCTTTGGATAAACTAAGTTGGCCTTTTGAAATATGCAAGTAGTTTATCACGCAGTATTGCTGGATCGGAAAAGAGGATGCAATATGAATCTTATGCTGTTGTGTTAGAGTATACAACGGCTGCTGGCATAAATGATGATGTTTATTATTCTAGAGGCATTCTATGTCATGGAGACGTTAAATTGCGTTTATGATTAAATAGACAAGAGATGGGAATTGCAATATATCGTGCACGTATTAAATTCTGTTAACTATTTTCTTACTTAGACAATATTGAGTATACATCGATACAAGTATTCACTATGAACATTATTAAGTCGCATCACTTTTTGTTTTTGAATGACTGGAATGCCGAGCCAAGGTTCTAAAACAGTTTAAATTGTTAAGAAACGTTGCATTAAGAAATTATGTCATGAAATATAATGTTTTTATAAATTACTAGCTTCTGCTCGCGACTTCGTCCGCGTGAAGCCCCTCCTTTTTTACAGTCGGTTAAAAAGTAGCCTATATTCTTTCTCAGGCTCCAGACTTTCTTTGTACCAAATTTCATTTAAATCAGTCCTGTAGTTTTAGCGTGAAAGCGTAACAGACAGACAGACAGACAGAGTTACTTTCGCATTTATAATATTAGTTAGAATAGACTTAAATCAATTACGTTTGGGCGCCATCTTGTATATGTACGAAACGGCATTTACAAAATTCAGGGAATCATTTTTTATATTTATTGTTGTTATTGGCTCGTTAATATATGTCTTATAAAGTATTTGCTTCCTCAAGAGCATTATTAGTCAATTCAGACTTATATTTTTTACAGGACTAGGTACTTTACTTGTTCGGTAAGGATTTTAGTGATGTTCCTTAGATGAAAGCCTCCCTGCACGATCTCGCGTGTCACGTAGATACGGCACGGTAATGCCGTTATTACTACAGAGTTTAACTACACTGTGCTTAAGGAATATTGCTTTGTGCTATATTGGCGCTTAAGGAAAGTAAATTAATTAATCAGTACAAATAGTAGTCAAAATAGAAATCTATGAAGGCGAAGATTCACTCTGTCTTCGTCATTTAAGACGAAATATATTACTCCAAGATTGCCAGTTTGGTCAAGATTTCAAGATGAGGTCTAACTAGGTCGATTGCTGGTCCTAAAAAGTCTTATATAGTTTTTTTTTGCAATCCAGATGACTTTTGAAATCTCATATACTTTAGCAGTATCGTTATATTTAAAAGTATTTATAATAATAATAAATTTAATATATTATTATATTACATATTCTTTATTAATTTTTAACTAATAGTAAGACGTCATTACTATTAGCTGTAAAAGTTATTTAGGTACACTAAATTCATAGGGGTGAAAATATAGCCATATTTTTTCCCCCCAAAATGATAAACATGCCTACGCATGATCTTGTTGAGACAAGAATCTCTATAATACTGCCACATGTGTTGTACTGCCGCTATATTTTACATTATTATTATATACGGTCTACGCCTCCTGCGGCCATCGTAGCGCTACGACAGCGTAGCACCGCTACGGCGTAGGCTCTCGCGGAGACGAGAAAATTAGTGTTAGTTATTTTTAAGTGGTAACAGATGAAGTTAATGAAATAAATACATGTAGTGTCCCTATTAAGTTAGTAGATAGGTAACGGAAGACGAAATCCTAAAAGAATGGACTAATTTTACGTAAGTAAATTAAAATTGATAACCTTTTAAACTACTACAACACCACACAACACTAAAACGCAGGTAGTGGTACTAATAATGTCCTATTTGGGATATACGCTCTGTATGGCGATGGAAATTTTCAGTATTTACACGATTGCGCTACAATCCAAAAAAATGGTGGAGTTAAGGTCGTTTTGAATTAGATATTAAATCAGGCAGATTATAAAACATAAATAATCATTCCAACTATAACATAAGCTAATGTTGTAAAAAACCCGACATAAAAACCTAAAAGCCCTTTAAAAAGTATAACAATAATAAAAACACCACACAACACTAAAACGCAGGTAGTGGTACTATTACTGTCCTATTTGGGATATACGCTCTGTATGGCGATGGAAATTTTCAGTATTTACACGATTGCGCTACAATCCAAAAAAATGGTGAAAGCCGGTGCTTTTTCATGTCATTTTTAGTACAAACACGAACAAAAAATAATGCAGCATAGTGTTGGCAATGCGTAAATTGTTCGGTCGCTCTCGCCGCGAGGTGAGACCGCGTAAGGGCACTTCACATATTGCAGGTTGCACAGTGAAACAAATACAGTAAGCGCACAGTATAATGCGGGCTATGAGATATTTACTTAATAGTGTATTTATGTCCAACCAACATTTGAAATACTTTGTCAAAGTTGTGAAAAGTAAAGACATTTTTATCTACAAACTAGTTAAACATTTTTCAAACAGGACTTACAATATAAAAATATCCATAGAAAAGGCATCGGAGCATGTTCAAGAACAGATAGCAATTATGGCTAGAGAAGTGCGCAAGTGACTACCGCAAACCGAAATATTCTACCCCTTTACCAGGCCCCCATGACCAAAGCAACAGGTATCCGATAGGCCCGCGCGGACCTTGCGAAAACCTAAAGACTAGTCATGGTTCCGACTTGATGCTACTTATTACAGTGCCTGCTGTAATTGTAACCTTTGCAACGTGTTTCTACTTAACAGGGCAGGGCAGAGCATCAAAATTCGTGCGCTCAGTCACTTCTCTCGCGACCTGACACATGCTTAATAGATATTGCTAAGAAAGTTTAGCTGCTTTCCATACTTCAAGCTACACTTATATAGGTATTTATGGGTTCACTTGTGTGTATACAATTTTTTGCAACTAGACACTTTTCATTGTTCTTTATAGATGACTAGTTGGATAATGCGAAATTCAATTATCAATTCAATTGAATTGGAAAGTGTTTATTTGTAACAATAAAATGTAATCAATCACAAAACAAGTAAAACCCCCGGTATTTTCAGGTAAGCAAGGTGTTCAGCAAAGCGTCGTTAAATATAAGGAGGCGTAAAAATGCAAATTCTATGTAAATTGCGGCAAAAGAAGAAAGTTGTTCTTTCGTGAATTTTCCCGAGAGACGCCCTGGGCGGTAAGTATCAAAGCTGCCAAATAAATAGGAATATGGCATGTTACGGAAGCTGATGTCATTGTTGCCAACTTATTGAGGCTTTTTTTATTTCATACTGAACAATATTGTATCTGCAACTTCAAAAGCGATAATTATTTATACAAGTGATTAACCGCCATCAATCCCTTGCGCTGGATATTAAAGGAATAAGCTACAATAATATTTAAATTGGATTAATTTTATTCAATCGTAATTCTTCGTGTAGGTCAATTCTTCAACTAGAGACTGACTTTGTTTGAAACGCCCGTAGAATCACCCCGTAACTCCAAATGTTGGAATGCAACAATTGTAAACGATCGAGTTTTTTATTTTATTGTATTTACAGTTCCCATGATTGAACTGACGATAGTCTCACGCTAAATTCCGATGTGTAATATCCACGAAGGCATCAGAAATGTATTACTAAAAATGTATCCTACTATTTTTTTCATTTCGTAATCTACAAAAGCTTTTTCTTCCATTCTAAACTTGGCAATATTAAATAAATTTGTAACTGCCGAAGATAGATGACAGGAGCCTAAAACGAAGCCACGAACTGCACAATGTTAATACTACCCATCAATTACGTCACAACCACGTAAATATCGGCACGGCGCCGCCTTCAAATGACATAATTAAGGAATAAATTCCGACAATACTTAATTTCCTCCGCGACTGGATCAAACTGAGAACTTTTCAAATAAATCACGCTCTCGATTATTTTTAATTACTTTCCCAGCTTCCGGGAGAAACCCCCCAATTATAATTACAAACAGTCTAAAGGTAGAGTGGTTAGGGAGGTGGTGGCCATAAAATTCACTCAACGCGATACATTTTAGTAAAGTTCCGATGCCGACTGTATTAAGGAAATATTGAGGAAATGAGGTAGGTACATCAAGTACGTTTGGATAAAGACTGTACTCGTACATGTAACATGTTGTCAGAATTAGTCGAGTTTAATTCTTATTGTAGCTTATTTTTGATGGCGGTAGAAATCCCGTGGGATGTGCCCTTTTAATAAATTTAAATCCATGAATGTCTATTATTTTATAGAACTACAACCATGTTACCACATCAAACACACATTTGATTCCCTCTTATTTTATTCAAACTTAAACTCAATTCTCTGTAATAATATCCATATCGATTGATGGTATGTAATAACCCAAATAAATAAAATTCTAATAAATATCCAGTATTTTAACCACGAACTCCTAAACTATAAGGTTTGCTAACAAGTTACCCCGCTGATTGCACGTTGAAATTCTTTCTCAACAGTCCTTTGAGCATAATCAGAAGAAAATATTTATCATTGAATAATTAAACATCCTTTGGACTCTTGTATCATGTATAATGATGATATAATTATTTAATTTTATCATCTTCATTATAACCAAGTGCTCAAACACAATTGGCAGCAGAAGGACTGCAACAGATTGATTAGGTATATATTTTGTATGGCTGTTATTATTTGTAAATTCACAGTGCCGTGATAATATCTAATGCTCTCGAGGTTATTACACATTGGATGAGTGTTAGACTACTGCCAGCTCAGTTAGTTACAAATATGGAAACTGCAAAGTTTTCGAAACGTCAACAACAATAAATAATAATACTTTTCATTATTTGTATTGAAATATTGACCAAGACGGTATTTCAAATAATCCCAATTTATTTACTCCTACTCTCCGAATACAATAAATCTCGCGATTCAGATACCAACCTTCAGTTCAAAGTTATAGAGAGGCTAGAATATTTTCCGCCGACAAATGAGTCAATATGGCGCCTCGCCGCCGGCCGCCGCGCCGGTCGCAACCGATAATTCACGGCGACGCCGATTTGTCGCCTTTACTGACCCTCGCCTTCGTGGATTAAGGAACAGCTGGTGGCTGTGACCTGTGGCGCTATTACACACTTAATCAACTGAAAATCTGGATTACAAGAGGTAACACCGCGGTATTGGTCACCGATTCCATAATTAACTTTATCGGGTTGCCAGATCGCCAAACCTAATAGTCGGGCAGACCAGCCAGTCTGTTCAGTCATTTGAGTAGAAAGACCGGACACCCTATATTATTGACGATTTTGTGTGTCATTATTAACAGGTACGGCTAGAAAATTCAATATGAAATCAAACTTTTTTTATTATCCGGTCCGGCTTTATCCGGACGCCTAGCAATATCGGAATAATTGGACTTGAACTACTACTAGCTACCTAGTTAGTTAACAAAAAAATAAAATTGCAACGCACCAAATTCTCACTTAAAAACTCGTTACTGGTAACACTGCACTTACGCTGCACTACTAACACCCCAAGATGCAAATCCTCGGCGCAGGTCTCAGAGGAAATCAGGTGTTGCATTACATCAGTTGCACCTTTATTTGAAAGGGTTCTTTACATGACACCTAGAGTCTGAGTCAATGACATTGTCTGAAAGAACAGTGGCAAATATGTACTTTTCATTCCTGTAATTATCTTGGGAGCAAATGGGTAGATGAGTATGATACTTAGGTATAGATATGTGGTTTTTAATTTATTAGGTCCCAATAATGTTATAGCGATAATTATTATAGCTACTTCCAATGCATAGCTTACTCATTGCTGACATCTGGATTTGGGATACTAGATATCATATAATCATACATTTAAGACATCCCAGACTCAGGTACGAATACTCTTGCTCATCACGCGGACGTATTATCTGCCCGTAGCAGAATCCGAACCCGCAAACTCCTTTATTTGATATTTTTCTAGTTTTTATTACCTACCCGCTCTGTGTTAGATTCACATGGAAAGAAAAAATAAGAATTCCTTCCTGGTGAAACCACAAGTCACAACTAGTATAAATATAATATTCCCCACAGCAACACTCTAATTTCGACTACATCTATATTTTCTCCGAAGTGTTAAATTTACATAACATCAAATAAAGTTGTCGGCTATGGCGCTCTACCTACATTTACCTATCTAGGTAGGTTTTGGTTTTCCCCCCACAGCATCAGGAGACAGCTCCCTCTCAAGACGCGTCGCGGTCTCGGCGGTGACGCGGTCTCTGAGGAAATCAACGAGTCGTGACGCATGATCGATCACGGTGATGACGAACAAATACGAATAAGTGATCAAAGATGTGACGTCACTGAACCTGAGGGCCTAGACATTCTTTCCTAACACTATTTATGAAATGGAATAATGTATTGAGTTGACGTAACGATATCATTTACTTATCTAATATTTATGTGTGCAAATGGAACATTTTAGCCTACCGTACTGATTTACATTTTGTGTTGTTGTTCTATAAAGTAAATTAGTGCGACATAAAATAAAGTTCTCTCAGATACAACGTAAATGGAATAGAATATCATTATAGTTACACAGGTATTACCTGTAACGAAAATCTATTATGTTTAAATAGACAGTGATAATCATCACATGTTAGTTAAAACAAGGCAATGCAGTGCTTCGCAAACACCTATATTTCTCAATAAAACGCAACAAAATATTTTTGCATGATAAATCGTTAAAAAACCGATTAGTTAAATAAATCGCGCCGTGTATTCATGGATATTAAAGATCATATGAATTACAGAAACACTCGTTGCAGTGTCTCTGTTTACTTTGTTTTATGACGACGCATTTTCATACTTATTCTGTTTTTGCATTGCACGTCATCGGTTCGTACCTACACCCTTTCATTCACAAGTCTTCGGTAATACATCGATCTCATCATGCAATTGATACCACGTATTCAGAAAACTGTAAGATTTCCTGACTTACACAGTTTATAGACTTGTCCAACATTTACAACATATGATAGCCGGTGGAGGCGTCAGAGCGTGTTCGCACGCAGCGCACGTGCGGTGCAATTTGGAGGGTGAGCGTAATGAAGTGGGGATGCCCAGCGCTGGGGCGCAGGGCGAGGCCCGGGGCGCTGCGCCCGGAGGGACGAGGCCAGGGCATACTACAAGCTAGGATTCTACATTGGTACTGCTAATATCGTTCAAAAATATAAATAAATTATTGATTGTCTATTTAAAAGTATTAAATTGTATTAAATATTAATTATTCCGTATGACAAATTGTATTGACGACTAATGAGAACAATCTATGATAGTTAATATACCTATTTGACATTATATGTATGACAAAATCTTATTGTAATTTTGATGATAATTATTATTTAATCTTATTGTTCTTTGTTTTTGTTTTTTGACGATCTCAATATGAGTACGTGTATTTTGACATAATAATAAATGTAATTATATTGTATGAATTTTGGGAAATAAATAAATCTAATCTAATCTAATCTAATCTAACCTAATAAGCTAAAATGTTATTTTGTGTCTGACTGTACCTAAGTAGAATTTGTTTGGATTTTCTTAATATAGCTATAGGTTAGTTATTAGGTCTATTATGATACGACCCGATTTCAATGAACCCTTTAAATAGAATCTTGCTGACTGCACCGGTCTCTTAGTTAAGATATTGTAAAATCAGATCGCGACTTTAAAGTAGGTACATCTGCAAACTTAATTGATTGTATTAAAGTACCTAGTAAAAGTTACATCAGATTGTATCTTTTCATCGTTGAATTAGCATTGGTTTTGGACTCTTACATACATCATGTTATACTTAAATGCCTTTAAAATCTCTTAAAGTTGCAAAATCATAATTAAAACTGTGGGAGTTTATATTATAACGCTATTATAATGACCTTGCTATACCTAAAATATGGTGACCTACTGATAATCAAAATCCGCTGCTTGAATTTGTTTTCATTGAATCTTACCTTACTAGCTTGATCACTGCTTTAACTGGGTGACCACCCTTTAATCTGTAACAAAGTGCAATTTATAGTTACTTCTTATTTCATGCACGGAAGCTGTGCGTGCACGACACGGAGGCGTGTGCGTGACAGCGTGACAGTCGGAGCCACTGTGAAACGTGACAGTGCGTGCTGACCTGTCACTTTGATTTGAACTAATTGCGATAGTCGCTCCAGAAAGTGGGGAGAGAATGGAAAATATTCTCGGATTTTATGAGCAAGAAATATATTTGAAAAAATATATCAGATTTGAATAAGGGGTAAATAATAATTAATGCTGACCAAAACAGAAACTTTTTTAGAGTGATTAAAACCTTGAATTAAATGTTATTAGGTCATTCTTTTCAGTGAAGATAATGTGAACAATGAAACATCTCACTTGCCTAATATTTAACATTAAGTTGTTTTACTTGTACTTAATTTATATTGAATTAAAAATTGAACATTGTCATAGAGATACGGTGACTAAAAAATCTTAGGTACCTATCCTTTAGGTACCTACTTGTAATACCTATTTCCCATTACCTATATAATTTTAGTATATCACGTGCACAAGATTTAAATCAAATCACACCCCACAGTCTAGAAAGTTACAATTCGACAATAAAGCTGTAGGTACCTTTACTTTAGTAACTTCACTGCATTGTTGATACTCAAAGTAATAACAGCTCTATGTCTACTTGCTTAAAGTATTCGTAATGAAAAATGTATCTTGTCGAAATATGACAGCGACTCGACGGCGACAAGCGATGACGTCATAAAATAATAAAACAATTCGACGATTGCTCGTCAGATGAGTTTGCAAACTCATCGACTGTTATGGTTGGTTGTCCGCCATGTTATTCGAATTGCGAAAATAGAGATAGAAAATACCACAATAACAAATTTGAATAAACCCTTTGGCAGTTGCGCTTGTTTTCTTCATGTCTTACATTTTGGAAAATCGAAAATGGAACGCTTTAATAACTTTCTTAAGATGTAGTTACACGTTCGATTAAAATTGTTCAAGACCTTGTAGGCTAAATTTATTTTCTAGATGGAAAAAAGTTATTGCGATTAATTCCGCCTTTTGTAGGTACATTAGTGTTTATGTGCAGAAATAAATAAATAGAATATAATATTATTTAAAAAAGGCAAATTTAATAACACTTATTCCGGCGTTATATAATTAAATGAAACCATTGTCTTTGCCGAAAAATAAACTCGGCAAGAAGCCACAAAAAGGACAGCGAGTTCCGCGGCCTTAAACAATAATGGCTTATTCTCTCTCCGCTCATTATATCAATTATTTGTTTAATTAAGCGACGCCAAGGGACCGGCAAGGACAAAAGATTTGCTTCTTTTACCTTTTTCCTTCCCGGAGATTGTTTGTGAAGAATAAACAGAGACGAGGGTGTTCATAATTTTTGTAGCGAAAGTTTTTGCGTCGGAATTTCATTTACAGGATGAAATTTTGTAAATCGTTACATTTTGTCTCGGTGTGCGGAGTGAAAAATATCTGGGAAACGGTAATCCGCTCTAGGAAAACAAAGCAGGTCTCAGTTTGATTATTTTCAGGTATAGCCTAATTTAGGCACAAACTGCTGAACAAACAACTAATTAAGTACCTAAGTATTACCAAAACGAACTATATTTTTACTTGCCAACTTTCTTTCAAAAAATATGCAAAAAAGAACTCCTTTACTATAATTTCAGCACGAAACCACATTTAAGTAAAAACTCGCACCTTAGAAAATTTATCGAGTAACGCGCAAGTTCCTAATTAAGCGTTTTGTAAAGCCTAGTTTAGACCGAGGCGTTTTGCAACGTGGCAGTCGTGGCGAACGTTGAGTGTGGCGGCCGTGGCGAGTGTTGAGTGTGGCGGCCGTGGCGAGTGTTGAGCGTGGCAGACGTGGCTGAGCGTGGCAGACGTGGCTGAGCGTGGCGGAATCCCGTAAGAAACCCTTAATTAATGTCGTTGTGCGCTTTAATTGCGATCCGATGCCTCTTTGACACGCAACGCGGTTTGCGCGGGGAAGTACGCCTTGCTTGCCACCTAAATATAATATAAGGTGAGGATAATATGGAAGACGGAGGTATACATTAAAATTTGCTTACGACTAAATATAGTGGTAACGTATTTGCGAAATATTTACTCCTTAATCACGAATGGATAATCAATCACTATTGAGTGATATTATAAAAGGAGAAGCTGACTTAATGTTTGACATATCAACGCAAGGAATAAACTATAAGGGTTAGAAACTTGAAACTTTGCACAGAAGTTCCTTTTATAACGTAGGGAATCACTAAAAATGGATTTGGGGCTATAACGTATGGGAGCACTGAGAGAAGATTTTAGAAAATTCTCATCCTAAAAGGGATGCTTGTCGTGCAGACGAAGTCGCGAGCAGAAGCTAGTAATTTTATAAAAAAATACATCAATAAGCTGTTTTCAACATAAAAGTGTAGGCTGCAGAAAAAAACCGCACTGTGAAACTTAATTAGCAGGTCTTTGAAAAAATTCCATCGTTCGCTAGTGTTGCAACGGCACGGCTTCATACAAATTGAATGACAAAGCGGCGGTGTGACGTCACACCTCCCTCGAAGAAAATTTAGAGGTGTACACCTCACGCGCCGACGCCTCACCCGCCGTCTATATTAGTAGGGTTGCTGTAATTAGCAGCAATTAAATAAAAAACAGGAATAGACCTAGTAATTTTTATATGCCTACTGAAGTGACGATAGTCTAACATTTAAGTCAATAAGCGACGAATATGGTCATGAAAACTTTTTGAAACGTCAGTGTACGAGTATAATAATATATAAATTAATGGACGCGAGTTAAATCCGTAATAGTTCTTTCATTCCAAAGTAAAAGTAAAAGCGTCAGAAATTCCTATAAATATAATCTCCTAAACTTAACAAAGTTTAAAACACAGTAAGTGAGGGTACAGTTTTCGAACGTGGCCTTTGGTATGACCACGTTCGAAAATTGTATCCTATATCTTTATTTAATTAGTGTTTTTGAACTGGCAACCCTATGCCGGCAGCGTGTCAAATAAGCTCGTGTGTAATTAGGCTTACAGCATTCCCGCCTCTTCTGAAAACGCGCACTTTTACTTTAACATATTAAGATCCTTGCGGAAACGTAGTTTTTACTTTACATATTTAGCGCGCTTTGAAACTTCCGAGCTTTTTTGTAAGCTCGCCTCACGAGTGTCAAGTCTGCTGTAATTAGGTGTTAATGTAAATGTCGTGTGATGTTTTTCAACTGTTTTTTAAATATAATTGTTTGAACATACCGGTGCAATAATGGAAGAGGTTAGTGGGTAAATAAGATATTTGGGGCCATTCTACTTTTATGTGTTAAGTGCAGGTTTTTGTGTCCCCCACAAAAAATCATGTACGAATATAAACTATAGTAATATGGAAAAATATAAGAAAAAAATTACAATATGTGAAATTGCCGCATTATTTCTTTAACTTCTGTTAACATTTCAATTTAAATATTGTATATAATTCAAAATATGAACGGTATCAAAGTGGAGTTTTAGGGTAACATAGTTGTTTTTCTCTTAGACAAAATCCGGCACTAAACAGTAGAATGACCCTTTGGCATTCCTTTAAGGTATCTATTTTCTAATTGTCTTTAAGTTAACTAACACAGCATATTGCAAACATCAAGCCCGTCAATGTAAAGTTAAAAAAGAAACAAGAAAAATAAATCGCATAGTAAATTCATGAGAGCAACTCTACTCAATATAACAGCGCCACGTGCAAATCGGGTTCTATCGTTTTTTTAATAAAACGCGTCCGTTGAATATTGACGAGGGCTTCATGATCCATTCAAACATCACACTGAATTGATCTAAATAAAAACAGAAAGCCGTTTTAATAGCGGGAAAGAGATGATTTTAAAAATCCTTTTACCTCAAACTGAATAATGTGTTGCAAAGAGGATTTTTTTAGAAGAATTATGTATAACTAGCTTCTGCCCGTGACTTCGTCCGCGTGGAACTCCTCCTTTTTTGCAGTCGGTTAAAAAGTAGCCTATGTCCTTTCTTAGGCTCCAGACTTTCTTTGTACCAAATTTCATTTAAATCGGTTCAGTAGTTTTAGCGTGAAAGCGTAACAGACAGACAGACAGACAGATAGACAGAGTTACTTTCGCATTTATAATATTAGTTAGAATTATAGTAGGGATGACATAAAATGTACCTGTTTTAGTTAATATAAAAAATTCACTTATCTACCTATAATAGTGATTAAAATAAGACGCCTTTTGTATGTTTCCGAAACACAATCCCGACTAATTAATAATCGCAAGCGTCAAAACCCTCTCAATAAGTGGAAATGAAAATCATCGTACTAGCATGTGATAACGAGCAATTACACAACACATCGCAATGAATCATTCGCCACTGTCAAGTGGTTGTGCTAGAAACTATGAGCGGTTACAGAATAGCCGTCAAGCGGGCACTTCACACCGCACCTCGCTAGGCCGCGATATACCGAGCTCAATAACTTTTCATTCAATCATCCGACACTATAAGACTAGTGTGGTAATGCTGTCCGACCTGTAAGCGTCAATCGACTACTTCAAAAACAAACGGGACAAGCGTATTTCTTTTCTGCCAAGAAGATCGTAAATTGATGAGGAATTGTTAGTATACCATTTTTGTCTAATAAGTTAAATTAATAAACTATCACCCCTATAAAAAAGCATATAATACTAGTTGTCTATTTGGAGTTAAAACGCTGGCTTGATCTGCTACAAAAATTGCAATTAGCTTAGAAATGGAATTTAAATTGAGTTATTTTGTGTGAAAGACCTAAAAACACTACTTCCTAAGTTGCGATGTACTGAGAATAATATCAAGTTCCAAAGTCGGACACATTTTGTTCAAACAATGCACACGACACCGTTTATGAGAGTGGATAAGTAATTTTATCACCCACACGTGAGCGTTCATGTATCCATTACATTGCAACTACATAATATTATTAAGTGCTATTTCCTTAGCACAATTCAGGATAAAGTTTTCTGTCACCAACTGAAATACGTACCCGCAAAGAACTTCACAACGACCAGTCTCCGACCACATTCTATAAGTTCTAGAGCGCATCACCAGGTTGTCAGGATATTTTGTGGCCTGCTCTACCCTAACTACACACCTCTAGGTACACTACGCCTTTCGGTTCGTAGTAAACATCTGACCGGATTTCTGATCTCACTGGCCATCCTTTCTACGTGCAAAATATAAAATAATTTCAATATGTCCATCCTTGTTTCATTTAAGGCAACTTCTACCTTTTAGGGCCATCTAAATTTCTATTAACACTCCCGGTGCGTCGGCCGCATCGTCAACACTTTACAGCACAGATTAAAGGGTTTGTTTACGCGATTTTTGCGGTTATTCCTTGTTTACGAGCGCTTCGCGTGAGCGCCATATAGCGCGATGTGGCGCCTTACCGAGCTTTGTTTCGCCTCATAAATTTTACTAAGCTACATAAATATTAACCGCGATTGTGCGAAATTTTAATGCCATTTTCAGGTTAGTTTTGGAATTTAAAAGTGCAGGGCGCCGGGTGAATAGACTGCCCTCATTAATTCATAGATAAGGGAAATGCTTGTGGACTTTAAACGACGAACGGCAGGTTTATAATTACTACATTTACATAAGCTTGCAAACCGTTTATCATCAAAATTACGTTAAAAATATCTGGAAAAATCTTTATATTAGTATATCCAGTATTGTCTTATATTAAAATGAGCAATGCACTACACTTGATTGTACCAGACAGATTGAATAATAGTTTTTAGAAGTTTTTAGAAACTGCATTAAATACCATTCCTTGCATACATTTACTTTAACATCGCCGATTCCTCGTTTAATTGCTTATTTAAGAGAATAAAGTCATATAGTCAATAAATTATATATACTTATGTTACCCTAAGAAAATACGCGCATAGTTAATTAGTTGCAGAAAGCATGTTCTTCACCCCAATGTAACCGGAGCCCGGCTTGAGGTGTGAAAGCAATCGGCGCGGCACCCTCCCTCTCAGGTTACAGGCTGTATGAAATACATTTATTTATAAAACGTACCTATTGAAGTATTCAGTCTATCGTTGGATCGTGGATTCAAGCCCTAATGCGATTTTACTTGATATTTATTCTGTTCCCATTCAATCTCTTTTACTAAATGAAGTCAATGTTCAACTTATTTTATCAATCGGTCGACAGCTAATGTTAAAATTATTCGTGATGGTAAAGTGTGTTGTTAAGTGAATAGATATTACAAAAACCTTGTCTGCGAAAAAAGTTATAGAACCGCTGTAACTACCTAACTAAGGTATTTTTTATCCTTAATCTTATAAGTTACTAGCTGTGCACGCGACTTCGTCCCCGTAGAATAGTAATTCTTCATAAGGCTTTATATTTTCCCCGTTTTTTACACATTTTCCACTTTTTCTTCGCTCCTATTGGTCGCAGCGTGATGTTATATAGCCTAAAGCCTTCCTCGATAAATGGTCTATCCAACAAAAAAATAATTTTTGAATTCGAACCAGTAGTTCCTGAGATTAGCGCGTTCAAACAAACAAACAAACAAACTCTTCAGCTTTATAATATTAGTATAGATTTCAATCTTTACAAGCACTATAGTTTAGCACTACAATACCGTAGTGATTTTTTCCTTGTATTATAACCTATAATATTTTTTGTAATAAAGAATACAAAAAATAATAATGAGTTCAGTAAACTTGTTCCCTCTGTAACCTAATACAACAGAAGCGAGGTGCGAAGACAGCACACGGAAAACACTCCCTCTTTTATTCATTATCATTATAATTACACTGAGATATTATGTATAAAATGTATGTATATTAACTTAATGGGGCGGTCCCTAACAGAGTACAAAAATCCGCTAAACACGCTTATCTAGAATGAGGTCTAGGTGTCATATTCCACCAATCAGTGACAAGCTACTAGCCTTGGTTGGTTGTTTGTGATTGGTGGCCGGTGACAGCTAGACCTCATTCTACACGACGCACATCTAGATTTTTTTTAATATCTTAGTCCAGTCTTTTTATTATTTTTATTTTTATTATTTTATTCGCCGGATCCCTTTTTTTATAGCCTATGTCACAAGGGAATAGTGTAGCTTTCCAACAGTAAAAGATTTTTTCAAATCGGTCCAGTCATTTAGGAGTCTATTCAATCCAAAAAAACAAACAAACTTTTCCTCTTTATTATATTAGTATAGAAGATATTATTATAATGTTTTCATGATGATGATCACAAGTAATAGTTCCCTGTTATGACCATTTCCTTTGAGAATATCGGTTGTTAAGACCTCACTAGTACCTACTAGGATAATGTTCACTTCAATTGAATACGACCCAACGCACAAAGCAATTCACTTGCTACGCGCTACGCCGTAGTCCGTAGCTCCGTAGACGTGTCTGAATGCACAGATGTGCTACGAAGCGTAGCCCCAACATACCATTTTGTTATTATTGCCTACAGTAAGACAGTGTCTTTGGCGTCGAGAGATTACTGTCGCATATATTATATAGGTACTCCTATTATTGACACATATAATAAGTCAGTTATAAGTATTGTCATTGAATACATACCTATTCTTCCACAAATAATAAAAAAAAATTAAAAACAATCGACCTACTTCAACCAATTTAAATTTAAATAAAATATAGGTAAATTAAATAATTTTATTCATCATTATTAAACACGTGACAAATATGTAAGGTGATAATTATAATCCTTACTAATATTATAAATGCGAAAGTAACTCTGTCTGTCTGTCTGTTACGCTTTCACGCTAAAACTACTGAACCAATTTTAATGAAATTTGGAACAAAGAAAGTCTATATATTCCTGAGAAAGGACATAGGCTACTTTTTAACCGACTGCAAAAAAGAAGTTCCATGCGGACGAAGTCGCGGGCAGAAGCTAGTGTGATATAAATTTGACGTGTGCTCGCTACGCTCTCATTGCCCAACTGTTCAGTTGTTAAACTGTGACTCTAATCAGACTGTGGGACACTATTCTATCGTATTAACCCTTTTGCTGGATACCATACCAATGGATCTTAGACTTTAAGATTACACTATAGGGTTTAATTTAACATGTTTATTGTTTACTGCGGGTAGACTTTAATAAAGGAATCCTAAATAAACATTTGTTTTGAATTTAATTTACCCCAAACTATGTATAATTGATTC
Organism: Polylopha cassiicola; assembly: GCA_038024825.1. NCBI lineage: Eukaryota > Metazoa > Arthropoda > Insecta > Lepidoptera > Tortricidae > Polylopha > Polylopha cassiicola. The sequence continues at coordinate 5,740,964 of CP149044.1, read as the reverse complement.
TTAAAATGACGTTACCAATTTCAACATAGAAATTGAATACCTGTTTTAACGTTAACTAAGTAGAAACTAGAAAAATAATTTACAATCAAAAGCATTTAGGTAGATATTATATAAACTTATTTATAATTTCTTTATGTAAAGTATAAAATCTACTTGGTAAGAACAATTTTTATATTCCAAATTTCTTAACATAGGTATATACATAGATATCATCCTAGTCAAACAGCCAGCAGCCATATTTGTGCTCTTAAAAAAGATATTGCCTCCGATTCCTTCCAAGGAAGCAAACACCCCTGGGGCAGGAATATTTATATTACGCATCTGCTGCAACGGTAGAAAACTCGCTATTCCATTAATACTCCATACTCTAAACGAAGTTCAAAAAACACAGACTATCTAACAATCTAAAAAACTTTTTTGTAAAAGAAAGGCGCAAGTTTCATTAATATGTTTTGATAATACTTTATTGCAAGACACCGTAATGCAAGAGTCGAACGTGGCACATGGTGGCCGCGGTTGCCGTGGCAACAGAGGTCAATGACCCACGCTTCCGGTGCAACACAGCCTTTTCCTGACATTCCAATTGACAATATTGTCAAGATTTTGGGCCTATTTTATATTTGTTTGGTGTATCTACTTTGTCCAAAAAATATTTGCTTTGTTTAAGTAAGTTGTCTAAGTAAGTAAGAAAATAAAAAATATAAGCGACTTACCTGGTGATTTTTCAGTAAACCGCAGAAGATCGCCGAGGGATAAACTTAGTCTTAACTTACGCAATTCACTCACTTACTCATACATTCCTAAAATAAACACTAAACTAACACTACCGACTTAATTAGTTTTTTTGATTCGTATACAAAATACAGGCCACCGACTAAATCACAACCTTAACTCAACCTCCTTACTGATTATTCTACATGGACCACACACTGGCCATCGACGTTATGTCATTAAAAACTAATCTCCCATTTGAAATGAAACTATTTAAAAAACCGAAAATGGAACAAAAACGTTCGCGTGCCGGTACATGTCAACGAATGCGGCCGGCGGGCGGCGTGCGAAGGTACAAAGCGGCAATATTATGTTTGCACCTCGCCGATTAAATCCTGTACAAAAATTAACCTTATTCAAGTCCCATTGAGAGCCTTTGTCGAGTTGCGTGCGAAAACTTTAACTCGGCCGGGTTATACATTTCTATTCCATTTTCAAATTGTGCTTTGGAAAACTCGCTTTTCCCCTGTTCGTGTAAATGCCAATTTCCTTTCTAACTAAAAACGCCGATTCGATTCAGACTTTAAATATGAACGGTTTGAGTTCAAAATTGTACGTATTTTTGAGTCAGACAATGCGCCACGCAATGACGTTTGCACAAAATGCGAGGGATATATGGTTTGACGGTGGTTGGAGAGGGAGAGCAGACCCCGAGGGAAGGTAACGCTGGGGTGCATGTTTGTGCGTCTCGGCGAAACGTCAGGCAACCCATAAAGAATCGATCTTGAAGACGCCTGATAAAATAAAAGTATTGTGCCCTTGAAATTAAATAAAAACTTATATAAAAATATAAGTTTGTAGTTACCTTTCCTAGGTTTAATTTATCTGTTACCTAACTTAATTAACATCCATCTTCAAATTGTAATAACATACAATTAAATTACCCACATTTGTAAGATAGCTAGCGTGTGCTAGTTATTTGAAGTTTCACCTTAATTGGAACTATAAAAATGTATAAAAGAAGGTATGAACACTAAAAAGATGAAACAAAGTAAGTACTGTATAATTTAGTTATAAAAAATCTTATAGTAATATTTCTTATAATTTTTTTCAACATCATTTTTTCTAACGTACACAATATAACAGTATAAACGTTATTTTATGTCAATCGAACAGCATCTATCCTGTTCCGTCCTTGCACGTCCCTGTTAACCCCTTGAAGGAACCGCGTCATTCCCGATTCCCTTTGCGCGGCGAGGGCGCGACCGACTCTCAGAGACTCAGAACAAGTGCCTCGCAAGGAATCTCCGAGATCCTTCTATAGTCCGGCTCAACATGTTTACATTTAAAAAACATGTATCAACTTCAATAAAAACAAGTTGAAGGAAAAGTTTCAGTTAACATTCCAGCGGAGTTATACTTTTAAAACGTCTTGTAATGTAAGCTGCCAGTACCGGAGTAGGTACTTATTTTTTATAAAAAATATATCTTGTGTTTGTTAAACTTGTATTTGAGCAGGCATTAGCATATTGAATCTTATTCTATTCTCCTAGAATAACGTCTAAATGGGTTGTGTCAAGGTCAGTTGTGTGCGGAGTTTGGTTGATTTTAGTAATCGATGCAGTAATGTAATATCAAACCTTTATCAATTCATTTTTGACACCCAGTTGGAAAATTAGAAACTTGCCATTAGTGACTACCACAACACCTGTTTATTAAGACATATTTAGCCACGAATACAAATAGGTCTTTTAACTAGGCTATAAATAAAAAAGTAAGCGTTGCATGAAAACCACCACAAGTATAAAGTATTATGTATTTTTATAAAAAGCCAAGCTACATATATAGTTAGTGTCCATTGTAATTCTCTCACTTGTCATCATTTGAGCATAACTATTTTGACTGTGTTGAAATAACTATTATAAGTTTCAGGAAACGAAACAAGGAAAATACTTTTCCTCAAGACAAAAGTGTCCTTTAACCGTGCAGTGGTCCGAAAACATGTCTTATTGACGATAAGGTATGTCACTTACAAATGTCATGCCACAAAGACATGGCACACCTTTGATCCAAAAGTTATTTGTTTTAGTTTAACAGAAACAGTTTGGATTTTAAAAAAACATAAGTAATATTTTTTGGTTACTTGGTTGAACTTAAATGAATATGAGTTGATATTCAAGATGTTATAAAGTTAGTGTGCTTATAATATTTAAACTGTTTTTTATAATTAAAGCAGAAGATAAGTGTAGTAACTTTAGTAAATAATTGCATTAAAAAAGTAAATTTACTAAGGTAAATTAACGGTCCAAATGATACTTACACACCTACGATAACAGACACAAATATCATCGAAATTGACAAATGCAGAAACCAGCGGAGCACAAACGAGCTCAAGTGACTTTCATGAGAAAACAAGCACCGAAACAAAACACTACTCACCAACTACTTCTGGCACCCATTGCTGCTTTTATTCACAGTCTTATCAAAGATCATGGGGAAATACAGCAATGTACGTCGGTGTATAGAGGGTGGGACCCCCTTTCGTACGTCTCGCGTATCTTAAAAGCCATTAACACTTCGTTTGATCTCCACCGCGCGCTGATTGCGTCGCATCGACTGCCCACTTATAACTATTGCCCATAGTCTAAGGGTAGGAAGAAGGAAATATATTTTTACAGCTGCATTCCGCGCTCCGGTTTTCCAACTGGCCAGGGATGAAAAGTTTTACGGGTAAAATGTGCCGAATATTTCACGAGAGCGTTTTATGTGACGTGCTGATGCATCAGTGATGGCGCTCTTAGGTACTAAATGGTTTGGAAAAAAAACTTTACTTACGATATTGCCATATTTTATATAGAAACAAGATTAATAAAAGTGAGAAAATCTGTCTTAAGTAATTAACGTTACCTTAATCTGATTCTGAATAAAAAATACTGCAATTAAGTAAGTAATAGGTATTGTATTGTAAACATAAGTTTACAATATTATTATTTACCTATTATAATCTTGGGGTTTAGGTACTTGCTTGAAATTAATTTATCACTATAATATTGTCTACCTACCTACGACTTGTACAAAAACCCCCAAAACGTATAATTATAGTAAAGAGCCTACGTTAACTTATTATATTTAATATTATTCCAACTACAATTAATATCACCTCACTCTCAACGTCAGGTTAAAAAGCAAAACACGAGTATATCAAAGAGTCACCTAGCCATTACCCCAGCATTTATCAGTGTAATGTCTTCCGTGCCTCGTCCTAAATGCTAATTAATCACTGAACACGGTACAGAACTGCCCTTTAATTACAAGGGACGGACTATCCTGTACCCGGACAATCCCGATAATGCCTGTCCGCCGCTGCCGCTGCCGCATAAGTGCATATACCTAACAGTAAAATTAGATTCTTGCTAACTTTTCGCACTTGCGAATGAATATGAAACCGTGGTAGGAGTATGGAATTGTTAGTTTTGAAAAAGTCAACATATTTAGTTTAGTGGGTATTGTACGTTAAAGTTATTTCAGTGGGTGTTATCGATACTCTTTAGTATAAGTAGTTCTAGTTCCGATAGTAATTTTGTATTTTATAAGATATTTTAAATATCTTCTTTTTGCGTCGAATTAAAGAGAGATTTTTATTCGTGTTATTCAAACATGCAACCTTTTATTGCTAAGTCACTTTGATATTAGGTACATATTTAATTCTCTAAATATACGTACCTACTTAAGTAATAATGCTAACTACAGTTGTGTGTGCTTATATAAATTATGTTAGTTGGTAAATTTCCGCGAATTATCATTTATATTCACCAGCTGAAATTCTGCATTTCTACCACTGAACATTTACTTACAGTCTTGAATTTATATCACTCTCCTGGGGTCGCCACTTGATGAAAACAAGCACCCGAAGTTTCAGGTAGCCAGGAAGAGAAATATACAATTCACTCTACTAAAGATCGCAGAGGGAAACAATGATATCGTTGAATAAATAATGGACCTAATATAATGCTTCTAGTAGTTTCGAGTTAAGCACTACTTACATCAGACAGTAGACTCCCTTGTAAATCCTTATAATAACATGTATCATTTCCCTGCACCGTACTTCAAATTGAAATATAATAATTCACAAAGAAAAACTAACGGTGCATCCAAGTGTCTTTGTTACTTCAAAATGATCACTCGCGACTCACTCGCAACTCGCAAGATGCACGATAATTACCCGGCGCTTTGTGCGCGGAATTAGCTCTCGGCGACTAAAGTTGCTTTGATGCGTCGCTCGTTGTTGCGGTGCGTGCTCTTGACGTTTTTATTAGCTGATTGGCTCCCTTTGCTGCGTTACGTTTACGAGTAGTTTCTGCTGGTTTTCACCATGCTTCACTGAAGTGCAGGCTTCGTCGGAAATCTCTTTGCTACACTATAAGTCTATAATAATTTATTTTTAATTTATAGCAGAGTAAGTAGTCCACAGTAAGCGAGAATTGAGTAAATTTCGAAAACATGACATTTTACTCTCTGAAAACAAACTCGAGGAATCACAATTGTTCTATGATGTTCTCTCCAAATTGCAAACAGGCTAATGACAATACACCCATTTCACCCGAAAAGCCTAACCATTGTCCAAAACGTCACATTTATCTCACCGCATTGTTATGGCAATGGAGCAATGAGACGCGAGCGAGATGGGCGGAGCAGTGGTGAAGTAAACACGCTTTGGCGTCGCAGGACAGTCTGTTTGCGTCTCGGGATTCATCTTGAGAAGGCACTGGGCCGACGTATTCTGGCAGAATATTTAATTACACACCTCGTATTTGAGTTGACTATAATTTTAAGGTAATATGCTGTTTGTTAGTTTATTATATTATGGCACCCTAAGCTACATGTAACAGGTATGTATTGTAAAATTATAATAGAATAATGTCTACTGTGTGCAGTTCCTTTCGCGAGGAATATAAGTAGATAACACAAAAGGTCGAACTACCGAATTTCACGATATATGACTTTTTGAATTTATCTTCTAAACAGCAGAATAAGTAATATAATATCAGAGAAATAAAAGTCTGGTAGGTACATTTCTTATGAAACTGCTATTTAATCTAGCGCAGCTTTGCTCTAATCCGGGCAGGACGACGTCTGCCTGGGCCGCTAGTTCGTAATATATTAATACGTAATGTAATGTTCTTAAGCACTGCTGCCTTCCTCGGGTAAATAATAACACGCTTATAGCACACGGTAATAAAATAACACACCACTTTCACCTAAATTAAAATGAACAAATAAATATTCAACATAGATGCCCAGTTTAAACTTAGTTCGTCTTACAGCTTCACCACACACAATCTTTTTTAAGACAATATCGAGCATATTTTCGTCCTTTCTTTATTATTCAAGTACACGATATCCTTATCCAGAATATTCCTTAGCGAGCCGCCGCGGGCGCGACCCACATCCTTTCAGCCCATTTGCTGTATCTCTGTTTGGCATCGCAATCCCGGACAGCAAAGTGTCGTCTTTGCAAACTGCATTCCAGATTGCGGATTAGCCATGGATAGCTTACAAGCTAGCGAATGATCTGGAACTTTCAAAGACTATGTTAACCACAAGATTGCAAGGCTGGCGTCGCCGAGCCTAACATTTGGAGCACCTAAATACTTTCGTACTAGTTAGTGCTATATGTACGGTAAGAGGTGGATACGTTGTTGTAGAAGCGAGCTAGTTAAAGAACCATACCGCCGGTGAGGCTTTCTGAAGCAACAATAACGGGCCTTATATTCTATACACATAAAATGCTTTATCCTTACTGACCTTTATCATAGAGACCTGAATCTTGGAGGATATTTTCTTTGTATGACGTAAAGTATGAAAGTATTTTCCAAAATTCTACTCCCATATTTACATAAAATAATGACTGAGAATTGTACCTAAAAATTTCTGATTCAGTCGTGTGCAATCTAATCTAATACCTACCGTGTATCTGGGGACTGGAAGCGGACGCCATCCTGAACACCCCATTACACACACCAATATTTGGCTTCCCTCCCCTCACTATAAGACGATCATACACAATTATAAAGACGAGAAAACTTATACCAATACACTTTCATACCCATCAAGCAATACCAAACTTTATCTCTATAGCCTAAGGTGATGAGTAGCGGTAAAATTAAGCTTGTATAAGGGTACATTCGGCACCAATATTGACAGTAGAGAATTTCCGGTGCGAGAAGCAAACACAAATTCCGCGCAATTTGGCTCTAATTGCAGACGTGACTGAGAATGGGGTGTCCAGGACCCTGCGACGACCAGATAACTTTTTAATGAGTTTTTATTACCGTTTAAAGGTCCTTAATTCTATAGCATAATTGCTTTACTACCGAGCGAAACTATGCAACTTCTTTTTAAGTCATTCATGACTTGAAAAAGCTTAAGCTTACCAACATGATCCTCAAGGAAGTAATTTTAAAATCACAGTCCTGACCAATCGTTTTCATTGAAATCGTTCAGATAAATCAGAACTTACCCTGATCTCTCTGCATGGGATCATAAACTTCCAATCGGCAGAAGAAGTAGACAGTGAAGGAAAAGTACGACTACTTAGGTTATAATATGCCTAACAGATATCTAACCTACTTACTACACAGATTCTTTAGTGCAAAATTAAGGTAAGAACTCTTGTGCCGGAACTTAAAAACATATTAAAATGACCCCTATAATAGGTATCAAACACATGTACTTGACGAATAATAGTTAAAACTGTATTAATTATTGTTCTTTGTTATAACCCTTAAAATGCACGACTGTTAACATAAATTGAATTCACTCAGAAATGAACATTGGATCAAAAACGAACAAACTAAAAAAATACCTACACAAATGTTGATTCAGGTGAAAATTTTGTTCTCAATTATTTAAAATTTAAATTACTTAAAAAAGTGTGCGTCGGCCGGGAATCGAACCCGGATCAACTGCTTGGAAGGCAACTATGCTGACCATTACACCACCGACGCCACTGACTACGTATGCGAAATTTGCTATCACTTTGCGTATATATACTTTGTTATCTCTAATAAAATTTGATAGCGAACCATTCATTTAATTATCATTTCGCCTACTCACTATCCATATTAACGCTATTTAAAACTACAACAAGTATGTATGTTATGACTGACGCCAAGAAAAAATACAATTATATACTATATATATATAGGTAGGTAAGTAAGCTGCCTACCTACTTATATTTCGTCTAGGTGTAATTTTAGGTAAGTAGGTAGGTACATAGGTATTTACCTACGATATACTTACCTAATAGGTAGCTATACCTTACAGTAGGCTAAATTCTAATTTAATAAAATTATACCTAACCTACTTAATTGGTGAGGCGGAAGTATGTAGGTAGGTAAGTAAGTACCTACGTATAAGAGTATACTTACTTAATTTAATAAAATAAATCAATATTGCATACATCTACAAACGTCAACTGTACATACTTATAAAAAAACTCAACAAATCACAACAAAAACTAACCCTAAAACTGACATCAAAGCTAATTCCCGGGCCTAGGAGCGCACTAGAACGCATCTTAACCCCCCGGCCGCCGCGCGCCGCGGGAGACAATGCGCGGCGCGGCGGCGGCGCTCGAGTGCCGCGCCGTAATCACGGCTAATAGAAGCGCGTGTGCTTTGATCTAAGCGTCAAAGGGAATGGGAAAAACTTTAGAATTGGCAATGAAATATTTAGAAGTATTTAGCGTTTTTTAGCGTCGATGGATTAATCTATACTAATATTATAAAGCTGAAGAGTTTGTTTGTTTGTTTGTTTAGTAATATTTGGTTCATCTTTATTTTTCGGAGGTCGAAAGTAAACTTTGATTGAATATACTTTAAACAACTTTGACAAGGCTCCGAATAATTTACTAGACCATTATCACAAGCTCTAAATAGGTACCTATACCTATATATATAGACTTCAGGTAGGATTAATTATCCGCCTGATGAGCATACATTTCAATTTGGTCAAGGAAATTAAAGGTACTTTCTTGCACTCCTTTACTTTATTTACTATTAGGTTCATCGTAAAACAAGATTTTGAATTTCACTCAAAATTTAAGATTCACAATTAAATTCCTCTAACAATTCAATAAGCCATCTTGACACAGAATAACAAAAATAAACCGCAATAAGTTCTTGACAATATCCCCGTCCGTTTCTATTCCTCCCTAGCGCGGCAAGGTAAGCTGAAGAGCTGAGCGAGTGCAATATTGTTGTCTTCCAGCTTTGCGGCGTAATTGATTCTTTTGTGTGACGATCGCGACAGATCGCATCGGCGGACCGTTCGGCGGCCGCGGTCGCCGCCCCCGCATTCAAACGGTTAGGTGTTTAGCTCATTTTTAATTGGTTTTCTTATGAGTGCCTTCTCGTACTGTGCGGTTTATGATTGAGAATGAATAAGAGGGTCTTTGTTGTATTTACGAAGTGTTTTCACGGTCGTGACAGCTTCCCATGACAAGTGCGATGGGGTTTCGTGAAATTAATGCATTTAAACCATTTATGTCGTTCTTATGACCTGTCTGCGAAACAATTACAAAAAACAACTTAATAACATCTATTATGGTTTATAATCATCTGTCGACGTGAAACGTTTTTGTTTACTCGTTGAAGACGATAAAAAGAGCTGCAAATTGTGCGTTTATTTTTCTTGAGCAGGTAGATAATATTGAGTTTTTCTTTCTCACCTTAAAGCATCATAAAATACTATTTGACCTCACAAATGCTTCAGTTTCCAACCATACGCAATCGTCTAAATAATTATGTAAACAATTATACAAAGAACAGACACACGACATTATTTAATGGTATTTATTATTGAACACTAATGTACGGTGTTGTTAGTGAATGTATGGCCGAGTTAATATAAAGCAGAGGCGAGAGAATAAGTAACGATTAAGTAGAACGAATTATAAGAAACACTAGGATTTATTACGTACTAGCTTCTGCCCGCGACTTCGTCTGCGCATGATGAGTAAGTAGGAACTTTACACAATATCGTCATCTAATTTATCCTAGGTAAGTACATGCTATTCTGATGTGTAAGCAATATTATTGTAGTAACTAAAGATTCATCAAAATCAATTCAGTAGTTTTTGCGTGACAGAATAAAAACCATACCTACCCGTATAGGTAGGTACCTACATACTTTTACCTTTATAATATTAGTGTGGTATAGATCTATATATAATCTTTTTCGGCAGGCTCGTGTATAATTTAGATAGGTAGGTAGGTACTATGAACCAAAGCAAAAGAAAATAATTTAGGTATCTAGAAAAAGTTGATTCTTTAACATAATTACATCTAACATAAATTATTAGTTTGATTTTCGTTCTCAAACCTCTTGAAAAAAATAGCCGATGCAAAGCGAAAAACTTAATTATTTAACTAATTGTAGGTGCCTAGGTAATTTGTATTAAAAATAACTAAATAAGTTAAGTAATGGTCCTTTGTATCACAATAACATTTAATTTTAGTTTTAATGAGTAGCGCACTATCTCAGTAGGTATAATTACAATTCAGTTGCAGTTCTAAGATGTTCAACTCTAGCCTCGGTGATGTATCCGTCGGCGAGGTGATTACCGGTCATCGCCAACTGAACAAATACACGTCGCGCCAGCAAGCCGGTAAACACGCGTGCTTTATTACACGTGAGCATTACACGGGTTACATATTGATAGCAATATAACATGCCTTCATAAATACTAGCATAGGTTTTTAATTTTATGTAGGTCTGTCTATTTAAAAATATATGTTTTTTATTTGTTATAATGATAATATGTTTGTTGGTGAGGAATGGACTATAATGAAAGCAATAAGTTATTGAACAATAGAGGAATTTAATAGGTAACTTTACAACGAACAATACAACACAATATCACAACACAACTTAACCAAATCAAACTAACAAACTAACTGACAATTATAAAAACAATCGATATATAAAAAAGGGCATTAGCCAATAAAAGTAAAACTAAAAAACTATGTAAGTACACACAGCAAGGAGTACGCAACAATGTTTCTAATTAGGCTAGACTTACAATAAAGAAATTAAAATTTAATTTAGCATAGTCATGTTTCTGCGACTACCTACCTATGTAATTTTATCATTTTTAACACATAGTATAGTGACTTCCTGAGCAGACACAACAGTAAACTGACGTCGCAAAGTGCATCGAACTAATTCCGGCACGTTCCGAAATGGCGGCCGATGGAACAGAGTGGTTGCAATTTCCGAACTGCCAGTCAGCGCGCCGACCGCTTCCTGTCGAATTCCTCGACGAACGCCGCTCGGCACATTCGGATGACAGCACAGCGCACTATCAGCACGATGTATGCTCTGTGCATGTTCTATTAAATGGTAGAAAGAAATACCTAAAGTAAATTTAAATTATTTGAAAATAATGACAAAAAGGAAAAAAAGAACCGCCCCCGGGTGGGCTCGAACCACCAACCTTTCGGTTAACAGCCGAACGCGCTAGCCAATTGCGCCACGGAGGCAGATATCTACACTAACGAAATACCTGATCACTTTACCCAACTACATGTATAAGGAATGACGGAGATAGCGATATCAATAAACGTTTACCTGCCTCAAAACCTGTTCCGAGCTTCTCTGGCCTCTGTAATTTTTGCTCGACACAATTTTAAAAGAGAAGGCACTGTGTCCATTTGTAGTACTGGAATTTTATAGTTATCTGTGTTGTTGGAAATCTGGTTGGGAGTTTATTATGACTCGAGCAAGCTTGAAGTTGTTAGAAGATTGAGGTTATGTTGACAAGTTATGCGAAAGCGTTCGTAAATAATAAATCCGTTGTTTGTTTAATCGCGGTCTGGTGAATCAAAAGTGTATTCAATGTGCGCATGTATACTAGTAAATGACCTTGATATATCGACTAATAAGTTTGTTTAACGTGTTTGTTTTGAAAGTGATTTAGATAGAACGCTTCAAAATAACTTAAATTATTGAAATACTTTAGGACATTCTATATCAGTGTAATGACTTCTGACATCAACTTTTACGTATAGTCCTATAATCCAAAGGTGAATCATTAGTTCAACTTGAAAGGAAAATAGTGAGCTTCGTTTTCACAAAATCGTGAACTTAGAGGATAAAACCTATCTACCTACCTACTTGTTAAAAAAATTGTGGCGTATAGAATGGCAAACAGAGTCCCCGGCACTTGCTGCGCCGCGTCGGTGGAGCGAGCCGGCCTACCTGGATTGCTTCGAGATTTACAACGGCTGTCTGAAGATCAGGATTCTGCAGACATCGTGTTTATTCTTGGAACAGCCGAAGAAAAAGTCTATGCACATAGAATAATTCTTATTGCAAGGTAAAAAAAATCAAAAAGTAATTTCCCGTACCGGGAATCGAACCCGAGCCTCCTGGGTGAAAGCCAGGTATCCTAGCCACTAGACCATACGGGAGATGGAAGAGTGGTTGAAAATTAAGATTAAATAATATAACCGTCCTTAATGTAAATGATGTGTGATGATATACCTACTTAAATAAATAATTAGATACATAAACTCCAATCAATACTATTAAAACCTATTTATACGTACGATCAAAACAAACTAAAATTTCATAGAAATTGTGCAGATAATTGTGGTTTAAGTAGGTATTTATTGTTAAGATACGTAAATGCTTACCTACAAGCACTACCTACATGTCTAGCACATGTTTTCTTTTAACATTCCGTAAATAACTAACTTCAGAGGATGCACAAAGGCAAATTACACTCTTTCATTGCTTCCACAACCACACGTAATTTCCGTTTCAAATGTAAATGAGTAGACGCAAAGACGTAATTTGCCCGATGAAGCGCCTCAAGTTCGCTAATGTGCTAAACACTATGAATTAAAATTCATAACCTTTTTTGCATACGTTTGTTCGATTTTTCGAGAATACAGCACGAGATGTGCAGCGCCATCTCTTGTCACACAATAAACTAAAGTTGCCTGCTATTCAACGCTAGATGGCGCTTTTGAAGAAGTAATAATTATTAAATCTAATGAATACGTAATACTTGAAACCTTAGGTATCTATATAACCGTAGTTGCAATAATAAAGAAATAAATCTGTTTTAATGGGCTATTGCGTGAAACCAAGCATAGGGCAAGCGAACAGTTGCGTTTTATGGGAAAAGTTAGGCGGTTACCGGGCATCGTCTATTTATTAGACGACCAAGTAAATTTTATATTATGAAAAATAAAATACCTTAATGATGAACAGGTCTGTAAAATAAATAAGATAAACTTAATAATAACGTAGTTACTTACGTAGATTATAAATGATAGAGTGAAAGACTAAGACTTTTTAATAAAAAACCGATATAATAATATAGCTCACGATATTGTTATTCAAAAAAGAAGTCTGTACCAACTGGCTACTTTCGCAATCGGAAAAACTTGTCAAAAAACCTTCCGATTTCAATTTGCATGCAAATGCGCGACATGTGGTCCGGCCGGGCACGGGGCAAGTCCGTCCTTGGGTACAACTTACCCTCAACTTATGCGGGAACTTTAACACAGACCAATGTATTTGTTAAGGCCAAATTGGAAGAATAATTCAACTCTCCTCAACTTGATATACGACTCGAGTTTTATTCAGACATCATACTTTTTATTAGTTTCGCTTTTCTTTATTAGTTACAGAAAGTTGGGAGACTTGGTAAACAGAGTTTTTCAACTGTTTGATAGATGATGTTTGGGAGATGTCAATGGTGCGGGGCGTGCCTGGGAACTTTCAACTACTAGTTATTGCCAGCGACAGATACATTTCTTCGGCAGTTTCGGCACAATGGGCTTAAGAGGAACTACGGCACAATAATATACTTAACGTACATCATAATATACTGTCTCATCTACAAACAATAATTCTTCGTAGTATAATGCCCATATTGATTTAAAGAATACAAGAGCAAATGAAATAACCCTAGAAAAATATACCTACCTATGCAGGAGAACTATTGCAGACGAGTATATTTAATGTACCTACTTACCTAACCAAATATATTATCATTAGTATAATGTTATAAATAATAATTCAACTGTTGATTCCATGATCCAAGGAATTTATGTTTACAAATTCCTGTAACCTCTATGTTCGTGGTAAAATTAACTTAATCATCCGTAAATGGATATCCGAGGCTCATCTGTTTATGGTATCCAGGAACGAATTGCTTCTCGCAGCTGCTACGTGTGTCGGCCAAGATGATTAATATTAAAACTCCGCCGACTCCCGCCACTCCTGGCAAGTCCCGGCAACTTGCACCAACTTGCGGCAATCAATCTTACAGCGATAAGCTCTACGCAATTAATAATTTACTATGTTTATGAAGGAAACATCAATTTCGCTAATGCTTTTCAAAATTGTGGAAATTTTGCGGTTCGATTTTTTTTTTTGATTAATTGCTTTTTGTATCGTGATTGATTATCGGTTGCAATATTGTACAAGACACGTTATTTCACAATCTCTTATCGTTGTATTTCTGCACCTGTGATGTCGTGACTGGTAAAAGATCCACCTGTCTATCAGGTGTCCGAGTTCACCGTAAGAATTACCCCAATTGACCCGTTACACTGACATGCTCAGTGTAAACATTGACTAATGAACTGCTGTAATGAAATTGAATGTTATATTCGCTTTGTAATGAAATGCACCTCTAAAACAATTTAGCAAAACCATTAATTGCCGTTTCGCCGTCCCTCGACCCAAATCCTTGTATTATATTCAACCCTAGTTCATTAGGTCTATTATATACAAATTCCCAAACCTTTCACCACACTAAATAATAATTTAGATAATTATTTATCACGAGGGTCAGGACTCAGGAGTTGCCAGTCATCGCGTTTTGTGCTAGTTTGTTAAATGTAAAACAAAAGATAAATTACTTCTTAATTGAGTTCCAACAGAGAAACTTTTAGATTGGTAAGCCCGGTCGTGTTTTTTGCATTGCAAGAGACTTATTTAATGTTCTTAAAAATACTTCTCGTTCCGTTTTTGATTTAATTTAAATACAACATAAATATCAATACCTAACACAATTATTTTATGATCATTGCTACAAATAATATATTTGAGTAAGAAGACAGAAAAAAGGTAAAGAAAAGTCTGCCTGACAGCCGCAAGCGAAATTACGACATCTCCTCGATCAAAGAAAAGGCGGTCGCCTGGAGACAGTTCCACACACGAGTCTCCAAAGCGAGTTTACTATAAAAGAAGAAGGCTTAACTCATAAACAATGCCATTTCCTCGCGGCGGGGCAAATGAGAAAAGTTCTGGTAAAAAAACAATGCATCGCTAACGTGTCGGGTGGAGTACTACGATCGAAACAAACAAACTGACGGATTGCAATTACAACTCCGACACGCGAGCCACTCGTTTGGGGGTGACCAGGGATTCTCGTTTTTTGTTAACACTGATATTGGAAAGTTTGCTGATTTGATTCAGATGTACGAACTGTTGAATTATTTTCGCTTACGCAGTTTTGTTATGATCCCGTGAAATGTGCCAAGGAATTAACATAACGTTGTGAGAAAAATTAAGGATGATGTCGTAGGAATGTCTCAACCTACCCTGTAATCGTTGTTACAGGCGTCAGTACGACAAACAACGCGAATAATAAATACTAAACGAAACAATACACAGCGAGCGAGTCGGGCGAGGCGACAAAACACACAAATTCAACTTTAATTATTAAACTTCACACGCCGTACAGCCTTTGTCGCAAAAACAGTTTCAGGAAACACGGCGTTCAGCGCTTTGCACAAATGATTCTTGAAAGCCAATGTAAATGCAAAGTATTTCAGAAATCGTGATGAATTTCAAATGCGAGCTCATTGCGGCGTGTAGCTCTAAAGTAATGGCGGACAAGATGAAGATAAGTGTTGTTGAATCGTGTTTTATTTGACACGGACGTTAAAGTTTGTAATGGAATTACTTTTAATTGTTACTTGTTAATGGGATCAGATCTTCTCGCCTAAATTACATTGAAAGAGTAACAATTCCCAGTTGTCAATATCTTTTGGTCTCAAAAGATTTTATCGTTGTTTCTATTTTATATTCAAGAATCCAAAATACGTACCTATCTTCATTTAGAAAAGGCAGAATACCTATAAAGTCTGTTCTACCGATAATAAAAAACAACCCTACGAGCTCTGTAAAAAGTCAAGCAAATAGCCTGCGTTCGAATACTTTTAGGCGTTCAAACGATTTGACCAATTCCGCTGGAACTAAGTGTCGCGTGCAGGCCACTGTCCCCTATTTCGTTCAATAAAAATCTCGTAAAGCAATTCCGGTGAGATTTCATTTCTGCAGTGTCCAAATAGCGCAATATTTACTGCAATATTGCAACTGCAGCGACCCGGCTATGCTGCTGCGGCTACGAATGAGAATCTTGATGGAACCCTTGTGAATGTCCCAGCGTCTTAGAGTGGAAATTTTATTAGATTTGAAATATGATCTTATTACATAATTCATAAGTACGGTCTAGACTCTAGTTACTGCTGTTACCTATTGGCTATTACTTATTTGCATACTTCGTGTCTTTAATCTGTGATACTTTTACTTATTATCAAAATCTATGCTACGGAGTTCCGAATGTGTGCAATTCCTATTATCAATAAAACAGTTAATGCAACTAATAGTTATGAGAATGAAAATAGTCTACATATAGTTAGTAGTAGTAGATACCTACGTAATAATCTTTCTGTAAAAAAGTTAAGAGTACCTACTCGTAAAATTAAAATAGCTATGGCGATGAGCTGCCTCCCATGAGTGAGACAAAAACAGAGAGAAGATAACAACCGCAACATCTACATTGTCAGAGTCATAATTTGTTAAAAAAAATTAATGAACGACTCATTAACATCCGACGCTGCAATCTTCATATCATGTATAAGCAGTATAGTAAAGTATGAAATAATTACTCGTGTTTGAATCAGAATAACACTTACACTGCTCATGAGAGAAGTACCGAGCATTGTGCAGGCGGCGCCGACAGCGCACCGCAAATTGGATCGCGGGCGCTGCCACCGACGGCTAGCCTTCGTTACCGCTGACAGATTATAAGGTGTGATACGGAAAAATGATATAATACAACAAATACATTATTTGTATTCGGATACGTACAGATAGAAAGAGGTTGATAATTGATTATGCATACGGCAGGTTAACGAATAGCGTCACCTTTATACCTAATTAATTGCTTTTAATAAAACTGACCTAGGGTTACGTTTTCGTGTTGATTGTAGTACTCACTTAATTTTTTAAAAGAAAAAGTCTTTCACGATAAATGGGAATTGAAAAAGCGCTAATTCAACTAGCCTCAACACACCAATTGAAATTACATTCATACTGCTCCAAAATCCTGCCTTTTTATTTTTTACTTCCCGTAATTTACGAGATTGAAACCACTAATCAGCGCGCTAACGATTCAAAAGTCAACGAGGTTTCAATACGGGGCTGATTCGCGAGGAACCTGAAAATGTACCGCTAGATCATTAGGAAGTGCAAAGTGTGCGCTGTAATTTGTACCGACTCGCGTGCTGAATGGCGAAATTAGAATGTTGCCAACGTCGCGTGCGGATTACGGTCTTTACACTGCAGTTGGCAACACTGCGCGAGTACCGACCGAATTAACAAACGAGATAAGACTCAAATGCTCATGAAATTGCGCTAAATTTCTTATCCGTGATCTAACTTCACCTTTGGTTTTTGTTTCAGTTTAATATTTAGCGAAATAATTTAGCATTATTTGAAAAGTTTCCCGTTATTTCCTTTGTTCCTCGGTTTGATGAACTAATGCCAAGCTCTCTAGTCCCAAATCAGATTGCTCGCTAATTGCGCTCACCAGTGACCATTTGCGTCCCGTTTGACGAACGTAATTAGATTTCGTTCCTTTTAGAGGCTTTAATGTATAGCTAAATTCATTTCCGATTTCCCGAAATAACATGTTACAATTCTAATGATACGGTTAAATTACAATGTTTTTGTATAATATGAAATCACATACTATACTTAATTACATGTAGATAGTAGGTTTTAGTTAGTAATTGCAACTTTTCCTAGTGTTATGTATAATGTAAAATTTTCGATAAAACGCCAAAGCATGTAGCGTTTGATTAATTACCGCTCAATCTTCGTCAGGTCTGCGGTGGAGGCATGCAGCCTCTATTAATCGTGATAATGCAAATTGTACGTCGCTCGCTAGCGGCCCGCGCGCCGTTTCCTCCAAACTGTCAACTCGTGCGGTCGCCGGCTCATCAATCATGACCAACCTCGCGATACAAATTTGTTTACGTAGTCTCTTGTTTTTTAAACGATTACCAATTGTTTTTGGTAAGCCTGGCGAGAAGAAAATGTTCTGAAAAATGATACGTACAAATTGTGAACATAAAAAGGGAGAGCATTTAGACTTATATTAATGTAAAGAGTCAATGGTTTTATTCATGAAATCTGTCTGAACTGAACTGAAAGTCCATTATGACGTAAGGTGTTTACCGTGGACGGAGAGATACGCTATTAAAAGTTATATCGCTGCACCGCGAAAGCTTGTGTGTGGGTGACGTTTTGCCGACATTGTTGAGTGGAACAATGTTCAAGCTCTCACCATGCCGTCTTATCTTTCCACAGCTTAGACTACAGAACAAGGATAGACTATGTCCACTAATAGCGTTGTCGCTCTCATTCCTACTGAATTTGACTGTTTTATAAGTTTGTAATAAAGCCTTGGCCACATCATTACCAAGCTCGCGGTGAACACTTGGATGGAATTCATGTCGCAAACTTGTAATTAACCAAGTTCAACCGATAGCACCGGTGGAAATGTCGATGTAGGTACTCTACATATAATTTTCAATTGGTATTCTAAAACAATTCGTAACTACACACTTCTGAGGTGCCTTTTTCACTACAACCCCTGAATAATGCATTAAAATGTTAGCTACCTAATTTAAATCCCAAGTAAATAAAATTATGTTTGGAATAAAATTTCATTATAAAAAATTTCTTTTTGCAAATTCAAGTCGAACATCGGAAACCCGCACAAAAGAATGGGAACAAGTCCAATTTGGTATAATTAGGAGATGCCACACAAGAAACCTGATTGAATAGGCACTGATCTGAACTGATATCATCCCGTAACCCTAAAAACGTCTGTCAAGCGACTGAGTTATTAAGTACCTAACATGAGTGGCGACAAGTAATCAGCGGCGTTACCATTGGATTGAAACATATCTCAGATTATAAAAAATCTTTATATGTACTTAATTTAATATGTAAAACGTTTTTTTTTTTTTTTTTTTTTTTCGAACTGAATACTGAAGCGCTGTTGGCCAGCTAATGGGCCTTCACTGCAAAACCGGACGGGTGGCGAGACTCCTGAAAGGAGACTCTTAAGCCTTTTGGGTTGGTTTAGGGTTTTTAGCCCTGACCGACCCGAGGGCCCCCCAAGGTGGGGGTCGCACCTCGGCTCGGGCCGTCAGGAGGTGTGTTGACACGACTATTATGTTGCAAGGGAACAGAAGGTCCCTGCGGATAAGTCCGACGCGCGCCGGGTGTATGTGGACGTCTTCGACCCCGCCGGCGGGGCCGCTGTAACACTATCGAGTATGCTAGGTGTGGGTGAGGCCGCATGCCGCGCGGCAGCTGCCTGTGTGTCGGTGTACGGTTTGTGTCCGTGGGAGGGGGCGCGGCGGCCGCTATGGCAGCCGTGATCGAATCGGGACGTAAAACGTTCTAAAAACATGTAGCAGTGGTAACGTTAGTTTTCTTTTAGTTTTAGCCATAATAATATACTGCTAGAACTGACCGAACCTTAACCCTCCTTCATTCTTTCGGAAGTACCTACATAGCTACTGAAAAAATAAATATGAATTTCAGAGTTAACACTGCACTTGACAAAGGCCTTTTTGCTTGAACCATTAGCGCCATCTGGCGGCGGCAGGCCGCTTAGATTAATACTGAATTACCAGAGGCTGTATAGGCACAGGGTACACCGCCTATTGTTTCTCGCTTATGTTAATTAATTAATGTGATGCATTCAACATTAACTGCCTTTGAGCTTTGTGGGCCTTTTATTTTTCATTTTGGAGGTTTTGCTTTAATATTTTACGTTGTGATGTGTTTACATAATTATTCGATCCCAATCAAATTGCAGTTAAAGATGCAAAAAAAGAAGTAAATAAGTAATGAGCATATTATGTAAGTAGCCACACAGACCTACTTTCATAAATTGCTTTGCCAGGACTGGTAAAAGTACGAAACATTTTTTTGTTAACAATTAGGTAGGTATGTAAGTATACGCCAAATTGATAGTGTAATTATGTTAATTTCATTTTACAACCATGCAGGCTTATTAAAAAAAACGTCTAACATGAGAATAAATTGGCAAGGCTCTGCCGTGTTATAGTCTATGTACAACTCAGTTCCTTACCGCAAAGTCAGCCTCCGTCAAGATTAATGACTATAGCAAAAATACCAGCAAACTACACCACCTATAGGAGTATTAATCACAGACAGCGATTAAACGCCTGAAATGTGGGTCACCCGTCGTTCAGCACAGATAATTCGCCAATAAATTAATTACCCCACAATTCTCAGTATCGGGACCCTTAATCTCATTCCGGGGCTTTTCAGGAACTTTGTTTCAATAAACATTTGTTTTTAACTTAATTCCGAGTGACAACGGAGCAATCAAGTCAGTTCAGAATTAATTATCTCTTTTCGAATTCGATCAACCGTGAGGGTCTTTATATATAAACTAGGTTATGTTAGTTTAGGACGCTGAATCCTTTAAAGCTCTTTTGGTTGTTTAATTCGATATTCCTGTGAGCCTACACTGGCTTTGATCGAGGCAATCGCTGTGGATCGGCTCCAACGTACAAGTTAATTTGAATAGTGTCAATAAGACATAGATTACCGTATATGTTCGGATTAAATTGAATCTAGTGGATCCAATCAGGGAGCGACACGCGTGGGGCGGCGCCGGCGCCGGGGCTCGGCGTTAATGAACATGTCGGTAAATGATCCGGTGGATATACAATGCGTGTAAATTAATGGGGAAATACATAGTTCCGTGGACATACCTATCGTCATTCACGCTTTTTATTATATTTGTTAGAAATATAATAACCAATCACCAAATTTGTTGAAATAGCAGTTTTTAAATTTTTTAAATGTATTTGAGGTAATATTATACAGGAGGAATCGTCTCATACATTCTATTAGTAATGTTATTATTGTCGAAATCATACACCAAATCTTTACAGGAGTATCAAAAAACATCCTAACTAATATTATAAATGCGAAAGTAACTCTGTCTGTCTGTCTGTCTGTCTGTTACGCTTTCATGCTAAAACTACTGAACCGATTTAAATGAAATTTGGTACAAAGAAAGTCTGGAGCCTGAGAAAGGACATAGGCTACTTTTTAACCGACTGCAAAAAAGGAGGAGTTCCACGCGGACGAAGTCGCGGGCAGAAGCTAGTAAACTTATAAAATTGTTCCATCCGAGCCCTCGCTAACTACTAAAAGCATGGTGAAGCCCTCCTAGAATTACATTATCAAAGTAAACTCATCGTTCATGTTGTTATCGGAGTTCAATTGGCCATTGAAGCGGAGCGAGTTTAATAAATTCAACCGAAGTGCTTCGAGCGCGATCCGCAGTCTGCCAAGTTGGACGACAAATCTCCCAAGAACTCCGATCCTAAGATTATCGGCTTTTAATTACCAGCTGGATGGAAATTCAAGTCAAAAACACCCCACCTGCATCTTGGACATTCTTTCGAGATAGTTCTATGAACGAAAAGTTTGTGAAATTCGCACGGAAAATCTTGAAATACTTAATTGTTTGAGTGGATTAAAGTACGCTTGAAATTGTCAGAAACTTTTGAAATGCTATTGTGGATTTAGTTTTAATATGAGAACTAAACTCGAGTAAGGTATAGCGCGGCTGTTATTACTTCGACCAGAAAATATTGCTCGAATGTTCTAAAGATAAAAATTAAATGATTATTTTGTTAAGAATGCCTTTGTGATTCTATATGAATTATAAACGATAAATTTAAGCAGCTACAAATCAAGTTTTATGAAAATATATGTAACCTATAATTTCCTCCATAATAATTAATCATACCTGTAAAGATTAATAATATTCAATCAAAGGGTTAATCAAATTCATTAAATCAGATAAGTAGGTATTCATTACTCTGTTGATAAGACTGATAGGTACTTTTATTCTGATGTGTGTATAGGTATCATAGTTCAATAAGTAAACTTTTCGGTTATGTAATTTCGTTTTTTTAACGCTGGATAACTAATTCATTGTTGTAAAATAAAATAAAAATATGTCGTTTAACGACATAGGTACCCTAATTCGTTTTCTATATTTACAGATGCAAGAGCTTCCAGAACACGAAACGCGGAGAAGTGTGTCGTATCCCCGGCTGTACGGTGGCGCCGCCTGTCGGTACGCAGCCTGTACCAATTCGCATGCCCCATGTACAGCCAGAAACCTTCCGACTATTTATACAATACGTTTACACCGGCAAGGTATTTGATTTTAAATACAGTAATAAATAAATAAAGAACCTTATAAAAATTTTGCTTTTTCGTTATGGCTGTAATGGTGTACGCCACTACCGCCATCTATGGATGAGTGGCTGTACTGTAAGCTATACATGTTGTTTGAATGTTTGATGAACAATCACTAGATGGCGTTAGCATAATAAAGCTATATTATAGCCATTTATAGCTATATGAATCGAAAACATTATATTACAGTGACATAAAGTTACATTCTATGTTATTTTCCTATAGCTCCTTCTGCAAGATTCTGGTGTTTTTGAAATGATGACGCTCTCAGCTGACTTAGGAGTCGAAGACCTCCGTGCTGCGTGTGAGGACCACGTCACCTCTACTTTGAGTGTAGAAAGTGCTTGCACATTACTTGCTGCTGCTATGGATATTCAAGACAGACCAGGTCCGTATATAAGTATAAAACAATAAATTTCAATGTCTCTGTCAGTTGCGATGGTGGTGTAATGGTCAGCATAGTTGCCTTCCAAGCAGTTGATCCGGGTTCGATTCCCGGCCATCGCACACTTTTTGCTATTTTTGAATAAATTCCAAATATTCTGCGGTATATTAATGTGTTTTTTTTTTAATTGTTTTCGAATCCGACTCTGTTAGTTAGCGTTATAAATGACTGTAATTCTGTTGTAGCGTAATGAATTCGCAATAAAATATTTCAATATACAGATACATAATTATATATGTACATAATATGTATTATATTATAATATTATATTATAATACGAAAAACAAAGAAAAACTTCTCAAATGTAACTTATTTATACAGTAACTAAGTATATATCATAATTACAATATTATATTTAGGACCTGTTACGCAGAATCAAAATAAGACTCTCTAATAACTATTTCACTAAATATATTTGCAATTGTTTAGTACCTACGCCGTTTCAATTGCAAATAGTTCACTAATATTATGTATTATGAAAGTGCTTATTCAGTGGATAATTGATAACCTACATTAAAATTATAAAATTATAGAAATAAAGAAATATAAGCGTTAAAACAGGTGGCTCAAGTAGAACTAAAACCGGTAATGGCTCTTTTCATCAATCACTATCGGCCCCGTCCGCCATATTGTTTGTCTATGTCAAGTTTGGCTTCGTTTTTCGTTACTTGACAGCACTGACCAAGCCGGCTTTGCCGCTTATTGTATTCTAAAATTAATATTTTGCGAAAAAGAATACCAAATAAACATGGCATACAAAGGACCACCAAAAGTCCAGAAGGTGATGGTGCAGCCCATTAACCTTATCTTCAGATATCTGCAAAATAGAAGCAGAGTGCAGATCTGGTTGTACGAAAACGTGAATCTTCGAATTGAAGGCCACATTGTTGGTTTTGACGAGTATATGAACATTGTTTTGGATGAAGCAGAAGAAGTGCACATGAAGACAAAAAATAGGAAGCAAATTGGACGTATTATGATGAAAGGAGATAACATAACCCTTATACAAAACGTAAATCCGAATGCGTCAGTGTAATGTGAGGTTATTTACTAGAGAATAATGAAGACAATCATTCCTAGCTATATAAGTGTGTTTCTTACCCTGTGTAAATCGTTTAAAACCACCATTAAATTGTAAGAGCGATTGGTTAACAACATACCAACAATTGTCATTAAAATAAGTGCATAAGTAAAATTGGTTTCATTTGCCTCCTGTCTCTCTATATTTTTACTTGTAAATATTAAATGAGAAATTGATAAGTTCCAGTTCTATTTGTTATAAAGTTTTTTTTTACATACTGTGAAAAGTATTAATTTAACTGACCCCTGCCAGTTTGGTCCCTTTAAAATTTTGAACTTATCAAAACATTTACAGATGTTTTAGAGTCGAATAATTAGCCACATAAACCCAATTAAGATTAAGCACAACAATAACAAATTTATCCAGACTGAGATTTATGTTATAGTAACAATGAAGTAAGTATCAAATTGTATTTTTGTAAAGAATTGAACACAGTTCAGCGTAATCAATATTTTGTCGTATTATTGAGCAACACTACTTTTATCAATTCTTGTATACTCATTTAGGGTTGTAACATGGTATCGAAATAAGTAATTTACTGCATTTCTAGCAGCTGAAAAAAACTTCTAAATTGAAGAAGCAAGTACTAAATAATATTAGTTAATTATTATGTGTTTTTTATCTGTTAGTAAATATCTGGTATTAACTGACATGGGACTTATACATTGTAAAATAGGGAATCATTTTACATAAACTACTTAGTAATTTTAAAACAGCAAGTTTTCAAGATACTTGATTAAGTTTCAAAGATGTAGCCATGGTCACAAAAGGAAATATTTTCCGACATGATTATTAGAAATGAAGAACCAAGACCTAATTGTTCTAGTCAAACCCACTATGATTAATTGCTTTATTCATAATAAAAATAAATAATAATTAGTAGGATATGAGAATTATAGTGTGCAGATGTATCACTTTTTTTTTATTGGAGATATAGCTAGTTGCATGTCCAAATAATTGGCATGTATTACTCAGGTGTAATATTAGCACTGTTAATTTTTAAAATGTTAAACTTAGTTATAACGAAAACACCTTGCAGGGGGTAAATCGGCATCTTCATTCATGGAGCGCTGTGTAGCATTCATTGGGGACAATGCGGCCGACTGCGTCAAGACTAATGCCTTCCTGAACCTGCCAAAAGAGGCTCTTATCAAACTCATCTCCTCAGACTTTGTTAGTATTTTCATTGTTTATTTATTTTTCTCATCCCTCAAGTTATAACCACATATTATATGTAGGTACCTTCCTATTACATATATGTTATTGAGATTTCTGATAATTTAATAAGTACATAAGAATAAAACAATTTAATCTTCATAGATACACATATTATTATCAGCAGGATTCTTATGTTTCGGGATAAATATGACATGTTATTCCCGGTCATTATCTACCGAATTAAGATTAAAATTTGTTCATCCTTTCATGATGAGCCACAAGCAGAAACTTAATTAAAGTCTTATCTGCTCTGAACCTTCCAGCTATGCTTAGAAGAGGAGGAAGTATGGCGGTGCGCACTCGCATGGGCGAAGCAGCGCGCCGGCGTGACGCAGCCGGCGGCGCACTGGACCGAGGAGGAGCGCGCGCGCGTCTGCCATCACCTGGCGCCGCTCATGACGCACGTACGGCTGTTACTGATAGGTGAGATTCTAGTGTCATGTATTACTATGACAAATTATTTAAATCATTATTAATTATTTCATCCGAAACACGACCACTACGTGAGGACAACAACAAAGAAGAGAACCGAGGCTGATCAGATGCGTGAATGCCAGCGACCTCACCAATTCGTAGGATATGGAATCAAAATACGAATGTGACGTGTACCTATATGATCTCGTGACGTCTCGTATATCGTTTAGACTTGTTTTGCTGTTTAGACAGTTGCGTGTTCGCGGAAGAGGTAGAACCTACGGGCGCGGTGCCAATGGAACTGTCTCTAGAGAGATACCGCCGCGCCGCGCTGCACGCCGCTCCACCGCCGAGGGATGACCACCGCACCAGACCGAGGTATCTACTACCACTGCACTATTCCATTATAAAAACCTCTTGAAGTTATGTGACCACCCCGCTATATGCTCGTTTATATAGACTAGCTATTTCGGAAATGTTATTAGTAGGGTGACGGCACCAGTAATGGACATGGCACCAATTATGGACATTATTTTCGTTGATCGAATTTATTAAGCAACTGGCCCAACATTTTTCAATTGGAGACACTAAAACATAAGCAACAGACGTTTGGGCTTTAATTTTGATACACCTCATCAAAATCGCCCGTTTTATTTGAAGATGGTTGCGAATTGAAATCTCGTTTCGCGCGATAGTCATAAAAATCCGTTTTTGTTATTGAAATCGTTAAGGAGGCGAGTACATATTTGTGCATGGTATTATCTTGTGTTGAGTTGTAATGAGATGTTTTGTTATTTTTACGGAATAATACTATATTGCAAGTAAATTGAGCTAAGTTGAATATGTCCAATCCCAATAATAAGGTTTTTGTGGGGTTTGTTCATCACTGGATTCGATTTTATACGAATTCCAGTTATGGACAAGTGTCCATTCTTAAGTTTTTTAATATTTTTTTAGTTTATTGTATTAAATTATTTAATTTGTTGCACAAAACATTTGGGTTGAGTTGATTTTGTGATTGCTCTTTATTTTCCAATGATGGACAATGTCCATAAATGGCTATTTTTAGTCGTCCATCATTGGGTTCTTTGTTTTATCTTATATGGCACCACTAAAAAATTACAGCCGGAACAAATAGGGAGGGCATTTGATGCTGTATGATGCTGTATGATGCTGCATGATGCTGCTGAGGATGAGAGAAATGATGATCACAGCTGCCCTCCGGTTTCTTCTTCTTCAACCTTATTCTACCCAATGCTGAGTAAAGGTCTCTTCCATTTCAGCTCACTTCCCATGATCCCGAGTTTCCCACATCCAATGTTTCCCAGCCACTTGCACCAGATCATCGGTCCACCTCGCGGGCTGTCTTCCGACATTTTGCCGCCCCGTTCTCGGTCTCCACTCCAGCATCCTTTCTTCCGTCGGACCTACGACGGTCATGGCCCGTCCACTTCTATTTCCTCGAAGCTATGATTTTTGCTATGACCCGGTCGCAAAGAGAAATACCTAACATAGATCTTTCCATAGCCCTATGTGTAACTTGGAGTCGATGGATGATCTGCCTCGTGAAGTCTCATAGACCATTACGAGAATAACGCACTGTTGAAACGTGCGACGCTTGAGGTATAAAGGCGCACACGTTTGTCTTTCAGGACGTCTGAGAGCTTACCAAAATCTCCCCATCCCAGTTGAATTCGCCCTCCGGTTTGAGGTCCCTTAAATAACTTTGCACAACAAAATCCAAGAAAAAGTCCTGTAGTTTGTGCTATGCGACCTCAAACTATTATCACTGCAGAGGAAGAGGGCAATTTGGTGAAATAGTTGGTGGCAATGAGTTAAAAGCACTTTCACATAAATTGACAATTATTAACAGAGAGCGTGCAAAAAATTCTCCAGGCTCCAGGTATCCGGCGCCAAATATCTTCATTCTACATCTGGTGAGGGCGTCGCAGTGGCACACCAAGTGTTCCACAGTTTCACATTCCTCTCCACACATTCTGCAGTCGCTGCTGTTTGTAAGTCCCATTTTGTGTAGGAGTTCGTTGACTCCTAATTGACCAGTGAAGACTCGTGTTATAAGTCAGATTTGTCTTCTGTTTAGAACCCAGAGCTTTTTAATCCAGTTTTCATTTGGGTGTTGTATAAATTGCCGTGAGGACCTTAGACCTAAGCATACCTTCTACTCTTCAGTGTGGCTCTTGCTTGCGTTTTCCTTAAGGCCTGTGTTAAAGGTGTTGGATGCCATTATATACCAGTCCCGAGTGCACTTTATGGGCTGCAAGGGCCTTCAGCGCTGCCTGGCTGTCACTCAAAATATAGATGGTTTATCGTTCAGGTGTCTGTCTATATTTTCTTGTGCACATGCAGCATACGTTTCTGCCTGAAATACTGTGGCATGGTTTCCCATGCTTACACTATAGCATATAATTATATGCACCGCACCTTCTGATAGATCGAAGTTGATTGATTTATTATGTTACCAATTCTAAGCTGCAGCTGCTGGCAAAGAGGCAAAGCCTCAATTAATGTTTAATAAATGATTAAAAACCAGATCGTTGATTGAAAGCCTTTATAGTATAACTTGGAAATCTAAGGCTGATCAAGTTAAAAGTTCAAATAGAGTTAATCAAAAGTAGATTTTTGACATTTGTTTTATTTATCTGTGCAATAAAAAAGTGTCCATTAATGGATGTTCATGACTGGGTCCATGTCCATTACTGGGGGTCCATCACTGAATCTTCGATGTCCATCATTGGTGATATCGTAAATTTCAATTTATGTATTTTTTATTAATTATGTGTTATTCATACAGGATTTTTGGTGTTGTTTAAATGTTCCTCATGTATTTGAGTACCGAACAAAAAATCACCATTTTTGTATTGCCATAAAACATCCCATTTTTAAACGAAATTCGAATTTAGTGCGCTTAACATGTCCATAATTGGTGCCATCACTCTAAGTTTATTTTTGTTAATGATGCCAAAAATCTTTACAGATTGGCCGTGAACATGTTTGCTGGGTCCCTCATACTGCAACAAGAGAAGAGCGCGTTTCAGACAGTGATCAATAATTGGTATGTACCTGCCATTTTTTATTATTGTTATGCCCTCGCTAATTAAAAAACAACACAGTAAAAATATTCACATTCGTAGTTTTGTTGAGATTTCCAATTCCGTTCCAATCTGTCTCCTAAGTCTTGTAAGTATATATATGCTATTTGTACAGGCGCTATGATAGTTATCATGTATGTTTGTTTCGTGCAGGTGCGGCGTGGCGAAGCAGGCGTGGCAGCTGGTGTTCCGCGCCTCCACGCACGGCTACTCCGCACAGGCCTTCCACTCGCACTGCGACCAGGTGGCGCCCGTCCTACTGCTCGTACAGGTAATATATTAGCTGTTGGCTAAGTAACGTCAGACTATAGTTACAAAAAATTAATGCGAATAACTTTGTTTACCTAAACAGCTGAAGTTTCAGTCAAATCAACCTAATGTTTTATCGTGACTAATAAATATCCATATGCCAATCCATCCAAACGGACACGCCCACGTATTACGGTTACCATACCTGCATGTAAAAAAATTTAAACCCGCAAGTCCAATCGGTCTAGTAAAGAGTAGTATTATTTGACGAGCTTATATAAAAAAAAAACGAATGAAAGTCGAAGCAGCTAACACTTACATGTATGCTATATATACTTCCTGGATTGTTAAGTATGTATTTAATTGTCAGCTGTCCCGGGGCGAGGTGATCGGCGGGTTCTCGGAGGCGGCGTGGGCCGGCGGCGGCGCGGGCGGCTACCTGCCGGCGGAGCGCGCCTTCCTGTTCGCGCTGCCCGCAGCACCCGGCGCCGCAGCCGCCAAGCACCCGCTCGTCAAGAAAGCCTTCGCGCTTTGCTACCATCCCGAGTGAGTAGATCAGCATTTTACCGTGTTTACATTCAATACCAGCTCCCGTAGACAAGTGACAATCTACAGCTGCTTACCCTATAGAATCGAATGAAAACGTATGCATTCGATATAGGTTAAGAAAGGGTTTTAATATGACGGGGATGGCCATGAAAACTCTAATTGTACACTTTCTACATGTGACTGTAGGAAATTATCTTGCTGCTACCTGTACAACATATTCGTACGTAATTCGTCACCCAATTATTACATTATCAGATTCGTACATAAGTTTTACATGATTAATCGAAGTCGATACATATCACAAAAAATGGCGATTCACTATTTTACGTGTAAAATTTTAGTAACAGGCCTTTATCTTAAATTCTATTCTCTATAATTAACACATCATAAATCAGTAAACAGATAATAATTTTAAGGCACCATGTTTAAAACATATCTACAATTACCTACCATGCATAAATAAACTTGTCATTTTTCACCAGCTGCGGCCCTATATTCGGCGCCGGCGCAGACCTGCTGATATCCAGCAACTGCAACGTGAACAGCGACAGCTACAGCAACCTGCACTCGTACGGCGTCGCCCCCGACGCACCCGCCTCGCTCGCTCCGGACTACAACTTCACTGTCAGGGATTACGAGATATTCACCTACAAACATAACTGAACGTCGTCAAATATAAATGTAATAAATAAAATATTATCTATGGTTCACTCGTTTTATTGCTACAAGAAACACACTTGCAATTGAATTAAGGAGTTGCACCTATCATTTATGAAAGTTACACAGTTAACTATATAAAATAACTGCTTCGATTAGCGAAGTGTACAAAAATGAATGCATACAAAAAAATATTTGTTATTTAGTTCTAATATACATCGCTAGTAACCTAGAAGTACTATGTCTATAATTATTATGGCAGTTGTATGAATAGACAGCGCTAGTTGTTGAAAAACGTTATCAAAGCTATTAATATAACCTTAATGTATACATATTTATATATTGAACTTATAAACTTTATTATTACCGTACATTATCTAAAATTAATATTATTATCTACTCTTAACGTGTTAGCGCCACTCGCCACTAGATGGCTCTGCATCGAAAAGACTAAAGCATATTTTTAAAGTACCAGTCGCTTATATTAAAATAGGTTGCTCAGTAGTTCTACATATTTAAACTGTCTTGAAAAATGGCCAAAACGTTTTGCAATCGTAAAAACCTGGTTAGTAGTTGTTTCTGGTAATTTCCGTATAATGTGTCGATAGGTACCATGCAAACGGGACGAGGGCTAAATTGCATTTTAACTATAGAGATGGAATTCTGGTAAAAGCCTACCATGGACTCCCCGATGGCACAATTTGCGCGGGATTACCACCAACGCCATGCCCCGCATGATCAGGTGAAACATATCTAAAATCCATGACGACAATGCGGGTACTGATGGACGTCATTTGAATAACAATTAATTTAGGTTTTCTTAAAACACTTTATTCGACTTTTACTTTAATTTAGTATAAACATCCTTGTATTCAAATATTACTACTCAAATTAGGTTTCTTAGGGATTATCCTAAATCGGTTTCGTCTGTAAAAGACATTACCTAGTTATATTAAGTTTGACTTTGAAAGTAAAAAGAAATACATTCGATGACCCTGGATAGATTTTAATAAAGCTAATAAAATCATCAATACCTATACAATAGATGGGTACTACCTACTTGGATATTTACTTGATAAGTTATCTCTAGGTATACGAAAGGTTAATGGCCTCTAAAGATAGGTAATCATGAGAAGTAACAGAGCTTCGTTTTAGAGTTGGACGCACAACAAATGAAGGCTAGTCGGTATCATCTATACTAATATTATAAAGAGGAAAAGTTTGTTTGTTGGTTTGGATTGAATAGGCTCCTAAACGACTTGACCGATTTGAAAAATTCTTTCACTGTTGGAAAGCTACACTATTCCCGAGTGTCATAGGCATTTATAAAAAAGAGATCCAGGCGAAGCCGGGGCGGGCCGCTAGTAATTTATAACTTCGCTCTTCTGTCATGGCCATCGAGTCCATACAGTAAGAACTGCTCTACAAAGGAGGCACACCTCTCAGGGTGTGCCACGTGGACGTCATGATCTCCTGCCACTTGTACCACTCTGTAGTTATTGTGAGGGTAAGCCTTTTCATCCAGAGCGAAGGGGGTATAACAATATAAGCAAGCTGGGTTCACGGATTCATTAGCTACTATGACTAACGTAGGCGTCCTTATGGTAGTGTATAACTTTTTTAGCTGTGCTACCGTGAACGGTAGATGTGCGATAGTATGCCCTTTAAGTCGCTGATCGTACGTAAATCTGGAACAAAAATAATTGTTTTAACCAGGTTCTCAAAGAATTTCTTACATATTTTTATAAAATAGGTCCCGGCAGACGTCATCCTGCCCGTTCGAAATTCAAATTAGGTAACTTTAGTTAGACAACGTTTGTATGGGTAAAGAAAAGGGCTGTTTTTAGGGTTTTCCCGGCAATTATTCGATTATTTCTCGCCGTAAGAACCATCCTTGGACTTCAACGAACATTTAAAAAAAAAAATTGGCCAAGTTGGTCCAGGCGTTGTCGAGTTATGCGCTTACCAACACATTTTGCGATTCATTTTTATATATAAGATTTCAAATATAAAATATTTCAAAGAAGGGGAAAGTATGTACCCACCTACACTATACACGCAAATACCGGTACACCTTATTGCATATTATAAATAATAGGAGCTACCTAACTAACTAGTGTATTAAAAATATATTTTTTGTGAAAACCCTAAGATACGGCCAGCATTTACACTTAGCATCAATAGGTACCTATATTGGAAAGTAGAATGGGGCCAGTAGGTTATAATATACAGCATGTGTAGTATTTGTAACGAGGGTCCCACCTGATTAAATCTGATCCCACTGGCTCCGACATTCTCTCCAGCACCATGTTCGCAGTCGCCTCGGTTAAATCACGATTAGACTCTAACATTGACAATATCTGAAAATAAATATCAAGCAGTAAAGTAAGACCTACCTACATACCTACCTTTAGGTACCTACTCTTAATATAAAATATTTATGTTTTGTTTTACAAATTTACAGCACACTACTACTACTGTCCACGCAATTTTGTATTTATTATGAACTAGCTTCTGCCCGCGACTTCGTCCGCGCGGAACTCCTCCTTCTTTGCAGTCGGTTAAAAAGTAGCCTATGTCCTTTCTCAGGCTCCAGACTTTCTTTGTACCAAATTTCATTTAAATCGGTCCAGTAGTTTTAGCGTGAAAGCGTAACAGACAGACAGACAGACAGACAGAGTTACTTTCACATTTATAATATTAGTTAGGATTTATGTTTTGTTTTACAAATTTACAGCACACTACTACTACTGTCCACGCAATTTTGTATTTATTATGAATTATGTGCACATTGTTGAATAGAAACTTCAAATAATATACCGACTTACATTGATTTCTTTTTTAATGCATAGGTACAAATACGTCTCCTAAAGATGATGGAGACCAACCTACAATACTCAATCTGATACCTACATACGTATGAATAACCCTATTAACAAGATATTATACTTACTTCTTTTTTTTTATATGTTGGCGCATTTTCAATTGGTGCGTTGTATATGTGGTACTTTTGAAAATATTTCGCGAAATAATGGTGGAACCTGTAAGTTAAAAACATAAAATATAGGCTAGAACTACCTAGGTATAAAGTGATATCAAATCTGTAATAGGTATTTTAAGTATAAACCAACCGTTAGCCAAATTAGGTATATTATTATGTTACCAACTACCGAAGTCTTCTGGTTCAAAAGTTTTGTATGCGCCAATGGGATCAAACTCTACAACCTGGGTCATTCTTCCAGGATAAGAAAGGTTGTAAATTTTGTCTGTAAAAGAGAGTCTACCTGTTATTGGAGTTAGTTCATACATTTCGTATCAGCGTGATTATTTATGCTTTAATAATTTGATTTATAATATTACTTAATATGTGTAAGTTAATTTATGTGAGAACACATTACTTGAACAAGGTGTTTGTAGGTAGGAACATAATAAGACTTATGGCATCTTTAAGGTTTAAAATTTCATCGTTATTATACTCATAGGAACCGATTGTACCTATTCAAGTTCTTTTGAAAACTTAATCTATTAATTGGCTCTTTTTTATGATTAAGATTTTTTATCAAAACAATATGGAACGTGACTATTCCTTACCCAACGTGGCACCGACGGAATGCGCAATATAAATAAACTGATCCCACATAAAATAGCAACGAACCACCTCGATGGAATGGACTAAATCGGGCACGTATATTGCCAGACCCTTGGGCAGTGGCTCTGACTTCCCGTTGCCAGGCAACTCCATGCCTGTTTAAAACCATGAATACAAGTAACAGCAAGTACTGGCTATATAGGTACAGCGAGCCTATGATGAACTATCGATTCGACATTTTGTCCACATAATATTAAGAACGTTGTCTACATAGAGTTTGTCGTGTCGACATTAAAGGAGTCTGCCCACTACACCGTATCATACCATGACCGTGCTATGAACGTATCAAGCACGGAAGGTAGGTAATACGTAAGGCGGTACGAGTCGGTGACGGAACGGTCTAGTGGGCATAGTATCATGCTTTTCTATACAAAGAATATTTTTTTGCCTGACACGTTCATAGCACGGTCATGGTATGATACGGTGTAATAGGCAGACTCCTTAAGAAAACATCGTCATGACAAGATTTCTCGTTGTCGGCAACGTTACTTATTTTTGGCAGATCGCCGTAAGAATAAGACGACATCGACATGACAAGATGTCGACGCGACAATTCATCATAGGCTCGCAGGTCAGCCACAAACCTGAAGACTTTAAGAAGAACGGGTGTTCTATTTTTAGAACAGAAAAGTAGTCGAAGTAGAATATACGAATTTCAGCCTTAAAAGCATAGACTAGCTAGCATCTAGAGGAATACTCACCGATGTAATAGAACTTGTTTGGCAGCCTCTCTAGCAAAGGCCTCCAGGCTGCGGCGGTGTCCTGGACACCGTGGCAGAGGAGTACTGGGGGATGTTGGCAGTTGCCCCACGATAGGACTGGAGGTTTAATCGTCATTAGTCATCAAAATGGCGTGTCTACTGGAAGTAGACCGTACTTTGGTCCGAGAGAAGTAAGACAACAATATTACAGGTTTTAAACTTTAAAGATTTACTTTATTAGGTCTGTATAAGAATATAGGTATGACTAAAATTTTCCTGACACATTAATTACAAAAAAAAATAATTAAGTAGGTACCTACCACATATTTTGCCCCAAGGCGCTTGAATAAACAATTCCGTTTCAGTTTCTAACATTTGATTTTTTTTTCTCGAACAGCTAATCACGATTCACGACTATATCGTGCTACTTTAGTTTACAAGTGAGCTATTTTGATTTATTTTTATATTTTACTTCGTGAATAATAAATACTTAATAGAGTTACGGCCTGTATCATAGTGTGTAAGCTAATCTAACAGAATAAAAATATATCCACATCAAAAAATACAAAAGTGGGCATTTTTACTTATTTTAAATAACTATTTCTATCACTTTTCATAGAAAAAATAATTAAAAGTATTTTTTTTTAATTACATTTTTCGTGTTTTAATGTTATATTATATTAAGTATACTATTTAACTCTCGAACATGGTAGTAAATCTTTTACTGTAACACACATTTTAAATATATAAAACTAACTTTAAAAATAAATATTAGCTAGGTACCTATCTACTCTTTGCTACAAGATATTCAAAAGTTTAATACATAGGCAACTACCTAGGTATTTAGTGAGTCAGTTACACGCGACTTCGCCTAATAATAGTTCAATGACACTTTGTGAAAAACCACCAAAGCGATATTATAACTCACAAATGATTTTCCTTGGTGACTTAAAAAAATGTCCTTTTTACTGCATTATCATTAGGATCAAAATGGTGATTCATTATATAAGATTCGTTTCCTCGACGTAAAATCCGGCGTGTGCGCGTTGTCGACAGGATAATCTCCAACAGGTGGTTTCAACTGATTAAGTAATGCACTCGGAAATACAGACTGACGCACAGACAACCGACACCGTTATAACATTTATTATAATTATATTCAGTTAGGTAGAGGCGGGGTAGAAAACCTTTATTATTACCTATGAGACATATAAGTGGAAACATCAATGTAAAATGAAATTATTATCCATTGGGAATAGGTTGTGAAATAATTAAATGTATCCAATCTTTAAATACCTTTAGAGAAAATGTAAGTATTTATATAAATTAACTGTAAAAATACTATATACTTAGTCACTGTGTGATAATATCTGGCTGACTCTTCTGTACGCATTGGCCTACGGATGAACTTGGACAAAACCAAGGTCATGTTCAATGAACATGTACTACCGGAACCAATTGCGGTACACGGCGCCGTTCTCGAAGTTGTTCAAAAATATGTCTACCTTGGACAGACATTACAGTTAGGTAGAAACAACTTCGAGGATGAGGTGGATAGAAGAATTCAGTTAGGTTGGGCAGCGTTTGGGAAGCTACGTCAAGTCTTCATATCGTCACTCCCACAGTGCCTGAAGACGAAAGTCTACAATCAGTGCGTCCTACCCGTCATGACATACGGAGCCGAAACGTGGACACTGACGGTACGGCTGGTTCACAAATTTAAAGTCGCTCAGCGGGCTATGGTAAGGGCTATGCTCGGCGTTTCTCTGCGGGATCGAATCAAAAATGAGGTGATTCGGCAGAGAACCAGAGTCATCGACATAGCCCACCGGATTAGCAAGCTAAAGTGGCAGTGGGCTGGCCATATTAGCCGAAGAACCGATAACCGTTGGAGTAAACGTGTTCTAGAGTGGAGACCGCGTCTCGGCAAGCGTAGTGTAGGACGTCCTCAGGCAAGGTGGAGTGACGATTTGCGTAGGATGGCTGGCAGGAGCTGGATGCGAGCAGCCGAAGATAGAGCAAAGTGGCGTGCAACTGGAGAGGCCTATGTCCAGCAGTGGACTGCGACGGGCTGATGATGATGATGATGATGATGATAATATCTAGACTCGAGTGAAAGGTAGGTAGGCTATAATCAACTCTACCTACCAACGGGTGATAACCTTACCTACTTAATACAGCCAACTTAAACACTGACCTCACGACTGCATCTTGAATGGTCAACCGTGTGGGGCTGCAGGTATATAAATAATTATGATAGCAGTTCGGAAGAACCCATGGTATTTCAAAATTTTGCAAAGATCACTGTGCTAATTAATACGTTAGAATAAATACTACCTACAAATAACTTAACATTAACAATATGTCTCTGGGAAACAGGTTGACACAACACGAGTACAATTTAATAATTATAAGTTGTACCATTTACCGTGCCGCGTGCCCGCGCACGCGCTGCACAGTGAGCCAGCTGATTATGCATATAGGACACAAGTTTTATTAATATATATTTGTTTAGGTTTACGAAAAGTAACATGCAACAACCGTTCATATAAAATCTTACTCGTTATTACCTTTAATATCGAGTAGGATTATAGGTATATGAACGGTTATAATACATGATAAATTACCAAAATGATGTAAAAAATACACACACACAATAAAATTTTCTACTTAGGTAGGTCCACATGAATGTAATTGCAGTAGGTGGGTGTATTAAAACGTAGATTGTTATAATAACTTTAAAACAACCTTATTAAAACCTCATTATTGAAATAATTAGTACTTACTTAAAGACTGTTTGTTGATTGGATGATACCTGTTGGCGATTTGCATATACCTAGGCGCCACTTTCTTAAATAATAAGGAGATAAAAAAATAAATTTGTGTTTTAAAATTTTAACTTCAATTGTCTAGTTATTTAACGATCCGTCTCAATGTTCAAGTTCGATTTGTTACTTTTTTAGCATATATAAACATAATAATTCAAGTTTAAAATACTACTTACCTACCTAATTAACTTCATCATTTAGCCTCCATACAGCAATGCTAGATATTATTTGCTAATTTCTTAAACAATTAGGTACCTACGTATGTGTTTGTAATAGATAAAAATATGATTATTAAGTATAAAAGTAAAAATAAGATAATTATGTCGCTCAGAGGCGATTCAGTCCACTGTGCGAGGTCTAAACATTATTATAGAAATCAGTAATTACGTACATAATAAATGATCGTTTTACATTATTTACCATAACCGGTCAGCCACGTAGTGCGTATAGATAGGTAAGTCTGTACGCTCGTGGGAAAACGTAAATGTAAAACTCGGGGATTTTTTTGTTCATATATTGGCGCGTGTCAACGCATTTATAATTTCCCTTACGCATTCAAAGTGTCTATAAATAGTAAAATTATTATGCAAATATCTGCATTACGTGTGCTCTTGTCTATTATGAGCGAACTTATCTGTAGCTCGTGACAGAGCGTGCATAGTAAAACTTTATTACGTACTAGCTTCTGCCCGCGACTTCGTCCACGTAGTACTCCTCCTTATTTGAAGTCGGTGAAAAAGTAGCCTATGTTCTTTCTCAGACTCCAGACTTTCTTTGTACCAAATTTCATATAAATCGGTCCAGTAGTTTTAGCGTGAAAGCGTAACAGACAGACAGACAGACAGAGTTACTTTCGCATTTATAATATTAGTTAGGATTAGTTAGGATTAGGATTGTAGTTAATTTTTCGTACGCACTTTTTCTGGTAAGTACCTACCTCTCT
Source organism: Polylopha cassiicola (assembly GCA_038024825.1). Taxonomy (NCBI): domain Eukaryota; kingdom Metazoa; phylum Arthropoda; class Insecta; order Lepidoptera; family Tortricidae; genus Polylopha; species Polylopha cassiicola. The sequence continues at coordinate 5,702,764 of CP149044.1, read as the reverse complement.
TTTGAGTTTAATATAGGTACCTAAGTTGTTAGTTTTCTTAGTTAATAAGTAAAATATAGTAAAAATACTAACTAGCATCTGGTTACATTTATTTACGTTACTTTTTGTAAAGCCGTTATTAGGATAATAAAATAATATTATTTCAGGTTCACATTATTATGTAAAAAAATGCGTACCTACATCAATAAACCCCTATAGTTTAAAATGCATTCCCATTTAAATTGATATTTTTTATAAATTTAATAGCTTTTAAGACCGAACTTAACGTAAATTTAAAGAGAAATTTATGGCTTTCCTCAACTGTGGAAAGAAATATAGAACTTCCCCAAAAATTAAGCGCACACCAATTGTTAAATTCGTGGAAGGTTTCAGCTTTCTTAAAATAGCGGTCTATCACTTTGTTAATAATTTACCTATAAGTCAGTGCAGCGAAATCATCAAATTATTAACAACCTTAAAGTTATAGAATTTAATTTAAATATTATACCTAGCCTGCCTCACAATTTGGCATAAAATTAAAAATATGGGTTTTTCGATACTTAAAAAATAAAATTTATGTTAGTTATAAGATCAGATACCTCATGAGTCTTTTTTAAAAAGTAACCTTAAAAATATTCTTAACTAGCTTCTGCCCGCTACTTCGTCCGCGTGGAACTCCTCCTTTTTTGCAGTCGGTTAAAAAGTAGCCTATGTCCTCTTAGGCTCCAGACTTTTTTGTACCAAATTTCATTTAAATCGGTCCAGTAGTTTAAGCGTTACAGACAGACAGACAGACAGACAGACAGAGTTATTTTCGCATTTATAATATTAGTAGGGATTATATGTACCTCTGCACCTCTTTTATTTATACAATTAGTATTGACTAATAAACATATACCTACTTAGCTAACTCATAATAATATTGGTTTCCTATTGCCACGTATTAGTTACTAGTTAGTTATACCTATTTATCTATTGATTTTTTTAGAAAGTCTTATTTATTAATTATTACCTACTTATTTATTTTATAAGCATACTTTGGTCACCTATATTTGGAAGATCAATTAAATTTATGTTGTGTTTGTTCATATGTCGTATTATAATAAGAACTTGTATTTTCTGTCGGTGATCCTTAGCTAATAAATAAATTAAATGCTAAATAAAATTACAAGTTTAGAAATAACTCGTGTTCGTGTTCCCACTGTTTCCTTATAAGGCGGTTGCGAGTGCAGTTCCGGCGATGCGCCCGCCTGCAGAATGCATTCGCTGCACTTTGCTTTGGGTTCTGGGAACTGCAACGCACCGCGCCCTTATAAAGGGTGGTTTATAAAACGAAATAAACTTTTTAACTTAACGTGATCCTGTATAATTTAGTTAACTTATTTGGAAATATGCTTAATACATCGTTACTACCTTATGTGAGTACTATGCATGTATGAATGTTTATTACTCTTACGCAAAATACTGAATGGACATCAATGAAACTTTACAATAATATAGCATAAAAGTACCTACATCAGAATAACAAATATAACATAATAATTTCTGATGCCTTCGCGGTTATTACACATTGGAATGAAACAACTATTAACGGATTTAACTCGCGTATTTTTATTTTATTTTATTTGCTGACGTTTCGGATTCTTTACAGTTTCCATAATCGTAGCATGACTGAGCTGACAAAAGTCTAACGCTAAAGTTAGACTTTTGTTAGATTATGGAAACTGTAAAGAATCCGAAACGTCAGCAAATAAAATAAAATAAAAATACGCGAGTTAAATCCGTTAATAGTTGTTTCATTCCAATGAACAAATATAACAGTTTCGTACCTTAATAAATACCTATTTATTATTTCCCTAATTAAATTTAGGAAAATAATAAATATCTACCTACCTACATACCTAGAGCTAGTCACTCGTAAGTTATGGAATACCTAAGTATATTCCATACTATCTCTAGGCATGAATAGTTCAATGAAGAACTGTCTAGTAACCTTAACCAAAACTGCCTTATGTGTTATAGACACGTGTGTACATGTGCTAAATAGTCCACGTATTATAGGCATATTATGCAATTATTATTCCAAATTGGGATCTAACTTTAAAAACCGTGCAATAATTAATCTCAAAGACATCATAAGTTATACACGACCCTTTAGGGAAAACTCCTTGACATCAGTTCGTGTAACACGTAGATCTATAACGAGGATCGTACTGTAGCATAAAATTCTAATTTCCTCGAGCGAGAGGACCGCTATCCCGCGAACTGCCCTTAGCCCACCGCACTAGCGATATCGGCACCTTTAAAAGCACACCTTCTCAGAATCGCCCGAAATTCCATGACTTATAGATAATTTAAACGTCGAACGAGATGAATTTTGGTTTCAAATTCGTCGGCTAAGGGTGGCCAGACTGAATTAATGTGTTCACGACAGGAAATACTCCTCATTCTTCTGCGTACTGCCGCTAAATTATATTTAACTGCCTCTTGAAACTGAAGGATGGGATTTTATTGAATCGATGACGAATTATTTTCTTTTAACATTTTTTTTAAAAGGATCTTTTCTTAATTAGATATCAAATTTGGAAATTAGCTAGGTATGTTAGTAGCGATTCGGATAAAAGCCTTAAAAATATTTTAGGACAGGTTGACTTTAAATTTGCTGCGTAATAAAAAAAAGATAAACGAGCTCACTGTTAATATTTTGGAACTTACTTTAAATAGGAACCTACCTAGGTACTATATAAATGTAGTTTGTATAGCGTACATAGATATACATACAATATTATAGGTATATGATATTGCAGTATGTCGTGTGTTATTATTTGGATTGAACTGAAAAGATAAATATAACTTAATTAATATCTATTAGCAGTGGCCAGCACTATAATTTCAGTGTTGCCTTTTTAAAAATACAAATTTTAAGTTCGGTAAAAAGGTGTAGAGCTACATATAATTATGTTCCCAAGTTTAAATTTATAGGTGTTTTAAATGATTACTGCATCAATAACCTGTGTCAAATAAATCGACCAATAGGTACCTGAAACAGATCGTCGTTTGGCTCGTACCGTCGTTATTAAATAGATTCTTAATATCATTGTTAGATCATTCTAGTCCCTGTAAGGTCAAAGACTTCTTCAACAAACCCAAATTGTATACAATGCGTTTTTGTAATTGATAAACCATTGTTCCAACAAATGGGCCGATTACTTAACGGATTTGTCGCGGGTCGCTGCCGAAATCCACAATTTATTGACTAGGTAAACCCCAACAGGTTTTTCCGTTCAAATTGATTTATTTCACGCTTATTTTACTTCATTTTCCATTACTATCAAATTCCGACGTAGCTTTCTTTTTCATATTATTTGGTATTTCATAATTAGTTATGGTCAGTTTATGTATGTTTATATATAACGCTGATAGGCTCGATATACTTAACTATTAATCAAAGGAATTCTGGGTTCATCTAGGCTGATTATTGGATTTTAGAGACTGATCACTAAGGTTAAATATAGGGGTTTATTTAACGTATCTATATTTCAGAACTTATCTAAGTATTTTTTTTGCTAAGTAAACGAATGGATCACCCCAAATAACATTTGATACACCTATGGATACCCTCCTAGCTCATATATATACCTATAGCTACTATGATTCACTTTATAATAGGTTTACAAGGTAATCTGCACTTTTGTTATACGTTAATGGTACCATAAAAATAATATTCAATAGGCCATATCATGTTTATTATATAAGTATTGGGAATCGATTCATACAGTTCTTCGTAGCACTCAACTGAAACAGGAACACCAATTTAAGCACAATTGCACATCAGAAAATAAATTCTGACTCATGAGAGAATAGAAATATTAAAAGTCTTTACTTTTAATATTTTTATTCTTAATTTACTTTTAGAATGACCTCATACATGTATGCACTATGCTTTTAAACTGAACGTGTGTACAAAATTTCAGCTCAATCGGTTCAAAGAAATATGCTTCTAAATTCAGTTGCAAGATTTCATCCGTACATACTTAGGTATAATTAACATAATATGTACTCACATAGCAAGTTAAGTAAAAGTTTTTTAAATAAAACAATTGAGAATAGGTACCTACCATCTCCTATATTCAAAATTAATAATCATAGGCACCTGATGACGATTGAACCTCTTTTTAATAGTTTTTATAGGTATATTATGTTTAGAATAATTGTATTTGTGTTTTGTTTTACTTTAAAATGTCGGATTTTAGTTGGTAATAAACAGTGAAAGAAACCACACGCTTTGTTTAATGTAAGTAGATAATTAGATTACAGTCCACAGTACCTATAAACCTTCTTATATTCGTGTAGTTATTTATTAGTGAGATATTTTGCATTACTTTATTCAATTCACAACATGTTTCATGGCGGATATTTCATAAAATCCGAAATATACTACGAGGAATATGACGCGTGCATCTCCAAATTGCAGCACATGATTGCAATCATTTTTATTAAGTACACTGTACTAAATTAAATTGACATTGCGCTTACTCGATTCGGTTATCGTTTACAACAAACTAGCTTCTGCCCGCGACTTTATCTGCGCACGATGACTTTACACGATCTTTATAAAATATAACCCATATGTTATTCTAATGTTATAAGCTATAATATTTTAATGTTTCATCAAAATCCATTTAGTAGCTTTTGCGTGAAACAGTAAAAAACATACAGACATCCAAACATCTTTACACCTTTCGCGTTTATATTATTAGTAAGGATTACCTATCCCTTTTCTTCCCGTACGAAAGCAAGAGCGTGAAAAAGAAACAACATATGATCTATTATATACAATGTATAATGTCGTATTGCAGTCAAGGAACTTACAATCAGATGACGAACATGAGTCAACTCGAATCCCGTGACGTAAAAACATATGGCTGACTCAATATGATCCCGAGAACTTATAAAAGATCCTGCTTATAACTCTAGTTATGATTCGTCCTGAATTACCGGATGAGTGTTTGACTTCTTCACTAACAAGTAACAGTACCTAATTACTTATATGTAATTTTATATGCGTCCCTAATGCGCAAATTAAGATAAGGTATGATTATGGAAAAATTGTCTTGAAAATCTTAACTTTTTTGTGAAACTTGTCTTAACGTAATAAAACATAACATACAAGTATATGTACATATAGGAATGTACATATTAATTTTCGTGATTAACTCCTTGCGCGTAAACTCGAACAGATCTGTCATTCGCACGTGTTTATTTATTTATTTATTTTTCTCGTTACTAATAGCGGTTCTAATGATCGCCTATATTAATTACCTACCATCATAGAAAAGAAAGAAGTAGGTAGGTACCCAACGAACCCTTGATACAATCGTGATTTTTACATTGCGACCACATACCAATCACATGATCACATACCAACAATCTCGGTCCATTGTCCATCGGAAAAAAGGCCAAAAACGGAATAATCGCGAGATGCCCTCGGCAGCCGTGTCTCTGGTCACGTAGACCAAGGCAGTGGGCGCTGTAGGGCCAAGGGCCCTTCTCTGCATTTCCGTATGCACTGGTCTTCAACGCTACCACTTCATATTTTAGGCGCGCCTGTTGAGAATTAAATTAACCGTGAAATGTACATAATTTACTTGTCGGGTTTTCGTTACTTTTTTTGGGAATGGAGATAGTACTTAGTGTTCTTTTGTTTAGTGTGACGGTTAGGTCTTACCTAATTAAGCTCTAAGTAGCAAGCTTAGTAGGTAGGTGGAATTTTGCGACGATTTATCAACCAAACCAAAACATTCATCTTAAAAAATGCCAGTTCATAAATATTATTCGTACATTGATAAAAAATTATCTTAAACGACTTTTTTAAAAAATTCTCAAATTTACCTATATCAGTAGTATGAAGTAAAACTTCTATCAAATACAAAAGCTATTATATGCGGCCAATATGTATCAGATCTTATAAAATTAAGTATTACAAAATTTATAAATCAAAAACAGTTCTATCTAATTATGCTAATGAGTACTATACGTTAGATTAAGCAATCTAAATCCACAGCAACCTATTTACTGTAGGTACAAACCAATAATTACCTACCCAAGATACCGCCATATTAGATTTTCAGCAATCGTTCCATGTATTAAATAGGTGCATAATTTTCTAACATCAAATAAACTAGAACTTCTCTCGGGGCAAATTGCACACAGAACTATAGATAGGTACTTAGTGGACAAAGATTTCTAAAATTTCTTCACCATCTTTGTTATGGAGATGCGTGCGCGCGTGCTAGCGAGCACGGCGCCTAATTTTTACGCGCCAATGTCTTTTACACCCGACTGACCCTAATATTAACAAGGGACTTTATGCAATATATATAAAACTCAATTTGGAGAGAGTCATGTGAAGGGCTTGGAGGACGTTTTCGATTTATCTGAGGCCAGCGTTGCATGATGACGACACAGTCTTCACAAATCACATCATTGTCCAATTTTTCGAGGTTCAGCTGTTGGGACATGGTTGAAAGTCACGTATGCTGTACTTTCTAAATGTTTTGTCAACATTTTAGATGAATATGAAATAGTTATAATGGTACTGGTAGGTATGTAAGTAATCTACCAAGTGCCTCGATCTGTCATCTCATTTTTGGAAATAGTAGTGGATAAATTAGATAAATTGCAATTATGTTTATATTTGTAATTAAGCTATAGTATAGCTATAGTTGGTTATGATGTATATGTAATTAACAAACTTACGTAATTTTAATGCTTGTCTAGATTTTTTTGACCAAAAGGTCCAAAAAAAGCTAAATCAAATTATTAAAAATGAATTAGATAAAATATCGTACCTATCGAGTTTTGATTCAACACTTTAGTGGATGTAGGTACCTATTTCTCAACATACTATGAATCACACTTTCTTCATAGCATTTCAAAATATTCATACTTACCAAGTTTCAATATATACTTACCTACCTATAAAAACTTTCATACGCACATAATTATACTTATTTATATTTAAATCACATCAAAAACATAGCCCTCGGTAAGCTTATTATCATTTAAAAATTAAAGTGTGACTGCATACGAACTTGAACTTACGATCGACCCTTAGGTAAGGTCATAGACACGTTGCGTCATCGTTGCGTCATGGCCCCGTCATCTATAAATAGGACACATCGTCACCAGCATGCCACCCCGTCTCCCGATCCCGGCACACCTGTCCTGACTCACTGCGACGCGGATCTCCCACGTACCGCGTCACTACATACTAGAGGAGAGTGGCCATTAACTAATAGTGTTGTAACTGAGCGGCGATAATAATTAGACTTATTACTCACTTACATTGTTATTAATAACTAGCGGCCCGCTCCGGCTTTGCACGGATTTGTTAAATATGTATGATATATCCTATGTTAGTCGGGAATAGTCTAGCTTCCCAAAAGTGAAAGATTTTTTCAAATAGGTCCAGTCGTTTTGACAAAACAGATTATGTAGTAGGTAAGTATACTAACTGTGGAACGTCAAATTGGGCAATTTGACGAATTATATTTTATATAAGTAAAAGTTACGTTTATTAATAAATTGGCAAAAAAAGTAAGTTAAGGAGAAAAGTCTTTTATTATTTAACCACCAACATACCAAATAAGTATACATTTAGACGAAGCGTGTTGCAGACGAATGTTGTGTCTCTTATTTATATTGTGTAATAAAAAAATAAACAAAAAAATGCCTACTTTTTAAATTTATTTTGTGTCTCTGTGAAACTAGCGAGTGTTTTTTTATGCGCGCGTAAATCCGCACGATGTGATCATTATTAGGCGGTGATTACGAATCAGAGAGATGTGTATATATTTTCATTTGTTTAATTTTGATAAGCCGTTGTGAATTTGTCATTACATAGTGCGTAGCTTTTGTGCACAACAGACGCAGTCTGTAATAAAATAACTTTAATTTTATACCAAATTAAAATAAAATAGTAATTTTGGATTTTTTTTTAAACGAAAGTTTTCAATAGGTACCTGACTCAGTTAAAATGTGTTACTGTGCAAAATTCAGAATAATTGAAAAGCAAACAGTGTACGTAAATAAATCTGCTTACTACATTAGTTACGAGGTAAGTACCTATCTGTTACCTATATTAATGTTGGTACGAAAATCCGATATATATACCAATTAGGCAGGATCATAGAATTCATAGCTAACTATTTCAATCCGTTACCAATTTTTAAACTAAGATGTAAATTTTTGCATTTTTTTCTATCACATATAGAAATAAGTACCTATATTCATTATTCACTTCTTTTTATTTGGCGATAGTGATCGTTAAACTACCAATATTGTTTTTGAGTTAACCTACCCAGGGCTTAGAGAATTCAAACCAAATAATCAATTTTAAATGAGCTAGTTAACTAAACGAATACTTACATTTAAAATTTAAATAGATTTAACTATGGCGTTTAGTTGTAGTTACAACTTATTTATTAAATAGGCACATCAACAGTACCGTAAAATGGGGTTACTTTGAGTCCTGGGGTTACTTTGATAAAAACTTCTTTTCTTACTAAAACTGGGACTAGTACTATTTCTGAATGCATTTATCACATTTTTATTTTACATTTAGCAGCATCGATAGACACTACAACCATGTGAATTATTGTAGCGCGATCGTGCTTCTGGTTTGATAGTAAAAAAATAAAAAACATAAGAAGTTGTTTTTGGTTATTTTCATACCATGAATAACTTCTAAAGTAGTCGTTAAACTATAGCAAAAACATTTTTTTTACTAATTTTGCTATATCAGAAATGTATCAATCTATAATAATCAATTTCATCAAAAACGATAACCTTTACGACTATTTTATTTTGGCGGTATTTTCGGCTAGGGGTGTCTTTGATCACTACTACGGGGCTACATTGATCAACTGATCTGTATCATTTCGTACTAGTAAAATGTGTTAACCCTTTCAATTATCTACTTAAAATAGGCTTATCGATCATTTATGCTTCTTTGGTAATAAGACCTGACCATAATTATTAGTTAAAATTGTCTGAAACCATTCTGAAAAATAAATAAAATAATTTCTAATAAAATACTGTGTAAAATTATCAAATAATGCTATTTAAGTATAATATATGGCAAAATAGCACAGCACAAGCATAAGAGATAGAAGTTAAGGGCATACGAACAAATTATTTAAAACAAAATAAATCTTTCTAAAAATGCTCTTATTTTTCCTTTGTCAAAGTAACCCCAACCAGATAAAAATCATTCTAAATTCCAAACCTGTGGACGGATTAATTTGGTTTCTTCGGATGATTTACTCTAAATCAGGGATACTATCGAACCCCATAATAAAAAGAGGGGGTATCAAAGTAACCCCAATCATAGTATAAACTTGATCACGAACTTTTTATTTTTTTTCTCGAAATGTATTGATGAAAAAAAATATTTTAGTAACGGATTCGGTAGTATGAACAAAACCGATATTCCCATTTTTTTAATATTTTTTTTACATTATTGTATAAGGAGAAAAACACATTTGAATTTTAAAATTTACTAAAGTCACCCCATTCCACGGTATCATGTATTCATAAAGCATAGTTATCAATGGCAGGCGCTGAACAGGATTCGCAAATGACATTCAATTTACAAGCAATAAATCCTTAAACGCGTGCTGCTGATGAGTAACCCGACCACCTCACAGTTCACACACACCCCTGCTTTGACGTACGAAGCACGTATTCGGCGAAATCACGAGATCTCGGCTACAAAGTGCACCGCCGGCGACTCACTGTTTAACTATGACCCGATGAAATCAATATCCTTCTCGCATTGTACTTGAATCATCGTGCTAACAAACCCCGTTTATTGTGCGTTTGTGGGTGGAATCCGGCTCGTTTCAGACCTATGTTTACAATTCTAACCTATAAAGTTAGGTAAATTTAGCTGCATCGTAATTGAATCGCGTGATGCATTTGTGATATATTTACGGATTATATATATACATCCGATTAATCCGATTATGTATGGAATGCAAGATTTAAATGGCAGTGGGCGGGACACATTGCTCATTGCCAAAAGGTGATACAGTGACAACTACGGACGGGGAATCTCAGTGAGTATGGTCCTCCTTACAAGACTTGACAAGGCGTATTGGCAAAAGTCGCTGGAATGCACTGGATGCGGGCACGTGAGGGTCTCTATGGTCAAGGATCTAGTCGTCAGAGCCCATGACTACGTAATGGGTGATTGCGGGTGCGAATCCTGCTAGGGACAAACATCAGTCTTATGAGCACGAGCTTCTGTAACTAAGCCTTAATTAACGTCTTAAAGTACGTATTTTTGTATTTTTACCCATAGTATGTACATACTTTGCTTAGTTTGGTACTAAAACAAAAAACGATTCTAAGAAGTAAGACCTTAATTTATCCTTTTTCTTAGTCGGAACACGTGCCATCCAAAACTGTACTACCTCGTAAGAATCTAAAATCGCATGTGAAAGGATTCTAAAACTGCGTAATAACGAGGTTATCGGGCACGTCGCGCCTTGTGGTCAACTTGACACCTGACACCAAAGTAAGAAGTGGCAGTCTTTAAAGACGTGAGTAAAGCGCTCCTTTTAAATACACTTACTTATGCCTGTGCTATACTATAGCAGCAATGAATTGCTCCTGAATTTAAAAACCGCTGTACCGGGACATATCGCAGTCTGGTCCGGAAATTCCAAGCTCAATGCATTCTGGTTTCTAGACTGTAGACTTCGGAGTACATTGCCGCGTCGTTTTGTCCTGAAGACGATGGTGCATTCATGCTCTTCGATGTATGAGTGCAAAAACAGGGGCGTGTGAAGTGCAGTTGTGAAGGGGGTATGACGCACCCACCGGAACACGTCGCGTGCTTGCAGGGCGGCGGCCTCGAGACATTTCTGACAGCAAAAAACATCGCCTGCATGTTTCCCAATTAAAATTGGACAATAACTATTAACAATAAAGTCCAATCATAACATTTAAGAGCTTAAAAATAGTCCGTCTCTATGCTATTTGTTGCCGTTAGGAACTTTTTGGTTTATGTTTATTTAATACTGGCCGTTTATAGTTTATGTTTCGTTTTTATGTTTTTAAGTTTGACAGTTTGGTAAAAAGTGCGATGTGAAAATTTGGTAAAAATCTGTTTGTTATGTTTTAAATACAGTCTATTGATGAAAAAGTGATTTTCAATTTTAACACTATTATGAGATCTTCTTTTCTTATATTTTGATACTTACCTAAAACCGTGGCTTTTGCATACGCACATCCGACACAAATATTATTGCTAAGCAGTTATAAATTAAACAAATGAGCCACACATGACCAACAGACTAACAGTACGCACAGTGACGTATGTAAACAATTACACACGTCAAAGTCTTATCCATAATATTTCACGTCATATATTATCCCGAGAACTGACAGCAATTTTTGGGCAGGTACTTTGCAAGCTGAAAACTTGTCATATAACTCTCCTACTATACCTCAACAGGGGACTGCAGACCGGACTGGTGAGTAGCGGGGCTAAGTTAAACCCGTTTTTTTTTCTTTTCACAAAAGTGCTAAATGACGACTAAACCGTGGCTTATGTTTTGTATTATTTATAATTCAATTACAACATCTAAATTGCGATTGCCTCAAATACATTTTTGAAAAAATAAACGTTTTATCCCGATACCTACGTACTTACCAGCCAGATTCAGTTCCGTGTTGGGTAATAATAGGAGAGCTATATGAAAAGTTTTCAACTTGCCTCTAATACTTACCCAAATATTGGTACCAGCTCTCGGAACATCAGTCTATCACTAATACCATTTTTCGGAATTTGTTTCTGATGCTATGACGTCCAAAGAGGTGTGAGTTACCACATCTCACACCTTTATAGCCCAAGAGCCAGCGGCCCCCAGACTTTCGGTAAAGTATAAAAGCTGTAAGTTTGTCAATGTATGCCCCCAACACAAGTAAGAACGAACCCCGTCTATGAAACTTGGGTCGCGGTGGCTTTGGCAGGTATCAGGTAATAAAGGTGTGTAAAATTGTGTGTTAAATTCGTTAAAGTATAAAACTCAGTTTTTACATATTTTACGTATAATAATCCTAGAAGTCACCTTGCCGAAACCCAGACCCTTCGTACGGTTGCAACCCTCTCCCAGACGCCCTTAAAGTTTTATTTAATTGTTACTATACTTACGGTATACGTACCACATAATACAATGACAGCTGATGCGCAGTAAAACGTCGCAATGGACCGATCGCTGTATTTCACACGCACCCACTGACACATACCGTCATTTGGGGTCTTTAGGGACAATTTTGAACTTTGACTAAGAATTTCATGTTGCCAATACATCAAAAGTCTAATGTAGGTGCGAGCGCGAGGGACATATTATGTGTCAGCGGGTGCGAGTGAAATACAGCGTTCGGTCCATTGCGACGTTTTACTGCGCATGATCTATCATTTATTGTATATAGCTTCTGCCCGCGACTTCTTCCGCGTGGAAGTCTTTTTTTGCAGTCGGTTAAACAGTAGCCTATGTTCTTTCTCAGGCTCCAGACTTTCTTTGTACCAAATTTCATTTAAATCGGTCCAGTAGTTTTAGCGTGAAAGCGTAACAGACAGACAGACAGAGTTGATTTCGCATTTATAATATTAGTAGGGATAATGAGAACTATTTTCTAGATTTATTATGAAAATTCGTTATGTACATTAACTAAAACAATACAATTAGGGCAATATTTACATTTAGCACTGCCAGATTTATTGTCAACATGAAAATATTGACGCCAATATTGAATACTTGTAGTTCTTTTAGTCGTAGACATTATAAAAAACGGGACTTTTAAAACACTAAAAACTTTTTACACGAGAACCTTTCAAATTTGAATTGTTTGAAAAATGAAGTTTCAGCAACGAATAATGAATAACATATATCAAACGAATGTCGGTAAAGTAGTACAGTTCATCGTCTAACTCCATCTAGTGAATGTTTTATTAAAAATGAATCAACTAAACTGTTCGGGGAGCATTTATTTCATGATTATAAAAAATCGATTATTAATTTAAAAAAAATCACGTTTTAAAATCGATTTTTACTTTAAAATAATCGATTTTTAATCGATTATTTTTTCACATTCCTACTATTAAGAAAACATCATTTGATAGTTCTCCAAATAACATATATAAATTGAGCTTTTATACTATACCGTAAGTATAGTAACAATTAAATAAAACTTTAAGGGCGTCTGGGAGAGGGTTGCAACCGTACGAAGGGTCTGGGTTTCGGCAAGGTGACTTCTAGGATTATTATACGTAAAATATGTAAAAACTGAGTTTTATACTTTAACGAATTTAACACACAATTTTACACACCTTTATTACCTGATACCTGCCAAAGCCACCGCGACCCAAGTTTCATAGACGGGGTTCGTTCTTACTTGTGTTGGGGGCATACATTGACAAACTTACAGCTTTTATACTTTACCGAAAGTCTGGGGGCCGCTGGCTCTTGCTCTATTAAACCGTACATAACTAACTCCGTGAGTGAGTCCTTCCTTCTCAAGTTACATTGAAATTGGATTTATTGTTCAAATATTTTTTTTCAGCGACGTCATTGATTTGTTTATAGGTAATAATGTGGTAACTAGCGGACTGGTGACCAAGTGAAACATTCCGGTGGTTATGCATAATAATATAATCGTAACAATAAAGTTACAAAACTACTTTTAAACTACATACAAGTACATATCATCAAAACGATAAATTTAGCAAAAGTATCTTAATTTTGTAAAACAGAATTTTGTTAACCATTTACAATGAAAAAAATACTATGACGGTGCAAAAGATTTGTATGTTAGGTAAATATTTACCAAAAAAAATAAAAAATACAATGTAGTGAAATTAGAATATACTTAAACTATTACAAACAAGTTAGATTAAAATTAAACATACCTATCTACATAATTAAAAATATATATAAAAATAATATTAAATCTAGGGTATTACCGAAAACCACCACTTGAAAAAAAAACACTCATAGATGAAATAAGTGTTAATTCTACGAATTGGCCTAGTTCTCTCGAATAACCGCAATGTACGTCTTTTAAAGATTTCAATACACGACTTCTTAAGCCGAGTCATCTTCATCAGATTCAGTAGGTAGATAATTAGTTACAAAACACGATCCAGTGTTAACTACAAAGTTATTAATTTAAAGCTTGCTAACAAATGTTTAAGGTTACATTTTCCTTGGAGCTTTAATCTTAATTACAAAATTTGTATAACAATATCAGTGCAGATGATGGACATTACATCCGTATTTTTTTGCCATTAGTCTCTCTGTGACGGCATTATTGATTCCGAAAGAGGTTCAAAGAATTCAGTTTGCGCAGAGATAATAAAAAACATTTACTTATCGGAAATTGTAGAATCAATAGAATGGAATGTAGGTATTACAATAGAAGAATATTGTTTGAAAGAAGAGATACCTAGACATATAACATATACAATTTAATAATAGATACCTAGATATACAATAACCATCCCCGTTTATTGGGGGTGAATATTCAAAAATCCTTACTTAGTGATTTTACAACGTTATAAAAGGAACTACATATTTATATATATTTATTAGTACAGAATTTCAAGTTACTAACTCTTATAGTCTAGGCACTGCGCTGATATATCAGTCATCATTAAGACAACTTCTTCTTTCATATAGGTGTATAGATTAAATTTTTAAGGCTAAGTTGATTGTTAAACTACATTTCACAAGATAAAAAAATCAAAATAAAACACAGATTTCAAAATATACCATCTATTATCATATCCTTTTACTAAGTATTGATCCCGTGGGAGTGACCTGCGTGAGACTCTACGTGACGTCAAAACTTCCAACCGCATCACGACCGAGTGGGACGCTACGTGACGTCACACCATGTATTTCAGGACATAGCTGCATTCAGCAAAAGAGATCAAAGCATAAGCCACGATGTAGATATGGGAGATTCACTTGCGCGGGCGTTTTGCAATGACGTGGCCGAAAACATATAGAGGATAGTTGCAAGCGCAACTCGAGCATCTTAGGCCTTTTACAATGACGTGGCCGAAAACATATCGAGGATAGTCGCAAGCGCAACTCGAGCATCTTAGGCCTTTTACAATGACGTGGCCGAAAACATATAGAGGATAGTCGCAAGCGTAACTCGAGCATCTTAGGCCTATTACAATGACGTGGCCGAAAACATATCGAGAATAGTCGCAAGCGTAACTCGAGCATTTTAGGCCTTTTACAATGACCGGGCCGAAAACATATCGAGAATAGTCGCAGGCGCAACTCGAGCATCTTAGGCCTTTTGCTTAGTTACAAAATCTATTTTGCAGGTGGTTTCTTAATCAATAAAGTACGCTGAAGCTGAATGAACGTGTAATAGTAGCGCAATAATGTATATTAGCCGTGTCGTCGTCTCTGTGAGTCACGCGTATTTCCCACTTGCTCATCGTAGAAAGTGATTTCTCATGCAACCTTATATTATAGTGGCCCTCAATTTCTACGGCTTCTGTTTGTACAAAGCTATGTTTTTAATATTGTGAAACTAATATGTATCACTTAAATAATACAGTGAAACCTGGTTAACTGGGTCTTCCAAGGGACCTGTAAATTAGTCTCACTTAAAGAGGTATTCCACTTACACAGTGTCCCAGATATCTAGGTATAAAAAAATACCTGTCTCATTTACAGAGGGTTTTATTAACAGAGGTAAGAAAAGAGGTAATCTCTGTTATAGAGGTGTATTCAATAAAGCAACGTATTTATTTTGTAAACAATTCACTATTTTCCATAAAAAATATCAAAAATGTGGTTTAAAGACAGTTCTCCTGAAACTAATAATTCATTGTTGACGTTTACAAAATTATTAAAAGTTGGAGGCAGATTATTTTACTGATTCGGGTACTGACGTTAATTTTAGTTTTTTTTCGTAATAATAAAGACTTTGTCCTTGTTTCGGTCTTTTTTAAATAAATACCCGATTAATAGAGAAACCGCATTAAAACTAAGTTATATAATGGCCGATTTAGAGAAGTTCGAGTAGGTAAAAGAGAGAGGAGACATCCGAGGTCCGAGGTAGCCTATGTGTACCTACTGACTTTATCCCAGTTACAGAGATAAATACACGCGACTTCTCAATTATAGAGGTAATTATGACAAGAAAATAGAAATAACTTATCCCAGATAAAGAGGTTGCTTTTGTCTTACTAACAGAGGTAATTCATAGCCAAGGTGCCGGGACCTCAGCATGTGTTCCAGATATGGAGGTTTTTCACTTATCCAGGTCCCTCTTAAACAAGTTTCACTGTATATTGTTTTATAAAACTATAATATTATGTTAATAAAGCTATTATTTATCTTACCACATATAACTCAACACACGCGCAAATCATGATCATAATATTATCGGTAGGTACGTTTTACTATACCTACATATTTTCTGTCTACAAAATCGAATAGTTACAGTTATTTTTGTAGGCACCTATAAACATTGCATTATCGAAAAACAAATATCTTTTTATATTTGAAGTTAGAGGTTCTTTTAGTTATTATTAAAATATAGACAAAATAAACTAAGAAAAAATAGAACAGCGTTCCATTAGGATGACTTAACCGGTTCTTTTCTACGTACAATAGTACAAAGGAATGAAATCGTTTAATATTCCGTCACTAACTTAAAGCGATACGTCATTAAAAGTGTGCTTTTTTCCATTCTGAGCTTCCCACGTGCGTATCGTTTTATGAATGAACTGATTGCAGACTACGCGTAATCTCAACAGGTAAACGTAATATTTCCTTAAATAATTCTCGAAACCCACTACGTTGTGATGGGGTCTTACCGTATGATTGCTATCTCAATATATCTAAGGTAAAGTTGATAAAAACGGGTTTGCAATGTCAGTAAATTCATATAACGATTAGCATACGCAATAATAAAGACGTAGCTCATCAATTTTAACTCAATAAGGTATACCTAGTATTTTTGTAAGCTCTAAAAAGAGTTATTATAGAAAATGTCTGTACTTATTGAGATTCCAGGATTTCTTAATTTATATCCGATTCTTTTTGTTTTTTCTTGAGCCAACATTATTTTGAAAGTCGACGTAAGTAGGTATATAATCTGTATAAAATCAGAAGGTCGTCAGTGCTGGCACGCGACTGACTAAGTAAACGGAAATACTCTGTAATTGCCGTTCCTGAGAAAGCAGTAGGTAGTACCGATAATTATAATTATTAGATTAAAGAGTAATGAAAGATGTGAACCTTTATTACTCTTTAAAACAGTTCCGATAAAGATACCTACTTTAAACCTAAGTATATCGTACCTAATAGCAATGCAAAATGTTTCAGCACGCACACTGGCAAAAACTATTTTTATTCATACAAGTATTTTAAGAACCTTATAAAGTTATGTTATAGGAATAAAATTAATGTCCTTTGAACAAATCGCACTTATCAATATAGTCACGATTTATTAGTATTGCATACCTGATCTATTTCATATAGGTACAAGCAACACCACTTACCAAAAATTACCTAAATACGCAAACAACTACTACCAACTACAGAGTAAAGTCTTGTGCTTATCATACTAACACCTTAAAATCTAGGTACATCCTTTGGTTTGGGATTCGTCACTATTCGGTAGACAGTAAAACCATACATAGAAAGCATTACGAAAATTCTCGATTTCTTAATTACAGTTATGGATGACGGCCTTCGATCAGGTTCCACTTGATTCCTGCGAGCCGGGCCCCACCGCATCACGCCACAGTCGCGCCACCACGCGACGCTCGCGCGGCAACGACGCGCGACGCTGCCCAACCGTTGCGTCACTTTAGCCGACAACCAGGTCGCGAGCCCACAACGCCAAAACGGTTTGTTTGTAAACATTGCGACGCAATTCTATGATACTATTGCATACATATCAATCGACTTGCGTCATTCTTTGACACTAGTTCAACCGGATTTTTTTTTTATTCATTATGAACGTTATTAGTCTAGTCCCATTCTTTTTTTGAAAACACAATCGAATATTGTTCCAAATAAATATATACATGGCCATCGACTCGGGCGACTGAGGACATATTTATTATAATACCTATTTTCATATACCTAGTGTAATTATTGTGACTGTCGGTAGTAAGTAAATATCTGATAAATTAAATGTAGAGCAGGCACCAGATTTAATTATTATATCAGTCTGTCGTCATGCGTAACAGCAGTTCCGTTTTACCCATTCGAGTCCGGATCTCTAAGCATCATGGGCACGACAGTTTCTCCGACCGACAGATCTGGAATTGTTAATTTAATTATTATTACCGAATGTTCTCGTGACGCGTGTTCTAGTTTCGCATCCTGCAACGCATCCGCGGCGTGCACGCAACGCGTCACGCGCCGACTCGCGCAGTCTCGCGCCTGCGCGTGTAATTCACTAATTGTATAAATAATCTAAGCATAACTGACATTGGTGCCGACTTGACTAAGACTCTCCCAAGCCCCTATTACTCTCTAAATGTAATAAAAAAAGTTAATTGATGAATGAGTAATACACGTGAAAGATATGTCAAATAGTCCTTTATTACAGAAAAGTTTATCGCGTATATTAACGACCCATATAAAAAATACGAATGTCGATTATAATGGGCAAGTGGTATAATATTTTCAACATTATTTCAGTTTTCTGATTGCAGTTGAGTCAGATAATTGCGTTGATAATTTCAATTAGGTATGTTGGGAATTCCAACTGCTCATGGTTCGTCAGTCTGTAACGGTACGCGAGCTGAAAACAATCGTATTTCAGGCCATATAAAATCTACATTCGTGGGCGCTTCGCTGAATACTGGTAATACTGTGTTTATTATTTTAACCAGCATAACGTCGAGCTCACGCGGTAATTGACCTGCCTCAACGTACCTAACAAGAATCCCTTTAGGGAGCATCACACACGTCATATTTTTGCAATGAGGCATAAAGTGACATTGACATTATGGCGCGACAAAAATCATACGTGCTAATCCTAGGTCGTTACCTCCGCGCAACAACTCCCGTGCTCCCTTTTAAATGTTTAATTTTACCTATACCTACCTATATATATTGGGTATCGAGCACTCTGGTATATTTTTTGGACAATGCCAATTGACTCCTGAACTCTTTAAGAGATGTACGAATTGGTGGGGACACCTATAGTCGAAGGCCACAGGTCAGTGGACATAATAATCAACAGTTAGTCTTTGACTTAATTAAAATGGAGTCACATTGCGCTTTATGTATAAAACACGAATATTACCGGAACAAACTAGATGTAATCACGAAAACATCTGACACTGAAGTGATATGTTTATGATCATAAAACATATTACCTACACATGTCTGGTGTGTTTATTTTTTATTAAAAAGCATCTTTATTTGAGTTCAATCAACAATCATTCGAACTACTTGTAATAGAAAACTCTTTGCTAAGTTCAACAATGTGTTACTAAGTTGATACAATACCTACAGCGATATGCAATTTGCTGCAAAGTACAATCATTTGCCTACAAACGTTCAATTACACTTGACCTCGCTCAGCGCTAATATAACGAAACGGGGACTCACCTTACACTTAATATCATAAAACCCTTCTACTATTGCTAGGTATCTATATTCCCGCCTTTATCTCTCACCATAAATCTATGTGAAACAGTTACATAGTTTGCGATAAGTTTGCATAATAAAAGAATACTCAACCACGTAACTCGTTTATAACTAGATGAGCAGTCGTTCGATGTCGTAGGAAGTCGAGCAACTAGTCGGGTATTTCAAAGGGTTTTTAATAGTCATGTTTGTTGATGTTGACAAACAGCAATGTGGTTTATCGATTATCATAATCCGGAAAAAATCTGCCACTGCTCGCAAGTCGAGTACTCGTATTTCAATGGCGATAACATAATATTATGTTGCTGTAATATAAATATTATTATGACCGATACTAGATACTTGCCTGTTAATATACTCCAAAGGAGTGGTTAAGAAGTTGATTGTAAATCAACCAAAACTTCATGTCTGTAATTATTGAATGAACTACCTACCTACGACATACATTTTCTTTAAAATATAAGTAGGTACCTAGGTATCTACATAAACTTAAACTTTCCAAAGAAATTAGGTATAGGTACGTAGAAATTGCAACTTCTATAAGAAAAGTACGTAAAAATTTCCAATGTCCTATCAAGGTATCAAGCTAAAATGTAAATTTAACACCTTCGTAAATGCAACAGATCGCGTTATTATGACTATCTGTCACAGAACTGACCTAAGACAATTAAATTGCACGTGACTCTTGCAGAATATAATATGCACCTTCTACCTATATCTATCTCTAACATTGTATTACTACCTACTCGATTTAAATTGACGCTGATTTTAAGTTAAGTACTTGTATTCCGTTACAAACTAAGAATCTACTAACTTTTACAACAATTACAACGAAAATCAACGAAACATCGATTCATCTGTATCAGATTTGAATTTCGTTGAAAACTTTCTTTTTATTCAATGTAAGTCTGTAACTGTCTAGACCACTATACATTTAGAAAACCCTTATCTTTGACCTTGTCTGTACATTTTTCCGACATGCATTATCTCTTCGGTAGAGATGAGTAGGTAAATCAGTTAGTGATAGATAAAAGGATAAACATTATCCTTCTATCCATCTCTTTGGCCTATCCGTTTAAATCAATCATTATTCATGTCGGAATGTATCTCTTTCATCTTCACTTCCCGCGACGTCTTTCAATTGTAATATCATCAATAGGTATTAAATATTTGATCTAATAGATCTAGTATCCTAAGAACAAGGGCGTGCAGGCACAGTTCTATACAGGCGCGTAATAAATGTATGAAAACTTACCCCGATGACATGAATGGCTTTTATGCATGTATGTGCATTGTGCACATGCCTACGCACTCTCCACTGCACGCGCCTGTAGAACCTGGGGAGTAAGTGTGAGTTGCTATTGAGTAACCTACCGGTAGTCATATCCTATACTAATATTATAAAGAAGAAAGGTTTGTTTGTTTGTTTGGATTGAATAAGCTCCAAAACGGCTGGACCGATTTGAAAAATTCTTTCACTGTTGAAAAGCTACACTATTCCCTAGTGACATAAGCTATAAAAAAAAGGTATCCGGGTGAAGCCGGGGCGGGCCGCTAGTTTGAATAAAAAGATATAAAATTGATATATTATATCCCATTGCTTGATAAATAGGCACCTTTGTATATCCTGCACTCCAGTACCTATACCTTATCTACAATTACTAATTATTGTGAAACTATTATTGAAGTTTAATACGAAATTTCCCGTCACTCTTTTAGAATTAAAGTGACCCAATTCAAAATATGCCGTTACTCCATTTAAGATTCTAATCCGTTACATTTAAATTTGAATTCGCATGTTTCATTCCGAGTTAGGTCACTACAATAGGAAAGAAGTGAGGTGTACCTATTTGTCTTGGAATAAATACCAGAGTCTATATTATTGACAAGGTGATGATAATTTGTTCCAAGAACAATAAAACAAGACGATCATTTAAAACATAACCTATGCAATAAAACAAGTCATACAGAATTACGTAAGTATAAGGTAGGTAAGTACTAACAACTCTCAGCTTTTCTACGTGTCAATTAGGTAAATATTTCCATTCATATGTCGACATTTAAATTATTTTTCTTATAGAAGTTTCTAAAATATTAAGTTAAAATAAAAAATGTGTAGGTAATAAAATATGCCAAGATTTAAAGTAGTTAAGTATCTATTCTTTGATAGATTTTTATCTCACGAGACTGGAAGACCTTGCACGATCTATGCGCGTTAGAAACTTATAAGAAAAGTTATTTCAGAAAAGACGAATTCAAGTCATTTTTATATTTCCATGAATAATTTGAACTTTTTCGGACAATTTAAGATGAGCTATTTTTCTAGTCTTCTATGTTCACACTAGTTCACACCGACGCTTTTTATATAGATAAATTTAAGCAATTTATGCGTCGATATGTCAGCCATCAAATCAGCTTCTCCTTTTATAAGTATATATATACCTAAGCTATAGATTGAACCTGTACCCGGCGTACATGAAGGAATGCTCCCTACTAAGCAAGGGTGCCTACGTGACGTGGCACACACAGCACTATCCCGGGAAAAGAATTGTCGGGTACTAATTACTATCTGACATCGTAAAATTACGTTCACTCATTTTTTTGTTCATACTTTGAGGAGTAGTGTAATTGATGCTTATATTGGTAAGCTAGCCTTTATCGTCCAGCCCTGGATTCTTATTCAATTACCTTTATTGGAATATTGAGGCATTGCGTGATGCAAAAGTGACCGTTGTAATATTTTTAAATACCTACTTACATACTTAAGTACCTACACCAATTCAGGTATTTTGAAGAAACGACTACCTACTTATCAGCTCAATCGTCCGAATATGGAAACTGTAAAATTTTCGAAACAACAGCAAATAAAATAAAATATCCAAATAAATATAAATCCGTAATAGTTGTTATATTCTAATGTGTCATAAACGCGAAGGCATCAGAAATTATTACACAAGTAATGGACGATGTGCGAAATTAAGGATGTTTCATTAAGTTTTTTTAAGTACTTACCTACTTAGTTACATAATATTTCTTTTCAAATTTACGGAGCTTTCCTTCTAGACCCACATGTTTAGTAAGCAGACGTTGCGGCCGGGGCATTGACCCGTATCAATTAATAACAGAAGGCCCAGTCTGGCCGCAGACGACGCCGGCGAGCCGCCTCGTCTGTGCTCTTATACCTTTTTTTATATAATACCAAAACATCTTAACCATAACTCATTTAAAATTGTGCTGTATGAGTTGTGTATTTAACGAGATCCTTTTATATTTGAGTCCATTAGAATTTTTGAATACTAACCCATACTTAATCTCTTGTAAAATAAGTAGTAAATGTAAGAATTTTATGAAGAGAGAAACTCTTAATATTTAGGAAAGCGACCAAGTTATTAATAGGAAATACTTGCTCATTAATAGTAAGTAGGTCGATTACTTAACCGGTGAACACGCCCACGGCGATTGGGGCCGGCCGTGACGTACTGAGCTCAGTGACGTTTCCCACCATCTACGTCATTGCAGCCTTAGGAATTACCACAGCTTTTTACTAGGCTTCATTAAAAGCACATTAGACAAAAAGCTGTTAGTTTCAAACGTTGTAGGTAGTTCATTACGATATTACTTTTGTTTAACCGATCCTAATCTTCATTACGTTTGGGTTTTAAGAGCTTATTCAAATTGAAAATTCCAGCTGACGCTAATGGGTTCTACTTTACCTCCATTTTTTGCATCGGTATACCTACCGACTTGTTTTACCAAGAACGCTGGTCTGTTATCATCGTAGCGGCAGTTAAACATCTTAGCTGTTGTTCAATAAATTTGCTTTTGAAACTTATCAGTTGTTTCGTCCAACACCTCGCACATTAGGCACAAAAGATTCCATTTTTTTATTTCATCAGCCGCAATGACGACCCATTAGCACCGAATTCTTTCACTCGAACTCGAATCACAAAAAAAGTTACCTACTTGTCGCTTTCCAAGTAAAGCTTACACAATATTTCGTCATACAGCACGGGCGGTAGCGAGGGATGAGTGGCACAGACGAGGGTGCGGTGTTTTCAAACACCGTCTCCGACAACAGTTCATTGACGGATTAGTTGTTTTTTATACGGCGCCTTTTCTCGTGCATTCCGGTGCGTCGAGTCGATGACTCAATGGCCCCAAACGGACCGGTCGCTGCAGGTTAGCGCGGCGCGCGGCGCGGAGGCTGCACCGCGGGGACGCGCGAGTATGCGCGCTATGTCCGGAAGATTCCGGGCCCTGTGAGAAATTGTCCAATGGCGCGCCGTAACTGTAGTACGCCCACCATCCGGATCAAATGAATCACTTACAAATATTTTGCAAGGACGATAAACAATTATCGGGAAATGTATGAAGAAGAAACCGCAAAAGCTTTCTGGATTATTCATAATCTATCTTAATATTTCATATGATGAGATAACTGATTCAATATTTACTATACGGGCTATATATGAGGTCATGACATGGTTGGTTTTTCACAAAAGATTGCACCACGACTATTATAGCATACCTATGATTCAATAAGAAATTTATGAAGGTTAGTAGCCACGTAAGTAGTTCTTAAAGTTTTCCATATACCTAACAAGAATCAAAGGAAAAATAAATCTGATGTAAGTACTTAGCTATGATCTTAAAACAAGGTTTTGTTATTTGAGTAGGTAGGTATAACTCTAAAATACTTGTAAGAAACTTATTAGGTAAATAAGGGACAAACTGTCATAGAATTTTTCCCTCAGCGATGATCACAGCAGACAAACGATAGCTTGCTCGGTGCTGTAGGTAGACACTCGTGACTCGTGAATTGGGAGTCACGAGTGTACACTGAACTAAACTGCTAAGTGTCAGATTTACTTATTATATTGTTATAAAATAGCTAAATAGGTATGTGGCGCGGTTTTAGGGAAAACCAACTTGTTCAGCCAACACAGCCTCCGCAGCCGCGGTTGGACAGACGCCTTTTTCGGAGACTCTGACGAACGGGGAAATGGATGACTAAGGTCCATGCAAATATTAAGAAATAATTCATCATAACATGAAACGCTTTAAGAATTCATCGTCGAAAAGCAGTAGGAAGGTACTTTATGATACATTTTATTCAAAGAATGACGGTAAGAAAGCGTTGCTCGGCATAGGTGTATTTACACATCTTAAATATGTATCAAAATAAAACGTGTGTAAACAAAGTAAGTACCTACCTACCTACCTACTCATTGTGCAGCTAGCGTTATATAATAACAGACATTCGTTAAATGGATAAGTTTACCTTTGTTCGTTTAGATTATATTGACTTTCAATACGTAGGTAAGTAATTAATTTATATTGTAATAAGTAGCTGTAAATAAAGCTAACTGTTTAGACTATCGTCAGCTCAGTCGTACTAAGAATATGGAAGCTGTAAAGTTTTCGAAACGTCAGCAAATAAATAAACTACGCGAGTTAAATCCGTTATAATGATTGTTTCATGCCTTTAAATATTTTCTCTAGGTAAAGAGTTTACACACATACGCACCCATGTAACATTTTTTTGTATGCACTTAATAACAAAACTTCGACCAAAAATGATGACAAAACACGTCTCAACAGGAATTGTCAATGAATCGGGCCTTCCAGCAACTGTCATGAATGATGCTTGTTATCTCTACTGCGGCATTAATTGCCTTAAAACCTGCCCCCCAAGAGGTTTACTCTAAAAGCCACCGCCGCCTTGTTGACGCCAGGACTACTCTAAACTAGCAATAAATAAGTTTTTATGAATGGAAAACTGTTATTCGCTTGCACTTTCAAGTTTTTTGCTTTCTGCGGTGCACGTGCTTTGACTAAAATAACGTTCATTTACACACAAATATTTAAATATAAATTATGCTAAATATATGGGTAATTCTAACATCGGAAATTTGTAGCGGCCATTTTTACCTTCCATAAAACATATTTTAGATCCTTAAACAAATTAATATGTGGATACAATAATATCATTTTATATCGTAGGTATCTATTAATAAATAAAATAACCCTATTTTAATGAATTCGTAAATAAATTTATATACTTAGGCACTTATAGCTAATGATACGGAAATACTTAATGCGATTATAGCGGCTTCTCTATACGCTATAGCGGCGAAACTTAAGCGCCGGCGCTTACCTCTTCGACTAAAACATCATTATTCCAAAGTACTTTCATTGTACCCCCTTCCAGCAACTGTCAACAGCGTATTGTTTATGACAAATATTGCAGTTCCTAGCCCCATCGTAGTTCCTTGAAACACGGTCAGCTTAAGCTACCGAGGCGTGAAATTTCGGTTTGTATTTTTGGCGATTTTACTCATTTACGTTAACCGTCTACCTGCATTATAGAATTACTTTCGTTAGCGTGAGTCAGAATGAGTCAACTCGGTACGGTCAAGTTACAGTACTGTCAACTAGCTATTGTTATTTGATACAAAAGGGATTTGAACGTACCTAAACCCGTCTAATGAGGGAAGTGTGAAAGGAAACAATACCCAACGGTAATGCTTTTATGAGGTTTTGTCCGTCGTAATAAGGCTTGGAAATTTATGTATTCCATGATGTAACCAAATTATTTATTAGTTCTATTAATAAAAATACGTAGGACTTTCTGTTATCGTTTTAATACTTTGAACATGCGTTATATAAACTTTTGATTTAGGTATGTTTAAATTTATTACCTTTAGCTAATAAGATAACTTTGTCAATATACTTATTGTATACCTAGCAGAATTATATGTCATCAAATGTATTAAAATTAGAGCTTTTTACAGTAAGTAAATAAAAACACAAACACGCACATAATGGAATAAGTATAGCAATTATAATGAACTAAACTCGTGTACTTATATCAACTTCGAAAATTTACCAGTTCCCATAATACCTACTTATTGTCCTTCCATTGTGTTACAAAGCATCAGAAATTATTTCGGACAAATTGATTTAGGTAACAAAATTGCCTGTGAATATAATTCATACCTAAGTATTAATATTTAAAGATGTAATAATGGGTTCAGTGCACTTGCACCTCCGCTTGCACTCCATGCGGGCGCGACAACTAGCGAACTGCATTACTTATAAGTAAGTAGGTATAGTAAATTAATTCGATACAAAATAAGTAGGTATTTAGTTATACCATCAGTATAATTTAAGTACCCACCTATAATCAAAGACAAAGATAGATTAGCTCATATAGTTCAACCTAAGATAGCTTAGATACCTACTAAAATATTTTACTTATTAAGTAGGTATATTCCAAAAAACAAGGAGCGTTACAAGGCGCATGTGCCGTTTGCCTTTTGATTACACGAGTATTATTTATGTTATTTCTACAGATAATAATAATATTAGATAATGTGCCCCACCTCCACCACGCGTTGCGTGTACGCACGTCATCGATGTATGGATATTTCAAAATGTAATTTATGATTTTACAACGGACTAATTTTAGTTTTACCTTGCGTATTTTCCTTCTACGATTAAGAGGGAAATTTGCATGACGTTATCATATGGTCAATATGGTCTTAGAAAATATCATTCAGCAAATATAAAATGTAATCGATGCTATTTTAAAATTATTATATTTATTTCAGGTTATGAGATCTATACATAAAGGTGCAGGTACTATTAGATTTATTTTTAGCGACTATTAGGTACGCTATATGCCTCATATAGTATGTAAATATTTGCTAAATTTGTTATAATTGTAAAGCTATATTTGTTGTAATTTAAATAAATACACCCACTACAGGTATTACCAATGTTTATGTTTGGTCCCCTTGACGTCAATGACGTGCGCAAGCGGCGCGCTGTGCTCCGAGCAAGTTCGCTCGATTTATGCTAAGCCAAATACAGTTTGTATACCAAAGGTTTTATTGACTAAGGTACTCATTTTTACCAAGTGTTAGGTAGGCCCTACTGCCGTTTATGGCGTTGGACCTACGTTTCTAAAGATTTACACATAATGTATTTTTACTAGCTAAATTTAAAATAAGTATGGATATTTATATATAAGGATTTAACTGGTTTTCTTTTATTATGATCTCGCTTGGCGTAATATTAACTAACCTAGTACTTAGGTACCTACCTAAGTAATTCTGTCCACTAATAACCATTATTACGAACTAGTGGACTAGTCAGATATCATCCTGCCGGTAAAACAGTGCTAACCTACGGTCCAATTGTGCTTTCAATCTATCAAATACCCATTGAAACATACAGATAACAATCCAAATCGGGGCCGTTCAAGAGGAGTTTGGTTACAAACACATGTATAACTATATAATATGAAAGCAACCTTTACCTACCTTACTCAGTTCAAATAATAAAGGACAAAGTCGCGCCCTTTACGAGTCAACGACATCGCGGGGCATACCCACCTAAGGATTTTCCACAGCTTTACAAGAAAGTGAGACCTAAAATAGCAAGAAATGTGCGTGCGCAATAGACCAGGTACAACTTTGTTTATCTTAAGCACTTAGTATTAAAAAGAGACAGCAGTAACTGTATACTAGAACGCGCATAAAAGCTTCTCTTTCACACTCGTAATTAAAGTAACCATAACCGGCTGGAAATAAACAGTTTCAGATCCGGGACCTGTCTGGTTTAACTAAATGTACTTATCTTAATATTTTTATTCATAATGTTATACTGTTAAATGCATAGTCCGGCATCTACTCTCTGTTGCAAAATGAGCAAAGCAATTGTATGGCAAGCTTATAAATGCCTCAACTATAAGTTAAGGTTAGGTTAGGTTTGTTAAGTAACATACTTATTATTATAGCCGGCAAAAGTTTAAAAGTGTAACGCTCCAGGCCAAAGACGAATCCAGGGGGAGACATAGGGGTCATGAACCCCTGGGATAAAAAGTAGTAGGTACCTTGATAAATATTTGTTTAAACTTTAGATGAAGTTACAATCTCAATCTTTTGAATAGAATTTGTCTGTGTGATCCCCCTCCCGCCCTGACTACAAAGCCTTAACACCGGACGAGAAAGATTATTCATATAAAAGTGCCTATGTTTGTAGAGGTTCAAGAATGTCCTTGAGGTATTTTCTCTATGCCAACATTTCCGAGTTGAAAAAGTTGCTTCAACTTTCCTGTTAAATTTCATCAGGGCATGCGGATACTTCCATAACTACATAGGTACATATGACGTCGCCACCAGCTCTGTCAAGGATGTCCGGCGGCCGCGGCCATGTTGCAACTCTGTGACGTCAATACGCGTAACGGTATCTTTTAACCGTTTTGCAATTTAACGTACCCCTATTTTAAATTATTATAGGAGATAATTATTAATACTTAAACCTAATAACACTGCTAGGTACCTACATAGAAAGTTAATAAGTAATATTTCAGTATGTACCTACATAGAGATAAAATGGTAAACTGCAACTTCTAGCTTCCTATTCGGATCCCAAGATGGGCAGTTATTTATCTGATCAACACCTGAATCTTTACTCAGTGTATGTCTGTGTACCTATGTATAGTAAAGTAGTAGTGTAAATTGTTTCAAAATATATTTCATTCTTTGCCTACTATAAACTATGTTAAATCTAAGCTAGCTTTTTGACATTGTGAGTAGTAATATTGCCCCTGGCACAGTGAGAAGTATGGGCGACCTACTACTCGGAGTATCGCGCCTGTCCTCTCCTCAGCGAGAGGTCAAGGCCACTAAAGCAGCGCGCGCGCACACCGCTCGATAACTTTTACACTCGAAACTTTTACTTTTAATCGGAATAAACACACTATGGCGTTAGATTATCGCGCCATCGTGCTATGAATATGGGAACTGTGAGGTTTTCGAAACGTCTGTAGATACGATAAAATACGCGAGTTAAATACGTTATAGTTGTTTTTATGCCATATTAATGCTAGTCGTTCAAAGTCGAATAAGGTTGTACTAAGAAAAAGCTTTCTGAAATCTGAAGTTTATTATTATATCTATACTAGCTTCTGCCCGCGACTTCGTCTGCGCACGATGAGTCACACAATATCGTTATAAAATATAGCCTATATGTTATTCTGATGTATAAGCTATATTGTGGTAAAGTTTCATTCAAATCCATTCAGTAGTTTTTACGTGAAAGAGTATAAAACATCCATACATCCATACTTACAAACTTTCGCCTTTATAATAGTAGTAGGATTATAGTTACGATAATATTTAATCAATGCTATTTGTTATCTTATACTCATCAAGTAAGGATTGATGAAAATATTTCTACGTTATTGGACTAGTTCAGACTAGCGCCGCGTTGCATCATAGTGCGTCACATGCAGGTTGCATGGGTTGTCGAGTGACGCGAACTGAAGAGACAAGTGGTAAACCCTCTCAATAAAATATAACGGTACTTACATAACTCGAGACATTAACAATGTGGTGAAATACTGACGCAAATTTGAAAAAAGTTAAATAATTAAGTGCAGTGAAAAGTTTTTCTATCCATAACAGGCTAACAGCTATTATACCTATTGATAATTTCTGATGCGTTCGCGGTTATTACACATTGTTAAATCCGTTAATTGTTGTTTCATTCCAAAGCTATAATATTGAGTTTACATTTTTGTACCAAGTCGTTGATGTCTTTTATTAGCACTAATAATTTTAGATATTTTATTTTTGATCATACGACATTTTTGGTAATAACGGATATTATTATGTTCGTTTTATCGTTCTGCATTATGAACTAAACGATTTTAAACCTGTCGAATTTATTGACTTTGTTATATATCTTTTAATTTTAGTTGTTTATTAGTTTCAAAAAATGACATTCCTGATTTAGTTTGGTTATAAAAAGCCGATAAGTTTTTTTTTTTACAAAAGGTTAAAACTTTATTTGCTAGTAGCTAGCTGTAGGTAGAAAATATTTTACCGTAACTATAAATTCTAACTATCCTTATCCTTACTAATATTATAAATGCGAAAGTAACTCTGTCTGTGTGTCTGTCTGTCTGTTACGCTTTCACGCTAAAACTACTGGACCGATTTTAATGAAATTTGGTAAGTACAAAGAAAGTCTGGAGCCTGAGAAAGGACATAGGCTACTGTTTAACCGACTGCAAAAAAGGAGGAATTCCATGCGGACGAAGTCGCGGGCAGAAGCTAGTTATTAATAAATCTGAAGAGATTCCTCCATTCATGTGAGTACTTGTCTCCGTTTGGTACGTCTGTGGCCTGACTCACTCTGGGGGATTCCAATCATGAATGGAAGTGTGCTACGGCACGTACCAAACTATTTAATATCAGATTATAACTATTGTCGCTAGAAATCTGATTGTATTTCCTGCGGCTACTTCCTCGAACATACCCATTACCAGTGTTCTTCGAACCAATTAGTAATTTAAATAGTTCTTACGTTGTTGATACCGTTATTTTATATTACCTAGTTTCCATAATAGGTATTATAAGGCCTGCGTTACATAATCTGCAGCGATATTGTATGACTTTGCTTCTTCAGAGTCATAGGTTACTACAAGGTTGATATTAATATGAATCTAATATAGATCCATAATAATATTACTTAGGGAGTCTAAGGGAGCAAAACATTAAGTTCCATATTATGATTGTTGGCTCCTGATAAACCACACGCAGTAGGTAACCTTGAAGGTTACTGTGCGAGCGTGAGGGCACTAATACTACACGCGTGCGACAGAGACAAATAGGAAAAGGGCAACGTTCGTTTTTCGCTGTGCTCGACGACCGTCCTTTAGCGCTGAAGAGCGCTGCAACGCACTTGGCTTGAAAGCGATCTCAAATGGTTATTTTTAAATATCTTAATATTTCTCCTTCAGGTCTGATAATGTACCTACTGATAGTAGTCTTCAATACAAGTTATGAAATGCGAAAGTGGTCCCTTTAGGATTTAAAATCATAGGGTTAATTTGAATCGCTATCAAACCAACTTTCATGTATAACAATTAGCAGCTCCTTGACTGCGAAGAACATTGTTTTAAAAAACGAATATTATAAAAAATGTATTATAATCACTTAATTACCTACGGAATTATTACATCAGCAAATAATATTTATTAGTTGTTTCATTCCAAATACTTCATTGTTTTAAGCAATAGTACTTCGATACGAACAGCGGAGATATACTAGCTCATCGTATTTTTTTCAGCTAACATCGGGTGTTAAAATATTTCTAAGATTATAAGCAGGCTTTTTGTGGCAACTAGGAGTAAATCAGGGCAATTTTATATGCGCGCGCGTCCTAACCGATTTGAAGGCCGCGCGTGCCTCTTGGCCGGTCGATGACCGCGATGTATGTCATATAATATTATGTCTCTCTGTAAGTGCGGAACTGAAAAAAAATACCTTTGAATTATTATATACTTATATAGGTAAATATGACCTTTGGGTGACGTTTAAAGACTTCTTTACTTTAAACTGGATTGATTGGATTGACCGTTAAATTTAGTTGCCATCTGCTTACATTAATAAGTAGCGTAACAATGGGAGCGTACCTACCTAAGAGATTATTTTTTTTAAAAAGTAAGTCCTAAACTAACCTAAGTTTTTTTTATATATATCTAAGTAAGTCCAAAACTGACTTAAACTTGTACTTTCGGTACAAGACAACGATTCAAAAATATTATGCAAAAGAGATTCAGACTTTGAGTAGGTACAAATGCTCAGACTTATCGGATAAACATCTGTCTCTCGCAAGATTCGAACCCCACAATTTCGAGTAAGGAACTATAACAACTAGGTACACAAATACCTTAAGTAAGTAGGTACCTACCATTCTTTTTCTTGTTAAGTTTTAGCTACGTGACTTTTGTATTCCATGCTCTCTCTGAATACAAAATTGAGTTGGTAGTAGGTATGAGTAAGTATATTCTACGAAATTTTTTGGCTAATGGGTTTTCTCGGTTACGTAGGCAAGGCCAGGAACAGATGTCTCGAATGCCTATTATGTATTTTATTATGTAGCTTCTGAATCATACATAGCGGTACAGATAGGTTGACCTTGTGTCCCACACCACATCATTGCAAGCTAAGTCTTATAATAGGTACTGATGACAGTGTGAGAGTAATACCAACACGTTAGTGAAGAAATGCAAACATGCACAAACCTTATTTTATAAAAATACCGTTCACACGTACACGAGGGTCGCACACAAGACCCCATTAGTTTCATTTGTGTTTACTTATTACGGATAGAGACAATTTAGACAATGTAAAAATTGGAATAGAACAAGATTTAACTCGAGTTTTTTATTTTATTGGCTGGACGTCTCGGAACTTTTACAGTTTCCATAATCATAGCACGACTACACAATAGTCTTATGCTAAAGTGAAAATTTTATAAATGTCTTTAGCACTTATCGCTGACAGACCTACGAACCAAAACCTATAACAGACCCAAACTTGGCAATCATAGGGTTAATTTGTAAATAATATGGTGGTCAAGATTTCTTTAGCATGAACGACAAAATTAACAATAGAAATAGCTTACCTTTTGCGAGCGAACGTCTGACGCAAAGTGGTTTTTCATATCCTGTCTTTCAATGAACCCCTTATCAGTTGTGTACACAAATTATAAAATTCTACTAAATGTATCAATGTGTTTAATGTAAACAATAAGAGCTCGGGCAGACTACATGGCGGCAGACACGCGCCTGATACCGCCTTTGTTTACTTCTCCGCGTTATCATAATAATTATTACGCGGCTTCTTATCGTTTAATGTCAGTATTTTTTTTCTTTGCAAATACTTATTTCTTGTCTTGGAATTTACATTATATAACATTTACTACGATGTATGGATCGAAACACGATCGATATATCTATGGTTCAATAAAATTAGTTTTTTTTTAATGCTAATGACATTTGTAAAGACATTAGTAGAAAAAGAGGCTAAGGTGTGGGTTAAAATCCCACTGGGGTCTCGATTTTTCTTCTCTTATCGTTGTATAAAATTTTATTATTTATACTTTTTTTTTTCATTTCTTTTAAATACCTTCTTTGGCCACTAGTGACCGCTACTAAATATAGCTAGGTCTGTATAATATACCTACATATTTATATTGGTTTCGCAAACTCAAGATTTTGGAGAGGTATCTAATAGCCTATAGACTATAGAGTAAGATCCCAGAGCGATCAGACATAACTTATTTTCACACGAATGAAAGATTAAGATTTCATTAGCGTCTCCTATGCCTTGAATACCTACGCGCTTGTGAAAACTTGTAGAGTGACACCTTGGCAGGAACCAGGTGAGAAAGGTAACTAAAAATAAGGTGTTGAAATCTTAAGGTTTCATTCGTGTGAAAATAAGTTACGTCTGATCGCTCTAGGATCTTGGACTAGTAGAAAGGTAAAAATAATAACAAAATTGTTAGTGCAGGTATACAACATTTTTATTGCTTATTTAAAATACAAAATTTTATGTCTTACATTATCAATTTTATAGTACCGTTATTTACCTAATATTACTTATTATAGGAATAGTTTAGGCCAGCAACAATAAGAAATAATATAGTAGGTATACATTAACATTTTAAAAGAAAATCCGGCCAGTATAGGTACTATTATGTTTAAAAATACTTAGTTAATGCTATGTATGCTATGTAGGTAATGACAAAATTACATGTCTACAACTAGGCACGTAGGTACTTAGGTGTACATTGATTGGTTAATTTATTACTCATTGACCTTATGATATATAATTAAGTAAGAACCTCAGTACCTATTATCTTAATTTACATGAACTTTTATTGATAAAACAATATAATAATTAAGTACCTAAAAACACAATAGGTCGGCCTATAAGTCATGTATTACATGATTATACATAGAATTTATCTTTAAGTCACTAATAGAAAAAAAACTTAATTTAATACAAATTTTCAACTTAATTAGAATAAAAACAAAACAGATTATACTGATCTTGCTTATGTACCTACCTAGGTAAATAACAACAACAGTAACTTGTACAAACTTAACAATTCAAACTTTTATAACACACTTCATAACCTTACCAATTTACAATCGAATTCGCGCAAAATACTCTGAATTAAATAAATAGGCACCTTATTACTGTATACATTAAGCTGAATTCACACTGCCCTCTGGCTATAATGAATCTAAATTCATTCTGCTACACGTATGGCGTAGCCTATTTATGTCGCAGTGTGTTTCCTGTAGTGTGTTTCGTAGTAAAACTTTATGAATGAAACTTCTAAGGAACACTTGTATTACAAAGATTGCCATTCATGTATTAACGGCCGTGGAAAACCCCGTAGACTCTGGTTAGCCTTGCTAGTCTTTACCACCTTCTCGTATGAAAACAGTATTATATAATTGTATTAGGTAATTTAAAGTACATGCGTAAGTAGGTACATTTGTTTTATAAAATATTTTTTTGTAAAAATTAATTCAAAATAATTAATACATTCATTACGTGTGTAACTTACGTGAAAAGTATCGTTACGGTTAGATATAAATATTTATTATTTATAAACACTAAGTACCTAGTATTTGATTCGTGTTACAGCGTCAATGAATGCCATCGTCAGTTTGTCTCAAGCTGTTCATTAAATAGTATTAAATACAGAATTTATCTAATAAAATATTTTAGAAAAAAAACGCGGAAATAATAACAAATAATCATGGTAGGTACGGTCTACTTATCACAGTCACGTTTTATAAATCGTTTCAATTAAAACGCATACTTAAGTACATACTAAATTACTAACTAACTACTAACTAGGTAGCTACCTAGTTTATTCGTAATATGAATGAATGAATCACATCTCAGAGATCAGTCACAAATCGTTACATGTTTGATTATGGGTTCGTACGAGTGCCCTTCAAGAGTTCAGATGCATTTAGAGTGCCTATCTCGGAGAAGCAAGGTAATATTAAAAACAAAATCACCTTAGCAGGATCTACAGATAAAAATGATATAGGTAAGTACTAGTAAGTAGCTAGAGTTAGTAGATAGATCATTATGATTTTAATAGTACGTACTTACCTGTATTTTTACAAAATAAAATACGTAAGCACCTATAGCTAAGTATGCAGAACAATTTGGCACATCAAATACTTAATAAGTATCTAGGTTACCTTCTTAATAATATAAAATGCAGTTCATTAAGATATTTTAAAGCAATAGATACCTATATTTTTTGTGCCCATAATATATTGCTTTAGCGTTCCGAAATAACCCAAAAACTATGTGTACATACTTATTTTTTTTACTTGCTTATTTATTTTACTTTTAAAAACCTTACAACTAACTGTACAATAACAAAATACTTGCAATTCACTTTTGTGAATTTGTTGATTTACACCAAACCTCGCTTCTTTTGTCGACCCTACATAGTAAGCGCAGCATCCATTGCGCAATGCGCATGGCGCCTCGTACGGTAGCTGATGATCATGCGCATCAATGCGCACGCGAGCACGAGCGACAGCTGCCGATGCCGTCTCCGCCACACGTGCCACTCTTGCGCACGAGAACTCGCCGGTGCTAATACGCAAGGGCGTGCATTCCATATAGGCACAATGGTATAAATGTATGGAGTGCCTACCCTGACGTGGTACACGCGCGATCATCACTGCACGCGCCTGCTAAGACTTATTGTATAAGTAAAAGAGATCAATAATATAAATGCGAATATAACTCTAGTCTATCTTTGCCTCCCCTATTTTTACCTCCTTTAAGGCAATTTTAGAGAGCTTTTCGTAATTAGGTAAACCTATATTTAATACTTATGACCTTCAACCAAGACTCAAAACTATCTTAATAATAACTTTAATTTGACACAGTTATTTTCGAATCTATACTTACCTAATATTAGTAGGGGTAAGTATGTGTTATTTTCGAATCTAAAATATTAGTAGGGCTAGGTACCTATGTACCTACCTAAAATAGAAGTACTTAAGTACCTACTTATATATAGGAATATCAAAAAACAGCTATTCCCGAAAAACAACCACATTTAACAATGTTTAATAAGCTGGTTGTTTAGCAGAAATAAATAAAGTTAAAAACATTATCATATTGATATCACGATATTGATCTTACTTATTATTATTGGCTAGGTAGGTAAGTACTACATATTACTTGTGATTTACTTACCTCCTTTAACATTATATTATAACATATTGTAAGGACATACTTAAATAATTCAATTTTTAGCTTGAATATAATAACGCAAGTAATCTAACCATAAAAATAAATTTACTTAATTTCATTATTGAAAAGCCCATATAACTGTTCTACAAACAAACATTCCGTTCTCTATCATAATAATATGAGATATCTAGTTAACATTATTAAATTATTTAGTATTAAAGTTCTTAACAAATACAACCTACATTTTCTCATCACTTGGTTGCCGGTTTATAACTGATATTATGTATTATAAAAACCTGATTATCAATAAAGAACAAAATATGTCCCTTTTCAATCCAAACAGAACACTCACGTTACATATATTAAACAATCACTTTCACTCACTGTTTTACAATAGTTTATTATCGCAATCGCGTAAAACTGCATAAAAATTCGACATAGAGTCGATGAATCACGCACGATGGTTGGCCGCGGACTGCGCCTAGTGCCGGCGCCCGCTCCCCTCCTTCGCTTTACGAGACGACATATAGCCGCAAAGTAGCCATACCTATACCATACCCATATAATACGCGGGACCAAGACATCGTCTTATCATTCGCTTCCAAACCTTCGGAGCACAGGCAGCTAAACCTATCTTATATCAACATGTCTTACAACAAATATTTCGTATCTGCGATTGTTTTGATGGGAGTTATCGCAGTGGTGATCGCAATGCCGCCACCTCGCACCATTGACTTAAAAGACGTGCTTTCTCGAACAGTGTGCCCCATTAAAGTGGTCATCGACGAAGACGCCGATCGGGTACCACGACGGATAAAAATGATGCACTGCGATCCAGTACCTAACAAATGGTGTAGAGCTCAGAGCATCCCCGACAACGAGTGCTGTCATCACCTGCACGACAACCACATGATGGAGTGCGTCGAGATCAAGGACTCGGCAATCGTCTTCTACCCCAAGACCAACACGACGATGGCGATAGATGTAGCCGTCGGCTGCACTTGCATGATCGGA
This sequence comes from Polylopha cassiicola, assembly GCA_038024825.1. NCBI lineage: Eukaryota > Metazoa > Arthropoda > Insecta > Lepidoptera > Tortricidae > Polylopha > Polylopha cassiicola. The sequence continues at coordinate 5,664,945 of CP149044.1, read as the reverse complement.
GACAGTAAACGCGCTAAACACGACGGTGGTATCTCTTAGCGGTATCACGCTCGCCGCCGACGACGGAGAAGGCGACGGCGGCGACGGCGGCGACAGAAGAAGACGCACCCCACCGAAGTTCCTACTATTTAAGTGATCGTGAAAATGTGCTAACGGGGCATTTGAACCCCGATGTAAAACTATAGAAGAGGCAAAAGTCCAGTGTTTAGTAATTTATTTCTTTATTTATTAAGTTATTTTTATTTAAAATGGTTGTGAGTCGTGCCGCAAGTGTGTTGATGCATGTTTGGTGTGTGGTAGTGGAAGGTGTGAAAGGTATCGGTGGCTGAGCCGGCACGGCCTTTTTTAACTTAGGATAAATTATTGCTAGTTATTTATTTTTCAAGCGTCTGTTTAAGACGTTAGCGCTCTCGAATACTACTAGTTTTTATATTACTTTATATAGATAAATTAATTGTTAAGTAGTAAAAATTCAGTGACACATTGTAATTTTGACGTCAGTATTATCGTGTCAGTTATTACTTCGGTTGTGAGAGAGCATTTTAGTGATAATAGTCTAATAAATTATTTGTTTTCATAAAACTTTACTTTTTTAACTTATTTTACATACCCTCTTATCCCTGTAGCAAGTAATAGTTAGAATTAGAAAGAAGAGCAAGTATCTACATATACATATATATATTTATATTGCTCAAATATAAATCACAAGTTAAATTCCAAGAGCTTTAATCAAACTATAAACATCATATTATCCAGATTTCTTATATTTTATTATACTTACAGTCACCATCAGATATATCAAAGCGGGCGAGGTCCTCAAATACATCTAAGCAACATTAAATTTCAATAAATTCGTTACGGCAAATAAGGCCAATAATATCTGAACGTCCAATTCGTCACAAATATAAGAGCAGCAATTTTTCAATATAATCTGGACACATAACAACGCAAAAATATCTAAACAGTACAAGTGTTCATAAATATCTGAACACTTAAGGAAAATATACCTTAAGTCACTGACATATAGTTTACATTCTATTGTACAAATGTAGTGAATATTCTGTCTCGTGGTATCATTACTAGGCTCTAATCAAACGAATATACCTATTATAAATTTCAAACAATCTAAATAATACTGTCTTGGCTTAATGCGTAAGATATCGCTTAGTAAACCGAGCGTCATGGATCGAATCCGACTGGTCCACATGCATTTTATTTTTATTAACGGATGGGAAATATGACATATATTATTCTTTTTTTTTAATTTCTATAATAAATTAGGTTACCTGCTATATTAAAATTTTATTTGTCGCAAGATTTTTAAGATTTTTTATTTTTTATTTCTTCATTTATTATAGTCTATAATACGGTGGCAGGACATTCGGAGATCGGACATACGTAGAATCGAAACTCGTATTAGTATTTGCAGTTCGTTTATTACCTACGGACTTTTACAATTAATGAAGTTGTTGCGTACCTAATTAAACGACAAAGTATGTAATTAATTAAGCGCTCATCATTTCATCATCTGGTTACCATAATAATTTATACTTTACACAAAACGCAGCTTACATAGTCTAAATAAACTATGACTAGAAAATACACAATTTAACTAAGGTTAGTCTTGGAAGTGTCTCACCGACGTCTTCAATACAAAATAAGATCTGAATAAAAATACAAAAGGAATAAAATTAAAGAAAAAACAAATTCTTCCTGGTCACGAACTTAAACCAGCCGCGTTCTATGACTGCGCATCTGACATGTAAACCATGAGGCTAAGCAATCAATTATCAGGTTGACGAAAATTGGTTACCAATGTTGACAACGACTTGTCAACGACCATTATATTATATGAGATTCTTTCATAATTAAATAGGATACGAACTAAACAGTGACAGTTGAAGTTTGGCAACAGGAAACAATAGTAAGTATGACAACGTCGCAATTCTCGTTTGCTTTGCTTACCTAGTAATGATACCATGAGACAGAATATTCACTACATCTGTACAATAGAATGTAAACTATATGTCAGTGACTTAAGGTATATTTTCCTTAAGTGTTCAGATATTTATGAACACTTGTACTGTTTAGATATTTTTGCGTTGTTATGTGTCCAGTTTATATTGAAAAATTGCTGCTCTTATATTTGTGACGAATTGGACGTTCAGATATTATTGGCCTTATTTGCCGTAACGAATTTATTGAAATTTAATGTTGCTTAGATGTATTTGAGGACCTCGCCCGCGTTGATATATCTGATGGTGACTGTACAATATTTTCGCACAAATAGAAATTACTAAGTTTCCTACATTCTAAATTACTCTGTAAGCTTGAAATAGGCTCTCATTATTTAATGAAGACAAACTTTAAATAGGCGCCCACAGAAAAACCAATGATAATAAAATATTACCTAACATAAAAAAAACTAACGAATTTAATCCAAGTGAGTAGGTAGTTATATTGGTTTATATATAAGTATATATTGTCGCGTATCCTATTTCATTAGGCTATCGTATATTTCCTACGAATACGGCAACTGTAAAGTTTCGGAACGTCAGTAATAAATTTAGTTAAATGCATCATGATTTTTATTTTACAGGTTATTCCTTATCTCTTTGACATAGGTAGGTAAGTAGGTACTACATATGCAAAAAACGAACAGTTTTCTCTCCCCCAAAAAAATCATCATCTATGTTTCATTGACTATGATTATTAGATAGGTACCTACATACGTATTTCAAAATTTGCCTCAAGTAAACCATACAAGGAACAAATTTTGTAAGTATAAGAAATATCTTGCAAAATTTGCAAATTCAATTCAATTGTTATATCATTATCCAACTTGGTAGTATCTAATTGAATATGCTTCCAGTGGTAACACGAACATTTTTATCATGACTAATGCCTTTAGGGCATAGCTTATTGGTGAGTCCAAAATTTATAGGACTGCCATGTGCGAGCTTATTCATAAACCTGTTCCTAGGTACCTATAACTAAGAGGTGACACATACACAAGATTTTTTTAATGAATTTGCCATTATTAGGTACGCAACGACATCAATCAATTTTTCTTTAACCACTAGCGGCCCCGGCTTCGCCCGTATCCCTTTTTCTATAGCCTATGTCACTCGGGAATAGTGTAGGTTTCCAACAGTGACAGAATTTTTCAAATCGGACCTGTCGTTTTGGAGCCTATTCAATCCAAACAAAAAACCTTTCCTCTTTATAATATTAGTATAGATAATACTAGTTAAGATTATGTTGCCGTGCTTGTACAGATTTAGAAAAGACTGGCTCCCTTTTCTTCCTGAGACCGTAGAAGACTATTGCTGGACTAAATAGCACTAAGCAAGCATTCTCGAGGAGAGTGGCAGGTAAGCGACCGCTGGACGTAACATTAATGTTAAAATCCAAACATATTGGAATACACGTAGAGATAGGCTAATAATAAATGCCAATATGTTCGATAGTTTCCTAAGTACACTCTAGAGTACAAGACATATTGATATGCCTCATCCACTCATACTTAGGTAATATAATAAGTATTTATAAATAGTATAGACAAATAATTCGTGAATTTGAGCATGACTGTAGAATTCACATATTTTCTTGTTTAGATATTTATCTACACTGCAAATTTAGGTACCACCACCACTACATGTTGCGTAGTAAGTGAGATAGACAGGGGGTTTCAGATATCTAAGGGAGATAGGTCAGGGGGAGGGCGTCGTACTACGCGCTAGTCTGCGGCGATTACGCCGTTTCTACGCTTTAACTCACTTGGATAGCTCAGATAATGGCGGCATTTGCGTGATTAGGGAATGTATAAGTAGTACGTACTCAGGTATACGAATAACGGATTAAGTATAAGTAAAAAAATGTAGAAAACGAAAAACAAAACAAAAATACAGCATGAGTCGAATCAATGTTCAAAGCATCTTTAAGCTGTAAGCAACTAAACTCTCGATTTCCGAGGATGAAGAAAAGATTAAATTTGAGAATAAAATGTAATTTATTTATCTAACTTACGTCAACCAAAAATCTCAATTCTAAGATTTATCGACACGATTTGATCGTTTGTAGGCGCAGTTCAAGTTCATGTGTTTATTATGCCTACTAAGTTTTGATTTTTTTAATATTTGTATATTTTTAATAAGGTTTAATGAGGACAATAGAGTAGGTCGTCGCTTGGTCGGGTTACTATGCCGGCGCCCCGCGGCGCGGCGCCGCTACTAGGGGCTGCGGGGCTGCCCTTGATCCCGCCGCGCCAGGGCTAAGGTCGCACCGCCTCCAGCACCCGCGCGGTTGCTAAGAGCACCTGGAATCAACCGCTCAGCTACTTCAACAGTTGACAATATAATTCGATAACGAGCTTCATTTTCCAGAGCGAATACATTGTCTGTTTTCATTTTGATTTTGAGTCTTCGCCACGTGACAAGCTGTGTGTAGGTAATTTATGAAAAAGTTATCACGTTTTAGTATTTGTAAATTTACATTATAGTCATCGTAAGCAGGTACGGTACCTGTAGCTATACTATTTATAAGACAATCAATGTAAATAATTCATAATTCCCCTCAATTAACCTAGTGAAAAAGCGAGAACGGTCCATTCCTCGTAGATAACCAATTTACTTAGTAGTTAGTAATTTCAAACAAGGAAAAAATATTCCCGACATTTGCCCAGTTAAACGAGATGCTTCTATAAGTAGACATTTTTTTTCCGCAAGGCAAATTGTTGTCAAACTTACCCGCTGCGATCTGTACGCGTAATTGAAAATAATATTCCCGATTGAGAGTTCATAATTTACTAGTACAAAGTTGATATGTAAGGGTATACATTCAACTTTAAATTTGAGTTCATGTTAGCCTATTTATAAACATTTTAAGGAATATTTCTTTTTGCTAATTATTCATCCTCACTAATATTATAAACGCGAAAGTTTGTGAGTATGGAATGTTGTTTGTTACTCTTTCTTGCAAAAAATAATGAATGGATTTTGATGAAACTTTACATAATATAGCCTACACGTCAGAATAACATCTAGGCTATATTTTATAACGCAATTGATAATAAAAAGAGCATAATCATTATTGGTATATTCTTGTCACTGTTATAGGATCAATGTAACATCACACAATTCACCATAGATATTAAACTGGAAAATATAGGTGCTGGATTATTTATTAGCGGTTTGTATCTACAAAAACTTAAGGCATAAATAACTGCGTATATCTACGGTAGGTAATAATCTAATCAAGTAAACTACCTAGATAACAAGTTCGTAGCCCCTCGTAGCGGTGCTCCGCGACGCGTAGACATCTCGCCAGACCGACCGTTTCGAGGCCGTGTCCCCGCGGCAATCGCAGGTATCGGAAATTCTCATCCCTACGCACTGGGATTACATTTGCTCGTTTTATTGTAATATTACGCTCAAAATAAAATTAACCCAGCACGAGAACGAGTCTCAAATTTCCGTAAAGCTCAAGTTTGTCCAACTAATAAAGGTCAGCGTGGGAATTCTTGCGGTTAGTAACCATTGTACCGCATGTGGAGCAAACAACTGCGTGTATGGTAGCGTGGCGTCAGGCGCTACCGCAAAGCACACCATAGCCGAGTAGGTAAAATACAGGATGCCGTCATAGGTACGACACCTCGCAAATTAAATGTAACAACAAACGATTGAGCAAAAACAAGCAGCGTCCCCGTTTACCAGTCGGTCCGTATGTTTCTGCCGGCGGCGCTCTTGTGCTAGGGCATGGCTAGTTCAAGGGCGCCGCCCTCTCCCGCCAGTTTCAACGACCTACATCCCCCGCCCTATACGATCGAGAAAATTACTCCCCCACATAATCATCGAAAACATTTTCCAAAGTACTCACTCATAATTTGTTTATCAACAATCAGAATCTTTTGTCTAGATGGGACGAACGGCGTGGTAGATCGGTTGTGGAAAATAATTTGCCTAAGCAAATACGGGTGGAGGACAAGTGCGGCGGAGCAAATAGGAACCACTAATTGGTGTTAAAAAAAATGTAGTGTTAATGAAGGCGGAGGCGCGGGGCGGGGCGGGGGCGGGGCCGGCGCGGGCGCCGCCTGCTCGCGCCCCACTCCCCGGGAACCAGCCAACCACGGGGGAAACAACACAACAAATCCGTACAATATATACTGACCCAGGTCACTACATGCATTATAATTCACCAGGTACTTGTAATTGCACATTATTGAACTACAGCAGTGAAAAGTATTTTACCTAGGTATGTAATTCTTATCTGGTACCTACATTGTACTTACCTCCATAAGTGACACTAATATTTACGTTCAGATTAGGTATTTACTAACTCAAGTCTAGTTGCAATGTTGCTTTCTTGCAGGCAAGTTGCGCAACATAGCAACTCAAGAAAACCGTTCATAACATATGCGGGCCGTCGATGCAATAATTAGTCTGATAGGTTCACATTGAGTTATTTTCTTGTTATTTTTACATCTATAAAGACTGCATAAATTTAATCATATACCTAAAGCACAGAAAGCACTATAAGCCCCATGTCGCTCAAGCTATGTAAAAATAGGTTTGTTTTGACAATTAGATAATGTTTAAGAAACTTAGTTTTAAGATACATTTGACGGCTTTACTTACACAGTGGGTAGGTACCTACATCACGCCTTCTAAATAAACGTTCACAAAACCGACATTTCCTTTAAACGATTACAGAAACAATAAATAACAATAAAATTAACTTCACCCGACGATCTAATTATACAAATAAAAAACCTGTTTGTTAACTTACTTCCGTTATGCAGCAACTAATCACTGTGATTTACATAAATGCCTACGCTCTTATGTAATCAAAGAATTAGGTAGATAGATGAAAAAAATCGCAAAACAATATAGACCTCACACAGCAACAATATTAACCAATGTAGATTGGTATCTTGGATGGGTTCGCGTCAGTAACAGCGACGCCGCGGGTTTACCCCTAATAATCTGCTTCATTTTCCTGCAGCGAATAGCGGAGTCAGACTAGACGTGGGTGCCTACTTTTACGTAAAAAAAGATAATTTTCCGATATCAATGCGCGGAAAGTCCCTCAAATTAAACTGACGTGCGCCGACAGGGTTTTGTTAATCATCGATTAACGAGGTCACATTAGTGTTTTAGTTTATAATTTTATTAAACTATGACGATTAGATGTGTATCTTGGAAATATTTACCTACTATAGATAATTCAATAAATCTTGAACTAAAATAAACACTTATAGCCCAAGAGCCAGCGGCCCCCAGACTTTCGGTAAAGTATAAAAGCTGTAAGTTTGTCAATGTATGCCCCCAACACAAGTAAGAACGAACCCCGTCTATGAAACTTGGGTCGCGGTGGCTTTGGCAGGTATCAGGTAATAAAGGCGTGTTAAATTGTGTGTTAAATTCGTTAAAGTATAAAACTCAGTTTTTACATATTTTACGTATAATAATCCTAGAAGTCACCTTGCCGAAACCCAGACCCTTCGTACGGTTGCAACCCTCTCCCAGACGCCCTTAAAGTTTTATTTAATTGTTACTATACTTACGGTATACGTACCACATAATACAATGACAGCTGATGCGCAGTAAAACGTCGCAATGGACCGAACGCTGTATTTCACACGCACCCACTGACACATACCGTCATTTGGGGTCTTTAGGGACAATTTTGAACTTTGACTAAGAATTTCATGTTGCCAATACATCAAAAGTCTAATGTAGGTGCGAGCGCGAGGGACATATTATGTGTCAGCGGGTGCGAGTGAAATACAGCGTTCGGTCCATTGCGACGTTTTACTGCGCATGATCTATCATTTATTGTATATAGCTTCTGCCCGCGACTTCTTCCGCGTGGAAGTCTTTTTTTGCAGTCGGTTAAACAGTAGCCTATGTTCTTTCTCAGGCTCCAGACTTTCTTTGTACCAAATTTCATTTAAATCGGTCCAGTAGTTTTAGCGTGAAAGCGTAACAGACAGACAGACAGAGTTGATTTCGCATTTATAATATTAGTGTAGTAGGGATAATGAGAACTATTTTCTAGATTTATTATGAAAATTCGTTATGTACAATAACTAAAACAATACAATTAGGGCAATATTTACATTTAGCACTGCCAGATTTATTGTCAACATGAAAATATTGACGCCAATATTGAATAGTTGTAGTTCTTTTAGTCGTAGACATTATAAAAAACGGGACTTTTAAAACACTAAAAACTTTTTCACACGAGAACCTTTCAAATTTGAATTGTTTGAAAAATGAAGTTTCAGCAACGAATAATGAATAACATATCAAACGAATGTCGGTAAAGTAGCACAGTTCATCGTCTAACTCCATCTAGTGAATGTTTTATTAAAAATGAATCAACTAAACTGTTCGGGGAGCATTTATTTCATGATTATAAAAAATCGATTATTAATTTAAAAAAAATCACGTTTTAAAATCGATTTTTACTTTAAAATAATCGATTTTTAATCGATTATTTTTTCACATTCCTACTATTAAGAAAACATCATTTGATAGTTCTCCAAATAACATATATAAATTGAGCTTTTATACTATACCGTAAGTATAGTAACAATAAAATAAAACTTTAAGGGCGTCTGGGAGAGGGTTGCAACCGTACGAAGGGTCTGGGTTTCGGCAAGGTGACTTCTAGGATTATTATACGTAAAATATGTAAAAACTGAGTTTTATACTTTAACGAATTTAACACACAATTTGACACACCTTTATTACCTGATACCTGCCAAAGCCACCGCGACCCAAGTTTCATAGACGGGGTTCGTTCTTACTTGTGTTGGGGGCATACATTGACAAACTTACAGCTTTTATACTTTACCGAAAGTCTGGGGGCCGCTGGCTCTTGCTCTATTAATAAAATGGCTCGCAACAATTACCTCGAGATAAAGTCTACGAATAAAACGATAAATGATAACATCTGAAACAATTTATTATGTATCTAATATTTAGATAACTAAACAAAAAAAAAAACAAAATAACGACACACTGTGTCTTCATACAAAAGTTTTATAAAAGTTCAGGCAAGCTTCAACCTTCAACCCAATTAGTAATTACACAATTGGTACACTACAATTTGATAAAGTACGGTACTCACGTTACCAAATTACTTTCAAAATATATAAATTCATCAATATATTATATATTCACATACCAACGTCAATGCACTGGGTTTATTCAAATTGTCATCGGTGGCAGTATAGTCATTAGGACCATTGTTTTTCTTTTTCAAATCATCGATAGGTATATCATTTTCGGCGACGTTTTCGACACACGCCAAGTAGTTCCGCACTCGCTTCTCCTAAAGAACAACATAATATGTGACAATCAATGCCTATATCTTAATGCCCAAGTCCCATGAAATTCATTTGCAACTTTTCCACCAGATAATAACATTGTTTATGTTTGCAAATCAATATAAATAAATCACCAAAACGTATACGCGGATAACTTTCGATCGACTACACCAAATTGCATAATTAGGTGTAGTCGATCGAATTGATGTTTCGTGTTTGTTATTGTCAGGACAAGGTTAATGTACAAAAAAATAAAAGTTTTTCGGTAATTTAGAAAATAAAAATAAATAAATTGCGGTACGAAGTTCGCCGGGTCAGCTAGTAGTTAATATTTATAGAAAAGTGACAATTAGCATAGTTGGACATTGTGAATGGGACAAAATTATTCCGTGAATTTTGCATACTATATTTATATTTATTTATATATTTTGCATACTACTACCTACGCAGTTAGTAGGTATTCCTTCCCGAACATAATGTTCAGAAATTTACAAATCAAGTCCGTTATTGATATCTTATAAATATTTTTATCTAGCTCCAGTTCACTCATTAATAATTATAATTACACCTACAACTAGTAACTGGTACTTATACAATACTTAAGAATCTTTAAATAATAGAGGAGTAGAATAAAAATATATGCAATAAAAACCTTTTGTAATATATTTGCTTCTGTATCACATCGCCGCGTGCACGACGGCGCTGACGGTAACGCGCGAGTAGTTTGCAGTCAGAGACCTGGTGCGAAATCAAACAGTAATTAATAATAATTTATTAAGACAAAGTGAGGCGTAAAGTGCATCTTCTTTTTTAATTGGAATTGAATAGGTTTTACTTTTCCCCGTGTCGATGACGCCCGTAGCGCCATCTCGTGATAAAATAGGTTAATTATACTATAAAAAATACGCGAGTTAAATCCGTTAATAGTTGTTTCATTCCAATGCGTAATAACCGCGAAGGTATCAGAAATTATTATACTATAAGAGTTTGCCTAACCAAATTATTTCTATGTAGAAATCTACACAGATATTTAATTTAACTAATGATACATTTCCTCCAATATCAATGGCATGTTACAAATTTCATTAATATGGGGATAATATTGGAATGAAACAACTATTAACGGATTTAACTCGCGTATTTTTATTTTATTTTATTTGCTGACGTTTCGGATTTTTTACAGTTTCCATAATCGTAGCACGACTGAGCTGACAATAGTCTAACGCTAAAGTCAAAAATACGCGAGTTAAATCCGTTAATAGTTGTTTTATTGCAGTGTGTAATAACCGCGAAGGCATCAGAAATTATTATGGGGATAATATATTTTTTGGAATTTCAATCTTAATTTATTTATATGTGGTGTCCAGTGACAACCATACTCGACATGAATAATTTATCAACGTGAACTTTTTATTACATCACGTGTACAAAACTCACCTGGAAGATGCGTCGCTCTCTCCCTCCGTGCAATCCCTCTCGCGGTTTATTTCTGGCTCGCTCGGCGTACTGTCTGAGCTGGGTAACCTCGACATTCTAATCCTTTTCGGCTGTGTTTTATCAGACTCGAAGGAGGGGGTCCCCGAGCTGACCTGGCGTTTACGACTCGGCGCAACGTTCGAACTCTTACGAGACTCAACGGAACTCTGCACGGATTCAGGAGAATCGCCATTTAACCCATTAAGCGAGCTATTCGGGACGGCGCACAATTTAAATTCTAAATTGCTATCAACTATGTCGCTTTGATCTAAAATTGTATCTTTCTTTTTGGAGCGTTTAGTTACATTCGCAAAGATGTTAGAGCGTGCCGAGGAGTCATTTTCACTTGCATTCCTAGAATCTCCGCTCCGCCTGGAGGAGGTCTCGCTAGCAGCGTGAGCGATTTCTCTACGCACGCTCTGCCTGGTGACCCGGGTGGACTTGGGGGTCTGTTTGAGTGGTTGGCTGCTAGTGGTACTGTTGGGCGTGGTGTTGCGACTGGTGGGGCGGCTGCTCTGCGTGTCGGTGCGCGAGTCGATGTCGCAGGAGGCGCTGGCGGCGGGTGAGGGAGGCGAGGGCGGCGCGCGGCGGCGGCGCGGCAGGCTGGTGCGCCGGTGCGACACCGACAAGCGCACGCGACGCCTCCTGCTAATAACGAATTTTATATTGACACCACAAGACTTAACCTGCATTAGTTCACATTAAATTAGTATTTATGCATATTTAATATAAATTCTGAAAACGATAGGTAATAAAAAATATGTTTATACTAATGAGTTTGTAGCTATGTCAAGTCAAGTCAAAGACATGAAAAATAATATTTGAGAAATTATGTTATTTTTGTAAATTAATAAAAAAGTAACCCAAAAACAACCAAAAACTAATTCATACTACTAAAACTACTCTAACAACAAATTTCAAACTACTTACATAAATACAAATATGTACTTACTTCCTCGACGTTCACAGCGACCTGAAATATTCACTTCACCACACAAATAATCTAATAATCATAATTAGATCTAACAATGTTTATAACATCACAATTTGTTTAATAATTTTATTACTGGCGTTTCAACGTTTCTTCACACAACTTTATACCATTTCTATATATACTATAATTTCTATATCACACCACACCGTAATAAAGTGTCACACAGGTCTTAACGCAGCTCCTGACAGGCACCTACTGCATTTCCTACTATTATATCAATGCTATGTACCGGTGTGTAAAACCCAGTTCATTAACACCGAGAAGACACGAGGAGACGCGTGTCTGAGGGGAAACCCGGGGTGACCCGACCGAGCCGTAACGGGCTGTTTATACGGTTAAACATATTGACTCTGTAATCATGTAGCCCATGCGTTTGCTTAAAATATAAAGCTAGTTTGGAAGTAGCACAATATTGATCCATATGTACCACAATATAAGATGTGAAATGCATTTTAAGTATTACCTACTTGTATATTATTTTAATATTTACAATATTTTTCGCATTTATTTTTAAACTCTTCTTTATGAGATCACTGGTGTGGTATATAAATTTAGAATTATTTATTTCACTGTCAGATTGAACTTTTAGGCACGTGTTAATCAAATTTAGACTCAAAAAGTCTAAGTCTAAGATTCATAAAAACCATGTCTCTACTACAATTTGACATATAATCGTGATAAAGATTCTATCACTAAACGTAATTATTCATATGAGGTGTCAATAAAATAAGACATACTTACATCAAAATATATTTATTACAAAAATATGTCACCTTACTCTACTTACACGATTAATAATTAAAACCAGTCAACAACATTACATAGACCTGCTCGGTAGCGGACGCGCCCCGTCTCAAACCAATGACACTGTTACAAATTAAATAATATCCGCCTTTAGGCAATCATTTATTGACAATTTATTCTTAAGTGGGAAAGCCTTGTTAAAAAACCCGGAATTTCCAAAGCGGGCGTGTTTACGTCAAACCCGCGCGCGCCGCCACCGGAGGCTCGTCTCAACAGAGCTACTCTAATCTACTCTAACTAAATGAACTAATAGTTACTTCATCGACGAGCCAGTACTTCATAGTTCTAATATTATAAGGCCCCGTTTTGTTACGTGATACATAACATATATTTACATATAAAATTCCCATACATGTCATTGTTAGCCTTCAAGTCGTACATAAATATTTATAATAAATTTTAGACATTATGGAATTATTTGTATATGATGTAATAATAATATAAAATGATAATAATACATTAGAAAACATTATTAATAAGTTAAGTTACAGATAGAATAGGATCTTTTAAGTTTTTGGATATTACATTTGAACTTAAAATACTAGTTCATAGTTCCGCGTAATTATATATCGGTATATAAACGCTACCAAATTCTGATCTCTGTTACAGAAAGAGTAGCGTTTTAACGATCCTATTCATGTTGTAAAAATAAGGGAACCGTTTCACAATATCCTAGTAAAGGTTAAATAGCAAACAAAAACAATATGCTTAAAACGACATCTGCTTACAAAATCTATGAATGTATTTATAACTTTACGGGGACGTTATGAAAAGGTCCCGAATATATTATATAATTTGTTACGCAACTATCCTGGGCACCGCCGAGTGTCTAACTACAATCTACGCTACGGTACTGAGAGCGGTGGCTCACCCGGGCTGCTCCTGGTCCGAGTCGTTGTTCTCGTCGCCGTCGTCCTCGTCGTTTTGACCTCCTGATTGAAAATTAATAAGAGTTAATAATCATCAAAAATAAATTAGTGGAGTCATTGAAGCATTATGGGTCCGATTTTTTTTACTGTGAACCGAATTGCATACAATTTTGGAATTAGGTTCATCTTACCCTTAAGTTCAAAAGTGAAAATGATTTGAACTCCGCTACCACCCCGGGGGTGATTGCCACCCCTTCTCGGGGGTGAATTATTTTTTTTTTCAAAATAACCTCGGATATCGATAGAAGGCCTAATTTTAAGGAAAAAATCGTCTATAAAGTTTTTAAAAAAATCCAATACTTTTCAAGTTATTTGCAATTGAAAATTCGCAATTTTTTCACCTTTTTCATCGGTTCTTTGCAAAAATCTCCAAAAATATACGTTTTATCGAAAATTTTATAAAGAACAAAATTGTAGCAGGCAAAACAATGAACAATTTGGTTTTTTATACAGTATTCTAAGTGCAATATTAAGCTATAAATTAAAGATCAAAGCCGTTTTTTATGTTGCCTGAAATTTAATCGATGTGGTCAATGCCATCTAGCGGCGAGCAGATGCATTTTATGCATTCTAATACAAAAGGGTTTTGTAGTGCTTGAAATAAGCTTTAAAATGAGCACTATTAAAAGTCTTTTGCACGTAAAATAAGTGAGATGTATTGCAAATAAGGGGAACAACTAATGTTTTTTCTTTAACATCAATGGGTTTCATAAGTGCCATTTCCACCATAATTAAAATTAATCGTATTCCGCCTAGAATTAACTTCATTATGAAGAGTTTGACAGATAGTATCAGTTTGGCTGCTTTAGGACACATATTTTTCAAAAAACTCACGATTAACTAAAAAAACAAAATTTCAAATTTTTAAAAATCCCACGTTTATTTCATAATATTTCAAGAATGACGACAGATAAGAATAAAAGTGTATGAATAAAAAATGTAGGTATTTTTCTGACAAACAATTCGGTTTTTTTGTTTTTTTCTGACAAACAAAAATTGACGGAAATGTGATTGTTTAAAGAGCGCGTGGCAGCGCAATCACTGCCTCTCTTAAGCCCTTTAACCCTTCCCCGTTTTAGAAAAAGGTTTTTTACTATATATTGCAATACAGGATGTTGTAGCTCTCTTAATTACCTTTACCATGATTTTTTATAAATTGTGATAGCGTGAAAATTAAAGGAGCTATGGTCCAAAAACTTAATATATTTTTTTCTACTTAGTAACTGAAAATTTCGGAGTGTGAATAATTGGAGCAATGTGAAGGTACGCAGTATAATATAGACCCACAACTATTGTAATGTGTATATGTTAACGGAAATGTATATAATCCGTCATTGTATACAATTCCTAGGAAATGTATGTAATTCCTAAAATCGCAATCGGAAATGTAAAACATTTAAGACATAGGTTAGGTTAGGTTTCCGCGAGCCAGTATGAGTCTGGCAAACCTTTTGCCTTCCCCAGGGCATAAGGTATCCATGAGGATTTCCCCACTAAAAAAAAAAAATAAAGTTAGGTTAGGTTTTTTTTTTAGGTTAGGTTAGGTTAGTTTTAAGGGTAGAAAAGCTTAAGAACATGATAATCGTTTGCGAGAGTGTGGAATAATATTTAAATCCTTTTCATTTTATCAAAAAAAAATATATCAAGGGGTAGTATTCAAGGGTTGAAAGGGGGTTAAAAATTTGATAATTATTATAGAGAATATAAAATATTACTTACTCTATACTTACATCTTTTTATGTCATACCAAAGTATTTTTTTCAGATTTTTTCAATTTGGGGGTTGTAAGATTTTCAAGGGGTTGAAAATAATTTTAATATGAGGTAATTATGTTAGAAAATACTTTACCATTTCACCACTTACTATTAGACATGTTTTCTAGCGATAAAATGGCTCAATTACAATTTTTCCATTAAGGGGTTGTTTACACCCCTTAAAAATAATAGGCGGAGTTCAGATCATTTTCACTTTTGAAGTTAAGGTTAAGATGTGCCTAATTCCAAAAATTTCATGCAAATCGGTTCACAGTAAAAAAATTCGGAGGTAAGGCCGTATTTTTCGCTTCAATGACTGCACTAAATATTATAAAAAATTGTAAGAATGTATAAATGTAGTGTTTGTTCCTCTTTCACGCAAAAACTACTAAATGGATTTTTAAACTTTACAATAATATAGCTTATAGATCAGAATAACACATAGGCTATAATTTGTGAAGATATTGTGTAAAGTATGACTTCATCATGCGCAGACGAAATCGCGGGAAAAAAGTTAGTCAAATAAAATAGTCGATGAAATTTGCATGTAAAAGGTATAATTATGTAAAAAATGATGTAATAGCTTTTTAAAGTGAGGTCCGTATTCCGTATAGTAGTAAAAATATTTTTTTCCGTATTTTGCACTACTACGCATGACACGATATTAAAGAAACGATCTGTATCTGTACGTACGTGCGCGGCGCGCGTAGTGACGGCGCGCGGGCGGCGGACGCTCGTCGGCCGCGTCCGTGAGCAGCGAGCCGCGGTACGTCTGCAGCGGCGCCCACTCCTCGCCCCACTGCACGCCGCAAGGGATCTTCGTGTCCAAGAACTGGAAATTAAAAAATTGAATTTTTATTTCTATGGTCATTCTTAACTAAATTTACACGTCAAGACTAATGCTACTAAAATACGTGGATCATTTCTTTACTTCGTATATTCTAAGGATACTTCGTGAATGGAAATTTAATGCACCCCACAAAACAATAGATACGACTAGGGTCGACGTTTTAGTGACACTTCGTTATGCAATACGGATTGTAGTATTATTAGTACAGACGCGATCGAGACGGTTTTAGTAAAATTGAAAATCTATTGCGACCACTAGGTCATAAAAGCTGCGGTATATAAGATTGTACAGCTTATATAGAACTAGTCAGCTATGTGTGAGATCATATACCTTGAGCACGTGCCGCTTGTCCTGCCGCAGCAGCTTGTTGGAGAGCTCAGCGAGCGGCTCCAGGAACAGAATGTGTCGCTGGTCGAGCGCCGCGAACGAGATGCCCGCGCGGTGCAGCGCCGTCAGCGCCTCGCGGTTCTTCACCGCGTCCAGACCGAACATCACGGAGAACCGCTTCGCCAACTCCTGAGGGACAGTAAATCGATATTTGATCACATGTAGTTCGTGATCGTATACTTTAAATAAATATATTATAGTCTTTATTTTCAATTTGCATCTGAATATGCAACTACATAAATATTAAACGTACCTTCAGCTCCAACAGCTCGGGTAATTGGCGCGTGGGCGCGGGGTGCTTCAGTATATTCGAGTAGAGCGCCTGCATCGCCAGCTCCATACTCAGCGCGCAGCTCAGCTTGTTGATCTCGCGCGCTTTACTCAATGTAGCCTTTATTATGTCGCCGTAGTCGTTGTAACACTGTTAAACAAAAAACACAAATTGTAATATAAGAAAATGGTACGTTGTGGAAACGACCGCTTTGCATGAAGTTGTCAATCGATTACAGATACTTATCGAACACTGTTAACTGCGCGGCTTATAATAAATAGAAATGTAACAAATCCGCAATTAGAACTTACCTTAATATAGTGTTTGAAGACGTCAGCGGCGCGCCGGATGGGAGCGACATTGTACACAATAAGCTTGCAGTACGCTGCGAGGAAGTTGCGACGCTTGTGGAGCTCCTCGATACGACGCTCGTCTTGACCGTCTGCAACACACAACTTACGTTACGTTCCCATCTATACTTACAACGACAGAGGCCGTTTGGTTATGTGAGACCTGATAATGACGTCACGGTGCTGTGCTATACCCAGCTCTTGTCAGAATGAGCTGTATAAGTATAACTAGTATTATGCGTAATTTAATATATTCTCAAATGGTCAAAACATAGTTATTCAAGCCTCACATAAATACCTCAAAAAATCATTAATAATTAAAAGCTAATATATCACCAAATAAATCATAAAATGTACTCATATGCATATTCTACCCTTGACGGCCCAGCACTTATGACTACGTTAGACCATGCAATCACTACCAACTACGGACGAGACGAGTTAACTCCGTAAAACAACAAAAACCTTACATGATATGTAGTTACAAAGCTTTAGAAAATGTTATTTCGCATACTCAGTGATACCACGATGGCGTGTTTAAAAATTGACCTACGACTCATGACAATGACGCAAACAAAACTCGTATACAGGGCACAAAACATGCTCAAATAATAACAAAACTGTGTTATAAGAAAATGATCCGAGACCGCGAGCGAATGTCGAATTTTGAATGACACGTTTCACCATGAAGAATTCCTAATTGGTCGATTGTGAACGTTGTAGGATGTTCTCGGATGCTTCGCCGTCGGTTTCGGATATTTAGAAGCGGTCGCGTCAATTTTCCCTTAGTAATGTTATGTTTGACACACCGTCGCGTGTCGAGAGACAAAAATATGCATTATTGCCGCGCGGCCGACCCCGGCGCTCGCGGACTCGCAAACCCTTGATCCATTACATCGTTAAACAAAAATTTGTATCTTTACAGACTTAAACAATAACAATATCATCCAACTCACAACTGAATCAGGGGTTTAACAAAATATGTAGATTTTGTTTCTTCGCCGTAAGAAGCGAACAACGGACCGAAGTAATCGTACGATTTTTTTGTTTTAAATTAGATTAATAACTTTAGTTCCAAAGGTAAATCTTCCTTTATTTCCTATTTCCAGACGCATCCGTATTATCAAAATATCATAATATAATCATATGAAGACCGTCGCGTCACCGTCAAATCGACGAGAACAAAACAGCGTGTTTGTCGTTCAGTCGTGATTTTAGTCCAGTCGATCGCCGCTCCTTAGCCGGGGTGGGTGTCCGCGCCATTACTAAGGTAAAATACGCCGACGTGTGATGAGTGCGAGCTTGTGCGGGATCTTACCAGACACGGGCACGGCACGGCACGGCACGCGCGACGCACACGACACGGCACGGCACAGCCGGCGTGGCGTGACATGCAACCAAACACGCACCGTTATGGCGCGGCCACGACCCCTAGCCGAGTCCCATCGACGTTTTTTTTTTTCTTTCAATATTACCTCATCACAACTTTTCTAGTGATTGTAGCAATAGGGTTGTTCTTGGTATGTTGTACATTGAAACATCGATGCGTACTCGGACGTCCAGTGTAAGGGGAGAAGAACGATGAGCGCCGCAGCGCGACGAATCCGCCGGCGGCTCGCGTCGCGCCGCGGGCGCGGCCGCGCGACTCACGCGTTACACCCTCGCGTCTTTATATATCAAATTCTCAACGAAAATAATGCATATTTTTTCTCCATGTTTGTTGTGTTTTAGAAAAGAGCACCGCAATACTTCAGAATCCAAATGTTACTATTTGTTTCTAGGATGAATTTCATAAAGAGTTTAAGTAACATTTCTAACAAATAATAACACTTCAAACTGATCACATCATATCCAATCAAAAGTAGATAACATATCCCCTTTACATAGAATAAAACTAACTCATAGGCATTATTTTGAAATCCAGTGCATTATTATTCCCCAACCAGTGTCCAAAATGCAATTTCATACCTGTTTTGAAAAATAAATACACATAAAAAGTAAGAAGAGTTGAACAAGTAGCTCAGCAGCATGACCACTTCCTGTTATTTTATAAAACAATCATAGTTGTTTTGTCACGAGATAAACATTCTAAATCATTGCTTTAATAATAAAACTGCAATATTATTACGTCGCCTTTTGTCATGAAAATCCGCTCGAATCCCAAACAAACAAACTAAAATCATGCTATCCTCCCATTCACAGGTTTAACGCAAAGTGGTGACTGATGAGTCCCTTTAATCCGTAACATAAATATTATATTTTGATCTTAAGAAAACTTATTTAAGATTAACAACAATTTAGTCCAATAATTATACTCATATCCTCGGCATAACGGCCAGGCGCCCGAACAAGAGTGTTAGCAGATACCACGCTAGAGTACATTTATAAAATTGTGAATCCAAATGAATAATGTGCTCGCAAAACACCCACCCACCAAAAAAAAAATGCCGTGCAGCAACTCCACTTACCGTAGTTATGTTGAACGAAGACAAACTCCTGTATGAAATCGTTTAGCATATCGCAGAGCTCCGTGTCCGGCTCGTAGACGAGCTGCCGCATCTCCGGCACGCCGTGGTGGTGTCGTGTCGCCAGGTGCTCCGCGAAGAATATCAGCAGGTCGCAGATACTAGTATACGCCTGGAAAACGATTATTTTTATTATAACTGCTGTAGTTTCGTATATACCTATATAATTATATTCAAAGGCATTTTTCTAAATATGAGTCAAAAAGAGTGTTCTGTGGTTAAAAATGTCAAGCTAACAAAGAGATAAACGCGTATAGCGAACGTTTATTAGGTAAATGGCTTTTCAAACTGAACCTAATTATGGATGTATAAATTTGAACCTTATTCTGTACTAAATAAGATTGCTTTCACCAATAATACACATTTTGCTTTATACTGGAAACAATTTTAGGGGGGGCTGTAGCACATCTCGAGTGAGATCAGGCTGTCATGTTCCACTAATTGCAGGCCAGTTGCTTTTCTTTCATTGGTGAAACGTGACAGGTTGTCCCTCGATATTAAAATGGCAGCATTATTTATAATCTCAAATGCGGCCGATGTTGACGCTGCTAACTAGCATGCAGCGGGTGTTGTGATCGTTGTGAGAGAGGAAAGAGAGTCACCTCCTCGCGCAGGTCTGGCGTGGTGCCGTGCGCGACGATGTCCTTGCAGAGCGCGCAGTAGGCGTGCAGGCGCTCGCGCAGCGCCGCCGCCCCCGCCGCCGCGGCGCCGCCCGCAGCCAGGCGCTCCTCCAGCTCGTGCAGCGACCACAGCACCGAGTAGAAGCACGACCGCACC
Organism: Polylopha cassiicola; assembly: GCA_038024825.1. Classification (NCBI taxonomy): domain Eukaryota; kingdom Metazoa; phylum Arthropoda; class Insecta; order Lepidoptera; family Tortricidae; genus Polylopha; species Polylopha cassiicola. Next base: position 5,644,494 of record CP149044.1, on the reverse strand, counting down.
ACGTACACCAGCGCCTGCACACATTATTACGTCACTGTTCACTGTTTAGGTACTACTACCATCACATCTGTGTGTGTATGTGTACCAAGGTGCCTTTGAGTGCTTGCATACCATTGTTGTCAGCGTAGCGGGTTGAGTCGAGTTCAATTCAAGATGTAAATGTCTATTTGCATTCACATTAAACTTTAAATTACTCGGAATTGGAAGAAACCCCTTAAAAAGATGTGCTAATTTCATATTAAATTTTGTACAATGGGATCAAAGAATAGTTTGCAAAAAAAAGTCTGAGGAACTTTTCATCATCTCAAATACATATATTTTATATTTGTACTAAATTTTATTATATAATTAGTTGGTACATTACCTGCGATGGCATCTCTGTAGGCTTGAGACACTTGGGCAGGTCCTCGGCGAGCGAGTCCCAAATGTCAGTGTCATTGAGGTTGTGGCACATGTACATCACAGACACCTTGCGCAGAGAGTTTATCACGTTGAACGTCTCATCTGCATCAGGCTCCTCACCCTGTTTAATAAAAAATACAAAATTAATACATGTATATCATGTACTATTTGGATATTTCAACAAGCTTTCTAAAAGATGCTATTTTTAAATTACGTTTCACTTTAAAAATCCCAGTCTCCACATAATGGAATTTGTATTACATAATTTACGTCACCTGATGACCTACGAGCAAGTGCTGTCATCTACGTCATCTAGCTGATACGACGATAAATAATAGTTGATCTTACCCCTTCAAGCAAAGAGCGAAACTCGTCGATGGCCTCCTTGTACCGGTTGACGCACATGTCGGTGATGGTGGCGCGCGCCACGCTGCAGCGCGAGTGCACGGCGCACTGCGTGCTGCACAGGTACTCCAGCGTGCGGCCGCACGTCTCCAGCACCTCGGCCTCCGTCTGCACGCCCACGATGTCGCGAAGCTTGTTCAGTAGAAGGGTTAGATTCTGAAAAGACCGAATTAGTGTCGTTAACAAACATAAATTGTTAACGTTAATTATTGTAACATTATTATTATTACCTTCGAAGGATATATATATTTAAAAGGCAGTTACATGACTGAAATTTCAAATATCTTGCAAAAATAAAACGAGACTTTGGAGTGAACTTACCGCCTCTTGCCGCTGTGTGGTGTACAGGTCGAGGTCGAAGTACTGAGGAATGGCTACCAGATTGGTAAGTTTCTCGGGGTCAGCGCCGAATTTATCGAGCAGCGCCGGTAATGTCACCACGAAATGAGCTGTCATCCGGCTGCGGTCGTCGCTCACCACCTGCACACGAGATAATCACTAAAGTCACCAATAGCTTCATGTTACAACTTATGATAATGCATGATATTAGTCAATAATCATTTTCGCGGTATTAATAATTAGGTGAGATCTGTAGTTTAGCCGCGAATCATATTGGGACACTTTTAATATCCTTAACTTGTAGTACCTTTGCTTGTTCTTTAGACAGCGCGGGCTGGTGCTTGCGCGCGGCGGCGCGGCCCACGGGCGGCTCCCCGGAGCCCGCCTGGCGCACGCAGCACACCATCAGCTCGATCAGAGAAGACTCCTGCAAAAAATACATTCATATTATTGTTTGAACTTCTACCGATACTGAAGCAATAGTTTTTATCTGTCAGATGAAGTTGCATATGCCATATATGCAGCAGATGTTAAGTCGGCGGAATATTTTATCAGTATTTTAATAAAACATGAAAAGTCATGCTTACAATATCGATTAATTATCTATTGACTGCGCAACTAGGATCCTTCTGTCTTTGCTTAAAATAACTGGTTAACTCACATTGTCGACTCACACACTACATTGTTTAATATACCTGTCTGTTGTCAAGCGCCTCCTCGCCAGGACCAGGCTCTTCCAGGAGCAGGTCCGTCATGCACTCCCAGTCCTTCATCATGGGATTGGACTCTATCAGCGAGTCCACCAAGTACGCGCCGTGCTCGTGCAACTGCACAAAGATTTCATTTAATATGTTATATGTAGGTCAGACATAAAAGTAGTTCATGTGCCAAAAGTTTTTAAATATTATTCAAATTTAAATCTTATTAGGATAAGCGTAGGTCTAATTATATAGCTCAAGTATTTTTTAATACATAATATATGGTTCTTGGATAGTCAGAATAGCTAAGTATACAGATCTCGAGACTGTAAAATAAACAACACAATAAGGAACAAATAGGATTAGATTAATAATTGCGCTGTTAATTACGCAATGGAAAAAAAACTACTACAGCTGTTTCCAATAGGATCAGAATGTATTGTGATAATCCATAGCTTATATACCTCTGATTCAATGAAGAATTGCACCAGATCCCGTATAAGCGGCGTGTTGGGCAGGCGCTGCTTGCCGCGGCGCGAGCGCGTGGGCGCGGCGCTGGTGTCGGCGCGGAACAGGCGCACGTTGAGGAACTCCCCCGCCGCCGCCGCCACCGCGCGGCACGACGAGTACACCAGCTCGTACACGTTCTCGCAGTCCTTGTCCGTTAGGACGTCCGGGTGCATTCTGGAAACGGGTGTTATATGAAATACGCCACTTTTCAATTTGTCAGTAGTGGGTAGGTTAATATAAAAATGTTAGTTAGACCCCCAGTGGCACTCGAACCCACACCTAAGCCTTTACGCGCGGTTTCGTGCATTCAACTACACTGTAGGCGCCACCGTGTCATATGGGGTTCTCGATTTTTTTTACACTTGTCTTGGTACAAATATCATAAAACTAATGATTCCACCCATTTACTCTCAATTGTAAGAGATAATTTTTTTCAGGGGGTTTTTCTTTTCTTACTTTAGTATAGCGATGACGAGCCTGACTGCGTGCACGGCGACCTCTGTCTCCTTGTCCAGCGACATGGCGACGATACGGTCCTTGAACTTAGACGTAAACAACTCGAGCTTGCCCTTCAGCTCCTCGCACGAATACAGCGGCTGCAGCGCCTGCAGGCAGCGCAGGCGCACCTCGCCCACCTGGCAACCAATGAAATTTTTGCTCCAATGGGAAAATCAAATGATATGGGTCACTGTTCTTCACTAGTTTCACATACCCATGAGGGACAAACTAAAAGTATCCTTAAAAAATATACGAACAGCAAAGTTTGAATAGCCCAGGCCAAACTTTCACATTGATTATTGACAGATATACCTATCAATCAAGACATTGGTCCAGATTCATATATTATGTACTGCAACACAAACAAAATCCAGTCAAACTTTAATTATAAAATCAAGCAGTTACCTTTAATTTGATTACAATTTATATAGGATACTGTGTTTTATAAGATTTTGAAAATGGATATACCTTGTCATGCAGAGTCCACCCTATGTACTTGAGATACAGATCGTCGAGGAAGTGCGCGGGGAACTTCTCCATCCAGATGCCTATCTCAGCCATGGTGATGGCTCTGATGTCGGGCAGGGTATCCCTGAACACACAAAAACAATTTATTAAGAACAAAGCACAACAACAAACAGCTTATCATACATATATTTTAGGAATTAAACATTATGTACAATAAAATAAAGCATAACTTAAAAATAATCCTAGTAAGATATTGACACTTGACCCCCATAGTCAATATGAAAAAAATACACACAGAAACTGTTAAATTTGTATCTGGCTTTCCTCTACTGACCTGTATCTGTGCACAAAGACAGACTTGAACATATATGAGAGCATATTCTTGATTTCTTCCATGTTTTCCTCAAGCTCCTGTCTCTTAGCCACCAAAACCTCAAGCCTTTCGGAGGCTCTTTTGTCTCTCGCCTTTAACCGTTCAGCCTCATATTGCCGCAAGCAGTTGTCACAGTTAACACTAGTTAACAGAGCTACATCTACTAATGCTGTCATCAGCTTCATTACTGTAACAATTGTAATTTCAAAATGTGATATCTATATGTGACTATCATAAAAATTATAGAAAATTAGAAATAATTGTGATGAGCAGAAAAGATGAAATAGCAGAAACATACTAATATTTTTTTAGTGCATATAAAAAAGACCTTACCAGCCAGAGTAGCAGTATGTCTGAAAGCTCGCACTTGTGAGTCAGAGAGTCCAGTTAGCAGTGATATAATATTATCCATCAAGTACTGGTCGTAGATAATAGAATACTGGCACATCTTCACTAGAGTCTGGATAAACTCACAGAAGTTAGCACGAAATTTCTTCCAAGTCTGCCCTGACATTATCAATGGATATTCTCCACTTTCCTGGAAAAAAATACATTTATATTAAACAATTACAGATTAAACAATACAATATTCAAGTATTCATAGTCTTACTTTCATAACTAATACAGTAATAGATTATTCTACGAACCTCATCAAATTCTTGTGTCATCTTCTTGATGATAAGTGTGTGATCCATCTGTGCCATGTCAGGTGTAACTTTCCCTCTACAACCTGAAGAGTTGATGAAGAACTGCATCAGCTGCACTAAAGCACATTCTCGGTTGCTCTTATACTGCTCAATCCACATGTCCACTACTTGCTGCTCACAAGAAGAAATAAAATTATTAAACAATCATCATTCTTTAGTAAATAGTTTGACATTGCAAGAGAAAAATCTGAAAATGACTTACATTAATTGCAGTCTTATTGAACCTAAGAATATTGTACAAGCTATTTTCATCATCTCCTGGCAGTAGCATCGGAGGCGGCGAATAGGCTGGCGGAGGTGGCGCTCCCCGACCGCGTCCACGGCCCCTACCGCCGCGCCCTCGACGTCTCAGTGGAGGCGGTGGTGGAGATTCAGCCAGTCGACCTACATAACCTCCATCACCTCCACGGCCTCTACTGCGAGTTATGCGCTTCGTAGGTGCCGGGGATGGAGACCGGAAGTCATCATCATCTATATGAGAATCTTCCTCTTCTCGCGGCGCTTCTACTGCTGTAGAATTCGCAACTGTCCCCATATTGAAGCCAGAGTAGTTAACATTCGGTGTTTCCGGCTCGTGCACGGACTGGCCTCCATAGTCCGTCATAGGAGTCGCCGGAGTCATGGGGTTCACGTACTCCGGAGGAGGATCATCCATCCGGATACGTTTCCCGCCACGACGATGCATTTTGTAGTCGTAGCGATTTAGGAATAGTTAACAGAACGTTTATCGTCTTATTGTGCACTTTACATGGTAAACTCTCTTGGTCACTACCTATAATAGATATAGCAGTCTTCTCAAAACCTTTTATTGATTATCGAAGAGAAACAAATAGACGTGGAGGGAGAGGACGCTAGAGTAACCGGAGCAGCCATAACAAAAAATGTACCCACAGATTAAGTAAATAATTATGTTTAATGTTTATGATCGTAGAGCGATTCGAGTAGACGTACCAAAACAACCAACCGGATATTTTAATATCGAATCGGTATCTGTGTATAATATCACTCTACACTGTCTATGGTATCTATTTTTATCGGTTCATGACCAAGTTCAATGACAGCATCACTATTTTTTATGCAGCTAGCAACACAATCTGTGAGCTGTCATATTTCCGTTCGGATCGGATGATTTTTGGATTTACCCAATTTTCATACAAATAAGTGTAAAATAACTATAAAATGGCCAAGAAGACTTACGATTTATTGTTTAAACTGCTTCTCATCGGTGACTCAGGCGTGGGCAAAACGTGCATTCTATTCAGATTTTCAGACAATCATTTCACAACTACTTTTATATCTACAATCGGTATGAACCATTTTTACATTTACTAAAAATACCTCCCGGCCTTATTTTCTCCGAATCAGCGATTATTTAGTGTTAGATAAAATGTTTCGAGATAAAGTGCTTTTTAGTAATATAACGCAGATATAGCTATAATAATTATTTTTGAGTATTGAAGACAAGTTCCTAACTGAGATATGTCTTATTTTAAATAAAAACGTTTTATAGGTATTGACTTCAAAATCAAGACAGTGGAGCTCCGAGGCAAGAAGATCAAGTTGCAGATCTGGGACACGGCTGGGCAGGAGCGCTTCCACACCATCACCACCTCCTACTACCGAGGAGCCATGGGCATCATGCTTGTCTACGACATAACTAATGAAAAAACATTTGATGACATTGTCAAATGGCTCAGAAATATAGATGAGGTATGGACTATAGTATACACACCTCGAGCAAAACTCTAAATGTTTACTTTCATTGTTAAATTATATATCTATTGAAAAGTTCTTCTTGAAGGGTAAACTGTCTAGAAAATCAGATTATGACTTACGAATGCAAAGAGAATATATTTCATAAATCAACTGTGCTCATATGTATAATATGTAAAACAAACCAATAATTGTTAAAATTATTAAGTTGAAATATACGTAGGGCTGCTTATTTCTTGTGAATCATTACTAAATTTATAACTGACACATTAGGAATGTGTCACAATATTAATTTTGATAACACAGCATTACTAACTCTGTAATCCTGATAGCTAATTTATTGGTTCCTTATAATAATTATTTTTTCTATTTTACTTAACCTAAAGAACGTAGCAATTTGTTATCTCATTGTTTACAACTATTATTATACCTTGGCTACACCCACAAGCTAACTGTGACCTCAAGGTCAACTTATAGATAATGAGTATTCTTATGACAATTGCCAAAAACATAAATTCCCATTTTGTATATTTACATGTTTTTATTGAAAACAAGTTTTGGCGTACTTTAAAATAAGCATTTTCAATGTTTTAATATTTGATTATGTATTTCAGCATGCAAATGAGGATGTGGAGAAGATGATCCTTGGCAATAAATGTGACATGGAGGAAAAGCGTGTCGTCAGCAAGGAACGCGGTGAAGCGGTAAGCAATGCTACATTACATTATTTCTATGTAGTAAAACTCACTTATACTCCTCTTTAGGGCAGAATTTTACACTCTTTCCATTTGTTTGGATTGAATAGGCTCCAAAACTACTGGGCCGATTTGAAAAATTCTTTCACTGTTGGGAAGCTACACTATTCCCGAGTGACATAGGTAAAAAAAGAGATCCGTGCAAAGCCGGGGCGGACAGTTAGTAAAATATAAAATGATCATGTTTCCTTCTCAGAGACTCAAAATATCTAACTACTTACCAAATTCAATTAAATAGAACAAGTTCAGTGTAAAGAAGTAACAGACAAATTTACATTCACATCTATTAAATTAGTAGGGATAGAACATATTAGTGTAGTTAGTGATTGCTCCAATATAAACAAGTCCTGAAAGTCTAGTTATAGACACAATACAAAATAGAACATACCTAAAATGTATAACCCTGTGGTTATACATTTTTAGGTGATGGTTGAATCAATTAGCGAGTATGATTTGATAATGGATTGTGAGTGTGGGCTTTTATAGCATGACTCATGATGCGATGGCTTATATGTACTCTATGAAGGATGTACTTATTATATACTGGTGTTGTTCCATAAACAGGGAAAATGTAGTTACACAACCCATTACCTTTGTTAATTGCTTGTATAAAATCATATAATATTCAATATTTTCCTTGTACATAATTATAATCACCATATGATCTTGTATATATAAAAATTAATATCTGATAAGCCAATCCATTCCTTGAAAATAACTATTAATTTATAAATTATTACCTAGTGACATTCTGCACAAATAAAATCGCTATACTGATGGTCTATACTGAACTAATTGTTCTAAATTTATCACTGATACACAAGAATGTTCTATGTATTGAACCGTGTGTAATTCCCGTAATGGAATTGTTGATGGAGCAAGTTTGTGTAGTTCCACACTACGTCGTGAATATTACTACAAATTGACTGTGGGTAGTCTTAATAATAATATGGATCTCGCTCGCACTGGATCCATCCACGGTATACAGTATTCCATGTACCGTATATAATACCTACTTATGACTGAAAGCTGTCATTCTGGCTGAAAATTATATACCTAAACTTAGCTAATTTTAAACCACGTGATATTATCTCGGCATTGCACTATCACCAACGATTATTTATGTTGATTACATAAGTCATACGATCATTGGCTATGTAATAGCATTCATCATCTTATCATATCTTTAAAAGCGACATCGATTTCGCCGTCTATGCGTGTTATTCTTGTTTGTTGTAATAGGTACGATCTCATTTTCGTACAAAAGGAAGGTAGTTGAGAAAGCAATACATATCGATGGAAGTCTATTAAGTATTCACGGTCAGGTTTACGACACACGCCCTCGCCCGCCAGTAAATGTACGCGGAGCATAAAACGCGCCTAAATAATTTACACCACTCACACTTTTATCGACATTGCCTATATATGCCTAAACAAGTCTAATAGCATTTACGTAATATATACTGTAGGGCATTTATGTTTGAACTTTGAAGTGATGATGCATTAAGGGAACAATAATAGAATGCATTATTTTTAAACTAGAATGAACACTAAGTAGACCATATAGGTACTTATGTAACAAATTATGTGTATGCTTTAAAAAGCGCTGTTCAAATATGGACCGTGTTAAACGTTCGTGTGTTAACCCACAAAAAATCGGGTTTTGAGTTATGAATGCAGTTTTATTAAATAGATCATGAGGAATACGGCAGTGCAATCCATTTTGTTAAAAAAAAATCGTAGAATATTCTAGAGCACAAAATTGGTTATTGCTTTTTTCCTATGTCAGATTTGTATTTTTGCATTAATGTGTTAAGCCACATATAACACATTATTGCTTATTTCCCATGTCAGATTTGTATTTTTGCATTAATGTGTTAAGCCACATACCTAACACATTAATGCAAAATTCTAATTTGTTGTTTTAAAACGAATAGGTAAACTGTACCTATACATATTATTATGCACTAATTTTTAGAAAATGTAATAAAATAAACAACTAACGCATTAAAACTTTAATGTAAGTACTTATTTATTTAAAGTTTTTATTGTTGTATAACATGTATCAAATAACATTATAAGTTCTGCTAAAAATGAGAAATAGGTACAAGTTAACACTTAAATAATATTTCAATTAAGTACCTACTTAAAAATATTATCCAACTTATTTTTATATTATTATTATTTTTATCATATTAAATAAAATATTTTAGGGTTACGTATCTTAAAAGGAAAAAAAATAACCCTTACAGGATTACTTTGTTATCTGTGTGATCCTTTACCTCAGTAACGCGTGGAGGTAGGTATCAAACTAAAATTCATAGTAATATCAAATACTCAGGACTACCGTCCCTTGAAATTGTAACATAATCACAAAAAAATCGCCAACGCAATCAAAAGAACCGCCGTTTATGCCGCGTCTGACAAAAGTTTTCAACACTCGCTAGGGAATCAAAACCTATAGGGTACTCTTCGTGAACTCAGGATCTTGAATTAATTTAGTAGGTCCGAGGTAACGTCATATAGCACGGATAAAGAAAAAAATACGAAAACCATACATTTTAATGACATCATTAAAACATATATACCTACAGGTTATTTATAGTACGGAACCCTTGGTGCGCGAGTCTAACTTACTCGATTTTTTTTTATAATACCTATACATCATTAGATTTGAACGTGTGTGATAAAAATTAGAGTATTACACACAATAATATTATAGAATTTACGAATTGTCGCCACAATTTAACAACTCTTCGAAAAATGGTGGTAGGTGGTTTATTAACTTTTTAGGTACGGAAGTATATATTATTGGTTTAATTCAATATGATAAAATAATAATAATAAATCAATTTGGTTAAGATTTTTAAGTAATTGACTTAATATAAGTGTTAACTTGTTGTACCTATTTCTCATTTTTAGCAGAACTTACAATTTAAATAGTTAGTTATTTAAAACATGTTATAACAATAAAAACTAAATAAATAAGTACTTACATTAAAGTTTTAATACGTTAGATGTTTATTATTTTACATTTTCAAAAAAATAGTGTAAAATATATTCATTATAAAAGAACAAATTAGAATTTTGCATAGTGTTATGTGGCTTAGCACATAAATGCTAAATGTAATAAACCTTATAGCCGTTAAGCATTAACCATTTTTCTGCATTTTCTATTTAATTATAAATGTATTGAAATAAATACATTTATATCCTAAATCTATGCACTTCAACAAAAAAAATGATACCACATAACAATATTTTTTTTCTTAAAATAAGCTGAAAAAGAAGAATGTTCTCAAAAAACTTTAAACGCCGATATCTCAAAACTACCTCGGTGTGGGTTGACACATGAATGCATAACACGGACCATATATTGCTTACATACTTACTCAAAACTGCATTTAATATAAGATACCTTTTATACATAAACTTAAATCTTTTATTAACAGTTTATAAATAAATGAGAACAAAACCATCAAACCACTACGTAAACCTTGTCTCTTTAGAACAAGGTTACATTTGTACGTACCTCTGAGCCTCGTCATTTCATCATCATCATCATCATCATCAGCCCGTCGCAGTCCACTGCTGGACATAGGCCTCGTCATTTAATTATGTAAAAATAAATAATCTAGTTTAAGTTAAATAATACCTATAAGTGACAATCCTGTATACATTTTAATAACAATTTACATTAACTGGTAAAAGATAGAAAATTCTTATTTGTTTGTAAAGACCCATTTATTTCGAGGTACAATTTACTGTAAATTAACATGTTACCCTGTCGGTTTGTGCAGATAGCGCGCGAGCACAGTATCCGCTTCATGGAGACATCCGCCAAAGCCAACATCAACATCGAGCGCGCCTTCAGCGAGCTGGCCGAGGCCATCCTCGACAAGACGGCGGGGCGCGACGCCGACGCGGACCACGCGCGCATCGCCGTCGAGCGCCGGCCCTCGCGCGCGCCCCCCGCCCGCGCCTGCTGCTCTTAGGCCGCCGCACCCGCCGCCTAGCCGACAACACGCGATCGGACTCTTCCACAGTGCCCACTTGTACCTACATTCATAGATCACACTCGTCGCTCGAGTGTTTATAGAAATAGCGATCTATGACTGCGGGCCTCGGACTGGTGATCACGTAAATGGGTATCGTTTTTGTTATTTCGGAGCGGTATACTGACTCTGGTGGTTATGCTTCTGTTTTCAAAACATGTGAACTCCAACTGCTGTAAGCGTTGCGTCCCTTTCACTCGGTTATTACGGGAGAAAGGGAAGCGATCTAAAATGTATCGCCGTGTAAGTCTCCTCGTATTATGTCGTAAACAAAGCGGCAATACGTCATATTTTGTACTAATCTAAACCCAAATCACCAAGTCTTATAATGTTAAACGTAAATTATAAAGTGTACAAAACGCGGCTAATGTACGTCGTCCGGTGGCGTATCGGGATCGGCTAGAATCTCCGCGGCTCGCTCGCTAATCGCCTCAATATTAATTACTTTAGACTCGCCGGTCGTCGGCCGGCATTGATATTCATAAAAAATAAATTTCCGACCATGTCTTATTTAACTTTAGCTTAAGAAATAAATACAGTGATATATTACCAGTGGCATGTCGATGAGTTTAATAATTTAGCGGCAGCGGGCGGGCGCCAGCGCAGTGCTCCGGCACTCTCGGGTCGTAGCTTTCGATATCGTGTTTATATTGAAACTCGCTGTATAGGTATTATGTAAATTCGCTTTGTGTTCACACATAAGAGCTTGCGGTACAGTGGAGTCAATCGTCTAGTCGCATAATAATTTCGGTGCAAGGACAAAAACGTAGAAACCTTGCAATAATCTCATTTCTAACTTTCTCTGCTATTTCAAATATATGGAGTACTAAAATGTCGTGCGGTGTTAGATAATTAGTGGTAATTCTGTGGTAAATTGCAACATCGGTTTATGTATATAAGTGTTCAGTGAGTAGACGCGATTATGACTTGAACGGGTGTCAGTGACGCGCACTGTAAGAAAAGACGAATGTTAATCTTAGCATACTCTATGTTTTTACATTTTCCTAGGCTATTCGTATTCATATTTAACGAGCAATATTCAATTACTTAACAAGATATTCGTCCCCATATCATGGCAATCTGTTAACAAATGACCTTTCGGTAACGCATTCAATTTTATTTCTTAGTGATGCATGAAATATTTTTTTATTATTCTTATAATTTTAACTGTGAAAGATGTTTACACAGGAGTCTCAAGCGCACTTTTTACAATTTTATTATATCGCTGTTTGTACCGCCGTTGTTTTTGAACTATGAACTGACTGCAATGGAGTAGTGCAATATTTTTTGTGGGGATTGTCACGGAGGCTCTTTTTGTTTGCAATCATTATTTTTATACTCCGACCAGTAGACTGTTACGTACCTACCTATTAATTCAATATTCTATAACTGACAATTTTACTTAATAATAGGTCACGTTCAATATATACCTACGAGTACTATAATTACGTACCTAAAGTAATAGTTTACTTGTCGGAGACGATATAAAAATAGATCTTATTAATAATATGAAGTGTGACATGGGCAATTATAGGATTAAATTACGGATTACAGTGGGGTATACACTTAGATCATGATTTGTTACTCAAACAGCAATGTAACTATATTTTACGAATGCATGTTATACTTAATTTTGTTGTAATTAGTCGGGCCAGGGAGGTGGACTAGCTTTGCACTAGCTTATTTAATATTCCTGGTCGAGCTATCGTTACTTAATTGTGTGAAGTTGGTGGAACAACATATCGGAGAAGCAATACCATGCGAGTAGCGTGCGCGCTTGATCCACGGGCGCTGCATTCATATTATTTCAACGCAATTAACTGGTTCCTGTTAAAAATAATGCGAAATCGAAGCAATGTAACCGCCATTTTTAATAGGGACCCCGAGTGATAGATTGTATTAGTAATTAATTATACGGTAACATTATTGTACGTTGAATAAATAAATCCTATTTTATCGTACGGTGTATGTGTCGTCGGTTTTTACCTGCTTTTATAAATAAACATCGGCATTGTATATTATGTTCATATTAAACTACCTATCGTAATTGGTCGTATTATTTCCCTTCCTTAATGATATTGTTGTAATCGAGACGCATTGTTTGTTACTGCTTAAAGCTTTAATTTGTTAATTAATGAGTTCTAATCCTTGAAAAAACAAAAACACGTTTAGTCATTTTAGGAGTAAACAACAATGAACATCCTTTTGTGTCGGACGAAAATAGAACTTACGCGTTCATGATTAGAACTATAATAACAAGAACACATTTTGTTATGTTATTGGGATAAAGAGCCCTCTAATTAAGTAATTCTTCCAAGAGCGACGGTGGGTTATCAGAGGTCGAGCTGTATCGCGTACGCGGGGCCAGTAGCTCTCGGAGGAACAAACGGTGCTGTCGTGAAGTAAGTGAATCAATAATTGATCATGGGGGTGATACGTGGTGTGATCCTGTTATGGTGTTTGCAGTTAGCCGCTTTTACTAATCGTAAGTAAATGATATCTCTAGATCTATATGAACCTATCCTTGTCAGTTGTCGATGTTAGGTAGGTATATTAGATTCATAAAAACTTACGTTATTGCGTTTCGTTTTCATAATTTCCTGTGGGAACAAGTACAGATTAATAATAATACTTACCTACCTATTAATACCAAATTGTTCTTAATGCTATCTTACATAAAATACATAGGTAAAGGTAATTACTGAACAAAATCTCCCTTCCTAGCTCCGTCGACGCCGTGCGTGTTTGAGCTAGAATGTAGAGAATGCGTGCCGGACAACATGCCGCTGGTGACGTCACACAGCGCCGCCGCCGGTGTGCTGACCGCAGCGCCCGGCGACGAGGTAGCCCTGGCCTGCCGCGGCGGCAAGTTCCTCGCCTACCCGCTGCACGACACCGTCACCGCGGTGTGTGAGGCCGGCCGGCTGCGTGTGGCCACCGACAACAAGCTCCGGCACCTGCTCGAGATGGGCTGCCAGGAAAATATTTTTGAAGACGTGCTGCATCAGGTAATTTTTATTGACCTCGCTAAATTCGCAAATAAAATGTTATTTGAGTATTGAGTAGATTTTGGTCAATTACCGGCTGATAGATGTCGTTACCTAACTTACCTAGGTAGGTAGGTACCGTCGTAGCAAAGAAATCAATCCGAATTCGTTTCTCTGCAGTCTACCATGTTCATTCATCTTTTATTAAGTTATTTTTAATTAATTACTCATTGCAGGTGGAACACTGTCCCGCGCCGTATCAAGGGCGCGCGTACCAGATGCAAGAGTCCCACGGCACGCGGCACCTCGCCACGCTCTGCTTCGACGAGGACCGCGCGCTGGCGCTGCGCGTGCACGCCTCCAGTGCGCCGCGGAACCACCTCGCCATGCCGCCGCACGACGACCGCCGCGCGCCGCTCAGCCTCCTCGGCAACTTCAACCACATGTTCGACGCTAAAACCCGCAGCGACGCTGAAAAACTCTACTCCGACGACGTCCGTCTCAACAAGAGACTGCACGAACTCTTCAAGCATGACCGTATCACCTTCGCCGGACAGACGCTGACGTCCGGCAAGCTACTCCCGAGCCACTACTTCGACGATCAGAACATGCGCGTCTCCGACTTCGTCTCCAACAGGGTGGCGGCGTGGAGCAGCGTCGTGCAGGGTAACCTGCATCACCTCCACCACGACGTCGCTAAGTTCATGAAGCTGACCCGTCCTCGGACCACTCTGGACGTGTACGCGGGCACGCACGGCGTGTTGACGCTGCGAGCGGGACAGGCGCGCCCGGCGGTATACCTCAAGCCTGGCCGGTTCCCTGTACCTAAATACATCTGGACCGTTATCCATGATAGACAGAATGAGAAAGCCCTAGCTGTGGTGGTACTCAATGATCCGTTCATTGCCGTCAGCGAGATTAGAGAGGCCGTATTCTGTGAGAGTACTTGCGGTAAGGTGTCATGGATCCACGAGTTGCGCCGAAACAGGAACTATGAGATTCCCACATACGGTCTAGTGTTCTGCTGCGGCGTACATAATTTCACTAATATAGTCCCGGAAATGCCGAGAGATATCGTTGCCAACGTTCCAGTAGGAAATGCTGGCATGCTCACTGATTCTCTTGTGTAACTAAATAAATCTAGTGATTAAAATAAGTAAATTCATTATTATTGGTAATTTTAAACTTGTTTAAGAAAAACAATGAATAAGAGAAGAGTTTTATTAAAAATATTATTACAGAATATCCATTTCACCACTCCCTTAATCCTTTCCAGCAATGATAGTCAGGTGTCGGTCAATCTCCACCTCTGGCAACACCCTGTAAATCAAATAAGAATACATATTTTTAAAAATGCATATGCTTACATTTTGCCCATCCCATCCTTTTTCTACTTTTTTCTACTAAAGTTACATTAAACAATACTCACTGGAACTTGGGGTGGTCAGCACTGACGACTCCAACCTCGATTTCAGAAGCCTTGAAATCGACAGAAAGTACTTGCGCGAGGCAGGTGATAGCAAGCTGAATAGCGTCATCGTCAGAAAGATCAGTACGCTTTTTCAACTTCTTCTCGAGATACGCATTAGCATCAGTCGCCTTAGCACCCGCGGCCGCCGCTTTATACGAGCAGTAGTAGCCAGACGGGTCAGTCTTGTACACAGATGGACCCGCCTCCGAGTCATATGCAATCAGCATCATGCCTGAAAAAGAGTTTGATATAGGTATGGCTGCCTGAGCTAAGCTTATGCATATATTGAAGATAGATATTATTTTACTGTTTTTAAGTACATACCTATATAATGTCTACATGGTCTCTCTGCTTGTATTAACAGTGCTATTACAAACATTGTGAATTACTACTTTTTGTCTTCTTCATAAATAGTGTCATTTGTAGAATAACCACAATTCAGATTCAGTTTCTGTTAACACTACTCTACGTCAAAGTTCATGCACAACTGAGTCTAAAAAGTATAAAATGTTGCAACTCACTGCATCCAAGTGGCCTCATCTCTGCATTCTGCGTGTAGACCTGCGATATGTCTGCAATGCGGCGGCAGAGGACATGGACTGGGATCTCAGTACCATACTTATACTGCCAATTGGCTGCCTCATAGCGGGCACGCTGTACCTGTGACTTGCTGTCAGCTGAAAATTGAAACAATATTATGTACTATTTAATATAATTTTCATAATGTTCATTGTTTTTAAATTTTTTCACAAATGTATGTGGCTACAAGTTTTGAATTAGCCATTTAAATGAGTTATTAAACCAAGGATAGAGGTTTTAATAAGATACTTACCAATCATGCCAGTCATAACACATCCAATACTGTCTGTAATTGGGAACAAATGTGTGACAGAAGAGGGGTCCAGCAGACGGTCAGGCACCTTGCGCTGTGCCGCCACCACCGCCGCCGTCGCGCCGCGCAGCGCCACCGACGTTAAGCCACCTTGGTTAATCGCCTTTAACGCATACTCTGCAAGTCATCACAACAAATATAACAAAATGCTGCTGTCGAGAAAATATCTTAATATCAATACATATATATTTTGGTTAATGTTTCTGATTAATGGCGTTAATGAGACATAGCTACATGGAACTAGATGCTGACTGTGGGATTCTTTTCATAGAAATTATAATGTCATTGGCACATAAGGTTACTTGAGCAAATAAATATTTTTTTATTAGGTAATAAATTATTCTAAGGTGATGATGAAGTATAAGTACTACCTACATAGGGGTAAAATCGTATTCCAACACGTTCAATGACTTACAAATAGTAAATTATAAGTTAAAAACTAAGAAAGTTATAACCACTTACCGACTTGATAAAGTCTACCTTCCGGCGAGAAGATGGTAATATGTCTGTCAAAACCTGCGCTACTTTCGCGTGCCATTATTTAATTATAAAAGAATCTCTAAATTCGATAGAATTATTAGCCTAAAATGGATTTTTGTTTGACAGCCGCTAGGAATGACAAACGAAACGCTTCAATTTTCCCTTTCTCATCGCGAGTTTTTACAATGTCATCCAGTCACATTGTTTTAACCAATAGGCGAGCTTAGTAGTGTGTAATGACCAATAATAATAGCAGAAATATTTTGTAGGACTCTGTAACTGAAAACTGTCCTACTTTTTTGTATTTAATGCTGTATTTTCCTTTGAAAAACAAATATAGTAATTCCCTTAATATTTCAATATTCATAACGTTTTTTAATTTAATTATTTTAAGTAAAAAGATGCTACAGAAGGAAATCATTAAATATATTACTTCTGGCAATGTTTATATTTTTTTCGTTTGACGTTTAGCGGCCGTTAATTCACTTTGTCTATGTCCTCAGTTGAAGTTTGGGTAGTGGATAGTGGGGTTGTGTGCTTTTGAATTTTGATTTCAATTTTATTTCGTAGCCAATTTCATTTATTTCCTTAGTTTTAAAATAAAGAAGTATTGTATCATATATTACTTACTCCTAGCAACGATTAGGTATTATTTTTCGATTATTAAACAGAGGATTTAGGGGATAAAATGCAAGAAACCGTTACAACCGCGCCGGAGCGCAAGTCGCTGCTATCTTCATTCCTGGAAGTCCTGGAGGCACAAGGCAAGCAGGCGGCAGCAGACCGTCAGCTGCAGGATGAGCGTTATCGACGCCGTACGCAACGTATCCTCGAATATCACGGTAAGCAGAAAAAACAAATAATCGTTCCCATTCCATATTGGGACCAAATTCGATATTACATTCAAATGTTATCAGCCCCAGTCTGTTCACTCTGCTAATAATATTTACATAACGATAATGGTAATGGTTTCCATTTTTGTATGGTTTTTGATATTATCGCGCTTTGTCCCTTAAATTGTTTGCTATTGTTTTATATATAAAATAGTTTACACAATAGTTGTTATATTGCCAAGTTTAATCTAGATGCACATATCTTAAAGCTATTAAACTATTATTATATACCTACTTAATTTTTAGGCATACCTGTTTATTTGCAAAGGGTAATGCTATCTGATACTGCCTTACCAATTATAAAAATAGTCCAGTCAAGGACTATATTTCAAAGTCAAGGACTATTTCGCCCGCAGGACTTAGTAACAGACTTGAGTGATATTATTTCTCTATTTATTCACCTTATTAGAAATAGAGCTCTATAAAATACCAAAAAATTACTGCAATTCTAAATGAATTTATTATCACACTAATACCTACTTACATTTGTCTTTTTATTGTAAGTAAAATAATATAAGATCTAAGATTTAGGTATGCAATAGGTACAGATATTTTTAAATTTAGATTGGCTATCGCTAACCAATTTCCTATTAGTCCTATTTGCTGGTGTTTAGATCCGAAGTTAACTCGGGAAATAGATGCAAATAATTTATTTGTTTGAACCTTATTCCACAAAAAAAAAATACGTGAGATTGGCTTAATTAATATCATACAACATTCTTTACTAACCTAAATAATGTTACTGAAACTATCATTTTTCACAAGTTTTACACCTATAATTCATTTCTTTTTAACCTTCCCATTAGACCGTCAACGGCGCGAGGTAGTGGAGCTGCGCCGTTGCCTAGACTACGTGTCCCAGCACGCGCACGTGCTGGAGACGGTGCTCCGGGGCGCCGGCAGCGCGGGCTCCCATGGCGGCGAGGAAGCCCCGCTGGGCGCTAACTTGGTGCGCCAGGCGGCGACACTACGTGGCTGCATGGCGCAGTGCGTGGCCAACGCTGCCCGCATCCGACAAATGCTGGCCGCAGCTCACCAACCGCAAATGGATGTCATGCTTGCTAAAATGGTAAGTCTCTTTTTAATTTAGTTTCTACTTCGAGGTTCCGAAATTCAGGATTTTTAGTTTCAACCTTGGTTTGATCCGCTGGATCTAGTGTCACGTACGTATGTTACAATATGATTCGTTTAACATAAACGTCTAACCACCACCCTTGCTAAGTTTAATTGGAAATTAAAAAAAGTCTAAATAGGTCCTTTCGCGCTTGACTGATTTTATAAGACAAACGTGACCAGTGTGACACTTTGGTAAGAAATCGATAATCGAAGAAAAAACTAATGTACCTATTTCATTGCTACATCCATCAAATTGATAACTCAATTTTATTTATTACGACGTCTCATAATAAATAAAATGAAAATTTACACCATGTTGGTAAATAAACATCGTCATGTTTATTTACCTACATGGTGTTCATCACTGAACCTTTGGTGTCTAGGATAATTATAAATTGGTGAGGTAATTCAATAATCGGCTTTCAACCTGAGCCGCGATTTGCAGACTACGAATACGAAAGTTAGCCAAACCCGGACGTCAACCCTTAGGAGAAAGTTCAACCGCCTCAGTTAAATTAATTGTACCGTATAAAACACCAGGTAATATCGAGCATGTATTGAGACCTCGCTTGTGTAATCATCCATTCAATTTATTTACACACGGTCGGTTGCCAACTCTGAGCGATAATTGTCTATAGTTTCCCACAAACTTCTTGTTCGATATGACTCAAAAACTACGACACGTGACGGCACAAACTGCAACCTCATGCTCCTTTGGCAACACTTCCGGCTTCGCAAGTCAAGGGCTCAGTACTTATTTCAGTCAAATTATACTAAAACTAGGGTATAATAATAATGTCGTGAAGTGTAATTATAATTAACCTTAATAACCTTAAATTGGGTAGATTCTGTAAATCGGTTTCCGCGTACACGATGTCGCTAATTGACGCAATTGAACTCCTTGAATCAGAGCGAGTAGTCTTTGTGCATATTTGCTCGAGAGCTGAAATGTCAGACGTCGATAAGTGCAGGTCGCGTGACATTTAGCGTTTCCGAGCGGTGGAATGTGCCCTCACCGCTTTTCCTGGTGCGTTCCTTAGAAATTAGAGCCTACTGAACATAAGGGGCTCGTGCCTACTTTGGTATACGTGTTCTTAAAGGAGCGACCCCAAAAGTAACGACATGTAAGCACGGCAAACTATACGCTGGAAGCAAGATTCTTAAGATAAAGTACCTACCTACCTACTTCATTGGTATAAAAAAAAAATACCTAGACGATCGTTATGTATTATTATATCTTTCAACAACCTGTTTCTTTATCGTTATCAAACTGGTTTCTGTCCCAAAAAGGCTAATCCGTTGGCGTGTGCTAGTAGTTCACACATACATTTGTGTCATCGATTAGGTATAAGTTTTAAGGAGGTCGCTTTGTGTGACGACTTACCTACTAAATTACTACATTATTATTAAAATATAATAGTAACTCACAAAATAACTCTCTTGTGATATAAAGTACCTATCTAGTTTGTGAAATGTTTAATCATCTTTAAAGAACAAACAGCCTATCACGAATTATCATCAAATTTATTTCCAAAAGCCCATGTTTCTCGTGAGATAAATTATCTTTGAAATACTGTTTTGCTCCAACCAGTAATGGCACACATAAAAACTCGGAAAAAGTCGTTTTTCATTCGGAAAGGATATATATCCGATCCCTTTTGTGACCTTCGCGGCGTAAAGACAAATTGATTACCGATTGGCATCGGTGACATTGTTTGGGTGCGGGTGTAATTAAGACTACGTCGGGGTCTTGTTTGCTTTAATTGCGTCTGTAGGTCTCGTCATGGCCGGCAACGAGCCGGCGGCTAACGCCCCCATACGTAAGCCGACAGATTATCTCCGACGGGTCGGGGTTGCGACCACATTAGCCTATTTAAGCCAATACTAGCGTCCTAACAATGTTCATATTACGTCAATAATGAGATACGCAAATAATCCGTCATGGCTCATGTTTGCTGTCACTTGAAGCCGTAATTTGTTTGATAGTATAATGCGCTACATTAACTCTGTCTGCGGTGTTGGTATCGACACCTCAGGATCTGAATTGAAATCAATTTGAAACATAGATAACGATAGTTGAGCGGCTGGCTAATTTCATCTCGATATTATTTATGATACTTAGGTATACTATATAGACTTGAACATAGATGTTTAACGAGTGTTCCCTATTCATTCTCTACATGGATAATTACGATTTACTAAAAATTGCCTGTATTTTTGTTTTTTTTTAAACGAAGACCTAAAGAACAATATAGATACGCTCGTGTTCTTTCAAGCGAAAAAAAACATTGTTTTAACCGGTTTCCATAAAGGCACACATGCTGTACGATAATAGGCTCTTAGTAATTAGCCACAACGTCCAATTGAGCCTTAGTCTGTGTGTTAATTATAATAAAGCGCCGGTCGAACACCGAGACGGGGTGGGTGGTTGCGGGTCACAAAGTCCACTCTCCAATCAACAATTACAATCGAGGCTGTTTTTAACACGCTCGTTTCACAAACTCGCGATGTTGATGTATCGTTAAAAACATAACGATTTACCGTAATCACGTACAAGTATTTCCTCTACAATAAGAAACAAACAATCGTAATGGCGAGACATCAACATTATGTTTATTGTGCTAGCAATGACCGCCGACGGTGAAAGTTTTATCTATTTAAATCGGCTTTTTAAATGTTTTGAATTTGCATGTGCTAATAATTTCTAATGCCTTCGCGGTTATTACACATTGGAATGAAACAACTGTTAACGGATTGAACTCGCTTATTTTTATTTTATTTTATTTGCTGACGGTTCGGATTCTTTACAGTTTCCATACAGTAGCACGACTGAGCTGACAATAGTCTAACGCTGAAGTGATTTTTACAGTTATGAAAACTACCTTATATCATATAAGCGTTAGACTATAGTCAGCTCAGTCGAGCTACGATTATGGAAACTGAAAAGAATCCGAAACGTCCACAAATAAAATTAAATAAAAAATACGCGAGTTGAATCCGTTAATAGTTGTTTCATTCCAATTTGCATGTGCTATTAAGGATTTAATGCGCATTCGGTGTTGGGTGTTGAACCCGTCGCTATTGCATGTCGCATATTGCATATTGCATGTGCATAATGTGCAGGACGTGAGCTCGCTCCGGGAGCGAGGAGTCGCCGACCGTCGCTCAATTTACCACTTTTGCCACTTGTCATTGAACCCTGCATATCTACTCGGAATTCTCGCCATTTTACTGCAAGCTGAACTAACTTCTGTTTCAAATGGCCGTAGCTAAGTTTTTAATTTATTACACGTTCTGACTAACGGATATAAATTATGAATTTTCATAAGCCGTATACAATTCAAAGATAATATTTAATAAATTTTACAAAGAAACTTATTATTGAAGCCTGTTTTTTTTTCAACCGTCGAAAAAAAACGGAGGAGGTACTCAATTTGACGCGTATATATATATATATATGTATATATTTTTATGTATGATCACGCATAACTTTTTACAGAGTGGTTCGATTTTGTTGTTACATAACTTGTCATCTATACTAATACAGTGAAACTTGTTTAAGAGGGACCTGGATAAGTGAAAAACCTCCATATCTGGAACACATGCTGAGGTCCCGGCACCTTGGCTGTGAATTACCTCTGTTAGTAAGACAAAAGCAACCTCTTTATCTGGGATAAGTTATTTCTATTTTCTTGTCATAATTACCTCTATAATTGAGAAGTCGCGTGTATTTATCTCTGTAACTGGGATAAAGTCAGTAGGTACACATAGGCTACCTCGGACCTCGGATGTCTCCTCTCTCTTTTACCTACTCGAACTTCTCTAAATCGGCCCTTATATAACTTAGTTTTAATGCGGTTTCTCTATTAATCGGGTATTTATTTAAAAAAGACCGAAACGAGGACAAAGTCTTTATTATTACGAAAAAAACAAAAATTAACGTCAGTGCCCGAATCAGTAAAAAATTCTGCCTCCAACTTTTAATAATTTTGTAAACGTCAACAACGAATTATTAGTTTCAGGAGAACTGTCTTTAAACCACATTTTTGATATTTTTTATGGAAAATAGTGAATTGTTTACAAAATAAATACGTTGCTTTATTGAATACACCTCTATAACAGAGATTACCTCTTTTCTTACCTCTGTTAATGAAACCCTCTGTAAATGAGACAGGTATTTT
This sequence comes from Polylopha cassiicola, assembly GCA_038024825.1. NCBI lineage: Eukaryota > Metazoa > Arthropoda > Insecta > Lepidoptera > Tortricidae > Polylopha > Polylopha cassiicola. The sequence continues at coordinate 5,621,551 of CP149044.1, read as the reverse complement.
TTTATACCTAGATATCTGGGACACTGCATAAGTGGAATACCTCTTTAAGTGAGACTAATTTACAGGTCCCTTGGAAGACCCAGTTAACCAGGTTTCACTGTATTATAAAGCTGAAGAGTTTGTTTGTTTGTTTGAACGCGCTAATCTCAGGAACTACTGGTTCGAATTCAAAGATTCTTTTTTTGTTGGATAGACCATTTATCGAGGAAGTCTTTAGGCTATATAACATCACGCTGCGACCAATAGGAGCGAAGAAACAGTGGAAAATGTGCAAAAAACGGGGGAAAATATGAAGCCTTATAGAAGTGACAGAAGACTTTGACAGATTTTTGACGAAACAATCGGACGGGCAGGACGACGTCTGCCGTGGCCGCTAGTAAAATATAAAGGCAGTTTGTCACTTTATGGCTCACCCTCGTGTTAACTCCCCTCGTTGCAAGCGACTTTCAGCACGCAAAGAGTTTTATCGATACAGTTTTCCAGTTTCAGTAAAAAGGTGGCGGTTTGGGTCGAACGCCTGTATCGTGTATGATGCTCTGCGTACGTCAAAATGGCGAAACCATAAAAGGTTTTCAAGATTTGATTCATATAAGGGCAAAGTTAATTTTGATTATGCGAGACAGCTACCTCAATGAAGTAATAAAGTATTATTATACCTACAATTAATAAAAAAATAACCTGCCCCACTAAATACTTTCTAATGATTCCTACTATTTATAAAAATAACTACTCCTCTAGGTACTTTCTAAACATGTAGGTAGGTAATGTTTTGTTCTTGAAATGATTTGGGCTTATTACAATGTGGTTTCTTATTAAATCCCTACAAAAAGCTCCCTACCTTGACGCGCACGGAACATTTACTTATGTAACCAGGAGGTACAAAAACAAGATCGTGTCATGAATATTAATTCACTTACGAAAGAAAAGCATCGAACGATACCAATGTGGGTCAGACGCTCGCAATCTATTATGAAACTGAATTTCAGGCAGAAGGAGTACTTATAGAGATTGGATTGCTTTTTTTGTCGGAAACTTGTTTGAGTTGTTGAACTTTTATTGGAATGCAATTACTCATCTAATGGTTCCGGCGCGAGCTTTAGCCCGAGCTACGGTGTTCGGCCGATTGGCCGCGCTCCGTCGACCGTGTCCCTAGGCCGATGAAGCTCTTCTTGTACCGCACGAGACTGACTGACAGATTAATTATCTACGTCCAGAAAACTGCCAAGTTAATTCAGACTACCCTTTTAGACAATCTTCGATTGAAAACATTGTAATTGCAGGTCAGGTAGTATTCTGTACATTTCAGTTGTATTTTGTATTTACAAAGAGAGCGATTTTACTTCTATTTATGGTGATGAATAAGTAAACAGTATATTATATGCGGTTAATTCCTTAAGATAAAGGTCTTAGGGAAGCGCCACTATTATCAATGTAAGTATTTTATCAGGCGATAATTGCACCCTTATCGGAACAATTAAAAACAAACAGTTGTTAGTAGCGATCGCGGCTGATAATGCGGTCTCTGACCTCGCGCCGCTAGCCAATTTGTTATAGGGTCAGTTTTGTTTTGGCACCGAATGGTATTACTGTAATACATGCAAATTGTGCAACACTGCTGCCAAAACGTATGTTATTGCACACCATAATAAGTGCCGGTTTAAAGTTTGTAATCCGTTTCGACGATAATGTACCTAATTAGGTTCTACCTATGTTGTCTGTTGTTTGCTATCAAGGTAATTTGCGACAGGCGTAAAATTAATGTATGTTCGGTCTAGCCTTTGTTTGATACACATTTACCGAACACCTATTAAATTTCACGCACTTAATATATTTGGCAGACGATATATGTTTGGTATAGGTACGGCTCGCATTGGTAACGAAATCGAGAGTGCAGCGGGCAAAGAACCCGCGGTCGCGCGCGGTGATGTAACGTGCGCGACGCACGAGATCAACAACACTAGCCACGGTAACGACCGCATTAAAAATGCATTCTACGATGAAAGCTAGCAGCTCTCTTACCCGACGTGATTAGAATCTGCACACATTTTGTTTTTTCACGCTCTTAAGCGCCAGACAATTGATATCCGTCGTGTATAGTAAAAAGCGTGACAATAAAACGAGAGACAAAAGCCGAGCACAATGTCGGATAATGGATCTGGTAGTGAGATTTGCATATAAATGGAAATTCGCTTTCTAATGATGGTGGGCGGCGTGTGCGCGACGCTAATGATAGTGAAAGTGCGGGCGCAGGACTCTGCGTACGCGGCGCCTGGGCGCGGCCGCAGGATCGAGGAAAGTAGGTCGCGCGCAATCACTATCGCGACACTGCAAATTCGTTATATCGTGATGCGATAACCGTGTAACCTTGCGCATTTAATAGGACTTCAGATAATAAAATAAGGCCGCTTTCTTCGGCTGATATTGAACGTCATATGATATTTTACTCTAATTTCTACTTACCTACGTTACTTGAACTAAAACTGGTCTGAAACGGGCTTTCGCACCTTATAGAAAGTGGCGCACGACTTGCGAATTGGAAAACGCTGAGTAATCACTTAGTGGGAGTTGATTGGCAAATACTCGTCGAGAACTTTACGGTACGGCACCCAAACGGGGTACCGCCGTGTCTAAAGAAATTGTGTCAAGTGAGCAATTCGGCGAATTATACAAAAATGTAATAGGCATCGATCGCGCTAACGGCCCGCTGCTTTTCGTAGTACAACTAATGGTCAGTATTCTGCAATCGACGTTGTTCCCATGCTGGTCTGATAGTCGCGGCGGTCACGAATGCTCTCCCGCCGCGTGCGATTACGACGTCGCGTCACTGAACCATATAACCGTGCTATTTTCACTTTCGCTTATTCGTCTATCTCTTTTGGGACCTTGAAATATTACGCCAACCGTCCGTAAAGTGCCCTAATATTACAGCTCTGCTTCATAAGCTGTTACATATTCGGCCATTTTATAGCGATCTATGTACAAAATGTACTGTGATTCCTATTTGTACTAGCTTTTACCCGCGATTCTGTCCGCGTGGCATTAATAGATATGTACCTAATTGCGGCAAGTTAAAGTATGTAGCTTATGTCCTTTCTCAGGCTCTACTCTATCTATGTACCAAATTTCATTTAAATTGGTTCAGTATTTTCAGCGTGACATCGAGACAGACAAAATTACCTTTATAATATTAGTTAGGATGTATGTATGACATGCTAGGATCTGGATCAGATTGTTCTCGGGAACTTTTTTACAGATGTAACATGGCTGCAGCAAGGTCATATTGAACTTGACACTATTGAATGAACATTAGATGGGTGAGCAGCAGACGCGCCGGCTATTACCACTGTATTGGCCGTGTAGGTCACGGGATCGCCGGGCCTTAACCGTCGCGCATTGACCCAATTTTCTTTGCAAATTTATTGCAGTACTTAATAATGTAGGTACATGTTGGTCTTAGATTATTGATATTAAAAACTGTCAGTGCGGGGGCGCTTGGGACCCTCTGCTCGTCTGTCACGGCGAAGCGTGGGCGTTGACTTACTTTCAGTCGACTCATTAAACAATTGTGCGGACTGCTTTAATCTCGACCCGTAATATCTCCGACACCTCATTTTTAATTCAATAATCATCACCGTAATTCGCCGCGGCCATAAATCAATTAGATCATCCGTTCCGAAAAATAGACAAGCTCGAGCACGGGCTTGCGAGCCTTTCGAATTTAGCGATGTCGGTGGTGAGTGGGCCGGTCCACCCATGTCTATTACTGCGGTCGTTAAATGTAGCGATGAGGTCCTATCGCGGGTCACGGGTCGGGGCAGGCGCGATGACATCACGCGCCCGCGCGTCTAGCGCGCCTCGCGGCCGGTGGCCGGTGCAGCGACCGCCGCACACGCTGCCCGCGCGGCGCGCGCCGGCCGTGACCGTCACGGCTAAACATAGCGCCCGATCCGCGAGGCTAAGGGCTCGCTATTTTAGGCATCTGTCGCTGTGTGCCCGTTGATACTAGTTGTAGCGCAACTACTAACGAATTTGTCCGTTTCGCTCCAGGATACATTAAAATTAACGATGTTTCACTCATCCCACTTCAAAGCTTAAAGTAGTAGGTACTAGAAGGAAACAGGATTACTGTTCGTTTGAAAAGTAATGATATGTTCTAGGTAGGTAGGAAAAGTGCTCCACCACATAGCAGTATTTCAGTAAATACCTAATAATATCGACCAAAATCATGACGGACTTGTTTATAATCGAAACTTTAGCTGATTAATAAACACGCCGATAAATAAGTTTATTTCAACCCGGAGGCGAACTCTAATAACATCTTATTCATTTTCATGGAAGTGTTTGTTTATATTTCATATTTCTTCGGATTATCACCGACCAGTGAAAATCGTATGTTCTCGTTTATTAGCCGGTCTAGTAATAGATTTCATAAATATAACGACGCACTAGGCAGATCAGACATTGATTTTTATTTCTTTTGAAGAATATTAAGTGCCGTACAATTTGGGGTACGTACTGGTAAAAGACATTACGGTTAAACATGACAGGGGAAGACGTAGGGTTTCCCTATATATTGGGCGAAAGAGCCTCGCTGTGGTGGTCGATAACGTATCGCGTATCAGGTGTTCAGGCAAGATAACGAAGCCCCTCGTCGATATATATATGTACTATTCAAAATACAGCTACGGTGTAGGTACGTACAATGAAACAAGTAGGTTTACAGCAATAATAAATTAATAAGGTCACGAGGAAGCTTTCTCGAGTGAAACAATGGAAGGTCAGCTCGGAGCCCACACTCGATAATAAAAGATAATATATCAATTCACAGCATACACGTGGCAGCTCATGCTGTGGCAATTTATTAATCCCGATTACTCTTAAAGACCTCGGGATCTTACGACATCGCTGGAAGCTGTGGTCGTTTGAGCAACTGCTATAATGGCATATTGTATCCGTGGACTAATTGAATGAATTCATTCATCATTAATATGATTAGGTACATCTATTATGGAGACGGCCACATTTGAGGCCCTGATTTGCGCACATTGCGAACGAGGTGCTAATAATATATGCCTACTCATGTGTACTTGTGTTTCCATATGAAGAACACAGTAACGGTCTATAATATATGAACTGTAAAAACTAATTCATATTAAATTGGACCAGTTAATTAAGCGTACTATCGGTTCATTTTCTGAGGAACTTCTTGAGACGTTTGATATTGTGAAGATACTCGAGGCAGTTTTTCAAATGACTGTGTTTTATAGTGCACTTCGTGTATAATGTATCATGTACCATTGGACCATTGACAGAAATGCAAACTATTGTCATTGTTAATATACGACTACATACGTTTTAAGAGAATGTTATAATTAGTAGAGTCACTTTTAACAATCTCAGCGATATACCCCCTTAGAGAGCACCCTTTTCGGAATAATAAATCCTGAAAATTATTGCATATTTTGTGCTATCTCAGCCTTTAGTAGGTAAACACTGTAAGTTATAATATTATACTTTATAATTATATGTTGTTGTTTGTTTGTAGGAGTCCGAGCTGGCAGCGTGGACGGCGTTTCTACACCGCGCCGTTGATGCCGCTTACAATACGGAGATTGTAGTGGACAACCTGCACAATATGATCGGTGAGAACGCTGCACATTAAATAATGGACTTCAAATACTTATGTTCGACTCCTTGTTTCGTTTTAAAAAAAAAAGTTCCGATTTATTTTACTCGAGGAGTTTGAGAGAACATCTGTCACTGTCGCGCTTACGCTGTATTGTATATTGATAATGTCTGATGCTTTCTCGAGCGACGATTGCATTATCAAACTACTCTACGTCATTCTTTTACATTAATTGTATCAATAATATTACATGAAATAATAAATTATGGTTCCTTTATCATAATAATATATAAAATAAAATTATGATTTCCTAATTAAGTATGTAGCTATATCTAGTTGTGATGGACAAATTCATCCAAGCCATATAAAGTGTCCTCAATAAACTATGCCTTCAGTGACCTCTTAAAATAAAATAGCAAAGTGTTCTCAAAATTTATTATAAGGCGTTTTTGCATAACAAGTAACAATTAAGATAGTTAACTTCACCCATCATCGTAAATCTGACCCATCACGACATTCCACGTCACATGTGAAATTGTACACCTTGAGATGTGTGTCTCGGTGAGTGTATCGGAGAGTATCAATGACCATCAATTTGTCGGCATGACGAGTGACCCGCGCTTTCTCCATTATCGTGTCATCGTTTTGAATATAGCTGTCAAATAAATACCAAAAGGAGAAATTCGTATCGAGCCGCGCTTACTGTCTTTTCACATACACGGATGTTTTTTAAGGTCATAGTGCAAGTTATATACAGAGCGTCATGTTATTATTTCTGGACGCACCAGGACTATGTTGCGTGTATTTAGTTGTATGTTATTATTTTTAACTTTTAAATCCAGCGAAGGTCGCCGTGGACGCCGCACCGAGCGCCGCCGCTGCAGCGATCAGTTCCCGCGTCATACGTTTTTTACGACTCGAAAACTATTGTCGTTTATTACTATGCGGATTATTTTTGCTTGTTAATGTCGTTTTAGACTTAACGACGGTCGTGAAATGATAGAACTGGTTAATAAAACTAAGGAGACTACCAATAACATTTTCTAGGACTAGGTTAAAGAACATATGGCCATATTGATTGGCATATTTTTTATGTTGCCGTAGCATTATTTACTGTGCAGTTTTTAAAAGTTGAAGGTATTATAAGAGTTTGGTACGTGTCTATATTATGTTTTTAAACGACTATAGTGTTAATTTTTTTTTGTGTATGTATCCAATAATAATTGACTGTTTGACAGCCTAAATTGTCTTTTATTATTAAAGTTTGATTTCGTTCACGTGACTAATTAGAAAAATATATTTTTTATGCTTTTCGTAGAAATCTATCATATCAACCAGTAACCTACTTACCTACTAGATAACAACAAGCTTTTCCATATACCAAAGAAAAGAAACAACAACCCAATTTTTTTTGTAAATTTTTTGACGTTAGTTATTAACGGTTGTTTCAGCTGAGCAGCGGCGCTACGTGCACGAGGTGTCCTCCAGCACCGTGTTCGCGTCCCTCTGCGGCGACAGCGACGCGAGCGCGCCCGACACCGAGACAGAAGCGGCGGCGGGAGCGGCCGCGGACGCAGAGGCGGCAGCGGACGGCGAGTCGCCCATCGCGCGTCGCCCGCCCTCCACCTGCAGCACGCCCATACTTATCGACTAGAGCCGACATCTAACGTTGCTTTTTGATACTTCGTCTTTACACAAATATTTTGTCGCCGAGGAGCCGGATGTTTGCCTCGTCCCGACGCGTCGTAAACGAATGCACCGACGGAATGTTACCGAGCGCTGATGATTTATTACTCACAGAACGATGGGATCTGCGCCGCTGGCCTTGGCGCATCTAAATTATATTTTTTATGATTTAGTAATCGATGGACCGGCCACTCGACGCTATTCCCGGCTCGTGTTGTTCTGGACGAGTGCTAGGTATAGGTACTAATCGTGAGTACAAACGTGATTGTATCAACAGCACTGCCTTATCGCGTGTGTTCAATCGCTGCCGAATCTTTCGTGTTCGCGTTCAATGTTCGTTATTAATATAAATATTATAAATGTCGTGTTAATATAACTACCTATTGGATGTTTAGTAGCTTTTACCGTGGCTTAGAATTCTAACGCGACTCCCTGGCACGTACGTGGTTACTTGAACTAATACTGATCGAAATATCCGGTCCGAAGGACCACAAATAATTAAATCATATCAAGTTATCTATAGTGCTGTCGCGTTAGATATAGAACCAACTCGTGCTCTTCTATGTAACAATAAATATAAAATATTGTTTTATAGTTGTTCTAGTTTTTAATAATAATTATCTCCGTGTTGTGTTATATTTGTATAATTTTATAGTGGAAATATCAAAATTAAATATTACCTATATGGTTTATTGGTTGCTTTAGAAGCGCGAGCATGTATTTTAGATCGTAGGTTAGTTACATTATTCTTATTATATTATTTTAAGTTCCCGCACACGCTTCGCCGCACGCGTGTCCGTATGTGTGTCTGCGTTGTAGTAGAATGATGAATTTTCTATATATTTACATTATCTCGATTGTCGTGCGATCTGAATGTGTTATGCCTATATTGCCATTTTCTCACGTGTTCTGTGTCAAAGCAAATTTATTTCAATTATTTAATAATATTGAACAGTATTAATTATTTACAATTATCAATATAGTAAGTATATAGTTAGACATGAACTTTACTTAATATGTAATATGTATAGCATCGTCGACGTATTGATATAAATATTGTTATTGAATATTGTATACTTGATCTATTGTGGCCAAATTTTGATTAGTTGACCGGGCTCGCCCGGCGGTATCGTGTCTACCTCTATCGAAGGATTTTTCACTTCTCACGCATTTATTCTGTCTGGACTTCAACGAAAATAACGTAACCTATTTTTCTATAATCTTTGTTAGAAGGTTAAGATTATTTCATATCCTGTCGGGGAGATATTTAGCTATAACGGAGTACACTCTCGAATGGGGACGCTCGCAATGTGATATCTCAACGAAGCATATAAATGGTTACTTTATTATATTTGTGGATATTCCATGTGTTCTGGGACCCTAACATTATTCTTGTTGTCATAGATAGTGTTTACATTCTAAAATAAAGTTCGACGCCAGTTTAAATACTCGTCGCGTGCTATATTCTGTAAGTTTTTGTCGCACGGGAAAACATCTGTCATATATAGAACGTACTAAACTTTTGCAACAAGTGACAGAGCTACAATGACTGGACTACTTCTGGATTGGACTTCTTAATCGGTTCAATTTAAATAAAGATTAATTTTACCATTGTTTCTGTGTAGACCCAGCTGAACCGACTTAGAATATTCTCGTTTAAACAAGGCGGTATTTCAAGGCCTCCTTGAATCCGTAGTTGCGCACGCGTCGAGTGAATATAAACGCGTCATGTTGTAATCTTACGCATTTATTGTTGTAAACATGTAACTGCCTTTTTAATATATCTTTATATTATTATAATACTGTTATTAGTCTAATGAGAGAACTAGAGTAAAGCGTAGAAATCTATTATGAATGTTATATGTGAGCTGAAATTTTGCTCGTAATTTTTGTTATTCATCAAAGAGTAATTTTGAAGCGAATTGCTACGTGCTTGTTTAGTGAGGTGTAACTTAAATTATGAGCAGTACAAATAACGGCTTCTCGTATACTGCCTTATAACCATAAGAGCGTCTCAGAAAATAAATTGTATTTAGTTTTAAAGGAGAGGGCGCGCGACGGCGACTAATATGGATATTAAGAAATGAAGATTCCTGAATTTTGTTTTTCAAATTAACAACCAACCATAACTTAATATACCGAAGGCTCAAATTTGTACTTCTGTTCACTTTAAATATTTACTTATGGAAATCGTAATCTGTTATCGCGTGCAATTTTTGAACATTGCACGCCGGTCACTACCGCGCCGCCCGCGCCACATTCCAGAGTTAGGTTTTATTTTATGTACGATCTGCAAATAAACACAAATATTTTAAAATAAAATCTTTATTATTTGTACGAACCCTTACTACTAATACATTTGTATATTTCATTAACCTTTTCACCGCCCCAGTCGGTAGTTACCGACTACAGAAAGCAGTACCACTAGCGCCTTGTCGGCCCGTGCCGACTGAAAGTTAGAGGCGAAAATTATAAGTAAATTAAAAGTTTAGTATACAAATTATGAACTTTTATTATTGTTTAAAGCCTAAATTACCGTAAACTTTATACATAAACGTGATACTATGTAATATCATTGAATAAATAAACATTTTTGCGCGCCTTGATAAAATGCAGCAAGTACGCCAGTACCTGAAGCCCTAGTCGGCGATAGCCGCGGCGTAGTGCTGTCACCAACTGTGTTCTGTTTGTTGCAATACACGTTACGAAAATTTTAATGTAGGTGAATTTATAAATGTGTAGTTCTATAATTGTAAGTTCACTAATTAATTTACTTGAATGCGATTAATTAATCAAAATGGGAATAGTAAAATATATTTTACAGCATATTTTGATTTAAATTAGTCCCGCGGCTATACACGACCAGTCATGTCTGAGATCGGCTCGTTCAAGTAAATAACAAACGATAAAATTGTATATTACTCTAATTTTTATCCTGTATACCTCTGTCAATTATTATAATGAAGTAGTTCGACGAGCAACCGAGACAAGTGTTCTAGTTTAGGTAATTATGTATATTTAATATTTACAAACCTATCTTTATCTAAAGCACAGGCAACCAAATAGGGTCTTTGTTAAATAGAAAACGACTAAGTACATCCATGTAAAGAAATGACCCTTTTATTAATGTTTTTTTCTACCTGAAACACTCATTAGCAATAACAATAGGCTTAATTTTTGTGAGGAATTCTTAGTAAATAATTATGTAAAGCACACCGCACGTTCAGGCGGTATTTCAAACGAATTCCTGGAAAATGCCGACTATATGCTATTTGTACTTCCTAAATAATTATCGGAATTTCTTTAAAAACTTTGTAAGAAATCTAGGTACCTAGGTACTGCATTTTATTATTGGTTTGTTGCTAAAGAATGTGTAGGATTTTTTCTTTGGACTCCCTGCCAAAATGTCGATAAATGCAGTTAACACATACCTACAACAGTTTCACATCTCTAGAATCAAAGCAATTTGCAGTACCTAAAAGCCCGGGTCGGCCGGTGCCGACAACGCGTGACGTCATCGCGTGAGTAGTGTGGTGACTTTCGTCACCCAACTGTACTGTAAATAACGCAAATATTTTGATCTTTTCATTATTTAATGTTGTTTTATAAGGTTAATAATCAATGAACATGTAGTAACAACATTATTGTATTATTCTTTTGACATTTCTTCGACTTTTTGGATATAATTATCGAGGAATTATTTAAATATCGATACACCATTTCCAAGTCACTATGGTTTCTCGATCTCGAATGCTTGTTTTTGTACTGGCGTCACAGGCTCAGCGTTTTGTATTGTTGCGTGGCGGCGAAAAGGTTAAGCTAGCATTAGTCGAATACAAAATATCAGACTCATGTTGGCAAGTTCCAAGTCCCGCAGACTGTCATCTAGCTGGATTGATAATCTTTACATTTATTTTTGTATTTAAACATTGATATCATTGCACTATAATCATTGACGCAGATACGCGTGTTAAACAATACATGACGAGCAAAATAATATACAATTAATGGCCACAGTATATGCAAAGGACTCAAAACGCTGAATTAGCAATAAACATTTAATTTGTAACAAAAAAGAACACTGAAATGTAAATGGACAGCTATTTTTGACTTTTTTGTGGGTGCATATCTGCGTCTTAAATACCTATTGAGATGAAACATCTCATACGGATTGAAATGCCAATAAAACAGACGAAAAACATGGTCAAGTAAGTAGTCTAGCTTATAGTAGCGCTGGTAACAGAAAGAGGAGCTGAGAGAATACTGGTACACTACGAGCTAACACTACCTAACCGACAGCCTAACATCATCGACAAACGAAAATGTATTTTATTAAATCCACTTCACCAGTTGTACGTATGAAGAAACCGGTATTTTATATTGGACCCTGTCTCAAGTATATAAAGCACACTTTCGTTCTTTGTTGTAATACCCAGCTGTCGGATTGCTATTCTACTTGAGGCGACTCGATAGCACCGGATACTTGAAGACTCAAAACTTAATATCTTCAATGTCTGTGGTATACTGACGTCTCGAATAACAACGTGTTTTCAACGATATGAAATTTTATGCATGACAAATTTAGAAAGAGTCGCCCCATAAAATGTGTAATACTGCAGAATGATGGCGGGTGGTTTACTGTTTGGCAGGCCTTATTTACGAGTTTTAAACAAGTTGTATATTTTTTTATAGGTAGGCAATTTAAAAGGAAGTATTTTTTAATAGAATCAAAACTATAAAACGTACCCTATTGCAAGCTTTGTAAAACCCAACCTCACTGCAGTAACACTAAAAGCACGCGACAGCGGCATAAATACTTAACTAATATTTACACTTATCGTATAAGGCACCATAATAAAATATATACTGTATGCGATCAGTTCTGTCTCTTATCTTATGTCGCTTTTCTATAGGATAAAACACTTGATAAACGTCAAAATAGACTATCGGAAATACCTACACGGTACACAAGTTTACAAAACCAAAAAGTTATTGTTATGATGTGATTATTCATCGAAAATGACAATAAAAAAATCTGATTAAGTAACTACAATTATAAAAGACAGTGTGAATTTTTTTAACTTCATAATTTTTTTCTAAATCCATGGCATATTTTGAACGTAAATGGCATGTGGTCAGGCTATGGCGGGCGCCGGCGGCTGCGCGGGCGGCGCGGGCTGCGGCGGCGCGGGCGGCGGCGGCTGCATGCGCGGCGGCGGAGCGCGGGGGGGCGCCAGCACGCGGTGCGGCACCGCCACCGTGCGGGACCCCACCTGCGACACACAGACACGACTTATTATTACCACCATAGTAACAGCCCGAAAGACCCCAATCGGTCTCAATGACTTTCTCTAATCATAGACGGGACAACCGCAGTTTCAGACTGCGGCGACTACTAGTTCTACTTCCAAAAAAGATGTAGATGGTTCAGAAGTTGCTGTCCTCCACGGAAGAATATAAGCGCAAATAAGTTTTTTATGTTTATTAACCTGAACGGCGACGTGTCCCCGGCGCGCGGCGCCTACGACGAGCACGGTGTCGCCGACGCGCAGGCGCAGCGAGCCGGCGCCCGCGCCGCCCGGCGCCTCGGGCTCGGCCCAGTCGGCGCGGACGGCGCGCGTCTGCGGGTAGCCCAGCTTCACGCCGCCCGCCACCGTGTAGGCGCGTGACGGCGGAAGCGGCGGGGGACGCTCCTGGATTACGACAAAGTCCAGATTAAGTGCTGTCATAAAATTATAACGATAACGTCAGTTCCTCCTTTTAAATAATGTTTTGTAGCATGTTTTACAAATATTATAGGTATCTAGATAATAAGATTCTCACTAAATCTAGTCCGAAGAGTGAACAGGTCCGGGTGACGAGTGCGGGGTCGCACTTGTCGGCGGGGTCGGGCGGCGGCGTGCCGGCGATGGGCGCCGGGCGGGGCCGCGCCGGCGGGGCGGGCGGCGCGGGCGCGGGCACCCCGGCCGCGCCGCCCCCGCCCCCCGCACCGCCCGCACCGCCCGGCGAGGACCGCGGCCGCGCGCGGTGATGCCGCCACGTCGCCTGGATACACTCCGCCGCGGCCGCCCGACGTGCGCGACGCATTCGCTCCAGCACCTGCGAATGCAAACCAAATGTCAGTATAAATTTAGTCATTCAGAAAAACTATCGAGTTGTGCTTTATTGGATGGACAAAACGAGAGTTGATGTAAATAATATTGACCTGTCGCATGCCTTCACTGAGGAAGACGTTCTTCTTGCCGATGGCCCAGCGCACGGCGGCGGGGGAGGCGGGCGCGGGCGGCGCGGCGGCCGCGGCCACGGAGCGCAGCACGCGTGCACACGCCGCTGGTGAGTCGCGCTCCTCGCCGCCCGCTCCCCCCGCGCCGCCCGCGCCGCCCGCACAGCCGCGCGAGCCTCGCCTCCACAGCGCGCGATAACGCGCTCCGAATGCGCGGAAGCGCATCCGGTGCGGATACCCGCTCGCCATTAGTTGAGCCGTTTCGAGAATTTGAAGCGCGCGAACCTGAAAATTATGATGCGACAGATTTAAAAACAAAGTTCGGATATAAATAAACCAAAAAATAAATTAATGCGAATCGAAAACCGTCGGAAGAATTGGTGAAGTCGCCCAGATGTATACCTGTTTGGCGATGGCCTGTCGCTCGAACAGCATTGGCTGCTCGGAATGGTTGGCTCGTAGACAGCGCACGAAATGTGGGCGCGCTTTCACGAGCGTGCGCAGCAGGTTGTCGAGCCGCGTGTGGAAGTCCTCCGTCAGTGACGAGCCGCCGTCCGCAGCGGCCGCGGTGGGCGACGCGCGGAACACGCCGCCGCTCGGCCCTCCCGCCGCCGCCAACGCCTGAGACAATAATTCGAATATTAGCTATGTGCTCACACTCTCGAAGTAGGTAATGACCGAGACCACGCTCCGATACAGACCTTCAGTTCCGCTCCGAAAAGATGCGTGGCGAAGCCGAACTCGCAGGTGCGCGTGTCGAAGGCGGCGAGCAGGTCGTCGGGCACGGCGTCGCGGTTGGCCTCCAGAAACTCGCTCGCGTCGTACGTCACCTCGCCCGCGTAATGCCGCACCGCGAACCGCCGCGCGTGACCGCCGCGCGCCTCCGCCAGCCGGGGGTGACCTCTGCGGATGTAGACATAGGTGTCATGATACGGTACGATACCTATAGGTAAGTATATTAAAGATAAAAAGGACCCGTTAGATCATCTAACGGGTTCTCTTTATCTTTAATATAATACGTATAATATAAATATCAATGTACCTGTGCGCCTGCTTGATGCGTGCGACGTACTGCTCGGGCGAGCCGCGCGCGGCGCACTCGGCGTCGAGCGCGGCGAGCAGGCCGCCCTGCAGCGAGGCGACGAGGTCGATGCAGGGCACGTTGTCGACGTAGTCCTCCTCGGGCGCGCCGCCCGCCGCCACGCCCTCCTCGCGGCACGACTCGGCCGAGGTCTTGAACACGTGCGTGTTGTAGAAGTGCTGCATCGTCTCGGCGCACAGGTTGGCGCACAGGTGCTCGAGACGGCTCGGCGCCGCATCCTCGAACCCGAACATGTCGAGGATACCGACGAATCCGTCGGTCGCGTGCCGCACCGCGTCGTTCAGCGCCGCCATCGACTTGGCGCCGGCGCGCGACCGGCCGCCCGCCGTCGAGGCCCGCCGCGACGCCGCGTCCTGGTTGTGCACAGACTCGTTCGAGTCGGACGAGAGCGTGCCGAGCGTCGAACCCAGCCGCTTGAGCGAGTTGGCGCGGCGCACGATCGTCGCCACGGTGCGGCAGTAGAGCGCCTTGGCGAGCGAGTCGCGCGCGGCCGTGGCGGCGGCGGCTGTGGCTGGCGCGCGGGCGGCGGCGCGGCCGGCGCGGGCCGGGGAGCGCGTGGTGAGGCCGCGCAGCAGCGCCGGCGCGGGCACGCCGAGCAGCGCCGCGACGGACGCGAGCTCGGCGTCGCCGCGGGGCTCGGCGCGCTCCCCGCCGCCCGCCTCGTCGAATTGTACGTTGCCGAGCAGCAGCACGGCGGCCAGCACGCGCACCACGTCCAGGAAGGGAATGCCGAGGATGCCGAGGCAGGTCTTCCAGGCGAGGAAGCGCGGCGCGTCCTCGGGGTCGGCCCGGCGCGGCGGCGGCGCGGCCAGGTAGCGCAGGTCCTGCGGCTGGTACCCGGCCAGGTGCAGCGCGGCGCGCTCGTCGGCGCCGAGCCCGGCCAGCATCTGGTAGAATATGTGGTAGTTCCGCTCGCCGGGCAGCGGACGCACCACGCGAGTCTGGTCCAGGAAATAGCAGTGGATCTTTGTCCGATACAATGCGCCGTCGGTCACCTGCACCTCGATGAAGTGTCCCTGGGGAGAGCGAGTGATAGGTAGGTATAGGGACTGTGCGGGGTGCTTGTGAATATGTCTACAAGTGTGTTTCTGTGTGTATACTCACAATGCGGCTGGAGTGTGCGTTGGCGGGCGTGGCGGCGGCGCCGAGAGCGCGCAGCACGGTGAACGCGGCGGCGAGGTGTTTGAAGGCGTCGGTCTCGGGCCCGCCGCCCGCCACGTCGAACAGACGCCGCAGCAACACCATAGACGCATATGTCTTACCGGATCCCGATACACCTGATATCAAATTTTAATTAAAATCTTCACCAATAAAACTCAATAAATTAAAATCGGTACCTACCTACGTTACTAAGGTCAATATATACACCTATGTCATTTCTTGATTGTTATTGATTTGATGATACCTACGATTCGGACGTAAAAAAATAATAATAATGTCTCACTCGACTCTTTATGAACGCTGTGACTGTATTGTAGTATGTAAAATGAGTGTGTATAGGTGTACCTGAGAGGATGATAGCCTGCGGGCAGCCGGTGTCGGCCTGGTGGCGAGCGGCGCCGCGCACGAGCCGCGCCAGCTCGGGCCGCTGCGCGCGCGCCGCGGACAGCGTCAGCGCGTTGCCGCAGTCCGTGTACCCGTTCAGCGCCACCAGGATAGGGCCGATCCATGTCTGTATTAACAACGACAATTGCATGACTTGTACTTACTTACACTAATTCTAGTAACTTATATGTTTTTATTAAGATAAAGATTTTTATAATAAATAGGTACCTACTTAATTCCTAAATTTCATAATATCTTATCTATACATGTTGCCTAAGTATGTATATTTACTGTTACCGACAGGTACACTAATTTAGGATAACGTACAGAATTTATCTAAAATTTACGGTGCCCACTACAAAGAACATTAATAAGTATTTATTTAATATGTACCTTAGTATGTATTATTATAGGTATTATTGGGAGCTAGTTTTTCCTTTATCTGAAATAGTTTTTATAACCGATAAAACTTTGCATATATATCTTAAATAGGTATCTCCAGGCCGTCTTCTTAATAATTACCTAGAATTTTAAAAAGCTCGTTATTATTCGTTACGATTAGGTATAACGGTTTTAACTCGCGTCTATTATTATTGCTTGTTATTATTATTAATTGATGACAAAATTAACTGAACATAATACGAGTTACACATGGCATGTAATAATAAATTAGGGCGAGAATTCTTGCGATGCGACGAGACAACAAGTGGCTAGCTATAGTCTCAGGTACGACGGTACGGGGTATTTATTATACCTGTGCCCCAGCACCCGCAATAGATAGTCAGCAAAAAACGCGGCTGCCCGCGGAAACTGAATAGCTTAGGGATGACGTGGACATCTTTTTTTGTTCGGATTATTATTTAGTTTCAATTTAAACGTACGATCTGTATAAACCACTATGAATCTATTTTATAACTTCTATACGACAATCTATCTTTCCTTAACGAAATAAAGAACGAGCTTTTAGAAGTGCAGAATATAAATAAATTAACTCATTTCGGACTTGTATACATATACTATACTCACATAGAACTTATTTTGATAGAAGCGCGCCTGCAACGCGCGTACTACTGCGTCCTCGGTGAGCGGGCCTCGCAGGTGGATGAGGTCGTCGACATCCGCGCCTGCAGCGCCCGCGCCGCCGCCGGAGCCGCTGCCGGCCACCAGCGGCGGCGGCGGCGCCGGCGGGCATCCTCCGCGCCATCTACTGTCTTTTAACCACAAGTAAACTTTAATTTCGCCGTTTGTCTCATAGAGTACCTACTAATGACATAAAGTATGATTATACAAAAAATGTTAACTAGGTTTTTGTGCTCGGGTAGAGCATCCGGTGGTACTTAGCAGCGACGATCATGAATTTAAACATGTCATGTCATTGTGCTCGACTCCTTCGCATGCACTTCTCTTTGGTTTCGCACAAAGAAGAAGATGTAACATTTTATTCAGTACCTGCTGGAGACGGTAGCGGGTGGAGAGGATGCGAGGGTGCGGCGGGCGGCGCCGGCGGGGGCAGCAGGTGCGGCGCGCGGGGCGGCACGGCCGGCTGGGGAGTGCCGGGCTTGCCGGCCGGTCCGCAGGCTCCTGCACCGCCCGGAGCAGCCGCGCCCGCAGCGCCGCTCGCACCAGCAGCGCCCACGTGCAAATGATTGCGGAGCGTCACCAACTCAGAGCTGAGGCTGAGCAGCCGACGCTGTAGATGCACTGCTTCGTTGGACGACGACGCGTCTGTAACACGACAATAGTACGTTAACACAGACACTTATATATATATATAGGTATATATTGACGTTTTAATCCGGTCGAGTCCACAATAAAGACAATATCGAGCACCTAACATACGTAAAAGAAATGCATTTATCAGATGAAACTTCTTCTTTGGTGAAGCATTTATGATAAAGGGGGCTGACGCATCGAAAGTGCCAGCGTGCGACAAAAACAAGCCCGGCGGAGTACCAGGAACTCGCGGGTAGAAAGTTGGCGTCCGGTTCTTCAGGAGTGCGGAGCACACTGTCGAATCGGGTACAACATTCCATACCGATGCCTTCATTAGAGGTATGTTATAAAAAAAAGTTAATTTTTGAATTTTATGGCATTACAATTTATAGCTAGGTATTGTTACTGAAAGGTTACTTGTGGCAATAATAAACCGTTAAAACGTTTCGTGGGAAAATCTAAAAGCATCCACATGTGGAAAAACTGGTTACATTGCATCACAACGCTAAATACCAGTGCCGACTGGAGCTTACAAAATAAGAATTTATTCTTTCATCGTCGATTAGCGTTATATCAATAAGACTACAAAAGTCGAGTAGTTACCTACCTCGTGGCAATTAATGAAAAAAGTTTAAGATGAATAAATTACAATTTTGGTCGTGGAATTCACCTGATCTTATTATAGTGGAGGAGCGCGGACTCGGAGCGGGCGGTAAGAGGGAGAAGAGGGGAAGTCAGATAACCGGTCGGCGGCGCGCACCGAAACTGAACCTCAACCTAACGGCGCGGGCGCAGAGCTGCGAGCCGCGTGCGCCGGTCCAACACGCGGCAAAAACCTTTTTATTGCCCCGCGATCGAAGGACAGCGCCCTCTCCTCCCCGCCGCCCGCCGCGCGCGCTCCGAGCTTCGAGCGCACAAGCCTCCCGAACACTTTCATCGGGTTTCGGTTACTCCATTCACCAGCTGGCGTACTTCACCAAATAGGGCTGAAGGAGGTCATAGAGTGATTGCTACCTTCGAATCTAATAGAACGTTGCTGGGGGTGTATGGATTGGTACAAATCTTTTAGCTTGAACTAAATAGTCATCAGCAATAATGTCTGTTTTTCAAGCGCCAAAGAACTCTACGCCAAAGAATATTATAGTTTCTATTCTCACTTATAACTGCTAGATACATAATACCTACCTACTCTAACTCCGGACCCGACACAATAGAAAGACATCTCAAGTATTAATTATAATTATATAGTCATAGTGGATGGTGAGAAAGTTTCACAATCAAGACAATTTTGGCATTTAAATTTTTAAGATATGACGCATCTATTCTTGATATAAAATTAGTCAGAAATGCCGTTTCTAATGGCCAAATCTACAGCCTCCGCCTCGCTCTTAAACCCAGGAAAGAGCAAGTATAAGTAGTGGTACCACTTGGTTCTATGATGCTAGGTAGATATTGTACCGTAGTGTATAGATAGATTACAGGCTAGGGAAGTACCACAACTACCGTGAGTAAAGGAAACACGACTCGCGCAGGCCAAACATCTAAAAGTTAATAGTTAACGAACATTTACAATTTAACGAACGTTTCATTAATTCTAGCTATTTATAGAATATAATGAATCTTGGTTCTAGTCCTTTTAGAACCTTTCAGACTTGGAACAATCAATACAAGCATATGGATATAGCTATTGTACCTCATTTGTTTTGAATTTCAACGACCGTGTAGTATTCAATCACGAAGGAACTCGTATGGCGTGGGTGGAATGCGCCGCGTGGCGGTGCAGGTGTGTCTATAATTGAGGCATTACCGCGTCGGCCGCAGCCTCAATTAACTCTGCGACCGACTCCTTACCGTCGCTCTTTAATTAACATCACTTCTAAATAAGAGAGAATGCGAGAAGTTCCTCAGAGGTAAATGAGCGGACTATCCTGCGTCGCGAGTTCGTATCTTTCCGGTAACCATGAAAATTTAATTATGCACATTTTTCCGACATACGCGAAATCTCTTCGGTTAAGAAAACATCCTGGCGCATCCTACACGCCATGATTATTGGATGTTCTTTTACATATTAGGGACCAATGCAGTAAAATCAGTCAAATAAACTCGATCAAAATTATATTCCAACATCATGGTGCACCGTGCCACATCATACAAAGTCGTTATGCAGACGCCGCAGGTGTCGCATAAAAGCAAACAAGTTTTAGGTAAGTACTAACAAAGTCAGCAAGCCAGCTCATTTATTTAGAAGATCAGAAACAATACTATTTTCGGTTTCTAGAATTATCTACTCAGTCGTCACTCTACAACCAAGTAAATCCTACCTATATGTTCTGTTAACGCGGTGCGATTTCTTGTAAACTGACTCGTTTCCGTCAACGATTGCACAACGTCGACGACAATGATAGTTATTGCTTTTAGGTGGGTAATTTAATACGGAATGAGTATGACTGACAAAAGAACCCATACCCTACATGTGAATTTCCATGTGGATTCTACAAATGTGATTCCGTTAATAGACGAATTTACAACGACAAGCGGATAGGAGCTTTTTGATCGCTTTGTAATAGGCCATTCAAACCGTATACTTGCACAAATTATGTATAATCTATTTGCAATCCTAATAGAAACACCGAGGAAGGTAATCACACTTGACAGCATCTCAAACACTCGGAGAAAAACCGAGGCTCTGATTGAGACGCCACTGAGTATGTGTTCGGAATGATAGAATTCTAGTCGGGCGTGCTTGTAATGTAGAATGTAGGTGATCCAGTCGTACGGTGGCAAAAACTCGGTCGCAAGTGAGCCATCAGCCGCCGTGCCGCGTGCCACCGCGCGACCACCGCCGCGGTAGACCTATCCACGCGAAGATGAGCTCACACTACACTACACTTAGCATTTAGCGACCCAATCGTAACGTTATTTGATTGAAGCCTCTCGGATCCGTTTCACTTCAGGATATTAATACGGTCACTTTTACATAACGCCTTGTCTTGAAACCAATTCAGATTGGACTTAGTTTAAAGCTATTATTTCGGGGTGTTTCGATTACGTTACGGTAATGGGGTACATGATCTTCATAAGTAGAGTCTATAGAGAACATCTTTTTAAACCAACAGCGGTGCCGTAGTAGTATTATCTTATTCGTGGGGTCCTTTCGGACGCACTTCGACCTATTGGGATTTTTTGTGCCGTAGTAGTATTATATAGTTGCTAACTACAGTAACTATGTACTTTAGATGTACACTACACTGAAAGATTACGTCTGAAATGGTTCTCCATTTTTTTCCATTTCTCTTACTTAGTTGATTGATATGCCTTTATCTTTGATAACTCATGTGATCAATTATTTTGCTGGGCCACAGCCTACTTATATTATGTTTATAACGACATATAAATAATACCTAAATGAGATATATTAATAATATCTCTATTAGGTAATTAAATTCCTACTCGTAATATTATTATTTACCATATCGAAAATAGACATTTGCCTAGCTACTAAATTAAGAAGCAAGAACCGAATCGTCGTTGTAAAGACTTGCCTACTTTACTCGTAGGTATTACTAAGATGCATTTAAATTCTTTCGGTTGGTATTTATGTTAGATGGGTACGCTTCTTAGAATGAGTCTCGCAGATCCGGTGACCCTCGGTAAAATAATGCCATTCGGTAACGTTTTAGTGTTTTAAACTATATTCCGTTTCTATGAGGTTTAGTCTCGTTTGGCAAGAAGAACGAGCACGAGTCGTGCCGCCGATAGCATCGCAGCGCACAAGTATGGGCACTTACAGCGTACGACGAAAGAGACTCAAAACTACGAATCCATCTCTGTGCCATACAAGAAGCAATGAAAACGGACAGCATCATCGTTAAGCTTTAACACTAAAAAATCGAGTCATGCTTGATAATAAATAAGTAAAATAAATGTACAAAAATTTGCTTGATATTTTAAGCAAGTAATGGTCGATTTTAATTGTTTGCAAACTATTAGTCTAGTACTTTTGGTACCGGCGCCATTTCGCGTTCTACTAAATGATATTTCCCATTTTGATTAATAATTCCGTACGCAGGTTACTAAATAAAGGTTACGTTAATTACTTATTTCATATAATATTGGTATTGAATCTTGAATTGTCGGAAATTTGCGAAGAACCGTTATGATTCTTCTTAGGATGAGATGGAATAATGATGCTCGTGTTCAATTATTGTATAATATACTAAGATTTATGTTTATAGATTTATGAAACGTATGTGAGAATATACCTACCTACTTGTTATGTTATTTATACATATAAGTATTAAATTTGCATATAAGCCCAGGTAGCGCGTGTCATTGCGCGAGAAAGTGTCTGTCAGTGTCAAAGTTTGAATGTGACGGATGCTTTCTCACGCGACAAAACTTACGTGCTTCCTAATACATATAGGTACCTATACATAAAATAATAACTAAGTCAGTCGATATGAATGATAACATTTTACATTTATAGGGACATGGTGTTGCGAGAGCGCGGCCATTGTGAAAGCTCACTCGCTTTGAACAACTTCTGTTGATAAATAGAGCACCGGCTTACGTCACCGCGCTGTTTAATAATTTGTGCAGTTACTGCTGTAGGCAGCTCATTATAAATTTTATTTATTAATATATTATGTAGGATTATATTATTGACTTTTGCACACTTAGTGTTTAAAAGAATTGTAAGTAACATAATAATATTTTAATGCGCATGTGTTGGAATGAAACAACTGCTAACGGATTTAACTCGCGTATTTTTATTTTATTTTATTAGCTGACGTTTCGGATTCTTTACAGTTTCCATAATCGTAGCACGACTGAGCTGACAATAGTCTAACGCTAAAACTGTAAAGAATCCGAAACGTCAGCTATTAAAAGAAAATAAAAATACGAGAGTTGAATCCGTTAACAGTTGTTTCATTCCAATGTGTAATAACCGCGAAGGCATCAGAAATTATTGCGCATGTGTTGATTTATTTTCTGTATATGGACAATAGCATATCTTAATTAGGTACCTACCTGTATCAATATAAAAAACGTGTTGCTGCCTACTTACATATACTAAAACTTAAAGTTTTGTCTAAAAACTTCTCCCAAAAGTAAATAATATGTTACTATACTTATTTTGTAATTTTCGAATTGATGTACCTTAAGTTTATCGAGAAAAAGGAGATAAAAAATAATACACCCGGAGTGAAACGGCCAAGTCGCGCACAACGCGCGGTTTACATTAATCAGCCTCCGCGGCTATCAGTAAATAAATCCTTGAGACGGACATTAAGCTGCAACAACACGGTACCCCTTTTGGACCAGCCAGAGCCCGTCACAACTGCACCTTATAGTAGGGGAGCCGAAGAGGGGATCAATTTGGCTTTAATATTTGATAGGGTTGCTATCTCTAAAATTTGACAACCAGCTCAGAACTCGTACATGTCAACTAGTTTTTATCAAACTAGTACAGTACTTAAAATAAAAAACAATTAAAATGTTTTTTTGTTTGTTTTGGTACAAAGGTGTGCCATGAAATATAGACATTTAGGGTTCAACATTTGATAAATATCTACTCTTGATCTTTAAGTAAGTATAACAATATAAACCTGGGGGCTTGATCATGTATAAGTATCTATACTGTCAGTGTTTTTAACTGCCGCAAGTCTCGTTATATTCTGTATCGTAGAAATACACCAAGAGCCGTGTAAGATGTAATATTACCCCGTTGGGTAACGATAACGACGCGCGGTGCGTGCAGGCGGTTGAGCGCGCGTTGATGTCTTTTGTATGAAACCGGCGGGAAATCTATGACGAACATCACGTGAGCCAACTTCAACAAGAAATCGACATCAAAAGTATGGGCAGCGGTAGCCGATGTGACGTAGCGTATCGATGTTCGGCATAGACCTCCAGACTTGAGCCGTAACGGGATATCGAGATAGATACTATTTGTATTTATTAATATAAACTCAGTGGACCTGCTTAAAGACTAGTGACTAGTGAGACGCGGGTAAAGTAGGCACCTACTCGTAACTAGTGGATGATAAAAATATTGTTTAAGGCCCAAACTATAGTAGTCATATTATGACTTATTTAATAATAATAATATCCATGGAGAATTCACTTGCTCTAATCTCTACAAAGCAAAACTTGTCGACTAGACCACGTATAATATACTATTAAGATCCAAAACTCATTACAAAGACATCTGCCCCTAGCGAGATCTGAACTCTCAACTTCCGTTTCATAGAGACTCTAATCATTAAAAAGTCAGGATGTCAAAATTATATTAATTAAACATTCGCTAAACTATTTTTAATAACCATATAAATTTGGAAGTTTTATTTAGGTAGGTATAAACTTTGATATTATGTAAGAGACTGTTAAAAGGTTTTCTATAACAAGTAATAACTAATTCACATCGGTCGTCACGTATTACTTTCGGAATGCGGTAATAACTTTACGGTTAAACAGCTTGCCATAATATATGCAAGGTGAAATTAAAATCGTTAAAATTTTTAGAAGGCATTGGGTACCATTTATAGGCACCATTTCTGATAAAAATAGTAGGTCAAAGTATCTAAAAATTTTAGATAAAAATTTGAATGGTAATAGAAGTTATACTCAACAGACAGATATAAGGTTCTTAACCATAGTATGGTCTTAGGTATATATCAGAGTTATCCCGCAGGTGAATTGACACTGATTACACTGCAATTAATTGTGGCACCCAATTTTCGGCTTAGAGTTTACACCTCTAAAGTTGTGCACATGTTTTTTATCTAACGTTCTAAGTTCCATAATTCCTGAATTATCTTAAGGAAATCTGAAAGAAACCCCTTAAAAGTCAAGTTCGCCTTTGTACATTTGTCTTGTTATCACTTCAAATTCTGTATTTATTTTGT
The DNA here is from genome assembly GCA_038024825.1 of Polylopha cassiicola. Lineage (NCBI taxonomy): Eukaryota > Metazoa > Arthropoda > Insecta > Lepidoptera > Tortricidae > Polylopha > Polylopha cassiicola. The sequence goes on along the minus strand of CP149044.1, from coordinate 5,596,748 downwards.
TGTACATAATAGAGTTTATGTACATACATACAACTTGCATGTTTGTTTTGTTTTCGAAACAAATCTAACAAAAACATCGCACCTATACAACCACTATACAACCCATTGCCTAGAAAACGTGTGTGTGTGTATGTGTGTGTGTGTGTGTGTGTGTGTGTGTGTCTGTAGTTACACAAGCCCCGCCGGCGCGCGGTGTAAGGAAGGTCTACAACCTCGCGCTGCAGTCTAATCTCAAAACCTCTATCAAGTTTTAATTTACAACATGTTCGGGAGTGGCAAAATAATATTTAAACTAGGATATATCAATTTAGCAAGATAAACAAAAGCAATGTCGCAAACTGTTAAGTATTCTTTTAACATAAAATATGTAGGTACACCAAAATCCGATTTTTTCCGGTATAAGTTGTCGACTCTAAATGGGTTAAGGGTTATATTCATTTATAATACGGTTGCTTTATCTTAAATTAGTAAGTTAATATATATTTTCAAGGGTCTCAGACACTCTGAGCACCCTTTACTGCCAAAACTAACTATCGGTGAGTAAAACCACCCCGGAGAGTACACACATACACAATGTCAATCAAATCAAATATTTTGGAAGTGAGAGAAGTCTGTGTGTTGCTTCAATAATACACAATGAGAGAAATACACAATCATATTTACCATGTTTGTTTGAAAACTGAACATTGTAAAATAGGTCATTACACATTAGAATTGGAACTAGGTAGGACTACGAATATGGAAAATGTGATCTTGAAACGTTAGCATTAAATATACGCGAGTCATAAATACGTTGCACTTATTTTATTCCAATTTTCGGTTAATGTTAGAAATGTTATATCAATTATAGCATGTCTCATACCTACACAAGAAATATACCTACTCAATTAGGATACCTGACCGTTGATCATATACATACAGATCCTAGGACGGTTAATAAACACGTTTCAAGTTGCCTCCCGCGTTGACCCTTCTCATATTCAAAGCTTAATTCAAAACACTCGCGGCTCGGGTACAGGTATTCGCAGCAGGAGGCTTACAGCTAGGGTTACCATCTCTAAAATAAGGTTACCAAGATGAAAACCGTAAAAACCCTTGAATTTGAGCTTAAATCTGATTTTTTTTAAAAGTTATGCGTTAAAGTTAAGTTTTTGAAATCTTTTATACCCGGATATGGAAAAGAAACCCTAGAAAAACCCGGATGGATGGCAACCCTAAATACAGCCTCCCACTCTTCCCCTCTTATTGCGCCGTTAGCCCTCCAGCGACGGGCACTACACTATTGTGGCTGCACAAAGACTAGGAAGTACCTACATTCCTTATTGGAACACGGCCCTTGTCTTGTCTCGTCATACCCATGTTAGTTATAATACCTGAAATCTACGTTAGGAATATTCACTATATTCAAGAGAGATGTTTTAGATTAGAAGCACCGTATATTAAGGTTGCTTTTTTTTAAGTCGTCCCAAACGGTACCTTTCCCTAATCACTTCGATAGGGCAGGTAGAGATTGGTAACTGTCGACATAGAATAGAGAGAATAATATAGGTAGATTGGTGAACAGCGCCCGGGCGCACGAGCACGCCTCCACAACAAACAAACAACGCGCACAAACAGGTTTGCGTTCAAATCGACTCATCGTCAAAAAAATAAACCGCGGGCCACGGAAAGCGAGCGGGCCTGCGCGGGCGCCTCACCTTGCAGCTTCTTCTCCGTCTCCCAGAACTTCTGCAGCTCGGTGAAGTATTTGTCGAGGATGAACACCTTGGATAGGCCGAGCGTGGCCATGGCGGGCGGGGCGCTCGCATCACACTCCGCGGCCGCGCCGCTCAGAGCCCACGCGGCGACCACCTCTCGCGTGCGCCTCACAAGGCGAACTGAGCCGCCGCCGACCGCCGGCTAGAGCTCACACGTATTTACTCGTATTTTTGGAACAGGGTTTGTTGGACGCATACTCCTGTGCTGCCATGATTTCTAGCGTTTAAGTATTTAGGCGTACGTGTGACTAGTACCGATGAAACGTCGCAGAAGAGGAATTTGTAATATACTAACAGATCCGAATCATTTTAAACCTATATTTACTTCAATTCTCTGTTTCACGTAGGTTGTCTATTTACAACTCAAACAATTCACATTGCTTATTGAATTGAGTACTCGTTAGTACTCATGGCCATAGTATTTTCTTCGAAAGTCTTGATACGCGATTTACCTGGTATGTCTCACCTCTAGAATACCCCACTACCCCCCTCACTCCGTGGCTTGCCCCCCGCTACGCCCGGCACGAGCGACACCTACTTTCAGTGTACAAGTGTTTCCCGTGACGCTTCTCAGTACGGAGTCCCGCGGGAGACGCCTGTGAGTGGAGCAATGCATTCCTGATGAAGAATTCGGCACCCCCTCTTCCTCCCCCCGCACGTAACGTTTCCGCCGGTCCCTGAACTTGTCTCTAAGCTGCGTACTGGTTCGTACGAGGCTGTCGTAAAGAGATAAGCTTTACTCCCCGAAAGTTCATATAGATTGCGGACGGCGCGTGAGAGGGAGATCAGGTTTGTGTTTCCTGCGACGCAACGAGACGGGATGCTAGTGACCCGATGTCCTTTCCATGTGTGGTGTTTATTTAAGAAATTATTACTTACGCTAATTAAAGCAATTATCTGTTATATAACAATATTCTTACATATTAAATATTATGTTAGATTTTTAACTACCATGGAGGTGGCTCAAAACAAATAAGCTCATGTAACGGATATATACCTAATAACTAGCTAGTCACATTAAAGTCAAACTGTAACTTTTATATATTTGTACACTAAATTATATTGGGTAGTACCTAGGTAATAGGTGTTTTCCTCAAATTTTACATGCCCAGAGTAGATCGCCGCGCGTTGAGCTCTAATGTACCGCGCTGCACCGGCTCTACCAGTTGTGCCCGTGCGCACAATGAGCATGCACTTACATAATATTAATAAACTGTCATAATTAATCTAAATACATATAAAAGTATTTATTGATATTCTTAATTCGTACGAATTAGGTATATGATCATATTATTTCTAGAATCGAATTATTTATCGGTATAACTCTATACGAGTTTCGCTTAAATTAAATAAATTTTTTGCTCTTATTGTTTATATTATATCTAATTTATATAAATGTTTTATTGCATGAGAGGTATTGTCACTACTAGTACTACAATATCGATCGCTACTCCCTCTAACGGACGACAGGCGCTACGTCACCGCTGGGTCGATACTTCCGACAAGCCGACATTGAGCAGCGCTAGGGGGCGCCACCGCTTTATTACACAAGCAGACGCCTTTATCGAATAACGATCTCATCTCATATTAACTAATATAACAATATACATTATCATTGGAATGAAACAACTATTAACGGATTTAACTCGCGTATTTTTATTTTATTTTATTAGCTGACGTTTCGGATTCTTTACAGTTTCCATAATCGTAGCACGACTGAGCTGACAATAGTCTAACGCTAAAGAATCCGAAACGTCAGCTAATAAAATAAAATAAAAATACGCGAGTTAAATCCGTTAATAGTTGTTTCATTCCAATGTGTAATAACCGCGAAGGCATCAGAAATTATTATACATTATCATGTTTTTTTTATTTTTTTTGTAATAGTATTGCCGAATGGTCCCGGATTTGTCTAAGTTTAGACATGACCAGAATCAAAAGTTCTCAAGTCACCCGTTGCCGCCGTGCAATTTGTATTTTACAGAGTAATTAAAAACTGTACTCAAAAAGGCGATTTTTTTATGTAGCGTCCCGGTGGCCTATATTTAGAGATGGAAACCTGATTTTAGAGTCCTTAATTCGTCACTTCATTATGGCTTTCCAATAATCACGCAATCAAGTATTAGTTGTATTTAATATTTTACCGAATAACTTAAAGTATTACCTTAATTAAAAAAAATCTAGGGTTTTTAGTCATGGTAGCCTAATTTTAGAGATAGTAACCAAATTTTAGAGTCCTTATAGTTCGTGAGCGCTCTCCGGTGCAAATTCAATCAAATATCAGATGTACCTATATATTTTACCAACTAGTTGAAAACTCTAAAAATCCATTTATTTTACACTTTTTGTTTCGTTTCCGGATTTTAGAGATAGCAACCGGATTTAAGAATCCTCATTTCCTCAACGCTGAATGAATTCTGCAATAAACTGCCAGCTATCATAATATTATGATGCTATCATGCAACGATCCAAAATTGTATAGGTATATTGATTCGGATTTTCTCGCAGTAAAATGATACAAATGCTAACTTATTGGGCTGCTAGCGCCATCTAGTAGTCTTCCACTGCAGCGCCATGAAACCTCAATGATCTATAGCTTACCGTTTAGTCACTGCACAGCACCACCGTAGATATATGTACCTATATAAGTATGTATCTATGTAGTTGCGTTTTTCTTAAATCACTCGTAAGCATATTTTTATTAATTTTCATCCTCGACTTTCTATTTTCATGTTAGGCTGTATCTCATGAAGCGTGATAGAGCCAGTTGATACATTTACAGGTGATAAGTATTTCTGTTGCTGCTATAACAATAAATAGGTACCTACTAAAAAACAGAATTAAATAAATATGTAAGAGAGACCCATACAACAATTGTGTTTTTTTGCCGTTTTAGATAATAGCACGAAAGTTCACGGAACCCTTCACACGTGAGCCTAAAATAAATGCATCGTTTTTTCGCACACACCTATCACTGTGTTCACGTTATGTCTAAAGTGTAACAAAAAATCTTAATTCATTGAAATACAAATGAACACTCACACATTTAATATTATAAATAAAAATAAATAGTAAAGCCACTTGATCTTAGTCTCCCGTCGCGCTCACAGGCGCCACGGTGATATTCAATGGTTTCACTTAATATTGAAAAGTAGAAACCGCGCCGCTTAACAAAAAGTATGACAATCAAGACAGACAGACTGTCGCACGATACCCGCTGAGGACTGCCGCCGCTACAAAAACAATCAAGCTACAAGAAAACAACAGACACTCGTGCACTTAAAAAAACTCAATACATACCTACATTAATTCAGAGAAACTTGCTATATTATAACTTATAAAAATTAAGAATCTATTGTGTAGGTCTATTATTAATCCTTCAGAATAGTCTTTAGACAGCAGCTTATATTCTAAAAGAAATTCCTGTTATAGAAAAATTGGCAACCTGTAAGTACATAGTACACGTAGCGCGACGTCAACACAGACACCAATTGTTATGAAACTTACCCGTAATACTCATTACCGCCTGTCACATACACACCGCACACAAAAATATAACTACAAGTATGATAGTTCTTAAGCAGCTGCGCTGGTAGCTGATATCAGCATGATACTTCTTATACACCCATGAACATGAACTCAGCTGGACACGGACAGAGCGAGCACAAGCGGCACGAGGTGGCACAGCACTACCACCGCAGCTTTCAATCACGCACGCTACATTTTAAATTGATTTGTTAATTGCTTGATTCTGATAACAGTAAATTGTTACAAATCAACAAAGCAATGTCTTTGTGACATGCTAACTTCGTAAAAACGCGTCCGTTGACGCGTGATATACGAAAGTCATCCTGAGAAGGCATGCCAAATCCCCGAGTGTCGCGTGTTAGGGCAGCTCAGCCTAATCTCTGAGACAGGCATGACTGCACCGCTGCGACCGACGCCGCCGTGTGCCGCCCGATAACGAGCCTCTAATTACTACCCTAATGAGCGGGATCTCGCGATTTAATGACGTCCACTTTTAATTGCATTTATATTCGAATACCGTCTCATTTCATCGGCAGCTTTTATCGTACATCTCCGGTAGATCGTTTGAGAATAAAGAGGTGCGGTGTGCCCTAGGCGGATCATCTCGGGCGAGCCGGAGCCGCCGGAGCGCAATGCGCGTCAACAATAAACATTCGCACTCGTCGCGAGGCGCATAAGCGTGGCGCAGAATTGCAGCAGCGGCTAGGCGGCTGTCGGCGCGCGATAACGCCAATTAAGCGTGCGATAACGTCGCGCGCGCGTTGTTTATGGCGCCCCGCGACCGTAAACAACTACTGTCTACTCGCTCGACGCTCGCTGGGTGCGAGACCGAGTGCTTACCGCGCGAGACACTAACGACTAAACATATCAATGAATTTATTTTATTGTAATAAATAAAATAAAAGTGCATTTTGCCGATCGTCTGCACTAATGCAGTGATCGCTCATCGCATTGGAATAAACCTGGTTAAAGTGGAGATACTTCGTGCTTAATCAGCAGTGTGAGTCGGAGCCGCACACGACGCGCCGCGCCGATGATATCGCGCCTGCATGCACCATGCACCGCGCCGCACCGCACCGCGCCGCCGGGAGTACACTCCACGACAAACCAATTTTAATACGCTCTACTTGACATGAATTGAAAAAGTCTTCTAGTTCAACTTACAGCTGAACACACGATTACAGTTAAGGATACCTCCCTAAAATAAAGCTAAAAGTTGGATGAGGAGAGTCTAATGCAGGTTCGCAATTTTCCGAAAAATGGTTCGAGGAAAATATATTTAACCGTTATCTAACGGATAATGAAAAGTTCTCATTCACTTTTCGTGAGGATAATAGACATAGGAATCTCATAAAAACAGTGGGCCTCATGTAAAATGGAAAGAAAAACGTAAAAGTACCTAATATTAAACATTAATTTAGATTTATCTGCTTCAGAAACTAACAAGTGTACCTTCCAAAGCTATGATACTGGTCAGGTAAGTAGGTACATACACAGGCGACATGTCAACGGAAAGTGTGCTCGTGTACCGACACCCACAACGACAAGTGGACGCGACGACGTTATTAAACTTTATGAATGATCGACGGCGACAGACGCGTGCTCAATAGGATTAGATTAGAAGAGCCGCCGGCAACGGCACGCCAGACGAGGTGAATGCTAAAGACCAACTATCTACCTTCGTTTTCACGATATATTTAATGCTGAGTGTACAAGCATTTTTGCTCCTAATAAGGAGTTCAGGCTAACAACTAGGGAATAGTAACCACTACGAAAAATGCAAATTCAAAGAACAGAATAGATTTTAAATTTACTGCTGTGTCTTATTGGGGAGGAGTGAAAGGTATAAAAGAAAGGAAGCACTGACCATGTTCACGATGTTGCCACAGACGCCGGCGCCGAGGTTCACTTCGCAGGTCTGTACTCGCGGCCGCCGTCACCGACCTGCGAGGAAGAATTAAATAGTAATCTATATAGGACTCTTAGGGAAATCCAAAGAATTCCGATGCTTTTGGATAATCACGACTTAGCATGCCATATCAGTATATGAGTCGTACTTGCGCAGATCTCGTGAACGGCGTGGCCTATTAGCGCAGAAAAAGTCCGGGCGCACGCGGTGTGCCCGCAGCAGCGCAGGCAATGCGCCGGGTGCGGGGGAGGAGCAGCTGGAGCGCGGGAGCGCCCGGCCGGGCCGCGCGAGCGCACCCTCGTACGTCTGGTCGGGCAGCAGCATGCCGTGCGCGCGCGCATGGCGCCGGCGGAACCCGCGCCGCGCACACTCGTCTGCCACTCACTGAAACAAAGAAACATCTAGATTAGGCAGAAATACATTTAAATTAAAAAAAAACAAAGCTGCTCTGCTCTACCTACAGATACACAACTGGTGCCGATATATGTCGTAGTTTAAAATTAAGATAACTATCTCATTATTTCATCGGATATCTGTAATTTCCTGAAATTAGGCATTGGCTGATTTGTACATTAAGTAGAAGGTCTTTAACTGAGAATTAAAAAAAAATATAGGTCTGCAATAATAATACTATGTACATACTAAGGTACCTTGTCACTTATACCTCCTCGTCAGAGTTATTATTAATCATTACTGTTAAAATAAATCGTGTTTTTGCAGCGTCAGTCCCGTAACAAGTGGCTGATGATTAGTTACGAATAAAAACTATTTACATCGTAGCTCAGTCGTGTTATGGACATCTCTTCAGCCGGCAGTCAAACGCTCATTACGTGACATGACACAGCGGAATAGACCATAACAAACATGTAGGTACACCAATTACATTTTGAAATAAACCCCATAGCTTGTAAACACGATAATCGAAGATTTAAGTATCTCGCCGACTCAAATCGTACTTTAGATTTAATATGCATTAGTGGAGTGACATCGTCCTATATGTGAGTTTTAAGGTCCTATAGCAAACGTTTTCAAACTAGTCGCTCCCCATGAACAGTTGCAGTAGCTGCTTCATTTTAGCGGACGAAATCTTTCGAGGACAAAAAATATTAAAGGCGTGCGAGCGCAGAGCGGCGACGGCGGAATGTCACCGGCGGTAGTTTTTGTGCTCGCGCTGCAGCCGGACCGCGCACCGAATGCAGCCGCGAACGCAAGCTCCAGCCTTCGCGGTCTAGACTTAGGCCCACTGAACAGGAAGCAACCACGCTCATGGCTGATCTCCATCACTCGCAGACAGCAGGGCGCGGCCGATAGGTCGACTAGACGGACATAACTCGCGCTAGGCAACTAGTTACAAACGCTTGATAAAAAGTAATAACCCGGATTGCGTTGCACCTCATGCGACGCGGAGTTTGGTATTCTATGCGCTTCTGTGGTGACGTTATAGCAAAAATGGTATTTTTATAAGAGTACGTAGATAACAGACCCTGTGCTTCATAACATTTATGGGAATTCATGATGATTGACGGCCACTCTTACATCGAACTTAAATGAAAAATATAATATTAATCTTATAAAATTATAAACATTTTCTTAAATATTATCTTTACCTAGGTAGATTAGGTTAGCTACTGATGTACATCGGTACCGCCAAATCGAGAGTTAAAGATGATTAACTACGCTTTCTTGTCGTCATATAAGGTAGGCTGTACTCCAGTAGGTACAGAGATCTTAATTCTTTTGAAAACTTTCGCACATGATCCATCAAGATTCAGAGAAAATTATATTATTATAGTTAGTAGTAAGTAGATCCAATCGTGTGTGCTAAGTCTTATGTTACTAACATTCGCGAGATTGCGAGTAGCATTGTATTCACTCGCTTTCTCGTCTTTGTCTTGACTCAACAAAAAAATAATAACTTTAAACGTCCCCTGTTGACGCAATGACATACATAATACAGACGAATTCAGTTATAATGCTGTCGCGAGCTTCCAGGAAACCTCTCCGCGCTTCCCTGGCCCGGTTTCGCATTTGGAAGTTTATATCAACATGAAACATCACTGTCATATGACATTCGACGTTTTAAAGCCTATTGTAGAGAAAAATATTATACAAGACTAAATTTACCTAAATAAAAATACTTTGATTTTGATTTAAGAATACCCTAGAACACTAATTCATAGAGGTATTGAGAGCCAATGAACAGTATAAACATAAACAATGTGTATCATGGCAGTAGGGCTCGCGTCTCAGCATGCAGTAACTGTCCCCAGTGTTTTTGCGGCGAGCTGCCGCGGACGCGATGATTGTACCCACCTCGCTAATAAGACACTGATTGCTGTCTGAGACATGCTGTTTGTATAAATCGTACCATACTAACGGCGTTTAGGTTTTACTTATTCAATAAGCGTCCAAGCTGACTGGTCGGATCACCGCTAAACTAGTAGCAAGTTTCCTGAAAGCATTCAAGTAGGTAGTGAGGTACCCTACTTATGAGTAGGTACCTAAGTATTATGAACACCTAGTCTAGTAGGTATTGCTCGCGGTTTCGGTAGCGTGCTTTTTGACTTCGTCTCGTATTATTTATTGTTAGGTATATATTAATCAACTATTTTGTTACTTCAGACATGTTATACTTAGGTACATTAGGTAGGTACCCACGCGATCTATTTCTTCTCTGATCGGATTAATTAAAAGATTCCATTAAGTCAAGCGGAATGAATAAACTAGATGTTCCTACGTAGTAATAGTATAACCGTTAACACTCCGTCGTTTCCGACAGCTGGCATGGGTTTTAAAATTAAATTAATTAAACAATGGAAAGGGAAGGTACTGTAATAAATGTGAATTGGTTCTAGCTCTGAGAACATTTGTGTAATAAAAAGGTTGGGCTTGTGCGAATGTGAACCGGTCACAGTAACTGTGTACTCGTATAAGTTGTGTACAAATTTTAGATTACGGATTGTGACAAGATCTTTACCTCAATACTTAATTTGCAGTTTGTGTTATATTTTTAATTTTGTCGCCCGTAATCAAGCTACACGATTTAAAAACAGTTTTGCGACAATATGCACCAGCCGCGGCGATAAAGATCTTGCATGCGTCTCAGCGAGAGTGAGAAGAGGTCGCGGGTCACGCAGCGCGCAATCATAGGGGCGGCGCGGCGCACGCGCACGCTCTGCAATTTATTTAATGAATTTTAATACGAGCCTGATATACTCGCAGATTGTTCCCACGCTGCAATTTGCGATGCATTTTGCCCTAGGACCCACGGCGAGCTTAAACGCGAAACAGAATCTCTGGTAATTCATTCCATAACGCTTATAATCATTGGCAACCCGTAACAAACCCGTTGTATTAAAATATACATCCAACGAATCCAATTTTATTCATTAGAACATTTTTAACAAGCATTTAGCTCTAATCATGCCTCGCTGGGTGTTAGAAGTAGAATCGTAAAGACAGGTGATCAGATAACATTAGTGATAGCGAAACATCTATTCTGAAGGTGCGTGTCGGGCGAGCCGAGGTGCGTGGGAGCGCGGGCTGCGGCGGCGCTGCGGCGGCGGCGCGGTGTCGGGTGTCGCGGATCCGATTCGCGCCTGGCAGGTGCAGGAGCCAATGCCCCTACGGCTCCACAAGGAATTTACATTCCAAAGGATTTTACTACCATTTCCGATTTACAATTGGCAGCAGTAAAAAAACACTACGCGTTTAAATCATTCCTCGTGTCATTATGAAGTCGCTCCTCTAGCGAGTAATAAAGCAATAGGTCTTAATTGGAAGCGACTTGCGGCACTTGTTAACAAGATACATCGTCTGTTTGCTCACCTCCTAGATCAAAACGATCATTTCTACAATAGCCACCTTAGTATCTACAACTCGTACGATTTACCTATTGTTTAAATAGATAAAAGTTAGGAAAGATGAAGGCAGAAAGAAGATGATTTGGAAATTTTGTTTCGGAAATAAAAGTTTATAATTACATATATATCTATAACAACGGATTAAATGCAGTCGAAGTCAAGGGAATCAGCTAATTACCTATTTCACTATTTCATTCCATTTGTTCCTCAGTAAGTAGGTATTACCGTAAATTCCCTACAAGTATGCCTATAGGTATATGTAAACCTCCAATATAAATTATAGAATAGGTACAGTTCAACACGGCTTATTAGTATTATTTTATGCATAATTGTCTCCATATCTTAAAAGACAACCAGCAATACTATTTTAAATAACGGGCCTCATTACTAGGGAATTCCATATTCCTAATTGTAGAGTCGGCACTTGTGGGGATTATTTTACAATACTATAAGGTAAGGCTATTAAAAATTGTAATGAGAGTAGTAAGTTATCAGTTTTTATGAGTCACGTGACTCGCCAGCGTCGTTCAATAAAGCACCTCTGTCGCGTCGCGTGTGCGTTAACAGCCGTGATAGTCGTCCGACTCGTCCGTCGACGAGTCCAGCCCGCAACAATAGCAGATTTACACAACACCAGAACATTTGCGATCCCTAACCGATATATGTCTAATTGGCAAGTTATATACAAACCATACATGTCATAGCCAATGCTGCGTGCTTTAGGTATTTTTTATACAAATAGCGGCATACTTAGGTATATGTATGAATACTTGTTTGACTACTGCGTTCTAATACAAATAATATATACTTAAGTCTAATTCGTATTTTTAAGAAGAAATAAATGAAACATTACACTAACCAAAATCAGGACACAAGATTCAAAATGCTAATTAATTGTCAGCGGAACTGAGATCGTAATGCACGTCACTATTACCACCTCGATAGAATTCTATAATTAATAGGTAACAAAACTACTGCTATACCTACCTATTAAGACCTACGAATATAAATACAAAAATAACTCTGTAGGTACTTATGTTATCTATTCACTCCTAAACCGCTGAGCCGATTTAGACGACTAATTTTGATAATTGATATCGAGTTAGTTTGTATCCCTGGAACACCCCCTAAGAAGTAAAACCTATGATAACTGATACAGCACATACTTAAGCTACTCGAAATGCCCACAAATTCTACGCAGACGAAGTCGCAGGCAAAAGCTAGCAATAATAAACAGTTGTAACTGTAACAGTAGTAAAATAATTTACTACAATTAGGTAGGCATGTGAAAATGTCTGTTCGGTCGAGGTTTAAAAATAAAAGGGTGCAATGGCACATTCTCATAATAATATTTTGGTCTCTATTAAACTAAGTTGATAGGTAAAATATGAACTAAATAGTGCAGTAGCGTACTGTTACCTGCAACTACGGCGGCAACTGTCCTAGTAACTCCGTGTAAAGAATGGCGCGCACTCACGATGCGCTCGCGCATGTAGCGCGGTTTACTAACGGCGTGAAGTCTGAGCGCGCCGTCGAGGCGAGCGCTCGCGCCGGCGCTTGCGACGGACTGATCGCATCGCATCGCCGAGTGCGACGAGCTTACTTTTGCGTTGAGGGAATCGGAAAAATACTACTTACTTAGGTCCCTACTGATATGGAACCAGGTCCAAATTTCGGAACCCTAAAATGTATAAGTTGGGATAATTCAAAACGTACGTTCTACTTAAAGAAAAGTAAATACGTCCTCTTTAAACCAACACTTAATTAAATTTAGTCGGGATATGAAGACTTTCGACGACTGTGTTACAAATAAGTTCTAGACATGATAAATAGGTAACATTAATGCAAATAAGCTGGAATACCAAATTAATACTGAGCTGATCTGGTGGTAGTCTACAAAACATTTAGAGATTTAGAACTAGCTTCTATAAAGTTCAGAACCCGAAAATTCTAATTCTGTTCTGGTAATGAGTTCCATACGTACCTACCTACTCACTGCATTTATCGTTAACACGGCAACATTGGATTGGACTAAGGCAATAAAACCAACATTTTAAAAATAATGCTCATTTAATCACAGAGCGCTTGGGCAAAGTCAGTAACAAAATAAATTAGCACAATAACCATACACAGGAACTACCTACTTAGTTACTACCTTATGTCTAGCGCGCCGAGGCGGCGCGGCATCACAGCAGGCGCCCGCGACCGGCTGCCGGCTGTTCCAGCGACCTGCGAGGTCTGCGGCGCATTGTAAAATGACGACAAAATTTACCAAAAATTGGTTGGAATGTAAAAGAATATCAAACTGCGACAGAGCTGGTCGCCACTCGACTATCATCACTAAATAGATTGTCATTGAACTAAAATTCTTGTACCGAATCAAAACTTTTGGAAAAGCGATAAATTTTTAATTTATTCATTCTATTTCGAGAACATCACATACGCTACTTTACGCGTATGTTTATTACAAAATATAATATACCTAATATACCCCAAGGTACTTAATAGAGAGGCCATACACACAACGAGTATACAATACATACATTTTATAAATCTGCGATGCGATCGCACAGCGCACTCGCGCCGCGACCGAGTCGCGCGATCGGCGACAGCGGCCCCGACGCGGAATAATTTAGTTTAACGACGTCGCGGTAGACCGCGCTGCGGACTCCCTTAATTTCGGTCGAATCGATTCGTACACATACTAGAAATTCTCTTAAAAATAAACTATCTACAACGCTTCGCGTCTTCCCAATTGGTTAGGTTAATTAATCTGATAGATAAATAAATTAAATAAGGTGTCGATCGGTCGCCGGTGATCGTCGGGTCGGAGGACGCCGAGATGTCGGTTAGCGCTGAGCGAGCAGCTCGGACACGTAGTCGGCGATGGTCTGCGCGGCGTCGCCGACCAGGATGGAACGGTGGTTGCCGGGCAGCTGGCGCGTGGTCAGCTTCCCGGCGCAGTGCTGGCGAAGTCCGTAGTCCTCGCCCAAGGTCACGTAATTGTCGCGCGCCGTGAACAACGCGACGGGGCCGCGCACCTTCGCCTTGGTCTTGTACGCGTCGCCTATCACCAGCTTGCGGTAGAAGGAGTGCGCCGCCGTCGCCAGCGTGTCCGCCGGCACCGCGGGGCCCACGAGCGCCGTCACGCGAGCCACGCGCGCCTCCCAGCTCGCCAGCCGCTCCAACTCCGCCGATACCTGCTCGTTACAATACGATATTTGTTACTGAAATATTTTAATGTAGACCTACTAGACACGCTCACTTTATCAGATATTAAGTATACAATTTGACTCGAACGGGCGACCGACCTTGGTGGTGTCGATGTCCTTGAAGAGCTGCGCGAAGTAGGCGAGCGCGTCGGCCTCGTCGGCGGAGGGCGAGCGCGCCGGGCGGCGCTGCTTGCCGCGCGTGGTGTGCGTCGCCACGTACGCCGGCGACCCGTCCACCAGCACGAGCCGCGTCGCGCAGCCCGCCGCCTCCAGCTGCACCGCCATCTCGAACGCCACGCCCGCGCCGAACGAGTACCCGAGCAGCGTGTACGGCGGCTGAGGCTGCGCCGCGCGCACGTGCTGCAGGTAGAACCGCGCCAGCCCCGCCACGTCCTGCAGCGGCGCCGCCGCCACGCACTGCAGCCCCATCACGCCGCCGCGCACGCCCGCCGCCACGCCGCGCAGCACGTCCACCACGCCCTCGATCGGATGCACCTGTTCGAATTGAAAATCTTCAGTGGTACCGCCAAAGAGGTCGACGACCGAGCGGATCGGACGGAACGCGATCTTACCATGAATAAGGGCTCGGTGTCGGTCTTCGGCGCCGGCTGCGAGGGCAGCTTGACGAGCACCTGCTTGGGCATCAGCTCGCCCATGGTCGCGAACTGCACGAGGTCGTCGCCCGGCGCCTTGCCGGCGGCCGGCTTCGCGTCGGTCGCGGCCGCATCCCCGGCCGCGGCGCCGGCTCCCTCGCCGCCCATGCTCTTGAGCTTGCCGAAGGTGAGCGCGCGGATCTCCTGCACGCCGAGCAGCACGTCGTAGCCGCGCTCGAGCGTCTGCTTGATCTCGGCGCCCATGAGCGAGTCCATCCCGAGCTCGGCCAGGTTGGCGCCGTCGGAGACCTTGCTGGGATCCTTGATGCCGAGGATATTAGCGACCGCTTGCACGAGGTCCTGCGTCGGCTTGTCGGCGGCGCGGCGCTTGTCGGCCAGGACCACCGACGACGTCACCGCGTGCGGCAGCGACAGCAGCGAGCCCAGCGTGTTGAGGCACGACATAATGCGCTGCGGCAGCGTGCCGCCCACCTCCGTGTCTTCGCTGCCGTGCATCGCCGTCATTATCAATCCGACGTCACCTGCGAATGAGATACTCGATAAGTCGTGAGATAGTCGACCGGCGTCCGTGGACGGCGTCGATCTCGGTGATACCGACCGATGGCTCCCCACTGCACGGCGAGGGCGGGCAGGCCGTCCGCCTGGCGCAGCTCGCAGATGCGCTCCATGACGCTGTTGGCGAAGCCGTAGTTGGTCTGTCCGGCGTTACCGCGGCCGCACGACACCGACGAAAACACCACGAAGTGCTCCAGCTGCGGCGCCAGCGCGCGAGACGCCGCGTCCAGTGCGATCGTTCCTGCACATTATAACACAGTTAAATGAATGACAAATAGATAGTACGTCAAATAGATAGTACTGTTTCGGTCTCCGAATAATATTACGTTTTAATCGGGGACAATAGCGAAGATATCGATGCAACAATAATTAGTGGGTAATGACCATCGATTTTAGGCTTGGCGACTTGCTGGAATTCAGCCGGCGTGAGGTTCTCGAGGAAGGCGTCGCGCAGCACGGCGGCGAGGTTGAAGATGCCTCCCACGGGCGCCGCGGCCGCCGCCTCCTTCATCAGGGTCTTAGCGCCGGCCTCGGTGGTCACATCCGTCGTCGACACGATTACCTTCACGCCCTTCTCGCGCCATCTACAACACATTTGAGGATCGATCGTTACAAACTTCCACAGAAGATAATAGAGTAAGTAGGTATTCATCTTTTAAATAGGTAACATTCGACATTTCCTTTATATGTTAGTAGAACTCACCTACGGATGCACCAGGCTTGGTACCCGGTGCGCACTCCGGAGCGCGAGTTGAACACTAAGACGCGCGCACCGCGTATAGTCAGCCACTCGCCCAACTCCAGACCGAACCCACCCAGGCCGCCTGCGATAAATACTCAAATGTTACTCAAGTTTTACGATTTTCGTGCTACTACTATAGTCAGTACAGGTTTAAAAATATATTACAGTGGCAGAAGGAAACAATACACACCGACTAATATGTAACTCCGTTCGGGATGCATGTAGGTGCGCGGCAGAGCCGACACGAGCCGCGTCGCCTCGCGCGCTGCGCCCGCGCCCTTCTCCTCCTCACGCACGCGGATCACCACCTTGCCGATGTGCTTGCCCGTCGCCATGAACCTGTAACGCACGAGACTCGGTCAGACATCACACCTCGATCCGAATATGGACGGGAACCCGGTCGCGTCGCTCACCTGAAGGCCTGCTCGAGCTGGGAATCTGCGTAGACGGTGGCCGGCAGAGGCCGCACGGCGCCGTTGGCTATGCCCTCGGCCACGCATCGGTTCACGGCCGTCTTCTCGGGGTTCTCGACGCGCCAGTCGAACAGAGCATCGAGCAGGATGCCGTGAACGGTGGTGTTCTTGAGGAGGATCGCCATGCCGAGCGGCGAGTTGTTGGAGAGGTCCAGCTTGCCGATCTCGAGGAAGCGGCCGCCCATACCGAGGCAGCGCACCGACGCCTGCAGTTTGTCGCCGGCCAGCGAGTTCAGCACGAGGTTGACGCCACGGCCGCCGGTACCGCGCATCACCATCTGCTCGAAGCTACAGTCGCGCGAGTTGCCGATGTTGGAGTCCGGCAGGTTGGGGAAGCGCTCGCGCAGGAAGGCGCGCTTCTCGGCGGTGCCGACCGTCGTGTAAACCGTGCAGCCGGCGTGCAGCGCGATGGAGATGGCGGCCTGGCCCACGCCGCCCGTGCCCGCGTGCACGAGCACGGACTCGCCGCGGGTCATCAGTCCGCGCACCACCAGCGCGTAGTACGCCGTCGCGTACGCCACCGGCACCGTGGACGCCTGCTCCAGCGTCCAGTCCGCGGGAACTTCCCACATGAAGCCCGGGTCGGCCAGCACGCTCGTCGCCAGACCCTTCGCGTCCAGGATGCCCATCACGCGCTTGCCGCTCTTGGTGGATCGACCGCTGAACTCCAACCCGAGGATGCATTCCTACAAACGAATGATACTCGTTAAACTCACGTTATATTAATAATTTCTGATGCCTTCGCGGTTATTACACATTGGAATGAAACAACTATAATATAAGGTAGTTTGCATAACTGTATAATTCACTTTAGCGTTAGACTATTGTCAGCTCAGTCGTGTTACGATTATGGAAACTGTAAAGAATCCGAAACGTCAGCTAATAAAATAAAATAAAAATACGCGAGTTAAATCCGTTAATAGTTGTTTCATTCTCACGTTATATTATTAACAAAACTATTCGGAAGAGAAGTGCCGCTCGAAAAAACATAACTCGAGTAGTCGACGAAGGAAGTTTTCTAAATAAATAAAATAAAATAAAACACTGCCAACGTACCTGTCCGGCGAGATTGCCGGGCAAAGCGTCGGGCGGCAACTTGCCGGTGGCCAACATGATGTCTCGGAAGTTGAGCGGCGCGTAGTAGACGCGGCAGGGCTCCAGGCCCTCCGGCGTGATGGCGGTGCGCATGTCGCTCTCGATCCAGCGCAGCGACGACAAGTCGCCTCGCGTTACCGTGTTCACGTAAGCGTGCTCCACCTACAGCCGAAATGCTAATTTACCAACAAATATTTATTAAAATTAACAAACTCGGTCGGCAAAAAAAATATAGGTCACCTGAAGCTGCGCCTCGGTGGTATCGTCGAGGAGCAGATGACGGTAGGTACCCCAGACGCCGGCGCGGAGCACGTTGAAGGCGAGATCCTTGGCGACCTGCGCGCGGTACGCGGGCGCGTCGGGCGCGAACGCGTCCTTGGCGCCGGGCAGGTAGTACACGCGGAGAGCCGCGCCGCCCGCCTCGCGCCGGAGACACGTGCCCAGGCCGATGACGCCCGAGCGCGCCGACCGAGACCACACGTACACGCGGATATCCTCGGTCTCGGCGCGCTTTATCGCCTCTCGCAGCGTGTCCACCCAGCGGTAGACGCCGTCCTCGGTGATCTCGATGACGACGCGGTCGGCGGGCACGACCGGCGTCGGCCGCAGCAGCACGTACTCGCAGGAGGCCGCCTTCTGCCGCGACACGACCGTCAGCCCGGCGGCCGCCACCGTGTCCTGCGCGGCGCGCTCGTCCAGCGCGCGCAGCGGCTCCTCCAGCAGCAGCATGCCGCGCGGCGCCAGCGTGCCCGCCAGCGCGCCCAGCGCCGCGCCGTGCCGCGCCACCACGTCCGCGCCCAGCACCAGGTCGCAGCCCGCCTCGATGGGGCCGGCCGTCACGTCCTTGTTCGTCACCTGATAACGGAAACCTCATTTAACTCATAATATAATGCATATAATATATACGATATACGATGTCCTTTTTACATTTAAATTAACTCACGTATGCTCCGTCAATTGTTGGAATAGAATTAAAATATACGTGATAAAACAAAAAGAATAAATAAAATTCGACTCGATCGTATCTCGTACCTTGACTCCGAGCGTCTTCATGGCCTCGGTGTACTGCGCCTGCGCGGCGCCCGCCGCGAGCATCCCTTCGACGCGCACCAGCGGCTCCGACTCCAGCACTGCAACAGACGCCCCGATACGAATTACTTTCCCGCTCACCGGCTCCGACCTCCTCGAGCATAGCGCGATCTATTCGCGGTCCTTACCTTGCATCGCGTTCGGCAGCAGCAGCGCCTCGGCGGGGCGGCCGAGCGCGGGCTCGGCGACGCGCAGGCGGAGGCCGCCGTTGCACTCCAGCACGAGCTGCAGCGCGGCGGTGAGCGCGTGTCGCTTGCCGCGGCCGGTGTCCTCGGTGCCGACGCGGGCGCCGTCCAGCGGCCAGAACGTGTACTTCTCGAGCTTGGGCGACTGCGGCGGCACGCGGCGCGGCGCCAACGACGTCTTGACGCCGCGCATCTCTACGCCGCCGGCGACGGTGACGCCGATGCTGCGGTACATGCGCACGGGCAGGCGGCCGCCCGGACCGGCCGCCGCTACGGCCGCGCGCTGGGCCGCGGGGTCGATCAGCGCCCGCTGCAGCCGCGTCGGCAGGTACAGCTGGCGCGTGTCCATGCCTATGATTCCGAACTGCAGCATCGTGTCCATGAACGATATCCAGTTGTCCTCCCAGGCGAGTTCGCCGCACACGCCGCGCGCGTCCGACTTCTTGATGCCGCGGAACATGCCCTGGTAGGTGTATCCGCGCAGCTTAAGCTCCTTGTAGACGTCCTCCTCGTCGAGCGACGGTAGGTCCTTGTCCTCGGGGCGCACGTCCGGCTGGCCGAGCGCGGCGGGCGCCAGGCGCTCGGCGGCGGGGTCGTCCACGAGCCGCGCGGTGCCGGTCACCACGACGGCGCCACCCTCGCACAGCTCGAACTCGCCGGACCCGCCGAGCATCGACACGAGGAACCGGACGGGCGTGTCGCGGGACACGATGGTCGCGCGCCGGAACTGAACGTCCTCGAGCAGCACGCACGCGTTCTCCGGCTCTAGGTTGTGCAGCTTGGCCACGGTCCGCCACACGAGCGTCTGTCGACAGAAAGATAGGATTCAGAACGATCCACTCTCGTAACTTATAAATGATATGAAATAGATAACATAATGGGTACGTTCCACTTAACGCTCGCAATGCCGTCGACCACGACCGCTGAAATTGCCATTCCACTAACGAGAAAACACCGCGGGCGTTGTAAGCGAATGTTTATAGGTGGAACGCACATCGTGAGCGACGAAAGCCCACTCTGACCCACCAATATTTTGTGGGCGAAGTGGGCGCGATGTGGTCGCGAACAGTGACGTCATCTATGACGTAGAGCCATCGCTCGCAACGACCACGGGCGTTAAGTGGAACGATACAGAGGGTGTCACGAGCGTTGCGGGCGCTTAGTGGAACGCACCCAATATGGTCCCTAACGAAATAAACAGAGGAGGCAAACTCACAAGGTATCCGGTGGCGGGGAAAAGCACGCGACCGTCGATATTGTGTCCGGTGATGAAGGCGTCGCTGGGGCGCGTCAAGTCGTACTCGATGACGTTCTCGCCGGTGCGCGCGGTGTTCTTGAAGTCGGCCACGCTCCACTCGATGGAGTGGTCCCACTCGACGTGCGAGGCCAGGCCGGGGGTTCCCCGCGACACGGGGAACGACACGGGCGGGTAGAACGCGCCGGGCTGCGGCTGCGCGCCGGCGCCGAAAACCTTGCCGATGGCGCTCAGCAGGTGCACGAGCGTGTCGGGCGCGTCGCGGCGCACGAGGGGCACGTGCTTGGCGTCGGGCAGCGCGCGCCGCAGCACGGCGTGCAGCAGCGCGTGCGGCGCCAGCTCTATCACGATGGCCCGCTCCGGCACGTGCTTCAGCACCTCCGCGAACCGCACCGGCGACAGTAGATTGTTCACGTGATATGCCGCGTCGCTCACTTTAGCTGCGACAGAGGAGACCCGCGATGAGCATAATTATACAACTATACAGGATACGTCGCATGAACGGCGCCGAACACTCGTCACCGGACTCACCGAGATCGGAATCCCATTGATCCTGGGGGATCGAGGAGGACAGCCAGCGCGACGTACGCTTCTTCGGCGCGGGGATCACCTGCTCCAGCGAGGCGCGCAGCAGCGGCGCCGCGGTCGCGATGTACTTGGAGTGGAAAGCGACGTTCGAGCTCTTCACGCGCCGAGCGAATATACCCTCGCTCGTCAACTGCGCCACAAACTTCTCCATCGAATCGGGCGGACCCGATATCTGCGAACGCGACAAAAGATAAATTACGCATCGAAATCGTCTTCGATATTTTTCAAGGGAATAAGAACATTTTACGGACCGTAACGCTGTCGGCGGAGTTGTGGCAGGCGGGCACGATGTCCGGAGGGCAGCGCGCGGTGGCGTCCGCCCACGACAGGCCCACGGCGGCCATGGCTCCCACCGGCACCTTGGCGTCGGCGATGCTGCGCCCGCGCCAGTACGCGCACAGCACCGCCTGCTCTGCCGTCAGGGTCTCGTCCGCATACGCACAACCTGATATAACAACACAATATGTTTACGTAAGTATAATGTTATCGATGATATTATCTTTTTTTATTATAATATTACTTTAAATAATGAAGTACTTAAGCATATCAATTACTGACCGACTTCCCCGACGGAGTGGCCGATGATACCATCGGGTGTGATGCCGACGGAGCGCAACACGTCGACGAGCGCGATCTGCACGGCGGCGACGGACACGAACGAGTTGAGGACATTGTCGAAGGCGTCCTCCGGCGCGGTGGTGAGCACGGCGCGCAGGTCCATGCCGTGCGGGCGCAGCGCCGCCGCGGACTTGTCGATGCTGGCCGCGAACACCGGCAGCCGCAGCAGGTCGCGCGCCATGCCCGACCACTGCGAGCCCATGCCGGAGAACACGAACCACACCGGCCGCGTCTCGCTTTCGGTCTCCTGTAACACGCACGATGTTATCGTAAACCACAGGTTAATGTACAAATTTTCCGAAACGATAGTAACGTACTATCGTTTATACACTTTGATACTGACCATGACTTCCTGCACTGGCGGGTCAGTGAGCACGACGTATCCGCGGTGTGCGTGTCCGGGGATGTTCCGCGCGTGCACGGAGTCCAGCAAGGCGTGCAGCTCCGCGTCCTTCGGGTTGGCGGCGGCCAGCTTGAGCAGCCGGTCCACCGCGGGCTCCGTGCGGCCCGAGGCCAGCACGAGGCGCGGCACGGGCGAGGCGGCCGCGACGGGCCGCGTGCCTCCCCTCGACTCTAAAATCACGTGTGCGTTGGCACCGCCGAATCCGAAAGAGTTTATGGCCACCAGGCCACCGTTCCATTCTGTGTTGCGATCTACGACCTGTGAAATGATATTACTTGTTTGAAAAAATACTTTAAACGGATGGACAATATACTTATAACGATTAACTGCCATGTGTTTTTGCTGGTATTTTTAATGTTTAAATAAATATTAATTTCGCATTTTCGTGTAATATAATCGTAACGATTGCTCTACAATATAACCGCAAATCGGAGAGTTCTAAAAATAAAAAAATATATTCAAAATATAACACACAAACAAACCTTTATACGTCCATCGCTGAGCGCTGGAATACTGGTGTTAGGCGATTTGTAGTGCAGATTTGCGGGAATGACGCCTTTCTCCATGGCCACTACCACCTTCGCGATAGAACACAGGCCCGACGCGGGCTCCGAGTGGCCCATGTTGGATTTCACCGAGCCCAACAACAACGGCGTAGACCGCTGCGCGCAGAATAAGTCTGCGATCGCGTTAACCTCCTCCGGGTCGCCCACCTGCATACAAGAAACGCTATAGGTACCGACTTGTATTCACTCACAAAAACTGTGTGTAATATTAGACGCGGAACCGTATATCCCGACATACAGTTAATATATAGGTACCTTAGTTCCGGTGCCGTGCGCCTCGACGTAAACGACATCCTGCGGGCGAAGTTTCGCTTCGCGGAACGTCGCCTCGGCCAGACTGCGCTGGATCGCACCGGAGGGGTACGTGATGCCCTGTGCCTTGTGACCGTCTATGTTCATCCCCGTGCCGCGCACGGTGCAGTAGACGCGGCGAGCTGCGCCGCGTTTCTGCAGGAGCACCGCCACAGCGGCCTCTGCGCGCACGTAGCCCCGGCCCGACGCGTCGAACGCCGCGCACCGTCCCTCCGGCGACAACATACTCAGCCGGTGGAAATTAAGCGAGTTGGCGGGCTTGAGGCACAGATTGGTGCCGGCGACTACAGCCGCGTCGCACTGGCCGCTGCGTATCGCGGCGGCGGCCTGCGCGAGTGCGAACATGGAGCTGGAGCAGGCCGTGTCGATCGCGTACGAAGGACCGCGTAAATCGAACGTGTATGAGACTCGGTTGGGAAACATTGCGCGACAGCACCCGATGAGGGCGTAACCGTTAATCTTGTCGACTTCTTGGGTCCACATTTCCTCCGACTCGGAGTTAGAGACGCCGACGTAGACGCCGGTGCGCGAGCCGCGCAGCTCGGCCGGGTTGAGCCCCGCGTCCACTATGATCTCGTGCGTCAACTCCAGCAGCAGCCGCAGCTGTGGGTCCATCAAGTGCGCCGCCTTGGCGTGCACACCGAAAAAGGTTGCATCGAAGTGCTCCAAGTCCTTCAGTTTGCCGTTCCGCGCCGGGAGCCCGTATAATCCTGCAACATAATATATACGGACGTTATATTTAAGTGAACAATCAAAGATAGTTAGGTATACATAGTAAGTTTCAGCGGTTTTATTTTATGTGTTCGCCAACAATTTATATCTGTATATGTTACGTAATAGAGTAATTTTATGGCCCTAATAAAACCTGCGGATATGTGTAACTAAGCAAACCAGCAAGTGAACCAAACTTTAGTACAGTTAGCATCAAAATATTGTACGGTCAGGAATCTGAATATACCTACTTATCGGAATACGTTTTTGTAGTCAGGATCATTTCCATATAAATAACAATATTTATAAGTACCTAGGTAAGTTAAGTATTATACATTGTCATTTAAGATTATGATTTGTATTGCGTCTCGACTTCAACATCGATGACCAATGATGATGTCATATTACCATTAAAGTGTAGTTTACAAAAATATACTCAGAACTCGTACTTAGCTGATAATAATCAGTGACCTACTTTCAATGATCGCAATTATTCGTACCTACTTAAAACAAATGATATGTTTATGGGCCTTTTATATGGGATATTTTTCCTGTTTTTTATTAGAGTAGGTACCTAAGTACCCTATTATCTGAACGTACACAATGACGTGGCCGCGCTTGCGATAAATACGGTGACTTGGAGCCCTTATCACCGTTACTACGTCACGGCCGTCGTCGCAGTTTTAGGTTTTGAACTGACGAGTCGAGAGTGACCTCGCATGCGATCATGATTGACGCGACCGCTGCGATACTCCGCGCAGGCAGCGATCACGCCACCATCGCGCCACTGGCTAACGGAACAGTGAAAGCACAAGGCACAATGACGGGAGTCGGGATTAGATTCGAGCGACTTATTCATTCCGGCGGCGGCGGCGGAAGCGGCCGCGCGCTATCTCGTGCCGCGGCGTCGCCCACTCGCGAGGCCGCCGTAACACGCGACTTGCCAATTTGTCGGAACAATAAGATGACGACATAACGCACGCGATTGCAATCAAATTGTTCATAACGGCGGCAGGTTAATATTCGCTAAACGAAATGTAACTACGTATCGCTGATGTCTCGTCTTGATGCTTCTTCACCTTACGCGCAAATGATGCTAATGCGTCTGTTTGTTTTGTGTGCGTAAGTTTTTTACAAAATTGCGAACATTAAATTGTTGTAAAGAATACATGTATTTCTTTAGTTCAACTTTAATACCTATCAATTATTCATGGACTAAATCTACTACTACCTGACTGGTGTAGGTAGGTAGGTACCTTTTTTAAGAAAAGTTTAAAGAAGTAAGTACTTAAGTAAAGGAGAGACCAACAAATGATATAAAATAATTTCCTTTTTTTAAAATCAATTTTAAAATTTGAAATAGTTTTTATTTCTATCAAACATTTGATCTGGATGTGTTTACTACAGAAATTCGGTAATCTAATTAAAATATCCGAATAAATCATTAATTATTTTATAAACGATCTTTTCATTCTGATAAACCTACGTAAGTACCTAAGTAGGTAGGTATGCTTTATCGAAAAAAAAATACTTAGAAACAATAGAAACATAAAAAAAATAAACAGAAATTCTCAAATAAGTAGCGTATAAGACTACTGAGTGTATATCTCTAACTAGAGATATACATATACCTACCTATCGTCAAGGGTCATTTACCAAGATAGGTACGTAGTTAGTTATTCGTTAGGTACGGTTGGGTTGATCTTTGTCAACTAGTGTTTAATTTTGAACCTGTATAATTAGATTATAATTAGGTAAAAAATGTAAAATATCTGTGTTTTTTTTAAATTGATGATTCGCAGTAAAATTTCAATCAACCAAATTATTAAAAATAATTTCCATTTGGCATGGTTTTATGACCTTGTTAGCTTGTTAACAAAAATAATTTACTACAATTACACGCATTCTCAAAAATGTAAATTTGATTAAATATAATTTAGAAATAGGCCACGTAAAAAATTAAAAAATAATGGAATTAAACAATAATGCGTAAAAAGATGTGATATGGTGTAATGTATATACCTATAAATGTTTATTGTGTTTTTAAGTTTTTTCTTAGTTCATTTATCTGCGAATACCTATTTCATTTGATACGTTAGAGTAGGTTCAAATTTAGGTGTTAAAAAACGTACTTACACATAAATCAGCAATGATTTGCAATTGTTATAGTTTTATGACCTTGTATTGCAATCTTTACATAACTAGATGTTTTCGAAAACAAGTACCTACTTAATTATGTTTTAATTCTGTCTGCACACAAAATACTTATTTCCAACATAAAGGTCAATTTAATACGATAACTGGGTCAACCAACATTTTCAACTGATCTATATATTATATTAATAAATAAAAAATGTAGAGTTCATACTTTTTGGTAATGTATGTATTTACATGGCACATGGTCCAGTGCATAGGCATGTGACTGCCGCGATCACACCTACAAAGCGTGCCCTTGAATGTCATTCAAATATATAAAATAGATAAGTCCTGATAGTTCACGGGTTCACCAGTTGCCGCAGTTTACGTAACGCGCGGAATAATTACACTCGTGTAAACAAACTTTTATTTATTTACGTCGAAGAGCTCATCGCCGCTCGTCGGCATTGAAAACGGCTACATGGTTCCGCGGGGAAACCTTACAACGACATTAGCGACAGTCCGATCGACACGAGATATATGGGACAGATTTTTTTAGCAAAATGTATTTAAGCAATCTGGAACTAGATGCCAGTAGCGTGCAGTAATTAGGTCAACGGGCAGCTTCGTCACTTTCGCGAATAGCTAAATGTAAAAAGTCTTCCTTATAGAGTGAATGTGGGTTTGATTATGAGTGGAAAATTTGTTACAATTTTCGTGAGTGCATTACCTACTTGGCTCTCTGCTACTGTCGAACTATATGCAGTTTTGATAACATCATATAGAAATTTTGGAATGAAACAACTATTAACGGATTAAACTCGCGTATTTTTGTTTTATTTTATTTGCTGACGTTTCGGATTCTATACAGTTTCCATAATCGTAGCACGACTGAGCTGACAAAAAAATACGCGAGTTAAATCCGTTAATAGTTGTTTCATTCCAATGTGTTATAACCGCGAAGGCATCAGAAATTATTATCATATACCTACTTAGAGATATTTTTTATTACTGAAAATCGTTGTCTATGTCGAAGATATTCTTATTAGCGTATTAACCCCAAAGCTAACAGTGGACGGCAATGGTACTTCGTTTTCAGTTGTTGACAAAAAACGCATTACAGTCCGAGAATGTTAAAACTTAGGTATCTACTTATAGGTATCTGTTATGTGTGAGTTAAATTCTGGGGTCCTAGTGAAAGTCTAGGTTATAAGTGTTAATAATATGGTTCTAGTGACAAAGGGTCGACGTGTAGTACTGAAGTGCAAGTGAAGGAACCTAAAAGGACCTCTCCAGGACTTCAGAATTTCACAACAGAATTCCCAAACCGATTTAGCGTTACCTATGTCATGTATACCTATTATTTAACAAGAAGAAAGAATTTTTTTTAGAATAGAACAATCATTTTGAATTTATGCTGAAGATGGTGATAATCCTCATCAGTCTGCTACGAATATCGAAACTAGAAAGTTTTCAAAATAGTCAGCATAAAATCAATGTAGGTTCCAACTATATCTCTTATCGCAAAAATATCGTAAAAAAAATATATGAAAATAAATTAATTTAAATTACTCTTTATTGATTACCAATAATATACAGTCTATCAAGCCGATATTTTTACCTACTTACTTATGCCAAGTTTAATCTTAACATAAAGTAGAGATATTTTCTTATTTTAGCGCATTAAACTTAATAAAAACTTTTTTATATAAAAATGTAACTTTGTTTTGCTCATTTGCCGCAAAAGTTCTTATTCTGAGGTAACAGTTGTCGACAGACTATAACAACCAGTGTGCAGCTCGCGCCAGACACGCTGAGCCGCCGTGGACATGTGAATGACTTCCTATTCATACCATAATATCAACTCAGTCATCTTCCTATTCATCATATTATTCATTTGTGTATATTTATTTAGTTAAACCTAAGCTGACATTTCAACTCATCTTTACTCCTGAAGTTGAACTATGTTATCACGCGTCGATATTATATAAGTAACAATGTACATCGGGTCACAAGGTGCGATAACGCATTACAAGTATAGGTTTTTATTTGAATAGGTAACACTATCATCATCATCGCAATACCTATTGTGTTTCAGTACCCGTGTCAGTCACAAAGCATCGTCAACGTCAGAATATTATTAGTTAAGTAGGTATACCAAGGCCATCGTCATCCTGTCCAGGTAAGTAGGAAAGAGTTATAGTTAATATGTTGCAAAGGAACTCACCGGGGGTCCAACGTCGGTCATCAGCGGTTACTAGATCTACGCCATCGAATAGCTGCTGCGCGAACTCCTCGATGTTATTGGACTCCGGCATCCGCCCCGACAGCCCCGTTATCACCACATCGTCATCTGCGCCGGCGCTGGCGCGCGATCCGTTCACTGCGCTCGGCATGTTGCTGTTGCTGTTAGCTGGCTGCACGACCTGCAACACACGAGGGCTTTAATACAGGCGACTCGATGCGCAATGCGAGCGATATGAGTGATATTTAGCTAACCTTATAAAAGGAAAGCTATTGCCACGCTAAAAGAAGTTTCACTTCACTTCGTTCTGGATCGGGAGCGACCTTACTCGGCCGCCGCTCGAGAGAGAATGGGAAGAAAAGTTATAGTGCCGGGTGAAGATGAGGCTACGTGGACAGCGGCGGGCGGGCGCGCGGCAAGTGGAGTCCGCGACATGCGTCGCGCGGTTAAAAGGGCGCGATAGCGGGGTCGCCGCGATGCTGAGACCTGTGCGGCTTATCGCTCCGCGCAAGGACGAGGAAGGTCGCAATGCTCTTCCGACTGCCGGGCCCGACCGATTCGACCTCCACGCAGCCGCGAGCGCGTTCTGCGCCGGCACTCCGCCGGCCCGGCACGCCGCACGCCGGATTCGCCGCTGCCGGTGGCCGGCCGCGAGGCGCACCGGTCGCGCCGAGCACAATAGCCGGCATTGTATGCCAATTGCAAGAGATCAGCGTTTGCTCCCGTTCCAACCGAGTAAGTAGTCGGACACAATTGTGACGTTAAACTAAATTACCCGACTAAAGTAGCGTCTATAAAATGTATATATTACGTATGTATTTGAGACGTAACGTCTGCCACGAGCAGGAGGATGCGTACTGATATAGAGATTTCAATTTTGGTACCTATTTTAGAAATTTTGCGATCACGAGCGCTAGAACGGGAACACAGTGCACTGGTGGAACTGAGAATGTGACTGGAAAGTTAAGTTAAAGTAAATCGTCTGGGAGAGGAGAGTCGGAGTGGCGATTATCTCCGCTTCAGAGCAGCTGATAACTGCGCCGCGGCCGCGGGTCGCCGCGCCGTGTCACGCACACGGCCAATGTCCACCACCGACGCACACTGCGCACTGCGCACCCTGCATCATCATACTTATCACGATTGAATTTATTTTGAACGATTTCATACTATTTCAAACCGGAAAAAATGGAGGTGACGATTATCTACAAGACTTAAATTACTTTTTTGGTTGGTGTTAAGTGTTCTCATGCAAAAGTAAGATATACTGAAAAAATCGTGGCCGTTCAGTATTTAACCTACATACATAATTATTATATATTCATTATCGCTAATCACTACAACTGCTACGAACCCTTTTAAAGGGCGCGTGTAGCGGTCGGAAGTACCTACTCGTAGCACGTAGCGACTCTACAGCGCTACGAGCTACGAGTAGCGGCGCACCCTACACGTAAAAGTTGTAAAGGAGTAGCTATACAGAAAGCCATTTCTAGGTAAACTAACAAATATAATGGACGAGTTTAGTGTTTATTACCTATGCTATAAGGTATACCTAAAAATCACATTACTAAAGTTACACAAAATAAATGTGACAAACAAATTGTAATATTATTATATTGAAAAAATTATACCTCATTGAGTTTATTCTCGATTCTTCTCAAGAGGTTTTTTTTTGCTGAATCGAAAAAGAATATTAATTTTAACGTTGACATTCACAAGTGCCTGTAAGAGCCTAGCCTGAATAAATGATTATTTGAGTTTGAGTTTGAGTTTGAGTGAAGTTTATCAAGTGACGTTTGGGGTTGCTTTGCTTTATATCACTTTTAAGTTTGTTTAAAAACAAGTATAGACTGCCGACATTTACATATCAGGCGAGTGCAGTGTGAGCTGCACGTACCGCACCACAATAGGCGCTCGTGTAGGAGTGCCTACACCTACCGCGTTGGTGCGTTGTGTCGATTTAAAGTGGATATCTGTAATTATCGTAGAATGAAATATGAACACATGTACAGGGGGTGGCGGGCGACACGCGGCGTAGGTACCTACAGGGTGCGGGCGCAGTGACGTCACCGCTCGCCGCGAGACGACGATACAAAACCATTTCGGAATACTTGGGGCCTGTCTCAAATAAGCTGTTTGCAAGTTAACTACCTTAATAGAGTATCAGCCGGATGAAATTAAGATTTTTAATAATTGTAAAGTTAATGCATAGCGCCCTAAAGTTATAGAAACTGGATTAAGCCAAGTTTAGGAGAAAATGGTAAGGTAGACCTACCACTATTACTTAACACTGACTTAGTAATTAATTACGTTACTTAAATTACATTTTGACGAGAGGGTTAGCCAGGTACTTAGTAATTCAAAACTATCGAAAATTGACGCGCACTGAGACCGAATGCATATAAATTATATTCAAGAATTTAAATCAATAATAAATCCATACCAAACCGATACGATAACCTCACAGTCGATATCAAAGTAGTGTCGAAACGATGTGCGGCATAGACTCCCGTAGATTATCTATACAACGTGCATACGTTCTCAATAACAAATTTATCGATTTTAATTTTGACTCCATTAACACTAGTGAATTTTAATTATTATGAAATCAATACAGGCTACTGAAATTATTGATTTTTAGGGTGACAACAAGTGCAAAGCTTGCCATAATAGCTTCCTATATTTTAGAAACATTGTTTTTATGAGCTTACGTTTTCTAGTCAGTCCGAATAATAATAAATTCACCAAGGACTAAATGAAACTTGTTGTGCCTATTAATTCACAAACACGTTTAAGTTATAGTGACGTGAGTATTGGACACTGACTACGAACGTGTTCTGTTCTTCGCTGTCGGTTACATTTCATGAAATGACTAAGGTATTTTATATTTGCACAGTTACGACAACTTTGCTTCGAGTATAGATAAATACGCAGTTGTATTACGCATCCTAGGAAGTAAACAAAACACATTCTATAAGCTATGTATGTACTAAAATCTTAAAATCCAATGGGCTACTTATTACTTTATAAAATTAAGGAAGTAGCAAGAGAAAAAAGGTGTTAAATATTCTTAATTATACCATAATAATGTAACACGCTATCATTTATAAAATTGCGACTGTGATAACAAAGGGAGTTATTTATTTTTAACCCCCGACGCAAAAACGATGGGGTGTTACAAGTTTGACGTGTCTGTCTTTAACTTTTTAGTTAATTTTATTAACAAGTACATATCTAATTATAAAAGTTTGTTTTTAAAAAAATATATATTTTGATCTTTTTAGTATCTACTTATTTTTAATTTGAGATTTAATACGACTACTAGTATTAAAGTATTCGTTAAGACGAATTTAATGAGTCGAAACTCATGGGGGTTGCGTCGTTTAATTAGAAATCCTTCAAAAAAGTTTGTTTAAAGCAATAGGACCCACTGACACTATGCTTGGACAGTATGTACGTACCTATTTGTATAAATTAATAATAATTTTACTAAATAAAGACAAAGTTTAAACATAAAAACGTACCGATTTCATTGAACACTTGCACTTACGTCAATCGTTATGTACCAAACTAATGATTTATACAAACAAATTTTGCGATCGAGTTTATAAATACTAAAGATTAGATCCGGAAAACCATACCAAATGCATTAAATTAGTAATTTTTAAATTAATTTACCTATCGATAATTTTCTTGACAAGAATTATTTTGATTTATATTTTCAATTAAAATAATAATTGCTTTTAGGGTTCCGAACCTCAAAGGAAAAAACGAACAACATAAACTTGAATTCTTGAAAAGAAAAATTAGACTATTGTCAGCTAAGTCATACTACGATTATGGAAACTGTAAAGAATCCGAAACGTCAGCATATAAAGTAAAATAAAATACGCGAGTTAAATCCTTTAATAGTTGTCTCATTCCAATGTATAACCGCGGAGGCATCAGATTATTAAGTAGGTACATTAATCCAGTTAAAGGATGCTAATAACTTAAAAAGATGCATTTTAAAAACCTCACAATTAAAAAGAAGAAATTTATACAGAAACCTGTAACAGCATTTGCACATTTAAATTTAATTACCTTTTTAATCTGATGACAGAATTACAAACTAAGTAAGTAGGTAGGTACTATTTAAGGTCATTTGCTGTGACCCACGCCTCTTGATCCCTGGCAGATAGTAGGTAGATAACTATGTTGTTTAAAGATTGTTCTGCTATTAACGTAATTTGATCTTTGAGTTGATTCTCTACTTCATCGAGCTAAGATCAATTTATTTACTTATCTAGAATAGGTAGGTATTTGTCTATGTACACAAGAATATTTTTTAAATAAATATTAGAGGTCCCGGCAAGCATCGTTCTATTCGCTTAGGCAGTGCTAGATTAATCAATCGATTTGACAGTTGTTGTCATTGCGATGGTAGGTACTAAGGTAATATTTTCGAAAAGTTTTCTTAAACTTTTCAAAACAATTTTTTCACGGATCTATTTTTCAGATCAACAAAAAAGACTTGATGAAATCTGTATAGGAGCTCTAGCGTGATTCCGTGACCACGGGAAATAGGGATTCATTTGTCGTACACAATTTTTTTTTTTTATTTAATATTAATTTTAAAGCAAGACTACGACTGTTAAGTGCGTTCAGACCGACACGAGCGTGGAGTTGACGAGTATGCCCTTCACCACCATTATAAATTTACCTATAAGGAGGTCCAGGCCGAATACTATTATAACACTACTTCGAAACATAGGTTATCGTTCCCACGTACATGTGATATCGATTTCTTATCCAAGTGGTGTCGTGTCATGTTCGTCATAGACCTTCTGTCCTTCATCACCTAAGACCTAGATACTGTAATTGTCACTGTGACATTTAAATTATAGTGACGTAGCTATGATACGGGAAAACTAAGCAAAAAACGCGGTAGGTAAATATTACCTAATTCGCAAAGAACTGGTTTAGTAGAGAAGTGGATAAAAATGATGTTTAGTTAAGTCGCACAACATGTTACGGTCTACACAAAGGAATCATAGAATCGAAGCTTTTTTAATGTAAGAGTATTTAGATTAGATTAGATTAATTTAGGTATTTCTAAATAATTTAGACAATATAATTGCACAATTTTATGTTAATTATACTTGTAGTGATATTGTCAAACACAATAAACATTTAAGTTATTTAAATAAGTAACCAAAAAATATAGACTAATTGTCATGGGATCATTTTTCTCCTAATCGTCAATACAAATTAGAAAAATAATAATTCAAATATGTAACCAAACATAGATAAAATGAATAAAGTTGTCAATGGAAAAAATATTCTTATGTGAAATAGTCACATATTAATATTTTTGAAAATGAAGTGTGTGAATCTGTTCTATTTTATATTCGGGTGCGTACGTAATAGGTATAATATTATTATGTCGTAGCCTAGTGACTCCGTCACACAATCTTCACGTGCCGGTCTTTGTTTATGTTGTGCGCGAACCGGTTCCGCGGCGCGGTCAGTTGCGCGAAATTCAATCACAACCACAACTTTTCGCGATGTTCGAGCGTAATTCCGTATCCGTATTAAAAAAAGGCTATAGATACCAATAAAACAATAGAGATGGACACTAAAAAAATATAAGCTTTTTAAAACCGCCGAACTGGAAAGTAACAATTAAAGAACCTACCTACCTATTTACCGCAATAGGCCCCTTGAATTATAATAGGTAAGTAGGTAGGTACCTCACCAAGTGACTTGAATAAAAATGAGACTTAAGATGGTTTAATGCATTTATGTTGTTTCCAACTCTAATCAAACGAAGGTGAAAATTTTCTAAATAAGTATAAGTACCTGGATAAAATTATCAACAACAAGGAGGGCTAATGTCAGGCAGCCAACCGATGGCGATAGTGAAAACTTGACAATACTACCACAGGTTGACCGTAGGTACGTATGAATAAAAGCAAACCTATTGCATCGACTGTTTGTTGGTCCACAAAAAATGTGATGACCAGCTAATGTTTACGCAATAATGTAATATCAGGTACATAATTGAATTAATTGACGACTGCCATTGTCACATCTCACATCACGGTTGTATGTATATTTAAACAATTAGCAAAACAAATACGGCGCGGAGGTGACAGCAGACAATGTTTGGTGATTGGTACGTTCCGTAACTAAAACTACATCGGCTCATTCATCTGCGGCTGCGGCGGCGCTCCCGCCCCGCGCTCCAGGAAAATTAAACACCCGCGCGCCCGCCGCGCCGTATTCCTGCCTCGCACAATTATTTCAAACACTGACAATATAGGTATAAAATATCCATACCGAAATCTAGTGCCCCAATAAAACATGAAACTATTGATCGAACCATGTTTCACCCCCAAAAACCTATCGTGTAGGTACCTACTTGCTATAAATATTTCTTATTAGACAGATCGCAGTTTTTGTCGACCGCGTCTAGAGTATCTTCGATCTGGATAGTCGTAGCCCGTTCAGTGAGGATCAGTTTAATGCTCGTGCTGGATCGAGTGGTGTATCGTATCGACCGGGAGTACGGTTGTATTCGCGAGTAGGCTCGAGCGACCGCGTCTCGCGAAGTTACGGGGCGGACTGAGTGTAGTCGGAACGGCTCTCCGGCACGGGCTCGTCGCGGTGTCTGCCGGCGAGCGGCGCGGGGCGGGCGCGTTGCCATGGTGCGAGATCAGGCCACGTGCACGCAGCCAATGGCGGCGACCGGCGTGCGCCCTGTAACTCGCACCGCACGCCGCGATCAGCTGTGGCCGAGCACGCTGAGTGCTCGCATCGCACACACAGCACGCAAGTGCCTCGCTGACTGCGGACACTGCTCGCGAATCGCGATACGATCGACTAATCATATTATAGGTACAGGAGGTACGTGAATATCATTCTTTGTTATAGTTACCTACTTAAATAATAAACTTAAAGTGCCTACTTAGGTCGTCTTAGGTATTTATATACAAAACAGCGGTTCGCCGCGGCTTCGCACAGATCCCTGTTTTTTTTTTAAATTGTCACTCGGGAGTCGGGAATAGTGTAGCTTTCCAACAGTGAAGATTTTCAAATCGGTCTAGTCGTTTCGGAGCCTATTCAATCCAAACAAACAAACAAACCATTCCTCTTTATTATTTTTTAGTACAGTAAGTATAGAACCAATATTATAAAACACACACAGAATATGACTTAACAATTCAGTAGGTACCTAAGTATTTCAACTTTTTGAGAAAAATAAGTTTGCCTAGGTAGTAGGTACCTACTTACCTCTAAGGTAATTGTGACAAAACGCACAAAGTATTTAAAAAATAAAATTTAGTAGCTCTATCAGAATAACTACCGAGATTTGAATGTAAGCTGTACGATTTATTCACTTTTCGGCATAATATCGTTTAAATGGTAGGTTGTTTTGAAGTGTACCCATACCTACATAGGTACATCACTAGTCCTTAATTGGTATCCAAATTGTCCATTTAATTTGATATCAATATTGTATTCTAGACGCCTAAAAAAATCAAAATAATATGTACGTAGCAGACATTTGAAAAGATCGCTTTTCAAAGGCGCTCTAGGTTGCTCTACAGACGTTTCGCCGGCGTTTGTAATTTGCCAAAATCTACTTAAGTACACTTTAAAAACAATTAGGTAGGTGCCGAAAATCCCTATCATGGCCAAGATATTTTTTCAGAACCAACTGTCAGAACGTCAACTGGTTTATAAGCCAGTTATTATGGGCACCGAAGCATTTTTGACATTTTTGTGTTAGGCGGTGGGTCAGGGTTTCTTAACGTGGGGTCCATGGACCCCTTAGGGGTCCGTAGCTTGTATGTCAGGGGTCCGCAGTGGGTCAGTCAGTCTAAGCATATTTATTAGTACAGAACATATCGTAACATATATTTTTTTTATTTCCAAAAATATTTATGGGTGGGGTCCGTGGTATAGTTTAAATTGTAAAAGTGGTCCGTGACTGCAAAAAGGTTAAGAAACCCTGCGGTAGGTAGTTTCAACTTTTATAATGTAGGTAGGTACTTAAGTATAAAAATCTTACGAATAGTAGGTATTCAAACTACTCATACACCCTTAGGTAAGTACATATTAGTTGTGTGTAATTAGACTGTCTTAGGTTTATTCAATTTATTAATAATCGCCTCAATTAGGTAGCTGTCCTAAAATATTACATAACTAGCTGTCCGCCCCGGCTTCGCACGAAAGGGATTCGTGCGAAGCCGGGGCCTTTATAGCCTGTCACTCGGGAATAGTGCAGCTTCCCAATAGTGAAAGAATTTTTAAATCGGTCCAGTCGTTTTGGAGCCTATTCAAACCAAACAAACAAACAAACTTTTCCTCTTTATAATTATAGTATAGATATAGATAAAAGAAAACAAAAAAAAGATGGATTAACAGTAACTTGACGGGGACAGCATAATTAGCGAACCGATGTGACTCGCTAACCAAACCGGTCGCGAACTTAGATACCGCAGCACATCCACTCTGTAATTGACGTCACACCGGCTCCGGGTGTCCTTGCGTCTGCTTCCCTTTGTTACACAAATAATTATTTTTGTATAAATTCTTACATTTTTAAAATAAAGTAGACCGTACTTCTTTCCTTACCTATTACTTACTAACTATACTTGATGCTATAACCCAATACGGATACGCCCTTAAATGCGGATTATTGCAAGAAGCAATGTTTGGATTGTGAGCTTTTTTTAATATTTACGTTTTCATGAATATCTCCCTAATTGAACTTACGTAACTATCTACCTACTATTTTTTCCTACTACCTAGTTAGTTAGATTGCCTAAATTTTTTTTTTCGTAATTGTTCAATATCCGCGTCCAACCTTACTAGAACACCGTAACTACCTACAGAACAGGTTGCTTTGACAGTAACTAAATTAAAAAATCGGTTTTTATATTACCTATAGATGACGGAATCATGACGTACTTAGGTGTATCTATGTACTTATATTATAAAGAGGAAAGGTTTGTTTGTTTGGATTAAATAGGCTCCAGAACGGCTGGACAGATTTCAAAAATTATTTCTCTGTTGGGAAGTTACATGGAAGTTACACTACTCCCGAGTGACATAGGCCATAAAAAAAAGATAACCAACGTGTCTGAAAAAGTCTGAAAGTGTCTGAATCCGTGCGAAGCCGGAGCGGACAGCTAGTTATAAATAATTCAACACATGACAAAATGCAATTTTACTCTATTCTACTTATTCTCATTTAAATGGCTTGTGCTTATAAAAATATTTTAAAGCAAGGAAAAACGTAAATTACAAAAAACGATCGTCCAAAATGTACAGTTTTCGTAATTATTTTTCATTTAGTTGATACGATAGTTTTGAACAGCATAGAACTAAGAACCCCTATTTTTGCCTGTTTTATTTGAATTTATTTTTACAACTTCAATCGATGATTTCAAATTGCTCGGAACCCTTCATTAAAAAATACCTCTATGTTTGTATCAATTCGAACTCTATGCCACTCTATGATAACAGTGTGACTTGACTTAAACATTTAATTTAAACAAATTAAATAAATAACTTATATTCATAAGTAATTTTAAATGTACTTGATCTGTATCAACATTATAAATAAGACTTTTTTTTTCTTTAAATTTTTAATGTTTTAATTATCGAATTTCTAGACGAAACGAGAGGGCGTGATTCAGACACACCACTGAAACAACAACAAGAAATGCGTGCCAATGTGACGTCATTTGGCCACTAAACATGGCGGTTTTAGTGCTGCCCAAAAGATTTTAATGTTATTAGGTTTTATCGATAAAAGTTCTTGGCTCATTTTATTTTAAACATTATTGAGTAAATTATTTGTAGAATAAATACTTTAATAGGAAGTAAGTATATTGTTATGTGCAAAGATACTTTGATTTAGATGTGTGAAATCCAAGATAAGATCGTGCTTCAAATTTGCCAAGTAAACGATATGACGATTTTATAAAGTTGTCGTTTAACAACTCAGTGACTTACAAATAATAATTTTTGATGCCTTCGCGGTTATTACACATTGGAATGAAACAACTATATTTAACTCGCGTATTTTTATTTTTTTGTTTTTCCTTCACTTTTCAAAATTTGCCTTTTAAAAAGTCGTTAGGACCTGCGCAGGCTTTTAAAACTATAGAGTTTTCGTTGTTGACAAGGTTCCTCTCCTGTAGGTCTTTTATAATATTCTGGAACTCTGCAATTTTTTTCTTTTGCCGCCGCACTTTTATTTTCTTCTTTAAAAAATCACATTTATCTTCAAGATTTTTTATTTTTTGAGTTTGGTTCTGAAATAAAAAAATATTATAATTGAATATAGTGTATTTATGTGTGGGCGATCAAATTTAGATGTACTTAATTTTAAGTAATTCAATAAGTACTAGTACTGAACTGCAAGCATTCATATGTTTCCAGCCACTTTTTCCTTTTATAGTAATTTCTTGGGATCCTATAAAATATGTTTTAATGATAAAATAAAAATATTTTATCATGTCATATGTAAGTAAATCGATATCAAAGTCGGATAAATAATCTACAACCCTAGCTAATAAATTAACAATATTTAAACGTAAAAATATGGTTAAATAAGTCAAATCCATTCATGATCTATAACCGCACATAAGAACCTTGCTAATTATAATGTAAATCTTTCTTTATTTTCCCGGTAACAAAAGCAATAACCAATATTTTTAATGTTATTTATAGCATACCTGTGCATGGTTAAAGATAGCTGATTTTGTGTTTTTCTTTTGCCGCACCCTATTACACTACACACTGGCATATTTGCAACGTAATTATTTACTTATAGCTTCAATTATTTTAAATCACGAGCAATATATTGAAAGATAATTAGTTATTTTGATTTACACCACAGCTTTTTGACAGGACAAGTACCACCGGAACTGACTGACAATGACATTTGGTGCGCTAAACATGGCGGATTTTCGGCCTCAATAGGTATTTAGGGATATTCATGTTTCACTTTATGTCAGTTTCTGTACGCACTGAAATAGTGTTATATTTTTTTCCAGCGAGTTACAGTGCTGAGTAAGAACGAGATAGATATATGTTTATGTGTGTGCCTTCAAAATTGATGCTATTTATATAAGCAATTGTACGTATAGAACAATATGCCTTGTCCATATTATAGAAGTCTATGGATTCAGAACGTAGACGAATCAAAGGAAAATATTTTTGACATGAAACGTCACGTCATACGTCACGCAATCGGAATTAAACGCGTAGTCAAAATTGTAAAAATTATCGCCCAACTAGATCCCTACTGCCTATTGTGCTCGCCGCCGCCTTGCCGCGCGCTCCGAACATGACCGCCGGCTGAGAAGAGCGCGCGGCGCTACCTGGCGACCTGCGGCCCGCGGCGGCATGGCCGAATACGCTCTTGTCAGCGAGGGCGAGCAAGACGAGCCCATCGAATTGCCTCTCGAGGAAGACGGTGCGCTGCTTCTGAGCACCGTTGCCGCGCAGTTCGCGGGCGCCAGCGGCCTCAAATACCGCGAGCGCACCTCTGGCCGCTTACGCGGGCTGCGCCTAGTCGATCAGCGATTGTCGCCGCCGCCCGCCGGTTGGGCCGCTCACCGCTACTTCTGTGCCTTCCCGCGTGCTCGTACCGTTTCGCCGACGCCGACGGAGGTAGGTAGCGGCACCAACGCGCGATTGCGCTGCTCCGATTTGATTGTACTGGGGCTACCATGGCGCACAGGCGAGGAGGCGGTACGAGAATACTTTTCTACGTTCGGGGAGCTTCTAATGGTGCAGGTGAAACGTGACGCGCGTACTGGACTCAGCAAAGGCTTCGGATTTATTAAGTTTGCAGATCATGCGGCGCAACTGCGTGCACTAGGTCGTCGCCACATGATTGACGGACGATGGTGCGACGTACGCGTGCCTAACAGCAAAGAGGGCGCTGGCGGTGCACCGCGAAAGGTATTTGTGGGACGCTGCACCGAGGCACTCACAGCCGAGGACCTACGAGATCATTTTGCTAATTATGGGCAGGTGACTGATGTGTTTGTGCCTAAACCATTCCGCGCCTTTAGTTTTGTTACATTCTTGGATCCCGAGGTGGCACA
This sequence comes from Polylopha cassiicola, assembly GCA_038024825.1. Taxonomy (NCBI): domain Eukaryota; kingdom Metazoa; phylum Arthropoda; class Insecta; order Lepidoptera; family Tortricidae; genus Polylopha; species Polylopha cassiicola. Next base: position 5,556,782 of record CP149044.1, on the reverse strand, counting down.
GTCATTATGTGGGCAGGACCACATCATCAAGGGTGTATCTGTTAACATCTCCACAGCCTCCCCAAAACGTGAGCGCGGTATGGAAGTTACTGGGCCAACAGCAGCGGCAGCAGGTGCAGGTCCTGGCACTGCACGCTCTGCACTGCTCGGTTGGGGCCTGGTGGACCGTGGTGGTGGGCGTGTTCTGAACTGGGTGGGTGAGGCATGGGCTGGTGGAGCTGTAGCAGCACCGGCACCAGATTCGAAGCCCTACCTTAAGTACGAGTGACAATGCAAGTGTACAGACTGCACCCTATAGAACTTTCTCTTCTTTGTTGATTGCTGTCAGATTTTATATGAAAGTAATTATGTAAATAATATAATATACATAGTATGAAGTTGTCTGTTTGTGTTTGAATTTTGTTATATACTTGAAATAATAATATTTTTTTAGGAACTGATCCCTATTTTATTTGTAGGTACTTAATAAAAGCCTTCAGTGGAAAATTTTGAAGACTTACATTAGTCTTAAAATAATGTTAAAAGTCTGAACATTTTCACTATGTTGTCATGATGATCCATCTACAGTATAAAGTATTGGGCATGTATGTATTATGGATGAATTGGCCGAGCCTTTTAACAAGCGAGATGTTGACAAGGAATAACATAAGATACTTTCTATCCCAGGAAAATGAAAACAACCAGGATATAACATTTGCATAAGGCCTACTACATAATTATGAGTACTAATAACATGACATTAGCAAGTAAAGGGTGTAAAGAAATAAAAACAAGTAGGTGTTTGTGTATAATTTACAGTGCAGATATTTATTTAGTACATATCCCATAAAACACAATTGACACAACCAACAATTCAGGAAGTGATCTCGAATTACTAGGATACTCATAATTTGGTTATCATTAGCAAAGTCTGAGTTACTTAGATATTCCACTAATTCTGACACGGCACTCTCTATCGAGCTGCTTGTATTGCTGAATCTACATGTCTACGACAAACGTCTAGAACCCAATAATGAACCCTAAATGTATAGTTTTGGCGGTACTAAACTTAAAGGAGCAAATTATACGTAGGTATTCTGTGCCAAAAATACTATTTTCTACGATACTACCCAAAACATACAATTTTCCATAAAGTTCGCTGGCCATCCATAAAGTTCGTCACGCGTTAGGGCGGGGCGAGGTAGGAGGTAGTGGAGCAGGGCAAGGGTTGGATGGGGTCCTAAGTTTTGTAACGTCACTTTCCAAAAGTGTTAAAATGCCAAAAGAAAAATTTAAGAATAATCTATCTATACCTACCGAAATAAGGTCTAAATTGTTTTGTTGGCATTTTAAAAATGTATCCCTACACTAACAATGTTATGGGCAGTAAACTTCATAATTATGCGTACATAGTTACCTAACTACCTATATATTTTTGGAATTTTTCGTTGTGCCCATGACTGTTAAAATAAGCACAACATAGCTATTTGACTTTCTAAGCTTTATATTTGGACATTTTAAATAATTATTACCTATTAGTTATTACCTACCTAAGTACTGTCATGGTAGGTATTTACAAATATTTGAATGTACGTTTGTCTTTTTATTCTCACTAGTAGGACGAGCGATCGATTTCATACCTAAGCTAGGTATATAATTAATGATTGGATGCACCATGCACTAACAGGCGTCAATTCTTTGATGTCAGCGTAGATACTTCGCAGCCCAGTCGACGCGCGTGGCCCCGCTGCCCACCGTCGCCGCCTCTGCACACAAACAACTATTATTGCCCAATTGTTGCGGAACAAAGAATCAGAAGATGATTCTCTAATGCGGTCGTTAGAATCCTGACGACAGATAGCTAGCGTTGGTAGCTAGTAAATTAAACACAATAGCCAGACCGAAGACCAGGTAAGATTCTGTCTCTAATTCTGAGCAAAGCGTAACTACCAAATAAATACACTACAGATCTAACAGATCAATATCGTTCTCGCTGGAAATAGTAGTGAACTAATCAAATAAACCATTCACTGAATAAGCAATTCTGGATTAGGTATCTGTAGTGGGAGGTAACGCACCGTGCCTAGAACGCAGTGGCAGCGGGTGGAACAGCGAGGTGTCAATACGCGCGCCAGCCACGTACCGCGCCGCGCCCAGGTAGGCTGCAGCCGCGCCGCCCGCACCGCCCGCGCCGCCAACACCGCCCGCACCCGTAATCCGCGTCCCGCCCGGCCCCTGCAGCGTCGCCAGCACGCTGCGCGAGGCACCTCCTCCGCTCGTACCCATAGGGACAGGGGGGGCGGCTACTGCCAGGCGCCTTAGCGGCTCCTCGTCGCGGCGCGGCTCGTGCAGTACTTCGCCTCTGAAACCGTCGTAGACTACATTTAGTATTGTACCGATCGATCTCATCGATCCCGACCTGACAGCCCTAAAGGCTAAAACACGTACCCCAGAATGTCAGCGAAATTGTCATGCAAAGGGGCCACGGCGGGCGGCTGCGGCGCGGGCGCAGGCAGCAGGGGCGATGTGGGCGCGGGTGCCGGGTGAAGCATGTTCTCGCCGTCGCCTCGCATAGCGCTCCTACAGGTAGACAAAGAACACAATTGATTAGTTATCAGTAATTTACATGATAATATTACGTATTAATTATTTATCCCTAGCCTATGACTTAGGGTTAAGATTAATCGAGAACTTCAGGTATCGAAGGGCAAACAGCTTACCTCCTGGACAGCGGTGCCGGCGGCGGTTCGCCCAGCTCTGCACCTACTGCAAAGTACGGGAACCTATAAAAAAAAGAATAAGTAGAATACGTCATAGGTTCACATATGGAAGTATGGGTTAGCACTTGAGAAACTTAACATTATTTATACCTAAGAGCCTGTTGCGCGGTGGGTCGGTCCCGCGGCGGGTAACGCAGCAGCGCCGCGAGCAGCGCCAGCGCGGGCGGGGGCGCGGGGGGCACGGCGAGCGCGAGCGGCACGCCGGGCGCCGCGGGGAAGCGGAAGCGCAACGCCGCCGCCAGCGCGTGCCCCTCCGGCCACTCCTGCGGGGACGGCGAGCCCAGGACGGCCACGATGCGATGCAGCTGGTCGATCTCGGACGCGCCGGGGAAGAGCGGCCGCGCCGTGTATAGCTCCGCGGCGATGCACCCGAGCGCCCACAGGTCGATGGGCGCGCCGTAGCGCGGGTCGCGCAGCAGCACCTCGGGTGCGCGGTACCATCGTGTCGACACGTACTGCGTATACGGCGGCCGTGACCGCGTCTCGCGCGCGAGTCCCAAGTCCGCGATCTTGACGAGGTCGGGCCCCGAGCACAGCAGGTTCTCGGGCTTGAGGTCGCGGTGGAAAAACCCGTGTCGGTGCATGTGCGCGAGCCCCTGCAGCACCTGGTAGAGTACGTTGCGTCGCGCGCGCTCCGAGAGCGGCGGCCGCGCGTCGCGCACCAGCTGGTACAGGTTGGAGCGCATGTGCTCGAACACGAAGTACAGCGTGTCGTCTTCGCGGATCACCTCGCGCAGTCGCACGATGTTGGCGTGCGAGAGCTTCTTGAGCGCGCGCACCTCGCGCAGGCGCATGGCCTCCTCCCACGAGTAGTACTTGCGCTTCATGCGCTTCACCGCGACCGCCTCGCCGGTGTCGCGCCGCCGCGCCAGCGCCACCGACCCGTAAGTACCGTCGCCCAGCTGCTGCAGCACAACATACCGATTCATGCCGCTTCTTCTGTCGTTTTCACCTCATTGCTTATCCACTGATCACCGAATGTCACCGATATTTCACTAAGAATAGGTACCGTATAGACTGTAGCTGCATCACGAACACTGCATCGTCGATCAGTTAAGCGCAGAGTTCGACAGAGAAACTACACTCGTTTCTATGTAAACGACGCGATTGTTCATCACGACGTAGATGAAGTCATTAAATATTATGATAGTTATTTATAGCTGAATTTTCGACCTTTACTGTTTATTTTGATTTGTACCGCACAATATCTAATATGATTCTCGTACTTATTTAATATATTCAATTTCAAATGTAGGTACCGATATTATAATTAATTTCAGAATTCCGATAATATTATGTATTAGTAAGGAAATGTCACGTCGATACACTGTGTGCCCGTGTGTTGTTTGTGTCGTCCATACGTGCGTCGCCATGGCGACCGGCAGCTCGGCGCGGCCGCGCCACAGGTCGCGTGCTCATTCACGGTCCCCGTCCCATCACTCACTGATATTTACAGATCGATTATAGGCTAGTAGGTGAATCACGTACATTATCTGGAAACTGGCATCAAAACTACCTTCACGAAAATAACACAAATTTTATTGAATGATATATTCAGGTACTTATAATAAGTAGGTAATTTTTATTTTCACATCTCGTTATTTTTATTAGAGATGCCACGAATAGTGAATTGGCCGAATACCGAATACCGAATATTCGGCAACGCTGTCGGCCGAAGCGCCGAATATTCGGCTGCCGAACATTCGGCCGCTGAATGCTTACACTCACAACCTTTTTTTCTCGTTGCGTTCGCGCGGCAGACGACGACGGCGTGCGCGCGGGGCGAGCAAACATTGTATTTGTTTCAAATGCGGGTAAATCGAGTCACGGAGCGCTTTGTTAGTTCATAAATAATACGTTAAGTGAAACTTAATTACTATTTTGCTAAGAAGTTTGTTTCTTAGTTCATTTTTAATTGTTTTTTCGTCATAAGCTTATAAAATGACACCGGTTAATAAAAAATCGCCCATATGGGAATATTATGAGATTTGTAGTGAAAATAATAAACTGGCCCAGTGTTTGTTATGTAGCATCAAGATCTCAAGAGGCGGAGAAGGAAAGAAAGCAATTAAGTAAAACGTATATAAATTTATGTTATGTTTTATTGTTTTTGTTGAAGTGAATACAGTTTAGACAACGTTGTTGTTATATAAATTTGAGTTTTCTAGGATTGGTCCAAGCAGAAAGAGCAAGACAAAATATTCTTCTAGAAGCTCTAAAAAAAAGTTGTGATGAACTAAGTAGTACCGATGACGATTCTTCTCCAGCGCGTAAGAAAAGAAACTTGAATGAAAATGATAGGGCTGTTAAAATACATGACAGTTTCTGGAACTGCTTTGAAGAAGTCGCTACAGATAATATGGGAAATGCTAATGATGAGGAGGACGTGGAGAAGTATGCTGTGGCAAACGAGTTGGATTTTTATTTAAAAACAGTTCGCCTAGATCGGAAGGCCGATCCTTACAAGTGGTGGTCAGCAAACACTGCGCACACAACTTACCATTCACTGATTAATTTTAAGTACTAAAATGTTGTAATTTGGAAATAAATACATAATGTTGAGTAAAATAACGTGTCTTTTTTTACATGATTTGCTATTCGGTATTCGGCCGAATAGTACGCACTATTCGGCCGAATACCGAATAGCAAAAAAGTGGCCGAATAGGCCGAATACCGAATAGTTGCCGAATATTCGTGGCATCTCTAATTTTTATTATGCGGATCGGCGACTCCAATTGGTATCTTCATTCTGCACTCTTTTTTAGAAGGAATTAGCTATTTAGTAATTAATTTGCTGCCCCGCGGTTCCGGCTCGCACGCGTGGTATTCAATGTTTAGAAACTTTTAATTATCCTGCCAATATATTTTGATTTGACTCATATTTTCTGAGACGGCCTGCATTTCATCCAAATAGTTTTACCGTTTTCTGTAATATATTATCGTGTTAATAAATAACAACAAACAGCACCTTAAACTCAACTTAATTTATTAACAATTCATTACAATCGTCTTTGGAGGATACTAATTATGTACAGTAAATTAGAGTTATCTTTTAGTACCTACATAACATTGTTATAATAAATAAAAATAGATATTAACAACGTCATAAATTTACAATTTCTATCCTGCTAATATTTATTTACAAAAACTACAAACGATTGCAACTGAATTAGTTCTAAAAAAATGTATGGCTTACGATCTGTTTTTGATACACAAAAAATATTCAAGAGCTCTCATGAAATATTCATTAGCTGTATTAATAGTTATTAAAAAAATAGCACTCGTTTTCAGAATTCCTTATATAAGTATCGTTATATTTCGACGAATACCTAACGTGCTCGCATATCACATTGAACTCTATATCAAAAGCAGTTATTGAATGTTATTTCACTCTCTTCTATGTCACTCTAACTATACAACTTCTAACTTGTGTCCACGTCTAACCTACACAATGTTTATCTTCCGCACGATAGTCTCGAGGTTCACTTGGCGGCGGCGGCGGCGGCGGCGGCGGCGGCGGAGAGACGGGTCGCGGGGAGCGCGGGGGCGGTGAGGCCGAGCCGCGCGGCGACGTCGGCGTAGGTCTCGTCGGCGGACAGGCGAGCCCGCGCCGCGCCCGCGCGCAGCACGTCGCGCAGCACCCGCGGCCGCGCCAGCAGCGCCAGGTAGCGCTCGCGCACCGGCCGCAGCTCCGCCTGCAGCGCCGCCGCCACCACGCCCTTGTACTGCGCCGTGGTGAGCCCGGCCGCCTCCTCCACCGCCTCCTCGGGCACCAGGTCCGACACCAGGCAGTGCAGCTGCACCAGGTTCGATACGCCCGGCCGGGATGCAGGGTCGAATGTCACCTATGTATACAAAGCCAGTGTTACGTCTACACGATAATGACGAGGATGATTTCGAATAGTACGTATTGAATAAATGGTCCAACAAATTCATAACCACCCCATAAGTGATGTAGTCGACCAGAATATAATTTGTAACCCTGATAACGCAAGAATTATTTTTTATGAATATTTCGATTTTCCGGGTTAAAACAATGGTGTGCATATACAACCTCCCAGATAATAGCGTAATTTATCTTGACACAAATCTTAGTATACCAGGTCAAATTATATACCAAACTTATGTATCCCTACCTCCGGGTTGCAGTCGGTGACGGCCTTGCGTATCTTGAGCGCGATGGTCTGGTCGTCGTCGGCGAGCTGCAGTCGCGAGCGTGGGTCCGGGTCGGACTTGGACATCTTGCGCAGCGGGTCGCGCAGGCTGCGGATGCGGTCGCTGCCGTCCTCTAAACATATAAACTTTCGTAAATGAAATGAAAGACCATACGATAACATGCTCGACATCCTCGATAACGTCGTAACACCATGCCACTTTTATAATGGTAAGTAATATGTCCCTTAGTAGAATCTGTTGTGACATACCTGGCAGCAGCGGCTTCGGCTCCGGGAAGGTCCGCCCGTAGCGCTTGTTGAAGGAGCGCGCGAGCTGAGCCGCGAGCTGCAGATGCGGCAGCTGGTCGACGCCGACAGGCACGTGCGTGCCGCGGTGCGCCAGCACGTCCGCCGCCTGCAGCACCGGGTACAGCAGCAGCCCGGCCGGCGTCGACGAGCTCGACCCCGCCTAACGGACATATCACGTAATGTGGAAAAGATATCTTTAATAACCAGAAACAAGGTATAGGTACTTTGGATTTAGATACATATTATCAAATTTTAATTGCGATATTTTTACTATGGAATGGATACTAGTCTCCATCTACGCATTTAATTTTTAGATGTCAATGTAGGTCTAAATAATGGACATTTGTATATTTGAATGAAAAAACTCAATGATGGAATCATGGAAAAATATCTGTGTACCTTTTCGCGCAGTTGCGGTAGATGCGAGAGTCGCTCTGGTGACGTGAGACACGTGAGCACCCAGCACAGTTCAGCGTGGCGAGGCACCGCCGACTGTCGGAACAGCGCCGAGCCCTCTGCCTCGGGCGCCACGCCTGCCGCCAGCGCCAGCGCTGTCAGATGCAGCGTGTTATCGTCCAGGGCCTGGGGATCCTGCACACCAATAGGAAAAGTTTAATTCGTATTTTTGTGATCTCTAAAGAGAACTGAAGAATTAAATGACTACAAAAATAATACATCATCAATTTATGTAACACGTTCTAGCTGTAAAAAAATCCATTGTTACAGAAAAAAAAATGGAATAACAAGAAATTAAGCATTTAAAAAAAAAATGTTATAAATTGTAACCATGAAAAATGACACTTGTTATCATAACTTAGTAAGTCAGAACTAGTTGATTACAACTACACAGTACATGTTTAGTGGTGAGACAGTGTAGGTCTGCAATGAAGAGTATAAGTGGATCTCCACTGGCTTGGAGTCTAGCTGCACGACGCAGCGCCGCAAAGTAGTTCCCCACATGTAGAGCACCTGTGGGTTGGAGCCCTGTCACCACACGCCGAGTCCATACGCCTGCATCTTTCCCAGAGCCCTCCTGCACTGATTCTGACACTTGCGCTACCTGGAATGATTTGGAATATAAATAAACTAACAAATTAATTATTAAAAACCTTTTAACGAATTATACTATTTAATCCACCTTAAGAAACATGGAATTGTTTTCTGCTATCCTTGAATTTTTATTATTCAGTATTTGGTAAACATTAAGCAAAAAAACAACAAAAATAATGACTTTAGACTTCACTAGACAAGACCTAGCACTTAAAACAAACAAGGTTTTGAGATTGATATAATTCTAGCTTAACCATATACTAGTTACGGTGTGTATAGGTTATCCTCTTGCACTTCTTAAATAATCTTAAATGAACTACGTAAGATAGTAGTCATATTAAAGCGACGTAAGGCCGTGAAGTATCAACAATTTTGGCCTCATCTCATCGCTACTTACTTTTGTAGGAGCAGCAGTATAACGACTCTGATGAAGGGCTCTTAAATTTGAACATCTTTTGCAACCAGTATAACTGTTTTTTAGAAAATCCACCAATACAGATTTTATCATTGTGTAGCTATAAATTTTAACTAAGACTCGTATATATCATACTTTATACACTTTAATTCAGATTAATGTGAAATGATAAAATCACTCAACGTAAGCGGCCAAATAAGTATTTTAGTTTTTTAGTGACACTCACTAGTGACAGATAGGTACGTAAAGACCACAGAGTCTACAAAATAAACATTTATTTACCTTGACAGCTGATTCTTATTGGATTTTTTATTACGTTGGTATTTATATGATAGAAAATATTTAACCGGATAGGAGTAGTCTACACTAATCTACATCTCTACTAGGTGAATATAATATAAACTATACTAATCAATAAAGAAAAAAGGCTTGTTAGTATGTATTGAATAGGCTCCAAAATGACTGGACCGATTTGAAAAAATATTTCGCTGTTGGGAAACTTAGTACACTATTCCCGAGTGACAGACTATAGACATTTTGAAAAAAAAAAAATAGGGATCCGTGCGAAGCCAACGCGGGTTACTAGTAATAACTATTATTTTACTTCTACAAAGAAATACGCTTATAAATTATTTGTAATTTAATTATTAATTTAGATTCATAGTTTATTTAACCCTTTCGACGCGAGAGCCTAGCGGCGCGCTGCACTACTCCTGTGCGCAGGCCTAGTTACGTTTTGCACCTCTCCCAGGCGCACATACATTTCTTTTCGTGCTAAAATCCATGATGCACCGTGTGCATCATTGCGCCCGCTGGAACCGTTCGAAAATCGGCCGAACAAACACCGCATGAATGGATGGTTCATACGCTTATTTTAATAACCAATCACTAAATGTTTTTCCTTTGGGTGAAATAAAAGACAATATTTTTTAATCATTCAATGTATTATTATTATAAATTAGTTTTTTTTGTGGTTTCTGTAACAATCCCCTCCTCATTATCCCTGTTTACTTCTTGCTGTTTTGATACGTTTGATATTTATTCGACATTGCACATTAAATCCTGAAATATAATATAACCCTAGAATAAGATATTCCGTAATTATCGACATTTTGTCTAAACCTTATGCAATTAAAATCGTAATTATAATTTTAGCTACATACTTACCTAAAATATTTGATCTTTACGGGTACCTATTATAAAGTACCTATCTCATCCATATTTTATGATATCATTATGTGGATATTGTGCCCTAGCCCTGACCTACCTACTCCGTGGGAATAGTATATACTAGCCTTATATTGTGTCTCTAATCTACGTGGTATAGATATTGTGTAGGTACTGGTCCTAACCTTATATTGTGTCCCTACCCTATACGGTACAGATAGGGCCCCTCCACCGCCCTATCCTGTGACTGACGACTTCCAGACTGTACAGCCTCCATTTATTTAGTACCGTCTTCAAGACTAATGTGTTTATTTAATGTTGTATTGTACACAGAAGCCATGGAATACTCAGTGAAATAATGATATATATACTTATTTTTTAATAACTTATTTTTATTTTTTTATATACTTATTTTTTTTTCCTTTTAAATATTGTCTAATCCACAGACGTCCGCGAAACAATACTAAACTTTCATCAATACATAGAACTTTTCCAGGATAAAATATTTGATCCATTTTACTGTTAAAAAAATCAATTAAACTTTGAATTTTTGACATTCTTTCATTTGTGTTGTTTTCATAAATTTGAAAATTGAGGCATCTTAATATTAATAAAAATTTGTCCCGACTCATATACTTCGAAAAAACTGGCACATTAAAAAGCTCGTCCTTTTTCCAGTAATTTACGATTTTGCTTGTCGTTATTACCCCCATATTTAATAATAAACCTAGAAAAACTTTTATTTTTCCTATATTTATGTCGGTCCAACGACTGATCCTACTTGAAATAAGCATATTTTTGCCAAGCATTTTTTTTGCATATCGATTGATATTATCAACTAAATATTGAAAAAAATCTACCGTAAAAATGAGATTAAAAAAACTCACTGGAGTGATGTCAGCCATTCGTTGTTTTAGACTGTGGATGGCTCTAAAATCTGAAATTCCACTTCTGCATTCTGTTTCACTCCAATCTTCTTGTGAAGACGACAAAACCTCGATGTCATCATCCGATTCATCGGAGCTGGATGCGTCGTCAGAAGTGACATCGCTGTCTGATCCTTGCAGCATGTTTAATAGCTCGCTTTGAGAATAATTTTCATCTACGTATAAGAACAAATGTTTTTCTTATTAAAACACTTGATCAAAACTATACCTACACGTACTACAACTCTATATGGTCCGTGTTTAGCATTAGTGTTTCAACCCACACCAAGCTAGTTTTGAGATATCGGCGCTTAAAGTTTTTTGAGAACATTCTTCTTTTTCCGCTTATTTTAAGCAAAAAAATATTGTTATGTGGTATCATTTTTTTTGTTGAAGTGCATAGATTAAGGATATAAATGTATTTATTACAATAAATTCATAATTAAATAGAAAATGCAGAAAAATGGTTAATGCTTATCGGCTATAAGGTTTATTACATTTAGCATTTATGTGCTAAGCCACATAACACTATGCAAAATTCTAATTTGTTCTTTTATAATGAATATATTTTACACTATTTTTTTGAAAATGTAATATAATAAACAACTAACGTATTAAAACTTTAATGTAAGTACTTATTTATTTAGTTTTTATTGTTATAACATGTTTTAAATAACATTACAAGTTCTGCTGAAAATGAGAAATAGGTACAACAAGTTAACACTTATATTATTTAAATTAGTTAAAAGCTCAACCAAATTGATTTATTATTATTATTTTATCATATTGAATTAAACCAATAATATATACTTCCGTACCTAAAAAGTTAATAAACCACCTAAAAACCATTTTTCGAAGAGTTGATAAATTGTGGCGACAATTCGTACATTCTTTAATATTATTATTTATTATAATATTCTAATTTTTATCACACACGTTTAAATCTAATGATGTATATTATAAAAAAATATCGGTTAAGTGCGAGTTAGTCTCGCGCACCAAGGGTTCCGTACTATAAATAACCTGTAGGTATATATTTTTTTAATGATGTCATTTAAAATGTATGGTTTTCGTATTTTTTTCTTTATCCGTGCTATATGACGTTACCTCGCACCTACTAAATTAATTCAAGATCCTGAGTTCACGAGGAGTACCCTGTAGGTTTTGATTCGCTAGCGAGTGTTAAAAACTTTTATCAATCGCGGCTATATAAACGGCGGCTCTTTTGATTGCGTCGGCGATTTTTTTGTAATTATGTTACAATTTCAAGGGACGGTAGTCCTGAGTATTTGATATTACTATGAATTTTGTTTGATACCTACCTCCGTTACTGAGGTAAAGGATCACACAGACAACAAAGTAATCCTGTAAGGGTTAATTTTTATTCCTTTTAAGATACGGAACCCTAAAATATTTTATTTAATATGATAAAAATAATAATAAGTAATAAAAAAATAAGTTAGTGTTAACTTGTACCTATTTCTCATTTTTAGCAGAACTTATAATGTTATTTGATACATGTTATACAACAATAAAAACTTTAAATAAATAAGTATTTACATTAAAGTTTTAATGCGTTAGTTGTTTATTTTATTACATTTTCTAAAAATTAGTGCATAATAATTATGTATAGGTACCTATTCGTTTTAAAACAACAAATTAGAATTTTGCATTAATGTAATAGGTATGTGGCTTAACACATTAATGCAAAAATACAAATCTGACATGGGAAATAAGCAATAATGCGTTATATGTGGCTTAACACATTAATGCAAAAATACAAATCTGACATAGGAAAAAAGCAATAACCAATTTTGTGCTCTAGAATATTCTACGATTTTTTTTTAACAAAATGGATTGCACTGCCGTATTCCTCATGATGTATTTAATAAAACTGCATTCATAACTCAAAACCCGATTTTTTGTGGGTTGACACACGAATGTTTAACACGGTCCAATTATATTATAGAGAAATCATCGGACAAAGTACTTACCAAGCGGCATCGGCAGATCGCTTCTTGTTTGGCCAATAGATAAAACAGCAGATATCGGGTCCATAGGGTTTACCCTAGGTTCAATCGAGGGTGCAGTATCAGAGTCCAATGAGATAGCCGAGTCAATCGGAGAAGCATTATTCAAGTCAGTAAAGAAAGTCGAGTCCATCACAGCTAGTGTCGTATCAGAGTCCATTGAGATTAGTAAAAAAATCTTAATAACAACTGAAGGCACTTAGATGCGCAAAGACACGAAGTGTACAGTCAGAGTCACAGACCAAGACTGTACGTTGTAATTGCATAGGAAGAATTATTACCCACCCCCTGTATCCCTAAACTAGAACACGTGCAAAAATCAATTAAAACCAACAACTACCAACATCTATTGTTTGATTGTTATCTTCAAATATGGTCGTAAGTCAATGTCATTACGCCGAAAGAGTTTACTTTTGATGTCCAGGTAAAACCGACTACCTAATTCTAACGTCCATTGTTTAAGGGAGATAGGTATTGCGCACGACCCAGACTTCAGTCAGTTTTATTGCCTTTCTTTGTTCTTGTTTCCTTTTATATTTAACGACATTTTATAAAATAACAACTAGTGCATTTGTCTGGAAATACCCAGCCGCGGCTATGTAGTCGATTGTGTCGCAGGTGTCGCCAAAGAGTGGATTACTTGGAATAGATAACGAAATTATAATTACTTACTGCATTGGAATGAAACAACTTTAACGGATTTAACGCGCGTATTTTATTTTTACCATATCATATGTATATGTACTATCACTTTAGCATAAGACTATTGTCAGCTCAGTCGTGCTACTATTATGGAATCTGTAAAGGCTCCGAAATGTCAGCCAATAAAAATAAAATACGCGATTTAAATCCGTTAAAGTTGTTTTTCCGATGTATAATAACTGCAATCAGAAATTATTAATTACTGCAATTCGGCTCCTTTGTTTTGAAATACCCAGCCTTATTTTTATATATTTATTTGCAGCGTCGTTCAGCACTTTAGACCTACAATGCATAAATTATTTATAAGATACAAAGTAAATAAACTAAGAATTGGTTGACGTAAAATGGCGAAAACACCATCCAGTTGCGATCCCTTTTTGCTTGCCAAAGAAAAAAAAGCTTTAACACAAGTGTCATAACGTATAAACTTGCATTTAAAAAAAATACTTCAGACCTTTTAACTTCGTGTATTGACAAAAACGGTCCCCTGCGGCGCAATGATGCACCGTAGTTATCATGCCATTATAAGGTGAAAATATTGATGTTTTGTAAAAATAACTGTTTATATTTCCGTGATTATAACTAACCTTCAGATTTATCAAAACAAAAGAAAAAAATCTTTATTAAATATACTGAAAACCAATGGTTAAAGTTTGAAGTGTTTTTTTCTGAACTTACAAGGAAATAATAACTTTAAAAAATTGTATTAGTTAGATTTCTTTGTCAACAACCCAATCCCACCCAAAAAAAATATATGATTAAACAAAATACTATGGCAAAATCAATTTTTGTTATGTAGCACATGTGCATCATGCGCATGGCAGGTACTGTAAACCCATGATGCACATGTGCATCATGCGCCGCGGGGGTCTGCAATTCCATGATGCACATGTGCATCATGCGCACCCAAAGAGTTAAGTAACAAAACATAGACCATAATGTCAAGAGACAAAATGTACAAATGACATATATATGACATATTAAAAGTTGTGTCAAATAACAACAGCAATGTCAAAATAAGTAAACATTACGTTTTAGTTCAAGAAAAAGTTTTGCCTAGCCGATCTATAATAGTAATATTTTTTTTACTATCTGAAATATAATATTTAGTAATAATGTAGTAGAAATGTACCTTAATAATAAAATGAGAACAAGAGGTTATGTTATTTGCTATAAACAAAACATATCTGCTGGATATTTTTAATAATTAAGTATAATACTTCCGGGACTATTTTACAATATAATACTTTCGCGTATAAGACTTTTTGCACATTGTAAATTAAATATATGTTCAAGATAAAAATGGGAGTTCAGCATGTTTACACTCCTAAGTTGACATGCTAAATTAGTCTTAGCTTTGCTTCTCGGACATGTCAGTCAGAATATGAAAGTATTTGTCTAATTATCGTGAAGTAGATCCAAGTTTAATATGCTAACTGCAATATATACTTTACTAAGTATATATGTTATGTGTCGGGTTGGTATGTACCAACTCTACAGATATGATCAGTTTTTCTATTGCAGAGTCGGAAAAGTTAAATTTCGTCTTCATTTTTTTATGTCACTTAATATTACCTATAATAATATACAATGTAAACAAGTCAAATTTGATTTTCGAAAAATAATAGATGTAAAAACTAAATCAACTTCTACTAACTACCTACAGCGACAAAACATTAAATAATCCTTACAATATTAGTTCAAAAGTATATACCTACCTTTTAGCGACCTACAAGTCACAAAACAGATAAGCAATTTACCTCGACTTGTGAAATTACAAAATATATTAATACTAGCTTCTGCCCGCGACTTCGTCTGCGTATGATTAGTATTTTACACTATATTGTTATAAAATATAGCCTATATGTTATTCTGATGTATAAGCTATATTGTGGTAAAGTTTCATTCAAATCCATTCAGTAGTTTTTACGTGAAAGAGTAACAAACATCCATATATCCATACTTACAAACTTTCGCCTTTATAATAGTAGTAGGATGTACCTATAAATCAATTTAGCTTTAGACTATTGTCAGCTCAGTCGCGCTATGATTATGGAAACTGTAAAGAATCCAAAACGTCAGCAAATAAAATAAAATAAAAATATGCGAGTAAAATCCGTTAATAGTTGTTTGATTCCAATGTATAATAATATTCTTTTTTTAAGGGGAGTATGAAGGTTTGCCGACGAGCATTAGCGACCGTAGCAGCGGCGGCGACAGCACCAGCTGGTGCGGGCAGAGCGCCGGCGGCGGGGCGCATGGCGGCGTGGCGCGCGCACGCGTACGGCGCGAGCGGCGCCGGCGAGGGCGCGCTGCGGCTGGAGGAGGCGCGCGTGCCCGCGCGGCGCGGCCCGGACGACGTGCTCGTGCGAGTGCACGCGACTTCCATCAATCCCATTGACCTCGCTATGCTACGTGAGTGACATGTCGACGTCGAGTATTTTTAATTCAGAGGGATTCACGACTTGTATTCATTTTTTATTCGATTATTCCTTTATGCGTGTGCCGTGTTCGCAGGCGGTTACGGATCCCGTGTGCTGAACGTATTGCGGCAGTTGGAGGGCGGGGAGGGCGTCGAGTTTCCGCTGACGCCGGGGCGCGACTTCGCGGGCGTGGTCACCGGCGCCGGGCCGGACGCCGGCCTGTCGCCCGGCACGCGCGTCTGGGGCGTGGCGCCGCCGCACCGGACCGGCGCCCACGCGCAATACGTGCTCGTAAAAAAAGATTGGGTTCGTATCTCATAAAACTACCTAAGCAAATACATTCTCCAGTATAGAGCGCAAAATTAAACTAGCCACCTATTTCGCCATTCGAGCCGGTTCTCGTCGTCGCTAATAAATCTCGGTGCAGTCTTAAGATTCGGACGGCACCGAGAAATCCTATCGACAACAGCGTTGAGTCCGTAGGTGGGTCCGGCGCCGGCCGCGCTGGACGACCTGCAGGCGGGCGGCGCGCTGTACGCGGGGCTGACGGCGTGCGCGGCGCTGCGCGCGGCGGGGCTGCCGGCGGACGGGGCCGGCGGGGGAGGGGGAGGGGGGGCGCGGGTGCTGCTGCTGGGGCTGGGCGGCGCGGGGCAGGCGGCGCTGCAGCTGCTGGCGCGCGCGGGGCACGGCGTGGTGGCGGTGTGCGCGCGCGAGCAGGCCGCGCTGGCCGCCGGGCTCGGCGCCGCCGCCGCGCGCGACCGGCACGACGCGGACCACGCGGAACGCCTGCGCCGCGACGGACCGTGAGTTATGCTTCAAATATTTGCTATTAAATTTGTTGTATTACCAATTATGAAGTCAAAATTCATGTATTTAATAGGTACTAGCTCGCCTAGCCTTACGCTATGACGGATGTCAATTTTATCGCGAGTTACTTTTATTTTACCAGTCTCGGTATTACATCCATTCTTAGGTTTGACGTGGTGTTGGACTGCGCGGGGCTGGGCGGCGCGGGCGCGGCGGCGCTGCCGTGCGCGTGGGGGCGCTACGTGACGCTGTCGTCGCCGCTGCTGCGCCGCACAGACGAGCTGTCGCTGGCGGCGGGCACGCTGGCCGCGGTCACGGAGCTGGCGCGCGACACGCTGGCGGCGCGCGGCGCGGACGGTATCCCCTGCCCGGGCCGCGTGCGCTGGGCGTTCTTCGAGCCGCGCGCCTCCGATATTGAGTTGTTACGCCGGCTCGCCGAAAAAGGACAGGTAAACTGGCGTCTTGATAAATAAATTTCTTTTATGTCGTCGCATGCTTGCATGACACGAAACCATTTATTGAATGCACAGATAAATAAAAATGACTACAATATATACATCTCACATGACTCTTCAATAGTTTACTCAAAAACCACACATTTTATTTAGTCATTCATGTTAGTAGAATTTATCCAGCCCCCCCTCAAGTCTCGATATTGTTTCAGTTCATCGTGGAGGTGGAGCGGTCGTGGGGCTGGCGCGACGCCGCGGAGGCGTACTCGCGCGCCGCGGCCGGGCACGCGCGGGGCAAGCTGCTGTTAGACTTCAGACAGCCCTAGCACACTATATAAATGATTAAATACCAATACTATAGCGATGTTTTTTATAAATAATTTAACTAGCGACTCAAGAAGTTTCTTGTGTACACAGTGAACATTGTGATTTAAGATGTAGGTTTGTAATTAAAAAGTTGTTATTGTGTAATAAAAAATATTAATGAAATGCAAAATTTGTTTTTTTTTGCTGGGTGCTAAGAATGTTTAATTTATTTGTTATATTATACCGTTATAATTATGTAAGTCATAAAAATAACGTTAAACTCCTTTTTTCTGTTTTTATTTTTCAAAAGTACTGAACCTTGTGCACATTCTTAATCATGTGTTATAAGACTTATAAGTAGTAATAACACTTGGAATGTAGCCGAATTAAAACATCGTAAATAGTCTAGAAGTAAAATCGGGGACAGTCAGTTGTTAGTTTGCTATGGTACTTATCCTAAAAAGAATTATAATATAAACAAACATAAAAATATAAACATATTTTAATTGTCATGGTAATTATAAAATGTACATACCTTTATTCATTTCATCAATAAATTTAATTTAATGAATAACATTATTAGAAATTGTGATGTGTTCACAAAGATGATCAATTAAAAATTTGCTAAAATAAAATCAATAATCAAATTTAAATTCATGGAATGTTAATAAGAAATATTAAATTCAATTTATATCATAATATTATCACAAAGTTTTTCGACTTAGTCAATTTTACTAACAAGTAAAACATTCACAAATACTTTTTTACCGGTGGGTAGTCAGAGGTACACTAAATTGTCTTGTTACATTACATTTTATGCTCAAAGCAGTCGGATCCAGTAAGACAATCGCATGTCCAGGTAGAGCAAAAGAAACTACTTGTCCTTTATAATTACTAATTGTTAAAAAGCCTCTTCTCAGCTCTCAGTTTGTAGATTCATTTGAATTGTTCCTGAAGAAGAGATTGACATAGAAAATTAAGTATATTGAAGATTTCTCATATACATATTTTGGTGGAACAAAAGTTGAGTCGTAATAAATAACTATATGCTAAGTTTAAGTCGTCTATATATAGATTGAACATTGACAATGTATACTTCAAATGACTTCAAGTTATGAACAGTTTAAAATTTTAATAAAAAGTGATTTAACAGTGATACTCACTTAAATCATCGGAGTCAGTGCATTTCTTGAGGTGCTCAGTTATTAACATCTTTAAGTGAGCATTTTCCGTCATTAGTTTTTGATTTTTCTCTTTCAGGTGTCTGTTTTCTTCGGCTTGCTTGTACATTGTAAGTTTCTGTTTCTGTCTGCAATTTTTTGCAATAATATCATTTACCATCTATTCAAGTGAATGAAACTTTGATATGCTAATTATATAAAATGTACCTACCTGTATCTTCTAGAAGCTGCTGTCCTGGGCTCCAAATCTTTTGCTCTGTCCTTGTCACATGCTTGCTTTGAAGCAGCATCTTCATCTTTCTTCTCACTCTTGACTGTAACCAAACCACTATCAAGTCTTCTCTTTACTGTCTTCTTGTAATTCTGACTTGGTTTAAATTTATTGACATTGAAAGGTACTATTGGTACTTTTTGTAAGTTGTTTGTTAACAATATTGTGTTAGGATTCACTATAGTCACTGGTACAAGAGTACCAGCAATTGGTACTATATTATGTACAACAGCAGTTTCTGAACTAGATGTCGGCATATTAAGGCTTTCCTTTTTATCTGCTTTTTCACTTAGAACCCTTTTTAATTTTTCTTTGGTTTCTTCTTGTACTTTATTTTGCTCTACTTCTAGCACAGGTTTCATTCTAACCTGTCTTCCATCTGGTTTCTTAATTATAACTTCAAATTCATCTAGTTCTATATGTTTACTGCTACTCTCCTTGCTATCAGGCTTTTTTACATGTTGATAATTTCTTTTCAACATTTTTATAACATGATAGTCTTTGTCTCTCACCTCAGCCTGGTTATTGCTCTGGTCCAAACTGTCTACAACATAATCTAGTGATTTCTGTGTCATCACAGGTGGGAATTTCTCAGGTACCTGCAGTCTGTTGCCATCTGTTAATAATACATCTTTAGTTACTGAATCTGTGTATGATATACGTGAACCAGGCATTTTAGAGGTGATTTCGACATTACTATGTATTTTAATGACATTGTTAGTATATGAAACAGTTTCATTAATTTCTTTATTCTGTACATCTTCATGTCTAACAATGGAGACATCATCAGTGGTAGTGATTTTGTCAAGAATATCTTGTGAGCCCTTCTTTCTGCTAATTGTGGTCACTTCATTGGTTAATTTTGAGATAGTGGTTGTTTCATATTCCTTTACAGTGCCGGACTCGTCACTTGATGATCTAAAATGATAAGTTTGGTTAATTTTTATGCAATTTGAGATATTTTCAAAAATAATTACAAGCTCAATTGGACTTGGTTTTAAATTTTAAGATAATATACCTGCTAATAGTGATATTTCTCTGGTTGTTACTAGTGTACAGGGCGGAGTCCCCATCTGGTAGGGGGAACACCATTTGCGGTGTGTGGAGGACATCATCTGAGCCTCCTGCCCCTGCTGCTGCTTCTAGTAAAAGGTGTCCAGCTCTGAAATAGATAGATAAAAAGTTTATAACAACAATCATACATATTATGTTTTTATCACTATAAACAATTCACCTACAATTGTACTAAAGATTCAATGATAGTTTTGCCTTACAATACATCTAAATTTTATATAGGTTTTAATTATATTTCCAGAAAATAATGTGCAAATTTGATAAGAAAAAGTACTTGTTAACTTCTTTTACAATATGTAATACTCACTTATTTTCAATAGCTCTTTTGAAGCCCTCATCAAATGGATTGACATTCTGTAAGTCCTGGAAAAGACCAACTTCCTCACAATTCCTGATGAAGCGAGTTGGTGTTGGAGTCTGATCCGCTGTAATTATTGACAAACAATAACTAAGTACAGTCATTACCAGTGAGATCAGTTTTATTGGCATATAATCCATAGGTCTTAGAACACTAGGTATGATGTTCATAAGACACTAAGGCTTATTAATAACATGAATATAACATCTTCACCTAAAGTTAATGCTATTCCTCCAATCTATGTGGCTGTATTTGGACTTAATGTTTTCAGAAACTGGATATACCTACCTACAGCTTGTCACATAAAACATTGATGTGGTAAGATGTGGAACTAATGATATTTTGTGTTAAAAGTTGAGCATATCCCTATAAAAATGTTAATATGAGTAAACTTAGATGATTTAAAATTGCGATATTACATATTCAGTCAGTTTAAGAACCAGGCCTCATTCTGTAATATTCCAGAATCTGATCAAATTTGCTACAACACTACCCTCATTATTTAATAACTTATAACTTTTTTCCAGCCGTAGTCTAGTATAAACTGCATGTAAGATGTTTTTTACTCAAACATACCAACAAATGCTGCCTTTTGCTCCATTCCCAAATGCAAAACCATGTCGTGTTTCTTCGTATGAACGTGCAAGTGATCCTCGTTCGTGAACGTCATGCCGCAGTTGGGCATACCGCACGCGAACGGCTTCTGAGGTTCTTCCATTATTGTATATATTTCACGGCAATCGCTTATTTAAACACAATAAGTACAATGCGCCGAAGTCGGACATCCCGATAACTTGGTTAGAATATATTCGTTTTATACAGTTACATAATTGTGACGATTGTTAAAATAAATTAGAAAGAATGTGAGTTCGTAGACGTAGATTAATTGAGTTTTTATAATTAAACTAACTAATAATAATAAACTAAGTTGAAAATCCGCAAAATTCCTAACGCTAAACTTTAAAACAATATTGTTTTGACACTTAACTGACAATGACATACCATAGACTTTTATAATATGGACAAGGCATATTGTTCTATACGTACAATTGCTTATATAAATAGCATCCATTTTGAAGGCACACACATAAACATATATCTATCTCGTTCTTACTCAGCACTGTAACTCGCAGGAAAACAATATAACACTATTTCAGTGCGTACATAAACTGACATAAAGTGAAACATGAATTTCCCTAAATACCTAATGAGGCCGAAAATCCGCCATGTTTAGCGCACCAAATGTCATTGTCAGTCAGTTCCGGTGGTACTTGTCTTGTCAAAAAGCCGTGGTGTAAATCAAAATAACTAATTATCTTTCTATATATTGCTAGTAATTTAAAATAATTGAAGCTAAAAGTAAATAATTACGTTGCAAATATGCCAGTGTGTAGTGTAATAGGGTGCGGCAAAAGAAAAATACAAAATCAGCTATCTTTAACCATGCACAGGTATGCTATAAATAACATTAAAAATATTGGTTATTGCTTTTGTTACCGGGAAAATAAAGAAAGATTTACATTATAATTAGCAAGGTTCTTATGTGCGGTTATAGATCATGAATGGATTTGACTTATTTAACCATATTTTTACGTTTAAATATTGTTAATTTATTAGCTAGGGTTGTAGATTATTTATCGACTTTGATATCGATTTACTTACATATGACATGATAAAATATTTTTATTTTATCATTAAAACATATTTTATAGGATCCCAAGAAATTACTATAAAAAGAAAAAGTGGCTGGAAACATATGAATGCTTGCAGTTCAGTACTAGTACTTATTGAATTACTTAAAATTAAGTACATCTAAATTTGATCGCCTACACATAAATATAGTGTATTCAATTATAATATTTTTTTATTTCAGAACCAAACTCAAAAAATAAAAAATCTTGATAAATGTGATTTTTTAAAGAAGAAAATAAAAGTAAAAATGAAAAAGTGCGGCGGCAAAAGAAAAAAATTGCAGTGTTCCAGAATATTATAAAAGACCTACAGGAGAGGAACCTTGTCAACAACGAAAACTCTATAGTTTTAGAAGCCTGCGCAGGTCCTAACGACTTTTTAAAGAGGCAAATTTTGAAATGTCAAGGAAAAACAAAGAAATAAAAATACGCGTGTTAAATATAGTTGTTTCATTCCAATGTGTAATAATCGCGAAGGCATCAGAAATTATTATTTTTAAGTCACTGAGTTGTTAAACGACAACTTCATAAAATCGTCATATCGTTTACTTGGCAAATTTGAAGCACGATCTTATCTTGGATTTCACACATCTTTACTAAATCAAAGTATCTTTGCACATAACAATATACTTACTTCCTATTAAAGTATTTATTCTACAAATAATTTACTCAATAATGTTTAAAATAAAATGAGCCAAGAACGTGTATCGATAAAACCTAATAACATTAAAATCTTTTGGGCAGCACTAAAACCGCCATGTTTAGTGGCCAAATGACGTCACAGTGGCACGCATTTCTTGTTGTTGTTTCAGTGGTGTGTGACATACACAGTCTGGTGAATTTCAGATATAGTTAAAAACATCCAAAGTTTTAAATGTAAAATAATTTTATTTCACCTAACGTTTCGAAGGTTCCGTACAATTAATGTAAATATGAAATAAAATCAAAGTACGTGATCAATTATATTTCAAAACAAATTATAAACAATATAAACAGAGTATTTAGAACGAAATAAAATTTATGCATTGTTGTCACAATATAAGTAATTTTCTCATAGATTACACTTTTCATAAATGCCTTATATAATTATATAAAACACATTTCTGGTATTATGATAAACTGAAGTGCAGCTTTGGATTGCTCATACTTTTAACATTGCTTGAAAAATATGAAGTGTACTTTTCAGGAGAATAGCCATGTAATTTGATATGGTGAGGTTGATATGCTCCATTGTCTCTAACGAGGCTTCTGTCAAATATAGGATGAGCAGTAGACCTCTTTTTGCGTGGCGAATCTTGCATTTGTTGTGCCGGATATGGGTCTACATAGCGCCTTCCATTAATATCGCTACCATCTGCTGTCGGAAATATCAGCTGTTATAACAATATGAAGATTATCTATTGACCGGTTCATTGACAAGCTAGTCAAGCTACCTCATGGAACATCAACATCACATTATCCTACAACAGATAAATTAAAAGTGCCTAGAATTTAGTAGGATACCTATTGAAATAAATGAATAAAGGCGAAACTTGAGAACAACGGATGCTGGCAATAGTCTGTTATTTAATTAATAACTTAATAATAACTAATGTACCTACTGATAATATTAAAAATTTGATATATAATCGAAGAAATAGGGATTTAGAAACAACTACGACGGTATGCTTACCTGCGCCTCTGCTGTTGAAAATGCCTGGAGAAGGTTGGCTTTGTGGCTCTGCATTTTGAGGGATTCCACCCATTCCAACCACTGCTGGATTTGGCTCATTCTGTTGTCCCTTCCACGGCCTTTATAAAATAACAATGACGGTAATTTTGAAATATAGATTTAAAACAACATAGTGGAATTATTATTCTAGAGAATGTGACCATTTTTACATAGGTAACTTACTTATCAGGGAATAGTTCACCAGGTTGCCCTCTAGTTTGAACTATCCTTTCACCGTTTACTTCCACAACACACCTCAATCGAGCGCAACAAGTTGGGAATTCTAAAATGTATAAATGGATTATCATAAAATATTTCGATAGGTACCTATTTATTATTTTATTAAAGAAAAGTAATTTCTTACCAACATTCTCATCTTCAATATATTCATGACATTCTAAAGCATTTTCAGGTATTTTTGGTTTACGACAACTGCAAATATAGGTAATAAAAAATTTAGAAAGTTTTCAGGATTAGCAATTGTTGACCCTGGCCTACATGAGTTTTTAAGTATTCTTACCCCACAGCAGCTATGAAGTATTTCCCGTCTCTGATTTCACATCTGTATCGATGACAAGTGTAGTGATCTGACCATTCTTGCCAAGGTTGATATCCTTTTCTCGAATACTTGTCAACACAAGCTTGATCTGTATTTATTATTTATTTACTTAGTTTTCTACATGCAACACATAACTATTGAAGATTTTACAAAAAAGTATGAATAAAGTGCACTTACAACTGACGTCTTCAGCGAAAATTGCCGGAAGTACTAAACACGTTAAAAATAGCAATCCTTCAAATTGCATTTTTAGTATTAAAACTGAAAATGAAATATTTATAAATTTAAATTGGGAACAATTCAGTTGTATATTGGTCCCCTGCAGTATTTCAGTCTCACTGTAATGAGTTCGTAGTAATCGGGCTACTAATACTTTTCTCATGCATAAATATTTATAAAATCGATGGAAGACGATACTTAACGTTTAGAATTTTTTATGCAATGTTATGTGAAATATTGAGGATTTCCGCGGATACATTCAACAAACATGAATACCTACATTTGCTTTGATTTGTATAATCACAACACTTTAGATTCAGAATCAATTGTGTAGGTACACATCATATTTTAGAATGATGGAAATATTGAGAACTAAAAGGTAAGTAAGTTTTTTTCAATATAAGAATATAAGTTTGTCATGAAGAATACAAAATAATTACTTACCCATTATAAGCAGACAAATTTGTAGATTTGAGAAAGACGGCGATCGGCAGTGAAGTGAAGAAAACAATAAAGTGAATGAATCAAACTGAATTTTTGCTTACAATATGAAAAGTAAATTCTACGGATTACCGTGTATTGTGTTGATTTCTGCTTAAGTGAAGTGAATTTAAATTTTGCATACTTAGTTGGAAAATATACGATATTCGCATGTTTTCTATAGCAAGCTATGCAAAATTATAATTACAGTCTAAAATATTCATATAAATTGTATTAAAATTAAAATAGGATATAAAATTTGAAAACCCACTTAAACGGAACCCTAAATTAAATATTCCTATTTTATTTAATAATTGAAAAGTTTTAATCGTGTCTTGAACATAATATTTTATGCTATCTGTGACCTTGACTCGCATTTAAAACGTCAAGTGAATCAATTCTGTGTGTTTCTGTGCTGTGTATATAAATTATTTTTATTAAATTTTAATGTATGTTCAGTGTGTTGTAGTGTTTTATGTGTTCGTTAATTTGTACAGCCGATACAGATAACGCCAATGAGGTAAGAATGAATGCCTACCTGAATATGTGTTAAAATAAATGATCGTAAGTAGTGGTTGTTTTAGGGGTGTATGTATATCTTTTTAGTATTTTCATCGTTAAAAAAATAAATATGTACAGTTTTAATATACAACAAATTATAGTTTTATTTAGCGCTATCAGCATGAATACGATTGAAATATATAGGTACTTAAGTCT
This sequence comes from Polylopha cassiicola, assembly GCA_038024825.1. NCBI lineage: Eukaryota > Metazoa > Arthropoda > Insecta > Lepidoptera > Tortricidae > Polylopha > Polylopha cassiicola. The sequence continues at coordinate 5,531,021 of CP149044.1, read as the reverse complement.
TGTAAGGAATATAACGTATCAATGTAAATCTACCCTCATTTTTTTATCTCTCCGTTCTGTTTGTTAACTAATTTCTTATTTGATTTTTTTACCGATATTTTTTCTTAGGTGAATCAAAAATTATTCTTACAGGAATATAAATATTTTAATGAATTACTTATTTTTTTTTAATGTATTTACTTATCTGTAGAATTTTGTGTTACACTCCATTTTGTCCATTTTAAGGCAGGTTGTATTTAAGGCTTACAAATGAAAGTTAATTTCACTGCGGCTACTAAGCTATTGTTTCATTTATACTCACTACTTTCACTTGCATAGCTTAATTTGGTTTAGAAACATTCATTCCGTGCTTTTAAAGAAGTATTTTCATGTTAGAATATAGTTTTATGAGTTACTGGAATATAATAGGTATTGGTATTGGTATTGGTATTGGTGGTGGGCTCTTTTTCCGCACTTGATCCGCAGGTCGGGCCTTTGTGCGTCGAGATGCCGGCTAGTCCGTCAGCCAGCCTAGCTCCGTCCAGAAGCGCAGGATCTTCCTGGTGTCTCCGCAGGCTTCCCGGAGCGACCTCGGGGTTCCGAGGATTTCTGCCCGTTGAGCGGCTACACCCGTGCATTCCAGGACTACATGGGTAGCTGTTTCGTCAGCCGACAGACATCCTCTACATAGAGGGCTATCGGTTGTACCTAGAACATATAAGTGTTTGTTAAGTGGACAGTGACCGGTTAAGATCCCTACGATAATGCGTAGTGATTGCCTGTCTAGGTTCAGGAGTTTCCTTGACAACCTCGCATCGAGGTGCAAGAGATTGTCGCGGGATTGTCTGCAGGTGCCTAGGTGTGTCCATTGATTGTTGTGTTGTGCTTGTGTTCTTTGACGTAGCCAGGATCTGAGTTGGTTGTAGGGGAGTGGTAGGCAAGGTGCAGGACCTATCGGCACTGTGTGGGAACCCCTGTTCGCCAACTGATCGGCAGTGTCGTTGCCGAGAGAGTTGCTGTGCCCTTTTATCCATTGGAGTTTGATCTTATTCCGTGCTGGTTTGGAGATCAACTCCAGTGTCTTGTGGCATTCGTGTATGAGTCCTGAGGTCGTGGTGTTGCTACTCAGTGCTTGTAAAACGGCGGCGCTGTCAGAAATTATCTTTATGTTGGAGTCTGTGATATTTCTGTTTGCCACCGCTGTTGCAGCCTTGGTGATAGCTATGCATTCACATTGGAAGATTGAGCTATGTTCACCTAGTGGTATGGATATGTTGATGTTTAGTTCGGGTGAGTAGACTCCGGCTCCTGTTCCCGATTGTGTTTTTGATCCGTCAGTGTATATGCGTAGTTCGCTGATGCCTGATCGGTCGGAGTTTTCTTCGATAAGGTCTATCTCATAGGATCTGTCGAAGATGTGTGTTTTATGGATCCGGTCCACTGGGGCTTCCATGAGTGGCTGGAATATAATAGGTATTATATGAATTAAAGTATTGCCATTGCAATTAGATTAAGTAGGTATTATGGTTAGATGGGTTTTTTTTTTTATAAAGATACTTTCTTCCCATACTGGTTATAGTGTTCTAATCAGTATTATTTTGCAATATAATACATGAGGAATTACTAGCTTCCCACATATAAATACACACATTATATTTTTTATATATCTTAATGACTATATATATTATATTTTATTAATTTTCATGAAAATTTCCAGCAATTTTAATACAGCACAGGCGCATGAAGGAGAAATTCCTAGCTCTCCTTCATCAGATGAAAAGATGGACACTGGCTCAGAGTCATTGCGCTCTATGCATACACCTAGTTCCGTCCTGTCCTCGGACTATGAGGATGGTGAAGACCAGAATGTCCTACGTCTGCAAAATCCTCAAGTCCTTCGGTTAACATCATCAAATGACCAAAAAAGCAATGAAGAGAATTTGAATGACAGTCTCTTAACAAAAATGTCATCATTAAAATTAGATTCTTCTGGAACGAGGCCTAAGCATCTCGGTATTAGTCCACCAAGATTTAGCTCCATGTTAACATCCACAACAAACCATCCACTGATGGGTCTAGGCAGCCCAGATGAGAACTTCCCAGACCTTATCCCTAAGAAACATAAGGAGGATGAGAAAGACTTAAGTCTGTCTAGTGTAGAGGATGAAAAAACAAATGAAACAAACGGATATAACTTTTACAGTCCTCAAAGAAATACTTCAAAGAGCAACCTCTACTTCAATGACAACTTTACAACAGCAGAAAGCCACATTTTGTCCAATACGTTGGATGTGACTAGCCCTCCGGATGTAGCCAGAGGTATAGAGAAGCGTAAAATTACACCTCGCTTCGAAACATCTAAGACAGATTCAACTCCTCAGAGGTTTTTCGGTCGCATGTTAAATGAGAATATGGAGAGCGTAGGCGCAAAGGCACAGAGCACGCCCAAAGCAGGAATAGATATACCAGAGGTGGAGGAATTCCATAGTGGGGTGAGTTCTTAAACTATTTATGGTCTCCCCAATATAATGACATAGTCTTGTATAATGTAGTTAACTGTTAAACACTGTTTAACAGTTACCTACTAATTTCAAAACATGGATCAAGTATATATGTTGACTGTTTCCTAAATGCTCGTATTTTCCGCGACAGGTGGCAGAGTGGTGCGAGTCGCCGTCGCACCTGCGCTCGATGCCCAACTTCGACCTGCCGATAGAATTGAAGACCAATGTGAATGCAAATGATGTAAGTCATTATAAATATGTCGTTGTTATATAGCTCATTAGGAAAATGGTAAAATTACTTAATAACACGATGCTATCGGCGGAAAGAGGTGAGCTGGGATTCAACAAAGTTGGTGCCTACCCACGTATATACCTTCTTTTTCACATGAAATGATTGGTTTAATTATAATGTATTTATTCATGTTGATTTTCCATGAATAATTTAAGATCTTATTTATCGCGTCACATTACCGATTGGGAATTTAGGAAATAAAATAATGTTAGCGTTAGGTACTATTTTTATTTTTTTGTTCTTGGGTAGGTAACCTTGAAATGTAATTTTGTATTTTCCTTATATGTTAGTCATGTTATGCGATAAATAACGCATGCGCCTTCTGATAAAAAAACGGTTCAATTGTTTTATGTGAATACTAAAACCTTGTTTATCTGTATTTAGAATTGTCCACACTTGTGTAACGATCTTGCAAAAACAGTGGAACGTGCCTTTTATGAGAGACACACTTAATACAGGAATATGCTGCGCTTTGTCCCTCGTATCATGCAAGTGATATAAGATTTGTTTAAATGTTTTCTAGGATATAGAATCCGAGGACGAGGTGTCCTCTGAGAGCCGCTCGGGGTCGCGGTTCGAGGCCCTGGTGGAGCCCTGCACCGGGCGGGTGGCGCTGCGAGCCACGCCGGCGCCGCGCCGCCCCGCCAGGCGCCTCGTCGTACCGGTTAGTCCCCACATACACCCTTACGTCTCTACACACATAATAGGCTTGTTGACATCGGAGTTAAACACCATACCAGCAAAGGCTTGAAAGCCTCCTCTCAGGAGGCTCACCACCCGTCCGGTTTTGCAGTAAAGGCCTATTAGCTAGCCACGCCAATCTAAATACGTTGTTCCGATATGTTAACTAATCTTTGTATATAGTTTGGGATGTTGCTACTGTTAAAATACCGTTGTCTGGTGACTGTATATTGTGAGAGTAGAATTCTTAAATATTGTTTGCGAAACTACATAAAATCATTAACGCTAGTTAAATCAGTTACAGCGTTTTATTCCATTAAGGAAATTAAATTGAGGTCAAATTTTCTTAAAATACACATCAGGCTTATTAACATCGTTTCTATTTGACTAGTAATAAAACCAGGTAGAAATCGTATCGGCGTAAGAAATCATCAGTAGGAATAATGCTAAGTGTAGCACTAAATAAACGTTTCTTATTCTTATGTAGTTTGACACGTTACGCGGCGGCCCGGTTCCATTAGCGCGAACAATGGCGGCGATTGTTCTTGCCGTTTGTTTTTTATTCATTCGACACTGTTGCACCAGTTGCCGATACTGTGTTGGTTACAGTGTCGATTATATTTCTCGTTTTATGTAACTACAGAGTGTGTGTACTCGTAGTTATACTAACGTAAAGTTTTTTTTTGGAGAGCCACGAAATATGTTGTCAACAATTATAAAACATAAGAACATACTATGTACAATTTAATGTTCGCAATGTACCTACAGCCTGTTTAATTTCAAAGATCCAAATAATAAAATATTGAGTATAAGTAGGTACTCTAGTAAGTAATGTATCGTAAATACGCCTGGGTCAATAGTACACTTACAGTAGCCAATGAGGACAACATCTTTAACGTCTATGACAAAAGAGACACATGCAACTAGCTTGGTCTGTTTTGATTCTCGCAGCCCCCGGAGGACGATCAGAGCCTGGACGAGATCAGTGTGAACTCGCTGGAGTCCGACGAGGAGCCGCCGCCGGCGCTGCAGCCCCCGCACGCGCCGCACTCGCCGCACTCGCCGCGCGCCCGCGCAGACTCGCGCTCCGCCAGCGACGACGACACCAAGAGGTACTTATAGATTACTCATCATCATCATCACCAATAGCCTATCGCAGTCCACTGCTGGACATAGGCCTCTCCAATTGCACGCCACTTTGCTCGATCTTCGGCTGCTCGCTTCGAGCTCCTGCCAGCCATCTTACGCAAATCGGCACTCGATCTTGACTGAGGACGTCCTACACTACGCTTGCCGAGACGCGGTTTCCACTCCAGAACACGTTATATATAGATTAATAGGCGTTAATCATTTATGATGCCTTCGCGGTTATTATACATTGTAATGAAACAAATTATGAGGGTTTTAACGCGCGTGGTTTATTTTATTTTGCTGACGTTTTGAAAACTTTAGTTTCTATACTTGTAGCCGACTAAAGAACGTTGCTCAGTCGGTTACGACTATGGGAGCTGTAAAGTTTTCGAAACGTAAATTTGACAGTTATAAAATACGTGAGTTAGCGTGACGTGTATTAAGCTATCGCTTAAACAGTGTAGAATAATGAGGTCTGTTTATGTATATGTGAGTTATGTAAGTATGTGTCCGGGTGCAGGTCGTCGAACACGATCAGCGGGTGCAGCTCGCCGATCCCGGAGTACTCGGCGGCCGAGGAGCTGCGCGACGAGCGCGCCTGGCTCGCCGTGCCGCGCGCCGGCGGACACGCCACCTGCGACATGAAGGCACGTGCCGCACACACACACACACACACACACACACACACACACGAGAGCTGACGCAGCTCTCCCCTCCCCCTTGCCCTGTAGATTTTGATTCCCTTGCGAGTGTCGAAAATTACCTTAGATATACGTAATCTTAGTTTGTCTACGCCTGCCCCACTCTTTACAAAATACTAACTGCGCCCTTGTGTTTTAGTTTTATGTGTATAGATTAATGTAATTTCTTTGCCCGTATTGTATACTCTCTAGTGTATACGACAATATTTAACGTGTGTGTGTGTGTGTGTTTATATTATTGTGTGTGTGTGCAGGTGATCGAGCCGTACAAGCGCGTGGTGTCGCACGGCGGGTACGACGCGTGCGGCGCGGCGGTGATCGTGTTCTCGGCGTGCCACCTGCCCGACTACAGCCGCCAGGACTACAGCTACGTCATGTACAACCTCTTCCTGTTAGTATATATACCTATTTACTTATAATATATATTATATACAACTTAGTATATAAGTACGTGTTTGAGTCCAGACGCGTGCAGTTGGGTGAGAGTTAGTATAACACCAGGGTAGGCAGTCCATACATTAGTGACACTGTGCCTGTATGGAATGCACGCCCTTGCGTGTTACCAGTGATGGGCAAAATGTAATCGACTAACGATTAACAATTAAGATTAACCTAAAAGTAATCGATTAACGATTAAAAGTGACGATTAATCAATCTTAGTCGTAAGATGTTCGAATAACTTAATCACGATTAAGTTAATCGTCGATTAAATACGAGCGATTAAATCTATAATCGATTGATTAATTAAATTAATTTTCTTTCGATTAATATGAGAAAAAAAATTGTAAGTCTAAGTTTCGAGGTACGCTGATATAATACATAGGTCATTACAGGTCTTTTGATGGACGAGGAGATACCTGTTAAAATGAAATATCCATAATAAATAAATTTACCTAACTCATATACTGCCTAACCATTTTTTGCCCTGCTCTAGAATTATTTAAAAGAACATATTGAATGATAATATGTACATATATTTTTTTTGTTATGCACTGTGTTTCAAAATTTTATCGAGACTTAATCGAGAAATTTAGTCGATTAAAATGACGATTGACCAATCGTTAATCGAATTCTGCGACGATTAGGTTAATCTTAATTAAATTAATCGCGATTAGTTTTGTGACGATTGATTGTTTAGTCGATTAATTAGTTGATTAAAAAAATAATCGATTAATGCCCATCTCTGCGTGTTACACTGTGTATGGTGTGTGTGGACCGCATCAGTTACTCGACTTTTTTTTAATTGGACATATTTAAAAGATAATATTTGTTTTACGTAACATTTTTAAAATGTTCACAATACAAGTGTTTCAAAGAGCTAATAAATCTAGGAATTTACTTTAAGAAAAATGGTACTTGATTCTATGACTTTGTTCCAGGTACGTAATCTGGACGCTGGAGCGGCTGGTGACGGACGAGTACGTGCTGATCTACCTGCACGGCAGCGCGGGCAAGCGGCGGCTGCCCACCTTCCACTGGCTCCACGAGTGCTATAAGCTCATCGACAGGAGGTAGGCTACTTTCTGTAGTTTTTTAATAAAATTAACTTCAGACCCTAACGGATTGGCTTAGAAATATCAATTTATGTGCTATCTGTACCCTAATTTTTGATGTCTTATATGTATAAATAAATGTTAATCAGTTGTCTAGTAAATTAGGCGAAATGACTACGTAATTAAATATTACCTAGTGATAAGTATATATAACGTTGTTTGTATTGTTGTAGGTTGCGGAAAAGCCTGAAGCACTTATACCTGGTGCACCCCACCTTCTGGCTGAAATCCATCGTCATGCTCACGAAGCCCTTCATAAGGTAAATTTTATCTCGAACAATATATACAGTGAAACTTGTTTAAGAGGGACCTGGATAAGTGAAAAACCTCCATATCTGGAACACATGCTGAGGTCCCGGCACCTTGGCTATGAATTACCTCTGTTAGTAAGACAAAAGCAACCTCTTTATCTGGGATAAGTTATTTCTATTTTCTTGTCATAATTACCTCTATAATTGAGAAGTCGCGTGTATTTATCTCTGTAACTGGGATAAAGTCAGTAGGTACACATAGGCCACCTCGGACCTCGGATGTCTCCTCTCTCTTTTACCTACTCGAACTTCTCTAATTCGGCCCTTATATAACTTAGTTTTAATGCGGTTTCTCTATTAATCGGGTATTTATTTAAAAAAGACCGAAACGAGGACAAAGTCTTTATTATTGCGAAAAAAACAAAAATTAACGTCAGTGCCCGAATCAGTAAAAAATTCTGCCTCCAACTTTTAATAATTTTGTAAACGTCAACAACGAATTATTAGTTTCAGGAGAACTGTCTTTAAACCACATTTTTGATATTTTTTATGGAAAATAGTGAATTGTTTACAAAATAAATACGTTGCTTTATTGAATACACCTCTATAACAGAGATTACCTCTTTTCTTAACTCTGTTAATGAAACCCTCTGTAAATGAGACAGGTATTTTTTTATACCTAGATATCTGGGACACTGCGTAAGTGGAATACCTCTTTAAGTGAGACTAATTTACAGGTCCCTTGGAAGACCCAGTTAACCAGGTTTCACTGTAATATAATGTTTATACAAGGAAAGTCTGGAGTTAAATATCGGCGAACATATTACAAATATATGGTGCCAATGTCAAATCAATGCGAAACTTTGAGCGTTTGAGACGCTGTAATTGTCGTCTATCAATATCTAGAACGGTTGCAAATCATTAAGTACCAATCGAAACAATATTTGTACCACTACCGGTCGATAATTTCACTTGTTGATTCGGTTCTTAAATATATTAACAATGACAACGTTTCAAAGGCTCAAGATTCAACTTTTTATTTTGATAATGCATTTTTTTTTCAGTTCAAAATTCTTTCGCAAACTGAGTTACGTGCGTAATTTGACGGAGCTGGCGGCGCGCGTGCCGGTCGAGCCCAACGCCATCCCCGAGCTCGTGAAGCAGTACGACGCCGCGCACCGGTAGACCGCGCCCACACCCGAGCCCGCCGCTGCTACAGCGGCACCACATGTTTTAATTAACTCCAGTGGCACAAGGCGAGGACGTGCATTCCATATAGGCACAATGGTATAAATGTATGGAGTGCCTACCCTGACGTGGTACATGCGCGACCCTCACTGTACGCGCCTGGGCCACAAGGTAAACTGTAAGATCTCGTTATTTAAAATTCACTCGTACCATCGCGCATGAGATATCCTCAAGTGGATCGTATACATTAGACGTATGTATGCATGTCGAAATTTGTGTTCAATAATCAGAGTGTGATCTCGCGCGGCCCGGCGCGGCGCAACCGTATAGCGGCGACGTCCAAAAGTTATTTAAATAAAATGTGTATTAATTTAGATTAATTAAATGTTTCAGTTCAATGATAATTAGAAAAAAAAGCCATTTTAAAATTGAACACAAATCTAGAAAATTCTATATTTTTTATCTAAAAATTATTATTTAAGTATATTATTATATTCTAAATAATTCACATTTCCTGATTATGTTAATAGTGTGCCATGTTATCGTTACGGTAATGAGTGCTATAAAGAATCTCATGAGGTATTTTTAATTTAGCGAATAATTTACAATTAACATTCCTAAGTATTATTTTGAAGAATTGATTTGATATTTTAAATTATGACATTCCGTTTCAAATTATTATTTTTTCTGTACTATTTGTAGAAAGTAAGGGTCACGCGAATATTTTCACGGATTATAGTTTGCAGTCGTTTATAAATAATATTTATTTAAAATTATTAATATCAGTATTTCTTCGAGTTCGTCACCGTGGCGTCACTGTTTATGCATTAGCCTTACAATTGTTTTCACCCTCGGCACCTGTGATAGGATCAAAAATCTTAAGCAATATACAGACACTATATTAATTAAGTTAACTATAGTTTTGTAAGAATATCCCGTTTTGCCCTCCTGCCATTATTTTTAGTCATAATTGTAGTAAATAATATTGCACAGTTTTTATATAAAATTTCAAAACTCATCAACAACAAATCTGAGGCTCCGGAAGCACTCAAGTACAAAACAGCCGATCGCGAGTTCGTCGATCGAGACATTTTCAGTTTTTATCTGTTGGAAAATGATTGTTTTTTGTGACTTTCGTTATACACAGCTCTATTTACTGAAGGAAAATACTCGAAAATAGTCCAATAAAGGTAAGGATCGGTAAAACTTCGTAGTATGATAAATTAAAGTACAAAATTCGAACTGTTTACCTAACTATTATAATTTTACACTTTATCATACTGCATTTTCACTGTTCGCTAATAACCGTACAAGTAATCTTATTTATTGGACAGGAAAGTAAGATTATAAGAGTATTCAAATCATTAATATGTTGTAAAAATAATGTATTAAAAAATGCGAATATATAAATATTAGCATTTTTAATACACTATTTTCCTACAGTGGTTTAAATAGATAACTTGAGCTAATAAAAAGAAAGTCACACTGAACGACTCAAAAAAGATTCCTTACAAAAATATACACGATTGAAAGTTATTTTAAGAAGTGTGAAAATATGAATTTATATGATAAATAAGGATGTCATCTCGTATTGTATATACAAATACATTTTAATTAATGAAATAAAAATATAGTTATATTGTTTAGAGCAAAATAACAACGAAATTGTAGAATATATTTATTAATTACTTAAGAAAATTTATTTCGAAATTCAGTATTATTTGAGATTGTCTCATTAATTATACTTTGATATGTTTTTGAATTGTTTAGTAAAAAACATCTTATTCAGCGTCAGTTAAAGTATTGCGTAGATAAGTTCCAACGTGTGATGATCGACGCTATTTTGAAAACTCACTGCTATTAACATTTTGATTATTTTGTGGTACTGTATCAGCTTATATTAACACGAAAACAATGCTCTTAGTAAACGGCACGTACCTACATACTGACAAGTAGCTGCGTTGCACTTGCTGTTTCAACTGGATGGACTATATGGCTGGCAAATGGAGTCATAATTTGCATCGAAATAATTATTTTTCTAGATAAGTAAAATTACGTTTCAAGTATTCAATCTCTGGAATTTATTTAAAATCTTATGATGTACACGAATAATTAGTGCTTATAAGAATGAGGCGTTTTAGTGTTCCTAATCATGTAAAAAAAACTGTATCGATTCTAGTATTTTTTCATCCATGTTATCTGCCCATTAGTCCTCCAGTTAAATAAAAACAAATATTTTTCGATATCACTTGTAGTTTGTAGAAAATTATGAGATAATAATTCGTAAGAGTTAGTGTTCAATGTCTATATACAAATAAGAATAATTATTTTAGTCAAAATGTTTGTAGTTTTAAATATTACTATATTTTTTTATTCTTCTATATGTCCACGTAGTTTATCCATTATTTTGTATGATTATTGTTTTTAAATCAATTGTACAATTCGGTAGATTTGCCTAGAACATGGACATGTAGAAAAGTAAAGAATAAAAATCAGCACAATAATATGTGTTTAATAGTAAGTAGCAAATGCTTTAATTAAGTCATTTTTTACATCGGCGATTTTTTATAGCGGCTATATATGCTCAAGTTTTGCACAGAATAACAATATCAAGGTAAATAAAAGTATAAATGGTCATATCTAAAGTACATTATGGATTTATGATATATGTATATCTAGTGTTTGGGAGTAGCCAGGACTTAAATACTCACTACATGATTTGAATTTACTGATGATAATCTCTAATATAAATATGTTGTGTTTTTACCATGAAATTATGATGTAGAGTAAAAAGGAAACGAAAATTCTAGTTTGTCTGATGCAATATTTGCAGAAATCTGATGAAGCTTTAATAATAACAATAAGAACTTAAAGTACCAGCATCGTGAAAGCACGAGAAGAAGTGTGTGTAGAATGATTTTCTAATATTAGATATATATTTGGAAATAATCTCACGATATTTCGTTTTTTCTTGTTTGTGGTATAACAGTATCTTGGTAGTGCCATTCGATGATTGATGAATTGTTTTCACGAAGGAAGTTTATATTTATTATTAGAATATTTTTTGCTCGAATTAAGAAGATATTTATCATGTGAAATTTAAATTTGTTTAGATTGTAAAAGTCCAAAATTAAAAAATATAAAATGTAATAGAAAATGTATAGTCGTGTTTGTACGTGTGTAGGTGTGAGGTAGGCGTGGTCAGATATGCGGGGACGTGTGTATAATGCCTTAATATATAATTTATAATGCATACTGTTAAACAAACACAAGTTTATGGAATTAAAGAACTGTAAGAGATTGCAGTTTTTTTTATTCCAATGTGTAATAATCGCGTTAACACGAGAAATTAGTGTGACCATTTGTTTATTTGTACTTATATTATATTTAAATTTTAAAGATCTCAACAATAATATATTTCATTTAAGTACTTCAATTTCAGTTAAATAATGTTGCAATGAAAATAAAATCTGTTTTACTTCTTCGTGTATAGGCAAGAATAAATGTACAAATGTTAAGACTATATTGTACAAGAGAGATGTTAATGTTCCTGATGTTCAATTCTTTTTTTTACATTCTGTTTTGCGACTGATTTTTTGTACACAATTTTGTTATTTTTTTTAAATGCGAATACACAATGTAAACTGTATTTATTGTTTTATTCCTCCAGCCTCAAAAGTCAAGAATTTAATGCATTACCTGATGAGTAACGTTGTATTATATCATCGTCATAATTACTACGGTACGGGGAGAAAGTGACATAAGAGTAGTTCTTTTGCTGTTTAATTTTCTGAATACTACTTAATTATTTACAATTTGATAAAATAATTTGAGACTGTTATACTTAAACCACTCGAACTATACATACACACGCACACAATACGGGGGTCATAAAATAAAAAAACAACATAATTAGTTAAGAGTTTATTACACCCATAATGTAAATGTAAGTTTAAATACCATGAATGCCCGCGTACAGAGGCTTGTATTACGAATAAAATCTTCAAAAACATATTAACAAATTAATAGATCGAAAAATCAAACCGATATAAAAACAACAAATTAGTATTTTATTTGGTTTCCGATGACGAGGTTAAATTAATCTATACATTTAATATAATTCAGTATGTATAAGTATCAAAAAATGCTATACGATTATAATATGGGTTCGCATGTGAGCTCCGTACTTTACACTATTTGGAGACTAACGTTAAAATCATTAATTAATACAGTAATTAATTATGAAATACGTTTTCAAGTAACACCACCAATTTGCACAAAGCTCACATACAAGAAGCTTAAATTAATACATTACAATATTTCAAGATTACATACTCATTTCATTAAAATTATTATTAATAAGACACAATATTTAGCCTGACATCTTTATACAAAATGTCATAGTTATATAAGAAATGACTTACACATGAAGGGTAGAGCTATTCATAAACAAAACACAAACCGTGTTTTTAATTATTCAAGCTTTTGTTTATAAACGTATTTAGATCTACGAATTCTAATGAGTATAGTTAATCTGCATATAAGTAAAGGGTATATATATATATAACTATCCTATAGCTACACTGTAGTATATAATTATAATATTACGTGTATATTATATTTATATGTCTAATCTATCAAATTGGTGTTACAATACCTTCAGTGGACGAATCGCTTTCGCGGGCTCCTTATAATATTTCATATAATTATATAATATAAAAATATTCATTAGAGATATAATTATAAGCCGCAAAATTAAAGGCACGAATAGTTAAAAGTATAATATACACATTTCTATTTATAAAATAGTCGTTCCTGCTTCACGCTACTTCGGTCGATGTCACCAATATTTTGCTATAAAAAAATAATATTCATATAATTCTATTTGTTTACCAAATGTGATTGCAGAATGCAAATATTTGTTAAAAGCTGTCACAAGTTTAGTGAAGGTTTAATAATTAATGGTGTCACAATCTCAGACAATTATTTAAAATAGACATTCTTCAATATAAATATAAAGTAGGTGTTTTTTATTCTCGTAACCACCATAGCTATAAACAAATTTTAAAACTGGTAATGGTTATAAAATAAAAAAAAACCGTTCATCTACTAATTCACAATGACATAGTATATTTTTATATTTGTAAACAATATCTGAGATTACGATCGCTACCTACTAGTTACTAATAGTTAAAATTGTATTATAATTAGTACTTACTTCAACACATTAGTAATCTAACGAAAGCTTAGAGAATACAGAACTGGAGGCGGCTTCGACACTATTCGTCATACAAAATTTTTAGCCACTTTTAGCGGGGGACGAGGTAGGAACACATACAAAAAACTGCACACTGATGTAAAAATAATTCTCATCGTTACACACGCATACTAATAGAAACTGTCAACACTAGGCGGAATTTATTCTCACTAGCAAAAACAAGACTATAAACGTCGTATCCGTACACAAGTTTGAAATGTATTAGTAGCCAAACTGAACCGATTACATAGTGCTTGATTAAGTGGCTGTCGATACATTTATCTATATTTGACACAAAATGGCGGATCAACCAATTTATATTTTAATATAATTATTTTAACTTCATACATAATAATGTATTTACTTCTTTTAATTCATACTATTATAGAATTGAACATTAGTTACTACGTATTTCAATAAACAAGTAATTTTCTTTTAGTAATAATGCTTAAACAATTACAATTACCTACTATGTTTAACATGAAAAAATAGGCAGATGTCTATTACAGCTGAGCTGGAGAGATTACAATATCAACAACTATAATTAAAAAAAATTGTACAAAGTAGACAACCGGATTTCAAGCTGCTGGTACGCTTAAACCATTTGAAATTCGAATAAAGAAATAAAATATTTTAATAAAATAATACCTGATATACTTACTGAAATATACGCGTACTTCTTCATCATCTGTACTGTAAATTCATCGACATTGATATTGTCCAGTAAGTACATCTCTAACCGTAGTTTGATCATGGATGCTTGTATCGCTTTTAACTCAAAGGACTTAACGCCTAGTATCGGATACACTACTCTGCAAAATTTTTATACATGTGTGTCATTACTCTTTGTTGACCATAGACTATTATAAATTTTTTTAAACGATTTTAAACGAATAAAAACGTAATCGATGCGTAAATCGATGCTTCTCGCGTGGTGAATGAGAAAATAATTATTTGAAAAATAACAATTAACGTACAAAAAAAATATCTGCAGATGAAAGGAAATACTGTTTTTTTGTATATCTGATATAGTGGATGGATTTTTGCAACTTATTTTAGCGCAGGAAGACATTTTTCGGGAGCTCTTTTCTCTTCGATATCGATTGTGACACTGTCAAAGTGACCTGTTTGAAAACAGTTTTTACAAACGCGTTAGATAATTTATCTTATACCTTGGCAGAGGGGAACGCCTGTCGAAGCCGCCTCCAGTTATGTATTCTCTAAGAACGAAAGCTACCAACCAGAGGTCAATGTTTATTATGAACTCTGATTACGAGCTTATAATTATGAGAAGTTAACGTTAATCGCACCGGACTAAGCTAAAGATCACATTTACATGTACTATTATGTACAAAATATGGCTGACCATGGCACGTTTTTTTGTTTTCTTTTTTTTTAATATTATGGGTAAGGAAACCCTTATAAATTTTATGAAAGGCACAATAAATAAATAATTATATAATGGCACCAGTGGTGTTCGAGCAGCTGTGACCGGGAGAGTAAAAATACTGATGAATCTAAAGCAATCCCATGTAAGTACTCGTATAAAAATACTTACATTATAGAACTTATTCGTCCTATATAGCTGCTCAATATAATAATTGGATATTCATTAACGTTGTAAAATGTATTAGCTGCCTTCTTCGCGGCCTTAATTTAACTTTACTGCATTCGTTTTACGTTTCGCAACGGTAAGGTTATTCCTTTATTAAAAAGTAATTAATCAATCACTTGCGTTTGTATCAATTTAAATCTATTTTGAATAGTTTTAGGCAAAATTCAACAGCATTTTACCCCCTCTATTGTCTGCAGCTGCCAATACATAAATATAATATCTGTTTATCAAAGGCATTTATAATAAGGACCCCGAATGGGCTAGCACTTCGTGATTACTTCGCCGGGAGCACTTAACGCTTCTAAATATTTACAAAAAGTTAATTTTTTGATCACATTTTAATAAATTTTTGGTAAATGAATTTTGAATTTTAAGTACTTATTTTATTAGATTTTGCTTGATTTCGCGCGATTTTTTTTTTGCGTGCTCCCGGTTTTATAATATAATATTCAAAAATCACCAACTATCATAGAATTTTTAAATCAAAACAATACTCTTTGTATATAATCATTTATAATCTAAGGCCAGGTGTAGGCACTACGTTTATAAAAACCAATCTAGCACCGCCATGTGTTTATGCCCAGTTTCAGTATAAATTTCAAATGTCAATACAAAAAGAACCTTAACGTCAAGTATTCATGGTACTTCTTGTATTGTCGGGAAATTAAAATAGATATATAGTAAATATCTATCTTTTAGAAACCGACCATATTCAATTTCAAATGACGCGTTCATATTTTCGAGACAAGTGAAATATTGAGACTAACCATAATTACGTCACTTCAAGAAGAGTTCATTTAAAATTCTTACGTACACTTTAATTTTAACATCGAGACGGCAATATTTAAATTAATCTTTAGTAAGATTCACAAATAAATATAATTGTACCTAATAAAACAATGAACGCGTCATAAAAAATTACATAAATCTTACCTATATTTTTAAATAAATATATTTAATTAATTTAAAACGTGTTATATATTATTTTCACATAGTTCATAAGAATCAATTTCCATTTTTAATGCACTCAAAAATGCCATACATCTTATCAGTTAACACTAACTAACACTACGTCACTCAAAGCGTGAGATGTCATCCGCGCGCTACAGCGGGTGAACACGTACACAGCATACAGTACAGGCCAATTATTACTTTCCAGTAACAAATGGCAGATCTAACTACAACAAAAGCTAATAAACAAACCTTTTAGAAGTTCCCAAATTTCTTAGTAACTGTCGAACTCGTTTCCGACTTGTGCGAGCTGGTCATCACGCTTTTGCGTTCGATGGTTTCCGACGTAATCGTGGACTTTGAAAATTTCTTATCGAGACCCTCTAATTCTTTGGACAAATCAGGTTTTTTCACTTTGGTCACGCTGGAAGTCGACTGGTAATCGCTGGATTGGAACTCCGAGGGACGCATGAAGGATCGACTGGTGTCCGAACTCATTTTCGACTCTAGTGTGTTGAACCTAGAATCCAAAGTGCTGTACTTGGATTCGTTGTCGAACGACTTTGACAATTCGTCGATACCTTCGAGTTTGACAGGTTCGTATTTGGTATTCGTCGTGGTGAGATTCACCGGCGACGAGCTGTACACTTTCGTCGTCGTTATTTTCTGTGTGCCATTAGGTATTTCCTTTACTTCAGTAGTAGTTTCCTCCATGTAGTTGGGCCCTCCGAAACTGTGGGTCTCCTTTCCGTACGGGGAGGACATTCTCTCATAGTCGGGCGTGGCCGCTTTAACCAAGTCAGTAGAAGTGTAGGTGTCAAACTTTGATGGCGTGGAAGTCATGTAAGGGGACCTTACCTCCTGTCGTTCCGTTTTTACGAATTCTGTTTTAGGGTAGCTCTGATAGGACTCGCTTTTGATAGTATATTCGGAGTGTTTCGTTCCCCCGGGGATCGCTTCCGTCGATTTCTGATGTTCCGAGAAGGTCTGACCGACGCCATCGAAATGCGATTTCGGTTTTTTTAAGGAGGAGTAGATTGCTTCGGATTTGTCCTCGAATTTGAGGTCTCTGGCATTGAATTTGGGGCTCATAGGCGAACTTATCTTAGGGGCATCGTATCCATAGTTTTCCTGTTTGTAATATTGGTTGGATTCGAACTGGCGCTGCTCCTCGGTCTTGGAGTATTCGCTGCGCGGCGTGTCGTAGAGACGCGTCTCGTAACTGTAAGGTTGTTTAGTTATTAGAGAATCAGTACCGATACCTTTTCTACTTCATTAGAATTTGTTTATTTCAAATATAGGACACGCTTGAAGTTGTTTATCTTTGCAAGTTTTCAATATTTAATAAAGTTCAGTTTACCGAGATATTGTAACATGACGAAACTTTTAGCGAGTCCTATCTTTCCCTATGAATAATCCTTTTGTGCCCGATAGTTCAGCCCAACCACCAGGACAGAGAAGTTTCAAGCTCATGCATTAGTTAATGATTTAGAGACAACAGAAAAGGCAAGAAGTTTTGTTTTAATCTATTAAGGAATGTTAAATATTCATGTCACGTCAAGAACGTTTAGGTCTTTCTATTTGTATCTGTATAATAATATATCCCGCGAGTAGCTCGACTTTTACATTCATCGGCTGAGTATGAATAGATCTCGTTTTATGCAAATATCCTGTTCCGATGACAAACCAATATTTGGCACTATTAGATAGCCTCAAGAATAAGTGACAATTGTAGATTTCCTTCGTATTTGAACTTATTTGTCAACAAGCGATTTCGTAATTTAATTTAATTATATTTTTGTAAGGAATTTTCTCCATAAATATGTGCAGATCGTGCTACGAGTACATCCCCATGCATGATTTATCAGAACGTTCTTCATTGAAGTGAATAATGTTTGTGCTACCAAATCGATGATCGTGTTGGTTGACTATAATCAACCAATATACAAGATGTATTTATGGTGAGTGAGTGTAGTCTATACAGAGTAGTCATAGACATTAAGTGTTTTTTTTTACACAAAGACAAATATTATTAACGTATTACCCGTTGCAAAGAGAGTATGACCTAATTTCACGAATATGAATCCCAGAAAAATGACCCATATCACACTACTTACTGGTGCAGCAAACGAAATTTAACCCGTCAAATGAATCTAACAAGAAATCTACATATACCAATACCCTTGTGCCAAATGAACAGTAGCCCAATTTGCCTACGTTTCCTCAAGGTGCAATATTTCCACATATTCTTTGTGCAAGAATGATCGAGTGCTGCGCCCCCTATAACTAAAAACGAACCGTTTAGGCTTTATCCTCATACTTTAGCAGCGAAACTCGTCGCGGCGGCGGTGGCGGCTTCTCCCTCTTGTAGTAAATGCGGTCGCCATATTGGCCGCCATTTTGTCCGCCATCTTGGACCAAGTAAGCCGTGCGCACTTCCGGCAGTTGCAAGCTTTTGACAACTACAGTTTCTTCCGTCATGCTCGTCCTGTTAAGTTGTTAGACACCCGCATGCAAGTTAGGATAGAGTAGGAGTCAAATACTTTAGTATTATTACGTATACTAGTTCCAACAATAGGCGAAGCAACATTTCAGGCTTGTCAAAATTTATTATTATTTATAAAAGCGAAAATTACTGCGCCTTTCTGTAATGTGGTATGACGTAAAAGTGATGTGAAAAATCGCTTACCAATGTCAAATTTGAACTTGAATTTCGAGAATGTTTAATCGATAGTTAGCAGTTTCATGATAAAAATAAAACAAGCATTAACGTGATAATTGCTTCGCCTATGGTTTTCCCAGTACTAAGTTAGTGGCTAAATACTGTTATCTATTTAATTTGTAAAATACACAAGCTGATAAAAGTCACAGTTGTAAAAAAACATGGATATGGACAGAACGATGTTTGACGCACAGATACCACGAGGACTTGGAGCGAAAACAAATTTGCATTTCCTTCTAATTATTAAGACACGTTATTTTAATAAAGTACAGTTGAATACATATTCATAAAACCGTAAGATAATTTATTTATTGGTGATCTGTTTAAAATATTTTGAAATAATATTTTATATCTGTTGATATATGTATATATATTTTTTTAAACTAATCTAACAATTCAACTTCTGATTACTTTGGAAATTCCAAACGTGTGTTTGGCAGAAATAGAGTATTAGATTTGACAATCAATATATGATAATGTAACTTTTAATAAAGGGATGAAAAATATAAAACATTTATAAGCAAGTGTCAAGCAAGAAGAAGATGCAAAAATGTCGCTAGTCCCAATAACGGCAGGTGTAGTCGCATGAAAATCGCTTCAAAACGGGGCAAGCTTTAAATTTACAGCTCTTTTGACTTACTTCATCGTTCTGTCATTACTGGCTCTGCAAACGAAATAGTGATTCAGTTCTACATACATACTTAATAATTTTTCTTTCGTCTTTGAAATCGTTGTTTTACTTTCTATAATTTTATTTAACTATTTATATTCCTGAAAATGTCGACGTTTTGTAAGGTCAGAAGCATGCTGAATATCATTGTATTGGCGTGAAATATGCGAAGAATAGAGGTAGCGTGTCTATGATACCAGTCTGTGGTGCTGACATAGATCATACTGAATTTCAACATAATTCTAGTTTAAAAAATAATAACCTACTTAGAAGGCTATTAAAGTATTAGGTGGAACTTCTAAAAGGCGTATGTTGAAAGTCAGTAGCACATACATATTATCTTTCTAAGTTTACATTTGGCAATGTAATATATTTGCCGTTTTGGGAAGAAAAAGCAAACATGCTCGGTCTTAAAACTAAGTCTTAAAATATACTTATCATAATATAGTAGGTATATTCTGCTCTAGGTATATAATCTACCTATAAAATAATTACACTTAAATTAATTTAATAAACACTTGTTAATGTTTAAATATTTTGTAGGCAGCTTAGGAACAGAATTATAACAAATATTTTTTTATATTTTTTGTAATTTTTGAAAATGCATATAAATCTTATATTTATGTATATATTTTCCCAAATTTCATGTCCATGTATAGGCACGATGTTTCATAAGTATAAAGGCACTTTTGATTTTTTTATATATCGAAAATTACCTTTGAAAATACATTCAGACTTTACATATATAATATTATTATATCATTATTTAGTAGTTTTTTGGCAAGAGTAATAGTAAATATGTTATAAAACGAGAGCCTTTTTTATTATAAGTCTGTAATGTTTTTTCGAAGGCAGCAATATACAGTTTGTTTTATGTTTATATACAATGTTTTGTTGTTATTATCTTCTGGTGTCCGATGGCAGCGTGGAAGGAAAGCAGAAATGAGTTAAAAATTATGGAGAAGTACGAATGTTTAATATTGAATGATTGTTGTTTGGATTTTTTGTGGAAATTAAAATACTAAATATTAAAGAGCTTAAGTGATTAGAGAATTTTAAGGAAAATAAATCCCTCTTGTAATTTTAAATTCGTATGGAACAGTAAAGTTTAATATGTACTTAAATCAGTAAAGACTTAACATATAGAAAAACCACAAAATATCCAAACATTAAAACTGATTTCAATGAGGACTGATGTCCTATAGTGATATGATATCGTTTATCGTTTATGAAACTCACCGAGTAGTGAATCCCTCGTAATTCTGCTTGGACTCGTCGGGTCTGAAGCTGGAGAAGGTGGGACTTTGCACCGTGTACTGTTTCTCGTCGTGTCGCCTCTCTAACGTACTGTACCCGTTGTTCTGACTCGACTGAGACGTGTGGCTCGTGTGAGATACGTTCTGACCGTGTTGAGATACGTTCTGACCGTGTTGAGATACGTTCGGACCGTGTTGAGATACGTTCGGACCGTGTTGAGATATATTCTGTCCCAAGTGTGAAATGTTCTGTCCGAGGTGGGATATGTTCTGGCCGACGTGGGACATGTAGCCGGGACTGGCCGGGCCGTGGATCGAGTCGTTGAGTTGAGATATATTGTGGCTTATGTTGGTGTGCGTGTTGTGTTGGGAGTACGTGCTGTTGGGGCTGTATGTCGTGTTGAACGTGCTGTTCGGCGTCCGCGGTCTAGAGAACAATAAATATGAATATTATTATGCAAAAGTAAAAATAGTATTGATTTTTTTAATCGTGTTTTAAACTTGAAAGGAAGCAATTGTAAATTGTACCCATAGTGTTCTCACCTGAGTGGCCTGACATCGGTGTCTGTCTCGTCGCCGGACGTGTCGGTGCGCAGCTTGTACTTGGCTTGGCGGATCGCGTTCAGGCGCCCGCGAGCCTCCTCCAGCTCCTTCTCTATGCGAAGGATCTCGGATCTGCGCACACAGAGAGAACTTTACTAACTATATTCTTTCAAGTAACTTATTGATTAGTTTATGGGACTTAGGGAAAATCAATGCAAGTTTAGGTATGTATGTATTAACCGAAGGTAAGGCAGAGTAAAATATAGTTTTGTCTAGCGTGCGCCGATCAGCCCGTTATAGTGCGTACAGTCAGCATCACATATATCGTAGTAATTAAGGTAGTCAAATATATCTAAACACGTCGTAACCCCCTTAACGAACCTACCGATATATCTAAGTACTTTGACCGACGAAATATTTTATTATGTGAATTATATTTAATACTAGCTTCTGCCCGCGACTTCGTCCGAGTGGAACTCCTCCTTTTTTGAAGTCGGTTAAAAAGTAGCCTATGTTCTTTCTCGGGCTCCAGACTTTCTTTGTACCAAATTTCATTTAAATCGGTCCAGTAGTTTTAGCGTGAAAGCGTAACAGGCAGAAAGACAGACAGAGTTACTTTCGCATTCTGATTCAAGTAACGATACGTGTTGTGATGTGTGTTGTAAGGTGATGTGTGTTGGTGTACCTGGCGTCGATCTCCTGCGCGATGCCGCCGACCATGCGCCGGTTGAGCACGAGGCTGCGCTCCTCCTCGCAGTGGATGGCGTCTCGCGCGGCGCGCACCAGGTTGTCCGTGGAGCGGATCACCGACGCGCCGGCCGCCTGCAGCCGCCGGGTCGACTCCGACGACGGGTCCGCCTTCACCTGACGACACACATGCGTAGCGTTAACTCATTGCGTCACTAGAAACATGTCTACTGATGGACATATGTGTCTGTCAGATAATCGCTACGTAGACTACTACTTAGAAAAGATCTTTGATGGATTGGATAACAGTGAATTAGTTAAATTAATAAAGAGAAAAACAATGCAAGTTACGGCAAAACACTTTATAAAAAATATATTAATGGAACATGACATATACACCTCGCTCGACACTAGCTATTATTTGACGGATTTATAAACTTTGCGCTTGCGATGGTCTCCATTTTTTTTAGAACTGAATACTGAAGCGCATTTGGCCAGCTAATGAGCCTTTGCTACAAAACCGGACAGGTGGTGAGCCTCTTGAGAGGAGGCTTTCAAGCATTACGATGGTCTCCAGTGAAACGAACATAGAGAAAACTAGAATGTCGTCTTCGCGAGCAATATCTCGGAGTCTTAGATACCTTGCACGCGACGAGCAGCTGCGCGGTGGAGGAGGCGACCTGCCGCGCGGAGGAGATGAGCCGCTCCTCGGAGCCGGCGCCCTGCACGAGCGCGTTGGCCGCCTCCACCAGCGAGTGCGCCGCCGCCGCCACCAGCCGCGCCGCCGAGATCAGCCCCTCCGACCACTGCCCGTCGTCCGACGACGACGTCGGCCGGCGAGCCACTTTACCCTGTGTACACAACGAACAGGATAACAAATGAACACTAGAAAAATCACGATAAGTGACGAAATAAACTTCTACAATTCAGTATTGTTACTTCTGAAATACGTATAGCTAGTAGAGTCCGATATAAACAGTACGTTACCTGATCGATAAGCTCCCGCTGCGCGGCGGAAGCAGCCCGGACCAGAGCGGAGGTGGCCGTGATGATGCACTTGGCAGCCTCCAAGATCATCTCGTCGAAGTTCAGACTCTCATCTGCCTCCTGGACCACAAAAAAAAAACATTTAAATACCAGTTACAAAATGTATAGCTGAATGTAATTCTAAATGGATTTACACATTAATTATAAAACGTAATATTCGCCAATGCTCTTCTGTTTCTTGCGGTGGCACATTGTCTTCTGTACTGTAGTCCGGCCACGGTCATTAGGTAATATGTTTGATTCCTGGGTGATACAGTAAGAACAACCAAGAATATCAAACATATCTCAACGACCAGTGGCATCACTGATTCCTCTTTTTTTCTTCCGGTTTCTTTCTTCTTTCAATCGCTTAAAATATAAATTCGTACAAAAAAAACAAACAAACATATAGTGTTATTTAAATAATATTGACAACATGTCAAACTAGATGAAACAATGATGTTTTGTATTTAAAGTGTATTTCAATTATACAAGAAAAGTATGTATAAAGTAGTTTGTTGAATATTACTGTAAAAGTACCACACACAATGTTACAGTATAGATTTGTAATTATTATTCTTACATGGACATAAATTATGTTTCATAAAAACAACACCCAAAATCCGGTGCGTAGTTTTAAAATTCTAAGCATACAGGGACAAACAGCTTCACACGATTTTGCTTTATATTATGTATTGTTGTTATATTTAGGTATGAATGTTACCTGTACTTTGACGCTCTTCCTCGGCCTCAGCGCCTCTAGCTTCTTGGCGGCGGCGTCGATGGAGGCCGCGGCGCCGAGCAGCTCGTTCTCGGCGATGATGGTCGGGTCATCAGGGTCCACCCAGTCTGAACCTGTCGACGAACGATCATCAAATCAATTTATTTAGATATTTCTTGATTATAATAAAATAAAATCGTGATATGACTTAGAATAGCTCTGATAACAAAGTATATGCCAATTATACAGGTTTTAATTCGTGTAGTGCAATGATGTCCTATTGCAATGTATATTTCATAATATATTTTCGTTGGCGAGTAATAAGATATATAAATTATCCTTATTCATTGGATTTAAACTTTGGTATAACATGTCGACAAAATTGATAGCGGAGAATGGTTCTTATAGTCAATAAAATAAACAGAATAATTATGATTCGTGTCGTACCTTTGAGCAGGTCCGCGGCGGCGATGATGTCCGCGACGGCGGCGGCGACGCGGCGCGACAGGTCGGGCAGGTGGTGCTTGCTGCCGCCCGCCAGCACGGCCTGCAGCAGCGCGCGGTACGCCTGCGCCGCCTCGCGCCCCGCCGCCAGCGTGCGCGCGCGCAGCTCGCCCGTCTCCGCCGCGAAAGCCGCAGCCTGCGCGAACAAACAGTCATGGATCATGATTCACATCGACGAGACTAGCGAAATCAATTCTGGCCGGCATTGCGTTCCAAGTTCAAAACGGAGCCTCTATTCTCACATCAATGAAATAAATGTCACATCAAGCCTCAGTTGTTTCATATCAAATATGAGTGGCCGTTCAAGTATTACGTAAACGTCATTTGGGGGCGGGGAGTCTTTGCTTGGCTTATTTTTGATGACATAGGGAGGAGGGGGTCTAGATAATGATTACGCCAGCGGTATTTATTTTGCTGGAAAGGGGGAAGGAGGGGTAAATAATTGCATTAAATCAGCTTACATAATACTTGAACGGTCCCTGATTTCAGTATCAAGAGATAGTAACCTTGCAGGTGGTGAGCAGCTCGACGACTGTCTTGCGGCCGAGGTTGGCGGCGGCGGTGAGCTGGTCCTGCTTGTTGCTGTTGCCGGCCGACACGGCCTTGGCCGTTGTCACTGTCATCTGGCGCGTGCAGCGGATCAACTCCTCGGGCGTCGCTGTAGTCTTCGGTGGTGTGGGACTCATTAGGATCTAAATAAAAAAAAAAGTTATTTTAAATTACATATACATTTAAAATGACGTTAATAGCCCTGATTAGGTACTAAGTATAACGGTATGTATAGTAAATACCAGAGTTTATACTCTAATTAAAATTTATATCGTAACTGATACTAAACCAGTATGACAGTTAATGTTCATATTTCAATACAATATATATACTTAGGACACTAATATGGGTACCTCAATCTCCTGGCTGATTGCTTCGATGGTGCTCTCGAGCGCTCTGGTGCCTCGCGTATGCTCGTCTTCCACCGCCTTCACTGTCTTCAGCAGTGACGTCACATTCGTCACCATCACCTGTAAACAACCGCCGGTTAAATACGGTAGCAGAGACGGCTGCTGTAGGTGTCTTAGAGGCGATTGGTCGACAATAGTATCGCAAATTCAGTAAATTATAAAACATCCATTCAGATCAGAATTTAGTCGTAAAAACAAAAATTCAATTTGACAAGTAAAATGGCCCTTATTAAAAAAAATACTTTTAATAACTTACTAACAATAAGAATGTTTGAAAATAGTAAGAAATTAAGTCTCTAAGGGTTATCACGACAATCGCTACCAAAACATCTACGAACTAAAAAAATCTGGATGCAATGAAGTGTTGAAATCATCGCTCGACCCCAGATGTGGCCCGAATTAATATAAAAGCTTTGGGTTGCCAACTAGATTAGACTTTTCGAGGATGACAAAAAAAACCAGGTGCGGACAAAAAGCTCCATGCCATAGCGGGAAACCCAGAAGCTTTCAATAGATACATAGATAATATTTTATAAGCACTTCGTACGTCAATATTGGACTTAATGCTGTGATAATGAAAGCTTGTGGCTTTATGTTATTCACTGATGATAAGCGACGAAGCTCGGTCCACCGATGGAGGTTTGAAATGTGTTTAGAATTTGGAAAAATGGACTAAGTCCAGAAACTAAAGGGCAATTGATCAAATAATTACTAGATCAAGTTGCCCTCATCTAAACTAAGGCCAAATAATACTAGACGCAAATTCCCCATGGATCTTGTCCTTACCCCATCTTGAAGGTATTTCCTTTGAGAAGTTTTACCCCTATTTTATAACCCCACGGGGACAGAGGTTATGATAAAGATCATGCCACACCAAACAAATAGACTAAACACATTTCTAGATGACGCAAGACCTGAAAATGACAGGAAGAACAATGAATTTAGCTGACGTCCAAAATATATTTCAAATTCAATCATTGTTTTCCAATGTTTTTCTCGGAAATAAAATTAACACAGCTCATACTGATTGTATGCAGAAATATTATCAATACGAAAGTGATATGGAGCTTACGTAATATTTCAAATGACTGTACCTTAAGTAATGGCTAGTGTTCATTTCATCTACTAATAATAAATAAATGATAAATAATATATAAAATAAATAAAAATAATAAATAAAATAAGGTTTATTATACCTTTGCTTGTAGCTTAAACAAGTAAGAAGATTAAATATATTATATATGACTTTGAGCAACGTAAATGCAGTTTTTAACTTTAGAATATTGATTCGCTTTTTTGGACATCAGCCTAACAATAGTCGATATTAATAATAGATACGACAACAATGATCCAACAACCATGACAGGACAAGCGTCGCGCCATGCGTGCCGTTAGACGCCGGGCTGCGGGGGGCTTTACGAGTAAGATACTCTAGTGAAGTGAGCTATCTGCATATTAAGACTGTGACCATTACCTTACTCTAGAAGAACGTTCTTGTAACTGTGTCAATAAGCAATGTAATTTTTTTAATTAAGGATTTTTTAAATAGGTAGTGTTTTTATAGTTTAATTAAAGTTTACTCCAATTGACACAAAAGCTTTTTTTTAGTAAGATTGGCATTGGAGGCAATGTAAAGAATTTAGTTCGTGTTCCACTAGAGATCGATGGTTATGAATATCTGTCCCGAGGCCATGAGCATTGGAAAATATTATGTTCTTTTTTTAAGTATGAATTCGTGAAGAGAACCGTATCAATTCCCACTAGAATTTGTTGTTTGTTTTTGAACAAAAAGAATGAGTATTCAGTGCCAATGAAAGCATGGAGAACGATTTTTGAATTTGACACAAAAACAGGAACGTATATTATAAATAGACTCGTAAAACCGTAGCCCGCAACGCCGGCAAAACCGGTAGAAAACGCTGACCGATTCATTGTTGTCCGTGGTGACAGCTTCCGTTTCCTTGAACGAGTCATTCCTCACATCGTCCAGCATTCGAAGTTGTTCCTCCATCCTGCTGTTAGGCCTCCTTCTCAGACTATTCCTGTATTCCACCACAGCCCTGATTCTCTTCAGCTCTTCATCGGACGTGTCTTTTTTATTCAATATCGCCTCGTAGAAACTCCACCAGTTGTCGATAGAACCGAATTGATGTTCCCGATTCTTTAAAATATCTTCGTATATAGACCACCAGTTGTTAGCGTAGTACTCCATTGGATAGGTCCG
The DNA here is from genome assembly GCA_038024825.1 of Polylopha cassiicola. Taxonomy (NCBI): domain Eukaryota; kingdom Metazoa; phylum Arthropoda; class Insecta; order Lepidoptera; family Tortricidae; genus Polylopha; species Polylopha cassiicola. The sequence continues at coordinate 5,503,606 of CP149044.1, read as the reverse complement.
AGTGAGATCGAAAATTTCTAAGTCGTTACGCGAGTTTCTACTATTTGTTTTCGATCTTTTCAACGAATCTCCGTTTGTGAGAGTCGTTGTGGAAAAGTGGTTAATATTTTTACTTAAATTATGGCTTGAATGTATGTTTAATATAACATTTCTGTTGTAGGTTGGAGGGGCGGATCGTGTTTCGTCTCTAGTAAGACTAGGTGACCTCTCGTCTCTATTTAAGCTCGGTGATCTATCGTCTCTTAGTAAATTTTCTTTATTGTGACTTTCCTGTTTATATTTCCTAATAATCTCCTTGTAGTATTTTTCTAATAGACACAATTCTTCATATGTGTATTTTGAAATGTCTATCTGTGTATAAATGTTAATAATATCCTGTATGTGCACTTTTTTCTTACGGGCCTCGATTTGTACGTTGGACAGTGCTCTCAGTTGTTCTATAATAGGATCAAAACCTTTATAAATGAAATCTTTTTTAGCAAATTCTATTAATTTTAAAACCATATCCTCGTATTTTTTGTCATACTCTAGATCTTTATTAACAGCTTTAGATACGTCGACTTCTTCAATAAACGTTTGTAAAGTTCTCTTCTCATTCTCGTATTTATCTTTTTCGTTTTCAAATTCTCCTAAAACTAGTTCGTGTTGGCTAAATCGTTCTAATTCTTTTCTCGTGGCTTCCATTTTATCTAGATTCCTTTTGGCTATAGCTTTCCACCACTCAGTATCGTCTTTGAATAATTTCCAAAACGCTGTTTTATTTGTTTTGCTAACCACTTCAGAATGAACAGTAATTTCCGTTGATTCATCTTTTTGTTTTTCAGGACTACTTTCGATTTCTGAATCCAAATTAACTGGTTTTACTTTTCTAACTTTGAACACTGGACTTTTTAGAGTACTATCTTCTAATTCGCTTATTTCTATCGGTTTCGCTTCTTCTACTGGTTTTGGTTTTTCTACTGGGTTTTCTTTTTCCACTGGTTTTTCTTTTTCCACTGGTTTTTCTTCGATAGTTTTTATTGTAGTCGTAGTGACGATAATTTCCTCTTGTTCAAATTCAGAGTCCAAGTCCTCGATGACTTGCGATAGTCTCTTCATTTCATTATCTAAGTCATTATTCGCCCTAAGCCTAAGGAGCACTACCCGTTTCCTCTTCCTCTCCGCTTTGTCATCAAAATCAATAACCAAATCCACCAGCTTCCTAATTTCACCTAGAAATATATTTTCTCCATACTTCATGACCCTCCAATCCATATTAACCAGGCTATGCTTAGCTGCCAGGTTGTATCTATCGTTCAAATCTTCATCAACAGGTTTTTTGGCCACGGTTCTCATCAACTTTTCTATATATGCAGCGATTTCTTCACTATTATCGTGGAATACGGACGGGGATATGTCATCATCTTGGCTGGAATAGTCTAGGAGTTTGACCAGTTCCTCTTCCATATCCGACTGGAAGAGGTCAGTCTCAGAGTCACAGGAGTCCCTGTGGCCGAGAGTGAGCGAGAGGCGGTTGGTGAGAGGTTTGGCGCGGGTCGGCGCCGGGAGGCTTCGACGCTTGTCGCTCAGCCGCTATGGGAAACATGGGGTTAGGGAGTCCAATATTGACAGTACAAAAACATCACGGACGTATTTAGAGACAATCTCGGTGACGTTTTTAATAACCTTTTATAGTCGATATAAGACAAGAAGAATATGTTGTTAATTATTTAAATGCCACCTCAAGTATCCCTAAATAGCATAAACAAACAAATGAAACCGACACAGGAACGTAAACAAAAAACATTTACCCTAAATACAAAATGATACTCAATTTTTTTTTTCTTAGATTTAACATTATTTGGTAATAAAATTCAAATTATATTGTCAATCCTGTCTCAACAGGTCGCTCGGTCTAACAGAAGATATAAAATGTAGTTAAGACTTATTCTACCCCACAACAGCAATAACAAAAATCTTAAGTAATTACTTAATAAGTTCCGTACTAAATGATGAATGTGTAGCGTGTAGTGTGTACCTTGGCGGCGTGCTTGAGGCGCTCCATGTCGGGCGCGGGCGGCGGCTGTCCGGCGGCGGCGGCGGCGGCGGCGGTGGCGGCGGCCAGGTCGCGCAGCGCGCAGCACACGTCGCGCGCGCAGTGCAGCACCAGCACCTGCGACTCCGGCGACGACGAGCCCAGCGACACCGCGCCCAGCTTCACCACCTCGCACAGTTGCACTGCCGCACGACACGACATATTATATTCGTTTCACTTGCTCTGGTAGCCAGCTCTTTGAATTTATTATGCGACGGGATAGATTGGTGGTATACAATATAAATGCCAATAGGAAATTTGTACAGGTTTTTTCATTTTACTGTGTTTTGATTCAAGAAAAACCAATTTAGTTACTAGTATTACATAATCATAAAATGTATATATGACATAATATACTAAATTTTTCAATCAGCGAAATATGAAAAATTTAGGTAGTTTTATAATCTATCTTTATAAAAGAAAGTCGTATTAGTTACTCCGTTTATAACTCAAGAACGGCTGAACCGATATGGCTGAAAATTGCTGGGGCTATAGCTCAGAACCAGGAAAAGGACATAGGATACTTAAATCGATTCTTTGCTGGGCGGGACGAAGTCTGCCGGGACCTCTAGTATATTCTAATTCCATGTTTTATTTGTTTGTCAAACTCACATAAAACTTTGTTTTTTTTTGTTTTATACAACTATGAAATTATCACTATCCCTAATATTATAAATGCGATAGTAACTCTGTCTGTCTGTCTGTCTGTTACGCTTTCACGCTAAAACTACTGGACCGATTTAAATGAAATTTGGTACAAAGAAAGTCTGGAGACTAGGAAAGGACATAGGCTACTTTTTAACCGACTGCAAAAAAGGAGAAGTTTCACGCGGACGAAGTCGCGGGCAGGAGCTAGTATAGTATAAAACAATGTCGCTGTGTATGTATACTTTAAATCTTTAAAACTACATATTGAATTCTGATGCGGCTTTTTTTAAATAGATAGAGTCAAGAGGAAGGGCGAGACGGGGCGAGTTGATAAAATGATGACAAATAAATTAATACAATATGTAGAGAATTTGAATTAAACTGTCATTCGGACTGAAGATACCACTGTGACTCCCAGCTGCAAATGACTCACCTATAGTGTTGACGGAGCTCTGCGCGGCGTGGGCGAGCTGCTCCTGCGTGCCGGCGGCGCCGCCCACCAGCGTCTTCGTGTCCTCCACGAGCGTCTTGGCCGTCTTCAAGATGTTCTCGCGGTGATCGGAGAACGTGTCGTTCTCCTTCTCCGAGTGCAGGGTGCCTGCGTCGAATTTTTTTACGTTAGTTTATTATAATTTGATACCTTCGCGGTTATTATACATTGGAATGAAATAGCCATAATCGGATTTAACACGCGTATTTTACTGGCTGACGTTTCGAAAAATTTACAGTTCCCATATTTGTAGCACACCTGATAGTCTAACGCTTTTACTTACCAGCACTGGCGAAGAGTATGGTAGTATCGAGATCTCCGATGATAGCGGCGATGGTTGCGGCCGCGTCAATACACGCTTGCGTGCCACGGGAACCGGCCTGCAGGGCCGCTAGCACAGCAACCACCTGATTAATCATTTATATTCAATTAGATTACATTACGGCCTGCTGGTCTAGTGGTCAGAGCCCCTGACTACGAAACCGGAGGTTGCGGGTTCGAATCCTGCTAGGGGCAGATGTCAGTGTGATGAACACTGGCATCTGTACCTGAGTCTTGGATGTCTTATATGTATTGATGTATGTTTATCCGTTGTCTAGTACCCATAGTACAAGATTTGCTTAGTTTGGGACTAGATCAATTGGTGTGAATTGTCCAAAGATATTATTATTATTATATTATTGTGCCAATTTGATTTAATATATATTTCATGATGTCATCAAAAATATAACATAGCTAAAAGAAGTATATCTTTAAGAATTTTACTAAAACAAGTGACGTACCTTTTCATTGACTTGTTTGGCGCTATCGGCGACTAATTTCTGGTTCTGCGGCACGGCTGACAGGCGACACGTGCCGCCTGCCTTGATCAGCTCCGCCGCGCTCTCGCCCAGCTCCACCACAGCCACGCGGATGCTGGAAGTACGAATAGTGTTAGCACAAACGAGTGGCATAATTCATCTAACTACTAACGATATAGGTGGCGAATTAATATGAAAAATATTGGAAGACGTCAAATAAGTGTCATTAGGTTAAATAAAGCTTTATTCAAACCAAATGTGAACTATTTTTTTTTAAGCTTAAATGTAACTTACGAACTATTTAATTTTCTAGACAAAGAAAACTTCCATATTTGACACGCAAACGAAAATCAATATATTAAAATGGACAAGAGATCAGCATAACAACGGTCAGAGCCTATGACTACGAAACCGAATGTTGCGGGTTCGAATCATTGCGATTAACACTGGCATCTGTACCTGAGTCTTGGACGTCTCATATGTACGAGTATATATGTATGTTCCGGATGCGTTGCCTAGTACCCATAGTACAAGCTTTCCTTAATTTGGGGCTAGATCAATTGGTGTGAATTGTTTAAATAGGTATATTAGGTAGGTATATAGGCACAATAGTTCTAGTTACCTATTAGCGACGTCAGCATTGGGCATGGCGGCGGTGGCGCCAGCGCTGTCCACGGCGAGCTGCTCGTACTGCCGGCACAGCTCGCTGCCGAGCTCCACCAGCCGGCTCGCGTCTGTGGCGGACTTCGCCGTCTACAAACCAAACAATACCATTAACACAATCAGGTTCAAAATTTGTGATGCTTCCGCGGTTAATAGGCGTTGGAATGTAACAATTATAACGGATATACCTCGCGTATTTTGTTTGATGATGCTTCGAAAACATTACAATTCCCACATTCATTGCCGATGGAACTGACGATAGTCTAACACCAAGTTACAATGGTTAAGTTAGTGACAGGGCTATCACTTCGCCAAGACGAGTCAATGTGTATCTTCAATTATTTACCGATGTTAGTCAGTATGATTTTTAAGGTAATATTGTAACAAAAATTGGTGTTATATTAAAAAAAAAAAAGTTTTTTTTGGACCAATTAACTATAGCCGATGATTGATTCACAAAACATGGCTTCATGAGAACATATTCAGTATTTTCTATCTGGAAAATAGTACATCGTGATCTCGTTTAGTAGTCATTCGATATAAGTATATTGTACGTATGTTATTGTTATAAAACGCATGTTATATTGCTTACCATGTCGGTAGCGAGTCGTGCGATTTCTTTAGCGACGCCGACCATTCTCGTCTGGTAGTCGACGAAAGAATCGCCCGCATCGAACGATCCCACCAGCGACATCCTGTGGACAAACAACGCATATAGAAACTTAACATATGTATACTCTTGCTCAACACATACATATTATTTGTCCGCAATCATTGTCACTATTGAATTGAAAACTATATTTTACAAATTAATAAAAACTTAATTGCCGGTAATAAACATGAAACAACCCAGATTTCTTATTGAAAATATTTTTATCACTCATTCATGACACAAACAGCAAAGTTTGAATCATTAAAAAATCGACACTTGAAAATTTAAGTACAACACTAATGGTATTTAAAAAATTTAGTAAATCTTAGGTTTATAAAATTTCAATGTAAATAACAGTTTAATCTATAACGGGCTATGGTATTTAAGGCAACTATAAAAAACGCAATATAAAATGTCACGGTACCAACAACCATTAAAGCTTATCGATACAAATTTATTGTTTACATAATATAATAACCTCGCGATCTCTCGTATTCTATCCATCGCTCGTACACGCGGCGACCGCGCATCGCCGACTGACTAAGCAAGCTTCATTCGCATAACAAAATATTAGGTACCTATAGACTTCCTCCAAACGAGAATTAAATAAGCTATACTTTATTTTATATCATAAAAACGAAAATGAGAACGACACCGTAGAATTATTTAGTTAAAAATGCGGCACGCAAAATATACTTCTACGGAAATACACATATGGTATTACAAAGAAACAATAATCATTGATGATGATGAATATCATTAAACAAAGAAGATGGGTGGGCTCTTATAAAATTTATATGACCAGAAAAAGAAGTTAAATAAAAAAAAATACCGACCGACCGGTAGGCATATATTATGACGTCACAAATCGATTTATTAACATCACTCGATTGCGTTTTTATTTTGATCGATTATCTGCAACATCTATAAATAAGTGAATGAGTTTGTTATCAACCATCGTGTTGCGTCTGGCGCGAGTCCAGGGCGCGAGACGTGACCTAATGCGCTAAACATAGCCTGACAGATGGTGCAGGTTCGATGCCGGTTCGGTGCACAACATAATTATACAGTTTTGGACAAATTGCTGACGTCAATTTATGTAAGGTAAAGTTATTGCGCTTTTCAATGAAAAGATGGTTACGATTATTGGAAAGAGCTGTATTAATTTACAAATTGTAATTGCAGCCAGTCGTGTTATTAAAATGGTAGCAGCCTTGTATCAATAATAGATAGGTAGATGCACTAACATAGAATAAGATCTGTCTAGGTACCACTAATCAAATGCCAGTCTAATTTGTGAAAGATGACTGTTAGACCTCATTATACACTACCGCATCTACAGGAATTTTGAAACGATGCGACCTCTTTTATATTATAAAAATATTTTTATGAAAATGACGACTTAGAAAGACATTTGATTACTCAGTATATCCGTATAGCAGTATATATAATAATTTCTGATGCCTTCGCGGTTCCAATGAGCAGTATATATGTTTTAAAAAACGAATCACTAAGATTAAATAATACAAGACGTTTTCGCTAATATAATCTTCAGTCGTCCTTAACCTGCAAATTTCGCCGTAAAAAGTTATTTATAACTAGTATTACGATGAACCGCAACCCGCAAATAGAATAAACGGCTTGAACGTATGAATGTTCAATCATTGAAGCATTTCATTTTCATTTAAGGTAGATTATGTATCTGTACTACATAGACAAAATAAATAATTAATCATTTGTGTGAAAGTTGAAGACTCAAATAAAATAACAACTTGTCATTTTTTCTGTAATTTCTGTATATCTCTAATGAAATAATTAATACAAAAACATTTGAATGTTACCGCTGGAACTCCTGTTTCGATTATAAATAAACAATTTGTGTATTATCTATTTATATAAAACAAAAAATCCTAATATTTGTGCGGTTTCTACACATCTGTTTAGCCGTTTTCCTATTGACTTTATGCAAGTTATTATTAAAAGAACAATATTGCATCCACATACACAACACACGTACTATCATCGAGCTCAGTTACCCATCTACATTATTATGTAAACTATACTATATGTTATTAGATATACTTAGTATAGTTTACTAGCGACCCGCCCCGGTTTCACACGGGTGCTATAAACCTTCATCTTGAATCACTCTATCTATTAAAAAAACCGCATCAAAATCCGTTGCGTAGTTTGAAAGATTTAAACGTACATAAGGATATAGGAACAGAAAAAGCGACTTTATTTTATACTAGTTTCTGCCACCGACTTCGTCCGCGTGGAACTCCTCCTTTTTTGTAGTCAGTTAAAAAGTAGCCTATGTCCTTTCTCAGGCTCCAGACTTTCTTTTTAACAAATTTTATTTAAATCGTCCAGTAGTTTTAGCGTGAAAGTGTAACAGACAGACAGAGTTACTTTCGCATTTATAATATTACTAGTGGTCCCGGCAGACTTCGTCCCGCCCGGCAAAGAAGCAATGTAGCGGCATTAATCAATCGATTTGACAGCTGTCATTGTTGCGTTTTGTTATACTATTTTTAACAAATGAGCTATATATTTTTTTTTTACTGGAACGTGATAAAAAGTACCCTATGTCCTTTTCCTGGCTCCGAGCTACCTGAGCTACCTCCACGCCAATTTTCAGCCAAATCAGTTCAGCCGTTCTCGAGTTATAAACGGGGTAACTAACACAACTTTCTTTTATATATATAGATTAGTAGGGAGTATGTAGTGATATGTACCTGTGCTCAGTGAGCCTGGAGACGGAGCGGCTGAGCGAGTCGAGCAGCGGGCCGACGCAGCCGCGCGCCGTGCTCAGCGAGCGCACGCACACCGCCAGCTCGCTGAGCGCGGACCGCGCCAGCGAGCTCTGCGCGTCCACGTTGCCGTGCGCGTTCACCGCCTGCATCGTACCATAAGAGTTTATTATTATTTACCTAGTGGTAATTAGCTATAACCCGCAATCAAAAGTAGCCTATGCCCTTTCTTAGTTTCTAGACTGTGTACCAAATTTCATTTAAATCGGTTCAGTAGTTTTAACGTGAAAGCGAGATAGAGAGAGTTACTTTCGTATTTATAATATTACTTAGGATTAGGATTTACGGAAGGTTCTATGACTCAAATAAATTATAAATAAATTAGTAAAAAAAATGCAACTTGTTCATCGATTGCTAAGAAATATATACAGAAGCTGTAGAGATTATTACTGGAAATCCCTAGTTGTCCCTCGAGTCTTATTCTATTACCTATAAAGTACATAATTTACTGTAATTTCTAATTAAAAAAATAATAATACAGTGAAAGTAATACAAACCCTAGGATTGCCCGCGGCCTGTCTCGCGGCGCCGGTGAGCAGCGACAACGTCTCGATGACGGTCCTCGCGTGCTCGATGAGGTCTGACGTCACCGATGACGACGTGATATTCGACGCCGCGCCGATAGTGTTCGACACAAGGGGCTCCGCGTATGACACCTGTCGGCAAACATTTATTTTTATACCAAACTTTCACCTAGATTTCTAATATTTATACAATGACATGATGTTCAAAGTAATGAACATGCCCATACCAGCTGAACTACGGCGTGTCCCAGATTCTCAGCCTCTCCCTTTGCCGCCACTCGCACTGGCTCGATTCTCTCTTGCATTTCTGTTGCGCTGTTCTCGATTTGCTCGAGGTAACCTAAGACAAAAAACAATTATATAGTTTGGTACTAGCGGTCTGCCCCGGCCTATATCACTCGGGTTAACCTGGTCAAAAGTTTGCTTGGCCATAGAGGCACAAATAAAAGTACGAAGTAGATAAAGTAAACTAGCGCGGTACAAGTGCGTAGTGGGCACTGTACGCGCCCGATCCAGTGTGAAGTGCTTGCGTGCCGTACCTTGCAGCGAGTCGGTGCGCATCTGCTGCAGCTCGCAGGCAACGGACTGCAGCGCGGCCTGGTCCAGCGCGCGCTGCTGCTTGCCGAGCGTCTCCAGCGCCGCCTGGCACTCGCGCTGACCCGGTGCCTTCTCCCTGTCGCAACAATTATAATTAATATTTTAATAGCTAATAATTGGAATCGCGACATGTTTAATAAAGGCAAAAGCTAAATATATGGGTGATAAGTTATTTCACACGGTGTAAGGTTAAAATATGCATACACTCTTGAATTAGAAAAGTCCAAGTATGTAAAAAAAAAATGTTGCTCTTGATTTTAAATGCTTGTACATAGGTCTTGAATATTTTGAATAAAAGGCTTGAAAGCCTCTCTTCTGGAGGCGGGACGGGTTGCAGTTAAATCCCATTAGCTGGCCAACTGTGCTTCAGTATTCAGTGTTACAGTATACAGTAGCTAGTGCAGTGTTACCTGACGTCGCCGAGCAGCGACTTGATGCTGTCGGAGACGGTCTTGCTGTGCGCGGCGAGCGCCTGCCACTGCGGCCGCGCGTCCGGCGCCAGCGCCAGCTGCTTCGCCGACTCCAGCATCGAGCACGACGCAGATATTATGCTCCTGCGCAGAATAAACACCCACTTGTTAATTCAATATCACGGGACTACATTCACATTTGTTTAAATATAATGAAATATATACTCGTTATTAAAGGATTTAATATAATATATTATTAATTATATCATGTTAAATGGATGTGTATCAATGGACTTTGGAATTCATCCCCATAAGGGTTGAACACAAAATTGATTATCTATTAAATAATTCTGTGGACAATTCATCTCAATAGCTATAATCCTAAACTAAACAAAGTTACAACTACGAAATAGTAAAAAACGGTATAACATAAATATACATACATATGTAATTATTTCAATATGTACAAACACTTGTGTTCATATCAGGGGCTTCCATAACATACTATAATATGCTTGTTAATACATATATAAGATAGCTTCTGCCCGCGACTTCGTCCGCGTGGAACTCCTCCTTTTTTGCAGTCGGTTAAAAAGTAGCCTATGTCCTTTCTCAGGCTCCAGAATTTCTTTGTACCAAATTTCATTTAAATCGGTCCATTAGTTTTAGCGTGAAAGCGTAACAGACAGACAGACAGATAGACAGAGTTACTTTCACATTTATAATATTAGTAGGGATGTGTATCGGACCTGCCGCTCTCCAGTATGGTGTGCTGGCTGCGGCGCGCCTGCGCGGAGATGCGCGCGGGCACGGCGCTGAACTGCGGCGAGTCCGCGAACTGGCACAGCCCGCGCACCGCCTCCTGCAGCGGGCCCGTCGCCGCCGCGCAGCGCGCGCGGTTAGCCTGCGCACACGACACCACGCCGTCACTTATCACGTTACCATATTATACAATATACACTGCTGTAGCGATTATTGCTACAACTACATGTATAAGCACTAGATGTGAGAGCGATTACTACATTTTGTTTTCGTGAATTGTTAAATTATATAAATAGCAATATACCTAAATCCAACCTACATAGTGTATTACTTCTAATCATGTCTTTGCTCCGTTCCTTTAGATTATTTCCGGCAAGTTGGCAACATAATCCGAAATCTCAATTTAAGTAGGAGTGTATGAAAGGGAAGGTCTAATTGAGAAGTGTGTGTGAGCAAAACGAGAGACAGAGAGTCACGGCGTAACGAGTAAAGAGTATTAAAATTAGCTAAAAACCTTTTTATTTACAATTGAATAAGTTTGTAACAATCCGGTATTTTAATCTGAGCTGCTTCCCACATATATTAAACTCGTACCGTTTACTAGTTTTAAGTAATGACACTTCACTATATGCTACATCTTCCAACTACTAAATCGTAGAATGCCTAAATTGAAACTAAACCTATAACTCCCAATAAAACTAGCCCACTAACCTCGCTATAATCGCTGTCGAGCGCCTTGATCTCCTTGACGAGCGCGGCGGTGGAGTTGGCGACGTCCTTGGCGGCCTGCACGAAGTGCCGCTTGGCCTGTGGCTCGGCGGTGTGCCCCGAGGCTACGCGGCACGCGTTGCACAGCGCGCTCGTGTGCTTCGCTATCACAGTCGCCGCTGACAACACCTGATGGGAATGATTTACTGGTGAAGCTCGGAATTTCGAGCAAACAAAATGACACGTAATATTATAAAGGTGAAAGTTGAATGTGTATGTTTGTTAATTCTTCGCGCAAAATATATATAAATAAATTCAAAAAGGTAATATATACCCATGTCACTCGGGAATAGTGTAGTCTTCCAACAGTTTTGGAGCCAATTCAATACAAAGAAACAAACAAAACTTTCCTCTTTCATACATTTGTGTTGAAAAGCCTGCCAAGTGTGAGTCGAACTTGCGGACTAAGGATGATCATGTTTGTTATATAGGAGTCCCTTAATATCTATTTTATTCTGTTTTTTAGTAAATAAACATCTTTTGTTAATATAGCGGCAGTAGAAATACATCATCTGTGAAAATTTCAACGGACGGACGGACAGTGTGGATTACTGAAACTAGGGCTCGGAACTCTAAAAATTAACCTATCAAATCCTAAACCTGCTTAACAGTCAGAGGTTTTAAGGTCTAAATGTTGATAATAGGTATTATTTTACCTGTTGTTGATCGCTGCCGGGGTCGCAGAGCGCCTGGCAGGCCTGCTCGATGGCGACGGCGGCGCGCGCGAACTGCGCCTGGTCCACCAGCCCGGGCCGCCCCGCCACGCTCGTCTCGTCCGACACCGCCACCTGGGGGGGGGGGGGGGGGGGACGGACATTAAAACATTTAGTTTAACTAAGATACCTCTTGCCATTATTTGTAATACTTACTGTTAAAAACCAAATCATTTACATTTATACTAGATTAAATTAGATTTATTTCTCAAAAATCATACAATATTCATTATTTCCGTAAAAACAAAAACAAAGAACAATAAGATTCAACAATAATTAACAGTAATAAAGGACGGTCGATTAGCACGGCCAAAAATAGACGTTCCTCTTTTTCTATTTGTCTCTCTCGCACGCGCGTAGTAATAGTGCCCTCACGCTCGCAGAGTAACCTTCAAGGTTACGAAAAAGGGCAACGTCCGTTTTTCGCTTTGCTCGGCGACCGTCCTTTACAACTACTTAATCTACAATTTAAAATGACAAAATCGTATATTTAAAAAGAAAAATATCATAACTACTTCGACATCACCAGTGAGCTCCGTCAGAGTACAATTGAATAGTACATTACAGACGGCGCAGGGAAGTGACGGCTTGCGAGCCGAGTATACAGTATAGACGGCCGACCGAAGGGAGGCCGGATATTGTTACGAGGCTTGCAAGCCCCTTCCCGGCTAGGCATGTATAGTGCTTTTCTCAAAGTAATGCAATGAAATAAATAAATACAACATTCAAATAAAATAAATTACACTTGAATAACAGGATTTTTTATTTTTTTACACCAAATACAACTTGATTACTTTATTCCGTTCTTGAGAATCACAACTTCTAACATGTACCAGTAAATCCCTTTACTTAACAACTTCTAGTTATCAATCGTATTAGCGTATAAGTCTTCAACAGGCCGTTAACCTCCAACCTCTAAACATTGCGAATTCATTTTACAATATTTGTCCAAAGATAGCCATCTCCTTTTTCGTTCCCGCGTCTTCTACCATGACAGCTCTGATTGCTGCTCGCCGCTGATTGGCCACGCTCGCTCGTCCGTCATTGGTCAAAATATACAATAGCCAATCATAGATCAGCGCGAATGTTGCCATTCGTAACTTAAATATACCAGTAAAACTAAACATATAACAATACTTTTTAAAAATCATGACAAGTATAAAATTGAAATTAATCTAATAATACAGATTCTTTTTTTATTCTCAGTTCGTGTATAATATAGGCATTAACTCGAATATTTTTGGTACAATAAAGTTCTAACTTATTAAAAAAAAACGGTTGCTTAAACTGTTTATGAAGATCAACGCCATGTTGATATTCAAATTAAAAAGAAATTACTTCCCGGCCTAGGCCAGGAATGATATATTTCCTGGCGTGTTTTGACGCACGTAAGGACGATATTTCATTGCATGTTTGAGAAAAATACATATCAATATGCGATGACACCACATTTACGGCTCTTACGATTGGCTTAACAGCGAGAAGGTATCATTCATTCAAATATGTGCCTTATATATATTAGCATAAGGTGCATAATTACCCAGTACGCGGCTTGGGCGGTGCACTCGACGAGGCCGAGCACCGCGTGCGCGACGGTCTGCACGCAGCGCGAGAACTGCTCGTGCTCGGAGCGCTTCACCGCCGTCGCCATGCCGGACATGCCCTCGCCTGCACGAGGAATATGTTAATGAAGTATATCCATATATTTCTAACACAATACATGAGTTTTTATAAAGTTTACTTTATTTAACAGCCGTGCGTGGTTGGAATCTTTGAAAAGTGAAATTGCACTTTAAGTGCAGATTATAAAGAGAGCCAAAAAGGCAACGTCTCAAATAGGGATGAAGATTGGGTAAAAAAAAAAACGATTTTATTTAGTCCGTCAGTTAGATCATTAGAAATTAATCAACACGTATTTTTTCTTTTGTTAAACAAATAAACAATGCCAAAGATAAATGCTTTTAAAGTTCAGGAGTGGGAGCCCGTGACGTCATAATATAGAACAATTTATATAAACCTAGCCGTGACTTCATAATCCCCCCCACTCCCAAACTTTGGAAGAGAAGATTGATAAAAGAAAAAAATACCTGACCAATATTTTGTGGAAATTACTTAATGGACCAAGAAATCATTCGTCATGCCTATTCGGCACAGAAGAATAAATTCTAATAGTTTTCTATAGAAGCTGATGCAAAGTGAATTACTCACTCAAATTCTTGCTCTGCGCAACGATGCTGTCTACACAGGCGAAGTAAGTGAGCTCGTTGATTGGCTGCGAGGGCTCGTCCAATAGCACGCGGGAGCTGTTGATGCTGCGGATGGCGGCCGCGCACTCCTTCTGGCCGGGGGCCGCTTCCGTGCACACATCCACCTGACGATATATCTTGTGTTAAAACTATCGTATAATATTATGAAGGGCAAAATTTTTAAAAGCACTTTAAAACCCTCCTGGGCTGTGCTTTTCATAATATCGCACGCCGAAATTTAGAAACTCCTCATTAAAAAAAGTTACATTTTCAAAATACATATTTTTTTATACTCACGAGTCTATTGATGCTGTCAGTGACGGCTCTAGCGGCGGCCGCCAACTGATTACGAGCGTTGGGACGTGTCAAATCCTGCCGGACAATAAACCGATTAAAAAAACTGTTCTTGTTTATGTATTAAGAAAACTAGGAAATAAGAAAAACCAAGTACATTTTTTTCTATTTAAAATTAAAGCTATTATTTACCTGGCTAACGGACTTAGCAGTGGTAAGAAGCTTCGAAGAATTGATCGTGACCGACTTCAGCGAGTTGACAACCAGCGTACGCGTCTCAGTGTCCTGGGGAACAAAATAAAATCGTTATCAACATGACAATCACCACACATTAAGGAAAAGTTTTTCACCAAACTAAATTGAACTTTAAACAATAACCAGAGGGTTTATTTTACCTGAGTTTCCCCGGCCATCTCGAGGCCGGTGGTGACGAGCCTGCTGAGCGCGTCCTGGCAGTGGCGCGCGCCGGAGTTGAGGCTGCCCGGCGACTCCACGCCCAGCGCCACCGACGACGAGGCCTGGTTGAGGCTCGCCGCGTGGGCGGTCAGGTCCGCTTGTAACTCACTGTTAAAATTATATTTTTTTTGCTTACTGATGCCCTCTTATAAGTGTAATTGTCGGCTATCCTCTTCGTTTACTATCGTCTTTTTATAATTTATTTATGATTTCATATAATTTTAATTTTACCCAGTTACCAAAAGGGAAGAGATTTTTCCTTTTTATTGTAAGTATAAAATAGTTGACCAAAATTAATCGCACGTTTGTGAGAACAAATTGACATATCGAAATATTTTGTTACTCCATTTAAGACTCTAAGTTTGCGCATTTTAATTTATTTTTCACGTGGTGACACATTTCAAGATGTCACACTACTAAAGGTGCGAATTATTTAGTATTTTTCAGCTGTCACGTTAAACTCATATCATGACTAATTTTAATAAAATTGCGTCAAATAATATACCTCATTATAATTATAACAGTATAAATTTACCCATAAGTTTTGTCGGTTCTCGGGAATTCCCCACTGTTAAGCACCTCCAGCATGCCGGCGATGTCTTCCAACACGCCGTCTAGTTCCGAGTGCGATGGCACCGCTTCCATAGTCGCGTCTAGGCCCTAGAGGACAAAAGTACATATTACATATATATGGTCCGTGTTTAGCATTAGTGTTTCAACCCACACCAAGCTAGTTTTGAGATATCGGCGCTTAAAGTTTTTTGAGAACATTCTTCTTTTTCCGCTTATTTTAAGCAAAAAAAGTATTGATATGTGGTATCATTTTTTTTGTTGAAATGCATAGATTAAGGATATAAATGTATTTATTGGAATAAATTCAAAATTTAAAAGAAAAAGCAGAAAAATGGTTAATGCTTAATGGCTATAAGGTTTATTACATTTAGCATTTATGTGCTAACCCACATAACAGTATGAGAAATTCTCATTTGTTGTTTTAAAATGAATATGTTTTACACAAATTTTTGGAAAACGTAATAAAATAAACTACTAACGTATTAAAACTTTAATGTAAGTACATATTTATGGAGTTTTTATTGTTTTAACATGTTTCAAATTACATTATAAGTTCTGCTAAAAATCTGAAATAGGTACAACAAGTTAACACTTATATTATTTAAATTACTTAAAAATCTTAACCAAATTGATTTATTATTATTATTTTATCATATTGAATTAAACCAATAATATATACTTCCGTACCTAAAAGCTTAATAAACCACCTAAAAACCATTTTTCGAATAGTTGATAAATTGTGGAGACAAGTCGGTCTGCCATTCTATAATATTATTATGTGTAATATTCTAATTTTTGTCACACACGTTTTAATCTAATGATGGATATAAAAAATATCGGTTAAGTGCGAGTTAGACTCGCGCACCAAGGGTTCCGTACTATAAATAACCTGTAGGTAGGTATATATTTTTTAATGATGTCATTAAAAATGTATGGTTTTCGTATTTTTTCTTTATGTGTGCTATATGACGTTACCTCGTACTAAATTAATTCAAGATCCTGAGTTCACGAGAAAACTTTTGTCAATTCGCGGCATAAACGGCGGTTCTTTTGATTGCGTTGGCGATTTTTTTGTTTTTACAATTCCAAGGGACGGTAGTCCTGAGTATTTGATATTACTCTGAATTTTAGTTTGATACCTACCTCCACGCGTTACTGAGGTAAAGGATCACACAGACAACAAAGTAATCCTGTAAGGGTTCCATTTTTTTCCCTTTAAGATACGGAAACCTAAAATGTGTATTGATTTTATTTAATATGATAAAAATAATAATAATAAAAAAATAGGTTTGGTTAAGATTTTTAAGTAATTGAAATAATATTTAAGTGTTATTTTGTACATTTCTCATTTTTAGCAGAACATATAATGTTATTTGAAACATGTTATACAACAATAAAAACTTTAAATAAATGGGTACCTACTTACATTAAACTTTTAATTCGTTAGTTGTTTATTTTGTTACATTTTCTAAAAATGTTTGCATAGATAATATGTATATTCATTTTAAAACAACAAATTAGAATTTTGCATTAATGTGTTAGGTATGTGGCTTAACACATTAATGCAAAAATACAAATCTGACATAGGAAATAAGCAATAATGTGTTATATGTGGCTTAACACATTAATGCAAAAATACAAATCTGACATAGGAATTAAGCAATAACCGATTTTGTGCTCTAGAATATTCTACGATTTTTTTTAAAAAAAATGGATTTCACTGCTGTATTCCTCATGATCTATTTAATAAAACTGCATTCATAACTCAAAACCCGATTTTTTGTGGGTTGACACACTAATGTTAAACACGGTCCATATAAGCAACTTTAACATTACAGACGAGGGCATAAATTCCAAATTGCGTATTGTTTAATAAACATGTGACAAATGGACATCAACTTACATGAGCGACATCTTTAGCCATAGACACGATGGTGGTGATGTCGACTTGCTCCGAAGTGGATAAGTAATGCTTGACGGTTTCCACCAGAGTCAAGGAGGAGTGGAGCACTTGACGACCGGATGATGTTAGTCTGTGGACAAATCAAAAATAATAACTACTCGTCCTATACGTGATATAAATACATTTTAATTGGAGTGTGTCTACGAATTGAAATTAAGGAAACGATGTATCTTCTGTAGAGCGTAGTATTTTAGTAATTTCTGATGCCTTCGCGGTTATTACACATTGGAATGAAACAACTATTAACGGATTTAACTCGCGTATTTAATAATAAAATATAATAAAAAATGCGCGAGTTAAATCCGTTAATAGTTGTTTCATTCCAATATCAAAAGTAGGTTTAATATAAAATAATAGGATTTGTAAATAAAATGTAGCGAGAGTTTTCTTATATCTGTTACTATTTATATGTTACTACATTGATACAAAAATATATCAATGGTATCAATATTAATTATAATAAGGAGACCTAGTCAAATATACTTTTGCCACACAATAAGGCTAGGAAAGTAGTGAAGAAACGAAGTGGAACATTGTCAAAAACACATGTGCCAATATTACTCGTCACGCCCACTGTGACAAATCAAAAGATCGGCTATGTGATTAATAGTGTGGGCGTGAGAAGCATAAAGATAGTTGTGTGTGTGTGTGTGTGTGTGTGTGAGGTAGTGTTGGTAGTGTGTGGTAGCGTGCGGCAGTACTGACTGGTGCGGGTAGTCGGGCTGCGCGGCGGCGGCGGCGCGCAGGCCGCGCGTCCAGTGTCGCAGGCCGGCGGCCAGGTCCGCGGCCGCCGCGCCGCAGCCGCCCGCCGCGCCGCGCCGCGCGTCCGACACCAGCTGCGCCGTCGACGACGCCGCCGCGCGCGAGTACGTCGTCATCGTCTGGTACGCCCACTCGCTCTGTTTCAACAGACAACGCTTACATTAAATACCATACTAATCATATTACTCATCACCTTGGAAAATAAGTTTAAAAATCAATTAAGTGCATTAAAAGCGAGTCTATATAAATGAACACTATATATTTATAATTTACCGTTTGTCCAGGCAGCGGTTTCAGATCGAAAGCACGGGCTGCTTCCTCTAGCTCGTCCAATTCATCTTGCAGAGAGCGAATGATCTCAGCCGCCGCGTCCAACTCTAGGCCCTTGCACGAAATACGAGCGCGGGATACCGCCGACCTGGTAATAAACATTTATTTACATATCTATACTGTATTATACCAGGCGCGTGCATTGAGGCGAGGGTAAGTAGGCACTCCATACATTAGTTGCAATGTGCCTGTATGAAATGCACGCCCTTGACTGTATTATATAATAAGATTAGCTAGTTTACTAAGTTAATAAAGTGACCAAATTAGTAGCTTTTTGTTCAGCGTATAAGATCTTAAAATGTAAATGTTGTATGCCTTGTTCAAATATAAATCCCAAATTGTCTTACCACCCAATAAGGTACTATTAACGTTAAAAATACGTACCTAAGATCAGCGCAGTCGGCGGTGAGTTGTTGCGTGGTGTGCGCGAGGTTCTTGGCGGTGTGCGCGTCGGCCACGGTGGGCAGCGCGGCGCGCGCCGCCTGGATCACGTGGCCGCTCGGCTGACACCACAGACACGTACAATATTACAACCATTCATTCAATAAATACATGCAGAATCGATCGATCACATTTGATATTACATTGAAATCTAGACTCATATCTGTGATTGGACGATGAATCTAGTCAGATTCGACGATTTTATCTTAGCTGAGCCTCACTGGTACCAATTAAGTTTATGGTTATATTAGTCTATAGTAATATTATAAAGAGGAAAAAGGTTTGTTTGTTCGTTTGTTTGGGTTGAATAGGTTTCAGAGCGGCTGGACCGATTTGAAAAATTCTTTACTGTTGGAAAGCTACACTATTCCCGAGTGACATAGGCTATAAAAAAAAGGATCCGGGCGAAGCCGGGGCGGGCCGCTAGTGACTTATATAATTACCTGCAGGAACGCATCGGCGTTGGCAATGAGGTCGAGCCGGGTGGCGGCCTGCTCGGGCCGGCGCTCCGCCGCCTGCACCGCGTCCACCACGCGCGGGATGTGCGACGAGAGCACCTCGCACTCTTGCAGTAGAGACTCCTGAAGACAAAAAAACAATTGGTAAAAAAATATGATAAAGGAAAAGTTTAGTAGACCTTCGACTATGAACGAGCACGAGCTCGAGTCTTGGGTTTCTTAAAGTATTTCTGATTCATGTATATTCAACACATAGTAAAAGTTTTAAGAATTTTAATTACCTGTGAATATTTATTCGTGTTATGTTGTTTGGCATTATGAGCCGCCGTCACGAGCTGTGTAGCGCTGCATGCAGCCTGTCGCGCTGTGTCCTGATCAAATCAAATAATCAATTTAATATCTCTTTGCATGATTATATTTTTACACATGTCACTTTGAATAAAATTAATTCTCGTAACGTATTTACCAGGATTCTTTTGTTATTCGTACTGAGTGTGTATTTACCTGCAGTCTAGCCATCTGCGAGCTAACGATGTCTTGTCCTTGTGCATAGTCCACTGTGATATAGCGCAACTCTTCCGCCGCTTTGCGCAGGTTCTCCTGCTTGTCGCGGTCCTGGAATAAAATACACATTAGAAATGGAAATATTTATTGTGACATTGCAAATGGTTTTCTAATTTATTGATATGCAGGTAATCATTTATCCCCTATCATTTATAAGTTCAAAATTAGTATAGCTTATGATTCTATAAGATAGTTTCTTTACCTGTGGCGAGGTGGCGCACTGGCGCGCCGCCTCCACCATCCTAGCGGTCGCGTCGGCGAGTAGCTTGGCCGCTGCGAGCAGTTTGCGCTGGGACTCAGAGGGCTGCTTTTCAGCTTCCGTCTGATAAAAAGAAAAAATAATATTACTTACATATACAATATACAATGCATTTCATCAAACACATCGCAGTGTAGCCCCGTATAACGAATTTGTGTTTTTTTGTTTCATAATATAATTCTAAATTTAATGATGAGTTTAAGATCCCTACTCAAAACTGAATAGTCAAGTACCTATAGATTTGTAACAATTGTCAATACACATAACTAAAAATTTTACTAACTACTCCAAGGCCAATAAAATAATGATATTATCTTTTTCAACAATCAAAAGATCGACAACAAAGTTCCAAAGTGTCATCACCTTGATGTTGGTGATGAGGTGCGCGGTGGCCTGGCCCAGCAGGCGCGCGTGGCGGACCATCTCGGCGGGGTCGCTGGCGGCCGTCACGCGCTCCGACGCGCTCATCACGGTCTCCACGGACCGCTCCGTCACCGTCGCCTGCACGCGCCGGTCTAAACAAACACATACATTTTAAATTTTTGCTATTTTTAGATAATATAAATAAAGTATATTTAGATAAATCACTGCAATGGGTGACGTGTATTTCGCTAGATGTCGCTTGTGTTCGAGTGAGGACCAACTGTCATGTTCCACCGATCACAGGCAAAGTAGCTTGTCTCTAAAACATGACAGCTAGACGAACTAGAGCGACAATTAGCGGGTTTTAGCCCGCTATAACACCCATTGATCTAATCGTAAACTACGAAAAGCGTGTGCATTAAAAAATACATTAGTCATACATGATTCAGACAGTAATATCTTATCTGACGTAAGGTATATGGAACTTTTGACATATATGTATAGAGTTGATAATAAATTGTCTATAAGTACAATAAATTACGCCAAGGTAAGACTTTTAGTAAGAGGGTGGTGTTGCACCTTTCTGGCAGTGAGCTAAAAGCCTCTCCAGCTCCTCGCTAACTCTCCTAGCGGCTTCAGTGAGCTGCTCCACGCCAGGCTGGTCCTTGACCGGCTGGCACGCCGCCACCAGTCTCTCCACCGCCTGGGCCACTTGGCGACAGGCAGACGTTAGCTGTTCGCGGCACGCCGGGTTATCGAGGGTTGGCGCTACTACCTATTATAAAAAAAAATTTAATAAGTAAATATCGTAATACTACATACATTTTTACTATCCTAATGATAACGAATTTGTTAACATAACTTACGACGCTTTTATAATAAATAACGGATTTAACTCGTTTATTATTTGTTTACTGCTGACGTATTGAAAACTTCGTAGCAGACTGAGGTGACGATAGTCTAACACTTGAGACTATCGTCAGAACAGTGCGCTACGAATAAAGGTCTGTTTTATTTCAATGAGAAATAACCGCGAAGGCATCAGAAGTTAGTAGACAACCTTCATTGTCAATGTAATACTTTGAACGAATACCAAACTCGTAATATTCTGCAAGATTCGAACCCGCAATCGTCAACCGGACAGGACGTCTCCCGGGACAGCTGGTAATAAATATATCTTACCTTAGCACAAGCCACGAGCTGACTGGTGGCGAGCGCGCAGTTGGTAGCCGCGGCGATGATGTTATTCTGCAGCGGCTGAGAGTCTTTGCACGAGGCGGCCACGTTCTTGGCGCGGAGCACCAACGCCGCCGTCGTGTTGGCCACAGCCTTAGCCAGTGACAGCAGAATGTCCTAGGATAGTCATAAAAGCGGTTGAAATTTGGACTGTTGACTACAGCAGGGTATAAGGTATATATAGCACATTTAGTCTGATTAGTGGCCTATTCTTGGATTATAATTGAAAGAACAGTTCTTTAACCAAAACCAATAGATTCTAATGGGGACGGATTTGTGACGCCATCTATGGTAAATAATTCCTTAGTCATTGGAACTTGATACTATAAATATGGCCGTATAATATTACATAATTAGTTCCTAATTATCTGTCGTTACTGTCTGTTTTAAACCTTATTATTTTAATATTTCGTCATGACTGTATTTTGAGTCGTATGTCTGTATATAAAGATTGCATTTGTATTGTAGACCAACTCTTTATACATCGTCATTAGGTCTTTGGGGTATTTACTGATTTCATTTCATAAATTTTGAGTTACATTTATATAAAATAAAGTTTGAAATACGTAACTAGGGGTATATTAGTCTTTCTACATAAATCTAGATCAACATACTATTTTTGCCACTACATTTACTTTTCGCAGACAGTTAGTTGAAAATAAAAAATCCAAATCGTGTAAAAGCAAATGTATTAACAAAAATAACATGTGACGTTTGTGAATCATGAAACAAAATGATGATGAAAAAGGTAAACGATATGGCCAACAAATTAGAAAAACAAAATAGTAATTTAAATCAGGTGGTTACAAAATTCATTTTTTTCTGAATATTGCAATACCGCGTAACTTGTGGACTGTCATAAGGTTCCTAATATGCCAAAGGCATTTTGGAACTTATGACAGTCATCAATTAGGCGGTGTTAATAACATTTTGCAAAAATTGTGAAGTTTTGAAATTAGTAACAAAACAGCGTATTTACAATATCAACAAAACCAAAATCAAATTGATAAACAAAAGCCACTGATTAAATATTAAAGGGTGTTTGTATCTTGTTCCATGTATTTTATTTCACCAGTTAGTAAAATATAAAACTTAAAAAGAGTGAATAACATGAGTAACAAAAATAAATTAAAAACAACTAACAAAATATGTTTCCTCTTACAACAGGGTTCTGTTATTTTTTAGTAATTTTAATGGCACCATATAAATAATTAATTTAATTTAAGTGTTAAATTTTAAATGCCGTCTCCAATAATATAATCAAGTGCCAAAATTTTGACAAATATCTACGAGCTACATAAACTTTGGGGAATAAACGGGAATTTAAAATGTCATAAGACAACATTGCCCCGGTAATAATAAATGTACTTACTGAGTTTTAATATGGGTGTATCCATATTTCTGAATGTCATTTTCATAATAAAATTCAGTAGCTCGTAGAAGTTAAAAGGTCTATTGAAACCTTAATAATACTGATATTTTAGTTAATCTTTCTAAATAACTTACTACCTATAACTCTTAATAACTGCCAATAACCATAACTATTAATAAAAAATAACTTATAATGGACTAGATTAGTAAAGCTCTAAGATAACTCAAAAATGTTAACAAAAATATATGACAAGTAAAAATGGCTCTTAAGGCAAGACAATACGTCTCAAAAAATAACATAATAAACTTATAAGTACAGGGCTTCTTCATCGAGTTATTAAAATTGAACTGGAAGTATATATATAAATATATATACGACTATAGTACTTATTTGTATAGTCTAAGATTCATTCTTCATTAATGATGTTATGTCCATTAACGGGCATATGTTATGCTCAGTTTATTACAAAATATTCACTTAGGAATTTGTACAACTGAAATATATACTAATATAGCCCTTTTATTAGTACCAAGTCCCTTTAAAAATAACTTAGAAACTATTGTCATTTTGCAGTCTTTTTCCTTACACTTTCGTCTTTTGACAGTAAGTACAACAAATTCTATTCCATTGAAATAAGGTTCAAATAAATTTTGACAAAGCAGAAGGAAAAACGACAGCACTATAACTACTGCGATAAAAATATTTACAGAAAACTGCAAAAACAAAATCCAAAACCAACTATAACTAATAAAAAAATAAAAATATTTTGAGATTCGAGATATTAAAAATTTGACATTATATTTTTCACTTACGAAGAATATAAGTCAGTTAATGGTGTCATGTTAAAATATTAAACATATGGTATCATGGGTGAGATTACAAAATCACGAATGTGTGATTCGTCGATAAACCGTGACGCGGGTTCTCCTTCATCCGTTAATTCAACATTCGTAGTTTTGGCATTGTCTCGACGATATAGTATATAAATTTATTAAGTACACGTGTTACATTTCACGAACTTCTACCCCGCTACAAGTTTATGTCACTCGTTAGAGTAAACATTGCGTTAATAATTTCCAGTATTCTTTAATTTAGGAAGAAATATATACTATATATAATATTAGATAAAAATTGTAACATTGCCAAAACATAATATAGCTCTCAGACTTCTAAATCCCTAGAACCTAAAGCATTTCGAAACATTTACCATCCGTTGCCGTCGCGTTTTCGCATACATTCTTCGACACAAAACACTGGATCAGCAAAGCAAACATGATAAGAATCAACGCGATAAAAAATAATATATTCAACCAGTTCTCCTTCCATATCTCTTTCAACTCAGTCTCCAAACAAACACACTTCGGACAACATTTCTCCTCTGTACGGGGACATTTCCTTTTACAGAAATTACAAAAACCTTTCAATACATTTCTAGTGGTGTTACGAAACGTCGGATTATAAAAAATACGTATTTCAGTTTTACCTTTAGGATCAGTTTCATTATTCAACTCTACGGTTGTTTTCCTATCCCTAGTTTCGGTTGTGTAATACTTCTCACTCTTTTTTATGAAGCTCTCCAAATCGTCTTTCTTAAGTTTATTGATTTCGTTCTTAGTGAAGCTGGCTTCAGCTTTTTCCATAAACGTTTCAGTAGTTGTTAAAACTCTATTATATCTATCTAAGTTATTTAATAGCTTCATATTAAGGGAACCTGATACTTTAACGTCAGGCCCGGCTTTCATGACGTCATTCCTAATACTGTGACACTCAATTTTAGCGCCATTTTGTTTGTTTATTTGTTCGTTTATTATGTTCTTATCGAGCACGGTGTCTAAAGAGAAAAAGCGGTCGCGTAGAATTTCATTCTTACTTTTCCTATCATCTCTATCGAAATTTATGTTGACGTAGTCATGATTAGAGAAATCTTTCTTAAAATTGTATATTTTTTCGGAGACCGATTTGGGGTACAATTTAGGGCTATCACTGACATCCATCATATTACTATCCTCATAAACACTCTCACCACCATCCAAATAACCTTCGCAATTGTTTAATATTGCTTCAAAATCGCTTCCCTTACTGGGACTGTCATCCTTGTTTAACTTGGACATATTTATATCTTCGATCGTAACCGGTTTCCCGGGTTTAAAATAGGCATTACAATAATCTAGACTCCTATAATAATCACTGTCAGACTCCTCTTGGATAACATCCAGTCCCTTCCAATACCCGGTCGGATCGATATCTTCATAAATACCATCATCCTCGTATACTTTTTCTACTTCGAAATTTGTATCATAATCCTTGTTGTCTTTGTCGCTAAAGAATACTTTGTAGAAGTTATCGTAACAATAGTTTAGTTTGCGGTAAAGGAATGACTTCTTTCCCTTTTTGTCGTCAGTTACCTGTGTCTCTTTGTCCTGCTCTGTCTCCTCTCCGATGGTGTACAGCACGGAGGTGGACGCTTCGCCGACGCGGGAAGCGGCGTTTAGGAGATTCTGGCGTGGCTGGAATCAAATAAGTTGATGGTAAGAATGGATACTTAAAAGACTCTAGTAAATAATTCTTATTTATGTATGGATACTCAAATCGTCCTAGCAATCTAAATCGATTTAAGGACCAAAAATATTTAGGTACCTAATTTTTCCCGTATTCTTTGCAAGATGTCGGTAATAACTACTATACAACTGACCTCTTTAGTCTCCGGCTCAGCAGCCTTCAGCAGGTCACTGAAAGCGCTGCAGAGTTTCCGTGTGGCATCTAGGAGACGGTCGCCGTTGTCATCATCTTCCATCAGTGCAGCGATCATTTGCACACCTGACAACAAAAACGTGATATCATTACATTTCTGTCCTCCGGCCAGAAAGCGCCAACTTTCTGGCCGCTGCGCTAAATGAAATTGCCGCTTTCTGGCTTCGTCGAACAGAAAAATAGTATACTGACCTCGGCCAGTAAAATAAAAAAGCCTCAGATCACATTTTTGTCAACCTCGGCTTCGCCTCGGACGACAATTACATGTGATCTGAGACATTTTTTATTTTACTGGCCTCGGTGCATAATGTACTATTAATCAAAAACAAAGGTTACCAATGAACATATTACTGTTTTGTTTTTATTCACATTAATTTATAAATAATATTCAATAGTTACCCTTGGTCATTTCAGGTAAGTTGCTGGTAATAGTTGTAATCGCGGCGCCCACTGCGGTATGGTCCACTTCTTCTGTTGGTCCTGTACAAAAGAAAAACATCATTACTTTTCTATGTACTTATGTATTAATTATTAAACACATGGAAATTGCGAAAAGTTACATTACCTGAAGTGAGCGTGACGACTTGCGCCGTGGCGGCGTTCATGGCCGCGATCTGTGACGTCACCACTTGCTTGCTCGTGTCCATCGTCACTTGTTTCCATTTTATCGACGCCGCGTCCTGACCCAACTCGGGAAGAGTAGCCTGTAGGCAAAAATATATATATACTAATATTATAAAGAAGAAAGCTTTGTTTGTTTGGATTGAATAGGCCCCAGAACGACTGGAGCGATTTCAAAAATTCTATCACTGTTCAGAAGCTACACTATTCCCGAGTGACATAGGCTATAAAAAAAAGATGATCCGTGCGAAGGGGCGGATAGCTAGTTACATATAAAAATGCAAAAATTACTAGTAACTTTTATGACTTCCTTGTTCTTATGATATGTATATTATGTATCATAAAAAATATTTTTAGGTCATAGCAGACAGTGATAAAGTTACTTGATCCTTACCCTGGCAAGTCTCTCCTCTGTCTGCTTGATGATCTCTCGCCCGCTCGTGATGGTGGAGAGCAGAGCCCTCTGCGGCTCCGTCATTATTGACGTCACACGAGTTTGCTGCACTTGAGATGCCTGCCGATCATTACGGATAAATATATAATCTATAATACATTTTGAGATGTTATTATAAAGAATTGCGTGGGTAGGCCCCGACGATGCATGTGGGCACAGCTGGACTGGTCATTATAGAGGTCATTGGCGGAGACCTATGTCCAGCAGTAGTAGTTGATATGATTATGATAAATCAATTTTGATTAGAGCGGTTTTTAAAGGGGCCTCTTTCACAATGTCCCTATAAAGCTATTTGCAAATACATGCAGCGTTTGCAATTTACAATCGTTAAACATGATTGACAAGTGTATGACAGCCACTTGCTCACTTTACTAACTTGCGAGCTTTACTCGGATATTGTAAAAGAGCTTTTAGTGGCCTAGGTTATCTAAGTTTTGCAAATTTAGCAACACATTTAATGTAAATACAATTCTGTTAGTATAGCCATAAGGTTTATTTTAATATATACACACAGAAGCATGTTAATATGTACCTACACAGCCTATCTCGTAGACTGTCCGTTAGTAAGCGTGGAACAAACAAACAATTCATTGTTAGTATGTAAATAGTAAATATTTTATTCGAATCGGGTTTTGATGGCGTATAATATAATTATATATTTTATTCAATATCAAGATACTTGTTAATTAAGTACGCGATGAACACCCGACCCGTTTCATTGTATTATGTATTCATAGTAGGAAAGGAGAAGGGTAAATAATCTTAAAAAAAGCAAAACAAATTTCACTAACAGCTGGCGGGGTGTGTCCGGTAATGACTTGTCCGGATATGGTGGTCTGCTGCGCGCCTGTAATGTGCCCCACTGCGAACGGCTTGGCTCCTAATCAAGCAAATTATAAAAAAAAATGCGTAAAACATATACAAAAGTCATAATATAAGGAGTGTTCCAATGTATTTTTTCTGTTCTCCGACCAGAAAGCGCCAACTTTCGGGCCGCTGCGCTAAATGAAGTTGCCGCTTTTTGGCTTCGTCGAACAGAAAAATAGTATACTCACCTAGGCCAGTAGATACAAAAGCCTCAGATCACATTTTTGTCAACCTCGGCTTCGCCTCGGACGACAATTACATATGATCTGGGACATTTTTTTTTTACTGGCCTAGGTACCTAATATACTATTTTTGAAAACAATAATGAGTGTATCAAAATTTAAATATGTTTCTTAGATACATAACATACACTATTTAAAAATATAATTTATATAATTATATTATAGTATTTATTTACCTTCAGCGCCGGGGCGTAGCACGGCGGGCTTGGCCACCGATTCCGTATTCACTTTACCGGACTTGAAAGTATCGTGCTGGATGATGTTAGCCCTGGACACAAAGGAAAACACTAGCTATAGTACCTACTCGAATATAAAAAATCCTTGGACAATTCACACCAACTAATGTAGTCCCAAACTATGAAAATCTTGTGTTAAGGTAGACAACAATACATAGGACATACATATATAACATTCAAGACTCATATACAGATGCTCACATTCATAACACTGACATCTGCCCCTAGCAGGAATCGAACCAGCAATCTCCGATTTCTTGGTCAGCGACTAACCACTAGACGAACAGGTCATCATATGGCAGGCAGTCTTGATTACTTATTAAAGTAACAAAATATACTTATATTAAAATTCCAACTTTATTGTCTAGACAATAGTGTTAAAATTATTAACAGCTTAAGGGTCCAAAGATACACTTAATGATCAAACAGTGATCAACCTATGATATGAAGTATGGTTGTTAGATTTGCTTTAAAGTAACGACTAACGATATTAGCGTCCGCTTCTACAATTATGATTTTGAAAACTCGTCCAATTAAACTAGTTGATCTAGAATCTATGTATAAACACAAACTCACTTGGAGGGCGATACCGAGTCCTCCAACATGGCGGATCCCTCGTCACCCTCGATGCCGAGGTGCTCTTTGGCGCGCTGCTTCCTCACGATGATGTCGATGTAGCCGGCAATCACTTGCAATATCTGCTCGGCTTCGGTCGTTTGCACCGAGTAGTATTGGTCACTGAAATTAAAGATAAAATTAATATGCAAAATAAAAAAAAAATTGTCGACTCTTATCGACGGTCAGAAGATACCACCGTTTCCAAAAAAACCTGTCTTGAGAAAAATAAGGTTCAAAACTCAATGAGGTATCATTTTCTCAAAATACATAGTTAGATAAAATTAGTCCTTACAAAGTAAATAAATAGAAAATGAAAATGTAAAAGGTCTCTACATTATTTATAGCCACGCCTACGATCGAGTTGATACTTTATTTATTCGGAGGTTTACTCGAGCA
Organism: Polylopha cassiicola; assembly: GCA_038024825.1. Taxonomy (NCBI): domain Eukaryota; kingdom Metazoa; phylum Arthropoda; class Insecta; order Lepidoptera; family Tortricidae; genus Polylopha; species Polylopha cassiicola. The sequence goes on along the minus strand of CP149044.1, from coordinate 5,474,190 downwards.
TTGCGAAACCTTATAATTAAAATGAGGTTTCACATGGGTACTTTACAATGTTACATTTACCTGTAGTCTCCGAAATCGAGAGTGAAGGTGTTAGGGCTGGCACACCAGCGGCGCACGGTGGTGAGGGGCCAAGTCTGCAATATCTCCTTCGTTTTCTCGTCCAGGCGCAGCACAGAGTCCTTCGTGACACCCAGCAGACGTGGGACTAGCTTGTTCTTGCCTTTCATTTTTTCCTAGGAAAGCAAGAAATATAATTAAAATTTATGAACACGAGTCCTTACACTTTTTATATATACACTGGCCTAGGAAACCTGATATTACGAGTTCAAATCGCACCAGGGGCATATATTAATGCTATGACCATTCGTACGTGAGTTTTTAATGCTTTATATGTAAGTATTGTAGATTTATTCATTGTTTAGTACCTGTAGTATGTACAAGCTTTGATTAACATGTAACTAGATCAGTTGGTGTGAATAGTCCAAAGATATTTAAAGATAAAGATATGACCGCAGAGTAAATAATCTTATCACCAATTATATTTTTAATTAAAGACACTTTCATATACACGTGTTTACAAATCCAAGCTTTAAAGATTTCGAAGAACTATTAGTTCTATAGCCCTTATTCAGTCATCAGACGACGTACCTTGACCAAAAAGAAGGCAACTCCATAGGTCTTTAGGTCTCTGGCGCTCTTAGTATACAGCACTTTAGCATCCAATTCGCTGAGGCCGATGTGCCGCCTGTGCTCTTTGAATACTTTCTTTTCTATTCCTTTCACTTTCACGTAAGACGCGGGGAGAAATTCCTTTAGACTGAAAAAAAATACCAATATTACACCAACTCAAAACTATTGATCGCTAAATGAATCATCAAAGTATACAAAATTGAATTGTGAAAACATTTAAAAACTCACTCTAAGAATCCTGGAGTATGCTTGTCTTCTTTATGGTCCCCAAATTGAATTTGGCACTGGAGTCCAGCAAACTCGCAAGCTGAAACAAAAGATTACGTCAGTATTTGTTTGCAGGGAAGGGATACGGTATCTAACTTCAAAACATAGAGAGTTGCCCTGCTGGGGAAAGAGTTAAAGAACATAAATTAAAAAAAAAACAATGTTGCAAACCTTTGTCCTGTGTGACGGGATGAGTCCCATCCAAGATGGCGTCCCTCGCTTGCACATACAGCAGATTCAACTGCACTGGGTCTCTCGAGTCTACGTTGCGATCAGAGAAGAACAGTTTCCTGCGCAAGAGCAGGGTCTCGCTCGTGTCCACGCCCTGTTCCCGAAGCGTTTTGGCTGGCTCCACCCAGTTTACTGTTGAGTTAAAATTATATGTTAATTTTGAATTTCAATACGCAAGTTAAAACCGTTCATAGTTGTTTCATTCCAATGTGTAATAACCGCGAAGGCATCAGAAATTATTACATTGTTATAATTTTTGACTTTAATATATGTGTAAGGACTGAACAGATATCTTGTTTCCATTTTAATTGTATTTCTAATTTAGAATTAATGACATGACAAATCAATATCGCATTAAAGGTGTTAAAATTTAATAAAATGTCATAATAATTGAAATTAAAAAATATTGACATCCTTCACTTCAAATTCTGTTTATAATATTGTAATAAAATATGGAACAGTCTAAACCAATCCCTATGTATAATAATCATAAAGTTGCCTACCTTCATCATCAGTTCGCAGCTTCTTCCGCAGCTGGTCCATCTTGGCGTCTCTATCCTTGTCATGATGACGTCTCTTCAACGTGAGGGTTCCGTAGTTCGGCTTGTCGCAAGGATCGGGCTCTTCCCTTTGTTCTTCGCGTACCTAATAAAATAAATCAACAAATAAAAAATCTACTACTTACTAGCTTCACTGATCTACGTATTGATTTGTACATTTTGAATAAAATAATTAGTTATAATTATAATTTATAATACTAACCAATCCGTATTCGTCGTAGTTGGTGATGCCGATCTTGGTGCAAATCACCACCATAAGATTGGCCACGATTTGACTGTCGTCCACCAGAAGAGTTTTCACGGAACCTAAACAAATAACATCCACAATATACATAGTGTTAAAATGTAGTAACATCAAACTACGCGGTATAATGCTAGAGGTACAGCGAGACCTTTTACTAGTAGGCAGGTTCAATTATTTTAATTATTTCTATTCACTTACCGTCTAACATTCTGACTCTAAGATTCCTGATCTTCCGACTGTACTCCAACAAGTCTCCATTTCTCAGCATGTAGTAGTCAAGACTGCGGGAAGCTTCCAGCCAGATTCCTTTTTTGTTGTCCTCTTCCGACGCAAGGAAAAGGCCATACTCTTTAGCTATGAAACAAAAAATATGGACATAAAAAATTTGAAACTCATATTCTTGTAATTATAAAATTATTAATGCTGGACAACAAAAAAAATAAGAGAACAATAAAAAAGCCGCCATCTTGAAAATGGGAAAACTCCATTTTGTTTAGTTATACTTACGGTCGCTAGTGCTGGCCTCTAGTATCTTCTCGCGAATGACTCGACACGCATCATATACGGTAGTAGAGGGATCGAACTGGATGGTTTTCACTACCTTTCCTCCTTCCAGAGAAATCTTTAGGGAGAGTGTCGCCATCTTGCTCAGGGAGTGTGCTCTAAAAAAATTAACAATATATTTAAAAAAAAATACTGGACATACGTTGTTGCATTGCATTCAGGCTAATTCAATTATGGATATATATAGAAAAATAACTATTAAATATTATTAACCTGTTGATAGTGGCAGTTCTCTCGGTGTCAGTGGTCTCTAGATCCAGAGAGTGGGCGCTGAGACGGCGCCGCGGCTCCTTGCTGAACGAGCGAAGCCGGTCCCGGCTTTGGAATGAACCCTGAGCAGAACAACTGAATCGTTATGGATACGTTACATCTGATATAGTGCGAGGTCTTAGTAAAGGGCGTGTGGCGTTCGTGTTAAGCATTTACGAATGTTCCGATGTGGTTAACATGAACGCCGCCGCTCCGCCTTCAACATTAAAGTGATCAAAGTGTGTAGGTACTCACGGGTCGGGGGGCGGTCAGCCTTCTCCAATGGTCTTGAAGCGCGTGCTCCACGCGCTCGCACAATCGTCACGCGCGCGACGCTTGCGGTGTGGCGGCGTCACTAACAGTCTGCAACAATAGCAACATCGTCATTTGATGATTATCAAACTCAATACGAGGATGAAAATCCACTAAACTGGCAAATGAAAAAAATATTTTATAGATTTATAGCAGAAAAGTCAAGAATTACAAAGAACAGATTCCATCTCTATGTATTAAAAAATAAGATAATATATAATCGCATAATTTGGGACAAAAACGTTCAAACGACCTATATCTACAAAACATTGCACCTTTCATATCTGCTAAACACGTAAATCATTTTGTACCTTAAAACTTAGCTATTAAAGTATAGAACTGAATGTTTCTTTCCACAAATTACCGTACCATCTGTTGGCTTGACCGAGTTAGTTTCGCAACGCGAAGAGAATTACAGACGGAAACAATTAAAGTTATTATTAGGGTTTTTTGAAGTTGTAATGACAAGCAAGGGAAATCTGTAAAGAATTTAGTAATCATGACTAATCATGAGTAATTTATGATGCGGTCTCTTATGACAAACTTTGGTATGTAATTAACATTGAGCGGCGTAAAAATGAATAAGTGGTTATTGTAGAAACAAAACTTAGAATAGTTAGATAAAGAAAATCATTATTAATCTTGTGAGTTATAAGTCCAACGGGATGACCAACGTTATAAACGCACGGGTATTTTATGAAAATAGGCAAAATGGTACACTATAAAGTTTCATTATTTAACTATTTCATGATACCGTACTCTAGTTATGAGTACTTAACGCAATATTTAAAAAAAGGTGAAAACAATAAACATAGCGACAGTGATCCTGGTGGTAGGTATAGGTCGAAGTTACTCGTAGTATTGCGTACAACTCTTTACTAAGCTGCTTAGTTATAAGTATACAACTTTATTTTTATGCGAAAAATACCTCAATTCCACATTTAAAGTCCAAAAACAAGTTTAGCGCCGCAACGTGTTCGTAACATTTGGCGAAGCGAGTCATTGACTCTCCAGAATCAGTTCATTCATTGGCGTTATTTTTAGACCACAAATGTCGTGGAATCTCAGCAGACGGTTGTTTTCGTTGGTTTGTTATTTGGATGTCAAATTGTCATACATCATATGGTTTTGAAATGGGATTTGGCCTTGCTAAGACAAGGATATCAAAATATAGGTATATGTCATTGAGATTATTTTAGTATTTTCAAAATTATTTTGACGATTTATCTCTGCCGGTTTTTTATGCTTAGGTACCTACATGAACAATTTTAACACTTTCTAGAAATTCTGCTATTGCTTCTATATCTTAATAAATGATGACTGTTAGAGAAGGGCAGACGATATCGGCATTAAACGATATGTTAGGGCCACAGGGGTCATCAAAGCATCAACAGTATATTTTCATTGGAGCCACGTGGCGCCAGCACCTGCGCACGCGACTATAAATAGATCAACTAGACGTGTGTCGTAAAGGGTTTAGTTCGGATCGATTTCAATGTTTACACAGATTTGGTACTGGAGATAAATTTATTACTATAAGACAATATAAAGAATTAAGAAAAACTTAAAAAGATAACAGAGAGTTTTTAAATAATACCAGATCAAAGTCAGGTAAACCAAAAATAGCATTAAAATTTAGATTACCTATGATCCGATTTACAGACATTACATATATTAAACAAAAGATATAGGTAATAAGCTAAAGGTACACTATGGAATCTATTCTTGGCAACACTATTGACAATTTATAAGAAGTCAATTGCATTCAATAAGATTGTGCCTACTCTTAAGATGCAGTACCTATTATAATAAGAGCTTGTACCCAACGTCTAAGTAAATATCCAATAGGCTATATGCAACATTTCTAGCAGATAAAGACATCTCTTAGACTTCATACAGCTCCTATTATTTAGTTTCGCTTCTTCGCTATTGGAAACCTAACTTCGCTTCAACTTGCAGTAGGAGTTATAAATAGTTTACTCGATATTTAGTTGCACATTGTGAAACCGACCCAAATTGTTACAAAACAGAACATAATTGCTGACGATTAAAGCTATTATAAGCCCGAAAATAAACAATTTACTCTCCTCTCAATCCCACCATGAGTCTAGATTTTATATATATAAAAATCCCAACACAACTCACATCCCAGAACCGGTTCGAAAATCCATTAGTCTAACATTTCATAATGTTACACTTCAAAGTGGTCATAAAGTATAGTGTTCCGAGAAGAGAACATAAACCACGCGGTTATTGACCAAGAATATTTATAGATGAGAACAATACTACTTATGATATGTTTACAGATACGAATAATGTGATAGGTGCGATTGGACTTCGAAACTAAAAGGGTTACGGAGATAAATCAAATGCACTTTTCACTACTTAAGTACCCTTTTCTACTGAAATATGTACCTACATTTGTAAATGAGTACTTATTTTTAATATTGCAATTATTACTTATCTGAATGTTGATCTATACTAATATTATAAAGAGGAAAGATTTGTATTTTTGTATGTTTGTAATGAATAGGCTCCGAAACTACTGGACCGATTTCAAAAATTCTTTCACCTTTGGAAAGCTACATTATCCCCGAGTAACATAGGCTATATAATATCACGCTAGGTCTTATAGTTGCGGAGCAGTAACCGAAAATGTTTCAAAAACGGGGGAAAAAAATCTTAAGTCCCCCCGTGCGAAGCCGGGACGGGCCGCTAGTAGTAAATAATATGATTGGCCTGATGTGAAAAAATAGCTTGATTGCGAGTCTAACATAGAGCACTGCGCTCACGATATTACATAAACGGTAATAAAAGCAGTTTATAATATCTAACTAACCACCTGAATATATTAAACAACAAACCTTACCACCTTAGCTTAAAGTCTATTTTCCAACATTGTATGAGGTAGGGAATGGCTAAGGGTTATTTGCAAATAACCATGCACTCATTAAAAAGCCAGAGTGCCATAACGGCCGGAGTTATTGCTTCGTTTTGCATAAAAAGGCATCCGAAACGGCCTCAGGAATGGAAAGAGACTCTAGAGTGGAGTCGAGGGAATGTTAATCGTCCAATATGAGGAGTGGACTGTCTATGTGGACGACTTTATTGTTGTGACGAATGTCTGCATTTTTGAGTTTCATTTCGACTATTCGTAAGTCGTAAGCAGGATCGTAATAAGGAGGCTATGAAATCTGGTTTAAGGAGTTTCTCATTTGAATAGTCGTTACTAACCGGCAGTGGTGTATTTTAAGTAGGTTTTAGAAATAGATTTAGTCTGTCTGAGAAGACTATATAAGTACTCAATTTTGGTACGCTGAATTTTATGTCAGTATAACCTAGAAAGATAACGAATTATTTTAGCATGTGCTGTAAGTACATAATAATGGCTTATCTCAATAGGTCATAGGTTACAAATTAAATGCAGTTCCTTCGCTTGTAACGTGATAAGATAACGCTTATACTGGTCCATTGAAACTCATGTTACAGGTTACTTATCTTAAGCTAATTTCCAATATTTAAATTCTACCTACAGCTAGTTAATGCCTAATGTAATCATTCTAAATTAAATAATCGACATATTTCCTCATTTAAATATTGTATCGTTAACGAAATATATTGTGAAGAAAAAGTTCGTTGTTTTGTATGTCATATGCTTACACCCCATAAACGCTGAAGAACAATTTAAAATTCACTATAGGCAATACATAACCCATCAGTTAAATCGAGAGAGTGACAAGTGGAGATATGCTCACGGTCATTTAACAGGAAGGGTGTCTGTGTGTCAAAACATTTAGAGGGCCCCGAAGATGGCTCCTGACAGCCGAATAATAATAAAAATGCTAATGGCCGTATTTTCCGGGCGAGATGAGATGCATGCTGAACCTGTGATGTGGAGATAGGAGATATCTGTTATATTTTTAAACAGCTATGTGTTTTCGGATAGCTCGTATGGTGTCGACCGCGCGGGAAACTACTGGCCCTGTCATACTTTTCCAATGAGTGAAAATCAACAATGACAAATGCTTTCTCGCGAGACAACCTTAAGTGTTAAACCTTTAATATTTAGGGACAATTTTAAAAACAAGTTAAACTATAAACGCTAGTTCATTATTTAATATCTATTCGTCTAGTGAAGACAATTTCAGTCATGACCTTTATTATATACCAGCTTCTGCCAGCGACTTCGTCCGCGTGGAATAGTTATTTTCCCCGTTTTTTACACATTTTTAAGTGTTTCTTCGCTCCTATTGGTCGCAGTGTGATGTTATATAGCCTAAAGCCTTCCTCGAAAAAATTTTTCAATTCGAACCAGTAGTTCCTGAGATTAGCGCGTTCAAACAAACAAATAAACTCTTCAGCTTTATAATATTAGTATAGAGTATAAATTAAAAAAATACTTAGATTCAATCCCTTTTTGCGATTTGTGCGGTTAATACGCAAAAAGGGACATACTTACAAAAGCGAACTAACTTATTTATTATCCTTTATTTTGGAAACAAATTGCCCCTTGTCCCTACCCATTATGCACTTGTCACAGTCAACCCCTAAAGATGTGTCAGAACGTTAACGTCGTCTCATCGGCTGTGTCGGGACAGATCTGTTTCGGATGAGCGCGTTGAGGGAGCTGCGCCCTTTACGCTGTGAATATCAACAAGTCGGTTGCAAGAAAATCATTTCAAATAATTTATGGGGAGCAATAAAATTTGGCAAGGAAGGGAGACTTTTTCACTTACATCCAAAGCGTGAGTATGTAGAAATATTGAACATTAATATGGTTGAATAGTAATCTTTTTAAGTACCTACAAGTGTGTAATAAAGTAAATATGTTTTGGAGAAAAAAAAAAAACAATTAGTAGTCACATAAATACGTAATGGAATTCATTGGTCATAAGGTTCGGAATAATCGACTTGACAAATCTTTATTTGGTGAACCGTAAACTCGATGAGCTATATGACATAACGCACGTGGGATTGTAGGTAAATCAAACATAGTCATTGTTATCTGATGACGCTATGTTTATTTGCAGATCTTTTCAACTAAGACGGATGACGCCAGATATCGGTAGGGTAAAACCAGGATAGATGCCCCAGTGGGATAGATGCCTCATTTTCAAAAAACCTAACTTCCCAAACTCGCGACTATGAAATAATAGTATAACTAAGAGCCGCACTCACCCCGCACCATAGTCAGCCAGGTCACCAGAGTCAGTCAGGACGTGTTCCGCTCGTGTGTGCCTTCATCTCCGCAGCGAATTTTAAAACCACGTCAAAGTTTTAAAGGTTAGTATTTGCTGTTTTATAACTTTATAAGTAGTCATTAATTCCGTTATATTGTTTATTAAGTCAATATATAGACTCACCACGTATGTATCTAGATGTAAATAATTGCTCTGTTGTTTTTTTATTAATTTATAAAAAAATAGGGCATCTATCCCTATCAAAAAGGATAGTTGCCCTGATTTTTTAAGGTATAGGTGCCCCTAAAGGCATGTATCCCTCCATAGACCATGTATACCCCATATGTGGTTTCAGTGAATATTATGGGCATTTTTTTGTATTGTTATATTATTTATATTATGTTTACTACTGATTGTAGCAAAACCATGCCACGAAAATACAAAAGAAAGGAAGGAGTGCAAGCTCGAGTATGTTCTTGGACTACAGAACAATTGCAGTCAGCTTTCGACGAAATAGATAAAAATATCATGGGGATAAACGAAATATCCTGACAGTTTGGATTTCCATCGAGAACATTGCGAAGACGTTATGCTGCTAAAAATAATTATGATTATGTATGTTGAAACTTAAGTGATTAATATTTTATAAAATAATTTATTTAGCATATAGCTAAAGATAACAATAAAAAATTTGAAAAAAGGCTAATTTCTTTTTATTATTTCATTAGGCTGCAATTACACCAATTTGTCATTAAAACTACATAAAAATTTGGTTGAGTTTTTCGATTACATAGTATGAAGGGCATCTATCCCATGCCGCAGGCATCTATCCTCCTTAGTATTTTCATGGCGGGGCAACTATCCATAGGGGTAGGCATCTATCCTCAAAAAAGGACTTTCACAGAAAGCTAAAATATACAAAATCTGTAATTTATAGGCCCAAAAGTACAAATCACAGTTAAACATAAAGGATTAAACTAGTTAAATCATAAACATTACCTAATGTAAAACTAATATTTTTAAAATTAGGAGGATATTTCAAAAAGTGGGGCATCTATCCTGGTTTTACCCTATATTAACTACGTATTAAGATTTATTATTTCGTCTACTAAATCAAATCAATAAAAAACCGAATTTAAATGCGAGATTAAACATGATGCACGTTTTTTTTTAGTTTTTGTGAAAGTAATTATTTTGACGTGTTTCAATTCTGTTTCAAATTAAAAAGGACCCTTCTATTAATCTCTATTTCTAGTATCAACATTGGAAACTAGAGTTTTATAACGAGTACGTCTACCAACTGGACGAATGAGATTAAAAACACATTACCGACAAAATCTGAATATGTAACAAGAAATAATCTTTTATTCCGCAGCAGGCCATACGCGAGTAATTTCATAGCACATCGCTACAAAAGCAAGGGAATTCTCTATATTGTCCCGAGTTCTGGCCGTTTCAATCTCCGTTTCCTACATCTCACCACACAAACGCTAAATGTTCAAGCAGCGACCTAGTTCCGATCGGCGCCGCGGCGGCGTCCCTTTGTCGCCTAGCAACGTGTCACGAGCGGATTAGCGAAAACTCAACACACTACGAATGAGAATTCTGACCAAGCTCGTCGGAAATAACACGTATTTAAATCTTTGGATGAATGTATTTTTATGGACGTTGTGAAGGAAAAAAATACAAGCATGATAACTCTTATGTTAAATGCTTGACAAGGATTCATGAAGGTTAACTCTGTTTGTAATACATAATATGGTCTTAGATCCAATTAAGTAAAATAATGCAAATAAATGATCAGGTATAAAAAGTACTGTATAACTAAGCGCAAAGATCAAAAGACGTTATGAACAGTCCCTAACCACGAAGTGTCCTCAAGTCAATCTATACCATACACCACATAATCATAGCACAGATTCCATTAACGATGACAACAATAGAACAATAGCTAGAACCCTCATGTCACCGAGACATGGACACAAAACAGTGACACCTTAGATGAGATACATTACGAAGGGTCTTTCTGTCGATTATTTGTCAAAAGGGTTGATAAAATAAAAGAGATGGGTTAAGATAAATTGAAATAAGATACACAAGATGGACCTAAAGAAGCAGTAACGAGAAGCGTTATAAAATTATATCAATGAAAGGCTAAAGTTGAAGGCGAACCCAGGCATCAAATCATTTTGTAGAAATAGGTAGAGGTTATGTGCGAATACATAAGGCAAGAAAATCTATAAATCCGAAGAAATCTGCGCAAACATGGAGTTCGCATGCGCCACCCCCACCTTAAATGGTAAGGAGGGGGGATCGATAAACTCTGGCGCCGACAAGTCTGGCGCCCACGATGCTTGGCGTCTCACTCGCGCCTTAAAAAAGACGTCCAGGGGAAGATGGTAATGGGCGTGGTTATTTATTAAAAATAAAATAAAAAGCATTTTCTCCTAAAAATAGCTTTAAAAGACAGATTTAAGTTTACACAACGAAATAAAAAGAAGAAGCAACAAATTAAAATAATTAGGATACAGAGACTAACGAATTCCCAATAGACGAACATAACATACTGTTACAGGCAAAAATATTTGAATTCCTAGTTGATTTTACTAAGTAAAATACATAAGAAAAATAAACAAAGTGATGCGACATTAGCTGAACCAAAAACCTTTTATCATGTGGAGAATAAAAGCGAGCAAGAATATCTCATGTCACCATATTGCAGTTCCGGCGGGGCGCGCGCCGGAAGTCGTCACGCTGTCCGGTGGAGGAAATCTGATCGTCTATTTTCTATTAGCGAATTAGGGTGGACATCGATGGGGAGAGATGATGTGGAGATAATATTGTAATCATCCGAGAATAAGTTTCTCTAATGCGAAAATTAGGAGACATTGCTTTAATTTTTCGTAGCAAATGTACTAATAATAATGATTAATTTATAATGATCGTGAATGATTTTAGTTTACAATTTCTATTAGTAAATTAGTATGAATTTTATTAGATAGGAAATACAACATTAACGTACAAAAGTGTCCTAGATGCTAATCAATACATCGTATTAAAAATCAAAGTAGTTTTCCAAGTCGATCCATTTACTCGTTTATCTTTTTTAAAATTGCTAATTTAGACAAATTATTAAGTTATTTTTCAAAGACTTGTATGAATTATAACTAAGAAAGTAGCATGATTAGTCATGCTAGTTTCTGAAGTACTGCATAGATATTTGAGATGCTGTAAAATTAAGGAATGAAAATCATTTATGAATGGTGCAACAAAGGTTTAAAAATAGTATTGGGATCAAAACGTGAAATAAATCGGAAAAAGAAGCTTAAACGGCAAAATTTGCGATCTCCAAAAGACATCTCAATATCCAATATTTAACGTCGAGTGAAACCCAAGAACATAATTGAGCCAACAAGAAAAGCTAACTTAAACCAATTTACCAATTGCCTCCATCCCCAATCAATCATGAGTAGGTTCAGGCAATCATCGCAGTTGGAGACGACCCCGCTGTGAGCGGAATGGACTAACTAGAAGGTAATGAATGACATGCAGATTCCAATAAAGTTCTGATTGAGTAAGTAAATGAAGGATTATGTTAAATAAGGACTCAAAACGCCCTGCAAGGAGACAAACTGGTTTTTTGCGAGACACAATAACTTGTAATGAATGGGGTTGGGATTTAGTCAGGGAGAGTAAAATGTACATAAATAGTTAACTTCAAATTTTTTGAATTATATTATGGTACTTATCTAAAGGTAATTTTTTATTTGATTTTGGGTAGGAGACTTTAATAACTAACTGACTATGGCTTCAAAAAGTTAATCAGAGCGATCATACACATAATTAATGGTCTTGACGATAGTACACAAATCAAAAGGGATATAATTACACAGCACGGCGCAGTGGATGATATCTCTGTCACCGTTTGTAAAGAGACCTTAACGAACGGTAATGATAGAGCGCGGCAGGACTCACGGTATTATTCTAATACCCCTGAATTGTAGGTCGTCGGCAAATAGAGGATTAACCGCCCCGCGCTACGACCCCATGCGATTACATTTAATTAAAAACACGTCTCTATACTCGCTATCGGTCATTGACATTGGCGGAAATTGAAATACTAATACCGATAGTGGCAAAATTCCAAAGTTGACCTAATTGAAACCATGTATTATGGTAAAGTCGATAACGATACACACTAAATACAAAGAGTAAACTTTAACAGAAAATATTATAGAGCTTCCTACGGTGGTAACGTGAGTTAAGCGAGAAACAACAATACCACACGCTGCGGAGCAGCAGGAAATGAGTCTCAAAGCTTAACGAGGGCTTTTGTTGAAACAATCGAAACAGCCCGAATAACGGAACCACCTGAAACTGCCAACTAACAGTTGGAGCACGTGGCAAAGTGGTACTTACCTCGGTCGGGAGCGATGAGCCATCGCGACGTCTCGTTCCCACTTTAGATAAATGAATACTCGACCTCGCTCTCTCACGCCCTGCTAATGGTAACTTTGATACTCAAACGAAGTTTGAAAAAGTAAGACTGAAAGTATTAGGTTTAGTTCGTTGAATATTTTAAAGATAGAATTTGAATAGAAAAGCTATGAGAAGTAGTGGCAGAGGTTTAAGGTGCAGTTATGATCTGTGATGCAGATGCAGGTCGGTTGGCCGGGGGTGAGAGAGCGGGACCTCCGCCTCCGCGGACGGTCCACGGAGGAATGTTCCGCGACCCCAGCGCCGCGCCAGGACCTCATGCTCCGCACTGCCAAGCTTCTCCAATGCTCATGAGGGGTTGATCCGCGCATGCGATCTACTCATCTTACGTCTCGCCAGCCTCGGGGGGACAGAGTGAGACGGATTACAACGTTTAGGGATGATATCGGAGGGTGAAAAGACGGTGAAAGATGGAAATGCATCTCGGAGTCCGCTCGGATTTCCGGCGCTCGTGATTTTGTTTATTGATTCGTATCGGAGCGACTTTCGGACGGTTTTTGGGGTTGGTTATTAATACTGTTATTATGTCAAGCGGAGATTTAGGGGATGAACGATAAAAATTTGTATTGTAGCTCATTAATTTTGATTGCTCAAATGTATATCGAATCTTCAATCTACAGTTAACGGTTCACCTGCGATTAACAAAGCGCTCTAATTTCTAAATTCAAACATCAGACAATCCTGACAAACGAGCCTTGCACTGTATCTTAGTATACTCGGTATTGAAATAGCGACCCTCTTGGTAGTCCGTCGGACAATTGTAAATGTTTGTCGAGAGCGTAAGTAGCGCAAGGGTTGTTGTCGTTGACAACCATTGATACGTTCATTTGAAGATAAACACGCCACACTGTTGGCACGGTTAAAAGCAAATTGGCCCATTGTGCCGCTGCCTTTTCTTCAGCAATATTGTAACTCATTGAAATACAAATTGTAAATTTCGGTTCTAATCGTTCTTAGTACAATTTAGATACATTTATATCTAATTGTGATTATTAATGGATGACAATTATAAACAGCAAATGTTATACCCGGTTATCAATATATGTAGTTCTGAATTACTTGCAATTTAGTTTACTTTTTAAATTAGCATTCATGCAACCGGATCAATTAAAATAAATTCAATTAAGTAGTCATATAAATTCAATTCCAAACTACAATAAGCTAGCGATAGCACTTATCAGCAGAGTGCGCGCGGTAAGAACTAATCCTCGAACCCGAACCCTTCCGCGTGTCAATATTGTGCCAGCCACGCTGTCACACGGCCAGCTAGTATCCACTGCTGGACGATACGTCACTTTCACAACAACCTACCTGCGCGTCCACGAGATTAGTCTTGAGATATCTCACAAAATTTAAAAAAAAAACAATATTACATTTCTACAAAATAAATACTTATTTTTTAGAAGTGGTAAGTAACAAAACACAATATTTTTTTAAAATATGATGATGATTTTTTTATTTATTTAGACTGTTGTTAATGTATTTGGGTTTTTAAATTATTAACCCAAAAATAATGATTATGGTAATATAATCCAAAGGAATCCGAAACGTCAGCAAATAAAATAAAATAAAAATACGCGAGTTAAATCCATTAATAATTGTTTCATTCCAATATGGTAATATATTTAAATTGAATGTTCAAGTTTTAAATTGTAAATTTAATGAAATATCAAAATAGCAGCAGTTGCGACTTATTAACCGACTTCATTAAATATACAGAACTAGCTTCTGCCCGCGACTTCGTCCGCGTAGAACTCATCCTTTTTGCAGTCGGTTAAAAAGTAGCCTATGTTCTTTCTCAGGTTCCAGACTTTCTTTGTACCAAATTTCATTTAAATCGGTCCAGTAGTTTTAGCGTGAAAGCGTAACAGACAGACAGACAGAGTTACTTTCGCATTTATAATATTAGTAGGGATTACTACTTATGAAAACGAAAATGCTCAGAGCGGTCAAACGGATTTAGTTATATTGTGACGTGCCGTATCGTTAGTACAATGGGAACGTGCAACAACGAAGTATGTTTACTCAGATATGTAACAAGAGGCACTTAGGTTATTTAGTTTATTTTACATACCTACTGCACTCACTTCCGAGTGTTTGTGAAAATTATTATGCCATACGTAACTGTTATAGGCTCCACCCTGAGAGTTTCGAAATTTTATAAGATAACAAACAAACACTCAACATAGTAGTTCAATTATTAGTAAACTTAAGCTGGTTCCACAGTGCTCCAGTAAATTCCAAGTGAGGTAAATATACTTCATTATTTCGATCTTAACGATAATTGGCACGTTGAGAACGAAAGTGACCTAACTCGAAATCTGTCACTACGTGAATTCAAATTTAAATGTTAGACTTAGAATCCTTAATGGAGTCACGATGAAAAAAATTGCTTTCGCGGGACTTACACGTGTCCTTTAGTTGTTAAAATCGTGAAGTTAACAAATTGATTGATAATAATTACAAACAAATTTTGCTAAAATGTTTTCTAACTATAAGAAATACTTATTTAGACAGTCACACTTATAAATATTGGTATTGATAAGTAAAATAAAAGATTCGGTTGTAAATAAATATGATTTTTGTTGGCAACATTACTTTTCTAGGTCCAAAACATGTAATCCCTTTTTTTCACAATTTATTCCCATCAAACCCCCGTGGACAGGAGCGGATCTCCCGCCGCGATGCATACATTTCACATTTCTTGAGGAAAACCCTAGTGTTTTGTTTTCAAATGAAAACAAACTATGTGCCAAGTTTCCGCATACACTTTTGGTTTTCTGTATAAGTATAGATAGATATTCTGAGTTTTAAACACAGCACGGTTTGGTTTCGATCAGGAATGTAGTAACAAATTTTTTTTTAGGAAATAGTGTCGTTAAAATCCTTAATAAATTCAATTAGATCACAATAATGATAAACTCCTGATTGAAACTAAGTCGGATTTAGGCATAAAGAAATGCGTACTTACCAATATATAAAAATATAAATTCGTTCGTCGTAGCGTTGTCGTTCGTTTAAGGTTTGTTTGTTTTTCTTAATAATATTAGGCACTGTTTCGTTGGCTTCTAGTTAAGGCACTTGGGTGGGCGTGTTCTTAGTCTCTCACATCGCAATTATACCTGAGAAAAAATGAAATGACACATTAAATACTATACTTAAATACCTTCACCTTTTTATGAAGCGGTACTAATCGGCAATATGCCACTAACAAAATAAACATTTCGAATACAGATCCAAAACTCATGGCCTGCACGTCCCCTTCATTTCCAAAAAGTCAGTTCTTAACTTTTTATTAACCAACTAAGTATATCAACAATAGTCGGGATGCTACAAATACATAACAACTTCCTACATTAGACTTAGCGGTTGAATAAATCCACAAAAGCAGTTATCCTGAAAGCTGTAGGGTGACCAGAGTAACCACAAATCAATCCCCCCACGTCGGGCGCCACTTTACTAACTGTGGCGACAAAGTCATACTTTCGTTATAGGTTATTGATACTTAAAATTGTTTTCTTTCTTTATCTGATATTTTTATAGATAATTAAGCATAAATGGTAAAATTAAGGGGTCTCTTAAAGTTTATTCGTGACTGATTAAATTATTGTATTTACAGCTGAATTAATTTGTCTTTGTGAATAAATCTTTTGTTATTTTTCGTTCTTACGGTTTAAAACAAAAATCTAATTTAATACGATCAAAACGCCAAAATATATAACCAAAACACGCCCTAAACTAGATACATCGCCCAGTACCCTCAAAACACATAAATTTGAGCGTTGGTTGGCCCCAGTCGGGGCGCCACTTTTCCGAGGAGCGGGACAACAGGCCGGGTTCCATCTCTCTTGCGGCGCCCGCCGGCCCGGCGCCGTCTGGCGCGCGTCTGGCGCCGTTCTGGAGCCTCTTGCATAACGGAGCCCGGGAATTTTGGAGCTCGTGGAAATTATGTAATATACTAGCTGTTTCCCGTGGTTTCGTAAAAGAATTTTCCGACACGCGGGTCACTTCAAAATGAAGTTTCTAAACCTACCGCCTAGCGAATATCCGGCCTACCCACAAATGTAAATTAAAAGTATCCTACCAATATTATATATTTAAAAACTTATGAGGATGTGTGCATATTTATTATTCTATCACGCCAAAATAGGCTTAACGGAATTAGATGAAACTGAACTTACGCAAATAGCTTACCTATATACATTACATATCAGGATTAGTAATATTTGCTACATTTTTCATAAAACATGGGTAAAACCCGCATGGCACATTTAATGAACAATATACATCAGGGTATTTTATGAATATCCATCAGGGTATGTATAATGGTGCGGGATTTTGATTTTAATTACCTTTCAGGCGAACAACGATAAGAAATTCCGCTAGCTAGTGTGACCTAATTCAGCTGAAAGCAAAATCTCTCCAGTCATCGGCTTCCATATTCGAGATCGGGGCCGAGCGATAGCCCTACAATATATAGTAAAAGAATACAACATGACACGATAACAAAAGCAGTACGTGCCACTACTGGGCCGATAACAGCAAACAAAGTATACACAGTAGCTGACTGTCATAAAATGGATATGTTGATTGCTTGTGTTATTCTGATATTTAAACCTTACTAAGTGACAAATTAAAAATATTTA
This sequence comes from Polylopha cassiicola, assembly GCA_038024825.1. NCBI lineage: Eukaryota > Metazoa > Arthropoda > Insecta > Lepidoptera > Tortricidae > Polylopha > Polylopha cassiicola. The sequence continues at coordinate 5,456,750 of CP149044.1, read as the reverse complement.
GAAAGAAATTTCGGGCTGCAGATTAGCGGCTAATCCTTGAACCTCATGAACGCTTTAAAAAAACAGTCTTCTTAAACACAATAATAATACATACGATACTGACTCGGTGAATCAATTAGATAGCATATATACCCATGCAAAAAAAAATATGTTTTTTAATCTATCGGACCGTCTTCAAGTAATCCGTACATAGAAAGAAAAAAGATCCAATATTAACGAAAAGCTTGTCAATATTTAGATATCGTTTTTTTCGAATTGTACCTACTAAGTCAAGGGAAAATATTGCTCTTCCCAGCGAACATGTTATGAATTGAGAGCTAACTGGCTATCTTCATAATAATTACCCAGGTCAACATTATCTTTTTATCTCTGTCATTAGGTATGCAAAGGATAAAGTGACATGGACACGATAGCTCAACTTGGAAGCAGAGTATAAATAGTTAGTAATCAATTTACTTTATTTACATTTTTTCGACATAATATAGAAAACGTTGTCTAACCTAAATTTAAGGAATAATGAAATTGTACCTTAATAAAAGAATATATTTGCATGTGTTAAAATTGACTGAATACTGTAACAACATAATCTATGTAACCACAGTTTTATACGTATTCTTGCAAATAAATGCTTACTTTACAAGAAGGTTTGTCGTGTCGATATTGCTTCGTGGTCGTCATTGAGGAATAAAGGACGACATTAACCAATGATTATTACTAACTAGTGGTCCCGGCAGACATCGTCCCGCCCGGCAAAGAATCGATTTAAGTATCCTATGTCCTTTTCCTGGTTTTGAGCTACGTCCCCACTAATTTTCAGCCAAATCGGTTCAGCCGTTCTCGAGTTATAAACGGAGTAACTAACACGACTTTCTTTTATATAATAAGATTTTGAACAAAGCACCGAGACAATAAGACGACATCGATATGATAAGATGTCGACTCGATAATTCATCATAGGCTCGCAGGGCATATCGCCTGTCCTCTACATGTGTGCTATGAAGACCAACCCACATGTTCGCTGCAGATCTCCCGCATATTTTGCATTACTTTATGTATTGCGCACGCGCTGTTTATCAGACCTCGCGCCGATACGGCACGCGACAAAGCCGGCCTGTGTGTTTATTACACAGAGTTAGTGTTTACGCATCTGTAGGTATCTACTAAAACGCACTCAACGCTAAAAAATAATAGTACGAGAAGGTATATGTGTACCTACAAAATTACATTCCGAAAAAGTGAAACTTTAAATGGGATAGTCAGTTCTCCGTAGGAACGTTTTGCAGCCGTAGTGCACAATATATTTATAGCCGTAGTGCGAGTTAAATTGATTGTTTTAAACTCGATTCGAATTTACTAGTTGTCACAGGTAGGTATTTAAGACCACCCAGTACCTTAATACATGCATCTCAATTTTAAATCTTAAAACTAGGAGATAAGGTCCAAAAGTGTTAACTTCACGCGAAGCACACTATTGTGTGTACACAAATGAAACATGACAGTTCTTTGACACAGCCAAATTGACTAAATGGATAAATTGCAGCGAAGCGCCAGTCACGCGCGCGCGGTCGGCACGTGCCTCTACAATTCTACATCTATAATTTTCATAATATATCAGGTAAAAAATAACAGTTATTCATAGCTTTTATTTTTTATTAATCTCTACTTATACTACTGGTAAGTACCATTACGATTATCGAGTATCGACACTTTTAGTATTAATGGGCCTTATAGGCAAAATATAACATTTACTTTTCAGGAAACATACCTGTCTATAAAACATACAAAAAAATGCGTATCGATCCATAAACTACGCAACCATTATATATCTAATATAGGTCATTAGATTGTTGCATTAAGATCTTATAATATGCTACAATAAATGTAATTTTGCCACAAGCAACTCTCTAACAAACAGTAGATCCCTTTAGAGCAAAGTAGGACAATTGAAAGCCTATTTGCATATTGCGAAGGTTATAAATAGGAGATAAAGTAGTGGGTGGAGAAAGTATCCATCCCACGTGAATGTCGATATGTCGCCGTTCCTTGAGGGCTCACCCACGTAATTATTATATGAAATAGAAAATAAACATAGAAATACCACGATAGATCTTAGGTAATACTACTTGTGACGAATACCATGTATATATTTTTACTATTCTTTACAAATAAATTACTTCATTTTGAATTGGGGACTCAATTTTGTGGTACACAATTCCATCACAGAACGTTTGACAGTACAAAAGTACTTACCTACATTAGAAAAGTGTAGCATATCGAAATGCGTCACCACATAAAATCCAAATCTAAATCTGCAGGCAGACTTAATCTTAAATGGAGAAAAAGTATAGCGAATTGTCCCACTTTTCTAGTAAAGATGCTACATCTTTTCTTAATATGGGACTAGACTTTACTCCCAATGCTTTTGTAGGTACCACAATAACATTTATTATCCAGGTACGTCGTCCAAGACTCATTTAACGGAAACGCAGTCAGCTCCACCAACACAGCTCAGGTGAGCCGGCCCTGCGACCTTTGCGTGGGCGACGGCGCGCCCGCGCACCGGATGTGGCGTAAGAAATGTGGAGCGCCAGACGGTTCTCTGAAAACGGCATCGACGGGCATGCGCGAATCGGTTCACTACTCCATACAACTCTAATTTGTTACCAGCATTACATAAAAAGTATCGGATCTAATTTAAAATAAATAGTATTTCACTACTTCAGAACTGCTGCATACAATATTTCTAGAGGTCATATCTGACTAAAGACATTTCAAATACGTAGCAATATGACACATAAGAATGTGTGCCTCCGGCGACCAGAGTATGAGTTGATGACAGTAATCAAGTTTAATAATTTAAGTAAGTACCTATATAAAGTTAAAATGGCGACAAAACTTAGATAGATGTAAGCGTACATCATGATATTGGTTATGTGGTGTGTGGTGATGTGTCGATTTCATGTAATGGAACAGTTACCTATAAGATTCACCAGTCACCCATTTTGTGAGAAATTGATTGATCAGCATCTGTAAGACGCTGCTGACGTCATTGAATGATGTTACGATGACGTCACGCTTGCTCAATAACATCTCCACTCACGACCGGTTCGAGGTGAACTGTGGTCAACAATTAATTTACAATAAGGCAAAATTATCCGTGTCAGTGTGTCAAGGAATACCGCAAAAAGGGAAAAATGTAAAATTAGTGCACAACCAAAATAAGGAAAATTAACATGAATGACCATTCATATACTAATCCGGAACTAATTGTCACCAGAGGGATATTTTTAAACACTTTTTTAATGGTTCACGCAAACTGTAAAAATCTATTACATAATGAAATCGATAAAATAATAAAGCCTAAGCCCCGTGTAGGTAGTCGGTTTGGTAACTACCGTATTAATCAACAGTCATTAATTAACTGAAGTAATTTAATTACAATTATCTAGTTACTATCTACAGTTTCCGACATTCCGTTCATGATTCATAGCTATTAGCAAGAGCGTTGCCTATCGCAGAAAAATATAATATTTAGTACAAGTCATATCACTATGCAGTAAAATATCAGTACCTAGATAGTTCATGTTTTTAGGTTGATGTTTTTATATTTCTTTAAGTAACCAAAGTCCAAGAAAAAAAGGTTAGAGGCTTAGAGGTGACTCTAGTCTTCTCTTTCCACGTTCAGTGCACATTTCTAGTACAGGTTCCGTGGAGTATTTTTTTTTTTGATTACTATCAAGCTAATTTTCCGTGAGTAGCTTCATTTTGATAAGACGCCCAACAATTTCCTGTGCGAAAATTTTTGATCGTGGTAGCTAACAGAGGTAGCAATAATAAAATATGTCGATTTGATGATTCTTCAATATTTATTACTAACTGAATTGTTTTTATTAAATCTTAAGATAATTATCTAAATTATTTGAAAAAATATTTGTCCTACAAAATCTATGGTTTCATCAAAGAGTCCTCCCTCTTCAACATGTGTTGATAACGACATCACCAAAAATGATTACTAACCAGCTGATTTTTTTTTTATTACTTAGTTAATATTTATATAATGTAACGGTCATATTGTCCTACAAATTTCGTGGTATGTTATCCCGGTCCTACGCTCAGAAATTGTTAGTACCATAAGACCATTTTTCTCATTACTAACTGTAGGACAAAAATATTACATAATAGGTTAGTGTGTTCAGTGCCCAAATAAAAAAATGTCCTCCAAAAAAACAGGTATGTATCACTAGTCCGACAAGAATTGTCATTTTTTCGTTTTCCTATTTCTAACGTAAGATACAGTGAAAAAATCTTTTTTAAAATTTAAATAAGTTTATTTTTTGGGAAAATTAGGTATAAAAATTGGTGTATTAGTGTATTTATAGATAAAAAAAAATTAATCTTCATTTTCATTTTTTGATTTATATCCTTTTTCAAATAACTCGTACCGTCCTTTGTTGATATCATTTTTTGTTTTTAATGAATACACTCTGCATACATACTCTTCAATAATTTGAAATATCTCATTCGATGTTGTTAATGCTGTATTTTCAATCCGTAGGAGTTGAATAAAAGCCTCTTATTATTTTGCAGCACGTCATAAAAATAAACAATGGAAACCACATTTACTTTTTACTTCACTTTAAAAACAGTTGACGAAACAGTTCACATGTAAGCTGTTTATTGTTGAGTGAAATCTACCAAAAAGTCAACATTTTTTTTTCTCACGCTTGAGAAATAAATTGATTTTTAATTTCATGACTTTCCAATATATATTCAATTGGAGCACCGCAACAGCGTACCACGCTATTTTTACATCAAGGATCTGTACTACTACTTTTGACCGTAGGACCGGGACAACGCGGCAACGTACCACGGAATTTGTAGGACAATATGACCGTTACATTATATAAATATTAACTAAGTAAAAAAAAAAAATCAGCTTGATAGTAATTATTTTTACATCAATGATCTGTACTACTACTTTTAAGCGTAGGAACCGGGATAACATACCACGAAATTTGTAGGACAATATGACCGTTAAATTATATATATATTAACTAAGTAATAAAAAAAAAATCAGCTGGTTAGTAATCATTTTTGGTGATGTCGTTATCAACACATGTTGAAGAGGGAGGACTCTTTGATGAAACCATAGATTTTGTAGGACAAATATTTTTTCAAATAATTTAGATAATTATCTTAAGATTTAATAAAAACAATTCAGTTAGTAATAAATATTGAAGAATCATCAAATCGACATATTTTATTATTGCTACCTCTGTTAGCTACCACAATCAAAAATTTTCGCTCAGGAAATTGTTGGGCGTCTTATCAAAATGAAGCTACTCACGGAAAATTAGCTTGATAGTAATAAAAAAAAAAAATACTCCACGGAACCTGTACTATTCCTCCAGCCTATTGTTCTGCAAATATTATTGTACTTACATTTGAACCTTTGTTTACCTGTATTAATTATAAGTTTCCTAAATAATTGGCCGTTTCTTGTAAGCTGAAATTTTACATAATACATGACAACATGTAATCCAACATGAGAAACATCATAAGCTTTGGCGAGAAGCCAATGACGACGGGTTTACAAAGAAAGCTTAGGTATAGTTTGTACTCGTATATTTGTATGAGTCATCGAGCGGTCAGATCATAATTTGGCTTTGGATAAGTACGTAGTTATAAGAAATATTTCGGCTACTGACCTCTGCCAAAATAACCATCACAGGCCTGTCAAAGTCCAATATCATTGAATTAAGAGAAACAAAACATAAACGATGCCAGCTCTTTATATATAAAACATTTCATTCAAGAAAAATCGACCTATACTTTTACAATTCTCTGTAATTTAAGCTCTAATCTCTTTAAGATCAACAAATACGAGGTCATTGTTTGACGTAAATTTAATTGAACTAAGAAATCAATTACATATTTACGAAATACCTACGTAACATAGGTAGGTAGGTAGGTACCACATTTCCGCCTAAGGAGGAAGGCGGATATAAATATTATTAAATACTTGTAGGTACTGCCTACATATTATGTATAGGTATAATTTTTATGTATGAATGGATATCACTCAGGAGGAACTGAGTGATATCCATTCATACATAAAGAACATTAATATATAATTAATTTAATTATATATCCCGTGTAGTAAGTGAGTTTATAGGAGAGTCAGATTCTTTAGATTCCTGGATTCACAAATGGATTAGTTAGCATTTACAATCGGGTACAAATTCCAATCCAAGACTGCGTCTGCCGAGTCCACTAGTTTACTATAAAAACAACCGATTACTCAATACCTATATAAGTATCTATAAAGCTGCGTACTTGTAAAAAAATAGCTACGTGTGGATGAAAATAATATAAATCCGAGAATTGAATCAATGACAAATTACGTGAGTCATTCATGGTCTTCTCTGTGACTAGGTCTGTATCTACTTAGAAATTCTCTGCGTCAATCTGTGGTGCCTATTTTAAATTGTTCTAATTAGAATAAATTATTTATGGTTTAATAAATTATTTATTTAACGAAATAAGATATTAAAATATCTCTACATGCACCTGAACTAACTAAAATTGCAGATAGGTCATTCATTTTCAGTGTTCCAAAAAGTTTGAACAGCAATCGTAATGTTGTCATTTGACATTCGTGAATAATTTCGGTATTTTTGATACATATATGACCTATTAAAACTACTTATAGAAGATTACAGGTCCAGCAACTCATAATATGTAATATAAAGAGACGTGTTCTTTGCATGTTCAAAGGACCTACCTATTTGCACTATGCAACATTTTCAGCTAATTTGAAACAAAACGGAAAGAAATTTATTTCAAAGATCGGTAAAAAATACACCAAATTGTTGGTAAACATAATCTAGAGCGGTCCAATTTACAGTCAGTGAAGGCACACGGACACAGTTTACACTTCGATTAGTGCCAAGATTGTACCAATTCAAAGACTATTGCGGTTTGAAATCGAGTTTCTGATCGGACCTACAGAGTTACAGAATAAGTGCCCCTCTAGGTAGGTAGGTATATCGAAGAATCCTAGACTCAGATTTCTAGTCGACTTTAATCAATTTATAAGAGTTATTTTTAGCTTTACTAAAGTATTTTTTTTATACTTATTATTTCCAACAAGAAATGATGCTTCAGCCGTTCAGCGCTTATTACACATTGGGACAGTTAATAAAAGAACTGGAAATAATCAATTCACGGTTCATGATATACCTACTACCTACCTAGGTAGAAACACTAGGAACTTGCTGTGTGCATTGTTTTATGAATTATTTTTATTGAGATGCAGGAGCACGTAGTTGTAGGTAACGGTTATTTGTTCCCTTAAGAACCTCTAGCCAGCCCGCTTCAGACCGCAACTTACAATGCCAATTACGTCAACGCAAGAGCCTGTCTTCAGAGAGTCAATTCAGAAAATCGTTTTCTCATTCTTACTTGATTCTTTCGTAACCGAGGAGTGAGAAGGACAGGTCGAATGAAATTCCGAACAGATTCGAATTGACCCAATATCGAGCACCAATAACTAGTAAGAATTAAGGCCACGTTGCGAAACAATCGGTAATTCAGCGCTGCAGTTTTGGGGCATTTTTTCATCCTAATATAGATAAGCAGGTAGATAGTTAGGTTACTCATTACTTACCTGATTCCCACAAAAAATACAATTTTAATAATTTTCTAAATATAGGTAGGTATACCTATTACCTTGCTTATTAATGGTAGAGATCGGTCTATAAAAATGGTGGTAGGTGCCTACCCAGGTTTTATACCTGTACCTATTTCCAATAACAATACTATCAAAGATGGTTTTATTTAGAAATAAACATGTTCAACACTACCTACCTACCTACAAGAAATTAACATAAATTAATTGAATTGAAACAAGTTATTTGTTTGGCGGAAGTTAGCACCAACTGATGCAAACATAATATTGCTTATATCAACTATAATCACCCTAAAATAGAATAGCTTCTTAAGCGTTGAGTATCATATAGGTAGCAGTAGATTTAATTTAAGTAATTGAAATCTTTGTTTCACTTAAACAATAGTTAATTAATATTGATACTTAACAAAACCCTAAAAAAAATTAAAAGTGTTTCCCGGTGGTATCAATAGTTTCAACACTAATTACTTTTTCAGGAAATTCCTTACTGACCGACAAATTAATTATTCAAAATTAACAATATATATATGTGATGGTAGGTATGTGGTGGAGTTTTGCTTATTTAAATAAAAATACTACACAGTAAAACAAAATAAAAACCGACTTTTTTAATAGAACTTACTTTACTTTAAACCCGTTAAATATTTTTGTTTTCTTTTTGCGATTACAAATAGGATGAAGTTGGTTAAAACAAATATCCTAGAGCAGTGATATATTAAAATGTTTTTTTTACAACCATGCATTGCTACCACAAATATACATACTAAATGTTAAATTATTGAGTAGTTGTAAAAACAATAAATTAAAAATATATTTTATAATTACAAATAACATATCAGTAATTAGGTATAAAATGCATCAATGAATGTGAAATGATAATATAAATTACAATAAGTACAATAGTTTTATCAATCAGGCATTTTATAATAATAGTAACATAGCATACCCTTTGACAGGTTGTACTCTTTACAATAATTTTAAGCTATTTACTTAATTAAGTTTCTAGTACTATTACATTTAATGAATTATGAAGTTATTAACTATTGATAATTTAGGCATGTTTTATAATCTTTTTCACGCTGAACACCCTAGAAATTGTCTAAATATGACATAAACACCTAAGGCCTTACTAAAAACAAAAAAGAACAGCTGAGTGTCTCAATTACTTCTGGTTATGGTAACAACCATACATTCTAATTTCATTAAACGAAAGGCAAGTGGGCAAGCCCCTAGTTCGTCGAGGACGCGCTCCGAAAACACTGTATTCGTAAAATTCTATTTAAAATTTGTGATGTCACCTCTTATGGTTGATGTAGGCGCGTAATGCAAGGCCAAGCGAATATGCTCACAAAAATCAATAAGGGCCTTAGTAGAATTCATTGTACAAACATTTTAGGAAGTTCCTGTAGGCATTGGAACTTAAAAACTATTAAAAGACAACTTTTTCAGGAAGAATACCTTACAATCGCTATGTCAACAAAACGATTTTAAGTAAATAATAAAGAATTGATAAATATGGAAACTCCTTAAACAGGTTTGATACTGTATTGCTTCATTTAGAACAAGAATACAAGCGGAATTGGGTTACAGAAAGCTTCCGATCGATATATTTATACGAAATCCTGAAAGCTCCAGCCACAAGATGGCGGGAAGAAAACCCGACCGAATACGAGAGACCGGGAGACGTAGGAAGTGTACCGCGAGTTAAGCGACCCAAATTCAGTCGGATTATACGTCTGATCGGACATATGTATGGATTCTCTTTTCCTACGCGATTTCTGTTTACTCTATACTTTTATGATTATTCTATTGGAAAGTATACATAATTAACTCTTAGTACTCACCATTATCTTTCTCCATTAGCATTTAAAACATCACAAAACACAATTTTTTTGTCACAAGCACTCACACGCCCATTCATGTAATAACATCACGGCTACACTGCGCCATCTGGCGCGTAGACGGATCGAAACGGTTACTTGCAGCTATCTTCACGTCAATGTTAAATTTAATTTTGTCAGTAATTAGTGATGTAAACTTTCAATTTAGTTCAATACTCATTTGACACGAATAATAATGACGTTATATGTGTTTAATATAAACAATTTCATGTAGCACTGTGTTATTAAAGTTTATTTAGACGTGATGTATCGTTTGAGTCTTTCTCCTATTGATTTTCTCCGCTTCTGATTCACTGTTTCACGCCTACGCTTAGTTGTATGGGTTGTACCTACTCCTAACAAATAAAATTTCGCGCATTTTTCGTTACGAGCGTTAACAACCATTTGTATGTAAGTGTTGACAAGTTAGATTCTTCAAGCGAAGTAGGTAATACAGTAATGTACAAGGTCATGACCATATTTGTATAGTTGTTAGCTATGTGGTCCATCAGCCTGTGATCTAGCATTCTTAGTTATTCAGAGAGTGTTCCGGTGGCAAGGTCTTGTGTAGGCTTGCCCGACATTTAAGGGAAGGGACCGATTAGTTTGCGTTAAGCGAATTTAACGAAGTATTCAACCTTACTACTTTGCATAACTTAGTACCTAGGTACCTACTTAATGGTATAGATATATTTTGCGCATTAATTTTGTAAGAACCTTTAAACTTGCGGAATAATGTAATATGTTAAGTGTAATTGTATTATTATATTACCTACTTAGTTCCACGAGTACTAAGGTTCATTATGGGTTAACAGTATGTATACAGTGGCGCCCTCAATCTGCAGCGCCATTTTCTTGTCATTTTCCCTTTTCGGTCATAGCACGGCATAGATCTCGTTGGTAGGAGGTTATGGATTCGATTTCTGTTTGAGACTGATCGTCTGAAAATATCTGATTTAAAATTAGTTACGCAATAGTTATTCTATAAAATATGTAATGGAATGAAGTGGGATCGTTTGTACTGATACAAACCTACACATATTATAATATCCAACAGACTGCTTCGTGAACCTACACTAACAAAACATGCCTAAACAGCAACCATAAACAAGAAATTACAGCTTTGATATTATAGCCATAGTAAAATATTCCGCTCCATAACTTGAGATTAATGTATTCCTAGTATTCCGACGCAGTTACCGCAGTAATACATTCAGGAGAAATTTATCACTCTTACTCTAAGATTAATTCATCACGAAAAGTTAAGTAGGTAGACGAATCATCACTTCATAGAACTACTAGTAATGTAATTCTAGTATTTTTATTAAGATTGAAATAACAAAAAAACGCCTATTAGTAATACTATAGCAATATTACATTTTGTTAACATTCTTTCTAAGCTGGTAAAATGCTTAATTATTTTTAAAATACAGTAATCTTTTTTGATATTATATAGATTATAGTAGTTCTAGTTCTAGCTCATTATATGGGGGTACCTTCATAACGATATTCACAGTTACATTACTAATTCTGAACTTTTGAAAACAGCGCCATCTATCGTCGAGTAGAATATCTGTGAAAACTAATATAGCGGTGTGACTTAGAAACGAAATTAGTGTGAGACTTTGATCAAAACAGTGTATAAATAAAATATATATTTTTAAAAGTTAGGTATTGTTTTTAACAGTAATTGTAGAATATATTTTAGCTGCTCTTATTTTTTTGTTTAGAATAGAAAGAAAAGGGGACACTATTATGACTCCAATAATGAATATTTTTTGTCCTATCACTTAGTAACGAGTCGGTTATTGTTTTTATTGCTTTAGGGGAAGTTTAAATTCAGAAGTGGTTATAGTCATGGATTAGTTAATTTCTTTAGAACTCGAGTTAGTTGTTAATTTTGAATTATCGTTTCATTTCGTTGATTGTTTTAATTATTCCCTTAGGAATGATAAAGTGAACTTTGTGTTTTGAATGATGATTTGATTTTAGACTGTAATGGTAGTTTTGTGTTTTGATAAATCACTGCTTTCATTTAATGTTAACCACATAAAATATAAAAACGTGTTTGATACGTACGTATTGTATACCTACCTATTTGCAATAGGTAATATTGTAACTTTTACTATAATTTATGAAAGGATTAAATAAATTAAAACCTTAATGATACATCTTATTTAAATTGTATTATTTTATATACCTATCATTTCTAAATTGATATAAAAGTCTGTTTAACATTGTGATATTTTTAATCATTTAATTTATTTTTTGAATTGGCTTGGTATTTCCTACCCACAGAGGTCAATTTGCAAACTAATCAATAAAAACCAATTCCATATCAAAATAGCAGTCTCGAAGTAGTAAAACTTTATAGCCCAAGATAGCGACGGCAGCAGATCGTATCTATGAATTACTCTCACATACTGGCCGATGAAATAAAAGATACGGTTAGCTCTCTGTCTACGAAGGGGCTAAATTTGCTAGCAGACGAAAACTTGGATAGAACAGTTTTTTTCTATTCTAGTCATTCACCCACCCCGCCTTGCCGGCTACACATTGGCGAAGCAATGTAAGACATGAATAATACATTTAGATATCTTAATTATTAATAAATAAGTTTGTAATAATTGTCTTAAAACTTTTAACTTAATTTAACCCTTGATTCAGAACGGTGATAGAGGAACACTAAATATTAATATTATTAAGCGAGATTTTGCGATAATGGACACAAAATTATGTCTTATCTGTCTCTCGATTCACTAGAATCATTACGCTTACCTACTACAATTATTATACTTTTTTTGTAACGACTCCGGGATACATAGTAGGCATGAACTGTACCCATCCAATATTTCCGTTAAATTTGTTCGTATGTCTATATATCACCACAGTCCGTAATTGAGATGAATATCTGCCCCCCTTGGAATAACAATTTATTCCACTACGGATTTGTTATTCCGAGGACTGCTTTGAACAAAGATCTTTTGGGGTTCACACTTTTCTTATAAGCACTACTTCGGAAATGTCGCAAGGATTTTGGAAATATTGGATGAAAGATTTAGTTTATTTTTAATTTTAGATACGCTGTTTTAGCACTGTAGCGCATCTTTACTGGACCGATTCTGATGATGTATTGTGTCAAGCGATACGTTATATCATGGTCTGGTTGTTAGTACCTATCCGGTCCGGTACCAAACGATGGACAAAATCAATATGATCTAGGAATTATTACTGGATACTTTTAAAGATTATAGAGCGTGCTATAATACAAAATGTTATGTGACACGTGCGGTGAAACAGCAAAGAAAAAATATGGGTAGGTACCTATTATATAGGTAGGTACGTCCCGAATTTGTATTGCATACGCGGCCACATCAATTCCTTTTACCGTGTCGAGTGTCCACAAAGTGTACAAATTACGCAAATTGACAGGGTAACCCTCAGAACGGGACAAATCCGGACAAATGTAGCGAAGCAAGGGGTCAATCGCCAGCCGAATGTGAGAAAATATACTAGAAGAGATATAAATAAGTATTTATAATAGCTAATAAGTAGGTACATATGTAATATTAAGTACCTACTTTTTAATAAGTACCTACGTGTAGTTTAAATTATACTTAATATCATTATTTGTCATTACATGTATTTTTTAATTAAATGACTAAGATAGGTACCTAACCGAAAGAAGAAGTTTATTGCCATTAGGTAATATTTGGGTTTATTTCAGTGAAGAAAATATTCTAAAAACTTTAGTGGGTACAAATAGACGCTTACCTTTTCCAGTGTTATTATTCGTTGATCCCGAGTCAATATCGTAAGTGCGTTGAGCGGATCAAGTCGTCAAATATATTTGTTCACAGATTCACCGCTGCAAACTGCTGACAGATTCCAGAGCTGTCAAGTTACAACTTTGTCAGAAGAGATTATACTTATAGTTTGTTTACCATTTCAATGTTATCCAGATCGGGACTTTAAATTCTAGATGGCCTGGCTAAGAATATACCTACTCAGATATATCTGTATCTATTATACTATAATAGATACAGATTGACTATAATAATTATAGAGTCAATTCACGCGTTTGCTTAAATTGAATATGAAAAGTTCTATACAATATGTAATAGGTATATGCATATTGTATAGAATTTTTCATATTCATCAATAAAATAACCTAATACTAAATAACTTTCAAGTAGGTACCTTTAAAATTTCTAATCATAATAAATTTCTTACAGCATTCAGTCACAATAAATATGTTACATGCGCAGTTCTCAAAATCCAATCAGAGTAAAAAGAAACGTTTGTGAAAATGGCCAATTTGTTATCACAGTCCCGGGGCTTGATGTTCAAAACACCAATAACTTTATCAGCAAAGTATATGGGCCCAAATTCATGAACGAAGCAGTCCTCGTGGGCCGACATGTCTATACATATCAGACTGTCGTCGATATCAATCCCGTATGTCTCAAAACACTTATTCTTTCCAGCAATGGCGAGAGCAAGCTTATCGAAGTCGTTAGTGAGGTACGCCCTTTTGTCCATAGTCGATACAGTCTTCCAAATACCAGCTTCGACTGACGTCACGGATTTTTCATCAAAGATGGCCGGCCGAGTCGGGAATGGGTATATGTCTACATTCAATTTAGCAATAGCTATATCATAATTTAGACTGGTCTGGTTTGGTTGAAACTTTTCGTGAACTCTCCAGAACAGGATCGGGTATGTGTGCGTATAGTTTCTGATGAAGTCATAATATAGTAGGACTCTATGAATCGAGTCCGGTTTATGGCAATGAGCTGAAGTGACCACCCATCTAATAAGGATGATGCTGCCGAAGCAAGCAAAGGACCAAGTTGACGAATAGTTTGTGATGACTGCTGCGACGTAAGGGAATCGATCTGAGACGTCTAAAGACGTGTTCTCCTTTAAAGCTATAACACCCATGGACTTCCCGAATTTGTAAACGGTTCCTCCGGTTATAATATCTCGTTTTCGTTCTTCCACTGTAATTTCTGTAGCAAATTTGACCATAAGACAAACAGCCACGATGGCTACGATTATTATTATGGTTAGTATTACACAAGCTGGCTTCATTTGATATTTATTTTCTATTCTATTCTATTCTCAATTCTTGGCGCCTCTAGGACTTGTGCCAATGTCAGTATTTTATAGCGAATTAAAATAATATATCTAAAAACTACCGATAGGCAACTATATTGAAAATTTTGTTTCAATAAATTATTTCGACTTTATGTCCGTCAGAACAATATAGGTAGGTTTCATATTACCTACTGTCAATCAATGCTCTTGTCTATGGATCTACTTTAGCGTAAGGCGGTAGGAACCAAAAGTTAAATAAGGTTTTTCCATATTATGTTTTCACCCTGTTTACTTTAAATTAACTGTAGGCAAAATAATATTTGCCCTCAAAGTGGCTACATTAATAACTTACGATTGATGATTTGCAAAGAAATATGGATAACAATAGAATAGGAATGAGTCAAAAACGCAAATTCATTGCAGCACAATAAAAATCCATGGATCATTGGCACAGACGAAACTACGAATTCGCTAACTACCACATCCAAAGTTGTGTAACTTCTAAACGGCAAAGTAAAGCTTAGCCAGTTTCACCCTTGGCACGAAAGCTTTAAAGTCCAAGTGACAAAAAAGTATTCGGAATCATTTTGGTGGGAGATACCAAGGAATCTACCCTTATTACGTTTGCAAAAATACGTGACAATACAAATTCTGTCTTAGGGCTATCTTTCCAGAGACAGTTAAGTTTTTAACCGCACGCACGCAGTAGGTTATTGTATTTTTAAGAAAATGCTTGCTGATTTAAAATGACTCTTCGTACCAGAAGATAAGGTGTTTAAATCTGCCCTCTTCTTTCTATAAGTACGTGTAAGGGGATGACAGTACATTAAGTTACAGGGCGTAGGGGACCCGACGCAATAAATATTTGCGTGGAGATGTCTTGTTTACCACTTAGTCATTGCTAATTTTAATTCGTTTAGTCATGTTATTTTGAACTTCCTTTACAAGAGTAAGTTAGTAGGTACCTACTGAGTTATATCTACTCCATTACACATACTTATAATATAGTATAAAATAAATTCGCTGTCGCTGTCTGCCCGTTCCTATGTATGCTTAAATCTTTAAAACTACGTAACTGATTTTGGTTTTATTTAATAGATCTAGAGTGAAATTAGCAGAAAATAAAGATACGTACCTACATGGAACGAAGATAGAAATATATAGTATGAAACAAAGTTGTTTGGGCCTTCACTCTAAGTACCCGCGTGTCCAGTGCCCCACGCAATAAAATAGCAATCGGACCTCAAGAGCTAATTAACAGAGCAATAAAATACGATATCTCTATAATTTCCCCGTGGGGAGTGCTGTCCAGTGTCCGTGCTCCAGCTGACAGTTGTGGCCTGTATAGCAATTCATGTATAAAAATATAATTAGAATTAATTAAGTCTAGTATAGAAAAAGAATAGGAAATCTAATTCTACTTTACAAGAATTAGTTTTTTAGGATTCATCCCATTTTTACGATTTTTTACAAATCGCACACCTAGATCTAAAGGACCTAACTCAAAAAAGTTACTTTTTCAGGAGAGGCGAGAAACTGATTAATATGTCCATATGCACGCATGAGTTTTCTGTATAAATATATACTTTTTATAATAAAGCTAGCAGAGTTATATTAGCTGAAATCAGTTTTAGTGTAGGTGGGTTTTGCTGGAATCCGATGGTGTGCATACTCAAATACATACTCAAATCTTCCGGTTTTTGAGTTAGATCCCTTTAGATCTAGGTGTGCGAAATATCGTGACGATCCAACGATTTGTCTTTACATCCGTCTTTTCAGATTTGTGTTGAAAAATCTAAATGTTATAAATCCGAACTATAGGTACACTGTTTATAATTATTATTAGGTGATGATTAATAATGATCAATTTTTCGATCTCCAAATGCAACATCGACTTCGCATTTAGAGATCGCAACAAAAATTACTAGGTACTACTAGCTACATGAGACATTAAATTATTATAAAATGTCTCGGGTACCAAAGCTCAACAATCAAGTAATTTACGAATAATTGAACTTTTCGTGTGAAGTGTAATTTCTTCGAATTCAGAAGCAATCGTATATATAGATTAGTAAGTTTACGAACCATACGCATTATTAATGTAATATAAGTAAGTTTTCGAAACATACTTATGCATTATTAATATACTTATTTACGCAAGTTAAATCCGGTAGGTAAGTAAAGTTGTTTCATTGCAATATTATACCTATCCGTAGTAAGTATCTAAAATCAGTTATTTTCCCTAAAGTTGGGGCTGGTTCGTATCATCGAAGTTGTAACAAACTTTTTTATTTATCTGCCATTTCCCTCCCAAATAACTATTAAGCAGACAGACAGCAGTAAATTTGGCCCCCCGATATATATAACTGGAGATTTTATCTGTCTGTCTGTGGGGTTGCGGATGCTTTACAATATATTCCATAAAATTATCGTAAAATATCTTTTATTGATTTGCGTTTCTACTACACTCACATCTTGAAGTTTTAGGTTAGTCAGTTACTTAGTACATTTTTTTATTAATTTATTGAACTTTTCGATTATGTAGGTAAGTACCTATCTATATCTTGGTTTAGTTGCTCTATTTTTATCTTGACAGGTATCAAATATGAAATTGTCTACAATTGAAAATCATCAACTACTTATCTACACTAAAAATGTATTAAGAGTACAAATACGTTAAATGAATGCTATAATTAAATTTAAATAAACATAAATCAGTGTTAACTGTCAGTTAAGTTAAAAGCTGTTAAATGGAGTGAACCCTCACGGCGGCGCGAAGGGAGCTGAGCAGAGGTAATTCAATAAAACAATACATTAATACGGATTATAGCGATCGGGGTTACACGATACACTTTCTATACGAAAAATATGTTTTTCTAGTCATAGTCTAGTCTAATGTTAGAGCTTAAGTGCTATTAATAAAATATAGCTACATACTTAGTCTTTATTCTGAGCTTCTTATGTTGCTTGTGATTAATCCTCTGCTAAAAATCTGAGTTCCGTTATCTTGTGCTTTTAGTAGAGTATAGCAATCGGTATAATATGTAGGCACACGATTATATAAGTACCTACTTACTGCATATTGTGGGATACTTAATATGCAATGAAAAAAGAATTAGGGTGCGTCGGGGTAACATGAAAAACAGAGTAAGATGAAAAACCCCTCATAGCTGCCTATTCCGTGCATATTTTTTAACACTGACTACAGAGTTTTGTAGGTAATTTCATTGCGCTCCTTATCTCAGTCAGCGATAATCGTCAGTTGTGAGTGTATATGTTTTTTTTGCAATTTTTCGACAAGGTATGTTTTTGAGCGATAAATGCGTTTTTTAATCTTCCCCCACGTTCCGTAGTTTTTTCTACAAGCAAGTTAAAAATATGTTTTTTTGATACGTGTTATTGATAATTTTTTTTTAGTTGATACATAAAATCCGATTTTGCATATCTTTTATATTTTTGGAGTTTTTATATTTTTCAATCTTACACCGCTTGTAAAACCCAGGGGCAAGACGGCAATATTTTCTTTTCCAACTTACCCCGATTATGAAACCCATAGTAAAAGTCAGGGGTTGTCAAACTGTATGATTCGTTCATGAGTAGTGTAATATTCACAACTCATGAAAACATGTGTAAAAAAAAAAGATTTTAAATAAAAGTTGTAATATATTTAGCTAGTTTAACTACCTGTATATTTAAATAAAGAAATGATTACATTTTTTGTGTACATGGTAGTAAAATTTAAATATTAGGATATAAAAAGAAAAGGTTGAGAACCGCATATCATCTGAATACAAAGTGGGGTAAGACTGAAATATTATATTTAACAAAATTTCATTTTGGTAGTTAAAACAAGGTATTTTTAAAATGTATTTATATATTTTAATAGAGAAAAAAATATGCTTTCGGTGCATATAATCCAAATGGACCTACAATGGATATTAAAGATTTTAAGAACTATATCGATCTTCCCCCCTCATCATTCCATCTTACCCCACGATTTTTTTGCAAAAAATTTAACTTTGCCGTCGTTTTTATATATGAAAAACACCTCCCATCAGGTCCATTTTTAGGTAGATAGGAAGAACCATTCATTAACTTTACTAAAAACATCACTTCATATACGTCAGCTTCGTACGATTAAAATTATGAGGCTTTAAAAAAAACATGGTTTATCTCATCAAAATCTCGTTCAACCTTACCCCGACGCACCCTACCTAAAAGAAAAAGCTATTTATAAAAACTTAAAACACGCTTTTATTTAAAGTGCTAAAAAAAACTTTTAACTGTTTTCTAAGACCGTTATTTTGGTACAAGCTCGTTACTTAGTTTAATAATGATAAAATTGTTCACATCAAATTAATATTTAAAATTTACTTGTTTACTCACAAATAAATCTGCGTGCATGTGCCGTTTCTGATTCGTGTCCCCTAATACGCAAACAGTTAAAAAAAAAAACAATGCGTGCTAACACAGCTTCTATTTTCAAAATGCTTAATGTTGCCAGCCTTGCTTTCAAATCACGTTTCTTTGTAGACTCTTGGGTAGTCGCCATGCATGTAGATTTGGCAGTCAATGAGGCGGGCAACCCTCACGTTGATGGCTGGGGAGGAGCAGACACCATAAATTATCGTTATGCGCTAACTGTCGAGGGATTAAATAATTAAGCTGCTTTGTTTTAGGACCTTAATATCTCAGTAGAATGTGTACCTACTGTAGAGGTTGAGGTCCAGTGAGCATGCTGGCCGCATAAGAAGTTCAACAGAATTAATATATTAGGTATGTAGTTTAATATAATTGATATAAGTACCTATTTTAAAAATAACACGGGGTTGTTGTGAAACAAAAGGAATTATGATTGTGCGGCGGACGATTCAGGTTGATGTATTAGCTAAAAGTATTTTTTATTGAAGGCCTCCAGAAAGTAGGTACCTTCGCGTTACGCTGAAAATGAACGGTAGGTATCTATTAAATAGTTATACCTAATCATACTTTTTTTGTACCAAGACAATCGAATTTCGATTGATAGATCGTGGGTACCTAGTTAATATTTATTAAATATATTTTTTGAAACGTCAGAAAATACGTGAGTTAAATCTGTTATAATTCTTTTATTCTAATGTTATTAAGAACGTGTTAACATAACATATCTTTAATTCTACCTACTAGGTACCTCCTAGATAGGTATATTCCTTTCCAGCATTTTATAAACGATCATAATTTAAATGTAATGTAATATTATTTTTATAAATTGTATTATGTCCTAAGATAGGTTACTTACCTAATTAGGTACTTACCTAAGTATATCTTTAGCGCGAAATTGTACACAGCTTCTACTTACATTGCTCTCGTAAGATATAATTATTATACCTATTTGGTATGTATGTAAGAGTCAGCTATTCCCTAAAGCACTTAAATGCATAAAACTGCAAATCACCTAAAAAACTGTTTTCTGCTGGCTGTGCAAATGGCGACGCTTCCGGACCAACTTCCGGCGTGATGTCATTGCCGACAAAGCAGGAAACTGGAATGACCAGGGTTCGTAGATTTTGCAGGATAATTTATTTAAAATTATACTGACTATTGGACTGCAAGCGCTGAAACCAATTAAAATTATTAATTCGGAGTTATTTACTATGGATTTTTTAAGATATGTACATAATTATGTCAAAACGACGCTTACAGTAGAAAATAAACGTAAGAGTCCAGCCTTTGGAAAATACTGAACAACGCAAATGTATATTGAACTAAAACAATTATAATAATAAATATATCCCTAACAGATTAAACTCATCTTAATGTTGATGTTTTAAAAAATTTTCGATTCCCATATTCTCAGCAGATTATCTCTAACACTAATGTTAGACTGTTGTCCGTTCCGTTATAATTGTTTTGTTAAAATGTGTAATAAACACGAAAGTATCAGAAATTAATAAACCGTACTTTCTTTGGAATAATTAAGGTTTTACTTATATCTATAATTTAATATTTAGGTACTCGTCTTTTCTGCCTGGTCACCCTATTCCCAGTGCCAATTTTTCTTAGTTCGCTCTCAGT
The DNA here is from genome assembly GCA_038024825.1 of Polylopha cassiicola. Lineage (NCBI taxonomy): Eukaryota > Metazoa > Arthropoda > Insecta > Lepidoptera > Tortricidae > Polylopha > Polylopha cassiicola. The sequence goes on along the minus strand of CP149044.1, from coordinate 5,436,026 downwards.
TATGTTCATTTCTGTGGAAAATTCGCGACGCTTCTATAGTAACAATGGGAGTTTACCCCCTTCTTACGGCAAGAGGTTCTTTATGTGTCTATATCTTTGCTACTTACAAAGATGAAATACATAGAGACATGTTACTTGTGTAGGTATATTATGAGAGAGTATCTTTATTTGCCTGTAACATAAAAATAAATTGCGTATAAATATTAGGAATAAAAATAGACAGACCCGAATATTAGCACATTTTTGTTACATTTGCAATAGGTAGGTACTTATAATATAATCGTTACTTTAACAAAATAGTGCTGTAATAAGTATGTGCTACGATTTGAGTTGTGTCAGCTATGTCCAGCTATTTTCTTCAAAAATCAATGAAAAAAGTCCATTTGCAATTTTTGTGGGTCATTTTCAAATCGATTATACCTAACAGTATTTGACGTACCTACATAAGTAAAATTCACCAATTAGAAAACATTTCCACTTACTTACATCTAGAAATCGTGATTGTCATATCCCAACTATTCGCGACCCTTTTTAATTTTTACAGCTTTATTAAGTCAACACCGATAAAAACAACCATTATGGAACCCTAAAATAATAACTTTTAGGGTTCAATAGACAATTGTGGTAAACTCTATTATTATTGTGATCACTTAATTTTAGGTAAGTACTAAGTACCTAGTCTATAATCTACATCATTAACTAGGTATAAATTTTAAGTTATCTTCATTTTATGTAAAAAAAAAACCTTAATAAACTATCATTTATTTAGGTTACGGTTTTAAATAATACCTATAGGTGGCCCACGTGAAAGACCAGATATATTGAAACTGACTGAAGTTTCAAAATCGCAGTAAATATAATTGAATCAGTCTAAACAATCGCAAAACATTAGATAGATTTATTTTATTTCCCTATCAAATTTTATTTTCGAGACAAAAAAGCTCTGTGAAATCGCCTCTTTATGAAAATGTTCACTAGGTACATAGTACAAAACAAAGTCGCTGTCGGCGTCTACCTGGATCTATATATGTATGCTTAAATCTTTAAAACCACTCAACGGTTATTCAAGCGGATTTTTTAATAGATAGACTGATCCAAGAGGAAGGTTTATGGCACCCATTCGAAGCGGTCGCTAGTATTATCCCTACTAATATTATAAATGCGAAAGTAACTCTGTCTGTCTGTCTGTCTGTCTGTTACGCTTTCACGCTAAAACTACTGGACCGATTTAAATGATATTTGGTACAAAGAAAGTCTGGAGCCTGAGAAAGGACATAGGCTACTTTTTAACCGACTGCAAAAAAGGAGGAGTTCCACGCGGACGAAGTCGCGGGCAGAAGCTAGTACTTAATAAATCTCAACTAGGGCTAAGGAACCCTCAACATGCAAAGCCCGACACCCACTTCGCCCGTGAACTAACCGCTGTGACAATTGTCTCCGCTAATTGTTGTCGCCATCTTTATTGTCGTGTTTTAACATTGGGGAGTTCATTTGTTTTTTTAATGGTCGAGCAGTTTTTACCCCTCGAGCTGTGTCTAATTTTGTGGCTTCTGTTTTTTGCGCCACAATCGTCTCTGAAGATCTAAGTATAAAGGTACTATGTAGATAATTGACTGCATATTATAACTCACTAGCGGCCCCGGCAGAACGTCGTCCTGCCCGTCCGATTGTCTCGTCAAAGATCTGTCAAAGTCTTCTGTCACTTCTTCATAAGGCTTCATATTTTCCCCGTTTTTACACATTTTCCACTGTTTCTTCGCTCCTATTGGTCGCAGCGTGATGTTATATAGCCTAAAGCCTTTCTCGATAAATCCAACAAAAAAAGAATTTTTGAATTCGAACCAGTAGTTCCTGAGATTAGCGCGTTCAAACAAACAAACTCTTCAGCTTTATAATATTAGTATAGACATTGCTACGATTCTAATTACTAAAAATAATTGTTTTGAGGTAGGTATAGTTTTACGTTATAAGAATTGGCTGAACGTATGTTAACATTGTTAACTATGCCCTACAAGGTTATAAAGTTGTTTGAAAACAACACTAGTCTGTCAGGTTAACTTGTAGTACCTATCTATTTTGTTAGTAAATATAGTAAGACCCCAGACTTAAGTAATTTTAGGAAATATGTTTTTTTTTTTAATTGGTAGTACCTATCTAAAATAAACTTCGGAATAAATACTCGCTAAGCAGAAAGCGGCGTCGTTTTACAATATCAAAGGTGGAAAAAGATCATGCTAACTTTTTTCCCCACGGGAACTAAAAAGTATCCTATGTCCATATCCTGGTTCTGTGCTCTCTCCGATTTCACTTGACAAAAGAGGTCTTGTTTATTAAAAAGTTAAAAACATGTAGATTAAGCTTTAGGTAGGTAGGTTCCATATTCGTAGCACAACTGAGCTGACGATAGTCTAACGCTAAAGTACTTAACTACTACCATCAATTACTAGGTATGTGTAGGTACTTTAGCTTGCGTCTATCGATAATCCAAAATAGTTGCTTAATCCCAATAAGTTTGTTCAATTGAATTTCTTCAAGATCTTCCAAACAATAACATACAATTTTTCAAATGTATCCGTTAACATCGACAAGTTATTTATACACGCTATGACTATAACCATCCTTATGATTTATAGTGGGGGAGCAGAGATGGGGTGTTTTGTTATTCCACTGCTCACTGTAATACATTGTTGTAAATTGCTCAGATTAATCGGTATCTTTTCTACAACAATATTTCTATCTTACTACATGAGTTCACGTTATCATTGATGACTATCAGTCTATCCGCCATATTTCCCATTGACTACTTGAAACTTCCTTGAGTAACTACTTACGTAACTTTTAAATATTTTTTTTTTTATAAAAAGCTGTGCGACGGCCTTTTTGAGAGATTTTTCGTAAATTTATCTGATGTCTTAATAGGTAGTTATTCTGGGGCGCAGACTACAAAAAAGTAAATGGTGTAAGTATCTATCTATTATAGAACTTTGTATTATATATTATGTTAAATTTATGTACCTAAGTGGACGAATTGAATTGCTAAAACTAACCAACCTAACTTTTTGATAGAGTATTGCAAGTAATATAAAAAAGCACTCTAATATATTATAGGTATTGTATGTTTTAGTTTACCTACTCAAATCAAGCTCTAGGACATGTTATTTTTAAGGTTAAAAAAATCCCAACTTATACTTACCTCCTTAATATCATAACACCATTGCATAAGAGGGTGGCAGCACTTAGCTTGATTAATACTAGTAGTCACTTACTTATGACAGTTTGTGGGTGCCCCGACTTATGGAAATAAACATCTCCGCAGTTTGGTTTGTTTTTGTAGTTAGCTGGAATTTTGGTAGATCTCGGAAAATAGGTAGGTACCTATCTTCTTACTTGGCTAGGTAGCACTCACGGTGGATTTACTTGTTCAATTCTTTTGTAAAACCATAGATTAACTATAGTTAATCTATGGTAAAACTAATGACTACGAAGGCATCAGAAATTAATCGGAATAAACTTTAAAAACCTTATATAGGTACCTACTTCTATATATGTAATATCATCTACCTCCTTATTGACTAGCGCTTTTAAATATTTAGGTAGGTACTTACTAGATAAGCTGTAAAATCGGGCTAGGCAATCCACGTGAATAATCCACGTGACGATTTTGTGTAGTGTTATGACACTAAATGTAGGTATTTTCATATTTTGGTAAGCAAGTATTCAATTTATAAACTGAAATACTTACAAATAAAATAAAATATAGATTACGTAGTAAGTTCAATCTAAGAACACAAATTGTGAATATTTATAAATTGAAGTTACGTCCTTAGGATTCAAGCAACTTAACTTTACATCACCTAAATTTTGATATAACTTACTAGTAAAAGTCTAAAAACTTAAAATGTTTCCCAATACAAATCCAAAAAATATACATACCTAGATATGTAGGTATGCAATTTTAAAATAAAATACACTAAGTTCTACTCCCCTAACTGTGCCCCCCACAGAAGGTGTAGAGCGGGCCAATAGCAGCGTTTAACAACAGGTGGGCGGCGGCCATCTTGAACCCTGAAAACCTCCGCTGCGGTATCGATTCAGGGGAGAATGAGTAGATACCACTTATGTACTTCACTATATAGTATAGAGTAGGTATATAAGCCCTAAAATGTTCTCTCCTTGTCTTACACCATGGAATGATTCATCTACTACCTACCTATATTTTGTCTTATTCTTCTACATAGAGAATCCAAAATATCTAAATATTATGACTGTATTGTTTATCCTAACTAATCCTAACTAATATTATAAATGCGAAAGTAACTTTGTCTGTCTGTCTGTTACGCTTTCACGCTTAAACTGTTACGCTTTCACGCTTACTGGACCGATTTAAATGAAATTTGGTACAAGAAAATCTGGAGCCTGAGAAAGGACATAGGCTACTTTTTAACCGACTGCAAAAAAGGAGGAGTTCCACGCGGACGAAGTCGCGGGCAGAAGCTAGTATGCTATATATTTAATCGTCTCTATCTTACGTTAGGCTAATTCGGTTTAAGATAAAATATTATCTTACTTACCATAGAAATCTTATGAGATGTGTTTTAAGGGAATAACGCGAGGATTCGTGTTCTTTCAATCGACTAGCGGAGAAAAATTAATATCAGGCCGGGGAAAGTCGTACAATTAATATATCAAAACCAATTGTCAAGGCTTAGTAGGTCTCTATATAAATAACGGATCTCTACGTAAGTATAATTTTGATGATAAACCATATACTTTTCGGGCTCAGACACTGAGAAGTTAAATCATTGATCGCATTTTAATGAACATAGTTTTACCATAGCCATATTAATCTACATTATTCTCTATGGACAGAAGCTAATGTTTTCTAACCCTCTGTTAGTCTATGTTCTTCGCGTGCATCCTATGCTGACTGATCAATCCGTTTTGTGAAAACCATGTTAAAAAGGAGATAGTACAGTCAGTTCAGAGTTATATTTCCTTAGGTATACTTAAATTAGTTTTATATTGTCCCAAGTAAACAGCGCGAGCGCTCTTGTAAGTTAACTGACAATGTTTGACATTGGCATGACATGTCACCGACTACGTGACAAGGCGAGACAAATTTATTGACGTATCGAATGGGCAAAGGCCTGGCCCCTGTTCCACAAATTAGACAATTTTCGGTGACCAGTGCCAATTCCAAATGCATTGTCAGAACAGTATGAATAAAACCGGATTTTATCGAGTTAGTAGTGTAAACATAATTGTCACTTAACATCTAAATTGTATCGTTGGTAAAATCTAGTGCACAGAGCTCCTGACTAATTACAAAATCGGAGATCACAGATTCGATTCCTGCTAGGGGCAGAGATGTTGTTGTGATGAACACTAGCATTTGTTGTCTGATACCTACCCACGGTATCAGCTTTACTAAGTTTGTGACTAGATCTATGATGTGAATTGTCCAATAATATTAGTTATTTAATGGGAGAATGTCGTGAATTTACAAATAAACGAAGTTAATAACAAAATAAAGTTTATCACAACCTAAAGTTACAAGACTTAACAGGTGAAGTCATTTCATGCTCACTATTTTTTTTTTTAACTCATATTTCAAAAGTCTTAGTATTCTTACACCGAAATAACCAAACGTAATGAGGGTATTTAATCCTTATAAGTAAAACTTGCGGATGTGCTGATTTTTGTGCTCAAATTGATTTAATGAATTATCATAGGAAAGTTACTTAGCGTGAATAGTTCACTAAGATAGACCAAGACTGCTGAGCTACTAAGAATTCTGAATTTTCAGAGGCTAATTTTCCCCCAAGGCTGCTTCCTTCTTTAAAAGATTACATAATTCGGGTGAGGCCAACGACAAGCTAAGAATAACAATAAATTAGCCAACATAATAGACCCAAAAGGGAAGACTGAATGCCATTTGCCTCTGCCTCCTTAGAAAACGAAAATGCGACAAGATGGCGTCGGACTGTCTGGCGCCAAAAGTTTCACCGCGCTTAGTACGCAAACGTCCTATATGACTAACTTAACACGGTGATATTAGAACTTTATCTACGGGATATAAGAATACATTTCCTTCGCAGCCATGTTGCAGTTTCAGTATTGACTTTTCTATATAATTTTCTCGCTATGCGTTTTGTGCTACCCGACACAATTGTTTTCTTTATACGAAAATATAACTTCTATGTACAAGTTAGAGCTCATTTTTCTTTGATATGAATATATTTGATTCTGTTCAGTTATTTTTCGTTGGCGAAATGTCTGGGTGGTGCCAAAAGCTACAGATATTTTAGAGAGACGATTTCCTACCCTAAGGTTGGAGGGAAAGACTCATTCTCTAATGAAAATCGGACGGAAGGGAGAGGTTACATCGCATTGTATCTAAGACCGAAGATGAATCTACAACGAAATATATAATGTAAAAGATTACTCGTTGAAAATGTTAGACAAATTCTTCGTTGAAATTTTATGCAATTGGGCACGAACCATTATTAGTCGTAAGTATCTATGTAAGTAAATAATAAATGTAACAATTTATTCCTATAAAACATAGCTAGCTTATCTTATCTTGTCTTGAAAGTAAATACCTACTTTCAAGAACTTCACGAAATCGATTTTAGGAATTCTTAGTGAATAGGAGTATTATGCAAAAAATATACTACCTAGGGAGGTATCATTTAAAAAAATAGTTGATTTTTGTCAAATTTAAAATCAAACTGTAGCAGTTTGACGTTATCTTAGTCTGATAATATGTAGGTAAAATTACCTACATATTATAAGTGGGTATTAAGGGAAGAGAAAACCCGCATAGAGCTTGCGGGAAAGCACTACGATTTTGCAGGGATAGTACATTTTGTCACACGAATAATTAGATATTATTTATTTATGTCACTACTCAGCACTGTCATACATTAAAATTTGCAATGAGTGAAAGAATGACGTAACGTTGCTTTCACCCGTGAATAAAAAGTTATTAGCCTTCTTAGAGTCAGACGAAAAAGTAACTACTTACTTAATATTTTCTGATGCCTTCGCAGCTATTACACATTCTAATGAAACAACGATTTACTCGCGTATTTAATTTTATTTGCTGAATTTTTGAAAACTTTACTTCAGCCTTAGACTATCGTCTGCTCAGTCGTGCTACAAATATGGGAACTGTACCTATAGTTTTTGAAACGTCAGCAAATAAAATAAAATACGCTAATTACTAAAATCCGTTAGTTGTTTCATTCCAAAAAGTAACCAACTACTTAGGAATTCAAATTAATTGTTTGTTACCTACTCTTAAGTTTAATTTTACTTAAGTATATGATGTAGATACCTACATGACTATAATTTAGTATCATTTATAAATGATGAAACCAATTGCCCACAGTAGATGCTTCTCTATTAAGTACTGCTATCTTCTTATTTATCTAGGTAGGTACACTTTTTGACATTTACTTTTTGAAAAGAAAACTAGGTACTTACATTAAGACTTGTTTTCAAAACTGTAGCGAAACCAATAATTGTTTTCACATTATTTGTGGAAGTAGTTAGATAGATAGGTACTTACTCAATTAGTATGTTATGTTATATATAAGTACCTATTACCTACATACTTTTAATTGTAGAGAGTGACATATATCATTATATGGTAAGTACTTACGTTAAAAATATACAACAGGCTCCTCAATTTTTAGTCTGGCTTGGTTTGTTTCAAAATTTTAAAGTAATAAAATTAATCAAACCTATTAAATTCTATAAAAAGTTTTTGACGTGAATACGTCTTTAATATTACGTGGCAATCCAAAAAAACGAATGACAACAAAATCGGGGGATACAGTTTAGTGTTGTAGCTACATATCTATCATATCCATCCAAATTTCAGTTACACCACTGGATAGCTAAAGAATCAAAGAATTTATTACGCTAAGTAAGGACTGTATAAATAATAATATTTTATTTAAAAACTATTACCCGTTACGAGACGTATTCACGTACAACAATCGGCCGTGTCCATAACACAGCCACACTCCGTTTTGTTTTTTTTTTTCAAAATTATACCTACTCATAGCACAAGTCTAAAGAAAGTCGCTTTAAATTGAGAATAAAGCAAGATAGTGGTTAAAAGCGCCACCTAGTAGGGAGTAGCGCTAACGCCAAAAGAACAATTTCAATGTAACTTATACACATACAACGCCATCTCTAAGAGGTTTATTGTAATATAATAAGCTAAAATGGCCAATAAAGCTTTGCGGAATTTTGGTCGAAGTTAGCCCATGCCAGGACTGGACCACAAGAGCAAGATTTTGTACGTATTTAGGTAAGTTATATATCTCTGGGCTTAGTCATAGACTAGCAACTTCTCTAGTCCATAGTTGCTGCTAATTTAGGCTTCGTCTAGTAATTCCAATGTCTCTGCATGACATTTTTTGACCTGGGTATATGAAAACTATCTAAATACGAAGTAAATTTAAGTCCGAAAGTAAATCAACTCAAATTTTCCGTATTACCTTTACAATATTAATAAAGAAAAGATTCAGATTTCTGTACAAGTATATTTGTATTGGTATTGCATCATCGATACGAACGGTGTTACATCGGCGCTTTACTTTCTTGAGTTGAGATATTACGTAATACAGTGTGTCCATTAGGTATGTAATGTCAGCCAGCTCAATTACAGAATATCGCTCCTTTTGGTTTTTTATTGAAACTCATTGTCAGTTAAAAATAAATCAATTTACTTAATTCTTTTCAAACGGATAATAAGGCGAGTCGAGCCAATACTTAGGAGCGATAGTTCTGTAATTCTTATCGAAGTTCTTGAGGGTCGTCTTCTCTTCAGGCGTCAGTTGGAAGTCGAAGAGCTGAATATTTTGTTCCACGCGGGATTTCGTCACCGATTTCGGTATTGGGAGCACGCCGAGCTCAATCTAGAAGAAAATTCGTATAAAAATCAGTACATAGAAACATTGAAATAATGTAGCAAGTACCTAGGTTGTGAATAGAGATAATCATCGGATACTGAAAGGTAAGAAGTTTGTACATTCGAGTCTCGGAAGAGACTGATAAAACTCATAAATTTATTAACAAAATTAAAAGTATTTTTTTCTAGTAATGAAGCTTTATAATTTTATAACACCTATACGTGATCCTCTTTCAGGTATATTTGTAGGCATTTCGGTTTTTACCCCCCTTGACCCTTATAACCCCTTGATTTCGTTTTTGAATGACGTCACATAGTTAACCATGCATTCTCATCCAAATTGAACGTGTGTCCAAAATTTCAGCACAAACGGTAAGTATCTTCAAAATTGAGTTGCAAGATTTCATCCGTACATACTTAGGTACAATATAATTGTAAATTAAATGAACTTTTAATAATAACAAATAGTGATGCTTACAGTGGCACACATCTGTGCTTTAGCACAAGAAGTAAGTATATTAAACCACTCACCAAATATCGCAGCGCGATCTGCGGCACAGTCTTATTATATTTGGTAGCTATGGCAACCAGACCAGCATCGTCGATCCTCGGCGGAGGAGCATCCGCCGTAGCCTTGCTCGGAAACAAGGAGCCGAAGGGCGTGTACCCTGTGACCAGGATCTGATGTGATGCACAGAACTCGAGGAGGGACGGCTGCTGTAAATTCAGATTCATCTGGAAAACAAAGAGATTCTATAAGAGACGGCGTAAGAATATTGCTTTGATTTCATTCCTTTTTGGCTGTATATCCTCAGGTATAAACGAAGTAACATAATTGATAATGAGTTTTATAATAATACAACCGTAGTGAAATATAGACCATGGTGGGACTTGAACCCACATCTTCTTTACGCGAGGTATCCTGCTATCCATATGGGCGTCACTAATCGGGTCGACGAAATCTTTCTCTAGTTTGGCTTTAAATATAAGTACGAAACCATAAATATCGATCGAATTTCGATTGATGCATCGTAGTAATTAGTAAATCGTATTTTTTTGCAGATGTTTCAAATAATTTACTATTCGCATCTTCGTAGCAAATTCAGCTTAGTATTGACATTTGTTACAGTTGTTTTATTTGAGTGTGTAATACAAGTGGAATACTGCGCACTTTTAATAAAATAAATTCATTAGTTTTCTTATGTCTCTACAACTAACCTCAACTTGCAGCATAGCTGGCTTGACACTGGTCTGCGAGATGAGCCGGTCGAGCATCTGCTGGTTGAAGTTGGAGACTCCGATGGATTTGGCTAAGCCCTGGTTGCGCGCCTCAATCATACCCTGCCAAGTTTCTAGGTAGTCGGTGTTGTCAAAGGTGCCATTTTCCTGCGAAACAAAATAGAATAGACATAGAATTGCGGAAGAATCTGTGCTTATATAAACAGCTATACAGATACGAGGGACTATTTATGAAGTTACCTAGCTGTGCCGATCCACGATGTACTCATACATTCATGACAATGTTTCTTAAGTCGTTGGACACTAACTATTGCCTTATAACGCTGTCGCTGTCTGTCCGTCCCTATGTAAGTACCTGCCTACATAGGGACGGACAGATAGCCATACCTATGCTTAAATCTTTAAAACTACGCAACGGATTTTGAAGCTGTTTTATTAATAGATCAAGTGATTCAAGAGGAAGGATTTATAGCACACGTGCGAAGCCGGGGCGGATAAAATATTATGTACCTAGTCAATTCATATTTTATACCATGAATGATTTCATATAAGATATTGTAATACTCACAAACTGTCCGACGGGCCAATGGATGAGGTAGAGGTCCACATACTCCAGATCCAGTTTCTTTAGGGACTCCTTCAGTGCTGGCACTACTGCTTCCTTGGCGTGCTTGTCATTCCACAGCTGGAATACATATTAAGAGGTAAGCAAGTAACTTGATGACTTGGTGGTCATGTGATTTATAAATATTCTAGCTTCTGCCCGCGACTTTGTCTGCGCAGAATTAATATTTTACATCATCGTATACTTACCTATACATGTATATATATAATTCTAAAAGTTTTTGCAGCGTACGCCGGAATAGTTCCTTGATGGCAGATTTTTCTCCTTACTTCACGCTATGTACCTACATATGTACATATTTATAAATTAAAGACTAAGTAAATTATGTTAATCTGATGAGTAAGCTATACCCTGTAACTGCAATGTTTCATAAAATACATTGAGTAGTGTTCGCGTGAAAGAATAGTAAACATACATCCAGACATCCATCCGTAAAAACTTTCGCATGTATAATATTAGGAAGGATATATGGACCGTGTTTAACGTTCGTGTGTCAACCCACAAAAAATCGGGTTTTGAGTTATGAATGCAGTTTTATTAAATAGATCATGAGGAATACGGCAGTGCAATCCATTTTGTTAAAAAAAAATCGTAGAATATTCTAGAGCACAAAACTAAATAAATAAGTACTTACATTAAAGTTTTAATACGTTAGTTGTTTATTATTTTACATTTTCAAAAAAATAGTGTAAAATATATTCATTATAAAAGAACAAATTAGAATTTTGCATAGTGTTATGTGGCTTAGCACATAAATGCTAAATGTAATAAACCTTATAGCCGATAAGCATTAACCATTTTTCTGCATTTTCTATTTAATTATGAATTTATTGAAATAAATACATTTATATCCTTAATCTATGCACTTCAACAAAAAAAATGATACCACATAACAATATTTTTTTGCTTAAAATAAGCGGAAAAAGAAGAATGTTCTCAAAAAACTTTAAGCGCCGATATCTCAAAACTAGCTTGGTGTGGGTTGAAACACTAATGCTAAACACGGACCATATAGATAAATGTAGAAGTCTATAATATTATATCAGTTAACTTACCTTGGTAGTAACAAAAAGCTCTTCTCTCTTCACTTTCCCAGCAGCAATACTTTTTTTAATAGCTCGTCCAACCTGCGCATACGGAATTTTTATAAGGTCATTGGCAAATTGATGAAACGACAAGTCGTCCTTTAGAACGCTGAACGGGTTGTTTATTCAAATTTTATTCATAGGTTACAGATGCGTTTTATAAAAAAAAATGTATACCTAATCTAAAATTAAACGAACATAGTTCGATAACTTCTTAATAGTTAGCTATTCGCTGCCTATTATGTTGATTAAACAAATGTTTTGAAAACATACTAGTACTACGTACAACCCCAAACAAAACAACTGAGGTTTTTTGCTTTATTTGTTCCAACTCACATTTAATTTTACGTTCTCGCAATCATTGTTGAAAGTAGGTCTTGATTCAGACATGTTTTTTTGCAATACTTATGACATCTATCGACTAGTCTCAAAGACAATTTAGACACAGCTTAATGTTTTATGTTGTGCTATGAGGAAATATCACAATCAGGTGTAGGGTTGTATCTCAGTATTAATAGGTACGACGAAAAAAAGGTACCTATGTAACAAGCTTTTTTGATTATTGTAAAAGGCCTAACAAAAGCCGGACATCTACACGCCTGCCAAAGCTAAGTAGGTACCTGTCCCTCCGTTTCGTAAATGTGTGCTGTGTCGATGTGTCGGTAGCCCGCGTCGATCGCCCACTCCACCGCGTCTTCGATCTCATGCCCAGTTGGCTTCACACGACCACCCTGAAACACCATATCAGCTACCTCATAATATTTATTATAGGGCTAGCTTTTGCCCGCGACCTTTCTGCGTGGAATTTCATACAAAATTTCATCCCCCATTTTAAACCCTTACAACTCTTTTTTTCGCAATTAAAAGTAGCCTATGTCCTTTCTCAGGTTCTATAGCTTACTATCTGTGTACCAAATTTCAAATTTGATCAAGACTGACAACAATAGATAACTCTCATTGTTTTTTACATTATTGCACAATACCTAAGTGCTTAGAGTATACTAGCTGGCCTAGCTGCCCTCCCCGGCTTCGCGTGGATCCCTTTTTTTATAACCTATGTCACTCGGGAATAGTGTAGCTTTCCAATAGTGAAAGAATTTTTCGAATCGGTCCAATCGTTTTGGAGCCTATTGAATCCAAACAAACAAACAAACCTTTCCTCTTTATAATATTATAGAAGAGAGTATAGATATACAATATTTCTTACCGCGACGAAACCGAGCCAGGTGCCAAGTCCAACACTGGGCACTTGCCGCCCATCATTGAGCTTCTGAAGCGGTGCCACTCCTGGCGAGCTGTGGACCTCCTGAAAATGTAAACACATAGGAAATTAATCTACATCATCACTCTTATAAGTTACACAGAATATTAATTGGGTACGACCTCATAGATAAAATTATTTAAAAAAACCCTTTGTTTATAAGCTAAGCTTTATAAATAAAGAGATTTTTTAACCTACCATTTAATGAAACGTCAACTAAGGAATGTAAGTTAAAACTAATGCATTTTATCGGAATGTGTTTTATATACGACTACATGCGATAAGATACTTGTAAAAATAGATAATCATTAGGTCTGTTATCGTTATATCAATTTATCTATAAATATCAATAAGTAGATACCTTTACTAACTTTGATTTGTATAAACCGTGACGTATTAAAAACAAATGGTAATTAGGTCTAGTGTACCTCACCATAGAGATACTCTAAAAAGTCTAGGGTTCTGTGGTCGGTAAACTCATGATGGGTCACTATGGGAACTTAACAATGCGCATGGGCAGACATACATATACTTACTCCGTTTATATTTTAAACTAGATTTCGATAGTACCCATGTGATTTGAAAAAATATAGAATCTACATACTAAGACTAAATATCCTGGACATGAGCGATAACGTATCAGGTGCTACAGTTGAACTTTCACATGTTTTCGTTTTTAGTTGATTGCAAAATTACGTAGGTAAACGTAGAGTGTGAGTGCATAAAGGATAGGCACCTACATTTATGTTAAAACATACAGTTGGATACCTCACATTTACAAACTGGTTTCGCTTTTGTTTTCTTCGGGGTAGAATACGATAATACCCTGCTGATCATCGGGGAGTCCATTCTAGTCGCATGAGCTAAGTCCTCCTCGAAATTAGGGTAAGGGCGGAGTATTCTTTTTGATTCCATTTTGTTTTGGTACTGGGTAGATAGCTGTTTCAATTAGAATGTTGGGTCTCAAACCATTTTAATTATAATTATTAACGCCACCTCGGAGAAGCACGATCCGCGTGTGAACGGAACTGTTTACTAACTCATATTTGTCAGATACTTGTCAATCGTCATGTCGATGTATTTTAGAAAAAGAAAGACAAAAAGGTAAGTTAGTGTTTGATTATATATTATGATTGATTGCTTTAGTGGGTGCTCACCTACATCTACCTTTTATTTATACTTATATCGTCGAAATTCAAAGAAATATTCCGTAATTCCATAATAAATTCCATTTAGTGATATTGTTTAAGTACTTATCTAATTCTTTTAATTACTTACTTGTTTTGGACTGAACTTATTATAAGTAAAGACAAAAAAAATAGATAATGTGCGGGGTTAAAAGTCAAGTAGATAAGAAATATGTTATGCACTAATCGAAGTCCCGACAAATACCTGGGTACTTTTTTCACTAAAATACTAGCACGAAAACTACTGTCTATTTAATGCAGAAAAGAAACAGTTATTTAATATTTTTCCGTTGAAAATCTGGTAGGTACCACCTTAATAGCTATGTTAATAGATACAATCTGTAAATGTTGGCGCAAAATATAATGAGGATCTAAATTAGGAAATGTTTTAAGAGTTCTCGAAATTTCTTGTAACTATACTTTTATCTGATTTTTTTTTGAGATATTTTTAAATTTACCTACTTATCTAGTTGACAAAAAATAATCTACGAACGAGTCGTGTAATTGTATAAAAACACTAGCGATGCGTGAAGGCAGTAGTTGTAGATATTCTTATTGTGTTGTTTTTTTACATCCATGTACTGGACGGCCTTGAAAGCTCTCGGTGTATATATTATGCATGTATCAAGGAATAGTTTTTATTATCCATCTATAAACTTTGTAAGTATAAATTTAGTAGGTAAGTATATTAGTATATGAAAATAAGTAAACAGGTATAAACCTAATAATTGCTGATGCCTTCGCGGTTATTATACATCGGAATGAAACAACTTTAAACGAATTCAACTCTTGTATTTTACTGTATTGGCTGACGTTATGTTTAGCATAAGACTATTGTCAGCTCTGTCGTGTTACGATTATGGAATCTGTAAAGGCTCCGAAACGTCAGCCAATAAAATAAAATACGCGAGTTAAGTCCGTTTGAAGTTGTTTACTTAATTCCAAAGTATAAACCTATTTTGACAGCCGGTCTAAAAATTAACGAACCGGTATTCGTTATCTATTTGTTTAATTTCTTATTTCTACTGATTTTTAGTTATTTAAATTTCATGACATTCAAAATAAGCTGTCCGTAAGTATATATTTATTTTCGTTATATAACACACTTCCTATAATTAATAAAAACTTACCCCAGCCGCTAAAGCTATAACAATGAACAGGACCTTCATGGTAGCACCCGACTGCGGCGAATGGCAGAATAACACTGACCATGGTCTACACTTTAAGACTATAGGAGAACGTTTACGACCTCAGATGGGGAAATAGGCAGAAGCTTAAGACCGTACCTTGTATCGACTATAAATATAATATACTAATTATTGTAATTAAAGTTATGCGCACTAATTATACTTGTTACACCTAGTTATATTTGCCAACGTTTTCATTTGTATTAACGAGCTAGACTATCGTGTCTTTTATTATCGAATAGGTAACTATTTTCAAATTTATCGTGGTTGTTTTGTCTCGTACCTACTTAATTACTTAAAGGTACCTACTTACAGGCGGGGAGCGAAAGTAAGGCGCCAGAGTAGGCACTACACACATTAGTCATCATTAGTGATACTGTGCCTATATAGAATGCACGCCCTTGCTTACTACCTATTCCTAGTCCTTTATAGTAAAGTACTTAGGTATGAATAAATAAACTTCGTAATCAGTGTCATTAACCTGTAGGTCAAATTTATGTCGTGTAAGTGTACACTTTACTTGTGTAATCTTTGCCCACATGATTTCACTGTAAGCACAATTTTATATAAGAAACAGGTTGTATTGTTCGCAGGTGTAGGACTAGCATTAAGAAACTCGATCGTATGTATGAAACAGTAGGTAGGTAGTATTTAGGTAAGTATTTGCATAAGAGTCAATGTTCTCTCTACAAGCAATAATAACAGATAAATCGACCAATTTGATAGTAGCATCATGTAGCATATAGTAGGTACCTACTTACATACCTAATTACAAAATAAAATAATAAAAATTATGATGGATAGGTACTTTTTCATGATATCGATATAGATTACAATACTTACAGTATAATACACACATAATAGTCTAGGTAAGTACCTACTTACTAAAGTAGAATTAGACTCAGATGCATATTTTGCGATATAGGTACCTACTCTATAAGTATGTGTTGGTAGGTACTTGTTATATACATTTGATAGATACCTATTGTATATTTAAGCCAAGTAGGTAGGTACATATTAATTAATCAAATGATTATTTTATTCTTATTTAAAAATTATACTCCTTATGGTCATTATTTTTTTTTATCCTTGAGGATTTTAGAATTAATAATTTAGATTGTTTGTACATACAATACATACATACATACATTTTCTACATACAAACTTTATTTCTACTTAGATATACTTAATTACACATACGTAGGTATTATTTTCAACATAAAAACAGTGTTTAATTATGTTTACACTATACCTACTTCATTAAGATGACCCATTGCCCTGTAATAAATAATAATTGTCGTAATTTTATATTAATAATAATTCAATATCATTAAACAGTGCATCTCAGACGCGTCGTAGAATGATCGCGAACGCAATGTCTTCTCCATTTTGTATTTTAATTTCTTTAATTAATTATTGTTTCACTGTAAGTATTTTTTTTTCATTTACCTAAACACTGCTTTATTTGAAGAGGATTGAGATAGACAAAGTTCCTACTGCCTAATTTTAAATATCTCTATTTTATTTCAGACAGCTAAAGTTACAAAAGCGCCGTTGGTAAAACTTAATGATGGTCGTGATATGCCGGCACTGGCGCTCGGCACATGGCTCGGAGCAGACACTGAGGTAGGTAATACTCATCTACGAACTGTGTTTAGCAAAAAAGTGATTTCATTTAGGTATTTACAGGATGAAAAGGATCTTGTCATTGTCTTAGACTAACTCAATGCATGATTTGCGTGACCCTTAACAGATATAATATAATATATACACGGTTAATTAACAGTATTAAATTAGTATATCCCTATTAAGGCGTGATAACTACTGATAAACCTTATTTAGTGAAAATAGTTAAATCGATAGATGAAAACCGAGAAATATCAGTTACTTATACCTGGAATAAACCAGAAAGTCTCCATATTTTTTAACGAGGACTGATGGTTTTCTAACCAAAGTACCTAGTAGAGTATTACCTACCTATCTTAAAACCTCCTTAGGTATCTATTATTACCTATATTCCTGAAACTAAATAGATATAGATATAGTGTTATAATAATTTCTAATGGCTTAGCGGTTATTACACACTGGAATGAAACACTATATTATAACAGATTTAGCTCACGTATTTTATTTAATTTGCTAGCGTTTCAAAATCTTTACAGTTTCCATATTCGTAGCTCGACTTAGCTGACGATAGTCTAACGCTAAAAACAGTGTTTCATACCAATAAATATAGTGTCGTTTAATTTACCGAAAAAATCAGGCTTTAAAGTAAGGCAAGTTCACATTTTGTCATATTGATACCACCTGGTTCCAGAGCCGCTTAGAGTCTGCCAATAACGAGGTGGAACAGGCTGTGTCCTGGGCAATTGAGGCCGGGTATCGCCACATTGACACAGCCTCCTTCTACCAAGTGGAGAAACAGGTCGGAGCCGCTATCAAAAAACTTGGTGCTAACGTGAGCAGAGAAGAGCTTTTTGTTACTACTAAGGTACTTACTACTTAAAAGTTAATGTTTTCTAAATTAGGTAGGCACTTAGCTGGTTTACTGTATAAAAGTTTAAGTGTTTAGCTTTAGACTATCGTTAACTCATTCTACCTACTTATTCTAGTTATGGAATGACCAGCATGCCAGAGACGCCGTAGTGCCAGCTCTCAGAACCTCTCTCCGAAAGCTTCAACTAGAATACTTGGATCTGTATCTTATTCACTGGCCTGGTGGGCAGTTTGTGAGTATAACTACTACTTAATCAACATGTACCTATCTATAATTTGAGCTGTAGGTACTGAATATTCTGAACTTATTTGGCTGAAATCACCTAGATATAACTTTGTTTTGTACATCCAGGCCAACAAATCGTTTGACTTAACGGATTACCTCGAGACTTGGCAAGGCATGATGGAGGCTAAGCGACTGGGGCTGGCGCGGTCTATCGGTGTCTCCAACTTCAACCAACAGATGCTGGAGAGAATCCAAGAGCACGGTCTGGAGAAGCCAGCTGTGCTGCAGGTGGAGGTGCAGAAAATCATCTTTTATTTCAATCTTGGTATAAGTGATTTAAATGTGCAACGAAATTACGAAAAACTTACAATCCAGCGGGATTGTCGGGGGGTCTAATTTTAAATTTGTCATCAGGTCTTTACAAGTACCTACAGCGCCATTTAGCGTAAATATGCCAAACTGTATTATTACAAGAACCTTAAATTTGAACTAAGTCATCAATAGATGTCGCTAATCTCTATGATTTTTTTCCTACAGGCGATTAAGATGGTTGTGACTACTTGTGACTAATTAGTCACTGAATGCAGTTTTTGAATAAGCTTCGATTAGCGACGAGTAGGTAACCTGCACACAGTGGTATAAGATTTAATTTAATGGATATACCTATTCCAGATAAACTTAAGCCTACAACAGCCAGCGCTCCTCTCGTACTGCCGAAGTCAGAACATCACAGTGGCAGGGTATACGCCCTTTGGCTCGCTGTTCCCGAGTAAAGCAAGGGAGGACGCCCCTCCACCCAGGGTCGATGACGAGGTCTTGGTGCGAATGGCGAGGTCATACAATAAAACTGTGCCGCAGATCGCTTTGAGATATTTGGTTAGAACATTAGCTATGTTATTAGGCTTCAGTACTTAGCTACATCCCAATAAAAAACATCAATTTACTATGAAAGTACCTATTGAAATTAGGTAAACCGTAAAGATTTCGTACTTATATCTATCTGTGACTTTTTAATTTGTTTCGTTTAACATTCTCACTTACTAAGTAGGTATGTAATAAATGGAAACCAATGCACAGTTTCAAAATGGACAACGAGGATAAAGTGAACTAATAATGTAAATTAGGTAGGTACTTAAATAACCACTTATTGTGATGTTCCAGGTGGAATTAGGCGTTGTTCCTATCCCGAAATCTACAACAAAATCGCGTATAGAAGTGAATATAGATATATTTGACTTCGCATTGACAAAGGACGATCAAGAAGTGCTAAAGAGTTTCGACCGAGGGTACAGGATATTCACTTGGCTGGACTGGCGCGATCACCCTTATTATCCGTTTGAGAAGAACTAGTAAAAGTGATTTCCTTTCCTGATACTGACTTATATATTTATGTATTTTTTTTAATAAAACAAATAATTAAAAAAGAAAATATTATCACCATCTTGTTAATATTTTTTTGATTGAAACTATTTATTTTTGTTTACTTACGCTAATAAATTGCCTTTGAATATTAAATATTTTATTATTCAACGCATGGTATTCGAACGTTTCTAGTGTCGTTATACACCCCTTCCACCAGAGTTCTCCACGAGCGATTTTTACAAAGGCAACTGAGCCTAATATCACGTCAGTTTTAATATTGCCACTTTGATTACAACTGTCACAGTACGGATAAATTGTGAAGTCATCTTAAACTAAAAAAATATTATTCTTATTATTAATCGTCATTTAAAAAAAATATCAAATCTTATTTTAAGGCAATGTATTTTCTTTGATTCGCAAATTTTATTGCTGGAGATTATACTAAATTACTTATGTTTATATTTATTTAAATTTGTATTTAAATAGTTATTTCTTAAAAATGAACTTAGGAACCATGACACTAATTCGCAAAGAGGTAATTTTTCATTTCATTGGGCAACCCAAAACTTCCACGTTCAAATATCACCCAACTTCACTCACTTCAGTTTTGACGTGACGTGAAGTAAGTTCGGTCGTCAAAGATGTTTTCAACAAAACTATTATTTTCTACATTTTTACTATGTCTAACAGTGAGTGCAAACAGCCAAACGGTTCACAGACGATTTGAATACAAATACTCATTTAAACCTCCATATTTAGCGCAAAAGGATGGCTCAGTTCCTTTCTGGGAGTACGGTGGCAGTAAGTAATAGTTTTACATTATTTTCTTTACTTTCTAGTCATTTTATATCATCCGCGTTGTCTTGGACTAAACCTCAGACATATTTCCATAAGATTTCATAACATTTTATGTTATAAAAAGCGTTTAAACAAAACAACTTTAGTTTATTGTTACGGTTCTTATCGGTAACTGCGACACGTCAGTAAGATCTGTCAAATGCGAAAGAGATGTCTTCATACGAATACTCTTGCGTGCGAGCGAGATGAAGAGTTGTCAAAATCATGTTTTTTGCTTCCAACTCGACATATCGATGGATGCGTGAAATTACCCGCTTTTAAATTAAAATGAGGTCTATTATAAAGCAATAAATACTCCTATTGCACTATTAAGTAAAGTAATATTATATGCTGTTTTTATATACATGTGCTATTTGTAATATGGGATACATATAAATAAAATCGTCTTATGATTAAACTATAATGCAAATTACTCTCATAATTTTTAATTCTTATGATTAAAATTAAAAAATTAGATTTTTCTCAAGTTGTGGTGGCAATTTACAATCATATTAATTTTGTACCAGATTCTTATTGCTGTATTGTCATATTTAAAGACTAACTTGAAACACGAAATTTTCCAATATGACTTCAAATTATCATATTATCCAATTAATATTACTTATAAATGCGAAATTTTGTAAGAATGTATGCAAGGATGGATAGTTTGTTCCTCTTTCATGCAAAAAATACTGAATGTATTTTGATGAAACTTTACCATAATATAGCTCATACATCAGAATAACATACAGGCTATATTTTGTAACAATATTGTGTGAAATCATCATAGTGAGTAGACAAAGTAGCGGGCAGAAGCTAGTAGTTTGATATTTAAACTCAATAAGTTTCACCGTTTTATATTCCAGCAATATTTACTTATTCTTACTAATATTATAAATGCGAAAGTAACTGTCTGTCTGTCTATTACGCTTTCACGCTAAAACTACTGGAGCGATTTAAATGAAATTTGGTACAAAGAAAGTCTGGAACCTGAGAAAGGACATAGGCTACTTTTTAACCGACTGCAAAAAAGGAGGAGTTCCACGCGGACGAAGTCACGGGCAGAAGCTATACTTTATAAACTGAGCTGATTTATATGAACAGAATTATAAAACATTATGTATTATGAATTATGATATCTGGATTTGAAATATCCTTCATGAAAAAGTTAAGTTAGTTCCACTGCTCAGTTATTAGCAACTTTATCAAGAACTTCCCTAAATGTATGTTGCTACCTACTGTATCTTGTACACTTTCAATCAATCTTATGCTGTATTATTTAGAGTCCAATTTTCAATATCCTAAATGCCTTTTGAAATGGTTTTTGCATTGTTAATTGCAAATTTACTGAACATGCATTTTCTAATTGAGGTACATGAATATGTTCATGCTTAGTAACGAAATAGAAACTGACATAAGGTTATAAATTGTTTCAATGTATTTATTAATGCTTACAACATCAGCTAAATTAGATTTATGGTGAACTCATTTTATTTTATGATAAGCTAAGCATATTATATGAACATGAAGTGCAACATTTATCATGATTGACATAATATTATCTAAGCACTAATTATAAACGCTGATATACCTATAAATTAGGTGATTCTATTCATTACTTTTGGAACAGAGTAACAGAGTGCATAAATTATATTTTAGTTATTTATGCTCCGTAATTTTAAGAGAGTTTTGAGTTCTATTTGGATACTTGTATTCTGCCGAAAGATGTAAGGGTTGTTAAAGAGAGGTTGGTTTAGAAACAAAAAAAATAAAAGCTTTTTATTTATTATATATTCTACATTAAAAGGTGTTCAAACATTGACTTTTGAGTATAGTTAAACAACTATAATTCCATAAATTATGTTTATAATAGGCGTGCTTGTGTATTGACATAGATGCGGTACATTAATATTTAATTTTTAGTATTTAAACACACAAGAATAAGTCTTTTTAGTTCTGTATCTATAATCATACTTTTAAAAGTATTTAGTGTAATATTTCATAATAGGAATGATATTCTACCATTAACTATTGTTCATAAATAATAATTGATAACGAGATAAGTAAATATGCAATAAAGATTGAAAAGTTATCACAACTAGTTTTATTGCCTTTTTATTAAATGTAACATTTTTATAATCTTACTACAAAACCGATAATAATTAGGTATTTACGACAAATAATGACTCATTCAAAGTAATTCAAACGCGTGCGCGCTGTGAATTTACAAAAGATCCTAAATGATGATCCTAATGATTAAGGGAAAAATATATGGGTACGTTTATGAATCTTAAGTCCAGGTACTAAGGTTTTAAATTGTACACATGTAACCTAGTTTTATATCAAGCTGTCTTGGTTTACAGATGCGATCGCGTCAGGCGAGAGCGTTCGGTTGGCGCCGTCGCTGCGGAGTCAGAAGGGCGCTATCTGGACCAAGCAGCCGATCAACTTCGATTGGTGGGAGGTGGACGTCATGTTCAAGGTCACGGGCCGAGGCAGGATAGGTGCTGATGGTCTTGTAAGTTACTTTATATGAACTTTTATATTTATATCGATCCTGGATGCATGCATCCATTCAGGATGTAAAGGGTTTCTATAATGGATAGGAAATCTGCGTAACTCGAGCCTTGTGTGCCTATAAGTATATTTTTAAGCAATATAGCAATGTGTTACCCGTTATATTATATAATAATATGTATATGTATATTTTTATGGTTCATTCCTTTGCCCTGAATATCGAAGGAATAAGCTACAATAAGATTTAAACTCGATTAATTCTGACAACATATACCAGCGCTGTATCTCGTTGAATCAAAACGTAATTCTTGATGTACCTAGCTCATTTTCTCAATATTCAGAAATGACGGCTGTTGTAACGCTATATACAAATTAAAAATAAACGTGCGGAAAATTTTATAACAACATTTTCCAAAACCTTACTTAATGACCTAAGGTATTTTACCCATGTTTATTTATCTCTAGTGTAAAACCCATAGTACAAGTTTTAAGCACCTAGTCCTGAACAAGATCAGTGAGATTTTTAGAGACTCAAATTTAGCAATAACACTTGACGCCTATTTGTACATCAACTCGACCATAGTTTAAACTGAGATCACATTGTTCTCTTGTTTGCAGGCGTTCTGGTACACGACCCAGCGCGGCGAGTACACCGGCGAGGTGTTCGGCTCCTCGGACCGGTGGAACGGCCTCGCGGTCATCTTCGACTCGTTCGACAACGACAACAAACACAACAACCCTTACATCATGGCCGTCGTCAACGATGGTACTAAGGTCTTCGATCATAAGAGGTCAGTTACACTAAGTTTTGCTAGTAAACAAGTATGTATGTCGTACCCGGATTGTATAATCAGCCCTATTACATTACTGCCGTTTTTCAAGACGGTCGTTTTGAAATACGTCGGTTCAGCGATTAGTCGGTATGTTATCAAGCGTCGCAGTTCTAACATAACCTAATTTGCCTATAGCGAGTCGAATTTCGCAAGGATCGTAGTTTTAGCCTAACCTTTATTTTTTTAATTTCTCATTAATTATTGATGAACGTAATGATGCAATGACAATCGTTGAACCGCCGTATTTCAAAAAGGCCCCGTTTTGTAAAAGGATAGGATTACACGATCCGTCTGCGACATATACAGTAGTTGTTAGAAGATTTTGTTAACCTGAACAGTGCTCGAATATGATTTCCACCAGTAATTAGCTAACTAGAAGGGTTCATGAGATACAGTCTGATCTGAATTAATGTTTTTTTTTCTCAGCGACGGGTCCACGCAGATGTTGTCCGGCTGCCTGCGCGACTTCCGCAACAAGCCGTTCCCGACGCGCGCGCGCATCGAGTATTACATGAACACACTCACCGTATACTTCCACAATGGTGATTATATTATAACTAGCGGTTCGCTCCGACTTCGCACGGATCCCTAATTTTTATCAAAATATTCTATAGCCTATGTTAGTCAGGGTGAACGTAGCTTCCCAACAGTGAAAGAATTATTCAAACCGGTCCAGTTATTTCTGAGCGCTTTGCGTTAAGGTGTGGGTTCAAGTCCCGCTGGGGTCTTGATTGTTTCTGTTATTATCTTGGTACAAATATCATTACCCAAAGGGAGACTGTAAGATTTATAACGTAAACTAGACCTTAATGCGCTCCCGTAAAGTTGCTTTTTGACCGTGCTCGCCGCTAAGTGACCGTACGTTTTTGTTTTTTTTTTAATAAGGCATTAAAATTATGGGTGCTTCATCAATAACAATGTAGCTTTATTTTTGACTTCGGTATTGGACAAAAAGCATGTTTTTTCTAGCGCCCGTACCGCAAGCGTTGCTTAGTGTGGGACTAGATCAATTGATGTGAACTATAAAATATATCAGCTCAATATTATAACATAATTATATTTCATATATCAGGTATGACAAGTAACGAGGCTGACTACGAGCTGTGTTTCCGCGCCGAGAACGTGGTGCTGCCCCGCGGCGGGTTCATCGGCCTGTCCGCGGCCACCGGCGGGCTCGCCGACGACCATGACGTCATACACCTGCTGACGTCATCGCTGCACAGCACGCAGCAGACATCGGGTATAATATAATATGACTTATAAAATGGGACACATCAAGTAAAAATCACGTCAAGTAAAGATATATAATTTACTTATCTCACATTTACACGCTTTCTTCATCATCTAACCAATATTATCTCATCCCAGGCGGGCAACAGATCAGCAACGACGAGCAGCAGAAGCTGTCCCAGGAGTACCAGGAGTACCAGAAGAAGCTGGAGCAGCAGAAGGAAGATTACAGGAAAGAGCACCCCGATGAAGTAAGAAATTAAACTTGATTTTTTTACATTGGAATGAAACAACTAAAAACTGTTTTCACTCGCGTGTTTTATTGACTAATTTTTTAATGTTATTTTATTTATTAATTTTTACTCAAACAATAAAAGATGAGGCGAAAAAAAGAATTGGATTAATTCCACGACCCGATCAAGTAGCGAGTAAGGTACAATTGTTATAATTATGTACCTATGCATTTGTCATATAATAATCATATTAATTAAAATATAACATTAGATGTCACTAGAATTTTCGGTTGATACTAAGTTATATAAAATTAATTACTCTCCTTTCCTGGGATAAAAAGTTGACAACATCAGCCCTTATAAACAAACTACACCAAATCATACTTATAATATCATATCATACTATAATAAATGTACAATTAGAAATATATTATAGTATTGTCGTCTCTTTCTTTCATTAGGTGCGCGACAAGGAGGGCGAGTTCGACGACTGGTTCGAGTCGGACGGACAGCGCGAGCTGCGCCAGATATTCCAGGGACAGAGCCAGATACACGACGTGCTGCGGGACCTGAACAAGAAAGTCGATGAGGTCAGTGCCACATAATATGTAATAAACTAGCTGTCCGCTCCGGCTTTGCACGGATCCCTTTTTTATAGCCTATCTCACTCGGGAATAGTGTAGCTAACAGTGAAAGAATTTTTAAAGCTGTCCAGTCGTTTTGGAGCCTATTCGATCCAAACAAACAAACCTTTAAATAATTCTTTGGCGACAGGTGATAGGCAAGCAGATGAACTCGCTGTCGATGTTGACGGCGGTGTACAGCCACGCGCAGGGACAGCCGCCCGCGCAGGCGCAGCCCGGACAGCCGCCCGCGGTCAGTGCTATATCAACAATATACAGTCGATATGCCGCTATTAGCTATTACAGATGTACCTACTTAAATAACTGATAAATATCGTTTAAGCTTATTGGTGATGTTGCTCAATAAGTTATTGGTCAGAAACTAACGCCTTAAGTTTTTGTCGTGCGAGAATGCATCCGCCATTATCTCTCTGTCACTCGTTGAAAATTGCAAATCATTAGTGACAGGTGCGTATGTCTCGCTAAAATTACGCGCTACCCGTGCATATAAGCCACTTTGATTGACTCCCTCTATGATTATTTATATGTATATGATATATTATACTACTAAACCGTAAAATATCAGTTTTTTTCAAGTTTGTTTTGTATGTGTGAAAATAGTAAAAGTTTAAACGAGTATATTTTATTGTGTTGTTGATCGTAGATGCCGGCGCTGCCCATCGGCCGGCACGACTGGGACGCGCTGGTCGCCAACAATCAAATCATGATCAACACCATCGCTGAACTCAAGTGAGTAACGGTATTATATTATTTTTGTAATATTGTCTAAATTAATTATGAAATTTGCAAATGGTAATTTTTATCCAGCTTTGGCTTGAATGCAAAAAATTAACTCATACAAAAATATATTATCTGACCTATCCCTGATCTGAGTAACACAGTACTCCTAATATGTAGGTATTATTACTTATTTATACGTACAATACACGATCTATGACTTTCTTATAAAAATAACAACTCTGACGTGTAAATTTTTCTTTTAGTAGAGAAGTATAATGTAAAATGCACCTTATTCGATCGGCAGAGGGTTCATAATCGAGGTGTCGCGCAAGTCGGACTCGCTGGCGGCCGCGGGGGGCGGCGGCGGCGGCGGCATCAACCCGCAGTTCCTTAACGAGCTGCGCGACAGCGTCAACCACGTCAAGCAGACGGTCAATGTAGTGTCGCAGAGGTAACAAACAATCATTATATATGGACCGTGTTTAACATTAGTGTTTTAACCCACAAAAAATCGGGTTTTGAGTTATGAATGCAGTTTTATTAAATAGATCATGAGGAATACAGCAGTGAAATCCATTTTTTTTAAAAAAAATCGTAGAATATTCTAGAGCACAAAATCGGTTATTGCTTAATTCCTATGTCAGATTTGTATTTTTGCATTAATGTGTTAAGCCACATATAACACATTATTGCTTATTTCCTATGTCAGATTTGTATTTTTGCATTAATGTGTTAAGCCACATACCTAACACATTAATGCAAAATTCTAATTTGTTGTTTTAAAATGAATATACATATTATCTATGCAAACATTTTTAGAAAATGTAACAAAATAAACAACTAACGAATTAAAAGTTTAATGTAAGTAGGTACCCATTTATTTAAAGTTTTTATTGTTGTATAACATGTTTCAAATAACATTATATGTTCTGCTAAAAATGAGAAATGTACAAAATAACACTTAAATATTATTTCAATTACTTAAAAATCTTAACCAAACCTATTTTTTTATTATTATTATTTTTATCATATTAAATAAAATCAATACACATTTTAGGTTTCCGTATCTTAAAGGGAAAAAAATGGAACCCTTACAGGATTACTTTGTTGTCTGTGTGATCCTTTACCTCAGTAACGCGTGGAGGTAGGTATCAAACTAAAATTCAGAGTAATATCAAATACTCAGGACTACCGTCCCTTGGAATTGTAAAAAACAAAAAAATCGCCAACGCAATCAAAAGAACCGCCGTTTATGCCGCGAATTGACAAAAGTTTTCTCGTGAACTCAGGATCTTGAATTAATTTAGTACGAGGTAACGTCATATAGCACACATAAAGAAAAAATACGAAAACCATACATTTTTAATGACATCATTAAAAAATATATACCTACCTACAGGTTATTTATAGTACGGAACCCTTGGTGCGCGAGTCTAACTCGCACTTAACCGATATTTTTTTATATCCATCATTAGATTAAAACGTGTGTGACAAAAATTAGAATATTACACATAATAATATTATAGAATGGCAGACCGACTTGTCTCCACAATTTATCAACTATTCGAAAAATGGTTTTTAGGTGGTTTATTAAGCTTTTAGGTACGGAAGTATATATTATTGGTTTAATTCAATATGATAAAATAATAATAATAAATCAATTTGGTTAAGATTTTTAAGTAATTTAAATAATATAAGTGTTAACTTGTTGTACCTATTTCAGATTTTTAGCAGAACTTATAATGTTATTTGAAACATGTTAAAACAATAAAAACTCCATAAATATGTACTTACATTAAAGTTTTAATACGTTAGTAGTTTATTTTATTACGTTTTCCAAAAATTAGTGTAAAACATATTCATTTTAAAACAACAAATGAGAATTTCTCATACTGTTATGTGGGTTAGCACATAAATGCTAAATGTAATAAACCTTATAGCCATTAAGCATTAACCATTTTTCTGCTTTTTCTTTTAAATTTTGAATTTATTCCAATAAATACATTTATATCCTTAATCTATGCATTTCAACAAAAAAAATGATACCACATATCAATACTTTTTTTGCTTAAAATAAGCGGAAAAAGAAGAATGTTCTCAAAAAACTTTAAGCGCCGATATCTCAAAACTAGCTTGGTGTGGGTTGAAACACTAATGCTAAACACGGACCATATTTACTACACTGTATCTTTGATTTAGTACCATTAATTTTAATGTTAATGATATTTGCACAAAAACAAAAGTAGAGAAAACGAGGGGACTTGAACCTACACCAATGCTTAAACATAAGCCTTGTCCCATAGGAGGTCTCGATTTTTTCACCTCTTGTCTATTTGCAAATATCATAAACAATAAATATAATTTGAAGGACTGTTGGTCTAGTGATCAGAGCCCTTGACTACGAAACCGAAGGTTGCGGGTTCTATTTCTACTAAGGAATTCTTTTTCTTTTGTAATATTTATAAATTTATCGTAAATAGGAGTAGCAACTACGGGATTATTTAGTATAAAGTACCTAGTGTATTTAAAGTTAATAAATTTCCTAACGATCTATTGCATTATTTCAGGATAATGTCGACGCCGCCGCCGGTGGCGCAGGCGCAGGGCGCGTGTCCGGACGCGGGCTGCGTGGGGCTCACCGGGCTGCTCGTCGTCATGGCGTCGCAGCTCACTCTCATGTTCCTCTACAATTTATACAAGTGAGTCATTTGTATTAGCTTCTGTATAGTGTATTGTAGTTTTATTTATTAGTAGAGGCCCGCCCTGGCTTCCGCCGCATGTATATATATATATATATATAATAAATACGACAAAGTCTATGTTAATCGAGAATAGTGTAGCTTCCCAACAGTGAAAGAATTGTTTAAATCGGTCTACTGGTTTTGGAGCCTATTCGATACAAACAAAGTACCAAATTTTTCCTCTTTATTATGTTAGTGTACTATGATACCAGACTGACATTCTTCGTATAATACCTATTAATATTGTTCCCAGATCTCATCCACGACATTTTTATTAAACCGGTCTGTAAATAACTAATCTGCTTTTAGTTTAAAAGAAATATTAGGTATATAATAATATTTGTATCATCATCCTGATCTGATGATGGCTCAATCGTGCCAACCTAAGCGTGTTTTAGTTTCAAAACAATTTTATTGATTATTTTCTATAACTTAATATTACATTTATTTCTTTTTTTACAGAGAAAGAAAGGAAGCACAAGCAAAGAAATTCTTCTAAGTAGCGGCGAAAATTTTTTTTCATCTACCCTCATTCATCTACTTCAATGAAAAAATTGTGTTCGAGTTTATCAAAACTGTGTTGTGATATTATTTCTTCTAACTAGTGAAAATTGAGGTATGTGGTCCCCTCTTCGTTAACTATGTCAGTACTTAAAAAAATGCACTCTATTGGTACTTTTTTCGTATTTCTTTTCCAGGATCTTTATTTATTTTTTATATGTCTTAGTACAGCAAATATTATATTTAATAAAAATATGTCTTCCGTGTACTCAAGATAATATCTGAATAAAGTGTAATATGTTTTTGATATTTTTAAGTAGTATTTTTACGCCGCTAAATTTCACTTCGTTTTAGTATTTACTTTTCTGTAACGATATCTTTCTGTACTCTGAACTCAATTTTTTGTTTTATTTTTTGAAAATAATAAGTCACAAAATTATAAAAATCTGTATCTTAAAAGTAATATAACATAATATAGCAGTATTATAACATAATATTTTGGATTAAACGTCACAACTATTGAGGGTAGTTGGAAACTTTCGAATTGTCAACATTTCATTTTACACTACTTAATAAGAAGATTTTGTTTTATAAAAATGTTCAATATAGTTTGGAAAATACTGATTTCAGAAGTACATCATTTTTAAATAAATAGTGACGTCACGACGTAGAATGAGAACGGGATTTGAAATATAACCAGAATAATAGCAGGGTTTTTTAATATTAGTATTCTATAGGTATTTCTTCATGCCATTGTGGCGTTTACCCGTTTCTTCAGTAGTTCGAATTGGATTGGTGTCATTATTCTCCAAAATGTATTTTGATTTAGGGTAAATAAAAGTATGAAATGTTAGATAATTCACTGGAAGCTAATGTCAAAATGTGTAAACACCATGGACAATTTCCCGAAATAATAGAATAATGATTAGAAATTGTTTTTTTACCAGGCTGAGAGTAGGTACGTGAGTAAGAATTAATTTGTAAATAATATTTATATGTTTTGTCTTTGTTTTTTTATGGCCCGGATTATGTGTCAATATTTTTTTCTACAAAATTGTTTTTATCAAAGGACAAAACTGAAATGTGGTTGTAAAATTGTAATTAAAATAAATGGAAGACTATTTCGCATTTATTATAAGTAACTTTTGTCTTGAGATTTTCAGTTGAATATTTTCGAAATAATCGTGACTTTGGAACGGTTACCATTACTCTCATTTGATAAAATACTTTTAGCTGATACTTCTTAATAAACCGAATGAACTAGATATTTTATCGTTGCGAGGCTGGTTTCTAAAGTCATAATTGTTTCGTCTATACTCGACAGACAGCGTAGTTTGTGCACAGTCATTTGCGACTTCTCATGTCGAATTTAATGGATAAGAGAAGATTGTAATAAAATAAAGCATCTTTGTTGTTTAACAATAAAAATGTGCCAAATAATTTGTCGTTTTGCTTTACGGGCTGTTTCACCCCCTGACCTGAACATTGAAGGAATGAGTTGTTATATTAAATCTAACATTATTAAAATTTATACTATTAGTAAAATGAAAGAAATATTCAGTCTTATCGAATTTATTACCGTTTTTCGATATACCTAACAGAATACAAAAATCCATATTCCTTTGAGGGTTAGTTTATGTTAAACTAGCGGTCCCGGCAGACTTCGTCCTGTCCGGTAAAATTAGGTAATTCATTCATACTATATAATGTAAAAATAGCGTACACATATAATTTCATATTACCGAAAGTGCCGAAAAATAGCCAACAGTATCACATTTTTAGTCCACTTAAGATCACATATTACTTGTGAAAATTTACGTAGGCCAATAATTTTAAACACAGGACCTACTTTTATTGTAGTCGAATATTAAAATTGATTTATAAGAAAATTAATTCATTAAAATTACCTAAATAACAAATATATCCTAACATTTATTGAGACTAATTTAGAACAGTCGGTAAAGCGCACTTTATGAGTACCTAATAAATATAGCTTGTTATTTATAAATGTTCTAGTAAATATCAACGTTATAACATTTAAAAATCTGCCTTTTATACACTGTGCATCTAAGATTATACTAATCGTAAACCAACAAAGAACTAATTCCTAATTGCATGGTCCTCGGCGCGAGAACGTAGATTCCATTCAGCGGTAATCACTTCGGAACGTCCTCCAGTTCCAGATCACGACAACATGTCGTTAATTACTTTTTGCTATATAACTCGTCAAATATACCTTTATAGTTTGAACTAACTTTTTTGTCATTTTATCTAGTTAAGGTTTAATTTTTTTGGTAGGACCTGGTGGATGTTGGTAGCTTTATGCCTTAGCGCTGAATGGGTTAAGCAATCTTCCTTTACGGTTACACTATGCATCTATATTCTAATCCTAAACCAACAAAGAAATTCGTAACTGCATGGGTTGTCGTCGTATATTATTAGTGACGCAATAATATGGATATTAATTAAAGGACAGTCGCCGAGCATTGCGAAAAACGAACATTGCCCTTTTTCTATATCGCACTTACATATTAGACAAATATAAAAAGGGCAACGTCCGTTTTTCGCTATGCTCCGCGACCGTCCTTGAGTGAGTGCGTCACTCCTCGCTGCTGCTGCTGCTGGAGGCGCTGGAGCGGTCTCGCTCAGAGCTGCGCGCGCGCACCGCCGCGGACACGTTCGATGGAATCGACAGCTCTTCCAACACGTCCCTGGTAACATATTGCAGGTTTAGAAATAGAAAAAATAAAATATCTAAGTGAGTTACATCCGTTAGTGTTTAATTCCAATAGAAAAAAAAACAAATCGGTTTATACTAGACGATTAAATTAAGTAATCAAAATATATTATAAAAGATGGACGAATTGGTCGAATGTTACTGCTAAGTATTTAATTAAACAATTTACATCCTTCAATTTGCAGGAAAATTTATTTATGTAATAAATAATTAAATTAAATTTATTATTTATACATCATTATAACAAAAACGCGAAAGTAATTAGTTTCACCGACCCGATTTTGATGAATTTCAGCATAAATATAGATAGGAATTTTGAAAAGAATATAGGCTGCTTTTGAATAAATATGTATACTCACGCAAAGTTAGGCGTCCTTCGTTTCCACGAGAACAGCTCGTCTCCCAGGTTGAAGGTGAGGTTACTCCTCATCACCAGCTTGACTGAGCCTGAGTCGTCCGCCGCGGGTTGGCTGGTTACAGCCTATCATACACAAAGTTATCATTATTATCGTAAAAAACACAAATTTCAAAGAGGGATCAAATTTTGACAAATCCATATTCCTTTGAGGGTTAGTTTGTAGCTAGCGGTCCCGGTAGACTTCATCCTGCCCGGTAAAAATTTGTCAGTTGTCATTGTTGCGTTTTCTTATACTATTTCTAACAAATGAGCTTAATATTTTTTTTTTCTTTTTACTCGAACGTGATAAAAACTATGTCCTTTTCCTGGTTCTAAGCTACCTCCCCGCCAATTTTCAGCAACATCAGTTCAGCCGTTCTCGAGTTATAAACGGAGTAACTAACACGACTTTCTTTTATAAAGATATAGAAGATATAAGATATAGATTATTCAAAGATTACTTCTTCAGTAACCACTTTGACTTTGGCGTCTACATCCGATGATTTCTCCGCGCTGCTGTCTCGCTCCCCCGCGCTAAGCAGCCGCTTGCTGTCCTTGTCGCTCTCGCCGCCCGCGTGCCGTCTCTCTTCCTCCACCGACGAGGGCAAACGAGTTGGTTTCGATTCTATAAAATGTTAAACAAATTACGTGAACTGTAATATTTACTATTTACTACAATGTATCAATCAAAATTCGATCGATATCTGCGGTTGATATATTCGTACCAAGACGAGAAGACCAGTGTAGTAAGTGCAGCAAAACACAGATGGCTAAAGCAACATTTCTCTTGTAAAGCAAATACAAAAATGGTGGAAGATTTCATCGACTCTATTAGTGTCGCCTATTGTGTAATTGAAAAAAGCACGATAATTCGCGTATGTGTACTCGTAAGTATGTGTTCAAGTTCCCCCGAGGGGTCTCGACATTTTCTACTCTTGTCTTGGTACATATATCATTATCACGTAATAATTAATGTAGGTAAATGTACCAAATGCTAACAAAAAATCGTATTTTTAATTATAAATATGTGTAAAGTGACAGAAAAAACATAAAGAAAGTAGAAGAAGAAAGTGCCAAATAAAAGGTTACCATCTTTATCCCTAGCGCCCTGCAGCGCTTTCTCCCCGTCGTCCCCGAGCAGCGGGTTAACGTCAAAGCGCGCGTGGTGGGTGCGGGGCAAGTGGAACGTACTTTTGTTCAGCTTGCCTAGACAAACAATATTTACACTTAGCTTAGCCAATGTTGTAACTACTTCTTTATGTAAGGGAGGGCTTAAGAGATAGCCCTGTGTACTTTCGAGACCTTTCAAATTACGTAAGCACTATAGGCGGGGCGATCTTTGCTCTGCTTATTTTTAAGACATGGGGGTAGACCATCCAGATCCCCCAGAATGGTGATTACGTCTGCAGTTACCTATATTTAGTTTTTTACACAATGGCAACCCATTCATTGTCTATGCTTGAAAACAAAACGTTTGGTGATTTTCCCAAATAATGAATACGTTTAGATAATCTCTTAAAACAGAGCACTTGTCTACATTTCTTCCGTCAACCTATTTCGTTTCAGTGCGACTGACAATTTAACAATATGTTAATAGTTTTTTTAAATGAATACTATCTGCGTTAAGTTACCTATCCTAAAGCGTTAATACATGTCGTACGTGAAAGTGCCATATTAAGGACTTTTTGCTAAATATTTATAATGTTTTATAATGAGGGCCACCGCGTGTCAGAAATCCGCTAGATGCGCTAATGTAGAATGAGGTCTAGCTGTCATGTTCCACCAATGAGAGGCAAGCTACGGGCCTGTGATTGGTGGTACATGACAGCTGGACCTCATTCTAAACTAGCGCAACTAGCGGATTTCTGACACGCGATGGCCCTCATTGACTAAACCGCAAACTTTTCGAATATTACTACAGTCCTTTGACAATTAAGACTACACCGACCTGTCAATACAAAG
Organism: Polylopha cassiicola; assembly: GCA_038024825.1. NCBI lineage: Eukaryota > Metazoa > Arthropoda > Insecta > Lepidoptera > Tortricidae > Polylopha > Polylopha cassiicola. Next base: position 5,401,080 of record CP149044.1, on the reverse strand, counting down.
TCCCCACCAGTCCAATATCCGTCCTCACTATCGTCGTCTTGCTCCAACTCGTCGACCAACCCTGTGCCGTCTCGCTTACTCATCACCATGGGACTCTCGTCAGAACCCTGGTGGTCCGGTTTGAAGGCTTCTTCGATAGAATCGGGCGTTCTGGAAGAAAAAGCAATATGTATGTAGCCTAACTATGCTAAGTTTTTTTAGAGGTACTGTGACGGCTTTATCGCATTGGAATCATCATCAATACATAATTACAAATAGGATAAGTAAGTACATATATTGACCTCAGTAAAGTTCATTAGTATGTCGCATTGTTGTGACGGCTTGTCACAGACGCGTGCAGTACCGGGGGTAATGTATCGAGCCAGGGTAGGCAGTCCATACATTGATGACATTATGCCTATATATAGTATGCACGCCCTTGGCTTGAGGTTAATTTATGAAACGTAATGCATCACGAAATGTCAATTAATTGTCTCACTTTACCTGGTGAGCTTGTTCCCTGTGCGCAGATCGAAAAGCGGCGTGTCCAGCGCATCGACAGGCTCCTGAGGCGGAACAGTCGTCGATCTCTTGCGCTTTCGCTTCTTAGAATGCTATAAAATAACATCAGTTTACCATTTATTATAATACGATGGACTTATCTCAATGTGATGGGATGACCTCAGTATGATAGAGTGACCTTAAGATGATGGAGTGACTTCATCACGGAAGAATCACATTGATGTGATACAGTGACCTCAATATGATGGAGAGACCTCAATATGATAGTGTGACCTCAAGATCATGTCATGACTTCAATGTGATGGAGTGAGCTTAGTATAATAGAACGACCTTAAGATATGACTTTAATGTAATGGAGTGACATCATGGAAGAATCACATTGATATAATACAGTGACCTCAATACGATGGATTGACTCTCGCCATAAATGAAATTTATTTAACCCTTCGGCAGGCGCCATTTTGCTAATTATGAACAAGTGACAGTACTAGCGCGAAAAGTGACAGGCGTTCGTAACTGTCGGATGAAAATCCTAAATCAGATTATACTCAAAGACAGACCGATTATCTGGATAAATCGCATATAAGTTATCAAATAAATAAACGTCTAGTAGGTACTCTTTATACAATACTTCCCTGCATTAACATCTAAACCATAGTTCATTTATAAGTACCTAATAGGTATGAGGTATGAGACTAACCTTACTGCTCTTGGTAAGTGTGGTGACAGTGGGCGACAAAGGTTTTATTTCGACGAAATCCTCTATGATTATTCTATTTGGCTTGCCAGCCGTGGTCGGCAGCGCGGTCGACGACACCGTAGTATCTGTTTTGACACGTTTCTTGTGGCCTCTGTGGCGGTGGGACTTCTTTACCATTTCCTATAAGTATGAGGACCATTTTACTGTATATTATAAATATTTATACTTATACATATAGGTTTTTATAAGAATAACTATATTTACACATCAAATATAATTATAAAGTAATACATGTATTTGGAATTCTAAAATCTGAAATTTTGAATACATTATAATGAATGATACATAGAGAATTGACCTCAGTTTGATAAAGTGACCTTAGCATGAGAAACTGACCTGAATAGTAGTCTTTGGCTCAATTTCAGTGGTAGTAGGGGGTTCTGTAGGGATCTCTGTCTTCACTAGTTCTACCACGCGGTTTCGCTCGAAAACTCGTCCGTTGTTTATAACCTAGATTAAAGGTACATATTAGAATAAAATGAAAATCTTAAAGCAATTGCTAAATATGATAACTAACCACAAAAAAGTAGGTAGGTACATTTTATTCCAAGTGGTTTCATAAAAATAAAGTTATTATAACACTAGCAGCCGGCCCCGGCTTCGCCCGGATCCCTTTTTTTATAGCCTATGTCACTCGGGAATAGTGCAGCTTTCCAACAGTGAAAGATTTTTTCTAATCGGTCCAGTCGTTTAGAAGCCTATTCAATCCAAACAAACAAACAAACTTTTCCTATAAATAATATGTACAAATTCAAAAAATTCAAAAAAAGTGAATAGATATATTTCCTGTTTTTTGGTACCTAATTAAAAAAGTACACTTACCCGTATGTTATTTTCATTGAGTATAGTAACCAGATCCCTCACAAAAGTGTTGTTCGGGTACAGTCGGCGATGGGAACAGTGTATGTCGACCTCCAGGTGGTCCAGCGAGTCGTTCATTAGAGTTCGTTCCAATTTCAAGATGAATTTGTTCTTGTGGGACCTCTGTGGGATACTATACTGTGTTAACTTTATCATTTACAAATTACACTTTAAAAAAATATTTTTTGAGATAATGGTTTTGGGGTTTCCATTAAACCAATCTTAGATAATTTTAGATTTACAAAAATATCAAGAATTGTTCTATAATCGCGTACTAAATTGGCTTTCCTACTTTAACACAGCGATAACTAATGTATTTTAACTTTTTCATACAAGATCTCTTAAATTTATATATCACTAGCTTATGCCCGCGACTTCGTCCGCGTGGAACTCCTCCTTTTTTGCAGTCGGTTAAAAAGTAGCCTATGTCCTTTCTCAGGCTCCAGACTTTCTTTGTACCAAATTTCATTTAAATCGGTCCAGTAGTTTTAGCGTGAAAGCGTAACAGACAGACAGACAGAGTTACTTTCGCATTTATAATATTAGTAGGGATTAATTAGGTTTAAAAAAAAGTACTACATTTTCGCAGACAGTAATAAGGAACACAAATGGGTGCATTAAAAAAACTCAGAGCAAACGTGCATCAAACAGAAATAAACAATTTCAAGGGATTTAAAAGCCAAACAAATAATGATTTTGTTAAACTATTTACGCAATCATGTTAAAAAACATACCTATAATTTCATTACTTACCCAAAAGGCGCCATCAGATACACTACATAACAGAAACTAATAGATAACTTGAACACGCAAAGAAAAGTGGAACAGTGTGCAAAAAAACCAAAGTGTAGGAAAATAAAGTATTTATTAAACAACAAATAAACAGTCACACTCATTCGCCGCGTACCTTGCGGCTGCGTTTGTGATATTTCTTCTTCCGATGTTTATTTTTTTTAGATTTGCTCCGTGTATGCTGCAAAACAACAATGTATCATTACATTTTGGAATGAAACAACTATAACTGATTTTATTTTATTCGCTTCTAAAACTTTAGCGTTCTATTGTCGGCTCAGTCGTGCTACGAATATGGAACTGTAATGTCTTTGAAAATAAAATAAAATACGCGAATTAAATCCAAAATATTTGTCCAATTCCAAAGTGTAACCACTAAGGCATTGTAAATGGTACTACATAATATATTATTACTTAGAACATAATATACACAATATAAAACCTAAAGAGTTAAATAAAAAATATTATCATATAAAAGAAATTAAACTACAACAAACCTCACAAAAATCTGATATTCAAAACAAAATATGTCAATAGAAAAGACGTCACTAAAAATTACTACAAGTATGTTTGAAGTTGAAAAAAGGTAGACACAAGTCTACTTGTAATATTTTTTTAATATTAATTAGTTAACACTGATATCATGGTAAGTAACAGTTCGACTCACCACAGCATCCTGGCCCTCGTGGTGTTCCGTCTCTGGCGCTTCCGAACCTTCTTCATAGGACATCAGCGACCGCGACTTTCGACTAATAGGAAACACAATTACTTATTAAAATGAAAAAACAATAGTATACCTAATAACTTAGTGTCGGTATTCCAATATCAATTAAATAATTTATTTATATAGTTATAATATTTTTGCCTCACCGCTGTCCTCTCAGCTTCTCTATGTTTTCCACTTGATCCTCAGATAGTACGTTACCTGAAACAGGAATTTAATTATTGGCTACGTCGACCTTAATAACTATTTTTTATTAAAATTAATGTAACATAACATTATTTTTTTTATATCCGTTTATCTTTGTCATTTATTGTTGGATTGAGAAAAGAAAAAATACGTGTCCAATCATTTTTGGTAATTTACTTGATGGAAAAAATAGTTGTTATTATACCTAATGATATTTTTGTACTAAGACAAGAGTAGAAAAATTTTAGACCCCCAGTGGGATTCGAACCCACGCCTATGCCTTTATTAGCGGCAGCGTGCTTAACCATTACACCATAGGTCATCGAATTTCTCTACTCCTTTCAATTCGGTCTTTGTGCTTTAAATTTACATGCGAATTTTTCGATTCAGCGCCATCTGTGTGAAATGTTTTGCAACATTTAGCATATAAAATATCACTATAATTAAAAACGAATGGTATTGATCCAAAAATTATCAATCGAATTTCGATTGATAGATCGTAGTTAATAAAAAGTTGTTGTTATGTTTCTAAATAATAGTTTATACTGACTGGTCCACTCGTCGTCGATGTAGTCTATCCGCCAGCGCTGCGAGGGCCGGCCGCGGCAGGAGCGCGCGGACACGTCGCCGCCGGAGCGCGCGCCCCCCGCGTCCAGGCACAGCCCCGACGCCGCGTGCTGCACCTGCTGCGTGCCGGGGAGGAACCGCCATTGCTGAAGGAAATACAGAGGCTAGATGATTAGGACATCATTTAAAATTTATAGGTCAGATCCTACTACTATTATAAAGGCGAAAGTTTGTAAGTATGGATGTATGGATGTTTGTTACTCTTTCACGTAAAAACTACTGAATGGATTTGAATGAAACTTTACCACAATATAGCTTATACATCAGAATAACACATAGGCTATAATTTTTGACACTAGACTAGACGGGACGAACCTGAAGTCCACGCGAACGAAGTCGCGGGCAAAAGCTAGTGGGTAATAAAATGACTTAGCACGGATGTACCTTGAAACTAAAGATTACTCGCTTATGCACGCGATTTTGTGTGGGCACGATAAGCACCCCCGTTAACCTCCTTAGGGAGTGTGGGTTAATACACTCCCTAAGTAACGGTCACATTGTCATAAAGTTCAATATTAGTTGACGTTTTAATAATTTTCGACCTAAATGACATTATGACAGTTTATCCCTGACAATTTGTTACGAATAATCATGTGGCACATAGTTAAAAAGTAAAGTTCACCGTTTCAGTAATGTCAAATTATCAGTATTTTGTTAATCAGTGCAAACCAACAGGTTCTTAAGATACATTTTTGAAATTCTACTGTCTCCTTTTAAATAACAATAATCTATAATTAGTTTGTACATATATATTATTTGATTTCTAACTCACCTGCCCGCGATTTTTCTCGTGACAACTGACCATTATGACAGGTCGCGACTGTGCATCTGACAAGTCGGTAGAGTGATACCTGGAAGGTAACGTCACATCGTGAAAGAAATGTCTAAAAGAATATGGTAGAATAAAAAGACCTAGGCGTCTAGACAAGTGCCAATAGTTTTTATCGATTGTCTAGGGGCCCTAGGATTCCTCAATCAAATGCAAGATATCTTAAAAAGTAAATATAAGACTAGGTACAAAAATCAACAGGCACGTATAAAAAAAATCGTAAAAGCAAAAGAGTAGAAGGAAGGTTTCTCTGTGCTCCTACACTTCACATAAGCCTTTATTACAATACTGCCCTCGACTTCGTCTGCACACGATGAGTACTTTACACAATATCATTATTAAATATAACCTATATGTTATTCTGATGTGTAAGCTATATTATTGTAAAGTTTCATCAAAATCCATTTATAATAGTTTTTTCATGAAAGAGTAACAAAGATACATCCAAACATTCATCCTTACATGCATGTGATCTTACAAACTTTCGCATTTATAATATAAGTATGGACTAGCGTTTCGCCCCGACTTCGCATGGATCCCTAAATTTTTTCAAAACATTATAATATAGTCTATGTCACTCAAGGTGAACGTAGCTTCCCAACAGTGAAAGAATTTTTAAAATCGGCCCAGCCGTTTTGGAGCCTATTCAATCCAAACAAAAAAAGAAACAAACCTTTTCTTTTTATAATATTATTGTAGATAAGATATGTAAATGGTTACCTGGAGTGTTGTAGATCGGCGCACCTCTCCTCGTCTCTCAGCTGTCCGGTGAGTGAGAGCGAGAAGGTCTGCGTGGCCGCGAGCGTCTGCAGGCACGGGTACAGCCCCAGGTTGGTGGCCTCGCCTTCCCGCTGGAGCGTGTCCAGGCAGAGACCGGAGGGCGTGTTCTCGAACCTAAAATTTAAGGGTTTTTTGTAGACTTATATTTCTTTGACTGTAAATGTTTTGTATAATTTTATTGGCAAAAGATAAAAAGGGGTATGTTTTTGAATATAAAATGCAAGTAGGGTTTCCGTTGTAATAATACATATTTTTGAATAATTTACACCAATTGGTCTAGTTTCAGACTAAGAAAATAAAATCTATGATATTTAAGAAAATGCAAAGGGATTTTAGATTTAAGTGTGCGAAAATTAGAATCAGTCCTCCAATCATATGCCTATGGATAAATTATTAGCCAATACCTAAAAATATTGTTCTAACACATAAAAGTGAGTGTTTATTGTTCGGGATCATTAGTTGTCTTAAATTGCTTACACCAATAATGTTTAGTATAGTTTTAAAAGGCGTAAAAATAATCATATACATTGCATTAAAAGCTCACCTTCCAAAACCAGAAACATCTCTGATAGGAACAAATTTCTCCTTGTATATGTTATCTAGGTACCACTTGAAATTCTTGCAATGCAGTTTCTCTCGCAATATCTTCCTATGTGTGACGTCACCGATCTTTGGACTTTTCTGTAAAGAGCATTTGATTGGAATGAATGTATTAAAAGCACCACAACAAGCATAATTAACATTGAAAGGAAACAACTATTCACAAATTTAATTCGCGTATTTTTATTTTATTTTATTAGCTGACGTTTCGGATTCTTTACAGTTTCCATAATCGTAGCACGACTGAGCTGACAATAGTGTTGACTTTAGCGTTAGACTATTGTCGGCAATGTGTAATAACCGCGAAAGCATAAGAAATTTTTAAACATAATTAAATAATATAATTCATATATTTCCTAAACACTAGTTGGCTTACTTGATGTATTTGTATTTGCAAAATAGTCCATTTAAATGTTGAATGAAACAATAATAATAATTATATATATTTTATATTTTTAAGATTGTAGCAGCTAGTTAAATTTTATAATTTCTCTAATCTAATTTACATAATGTAAAATCATTTTAGTATCAGACTATCGTCAACATAAGCAAATACAATCACATACGCGAGTTAAATCGGTTATAGTTATTTCATTCAAATATTAATGCACTTGTGTATAGAATCAAATGCTAAATCAATATCATAGTATAAATATCAACTCACCCTCAAGTCAGGGCGGTGCAAATAGAACAGCTCAGCATATTCGTCCATCCACACTTCCGCCATTCTTGCTGTATTTATACCTAGAATAATATACATATAAATATGGAATCTAATAGCTGTAAATCAGAAAAGAACAGCAGCACCAAGTGGAAATATTATTCACTGTAACTTTAATTTTCTTTTAGTATATATATATATACAGTCAAACTTGATTAAGTGAGAACTGGGTAAGCGAGAAACATTATTAATGAGAGTTTACCAAGTCCCATCATTTTGCCTCACCAAGAGAAAAACATAAACCTGTATAAGTAATTTTGACGCGTCAAGTGAAATTGATACTTGCCCATACAACTGACGGATAATTCTCCGCAAAGATAGTCTTTTCAAAGCGCTAGTAAACACATCTGACGTGTAGAAGTACTTATAAACTAATTATATGTGATTTATTGGTGGGGGGTGCGACAGTTACCATGTGTGTCGGAGTCCGACGGCAGCCCGTACGGGTGGAAGGCGCGGAACACGTGTCCTACCCGGGAGCACGGGATCGTCTCCAACGTACCGCCACCTAGATATCAAATACATGTAGTTACAAAACTTCAAAAACGCCTAATACCTAAATACATAATATTGTACACTAATAAATATATTTATTTATTTGAAAACCAACAGCAATATAAAGTTAAGTAGACACCAATTACAGATTTTAACTAGATTTTCAAAACTGCATACTCGTAAGTTACTATGTCTGTCTATTACCACTTCACCTTTAAGCAGCTGAACCGAATAAGATAAAATTTGTCAATTTGATTATGAAGTATCAAAAAACTTCATAAGATAGTTTTTATCGTGGAATTCGTCACATAAGAAAATGAAAATGGAATTAACAATGGGAGTGTAATAAATTATCCAGTGGTATTATTATTATTCTATGCAAGCGAAAACACGATCAGGTATGTTTTACATAAAATTATAAATGTGAAGTTTACACTGCGATTTCACGATTTTTCACATATAAATACCGCTGAATTAACAGTATTATCATAGATATAGATTACATTAGACATAGGGCAATATCCAAAATAGTAATTGAAAGTTAATCGCACATCATAGTTAATAAATTCTATAAAATGAATAAAGGCTCACATTGCCAAATGCGAAAGCTGATCTCTAGATTCTCCCCGCCCCAGCCCGCCATCTGCTCGTCGTACGCGCCCAGCTCCCAATAGTACGAGCGCCGGATAGCAAACAGACCACCTGCCATAGTAGGGGACCTAGTCGTGAAGGTAAATGAAGATTAAAATATAGGACGGATCCGGCTCGAAGGACCATTTTCATATAAGAATCAGTATCCAAATAAAATTGATTAACGTTAACGCTTTGGATTTAATCAAATTGTTTATAATAATAATAGTATAATAATATTAATATATTGAGTATTGATGTAGTCGCAAACTAAACCAAGCTTGTACTTTGAGTATTTACTAGACAACGGATAAACATATAAATACATATAAGACATCCAAGTGTTTATCACACTGTCATCTACCTCTAGTAGGATTCGAAGCCACAACCTCTGATTTCGTAGTCATTATTATAATAAAATACGAGAAGAGACCAAAACAGAATAAACTATGCACTCACCAAGTAGGTGCTATATCCGAACCGCGGCGTTTCTTCTCTCGCTCCGGTATATCGATCCACGTGAAGTGCCCCATGAATGTGAACCCGCCAATCTAAAAGAGTAAACAGAATTATCCACTGAACCACCAAAGCACTTCATAGATTTACGCTTTGCGTCCGAAATTCCAAAAGGACTATTAACAAGGGAAGGTAACATTGGAAGAGCTTTAGAAAATGTACTGTTCATATTAACTTACAGTCAACGTCAAATATAAGCGACCGTGGTGCTCAAATATATCCTACTATATCTTAATATTCAAAAGTGTCAGTTGTTCCGGGCTGGACTACTCACCTGTACAGTCGACGTCAAGTATATGACCACACCATATACTTGACGTCGACTGTATAAACAGGTGAGTAGTCCAGCCCGGAACAACATCGAAAGAAACTAATGGATCGCTTACCCCGTAACCTCTCCACTGCGCGCACCAACAAAGGTCAAGTTTGTATATTTAATTCAATATATATGTATACTTACCGCTAAAGTTAATAATTATAAAACAAACTGTTAGTTCTACTACCAAAAGTGCTAAGAGTATTTGTAATTCTGCTTTGTGGCAACCTTGAAATACAGTTGTATTATAACAGAGTTACAATTGCATACAGTCTCCAACAAACTATAGTTAATCTAGTCTAAACTATGCCTGGTTATTAGTTATCTCAAGTTACATATACTTATTGAATTTTAATGTGAGATGGTGTGACAAAAAATGGAGTACTAAGTTATGAAAGTGTTAAAAATTTAAATATATACGCTGTGCTCTTATATTATTTACTTACAATAGAATTTATAGAGTAAGTATATAAAATTCCAAAACCATATTTACTGTACCATATCCGGCACTACATATGTAATCCTAAAATTTAAGTGTTTATGCACAATAGACAACATTAAGAACAAGGAATCTGTATAGATATGCAAGAGACGTCCATATAAATACTAATTCGTATAAAAACAATAAAGAAATAATAAACGAACATGATAATATATACATGTAAATTGAGGGATTTCTAGATTTCTACTAAAAGTTAAGGATTTTAGTAATCAATATTATTGTGCTCTTCAATGTAACTTTACAGCATGCGTGTAATATTTTGTGAGCAAATTTAAGCGTTATTACTTTCTTGAATAATCAACGTCCACCATTTTCCAAGTCACATGCTGAGTTAGCTTGTTAGATCCGTGAAATTTGAAGACTGTCGGCCTTGGAATGGTATTCGTAGTCGTTTGTTTTACTTCTCCTCATTTTATTGTTTTCCTCAAATTTCATGTTCCATCGACCAATAAACCGTTATGAATATTAGCTCCACCATGCAAACATCCAGATCCAGTGACAGTAGATATCGCAAGTGCTCGGTGTAATAAATATAGGAACGTATAGTATTCATATATAAGTAGATCATTGCTATCTTCACTTAATTCCTCCAAATTTGCCCATTACATTTCCTAGAAAACTAGCTTTAAAAAGTTTCTTTAACCGAACTGAACTATCAGACTAGTTCTAACTTTAGAGCCATTGTTAAAAAAAATGCATTTGTGTTATCTATTCAGTACCAGATCTGTCCAGCCACCCAAACCTAGCACATCGCATCCAACCTGAAAGAACTCAGCGGCGTCTAGCTTAAAACTGGTCTGGTCTATGACGTCAATGACGGGCGTGACCACAGCGTCCCGCTTGTGCTCTAAGCGCTGCAGCAGCGGCCGCAGCCAATCAGATCCCGGCTCGCAGTGCGCGTCGAGAAATATCAAGACGTCGCCGCGTGCGGCGCGCGCGCCTGTGCTGCGCGCCCGCATTAAACCTTGGCTGGGAAAATTGTCTATATATTTATAAGTCAATAAGACTTGTACTTTCGTATATTGTTAGTGTGCTTCTTTCATCAGTAGTGTTCGATACAATACATCCCCAAAGTGAGGGTTTCCCCAGTAGTTAAACTACCACCATATCGGTTTAATATTATTATAATGTACTCGATGTTATTTATTCGGTGGTGGTTAGCTGCTTTTTCAACTAAAAAGGCATTATTATGATACGTAGCTTCAAAATGACGATAATGTACACAATTTTCATTAAAATTCTTCATTAATGGATTTTCAATAAACTGCACATTTAAAATAAATCTAAATAAGGTACTTTGAAATGAGTAACACAAATCACATATGTGGACGTGCCCTAGAGTTGAATTGAAAATAAAGTCCAAAACAAGAAGTTTAAGACTAACATAAATACATATAGGCCCAAAATAAATGAAACTATGGAAGAATCTAGATTTCTAGACATAGTGTTGAAACAAAGCTAGTGCGACCGACATACAGACAGCCAAGTCAGTGCGGTATCGCAATACAGTGCGAACAGACATCTACGATAATATTATTGTATGCATGTTGCATGTTGTATTATAATTAATACACACTGCATTAATGTATAGAATAACAGTTTTTCTTTGTCATAATTTCTATGGGTGATATTGATGTAAGTTATAACCCAAATAAATTTGATGCAAAACATAATTAAGAAATAAGAATTGCGTGTTTAAATAATATTTTTAAAATTGCCACCAAACAATGAAAAAGAAAAATGGAATATAAAAAATTAACAAATCCCAAAAGGTATAGATAGCTACTAAATAAAGTACAAATTTAAACTGTCAACATACACAACGATCAAATCAAATTCTACTTTCAATTATAACACAAAGCACAACATGCATATTAAGGGTGGGTTTTTTGACCATTTGTAAACTTAACCAATAATTAAATAGTCTCAAAAAATGTGCCTCGTGAGCTATCAAGAGCATTTTTATATTTAACTATTGATAAAGAACTTGAGGTAACCAAAAACCCGCCTTAAGTATACTAAAGTAGATGTCGCTACAAAAAAAAACACCCGTTTCTCAGCACCTGGAAGAAATGCGACTCCTGTACGCTGTAGAAGAAATTTTGAGCGTTTATAACGTCTATGATGGGGACGAGGGCGGCTCGGGGGGCGTCCTTGAGGCGCTGCAGCAGCGGCCGCAGCCAATCAGTGATCACCTCGCAGTGCGCATCCAGGAATATAATAACGTCCGCGGTCGCGTACCGCGCGCCCGCCAACCTGGCGCGCGTTAGACCTAGCCTGCAGAAAGGTATACTTGTTGATGTTTTTTTTTTACGAAAGTGATTTTTTACAGTTGGCCCTGGGGCCGTTACTGCTCCATCGGCTGAATGGGAAGCGCTCCGAGGTGCGCTAACCCTGCCTTGTTGATGGTATCCCAATTCTCGTGCCACTATTTATCGTTATCCCTGCCTAATATTCACTTAAGGACATATGTGGTTGTATCCCCTAGTGACCACGAGTCATTTATATAATGGTTTTAGTCATTTGGAGAAGTAAATACGCAACGTTTTAAGTTTAAGTCTAAATCTAGAAAGTCTTAAATCTTAATAAAATGCACGAAGAAAGTCGTAATATCGCTATAATATCGACACAGCACAATAAATACAAGAAGGGTATGTACATTATAAACGAACGAGGTGACAAAGTAAAAAGCCAAACGTAGAAGACACTTGTATAAACATATTAATTTGTAATTAACGTAATATTATGTTGTGAAATGAAATCATTGAAATAATTAAATTCATGAAATTCTAAATGATCCTAAGACTAATTCGTAAAAACACTACGTTACATTAACTACGTCATCTGATCAAATTTGACCGAAAACATATCATAGAAAGTGTCACCTCAAAAGACTTGGTATTCTGTCCATACTCATATAAAAAAGTTTGAGTATTGATCATGTCTATGAGAGGCGTAGGGACAGCTTTGGGTGCATCTTTTATTCTCTGAAGTAGAGGCCGGAGCCAATCAGGCGAGACTTCGCAGTGTGAGTCCAGAAATACGAGCGCGTCACCTGTCGCAACTCGCGCGCCGGCCAAGCGCGCCCGTATCAATCCTGTACTGTAATTACAAGTACTTGATGGTAAAGAACGAAACTTAAACTCTGCAGACTTTTTTTCTAGTTGAAAAAAGAGACAAATTTTATGTTAAATTGAACCTTTAGTGTAACAGCATCCCAGAACTCGGGGAGTTGGGTGAGGTATAACCCTATATCCACAGATATAGAAGAACCAACTATGTAAAATATATAAAAAAAGCAAATGCAATCCTACCCGCATTGACAAGACCTACATTCTCCAAAACCCCAATCAATTCACCTACAAGACCTGGTTTTCTATTGGATCTGGAATATTTTTAAGGCACATATAACTGCATGGCATTTCACTCGAACCTGGCACCTAAATTTGCTATAACAAATAATTTAATAACACAACTACACATACCGGTCTGGCAGCCGCAGTATTTTGATGAGGTCAGGTGGCAGTCTGGTTCGTATGTAGTGGCTTAGCTTCCCTCTCAGTTCAGGCAGTGTTGAGTTGTCATCAACTAATATTATCTCCTTGAGGTATACAAATGGGGAATTTGGATCTTGACCTGGGTATCCTGTGCAAGAAATTCCAATATCGTCGGCGTCAGTGCAGGACCTTCTAACTACAAGTTTTGGCAAAATACTTATTTTTATGGAAATATTTGCTTGATTATATTATTTATTTTTTTCACTAAACTCCTTATTTATATCTTCTCTATATATGAAATAAAGCAAAATCACAAAAAAGTTACATTAAGTAGTTCGTATTGCTTTTAGGACAGTTTTGTTTGTCTACTGTAAAATTTACTTTTTTGCATTTAGAAGGTCCTGCACTGACGGCGACGATATGTAATAACTGCAAAGGCATCAAAATTTATTACATCAATTATTTTTTATTCTGAACACTCACCTAGTGTCATAAGCCGGTTAGTCTCTGAATCATGGAAATTAGCCTGACGGTACCAATGATTGTCTCTCCGGGCACTGTTGAGTACACTCCAAATTGTCCGCACCACCACTGAATAAGGCTCATTGTGGAAAATGAGGATAATGGAAGCTGACGGGAGCTCTGCATCATATGTCACGCGGGCACAAGCTGAATTGCGGAAATCTGCAGAGATAGAGTAACTAATCAGTTAGTATAGCTTACAGGTAAAAGAGAATTAGAAGTAAGAAATTTGTATGAATGGTATATATATATTGCTAGTGATAAAACTATATAAGTAAGTATAACATATGTACTGCTGTTCTTCATTTCACGCCAATTGCACATGAACTTCATTAATGTTCTGATAAGCATCCTGAGATTTTAATAAAATTATAAAAAGAACTGAGTTTTCAACAACTTAACAAGACTTAGCTGAAGTGTGAAATAATGGTTAAAGTGAGACAATATAGTGATGCTTAATGAAACGATAAGAATTTAATAAGAAAAAATGATGTAAAGAGTTCATTCCAATTCTCATGGTCTACTTATTATGTAAAACTGACTTTTTATAAATCTTAAGAGAGTTTTATCATGTGCCATTTCATGGTAATACTATTATAACAGAAAATTTTACATTTCTGTATATAAAGGCCGATAAAAACTGTAAATAATGAACATACCTTTCAGAGTTCTGTTATAAGCGATGCGATCGCTCAAGTACGTGTTCATGGCATATTTCTTTTCAGACTCTTCTCCTTTTGCCTTTTCATCGCCGCTGAGGAATGCAGCCTCACCAAGATCACCCAGCCCTGGCACAATTCGAGCCTCATCCTCTAGAATTTGCCTTTCATACTCTTCTTCCATAGGATCACTATACATGGCCGTAGCCGTCCTTTTTCCACCACGCCATTGTTCGAATAAACCCAATAATGTAATCACTAACACTAAGAGAATACACAACTTTGCCAAAAAATAACATTTCCGTATCGGTATTTGTACCATTTTTAATTCAAATTAATTTAACGGGACCGCGCCGCTCGCGGCCTGACGGTGAAGTTTGACGTTGACGTTTCGCCAGCCATGTTTATTTACAGTTTGATTTTTTAAACAGGAAAGGCAAACGTAAACAAGCCTTTGAGCCTTATCATTAGAAAAAGGTTTTGAATGTTTGTGTTATTTCCGGTAGAGCTAAATCATTTCAGAAGCATTTCACTATTATTGCATTCCAATTTAGATTTAACACTCTTTTGTTATATATTTATTTTTGTTATATCGAACATTAATTTTATTGTTTTATCAGGTACTTATACATAAAAATAAAATTCTTGTATTTTTAGAGACAGAACAGCGGTGTAAGAAATATTATTTATCCATTGATATGTTACTAATTATATTTAACATAAAATTAAACAAGATTTTTTTAAAAAAACGTGTAATTATATAAGTAAGTACAAAATACACTGTATTGCACAAAGAAAGTGGTGTGGAATGTTACATTATAGCTTACAACTAGAAAATAATCCTTTACAACAATAAATAAATACTAAATACTAGTTATATAAAAATATTTAAGCAATACTTTTCCAAAAGCCAGGTTGACAAACAATAATTATGAAATGTGGACACTAAAGTGCACAGTATTGAAATTTTGTACCATTTTGCAAAGGATAAAATCTGGGCCCAGAAAATTTATCAAAGAAACAGGAATTTAGTTTTTAAAACTTTGAATTAAATTAGTACTAGTAATTTCTAACTGATTACATATTGTTTATCAACATATTAAAAGCTCAAGCCAAGTCTTTTGCCCTAATTTAGATACATATTTTAACTAATTAGTACTGCTTTTAGCACTCTGTTTAAACTGCGCATCTAAACTACTCAACTGCGCCTTGGACAACTTCGCTCCTTTCATATCCAATACCTTATGAAACTCGGCCAAAGTGCATTCCGGGAGCAATTGCACAAATTGTGCAACAAACGCCTCTGCATTTCCATCTAAAGGTGCCATGACTAACTTCAAAATCATCTCCGCTTTCGTCATCAACTTTATAACAACTTTGGTATACGTCGCCGGTGCGGGCCTTTTCACTTCAGAGCCTATAGACGGTAGTTCCAACAAAGCAGTTTTCAACATATGCGTGTCTAACAGTAGTTGCTCCGACCCAACCGTTGAGATAGGCTTACATTTATATATATTCTGTATGAACTTAGGTATGAAGGAATTAGCGAATCTTATACAGAATTGAGTGAAATATTTTCTAGATGACGACAGGTTATCTCTTAGACTAGGGACTGTGTTTTTTAAATGCATTATTATTTGTGTCACGTATGAACTCTGATCGCCTACAGTGTCAAAATGTAACCACGAGATTTTTGTCATCGCTTGCAGAGCTGGTTCGCAGGCAGTTTCCAAGTCTTGTACTAGCAACTGAATGCAATTGTTGATAGTTTTGTGGAAGAGATCCTGTTCCGGTAATAAGTCTACCTTATCTTGAAGGTGGACCGCGACTTTTTCTTTTAATTTCTGTTCGAGGTGCAGAGTTGTTTCGAGACAGTATTCCGACGTAGTGATCACGCTTGTTATTTTTGAGATTTCTTGACGTGTGTACCTGCTGGGAAAAATTATACAAAAATAGTTAAAGGTTTACTGGTATAAGCCGTCTAAGTAGTAGAACAGACTCGTTAGTACTAATTCTGTCTCGCTGGCGGGATTAAAGACTGTCACTCGCTCGCCAGTTCGTAAATTAAAAAGGCGAACAATCAAAATTGATACGATTATAATTCTGAGGTCTCAGGAAAAAAGACTAATACCGTTTTTCAATGTGACCATATTATTATAACCCGTAAAATACTGCCGTCTCAAGCGCAAAAGCCGTATCTCTAAATTTTCTTCAAACTCGCTTTTACCGTACCTATACTTTGTACTAATAACGGTAAAATAGAACTGTAAAGGTTCAGTTACCTATTGGCTTGAGTGTTAGCAGCAAGTGTCTGCAAGTTGGCGACGATGCTGTTGGTAGCGGGAGCGGTGCGAGGCAGGGCCGCTTGTAGGACGGAGCTCGCGTATTCACGAAGGTATTTTGCAAATACGGCCGCTAGCTCTGAGAAGTAAATTAATAAATAGCAGGTTCTTAACGTCATTGTAACCAGACGCGACCAGTAGCTGCGCATGTTGGCAGTAGGCACTGTATACTTTTATGATTTTCTAGATGTGAAAGGAATATATGTATACGCTCGTGACTGCAATAAGTTAATCAACAGTTGCCGGGTATGAGAATTCTTAACGTCGTAAGGTTCAAATTCATCTAAAAACAAAAAAAAAGACTTGACCAACACGGTTTTTTTTATAGTCCACAAAGTCGATTATCAAATATGTTAAGACACGATTTTTTTTTTCTCAATAAAACAAAAAATGGCTAAAATAAGCGCTTCAAAAGTTGGAGGCTCGCGCCCCGTTTTTATTGTTGGATTTAGATCATAAAAAAAACGGCGGAATAATGAGTATTTCTATTTTTTAAGCCAGTCCATTAGATTTTCCTATAAACATCGAAGTTCACACTGATCATATGTTAGATAGCACAATATTAAAAAAAAACATATATAACAATTTACCTATCATAGGGTCCCCCGTGGACAGCAAGGCGCACTGCACCAAGCACTTCTTGTAGAAGAGGAAGAGGTCCGCGCAGCTCGCCAGCACCGCGCCCGCCTCCGCCGAGGACGCCGGCACCTCCTCCGCGTTGGAGGACTTCGCGTCCTGAGGTACGACGGGAATATAATCAAAACAAATGCGAGCCAGGCTCGAGTTCGAAGGGATTCGTACCGTACTGGACCAATAAATATCTTTAAATGTCAAAATCCAATTACCCAATCAATTAAACCCTCCGAAAAATCAAATCGTGAGCAGACAGAAGACTACATAGACTAAACCCTTTATAAGCATCACTTTTTGTAATTTTTCTGTTAATAATTTTATTAGTTTGCTGCTGGGACTACGATTTTCTGACCTTTCAGCATCCGAGGTGTTAAAAATACCATTACCAATTACCTAGATATATTTTGCTATCTCTACTCTATACCTACTTTCTTATCTTATCTATTTTAGAACAGAAAGAAGTTTCTTTCAATTGTAACATTACCTGAATAAATCTTTCCATAAGAGAGCTGAGGTTAGCGTCCAAGCTGTTTATATATAGAGACAGGTACGGCTCGAAACAACTGCCGATGATACCCGCCCAAGCGCCGCCCGCGCCTTCCGTCGGCTAAAAAAAACACATACGCACTGTTTTAATAATACTTAATAAAAAAAAACTCTTATATTAATATTTTGAACATGTTTAGAATACTATGTAACTATTACTGATAAGGGACTGACTGCAAAATATGTACTTACAAAGGCTGTTCTTGAACATTGAATAGTCTATACATATGTCTAAATATAGGAATATACATTTCTGTATTTGTATGAATTTGTCCATCACATTTAGGTAATTAAGAATATAATATGATTTTATTTCATTATAAACATAATACATAAACCATAATTAATTACTCCCTGTAATGATACAATTATGATTAATGCAAAAGAATAACCTATTACATATAGATAGATTCATATTAATATAAGATTAAAATATATTCTTTCTTTCTTTCTTTGTAATTCGTCCAGTATTAGGGGTTCATATACCTCTTTACCCTCCGCGTCAAACTCAGACGATTTGTCGGTGCTGTCTTTAGATTCCTCACTGTCCACCAATTCTGCACCTGATTGTACAAATAAACGAAATAAATTAACTTAATAAGAGGTAAATGTAATAGTATGTTCTAATTTGTATAATTATATATCCTCACCGTCGCCCTGGAACCTCTTGTGCAGTAAAGTCTCAAAGGCGTGCGTCTTCTGTATCGCGTACAATAGCAATTTCACGTCCAACTCGCTGCGGCGCGCCGCGAGTAACGCCGTCAGTTGGGTACGGGTCACCTGCGAATATGTACCTTATTACTTGAAGATAAAGTTTAGTTTCAGTCAATTTTTTTATGATTTCAATTAAAAATTTTAGTATTAAATCTTTCTCTAGGTAAAAACTGTTTTTACCGACTTATGTAAACAACCAATGTGCAAGTCTCTAGCCGTGACCTATATATAAATGCCTTAAATAGGTTCTTACTCGGCAGAAACGTTTTGCAATCCGTTCGCTAAGCCGCCAGTGCGGCGGCAATATGGTGGCCGTGCTGTCCTCGAAGGAAAGGAGATGCCGCTTCAGCCACGCGTAGCGCCGTTCTATGTGGGACAGCCACGCGGACTCCTGCTCCGGCGAGAATAGATGCTCGTACTCCTAAATTAAAACAGTGTAAAATAAATATTAACATTATCGTGATAAGGTCTGTATTTGAGGAGGAGAGGAACCACTGAAATGATTGTCAGAATAGCTCTAGTATCTACCTGTTGTTAATAAAACAATAGTGTCATTCTCACCTGTAACTGCATGGCTGTGAACCAGTCTATCAGATCCTTCTTTACTTTAGCGTCGAGCGAGTCCACGACACCACACGCTTCTGTCAGCGTACGCGCAGATATAGTGCTTGACTTGCCAGCTACACCAAAGTAAACAAGGTTAATTATATACTCATTTAGTTGTGATATTGAATCAAATATGAAATAGTAAGTCGCGTTTTCTTAAAAAAGTTTTTTTATTAGTCTGAGCATCTGTGGACTGTGATGACCTTGGCATTGGACATACTTCATACAATCCCTCTTAAGACTGGGTTACCTGTGAATGCTTCCTTGAAGTCAGCCATAATCTGTGTTGCCAGCTGGGCTCTGATTGTGTGCACCTGATCTCTCAGGTCATTTAGTTCTCTGATCTCGCGGTATTGTTCAAAGTGCTGTAACACCTGAAAACATATATTAGGTGAGTATATAAATCCATTATAATTGTTTTGATGTTGTCATAAAAAAATAAAATGAATGACATACCTGCATAACCGCCTGTAGTGGCGGTAGCAGTGCAGCATACTGCCTGCTAGCAGCCAGGGCTTGCAGCCTAGCAGCTGCTCCCGCTAGCATGTGGTAGTGATTCAATGCAGTGATTGCAGCAGTCAGGTTAGTCTTAGCCCGGTCTAGCTGTTTAATCTCTCCCGTAATCTCACGGACAGTGCTCTCACTGCGGGTTGCTTTCTTGTTTATGTCAGCAACCTGTTGCAAATTTAGTGTAGTAGAATTAGTTTAGATTAGTAACAAAAGCAACTAATAAAATATGACCATGCAATTATAGGCCACATTATCATGTTTACTGGACATATTTTTAATTTCTTCTTAATCATAACTATTACAATAATATCAGATAATACCACTATCTTATTATCAATCAAGGATTTAACTCTGTACAATTATAAATTACTATTTTTTATGAATATTTTTATCTGATATTTATATATGAAATAAAAATTTTTGCTACCTGTAGTGCCAGATCTTCAATGCACTGCCTGGCCTCCAAGAGTGCTTCATGTCCAGTTACCCTCTGCTCGGCCTGGTCTCTCACTAGTCTTCTGATGTCAGCTTCCACCCCTGCCAGTCGGAGTTCACAACGAGCCGCAGCTGACTCTACACCAGAGAGGGACTGTTCCGTTGGAAACACTCGGTTAATGTAGGCTACAGCATCAAACTGAAATCAGTAAAATATTATTGGACTCCTATGAAGCATCCAAATATATTTTAACAAGTGTTGGGAAATACTAACCAATTTTTACTAAGGATATGTAAGTAAATAAAAGAAATATTAGGTTTTTATTGTTATTTTTTACCACATAAATAACCATTAAGTCTAATAAGTGTGGTTCTAATAAGATTAATAAATGTAAATACAGTCTACAGTGACTGTGAGTTCTAAAAATGCTCTGGAATTCATTAATTAAACAAAAGTAAGCAGAATGATTGATAAGAAGATTATTCAAGGGTTGATGTTATCACTGTATCACAACAAATGCATAATATAAACAAAGAATTAATAATCTAACTAAATCACAGTTCTAACTTGTAAGACGACTAAATAATGCATTTTTTCGTTATTATAAAGAGTACCTCATCACTATCGAACTGGTCGACGCCACCCATGAGCTCCTCTATGCGGCTAGCGACAGACTCTGGGAAACTCACTGCCACTTCTGGCAGAGCCTCCTTGTCTTCCGCCGAACCGCCGTTTTCCATCTTTTTACGAAAAATTGGACTAAATCTACTGAAATCACGTATGCAACTTACTCGTCAAAATACCGTGCTGTCAACTTAAAGTCAACGCAACGTTTGGTTACTAGGCGATATTAATATTAACTGTTTAAATTATTTTCTTGTTTAGTTTTAGTATCGTAGATACATATTAACTTTATATCATTGGAGTAATTAAACTAAATTTTTGTTTTGCTATTAACCTTCAGTCTGTGAAAAGCCATCAACAATGACTACTCAGCAGGGCTGCCAGCAAAAATATTTCCGATATACGGTCCGTCCTCAGCAATTATACGAAATTACACTCCATTATACAATCCAAAAAATAGTGAACAGGGGGGGGGGGGGGGGGTGCAAATGGAAATGTTCAAAATTGGGTTGAGGAGAGCAAGTAAGTAAGCAGGTCATGAATAAATTGAAATATAGAATAATTAATTTAAATCTACAATTCAACAAATACTGAAAACAAATGATGTTGTCGTATTTTGATGTATTATAGACATATAGCAAATTACTAGCACTAAGGCATTCCATCTCAATAAAACTTTAGCGTATCTATGTGATGAGAAATAAAAAAATAAGTTAGGTTTAGGCGCCTTACATAACACAAAAAAAGAAAAACAGCAAAAACACAAGTGTGCCAACGTTGAGAAAAAAACCTACAGACTTCACATCAAAACACGTTCAACGGCAACGACAATACGTTATATTTTGTCATGTTGGTAATACGTTCATTTCATACTAAAGATTCCGCTTCATACTCTCCGTGCCCCGAGTATTTTTTGTATCCAATTATACGAAATGGGTCATTATACATCTAGGATACAATTTCACATCAAATTATACACGTTTTGTATCAAAAGATACAATCTGGCAGCCCTGCTACTCAGAGCAATAATCTAATAATCTGGCAATCTGAATAGTAACTAAACAAAACGCAACTATCTGACATTTTAGGAACATAATTCAAAAAACTTAGAAGGTTGTTTATTTTGCGACTGATTAGAAATAAAAAAATATTACCGACATATATATTTCGTTTCTTAATAAAAAAAATAAAATGCGTAAATTTACGATTTATTTTATGTTAAAACTTCTTTTGCTATGATTCACTAGAATTATAGTAAATATAAAACGCTTTAATAAAGTCAAGTGAAGTGACACTTGACAGATCGTGGGCCGACGGACGGATGTGCGGGCGGGTGACGATCGTGCATTGTTTTCGTCAATCGTCAGTTCACAGTTTAACTTTGCCCTCCGCTTGTGATCGTCGTAAACTGCGGAGCACCATGAGCGACGACTTAGCGCCGATCTAAATAAACTAATCTATACTTTTAAACTCTTTTACTCTATCAGTGTTGTGAGACTAGTGAAGTGCAGTGAGACAGTGACCATGGCTCGCCTTACAGAAGAAATGGTGATAGCCCGTTCGAAGCAATCTGACCTGTCTTCTATAAAGAAGCTGAACTGCTGGTGAGTTCAGTTGCTACGATTAGGGTGTTATTAAGGGCACGGTGCGTAAATAATTGCGTTCCGGTCGCAAGTCGAGCGTTGCCCTGGTTCCTATTGATGTAGTCGTGAGATCGCACAATGCTCTTGAATTTTTTTGCTGCTCGTGACAGTTTCTCGACATAATTGACAATCTTATAAGATTCATATCAGACTGCAATATGATATTTACTGCACTAGGTTATTGGTGTCTTTCGAATAAGGCTAGGGGATAAACTTCTGTATCAAATGTGGTTATTATGATTCATTCTGTAAATATTTGGTTTACTGAGAACAGCTGTTCTGTGCTGTCTGGTCCATTGTTATTGTATATTCATAAAACCATTTTAAATCACATAGCTATTATGGCTAGCTTAGAAATTTAATTATTAAATTATAACTTTATTTTATTATTGTAATGATATGTGTGCAATGTCACAACTTTTATATCTACATAATTGCAATACAGTCCATAATGGACAAACTGAATAAAATTTGTACCCATATGTATGTATACATATGGGTACAAGTATTCAGTTTGTTTCCTAATATGGTGTTAATTAAACTATTAAGTAGTATATTTTCCAATCAATTTTAATTGCTAATTTAATTGTAGTATTATTCTAGATAAAAAAATAAATATAAATACTCAATATAAATTTATGATTTGTACTTCTATATTTTTATCTATATTTATCTGACAATCAAATCAAACTGAATCTTTATCTAGATTAGAAAGTGACATCCTCAAGATATCTAGACTAGGTAATTCAAAACATTAATTAGTCAAAAACATATCTACAATTACCGCCTAGAATCACTGAAATACAGCTCCTATTACCATAACTTTAAAGCTTAAAAAGCATGTTACAATAGCAGTTGATGTTTTAGGTTGTAGTAAAATATGTTTCATTTATATTATGTAACATGATTTCACTTTCAAACAGGTTTGATGTGTGATTTGAAAGTGTGTTTATGGCTATGGATGAATAAATTAAGTACATAACAATTGCAGTTTTTTATACCAATTTTTATTAATGAATGTATTGTACCTACCTATTTCCACATAAAATGTTACACATGTAAGTATCAATTATGAAAATAGTAACTGTTTTTTTAACTTCTTTAACAAAGCTCTTCCATCAAGTTTCCATTAAATATTGTTAGCATGTTTAATTTTAGTTCCCTAGAGAACTTATGAATTAATTTGGAACATAAATGCAAATTTAACAGTCATCATGAATATTTAAACAACTATTCAATTAAATTTTTACTCTGTTCCCAAGAATACTCGAGCACATTTTTTTTCATTTTATGCACTAATTGCTCATAATTGAAATTTATGATGGAAACAGGAAGTTACAAACAGTCTGACAACTGTAACTATGTAGTTTGTCTTGGAAATACATTCCTATTTGAATTGAAATTACACAAAAATTGATAAAAGAGTACTGAGACTTGTGTCTACATATATATAAATAAATACTTACACTCTTAGTCTCTTAGTCAAGAAAAGCACCACCATTATAGGAATGTTGTGTGTTTAGTCTCCACATTAACTTGCAATCATATTGAATTTTTGTACCATTTTTGTAAGGGCTTGATCATTTACAATATAAGCATTATTCTACAAGGAATGGTACAATATGCCATAACAAGGTTAGCAAATATATGTAATATTAATATGTAACCCTTATACCTATTTGTTTGCCAGAATAACAATCATAGTTACTTAAGTGTAAAATTTCTGACATGCTGCACTGGTGAAACTCGGATAACATCGCGCCCCGGTGTTCTAAGACCTTTATCATGTATGTATGTAGATACCTATTTTACTATACCTACAGTTGTTGGTGGTGATCTGCGGCGCCAAATAAGCATATTCCTTGTGGGCGACGAATAATTATATGACCTTATTGAGTTAGATGCCTTTATGTATGTTGCCAAATCCAACAATGATCATTTAATATGTTTTTGTAGGCATAATGTTCCTCATTTATATAATGATGCTGAAAATTAAGCAGGTAGGTAGATAGAAGAGATAGATAGTAGGAGTCGATCAATCTAATAGACATAGTGGATAGACTACCTCCGTTGCAATATTTCACTATTCACCGCCGCGCCGTTACGTCGACTGTTTGCCATTTTACCTAAAAAATTGAGCTTTCTAAATTCCATTTCAAAAGGAACAAAGGGCTCGGTTGCTTCACCTCTTTATTGTGATCGCTGATCGCTGACTTGTCAACGGCCGACTTTCCGATTCAATGCTATTTACTATATTTTACTGACAGGTTGCCCCGTTATTACATAAAAATATATAGGTAGGTATCTACTACCTATATATTTTTATGGTATTTAGTTAAAGTATATGAACCAGCAATACCATATAAGGTTTTGGTACCTCAGTGGGCGCAGAATATGGTAACGAAGAAGGCGTACGGACTCAGCGAGATTGCGCTTAGCCGCTTTTGTCCGCAGTTTATTTACATTAAGGTTATGTAGGTTTAAAATAGTAAATTTAATCTTTAATTTATTAAATCAGTCTATAGTTTGATTTTAGAGAAGTATGACAACTACTGAACTATCCCAAATAGGTTCACTTACTTACTTACTTATCTCAAAAAAAAACAAATCGGAATCTGCTCTTTATTTGGCCGTATATTTTACTCAAGAAGCCGAACAGAATCGTGCCGCATGCTCGTAAGTAAATACAAAAGACAGTTTTGTCAGTAAATAAATGTAGAAATGTAGTAAAAACTAATTTCGTAGGCTACGAGTCGAGTAGCAGATAAAGGAGTAGGAAAGTAGGTACTTGATGATTACATGCACTGGCTCCCATAAAAGCTATGCTAACGTCTTCCTAGAAGACTTGATGCATCGTGATTCGTGACGGCATAAAATGTTTATTTATCAATGCAAATGAAGTTACGCATGTTATAAGTAGGTTTCTGCCTACGCATTACAATAACAAATGTTTACTTGTTATTCTTCTCAAGGAAATCTTATCTAACTAACAGAGATAGGCTCCACAAGTCAGACATGAACGCATATTTTGTTTTACTGTTTTAAAGTCGTTACTTGCGGACCTACCCAGCTTCGCACGGATTCTTAACTTTTACAAAATATTCTAGCCTATGTTTATCTGAAAGTAGAAGAATGTTGCTTTTGAGTTTATTCGTTACATAGTATAATAATTTTTCCTCTTTATAATATTAGTTCTTATAGATTTTCCATTGCTATCGATTGCGCGGGGTTTAGTGGAAATAAGAATATGACGCTCGACCCACGCGGCCACGTTTGCTTGACTGTTGTGGCAGCTGCGTGATGCATGTGCAACGTTAGTGGGTGTTAGTCAATAAACGAATATTTAAATATCCTGTGATAATAAATACATATTCACTATGTCCTAAAGTTCCTAGTGAAACCTAGAAAACGGCCAAACATTACTACATAACTAGACTAGAAATCCTTTTTGAAAATGATGTTGTCAATTTCTCCAAGTCATTTACTTTCTAGTAACTGCATCATATCATTATCAGTTATCTATAAACCGTGACATTGATTACATCTCGAGAGTCGAGAGATATCAGTAAGCAATGCAGTAAGATTGCCTTATCATTCTACATATTTTCCCGTATATCAGCATTTTAGTAGGCAGTTCAATTAGAAGTCTTATAAGTAATTTATTTTAAACTTAAATTCAGCATTCCTTGCAATCGGAGTGAGTCAGAGTCTGCTGTTACTGCCTACGGGCTGCTGAGTCAGCCCTTCCTTTTGCTTGTGGCTTACTGTCTGACCTTTTATGATGATAATGAACAAGCTGCTTTCGAGCCTTTGTTTACAAATTAACAGTTGCCGCGAAAATAATTTTAATTATTGTGGACTTATGTTGAATATGGCCGAATATAGTCAACTAATATAAGTAATTCATTTAAGCTGCTTAATTTTGAATCCTTAAAGATATCTTAACAAATGTTCCTATATCTATTAATATTTTCACCAATATAATCGCGCAAGTTCTTATACTGTATGTATATTCATTGAAAGTAAATTCATACTTACTCCAAAGTAGGTAATGAATGAAAGGTATGCACGATGAGAAGTAAAAGCTCATTTCGCATGAGCTATCGAAATATTAATGCCAGTCAGTGCCTACCATGACTGCATGAATACTTATGAGAGCGCCTCATACTTTTCCATTAAGCTTATTCAAGTTTATTATATATATTCTACATTGCAATTGAGCATAGAATTTGTATATATGCCTACCTCGTCCAATACTATAAAGTGTAGAAACCTAAACGAAAATATCTGGTATAGCCTGGTATCATGCCACAGCTTCAATTGTCTCAGATGCGACCATAACATCTGAACCATGACGATACTCCGTCATCCAGGCGTCATGGGGCACGTCATGGACCATTAGGGATGATGTAATCTACTATCCGAGGCCAGGACTTGCTTTGTCAAAGTCATGGCCAATGACAGATGTTATTTGGAACTGTCAGATTGTTTCGAGTCAGAAGACAATATCATAAACCACGACGCCATTAGGATTATTTTGATCGAGGTGTGACGCAACGAGGAAACGATCTTTGCGATACACTCGCGACATCGCGGCATCGATAGCAATATGGTTGCTTTCATTGAAATGAAACAAAAGCAGTTTTAAGCTGGCCCGTTTGATAAAGGAGTATATTTTACCCTGATTTTTATTCCGGACTACTTTGTGTTGAAATGAAGTCTTCGTGCGTAATCGGAGTCTTATTTGGTAGATAGTTAATCTGTCGCCACAGTCCGCAGCAGCCGCATTATGTCGACGCGTAAACAAGAATTGTTTGTCGAAATCTGATACTACGACTAATAATATACAACGAAAAGAAAATAACTTAAAATAATAAATACAAAGAGTTTAGGAGAAAATCAATTTGTAACCAGGTAGGTTACATAGGTATTTTATTTCATCATTTTATAGAAGTAGAGCCGAACTATTTAAAAAGTATATTTAAAAAAACGAAAACCAACAAAAAACAATAGCGCACTGAAAAGAAAAAAATAATAATTTTGTCTTTTTTATAGCAACTACTATTTTAGTTGTAATGCCTGTTATTTTTGAAGTAGGTGCCAGTTGGTGCAGCAACTCTTCACTAAGGTGCTTAAGTTTGTTTGAGGCTGGCACCGACTCCAAAAATATCAGACATTACAACTAAAATAGTAGTTGCTATAAAAAAGACAAAATTATTATTTTTTTCTTTTCAGTGCGCTATTGTTTTTTGTTGGTTTTCGTTTTTTTTCGGCGGTTAATTTTTTTTATTAAAAAGTTATTATTTTATAATTTTCCGAGGCCATAATTTGTACAAATTATTACATGCTTAATTTTGAATTAGGTACTTTTGAAATAGCTACCTACCATGTTTTTGCTATTAACTTTTAGTGAACAGTAAAAAACCCCCATTTTCCCACCCTTAGGGTAGGTTTCTTTTTTCCAAATTTTTATGGGATCAAATTCGAGGTATGCCCTATCCAATAAAAAAAGAATTATCAAAATCGGACTACTCTGTAATAAGTTACGCGTGGTCATACGATACAATCGGTGCGTGAAAAATTAATCAACCCCTCTTTTCCTACCCTTAGGGTTGGAATTTTCTTTCCAAATTAAAATGGGACCAATTTCGATGTATACCCTTTCCAATAAAAAAAGAATTATCAAAATCGAACCACTCTGTACAAAGTTATGCGTGATCATACATAAAAAAAAAAAAAATATACGCGTCGACTTGATAACCTCCTCCGTTTTTTTCGTCGGTTGAAAAGACAGATCACTGAGCATTTATAGATCGGAACGGCACACGTGTTGACATTCTTCAACTATTGTAGCTATACCATCTTAAAAAAATGTCTTCCAGTCGTGTTATTGTTACAATACAGTATATTCGTTAAGCCAGAATCTGTCTAATCAGTCGTAATTTAATAATTTTAAATTAAAAGCAAACAGGTAAGTATACTACTCTTCGCTAATCTAAGAAGGGGTTAGGTGTTTCAGCTAGCAACCTAAATAGTAGCAGGAAATGAGGAAAGTGAGTCAACCCCACACTAGGTCGGTTGGCGCCGTGCCACGAACACCCTTCGCAGAGACTGTGCAAACTGAAATACTTGCAAAGTTCAAGATAAATTTAGACCGAAATAACTATTTGTCAGATGATTAATCATAAAGAATCTTTTTGGAATGAAACAACTATAAACGGATTTAACTCGCTTATATTATTTTATTGGCTGACGTTTCGAATATTTACAGTTCCCATATTTGTAGCACGAGCTAACGATAGTGGTAAAGAGAGTTAGTTGTTTTATTTCAATGTGTAAAAACCGCAAAGGCATTAGAAATTATTATATAAAGAATCTTGTTTAGATTTATAACGAGCTTTTTTTATAAGGTTCAAGGAATCTTTGCTTTTGTATTTAGGAGCATTATGCACTAATAACTAGGTACCTACCTATGATACAATTAAAGTAACCACAAATAAGAGAACAGCCGAAGATAGAGCAAAGTGGCGTGCAATTGGAGAGGCCTATGTCCAGCAGTGGACTGCGACGGGCTGATGATGATGATGATGACAAATAAGATACAGTGGTAGCGTGTCGCCTCAAATATATAAAAAATAATTAATTAACTGTTAAATGCATTATCAGACAAACTAGTTAATTAATTGCTAAACTCTTCTCCAATTAACCCTAATATGGAATATAATTAAACGCTTGTTATACAGGTAATTTCAGAACCACTTTTCACCGAGAGTTGATGTCTACTTAGTGCTGAATAATAATACAATTACAAGTCTACAAAAATAGTTTATCTTCACAACATTGTTTTTAAATAGGTTTTATATTTATTTGGCTCATTACAAACTGTTACCAGCATATTTGCCCTACTTTCGGAACGGTTGCATAACGTATTCATTTGATAATGGCCTTTAATTACAAACGTCAATTTTATTTTTCAAACGCTCTCAGAATATCCTCGTCGACAGACAGAGGAAGCAGGTGCCAGAGTTATTTACACGCAATGCAACCAAAAAATATCGAATAGAAGAGTTCTTCATCAGTAATTAAACTTTTTGCGGTTGTAACCGGGTTACACTAAATAAACACAATCGATTTTGATATCGTTACTTTGAAATAAATTGTCTTAAAACGGTGAGCTAACTTTGACCTATTGACGTAATTGGTATCGATTAGAGTCGTAGAACTGTGGAACTTGACTGACGGTTCTCTTTACTTTTTTAAGTTTTCACTTATCAGGTATTTAAGGTTCGTTTGTTATTTATGGTTTGGCTTGAGACTGATAATAGCAAATGAAAATAAAATGTGGGTACAATTCGTGGTTGAACGCATTAATATGTAATTGTAATGAAGTTAGCTAATAGTTTTTGATTTCTTGATATAAGTATAATAATTTTACAAGTTTGTATAACAATATAATTATTAGGTAGGTATAATGAATTTGCGGTCCACCAAAAACTTATACTTACTCGTTTTCATAAGTGGGATATAAATTAAGAAGTGTCTCTAAATGTCTGAGACAGTTAGAAATAAATCATTTTTCATTTAAAGGTGGGTTTGACCAAAGTATAGTAGAAAGTGGGTCAGTATGCAAAGTTCATCGATCAACATTGTTGGATGATTCCCAACGATTAGCGAAAACAAGGGGTCGGCGCCCGCGCGGCCTCGCAGACCGCACGGCGACCTGCCGCTGTCTATCAGCTGGTTCCATTGGCTAGAATACGAATGTTTTTAAATAAAAGAATAACAAATCGACTACAACATACTACACTAAGTCATAGACAACATTAGTTATAAACAAAATATTCTTAAAGTTGGTATGCGTGAGCGCATAGTCTTGTAACCATGTCATGTAAACAATGGTGCAGAATTATATTTGATTTAATTGTTGCCGGTCTTTCCTTCACTGCTATAGCATAGTTAGAATCTGTTCCGCTGGACAATATAATGATATAATTATTTAGGTCTCCTTTATCTTAATAATTTCTGATGCCTTCGCAGTTTTAACTCTTTATTTTGTTACCTATTTATGTTAAGAAGTTTATTGCTGCAGCAGTTTTTCTCTGGCGAAATGTTCATCTGTCAATTAATGGTTCTCTCATCCTTGTCGCAGTGCAGGTAAACTTCGCTCGTAAACTGCTAAGTGCTGCTGTTTGTCCTGAATTACTTGGCAGTACCCTTAGAATAAAACTGTTCCTGTCTGTGTTTAATAATGTGCTTGCATTTATTCTGCACTTTACAGCGCTATATAAAAACTGGTCAAATATATTTACGGATCTTTTAAACTTTTTTCAAATTCCTATCGTGTGTTGAGCACAAACAGACAATATATATCATAGTCGCAATGTCAAAAATGGCGCAATCAAAAATATCTCCGGCATGTACAGTTCGATAAAATTATACATATTTTTAAGCGCTCTTTAATGATGGCCAGATTTTTATCAAGTCTATCAAATTCTAAATATTTTTACAAGATCTCGCCGTTTCCACACTTAAACAGTTGAGTCGCAAGTTGACGAAACCAGTCTGTCACGCTTTTGCACTATTAACAAGAGTTCCTTGCACTTGTCTTGTCATTACAGCGTCTACTCGCCGTGCGTAATTATCTGACATTATCATATGTTTATGAAGTCAAGTCGCATGTCGTGACAGCGTGTTTAGCGCTGCCCCGATGCCGTGCATGTTAAACGGGCGCGACTTGCCCACGCTGCCGTGGGTTTGGCATGATACCACAACATAATGCACTAATGAATAACCAACTATGCGAATATATCATCCACATATCATATTCGTTAACATAATTACTTAGGAGTCATTAATGTAAAGATTATTGAGATTTTATCGCCTATAAGTAATCTTATTACTAGGTGTTCCAAAGCATTATAGGTGTCGTGACTGTAAAAAGTAATTAATCATAAATAATATATCTACTATGCTAGTTATATTATAGTAGGAGTGTATGTATATTCACGCTGGAAGTCGACAGTAAAATATACCTAGACCAAGAAGTTTCTGAATTCTGTATATTACTTTAATTATATGCTACATAATATTCTACGTTGCCGCGTTGGATAGAATTTCGGATTCAAGCATAAAAAAATTGTAAATATGTAATTCTGTTAAATAATAGCGTTACGACACTGCGGGTTCTAGGTATCCATTCGATTTTTAATTTACATGTTCATTCATGCCTCTTACTGTAACAATAAACAGAATAACATTCTTAGAAAGTAATTTTGTTTTTAATTTAAAAGATGATACGGTAAAGTCGTTCAAGTATACATACATGTAACAAAAGCAACATATTTTTACAATGTCAGATAGAACGATACGTCGGCGTTTAATTCCCTCCTCTCCAGTTACGATGACAGCTTGACAAGTGTACGTCGTATCGTGTGGCGTGCACGGTGCGCGCCGGCGCCGCAGACGTATCGTTGTCAAACTGACTTTTATACTGACATGCGATGCGTGAGCGTGTGACGTGGATGCGCTATTGCGGTCAAAACAAGTGGTCTTGTTTACGTATGATGCTCTAACTGAAAACGGACCAAAGTACCCTATCTTCATATAAGATGCCTAAATTAAATACGAATGAGTGAAATAGTTGTAGTAGTTTAAAATAGTTATGCAGGTTTTTCAAAAACAAATAAATCTGCTTGTAAAAAAAATATATATCTGATTTGGAGATTAAAATGTTACGATATATCCATCTTTCAATCTGCATACATGCATGCTGCATGTCTACTAATATGACTGAATAATTATTAATATCTGATCTATGTTTACTTTGTAAGGAACATTTTTAATTTGGTGTCGCTAGTGCTAGGTTTCATAATATTAATATCTTAACTAGATGCATAATATCGTAGCTTTTATAAAAATGGATTCTTGACATTCTTAGTTGTTTGTATAATATCTGGATGTTAAAGATTTCGATGGATAGGTACCATGTGGCCACGGTGAAAGTATTAACATTAAACAAATTTGATTTAGTAAACAGATTTGTTCGTTGCACCAAATGGCAATGAACTTTGTTGAGAGTTAGGAAAGTTATGACGAGTGAAAAGCTTTCGTTTGAATTTATTAAGTAAATACGCTATTACTGGGTGTGAACCCACTCTACGAACCGCAGAAAGCCATCAAAGTAGTGGTGAATATTAATGGCATTTTGTATTTTCCTTTAGTAATAAATAAGTAAATAGTTAAGTTGGTATTAAGTATAGTTTTTCAAATGTTAGACTTTGGATAAATCCGTATTATCCGTACGTTCTAGAAGTAAGTAACATATGTGTCTAAGTTAGCACATAGGTGTAAAACTTGCTACGGGTCGAGGATATCGTCTTGATTCTGCAATAAATTAAATACAAGTAGGTTCAGAACTATTCATACTTATTACAATAATATGTCAAATTGGGAAAATGCAATGCATTTGAAAAAAAAAACACATGTCGTGATAGGATTAGTTATTTATATAGTTCTAAAGCCTCTCGTCGTATATTACCGTCAATTGACAATTTCACTCAAACCTTTCAAACCCTAAACAGGAGGGCGTGCCAACATGCGATATCGCTACTTAAAGAATTATATTTTATAACATTGTAATATCTACCTTAATTCTTCGACAATACGAGTGTTATTCGACATAGCCCTTACCTGTTTTTGATTTGCACGAACTTCCTGACAACCCTGACATGACAGCGCACAAACGGGTAATGGTAACCCTAGATGCCATTAAAAAGTTTTTCAACCTTAACGACATGCGTATAAAGTTCCAATTACATTGTTAAGAGTTTATAGAGTGAAATGGACACAAAAGAAAATTTACCTAAACATATGAAGTTTATAGTTCATTTTCCTGGAACCCATTAGCAGGTTATTTTATTTAAAATAATATGTTTAAAATTGATTCTTAAGACAAGGCATTAGGAGCGTGTTTCGATTGTCCTGGAGGTAAAGGTGATGGATGATTTTCGCAACAGGCGCTGCCGTGACGGCTATTAATGAGGGAATGGGAAATAGTGGAACCACTCCTTGTGGCTTGAAATATCACCTTTTTGATTAGAGCACACTTATAGTGGCGATATCAACAAGTAAAGTTTTCGTTGAAGTATGTTTGCTGATGTTATTATCATGTTATTGGAATATGATTGCCTATTTAGTGTGGTTGTTGGAAAATATTTCTTCTTTACCCTGTTCCAAGTTAATCTCTTGAGCGATGGAGTGGAGCAGCCGCTAGAAGTTTCGCGTAGGTTTTGATTCCCTTGCGAGTGTCGAAATTTACCTTAGACAAATTCTTTGTTTGTTTACACTTGCCCCTTTCCCCTTAACAAAATCTTACGCCCTTCGTCTTGACCAAATAGGTCAATATTGCGGAGTGTTGACGAGATCGATATTGTCGCTATATTCACTTCAAGGACATAAATCATATATGGATACAAGTAGGTAGTGAAACGATGTCTTGTAAACTCCGTAGTGCAGAGTTATTCCTTAATTTGACGTTACAGCTATGTGGAGATTAAAGAGAGATAGATATGTTGTAAGTAGGTACTTAAAGTTTTGAAGCAGTATATGGATTTGTTGTTGTACCTATTGTAAATGGATTTGACCTCAAACCGCCAACTGTTCGCCCTTCTCTATAAGCCTGATAAGGCTGCGGTATATACCGTGTGTTAGATTAGTGTTACTGGGCATTAGCATTTTACCTTGCAATGCTGTTGGGAATTGGCAGTACGAAGTAGAAAATCTATTTACAAGCCGTGAAGTTATAACCAAGTGGACGGATAGGTGACTAAGCAAAATGCGAAATCAATAATAGTAACTTTCTTGACAAGGATCATCAATAAATTGATACTAATACGACTATTGTATTGACGTATAATATGTTGTCGTAATCATAAAAAAAAAATCTTAGTATTGCCCTATGTTATAAACCCATGTGCAAAATTTAAAGTTTCTAATTCTTATAGTTTAGGCCCTGCGTTGATATGCCAGTCACTAAGTCAGCTTCTTTTATATATGTATAGATTTTTATAACATGATTAGTATGTATAGTTAGCATGTGTATAAGCCACAGGAGTGGCCGCACGTCATTAGAAGCCATTAGCGCCTCGCATTATGGTTGAGAGCTTACCAAAGTCTACATAAATACTTTCAGGCGAACATTATCTGATAAAATATTTAGGGACAAAAGTTTACCGCCATTATAAACCACTTCTTTTTATGTAAGTACAGTCAGCATCAGATATATCAAAGCGGGCGAGGTACTCAAATACATCTGAACAACATTAAATTTCAATAAATTCGTTACGGCAAATAAGGCCATTAATATCTGAACGTCCAATTCGTCACAAATATAAGAGCAGCAATTTTTCAGTATAATCTGGACACATAACAACGCAAAAATATCTAAACAGTACAAGTGTTCATAAATATCTGAACACTTAAGGAAAATATACCTTAAGTCACTGACATATAGTTTACATTCTATTGTACAGATGTAGTGAATATTCTGTCTCATGGTATCATTACTAGGTAAGCAAAGCAAACGTGAATTGCGACGTTGTCATACTTACTATTGTTTTCTGTTGCCAAACTTCAACTGTCACTGTTTAGTTCGTATCCTATTTAATTATGAAAGAATATTATGGTCGTTGACAAGTCGTTGTCAACATTGGTAATCAATTTTCGTCAACCTGATAATTGATTGCTTAGCCTCATGGTTTATACGTCGGATGCGCGGTCATAGAACGCGGCTGGTTTAAGTTCGAGACCAGGGAGAATTTGTGTTTTTTTTAAATTTTATTCCTTTTGTATTTTTATTCAGATCTTATTTTGTATTGAAGACGTCGGTGAGACACTTCCAAGACTAACCTTAGTTAAATTGTGTATATTCTAGTTATAGTTTATTTAGTCTATGTAAGCTGCGTTTTGTGTAAAGTATAAATTATTATGGTAACCAGATGATGAAATGATGAGACATGATGGAGCTTAATTAATTACATACTTTGTCGTTTAATTAGGTACGCAACAACTTCATCAATTGTAAAAGTCCGTAGGTAATAAACGAACTGCAAATACTAATACGAGTTTCGATTCTACGTATGTCCTTCTCCGAATGTCCTGCCACCGTATTAAAGACTATAATAAAAGAAGAAATAAAAAATAAAAAATCTTAAAAAACTTGCGACAAATAAAATTTTAATATAGCAGGTAGCCTAATTTATTATAGAAATTAAAAAAAGAATAATATATGTCATATTTCCCATCCGTTAATGAAAATAAAATGCATGTGGACCAGTCGGATTCGATCCATGATGCTCGGTTTACTAAGCGATATCTTACGCATTAAGCCAAGACAGTATTATTTAGATTGTTTGAAATTTATAATAGGTATATGCGTTTGATTAGAGCCTAGTAATGATACCACGAGACAGAATATTCACTACATCTGCACAATAGAATGTAAACTATATGTCAGTGACTTAAGGTATATTTTCCTTAAGTGTTCAGATATTTATGAACACTTGTACTGTTTAGATATTTTTGCCTTGTTATGTGTCCAGATTATATTGAAAAATTGCTGCTCTTATATTTGTGACGAATTGGACGTTCAGATATTATTGGCTTTATTTGCCGTAACGAATTTATTGAAATTTAATGTTGTTCAGATGTATTTGAGTACCTCGCCCGTTCTGATATATCTGATGGTGACTGTACATCTATACTAATATTATAAAGAGGAAAGGTTTGTTTGTTTGGATTGAATAGGCTCCAAAACGACTGAACGATTTGAAAAAATCTTTCACTGTTGGGAAGCTACACTATTCCCGAGTGACATAGGCTATAAAAAAGGGATCCGTGCGAAGCCTGGGCGCACAGCTAGTAGAGTATATAACCACAAACGTTTGATAATAGGTTTTGCAAATGATTTTCTAGGTTGCCTTATTTCATAAGCACCTCATAATCAGCATGTAAGGAGGTCAGCGTCTTTTGTGTTATCGTTATGTCAAATATTATGCAAAATTAAAAGAGACGATAACAATGGTCACAATGCGGCCGATGTAGTGAGTGTTGTGACTCACCTGAGGTGTATCTGATTAGATTGTAATAATGACGACGACGGTATCGCATGAATATTTTACATTGCTGTTTCAATATCTATGTAGGTAAAAGAACTTAGTTCAAATAATTTCTGATGCCTTGGCGGTTATTACACATTGGAATGAAACAACTGTTAACGGATTTAACTCGCGTTGCGACTTTAGCATTAGACTATTGTCAGCTCAGTCGTGCTACGATTATGGAAACTGTAAAGAATCCGAAACGTCAGCTAATAAAATAAAATAAAAATACGCGAGTTAAATCCGTTAACAGTTGTTTCATTCCAACTTAGTTCAAAGTTAAACGTTTAAATCAGTTAACCATAGATATAATAAGTTTTTCTATAGGTATGCGACAATTTGTCCACAATCTAATCAAGTTAATAATTTTTGATGCCTTCGCTAGTTAAATTCGTTCATAAATAGTCGTTTCATTCCAATGCGTAAATAAGTTTTTAAAAATACAATTTTAAGATTTTTTTAGACGATGGATTTTTTTAGAATATACCATTTTTAGGTGAATCGTCATAATATACAAAACTAGCTGTCCGCCCCGGCTTCGCTCGGATCATCTTTTTTATAGCCTATTGACATAGGGAATAGTGTAGCTTCCCAACTGTGAAAGATTTTTGAAATCGGTCCAGCCGTTCTTGAGCCTATTTGAATCCAAACAAATAAACCTTTCCTCTTTAAAATATTAGTATAGACAAGCTTTATTATAAGATTAAAAAAAAATCATTGCAGTTTTTGAAGACATATTTC
The DNA here is from genome assembly GCA_038024825.1 of Polylopha cassiicola. Classification (NCBI taxonomy): domain Eukaryota; kingdom Metazoa; phylum Arthropoda; class Insecta; order Lepidoptera; family Tortricidae; genus Polylopha; species Polylopha cassiicola. The sequence continues at coordinate 5,363,611 of CP149044.1, read as the reverse complement.
TTGAAATAATTTAGTAATCTTCTCTACTAGCTGTGCCCGCGACTTCGTCCCCGTGGAATAGTAATTCTTCATACAGGCTTCATATTTTCCCCGTTTTTTACACATTTACCACTGTTTCTTCGCTCGTATTAGTCGCAGCGTGATGTTATATAGCCTAAAGCCTTCTTCGATAAATGGTCTATCCAACAAAAAAAGAATTTTTCAATTCGAACCAGTAGTTCCTGAGATTAGCGCGTTCAAACAAACAAACAAACAAACTCTTCAGCTTTATAATATTAGTGTATTAGTACGAGTATATAGTATATTAGTATATAGATAAACTAATTGAAGACGCAGGTATTCCTAGAAGAAATGGAGTAATCTAGATCAACTCATAGGTTTTAGTTTGTCTAGCTGATTTGTTCTACAATTATACTAGAAGCGTCAATGTGCGCAATCCATCCTAGTTGAGAGGTTATTGACTGCAGAAAGTGAAACCGTGCTGGCTCAGGCTGTACAATACGGGCGGATCGCTTATGGCCAGCTTTGTACTTAATGCGGGGAAATTGCAAAGAGGTTGTACAACGTACTTATATTCCGGAAATGAGTCCGCGCTTGTGTTGGTGGGTCTGTGGGAGGCTGTTGTGAAAGTAATTAGATATTGGATTTGTCTGTTTCGTTTCAAATCATTTAATCCCTACTATATCCCTACTAATATTATAAATGCGAAAGTAACTCTGTCTGTCTGACTGTCTGTCTGTCTGTCTGTCTGTTACGCTTTCACTCTAAAACTACTGGGCCGATTTAAATGAAATTTGGCACAAAGAAAATCTGGAGCCTGAGAAAGGACATAGGCTACTTTTTAACCGACAGCAAAAAAGGAGGAGTTCCACGCGCACGGAGTCGCGGGCAGAAGCTAGTAATTAATAAATGTACCGACGGAATCTACATCGGTTGCCTTCAACATGATATAAAATATAATTATTTAAGATGTTACGCGGGCGTTTAATTAATTCTCAGCACATACAAGAGTGAGGTAGTCATGCGTCGATGCGGACGGTGCATTGAAATAATGTTTTGTCAGTGGGGAGGTGAGACCCCGTGACCTTGACATTGTATACTGACAGCAGTCATCACGTACTAACTTCCGTGTTGATTGTTCATTGAGGAATAGATATGATAGGTATATCATTATACAAGCTCGTTGACAGTATAAATTTTAATCTATATAAATGTAATCAATGATTTTATCGATTACTAGCTTCTGCCCGCGACTTCGTCCGCGTGGAACTCCTCCTTTTTTGCAGTCGGTTAAAAAGTAGCCTATGACCTTTCTCAGGCTCCAGATTTTCTTTGTACTAAATTTCATTGAAATCGGTCCAGTAGTTTTAGCGTGAAAGCGTAACAGACAGACAGACAGACAGAGTTACTTTCGCGTTTATAATATTATTATATATATTATATATTATATTATATTATATAATTATATATTATATTAGTAAGGATTCTAATGTATAAAATTCTCATGACGCGCTGCTTGTTACCAAACTCCGAATCGGCTAGAAATTTTGTGTGCATATCGGGTACCTAGGTTTGAAAATCGGCCAACATTTTTTTTCTGTGATTCGACATTAATATCTGATAACACGCGTTATGAAGTTCGCTGGATCAGCTAACTAGTATTGATATATTTTTATTTGTTTGCAGGGGTGCAGAACTTGGTGACGTCAGCCTTCTGCGGAGGATGCCCAACGTTGAAGTACTAGCTTTCAGGTAAACTGAACTGCAAAAATTTAATTGGAATGAAACAACTATTAACGGATTTAAGTAACTTGCGTATTTTTATTTTATTTTATTAGCTGACGTTTCGGATTCTTCACAGTTTCCATAATCGTAGCACGACTGAGCTGACAATAGTCCGTTAATAGTTATTTCATTCCAATGTGTAATATCCGCGAAGGCATCAAAAATCATTATGCAAAGATTTCGTCAGCAATAAAATACGCGAGTTGAGTCCGATATATATTTTGATATTTTCCAATTACTTAAGACATATTAATAATGTAGGTATCAAGGATGCCTCTTGTTTACAAAAGCATCTTTTACTGGATTGCTATTTATTATTAGCTATACTAGTTGTGAAGCCAATTTCCATCAGAAGGCAAATAAGAAAACGTCTATAAATAATTCTTACCGCCATCTATCATTTGGCGCTCAATCAATCACTCTGTAACCATGAATAGAATTGGTTGTAACCGACATTGCCTAGACCACTCGCCCTTGTCTTAACAAAGCCTGTGTCCGCCGTCAGTCCTTGAAAGTCATGAATAAACTATTGGCTTCTATAGATAGAGGGACCTTATATGACATTACACTTCAAATACGTGTAATTAAAGTTAAGCTGACTTACACAATAGTTTCAATATACTGGAGTACTGTAGCTTATTAATCCTTAACCTGTCTGTCTTGAGGTCATGACCTGTCTGTTCTAGCAGAATAGAAGGTACAGACAGTCCCCTGGGAGTAAATTGCTCGTAAGTTGGTTTTAGTTTTATACATCTCAGCTCGCCGCATTGCGATGGAATTGGGTTTGGAATTTCAGAAGTAGTTTAAATGTTTAACAACGTTTAAAGTTAGATACTTCTGAAACTTAGTTTCGTTATATCGAGTATTTAATTTGGTTCCATGGTAAAGCCTATTAGTGGCTATTAGTTAAGTCTAGCTTATTAATTTCCATCTCTGACTTTAATTAGTAGGTTGGTGATAACGCCATTATTTATAGGAAGTAAAATGTTGATATTAAAGATAAAACAGTGAAAGTAAAAACCAACAGGCAGTAGATCAATTAGTGAAGATACCATCAGTTTCCGAGCGCTAATGATGATTGGATCATCTCCATTGCATCATGACTCATGAGCATAATGATCAATGCGATGACTCCAACTACTCACTTTATTTTTTTAAGTGTGTTTTTGCAACAAGTACGTAATTTATTCATATAGTATTGCAAAAGCAAAATCGACGAATAAATTGCGTCACAACACAGGCGAGTTGCGTGGACTTACTTTGCTAACCAAACAGTGCAGTGGAAAGATTTTCAGCAATCATTTTTATAAGTTTGAAGAAAAGAAGATTTTGAAAAAATGTAGTCAGAATTCTTGTTCGTGCGTTTACTATCACTAAAAATGAATATTTGTATTACTTTTTACATTTTACACGTGATATGGTTTCCGGCATTGCGCCGGCGCCGGTATCAAGTGGCAAGGCCGCGCCAATCAGAGCGCACAACGGGAACCGTTGCCCAATCTTAAGCCGGCGATTACTCCTATTGGCCAATCGTGTGATGACCGCTAATTTCAAGTTTTGATTGTTTACGTAGTCTTTTAATGTAGATTGTAAATGATTAAGGACATTACACTAAATCGATTTAATTATTTTATTTCAGTATAAACAAGATCCGTTCTTTGGTCGACTTCGCCGGATGCCGCCATCTGAGAGAGCTTTACGTGCGGAAAAACGAGATTAGAGATCTAAGGGAGATACGACACCTGCGACATCTACCGGATCTGACCTCACTCTGGCTCGATGAAAACCCTTGCACAAGGCATCCTGAGTAAGTCATACAGTCATGTTTAGCTTTAATTAATGCGTTAGGTACAGTACTCGTACCTACCTCCATGGCCGTAGAATAATTCTCGGCTAGTTAAAAGGGTATACGTTTTTACCATGCAGTTTTACATTTATTCTCTTTTTCATTGGGACCCTAGAATTACACTTGCTTATTAATTACCTAATCTATTTTACAGATATCGAATGACAGTACTAAGAAATTTACCACAACTTGAAAAGCTTGATAACGTTGCCGTGGAGCCCGATGAGGTATGTATTAGTTTAAATGTATTTAAAACTATTTATATTATCTATAACCCATCTGGAATATAGGAAAAATAAAATTAAATGTATTAATTTTATATTTCAGGTCCAAGAGGCTATGAGAAGAGGGTCTCTCATACCTGATTCTGATGATGAAGGATATTCACAACCGCAGGTAACAACAAAACGAGCAAAAACGCAATATTTAGTTGTAAAAATTACTCTCCTGCTTGATTTTTATTGCAAAAAGAAAATGAAATCGGGCTACACTTGCAAACCCATCTTACTCCAGCTCTAAACATGTTTCTAATTACCAAATAATATAAATCAATTACCAAAATCAATAAGATAAAAAACTATGGCCAACTACCCCGGACTTACCCGACATGTCGATATCAAGGTTAATTTTAATAGAATTTGTCTCTACAGTAGATAATATTTCACTGTAATTTTAATATACTTACCATTAAGTAGGTACAATTCAAGACTGCGCCGTGAATTTTTTTCCTTAAATATTATTATTAGGTAAAGACGTTTTATAGTCTTTTCCTCCATCAATTTTTTAACATTGTACCTAATTGATTCGTTTTTCAAGTTCCAGATAGTAAATCTTTAAACCTTATTTGAAACCTTACAACTCTTGTAATAAAGTGTATATTCCCAGGAAGCGTATTCGGAGTCTGCGAGGAGCGGCGGCCGCGGGCATCCTCGCGCCAGATCCAGTGACTCCAGTCCTGAGAGAGAGGAGCCGGTCTACCGGGAGCCCTGCCAGTCCAGGATTGAACAGGTTCGTATTATTCATACATCTTGTTGACGTGACATGTGATAAGGGGTGGGCGGAGTCTTTTAAATTTCGTGACGTCACATTTTAAAGTATAATACCTAGGTAAAAGTCCAGGATTTGAAGAAGTTGGGATTATTCATCGGGCACCATCACAACGACGAATTGTGACATTTTATCACAAGGTGTGGAAGGAGTTCTAAGTTTCGTGACGTCACATTTTAAAGCATTATAGGTTCGTGTAATGAAGTATTAAAATTGCAAATTTCAACTATTAACGAAAAACTTAAAAATGTATCCATATTTATCTATATCGACGAAAGGTTTGAATATTTTGTTGGCGAGTTCACGTCGGCATAAAATCAGTATATATGCGTGTATTCAACACGTGTGTATTATATTGCATATGTAATTCCCGTTACAGTTATTTTATTTCAATGTGATGTGCTTTTACGAGAACACTGAAGAGCGCCACTTAGCGACCATGTTATGACGCTATAAATCTAATTGATATATATGTACTAATAAATATATGACATTATAATTTATCAGTAATTCCTAATGAATATCTTGTGACTACCAATGTTTTCTTCTAACACGTCATTATACATAACTAACTTGGCATGTGTTTATTAACTACGTATGTGTGTATATACATATAATGGAAATGAGCTAAACGTCATCGCACAGACGTAGATTTGGCCGATCTAGGCGGCCAATATTATTTTTGCTTCTTATCATCCCTAAAATGGGGTAAAGCGGAAAAAAATATTCATTTTCACTAAAATTAATTTAATTCGGAATAAAAATAAATGGGAATTTCGATAAAATCGAATTTATTACAAAAAAAAAACTCTGAAATAAAAGAAAAAAAATCTCTAAAAAACTAAAATTTAATTAATACATATTCTATCAATGATATAACATAAAACAATAATAATAAAGTGTAAAAATATGTATAAATAAATAAAAACCAAAAATAAATTATGAAAGTCCACTGTCTTTTTTAAGCAAATCCTGGCAGTAATAATTCGATTGCTTGACGAGATTTTTTTTAAGTATTTGAGAATTTTTGGAAGTCCTCATACTTCAAATATACTGACGTGCGCAACAGTCTTAGTAACAAATGACTAGGTTGCACTCTTATCACGAAAACTTTCTTGCAAAATTTAGACGGTATGAGAAATTTCGGGCTTCTGCAATGTCTTTTGACAGTTGGCAAATTATGCCTAAAGGCTTTCTTTATAGTTTTAGCACCATAGATCATAATTTTGAGCCATGCTGGAGTCATGGGGTGCTCCCATACCTTCAACATGCTGTGTTTCCGTACTCTAGGCATATTCGTCATATTTCTCTACATACATTTTATGTCCACTTGAAATTGCTTACAAAACCACTTTTAATAAGTAAATTAGTTAATTTCAGATGCAAATTAAGTGTTTTGGAGAATCGGAGACGCCTACTACCATCGCGTTATTGGTGTAACCAAAGTGGGATTTAGGCACGTATATCAATAGGCCAGTTTCTGCCCGAAATTATTCATGGATTTCCATTTTTTTTAGTTTTTCTAACTCTTTCTACTTTTGGTTTATAGGCTAGATATATATATGCTTTGAAAAAGCCGTATTCTTGCATGTATCACTGTAATCCCAAACTCTAGGGCATCAGAACCTATAGCATTGCAATTTTTCCTATTTTTCACGAAAACATGGGAAATTTTGATCTTGCATATTTTTAAACCAATATTTATGAGTTACCACTTTAAATGCAGACGTTCTGGATGATTCTGTAGAAAAAAAACGACTTATTACCCACGTAGAAAAAAAAACACATTTTTAGTAGATAATTCAGTGTAGACTTCAAAGTACTTTTTTTTTGCACTGGGCTGGTCTCGGCAGAAACTATTCTATAATAAATAATGCTGAATATATACTTACACAAATAAAATAAAAATGAAAGCAGAGAAATACTGAGAAACATTTCAAATTAGCTTTTCAATTCCAAAATCACCAATAATTTTCTTAAAAAATACTTGTTACGTTTGAGCCCTATTTTAGGACAATAAACCAATAAAAAATACATTAAATTTATATTAGTTTGAAAGATACTTTCCTGTATAATAAGAATCCATCATTTTTTCTTATATTAAAGACGTTAAAATATATTTTTTTAACCTTTTTAACACAAGTAAATTCAAGGCACCGAGAACTGATACGTAAACTTCGAGTGATGACCTAATTTCGATTATCTGTATCTCAGCACTAACATTATCAAACGGGGTAAAAAGGCTGGGGGTAGGTGCCCAGGAATGTCTATTAGATAATGTAATATAAAGCTTATTAGTATGTTGATTTTTAAGATTTAGACTTATGGCCGCCTAGAATGGCAATATCTACGTCTGTGCATCGGGGCGAAGTGAAATGTACTGTAACTCGTTCACAATAGAGCATAGAACTAATCAATAGAATGCAGTATTTTATTACTGCCCCCCGATCTTGTAACGCAAATGGTTTAAATGCGATCTCAAAACTCTAAATCGGCCACTTTTGTAATTTTTACGTCTAGATTTTTTTTAACTTTGAAATTTCGTTATGCAATAAATTGTAAATGAACAAATAATACGGCACGATGTGTACCATTGCAGCGTCATAACAATTTCAGTGTCCTTATAGGACGTTTAGCTCGTTCCCCAAATGTATGTACGTGTGTGTGTAGGGCAGTGACAGCTCTGAAAGCGTCCCCCCAGAGCCGCCGGCCGAGTCTAGACCGGAGAGGACGGAACCACAGGTAAAGATTGTTTCAAAACTATTGCACAGTATACTAGCAGACCCGTACTTGCACAGTGTGTGATATACTCGGAGTAACTCGGGCTGCTGAAGAACTTAGCGTTCTTCGGTCCACTTAGAATAACTCACTTCATCAATGATGATAAATCGAGAAGTCGAACGATTGTAGTCGTATTCTATTTTTCTGATCTGTTTCAAAAATTACCTTTACACATATTTAAAATTCGTTTGTTCATCCCTACTAATATTATAAATGCGAAAGTAACTCTGTCTGTCTGTCTGTTACGCTTTCACGCTAAAACTACTGGACCGATTTAAATGAAATTTGGTACAAAAAAAGTCTGGAGTCTGAGAAAGGACATAGGCTACTTTTTAACCGACTGCAAAAAAGGAGGATTTGCCATGCGGACGAAGTCGCGGGCAGAAGCTAGTGTTACATATTTGTATTTCATTTTGGGTCTGATTATCTGATTACATACAAACTCGTGCATGTATGGTGCATCTTTGACAGTTCGATATTCACAAATAATTGTACCTATGTATAAGGGTTTTGGGTCGTCGCACATAATTATACAATTGTTTTGACTTGGATTTTCTTTACGTGATGTTATTATGGATTCGACTATTTAGGTTCTCGCACCGTACAGCACTTTTGTTACCGACTACTGATTATGGTAGGTTGCATGTTGCACTTGTATGTTTAGCTTTTTTTTTTATTAACTTTAACGCTTTGTTCATGTATTTTATTCTCATGCTCTGTATTTTAAATATATGTATTAATGTTTCTATATTTTAATAACATACTTTTGTTCCTAATTAGTATGACTGTACAGATTGTTGACAGTTTGTTGTACCTTACTTATAACTAAAATATAAAGTTATAATTTTTGTTGTCTTCGCTTGATTTATTGGTTGTGATTTCTAAATTTTTACATTGTAGTTTTCATAATTTATATAAACCATTTAGCATTAGACTATCATTAGCTCGGTCGTGCTACGATTATGTAAACTGTAAAGAATCCGAAACGTTAGCAAATAAAATGAAATATGCGAGTTAAAACTGTCATCGTAGTCCGTTATAATAGTTGTTTCTTTCCAATGTGTAATAACAGCGAAGGTAATAAAAATTATAACTTTTTATTTTAGAAATTATTAAATACTTGGTAATACCTAACAATTATCGTATATTGCAGCAGTGTCCGTTGTCGCCGACGCGGCGCGTGCCCGCGCCGCTGCCGACGCCCGTGTCGCCGGAGGACGAGCGCTGCGAACACCCCGCCATGACGAGATCGCACTATGACGTAAGAGCTCGCTAAACTCAAAGTCAAAAGTCGCCAGAAAGTCGCTAAAACTAAAATATAACCATAAAAATTTCGTGGACACCCATAATAATATACAAATGGAACTGTAAATTAAATAAAGTTTGAATTTGGCATTGAATAATTCTGTGTCGATTTGACAAAAAATGTATCTATTATTGGCTCTAGAACTGTTTTAATTTGTACCCCAAAAGTCGCCAGATAAGTCGCTAAACTATTTCTGTCGTCAAAACTTTTCTTGGTCGCTAAGCCTTAAGCAAAAGTCGCTAGTTCTACCGACAAAATCGCTAAATTGGCAACACTGATTGAACCACGTGACCGCCTGTTGACACTAGCCAGGTGGAGTCTGTGGACTCCAATGCGGGTTCGAATCCTGCTGGAATCAAAATATAAGGAGAATCCTGAGACGATATTAATGTCGGTCAGTTTTTGATAAAAGTCTACCATAATCAAGTCATAGGTAATTGTTTTACAAAATTCTGGATCATGGTTGCTTTTCGCGTTGTTTAGTTCATTAACTAATATTCACGCTAATCACCGCTAATAGTAGATTGTAATTAATTCATTTTATGGTTTTGTAACTAAAAAACATTTTATCAACATTATTATGTGTGTAGAATTATTTTTTTTCATCATGCGCATAAGGTACGTAATTTAAAGGATGAACGAAGGCGATCAATTGGTATTTATTGGTTTTTGAACATTTTGAATAGTATGTAAACGTCTGTAATCGTTTTTCTCTTCATTGCGTATGTGTAACTATATTCATGGCGTACGAGAGGATTTGTTTATATATTTTCACTTCAACAAATTCATTATTATTAAAATTTAATAAAGTACTTACTGACATTAAAAACACATCCTTCAAGGAGGTAAAAAGATTTTCAATCCACCACTTTTTAACCGACTTCAAAAAAGGAGGAGGTTATCAATTCGTCGGGGTGTTTTATTTTTAAATGAACGATTATCTGTTTCCATTGTCATTCAGGTAGTTACATATAGTGTAATATACATGTAGTTAGATTATTTGTATTTGTAGCCACGCTGGGGTCGCGCCTCGCCGCTGCGGCACTCACTCTCCGCACACAGCGTCAAGGTATGACGTTATAGAAAGAAATATTGAACCACAGACACGAATACAGTGCAAACATAGACAAGTATAATGAACAAGACAGACGATTAGGGCAAAAGTAAGGCAGAAAGACTTGCACGACTAGTTGGGCCGTTGCTAAGCAACGATGATTTTTTTGTAGTAGATGCAATGGCGGCTGCCGCGTGTTTGAAATCCGCTAGATGCGCGTCGTGTGGAATGAGGATCAGATGTCATGTTCCACCGATCACAAGCCAGTAGCTTGTCTCTCATCGGTCGATCATGACAGCTGGACCTCATTCTACATGACGCGAATCTTGCTGATTTTTGTCACACGGCAGGGCCGGTTTTGCCAATTAAACTCACAGTTTAAGTCTTTGGTTTGGATGAAATTAACTTTTCTTGATCTTATACTCAATAACTACACATAAAATAACTAATAAGAATAAGTAATTTAAAAAATAAAAAAACAACAAAATTACTCAAAAACATAGGTAGAACAAATACTTACCTAAGATGAAAAAATTGGTAGTAACTGTGCCTCGAAGTTTTACCTGTGTAGAATTACTTACCATATGTACACCTAATCAGTCGCACACCAATCACGCCACAACACATAGCTAAGCACACATTGACACGCTTATAATAACACAGTAATTAATGACATAGTAAGCTAAAATTAATTTTAAACACGTTTACTTATAATTTGATTATTCATTTGTAACTAGATACAAAAAAACTTTCCTGGTTCCAACCAGGAAGATTTTCCTGGTACAAACCAATTTAGAAAACCCCTTTTAAATTAAAAACTAACACATGCAAAGGAGTTTTCTAAAAAAATAAAATCATACAGAAAACGATTCAAAACAATACAAGTAGGTACTTTGAGTTTCATGACTGTTCGCAAATATTATTTTAAAGTAATTCAGATTCAAAGCTATTTTTTTTATGATATCTGTTATACAAATACCTTAATAATATATATAACATTTCTCAGACTGAACATCTACTCCTGACACTTCAATATGCACTATGTAGATATCATAAAATAAATAAGTATGTAATATACATTGCAGGAGTACGCGTATTCTTCTAACGGCGATTGTCGAATGAGCGTGGCCTCGCCGCCTGCGCACCATTATGACCCTTATTACGAGAGACCAGAGAGGTGAGAATATACTTACTAATATTATAAACGCGAAAGTTTGTGAGAGATGTATACATGTTTGTTACTCTTTCACACTAAAGCTACTAAATGGATTTTGAAGAAACTTTAAAATAATATATAGCTTACACTTAAATTATAGCCTATATATCAGAACTAGCGGCCCCGGCAGACGTCGTCCTGCCCGTCCGATTGTTTTGTCAAAGATCTGTCAAAGTCTCCTGTCACTTCTTCATTATTTTCCCCGTTTTTTACACATTTTCCACTGTTTCTTCGCTCCTATTGGTCACAGCGTGATGTTATATAGCCTAAAGCCTTCCTCGATAAATGGTCGATCCAACAAAAAAAAAAATTTTTGAATTCGAACCAGTAGTTCCTGAGATTAGCGCGTTCAAACAAACAAACAAACTTTTCAGTTTTATAATATTAGTATAGATAACATATAGGCTATAATTTATAACGATATTGTGCAAAGTACTCATCATGCTCAGACGAAGTCGCGGGTAGAAGCGAGTAATATATAATTTAGAACTAGATAAATGTGTGTGTGTATAAAAGTATAGAAGATATCTTTCTTAAATTCTTGTCTTGTCTCCAGAGGTGATTACCAACAAGTGCCGCAGCCGCGCGAGTGGGAGCGAGACAGAGCCGGCGGGGGCGAGCGGGACAGCGCGCGCGAGCGAGACAGAGACAGCGCCGGCAACTCCCGCGAGTACGCCTCGGCTGTCATGGCGGATCACCGCGGCTTCACTCGCCGCCCTGTTACTCGAGTAAGTGATTTTACTCATTGTTCAAGTAAGGCTCGAGGCACCTAACCTGTTTACAATTTATCTATCAGATTAAAACGTCTTTAATAAAACTGGGATTCTAGAGGAAAAAGGTATTAGTGTAATACTGCGTGTGAAAGAACTACATCTAGATAATTATGTTAGTTATCTTATGGGTAATTTATTTAGGTACCTAATCGAATAATAATATATCATCCGACAAGTCATAGAAAACTTTTCTGATTATGTTAGTTTTGTATCTCTTTCAAGTTCTGCGTCGCAACCTCGCAACCGTTCATAGTTAAATTTTAACATTGTTATATTAAAATTTATTTACTTTGATGATTTACTTATAATTTAAAGTGTAATTATCTTCTTCAGAATTCGAACCTACTGTCTGCTGTTTTATGTCTGGTGAAGGAATTGGACTACCCAAGCCTTGAAGTTGCAGAAATGGCTGTCAGGTATCTACATATATATACAATATAATTTCATAACACAATTTCAAAAAATTGTCTGATAAGTGGAATTCATAGTCATATAAAATTTTAGATCTACATAAATTGTAACCAAAACGCTATTTGCTGTTAGAACACACTACCTCGCGGTTTTGACGGCTTACAAAAAAATTATCTTTAAAGGTTAATTCTTTGCGATATTCCCAATCTTTATATTACAGTTATCTAATAAGCCTGACGAATATATTTATATATAAATATTCATCAGAAAATTATATAGCATTCTACTTGTCACTATTTTTTTTAATTATACAAAATTTTATACAGATGCCGCATGGACGAGTTGGCTAACAGCCAGTGACACAAGCCTTTATCGCCGCAGCAGTAAGGTGCAGAATGGTCTGGCACATTTACGACTGCAATATTCGGCGATACACATGTGTAGGAATGTACACGAAGTCTTTTGATAACCTATTCGGATATATTTTGTTAAGTGTCATTTTCTTGATATCCAAATAAGTCCCTAATAAGCTAGGTAAAGACATCTGTCAAATGGAACAACCCTAAGTAGCAGATGTTCGATTGTCACTCAGTTGGTACATTTAGGTATTAGCTTTTTGAAAGTTAAATTACGTTTTATCTAGAAATTAGTAAATAGCTCACTCGGGACTTAATTGGACATTGTGAAACAGGCCCTAAATGACAAAATAATATTATAGAAACAAATAAAATTTGTATGTAAATATTTTATTTAAGATTGGATTTTACCTGTGTCACTGAGTATGAATCATTTTTTTTACACTGTTTTTGTTTTGGTATCAGTTTTAAATAAGAAAATGTACAGTAATAAGTACAAATCTATGAAATATTTGATTCCCTTTTGTATATATATCTAAAATAGTTCCTAATGGAATGTAGACCTTATTTCATGTCGTTAAAACTCAATTTACCTTAAGACTTCGTACGTGAAATTATCGGACATAGACAATTGATATTGAACCTTATGCCATCGGAATGCGGGCGCAAATCACCTGTGAATATACCAATAGTGTTTGTGATACGAGAGGCGACGTGCTTGCGACGTGGAGGTAAATCATGTTCGGAATCAGTTTATTAGTGTTACAGGAATATCGTCTCTATGACTTTATGAAATACGTGTGTTTTTTGTCAATTATGCTTCTGTGTGTGTACCTGTTGGTATGATAAGTTGGATTTTTACGTCAATGAATTGATGTTATATTATGTAGTTTTATATTTTTTTATTTAGTTTGTTACATTTTTACAAATTGACATTATTAATGTAGACGATAAATTGTAAATAGCCATAAAACATTGTGGAACTAGCTCGGGGCCTTACATGGTTGTCGAGAATACTGTCGTACTAACGATAAACGCAGTAAGTACATATGTAACTTATATGTACTTAATGCGTTTGCAATTAGCATGGCAAAATAGGGATGATGACTGGGTAAAGAAGACGCAATTACATTTAGTCTGTTAATTAACTTAGTAGAAAAATATTGTACGCGTATATTTTCTTTTATCAATCAAACAAAAAAAATAACAAAGATAAGCGTAATAATTTCTGATGCCTTCGCGGTTATTACACATTGGAATGAAACAACTATTAACGGATTTAACTTTAGCGTTAGACTTTTGTCAGCTCAGTCATGCTACGATTATGGAAACTGTAAAGAATCCGAAACGTCAGCAAATAAAATGAAATAAAAATACGCGAGTTAAATCCGTTAATAGTTGTTTCATTCCAAAGATAAGCGTATCGAAAGTTCGGTAGTGGGGGTTTGTGACGTCACGCCCGAATATAACCCGAAAATTTTGTCATTTTTTGTTTCAGTCAGAAAAGAAAAGATACGTGTCCATTTACTTATGTTAATCTAATTTATGGACAAAAATTAAAATGCAGTCATCATTCCTATTACCTAAAACGTGTCACTTGTGAGGTTTGATTGTTGATTCTTAAGCTTAATTAAAAGTAGGCATTTGAATGTTATGATCTCTTAAATTTAGCTAATGGTGAAATATATTATATATCTGCCACTTATGTTATTATTTTTTTTGTGAAATTGTGAATAATTTTAGCTAAGTTGCATATATTCTTACTTTAAATATCATATTTTAGTGAAACCTCAAAATTGTTGGGATGTTAAAAACGACCAATATAGGCGTTGAATTAGTTTACTATATAATTTTTACTATGACATACTACATCCCATAAATAAAAAAATATCACCAATTTTATATTATATAACCTCTCAAGCGACTTGTTATGATCTTTTCAGCGAAAGCCACGGTATTAACGTTGTTTTATTCCATAGTTCAAAATAAGTAAGAAATTGTAAACCTTATGACATTGCAGCAAGGTTCAGAACAGCGCGTCGCGAGCGATGTCGGTTGTGATCAATATACAATACTTGCCCAGTCTTTTGTTTTATTTTTTATTACTTTTACCTAGCACATAATTTAACATGTCAGATTATGATTATAATAATTATACCACACAATGATACCATAGAAATTTATTGTAAGTAGGTGGGTACATAATTCAGCATCAATCATTATAATATTAATTAAATAAATACAGAAACCTTTTTGGTATAAATCATAATCACGTGAAGGTCGTAAAGACGGACGGAACTAAAGACGTAAGGTTTTGTCAATGTGACAATCCCTGTCAGTGTGGAGTCGCGGTGCGTCATAACAGACGCGTCGTCCACAAAACAGCATGCGGCCGCGGACTGGGCCGCCGCCGCGGCTGCGTCACTGATTATTGAATAAGTAGGTATTATTCATACATAATCTATTTTATCACGAGACAATTCTTAACGAGGTAAGCAAGCACGGCCATACGCTGAACTGGCCAAACAAGCGCTGCAGCTTGCATTAGGTAGCAGTCGCATCTACTCAATATTGTAGTTACTTATTTAAAGTGATTTTTACCGGATTGACTATGACCGTTACTAATAGTAAACTACTTACAACAGGTATCACCCCCAAGTGACATTTATTTATAAAATTATATTCTAGTAAACTGAAAACAATAAAGAACCTTAAACACAGATTAGGTACTAAATAGTTAGGTATGGCTTGATCTTTTAAAACGCCAGCCAGATGGTTAAAATACCACCCACTCACTCGCATTGGGAAGGATTATCAAGACATTCCAGTGCAATGCTTCTCCAACTATCTGTCTACTTACTTGATCTTGCAGCCACGATGTCACCTCAGTCCTCGAGGTCATCGTCAGAAGGCGAACGCCGGGAGAATGGGCCTGTCTGTAAAGGTACAGGCACGTACAACAACCTGCGTCGGTTCACCGGAGTCGCCAGAACCAATGAAACCAGGCAGGCTCACCGGTAAGTTAAAATATATTCTAAATTCAATAAGGACAAAGAACTTCGGAAAGTATAGTGTCGTGAATTCTGCGCTCGTGAATGAAATGACACGTTGGCTTATATTTTTCTATATACTTATACCTACATTATATTTTAAGGGCACACGTAGATGTCGGTACCGGCTTGGCGGGACGACGGAAAACGGTTCCAATTACAACTATGCGTGCCCCCGCAAGTGACAGTGGAAGCGACAGCAGCTGTCCTCGCACAGGGATGATAGATCGCATCGGTGGCAACGGACGGCAGAGCGGACGCGACAAGAAGCGGTTCTCTCATGACTCGGGTCTATCTGATAGCAGCTATGGACGCAGGAAGCAGCTACAAAGGTAAACAAAGAGAGCATACTACTATTTAGAAAACTTACAAGTAGGTATCTACCTGTTCTATATTAGTTAGGTACCTACGAAAAAAAATTGCTTAGCTTAGATACAGCTGTCGTGTAAGACCATCAGGACTTAAAGCTCACTTTTGTTTGACTGCTGCGAGATTTTTAATGCACCTAGATCATATTAAGTATATAACTATATATCATTGTCTACTATAGAAGTGTTCGATGCGACTATAAACGCATAGAGCCTGCAAACAATGAAGATGCGCACGCGGCCACCTCGGTCGCGGCGCTGCGTGCATTCCGTGCGGAATTACAGCGGACATTGAGAAACCAACAGGAGCAGATAACCAGGTAGGTACCTAGTTACGATAGGTTACCGAATGGTGAAGACTTTATAAAACTTACCTAGCTAAAATACAAACCAATTAGGAATTAGGAACGTGATCAATATTTATCAAGCGAGCAAAGACGGTAGGTATTTAGACATATTACTTTTAACAGAGTGATCCTTGAAAGTATATTTTTTATTATCAACGTCTTCATTTGGTTGTGAATCAATTTAGGCACCTAAAAATTCATTGTTGGGTTGGGACACAGGGTCACGCAGTTCTGCGAGCAGCAAGCTGGCCGCACGGCGAGACGCCACGAGCCGCTCGTCGAGCGTCAATCAGCCGCGACATATCGCTTCAATCGAAGAAATGTGGACCAGCCATCGACTGTCGAATCTTCGGAACTATCGTCAAGTACTTGCAGCTCATGTAACCAGCATAAAAATAAACTCAGAGTTAGTAAACGTAACGTAAAGTCAGCAAAAAAATATAGATACCTACCTACACAAGTTAAATACGTTATAATTATTTTATTCCAGTTAGTAAACGTATTAAGCCAGATAATATCACATTTGAATCATGCCTAGATTCTTAATATCCAAATCTACCTATTCCTCAGTCATCAGAATGCAAGACTTACAAGATTATAATGTCTAAGCTGGATGAGTTAAACCATCTGTTCGCGATGAGATCTCGCTGCCCGCCACAACCGCACCGTCACCGGGATTCGTCAGGCTCCGTTACTGTCTCTGACAAACTGGTGGCTACTGACTTTCCCTCACAGGTATTCGCATTCGCAATGCAATACCCCTGGGTATAGCATTGCGGCGAGTATACATAGTAAAAATAGTAACACCTCTTAATTTATACGACGTTAATAAATAGTACCTATGCTATTTTGCTGTAATGTAATGGTAGGTACCTATATATTTTTAGTTATTTTTTATTTCACTTTACAGCAGTCATCCCGATTGGTACAATGTGGTGTGTGCGAGAGAGACAAGTGTACAGGCGACGCACCGGGAGGGAAAGGGACACGACACGAGGTTTCGTGTGCGCTAGCGCTGAAAGTCCCACCGCGACCGCAATCCAACGTTGTCACTGCAAGGTACGTATATTTTAAAGATTTCAGGACGGTATTTATTAAAATTTGCTAGCTAAGAAGTTTCTTAACCAAATGATTATATAACAGTTCATATCTAGTAAAATTAGCAGTAGTCTGTAATCTGTATAAATTATAACATTCTATTTATTTAGGTTAGAACATCGAAGACCCATCACCACTGCAGGGACTGCAATGATAAGCACGCACTATGAGTCAGATTGGGGTTCAGATTCTTCCGGGAGAAGTGACGTAACTCGTACCCTGTCGCAACGTTTCGACCTCGAAGATCCCATGCATGTGAGATTAAAATACCTACCTATTTAATTATTGCATATAATAATATAACAATGCACTTAATTTAATACCGCTTGAAACTACTTGAAAGGTACCTAGAGTACTTATCCAAGTAAAGTTTTAAAGATGGCAACATTAGGCACAGATAAAATATGGCTACACATAATATATACCGGTTTTGAGTAGTGTGACTAAACTAATTTTAATCCACGAATGTAACTTGTAGCTAAAGTATTATCAGTAGTTGGCATGTTATATTGTGATAGAAGATAAAATTTCATAATTTGAGTTGTCTCATTTATTTTGCTAGTTCTATGCTCAATCAAAACGTCTTCGCGCATTCCACGCAAGGACGCCTACGCAGCAAGCTACCGGGACCGACGAGACGCCGCGCCGCTTGCCGAGCAGTGCGTCGCGCGGCTCTGCGCGCGATTTCTCTGTGTGCGCGTTATGCCGTGGATATTGGAGGCATGCATATCGCTGCCTCGTAGCACCAATATATGCTATGAAAGAATATATAAGATGATGTGATGTTATTAAAATTATGTTATGTTTCTTGAAGTGTGTATTTTTTTTATATTTCATCTCTTATATTTCCTATTTTAGTTAATGTTGTTTGGTAATTGATATGAATCTTAAATCATATCGTTTACCTACCAAACAACATTGTAGTAGGTAGGTACATGCCTACTAATATTCTCAAAGTTAAACTATGAACTGCTATTGGTTTGATGGATCTATAAGATTTCGCCTTTAGTTTACTACTTAGGTACCTAGGACGTCATAATACGATTCTAGGATCGATGCCTCTTCGAAGATTTCTTTTTTTTTCCAAACTTTTTACCTACTCTTAAGAACAGTGAAGAGATTCACTGTTCTTACTTTTGATTGTCAATTAAGTAATGAATTTTGAATGAAACCTTTTCTTATTTGTCGCTGGCCGAAGGCGTCACTTTGAATCCTGACAGAAATACAAATAGAACAAAAGAATCTTTTGGACATGTCAACTGTAAAATTATGAGTGTTTTAGTAAATAAGTGGAAAAACATGTAGCTGAATATCTTTCTCACACCAAGCATCAAACATGAAGAGATCGGAACTAGCATTGTGGTGGCTACTAGCTGTGCTTGTTCAGGTAAGTCAAGTTCTTGGATCTGACGACTCCCGGGTAACTTGGACTTGGACCCGGAAGGTATTTCTAAGTGTTATGGCTCACGAACTTATTGGGCCAGAAATATTTAATCGTTCGTCAAATCAGCACATCCTATTGGTTGATTTATTGCCTCATAATAGATATAATAAGCTAGGTATATAACAAGTGTCATCGATTACCACAGCTGCTGAGCGCAGTAGCGTGTTGTAGCAAGCGTAGAGGACCGTGCCGCCCGCCGCGCTGTCCCGGGGGTTGCAAGCCTAAGTACTGGTGACACTACATTTTGTGCACTGCGGTCGTAAGCGATACCTATACTCGAGGCTTATGGTAAGACTTAATTTATTTTTTGTTAACTCACATCAATTTATTTACGCAAAAGTTGTACCTGTTGCTGTTTTATCTTATCGTCCAGGAAGGTACTCTCTAGTCTCTTGAAAGTTGGTTTCAGTTTTCAAATTTGCAATTGATTTTTATACCAAATAGTAAGACATTAGTAGGTAGTATGTACCTATACTTAATAAGCGTAACTTGAATTTACACCCCGAATTGATTCCAGACTAAAGAACCCCTTAATAGTCAACAGGCCATGAGAACCAGGATATCTGGCATATGTACCTACCTATGTATACACATTTGACTGTGATAGAGGATTGTACAATATTCATAATCTGACACCATCGCAGAACAAAGAGTTAGTACGTACCTAGTTACCTTATAACGTTAGGTAATGTCCAGCTGCGAGCACACAAATATCTAGGTAGGTACCTACAAGTTTTGTTTACTTAAGTCCTAGTAGTCTACTTTATTCCTTAAAATTTCCAACAGGAACCTGTATAGATGTCGGATCTGGCCTGGAGTGCATGGTTGTGGCTGGTGTGGGCCTTGGTTGCACTGTCTAGCGGCGTGGCCGCCTGTAAAAGGAAAACTGTTTGTCGTCCACCCCCTGGCGGCAAGCCTGGGTGCGGCGGTCGCAGCCGCTGAGACGCCATTTACAACGGGTGAGTGAGGTAACGTGGACTTTTCGAATCGCATGACAGATACTTGACACTCATTCGAATTTTCTCCAGTGGCTAAGGGAAACAGTCCTCCTGTTCTATGTATGGGTCAAAATCAGAGAGGTGAGCATTTTAGGTTTTCAAATATCTGAGAAATTAAGTTTTCTTTTGAAGAAAACTAGCAAGTGGAGTCTGTTGTGTCATTTGTCATGAACCTTTCCTGTGAAGAGGCACGCACAAAATTATATATTTTAGAAATTCTATCAGTTAATAAGAAAACTTCCAGGTACAAAAGTCATTTCGGGAACACGTAAATATATATTTTTTCTAATAATATAAACCAATGCATTCAAGAATTACCTTCAAGAAATTGAAATTAACATGTTCCTAAATCGTAGAATGTTCTTATTTTGTATATTTTTATATCGAAAATATTTATTTTTCGAAATACTCTACATAAACTTTCAATTGGTATAAATTTCGCTCCGAATTTTTAATTTATTGTGTACATTTTTGCACTACATTACATATTAATAATATAAATACAAAGGTGTTAAGGTCATTTCATATTGTACATGCAAGAATTAAGTATTACATTACTAATGAGGGATGTATTTCTCGTTGTTGTGATGTTCCCGAAATGACGTTAACGTTCCCGAAATGAACGTAACACCCAAATATGAATAGAAATAATAAACATTTACAGTATTATACCTTTATTAAGTAAACATTACTGCGGTTTCGATACTGGGATGGCGGTCCATCTGAAAACACGTGAAGGGTATTTACGTGCGGCCTGATACTCAATATTCTCTGTAGCGCTGATTTCAGGTGAGCCCATCCTATTTGCCACTGACGCATTTTTGAAAAAGCATCTCGCTATTTAGAATTTTTCGGTAGTTTATCAACGGTGTCTTTTAGTTGGGTTGTCAAAAGCTCTCCGAATAAGAGACGTTTACGAACTTCCGGAGTTGTTACTCGGAATGAAATAACAAGAGGATGTTCTGTTGAACATCCTCTTGTTATTTCATCAACTGCTTCCCTATCTTTCAGTCTCTTCATCTCTCTTTGTTACGGTGTCATTTTATTTAAAAACTTGCGCTTTCTTGCATTAGCCTTTTCACGATATATTCTATAAGCTATACTGTCCTTTTTTGACTTCTTTCTCCTTTTTTTATCGTTTTCCATGTTGCTCGTACTAAATGAATACCTAAAACCAAAACTTAGAATATTTATGCTTTTTAAAAGCATTAAAGTAGCATTAAGCCCGAAAATTGTCATCTCGGGAACGTCCGCATATACGAGAACGTTCCCGAAATGACCGTTCCCGAAATGACTATTTGACATATATTTTAATGTTGCACTTGACGCCGACATGTTAACTACTGGTTTTTGAGATTATAAACAAGTGAGCTGTGATATTTATAAGAATTTTTGCAAAAAACATGCAAATTTTCGAAAAACTAATCATTACACAGCGTTCCCGTAGTGACAGGGAATTAAAGTACGCTTCACATATATCAATTTAAAAGGGACTTACCTACAAAATCAATTATTTTTTTCCGTCAACGCGATACACGCCTTTTGCTTTGACTAGCGAACTTCACACTGTTGCTCGTTAACGCCACCTAGCGTGTGTTCTTGTATTTATATCGATTAGTATCCATCGCGTTCACGGAATGATATAATAAACGTCAGACAGTATTTGAAGTCAAAAAATGAAGAAATTACACTGCTATTAATGTATTTTATACTTATATTTTTAATTTGATGAATTATCATAGTGAATTTTAAGATATGACAACTTTAAATCTTATTTTTTAAACATTTTGCAGTTGTTTGATTTATGAAACATGGTATAAGGACGCGTTCCCGGAATGACTATTTAGACCTTTTTTTGTATATTGAAAAATAAATATTAGTAAAAGAAGTGAAATAAGCTAAGTGCCGTGTAATTATGGACAAAAGCTATATTTTTAAATAACAATTTATGTAATATCATGTGATTTTATTCACAAAAACTTTGTCAGAAGCATAATGCTCACCTCTTTGATTTTGACCCGTATACTCCTACCGGACATTATAAGTTGATCGGTATAAGTTGTGGCGATCCGAGAAAGCAACTGTTTCTTTCACTAATTGCAAATTTGATGACGGGATTGAAGCTTCCTTGCGCCGCAATAACCCTTGCGTTCTGCTCAAATGTAAGGATACAATA
This sequence comes from Polylopha cassiicola, assembly GCA_038024825.1. Classification (NCBI taxonomy): domain Eukaryota; kingdom Metazoa; phylum Arthropoda; class Insecta; order Lepidoptera; family Tortricidae; genus Polylopha; species Polylopha cassiicola. The sequence goes on along the minus strand of CP149044.1, from coordinate 5,341,555 downwards.
AATAATAATGTACCTACATAGGAATCTTTCTACGAAAGGGGCATATAGACAGCTTAGGTAGACAAAAGTATACTATTATAACTTATTATTTTGTACCTTAACTCGAGGTATTAAGGTGAAAAATGTGTACAACTTTTCCTATTGAATGGAGAGACAACTGAAGTTTAAACAACGAAGATAATTTGACAACTTGCCGACATTAAAGTCAGCCACTGTTCCATATTAGACATAATAATATATTGCAAGATTAAATTCAAAAATTTTATTGATATCCAGTCTGTTTGTTTCAGATACAAGCCGAAAGAAAAAAAAAGTAAACTAAATCAATAACTATATTTTGTCCTTTCATAAAAATGTAACTCATTTACAAGATATTAAAGTAATTACCTGTAATAAGAGGCTTTTATTTATTTTGTAAGCAGTTTCCTTCGGGAAATTAATAAGTGATAGTTATTATAACTCTTAAATAAAGGTAGTTAATAGATACATATATCGCACACCTAGATCTAAAGGGATCTAACTCAAAAACCGGAAGATATGAGTTATGCACACCATCGGATTCCAGCAAAACCCACCTACACTAAAATTTCAGATAGGTAATGCTGCTTTATTAGCTTTATTATAAAAAGTATAAATTTATACAGAAAACTCATGCATGCATATGGACATATTAATCAGTTTCTCGCCTCTCCTGAAAAAGTACTTTTTTTGAGTTAGCTCTCTTTAAATCTAGGGGTGCGATATATTATTCAGTTGTTCATGTAGTCATAAAACATTTTAATTGTAAAACTTACCAGGTAAGTTTACCAATTAAAATGTTTCTTGACTACAGGCACCTGCCTGTTTAGCTTTACAGACCTGTGAATTTTTGAAACATTCTGTATTTTTAAAATGTGTTATAGAATTATGAAATGAAACAATATGTCACATTTTATGATTTTTTTTTATTTTTATAAATGTTTCCCTTACAAGATTAACTGCTCAGTAGTTCCTGAAACAAAAAAAACATAAAAATTTAATAACAATCACAAACCTGCAGATTTGTTTTTATGTAGGGGGAAATTGGACCTATCTAAATAATTCTACCATCAAACATTGAATACCCTTAGGTTCATTGTAATCATGGTCTCACAACTTCTTTCTTGACGGATATTAGCTATAATATTAACTTTTGTAACAATTAAAAAATAAATTAGGACTAGGTCGAGGTCTACAGAGGCATAAACTGATTGTAGGAAAAGCCGGTACTCCATACATATTTTGCATTGTACCTGTAGACTCCACTATTATACCTGTATACTTGAGCGGGAACAATATTTTTTTATTTTCAATTCTAAACGCAACAATATTTACATATTATCACCTTTGCTTGTTCTGAATCAATTGAAAGATAAATATCCCATTCCAAATAGCACTAACAGCTGAACACTCTCAGAACTAGTATGTCTGGTTTTTAAAAGCTGTACTTACTTAGTTAAGATCCCATCTTTCTTCGTGAGTCTGACGATGCAGTCATCGCTCTCTCCCATGCGGCGGATGGCGCCGCATACGACGTACATTTTAGCGGCATCGCCGGCGCGGCCGGTGGCTGGATCCACGTCCGCGATGACGAGCTGCACGGACGCATGGTCCTTAGCATGAATGAGACGGTTGCTCGCAGAGCTGGAAACGTATGTAAACAAAGAAAATATCACACTTCTAAAGCATCAAAATAGACATACTCGTTAAAAAAATAGAATAAGAAGCTAATCTGTAAGGAAAACATGGTAAGAATCAACACGAGTAACCTAAAGCATGATGGTTCTTACCATTTCCTGGGGCAGTACAGGTCAACGAATTCTCCGGCGTCGTTCTGCATTTTGATTATCTGAAACGCACGATTTTGTACTATTTAATAATAATTGTAAGGATAAATTAACAGTTTAATTATTTTTTCTTGTTAAAAACGCCAACTAACCTGAAATAATCACGCGAATCACGGAAATGACAGAAGCGAAAAGAAAGATGGCGGGCGGATTTTAATAATGTTGCCATAATGAAAGATTTTTAGTCGAAGTAAATGGCAATAAAAATTGGCGTGTTTAAATAGGTGTCAAACAGATGCAGAACTTAGAGCATAATATAAACATCTCTATTCTCTAGATTAACAAGACCGAGAATTACGTCCAAATTACAAATTTACGTAAGTATAGATTTCTTCCCAGCGTTTTTGTTTTTATATTCTGGATAACGAGAATAACTAAACTAGAAAGTGTTGAAATTGGATGTAAAGCCCTTTAATTAAACTTATTCTATATCTATTAATTTTATATTTACTTAGTTTGAGATTAGGTTAAATTTGAAAGAGCGAGGAATAAATTCTCTCTTTTTCCTTCACTTATTCACTTAGATAATTATATTGTTTCTTCTACGTCAGAAAAAATGTAACGCAAAATCCAAGTTTTAAATTATTAGGTTCAGAACGAACCTATCAAATTGCCTTGGTCGTTCGGAATATAATAATTCTGTTGATTGCATTAAACAAATATTAAATCTAATATACATGCTTACAACTTTATTATAAAACAAATAGCTAATATAGCTTCTCAAATATATGATTTTCCACAATATTATCTTATCGTAAACAAATTGACCTCTTCTTTAAAATAAAAAAAAAATTATACCATCAGCTGAATTCAGCTGTGTATTGACATCTGTCAACAATATAAGTTTCAGAACGAAACACGATTGTTCGCTGCGAAGGACGTCGCGAAAAACTAGGAAAAACGAAATCAAAGTCGTCCATATTTGTTTTGTGCGCTCTATCCCGGGGTAATTGAAAATTTTAGGGCCAGTGTGTCAGTGAAATTTTGCACTGTGGCGAAGATTACGCCGTATCCAAGCATGAGTAGCTCGGGGCGGAGCAAATTCGAGGTACGCATCGATCCACCTACGACTCGCTAACATGTTTGTGTTTTCGTTTTGATTAGAAACAGCTGACATATCTGTATATGTACATGCCCTATTCCTTTGTTCTCCTGTGCCATGATTGTTAATATTTTATAATACTTTCCAAGTTGTTTTTGAATAATGAATACGGATTATAATATTTATAACACCGTGAAAGAACAAAGCAAGTTGCGTTCTATTTTTAAACTTTGTTTTAGTTACTTTTTTGAGGTGTTTCTTTTGATGTATGTATTTAAAAAAAATAGAGCGTTATTAAAAAGGAAGTCCGATTTAGTTGCGTATAATATGAAATTACATGCGATGGCGTCGTTTGAATTTTCTTTTGTTACGCGGTGTTATTGACCCCGCGCGTTCATCAACCCGCGCAAACCGTTATGTAGGTAGACCGCGAATTAAACGGCCTTGGGTGACCCTTGAGACTTGAAGTATTTGGTCTATTAAAATAAATGACATAATTCACATCAGCAAAAAAAAAATTGCTAGAATTTATCAGAGGTCTGGCTAGTGTGGCAAAAGGTTTTTCCTTATTTTTTTTTCAATAATTCATGTAAACAAAATTGTTTACATTAATGGTGAACATATAAAATAAAAAAGAATAAAGACTGAACTTGAGTGTTTTTATCATAAAACTAATTTACATATTAATTGGTCACTTAAAATACTTCATTAAATTAAATAAATTGTTCTGATTCTGTATAATTGGTTAGTTAGGTATGTCAGTTAGTTTTCACCTTTAGTATGGTAATATTGATTGTCTCTACATGTAGACATTCTACTTACAGAATGTTTTAATGTCTTGTAGATACCTATAATAAGCCATAATTAGGGGCAGACTTGCAACATTTTTACCTTATTTTCTTAAATATGGAATAAAATTACTTAAAATAAAACAATTCACACTACAAGTTATTTGTTTATTTGTTAACATTATACTTACATCAGCTTTAATTGTCTTGTCAACTTATTATTTATTTCTTATTTTGTAGTGGGTTTTCTGCATATTTGTAGTAATTTAGTAGGTACATAATATATATAATTTAATAAACAATAACAAAGCAATAATATTTGTGCCATGGTAGCTATTGCCAAATGAAAATAAACCTTCTGACTGTTGGCTTAAAGTTCAAATTCATTATAACTTTTATTTATGTCTAGTTAATTTATTACATAGATAAGATATCAGCTTAACACACTGTTAATCACTTCAAGTATGTTATCCTATATTGTATAGAAATAAATGGATTTCTGTTTCAAGTCTTCACATTGTATCTATACCTTCAACATTATCACTACCTACATAGTATAAAACAAAGTCGCTTTTTCTGTCCCTATATCCTTATGTACACTTAAACCTTTAAAACTAGGCAACGGATTATGATGCGGTTTTTTTTAATAGATAGAGTTATTCAAGAGGAAGGTTTATAGCACTCGTAAGCCTAGAGTCTATAGCACCAGTAAAGCCGGGGCGGGTCACTAGTAATATATAATTTTCTAGATCTCTACTTACATAGTATGTAACAATGACAACAATCCACTTATTTCCAGATTATCCAGATGGTTATCTAGACTTAGGTAGATCAAAGTTAGTCTGATAATGTCTGGTGTCCCAGGATATGACTCATTACTGTTTATTATCAAACCCACTTGCCTTTTATGTATTCTGAAGATGCTGGGTCCTATTATGAATGGCATCTTAATATCGTCCTTGTATTTGATACACAAAAGCCATTTTCTATTGCAGCATGTATTCATAAAATAAAAATATGTTTTAATAACTTTTAAAATATGTTTTTTCTAGAACAGACTTCAGGTTAGTAGGCTATTTCTAACTGTGCACTGAGCCATAATATGTTGAGGTAGATAAATGTGTTAGATATGAAGGTATGAAGGTGATTTGAACTTAGAAGCTACATACTAACCAGAAAACATTGCTATACCTAATATACTTTTGATCTAACCTCCCACAGTAATTCTTCTGTACTCTGTGTTGCTACAGAACCTGACTAATTTACCACACAATCTTCGTTCACAGATAGCTCGATTCTCGAGTGAAGACGACAATCATATAAACAAGAAACTGCCGAAAGAACTCCTCCTGCGAATACTATCATATCTCGATGTAGTGTCATTATGCCGGTGTGCCCAGGTACTTTTTATTCTAACATAAAAATTTCAAAATGCAACTTTGCTCGATATTTAGACCTAATGGTAGTCGATAGTTAAATCGGGTTGAATTATCATAGAGACTAATCTGATTGTTTCTTTTTACAGGTTTCGAAACTATGGAACATTTTGGCCCTGGACGGCTCCAATTGGCAGAGGATAGACCTGTTCGAATTCCAAAAAGATGTGGAGGTATTAAAATATTAAAAACTTGACGCTGTGTGACGCTTGAATGATTTTTGTATATATATTAGAAGTATATTTTAAAAGAGTGCAGTTATATCTACTTCCTTTTAAACCTTATAATAAATCAGTGGCAATACATTACATATTTAAAATAAAAGTATAAAATTTAAATTCATTTTATTGTTTGAATATTTTTTTGTGTTATTTATCTTACTAATGTTAATTGATAAATTGTTTTTAGGGTTCCGTGATAGAGAACATATCGCAGCGCTGCGGAGGGTTCCTTCGGCAGCTGTCTCTGAGAGGCTGCGAAAGTATAGGAGATGGCTCTATGAAAACGCTTGCACAGGTAATACATACCCGTATGTCGTGTGTTTACTGCACATGCCTACAGTGTCTCATAGAGAAAATCTATGTAATTTTTCGCTTTCCACGGATTATGTTATAAAATAATACATATTATAATCTTATTGTTCTTTATATGACGATTTCGGTATGAGTGTATGTAATTTCACAACTATGTTATTATAATGCGAGATTATTGAGAAATAAATTAATTGAATCGTTTTGCTATAATTTTCAACATTATCTATTTTATTCACAGTCCTGCCCTAACATAGAAGATCTGAACGTTAACAAATGCAAAAAGATAACGGACCAGACATGTCAAGCTTTGGGCAGGAGGTGTAGCAAATTACAAAGGTATTTTAATAATTATCCTTTTTAATTTAATTCTTGTCATGTCTCTGTCGCACACACACATTGTGCAAGTATGACAGTGAATTAAGTTTTCTCTCCTTGAATTTTATGTATATTATGTGTATAATATGTCTTTTTTCTCTATTTCAGAATAAATTTAGACTCCTGTCCAAGCATAACGGATATATCACTAAAGGCCTTATCAGATGGTTGTCCGGTGAGTTACTTTCATATAAATAATAGCGTGTGGAAGTAGACTAACCTGTCATATTTACATACTATTTATTTTATTATTTACTAGTGGTCCCGGCAGACTTCGTCCCGCCTGGCAATGTCGATTTGACAGTTGTCATTGTTGCGTTTTGTTATACTATTTTTAACAAATCAGCTTAATATTTTTTTCTTTTTTTTTACTGGAACGTGATAAAAAGTATCCTATGTCCTTTTCCTGGCTCCGAGCTACCTCCCCGCCAATTTTCAGCCAAATCAGTTCAGCCGTTCTCGAGTTATAAACGGGGTAACCAACACAACTTTCTTTTATATATATATAGATAGATAAATACGATTATTTTATTTGCTTACAGCAACTTACACATGTGAACGTGTCGTGGTGTCAGTCGATCACGGAGAACGGAGTGGAGGCTCTGGCCCGGGGCTGCCCTAAATTGAAAAGCTTTATTTGCAAAGGTAAATTAAAATAATAGTGGAGTAGTAAGGGTTTTAAACTTCGTGTATCCCTACACTGTTTTTTTTATTTTTTATTCATACTTTTGTTTTTCACCAAAAAGTTAAGTAAATTTTAAAATCATCACAGTTTTGATTTTTTCAATATTACAGTTATCCACTTTTCTAGCAGATAAAATATAGTTTATATATATTGCAAGCAGCTAAAAAATAGTTAAGTACACTTTATAATTGGTTATTTACTTATTTATATACCTACTAGTATTGGTTAATGTGAAACATTTTTTTATCTGCTAGAAAAGTGGCAAATAAACTCAGGTTTATTTGTCACTTATTACGACATTGTGAGAAAGGCGTCCTTAAATGGTTACATGTATAAAAAGTATTTTTTTTATTAACTTAACATATTTGTTGTGCAGGCTGTAAGAACGTGAACGACCGCGCCGTGACCTGTCTCGCGACGTACTGCCCCGATCTCGAGGTGCTCAACGTACAAGGATGTGATGTGAGTAGTTCTTACCAATTTTAATACTGTATTTAATCTCGGTGTCAAAATTCCGCTAAATGTCGCTAGTCTTGAGTGAGCTCTAGTCAAATTACACCAATCGAGATGAAGACTGGATAAAGAAAACTAAATAAATAGACTCTAGTATCTATTAAAATTGATTGGACACGTATTTTTCCATTTCTCAAACAGACAAAGATAACTGGTTCTGAAGATCGCTAAAGGTGCTCGTGACGTCACGTTAGGGAGCGTTCAAGTATTACGTAACACAATTCTGGGGGGAGGGGGGTCTCGTAAAACGTTACGATGCGTTACGCGGGGGGTAGGGGGGATTAAACAACGCGTTACGTAACAGTTTTTTATACTTAAAAAAAACAAATATTAAAATCTCCCAAATTAGTAAACCTTTATACGAAAACATACAGTTCACCCACACTAAAATGGTGTTTATTCTCTGTAAGGCCTAATATTCTATCGCATTCAGGTAATTTTCAAATTAAACCGTAATATATGTGAGAACATGAATAGGAAATAAGGAATAAAACAACTAACGGATGGTCTATTTCGGTGTTACGTAACGTTTAGGGAGGGGGAGGGGGGGGGGGGGGGGCCGAAAAACGTTACGGCACGTAACATAGGGGAGAGGGGGGGTCAACAATGTTCAAAAATTGTGTTACGTAATACTTGAACGCTCCCTTATGGTACAGTTTATACTATAAGGTGTCTATGTAATTTTTAACTCGGCTACGTATAATATACGTTTCTATCATTGAGATGATACAATGTGTAATAACTATGAAAACATTACAAATTATTATATTTGCATTGTGAAACAGGCGCTAAGCATAATAATATATTCATTGTAGAGTCTAACGGACGAGTCGATCTGCCTGCTGGGGCCGGCGCTCCGTCGGCTGTGCCTGTCGGGGTGCTCCCGGCTGACGGACGCCTCGCTGACGGCGCTGGCCTCGCGCTGCCAGGACCTGGCCTGCCTGCAGCTGGCGCAGTGCACCCAACTCACCGACAACGGCTTCCAGGCGCTCGCTAGGGTGAGTAGGTGAAGTAGGTATTCGGTAGACGCACAGCAAGACAGTAGTTAGGTCAGTCATTTTTGTTATGTTTTTATTTGCGGTTTTTTGACTATAAGCAAACTTGTTGAAGAGCAAAGGTCAGCAAATGAGTAGTCAGTTTGTAGTAAACTAGCGACTAGCCCCAGCTTCAGACGTTCCATAAACCTTCCTCTTGAATCATTCTATCTATTAAAAAAAACTGCTTCAAAATCCGTTGCGTAGTTTAAAGCATACATTAGGACTGACAGACAGCGACTTTGTCTTATACTATGTAATAGATATACTGTTTTAAATAAGACTTACACATTAATGTACAAAAAGCTAAAATCGGCCAAATGCGAGTCGGACTACCGCACGAAAGGTTCCGCACTATTATCCATAAAAACTGTGAACCACCTTTGACTTATGGAAACTCTCCCTTAATTATATTTCTTAGTATTTTTTCTATAACAGCTACAGAACATAACGTCAACGTCATTAATATTCTAATAATATACTTGTTACAGAGTTGTAAAATGCTGGAGCGGATGGACTTGGAGGAGTGCGTTCTCATCACAGATGTCACTTTAGTCCACTTGGCTATGGGCTGTCCCAGGCTTGAGAAATTGGTAAATTATATATTATTATTATTATCAACTAATTAAATGTTGTCTGGTAGAGAATGCCGTATGGCATTAAGTCCGCCTTTTGTACATTTGTTTTTTATTGTGCAATAAAGTGTAAATAAATAAAATAAATGTTAAATCGAATAATTCTTGCCACCCAATGACATAGCCACTATAGTTAAAGTCATCATATGCCGAAAGGTTTGGTCTGGAACCATGTGAACATATAAAAAGTAATTTGGGTTAGGATAGCTGTCTAAAGTCTGGCTAAAAGTGCAAAGGAAATATACACTTTTTATTGTGACTTATGTTCCATTCATACCATATTTTTTTATATATTTTGTTTTGAAAAGTTATCCTTTAAGCATTAAGCAACCCGGCTTTACTGTATATATATGATTATGTTGGTATTGTAAGAGAAAAGTGTTTTTCTGCGCACAGAGTATATTTAATAAATCATAAATATTTTACACCATGAGAATCCACTAAAGAGTCTTCGAATTTCTATACGTCCTCAATCTATGTGAAATGCTTTGCAGCACACGATTGGGTAACTTTACAGTGCAACCACCATCATATACACATCACATACTGTCACATAAATATTTTATTTGTCTGCAGACGCTGTCGCATTGCGAACTGATAACTGATAACGGTATAAAGCAACTGTCGATGTCTCCCTGCGCTGCCGAACATCTCACTGTTTTAGGTAAATCAATATTTATGTTTATAAATAGATACCTTTTCCCGTGGCTTCATCCGCGTTTTTCGTACATATTGTTAACACACATATGGACTCGGTAGGCGTTGTTATAGTCTGCTAGTGTAATATTAAACAGTCTTTCACCTATGAAATGGTATCCTACCAATATTATAAATGTGAATGTTTGTAAGAATGGTTGTTATTCTTTCACGCAAAAACTACTAAATAGATTAGCCTTTTCAATAATATAGCTTATACATCATCGAATAACATAGAGGCTATATTTTGTAACGAGATATTGTAAAGTACTCATCGTACGCAGACGAAGCCACGAGTAGAAGCTAGTCAATTATAATTAATCAAGTTTATAAGGAGTGTTATGAATGTCAAAAGCTAATTGCGATTAGCAGAAAGGGTAAGACAATTAACATTTTCAATAAATAAATTATATTAATGTAATATTTGTCACAGGTCTAGACAACTGTCCGTTAATAACGGACGGCGCTCTGGAACACCTCACCAGCTGTCACAATCTGCAGTTGATCGAGCTGTACGACTGTCAGCTTGTCACCCGCAACGCTATTAGGAAACTGAGGGTAATCATTATTTTATTTTTAAAACCTTTGCTTTTATTTGCAACTAGCTTCTGCCCGCGACTTCGTCCGCGTGGAACTCCTCCTTTTTTGCAGTCGGTTAAAAAGTAGCCTATGTCCTTTCTCAGACTTCAGACTTTCTTTGTACCAAATTTCATTTAAATCGGTGCAGTAGTTTTAGCGTGAAAGCGTAACAGACAGATAGACAGAGTTACTTTCGCATTTATAATATTAGTAGGGATAGTAGGGAAGTAGGGATGTAAGTATGTACGGGTGAAATTATGCAACTCATTTTTGAAGCAGATAAATTTAACCGATTGTGCTGAAACTTTCTACACACGTTCAGTTTGGATGACAAATGTAGTATGTTACGTAGTCCTAAAACAAAAAGTAAAGGGAGGGGGGGGGATAAAAGTTTATGTCTCACATTTAAATTGCGAGCTCTATGTACATAACTTTCAAATATCACCTTATCTCAAAGTAATAAGGTTTAATATGCTTAATCTTGTGTTTTAGGTCTATTGATATTTTACCTGACTCTGATAACTTTAGCATAGTTCATACTCTTAACCTCTTATTATATTTTTCTTTTCAGAATCACCTGCCTAATATAAAGGTGCACGCTTACTTCGCGCCCGTGACTCCGCCCGTCACAGGCGGCGGCGCGAGGCCGCGCTACTGCCGGTGCTGCAATATTGTATGAGAAATGTATTAAAACTCCTCTAAAATTTAATGGGGATATACAAACTATGTAACTTGAATTAATATCGGCTGTTACGAAATACTTGTGAACTCCATAATGGGGCAAGTACAGAATTGAACGCGCCATCGTGAAACGGAAAATTGATTTAAATCCAAAAATAATTATTGTTGGTGATAAGGAAGTGATCTGTAATGACGTGGACTGGAACAAAATTTGTTGGGATTCTTTGTACTAGAAGTGTATAATTATAAATCTTGGACGTTAACTGTCAGAAACAGACTAAAAATATTTAAGAGTGTCTTAGGTAGTTTGGTATTGTGTGGGCACAATGCCATAGTAACAACTCGGGTAATAGGGTGAATCGAAGGCTGGTTTTCTGGGGTAAATTTCGGTGGGGCAAGTACAGAATCACACTAGATTTCTATTGTTTTCTGTCTTTGCCCCAATGATAAATTAAAGAAAGTTCAGGGGGACAATAAATAAAAAAAATAGAAAACGCATCGCTGTTATATTATAAGAAAATATTATTATTTCTTGGATTGAAATTTGGGTACAAAATTAAATAGAATTGTATCCCTGAAATATTCTTTTGTACAGAGACCTCCAAGTTGAAAAGTTGGACGTTTAATAAAATGCGTGATGAGACTGTGTAAAGTATTTTTGGAAAAAATATGGAACCTGACACTAAAAAACGTGCAAATAATCCTTTTGGATTAAGTCACACGATCTATTTTATCGTATGGGAACTTTGTGGGGTAAGCGTGGCTTAGTGGGGTAATAACAGAATGGAGGGAAAAGGCTGGACACAGAAATGGTTTTTAAGTACCTACGAATTGTTCATTAGATAAGTCGCATAAGAATATATATATCAATGGAAAGCAATGATGGAGCATTTTGGACGATATGACTTTAGTTACCAATTAAGTCCATGTATTGCTATGGAAGTCAATCTTGCTTTGTTCAAGAACTTGTGTGATAAACACGAGCGACTGTACTGAGCTTTGGATTAAGTGAAAATAAGTAAGCAGTGGTCTAATATCAACTTTTTTAGATTTGGGACTAGGACAATTGGTGTTATTTGTTTCAGAATATTATTATAATATACCCTTATATAATAATAGTATTCTGATTTATTTAGAACTATGGGTGAATTATCATTTCTTATGTACACTGTGTATATATTTGAGTATAGTGATGTCTTAAAACTGAACTACCCTGGAATAAATTAATTCTATCCACGTTTGTCCTAAGGTACACGTCCGAATGATAAAATGGCTCCTTGTGTTTGACAATGTCCTGTTATGTCCCCGGTAAGCTATTTACAACTCATCTGACAGATAAAATCTATTATCGGAGATTTTTATCTGATTAAAAAACGGCAGATAGCTTACTCGGACATTGTGATATAGGCCGTAATTCTATTAGAAATTAACTAAACGGAATTAAATATAGACAAATATTCTTTTGTTTTAAATGCATTTAATATTAATAAATGTGGGTTTATAGTCATCGGTTGTCCCGTTCGCTTAACGGTTAATAGTGTGAAATAATTAACGAATAACGAATCGATGTATTACGAATGTTATTTAACCATATCAATATAGGTAAACTGTCATACAAACGTAGTTTTATGTTGCCTTTTTTCCGAATTTATTCACAGTGTAATTCTTAATATTTGTTTAACATAAAATCCCAGCCAACGACTCTGAAGCCAAAGTTTGAATCCTAGGAAAGGCAATTTTCAAGGGCGTAGCGAGGTACGGCAAAGTAGGTTTTGATTCCCTTGCGAGTGTCGAAAAAATACCCTTGATATTCTCGGTTTCTTTACGCCTGCCCCCCTTAACAAGATCCTAGCCACGCCCTTGGCATTTTTTGTGATGTCACGAATACGCTGTAAATTAGTCTAGAGTTCTAGACTGTTTATATTAATTAATGTTGAATTAATTAGGTTAATCTATCTGACAATAATTTAAGTGTTACGTACAAAAAACTACGTTTGTATATAATATCGTTGTAACAATAATTGTTAATTATAACATGTATTGAATTCTTGTAAAGTTATTAGCTAAGTATCAACCACTCTAAGGAAATAGGCACAGTACATCTTAAACTTCTAAATACCACTTCTCTGCGTGTTTGTTAGCTTACTATTTGTACTCTACGTTTCGGTGCAATATCCACCAAATTTTAGAAGTTATTCTCAATATTATGGCTGAAAAATAAAACGTTAAATATAAAAATATGACATTTCGAAATTGTGGATTAAAAAAGCTTTTTATTTTCCGCCTATGTATGTAATGTGATTTTGACTTTGTTAAAGTGATCAAGTATTTTAATTTCGTTACGTATATGAATATTTCAATCAAAGTGTTTTTTTTTTGTTACGGCAAATAATAAAAAATATGTTTGCTCTATGTTTTGACCGTATTTGTTCCGGATGTGCAGAAAAAAAAAATACTTGATCGCTGATTTACATGAACAGTTTGTTTTTAATAATAATATGAAAAATCTGGTTTTTTATAGTTCATTAAAACAGTTATGAGGGCTTTAAAATATTCAATAAGATTGGCTGTTAAAATTAAATATACTTACCTAGATAATTGAAATATATAATGAGCTACAATTACTGGTACAGTGGCCATTTTTCAGATTTTTTTGTCAGAAAATGAAATTGTAATGTCATATTGACATATTTTTTAATTCGGCCATATTTGTACGTTAGTATGTTATTTTAAAAAATCTATGTAGTTTTTTACTGTTGTATCTGTCTACATAATTGCCGCGCTATTGACTAAAGTTTAACTTCAAGTAGGTATGTTCAAAGCTAGATCCAAAATAAAGGTATTAACAGTCAAATATTGATGTTATAATTAATATTACTATCTTAAGTATAACGAAACTAAAACTTTTTATGACTTCGACATCAGGTTAAGTATAAAATCATATTTTCATTTCTGTATTTTGTTTATGGCGACTGTATACAGTATATAAACTCTGATATGATATGTATGTGATATATAACATAGATGTAAGATAGTATAGTGTGATATTTCACGAAAATGCTTTTACAAAAGTTGTGCATTGAATAAAACATTTTTTTAATTGAACTATTTTTATTAACTCCCATTATGATAAAAAAAATATTCACGCGATGACACGAATGGTATAATAGGCACTAGTTCCGGTCAGGTAAGTATAAATAAACTTGTACCTAGTGTTTCTAAATTTTCATTTTCTATCGATAAATTAATTTAAATTTAATCATCTTTCTACAACCGATTTCCAAATACTTCTTTTCCCGCGGATACCGTCGCAGTTTTAAATTTAGGCAAGAGTAGAAAATCTCTGTTTAGAATTTTATCAGATTTTTTTACATTTTTCACAGTGGTAGCACAAAAAACAAGTAACATTTCTCCTGTAAAATTTATAGAACACCTTTGTGTTTTTTATTTTTTAATACGGCCATACCGTTTTAGCGCAGTTTTATTTATCCACTGGTAATACCGCCAGTATCATAATTTGAGCGCGGCGCGTCTGACGATACTATCCGCAACCCACATAAAATGCGCTCAAAATTGTTTTTTATTTCTAAGTATATATGATAAAACACATAATTTATTATATTTACAACAAAATTATGTTCAAAGTACGTTTATAACGTTCGTTTTGTTGCATTAATACATAAGTAGTGTTTTTTTTTATGTTCAGCGATGTTTTTTGGACTATAACATGCTACTGTCCGGTAAGAATTTCCTATTAATTCAATCAACCCCTCTAATCAAAAATATAAAGGTATTTTCATTAAAAAAAAAGCGCGCCAAAAGATTTCTAAAAAAAAAATGCAGTTGTTTTTACGATCTGTACTGCAGTAGTATTAAATATTGATCGGTTGCCTTCCGTGATAATTTACTAAAGAGTTTTTATGTTACGAACGTGGTTTTTGTAGGTTCTTTAGAGAGGTCGACATTTCTGCTGGTTTCGGCTTAAAATCAATAACTTGCGCGCATTGTACGTCCAAGTCCCACGACTACGCTAATGCTATGATCACTGCGTTAGCGTAAAACATGTTCGGGTGTTATTCAATATTTTCAACTAGAATACACCATTTTCACCTTTTCAGCATGTAAATTAGGGTTTGGTAGGGTTTATGAACACAGTTAATTTTATTTAAACATTCTAGACATAACCTCGATGTTAATTCTATGGTGTTAGGTAACAATAAAGAAATACCTAATTTACTTCTATTTGACTTCTACCTATTGAAGAATAAAATATATAAGTACGTAATAATAGTCCTGGTTTTAATTTTGAATAATAGGTACCTAATATAATAGGTATCACAGACAGACAAAGACGAGCGACGGAGAAAACTTTTTTTTCTTCATTTCTATAACAATCGTTAAATATTTTTATATCTATTCACCTAAATATTATTTTCAAAATGATATAAAGGTCGTAAACGTTGTCATCTTCCGCCAATTACAGTGTCTAGACGTAGCGAATAATTTTATTAATTTTAACAAAAATACGCCTACTTATTCTAGTGAGGGGAAATTATTTAAAAAAGTATATCGATAATCTGCATTTTCTAAATATTTTTTTGTGAAATCATATAGAGTTCGATTATGTCAATTAGGTATGTACCAAATCAAATATATTGAAAGGAATAGGTACCTATATGACGCTTTTTTATTCTAATAATTTTAAGAGGTAGGGTAGCAGAACTTTCCAAAAGAGGGATAATTCGAACCTGTACGGGATAGGTACATTATTTGTAACCCTTTTTTCGTGGGTTAAGATCCTCCGGCCAAGTTTCTTGTATAATAATTGTAGGTTGAACATAATATTTATACTTGTCGTGTTGTTTTTTGTTGAGGTATGTTGAAATATACTACTATTTTCACAAGTTTGACAATATCCCTCTGTATTATTATATTCGCGTCATAATTTCATAAAAATGTTCCTATTGAAGATAGATACGCTAGTGAAATAATAGCATATCATAGATATGACTAAAGTATATGACTTGTTGAAGTGGCTATGGCTGAGTCGCGCTGAGGGCAGTTTGTACGAGCGGTGACCGCGGTTCAAAAACGAAACATGCGCTGGATATTTCCCGTACCAGGTAAATATAATCATGATAAATATTTTATTAAATCCATATACATACGGTATGAGATAAATTATCTTTATTTATATATATATGTTGTGAGTATTGGGATAAAGACAATCGATATGTGCGTCCGCCTCACTTGGCCCACTTTTGCTTCCATTTATAAAACGTCACATTATTACCGCCGCTGTAACCGCATGATTCTATTCACTATTAAAAAATAACGTAGGTGTAGTTTTATGATCTATGTAGATATGGAAGAGCCAAAACATCAGTAGGTACTTATCAAGTACATATAAAAAATAATGACATTTAAAGTCTTATTTTTTTACAATATAATCTGAGTTGTGATAAATGAGATCAAAGGTAACGTAGATAATAAGGTATCTATCTATACCTGTTCACATATTCATTCTAGAACAGAATATTATTTGTGCATAATATTTAGGGGAGGTAGGGGAGGGACGGGCAGTCGGGAGACATAGGCACCCCCCTTTATTTCCAATTCTAATATATATATTTTTAATTCCCTATTTTGGTACATTAGTCTACCCACTGACCACAATGTTCATCCATAGAATACGTGTTATTTCGTTCATTTGTGAAATACAGGCGCATATTTAGTTTCGACACCGATCAATGTAACTATTTTGTTATGATTTTAAAGTAAATGAAAAAAATATCTGCTGAAGGTATGTTCTTTTTTAATATTTTTTTGAATTATATATGTGCTAAGGTATAAATTAGTTTGCAAGTCACGCTTAAATATATAACCAATTTTTTTTACGAGAATATTAAAATCAATAAATATGCAGAGGGAGCAACGGCCACTTTTTTTGAGGGAGGTTTGGGCATGCCTAATGCAATATAAGAAAATATATAAAAAGAAAATATTGTTGCTTTCACTTGCAAAGATATCTGAAACATTGATACATAAAATATTCTTCATTGAAATGGTAACTTCACATTTTTTTCCCTCGGAAGAAGAAAAATTTGCGAAGTACACACATGATGTATTCTTCAAAACTTCATTATGTATTGAAGAAGCCGCAAGCTCGTAATTAGCCTATTTTGATTACTTTTGTAATTACATATAAGTTGAGATTATATATTTGACCATAATTTACTTTGTATATTTTAACTATTTTATAAATATTAAGTGTTTTATATGTCATGCCCAAACCTCCCATAGCCGGTGCCCGTACCACCCTACCATAGGGAGCTTTGGGCACATTTGACATGGTTCTGAAATCATGGTATAACTTAGAGACTGCTTATAATTTGTAAACTGTTGTTTATGAAACATCTAGCCAAATATATTGCGCAACTCACCTTGGAAGTAAATTTTGATTATATTGATAATTTAATTTTTAATAATTAGACACGTAAAAAAGTGCCCATCCCTCCCCTATCTCCCCTACTTTAGCCAATAATCGTGTAAGCAGATAAGACTTTTTTGGTGTATCATTATTTTTTACTTGACACTCTTTAAAGTATAATTTAAAATAAATGAAAATAACTTGACTAGGTACCTAGTTCGAATGAAACAACTTATTAATCACTTTAGCATAAGACTATTGTCAGCTCAGTCGTGCTACGATTATGGAATCTGTAAAGGCTCCGAAACGTCAGCCAATAAAAACAAAATACGCGAGTTAAATCCGTTAAAGTTGTTTCATTCCAATGTATAATAACCGCGAAGGCATCAGAAATTATTAAATACCTAATTATTTGAAACTAAAATGTATAGAAATCGGCTATCAATCGGTGCCTGCTATTGTTCTAAAATTAAATTACCTGTCTACTTTACCGGCAGTAAACGCTACTATCATACTACTTATACTTACCATATAAAACACAGTTATCGAAAGGTACCTTTTTACAGCTTTGTTAATTTTATTGTAACTCGTAAAAGTTACATTGTTTACCGTATCAATCGGCCGTAGTACGTATAAACCGCGTTCGAAATAGACGCTGGGTATCGTATGTATTATTAGATCAGGTAAGATTAGCTTGGGATGTCAGATGTCGCGAAAATAAGCACATCTCATAATCATAACAAAGATTATAAACGTATAGCTGATGCTATATTTTTTTGTTGATGAATGTTTAACTTTTATATGATAGATAGGATAAATATATCCTTAAATTTCGGACTAACTCTATACTTTCATATAAAATAAAATAAAGCCAAAAGGGTAGGTGCCTACTGTAAAGGAAAACACCAAAAAGGAAAATTTCACCTTAATAAAATAGATTTAATGAAATCGTATTTCTGATTCTACTCGTATATTCCGTTAAAGGAGATTTAGACAGTAGGCAAAGGCACCTATGCAAGACTACTAAGAATGGTACTCATTTAAAAATAATGTCCTAGATAATTAAATGGAGCACTATTTACAAAGCGACTAATTTCAAAAACGTTTAGTAGGAACATACCTTTATAAACAGTCGGATTTTTCGGCACTTAATCTCCGCAGCTTTAATATTTTAAAGTTTTCATTAAATTTAAGACAGCTAACCGTGAATCGCTTTCTTCCAGTTCTTCTCATGTCCTGGTTTGGAGTGGACCAAGTAAAAGCAAATTCGTGCATCAGAACTGGTAATACGCAATAACATAAGACTCTTGGTGTTCGTGGCATAGATGTCAACATGTTATAGTCTGTGTTTGTATGCGTAGCTGCAAATCTCATCGACATATTGATAGATTGGGTTTGGTGCCGCACTAATGTAGTGAGGGCTTGAATGCGTTTTAAATTGATACTTACATCTTTCGATAATTGTAATGTTATTGAAAGATTCTTTGGTTTATAATTATTATTGCTTGTCCAAATGTAATTATGTCACATTAATTTATGTAAGTAATAATCAAAATTCTGAAATAACAGTCCTAACAAAATAACATACCTATTTTTTCTATAGTAATATGTACTTACTTATTAAGATAATTTTCCGCATTAAAAATTTATAACGAATATCAAGCCCCAGAGTGTGTTGAAATTTTAAATATAAATAGATGAGTTTGCAGCTCAAATTAAATGTGTGTCCACAGGAATGGGTAATTTTATCTGCATGTGTTACATCACAGACACTTACATTGTAGTCCAATCAAGGATGACTTTATTACGACGTATCGCAGTTGATTGAACTTACAATATTAATTGTGCAAGTACGTCGATGATGTTATATATCAACACCTATATACTTACACAACTTTGTTTATAGTATTTTCTTCTGTGGTGCTGTCGTCAGGATGATTCCTATTGATTGGACTATTATATTGTATGACACTAAAACCTGTGAATAACTGAAGTTCATTTTTCAGGTTACTTTCTTTACTTAACACGAATACATCTAACCACGGTAGTATCTATCTTGTTCGTTTTAAAACATACATATGAATTTGTTGATGTTAATAAAAATTTACAGGTTGCTCTGATCATTTTTATTCTCATAACAAAGTTCTGTTATTATAGGTACAATACATTGAAACTTGTATTTATTATAATAAAACTGTTAAAGTAGATAAAGTACAGATCAGGTTAGTCTGTAATTACATTGATTGGCATTATGCAAAAAGTATGTTTTAAGGCGACATTTCTATCTTCTTTAGTGTACTGTATGTTTTTGTTGATAGTTTTAGTGCTCAGTCTACGGTGTTTTATTCATAGTTTAGATTCAGTTATTTACAGGGCAACAGAACTCTATCTATACTTATGTCACTTTTTGTTTAGTTTACTGTAGATCTGTGTACAGTATTTTTTTTTTCAATATTATTTTCTTTTTTACTAATTGAAGCATGGATTTTCAGCATTATGGGCTCTAAGTCTCAGCCCCCTTGTTCAGGCCGAATGCCAGAGTAAGTACTTGTTTATTTCACTAAAAATATCAAGCTTTTACACGAAAAAAAAAGAAATGCTTGTAAGCTTGAAAATGAAGTTTTTTGTCTAACACTCGCCAGTAGAATGCCAATAGCAAAATAATAAATATTTGAATATTTTTACTGGATATATCAGATTGTTGTAGTACCTTATCGTCATATGAACTTTTAAATACCTCGTTATATAATATTCATATATTTAACCAAATATACATAAAATGCCGTAGACTGAGTTGCCATCTCTAATCTTGTATTTATATACTTTTTATTTTATATCTTTCTGTATTTATTTATGTCTTAAATATGGACCAATAGTATTTCACTTCATTTACTTAAACTTTGTGATGTAAATGAAGTGATAATACAACCACTACACTTACAACAAGTACCTATATCAATTTGTGGGTCGACTTATACCCATTTTTTTGCGAAGGTAAGTACGTAAGGTTGCAAGTGTTGATAATTGTCGTATAAGCATAATATATGTTTGCATGAAATAATCACAGCAAAGCTAATAAAATGTTTTCGAACTAAATCATTTTTCGCGCTCATTTTCAGTACATATATATTATAATACGTCAGTATTAGTATGAAATTGTATGAAACCGATACGATAATGTAATAGTATGCATTTTTACTAACACAAAAAACGTCAAATAAATTAAAATTACAGTTAACTAAAACATTGTTATATTTTTAAAATATGTTACACTATGGAAACATAATCCATTTACCAAGAATACTCCTATAAGCAGTTTATCGATAACAATTGAATTAACAGACGCGCAGACGGAACGTCACTAGCTAGGCCGATTAGAGCTGCCCGCAAACTTAAACCAATAAATAGTGATTTCTAGCTCAAGTTAATTATGACGACGCATTTTTTTTTAAACCCAAATATGAATAAATAATGTTTATTCAATTCAATAAGTTTTTTTTAAAAATCTAAACTAAGTATTAAAACAAAATTTACCGTAACTGCTTGCTACATGTACCTACCTAATAAATCTATTTATTAAAAAAAAAGTGGCTGTTTGAGATAAAAATAAAACGTACCTAAACTTTGGTAAAAATAAGCATCATTATAATTTTATTTATTTTTACGAGCAAAAAAGTAGGTATGTACTTATCTGCTGAATAATGAGCTTGTTAGGAATAAAAAAATAATACATAATGACCATTTGCATGGAAACAATACATTGCTTTCGCTTCGCGTGACCACTTAGCCTTGGTATGTTAGTGCTTTAGCCGAATGCCCTAGATTTAAGTTATTTATCAACCGACGAAAAAAACGGAGGAGGTTCTCAATTCGACGCGTATATTTTTTTATTTTTATTTTTTTTTTTTATGTATGACCACGCATAACTTTTTACAGAGTGGTTCGATTTTGATAATTCTTTTTTTATTGGAAAGGGTATACTTCGAAATTGGTCCCATTTAAATTTGGAAAAAAAAATTCCGACCCTAAGGGTAGAAAAATAGGGGATGATTAAATTTTCACGCACCGATTGTATCGTTTGACCATGGGTAACTTTTTACAGGGTAGTCCGATTTTGATAATTCTTTTTTTATTGGATAGGGCATACCTCAAAGTTAATCCCATAAAAATTTGGAAAAAAGAAACCTACCCTAAGGGTGGGAAAAGGGGGGTTAATAGCAAAAACAAGGTAGTTAGCTATTTTAAAAGTAATTAAAAATTAAGCATGTAATAATTTGTATAAATTATGGCCACAGAAAATTATAAAATAATAACTTTTTAATAAACAATAACCGCCTAAAAAAAACTAAAAGGCAACAAAAAACAATAGCGCACTGAAAAGAGAAAAATAATAATTTTGTCTTTTATAACGACTATTATTTTGGTTGTAATGTCTGATATTTTTGGAGTCGGTGCCAGCCTCAAACAAACTTGAGCACCTTAGTGAAGAGTTGAGAGTGAAGAGTTGCTGCACCAGCTGGCACCAACTTCAAAAATATCAGACATTACAACCAAAATAATAGTCGTTATAAAAGACAAAATTATTATTTTTCTCTTTTCAGTGCGCTATTGTTTTTTGTTGCCTTTTAGTTTTTTTTCGGCGGTTAATTTTTTATAATATCAGGTCATATAAAAAGTACATATCATTGTTGTAAAATCATTTTTAAACAAAAGTAGGTAATATACTTATAATCAAATAAAAATGTAAATGCTTATTCATTCATACAATTAAAATGTTAGTCAGAAGGTAGGTAAAATCTTAAAATCACAATTAACTTTGAAAAAATACCTACATATATTAAAGTTGTCATAGTAAAATCAATATTTCTCCTCCATACTAGTCCTAGCATCATATCCATAAACACAGGTATAATATATATACGGTATCGTATTAAATATGCAACCAATTTATTCTCTATTTTTAAGACTAATTAAGATATTTGCGAGTCAATTCTCAGTACCGGAAATTTAATACGATACTTACCTATTTCAGAAAAAAGTAATGTTCTATACCTAATATTAGTTTCATCATTATCTGTCAACATTTTGAAAGTACGCCAAAACCTAAACGAGCTGTGATAACTGGAACAGTGTTGATGATTAAATGAGTAAGGGATTAAAACACATGCAGAACATCGCACGCTTATAATCCCACCGCTTACTAACATTGACACCGCCAAAAGCAGCCCAGCGACCCCAATGCGTATTGTTTCACAGCACGCACGATATACTGTTACGAGTGCGACAGCTGGACGGACCCCCGCTGCAAGGACCCGTTTAACTACACCGCGTTGCCGAGAGACCAGCCGCCGCTGCAGTCCTGTAACGGGTGCTGTGTCAAAATGGTCCGGTATGCGAAGAGCCGTAAGTGCCTTTTTTACTAATTTACTGGGCTGCCACATGCTCGCGAGTACGCGAAGGAAGTATGTAGGGCATGCGTGTAGCCACCACACGTCCTGCTCCTCATCCTTCTGAGGTGGTCACACGCAGGCCCTACTTATTCCTCTCGGGTACTCGCGAGTATGTGCCGTGTCCTGCAATAGGCGTATTTGCGTGATGAACGGGATTTGTTTCTAGGTCTTGGGATATTTATTTTTATCCACTGTCTAGTGATCTAGTCAGTACCTATAGCTTTTCTTAATTCAAGACAAAACCCACTGGTTTAATTATAATATGATATATCATTATTTTTGTACTACTTTAAAATAGACCTAATTGCGATTATTAATTACTTACATCTTACAAGTTTTAACTTTGTCTTAACTTATTTTCCAAATTCAATCATAACAGATCATTGAGTTAATATAACAATTCCCATTCCAGCGTACGAGGTGGTCCGGCGAACATGCACTTCGCAGCTCCAAATCAACCTGTTCATGGTGGACCATGTTTGCATGATGGAAAGTACAGGCACAGGCCACATGTGTTTCTGCGAAGAGGACATGTGTAACTCGGCGCCGGACTCGGCTCTGGCCTGGCCGGCCGCGCTGGCCCTCGCGTTGCTCGCATGTGCATGTCGGTGAAGTTTAGTAGGCTAGTGACGTTCGGACGGCTGATATCTCGACGATTTTATATTTATAAACAGATTTTTTTTAGGCGCGCAAGTCTTAGAAGCCAATGTAATTTTGATTACATTGCCTTCGATCCTTATTTGTTGAAATTAACACAGCAAAAATGCTTTTTGGCACGTCGTTTTGACAGTAGTTTGGCTCATTGTACCAGCTTATTCAATAGGCTGACCGGTGTAGTACCGACTGTAGAATTGATATATCTTTCAGGATCAATATTATTTGTTGTATTGGAATCGTCAACGATTGTCGAAGATGGACGTCATTTTAGCCTTCTATTGATATAGTAATATAAGCTACTTATTTGGCTCAAAACCATTCTGAGCAAATTATCGATCATAAATATATGTGTGGCAAAATGGTGCTAGTTTCATCTATTTTAATTTGGCAAGTGAATCATGTATATAAACCAGATATTACAATGAATAGGTATACCTGATTTATATCCATGATGAAGCGAGTAAAATTGGAGTACTTTGAAGATAGATGTCGCTAGTGTGCCCAAGCGTGTTTTTGACATGAATGCGAGATATTGGTCGCCCGAATCTGCCCTAGAGGTTGAATTTCTTCGTCCAAGTAGCGTAGAAATTAGACATGAGAACTTTTTTTATCACATCTCTTTAATATACATACGTCCTCTCCAGCGATTCTAAAGTACCTGATATTATAAATGTATCGTGGATGTGTAAACAAAGATCTCGCGATTTTCTTTCATCCAATGCAATTTTTCATGTTCAACTTTTGCTCTAAAATACTAACTTAAGTCATCTTTAGCGTAGTTACGACGAGTTTTCCAATCGAATAATTTAGCTTGTAAATAATGCTAAGGACGTGCAGGTGTCGATATCGATATCGATTAAACTGTAACTTATCCCCACTCGATGCTTATTTTGGTCCAAATAAGACCAAGCTGGATTTGCTCATAGACGTGGCACTTAAATAGACGTGGGCACTTCTTAGATAGAAACAATTAAAAAAATTGGTTGTAGAGAAAAAGTGAAAGAACTAGCCAGAACTGCCGTAACGTAAAGGGAGGATTAAGTATAAATACGAGTACCTACTTAATAGTGTAGTTGAGAGGCTTCGGCTCTCTTGTACAGCTGTACAAGCGGCTTGGAAGCTGTTACGAAATGGTTGTGTTCTTCATTTATTTTGTAGGTTTTGTAAACGGATCGTGTTTTGCGTTAGGTCTAGTCACATGACAAACAAATCAGACAGAATTTATTTTATAAAAGTATAATTCTATTTTTTCTCAGATTAAATCAAATAAAGTAATGACACAGTTACAAATACAATTAGCAATGAGCGACACCGTGTGATGGTAATGGCAATAGAATATTTACCGAATTAGCGATTTTAGATCTGTTCATAGAATGGATTTGTGATACCTTGATTTTGATCTGTTGTTATGATTTAAAGGGATACTCTTAGCGTAGATAAGGATGCTAGTTAAAGAGGAGAAGTGACCTCTTATTTAATATTAGAAAAGGCGCGTTTCGTCTGCCATTAGCGTAATTAATCTAGGAACATAAACACCAAGTAAATTTAATCGTTAAAATATGAGTAACCGTTAAGTTTAATTTAGCGTTTGATAACGGTTAGCGATAGTTATAACGGCGCGAATATTTTTGATTGATTTTTTTTTGTAATTGACAGCAATTCATTACTCCAAGTAAATTAACTTTGTGTTAAATTTGGCAGTGCTATAATTAATAAAAATGGCATTAAGTAAATTGCAGTTAAGCTTAAGTTATTGGAGTTATTTTTGTCTCTCACCAATTTTACAACTGTGATTACTTTTGGAATTACATACCTACTTAAAAGTATATTAATTTATGTGAAATGTGAACCGCTGTCAATTATAATACTGAGCCAAGCACTGACTAGCCCGCAACCGGTGCTCCTCGCGACGAGTGCAGCATAGAAGTGAGAAAATAAACAAAAATATAGCTTTACTAAAACACAAACGTAGTTCCTTTAATTCAAGTTTTTAAGAAGTAGCTGAAAACCGCTGAAAGTAACTAGATAGTATAAAACTTAATTTGACGTCATATCATCATGTAGTATAAAATAAGTGCAAAGCATTATAATAAGAATGATATTGTATGTAAATTTTAAAGATATAGTATGACTATATATATACATATAGCTTACACGTATGATAATCTTCCTCAAATTGTTATAACTAGTTATAATCTAAATACCTACATTTTTGAATTAATAGTCTTTCTTCGATTATTTTTAAATTTGCTAGTCTTTTTTAGAATCTGTACAGTTGAATCATGTGCCATCGCATGTGTACAATTTAATTCATACAAAAGGCTGCAAAATTCTGTGTCGTTTCATACAAATTCAATATTAAAAATAGTTTGTATGACGTCACGGAGCAACATTTTACTAAGGACGCTTTTATCCACAAATATAACGACGTAATTCTGTATTAATTAAGATATTAAAAAACTACATTTTATTGGAGACATCTGTTATATACCTTCATAATATTAAGAAACTTTTCCTTCATAAAAGCAATATTTTAGTTGTAATTTGTCTTCAATAGGCTGTATGTTTTTATACCATCATATTTCTGATCGTGATCACTAACTAGTGTGGCTAAATGATAATTTAACAAAGGTATAATAATATTGTTATGTTTAGGATCGTAGCATGTCACAGCACTGTAGTAAGGCTTGCCACCAGCCTGGCGTCACCAGAATGCTGAGAACCTTAACCAGAATTTAAGATAGCTGTCACTTCAATAATGCTCATGTAATGTTGATTCAAATACTGAAATTTCAAATGCATCTAATTATATGTACCTTCTTACAGTACAAATCTTTTTTTTGTCACGTCCAACGGGTACTTTACTTGTACTGTTGTATTTGTGTAATATTATTTTGTTGTATACTTACTTACTCTAAAAGCATTAAAGGAAATGCAGATTTTGAATCGACTTTATAATGGAACATTTTGCAAGTATCGATCAATTTTGGTACCTACGGTTAGTTCTTTGTATTGGATAGCTCTTCGGGTATGTTTAAGCTCATTTAATTATAATTCTTTATTCAGTAGTTACAGCTAACTTAAATATTTCTAATTATTATCATTATTAGTCATAAAATGCTGTTGATAAGACTTAAAGTAACGACATTTTACCAAGAATCGCTTTAATTTAAATAATTACTTAGTGATTACCTATTATAAGAATGCAATGTAGTGTTGGAATATATTGTTTTACAAATATCGATAAACAAAGCGTCTTTTGTAATCTTACAAAATTCGTAACATATTTTACGTGTTGACGACTTTTTAAAAGGGTATATTTCAACACGTTTTATTAATAAAGAATCTTCCTTCACCCTTCTAATTATGGCATATCACGCATATTAGTACGAATAGCAGATCAGATGATACTTTAGTCAATTAGATCCTTTAAGATTTACACGGCTACCTTAATTTAAAAGTTGACTTGTTTAATTATATAAATCAGCATGTATATTTTTCATGTAAAATGTTACAAAAATAAAAAGATTAACCTTCGCTAAATATAAACAGATGATGTAGAAATCATCTTTTTTTTGGAGCATTTTATTGAAAAAAGTACTGATAACTCTTGCACTTTTCTCAATTTACTAACCAGCTGATGCTTTCCGACTAACCACAAAGTCCGTAAGATTGACTGCGTCTAAGGCTGGGCTCTCGTATAGAAAACAATGAGTATAATAAAATACAAAATTGATATAAACACATCCAATTAATCCATATATATACATACATGGATCAATTGTCTCCATTTACAGGCATTTTTTGCCATTTAATTGCATATATATTATTGAATATTTATTGTTCTCATATAACTGAGGTCTCAGCCTGATTGGAACACTATGTGGCCTGTCTGTTAATTTTTTCTCATGTCATTCAACGGTACCAACCGAAAAACTATCATAATATATGCAGTTAATCTAATTATACCTATTTTGATCATAAATATTACCTTTATATGTATACTCTACCTATTGTAAAACTTTGTTTGTACTTATTAGAGGTTGTAAATATATTAAATAATAATTTGTGTTATATTTGAGCAATTACTAATGTATAATTTATAGACAACAAGCAATAACAATTTTGGTATTTGAATGAAAATGTATTTTACTTTATGTTTAAAATGTAAATACTTCTTAAAATAAACTTTTATGACAAATGCTTACTGATATTCAAGCCGTTGAATGTTCGCTTGGATGGCATCTCAGGAGTTGTTTTCTAGATGCATCATAGACCAATAAGATTGAATAAATCAAAGCTTACTTAAAAAAAACACCAAAATTTGAAAAGAATAAAAAAAGACGAACAATTATCTTACTACGTTTAAAATAAGTAAAACGCCAATGTTTAGAGGAAACATGCCCAATAAATTTTATTTATATGAATTTGAATCTGTAAGCTTGACAACAACTATAAGTATTGGTTTGTTCTTTTAAAAATCATATTTGACCGCCAACAAATACAAAACGGTATTAAACTGGCGGTTTGTTATAATGTATGCTAAATTGCTGACAATAAATCTGAGTATGGTTTCATCGAAAATTTGAGAGTTTTCATTGTATTGGCTTCAAACCTAAGGTAAAAATAAGTAAAAATGTTTTTTGTCATATAATGAGAAGTGCCATAATTATAAAAATATTGTTATAAAACATGAAGTTTTATTTTGTCTCAACATTTACTATCTTAAAATTTAATATAAAATAAACTTGCACGTTATAATAAAAAATATTTATTACGCCATCTTTTACACATTTCGGTTACTATAACTATCGATATATCTTCCGATGGACTTGTATAAGTACATCACTAGCAAGTAAATATTTTAAGGTACCAATATAAACACATGTGTGATAAAGCAACAATAAAACTGTGCTGTGGTTTATATTTTAAGTAAGTAAATAGTTAAAATTTAAGTACATTTAAAAAAATATATTTTTCTAAAAGAAATACAGTAGGTTAGTGATGAAAAACCCCTAATCATTACTGATAAGTACCCACTTCAGGCTTTAACAAAAGGATTTGCTACAGGATTGTCGATCTTTTCAAACGGATAATAAGGATGGTTTTGCCAGAACGAGGGCAGTGTGTACCTGGTGTTGCTATTGAACGAGTTTATTACGTCCATATCAGTTTTTTCCAAATTAAAATCAAAAATGTTGATGTTCTCTTCTAATCGCTTCGGGTTTGTCGTTTTTACTACTGGCACAATTTTTCTTTCCACCTGAAATATGTTCAAACATTCAATAAATTATAAATTAAAATATATAATGTATTTCGACCGTCGTAAGTAGGACTTGAAATTTTATAAGTAAGGTAGTTATAGTGTAAATATTTTCAATATAATTTTATGTAATAAAGCGCCATCTAGCTATGAATAATGACAAAGTATTACAGGTTCTGATAGCCTATGATGATTTGGCACGTCGACATTTTGTCATGTCAATATAGTTAGACGACATATGGACAAAAAAGTTTATCATTGCTGCTATTGTAAGACCAAATCGCTGCATGAGAGTCAGTAGCAGATTTGCCCTAAGGCCCAGTAGGCCCAGGCCTAGGATGGCCAGAAATTAAAGGGCGGCAAATCATGCCAAAAATGTCACCGATGCTGAGAAAGGAATGCAAATTCGCCCCTGAGGAGAGCCATAGCTTATTACGACTAGCCTAATATCAAGTGCAATCAGTCTACTCACCAACCATCGCAAGACCACCTGCGGGGCGGTCTTACCGGTGCGTCGGGCGATCCCGGCCAGTCCCGGGTCATCGGCCTTTGGTCCCGGCATCGTGAGGCCATATCGCTGGACGAGGGAGCCCAGTGGACTGTAGCCCATCACCACCAGACCTAGCCCCTGGGCGTGGGCGACCAGCTCTGTTTGGATGATTTGAGGGTGGATCTGGAAGTATAATGAAACTATGTTATACTAGCGGCCCGCCCCGGTTTCGCCCGGACCCTTTTTAATAGCCTATGTCACACGGGAATAGTGTAGCTTTCCAACAGTGGAATTTTTAAAATCGTCCAGTCGTTTAGGAGCCTTTTCAATCCAAACAAACAAACTTTTCCTCTTTATAATATTAGTATAGATTTTTGGACAATTCACACGATTGATCTAGTCAGAAGTCGGCTACATATGACATATTACGCCCCTAGCGGGATTCGTATCTGCAACAAATTCTGGTTTTGTAGTCAGGCCACTAGACCAACAAGTCAATCTATATGTACTTATTTAAATTTGACCGACTTGGTATTATTACATGAATCTCACAACTTTTACCGATAGAAGAAGTGAGTAGTGAGACTTTTTTTTTACAGGTCTGTTTTTAGTGGTAGGTATACTTTTTACTTGACTACCTACTAAAAAGAAGGGTAATATGTTTAGCATGAACAGTACTTACGTCTAAATTATGTTAACGTAGCGTACCTCTATTTGCAATGCGACCGGCTTGACAGTGCCCTCGGCGACGAGCCGTGAGATCTGTTCTTTGTTGAAGTTGGAGGCGCCGAGCGACCGCACCAGCCCCATCCGGTGGGCGTCCTCCATGCCGCGCCACGTCTCCATGTAGTCCACGGCAGACTCCGAGTAGTCTTCCTGAATGAAAAAAAAGCCTATAATAACAACAGAGCTACATACAGTGGTCCGTCGCTCTTGACGTTTGTAAAAATGACATAACTCGATGATAAATACCAATAGGCGGTCCCGAATCGATATAACAAATCTTTGTATAGGTACTTATAGTTCGAACTATTGCTTCCCCCGTCTCGTTCCGCGGCAGTATAGGTATCATCGTCAGATCATTTATATAGGCTGTGCTATAGGTACCTAATCGTCCATGACTCGCCAGAAATGTCCAGAGTAGTATTAATTAAACGAAAGTGGATTGATTCGTTTGTTAGGGTAAGTACTCGCTTATTCCAGAACAGCTGAATTTTCAAAATATTTTTTGTACCTATAAAATATGATCATCATTGTCCCATTTATACACTGATGATCACAGACTATACTAAATACTTACATTGAGTCCTATAGGCCAGTGCATGATGTACAAGTCTATGTAGTCAAGCCCCATTTTCTCTAAAGTGTTTTTTACCGCGGCCAAAACTTGCTCACGTCTGTGATGGGTATTCCAGAGCTAAAAAATATAAACGGCTTTAATGTACTAACATACATATCATTGGCAATCGTCAAACTCATTCTAGATATATAGCAAATAAAAAAAAATCTACCTAGAAAATTTTTCATCAAAGTTCATTACCTTGGTAGTGACAAACATCTCCTCCCTAGTGACCTCCCCCTCCCGCACTGCGTCGTTGATTCCCTCCCCTATCTCTCCCTCAGTCTCATATACGGTGGCTGTGTCGATATGCCGGTAACCCGCCCGAATAGCCGCCCTGATGACGTCACGGAGTTGGTGGTTCTGCGATCGGATTGTACCGTTCTGAAAGTATATTCATTTGTTTATTAATTGGTATAAAACTGGACCGTACACTAGCGCATGTAGCGATTTTTTTAAGCGACAACTCTTAAGTTAGTTTATCATTAATCTATTAGAAGGTCTACGGCAAACTAAGAATAGGTACTTTAGTGTCATGTATAATTTATTATATGAAGGTAGGGATGCCAGATCGCCAAACTTAATAGCCGTACAGACCAGTCTGTTTGGCTGGATATTTGGGTAGAAGGGCCTTACATTATTAAGAATTTTGTTTTTCCCCATTAAAAAAAATAATGTCAAATATAGCTGCTGTCTTATACTTAAAACAAAAGCCGGTTATGCCGGACACCATTTATTATATTATCTTCTTATGCACGGCTATATGCGGACGCCTGAGACAGCTTTTGATGACAAATTTAAATGTCCCTACCTACCACCTATTTGTGTATAACATGAATGAGATATTTTTACAGATTAGTGGGTAAATTAAAAAAAATTGTGAGTACCACGCCCCGCCACATAAACATGACACGTGCCGTAGGACGTGTACGACGCCATAACGTGATCATGTGGCCAGGTCCTTACCTGGTTAAAGCCTAAGTATGTGCCAAGTGCGATTGCTGGCATCTCTCTCCCATCGTTCAGCTTCAGTTTAGGCACAACCACTTGACTCGCAGCCATCTGAAATATGTAGAAATAACTTAATGTAGGTAAACATAATTTTATATTTAATAATTTCTGATGCCTTCGCGGTTATTACACATTGGAATGAACGACTATATTATATTACTTAACGGATTAAACTCGCGTATTTTTATTTTATTTGCTGACGTTTCAGATTTACAGTTTCCATAATCGTAGCACGACTGACCTGACAGTACCTAGTCTAACGCTAAAGTAATTACTAAGTATATTTATTTATTGGAATAAAACATTATCATAGGGCAGGTGGGCGGATCTTCGAGCATTTGAGATGCTGTCATTGTCCTCTAGCTATATAAAGAAATAAAGAAATAAAGAAATATCTATAATGGTTGCAAATAATATTATTGTATTAAAAGTATTAATTGAAACAATATTTGTACCACCAGGAGATAATTTCTCTTAAGTTTTATTTACTTAATGATTCTGTTACCTAAACATAGTTTGAGACGATAATGACGGCGTCTCAAACGCTCGAATATCCATCCACGTACTTTACAAATATGTAGATAATAAATTTTA
Source organism: Polylopha cassiicola (assembly GCA_038024825.1). Classification (NCBI taxonomy): domain Eukaryota; kingdom Metazoa; phylum Arthropoda; class Insecta; order Lepidoptera; family Tortricidae; genus Polylopha; species Polylopha cassiicola. The sequence goes on along the minus strand of CP149044.1, from coordinate 5,309,459 downwards.
CTAACAGTAGCTAGTAAATTAGTTATTAATACATAATATGAAACAAAGTTTGTAGGTACATACTTATTGGTTCAATTTGGCATATAAAGACTAAGTATATTATGGAGTATAAAACAAAGAAAAATTTTATAATGACTTAAGTAATATACGAAAGTTTAAATCGTAATATAAATATTACATACCGTGTGTTTAAAATTGTACGTTAGTTAATTTGTAATAGATTAATTAAAACTACCTACTCATCACGCGTATTTTAGATCAACATGACAAGAAACTTATTTTAATATAAGTACCTACCCAATATTTTCGATCATTATTATTTGAAATGAGGGTAGGTATACCTATTACTAACAATCAAGAGTGTATCACTACAGAGTATAAAACAAAGTCGCTTGCTGCTGTCTGTCTTTCTGTATGCTTAGATCTTTAAAACTACGCAACGGATTTTAATGCGGTTTTTTCAATAGATAAGTAGAGCGATTCAAGAAAATAATGTGTGTAAGTATTTAAAAGATATAGGTACTTAATATAGAAAAAAAAGAGATAAACTGTACTTAGTACTTACCTATCAGTATTTCTTTTAACGTGAACAAAGTCATTATTTATATACTTTACTATAGGTAGGTACTATTTTAGGTACCTATTCTGTAATAGGAGTACTGTACTGTCATACTGTGATAAAGGTAACTGGTTGCAAGGTGCACATTAGATGCAGTTAGGGTCATAATTGTGCATACCATAAAGTATCAAAAATACATGAGCTTTAGTGTCTCAGTAATAAGGTAGGTCTGTAAGTAAATATTTTTGAATTTTGTCTTATAAGTAGCTTCTGCCCGCGACTTCGTCCGCGTGTAATAGTTATGATCGGTTCCAACTTATTGGTCACTCCAAATTCCACTTAGACGTGGACTAGAGACAGAGAATTTAGTTTAAAACGAGTATAATAAGCGCTATAATTTACAATATAAGACTGCCGCTCTGCTTAGACAAAACACTTTTACAACAGCGATATATAAAATACTTAATACCGAACAATATGAAAAGATAACATGAACTTTAACTCTGTGATAAAGATGTACTAGTTTATAAAAACTGTTAGAAATAGATAGGTAGGTATTTTTAAATTTATTACGTAAATAATAAAAACCAATTTTTTCATGTAACTATATGCACCTTATTACTGGCAATAAATGTCCAAGTACAGATTTTTAAAACTTTGTGGTAGGTACCTATAAAAATATATCTGACCTTGACAGGTAAATTACTAAAAATACATACATATTTTTTTAACTTTATTGATCAATTACTTAGTTAATTTGCAATATTTTCCCGTTATATTTTACTACTTTCGATTCAAGTCAATTTTATTTGTTTAGGACGTAGGTAAAACATCACAAACTTAACAAATATTTTCGAGAAAAAAATAAATAAGTAACGTACCCCGCAAACGATCAATATGAACACCGCTCGCGCCGCCATGTTGGTACTGAGTGAAGACGCGATGCGCGGGAGTCGCTTTTATCCCGTTTTTACGCTCCCGGATTAAGTACCTACTTAGGTAGGACTTGACTCCGTAAGCTTTATTCCAAGGATAAATTGACATTATTGTCAGGACACATTTGTGACTATAAGTAGCCATCTCAGTTGGATTAACTAAGCCTCGGACTCTTGCGTGAAAGTAGAGGGCATTATTTAGACTTAAAGTACTTACTTATTATTATCAAGAACCTACCTATAGATAAATCTTAACTCAACCAATTTTTATTGCACAGGATAAACATATACCGGACCCCCATGTTCCTAAAATCGTGCATGTTCTACAAACCACTTAAATTTGGGAAAACTACCATTAAGTATACCTATATAGGTAATATATTTTTTTAATAATTTCTGATGTCTTCGCGTTTATTTACCAATAAACATACATAGGAATGAAACAACTTTAACATACCTTACCTACAGTTGCTTAGGTACTTATCTGCAGGTACCTTACCTGACCTGACGCTTCAAAACATTAAAACTTCATTTCGTACATTTAGGTATTATCATACCTGTACGTTATTTGTTTTTTTAATTAACATTGTCACCTTGCATTTATTTCCTTAGGTCTGTAGACAACAACATGAGTAGGTACATGTAGGTAACTACCTAATGTCACACAATGACATAATATTATTATTAATTAAGTAGGTATATATTTACTATTTTTAATTAAATTATCCCGCGGTATCAAAAGTATGTAAGTATATTTATGTTATTTTGAGAATAAGATAACTATAATGGATTATGAACTTTCAATTTCAATATTTAAGTTCTAGTACAGGTACCTACTGGAAGTTAAATCAGTTATAAGTTATAGGTAGTTGATTTATAACAATGTTTGCCACAAATGTTTTAGTAAGTACCTATTTCACAGACCTATCTGTTGTGTTAATTAAGGGTCAAAAAAAATCTAGGATCTATCTGTATAACTATATCATCAAAAACAGTTTAGTCCTTTTATTTGCGTGTTTGCGAAAATCCAAGAACTTATTAAATTCATACCGATCAATACCGTCCTACCTCCGACAGGGTCCTAGGTCTGCTCCTTTACATCAGTTTACTCTGTCATTATTATGTAAGTACATTTAAATACATACCTAGTGGTTACCTTTCTAGAATAAGTGTTTTAAAATAATCTAGTTAATGGTCTAAGCGTACCTACCTATCTGTACAAAGTTAAAATGTGTATCGTAAAACGGGAAAGTAGCTACGTGCTTACTAAGTTTTATTTTTAACCGTAAACATTTCTTACTTTTTTTTCCAAAACGATCCCCTACGCTTTTGGTCGTTTTATGTACAGTGGTTAAGTGTCTTTGATTACCTATTTTTGGAAATAGATTCAGGTTTTCGAAGGATCTTAAGTGTATGGCGACAAGGTGTGTTTTAGCTACTTTTCTTATGTTTCTGCGTCGTTTTGGAATTGCTTTGTGCCGGATATGTATTTGTAGGATTGTTTGTAAGCACGTCGAGTTTATGGTACTGATACCATGCGGTACTATCGTAAACGAAATTTAAGTGGATAACTAAGTACAGAATATTGAAAATTGGCTTTGAATAATAGGCAAATAGGTACCTACTCGTATTATTCCAAGAAACTTTTAAATTGCCGACGCAATTAGTTAGACAGTTTAAATTAAGTACTATTTTTTTTAATGTGTGATGACAAAAAATGTTATTATATAGGAACTTATCTAAATTAAGTTTTAAATAAGACAATTAACTCAAACGTCTTTGAGACTCAGTATAATGACGATATTATGAAATTATTATTATATAAATACCTAATAGTAATGAACAGTCCAAATTGCAGTTAAGGTTATAGCTGAGTAGTTAGCACGATAATATGTCCTGTGAGGCTTTATTCTGCTCAATAGCAGATTGGTATAGGGTATAAATAATAACTATAACCCTATAAAAAGAAACCTGTAAGAGAGCAGGAATATTACTAGATTACAATAGTGCAGTTTAATAGTACATTACGCACCAAGGCCTGTAAAATAAAAAATGTCTCAGATCACATGTAATTGTCGTCCAAGGCGAAGCCGAGGTTGACAAAAATGTGATCTGAGGCTTTTTATTTTACTGGCCGAGGTCAGTATACTATTTTTCTGTTTGACGAAGCCAGAAAGCGGAAATTTCATTTAGCGCAGCGGCCACAAAGTTGGCGCTTTCTGGCCGGAGGACGGAAAATAATATTTATTAACACTTTTGTACAAAACAGTACAGTCACAAAGTCTTGACAGTAACTCAACATAAACCCGTACTCACTTCATTTCACAGTTCAATGAAGTAAAATGTACTGAAAGAGTGGGTTACATTGTCAAGATGCTCTCAAATATAGCTTATGTTTTGGGTTTTATGAGTTTGGCGCACGGGGGGGCCGTAACAGAATCATTTAAGGATCAATGTAAGATGTTATATTTATTAATTACTTAACTGTTGGTCGAAATGAAACTATAAAGGATAAAACTCGCGTTTTTTTTTTGCTAACGTTTCGAAAACACCCGAGTTAAATCCGTTTTAGTTGTTAATTCCAATGTGTAATAACCGCGAAAGCATCCAGAGATTATGAAATATTTGTTTCAAACTTCAAATTAATTTTTCTAATTTAGCATTGTGTGTAGGTATCTAGTTGAATTTATTTTTGACGAGTTGATAATACCTACCTTCGATGAAATACGAAAAAGGTTTCAAGTCAATTATAGTCAAATTCTATTTGTAGGTAGGTCGGTAGGTACTACATAGAATTTGACTACTGTAGTCATCGTCTAATTTACTAAGGAAGTTAAGCTTGAACTTAACAATATTAAAATGTAATATTTTAATTTGTCATTAGCCAAAATTAACTTCGTAAGTCCGGAGCGCTATCATAGTAGCGTGTGAAATTGAATGAGGGCCACCGCGAGTCAGAAATCCGCTAGATGCGCTAGTGTAGAATGAGGTCCAGCTGTCATGTACCACCAATCACAGGCTAGTAGCTTGCCTCTCACTGGTGGTACATGACAGCTAGACCTCATTCTACACTAGCGCATCTAGCGGATTTCTGACACGCGGTGGTCCTCATTGGACACAGACCCGTCAATAAACACCGTTCCGATTTCTCTTTCTGATTACTAAATACCTACCTTTACACTATCTTAATATACTCATTATATTCTAGATTGCACGGATCCCCGTACAATGCGAAAGCATGCAGCGTACACCGAGTGGGCAGATGCATACTCTTGCACCCGCCACCGGTGTCAACCCGGGGGGCGAAACCTAGCTATTTATACTGTTGGGTGCGTATTGCAAATATACCCAGGAGGTACCTGGACGTAGTGAAACTGGCCCTTTGGGCAATAATACGGATGACGGTAAAGAAAACAAAATTCCATTTAGGTAGTCTATCATAAAATGTTAAACGAGTATTTTTCTTTTCTTGAACAAATTAACAATGATAAATAAGTCCTTCTAAAGTTCGGGAGTAGGGGCTCATAACGTCATGCACGGTACAATTTATAGGTACCATACCGTGACGTCATCATTTATCGTTCGACCGAGAAAATAAACAATACATGTCCAATATTTTTTGATAATCTGATTGATGTACAGAGAAAAAACGTTCAAGTTTTCACCCTTATACAGACGAAGTTAAAGCACAGTTGTAAAGAGTTATTTATGTTCAGCAGCTAAGGGGGACTATTTTCGAATATCAGTACGACAGTTCAGTTTTAAATTTGTAAAGCTAAAGTTAAAAATAATGTTATGTTTTACAGATGCAAGCGTGTGGAGGCGCCAGAGTCGGCCATTGAGTGCGAGGAGGTCGTTGAAGACACTAACATGCAGTTTCCTTACTGTTGCACTAGGTTGAGGTGAGCAGTTTTTTGGGTTCCATGGTCACAGGGTAAAACAGGACCCAACTACTCAGACTTATCTGTCCGCTCGCCTGTCGCCAGGCTGTATCTAAACCGTGATAGTTATAGACTATGGGCCCATGTTAAAAAAATGATGGGTCATTTGAACCACCAGATGACCTATGTAGAACGATATAAGAGCATAAAATAATAAGATTTAGCATTGTGCCGTCACTTGTAAGCTGTCCAACTGAGTGTAGGTGAGAATTCAAAAGTACAGGTAGAGAGAGTACATTTTGGTCATATATTTTTGAACGGCATTGTTACCATCGATAGATCCATGAAAAATAATACTAAAACGCGTAGTGCCGTAAAAAAATGGTGATCCAAGAAGTCGGATTTTTTTTTTGATTTTCCGACAATTTCCAGGGTGAATTTGGTCATTTGATACAGTACGGCATCAGTTTCATACTATTTCAATACTGCTTCTAATCGATCATTCCGCAACGCCGTAAAAAAATCAAGCGACAAGGGGAAAAAACCGAAGGTTGCAGCCCCCTCTCTTTCCGTGGTCCAGGGGGTGATTTGATAAAGTACGGCTTCGGTTCCAAAACATTATCTAGCACTTAAAAGTACTATTAAAAATAATGCCGTCAAGAAATGATTGTTCATTTGAATGTATATCAATAATTATCTTAATTTCATCGTATTCTTGATTTATAAAGCTGTAAAATCATTTGATCCTGTACGGGAACTATTTTTCTAACATAATATTGTAAAATACAATTGTTATATAGTATTGCCGTTCAATAGAAACTGTTCTGAAAAAAATTATGGAGAAATACAAAAACTGAAATTTTGCAAATTATTGCAGTAATTTAAATATCATATATTAATGAAATATAGCAGTTTTCTACATTGTATCCCATGTTTTAAATAGTATTAACATAAATAAATTAGGAAAAAATGATGCCGTAAGTACATTTTAATGCAGACCATATCTTTTAGGTTCATGAAAATGACGCTACCATTTTAAGGGTACTTTATGGCCATCTGATACAGTACGGCATTAACATATTTTTGAAGAGAACAATTGATAATATGATAAAATCACTATGACGTCTAACTGAAGTGAAACGGTTCCTCATCCGGTGCCGTTATGTCACAGACTTTTTGAACCAACGAAAATGTACGGCATATGAAAAAATATTATCTATGCATAAAACACTTTCGAAATAAATTAATTTGACGTTGTGTCAAATCACCCCCTGGACCACGGAAAGAGAGGGGGTTGCAACCTTCGGTTTTTTCCCCTTGTCGCTTGATTTTTTTACGGCGTTGCGGAATGATGGATTAGAAGCAGTATTGAAATAGTATGAAACTGATGCCGTACTGTATCAAATGACCAAATTCACCCTGGAAATTGTCGGAAAATCAAAAAAAAATTCCGACTTTTTGGATCACCATTTTTTTACGGCACTACGCGTTTTAGTATTATTTTTCATGGATCTATCGATGGTAACAATGCCGTTCAAAAATATATGACCAAAATGTACTTACTCTACCTGTACTTTTGAATTCTCACCTACACTCAGTTGGACAGCTTACAAGTGACGGCACAATGCTAAATCTTATTATTTTATGCTCTTATATCGTTCTATATAGGTCATCTGGTGGTTCAAATGACCCATCATTTTTTTAACATGGGCCCATAGTCTATTAGCTAGTTTTTTTCTTTTCCTTTAGATACATATACCGACCTGGATTAGCGGCCCGCCCAGGCTTCACCCTATGCCTATGTCACTCGGAAACAGTGAAAGAATTTTTCAAATCGGTCCAGTCATTTAGGAGCCTATTCAATCCAAACAAACAAACTTTTCCTCTTTATTATATTAGTATAGAAGTATAGGTATAGATTTTTAGATATATATACCTAAATAGTGGCTTGAAACTTTTCGTGCGCAAGTCCGGCTCGCACTTAGCTAGTTTTTACAATTAATTTACTACTTACTAACCTACACACTTAATGCTGTTTATAAGGAAAAGGATAATATCGTATTTCATTGATAGTACGATGACGCATTTAATTATTTTTATTATTTGAGTGACCTCTATCTCATTACAGTTGATTTTATGATCAAAATATTGTTTTAATCATAATCTAGCAAATGACAAAAATTAGTTGGCTAACGTGTGTCAGACTATATCTCCAATATGAGAACTGTACAGTTTTCAATACGTCAGCAAAAAAAAACAAATACGCAAGTTAAATACGTTATAACTGATTCATGCCAAATATTCCAATGTAGGGTAGGTTAGTCTAGGTATAGGAGTCTATGTCTAGGTATAGATTGAATGTTACAAGTAGGTACAGTTGCCACCAGGAATTCCAATTAGGTAGATATGATTAGAATTCCTGGTTACAACGTCGCATAGTAACTGATTAGTGACTAATTTAATCAAGTAAAATTTAATACATATACCTATATAGTTACCTAAGTACTAGGTATATATTTGGACCTTAACAGATAAGATAAACATCAAATTTCAGTTCAAATAAACATCTACTTACATTAAAATTTCTGATGGCTTCGCGGTTATTTTACATTGGAATGTAACAACTTTAACAGATTTGATTCGCGTATTTTATTTTATTGACTGACGTTTCGGAGCCTTTACAGATTCCATAATCGTAGCACGACTGAGCTGACAATAGTCTTTTGATAAATAAAATACGCAAGTTAAATCCATCTAAATGATGCATTTCAAACTCAACAACTTACGTAAGACTTCTGACACCTTCACAGATGTCTGGTGGTAGTCCGGGGGGAGGTCTGGACGCGAGTCCTGGGACAGCCCTGGGAGACGCTCCCGGCGGCACCCTGGAGCCACATGTACAAGATGAAGAAGCCTCCACCGGTCGATGGCACCGTCCTGTCGAAGTAAGATTTTATATAACACTAGCTGGATTACCGAGCCATGCTTGAAATAAATAAACTAATATATATAGATGATGTTGATTATTATATTATCGTTAAAAGAACGTTCTACGGATTCAGTGCCCTCGCAAACATAGGTACACACGTAATATACTCGTATATCTATAAAAATAGAAAATAAAAATATTTTTTGGACAATTCACTCCAATTGATCTAGTCCTAAACTAAGCAAAGCTTGTACTATGGGTATTGGGTACTAGACAACGGATAAACATACATAAATACTTATAATACACCCAAGACTCCAGTACAGATACCAGCGCTCATCACACTATCATCTGCCCCTAGCAGGATTCGAATCCGCAACCTCCGGTTTCGTACTCAGGGCCTCAGCCACTAGACCAACAGGCCGACAGATATCGTCGATCGTCTACAGAAATATAACAATTGCTCGTATTAATACAGTGAATTGGCAAACTCTAAGTCCCACTTAAATACATGTTAATAAATAGGTTTTTGACCCTCATAAATAAAAAAAAATGCAGGATAGTTTAATAGTTTTAGAATACGGTAGCCTGATTTAAAAATGTATGAAGTTATGAACCTTATGTACTTACCTAAGCGTTACTAACCTTTTTAGAGACGTAGCGAATACGCAAGGGCCAATCTACGAGCTCGCCGAGCCGTCAACGGAGCCCCGGGAGAAAGTGCTTCGCAGCGGGAAGAAAGACCCCAAGGACTGCGAGGAGACCGCGCCCAGACCGAGGTCCGCCATGTCAGCCCCGGACATCGTGGTATGGCATTTATACATACTTACCTAATACCTATTTACTTGTATACATATAAAACATTCTATATAGATACTGCTTTCGTAGTCATTACGAGTTGGTATTAAACAATTATAACGGATTTAACTCGCTTCTTTATTTTATGCTGATGATACCATAATGTAAAATCATTTTTGTGTTAGACTATTGTGGGCTCAGTTGCGAATATACCTAGTACTTAACTGTATTTTTATTTTGAATGTTTTCTGATAATCTGCAACTACTGTTACCCTATCTTAAACTCTAGCTACTTCCCTGAGTATTCCATCTTTTTTACAGATCGCTCTATCAACCAAGAGTGAACAGAAGAAGCTTAAGGACCCTGGTGATAGTAGGTAAAATTATTCTTGTTAACTTATTATCACATATTACTTATCATCTTACGTTATATTTCATAGATCCATTATTGTTTTAGTGATTCTGGCGGGTCTATAAGACACAAAAGAGGTCGCAAAATCAAAGAAAGGGTAGAAAGTAGAAAGGGTGTCATGCAGGACGATGATTCAGAAATCACCGGGCAGAGAATCGAAGTAGAACCTGAGGAATCGCCTGCTGTTACCGAAAAGGTAGATACAATTATAAAGCCTGTACCTTTAATTAGCTTCTTGGTCTGTGACAGTCAGACTAATGACGTCATTTCAATGTTTTTTGAAAATGCAGGTCTCTGAAGTGGCATCCGAGGAGCGTTACTATCAAAAATCTTACCCTGTGACCAAAACGCCTATTGGATCATTACGCGTAAAGGTAAGTTAATTTGAATGTAAGAAAAGGAGCCACGGGTATCGAAAATATTGTTATTCAATATCGATGTAAAGGGGAACAATTATTCTGGTCTAATTTTAATAGGACGACATTGGGCGATGTGAAATTCCGAAATTCAAACCTTAACTTGGTGACGTTTAAAAATTCGCTAGGTATATTAGGAGATCATGCAATAGTGTTTTTTAACTGTTGATAGAGTTTTTGTATGTTTTAAAATATTACGATGAATTGTTTCAGAGCCAGTTTCAGCAGGTCTCCTGGACGGAGATTCCTCAAAACCAGTGGAATGAGCATGATCCCACCCAAGAACAAATGCCGGAAACTGTTCAGAGGGTAAGAAAAAATAATTGTGAGTTCTATATTTTAGAAGGTCGTTCTGACCGGGGCTTTACGTGCGATTTAGCTAAAGTTCCGAAGGTATGGGTGTATCCACGGCTTTTCAACGGCCGTCAGTTCCTAGCCCTAAATATCTAAGGAATAAGCTAGGTACAATAAGATTTAAACTCGATTAATTCTAACAACATGTAAGTAGGTACGAGCGCAGTATGTCGTTGCATCGAAACGTAATTCTTGATGCAGGTTATTTCTTCAATATTGACCACTAGGAACTGACGGCGGCTGAAATATATACTTATTCAATCTAAGTATTTTTTTCATCAGAGCGATCCATCAGCAAACCAGCCCGATTCATTCGCATCTGAAGAGAAAAAGGAGGAAAAGCCTACCAACTTGCAGGCGTTGGTGGACGCCATCGGCACCAGAATGAGAGACATAGAGAATGTAGTCCAGAGGATGAGCGAAAAAGTGCACCCGAAGGAGAGTGGAAGTTTAGAAAGAAGGTAAATGTTGGAGCCTTTGTTACATGTGTTGCCATAACATAAATGATAACTTGTTTTCAAGATAAACATAATTTTAATGGAACGTGATCCTTTATATTCAAACTTTATTGCCATTAATTCTTTGCAGCTCATCAATGACTTCTGACTCTCCTAATAAACGTCACAAGCCTGAAACAGAGTTAGAATCAGATGATGTTAGGAAACCTAAAAAACCTAATCCTGATGGAGACCACTATAAAAGGTAAATTAGTCTCTTAGACTTGAATTAGAAATAAAAAGCAGATAGCGATTAACCCCTCTATGGCGGTACAAAGTTTTCCGGGTCAGCTAAGTAGATAGTACCTATTACTACAAATAAATTTGTTACTGCTAAACAGTCATACTTACTTACTGGCTACATTTCAAAGTTCCACAACACCCTGTGTCGCAGGTTTACAGTCCGCAGCCGCAGCAGCAAGTATCTCCACGGGTCTGAGATCACCACAGAGCAACCTATCTTCATCGAGGACACCAATTTAAATGGATATTTCAGTGACGCTAGCAACAGCGTTGTTAGAAGGAACGGCCCTAAGGTTTGTATGCCTCCTTTGAAGACTATAGTGGGCAAGGTGCGTAGTAGCTAAGTAAAGTTTGTTATAATTGAGGTCCTGACTAGGGCGGATCCAGCTTTGTTGTCAGGGGGGTCACACATTGGTCAAAAGATAGGTTAGGAAAATATCTAGGTACTGCTATCCCAAGAACCGAGGGTCATGACCCCCCTGGTTTCACCCTTGAGGGCAATTAGGAGTCTTAAAGGCGCGTAGTAGCTAAGTAAAGTTTGTTGCGGTTGAGGTTCTGACTAGGACGGATCCAGCTTTGTAGTCAGGGTGGGGTAATGAAATACACGTACAGCCTAAACCGCGCTGATCATACACAATTGAAACTTGGGAAGTGTGTTCCTTGTTCGACGTAGGCATCCGATAAGAAAGGATACTCCGAACTTCTACCCCTAAGGGGGTGCAATACGGGGAAAAGTTATTATGAGACAACGTTCTTTGGTCAATATATTATTTATAAGTTATCATGAACATTCTTTAACAGAATTAATGGAAGACGTATTTCAAATATTTGGTTAAATTCATCCCCTAACGGGGTTAAAAAGTAAGCGGACGAAGTCGCGGCCAAAAGCTATTCGATATATATATAAATGGCATATAACTACATCCTCTGTTCTAGGAACCAGAAGCCACCTATATGGCAGCAGTAGACACCCGGCGTAAATCACCGCATACCATCCCCGATGATTATGAAGAAGAGGGCAAACACAAAAAACACACACACAAGAAAAAGAAGTCGCACAAAGGTCACAAAAAGCATCATGACAAAAAGAAAAAAAATAAAATGAACTCAGTTGAACTGGATAAGAATGTGGTAGTATCTTTGGAAGACAGTGCCGCAGTTTAGAGGTTAGACCTTATGTATGTTCGGTATTTGTATAATAAGTTTATTTTCTATCTCATATCTAATAAAAATTGTTGGGAGTTCAAATTTGCACCAAGACAAGAGTAGAAAAACCCCAGTGGGACATGAACCCACACCAATGCCTTTACGCGCGGCACTGTGCTCAATCCAGTTACACTATGTGTGTCACTGATTGACTCGACAAGATTTGCTACCATTATATTCTGTCTTGGTACTTTCTTATGTACAAGTGAAATTATCGCTGATTGTGAATTTTTAAATTAGTCAAAAAAACATATCCTGGTGAGATTACATTCGATCAGTGTTGTATTGTCTTCTGGGTTTATTTATTTATATGCAGTAATAAAAATGTTACATTCTGTTTAGCTACTTTTACTTAATACTAATTGTTCACAAAGTTTTTCGAACAATTTAATTGTGCGGATAAGATGGGATATTTTATAGAATTAGGTATGTTTTGACGTAATCTCATACGCACTAACTACTGTTTTGTCTTTGTATAACGTTAGCGTTTTTTGATAAATGGCATTTTATTTTTTTAATAAATTTTAAAAATATTGTGCTATTTGTTGAATTTAAAAATATATAATAATTTTCATAAATACAACTTGTTTTATTAACATATCTTTTTCCGACTTACCTACTCGGTACATGGTAGGTACTTTTTTGACATTGTACCTACCTACCGTATAATGGCTGTAAAGAGCCAATAAAGAGTTACAAGTTCACTTCATTACATTGTTGCATTTTAACAATACCTATTCATTCCTTTTTGACTGCCAATATAAGTCAACTGACAGTAGCTAATAGTTAAGAGTGCTCCTTTGCTCGGCGCTTCCATACAAAACGTAATTCCTCATTCTTTCAAGAATTTTGAATTAAACATTATTATTTTTTTCTGCAATTATGATCGGATATGGCATAGCTAGGTCTAACTGTCGTTATTTTTATTAGATTATGTAAGATATTACAATCAGAGATGATATTAGATTCGTAATTTTACACGAAAAATAGACACATTTTCAGAGGACTTGTTCGCATACATTTAAAGATTTTCATAAAGATTTCAAAAAATAGAAACATCGGAAATATCCTCAAGATTGAAAATAAACCATAACTACAGTATTAATATCACAATTAATAATTTACAAGGGGAATTCGTACTTTCGAAATAATTTCTAATGAAATGGCGATATTAGAAAATACTAATTTCACGCAAGTTTTGTTTTGCGTTTGTGTGCGTGCCCGAATTATTCCGACGGCCGCCGAACGTTTTGACAAGAACAAAGGTCAAAGACGAATTGCCAGTCGGTCATAGACTGTCATTGTGCAGATTTTTTGACGTTACGTTTACTTATTAATAATTAATTCATAAATAATAGTAACTAAAACAACCACGGCTAGATTAACGGACTTCTGAATTATTACAAAGTGAATTGGTTTTATTGCGACGATCTTATATACCTACTTATCTACCTACGACGACTGTGTGACAGCGGACTTGGAATTACATTTCATTACGATTGTTCATTATGCGTAAGTACTAATATCAATTTATATTATTATTATTTATTAACAGTTGGAATAGGTACCTATCTAGATATACTTTATACTTAATCACTCGAAGCGATCATGTCTTTTCATTACTTTTCAAATACTTTGTCTTTAAGTATCTTTCACTCGATACTCGAACGTCTACATGTACTTATATGTAATATGTAATATCATATAATATATTCAGTAGAAAGTGAAAATTTAACGGCGTGGATTTTTTTTCACAGCAAATCCTAGAAAATCTAGTAAAACGAGGCTTTGGCTATCAGCTCGTCGTAAAAAACTAAGCGCATGGATTTGCAAGAAACGAAACTGTGAGCACTCATTTTATAATTCACATAATGTGCAATCAATCAATAAGTCATAGCGAAGTTTATAATTATGTTGTAAATTAAATTTACTATGGTGAATTAAAAAAAAATGATTATGTAGGTATCTCATAGTTACTGTTTGTACAAATACTATTAAGCACAGTCTAGTAGCATTAGATAAATATAATTTGTTGGAATGAAACGACTATTAACGGATTTAACTCGCGTATTTGCGTATTTTTATTTTATATTTGCTGACGTTTCGGATTCTTTACAGTTTCCATAATCATTTGTTGTTTTTTTGTAGGATCGGGATAGCGGAACAAACTTTACAAGTTAAAAGTCATGAAATTGATCATGCCGCAACAGAAAGGTGATTCTGTTCTGTTCGGGTGGACTGTGAATGTGATCTCTCTTATATAATTATAGGAATAGATCGTTATTCCCATTGTTTTTTTTTTAATAAAAATATTTTTTTTTGACAATGAAATTTTATGGGTATCTATATATTCATACATGGTGCTATCTACGTTTCAAGGTTGATTATTGTTTGGTGTAGGCACTCCATTGAAATGCTACATTTTTGGAGTTAGCTTGCATTTGTCAGAGGCCTCAATTTTATTTTTTACTACCTAGCAATTCGCCCCAGCTTCTCTCGGATACCTGTTTTTTTTATTTTCTATAGCCTATTACTTGTGTCAATCAACTTTTAGTCTTAATAGATCCATAAATATAAAACTAAAAAATAATAGGTAATCGAAAATCCATGAAAATTTGAGAAATAAATACAACTCCACGATATTATATCTAACTTTCTTTCAATCATTTTACAAACACCCACAAAAGGTAACTTATCTATGGAGCAATCACTTTTTATATACGTATACTAAGCATCACCTATTGTAAATTATACCTAAGTGAGCTATCAGATTATTAAGTCAATACAATAATAATGTCTGTATTTTCTTTGGCGCAAGATTGATATAAATAATTATACCTATCCATTGCCAATTTTTATAATTACTAGCTTCTTCCGCGTGGAACTCCTCCTTTTTTGAAGTCGGTTAAAAAGTAGCCTATGTGTTATTCTGATGTATAAGCTATATTGTGGTAAAGTTTCATTCAAATCCATTCAGTAGTTTTTGCGTGAAAGAGTAACAAACATCCATACATCCATACATCCATACTTACAAACTTTCGCCTTTATAATAGTAGTAGGATTTCTTATCCCCAAATTTTTGCTGAACCCGATTATGATGATAATGTAGCTTTCGAATGGTGAAAGAATATTTAAAAACGGTCCAGTAGTTTTTGAGCCTATTCATTACAACCAAACAAACAAAGTTTTCCTCTTAATAATATATCATTATTAAGTATAGTATAGATTGGTATTATCAATATTTCCTTTTCATTTATGGCCAGCCAGGGGTGTTTCAAGATGTCTCGGTTGTATGTATATCTGTATACCAGCTTCTGCCCGCGACTTCGTCTACGCTCGATGAGTAGGTACCAACTTTACACAATATCGTTATAAAATATAGCTTAAGTATATATTTTTCTAATGTATAAGCTATATTATTGTAATGTTTCAACAAAATCCATTCAGTAGGTACCTAGTTTTTACTTGAAAGATAAACAAACATACCCTAAGGTACCTAAAATTTTTACATACCTACATTCATCCATCTATTCATAAGATTGTTACTACGGTAGGTACTAGGTAGGTACCTACTATAATATTTTGCTTATAGGTATTCGACCTGATGCTCTAGTGATAGTAGGTAGGTACTCCTGGTTTGAATTCATCACCTTCTGGTAAGTACCTAACGTAAATATTCCAAGTGAATACCTACCTGCCTATTTTCAATTTTTACCCGTTTTAGTTAAACCAGAGGACTCGTCGAACTTTGTGCAGTGTTCTAAGAAAGTAAATTGTCTTTATATTATTTTAAGTTAAACATTATAATAATGGTAACAAGCAGAATTCCTATATAGGTATGTATATATATTTATATGTAGGTATTATGTTTACTCTACGTAAATATTTTCTTAATCCAAAAACGTACCTATTTACTTGACTTCGACCCAACCAAAATAAGGTACGGAAGTAGGCATTTCATTTAAAGTCAAATAAATTTTGTAAAGACTCGCTGTCACACACACACTAGCATGAATATTGGTTACGACATTCCCTCTCGCTCGCGCGCCCGAAGGCGGCTGACCGATGCAAGCGAAATTGACCCTTCGTTTTCTAAACCTGAGAATCCATAGCCGACTTCGCGGTACAAAAAGGTGCACTCTTAAAAACAGAGTACATAAATTATATTAATTCAGTAGGTGAACATAAGGCTTGCAAATAAATTAATAATATTGTAGGTAGGTACTTCAAAATAGGTCTTAATATTAACTACGATCTATCAATCGAAATTCGATTGATATTTTTGGTTCAATACCATTTTTTTTTTAATTATAACAATATTTTTTTTGATAGGTCTTCTTATTTAATTATTTCTTCAGCGGTTAATTCAAATTAATTTAGGGATACAATGAAAACCATAGTACAGTTTAGGTATACATTTCTTTTATTTACAATTTTAAAACAAACTTAAATACAACGCTAACTACAAATGCAACCGAACAATACATTTAGAATACAACGCTGCTTTTCTAGAATAGTGTCACAACTCGAAATAATTTGTTACTCCATTTAAGACTGTGAACCGTCACATATAAATTTCAATTCAGAATGGTAACCCATTTCGAGTTGTGACACTATTCCAGAGAAGCAGCGACAAGTCTTTTATGGGAGATAATATTTAAATTGCACTTTTTTATCAACTTGTAGATTTTTAAGTAAATATAAGTAAGTATAAAATAGATAGAATTAGCCTCATGAATATTTAGAGCCTTCAGAAGTGATAATATACCTATAGGTAATATTTTTTTTGTAATATATGTATATACTTACCTAATTTACTGTTGAGTGCAGTGAAGGGTGCGTATTTAGGCCCCAGGGTAGGCACTTCACGCACTTTGGGTATTGTGCCTGTATCAAATGCACACCCATGGGGACTAAACATTTTTTTTTAAATTTACTACCAAGGTAGAAACAAACATTGTTCTCATATATTTGATCATTTTCTCAACTACTTATCTAAAACATCTTTTTACATTAAAAATCTGCATAATAATGTGGTGTGGGCTTATATTATATTGTTATAATCTAAGTATGTATTATTTTGTTGTCATGAAGTGTGGATTTATTAGGTTAATACATATTTACTAGTATTTCAATTATACAATATTATAAAATATAATATTGTTTGTGATGTAGGTAGAGTTTAAGCTAAATTATGAAGATTTGCTGAACTATTTTGGGACTGATAAATGTAAAAAATACAGGAATATAAGAATATGTCAATAATTTGGTTCAATCATCAGTAAATATAGATGTGAAATTAATCAGGAAAAAATATTTTGATTTAGAAATATTTTTTACTAGGTCTGGTATATTATTATTTAAAAAACATATGTATTCCAATAATAGTTTCTGATGCTTTCACGGTTATAATAATCCCAGTATGATTATTTTAAGTAAGTAATCCAGTTAAAAAACAGAAACTATGTATTTCGTAGCTAAGACAAAGTCAATAAAAATTTAATCAATTTGGTATACATGAAGACCTCTTATTTATAAATGTTTAATCAATTGATAACTAAGCAAAGTAAAGGTTGCAATCAGAATTTTGCTGTGAAACTAAAAATTCATAATGTAAACTATAGAATGTCAAAATATTTATAAATCTTACCTTACATGCATGCCTAAAATTACCAGTAACTATGTGAATTCATATTTTCCAGCAAAGATTCTGAATGCAAACCAAGCCTTTATCACTTCTCTCTTATCTGTTATTATTAAACCAGTTTTATCAAATATTTACGAAGCTTGTAGTTTATATTGCAAGTGTGACTTGCACTATTTTTTTTATTGAGGCTTAGTAGCTTATCGGTTTTCTATTACAAGTTTATCTGTCTGATACATCTCTCCTATAATCACCTGAAAATAAAAAAACAACAATAAGTATAAGATATTTAAAAGAATAATATTCATAGGTGCATGGTTTCCTACTTTTCGAAATCCATTAAAGCATGGGATTGGGATGGAAAGTAGGCTGTTCTTTTTTAAGGTCCCATCTATTTTTATACCAAAATTTATCATAATTAGTTCAGTGGTTTAGAGAGGAAGGTGTCTGACACACAAACAAATAAACTCAGTTTATTATCATTTATAATATTTGTAAGAATTACATACTGACTTAAGTAATTTTGGAATCCATAATATTATATTCTTTTTAGTTTTAAGGGCATTGTAAAAAGAAGTGTAAATTCATTAATCACACATTGTATTAGATTTATGTTGTTGTCTAATTCAAACTTACTTGTCGTTTCAGTGTAGCCAGATTATCTTTAGCAAATAAATACTCTTTCTTGATTTCTTTTCCATCTGTCAATGTTTTATTCTCTTTAAATGCATCTCGGACTCTCCGTACTGCATAAGCCCTAAAAGTAGATTTAAATATGTTTTAATAATTTCTGATGCCTTCGCCAATAAATACATTTTAGGTTTTTCATAAGAAAAAGTATGTTTTCCTGAATCATTTACAAATATATGTATAAACATATAATATTTATTGCTATAGCAGTACTTGTAACAGTCAACTTTACTTGATATTTATGTACAAAGAAAAAAAATCAAACATGATTTTAAAAAGCAATTACTGCAATATTAATACTTCAACATGCCTAACTGTTTATAAATAATTGGCCCCCAACGAGTATATGATATCAATAAATTATTATATCATTGTTATCAATGCATAATAAATAAAGTTTTGGTACGTTACTAAAAATATAGGTTATGTAATTATAAAAACGAAATATTGTGAAATAGAAAAAGTACCTGAAATTATAGTTCGTAAATTTTTGAGACTCTCTCATCAGCATTTTATACATTGAAAGAACTTGCGTTTTTGTGACTCCGTTTGCCATTCTCTTTTCGGAATTTAGCACGAGAATTTGTCTTTTCCAAAAATATTGTGTCAAGACAATGAATGTAAATAATAGTATAATCCGTTTTAGCTATAGCTATCGAGCCAACTGTCACTTCGATTGACATTATAACGATGACTAGTAACATGCATAAATTAAAAAATATAGTAATTATTATTTTTTAGATAATATTGCTATTTTTTTTGATAAGAACGGTAAGAAGAGATAATAAAATGTGCCCTAAAAAGATACAAATCAAGTTTTGCCGCATCATTCTATTAAGAAGTAACGGAACGTTCTAAGACTTGCCATTTGAAATATAATTATGGGATTAAGGTAATTTAGAAACTCCGTTTTATATTATGAACAGTTGTTTATTCTTACTAGTAGAGATTTTTTTGTGTATTTCGAGAATGTAATTTATGATATAGTATATATTGATTTTTATGCTCATGGTTCCATCTGGGTGTTAAAGTACTTAAGAATGGCAACTTTTTGTCTAGCCATCATCTCATCTTATACATGTGAGCTGTCAAAAAAAACGTCAAGTTCTTATTGAGCGGACGGTTGTTTCGCAGTCCGCTTAAATTAATTATAAGCTTAAAACTAAAATTAAAGTTATGAAGTAACATCGATTAGATATAAACTCTAAAGGATTTAACATCAGCACCTCAATTATCTGTGAGTAACTTATACTTATCTTTTCTTGATTACGTTTCTTTTCGGTTTGCTTGAAATCGTTATTGCGGACTTTAAGTCTAAGATTAAATGATGCTTAAGTATCTCGTGATGAGTTATCGTGTGAAAAGACGAGGTATTCCTTCTGATAGTTTATTTTTAATGGGTGCTAATTGTGATATTGTGTAACCAGTCTCACCGGAACAGCCTGCCGTGTTTACGTGCTTCGTATTATAAATATCTATGATCCTTACACGGCGTTTGTAAATAACAGTCGCGCTCTACTTAATATGGTTGTAAAATACGTGATTTACGCCGAATTCTTACGCGGTACGGTCTATTATGTGAGTTTCAAGTGCTGTGTCTAGTGCATTTTTGTGTTAAATATCACTAATGGAACATGTATGTATTTTAAATAATTTAGTGTAGGGATATTTAAAAATTATAAGGTTTGATTTATTCTTTAAGTACTAATCTTTGTTGATACAGTAATGGCTTCCAAAATCTTTCTATAGGTACTCAAAGTGAAATTTAGGAGCTACATACTTAAAAGTGTATCTACATAAGTACACCATATTTTTATTGATACAAAAAATGTAAACTATAGCCCAGAGTCTTCTCATTCCAGGCGTATTATAAATATTGTCAGAGAAGTAATACACAATCTATTTAAACATTATGTAGCATTAAATAATAAACATTGCCACATTTTTTATCTTGTTTGAACTAATATAAGCACTTACCTATTTTATTTTAAGGTAACAATATAATTTATCTGAGACAATTTTTTATACCTATGCCTTTTCCTCCAGATTGGTTTTAAAACTTTAGTAATATTAAAACAGTAAGTTGATAATAGTTTGTGCTGAACTTTGACCTGGCCTGGTACTAAAAAATAAAATTATATATTTCATCTTAGCCTACCACTTAAGCACATATAAAAATATTTTATTCAAAACCATTTAGTGACAGACAAATTTGACCATTGCATTTGATATTTACCAAAACCATATTATTTTTATTACTCTGTCTTTAAGCCCAATGTCCATGGCCGATTCAGTCATTTTCAAACTTCTAAACTATTCAGAAGATGTCACATTTGTACATGCAGTGAGGGCTGCGCATGTCCCACGTCAGGATAGGCACTCCATACATTTATGGCATTGTGCCTATATGGAACGCACACCCTTGCCTTTATATAGGTATTGGACTAAGTGTAAAGTGGAATGTTCATTGGGCTAATAATATTGTACATTACACTAAAGATTTAACCCAAAAGTGAAAGTGCTATGCATCGCAGTAATTTGATGTAACAAATAGTTTTTATTTCACTCTTTATGTATTTTTTTTTATTTCTGCTATTATATGTTTCTCATATTGATTTCTTAAAGAAATGACATCTTGTTAATCTATAACATTTAGATTTTATTCTATATCTTTCTGTGTTCTTTTAGTTAGGTAGGTATCAATCTCTTATCTCTCTAATGTTTCATGGCCTATTGGCCTAGTGTTTTAACCCCCCAACTTTGTGGTTTCGAATCTTGATAGGCTCAGACAACGCTGTCAGTCAGATGAGCGCGAGTATTTGTACTCGAGTGCAAGTGTGGCTTAGTTAGTTAGTAGACCCAAGCTATCTAATTATTAAGTTTCGTAAACCAAATCGAATACCTACATATTATCAAAATAAAAATATTGGAATAAAACAAATATAAACTCGCATATTTTATTTTTATCTTATTGGCTGACGTTTCGTAACGTTTGCAGTTTCCATAATCGTAGCACCACAGAGCTGACAATAGTCTAACTCTTAAAGTGTTTCATTCCAATGTGTAATTACCGTTAAGTAAGGCATCGGAAATTATTAAAATAAAAATAAACTTAATGATAAGTACAACGGATTACTAGGTATCTCATTCTGGAATGAACTATAAATTTTCACCTTAATAGGTTTTGAGATCTATTCACGGTTCAAGGGAGCAGCCTTGAGTTTTCAAACACTCTGTATAAACAAGGGAGCGAAGTAGTTACGAGTCGGAATCGATGTTAAAATGATGCGAGCAATCTTTTACGTCCATAACGTCTGAGATGATCTTATAGATCAGAGTTGACAGTGAAATGACGTCATCTAAGTGTCAACTAGTAATGAATCGAATGAAAACACCACATTAAACGTTTCAAGGTTGAACGAATCTAATTACGAAAAAAAAAGAAGAGCTCAAGCCTCTTAGAAACACATTATTATACTAACTTAGTTGTCTAAATACTACTCGGGTAGATATGCTCGTGGTCATCATATAAAATACTAACTTCAGCCCGCGACTTCGTCCGCGTGGAACTCCTCCTTTTTTGCAGTCGGTTGAAAAGTAGCCTATGATCTTTCTCAGGGTCCAGACTTTCTTTGTAACTTTTTTCATTTAAATCGGTCCAGTAGTTTTAGCATGAAAGCGTAACAGACAGACAGACAGAGTTACTTTCGCATTTATAATATTAGTAGGGAGTAGGGATTAAAATGTCAAAATTTTCATAAAAATTAATTTGCTGTGGACTTTTTGTCTTAGTCACCTTGGTCTACATATTATAGGTACTTACATACGTATTGTATAATAAGGCATCGGTATTAGTAATTTAAGTAAATAAAAAACTCTTTGTGTTCTTTTTTACATTGCTTCAGTCGTAAGTAGGGTTGCCAGGTGAGTCGCAAAAAAATACCGGGAAATGATATTTTGCAAATATAATATGCCATCGAAGTAATTTTTCAAAAACGACAAAAACACGTTTTTGGCTCTCCTGTAAAAAAAATTTTTTTTTTAGTTGCTTGGATTTAGTTTAGGCCAATCGACCGATCGAGGAGCGCTTATGCCTACTTTTGTAGGCGCCTGTGGCCAGTAGTACCGACTTTCTTCAAAATACCGGACAGTCCTCGAAAATAACTAACTGTACGCTTAAATACCGGACATCTGGCAACCCTAATCGTAAGTGGATATCACGTAAGCGTGTTTTCTGAGTACCACTATAGGCCGGTACTTACCACACTTTTTCGTCACACTAGGCATATTTAGAAGACCAAATACCGGTTTCATAACCGATTCGGCCCTGCAATAAAGGCAATTATGTTTTCTTATGGGTTTTTTGACCAACCTGGGTAGGTCATGTGTTATAATTTTATAGATACTTACCTACTTATGTTTTTTTTTTCATTTAAGAATCTAGAAATGTATTAGTCATCTGTATTAAACTTCAAGTTTCACTTAGTACCTAATATCAAACTAAACATACCCGTAAGTACCTACCTATAATATGACCTGATATTAAGGTTCTGACCCAATAAACCTTATAGACGCCCTGGGTCTTATTACGTTTTTATTAGTAATAGCTGTCCCGGTAGACGTCATCCTGCCCGTTCGAAATTCAAATTAGGTAACTTTAGTCTGACAACGTTGGTAAGGGCTGTTTTTAGGGTTTTCCCGGCAATAATTCGATTTTTTCTCGCCGTAAGAACCATCCTTGGACTTCAACGAACATTTAAAAAAAAAATTGGCCAAATTGGTCCAGGCGTTGTCGAGTTATGCGCTTACCAACACATTTTGCGATTCATTTTTATATATAAGAAGAAGAAGAAGAAGAAGATATTAGTGTTCATTTCATTGGACATTGTTTCGCGTAATGAATCTATTACACATACCAATTGTCGAATACTCGAATTTTGTAAAGTTGGTTGGTAGTTACCAGATTTAATGTTATACTATTGTTAGCGATCGAGCTACGAATATGCGAAGTAAAGTTCTCGAAACGTCAGCAAATAAAATAACATACTTACTTACGCGAGTTTATAATCCCTTATAGTTGTTTCATTGCGTAAAATTTGTTCGCTGTTTACGTCGAAAGTAAAGCATATTTTTTTTGTTTCTATTAAAATTTATGACTTATGCGACTATGGAGATAGTGCACGTATGCTAATTGTCACCAATCTATAGTTTTAGATATTATTTGTAAGAGATTTATTATCTTTTTAAATTGGTCTTAAATTAGTAATTTCTGTTTGGTTTTTGTGACAAGAGAGAGTAAACTCAGTTTACTATATTGTGATAGGTAAGTAGGTATTTTAATGCGTAGTACAGACTTCTTAGAAAGAAGTATTTTTCTATGTATATATGTAGTTCCGTCATGCAATGCTACTTGACCGATGATGATGATATAGCTTGTAGGAGGAGACATAGTATTGTTTTGAAATCTTCTCACGGGTGCATTTATGTTCTGCAGTCTATTTAGATAAATTAAAATACAATAGTACTTGTAGGTACCTCTAGTTCTAGTACTATTGTTTATCCAAGTAAAAATATAGTAAATAGAATTTAGTTTTGTAAAAAAGTAAAGCGTGTATCGCTTGTGTCGTTTTTTGTTCTGTTATTTTTTTTACTGTAATAAATCATGACCTTCGATGTCTGGTATGTATATTATTATGATAGCAATATCTCCATACGATAGCAAATTGACGGGCGCGTGGTTTAAGAATGTTAAGAGTACTTTTTATATGAAAACTTAAGCTTCAGCTGAGCTGAGTTTTTAATATGTACTTTTTTCAAATTATTGTTTCTATTGCGTCGTTTTATAGGTACAAGTTTTGGCTCGTTTCGGTTTAGCTAAATTGTCGAAGAATCAAATCTATAAATAAAATATAAAACTGATACCTATGTATTAATGAGAAATGACGCAATCGTAGACGGTCCCCTAATGCAAGAACTGCGAAATAGTTCCTACGCAACTTTTATGACCTGTCACTTATTATTTTACTAGCTGTGCCCGCGACTTCGTCCGCGTGGAATTTAAGTACTGGGACATAAGTATGGATAATTAAAGATTTTTTTCTAAAATGAGTTACTCTTTATTACATAAGCTATCTGCCAGTGAAAGTCCCGTCCAAATCAGTCCAGCTGTTCCATAGATTAGCCGGAACACACAGACTCCCTATCTGGAAAAGACTCCAAGGCGCGAGATAGCGAATGACGTTCACGATCAGTATTTAGTCGAGACTCCCTTTGAGAGGAACTTTCCGAGAGGCGATTAAGTGAATTTTTTTCTCGATTAACACTAAGTCGTGCCTGTCTTTCGTCATTCGATTCTTGGGATCTACTCATCCGCTGTCTTTTCGCTTGTCTACTGTTCTGAGACAGATTCGACTATCTTCTGGGCATTTTTAAAATCAAAGCAAATACATACAATAATACATATATTTATTTCAATAAAAATCTACGTAGGCAATATTTTTTTAGATTAGGTATATCCGATATTTTTCAACCAATTCACAAAGTCGAGTCCGTATTTTCATATCCAAGTATAACATCAAAATCATCAACTAACCGAATCGCAAGACAAACAAAATTAAATAGTTTTAAACGTAGAGATTTTTTTTTTCTGATTGACAACTATTTTCAGTAAAACAACCATAGCGCGTTTTAATTGCCTTGAGGCGCCATCTAGTACTATATTATGTAACTATAAAATCTCCTATAGAAAAATTACCTTTAAACTTTAAAAGACGATATCTTTTTTATTTGACATCCGATTTCGATGAAACAAAGCCTATATGTTGCTCAGGGAAGAGCTTAATCTATTAGTGAAAGCCGCGTCAAAATCTGTTCAGTGGTTTTCAAGATTAGCGAATACATACAGACAGACAGACAGACAGACAGACAGACAGACAGATAAGAAAATCTAAAAAATCATTTTTGTGTTCTGTTACTCTTTTATTATTGCCCACACCCATTTTTTGTTAAAAATTTCAATTGTACAGACACGCGGTTTCTACTGTTTTATTATATGTATAGATGTATAGATATAGATGAAATCTAAG
Organism: Polylopha cassiicola; assembly: GCA_038024825.1. Lineage (NCBI taxonomy): Eukaryota > Metazoa > Arthropoda > Insecta > Lepidoptera > Tortricidae > Polylopha > Polylopha cassiicola. The sequence continues at coordinate 5,283,810 of CP149044.1, read as the reverse complement.
TAGGTATACATACCTACTTTGAAATGGCTTCAGTAATTTTAACCCTCAGAAATGATGTAACAAGGTTTATAGTCTGTTAAGGTTCACAGAATTCGTAGCATGGTTCTTCTGTTTTTTTTAACAATAAAAGCTATGTGAAAATGAGTCTTAGAAGTTATTATCATTATAAATACATATATATTATATATATAAAAAATATAAGAAGTAGTAAGTTTAACTAAAATATGCCTAGTTTCCTGTTTAAGGCGTTATCGACCTATTAGTAAATATTCTGCTAATGTGTGAATATTGTCACATGATTTTATTGTCAGAATACAGGCGACACGGTGAAATACCCACAGACCTTGACTAGTGGTAATATGTGTGCAATTTAGTTACATCATAATTGATGCCAGATGTGACACCAAAAATGGCCAATTTGAAGATTATCGCGAGAGCACAAAATATGCATCACATTTTTTTCTATTCCGCTACAATTCATACCGATCTTGTTTTAACTACTAGCTTCTGTCCACGTTATTGTCTGCGTAGAATAAATACTTCGGGTTCATGTTTTATCGTAGTTAAATTTCTCGAATTTTTACTCAATTAAGGGGTGATTTCCAAATTAAAAAGTTTCTTCAGGATTTTAGTGTCTCGAGACCAAAATTGGATCGATATCATTTTACCGACCATTGATTGACCATATGCCAATCGTTATCCCCCTTTTCACCCCCTTTAGGGATGATTTCCGGGATAATAACTATCCCCGTGACTTAAACTACCTACGTACCAAATATCATCAAAATCGGTTTGTGGTTTAGGCGTGAAAGCGTAACAGACAATCAGACTAGAGTTACTTCCGCATTTATTTTATAATGACCGTAGATACTAGGTACCTAAGTAGGAATTAAGTAAGTACATATGCTGTAGTTCTTAGCGGTCTCAGCAAAGATTTTTACTGTGGATAATAAACAATAATAAACATGCAAGTCAAACCCAACACATTAGATGTTTGGCCTAAGCAAATATTTGCACCTCGCAGGATTTGAACCTGCAACCTGCATGCTTCTTGGGTGCCTGACCGCTGGGTCAACGGTTCCTTCTCCACTGTAATTTTATACTCGTCCAAATTTTCACAAAATATCTAAGTTCGTGGTGAAAATAAACCTTTGTAATTCCCCTAACCATTCAATTTGGGCGGTCATAAAAAAATCACATTGATTACAAATCTTCTGCCTTTGTTACGTATAATTAGAAAACTCCCACAAAAGCTATGTAATTTAGTAAAACGAGTAGAAATACGATAATAGTAGGCGTTAGGAATACTAAAAGTTATTTTAAAGATTATTTTTTGTCTTAGACAATATGTATATATTTGGCTACTTATTTGAAAAAATAAAATATTTGGCGATCTCTCTATGAGTGCATGTAATTTGTAATTAAGTGTGTTATTAATTGTAACGGGAAATAAATAAATCTCATCTAATCTATTAAGTACATGCTTATTATTGTTTTGCATATTGTGGTTTACCTTATATAACAAAGTTTTTGCATTTATAAATATGTTATTGTATGTTTATTAACTGTAGACGGCTATATTTGTCGTGCTATTTCAGGTTATATTAGGTACATCCTTTACCACAATGAAGGTCGTAATATGATACTAAATTTCCACCCACACAATCACTGGATCACTGGGTTCTTAATCAATTTATGTACACACACATACATACATTTACTTACAAGTAAGTCCCGCTTTTCAAATTCTGAATTTCATACATTACAGTTGACAGACTTTGCTATGAAATAAATTCATTATATTTCTATTTTTATTTTTTGTTATATAATTAAGAAGTGTATAGGTGTGTAGGTATATAAAACAAACTATATTTTTCGATATTTATTTATATATTATACATGTGAACTGTCTTATAGTGAAATATATCGGCAGGTAGGTATACGTTTCACGATGCACTATACAAACGATCTTTGTAGAAATATGTTCGTTATCGTAACCTATAGATAGCATTCCTAATACCTACTATCTGTTTTACTAATAAGCTTTTGTAGCTACGTGTTTTCTAAATATAGGTACCCACGTAACAAAGATTGCAGAAGATTTGTAATCAATTCGATTTTTTTATGGCCCATATTTACTTAATGGTAACTCGTGAATATTATGCTAAATTGTTTACGATTTGCATAGAAGACTTTGGTAAATTAAAATCATCATATTGCATATATAGATCTAAAGAGAGGTATCTCAAAAGAAGTAATTTTTTACTGATCAATACATACATACATACAAATAATAATACCTACGTCCATGCGGCAATATGCGCGCAGGAGTTTTCTGTATAGATTTTAAGTTTTTATGATGAAGCTAGAAGAGTTAGTTAAAATCTGTTTTATTTGTAGGTAGGTTTTGCGGTATGGAATGACATTGTGCATAACTTAAATCTTAATGTTTTTCAGTTAGGTCCCTTTGGATATAGGTGTGCGATATATAGGTTCACATGTAACAACTAGATCTTTTCTACTCAGTAACGTTTACTCTATGGTATGAGCTATGTTTGACTGTCGAAGTGCCGTTAATTCCGAGTCAGGGTTGAGGGTGTCTGATTGTCTCGCTCAGACGTAGTGAAATATGAAAGAGATAGATCTCACACTCTGGTTTGAAGACATACACGTCTTGACCTCTGTTATTTTTGTTTTGTGCATGATTTATAACAACTCTAAACATTTGTAAGCTTGCTCGCGCATGAATTGTTTTGTGATAACTACCTTTAAATTTTTAAGTGTAGAAAAGATATGAAGCGACTGTACTCTAACTTTTCACAAGTGGAACAAAAACGATTCAGATTAGCGGCCTTAGGATGCAAAAAAAAGTATTTACCTACTTACGTTACCTTATGAGTTGTTAAGTGGGCCACTTAAAAAACGTCGGGTCGTAGGTTGAGTGATCAGTTTGTAGGCAAGAAATAATTATTGATAACGATAAACAATACAATCAAAGGCATTGTCACATACAATATAATAATATACATGTATGAATAAGTCCTTCGACAATGTAAGATTTTATTTATACAGCGGCAGTTAGGCTTAGTGACGTCAGAAACCACGATTCGCATACTATATTATGTAAAAGAGATATTGACTATTTAACAGTCTATTTGTCAATATTGATAACATGTTTGTATGGTCTGTTGATCTAATGGTCGGGATCGAACCCGATCGATAGAATCCAGGAGGGGTCATGGAGGTCGTAATCTCTCCTGACCCTGGGATAGCAGTACTTTTATTTTGAATTGATAGAATATTAATTTTGAATAGAATTTGATTGTGTGACCTGATAACCCCCCCCCCATCCGCTCTTGGATTTTTTTTTTATTACGTACTAGCTTCTGCCCGCGACTTCGTCCGCGTGGAACTCCTCCTTTTTTGCAGTCGGTTAAAAAGTAGCCTATGTCCTTTCTCAGGCTCCAGACTGTCTTTGTAGGTACCAAATTTCATTTAAATCGGTTCAGTAGTTTTAGCGTGAAAGCGTAACAGACAGACAGACAGAGTTACTTTCGCATTTATAATATTAGTAGGGATTATTTTTAGTTGGGGTCAACCGTGTACGGACAGTCGGGTGATCAGTCCACTGGTATGGAACCATTTCACCCCATTTCCCCTGACCCAAGAGCGCCATTGGACTCGGTTTACTCAGAAATAAAAACTGAAATATTTCTAGTGTGGGATAATATCTGTGTGACTCTTAGAAGCCCTAGTAACTAACTGGCATACGAGTACAAAGTGCAACAAACTATTAACACCTTGATGGGCACAACTACTAGCGGTAACCTCGATATTGTAAGATCAATAATATTATGAATGTATAAGCAAACGCAAAAAGTATACTGTTACATTATAAATTCATATTATTCGATGAAGAAAATAATGCTTTTCAACGATACCTACTCGTACATATATAACTTATTTTCGTAGTAAGTAAGTACCTATTAACAAGTAGGTAGGTACCTATAGATAAAATGTAAACAGTTTACAAATATATTCCTAGATCATTTAAAAAAAAATCAATATGCTGTAAACATTAAAAAAAGTAAGAAACAACCGGTTTTGCGTTTCTTAATTGTTTTCAACATATTATTATATGCGAGTTGAACCACAACCAGATTGTTATTTCTTGCTACAGCTCGTGTCTAGTCAATTCAGATCTCTAAAATCGAAGTTGTAAGGTACAAATTTGATGAATAATAAAAGTTTACTCGCATAAAGCCCCGGCTATTCATATCCCAGCAAATATTGTGAAAGGTTATCGACACGGATGACGCATTGTAGGGTTGTCAACCGTCTTGATTTCCCAGGACATGTCATGTTTTTTGGAGTGTCCTGGGATGTCCTGTTTTTTTAAGAAGTGTCCTTGGGTTCTGTACTTACCCAAAGAGTAAAACGGGACTCTTACTAAGACTCCGTTGTCCGTCCGTTCGTCTGTCACCAGGTTGTATCTCGTGTACCGTGATAGTTAGCCATTTGAAAAATGAAAGATTTTTTTTGCTTGTTTTTGTTCGATATTTATAGATAACTAGCTTCTGCCCGCGACTTCGTCCGCGTGGAACTCCTCCTTTTTTGCAGTCGGTTAAAAAGTAGCCTAAGTCCTTTCTCAGGCTCCAGACTTTCTTTGTACCAAATTTCATTTAAATCAGTTCAGTAATTTTAGCGTGAAAGCGTAACAGACAGACAGACAGACAGACAAAGTTACTTTCGCATTTATAATATTAGTAGGGATTAGTAGGGATGGTACGGAACCCTTTGTGCGTGAGTTCGGCTCACACTTGGCCGATTTTATGTAGATAACATAATACATATGTATATGTAAATTATTAAATATGTTTCACTAGAAATATGATGATTAAGTATTTGAATTTGATAGTTCTAGAATGAAATAATATTTCAACTTAAATTCTTAGTTTTTTGAAGTTGTAGTGGGCAACCCTAGCTTGCTGGGGGTAAAGTGAATAAAAGTATATGTATATCTAAGTATAGTACACAATGATTATGAGATCATCTCATTTGCATCCCGCTGGTTTAGTTGTTAGTAAGCATGTCACAGACGTCTAATACGCACCTAATGGTATATAATATCTTGATATATTTACATACTAGTGTATGTCCGCGATTTCGTCTGCGTAGAATTAGTATGTTTAGTAGTGCTTGGATAGTAAATTTTACATGTTTTACTATATTAATTGACTTGCTGTCCACCTCGACTTTGCACGGAACATTTTTTGTATAGCCTATGTCACTAGGGAATAATATAGCTTTCCAACAGTGAAGGATTTTTTTAAATCGGTTTAGTCGTTTAGGAGCCTATTCAATCCAAACAAACAAACAAACAAACTTTTCCTCTTTATTAGTAGATGATTTCCTAGGTGAAAACTTTATCCTTCTTCGGGATTTCGTTTGTATGTTTTTCTTTAATTTCTCGACATTGTTTACGCGTGTTAATATAATATGGTTAATTATTTGGTTTTGCAGTAAAAGTGTGACATATATTTAATTTATGCATCTATTTTTCGACACAAACAGACATAGTTTATTATTTATATTTGAAATTTAATACATAAGTATGTTGTAATGTACTCGTATGAGAAGCCGTACTTGCTGAATATTCATTAATTTAAATATTTAATATTAATCACGGTCAACCGGATAGGCTATATAAGAACAAAACTGATCAGCTACGTCCTTTTATTGTCACATAATTTTCATGCAAAAAACTTTATGTTTTATATAATCTAACGTGACTTTTATCGTTTTAAAAAAGTAGTATATGTATTCGTATGCAAGCGTAGTTAATTTTGACATTGTTCATTGAACATGTATACTGTATGTTTTTATTAATGTGTTGAAAGCTTCCATAAAAATTTTAACAAACCCCCGACATAAAAATATAAAAGCCCTCTAAAAAGTATAATAATAATAAAAACTTGATATTAGGTAGGTACCTAAGTATTAATAGGTATTTCTACAAAGAAAACGTCACGTCGGGGGGACCATTCACCTAATTGTACTCTACATTAGTCTACATATTTACCTAATATGTATCGAAACCTAAGGTCCCCGTATCACAGGCCAGTAGCTTGCCTCTCATTGATGGAACATGACAGCTAGACCTCATTCTACACTAGCGCATCTAGCGGTTTTCTGACACGCGGTGGCCCTCATTGCGTTCGAATTGTTTTTTGTAAAATTAATCGGTAGGTACTCAACGTCCACTGTCATAATTCGTAATGTGATAGTTGTTAAAACAAATAAATGCATTAATTAGCGGAATTGATGTTAGTCATTAACTTAATTAACTCGAGTGTTTGGAGTGTATTCATTAATGAACTGTTCATGGTATGATTTTTACATACAGTAACTATTGATTTAGCTCTACAATAAGAATTTCGTTAGTCGAATGGTTAGTTATATTGAGTACTAGCGGTTCGCCCCGTCTTCGCACGGATCCTTATTTTTTTTCTAAAATAAAATTTAGCCTATGTTACTTGTGGATAATGTAGCTTTCGAATGGTGAAAGAATTTTTAAAAACGGTCCAATAGTTTTTGAGCCTATTCATTACAACAAAACATAGTTTTCCTCGTTATAATATTAGTATAGAAAACGCAAACCCTTAGCTTCGTATTTTGCTGTATATGCTATATACGTATAGATTATGGATTAAAAGAATCTAAAGTGGATCGTTGAGCGTTTTAGAAACCGTCATTATCGTCTCAGACTGTTTTGTTGAATGTTTAAGGACAGAACCAATAAGTAGAAAAAAACTTAACTTTAATTATTTCCTGGTACAGGTACAATTACTGTTTCGATTGATACTTAATAGTTAAAGCTGGAGCGGACAATGACGGCGTCTCAAACGTTAGTCGATCCGCCAGAGCAGAGCTACACAACCAGCCTTTCCATCTTTTAAACCCTAAAAACAAAGTTATGGTTACTTATTCGATTCATTATTAGAGTAGGTGGTGACAAAGGATTACATTGACGTAGGCGTCCCGACGGCGCTTCAACCTTCGACGCGACGTCGATGACTCGTTAGTCAGAGCGATTTTTTTCTGTATACAACTTCATTATGGTTAATCAATCCCAACAAACATGTGAAATTGAGGCAGTTCTTTACAAAAGACAAGGCTTGACGGTGTCTCACTGTGTTCTATGTATTTGCTAGCTGACCCGGTACACTGTTTTGCATCTACTTTCTCTAGCGCTATAAAATTTATATATACGTCATTTAAGACTTATTCTCATACCTAATTTGCGTATATATTTTTTTAAATCGGTTGAGCCATTTCGGTGGAGTTCCACCACAAACACCGTGACACGATAACAAATATACATCCAAACATCCATCCTTACATCCATACATTCTTAGAAACTTTCGCGTTTATAATATCATAGCTGTCCGCCCCGGCTTCTCACGGATCCCTTTTTATATCCTATATCTCTCGGGAATAGTGTAGCTTCCCAACAGTGAAAGAATTTTTCAAATCGATTCAGTCGTTTTGGAGCCTATTCAATCCAAACAAACAAACAAACTTTTCCTCTTTATTATATTAATATAGATAGTATAGACTAGGTGACCCAGCTCACGATAATTATAATATACTTTACGACCTACCAATGCATATAATTTTTTATGAAAATCGGTTCAGTCATTTCAGAGTAGTTCCCCCACAAACGTGACACATTTTATTTATTAGAGAGAGATGGTTGTATATTAAATGTATTGTTTTATATTTGCAGGCAGCGCTACATGGCAAGAGAAGATGGCGATGACTACTACGACGATGACAGATACTACTCCTCAGGCCGTGACAGCGATGACAGCCCCATACTGTCATACAGGTACTCATCACACCATCACTATACTATAGCATAATCATTACCTAGGGTGAGTGCACCTCGGAGCGCTCCCCATTCTTCCGGTGGAGCAGTAACGGCCCCAGGGCCAACTGTAAACAAGTCACTTTCAGAAAAAAAAACAAAAAAAATAATATCATAGACGGAGTGCCGTCGCGAGCCTCGTTAGATGCCAGGGTAGAGTCCTTGACCAGAGTGATTGAATCATCAAATTAGTTCAATTTAATAATCACAGTCATTGGTGACTAGTGATTTATGGTATGCTTGAGGTGTAAGTACCTAATATTTATCTATTTGGCTACGAATATGATAATATGGTAAAGGTTATGGGTTTGAATCGTCAGCAAATAATATACGCTAGCTAAATCTATACTAATATTATAAAGCTGAAGAGTTTGTTTGTTTGTTTGAACGCGCTAATCTCAGGAAGTACTGGTTCGAATTCAAAAATTATTTTTTTGTTGGATAGACCATTTATCGAGGAAGGCTTTAGGCTATATAACATCACGCTGCGACCAATAGGAGCGAAGAAACAGTGGAAAATGTGTAAAAAAACGGAGAAAATATGAAGCCTTATGAAGAATTACTATTCCACGGGGACGAAGTCGCGGGCACAGCTATCCGTTATAATGGTTTCATTCCATTATACTTTATACCTATACCTGGTCTATATAATTTGTCTATAGATTCTAATGTCATTAATGTTTTCTTTGTCATACATACTAACCGTTCAGCGATGTTTATCAAATAATGTTAATCTAAAAATACATACCATTAAATATCAGACAAGTAACAGCAAAATAATAATTGCCTTTATCATAAGTCTTGTAACCACACCTACGTTACGTCATCCATTAGAAAATTGACCTAAAAGTGACTGGTCTATTAGTACGATATGTCTATTGTTAATATAGGAACTCATTGCCTCTAATGGCATTACAAATTAACTTACGTGCCTACTGCAAGCCTATGATGCTTTGTCACGTCGACGAGGACAAATTTTGTCACGTGAATACCATTTCACGGTCGCGGTGGACTATAGGTACGTACTGACGGACGTTATGTTATCACTTTATTGTAAACTAGCTTCTGCCCGCGACTTCGTCCGCGTGGAACTCCTCCTTTTTTGCAGTCGGTTAAAAAGTAGTCTATGTCTTTTCTCAGGCTCCAGACTTTCTTTGTACCAAATTTCATTTAAATCGGTCCAGTAGTTTTATCGTGAAAGCGTAACAGATAGACAGACAGAGTTACTTTCGCATTTATAATATTAGTAGGGATTAGTAGGGATGTCAATGTGACAAGCTGACAAGGGCCCCGACAAGTGCCAATCGATAGCTGATGTAAACGAAAACTGACCACGTTACATTTTGTTCGCATCATGTCAATTACATTTTTGCAATCATCTCGTTTGGTTACTATTAGTATTATCGATTGGTAATTGTCTCTCTAGACAAGTAGTCAATAAACTTTTGGCGTTAAATAGACGAGATAATGTCGATGGACGAGTAAAGGCTTGAAATATCAGAAGGCAAGCCACCCGGTTCCGGTCCCCGGTCCGGTTTTGCAGTAAAGGCCCATTAGCTGGCCAACTGGGCTAAAGTATTCAGTTTGAAAGAAAAAAAAACTATGGACGAGCTTTATCGCGTGATAAAAGCGGTCATCATAGGCTTGTAGTGTAACTAGGTTTGTGCTACAGACTAATCACTTTATAGTCGTGCCTTTGAATATTGGTGGAGAAAAAAAAAGTCTAAGCACTTTTTTGTCGCTTGTCTAGCCTGTAAATACATTGTTTAAGGTCGAAATAGATAACTATTTAAATAAGTTATTTACCTGGTACGCGATACTAAACATCTTAATTTTACTATTGGAGATCATTGACGAAATTGTGTCTTAGAAATGTTGTATATATCTTCGTTCATTCACTTTTTAATGTGGTAACTTGACAAACAAATTTGAGTAATTTAAGTAGTACTTTAATTGAAGCATTACATAAAGCGAAAGAGACTGTTCCTATGGTTGCAGCAGAACATTTCGAGCAGTTAGCAAACTATTTGTATGGGTGCGTTTTACTCCAAGATATTAACTGTAGGTAGGGAATGCAAATCTCGCGAGATTGGGCTCAAGCGAGATCTCGCGAGTTTATGAAAATCAATCTCGCGAGATCTCGGCAATTTCGAGATCTCGCGAGATTAATGTTTTGTGTTTTTTTTTTCAAGAAATAACAATATTTGAATAAACGCGGAAAATAATAATAATAACTTAAGTAAGTATGTATTATAAAAACATTTATTTTCACGATTTGTTTCAAGATTTTTTTATGCATTCAACATAAATTGACGTAACTATTAAATTTTTTTAAATTAACTTTTAAGTAGGTAGTATACTTTTACGCTTTTACGTATTTATCTATCAAATCACTATATAATAAATTATATCAAACAAAACTTCAGTTGACTATTAAACTGAGATATTATGATTAACAATGAAATAACGAACTATATCTACTCAGTACAGCAGAACATCGAGAATTACAGATTAATAATTAACAAAATATACCAATCAAATTAAATATTTGTTCTATTAAAATCACAAGTCACTATATTACGATTTAAGAATTACTGTCGCGCTTCGAATAAGACGTTTTTATACTCCAGTACAATCTCGTTAATCTCGCGAGATCTCGCCCATTTTTGGACCGAGATTAATCTCGATTAAAAACGCCGAGATCTCGCGAAAACGAGATCTCGCGAGAACGAGATTGCATTCCCTAACTGTAGGTAATTAGCACAATCATTAACAGACACGATTACATTAACACACAGAATTTGAATCTACATAATATGCTATTAATATCCTTAATGTAACATCATAAATAATTATATTATAGTAATACATATATAAAATCGAGTACTCGTTGCTGCTTTGGAAGTTGAACCCACTTCCGCCGATTGCACTATTGACGTCACTGATTGAATCAATGCAATTTACTAGCCGGAGCCGTTCAAGTATTACGTAAGCATTATAGGGGGCGGGGGTCTTAGCTTTGCTTATTTTTTTGATATAGGGAGTAAGGGTCTAGGTGGTGATTACGTTATCAGTACCAATTTCCTTTTTTACACAAATGGCAATCCACACGAAATTATTTTCCTCCTATTAATAATAAATACGTTTAGTTTTATACGCAGTTGCTCATGATCAATAAAAGAACGAGAATAAAATAGTAGTAAATAAATTAAAAGAAAATACATATATTTAAGTACCTTTGTTTACGTAAGCATGGGGGAGGGGGTAAGAGCATTGCTTACTTTTGCTATTAAGGGAGACGAGGGGGGTAAATAATTGAAATAAACCTCTTTACGTAATACTTGAACAGCGCCTTACTAGTGAGTGGGCACTGCATCTGTATGAATCGATCTATTCTATGGTTACTTTGATTTTGTGTAATTTTATTTGCAGGTACGACAAGTCCCGCCGCTACTCTTGCCAGTCGCCGGTGCTGGAGCGGCGGCGCTCCGCCGTGCCCGCGCTCGCGAAGTTCTTCCTGTTCTGCACCGCCATGATCATGTTCTGCGCCCTCCTGTACATACCAGTCTACAGGCAGGCGGACACGCAGAGCAGCAGAGGTGAGGATTTGACTGAGAAATCGTTAAATTTGAAGCCAAATGTTATTTCAATCAGACTACACGATCAGGACCTAATAGACCAACAAACTGACAAGTGAATTGGCGAATAAAGAGGAATATAGTTCAGTTCATTGATAGAATAGATTTTTTAGATGCACCAACGACCGACAGATGAACATGTCGCCAAAACGACCGAATGTAGATAAGGAATAAACCAGACTATAAGGTAAAGATTTAAACAGTACACGATATTTATTTGTTGTTTTCCTCACAGGTGCTGTTAGCGGCTGGTCAATCCACACAAACCGCGATACTAAAATATACGTACAACCGAACAACGTAACGACAATTCACGAACCAAAACACATATGTCCTCCCCACACGAGAAACAAAAAGAACAATTTATTTTTACTTATAATAGTCTGCTCCGCCACCACACACTTCGATAGAAGGGTCGCCATTCGGGAGACGTGGGGCAATTACAAAAGTTATCTAGAACTATCACAAATTTTCAACAAAGTTAGGGATAAATACAAAAACTACAACTATACTTATGATCTTTATGTCGATAAAATAGTGAATGATAGTAGGATTAAAAGGGATATCTCTAGTTTTAAACATTTGCTGCCTGAATTAGCTAAAGCGTTGAGAAACGACGTAAACGACAAAACTGAAGTACCTGAGGAAAAGAGGTTCGACGATGACGATGTTATGTTACCAGAATTTGATATGAATAAGGAATTAGGTGACCAAGCCGAGGATAACGAATATAATTATGATTATGAAAGTAACGTTATGAAAATACCTCCGAAAGGTTATGAGGATAACACTAATCTAGACAAAGTATTAACAATTTTAAGGAAAGATAAGAATTTCGCTAGAGAAGATTTTAAAGATGGCGATGAGCCTGACTTCAAACTGTTGTTTCTGCTCGGATTGCCTTCTAATGATAACGACACAGAAGTACAGAGCAAAATAGAAGATGAAGTACAAAAGTATGGCGACATTATACAAGAAGGTTTCATTGATTCATACAATAATTTGACCCTGAAATCTATAATGATGCTTAAATGGGTCACCAATAAGTGCGACGAGAGTGGTAAGTGTTAAACTAATTATTCCATTCGTACTGAAAACAATACAATTTCTAATTATGTATACCTTGACCTTAATGATCACTTTTTAATTATTCAATCTAGTTACTCTGTGATACAGAAATTCTATAAGTAAATAAGTTAACCTTCGATCAGAAAATGTATTTTGAGTGGTTTGCTATAATATATTTTCTTAATATATATTTTTTTACTATAAAATTTACATCCAAAGACTTAAAAAACCTCCCAAGTGTGAGTTGGATTCACAAAAGGTTCCGTACTATTATCTATAAAACTCCAAAAATAAAAAAACGTATGCTGTCTAGGAGCCCTCTTAAACATATATTTTATTCTGTTTTTTAGTATTTGTTGTTATAGCCGCAACAGAAATATATATTTGGTGAAAATTTTCTATTGGCTAACTATCACGGCTCATGAGATACAGGCTGGTGACAGCGGAATCTCAGTAATAGGGTTCTATTTTACCATTTGCGTACGGAACCCTAAAATCAAAATTATAATAGTTTTCGCTAATAACAAAAATCTTTCTATTTCCCCAGTGCGCTACATCTTGAAAACAGATGATGACATGTACATAAACGTTCCTAACCTCGTGCTGAATCTCCGGAACCGGTCGAAAGAGTACGATAAGAAGGTCTCCATGGGATTCAAAGACAAGGAATACCTGCTTATTGGGGACCTCATCTGCGGCGCCAGGCCCGTCCTAGACGCTAACAATAAGTGGTGAGTGTTTATATCGTTTTGTGTTATATATAACTAGCCTACCGTTTTATTTGCGTAGATTTTTTTTCTTTATAACCTACATAGTCAGAATTTCTGTTGCCTTCACGGTTAGTGACACTGAATGAAATTGTAACGGATTTAACTTCCGTATTTGGTTTTAATCGCTGATTACTATTATTTTATTGGTAGCCTAACTTTACAGTTTCTATATCTGTGAAACTTATTTTTATATGTTGTCTAGTTGTGGCGCGACCACATTTTTATTTATTTTCTTCGTGGAAAACTAAAATACGTAACAATAATGGAGAAAGTTTGTAGACATAGAGTTAGTTATAGGACCATATAACATTTAAATGAGACAAAAAATTACTATGCTAAATTAATTGGCAGCTGTTTACAAGCTAATATAATTAGAGTTTAAAATTGTTCGCCCGCACCTGACCTAGAGATCACAGTCATACTTTGACTCATAAAATATTATATATGTACTCTGATCAGACTGAGATTGGATCGTTTATCGTGTTATTTATCTATGTGATATGTTAATTCCAGGTACTCCCCCCGCTATATGTACTCGGGGCGGGTGTACCCGCGCTACCTGTCCGGCACGGGTTACGCGTTCTCGGCGCCGACGGCCGCGGCGTTGTACCGCGCCGCGCTCACGCAGCACTACTTCCATTTAGAAGACATATATATCACTGGTGAGTCTAGATAGGTGTATAAGGTCATTGGCCTTGTTTTACGAACATGACATTGATTATTTCTTAGGCCCTAAGTTGTGGTGATTACTGTTATTTCGCGGTAACAATCTGCTGGTAGTTGTCTCGAACGCCGAATTTCAAAGTAATAAGTCTAAGCACAGCGTAGCGCCACAAGCTCGTCATTGGGAGGAGGGGTAAAATCAGTGACCTTAATTAGGTCATAAAGATAACGGACGTAAAAGGTTATAATTGTTATAAACCACTGATCACCGATCGGATCTACACGAATTATTTGGAAGAAACTTTATTATTTTTTCGTTTCTGGATGTTTTCGTTTAATACAGAGAAATAATTTATCAAAGTAGGTAGATCCAACAGTATGACCAAAAGTGATGTCTAAAATTAAACAACATGTCAAAACCAATGTTAAGTACTTGTATAAATATAATATTAGACAGAAAAAGCATATACTCGTATCTAATTGATTACGTAGTAGTCTAGAAACGCCATAGTAATTAACAGTTTTTCTAAATCCACTTTCACTTCGAAAAAATAGGCGATGCATTGAGAAGGTTAGCGGTACCTATGTTTATGAAAGTCAGTGTTTAATATGTACCAAAACACATCTCTACACACAAAATAAAACACATAAATAAATAAATAAAATAATTTTTTGAAAAAGGCTTTATTTGACCAGGCTAATCTAATCTATATTTTCTATTTCTACTTACATTTTTTAATTATTTCTAATTACTAGGTATACCTACTTAAATAATAAACTCATACTCATCCGCAATCCGTCCGCCCCCGGCAGGCATGTGCGCAGTGCGCGCCGTGCCGGCGGTGCCGCCGCGCGACGACGCGTCGTTCAGCCTGGCGCCCGCGCCCGCGCCGCCGCGCGCCGCCTGCGCCGCGCACGCGCACGCCACCGCGCACCGCGTGCCGCCGCACCACATGCGGCTCATACGCACGCGGCTGCTCGACGAGGACGTCGTAGACACGTGAGTCGCGTGACATACCTTTATAATAATGTCACA
Source organism: Polylopha cassiicola (assembly GCA_038024825.1). Lineage (NCBI taxonomy): Eukaryota > Metazoa > Arthropoda > Insecta > Lepidoptera > Tortricidae > Polylopha > Polylopha cassiicola. The sequence goes on along the minus strand of CP149044.1, from coordinate 5,268,705 downwards.
CTTTTACTAGAATAGTGTGACATCTCGGAATGTCACAATGGACAATTCATATTTGAATGTGCAGACTTAGAGTAACAAAATATTTCTATATGTCCCAGTTTTCTACTAAAAGTTTAATATAAGCTATTTTTATTGTGCAAATAACTATGTAACTTAATTATTTTTTTATAAATGTTTTTTTGTTAATGTATGAAAGTGCTATAACAATATTACGCATTATATTATATATTTTGCTAAGGAGACTAAATTAAAATGTGACAATATACTGTCTAAATTGTGCCAGAGTTTGACTTCTTTTAACAATACCTACTACCTTTTAATTTTTTATGCCTTCGCGTTTATTATACGCGTTTTTTATTTTATTGACTGACGTTTCGGAGCCATTACAGATTCCACTACCTTTTGTTGAATTGTTGTCTATTTCTGTATTCGCTAAAATAACTATGTCAAGTCTTGGTGTAAAGTGCACTAAGCTTGACTTTATTTTCGGAGACTTTTACTATTAATTCAATACCTACTTACGAAAATGTATGTACCAATAATGTTGTTATACCTATGTTTTATTTGTTTCAGGTGTGAGAGAATGAGATTAACACAGGTAAGAAAAGATAGGATGAAACCAAAGCCAAAGCCTAAAAATAAACGATTCAAACGTCCCCCATTACTATGATATATAATGAATATACGTCCATTGATTTAAAGAAAACAGAGACTGGTGTTACACACATGTATTTTTGTTGTTTATGCTTAATAGGGAGAATGGCGCCATCTAATGGGAATAATAAGAGCTATGCTTAATTCTTTTTAAATCAATGGTCTTAATTTTATACTTAATGAGATTTCACACTGGTATAATACTCTGTGACTTTTTGCATGTCACATTATTAGGCAGTCGGTAAATAAATTCTCTCTAACTGATAAACTCGCTTATTATATCGATATAATAAGAAAGAAATTAAAAAGACTCGTATAGAGATCTGTTTGTTGTTTTTGTAGTTACTGTCCAATGTGATAACTGGTTATTTAATATCTATGTTTATATTTGTTTTTGTTTGTCTACTCCTTGATAATAAAATATAACCTAAAAATGGACCTTGAACAAAAAAAAAGTATATTTTAGTATATTTTAAAATTATCCAATATAATCTTTTGTATGGCGGACTTGTGACTTATTTTACTAAAACTGTTGTTTTCTAAGGCTTCATAATATATGTTATATAGCGATTAACGAATTAATCCTAGTTTCCTGTTTTATAATATTTTGTGATGTCCAAACTGACATAAAAAATCTGTTCTCACGATAATTTTATATAAGTAAAATAAAATGTTTCTTTATATACTAGGAATCACGTGTCTTATATGATTAACGTTTTTAGATCTGTTTCATTCTAAGCTTTATAGATCTGTTATAATTATTTTAAAACTAGAAATGGGCTTTGGGAAAATACCCTTTTTACCCAATCGGTATTTACCTAAGCTAACTGGTATTCACGTGGGTAAATACCAGTTACCCGGTAGGTAGAAAGGTATTCATGAATACAAATGTGAAAACATACTTCGGGTATTTATCTCTGTGGCCTATCTCTATCTACAACTAATTGCTATATTTTATTGTCCGCTAAGTAGTTGATATTTTTTAGGGTGTTTTATTACAACACTGTCTTAATTACTAACTCATTGGCCAATATTATGAATGGAGTCTGCCTCCGCTATGTGTATAACACACTTGGTTTAAAAGCGATCCCAATTAGCTTCTATCAAGACGGTAAAACGGTCAATTTCTTAGAGCATATACAACTGGAGAAACACTTGGTCCTAAGCGTAAGAATCGTTTAGCCACTTTCAGAGGAGGAAGAGGTAAAAATACATACAAAAAAATTCACTACACTTTTTCATAAAAATCTTTTTTTTTTTTAGATACAGATGAATGGATATTCAGTCTGTTTGTATATAGGATATAGTCCATCGAATTTGCGACGTGTTATAGCACAGAGTTAGATATTTTTCGGAAGCAGATTTTTCTTTGATATCGATTGTGACACTGTCAAAGTGATCAGTTTGAAAACAGTTTTTGTAAACGCAATACGTCGTTGTGCTTTATACCTTGTCAGAGGGGAACGACTGTCGAAGTGAAGTTGTATAAGTTCCAAGGTCAATTCATCACGGAACGCTAATATAGTTTTAAAATAAGTAACTGGATTGGTTTGATGATAATCCTTTTTCACGTTTCAAGGTCAACCAATTGGGGTAGCTTTCAATCTAAGTGCGTTATACCATCAGGGGTTTGCTTTCTGTCTGTGTCTAACCGTATCTATGTAGATACCTATTTATTTATCTAAACATTTCTGAATGTTAGTTGGGTGCAAGAATTTCATCAAAATGCTATAAAATATTTTCCTCGGCAATAATCTTTGGTGGTGGTGAGTATTATTTTTTAAATATATTAATACCTTCATGGTAATAATATTTTCAAAATGATACTTGCATGCGAAAAGGAAATAATGCATATTAGTTATATACATATACAGTGAAACTTGTTTAAGAGGGACCTGGATAAGTGAAAAACCTCCATATCTGGAACACATGCTGAGGTCCCGGCACCTTGGCTATGAATTACCTCTGTTAGTAAGACAAAAGCAACCTCTATATCTGGGATAAGTTATTTCTATTTTCTTGTCATAATTACCTCTATAATTGAGAAGTCGCGTGTATTTATCTCTGTAACTGGGATAAAGTCAGTAGGTACACATAGGCTACCTCGGACCTCGGATGTCTCCTCTCTCTTTTACCTACTCGAACTTCTCTAAATCGGCCATTATATAACTTAGTTTTAATGCGGTTTCTCTATTAATCGGGTATTTATTTAAAAAAGACCGAAACGAGGACAAAGTCTTTATTATTACAAAAAAAAACTAAAATTAACGTCAGTACCCGAATCAGTAAAATAATCTGCCTCCAACTTTTAATAATTTTGTAAACGTCAAAAACGAATTATTAGTTTCAGGAGAACTGTCTTTAAACCACATTTTTGATATTTTTTATGGAAAATAGTGAATTGTTTACAAAATAAATACGTTGCTTTATTGAATACACCTCTATAACAGAGATTACCTCTTTTCTTACCTCTGTTAATGAAACCCTCTGTAAATGAGACAGGTATTTTTTTTATACCTAGATATCTGGGACACTGTGTAAGTGGAATACCTCTTTAAGTGAGACTAATTTACAGGTCCCTTGGAAGACCCAGTTAACCAGGTTTCACTGTATATGCAATTTAACCCGCTTTTACTCTACCCCATCTGTAGAATTGGTTTCGGTTCTTTTTTTATTTTTTTTTTTCGTTATTTTGATTTTTTTTATTTCGTCCTATTCCAGATGAAAGTGCCCGCGTTTAAGCCATTACATGTTATATACAAGTACCTTGAAATGATCACATCAGACGACTGTCATTGATGTAGTCTGGTCAAAGTAGCTATATTAATTTAAGAAAAGCTAATCAACAAACATATTGGTTGTGTTGTATTTTATTTTGAGATTACTACTTAAATGCCTGGTTTTATTGGGTAAGATTTATTTTTATTTTTACAAAAGTGAGTAGTTAAATCAATTCATTTTTATTACAGTTTTTTGAGTTCTTTTTTTTATTTATATAAAAAAGTAGTAAATATATTTTATTTTTCTAATAGTATACTTCTTATTTCTATATTGTAATAAGTACATCAGTATTTTATTATAAAAGACTTACTTAGTTTTATTTTTATTTGTATAATGAATGACGTATTGTAAAAAAGTTCGGAATTCATTTGCCTTTATTTTATTAGAATTTTATTACGTATTGTAAGATATTATTACATTTTTTCTATTTTTACATCTTGCACTTGTTAAAATGAAATTACTAAATAAAGTAGGTTATTTTTTATTAACTATTTCTCAGCTATATTGTACAGATGAGGTAGAGATATATGTATTAACTGGCATGTATTTATTGTGAATAAGACGAAAGGTAATATTTACGGCGAGTGCCATACACGCTGGATTCAAAGCGAAGCGACGGATTCTAAAGTAGAATCCCGAGTAAAGCGATGGATTCTGACACTACCACTATTGTTGCCGAGTGACTCATTTTTCACTTCACCAATAAGAAAATTGGAAACAAAAAGCATATAAATATTTTACATATTTTATAGTGAAATCATATTTTAGTTTACCCATGAAAGGACAGTTTTCTGACATTGGTGGAGTGACATATTTCATTAAACTCCTATTAATTAGCTCATCTCACAGACCATATAGCCTAAAGATACTGTGTCGCTTGACTTCGCGAATACAGGTGGATCGTTTTTTTTTAACCTACAATAATTTGTCCTTCGTCTTATAGCATCTTATAAGAATATTGATAATTATCGTTTTACCGTCTATACGTCAATAGATATATTTTTTATGTTATCTTTCTCTTATTTGATCCAGCATTTTTTTATTCGTTTGTTGTTCGTAAAACACCGTGACAGAGTGGTAAACCGAATTGAGGTATCCGCTGAAAATGACCACTCTGTCACGTTTAAAAAACTCACGATTAAATTTTTTTTTTTTGTCGTAGATAACTTTAATTAGTCATTATATATATAAAAAGAAAATTAATTTAAAAAATAATACACCCAAACAACAATATTTTATAGTTGAATAAACCAAAAAAGGAAAACATCAGTTTATGGTACCTAGGTTAAAAATAAGAATAACAACCTAGGTGACAGATTTCTAGAGGCCCCACTCATTGTGCGCTATGATTGGTCTATTGATCTATCGATTGGTTGTGATGATTTGAATGATTGTGTTTGGATTTTAGGGTTATATGGTCTGTGACATAATAAAGGCCGATTGTGACCAAAATGTCTGTCATTAACGACTTTGTAACGGACATATATATGGAATGAGTACCTACTGCTAGACTATGTTTTTATGCGAAGTGCGTATAAAATTTACACTAAGTTTTGACTTAGGTTAGTTGCATAGTAGTAAGTACATTTAATTAGTGTTGTGTATTATTTAAAACATATAGTTTATTCAAACGACATATAGTGCCTTTAATATATTAGAAAAAGTTGCGTGAAATCAAATGTCGACTAGTGATTTCGTATGAATTATAATACTAGTAAAAAAGAATGTATCAAATATTATCTTTTATTTTACTTTCATTAAATATCTACTTACTTACTTAAAAATATATAAAACTTTATTATATTTTTCATTGCAATCAAATAAGTTCTTTACTATTTATTGTACGAAATCAGTACTTGATATTGTGTATTTTTGTTTAAAAATAATAGGTAATGTGTTTGTCTATAATCTAGTTTATTTTAGCTTTGCTTGTAAATGTCCTAAAGTACTTAATTACTTTAAATGAACTGTTAAGAGGATTGTGAACCTGTTGATTTTCATACAAAAGGCGATAACGTTTTACACCCAGTAAATATAGTTAGATTTTTATAATTTTTGGATATGTTGTAGATATAATGAGAAACTACGTCTGTACGTTTTGATTTTTAAGAAATATTGCTTACGCTAAAATTTATTAGCATCTTAAAATCTATATATAGATTTATAATCATAAAAATCTATATTATTTAAGCAATATTTCTTAAAAATCAAAACGTACAGACGTAGTTTCTCATTATATCTACAACATATGCAAAAATTATAAAAATCTAACTATATTTACTGGGTGTAAAACGTTATCGCCTTTTGTATGAAAATCAACAGGTTCACAATCCTCTTAAATATAATTTTAATCAGTAACTATGGGATATTAGGATCTTCAAATACTTATTTTCCCTTTTATAATCTATGGCTTCTGTATAAATGGAATCAAAAAGTTTATCTCAAATATCTAATTTATTGACACAAAATCATGTAAAAAACGAAAACTATTAAAATTGTACCTGTATTAAGATCTTTATATCATTAAATTTATATATCTCTGAGCTGCAGGAAAACAAATCTTGTCACAAACATCTTTATATGTTGTATACTATTTTATATTAGTCCTATAATTATCTACATACCTACTATTATTTAAACCAATGATGTAATGTCCAATTATAATTGAACATACGACCCATCGTGTAACGCAATTGGTTTGAAAGCAATCCCAATTGGTTTGTGCAAATATGCCTAATTGGTCACTTTTGCTTCGTTTTTTTACCCAGTCATCCTTTTCGGGATCGTTTTCAAAACAAGTGGGTTACACAAATATGTGGTGGGTTTATTTTATAATCACAAATTTAATTGTAAATATCAGATATGATATATATCATAGAATCCTTAATTCTCAGTAATTTCTAATCATTCAGAAATCTCAACTCTACCTTTTGTGAATTTTCGAACTATTGCGAATATTTTTTTTTTTCAATTTGTTATATTTTTTTTAAGTGGAATAAGTACATTTTAAAACTAAAGTTACTTTCAAAAGCAGCTATGCTAACATTTATAATTTGAATTATACTAAAATGCAATAAATGTTTAGTTAAAAAAGATTGTAATATTAAATTTCCATGCATCGATGTTTGTTATGTACATTTTCGTCCATATTTTGATGTTGTGAAAATGTTATTGGCAAGGAATTAGATTTCCGATAGGCGTTTTGGGACCAGTGTGTTGGAATGTTTTAAAGAAAGTCACTTATTATTATGTGAGTCCTAAAAAAATATAATTTATTTCGAGTTCTTACCCACATGAAATATAAAATAATTGTGCGCAGTGAAATCACAATTAATTTATAAACTAGAGACACGGATTTTCAAAGAAATATCGATTTGTCTCCAAATTTTATTAGAACTGATATTTTATGTTTAGATTGGTTTTCTAACGATCTTTTTATTCCTAAATGAAATTACCTACTTCAATAATATTTCTTTATTCTATTTCTATAATATATTTTACTGGACAATTGCAATACGCGTTGATTCGTTAAAAACTTTTATTTTTTTATAGAAATAAGCATTTCAGAGCTTTATAATAAAAGGTTAGGATCGATAACGCGGTCTCTCATTTATTTTATTCTTTTTTTTATATAAAATATATTTGATTTATCATGTTTGTTAGATTTATTTGAAGTAGTAGTAATAAATTGTAATTCATGAACAAATCATTATGAAGTTCATGTCACGTCAATACGTCCAATATTTTTTTTTTATAGATTTTTTTATTTGCTGGAATATATGTTTAATATTTTTTTTTGTAAAAAAATCTATTCACGGTTCTGTTTTAAAAAATCCAGATATTTTATTAGTTCGAATATAGTGCCAAATATCTTTTTTTTCATCACAATTTTAATTCTATTTTCTTATGTCAATAATAAATATTATTTTGATTTAACGCGATTAATAAATAGAACAGGCTGTGTTATGCCTTCTACATATAGTATAGTTAATAATGCAACAGATAATAATAGTACATAATATAATAAATGCCATACTACATACATTTTCGATTCCACAGTCTTTAAACCGATAACTAAGACAATACATGTAAAGAAACATCTAGAAAAATGTCTTCGATTCTAGAACATATTTCATAAGTTTCTTAAACTACCAGTAGAACCACTGCAAAAATCTTTAAACTGTATGAACTAAATTGTATATGTTTCTTTATATATTTTGCAGTCGGATTGTATATACCGCCATATTACATTACGCCGTTTTACACAACAGGGCCGTTTTGAAATACGGCGGTTCAACGACTGGCCGGATTGAATTTGCAATAAGTTCTTCAATAATTAATGAATAACAAAAGAAAGAAGGTTATTAACCTTACCTTCTTTTCTTTTGTTATTTATTGACTGTGATCCTCGTTAAATTCTAATTGCTACTAGAAAAGTGGGTTAGATTAGATGACAATCCGGCTAATGTATTTCAAAACGGCTAACCGTTATATGGACCGTGTTAAACGTTCGTGTGTTAACCCACAAAAAATCGGGTTTTGAGTTATGAATGCAGTTTTATTAAATGGATCATGAGGAATACGGCAGTGCAATCCATTTTGTTAAAAAAAAATCGTAGAATATTGTAGAGCACAAAATTGGTTATTGCTTTTTTCCTATGTCAGATTTGTATTTTTGCATTAATGTGTTAAACCACATATAACACATTATTGCTTATTTCCCATGTCAGATTTGTATATTGCATTAATGTGTTAAGCCACATACCTAACACATTAATGCAAAATTCTAATTTGTTGTTTTAAAACGAATAGGTACCTATACATATTATGCACAAATTTTTAGGAAATGTAATAAAATAAGCAACTAACGCATTAAAACTTTAATGTAAGTACTTATTTACTTACTTAAAGTTTTTATTGTTGTATAACATGTATCAAATAACATTATAAGTTCTGCTAAATATGAGAAATAGGTACAAGTTAACACTTAAATATTATTTCAATTAAGTACGTAAAAATTATTATCTGACTTATTTTTTTTTTATTATTATTTTTATCATATTAAATAAAATATTTTAGGGTTCCGTATCTTAAAAGGAAAAAAAAAGTAACCCTTACAGGATTACTTTGTTGTCTGTGTGATCCTTTACCTCAGTAACGCGTGGAGGTAGCCGGTAGGTATCAAACTAAAATTCATAGTAATATCAAATACTCAGGACTACCATCCCTTGAAATTGTAACATAATCACAAAAAAATCACCAACGCAATCAAAAGAACCGCCGTTTATGCCGCGTCTGACAAAAGTTTTCAACACTCGCTAGGGAATCAAAACCTACAGGGTACTCTTCGTGAACTCAGGATCTTGAATTAATTTAGTAGGTCCGAGGTAACATCATATATCACGGATAAAGAAAAAAATACGAAAACCATACATTTTAATGACATCATTAAAACATAATATATACCTACAGGTTATTTATAGTACGGAACCCTTGGTGCGCGAGTCTAACTCGCACTTAACCGATATTTTTTTATAATATACATCACTAGATTTGAACGTGTGTGATAAAAATTAGAATATTACACATAATAATATTATAGAATGTACGAATTGTCGCCACAATTTAACAACTCTTCGAATAATGGTTTTTAGGTGGTTTATTAACTTTTTAGGTACGGAAGTATATATTATTGGTTTAATTCAATATGATAAAATAATAATAATAAATCTATTTGGTTAAGATTTTTAAGTAATTGACTTAATAGAAGTGTTAACTTGTACCTATTTCTCATTTTTAGCAGAACTTATAATGTTATTTAAAACATGTTATAACAATAAAAACTAAATAAATAAGTACTTACATTAAAGTTTTAATACGTTAGATGTTTATTATTTTACATTTACAAAAAAATAGTGTAAAATATATTCATCATAAAAGAACAAATTAGAATTTTGCATAGTGTTATGTGGCTTAGCACATAAATGCTAAATGTAATAAACCTTATAGCCGTTAAGCATTAACCATTTTTCTGCATTTTCTATTTAATTATAAATGTATTGAAATAAATACATTTATACCCTAAATCTATGCACTTCAACAAAAAAAATGATACCACATAACAATATTTTTTTGCTTAAAATAAACGGAAAAAGAAGAATGTTCTCAAAAAACTTTAAACGCCGATATCTCAAAACTACCTCGGTGTGGGTTGACACACGAATGCATAACACGGACCATATATAGTACGGCGGATTATATGATCCGGCTGCAACATATATTATTATATTATTGGTGAAATCATTTCTAGAACTAACTGCTCTTGGAAATCGTTTTTAAAAAAACGTTCTAATTTTAAAGGATCTGGGTATATGAATAATGTTAATGACTATCATTTCTTGTTTATAAATTTCATATCTTTACATTTATCCGGATCCTGTTTGAACTATATCAAAAAATTGTAGATAGTTTAACAAATGACGGTTGTAGAGAAAGTTAAAATTCTCGAATGTGGCCATGTAGATTAAATTATAGAAGGCAATGTCCCAGATGGTTCGAAACATATTGTGCCCTTTTAGAACTATAGATAGTATGGTACAAAATGAATATTGTTGAAAGAATATGTTGCTTGTTATTTTGTTTTGTACCAATGATTATTAGATACTAATTACATCATAGGGTCAATAAGTCGAGAACCTAAGCCGTTGTAATTGTAATATAGTTATTTTTTCATACTTGTAAAAAATGTTGCAATATAAAGAAATTATAAATGAAAGTTAGCTTCGCCTTTAAAGAGTCCCTAACGCATAGTGTTCCAGATTGTGATCAATTTTTATAAATAAAAAGCGAAAGAATGGGCATTTGTGTTTTATTTTAAAAAAAAAGTGTATCATGTTGAAACATTAATATTGATGGAGTTTCGGTTGACACGTCGAAGTAAAGTGTTAGTACACTTTTAAAGTTTAATTCAACCACTTGTTAACACTTATTTAAGTGTTTTATTTCTATGCACTCGGCTAAGCACTAAGTTTATATATTCAGAAATATACCTACTTACTTACTTTTGTAAATTGTGTATACTTACCAAAGTTAATTTATTTAAGTTATATCATACTCTAAACTCGATCAGTACAATTTTAAAATGAAATGAAACAACTTTAACGAAATAAACTCGCGTATCTAATTTTAATTGCTAACGTTTCGAAAGTTTTCCCAGTTTCCATATTCCGTTTCCAAACTACTGTATTTTAGAAAGTATATTTATTTATTTGACTAAATATCTAAGCTATAATTTTTAACGAGGTTCAAATTTATACTTATAAGTTCTATAATTGAAACCGAGCGTAGAACTAAGAATCTTGTATAACGCAACCGAAATTGCAGAGTAGTGCGCTGATTGTCTTAGTCATGATCTGCCAGCCTCTGTCAGCGAATTGCTCGCGCTCGTAGATAATATTTGCTAGGTTGTGGCTCTTGAAATACTTCTTAGACGCTGCGTCTGGGAAATATTAAATTTTAATAAAAATCTATAGCAACACCATGTGGCGATACTGGCGAGGTGCGTACATGCACAGATAACAAATTAATTCGTTAAGTTTTTAATGTTCAAAGAAACGCGAGAGACTAGAGCGCTGTGTTGCGCTGTTCTGGCTTATCGCATGAATTCACAAAGCACTTCTGAGCTTTTAAGGGTAAGTACATTATAAACTAGTTTTATTGCACATTTTTGGAAGAACGCAAATGGGTGTGCCTTAATAGGTTCTAGGTAGACGGCAACTTTTTTCCACATTACCTATTGAAACTTTACCCTGAAATTTTGTACATATCTGCATCTTTAACCTCCTAAGACCCAGTTTCGAAGAGGGCACTTCCGATGAAGACCCAATGTCATAATATTAGAACCAAATCAATGATGTACTGAACACCCAGACCAAAAATTTGATGTATCAAGTTAACCGCAACATATACAGCTGTTATATATTAGGGGTATTATAATATTGATTTAGGCTTGTCAGACAAAAAGAAAAAATATCAATATCTTTTGTTCTATATTTAGCACATTGGACTGTCACACATGTTATACAGAAAATCAAAATCTTATAAAAAGTTAGTATTTAAACACTTGATACTAGCAGAGATCAACAAAAATAGCTTTCAGCTTTATCAAAGTTACAATAATAAGTTTTTTCTCTAATAGAAAGCTCAAATATCACTTATAAAATTAAAATTTTGGTATGAAAATCACCAAACAGTAACAATGATTATTTTCATTTTAGTTAACATTATGAAATATCGCTCGCTCTGGTTCTGCGTGAAAGATACTCATCTTCTATATCATCCCCTCCGAAGGGATCATCCTCATCATCTTCGGTGTTGGATTGTTGAAGAAAGTCAAGTACTTGAATATCATCTAAGGCTGTAAAAAAATAAAATTTTCGAGCCCAACTGCCTAAAACTATGACAAACTATGCTGTACGTTAATAAATATCCCATTCTTTGTTTCTTTATCACACAAATACAAAAACTAATTCGAATAAGCAGGATGTCAAAACATTTAAAAAAATAGAAACTTTTGGTATATCAGCCCGGCATACTAGTACTAGTACAAATAAATTATCGTCAAAAATACAAGTCGAAAATGACGAGATTAGGGTAAAATAACAGTATTTACACATACGTTATTAGTTATTCTCAAAATCAGTGCAAAATACCGTAAGTTTCAGATAAAGATTTCAGAGATATTGATAAGTTAAACTAACCTCTCCTCGTATCACTTGTCATCGCTGCGACGTTTCGTGAAATAAGTCCGAAGATACCCCTCCCCGCTCACTTTAAGCAGTGCTGCCACAATGCCAAATATATCCTCAGGCTAACCGACAAGGTCGAGATGACATGGCGCGTAATATAAAAATACCAGGTGTCAGTAAATATTTTGTTCTAGTACTATCACAGTGGGTCATTGCCCCAAGTCTCTGTTAAAATACTTGGGCTTTCACTGCAAACTGATTTTGTCCTAGTATTATCACTTTGAACCCCAAGAGGTTATGGTAGGTACATTACTCTTATTATTAACTAAGCAGGTACTATTTAAAGGACAGCGATGTGATCTCGCGAAATAGTTGAAATTTTAAAGTTTGCAAATACGGATGTACTCGTAACTCGCGGATAATTATCAATAATATTTTAAATTATTATAAAAAAATAGTTAAATATTTTATCTTTTACCTTTAGGGTCAACGTGCACTATCGGCAGAGCTGCAACATCCACGAAGACAGTCGCTTGACAGATGTTTATGTTTCTAGCGTTTGGTATGTTCATTGTGAAGCGTACTAGGGCTGCAACATGCAATTCGTCAACAAATCGCTGCTTCTCTGGAATAGTGTCACAACTCGAAATGTGTTACCATTCTGAATTGAAATTTATATGTGACGGTTCACAGTCTTAAATGGAGTAACAAATTATTTCGAGTTGTGACACTATTCCAGAGAAGCAGCGAAATATCGTCAGTAGATGCGCTGGTCACATCATAGGTACTGGCAAGGACAGTGGCGGATTTACAAATTTGCCGCCAGTAGGCTACCTATTCAATTTTTGCCGCCCCTATTGACCTCATACGCTAGTTTAGTTCACAATCATAATATACGTATTTAATTTAATAAATGGGTCAAAGTTCTTTGTGTAGGTATATAATTTTCTTTTATTTCTGTAAGACAAAATAAAATATTTGGGCCAAATTTGCCGCCCCCTAAAATCTGCCGCCCTAGGCTCCAGCCTACTCAGCCTGCTGGTAAATCCGCCACTGGGCAAGGATTGATTGAGTTTGATTGGGAGTGTCACACTCAAATTCTATTCTGAAGCGTCTCAACACTGGCAACACTGGCCATTGACATTATCACTGAATATCACTCGCGCACGCGTCTTGTTGCGACCGGTACTTAATACGAGTTGTTTTTCTATCAGAAGTTATTGTGACTTTTTTTATTTGTAAATAATTAGGTATAATATTAAACCAATTAATAGACAATTATCTAAGTGCAACACGGCGCCATCTTGTATTGTACCTACTCGTACTGATATCTACTATGTCAATTGATTATTTCATAATTTATTATTAACTAACAGCCGGCCCCGGCTTCGCCTGGATCCCTTTTTTTATAACCTATATCACTCGGGAATAGCGTAGCTTTCCAACAGTGAAAGAATTCTTCAAATCGGTCTAGTCTTTTAGGAGCCTATTCAATCCAAACAAACAAACTATTCCTCCTTATTATATTAGTATACATAGTATAGATATCCGGTATGAAACCGTTTAAAATGTAATCCTCAAATCGATATCGTAACATCATACGAAAGTAAGCGATTACTTAAATGTTATTTTATAAACCAATTATTACACGAACACCGTGACCGTTTTAGTATGATACTTGGTATTTTTATATTACTTACGGTGAATATACTTAATGTGGTAGCTGAAGACAACATCCTCTTTATACGTAGCGTGCTGGATGAGCTTACGATCGATGTCCTGGGTGAAGAAAGGACAATCCATGGCTAACACAGCTTTATTTGTATCTCTGTTGATACTGTAATATTAAAATGAATCAAATTATGCTATATTAGGGATGTAGCTCATGCAGCGAGGCTATGATGAATTGTCGAGTCGACATCTCGTCATGTCGATATCGTCTTATTCTCGCGATGATCTGTCAAAAATCAACGTTGTCGATTGCGAGAAATCTTGTCATGTCGATGTCGTCTCTTGTTTCTACATGTCGATAACAAAATAATTTCGTAACGACGAACCTTTTTCTTACAACATGTTGTCGACAGTTCATAATAGGCTCATAATAGGCAGGTGTGTGCAGTGAGGGTCGCGCATGTACTACGTCACACATAAATTTATGCCATTGTGCCTACTGCCTATATGGAATGCACGCCCTTGAGCTCATTAGGCTTTCATCTGCGGACGCGGATATTACTTATGCTCTCATCCGTAAATGCAGGTTTAAGTAGTTAGATATAGTATAGTGATTTTTGAATATAAACATAGTTACGATAATAATTGTAAAACTAGAGCCTAGTAGATATTTATTCTTTAAGGAGTCTGCCCACTACACCGTATCATACCATGACTGAGCTATGAACGTGTCAGGCAAAAAAATATTCTTTGGTATAGAAAAGCATGATACTATGTCCACTAGACCGTTCCGTCACCGACTCGTACCGTCTTACGTATTACCTTCCGTGCTTGATACGTTCATAGCACGGTCATGGTATGATACGGTGTAGTGGGCAGACTCCTTAATCGTTATTAAGTAATTAGGTAGGTAAAACTGTTATATGAAGGTACTTACAAAAATTCAGTAAAATGACATTTATTATGATTCTTCACGTTGATATTATGATCAATACCGGACGCATTTGCAAATGGCGTTTCGAATTTAAATATGTTTTTCTTATAGATTGTGTAATTTTTAGGTATCTTGCCCAGTACTTTTGGATTGCATTTCGAATTTGCCTTTAAATATTTTTGCAGACATTTGTAGTCATTTGGTTTGCAAGGTCGTTCTATATTCGCTAAAACATAAAGTATTTATTGCAATACTAAAAAATAATATAGAATTCATTCCTAGTTAATATAGGTAGTAGATTTCTCAAAATAAAGTAAGTATGTGAGTAGTGAATTCAGTAGATTAATTATATAGTATACCTACTAGCCGTCCGCCCCGGCTTCCCACGAATCATCTTTTTTTATATAGCTTATGTCACACGGGATAGAGTAACTTCCCAACAGTGAAATAATTTTTGAAATCGATCCAGCCGTTCTGGAGCCTATTCAATCCAAACAAACAAACAAACAAACAAACCTTTCCTCTGTATAATATTAGTGGGTGATTCCACGGGCGTTTCAACAGCCGTCAGTCCGTTGTCCTGAATATTGAAGAAATGAGCATTACGTTTTGATGCGACGACATACTGCGCTCGCACTTGTCAAAATTAATAGAGTTTAAATGTTATTGTAGCTTAATTTTTCAATATTTATGGCAAAGGAGTGACGGCGGTTAAAATACCCGTGAAATCACCCTAGTACAGATTTATTTGACTTTTCAAAGTTTAGTAAAAAAAACTTACTTACCTGATAAACAAAGAGTTAGAGCGCACAAAAAAAATAAAATGTTTATCAACATCGTTTAAACCAGTAACTTAAAAGTTTCTAATCAATTACCTACCACGGTCACAATCGATAAGGACTACCTTATTATTGCTATGCATTCGTCGATATTATATAGCTTCTAAAGAATCAATATTTTTTATTTACACAATTGTTTCAAGAATGCAAGTATTATTTGTATTTATAATTTATAGATATAATATGAATAAAGTGACGACTAAGTTTGAATTACATTGTGGTTACATTCATTATTTACTTAAATAAATACCTACTTACATATGTATAGGTACACATATGTAAGTATTATATTTAGTAGGTACCTACAGTAGCCTAACTGAGAATAAATTATAATTAAAAGAATAGGTACTTAATTTCTATTTATAAACAATCGTTAATTTAATAATTTCTGATGCCTTCGCGGTTATTACTTACATATTGAAATGAAACAACTATAACAGAATTAACTTGCGCGCCTCTTTTATTTTATTTGCTGACGTTTTGAAAATTTTACAGTTCCCATATTTGTAGCACGACTGAGTTAGACGATAGTCTAACGCTAATGAATGTTAGCTTTAGACTATAGTCAGCTCAGTCGTGCTTTACATCCGTTACCTATTCTCAGTTGATTCATTACAATCCTCATACATTTTTATTCTATTCTATAGCGTCACAGATGCAAAATTAGTCGAATCGATTGTTTTTTTTTAAACTGAATACTGAAGCGCAGTTACCCTGCTAATGGGCCTTTACTGCAAAACCGGACGGGTGGCGAGCCTCCTGAGAGGAGGCTTTCAAGCCTTTAGGTATTAGAAATCGATGTAGGTACGAACAGAAAGGATAGGTCAAAGTTATAAAAAATACTTTTTAATTAAGAGATCAGAGTTTAATTGAAACTTGTACTTCATTTAACTGTTATTTAACTCGCAGTTAAAGTTGCAGATATGAGCTTCGATCATTATGATGATAAGAGGCGCCGCGCGGTTCACGAACTGTTCCCGCTCGTAGATGGTCAGGTGATGCTGGTCGAACCCGGAGAAGTAGTTTTTGATTATGTTGCCTGAAAACATATTTATACAACAATTGTAACAGATACTAAGTAAATGACGGTCGCAGAGCACAGCGAAAAACGGACGTACGCGTAGGTAGCGCAGGTAGGTATATCGCTTTACTGGAAAAGTGTGACAACTTAGAATGTGTCACGTAAATTTAAATTTAAATGTTCAGAGTTAGAGTCTTAAATGGAGAAGCAAAATATTTTGAAATGTCACACTTTTCTAGTAAAGGTGTGATATTATTGATTACCTGTACGACTATTTGGTTCTATATACATATTTTGATTTTATAGATAACTAACTGACTTAAAGATACTTCGCCGCGTTTTTTTAAATTTGACGAGAAATATGATGGACGACAAGACATATAGTTTGATCACACTAATGTTCTGTTGCTTTTCTCGCTACTTCTACGCGAGCACGTGGCAGAGCAGAGGGGTCAGGTTAAAGGCAATACCTATACTTAGTATATATAAGTATATAATACAGTAGAGATAATGTCAATATTTATATTGTATATCAACAATATTAATTAATTATTGAATGCCTTACCGTTCTCATCGATTTTAATTGTAGGTAGAGTAGTGATTTCCGCGTACGCCAAGGCTTGACAGATGTTTATATTTTTCGCGTCCGGAATGTTCATCGTGATACGGAAGTGTGCTGTAAAATAAAAGCGATTAGTGGCACGATTATGAATGAAAACAATTAGATATTATTTATGGCCTGTGTTCTAACCTGGGGATAGCATTTTTTAGGAAACTCAGGATTTTTGTATGTTCAAAAAAATTTGCCCTTTTTTTTAAAGAGCCCCGAGTTATGCAAAACCCACATTGATATAGCATATACCTATAGGTACCTATAATTTTTCGTAAAACTACTGCTGCTTTTAAATATTCTAATTTAGATGAAGGTAGAAAGGTACCTACACAAAAATTAGGAATAAAAAGATAGAGACCATTCCTTTTAAAGGTACGTTTACACGCTTGCCAAGGCTCGACGAGTATCCACAAGCCCTAAGCGTCGCAAGCGCTTGCCGCAAACGCCCTTTGATAGTCCGGATCGGATACAAGCGTCCGCAAGTTCACGCAAGCCAAGCCAAACGGCCTCTTTACACGCTTGCGTTTGTGGACGCTTGTCGAGCCTTGGCAAGCGTGTAAACGTACCTAACAAATTACTTACGATAAGAGTAGTTCACGTGGTAATCGTAGATGACATCTTTTTTATAAGAGCTGTGTTGAATCAGCTGACGGTCTGTCTCGAAGGAGAAATAGGAGCAGTCTATTGATATCACTGCTTTATTACAGTCACTGTCAATGCTGGAAAAACATTAAATTATGAATTTCCTACCAAAGAACTTACTTACACAGCACTTCTTCCCATTCATGTATGGCTCTAAGTTGACCAAATAGGTAAGTAAGTACCTATGTGTTTAAAAATAAGGCGATCTAGTAGGTAATTGATAATATAAGAAGATCTGATGCCTTCGCGGTTACTACATATTGGAATTTAACAACTAATAATTTCTGATGCCTTCGCGGTTCAATTCCAATTTAACAACTACCTATAACGGATTATACTCGGGTATTTTATTTTATTTGCTGACGATTCGTAATTTTTCCATATTCGTAGCATTGAGTGGACGATAGTACTTATAACGCTAAAGTAAAATGAAAAACGCGACTTAAATCCGTTATGTAGGTAAGTATAGTTGTTTCATTCCAATGTGTAATAACCGCGAAGGCATCAGAAATTATGATGTTAAACTCATTTCTGTATGTGTCCTTCTTACAAAACTTATTGGAAAATGCTAAAAACGATCTTACTCCTAGATTTCTAAATAGCACATGGTGATGCTGTTGTATGTATTTCATTAAAATAGGGCAAGGGCGAATTCAGCTTTGTAGGCAAGGGCTATAAAAACATCTACTGCTGTCCTAGAGCCTGGGGGGAGTCATGACCTCCACGACCGCCCTCCCCCTCTGAATCCGCCCTTGAGGTGATGTTTATACTTACAAAAATTCTGAAAATACGCATTTGTCATGGTTCCTCACGGTCATGTTGTGGTCTATCCCGGATGAACTGAAGTAGGGAGTCTCGAATGGAAACACGTTCTCCAGGAAAACATTATATTCATTATAAATCATCCGGGGAACATTGGGGTTGCATTTCGAGTTTGTTGCAAAGTAATTAGCGATGCACTGATAATCATAGAGATAGCAGGGACGGTATATCCCTGATGACTCTGAAACATATCATTTTATTTGATCAATACCATGATTCAAACTAAGTCATTCAAAAGTATGTCCTTTGATGACAGTGTAAAAATACAGAATACGGAAAAAGTGTTAATGGAATAAAACAACTATAGACGGATTTAACTCGCTTATTTTATTTTATTGGCTAACGTCGTGCTACGATTATGGAATCTGTAAAGGTTCCGAAACATCAAACAATAAAATAAAATACGCGACTTAAAGCCGTCTATAGTTGTTTCATTACAATGTGTAATTATGGCGATGGCATCCGAAATTATTATGGAAAAAGTACTCGAATAGATTATTTTAACTTTTGAACTTGGTCTTTTAGTCAGTCTGCAGTTTGTGAAGTAACAGAGAGTGTCAAAATATACTACTTATTTAGAAATAGAATAATATGTTCATACAAAGTGACGGTTTACTTACCAGTAAGATACACTGAGGAAATAAAAATCAGCACTTTTATTAGCATTTTCAAATTTGTTATCGCGGCTAATGATAGTTTATCATGACGAAGACGCGGCCAGCGCTTATTATATACTTACTGAAGAAAAAAAATATATATTGACACAACTGTATTTTTTTATTTATATAAAACAACAACCTCAGTGCCAGGTACAATGTTAAACAACTTATTTAACAAATGAATCGACTGATATTACGAATGCTTTACAATTCCCATATTCGTAGCCGACTGAACTGACGGTGATTTTAGTGTTAGAATACTCGTATCGTCAGGCTCAGTCGGCTACGAATATGAGAACTGTAATGATTTCGAAACGTAAGCAACTGAAATAAAATACGTGAGTTGAATTAAATCCGTAATTGTTACATTCCAATTAGTTACAATTTTACTTATTCTAACTTAAATTTCTTATTAATATTTCTTGAACTGTTCCTAAACACGATACACAAATACCTAGGTATTATATTAGGTAGGTACGTAAAATAAAGTCTTATTCGTTAATTAAACCGTCAAAAAACTCGTCATTTCACTTTTAGTTCTACTATAATAATTGATTGCAACTGCATATATAATTAGCAAATATTTTTATATAAAAAAACTATTATACAATAGGTTGTTTTTTCTATTGAGTAAACATTTTGTGTAGTACAAGATGGTTTTATAATTATCAGTAGGATATACAGTAGGTATCGTTCCTATAGGTTGACGGCCTGTTGGTCTAGTGGTCAGAGGCCCTGACTACGAAACCGGAGGTTGCGGGTTCGAATGCAGATGTCAATGTGATGAGCACTGGCATCTGTACCTGAGTCTTGGATGTCTTATATCTATTTATGTATATTTATCCGTTGTCTAGTAACTGTACGATACATACATAAAGTGGCAACACTAGCAGTCTTGTTCCACCAAGGATGCGATGAGGCGACTCATCCGCAATCCAATTTAAAATAATATTATACAGTCCACAAATTAATGTAGGTGTTTAATTTATAACCAGCGACCACGAACCCTACAGTAACCATAACACAAGCTTTGCTTAAAATGGGACTAGATAATTGGTGTGAATTGTCCAAAGATATTTATTTATTTATATTTATTTATAGGTACCTTTCGTCAATATATTTATCGCTCCGGGGATCGAAAACTAATTAATATCGTTATTTACTTATAATATTGCTATTAATATTACATCAGTAAATACCTACCTACCTATACTTTTTAAATATAATAGCTCTTCCAATATCAAGTAATATACACTTTACTGAGTGATACCTACGAGCATCAAATATTTATGTGATTTAATTAATATTTTTCTATTGATTGTTGATAAGTAAGGTTGCTGTTCCGCTCCTATTAGAATTATCGTGAATTCATCTAGGAAAGGTATAGCCTATTGTTTGCAAAATTAAATTAAATTATTATAATTAATATTATAAAATGGCAGCACCGCCGTCCCCTTTTTCCATATTATCACCAAGTGTACACGTGTGTTCAGTTCAATAAATATTTTATATTATAAAACAAAGTTACATAAAACACCAGCAGTTCTACCCGAACTTTCTACAGCTATGTATATCATCTATACTAATATTATAAAGCTGAAGAGTTTGTTTGTTTGTTTGTTTAAACGCGCTAATCTCAGGAACTACTGGTTCGAATTCAAAAAATCTTTTTTTGTTGGATAGACCATTTATCGAGGAAGGCTTTAGGCTATATAACATCACGCTACGTCCTACGACCAATAGAAGCGAAGAAACAGTGAAAAATGTGTAAAAAACGGGGAAAATATGAAGCCTTATGAAAAATTACTATTCTACGGGGACGAAGTCGCGGGCACAGCTAGTCATATATAAGCTAAGCCTATAGCCTTCCTCGATAAATGGGCTCTATCTAGCACTGAAATATTTCTTAAAACAGACCGGTAGGTAGTTGCGAGATTACCGCGATCAAACCAACAAACTTTTCAGCCTTTTATTTATTAATAATTAGTTACAGACAGATATTATACCCGTATAGTAGGTACCTAGAGGTAATACTAAAATAAGGGTACCAATTAGTAGCGACACTCTCTTTCGTACCTTGAATTTTGTACTACCAGAAATTGAAATTCAATATTGTTTATTTATTAACATTTATTTTAATATTTTTTGATGCCTTCGCGGTTATTACACATTAGAATGAAACAACTATAAACGGATTTCACTCGCATATTTTATTTTATTGGCTGATGTTTCGGAACCTTTCCATAATCGTACCACGACTGAGCTGACAATAGTCTAACGCTAAAGTCAGCTAATATAATAAAATACACTAGCAGCCCGCCTCGGCTTGGCCCGGATCCCTTTTTTTTATAGCCTATGTCACTCGGGAATAGTGTAGCTTTTAAATCGTCCAGTAGTTAAGGAGCCTATTCAATCCAAACAAACAAACTTTTCCTCTTTATTATATATATATATAAAAATCAATGCCACTTTTCGTTGTCATTTTATAACTCAACAACGCCTTTACAGATTTGGCTAATTTTGGTTTTGAATTATTCGTGGAAGTGCAGGGAAGGTTTGTATGTAGAGAAAATTTAAAAAAACATTTTCAGGAAGTTTAAAATCAACATCTTTCTATACTTCCATATACAAAGTGAATGACGGTAAGTGACAGAAGACTTTGACAGATCTTTGACGAAACAATCGGACGGGCAGGACGACGTCTGCCGGGGCCGCTAGTGTTAGTATAGAGTATAGATTTATTTTATTTATAAGACGCATCCGTAGTCGCAGATGAGATGGTTGATGGTGTACCGCATGATGGGCGCAGCGCGGTCCACGAACGACTCCCGCTCGTACTCCTCCTTGTATCCCAAGTGCTGCAGCCTCATGTACTCGTCCGTCTGTGCATCTGAAATAAAAACGTTGAAAAATATTATCCATTCAAAAAGTCACATCACCAATGTCCAATACAATATATCTTTTCGAGAAATACGCTGGAAGCAAACACAAGTAGTTTGCCATGCTACGATAATAGTGAACACCGATGTTTAGACTGCATTAAATTTTATATTTGTTAGTATTTTTGGTTTCAAAAGGTTAACAGCATAAAACTTAAAAGTTTAGTTGGTACTAATTACCTTTTGGAGTAATCTGTATAATTGGTGCACCGACGATCTCCCGGAATGCTGTCGCGGTGCAAATGTCAAGTTGGTCGCAGATGGGTAAGTTCATCGTAATGCTCGCCAGAGCTGCAATATTATTTTTAAAATTATGAAATCATTAGTTACGTACGTATTTAAATTACTGTGTAGGATTTTATACAAAGATGAGTAAGGTAACGAATTTTTTCGTTACTTTAACGAGAAGGTAAACGTTCTTAGAAGTCATAAGGTTGAATTATATGTCCATAGTCCAAACAGAACTCATGTTTGACAAAGAAAGTTGCTAAATATATTACAGATAAACCTTTCTTGCAGGTACTTTAATATTTTTGATTATGAAATATAAAAGTAAATGAATATCGTAAGTAGGTAAATGTGAATTGTAACTTAATTAAGAAATGAACACAATAAAAAGTAATTCTTACGGTATGTCGTTTTGATATGGTAGTTGTAGGTAATATCTTCTTTTCGCGTCAAATGCTTAAACTCCCTTCGGTCTGATTCTAAGTAGAAGTTGGGGCAATCAATTGCTATGACTACCACCTGGGTATATGTATTAACACTGAAAGACAAACCAAACAATTTAATTTATTTGATAACTCAAAATAATAAATAGAAGCTAAAGCCTTCTATTTATTATTCCGTTGCTCACATACATTCTAGAAATATTACCTAATTTGCAAAATACAGAAAGAATGCCTTGGTCAGTGCATCTCTCATTAAAAGTTTAACGAAAAGCCTTTATACATTTGGTTTTCATTGTACAATAAAGATATTACAATACAAACATAGGTAGTCCTTAAGATATGTATAAATTATTTCCACAGCCTGTAAACCTATTTAAGTACCTAATATTAGATAGATAGAGAATCCTATAAGACATGTACGCATATATTATTATAATATAAATACTTTATTTAGTCAGTTTGTGTCGTAACGCCGCCGACTCATGTCATATCATTCAAATCATCATATTTAGATCATAAAATGTGTTTAAAAGAAATAGTTATCAAATCAGTTACTTTGTCAATCAATATTATTATCATTATCAATCGATCAAGTAAACCTACCTACTTTTATAATAAGATCCGTAAAAAACACCCTCATGCCAATAAAACTTACTAAAATTCCGTAAACACGCAATCGTCGTGGTTCCTCACTATCAGATTCTTGTCGACGTTAGAAGCGTTGTGATTTGGAGCGTTGAATCTGAATTCACTGAGGATGTAGCCTTTAGGGATCTTTCCGGGAACGTTTGGATTGCAGAATGAGTTTTCTCTGAAATACTCTCTTATGCATTTATAGTTGAGAGTCGGACATGGACGGTAGCTTTGAGGCCCTGTTAAAGTGACAAAATTGATTTAAATTATTCAAATAAAAGAAATTTCGTAGTTTTTTATTTATTAAGTTTTAATCTATATAATATGTATATGTAAATGTTGATAAAAATATTGCACATATTAATACTCACCGTAACCCGAACAGAAAGTTAGAGCGGACATCAACAATAATGCTTTAAGAAACATCATTTAGTTTGTGGACTGCAACCAGTAAATGCTAAGATAGAACTGCGGTAACATACTAAGTACATAACAGATTATATTTAAAAACATATTTTTTATTTACACACCTGTTTACGTTTACATGACATATTCAATGTACTAAACAGTATTGTGTATAATACTAAATAAACAATTTTTATGCATGTAAATTATTATTTATTAGATATTTAAATATGGATAAACTTGGTAATAGAAAACTTTCACAGACTTATTATATATTATATTTATCTTCTGATTTAGATTAGTAAGCTATATTGTAATTAGCTTCTGATTGAAGAAATAATAAAATATGATTATTACTCAGTACTTTTACAGTAAACAATAACGATTAATTTGTCTAAAAGTACATAACTTTATACACAAGTTTCTATCAAAGTTTATCTATTTATTTAACATTAAATTCATATAGGTACTTCGCTTATAAACGATGTTAACCAAAAATTAGTAAGTACCCAAGCTATAACGAGTAGGTAGGTATCGACTTAGTTTAAGTTCAATAACTTACAGGAAAAAAGAAATTTCCTCGTATATAATTTATTGCACTTTTATAATGTGATATTGAATAGACAGTGTTTATTCTAATTAAAAATGCATAGCACTAAGTAGGTATAATGACACCGTTTAAGTGTCGATTCGATTAAATATTTGAAGTGTTATATTGGTATTTGGTATTGATAGGTAGGTAGTAGAATGTATGAGAAAGGATTATTTTAACATTGCTATATAATTAATACAATGATGCTTTTAAAAAGGCTTGTTTCAGCAAACTACCTTCTATATTCACATATTTCCAGTATATAATATATTGTAATTTGTACTTGATTTATAAGTGAAATTGTAATATTTTGAAAAAAATATACCTCATTGAGTTTCTTCACGATTCTTCTCAAGAGGTTTTTTTTTGCTGAATCGAAAAAGAATATTAATTTTAATGTTGACATTCAAAAGTGCCTATAAGAGCCTAGACTGAATAAATTATTATTTGAGTTAGAGTTTGAGTTTGAGATATATATTTATTCTTTTTAAGTAGGTAGGTGAAGAAATACTTACCTGCGTGAAAATTCATATCGCAATTTTTGTATATGCCACAAATCGAAATGCCACCATGAACTCAATAAAGTATATATGGGTTTGTGTAGGTAACCATTTTATTTAAGCAGCGTCATTTTTTTATAATAAATGAACATGTATGTATGTATGTGTCTAAACATGTATTTTCTGAGAACTCAAAGCCTCACTATTATCTAATTATATATATTAGGTACCTGTGGGGTTTATTAAAAAATAAAACAACTCGTATTTGTAATTTGAAATGCAGTTTTTTTTATTTCTGTCAGATTAAAAGTAGGTACTCATTAAAATTATTATGTTAGTAGTGCTTCAATTCTGCGTAAATATATAAGTAACTCAATGTAAAAATATGATTTAGGTAAAAAAAATAAAAAAGATAATTTAGGAATTATGAAATCCATTTTTTTATCTTTTCAATATCTTAAAATACCTAATAAGTAAACAATATATTCGCAGAAACTAAATATGATGTGGTTATAAGTTATTTGTCCATAATGGTTTTGTAAGTAGGTACCTACGTAAGTGAGTTTTATGTATTTTTGAATATTTCTGAAGCAGCACTTTCTAATATTAATTTTATTAATGTAGTAAAGAGAAGAAGAAGAAGGACAGATTTAAAAATCGCATCCGAAGTTACAAATAAGGGAATTGATGGTGTAGCGCATGATGCTGGCAGCGCGAGGGTTGAAGGATTCGCGCTCGTAGATGTACATGTATGATAAGTCACGAGTCAGGAAATTTTCAGTGGGCTTATCTGGAAAATACGGAAAATTATAGTTAAATTTGGAAGCAATAGGTCACGTGCAAATAAAGAAACTTACACTAGTATTAGAATGAAACAACTATTAACGGATTTAACTCGCGTATTTTTATTTTATTTTATTTGCTGACGTTTCGGATTTTTTACAGTTTCCATAACCGTAGCCCGACTGAGCTGACAATAGTCTAACGCTAAAATTAAAAAAAAAGTAAGTAAAGAATCCAAAAAGTCAGCAAATAAAATAAAATAAAAATACGCGAGTTAAATCCGTTAATACCTAGTTGTTTCATTCCAATGTGTAAAAACCGCGAAGGCATCAGAAATTATTCTAAACTATTGAGTTTGCAATTTAGTTATGCTGGATCTGGCGTTAACACTTTTCTAAGAGTGTTTAAAAGCGTCCTGCCTTTACCCCTTTCTTTATGAGAAATGCCACTGTTGATTACATACCATTTGGATTAATATGGAAGATGGGTAGAGTAGTGACGTAAGCATAGGCTGGTGTTGAACAGATATCCATCCTGTTTGCATGCGGAATGTTCATTGTCAGACGCACGAGAGCTGCAAAATAAATAATAATTATTATATTATACCTAAGTCAGGCGTCCTTCCTAGTGATGTGCCGCGGGAATATTCCCGGGAATGGGAATATTCCCGTTGGGAATATTCCCAGTAATATTCCCTTTTTTCCGGGAATATTCCCAAAACGAGGGAATATTGCAATTCTGATTAGACAAAAAAAACTTTAAACTAAGGTTTGTAAAAACGAATGTAATTAAAATTACTTTCACTAAAACCTTCGTATTTATAGTAAATACATGTTTATAATAATATCTAAATTTTTAAGTACTATACTGTTCCTTGAAAACATATATCGTCAGTTTACTGTGATTTCTAATGAAATTGTGATAATTTGTACCGTTTTCGTTAATTAAAATATACTTCTATTAAATTTTTTGTTGGTTTTGTTTTTTAACTTTTCCAGAAACATTGGGAATATTGGGAATATTCCTCGGGAATATTGGGAATTTTCCCGGGAATATTGGGAATTTACTTTCATAGGTGAGTTACATTGTTTAGTGTCTCAGTAAATAGTTGAATTCATAACGTTTTAATAGAATTTCCGATAACACAACATGTAAAAATACACACTTTGAAAATTCCCCAATGTTCCCTTTGGGTGGGAATATTCCCACCTAGGGAATATTCCCGGGAACGGCACATCACTAGTCCTTCCGCAAAATCGCCAGCGCCGGTGTTGCCAACTCCTAGAAATTCAAGTCGCTAAACTCAAAGTCAAAGGTCACCAGAAAGTCGCTAAAACTAAAACAACCATAAAAAGTTCGGGAGAAACCCCCAAATGGAACTTCAATTAAACAAAGTTTGAATTTGGTGCGCTATCGCGTTTGTCGTTTTCCATATTATGTATCTCGTGGCATTGAATAATTCTGTGTCCATATGATAAAAAATGTATCTATTATTGGCTCTAGAACTGTTTTAATTTGTACTCCAAAAGTCGCCAGATAAGTCGCTAAACTATTTTTGTCGTCAAAACTTTTTTTTGATGCTCGCTATGCCTTAAGCAAAAGTCGCTAGTTCTAGCGACAAAATCGCTAAATTGGCAACACTGTGGAGCGCCAGTTGTTAAGCATTAATTATTATTAAACTTATTTCCAACTTACGGTATGTGCTTTTGATATGGAAACTGTAAGTAGTATCTTCCTGTAGAGGGTTGTGTTGGATCAACTTGCGATCGGCCTCGAGGTAATAATTTGGACAGTCAATGGCTATTACTGCTACGTCAGAAGCCCTGTTGAAGCTGCAATAACGAGTAATACCATATAACATTAAATAGATGAAATGACAAAAACACGCCATAAGATACCTAATTTTCATATAAATTTACTCTAGGTGACACCGTTAACTTTATTGTTAAGTATAAACCCAAGAAAGTTTGTTATGTTTTTAAGCTATTTCTCAAGGTTGCGTAAAGATTATAAATATTTATAAAATTATGTACCTACTTTGAATCGTAATTAATTTCTATACCTACTATGAAATAAAATTAAGTTCGTAAATTTTCAAAATTTAATTATCCTACATTGTTTTAATTCTAAAGAAAGCACGAGTTCTGGAGTTCGTTCTGTAAAAAATAAAAAAAACTTACAAGAATTCTGAAAAAACACATTTGTCGTGGTTCTTCACAGTAATGTTGGACTCGATGTAAGTAGCGTTGAAATATGGAGCTTCGAATTTGAAGTAGTTGAAGGTGTATTCGTTAGGAATGGCGCCTTGCACTCGTGGGTTGCAGCGTGAGTTCGCTTTGAGGTTGTCGCGGATGCATTTATGATCGTAAAGTGCACACGGTCGGACGATCTTTGGCTGTCCTAAAATGCATATTTCCAAATTTATATCTTTATATATATAAATCTTCTGTACGTATGTTAGTCATTGAACTCCTCCTAAACGGCTGGACCGATTTTGATTATTTTTTTTGTATGTATTCCGGGGGGTTTGAGGATGGTTTACATTCACAATGCTGGACCGATTTTGATGAAATTTTTTGGGACAGGACAACGTCTGTCGGGTCCGCTAGTTTAAATATAGGTATGATGATTTTAGTATTACGGAATTTATTGCCGATAAAAGTGTGTTTAGAAAACAAGCTCAATAATAGGTAAGAACAAGGAAATACTATACTAAGGAACAAGGAAATACTATTTCTAAAATATTCTTTTAATGAGACAGAGTTGCATGATTTCTAATGTAAGTAATAATAATTATATAACATTATGTTTTTATCTTTTTTTGACAGTTAGGTATAGAAACGGCGTAAATATACTTAAATGCCTACTTACCAGCCATGCAGACGATTGCGGTGGACACCAAAATTAGTGTTTTCACCAGCATTTTGAGTTGCCTTTGACGAGACCGTCAAAACTGAAGTCACAAAGACTACTGCACCACAAAAACAACTCCAACAGACCCTAAAGAAAATTTATATATTTACACACCTGAACAAATGTTCTATTGACGCTTTAAATTATTACAAATTTATATTTCTCAATAGTTACTAAGTATTATGATATTTAATTGTATGGTCATTAGAGTTATTTTGTGTTTTTGGAGCGATATTTTTATTTTGGATTTTAAAGTAATGCTCACGTAGGTGTGAGCAAGAACAAAGACAATTTAATTTTTATTTGTATTATTGAAATAATGAATATAACTAGATAATGATTTGTTACCATTATTGTCCTCATTTTAATTTATAGTGACGTCTTTTTCTTTATTTTAAAGTTTAGTACCTACAGGTAATAAACTAAAAAAATAAATAAGTTTGTTCTTTGCATAATGTAACTTACCTACTAAAATTAAAAACATACGTGTGTTTAAAATTCTAATCATTTTTCAATCATAAGAAACAGTTTCATTGCATACTTATTAGTAATTATCGTAACAATCTGTAAATTTGTTCTGAACAATAAATGCTCGAACCTATTTTATAAGTAGGTATTACTTTACAACAGACCTAAAAGAAAAGTAGAATTTAATTAAATATGTAAATAAAATAACTATTATTTACATGCCAATACGCAGTTTGATATAATAACTTACAAAACAGTTTTTAGTGAAAACATAAAAGACTCTTTATTTTCACATTTTGTGTAAATATACATACGTTGAATAAGTATATAAGTTTGTAGATACTGTTCTGGAAACAGGCGAAGGGAAATAATAAATACTTATATTGTTTTATTAATTCTATATTACTATATAAAAAATAAGCATATATAACTGTGCTATTTAATCATACTGACATAGTTTACACACAATTAGTACCCTGTATTTCGTATCTTATATTTAGTACCTATCTTATAAATGTATCCAATAAAATACATAAACATCGTTAAAAACGTTTTCAGCTAGTTAATATATTTAAAAATATACAGTGCTATTTCAGTTTTATAGAAATGAGTGATTTAACTGTATTTTTGCGTTATTTGGAAATATCTATAAGTAGGTAGGTAGGTATATTTTTAACTAAAGACATAAGTGTAACAACTTCATTAAAAGTCACATCCAAAATTGCAGATGAGAGAATTGATCGTGTATCTGAGAATTCCTTTGGAGCGGTCAGCGATGTTTTCCACCTCGTAGATG
Source organism: Polylopha cassiicola (assembly GCA_038024825.1). Lineage (NCBI taxonomy): Eukaryota > Metazoa > Arthropoda > Insecta > Lepidoptera > Tortricidae > Polylopha > Polylopha cassiicola. The sequence continues at coordinate 5,238,622 of CP149044.1, read as the reverse complement.
TGACGGTTAGAAAAGTCACGCGTGACAAAGTTCTCAGTTGGCTCGGCTGAAAATAAAAAAGAATATGAATATACAGTGCTGTGAGGGTCGCGCATATACTTTAGGGTAGGCACTCCATACATTTATAGCATTGTGCCTATAGGTATGGAATGCACGCCCTTGTGAAAATAAGATACTTATATATCCTTTAGCGTTAGACTATTGTCAGCTCAGTCGTGCTACGATTATGGAAACTGTAAAGAATCCGAAACGTCTCCAAATAAAAATACGCGAGTTAAATCCCTTAACAGTTGTTTCATTCCAATGTGTAATAACCGCGAAGGCATCAGAAATTATAAAATATCCTTACTTAGATATACTTATCCTTACTAATATTATAAACGCGAAAGTCTAAGAATGTATGGATTTATGGGTGTATGTTTATTACTCTTTCATGCAAAAACTACGGAATGGATTTTGATGAAACTTTACAATACCATAGCTTAGGTACCTACACGTCAGAACAACAGATAGGCATAATACCTAATTTCTGATGCCTTCGCGGTTAATATACATTGGAATGAAACAACTATAAACGGATTTAATTCGCCTATTTTTATTTTATTTAATTTGCTGAAATGTCAGCAAATAAAAATACGCGAGTTAAATCCGTTAATAGTTGTGTCATTCCAACACATAGGCAAATAAAATAAAATACGCAAGTTAAATCCTCATCATCATGTTTCATTGTAATGAATAATTTTAGTTGTTCGGGGCCGCCCTAGCTTACCTTGGTAGTTGATGTGGACGGTGGGCGGCGCGGTCACCTCGGGGTAGGCCTTCGGCACACAGATGTCGAGGTTACGAATGTTGGGGATGTTCATCGTGAAGCGGAGTAGAGCTGGAAAACGTATTGTTTTAAATAACTATTCATAGGACTTACGTCGTTATGTTATGCATCGTTAAAGTTTAGGTAACTGTATAATCGGCACTTATCTAAATTATAAATAATAATTACTTACCTAAATTATTATAATGTTTATAGATTAGGTATGGTATAAAAGTTGCAGGGTTCGGTCTATGTGTAATAAATAATAATGTAATAATATGATATTATTCTCAGTATGCTACACATACCTACCAATCTTTATTTAGATGCTATATTACTGGCAAAATTTCAATAAATCTGGAGTAAGTAGGTACATATACTTTTTATTAATATTTCGGAGCAACACGCGGGGAAAAGATCGGCTGCAATAATATTTCATTACTAGAGTATTGTAGATAATTGGAACTTAGGTACTTAGTGATAATTGAAATAAGGTAACTGGAGGCAAGGGCGTAGTGAGGTACGGGCAGAAGACCCTTGTCGGTTTTGATTCTCTTGCGAGCGTCGAAAACTACCTTAGATTCTTAGTATGTTCACGTCTTTCTCTCCACCTTAACAAAATCCTATCTACGCTCTTGACTGGAGGTAAAATAGTATTAAATATTTTATAATTTACCTAACTTTGAAACTGTTCCAAAAGGTTATCATTAATTGAATACTCACGATATGTGCTCTTGATATGGAAGGAGTAGATGACATCCTCGCTGCGGGGCACGTGCTGGACCCACTGCCGATCCGACTCCAGCTCGAAGTTGGGGCAGTCCATAGCGATCACAGCCTTATCCGTCACCTCGTCCAGCCTGCGAGTTAATCAAAGTGTAATTATTGGTATGAAACAACTGTAAACGGATTTAACTCGCGTTAGTACTAGACTAACTATTATTGTGGTTATACTAACGCGAGTGAAAAACGAGGCAAAAACGTACCTCATTTTATAAATCTTATCTAAAAATAATTTAAGTATTTGGTAGGTATTTAATAAGTAACGGTTAAGGTTCTCAAATGTAGTGACTCTCAATCTCAGTAGTGGGGTAACCTACACGACTATTGATATTATAGTTTGTTTCGATTAGTCGGTATATCTGACTATCTTAGCATCTTGGTATATGGAAGTGGTCATATCCAAATGGAAACATGAAACTAAATAAGAATACTCTAGAATAAAATGCTCCACTTTCCATACTTACAAGAATTCAGTGAACACACAATATTGATGGTTTCTCGAGACCAAGCTGTGATCGACTTGCGTGGCGTTGAAATACGGTGTCTCTACAACGAAGGTGTCGATGGTGTATGCCTCTGGGATACCTCCTTGGACCTGAGGGTTGCAGTACGAGTTGGCCTGCATGTACTGACGGATGCACGCCAGGTCTAGATCTGGGCACGGGCGGTACGGACCTAGCATCGGAAAAACATAGTAAAATAAGATCATTGGAATAAACAGACTTATAAACTGTTGATTGTTATTGATGCTTTGATGTTCGTAGAAGAATTATTAATACAAATTGAGACCCGTTTTATCAAGGCGATTTTGAATTGATCATAGGCTAATATATTATAACTAAAGAGTGTAGTAGGTAACAAGTATCAACCCCTTTTTCAGATTGTTGATTTTTTATTGACACGATTGACTGGCTTAATAACATAAAGTCAGGGTATGGCTTTATAAGCCACTATAATACAGTTCTCGACTTGAGTTGCATAAGGTCTGATGTTAACATATGGCTTTTTCCTTTTTTTGCATAAAACGAACAAACTGTTTGTCCTCTTTCTAACACACTGACAATTATTATAAAAAATACCATATATTCTTATCTTAATAAGATACGAATATGTTTGTAGATAGAACAAAAAGTTTGTTCGTTTTATGCAAAAAAAGGAAAAAGCCATATGTTAACATCAGACCTTATGCAACTCAAGTCGAGAGTGACAAAGAGATATATTTGATTTAACATAATAATATATTTTATAATAAAACTTACCAGCCAAGCAGGACACAGCCGCGCCAAGAAGAATCACCGCTTGAACGAACATTTTTAGGCGAGTAGGTTACCTGTGATTGTTTCAAAATCAAGTGCTTGGTATATATACCGAAAATGTCGTATTTGAACAAATGCACATTCCTTGGTAATGCGTCAATAATATTATTGAAATATTGATTAATTCATCAAATGAAACAGTGAAAATTAGGGTACCGCAACGTATTCGCTGCTAATTTCAAGAGCTTGTTTCGAATTTTACTGTCTTGTCTTTTACGACATACCTACCTATTTGATTCGGACTAAGTAGCTTGACCAGTTACACAGTATATATATATATATATATATATATATATATATATTTCCTTCTAAAAGATTAAGCATAATTTTTGTATATTAGATAGGTACTCTTTCTCGTAGTTCAGTTTGAATTAAAATTTTCTTGTACCGTCAGCAAAAACCATTAAAAATAGCAATCAGATCAACCAATGTCAACAGATACTATCAACAAAAAAATTAAAGATTTGCGTATTGCGTATTTTTTGTCTAGACTTTTGACTACCTACTTACTTACTAAGTAGGTATTTCTGTTAGTGCTAGGTATTCTAAAACGAAGGAAGAAAATAATATTCATCTAAGTTTGAAGGAATCCCCAAACAAAAAACGTATTTAAAACTTAATTGTAAGTACTGGGGCTACGGAACCTTCCCCGCAGGTCGATTTGAACTTAAAATTTACTTCTCACTCATCTACCCAAATAATGAGCACTTATTTTGCAAGAATTGTATACACAACTGCAGCCAATTGGCAAGTTTAAAATAATAGCTACTTAAGCTAACAACTTACGTAACATCAAACTTATGTGAGTACCTAGGTAACTAAGGTATTATAATTACTAATTAGGTTCCTGAACTTATGTATTACATAGAATGGTACTTTATGCTTCGCGCAGCTTTTTCCTTAAAGTAGGTAAGATGTTGCATATTATGTTATAACTACTTAGGTTCTTATCTTACCCAGCAAACTTCGTACCGCCTTTTTAGAGAATTTATTATCTATGTATAAAATATATCGCTGCTTTTATAGAATATCTAGTGTCACAACTCAAAATGTGTTACCATTTTGAATTGAAATTTATATGTGAGGGTTCACAATCTTAAATGGAGTAACAAATTATTTCGAGTTGTGTGTAGACACAAGAAATTATATTAAGGGTTTTTTTTAAAAACCGGTCGAGCCGTTTCGGAGGAATTTGGCAACAAATACTGCGACATGGGAATTTTGTATATTAGAAGATAAGTGTAGGTACCTGTCCTATTTACTAATTTATTAAAGCAGCCAAAATCTCGGTACAAAGAGTAAACTAAAAAAGCCACCCTATGAAAAGCTTCCATTAGCAATTTCTGATGCCTTCGTGGTTATTATAAATACATTGGAATGAAACACCTTTAGACGGATTTTACTCGCGTATTTTATTATCCGTAATGGTGCGCTACGATTATGGAATCTGTAAAAGCTGCGACTGAGCTGACAATTTATGCTAATGTAGCATAAAATACGCGAGTTAAACCCGTCTAAAGTTGTTTAATTCCAAAACTTCCATTAGCTTTACATTAGATGACAATTTTAGCTTTATAATATTTTCGACGAAAAACATTCTGATATAACTTGTAAGTTATTTTTTTAGGCGTGGTTTGCTAGGTATTTATACCTAGGCATAGACTTCTAGCTCACGTGGGCGTCCGGGTGAGTGGTTGCAAAATATGTGCTAGATATAAAATTTTGCATTGTGTTAGGTATTTAATCAGCCGAAAAAAGCTAAAAGACAGATGATTCATTTTCTTTCAATTAAATAAATGTACATTGTTCAGTAAATAATTAATTATTTAATCTGACTAATTATGTTTACTTTAATTACCTCCTATGACGCACATAATGCAGAAGTCTTATTTAAATATAAATGATTTAGACGTATTTGTAAGACCTTGAAAATAATTACCTTCTCGTCTGTATTTTTTTTTCGAACTGAATACTGAAGCGCAGTTGGTCAGCAAATGGGCTTTTACTGTAAAACCGGACAAGTGGCGAGCCTCCTGAGAGGAGGCTTTCAAGCCACTCATCTGTATAAAATAATAGGTTGTTTGGTAGGGCTGTTACGATAGATTTAAGATGTTAAATAAATAAAATGGTCTATTGAGAAAAAATATCTATCTATTGGAATGGAACCGCGAAGGCATCGGAAATTAATATAATAATATATATTTATAATTATAAAACTTTCATTATAAAAAAAATAAATTGAATCTCGACATAACTAACTTTCAAAATCTCGACAACATAAAAAGGTGTAAAGTAAATAAAAAAAAAATATAGGCTTAAAAATCATTTTTATTTATAACTATCGTACATTAATTACTCAATAATAATATTAATCAATTAATAATTAAATATAGTAATAATTACGGATTAATATTTGACACAGCGGCACTCGCAACTTCCAAGCGAAACATTTTTTTTATTTAAGTAAATGCAATTTTAGACAGATCCTTTACTAATAAAAAAATTGAATAGAAAAACAATATTTACAAAAATGGAAAATAAAGTAAATTCACGATTTGTCTAAACTTTTATAAGGCAAAGAATATTATAATTAGACCTGACTTTATACTTGAAGAGTGTAAATTAAAGAAAATATTCATAAAAAATAGACCCAATAAAAGTACTTGAATATTTTTTTTTTATTAGTAAAGGGCTTTTACAATTTTACGTATCGTTTTATAACATAAGAATTAATAAACAAAGTAATTAGCTTTCACTGAATACAACAGTGTTTTTTTATTTTAATAAAAAAGGTACCTTTTGCGAAATGTATTTTTTTAATTTTTATTTATGTAAAATGCGTATGATATTTTAATTGCGATTACCAGGTACTCGTTGTCAATTTGAATAGTTAATAGACAAACTAAAACTTTACTGTATTTTTATTTATTTTGCTAACATTGGATTTTATATTACGCAATTACGATTTTAGGAGAAGACCCAGCTTATTAAAATATACATTTTTCATAATATTCTGCGTTTATTAATAAATTCTCATGAAACAAAACGACACATAAAATAACAGATTTCAATGTTTAAAAACGTGAAAAGATCGAGAAGGACCTTAAATAAACGTATTGAAAATAAAATCGAGATTCTTGGTAAAAAATGTTAAACATTGAAATATGTTGACGCGTAAAATATATAAGCGACATATACAATATGTAAAAAATTAGTGACTTAACAGTTAGAGCGTTACAAAATAAAGGAAAGGTTACATAAATGTGGAAATCAAGAGTGTGGTAATATGTTCATATTATAAATTATTTTGTCATAACAAAAAAATCTCAAACTATTAGCTATAGCAAAAAAGGTACACTAATTTCATCATTTCAAAAAAAAAAAAATAGGTTACGTAGGTACCTAATTTTATAATATTTCCTAATAAATTGTTCTTTGCAACTTTACTTTTATAACATGAACACAGTACCTATACTTTGGATATCATACGTTACATGATTGTAATCTTATACAAAAAAAATATATATATAAAAAAAACCAAACATTTGGTTCACGGAGTCCGAATGTAATGACTAACAAACATACATACAATTGTTCAACGACAAACAAACAGACAAATTTAATTTCCGTTTCGGACTTGATTGTTTTTAGATATAGCATTTTTTTATATACGACAGTTTCTTTACAATTCGTTCCGCTATTTTAAAAACCAGTTGTGCAAGTAAATGTTATTTTTAAGTTTACATCTATATTATAGGATGTAGGTTACATATTTTATTTAGGAAAGTTATGGTACTCACATATTATGTGTAGCAGAGAATTATAAAAAAAAAAACGCTATACCCAAGAAACATTTGTCCTTTTAACAGTACACTAAGAGTATTTCTTTTTACAACGCGAACAATATTTGGCAAAGGCACGGTCTTCCAACGCGTGTTTATTCACTTTTGGAAAATGTTTAAACTGTCATTTCTTTACTTACAAATTATGAGTATGTTTTAGAAATATATAATCTACTTGTCATAATTTTCTTGTTTATAATATACCCTATATGGCGTTTACTTTACCTAGGTAGACGAAAGTCAAGAGGAAAGTCTGCATTACGCAACTTTACTAGAAAAGTGTGACAACTCGAAATATGTCACCTTATGAATTCAAATTTAAATGTGCAGACTTAGAGTCTGAAATGGAGTAACAAAATATTTCGAGATGTCACACTTTTCTAGTGCGATTAAATGTTTTAACCCTAGTCTAATGCCATAGCCCCTCGTGCAGAATGAGGTCCAGCCGTCATGTTCCGTCAATCACAGGCCGGTAGCTTGTCTCTCATTGGTGGAACTGACAGCTAGACATCATTTTACACGAGTGGCCCCCATTAGATTCAGGTAGTTAGAGCAAGTGTTGTCGAGCTAAATGCCAGAATAAATATTTCCAATACATACCCACGCTATTCAGAACAGTATAATAACCTAATAATCAACTCGCTACAATAAATAACAATTCAAACAACAATTCATTCTGAAAGAAAAAGACGTTTGGTCCAATCGATAAGCACAAGAACTATATTGAAATATCCGACAGTAATTTCTCATTCGCTGCTTTTCTAGAATAGTGTCACAACTCGAAATAATTTGTTACTCCATTTAAGATTGTGAACCGTCACATATAAATTTCAATTCAGATTGGTAACACATTTCGAGTTGAGACACTATTCCAGAAAAGCAGCGATATTACCGACGTAATTACGGAAAAAGATAACAAAAAAAAAAACTTTAAATACTGATTGGACTTAAGTATACAAAAATTTTATCAAATTTAGTTTACCAAAGTGAGGATTTATAATCAATTCTAATAAAAGTTTATTTTTAAATGAGACAGTAAACAAATTAGAAAGAGTCATAAAAAAAAGTCCAAATAGATCTTACTACTTACAGACACTCAAGCAAACATTTTTATAAGCGCCTGAATTCTTATAATTTGCTAAGCCATTTCCGCCTTTACTCCCTTATCCAAATTTATGGAAAATACTAAATTCTGTATAAAATAGTGTTGCTCGTACACTGAAATCGACTACCATACTTGTGACCAGCGTACCAAGAAACAATAGAACGACTAATATAAGACTTCTATGGGACTTGATCCTTCCTTGAAAAATATGGGCACCAAATTTTGTTGCACAGATCATATTCAGTAATCAGTACGTACTTAATATGATTTTAGGTTAGTACTTCACAGAAACTTTAAATTTCAATTTTGACCATTGATGATTAAAACTTGGGACGCTACTTCAAAGTCATGTAATCACTATAAGACAAGTGATCCGATATACAAGTTACGGCGTAAACGTACACAAAGCAACTTTAGCTGGCAGTAAAGGCCAAAGATATATGTACAATGTTTCGTCTTAGTCCCTGGACTTAAGGTTCAATGTTTGTTAAAACGAGTATTGTTCATTGTTTATAGTAACCAGGAGGTATACGCGAAGTGACGCAGGGCGGGTTACTGGTAACAAATACAAAAGTCGATTTCGTGTATTACAAAATGAAGTGATTCCCTACAAAGTTTTCGAGATGCCTTACATACATAACAACATACATAATGTACATATAGCGAGACACTGCCAATCTAAGCCACATAAGGATCAATTTTGAATGACATTTTAATAAAGTTCACAATAAAATTTTGTGATATTTCAATTAACCACACAATTTCAATTGTGCTCAATGCTAAAGCAGATTTCCAAATTTTATAGATATCCTTTTCTTCTAAGATGTTTAAGAAAAAATTAAATATCTACAAATTAAAATATACACGGGATGGTCGATTTTCAATGATGAAAAATATAAAAATGTCATTCGAATATCCCAAACCTACCATTTACCTACAAGACTGTACAAAGTTTGTCGACGCGCGCGTTCCGTCGTAGTACCCACATTTGTTATCCAAATAAATTAAACAAATTGTCTTTTACATACCCTTGATAGTGCAAAATTACATATTGCCTTCCTATTAAATACTGGTATCACTGATTCATTTTATATTTAGAACCCGTTTCACAAAAGCCAAGTAAGTAAGTCTCGAGTAAATAAACTTACTATAGCAGATAAAAATATCGTTTAAACACCAAATAGGTCTAGTACGAGGTGTATAGTCTATTTATTAATTAACTATTTGTTATTTAAACGGTGTCTTTGTCTCTCGAGTATTATTTGAACATTGTGAAATAGGTCGTAAAATATTATTATATCAAGAAATATTAAATTTTGCACTAACACACACAACAAACAAATACACATCCTAACATAATTGGAATAAAGTCGAAATCAAATAACCATTGATCTATACAAATATACTTTTATAAGTGCGTCATAACTTATCGTTATATAGTTGCCGTTTATTTTAATGTCAATCAAAAATAGACCCAATACCTTTGACCAAAAGGTTTGTTTTAATTAGGTCATGATGACGATATTACATATTAAATTATTTAGATATAGTCAAACAAAACTGCACCTTATACAAACGTAATAAGGCTCCATAATTGTCTAATACACATTTTTAATAAAAAATGTAAAATGTTAGTCGATGCAATTACTTAACCACTCTTTTAGTAATGTAGTGTCCTTGAAATGTTTTGATACGCGAATTTAAATTTAAAAGTGACGCCCTAGAATCTATAATGGAGTAACGACATATTTTATAGAAGTTAAATATCGTATTGTAGAAATTAGTAAACAATTTGCTGATTTTATAGTATAGCGACAAACAGAAACATCGTCGTTATTCCATTTAGATTCTAAACCTTCTTGTTTAAATTTGAATTCACTAGGTGACACATTTCGAGTTGTCACTATAATTTTTCTGCGAATTAATTTTAATAAAGTGACAGCGGCCGTTTTATACTCAGAAATAATATAAGTTGCACCTAAGTTTGGTTAGAGACATTCAATTAAGACTAGTATACAAATTTTACAATTTATTATTTCTGAATAAAACAGATTGAGATAAAAAAAAAAAACTTTTTTACCAGAATTATATCTGTATAGACCAAAAGTACGTATATCACATTTAGTAAAAACATAATCCTTGATAATTTGGGACTCGTCCCGATATTACAAAGCACTAATATCGACAGGATTGTGACATTTCTAATGTGTAATAACCACGAAAGATTATACGGGCGTTTAACTGCTGTCAGTCCTTTGCCCTGAATATCGAAGAAATAAGCTATAATAAGATTTATACTCGATTAATTCTGTCAACATATACGAGCGCAGTATTGTTGCATCAAAATGTAATTTTTAATATTACATATTTCCTCAATATTCAGAACTAGACTGACGGCACTTGAAACGCCCGTGGAATCTCTCATATCGCACACCTAGGTCTATGGGGAGCTAACTCAAAAAAATTCTGGAGGCCATAAACTGTTTAACATATCCATATATGCACTATAGGAGTTTTCCGTATAGATGTATGTTTTTTTATAGTAGAATAAATTATTTACATATTTATTTGCAAGAATACGTATGGTGGTGGTGAAACATACAAATATTTTTTTATTTATTAAACAAGTAAGCAATAAGAGCTTAAATCTGTTAATAGTGGTAGAATAGGGGCCCTAGACAAGTGCCCAACGTTCAACGTTAACGTTAAACGTTAGGACCAAAATGTATGGGATTTGACGTTCGCGAACGACTGTCACGTACGTCACAAATGTCAAATCCCATACATTTTGGTGCTAACGTTTAACGTTAACGTTGAACGTTGGGCACTTGTCTAGCCCCCTAGGTTTTTCTGTAAGGAATTCGATGGTGGGCATAACTTAAACCTGCAGATTGTTTCATAAGCCCCCTTTAGATCTAGGTGTGCGATATATATATAATCGCAATGTTGTCGTGTCGGTGCGTGCATACCGGGCGCGGTCCCGCGGGTCGTCCCGGTCGCCCCGGCCCGCGCCGCTAGTGCTCGGTCTGCGTGGCGCGGGTGGTGGTGTGCGCGCGTCGCCTCCTTCGCTACGACGCGACGTGCCCGCGGGTCGACTCGTCGCGGTGCTTGCTTATGTACACCTGAAATTGTATTATTATTAATAATTAATAATAATATTATAAAGAGGAAAGATTTGTATTTTTGTATGTTTGTAATGAATAGGCTCAAAAACTACTGGACCGATTTTAATAACTCTTTCACTGTTGGGAAGCTACATTCACCCTAAGTAACATAGGCTATAGAATATTTTGAAAAAAATTAGGGATCCGTGCGAAGCCGGGGCTAACCGCTATTATTAATAAACACGTACGTGTTTAGACATATACGACTTGCGAAAAAACGCTCGATGAAATAATAACAGCCGCCCCAGCAATTCGAACCTATAACCTTCAGTGGTTATAAACGGTAGGCCAACAGGTGGTCAAAATCATTGTTTTAGTTAAACAAAAATAAGAGAAATATTAAACAAGTTGTGTTCTTTCGAAGTGTAATGTAGACTCAGTGCCATGATTCTTAAAATTAATATTTGTTATCTAAGTTCGCATGTAATTTATTTCAAATACCCAAATATACAAATATCCTCAACTAAATGTAATACATTTAAACATGACATATGCAGAGAACAGTTGAATAAATAACATTATTCATGGAAAACATGTTCAAAACAATGACACACCTTTCATTATTGCTTTTGAAGGACAAAGGTAATAATAGACAAGCGCCTAGGATTACTTTTCAAAATATTCTATATCGATCTGGAATAATGTAGCATTCAAAAGGTAAAATATTTTTCCAAATCAGCCCATTAGTTTTTTACTTTATTCGTTACATACATACAAATCATTCCTCTTCATAATCTATATAGGTATGTATATAAAAATGAATCGCAAAATGTGTTGGTAAGCGCATAACTCTACAACGCTCGGACCAATTTTATAATTCTTTTTTTTAGATGTTCGCTGAAATCCAAGGATGGTTTATACGACAAGAAAAATTCAAATGATTGCCGGGAAAACCCTAAAAACAGCCGTTTTCTTTTCTCATACAAACGTTGTCTAGCTAAAGTCAATTTGAACTTCGAGCGGGCAAGATGACGTCGGCCGGGACCGCTAGTATTAGTATATAAGACATTGCGTCTATATGTAACGCACGTCCCAGACAGTCACTTCACTCTATTGCAGTTTGCATGTAGTCTGCATTAGCTTGCACAGTGTGTTAATGCATTGTTACCTGCAGCAGGCGCGCCTTGCTGACGGAGAGGTGCGCCAGATGCGGCTGCATGCGCTCCTCGCCGAGCGCGAACGTGAACGCGACCATGCAGAAGATGGCCGCCTTGCGCACCGCAGAGTTTTGGTGGTCAGCCAGCTGGAATACAAATTGAGAGTTATTATGGTGTCGAATGATAATCTATATACGTAAAACTAGCGGTTCGCCCCGGCTTCGCACGGATCCCTAATTTTTTTTCAAAATATTCTATAGCCTATGTTAATCAGGGTGAACGTAACTTCCCAACAGTAAAAGATTTTTTCAAACCGGTCCAGCCGTTTTAGAGCCTATTCAATTCAAACAAACAAACAAACCTTTCCTTTTTATTATATTAGTATAGACAAAATTAAGATAGTTACAACATATATAGCGTAAGAACTGCTAAACCAATTTTCATGATCTTTGATTTTTTTATCTCCTCCTCGCATAACAGAATAACTATTCAAATATTGGAAAGATAAAAGAAATCTAACACATCTCTTATAGAACGACTTACTTGCCGGATAGGGAGACGTTTGCCGGGAGAGTTAGTTATTACATAATAATGTTTGGATGCTTGGGAAATTCCCATAAATTTATTAAGTCTCAATCTGAGTCGAGCTTATAAAAGGGGTACTAAAAACATACATCTTAGACTTAGATACAAATGCTCGTGTATAGCAACTGCATTATAAACAACTAAAAAGGTTCGACATTTAATTACCTATATTAAATTATTGAGTACATTTTCATACAATAAATAATTATATTCACCTGTGAGACTCCGTCCATCAATTGCGATACAATATCGTCAGTCAACTCTGAACTGCGCGCTTTGGCCACCTCCGTGGCTAACTTCAGGGCGCAGAGAGAGGTCGGGTAGCCGCGGGTGCGTATCACCGGCTTCAGCAGAGCTAGCACCTGGAGACAAATGATAATATAAAATACATAAATAAGTTTCTAAACGGCGCACTATGTTGTCTGGAAATTTCATTGTACCTAAAGCCAAGAAAACAAAAATTTTATAAAATTAACCGTAATTTTTTTGTCATATTGGACCTTTTCGAGTTCCAACTGAGACAAGAGATTTGTCAAAAAGCCATTAATGCAGTATTTAGTTTTCATAATCAAAGGAAAGTCCCCTTTACATATTAAGTGCAATTTTCAATACTTAAGGTAGCGTCTCTCTTCGTGGCGTTCGTTTTCACCCTGTATACTGTATATGTATTGTGTCTATAAATAAATACAAAAAAAAATGCGTTTATTTCAGACTAACATTATCCATACTGCATTAGCAAAAACTTAGTATTAGCCTCACAACTAGGTTCAATTTAAATAACTACTTTAACTCTAAACTGTACAAACCTGGTGTGCCGGTAGGGCCCTGGCGACATGTATCATCCCCTGGTCAACGGCCCTCATCACCTCCTTGTTGAGAGCGCCGTAAGCGTTGATCAGCTTCAGGAGTATGAGGTCGAAGTAGTCCAGCCACTGCGGCCTGGTCTCCGGGCGGCGGCACAGCCAGATCAGCACCTTCACCGCCTCCGCCGCCGCGCGCTCGTTCGCCGTCGCCCATCCTGACCACAAACATTCACAATCTATCTTTAAACAATTCACACTTTTTGATCGAACCGCGAACTAATCAAAGCTTGTACTTGTACTGTGGGTATTAGAAAATATATTGTTATTGCATTTAGGACTTTAAGTCTGCACATTAAAATTTGAACTCATGTGGTGACACATTTCAAGTTGGCTTCACACTAACGGTGCGATATACTACTGGTCTACTGGTATTTGTCTAAAACCTGGTATAAGAAATATATAATAATATGTCGTGTAGAATGAGGTCCGGCTGTCATGTTCCACCAATCACAAACCAGTAGCATGTCTCTCATTGGTGGGACATGACAGCCGGGCCTTATTCTACAGACAGTACGCGACAGCCCCCATTATCATTTACCTTGTGTATAAAAAGACAAGTTTATTCAGAACAAAATATGTCATACCTGAGGTCTGCTGTGCGTTGGAAGCGTTTTCCGAATTCTCCTTGTCGCCAACTGTTTCGTCCACCGCGAGCGTGGCCAACGCGACACGCACGATGTTTCTATGATAAAAACACAAATAATTAATATTTTGTATTAAAAAGTACATACCGAATAAATATATAATAGTACTTATTGGGATAAAAATAATCTATCATGTATATATAATATATATTTTGTGCTAACGTTCGTAATCTTTTAGCTCATACATATAACAGACCCAGTTGCCGTATAATCTAACATCAACTGTCAAATTGCACACAACAATTTTATAACGAATACTGAAAATACTAAAAGAAATACTTCAACATCGACGGTTATTTCAGGAGCCGCCTCGTCGGGGCCGATTTTACAAAGATAATGGTCTTTATAGCCTGTTTTGTTACAACGATATTTTCTGTATATTTATATATACTCACTTGAAATACTCGCTCGGTTTCCTGCAGTCACCATACTTGAGTATCTCGTGCGTGGCGAGCAGGAGACGCTCCCACTGCTCTGGCGGCGCGTTCGTGGTGTCCAGCTGACACAACGCCTCGAGCACGTCTTGTTCTCGAAGACCGGCTATTGAATTAATTATATATTTGAAAAAAGTGTTTTTAAAATGTGGAATCATTTTTTTTTTTTTTTCGAACTGAATACTGAAGCGCAGTTGGCCAGCTAATGGGCCTTCACTGCAAAACCGGACGGGTGGCGAGACTCCTGAAAGGAGACTCGTAAGCCTTTTATGTGGTATCAGTGCTGGCCACCGCGTGTCAATTCTGCTAGATGCGTGTAGTGTAGAATGAGGTCTAGTTATCACGGGCCAATGAAACGAGACTGCTGGACCTCATTCTACACCACGAGCATTTAACGGATTTTTGACATAGGGTTAAATAAATAATCGTATTTGTTACGTGTCATAAAATTAAGGTTTTTTGTCCTTAGTGTGTATAATACAAAATATATACTTAAACTAAAATTTCAATATAACGATAATAGAAATATAACATTTATAGAAAATTTTACATTTTTATTGAGATATAAAAATATACTTACATTTGGTTATAATAAATCCATTTTCATCCGTATCGTAGGGTTTCATCTTGTCTCTGAGAACCGAATTATAATCACTGTTGAAGAATAACCAATTAAAAAAAATATAGGGTCATAGTGTCGACTTAAAAAAAAATCCGTCGTTTCTAAAACTTTACAGTTACCATATTCGCAAATAAATTTTTAGTTATCTACTCTTGTTACCCCGTCAACGACTCTTTTACCAAGCATGTCTAATATTTTTTCTTGATCTTAATATTTTTTATGCACTTTGAACTGTATTGACCACAGCTTGTTTTAACTCACCCGTGTGGCGGTAGATCGAGCCTGTTGTGCGGGATCGGCGAGGATTCTTTTGTGCTGTTAGCCTCTTCGGAGCTGTCGGCAGATGCGGCGCGCGCCTCGCTAACAAAACACATACATAAGACTACCTACTTATAAAACATACATAATTATCCCTTCAAGACAAACCTTATAAAAGTGGGCGATAGGGAATCGATGCTACGTAAACTCATGAAATTTAGGAAGCAACTTTCAAGTAATCTGATTTCATAATTTTATGAAAAACACACGTTGGAATGAAACAACTATGACGGATTTAACTCGCGTATATTATTTTAACACTTCGAAAACTTAACAATTGCCATGTTTGTAGCCAGTTGATCTGACAATAGTCTAACACTATAAAGTCTGCGTAGTTGTTTTATTCATTGTGCAATAACCGTGTTGGCATCAACAAAATTAAAAAATAAAACACTTCTCATAGAAGTTCATTCTGCAAATCTTGAAAATTAACTCAAACAAATTTTATTTTCAATAACTATAATTTTAAAATCAGACCACTAAAGTGATAAATATTTTTGTTATTTCACTACTTACGCATTATAATGTCCGTTGGGCACGCCGTTGACTCCTTTGTTTGACAACGTCACGTCTGACATCTGACTGATACCGGAGTCCTTGCTCGACATGTGGTTACCGCATTCCGCTGTACAAACAAAAATGAACATTCAAAATAACAATATATCGCACGTTTGCCGGAACAGCGTGACGTATTGAAATTAAATTAAAATGTGTAGATTTAGAGTCTTAAATGGAGTAACAAAAAAATACATCGATATGCACATTGTTCCGGCTAACGCGCCAATTATATAAATAAAAATGAATCAATGAAATGTATGTACGCGCATAATTTCCGATCTACTGAACCAAATTGAATAACTCTTATTGTTATTGTGTAAAATAAAATTAAGTTTTCGAAATTTAGAAAATATTTATAAAAAACAAGAAGTAGGTAAGTAGGTGGTACAGTAATAAAAATAAGAAACAACATTTAAAAAAAAATCCACGGACGATTTTATTTACGAAAGTCTTACCGTTAGCGTGTTGCGCGGTGTATGTATGTATCTCTGTGGTGGTGCGTCGTATCCTCGAGTAGACATCGTCAGGAGTGCCCGAGTTCGGAGTGGCCGATGACGTCCTTAACGGAGAGTCGCTGCCCGCTAATAAAATAATATTTTAACATATTGTTCAATAAATTATGTTATATAAATAAGGGCTCAGTCATTATTAAAATACCTAACATGATGTTGCAACTTCCGTATTGGATATTTACACACTTTGTATATACGAGACAAAGCAATTTAATACAAAGTACTTCATTAAAATTCTGTTTTACATTATCTATTTAGACAGACAATGTACAAATCTAGAGTGAAGTATTAACATCTTTACTCTCAGATAATGTGATCGTTAAAATGAGTAAATTATCAGTAGTAAATTATCCACAAATTATTAACTGGCAGTTAGTTATATTTGGCGATTAATATAAATAATAATACTGACTGCTCGACGTTCTCCGCACATGTTGCTGCAGCACCCCGTTGACGAGCGCCTGCGTGTCCGGAGACAGCTCGCTCATCAGAGCCGTGAACTGACGTACAAACATACATAATATATTGTAACTATATTGACAATTGAGAGGTAACATTTATGCATGAAGCACTATTTACATGTTTTATGGCAAACGTACATATTTTTTTTTAAATATATTTCACAAACGATACAGTCGGCGGCAGAGATATTTCACCGCAATAACCTCATACCTTGTATACGCTTGTTAAGTGGGGTTAGATATTTCTGACGTTGACTGATTTAACCAAGACTGATTTTCTCGACAGCAAAATCACAAAAAAATACCATGATGTTTTTTCTCTAGGTAAACGGTATTTGATTTAGGACAATTGAAAATTATACTGGCGAGCACACAAGAATAGTAGCAGATTTGACTCACGGGCACAGGGTTGCAGTCGTACAGGCAAGCCAACGCGCGGCGCGCGCTCACTCTGATATCGGCGGCCCGCGGGTCCTGCGCCATGGTCGCAACTTTCACCAGTGCGCGTCCCGCAACACCCGTCGCGCCGCCTGTCATACGAAAATACCAGATTAATCGAAGGAATTAAAGACGAGAATTGCTGGACTAATTCTGTTGAAAACTAAGCAAAAGTCCCCTAGTAAACAATTCAAACGTCATCCCAAACTTACCTTGCAAAGCGACACACAATGCATTAGGTGTGCAATAATCGTGCGCCAATTCCGCCAGGAAGCGCAGCGCGGCCGCTTTCGTCTTCGCCGTGGGCGCTGTTGCACCGTCCGCTAGAAACCTAATACAAATAAAAAATATATACTTAGAAATCATGGTTGCAAAAATCAATAAATTTGTACAGTCGACTTCAAATATATCGTTGCGTCGTTAAATGTACCAGTACACGACTCTATTGCCAAAAGCGTTAAATTTTACCACATTGGCTGTTACGACGTATATCAAATGTACTGCACAGTCAACAACATAAACATGTATACAATTTTCCACCTTAAAGCCTGGACTTAAGGTTCAAAATACAATATTTGCGTACTTTAAACGTAAATATAGCCTATGTTTAGCAATATGTTTTTTTACCTGAATATATTGTGCAACTGCAACTCGGGGGGGAAGCATTCGTGTATCACGTCCAGCGTTTTCATTATCTTGCTCTGAACGGAGCCGAGAATATCTGTACCCAGTTTCATTAGAAGCCTGTAGGAAAAATACATATTTCATATTAATTATACATCTACTTAGATAACCACACAGCAAGAGCATAAACAGTGATGAGATTAATTTGTTAAAAACAATTGATCATCTCTATCTGATCCTTATAGATTTGACCAAGGGCGTGCATTCCAACAGGCACAATGGTATAAATGTATGGAGTGCCTACCCTAACGGGGTACATGCGCGACCCTCACTGCACGCGCCTGGATTTGACAATGTTTTAAAACAGTTTAAATTTGAAATCTATTTCTATCACCGTAAGTGTGAAGTTAGATAGACACTTGCCATATCATATTATTATACTATACTGTAAGAGCAGATGATATTACATCGCCTAAAGGGGAAGCTACTCCTTAAAGTAACATTTTCTAATATAATTTTGTTTACAGTTGTAGTTCACTAAACTTGTTCACATTAAACTCCATTATAATGTGTATGCGTCAATATCTCATACAGTCCACTTATATCCCTAATTACCCCTATTTTCATACCTAAACACGAGCTGGTAAAGCCAATCCTTCAGCTGTTGCCAGTGTACCAGCAGCAACTCGCAGACAGCGTCCAGAAGGAGAGAAAACACTTTGGTGTGCGCGTCGCAAAACATCTTGTTGAGTAACTCCGTTAGACGACGGAGTTGAGAGTCGGTCAGGAGACGACCGGAGTTTAGGTAGTTGGCCTGTAAACAAAAAAAAAAGATAAATTACATCGTTTTCACATGGATAGTAAAGATAATCAGCCTGACAGTAAATGTCATCGAGATCTGTTTACCAAAGCGATCCGAAGTATGAATACGTTATGCAGTTACCACACCTATAAACTACTCCAAAAAGCACTTTACGGGGACACCACAAAGTTCCATTCCACCCGAATTTAAAAAAAAAAACCAGCCAAATCCGAATCAAACTCGCACACAAAGGGTTTCCGTACCACTATACCATCACATTTATAAAAACGCCAAAAAAAAAAACAAGTTTGTTGTATGTATACGCCCTTCATAATTTATTTTATATTGTTTTTTGAATTTGTTGGTATAGCAGACACAGAAATAAATAATATGTGAAATTATCAACAAGCTAACAATCAAATATAAACAGCCTGATGACAGACGGACGGGCGGATAGCGCAGTCTCAGTAATAAGATCCCGTTTTACACTTTAGGCTTTAACCCTAAAAATGACTATATGACGTCATAAGGTTCGATTTCGTACCAAGTGTGTGAGGCCATCCTTCCTCTCGGTCCAGTGCGTGGAGGCGCACAGCGCTATGATGTCATCTGGCGGCGGGGGCGGCGGCGGAGACCCGCCGTCCCAGCCCAGCCGAGACACCGAGCCCGACCAAGACACGCTCTGGGAAATATATAATAATATGAGAATTACAAAAAGTACTTTAGCAACTGAAGCAAATAGCGGCAGAATGGAAATGTTAACTGTTTAATTTTTTTACGTTATTTATTTAAGACTAGTCACCCGCCCCGGCTTCACACGGGTGCTACAAACCTTCCTATTGAATCACTGTATGTATAAAAAAAAAGCCGCATCAAAATCCATTGCGTAGTTTTAAAGATTTAAGCGTACATAGGGACAGAAAAAGCGACTTTGTTTTATACTATGTAGTGATAATGGTGAATAATAAAATTTAATAATTTACACCTTCGTCGAAGCGAAGAATGAAGCCGTGTGTACTCACATCATGCCTCCTGTAGGAATCCAAGCTCCTCTCGGAACAAACGCTCGAGGCTTCAGAATCATCGTCCCGCCTGCCGCTGTCGTACGCAGAACTGTCTTCAGGACTCTGATAACAAAGAGAATTCTTGATAAAAAACGGTCATACATACCCAATAAGAACCTCCTTTCATCCAACTTGATTAATATATAATAAACTAGCTGTCCGCCCCGGTTTCGCACGGATCCCTTTTTGTGTAGTATAGCTTCTCAACAGTGAAAGAATTTTTCAAATTGGTCCAGTCGTTTTACAGCCTATTCAATCCAAACAAACAAACTTTTCCGCTTTATTATATTAGTATAGATATCGCGCTTAACTGAAATGGGCCTCATTACGTGAACTCGTATTAAAAAGAGGGCGTGTTTCAGAATAATTCAAAACAAACACCAAATAAGTTACTTACAATATATCTACTTCAGATATAATTAATGTTAATAATAATAATAATAATAGATGATGTTTTCGCAGTTATTACACATTTAAATAGAACAGATAAATTAAATATAATGTTGTGTGCATGCCATATAGGCACAATGTGACGCCAAGGTAAATACATAAAGGTAAACCATTCATTGCACTCGCCCGGTAATAAAAAATTCTCACCCTTAAAACTCCCTCGGCGTCCCTAGTTTGCTGCAGCAGCCGCAGAGTGGCGGAGGGCGCTCGCGACGGCGCTGTCCTCTCGACGGACTCCCTGCGACGAACAGCCGTGCCCACCACGCTGCTAGATCTACCCGTTCTGTAACAAATAGCATCAGTATTATAGGGTAAGTTGTAGAAGGTCAGCCCGCTGAAATATGACATCGCACCACGACAACAACAAAACAGCAAAATTTAAAATTCAGACAAATTGTGCGTGTGAGTGGAGGTATCTTATTGCACTAGCGACTAATAACTCGACATGGACAATCTAACTTCATCTTTTTACTATGTATTTCGACATTATAACCGGTATTTACTAATATTACAAAAGTAAAAAATAGCTTCGTTTATCCATTTCCTAGTTTTTGGGGTCGTTTCACAATATTTTATCTACGGTATAAAACTTTTGAGTACATTTTTCTAGACTAGTCTATCAAATATTAATGTCTCTTTGACATTACATGTTTAGACGAAAATTAACCATCCTTAGCCATAAGAGTCTCCTTTCAGGAGTCTCGCCACCCGTCCGGTTTTGCAGTGAAGGCCCATTAGCTGGCCAACTGCGCTTCAGTATTCAGTTCGAAAAAAAAAAATCCTTAGTCATAGTATTCATAGTATTCCCACTGACATATGTACATACCTGGTGGGGCTAGTCTCGCGCGAGCCGGCGAGTGATCGCGGGATGCCGGAGGGCCGGCGCCGCGTGGCGAGCGACAGCGGCCCGCTGGACCGCGACGACGGCGACGACGACCTGGACGTCGCTGCAACACACATACGAACTCACGTGTTTATCTAGCATCAGAGACATTAATTGACCAGAGTCTCTGGACAAGTACCAACAAGTTTCTATGGAATTGATATACGCGATAGAAATGTCACGTGATTAGTTTCCGTTCGCGTATGTCAGTTCCATACGATATTGCAGTCGTTTCGTTCGGTAGCTAGCATTGATTGGCACTTGTCTAGAGGCCCAGGACATCAGAACGGCTTATAGATTATATCAGGCGAGACTGACATCTGTGAGTGTCATTATTTGCAATGAAATAGCGATGGCATTTGTGCCTACTCATGCCACTATTTACACAGTCATGTTAATAGTACATTACGCACGTAGGCCGGTAAAATAAAAAATGTCTCAGATCACATGTAATTGTCGTCCGAGGCGAAGCCGAGGTTGACAAAAATGTGATCTGAGGCTTTTTTATTTACTGGCCGAGGTCAGTATACTATTTTTCTGTCCGACGTAGCCAGAAAGCGGCAATTTCATTTAGCGCAGCGGCCAGAAAGTTGGCGCTTTCCGGCCGGAGAAAGAAGTCCGATAAATTAAAAATATAATACATAGTATATATAACTTACGTTGTGATTGTGACACGCCGGGCCTCGAACGCGACCTGCCGACCACGCGCTCCGGACTCGGCGGCACTGCGCTATTGGCGCTCACTGGAGATCTCTTAGCACGAGCTACGTAAAAAATATGTACTTATTTATAGTATAAGTTAACTTATAAGCAAGTTGTAATTGTTTCCTATATTTCCGGAAATACAAGCTTAGTTTAACATTATGTTTAATTAATTTAAAAGTTATACAAAATACATAAGGTTTTTTCTCTGTGTGCAAATAAATAATATACTATGTGGTAAAGCATATTTAAAATTGTATATCATTAATTATCACTAAGTACCTTGTTGAGCCACTTCTCCCTCTTCCGAAAGGCATACCAAAATTAAATATTAGTTTACATTTATTCATTTATATTATATCTTAATCATAAAAAGACTGTCAAAAATAAAAAAAAAACAATTTTCACATTGAATAAAAAAGAATGTAACTGCCAAAATATTTCATGTTAGAGAAAGAGATGGCTATACTCACGTAGGCTGGCGGTCCCGGCGGCCATCTTGGCTCTAGTCATGTGCGAGTATAGAGCGCGGGCCCTAGCCCTTTGCGCCGCCGCCGCGTCCACCGCCGAGACTGACCGGGTCGCCGCCGCTCCAGCGCTGGGCGAACGATCTACACGAGGAAAAAAAAAACAATTTGCAATTGTTGGTCCCTTGTAGGAACTTATTTGCAGAAGTCAGCCAGTGGGTGGTAACAAAGACAAAAGGCACGCTGCTTCGAGCTTTACCGAGGAACAACCTTACATACTAAGTGAAACAGGTTGCACAGAATGTTTTAACATAGAAACTCTAAATCTAGTCATTTGTTATTTAATGTCAGTAATGTTTTATATATTATGTAGACAGAAAATTTCCATATTAAATTAAACATGAAGATGATTTTATTTGACACACTTTTCAAGTTCCCTGTCTAATTTTAGCTATAAATATTAACCTCTCATAGCGACAGGAATGTGAGACAAGGCGGGTCTCTCCTGCGACGCTCTGCGCCGGCGCAGAGAATTCGTTCTACTAATACCAGATACTAGATTCTCAGTTGATGCTATATATTATTAGTTTTGGCAAAACAAAACCATATTATAACAAACCATTTTCCAGGGCGGCGTGAAACAAAGACATATATTCTTATTTTATCTTGAAAAAACAGTGATAAGTCAAAATTACAAAATTTTAATAATACAGTATGTGGTTCTAAAATTGCAAGTTTTAGAAGTACTGTAATAATGACGTCAAATAAACGATATCAATAGGCATAACGATTGGGTAAAAAAAAAGAAATTCTATTTTGTCCGTCAATTAGATTATTGGATATTTTTTTGTACTCTTTTAGGACAAAAAAAAAACAGTCGCTACGCCTATTGTACGCCTGTAACTTCTCACGCACTGAGCGAATCGATAGACCTCATAGATTTTAAGCTGATCGTACTCGAGACTATTCTAAATAAATATGCCACATAACAGAACAAAAAAACTCGTGTACTATCTATATTGTGAGTTAGTGTCTAAATAACGCTATCACAAAAGCAAAGTTTAGTGTATCCCTGTACAAAGCAAATGACTACCGTCTCGAACACAGCATTAAAAAGGTTAATCAAGCAGGTGTATTTTATGTGTTTTTATTTATTTTTATGTCATTGCGAAAAACTACGACAGCAAACATTTTCATTAGAATTTAGACATGCAACATGCTTATTGGATTTATTAATAAGTACCTAATACTAAAATAAAATAGGGTGTAATAAATGATAACTTTATTTCCATCAAAAATAAAACCATATACAAATACCACCAGTATACCCTTCCTATGCGCAAAATTATACATTATAATACCTCTTAAAAATATATATATACATGTCAATAACCATATACAATGTTGTAGGTATATTATGCCAAAAGTGAACAATTACTTAATAAGCAAACCCATGCCAGACAAACACACACTTGTATCACGTTAACAATAAAGCTTATTTTGCTGTGACCAGACAATTGATCAAACATGCAAGATACCACATCTCCATTAATAATAAATTAAAACAAGTACATTTAGTGTACAAACTAAATATTCCTGGGACTTAATCTGTGACATTTTTTTTAAATGAAGAAGATTAAATCCTTACTAATATTATAAATGCGAAAGTAACTCTGTCTGTCTGTCTGTTACGCTTTCACGCCTTAACTACTGGACCGATTTAAATGGAATTTGGTACAAAGATAGTCTGGAGCCTGAGAAAGGACATAGGGTACTTTTTAACCGACTGCAAAAAAGGAGGAGTTCCACGCGGACGAAGTCGCGGACAGAAGCTAGTATAAATATAAAGTATCAAATTTTGAAGCTCAGGCCAACTTGAATGTCAATGGCGTGTAATCCGCATTGAACTAGCGCGGTGGATTAAGTCTGATCTAGATATATATTTCTAAACACCTGTGCCTAGCAGTGGGAATATAATATTCTAAATTATTATTATTACAAATGGAGATACGGTATCGCTAAGTTATCGAACTACCGTGGACACAAACCTGACACACTGACGGACGGGCTGCGCGGGCTCGTGATTGTTCGACGCTCTGCAATAACAAACAACAATTATTATCATACTATTTCTTTTAAATGTATCACTAAATAATATCATGAACTTATAATACAATTGTAACGAATTTAATTCGCTTTAATTATTTATATGGTAACGTTTCGAAAACTTTACAGTACCTATATTCGTAGCCGACTGAGCTCACGATACACCGGCTTTAGTTTTAGACTATCGTCAGCATAATTACATTTACATAGTGATTGTCCAATAATAAATTTATTAGGGTGTTTCTTTTATATTGAAACGCCCATGATGGGCGTTTCAATATAAAAGAAATGAGCTACATCAAGCATTATGTTTTGATACAACGACATACTGCACTCGTACATGTTGACAGAATTAATCGAGTTTAAATCTTAATTTCAATTTCATTTATTGCATTCTATAAGTACATAACATGTTATAGGTGGACAGTAACAATTAGAATCATTATAGACCCTGATGGGCACAACAAACAGAAGACAAGAGGGCTCGCCTACTTTTTTTACAAAAATATTTTCATAATTACATTAATATTTATATGCTATTATTATTAATTTAAGAAGTTGTGGTGTGCTTGGTGTATGTATTAAATTGTGTATGCGTGTATGGATGTGTGTGTGTGTGTGTGTGTGTGTGTGTGTGTGTGTGTGTGTGTGTGTGTGTGTGTGTGTGTGTGTGTGTGTGTGTGTGTGTGTGTCTTATTACAGCTTATTCCTTCTATACTCAGGGTAAAGTAGTAAACACCAACTTAGTGCTTTAAAAGCAAGCAGGCGCGTGCAGTGTGCGAAAATATGTCGCCAGGGTAGGCACTCCATACATTAGTGTCACTGTGCCTGTGTGGAATGCACGCCCTTGAAAGCAATTATCACAATATGTCACCTGTGCCGATGTGCTGCAGGCTGTCCACGCTGCCGACATTCCGCTCGCGCTCGAGCTGCTTCTGCGCGGCGGCGTCCAGCCGCTGGAACAGCTGCTCCGCGTCAGCTGGGAACGCGCGCTTGTACGCCCAGTATGCTCTGCACACAAACAAACAGATATTAAATGAATATAGGCGTGTGGATAAATAACACGGTCTATAGTCTATTAAATGTTTTTCTTAGTAACGAACACGGTTTACAATAGTTTGTACGAGAAATTTAATCGCGAGCGGGCACAGGCTCCCGCGGCGGAGGTTCAGCGTGGACTGACGGCCGCGGCGTGCAGGCGCGCACGGGCTGGCAACAGCAGAGCGGTCTGACAACAATGTCGCAGGGCCGTACTCGACAATGCATCGTGGTCATCATGGTCGGTGGCATAGTAGTGGAGTATCCACAGGCGCGTGCCGTGAGGGGAGCGTAAGCCCCGCCGCATATGACCACACTCGTATTGGCTGTCACGAGCCGTGTGCCAGTATTTAAAACCTAACGAGCAGTAGCAAACTCCGCATTTGCTCTCACGTGTCGACGCAGGCGTCATGACGGATGTGAGAGAGGCTTAAGTATGGCGCCAGGGTTCCATGCAATTACTAACACTGTGCCTGAATGAAATGCACGCCCTTGAATATTATACACTACGAAATATATTCTCATGTCCATTTATAGCCCCGTTGAACTTTATAAATCGTCTCAATAAGGAATTTGATAACATATTTAGTTACATGTAACTATATTTATTTTATTAACAATGATTTTTCTGACTATTTGTATCAATCCCAACTTTGATCTGAATGTGATATGAACATATGTATTGACGGCAATCCGTTATGCAATAATAAGTATAATACTAATATTTAATACTAACTATTAGCCTGAGATAAAAAAAAAGAAATCCTACAAGTAACTATACGTTTATACTATACCTCCGTCCGTAAGTCCGGGCAGTGCTGTCTGCGTCCACGCAAGCTTTCCTTATCGCGTCCCTCACTACGGCTAATTGTTTCTCTACAGTGCCTGGTGACCATTTTTCAAGTAGCAACACTAGGACTTCACTGTAAAAAAATACACAAATCACTACATAGTATAAAACAAAGTCGCTTTTAATGTCCCCGTATCCCCATGTACGCTTAAATCTTTAAAACTACGCAACGGATTTTGATGTGGTTTTTTTAATAGATAGAGTGATTCAAGGTTTATAGCACCCGCGTGCGGGTCGCTAGTTTACTATAAAAAAAGACTATAAATGTAAATATCCGTTTGCAATATTTAGAATTATATTATTTTGTATTATAAACAATGGCAATATCGTTTGCTTAAACACAGACCCTGTAAAGTCGACTCTGTTAGCTAGTTATTAATGAAACAATATTTTATGCCATAATCTACTATGACGTAGTACGGGAAAGTAATGAGTTCAGAAACATTTCTAATAATATACGTTATACTTATCTAAAAAAATATATGTAATTTGTACTTTTCAAACCATACCTTAACGTTGAGCGTATCTCTTTGGATTTGTTCGCTGTCAGATTTGTCGCTATGACAGGTATTAGCCGCGGACTATGCACGAACGTCACGATATATCGAACGCACACGGTGCCGGCCGACGATACCACCTTAACGAAAAAAAAAACAAATAGAAAAATGTTGACAACATAATAATAATATGTTTAAAGTTAGTTTTATTTACCTTAGCTGCGTTTTGTATTAAATTAATCAACTCCTGCAATATATAGAGGCTGAACTGTTCCAATTTGTTTTTCAGCACTTTGGCCATGTGTGCTATAGTGATACAGGCCTCTCGTACAACCTGAGAAAAATAATTATTTTAATACAAATCTATTTTTAATATTATAAAGCTGAAGAGTTTGTTTGTTTGTTTGTTTGAACGCGCTAATCTCAGGAACTACTGGTTCGAATTCAAAAATTATTTTTTGTTGGATAGACCATTTATGGGTAGGCTTTAGGCTATATAACATCACGCTGCGACCATTAGGAGCGAAGAAACAGTGGAAAATGTGTAAAAAACGGGGAAAATATGAAGCCTTATGAAGAATTACTATTCCACGGGGACGAAGTCGCGGGCACAGCTATAATTAATAAAATTATTTATGTCCCTATTATAAAGAAAGGTGAGATTCTTGAGATAGTTTGACAACTATTTGTAATTTTTCGATGGTCATCAAAAATAAATGGTGACTATTTTAAAATTACAATTAAAATTTTTCGACTTTATTACTCAAACCACAAGATTCTAAATAAAATAATACGAAATATTTATATTCAACATTAATTCCTGGTATATATCGTCATTAAAAACAATAATAGACAGTATTTATTATCATAATAAGATCTATAATCAATAGTTTTGATTCAATATCGATCTGCAAACATACCTGACTCCTTAGATCCTTGATAACGACTAGAAATGGCACAGAGAGTTCTTTGAGGTGCGCCGCAAACTCAGTAGGGTACTGCGTGTGCGCATTCGCCGTTAGTAGAGATCGGATTTTCTTTAGCTGTAAAAATATATATATATTAAAGTTACAAGTAAAAACAGTGACACAGAAATAATGTTAGACCATCGTCAGCTCATCTAGCAGAATCGTTTGCTACGATTATGAGAATGTAGTTTGCGAAACGTAAGCATAAAATTAATATACGTGAGTTAAATCCGTTATAACTGTCTGTCCAACACAGGTTTCTTTTAACACAGGCTCTCTATCTACTTCAAATGATTACTGGTAGATAATGCTGCGTGGCATTAACCTCGCCTTTTATGCATTAAAGTTTTTGTCTGCAATATGGAGTAAATGAACAAACATAATATAATAGGGATGACTACTGGTTAAAAAAAACGAAATTCTATTTAGTCCATCAGTTAGATTATAGAAATTATTCGACACGTATTTTTCTTTCTCAAACAAATAAACAATGCCAAAGATAAATGCTAAGTTCGGTAGTGGGGGCTCGTGACGTCACTATATGGTATAAACCATGCCGTGACGTCACAAGCCCCCACTCCCGAACTTTGGAAGCGCTTAACTTTGGCATTTATTGTCCGATTGGGAAAAGAAAAAATACGTGTCCAATATTTTTCGGCAATCTACTTCATGGACAAAGAAAAAAAGCATTCTTCTTGAATTCAAAACGGATAAAACCTTGGACACACTACATTCAAATATTTCAAATATATTTCCCTTACCGCATCGACTCTCTTCTCCCACTCGGCGGCCTTGTCTCCCAGCAGCGCGGCGGCGTGCCGGCACAGGTCGTCGAGCCCGCGCGCGCCGTATATGGCGGCCGGCGCCGTCGACGCGAACGCAGCCTCGAACGCCTCGCACGACACCGCGCCCGCCTCGCCGGAGCTCGTTGACCCGATACCGCTTGACACTAGGGACGAAAATCGTTTGCACTCAATGAAATACACTGTATGAAAATCTCTGTATAATAATTTCTGATGCCTTCGCGGTTATTCTACATTGGAATGAAACAACTGTAAACGGATTGAACTCGCGTATTTTATTTTATTGGCTGATGTTTCAGAGCCTTTACTTTAGCATGAGACTATTGTCAACTCAATCGTGCTACGATACGATTATGGAACCTTTAAAGGTTTCGTAACGTCAGCCAATAAATAAAATTAAATACGCGAGTTAAATCCGTTTAAAGTTGTTTCATTCCAATCTCAGTATAAATTTAAATTAATATTTTACGCTTTAAAATGCATATGGTACCAAAATTTTAACAACAAATTCAACTATTACGATTATCACACATTATAACATACAAAACACGGGACTCGCATCATATAAACATAACTAAATTAACTCTGAAATTGTAAACTCGTATCCTAAACGTCGGAGGTAATTTAGTAATATGTATACATGCGATTACATACTTTGTTTGTATATTACAACAAATTCAACAGATGGCCGTAACGTAACAACTTTATATAAAACCCTGAATGTCTTTGTTAGTATATTCCAATGTTTGTGGTTAAACAATGAATAAAGTTTTCGGAGGCAATATTTCCTTCAACATTTCATATGTGATTTATTTTGATATGGACCACTTACCGCTGGTAGCGCTATTTAGTTTCGCTGGCGGGGGTTTTCTATTTGCCGAGGGTAAGCTGTACAAACCAGGTACTGTCCTCTTTGGTGGTTCACAAGCTATATGTGTTTTATATGATATATATGACGAATCAATAAATGGTAGTTATAAAAGCGAATATATTTAATTTGTAATTTGATTATGATAATTATATGAGATATAAGAAAGAGATAGTCAACGATATGAGTTATATTTATATGCATAAAAATTTAATATAGAATCCATATTTAAATGAGCAAGATTTGGTAAAACATAATAATGAATTAAATTAAATAATAATAAGATTGATAATGGAAATATAAATAAATATGTTAAAATAGCGGTATAGTGCAAGTTGTGATCACCAAATTGTCAGTATTAATGTATGTTGTCCGGATCCGATGGTACATGTTAGGAAGAAGAAAATGTTACAGTTAGTAAATGATTAAGATTTAAATAGAAAAATTATATAAACTCAAATTGCATGAACTGTGAATTTAGAAAGAACTACAGAACTGTAGAATTTTTAAAATGAATTTAACAACAAAAACAATATGGAAAGAGAGAAGAATGACTTTTATATTTTTTTTTGTTTAGTTTTGCATAGCATTTGCAGATATTCTCTTTAGTATTTTTTACTGTCTTATTATATCTAAAGTATTAAATGCATGCCGAATAAAGTTATTGCATTGTAATTTTTAAACAGCTAGAACAAGATGCGATGATTTGACTGAAATTTGAAATGGTACTTTATGGCTTCTATTAACATGTTACATGCCTTGATCTCAAAAGTAAGATTTGAAAAGTTGACGAAATACGACAGAGGTCGCCAGTTTATCTATCACGTTCCACCAATGAGAGACAAAGCTGAACATTGGAGAAAATTGACAAATACTCCCCTTTATACTTTGTTTACTATCTTTTTTTTTTTGTAAAGCACGTAAATAATGAGACAGCTAAAATATGTAATTGAACATCTGTTTTTGACGTTTGTATGCCCCTGGGCACAACATTGTGACACACGGTTCCTGCATTAAGACTCTTTTACCCATGTTTGACAAATAAATGATTGTTTTGATTTGAATAGGGTTATTATTCTGACCTGGCGTGGTAGGTCCAGACGTGTCCTCCCTCGACCTGGCCGACGTGGGTATCGCCATATTTCGCCTGACCGCCGTTCGGGAGACGAAATCCGCTTCGTCAGCACCTTGGTTAGCTAAATAAACATACAAAATAATGTTATAAATGCTTAAATTTGAATGTCTGTTTCCTTTAACAAAATATAGTTTATATGTTGCTATAATGCATACATTATATTCCATTCAGTAGTTTTTGCGTGAAAGATTAAAAAAACATACATTCATACATCACATCCGTAAGTTCTTATAAACTTTCGCATTTATAATATTTGTAGGATTACCTGTCGGGAGTAACAGACCCGCCTCCCTCGTCTCATCGAATTTCTGCTCGAGTAAAGCTAACTTCTGCGCGGGAACCAGTTCCTTCTTCTTCAGGTCAGATCTCAGTCTTTCACCTGTCGCCAACAATAATAAATATAAGCGTAATACGGAAAAATGGTTAGAATAGGGTATTTGACATGTTTTTAAAATCCATTTTATATTATGTAGTAGAGTCTAAGGAACCCAGCAAAAGTTGTTTTTTTTAAATCTGGTATGTATTAGCTGAAAAACATCGAATTAAAAATTCAATATTTAAATAGTGTGCCAAAACGCTACTTTGACAATATGGCGCCGCAATGAGGTCGGTGACGTCACATGCCTGTTTGAGATACTACCACAACTAGGCGCAACACAACAAGGTAAACAAAGTTTACGGGCATGTGACGTCACGAAAAACTCGGCCCAGCAGGAGCGTTTTGTGTCACGTGACAAACGTTTAAAAAATGTAATTTTTATTTAAGGATTTTTAAATAAATCAATCATTATTTTCAACTTACGTTAATGAATAATCATTTTTTAACTCTTAATTTATACTGTTAACAGTAATTTACACTTTATTTTTCGCATTGTCAAAAAGCCTATTCTGTCACTCGCGCTAAAGAACCGACATAAAGCGGAGTGGTGCAAGGGATAAGTTCGCCTTTGTACATTTATATTGTTTTCGTTTATGTATTTATTTTGTTGTTGTACAATAAAAAGTTTACATACATATATATATAATACTTGCGGCATGACGAGTAATGTGGCCACTCAAATACTCTGGCTCCTTTCCTCGCTACTTCCGTGGCCTCTGTGCGAGTGTGTAGCAGGGTCATATGATTGGTAGTGAGGGTATTGTGTGTGTGTGTGACTCACCAACATGTCGATACATGTCGACTAGCAGTTGCATGGCTGCGTCGCGCACTGCGCTGTTCGGGTCGCCCACCAGCGCCGCTAGGTTAGGCACCGCCGCGCGCAGCTGCAGCTCTTGCGCGCCGTGACTGTAAACACATGTCAAACGTCAATGACTATGTTTAATATGTATATATATAAAAGTGAATTCCTATTTCCTTTGGTCAAGTCATGGCGATAAAATAGAGCCTGGACCGATTTCACTACTAATTTTTTGTTGTTTCTTATGATCAAGAAAAAAATAAGCACATTATAAACACTTGACAAAAACTATCAAATCGACTGATTATTGAAGCGCTGCTATGCCGGGCAAGACGATGTCTGTCGAAATCACAAATTTTTAACAATTTCTGGCCCTATTTGAACAATTAACGGTGACAATTCATTCAATTCCACCTCCTTCATTTGTTTGACTCTCTCCGTCACACCCTGTACAAGTCCATGTATCGGTTATGGAGAACCTGGAGTAAGCTAAAGGAGGGGTAGGCATCCGAAAGGACCCCACGTATAAGATAAAGCTACTGTTACACATGCTGATTACTAGCACGAAAGCATGTCACTAGTGAGCAATTGCTACTTAGTAGTATGTGAGTCGAAACATTGCTAATAATGAGCATGCTCATGTTCAGTTTGCTCAAAAATCAAAGATCGTGCGAATTTTGGGCATGCTACCTGCAGCACGGGTGGAGGGGGCCGTGCTTTAAGCGTGTGTGAACAGGTTTTGCTTATTAAGCATGTTAGTATCGTATAAAACTAGCATGCCTATTGCTAGCAAATGTAAACTGCTCATAAGCATGCTCATATTGAGCATACGAGCATGTGTAACAGTAGCACAAGTCCATGTACTCACGTGTCGAGCAGCGCCTGTATGGTCCTGACGGCCTCCTCGCGCGTGTGCGGCGCCTTGTGCTGCGTGGCGGGCGTGAGCCGCGCGAGGAGCGCCCGCGGCGGCGCCGCCCGGCTCTCGCCCAGCGCCGCGATGCACACGCGCGCCATGTGCCGGACGCCCTCCTTCGTGTCCGCCAGCCTGAGGAGATGGGACATTTTACAATGCTTAGGAAAATCACAGCTGATAGGTTTTTATAAAGGATAGCTTCTACCCCGCGACTTCGTCCGCGTGGAACTCCTCTTTTTTTGCAGTCGCTTAAAAAGTAGCCTATGTCCCTTCTTAGGGTCCAGACTTTTTTTGTACCAAAATCTGTCCAGTAGTTTCAGCGTGAAAGCGTAACAGACAGAAAGACAGAGTTACTTTTGCATTTATAATATTATAGTAGGGATAAGTTAATACAGGGGGAAACTTAAGAACTGACGAAAAAATTCAAACATTTTATATGGTGACTGTCAACGTGTACATTATTGCTAGAAACGTGACAAATAGATTAATTCATAATGATTAGAGTAAGTAAATCTTTGTATAGAAAGATTTGTTAACAGTTCTGGACAAACCTTTGTATTTATCGTTGAATCACGTGATTACAATTTTTTTGCAAACATCAAAGACGTTTAGTAGCTGCCTTGTGATAATACTTCTTCTTATAGTATTGATTGATATTTTGATAAAATCTTAACTAAGAGAAAATTTAAAATACCCAACTAGCACACGAGTTCTATATAAGTTATGTAAAGGCTGTACAAGGGTGATTTTTCTTATTCAGCCTTTGTACTGCTTATATAGAGCTTGTGTGCTGCTTGGGTACCTTTTACAGCTTTAACAAACAGATCTACCTATATCACCCAGCTTTAGTGAAACAATTACAAGTTGCCACTATGATAATTCGAAGTGATGGGCAACCGATGTGTAAGTATTGGTGTGTGCATAGACTTACCTGTACGTACGTTTATAATGTATGAAATATTTATGACCCTATTGTTATAAAATATATGGTCCATTGCTTTTCTAACGAGTCATATGATGTCACTGCATCGTATTCATCGGCTGTTGAATTAAACAACTAATGTCCCACTTGTTACAATTTATACATTTATATACTAGGGTATAATAATATATTCAGTATAATGATTAAATTCAATAGGTTTTGTCTCTAATAAAAATTAATTCATCCTAATTTTAAAATATTGTAACATTTTCGATTCATAATAACCGGCCAGCATATTTTTTTTATATGCTATATTTTTTGAAACATATTAGTTTACTGATCTATCTCTGGCGCGCTTTTTTAGCTAAAATTTATTTATAATTTAAATTCTAGACTATGTTTGTTAAGGTTTAAATACAAGGAAAGATCATAGCATCTCGCAAGAATATATTTAATAAACTGCTTTTTACCCTGGAAAAATATGAGAAGCACACTGGAATATATGAAAGAAAACTCGCGAATCAGAACATAGTCTTAATACCAAATACATTCATAATGCTATTACAAATGCGAACGTTTGTTCATGTATAACAGAACGACAGTTTAATAGTTATTTTCTAGCAGCTACAATAAACTTTAGGCTAGACTTTCACCTTGATCTTTATTGAGTATAAAAGGTCACAACTCTGTACAATGGCGTTTGCTGGTTAGGCATTTCAGATACAAAGCGGCGACACGCTTACAAGACGCGCCATGAATATATTCCTATTTTAATGCACGATTTGTCCATATATACACATATAAAAGGTTCCCGTTATTTATGTCGTGAAAATCACTGCTTCGACTACGTAGCGAAATTTCTGAGTGACTAACTTCTTTGCCTTGAGGTTTCACACAATTAATTCAATAAATACATGGACTTCACCCAAAGTGACCCAAACTCAATCTATCAAATAGGTTTGTATTCATATTTTTTTTAAGTCATATATAGACCGTTAAAGATACGCACGGCGTTAAACTTCGCTACACTTTTCACCGCAAAGTGACGTCACGTGCCCCATTCCCCAACTTTAACGTACAGGCACGTGCAGTTGAGGAAATGCATGTAGGGCGCGGGGGTAGGCACTATTCATTTATCACATTATGCCTATATGGAATGCACGCCCTTGTTGACGCTCATTACCGAAAATTAGGTTAGTTACATAATACTAACCTGTCGATAATATGCGGCAGTACAGTGGGCACAAAGTGTGAGAAGTCTGGCCCTAGCCTCTCCGAAAGAGCCGCGATAGCCTCCAACCCGTTCTGCGCCACCTGAAACACACATATAATACATAAGTATAACGACTATTAAATATACAAATTATACAAATTCAGAGTTATACACCTAATAAGAAAAAAGAAGCATTTTATTGTATGTCGTTTCTATATTTTTTTTTTCACATGTATGTTGAGTTATTTAATTATCTTTTGACAACTAAGCATGCTATTTGTAAGGATCTAAAATATAAGAATATTATAAATACATACGAAAATAATATCTGTGATAAAAATGCATATTATAAATACGAAAGTGTGTCTATTTGTATCTCTGTTATGTCTTCAGGCTTAAATCTGCACAGTTTTCGAAACGTCAGTGAATATAATAAAATTGTTGTTTTATTCCAATGTATAATTTACTTATTGTCCACAAGCAAATATACCTAACTATGATATAAGCATAAAAATATATTAACAAAATTAAAAGGTATACATTATTTCCATGACTACAAAATCGACCTTCACAAGTACAATATGATTAACACACCTCTGTTCACTGTCTCAATGATGTCTCAATGATGATCAAATGCATTTTTCCGTCACAAACGATACCACTAGAGCACACTATTGATACACATCTCAAGGCGCACTGGACAAATCTATATATATCATTGATAGTCATATTCTGAGCAAACTTGAATATATATTAACAAAATAACAATTACTTTTCTACCAAAGCAAGTATACCATGTCTAATAATTTCTGATGCCTTTGCGGTTATTATACATTGGAATGAAACAACTTTAGGAAGATTTGACTCGCATATTTTATTTTATTTTATTGGCTGTCTCCTTACAATCAAGCAAAATGACGTGGCTATAAATGTTAATTTATAAATAAACTAGCTTTTACGCGCGTCCATATACATTTTAGGCTGTAATTATGTCTGTGTGATTAGTGAATGTGTGAAAATTTTCTGTAAAGACAGTGAGCTGCAACAACCTTTTAAATTTGTCTTGTTTATAAATAACTAGTGGTCCCGGCAGACTTCGTCCCGCCCGGCAATGTCGATTTGACAGTTGTCATTGTTGCGTTTTGTTATACTATTTTTAACAAATCAGCTTAATATTTTTTTCTTTTTTTTTCACTGGAACGTGATAAAAAGTATCCTATGTCCTTTTCCTGACTCTGAGCTACATCCCCAGCAATTTTCAGCCAAATCGGTTCAGCCGTTCTCGAGTTATAAACGGTGTAACTAACACGACTTTCTTTTATATATATATAGAAGATGTGTTACTGTGCCTTAATAAATAAATCCAAAAATACCTACAAAACCGAAAACTGGCAAAATCCCAACTCAGTCAGTAGGTAGGTACCTACCAAATTTGAAAATAAAGATTGCTAAAAAATATATCTTAATAAACTTTTCTCCAGTAACATGTTCAGAATAGGTGCATGTGCAATGATGCACGACGCGTAATCAGAGTGTGTATGACGCATTGAGCGGACGATCCTTGTGTTATAAGAACAATGATAGCAAACAGGCGAGATTATCTTGTAAATTAGATAGGTATAACACGAATTTTAGAAATTGATCGAAGCGATAAATCACAATAACTGATCTAATCTCACGGTACAGCTTATATTAGGCGTACTAGACAAATTAAGGTACCTACTAATTTCTGATGCCTTCGCGGTTATTATACATTGGAATGAAACAACTTTAAGGTATTTAATCCGCGTATTTTATTTTTATTGGCTGACGTTTCGGAGCCTCGATGCTAACTTTTAGCAGAAGACTATTCAGCTCAGTCGTGCTACGTTTATGGAATCTGTAAAGGCTCCGAAACGTCAGCCAATAACAATAAAATACGCGAGTTAAAGTTGTTTCATTACAGGGTACCTACTTTCATAAATAGGAACATTATATCCAAGACCCAAATGTCCCTTTTCATAACGCTAATGTCATTATATTATTTGAAATAAAGACTTTTATTACCGAGACTCTAAGTTCTTTAATAACATACTATCACACTTATCACAGTTACCTATAACATTATTAGGCTGTTTTTCTACTAGTGATGGCTGCGGAAGATAAGCTGTGGTCGATAAGTTCCAAAAATAGAATCACTTTTCTAAACCTCACACACTTCTAGTTGTTAGCGAAAAAGGGTAGCCTTTTCCCTCTAATACGGTTAAGGGAGGCGATAGCTGCGAATCTTTTTTGG
This sequence comes from Polylopha cassiicola, assembly GCA_038024825.1. Lineage (NCBI taxonomy): Eukaryota > Metazoa > Arthropoda > Insecta > Lepidoptera > Tortricidae > Polylopha > Polylopha cassiicola. The sequence continues at coordinate 5,201,314 of CP149044.1, read as the reverse complement.
TCTAAATGTATGTAGGTAGTATGTCTGTATGTATGCACATAACTTCAGGTCGACTGCACCAAATTGGATAATACTTTTTGTTTTGTGCTTGTTGTCAGAACAAGATTTGTGTAGAAGAAAATTAGATTTTTTTCGGAAATAAAAAAAAATAATTGAAAAATTGACGGGACGAAGTTTGCAAGGTCAGCTAGTTAGTTATTAATAAACTAGCGGTCCACCCTGGCTACGCACGGATTCCTAATATGTTTCAAAATAGCCTATGTCGCTCGCAAAAAGGATAGCTTCCCAGCAGTGAAAAAAAAAAAACGTTCAAGCCTATTCAATACAAAGAAACAAACAGACAAACAAATCTTTCCCCTTTATTATATTAGTGTTGATGCCCGTCTCACCTTAAAGTTCCCCCCATTGAGCCAGGCCACCAGGCCGTCGAGGAGTTGCGCGGCGACATCCTGCGTGATCTCGGGCTCCCGCCGCACCAGCGTCGCCAGCTGGTCGCCGAGTTGCTGCCGCAGCCGCAGGTCCGGCCGCACCAGCAGCGGCAGGGCAGCCTCCAGCGACGTGGGCTGAGGGTAGTGCGCCATCTGACGACAAATCGGCATAATGTAGGTACAAATTATAAAAAAAACTATTTATTGCAAATATTATAACAGAATAATTTCTAATGTCTGGGGAAAGACTGATTTAGCGATAATAAATAGGTAGGTATACAAAGTAGAATATATTTTATTTGACATAGGTGCTTTGTATACCTATTTATTATCGCTTCTAAAACAGTTTTTCCCCAATCATTATAATTTAATTCTAAATAACCTTGGTAAAGTATGGGTTCATGACCGGTTCTATTGCAAATTCCACCTTATCTAATATGTAAAAGGGTGTAATTTGGACGGGCATGGCACAATAAAGTTATCAGGCTTCATAATCTTAATTCTTATGTTATACCCAAATTAATTGTTGTAGCTATACAGGCCCACAAGTAATAAAATAAATATATATGAATTCAATAACTTAAGTAAGACTTGTTCACCAAACAACACATTTCGTGTAGGAATAGCTTTTTCTTTAAATTATCATGAGGTATGAAAGATGCGAAATGTAATTTTATTACAAGTTAGCCTAATCCCATATTGATCAAAAGTTTATTTTATCTCAAGAAAGTTTATAATATAAAACACATGAGTAAACACAGAATTTGTAAATGATAAGCCAACTCACCCTTGACTACAATCAATCCACAATCAGCAGCTCTCTAACACAAAGTGTCCAAGTCCAAAGCGCTCTCATCTCACGGACACTAAACACACTAGACACTAAGCTTCACTGAATGACACTAGACACTAATTCACTGTCAGGCACTGTTGGGCACTTGTCACATGTTTCGGTACCTGAAAAAGACAAGAGAAATTGTTAAATTGTATTTACTTACAATACTGCAAACAATATTTTATAAAAAATGGTCTAAATTATTTTTTTCATAACGCTTAATTGATATATTATTCAATATTCAACCTACTACATAAATGATAAAATTTGCATATGAAAATTTAATAATTTCTGATGCCTTCGCAGTTATTACACATTGGAATGAAACAACTATTAAGGGATTTAACTCGCGTATTTTTATTTTATTATATTTGCTGACGTTTCGGATTCTTTACAGTTTCCATAATCGTAGCACGACTGAGCTGACAATAGCGTTAGACTATTCTTACAGTTTCCATAATCGTAGCACGACTGAGCTGACAATAGCGTTAGACTATTGTTGCTCAGTCGTGCTACGATTATGGAAACTGTAAACAATCCGAAACGTCAGCAAATAAAATAAAATAAAAATACGCGAGTTAAATCCGTTAATAGTTGTTTCATTCCAATATGAAAATTTACTTAATCATTTCTATATTATATCTACTGTCGTCCTAGTCCCAAACATGGGCAGGTAACTTGGGGGTAGGTTATTAGGTACCAAGGGCGTGCATTCCATATAGGCACGATGTCACTAATATATGGAGTGCCTACCCTGGTGCCATACTTTACTGCCCCCACTGCACGCGCAAGGTTATTACCTCACATATCACCTAGTATTAAATACATATAGTATAAGTATGGTAGCTACTTATAACCTATAAAAAAAAAGTAAGTTAACAAGTGGACTGATTTCCTTAAAACTAACAAAACTGACCCACTCCCGGTGAGGATGCATCTCAATGTACATACAGATAAGGATATCTATTTTGATTAAGTACCCTATAAAGATAACGTTAAATAGCTCATAGATCATTTATACTTAGTAGTGACGTAATAAACATATTTATAGACTTATGTAATAAAACCCATCCTATACTAACAACAAGAAGTAATATTTGTACTAATATTATTTTTCGAAAATTACTCAGGAATGGTTCTAGTCTAAAATTGATTTTGTTAAATTTGATAAAGTGAATCTAATACATATATGTATAAAAACCTAGTGCCATGATGGTCACTTCTCAGAATCAACTTGACTAAGTTTGTATAATATTTGGTACATATAATAGGTAAAGAAGTATATTGCATGCTGCTAAGTGATTAGAGTTAGAAGCAGAATAACATCCACTCAGCTTGTTATGGAGTTTACTATATGTAATAGCATAGTGCCCTAACATTTTTTGACACCCCAGTGACACTAGTAAAATCATTGGCTATTTATTGCATACTAGCGGGTTTGTCGGCTTCGCACAGATCTCTATTTTTTTTTCAAAATGGTAAATAGCCTAGGTATGTCACATGGGAATAGTGTAGCTTCCCAATAGTGAAATATTATTTCAAATCGATCCAGTTGTTTTGAAGTCTATTCAATCCAAACAAACAAATCATTACTCTTTATTATATTAATATAGAGTATAGATATATAGATGAGGTACAATTTAGGTACCACATAAAATTTTCAATAAAACCTACATTCACATTTCTATGATCAAGCTGAAAACAGATCAATAATAAAAATAGATCACCTACACAAACACTTCAAAGGCATTTATAAATAACTGAAGTGAGTGCCCCCATAAATTTAAAAATGTTATAAAAGATAAGATAAATAACATCCTGATATCTGAGAACAAGATTAACTGTTTATAGCTTTTCATTATCAATTCAAATAATATATCGCACACCTAGATCTAAAGGGATTTAACTCAAAAACCGGAAGATTTGAGTTATGCATACCATCGGATTCCAGCAAAACCCACCTACACTAAAACTGATTTCAGCTAATATAACTCTGCTAGCTTTATTGTAAAAAGTATAAATTTATACAGAAAACTCATGCATGCATATGGACATATTAATCAGTTTCTCGCCTCTCCTGAAAAAGTACCTTTTTTGAGTTAGCTCTCTTTAGATCTAGGTGTGCAATATGTGACATGTTGTAATCCAATAAGTATTAACTTTTATACCTATTCAAGGTCATTTTACGTTTTTTGAAACACTTTTACAAATGCTTTTCCATCTTTTTTTTATGTTGACAAGTTAGAAATTATCAACTTAATGTTTTTTAAAATCAAAGTCTTACACCTTGTCTTCTAGCATGTGTTCATACTTATAAGTATAAAAGACACATACTAAGAAAGATGTTAGGTTTAAACTCCAGGAGATATATAATTTCTGATTAACGTTAATATTTATATATGTATATTATTATGTCCAACTTTGTTTAGTAGGTATAGTTAAACACTGCTTAGATTAAGGTTAATCAATTGATTTTAACTATACCAAGTTATAAATTAATATGAGAAAAGAAATCCTAAATAAAAACTATTCAGTATAACTTAGGGTGTTAAAACAACCCAAAAATTCATCATTTGTTGCCATTACGAATTGAATTCTCACAGTTAAACACAACAATTGTTTGAAAGTTATGAGAAAATAAAACTAATTAACATGTACATATTAAATTCGTTATAATACAGATATGGGTTTTTACTGTTATCTTGGGTAATTGGACATGTTAAATTCATTCCTGTCCACTTGTATTCATAGATCTAATAGTAGACATACACTATTGAATCTAGTCACTCAATAAGCAAAACTTTTATATAATCTGTACAAGATAATCAACATATTTCAAGTATTATCTGCCATAGCATGTTTTCGTAACCAATCCTCAGATTAAGTAATCACTTAAGAATGTTGACAAAAACAAATAATGGCACAGTCAAACAACAAACAATACATGTGTGACAATGTCCGAGATGGGATAAAAAAATAAATAATTTCCAATGATTTCGCTATACAGTTATTACACATTGATATCAAGCAACTATAAATTTTAGCAGATTTAATTCACTTTTCAGTTTCCATATTCATAGCCCACTTAGCTGATAGTCTAACAGTATAGTAAAAACTAAGGAAAAACATTGTATTTCACCATTTAGAAGTTTCCAGACTCAGTAGAAAATTAGGTTAGTTTCCATTAACACACAAATTGATTGACAATAGACAATTATTCAAAGTGATCCAGTCTCATATAGAGTACTAGACAATGGATAAACTAATACATAAATACACAGAGCATTAGTAATTTACTCATAATATGTATTGTAGGTACAACTATGATATAAAAGATTCAGGTACAAATGCTCACTAAAATCTGTCATCTATAATTGGAATTTCAAAGACATCATGGTGTCTGATCAGTAAGCTAACAAATTGTTATAATCAACAATTTACAAATTGTACTTAACTTTCAATGCTAAATAAGAATAAGAAACATTTATTTAGTGCCATAAAACAAACATAGGTATAACTTTCAATTCAGATACAAAGAAAAGATGTAAATACTGTAAACATTGTGAGAGATGTGAATAGGACAGCACCAAAAGGGCGACCAACTCAGCATAATAATATAGCATAATATCACTTTTTTACATTGCATTGTGCAATGAGCAACAGGAGGTTAAGCAAATCCAATACCAAATAAAAATTACATACCTAATAATATAAAATAACAAGTATCAATAACACATTAAAACAATCATGACCCAAGTTACAAATATGGCGTTAGAGGACACACCGCCTACATTTGTTTGGAATGGGTACTTAATTGTATAAAAAAAACTGTTTATTATGTTATTTATTGGTATCAAAATGCTGTTAATAGACTTCTGTTTTTCATGTATATAAATCTTTAATAATATAAGTAAAGTGAATTCAAAATTTTTTATCTCCTAGATTTTGCTTCATTAGTTAATAAACGTAAATTGAGCTTTGTAAAATAAAAACTTTTTAATGCTTATTCTCTATTTAAGTTAAAATATATTTTTATATTTAAGTGTTTTAGATTAGTAACTAAATAATGTATTTTAGACACTTCATTTATTTACCTTTTTGTTAACATGCCTTGCAAGGAAGTTTCTTACCTGATCAAATAAAAGGTCAAAAATTCAGAACAGTATATTTTTTTTTCTATAGATGTGTTGAATACAGTTTAGTATGCAATACTTTCTCTCATGAATCACATAACATATATGTATGTACCACAAGTACGGTATTTTATGTCAGTGGTTTTAATCAGTTTTTATTATGAATTACCCTGTTTAGAGTACATAGAATGGTTTCATATAAATAACTGTGTATGTAGGCATTATATCCGCCGAGTGATGTCATCATGCGACTAACCAATTGAGTCTGCTTGGATAAAAATTAACGCACGGAGAATTCACAGCGATCAACCTTGGTACGAAATGCTAGACCCCGCAACAAATGCAAATTTTTGTCATTTTCTCATGACCTCAATAAAAATATATGTAAAATCAAAGTTAAAAAGCCGAGCACTATTATTTTGACCGTAAAAATAACTTAAAAACCTTGGAAATATCAATGAAATAAGCAAAGACGTTTCAACAAAAGATATGTCAAAAGAAATTGCATCAAGGTAGGCAAACCGCAAAATTCGACCGTTATAACGTGTTTTACACAGTGAAAATAAGTATATAACTTTGCATTAGCTACGGCTCGATGTTTAGAAATCGAGTCACAGGTAAAACAAAGCATTTGTCAAGTAATCCGTCGCAAAAATACCATTTGGAGGAGACATTACCTTTTTCAGAATTGACCTTTGCCAGTAACACTTCCTTGCACAAATCAATATAAAATACACAAACACTAATGACACACAAGATTTATACACACTAGAATGTTTTAATTGATTCCTTTTGAATTAAATTTCAAGAGTTTTCTCCACAAAAAGTCTCACCATTTCAAAATCACTTGTAAAATTCGTGATGTCGCGCATGCCCGACAAAAATTTACATCACGTGACCTGTCATGGCGTCATGAAAGTAAGTTTTTTTTCTCATTCGTTCATTACTACAACGCGGCTTTGGAATGTTCGCAAACAGCCAAGACGTTTCAGTATAATTTAATATTTATGAGTTAACAGAAAAATCTTAATGTGACGATGATGTTAAAAATATATATCGACTGTTCAGCTGCTTACAAACTGCTATAAAAACCTTAGAGAATAGATATTAACTGGAGTCAGCTTCGACAGACGTTCCCCTCTGCCAAGGTATAAGATAAATTATCTAACGCGTTTGTAAAAACTGTTTTCAAACAGGTCACTTTGACAGTGTCACAATCGATATCAAAGAGAAAAGAGCTCCCGAAAAATGTCTTCCTGCGCTAAAATAAATTGCAAAAATGTATCCACTGTATCAGATATACAAAAAAACAGTATTTCCTTTCATCTGCAGATATTTTTTTTGTTCGTTAATTGTTATTTTACAAAAAAATATTTTCTCATTCACCACGCGAGAAGCATCGATTTACGCATCGATTACGTTTTTATTCGTTTAAAATCGTTTAAAAATTATTATGATAGTCTATGGTCAACAAAGAGGAATGACACACATGTATATAAATTTTGCAGAGTAGTGTATCCGATACTAGGCGATAATTCCTTTGATTTAAAAGCGATAATAGCATCCATGATCAAAATACGGTTAGAGATGTACTTACTGGACAATATCAATGTCGATGAATTTACAGTACAGATGATAAGAAGTACGCGTATATTTCAGTATATCAGGTATTATTTTATTAAAATATTTTATTTCTTTATTCGAATTTCAAATGGTTTAAGCGTACCAGCAGCTTGGGATTCGGTTGTCTACTTTGTAATTTTTTTTTAATTATGGTTGTTGATATTGTTATCTCTCCAGCTCAGCTGTAATAGACATCTGCCTGTTTTTTCATGTTAAACATAGTGGGTAATTGTAATTGTTTAAGCATTATTATTAAAAGAAAATACTTAACTTGTTTATTGAACTACGTAGTAACTAATGTTCATTTCTATAATAGTATGAATTAAATACATTATTATGTATGAAGTTAAAATATTTATATTAAAATATAAATTGGTTGACATTTTGTGTCAAATATAGATAAATGTATCGACAGCCACTTAATCAAGCACTATGTAATCGGTTCAGTTTGGCTACTAATACATTTCAAACTTGTGTACGGATACGACGTTTATAGTCTTGTTTTTGCTAGTGTGAATAAATTCCGCCTAGTGTTGACAGTTTCTATTAGTATGCGTGTGTAACGATGAGAATTATTTTTACATCAGTGTGCAGTTTTTTGTATGTGTTCCTACCTCGTCCCCCGCTAAAAGTGGCTAAAAATTTTGTATGACGAATAGTGTCGAAGCGTACTCCAGTTGATATATTCTCTAAGATAAAAACACATGCAATTATCAACCTCTCTACAATATTTTATAATGGCCTTACTACACATTACTAATTTTAAGGGATCCTGTAAGTAGTTAAAATAGCGTCGTGTTATAATAAAACTTGGTATGTACGTTTGTCTTTTTAGTTTTATTTAGGTACACAGAAACATAATATAGGAGATTTGTAAAATTATGTATGTGTTATAACCTTAGCGTTATATTTATTAATGGTTGAATTAGTAATATGGGCACCAAATGTCGTAATAATTGTTGCAATAGTCTTCATCGTCTTCATCACAATATTCTTCCTTATGGTATTTGTAGCCTGGTTTTTTAGGTCTTCTTTTACAATCGCAAGTTTTATTACCCTCTTCATTCTTTTCTTTACTAATATTTGTATTGGCGTTACTAGGATAGCCCTCAGATGGGCCTTGAGAACCGTAGTCACTTTGTATTCTAGCTGTTGTTCTTGTGCCTGCAGAATCCATTGGATAATTTTCAGGTTTAGGTGGATATAAGTACACGTTTTCACTACGAGGCACTTCTAAATAGGGTTGAACATTTCTATGAAAGTTTTGGTGTTGTAAGGGTACTAATATATTCAAATATTCATATGTCAATTCTTCATTGCCTTGTTGACTTTGTTGTACATCAATATTTTCTCCGGTCGTGTTTGAAATTAAGTATCGCTCGTCAAATCGTGGATTGGTTTTTACATTAGGCTTATAATTGCATCCACCTATTCGTGGTTCGTCAAATTGATATTCCACAGAGGATCTCATATTTGATGCATTTTGGGTACCATGAGGAAATTGCAAATGCCTTTGAGGATAGGAAAATATTATATTTGTTTTAAATTTACTGGGTAAATTAAATGAGTGTGTTCTATTAAGTCCGTTCTGGTCATAATTCCGAGCAATGGAAGGTGTCTCCACTAAGGGACAGCATGAGGCTTTCTTTTGAGGTACAGCATTTCGCTCGGTTTTACTCTCAGCAAGTTTTTTCACAAAGTCTAAGCACTTTTGTCGATTAACCTTTCCATCGAGCTTTTTACATGCCTTTTCAACCTCAATAGCCATTTTCTGAATGATATCAATATCGTCTCCTGTATTTTCCAAATTATACATTTTCTTTGCTAATACGTCTCTCACTGTATCTCGCTTTGTTGGTTTCTCACTATCATTATTAGGAATTCCTATTTTGTTAAAGAAATCATCAACTTCATGTTTCATTCTTATTTCTTGTACTGTATTTTGGATTGCATCGTCTGATGGAAGCGGTAATTTCGATAATTTGCAAATCAGTTCATTACTAGTTATCAATGGATTTTCTACTTCATTTGTATTTTTAGCGTCTGGTTTCATAATGGCATGAATGAATGCATCTTGTATTTTATGCTTGTAAAATTGTTTGTCTTCATAACTACCTGTGTTATATATATATTCTATAAATGAATCAATCAAATTATCCTGGTTTATTAAAGATTTCCTGTTTTCCAACGTACTTTCTAAAAAGCTATCTACCGTTCGTTTCAATTGCTGTTTATATCCCTCGCGGTCTAACTCATCTTTTACTAATGGCCTCAAAGCTTTTAAATCCTTTATTAGATCCATTTTTCGAGTATCTATTTTATTACCAACACATTCACAGCATTCAGATATATCTTCTAAAAGTCTGTCGATATTATCTTTAACAATGTCTTCGTATAAAATAGGGTTGTTTAGTATTTCGGGATTATTGTGTAGGTCACTCAATATTTGAAAAATCTTGATAACAAATTCATTCTTTACAATTTGCACTATTTCGTTGTCTTCTAAATCTTTAGGTGTAAGAGGTAGTGTATTACACCAGTTTTCAACGGTACGAGAAATAAGTTCTGACGGTTTTTCTCGTGAAATAGATTTTGGCTGCAGAGACCTACTAGGGCCTGCTATTTGACTTGTATTTGCTCTCCGTCGTTTATATGGTTCAATTAAATCACGTGAAGATTTCCTAGAAAATATGTTATTAATTTTCGAAGTGGTTTTTTTAATGGTTAAATCATTTAATACTTTACATTTCCGAGCGTCCGCAGAAGCTTTTAAAGAGGTAATAAGTTTTTTAGCATAATATTTCTCATTTCTATCTTTCTCAAGAAATAAGGGTAGTTTTTTTAACAGTCTTATAATTTCGTTTAGCATTTTTTCATTAGTATGCGACTTGCTATTCTTTTCAATTGCATGGATTTTTTTTGTTAATAATGAAAATATTTGATCGTGGAACAATATTTCATCAACACCGTTTGGTTCCTGCATCGGTAATTCCTTACGCCAAGATTCTATTTCACATCTTGTTTTCACTATTTCTACTTCTTCAATCATAGCACGTTCATTTGGTGGAGAAACTCTCAATAGAGCAGTAGTAATTTCATTAATTATTTTATCTTTGTCTAGTGGGACAGCGTTTTTCTTTTGTGCTTCTTGACACAGTATATCGATATCTGCATTTAATTGTTTTATGTACTTTAAATCTTTGGTATAGTCATAATTTTCTAAGATAAATAACATAGTTATCCTATTTTTAAATAATTGAAAGCCCGGCTCGTTGTTTTGAGAACCAAGTATAGGGCAGGGAATTGAAGCATCTATTGTATCATTAAGAGCTTGTTGATATGCTTCACCAGCGGACATCTCATTGAACAGTTTTTTAGCATCTACAACTTCTTCTAAAAGAGATTTTTTTAGGACTTCTCTATTTTGTTGCACAAGTGGATGATCTGGCAAATTATCTAACTGTGTGTCTATTTCATCTGCGATCATATCTCTGTATAATAAATCATCTCTTGTAACATTTGGATCTTCGGTGAGTACTCCAACTTTTTGAAATAATTTTGTTGCAATTTCATTTTTAATAGCCTGAGTGTCGTTTTCACTTTTTTCAGTTAATGGTAAATTTTGACACCATTTGTCAATAGCGGAAACCAATAAAATACCAGGGTTTTCCGGTTTGATAATAAATGCAGAAGAGTTGCAGCAAGGAGACCGATCCTTCCCATTCTTAAGACTACAACAATCCGATCTACGTTTTTTTTTATTGCTCACGTCCTTATATGATGTATTTGACACAACATTACCCCATTTTTTATTACGCTGTTTAACTAAATTATCTATTCTATTTCTCAGCTGTGAAATCAGAATTGATACTACAATTTCTTTACCAGGTTCCAATGGGAGTTCAGTGATCCATTTTGTAACCAAATCAACGAAGTCAATCTTGGGATCATTCAGATTTTGTTCTTTTATTCTGTCTATCTCGGCCATTTTTGCTGACAAGTCACAAATCATTTTAATTATTTTATCATTATCTTCTTTATTTGTAATAGGTAGCAAAGGAAAATTGTTAAGCCAGTCGGAAATTTCTTTCGCATATCCCAATTCCATGCTAAGGCGTCTGACAGAGTTATTGAGTTGTTTATTTCTTGGAACAGGAACTTCAGCAAGCCCCTTGTAAATAAGTGAATCATTCATGTTAATTTCAGATATGTCTCGAAGTATTTTTCTAATTTCTTCATAAAGCCTAGAAAACCAAGCTTTTCGCGTGAGAGGATCATCAACAATTTCAGCTCCGTATGTATTCATATATTGTTCAAGAAATTGTATGAAATCTCGGTTGTTCAGTGTATCATTTTTATAGTGATTAGAATAATTATACTTAAGTTTTACGATTCGATCTAAAAGTAAATCAACACAATGATCCAATTGTCTTGGATGCTGTGCAGCAATGGACAGTTTTTTGATATAATTATATAATTCTGTATGCAATATTATATCATAGTCCATAACGTTTGGACGTTTGAATCTTTCCTCTTCTATATCAACAATTTTTCTAGCAAGCCCATTAACGAACTTGATCATATCTCGGCCTTGTTTGATGGACTGATCCAAAGGTACCATTTTCAACCAATCTGATATTTCTTTTATATATTGCAACTCTCTATGGAATTTCTCAGGGCTAAAGCTTCCAGGAGGATCATTTTCATAAGCAATAGGTGGAATAATTTTACGCAGTTCTTCCAATAACAGCTGTCCAAACGCACTTTTAGCTAATGTGTCATCTGTATCATAATTATGTTCTATAAACTTATTTATATATTCTTGTATATATTGCTCTGTGACCTCTTCATTTTCAGTATAGTGTGAAATATTAGTATCATTCCCAGCAATAGCTTTTTCTCTATATTTTGCAACTTGGAACAGTGTTTCATCTTTTGGTAAAGAGATTATTCGTGTTTTAAGGTTTTCAGATAATTTATCGATATTTTTTATAGAATTCGGTTTTACAATTTTACTTAACCAATCAGTTATTTTAATTTTTATTTCAGATTCGGACCTTCCTTCGGCCATTTGTTGTTGTGCTGTTTTAGCAATTTCGTGAACTAATTTATTGCGGTAGTATTTGTCATCGAAGTGATCAATATCTGACCGTTGTTCATTCATCCACACAGATATATTGTCTTCTAGTATATCTATCGCTTTTGGTTGAAACTCAATATTTGTGGGATTATTCTGACTAAATTTAATATTTGCCATCATTTGTCTGTTGCCGTGATATGGCAAAGTCATGTTTGGTATTGGAATTTGTTTAATGCGGTTTTTCAAGTCGACGACTTGAGGAGCATCAGTATTAATAACGGACACATTTAGTAAAGTATATTTACAAATACTTCTTATTATAACGTAACCGAGAATCTCTTCATAATTTAATTTTGTATTCATTTGAGCCAGACTCGCGGCATCGGTTATATCTCCCGCTAGATCTTTAGTAATAGTTTCTTTATACATTTGATCTTCGGCAGTTTCAAATCTTACGTCCAAAGTATCAAGCCAAAATCTTATAATTTCGGCTATTCTATCTTTATACTGTCTTTCTTCTGGATTTTGTTTAGGTATATCATTTTTCGAAGTTTCAAAAGATGCTCTAGGAGTTGAAGAAGCTTGGGGACCGGAATTAAAACTTGGCCCAGACAAATCATGTTGTGACTGTTGAACAATAAACGTACCGGAATGAAATGAATAATTAGGACCAAACTTTGGTAAGTCCACTATATAATTTTTGACTTCGGCCACTAAATAATGTGCGAAATTTAAAACTGCAGCATCAGAATATTTACTAGCACATCTCAAAACGTCGGATATATCCGCTACAATATGTTGAGTTTTGCCACTTTGTAAAAAGGAAAAATTTTCTTCTAATATTTCTGCTATTTGTTCAATAGTATGTTCTTTAATTTTGAACATTTTACTTTTCCTAATTATTATTTGTTTTATTTTGACTTTTAAATCTTTAACATCAATAATATTTTCGATTTTAGGTTGTTCGCTTAGTAGTTTATCGACCAAATCTTCAGCTAATTTATTTAAATATACCAATTTATTCCGGGGAAATTGTACATTACATGGTAATTCTTGAAAACTATTTTCGATTCCTCTGTTCAATGAAGCCTTCTCATTTAGTTCATTGCAATTATTAGTTCTTGAAATGACTTTCTTTTTCTCAGGATGATTTCCAGCGTCAATCTTATTGACATTATCAACCACTTTTGTAAAATCATAATATCTCCTTTGTAATTTATCATTAAATAACCATACATACTTTAATTTTTTTACTTTTTGTATTAGTGATTCGATAAAATTAGTTCTACAAATATCTTGATTATTATTGTTAGCTGACTGCATGTATGGTGAAACTTTAAGGACCTTCATTACTTCATCTCTAACTTGATCTTCGAAACTGTCGTCGTCAACAAAGACAGACAATTCTAATATTCTATCAACTAATGATCTAACAACATTTACTTCATATGACATCACTTTAGTTCTTTGGAAGTTATCATAAGGTATTTGTAAAAAATGTAAAATTTCATCGTTTAAATATTCTCTGAAAAAGTTCGCTTTTGGCTCCAAAACATCTCTTGTTTCTGTCCTTGAGAGTTTTATTTCGGTAGAGTTAGCAGATTTGGGATTGCTGCTTCTCGATATTATTTTATCCTTGGAGGAACTACAATTTTTAACATCATCTAAAGTAGCTGGCTTGCCATTTTGAATAAATATTCTGGGACCCCTTCTTACCATTATTAACGAAGGATCACCCTGAAAAAATAAATATATTTCGACATGCGTAATAATATATCGACCTCGCAAATTGTTCAAAATTATAAGGTATGTTAAAACCGAACCTCTTGTCTTTGGTAATCAGCTGATGGTGTTTGGCCAAGAAATAATTTTCCTGCAAAATAAATTAATATCACGATTTTAGACCAACTCAATAGGTATACCTACCTACTTATTTAAAATTAGATATATCAGTAGGTAGGTATATATCCCTTAGCTTAACACAGCAAGTGGAGGTCTAACTTTACATTAAAAAGAATCTAATAATAACCTCGGCGCCACTCCCCGTCTTGGGAGATCTGAAAATAGAAACAATCTAGACTTTATGCTTGTTTTAGAACAAACCTTTTTGCAGATGAAACTCTACCTAAAGTATGATTTAAGACTGTTTGGCAGCATCATACATTGGAATAGTTACTTATAAGTAACTGATTTCACTCACGTAAGTAGTATTAACAAGTACCTATATAGGTATAGGTACCTATTAATAATGACATTTCTATTAGTTTTAACATTTGCTGTTAGTTTTGACATAATGTAGGTAGAACGCAAAATATCAGAAATGTTTTCATGAGACATTGTTATTATACCTACCTACCTAACATAATATTATTTGTCTCAATGTTCTACGACATGAAAAACGTAGACAAACTTAAAATTATTATTTAACTATTAGACTAACTAAATCTTAGTCAATCATTGCTAAAGACAAAAGGTAAGTATAATAATTTCTGATGCCTTCACGGAGACGTGAGTCGTGCTACGATTATGGAATCTGTAAAGGCTCCGAAACGTCAGCGAATAAAATAAAATACTTTAGTTAAATCCGTTCAAAGTTGTTTCATTCCAACAAATGTTAAATTTGTATTTTCTGTAGGTACCTACCTACCCAGGGTTGGGAACAATGTCAGTCGGGGATACTCAAATTATGATGAAAAGGTTTTCACATCAAGCTGTAATTCACACTCGATATTATTATAATACATAGGTATACTTATGTATATTTACAGGAATATTCGTGGGAGAGCATCCTGTGGACACGGAATGCTTCTTCTGATGCTGCATCAGGCGTTTCCTGATGGCCGGACATTGTTGTTGTGTACATGCCTGGAATAATAATATGTTTGGACAATTTATTAAATCCGTCTGGCTGCGAAAATTTTTTGTTCAAACTTCAAATTAATCTATTTCCGAACTAAGCAAAGCTAAGGCTATTTTCATGGCAATATGAAATGGCGCGTTATGTCATGTTGCCAGCACTAAAAAATTCTCCCAGATTCGGCGTAAAATCACATCGTACGGTGTTAACCCGTGTCCGATCTTACCAGAACTCACCCTACATACTTATTATAATTATATAATCTTGATACTACCTATTGTAGACCTAGAAATAAGAAATTTGTATAATACATTACGTCATATATTATAATTTACATAGGCATACAGATACCGGTCTTTGGGTTTGGTACCCAATTCTATAATGGCGTTGTTTTCCGAACCGCAGTTTGGTGAGAGTTCTGCAATAAAAATTAGGTAAGTATACAAGCATTGCTAAAAGAACGAAATAACCTAATTTAAATGGATACATGGTTTTATCCAAACAGACGAATGAGAGTCGATATTCGCGAACACTGTAGAATCGAATGAAAAGAAAGGAAACAAAAACTGATCACATAGGTAGTATAGGTACCGAACTTTTCCGGGGTTTATGTCAATGGTGCCTGCCCCGTGTATAAAATCCGCATCTGAGTGAGTTTCAGCTGCCATGTTACACCAATGAGAGACAAGCTTGTGACTGATGGAATATGATAGCAGAAGTAACTCCTCAAGTTTAAAAATTGGAACCGATATACTTACATAGAAAGTTATCTAAGTACTTAAGTATATTATTGAGTCCCGGAGAAGAATAGATTAGCTTTGGAATGAAACAACTATTAACGGATTTAACTCGCGTATTTTTATTTTATTTTATTTTCTGACGTTTCGGATTCTTTACAGTTTCCATAATCGTAGCACGACTGAGCTGACAATAGTCTAACGCTAAAGTCAAATAGCTTAGCTTTCTTTATACGGAAATCATTCCTTAAAGATGTAAAAAGAGGGAATCAACTAAACAGTAGGTAAGTTAATACCCTAAGTTCTAATCGAAATTTACGCAGACAAAGTCGTGAGTAGAAGTTACCCAATTATAAAGCGAACGATTATAGATGATTAGGTACCTAGTTAATAACATTTTATAAGATGAATATATTACCTCTTTTCCGTTTATTACATTTTGGTGAAAATAGTGTTTCCACCATGTTTCCACCCGTTCGGGGTAAACTGGTTTTTCAGAAATGTAACAAGACATAAGTTTGTATGGAATAAACAATATCCAAACGATATAGGTAAGTAATAATATTTTGATTGACAAAAAGTCTTAACAAATTTTGCTTATTTTTACCTTACTAAAATAATTTATAAAATAAATATTGACATATTGACAAAAAGATAAGTGCCTAATTAAGAGAGAAATTATGTGTTTTTGGATTACAGAATTTTAAGCATTTTTGTAAAAAAATATGAACAAAATCAAAATTAAAAAGCATGAGCAGACTTACTAGTAAATATTTTTAATGCAAATACCTAACTTATAAATACATCCAAACTATACCACAACTACAACCGAACGCTAGAAACTCCTAGCAAAGTTTTAATAGCAAAATATCAGGCACTAAAAGAAAATAAAATATCTTTTTTGTCTTTGAATAATAACAATATTCTGTCACATTGAATTGCTTAGCACAAACTAAATTCAAAATTATCTTAGTCTTTTTTACTAATTTTCATGAAAATTAACTAGTTAGGTGTTATCAAATAATTTCTTTTTGTTCTGCTGGCAATGTAAGTTAGTTCTGGATAGGTATTTAAAACATATAGTTACTTAGATAAATCTGTATGTTTTAGGTATGATTTCATGGACGTCCTGCCAACATAGGACGCGGTATTTCTGAAATGTTATTAAAGACTTACATAAGTATATAGGTATATTTAGTTAAGTAGGTAGGTAATTCAATATTATTGTAGTAAGTACTACAACTTGTTAAAAATGTTAACGGAAGGCACTCTTAGCCTGATTTCTGCCTGCAACCAGAACTGATTAAGAAAGTGTCTGACTCTAAGCGAGTTACGTACCTACTTACCTAAGTATTTTTTTTTTTTCACAGGCCCATAGTCAGTGAAGATAACAAGGGCTGTTACAGCCCCAATATCTGCTGTTCGCTTTTAAAACTACTGAAAATGACGGTAATCATATTTAAAATTAATTTCTCTAGCATTTTCGAGTCGCCTTCGAACAGTTCTACAGTCAAGAGCCCTTAGATCCTGGGTTTTTAACTTGGAGATATTTACCGCCGCGGGGGCAAAATTTGTATTTCGCGGTGGTAACGTGTCCTAGTTGTCTCGAACGCCGATTTCAAGTTTAAGCACAGCAAAGCGCCAATTAGCGCGCAATTTCGTTGTTGGGAGGGGTATACTAACAGTGACCCTAGTTAAGTTAGGTCATAAGGGTAACGGACCTAAAAAGGTTAAGGACCACTGCCTAGGGCATAAATGCCAATAGATAATAGAAACCAAACGAAACGAATGCAAAGTTGTCTGAAATCTGACCAAGTGAAGTTTCTTTTTTTTCGTTTCTTCAGTCAATAATTATATGGGTGAATCAACTTTTTTTTATAAAAAAAATGGTAGTACCTATTTAAAATTTATTTTTGTTATTCGTCTAACTTTTAAGTATTAAAGGCTTCCATTTGATTTAGCATATCCCTCTGGACACCCGGCAGCTATAAGAATGAACGGTATGGTGGCACTGGTATCGGAGTTACACGACGCCGGTCTAGCAGTCACACTGCTTAATGCACGAGCACTGATGCGAGATGGTTCGTAGACTTCACATTATTATTATTAAAATTACTTACTTGAAAATCTGAGCCTTACTCGAAAACAAATAATTAAAAAAAAAGATGCGTGAAAGACTGTTTATAATTTTATGGTAATATAAATTGTTAATGGCAACACTCGGTCTCATAAATGATTGGCTATTTTAAATTGACCAATGGCGGACGAACGATATTGGCCAATTAGCGGCAGGCGTCCGTTTAGTTCTTCAGAATACGCGGTAACGAAAATGATAAAAAACATGTCGTGTTTAAAATTCCTAATAGGTACATACGTATTAGGAATTTTTATTCATAAAATATTCAATTTATGCACCTATAATTACTGTCAGATGATAATTTGCTACATGAATTAAAGCTACTGATACACATACCTACCTACCTACTAGTACCAACTTTAAAATAGCATGCTAAAGGCGCGCTATAACTTTGCTCAATATGAGCATGCTTATGACCAGTTTACATTTCAAATATTAGTAAGCATGCTTAATAAGCAAATCTGTTCACACGCGCAAACAGCACGCCACATGTGATGCAGGTAGCATGCCCAAAAATCACACGACCTTTGGTTTTCATGAGTACCTAATGCTTATTTTGATTGAAACTTAAAATAATCACGCTTATTTTGATTGAAACTCAAGATTTGATGGAGCTAGTAACTAGCAATTGCTCAATAGTGACATGCTTTCGTGCTAGTAATAAGCATGTGAATCTAGATTTTATTTTTTATCCTAGGTCCCGTTCCAATGACGAGCACAGCGCAGACATCCACGCCGGTGCCGGAGCCGACGGTTCGCTGCGACAACGGCGCACAAGTCACAGACGGCAGATATACTACTACTTACAAGGTGATCATCTTATCGACTCATCACTATTTTACCTTAGTAGCGCTCTTTGACAATGTCTCACTAGCTTTATCTTTCAATCAGGATAAATCTAATGTACCTACCTATATAATTCTCGTATCGCGGTGTTGGTTGTCAAATTCCTCTGAAGCGGCTGGACCGAATTTTATTAAATTTTGTGTGCATATCGGGTAGGTCTGGGAATAAGCCAACATCTATTTTCCATACCCCTAAATGTTAAGAGTGGTCCACCCCAAAGTTTAGATCTTTTATTATATTTTTTTGAAATATCACTCTTCTACTATCAACTTTTAATTTTTAGCGAGTTTGTCAAAGTTTCCTTAACTTATATATATTTCCCTCTATATTTGCCTGTTCAATTCGCACTCTCTCGCTGTATTTTAGGTATATTATAGTATTACCTAGAAAAACTGGCTTGTCGGCAATATTTTTTTATATTTTTTCCAAATAGATGAATCACTGCAACGTAATACCTACGTCTCCTACAGCAGAGTTGTCAGAGTTTCCACCACAAAGAACTGAAGTCAGTCATGGTACGCTTCTACTTTGAATAACACAATAGAAAATGTTCTAAGATAATATCTTGACATCATAGTAGCAACTATAAAACTCTATCTTACTATTAAACAATTGCTGCACGTTGTCAGGCGTCCGGATAAAGCCGGACTTACCTACAAGAAGTTAGGCTTTATGATTGCGTGTCCAAATAAACGGGTCCGGCTTTGTCATGCTTTTTGCAATAATCAAAAATCTTTAATTTTACATAGGTAGGTATATATATTTATTGTACCTATTAATACTGAGACACATTTTTCCTCAGTAATGTCCCTATGTTATTGACATTATAATACACTAACTACCCAAATTTCCGGACAAACTGACTGTTTGTACGGTAATTCCGTTTGGCTACTGGCAACCTTAGCTGCATGTAAGACTTGAAGTTAAGTCATAGTGTTTTAATGATATGTAGTTAATTGATTTCCCAAGGAAAAGAAAAACATGTCCTGTTATTTTTCAGGTCTCGATAACTTTGAGGTCGGTGGTGCGGGAAGCGGGGACACGTACAACCCCGTCAGGACATCTTGCTGCCGTAGGGATACGGCCCGGGCCGAGTGTAGTACGTTTCAAAGTTCCTTCTAGTTTTTTCTGCTAAAATCGCCATGGCGAGTCATTTTGAACTTTAGCGCAATTTACATACCTATAACATATTTCGTACCTTTACTAGAATAGTGTGACAACTCGATTTGTGTCACCATATGAATTTAAATTTAAATGTGCATAGGGTTCTAAATTGAGTGGGTAACAATATACTTTCTAGATGGCACGCTTTTCTAGTAGAGGTGCGTTGCGATTTATGTACTATATTAAACAATCCAAGAAATACAGGAAATGCGGATTTAGGCCTCAAAGCACTCTTATGATATTGGCTTTTCTATCTCGCTTCTTTTGAATCTACGAATCCTTGTTATAAAAGTACCGACCCTTATTCGGTTTATACTTATAAATGGATAGATTAACAATTTTTCTTTTCCCAGGTTCTATGTATTCCCAGCGTCCCTCGCGAGAGCGAGATCCCGATGCCTTCGCCAGTTCCCTGCGAAAGTACCCGAGCATGTCCCCGGAGCGCTCTTCTGAAATGGTGGAGCGTCTCATCACCTACACGCAATCTAAAAACTGTGAGCTTTACTTCTTGTTTCATTCTTCTGTCCAAAAATTAAAACCCAATTTAGTTCCTTCGGGAGTTCGGGCTCGTCAATGACGTCACATTGTGGTATAAATTGTACCGTATCGTGACTTATTGTTCAATTAAGAAAATAAATAATACGCCTCCAGTAATTTTCAATAATCAGACTGACGGACGAATTAGAATTTCGTTATCTTTACCCAGTTCTCATCCCTATGGTATACCTACTGTGTTTTCATCAAACGTATTATACCATTCCTTGCTGTTTTCTTTCCAGATCCTAGATCACCATCGCGTTCTCCTCCCACTCGGTGTTATGACAACAGTTCCACTCACACTGTGATCCTCGACCGATTTCGTAACTCCAGTCCAAGATCCAGAGCATACGAGGAGGTGGCCAAAACCAGGCCAGCAGCTCCCGACGACTCTCCAACCAGAGACAAGAGAAAGTACGAGTGTGATTGTAGAAAACAGTTCTACAAACAAAATGAAGTCCGGGTTGTAAAGGATATAACGAGAAGAGTTAAGGAAAGCATTAAGAATATGTCCGCTGTTGTAAGTATACTTTTGGGAAGTTTTTGTAGGTATTTAGTTACCCATGTCCTTTCATACTAATATAGGCGAATATATTTAGGTGGATTTTGAGAAACAAAAACGATTGAGAAGTAAACCAGTAAGATAATAGCTGATTGGAAATTTCTGGTCTGTATTTATAAGTAGGTAATTAAATATTCCTTTGGGCTAAAATAAGTCCTATTTGTATTTTCTTAAGGTGTATTTAATCATGGCGTTTAATATAGTAGAAACATTTAAAAAATGAATGTTTGTTTTCAGCCATGTAATCAATCATATTCGATCGTACATGATGAACGATTCGACAGTCGTCTATTTCAGCAGAGTATACCAGAACATAGTGTAAGTATGATGTATATTCAGAATATACTTTCAGAAGTTCAACTTGTATTGTATTTCCTAATATTATTTTGTTTTCAGTTGACGAACATAAACGTTGAAAATGTTGAGATTCAAGGTATGCACTGTTCTCTATTCTATCTAATTGTCAACGCAAAACTTTATTTAGTTACTTACTCCCTTGCTTTAACAAGAAATATTTTTTAATACTTTGATCTAGCCTTTATCATGACTATATTGGTGTTTATTGCAGCTGCTGCGGCAATGGTATCTAGAGAAGCAGCAACCTCGCCTCTGCCTACGCCTGTTAGAAGAACTGTAAGTCTCTCCGAATTTGTAATGAAAAATGAATCTCAAAAGTCCCTAAAAGGCACCCAGTTTACAGTACATTAACTATTACGATTAAAATTTTTAGAAACATTACACCCTATGAAGAAATGGATTAGCCAGTAGAATATACCTTTTCTGGCGTTCCGTTCTTAGTTGTTAGCAATTTTTACTATGCCTGAAATTTTCAGTGGGTTTTTCAGTAAATAAACCACTCAAATTTTAATTATTACTTAAACTTCAAATAGTATAGACATGGCTCTGTTTCAGGTAGGTATCTCCCTGTCTGCGACGTCATCAGGAACCAGAGAACAGATACTTCGAGAAGTACCAAAGACAACAAAACCTTATGTACAACCTCCAGAGACAACAGTTTCAAGATCGATACAAACACTAGCACAGAAGTCGGTGCAGACGACGACTAGTGCCATCGAGATAGATAAAAATTCTACAGCTGAAGCATTTTTAAGAAAAAGTAAATCGGACGGAGAGTTCAGCACCGATGACAATTACAATGTTGACATACTGGAATGGCTTACTGATGAATCTGAACAAAACCCTGACCTACCTAAATTAAAAGAAGCTGTTCTAAAAAAGTTGGAAAATGATATATTATCCAGTTGTGATTATGGCGGTATCAAAATTAAAATTGGCGACTGTCTCAAAAACTCTTCTCTATTCTGTTTGAGGACGAAGAAAGACAGAAAAATACGTAAGGAATACATTTCAAATGAGGTTTTGCATGAAATGAGGAAATGTGATTGTTTTAACAATAGATGCAGTAAAAGTAGAGATTATAGAGAAGATGCGAGCTCTTTAAGTAAACTCTCCGACAAAAATAATTACGAAGACGTGATTAAGGAATGGATCAATGATATACCTATCAAAAAACGTGATTTCTTGCTAAGGCCAGTAAGAAAATACCAAATTTATAACACTTTTGTAAATAGACTCAAGCATTTGATTGTAAATACAAGAGAAAATAATGAACAAGCTTTTGAAGACGCTAAAAGTGAAATTTTGGATGTTCTCGAAGAGATACCTATAGAATTTTATAATTCGCGGAATAAGAGAACACATTTGAATAAATTGGCTCTTAATCTTGTCAATAAATTAAAGATCTTTTCGAGAGAAAAAACAACAAAACCTTCAAGTACTAGAACCAATAAGGATGATCAGCTAAGGCCACCCGTTTACAGTGAATACATTCATTGTACTGAAAATGAAATTAAAGATATTATAACAAATGAAATTTTATCATTAAATGAAAAAAATAATTTGGCTTTGGACTCTGATACCTTGGAAGAGGTTACATTAGAAATTATTGATATCTTAATTGATTCTATGACAAGAAGAATCTACGATGATAACAACAACATTATAAAGCAAATAGCCGTTTTACTTCGAGATTCTATTAAGATATCACAAAATCGTGCTTTCGTTTTCGCAAAGCAAATGATCGCTAGCTTGAAAAATGTTTTGAAGGACACACGAAATCACACAGGCTTAAGATGTTCTCAAACAGTCTTAGTGTTACAAAATTCACAAGTGAAAAAGAACAATGGTAGCCAACGAAGAAATTCAAGAGACACGCCCGATTTTAGCATTAAACCTGTAAATGAGGAAGATATTCGCGCTAATTTAGATTTATACGTCAACCAGCTAACACAGCAAATAGACGAATGGTTAACCAATTTGAAAATACCTCAAGCACATGATAATGCCACTCGGCAAGCAGTGGTCCATGAATTAGCCGATGACATTGTTGAACGACATAAATATCTAGAACTGAATCATAATAATCAGAGCACCGATTATGATGAACTTGAGCACTTGAAGTATCAGATTTTTAAGTGGATTAATAAATTGGTAGGCGAAGACAACACTGAGACGATCGATCATGCTGCCGATTTGATGCAAAGAATACAAAGTATTCCGGTACCAATGTTGACGAGACCCGAGGAAAAAACATTTACTAAAATGTGCCATGATAATGTAAGAACTGGAGAAGAACCTCTTAATCAAATATCCCAATTATCGACACAAAATTTAACAAATTTGAACAATGATGTGGATAATAATAGAAAAGAAAACGATGAACCTACGTCCAGCCGAAAAATGTGGAACATAAATAATCGAAATGTACCCGGTAACCTCTCGTATCCACAAAGACGTACAAGTACTTCGCACTCTTCTCAAAATATTTTAGCTCCAAATACAACTTCCAGGCGAATTAGTTTACCAAGTCCCGTTCAAAATATGAGATACAATAATTATTCTCAAACAAACAATTTTCCTCAACCCATTACGACAAATACAGCTTATGCGCAAGATACATTACAAGATAGACAAAAACCAGATAACTGGCAAGGGAATAGACAGAGCATGGAGGGTGCTCTAGACAGTTACGAAAGTAATCGCATACCACCTCAGGAACCTGCGCCCGGAACATCAAAGACAACCAATATTTCAAATATACTACACCCGCCCTGCTGCAACAAAGCCGATTCGGCACCTTCATCTCCTACGATGAAACAACTGAATGACGAGTATGATGAGTTTTTAAAACAATGGGTAAAAGAAATCCCTATTCCAGCTCATACTGCCGACGAAGCCGAGTTAGCTGACAAAGCAAGATTAGGGATATATAATGGTATTTGGAAAGCCATTACAAAGCTCAAATTTGACCCTGACATATTCAACAACCAATTCTATTACGAAGACGTACTCGAACAAGAAATTGATGAGCTACTTGATTTATTACCGCAATCTCCTGAACTAGATGATAAAAAGGTTGTATTGAAGGCAGTGTTACTTCAAAGAACTGGTGACACAAATGAACAAATACGAACCATAGCGTCACCTGCTTCATATAGACAACAACTAGCACAAAACATAGCTAATAGTTTACCAAGTCGAAGAAACAAAGTTAAAAGTGACCCAAATGAAGATCCTATAAAACAGTACGAGGAAATGCTTATTTTATGTATCGCTGATGATTTTATTCTTTCCACAAGATATAACAATGAAGATAAAGTAAAAGCTAATGCTTATAGAAATAAAATTATAAAACGAATAGAAGAATTTCTTGACGACCTCAAAAGAACACATGGTAAAGAAATTAAGGAGCTTGATAAGGAAGTTCACATCAACGATGTATTCAGTGCTTTACATAAAGTTCCCATACCATCTGAAGATACTATTAAAGAAGAAGCTGACGAGATTTTACTTGGAATCGAAGTGGAACAATGGTTCACTGATTTACCTTTAATCAAAAATGATAGCCAAGAAGAATACCTCCAAAGGAAAAGATTACGAGATGCATTAACGAAAAAAATTCATGAAATGGTAAAAGATAACACTATTGGCAACGGTTCGAACGATGCAATGTTTAAGCAAGAAATATCCAGATTCCTAGATAAGTTGCCACTCGAAAGAGACGAGAGTTTGAATACTAACTTTATGATCGACGAATTGGCAAATAGAATTAAAAATAGAATCAGAACACGACCTAACTGCAAGCGAAAGTCTGTAGCATTTGAGAATTCAAATAATTATGAGGAATGTGCAAAATTGTGCTCTCTTTTTACGGAAGAAAACAGTGGTAGTTCTCAATTTAAAATGAACATGCCACAAAATCAACCATATATATTATCAAACGACTTAAATAGCGCTGTTAATAACGATTACCAAGATTTTGAAAGGGGTAATCCATTAAGTTCGTCTCGAAATGACTTTAATTTAGATAGTAATTCTAGACAATTACAATCAGAATATGAAAGTAACACACCTGCTCTTAGTTCGAACGCGATCGAATCACCTGGATATTTTAAGCAGATGTCGATATCAAATTTTCAAAATAATCAACAACTTACTGTTGATCCTTCAAAATTGCATCGAGATCCTGTCAGGACAGGTGTAATTTTTGATGGTTGCTCAGATGTTACAAAGTCTCCACAACATATTTGTTCAGGTATGAGTGCTCGCAATGGAATCAAGTCTGGTTCAGATCAGCCCACTTATGGCAGATCCATAGAATCTGGTCCTTCTATGCAGCAATCTGATCAAGATTCATCTGGATATAGAAATTTCAGCCGCGGACAACCCGCCCATTCATCTTGGCAAGAGCCCTCTGGTGGCTGGATGACGTTATACGACAGTAAGGACCCACTACCCGAACCTCGCGTAGAGATGAAGGAAGCTAGTCTTCAACGGTCAAGATTCGAACCTTACGTCTTTGGACCTCAGCATCATGACACTATATTAGGTGGAGGTTTTAGATTTGCAAATAATCAATCGCCAAACCAACAGCATCGAACACCTCAAGATTACACAAATCAATTTGAACCCGGACACCAAAGTAGACCGGCTGATTATCAGCAAATGCAGTCTCCATACAGACAACAGGCACAAGACCAAATGTATGACAGAGCAACTATGCCTCCAATATCATACCCAAGAACAAGTTTACAAAAAGAATCAAATGCTATAGAAACGGCAAGAAATCAGTCAGGTTACTTACAGAGTCCAGATCATGGAATTCAGGGTGCCAGTGGTGTGAACTCATTGCCACCTTGTTGTAATAAAGAATTGCCAGCGCAACAATATTTTGAAACCAATCAGTCACAAGGCTATCCAAACTACCAATCAGAAACACCATATGGACCAGGCCCGAACACTTTTGAAAATACCAATATCAGTAGTTGTCGATCACCTCACCCAATCAACCGATATGTAAACCCGCAATCCGGGATACAGTCTACAGGTGTAACGCAACAATCCTTTCAAAGAGACCAAATGCTGACTCCGAAATCCAGATCTTCCAGTCCAAAGTCTAGTTTAAAAAATTCTATATATCCAAAACAGACCCCGAATATAAGTGCAGAAATAGCTCCCTCTTTCTATAGATCAACTGATCGTGTGGGCATACAGCAGACCATAGTCCAGAATAGAAGTAATTCACCTCAATTACAACAAGATGTACAACGTATGCGACAAGAATTTGGACAAAACAAAAACTTTGTACCCGACACCTGTTGTCAAATTAGGCAAGGTATCGCGATAAACCCATTATATCATGAGTCGCCGGTACAGGAGATTGATCATCCTCAGGATAAGAGAGGTCCTCCTTACAACCTATTTCGTAACGTAACACCTTCGAAGTATCATGAGCATTGTGCTGAATATTCATCTCGAAGTGAACCACATAGTTCGCCGACCTTCACTCAATCTCGTAATGCAATAAGGTCGTCACCAGTGATGAACCGTAAAGCCGCGCTGGCTCCTAATCAACCAGGGTCTAATCTCTTCATAAGCAATGAACCAGTAGGATACTCTACTCCGAATCAAGTAATGAATGAAGAACCTCCTCCGTTCATGAAAAAAACTCGTGAACCGCAAAGAAATGAAAGGGAGTCAGCGAGAAGACGAATTGATTTTGAAACCGAAGAAGATGAAGAGGAAGTCTCTTACCGATGTCATTGTATGGAAAGAGTGAAGAGATGCAAAAGAAGAAAACCGCACTGTTCCTGCGATGGACAAGACCTAGACAGATATCCATGTTATTTACCTATTCATTGTCCATTTCCGCGTATCTTTTAGTTTTTGTTGATTATGTATTATTTTTTATTGTAGTATCTGTAAACTATGCAAACTGTTTGTGTTTTATGTAAATTGTTGTTATGTTCGTGATTGTATGTTTGTTATAATTATATTTATTAAAAAACTAAATCTAAAATTGTTATACTGTTTTTTCGCAAGGACTAGCGAGTTCGGATGTCAAAAATTGCTACATAAAGCGCTAAATGAAGGCACGAGGATCTATTGTTACGTCAAGTAATCTTAAACGTGTGCATCTGTCGCTTTTTGGGACTTTCCATTATCCTTAAACTTTATCATCACCTTGATAGAGTTCATAGTCAATTGATTAAATAGATTTCAATAAGCGCAGCTAAATCATTTTCTGGTCTTACAGTGCGACCTACCCATTAGGCTCGACCACTACACACTTACAAATATTAATTTGATGAATAAAATCGTTGTTAAGCCTTCAAATAATTTATTTTTACACTTAAATGTAAAAGACAACAACCAACAAATGTATGCACAAAAACGTCACAAAACGATACAAACGTCATCTAAAGAACAGACCTGTTGGATGAGGACAGGGCGCTCCACAACACTTGGCACATTGTTTCGTAAGGTGAGAAGTTTGACACGAGGGTCTGTAGTGAACAGGTCGCCAGTTTCTACATTTTGTCATTGCACGGTCGTGACACTTACACTTTCCAGTTTCCTCTTTCCTAGGTCTCTCACATATAAACGACTCTTCAAGCTCTTCCTCAGATACTCTTAAATCGATAGGAGGCGGCTGTGATCCCAAAAACTCTTCCTTATTTTCTACGTCATCTCGCTGTTGCCACTGTTTTCGTGCAGGACTTTGCGTCTGTTGAGGCAAATTATTATCAAATGATCCCAGTTGCGTTACTCTAGGCTTCTGAGACGATGTATCCGAAGGGCCTGGTGTTAAATATGAACTAATTTCTGGACTTCTGGGTTGAGGGCGAAGTATAGCACATCCTGTAGATAAAGTTGGGTTACATGCACGGAGACAAGGCCGCATATGAGAGCCAGACATGCTACACGGTGACGGGTGTTCACATGGCGCAATAAAAGGCAGTTGACATTGAACTCCTGCTGGGTTTGGACTATTTTGTGAATCCCAGAAATATTCTTTCACAACGACATAGGGTACGATTTCCGCTTGACTACTTGCCGAAACCTGAGGTGATGGTGTGCACTTTACAAAACTTGGACAATCGGTTTGTAAAAGTTTTGAAGGACATATTTTTCGAGGTGGGGGACATGGGATTTGTTGAACTGTATAATCATGATTAGGACACGAGCATGGTTGCATGTCTGTTTGACTTCCATTGTCTAAAGGCGGTGGACTGATAGCGGCATCTCTACAATACAACTTTCTGCGCGGAGTTAATAAGGGACACGCCTGATTCCTCTCCCGAATCCTCTGGAGATGTGCACGATCTGCTGTACTTAAAGTACATGGTGGAAATGATGGAGCGGGTGTAGGGAACGAACATGTATCTAACTTTTCAATCAGTCTATCTAAAATGTTTCGTTTGCATTCACAATTGATAGCATCTTGAACAGATTCTCTCTTTGTGGAGCCTGCGGATGTTCCAGACAGTCTACTTGCAAATGACCTTGAATGTTCTGGTTTTTCTAATGTTTCTATTAAGTTTCCTGCTATACGTTCTAGTTCTTTTTCGTCACCTTCCATAGGAAGTTTTTTTAAGTATTTAAGTATTTCTGCTTTCATTGTGTCCTGATATTTATTATCTGGATTCAATTCATTTTCCTTTTGAATGTCATGCAATCGTTTCCCCATGGCGCTAAGTATTTTGTTTCTTTGTATTTGGTCTGATTTTGTCAACTGCTGTATTGGGAGATTGTCAAAAAACTCAATTATTTTATCCTTCATCCTTAATTCATCTACTTCAGATTTCATAGATTCATTCGTGGGTACCGGCACCTTTTTTAAGGCCTTATACAAGTCTTGGTTCAGTTTGTTGCTATCAATCGGCGTAGACGGATAGCGCTTTAGATAATCATTACAAAATTTTTCTATTTCATCTTTTATCTTATTTGTATATTTTTTCTTTAGATTACCATCATCTGGAACAGAGTGAAGATTGATAAAGGCATCGGCAAGATTATCTTTCAAATTTTGAAAAGACTGTTGTTCTTCTAGCGTTTCATTTTCATTATGAGGAAGTACATTTGATATCGTATCTCGCAACTGTTGTTTATATGCATGTACCGCTAAGTCATCTCGATACTTTTGTCGTATACTTTTAATTTTATCCATCAATGAAGCCATCAATGCTTTTTTTTCAGCTTCTGTGATATCTATCAGAGGTGTGTTGAATTGTTCGTCAACAAAATCTTGTAACATATCTTCATAAATAAAATCATCATTTAATATTTCTGGACTCATATTCAATTCTCCAATTTTAAACATTAATTTGTTTGCAAGATTTTCTTTCATTTGGGCTGCTTCTTCTGCGTCAGCTTGTATCGGAATATTATCACACCATGCTTTGAGCGTGTCATGTAAAGTATTAGCTATTGACTTAAATATTCTTGGTTCATCTGCTATTTTACGTGATATAACTTTTGATTGAGAAGACGCAGGTTCTTGGTATTCGGTTAGGCTGGTTCTGACATTGTCTCTATCGGAAATATCCTGAAATAACTGTAATTCTTTTAAATATCTTAACAGTTCTTCAGCTGTACTACGAAGAAAACTTCTATCATTCCTTTGTTTAGGATCCAAGGGAAACTTTTCTAAATATTTGATTATCTCTCGAATTATTATTTCATCTGTATCTTCAACCGCAGATGTGGTTTTTAAATTTTCGAAAATTTCTGTTAATGCTGTTGCTAAATCTAAAACGAGTCGCTCTTGTACTTGTTTGTCTTTAGCTGACTTCTTTTGGTACAATGGCTTATCTTTTAACCAATCAAATATAGCACCTTCCAAATTTTCTTTCACAAATTCGTTTGTATCTTGGATTAGTCTAACTTGTTTAAAATTATTAAGAAGATCTGTGGCAGTATTACGTAGAAACTCATCATCATTTTTTAGTTTGGTGTTGACTAAAAATTTCTTTAATTGATTAATTACTTCTTGTATTATTATTTCATCATGCGCTTGACCTGGCTCTGAAGATATGCCTTTATTTTTTTTTATAATTGATGCTAAATTTTTTGCTAGCTGTGGAGTAAGTTTTTCTTGCATTTTCCTATCATTCGGTGTCATATCTTCGTACATAGGCATATATGTCAGCCAATCCAAAATACTGTCTTCCAAATTATCTCGTACAGTTTGCTTACCTGACTTGTTATTTTTAATCAATTGCAATTCTTTCAAACGATCTAATAAGTCTAAGGCCGTACTTTGAAGAAACTGTTCATTATTTTTCTGTTTAGGGTCCAATGGGAATCGTTTAAAGTGATCAGTAATTTTTTGTAATAAAATTTCATTCATATTTTCTCCTGTAGGTACTGCTTTTGAATTTGTTAAGATATCAGTTAATGTTTTTGCTAATTCTGGAACCAAGTTTTCTTGTCTTTGTTTATCTCTGGCGGCCATTTTTTTATATATTGCTTTATCTTTTAGCCAATCTAAAATGACACTTTCCAAATTATTTACAAAATCAGGAGGTATTGTGTCTTCTGTTGATGATATTTCTTTCTCTTGTTGGAACCCTCTTTTTTTCTCGGAAGACTTAGCTAAAATAGGTACAGGTATGTTTTTTATTTCATTCATTAAGTCATCAACTTTAGACATCACTGGCGTCAACGTATTTCCGTCTAGTACTTTACCTAACATTTTATATGCTTGATATTTTAAATGTTCCAATTCTTCTTTACTAGATGACTTAGCATCTGGATTGACTTGAAAATATTTTTGCCTATCAATTATATCATCAGCAAGCTCTTTTATTACTGATTCTTCTAAATTCTCATCGATGTCGTTTAACTGAACTGGTAATTCATCAATCCACGTTTTAATTTTATCTTTAACTTTATGAGAATATTTTTCTTCTTCTTTAGCCCTTCTTCTATTTTCTTGTAGATCAAAGGAGCTGTCATTAATATCATCCAAATCAGATATTGAAGACCCATTAAAATTTAATTTCGATCTATTTATTTGATTTTGAGGTTTTTTCGGAGTTGAAGTTGCGCTTGGTACATTTTTTTGAGGTCGTTTGTTTAGCATGTTTATTCCAGATATATCTGCTTTATTTCTTCCAGTCTCATCTCTATGTGAGGTTGAATAATCTGTTCTATAACTTGGTGTTAACTCATTAGCATGTATTAAAAGTTCATTACAGATATCCTCAGCTGGAATACTTGGTACACTGGCAGTTTTAAGAACATCACGGATTTGTTCTTTAACTACATCTTCATCAGTACCACGCATGACTAAATCGGCTAATATATCTGTTAAGTCTGCTTCTATATGTTCTCTGTTATTAAAATTTACCGGAGATTTATCTAAAACATCGCTTATATCTTCTTTTAATAATGCCTTTAATTCTGGGTCTAATTTTAATTTGTTTGAACCTTCAGTTTCACCTCTTGTAGAATATATTAGAGAGGGTGATTTGTATTTTGAACCAAAGTTTTGGTCGTTTTCTTCGGAAAAACTGATTTTTCTATTGAAAGAATTTTTTAAGGAGTCATCACTATATCTGTACTCTTTTCTTGGTACATTTTGTACCTTCGTCATTATTTTTTTGACGAATTCGTTTTGTGTTCTATCTTCGATTGGCACTCCAGTTTTTTGAGTGACATCTTGAAGCCATCTGGAAATATCATCACGCCGTTTTTTTTCAACATTTACAACATTATCTTTAACTGGATCTTGTAGCTTAGCAGCTAAATTTTTAACGGCGGTTTTGGCAACTGGGTCGTTACGATCTAATTTAATTGACAACATTTCAAGTGATTCCCATATTTGTGCAATCAACTCATCTATATCATTAGGTGTTTGAATGGGCATATTTTTCGATAAATCTCTGATTCTAGTAAGTAGATCATTGACTAAATTGTCTTGAGTTTTGCTATCCATATGGAACCCTGCTATATCAACAAATTTTCTCAAATAATTACGTATTTCCTGTTGCAATTCTTTATTTATATTATCCTTAGTGCCATTTCTCGCTAATATATCTTTAAGTTTTAATGCCAATTCATCAATCAGTATTTTGTTATTACTTTCATCTCCGTCTCGATTAAGATTAGCCTTTTCAAGCCATAAAGAAACGATGTTTCTAATAACATCTTCCATTCCCTCAAGACCTTCAGTATCATTAGCGTTTATTAATTTATTTCTATCTCGTAAATCTTTTAATTTATTTAAAAGACTACTAGCCATTTGTTTTCTAAAAGCGTCTTGTTCGGTCTTATCACCTGGAATCCACATGGGCATTTTGTCTATGAACTTTATAATTTCGTCATCAAGTTTATTCACAAATTCAGCTTTATCAAGCTTTTGCAAATCTTCTATTAGCCTTTTAACCATGCTATCTCTATGAGCCTTATCTGCTGATGATTCATTAGCATAAACAGGTATTTCGTTGAGCCATGATAGTATTATATCTTTAATACTGGATATATTTTCTTCTTGATCTGGGCTTAGAGAGCCAGATCTTCTCTTACATGGACAAGGTATTGGTTTTTTGCAGGTGCAGCATATCTTGATTCTGGGACAAATAGACTGAAAAAATTACGTCTTCATTTAATTATAAAAACGAATTTACACTTTAGTCCATTTTAATAAAATTATCTAGTGAACATAATTTTTCAATTGTATGTATACTTACTCTTCTAAGCGCCTGACACTGTACATTTGATGGTATACACGGAGGTAGCAAACTGGTCCCTGTGCAAAAAAGTATTAATATCACCTTTAAAGTAAACTCTCATGCAGGAATTAATCAAAAGAAACAGCTGACATAATACCTAAACAAAGGGCAATAGCTGTAGTGCGTAACACTTTTAACTAAATGTATCTTGGTGAACTAGATTTTTCATCAGAACGCCGAAACTTCCCATAGTACATACTAGTTCGAATTAATTTGGGATAATATCAATTGGTGAGAATTTTCCAAAGATATTTATTGATATTAAAAGATATACTATTACG
This sequence comes from Polylopha cassiicola, assembly GCA_038024825.1. Classification (NCBI taxonomy): domain Eukaryota; kingdom Metazoa; phylum Arthropoda; class Insecta; order Lepidoptera; family Tortricidae; genus Polylopha; species Polylopha cassiicola. The sequence goes on along the minus strand of CP149044.1, from coordinate 5,167,996 downwards.
GATGACTTGAGTGTATAGAAAAAAGAAATATTAATTACCAGGGCATATTGTGTCGTTTTCATTCTGAAATAAACATTAAGGATTCTTATTATTTACAAATACCTACACATCTATAGGTACCTAACCTACACGTCTTTATAGAGATAAATAGCAATACTAACAGTAAGATACCTATCTTCATTAAAGAAGCTTGGAAAAATCCCCAAATGATAGTGATTTTATAAGAATAAGTGGGGCTAGACAAAGTGACATAGTTTTGCTTAAACGATAAACGAAAATAAACAAAATGACGTATATAATCGAAGCAATGTAAAGAAAACACGGTCCCAGTTTTCTTTCGCTTATGTCAATTCCATTTTTTATTCGTCTCGTTTATGTTCGCTATTTTCGAATGGCAGACTTTGTAAAGGGGGAAAGAGGGATGACATGTTGTCAATAGAAAACAAATGAAGTACGATACTAATAACGCTTACTTCATTTTCTTTGGCTCCGTGGTGACTTCGCCTGTGCTGTTTGTATCTATTCAGTATGTTAGGACATACCGGGTACATCGCCTACAAAAAATAATAACTATTAAATGTAATAATTTCTGATGCCTTCGCGGTTATTACACATTGGAATGAAACAACTGTTAACGGATTTAACTCGCGTATTTTTATTTTATTTTATTAGCTGACGTTTCGGATTCTTTACAGTTTCCAAAGACTGAGCTGACAATAGTCTAACGCTAATGTGGTAAGTAGCTTTAGCGTTAGACTATTGTCAGCTCAGTCGTGCTACGATTATGGAAACTGTAAAGAATCCGAAACGTCAGCTAATAAAATAAAATAAAAATACACGAGTTAAATCCGTTAACAGTTGTTTTATTCCAACTATTAAATGGTTGAACCGATTTCACCAAAGATAACCTAGAACACCTCCGATTTCACCGTTCTCATACTTATTTTAGTTGCAGCCTTAGGCATACAGACCTAGGAAATAGCCTATGGTTTATACTAACCAGACCCTTGTCTCCGTATATATCTCTAAGGCATTTCCTGGCTTGTCTCGGGTTGCGAGTTTGCCTTCCCTCTGTTCTGCCACGTGCAGAATTATTAAGATAGTTGTACATGTCGTTTAAACGCTCATCCCTGTAATTTGAAAATATGTTTCCGAAAAGATATCCTAGAATTTCTAGACTAGGAAGGCGAAATGTGGGACCACAAAAAGTCCTATAGAAACTTAAAGAAAATTGAAACACTATCCCTAGTAATAATATTATTATCATAAACCTGAAAATTTCTACCTACATATACAACTGTATGTAACATCTTTGTCCTTAATTAAACCATTTACTAATTTAGATAGGCTTTTGTTTTGGAGGTGCTTAGAGTTCCGGGGAAGGATACATGACAGTTTTTATCATGGAATTTAACAACATGGAACAACAATTAACGTGTCACCCACACTGATTAAAGTACTAATTGTTGTCGTGAGGGAAGGAATCAATTATCAATACTATCAATTGCCCCAAGGTTGAAATTGTATTTATATTATTATTCCATTGAACAACACCTACCTGATCCGTCGACTGATTCCAGTATTTTGAGGGAATGCAGTCTTCTGTTTGATATTATATCTTACGTCAGTGTCAGGTCCACTGTCTCTTGTGGGGGGTTCACGACGGATCCTGGTTGGTTCGAGGTTTCTCGACTTGTCAGTTTTTGGGTGACTCGCGTCAGTGTCTAGTCCTTTGGAGATATTGCGGGTGCTCTTGGTGTGGTACGAACTTTTCGAAACTGGGAAATTAATGATTGAATATTCATTACTAAACAACAGTAGGTACCTAAGCAACACGAAACGATTTCTTTGCCTGCTTTTTTGTAAATTCAAAAAGTCGAATTTCTACGTCCTACACTAATACGATACGATTCTGCAAGTCTATGATGAACTGTCGAGTGGACATTTTGTCGACATAATAATTGCGATGAGAACGTTCTCGACAGTGAAGGTTTGTCGTGTCGATATTGTTTCGTTGTCGACATGAAGAAATAAAAGACAACATCGACATGACAAGAATTCTCGTTGTCGACAACGGCACCCATTTTTGTCAGATCCCCGAGAGAATAAGACGACATACATCGACTGAAAAAGATGTCGACTCGACAATTCATCATAGGCTCGTTGGTTTTGAAAAATAGTAAAACTGACAGTTGCTAGCCTGAGTGTACGATATGAGGCGCTGCATGAGCTCGACGCTGTAAGCTCGTTCAGGGCTCGGATATTTCCGGAGAGAGGTCGCAAAAGCCTCCAGTTCTCTGGAAGGTCTGGCAGGAGATAACGATGCTGAAAAAATGATTAACCTATTAGAAGATTCCTATACAACATGAGTCTGACTGCATGCAGGGATAGGCAGATAAAGATATTTCCCACTACCTCTACCAGACCATTGGAGGCCTTCTCTGGAATTGTATACATAGCTTGGGGACGGAGAGCGGCTGCGGTTACGCTCGCCAATCATCTCTCCCACCTCGAAGTTACCTTGCGCTGAAACAAAAGAACGAGTTTCTAGATAGAACTTAATTATAATTACCTACGTTGTTAATTATAAATCTAGAACTTACTAGAGTTTATTGAACTATAATCTTAAGTCACATGCAAAGAAATCTGCCCATAAATTAGGTAGGTATTAATAGTAATATAATTTAAATATCTAATACTAACTTCGACATGGTTCACAACGCTGCAGTGGGAATTCTGACCCTAAGACAGGAGGCGACGTAGGCACCATATTGCAGTGAGCTAGCTGGAATAAATAATATAAAATAGAAATGATGGACCTACTCTAACACATCCATAAAACAGACAAGGTACCTACCTAGCTGTTGGCATAATTTATTTATTGCACAAAACTTAACAGAAGTCAGTATACGAACAGCGAATGCCTTGAGGCATTCTCTACCAGTCAACCCCAGAGGGTTGACTGGTAGAGGTTTATCTATAAAACTTTGGTCTTATAGATAAAAACTACATGCGCAATGCGTTAGCTTTGAAACAGACGGACGATGAACTTAATGGAAACGGACTCATCACAGCATTGTAAAGCCGGGTCGAAATATTTCGTCACTCCATTTAAGACTCTAAGTCTGCACATTTAAATTTGAATTCATGTGTTGATACCTTGTGAGTTATCACACTTTTTTAGTAAAGGTGTATATTCTCGCTTCATCTTCAGGTCACATGCGAAATTTTCTCACCTGATAGGTGCTGGCGTATCTCCCATCGCATATTTGCGAGGACCTACTAGCTTTATCCATTCCTGACGCTTGGGTTTGTCCATGCTTAAAGCTTGACTTTGGATACGTTTGACTGTTCTTGTGTTCACGACTGCGTATGCTATTACTGTACTTCAAGAGTTTCGGAATCTGATTTAAAGCTGAAAACAAGAGGGAATAAAGAGATAATAAAAGAAAGGTAGTTGGAAGAATCTGTCTCAAAACTTTTAAGTAGAGGATATAAAAAGAACTTTCAGTGAAGAGATCCTAAATGAGTCAACCGCAAGCACACCTATAAATACAGCTAACGGGAAAATCATAATAGGTACTTAAAAAGAGCAGACCGTCCTCTTTGGTGGAAGATAGAATCCCTTTTCAGCATAATGGAGGAAAACATATGACCTCATAAAACGATGGAGAGTTTTCAGTGCAGAGCAAATTTTCAAACGTTCTTACCAAGCAACTGAGATGAGTTACTCCTAGCCAGGTTTTTACACCTGTTCAGTAAGGTGACAGCCAGCCCCGCATTCTCAAGACCCTGGATCACAGCCACCATACCCTCGCGACCTTCCATTATCAACCTAGTTTTCTGGTAAAGGGGTGTGCTGGAATATTCAATATTTCTTAATCATATTCTTGTAAGAATACGTACCTAAGAATACTCCCGTTATTTCAGGACAAAGATATAAAGTGAGATCCCATGCAGTCACCCCAGACTTGCATAAATTTAGGAAAGATGATATAAAATCGGTAGTATGCTATCCTTATCCATAACTTACAGACATCTTCAGTAGCCTGATTGAGGAGTAGCAGAGGTCGGGCCTGCAACAGCCCTGCCAAGAGTCGCAGAGGGGCACTGGCCTAAAATCGTCAATTGTCGCGATTAATCTATACTTACTAATATTATAAAGCTAAAGAGTTTGTTTGTGTGTTTGAACGCGCTAATCGCAGGAAATACTGGTACGAATTGATATTTTTTTTTTGTTGGATAGACCATTTATCGAGGAAAGCTTTAGGCTATATAACATCACGCTGCCACCATTAGGAGCGAAAAAATAGTGGAAAATGTGCAAAAAACGGGGAAAATATGAAGCCTATATGAAGAATAACTATTCCACGCGGACCAAGTTGCGGGCACAGCTAGTCTTTTATCTCTGGGTGTTTTAGGGTGCTTGGGTGAACTAGCGGTAGTAATGTGATGGGTATAGGTAATTTGTAATTTTTTCCAAGTAAATATTTTTATAAAAACACATCGAAATGATTGAAAAATGCTCCTCTGTATCACCGAATATACTTACATTATAGAACAGCGGCGTAATTAAAAAGCTAAGTTAGTAAAATAAAAAAATAATTTATTAGGTGTAATTTAGAATTTAGACATTGTCAACAATATGACAGGTATAAATGATAGAAGATTGATTCCTGACGAAATACATAAAACGCGAGATCAAATAATATCAAGAAGGTAAGTACCTATGTAGTAAGTAGGTGTTATAGCATCTAACTTGTCGAGATCAATAATCACCACCACACAAGTCACTGTTTTAGCTGACAGTATAATAAATTATATTTTAAGTCATTTTTAAATTGTGGGAAAATCTATAATTAATAATGCAGCAGATGATGATGTAGAAATTTAATGCTATAGGTACCTATATATAAACTTTCCAACAAGTCAAACGAAGTAACTCATTCAATCTATCAATATTTCTGTCATAGTAGGTATAGCTTTTGTAAACTCATACACGGAATTGTTTTAGAAATGTACTATAAGCTATATATAAATGCTGTGTTGCGCGTGTTCCTACGCTCCAGTGTTGCTTGAATCACAGCTACTTAGCAAATAACTTTTTGACAATCGAAGTACAAGAGATCTCCGAAAAATTTTACAAATATCAACAACTACATGAAACCTGCCAGCCATGTTTGTAAACTTTATAATCCATAAGTACCCAACTGAAGGTAAGCCGTCCTTGGTATTTTTAAAACCTACTTATTCATAAAAATTACGAGGTATTTTTTTCGTTAATGCGCAATATAATATGTAAATTATTTATTTGATTCTAGACACATCACAGTAACATAAACAAAATTTTTACTACTTACAAAAATGGAAAAACTTGGACCAGTTTATGTATCAATGACAGGCATGCTACAGTATTGGTCCAGGAATAGAAAACACTGATAAAAAGAAAAATAATTTGTATCCATTGTTGACCAAACATATGTTATCAATTCGGCGAAACCGTTGTGACCCCATATTATCTTAACTATGTAATCGTTTAACGGTCATTCATATTTTACAATATAGGTAGGTAGGTATATGAAGACGACTGTCCGTTTGAAAACCGTTAAAGTCATGACGTAGTCATCTATGCATCATATTGTTCTACACAATACATATATAAATAAGTCAAGCCTCTTTGCCAAAGAGGTAGGTACCTAGGTATCATGGTGTCTAACATTTCCTACTTTAACTTCGCGCCATTTTATATGTATAATAGGTATGCTAAAGGGTGTAAACAATTATATAAGTTTGGCAGACTTGTAAAGACAGTCTACCAGTAGAAAGCTTTCCTGAAATTTTATTTTTTGTCTTATACTTAAACTATATAAACTAAAAGAGAGTAGTTACTTAAATCTAAAAAGCTTGAAACAAAGCACCATCATTAGAGTGGCAAGTATCTCTTATCAAGTTTGACAACGCCCATTGTCATGTCTTTCCATTTAATTATATATATAAATTATATGTAAAACCTAATCGATCATAGCTATTACTTAACAAGTCGTGAGAACGTTGCGCGTGCGCAGATTGCCTTGAATCAGTTCTTTACTGCCATATAAGACGAATTCGCACGATTTGTGCTTGTCTTTGGATAAATATATACCTACTTAATAATTTCTGATGCCTTCGCGGTTACTATACATTGGAATGAACTATAGACGTATTTAATTTTGCTTGTTTTAGCATAAGACTATTGTCAGCTCAGTCGTGCTATGATTATAGAATCTGTAAAGGTTTCGAAGCGTCAGCCAATAAAATAAAATAGGTACGCGAGTTGACTACGTCTATAGTTGTTTCATTCCAATATCTGTCTAATTCATCAATTCTATAATATATATATTACCTTTTTGAATAATCTTATAAAGTGCTCGTTCGTTTGTTTTCGTAAATGTCGATTAAGAAAAAGAATACATAGGTACTTGCAGTTATTTTCGACTTCATGCTGTAAAGTATACCTAACCGGAAAATTCATAACTGAGTTAAAATCCCTATTAATATTATAAATGCGAAAGTAACTCTGTCTGTCTGTTACGCTTTCACGCTAAAACTACTGGACCGATTTAAATGAAATTTGGTACATATAGAAAGTCTGGAGTCTGAGAAAGGACATACTTAAGCTACTTTTTAACAAAATGAAAAAAAAGAGGAGTTCCACGCGGACGAAGTCGCGGGCAGAAGCTAGTGTTTCTATAATTTTATTTCTTGATCTGCCGGTTTGTTTCCTGTTTTTTTTCTTATTTATAAAAAGTTGACTAGGTATTATTTTATACGTTTATTCGTGACTTAAAAGTTTACTTTAAACTTTACTTAAGTAATTTGGTACCAGGGCCAGTGTGATTTAATAAAATATATTTATTTTGTTTACTTCCACACATATTTAGTGCTTATGCCTATGTAACTATAATATATGACGTGCGTCAGTTGATTATGAAAGTGATAACTGCTAATTACGAGTTACACCAAAAATACTCCTAAAATACTTTGTAAAAACGTGAACGATAAAATTTTCTGTGACGTTAATGTAAGTACATTAACGTTAACCTTTTTTAAAAGTCAGCAATCCAAAGATATCTCAACCATACAATAACGAAATCAACTTACCACAATAAACTATTCATTTCAACATAGTATTGCATGAAGAAATGCATTGTGCACGACTTTCGACTATCTAGGTGTAGGCAGACCGGGTATAAAACCAAATAGGCAAAATACTTACATGTACAAAAACTTTAAATCAATTTAAAGGGCAAAAAGTTGTAAAACCGTTAGATCATATATTTGATATAATCAAGTTGTCTTTACAAGTAACCAACATTTTAACATTAGAGCTCGCCTCTTATCCACTTGAAATTAGAGTCGAGTTTTGAATGATTTTACAATTGTTGATTGTAAATGCAACGCTGTTATGGTACGACATTCCTATGTTCCGGCGGCCATATTGCTGTCAGTTGCCAAACGTCAGTCGCAGGCGCCGGTCGCGCCCATTCTGCGCGCAATCTTGACAAAACAATTTAAATACTAACGAACTTTTTCTTAAAAACAAAAGTGACCGTTAAGAACACCACGCACGCGGCTCATTCTCGCTTTTCAACAGCATTGACGCGCTTATAACAAGTGTTTTTTTACACAAGGACGTGTTATTGTGTCAAAACATGATTTCATAATTATTATACAAAATGGAGGATGTTTATACAATAAAAGTGAAAACAAAGCCTGATACCAGGAATCTGTATCCTTCAGAAAGAAGGTATTCAGCGTCCACTGTGTCAGGGTTAGCATGGGTACACATAGCATTAGCTGCGACTTCCTTCTTACTGGCTTGTTTAGCTTTGGTTAATCCCAACTCGGATATTAAAAGGTTAACCCTAAACGATACTGAAGAAACGAGCATCGACACAAATGAGTTGATTTTCAATCTCACCGACGGTAATGATCGGGTTAATGAAACTTATAATCATATTAATGAATTTGAAGTGAAAAATGACAGTGGATATATTCTGGTGTTGGCGCCCACTTTAATTACAGTATTTGCAACTGCTGCTGGCATTGCTTCTATAATGGCATCTGTGAGATGGTACATAGACCATAATATAACTTGGTTGTTCATTATGTCGATCCTATCGACTCTTTTTGCCTTTGTTTCTTTAACAATGATTATTATATGGTTCGCAACGACTTCAGAAACAAGTTTTTCTGATTTTTATAAAGATAAAGTGCCATTCAAAGACCACGTTATTATAAAACACACTGATGTTTTGATAAAAAATGAAACCCACTTGGTTATTGCATTGAACGCAACGAAAGAGGAGTCTGAAGATTCGTATGTTTTTACGAAACGTGTCCTATGTATAAATATTATGATTGCTGCATTTTTAGAGCTGCTTTGGTCAATTTTAAGTGTTAAAATTGCTTATAAAGGTATGAGGACGAACTACAAAGACGAAAACGAACCAAGAAGCAACTGCGTATCTGTAGTGACAACAATAAAAGGCAACAACACAAAAAAACTATCAAGAAATGCAAAGATAATACCCCCTAAACCGGACCTGATTGAACATTATCCAAGTAATAAGATAAAAAAGATTTTTCTAGCGCAAAGCGACAATGGTTTTTATTTAAAAAATCAGAATTCTAAAAATAAACAAAGCACCGAAACAAGTTCAGAGTTTTATAAGGAGAGGATGATGAGTTTTTTGAACAGATGTGCTTCCTCGGAGGCAATGTCGAACCCAGAGAGAACTCCCAGTGTCCAGTCAGAAGCAGTACTTAACACAATACCTGAAATAAACATACACAACGCAGACGTACAAATAGAAAACAACAGATCAACACCTATTAGTTGGGGAGATACTCCAGATCACACGATATACAACCAAAATAACATAAACTTTGAAAAATTATTTACTTTTTGCGGGAAAAACGAGGCTGATGGAAAGGAAAGCGAAGAAGAAACAAGTGAAAATGAAGTTAATTAACCGTTCCAAGATACGATAAAAAAGTAGAAAGTGCAAATGCTATGTGCATTAATGACATTGGAAAATGATAGACTGCGGTCAGTGCATAAACAATTATTTTTTTACGTCTGTGTTAGATATGCTAGAATTTCAGCAAAAGTAACATGTTTTGTTCATGCTATTTGAAGGAAATGAAAAATTTTAAGAAAATGATTGGTATCGTGCTCGTGCAAGTGTGCATTAAAAATTGATTTCTAATTATACGTAACTACGTAGATTTGTATAGATAATTTAAGTACTCAGTCTGTTTTTTTACGTTTAAAAACGTTAAAAAATCGAATACCTACCTACTTAATTGAATCCTGACAACTCCACGAATTTGTGAAGAGCTTCTCCTTAACTCAAATGCAGCCTTATGTATAAAATCTTGTATTTTATATAAAGATTGTTTTTATTTAAATACTCCCTGAACTATACACTCATAGAAGGTTGTATCAATTATGATTGTATATATCGAAATTAAAAACTTTTATACGCATTATAAAATTTTATTGAATTAATGATACCTAATTAGGTAACCTATGGCAATAAAACTCAGTAAGTATGTTGCGATTGCGTAGAAATTCGATATATGAAATTCAAAATGTGACTAGGTTTTTGGTATAAGAATGAATAACGATTGGATACAGTATTACGACTATTACGTTACATACTGTTACATACAATAAACCTTCCTAATACCTTTTCACATTTAAAAAGAGCGCTCATTTTATTATAGACTAGCGGTCCGTCTCGACTTCGCACGGATCCCTTTTTTTTTTTCAAATTTGAATATAGCCTATGTCACGCACGAATAGTGTAGCTTCCAGTGAAAGATTTTTTCAAATCGGTCTATTTGTTTAGGAGCCTATTCAATCCAAACAAACTTTATTTATATTAGTATGGAAGTATAGACTCGTACGCCTTGTAGCGTGACCATTTTGTACGTAGTACAATTATCTTTTGTGCGTAAATACAGAATTTCTCCATCCGACCATTTGGACCACACCTAACATGTATGAATTAAATTCTGAATGCATATAGGTCTAGTGGTCACAGCTCACGACGAAACTTGCAAGGTTGCGGGCTCGGATTCAGTTAATCTTATGTACTTAGGTATGTTTATTCGTTGTCTAGTACCCATAGTACCTACAAGTTTTGCTTAGATTACCCAATCTGCAAAGCTTTGTAAATTTTCTACAAATCCATACTAATATTTTAAATGCGAAAGTAACTCTGTCTGTCTGTCTGTCTGTTACGCTTTCACGCTAAAACTACTGGACCGATTTAAATGAAATTTGGTACAAAGAGAGTCTGGAGCCTGAGAAAGGACATAGGCTACTTTTTAACCGACTGCAAAAAAGGAGGAGATCCACGCGGACGAAGTCGCGGGCAGAAGCTAGTAATATATAGTTAGGTATAGATATGTAGGTAGGTATGTAGATTTGTTCCGATTTTTTTTACAATCTTATGCAACAGTGAGTGGTAGGTAGGTATGTGACAGAAGCAAAATAAAAACATTAGTAAACCGTATCTTATTGTTTTATGGTCACATTAAGTACTTGCTGACCCTTTACAAAGGTGAGGCAACCACGGCACTGACCTGGAAAAACTTTGCAAAACCGTAGTTTTTTTACACAAAAAAAAAACGTTAATTTATGCGTGACAAATTGATTATAGTATTTGTTTAAACTTAAGTTTATTTGATTGGTAGAATATGAAATCTAGAACGCGTAATTAAGGCATATTATATAACTTACTACAGTACTTATTCTTAAATAGGTACTTATGAGTATATGTAGTAATTGTTAATAAGTGGGCGGTGATTTTATAAAAAAAAACTCTACCTAGAAGCCGGTGATTTTCAAAACTTGTACCTACCAATTTGGTAAAGGACCCTACACACACCAAAAAAAAAACAGATAGGTTAACTACACAGATTAAAAATAGATTCATATTTTAGGTTTAGTAATTATGGTAATTAGTTGGAAACAGTAATGGTGGTTTTAGTGAAGGTATTTATTTATTCACGGAAAAAAGCCCTTTACTACCTATATCTAGATTATAATTTGTAGTACAACAAAATTGTTAAGTACTTAATACTTTCTTCAAAGATTAATTTTATAGAAGAATTGTCTCTGTGCATCGGTCAATGCCCCCGTTGATTGCTCTAGACGCTTAAACGTCACTTCCTCTTATACCCAAACCCGTAATAATCATTAAAATACAATCATGTTTCTATTTAGGTTACACAAAAACTTAATAATGGTGCTTTTTTAGAAAAATAAAATTAGGTAAGTAACAAGTCTTATTCAAGAACTAAATTGCCTTAATATCACCTAGTGACGTCACGATTGCATGCCGTTTATCCTAGATTTGGGATTATAAATTTATTATGTGTCTATGCTAATCTATACTAATATTATAAAGAGGAAAGGTTTGTTTGTTTGTTTGGATTGAATAGGCTTGATAGGATTTGAAAAATTCTTTCACTGTTGGGAAGCTACTCTATTCCCGAGTGACATCCCTACTTCCCTACTAATATTATAAATGCGAAAGTAACTCTGTCTGTCTGTCTGTCTGTTACGCTTTCACGCTAAAACTACTGGACCGATTTAAATGAAATTTGGTACAAAGATAGTCTGGAGCCTGAGAAAGGACATAGGCTACTTTTTAACCGACTGTAAAAAAGGAGGAGTTCCACGCAGACAAAGTCGCGGGCAGAAGCTAGTAGGCTATAAAAAAAAGGGATCTGTGCGAACCCGGGGCGGACAGCTAGTAATAATAATAATATAATAAAGAGGAAAGGTTTGTTTGGTTGGATTGAATAGGCTCCAAAACGATTGGAACGATTTGGAAATTATTTCACTGTTGGGAAGCTAAACTATTCGTGAGTGACATAGGCTATATTAAGTTTTGAAAAAATAAGGATCCGTGCGAAGTAGGGGCGAACCGCTACCTAGTCTTTAATAATCTTGTATCTTTTTTCACTAAGACCGTGTGACAGTACGAACCCAGAATTTTCCATTAAATTTCTTACTTGTTTGCTTAGGATAAGTTTCAAATAAAAACAAAATTTCTACACAAAAAAATATTTTATTTGGCGAATTTTCAGACGAAAGGAACATTTTGTACAATTTTATCACCTACTTAACAACATTAATACCTATAGGTACTTAACTATAAAAAATGCAATTATATCAAAAATACTTATTAATATCAATTAACAATCAAATTGGTGTTTTATCGAAAATTTCGATAGATGGTACTACTTGTGTGTATAATAATCGGTAGGTATCTAGAAAAAAAATATCTAGATAGGTATTTTAAGTAAAAATATTTTGTGTGATATTTTCTTAATTATTTAAGTAATTATAGCTGCTCTTTCATATCGATATTAAATTTGCATCTAACGAAATTTTCTTAAACATTATTAGATGTCTAATTAAAATTACAGATTTAATATAAATCTTAATAATCAAATTGTATCATTAGGTATTTTATAACTAAACGCAAAATAAATCATTATAAAAAATTGTACTCAACAAAGTTTATTTTTAGTTTCATTTATTAATCATTAATCCGGCGATTTATCAGTTTCTAATTAAAGACATAAAAAAAAATATATATATTTTAGTGAGATACATTATTGTGATCCTATAAATATAAAAATCTATTAATATGTATTATTTCAAAATTCGGTGGATATTTAAGACAATTTTATTCCTAGCGGAATTTTAAATGACACGAAGAAATCAATTGAATTTGTGTTCACATTACAAAATTTCAAAATATGCTGTAGAATAACTAATGTTAACGCAAAAGCGATCGTTTTCTGTGTCTAACTCTTAACCTCGCCGCATATGCCCACACTCGCATTGGTTGTCACGAGCCGTGTGCGAGTGGTAAACTTGAGAGCAAATGCGGAGTTTGCTACTGCCCCATAGATTTTAAATACTGCCACTGACACACGGCTCGTGGCGGCCAATGCGATATGCGGCGGAGTTTAACGGCTGCACTATAATAGGGATAATGACTGGGTTAAGAAAATGTAATTATCTTTAGCCAATCAGTTAGACTATTAAAAAATATTGGGCACTTTTTGATAATCTACATGATGGACAGAAAACACAGTCATTATCATTATAACTAATTTATCGCAATACGTGTGTTTCTCTATTCTTCTCCATTTAACACAAGGATTTATTTCTCGTGATTTATGATAGAGGTTCTTCGGTGAAGTAAGCGTGCTCCAAGCAATCTAGCGCTGTCAGTCTTTTGGCCGGATCGAATACTAACATGCGCTGAAAATATACAAAAAAAATGTAAACAATTAATCCAGGAATATTAGTCAAATATGGACGAGAATCTCGAAATGAGAGAAACGCGGACACTCTACGAAAGGTAGGTTTTGAGAGTCTTAGAGTACCATAACCAGGGGGGTTTCACTCCGCCGTTCCGCCGCCGAGCTAACAATGCGTATCGGGTCTCCCCCAACTGGGGGCGAATCGTCAGTGGTTGCCGCGCAGTGGCCCGTGACGCACGCGCGCGCTTCTTACGCAGCTACAGTACCGACAACCCTATTCAGAACGTCTGACAAGGTGCGGAATAATGTCGACCTTCGCGCGGCGCCAGAGAGCTCAATGTCTACTGCTCGCTTACGGTCCGTTTGCTAATAATAATTATGTAGGCACATAAAAAGGCGGCATTTGTGAACATTAAAGCAGTGAAACTTCTGTACTTGTACTATTATCTATTCTGTGCCATAACAAAGGTTTATACAAATCTATAGCCGACTATCTTTCATTCCGAGGTGAAACCCTATTTTTTATGGACTATATTTACAATGGGCGACAACGATTTTAAACGCCACTATACTGAAAAGTTATAAAAGTTTTGTTTACTTTATATTTATATAGCTTTACATATTAATACTTACTTTATTTTATAATCATGTTATATGTTTTCTTCTGTTTTATCTACATGAATAGAAATGAATCACCGAAATACATTTACGTGCATAACATCAGTTCAACTGCACCAAATTGGATATTTTTTTTGTTTGTTATTGTCTGGACAAGATATGTAAAAAAAATTAAAAAAAAAAAGTGGTACCAATTTTGCCGGATAACTACTTTATATTAATTGATAGTAATTTTATATACTTACTTATATTTTTTTGAAAAGCAGTCACATCGTTAACGTTGAACGTTGGCACCTTGTCTAGGCCCCCTTATATTAGTAACCACTTACCCTTATTAGGTCCAGGGCGTGAGGTTGAATCCTAGGCAGGATATCAGCTAGGTCTTGGGGCGGGTATTCAGGAAAGTTATCGGCCACTATAGACACGTTCTCAGGCCATTCGTGATGGTGCGGACGACCAATCAATCTAGAAAAAAAAAGGCGCCATCTTGAAAACCAAGCTACCTCGTTGCTACTTATTCTAAAGCTAATGCTAAAGAATTTGGCCAAAATATCAAGATTGGTTTAACTTGTAGGTGATTGGAATGAGACAACTATTAACGGATTTAACTCGCGTATTTTTATTTTATATTATTTGCTGACGTTTCGGATTCTTTACAGTTTCCAAGCTTTTAGCGTTAGATTATTGTCAGCTCAGTCGTGCTACGATTATGGACTGTAAAGAAATCGCGAATACGCGAATTAAATCCGTTAATAGTTGTTTCATTCCAATATATAATAACCGCGAAGGCATCAGAAATTATTATGTAGGTGATTGATTGATAGGAGTCATAATCATCCTCACCTCGTTGCCAGCAGTTCTAACCTTAATTCCAAAATATCAGCTCGAAGCAAGCTTGGTTTAACAAACCTGAAGATATGATGAAGTTGGTCGGAGTCAGAGTTGCCTGGCAGGAGAGGTTCCCTCGTGTGAAGCTGGGCCAACACGCAGCCGCAAGACCAAACATCTACAGCTGTGTTGTATGAAGTACCTAGCAGCACTTCTGGGGGGCGGTACCATAGAGTTACAACCTGAAAAAAATATATGTTTGGACAATTATTCCCAGTAAAATTATATTAAAATGAAAAGATTCAAAATAGAAATTAAGGTCCCAATTGTCTCATAAATTGCAACATTAGTTCCAATTATTAGCTTATTTCTAGGATAAACACATCGCCTATTAATTTTCACAGGAACAGTAAAATGCCAATATGGAAATTGTTAAATATTTAATTATAATGAACTAGCGACTCGCCCCATTCACACGGGTGCTATAAACCTTCTTCTTGAATTACTCTATCTATTAAAAAAAACCTCATCAAAATCCGTTGCGTAGTTTTAAAGATTTAAGCGTACATAGGGACATAGGGATAGAAAAAGCGACTTTATTTTATATAGCTTCTGCTCGCGACTTCGTTCGCGTGGAACTCCTCCTTCTTTGCAGTCGGTTAAAATGTAGCCTATGTTCTTTTTCAGGTTCCAGATTTTCTTTGTACCAAATTTCATTTAAATCAGGGTCCAGTAGTTTAAGCGTGAAAGCGTAACAGACAGACAGACATAGTTCCTTTCCCATTTATAATATTAGTAGGTCCCTACTATGTAGTGTAGACTATGGGCCCATGTTAAAAAAATGATGGGTCATTTGAACCACCAGATGACCTATGTAGAACGATATAAGAGCATAAAATAATAAGATTTAGCATTGTGCCGTCACTTGTAAGCTGTCCAACTGAGTGCAGGTGAGAATTCAAAAGTACAGGTAGAGTGAGTACATTTTGGTCATATATTTTTGAACGGCATTGTTACCATCGATAGATCCATGAAAAATAATACTAAAACGCGTAGTGCCGTAAAAAAATGGTGATCCAAAAAGTCGGAATTTTTTTTTGATTTTCCGACAATTTCCAGGGTGAATTTGGTCATTTGATACAGTACGGCATCAGTTTCATACTATTTCAATACTGCTTCTAATCCATCATGCCCCAACGCCGTAAAAAAATCACGCGACAAGGGGAAAAAACCGAAGGTTGCAGCCCCCTCTCTTGCCGTGGTCCAGGGTGTGATTTGACACAACATCAAATTAATTTATTTCGAAAGTATTTTATGCATAGATAATATTTTTTCATATGCCGTACATTTTCGTTGGTTCAAAGGGGTGTGTAATGATCGATATAAAAATATTTAATATATTTTCTATTGATATATCAACATTTGATATAATTTCAAATAATTTCATTTGATATAATTTAATATAATCATTCATTGTGTATAATAAACGTTTGGTATAATTTTAAAATATATAAATTTATTTCGTATATTTATCGTTCGGTATAACGCTTATTTCTTATAAAGATTGTATGGTATAACGCTCATTTTATATACAAATCATAATGAATTATTAGCTGAATCTAACATTATTCTTGGAAATATACAATCATATATGAATGGGCAACCGCCAGAAAAAAGAAAATACATATGGAGCAACAAAAAGAATTGATAATATTATACTTAATCGAACGAAGGTGAATTTTTACGAGCAATTGCTTCAAATTTAAATCTAAAGTAATGTGCCTGGGATTTATTACTTACTTAATAATATATTTAATTTACTTTTGCACATTGTATTTTATTTACCTATCCTAACCTCCTTTTGTTACCCATTCGTTTTGGTAGGGGGACGCAGTTCAAACCTAACCTAACCTAAGTTTTTGATAGCAGTTCGTTTTGTGATTATGTCTCTAATACATTATATCAAGAATTATATTATACTAGCTTCTGCCTGCGACTTCGTCCGCGTGGAACTCCTCGGTTAAAAAGTAGCCTATGTCCTTTATCAGGCTCCAGACTTTCTTTGTACCAAATTTCATTTAAATCGGTCCAGAAGTTTTAGCGTGAAAGCGTAACAGACAGACAGACAGACAGAGTTACTTTCGCATTTATATATAAGATATGGTCTACATTAAAATGTACGGCAACATTTTTTCCTAATTTATTTATGTTAATACTATTTAAAACATGGGATACAATGTAGAAAACTGCTATATTTCATTAATTTATGATATTTAAATTTCTGCAATAATTTGCAAAATTTCAGTTTTTGTATTTCTCCATAACTTTTTTCAGAACAGTTTCTGCTGAACGGCAATACTATATAACAATTGTATTTTACAATATTATGTTAGAATAATAGTTCCCGTACAGGGTCAAATGAATTTACAGCTTTATAAATCAAGAATACGATGAAATTAAGATAATTATTGATATACATTCAAATGAACAATCATTTTTTGACGGCATTATTTTTAATAGTACTTTAAGTGCTAGATAATGTTGTGGAACCGAAGCCGTACTTTATCAAATCACCCCCTGGACCACGGCAAGAGAGGGGGCTGCAACCTTCGGTTTTTTCCCCTTGTCGCTTGATTTTTTTACGGCGTTGCGGAATGATGGATTAGAAGCAGTATTGAAATAGTATGAAACTGATACCGTACTGTATCAAATGACCAAATTCACCCTGGAAATTGTCGGAAAATCAAAAAAAAATTCCGACTTTTTGGATCACCATTTTTTTACGGCACTACGCGTTTTAGTATTATTTTTCATGGATCTATCGATGGTAACAATGCCGTTCAAAAATATATGACCAAAATGTACTCACTCTACCTGTACTTTTGAATTCTCACCTGCACTCAGTTGGACAGCTTACAAGTGACGGCACAATGCTAAATCTTATTATTTTATGCTCTTATATCGTTCTACATAGGTCATCTGGTGGTTCAAATGACCCATCATTTTTTTAACATGGGCCCATAGTCTAGTGATTTAGGGTATACATACCACGCTAGTGAGTTTCATTTCTGCGTCATATGTCTTGGCCAGGCCGAAATCCGCTAACTTGACGCGGCCGGCGCTCGTCACCAGCAGGTTGTGCGGCTTTAGGTCGCGGTGCACGATGCGGTGTGAGTGGAGGAAGTCCACACCAGATAGAATGTCGAATGACATACTCTGAGGGGAAAAGAGCGGTATATCAGCCTTTGCGCCACGTGAATGATTAGGTGTGACCAAGGGCGTGCATTCCATATAGGCACAGTGCCACTAATGTATAGAGTGCCTACCCTGGCGCAAAACTTGCGCTTCCCCACTGCACGCGTCTGGGTGTGACTGATAAACTCAATTGATTTGTAATATTGTGAATAATTTCTGATGCCTTCGCATTTATTACACATTGGAATTTCTAAAGTCGTGCTACAATTATGGAAACTGTAAAGAATTCGGAACGTCAGCAAATAAAATAAAATACGCGAGTTAAATCTGTTAATAGTTGTTTCATTTCTATTTGTAATATGTTAATTGATGGTATTACACTAGGGACCACATAACCTCAGGGTTGTCATCGTTCTGAGGGGGGAAGAGTCATCCAGTTCTAAAGGTCTTCAACCCCAAAATCATTTATCTTTTCCAAAAAAACCATTTTGATACAAATTTCCTTGACCAACCCACACCATCCCCTTTTATAATCTTTGCAAAAGACCTTTTTTAATGATACACTCTCTTAAATTGGGTTGAGTATAGACAAGTTGTGTGCCTTACCCTTATTCTATGGTCTGGCAGTGGTCCCGGAGCTCTCTTCAGGTAAGAGTCCAGGTCTTGCTCAACATGTTCGAACACGAGGAACAGCACCAACTGCTGCTCTCGGGAAGCTGTACTACCTCCGTGACAAACATCTAGTAGCCTGTAATTCATATAAAAGAATGTATTGTCACTTTTCTTGCAATACAAACACCTAATAATTAAATAAACTACTGGTCTTTTATCCTAATCCTTACTTCCTAACTAATATTAAATGCGAAAGTAACTCTGTCTCTCTTTCACACTAAAACTATTGAATTGATTTAAATTAAATTTGGTACAATGATGGTCCAGAGCCTGAGTTAGGACATAAGCTATTTTTGATTGCAAATATAGGCTGCCTAAATTACTAATTCAAAGCTGGCAGTAGTCTAACTATGAAGCAGGCTAGTTTAATTAAAAAAAATAGTCATACCAGGAGAAATAAGCCTCAATGATAGTTTATTGGTAACAAAGTAAAACAAAAATAATTTATATAAAATGATATGAAAGCTATTTGCTATTTTCCTGGTAAAAGACATAAGTTAAGCTACAAATAGCAATTTTTTTTTTTAAAATATCCACACAGTAAGTTTCTAAAAATAATGATAATAACTGCCAGACAAGATTCAAGGACTTCCTTGAACATTGTGAAACTTGTCCTTAGGTACCTCACAATATTGGGATGTCTATAAGCCTCTAATTGTCTCAGTAGTGCTATCTCTCTCAGTGTAGACAGCGGGATCCCGTCTGCTGTCAATGCCACTTTGACCTTCTTCATGGCCACAATCAGACCTCCATTGTGGAGATCCCTTGCCTTGTATACAGTTCCGTATGCTCCTGGAATACAATGGTATTATAAAAAATAAGCACATGGATACATTCTCTTAGTGAAAAAAAGAATTGAGCTATTTTTCAATTTAGAACTTAAATGGCAGTAACAACAGCTTTTTTGTTCATTTGTTGCTCTTTTGTTCCAAAAATGCATTTTAATTAATTTTAAATTGTAAAAAATATAACATCTCAATGCTCATACAAACTTTCTTGGGTGAAAACTATTGACTAAGAAAAATGTTTTAAAAATAGGTAAAATACTTTTGTATTTACGTAAATAAAAAATGGTTTCATAAATAGTGTAAAAAGATTGCAATCTAAATCTAAGCTAATTGGACTATGACTAAGTACAAAATAATCAGATGTCCTACATAATCTTAATGAAAATTTAATTACTTGAAGAAAAGTTCGCAATTATATCTAATCAAAGTATCCATCTCACTTGTATACCCGATAAGTATTTTTTAAAATATCTTTGCGACGCAGTTATTTACAATAATACCTTAACTTTTCAAATAATTGCGCGAAAGATGTCATATATAAAAAACCGGCACATGGTTTAAAAATAGGTTATATTTTAAAAAGATATTTTATTGAAAAAGTTTACTCCCAATACCTGTGCCAATGACATTGAGTTCCTCATATTTCTTGGCTGTTTGAAATAACCCACTAACGTCACTTATGGATGCCAGAGACGGTGCTTTTGATGTACTGCTACTCGCAGACAAATCCGACATCTTAGCACTTTTTCAAGATCACTTTTTACTTATAATAAGCACTTAATACTTATAAAAAATATCACAAAGCGCTCCACATAGCATCTACTTGACTTAATCACTGTATTAATCAAATTATTTTGCCTTATTTTACTTAAAAACTACTTTTAAAGTTTGTTGTATTGTTTGGCATTGACTGTAAACTTTACATGAAGTCGAGAGGACGGGTGTAATCAACGAAACGAACACCTGTCGTGGAATACAACAAAATTAAAATACTCGACTACTCGTAACCTGTGTAAGCCAGTCTCGACTTTTTAATTTAGTCGTATTGCTGACATCTGTTAACTGTTTTTGTTGACGGTTTTTTTACTGTACATGCTGCCATCTTGTATGTAGTAGCCGTACTCTCATAAATGTTACTTACTACATTTTACTATCGAATATATAGATGGCAATAGTTTGTAAAAATGTAAAATAGTAAGCCGTATTATAAAGATTCTTACTAGGTAGGTACTTTAATTTGTATAAACCCATGTAGCATGAGAAATATATGTTACTAGCTTCTGCCCGCGACTTCGTCCGCATAGAACTCCTCCTTTTTTGCAATCGGTTAAAAAGTAGCCTATGTCCTTTCTCAGGTTCCTGACTGTCTTTGTACCAAATTTCATTTAAATCGGTCCAGTAGTTTTAGCGTGAAAGCGTAACAGACAGACAGACAGAGTTACTTTCGCATTTATAATATTAGTAAGGATAAGATAAGTAATTAATGACATTATAAAGTAAAAAAAAAATATTTAAAACAATGTCGATTAGATTTACAGGACAAATAAAGGATGTAATAGAAAAAAAAATGTAAAAATACAATTTAAAAAAAACAATACTTTACCTACTGAAAAATACAAAGAAATCAAAGAAAAGAAATGCAGAAAAAAAATGAAGAAGACACACTTGTAAAGGCTTACTGGCGCTATTCAGTAGGATTCACTGTAATATTTATTTATTGTAAAAATAGGTATAAACTTATTAATGCAAGTATTTCTAACGTTACCATTATCCCGGATAACTTACTTTCTTCATGAATATTATTTTACGCACTGTAGTTTAATGACTAAAAAAAGTCCCTTTCTAAAATGTAGCATTTGTCATTTTTTATTTTTAAATATAAATGCCTACAATTACATAATATTATGAAGTCGCAACCAAACATCGCAGCTAGGTAATTAAATAACTAGGTATGCAAATAAAACAAAAAATGTGTAACAAAAAGGACAATGCCGGGCTCGTCCGGGATTTGAACCCGGGACCTCTCGCACCCGAAGCGAGAATCATACCCCTAGACCAACGAGCCATGTGCATAACTTGTGAAATTAAGTTTCTTATAACACAATTGATGACGTATAATAGATTGAATGGAAATTAAAATTAGAAAATGCTAGCAATATCCATTTAATACCTATATAGCATTTAAACATTTTTATTTCACAAATTGTTTAACGTTATATATTACCAGATGCCGGAAAGTCTAAGAAAGGAAAGAAAATCAATCTTCAGACAATAATTTTATCGGTACCTACGAGTAGGTACTTGTAGGTACCGATAAAATTCTTGTATATATAGGTAAGTACTTACTTATTTAATTTTATTGCATTCAATCGTCCCCAAATTCCTTGTATCACCGGTTATATAAATACATACCTACCTGTTATATTAATATTTCTAATTCCTTTGTGGGCGGTTTTTTAAATTATTGTACCCTTTTGCCGTCTGAACAAATTTTAATATCCGTTAGAATTAAACTACTATAACGGATTAAACGAGGGTTTATTTTTTAGCTGACGTTTCGAAAACATTACAGTACCCATAATCAATATGCCGACTTAGTGTTTCGCACCTACCAATGTGTAATAACCATGATAGCATCAGAAATTATTATCCATGGCTTTTATTTTTATTTTTAGTGTAAGTATACCTACCTATATAGGTAAGTACATAATATTAATATTATAACGGTCCAACAAAATTAAACGTTCTTATATTTTAGTATTAATTAATTCTATTAATCAAGAAGTTAAAAGATTTTTAAAAAGGTTTCGTATATTATGTAGGTAGTTATTCTAAAGCGAGCAATTTTGCATTTTCTTCTATGTAGGTACTTACTTTTTAGTATTTTTAACATTTTTGATAGCTGATTTATATGCTTTAACCAAAAATAATACTTATCGACTCAAGTATAAGAAGGAAAATGGATCGCGGCGTTTTAGAAAGTTGACGCGGGAAAAAAATACCGCTACATGACACCCTATGGCTGTCTCTCTCGGTTGAGTTTCATTCGTATACTCTGTCCCTCTCTGCCGCACTGTTCGGTAGAATGAATTTTCGAACGAAGCCAGTTGCGTGTATCCACCACTTGCGCGCGCATGTTTTAAAAAATGGCCCACACTAACGCGAAATAAACAATTGAAATTCTTTTTTATTGTAAAAACTTCGGTTTAAACGAAATAAGTGTTACTTCTACTGTGAATATTGGTGCGGTTTTTGTAGTTTATTTTAATTTACTAACAACGTGCGTATACGTGTGAGAATAAATGTGAAAGTTGTGAAAAGAAAACAGTGTACGTTTTTTTGCAAGTTCATCCTACTTTTTTATTTGGACAGCTGTTTTTTTGATGAGATAATTTTATAATTGGAGGGTGAGCATTTTTTTTTGTTGTTTATATTAGAAGGTGCAAGATATTTCGTTTTCAGTTTTATGTGTATTGTAATGTGGGTAGTTGTTGGTATGTTTTAAGTTTCCTATTATCGTACTATATTACATACTTACTCTACATAAGTAGGTAGGTATTATCTTTCAGTCTTGTACAGGCAGAACTTCTCAAACTTTTTTGCCCATCGCCCACTTAGCCCACATCTTTTCCAAAATTCTTTAACGCCCACTTAAATACAAAAGAAACAAAAGAAAACAATTAGATATAAAAGAAATTATAAGGTGCGTAGGTACTTTTCTATTTATAGTGTTACGTAGGTACTCTAACTAAAATCCGGTTAGGTACCTTATAGGATTAGGTAAACTAAGTACATATTGACCTTTGAATGAAATTTGAAATGAATCCTATCTAATGGTACTTATTTAAGAAAAAATGTAAATTTTGCTAAACTGAATGCCCAACATAATAATATAGGGTTGGGTATTTTTTTCATTTAGGTAGGTATATAAAATGTGATCAATAATAGACATGATTTACCTTTTATTAGGCAAAGCAATTAAGGATTTTAACTTATTACCAACTTAAGTATGTACTATAAAGACCTAAATTACGAACGCCTTCATTTTAAAATGCGTCTTACTTAGGTACCTATATTTTTGTTTTGAAAATAAACAAAACAAATGTATCTAAGACACAATTTTTAATTAGGAGGTGACTTGTGTGACAAACTCAGACTTTTCTATATCTATAGGTAGGTACTAATATTAGGTATCTATAATAAAGAGGAAGAGGTTTGTTTGTTTGTTTGGATTGAATAGACTCCAAAACAACTGGACCGATTTGAAAAATTCTTTCACTGTTGGGAAGCTACACTATACCCGAGTGACAGGCTATAGAATATCTTGAAAAAAATTAGGGATCCGTGCCAAGCCGGGGCGAACCTCTAGTATAAACTTATATAGAAAAGTCGACTCAACTTACCTGCCCATATAATGTACTTAGTCAAAAGTCCATATCTCGGTCAACTTCCCAAGCAACAAAAAGTAATTATCTCAACTATTATGGTACATGTAACCATGACTGTACATATCTATCCATCACTTTTGTCCGTCCGTCTTCCCACAGTCTGTTATTTTCTACCTATTTAAGGCCGCGCTGCTTTTGGCTTCAAAAATATCTGGCGGCACGGTAGTGCATCCGCCAAGTCGAGCATACGATAATCAGTTGCCTAGTTTTTTATTTTTTTTTATTTATGTTGGTTTAGAATGGATCAATAACTAGGTACTTACCTAAATAAATTTAAGGGAATATACACAAT
This sequence comes from Polylopha cassiicola, assembly GCA_038024825.1. Taxonomy (NCBI): domain Eukaryota; kingdom Metazoa; phylum Arthropoda; class Insecta; order Lepidoptera; family Tortricidae; genus Polylopha; species Polylopha cassiicola. Next base: position 5,143,817 of record CP149044.1, on the reverse strand, counting down.
ATATACTTCTGTTGTAAGGGCACTTCACAATAAAATACACTGTAAAATTGTAAGCTGTTTTCCAATCAAGTCACATCTAAATTAACTTATGAAATAGTTATAGATCTCCTGTCAAATCTAAATTGTCAATTATTACAATTAAATAAAACAATGCTAGAAGGAGACTTGACAAGTCAATGAAAACCCCTGCTGCTTAAACCTAATTAGGTTCACAAAGTACTGTGCTGTAAAGTTTTTATCTATTTTTTAAACGTCTAATAAATATTTTGTGGTGTCATTTAATAGTTATTTCCCTTAAGCTAGGCACGCAGTCCGCTAGGTAACCGGTTCAGTGCCGGGTCCATCCAGGTCAGTAGAACCTCGCCCTTGAGCAATACATACATACATACAAACATGCACGTCTACGGCTATCGGTTGGAACTTGTTCAAGTGAAAACCCATTAAGAGTACATATTTTTTGCCCTACACTTATTATAAATATTAATAATGCGATATGAAAATCTTAATCAAAATGTTAATTTAAATAAAGTTACCTATTCAGTCTGCTATTGCTTTCCTTTTAAAGTGCAAGTATCTATATAATATTATGGATTCAGTTGGTTATCTACATCTCATCTTTTTGAACATGATATACCTAACCATGAAAAAGGAAATAAGTAATTTCAGTAAGTACCTAATTTGTATTATTATTATATATATATATCCAAGTTTTCATACCTCTATTTAAAAAAAGAATTATCAAACGCTGTTTATAAAATAACTAGCTTCTGCCCGCGACTTCGTCCGCGTGGAACTCCTCCTTTTTTGCAGTCGGTTAAAAAGTAGCCTATGTCCTTTCTCAGGCTCCAAACTATCTTTGTACCAAATTTCATTTAAATCGGTTCAGTAGTTTTAGCATGAAAGTGTAACAGACAGACAGACAGAGTTACTTTCGCATTTATAATATTAGTAGGGATAAAACAAAAATAAATCTTATAATCAGTAATCCTACGCGTAAATCTATAACCTGCTAGAAATTATGCCAAATAACTTGGCTACCGTTCAACTAATCAGGACAAACCATCAATTTCTTCCATACACTAATTCATAAATGTCAAAAGAACATAAAACAACCCGCATAGTATACCATTCAAACAACAAAAGTGAAAACCAATAACTAAACTGTAGTAAAATCAGACCAAGCTAGTAAGTACTTACACTGGAACTAGATAACCTGGGCCGCTTTTAGTAATCTAGGCTGGTAGATTGCTAGGTTTCATTTTCTCACAGGAATGCCTAAGTATGTTGTTATAAACCTAGGTTATAACCGTAGACTATAATTTGCGCGTATTGCAGATTATTTTATATGCATATGGCAGAATATTGAATCTAAAATATATATACCTTTATACTAAGTATAATACTATAAAATAAGTCATAGTGTACAATAGTAAGTAAGTATCTTTTAATAATTTCTGATGTCTTCGCGGTTATTTTACATTGGAATTAAACAACTATAGGCGGATTTAACTCGCGTATTTTATTTAATTGGCTGACGTTTCGGAGCCTTTACAGATTCCATAATCGTAGCACGACTGAGCTGACAATAGGCTCCGGAACGTCAGCCAATAAAAAAAATACGCGAGTTAAATCCGTCTATAGTTGTTTCATTCCAATATTATCTTTTATTTAGCAATTCATAAAATAGCGAAAGTTGCATTACGGTGTATTTTTAATTTTAAGTCAAATCGCATTACTTACATAATATTTACCTATCTATTTTATCTCATTATAATATTTATTTGACGACGTAGTTAAATTAATTTCTAAAAAATCTCATAATTATTATATAATTTTCTTAGAGAATTGCGTCATAGTAATAATAAAATTGAGTGTTTCATACTTAATTTTAATATTTTCTAAACGGTTTACATATTATTATTATTTATATAACACATAGCAAATTAATAGACAGGTTTCAAAAAGTTCATCGAACCAAACGGTTCGTTAACATTATATACTTAAACAAGTTTTTTTTAGGTGTTAGTTTTTCTTCTTTTACCAGAATAACTGTTATATCGTCTGTAATAAAATAGGCAGTTAATAAGTAGGCACCTAATACAGTCTTATTAAAAACATGATCATAATAACGGTTTTATAAAATAATTTTGGCAGTCTACATTCTGCATTGCCCAGGTAGCTATGTTAGTGATTAGTCCCAAATAATTTCACATTCATTCGATCATAAATGAAGAAAAAGAGATCATTTTTATAAGGCTTCTAACTTCCTCCTCATGTCACTCATTTTCACCTGCCGCGTTCAAATAAAACCTAAAACCACCTCTTGGGCTCACTTGTCAACTTATACTTGTTGTCTTAAATCAAGATAATATTTTATGACAAGATAAAGTATCATCATCATCATCATCAGCCCATCGCAGTCCACTGCTGGAAATAGGCCTCTCCAATTGCACGCCACTTTGCTCTAAAGTATATTCCGAAGTAATATCTAGTTACGATGTGTACTTAAACTTATTAAATTAATCAAATTAATTACAAATATTGGAGGTATTGCTCTACAGATAACATAACCTAGGTGAGCAAAGTATGAAACGTGTGTGGACTCCGGCCTGCCAGAAATTCTAATTTGTCACACCACCATCCGTTTGCAATATAAAATTATTTTAGATATACTTAGATATATTATGTAAACCAGTCATATTGATAAAAATACGAAAATATAAATATTTTGTCTCATAATATAATTAACTAGGTACCGGCCCCGGCAGGAGTCGTCCTGCCCGTCCGATTGTTTCGTCAAAGATCTGTCAAAGTCTTCTGTCACTTCATAAGGCTTCATATTTTCCCCGTTTTTTACACATTTTCCACTATTTCTTCGCTCCTATTGGTCGCAGCGTGATGTTATATAGCTTAAAGCCTTCCTCGATAAATGGTCTATCCAACAAAATAATAATTTTTGAATTCGAACCAGTAGTTCCTGAGATTAGCGCGTTCAAACAAACAAACAAACTCTTCAGCTTTATAATATTACTATAGATACCTATACTTACTTAGTTTACGTTAATATTCAAGTACCATTTACCGGCCATCTTGAAAAAAGTAAGCCTCCACTCTCTAATGTAAATAATAAATATCATTGCTGTATTTTACACCTATGTGTGCGTTATTACACTTAATTGTCACATACAGAGAATTACCAGAAGAGTTGTATTGTTTCCTAACTTTTATTGTTTTATTATCTCATAATTATTTCATTTCTCGTACATACATACATAGCCATTTGCCCATCCAGTTACTGTTGTAGATGGAGGAAGGTCTTGAAATTATGTAGGTAGATGATGTCTTTATAATTCGAATATTGAGAATTAATAGTACAAGCCAAGAATTGTTTTATTAAGTAAGCACTAAATATCGTATTAAAAAAATCTTTAGGTACTCTTTTATAATTTAGTACATTTTGTAATTTAATAAATAAGGTAGGTAGTTTGCATAGCTGTATTCTAATCACTTTAGCATAAGACTATTGTTAGCTCAGTCGTGCTACTATTATGGAATCTGTAAAGAATCCGAAACGTCAGCAAATAAAATAAAAATACGCGAGTTAAGTCCGTTATTCAATACATAGTTGTTTCATCCCAACGTGTAATAACCGCGAAGGCATCAGAAATTATAATAATAGTTTACTCTTGTTGTGAGAAGCAACATGCGTACAGTCTATTCCTATTAGGTATTTTGAAACGTGAAGTTTAATAAGAAATTCGAAAGAATCGGATAAAACTCACAACGTTAGCGTATTTCTTCAAAGCACGTATATATAACGGCAGGTGCCGGCGCGACCTACATATACCGTACGGTTCATTCAAGAATCAAGACGCAAGTAACGACGTAACTGAACTGTCTAATTCTATAAATTAACCAATAAGCGTATATATAAAACTTTGTGAAATTATATAGTTACTTAGATTTTTTTTATAAAATTAATTTAAGTGGGCAAATGAACAAAGTTTAGGAAGAACAGGTAATATATATACATACTTATATAATTAACTAGCTGTTCGCTCCGGCTTAGCACGGATCCCTTTTTTTTAACCTATATAACTCGGGAATAGTGTAGCTTCCCAACAGTGAAAAAAAATTTCAAATCGGCCCTGCCGTTTTGGAGCCTATTCAATCTAAACAAACAAACAAACCTTTCCTCTTTATAATATAACCTAGATTAAGTATATGAGCTTTTTTAGCTTTGAGTTTTATATTCAAAAGCATTAATGAACTCGGTACCTAATTAATATTTTTAATAAAATTGCCACAATGTTATTTTATTTTTAACTAGCGACCCGCCCCGGCTTCACATGGGTGCTATAAACCTTTCTCTTGTGTCACTTAATGAATAGTAATTCTTCATAAGGCTTCATATTTTTCCCGTTTTTTACACATTTTCCACTGTTTCTTCGCTCCTATTGGTCGCAGCGTGATGTTATATAGCCTAAAGCCTTCCTCGATAAATGGTCTATCCAACAAAAAATAATTTTTGAATTCTAACCAGTAGTTCCTGAGATAAGCGCGTTCAAACAAACAAGCAAACAAACTCTTCAGCTTTATAATTTTATTTAATATTTAAAGTGCACAATAAGTAATTACCTAATGACAGGTAGGGGTCCGAACTAGGGTCAACATTGTCTATTCAATGATCAATCATAACTTTTATTAAGTTCCTAGGTACACTGATTTACAAATTAAGTTAAACTGGAAATTCAGTGCTTGAAGCATTTTGTTTGTCGTCATTATAATCTCATTGCCTAATGGATTATTTTCTAAGCTGCTATCATTCTCTGAATCACTCACGGATGTCCTGAATGAGCAACCGACTAGTTGCAGAATCAGTTGGGCAACAAATCGGGTAGGACCGCTTGTGCAGTCAACAATGTGAGCTTAGATTTGTATTAGTAACAAGTTTTTTAGATGTTAGATTGCGTTATAATCTTCTATAGGTAGAGGTAGGTATAATAATCTTACATATAATAAAACAGTAGAAACCGCGTGTCTGTACAATTGAAATTTTTAACAAAAAATGGGTATGGGCAATAATAAAAGAGTAACAGAACACAAAAATGATTTTTTAGATTTTCTTATCTGTCTGTCTGTCTGTCTGTATGTATTTGCTAATCTTGAAAACTACTGAACAGATTTTGACGCGGCTTTCACTAATAGATTAAGCTCTTCCCTGAGCAACATATAGGCTTTGTTTCATCGAAATCGGATGTCAAATAAAAAAGATATCGTCTTTTAAAGTTTAAAGGTAATTTTTCTATAGGAGATTTTATAGTTACACAATATAGTAACAGATGGCGCCTCAAGGCATTTAAAACGCGCTATAGCTTTTTCTCTGAAAAGAACTGTCTCAGAACAGTAGACAAGCGAAAAGACAGCGGATGAGTAGATCCCAAGAATCGAATGACGAAAGGCACCTCTTAGTGTTAATCGAGAAAAAAAATCACTTAATCGCCTCTCGGAAAGTTCCTCTCAAAGGGAGTCTCGACTAAATACTGATCGTGAACGTCATTCGCTATCTCGCGCCTTGGAGTCTTTTCCAGATAGGGAGTCTGTGTGTTCCGGCTAATCTATGGAACAGCTGGACTGATTTGGACGGGACTTTCACTGGCAGATAGCTTATGTAATAAAGAGTAACTCATTTTAGAAAAAAAAACTTTAATTATCCATACTTATGTCCCAGTACTTAAATTCCACGCGGACGAAGTCGCGGGCACAGCTAGTATATAATAAAAGGAGAAGCTGACTTAATGACTTACATATCAACGCCAGGGTCTGAGGGTTGCAACCTTGAGATTTTGCACAGGGGTTTCTTTTGTAATGTAGGGTAAGAAAGGATCTTTGAAAAACGGGGGAGCTTATAATACGCAGTAGAAGTCGCGGGCAGGAGCTAGTTAGTTTATAATATATGTTTTATCCCTGGAATTAAAGCAGTTTCGTTTCAACTTTGTATTATCTCATAAAAGGCTAATTAAAGGGAATGTTTTTTTTAATCGTAATGTGGCCTATTCAAAAGATAGTAATTTTTATCAAGAGGATTTAAGTTATAAAAATATCTTCTATCCCAGGCCACAGGGCAGAGGGCAGGTCACCCCCCCCCCCCCCCCCCTCCACAGCATCCGTCATTGAGAGCTCTATTATCATATTTCATACAAACGGTTCTTCATAAGTTCCTATTATTGCTTGTTCGTGATTCAAAAGATTTAAGAGGCTGTAAGTTGTAACCCAAAATTCGCGACCTCAACACCAAAAAGTCCACAAACAAATCCGCGATGAATCACACCGGATGCTATATCTAGGTGACAGTTGGGCAACGGATCGACGTAACACAACCAGTAACCAGTAACGTCTCGCGCGTCATTGTTGTGGTGTAACGTTGTTGCATTCTGGGGTTTCACACTCTTATGGGTTACACACACATGGTGAAAGAGCCGAAGACGTCAATGACCTTTGCAATCTATAGGTATATAATTATATATCTACTAGCTGACCCAGCGAACTTTTTGAGATTTTTTATTTAAAAATAGGGGTTGATGGTAGAAAATGAAAATTTAAGGTTGTATGTATTTAATGCTAAATCTTAAAAAAAATATATCCAAAAATTTAAAAAAGAAACTTTGAGGTAGACTTTAATTTGGTTTGAAAAATAGATGTGAGACCACTAGTACGAAATAAAAACACATTTATAGGTACATCCTTTTAACTAAATGTTAGTGTAGATATTGGCCATATTCTGCTTTGTTTAATTTCAAATTAACTTACATATACTACCAGATGGCTTATTTCCTACTGGTCAGTGGACAAATACCTAATTAAATCGGTGTATTACTAACCTCTGAGGTACATGAAGTTGCTAATTTAAAAACGAGGATGCCTAACATCCTTCATCCTGTTATGAAGCTGGTAAGAAGAAATAAACCTAAAGAAGAAAGAAAGAGAATACCTACATCCTTATTGTCTCCGTAACTCCTCTATTCCCTAATCATCGTCAAGGTCATATTACGGACTTGATACAACATTCCTGGGCGTACACACAACTTCACAATTTAACATACAGTTATTTGCTCGGTTGAGTGAGCGAATTATAAAGTGGCCATAAGATTGTACAAAGAATTATAGATTACTGGCCGTGCTAGTTTTTCTCGGGGCTTACAGTTAATAGATTTATTTTTAGTTCGGTTTAAATTTCGGAAATAAAATTACAACAGATCAATCTTTGTGGGGTTTGAGAAAATAACGAACACAGGATTTTCTTGCAGGGTATGTTTTACTGAAATAGAATTTATTCAGCAAATTGACTTAATTACCACACTTTCTTCTTAGTGAGATACCACCTCTCTGGTATATACTGGCCACACCTAGCAAATAATACGCAGTTCAAGACTGATAGTTTCATAACTAGACAGCGTCTATGTTTATCTGTATTGTACTAAAGCGATAACTCCTGGATAGTAGGCTGCACTGAAAGTGGCGCAGTGGCCATTTCAAGTGAAGTCTACAAACGGCGCGTGCGCAACGCGCATGCCACTGTTAAGTATGTGTTTATTATTCAACGCGACGCCGGCATACTTATCGACAGGCAGTTGTTATTTGACCTCAATATTGTATTCGCATGCAGGCAGGTGACAGGAGTCCGGAACGTACCCAGCAGAGGAGAAAATATATCTTAAAATAAAAGTACGTTTAGGAGAAAATGATAATGTTGATACCAATGATACGATAAGCACAATGTACTTAAATGCCTTTAGTACAGTAAGCGCCAGAGATATCTGACCCCGTCTACTTAATATTATGATGTTTACCTAAAATCGTATTAAGTAGACGGGGGCTGAGGCTTACTGTACATTGATTCTTAACCTTTTTAGGTCCGTTACCCTTATGACGTAACTAGGGTCACTGATTTTACCCCTCCCAACGACGATGACGTGACGTCGACGCTGTTTTGCTTAGACTTGTCACTTTGAAATTTGATGTTCGAGACTACTCCCAGCTGATGGTTACCCCGCGAAATACAAGTTTTACCCCCGCGGGGGTAAAAGATAATTACCCCTTGGTTAGGAACCTAGGCTTTAGTAACATAAAAATACCCGAATAAAAATATATACTTACCTAGTGAATTTTACCTTCTAGTTCTTTAACCTGTGATGACTGATGACGTAATTTCGCGCAATCATAAATTCGACTCGCTTGCTACTTTCTTTAAAAGTTTTATAACTCCTTAAACTACAATCAGACTGTATTGTTACCTATTAAGTTTGTTGATTAGAGTAGGTAGTTTGCTAGATTTTTTATGGGAAACATTCCCGTTGAGAATATTCCGTATACCAAGATATGGAAAAATTCCCTAATTGTCATGAACATAATTTTATTTGTTTTCGTATCAACTTCCATAATTCGCAATCTCTTAAAATGCGGGACATAATTATTTATTCTTTTGTTTCAGAACAAATGTGAAACCAAACTGAAAGTGAAGTGATGATGTGTCAGAGATAAAGTGATGGACCATAGAGAACTGTTAAGTGTGAAACAAGATGGCCGCGGGCGCGAGAAAATGGCGGATCCGCCGCCTCGGAGCGGTGCTGTTCGCTATATTGTTACAAGTTGTTAATGGTAAGTAAAAATATATATTTTCAGACTTATTCCAGGCTCACCATGAGCTAAGTATGGCCAGACTTAATTCGTAATTGCCTATAGTCACTAATCTTTCGAAACAGAAATAAAATCGATATTATTAGGTTTTAATGGAAAATTAACATTGGAATGAAACAACTTTAACGGAATTGACTCGCGTATTTTATTTTTTTGGCGTACGTTTCGGAAAAAGGAAAATTAACAATTAAACAAAACTGAATTTAAACAGGTTGATGGGATGACAGTTAAAATAAGAGATATAAAAGAGTATGTTTGACTAAGATCGTCGGTCATATTTAAATTAAATTTAGGCTCATTCCGAGATATTTTTTATTGGGTCGTTGGTTAATGCCTTACAGACACATTTTTTACCTATAAACAAGTTCGTGGGATGAAAATTTGAATGCGTTACTTAGAAAGATGACTAGCAACAATAGTTCAGTCGAAATCAAGTTTGAGTGTTCTGCATATTTAACAGTAGGTATTCTAGTAAATTCATCTAGAAATACTCTATATTTTACTATTGTCGTCCTAAAGTTTGTACCTACACTAATGTATTTTTTTTTAATATTAATATAATATAGACATTATTAGTACACACGCAGTATACATTCATTTAATGTTATAATTTAAGTGTATTGCGATCACGAGATCAGTAAATTCTTTAAAGGATTGTTTAGAATAGAACATAGTCCTACTACTATTATAAAGGCGAAAGTTTGTAAGTATGGATGTATGGATGTTTGTTACTCTTTCACGTAAAAACTACTAAATGGATTTGAATGAAACTTTACCACAATATAGCTTATACACCAGAATAAAGATATAGTGTAAAATACTAATCATACGCAGACGAAGTCGCGGGCAGAAGCTAGTATAAAATAAAGTCGCTTTTCGCTGTCTGTCTGTGTATGCTTAGACCATTAACACTACAATCGATTTTGTTGCGGTTTTTTAATAGATAACGTGATTCACGGGGAAGGTTTATATGTATAATACATTCTTACTCCTGTCGAAACTGGGGCTGGTCGGTAATAATAAATATATCCCTATATTATTTAACACTAGCTTCTGCCCGCGACTTCGTCTGCACACGATGAGTATTTATTTAACACCATATCGTTACAAAATATAGCCTACCTATATGTCAATCTGATGTATAAGCTATATTATTGTAATGTTTCATCAAAATCCATTTAGTAGCGTAAAAGAGGATATAAACTATATTATTGTAAAGGTTCCTCAATATCCATTCTGTAGTATTTGCGTGAAAGAGGAACACACATACATCCATACATCTATCCTTACAAAGTAACGTTTATAATATTAGTAAGGATTCGCGGAAGTTCTTACCTTACGGTACCCAAAAACCTCCGAACCGCATCCAAGGACGCTCGGGCGTTGCCTCGGTTGCTCCTAAGCTATTTGGGTAACGGTCATATGGTCAATTTGAATATTTGATATTAAGAAACCGGTCTCGTGATAGACAAATTCAATTATGTTTAAAATAGGAAACTGTCTGGACAGGAAAAAGGTAGCTTTCAAAGGCGTACTTTGGCGAATGTTATTGATGTGGAGTGCAATCAATCGATTTTAAAAGCAGAATGGTTTGAGTTATTTTCAACGTGGTTCTTTATAAAGGGGTAAAACGGGCTCATCTTACATCACTTTAGAAGAGGGTATGACACTATGGTAAAATATAACTTTAGTTAAATTAATAATATCTAATTAATTCGCGGTTAATACATATTAGAAGGAACCCAATAACGGATTTAACTAGCGTATTTGATTTCATTTACTCAGTTAAAAATTAACTGTTCCCATATTCGTATCCGACCGAGCTGAAGATAGTCTAACACTGACGTCAGATAATGAAATCCGTTTCATTCCAATGTTAAGTTAAGTTGTTCAATTATTCCATTAATTCAATTTATACAATTTTATGCCGTACACCGTAACATTAAAACACCAGAGCGCGCGAGCATTGGAGCATGGTGGGCAGTTGTGTGCAAACCTCACAGTTATGTTACCGTTTGGCGATATCGTAAATGAGTAATTACAACTTTAATAAGTGGTCTTACGTTTCACTACACATAACGTGATTCATAAGAAACATGCAGAAAAGTGGAAGCTTTTTTCTAATAGGTTCTATGGAATCTTGAACATAATTTGCTTTATGAAATAACTTAAAATAGGTGAAATGTTATACTTGTTGATTAGTTTATTTATCATGATATTGATACTTACATTAATATTTGTTTGAAGAGTATCTTTAATTCAACTTACGCTAATCACGACATATTGTTGTGATTAGCGCAGTGTCCTCCGTTCTGATCACGACAACGTGTCAAATGCACCTTTATGTTTTGATTTTTTTTTATCTATACTAATATTATAAAGCTGAAGAGTTTGTTTGTTTGAACGCGCTAATCTCAGGAAGTACTGGTTCGAATTGAAAAATTCTTTTTTTGTTGGATAGATCATTTATCGAGGAAGGCTTTAGGCTATATAACATCACGCTGCGACCAATAGGAGCGAAGAAACAGTGGAAAATGTGTAAAAAACGGGGAAAATAACTATTCCACGCGGACGAAGTCGCTGGCAGAAGCTAGTGTCATTATATAGTAAAGGGCAAATTTTGTATGGCAGGACTCGGTGGGTGTTTCTAGCTTTAGGTCTTAGCTCTGAATGTGTTAAATCAAGTTAATTAACAAAATCGTTTACAAATACTATTTCAAAATTATCGTCAAAATAGCTTTTACTTAAATTATATTATCTTTTAATACGACACTGAAACTTGTGTCACAGGTTTATAGTTCATAATCCTACTAGCTAGAGTAGCTAGGTTTACTAATACCTTGTTATGCCTTACTTACATTTGTTCTCATAACACAACAGTATTAACTTTTATTTTAACCTGTGATTGCATTTATACAATCTACGTCAGATGCGCAAGCGCAGGTATGTTAACGGTCGCGCTACATACTGCCGCGCCTAGCCAAACCTGTCATGACACTTGGATCGAGTTAAATTAAGGTTATTGCTTTTAGTAATATTTCGAAGATGGCTTTAAAATTACCCGCTACAAGCTTATAACGTTAAAAATTTCGAGCATTCAGAGCATATGTTTCGAAGATTCTAAATTAAAGTCATCAAGCTAGTTTTGGAACATTGTAAAAGAATTAACGTAAGTTAACCTAACCTAACTTATTTTAAAGAGTAGGTACCTATGCATTATTAAACTTTTATTTAGACTAGCTTTTATTCTTATTTAGGTATCTTTAGGAAAGTATTTTTTCAACTTCCGTTTTAAAAAAATGAAAAAACAGTTTCGTTTAAAAATGACTGCAGGGATATTACATGTTAAGTTATGATGTATCGATTTTACCCCTACTGACTCTTTTAGATCGTTTACCCAGATTATTATTATATTGTACCTTTTGGAATTTCGAAGCTGTTAAACAATTGGTATGCAAAAATGGAAGATAATTTCTGTATAGTTAGCAACATAGTAGTATACTTTCCAAATTATATTTGTAAGTATAGTTGAGGATATATATAACATACTTACTAATAACTAAAGGACGGTCGCCGAGCACAGCTAAAAACGGACGTTGCCCTGTTTCTATTTGTCTCTGTCGCACGCGAGTAGTAATAGTGCCCTCACGCTCGCACAGTAACCTTGAATGTTCGTTTTTCGCTGTGCTCAGCGACCGTCCTTTTAACCTACACCAATCAATTTAAATTTCTTACGTAAATACACCTTAGGTAGGTACTTAATATAAATGGACTGTTTTAAGTTTCTCTAAATTAACTACCTAGATTAACTGTTTAGATTATTTGTTTGTTCCAAAAATACGTATTTCTTAATAAAATATAAGTTGATATACTTTCACTGCCGGCGGTCACGTCTGTTTCACATTATTTTACACTTTCTTTAAACACCACTTGAAATTAAAACAAATGAATCTTTTGTATAAAACTTTAGCCTGGTACCGAGGTGCATGTATCTATACTAATATTATAAAGAGGAAAACTTTAATAATTTCTGATGCCTTCGCGGTTATTACACATTGGAAGGAAACAACTATTAACGGATTTAACTCGCGTATTTTTATTTTATTTTATTAAATAAATTTGAGGAAAACTTTGTTTGTTTGGTTGTAATGAATAGGCTCAAAAACTTATGGACCGTTTTTAAAAATTCTTTCACCATTCGAAAGCTACATTATCCACGAGTAACATAGGCTAAAGAATATTTTGGGAAAAAAATAGAGATCCGTGCGAAGTCGGGGCGAAAGTCTATACTTACATAATATAAGCATTACATAAACAATATTGAACATTTATATAATAGAGTGAGAATGCAGTCACCCCAGTCTTACGCGATTTTAGGAAAGATGATAGATATAAGAACGACTTTCTTTAGGTATGTTACTTATATCTATACGGCAAATTATAACAATTTGATTTTATTTGAAAGTCAATGAGATTCAGTCTTTAATATGCATAAGAATTAGCAAAATCATTCCTATTTGTTGAAAGTTTTCTGATCATACTATCACTTTTATTTCTCGATATCTCTACAGGAAAGTAACTTTGGTTAAACAAAACTTTTCATTAACTAAATGACGCGAAATCGCGTAATAATCAAATCGCGACAAATATAATAATATAAAGGTATACATCTATACTAATATTGTAGAGAGGAAAACTTTGTTTGTTTGGTTGTAATTAATAGGCTCAAAAACTAGTGCTAACTAGGCTATATAACATTTTGAAAAAGCTTTAGCGTTAGACTATTGTCAGCTCAGTCGTGCTACGATTATGGAAACTGTAAAGAATCCGAAACGTCAGCTAATAAAATAAAATAAAAATACGCGAGTTAAATCCGTTAATAGTTGTTTCATTCCAATGTGTAATAACCGCGAAGGCATCAGAAATTATTATTTTGAAAAAAATTAGGGATCCGTGCGAATTATATGTCTACCTTGGTATATTATATACCTACAGCATGAGACTTTCCTTCACCGAAAAAGTCATATGTTGGAAATTTCATTGTCACCAACAGGGTTTTAAACCGTTGGTGACAATGAAATGATCGCTAGTCTATCTTGTAAAATAGAACTGCGACGTCTCTCATGAATGTCAGAAGCTACCACTATACTCTCTGACTATTTATAAGAGCAGAATCAATAAGGAAAAAAAACTTAAGTGACATTATCTCCTGGTATTGATAGGTACAAATGTTTCAACGGATACTTAATGATATTATAGAGATTATCCAGAGAGGATAATGACGACGTCTCAAACGTCCCAATAAATACTAGATGATTTCAAAGAAGAAAATCTCTTCATCCATCTTAAGAATTTTCAAGAGTGAAACAGAATGACAATGTTGTCTGCAGATATCACAATTCTCTGTCAACATATCCAACATGCCAGGGTGCAGGTTTCTTAATAATGTGTTACAGTCACGAACAAAGCAAGGTGACATAACGTGACTGTAACTGTCAAATGACAGTTGGTACTTTCACTGTACGGAATGGTGAGCGGGGAGCGGTGTTAGGCATTTGGTGATTGTGATACTTACTTGCAGTTTTTAGACTTGCAATTGTTGTGCACTCTATGTTGTGTTGTACTCGTCTACCTGTGCTCAACGGTATTGGTGCACATACATGCACTTTATACCTATACTGTATTTGTTTTATTATTAAATTTATTTAAAACTTTTGTTCTACTTAACTAAATTATACATTTTAAAATGTTATATTTTTTGGAACAAAACAATTGTAGTTAACGTGATTTAACTAACATTAATTTGTTTTGGCATTTCGATAACTTTACTATATTGCTAACCACTCAAGGTTACTGGGCGAGCGTGAGGGCACTATTACAAATAGAAAAAGGGCAACGTCCGCCTTTCGCTGTTCTCGGCGACCATCCTTTAACTTATTATCAAGTAGGGCAGACCCAGATCTCAATCTGAGTCTGTCTTGTCAGCATCTAGAATGAATTTGGTAGTAACGCGTATGCTATCTCAATTTGATGTCTTAAAGTGCCATACTATGCAACTAGTTGGTATATCTGAATATCGTACCGTCGGTCGGTCACGGCTCGTGATCGTATCCCGCGCCGCTCCGTCGGCTTTATTCAATTTAAGTTGCGATGCATTTTCTACTTTACCTTCAATTCTGTGGATTGAATAAGTGGATTTTGATCACTTAATTACGAGTATGTATGTATAGTTAGTTAGTTTAATGAGCGTTTGCTGATTTTTGACGAATCTTTGCAAATTTTTCTTTTATATAATATTTGCGATGATCTCTAATTTTTAATATCAACAGAGTAGGTTCTCATGATATTTAATAGTTCCTTGATCTACTAGATTGTAACAGTATACCTTCTTTAATTTCAGGTTACGAAGACCTCTACACTATATCCCATTTATCACCAAAATCAATCGACGTCGAGCTCCCTCAAGACGTCATCCACCAAACACACGCAGAAGACCTAGCATTCAGAATAGAACCTAGCGTTAAATACGACGACGTAGAAGAAATAATACCAGAAGATATAATAAATGATGAAGAAACAGAGAAGCATGTCATAGTAGCTAGATCAGCGGCGCCCACCGACAGAGAATCAAGATCAATTAACATAGAAGAAATACCAACGTCAAACAACGAAATCGACAATGAATTAGAATTACACAACAAAAGAAAATATTATGAAATACATCCAACGAAAACTATAAGTTACAGGAATGATGATATTATAATGTCATCCGAGTTTGGTGATAAGTTTGACTTTAATTTCCCGGGGGAAGCGAGGAGGGTCCCAAAGGCAAGAGGGTTACCGCCTTTGGGGCCCAGAATACGGCCTACTGCAGTGCAACCGATCTTTGCTACGATCAGCCCTAGAGATGAGGGTCGACAGAATACCGAAATACAAAACATCATTACTGGTATTGTTAAACTGTTGAACGGCAATGTGAACGTACAAGCTAATACACAATTGCTAAGACCCGGACGGCCTATGAATTCTAGAATAAATAATAGAGGTCCTCCTAGGATATCTGATTTTGATAAGCCTATAACTCCGCCGTCTCACACTTTCCATCCAACTAAAACACCACCACCATATCCATTTGATAGGCCTCATCATGGTATTAATATACCAGAGCAAATTGTACCACCTATCAATCCTCATAGACCTGGATTCCATAGACCTATGCCGCCCTGGCAAAGACCTAGACCGCCTAATACTAGACCCAGGCCAGGTTTACCTATCTACAAACCGACACCTCCTCCAATGCCTATAGATATACCAGATCTAGATGATTTAAAAGAAGAAGAAGCAGATAATGAAACTAATCACGATAACCATTTACAACACGATGATAAGGATTCAGTTCCACTGATTGATCTACCGGTGTCTAATACTACGGAGGAGAATGAAAAAGAAGAAAATAAATTAACAACAGCTTCCGATGTTACCAATTCTACGACAACAACGACGACGACGTCTACAACAACAACAGAAGAAACAAAAACCGAGAAAACATCAACTTCGACTACAGAAAAACCTACTGAAAAAACTTCAGAAAAACCTACATCAACGACGGAAAAAGCGAAGCCCACCACCGAAAAACCTAAACCTACAACCGAAAAACCTAAGCCTACGACCGAAAAGTCTAAATCCACAACAGAAAAAATTAAAATCACAACAGAAAAAGCTAAACCTACAACAGAAAAAGCAAAAGTAGAAAAGCCCGTGAAACCTGATAAAAAGAAGGAACCATTTAATTCAGAGAAGGATAAAAAAGACAGATATAAAATCACTGATAAGCCGACAAATAAAACTGAGGAAGAGATGTTGATAGAGCTTATAGAGTCATCTATAGAAGAGAATAAGCCTTTAACAGATTCAATAGCTACACCCACTGATGGTTTAATCTCCCATGCACCGACGGTCGGTGGTGTCGAAAATCCGAATAATATTGTAAAGACATCATCTATAAATTCACAACCATTACCATGTAAGTAAAATTTAACATTTATTGTTGGAATATAATCTATAGGAAAATGATTATTTAAATATAATTTTACAAAGTGAGGCAACAAAATTATTTCTAATAACGATCTCAAATTTGCCCTATCTTCCTACTTATTCAATGCTTATCAAATACCGGTGGGGCAAGTTAAACAAATTTACCCTTGTCTTACAGCTTCTCAAATCCCAACGAACCATCCATACCGTCCTCGGCCAGGCATAGTCCTCGACGATCCAGACTTCAAGCCCCACGGGTCTCGGTACAGACCTGAGGCGTCTGTCATCACAGCGCCGGAGACGAGACTACCCCCAGGGTATGGAGAAATCTTCGACGTGACTGTGTCAGCGATACAAGGGCCAGGAGAGAAAGGGGGGGCGTCTGGTGAGTTCTAATTCTGCTGTAATTCAAGGAGTGTGGTTTTAGTAAGGTATATACTGAATAAAAAATCTGTGTTACTAAAAATTCGTAATCGCAGTATCAATCTATTTGACTGACTCAATATTTTTATGTGTTCTTTACCCAGTCGTCATCCCTATTATAAGGTTGGCAAATAGTTATATTTAGCGCTAAACTATAAAGTAATCATTTTAAAACAGTCTTCAAACGTTAAAAAAATAATTTTCGAACCGGAAGGGGTTTTTTTACACAAATAACCTTTAAAAAAATTATTTATACATATTTGCAAATTTGATATTTATTTTTACAGTACACATAGAAAACGTAAACCCAATATTTGGGCACGCGGACCACGACGATATCATCGTGTCGGCATCAGGGGAACAAGGCTTCGTGTCGATCGACGGAAAACGGCAATATTTAAACCTGTTCGACACTTCCACTAGCGTTCAAGTGAAGCCGACTCGAGTGCAGAGTTTACCACATAACTCAGGTTTGATTTGCTTACCCCGTTTTGGGGCAAAAATCTTAAGTCTTTTTACACAGTCTCGAGTTACCTCTATGAACGTTTTCTACCGTGAAATATTGTTGAATATCCAAATAGTTCATTAATAAATAGTCATCCACCGGGCAATTGAGAAATGCAAACGATACCTTTATTTACTTAATTTACTCCGAGTTTATTTTCTGAACATTATGAAGTTCGTAAGAGCACAGTCACTTTACCCAAGATAGAAGAAGATAGAAGTTAGAAAAAGAGAGGTTGTCACGAAATGCTTACAAATTCTTGTATATAGTTTGGGCTGTTGCCTCTCCTATCTCGCTCCGCCTTAATATCATCAGCTGATAGTAGTTGATGAGCATGATAGATAATAAAGACCTGCTAATAAAGGATAAAAAAAAACAATTCAATATTTCAGCATTCACTTTTTTACATTCATCAAAGTTATTCAGAATTATCTCTTAATACATAAATACTGACGCGGAAACAAACAAATTGTCCAAATTCGACTAGAAATAATTTAAAACTGTTTATTTTTCCAGCTTCTCTCCAGCACCCACCTCAACCACCAAGCCCACCAGTGGGCACAGGCATCGCGATCCCAGCAGATGACGTGCCTCTACTCCCACCAGTGAAACGACCCCAAACTAGTCACGGTACTCATGGCGCTCATGGTCATAGACCTCAGCTGCCATGGAAAAGGCCAAAGCATGGATCGCAGACTGTTAGGTATGATATATTTCATATACTATAAGAGTATTAATAATAATATTATAAACGCAAAAGTTTGTAAACAATTATGTATGTTTGTTATTCTTTCACAAAAAATCTACTGAATGGATTTAGATGATCCATAATAAAATATATAGGCCATAGTTTCTAATGATATTGTGAAAAGTAGTCGTGCGCAGATGAAATCACAAGCAGAAGTTGGTTTCATATATTTGTCTTTAATAAAAAATACTTGTTTGCACACTTCCTATTACGGTTTCTAGTTCTTTGTTTTGTTTAAGTGCCAGTAAATAATAGCAAACGAATGAATCTGCACTAATCATTAGACAACCACCACGTATTCATATTTATTCGGCAGGATAACTATAAAATGGATGTGAACATAATCGGTTTAATTAAAATTAATTTGTTTATCATAATTACAGAATCGACACTTGCATCGTTGGCGATGATTCTACTTGCGACCAAGCTCAGAACGAAAAATGTAGAACTGAATCAGGTACATATTTTATGTGTAGTAATTATTATAAATCTTGGAGTCTTTCTTTTCTAATAATACGACACGTTGAAACGCTAAAGCCAAACATATTATTTTATTATAAAGCATCTATTATTTGTGTACTTGTCCTTTTTATATACGAGTAATAATTATCATGTTAACGCAAATTTCAATAAACATTTATATAATATGCAGTTTACTGGTGACAAGATTATTATACGATGATAATGATTGTCTTGTACAACTGTTTCTATATAATAATGATTATCTTGTACAAGACTTTCTATTAGTAATACCTTATTTTTTCTGCTTACCCATAATTTTTGTTCTTGCCCCCAGGCATCTCCAGCTGTCAATGCAGACCGGGCTACGCGCGCCGCATACACCGCGACCCGTGTCGCCGCGTTGTTGCGTTAGTGTTGAATCTGAGAGTAGACCGACTGTACGATAGAAACGTAAGTATTAATTTTATTTACTGAGTCTTAAATATAATCGCTGCTTCTCTGGAATAGTGTCACAACTCGAAATGTGTTACCATTCTGAATTGAAATTTATATTATGTGACGGTTCACAGTCTTAATTGGAGTAACAAATTATTTCGAGTTGTGACACTATTCCAGAGAAGCAGATTATCTTCTTTAGGAAGTCTATTATTTTATCTATATTCTATACTAATATTATAAAGCTGAAGAGTTTGTTTGTTTGTTTGTTTGTTTGTTTAAACGCGCTAATCTCAGGAACTACTGGTTCGAATTCAAAAATTCTTCGGATAGACCATTTGTCGAGGAAGGCTTTAGGCTATAGAACATCACGCTGCGTCCAATAGGAGCGAAGAAACAGTGGAAAATGTGTAAAAAACGGGGAAAATATGAAGCCTTATGAAGAAGTGCTACGGGCAGGACGACGTCTGCCGGGGCCGCTAGTAAATAATATCTATCAAATCATGTCTCGCAGCTCGTTTAGTTATCTGCTATTTCTCTTCTTAATGTTGTAGTAATTAGTTACTAGTTTGAAATGTGTCACTCAAATTCAAATTTAAATATGACGACTATTTAATGGAGCAATTGAACGACATTTTTTTAATTGTGTCACTACAATACTAGAGGAGTGATGAATATAGTATAACATTCTGCCATAGGACTTGTACCATAATACCTAAATTAAGTAATAAATTTTCTTAAATATTCAGCTTTGTATGTAGTTGGTATTTCGTGCGTATTGAAAGGAATCGTTATGATTATATTTAGTACCGAATCTTAGATACTGAAAATATTGCTTTAATTTGCAGGTTGCATGGGACTCCAAACTGGCTGACAAGGATTCTGAGCCGTACCAGCAATTGAGCTATGAAGCCTTAAAAGCCGTAAGTATATTTTTGTTAAAAATTAGCTACTTTAATAAGTAACCGTTTTTGTGCTTATATACCAACCTATTACATACTTAAAATTATGTAAGTACATACATTTGTAATTTAAGTATTTTTTTACTTACCCGCGGGTAGATGTATCAACATTTGACTGTGTTCCCCCAGATCGACTCAGCGTTCTCTATGACGCCATTCTCGGATGACTTCGTCAGTGGTTCCGTGAACAACGTGCACCGCGGTGATCAGCACAACCAGGGCGTGTTCGTCAATTATACCATATTGGTATGTTTTATCTATACTAATACATTAAGGAGGAAAAGTTTATTTGTTTGTTTGGATTGAATAGGCTCCTAAACGACTGGAGCGATTTGAAAATTCTTTCACTGTTGGAAAGCTACACTATTCCCGAGTGACATAGGCTAATAAGAAAAGGGATCCGGATGAAGCCGGGGCGACCGCTTGTATATATACAAATATTTATGTGAAAGAAAGACAGAAAATATTTTATATGGTATTTTAACATTATAGACGTTAATAGGGTGCAAGGTGGGTGGAAAACCAAATATCTTCAAATATACCCGAGTGGGGTATCAAATGAAAGAGGATCACATGTACATTGTAAAATTATAAATGCTTGTTTTTTAAAAAAATATTTTTATTTTTGATCTTATTTAACTTGTAATGTATGTAACAATGTGGGGATGAAACCTTGCAACTACATTTTGAAGCAAATATCTTTAACCGATTGTGCTGTAATTTTGTATACATTTTCAATTTGTATGACATGTGACGTTTCGTCCATTCCAACTGAGACACCTATATATATTTGTAATTATGAAACCTAACAACTAAATTTTGAATATCTTTAACCGATTGTGCTGTAATTTTGTATACGCTTTCAATTTGGTTGACAATGGTTAACTATGCGACGTTTCGTCCATTCCAACTTAGACGCTCATATCCCTACTTCCCTACTAATATTATAAATGCGAAAGTAACTCTGTCTGTCTGTCTGTCTGTTACGCTTTCACGCTAAAACTACTGGACCGATTTAAATAAAATTTGGTACAAAGAAAGTCTGGAGCCTGAGAAAGGACATAGGCTACTTTTTAACCGACTGCAAAAAAGGAGGAGTTCCACGCGGACGAAGTCGCGGTCAGAAGCTATATTATATATATTTTTAATTTAAATCTATCAGATGCAAGAGACAGGAGAGACGGTCCGTCCGGCTATCGCGATGGATATACAGAAGCACCTGCTCGGCGTGATCCGGCGCCGATCCAACAACATCGGCGCCTCCGCGTTGTATGTCTCCGCGCCCGCCGGGTCCGTGCAACCACTTAAAGGTATATTGGTTTGTTCTTACTTAGATTTGTAATGAAATAGACGCTGTATTGTAATATTGTCGTCGTAGGTAATGTTTGTCAATTACCTGCGCGCTTCGCTTGAGAGGCGCTTGAAAAAAACCTTGGCATTTAACATTTTTGAAAAAATAACATTTTATTTTTTTCTCGTAAATGTGTTCAACTTACCACATTTGTATGAGAATGTAATGTTATTTTACATATTTTGTATTGTACCGTCAATATATCAACTTAGGTATAAATAACTACTTATAAGGCCTACATCGAAAGAAAAAAAAATTGTAATTTTTGACCTTATTGAAATTTAGGTACAATATACTCAAAATCGTGTTTTTTTTTCAGACTTGGATGAATGCTCATCTTCGGATCTGAATGATTGCCACAAACTAGCGTATTGCATCAACACGTGGGGTGGTTTTAGGTAAATATGATAAATACATCACTTCAAATTGTACACTCTAGTTCAATAATGTCTTGACTCGAATCGACTTTGTTGTGGCTGTATTACTAATAATCCGGTCATTTTAGCTTATATTAGATAAGAATCTCGGAATTTTGTATTCTACAATATTGCCAACAAAGACAAAAGCTAAAACCCATGGGAAATGAGAAATTTACAAAAATAACGATTTTTTGACACTTTGACCTTGAAATTTAACAGTTGCTCACACCCTACCATATGTAGGTTTTGAGACAACTTTAAGGATGTCAATATACAACTATTTACAAAATTACAGCCGGGTATCTCGCATTCCGAGGTGAATTCCTAATTTGACCGGTCTATAACAGATATGTATGTTGTATACAGATGTGAGTGTCCGGAGACCACTCTGGACCTGCACGCGGCGGCGGGGGCTGCGGGCGCGGGGGCCGCGGCGGCGGCGGTGCGCGGGCGCAGCTGCCAGCCCTGCGCCGCCAGCCACTGCAACGACCGCGGCACCTGCAGCTATAGCAACAACAAACCGCACTGCAGGTATGACAATATTAATAAAGGGAGCGTTCAAGTATTACGTAACGCAATTTTTGACCCTCTCCTCCCCTACGGTTTTTAACCGACTTCAAAAAAGGAGGAGGTTATCAATTCGTCGGGATGTTTTATTATTTTTTTTTTTTATGTATGTTCACGAATTACTCGAAGACGGCTGGACCGATTTCCAAAATTTTTTTTTTATTCGAAAGGGTATACTTCACAGGTGGTCCCATTGTCACCAAGTTAGGATCTGATGATGGTATCCTGGAGAAATCGAGGGAACTCTTCAAACATTGTAGGCACGGTAGTTGCAATTTTGGTAATTTTCATAGTTACTCAGTCATTTGCACATGAAAATCACCATTTGGTGACATGGAACTGACTGATGATGAAGTACTAGGAGAACTCCTCAGCCATTGACGTCCCAGCGTCGGGAAAAACGATATTATGTAACAGGTGACGAACTGTTGACATTTGACTTTTGTAACTTAGGCAAATCCAGCTGATGATGAAGTACTATTAGTTTTTGTGATATGGAACTGACTGATGATGAAGTACTAGGAGAACTCCTCAACCATTGACGTCCCAGCGTCGGGAAAAACGATATTATGTAACAGGTGACGAACTGTTGACATTGGACTTTTGTAACTTAGGCAAATCCAGCTGATGATGAAGTAGGTACTAGGAGAACTCCTCAACCATCGACGTCCCAGCTTCGGGAAAAACGATATTATGTAACAGGTGATGAATAGTTGACATTAGACTTTTGTAACTTAGGCAAACCCAACTGATGATGAAGTAAGCGCTCATTTTTATCATGGTTTAACTCCTGTGCCCGACGTTTTCTCGTTCGTGATGCATGTAAAGAAGGCCTCCCCATGATGTAGATACCTACCTTATAATTATGTCACACTAAAAAGCTTGAAATAAAAACTGATTTTTTTAAAAAAAATAAAACCGCCTTCAAAAAAACTAAAAAAAAAATAAGTAAAAGAAAATGAAAAGCAAAAACAAAAAAGTAATTTTATTTTTAAATAAAAAGTGATTTAAAAAAAAAACTAAAAAGAAAAAAATAATCAGTTATCCGATTTACTATCTAATAAATTTAAATATATTCTTACAAGTTGCTAAACTTGTAAGCTCTAGCTTACACGAAATTAACTAGACTTACTTAATACCCAATCCTAAATTAAACTCTAATTTAATATTAATTCGACACGAGATACGATTTTAACACTTAACAAATAAACAATTTCTTAAATTTTAATCACCTCTTGAAGTCGGTGCCAAATCTGATTTACACTTAGCCAAATAGTTAATATATACACTTCTTAGTAAAATAAAAAAAAAACAAATGAGTTTTGATTCAAATTAGTATCGCGCGGTACAAATAGGTACATCGCTTTTGCTTAGACGCCATAAACAGTACTAAAGTTTCGCGGAATGCCCTCTATGGTACAACGTTGTAAGTTCTGTTGACATTAATCATTTGGCACCGACTTCAAGAGGTGATTAAAATTTAAGAAATTGTTTATTTGTTAGGTGTTAAAATCGTATCTCGTGTCGAATTAATATTAAATTAGAGTTTAATTTAGGATTGGGTATTAAGTAAGTCTAGTTAATTTCGTGTAAGCTAGAGCTTACAAGTTTAGCAACTTGTAAGAATATATTTAAATTTATTAGATAGTAAATCGGATAACTGATTATTTTTTTCTTTTTAGTTTTTTTTTTAAATCACTTTTTATTTAAAAATAAAATTACTTTTTTGTTTTTGCTTTTCATTTTCTTTTACTTAAGTATTTTATTTTAAAATTACGTGAATACGATGGAATATTAGGCCTTACATAGAATAAACACCATTTATATTATATTTAAAATTGTTGGGTACCATTAAATAAGACGATCATTATTTTTAGTTTTCATCAGTTTTAATTTATATAAGATTGGAATTAAACAATGTTGTAATGTAAAAAGTAATGGATTGAACTCGCGTATTCTTTAATTTTATTTGCTGACGTTTCCGAAACTTTACAGTTCCCATATTCGTAGCACCGGTAAAGTTTTCACAGATAATATACCTTTTTCAGTAGTCGCTATAACCACCAAAACAGAATATGTAAGGGGGCTCCCATATAGGCCACAGATACCTTTTTCGGTAGTCGCTATAACAACCCAAAACAGAATATTTATGCGCGAGTCCGACTCGTACTTGGCGAGTTTTTACAATAGTTTGTTGATGGTTGCAGCTGCATGTCCGGCTACTACGGGTCGACGTGCGAGGTGGACGGCGAGGTGGTGGGCGTGGCTGTCGGCGCGTCCCTCGCCGCCGCGCTCGTCATCGCGTTGACCCTCGCCGCGCTCATGAGCTGGAGGTAACATTACACACATACACACCCACACGCACACAGACATACACGCACACAGACATACACATAAACACACACAACAGGTGTTAATTACATATAGGCGCATTAATTAACAAATTTGCACGCCAACACACTGAAAGCACTAGCTTTCAATTTAAAAAAGTATCATCAAAATTGATTCACTCTGTTGAAAGTTCTTGGTAACAAACAAAATGATGAATACTAGCTGACCTAGCAAATTTTCTTCCCCTACTCTAATCGACTTGATGAAAATCGGTCGAGCCATTTAGGAGGAGTGCGACCACAAACACGGTGACACGATATTTGAATTTAAACTTACACAAGCAACTGGCTATTATTTAATAATGAAGTTGTTATATATTTAATATTTTCTCACAGTCGCAAATGGTCTCGCGAGCAGAAAGCGGCTGGTATGGGATCGCCTGTATTCAACTACATGGCGGCTAATACCATTAAAACTCCCCCGGTTGGACAACCACCTTACCAGGTAATATACTACACGAAATATGTGCTGGGGCAAGCGAATCAAATACTTAGGCGATACTGGGGGAAGTGTAACAAAACCCTGTAAAGGAGATAATATGTGCTGGGGTAAACGAATCAAATACTAAGGTGATATTGGGGGTAGTGCAACAAAACCCTGTAAAGGACATAATATATTTTTCCGACCTCCGGCCAGAAAGCGCCAACTTTGTGGCCGCTTCGCTAAATGAAATTTCCGCTTTCTGGCTTCAAAAATTATATACTGACCTCGGCCAGTAAAATAAAAAAGCCTCAGATCACATTTTTGTCAACCTTGGCTTCGCCTCGGACAACAATTACATGTAATCAGAGACATTTTTTATTTTACTGGCCTTGGTGCGTAATGTACTATTGGGGTAAACGAATCAAATACTAAGGTGATATTGGGGGAAGTGTGACAAAACCGTATAAGTATTTAAGTGATGTTATATTTTTGTTGTTGTTTTCTAGGTGACGTTGGAGGAGAGAATGCGTTGGGCTCAAATCGCGGAAGCTATGGCGCAGTCTAACCATTATGCGGTGAGCGGTTTTTAAAATTAAATTAATAAAAAATAAGCCTAAATAATGTTCTATTTTGGGCAAAAGTCTTTTTATTTTTACTTTCTTTGTCCATGTCTGTCTACGGTATAATATATATGAAAATTATAATACAGATTTCAATGTTATTTATATATTAAGTATGTTGTTATTTTAATAGCCGGAGCCGAACCAGATGGCAACGCGTCCATCGTCGGCCATGTTCGGAGGCTACCCGACGTTACCGCCTGTACCTATGCCAAGGTAATTCATATAATATATTATATCTGTTATATTAAATACCAATTTTATTTATATTAATTGTCATTAAATTACTCAGTGGATTTATGTTTACTCGTACTTCGCCTCGATATATTTGGTAATTATATAAATCGCAGTTTCAACGTTCCACCACTGCACAGTGAATTCTTGTAACATATAATTTTTAAGCTCATTTTATCTATACTAATATAGTAAAGAGGAAAAGTTTGTTTGTTTGGATTGAAGAGGCTCCTAAACTACTGTAACTGGACCGATTTGAAAAATTCTTTCACTGTTGGAAGCTACACCATTCCCGAGTGACATAGGCTATAAAAAAGGGATCCGGGCGAAGCCGGGGCGGGCCGATAGTTTTTAATTAATTTAAAGCTCATTTTATTTTTAATTAGGTTGGGACTTCACTCCGGCCATCACACTGGTACTTTGAACACGTTGGCCTCGAGAGCCAATACTTCCGCCTCACATCATAATTTATATGGTGAGTTATTACTAGTACTTATATGAAAATAATGTAATTTTCGATTTTCAATTATTTTCATTGACAAAATTATACTTGGGTTTATCTTCAAGTAATTGAGATATTTCTCTAAAAATCTATGAATATTAGTCTCATATTACATCTATGTTTAGGTTACACAAACCATATGGCCACAGACTCCACTAGTTCTGAAGCGTCGAGCCACGTGCAGGAGCGAGCTGACCTGCTGGTGCCGAGACCCAAGTCCCGGGCTAGGAGTATGCATGTAAGTCAGCAAATATATATATCAGTCTGTCTTTGTTGTATGTCTATCTATACTAATATTATAAAGAGGAAAGGTTTGTTTGTTTGGATTGAATAGGCGCCAAAACTACTGGGCCGATTTGAAAAATTTCACTGTTGGGTAGCTACATTATTCCCGAGTGACATAGGCTATTGAAAATTTTGACAAAAAACAGGGACGTTTGTTCGTTTTTTTTATCCAGTTATCATCCCTATTGTCCATATGTTTGTATAAGGATCTAACAGATATATTATATTATGTAACTTATCAAGGACGTGCATTCCATATTGGCACAATGTCACTAATGTATGAACTGCCTACCCTGCGCCATACTTCCGCTCCCCACACTGCACGCGCCTGTTACTTATACTGAAATTGTTTTCCAGAATCAGACTGGTATATACTACGACGTAGACTACGAAAACGCGCCAGAGGCGATCTACGGGACCAAGGGTATCCCTCTGTCGACATACACTGTGAGTCGGGGACCACCCTTCTACAGAGCGTAATAAACGTAATAACTACATATGACTTCCATACGTACTTACTGCGTTTATCGTTGGCCGGGTAGATAGCTGTATGCGCATCGGAAATGTGGTACTTTTAGGCCATTTCGTCCCCAGTTACTATTATTTGGGTAAATTATTAATGTTTTTGAATAAGTTGCTATAATTGTTTTATCGTGTTCTCAATACTTACATGTCATTCTCATTATTTTAGTCAAAATTGACTTATTGATAAAAAGCTATCGTACCTTGAAAGAATTCCACGGAGACTAAAATATATTTTAAGCTCTGTAAAAGCACTTATAGTAATGATTTTTGAAAAGTGTATTTTTAGTCTTGTGCTAACAATTTTTCAGTGTCTTGAAAATTTCTTTAGTACGTATACAAAACTTGGTTTTAAAATGACGAATAATTTAAGTAACGTTATAAAAGTTTTCAATAAAAAGCAAAACCATGAGATGTTTAATTGTATGCTTATTTTTAATAAAGACTGCTTAACATCGACTTTTTTATGTCTGTTGTGATTATTTTTATTTAAAATACTTCAGGTTATAAAATCTACGAATAATCTAAAGTAAGTTAATATGAATGTACATAATTTATTTAATATATTTAAGTTTAGTTTAAGGTTTTTATTAGCAAACCATCGATACAATAGTAAAAACTCAAAGTTATGAAAGACTATTTTATTTACGCATTTTGGTCTCCACTGCATATTATAATGTAGTTAACCCATTTATGTACAGTTTTTTTTTTAATTATCATAGTCATTAAGTAAATAGTGGTTGCATTTATTTTGTGAAGTTTTTAAAAACGTTTTTAATAAATTATATTTATAAAACGCATTTCAATAATAAATAGTATAAATATTTTATGTTTGTTTCATTTTGCAAGCATTAAAGATATGGGTGCATTGCATTGGTAAATAAATTAAAACTTTTTCATTCAATAATCTTTATTGAATACATAAATGTTACATTATAAATAATTTAAGAAACGCACATGCATAGTACTATTTAATAAATTATAAATGCACAATATAAGTCTTATATTATAATAAATTCAGTCAACTCAAAATAACGCATCGGCTGGACATATTACGAAACAAGTGGGGGAAAATGCTGAAATAAGCATTTGTTTTAGTTACCCCAAAGTTGATTACTTTAAAAGCGTTCAACTGGCAGCTTCAGTAAATAATAAAAAAATAAAAAAGAGTTGTTTTAAATAAATAAAACATAAAAAACAATTTAAATACATTATTATAGACCGCGAGTAATACATGCCAGCCAAGGCCTAACTATTTTCATGAATAAAGTAATGATTGATAAAAAAATATGGCATCCCATGTTTTTCGAGAACAGTCCAAAATGCAATGAAGCTTAACCTCCACAAAATAAAAAAATATATTACTTTATTAAGACCGTTTTGAAATTAAGCTTATTATTTCATTAGACATCTCGGTGACACGGCTTTTTCTGTAATCAGGGTTAAGGGACTTATTTTTTGAGGTAGCAATTGTTGAGGACGTTGTAGTTGAACCGATATCCAGCTTCACTGATGTCATCAGTCACCAGGTTATCACTGTGGAAATGCACGTAGAGCGGGCCTGGTGGGGTAGCTGTAACAAAAATGGTACAGAATTCAATTGCTGAAATTAAGAACTTTACTTGTCGCAAACACATATTTGCGACAAGCAAAATATTATCCTTCATGTTGCTAGTCGATGATTAAAACTGCCCATTCAGCGCTAATCACGACACGTTGTCGTGACTCGAGGAAGTGCTTCAGATCCTGATCACGACAACGTGTCGGTAATAACTTTTTGCTTTGACAAATTTTGTATGGTAGGACCTGGCCGACCTTTAGGCCTTAATGCTGAAGGGATTAGTACGACTAAACCACTTAACAAAAATAATACAAGATATAATTCACAGTTAAACTCACAAGCAATAATCTGGCTATTGGCACTGGAGCCGCAGAATTTGGATCCCCTCAATCCATCAGCGGTCTCAGCTTCAGGGATGAAGAGGTAGTCCTCGCTCTGCGCCGCGCCCTGGGTCACGGGGTTGATCTGGCAATCTGTATCCAGGTACAGGTTGTCTTCCTGACGGTAGGCCATGTCAAAGCTTGCTGCTGTTAACCTGGGAATGGTATGAAAATGTATTATAATGACACTAAACTTTTTCTATTTTTAGTTTCTCACAAACTGCTCTGCTATTCTATACTAATATTATAAAGAGGAAAGGTTTGTTTGTTTGTTTGTTTGGATTGAATAGGCTCCAAAACGATTTGAAAAATTCTTTCACTGTTGGGAAGCTACACTATTCCCGAGTGACACAGGCTATAAAAAAAGGCATCCGTGCGAAGCCGGGGCGGCGGACAGCTATCATTTAATAAACTAAATATGTCATTATATCTGTCAAAAGCAATATTTATTATTAACTTACTTGACGCCGCAGACATCAGGCGTTCTTTTAAAGCAGGTAGCGTAAGCCAGGTTCGCTATGTAAGGACCGGCTCCTCTGTTGTAGTTAAACGACTCAAAGGCACCGGATCGGTCAGGGTAGTACTGCAGACAGCCGGGGGGTGCTAGGGAAAAGATAATATTGTATTATTCAATGTAATATTAAAAGTGTTTTACACTTTTTTATTACTGAGAGTAGTCACTGAGCTTTGTTCACTTTTCCTGACAAGGTGGAAAAAGGGATAAATAATTCTAATATTTTTTCTTATTTATTTAATACTAAAGTCTAATATCTTGGTTTCTGGTTTTGGTTTTGATCTGATTTCGATAATATCTATTAAGTGTACTGTAAACTTTTATGGAGTCCATTTAGTACTTACTTAGCAGTCACTATAATAAAGTCCATTACAAATAGCGAAGGTTTTCATTATATATAATATATATAATTAAAAGGTTAATTAGGTACTTACCAATAAGGTATTCATCTCTGTCGGCCGATGAGGTCAGCGGCGAAGAAGGCAGCGAGGATGTGATGGCTTCAAAGATACCGTCACGGTATTTACTGTAAAATGCATTAAATTTATGAATAGGTATTTTAAATTTATGTATACTCGTGTAATTATTGTTGACGGCCTCTTCGTCTAGTGGTCAAATACCCTGACAACGAAGCCGGAGGTTGCCGGTTCGAATCCTGCTAGAGACAGATGTCAATGTACTGCACTGACATCAGTACCTGAGTCTTCGATGTCTTATATGTATTTATGTATGTTTATCCGTTGTCTAGTACCCATAGTACAAGCTTTGCTTATTATGGGACTAGATCAATTGGTGTGAATTGTCCAAAGATGTTTATTTATTTATTATTTATTATCATTTCCTTTAATAGGACTACCTGGTTTTTCTATGTAACTACATCAAATATACCGACAGAAAGTACAAAGGGAAGTAATAATTTTACTTTGATTTGTTTCACTTACCCCAAAGTATTAAAGCACTCGAGTTGTGTAACTTTGATCTTCCACGTGGCCTGGGGCAAGTTGGGCTGCGAGTTGCGGTCGGCGATCTTGAAATTGATACGGATCGAACGGCTGTTTGTTGACGCGTTTACCCTCACGTACACTGTGGGGTAGAAGGAAGAAATTGGGGCAAAACAAACAAAACATTTCGAACTGCATAAGTTTGATTTAACAAAAATACCATTGATGCTAAATTTGAATAGAAGAAGTAGGCTTTACAATTTATTTGTGTATTTAAAAAAAAAAAGGTTTTTTTGTGGTTTAGTGTTTTTGTTCGAGCTCTACCTGTTCAGTGGTTATTATGTTGAGCACGAAATGCCTGATTCGTGTATTCAAATTCCAACTATTAATTTACTTTGAGTATACGTGTGGCTATAGTCACTTGTTTTATTATGTCATGTAAACTTACAATGTTGTCCGTTATTATCTCCGCAAAGCGGCGGCAGGAAGTCAGAGTTGGCCTGTAGGTTGGTAACTTGGAAGATGTCGTTTCTGCAGGTGTAGCCTGGCCTTTGGGTCACATTTTCCACAGTATCGACCTAAAATATATGTATTTATTAATTACTTACTCTAGACGAGTATACATACTGAAAGAGTTAACGCCATTTCAAAATACATGAACTGAATGGTACTGCCATCTATAATCAAGTAGATGAGACTATAATCAGCGCCATCTAGCATCAAATAGGCGTATTAATGAATAGGCGCTATCTATCGAAAAATAAATACACTAAATCAACGCCATCTAGTGCTGGGTAGGTAAACTGTGTTATTAATGCCATCTAGTATTAAGTAGAAGTACTTATTACATTCTCGCCATCTAGTGTTAAGAGGCGGTACTGAAGAAGCCATTATAAAAACCTCGTTCTTTGGTTCTTACCGTTGTAGGCGGAGCCAAGTTGAAGGTTTCAAAGTCGATTCTCAATTGGCAAACGTTGTTGTTGTTTATCTCGATATTGTAAGAACATTCCAGGCCTGAAGACTCTCTGTTTAGCGGAGGGTTGATGAAAACAGCTACTTTTGTGTTGGTTCTTACATCGCATGCGTTCACTGAAAATGTAACAAATTTGTTAGGGTGAGTTATTAGTTTTACTAGTAGACGCTAGATGTCACTAAAGTAAAAAATCGAAAGCACTTACGAGAGCAGCATGTAGCAAAAACGCCACAGAAACCAATAGCCTTTCCTCCCTGGGTGTTGCACTGGTTCCTGGATAAACAGACTCCGCCCGTAGACCTGTCAGAGCCAAGGCATTGTTCTCCATTGCCCACAGTGAAAATACTTGCAGGATTCTGCCTCGCCGCTGTAAATGTTTTATTCCAATGTGTCATAACAGCAAAGGTAACAAAAGTTAGAAATTATTAAATATTATTTTTTACAATCTAAACATGTCTAATTATAACTAGGTACAGGTTGGTTTTAGTTTACTGACTTTTCTAAATCACCAATTTCTCGTTATAATTGCCTATGTACGTAATTATGAAATTTAAATTATACGTAGGTAGGTATACAAAAAACCGTAATTTTTTTATTGGTACAATTATGGACTAGAAAATAGAAAATAATAACGGAATACAGAAATAATTTCATTTTTAACAACGTTTAACGCCATCTGTTGTAGAGTAGTAATACTAACTTCTAGTGTCTGCTGCTTCGCTGCTGTATGCCGCAACGACGAGCAGTAATAATCTACTTATGGAATACAGCGCCATCTTTCGTCGAATAGCTGGAACAATGAAAAAGTTTTCACTTTTTAACATTCGTTTTTCCCCGAATTCTGCTGAAGGACAAGGATTGTGTTTTCACATGTATGTATGTAGGTACCATAAGTAATAAAAAGTACTATAAGTTTAATAATTAAGTGAGTTCAATAATATTATTATTATTTGACGTAACTAACATCACAGAAAAAGCACAGTAGGTAGGTACCTGAATATTATTGTAGAAACTTACTTACTAGTAACGTTTTTAAAATAAAATTTGGGAATAAGGTACCTATCGTTAGAAGGTAATAAAATACGTAAAAAATAAGAAGGAATCCAAAAAAATATCGTGTGACTACAATATTAGTTTTTAAACCAAATTTTTAATTATTATGTAAGTAAGTAAGTACCTATATTATGCCTAATTATAGTTTACCCACTCGTTGGTACCGATATTTAAGAATATACTTACTTAGTATTTTCAATGTTTTCAAATTTGAATTAATTTTCAGAAACCCAGTACCTAGGTATCTTACTATATAAGGGTGTTTCTCAGCTATTTGGAAACTCGTCCATACAAGAGCTGTCCTGAGCAAATTTTATTAAATGTTGAGAATGTCTCTTAATACAAAGAAAGGCAATAGTATATCAAATATATATATTAAAGAAGCCCACGCATTTTCCTCTGGGTTTTTGAGTTATTGACGGTTTTGTGGAAAATTGTGACAGGGGACTGTTTTTGTGAACAAAAACTAGTATTTTTGTTTGTATAAATAATTAAAACTTTATTTTTATTAGCACTTACAATGTGTAATTATTACATAAGTAATCGATGAGATCGTATCGAAGTACACTTATAAAAAAAAAGACATTTTTATAACATTTGTGACAAACTGACTAAAATCAACTTCTTACTAAACAGTCCTTCTAAAATACTGATTGTATGACTTAAATCAGCTTTTAGAATGTTATTAATTAAAAATAAACAAAAAAAAAAAACATTACCTACCTTTGCTACCTAATTATCACAATAAACATATTGGATTACAACTTTAACAAAATTTGTACTTTTCAAGGATCTAACAGTAATTATTATCAATGTTACAGCATAGAGATAAAGAACAGTCCCCAGTGTGCAATGAAATGACAGGGGACTGTTGACCAGGGGACTGGTTTTCTTACTTAAAAACGAAATAACACAAAATCATTAAAACATATCACATTTGTAAAACAGATGTGAAGACATACTCGTAAGTAAACTATTTTAAACAAAATATATGATTTAAAACTTTTGAAATGGGGAAGATATACTCACCCAGGGGACTGTTCCTTCTAACGTTCGAGACGCGTGTTTCACTACTAAACACAGTGACGTTACTTAAAAAAAGGCTGCTGTCTGTATACCTATATAACCGAACAAACTTCACACCAATTGCTTTCCATTTCACGGTCATAATGTTTTAAAACAATGCTTCAATTGAATATCGTGCCGTTTTCAAATTTTACCAGGGGACTGTTTTCAAATTTTAAGGACAGCCTTCGTACATATTTTTTAAAGTAAATTTCTATCATAGACATATCATTTGTAATATTAAAAGATGCTTACAGTCTTTCTTAATCTATATATGATTATTATTCAGTTATGAATGGCAAGGTATTCAATATATAGGTATCAATGCTTGTAATTCTGGAAAAAGGACATACCAGGGGACTGTGTTTTGAGGTGTTTAACATTGTTTTTCTCGGAAACAATTATATTTATTTACTTAATAAGCAATTGCGAACCAAGAGTACCAAATGTATGCCCATATTAATCCAATAAATAATAGATATGATAGAGTTTATTATACAAATTTTGCTTGGGACAGCGATTTTCCATTTAGTAGAGAAATGCCCATAAATATTTTTTCTCCAGTAACAAAGCACCAATGCCTAATCTATGTTTTTATACCCAGCACCCATTAAGATATACCGTTCCATACATTACTTGTGTCATAATCTCATCAAAAAAACTGATAAGCTGACCCTAAACGAGGTCCAAAAATAACAGTTATCTCCCATACCGTTAATACAAGTTTTACTATCAAATAAATAGTTAATAACCATACCCAAATCAATGCAATTTAAACTTTCCACCAATACGAATACGGAGCAATTTCAAATAGCAATTGCCATTTACCTATATAGTTTCGCAATTATCGCCGTTATTTCTAATGCGTAAAGGTTTTAGATTGTTTAGTAAATTGGGTAAAAGTAAGCAATGATCGGTTGAGTATTAGTTATCGTATAACTGGTCGACCGGTTGGGCGACTGGTCGTTCAACTTGTAAATGCATCGGATCTAACTGGGGTACTAGACCTATTCGTCTGTCTTATAAATAGGAATCTATAAATAATTTAATGAAATAAACTTGATTTATATCCCACTCTAAGGTAAATGATAGGTAATGAATCTTTCTAAAACGCACAGCGAAAAAAGTGCGGTTGTACGCACAAATAATTAGGTAACCAATGCGTTTTACTCTATATAAATTTCCTGAGTGCAATAATATTAAATACACACACTGAAATAATATTAAATGTTAGTAGATAAATTATGGTAACTGAACTTGTCCATTATAATACCAATTAGTATTCATTTAAAAAATAGTTCGGGCTCATTCTCAAAGAATACGAATAAATATTATAATTTTCAGCATTAAAAATAACAATCACAGTTCTGTATGTACATCCATCATTAATGCAATAAAAATACTGTAAGCTCAAAACAAGTGTTTTATGATTAATATCTGCGGTTAAAAAGAACTTTATTTGAACCCAAACAGTAATTTAAAAACCCTTAACTTCACTACATAGTGTAAAACAAAGTCGCTTTTTCTGTCCCTTTACCCCTATGTACGCTTAAATCTTTAAAACTACGCAACGAATTTTGATGAGGTATTTTTTAATAGATAGAGTGATTCAAGAGGAAGGTGTATAACACCCGTGTGAAGCAGGGGCGGGTCGCTAGTTAAAAAATAAATATTAAAATTTGTTTACTCAACATGTACCTACTTATGTCAAAAAGTTCAAAGAAAATGACATTGCTTTTCCGTAGCAAGAGCTTTTAAGGTTGAAACTTCGTAACTCTCCTTTGCTAGTTTTAATGTTCCATACAATTTCTTCGTAACGAAAACAACATTTCATGAATATTATTCCCTTATGTTTATGCCCCATTGTGTTACAAAACATAAAATAATGGAAATTCTTAGAAAATGTTAGCTGTAAACTAAGTACCTTTAAAATGTGTATGTACAGAAAGTCCCGTTTTTGTTTGTCAAAGGCTTTCAAGGTTTTTATTTTACTGAAAGTCTAACTATATCTATCATATCATCATATTTATAATATAGGCTTTCCTTATCCGAGAAAATTATATATTTGTAAAAAGTATTTTTTTGAAAAGTACCTAGGTATGTACTTTTCAATTAGGTATGTCCAGTTTTAATCAATTTAATTGAATTACAGTTGTTTCATTCTAATATATAATTGAATTATGTCCGGATTTATCAATGTTGCATTTGACAACACCATAACTTTTTCAAAAGTTTTTCCATAAAAAAAGTCTGTGTTTACATATTAAAATTGTTAAGGCTAGTAAATATGTCATAACTGCCGATCTGACAAAAATACCGATTTTTTTCTTTAAAAAATAACGACCGTGGCTCTAGCAAGCAATATCACGAACTGACAAAGATTTTTTTAAACTTAGTGTTTAATGCATAATAGAATTAGGTAGATAGAAAATTTTCAATTACAAGGCTTCCTATGAAATAAAAATATCAATTAGTACCCACAATTATGAAGTAAATGCAAGAAAAATAATGTTCGAGCTTTCTGTCCATATATTTTTATATTATATACATTATGTTTCTGCTGCTGCACTAAGATGGCAGGAAAAAAATATTTAATTATAAAATAAGACACCCACTTTGTTACTCACAATAATTACGAACGAATTTTATCGGAAATTAAAATATTAAAAATAATAAGTAATTTATAAATTGTTAATTCAAATTATTCTATTTAGGAGTAGGTAATACTATGTACTGTATTAAACAATGTTATGATAAAGTATTAATTAAAATAGCTTTTAATTCCTTTAATTAATTAATTACAATACACAATTGCAAAATAATTAACAAAAATGTTAAATTAAAATCCCGAAACCAAATTTTCCAAGCCTATTTTCTAAAACCCAATATCAAATTTCCCAAGCCTATTTTCTAAAAAGAGAAAAGTACATACGTGCTTGTCGATGGTCAGAAGCGAAGAGCTTTAGGCTTGTGCGAGCGTAGCTTTATATACCAGACCTTGGCAGTGACCGCTAGTGGTATTGACGTATGTTTTGCTTGTTAAACTATGAAAATCACAACCTTTATAATTATAAACTTTAAATATATTATTTTATAAAATACTAGCTGACCCAGCGAACTTCGTACCGCGTATATAGTTTTTTCTTTCTTTTTTTTCCAAGTTTTCACACCTTTTAAACCTTCCCTGGAGTTTCACAAACATTTTAAAACTAAAATCAGCCAAATCGGTTCAGCCGTTCTCGAGTTTTAGCCAGACTAACGAACATCAATTCATTTTTATTTATATAGATAGATTTGGAGAAAGAGCTATGCTCGAATAGTAAATTGTATTGTCAAAAAATATTGAATAAAATTTTAACAACGTCAAGAAAAATGATGTTAATTATTATTTTTCAAAAAAATATCTAATATTTTTGGTTCATTGCTCTGTGTTATATTATTAATCTGTGTTTAATTATGTTTTATTTTTTTACTAGCTGACCCAGCGAACTTCGTACCGCCATATTTTGATTTTAAGTTTTTTTTTTATTTATTTTATTTTTTATATATAAACCTTGTCTGATATAAACGAACACAACAAAAAATTATTTAATTTGGTGCAATCGTTCGCAAGTTATGCGTAGGTACATACCTACATTTCGGTCACAGTGCTTGTGGTCGCATTCTTCAGAAACACTCAACCGATTTTCATCAAATCTATGTAAAAGAAGAAGCTGACTTAATGACTGACATATCAACGTAGGCCACGTAGGGCCTAAACTATAAGAGTTAGAAAATTTAATTTTTTAAACAGGGTTTCCATCAAGAAAAGATTTTTGAAAATTCATTCCCTAAGGTAAAGTGGAGGTGCAGATCGTGCGCAGACGCACGCTAATTTATATTTGGTAGGTACGAAAATGGTCATTAAGCATGTTTCATACCGCTAGGTAAGTAATTAGGATAGGCACAGAACAACGTTTGCCGGGACAGCTAGTATTTCATAGAAACCCGTCTTGATTACTCTGTGAATATGCAAGTAATATCTGTTAACGTCTTTTTTATAACTTAGAGATATCACGATGTAGGTAACTATTTACATAACTATTAGAAAATATGATGAGTTTCTTATCACACTATTATTTATAGCCTTATAGAGTTTCTTTAGGTGTGGTCTTTAATATTAAAAAACGAGTTAGGTTAATAATAGTAATTTAGTATTATTAAATGACTAGCAGGCCAACTTCGAACCGAGTTTTATTTTTATTAAAAAGTAGGATTGATTGTAGAAGGGTGACAATTTAGCGTTGTTGGTTTTTTAAAGCTAATTCAGGAGAAAATAAAAACAAAATATTATTTTGCGCACACACAAATATCCCAACAAGCAAAGTAGTCTATAAAGAAAGTCTGGAATTACTTGCGGTTTCTCGAGTACGTTATACTTAATTATCAATATGTAGAAGTTAGATAAGTAGTATAAGTTAGATATAGGAATAATTGATCCCAAAACCGCGCCCAAATATTTCTTTAAAGCACGTTTTTACAAGGAAAAATAAAGTAGTCCCTTCATGTCGATGTCGTCTTATTCTTGCAGTGATCTGTCAAAAATCGGTAACATTGACGACAGCAAAAAATCTCATGATGTCGATGTCGTCTCATATTTTTTCCCATCGACAACGGAACAATATCGACACGACAAATCTCCTCGACAACGTTCTCAATCAGTCGACAAAATGTCGTCTTGGCAGAAAGCGACGTGAGGTTTCTTTACGGAATGTCATTGCTTCACCCTCCGTGTCAAGTTCATGAACGTCCATTACGCAATCCAATTGCCAAGTCAATGAATTGAGGAGTTCTCTATCCAAACACTCGAGCAAACACGGGGCAACGGTCGGAGGTGTTTGGACAACGCATTGCGCAGGAGCATGCCAGGTGGAGATTTTACAATGAAATTTTAATGACGCCGCCATGACAGTTTACATTTCAAAATCCCACTTGAGCTTTTCTTTTAGGAGGCATAAGTAGATGTGTACATTTTGTAACAAATATTGGGATTCAAAATGTAGATACGGAGTTGACAGCTTGCGAAGTCACGTGGTCAGTTTTCTTTTACTTATGTCACTTTAATTCGATCCTATAGGTGCATAGTATGAGTGAATACAGAATGTCTATACTCTATACTAATATAATAAAGAGAAGAGGTTTGTTTGTTTGGATAGAATAGGCTACAAAACGACTGGAAAAAAATCTTTCACTGTTGGGAATCTACATTATTCTCGAGTGACACAGGCTATAGAATATTTTTTAAAAATAGGGATCCCTGTGATTCTGAGGCGAACCGCTAGTATATATTATATAGAATATCTGGGGGGCTAGACAAGTGCCCAACGTTCAACGTTAACGTTAAACGTTAGCACCAAAATGTATGGGATTTGACATCCGCGAACGATTGTGACACGTACGTGACAGTCGTTCGCGGATGTCAAATCCCATACATTTTGGTCCTAACGTTTAACGTTAACGTTGAACGTTGGGCACTTGTCTAGGGCCCCTTGTCCTGGGAGAATATTTGAACATAATTATGTATATGCAAAAAGTCAATATGAGTAACTACATTTTATTCAACAGCGACATTCCACTGGTCTAGTGGTCGGAGTCCCTTGAGCGGATTCGAATCCTGCTAGAGGCAGTCAGTAAGATTAACACGAGCATTTGTATTTTTGTATGTTAATCCATTGTCTAAGTACCATAGATTTACTTAGTTTGGGTTAACATTAATTTTGAGTCTGACACGCACTTGACCGGTATGTTATTTAATACTAGCGGTCCCTTCAGACGTCATCCTGCCCGTTCGAAATTCAAATAGGTAACTTTAGTTAGACAACGTTTGTATGGGAAAAGAAAAGGGCTGTTTTTAGGGTTTTTCCGGCAATTATTCGATTTTTTCTCGCCGTATGAACCATCCTTGGACTTCAAAGAACATTTAAAAAAAAAAATGGCCAAATTGGTCCAGGCGTTGTCGAGTTATGCACTTGCCAACAGGTAGGTAGTAGGTATTAGTATATAAATTATAAATAATTAAAGTCTTCCAGCGCACTATCCTAATATACTTAAATTCCAATTGGGCCATAATCTTGAATTTGAGTTTTAATATTTATATTCGACTACAACTGTGACATCTTTTATTCGATAATCAAACTGGTATTTTATTAGACAAGCCTCTTCATTACGGATTGCGTCAAATCTTATGTTATTTAATTAACTTCCTCAATTTGTTCTGGTAACATTTGAGTATAGAGAGTAAAGAGATGGCTAGGGTTGCCACCGACAAGAATAAAATAATGATACCTCAACAAAAAAAATAATGTACATACTTTAAAATGAATCTGAATTTTGTGTCTACAAATGTAACCTTGATAACTGAATACACTAGTCAATTATATTATTATGGTATCGGTTTTAAATGTCTGTATAGGCCTTTATTTGATAATTCAGTTTTGAACGCATAATAATATTTATATTTATAAATACTAGCTGACCCAGCGAACATCGTACAGGGTTTTTTGTGTTTTATTTTGTGCAAAATTAATTTCTAACACTAATAGTTTATGTCCTGTATATGTGATCAGTCAGTTTCTCTTTTTATATATTTTTAAACATATATAATGAAATATATATATATATATATACATATATATATATATATATAACATATATAATGAAATATATATGTATATACTTAGAAATTATGTTAAATTGTTATAGGTGATAACCCTATAGTAGACTGATATCTTATTTCGATTCAAATTAAGGTTATATTTTAATTTGAAGTTAATACTTGTATTTCACACTTTTATGTTGTATTTTAGTAACTTGGACTACCTAAGTTTCAAGAGCAAACTTGCAAAGATATATAATTGTGAAAGGTTTTTTTACGTACCTACTAACAAAGGCGCTTATTTTATTTCATAGTGCTTTAACTCGATGTTTAGATTATAGTGTAATTGTTGTGAATAGTTGCAGTTGAACTGCAAACGGCCAATGTATAGGTATATTTGCATGTTTTCATATTTTATTTGATTTATGTTTGTGGTTTGTTTACTATTTCTTGAAATAAATAAATATTAGTATAATAGACAAAATTGTGCATATTTTTTTTTTAAGTTTAATTATTTATTACTTAGATAAAAAGTCGGGTTATGCTCAAAAATAAAAAATATATTAAATTGATGAAATAGGATGTAAAATTTTGACTACAAGATAAATAATGCAGGCCGGACATCATACCTGAACACAATTTTGAAATTAGACGTTATTTTAAATCGACTGGCGCTAGTAGCGTGTATAATAACAGAACTAAAAAACCTTCTAATCTTCTAAGACTAAGACTGGCATATACATTCAGCCAATTATTAAACCTAACATCAAATTATACCTCAATACATATTCCAACACACGATACAAAGGTTTATAATCCTCCAGTTAAGATGCAAGTACGTAGGGAATTTATAAGGGCCGGCGGATACCGTTCGGCTGTTAAAATTACTGTTACTTATAAACATTCGAGCTTTTAATTATCTTTCTGTCAAACGTAATTTATGTCAGTTGACCTGACACTGATCTAGGTAGGTACACTTGTGAAGAATAATTAAATATATATTTTTTGTAATTTTAACAAATTATACAAGTAAAAATTGCAAACGCTATTGTCCAAATAAAAAGTGTAGAAAAGTCAGTCAGATTTCCTTCGATTGTTTAGTCGAGAGACACCTGTCTTTATTATTAATAAAAAAATATTTCAAGTGCCTTGAAATATTTTTTTTTGAAAAGGGAGTTAGTCTTTTTTACTTTATTTTGAGTTTTATCTAAATATAAAAGTTTTATTGTTGCACATAGAAAGGTAAGTAAGAAGTAGGTACCTACTTATGAATTTGATATTTGATTTGATAAAATAATTTTGGAATAATTTGATTTTAAATAATCATATAGTTTCCATTATTTTAATATAATATACTTACCTATGGATTGTAGACTTCAATTCTAATACATCTTACCTATATATTTTATATATACTGCCGGGACCGCTAGTATTATATAGAAACAAAAACTGACTACCTGATTTTAATTTCGCAATTTCATACCTTTCATTGATTTCGATTCTCACTTGTCTACGGGAGCAAATTACTTAAAGCGTATAAGTTCGCCTTTGTAAAAATATCATAGGTAACGAATGTACACTTATATTTATATATAGGTACAGTGTTTACACAAACTTAATGACTGTGATAAACGCCTTGCAAATAACAAATACGGTTTTAAAATAGGCAAACTAATTAAAACAAGTTGTAGGAAAACCCATAAAAGATAGTTAAAAACACACTTTCGTAAGTACATAGAGACGAGTCAACAAGACGGCCATACAAATCAGCGGGTAACTGTACGATGTATGACTGAACCAGTTTGTATGAGAGCCATGCAATCAGCGTAAATAAATAAATATCTTTGGACAATTCACACCAATTATCTAGTCCCAT
Organism: Polylopha cassiicola; assembly: GCA_038024825.1. Taxonomy (NCBI): domain Eukaryota; kingdom Metazoa; phylum Arthropoda; class Insecta; order Lepidoptera; family Tortricidae; genus Polylopha; species Polylopha cassiicola. The sequence goes on along the minus strand of CP149044.1, from coordinate 5,101,240 downwards.
TTTAAGCAAAGCTTGTGTTATGGGTACTAGACAACGGATAAATATACATAAATACATACCTATATAAGACATCCAAGACTCAGGTACAGATGCCAGTGCTCATCACATTGACATCTGCCCCTAGCGGGATTCGAACCCGCAACCTCCGGTTTCGTAGTCAGGGCCTCTGACCACTAGACCAACAGGCCGTCAAAATAAAAACTATGATTAAAATATACTAATTACTAAGGTATTTTTTTTAACTATTTGGTATAGATAAACGAGTAGGTTCAAATGTACCTTATAACTTAAAATACCTGAGAAAGGTTGTAATTTTAGAGCCAAAAACCCACCATGTTTTGTTTTGAAAAATTTAACGAGATTGCTTAATTTTTGAAAATCCCAAATCAACAAAAATCTGTGACCCTAGTTAGGTCTTAGGGTAACGGACCTAAATAGGTTAAAAACCAGTGGTTCTTTTAGTAGACTTTATCTAATTAAAACTAATAACTTACTGAAAAAAACTTATGAAAACTTTTTTTTTAAATCAGTTATCAGACAGTGATCAGACTCCGCGGCAGTTTTCGTGGCCCCAAATCATCGCCCAATAAGTCGATTTTTTTTAATATTAGGTCGTTGCCTCATGTCGACATGCGAGTGAAGTAATTAAAGGGTTCTGCAATCGTTATTAAATTAAAGTTTACTGAGTCTCTCAGTTAGTTGCATAACCCTTTCTTTTTTAGGGTTCCCTTACTTAGGATTCACACAAATAATAGTACATTACGCACCGAGGCCAGTAAAATAAAAAATGTCTCAGATCTCACGTTGACTCATTGTCGTCCGAGACGAAGCCGAGGTTGACAAAAATGTGATCTGAGGCTTTTTATTTTACTGGCCGAGGTCAGTATACTATTTTTCTGTTCGACGAAGCCAGAAAGCGGCAATTTCATTTAGCGCAGCGGCCAGAAAGCGCCCTCTTTCTGGAGGACGACGGAGGACGGAAAAATACTATAATAATAGTACCTTCTATCTACTTTTTTATTTGAAGTTGGTTAAAATTATGACATTTGCAAATTCAGTGTAGGTACTGTAGATACCTATACAAAAGTATATAATTACAATATTAATTATATAATTTTTATACGTATACTTATATAATAATAATATATTATAAATTAATATTAATAAAATTTCATATGCTTTTGCGCACGACAAAACTCCCGTATTCGCATGGGAACTGTAAAGTTTTCGACATGTCAGCAAATAAAATCAAATACGCAAGTCCTTTTATAATGGGAATGAAATAACTATGAACGGATTTAACTAATTCGCGTATTTTATTTTATTGGCTGAAGTTTCAAAATTTATACAATTCCCATATTCGTAGCATGACTGAGCTGACGACAAAGTCCAATGTGTGACACCGCGGAGGCATCAGAAATTATTATCCTTTTATAATTATTTCATTCCAATGTGTAATAACCGCGAAGGCATTACAAATGATTACATTCATTCTGTAGTCCTGAATGAGGCGAACAGACGCCGTACCCACACTAACCTAGGTCTAGGTATAGATTACTGAAGGGTCTACATTTGAAAGAAAACCTAAGGCAACGGATGCATATTTTAATCCTAAATTATTACCACCGAGATATTTTTATAGAGCTGTTAATACCCCTCTATTAATCGTAAACTTTTTAACTGGGCTTTTAAAATGATTGAATAACAGCTATGTATTTGGATTTTTAATATTTATCTACTACAATGAATCGAAATTCGATCAATATCTATGGTTTAATACCATCAATTTAAATGATTGATATATTTTGTATCAAGAGGAAATAGAAAAATTGATGTAGGTTCAAATCTCACGGAGTCGCGATTTTTTCTATTATTACTACGATTTTGTATTAGATATCTTTTTTTATTCGTGTAATAATAGAAAAAGCAGAGTGATTTAGTAATTAGAAGCATGCACCCAGTCATATTTTTTTACAGCTATTTAATTTTGCAATTGTGATTTGTCTGAATTTCAGGAACTCCTGAGCAAAATTTAAATTTTCTATCCCTTATAGTTTGGGTAGGTCCTGTGTTGATAATAATATGTCAGTCATTAATTCATTTTCTTCTTTTATATACATAATAATAAATATAATATACATACATATAAACAGATTGAATTTCAGTGTTTACTTAATAAAATAAAATTTTGGTAATTTAGCGGCATTGCAAAAGAAAACAATTAGGTAAACATACTGTGAACGTAGGCGTGATGTGTATGTGTATCCTTTTTAAATAAGAAATAATGCGTTTTCTGTTATCATATACCTAGATATAGGTATAATAATCTGTACCTATATATGCTTTTTTATTCGAACTGAATACTGAAGCGCAGTTGGCCAGCTAATGGGCCTTTACTGCAAAACCGAACGATCAGAGTAGAGCAGAGTGCCCACACTTTCTGCCTTCTTTCCTCACTACTACTCTCGCCTCTGCACAAGTGTGTGACCAAGATTTTTTCATAATGGTGGATATTTTTATTTAGAATCTATTGGGGGTATTATCGACTCTGTAATATACAGCGCGCATCCTTGAATGCAGTCAGTTCGCAATAAGTCTGGATTTGTAACATTTGCGAACACCGCGCTCGACGCAATACTTCCATTCGTACTTTATATGAAGTGACTGGGTACTTAGTAGGTACTTTGGTAGAACTAAGTAGATAAACGAACGAATAAGAAGTAGGTATTAACTATTATAAGAAACCCTTCAAACATGCTTTAAAAATTTCGTTTCTTCTTGATCCATTCACCGCTTTTATTCTATAACTTTACAGTTTCCATATTCGTAGTCGAATAAGCTGCCGATAGTCTAACACAGACTATAGTCCCAGACTATAACCACGAAAGCATCAGAAATGTAATTGCCATTTTCACTATTACGTATTTTGTCTTTTCTAGACAAATATACTTAACCAAATCTAGACATTAAACAAACAAACCTAGGTTTCCTGTCTCCTTCCAGCACTTCTGATAAGCCCTAGCATTATTGCAACTGCAATGAAACCTAGGCATTGTGCTAACAACTGTAAAGCCTATACGCTGCGTCTCTCTTTGTTATCAATAATCAGTCTTTGTATGCACATTGACTCAAATGAGTAAACATTTTTCTTATAAGTACTATAATATACTTAGCCTGTTGAATTGATACTATTATATTGCGGATTATTTTATTTACTTTAAACGTTAAAGTTCACTTTAGCGCAGTCGTGCTACGAATATTACGTCATCAAATAATGAAATACGCGGGTTAAACTCATTTTTTCATTATTTTCGTTTCACTAATAACGATTGGTACTTGTCTAGGGGCTTTGAGAGTATTATGTATTAGCCTGTAGCACGATTATTTTTTTTGCTTTTGTTAGAATCTCCTTGTTTTAACCTTCTAGCTAAATAATTATTCGACACCTTGTTCACCAACATACGTTCCCTCTCAAACTCCACGCCAAAAGCCCCACCACAGAGAACCCATACACCAAACGCTCACACTACTACCACAGACAATAACATCAATCCATTGACGGATTTAACTCGCGTATTTTTATTTTATTTTATTAGCTGACGTTTCGGATTCTTTACAGTTTCCATAATCGTAGCACGACTGAGCTGACAATAGTCTAACGCTAAAAAGCTAATAAAATAAAATAAAAATACGCGAGTTCAATCCGTTTAAAGTTGTTTCATTCCAATGTGTAATAACCGCGAAGGCATCAGAGATTATTATCAATCCATTGATCATGAAACTCCTTTAACACATAGAATCTTATATACTTAAACCTCGTTCACACTGTTAAATCGCTAACATTTTATACCTATTATAAAATGGCCTGACTTTTAACTGAAAATGTTTTTCAAACAGAGAAATGTGTTTATTCATTACGATCTATCAATTGAAATTCGATTTATATTTTTGGTTCAATATCGTTACTTTTTAATTATATACTTAATGATATTTAAAGTACCAAGACAAGATCACACAGGGGTCTAAATTTTTCTACTTTTGTCTTGGTACAAAATATCATTATAGAGAAAAATGTATGTTGGAATGAAACAACATTAAACGGATTTTACTCGCGATTATTTTATTGGCTGACGTTTCGGCGCCTTTACAGATTCCATAATCGTAGCACGACTGAGCTGACAAAAGTCTTATGCTAAAGTGATTAATACAGCTATGCAAACTACCTTATTTATTAAATTAAATCCGTTTAAAGTTGTTTCATTCCAACGTATAATAACCTCGAAGGCATCAGAAATTATTACAAAATATGTTGTTACTAATGTGACCAGGAAAATGAGGTTGAAACTGTACCCAACACTATATTAAAACATATTTAAAATGGCAACTACATACGCGTTGTATATTACATTCTTCGCGTCCTTTTTACCTGGGGTTGTAGTTAATTCGTCACGTTTATATGCGACGGCACGGCTGGCCCATATGCCTGTCTCAACGGCATATCTTAGGTCACAGTTCATGCTACAACGGTACCTGTGTTTAAAAACTAAACATTTTGATGTTGTGTATAAGTAGGCTGTGAGGTCTTGCGGAAAAATGCTATAGTATTCTTATATTTATTTAGAATTAGCTGATCTGGCGAACTTCGAACCGCGGTTGTGAGATTTTTTTCTTATAGATCTTCCTCACCGAGCATTCTCTGAATTTCTACAAATATTTCAGAGTCAAAATTAGTGAAATTGGTCTATTTTACAGTTTTAGTGAAACTAACGAACAGCAATTCATTTGTATGTACCTATGGATAGAAGATTTTTTTCCGTCCTCCGGCCGGAAAGCGCCAACTTTCAGGCCGCTTCGCTAAATGAAATTTCCGCTTTCTGGCTTCGTCGAATAGAAAAATAGTATACTGACCTCGGCCAGTAAAATAAAAAAGCCTCAGATCACATTTTTGTCAACCTCGGCTTCGCCTCGGACGACAATTACATGTGATTTGATCCAGCCATTTTAGAGTTTTAGCGAGACTAATGTACTATTTCTAATCTCTTTACTATTTAAGTAGGTATTCTAAATAATGAATGCTCATTCCAGACGATACTTTCATACAACATTTTATCTCCCCTTATTAACTCCTAACGACCCCCGTTCGCAATAAAAAGTAGCCTATCTCCTTTCTCAGTCTCTAGACTATCTTTGTACCAAATTTCATTTAAATCGGTTCAGTAGTTTTAACGTGAAAGCGAGACAGACAGACACTGAGTTACTTTCGCATTTATAATATTAGTTAGGATTAGGATAAATGACATATATTTGGATGAACTACCAATAGGTAGGTAGGTAGGTACGCTACTTTTTACTAGACTAATTTTTACCTCATTTAGCTAGGCTTCAGATTATAGTAGTCGCAGCGAAGGAACAGCAATTAAACAAGCAGAAGGGACTGTTTATAAAATTAATGGCCGATATAAGTAATGTGCGGGAAAGTTGGATAATGCCATCTCGCCACGAGACCTGAGAGCCGGTGCCACTGGTGAATATATTTCGACTAACAGACGATTTGACTTAAAAAATGAACCATATTATTTATTGTGGTGCATGTTTACTAATTATTAGACGGGATATAGAAATAATGCTCGTAAAGAAAAAGGAGGGGAGAAAAGATATTATAGAGGTTATATTTTGATAGATCCCAATGACATCTACTTTATTTCTCGGTGAAAATCTAGCACATTTAAAAAAAAATTGAAATCCTATAGTTTCGTTGATAGGTATATGCTATTTTCTATTAATATACGTTAATTCCATACAATTCTACATACGTTTTGTTTATTTGCTATTATAAAGGCCTTAATTATATATAGTATATTGTGCTATCTAAATAATTTTATTCTAATCAAATCAATCACATATTTATTCAATTTACGCTTTTACAAGCTCTTATAAAGGTCAGAAGATACCATCGTTTCCGAAAACACCTCACTTGATAAGAAACAACAAGAATTATATTATTATTCAGAAGTAAAAATTGTAATATAAAAAAAATACCTTAACTTGAATATTCTGCATAAAAAGTTGACCTTTTGTCACAGAATTAAGAATAGTCGCTCTGAATCTACACATCACTTAACCCCGCCGCATATGCCCACGTGTGAAAGACGTGAGAGCAAATGCGGAGTTTGCTACTGCGCCATAGGTTTTAAATACTGCTACTGGCACACGGCTCGTGACAGCCAATGCGAGTGTGGGCATGTGCGGAGGGTTTAAACTCCAGTTAAACTACAGCGCCACGGGCCCGGATCAGGTGTTCCGTTGATATCGTTTGAGTGACTTGTCCTTTTTTTCTTAATACAACACATACATTTTCACACAATTACATTCTTACGTAACAGGCCAATCGATGCGAGAAGTATTTCCCGGGCGTGTACTAGGTCTAAGCTGTTTAAAAAATGTATAAATGTAAAAGTGAATATTTGATTTGATTTTTTGAGCATCCTGGGTTTAAAGTAATCCCATTATACTTGATTGGATTTATGACAGGTAGATAAAACAAGCATAGTTCCAAGGTCTAAGGGACTTAAGTACATATAAAAAATGCCTTTGCATACCTACCTATATTAATTCTTAAGCATTTTTTTTTAATTGATGAATTGGGAAGCCTGGGCCGGATCTAGGATAACAGCGATATACCTATTTTTTTTTCTAAACTCGTTAAAAATAACTAAAATTGACTATGTGACCTACAAAACCGGATCCGCCCTTAGCCTAGCTATTTAAAATATAAGTAGCTATACCTACCTATATAATAATATTCTTAACTGTGTCCCAAGAATTCCTATTTCAAAATAGGTTTAAGAAGATTTAAACGGATTTAACTCGCGTATTTTTATTTTATTTTATTGCTGACGTTTCGGATTCTTTACAGTTTCCATAATCGTAGCACGACTGAGCTGATAATTTAGCTTTTTAGAGTTAGACTATTGCATTTCAAAGAAAATCGTTTATCGTTTAAAATATATAAAAAAGTCTGCTATTATACACTTATGGTACATGCCGAGAAATCTGCAGTCTGTAATTTGTAATTAATTATAATTGTTAATTAAACCCGTTGTTTCAGGTGTCAGGTACAAACTGGTGGTAAAATTCCAAAGTGCACAATAGTGTATTGCAATAGTGCATTTTAATGCAATTTCATTCGCCCCCGGCGTTCACACGTACAACGAAACGCAATATATTAATACCAAATGAATTGAATATTTAAATAATGACATAGATATTAGTATAATTACGCGCAGTAATTAGGCATTAGGTCAATTTTAACTATTGCATAAATGCACACATTTTCTTTATTATAAATATTTAAAACAATTTGTCATTAAATAGTAATTGTATACACAAAGATTTTTATAAAATTCCGACATATTATAAAAATATGAACAGATCTTTTTCCATAAAGAACATGTATTTTTTTTAATTCTTTTTATATTATAATTTCTGATGCCTTAGCGGTTTTTACACATTGGAATGAAATAAAATATAAACGGATTTAATCACCAAATTAAATATCTATATATATAAAAATCAATTGCTGTTCGTTAGTCTCGCTAAAACTCGAGAACGGCTGAACCGATTTGGCTGATTTTAGTTTTAAAATGTTTGTGGAACTCCAGGGAAGGTTTAAAAGGTGAGAATACTGGGGGAAAAAATGAAAAAAAAAACCTGTGTACGCGGTACGAAGTTCGCTGGATCAGCTAGTTATTATATAAAGTTATACGAGTTATATCCGTTAATAGTTGTTTCCTTTATATTTTTAAAGACTCGGTGCTCTAGAGTTCTTAGCAATGAATTCGATTTTTTTTAAATAGATAATTAGATTTTTTGATTGAGGACTTTCCTATTAAATCTTTTGTTCTATAAAAAAATAAATGCGAGCCATTAGACTTCATACAAAGCCTAAGTAGGTTTTTGAGTTTACAGTTCATCATCAGGTTTGATCATTTTAAGTCAGCCGCCCGCCCGCCCTCAGCCGTCATCTATACTAATATTATAAAGCTGAAGAGTTTGTTTGTTTGTTTGAACGCGCTAATCTCAGGAACTGCTGGTTCGAATTCAAATTTTTAATATAATATCATTTTTTTGTTGGATAGACCATTTATCGAGGAAGGCTTTAGGCTATATAACATCACGCTGCGACCAATAGGAGCGAAAAAACAGTGGAAAATGTGTAAAAAACGGGGAAAATATGAAGCCTTATGAAGAATTACTATTCCACGGGGAAGCAGTCGCGGGCACAGCTAGTTTATAATGTATGTTGTACCTACACTATCATATTACATTATTACCCATTACATTAAAAACCTAGAAGTAGGTCAAACCAAAATTTATATTTTTTAATAAGATCGCAATGTCGTTTTTAACTTCAAAAAAGAAATAGTTCCGAAGAAGTACTAACAACGTACAGATACATTTTCCGGTTTTGTTTCCTATCATATACTATGTTTTTATATATTTTCGAGAATAACAAACATTCTTAGTAAAAGTTCGACAGAAGGCAAATACCGTGGAGTCGCGACGAAATCTTCATAAAAGTTGTCACTTAGAAAAATCTATAAGTACAAAAAAATTGTACCTATATAGATAACTCTGTGTGTATGTTTGTTCTGTCTTCGCATTTAAACAGATGAACCGATTTAGATGAAGTTTTGTTTGGAGGTAGTTAAGAGTCTAGAGACAGGAGGTGGGATAGCTTTTATAATGAAAAAATTACTATTAAACCAATTTATAATCGAAACGAAATTAATTAAATCGCTCATACGTGAGTCAAGAAAAACAAAGTTGTTACGTGACCTAAATCCATCACAGTAGCTTTATTCCAAAATACTTTTTAATTTATCAAATGTAACATAATGATCAATTACCTAAGTCAGCAAATTAAATGAAGTATCAAGTCCAGAAGATATTTTATTTTCAATACCTTCACCCAAATTATTTGGTCCAATCTACTTTACACCAGTCCACCATCCTAGATGTCTTACAAACTTACAAAATGATTTTATTACAATGCTTACAAAATAATTTTATTTCCAAAATGTGATTGAACGAGTTAACTAAGTAAGTACCTAGGTAAGTACATAGGTACTACTATCTACAATGTTTTCTTAGGGTAGAAATAATATTTTTTACTACGATACTGAATGAGTATGTACGACTGTATATGTAGATTTAGTCGTGCTACGATTATGGAATCTGTAAAGGCTCCGAAACGTCAGCCAATAAAATAAAATACCCGAGTTAAATTCGTTAAAGTTGTTTCATTCCAATGTATGCCTAATTACCTAATAACCGCGAAGGCATCAGAAATTATAATACTTAATATTTTTTACAATAAAATATTAACCCTTTCCCTAAACTTAACCCGTCTACTCCACAGTCTCCCTGTGTAGTTAAGCACGCATCCGCTGCGCCCGCGGCGGTACCAATTAGCGCGCCGGCGCCCACCATTGTCGACTCAGACTTACCCGCCATTTTGAAAAACATTTTACTAAGAATTATCACTATTTATGTATGTTTACATGTTACCGTGACGTGATATCCTAATTAATATTATAAATGCGAAAGTAACTCTGTCTGTCTGTCTGTCTGTTACGCTTTCACGTTAAAACTACTGGACCGATTTTAAAGAAATTTGGTACAAAGAAAGTCTGGAGCCTGAGAAAGAACATAGGCTACTTTTTAACCGACTGCGAAAAAGGAGGAGTTCTACGTGGACGAAGTCGCGGGCAGAACCTAGTGCCTAATAATTTCTGATGCCTTCGCGGTTATTTCACATTGGAATGAAACAACTATTAACGGATTTATCTCGCGTATTTTTATTTTATAAAAGCGCTAGTAACGCCCCCTATTAGGTTTTAATTGTACTGTATAATAGTAAAAAATATTTTTTTGCGTGAAATGTAACTTTAGTATTTCATAATTCAGAATAGGGTAGTTTTTCAAAATTTGTAATTTAAATATAAGGTAGTTTGCATAACTGTATAAATCACTTTAGCGTTAGACTATTGTCAACTCAGTCGTGCTACGATTATGGAAACTGTAAAGAATCCGAAACGTCAGCAAATAAAATAAAATAAAAATACGCGAGTTAAATCCGTTAATAGTTGTTTCATTCCAATGTGATATGCCTACTAATAAAGGATGCTGCAGATATTAGGATTTGCATCCGCAATAAAACAATAAAAAATTTAGGATGTTGATCAGATTGTTACAGGATCGATTGACGCACATGTGGCATATTCCCCATTAACCAATAGTACCTAATCTCGATACAGTGATGTGATTCGACAATCAAGAGCCTATTTCAGGCAGTGACAAAGCGATGAGTTTTGATTTGATTTTAGGCCATTCTATTTTTAGGTTTTTGCGTCCCCCAAAAAAAATCATGTAAAACGAATGTAAACTATAGTAATATGGAAAAATATAAGAAAAATTCACAGTACGTAAAACTGCCGCATTATTTCTTTAACTTCTGTTAACATTTCAATTTAAATATTGTATATAATTCAAAATATAAACGGTAACAAAGTGGAGTTTTAGGGTAACATGGTTGTTTTTCTCTTAGACAAAAACCTTCACTAAAAAGTTGAATGATCCTTTATTATTAAAAGAACCAATAATGCATCCGCGGATGTCTAAAAATCTGAAACCATCTCTGTTATAGGTAAATGCTAAGGAAGTTTTGTGTCTCTTGCCCCTTCAACCCTCCTCGCTTAGGTATATACCAGACGCTTATGCTTGAACAGATTGAGATGAAAATTTATGGGGACATTTGAGTCCGGGCGAAATAAGTATGGGATAGTTTTACTAGGTTCATTCAATAAGTCCGTAGGATGAGACATTAATGGCCTTGTTAGTTTCTTTTTCATGTCATTTTTACTTAATACTATCCTTCATACGATACATTTATAAATTTGACAGCAATCTGACAGCTGATTCGTGAGTTACAGCGTTTTGTGTGACACATCTTTTGTTGTTGAAGGAAAATGGTGAAAAGTGAATTTAGAGTTCTGATAAAGCATTGCTTTTTGATGAAAAAAAAAACAGTGGAAACCAAAAAACTGACTTGATGAACATTATACAGACTCTGTTCTATCGAGGCAAATGGTAAAGAAGTGGATTCCTGAATTTAAACATGGTCGTACCAGTACTAATGACTCAGAGCGCGGTGGACGCCCAAAAAAGGCTGTTATTTCAGAAAACATAAAAAAAAACACAAATTGGTTAAAGAAGATCGCAAATTGATGGTGCACGATTTGGCTGATATTATAATGATATCAGACGGTAGTATTTTTACAGTTTTACATAAATATTTGGGTATGCGAAAGCTTTGTGCAAAATGTGTGCCGCGCGAGCTCACAGTTGACCAAAAACAACACCGAGTCGATGCTTCAGAGGAGTGCTTCGCGCTGTTTAAACGCAAAAGAAACGAATTCTATCGCCGTTATGTGACAATTAATGAAATATGGCTTCACTATTATACACCAGAATCCAAAAGGCAGTCAGCTGAGTGGACCGCAGTCGACGAACCGAAACCAAATCGACTAAAGACACAACAGTCGGCCGGTAAGGTGATGGCGTCTGTATTTTGGGATGCGAAGGAAATAATATTCATCGACTCACTCCAATAAAGAATTAACATCAACAGCGACTATTTCTGTGCATTTTTGGACAGATTGAAGGCTGAAATCGCAAAGAAACGGCCACATTTGCAAAAGAGAAAAGTGTCGTTTCACCAAGAAAATGCACCATGTCATTAATCGATGAAAACTATGGCAAAAAATATTGAATTGAGCTTCGAATTACTTAGCCATCCATCGTATTCTGCAGATTTAGCTCCCAGCTACTTTTTCCTGTTTTCTGGTCTAAAGAAAATGCTTGCTGGAAAGAAATATAAGTCCAATGGTGAAGTGATAGCTGAAACTGAGGCCTATTTTGACGAGAAGTAGAAGTCGTACTATAAAACTAGTATTTAAAAGTCAGAAAATCGCTATACTCGTTATATTGCCCTCGAAGAGAACTATGTTGAATGATAAAATCTAGTTTTCTAAAAAAAATGTTTTTTTCATACTTATCCTACGGACTTATTGAATGACCTGTTATTAATGGAAATCAAAGGTCCACCTTAATGAATTATTATAAACATCGCAAATCTTATTTCGATAACTGTCGATGACTTTCTGTCGAGTTTGTTTACGGCGTTTCTTTTCAGCAATGATGGTCTTGCCGAAGTGCTAGAAGGTTTAAGTTTAGTCTTTTTTAGCTACTAATAAATTACTTGATTTGTTGGAGAAAATGCAGTACAACTTGGTTGTTGAGATGTCGCGTCCTTGGAATCCGATACGGGAGGTGCGGCAATGGTTACTATGGTGTGTTCTTGGGGGAGGGAGACCTATGTCCAACGGTGTTGTTCATTTGATCTGATTATGGTGTTAGGTACCAAGATACTAAGTCCAAACCCCGACCTGTAACTTCAGTCGGTTATAAATAACCTTTAAAATACTATGGCGCCTGCTTTTCAAACGAATAGTTATCGATATGAGTAACTTTTCCGGATATTTGCTATTGAAATATATTAAAATGGAGTATCCCAGCTGGTATTAAGCTAAAAACTGTAGCAAGCATCATTGGCGTCTGTGATATACAAATACGGGCATTCGCGCTTTACTTTCTAGAGATGTATGTATTTTTGGGTATCGATAGTTAGTTATAAAATGAAAAATATCGATAAGAGTTTATAAAAATGCGGTCTGGCTATATTTATTTAATATAAATTGACAACTAGAGATAAGTAGTATATTAGTAAGAAGAACAAACTTTTAAGCTAATTATTCCCTTCATCATATTTAAGTTGATAAGTAATATTTGTCGCAGTAAACCTACCTAACCTAACCTTTTCTTTTGTTATTTTCTAGTTAATTGTTGTAGTACTGCAATGACAATTCGGTTAATAAAAACACCGCCGTATTTCAAACCTGGCTATCTGCAATTATAATCCGCCCTATTACATTATGATCTACATAATATAATAGGGCGGATTTTTCGATATTCTACAAACATCACTAGCACTTTTTCAGGCCCTCATCGCGGAGGCATTCACGAAAACTCCCATGTTCCATACAAACACTAGCATTCATTCCGAATTAAAATATCATATTTGAAAGGATAGGCTAATTCTCAGAGTACCAACATAATATTTCGAGTGATTTTTATGCCGACACTCAGTTCTCTCGCTCTTTGCGTTGCAAGTGTTAATATTTTACGTATTTTGTGATTTTTAAAGTAATACCTACTACTGGACTAAGGTTGTTTAGTTTTATTAAAAAATCAAGGAGGCTAGCACTCGCTTTTATAATCTTTGGGAAAGAATAACAGTGACAGGTGCTGACGCGAGACATAAACTAAAATAATATAAAATTGAAACCGTTTTGAGAAAATCTATATACCTACCTATCTAGGTAACGTCCGGAACCGATGTCATTAATAATAGTGAAAAAATATTACTAGTAGTTACCTAATACTTACTTTTCTGTTTGGATGGTTTATCAGGAATCATTGATGCCTTTTGTAAATATAGGTACAGATTTTCATAATAATATAAGTAAGCGTATAATGGAAGTTTCTTGTCATAGAATTTTTTAGCAGAGTGGGTTATTTTTTAACGTTAACGTTGAACGTTGGGCACTTGTCTAGGGCCCATTGAGTATTACTTATTAGTATGTTAACATTTTGGTGAAAATTAAGCTAATCTAACAGCCCTAGCTAATTAAGTTCACATCAATTTACTTGTAGGTATCGTTATAGGGGCTACTGCGTGACAAAAAACCGCCAGATGGCGCCAGTGTAAAATAATATCCAACTTATCTAGACAAGTGACATTCGAGATTCACAAACGAATGAAAAATATAAATACCTATACGAACCGATATAAGCGCACGAAAAATACATGACTTTTCAGAGTTTATATCAATTCTATGAATCTTTTTCTATTCTAAGCGTAGTTTAGAATGTGTATAGTCCAGCGAGCCTATGATGACCTGTCGAGTCGACATTTTGTGGACATAATATTGATAATGTTGTCGATAAGGAGGTTTGTCATGTCGATATTGTTTCGTTGTCGACATGAATAAAAAAGATCGACCTGACAAGATTTCTCGTTGTCGACAACTTTACCGATTTTTGACAGATCACTGTGAGAATAAGACGACATCGACATGACAAGATGTCGACTCGACGATTTGACTTAGGCTAGCAGGAAGGCTGCTGTCATGTACCAATGAGAGATAAGCTACTGGCTGTGATTGTCGAACATGAGGGCTAGACCTCATTCTACAATATCGCATCTAGTCGATTTTTAACTTGTTCCTATACTAATTTTTGTTGCCTTCGCGATTTACACATTGGAATGAAACAACTATAAACGGATCTCGCGTGTTTTATTATATGCGCTGACGTTTGGGAACTTTCAATTTCCATAATCGTAGCACGACTGAGCTGACGATAGTCTTTAGCGTTTTAGTTGTTTCATTATAATTGTTACTCTAGAGACCTTCTGTTTCTTCACACGCCATATCAATGACCCTGGGATAGCAGATATTTTTTAGATAAGTATTTCTCGAAACCTATTTTTTTTTATTCAAATTACTATCTTCTAAATATACTTTGACGGTACCGCCTCCTGGAGTCATCCATAAATTACGTCACATGATTTCTAAGATTTCTTTCTCTCTTTGTCATATAGACTGGACTTCTCTCTCATCTTCCTTTATTTTTTTAAAATGACCCCTAATACAATAATTGCTCTTATTACAAGGCAACTTCTAAATAATCTTATAATGCTTTTAACTTTATGTACCTATAGATAGTTTTTTTTTTTATTATTTAATTTATAAATCAATATTTTACTGTAAAAACGACATGTATTTTTCAAAGTTCCTATAATAGGTACCTATGTTATATTTCTGGAGGAGTAGAGGGTGGTAATAAAATAAAGACAAGTAGACATTTTGTTAAAAATGTTTAATTTTATAAAAAGGTTTTGGGTATGGGTATTGGTACACACGTACGTATACATAATTTTATAATTTTTAATAGTTATCATCGGTTGTATTATAGGTAAATACAATTCGCTGCTTTTCTAGAATAGTGTCACATCTCGAAATGCATCACCATTCTGAATGGAAACTTATATGTGACGGTTCACGATCTTAAATGGAGTAACAAATTATTTCGAGTTGTGACACTATTCTAGAAAAGCAGCGAATTGCTTATTTTTTTTTAATTAGATCTGATATAATTGGAGTAATAATATTACACATATTTGATTATATTATATTTATTATTATTTTGTACAATATAACACAATGTTACATCAAATCATAGTTAAATTTGAGTTAATGACGATGACACAGTGAGATTGTAAAAAACAATTAAAAAAATATAATTTAGAGAAGTCTTTTAATTATAATATAAGAAACAAAAAAGATTTATGAAGTACTTAAATATAATATATTAACTAGCAGACCCGGCGGCTACATAAAGGTGTACAGTTGTAATTTTTGTTTAAAAACAGAGTAGAGCTTAGAACGAAGCTTTATTTCAATGAATTATTTCAATATTTAATGTAAATTAAGTATAGTACCTAAGGAGTTTTACAAACCAACAGACATTTGGTGCAAATAATTATAAATACTTAAAATTTATTTCTGTATAAACCATACAGATAATCCTTAGAACTATACTATTCAATAACAAGCCGTTAGTTAAGTACAAGATAGACAGGTTCCGTAGCTAGCAGCTAAGTAGGATTTATTCTTCATATTCTTAAATCCCTCGATGTTTTAGTAAAGGACATGCCCTTATCAGTTCTCCGTCCAGTCGTATCAACACACGGGGCAAGAGGAATGACAAGGGTACGTCTGTTTACTCTCTTCTAGTCTTCAAACTGTTCTTGGTGCGTTTTTATTACAACGCCACCTAGCGGCGAGTAGTTGCAACTGTTCGGTTAGTTCAGTCAAAATTTTGTGAAGATCACAATTTCAGCAAGAACTTGAGGACTTTTTTATATTAATGTGTGGATATTATTATTTATTTAATAGTAATTTTATCAAGTTAATTTCATATTAGAAAATGGTATGTTTTATTTCTTTTTTTTTAATCGAGCTACTTTGACTGAAGTAACGCGTAAGTTACGATAATTGTTTAGTTCTTCTTTTGGTGCGTTGAACGTCGATTTTCATGTTTCTGCATCCTAAACGTATACAATGTTCGACATTGTTACAAAATAAAATGCAGAAAATGACTATTTCTTCGTATCGCTGACGTTGACATCGTTGACATTGCTAATGTTACCTGCAACAAAACAAAATATAGATTAGTCGTGAACAGTTTTTTTCAGTTATACTTAACCAACTTTTTACCCCTTGAATATTAAAAAAATATTTTTTAGTACTACGCTATAAAAGGAACCCCGTGAAAATTTTCAGGTTTCTAACTCTATAGTTAATCCTGTGTTGGTATGCCAATCATTAAGTCAACTTGTCCTTTTATATATACAGATTAAAAATAAAAGTTTCCCACTTCTATATCTCTATATTGAATGCAATAAACTCAAAAACCACCAAATGAAAATCTATAGTAGGAGTGTGACCTTAAAAGAAGTAATCAAATTTAAGTCTAGGAAAACGCCCCAAAAAGGCAGCAAAACCACTGAATGCAACCAATAGAACATTAAAAACATCAGTAATCCAAAAAAACATTCCAACGACAGCCTGCCAGGAACAGCTGGTCGTGATTTGTGACGTCGGTTCCCACTGATTTTCCTCAATACGGTCTATTGGGCTGTTTCGATTGAAACCTTACGAGAAACGTAAAAGACATTTTATTGCTACACTTTATGTCTGGTGCGGTCTGGTTTGCCTCTTATTTAGTTAAAAAAAGGGTCCCTACAGAATCTTAAAATTAGGATAGTAAAATATAGTTTTGCAATAAAATTGCTTTATCGGGCTATATTTATCTTTAAATAAATCTAATTGAAGAATCGCGTATGTTCATTAATTTTGGAAGTTGAGCTGACGATAGTCTAACACTGTGGTAGTCTGCTATAAGAACTGTAAACGTTAGCATACGATTATGCGATATGAGAGTGATCTGTTATATTTTTTTAAGTTTTATCCTTACCACGAGAGCATAAGAAATGACTATATTTATCTTTCTTCTATTTTTACACAATCAGATTAGGTACTATCATGTTTTGTGGTTTGATGAAGTATAATCTTTCTTATGTCCACTGATACACTAAACCGAGCCAACCATACCAGGCGAGAACAAACTGCCTGACCGTTGATTCCTGTTTTACATGACACAAATCACTACAATCTACTTACGCAGAACTTGTAGAAATAACATTTTTACAATACCCTCAAAAAGGGCAAACATCCGTGAACACGTCAAATGGTCCCAGGGAGATTTATTGTGCCCACCCGTGGCCTGTGGGCAAATTGACCGTTAATCCCACTCTAATGGAGCGAGAGAGGGTAGTTTGTACGTTAAAATCGAATTCTCTTTGGATTTTTCTTCAGTGACCAAGTTATAGCTTTGTGTTTAGACCTGATTGAGAAATATACTTTAAACAGAACTTGTTCTTTAAGACTGGATATATAGTTTTGCTGTTGAATTCAAATTGTTTTTGTTGTGTTACTGTAAGGGATTGGATGCAGTCCTGACCAATTTAAAGTTTTTTGGTGAGAAACCTGAATGTCAACGGGAAGTGAATAAGTCGTGTGCAAGCGTATTATAACTGTATAAAAATACTACTTAAGTCTACTTTATTTTAAAACAGCCATATCGATAAAAACATTGCCTAAAATCCCAAAAACCCCATAAATCGGAAAATCTTCACAAGTATCACTTAAACGGGAGAAAAATTAAAAACTGATTTAGACCGCCAATAATACCCTATAACGAGTTTGGGGGTCATTTTGTCCTGATTAATGACCCCTTATGACCTTTTTCTGTCGCTGTTTAGTGCCTAATATTATTTATGACCCCAGTAATGAGCGCAAGGGTTTGTTATAGCACCCGGTTTACTTGGTAAATATTTTTTTATTACGGCTATATAAAATTTATCTTGGCCACTTGTTATGTTAATAATTGAGTGGATGTAAGACGGCGAGACTGTTTTGATGTTTGGAATTGAAATACTCTTAAGTGTTTCGAGATAATTTATTAATAGGAACGTGATCTGAGTAAATTCTCGTGAAGTTTAGCCACCTACAATATCTTTGCTGTAAAATTGGTCCATAAAGTTCTTTTCCATACATTTTTAACACGATTAGATAGACTATTACTATATTACATGTATTTTTTACGAATAGCGCTAGCGTTTGGAATATACTCATTACTCTACCGGTGGTGGTTAATCTTTTGCCTGACAGATTTAGTCTTGGGAAGTAACATCGATACTAATATTATAAAGAGGAAAGATTTGTACCTATTTTTGTATGTTTGTAATGAATAGGCTCAAAAACTACTGGACTTTAATAATTCTTTCACTGTTGGGAAGCTACGTTCACCCTGAGTAACATAGGCTATAGAATATTTTGAAAAAAAATAGGGATCCGTGCGAAGCTGGGGCGAACCGCTAGTATCCTATAAAATAAAGATAACTTCACGTTATAATACTATTTATACAATATCACCACGGACTTTAGAAGCGCTTATCTATGTATTTTTCTTTATTGGGAATAGAAAAAATCGTGTCCCACTATTTTTGGTAATCTACTTGATGGATAAAAAAAACATCCGTCATGCCTGTTACTGAACATTACGTACCTTTATTGTCAATGTTAGAGAACAATTTGTGATTGACGATACAAGAAAATAAAGCCTATTTTTGAGGAAGAATTAATACGAAGTATTGATCCCTGGAGTGCTTATTCAAAGCAGCGAAACACAATATCCAGCCAATCATTACATGCTATTAGCAACACCAATAACAAAACCACTAGTAATGGTTCCGTTGACGAGGGTACGACTATCTATCAGCGTTCCTCGAATATTGGTTCTTACTTCGTTTTAAATTATTTCATTCAAATTGATACCTTACGTGAAAAGGCAGAAGGTTGATTTTAAAAAGGTGATCACGAATTGGCGCCCAACGTGTGACTAGTTAATATGCCAGCGTTGTTCAACTATAGGTGAAAATGTCTGTCAGCTATTAAAAATAATGTTTAATCTTGTTAAAAGTTACATAAAGTTTGAAGCTATAATCAAGAATCTATTTTTTAAAGTAAATAATTAAGATGATTGGGTTGCAAATTTAAAACCATACTCCGATGAGTTATTTAAAAAAAATGCAACAAATAATAAATATATTTTTTGAAGTGTAAAATGGATTATTCTGCACGCTTAAATTCAATTAAGTTGCCATTCAAATTGCAACGCAGATAAAATAACAACAAAGTTACACGGACGCTCATTTAACAAATGAAAAAAATTTCTCTACATTTTAATGGCCAGAATAATTTAACAATATTCAGAAATGTAAAAATGTAACTGGCAAATAAACGTAATCATTAACGGCAATTTGTATTCGAATCTCAATCAACCCTTCATAACGATAATTTCTTAAAAGGGGGAGTTTTTTATGATTACTAATGATTTACAAACGACACATTTAGAAGACAATTTTTGTAGCGTAAAAGAATTTTATGAGATGAGATCTTTTAAAATACTTTGTATTCAAATTATCTTGAGATGATTTTGCTTTAACACTTAGATAATTTTTAAATGTTTTGAATGAAACGACTATTACGGATTTAAGTCGCGTTTTATTTTGCATACTGTTGTTTCCAAAACTACAGTTGCCTTATTCACAGCCGACTAACCTGATAGTCTAACACAGGTAGATTTCAATAGTTCCTCTATTTACAAATTTATTTAAAGTCTAAATCTAATTGTTCCGTATAAAAATCTTAATATGACATCCGGTATACTCTATAATATATTCCATTGTTAAATTTGCATAGACCTCACTCAGCACAACTTCACTCCGGTGCAACTTCACAGTCGTACTGCACAAAACAGAGTGGACATCAATTCAGCTGCCGTCTACAGCTTCAGTGGCTCGGACGTTTGTTTATGGCTTTTGACTAAGAATATATATATATGACCACTTCCATATAATTTAGAATTATGATTATATAATTTGGATTTTCATTCCGTTTGCGATACGTGAACTTTTACGCAGTTTGGCCCTATTAGTTTATTTTCTATTTTAATTTTGTATTTTTGGTAGTTTTTGAAATATACAGACATGGCAGGAGACGATTTCATCCATACCTATATATAAAACGAGAAACTAACTTAATGACATATGAACACTAAGGATTTTTTTTAAATTGACCCCCTAAAGGGGTAAAACGGGAGTGCTTATCGTGCGCAGATGAAGTCACGTGCAGAAGCTAGTAAATGATAGTCTCAGATTAATTTCACGTGAATTGATCTTAGTCAAAAGGTTATGACTATGTAAACACAAGCATAAAATGTGGTTTGCATTGTATCACAAAACCACGTAAACATATAACCACAATATTTTACACAAAGTACACGTCAACAAACGCGAAACGTGAAGAATAAAACTCAATTTTCAAGTTTTTGCATTAGCGTCTTTTGTGCGAGTTTTCGTATGATAACGTGCAAAATGTTTACAGGATAAACTTCAAATTATTCGACAATGTCAAATTGACTAAAGCGTTTCTTTGTCAATTAAAATATTTAGTAGGTACTTAGTAGATTTTGCCCGCGAATCCATCCGCGTGGAATTAGTAATTACAAAATTTCATACCCCCTTTTAACCCTTTACAACCCTTTTTTTATAATTAAAAGTAGCTTATCTCTACTTTCTCAGGCTCTAGACTATCTGTGTACAAAATTTCATTTAAATCGTGTTCAGTAATTTTAGCGTAAAAACGAGACAGACAGAGTTACATTTGCGTAAATAATATTAGTTTTCAAATTTCACCACCTAGAAAAAATCTACAAAAACTGATAAAATCAAAGGTCATAAATATATTATGTTGTATACATTCGTGCGGCAAAAGCAATTTGTGGAGGAAATTACATCGTTATGATTGATTAGTGTACATCTCAGATGACTGCTGATTTATCCGACCGGGAAAGAGTATGGTCTACTCTACACAAATAATAAAGATATCAAAATGTATACGAATAGTTTCTACATTTATTTAAGAAAATGGTTCGTAATTTTAATAACACTGTGAAGTAACGTCAATGATATATCTTTTAGCACAATGTATACCTACTTAAAACATCTAATCCAGCATCACGCACACATCCACAATTTTTCACGTAAATAATAAATCCGCTACATAAATCATTACCTACAGAACCACATTCCTTCCACCGTCCATCGTTCATTAGAGCCAAAACAAAAGCTGTTACCGTATCCCTGAATATTTTACACGCCATTCTAGTCCAGGGATAGCAATTTCGGGATACATCCCGAAGGGGGGCATGTTATGATGGGTGCTAAACTATGCATGTGGTAGTATTGACGTTGGGATGTTTGAACACAGCGCCACCTATGTTTCACATTGTGAGTTTCATAACAGCGCCATCTATTGGCAAGTAGCGACTTAGACTTTAATACTTACTGAATGCAAGATTGAATATTTACAATTTTAAGTATTTAACAGATTTTGAGAAAGAAACATATGTTACCGGTAGTTTATTTAATTTAAGTAAGTTAGTAACAGCTAAAATAGATCTCTCTAGTCCTTTAAATATCAATACTTTTAGTTATAGCACCATCTGTGAGTAAGTAGCGGAAGCTTGTGTTTTACACTGACCAAGCACAGATGGCGCTGTGCGTTGAGATTAATGTTTTAAGTAGTTTTGAATTAAATATTAGAATTACTGTGCAATGTAATTAAAACGCAAATGGGTTTAATAAAATAACAATGCACCGTAAATTTGTATGTTAACTTAACTACATTTTTCTGGATTACTATAGATTATATTGCATTTATAATAACACAATTTATAGAAGTGGTAAGCGAAGAAACTTAAAATAACAATAAAAAAAATATGCCCTATTCCAGATAAAGAACTTTAGATTTACATTTTCTACAACTACCACATTTCCTAAAAATATAACCTTAAAACGGTACTTCAACCGCAACACCTCACCTGGTGTTTGATCACACACAGGCAGAGAAAGGGTTAATTACAAACAAAGTTTACGTCCTAAATAAATAGGTTTAAATTTGATACATTAGCATTGCAAGGGTTACATGACGTTTGATACCCGCAGATGCGTTTGACAGAAGACCATAGACCAGTCTTAATTTTTTTTTGTAAGTGATCTTTGGCATTTGGCACACATTATTATTTATGGAAATGATTTTGAAAATGACAGTAAAAGTAATAATCTTATCTCGTTGATATTAATTAATAGACATAAAAGACATGACGCAGGTGTTGGTAAAGAAAACGAAATTATATTTTATTCCAGTTAGATTTAAAAAAAAATATTGGACACGTTTTTTTCCTTTTCTTAAACAGTCAAATAACGAAAAGAAGTGCTTCTATATTGTACAATTTATACATAAGATTCATCATGCATATTTAAATATTTAATAAACTTCGTCTGTAGGCATTTTTTTATAAAGACAAAAGCGTTTTTATCTTTATTAAACTTCCCATAATAAATGTTGCCATATAAACCGCACGTAACGTGGTTGAATCAGTGTTGCCAGTCGCCAGGTGCCAGTATGGTTATGTTGGCCACATTGTAATTATGTGGGGCCACGACATTGCTACACATTAGCAAATTAGCAGCGTACTCTGAGATGCCTAGATATTTCTAGGTAGGGTTACGTAGAGCTATAGAACTTTGTATGCTAGTTAATACACAGAAGCTAGAAAATGAAATTTTCCAAAATATTGGAATAAAAAAACTTAACTTGCGTAAGTATATTGATTTCATGCTAACGTTTCGAGAAGTTTACAGTTTTTATATTCGTAGCAGATTCATAATGGTAAGAACCATAATATTATTATTTAATTAATAAAGAAAAATCTTACACACTTATACATCACACTAACACATATAATGGACATCAGAATGAACGTCACTAATTCTTCGCAGTTAAAAAATAGCTTAACTATAGCTTCTGGTAGCATACTTTGATTATGGGAGCTCGAAAGTTCTCGAAATGTCAGTGAAAAACGTTGTTTTTTTATTAAAATTTATCAGCTCTCCCCACAAAACAAAGTTTGCTCAGTTTGCGACTGAATCAATTGATGGAGTAACTTGATATTTTATTTTATCCGACAAAATTAAATGAAACAAAACAAAGCAAGGCTTAAACATTACTAATTAAATTATAATGATATTTACACAACACCGACACAGAAAAAACAAAACAATTTCAAACGTAGCGCTAAAATACGATTGAAAATGTCAAAAAACAATACCTACCTATTTCAATTAAACAAATACGAACAGATTTAACTAGCATATTTATTTGCTGACGTTCGGTTTCCTTACAGTTTCCATAATAGTAGCACGACTGCGCTGACAATTAGTCTAACGTTAAGTAACAATACCTATTGGAATGAAACAACTATTAACGGATTTAACTCGCATATTTATTTTACTTTGTTTCCTGACGTTTCGGATTCTTTACAGTTTCCATAATAGTAGCAGGACTGAGCTGACAACAGTCTATGTGTAATAACCGCGAAGGCATCACAAATTATAAACAATACCTACTTAGTCCATTAGTACCTATTAGTCCACCTCATAAAATCCTAAGCGGACAGAAGACTGCATAAACTTACTTATACCTGCCCTAGTTAATTATTTGATTTTTAGTTTTCATTTTGAATTTAATTTTGGCTTTTGTTTTGTATATTTTTTTTTTTCTCATTGTAAATATATAGAAGTGTCCCAAAAAAAGTGACTTTCTACTGAGTTTCTTGCGGCGTTTCTTCTCAGTAATCAAGTTTCCGAAGCGCTAGTAACGCCCCCTATTAGGTTTTAATTGTACTGTAAGTATAATAATATTATTATTTTTTTTGCGTAAAATGTAGCGGATATATTTTTATAATTTAGAACAGGGTAGTACTTAAATTTTGTAATTTAATAAATAAGGTAGTTTGCATAGCTGTATTAATCACTTTAGCATAAGACTATTGTCAGCTCAGTCGTGCTACGATTATGGAATCTGTAAAGGCTCCGAAACGTCAGCCAATAAAAATAAAATACGCGAGTTAAATCCGTTAAAGTTGTTTTATTCCAATACCTACTTTTTTTTTTTCGTTATAACCCACTAAATCCTTTCTTCCCAACCCGCCCGCGGCTCGGAAACGTACCGAAGGGTCGCGACAATTTTTAATGACGCGAAATAATAAATTGCAAAGTTCTTGACGTTTACCCTTTTTAAAAAGTTTCCAGTGCGGGCCTACTGTGCCTAAAGCTATATTTATGCGGAGTGATTCGTAATGAGTTTAAATCTCAGTTACTTCGGATCTAATTAAGCAATTTTCGTAGATTTTCTTGGAAAATGCTAACCTTTTTCAGGTATTTTTGGCTTATAGTCTGTCTGTTACGCTTTCACGCTAAAACTACTGAACCGATTTAAATGAAATTTGGTACGCAGAAAGTCTGGAGCCTGAGGAAGGACATAGGTTACTTTTTAACCGACTGCAAAAAAGGAGATCCACGCGGGCAGAAGCTAGTATGAAATATATATTTTTACACATCAATCATAATTATAGTTAGACATAATAAGGTAATAATATAATAATTTGTTATTCTTTTGTAGTGTTATTAGTTAAATTGGATTCGGATGACAAATGGATGCTTACTCTAAAATGTAGGGGATGTTTTAGTAAGGGTGCTTCGGATATTTATGAATTATAAATGTATGCAATAGCAATAAATTCTTAAATATATTATTGAAGTAATGGGATTTCATATAAACCAATATCTATAATGCCGTAAGTAACTATACTATTTGTATATCCTTACTAATATTATAAATGCGAAAGTAACTCTGTATGTCTGTCTGTTACGCTTTCACGCTAAAACTACTGGACCGATTTAAATGAAATTTGGTACAAAGAAAGTCTGGAGCCTGAGAAAGGAGATGGGCTACTTTTTAACCGACTGCAAAAAAGGAGGAGTTCCACGCGGACGAAGTCGCGGGCAGAAGCTAGTATTACATATATGAAATACAAGAAGTAATACTAAAATGTAAGTCATAACATGAGATTTATTGAGATGAAAGTGAGCAAAGCCGCATGCCGAGCTGATACAAAATTTAACTAGAACTTCCGCGGAATGAGTAGTTAAGTATTAAAGGGTTATGTTACGACACAATTACTAACTGTGAAAGTCTCAGAATTAAACTTATGATTAATTTAAATAAAATAATATTTAAAAATATATTATATGTATTATAGTAATAGGGCGGATCTTCGAGCGATTCAGACGCCGTCATTGTCTATGGATACAAATATTATTAAGTATCAATTAAAATATTTTTTTCTTACACCTATTTAATTCTGTTCTTTAATTTAGTCTAAGACTCTTCCCTCTCACACACTTAACTTTTATAATTAAATCCTACGGGATAATTCCCGTAGGATTTATTTTCCTTTATAATTATAAATGGGAAATTTCCCAGAATAAATAGTACCTAATCCTCTAAAATCCAATAAATTCATTTTATTTGCATGATCAATCTCATTCCCATTTCTAATATAAGTGTGACGTCACAACACCAGTCATAACAAACGACGATCGCAACGAACCACAAGATGGCGGCATAGAGTACTTTAATTAAAGATGTCGATGAGATGTTTAAATTCCCACACAATAATAAATAGATTAGACGATTCAATCCATCCGCGTGGTGTTGGCTAGGGTTGCCAACTGCATGTTAGAAATTCAGTTTTTAAAAGTGTTTAAATTATATAAAAGCATGTAAGTATCCTGGGAACACAAATTTGACAACACTGAAGTGTCTTACGTACCTATTCAATCTGCGAAATTTTCTTGTAAGGTTTCTAAATCTATACTAATATTATAAAGCTGAATAGTTTGTTTGTTTGTTTGAACGCGCTAATCTCAGAAACTACTGGTTCGAATTCAAAAAATATTTTTTTGTTGGATAGACCATTTATCGAGGAAGGCTTTAGGCTATATAACATCACGCTGCGACCAATAGGAGCGAAGAAAAAGTGGAAAATGTGTAAAAAAACGGGGAAAATATGAAGCCTTATGAAGAATTACTATTCATTAGAAGACTTTGACAGATCTTTGACGAAACAATCGGATGGGCAGGACGACGTCTGCCGGGGCCGCTAGTGTATAATATAGACGTTCGCCCCGGCTTCGCACGGATCCCTATTTTTTTTTTCAAAATTACTCGTAGGTAATGTAGCTTTCGAATGGTGAAAGATTTTCTAAAAACGGTTCAGTAGTTTTTGAGCCTATTCATTCCAAACAAACAAACAAATTTCCTCTTTATTATATTATAGTATAGATAATATAGTACGAAGATATTAAAAAAATATTAAGTAACTTAAAAAAATAGGACAACACTAAAGTGTCTTACGTACTTACTCAAGCTGCGAAAAGCTTTTCTTTGAACGTCTTAAACATTCGTCAGAATGAATATACTTATACTAAATACATAAACCATATCCGCAACATGCTTCGTTCAGAACATTGGCATCTAAACATGGTCATTATAATTCATGCGCGTCTTAAATATAATATTTTTTGGATACAACTATAATACACAGACAACATACTAAAAAAATATAGTTAATCTGGCAACCCTTGTTAACCCCTCGCCATATGGTAACCCGCATTTTGAAACGGGGCGTGAGGGTGACTCATCCTGTTTGGGTTTGTGATGGACATAACATGCGCACAATGTTTTAGATACATACAGATGCGTACATTTTACTTCCATGGTAATACCATACAAAAATTAGGCACACCGTCAGGCAGTGAGAGTCACGAATGTACTGCGTTAGGGTAGGCACTCAATACATTTATACCATTGCGCCTATATGGATTGCACGCCCTTGCACACCGTGCCATTCATTCGGACGGTCTCAGATTCCATGTCAATTATATCCGACTAGCGGCCCACCCTGGCTTCGCCCGGATTTTTTTTAAGCCTATGTTAATCGGGAATAGTCTAGCTTTCCAAGAGTGAAAGAATTTTTCAAATAGGTCCACTCATTTAGGAGCCTATTCAATCCAAACAAACAAACCTTTCCTCCTTATTATATTAGTATGATACGTAGGAATTAGGCGGCCATTTTGGAAAATAGTTTAACTACGGTATCATGATTTAAAAAAAAAATCTACTCTTGTCTTTGTACAAAAATATCATTATGATTTTAAAGTTTTTTTAGAGTCTAAAATGTGTGTTCAATAAGCAGAATATTTTATTACAAAAGAAATTTGAATATTTTTGATTCAAATTAATATTCACATATTTTGCATGAAACAGTTTTCTGATATCTCAGTGGTACAAAGTCCGCCGGGACAGCTACCTAGTTCAAACCAAACAACTTAGGGGCCATCCATTAATCACGTGAGGCTTGAAAGGGGAGGGGGGAGTTCGACAAAAATCACGAAATGTCACGAGGGGGGAGGGGGGGTGTAGCAAGATATCACGTGTATTTAGTTTTTTTTTTATTTTTTTTTTCTGTCTAGACATTTTTATCTTGATCCTTAATTTCAGAATAAAATAAGATTGTACTTCATACATGTATGTATTTAAGATAATATTCTAAAAAAAATAAGTTTTCTTGTAGATACTAACAATACACGTGATGTTGGGTAGGGGATGGGGGGGTAGTCTTAAACCTCACCATGTATCACCAAGGGGGAGGGGGGGTTAAAAAATGCTTAAAAAACGATCACGTGATTAATGGACGGCCCCTTACAATCTAACATTATTCTTAGAAACTCATTTAATTCTCTTGAACATAAATAACACGATGACATCAAATTGCATTGGTCTGTATAAACTCAGTCTAAACAAAAAAAACCTTCCTAAATGCCTACCTAATCATTATGGCTGCAAGCCTATGATGCTTTGTTATGTCGACAAGGACAAATTTTGTCGTGTCAATATATTTTCACAGTCGCGATATTGGTCTGTCACATATCGGTAACGCTGTCATGTCGATATTTTAAACTTCAAATAGACATATCCGCTTTTGACGTTTATTGGAAGAAATTTTATCAAAATATTTATCTACTAGTTTTTGCCCGCGACTTCGTCAGCGTGGAACTCCTCCTTTTTTGCAGTCGGTTAAAAAGTAGCCTATGTTCTTACTCAAGCTCCAGACTTTCTTTGTACCAAATTTCATTTAAATCGGTCTAGTAATTTTAGCGTGAAAGCGTAACAGACAGACAGAGTTACTTTCGCATTTATAATATTAGTAGGGATACTAAGATAATAAAGAGGAAAGATATGACTGTATGTTTGTTTGTTTAGATTGAATAGGCTCGAAAACTACTGGAAACTGGGAAGCTATTCCCGAGTGACATAGGCTATTTTTTTTTAAAGTAGGGATCCGTGCGAAGCCGTGTCATACGTCATGAATGACATTTCGTAAACGTCAATGTTCCACTTTTGACGTATAAAGGACAAGCTTTGTCGCGTGACAAAAGTGGCCTTCATAGGCTTAAGAGTAGTAACGTAGCGGCCTTATAGCGTGCAGGTTTCCCCACGGGCTTGATGGGTCAACACACCCTTAGCCCAAGGCGTGGTCACACATGTATAGGACTACTGGATAAGACCTAATTTACTACTTAAATGTAAGTTGTTTAGCATAAGACTATTGTCAGCTCAGTCGTGCTACGATTATAGAATCTGTAAAGGCTCCAAATAAAATACGCTAGTTAAATCCGTTAAAGTTGTTTCATTCCAATCCTTACTAATATTATAAATGCGATAGTAGCTCTGTCTGTCTGTTACGCTTTCACGCTAAAACTACTGGACCGATTTAAATGAAATTTGGTACAAAGAAAGTCTGGAGCCTGAGAAAGGAAATAGGCTACTTTTTAACCGACTGCAAAAAAGGAGGAGTTCCACGCGGACGAAGTCGCGGACAGAAGCTAGAGTATAATAACCGCGAAGGCATCAGAAATTATTATGTAACTGGTTTGATTATTGTTAACCTCTAATATCAACGATCCGAGATGTGGGCTAAAATTACATTAGATCAAGCACTGTATGCACATTGCACATTGATGACATTGTGCCTAAATAGGACGCAAGCGTTTGATGCAGATTTCTTATCAGTGTGACGTCACGTTCATTTTCGACATAGAATGTTATTTACTAGACAGGACAAAAAGGTTAGAAGTTAAATCCTTAGAATGACGACTATAATTAATAGTAAAAAGTGAAAAAATCGAAAACCTCGACTAATATAAGATTTATTACTTCATTAACTTTAAACTGGTACTGCATCGAAACAAAATCAAAATTATATTTATTCAGGTTTTTACAAGCTCATGAAGGCCAGAATACCTAATAGAAAAAAAATACCAACCCATAGATATTTATTTACGATACTGCAAACTTTATCGTGATCCGTGACACTTCCAATAATCTAAATCCACAATACAAATAAAGCTACAGGAAATGTCTATTTTGTCGCCGATAGTCGCGCCCCTCACAATTATACATTTGCCACGTGCCATTTTTGTGTCAAAACTATCATCAGAAATTGACGGCACGATCCATTCGGATAGTGGGTATAATAATTTCTGATGCTTTCGCGGTTATTACACATTGGAATGAAATAACTATAAACGGGTTTAACTAGCATTTTTTTATTTGATTGGATAAGTCGCTTCGGAAAGACTATCATTGCTGAGAGGGCGAAGAAATTAAGCAATTTTTTTTTTATTTATTATGTATCATACAATTTAAACTTAAATACTCGCTAAAAAAGAATCCTATATGTTAATTAGTTGTAACATTCTGGTCAATTCTATTTTGTTTAAAATAAAGCGTTGTTATTATTTCTTAGAAACTATGCCTGTTTGAGTCAGAACAAGAGTAGGTACCTAAGATTTTATATAAGAAGTTATTATTCAGTTGAACCTTGTTAAAACCGCTCATGAATGTCAAAGCTAATATTCATTTGGATTTCGGAAAAACACTTTGACTAAGAAATCGTTTTAATATAATTTTCGTATTTTTAGCTGAGAGGATTGTGAATTTTTTAACACTATTTATCGAAGTACTGGACCGATTTCTACAAATAATGTGTTAATGCAAATTACTGTTGTGACGTATGACGGTTAATAAAAAAAAGAGCCAATTTACATCACTTGATAAAAAGTTGTTGTTTTCTCGCTTCACGACTACGTCTGCGTGCGATACGCACCCCCGTTTTAAGGGGGTGAATTTCTAAAAATCCTTTCTTAGTGCTAACAAGTTTCTAATCCTTATAGTTTGCTACGATATGTCAGTCATTAAGCAATTTCTCCTTTTGTATTAAACTAGTACTGGTGCAATAAATAAACCTTCCATTGTTTCACTATCTATTTAAGAAAACCGCTTCAAAATCCGTTACGTAGTTTTAAAGATTTAAGCATACATCATACATAGGGACGGACAGACAAGCGTCAGCGACTTTGTTTAGTATGTTGTGCTAAAATACAGATACTTGAAGGTTCTTGTTTTCTTCTGTAAATAAATAATTTATCAAAAAACACACTTACCAGTAGTAACGCAGCTGGTTCCTCAATTTGGTGTGTTCCTATTACGTTAGTGCGATTCCTACCCTCATTATTTTCACGGTATTAGAGGCTAATGTTATGGGAGGAATAAACTTTATGGTCCCTTTGTTAACTGAACATGTTTTGTTGAAAATGAGGAGATATAACAATAAGTAGTGTTAATGGATCGTAACGACGATGACTCTAACCTGGATCTCGTTTATGAAAATCTTAATAAACTTTTTATTATTTAAAATTTGTTTTTTTATTGTATAAAAATAACAGAGTATTTTAGTCACTAGCTTAATTCACGTTGGATCAACGTTAGTTATAAGAATGTGCATATTTTATAACAAGTTTCGCTAAGTATTACTTACTTACTTCAGAATTTTTATTAAAACCTACTGATTTCAGTGACGTACGTATTTTATTTTTTTGGGTTTAAAATTTACCAAAAACAATCATCAGTTAACAAATATAAAAAAAATATCAAATATTTATAATAGAACGAACGCATAGGAACACACTCAAATGTCAACTATTGTTTCTCGATCGGTTCTCGCTCGTCGACTCGGACGTGACTTCAGTGAGTTCGTCTTTCACTGCACACGTGTACTGTGGACAAAGAAAGTTTTTTTTAGTTTTATTTATAAATGTAGGGTTAAAAGGGCTGAATGGACTTTTTGTGAGCTGCGGTTGCTAAAAGGTTGGGTAAGGTTTTTATTTAAATTGCAATTTTTCTGAGTACATGTACCTTTAAATATTTTTATAGCTAGATATTTTTATTTAAAAGTCAAGTAAAATATTTTGGTATACGACAGAAGTTACATTTTTTTGAGAAGGTACCAACTTTAGTAACTAAATGCTTGCGTACAAGTAAAATTAAATACTATCTAAGTAATTAAAATAGTACATTACGCACCTAGGCCAGTAAAATAAAAAATATCTCAGATCACATGTAATTGTCGTCCGAGGCGAAGCCGAGGTTGACAAAAATGTGATCTGAGGCTTTTTTATTTTACTGGCCGAGGTCAGTATACTATTTTTCTGTTCGACGAAGCCAGAAAGCGGTAATTTCATTTAGCGCAGCGGCCAGAAAGTTGGCGCTTCCAGGCCGAAGAACAGAAAAAATATTTACACAGCTTAATAAAATTATTTAAAGGTTATCTTAACCAAAGCAAAATTCACAAAACTCTTGAATTACAACATTTAATTATAGACAGTTGACAGTCAATTTAAAGTTTCCAACTTCATACATCTTATTTGTTAGGAAATAAAGGTTTCTGCTTACTTTGTAATTATTTCTGTAAGTTACTAAGCTTTGCCAGTCAAAACTCGACCATAAATCAAACGTGGTAAGTTAAAAATCCTTCGGACAAGAACTGCGTCTTACTGATTTTCTCTTTAGATATATAAGTGCGATTCGAACAGTTCCTAGCTCTTTAATTTGTCAGTTCAAAATAAACTTTACGGCCAAGGAATACGGTTTATTTTTCCTCATTGGTACGAATTTGAAATTAGAGTTTTTAATGAAAGACGTCTTCATGATATGATCTTGCTTTGTCGTCGGTTTTCGTTTGTTTTTTAAATTTCTAGAATTAAGGGGTTTTAAAATGCAAGAGCACCTTTTATTCTATTGTGGTTTATGCAAGTAGGTAAATTATGTCCGTACATAGGTATTTTATAATATCACAAATACTTGAAATAATATGTTGAAAAGGTATAAAGCAAAGCTTACAAACATACCAACTTCCTTATATTTTCCTCTATTTCCGTTAAAATGTCTTATAAACTCGATGTCAAAATTTTATAGGACTGACCAAAGACTAAGGAGTCAATTTTAATGCTTTTAAAATGCCATCTTGTCACTATTCAATTAAAAATCATAATTCGAACATTTCGAAATTGGAACGCGTCTACGACGGACGTCCGTTTGGTTCAATTTGCGGCAGGATGCAGCCAATCGCGCTCGTTCCCGCCTCGTGTGACGCATGCGTACGAAAAACTCAACACTATAAGAGTCTATTTACTATCAATCTGAAATGAACTCAAAATATAGCAACGTACGGTTCAATTTAAAAGAACAGGTACGCGTAGAGTTACGGTCAAAATTCGAACAGAAAATTTAATGAGGCAAAGAAAAACTCGTAACGTATTATGTAATGAGTGGGTCTCGGTCTTAAATGGATCTTATTTGTATGGAATTGAAGTAATAAATAGAATACGTTTACATATTGATTGGACAAAGTAATTCCAATTGGGAATACGATCACGAAAAAACAAAATTGAATTTTATGTATACAAATTTAAAGAGTATTTTTAAATGATAACGGGTTAATGTTTTTTTGTATCCATGTCATTCTATAAGATAACGTTGTTGGGTACCTATATTGGTAAATTGGAGTTTATACGATGTTTTATCAATTAATACATATATATATATACTTAAGTATTTATTTTAATCTGATCTAAATTACATTTGATTAATTATGTAACAGACATAAAAAAATATTACTTTAAGAAAGCCGACGTATGTATTTAAAAATAGGTCGAGAAAACACCATAACCAATTGAATTGCTTATGAGACATTTAAAAATCAGTGCACTAAAAAAACATAAACTCAACCGCTGCTACTCCATTTTAAATTCGAAACTAAATTTGTAATGTTTTTATTCGACATTCGACCTTATTTCAACTCAAAAAAGGAATTACGATTGTCTTTGAAACGCGCTGAATTTGAAATTCAAATTCAAATATGGAACGATTTCGTCACCGATATACAGAGTCGTATTGTGCTATTCGGTTCATACAAAGACATCTTTGTACTATAAAAATAATCTTTGATTTTTTAACATACTTATTAAAAATTGCCTATGTTAATTTAGAACTTAGACGCTTAAACTCAAGGTGTATTTTTCATTGGAATAAAATGTTCCTATTGAAAGGAGTTTTTTTAACACATCCTATTCAGCTTAACACACGTGTTGTGTATCAGAAAATCTATAAGCAAAATACAATTTTGTCCTGAATACATTTGTAATTTTGTAGACATTTAAATTGGGGCTCAATAAAGGTTACTAGCTTCGAAATAAATCGTCCTTAATTTTAAACTTTGTATTCCTCGTTAAAGACAATAAAAATATGCTTGGATACCTACTAAAATGGGTAGCATATAGCACAAAAAAAGCAACCCACTGTTTAACAAAATGTTGAAACGCAACCTTTTCGACAACATTTAAAAAAAACTGGCTGGCACCAAAACCGCCCCGAACCGCGTAAAAATAAAAAAAAAGAGTACACAGATGACAGTGTCGCAATTTGAATTTGGAATATTTTGTTCCTCCGTTATCACGCGGGGTCAGCGCTTCCTATCGCAATGGACTATGAAAGGGAGTTATATTCAATACTCCAGTATTTCTAATTTGAACTCACTTCGCACCTCACTAAGGCCCAGATTAGAAATATCGTTGAAATGAAAATATGCCTTTCCAAATATTTCGCTTGTTTATCGCAGTCACTTTCCGTTCGAAGTTTGAAATATTGAATTTTTTGCCGGGTGACAGTTTTTTTTTAATTCGGTTGTGAAATTCCGATCAGGTTTTTTATGTTACCTGAAAAGAAAGAATATTTTATCACTGTACTATGTCCTACTGCTTGATTGGGAAGATTTTTGAAAAACATAGAACAAACAATAATCTGTTTACTAGGAATATTTTAAGTATAAGTCACACCAGATCACCAGTTAGAAATAACAATATAACTAAAACTTTATCAAAGTTATACAAAGAACAAGTATCGGAAGAAAAGAAAATTCAATCACTACACATCACGATTAGAGACCGAAGTGAAAACATGCGAACGACGTCCCGGCGGCCATCTTGCGATGGCCATTTTGACAAAACTTTATCTAGTCTGTTGCAGAATCTGATACCGGTATTTTCTAGATAAAATTGGAAATTGTTATTTTTTACAACTATTATGGATGCTGGTGTATGTATCTTTTCCGAAGATCGAGATGGCTAAAAAAAATGTATTTTTGTTGATTGGAATTAGTCAAAAATATATTTTTTTATCTACTTATACTTATATTAAAAATCAATGCCAATTTTATAACTCAACAACGCCTTTACCGATTTGGCTAATTTCGGTCTTGAATTATTCGTGGAAGTCCAGGGAAGGTTTGTAGGTAGAGAAAATTTAAAAAAACATCTTGAAAAAGTGTAAAATCAACATATTTCTATACTCCCATATACAAAGTGATTGACGGTAAGTGACAGAAGACTGACAGATCTTTGACGAAACAATCGGACGGGCAGGACGACGTCTGCCGGGGCCGCTAGTTTATTAATATTATAAAAAGTATATAAGTAGGTACATGATGCTTACTACTAAGTATTTATTTAGTACCATATACGCAGATTTACGTATGTTTCATCTCCGTTAAATTAACAAATACATTGAAGCAATGTTTATTTCACGTATTTTTACTTTCCACGTACACGAGTAAAAACTATTTGTAGCGCGTTTAGAGTTAACTACAGATTTAAAAGGCTATTTTAAATCGAAGGTAAACGGTGTTGAACGCAGTTACTAGATAAACTAACTAGAATATAGAAACAACAACAAAATATGTACTTAGTTAAAAATGTAAATCAACTCTAAAATAAAAGTTTGGAATATTGAGTAGCTTAATTTTACTGGAATATTTTGTGAATTTAAACATATAATGTCGAAATCATAAAAATCAACTGGGTAGTTTAAAATTGTATTCGCAACACATTATTAAATAAGAACTTGACCTTTTAAACCACCATATACTTAACTATTTGAGTTCGTTTATTACAAGCGTCACAGGAATAGAGAAAGAAAATATATCCGCTAGTTGTGACCATAGATAAAATAATAGAACATAGACAATATAGAACTTAGTTACGTCAATTCCTAACAAGTTCTACCTACCTAAATTATAGTAAATATACACACAGAAAGTAGCTACATAAATCATACTTAATTCAAATAAACAAGAAAAGCTCATGTCATCTCTAATTTTTTTATCATTCCACATACACAAAAGTCCCTCGCAGAGTTAATTCGGTAAACACATTCAATTCGGCCCTTTACGATTGTGACCTACATCCTTACATCCAATATCCGATACGTCACTGTAATTTTAGGGGGAGTTTGATGACGTCACACTTTTGATATTCCAGATAATAAAGCGTTTTAAATTTTATGGAGATACGTTCGCGGTAAATATACACATATAAAATGTAGGTGAACTCTTTTGAATGATTTTCGATTATAATTGTCAGCAAATTGTAAATAACAAACCCCCGACATAAAAACTAAAAGGCCCTCTAAAAAGTATAACAATAATAAAATCTTAATATTAGTTACCTAAGTATTAATATTTCTACAAAGAAAACGTCATGTCGGAGGGACCGCTTTTCATTTAGGTGTACTTACTTACCTAATATTTAAAATCTACCTAAACCTACGGTCCCCCCGACATGACGTTTTCTTTGTAGAAATATTAATACTTAGGTAACTAATATTAAGATTTTATTATTGTTATACTTTTTAGAGGGCCTTTTAGTTTTTATGTCGGGGGTTTGTTAAATTTTTAATTTATTTTTTTATTTCATACTTTTTGTAAGTACTTTTTTTGTAGGTACCTACTACATATTATTATTTTTAACTAATTTCCATTTCACATGGAATTTCGTAATGTACATGTTATCCTCTTACATCTGATACCCCACTCGGGTATATTTGTAGACATTTGGTTTTCCATCCCCACTTTCACTCCTAATATTTTTTGAACGACTCAACCGATTTTCATTATGATTTCAATTTTGTAATGAACTCATCACCCTCTTTCATTGGATACCCCACTCGAGTATATTTGTAGACATTTATTTTTACATCCCCTCTTTAAACCCCCCTAATTATTAAACTACTGAGCCGATTTTTATAAAACATAGCTAAGAACACTCCCGACATATACACCTATCAAACAAAAAAAACAGAATCGAAATCGGTTCATGCGTTAGGGAGCTATGATGCCACAGACAGACACACACACACACACACACACACACAGACAGACAGACAGACAGACAGACACGTCAAACTTATAACACCCCGTCGTTTTTGCGTCGGGGGTTAAAAATAGTCTTTTTAATCTACTTCATTGAGATGATATGTACCTATATGGACTGACAGATAGTAGCGTAAACCTTTAAGAGCCTTTTAGACAGTGAATACCTACATATTATTATAGGATAGGTAAAAATATAAAGGCAAATTATATTATAATATTGGTATAAACCAACAAAACTTAAGACCATAGAGTAAAAATCATTATGACTTATCAAAAAAAAAACTAACACATTCCTTCATAATACCAGAGACAATAATACGCGGAACGTTTCGCGTACCATTACATAGAATTGGGGTCAATTGGTGTTTGTCCATCGTTGGCGGCCATTTTGAAATTATTCGGATATGGAACGGCGGGAATTTTTCGGTTATAATATTACGTTGTTTCAAGTCTGTTTTAGTCTGTGTTTTGCTTTGTTTAGATACATGTTCATTATTTTAAAACGTACGTACAATTACAAATATAGAGGTGTAATTGCTTTTGTTTACCTACTTCTAACACTTACAAATGCGTAAGTATATTAATTAAATTTATAATAAGTTTCAGAGTTGGTTTAAAATTTCTGAGTAATGTCAAAGCTTAGTAACAGTCTGAAATTACGTCATACGTTTTGTGGTCAGAGTTTAGACGGCATGATGTAGTAAAAACTTACAAGGAAAAAGGCAATAAATAATAATATATATTATATTTTTTACTTCCATTTTTTAAAATGACCTTGGATTAAAATTTACTCATAATACACCAAGAAATAGTTATTACGCCTATTAAGAATTAAAAAATAACAGTAAAAAGCTACAGATCATTATTTCAAATTCAATTGCACCAAAAATTCATCAAAAAAGGGGTTCTCATTAAATTCCGTAATGGTCGCACGGTGTTAAAAATAAAATACCTACAAGATGGGGCGGCAGAAATCACTTCCGAAAACGTTACGCCATTGTTTGCGAAACGGGAAAAGACTTCAATAAAAATCCACTTTTGTCAAGCTTTCATTGTTAAAAACGGCAGCTGATAGCAAGTGAAAGAACTCACGCGACTCGCTTCCATTGTAGAGTTAAATTCGAGTTGGGTAAATGGTAACGCTTTTCTAAATATAATGTTGTCGGACAATTCTCAACTTTCAATTGTTGTCGCTAAAGTTCATTTTCGCTAATGCTTTTTCTTCGTATTATTGGGATATGTTCGTAAGGGTAACTATAAGAATAGCTTTTGATTTCTCCTGAGATTGTGGGAAAAAAATGTGCAAATATAAATGTCGGACATGTTTGTTGGAGGGAAATAAAAAATAACCAGCTGTTTGGTGTGGTATTATTTGCTGATTTTCCGGTAAGTGGTCAATATATCGACAATACGTTAGAAACATACAATACAAGTAGCAAAGCATTTTTTTCTATAACAAATAGGTAATATCCACGAAAGTACTTACCTAATAAAATCTCACAGAAATATTAGGTATCTGGGTACAAACCTTAAACATGCTAAAAACAATTTCACTTAGCAGTTCTTTCGTTTTTTAAACATAACACTTCCACAATTTAAAAAAGCTAATAAAATTAAGTTGCTGTTTTTAAAATACGTATTTCAAAGTTGTAAATACATTTAGTTTAACTTCACCGCATCTATATCTAATAATTAAGTAAGTATGTATGTATTTATAAAAAACACTACAGTAGTCCTTTTTTTCTTGGTTTTTTTTATATAATTTATAATGTAACTAACAATCAGACAGTTTCAATCAACACGACCATTTGACAATGCCCTCGATGTGTTATCTCTTATCAGCTAGTATCGTCGGGCGAAGGCCAGCTGTTATCAGTCAGTGCGTAACTATTGAAATACTGTTAAGGGTGTCATTATTAAATTATAGCGGTTCGCCCCGGCTTCGCACGGATCCCTATTTTTTCAAAATATTCTATAGCCTATGTCACTCAGGGTGAACGTAACTTCCCAACAGTGAAAGAATTTTTAACCTTTTCTCTTTATAATATTAGTATAGACTAGTGGTCCCGGCAAACGTTCATCCCGGCAAAGTTGAGTCAAAGACATTCTATTTGACAGCTGTCATTGAGATTGCAATACTTATGTATTTTTTTTAAATATTTTTTGAACTTTTTATTTTTTTTCTTCTTAAGAAACTTCTGATCATAACAAACACAACAATAAGAAAAAAATAGCGAAATCGTTCTGACTCGATTTCGTAACTAAGGATTTAACTTTTTTTTTAATGGGTCTTGGTTGTAACCACGGTACCCTAAAATGGTCTACGATGAAGAGCATAGGTACCTATCAAATTATATTATGTAAACTAATGATAACTAAACAACATATATATCTATAACATTATACTTGTAACATCACTATCAATGGCATTTAAAATTTAGAAAAACAACAAGACAATTTTTTATAATTTTATCTTAAGCAATATGTACATGTCTTATAATAATAATATGTACATAGGTATGTAATGTATCCATAATAATAAATCTATAAAGGTACATAATAATTTATTATTATAGATCATTTCGGGTTTCAGCAAAATTTATCTGAATCGTAGTTCTCTCGCATTTAAAAACAAAACTTAAAGGGTTTAATTAAAAAAAAAAATATCGACTAATCGACAAGCCAGATTTCTATGACTCCCTGTGCAAGAATGTAATCGTCAACACAAATGCATAGTCAGAAACTCAACACGTTTAGATCTTAGACACATGAGAAGTTTGTTTTGTCCTGAGCTACCTAGAATGTTATATCAGCATAAATTAATCTTATATATAATTCCAATAACACTTACAATAGCCATAATAAGGTTCTATTAGGGCTTGCTAAAGGGGATTTACCTTGAACACCAAACCTCTCTAGCAAGTTTTTTGTTATTTATGGTTGCAAAAATCTTTAATGTTATTGAGTATCTGTGGCGCCTACAACCATCGTTTACTTAGGACTACATGCACCGATGTAGTTTGAGGTCCAGTTGTCATGCTCCAATAGTAACAGACAATCT
Organism: Polylopha cassiicola; assembly: GCA_038024825.1. Classification (NCBI taxonomy): domain Eukaryota; kingdom Metazoa; phylum Arthropoda; class Insecta; order Lepidoptera; family Tortricidae; genus Polylopha; species Polylopha cassiicola. The sequence continues at coordinate 5,061,234 of CP149044.1, read as the reverse complement.
AAGGGCCTGTGACTGGTGGAACATGACAGCTGGACCTCATTCTGCACTAGTGCATCTAGCAAATCTTTGACACTCGGTCGCCCCCATTGTCGTGAATTATTACCATTGGTTCACTAATGAAGCTAGACATACCGACAGATGCTTTGTCCCTAGAACTGCACAGAATGGGTACAAGTAGGGTTGCCATCTCTAAACTTTGGAAACCAAGACAAGACGCGTAATACTCAGATTATGGAGCCCAGAAGACATATGAACAGGTTTTTATGAATTTTTAATATGAAAATTAAGTTTTCAAACTCGGACTACAGGTGAAGGCCGCCAGACGCTTTCTAAACCAGGAAAAATCCAGGGAAGCCCTGACTGATGTCAACCCTACCTAGAACCCATTAGATTAAATTGACCCAGTAGGCGGTCTACTTTGTCAATTCAATCTGGCTTTAATCTGACCCAGAACAGGCAGGTTCAGGCTGTATATTGTAATTGTCCAAGAGTGATCGATAGGGCTTCTGTGTGATCCTAAACACTGATCGTCCTGGGGATTCCATCAGAGATCCCAGGGCTAGAGCTGTAGTAATCTATCATTTCTGCCACTAAGACTTCAGTTCATGGTGCACTAACACGTGCCGATGAAGGCTTAGGAGGTTGACAAACTTGGATCCAGATACGAGTGTTTTAAAGATTCGCTCAAAAAATCGGCCATCCTAAAACCCACTCAACACACAGTCATTTAGAAACAGTCCTGTGATACTCACATAACCAATTGTATTTATTATTATAGGTTTTTCAAAGTCGAAACTCTACCGTATCGATAGCGGAACTCTTAGATTCTGTTAACACTCGAAATTGGTCTGTGGAGACGTGAAATACGTCCTTTGCCCACAAAGAGGCGCAATTTCGTAAAAATCGGGTCGAGCGGTGATAAGCCCAGCGAAAAGGTTGTATTGCCTGTATTGTATGCAGATATAATGGGATATAATATAAAGGTGTTCAGAGCCGATTTCACAACGTCCAAGTCCTGAGTGATAAACAATAATAACAAGGCTTTTGACTGACTATAGGTACCTACATAGATATCACTCCTAATATTATAAATGCGAAAGTAACTCTGTCTGTCTGTCTGTTACGCTTTCACGCTAAAACTACTGGACCGATTTAAATGAAATTTGGTACAAAGAAAGTCTGGAGCCTGAGTAAGGTTACTTTTTAACCGACTGCAAAAAAGGAGGAGTTCCACGCGGATGAAGTCGCGAGCAGAAGCTAGTACGTTATATTCTATAGTAGTTAGCTGTTTGGTCGTTACAAAGGTGTCTATACTCACATACGTACATATCGCTGCTTTTCTAGAATAGTGTCACAACTCGAAATAATTTGTTACTTACTCCATTTAAGATTCTGAACCGTCACATATAAATTTCAATTCAGAATTGTGACACTATTCCAGAAAAGCAGCGATATAGTTTTAAAATCATAACCCTACCTTACCGTAGTTAACTAACAAAGCAGCTTGATGGAAATGGTGCTCTATGGAAGGCTGTGCCCTCAATAGGCATAGTACTAGACATAGGTCACAATCAATCAAGTAGGTATATAGGTACAAGATTGAGCCAGCCTTTGTGCTTTTACAAGGGTAATGGATAACTTGTACCTATAGGAGCTTGCCTTAATAGGTATGTAGGTAGAGATATTTATTTATTTAGTCTTTAATTTACAAAAAGCAGATTTGATGCCTTGCATTCTCTACCAGTCAACTTTTGTAGTAATCTAAGAGAATGTGTTAGTGCAAATAAATATACCTAACACAAATAAAAATCTAAACGATCGAAACGAATGAAAAAAGTATGAAATTGACATAAGCCGCTAGGCAAGGCCCAATAGACAGCGGATGACAGAAACGAACGCAAAATTCTATGGAATTGACATAAGCCAACGAAAACTAACAACGTGAAGTTTAGTCCCACGTCCATTCAGTTTCGCATTCGTTTGGTTAGATCGCTATTATCGATTGGCACTTGACTAGAGCCTTACGAAAAGTTTAAAAAAATTGGTCAATTTTTAATTTTATTTTGTACGTCGATATTCTCTAGGTATAATGTCTGTTTTGCCCTATGCCAGAATACCTTTTTAGCGGTAATCTGCCTACACAAGTTTCCGCAATTTACGACTCTAAAACGTTGACCATAAGAGCTAGTATAATTTACGCGCAGCTCATATCAAATGATTATAAAAACCACTTACAAACGCCCCACAGTTCGATAAGGGAGTTATTATGTTAAATTGTTTTTAAATTAATATTTATTACCGTACTCAGGGGCCCTGCAGCCCTGCACAGTCATTCGGAAAGCTAACGCGATAGTCTTACCATATCGTTAAGTAATGGTCGCCTAATTGATTTAATATGCCTTGATGCTTAGAAACCTAAGAATCTCATGTAGATAGGTATTTCCTATTTATAGCTATTGAATTAGGTATTTTTAGGGTTCCTTACCTAAAGCGTAAAACAAGACCCTATTAGGCTGCTGTCTATTTGTCACCAGACTGTATTTCATGAATCGAGATGGTTAACATTTTCAAAAATTATGTTTTTCTAAAAAGGAATAAATTAAATATTTAAGGACGCTCTCATACAATAAACATGATTTTACTTCCGTCTTTATAGATACCTAATAGGTAGTACAAAAACCTAAATAGCTACGTGCGCGATTCCATCTCGCAATTTATATCAAAAACTAGCGGTCCCGGCAGACGTCATCCTGCCCGTTCGAAATTCAAATTAGGTAACTTTAGTTAGACAACGTTTGTATGGGAAAAGAAAAGGGCTGTTTTTAGGGTTTTCCCGGCAATTATTCGATTTTTTCTCGCCGTAAGAACCATCCTTGGACTTCAACGAACATTTAAAAAAAATAATTGACCAAATCGGTCCAGGTGTTGTCGAGTTATGCGCTTACCAACACATTTTGCGATTCATTTTTATATATAAGAGAAGATATCTTTGGTATAATTCTTATTCGTTAATCCAATACAGGATAGGCTTAATAATCCACCTATAAGAAATAACTTATGGAATACTGCTACAAAATTGGCTTTTTAATAAAAAAAAAACACTAACTTTTAAAACAAAAGCGTTGAAAACGACAAGGTTCCTACTCCAGCGAAACAGAGGCTGGATGGTACTTTGTCACAATGACCCTACGTCCTGCGAAGTGGCCACGCTTTGAGGATTAGAGAGACAGTCTGTGAATGAGTGAACGAATGACATTTTTAAAATAGAAGCGGAACTTATAAACATACATATTACAGAATTTCGTAACTATATTAATTAATAAGTAGTAAAAAAAATGATAATTATTACATTTTAAATTTTTGTTAAAAAAAAAACCTAATGTTCGATTTAAATAAATAACACGAAAGATACTCAGTGACTTACCTCACTGACCTAACAATATTCCAGTGCAAAAGTAAGTACAAAAAATTAGAAATAATTAATTGTACCTATCTTCTAATATATATATCGCAGGAACTATTAAGTCACAATAATGGCCTGTAATAATAAAAATTACGTAATACTTTGTCATTTTTTTCTTCGAGTGCCTGGACGAGAGTAACTGGAAAGCTCTCTGGTATAACAACCCTACTTACACCCTTTAAGCCATCAAGTAGCTTTGTAGGACTAGCTCGATTGAGTGAACTAATTAATGAACTAGTATAATTCAATTATTTTTATTATAACATTCAACTAAAAAGATTTGTAACGTATTTAGATCGCATTCTTATGAAGTTTATAAAACCTTAGAAAGATAAAATTTGTTGAAGCCAGTTAAATTTCAATAATAATTTGTTTCAAAAATTAAAATAAGAGCGTATCTACCTAGTGTCTATCTCGAAGATAATAACTTAAATACATTCTAATACTATTTTCTTCGATTAAGTAGTACAGTTTAGTAGGTGCTTAATATTTAATTAACTATTGAGGTAAGGAAAAAATACATGAACTTATCATGTAATAATAAATGTTCGTAGATGTAGGAAAATCGTGTAACTAAAATATATTTTATGAAGTAGGTACAGCTTGTTGGTTTATTAATTCCATCTAACGCGTTATAACCTAGTTCTTATTAAATTTATCAAGAAATAACGAGTAAAAAATACCAACATGGACTTAATTAATATTAAGGAAGTCGGGACTTATCAAGGGTCAATAGAGTTCAGTTGATAACGGTTTTGTAAATTGATAAAGCCGCATTGATATTTCAAAAAGGAATGTACGGCTTCCGGTTACAACATTTTTATGTGTTACACATATTTCAACACATAGACTTAAATCTTAATAAGTACTCTACATTGTCTATACGCGCTCTATCTTGAAGTAATACCTATCTAGCCTACTTTATGCGTTTTAAACTGTTTTACATGCAGTCCAGACCATCATCTAGAGAATTCCGTAATGAAATTGCGCATAAATTGATGTAAGTACGCAGAGCCATGAAGGCATTTTTAATAAATCGTGTAAAACTAAACTAGCTGCACTGTACGTGGTCAAAAAAATCGCACAGCCCAAAAATACAACCAAAAATAAACTCACGCGCAGCCATCTGCCACGCACGTGGTCCTTAAACAATAGAACAGGACGGCTGGGAACAGACCAGGACTATATCCGTCTCGTTATTATTACTGCAACAAAGTGAGACGGGTACAGAAGAAACTGAACTAAAAAGGATGTCATGGGGACGTGGTGACAGGGGAGTTTGATTTCTAAAGTGTGGGAATACGGATCATTATTTAAAATTCCACGAGGACTTAAGGGTCTGGCATAATGCGGGTATTGAATAGGGTCTAATTGAAATTTTAGGGTCCAATTGTAAATGGCAATATTTGCTGTACGCTGATTTATAGGTTCTTTGACGCTGGCAGATGTTTTCGGTGGGATTGTGGCATTTGCCGATTTTAATGGATTTTTCGCTTGTAACGGGTGATTTTGTGTTTTGTTTTACAATAGGACCGGAAATTGTTAAGCAACCCGACAAAGCAAATGACCAGATGATAAATCCCACAGTTCTAGCTTTTAAATACCATCTGAGTTTGACTGTGGACTGCAGATAGGTGAGTCGGGAATTTACAATTTTATTCGATAAGTACACTCACATCAATTACAAAGTTAGGCGTGTAGGTTTAACTAGAAGTTATACCTACCAGGGGACTTTGTGTATAACTTTTACATTACTGGATTACGTTTAATGCAGAGTAATTTGGATTAATAGGTCCCACGCCTGTGCTCCATAATCTTCGACGTGCATGTTGCATCACGATTTATACTCATATAATGAATTCTTTGCTTTTACCACAAGCATACTGTAGAAAACATGGACCCTTAGGATACAATTTTAAGAGGATGGCATTGTCGTAGCAAATTTTAGTTTCTATAGCTTGATAAGGTGCCAACGTTCAATGTTAACGTTAAAAGAAACGAATCAAAATGTACTTATGGGATTTAATATCGTTCGCGGATGTCAAATTCCATACATTTGAGTAACTAGAGAGGCTTCCCTAAGGTACCTACCTACATATATAGCCACATACTGTTGTTTTTTGTTAACCACATAGGTAAAATGTAATTATAAAACATAACCCGCTTTGCTTTTAATTTCAGCATAACTCCCCAACAACCCAAGAATAGTTAGAACGTTTTATATCAAAGTGGGAACGCGAATAATGCGTGTCAAACGAGGGATTTACCCTAAGTGGAAAATTTTGAAAATGACTCCGAATTTCGACCTTAAATCTATTAAATATGATTTCATTTTTAAGTACACATACCGATTGCAGCAATGACGCAAAAAAACCTAATCAGTATTTAATCTTTTAACTGTCGATATTGAATAGGTACTGTCTTTGTTATTCATAAAGAAATCCTAGCAACATATTTAGATAAAAAAAACAGTATCAAAATCAGTCTATCCGTTCGTTAGCTTACGTTGCCACAGACACGCGTCAAATTTAAAACACCCCGACGTTTTTGATTCGGGGGTTAAAGCACTTTTCCTTAAACTACATGAATAATACTATACCTATACATTTTATAAATTTTAATGATGAAGTAGGTAAGTAGGTATGAATATAATAATATGTATTTAAAACCCATATTCCCCAAGTAGGTAGCTGTGAATACGATTAGATTGGCTCAACCGGAAATCGAACTCATGACCTCCGGCTCGCTAATCTAAAACACCACATGGTTTTAAAAAAACGCGTGTTTGTCACGTGTTTTTTTGAATAACTCTAACAACTAAAGTTTCATTAATAATATGTTAAAAGGCGTAATAACGAGGTAAGTAGATATTTTATTTAACTTTATTCCTATCCACTTAGGTAGACTAGGTACCTAGGTAGTAAGTAAATTAAATAATTATTCTTATGTAGATGTACCTAAATATACTCTCTGCCCGCGACTTCGTCTGTGCACGATAAGCACCCCCGTTTTACCCAGCGTAGGGGGCGTATTTTCAAAAACCCTTCTTAGTGCTCCTCTGTGGAAAATTTAGAGTTTCCAACCCTTATAGTTTAGATAAGAATGACTACATCATGTAGGTATGTCATCTCTACTATTCGGTATAGTTACCTAATTTTGAAATTATTTTTTCATACATTTAACTCCGTAAGCCCAGGCGCAGTTTCGCTACGAACGCTCTGCGTAGGCCGTAGACCCCGGTATTGAATGTATTAGCTAATTGTAAAAAATATTAATGAAAAACTAGCTCAAACAATAAATAAGTCAGTAGGTATTATACTATTCTTTTAAGACAGGGGAATATAAATTATTTTATTAAAGGTGTGGAATATCCTGGACGTTCACGAAATTTTGGATAACCTACATTCAATATTTCAAACTTCAACTAGTTACCTACCTACTTTATAATATTATGTGAAAAGAATTCAATAGGTAACTATATAGGTAGGTACTTTTTACATACAAGACGGTTCAAAATAATTTGAAATATTTAGTACTTACTTAAAACAATTAGTTAGTCTTTAATACAAACATAATTTCAGTATCTATGTAAGTAGGTACCTATATCTACCTATAAATTTACTGGTTAGTTAATACTTACTTCAAAATATAACGTCGTTAGGATATGACCACATATTTTAAGAATAAGAACATAACTTACCCAAATTTTCCCAAATAAAGTAGGTATCTTCGACTGATATCACTACGCGAAAAAAACACTCATCTGTGATCTGTCCGCCATTTTTGCAAATCGCGATTTCGAAAATAGAACTTCCCGAATCAAAATGAACACAAGACTACAAATATAGATAAAGATGAACAATACTTTCTGAGTTAAAAACCCGTTGCAGAGAATAACACATTTCTTTACCGAAATAGCTGACCGAGCGCGTCAGACGCTAAAATGAAACTGAATGATTGAATGACTCGCAAAAAAAACTGAAGGGAGGCCAGACGCTTGCCAATCGAGCGCTAAAAGCGCTTTCGAAAACTATTCTACATTTTCTATTTTTAAACTTAACTTCATACCTGTCTCTTCTTTTAAAAATTATCAATAATTTTCTAGTTCATATTATAAACTTGTTTTTAAAAGTAACTATTCAAATTTAATAAATTAAACCCATTTATTTAAAGTTAGAAGAGATAAAACGTTGCAGTGCTGCAAGCGCTACATTATTCAAAATGGCGGAACAACGAGCGATGGGCGCGTACGAATCGACCAATGGCGTGCCTGTTTTTACCGACGTAAGAGAAGTCCAGTGGCTCTTAAACTGTTACGTTTTTTAGATAATAATATTTACATTATTTTTTTCATTTCGTATTTTATAGTTCTTTTATTGATATGTTTACAGATATTTTCGAATGTACCTAGTACATATGTAACATAACATACTTAATAGAATTAAACCGACTCGATAAAATACGTTATTTTTAATCAGAAATATATATTACATAGTCATGAGTAAGTTTAATAAGAATATAAGTACTTACAATTAAATTTGTTCTTGTGAGTACTGATAATATTTTAAAATGATAAAATGACAATTTATTAAATATAAGTAGCTATACGAGTAAAAAATAATGTGCCTATATAGATACTTATGTAAGTATATTATTCGTAGTGCAAGACATATTTAATAATTTTCAAAAGTAAACTTATGTAATTGGTTGAATTGTCTTACAAAACAAACTTCCAAGCTAAGCTCGGTCGGTATGTTGGTTAAAAAAAAACTTTTTTCGTGTCTCTAGCGAAACATTTAAGTGTCTTCCAATGTCACTGCTAACTTAGAAAAGTATCGCGGAAGAATCCTTTTTTTTTTCGGCGAAGAGCCTTTTCATTTTAGTGGTTGACGCACTTAGGTACATAATTGCTTGTACAGTTGAACTGAGTGTAAATAAATTTCATTAAAAATAACCTCAAAAAATATAGGTGGGTACCTCTATTGATAAGTTATGCCAATGGGTTACCATTCCTAATCCTAATTAACTTTCTAACTAATATTAGGTATATATGCGAAGGAAACACTGTCTGTCTATCTGTCTCGCTTTCATGCTAAAACTACTGAACTTATTTTAATTAAATTTGGTATATAGATAGTCTAGAGCCTAAGAAAAGACATGTATATGTAGGCTACTTTTAACAGCGATATGCTGCCGTAATCACTTATTCCGCGAAGAGTCGCGGGCAAAAGTTAATTTAATAATTATAATATAGGTACCTAAGTTATATTTTTTTTACTAATTCACGATGCCTTCGCGGTTATTATACATTGGAATGAAACAACTATATTACTTACACCTAACAGAACTCTTAATTGAAAATATGAGACTAGTTTTGTAATTAAAAAAAATTAAAAAACACAAGAACACATTAACGAAACGAACATAATTCCAGTAAGAGTAGTTTCAGCGGGAAGTAATGCAAATACGGTGTCGCTGCAAAAGCGCTGTGATTACACTCTTGGGCGTTATTATGGGAGGTAAAAGTCACAGGCGGTGGCGATTCGACTAACTTCTAGCTATCATTAATAAATACGATGCTAAAATAATTTGAAAGACGCATAGCCGGGTGTCTCGTTCTTGGGCGTTATTATGCAAGGTAAAAGTCACATTCGGTGGAGATTAAACTAACTTCTAGCTATCAAAAATACAAAAAAAATTAATTTGAAGGACATATCACCGATTGTCTCGCTCTTGGGCGTTATTATGGGACGTAAAAGTCACAGGCGGTAGCGATTTAACTAACATCTAGTTATCACTACTAAGTATAAAACAAAGTCGCCTTATCTGTCCCTATATCCCTATGTACCTACGCTTAAATCTTTTAAACTACGCAACGGATTTGGATGGGGTTTTTTAATAGGTAGATAGAGTGATTCAAGAGGAAGGTTTATTATGGGACGTAAAAGTCACAGACGGTGGCGATTTAACTAACATCTAGCTATCTATACAAATATAATAAAGAGGAGAGGTTTGTTTGGATTGAATAGGCTATATATATACAGCATGCTACAGGTTGTATTTATAAAATTTCTTGTACGTCGATTTCAAGGTTATTTGTGCGTTGACGTCGCTGTCACTTAATACATGTTCCACACACATGCGACCTACATCAGCCCACAATGGATATGATCTTTTAACGTGTCTCTTTGTCTGCAGCGTTACTGCTGATTAAGCTTAATGTGTAGGTACGCGATGTTTTCGAATCGGCACTTTGCCCAAATACTTTAATAACGCATTTGTAATGTTATAACCCTGAAAATTGGAATAAAACCGCGTAATAACCGCGAAGACATCAGAAATTATTATAGCCTGAAAATTCTTGTTTTTGAGTGAGATTTTTGCCCGTAGTTTCGTACATATATCTATCTATATTTTTGTTTTCACCCTTTTATATATTTGTGTCATGTATTTAATAAAATAAAATATATAATATAGCCTTACTAATGTTATAAACGCGAAAGTTTGTGAGAATGTATGGATGGATGTCTGGATGTATGTTTGTTTCACTTTCTCGCAAGAACTAATGGATGGATTTTGATGAAACTTTACAATAATATAGCTTATACATCAGAATAACATATAGGTAGGCTATATTTTGTGACGATATTGTGTAAAGTACTCATGGTGCGCAGACGAAGTCGCGGGGAGAAGCTATTTATGTATAATCTCATGAAGCCCGGTTAGATAAAAAAGTGGTAAACGAATGATTTTATTTATAATAGACTGAAAACCTCGTAAAGTTTCAAACGCCTGCAAAAACCTTTAATTAAGCATAAGTAAAAATCGTGTTCAAAAAGGGTAACATCCGCGTTAACAAATCGAAATGTGGTGTTCAATATAACTTCAGCTTTGCCGTAATGCCGTAAGGTTCAAATTGTGTTAAGGAAAACGTGTGAGAAAGTGCCTTTTGCTATGTGTAAGTATACATAATCAAGGGAGAATATGGCAGGTAAGGGAATTTCATTACAAGATGGCTACCTTGCTTTGGCTTACCGTAATCTAAGGTATAACGTGGTATTAAACATTTTGTTGGAGCTTGATAAATAGGTTGTGTTGAATTATTGGATTTTGAAACTGTTGTCTGCCTTGTTGTGTTATAATACTAATATATATATATAGGTATGTATATAAAAGGAAAAACGGACTTGATTACTGACATATCATATCAGGGCCGTAAATGAAATGATTTTTGAAAATTCAACCCCTTAGCGGTAAAACCCGCGCCCAAACGAAGTCGTGGGTAGAAGCTTGCAATAAAAATAGATGCTTTTGTTTAGTTAGACAGTATCTAGGGCTTATGAATAATTATGAAATATTTGACCACGTTAAATACATTGTAAATAATTTTGTTAAGAGTTTCTAATACAAAAAATTGTGACTTACCTACCTATAAATTTTTGTCACAAAATTTAACTCTAGTTCAGTTATATATTTAATATACTATGTCACAAAAGTAAACCGAGTTACCTTTACGCTTATATTATGTACTGTCTTGTAGGCTTAAGCTCAAAGTTGTCTGGTACTCGTGTGCTAATTATTATTCGCTAAACTTACCACCTCGTAAAAGCACCCCTACATTTTGGCCAAAGTTATAACTTACAAGCGACTTAAAAACCGTATCCTAATCCTAACTAATATTATAAATGAGTCTGTCTATCTCGCTTTCACGCTAAAACTACTAAACCGATTTAAATAAAATTTGGTACAGAGATAACAGGCTTTAAACTAGCCTGAGAAAGGGCATATACTTTTAATTGGGAAAAAAGGGTTGGAGTTGAAATGTTGTATTTACTAATCCCACGCGGACGGAGTTGCGGATAAAAGCTAGTTAATTACAATATTTAAATTTTTGGAAAGGTTTTTTTATTACTTTATTATAATTAAGAATCACTATGATTCCTTATAAATTCAGTATAAGGTTCACAACTATGTTTTGGTGCTTACCGTTAAACTTTGAAACTAATGAACGTTAACTATTAACGTTTCTTGAACCACAAAGTGCAAGGCAAACTTACTGACGTCTGTTTAGTTATTGTGACGTGTTTGCAAGTTTCCGAGATAACCCAAGCAATCCTATTAAGCATGGTTTAATTAATTGCTTATTCGTGTTTGTTTTCTATAGGTAAACAATATATATGTAGTTACCTCGACGTTAACTAAGTATGAATGTGAAATAAAAAATAAATGCGAATACAACATATTTTGTATTTTAGGTAAGAATTAGTTTGCAAATGCCTATATGAAAGCTAGAAATTTATTTATTTTTATATACATATAAGATTAATTTTAAGCCCCTTTTTTTTAATTTTTTTTTAAGGTAACGAAAAAATTACGTTAAACTTACCACGTTCACATATTTGATTTCGGTCGCTTGTAACTTGGACCATACACTTGTTACTACAAACTGTAATATTCGCACTTACGGTCTTTAAAGTGTGTTCGGAATAGCAATGTTATTATCTAAGGTATAAGGTTGAAATTTGAATGGGTAATATAAACAAGATCGTTACACAGTGTAATGAAAATTAAGGATTTTCAGTATGGTGGAATAGGCTAAAAGGCATGGGATGACATGACATGGAGATAACATGTAAATTAAATTTTATTAGAAAGCTTTTGGGATGCCCTATTCCATGTAAGAAATGTAAGAACACCAATATTCGTCTGTGCTTCAAAGGTTGACTGGTAGAGAATGCCGTATGGCATTAAGTTCGCCTTTTGTATATTTGTTTTTTTTTGGTGCAATAAAGAGTAAATTAGTAGAAAAAAAAAATCAAACACCAAATTGGAATGTAGTTATGTGAAATTACTGCTTTTGTAGTAAAAATATATTTTTGAACGTTTTTCTGGTTTTAGCAATGCCTAGATCTCTATATGCAGTGTGTTAAGAGAGTTGCTATAGTAAATATTTTTAAGTAGGTACAGACTTACACATATATTTTTTTTGTTTATTTAATAGTAGGTATTCAATCTTTTAGAAGCTGTCTAGGCTTGAAACAGTTTTCTATATTCACAAAATACTTAAAATTTTTACTTTTTGTCATTATTTACCTTATAAAGTAGGAACCATTATGTAAGCTAGGTAGTGACAGCAAAAAACTTTTTTAACACAATATAAAAATTTCCTATCCCCCTTAACTAGCTACATGTATGTATACGGCCCTTTTATTAGGGTCCGGAACACCGGACGCAAGATAACTGATCCGGTCCGGTAATGGCGGACAAACATAGCTGATTACGGATTTTAAATATGTACAAACTCTTTATCGTACTTTGTTTTTATATGTAGGTACCCATATATCTATATATATACATATATAAATTATATTTTTGTATATTTAGATAGGTACGTATTATAGATAAGTAATTACTTATCATTAAAAAATAACCTATTTTTACGTGTGTAAAAAAGAATTACAAAAAAGTGAAAACTTTCAATATAGAAATAGAAGGTACCTAAGTAATAAAATTTATATTAGGATTAACTTACCGTTACTGATGATTTTGATTTAGAAGTCTTGCCTGTGAACAAAAAAAAAATATTAATATGGATAATAAGTACTTATTTATATTCTGGCAGATATTGTAATTCAATATTCTTCATGGATTAATAAATACGTAATATTTATTTTAATTTATACTTAAGTAAGGGTAAACACAATTTAAAAGGATAATACCTATACCCAAAAATTGCGGAAAGTAGTATCGTAGACATTCATCGTACCCAGTTTTACATTTATATAATAATTACTTATGTCATAAAAAGACCATTGTAAATAAAAAGATTTCTTTTCTGCGAACCTTTATGCGCCATGATATTACATATATATTATCATTGTAAGAATGAAAAATAAGGTCATTAAAATGTACAAAGTCCCTTTCACTAGGCTAAGCAATACACACTTCCATGTACCTATTTCGTTACCGTAGCATGATAATAATTAATCTTAATAAAACTTTATTTATGTATATAAACATTCGTATCCTTGCTAAATAAAGTAAAAAACATTAAAATACTTAATCACATTTCCAACTTCTAAATTAAACACAGCGAATTCTTTTTTTAATCCAACATGGCCGCTGCGGTCAGATCCGGTTATAACCGCCGTAATGCCACTTTGATGTTTATTTCAGCGTTTACAGTGTTAACTAAGTATCCAGATAAGGGCTGCGGTCGAGGGGTTTAGTCTTTTGTATTTTAACTATATAGTAACATTTAAGTTCATTTAGTTAGGTACGACACTGCTTAACTAAATTAAATTTTGTATTATTTTATTTATCCATTTATGTAGTAGATACATCATTTATTTTTTTATATATATAATTTTATTGTACGTGTGTATATAACTGAACTCCTTTTAAATGGCTGGACCTATTTTTTGGCGCCCTGGATGGTTTAGATTTAAAAATCAGCCCGGCAGATGGCGCTGCAGTTGGTTATCTCAAAAAACTAAAGAAACGCAGTAAGGAGTTCGCTGGGACAGTTATGTTTTTGTAGCAAATTCTTTATTGATACACATGTTTTTTTTATAACTTTTTAAGTTTAAATATGTACCTATATAACTATGTGGAAATTGTAAAAAATAAATTCAACAAACATTTGAATATAGAGTCAATGATAATAACATTATAACTACTGACAAACAAACAAACCTATTAATCTAATCACGAGCGCGTAATTGGAACCCAACGAATAAACAATAGTTAATGATAATGAAGGAATGTTAGTTTATTTGGTTAAATTCTATATTTTAACGTCGAAACTTATTAAAATCAGGTTCAATCTAATGAATATAAATTTATAATTTAACTCATAACGATTTGAATATTTCTTTCAATTGTTAAAATTTACTTTTAATAAATGATAAAACATAGTACCTAGGTACTAATAATAAAATACATTAGGTACGACAACTGAACAAGTAACAAATTTAACAAAAATGGGTTCTGAAAGATTGTATGAATACCAATGGACAGAGTACCTACTTATTATAAGTAAAAGGCAACCGAAAAACAGTTAAAACTTAGTACTTTTTAAATAAAATACAAGCTCGGTTTAGCGCACGTATTATGCTCCAATAAGAATAATAATAATGTAGGTACGAAAAGCCAACAAACCTATTAGAAGCAATTTTCACGTAATGTTTGCTCAGCGAATAGAAATAGCGAATAACAATGGACGAGAATGGACGTAAATTAGGTAATTCATGAATTTATAATCATACATATGGTCCGTGTTTAGCATTAGTGTTTCAACCCACACCAAGCTAGTTTTGAGATATCGGCGCTTAAAGTTTTTTGAGAACATTCTTCTTTTTCCGCTTATTTTAAGCAAAAAAAGTATTGATATGTGGTATCATTTTTTTTGTTGAAATGCATAGATTAAGGATATAAATGTATTTATTGGAATAAATTCAAAATTTAAAAGAAAAAGCAGAAAAATGGTTAATGCTTAATGGCTATAAGGTTTATTACATTTAGCATTTATGTGCTAACCCACATAACAGTATGAGAAATTCTCATTTGTTGTTTTAAAATGAATATGTTTTACACTAATTTTTGGAAAACGTAATAAAATAAACTACTAACGTATTAAAACTTTAATGTAAGTACATATTTATGGAGTTTTTATTGTTTTAACATGTTTCAAATAACATTATAAGTTCTGCTAAAAATCTGAAATAGGTACAACAAGTTAACACTTATATTATTTAAATTACTTAAAAATCTTAACCAAATTGATTTATTATTATTATTTTATCATATTGAATTAAACCAATAATATATACTTCCGTACCTAAAAGCTTAATAAACCACTAAAAACCATTTTTCGAATAGTTGATAAATTGTGGAGACAAGTCGGTCTGCCATTCTATAATATTATTATGTGTAATATTCTAATTTTTGTCACACACGTTTTAATCTAATGATGGATATAAAAAAATATCGGTTAAGTGCGAGTTAGACTCGCGCACCAAGGGTTCCGTACTATAAATAACCTGTAGGTAGGTATATATTTTTTAATGATGTCATTAAAAATGTATGGTTTTCGTATTTTTTTCTTTATGTGTGCTATATGACGTTACCTCGTACTAAATTAATTCAAGATCCTGAGTTCACGAGAAAACTTTTGTCAATTCGCGGCATAAACGGCGGTTCTTTTGATTGCGTTGGCGATTTTTTTGTTTTTTTACAATTCCAAGGGACGGTAGTCCTGAGTATTTGATATTACTCTGAATTTTAGTTTGATACCTACCTCCACGCGTTACTGAGGTAAAGGATCACACAGACAACAAAGTAATCCTGTAAGGGTTCCATTTTTTTCCCTTTAAGATACGGAAACCTAAAATGTGTATTGATTTTATTTAATATGATAAAAATAATAATAATAAAAAAATAGGTTTGGTTAAGATTTTTAAGTAATTGAAATAATATTTAAGTGTTATTTTGTACATTTCTCATTTTTAGCAGAACATATAATGTTATTTGAAACATGTTATACAACAATAAAAACTTTAAATAAATGGGTACCTACTTACATTAAACTTTTAATTCGTTAGTTGTTTATTTTGTTACATTTTCTAAAAATGTTTGCATAGATAATATGTATATTCATTTTAAAACAACAAATTAGAATTTTGCATTAATGTGTTAGGTATGTGGCTTAACACATTAATGCAAAAATACAAATCTGACATAGGAAATAAGCAATAATGTGTTATATGTGGCTTAACACATTAATGCAAAAATACAAATCTGACATAGGAATTAAGCAATAACCGATTTTGTGCTCTAGAATATTCTACGATTTTTTTAAAAAAAAATGGATTTCACTGCTGTATTCCTCATGATCTATTTAATAAAACTGCATTCATAACTCAAAACCCGATTTTTTGTGGGTTGACACACTAATGTTAAACACGGTCCATATATGATTAAGTATTTTAATGAGCGTACCTATAAGCACGACTTTTGCATACCATCATTTTCACAACCAGATAAGTTACTCCACAAATATCTCAACATCAAAACCTTATGACGTTAGTACGTATTATAAGTAGGTACCTATTTACAGTGTCATTAACGACGATAGATAGATATACACTACACTACAGCCATACGTATATTATAAAGAGGAAGGGTTTGTTTGTTTGGATTATTTCACTGTTGGGAAGCTACACTATTCCCGAGTGACATAGGCTATAAAATAAGATGATCCGTGCGAAGCCGGAGTGGACAGCTAGTGTTATATAAATAGGGATACATTGACATCCTGTCAATTTGACATTGAGGATTGACCTGGACTGGCTTAAAACAGGTCAAGGCGACATACAAATCCCAACAAACGGTTGCCTGTCTCTTTAATGAAGTAAAAAAAGAGACCAAATCTATACTGATATAATAAGGAGCAAAAGTTTGTTTGTTTGAATTGAATAGGCTCTAAAACGACTGGACCGATTTGTAAAATTCTTTCACTGTTGGAAAGCTACACTATTCCCGAGTGACATAGGCTATAAAAAAAGGGATCCGGGCGAAGGGTGGTCCGTTAGTAAAAATA
This sequence comes from Polylopha cassiicola, assembly GCA_038024825.1. Classification (NCBI taxonomy): domain Eukaryota; kingdom Metazoa; phylum Arthropoda; class Insecta; order Lepidoptera; family Tortricidae; genus Polylopha; species Polylopha cassiicola. Next base: position 5,044,171 of record CP149044.1, on the reverse strand, counting down.
TAAATCGGTACATACGCTTATATATACCTACTTAGAGTATTTCATATACAACAGCACTCTGAACCAGTCAACCATTATAACAACCTAGTCAACGATTTCCTACAGATCCCTACAATACCCGGAAACTCGGATAAAAAGGCTTAAAAACCAAATCGGATTATTTTAATCCCTATCTACCGGGAAACTCATCTACAGGAATTAAAATTTAATTTAAAAATCTGCTTAATAGTAATGCAATTGTGAAGGATCTTTGCCTAGAAATAAAAAATAAAAGCATGAGCTGGCAACACTAATGAAAGAAAAAGTAAAATGGGTAATTAAAAATTGAGCTGTCAAAATTAAATAACGTCAATAAAATTCTTGCTTGTTATAATAATTATTAGAGTTATTCATCGAAACAAATGTCGAATCAAAAACTGTCAATATAAACATCCATAATATTATATTAAGACTTATGCTTAAGAAACTAATTGCCTAATTTGTGAATTGAATATTGTATAACAATCAATACAAAATTAACGTGAAAAAATGAACCGGACCGGACCGGTTCAAACTAGTTAACGAGTACTTGAAGTTAAGGAAAGGGTTGAAGTAAAATGGCTTTTTTTTTCTAAAAATCTGTCGCCAATTAGTGTTAAAAGTTGAGCCATGCAAAAAGTTTTCCAAGTTTATTTGAATTGAATTTTATGAATTTTAGTTCAGGTGAATTTTTCAATTTGACTGATTTAAAAAAGTTATTTGGTGACAATAGTGACTCGGTGGGACTCATAATTCGAAATATTTTTTAATGAGTCAGAAACACAAACTTGGTAGTCCGATTACGGTTTCGAGTTTGAATAGGTACTAGTCTAACTTGTTAGTTAGGTAGGTAGGTACCTACTTACTTTAAATTTACTTATTTAGGTACTTACTCAAATGTTACACATTGAGTAGGTAAGTTTTACACTCATTGTAGCTTTCACTATAACACAGTCAACGTTTAATATATTTAAAGCAATAATTGATTAATAAAATGCTACCTTTGTATTATTACAAGTTTGAGAATCTCTATTATTGAAGATTATAAACGTTTCCGTATAAAATACATAATTTCGACTGGAACTTCACAGCCCGGCTAGCTCAGTCGGTAGAGCATGAGACTCTTAATCTCAGGGTCGTGGGTTCGAGCCCCACGTTGGGCGCATTCCTTTTTGGCATTTTTGTAATTTTTTCCATGTTTTTTAAAATTTGTAATGGTATAAATTATGATGAAATCATATTTTTAAGCATTAAGTCATGTTAAACAATATTTTAAAAACTAGCTATAAAGACAGCAAACTATGTAACCTACCTACCTACTTATTCAACTGTGTCTATAGTAATATTCTTATTATTCAATCTGTAGGCGATTCTAAATCTATAACTAAGTAAGTATCATTCATTAAATAACTAATGAATGTATTTACGTTGATTAAATAATAAATTATCTCTCCATAAAATCATTAAGTACAACATAAATAAAACACTTTGTACATATGAAGTGTGAAGTGAATAACAATTTTGCCGTCTACCTCATCGGGGGTGTAGCTCAGATGGTAGAGCGCTCGCTTAGCATGCGAGAGGTACGGGGATCGATACCCCGCACCTCCAAGTTAAAGTAACTTTTTGAAATTTTATTTTCCAACCAAATGCTTCGATAAGTCTTACACTAGTGTATTGAAATGTAAATAATATTTTAAGCCGCCTTTTCAGCTCAATTCTATTTTGTATCTACATTTCGCGAGCACTCGAGCGAAACAGTGATAATCCGAAGAAGTATTTTAAATGTATCTCTATAATTTCTATCGCGACTCGCGACGCGACGTGATTTTGCGATTATTGTTAAAGTTACATGTTATTTAAATTTAGTTCCGCTACCACATAACAGATGTCGGTATGAGATATGTTATAATAAATATTCTTGTTAAATTAGTAAAAAAATTGTCTTAGTTAAATAAATAATCAACTTTTTAGGTGTTTTGCAGAAGTAATCTGAGAAAATACTAAGAAATAAGTAAAGATTAAGTTTCTACATTATGAAATTAAAACAAGGGTAGAGTAACCATGATTTGAACAGTTGCTATCCAAAATTGTTACAAATCACAGGACTCCACGGTTCATTAACTTCAAAATCTGACATTAGACACTATCTATATTTTTCGTGGTAATATCTGACATAATATAACAGGTTAAATGTTCAAATATGTCATGTGCACATGGCGTTTGAACTACCTAATTATTTAGCTACCTACTGCATAAAATTAGGTGCTTTATTAAAATCTTGTTCTGACACATATTTTTGTTTTAGTTTTCCCTTTAATTATTAATGATGATAATGATATCGACAATAATTATTCAAGCCATGGCATAAAAGACTTGAATCCAGGCCATAAACATTAAAAAAAAAAAAAAATTAAAAATTTTAACAAACCCCCGACAAAAAAACATATAAGCCGTCTAAAAAGTATAAAAATAATAAAGACTTGATATTAGGTAGGTACCTAAGTATTAATAGGTATTTCTACAAAGAAAACGTCACGTCGGGGGGACCGCTCATCATTTACCTAATTGTACCTATCTATATTTACCTACTATGTATCGAAATCTAAGGTCCCCCCGACATGACGTTTTCTTTGTAGAAATACCTATTAATACTTAGGTACCTACCTAATATCAAGTCTTTATTATTTTTATACTTTTTAGACGGCTTATATGTTTTTTTGTCGGGGGTTTGTTAAAATTTTTAATTTATTTTTTTTATTTCATACTTTTTGAAAGTAGGTAGGTAACTTATTATTTTTTTAACCAATTTCCATTTTACATGGAATTCTGTAATGTACGTGTGGTCCTCTTTCATTTGATACCTCACTCGGTTATATTTGTAGTCATTTGGTTAACCATTTCCACACTTTCAGTCCCTATATTTTTTGAACTACTTAACCGATTTTCATTATAATATCAATTTTGTAATGTACTCGCGACCCTCTTTCATTTGATACCCCACTCGAGTATATTTGTGGACATTTATTTTTCCATCCCCTTTTTCACCCCCCTCTATGTATTAAACTACCGTTCCGATTTTCATCAAACATAGCTAAGAACACTCCCGACATATTCACCTCTTAAACAAAAAAAACAGAATCAAAATCGGTTCATGCGTTTGGGAGCTATGATGCCACAGACAGACACACACACACACACACACACACACACACACAGACACGTCAAACTTATAACACCCCGTCGTTTTTGCGTCGGGGGTTAAAAAGGCTTAATTCTAGAACATTCCTAGAATAAGACCCAAACATACACACAAATAGATATTTCATCTCAACCTGTAATAACTAGCAATAACTTAACCCACCGAAAGCGAACACAATTGCTTTCAAAAGCGAACTTTAATCAACACTAGCAGTGCCCAAACTTTGGTTTATCGACTTCAATATTTTGGCATAAATTCAAAGTTTCTCTGAATAACTGAACACGAAACTATGCAACGTTTCGAGCCAAAATAGTTGGGCAAATTGCGCCATCTAGCGGCGGATGGCTTAAATACTTTAAGTATCTTGGTTGGATTTTGTAGTATTTAGCAACTATTGACTTGTAAGTTTATTTAGAGTAAATACGATTGTATCATTTAACTATGAAGTTATTGTCTCTGCCAATGTTGCAAAATACCGAATTTTTAGATAGTAAAATGAGATTGTCTTAATGTTCTAGTACCTACTTCATTTAAAATTTGCTCTGAAAAATTACAAACTACATAGATGATGTAATAAAAAATAATAACATTTATTCGATTACAGTCACGGACATTTTTAAATACTTAGGTACTAACCATAAATTACTTTTTCACGTTAATTAGCTCCTGTACGTAATTTTAATCGAAGAAATGTAGCTATAAGTTTCAGTTCATCGACATGTTCCGGCATAAATTCAAAGTTTCTCTGCAGAATTTCTAGACAGAACTATGCGATGCTGGGAGCCAAGATAGTTGATAAATACCGCCATCTACCGGTGAATAGCTTATCAAGGTAAACTTAAAGTATACTTACTACTCTTATGAAGTTATTTTGTTATTATTAGGGTAGGTTTTGCACAGCTATTATTAAAACCGACACAAAAGGTATTTAAATGGTTATGTTTAGAATTTTCGTCTTTATTTCAAATAGAACATACTTAATTATTTTTTTATTTGCCTAAATTCTGCAAAGCCTAAAGTACAATCTGTAGTCTTTGCGTATCTTTGCGTACTTACCTACTTAAATCGTTGCTTGAAGTCCCCAAAGCATTGGGTTTTTCAGTCATCATACTTTTTTAATTTTATGAAAAATTTGTTATTAGACTGTAGTGGCGTGCATTGCCTCGAGGACACTTTAAATGTCTAACCTAGAAGAATTTGTAATTATTTTCTTGGGATAAAAATAAGGGTAAATTAACTACCTACTGCTATTATTAATTTAAAGTGAGTTCGACATATATTTTTTTAATTTACTGTATCCATTACACTTTATTTATTAAAACCCATCGTAAAAATATCATAAATTGAATTTATCACTTATCAAGCTACTATTTCACCAATTCTATTACTCCTCAGGGACCGGTAGGTACTTTCTATAATTTGCAATGTTTATACTTAGTTTGGCATTTGCGAAATGTCAGTTTTCTGACAATAGAAAGGTAAACCCTATTAAGCTAAATGTCAAATAGGGGGTTTAGCTTCAGCGAAAATTTTGTACAGTAGATTATAAGTAGATAGTATTTTTCTGTTCTCCGGCCAGAAAGCGCCAACTTTGTGGCCGCTGCGCTAAATGAAATTGCCGCTTTCTGGCTTCGTCGAACAGAAAAATAGTATACTGACCACGGCCAGTAAAATAAAAAAGCCTCAGATCACATTTTTGTCAACCTCGGCTTCGCCTCGGACGACAATTACATGTGATCTGAGACATTTTTTATTTTACTGGCCTTGGTGCGTAATGTACTATTACGTTACATTACCTCGTTTACTAAAGTTCTAAATTACTATTTAAAGAGGGACTTCGGTTTTGTCGTACGAATAACGTCTGCAGCAGGATTCCATTAGAAAAGTGCAAATTTGTCACTTAACTTTTCCTCTAACTACTCCATTTTGGAAATAAATTGTCGTAATGTTTTCAGCTATCAGAGGTACGTCAGCGGCAGATAAATGACCGCAAACGAACAAAAGAAAAAAAAAGAAAAAGACAACAATGGCGCACCGCCGCCATTTTTTTCCGCAAAACTTGAAGAAATATTAATTACGTGCCTTTTATTTGGTTAATTGTTTGTTTTTAATTATTATAGGAATACTCGTGAAATGGCCTTTTGCATAAAACAAAATTATCCGTGATTTAGTATCAGCGCAGTATAAAACTTAATCGAAATAACGTTAATACGTACATTAATAATAATTATAACTATAATATAGGTATGTACACAACCAGGAGCGTCTAAACTCACTAAGAATAACCTATTTTAAACTAACCTCGATAATGTCAAAATTTTCATTATGTAAACGTCATATTATCCACCTATCAGAAAGTCAAATGAAGTGACGTGAAGCGCCTAGATGACGAGAGAAGAGTATTTGAGTAAGCGAAAAACCACGACAATCTTTGTCCATGTTAAAAAAATGTATTTTTAGCAAAGGTTGGCACACTTTTTAATTTAATCCGAAATATAAACAAGACTTTTGTAATAATGGTTACGATCGTTTAAACGAATTCTTATCTAAGGCCAAACAACCAGCAAATTACTAGGGGAGGGGGCCTAACCCCCTTGTGGGTAGGGGGGATGTACAATTGATTGTGGTAACGTTGTGGTAGAATGTTTTTCTAAACAGGACCTTTCATGTTACCGCATACAAGAGGTCTAATCTTGAAGATGTTACTATAATCACGTGACTTTGTCCATGTTTTCGAATTCCGTACATTTATGAAAAAAAATAGCTCTAGTAGTTTAAGAGCTACTTCAAAATAAACCATAAATAAAAATATAAATACGTTGAAATATTTTTAGCATTTGATGCAGCTTATTATTATTATTATTCTTATCCGACTCTGCTGACAGTCGTTTAACATGAAAGTAAATAAAATAAAATACGCGAACTAAAAATACAAAATGAACTTTTAGTGAGATATCACGTAGTTAAGATGATTTTAATTGAATTGGGGAGAAGCCGTACTGTGGTAATGAAGATTGAGCACTGTCATAAAAATGGAATCTCAATATTTATTTTGCAGAGGGCAACGTACTTTTGAAAAATCACTACACATGTATACACACATACTAGTGCGTTATATGCGTATGTGTGCAGGAATGTGCATAGCGTATGAAGGGGGCACAAATAGTGAAGACCCGATATCGATAAATTCAAGTGATTTTAATATGAAAATAAAAGATAAAATGGGATGAAGTGTAAAAAACAACATCTACCTAAGTAAGGTTAAATAAAATACAGCAACGTTATAACGTTCAATGTAATAGGGATGAAAATTATTATATTGGACGCGTTTGGTCTACTATAAATTGGTGCAAATTATACCATATCGTCACATTACGAGACCCCACGAACTTAAAAAATATTTATCTTTTTTTTTGTGTGAAAATTTTGGAAATCTATTCGATGGAATTGAAAAAGTCGTCATGCCTAATTATACTTATATCATAGAAAACTTTTTAACATAATTACTCAGTCTGTAGTAATGATAAAAGTCATCGGCATGACATTATAATACTCAAATATTAATTAACTCGATTAATAACTAGAACAAATTCCGCCATATTTTAGGCTATTCATTAAATTTTCGCTCTGAATTTCAAACTCAAAAGCTATATTACTAAAGGGTGTCATAATTCGATTTCGTCACTCGTTGTGCCGCTCAGTTTTGATTAATATCACGAATCAATTTTCGCGACTAATTTTTGACACTGTACTGTCGACCTTTTGCTGCCATTTTACAATTCCTGTGTATGAAACAAAATTACTTGGAATTGACATTTACGCTTTGAGTATTAAGAGGATTATTGTGAACCTGTTAATTTTCATACATAAGGCGATAACGTTTTACACCCAGTAAATATAGTTAGATTTTTATAATTTTTGGATATGTTGTAGATATAATGAGAAACTACGTCTGTACGTTTTGATTTTTAAGAAATATTGCTTACGCTAAAATTTATTAGCATCTAAAAATCTATATATAGATTATAGATTATTATATGAAATTTAACAGGTTCACAATCCTCTTAAAGTCTTGTTGTTCCGGCTTCGACATACAACATTAAATCTTCTTTCAGAGGTAGAATTTCCTTTTTAATAATTCATATAAATATGCATCTGTATACAAAACATTAAGATTAAAAATCCTATTTCGAGTTTATTAAGCAAGTCTCGGTACTGATAGGTACACAAAAACGTCAATTATTAATAAAAAATCAGTGGTCGACTGAATTTTGCTTATGTACTTCTCATATTCTAGAGGTGCAAAATAACAAAAATCCCTATAAACTAATAAACTCTAGGTGTCATAATTATTATTTATTACTTACGGAAGAATAATTTATAAGCTGCCCCAAATTGACGTCTGAATCTATTAAGTGTTTTAATGTAATAAAATAGATGGACGAGTAATAGCAGACATCTTATTTTGTCAAAATTCGATTATCCTTGGGACTGGCAAGCTGAGTCCATCATCTCGTGTAATGGCTTGAAAATTGACGGTACTTGGTTAATTTCTTGACGTTTAGTTAGTGCAGGCGGCTGTCGATTAAACCTTAATCTGTTAAACTTATTAATTTATTGACCAAACTTTTAAGGGAAGTATACTTATTACGGTAAAAGAATACATATTTCCTCTCCTAAGATCAGTCTTGTATAACGTTGACAAAATTTATATCTGACTACAAATATTATACAGGTACTGAGGTAAAATTTAAACTCGTATTTAATTAAAGTATTAAGTCACTCAACAACACGGCATTATAATATAAATATTGATATAAAAATATCAAATAAAGGCCGTTACGCAATATCAATAGCCGAGAAGTACAATAGACATCTTTTTCAAAAGCTTTTTATTCAGAATACTCTGAAACTCCTTTCAATCTTTTCACTTACATTTTTGTAGACGACCTGTTCGCGAGTGCTGTTAGAATTGTGTTTATTATATATTTTTTTGTCGATCTGTAAACGATTAAATATTTTATTGATACCGCATGAATTTTAAATTGATTGATGATCCGATTTTAGCATATTCATGCACAATTTTCACATATATCTTTTCATCGAAACAAACTGGGCATTTATCATGTTGTACCCATCAATAATTTATGAATTGCGCGTGTTTATTTTTGTTCTTCCGCTAGCCTATTTTAGATTTTCATAGTATTTAAATAAAATATACGAACCGCGACAGCTTCCTATTAATCATTATTGGAAAATAACTCTCTTTTATATTATTTCATTAATGATATTTTGTGATGATAGTAATAGGTCTTTAGAAACATTTTTAATACAAAAAAATAATAATATTAATATTACCGACATAATCATCGACATATTCCCCTCCCTACGCTCTCAGACGTATCGATCCAGCATCCTAGGGGGCGGCTCCGTACTATTGACCTGTTTATTTTTAGCGAAATCATCGTCAGGAAAGCTGCACGAGGTTAGTAATGCATGAGGTCAGATTTATTACTGACAAATTTAAAAAATTGGCCAAGCGCGAGTCGGACTCGCGCACGAAGGGTTCCGTACCATTTTCTAAAAATGTCAAAAACATCACGTTTATTGTATATTATGGGCATTGAGAGCCCCGTTAAATGTTTAGTATATATTTTATTCTTCACTATTTTTTATGATAGCGGCAACAGAAAAATATCATCTGTAAAAAAATCCACCAGCTTACACATAACATGGTCTCAGTATGGAACCCTAAAAATGAGATGAGATCACACTCAATAAATACCATTTATTTATATTAATTGGAATTTGAATATTGGGATTGTAAAGTTCTTTACACATCATAAAATTAATATATACTACCTACGTGGTTAATCCGTTATAATTGCTTTATTCCAATCAAAGTAGTAACCGTGAAAGCATCAGAAATTATTAACTATCTAAATGTCAATATTTAAACTTGGCACCATCAAATTTAGCTCATACCCCTATTTCACTATCATGACAAGTGACAGCAGATAATTTTATATACTTACATAAAGTGCCTGATCAGCACGACTAGCACGTAAACTTTTGTCGCGCGAGAAAGCATCTGTCACTCATTCTTCTTTATAAAAGTAAATGTTGAGTTTGAGATACTAATGTAAAAATGTCATTGTCATACTTATGACATAGACATTGTTGAGTAAATCCTTACTAATATTATAAATGCGAAAGTAACTATGTCTGTGTGTCTGTTACGCTTACACGCTAAAACTACTGGACTGATTTAAATGAAATTTGGTACAAAGAAAGTCTGGAGCCTGAGAAAGGACATACGTTACTTTTTAACCGACTGCAAAAAAGGAGGAGTTCCATGCGGACGAAGTCGCGGGCAGAAGCTAGTTGATCATAAAAATAAACTTCATTATTACCTCGAGCCACAATCCTTTGAAAGGGTAACAATCCTTTATTACAATTTACCCTATAATATAACGTAAGTACCTTTTTCGGCTCCCCGGTTCCAATAGTGGGCATGGGCGTGCATTCCATACAGGCATAATGTCTACTGCCTACCCTGGCCTTGCATGTGCACCCCACACTGAACGCACCTGATAGTAGGTTAGTTTTTGTGTTCCATAATATGCTACAAGTCTATTATAATCACTTTTGTCGCACGACAAAGTTTGGCGAACGACATTATGTCGCCTATTAAACGTCAAAAAACTGTCGACAATATGACATTTTATGTCGTCTATTAAATGTCTAATGTGGATACCTTATCCGCGTTTTAACTTTTGTTACTTACATTATTGTTAAGTTATAGATATGTGACAGGCCATCTCGATAGTGAAACTATATTGATAAGACAAAATTTGTCCATGTCGACGTGACAAAGCATAATAGGCTTGTTGGTGATTTATTTTATACTAGCTTCTGCCCTTGACTTCGTCTGCGTGGAACTCCTCCTTTTTTACAGTCGGTTAAAAAGTAGCCTATGTCCTTTCTCAGACTCCAGACTTTCTTTGTACCAAATTTCATTTAAATCGGTCCAGTAGTTTTAGCGTGAAAGCGTAACAGACAGACAGACAGACAGAGTTACTTTCGCATTTATAATATTAGTAGGGATTACAAGTATTTCAATAAAAAATCCCATTAATTTTGAGAATTATATTGAATTAAGAAGATATTATTAACTGTTCTATTTTTACAATCGTTTCTTCCTATTGTTTTTTTCGTGAGGTCCCGAAATGAGGTCCTAGATATATAAGGAAAATTTTCCCGTAGGTATTAGATAAAAGGAAAGTGAAACAGAATACTAAACAATGACGTCAAATGCAATCAAAACCGTGAGGTAACTCCGTTATACAATAAACGTCATTTAGCGCAAAGTTTCCGTTTGCCTATCTGTCAAATTTCAAATTTGTTAGATTACCTATTGTTCAAATATGCATTTAGTGACTAACTTCCGTAAAATTATTACGTAGTTTTCACTCCTATTGCATACTTAGTTATATTTACAACAGAGAAAATAAACTAAGTACATTATTCATTATGCTCCTTTATCCAGTTGATGCATTCGTGAAAATATTCAAGCAAACCCGCGGCGCACACATAGCAGCGTCTAATATATTAGGTTTGTCCCCTACCTTTGCGAACACATCAATCTCGAGCGATACAATTTTCATAAATAAATATTTTATCGCAGATTTTTCCTTACAAAATAGATTTTTTACGGGCTCGTTCTTAAAGGCGTTTTATCTATATCAATATTCCTTATTCTATCCTTACTTTAACATAATAGGCTAGTATATCACCGCCAATCTATGCGTGTGGTTTTAATCTTTTTATATGTAAATCTTCTTAGGTATTTTTGCCTGAAATTAGGAATTCTAAGATTTATTTTATTCCTGACCTGACTTAGCTTGTATAGAAAAACATTTGAAGTTAAGTTACGCTAAATGAGGGTAAGAAAATAAAGATATAATATTTGTACATGAGTCTTTTATATTTCTCACGCTCCTTTCAGCTTTGCTGTGCTTCCCTAATCTTCTCCATGCTTAACGCTCAACTTCTTTGCTCTTCTTCCAACTTTGTCACTCCCCTTACTTTACCTCCTTTTAACTTCCTTACCATTAGACTTGTGTGACCGATTATCTCAACTTCCTAATTATGTAATCTCCGTACACTTCCCTCAACTTTCCCATGCTTCTTCTAACTTTCTTACGCTTCTGCCAACTCCTTCGCGGTCGCCTAAACTCCCCTACGCTCCCGTTAACTTCTCCATGCTCTTCTTCACTTTCTCACGCTTCTACCAACTTCTTCGCGCTCGTCTTATTTTCCCTACGCTATCCTTCAATCTATTCATCTTTCTTTTGCTTCTATAAACTTTTTTGCGCTATTCTTATACTAAATAGCCTTGCAAATGGACAGAAAGAGCTTTGTGTTCAAGGTAGCAATTTGATTACGGTTATAATAACATATTTTTTATGTATAATACATATATTAAATTATCATTAATTTGATATACAATCCTCATTTTATAAGTTCATTAATTATATGTTAATGAGTTATTAACACAGATAACGGTAGGTCAACGAATTACGATTGTGGTGGTATGATAACGCACACATGGCTCATAAATCCGAGAGCAGGTACATAAATACATTCGTTATATACAGGCATACCTATATGCTTTATGTATCAACACTGACAAGCAACGGTATACGGGTATAGGTTGAAAATGTATGAAGAACCTAAATGTGCCTTAAACGAACCAAATTCGGATTTGGATGTGGAAAACATTACATTTATTGCTTTAATTAGTTTATGGGTTAGTATCAATTTTTTTAGCTCAGAAGTAACACGTTGGGCGCCATGTTTGTATTTCTTCAATTTCTCACTGTTGCACACTTTTACGTATCATCTAAATAAGTAGAAAAGTTATGGGAATATATATTTTTTATTGCAATACCTATTAAATAAATACGAATCATCTCCAACGTTTCTTGTTTCTCGAATTTCGGCTCAAAAACCTAATTACCTCCTAGGTGCGATAAAATAAGTTGTATATAAGTATACTAAAGCACTGATGTATAGCAACTCTCTAACTACCCCATATTAATAAAGGAGTGAGCATGTGGATAAACGACCGGCGTACACGTATATGAATAAATAAACGAGGAGTCAAATATTCAAAGGAAATGTGCCGGGATGAAAACCCCAAATTCTTGTAAAGATTGCCCGCAAAATTCCAACGGAAGATTTTAAGTTAAAGAGAATTATTTAACCACCAGACAACGCGTACTTAATATTCTGTAAAGTTTAATTATTTCACCTTACAGATGTTACCGCAAGGGCTTATGTCGGATTATAACTTAAAGGATTTTCAACTTTAATACCGGAGCATAAAGTGCATTTTTAAAATACATTCACGAGACAAGTGGCTATTTTTACACCATCTCGTGAGCTCGAATCGATAGTGCTCGACATATGAGAAAAACAATTACTAATTGCAATAAATAATTCAAAGAAACGACAAAACAAACCAATGAGCCGGAAATATAATAACTACATGAAGACCTTAAAACTAAACTTACCTTTTAACTCGGCACAACCACAACACCGTAACAGAAAATAAAACAAAAAGGGGGAAATAAAAATTTATTAAACAGAAAATCGAAATAAACGTGCAAAAAATAACGATCGTTTCAAGTGGTCAAAACGCGAATTACGTGCGTCCACGACGGCGAGTAGTGGCGCTCTGACTTGCGAAACTCGGGGGCGTGCTTTTATACCCGCGCGGGGAGGTGGAGGGGACGCGGCAGCCATTTTGTCGTTACCATAGCAACACGGAGATGGCCTATTAGAGAGGGTGGCGCAGATTAGTTGTACCGACGGCAAAAACAATAATTATTAATTCAACGATACGGTTTAATAATTAGTGGTTTAACTGGTTTATTATTATGTTCGTTTGTTAAATTTGTGGTAGAAGGGTTATATTGGATGTTATGGTTTTCGGACTCGTGTTAAGCGTCAGTTTCGCAATTTACTCGTGCAAATATCAAAGACGTTATTTTCAGTATCTTGAGGTTAAGGATTCGATTAAAATGTGGAAATTAAAAATTACCTGGCTAAAGATTATCATCATCGTGTAAATATGTTTTTTTGTTTATAACTGCGGACTGCTTGTATAATAATAATATTCTTACATAAAAAATTGGACCTTTAAGTAATCTTCAAATAATATACTTCATCCAAAGGCGTGCATTCTATTAAGGAACAATAATATATTATAAATATATGGAATGCCTACCCTCGCGCCATACAAGCTTCAACAATAATGTTTACTGGCCTAAAATTACTGATTAAAAACAATAAGCTACTTTTACAAATTAAAGAAATACCAACATACACATATTTTCACAATAAAAACAATCATGGCCCAGGTACAAATGATAAAATATAATATATTATACAAAATATGAAAAAATATATGTTTTTTTGCACACCGTATCATCCCTGCGTCCGTTTCAACCCTCCATCACGCACACAAAGAGAAATTACCCACACCAACTCACATATTCCATGTACTAATACATCACACAGAAATGAGATGACGGCTTTCCAACTATGAAATAATTGTGCACTTTCTCACGGATGTAAAAGGACATAAACGACGCTCGGACATTAGGCGAATATAAACATAGGATGCCTTATAAATACAAAATCTATCAAGGTCAATTTCGCTTGCAAAAAACGTAAATAGGAGCTTTTATGTTATTAAGAAAGCAGACACAGAGGAACGCGGCGTTTTCATTTGGAAAACGTCCGCTCGCTCCCTAGCACTGCATCTTCTATCGATATATAGCGCTGTCTCTTTTCAACTGATTCGGATCCGCTATGCAGCCGTCTTTGTCTATTTCCGCACAGTGTAACTCTGTCGCGGATTTTGTGCACAAAACTTCTTCAGGTAATTATTTTTAGTGGTGTATTAATATTTTATACTACAGTTCAAAAATATGCACATTTAGTACCTTGACGCTTTTAACTATTTTGATACGCGTTAAAATAAAACACAGTAGGTATTTAAATGTCAACCTGCCTACATCCAATCCATTAATTTTCTAAATACTTAACTTAAATAATCATAATTATTCTTATTGTATTCTTGAATTTTGTTTCGTATTTAAGAAAACAATAGGTATTTATATTATTAGCATTAGTAATTAGGCATAGGTAACCAATAAATTATAAAATATGTCAAAAGAAAAATATAAAATAAATAAGTAAATCGCAAATCAGGTGATAAAAAGTTTCCCTACTCGGCAACAGATGGAGATAGTAGAAAACTATCATTAATAATTATTCTAACGTTTACGGTATATAAAAAGAAATAATTACACAAAACAAAATATACTAATTTCAAATTTTCTATTATTAAGTACATTAATTAGGATTTTATTAATTTTAGTACCGCTACTCGATAATAGATGGCGCTGCAAAACGAAAGACTGACTTATGAACTACCGAATTTAGACATTAAAAAAGGTACCATGTTAATCTTCAATTTACTTCATCAATTCACTTTTTTAATAAGATAAGATAAGATAAATAAGATAACCACATCACCGATTTCCTTTTGTTAAAAACCTAGACTTAAATACAAATAAATATATTATTATAATAACCTATATCTAAACCATATTGAAAAAAATTTTTTAGGTAAGCGCACTCAATTTTTTTTACGAAACTGATTAATCCTTGTGCACTGTGGGATAGATTTATGCTTTTTATATGAAGCTAGAACAGCGAGGCTATGATGAATTGTCGAGTCGACATCTCGTCATGTCGATATCGTCTTATTCTCGTGATGATCTGTCAAAAATCAACGTTGTCGACAACGAGAAATCTTGTCATGTCGATGTCGTCTCTTATTTCTACATAATAGGCTCGCAGTTCTGTATTTAAAGTAGTTCTAATTTATTGGTTGGTATTTGTTAAGTTTTGCTGCAAGGATTTCGATGGTCTGTACCTATAACTCAAACCTTCAGGTTTTCCAGTTACCTTTAGATCTAGGCGTGATATCAATTCGAAAATCCGCCATTGTACCTATAAACAAATGCAATCTAGACGTGTATTAAAATTCTTAGAAACCATACAGTTTAAAACAGATGCAATAACTAAACAATTCAACAAACATACTCTTTAACAATTCCACGTTTTTATTATTGCTCTCACACATTCCCTGGGAGGTATGTTATTAAAAAACTTATTCAAAATGTGAACCACGAGGGCAGCTGATTCACTACAGGAAAACCGTTGTAACCAGTCTTTAATTGGAATGAATTTTAGGCGGATTTAATTTTATTGGCTGACGATGACGTTGCGGAGCCTTTACAGGTTCCATAATCGCAGCACGACTGAGTTGCCGATAGTCTTAGCATAAGAACGTCAGCCAATAAAATACGCGAGTTAAATCCGTCTAAAGTTGTTTCATTCCAATGTATAATAACCGCGAAGGTATCAGAAATTATCAGTCTTTTATTAAACAGTTAAAGTTTGTTAAAATGCAAGGATATAATTATGTTTGTTAATGTTTCACGCAAAACGTGCTAAATAGATATCAATGAAACTTTACAATATTATAGCTTAAACATCAGAAGAACATATAGGCTATATTTTATAATGATAATTGTGTATAGTACTCGTCGTGCGAAGACGAAGTCGCGGGCAGAAGCTAGTTAAGTAATAATTTATGATGCTCACACTTTTTATATTATTTTTAATGTTGTTTTGAGTTTTGTTGCTTTTAAATTTAGACTTGACAACAAGACTTCAAGACAGATGAGGCAGACGAGAAGACTAGAGGGACTGGAGGCTTTCTAGGACCTTAAAAAAGTCCAAGCGACTTTTCTTACCAGAAGTCTCATTTCAAAAACACTACCTATTTTTCATATCTGTTTTTTGCTACGCTATGTCCCGGTATGAGCTGCAAAAAAAGCAATTAACCGGTTCGTTTCCGGCATACTTTGCCGACTGTACGATATTGCGCCGGCAAGTAGTTTTGTTTTAGCTTGCGCATGCCGATGCATATTCTCATTTTTCATATAAGTAAAATAAACTCACCTATAACGGTTTATTTTTTGAGGAAGTAAAATAACGTAAGTCCTAACCTATATGGTTCATTATTTGATAGGTCACCTCGAGTTTTACTTAGTTACAGTGCAGTAAACACTAACCATTTCTTTATATGAGGGCTATGTTATTTCTACTTACAATGACCGCTAATTTCTAACTACCTACTTAATTATTGATGTACCAGTTTTATTTATTACTAGCTGTGCCCGCGACTTCGTCCCCGTGGAATAGTAATTCTTTATAAGGCTTCATATTTTCCCCGTTTTTTACACATTTTCCAATGTGTCTTCGCTCCTATTGGTCGCAGCGTGATATTATACGAGTATAGCCTAAAGCCTTCCTCGATAAATGGTCTATCCAACAAAAAAAGATTTTTTGAATTCGAACCAGTAGTTCCTGAGATTAGCGCGTTCAAACAAACAAACAAACAAACTCTTCAGCTTTATAATATTAGTATAGATTTACTAGCTGACTGAATACCTAATAGAGGTTGATAGTATGAGAGTGAAAATTTAGGGTTGTGTGTATTTCATTATGCTGAATCATAAAAAAATAAACAAAAAAATTGTTCAACAATAAAATAGGGACTTCACCTACTAGGGGTATGAAAAATAGATGTTGGCCTAATCTAAGACCAGTAGCTTGTCTCTTATCACAGGCCAGTAGCACGTCCCTCATCAAAGGCCAGTAGCTTGTCTCTTATCACAGGCCAGTAGCACGTCTCCATCAAAGGCCAGTAGCTTGTCTCTCATCACAGGCCTATAAATTATCTCTCATCACAGGCCTATAGCTTGTCTCTCACTAGTGGAACATAACAGCTGGATCTTATTTTACACTAGGTATCAATACTAGCGGATATTTGACACGTGGCAGCCATTACGAGATCTCGTTTCAAGCTGAAAAGCAGAATAAACAACAATTTAAAAAGTACACGTTAACGTTCAGTTTTAATTATTTCTCATACATGTGAAGTTAAAAAAATAACAAATTGTTTGAGCAGTGTTTAGTAAAATGTTTGCAGATTTTACACCGGACAGTCGGACAAATGACTATGAGCACTTCATTATGCAGCACCCGCGCTGGCGGCCGTGGTTACAGAGTATTGTAATAGTAATAGTAATAGTATGTAATGTAATAGTCCTTGGAATTAAACAACTATAAAGAATTGAACTCGTGTTTTATTTTATTTGCTGATGATTTAGAAATTTTACACTTCCTATATTCGTAGCTGACTGAGTTACCCGGAAAGCGTTACTAATCCTATTCATCATATTACATTTTATCTATACTAATATTATAAAGAGAAAAGGTTTGTTTGTTTGGATTGAATAGGCTCCAGAACGGCTGGACCAATTTGAAAAATTCTTTCACTGCTAGTAAGCTACACTATTCCCGAGTGACATAGGAAATCATAAACTATATACAAGCCGAGACAAAGAGAATATCCGCTTTTTAATCTTTATCATGAATAAAACTGGCGAAAGTCTTTATCGCCAGTGTGTGTGCGTCGCGGAATGCGGAAAAATGTTCATTACCAGCGCGGCGTAATGGAGCGAACAATCCCTCCTGCATTACTCCATTCTATTTGCACAAATACTGCATGAACACTTGTTCATTATCCGCTACGGCCGGCGGATTCACTCGCGTTACTTTAACTATTTCAATTATTCCGTGGGATTCTTTAAGTTCACTTAGTAAGTGCCTTGGAATGAAACAACTATTTAACGGATTTAACTCACGTATTTTATTTAAGTACTGATGTTTCGAAACAGTTCCCATATTGGAGGACTAAGTCAGGCGCGTGCAGTGGGGTGTGCGTTAGTATGGCGCCAGGGTAGGCACTATGCAGTCCATACATTAGTGATGCTGTGCCTGTGAGGAATGCACGCCCTTGGGCTAAGTTGACGATAGTCTAGCGCTTAAATACCTAAGTACCTTGTTTTTATTAGTATAGTTAAGTCAGTTTAGCTTTTCACGTTTACACGTAACACGTAAACTGATACAATATAATATAATAATATAGATAAGTACATAGTATAAGAACTCTTAAATTAAAATATTGGAAGACTTTAATATAAGTAATGGATGGGTCTACAACATTGAAATATTTTGAGAAGGTGCGCTTTTTTGAGAAGTAAGTAAGTATAAGATCAATGCTACATTTTTTACTGACTTTAAAAAAATGAGATTCTCGATTCATCAGGTCCATTAATTTAATAGTTAAAATACAGAAAAAATACTACCTAGCTAAATGCAAATCGTCGCTTAGCTAACCATACCGCTTAAACCATTTTTGTTATCGAGTTACAATACCGCTTAAGTCACTTGGCGTAGGTGCATTATTAATTTTCAGTAATTAATGACTTGAACGTTATTGTTAGCTAAACGACGAAATGGGTAGGTACGTTCTGACTAGCGATCATAAGATCACGGGTTCAAATCCTGTCAGTGATAAAAAAATAATATTATTTAAGTAGGTAAGTACTTGCACAAAAAATTGGTCACAGATATGGTTATAAATATTAAGCTTCTATAATAACATATTTTATGCTCACAATGCAAGTATTAATTATCTATAGTTGTAGTATCTATATAATTCTAAATCTATGGGCAGAACAAGGGTAAAACTCAAACCTACACAACCTGAAAAAGGTCGATCTGTCACAATCATATATCTATTATCAATGTCAGTATTCAAAACAACAATTCTTCTTTAATTGAGACGTTAAGTTTAATTGGAAAAGCTATTATTTACTTACTGGATATATATTTAAATAAAGACATTGGTACAATATCAAAAGACCCATTGAACATAAAGATTAGGAAAAAAATACGTCGAATAACTATAAAAAATAATATAAAATTGTTGTAACAATGTCTCGAAGAGTGTGTTGTATCATTTCAGCCAATATCGTAGGCTTGTTAGCATTCGTGATGGGTCCTGTACTATCTGTTTATTTAGCCAGTAAGTATTATACATATTAAACTAGCTACTGCCCGCGACTTCGTCCGCGTGGAACTCCTTTTTTGCAGACGGTTAAAAAGTAGCCTATGTCCTTTTTCAGGCTCCGGACTTTCATTGTACCAAATTTCATTTAAATCGTCCAGTAGTTTTAGCGTAAAAGCGTAACAGACAGACAGTTACTTTCGCATTTATAATATTAGTAGGGATTCAATCTTTATATAAAAGCGACAAATCGTCGCAAAAGCGCGTAACTAAGTAACACATTCTCATAATGTTCAAAATTAGTCGAAATTTGATTATTTTTCAACTTTAACGGGCATGGCAGTTACGCTGTTTTTCCCGACGAAAACTTATTGATAGGTATATTTTTCATAAGAAAGGTATACCTCATTCATTCTGTACGGTCTAGTGATCAGATACCCTGACTACGAAACCAGTTGCGGGTTCGAATCCCGCTAGGGGCAGATGTCAATGTGATTAACATCGGCATCGGTATCTGAGTCTTGTCTATATATATTTATGTATGTTTATCCGTTGTCTAGTACCCATAGTACAAGCTTTGCTCAATAATTTCTGATGCCTTCGTGGTTATTATACATTGGAATTAAACAACTTTAAACGGATTTAACTCGCGTATTTTATTTTTATTGGCTGACGTTTCGGACCCTTTACAGATTTCATAATCGTAGCACGACTGAAAATTAAGCTTTGCTTAGTTTAGGACTAGATGAATTGGTGTGAATTGTCCAAAGATATTTATTTATTTACACTAGGTAAATGTAATTTTTACTTGTTTGTTATGATTTCAAATCAATGAGGGCCACCGCGTGTCAGAAATCCGCTAGATGCGCTAGTGTAGAATGAGGTCCAGCTGTCATGTACCACCAATCACAGGCCAGTAGCTTGCCTCTCACTGGTGGTACATGACAGCTAGACTTCATTCTACACTAGCGCATCTAGCGGATTTCTGACACGCGGTGGCCCTCATTGCGTTTAATCAAGCTTGAAAAAACTCTATTTATTTCAGTTGAACATGAAAGTGTACATCCAAACGTGCCCGAATCGGAACAAATGACATTCCTTATAATTGCTATTGTTTTAAATTGGGTCGCACTGTTGTGTTGTATTTTACTATGTCTAGGTTGTACAAAGGAAGAACCTCCCATACTAATTGCTTTTTTAGTGATAACTATATTTTACGTAGCTGTAGCTTTGGCGATGGTAATATGGTATATTGTGCATTGTACTGGCGATGCAGATTGTACGGATACCACTAATAATACTCTAATTTTCACTATGATGGTATTTCAGGGAGTATTCTTTTTCTTTTTTCTTATCGTATGGGTTATCGCTTACACTTATATGAGAACTATTGACTGAAGTAATTTTGTTATTTATTTGACTATTTTGTAAATTAGTTTAAAATAGTGATAAAAGACTATAGAGAGCCATTTTTTTTTAATTGGTGAATGTTTTTTTTATAACCTAATAAAGATATTTGAGTTATGTTCGTTTCGTAAATTAATCCTACTTACTCAAAAATAGTCAATATTTAAAACGGCTGTGTTGTAAGGAAGTAACTCCTTTGACTTAGTTTTTTTTCTGAGTTCTATTTGTTTTTTCAAAAAAATCTAAAAACTTTTTTTTTATTATGCCTAGACCATTTTGAGTTGCATGTATGCTTACTTAGATAATATGTATAGATACTTATGCAATAAAATTGTGCTTAAAACTGTTGATTATAATTATTTTAAGATATATAACTATCATTTCAAAAGGAGGTACTTTTTGCTACCTCTCAGGCAATACGCGACTTAAGTTCTATATATTTATTTTTTGTGTTCTTAAATAAAGTCCGAGATGACAATGATGGCGTCTCAAACGTTCGAAGATTTATCCACCTATTACATATGTGACTATCTGTCATATTTGAAGCAGATTGTGATATCAATTGCGTCACACAATTGCAGCTGGCATGCACCCAAAATGCTATTCCTGCAGATGACATTTCAATTACCTTCCCTTATCTAGACTAAATGTAGTTTTTACTATCCACTGGTCCTTAAATCATATTTATATTATAACTAGCTGTGCCTGCGACTTCGTCCCCGTGGAATAGTAATTCTTCATAAGGCTTCATATTTTCCCCGTTTTTTACACATTTTCCACTGTTTCTTCGCTCCTATTGGTCGCAGCGTGTCATATAGCCTAAAGCCTTCCTCGATAAATGGTCTATCCAACAAAAAAAAATTCCTGAGATTAGCGCGTTCAAACAAACAAACAAACTCTTCAGCTTTATAATATTAGTATAGATGTACATAGGTACATCTATATTATATTTCAGCAGTTTAAGAAGAGGTAACAGATAGCTGTTACCTCTTCTTAAACTGCTGAACTGTTTTGGATGACATTTGGTAAGGATAGTTGGAGTGGTCAGAATTCACTACGAAACCAGAGGTTGCGGGTTTGAATCCTGCTATCGACATGTCAGTGTGATGAAATTAGCATTTGCACTGTAAATATTTTCATCAGGTGGAACATCAAGATTATAAGTAAGCTCACCAAACAGTCCATTGACAGTACTTACGTAATTTTTTTTGAATATGTAATCGGCAATTGCTGTTACAAAATAACAACTGTGATTAAGTAGGCAGTAAGTAATCAAACTACCAATTACTTAATCTTATCTAATGAAATCGCGATTACATATTGCAATAGTTATCAATCAATGATGTCGGTTACATTTTTATTAACCCCCGACGAAAAATTAGTAGTGTTATAAATTTAAGTATCTGTTTGTTTGTCTATCTGTCTCTGGCATGGCACCTAAATTATTAAAGCGATTTCGATTTTGTTTTTTGTAAAAGAGATGATTTAACCGAGAGTGTTCTAACCTATGTTTTATGAAAATCTGTAGCAAAATATTGTTGCCAGCAGGTACCAAAGTATATAGATGAAATGACCCAAAAGCTAGTTTTAATATAAAATACGAGTTACCTCAGACATGTTGACTGAAGGTACATTTTACACCTCTGTCCGGAGCCGGACAAACAGCCTACACGTCCGGTAAACATAATAAAAGTGTCCGGTTTCAAACCACGGGTAAACACAGAATTGTATCTATTCTAGTACAAGAGAATGGTAAGAAAATAATTTATTTGGGGGTTACAAGCATTAGTTTGGGACTAAAAAAATACAGTAAATTCTCTAAATATATTTATTTATTAATATTTAATGACAAATTAGAAAGCGAGAGTATATCATAGGATATATAGTAATACCTCAGCTACACTACTCTTCTCGCGCTGCCGCGATGTTGCCGTCTCTGGCCATACTTTACTTGTTTAATCCATCGCGAAGTTTCGCCTTGCGTTTGACTTGCGTTAAAAAACCCATAAAAAGGGGAGATTTTTTTTCGAACTGAATACTGAAACGCAGTTGGCCAGCTAATGGGCCTTTACTGCAAAACCGGACGGGTGGCGAGCCTCCTGAGAATAAGCTTTCAAGCCTTTACGCACAAAAAGTGGAGTGGTGCATGATGAGGAGCATGACGTGCGTCATGACGAGTAGAGCCACACGAATGATCTACACCCTTTCCTCACTACTTCCCTCGCCTCTGCGCGTGTATTGTATTAGGTATTAGGTATTGGAATGAAACAACCCCAAACGGATCCAACTCGCGTATTTTATTAGCTGACACTTCGGATTTACAGATTCCATTATCGTAGCACGACTGAGCTGACAATAGTATCATGCTAAATACTATTGTAAGCTCAGTCGTCTCCAATGTGTAGTGTCCGCGAAGGTATCAGAAATTATTAGTGGTATTAGGTTTTAAGAGGCAAAAAAGTACAATCAGTAGCATATATCGCGTTGTCTGATACATTTGAAGGTGACTGTACAATCGCCCCTACATTATAATGAAATTGTCAGTTGAACCGACATGTGTATAAAGAGGTTACGTTTAAAGTTATAACAATGGATTGTACACAATGACAGTGGAAATTGAATTTTCCATGTTTAACTGAGTCTTATAGTACAAGCACTTAAACATTGGAGCAGACACAATATAATTAAATAACATTATTGTTTTTATTACTTACACTACTGTATTTTAATTGATCGGCCTATCATTTAAAATTGTAGACCCGATCGATTAAAATTAAGTTTAAATTTCAGGCAATTATAATTTTTCTTATATACTTATCTTTCAAATTGATATTAATAAAAAAGATAATAATTATTGGAATGAAACAACTTTAATGGATTTAACTCGCGTATTTTATTTTTATTGGCGTGCTACGATTATGGAATCTGTAAAGACTCCGAAACGTCAGCCAATAAAAATAAAATACGCGAGTTAAATCCGTTAAAGTTGTTTCATTCCTATAAATACAATTTTCTTTCTTCTAGGTATATTTATTCTCTTACCATACAAAAATTAAACAAAGTATTATCATTAATTTTAATAATAATTTCTGATGCTTTTGCGGTTATTAAACATAAGAATAAATCAATTAGGTACTTACCGTTTAAACTTAACAAAACACAGTTAAATCCGTTATAGCTGTTTTTCAATATTTTCCAGCTTCACAGTTTCCATGTTATCTGGCGAAGCAACAAGTTAGTGTCGGTTAGTCTGTCTGTTACTAACAATGAACAAACTAATTTAACTCGCACCTGTTGTCTACTGAGGAAGTGGCGCCACTTTACAAACTGCACACTTTGGATATCCAACCAACTTCTAAAAAGGAGGTTTTCAATTACTAAGTACATTTGTGATTATGAAAAAAAAATAGATCCCAAGTGACTTAAAACCAGCGAACCTGTTTGCGGTAAGTATAAGAAAAAAGACACTTCAGTTTTATTAAACATTTACTTACCTAATAGGTGTTTTTTTTTATTTTAACCATGTATATATAATCTATCTAGTTATTTATATTAGGCGTTTGTTAAACTGAAATCTACATACTTATATTTTTATACCTATAACCGGTATAACGAAATAAAACGAAAACACTTTTTTATGTTCAATAAAAATTGGGACAAAATAAATTTAAATTGTTTTTAAAGCAACAAGTTATAATATTTCAGAGAATGGCAACACTATTTAGAATAGATCACCTTAGACCAGTGTTGCCATTAACCTTTATAAAACACGGTCCTATTTCGAGGTAGCATTTATAAGTTAATGTGGCTAGTCAATTTTTAATTCGAGATATACACACATTATTATTATATACATGTCACGGTGTGTAAGTAGGTCATTGTGGGGTACATATTGTGAATCAAAAACACAGTGCAGGAAATGGTAAGATAGGCAAAGGGTTACTGTTGTGACTCGATCGGTTTTCATTCGAATCAAAATCATTTATGGTGACTGCGAGCCTTTTGTTATTACGAGGTAAGGATCAATTTCGTGCCCTATATGAATGAATATATTTTATATTTATTACTGATTCTTGCAAATTTATTTAATTTAGTACACAATCACGCATTTCTACTATATTTGCTGCACATTGGCATAAAACGACGATCTGTAGAGGTTGCTGGAATCCATCGGATGGTGTAGGATGAGTCAGTGTACTGTGGTAAGACCTATATTCAGCATTTTATCTTCAAATCAATCATTAATCAACTTCTTTGTACAGGTAAGTAAATTTGAAAACTAGCTTTAATATTAGTAGTATTTCAATCGCGAACTCGTAGTACCGCTTTAAAAGTGAACACAAAATGGCGTGAACAACAGACGTCGGATGGCGGGAAGTTCGATTGTCTTCAACATGGCGGCGATATGATGTTATTCTGTCTGTCTGACATTTGATGACGGTATCGTAAGTTAAATTTAATGTGTCTACCTTTATTAAGATGTAACTTGTAAGGTGTGAAGTTTTGGGCAAAGATAACATAGACGTCATGTGCTCTAATATTTGACACATTAATGTTGATTATTTTGTTTTGGAGACAATATTAATGATGCTATCTTCGAAATTGATATTATACATTAACCAGATGCTTAAATTTAATAACTAGTCTCGTATATAATGTGTTAGAATATTATAAGTAAGTATATATAATAGTTTTCATACTCCTTAATAACAATATGCAGCATTGTAGTAGGTATAATAACTACCTACTGGAAGTGATTAGAAAACTATCTGCATGCTTTTAATCGAATAATTTCGTAGATTATTTTACCAATTTCCAAAAATTAACCCCGCTAAAACAAATCAGCCAACATCCAAAGCGAATAAACTCAATTTCCGCAAAAGCAGACACGTCCGTTCGCAACAAAAGTCCGTCGCCGACTGCGATATCTGTTCGAAATTTGAATATCTGCTGACCGGAAATGTGGTGTCGAACGCTTCCGTCGGTACGTTCCGTTTCGCCTCGGTTTGTGTTAGTAGTTTTAGCTGTTTTTTTAAATGTTCATGTATTTGTTTTTCATGGCTGTATACAGTTTTTTTTAATCTATGACGTAATACACATATTGGTTTTCTTTTAAATACCTATCATAAAATAATATCCTATTATTTGATACAATGTCGAGGTAAAGCAATTTAGTTACTAATTTATTTCTTTGCTAAACAGGTGCGATTTTTATGTTATTAAATTTTCATAAATAGCCTTTTCTCAATACACGTGTAAGATCGAATTCAATGACACATGTTGTCTGGATAATTTTGAAATTGTTTCCAATATACCTAATGACGATATTGTGTGTAATTTGAAATATTTGTTAGTGAGGCTTAAATTAACCTACCAATTAAATAAATAGTTACATACTTATATAAAAATATTACATACTACGTAATTTCAGCGTAGGTAATTAGATTTAGCGAAGTTGCATTTTTATTATTCAAATACGAAGTTTATAAAATTCGTTGCGTGGTTTAAGATAGATAGACAAAAAAGAAGAGGAACTTTTTTATAAACTAATTAACGATATATTTAAGAATTAATATATAAAAAAGATTATTATTATGATTCGTCGGAAACAAAGATAACATTCTTACTATTTTAGCAGACACAAGAGATATTATAATTTAAAAAATCGTAGTTCAACGAAAACAAACTTCCTTACAGCAGATAAAGCACGGATCGGCCATCTTGTGTAATCGTTTCGCGCGCAAACTGCTGTCATCTGTCAGAGAGACAGTTTGTCGAGACATGCGGCGTTTTTTAACGGCTTCACGTAAACATGCATTTGTGTTGCAGTTGTTTGTATTGGAAAATTAAAATCTAGTTTACCGTGTCCCAAAATAGCACCAAAATTTTAGGTTAAGAAGAGGCTAAAATAAGTTAAGTTAAAGGCTTACCTATGTTAAGAAATAACATTGGGACGGATTTTACAGCGTCTGAGACGCCGTCGTTGTCGTCACTAGTTATACTATAATGGTTGCAAATAATATTATTAAGTACTAGCTGTCCGCCCCGGCTTCGCACAGATCCACTTTTTTTATAGCCTATGTCACTCGGAAATAATATCCAGTCGTTTAGGATCCTATTCATTCCAAACAAACAAACCTTTCCTCTTTAGAATATTAGTACCTATAGATCAATTGAAACAGTATAATATGTACCAGTACAAGGAGGTAACAACACTTATTAATTCTGTTCATAAATACCTATGCTGTGAGACGACCTTTCTCAAGCCCTGCGGGTTTTTCTTTTAAGTACCTACTTATCTAAAAATACGTGAGTATATAAAAATATACGAGGGAAATAATTTCAGAACACAAATATTTGACACAATACAAAGGAATAAAGAGTTTATGAACGAAGTCGATATTCCAGAATACCTACCTATTTATCCTGCATTTTGATTTGGTACCTACTGTAGTTCTTTACAAAAGTTAACATGAAGAAGTTGTTCAAATAGCAATAATAAAAATACTTTTCCGTAAAAAAAGAAAATAAAAATGAAATAAGCAGATGCGACTGCTGCATTTATTTAACCCCGTATTTGTAAGTTTTTGACATAAAATTAAACTTATAATCTGCATAAACGGCGGAGTAAAATATTCCCTTCGAGACAAATAATTGGTATTTTATACAGGCTTCCCGAGTTTGGGGAGCGACTAGTTTAGTGTGGATAAGACCTTTAGTACAAATAAAAAAAATATAATTAAAAACTAATGGTAAACCAAACATATAGATCGAATTTCGATTGATGGAATCCGTAGCTGATAATAAAAATATGAATGAAAAATTAATCAATATATTTGTGTAACATAGTTAAGGACAGTCAGAATGGCTCCTAGTCGAGTCCTAAAAGGATGTTTGCTTGAGATTGATTAAAATGAAATATTTTTTCTGTAATTTTTTCCATTGTTTCAAAAATAATATGTTAGATGAAGAATAATAATAATGCATTATGGCGAACGGGAATCTGAGGCAACTACATTAGGTTCTTTATTCATTTTATTAAGGTAGGTATATAAAAGTCGAAAGGGAAAAAAATAAGTATATTTTGATAATAATGACGGTTGTCTAACAAATACATTCATTCCCCTTTAAGTTACCGAGCTAGTTACACAAATTATCGGAAAAGTTCGCGAGTACAAAATCATACTATTCAGAAAGTCATGCATCGCGTACCCTTCTGACAAAGCTAGTACGCATGGCGTACTAAATAGTACTACTTTCGTACCCACCAGGCAAAGCACACACTTGGTTATTTAAATTCTCTACTTAATACTATTAAATGGATTATCCTCTTATCTCCATTGTAATATCCCCGAGTGAGCGAAGCGTATGCAAGTAAGAGACGGAGACAAAAGAAAACAAACAACGATCGGACTTGTTGCGCGGAATACGAAAAATATACTCTTTATTTGCAAGTACAATATTAATACAATGTTTGGGTTTGTGATAGCGGTTGCTGTAAATATTATCAGGTAAGGAAATATCGCTATTTGGGGGAAAACAGTCATATCCATATTATTATAATTATGTTTAACCGGGCTAGCCACCTGAGTAACCTAACCTCGCGTTACGCCACGTTTGACTAGTGTTAACTCAGTCGTGCTACGATTATGGAAACTGTTAAGATTCCGAAATGTCAGCAAATAAGATAAAGTACGCGAGTTAAATTCGTTCAAAGTTGTTTCATTCCAATCTCACGTGATTAAAAACAATATTATAGGGTAATGAAGAAATATAAGAACGAACGAAAACTTAAATGAAAAAACAATTTGTAATGTATTGAAATACTTCCTAACACAAATATCGGACACTTGTTAGCTTGTTAAATGATATCGATTGAATGAGTCTCATCGAGGCAATCGCTTATGATACTAACAAATTTACCAAATTTGTATTGTATCATAAATTGGAGGAGACTTCGAGGCATTGCGACAGGGAGACATAATACCATACATAGAATCGGTAATGGAGACCCTGGAGTAAGCTAAAGGAGGGGTAGGCACAAAAGATCCCAATTGCTCGAAGTGCATCCGAAAGGACCCCACTAATAAGATAAGATAAGACCAAATTTGTATGATATTTAATTTTAATACTCTCCTGTAATAGTACATTACGCACTAAAGCCAGTAAAATAAAAAATGTCTCAGATCACACGTAATTGTCGTCCGAGGCGAAGCCGAGGTTGACAAAAATGTGATCTGAGGCTTTTTTATTTACTGGCCGAGGTCAGTATACTATTTTTCTGTTCGACGAAGCCAGAAAGCGGAAATTTCATTTAGCGAGGCGGCCACAAAGTTGGCGCTTTCTGGCCGGAGGACAGAAAAATTTAGTAAACATCAGTTACGCGGCATTTTCAATTTTTGGTAACGTGGTTTAGCAGTACCATCGACACATGTACTTACTCATGTATGTACTTCCTTGTAGTAGGTACCTCGTACAAGGTAAACAATATGATTTTAAACTCTTAAGAAGTCTTTTTACATCTCTAATTAGAATTAACTATTAATAGAAAGAGTAAACAATAACGTAGGTCATTTTATTAAAACTTAAATTTACACTCGTAAAAATAAAATGCGAGTGAAAATTGTAACATTAAGTACAGTTTATAATATTTAAAAAGTAATTTGTATGCTAACACTAGTTTTAGGGAGCTAAAATTTAACTTCAGTAATAAAACGTTTACTACGCTTCGAGATTGCCGTCTGCATTTTATAAAATATTTTTACTTGTTCATTTCGAAGATTAAACAGTAATAACTGTGTACGTTGAAGATTTCTTTTTACTAGCTCCTGTTCACGACTGAAAATAAATACGGTAACTTAGATGATCGATTTTAGCACTTATATTTTAAACTAGCTGTCCGCCCTGGCTTCGCACGGATCCCTATCTTATAGCCTGTCACTCGGGAATAGTGTAGCTTCCGAACAGTGAAAGAATTTTTCAAATCGGTCCAGTAGTTTTGGAGACTATTCAATCCAAACAAACCTTTCCTCTTTATTATATTAGTAGGTATAGATACCACTTAAGATATGACTTTCGTAATAAAATCTATCAAAGAAGCCAATTCATTGGTTTGAAGATGATCGAGGAATTAGTATTTACGAAAATTATTGATTTCAAACCAGGGGGCCTAGACAAGTGCCCAAACGTTAAACGCTTTCTGCTGGCGACAATTGCAAACGCCGGAACGTTTACGCCAAACTTTGGTTAGACAGGATCCAAAAATCGCGATAAACGCTCAGTCGATCGCGATAAACGCCAAAAAGTTGAATATTGTCTGTGGTTACGATTTTTGAAATGTCAAAATGGAAAGGTGACGTCACTTTTAAAAGAGATTGTTACGACGCGGTAAACAACAAGTTACCTATTTACGTAATTATTTTAAATTTAAACGCTCCATCTCATACTTTTATGTACCTAAAATTATAACTATTAACATTTTCACAGTTCTATCAGTTCGGTTAGCGCAATTAGTCGTATACAAGTATTTTACAACGGATGTTTCTTTTGAAAAACACTTACTAAAGTATCCTTCTAATAAGTACATGATATATGCTTTACATATATATAATTATATTAAATGAAGCTAATAATATTTTAGAATGAATATAAAAGTATTGCGTTTTGATAATTTTTTTGAATGATTTGGTACTTTGATCGATTTCTGAACGTTTTTATGTTGACTGTCAGAACGAATTATTATACCTATTGATTGATGATTATTTTTCTGCTAATGTGTTTATAATAAATATGATAAGTTTATTAATGGCAAATGAAGAGTTTTATAAGATAAGTGCTTGTGCAGTGAGAGTTTCTCTAGGCAGTGACTGACGATGTAATAGTCAGACGCAACGGTCCAGTTAAAAGCTATGCCCGAGTGTGATTTTAGTATAATGTATAATAACCCTTGTTATACATTACACCTACTGTGAAGATAATTATGTTAACTTCGACTTCTATTTTAATAGAGTGACGTCGGTTTGTAGCATGATAAAGGTATCATAATCTTATTATTATTCTCTTTATTGCAACCATAGTACCTACCTACCTACTTATTCGCGACACCAAATCTATTAGTTATAAGTTGAATTATGTATAGAAATAAATCAATAAAACAGTAGAATTAATTAGCCAAATAAGAAATAAATAAATTAAAAGTTATATAAAAAAGTAGGTAAAATCTGATTAGCTATCACCAAGTAAATAATGAATACATAGTACTAAATATAATTGTGAACCCAGATGGCCCTTTATTATTTTTTAACATATATAATAGGTACCTAATAACCTGTACTTGTACAGGTTATTTAGGTACAATAATTAGGTAGCCCTTTGTCGGTTGGCAATAACATCAAAATTTGATCTGTGCTGTTTTCTTCTGCAGGAATATCACTGACTGAGAAAAAGTGTATAAGCATTGAGTGTCATGTTGACCATGTTGTGCAAGATATATTGGGCTGGCCACCTCGGGATGACAATGATGTGTCCTGGTTTCAATCACACACCTCCACTGAATATTAAGCACAATGCAAAGTCTGTCTTACATATAATGTTTTGTGTATTGCTCCTCATGAAATCTTGATTCTGTATTAAAGATCTGCATCAGCCGTGGTCTTATTGGAAACTGCATTCACCTTATAAAATACATTCATATTTTACTAAGTAAAGATTGTTTTATTTTAGGCATTAAGTAATGAATTATATATATAAATATGGATGGTAATTGAGAGATAAGGAAATATAAGTATGGAATGACTATTTTAAGAATATTTTATAACTTAATAATTTTTGTCTGTGTATGAATTATTGTTTATTTCTAAAAAATATTTGCCAATTGGTACTAGTTAACTTAATAAGTTACATGGTAAATAATATTTATGTATGTACAAATTACCTAATAGCCTAACTTGTTAATTAACTACTTATTTGTTGTTGTATGTAAGTTTGTATGTTTGTATCTCCACTTGATGACAAAATATGTATATTGTGTGTGGCGTGGCATATAAAATATTACAATTTTAATTTGGCATTCACATTAAATTAATTATTGAAAATATACTACTAATCGCTATCACAAATCTGTTACTTTATAAATCAAAAGAAACTTAGGTGAAGAGAAAAAGTATAGATCTGCCTATCCTTATTAGAAAAAAAAGTTTTATTAATTTATGTACTTACTTATTGCAATGTGCTACCACCCTCATAACCGGGCAAGTTGTATTTTTTTGATATCTGTCAAATAATATAACTAAATCATTAGAACTAGGTACTATAAGAAGGTAAGGTAAGTATACATATAAATCAAAATAATAATCTAGTAAGGTACATACAGTACCTACAGCTTTGTGTTACCTAGGACCCTAGTCCCTACCGCCAAAATAACTTGAAGCACGAAGAACCTGCAAAGACCAATCAATAGCATAATTATACCTATGGACACAATTTATATTATGTTGATACCTATAGGTATTTAGCTTTATTGTAGTCATAAGTATGTTTTTATGTGAAATTATAATCAGCTTTTATATTATATACCTACTACGTGAAATGTAAAGGTACCAACCTAGGTACCTATTTCATTGTGTGTAGGTAGGTATTAATAAATAATTTATATAGGTAGACAATAGGTGCAATTCTTAATACTTATAGGTAGGTACCTAACTAGCTAGACGTCACTTTATTTTAATTGATAATAATATATAAAGAGTATAATAAATAAATATGACTTAATAAATAAATCATTTGAACCTAGAAATGTGTAATTATTAACATTTTTTTTACATCAAAGCAAATTATCTACTCCGTATTATCATCAGCTGATCGAAGATCCGCCATTTTGAATCGTTTACGTCCAGGGTCGAGTGGACGCCAGCTCGGCGTTCACGGTGATCGTTCACTGGGCGTTTACGATTGTCAAAAGTGGTTGTTGGCTAACCCCATGTATGGGAATTTGCAATCGCCATAAACGCTTTCTTGCGTTCAGCGTCTGAACGAATTCAAAAATGGCACTTGTCTAACCCCTCTCTACTCGTTTGGACGACATGACGTCACGAACGTTCGCGGCTGTCAAATCCCATACATTTTGAATCGTTTCGTTTAACGTTTACGTTGAACGTTGGGCACTTGTCTAGGCCCCCAGGTCTGTTACATAATCTAGGGCCTTAGAGATGTTTCAAATTAATAAGTACCTAATTAAAATAAAACAACTTTTACATCTACTTATTATAGAGATAACTTGCGTATATAAAAAAGGATTTTTTAGGAATGGATACTTATTCAGATGAAAGGGGGGCCGTTTTACAGGTGACAGTTATCGAAAATGGAAGAAAATCATGCTTTTCGTCTGGGAACGGAAAAAATTATACTACAAATCCTAAAAAAAACATCTTAACTAAAATAACGTAAGTCTGGGATGACTGGGATCTTGGACCATCCCTACTAATATTATAAATGCGAAAGTAACTCTGTCTGTCTGTCTGTTACGCTTTCACGCTAAAACTACTGGACCGATTTATATGAAATTTGGTAAAAAGTGAGTCTGGAGTCTGAGAAAGAACATAGGCTACTTTTTAACCGACTGCAAAAAAGGAGGAGTTCCATGCGGACGAAGTCGCGGGAAGAAGCTAGTTACTAGAAGCTAGTTAGACCAAATTTAGGTAATTTAAAGAGTTTTCGATTGTTTGTTGTTAATCGATTAGTTAATAACATGATGGCCGAACACCTAACAGTAACCAACCCCAAATCCCATTTTGCAACGCATCGAATAACTTTTAAAATCCCTTCACTACGTCACTACTAAGTACCATATTATAGGTACAACAGATTAGTTAGCTACTTAGTACTCTTAATAATTTCTGATGCCTTCGCGGTTATTAAACATGGAACTAGGTGTCTGCCCCGGCTTCGCACGGATCCCTTTCTTATAGCCTGTCACTCGGGAATAGCTTTTCAACAGTGAAAGCATTTTTCAAATCGGGCCAGTCGTTTAGGAGCCTATTCAATCCAAACAAACAACGGATTTAACTCGCGTATTATAGAATAGGGTAGTACCTAAGTACCTACTTAAAAATTTTGTAATTTGATAAATAAGGTAGTTTGCATAGCTGTATTAATCACTTTAGCATAAGACTATTGTCAGCTCAGCAGTGGCGAGCATTCCATATAGGCACAGGCTTACTAATGTATGGAGTGCCTACCCTGACACTATACATATGCTGCCTCATTATGGAATCTGTAAAGGCTCCGAAACGTCAGCCAGTCGCGAGTTAAATCCGTCAAAGTTGTTTCATTCCAATGTACTTAGTACTCTTACTCAAAATTAGTACCTAAGTAGTACCTATAGGTACTAAACATAGGAAGTGTAATGCGGAAGTCTAGTATCGACCCTCGGACTGCAGGCATGAAACATTCAGTGTTGCAGAATCATTGATTTTTCCTCCGCCCCGCCTAGGCAGGTGGGCGGGCGGAGTCGACTAAACTCCTGAGCTTTTGGAGCTGGTATTTTTTGAAAATCCGGCCAAGTGCGTGTCGGCCGCGAATAGTTCCATAACATCACTACATAGTATAAAATAAAGTCGCTATATCCTTATGTACGCTTAAATCTTTAAATCTACGCATCAGATTTTGATGCGGTTTTAATAGATAAAGTGATTCCAGAGGAAGGTTTAATAGCACCTGTGTAAATCCGGGGCGAGTCACTAGTTATCTATAAAAGTAGCAGTCGGGTTATGAATATGGGAACTGTACAGTTTTCGTAACGTCGGCTAATAAAATAGGGTACGCGAGTTATGTAACGCTCCTAACTAATGTACCTAATGTATTTACAAATATGTATCCAACGAATTATACTAATTATCTACCTACTAGCTTCTGCCCGCGACTTCGTCCGCTTGGAACTCCTCCTTTTTTGCAGTCGGTTAAAAAGTAGCCTATATCCTTTCTCAGGCTCCAGACTTTCTTTGTACCAAATTTCATTTAAATCGGTCCAGTAGTTTTAGCGTGAAAGCGTAACAGACAGACAGACAGAGTTACTTTCGCATTTATAATATTAGTAAGGATAATTGAACTTATTTATAATGGCCAACCGTATGGCACCGCATACCTACCTATAACCCAGCGTCTTTTAGTGGAAAGCTGTTTCATTACAATTAACTTATTGGAATTTTAGATTCTTACAATTATTAGATTTAAATTTAATAAAACTGTGTTGTAAGCTTAAAAACAAGTTAGTAAAATTCCTTTTACGAGTGTATTGGAAAGATATTTTGAATAAATATGAGCTTTTTATTTAGATTGCATACATACTAACTTAATAAGCTATAATAATATATTATGTCAAGTGTGATGCGTCGCGGCATCGCGTGCAAATGAAATAGGTATTTACATGTAGGTACCAGAATAGGGAAAACCCTTAATAAAATGATTACATACTAGCGACCCGCTCCGGCTTTACACGGGTGCTATAAACCTTTCTCTTGAATCACTCTATCTATTAAAAGAAACCGCTTCAAAATGCGTTGCGTAGTTTTAAAGATCTGAGCATACATAGAGATGGACAGACAGCGACAGCGACTTTGTTTTTATATACTTACTTTGTAGTGTTAGGTCATTCGACTCGACATTAACTACCGAATTGAAAGGAGTAGAGAAATTTGATGATTCGTCAGTGCATATGCGTGGGTTCGAATCCCACTGGGGGTCTAAATTTTTTCTACTCTTGCCTTTGTACAAAAATATCATTATAATTATGTCATCATAGTTTTAAAGAAGTTAGTTTTATCCCTTAAAACGAAAGATGCAGTAAAATTAAAAAGCGAGAAAACTACATGTGTCTCAACTGTGTTCAATAATTTCATTGCCGCATCCGATTTTCCCAGATCATAGAAAAATCCACCACGCCCACTATAAACTCCGCCCTTTTGAGTGGGCGTGTCGTTATATACTCAAAGATAAGCATATACATATATACGGATGTAAATGAAGCCTTTGGTGGAAAGTTTTAGATATCCAGTTATTTATGCTGTAGGGGAGAAAGTATACTAAGGGTAAAAGAATATTTAAATGTACGCCTAACTAATTTAATTTTCGAAATTAGTCCAACCAAATAAGATTTATGTAAATGTAGCCAATCAAAGTTTTGTATGTATGTAAAGTTTTGTTTTTATTTCGAAAAACAACAGACTGAAACATTTGTGATAAAAGGTCACCACAGGAGAGCTTTTACAGTTATTTACCAATTTTCATATTTGAAATATTCAACTCCCGATGATGATGATAATAATGTTGATTGTAAATGAAATATAAAGATTTCGTATTTTAAAAATAGGGTGCATACTATTTAAAATTTTGTAATTTGAAAATAAAGTTTTGCATAATTTAATATCACTTTATGACTATCGTCAGCCCAGTCAGCTACTAATATGAGAACTCTATGTTTTACAATTAGTAGTTAGTTAGGATACAAAAAAAATACGAGAGTAAAATCCACCATATACGTAATTACTGCGGTATCATCAAAAATTAACAGGTACTTAATACTTATGTAAAATTATGAAATAACTAATAATTATATTATAATATGTATTAACATTATATTCTCTCTTTTCAGGCGTTGACGTGTATCCACAGTGTTTGTGTCTTTATAGATGTGTATGTTTGTTACTATGTATATCAATGTGAGTAAGGTTATCTGTAAAATTCCAAGTCTATACATTGGAATGAAACAACTTTAACGGATTTAACGCGTATTTTATTATATTTAGCATAAGACTATTGTCAGCTCTGTCGTGCTATTATTATGGAATCTATAAAGGCTCCGAAACGTCAGCAAATAAAATACGCGAGTTAAATCCGTTAAAGTTGTTTCATTCCAATGTATAATAAACGCGAAGGCATCAGAAATTATTAGAGCTTTAGAAAAAAGATCCAAATTCGTTATTCATTATAATATAGGGTACTGGCTTTCTTGTACAACAAGAAAATCTGGTCAACCTGGGTAAGTAAAAGGTAAAAAGGATTTTTTACCTTTTGTCTTTTTATCTGGGGTAAGTTATTTTTCTGTCATCCGGTCAGAAAGCGCCAAATTTCTGGCCGCTGCGCTAAATGAAATTGCCGCTTTCTGGCTTCGTCGAACGGAAAAATAGTATACTGACCTCGGCCAGTAAATAAAAAAGCTTCAGATCACATTTTTGTCAACCTCGGCTTCGCCTCGGACGACAATTACATGTGATCTGAGACATTTCTTATTTTACTGGCCTAGGTGCGTAATGTACTATTATATCAAAGTGAGTAAGGTCTTAGGTGTAATATTCCAAGTCTATAGTTTCTGCCAACCCCAAAAGGAAGCATATTCGATTTCCAAGGACATTTATATTGCTCCAAAGGTCACATCCGTGAAAACAACATCCACCTCAAGCCAATAAAAGCGGATCAAATATTAACAACACTGCCCACCCCAAGGCGGTCGAGTCGTAAATATGAGGTAACGGCACGTGAGGAGAGACCTGTCGAATTACAGATGGACAGTCACCGGGTGACTTACCCTAGTGTAGGAGTTTGTTTTTGAAGGCGATACAACAGTAACTGTTTTTCCATAAATTGTACCGATTTTTCGAAATAGAAAGAACAAGTAACAATCTAACGAAAGGAATGCGAAAATGAAGTTTTGATCGCGTATGTT
This sequence comes from Polylopha cassiicola, assembly GCA_038024825.1. Classification (NCBI taxonomy): domain Eukaryota; kingdom Metazoa; phylum Arthropoda; class Insecta; order Lepidoptera; family Tortricidae; genus Polylopha; species Polylopha cassiicola. The sequence continues at coordinate 5,006,761 of CP149044.1, read as the reverse complement.
AATTCTATACAATTTTGAAATCGTATAGTTCGATCGCTTTTATTAAAACCAGAGAAAACTCTCATGTTAGCGTCACACAAGTAAGTATTTTTTTGGATTAGTTAAGAATTCCCGTTCTTCAATGGTAATTTCAAGTTCTCTTGACTCTTGCTTTTTCCAGAAAAGTCACATTCTGCATTCGATACATGTACCTATACATAATACTTATATAGGTAATAATATATTTGACTTTAACTGTAAAATGTCGTTTGTCTAAACTATTTTTTATCATAGGTAACCGATTTTTGATTTTACAATAACCTGGCCGAATTTTTCAATTTTTTAGATATATTATTTCAATTTATCTTTTTACTTGCTTAAAAATACTGACATTAGGAGAAGCCATAAAACATAGAGGCGCTAATTGATTGAGAATAAAATATTATTAATATTACGTAAAAAAATGATACTAACAAACTACTACTTAATTATTGCAATAATAAACACCCCGTCATTTTTGCATCGGGGCTTAAAAACTCGTTAATCGAGTATAAGTATTGAATTTTTTATTATGAACTAGCGGTCCCGGCAGACGTCATCCTGCCCGTTCGAAATTCAAATTAGGTAACTTTAGTTAGACAACGTTTGTATGGGAAAAGAAAAGGCCTGTTTTTAGGGTTTTCCTGGCAATTTTTCGTTTTTTTCTCGCCGTAAGAACCATCCATGGACTTCAACGAACATTTAAAAAAAAAAATGGCCAAATTGGTCCAGGCGTTGTCGAGTTATGCGCTTACCAACACATTTTGCGATTCATTTTTACATATAAAGATATTGAATTTTTTAATTTGATATTATGGTGATTTTTCGAGAAATTTACAGTGACTGCTACGAATATGCGGTCTGCATATTTTTACCGCGAAAGCACTAGAAATTACAGCCCTAGTATGAAATAATTTTAAATTCCAAAGATTGGAAGCACATATAAATACAGAATCATAAAAATAAAACAATTTTAATATAAAATAAAAATGAAAGAGGAAACGAAATAAACGTATTATATCCTGTTCGGCCGCCGCTCAGGGACTCTCAAAAACTTGGGCCATAAATAAAATGAGCTTAAAGCTTAAAATACTTTTTCTTTATCTAGTTTAGAGACTTTTTGGGACAAATATATAAATGCTTTGGGACCACATTTTTTTTACAATCACAGGGACCTTTAATAAAAGCAAAAAACATTACCTAATATAAATCTTAATCATTTCTGATGCCTTCGCGGTTTCACTGAGACTTAACTACCTATCGTGAGCTCAGTCGTGCTACGAATATGGGAACTGTGAAGTTTTCGAAACGTTAGTAAATAATATAAATCATGTGAGTTAAATTGGTTATAGGTGCCTAGTTGTTTCATTTCAATTGGAAGTCCCAAAAACATTGAGAATTTAGAAAATATTTTGTGTCATTGAAATTAAACAATAACGGATTTAACTCGCATATTAGTTAGTCTATATATCCTGTATTATTAAATACTAGCGGTTCGCCCCGGCTTCGCACGGATCCCTAATTTTTTTCAAAATATTCTATAGCCTATGTTACTCAAGGTGAACGTAGCTTCCCAACAGTGAAAGAATTATTAAAATCGGTCCAGTAGTTTTTGAGCCTATTCATTACAAACATACAAACATACAAAAATAGGTACAAATCTTTCCTCTTTATAATATTAGTATAGATATATATATTCTATAGCTCGCGTATTTACGTAGGTTACGAATATGTTGTAAAGTTTAAGAAACTCAAAGATCCACCATTATTTAACAAGCATCAACCCTCTTCAATCCACAAATAAATTATTCAAACAAATATCCAATATTATTTACAATAAGCGAAACCTTTTTAAACGTTTAAAAGTTACAAATTCAATATATTTATCAGACGCCAAAACGGTAATGCCGTACTAGTGACGCACTTAACGTGTACCGTTATCGATGTCTGAGTAAAGCAATTAGCGGTATTTTGTCGATATTATGATGTCGAGACGGCACTCTAGTCATTAGGCTAGTGATGTGAATTTCCTGAACGTTGTTGGATAGATTATTATTATAATATGATGCTTCAGAACTAAAATCATGATTGTAGTAGGGTAGTAGAATAGTATGTTATACTTAAAAACTGTTATATAAATATAGTAAGGCTTAAAAAAAACTGTGCTTTGTATATTAGTTATGAGTATAATGATAATCACATAAAAAAATATCTTTATGATTGTTTCGATTACTTAAGTTAAGTTTACAGTTGCATTGTTATATTAACTTGTCAGTTATAATACAATAACCTAGCTTAGTTTTCTTTTGATAAATTGAATAATTACATTATGTTTAACTTGTCAAGTTAAACATTTATATATTTGCTGTTGATCTAAATTTTAAAGGTATTTAATTTTATTAGATGTCCAAAAAGACTCACAATCGTGACCTCTCGTATATTAACAACGTCTTTGATATCTAGCTTTCTATGATATAAATGTATTACACAACACTAATCCCTTATTCTCTACCAGTCAACCTACAGTTAAAAAAAATCCTAAGTTAATCTTTATTGCATATGCAGATATTGTGGTGGACCTTATCGACTATCGTCAAGTCTACACTTTTCCCCGCCCTATTCCTAGCAATGCTATAATTTTCGTACAAAATACAGCACTTACCGCGCGGTTACTTTCGATACTGGCCCGCTCTAGTGTACAGGATGTCCCAAAATATACGTAATAAATAAATAGTAATATAATAATTTCTGATGCCTTCGCGGTTATTACACATTGGAATGAAACAACTATTTATAAAATGGATTTAACTCGCGTATGATAGAGTTAGACTGTTGTCTAACTGTTGTTGTCGTGCTACAAATATGATATGGGAACTATAAAGTTTTCAAATCGTCAACAAATATAAAGAAATACGCGATTTAAATCCGTTAAAGTTCTTTAATTCCAAATACTAATAGCTATTATAAAATGGAAAGATTTGTATGTAGGTAAGTGACATAATTAAACGAATTACCATATAAGAACTTGGCTTTAATCAACTAATAAAATTAAGGCATACAATGAAATAAAAGTTATTCGACAGATATATGGTTGTCGTATGGCGGGTGTCATTACCATAGACAATATCTGCAAGGAGATTATATGTCAGTAAGTATGTAAGGAATAAACTTATAAACGACAAAATTATTAACTTCGTACCGCGTTTACCTTTTTTTCCAAGTTTTCTCACCTTTTAAACATTCCCTGGAGTTTCTCAAACATTACAAACCTAAAACCTAAAAGGTTGACTGGTAGAGAATGCCGTATGGCATTAAGTTCGCCTTTTGTACATTAATTAGTTTTGTGTGCAATAAAGAATAAATAAAATAAATAAATAAATAAAATCAGTCAAATGCAGCCGTTCTCGAGTTTTAGCCAGACAAACGAACAGCAATTCATTTTTATTTATATAGATAGATAGAACATAATAAATTAATATATAAAATAATAATGAATATTTTCACATAATTTCTGAAACACCCTATACGACCCGTAATGAGAAAGCACGTACAGTCGCTATGTATATTTAAATTTGATACAGGTACAGTCGGCTACATACACAAGTACAGTCAAACATATGTGAGCCGATCGGGCGCGTGACTCGAATGCGCAGTGGATTTTTCCGGCTGAGTTTACATGACGTATGGGATTAGTATTATTTAGTTATAAATAAAATATTATACAATTTTTTTTTGTTTTCGACAAATAAGACTTATTGGAATGAAACAACTGTTGACGGATTTAACTCGCGTATTTTTATTTTATTTTATTTGCTGACGTTTCGGATTCTTTACAGTTTCCATAATCGTAGCACGACTGAGCTGACAATAGTCTAACTCTAAAGTGAAAATTAAATAAAATAAAAATACGCGAGTTAAATCCGTTAATAGTTGTTTCATTCCAATGTGTAATAACCGCGAAGGCATCAGAAATTATTAACTAAGACTTAGTTAATGTTGAGAAGATGAAAATGTGGCAGTTAGTTAAATATAATATATTTTGTAAAATTTAATATTTCACATTGCTAATCCCTACTTAATATGTATTACAAATGCGAAAGTAACTCTGTCTGTCTGTCTGTCTGTTACGCTTTCACGCTAAATCTACTGGACCGATTTAAATGAAATTTGGTACAAAGAAAGTCTGGAGTCTGAGAAAGGACATAGGCTACTTTTTAACCGACTGCAAAAAAGGAGGAGTTCCACGCGGACGAAGTCGCGGGCAGAAGCTAGTATAATATATTTTGTAAAATTTAATATTGCATATTGTCGTTAGTGGCAATTGTAGGTACCTAATACTTTTCATCTGTTTGTCCAACCATATTAAGTAGATGGAAATACTTATAAATAGATTCTACCATTTTAACATTTACATTGACGTCTTGGATGATTTTATGAGAAAACTAACTTTTTTCCAAGTACCGGAACAATTGAAAGTTTATAGAGGTTATTTTTAATTATGTTTTAAACAATTTCACTCATTGCATTTCTTGATTAGAATGAATGTTCCCTTGAATGTCCTAATTTAACCGAATTATCTTTCAACCGGCAAATAAAGTACCTATTTTATCTTTTATTATCTTAACATACTTAGGTACCATGTAAACTTGTGTTAATATTCCCACATTTCGCTCTCGCTGCAGCATCTCGGTAGCGGATGATCCGCTGATTTACTATGACATCTTACCTTCATACATATCTCTGAAGAGAAAGAGAAGTCTTTCATACCGATACTAGTTCTTACTGGTCTCCGTTTGAATGACAACCTACATTATACATATTTCACATTTGTTTCAAATATTTCTGTTCTCTTCCATATTCATACTAGTTCTTACTAACCACCTGTTTGTAACGCGTTTAATTTTAAAACGCTAATGCGTCACTTTCATAATATTTGATAACTTTCAAACCGTGACGACTGTGTATTTGGTATTGGTGGTGGGCTCTTTTTCCGCACTTGATCCGCAGGTCGGGCCTTTGTGCGTCGAGATGCCGGCTAGTCCGTCAGCCAGCCTAGCTCCGTCCAGAAGCGCAGGATCTTCCTGGTGTCTCCGCAGGCTTCCCGGAGCGACCTCGGGGTTCCGAGGATTTCTGCCCGTTGAGCGGCTACACCCGTGCATTCCAGGACTACGTGGGTAGCTGTTTCGTCAGCCGACAGACATCCTCTACATAGAGGGCTATCGGTTGTACCTAGAACATATAAGTGTTTGTTAAGTGGACAGTGACCGGTTAAGATCCCTACGATAATGCGTAGTGATTGCCTGTCTAGGTTCAGCAGTTTCCTTGACAACCTCGCATCGAGGTGCAAGAGATTGTCGCGGGATTGTCTGCAGGTGCCTAGGTGTGTCCATTGATTGTTGTGTTGTGCTTGTGTTCTTTGACGTAGCCAGGATCTGAGTTGGTTGTAGGGGAGTGGTAGGCAAGGTGCAGGACCTATCGGCACTGTGTGGGAACCCCTGTTCGCCAACTGATCGGCAGTGTCGTTGCCGAGAGAGTTGCTGTGCCCTTTTATCCATTGGAGTTTGATCTTATTCCGTGCTGGTTTGGAGATCAACTCCAGTGTCTTGTGGCATTCGTGTATAAGTCCTGAGGTCGTGGTGTTGCTACTCAGTGCTTGTAAAACGGCGGCGCTGTCAGAAATTATCTTTATGTTGGAGTCTGTGATGTTTCTGTTTGCCACCGCTGTTGCAGCCTTGGTGATAGCTATGCATTCACATTGGAAGATTGAGCTATGTTCACCTAGTGGTATGGATATGTTGATGTTTAGTTCGGGTGAGTAGACTCCGGCTCCTGTTCCCGATTGTGTTTTTGATCCGTCAGTGTATATGCGTAGTTCGCTGATGCCTGATCGGTCGGAGTTTTCTTCGATAAGGTCTATCTCATAGGATCTGTCGAAGATGTGTGTTTTATGGATCCGGTCCACTGGGGCTTCCATGAGTGGCTGGTCTGCGACCGCCTTTTGGAGTGCCATTGTGTGCGGTCCATTGCAAATCCCCCAAAGGTTTAGTGTCTTTAGCCTTGTTGCGGCAGACGCAGCTTCTTGTTGTATAAACAAGTCTAGTGGTGGTATTCCTAGAATTACCTCTAGAGCTGCTGAGGGTGTTGTTTTCATGCAACTGGTGACGACTGTGTAAAGAGAACGAAATTCTATTTAGTCAGTTGGATTATTAAAAATACGTATCCAATATTTTTTTCTGTCCTCCGGCCAGAAAGCGGCAACTTTGTGGCCGCTGCGCTAAATGAAATTTCCGCTTTCTGGCTTCGTCGAACAGAAAAATAGTATACTGACCTCGGCCAGTAAAATAAAAACGCCTCAGATCACATTTTTGTCAACCTCGGCTTCGCTTCGGACGACAATTACATGTGATCTGAGACATTTTTTATTTTACTGGCCTCGGTGCGTAATGTACTATTACAGAAAAAAAAGAGTCTTAGGTATCTAGTAAGTTACAAGTAAGTACTAGGTACTTCTCTTAGATTCACAGTCACCTTATTACAGCATTTTTACAGGTAATTAGTTAGGAGAGGAGAGGCAACGGCCCGAACTATATTCTTACGAAGATTTGTTAGCAGTACAGAACAACTCATATTTTTGCAAACATTAAAGGTAGGACCATTGTTACAGATAGGGTTGCCAACTAAACTTGATTTAGTGTTTTTCTAGTACCATTTTGACTCTTGTGTAGGTACATATATTCATTATGCATATTATTATGTATAATAATATAAATACTTATAAATAAATGACCAGTTATATGGTATAAAAAGGTTAATTGGAATGAAACAATTATATCGGCATTTAACTAGCGTAGGTATTTAACGCTAAAGTCTAGCGTTAGACTATCGTCAGCACAGCCGTGCTACGAATATGGGAACTGTAAAGTATTCAAAACGTCATCAAATAAAATAAAACGCGAATTAATTTCGTTAAAATTATTTCATTCCAAAATATCTGGCAACCCTAGCTAAATATGAAATAGTTATAGCAAACGGGTAGTTTTAAGCAAAACGTCTTAGTTTTTAAGATGTTTAAATTCAAAATGAAACAGCCATAAAATCGGTTCCAGTGAGGCATGAGATCAAAACGATTTACTTCCGTTATTTTTTAATCCGCAATTGTTTTCGGCTCACAAACCGTCTAGCTAGTTAATAATACAGGGTTCGCCTGCATTTTATTACGACTGGCGAGACGGTCAAGTGAAATATTTAGCCAAGAACACAGCCTACTAAATACCGGCTGCGTTGCGCGTTTTTGGATGGTTGAAGTAAGTAATGTTTTATAATATTATTTGGTTTTTAAATACAAAGTCGCAAAATCAATTATTAAGCCATTCAAGCTCAGTAGGTACCTAAACAGTTAATTTAGTGTTTTTATATGAATCAGGAATGAACAAAATAAATTATTATTTATAAAAAGCAACTTAATCCTTTCTTAATCAATGTGTCTTGAATAAAATAAAAAAATATATCTATAATGACTTATTAATAAATTCAAAATCTATGCCTAATATTATATTTTTTTATTTAAGTAAGTACTTATTATAAAAAAAGTGCTCGTTAATAGTTTCAGATTATTGTAATTATTAACTTAATAGATAACTATTAAGTTAATAATTACAATAATATAACTGCGGTAAAAAAATCCCGGAAATACTTACGGTAATTTCTTGTCTGTTTTTACTTACGCTGCACCGCTTTTACGTTATTGCAAGTTGCAGTTTATTGCACCGGGGTGGATGTTACAGCTTGTTCAATAATAAAATTATAGATTACACCAAAATTGTTTAATAACACACAAGATTAACCAAGAAGCTAATTAGGTATTATAGCCGTTAATAAAAATAATTTAAAAAGTTTAGTTGTTGTCTTTTTAAATTTACCTATCTAAGTAGGGTGTATAAAAATATGTCTACCTAAGTGAAATGAGCTTTTTGAAACACATAAAAGATAGAAGAGACCTGCAGGGTATTAGATACGTCTTTCAAAAGACATTTAGAAGTTATAGCAGGGCACTCCGCCGTTCCGCCGCCGAGCTAACAATGCGTATCGAGTCTCCCTCACCTGAGGGCGATTCGTCAGTGGTTGCCGCGCAGTGGCCCGTGACGCACGCGCGCGCTTCTTACGCAGCCACAGTACTGACAACCCTATTCAGAACGTCTGACAAGGTGCGGAATAATGTCGACTTTCGCGCGGCGCCAGAGAGCTCAATGTCGGCTGCTCGCTTGTGGTCCGTTTGCTAATAATAATTATGTAGGCACATAAAAAGGCGGCATTTGTGAACATCAAAGCAGTGAACCTTCTGTACTTGTACTATTATCTATTCTGTGGTTATAGTTCAGAAAGTAGCGGGTACCAGTTGCCGTTATTAATATTAATTAAGACCCTTAATAGTTTATTAGTAGAGATTACCTATTTGTCCCCAACCAATATACCTATCTAACCCTTAACAATATAGCTAAGTGACAAATTAGAAACTGATCAAATTGACTGACTAACTAACTGATCCATCAAAGTATGCTCAAACTTTTTTCTCGTTTTGTTGGTAAAACCTTTGTAAGTAGCAGTAAAAATTGATACCTTGTAATGCGGAAATCCAGAATAATATGTTCCAAGTTCATGTTCACATATAAAATACTTTATAAAAAGACATATAATATAGCTTTTAGAGACATCACGGAAGACTGTAATGTTGATATTGTTCGCGTGTTGTTAGCAATAACATATTTTATACAAGCCCCTTAAGATAGGGCGACCATTATCCTCTAATATTATGAACTAGCTTTTGCCCGCGACTTCGTCCGCGTGGAACTCCTCCTTTTTTGCAGTCGGTTAAAAAGTAGCCTACGTCCTTTCTCAGGCTCCAGACTTTCTTTGTACCAAATTTCATTTAAATCGGTCCAGTAGTTTTAGCGTGAAAGCGTAACAGACAGACAGACAGACAGACAGAGTTACTTTCGCATTTATAATATTAGTAGCTTAGGGATTAATACGAAAGTGTTTTTGGTACTCTTTCTAAACCGCTGCTTATCAATGGTATTAAGTTTGAATACTAAGAAATTAAAATAACATAAAAATCGCTGAGTCTATATTAAATGCTCTTATTGTAGTTTATTCTTATGGATATGTCATGTACAAAAAGAACCTTTTGAACAACCAAACAACCTCTGTGGCCGGTAGATCCGCGTTGTGTAGGATCCAGCTGAGTTTCCACCAACAACGAAAGACAAGCTACTGGTCTACTGGTCTGTGATTGGTGGTACATGACATCTGTACCTACCTTTTTTTACACTAGTGCACCCTGCGGATTTTAGACACGCAGGATTCTAAATTACATATACTACTTAGACTAGGATAGCTACTTCTAGTAATATTGTACGATACATATATATATATAAAACTAGCTTCTCCCCGCGACTTCGTCCGCGTGGAAATCCTCCTTTATTGCAGTCGGTTAAAAAGTAGCCTATGTCCTTTCTCAGGCTCCAGACTTTCTTTGTACCAAATTTCATTTAAATCGGTCCAGTAGTTTTAGCGTGAAAGCGTAACAGACAGAGTTACTTTCGCATTTATAATATTAGTAGGGATAACCAGCAACCACGAAGCCTACAAATATAACCAAACAGGTGAAACAGGTTACCCAGTAGAATAACACTGTGAACATAATTTGTCCTAGTTTAGTATAGTCACCCGACAAGACCTGCAATGAAATGTTAAGGGTGCAAAGATCTTGTCGCCCTCGTTTTACAATCACAGCTATCCGTTACAGATTCAATTTGAAATAACAGTTTTGTGGCCGTTCCTGAAGCAATAAAATAATATAATAACATTTTGGAATGAAACAACAGATTTATACGGATTCGGCACGACTGACGTGTTACGATTATGGAATCTGTAAAGGCTCCGAAACGTTAGCCAATAAAATAAAATACGCGAGTTAAATCCGTCTACAGTTGTTTCATTCCAATGTTAACCGCGAAGGCATCAGAAATTATTATAATAACATTTTGTTTTGTTCGTCTTTTAATAATAAAAAATATCTTAAAAACTGCCATACTATGATTTAAGATTCAGTCAAAATATGATCTATCATTATTATTATTCTTCTTCTTGACCCTCTAAATACGATTAATTTAACCCATTCAGCGCTAAGACTTAAAGCAAGAAACACCTACCTGGTCCTGCCATAAAAAAATTTGCCCTTTACCATATTTAAAAAAAAGTACTTATGTTAAAAATATAAAAGTACGTTTGACGAGTAACACAGCAAAAAGTAATTTACGACACGTTCTACTAGATAACAGATAAACATATATAAAGTCATATTATATCATTTAGGATATTTTTTAAACTTTAAAAATAAAAATCAAATTTATTAGGACAAATGTTTATTTTCGTAATAAACCTATAAATACTAAAATCCGAAAACACTAAAATAAAAATTAAGTAAGTGTACATTATAGTAATTTTATAATTGTACACTTGTACAGTACTTATCTATATAATGTAGTAATAACATATATGCTGCTATATTGAAATTCGATCGCTTGTGATATTATTTATGGTAGATAAATTAAGGTCAATCTAAATTTTAATATCTATAAGAACCTATCTATCTGTAATACGTAATATAATAAACTAGCTATTACTAACAGTCTTTTTGTTTTTGGTTTTACCTGCGGTTACATTTTTGCCACCAGAGACTTTAAAATTAAAATCCTTGATATTTCTTTTGTCACTCTTCTCATTTCTTCCTTTTAATATTTCATCACCGATTATATTTTTATTCATTACCGTTATAACTTCGACCGCGTCATAATTTGTTGATCTGGTGTGTTTCTTGCCAAAGCTCTTGATGAATTTACGTTTCCCCTTCTTCAATGCTTTCTTCGTTTTTCCTATTGACACTTTTCTTTTTTTTCTTATGGGATTGTATTTATTGAAGTTCTTATTTCCATAAAGTAAAGGGAACTGCTAAAAAACATAAAACTAATTTTATGATAATACAGAAAAAATATAAGTTACTATTATTGTATAATTTTTGCAACACGTTCATAATGATATTAATGATTTCACATACACTGTATTCATCAAAATGGGTTAATTGTTTATGCAAGAAGTCCAACTGAGTTTCAAGGTATTCCCTTACACCGCTCATTTTGCTCTGAAACAAATGTATCTGTACATAAATACAAATAAAGCATATTTGTGATGATCCCCTCCCAGATGAGCAGGAATTTCCAAAAAATTTTCTATCTATAAACTATATCCACCTAGGGGCCTAGACAAGGTGCCAACGCGACGTTCCATCCAACTGTCACGTACGTCACAAACGTTCGCGGATGTCAAACCCTATATTCATTTTGGTCGTTTCGTTTTACGTTAACGTTGAACGTTGGCACCTTGTCTACGCCCCCTAGTACCTATATCAATTTCGCGTGCTCTACATACTGCGCAGGTTTCGTCAGATGTTAGGGGCTACACAAGACCAATCACAATGTCTGTTTCTATGACGACTAACGCAGCATTTTGTTAGTTTTCTTTACCTTATCCTCCTCACTCATGTCGTCATACTGTGTGATCAGGTCCTGAACAGCATCGATAGTGCCAAGACACTCTGATCTCACGTCAGGGTGGAGATCTTGACGCTCATTTGGAGCGCTCAGCAGGTCATTGTATTGTTCTGTCACAGGGTCTGGAAACCAGGCAGCATATTAGAGAAGGATAAATCTATGCTGGGCTTTTTTGACCATAGGCAGATGAGCAAGATTTTCTAATCAGTGCCAAGCCTCGGGCTGGAATGGTAGATGACGCGGAAACGAAAAAGTAAAGCTGCTCTTTCGTTCTCTCTGTACAAATAATATTAATAATTGCGTAATGTTTAAATAATTGAGCTTAACGATCTGTTAAAAATGAATAACGCTGCTTCTATTGATAATTAGTAGTTATTAAGTAAAAAAAATATTAGTACATCTTAGAAGTTGTGATTCTCTAGAACAAAATAAAATAATCGAGTTGACTTTAGAGTTTACCCAAATTATCAATATTTCCGATCTTTTCAGCATCATCAATGAGCAGGTTTGTTTTCTGCATTGTTTTTTCATTAGGATCTGTTAGCCAGACTAAATAGTTGTGTAGGTCATCAGGCAGTTCTACAGTAGGAAAAAATCTGGAGCAGTTAAGTAGAAAGTGAACTAAGTTGTAAGTATATGAGGCGAGGTGAGGTCTGATATACTTATCTAATTTAAGTTATTGGGGCCCAATTGCACGTTCTCGGGTGAGCCACTAACAAGGGGTTAACCAAATAAATCTGACGGTCATCAGTACAACAACTGTCAGATTTATTCGGTTAACCCCGTGTTAGTGGCTAACCCGAGAACGTGCAATTGGGCCTAATAGCCCGAGATCCCACCGCAAAATTGTGCAGGTATCTGTTTTTTTAATGAAACTTCGTTAAATGAAAGATGAGTAGATATGTAATGCATTAGTTTCGGGTTGCCTGTAAAAAATTAGCCGCAATCATTTTTCATGAATTTTTTTGTAATTAATATTTTTGTAGGAATTGCAGCTATATGTTTTTTAAATAAAATATACGTAATTTTGAAGGAAAAGATGTGAAGAATGTAAAAAACAATGGTTGCCAACTCCCAGTCAGCCGCAACTTCAGGGTTGCCAGGTGTAAACAGGTACATTATTGTTGATTATGTGCTGACATCTGTTTTTTAGATAAATATTATTTAAAATTAATCTATAGTATTTATTGTTCATGATAATCCATGGTTGCCAGTAAAAAAAAGCCGCAAGCAGTGGTTGCCCTGATTTGAACTTATTATTTTAAAAGCTAAAAATGATGAAAATTGTACACAATTAGCGGCGAAGTTGGGCCCTATTTTATGCAATTCTAATTCTACCTGCAATTAATGCGTTCACTGGCTGGTATTATTCAGCGGCATTTTATAATAAAGGAAAAGTCAGGCCTTTCAATTTTTTTTCTAATAACAAAACCTTTCAAAAATTTATCGCATCATTGACTGATGCAACTGACGTCTTCGATGAAAAAAAATAGTACCTACTTATTGTCCAAGAATTTACCGCACTTATAATAATATATGGTCCGTGTTAAGCATTAGTGTGTCAACCCACACCAAGCTAGTTTTGAGAAATCGGCGTTTAAAGTTTTTTGAGAACATTCTTCTTTTTCCGCTTATGTTAAGCAAAAAAATATTGTTATGTGGTATCATTTTTTTTGTTGAAGTGCATAGATTAAGGATATAAATGTATTTATTTCAATAAATTCATAATTAAATAGAAAAAGCAGAAAAATGGTTAATGCTTAAATGGCTATAAGGTTTATTACATTTAGCATCTATGTGCTAACCCACATAACACTATGCAAATTTCTAATTTGTTCTTTTAAAATTTATATATTTTACACAATTTTTTAGAAAATGTAATAAAATAAACAACTAACGTATTAAAACTTTAATGCAAGTACTTATTTATTTAGTTTTTATTGTTATAACATGTTTTAAATAACATTATAAGTTCTGCTAAAAATGAGAAATAGGTACAACAAGTTAACACTTATATTATTTCAATTACTTACTTAAAAATCTTAACCAAATTGATTTATTATTATTATTTTATCATATTGAATTAAACCAATAATATATACTTCCGGATTCCGTACCTAAAAAGTTAATAAACCACCTAAGAACCATTTTTCGAAGAGTTGATAAATTGTGGCGACAATTCGTACATTCTATAATATTATTATGTATAATATTCTAATTTTTATCACACACGTTTAGTTCTAATGATGTATATAAAAAAATATCGGTTAAGTGCGAGTTAGACTCGAAACTAATTCCGCCTTGTTGGAAGTAATTGAAACAGAAAATATTGCGGACCATTTTTATAAATAGTATGTGGCAAAATGCAACAGATCCATGTTGTGTGCAATTAAATGATTCAGATAACGTTAATACAGATTCGGAAAATGTATAAAATATAATTGAAAACAATGTGTAATTATAGCAATTATATTTAAAATAAGTATATTTTTTAATTCATTATTTGAAAAAAAACTTTAATACATATATATTTTTTCAATAAAAAAAAATGTTAATTCATCAATGTCATAATTATATAATCCATTGCTCTGATTAATCAATATTCATTATTTCCTTTTAAATAGTTACAACTAAGATATGATAAATTTCATAATATTTATAACACAAAAAAAAAACTAGTTATACCTACTAAAATAACAAAAATTTTACTTGAATTTTTTTTTTTTCTAGAATGAGCGAAAGTAATTCGATTTTCTTTAAATATTCAATAAACGTTATTTGGAAAAAAAAAAGATTCCTTTCTTATACAAGAAACATTGTCATATTCAAAAATCCATGCTTCATAGATAAGAATTAAAAAACATGATTACTTTATCTATACTACGTTACATCCTTGTCTATAACAATAAACGGTCTGTGAATTCTTTCCCTCTCACTCACTTTCATCTGAAGCGAAAATAATAAGTTTAAATCACGGCAACCACTGCTTGCGGCTTTTTTTTTACTGGCAACCATGGATTATCATGAACAATAAATACTATAGATTAATTTTAAATAATATTTATCTAAAAAACAGATGTCAGCACATAATCAACAATAATGTACCTGTTTACACCTGGCAACCCTGAAGTTGCGGCTGACTGGGAGTTGGCAACCATTGTTTTTTACATTCTTCACATCTTTTCCTTCAAAATGACGTATATTTTATTTAAAAAACATATAGCTGCAATTCCTACAAAAATATTAATTACAAAAAAATTCATGAAAAATGATTGCGGCTAATTTTTTACAGGCAACCCGAAACTAATGCATTACATATCTACTCATCTTTCATTTAACGAAGTTTCATTAAAAAAACAGATACCTGCACAATTTTGCGGTGGGATCTTAGGCTATAAGCATATTTTGCGTTACAGGTGTTTGCATCCTAATTTAGAATTTATTGTAATAATGCTTACGCATACACGTCCTTTGTTGTACTTGAAAATCTACCAATTCTGACATTAATTTCACCAACTGCTGCATTAGTGTTGTCGCTACCTCGTTTTCTTTGCTATTCGATCTTACTATAATTGAAATTGAAATCGATAATATTTATGATAAGCCTTAAACTAACTACAATACACTGTATTAAGGCTTCGAATATTTTATAAGAAAAAGTAATTGTGTAGTCATGAATTAAATTTGCTATGGTTATTTCTTTCTAATGTGCTATATAAGCGAAAGCATCAGATATTTTTACAAATTTTGAAGTTATACCTTCAATATTCTTAGTTTGATGAACAGCATCTGCTGCTTCCTTGCATACCTTCTTCATATTTGCTGTGAGAGCCGCGAAGCTTTTTCTGTCTGAATCGTCCTGTTTATCATGAAATTTTTCTTAAAGTAAATTTATATAAAATGTAAATATGATGTGGAGTTTATGATTGTTGATTATACATTACAAGCGTTATTTGAAGATTAAATTGAAGGAATAATTATTAACCTTGACAATTTACTAATTCTAAGTTTCTTCACAAAACTAAGCATTTTTAGCAACATGTAATTTTAACACTTACATCAAGAATCTGGTCAGCTCTTTTATCCTTTCTATGTCTGAAATTTGTTAAAACAAAAGTTATAATCGAATCGCCTTATTTATAGTTTTGATTAGTTTAAACAAAATTTATAATCTAATTTATAGTTTTGCCGTTGACACCTGGTATTATTTTCCCATCACTGATTCATTATCTACACTGGTCTAACACGATGAGACTGCGTGAGTGTAGTATTAACGAGACTTTTTACTCACCCAGTGAGAGTTACTGTTCGTAACACTCTCTTATCCTTAGTTCCTCTAACAGTATTAGCAATTTTTCTAAACTTATCACCAATCCATTCTTCGGATCTAGTTAAAATATCAACATCTTTGGAAGAATCTTTATCTTTTACTGTATTTTCTAACGGGTCTTGAACACCATATTCATCATCATAAATATCATTCCAGAATATTAAATTGCTGCCAGCTGCATTTCTTTTAACTATTGTTTTATTTTCTGTTAACTTTGTTTTATTACTTGCATTCAAGTATTTCCCAATTGATATATTTGCGATTTTATTATTTACTTTTGTTTGCGTTGTATTTTCTCCGTCAATTATATTCCTGCTCTCTGTAACAAAAGAGTTATTTCAGATGATTTTCAGTAAATATAATAATTATTATTATCATTAGGTACAAAATAAATTTCAAGCATTTTAACACGTTTATATAAATTAATCCACTTTTACATCACAAAAGGGTTCTTCATCTTGAACATTATTAAAACTAGCGCTATATTTTACCTCTTTCGGCCATCGTCGATTTTGTCTCAAAATTACTGTCCCCTGGAGTAACTTCTTCAAAGTTTTTTTCAGTTTTTTCTTCAATGGACAATAGTTTTCTAGATTTACGTCTATTATCTTCAAACATTACTGTATTGTTATTCAAATTCAATCTTTCCTCTATAAAATTTACAATATTGATGCTGAAAAAAAAGAACCATATTTTAATATTTTTTCTATGTACAAGCAAGATAACCAATTTCGAACCAATGAGAAAAGAATCCATTTCAAATTTACTCACCTAGAATTATTACCGTCACTTTTATTTCTTATAAGTTCAAAGCCAGTTAAAAACCTAAAGAAATGTGATATCATGGGTAAAATTGTTTCAGAGCCTATCGTAGTGTTCTTAATAAATAATCTTTCATCACCTTGTTCTTCAGTACTGCTACTGTTAAAATGATCATCAGGACTATAAACAGACTTCAAGGTTCTTTTATGTTTTCCTACTGAAAATATATTCTCAAATATTTTCGTACTGTCAGTCGGAGATTTGTTGGTTGTACTTAGTATTTCATGCATGTTATTATACATCATTTCCAAGCTATGTGGAGCTAAAGTTGTTGAATAATAATTTGCAAAAGCATCCCCATATGTTATGCCATCAACTGATTTTAGGTTTACGTGTTTCCGTATAATTTTCAATATAGAATTTGTAAGTTGGTTAATATTTTCTTTTGATATATAGTCATATGTACTTGGTTTTATTGAAGATGATGACGCTGAAGAAGATGATGACGCTGAAGAAGATGATGATGATGTTGATATTTTTGCACCTAAAAAATTAGAACCAAGCCACGTAAACAGACTAATTATAAATTTAAACATGGTGTAAGTATTATAGATAAATACCTTTCTGAAGATTGCTGTGCAATCCAAACCCCTTCGCAACAGACAATTTAATTCTGTGATCTACTTTGCCGTTTTTCTCATTTCTTTCCATATCTTTTTTCTCATCGAGTACGCCATAATCACTGTACGCTTGTGCCATTTTAGCTGTTTTTCCATACTTATCATCAAAATAATCCTCTGAGTGATTGATATCTTCATTATTTATACTATTTGTGACATCTCTTTTTGTTTGAAAATCAATGTTACAATTTTGTATGACTGCTTGTTTTATGATTGTATTTAGTTCATCAGGGTATAGAGGCATTGGTCCTTTCCAGTTATTACCATAAATATTGGACTTTGGGATGGCTGATACGTTATCTGCTTCCTACGATTTGTATAAATTTAAGTAAATAATAGTAGTATAACCAAAAACAAACACTACGGAAGATAAAAAAAGACTATTTTTTGTTTAACTGTGAGAATGTGAAACAAAGTACAAAATAAATGGATTCGTATAATATATTATTATAATTGTTATTATTGACATTTACATCAGCCCTTCTCTTTCTGTATCTGCTGGTGTCTTTATCTTTGGAAGAGTCTATGTCATCAGCCAAGACTTCATTTAGATCCTCGTATCCAAGATTCTCTTCATCCATGTCTTCTGCCTGCATGAGCTTCCGGACATTAAAAGATCTATCATGAGGAGATTTTAGCGGAATATTCGATTTTTTTGCGGCATTATTTCTAAAACAGTTATAATTTTTACAGTTATTAGGAATGAATACCTAATGAGTAAATATATTTGAGACTGGGCAATTTTGTGTTTACTGTTCTTACATTAGAGTTGATACATGCAGTGTAACGTATTCCTTTGTTGTCAATTTTCTACTATCTTTTGGAATTTCATTAATTTTATTGTAATAATCTCCGTCGGTATCGGAGTATACGTCATTTTTCTGTTTATATAAAGGTTTATTAGAAACATTAACCACAGGTATTGTTTTATAAAATATACCATTTATAATAGGTTTGTCTCTGTTAGCATTAGTTTCTCCTGGCTCAGCTGCTTTTTCTGTAGATGTCTGAAGTCTAAAAGGATTAATAGCTATTTCATGTAGATCTTTATTAAACAGATTGTAAAGTAAGTCATCAAATCTTTCAGAATTTTTAAAATACGGAAGGTTCAAATGCTGCTCGTGATGTATTCCGTTAGAAAAATGAGAACATTTTGCTACTTTACTATTATGCTCCGAAGGTTCATATTCGATTACAATTTTCTTCTTTTCAAACACAAACCCAGTAGTATTAGAACCGTTAACAGATCTTTTTAGTTTCGGTATTTCTGGCACATGAATATTTGCTGTAAACGGAGGGTAAAATAAATGAAATTTTCCCATATTCACTTTCCCGTGTATAATTTGGCCGGTATCGTTAGTTCCACGAAATTTGTGGTTTTGATGTCCTTTCATAACATGTCTTCCTTTTAATGCCCTTTTATATCGGTTCAGCATATTAAAGTCCGAATACAAATTTCTTGAAGTAGTCACATCTCTCATGTCCTTCTTCAAATTCTTTATTTGTATGTCCGTTTGAATTAATTTCTTGTAAAAATCTGAAATGCAGACAGACTTCAACAACAAAATATATATATGCAAACAAGTTTTCTTTCTTTCTTTCTAAATAGATATTTATGTGTAGTCATTTTAAAATGACCCAATTCCAGTAGGTGGATTTATCCATAAACGAAAGTACGTATGTACGTTTTGTGCAATTTACAAAATACATAATTGATGCCATTATTGCGTTAGTATAGTCATCGCGGGATGTTATTATAGAAAAAAAAAAACAAATACATATATGTATCGATATGAATGAAACACAACAATGCATTTGACTGAGGACGGGCATAGACAAGGCGCCAACGTTCAACGTTAACGTTAAACGATACGACCAAAATGTATGGGATTTGATATCCGCGAACGTTTGTGACGTACGTGACAGTCGTTCGCGAATGTCAGATCCCATACATTTTGGTGCCAACGTTAACGTTGAACGTTGGCACCTTGTGTACGCCGCCTGCCAGGCATAAGAGTAAGTATGACTTCATCGAACATTCTGTGTGCTAATAGAACGAGGCTGTATAAATATGACATTACTTCTCAGGCTTTCACTGCTGTATCCTTCGTTGATTTTAGCGACGTCCAGAATACTGGCCAGGTCCGAATGAGAATTTTTACCAGAATCTCCGAGTAAACTCTGGAAACAAAAATATATATCCTTAGATATGTAGGACGTTCAGGGCAATATTTGGAAACATCGTTCAGTTCCCAAAATATTTATTATTACATAATATATTAATACTATTAACGTTATTAGTCACGACTTTTAGTAGTTTAAGTAATATTCTATCAACTTAAGCGCATATTATTAGTCTCTTGATCATGGTTCATAAGATACAGCCTGGTGACAAGCGAACAGACAAACAGCGGATTCAAAATAATAGAGTCCCGTTTTACCCTTTGGGCACGGAACCCTAAAAAGTGACACTTATCAGTAGTTGGACCCTGAGACTCCTAGACATAATAAAGGTTAAGTAAGCTATCGAAGACGTCAAAAGCATTTTAATATACAAATAGGATTATAAATTCTTTGTAAACTCCCTTTAAAAAGTAATTATAATAAAGTAGAAAGCGATTGTGGCGGACATTTAGCCGGCCGTATAATAAATAGAGAGCAGGTGCCAGTGGTTTATCGTCACGACTACGTTTTGGGCGGTGGGCAGAGTAACACTGGCAAAAACTAGGATTGCGAAATAAGATTGGCATTGGGTGACATACGAGCAGCTTTAAGACATAGCAAAATATAAGATAGACTACTGGACATGTAATACGTTATGTGGAAGATATAATATAATATATACAAATAGTTACCTACGTAATTAAACTAAAATATATTTCATTTGTAAAAACATCCAAAAAGAATTTAGTTTACTTACTTAACTTAATATGGGCACTGTAAGGAAGTCGAAACGTGACCTTGAACGTGAGTACCAAATAACCGCACAAGCATCAGAATTTAATATATTTTTTGTTTTAAATAAGTTCAATTTTAGCGTAAACTGCCAATCTTAATATATTAAGCGTCCAAAATTATCTCATCAGCCTTAAGATAACACCTTTGTATAAACATTGTGGAATAGCAATAATGAATGGATTATTAAGTATTAATTAGAACCTTAAGCATCACTTTAACACGGTAATCAACAAATCACGTTTGGACTGTAACAGCAATTGTGGCGGCCATCTTGTCCGCCATCTCGTCGGCCATTTTGTTATTATAACGGCACAGGTGCGGCGCCGCATTACGCGAGTAAAATAAGACCCCTTTACTTCAAAGTGTTTACTAATAAGAAGGTATGTTTACACAACCAGTGGTTTCATACTGCAATTACTGGAAAAATAGCAAAAAATTAAAAAACAGTATTTGAATGGTTTTGAATTTGGAAGTCCCAATAGTTTAGTGATTTCGCGTAAGACTGTCTGTACGATACATATCTACATAAAGTGGCAACACTGAAAGTAGTCTTGTTCAACCCAAAGGTGTGATGAGGCGACTCATCCGCAATTTAAAATAATAATATACAGTCCACGAATTAATGTAGGTGTTTAATTTATAAAACCAGCGACCACGAACCCTACACTGTCGTCAGCTCAGTCCGCTAAGGATAGGTATAGGAACTGGATCGTTTCAAAATTTCGAAAAAAATATTGTTATATTATTTTGTCGCGTTAAATCCGTTGTAGTTACTAGTTTTATTCGAGTCGGTACCTACCTATGACGTTGATACTACACTATAGAAAGATTTTTGAAAAAAATAATTCAATCGCAAAAGAAATGAAACCACTGTGTGTTTAATACATTGGCCACGACTGATGTTATTTTAAGTAACGTTTAATTTATATAGCAGGTAAGAGTTCCGCAAGTTTAAGAGTTCATAGATTTTCAAAACAATTCATATAATTTTAAGCACCCCCCGGGGGCGGTAGCTCAGCTGTTGTGTGACCTGATTAGCAATTTAGAGGGTGGGTTCGAATACGATATAAATATTTGAATGAAACAATTATAACTGACTAGCTTCTGCCCGCGACTTCGTCCGCGTGGAACTCCTCCTTTTTTGAAGTCGGTTAAAAAGTAGCCTATGTTCTTTCTCGGGCTCCAGACTTTATTTGTACCAAATTTCATTTAAATCGGTCCAGTAGTTTTATCGTGAAAGCGTAACAGACAGACAGACAGACAGACAGAGTTACTTTCGCATTTATAATATTAGTTAGGATGTAACTGGCGCATTTTATTAAATTATTTGAATAAACCTTCGGTTCACTCTATCTATTAAAAAAACCGCTTTAAATACCGATGCGTAGTTTTAAAGATACATAGGGACGGATAGACAGCGACAGCGACTTTGTTTTATACTATGTAGTGATTTCAAAAAGTTTACAGTACCTACGCATAATCGTATCACGACTGAGCTATAATGAACGAAAGTCATATACTTATTTACGCGTTTCGTTTTCGAAACATCAACAAATGAAATAAAATACACTTAAATCCTTACCAATATTATAAATGCGAAAGTAACTCTGTCTGTCTGTCT
This sequence comes from Polylopha cassiicola, assembly GCA_038024825.1. Lineage (NCBI taxonomy): Eukaryota > Metazoa > Arthropoda > Insecta > Lepidoptera > Tortricidae > Polylopha > Polylopha cassiicola. Next base: position 4,984,783 of record CP149044.1, on the reverse strand, counting down.
GTTACGCTTTCACGCCTTAACTACTGGACCGACTTAAATGGAATTTGATACACAGATAGTCTGGAGCCTGAGCTACTTTTTAACCGACTGCAAAAAAAGAGTTCCACGCGGACGAAGTCGCGGGCTGAAGCTAGTGTGTTATAATAATTGTTATACTCCAAAGCTTTATAATCGCCATATATGTACTTTTAAGTAAATTAAATATTTAATGTACCTAAAATTTCATAACTAAGTATTACACAGGTAAATAAACAGTAAACAAACCTGCCATTATCAACAATAAGATTCGTAGGTTGCCGAACTTGTATAAGTAATGAGAAATCAATGCACATTTCAATTTCTGATATTACTGTTAGGCAACTTCTCGAGTTAAAACTTATGCACAAACATACATACACGCCGATGTAGTATTGGATATGTTAAGGCACCGGTTAGCTATAACTTGATGTTATATTTTTGAGAGCAAAATTTAAAATCTACTAGGTATATTAATTGGTGTAATTTTTTCAAGGATATTTTTTTATACTAAGTTAATATTATAAAGAGGAAAGATTTGTATTTTTGTATGTAACGAATCAACTCAAAAATTACTGGGATTTTAATAATGGTTTCACTGTTGGTAGCTTACGTTCACCCTGAGTAACATAGGCTATAGAAAATTTTGAAAAAAATTAGGTATCTTGCTAAGCCATTAAATATATTTAGAAAATATACACATTAGACATTTAGGTAATGTTTTGTTAAAAATAACATAAAGAACATCCCATACAAAATTTGCCACTCTTTTTCACCCCAGAGGTAGAATATCGGAAAATTTTTCTTACGGATGTCTACGTCAAACAAAAAAAACACAAGTTTCAGGTCTCTACAAGCAGCGATTTAGGCTGCGCGTGTGTCCGTCAGTCATTCAGTACAAAGAATTTTATATGTAACAAACTACCTAATAATTTCCACTTATTTATCCAAAATACATAAATCCATCAAAACAATTTCCTCTTAAATTGAAGTCAATTCTAAACTAGACCTGCCCTTAACCGGGGTTCAAAATTAAACGGTCATTATTAACACATGACGGACGTGTCGAGTCGAATAAACAGCCGTCCCGCTCGCACACACACGCGACAGAGCGAGACAGAACATGATGTAGGTAGGTGAAACAGTTAGTCACTTAACTTATTGTGTTTACGTACCGGGTAGGTGTTGCAAGGTATCACATTTTAAAGAAATTAAATTATAAATTGTTAAATGCGTAAACATGGAATAAAACAACTGTAACTGATTTAACTCTCATATTATTTTATGCTAAATTTTAAGGTTGTCATATTTGTATCAAACTAAGCTGACGGTAGTCAAACACAAAAGAAGTTTCTTTTGTGCAAACAACCATGTTTGAAAAAAAAAAACAAATTTTATACCAACCACTGACTGTAAACTTCTCGAATCAGAATACGTGAGATAAAAAAACAGCGAGAGAATTAGAAATTCTATACTATGCGTAAACATAACATATTATTATGATTTATAGTAAATCATTAGTGTTTGTGCCTGTCGCCGAAATATACCTCCGTCACGTGGTCCAAGCAGAGTTACTGTTCTGCTACGAACACGCTGACTGCTACAAAGCGGAGAAACCACATGACTTGCTACGCGCGTAGCACTGCTTGAACACTAGCCTACGACACGTCACGCTCGTAGCCGGAATTTTTCCACTTTTAAGCTGAAAGCGTGTTCGTAGCAGAACACGGCTCGTGAGACCACGAAGATTATGTTGACCCAATTGAAACCTTTTTTTAAATACCTAGACCTAGGACATTAATCTTGTATACGAGTATTATAATTATGGACAATATTTTCTTACCTACCTATAAAAGCAAGTATTTTTTGTACCGATAAAAATAATACATTACGTTCTTTAAATTGTACACTAAGATGCTAAAATATGTATATTATTTGTTTTAGGTCAGATCACTTGAATATATAATAATGTACATACATTATATTCGTTTAAAGGAACGTAACTAAGGTCGTTTTCCTAAACGACTGGACGATTTGAAAAATTCTATCCAAACAAACCTATTAGCCTATTCAATCCAAACAAACAAACTTTTCCTCTTTATAATATTAGTATAGAACTATAGAAGTATAGATATTCGTAATAGACATGCAGAGAGCGTCGCACATACTGGTATTTGGCCAATCTAGGAGGACATAAGTCCCAAAATCTAAATTGCACTTACACCCCTAAAAATCAATTCCAGGTAAAGGTAACGAACTTGTCCATACTACCCCGGTGCATCCTCCCTCCCCGAGTGCTTCCTGATTAAGTAATGTCAATGGGAATTCGATTGTTTTGTCACGTGCACGTATCTATTCTCAAAGCGCTCTTAAAAGTGTTAACTTTGAAGCATAGTTTTTAAATCTTCTAGTTAAAATTATAATTTTAAAGTGATGGATCCTAATAAAGCAGGTAAGAAACTCAAGTAATGTGTTAAAAAAAATACGTTAAACTGGATTAACATATTAATAATCTAACTGACAAAAATAAGTAAATTTAATACTCGAATTTGGGCACAATTTCTTATTAACTAACATTTTTGTTTATGTATCGGGATATATCGGGCTATAATTTTTATTACAAGTTATTCTACATATAATATTTTCTTAAAAAACAAATAAATCACGTCCGGATTCGTCCGGATAGATATTTTTTTTAATTAATTAGTATGACACAAAAAAATAATTTAAAAAGGTATTTTTTTTTTATGTCACTTGTACATAGTCTATGTTTGTTTTAGGTTTACGAGGGTCATTACGAGAAAAGATTATGACCCGACAGTACTTATTCAATCGTTTCAAAAACCAAGATTTGCCTAATTTAGATGATAGGTTGGATTTTTTGAGAAACCGGCTGTTACCAGACAGATCATACGATAACGATCAAATAGATACTTTAAAACTTAATTTTGCTTTTTTTTAAAATCAGAAATGAATTAAAGATGAACTAAAGCTCATTAAAAGGTAATATTTTTGAACAATCTAACCAATCATGGCTGGAGCAAGCGTTTGAAATTCCTGTCGCTGACCACGTACATAATGGACATGCGTAAATCCAATGTAGGAAATACAAATGATGGTAAGACAAGAAGGATTTTTTTTTAAACACCCCCGCTTAGCTTCAGAAATTACTAGGGTTGATTACGAGTTGATTTACAGGTTAATAATGGTTATATTGGAAGTCATTTCGAGTGGACACAAAGTTGACCCAATTAAATATGAAAGTATGCCTTAAATAGGTACAGCTCGTCTTAATACACGATTATATGACTGGCATCCCATGATGCCAACACTTCACAAAGTGTTGATACATGGTGCGGTAATAATCAGACGAGCTCTACTACCGATTGGACAGCATTCCGAGGAGGCAGCTGAGGCTCGCAATAAACATTTAGGACCGATTTCGGCAGAAAATTGTCTAGAGAAAGCTGCAACCAGGATGTTTTTAATCATTTTATTTTGAGCTCGGATCCTTTTCCAAGCACCCGACGTGCGATTAAAAAAAGGATATAAACTAACACAGTCTTTCCTGCGACCATAGCCATGTTCGTATCTGCGGAACCGTATATTGTGGAATATTCGTCAGAAAGTGATAAAAAATAGGGTATATCGTATTTTATATATTTTTAATGAATATATTAATGTTTATAACAATTAAAAATATTTTTTATTTATTTTTTTTGTTGTTTTTTCATTTTTTTTTATTTTATTTTTTTAAATAAATATGTAAAATACTACCTTGACTTTTATTTATGACTTTAAAATTATTAAAACAACATATCTGTCTTATTTCCGCTGGTTAAATTCCAATTATACACAAAAATAATATTGTCCCCCTAGATCGACCAAATACCAGTATGTGCGTCGCTGAGAGTCAGTCAGTAACTCGGTATAATTGCAAAGCATTACAAGTCTTAAAGTATGTGAGTCAGTAATTCAGTACAATTTACGGCAAACTGAATTAGAATGTAAACGCGTTTGTAATAAATACCATTTAATTAAGACCCAGCTGCGAGGGGGATCGGGTAAAAATTTACTTGGCTCTAATATATTTGGTAGATTTTGACAATTTAACTTATGTAAATAGTGACGTTTAGTATCAGTAGATGTTCAGTAAAGATTTTTTTTATCTATCTTCTTCTTCCTCTTTCCTCTTCTTATATATAAAAATGAATCGCAAAATGTGTTGGTAAGCGCATAACTCGACAAAGCCTGGACCAATTTGGCCAATTTTTTTTTAAATGTTCGTTGAAGTCCAAGGATGGTTCTTACGGCGAGAAAAAATCGAATAATTGCCGGGAAAACCCTAAAAACAGCCCTTTTCTTTTCCCATACAAACGTTGTCTAACTAAAGTTACCTAATTTGAATTTCGAACGGGCAGGATGACGTCTGCCGGGACCGCTAGTACTTAATATTATAAAGAGGAAAGGTTTGTTTGTTTGGATTGAATAGGCTCCAAAACCGCGGGTCTAATTTGAAAAATTCCTTCACAGTTGGAAAGCTACACTATTCCCGAGTGACATAGGCTATAAAAAAGGGATCCGTGCGAAGCCGGGGCGAACCGCTAGATTTATATGCTTCCAATTATGAAATCTAACTTCGTCAGCGAAAACTACGCAGGCGTAGTCAAGGGCAGAAGCTAGTATTATTATAGAGTAAAATAATATATTGCAACTAAAGGTGTATGGTGTATCTATGAAATGGTGAAAGTACGTGCACTCCGCACCGGGGTCAGACATTATCAACAATAGTAAAAAGCTCCAAATGGCACAATAAAAGCTCGTCTGCGAGTCGGGCCTCATCATAATGTCGTAGCCTGAGAGCTTTACACGAAAAAACAATTTAAAACAATAATTTCTGACAACTTTTTATTTATAAATACCAAAATCTATATATATAAAAGAAAGTTGTGTTAGTTACCCCGTTTATAACTCAAGAACGGCTGAACTGATTTGGATGAAAATTAGCGGGGAGGTAGCTTAGAGCCAGGAAAAGGACATAGGATACTTTTTATCACGTTCCAGTAAAGAAAAAAGAAAAATATATTAAACTCTTTTGTTAAAAATAGTACTTTTAACAAAACGCAACAATGACAACTGTCAAATCGATTGCCGGGCAGGACGACGTCTGCCGGGACCGCTAGTTTAATATATTTAAAAATTATGTAAGTAAATACAACTCTTACTATAAAAACGTTGTAAATATTATAATATTTAATGTACATTAAACTCTTGTATTTCTTATTTATACATTTTTCAAACCCTCGACTCAAAAACGACGGGTTGTTATAAGTTTGACGTGTCTGTCTGTCTGTCTGTGTGTGTGTGTGTGTGTCTGTCTGTGGCATCATAGCTCCCTAACGCATGGGCCGATTTGAATTCTGTTTTTTTTGTCTGAATGGTTAGTATGTCGGGAGTGTTGTTAACTATGTTTGATGAAAATGGGTTCAGCTGTTTAATAATTACACGCACATGAAATATTTCAATGAGAAATAGATTAATAAATAAATACCTAATAAAGATTTTGATAAGTCAAATAAAATTAAATAGTCGAGTTAAATCCATTGCAGTAGTTTCACTCCAATATGCAATAACCGAAAACCTTTTTGTGCAATAGGTAAAGAGTAAGTAAATAAAATTCATTAATATATTAACAAAATATTACAAAATATTTGTACACAATCTCCTCGACTATTTCGCTAGATTGTCCCATTCGCGACAGAATGAAACTTGAACCGAATGTTGTTTTTTTTTTGTTTATTTTTGGAACCTTTTTTATTTTTATTTGCGACCCTTTGTGCGTGCAGCGATGCTGGTCTGGTGCATCGCCTGCAATCAACGCTCCGTCTCAAGGTTGCAGTTTAGATATAACATAATGACAAAATAAACTCTAACAAACATCTACGTACATTTTCACTTTAATAAAGTAGTTTTATAGTGTTTAATATTAACTACGATCTATCAATCGATAATTCGATTGATATTTTTGGTTCAATACCATTAGTTTTTAATTATAATGATATTTTTGTACAAAGACAAGAGTAGAAAACACACAGATGGCGCTGAAGCGAAAATTCGCATGTAAACAATAAAGTACAAAGACCGCATTGAAAGGAGTAGATAAATTCGATGACCGGTCAGTGGTCCTTATGGTGTAAAGGTTCAGCACGCTGCCGCTAGTAAAGGCATAGGCGTGGGTTCGAATCCCACTGAGGGTCTAAAAAAATTTTTTTCTACTCTTGTCTTTATAGTGTTTCTTTCAAAATGCTGATTTCATTTCAGGTATTGTTTAATTTATATGTCAAGAACCTCTAGCACGGTTGTATGTCACTACCGTAATTTGCTGTTTTTCTTAAAAATATAATTATATATTCAATCAAAACCGCTCTACTTATAAATATACTAGTAGGTACTACGTAAATATTTTCGTAAACATTTCCTTAATTTTCTGATTTTCCGTGTAACTTTTAAAATTACTTTTCTTACATAAGAACCTTCTCCTGATCATAAGAAACACAGCAAAAAATAATTATTGAAATCAATTCACCCGTTCTAGCGTGATTGCGTGACCATGGGAAATGGGTATTCATTTTTATAAGGTACTAGCGGTCCCGGCAGACGTCATCCTGCCCGTTCGAAATTCAAATTAGGTAACTTTAGTTAGACAACGTTTGTATGGGAAAAGAAAAGGGCTGTTTTTAGGGTTTTTCCGGCAATTATTCGATTTTTTCTCGCCGTAAGAACCATCCTTGGACTTCAACGAACATTTTTAAAAAAAATTGGCCAAATTGGTCCAGGCGTTGTCGAGTTATGCGCTTACCAACACATTTTGCGATTCATTTTTATATATAAGAGAAGATAAGACTAGCGTTTCGCCCCGGCATCGCACGGATAATCTTTTCTTTTATAGCCTATGGCTCTCGGGAATAGTGTAGCTTCCCAACAGTGAAAGAATTTTTCAAATCGGTCGAGCCGTTCTGGAGCCTATTCAATCCAAACAAAGAAACAAACAAACAAACGTTTCCCATTTATAATATTAGTATAGATTATAATGTATATACATATATAGATTATTTCCAATCAGCTTAAAAACTAGTAATTATAAATACAGCCACCCCGTTACAAAGGCGACATATAATCAGAGTGACGGCGCAAAACCGCCATTTTTCATTCCCTCTAATGTCTGTGTTTTAATCTAGACTCGCCTCGGGACCGCATTGTTCTGGACAGACAGACAGACGGACTCTTTGTGTGTCGTGTACTCGCCAGTTTACCCTAATATTCTTATTCGAGTATGCACAAAATATTGCGTAAGTTTTCTTGGTGATTTCGCGGAGTGGGTGCGTGTTGGGCGGATTACCCTATTTAAAAAAATCTAATATAAATAGATTAATATATTTAAAAAAAATAAAAACAAGTATTTTATTATTCGCTTTTGAAAGACCTTAAAAAGTCAAATGATTCTACTAGCGGAATGCGTGTGTAAAAACTAAATAGATTTTACAGAGTACCTCATTAGGTACTCTGTAAAATCTATTATAAAAATATGTAGTCGCTAAATAGACCTTAAAAAAATACCTACTTTTCTCGTCAGATGATTCTACTAGCGGAAAGACATTGCCGAGAAGAAACGCCGCAAAAAACTCAGACGAGCGTATTTTTCAAAATCAAATATACAATTGAAACATGTAGGCATACATAATTACAAAAAAAATATATAATACAAGTATGGTACCTTATTATAATAAGGTACCTATACCTAAGTGCTTAGGTATTTTTTTTGTAAAATCTCCAACTTTCTATTGCACCCTAGAAAACAAAAAAATATTTAGCACTATAAACATGCCGCCTAATTCCCAATCGAGCAGCTTTTCTTACATTGTACTGACATAAATCTCCCGGCAGTAAGGCCGCCACAAATCACTTAAGGTGAAACCGCGTCCTATGATTTGTCGTTGCCCCTTAAATATACAGCGTGTGTTAAAAATATGTGAACACTTTATGTTAGTTAAATATCTATTTGCAAATTTATATATACTAAGTAAGGTCAATGAACTAGGCTAAACATGAGTTTTTTTTTTTTTAAATAAGTACATAATAGGTATGTACACACATTAACTTGTAAAGCAATGTTTATGCAGATATATAAAACTTTTTAATGATGGGAGAGTATTATATTACAATTTATAAGATCTAACTTTTGCTATTATCACTACAAAACAGAAACTTTGAATAAAAATAACTAAACGATAAGACTAATTCGTCACCGATTTTAATGTTTAAATTTATCCCACCCGACAAGTAGGGTATTTATAATATAAGTATTATTATATACCTAATATTAAAATAACTAGGCACTTTAAAAATAAAACTCAAAAATTAATCACCCTATAAACATTAAGACACCAATTGACTCTCATAGTCTCAAAACAATATATTAATATTTATACTTTAAGAAGGGTTCCTTGCGATACCTTCCATTTAAAACAATTAAAATACATTTTATTCCTTCACCTGTGACAATAAAATCTATTTTCGAGTGACGTTTAGTTTTATAGCTGCAAATCTAACTTTGCATTCATACGTTATCCTTGGAACTAAACATAAACTCTAAATTGTTATATATAAGGTCTATTATAAAGACATCAACAGTCCACGAACGCAGTGTCGTATGTAACGGGCCTATTTTATTATTTAATAAAGTTATGGATGCTAAAGAATATCTTGATATTTATAAGATACTCAAGGGAAGTTACTTAAAGGTGTTCTCTTAAGGTTATTAATTTGAGCAATACTTAACCATGAGCAAAAACATTTTCCGGTTCAAAATCAGGTTAAGACCAACCAAAATATATAATAATAATAAATATAAGTATATTGAAACTTAAATACCTATAATATATAATAAAGTTCTATAATAATTTCTGATACATTAGAATGAAACAACTATAAACGGATTTCAATAGCGTATTTTATTTTATTCGCTGACGTTTCGAAAACTTCTCAGTTCCCATATTCGTAATACGACTGAGCTAACGATGAAAAATCACTTCTGTGATAAATCTGTTACAATCGTTTCATACCAAAGTGTAGTAACCTCGAAGGCATCAGAAATTATTCTGAACTTTAATTTTAAATTACATAATAGGTACTTATATATTTTATGGAACAAGTGTTTTTCCTAAATTGTATAAGAAAATAAACTAGTATTAAGAATCTACTTTTGCAATGAGGGCCACCGCGTGTCAGAAATCCGCTAGATGCGCTAGTGTAGAATGAGGTCCAGCTGTCATGTTCCACCAAAGAGAGGCAAGCTACTGGCCTGTGATTGGTATAACATGACAGCTGGACCTCATTCTACACTAGCGCATCTAGCGGATTTCTGACACGCGGTGGCCCTCATTGTCCACAGCTATTATTTATTTTGCCTTGACAGACTAGACCAAGTACAACAAACTTTTTTAAACATCGCTTTTAGCGAGTACAGTCGGAACTCGGAACCCTCTCCCATTGTCTGTATTATCTCCCCTCCGTTGATGTATTAGACTAAACGCTGTGTTCATATTTTATATTCCGGTGATTATATTAAGCGAGAATTGATTACGGAATCGTTTAAATAATATGAGACTTAACAACGTGTACGGCGTGACGTGTCTAGGAGGACAAGTGCTAATCGATACGAATCGAACTAATATTATAAATGCGAAAGTAACTCTGTCTGTCTGTCTGTCTGTCTGTTACGCTTTCACGCTAAAACTACTGGACCGGTTTAAATGAATTTTGGTACACAGATAGTCTAGAGCAGGGTTTCTTAACGTGGGGTCCATGGACCCCTTAGGGGTCCGTAGCTTGTATTTCAGGGGTCCGCAGTAGGGGTCAGGGGTCCGTCTAAGCATATTTATTAGTACAGAACATATCGTAGCATATATTTTTTTTATTTCCAAAAATATTTGTGGGTGGGGTCCGTGGTATAGTTTAAATTGTAAAAGTGGTCCGTGACTGCAAAAAGGTTAAGAAACCCTGGTTTAGAGCCTGAGACAGAACATAGGCTACTTTTTAACCGACTGCAAAAAAGGAGGAGTTCTACGCGGACGAAGTCGCGGCCAGAAGCTAGTTGGATATAATTGTCATTTTAAGTCTTCGTTCGTTTATCAGTCAGTCAGTATTCTTAGTCAAATGAGTTCATCATCGGCTTCAAGGAGGAACCGATTTTCATTATAATTTCAAACGTTAAACTTTGAAAATACAGAGAAAAATCAAAAATTGCCCTGTCCAGGAAAACAATGACAAGAAGCGAAAATTAAAGGCTTTCTGTGTGTTTTTTACTGTTTACTGTATTGTTGTAGGTATCTTTCCTCAAAGCTTTTATAGAAAATAGTCCAAAATGTATGTTCAGTACCACAAAAAAATTGTGTTGGTCTGTACTTGTACTTACATAATTTTTATGTCTTATTTTTTTATTGATAACTAGCGGCCCGTCCCGGCTTCGCACGGGGAGACTTAAGATTTTTTTCATAGTTTTACGATTGTTATGGGTAAACTATAAAAGATAGACATATGCTCTCGCGGACTTTTTTAAAGATAATGTTAAGATGAACAATTCACCCATAAAGCATTTTTGTATAACTTTAACTATATGCTCAGCGCACGCCACGGAAGGCCTCAGAAACGATACTTTTCCCCCGTTTTTGAAACATTTTCGGTTACTGTTCCGCAACTATAAGACCTAGCGTGATATTATATAGCCTATGTTACTCGGGGATAATGTAGCTTTCCAAAGGTAAAAGAATTTTTGAAATCGGTCCAGTAGTTTCGGAGCCTATTCATTACAAACATACAAAAATACAAAAATACAAAAATACAAATCTTTCCTCTTTATAATATTAGTATAGATATACGGAAAATAAGACACCCGCACATAACATAGTAATGCCCGCGGATATCCTTCTCATTTCAAGGTAAGTTATAAAACAAAGCTGAAAAACAACCCCTTGATAAAAACAGCGGTTCGAGGACACCCTCCGAGGGTGCAGGTAGTTACTACTGGTCCGAGCGAGAAGAAGATGAGTAAGTTGTGAGGTGAGTGAGCTCGATTTAATTAGAATTTATGCCGTAAATCTTGACAGCGAAAAATTTGAACACAAATAAGTATTAAAGTACTTACCTACTTAAATTTAAATTTGATGCTATGTACAAGGAGTGAACGGCACAAAATTAAGCGTAGCACAGCACGAGGTACCTACTAGTATTCAGTGAAGAACCTATAAGTAATTGCTATAATCGATAGATCAATCAGAACTGAGTTCTATTATTAAGAAATTAAGTAAATTATACATCATCATAAAATTATTTTAGTCTCCTAATCTTATAAAACTACCTACCAGTTGACCGAGGCTACACAGGGAACCTTTTTATTTATTTTTTTCTAGGTATAATCTATATACAAACCTTGGCCAGGCAATACCAAACACAAAAAATAATTTGATGCTGTCTATCGAAAGTTACGCGCGGACTTACATTTCAGCGATTCATTTGTATTTAATACTAGCTGCTGCCCGCGACTTCGTCCGCGTGTAACTGCTCCTTTTTTGCAGTCGGTTAAAAAGTAGCCTATGTCCTTTCTCAGGCTCCAAACTTTCTTTGTACCAAATTTCATTTAAATCGGTTTTCATTTAAGACAGACAGACAGAGTTACATTCGCATTTATAATATTAGTAGGGATATATGTTCGAGAATAAATAGTAACGCTTCAAAGTACCTGATTGATAAAAATTACTCCCAAAACATTAAAGTATCCCGACACCGTCTCGGGAGCCATGTGTCTGTATTGAGCGCGACAAAAACGACAAACGAGATATAAAATATAGCCGCAAGTGTAACTTTCAGTAAGATATATGTTCCTAGTTTATATGACAGATATATCGAAGAATATTTATATATTGCACACCTAGATCTTTAGGGAGCTAACTCGAAAAAGTTATTATTTCAGGAGAGGCGAAAAACTTGATAAACTGATTTCTAATGCCTTCGCGGTTATTATACATTGGAATGAAACAACTTTAAATGGATAATTTTTATGCTACAACTTTTTTGCATAACACTAAATTATTGTCAGCTCAGTCGTGCTACGATTATGTAATCTGTAAAGGTTCCGAAACGTCAGCCAATAAAATAAAATACGCGAGATAAATCCGTTTAAAGTTGTTTCATTCCAACTGATAAACTGATTGTGCCTTTTATATGAAGCTAGAAGAGTTAGCTTAAATCTATTTTATTGGTAGAAAGGTTTTGCTGTAAGGAGATGGACGGTGTGCATAACTTAAACAGCTCAGTCGTGCTACGATTATGGAATCTGTAAAGGCTCCGAAACGTCAGCCAATAAAAATAAAATACGCGAGTTAAATCCGTCCGTAAAGTTGTTTTAAACCTTGATGTTTTTGAGTTCTTCCTTTAGATCAAGGTGTGTGGTTTATAAAAATGAAATCCTATTTCCTTTTGTCACGACATCACTAGAACAACTGTACCGATTTCAGTACCTACCTAATTCTTTTTTGTGGTGTTTATCATAATCAAGAGAAGGTTCTTATGGAAAAAAATAATAAATTTGCACGGAAAATTAGAAAATTGTGAAAAGTTTACGGAAATATAGACGTAGCATCGTCTAAATGACAACAAAGAACTGTCAAATCAAATGATTAATGTAGCGCTGCTTTGCCGCGCCGCGACTTGTACTAATTGGCAATTATGTAACTTTCTTTATATTTTACAACTATATACAGAAAATAGTAACTATATCAAAACACTTACCGAATCACGTGAATTGGTGTCGCTGAAATCTGAAACACAAAAAATCTTAGACGTCGCGGTTCTTACACATTGGAATGAAACAACAATACCGAATTTAACTCGCGCACTATTTTATTTCCTGAGTTTTGTAAAAGTTTACAATCTCCACATTTCTAGTCGACTGAGCGGTAGTCTAACACAGTAGGTACTTACATTTATTCGTCAATCAGTTTTTCTGTATAACTACTACATATCTTTCTTTCTTTCTATAATACCTAAGTACCTAATTACTACTTTAATTAGGTGTATATTTATTACAGGACAGCCTAGGTTCTTGTTTTTTTATATGAATTAATGTCTTAAAATTACAATGCAAGTTTGTTTATTCATTGTTTAAACTGTAGATATATGCTCACCTGTCCCATACAAGTCAGAGAGTCCCCTAAGAAGTTTCGCTTTCGATTCATCCCAGATCTTCCTGTAAAAAAAAAAAATATTTTCACAAATACTTGGACAATGAAAGAAAAAACACAACGTCGATTTTAATACTATAGACAGAACTTCTAAACCATAAGTTATCATTTATTTTAAGTGTCATTCGGGTCGTTTTCAAATTTTGCGCAGATAAAATTGTCCCAGAGTCATTTGGAAGGGGAAATTTCAAATTATGTGCAGATAAACTTGTCCCACAACATCTATACTTAATACTTACTTAATAATATTATAAAGCTGAAGAGATCGTTTGTTTGTTTGTTTGTTTCAATGCGCTAATCTCAGGAACTACTAGTTCGAATTGAAAAAATCTTTTTTTGTTGGATAGATCATTTATCGAGGAAGGCTTTAGGCTATATAACATCACGCTGCGACCAATAGGAGCGAAGAAACAGTGGAAAATGTGTAAAAAACGGGGAAAATAACTATTCCACGCGAACGAAGTCGCTGGCAGAAGCTAGTTATAAATAATTGATTTTTATTTTTTTTTGGGTTGAAACAGATTTTACATAAGACTCATAAATGCAAAGTATCAGTATCCATTCATTGATAAATAGAGGTAATGTAAAGATACTGGTCTCTACTTCATAAATAATACTCAATTGTCTTTTCGCTCAATTATGTATTTTAATATATTAAATTAAACTCATGAGTACTGAACAATTAATTCTAAGGCCTATAACAATATTTCCAGTTCCAACATTACTTTTTGTCTCTTTTAAATCGTCATGTCCTCCCGCCATGACACCAGAACGCGTTCCCTTTTTAAATATCCTTACATTTTATTCGACTAAGGTAACATCAAAAAGCCACATAGTTTAATTAAGACTTGACATAAATTAATTATTTTACAAAAGCTAACACTAGTGTAGTATTAAATAAATTAATCTGATCACTTAGATCAGATTAATTTAATTAATCTAAACAATTTTAATTTCATTTTACCTGCCACCAAAGTTCACATCGCTCCTACGTTCTCGCGCGGACGCCATCTTGTCATCATCTCGCGCCATCTTTGATTCCATAATGTTGTATTCTGGTAGTGTCTTAAACACTATGACAAATGCCACGATGACAGTGACAGCCAGTAATGCCATGAGACAGCCAATTCCTGCATACGGGGAGCCAACGAGTTTTTTCAAGCTGAAAAAAAATTAATTAGAATATTTTATGTATAATACTAGCTTCTGCCCGCGACTTCAAAAAGTAGCCTATGTCCTTTCTCAGGCTCCAGACTTTCTTTGTACCAAATTTCATTTCAATCGTTCCAGTAGTTTTGGCGTGTAAGCGTAACAGACAGACAGACAGACAGATAGAGTGACTTTCGCATTTATAATATTAGTAGGGTTTTTGGATGCAATAGTGGCACTGATTTCTTTATAAGTACTACTAATTCTATACAACATTTTTAAACCTTTATCTACTTATTTAGTTGTTATTTCTTACGCATTAAGTGTAGTTTAAGTGAAATAAATATAAAAAAACTCACGCGCATGATGCACAGGAACATGCTTGTGATTCCTTATCATCCGTCGCCCCCTATAGCAATGTTAAATTAGTGTAACCAATAGATTTAATAATTACTGATAAACATAATTATGTATATATTATAATAAGTATTTAAGTTAGGTACCCACTTATTCTCGTGACTTACCCAAGCCCACCAGTAACTTTCTTTCTTGCCACTCGAAAAAGGCTGAAAAGAAAAACATAAATATTACATAACGGCTGAACCAATTTTCATCAAACATAGCAAAGAACACTTCCAACTTATTCACCTTTAAATCAAAATCGTTAGGTAGGTAGGTACATCCGTTCAGGAGCTACGATAGGCATACACGCACACACAAACACACACACACACTCACACATATATACATAGACACACGCGCGCATACACACCGTCAAATAATGAGTATATTTGATGGTATACTTCTGATCATTGAATTTGATTCTTAAATTGCAACATACCGTGCTCTCTGTTTTTTCATGACTGCAGGTCTGCTGTTGTGTCAATTGCACACCATGTCTATGTTCAGATAACGAAGTTTCGTTAGATATCTGCAATTAAGTACATTTCAAAGATGCTACAATAATATGCAAGAGTATCTATTCAAGAAATGTGTTAAGGGGGTCTAGACAAGGTGCCAACGTTCAACGTTAACGTTAAACGTTGGCACCAAGATGTATGGGATTTGACATCCGAGAACGACTGTCACGTACGTCACAAACGTTCGCGGATGTCAAATCCCATACATTTTGGTGCCAACGTTTAACGTTAACGTTGAACGTTGGCACCTTGTCTACGCCCCAAGTTGTAAAAAACTTATTCTGCATTTCCTTGAATACTGTGAAACTTTCTTTAGACGACATGCGACAATCGGAATATCTGTAGCAGTAGGTATTTTAAAGTAAAAAAATATATTAAAGGTTAAGTTCAGTGGATTATAACAATCATAGCACATTTATTTAGTTTTATGATGTTTCGAATATATTCGTAGTACTTTACCGTTAATATATTCGTAGAAGATGATAGTCATGTCACAATTATCTACCACCATCAGCTCAACCCGCTACAAAAAGCAGTTAAGTTTTAAAATGTCAGTATCAATCATCAATACATAGTATAAAACAAAGTCGCTTTCGCTGTATGTCCGTATGTATGCTTAGATCTTTAAAACTACGCAACGGATTTTGATGCGGTTTTTTTTAATAGATAGAGTGATTCTTAAGGAAGGTTTATAGCCCCCGTGTGAAGCCGGGGCGGGTCGCTAGTAAATTTATAAACGTGAGTTACATTACTTACAATTGTTTTATTCAAATGGTCTTTAATACCTATATTCTTCAGCTGATTTTCATGTACATACAATATAACTTACATGACCAGTTTTCAACCGATTTCGTGATTTGTTACATCGCTTTTTCTTCCGTTCATCCTTCTCTTTAAGGAGATTAGCTTTTTCAGGGTCACTGAAAACAGCCAAGCCAATAAACCAAATAACTATTCGAATTGTAATATACAATAAAGTTGGGTTATTTTGACCTAAAGTCTAAGTTGTTTGTTGTACAATACTATCCTGATTATTTTTGTTTCAATGTAATGTATTAAATAATAATAAATGATAATAATAAATAAAAAGAACGTACTGGATAGAATATAGTCAAAACGGGTTAATGTGACCCAACCTGGCGATATTAAATATATAATAATAATAATAATAATAATAATATCTTCGGACAATTCACACCAATTGATCTAGCCCCAAACTAAGCAAAGCTTGTACTATGGGTACTAGACAACGGATAAACATACATAAATACATATAAGACATCCAAGACTCAGGTACAGATGCCAGTGTTCATCACACTGACATCTGCCCCTAGCAGGATTCGAACCCGCAACCTCCGGTTTCGTAGTCAGGAGCTCTGACCACTAGACCAACAGGCCGTCTATATAGTTTTAAATTATTAAGTCATACGTATTTCTCTCCCTATGCATAATTTCTCTGAAAACTTTCGTAACCGGCGATTGAGTTTCTTTGTCAGAATTTTTCCCGGCACTAAAAAAAATAAATCAGGTTAGGATTTGAAAAACATATTTTACTTGACTCATATTAATTTTAATAACATATTAAACATATTAACTATTTCGTTTACATTTCGATTTGCTATAAAATATCTCACCTTTTCTTACTTAAACCCATATTAAAGTATAATTGACATCTATAAAAACAATATATTTATAACCTAAAGACGTTTATATTCATTGTCATTTCTGACTCGTTAGACATTTATCAAAAAGTTTTTAATAGGTTATTGAGTTATAACCAATATTTTTTGATAATACGCTCAATTGCAACGCGAGGTGTAAACTTTATAGTCAAAAATCTACATCTATACTAATATTATAAAGAGGAAAGATTTGTACCTAATTTGTATGTTTGTAATGAATAGGCTCAAAAACTACTGGACCGATTTTAATAATTCTTTCACTGTTGGGAAGCTACGTTCACCCTGAGTAACATAGGCTATAGAATATTTTTAAAAAAATAATAGGGATCCGTGCGAAGCCGGGGCGAACCGCTAGTATTATATTTAGCAGATTATAATTTCCCAGTATCCGCAAATAGGTAATATAAATTGACATATTTGTATGTTTAAAAACAAGCAATAACAATTTATGCGAACAGTAAAATACGTGTAAGGCTCCATTTTGACGCGGACTCTAAAGATCCGCCGCGAAGCAAATAAAGCGTCTGTAAAATATTGCCTATAAAAAAATAATAGCTGGAACTGTTAATACGACCTGGGTTCCGTATATAAAATGCAATCACCAAAATGCATCTATCTATCTGCAAAAAGCTATTGTGGAACAAGTTTTAACTGACCCAGCGAACTTTATTCCGACTTTGTTAAGATTTTTTTCCTTTTTTTTTATTCAAATTTATTTAATTAGTTATGCAGACTTTCGTATTTCTCTTGTATTAATAAAATATATATCTATGGATATAATAACTCTTAGTTTACCTTACAAATAATAAAAAAACAGAACAATTACCTACCCAAAATTTTTTTTTTGAGAATTCTGAGATAGTGTATTTGATTTACATGCCGGTGCAGACAGCACCAAATGCTATTTGACCTAGATGTAAAGGTAAGATGTTTTTTTTAAAGAGGTTTTTGTTGTAAATTCAAGGTACCCTAAAAATATCACTCAACAGAATTGCGTGTGTAAGGGCAGCAATAAAACGATATTTGATGTTTCTCCAAAGAAATAATTGGAGGCCCTTTAGAGGTACTGTACCTTTAATAACCATTAGTGGTACCTATGCCTTACCTGCTTCAGTATCAAACTAAAGTGCCAATCTTGTACACATTAATAATAAAATAAAAAAAAAACTAAAATAATCTATACTAATCTATACTAATATTATAAATGCGAAAGTAACTCTGTCTGTCTGTCTGTCTGTCTCTCTGTTACGCTTTCACGCTAAAACTACTGGACCGATTTAAATGAAATTTGGTACACAGATAGTCTAGAGCCTGAGAAAGAACATAGGCTACTTTTTAACCGACTGCAAAAAAGGAGGAGTTCCACGCGGACGAAGTCGCGGGCAGAAGCTAGTATTATATAAAATTTTCGTGTCGCGGTACTTACTGCCAAATTCCTCCGAAATGGCAGGATTTTTATAAAATTTCGTGTGCATATCGGGTAGGTCTGAGAATCGGCCAACATCTATTTTTCATACGCCTAAATGTTTTTTTTTTTTAATACGTTTACTTTTTTATTTTTTTCATGATTCAGCATTGAAAAATACACACAACTCAAGTACATTGGGTCAGCTAGTAGTTAACTAATAAACTAATTATAATACCCGATAAGCGACTTTTATATACTGTTGTCAGGTAGATACCTTATTATAAATATTTATTATACACTATCCCTGTCTTTATATCATTTCTGAAATTTGTAAATTGATTTACTTACCTACTTATCTATCTATATATAAAAAATAATCATCGAAATGTATTTAAACTTGCGTTCGACTGCACAAAATTGGATAATTCTCTTTTTTTTGTGTGTGTTATAGCCAGGACATTGTACGAGTATGTATAGAGTAAAATTAAAAAAAATAAGAATATTATTATTATAATCAAAAACAAAGTTCACCGGGTCGGCTCAAATAGAATAAAAATATTAAATGGGTGATGTGATGCCCACATTGTCCCTTTAGACATATTTAAGAACCTTGAACCTTGCAACATTAAATAATTTAAATAGAAAAAAAAACCTTGCGTGCGCCGCAAAAAACCCTAGAAGCTACACGTATATTCTGAAAGACGAAAAATAAACGAAGTCGCGGGCAGAAGCTAGTATATAATAATTAGACATTTTTCATATATCTGTGATCCCTCCGATACATCCGGCATTTTCATCGCGAAAAAGGAAATATAAATAGCAATAAACATAAAGTATTTGGTTCCCAACATATATATGACCTGGAGGTACCCCCTGGGACCGCCTAACCGCCTTCTAGGCAATTACTTCTTCCGGATATATATGTTCACGACTATGTTTTACAACTGGGGTAGATACACTCTTTATATATTTCGCTGGAGAGCTAAATACATCGAAGAAATTATGAATGAAGTATTTTCATATTTTATAAAAATGATTTCTAATGCTTTCGCGTTTATTTCACATTTTAATGAAATAAATATAACGGACTAGCTGACCCAACGAACTTCGTACCGCGTTTACCTTTTTTTTTTCCACTTTTTTCCAATTTTTTTTCACCGTAGGTATAAACCTTCCCTGGAGTTCCACGAACATTTCAGCCGTTCTCGAGTTTTAGCGAGACTAACGAACAGCAATTGATTTTTATATATATAGATTATTATAAAATCTTATGTGCATATCGGGTAGGTTTGAGAATCGACCAACGTATATTTTTCATACTTACATCCTAAATGTTAAGTCCTCCACCCCGAAGCTTTCTTTGTAATTTTTTTTTGTTTATATTTTTTTTTCCAGCATTGAAAATTACACATTACCCATAAATTTTCACCGTTCATCTATCATCTATATCAATTTCTACTTAATAAAACTCAAAAACGCGGTATCTAGTTCACTGGCTCATATAGTAATAGGTCACATTTATAAAATTGGTTACAATGTACTTTGTATTTTAACATAGTCACTAGTAACTCAAGACCTATACAAAGAGGCTATTATGAACTCTTATATTTCTTAGAGATCATACATAAAAATGAAACGTTCCTATCTTCATAACATTAACAGCATAGCTGTCAATACATCAGCCAACGTCCCATTTGTTTCTATCTTCATTAGTAACAGCATCTGTCAATACATCAATAGGTCAACGTCCTATTTGTTCTCTACGTTCCGATCAGGTAGGGTCAAAATCGAAAATTAAATTTTTAAACCAAAAAAAACAAACCGCGACGTGCCCATAAAGGTGTAGTTTATTGCATGTTTGCACTGGCAGGAATTGAACGGGCGACCCCAGAATGTAAATGTCGACTGATAAATAAAGAAAGAGGTTAAACTGCGGAGGTGTGGAGCAAATATCATCTTAGGTAGGGTTGGCACTCACAATTTTTCTTGTCATTTCATCTTTATCTATATTACTAGCTGTCTGCCCCGGCTTCGCACGGATCATCTTTATTTTTATAGCCTATGTCACTCGGAAATAGTGTAGCTTCCCAACAGTGAAAGAATTTTTGAAATCGGTCCATCCATTCTGGAACCTATTCAATCCAAACAAACAAACCTTTCCTTTTTATAATATTAGTATAGAATACTCAGTTCTTTGGAATTAAACAACTTTAAACGGACGTTTCGGAGCCTTTACAGATTCCATAATCGTAGCACGACTGAGCGTCAGCGTCATAGTCTTATGCTAAAGTCTCAATTCTTTATTGCTATTCCACAATGTTCATACATAGGTGTTATCTTACGCCTAATATCTATATAATATACTTGCGGCCTGCCCCGGTTTCGCAAGGTCCCAATTTTTTTTTAAATATAATATAGTCTATGTCACTCGGGAATAGTGTAGCTTTCCAACAGTGAAAGAACTTTTCAAATAGGTCCATTCGTTTTGAAGCCTATTCCAAACAAGCAGACCTTTCCTGTTTATTATATTAGTATAGACTAGCTATGCCCGAGACTTCTTCCCCGTGCATAGTAATTCTTCATATTTTCCCCGTTTTTTACACATTTTCCACTGTTTCTTCGCTCCTATTGGTCGCAGCGTGATGTTATGTAGCGTTAAGCCTTCCTCGATAAATGGTCTATCCAACAAAAAAATAATTTTTGAATTCGAACCAGTATTTCCTGAGATTAGCGCGTTCAAACAAACAAGCAAACAAACTCTTCAGCTTTATAATATTAGTATAGATAGTCTATACTATCTGTCATTAAAACACAAATAGATAAGCTATACGACTTAGAAACTTGAAGATTTGCACAGGTATTCCTTCTATAACGTAAGAGAGCACTAAGAAATTATTTTAAAAAATTCCACCCCTAAAGGGGTAAAACGGGGATGCTTGTCGCACGCAAAAGCAATACCAAAATCATAACGCATACATTACCGAACTTGTGAAATTATACGCTAAAGTTAGGTACTAATATTTTTAGTTTAAATGTTGGCAACCCTAGCAGCTAATATGTGAGTGACAGGGCCCATAAATTACAGACGTTGCTCTCCCGCTTTACGAGTGCGCCTAATTTTATTATGGCCTAGGTCTAAAGGGCAATTTTATATAGAAAGGAAAAAAAAGAATTTGATACCATAAACTATCGATTGACGGATGACAGATGGCTGATTGGGTAACTGTAATAGATCACTGTCTGTGCAATTTTAATAATGGAACTGAAAGCTCCAATTTCAAATTTTAAAATGTGTGACCAGCTTATTTTTTTTTTCTGTATTCTATTTTTTTTTATTTAGTTAAGTACTTATATTTAAGTAAAAATAGAAAATTAAGCTTCGTTTATCAGTTATATAAAAACAAGTGATAGGTATTTAATTTTGTTTATGTAAGCAGTTTATTTTGAGGAACCAAAACGATAAAAAAAGCATGTAATTAGAATATATTTTTAATAGAAGCAGTATTTATTAAAACCTTATATTAATCATAAAGTTCTCAATCCATTATTTTTCATTCCCACTTGACTTAGCCGTTAATCTTCCCATTATTTTCCCACAAACAGAAAATTAACCGCGAATAGGTTAAAATCCCCTAAGTCCCCTGCACAATAAAAACCTAGTGAACATAACTAAAGCTGACCCTAACGAAAAAAAAACGATTACAAGAAATTCAATTACCAAATACACGAATAAAATCACCCGTGAACCTATACGGGCCTATTCGGGACCTATTTGTATCAACCTATAACATAGGGTCGTAAAATGGCTGGTTTACCCTAAAGGTCGAGCCGAGGGGGCCGGTACTGGCGTAGTTACCCTACAAATAACGGGACGTAAAGGAGAAGATTTTGGATTTTTGTTTCCAATTTTATTTCTGATAATGAAAAATCAAATACTCCAATTTTAATTCAGGGAATGAAAAATGAAATACTAAGTCGACAAAGCGATTGCTAACAGGTGCAAAATATTAACAAGAATTGTTAATAGGTACAAAAAAGTAGGTAGGTACTAAATTTAGTTTATCTAGGACCTAGAGATATAAAATGTTTAGTACCGAATAATATATTTTGCATTTAAAAATAAATTATATCTGACACTGTAATACAGCAGTACCAATCAATAAGCCGACGAAAGAAGCAAAATATAAAAAGGTTTCTAATTGACATAATATAAGCAAACGAACTACACCACGTGACTTTCCCTTAGCTTGTTGATGTTCATGTATTTCGAAAATGTTTTTTTATTGCAATGTTGCAACGCCAAAATCATCAAAAGAGTTCAAATATTGATATTGTCTATAGAAAATTAGTTTAATGCAATAAGGCACAATGAGGGCCACCGCGTGACAGAAATCCGCTAGATGCGCTAGTGTAGAAAGAGGTCTAGCTGTCATGTTCCACCAATGAGAGGCAAGCTACTGGCCTGTGATTGGTGGTACATGACAGCTGGACCTCATTCTACACTAGCGCATCTAGCGGATTTCTGACACGCGGTGGCCCTCATTGCACGTTCTCGGGTTAACCCCGTGTTAGTGGCTAATCCTAGAACGTACAATTGAGTCTAAGGCTTTTAGGCTAAGTGTCCGACCCTGGTCCCCGCTGTCGCCTGTGACTTATAAGCAGCCAATACGTCGGTATCGGCTCGTCGTGACTCGCGACATTTTACGATTGTTGTGTTTTTTCGCGTGAACTATACTCGGGACGCGGGGAATTGGCTAGTGGTAAAATTATTATATTAGAAATTCTGTTATCAATTTAAGAACAGGTATATAATAATATGGTTGTTCTATTAATATTAATAAATACTATATCTATATACCTACCTAGGTAATCCCTACTAATATTATAAATGCTAAAATAACTCTGTCTGTCTGTCTGTCTGTTACGCTTTCACGCTAAAACTACTGGACCGATTTAAATGAAATTTGGTACAAAGAAAGCCTGGAGCCTGAGAAAGAACATAGGCTACTTTTTAACCGACTGCGAAAAAGGAGGAGTTCCACGCGGACGAAGACGTGGGCAGAAGTTAGTAGGTATATAAAAAGAGAAACTGAATTGATGACTGACATATCAACGTAGGACCTAAACTATAAGGGATATAAACTTGAAATGTTGCACATGGCTTCCTTTTATAACGTAAGAGCACTATGAAAGGATTTTCGAAAATTCACCCCCCCATGGAGGTAAAACGGTAGTATTTATTGTGTGCAGACGAGGTCGCTGGCAGAAGCTAGGTTTTATATTTATTTTTCTATATAGGTACCTATATGTAATGAATACCTAACTACTAACAAGAAATAAAATAAGAAGGTAATTTGAAATACCTATAAATTAATTTACATAAAATTGTTCGATAAATTTACCCCCACTAATCGATTTCTAATTCTACCCATATCATAGTTATAATAACACAATTACATTTATGATATTTATACCAAGATAAACGTAAAAACATCTACATATATCGCGGGGTGGTTTTTTGCTACAGCCAATTCCGTATGTCCCAATAATGTATCAAATCTCATAATATTGTATCGGAGATGGCGCCTTGTAGCGGCTCTAGCTAAACCCGCCGCCGCCGACTCATTACCTGAACACGATAAACAACCGAGCCCGAATTTTATTTCATTTCGGATTGTGACGTCACATTTAGAGCCAAAAAACATCAGAACGCAAAGGTAATCCCGCACCTCTTAGTTTCAGCCTATAAACCTAGATAAAATAAATGAACGTAAGCTTTTCGAAATTAGGAAAAAGAACTATTGTCAGCTCAGTCGTGCTACGATTATGGAAACTGTAAAGAATCCGAAACGTCAGCAAATAAAATAAAATAAAAATACGCTAGTTAAATCCGTTAATAGTTGTTTCATTCCAATGTGTAATAGCCGCGAAGGCATCAGAAATTATTAGAAAAAGAAGTTTAAACAACCGAGCCTGAATTTTATTTCATTTCGAATTGTGACGTCACATTTAGAGCCAAAAAACCAGCGAGCTTATGATGAACTGTCGTGTCGACATCTTATCATGTCGATGTCGTCATATTCTCGCTGTTATCTGTCAAAAATCGGTAATGTTGTCGACAACGAGAAATCTAGACATGTCGATGTCGTCTCTTATGTCAACAACGGAATAATATCGACACTAAAAACATTCTCCTTGTCGACAACGTTCTCAATATTATGTCGACAAGATGTCGACTCGACAGTTCATCATAGGCTCGCAGAACCGAAGGGTTATCCCAAACCTCAGCTAGTAGTTTCAGCCTATGAACCTAGGTAAATAAATGAACGTAAGCTTTTCGAAATTAGGAAAAAGAACTATTGTCAGCTCAGTCGTGCTACGATTATGGAAACTGTAAAGAATCCGAAACTTCAGCAAATAAAATAAACATTCTATTAACTAGTTAAATCCGTTAATTGTACTTTTTTTTACATTCTTTGTTTTTCCCGTGTGGTCTTCAAATTTACGTAAGATTTTCAAAATTAGGAAATGAATTTAAAAAAATTATACCTAAAGAGAAGATGAAAATTGATGAAAAAGATTAGACAATTAGAAGGTCGGGAATTAATAACAAATCACTGAAATAACAAATATTTAAAAAACTTCACTCATTTTAATCTGAATCCAAACTTTGCAAAAACAACAGCCAATATAGGTAAGCTATACTTATAAATAAAACTTTTTAAAACTCAGGTACAAATTCTCGTGTTTACCAGACACTTATAATACCGACATTTCCCAGATTTTAGCCAAAATGCTAAATACCTTAGTGAATGAAATCCATACCTCCATCCGTTAATCCTTAAAACTAACCCAAAGAAAGAGGAATTAAACGCCCTACTCCACCGATCCCAACAGCACCTTCAAAAACAAACCTTCACATAACGCAACACGGTCTGTTTTGGTTCAAAACTACTGTCGCAAATTTACGTTTGTGGCGGTTAAAGTATTGATAAACAAGAAATTTGGTTTATTATAATTCGTGAGATGCACAGACGGACGGAGCGGAATAATCCAATCCCATCGGAAACAGATGTTTCTCTTCTTATTGTAATATCGGGGGGTTTGTTTGTTCAACATGGTTATGGAAAATTAATAAAAAATGTCTTTTTTTAACTATTATTAATTAAGATTTTGGTTTAGATGAACACGGATGTCTGCTTAAATTTATTTTCTGCTATAAAAAGGGGACTTCTTTAAAATTTTTACGATATAGCCCTTTTAAGAGGATTGTGAACCTGTTAATTTTCATACAAAAGGCGATAACGTTTTACACCCAGTAAATATATAATTAGATTTTTATAATTTTTGGATATGTTGTAGATATAATGAGAAACTACGTCTGTACGTTTTGATTTTTAAGAAATATTGCTTAAGTTCCGCTTGATATAACACCCTGCCATACTTATCACCAAGAAGTGACGTGAATTTCCTTCTCATCTATACCTACTAATATTATAAAGAGGAAAGGTTTGTTTGTTTGTTTGGATTGAATAGGCTTCAAAACGACTGGACGATTTGAAAAATTCTTTCACTGTTGGGAAGCTACACTATTCCCGAGTGACATAGGCTATAAAAAAAGGGATCCGGGCGAAGCCGGGGCGGACCGCTAGTTATCATAATATGTTTGATTGACAGAAGAAGAAATACATGTCTTTTAGTAATCAATTCGGTGGACTAATTATTTTTTTCTTTCTATTATGAATATGTATAACGTAGCAGACTTTAAGTGCGACATAGGTATAAACAGACTTTGGTGCTTGGGGTACAAGTATGGATACTTGTACCCCAAGCATTTAAAGTCTTGTCTATATCTATACTAATATTATAAAGAGGAAAGATTTGTACCTATTTTTGTATGTTTGTAATGAATAGGCTCAAAAACTACTGGACCGATTTTAATAATTCTTTCACTGTTGGGAAGCTACGTTCACCCTGACTAACATAGGCTATAGAATATTTTGAAAAAATAGGGATCCGTGCGAAGCCGGGGCGAACTGCTAGTATAATATACAATGGACAAAGTCATTATTGGGTTCCGAAGATAAAAAATAAATGTTTTGTATGTCATCCAATATATTTTAACCAAGTTAAAATTGTATAAAAAAAAGAATTTTTACGATAACTTACCAATTTCTTGAGGTGACTAATGTAACCTAACCTAGGGTGACGGCACCAATTATGGTCATTTTTTTCGTTGATCGAATTTATACACCTTTTTTCGTCTTAAATCTTTTTTTAAATCTTGCCAAATCCTCGGCCTTATGGTGGGATCTGTATTGATCTAAGCATCGGGCAGGTATTGTTATAACAACAGGCATTGTTTGATTTGTATTCGCGCCACACTTCCCCGTAACGCTAAATGGAATCTAAAAGCATGGAGCGATCGCATTGGGACGACGTTATGTATAAAAGAACCCAACAAGCAAAAAAAAAATACATATACGCGTACACTTGAACCTCTTCGGTATTTTTCGTCGGATTAAAATCTATTAGGTCTGTAGATATCAATTTTTCCTATCGTGATTTTTGTTGCCAAACTACCTACTCCGAAACGGCTATACCAATTTTTATGAAATTTTGTGTGAGGTCTGAAAATCATACATTTTTCATACCCCTAAATGTTAAGGGTGGTCCTATGCCAATATCTATGTTTCATACACCTTATGGGTGATCTAGTCCACCCCGAGGGAATTTTTAATTTTTGGACAGAATATTTAGTTTTTTGGTATGCTTCTAGATACTGAAGTACAAATGTAATAAGTAACTTAAACAACTTATTATTCGATTATTGTCCGACCTTTCTAAGTAGGTATAAAACTACAATTATTGTAAAAGTACACACACTTGGTTTAAAAGCGATCCAATTGATATGCTTAAAGACGCTGAAGCGCTCCCTTGGGCACTGTGTCTCTATATGATCAAATGAAATCAATTGAATTGGTTTGTAGACGATCAAGGCGTACCGATGGCCGCTTTAGCGTTTTAAAGTATTCCAATGAGGGCCATCGCGTGTTAGAAATCCGCTAGATGCGCTAGTGTAGAATGAGGTCCAGCTGTCATGTTCCACCAATCACAGGCCAATAGCTTGCCTCTCATTGGTGGTGCATGACAGCTAGACCTCATTCTACACTAGCGCATCTAGCGGATTTCTGACACGCGGTGGCCCTCATTGGGATCGCTTTTGAACCAATAATTACACAATGGGACAGGGTTAGAATTAACTTAAGTACATAAATACGATACTTTACAGTGATTGTAGTTTTATGTCGACTTTGGAAGGTCGAATGAACATTGAATAACAAGTTTTTAAAGTTCTTAGTTTGTTACAAAGTTGCATGTTAAGTTTATTGCGTACCAGCAATAATGATCGACCATAATCGATTATTTGCTTGATCGAGCTCTTAAGATCGATATAATATGAGCTAAAAATATTTCCTTTAATAGAATAGTGACAACTCGAAATTGATATAAGTAAATTTAAACGTCACCGCCTAGTCTTATAGAGTAACTACTTAGTTATTTGGGTTTGTGTCATTATTAGGTATTTTAAAGTGGCAATGTCTTATGGAGTTACTTAGTTAAATTTGGGTTTGTGTAATTATTAGGTAAGTATTTTAAAATGGCAATTATGTCATAGTCAGAGTTAAGTATTCGTTTTATTGTATGTACATGTTTTTCCAATTTAACCTCCTGAGAACCAGAGATTTTTTTTTGAGGAATCTCATTAAAAACTATCTAGACCTATTTGATATTGGACTAAATGTTGTCAAAAAATACATAAAAAAAATTCCGATGGGAAATCTGGATTTTCTCAATGTAGTATATATACAACATGAGTTCTGTATACCTACTATCAAAAATGTAATATATTTACGACATAAGCAGAAAAATATCAAATGATGCTATTATTTATTTACATTTGCTATATTTAAAGGTTATACATTTAATTCACAGTATATATAAAACAAATTTAAAATTAAGTAACGAGATTTATTTACTAATGTTAGTAGGTAGTCTTACAAATCACAGTCAGCAAATTGGCTTAAGTAGGTACCTACATTTTTGTATATTAAATCGCATTCAGCAGTTTTGCTTGATTATTTTCGAAAACTAGAAAATTGAATGTACTTAAATCAATTATGATAACTTCCATATAAAATAGATAGGTATAGCTTAAAGAAAGCTAAAATAAGCTGTAATAGCAATAACTTATTAAAAGTTATGTTTGCGAAATTTTATGAAACTTTTTTTTGTACTGTACGTAAATATATTATATTATATTATATTTAGCACAGCATTCGATAGTATGATTGTTGCAAATAAAATTGGTTTATCTTTTCTGTGTATCAAAATGAGCAACTAAATGTTCTGCTTTGTGGTAGCGAGAGTGACTAGCCGGTATCAGTTGAATTATAACCAATACCTACCTACCTGTCTTGCTACCAATACATACCTACTTATAGATGAAAAAATATAATAATATGACATACATTCATGACTAGTTGAATGCCTATAAATGTTTTTAGTCCTTTTAACAGCACTTTAGTCTCCTATCCTTTTTTCAAAAGATTTTATGTATGTCCTATTTGTATCGTCGAGCTTCTGTTCAAGAATTGTGTAATAGTTTTCTTGAATTCATCTTCAGTAACGTATATCTTGGGTGATGAATAGGTTTCTTTAGGGGAGAAATATTAACGGACCAAGTATTATCTGTAGTTGCCGATGATGGTACCGATATACGAGTAGTTCTTTGTTCTCGACCACCTCTGGTTCTTGCACGACCTGCAGATCGACAACCACCCGTAGGTACGGGGCCAATTCTGATTTTGACACGACTACGACTACATGTGAGTAACAGAAATAGATAAGCAAAAAGGATGTTCAGATTTTGAAAGGATTCTAGCTTCTATGACCGAAGAATTAGAAGAACCAGGGTCCGAGTTACTGATACTATCATTTCGCGTTGAGTGAACCCCTTGTGACGGGTTCTCTTAGTTGTTAAATCAGTCTCTTATTATTCTTAGATGTCTGTTATACCACAAACCGAACAAAAAAATTAAATATATGCGATTAATATAAAGTAAATCAAGTTTAAATGTCTTATGTTGTACTGTTACTACACTGGTCACCTCGTTCACACACACGTCGTTGAGAACCCGTGTATTACTGGTACGACATAAAACTTTTATTCGTGATTTCTCAGTGCTTTTGCATTGAAACTCATAAATGTAGGGAAATTAGAATAAATATAAATCTAAATAAACAAGCCGTAACTAAATTTTTGACAAAAACCACAGTACTTCATCAAAAATGTAAACATCCTTACCGCACTGACCCGGTCCTGGAGCCATCGTCCACGTAAAATGAATAATTATAAAATCTGAGCAAACTTCCGCGGCCAATCACAACTCAGTATCGCAGATAGATACTTAGACTATCCAATAAAAGTAAAAGTGCAAGCATATTTTGTTAGATGGCGGTGTAGGATATTTTTCTTTCTATGTTGTAAATATACTACAAATTCACTCAGGAGGTTAAAAATATATACCTTAATATTTTCTGTTGATTATGCGGCTACATTTTGGAATAAAACAATTATACCTTTTATTCTCCCATTATCGTAGTATACTGAGCTTAGTGCTATCGTCTTTACTGCGGTCCTTTTATAATGTAAAAGCGCTATAAAAGCATTTTTCAAAACTCACCCCCTAAGGGGGTAAAACGGAGGCGCAGACGAAGTCGCGGGCAAAAGCAAGCCCGTTATTGTTTTCCAATGTGTTTTTTTTTTTATCTTAATTTTGAAATAGTGTGCTTTAGCATTGCTGAATATTGCTGTATACCTAAAATCACTTTAGCGTTAGACTATTATCAGCTCAGTCGTGCTACGATTATGGAAACTGTAAAGAATCCGAAACGTCAGCAAATAAAATAAAATAAAAATACGCGAGTTAAATCCGTTAATAGTTGTTTCATTCCAATGTGTAATAACCGCGAAGGCATCAGAAATTATTATTGCTGGTTATGTTCGGCATAGAGCCGACCAGCTGGTACAATCAGACCGTGACTGGGAATAGACCACAGCTTCGCACTATTGCCGGGGAGGGTGACTCCGCAAATGTTGAAAATATACAATATACAAAATCCTTACTAATATTATAACCGCGAAAGTTGGTAAGCATTTATGAAAGTCTGGATGTCTGGATGTAAGTATGTTTGTTACTCATTGGAATGAAACAACTATTAACGGATTTAACTCGCGTATTTTTATTTAATTTTATTTGCTGACGTTTCGTAGCGTTAGACTATTGTCAGCTCAGTCGTGCTTCGATTATGGAAACTGTAAAGAATCCGAAAAGTTGTTTCATTAAAATGCAATGGAAATTATTATGTTTGTTACTCTTTCACGCAATAACTAATGATTAGATTTTGATATATAACCAAAGGATAGATTTTTAATAAACCACACATTTACACATAGGCTATAATTTATTTAGGTATTGTGTAAAGTAGGTACTAATCATGCGCAGACGAAGTCGCGGGCAAACCTAATATGATTAATATTTCATTTTATACATCAGTCAATTTATTATTTTCTAAAAAAAAACGTGGTACAACCATTATTCGAAGAAAATTGAAAATGTCGTCCTACTGTATTTGTGTCACTGTGACTACTTACTACGCCATCTATTGTCGAGTAGAAAAAAACTTACTAAGAACTATCACTAATATTATTTCAATTCTAAAAATGTACTCACGACATCTTCTTTTACGTTTTGTTTTTACATAAGATCTGGTACAAAAATATATTGAAGTTTATTCTTAATGCATTTTTGTATCAGAGAGGTAGGTACCGCCATCTATCGAGGGGTAAGGAGAGTTGCTTCGACGCTTGTAGGCTAAGTACTTACCTTAGAATTCGCGCAAAACCTACGCGCCTACGATACGAGTATTTAATATAAGGACATTTTGAGAGATGGCATTGCAAAACACTATGATAAGAATGTACCTAATCTGTTAATTAAAAAGAACTTGAAATCGGTCCCCTAATCTATACTAATATTATAAAGCTAAAGAGTTTGTTTGTTTGAACGGGCTAATCTCAGGAACTACTGTTTCGAATTTAAAAAATATTTTTTTGTTGGGTAGACCATTTATCGAGGAAGGCTTTAGGCTATATAACATCACGCTGCGACCAATAGGAGCGAAGAAACAGTAGAAAATGTGTAAAAAACGGGGAAAATATGAAATAAAATATGAAAATATATAATGAAGAAGTGACAGTTAGAAGACTTTGACAGATCTGTGACGGAACAATCGGACGGGCAGGACGACGTCTGCCGGGGCCGCTAATTAAAAATATATATGGACATAATAATTTCGAATTCCTTCGCGGTTATTACACATTGGAATGAAACAACTATTAACGGATTTAAGTAGCGTTTTTTTATTTTATTTTAACTGTATAAATCACTTTAGCGTTAGACTATTGTCAGCTCAGTCGTGGTAAGATTATGGAAACTGTAAAGAATCCGAAACTAAGGAAAAAAAATAAAAACTTTCTTTTTCTGAAAAATCTTTACCCCCATATTATAAGGGCCTCCAAAAAATTTTTTTATGCGGGGCCCCGACAAGGCACGCTACGCCACTGATGTAAATAGTTGAAATAGGTACTTCAAAATTGAATTTAAGTAGGTATATGAAACTGAATGTCGAGCGACATTTTTTTCATTCCAAAAGGTACGTAAGTTCGTTCAATTAATTCAGGTACATTTTGTTATCTATAACCAACTTCTAGATCAATTAAAAAACAGAGGTGATTGAACTCCTAATTATTTGTGTTAAAACACTTATATAAGCAGTACCTGCATGAATGAGCGTAAAAAATAGTAATCAACATACAAAAATTCATGTCACACCAAACACGGGCGACTTAGTTACAGAGAAGGAATTTCAATTAACCAACCGCCTTCCCATATACACAAGATCAAAGTTTCAAGATACCTTGTATAGCACATATCACCTTTAAGCTATTCGCAGTTTTAAATGGTATACCACTTTTGCGCCGCGAACGCTTTAAAGCAAAACAGCGTAAGTTAATACGACTTTATTATAAGGATACGCCGTTTCCTTGCGACAAGGATGTGTGTTCTCGTTTAAAAATGGTATACTACTTTTAAAGTTACATTGCTTTAATTCTAAAACGTTACAAGTGTGTCTGAGATGTCGGAATAGATAATGCGTTTTAGACATTTATGCTTTGTTTTCGAAAGCGAATAACTTTCGATTGCGATGTTGCTTTTACAACATTTTAATGGTTTGGTATTCGCAATTTTGTAATTTGTTCGCTTTTACTCGGAAAGCGCTAAACGTACAAGATTTCCTAAGTTTATAACTTTTAAGTAGATATAGTGTAGTAAGACAAAAAACGAAAAAACCTTGAAACTCGCCAAAAACCTACTAAATGGATATTTAAGAACCTTCCAAGAAATAGGTATAAACATTACGGTACCCCGCTATAATATTTTTAGATTGATTAGGTATTTATAACTAGAAACTGTAAAAATCTTAGAGGAATTAGGTAATTAATTTTTCTGTCCTCCGGCCGGAAAGCGCCAGCTTTGTGGCCGCTGCGCTAAATGAAATTGCCGCTTTCTGGTTTCGTCGAACAGAAAAATAGTATACTGACCTCGGCCAGTAAAATAAAAAAGGCTCAGATCACATGTAATTGTCGTCCGAGGCGAAGCCGAGGTTGACAAATTTTTTTTATTTTACTGGCCTAGTTGCGTAATGTACTATATTATATATAATATATACTTAGTCCTGTACATGTGGAACTATCGTCAGCTAATCGAGCTACGAATAAGGTACTTAACTGTAAACTTTTAGAAACGTCAGAAAAAAACAATACGTGAGTCAAATGTGTTCTTCAATTCCAATAAGTAGTTTAAGTAAGTACCTAACTATAGGTACATTTGAAATAACATAATAAAAAACTGACGCTTTTATTTATTTCATAGGTTTCACGTTTAAACTAAATATTTATTGGAATGAAACAACTTTTAACGGATTTAACTCGCGTATTTTTATTTTATTTTATTAGCTGACGTTTCGGATTCTTTACAGTTTCCATAATCGTAGCACGACTGAGCTGACAATAGTCTAACGCTAAAGTGATTTATACAGTTATGCAAAATTACCTTATATTTAAATTACAAATTTTGAAAAACTACCCTATTCTGAATTATGAAATACTAATGTTACTTTTTACGCAAAAAAATTTACTATTATACATTACAATTAAAACCTAAGAGTAACGCCCCCTGCGTTACTCTTCTCGCGAAGGCATCAGAAAAAAATAATAAATATTTGTTTATAAATGTAGCTATAAATGACGTATATCTAATACACCTTGCAAATAACAATATGTAATATAATATTTGAAATAAGTAGCTGTTAGATTCTACAAACAAGATTATGACCAAGGTGAAAATATTTAAGAGATAACAGCTGACTGATAAGCGTGAAAAACAATTGATAACGATTAATAAGACCCCACACGATACTTCTGACATGATTAATGAATCTATACTAATATTATAAAGCTGAAGAGTTTGTTTGTTTGTTTGTTTGAACGCACTAATCTCAGGAACTACTGGTTCGAATTCAAAAAATCTTTTTTTGTTGGATAGACCATTTATCGAGGAAGGCTTTTGGCTATATAACATCACGCTGCGACCAATAGGAGCGAAGAAACAGTGGAAAATGTGTAAAAAACGGGGAATATATGAAGCCTTATGAAGAAGCGACAGAAGACTTTGACAGATCTTTGACGAAACAATCGGACGGGCAGGATGACGTCTGCCGGGGCCGCTAGTTACTAACTATAATTAAAAACAAGGGATTAAAAGAACTTACCTGTAAGTGAAGTTCTATCTAAATTGTATGACAATAGGTACTCGTAAAACTATGTTACTTCAACACTAAGTAACTTTGCCCAACCTAATTTGCAATGTGTTTCTTATGACACAAATAAATGTATGTTGTATTTATATATATTAAGTATTTCATAATTATGTTATAATGTCTAAATACACCGACTTCATAATAGGAGCTTGTAAAAGCCTAAATAACAAATATATAAGTAGATTTTTGTTTTTGATTTTAGATTTCTAGGTCAAGTTTAAAGCACTAAAAGCATAATGACAAGTGTGATTAGTGTTAAGATAGCGAGAGGGTTCTGTCAATATATTGTATACTAGCTGTCCGTCCCGGCTTCGCACGGATCATCTTATTTACAGCCTATGTCACTCGGGAACAGTGTAGCTTCCCAACAGTGTAAGAATTTTTGAAATCGGTCCATCCGTTTTGGAGCCTATTCAATCCAAACAAACAAACAAACCTTTCCTCTTTATAATATTAGTATACTTAGATATATTAGCAGAGGACAGTGGTCTCTGTCTACCCTCGAGATCGAGAAACTATTGCGTGAGTAAGTATACTTATGTTATGTATTAATTATATGACTGTCTAGCGGAGGTGGTTAGATATTCTAGGCTGTTAGTAGGAAACTTGATTAAGAACCGGTCCAGAATCTAGTATTCTAGACCTGCCCTAACTAGGCAAAGTACTTTATTCGCAGAAAATTTAATTATAAAGCCGATTGCAGAAATATCGATATATTGGACAAATCCCGTATGTATATAAATTAAAAAAAATGAGTACAAATGGTGTATCTCTTGTTATTCATGGAAATCTTGAAGGATATTTTTTGTCGAGATAAACTTCTTTTAGTAAAGTTACCTTTCAAATAAAAAAAAATGAATCAAAATCGGTTCATCCGCTCGGGAGCTGCGATGCCGCAGACAAACAGACAGACAATCTCTTTGTTTTTGAACAACTTGAAATCAAACTACTAAAGTGTACAAAAACTATTTGATTTTTAGTAACATAGGTAATTAGTTTTTCTGTCCTCCGGCCGGAAAGCGCCAACTTCCTGGCCGCTGCGCTAAATGAAATTGCCGCTTTCTGGCTTCGTCGAACAGAAAAATAGTATACTGACCTCGGCCAGTAAAATAAAAAAGCCTCAGATCACATTTTTGTCAACCTCGGCTTCGCCTCGGACGACAATTACATGTGATCTGAGACATTTTTTATTTTACTGGCCTAGGTGTGTAATGTACTATTAAAGCCCCGACGAAAAAACGAAGGGGTAATAAGTATGTAAGTGTGTAGTGGACTATAATACCCCGTCATTTTTCATTTACTTATAGAGAATACCTCAAGCTCAAGGCACTAAGTCAACTATTGTACACTTGCATATAAGTTTTATGCATTCTGTACTAATATTATAAAGAGGAAAGGTTTGTTTGTTTGTTTATTCGGATTGAATAGGCTCCAGAACGGAAGGACCGATTTCATAAAATATTTCACTGTAGGAAAGCTACACTATTCCCGAGTGACATAGGCTATAAAAAAGATGATCCGTGCGAAGCCGGGGCGGACAGCTTGTAAAATATAAATAAGATGACGTATAGCACGCGCAAGTTTATCGCTTTACTTAAGTGATACAGAGAAATATCTGATTAAAACTGGTGCCAACCAAAAACAAAATTAGGCGTAGTCGATAATATTTACAATTGAAAACAATACGCATTTTGTTATCTTTCTATTTGTTCAGATCTTAAGTGTGTTAGGTATGACACACAACGATCTACGCTATATTTGAAAAATATTTTTGATCACACTCGTCATGGGGATCTTAACACCGCCTTTATATAAAAAGCATGACGGCAGTTTTTTTTCCCATCAAGTAGGTAAATCAAAAATTATTGGACACGCATTTTTTCTTTTCTCGAACTACAAAGATAAGCGCTTCAAAAGTTTAGGGAGTACGTACCGTAACTTTATGGTATAAATTGTACCATAACGTGACGTCACGTGCCCTTACTCCCGAACTTTAGAGGCACTGGGGTGGATCTTCGAGCGTTTGAAACGCCGTCATTGTAATCTCGGACTATTTTAAAGAACATCAACTAACTTCTGCCCGCGACTTCGTCCGCGTGGAACTCCTCCTTTTTTAAAGTCGGTTAAAAAGCAGCCTATGTCCTTTCTCAGGCTCCAGACTTTCTTTGTACCAAATTTCATTTAAATCGGTCCAGTAGCTTTAGCGTGAAAACGTAACAGACAGACAGAGTTACTTTCGCATTTATAATATTAGTATAGATTAGTAGAGATAGTAGATAATTATGAGTAAAAAAATAAGTGAAATTATTACCTCGTACAGGTGCAAATACTGTTTCTATTGATATTTAATAATATTATTTGCAACTATTATAGATATGACTAGAGACGACAATAACTCTCAAACGAATGATCCGCCCACATATTTTTGACATTTTTTGTTAAATTAAGAAAAAAAAAACATGTCCTATATTTTTAAGTAATCTAAGTGAAGAACTAAATAAAATTTCCACTTCTTTACCCAGTTAACGATCCTATTATCACATTAATTGTAAGGTTACGCTAGTAAATTTTTAAAAGTGTTTCGCTGAGCGCTTTGGGTAGAGTCAATTCCTTTAATTATCGAAAGCAAACATCGATATCGGCACAACCCTATCAACGTAACGAAGGATGTTTACTTTACATTTACTGTTTGCATTTCCTACAATAAAATACTTAAGTCTAATACTAGAAACATAGGTTATATTATACATGGCCTGGGCGGTCATTCCAGAAGCATTAGCGATATAGGTCACCTTATTGACTACCGTACAATGTTGGTTTCCCGAAATATAGCCCTAGCCAGCCCTCATCTTAGAAATAGATAAATTGTTCTGTTTTTTCTCTGTACCCTATGATAATAACCGTTGCATGATAGGAAAAACTTATTGGTATTGAAATTTCAGTAACTTCTATTGATATCATAATTTCTAATGCTATCGCGATTATTACATGTTAGAATGAAACAATTATAACGGCTATGAATATGGAAACTGTACAGTTTTTGAAATATCAACAAATAAAATAAAATCCGTTATAGTTGTTTCATTCTATGACCATTCTCAACGAAAGTGTTTATTTGAATCAAATAATATCGATACGTCTTGACACTAAATTATATCTGTACATTTCTATAACGAAAAATAAAATATTTTAAATTTTAGTGGTGTTGCGTATTGTCGTAGTTTATCAGACGTCGAATAAAACAAAATAAGACTTAATATTTTTATTTTAATGATATGTACCTAGACAAACGTAGAAAACATCGAAACCCAAAAACTTGAACCCTATATACTATAACTATATTTTTTTACCTTATCAAATAATTTACAATCGATCACTGAGACCTCCATTCGCACTTTGTCAACCGACGAAAAAACAGGAGAGCATTCTCAAGTCGACAAGGCGACGCGTATTTTTACCTAGCTTACATCATGGCCAGGTTATCAATCTGCCAACTGTCACTACCTAAAGTGAAAACCTCAAAACCGCCACTTGTGATAACAAAAATGGTATTCTATAAGACGGGCCTCTCACTACCGAGTAGAGTGGCAAAGAAGACGGACACATCTCGAAATCTGTCGTGTTAGTGAGTGTTTAAATACAAGTGTATAAATAAGTGTGAGTATTTTTATTGATGTGTTAAAAAACGGTTTTTAAACGCATGTGGTTAATGATCATTTGAGCCATTTCCGATCTGTCAATGTTGACAAATCATTTCTTCTTGTCTACAAATAATGAGAAAAAGTGCGGCTTAATGTTTTCTGATGATTCCGCTGTTATTACTCATTGGAATGACACTGTATAACGGATTTAACTCGCGTATTTTAATTTTGTGATGGCGTTTTAAAAACTTTACCGTTAGTGATAAACAGATTATCGTTAGCTCTGTCTGCTACGATTATGGGAACTGTAAAGTTTTCGATACGTCAGCAGAAAATTAACATACACTAGTTAAAGCCGTAATAATTATTTTATTTTGTAACTAGCGGTCATTTAAAAAATATAGAAGTCCAAACACATCTGATATAACGTCTTCAAAATTTGTAGTCTAATAACTATAAATTGTTTTTGATTAAATATGGTTTAAGACACGTAAAAATAATGACCTGAGCAAATTTATAAAATGTGATCCACTGCTAGCCTGAAGATATATATTATATACTAGTTGTCCGCCCCGGCTTCGCACGGATCCCTTTTTTTTATAGCCTATGTCACTCGGGAATAGTGTAGCTTTCCAACAGTGAAAGAATTTTTCAAATCGGTCCAGCCGTTTTGGAGCCTATTCGATCCAAACAAACAAACAAACAAAAAAACCTATCCTCTTTATAATATTAGTATAGATATAGATAATTGGTACAATCCCTTTGACTTGTGCATGGAAAATATTCAACAATTTATTATATACGTGTATCTTTATCTCTATTGCCCTTTATATATCTACCAAAGAAAAGTGGTACATACACACGCACATTCACGCCGCTATGAGCGCCTGACTACGGGGTTGCGGGTTCGAATCCCGCTAGGGGTAGAATTTAAATCAAATTTACGCATGTTTATCAGATATCGTGTAGTTTAGGATTAGATTGATTGCTGTCTCTAAAAATGTTTATTTATTATAATGAAACAACTAAGTATAACGGATGCACCTTGCGTATTTTATTTTATTAAAGTTTAAGAAATTCTAGACTATCGTCAGCTCAGTCGTGCTACGAATATGGGAACTGTAAGGTTTCCGAAACGTATAAAATACGTAAGTTAAATCCGTTATAGTTGTTTTATTCCAAAGTGTAATAACTGCAAAGGCATCAGAAATTATTATATTTATTTATTCAATTTATCCTCGCAGAGGTAGCCCAGGATCATACAACTTGACATACAAAGTAGCAAAGGGTTTCAATCCCTACTATCCCTACTAATATTATAAATGCGAAAGTAACTCTGTCTGTCTGTCTGTCTGTCTGTCTGTTACGCTTTCACGCTAAAACTACTGGACCGATTTAAATGAAATTTGGTACAAAGAAAGTCTGGAGCCTGAGAAAGGACATAGGCTACTTTTTAACCGACTGCAAAAAAGGAGGAGTTCTACGTGGACGAAGTCGCGGGCAGAAGCTAGTAATCTATAAAAAGCTCTATACTGAAAAACTTTGTGCCGTAAGATTTTTAGGGTTCCGTTCATAGGATCACTCCGTTGTTTATATATAGGTCTCGCCCTCAAAATGACCCAATTGTAAATACTTCTAAATAGGTAATGCATTACATCTTTATTAATATTATAAAGAGGAAAGATCTATACTTAATATTATAAAGAGGAAAGATTTGTACCTATTTTTGTATGTTTGTAATGAATAGGCTCAAAAACTACTGGACCGATTTTAATAATTCTTTCACTGTTAGGAAGCTACGTTCACCCTGACTAACATAGGCTATAGAATATTTTGAAAAAAATAGGGATCCGTGCGAAGCCGGGGCGAACCGCTAGTATTATATATACTTAACGAATTTCTTTATGATTGTTTTAGAGTAGACTGTAGTAGATTATAGTTACCAAGCAATGCACTAAAAATATTATTATTTTTATACATATTTTATGGCAATGTTTTCAAGTTTCGATGATAAACAAATATTATTATCAAACGAGGGGAAAGGTTAAAAAACAGATTAATGATCATACGGTTCATAGGCTTTCAGTTACAAGCAAAAGAGAACCTAAGTTCCTGTTAATAAGAATGATTTCTAACTGATGCCATAGCTCTATATATTAGCGCTATGTTATTGTCAATATATACGTCATAGTGTCCTTTTATATGTAAATGAAAACAGTATGACGTGTTTGTCCCGTTTAATTCGCACATAGCATACGCACGTTGACCTACGCACTATTATTCTATATTAAATAAACACTAAGTAAATATTAATGTTAATCGTTCAATTATTACGTAACGTGGGGAGAGGGGGGTCTTGTTACGTAACATTCAGGAATGAGGAGGGGGTTCAAAAATGGTGAAAAATTGCGTTAGGTACGAAATACTTGAACCTTATGATGTCTCTTTATAATATTAGTGTAAAGTTCATAGTCTATAGAGCAGGGACTTTAGAGATAACTTAGTTTGGGATAAAACCCGACTGGACATCATAATGTCTTATGTTACATTCTATTTTGTTTGTATTTTCTTTTTTAAGTATGTAAGCTTAAATTGCATAAATTGATTTCGAATAAATAACTGTTGATTGTTTTTGCGATGTTACTTCTCAGAAATAATGGTCCTTCTGAAGCGCCTACAGATCGGTACCTATACATCGGTACATGTGACGTGTAAAAGTACGTAATTTTATTTTTATGCTAAAGTTATTGTTTATTTTAGATCCAAAACATGGACGTGGAGAACGCAAACTGCAAAAAGCACATATCAGAATGTGCTGATATGGAGATATTACCTATAGAACGACCCATCAAAGTTGACACGTAAGTATCAATAACAATCTGTTCAAATGTAGCAATATTGAAGAATTGTTCTCGAGAAATTTCCGATAATAAATGCAGAAATTCCTAAACAATCGAGAATATTAAAAACTAGCTGTCCGCCCCGGCTTCGCACTGATCATCTTTTTTTTATAGCCTATGTCACTCGGGAATAGTGTAGCTTCCCAACAGTGAAAGAATTTTTGAAATCGGTCCAGCCGTTCTGGAGCCTATTCGATCCAAACAAACAAACCTTTCCTCTTCATAATATTAGTATAGATTAGCTTCTGTCGCGCGTTTGGTCCGTACACGATAAGCACCCCCGTTTTACCCCATTAGGGGGTGAATTTTTAAAAACCCTTTCGTAGCCCCCTCCGTTATAAAGGAACCCCTGTGCAAAATAAGTTTCTAACCCTTATAGTTTACGCCCTGCTTTGATATGTCGGTCATTAAGTCAGCTTCTCCTATCCCTACTTATATAATATTATAAAAATGCGAAAGTAACTCTGTCTGTCTGTTACGCTTTCACGCTAAAACTACTGGACCGATTTTGATGAAATTTGCTACAAAGAAAGTCTGGAGCCTGAGACAGGACATAGGCTACTTTTAAACCGACTGCAAAAAAGGAGGAGTTCCACGCGGACGAAGTCGCGGGCAGAAGCTAGTTAGATATTGGTATAGATTTCTGACACTTTTGCAGTAGTAATACATTGGAATGAAACAAATAAGTATAACGGATTTAACTCGCGTATTTTTTTTCTGTATGCCTAGGGTCTGAAAACTTTACAGTTCCCTATATTCGTAGCCGACTGTTAGTCTATAGACGTCATTAATTTCATGTAGGGTTGCCATCCGTCCGGGTTTCCCCGGATATGTCCTAGTTTATAGGGCATGTTAACATGTCCGGATTCTGGGTTCCAAAATCCGGAGATTTCACGCGGTTTGTCCGGGTTTCAAATTAAGAGATGGCAACCCTAACTTCATGTC
Source organism: Polylopha cassiicola (assembly GCA_038024825.1). Classification (NCBI taxonomy): domain Eukaryota; kingdom Metazoa; phylum Arthropoda; class Insecta; order Lepidoptera; family Tortricidae; genus Polylopha; species Polylopha cassiicola. The sequence continues at coordinate 4,942,820 of CP149044.1, read as the reverse complement.
AATATTCTAAGTAACTATTATAACTTTCAGTGAAATCACGGGACTGGATATTCTCCTCCAGGAGTTGCATCGTATGTTTTCCCGGGACCACGTTAATGTTCAGGATGTTCAGAAACTGATGCTGGGCTACAAGTCCAACCCTAAGGACTGGAAGAAATATGCCAAGTTCGATCGCTACCGGTAAGATACTTTTTATTTAAGGTTTATTTAGACTGGTAGAGAATGCGCTCAAGGCATTAAGCCCGCCTTTTGTACACTTACTTCTGTTAAGTTTTGTGCAATAAATATATAAGCACTAGCTTCTGCCCGCGACTTCGTCCGCGTGGTAGGTACTCCTCCTTTTTTGCAGTCGGTTAAAAAGTAGCCTATGTCCTTTCTCAGGCTCCAGACTTTCTTTGTACCAAATTTCATTTAAATCGGTCCAGTAGTTTTAGCGTGAAAGTGTAACAGACAGACAGACAGACAGACAGACAGAGTTACTTTCGCATTTATAATATTAGTAGGGATATAAGATATTATTTATAGATACGTGAATATGCTATGTAGATAACTCTAGTACTCAGATAATAGGTACGGAGGAAGGTAATAGGTACTAAGGTCACACCTATTTGCAATTTCAGATGATAATTCTAAATAGATTTAAAAAGCGATCCGCCCTTGCTACGCATGGTGCTATAAACCTTCCTCTTGAATTAGAATAAAACGCTTAAAAGTACCTACTTTGCGTCGTTGTAATGATCTATACTTATACTATATACTATAATTACTATATAATTAATATTATAAAGAGGAAAGATTTGTATTTTTGTATGTTTGTAATGAATAGGCTCCGAAACTACTGGACCGATTTCAAAAATTCTTTCACCTTTGGAAAGCTACATTATCCCCGAGTAACATAGGCTATATAATATCACGCTAGGTCTTATAGTTGCGGAGCAGTAACCGAAAATGTTTCAAAAACGGGGGAAAAGTATCGTTTCTGAGGCCTTAAAAAAATCTTAAGTCCCCCCGTGCGAAGCCGGGACGGGCCGCTAGTTTAACTATAAATAGGGACGAACAGACAGCGACAGCGACTGTTTTATATTAAGTACCTAGTGATTTTAATAACATAATACTCTCTGTTAAAGATACAACGATAAATAACAAGTTTTCTTTTAAAATACCAACTTATCAGTAAAAATCACTCACAATTTTATAATACTTATCAGTTATTAACAGCACATCGAGATATTTGGCATAGAAACTTCTTTTTTTAATCTTATCGTAGATTTATGCGAAATCAACACGCCCCCTGTTTGCGTAACTCACTTGGTTTAGAATCAATCCTAATTGGTTTGCTTTATGCTCAATTGGTTACATTCATATTACTTAGTGCCTTATATTTAAACCAATTAAATTGAATTAATTAGAGGACTATTTAGCGAAGCGGTCGCAGCTACAATAAAAAATAGCAAAGGGTTAGTTTGTATACAGCGATGTGACGTCAGACAACTAGATCGCGTTTAATAGATAAATAGGAAAATTTAGGTCCCTTACGTTATAATATATAGCCTATAATATGTTATTCTGATGTATAAGCTATGTTATTATAAAGTTTTATCAATATCCTTTGAGTAGTTTTCGCGTGAAAGTGGAACTAACATACACCCATCTTTACATATCATACACTAGCGGCCCCGGCAGACGTCGTCCTGCCCGTCCGATTGTTTCGTCAAAGATTTGTCATAATCTTCTAACTGTCACTTAATGAATAGTAATTCTTCATAAGACTTCATATTTTCCCCGTTTTTTACACATTTTCCACTGTTTCTTTGCTCCTATTGGTCGCAGCGTGATGTTATATAGCCTAAAGCCTTCCTCGATAAATGGTCTATCCAACAAAAAAATAATTTTTGAGTTCGAACCAGTAGTTCCTGAGATTAGCGCGTTCAAACAAACAAACTCTTCAGCTTTATAATATTAGTATAGATTCTTACAAACTTTCGCGTTTATAATATTAGTAAGATAAGGATATAGGTATATTACCTTCGACTTTTCGGATCATCAACATCAAATTAACCGGAAGAAGTCCATTGCTCGACATAGGTCTCACCCAACGATGACCACATCATGATTCAAATTACGTTTCGGATACGACGTTGCAACCATCGTCGCATAGTACGACTCAGTACCTACCTTAAAATTTAAGGTACCTACTGAGTCGTTCTTTGTGACCACGTGCGTGCAGTGGAGGGAGCATAAGTATGGCGCTAGGGTAGACATTGAATACATTACTGACACTGTGCCTTATGGAATGCACGCCCTTACCTTAAATTATCTTTCAGGTACACTAGAAATCTGGTTGATTCCGGTAACGGCGCGTTTAACGTGATGATACTGTGTTGGGGGGAGGCACACGCGTCCTCCATCCACGACCATGCTGACTCCCACTGCTTTATGAAGATGCTTAAAGGAAACCTAGAGGAAGTTAGGTGAGCCTTCAAAATATTCAGCAGCACTAAATATGGCATGAAGCATTTATCCCTGCTAATATTATAAATGCGAAAGTTGCTCCGTCTGTCTGTCTGTTACGCTAAAACTACTGCACCGATTTAAATGAAATTTGGTACAAAGAAAGTCTGGAGCCTGAGAAAGGACATAGGCTACTTTTTAACCGACTTCAAAAAAGGAGAAGTTCCACGCGGACGAAGTCGCGGGCAGAAGCTATATTATAAATGCGAAAGTAGCTCTGTCTGTCTGTCTGTTACGCTTTCACGTTAAAACTACTGCACCGATTTAAATGAAATTTGGTACAAAGAAAGTCTCGAGCCTGAGAAAGGACATAGGCTACTTTTTAACCGACTGCAAAAAAGGAGTTCCACGCGAATGAAGTCGCGTCCAGTAGCGTGAAAGCGTAACAGACAGACAGACGGAGTTACTTTCGCATTTATAATATTAGTATGGGATGGCTGATGTCATGTTATATTTAAGTTACTCGTATGTGACCAGAATGTTTTGACCTTTGTTATCATTGTTAAGAAACAATATCGAGAATAAACTAGTAAAATGGTCGTAACGAGGTCAAAATACACGCATTACGAAGTAATAAAGCTATGGATATACATTTATAATGAATGTTTTAGAACAACAAACAGCACTTACCCGCTATTTATAGAATTATAGACGAACAAAAGAAAATAGATATTTCGGACCCAAAAGGTGATTCAATTTTTTTTTTTAGATTATTAATTACTAGCTGTGCCCGCGACTTTGTCCCCGTGGAATAGTAATTCTTCATAAGGCTTTATATTTTCCCCGTTTTTTACACATTTTCGACTGTTTCTTCGCTTCTATTGGTCGCAGCGTGATGTTATATAGCCTAAAGCCTTCCTCGATAAATGGTCTATCCAACAAAAAAAGATTTTTTGAATTCGAACCTGTAGTTCCTGAGATTAGCGCGTTCAAACAAACAAACACTTCAGCTTTATAATATTAGTATAGTATAGATTGATTGAACAGGGTTGAACCGTAGACAGTTGGACAGACATGCTAGGCCCCTTATTTATTTTTTTAATTTGTTTATATAGCGGCAACGGAAGTAGCTACATACATCGTCTGTAAAATTTTAACACGCTAACTATCACGGTTCATGAGATACAGCCTGATGATAGACGGACGGACAGTCTCAGTGATACGGTCCCGTTTTACCTTTTGGATACAGAACCCTAAAAAATGCAAATATCCTTATGCTTTCGCCTGCGTACTTTAGATTTGAACCTGTTGAAGTCAATCGTTCGTCAAAACATGTAATAGAGAAGATGTTGCATACTCCTTGCTGTGTGTATATAGTTTTATAGTTTTACAGTTTTATAGTTTTTTTTTTAGTTTTTTATAAATCGATTGTTTTCTATTGTCACTTAGTTAAAGTTTGATTTGGTTAAGTTGTATTGTGATATTGTGTTGTATTGTGTTTGTAAAGTTACCTATTAAATAATATTATGTACATCGAGTCTAAAATAAGAAAACCCCGTTATCAATAGCACTGAGATAAGTACTTTTCCTACTGAATGATCGATCACTGTTATATGTACGTATAAGAGTTGTTTATAACCAGACAATCTTGAAATCCTAACTAATATTATAAATGCGAAAGTAACTCTGTCTGTCTGTCTGTTACGCTTTCACGCTAAAACTACTGGACCGATTTAAATGAAATTTGGTACACAGATAGTCTAGAGCCTGAGAAAGAACATAGGCTACTTTTTAACCGACTGCAAAAAAGGAGGAGTTCTACGCGGATGAAGTCGCGGGCAGAAGCTAGTTACATATAAATTTAGCACTTTGCTTTTGGCTTGACATTTGAATATTTTTATGTAAATTGTGAAATAAAAAAAATCTATGTCCAACAAATAATATATCGCAGATATGCATGAAAAAAAAACAAAGATACTTAGTATTGACCTTAACAAAATACTCACCCACGCTTACAAATATATAACTTAACTTCCTCTTAATATTTGAAATCTGCAATATTCTACGATAAAAATGTGAAATGGCCAAAATATTCATATGTATCATAAATATTTGCTTGTACAATAGAAAATGCAATGGTCTCTCCTGAGTATGACCGTTAATATACCTATTTTCCCTATTAGATTTAGACCTAATATTTATCTGTGGTTAAATATCCACACACTCATACCGCACTTAAATGTTTATTGTTGTTATTAATTATGATATTAGTAATAATTAAGATACTCAAACTAATTGTAAATGAACATTACCAAGTTCCACTGTAAACTAATTGCTCAGTTGATAATAAGTAATTGCTTCTCTTCTCTCATATAACTATTCTGTAACAAATGGACTTATATAGGCACTAAGTATTTAGGTAGGTAGGTACTAGCGGCCCCGGCAGACGTCGTCCTGCCCGTCCGATTGTTTCGTCAAAGTTCTGTCAAAGTCTTCTGTCACTTCTTCATAAGGCTTCATATTTTCCCCGTTTTTTACACATTTTCCACTGTTTCTTCGCTCCTATTGGTCACAGCGTGATGTTATATAGCCTAAAGCCTTCCTCGATAAATGGTCTATCCACCAAAAAAATATTTTTTGAATTCGAACCAGTAGTTCCTGAGATTAGCGCATTCAAACAAACAAACAAACAAACTCTTCAGCTTTATAATATTATAGTATATAGTATAGATATTATGTACCGTAAAATGGGGTTACTTTGAGTCCTGGGGTTACTTTGATAAAAACTTCTTTTCTTACTAAAACTGGGAGTAGTACTATTTCTGAACGCATTTATTACATTTTTATTTTACATTTAACAGCATCGATAGACACTACAACCATGTGAATTATTGTAGCGCGATCGTGCTTCTGGTTTGATAGTAAAAAAATAAAAAACATAAGAAGTTGTTTTTGGTTATTTTCATACCATGAATAACTTCTGAAGTAGTCGTTAAACTATAGTAAAAACATTTTTTTTACTAATTTTGCTATATCAGAAATGTATCAATCTATAATAATCAATTTCATCAAAAACGATAACCTTTACGACTATTTTATTTCGGCGGTATTTACGGCTAGGGGTGTCTCTGATCACTACTACGGGGCTACATTGATCAACTGATCTGTATTATTTCGTACTAGTAAAATGTGTTAATCCTTTCAATTATCTACTTAAAATAGGCTGATCGATCATTTATACTTCATTGGTAATAAGACCTGACCATAATTATTAGTTAAAATTGACTGAAACCATTCTGAAAAATAAATAAATAATTTCTATAAAAATACTGTGTAAAATTATCAAATAATGCTATTTAAGTATAATATATGGCAAAATAGCACAGCACAAGCATAAGAGATAGAAGTTAAGGGCATACGAACAAATTATTTAAAACAAAATAAATCATTCTAAAAATGCTCTTATTTTTCCTTTGTCAAAGTAACCCCAACCAGATAAAAATCATTCTAAATTCCAAACCTGTGGACGGATTAATTTGGTTTCTTCGGCTGATTTACTCTATATCAGGGATACTATCGAACCCCATAATAAAAAGAGGGGGTATCAAAGTAACCCCAATCCCTACTAATATTATAAATGCGTTAGTAACTCTGTCTGTCTGTCTGTCTGTCTGTCTGTCTGTCTGTTGCTCTTTCACGCCTAAACGGCTGAACGGATTTTGATGAAATTTGGTACAAAGAAAGTCTGGAGCCTGGGAAAGGACATAGGCTATATTATATTCCGAAATTCTATCCCTAAGGGGTTAAAAATGGGGTGCAAAGTTTGTATGCAACAACGTGATTCCTTGGTCCGATCTATTTCAAATTTTACATAAACATTCTTTAACAGAATTGATGGAGTACGTGTTTCGTATTTTATTGAAATTCACCCCCTAATGGGGTTAAAAGGGAGATTTTCTTCCAAATTGATATGAATACTACTTAGTGCTTTTGATTTTGACACATATTTAAAAAGTATAATGTAGGTATGCATAGCAACGGTTGCTAATGTCATTCCTGACATTAAATAAATACCCAAACTGTTACGTGTATGATTTCTTCAGTGTTAACGAAAATGGCATTATTATGTAATATCCCGTGGATCGTGTAATGAGGACTATTTAATAATATTCCTGAGTAAGCAGACCCCGTTTAACTTGCGAGGGGAAACTGGTGTCATTACGCAGAGAAATAGAAGTGTTCTTCGCGACCAAAGCTGACATATATAAAAAAGCCATGATAACAGAGGTGACGGAATGGGACAAGACGGAGGTAAAGCAAGCTCGCACGAGCTCCTGACTGAGAAAATGACCCTGAACGTATCCTCAAGACCGAGTGAGCTTATAAGGAGTATGCTTTGCGAGATTATCTCATTACAGGCAATGAGGCAAACTGGGAAATGTTTTATTTCGTAACACCACTTATATTGTATGTAATCGGTTTAAGGTTTTATTTTGTAGGATTGAATTGAATTGTAAAATTGTTTTGTTGTTTTGTTAGATCTTTGTAATAAGTGTGGTAATCAATCCTTAAATAAATAGCCAGCTAAACCTCACGTGTATGATTTCTTTAAAAACTTTGTCTGATTAAAAAAAAAATGTTGAACTCAGTGGTAGCTGTATAAATTATGCAATTTCGAAAGTAAGATAGGTAAGTACTTATGTACTTAGTTTGCATATTGTACATGTTAAACTATTGTTAGCTCCATTTATTACGAATATAAGGGAAGTGTTAGGCAGCGGCCGGCGAAGCGTCAGATCCGGTACTTTTAATAAAAGTATATTTACGAGTACGACATAACATTAACAAACCAGGTTTTGTCAGTATACTAATAATATACTAATTAATTGAACTACGACCCAACAATGCACAAGCCGAGCGAGCGAAGCGAGCGTGCCGCGGCAGCGGCCAATGAAGGTCTCCTTTAGGTACGACGACGAGCGAAGCGAGGAGTGTTAGGTAGAATCCTGATCTTCCAGCACGCGATCCAAGCGAGCGAAGCGAGCATGCCGCGGCAGCGGCCGGCGAAGCGTCAGAATCGGTACTTTTAATGAAAGTATATTTACGACATAACGTTAACAAACCAGGTTTTGTCAGTATACTTATTAATTCAACTGCGACCCTACAGCGCGAAAGCCGAGCGAGCGAAGCTAGCTTGCCGTGGCAGCGGCCGGCGAGGCGCCAAAACCGAATAGAATTAGGATGAATAATTTATATGGTAAGTGGGAAATACGTTAAGGAAATAAAACATTATGTGGAAAAAAAAAACATCCATATGATGTTAGGAAAACAAAAGATAGGTCATAAGAGTGTTAGTTAATAATCATTATGACATAAAACGTTAGGAAAATCAATAATAGGTTAAAAAACGTTAGAGATTCAGATATAGATCCGTATTCTAATGAAGTTCACCCCATAACGGGGTTAAAAATTACGCGGACGAAGTCGCGGGCAAAAGCTAGTCATAGTATAAACTTGATCACGAACTTTTTATTTTTTTTCTCGAAATGTATTGATGAAAAAAAATATTTTAGTAACGGATTCGGTAGTATGAACAAAACCGATATTCCCATTTTTTTTATATTTTTTTTACATTATTGTATAAGGAGAAAAACACATTTGAATTTTAAAATTTACTAAAGTCACCCCATTCCACGGTATCTACCTACATAGTTAAAATGTGTTAATGAACTGTCGTTAACGTAAGCCTTAAAACAAGTCCATATTTTTATCATATCCTGTAAAGTTAGCGATTGAAGAGTAGATACAATTCGCCTATAGAAATACTTTCTATTCGAATAATGGAATTGAGTGAATAGTGATTATACGAAATTGTACCTTACCCCCTTTCAATAACGTGACGTCACTTATTTGTTGATATTGATAAAAGTGCGTTGACCTTTTACAATAAATTATTGTTCACGGCCGGTCTGGAGTTGGATATTACCGTAAGAAAACATCTCAATAAATGGACAGTGAACTTTAATAAGTCAAGGCATCTAGATTTATTTTTAAAAGTATCGTCAAGAAAGAATCGTTCTTCATCATTTATAAATATGGCTCTGAGACTTGTTACCTTTCTTGTTCCTGATTTAATATACACAACGGAAACAATTATATTACTTACTACCTACTTACCTATTTAAAGGAATATTTCTACAATAAAATTTTATCCATAGCCTACAAAATGGCGGGCGAATCTTCGAGCGTTTGAAATTCAAGTCATTGTCGTCTCTAACTATATCTATATAATGGTTGCAAATAATACTATTAAGTATCAATTGAAACAATATTTCTACCAGTACCAAAAGATAATTTAACTAAGTTTTTTTTTTACTTATTGAGCCTATTCTTAAGTATAGTCCTTAAGTAAGTAGGTATTATTAACCAGTGTTATTTTTATTTTTTCAGATACGAATGGCCAGAAAAAGTACAACCCGAAGTTGTGAAGAGATTGAGAACAAAATCGAACTGCTGCACAAAAGAAAATATTAACGACAAAATGGCGGACCTTACACTTGACCAAAATGGCAACTCTCCGAACCAAAATGGCGACGAGAATAATGAAGAAAATGAAGAATATCAGCCGCAAGGGATGAAGGAAATTGGCCGAACGAGACTGGAGTTAAATGATGTTTGTTATATTAACGGTAAGAATTATTATAGGTAATTATTCCAAATAAGTACAATCGTTACCTACTGATCGATTCTTCAAAATATTTGGAAGCGATTAGTCATTATTTACCTACTCTATCAAAATAAATGCAGATCCCATTGTTCTATTTATAAACTCTGCTAAATTATGTCACCAATAAAACATTATTGTTATGACTTAATAAATATAGTCAAAATATTTTAGAACAGATAGAAGCGTAAACAATAATCGTCTTGATAATAACTTGTCTATTCTTTATTTAAGTGCTAAAGTTCACTGGCGCGTTATATTCCATCGAGTGATAAGTAAGTCGCGGTTCTGTGATAATTGGTGTCACCTTGATATTTGTTTAACAATGAAATTGTTATCAACCAATTTTAAGATATAATATCTGAAAAGTATCGTAAGTTAATTGTTTCAAAAATCACATCGTAGTTTAGTAGCGGTTAGCGGACTGGCAATCGCAGGGACGTGGGTTTAAAAACTGTAGGTGAAAAGATTTTACCAAAAGTATTGAAGCGTTAGACTTTCGTCAGCTCTGTCAGTCTATTGGTCTAAAGGTCAGAGCCACCTAACTCCGAAACCAGAGATCGAGGGTTCAAAACCTACTAGGAGCAGATGTTAGTGTGATGAACACGAGCATCTGTACCTGTATCTTGGATGTTTTGTCTATAACCTTTGTGTCTTTGCTGAGCTTCAGACTAGATTAACTTCTGTGACTTATCCAAAAATATTCATGTATCCCTCCTGTGAGGTTATAATATACTGGAAACCTGTTGGTGTAATAACCTAGCCACTTTGGTCCAACATTATTACTGATCTAATCTTCTAATTATCTATAAAGAGCATGGAGGCATTATTATACTTTTGATTGCAGACGCTCTAGGCCTCCATCGGGTCGAGAACCCCTCCCACGTGGACGTGGCAGTCTCCCTCCACCTGTACTGCCCCCCCTTCCAGAGCTGCCGTGTCTTCGACTCCAGAACTGGAAAACCTACCACCGCCCGCACTACATTCTGGAGTGAATATGGGAAGAAGGTCAAAAGGGTGAGTTGAAAGAAATAAAAAAAATAGTTTTTGTCTTTGGAAAAGTATTTTGAGTGCTTTAACAGAAGTGTTGTATTGACAATATTGAGAAATTTTCTCTGGTACCTATTGATTTTGAAGATCTAATTGTTCCCTACTTTCTCAATTATTATATTCTCGTATCTCTTCTATTGGAAAGTTTCAAAAATGTTCTGCATCTCGAATGAACACTTGTTTCAAGTGAAGTACTTAGGGTATAAGTATTTAGTTATATCTTTGAAAAATCCTCTTCGAATAAAACTGTTGATAAAATAATATTTATAACTTCAATTATTGATTTTAGGTGATGGAAGCAAACGAGTGCGCTGACAGCCAACGTTGAAAAAAAAACAGAACATCATCGGGAAAATAGAGAAATAAGCAATTTTAGTCGAGGACCAAATATATTTTGACTTTGTTACACTAGACTTTAAGACTATTTATTTTGAATAATTATGTTATTATACTTAGTACAAACTAAATTTAAAAATTATGTACAAATTAAATATTAAATTATATTTTTGAGAAAATATACTTACAGTATTTTACCAAAATTAGAAATTTTATTGGTTTTAGTCAATGAGGTTGGTGAGTTTTTTTAATTATAAGAAATAATGATAAGTGTACTACGAAATTGCTCAAATTAAAATAGACATTATTTAATATTACCATAAGGAACTTATTTTAATACTCTGTATGAAATCTATTTTATAGAAAATATTGGAAACAATGACAATACGTGCGGTATAGTTTTTTCCACCTTTTAATAAATATCTTAAAATCTAACTTTGATTTTTGTTTTCTCCGTATTTATACAATTATACCCAATACCGGCCGGCTTCGAACGGATGCCTAATTTATTTAAATATTTTATACCCTATGTCACTCGGGAATAATGTAGCTTCGTAACAGTGAAAGAATTTTTCAGAAAGATTTAGAAGTAGAGAATATTTTGAAGCCATGTTCTAGATAATGTAGTAAATATAAAAAAAAATACCGACCAAGTGCTAGTCGGACTCTCGCGCAAAGCGTTTCGTGTAAATCTGTTGATGCCTTGAATATTTTTATACTTATGATGCATCCAAAAATTTATGGTTTTCGCAAATTTCCCGTTATCTGTGCTATAAGACGCTGCTTTACGTTGTACCGAATTTCTAGGTTCTGAGTTCACGGGTTTTGGAGATTTTGATTCCCTTGCGATTGTCGAAAATACCTCTAATATAATTCCTGAGAAAAAGGGAAATCCTGTATGGGTTTCGTTTTTTCCTTTTGAGTTACGGAACCCTAATAATAAACTTCATATAATAATTATGTAACTTTATTTGATTAACGGAATATACAAATAGTCAACATTGTAAAATATGAATAACAACAAATTGTAAAATCATTTTTTTCATCTTTTCGTAAATTTCTATAAATTAATCAGTACAAAAAGATAATTGTAAAGAGTTATCTACAAATATAATAATGTTTATATACAATTTCAGAGTTTATGCTTAATTCAACTTCAGTTTTCCGGTCAAGTACAATTTTCTAATTGTATTATCAACCTTATCCCAAGGCAGGAAGAGTTTCAGTCCGTCGCTCTCGACTGTCGTTTCGACATCATCTCGCACGCAGCCCGCATTGCACATAAAGTCGCAAGTATGGGTTGCGGCATTGAAATGTAGACCTTCAGCGCAAGTTCCTAAGACTGCATTTTCACCGTCGCAGCTCCAGAACTTGTCACAGTCAGTCTCGTGGGACCAGGCGGGAACATTACAAGATGTCTTGCATTTATCAGAGGGTGATGGCGCTACAACTTCAACGCTGTCATTTTCATCGGTTCCATTTTCTTCGGTTACATTTTCTTCGGTTACATTTTCTTCGGTCACATTTTCTTCAGTTACATTTTCTTCGGTTCCAGTTTCTTCGGTTTCATTTTCATCGCTGCCATTTTCGTTGCTTGCACTTCCTTCAGTGGTAGTCTCACCGCTGTTTCCATTTTCGTCGGTTTCACTGCTGCCTGCGTTTGCGCACCCGGCGTTTTCTGGCCAGTCGCATACCTAATTAATGGAATAAACATATGGTAAATAATCTGAATACTATATACTAGACCATAGACATTATATAATCCGTTTTTTTCTATAGCGCTAATATAATTATATCTAGTGTAGTCATAGCTTAAATTAAGTAGGTAAGTATCTATTCTCTGCGTTTAGGACAATCTTAAGAATGCTTTGCACCTAAATAAAACAAAACCTGAACCGAATAAAAGTAGGTATATAAATCGATTTAATGTAGGATGAACGGCCCACAAATTAGCTACCTTGTAGATACCGTCAGGCCGTTAATTTGATCCCAATGAAACCCATTGTTTAGACTACGTTGCATCATAAACTCTTACATATTTAGGTTTTAAATATTCTGGAATAAGTATTTAACTCAATAAATCAAATGGGTAACTATTAATTCAAAATTAGTTGGGTTAAAGTTACCCCTTTGGGTCAAAGTAACCCAACATAGCGGTACAACTTTGGTAAGACACCACTTGATCAAATGGTCAAATCTAACGTTGAAACTTATCTAGGTCTTACCTGCAAAGCAGCATTAAAGTGCGTTCCAGGGCTGCACTCCCTCTCGACCTTCTGTCCATGGACGCAGTAGTAGAACTTATCACACTCGCTCTCATGAGGAAGCAGTTGGTGAATATTAAAGTCAGCGGGGCAGCCATTCTCTAGGACTCCATCGGTGTCAACTTCTTCAGTTTCTGCTTCGTTGCTCTCCTCGCTGGATGACTCAGTAATCCCGCCGCCAGCTCCTCCCACGCATTTTACATTCTCAGGCCAATCACAAACCTGAATGTAACATATAATTAGTACCTGAGTTTGTTTTGTGCCACCGCCATGAGGATTTCTGTACTTTTCTGTTATACGGGGCCAAAACTTTTTATTACTGAGGAATTGGTGGGTGATTCCACGGGCGTTTCAACCGCCGTCAGTCCGTTGTCCTGAATATTGAAGAATTAAGCTACAACAAGATTTAAACTCTATTAATTTTGACGACAAGTGCGAGCGCAGTATGTCGTCGCATCAAAACGTAATTCTTGTTGTAGCTCATTTCTTCAATATTCAGGACAACGGACTGACGGCGGTTGAAACGCCCGTGGAATCACCCTGGTATGATTGACTAAATTCAATGTTCCCTACATCTGGGTTGATTCTAAATAATTTAATGAAGTAGGTTGATTTATGCGTAGGTAAACATAAATATCTCATATTTTAAAACAGGGTAGTAGTAAAATTTTGACATTTTTAAAATTAAAGTAGTTAGCATAATGTAAAATCACTTTGGTTACCTACTAATTAGCTAATATGTGAGTTAAATCCCTTTTAGCCGCCTCATTTCCAATTAAGTGAAATCATATACCGCAAACAAAATTATAGGAGACACTATTGTATAATGTTTATCACTAGCTGATTTTAATGTTAAATAAAATTTTATAAGAAATTCATTGCATTACCTGAAGTGTCGGGTTGAAATGTGTGCCTGGGCTGCACTCTCTCTCCACTTTCTCTCCATTGACGCAGTAGAAGAACTTGTCGCAGCTGTAAGGATGGGGCAGAAGCAAATGTTGGTTGAAGTCAGCAGGGCATCCATTTGGCAGAACACCGTCAACCGCGTTGTTATCTTCTCCACTGCCATCTTCTTCGCTGGCGTTTTCGGTACTGCCATTTTCGTTGGTAGTATTTTCGTCGCTGCCGTTAGTGTCCTCTCCGCTGTTTGAATTAGCGCAGCCTGCGTTAGCTGGCCAGTCGCACACCTGAATATAATTAGTTACAATAAATATATTAATGATATTTTTTGTAGTTTAAGAACTAAAGCCTCCTAAGTTCTAATATAGGATTCCTTTGATCTTCCTAACTTATTGGAATGAAACAACTATAACGGATTTAACTCGCGTATTTTTATTTTATTTTATTTGCTGACGTTTCGGATTCTTTACAGTTTCCATAATCGTAGCACGACTGAGCTGACAATAGTCTAACGCTAAAGTGCCTCACTTATTATTCAGAACGAAACTTTAAAATTGTAACAAAATATGTTATTCAAACATATTTAACTCACCTGCAGAGTAGGGTTGAAGTGCAATCCAGGACTGCAAGTCCTCTCAACCTTCTCTCCGTTTACGCAGTAGTAGAATTTGCCACAGTCTTCCTCATTAGACACTAGGTGGTGAACATCGAAGTCAGCGGGACAACCGTTAGGTAACAGCTCTATTTCAGTTGCTTCATCGCTTCCGTTATTAGATTCAGTAGTAACTTCTCCACTGTTTCCGTTGTTCTCAGTGCTGCTGTTGTTTTCTCCGCTAGCAGCATTGCTGCTGTTCTCATCGCTGTTTTCACTGTTATTTTCTTCGCTTGTTTGACTGCTACCTGCATCTTCTCCGCTGTTTCCGTTATCAGTGCTGTCTTCTTCACTGTTGCCACTGCCTTCGCCGCTACTGCTAGATTCATCGCTACCGGAATTGGCACAGCCTGCGTTTTGTGGCCAGTCGCAAACCTAATAAATATATTAAATGCAGACATTAGACAATTAGGATACTTACTTAAATGGTTGTAATCTATAATTTTAGGAAAGCATTTATTACACCAATATTTAATCACAAAATACAGAATGTAAATCTATCCACATTCAATGATAGCAAAAGGAACGTCACAGAATAAAACAGATAGCTAACCTGAAGTGTGGGGTTGAAGTGAGTTCCAGGACTGCACTCCCTCTCCACCTTTTGTCCATGGACGCAGTAATAGAATTTGTCACACTCGCTTTCATGAGGAAGCAATTGGTGAATGTTAAAGTCAGCAGGGCAGCCATTTTCTAAGACACCCCCTTCTTCGCCATTGTTGTCTTCACTGCTGTTGTCTTCACCGCTATTACTATTGTTTTCAGCGCTGGCACTGTTGTTAGAGTCCTCGTCGCTACCGGCGTTGGCGCAACCAGCGTTTTGTGGCCAGTCGCAAACCTACAAATTGAGATTTATATTATCAGTCATATCATGAGTCTGATGATTTTATATTATCAGTAAAGTATATTCACTTATTAACAACATAATATAATGTATTGCTTAATGTACAATTGTGGCCAAAACATTGCCTTCAGTTACTATCATCTTAAAAAAAAGTACCAACCTGTTCAGTAGGATTAAAGTGAGTTCCTGGGCTGCACTCCCTCTCGAACTTCTGTCCATTTACACAGTAGTAGAACTTGCCGCACTCGCTTTCATGAGGAAGCAATTGGTGTACATTAAAATCAGCAGGGCATCCGTTCTCTAAGACCCCTCCTACTTCTCCACTGCTACCAGCATCTTCGTTGCTATTGCTATCTTCCGCACTGCTGCTGTTGTTACCTTCTCCACTATTGCTGGAATCTTCACCACTGTTGGCATTGGTGCAGTCCACGTTTTGTGGCCAATCGCATACCTGAAAATGGAAATACAAATTATTATTGACTAAAAGTATTTAACTGCATGAAATAACCATAGCTTGTAAAAAGGTACATAAAGATTCTTTAACTTAACAACGAGGACAAATCATAATTACGTTCACATCATAAGTATCTAATTAAATACAACTTAAACCTACCTGCAAAGCAGGGTTGAAGTACAATCCAGGGCTGCAAGATCTCTCAACCTTTTCTCCATGGACGCAGTAGTAGAACTTGCCGCAATCGTTATCATGGGGCAGAAGTTGGTGAATATCGAAGTCAGCAGGGCATCCGTTAGGTAACAGTTCTATTTCGTTGCCAGCTTCATTGCTTTCACTGTTATTACCATTTTCTTCGGAGACGTTGTTATCTTCTCCACTGTTTCCGTTATTATCACCGCTGCTGGTATTTTCCTCGCTGACAGCAGTTTCTTCGCTGCTTGCATTATTGCCTTCTTCGCTGCTACCGCTGTTGTTGTTGTCACCTTCAGCGCTACTAGATTCTTCAGTGCTGCCGGAGTTAGCGCATCCAGCGTTTTGGGGCCAATCGCAAACCTAAAAATTAAAAAAAAAACACAATTTTACTAAAGCAATAGAACAAAATTTATAACATATTTTATTATTATTATTGTATGTATATTTTTCATAAAATAAATAATGTCCTTACTTGAAGAGTGGGGTTGAAGTGGGTTCCAGGGCTGCATGTTCGTTCCACCTTCTCTCCATGGACACAGTAGTAGAATTTCTCACAGTTGCTCTCATGAGGCAACAACTGGTGCACATCGAAATCAGCTGGGCAACCGTTCTCTAAGATACCACCTTCTACGCCGTTGCCATCTTCTGCACTAGCACTGTCTTCGCTGTTGCTGTTGTTATTGCCTTCTCCACTGTTGTTGTTGTTACTGTCTTCTGCACTGTTGCTTGAATCTTCACCACTTGCAGCGTTAGCGCATCCAGCATTTTGGGGCCAGTCGCATACCTATAAATATATGTAAATCCGGGTTTAGCAACTTTATATCTAACCAAATTACGTTTAAACTAATAAAGAAAAGGTTAGACTTTTCGTTAAGCTTATTATATCTGTATACTTATTTTTCATGGATAAGCTGGAGAACATGTTTTTAAATAATAAAGGTATTAACCTGCAGAGTAGGGTTGAAGTGAGTTCCAGGGCTGCACTCCCTCTCCACCTTCTGTCCATTTACACAGTAGTAGAACTTGCCGCACTCGCTCTCATGAGGAAGCAATTGGTGCACATTAAAATCAGCAGGGCATCCGTTCTCTAAGACTCCTCCTACTTCTCCACTGCTACCAGTATCTTCATTGCTATTGCTATCTTCCACACTGTTGCTGTTGTTACCCTCTCCACTATTGCTGGAATCTTCACCACTGTTGGCATTGGTACAGTCCACATTTTGTGGCCAATCGCATACCTGAAAAAGTAAATGCAAATTATTATAAAATAAATGAGGTTCATAAATAGCATCGACCTCCATGGTAAACAAATGACCTTTTGTGAACACACAATCAACAAGTCCATCAAAATCTGTTGTAGATTCTTTAACTTGACAACGAGAACAAAACATAACTATGTTCACATTATAAGTACCTAATTTAATACAATTTTAACCTACCTGCAAAGCAGGGTTGAAGTACAATCCGGGGCTGCAGGATCTCTCAACCTTTTCTCCATGGACGCAGTAGTAGAACTTGCCGCAATCGTTATCATGGGGCAGAAGTTGGTGAATATCAAAGTCAGCAGGGCATCCGTTAGGTAACAGTTCTATTTCGTTGCCAGCTTCATTGCTTTCACTGTTATTACCATTTTCTTCGGAGACGTTGTTATCTTCTCCACTGTTTCCGTTATTCTCACCGCTGCTGGTATTTTCCTCGCTGACAGCAGTTTCTTCGCTGCTTGCATTATTGCTTTCTTCGCTGTTACCGCTGTTGTTGTTGTCACCTTCAGCACTTCCAGATTCCTCAGTGCTGCCGGAGTTAGCGCATCCAGCGTTTTGGGGCCAATCGCAAACCTGCAAATAAAAAAAAAAATTACCATGTTAAAAAAGGAAATTTTTGCCAAATATTTTATTATTTTTATTGTTTGTATATTTTAATGATAAAATAAATAATATCCTTACTTGAAGAGTGGGGTTGAAGTGGGTTCCAGGGCTGCATGTCCGTTCCACCTTCTCTCCATGGACACAGTAGTAGAATTTCTCACAATTGCTCTCATGAGGCAACAACTGGTGCACATCGAAATCAGCTGGGCAACCGTTCTCTAAGATACCACCTTCTACGCCATTGCTATCTTCTGCACTAGCACTGTCTTCGCCGTTGCTGTTGTTATTGCCTTCTCCACTGTTGTTGTTGTTGTTGTCTTCTGCACTGTTGCTAGAATCTTCACCACTTGCAGCGTTAGCGCATCCAGCATTTTGAGGCCAGTCGCATACCTATAAATGTATGTAAAGCCAGGTTTAGTAACTTTATGTCTAACCAAATTACGTTTAAAGTAATAAAGAAAATGTTAGAATTTTCGTCAAGCTTATTATATATGTATACTTATTTTCCATGGATAAGCTGGAGAACATGTTTTTAAATAATACAGATACTAACCTGCAGAGTTGGGTTGAAGTGAGTTCCAGCACTGCACTCCCTCTCCACCTTCTGTCCATTTACACAGTAGTAGAACTTGCCGCATTGGCTCTCATGAGGAAGCAATTGGTGTACATTGAAATCAGCTGGACAGCCATTTTCTAATATACTGCCGTTTTCACCACTGTTTTCATTATCTCCACTGTTGTTTTCTTCTGTATTGTTATTATCTTCTACGCTATTGCTGTTATTGGTTTCGTCACTGTCACCAGAGTCTTCACCACCGGCATTGGCACAGCCTACGTTTTCAGGCCAGTCACAAACCTAAAGATAAATTATAACACATTTATATAAAGTAGTTATTATGTTTCTGCCCGAGAAGAAATATATATTGATATTAAATGACCTTATTTTGTGCTCTATGGACGTTTTTGTTTAGTTGTATAATTCTATGGAAAATTACTCATTTGGGAAAGTGTAATAAATTAACTTTACTTACTTGTAGAGCGGGATTGAAATGAGTTCCGGGACTGCACTCTCTCTCTACCTTCTGTCCGTGGACACAGTAGTAGAACTTGCCACAGTCGGTGTCATGGGGCAGGAGTTGATGAACATCGAAGTCAGCTGGGCATCCGTTTGGCAGCAACTCGATTTCAACACTATCTTCTCCATTGTTACCATCTTCGACACTGTTGCTAGCTTCCTCGGTATTGTTATCTACGCTAGTGTTGTTATCTTCTTCACTATTTTCCTCAGAGGTGTTGTTCTCTCCGCTGCTGACATTGGTGTTTTCTTCGCTATTGTTGTTTTCACCACTGCTTACACTGTTGTTTTCACCGCTGCTGACATTGCTGTCTTCTCCGCTATTGGTGCTTTCACCGCTGCTAACACTGTTGTCTTCTCCACTATTGCTGCCTGAATTAGCACATCCAGCGTTTTCGGGCCAATCGCAAACCTAAAAGGTTACAATTCTTTAAATGTTTCAAAGAACGAACAAAGGGTCTCTTTGAGTACTTACAAAAAAATAGTATTGTTGCTTTTTGTTATATTATATAACACTGGCTATGTCAATGTCTTTAACCAATATTTCATATTTGATATTTTTGTTGTCACCTTTGTTACTTTTTTTTTATGAACTCACGTCAAGCAAACAACCTTCATCATCTTCTAACACTATTACTAACCTGGATTGTCGGGTTGAAATGAGTACCAGGACTACACTGCCTCTCCACCTTCTCTCCATGCACGCAATAGTAGAACTTCTCACATTCAGTCTCATGGGGGAGCAATTGATGAATATCAAAGTCAGCAGGGCAGCCATTTTCTAGCACACTACCACTCTCTACACTGCTTTCAGTACTAGCATTTTCAGCGCTAGCACTTTCAGCACTAGCATCTTCTTCACTGACGTCTCCACTTCCGTTGTCACCGCTGGAGTTAGCGCAATCTACATTTTCAGGCCAGTCGCAAACCTGTGAATATTTGACATTTTATTGTAGATACAAAACCCGAAAGGGTTTGGAAGAATCCAAAATTGTTTAAAGTCTCAATGAGACATTCGTAAAGTAAAGGTTAATTTTACTATTCAAATGTTTTCCGATGCTTTCACTGATATAAATATTGAACTAAAACAAGTTCAACAGGTTTAACTCGTGTATATTGATTTTATTATTATCTTATTGTTGTGTTAACCGTGATTCTCGTCAACTTATTTTGCTAAGAATATGGGAACCACGAAGTTCTCAAAATTTCAAAATCCATTATACGGAATAAAACCTACTCTTTTTGCGGTCCAGTAATTTATGCAAATTTTACAGTTGGCTTCAATCTTAAGTCAAGCTTCGAGCAGAAAAGTGTTTTTGTAAGATGATGATTTTATCTTTTATTCGCAATGTTCGATAGCTAATTTAAGTTGTTGTTAGCTTGAAATCTTTAATCCTTACTGTTATCTTTTATCACCCAGGAAACAAGTGCGTAATGATAACATTATCGGTTACTGTATTATAATAATCCAATTTTGTTGTCAGATTACCTTAAGTCATAATTCGCGGAAATATACTAACAAATGTTATTGCAAATTTCATTATTAATTGCAATACAAACAAGAAACGTATTGTAAATGACAAGTACATATTAACCTTAATCCTACAATATCACTGTACATCGTTTTGATCGATGAGTATTTCAAAGAAATCTTTAGTGAAAACATAAAAAGCTTGTTGCCTGGGCATAAAAACAGAATTCTTGCATTAGTCAGCCGGTTCATTATCAAAAATATTGAACATAATTCTTTTGTGTTTAAAATAAACATGACAAAGACCAAGGTGGTCTAGAGTTCATAACGTCACTACTTGATCAAAACTGCGTGGGACGGCCTATTGGTCTAGTGGTTAGAGCCCCTGACTACGAAACCGAAGCGGGTTCGGTTCCTGCTAATGGCAAATGTCAGCGTGATGAACACTATCATCCTGACCCGAGTTTCAGATATCTTATACGTTGATGTTTGTTTCCCCTACAAGCTTTGCTAAGTTTAGGACAAGAATAATTGGTGTGAATTGTCCATTATAATCTAACGGTCAAATAAATCAGTTACACCTGTTTTACAAACTCACCTGAATCTCAGGGTTGAAGACAGTGCCGCTTGCGCATTCTCTTAGAACCTTCTCACCAAGCACGCAATAATAGAACTTGTTGCAGGAAGTCTCATGAGGCAACAACTGGTGGACGTCAAAATCAGCCGGGCACCCGTTTGGCAGGACCTCAGCAGAGTCATTCGAGTCGACTTCAGGTTCTCCACTGCCTTCTACTTCCTCTGATGAATCATCACCTTCCTCAGATGTGTCATTAGCTTCGTCGGAGTCAGCATTTGTACAGTTGACGTTCTCAGGCCAGTCGCATACCTGTAATGTTATTAGTGCGTTTTGAAAATTGTCTCTTTTCAACACATTGAATACCTACTAAGTAGATACCTGAAGCTCAGGTATGTATTGTGTAATGGAAGAAAATAGTAGACAGATTAATTTGGAACTTAAATGGCCTCCAAGTATGTATATGTAGAATTTACTCTTTTATTGTCATAAGTATTATCTAAGGCAAGGGTGTTATTATCCTTTGTCCTTTACTCACCCCTATCTTTATTCAATTTCATTTTATGCTTTTGCGTATCAGCAATTATCAACAAAAGTTATATAAATTGTTATAGGAATATTTTGATCTGCGTTATCACTAATCCTTTAATCTACGCTCTACAATGAATCATCAAATCGAACGAAATCATCAACATAATCACACTAGGCATATGCACGTATTGAAAATATATTTTCGTTTATTATTTCTTTGTAGGTAAGTAACGTTCTAGTTTCTCTTTATAAAACGCTACTACAATGCAAACTATCAGACAAAAAAAATCAGCTATATAAATTGTTTACGTTGCACTTTTATTTGTCTACTCTTCTAGATATGTCATTTTAACACTCACCTGAATTTCAGGGTTGAAGTAGGTACCAGGAGCGCATACTCTGAGCACCTTCTCACCGAACACACAGTGATAGAACTGGTTGCATTTTGTCTCATGTGGCAACAGATGGTGCACGTCAAAATCAGCTGGACATCCGTTTGGTAACAGCTCAATTTCCGCCGCTTCTGTGGTCGTTGGCTCTTCGGTTGTGGTAGGAGCCTGAGAAGTAGTAACAATTACTGCTGGTGTCTCAGAGCTTGCAGCTTCGGTAGTAGTTGGCTCCTCGGTAGTTGTAGGAGCCTCGGTAGTTGTAGCTTCCTCGGTAGTAGTTGGGGCCTGGGAAGTAGTAACAATTCCTGCTGGTATTCCAGTGCTTGCAGCTTCGGTAGTAGTTGTAGAAGCCTCAGTAGTTGTAGGCTCCTCAGTAGTTGTAGGAGCCTCGGTAGTTGTAGCTTCCTCGGTAGTGGTTGGGGCCTGGGAAGTAGTAACAATTCCTGCTGGTATTCCAGTGCTTGCAGCTTCGGTAGTAGTTGTAGAAGCCTCAGTAGTTGTAGGCTCCTCAGTAGTTGTAGGAGCCTCGGTAGTTGTAGCTTCCTCGGTAGTGGTTGGGGCCTGGGAAGTAGTAACAATTCCTGCTGGTATTCCAGTGCTTGCAGCTTCGGTAGTAGTTGTAGAAGCCTCGGTAGTTGTAGGTTCCTCAGTAGTTGTAGGTTCCTCGGTAGTGGTAGGTTCCTCAGTAGTCGTAGGTTCCTCAGTAGTTGTAGTTTCTTCAGGAACTCCAGGCAGATTGCAGTTCGCCAATGCTGGGTGAACGCATACCTAAAGACATAACATTTGTATCGTTTAAAATGAAAAATTCTCTCAGAATTAAGATTAATTTTAGAATTATAAAATAAATTACCTGTAGTTCGTAAGAGAACTCGGTCCCAGGGGCACAATTTCTTGGGGTGTCCCATTTCAGTCCATATTCACAGTAGTAGAACTTGGTGCAGTCGTATTCGTGGGGTAGGAGGTGGTGAGATTGATCATTAGGGCACAGGTCGTGGGCGCTCTGTGATCCAGCCACTTCCACGACTTGGACAGGTACAGTGCGACCCTGGGCTAACGCCAAGGTGCTAAGGAGTAATAGTTTTCCTGAAAAAAAGGAGAATTTTAAACAATTGTAGTTGATACGCGTTGTCACTCAAATTCTTGATTATTAGTAAATTTTATATGTCCCTTTATGGGATGGCAAAAATAAAAATCTAGGTTCTAAATCATTTATATGAAAGCCTTATTGAAGATTTTAGGATTATAATATAATTATTATTATGGTATAACAAGTTTTAGCTACTTATATGATAAACGAAATCTGGTTATCAATTTATATCAATAATATGGACCTTAGGTAGTTCTACTGGGGGTAATTCCCCCAGGTACAGAACCACTGGACTAGGTATTAACTATCTATACTAATATTATAAAGCTGAAGAGTTTGTTTGTTTGAACGCACTAATCTCAGGAACTACTAGTTCGAATTCAAAAAATATTTTTTTGTTGGATAGAACATTTATCGAGGAAGGTTTTAGGCTATATAACATCACGCTGCGATCAATAGGTGCGAAGAAACAGTGGAAATTGTGTAAAAAAACGGTTATAATGAGGAATAACTATTCCACGCGGACGAAGTCGCGGGCACAGCTAGTTATTAAATAAACTTACTTAAGTAGTATTTGAAAATAACAAACAAGTAGGTACCCAATGTGGGTAATTACATAGACAAAGGGTAACACTACCTTAACAAAAGATTAGATTAACATAGTACCCCACAGATGGCTTTAACATATATGATATAGCATTATATAATTGTAATATGAGATTATACATACCTATCATATCAAATGGCGCCTATAGACGCTAGTTCGCTCGAGAAAAGACAGCTCTTGAAAAACACTTAAGTGTCTTCGTGTAAGAACTGAACATGTTATTTGTGAATTTTCTGCCTTTTATACATCAATCAGTGATAAAAGGGATTATCCGCAGATTATAGTTTTTATTCAGGAAAGTTGTAAATAAATTTACTCGTAATCCGTTTTAGAGTTCGCGTTCGGTAAATTATTATCTTAGCATTAGGAAGATATATATAGACGTTTCTTTTTAATAAATGAGTTAATACGTGGCGTCGCATATTTGCAAACAAAATAATTTTTCTCTGATTTTTATGTAGGTGGCAAATACCTAAAACTACTTACGTTTAATCTCTTCAACGCTGATAGTACACCTACTGAGTTGAATTTTCATAAATCTAATATGGGTACTTTTTAAATACCTACCATCAAAGTTCGATAAAACGTTAAATACTGACTCTCACCCTTAACGGAATAATTAATTAATATAGTCGCCGGCAGAAGATAGTTCTTTACAAAGAAATACCTACACAAAATTCGTAGGTTATTTTACTTAGCACGCGAGTATTTTGAAAAGAAAGAAAGGAAATATTTTATTTGGCTATAATTAACAAATATGCTTACACAGGAAACATCATAAGAGACTTAACCTAAAACTATAAAACAAACTTAACTAGGTACTTAATTTAAACTTAAATAGGTATCTATGCATAGCCAAAAAGGTTCCACTCAGCTTTTGTCAGGAAGTTTGTTCCTCACGCTGGTTTTCAGTGGGAGGAAAAAAACATTCTAATTTTATTAATAACATATTGTCAAACATACGTGCTCATTTATACATTTCCGGTCTATTTGTCCCGAATATAAAGACGGAACCCCCTGAGCGTAATTCGTTACGCGACTGACCGATTAATTGATAATTCTTATCCAAACCACATCCCAAAATTGTATTATACAATTCATTTCCTTTTCTTAGAAATAGGGGCTTAATGTATTTATCTTCTTTACAATTTCCTGCCTCCATAATAATATAGCCAGCTATATTATTACATCAATGCCTGTTTTTTTGTTTAAAAACACTCGGATCCTTAACAAAAGTAAAATAAAAAATATTTGGAGGCATTTAAAAAGAGATTCCTACTCGGATCCTTGACAAAAGTTAAAAAAATATTTATAAAGCACAGAGAGAGACGAATAAGCGAGGATGAACTATATTGAACAATCGACCATTTAAATTAGTATGAAGTTATATAATTGACTAGCTTCTGCCCGCGACTTCGTCAGCGTGGTACTCCTTCTTTTTTGCAGTCGGTTAAAAAGTAGCCTATGTCCTTTCTCAGGCTCCAGACTTTCTTTGTACCAAATTTCATTTAAATCGGTTCAGTAGTTTTAGCGTGAAAGCGTAACAGTTGTTATGTTCGTATAACGTGCTAACATTTTGTTCTTTTGGTTTATACATGCTAGGCTTTATTTTGGTTAACTTGAACAATTATATTATTCTATTAATCCCTACTAATATTATAAATGCGAAAGTAACTCTGTCTGTCTGTCTGTCTGTCTGTTACGCTTTCACGCTAAAACTACTGGACCGATTTAAATGAAATTTGGTACAAAGAAAGTCTGGAACCTGAGAAAGGACATAGACTACTTTTTAACCGACTGCAAAAAGGATGAGTATTCCAGGTAATTGCCTCCAGTGAAGTGTTTTTACTACCTAGTACTTACCTGTACTGAAATAATACGGCACACCCAATGACGTCAAAATGATAATGAAATAATAAATGCAAGTGACAAAGAAATAACCTTTACTACAGAATATACTTACCTACAAATTTCCTACTGACTAATCCCTACTTCCCTACTAATATTATAAATGCGAAAGTAACTCTGTCTGTCTGTCTGTTACGCTTTCACGCTAAAACTACTGGACCGATTTAAATGAAATTTGGTACAAAGAAAGTCTCGAGCCTGAGAAAGGACATAGGAGTTCCACGCAGACGAAGTCGCGGGCAGAAGCTAGTAATATTATAAATGCGAAAGTAACTTAGTCTGTCTGTTACGCTTTCCCGCTTAAATCTCTCAACCGATTTTGATGAAATTTGGCACAGACAATCTTTAGACCCTGAGAAAGGACATAGGCCTTTTATTGCGATTAATAGGGATCCGTGCGAAGCCGGGGCGGACTGCTATACCTACTATAAATGCGAAAGGGAGTTTGTGACGTTTTCACGACTAAACCAATTTTGATGAATTTTACGGATATTGCACGAACATTGGGAAAGAATGAATGATGTATGAATCTTTAACTTTGTACCTACCTATTATTATTGTTATTTCTAGTTGGGAACCACCGCGCAACGACGTGGCTAATCAGTAAACTGTGTACCTTCCTAACTTCCCGGCCAAATACTCACGAGTACGCCAGGCAAG
Organism: Polylopha cassiicola; assembly: GCA_038024825.1. Taxonomy (NCBI): domain Eukaryota; kingdom Metazoa; phylum Arthropoda; class Insecta; order Lepidoptera; family Tortricidae; genus Polylopha; species Polylopha cassiicola. Next base: position 4,916,783 of record CP149044.1, on the reverse strand, counting down.
TGGCGAGGAAAGTAAGTACTCAGGGCATGCATGTGGCCACACCAGAAGGATGAGGAGAAAGACTTGCGACATGACAAGTAAGGTAGCCACACGCAATCCCTGCATACTTCCCTCGCTTACTGGCGAGCATCTGGCCGTCCAGTGACAAGCATAGAATAATACCTACCCACCTACTGCATACCTATCTTAAAATAGAATATTAGCATAGGAACAACATTACAATTAAAAATAGACGAGTTGATAACACTGATAGGGAACGCTAGTAAAAAGTATCAATGAAATAATAGGTAAGCATGATTTATTAATTCACAACAAGTTATTACGTCATAGAAGTTTGAACGTAGTTGGATAATCTTTTAATCCTTATTAGGCACTTATAGAAAAATGTTTGTTGATTGATGATAATAATCATTAGGTACCTATTATTAATATAGGTATCTATTTAATCGTTCGTTTCTGGAAAGATCATGTTTAGTTAAAGTTTTTTTTAAGTGTAGGTGTCGTGGCGTTTGACCTCTTTCGTTGACGCGGCCGACTGACAACGGACTGGCCACCGGGACCTTTGAATCTAGACTTGACGTAACTGACACCTTAACAATTGAGACCGACGACAGGACACGACAGGTCGCTTTTCTATAATAAAAATGACTATATGAAAAGCCGGGTTTCAATTCTTAACATGTGGTCCTTCGAAATAAAAGAACTAGCTAATGGAGACACGTAGTCGCTCGAATAGAGCGGTGGCCGAGGCCGACACGCCGGCCGCCGCCCTCGCCGACCTGACGAGACCGCCGCTGGCCGCCCGGAGCAGCCGCGCGCCCTCGCTGACACCGTCCGCTACCTCTATTGGGACAATCCGTCGACAGCGGACTTTAGAGGTGCAGCTAGCGGTAAGCGAGGAGATGGCGCAAATAGAATTAGAAATCAAACGCAAGCTTATGGCCGAAAAGCTGCGTTTGCAGATCGCCGCTATAGACGCGATGGATGACGCGGAGCTATTGAAGACGACCGCAGCCGCAGTTCATCGTGCATCTGTAGCGGCGCGACCCGACACACACCAGACGCCGACCCGCCACGACCCATGTACAGCCGACACTGCCTGTGGTGTGGGGAGGGTAATAAATAAATCTGGCGAAGACAAAGACAACATCGAGACCTACAGTGAAACGGAGACGCCGGCACTGCTCGACGAAGGTGCCGCCGTAAGCCGAACTGACGAGTCCTTGGCGCGTCGTATTGACGCCGAGGGCGCTGCCTCCGACTGGCGTGGAGTTTGTTCGTCCGTGGCTTCGATTAAGTCTACGGCTGTCGCGTCCCTTTCTGGCGGCGTGAAGTGTGTTTATACTATTAATGACATTAAGACTGTAAATAATGTATGTTTATCTGTATATAGATGTAGTTTTAGACATGAAATGACCTGTAAATATGATTTGTTAAATGATTTTGTTACTGACGACATGGACGTACTTGGACATGACAATTTTGACATCGTGACACGACGTCTTGACGGACGACATCACGACGCACCCAAGACGACAGCGACGAGGCCCCGTGACGCGGCTGAGTTGCACTTGCGTGCACGTGGAGACCTCAACGACGTCGTGTACAGCAAGACGACAGCAACGAGGCCCCGTGACGCGGCTGCGTTGCACTTGCGTGCACGTGGAGACCTCAACGACGTCGTGTACAGCAAGACAACAGCGACGAGGCCCCGTGACGCGGCTGCGTTGCACTTATGTGCACGTGGAGACCTCCACGACGTCGTGTACAGCAAGACGACAGCAACGAGGCCCCGTGACGCGGCTGCGTTGCACTTATGTGCACGTGGAGACCTCCACGACGTCGTGCATAGCAAGACAACAGCGACGAGGCCCCGTGACGCGGCTGAGTTGCACTTGCGTGTCTTTTCGACTAAAGACAGGACCAGCCGAAAGGAAAAGAAGAGGTGGACAGGTTCAGACTTTCTGCATCTTCCGGAGGGATTGTGGCCTGACGACGACAAAGAGGTTTCCCTAGACTCGGAGGACGTGGAGATGCCCCTGACGGTTAAACGTGCCAAGCTGCGGCCCACTGGCAGGGTTCAGAAGCTGTACAACCTGCGGAAGCGGATCTGGATAATGAACGGCCGTTACGCGGTGAAAGTTGCCTGGAACGTGTGCAACAGGTGCAAGATCATGACGACGACAGACTCGGGGCATCATGACGACGACAGACCCGGGGCACGTGAGGAGGCTGACGTAAGGACATGGAACATGCATTGACGAAACTGTGCAGTCTGTGTTGACTTGACGTGACCCGAGACATGACTGACTCGACCGACTCGACACTAACGGACCCGGTCAGACTTGACGGGCCAGGGAGGACTGACAGGACCTGACTGAGACGGACGGACGCACACTCCCATTTTGAGTATTGGTGGACTCAATACTGGAGGTGGAATGTCGTGGCGTTTGACCTCTTTCTTTGACGCGGCCGACTGACAACGGACTGGCCACCGGGACCTTTGAATCTAGACTTGACGTAACTGACACCTTAACAATTGAGACCGACGACACGACACGACAGGTCGCTTTTCTATAATAAAAATGACTATGTGGAAAGCCGGGTTTCAATTCTTAACATGATGTTAAGAATTGAAACCCGGCTTTTCATATAGTCATTTTTATTATAGAAAAGCGACCTGTCGTGTCCTGTCGTCGGTCTCAATTGTTAAGGTGTCATGTCAAGTCTAGATTCAAAGGTCCCGGTGGCCAGTCCGTTGTCAGTCGGCCGCGTCAACGAAAGAGGTCAAACGCCACGACATTCCCACCTCCAGTATTGGAGTCCACCAATACTCAAAATGGGGAGTGGCGTCCGTCCGTCTCAGTCAGGTCCTGTCAGTCCTCCCTAGCCCGTCAAGTCTGACCGGGTCCGTTAGTGTCAGAGTCGGTCGAGTCAGTCATGTCTCGGGGTCACGTCAAGTCAACACAGACTGCACAGTTTCGTCAATGCATGTTCCATGTCCTTACGTCAGCCTCCTCACGTGCCCCGGGTCTGTCGTCGTCATGATGCCCCGAGTCTGTCGTCGTCATGATCTTGCACCTGTTGCACACGTTCCAGGCAACTTTCACCGCGTAACAGCCGTTCATTATCCAGATCCGCTTCCGCAGGTTGTACAGCTTCTGCTCCCTGCTCGCGCGTGCCACGTCATTGCGCCACAATCCCTCCGGAAGACGCAGAAAGTCTGGACCTGTCATCCGCCTCGGGTTGTCTTCACGTCTCGTCCTGTCATTAGTCGTAAAAGAACGCAAGTGCAACTCAGCCGCGTCACGGGGCCTCGTCGCTGCCGTCTTGCAATGCACGACGTCGTGGAGGTCTTCACGTGCACACAAGTGCAACTCGGCCGCGTCACGGGGCCTCGTCGCTGTCATCTTGCAATGCACGACGTCGTGGAGGTCTTCACGTACACGCCAGTGCAACTCAGCCGCGTCCCGGGGCCTCGTCGCTGTCGTCTTGGGTGCGTCGTGATTTCGTTTGTAAGCACGTCGTGTCATAATCAAGTCAATATTGTCATGTCCAAGTACGTCCATGTCGTCAGTAACAACATTATGTACAAATAATCTTAAAAAATCATATTTACATGTCATTTGTCTAAAATTATTTACATTCCTAATGCTATTAACAGAATATACACTATCACTCATCATCACGCCGCGAGACGAAAGAGCAGGTTGGAAGTCGGAGGCAGTGCCCTCGGCGTCAATACGACGCGCCAAGGACTCGTCCATCTGACTGGTGGGGCCTTCGTCAGGCTGCGCCGACGTCTTCGCTTGTCCACAGGGTCTGATGGTGTCGACACGAGCAACTTTCGATAGCACTGTATCGTTGTCCTTTTTGTCATCGTCAAGATTGCTCCCCACACCACAGGCAGTGTCGACTTTACATGAGTCGTGGCGGGTCGGCGTCTGGTGTGCGTCGGGTCGCGTATCCACGGAGACGCGATGAACTGCGGCTGCGGTCTTCGTCTTTAAAAGCTCCGCGTCATTCATCGCGTCTATCGCGGCGATTCGCAAACGCAACTTTTCGGCCATAAGTTTCCGTTGTATGTCTATCTCGATTTGCGACATCTCCTCGCTTACCGCTAGCTGCACCTCTAAAGTCCGCTGTCGGCGGATTGTCCCAATAGAGGTAGCGGGCGGTGTCAGCGAGGGCGCGCGGCTGTTCCGGGCGGTCAACGGGGCGCTCGGCAGGTCGGTGAGGGCGGCGGCCGGCGTGTCGGCCTCGGCCACCGCTCTATTCGAGCGGCTACGTGTCTCCATTTGCTAGTTCATTTAGTTCGATGGACCACATGTTAAGAATTGAAACCCGGCTTTCCATATGAACCGGATGTTAAGAATTGAAACCCGGCTTTCCACATAGTCATTTTTATTATAGAAAAGCGACCTGTCGTGTCCTGTCGTCGGTCTCAATTGTTAAGGTGTCAGTTACGTCAAGTCTAGATTCAAAGGTCCCGGTGGCCAGTCCGTTGTCAGTCGGCCGCGTCAAAGAAAGAGGTCAAACGCCACGACAGTAGGTATTAAGTAAATATAGGTGGGTACATTTATAGACTATGGGCCCATGTTAAAAAAATGATGGGTCATTTGAACCACCAGATGACCTATGTAGAACGATATAAGAGCATAAAATAATAAGATTTAGCATTGTGCCGTCACTTGTAAGCTGTCCAACTGAGTGTAGGTGAGAATTCAAAAGTACAGGTAGAGTGAGTACATTTTGGTCATATATTTTTGAACGGCATTGTTACCATCGATAGATCCATGAAAAATAATACTAAAACGCGTAGTGCCGTAAAAAAATGGTGATTCAAAAAGTCGGATTTTTTTTTTGATTTTCCGACAATTTCCAGGGTGAATTTGGTCATTTGATACAGTACGGCATCAGTTTCATACTATTTCAATACTGCTTCTAATCCATCATTCCGCAACGCCGTAAAAAAATCAAGCGACAAGGGGAAAAAACCGAAGGTTGCAGCCCCCTCTCTTTCCGTGGTCCAGGGGGTGATTTGATAAAGTACGGCTTCGGTTCCAAAACATTATCTAGCACTTAAAAGTACTATTAAAAATAATGCCGTCAAGAAATGATTGTTCATTTGAATGTATATCAATAATTATCTTAATTTCATCGTATTCTTGATTTATAAAGCTGTAAAATCATTTGATCCTGTACGGGAACTATTTTTCTAACATAATATTGTAAAATACAATTGTTATATAGTATTGCCGTTCAAAAGAAACTGTTCTGAAAAAAATTATGGAGAAATACAAAAACTGAAATTTTGCAAATTATTGCAGTACCTAATTTAAATATCATATATTAATGAAATATAGCAGTTTTCTACATTGTATCCCATGTTTTAAATAGTATTAACATAAATAAATTAGGAAAAAATGATGCCGTAAGTACATTTTAAATGCAGACCATATCTTTTAGGTTCATGAAAATGAGGCTACCATTTTAAGGGTACTTTATGGCCATCTGATACAGTACGGCATTAACATATTTTTGAAGAGAACAATTGATAATATGATAAAATCACTATGACGTCTAACTGAAGTGAAACGGTTCCTCATCCGGTGCCGTTATGTCACAGACTTTTTGAACCAACGAAAATGTACGGCATATGAAAAAATATTATCTATGCATAAAACACTTTCGAAATAAATTAATTTGACGTTGTGTCAAATCACCCCCTGGACCACGGAAAGAGAGGGGGTTGCAACCTTCGGTTTTTTCCCCTTGTCGCTTCATTTTTTTACGGCGTTGCGGAATGATGGATTAGAAGCATTATTGAAATAGTATGAAACTGATGCCGTACTGTATCAAATGACCAAATTCACCCTGGAAATTGTCGGAAAATCAAAAAAAAAATCCGACTTTTTGGATCACCATTTTTTTACGGCACTACGCGTTTTAGTATTATTTTTCATGGATCTATCGATGGTAACAATGCCGTTCAAAAATATATGACCAAAATGTACTCACTCTACCTGTACTTTTGAATTCTCACCTACACTCAGTTGGACAGCTTACTAGTGACGGCACAATGCTAAATCTTATTATTTTATGCTCTTATATCGTTCTACATAGGTCATCTGGTGGTTCAAATGACCCATCATTTTTTTAACATGGGCCCATAGTCTATTACATATTCTTAAATTAACACGAGAGGTTGACGGTGGATAGATAAAAAAATAAATATAAAAATAAAGATCAAAACAGGTCTGATTCAAAAAAGGGTTTTATAAGTAACTAGCTTCAGCCCGCGACTTAGTCTGCGTGAAACTCCTCCTTTTTTGCAGTCGGTTAAAAAGTAGCCTATGTCCTTTCTCAGGCTCCAGACTTTATTTGTACCAAATTTTATTTAAATCGGTCCAGTAGTTTTAGCGTGAAAGCGTAACAGACAGACAGACAGACAGAGTTACTTTCGCATTTATAATATTAGTAGGGATTTTGAGAATTCGAAGAATAAAAAACTTTTTGTTTCGGCGCGCAGAATACTTTTTTAATTTCGTGTAATAATTTCGTACTAATTTATTATTATTAGAAATTTAACCATCTTGATAACAATATTAAGAGTTTTATTATGAGTTATTATTATTTTAACTTCCTTTTATTTTTACACATCTTTTGCTACTCCATAATAATTCAATATTATCATGATGAAACAAAACGCTTTCGACAATATTTTGACAGTATTATCTAGCTAGTATAGTATCTTGACACTCTTGACAGACAAGTGACAGTATCAGAAGCAAAGAAGTTAATAGTGAAGCCAACCAAACATCAACTATCAAGTAAAACATAAATAAATCGAATAATTACACGCTAATAAAAGCAAAGGAACAATTGTAGTTAATAAGTTTCCTTTTTTTAAGAATTAAATTATTAAAATATCGAATATTTTAAGTGAATATCCCCATAATAATGTCAGACGTAGAGGTAGAAGTTCCATCTACGTTTAAGAAAAGAACTATTAAAAACAGAGGCGGTAGAAAACGTAAGACATCTAGTTCTGAAGGTGAGGACCAATACTAATCTTTGAAACAACTAATAATTAAGCCTTATTATGTACTTATATGCCATGTTATAGGTTATGTTTGTTGTATTTATTTACTAAAATTCCTCAGTTTAAGATAATTAAATTATTAAATCCTTTGATTTATAGACTATGTACATATTTATATGTTCTGATAAGGTCTATATAACCTTTTTATTTGACATTAATACATTTTATGGGTATGACATTGCAGTTTTGTTATACCAGTTAATTTTATCGTAATACAACCTCCTGTTGCATGTTGGTCTTGTAATCAGAGCATAAGACCAACAAGCTGTCTCATTATTGTTAAATTTGTATATGTATAGATTCATACTGGCACCTTATATACTATGGCTTTGCTAGGATACTAGTTGTTACTCTATGTTATGTCCAGTAAAGAAACAAATGTAATTTGTGTTGTGTTATATATTAATTATTAAATGTTTATGAAGAACCACGGACTCTGAATTCAATAAATTAAGAATAATGATGTGTAAACAATTATATTATTATATTTCAGAGAAGAATAGCTCTGATTCTGACGAGCAGACAGTTGTAATACCGACCAAGAGGCCGCAGAAAGCGAACCCGAACATACAGTCTACTAGTGGACCTAAGAAGCAGAGAGCCGAGATAGAACATAGTGATAGTGATCATGATAATGAAGATGATGATAAGGTAATAATCAAATTTAGAGGAATAAAACTGTAATTTTTGCTTATTTTTGTTAGTTGAGTAAAATTTTGCTTATGTTTGATAAAATTGATGTTTCTATGACCTATGTTAATTACAAGTAAAGTATAAAAAAAATGTACATTAGCTTATTTTTCAGATTTACAACTAATATTATTTATTATTTTTCCAGCCAAAGCATTCTCTAACTCTCTCGGTGCAGCAGCAGAGAGAAAATGCGACAGCCACATATGAATTTGACACAGAAAAAGACAGAGATGCACAAGCCATCTTTGAGAAAGCACAGAAAATCAATGAGGAACTACAGGGTCAAGCTGATGATAAGGTGACATGATCATACCACTATTCATTGCTTATCTATACTAATATTATAAAGAGGAAAGGTTTGTTTGTTTGTTTGGATTGAATAGGCTTCAGAACGGCAGGACTGATTTAAACATTTCTTTCACTGTTGGGAAGCTAAACTATTCCCGAGTGACATCCTTACTAATATTATAAATGCGAAAGTAACTCTGTCTGTCTATCTGTCTGTCTGTTACGCTTTCACGCTAAAACTACTGGACCGATTTAAATGAAATTCGGTACAAAGAAAGTCTAGAGCCTGAGAAAGGACATAGGCTACTTTTTAACCGACTGCAAAAAAGGAGAAGTTCCATGTGGACGAAGTCGCGGGCAGAAGCTAGTAGTCTATAAAAAAAGATGATCCGTGCGAAGCCGGGGCGGACAGCTAGTTAATGTTATAAAAGAATAATTTTAAACATTGGAATGAAACAAATAATTTTAAAATCTAGTATCTGTAACTATAATTATTTTCTAACAATCTTCCAATAAAAGTAAGTTATCTTAATGTAAATATTATGAAAATCCTTATATTACTGTACTGAAATATACTTAAGTACCTATTTGCCTAAATATTGAAAACTATTTAAAAATAATAATTACTAACTATTGGAATGAAACAACTATTAACGGATTTAACTTGCGTATTTTTATTTTATTTTATTAGCTGACTTTTTGGATTCTTTATAGTTTCCATAATCATAGCACGACTGAGCTGACAATACTAACTATTACTTAACTTTACTTTAGGTATATAGAGGTCTAAATAACTACGCCCAGTACTATAAGAAGCGCGACACAGCGGCAGGTAACGCCAGCTCTGGGCTGGTACGAAAAGGACCCATGAGAGCACCGGCTAATCTGAGAGCTACCGTCAGGTATAAAATACTATCAGAATAAATTCAAATAACTCTAAATATAGTCAGCATCCAAATATTTTTGTTGTTCTGACACCAAAAGACTTGGATGCTAATGCTAACATTTTACAACATTTTCTTTGTTTGTGTTTTTCATACTTGATTAAGTAAATGACACATACAATATTTTTATTTTACAGATGGGACTACCAGCCAGATATATGTAAAGATTATAAGGAGACTGGTTTCTGTGGATTTGGAGGTACTGAAAATTATTTAATTATTCAATATTAAGATTACCTAAAATAATAGAAAAAAATGCGACAATATTTATCATGAAAGCTAAGCTTGATATTTATTGTTTTTAAACACTAAAAAACAAAATATAATAAATATTTAAGAGACAGACAGAAATTATGTTTTGCGGTTTCTATAGATAACGGTAGGTACAGTACTCTTTGTACGCCAAGCTGATTCGCACTTGACTGGTTTTAATTGTAGTCTTATCTATCTTAATATTCACGAAGATAAAGTGTAATCAAGTAAAAAATTCGCTAGATGTCGCTGATCGTGTGTAAGTTCTAACTATCAAGCTACATAATATATATACATTTTATAGCAGCTAATTTGAAATCGTGTTCTTGAGCGGAGACCGCGTCTCGGCAAGCGTAGTGTAGGACGAACTCAGGCAAGGTAGACTGACGATTTGCGTAAGATGGCTGGCAGGAGCTGCAATTGGAGAGGCCTATGTCCAGCAGTAGACTGCGATAGGCTGCTGATGATTTGAAATTCTTAACGCCATTAAAATGACTCTTATGTATTGGTTAGACTCGTGCAAGTTTCTGCACGACCGGTCGGACTACAAGCACGGGTGGCAGCTGGAGCGCGAGGAGGCGGAGGCGGCCGCCGGCGGCGGGGACTCCGACTACGAGGTGCACAGCGACGACGACCTGCCGTTCAGGTGCTTCATATGCAGATCTGACTTCGACACACCTGTTGTTACCAAGTGAGTTAATGTGCTTATTAAAGGACGGTCGCGGAGCGCAGCGAAAAATGCGCCCTTTTTGTTATTGTCTCTGTCGCACGCGCGTAGTAATAGTGCCCTCACGATCGCACAGTAACCTTCAAGGTTACTGCGTGCGACAGAGACAAATTGAAAAAGGGCAACGTCCGTTTTTCGCTGTTCTCGGCGACCGTCCTTTAGCTGTGACCTTGTTTATGTTAAAATGTTTTGATGGCCCCTATAAACGTACATATATATTTATATGTAGCCCGCATACATGATATTATATAATTATGTTTGAATAGGCGACATTTTTTTTTAATAATTTATAATTAACGGACCAGGTGTGAATAGGTATTATAGACTAAATTATGAATAAAAATATTTGGTTTCTTAATTGCAAATATGTAGCTTTATCTTAAAATTGTAAAAGATTGAAAAATAATTATTTTTTTGCACTAAACTATGTATAGTTGTTTGTTTATTAATTTAACAGATGTACTTTATTTGTTTAGCGCAATTTTTTTTTCGTGTTCGAATTAGCTACACGAAGCATCCAATGCCAGGAAATTAGGTACAAATGATATCTTCAGATTTTTTTATTAATAAATATAATATATTATCACAGATGCAAACATTATTTCTGCGAGAAATGTGCCCTGGACAACTATAAGAAATCCACTCGGTGCTTCATCTGCAACACTCAGACCGGGGGGGTGTTCAACCCGGCGAAGGAGTTGGAAGCGAAACTGAAGAAGAGAAATGATGATAGTGATGATGATGATGATAGTGATTGATCAATAAAGTCATGGTTTAGAAGTTTGTCTTTTATTTATAGTGGTGGAGTCCGTGATATATGAATAAATATCTCTTTATAATAATACTAGCGGCTCGCCCCGGTTTCGCCAGGATCCCTTTTTTTTTATAGCCTACTAACTTCTGCCCGCGACTTCGTCCGCGTGGAACTCTTTTTGCAGTCGGTTAAAAAGTAGCCTATGTCCTTTCTCAGGCTATAGACTTTCTTGGTACCAAATTTCATTTAAATCGGTCCAGTAGTTTTAGCGTGAAAGCGTAACAGACAAAGTTACTTTCGCATTTTTAATATTAGCTAGGTATTATTTATAATAATATAGGTATTATTTATAGAAGCAAACATTATTTCTGATTGATCAATAAAGTCATGGTTTAGAGCTTTGCCTTTTATTTATAGTGTTGGTCAAGTATCTATCTATCCATGATACAGACCTATATGATATGAGAAATGGTAATACCTAATATGGAAAAATTGAGTTAGAATGAAACAACTATAAACGGATTTAACGTGTGTTTTATTTTATTGGCTGACGTTTTGAAAACTTTAGAGTTCCCATATTCGTAGCACGATTAAGCTTATTATTTACTTAACTAAGAAACTTGGTGACAACAGTCGTTATATGATGAAGGACAGAAAATATACGTATTTTGATAATGTATTGTATATTTCAAGTCACTTAAACATAGATAACAAAACAATCATAAAACTACGAAGGTACAATTTTCGGAATGCAAATCGAACCTTATCTCAACGTAGTAAGGTCTAATTGTATTCTTTTCACTTTGTACTATTCGAATGCGCTCCACAACCTGAAGCATTTAGCGCTTTTGGGCCAATCACAAATCTGAAAAGAAAATAAGTCCAATAAATAACAGCTATCGAATTGTCGTCGGTTGTTCAACGACCAAGTCACACAATGATAACTATAATAATAAAGAAGTCGCAGTAAGGAACCTTAGACTTGGCACGACTTTTTCTAGATTTAATTACTTTTTACAGATCAACAAGCTACTTTATCGAGACTTGGGTAAGTAGTTTTTTACAGAATGTTTTTGATGGGAATATATATACATATTGAACAGTAACGGTCCCGGCTAACGCCGTCCTGTCCGGCAAAGCAATGTTGCATTAATTAGCCGTTTCGTAAGGAATGTATCAAATATTTTTTTATGTCTCCGATATTTAATTAGGGTGCGTCGGGGTAAGGTTGAACGAGATTTTGATGAGATAAACCATGTTTTTTTTAAAGCCTCATAATTTTAATCGTATGAAGCTGACGTATATGAAGTGATGTTTTTAGTAAAGTTAATGAATGGTTCTTCCTATCTACCTGAAAATGGACCTGATTGGAGGTGTTTTTCATATATAAAAACGACGGCAAAGTTAAATTTTTAGCAAAAAAATCGTGGGGTAAGATGGAATGATGAGGGGGGAAGATCGATATAGTTCTTAAAATCTTTAATATCCATTGTAGGTCCATTTGGATTATATGCACCGAAAGCATATTTTTTTCTCTATTCAAATATATAAATACATTTTAAAAATACCTAGTTTTAACTACCAAAATGAAATTTTGTTAAATATAATATTTCAGTCTTACCCCACTTTGTATTCAGATGATATGCGGTTCTCAACCTTTTCTTTTTATATCCTAATATTAAAATTTTACTACCATGTACACAAAAAATGTAATCATTTCTTTATTTAAATAGACAGGTAGTTAAACTAGCTAAATATATTACAACTTTTATTTAATTTTTTTTTTACACATGTTTTCATGAGTTGTGAATATTATTACACTACTCATGAACGAATCATACAGTTTGACAACCCCTGACTTTTACTATGGGTTTCATAATCGGGATAAGTTGGGTTTTACAAGCGGTGTAAGATTGAAAAATATAAAAACTCCAAGAATATAAAAGATATGCAAAATCGGATTTTATGTATCAACTAAAAAAAAATTATCAATAACACGTATCAAAAAAACATATTTTTAACTTGCGTGTAGAAGAAACTACGGAACGTGGGGGAAGATTAAAAAACGCATTTATCGCTCAAAAACATACCTTGTCGAAAAATTGCAAAAAAAAACATATGCACTCACAACTGACGATTATCGCTGACTGTCAGTGTTAAAAAATATGCACGGAATAGGCAGCTATGAGGGGTTTTTCATCTTGCTCTGTTTTTCATGTTACCCCGACGCACCCTAGTTATTCTGCTATAGTATAGTCTTAGGTATAGATGTACTTAACTCTATTTATATATATAAATTTGTATAAGTACCTTTCTTCTAGCATTCCAGAGCAACCCTTCAGGGCACGGCATGGCCACCAGCTTGCCATTAGCGCAGATGTTGTACTGCGAGCAGTCCTTGTGTGGCCACAGAGAACTCTCCTTGCAGCGGAGTATCTTCTGAGGATCCTCTTGAGGAATCTCAACTTCTGGAGCATTATAAAAGGGAATATCGTTTTCTACCAAGACGTCGTTCAGTCCGTCCATTTGAGTGTCAAATCTATCAATTCCATCGTAAGACTTTTTACGCCAACAGATGGACAGGCGAGGCCAGACGCAGCGCTGTTAAGAAAGATGTTAAGTTAGCGAAAGAAGATGTATCTTTTTATTTTTCGTAGTGGGTAGCTTAGGTACCTACTCCTAGAAAAATTAAAAATCAGTCTGATTTGGAGTCTAACCTTGACAATGAAGTTCCACTGCAGTCCCTCAGGGCACGGCATGGCCACCAGCTTGCCATTAGCACAGATGTTGTACTGCGAGCAGTCCCGGTGCGGCCACAGAGAGCTCTCCTTGCAGCGGAGTATTTTTCTGACGTCATCATTTTTGGGTTCTGCAGAGTCTTCAAAATCTTGGACGTCTTGTATGGCATTGCAATCAGAATTATAACCCAAGACGCATTGCTGTAATGAAATATTGTCTTTAATCTTCTACCTTTATGAGATCGGGAGATCCTGGTTTTTATTTATGGAGCTTTAATCTTTGTTATACTTAATACCTACCCTCAACTTACGTTGGCTTAAAATGCTACGATCTTTTAATTACCTACCAACCTTAACAAATTTGTTAGGTACCTAGTTGTACCTACCTTAACAGAGGTGCTAAAATGCATTCCATCAGGACATCTCTGCGGAATGGGTACTCCCCGCTCACATGCATAGTACAGTCCACAGTCACTCTCATGTGGTATTAGAAAACGCTCTAAGTCTGAGAAAGGACATAGTGGACCTGCACTGTGCACCAAACTGACAGCTGATGCAGATATTAGTATGGATGTGACTGTAAAAATAAGATATAAATTTAGGTGTGATAATCCTTTTGTTATTTATACTTTTTTTAAAACGGAACAGCTTTTATTTAAATTTTGGAGCGTCATCTATAGACAATTACGCCCTTATTTTCCAATACCAATAGGTTTGTGATTTAAAAAATATTCAGAAGATACAGTAGGTATCTACAGGTAGATAGGTACTTATGTCCATAATGTACAGAACTTACACCACAACATTTTGCTGTATTTTTAGCGAGTAGGTATTGATCCGGTATTGATCTTTTTGCAAGCTACTCCGCTGACACACTGACAGCTCATCAAAACAATTTCCGTATTTAAACATAATTATTATCAATGCGAAACGATAATCCCTAAAATTATCGTCGACTTTCGAAATCTTCCCACATTATCAGACAAAAAGTGTCTATGTTAATTATATTGTGATAAGGCAAAATAAATCTGAATCTGTCTGCTGTCTGTGTCTTGTCTTTGTTATAATAGGTACCTAATTAGTAAGTATGACTGCAACTTCTTTATGTGGACTTAGTACCTACAGTCAGCGTCTGAGGTATAAGGCCCCTATTTTACTAGGGCGTAGATAGCTAGAATTTTTATAAAAATCCATTTAGTTCGTCAGCGAGCCACCCAATTTATCATAGGCTAATATTATCAAAAAATATTACGGACTTATTTTTTGTTTTCTCAATAGAACAATAAATGACAAAGACAATCGCTTCTAATGTTAAAAAGAAGGGGCACGTGACATCACGATATGGTAAAACTGTACCATAAGGTCATAAGCCCCTACTCCCGAACTTTAGAAGCACATACCTGGTCTATTTTTGTAATTTATAGTTCCATTTAGAAATGAAATACTCAAATACCCACTTAACTTTGGGGAACATGTAAGACATTTTTTAGACGCATTTACAGTTCACCAGAGTTTAGCGACTGGAATTCACTACGTGATTCATCAGTATTAAAAAGATTAAAAAATAGTCACCGATTATATTCTAACGATAAAGACCATGGAAGGGAATCCTTTCACAATATCATTGTTACATTGTCCTTTAAACGGCGTCAAACCTAATTCATAAATGATAGGTAGACTTACCTATCATGATAATTTCTGATAATTTCGCGGTTATTGTACATTGGAATGAAACAACTATAGGATTCAATTCGCTCATTTTATTTTATTTTGTTGGCTGAAGTTTCTGTATTAATCACTTTAGCATAAGACTATTGTCAGCTCAATCGTGCTATGATTATGGAATCTGTAAAGGCTGCGAAATGTTAGCCAATAAAATAAAATGAAACACGGGGTGTGGCTGTGTTATGGACACGGCCGATTGTTGTACGTGAATACGTCTCGTAACGGGTAATAGTTTTTAAATAAAATATTATTATTTATACAGTCCTTACTTAGCGTAATAAATTCTTTGATTCTTTAGCTATCCAGTGGTGTAACTGAAATTTGGATGGAGATGATAGATATGTAGCTACAACACTAAACTGTGTCCCCCGATTTTGTTATCATTAGTTTTTTTGGATTGCCACGTAATTTTAAAGACGTACTTATCCACGTCAATAAAATACGCGAGCTAAATCCGTCTACCCGTCCGTTTCGTCTTTTGAGGTAACGGAGTGGACATATTTTTGGGAAGCCCTCTCATCGCTCGCATCTCATTCCTATAGGTATTTAAGTAAGTCTTAGCTATTGAAAAATATCTTGAACCTAAAAAGAATTAAAAAAAATATAGGTATGTTTGAAAGAAGTCTTTCAGCATATAGATCTACGTAATCATCTATGGTACAAGCTGCTAAAAAATATATCAAATTTAATTCAGGTAATATAAAAAATATTTAATTTTAATGGCGCGTGTTGCGAAAGTACTTCCTGAGTCAATAATATTCATCATTATACCTACCTTTCTACTATTTTCAGTAACTATTTTATATTTTAATAGTACTTATATTAATATCCTTAGGTTATGGTTTTTTTTACTATCTTTTTTTTTGTATAGTACCTAGTTAATTGTTTTGCACGTACGAACTGTTTTTTTCTCTCTATTACTTAAGGTTATCTAGTATCTAAAGAAAGTTTCGAGGCATTAAGTTTGATCTGTACTTACACCTAAGTTTTTTACAATCCCTACTGATCCCTACTTAATATTATAAATGCGAAAGTAACTCTGTCTGTCTGTCTGTCTGTTACGCTTTCACGCTAAAACCACTGGACAGAATTAAATGAAATTTGGCACAAAGAAAGTCTGGAGCCTGAGAAAGGACATAGGCTACTTTTTAACCGACTGCAAAAAAGGAGGAATTCCACGCGGACGAAGTCGCGGGCAGAAGCTTGTAAAATATAAATAAATAAGTATTGTCAAAAGTCAGTTATCATCGAGAAATTATTATTGTCTTCCTACGATTAAGTTGTACAAACGTATAAGTAGGTACAACTTAGTAGGTACTTATTTTTTTTTAAACTATAAAGTCTTAGGTCTATGTTCAGCCCTTCAGCGTTTTGATCGAGTTTAAAACAACTATTTTATAGAAAAATATGGATAAGTAGGTAACTAGCGAGGTAAGTACCTAAGTATATTTCGAAAAAAAATAAAAAAAAATAACTAGGTACCTACCTAATTTTAAACTACTCTAAACTCTACAGCCTTGGTTTCTTTTCTATGCTCGTAAATGCTTAAAGATAGTTTTTTTTTAATTATAATCAGGATGAAAAAATAAGCGATTATTAACATAGTCTATTGCCTAATTACTATCACACTTAATTAGTTTACCTACTCCTATAATTATAACTTTGTAAATAATAAAATGGAAATAATACAAAAAAAACTTCTATTGTAATATTGTAATTTATTAACCAAAAAATCTTATAACTAGATAACAATGTATAAAAAAATAACAACATAACAAAATAATTATTTTAACCATCGTTATTTAAACGATATTATAACGTACTTCTAACTTCTATAAGTGACATAGTTTTGGTCTTGAAATCACCACCACAATCTTATACATTTGGCGTTTCTCGGTGTGTCACAAATCTGTAAAAAAGATATTAAGTACTTAATAATAGACATAAAACTTCCTTGAGCTTAAACAGGTACTTTAAAAATAAAAATGTCACACAAGTTAGTATTTAGCGCTTCGGATAAAAAAATGACACTGCGAGATGAAACGACTTTTTTCAATAGTCTAAAATACAACATATAAATGAAACAAGTTTCACTACCTACAACATACATTAAACGATGAATCAAGATATAATATAAAATATGTGAGAATGACTAGATACTTGCTTTAATAAAAGGCTACTGAAGAACTAAAAAAATAATTATGTTAATTAGATACGTACCTTATTTCTAGCATCCCAATGCAGTCCCTCAGGGCACGGCATGGCCACCAGCTTGCCATTAGCGCAGATGTTGTACTGCGAGCAGTCCCGGTGCGGCCACAGAGAGCTCTCCTTGCAACGGAGTATCTTCTGAGGATCCTCTTGAGGAATCTCAACTTCCGTCAGCCCATAATTTATTCCACTCAGGGCATCATCTAAAGTAATGTCGTTTTGTATCGGGACGTCATTTATTTGTGTGTCGAACTGTTGGATTCCATCATCAGAATTTTTACGCCAACAGGTGGACAGGCGAGGCCAGACGCAGCGCTGTTAAAAAATATTCAACTATTAGCAGAAGAAATTGTACCTTCTTATGATTACCTATTACTTACTTGATAAGTTGTGTTTTTCTTCTTGATAGAGATTACTGACCTTGACAATAGAGTTCCACTGCAGTCCCTCAGGGCACGGCATGGCCACCAGCTTGCCATTAGCGCAGATGTTGTACTGCGAGCAGTCCTTATGTGGCCAGAGAGAGCTCTCCTTGCAACTAAACTTGTCCAAAACGTTAGAACTTTTACGCCTGCAGGTGGAATGTTGAGGCAAAACACATCGCTGTAACAAATATTTAATAAACGTTAAGAAAATAATAGCTAGCATAGAATTATATATAATTTAAGAAATAATATCTTTAATCTATAATAATAAAAAGATAGTTATTTTGAACGAATTTGACTGTATGGGACCCCCTCACCACTCTCTGACTATTAAGCTGGACCTGCCCTTCTATCTAGCAACAAAAAAAACTACATTTAAACTTATAAGACAATTTAATAGCATGAATACCTTGACAATAGAGTTCCACTGCAGTCCCTCGGGGCACGGCATGGCCACCAGCTTGCCATTAGCGCAGATGTTGTACTGCGAGCAGTCCTTGTGCGGCCACAGAGAGCTCTCCTTGCAGAGGAGTATTTTCCGGACCTCATCTTGAGGAACCACGTCATCTGTTAAGACGCCATTTGATCCGTCCACTTGTACGTCCAATTGTGTAATTTCTTGTTGAGAATTCTTCCGCCAACAAGTGGATAGGCGGGGCCAGACGCATCGCTGTTTGAAATGGCATTTTTAGTGAGGCTTTACTTACAAAATTGACTAAATTTTAATTATTTAATTAGTGTCTTCTAATACCTTTACAATAGAGTTCCACTGCAGTCCCTCAGGGCACGGCATGGCTACCAGCTTGCCATTAGCACAGATGTTGTACTGCGAGCAGTCCTGGTGTGGCCACAGAGAGCTCTCCTTGCAACTAAACTTATCCAAAATATCAGAACTCTTACGCCTGCAGGTGGAATGTTGAGGCAAAACACATCGCTGTAACAAATAACAAATATTTAATAAACGTTCAGTAGATAATACCTAGTGTAGATTCATTTATAGTTAAACAAAAAATAACAAATTTATAGTAGCTCTTACCAGGTAAAATCATTTAATTGTATGAATACCTTGATAATGGAGTTCCACTGCAATCCTTCAGGACACGGCATGGCCACCAGCTTCCCATTAGCACAGATGTTGTACTGCGAGCAGTCCCGGTGCGGCCACAGCGAGCTCTCCTTGCAGCGGATTATCTTCTGAGGATCCTCTTGAGGAATCTCGACTTCCGTCAGCCCATAATTTATTCCACTCAGGGCATCATCTAAAGGAATGTCGTTTTTCATTGGGACGTAATTTATTTGTGTGTCGAACTGTTGGATTCCATCGTAAGAATTTTTACGCCAACAGGTGGACAGGCGAGGCCAGACGCAGCGCTGTTAAAATATATTCAACTATTAGCAGACGAAATTGTACCTTCTTATGATTACCTATTACTTACTTGATAAGTTGTGTTTTTAACCCCCGACGAAAAAACGACGGGGTGTTATAAGTTTGACGTGTCTGTCTGTCTGTCTGTCTGTCTGTCTGTGTGTGTGTATGTCTGTCTGTGGCATCATAGCTCCCTAACGCGTGAACCGATTTTGATTCTGTTTTTTTTGTTTGAAAGGTGAATATGTCGGGAGTGTTCTTAGCTATGTTTGACGAAAATCTGCTCAGTAGTTTAATAAATAGAGGGGGTGAAAGAGGGGATGGAAAAATAGAAGTCTACAAACATACTCGAGTGGGGTATCAAATGAAACAGGATCACGTGTACTTTACGAAATGGAATTATAATGAAAATCGGTTGAGTCGTTCAAAAATTATAGGGTGTCAAAGTGGATATGGAAAACCAAATGTCTACAAATATACCCGAGTGGGGTAACAAACAAAAGAGGATCATGTGTAGATTACAAAATTTAAATTGTAATGAAAATCAGTTGAGTAGTTCAAAAAATATGGGAAGTAAAAGTGTAAATGGTAAACCCAATGTCGATAAATGTACCCGAGTGGGGTATCAAATGTAAGAGGATAACATGTACCTTACAAAATTTCATGTGAAATGGAAATTAGTTAAAAATAATAATATGTAGTAGATATACCTACTTACAAAAAGTGTGAAATAAAAAAATAAATTAAAAATTTAACAAACCCCCGACATAAAAACCGAAAAGCCCTTTAAAAAGTATAAGAATAATAAAAACTTAATATTAGTTACCTTAATATTAATATTTCTACAAAGAAAACGTCATGTCGGGGGGACCGCTTCTCATTTAGGTGTTACCTTAATACCTACAATCTACCTAAGCCTACGGTCCCCCCGACATGACGTTTTCTTTGTAGAAATATTAATATTAAGGTAACTAATATTAAGTTTTTATTATTCTTATACTTTTTAAAGGGCTTTTCGGTTTTTATTCTTCTTGATAGAGATTACTGACCTTGACAATGGAGTTCCACTGCAGTCCCTCAGGGCACGGCATGGCCACCAGCTTGCCATTAGCGCAGATGTTGTACTGCGAGCAGTCCCGGTGCGGCCACAGAGAGCCCTCCTTGCAACTAAACTTGTCCAAAACGTTAGAACTCTTACGCCTGCAGGTGGAATGTTGAGGCCAAACGCATCGCTGTAACAAATATTTAATAAACGTTAAGTAGATAATACCGAATGTATATTCATTTATAGTTTAATAAATAATATCTATCTTAAGGGCTGATTCAGGGGCGGAAGGTCATGGAGTCTCATCCATCTCATCCTCGGGACCTGTATAGCCGTAAATATTTATTTAAAATTGTGATCAAATTTAGTAGTTTGATATATGAACAGATAGTTCTTTTGAACGAATTTGACTGTATGGAACCCCCTCTTCCCTTTCTGACTACAAAGCTGGATCTGCCCTTCTATCTAGCAAAAAAAACTACTAATAAACTTATAAGACAATTTAATAGTATGAATACCTTGATAATGGAGTTCCACTGCAGTCCCTCAGGGCACGGCATGGCCACCAGCTTGCCATTAGCGCAGATGTTGTACTGCGAGCAGTCCCGGTGCGGCCACAGCGAGCTCTCCTTGCAGCGGAGTATCTTCTGAGGATCCTCTTGGAGAACCTCATCATCAGTTAAGACGCCATTTGATCCGTCCACTTGTACGTCCAATTGTTGAATTTCATCTTGAAAATTCTTTCGCCAACAAGTGGATAGGCGGGGCCAGACGCATCGCTGTTTAAAATGGCATTTTTAGTGAGGGTTTACTTACAAAATTTACAAAACTTTAGTGTCCTTTAATACCTTTACAATAGAGTTCCACTGCAGTCCCTCGGGGCACGGCATGGCCACCAGCTTGCCGTTAGCGCAGATGTTGTACTGCGAGCAGTCCTTGTGTGGCCACAGAGAGCTCTCCTTGCAACTAAACTTATCCAAAATATCAGAACTCTTAGGCCTGCAGGTGGAATGTTGAGGCCAAACGCATCGCTGCAACAAATATTTAATAAAAGTTAAATAGATAATACCTAGTGTAGATTCATTTATAGTTTAACAAAAAAACTAAATTTATAAGTAGGTACCAGGTAAGATTATTTAATTGTATGATTACCTTGACAATAGAGTTCCACTGCAGTCCCTCGGGGCACGGCATGGCCACCAGCTTGCCATTAGCGCAGATGTTGTACTGCGAGCAGTCCCGGTGCGGCCACAGCGAGCTCTCCTTGCAGCGGAGTATCTTCTGAGCATCCTCTTGAAGAACTTCAGTATCTATTATGACGTCATTTGGTCCTTCCAATTGAAACTTCTGAATAGCAAGCGATTGTGGGCTGTTTTGCACCACACTTGCAGCTGTAGTAGATATTAGTATGGCTACAACTGAAACAGGTATTGACAAAGGGTGTTTAGTTATGACAAAACTATAACGGATTTAACTCGCGTATTTTATTTCACTTGATAGGTACTAGACATTAAAACTTACCCCACAACATTTTGCTAGTGTTAATGAAATGGTAACACAAGTGACTTCGCTACACTGATGCTTCATCAAAATAATTTTCAGTATTTAAACAAAATGTTATCAATGCAATCTATGCACATTTATCTTTTTTAAATCGGATGCTCCCGTGAAACAAAATAAATGGCGATAAACTAATTTATGATAAGAAAATAAATTTGACATTATAAGATTGTCTGTAGGTATAGATCATGGTTTACCCGAATAAATAGGTAATTATTTTGTCAGTATTATACCATCAAAAATATTAACAATGTAGGTACTTATTAGGACAGAACAGGCCTCGCATCGCAGTTAGTTCTTCTGCCGTCAAAAGTTGTGAAATCGATTGTAAGCGAAGTCAGTTAATTCAAAACCTATTCACCTAAGCTTTACTCCCAAAGCTTACCAACCACATGTAAATTGATTCCTTGTTAGTTACCTAACAATATTGTATAGTAGCTAGGTACCTAACCATATAAATAGTATGAATTAGAGCCCCCGCAAACCACAGGCTATCTATCGGCTGACAGTTGGTCGGATTGGGCTGTAGTATCTATGTAGTAGTAAATCATTATAGTATGAGGACTTACATACCTCTTCATACTAATTAAAAGCCCGACCAAACTATCAGCCGATAGAAAGTTTATGGTTTGCGGGGGCTCTTATAGTGACTAAGTAAGTCCATTTTTTTCTTTTCTTCGAACTGAATACTGAAGCGCAGTTGGCCAGCTAATGGGCCTTCACTGCAAAACCGGACGGGTGGCGAGACTCCTGAAAGGAGACTCTTAAGCCTTTTGGGTTGGTTTAGGGTTTTTAGCCCTGACCGACCCGAGCGCAAGTAAGTCCAGCTTACGTATAGGTAGGTGCAAAACCTACTACCTACCTAAGCATTTAATTTTAGTTTCTACAATAAAACCAAGCAGTATAAAATAGGTATCGTAATAGGTACTAAGGATTTTTAGTGCATATTGTGAAATTTACTTCTTTAATAACTGTCATTATTTTCATTTTTGTTGCGTAAGTTTTAGTACGAAAACTTCCATGTCTAGCCGCATTTTGTAAATATGCAGTTCACCGGCTCTTATAAAAAACGATCAATTAAAATTAATAAGATTAAAATGTTAAATTGATAATGATGATACTATCATTTATCGATTGCAAAGGGAAATCCTTTCACAATGACTTTGTCGTCGGCGATGAAAGAAAGTCCAAAGTCTGAAATGATTAATTTTTTAGGTATCACGATTTGGGAAAAGTCAAATAGGTACTAAATGTGCTAATTAAATGCTAATTAGCTAAGTCATTAAGTACTAAGTAGATATTCGTTTTTTGTACCTATGTACAAAAATAAATAAAACTGAGATAATAAACATCGGAATAAAACAACTAAGTATAATAAATATAACACGTAGGTAGGTACTTAGTTTATTTTATTTTCTGACGTATCGAAAACTTTAGTTCCCATATTCGTAGCCGAGTGAGTTGATAATCTAACATTAAAGTGATTTTACATTCTGCATACTACCTACCTTATTTTAAAAATTACAAAATTTTACTTACTAACATCCTATTTTAAAATATGAAATATATGTTTTATTCAATGCATAAATTAACTACTTTACAATACAAGTGCATTTTTTTTAAAAAAGGTAGTTTACATAACTTTATAAATCACTTTAGCGTTAGACTATTGTCAGCTCAGTCGTGCTACGATTATGGAAACTGTAGATTCCAAAACCACAGCCAATAAATAAAATGCGCGAGGTAAATCCGTTCATAGTTGTTTCATTCCATAAGTAGGTAGGTAGGTATATAAATATAGGTAGGTAGGTAAGGTAGGTATTTTTTAGTCATAACATAAAATAATTAAAACAAACTAATTTATTTTTAAAAACCTTTATTTATTAAAACATGGCAACAATTCAACATTCGGCTACTATCCGTCTTAGGCGTTTTCACTAATTTTTGATTTCCAGAAATTGTCACTAGCAAATAATATTACAACAAATGAACACACATTATATATTAACACTAATTGATAATAATTACTAATAAAATATAATCATCCAGATTTCCAAAGCCGTCAACAATCACGATTACAATTTATTTAATTGAAAAAAAAAAAACTTTGAAAGGAAACTTAATTCAGCATTTTTTTATTAGAAAACCAAAAATTTCAAAATACGCGAGAATACGCTAATCCAGAGCAATATAATGGCATTTTTTATAGGAAATATGCCAAAAACAGATTAGCAACCTAAAGTTAAGCAAAATGAAATGCGTTTCGGACTTTTTTTATTTTCAAACAAAACAACGACATTCAAAAATAATTGGGGACTACTGCGTGTTAGAAGTCAACGGTGTTATTCTATTCTTCGAAAATGGCGCCTTAATGGCTTGTTCCAATGTCAATTGCTCACCAATGTTGCCAGTCTCGTATAAATTGTCACGTTCCACCAATGAGAGACAAGGTAGCCTGTGATTGGTGGAACATGACAGATAGACTACACTCCAGTCCAACTGATTTTAGCCCCCAATATCAAACAAAATTCCAGTAAAATGTATTTAAAGATATTTCATGTAAGAACAAAATAAATAATCTGGATTTAAAATTTACAAATCACAACAAAATCTATGGAATGCAAAAATAACAAAACTTATAATCTACAAAATATAACATTGCCAAAAAATACTGGTAACTTTTTTATCACTAGACGCGTTGCTAACTTACATATTTAAATTCAATCCATTTTGTACAGTCACTAACTAATCTACAATTCTCTAAAAGTTTTCAACACGACACGACAATTCCTTGTCAACATAATCACCGCTAGATGGCGCTGTTTATAATTATATTACTATCATTATTTTCAGCCGTCGCCTCATCAGGTGACACATCATGTATAATTATTATTCTTATTACTTATATAATATAATTGTATTGAAATGGGATACCGAAAATAAACATTAAAAATACGTATCTATTGCCGTGTTACCATTCGATTATATTTTTTTATAAATAATATAAGTAACAGCGACATCTATCGGTAGATATTATAAATAAGAAATGTCTTAACAAATTAAATGTCAGTTTTATGGTTAACTAAATATGTTTTCCTACTTTCCGTTGTCGAGGTACACGGTAGAAAATACCGAATTGCCTATGTGTAACAGAAACCGTACAATTGACACCACATAATATACAATATGATTTTTCGTTTAAACTTTTTTTAAGGAAATAATATTCTTCAGTTAGCATAATGGTTTAATTGTCATACTCTAATGAGGGCCACCGCGTGTCAAAAATCCGCTAGATGCGCTAGTGTAGAATGAGGTCTAGCTGTCATGTTCCACCAATGAGAGGCAAGCTACTGGCCTGTGATTGGCGGTACGTGACAGCTGGACCTCATTCTACACTAGCGCATCTAGCGGATTTCTGACACGCGGTGGCCCTCATTACTGTGAAAAGGTGTGTTATTATAATACATATACAAATATGGTAGCGCGTGATCTAAGTATTTATCGCGCGATAAAATTTCTGTCACTGTCATACCTTTGCAATGAGTGAAATAGTGAGACTGACAGCTGCTGTCTGGCGCGACAAAAACCTTACGTGCTAGCTTTTCTGATTCCATAAGATGCATAATAAACCTGAATTCAAATTTGTAACCCTCCCATTTTTAGGGTTAGCATTCCTTAAAATTGGGTTGTGTTTTAAGCCTACACAATGTTTTTCTTGTATTTTAAATATACGTAATATACATTAGTGCACTTCAAAATAAAACTCTACATTCACTAAACAATCTAATGTTTGTTTAATTTTTAATATCAAACCGATATGACAGTATATTGGTCAAACGTTTAGGGGCATTTCTAATAGATTTTCTAGGCTTGGAGCTGTATTCATAAATTCAAGGAAGGTATGTAGGTATATAAAAAAATTCATCAAAACGAATCTAAACAATTTCACACAGTTACGGTGTAATAGGTACTTATTTTTTATAACCCTAATATTTGGCTATATTTGGTAGGTACATAATAATTTGAAAGTTTATGTATTTTAAGGCATGTACCAAGCTGTGGAGTAACAAGCTGATAACAATTTCCAGTTTGTATTAAAAGCATTGAACATATAAACATTTTTTTTTGTAAAATTACACAAGTGTATATTTTTACAATAAACGCTAACTTAGATTAAGCACGAGTGGGTCGTGAAAGACTATATCTGTCTCTGTCATATTATGGAGAGTGAAATTGTAATAAGTTTTTAAATATTTTATAGGCATAGGTATCATTTCGTATGCCAGTCTGATCAGTCACCAAATATAAGTAGGTATAACTTTTTTATATTATTTTTGTTAATCAATTTATTTGCTTTGTAAGAAAAGCTAAATATTTAATTTATGAAAGTTACTCTGTTACTAAATAGCTTTTATTATAAAACAAAATACAGTACAAGTGAGTGCGACAGAGACAAGAGACATCGCTACCCATTCATGGCCAGTCGTCTAACATCTAACCACATCATGGCTATTTAAAGGTTTAACAATGATTTTTACCGATAGATGGCACTATTATCATTAGATATAATTTAAGGCAATGAACATTGACTTATTATTTAAATCGAAATAAATACAGCGTTAGTGTACCAAAACAAAATCAATAATAAAATGGTAGTGGCTGAATGAGGGCCACCGCGTGTCAGAAATCCGCTAGATGCGCTATGTAGAATGAGGTCTAGCTGTCATGTTCCACCAATGAGAGGCAAGCTACTAGGCCTGTGATTGATGGCACATGACAGCTAGACCTCATTCTACACTAGCGCATCTAGCGGATTTCTGACACGCGGTGTCCCTCATTGAATTTGACAAATTCTAGATCCTTTTAATATATACATCAGCGCCATCTATCAACAAATAAAATAAATATCAGCCTGTTTAACACGTCCAAGTGAATCCTGAGTAGGTTATTTCGTCTAGTATACCGCGTATTGCAATATACTATGTAGCAAATATGCACATAGTTCAAGGTATATCTATACTCTATACTAATATTATAAAGAGGAAAAGTTTGTTTTCTTGGATTGAATAGGCTCCTAAACGACTGGACCGATTTGAAAAGATCTTTCACTGTTGAAAAGCTACATTATTCCCGAGTGACATCTATATATATAAAAGAAAGTTGTGTTAGTTACCCCGTTTATAACTCAATAACGGCTGAACTGATTTGGCTGAAAATTGGCGGGGAGGTAGCTTAGAGCCAGGAAAACGACATAGGATACTTAAATCGATTCTTTGCCGGGCGGGACGAAGTCTGCCGGGACCGCTAGTAGGCTATAAAAAACGGGATCCATGCGAAGCCGGGGCGGGCCGCTGGCATTATTATACAAATCTCATGAACTTGTTAGTACTTTGGACGTGAAACTGGCGAGTGATAAAAATCATTATTTTTCCTCGGTCAGCCGGAGCATGTACATTCTTTGCTAGTATCTATAGTAGTTGGGTTTGAAAGGGCCTACTTTGTTGAGTCCTAGGTACTTCGCCTGCTCGTCCGTGAGTTCTGTGAGGTGAGCGTCGAACGTGGGTAGATGTAAGCTTGCTACGTATTCGTCCATTTTCTTTGGTAGAAGATATACGTCCGCCTGTAATAAAACGTATGTATAATAAAAATCTTGTAACACAGTGTTTATGAACGCATTCCTCCGAAACAGCTCCATATGATATCAAATTCAGTATGTAGGTATATTTGGTAGGTATGAGAATAGATCTTAGGCTGTACAAAGTTTACCGAAAGTACAAGGTACAAGGTTTACGAAAATATATACAAACTAGCTACTGCCCGCGACTTCGTCCGCGTGGAACTCCTCCTTTTTTGCAGTCGGTTAAAAAGTAACCTATGTCCTTTCTCAAGGTCCAGGCTTTCTTTGTACCAAATTTCATTTAAATCGGTCCAGTAGTTTTAGCGTGAAAGCGTAACAGACAGACAGAGTTACTTTCGCATTTATAATGATTGATGCACGAATAAATATCTCTATCTAATGGGAATGAGATATTTATAATAAAATTAGTGGCTAAACATACTATATTATACTATAACACTAACTTAAACAAAACGTTTATTGAGAGCACGAAATTTTCTCGACTAAACAGACAGTTCTTTTTCTGAAATAACCAAAGCTCTATCAAAATTCCCACATTCATAATTAGCTCTTAGTAAAGTTTACCTTATACGGACGTGTGTGTCCGTTCAAATAAGAAAAGGCTCGAGTAGCCGCGGTGGAGACAAAAAAGGAGCCAGGAAAAAGTTTCACTAGAGCACTAACCAAATAACCAATAGCTCTCACTAATACCCACATTTATAATTTTCTCTCAGTAGAGTTTACCTTATACCGATGCGGGGGCGCGTTGTACAGCTCGATCAGGGCGAGGGCTTGAGTCGCCGCGGTGACGGAAACCACAAAAGAGGGCAGCGAGGAGCAACAGAGGTTTGCTAGCCAGCCCTCCGCTAAGAGCCTACTTCATACATGATTTCTAACCAGTAGCTCTCACTAATGCCCACATTTATAATTTTCTCTCAGTAGAGTTTACCTTATACCGATGCGGGGGAGCGTTGTACAGCTCGATCAGGGCGAGGGCTTGAGTCGCCGCCGTGACGGAGACCACGAAGGAGGGCAGCGAGGAGCAACAGAGGTTTGCTAGCCAGCCCTCCGCTAAGAGCACTATTTCATACATGTTTACCTTTCCAAATAACCAGTAGCTCTCACTAATACCTACATTTATAATTTGCTCTCAGTAGAGTTTACCTTATATCGATGCGGGGGCGCGTTGTACAGCTCGATCAGGGCGAGGGCTTGAGTCGCCGCGGTGACGGAAACCACAAAAGAGGGCAGCGAGGAGCAACAGAGGTTTGCTAGCCAGCCCTCCGCTAAGAGCCTACTTCATACATGATTTCTAACCAGTAGCTCTCACTAATGCCCACATTTATAATTTGCTCTCAGTAGAGTTTACCTTATATCGATGCGGGGGCGCGTTGTACAGCTCGATCAGGGCGAGGGCTTGAATCGCCGCGGTGACGGAAATCACAAAAGAGGGCAGCGAGGAGCAACAGAGGTTTGCTAGCCAGCCCTCCGCTAAGAGCCTATTTCATTCATGTTTTCCTTTCCAAATAACCAGTAGCTCTCACTAATGCCCACATTTATAATTAGCTCTCAGTAGAGTTTACCTTATACCGATGCGGGGGTGCGTTGTACAGCTGAATCAGGGCTAGGGCTTGAGTCGCCGCCGTGACGGAGACCACGAAGGAGGGCAAAGAGGAGCAACAGAGGTTCACTAGACGGCCCCCGCTAAGAGCCTATTTCATACATGTTTCCCTTTCCAAATAACCAGTAGCTCTTACTAATGCCCACATTTATAATTAGCTCTCAGTAGAGTTTACCTTATACCGATGCGGGGGCGCGTTGTACAGCTCGATCAAAGCGAGGGCTTGAGTCGCCGCGGTGACGGAGACCACGAAGGAGGGCAAAGAGGAGCAACAGAGGTTTACTAGGCAGCTCTCCGCTAAGAGCCTATTTCATACATGTTTTCCTTTCCAAATAACCAGTAGCTCTCACAAATGCCCACATTTATAATTAGCTCTCAGTAGAGTTTACCTTATACCGATGCGGGGGTGCGTTGTACAGCTCAATCAGAGCGAGGGCTTGAGTCGCCGCCGTCACGGAGACCACAAAGGAGGGCAGAGAGGAGCAACACAGGTTCGCTAGGCGACCCTCCGCTAAGAGCACTATACGTTTGCCGTTTGGCCATATTATGTGGTCGACCTGAGGGCAAAAAAACGTAGTATTTTTTATGGACCTGCGGGGACGAAGTTAATTGAGGCGATTAGTTTTTATAGCAACATCGTAAACTAATCGATCATACTTTTTTACGCCAAAGTTATTTAAAAACAAACATGTTACGATAATAATTTCTGATGCCTTCGCGGTTATTACACATTGGAATGAAACAACTATTAACGGATTTAACTCGCGTATTTTTATTTTATTTTATTTGCTGACGTTTCGGATTCTTTAGTTTCCATAATCGTAGCACGACTGAGCTGACAATAGTCTAACGCTAAAGTCGCTAAAGTCAGTTAGCGTCAGCAAATAAAATAAAATAATATAAAAATACGCGAGTTAAATCCGTTAATAGTTGTTTCATTCCAAAACATGTTACGAGTTCATCCTACTACTATTATAAAGGCGAAAGTTTGTAAGTATGGATGTATGGATGTATGGATGTTTGTTACTCTTTCACGTAAAAACTACTGAATGGATTTGAATGAAACTTTACCACAATATAGCTTATACATCAGAATAACATATAGGCTATATTTTATAACGATATTGTGTGAAGTACTCATCGTGCGCAGACGAAGTCGCGGGCAGAAGCTAGTATAAAATAATTAAGCGATAATAAAATAATAATTTCTAATGCCTTCGCGGTTATTACACATTGGACTGAAAAAAACTATAAACGGACTTAACTCGCGTATTTTATTTAATTGGCGGACGTTTCGAAAACATTACAGTTTCCATATTCGTAGCACGGCTGAGCTGAATTTTTTTCAGTCGGGCTTTAGCGTTTGACTATCGTCAGCTCAGTAGTGCGACGAATATGGGAACTGTAAAGTTTTCGAAAAATCTGCCAAAAAATACGCGAATGAATCCGTATAAACATTCATTATTTTTTAAGAACCTACGAGGACGAAGATAAGTAAACCGATTAGTTTTTATAGCAAGATCGTAAAAACAGCTAATTGATAAAGGCTACCATTATAATGGTATTTTATTTTTAGTATATTATTTTTATATTAAACAAATTAAGTTATTTAAAACAAACATGACACAAGATCATAAAACATAACTAAGTGATAATAATTAATTATTGAATATTGCATGTCACAACAAAATAATAAAATAAATTATAAGTTGCACTAGCGGTGCCTCCTGGTTTCACTCGCATTGAATACAATATTTTGATATGAATTATCCTGCGGAATTCTGTATGTAATCCCGTGACGAGAAATGGTATTGGTTCTTTTTAAAATTAATTGTAGGTACATCTATGAAAACTCATCAAAATTTAACAGACAGACAGATTCGCATTTATAATAATTATTAAGACCCAGTTATACTAATACCTAATCAATTTCAATAAAAAGAACCCGTTATACTGGTTTAGGGTTGCTTATTAATATGATTTTCCTTATGGCAGTGATAAACTATCACAAAAAATCTTAACTTCCAGATAAAAAAAAATTAGGTAGGTAGGTACCTACATAGTTTGCATAATGAAAAATGACTTTAGTGTCAGACTATTGTCAGTTTATTCGGATATGAATATAGGAACTGTAAAGTTTTCTCAACGTCAGCAAATAATAGTACATTACGCACCAAGGCCAGTAAAATAAAAAATGTCTCAGATCACATGTAATTGTCGTCCGAGGCGAAGCCGAGGTTGACAAAAATGTGATCTGAGGCTTTTATATTTACTGGCCGAGGTCAGTATACTATTTTTCTGTTCGACGAAGCCAGAAAGCGGCAAGTTCATTTAGCGCAGCGGCGACAAAGTTGGCGCTTTCTGGCCGAAGGACAGAAAAAGAATATACGCGATATTAATCTGTTACAATTGTTTCATTCCAATGTGTAATAACTGCGAAGGCATCACACATTTTGTTTACTATTGTCTGTAACCTAGTATCGATTACTTGTCTATACTATTATTATAAAGAGCAAAAATTTGTTTGTTTGGAATGAATAGGCTCCTAAACGACTGGACCGATTTGAAAAAATCTTTCACTCTTGGAAAGCTACACTTTTACTACAGATTTTATTTTAAAATCTTAATGCGGTTTACAGAATACATCTACGCACCAAATTTTAATAATGTAGCTCTTATAGTTTCGGAATAAACTGGCTGTGACATACAGACAGACGGACAGACAGACAGGACGAATCTATAAGGGTCCCGTTTTTGCCATTTGGCTACGGAACCCTAAAAACGATATTCAATACATCTTTATCCTCTGACCTGACTCCGGACGCGCTCCCACAGGAGGTCAGGTGTCCTAAGAGCGTGCACGTCGACCTCCGTGTTGCTGTGCCCCATGTTGCACACCACGCAGCCGTTCTTCATGCGCTCCATGTGCTCACGCGTCACCACACCCTTGTTGCCGGTCGCCGTTATCACAATGTCCACTTGTCTTATCACCTGTAGAATTGTAATTTAATAATTTCTAATGCCGTTAGTTATTACACATTGGAATGAAACAACTGTAATAGGATTCAACTAGGTGAGACTCGGAGAGTATTGTCAGCTCAGTCGAGCGATTATGGAAGCTGTAAAGGTTCCTAAACGATAACCGAAAATAAAATAAGCGAGTTAAATCCGTTTATAGTTGTTTCATTCCAAAAACCATTTATATTAATACGAACAATAATATATTATGTGAGCAAACATAACGCACCTTCGGTAAAACAAGGGCACAATTGTAAAAAAATCCAAAAATGAGTTAAGTATACAGAAATGTTCCAAATGTGCGATATATATGTCTACACTACTATTATAAAGAGGAAAGATTTGTATTATTGTTTATGTTTGTAATAAATAAACTCAAAAACTACTGTGCCGATTTTAAAAAATCTTTTGCCATTGGAAAACTAAATTTACCCTGAGTGACAAAAGCTTCAGAATATTTTGAAAAAAAAAAATAGATAATTTCGTTAGTTTTCCAAAATGTTCTAGTTTTGCTTGCAATGTTATAATACTCACTTCATTTAATTTGACCACTCTGAACCCGTCCATCGCCGCTTGCAGGGCGCATATCGGATCTATTTCCGTCACGTAAACCTGATAAAACATAATTTAAACACATTAATTTTGTATATTAAAACGGTATAAGTAAATTCCTCAGCGAAGTGGGTGAAAGTTGGTACCTATAAAAAACTTAAATTATATAAATGATTTGCTTCCCTACTTATTTTTTTTTTACAAATATATTTTAACAATCAAATCCTAAAACTTAATATTCAACCCCTGAATGGGTTAAAACAGGAGGCCAAACTTTACAAGCAAATTCTAATCTCTTCAGTGGATTAACCTAAAAATATAGCTCTATCACTACATAGTATAAAAACAAAGTATGTACGATTTAATCTTTAAAATTACGCAACGGATTTTGATGCGGTTTTTTTAATAGATAGAGCTATTCAAAAGGAAGGTTTATAGCACCCGTGTGAAGCCGGGGCGGGTCGCTAGTAATTTCATAATCTTTATCTTGCAAGGGGTTGAAAACGAGATAGTGCGGGGGGAAATCTCTTCTTTATATATTTACCACACAGCCGAGGGCCTTCAGCGCCTGACAACAGCCTTTGCCCACCTCACCGTACCCGCACACCACGGACTGCTTGCCGCCGAACATCAAATCGGTGCTGCGTTTCAACGCGTCTATTATACTTTCACTGTAACAATAGTACATTACTGCAGACGCAGGGAAGTAAGGGCTTGCGAGCCGAGTATACAGTATAGACGGCCGACCGAAGGGAGGCCGGATATTGTTACGAGGCTTGCAAGCCCCTTCACGGCTAGGCATGTATAGTGCTTTTCTCAAAGTAATGCAATGAAATAAATAAATACAACACTGAAATAAAATAAATTACACTTGAATAACAGGATTTTTTGTTTTTTTACATCAAATACAACTTGATTACTTTATTCCGTTCTTGAGAATCACAACTTCTAACATGTACCAGTAAATCCCTTTTTTTAACAACTTCTAGTTATCAATCGTATTAGCGTATAAGTCTTGAACAGGCCGTTAACCTCCAACCTCTATTTTAAACATTGCGAATTCATTTTACAATATTTGTCCAAAGACAGCCACCTCCTTTTTCGTTCCCGCGACTTCTACGATGACAGCTCTGATTGCTGCTCGCCGCTGATTGGCCACGCTCGCTCGTCCGCCATTGGTCAAAATATACAATAGCCAATCATAGATCAGCGCGAATGTTGCCATTCGTAACTTAAATATACCAGTAAAACTAAACAAATAACAATACTTTATAAAAATCATGACAAGTATAAAATTGAAATTAATCTAATAATACAGATTCTTTTTTTATTCTCAGTTCGTGTATAATATAGGCATTAACGCGAATATTTTTGGTACAATAAAGTTCTAACTTATTAAAAAAAACGGTTGCTTAAACTGTTTATGAAGATCAACGCCATGTTGATATTCAAATTAAAAAGAAATTACTTCCCGGCCTAGGCCAGAAATGATATATTTCCTGGCGTGTTTTGACGCACGTAAGGACGATATTTCATTGCATGTTTGAGAAAAAATAATATTCATTATTTTGCATAAACAATGTTTAAAGGAATCGCTGAATGACGTGTTTCAAATTTTAATTGAAATTCTGTATGTACTTCCTATATCAAAAAGAGGCACTGTGTTGATGTTGATTCTCATTCTCACTTGAAATAAAACCCGATCGTTACTTTGGAAGCAGATTTAATAAATATAAAGAGCCTATAATAATATATGAATACTGAGGGAAATCTCTATAGCGCGATACAGAAAAACTCCCAGACCGGTACAGCGCCATCTATACGCAACTTCGGTAGTACTAACCCCAAACAATTCATCCCTATTGCTGTTTTACCCCGATTTTACCCCTCCTCCCCCCGACGACGAACTCGCGCGCTAGCCGGCGCTAAGCTGTGCTCAGATTTGTCACTTTAAAAATCGGCGTTCGAGACAACTACCAGCTGATTGTTACCGCCGCAAAATACAAGTTTTACCCCGCGGAGGT
This sequence comes from Polylopha cassiicola, assembly GCA_038024825.1. Lineage (NCBI taxonomy): Eukaryota > Metazoa > Arthropoda > Insecta > Lepidoptera > Tortricidae > Polylopha > Polylopha cassiicola. The sequence goes on along the minus strand of CP149044.1, from coordinate 4,882,118 downwards.
AATTAACCCAGGCCCAAAAGGGTTAAAAAAGGGACCCAGAATTATTTAGGATGTGATTTGCTTCGAAATCGATATGAACTAACCTTATTGCTTCTGATTTAAATAATATTTTATTTTGATACATAGGTATTTCACGGTATTTGTAAACTAAATACGAATTAATTCAAAAAGGTTGAACACACAATATTATAACCATTTTCTACCTTAGCAAAAACTATCCCTACTAATATTATAAATGCGAAAGTAACTCTGTCTGTCTGTCTGTTACGCTTTCACGCTAAAACTACTGGACCGATTTAAATGAAATTTGGTACAGAGAAAGTCTGGAGCCTGAGAAAGGACATAGGCTACTTTTTAACCGACAGCAAAAAAGGAAGAGTTCCACGCGGGCTAAGTCGCGGGCAGAAGCTAGTATAATATAAACGTTGCAAATTCTAAAAAGGTATATTCCGAACAACGATACGACGTAACGACACGTCAATAATTCGCTCATAGGTTTGATGTCGATTACTTATCCAAATATTATTATACAGACCATAAAAAAAGCTGTCCACAATTTAATTAATTCAATAGTAAATAGTATTCAAATTAAATAGTTACCTAATAAACTTGTTTTACTCAAAATATAATGCAGAACAAACACGTTGTCATAAAATTAACATCGAAATCCGGTATGAAATTAAAATTTATTAATGTAATCACTTTTTAAATATTAAATACACATAAATAAATGTGATTATTGAAAATCATTAAGTAGGTATATGTTACCAACTTACGCTATATTTAATTTTGTTCTTGTTTAAGTAAAAAAAAAATAATATTTACTAATATTATAAAGAGGAAAACTTTGTTTGTTTGGTTGTAATGAATAGGCTCAAAAACTACTGGACCGATTTTAATAATTCTTTCACTGTTGGAAAGCTACACTATTCCCGAGTGATATAGGCTATAAAATATTTTGAAAAAACAAAATAGGGATCCGTGCGGAGCCGGGGCCGACCGCTAGTTACTTATAAGTAACTACTGTAATGATGTTTCGATATGCTAATTGTGCCTATGAAAGTGTTTAATGCGAATAATTGTACAACATAATTAACGTTTTAGTTATGTCTGTAAGTTGAGTATTGTTCTAAAATTAAACCTTATTACAATGAAGATAAAGTGTAGAACTCACCGACACGAGTACAGGTTGTCAAATTTCGTCTTAGTCACGGAATCGTTGACGTTCATGGCGGGAACGCACAGTTTTCCCGCTTTACTGAGCTGGTATAGCCTGTGGACACCCGTCACGCTCTCTTCCACTATGCCTGAAAGAGACAGACTATTACTGCGAGACTTTAATGAAAAGGCGTGATGCTGCGTTCCTGTTAAACACATTTGACATTCGATTTGAGCCATTACTGGAACATAACAATAGTGGCACAATAGTACATTACGCACCGAGGCCAGTAAAATAAAAAATGTCTCAGATCACATGTAATTGTCGTCCGAGGCGAAGCCGAGGTTGACAAAAATGTGATCTGAGGCTTTTTTATTTTACTGCCCGAGGTCAGTATACTATTTTTCTGTTCGACGAAGCCAGAAAGCGGAAATTTCATTTAGCGAAGCGGCCACAAAGTTGGCGCTTTCTGGCCGGAGGACAGAAAAATAATAAACCATTGCCCATTAACATATTTCGATTTGGAAAATGGTGATATTTATTATAATTATTAACTCGCGTATTTTATTTTTATTGGCTGACGTTTCGGAGCCTTTACAGATTCCATAATCGTAATAATAAGCACGACTGAGCTGACAATATCAGCTCAACTCATTGTCAGCTCAGTCGTGCTACGCTACAAATAAAATGCGCGAGTTAAATCCGTTAAAGTTGTTTCATTCCAATGTATAATAATCGCGAAGGCATCAGAAATTATTATAAATATACAGTAATTTTTTATACAAATAATTATTCTACAACAATACAAGGTAATTGAACAATATTTTTTATTTAAAAAATGACCCCGACGACCCTCTCGAAGTCTCTCAACGCCCTCTATGGTGCATTAGTCTTTACTGCGTTATACGGTTTATAAATAACAATAACCAGAAAAAACTAGATAACAAATGTTATAATTGACACACATTAACGACGTTTACTGAACATACACTTTGTATTTACAAATACACGTGATATTTATCCATAACGACCTCTTGAATATCGGCCTTATTTACTTTATAACATACACCGTACTAAAACCATAAAATGTAAACTACAATGGCGCTAGCTTTAAGGGGTTCCGTAGTCCACAACCATGAAACTACTTTTGTGAAGGCCAGTTTGAGGTAGACTTAGATTTATATTCAACTAGCTTCTGCCCGCGACTTCGTCCGCGTGGAACTCCTCCTTTTTTGCAGTCGGTTAAAAAGTAGCCTATGTTCTTTCTCAGGCTCCAGACTTTCTTTGTACCAAATTATTTCATTAAAATCGGCCCAGTAGTTTTAGCGTGAAAGCGTAACAGACAGACAGACAGACAGAGTTACTTTCGCACATATAATATTAGTAGGGATTAAAATATTGTTCATAACTCTTATTAACCTCTAAAAAATATTTCTTAGACAGCCTTACAGTTCTGTAGTAGATAATATGAGAAATAGATAAAAAATTTACACATATACATTTTCAGTGAAAAATACTCGTCGTATAGTCACTTCTAGTAAAATAAAATCTTTGGATGGTTCACACCAACTGATCTAGAACTAGACTAAGCAAAGTTTTTTACTATAGATGTCAGACAACGGATAAACATTCACACATACACATAAGACATCCAAGGCTCACGTAAAAATGCTCATTCTCATCACTATGACATTTATCCTAACAAAATTCGAAGCCGGTTTAACTAGGCCATTAGGCCATCAAATAAATATATAATAGTAGATCATTAACTATTAATTTATTGACGATCTGGAACTTAAGGAATCATAAAAACCAGTTGCCGTATTTATGGAAGACGACGTATGTACAACGCGTCATATTCGTAATAACGTTGATTACCTACTTAAATGTAGGTATATAGGTACATTTTCGAACTTCCTTAGAAGGTCACTCGATATCACAATAATCAGTACCACACTGATCTCTGAAGCGGGCGACCGCGCCGTTTCTGCAAAATGGTCAGCAAAATATTTATATACATTTTACTTGTCACGGTAACTTTGTGCTGCGGACAACTGTTCCGGGGCCTGGGATACTCGAGAGCAGGTGGAAAACACACCAGAAAGTCTATGCTGAAGCGAGCGCGACAAGCAAACACCATCAACAACCACAACGAGAGACATGGACACAGCCCTATCAACACAACCTATTTGGGCATAGTGGTGACCGAAGAAATGATGGACGAATTCGATAAAGGAAAACGTAATGAAGACGTCCATTTGAACACGGAGAAAATAGTAGCGAAGTACGGATATCCGGTCGAAACGCATCATACACTGACGGAGGACGGATACAATATAACAATGCTGAGAATACCAGGGAATGGTTCAGCGGTGTTCCTGATGCATGGTCTATTCGTGGGGTCGGATTGTTTCGTGCTGGCGGGACCGCAGACCAGCCTGGCGTACCAGCTGGCCGACGAGGGCTACGACGTGTGGGTAGGCAACAGTCGAGGCAACAAATACGGCCGCAGCCACATCAAGATGGACCCCACCGAGGAAAAATTCTGGGACTTCAGCTGGCACGAGGTCGGCTACTACGACCTGCCGGCCATGATCGACTACATTCTCGCAAAAACCGGGCAAACTAAATTGAAATATATAGGTCACTCGCAAGGGACCACGTCCTTTTTTGTGATGGCGTCGGAGCGGCCGGAGTACAACGACAAAATTTCCGTGTTGGTCGCGATAGCACCCACGGCGTTCCTCGCTAGAATGAGGTCCTCGTTGGTGCGGCCGTTGGCGTACTTCCACTCGGCATACCCCGCGTTGTTCAAGGATATGGGTATAAAAGAAGTGTTGCCTAACGGCGACATGCTGAAAATGGCCATGCAATTGATGATGGGCTCAAATATTCTCTCGGAGACGTTGGGCACTCTAATAATCCTATCGCCGTTTTCTAATATACCGCAGTTGAATATAACTATCCTGCCGGTGTTGGCGGGCCACGAGCCGTCGGGCGCTTCAGCGAAACAATTGACGCACTACGCGCAAATAGTAGTATCGAGAAAGTTTAGAAGGTTCGATTACGGCGCGAGAGAAAATCTAAACAGGTACGGTTCTAGAGTGCCGCCTAGTTACAAGTTGAACAAAGTGAGTGTTCCAGTGGCGTTGGTGTACAGCGACGGAGACCAGCTCGTGAACCCTGAGGACGTGGAGGAACTGTCCGAGCATCTGCCGAACGTAGTCGATAAATACAAGATCGAAAACAGCGAGCAATTCAACCATTTCGACTATCTGATGGCAACAAAAGATTCAAAGTACGAATTCTTTAGGAGAATAAAAAAAGTTTTGTCAGTTTATTAATAATTGCAAGTTTTGTAATTATTGTTCCAAATATAAATTTGTATATTGTATAAAAAATAAAATAAATCGATGTAGTTAAGTTACCTAACTCGATGTTGTTTTATTTAACATTCGGTAACGCAATAAAATAATATAACAAAAAATAAATAAAAATGCATTATCGTAATTGACAAAACCGGTAACAAAAAGTCACGGGATCGATTTCCGTAAACTTATAATAATGTCAACGACATACACATTATTTTCTCTATAACATCATCTAATGATTTTTTAAACTTTTTTTTATTAAAAATCGTATTTTTATAGCCGTTCCATAAGATAATACACATCGCACCCCTAGATCTAAAGGGAGCTAACTCAAAAAAGTAACTTTTTCGGGAGAGGCGAAATTTTTTTAGCGTGTGCTTAATTTAAATCTTCAGATTTTTGAGTTAGCTCCCTTTAGATCTAGGTGTGCGATATATGTATTAGATATTTTTTTGACTAAATAGACCACTGCTTTATAAAGATCATTCTGACTGACATGGAGTAGGCATGCTACAGACCACTGGCGTGCATTCCATACAGGTACATTAGGACTGCCCACACCAGCGCGCCCCCTTCACGGGCCTGGTACGCACGGATACCGGGATGGGTGAAAAAAAAAACTTAAAAACCAGATTTTTTACAACTTTTATAATAACCTGTATTAAGAAACAATAAACAAGTCTGACCCTGCGGTACTATATTTACAAGGGCACCAACCTTTATGCCTTAAAGAGTAAAAGTTTCTTACAAATGGCCCTTATATGGTAGGTACCTCCGTTTAAAAGTCAGTTTTGAGTCAGATAGTAGTGTTTCGGAATGATCCAACGTAACTAAGAAGTAATCCCGTAAAAATGTTTATTTTAAGAACGAAAATAAGAGCAGATGCTGCAGATGTCATTTGTACCTGAGTCTCGGATGTCTTATATGTATGTTTATCCGTTGACCCATAGTACAAGCTTTTCTTAATTAGGGACTAGATCAACTGGTATGAATTGTATAGGATATAGTTATTATTCTTAGTTTAGAGAGATCTCTAAAAACTACCTACGACATTTTTTATAGGGCAAGTGAGGGACTAGATCAGAAAATTATTTTTAAATTTTCAAACAGTATAAAATACAGACAAAACCTTTGTAAAATACGATAAGAACAACATAAAGAACCGGCCGAGTACGATTCGGAAAAAAGGGTTTGTACAATCAGCAGTAATTATATATTAGTATACTAAAAGAATATACCGGTACATTACAGTGATGCTGACTGTACTAACAAAAACCGGCCAAGTGCGAGTCGAAATCTCGTACAAACCTTTAAAAATGTCAAAAAATAACAAGTTATGGAGAGGGTTATGTGATGCCCCTTTAATTTTTAAGTTTTTTTTTATATTTGTTGTTATAGTGGCAACTGAAATATGTAATTTATGAAATTTTCAACTTGCTAACTAAGATACACCATATTTATAAGATACACCCAGATGACAGACGGACGAACTGTCTGCGGAATCAGTAAAGAAGTCCCGCTTTACCCTATAGGTACGGAACCATAACAATGAAAAAACAAATCATACACAAATCTTTTTTGTATAGGCCTTCCAAAGCAGGGGCGTGCATTGAGGGATGTTCATATATGCACCAGGGTAGGCACTTCATACATTTTACCCTTGCGCCTATATGGAATGGCGTACTTTCCATATAGGCTAATTATATATTGTTCTGTTCTCCGGCCTGAAAGCGCCAACTTTCTGGCCGCTGCGCTAAATTAAATTGCCGCTTTCTGGCTTCGTCGAACAGAAAAATAGTATACTGACCTCGGCCAGTAAAATAAAAAGCCTCAGATCACATTTTTGTCAACCTCGGCTTCGCCTCGGACGACAATTGCTTGTGATCTGAGACATTTTTTATTTACTGGCCTAGGTGCGTAATGTACTATTTCCTTAGATTATCAAAATCATCTCTTGTAATGCTTACCTTTGATCTGTTTAAAGGCGGCCTGGTGTTTCTTGAGCATGAGATGCGTGGCGTCGCCGCCATCGTCGAGGATCATGTTGGGCGCCCACGCCGCCGACGGAGTGCAGCACTGGTCGATGCACCACCAGAACGCTTCCTCGCTCTCACCACGCCACGCGAATATGGCGAAACCTACGGCATTTTTACCATGTTAAGAATTTATTGAAGCTTTGGCTACGTTATTGCAACATTCTATATAATTGCCATTATATAGACAGATACTAAATCTAATAGCGAATGTCTCCAGTTAGTATATGAGGCTAATTGTTTTTTTGTCAAATAAACATAGTACTTAGTGGCCATCCGTTAATCACGTGAGGCTTGAAAGGGGGGGAGGGGTTTGACAAAAATCACGAAATGTCACGAGGGGGGAGGGGGGTGTAGTAAGATATCACGTGTATTTAGTTTTTTATTATTTTTTCAAACGCGCGATTTTAAATATTTTTTAAATCGAAAAGCAAATAAAATAAGATACTACTTTATACATGTATTTAAGATAATATTTTTAAAAAAATAAGAGTTTTGTAGATACTAACAATACACGTGATGTTGGGTGAGGGATGGGGAGTAGTCTTAAACCTCACCATGTATCACCAAGGAAGAGAGGGGGTTAAAAAATGCTTAAAAAAAGATCATGCGATTAATGGCCCCTTACGTCTTCCCGATAAAGGAGCTTTTTTTTTTACCTCCTCCTCCTAACCTAACCGAGTCATTCAGCCATTCCTACTAGTAACCAATTACTACTTATCGCTCTTTTACTCGCCGGAAATATATTATGACAGAGCGTTATTTAAATCTTAATTACTAGCTGAACTGTTTGGTTTAATTCCTTATCGATCAGATTCGATCTGGCTGGATCAACATATAATATATATCTTTTACATAATAATATATATCTTGTGTTTGACACTTCCTTTGAAAGAGAATCCGAATTGTTTTTATTTAAAGACTCACACTGTTAAAACGCTAGAAAGGTCACCTTTGCACCATGTACCAATTGTCTTAAAAACATTAAAACAATATATAATATATGCCAAAGGTATGCATTGAATATAAACGAAATGACAAAATGTAGGTATTAATATGTCTTCCCTAGCACCTACATGCGCACACTCACAATCGTTGGAAGACTTATGTAATGTAAATATGTACTAAAATAGTAGGTAACCGTTTCTGATATAATTATAGCTTTCAAATTACACGCGTCAGACTGTTAAAAATTGTAAAAGGCACAGGGAAGGCGCGATATTGACGAGAAGGTGGGTACTCTTTATATTTATCATCACATCGGGCCTGTATACTTGAACTCGCATATACTCGCATATGGCCATACTTCATATAACCCTGAAACTAAATGAAGAAAATAGATGCCAAATGCATATCGAATGCATCTCGAACGCATTACGAAAGTACTCGGTGCAGCACATTATAGAATAGCTACGTTTGAACGACGTGAGAACATAAAACAATACCATACTAATCGACACAATAGTAAAGTTTTTGCATTTGAATATACCTACTTCTTATACAAAAATCCATTGTTTTTTTTTAAATAATACCTCAATAAGTACTAATTTTGCAACCCAGGTCTTAGTACAATTTCATTCTTTACACAACAACAAGGCAAAATAAATGTAATAGTTTTTAATTAACACCAAACAAAACATGCCGTTGTTTTGAAAATAATCTTAATATCGGGTCGTGTAATAACAGCGTGCATTCCATAGAAGCAAAATTTGTTTAGAAAGTCTCTACAAATCGGATCGTATAAATAGATCGTTCTTACAAGCAATGTGGATTTCATACGAGCACAAAATGATAAATTTACGGAGTGCCTACCCTAACGCGTGCACGCGCCTGCTTACCAGCATGAGCCAATGCAGCGGCGACCTCGTTCTGTGTGCTGTAGATGTTGCAGGCAGCCCAGCGCACCGTGGCACCTAGCGCTGCTAGTGTCTCGATCAGGACCGCTGTCTGTGCGTTGATGTGGGTACAGCCGACTATCTGTGGAAGGAAGAAGCAGAAGCTGGTAAAATAATAAAATAGGGATTATATACTTACATTTATGAAATAAATACCGATTGTTTAAGACCACACTAATAATAATTTTAAAATCTTGAATATGAGACCAGATTTAAGTAATACTTAACAAAGCGATTGTCAAATTATAGAAAATATACACATTCTGCATATTGAAATCTTACTGAGGTTCATGATATAAAGTCTGGTGAAAAACGGAGCGGACAGCGGAGTCTAAACAACACTCTTTGTATATGGGTCCATCAAAACAAGCACGAAAAAAAATGTAACAAGCCCCCCGAGATAAAAACCTAAAAGGCCTCAAATAATAATTATTATTATTAAACTACTGAGCCGATTTTCATCAAACAAACAGAAACACTCCCGACATATTTTCCTTTCAAACAAAAAACAGAATCAAACTCGGTTCATGCGTTAGGGAGCTGTGATGCCACAGACAGACACACGTATACACAGACAGACAGACAGACAGAAACGTCAAACTTATAACACCCCGTTTTTTTTCGTTGGAAGTCAAAAAGGATCATACTGCCTCAACACTTACCTTCGCGTCCTTCAGAGGCTTGTCCTCTTTGGCCCTCGCCCTCAGCGCCATGATGCCGGGCATCTCCTGCTCGGCGATCTCGATCTCCCGCCGCCCGAAGGCATGCTGTTCCACGTTCCTCACGCAGTACGCGGGGTTGGGCTGGCCAGCGGCTATCGCCTTCTCGTGGGGCTGGATGCCCTCCTCGTCGTCTGACGATGACCCTGGAAGAGGAGCGGGGTAAGGGTTAATATTTGACAAATAAAATTGCTGATTTTTTGAGAAGTTAGGACCTTTTGGAGCTGCAGTAGCCAAGGGTTTTAGGGGTTAACGTCCCTTGGAGCCTTCGCCAACTATCTGGCATTGGCACATAGTGAATATACGTAAAAAAACGGTAACCGAAAGATATATACGTAGCGATTCTTTTACTTTGATAACGGGCTATATATTGTCCAAAACTTAATAAAAATTGTATAAAACCGTCGTTTTAACTAGAATATTAAGTAAATTAATATATACCTACAGTGTTTTGATTTAACGTTCTACTTATATCCTCGTCTTTCAATCTATATGTATACAAATAGAGAAATTTACTTCGACTTCGTTATAATTACTGAGACTGCTAGTAATCTGTATTTTAAAAATAATTACGTGTTACGTGTAAAAAGTAGACATAGTGCGCGGAGTATAATTATGGCGACAGGGTAGGCACTCCATATTATTGACACTGTGCCTGTATGTAATGCACGCCCTTGGTACATATTGAAATTACATGTCGACAGGCATATCACGAGAATATCGTTTCCTCTGATAGGCTAAGTCCGCCCTTAAATGGTATTACAATCTTTCGATTTTTTAAATAGACAAGGTGCCAACGTTCAACGTTAACGTTAAACGAAACGACCAAAATGTATGGGATTTCACATCCGCGAACGTTTGTGATGTACGTGACAGTCGTTCGCGGATGTCAAATCCCATACATTTTGGTGCCAACGTTCAGTGTTAACGTTGAACGTTGGCACCTTGTCTAGGCCTGCTTGTACACTTACAAAACTCGCTTCTCCCCGATATGATGGAATGTCGTTTTTTTACCGACGGCTTGGGTTCTTCTTCCTCCACAGTTGTCATGCTGGTAATTTTTAATATACCTTTTTCAGGCATCTCACTTGTATTGTTTTAATGCACTAGGTAGGTACTAAGTGTATATTTTTGGCACTGGTTTTTGAAGTTCGCGATTTGGATTTTATCGTTCTTTCAAATCAAATCAAATGTTTTTTTTTTTATTAAAAAAAATCTCATGATAATGGAATAATGGAATAATACGTGTGCTATATTAGTTCTTGACAGAAAAGTAGTTTCCTAAGCATGGAATTCGATTAAAAATATATATCGTAAAATTTCAAATCAGTACCTAACCTTTTTCTAATAATTTCTGATGCTTTCGCTGTTATAACACATTAAAATGAATTAACTGTTGGTAACGGATTCAACTCACGTAGGTAACTATATTAATGTATATGCTGACAAAAGTTAACAGTTCCCATATTCGTAGCCAACTGAGCTTAGATAATTCTAACACTGAAGTGATTTTTTTCAGCTCAGCCTACGAATATATAATATAGATCCTATAATAATCGTTTCATTCCAACATATATAATTCGTTTAGAAAACTCCGGTTACCAATAACTTTGTTTTCACTAGCAGTAAAAATAACTAGGCTATAAAAGTAAAGACAGTCTTACCGCTATCTATCGTTTTAATAATAAACTAGCATATAAAGAGGCTCGTACAAGTTTAGTACTCGAGTAATAAACCTGTAGCCTAGATTCCTAGATATTACATTGCCTAGATATCTAGACATCTAGTTCTAGGAATTGCAGATATTGACAGCGTTTATTATTAGTCCGCGAGGCATTCCATATTGACCACTGGAAAATGGTGTTATGCAATAACTAGCAATTCAACTGTCAGGAAAAACTCACGTTAAAATTAAAAATTTAACAAACCCCCGACATAAAAGTCCTCTAAAAAATAATAAAAAGTTTATATTAGTTTAACTAAACTTACTTAGTTAATGATGATAATAATGGTAATACCTAAGTAAGTATTAATATTTCTAGCGTAGGTTTAGGTAGATTGTAAATATTAAGTAGGTACCTACACCTAAATGAGAAGCGAGACAGACAGACAGACACGTCAAACATATAACACCCCGTCGTTTTTTCGTGCGAATCCTATATTACAATATGGGATCTGAGAATTAATCATAGAACCAAAAAGTTTAAAAAAAATAGCCACTGAAACCTTACCTACTTTGATAATTAAAGTTCATGTAGGTACATTCTTGACCTTTGCTGTAGGTATTTTCATTAAGTTTAAGTATTTTTTGCCGCCCTTTAATATACCTAACAGTATTAAATAATGATTATACGTATCTAGAAAATATATAGAAAAGTAAACTTGACCCAAATCCCGATATGAAAGTTTTAAAACCAATACAAAACTATTTTTAAACCGTAGAGCGAATGTTGAAAAAGTTTTATCATTAAAAGTTATTTCAGTACCAAATTGAAAGTGAATTAAACGCCACTGCATTTCATATCCATTCGGAAAAATAAACAAAACTAGTTTCAGTAATGCATAATGGACTTATTTAGGTCACACCGCTCTGGGCTGGCATCTGAAGAGTAGCTTCTGCCCGCGACTTCGTCCGCGCACGATGGGCACTTTTTTACTGCTATACATATCAGAATATGGTAACTATAAAACTGAAAATTATACAGACGAGTTATATGGGTTTTATTCCAAGTGTAAAAAAATACAAATTAAATAGGTACTTAAATATTTTTTTTTCTCATACCCTAAAATTGACTAAGTAAATAAATCCGTTTAGAAACAATATTCTAGGTATCTACCCAAATTTAATAGTACATTAGCCAGTAAAATATAAAAATACATTTCTCCTTTGAAAATGTAATTTCTTTGGAGTATATATATATGTAAGTATATTGTATATTTTCCGTCTTATGAAAATGCCACATATTGCATAATACCATCCCTTACTCGTTTATAGGTCACTTTGGACATCTGTACAAACAGAAGTGTGTGCCCACAGCTGGCAGCCGGTCCGACACCGCTTAATAACCTATAAAAGATTTTATATTGAATGTAAGCAACGTCCCTGGAGTAGAGAGAGAGCGGCGAGAAGCGCCAAAGAGCCAAATGTGAAAAAAAAAAACAAAAAAAATCGGTTCTTGCGTTAGAGATGCTATGATGTCATAGAGAGACAGACAGCATACATACACACACACACACACAGAGAGAGAGAGAGAGAGAGAGAGAGAGAGATAGATAGAGAGAGAGAGAGAGAGAGAGAGAGATGTCAAATTTATAACGCCTGTCATTTTTGCGTCGATGGTCCAAACCAAACAACAATTTACGGAAATGAAAGCAGCGCTGTAAGACAATCTGGTTTTAACCGGTTCAAGTGCTAGAATCGGCGGCGGCGCTGAATAGTACTGAAAATCTGCCAAGACTGTACTAAAAAGCACTGACACAACAACAATTTGAATAACTATATTTATAAATAGGTTACATGCCTAATTATCTAAATTTTTCAGACGATTACTATAGCTTATATATACCGGTATTTACTATATTGGAGTTCAAACATATATAATATATTATTTTTTTTATAATATAGTTTAGAACCTAAGTCGAGGTAGGTAGATAGTGATAGGTAACAAATATACTAAACTATCTTCTGCCAGCGACTTCGTCCGCGTGGAAAAGTTATTTTCCCCGTTTTTTACACATTTTCCACTGTTTCTTCGCTCCTATTGGTCGCAGCGTGATGTTATATACATATACATATATATATATATATATATATAGCCTAAAACCTTCCACGATAAATGGTCTATCCAACAAAAAAAGAATTTTTGAATTCGAACCAGTAGTTCCTGAGATTAGCGCGTTCAAACAAACAAACTCTTCAGCAGCTTTATAATATTACTATAGATAGTATAGATATACCCATAACTGTACAAATTGATGTTTCTTATTTATTTTCCCCCATATTTTACCATATCTTGAAACTTGTACAGAATAAAAATGAGCATAAACCAAACTAAACAAACAACTTAACTCGAGTAATATTCCTTCAGTCTTTTAGTTCGTTATTATATGGAAATATTTCAGTTAGAACGCAACGCGAACATAATATTATTATTAACAAAGAACTTACAAATATGTTGGCATAATAGGAACGATATTCTATAGCCACAGATTTAAAAAAAAAATAGCTTTGACTAGGGATGCTACGATGGTATGATGCCGATTCCGATAAGTCGTAATTTCCGATTGACATAACACCTCCGACTAATATTTCAGTTCCCAAACTTTCAAATCACAAGTAAAAGCACTTTGATTTTACGTCGATAAGATTCCCGGGTGAACTAGTGACTTTACGTTCGTATTATATAAAGATATAAGACAGTAAGTAGGTATTTAATCAAATCGTTACGATCTAAACCACCGAGTATTACATATATATTATATTTGATAAATATACAGTAATCTTTAAAAAAAGGACCTAATCGATTAATTTTCGTAAAAACTTTATTTTATAAAGTGCCTTTGTTTCTTTTTTTATCACACTACATCAGTCATTACGCAATTCCATGCACATATACAATATATATTTCTTAATGCCACATTATTTGCACGAACTTCATAAATTGGAACACGTCACAAGAAAACTACTTAAAAATACACAACTGCATTTCCGAGAAAACGGTAAAAAATCAATAACACCGCAATGTCACATCACTCGCGCTAACCATAAAGTTTTAAAAATAAAACCTTCGAATTCTTAGTTTGAATTTAAATTTGAAAAAACGTTCGACTCGCGTAACGAACTCTGCAAGTGTGGCCAATGTTGACTTGATTTGCGCGGTTAACTATTAGGTTAAGTTAGTGCGGAGTCGGCTCCTGGCAAAAAATGTCAAACACTTTTTGCTGAATTCTACTATAATTGTGATTTTTTTTTTAAAATGTTACTAAGATAAAAAATAACTACAGAATGGTACCAGGCGTTGTTTTGAGTTTAAGATTGAAATAGATACACTCTAACAAGTCTATAATACGAATTATTTCTTCTATTAACGAATACAGGCTTACATTAGCAGTGATCTATTCTTACCATTATCGGTGCCCAAAGATTTACTTTCAGAATCCACGACTTTTTTCAGCATGTCGAAATAACTAAAAAATTGTAAAACACACAGACAGATCAACCAGTTTTCTAATACTAACTTTCCACTTAACGTCTAAGAGTATATCTATTATTATTATATCTAATCTGTGTACTGATAGTGTTAGATTTATTTGGTTCGACAGGTTAACAAACTTTATGTTAGGCAATAAGATCTTCAAATACATACTAATATTATAAATGCGAAAATATGTCTGTCTGTTAGTGTTACCCATTCACGCTTAAACTACTTACTGGACGATTTCGAAGAAATTTGGTATAGAAATTTAGTCTTTAAGGGGGTGAAAACAGGGGGTGGAATATAGGCGGAAATTGAGCTACCGTGTAGTGGTAGGCAGAAGCTAGTACATATATCATTAACTAGCAACCCGCCCCGGCTTCACACGGGTGCTATAAACCTTCCTCTTGAATCACTCTATTAAAAAAACCGCATCAAAACCCGTTGCGTAGTTTTAAAGATTTAAGCGTACATAGGGATATAGGGACAGAAAAAGCTACTTTGTTTATACTATGTAGTGAGGTAGACTCGTAGTCACAACACAAATACCTACTCTAAAACTAGGTTGCGCCTCAGCAGGAAAATTTATCTATACTAATATTATAAAGCTGAAGAGTTTGTTTGTTTGTTTGAACGCGCTAATCTCAGGAACTACTGGTTCGATTTGAAAAATTCTTTTTTTGTTGGATAGACCATTTATCGAGGAAGGCTTTAGGCTATATAACATCACGCTGCGACCAATAGGAGCGAAGAAACAGTGGAAAATGTGTAAAAAAACGGGGAAAATAACTATTCCACGCGGACGAAGTCGCAGGCAGAAGCTAGTCACAAATATAGCCGATAAACATTAACTCTCATTTTCTATTTAATTATGAATTTATTGAAATAAATACATTTATATCCTTAATCTATGCACTTCAACAAAAAAAATGATACCACATAACAATATTTTTTTGCTTAAAATAAGCGGAAAAAGAAGAATGTTCTCAAAAAACTTTAAGCGCCGATATCTCAAAACTAGCTTGGTGTGGGTTGAAACACTAATGCTAAACACGGACCATATTACATGGTTCATCTTACGTGGGACACCTAATACCTACCTATATAATGGCGGCAGGGCGACGCCAGCCAATAAAGGGCTGATTGACAAAATTATACGTCTTTTGGCACGTAAAGGAGAACATTAATAACAAGAAGGTCAAGAAATAGGCCAAGGTCTTAATGTGGGTTGGAGATTTCTTTATATAATATAGCTGTTCGTCCCGGCTTCGAACTGATTCCTGTTTTTTTTTTAAATATAAAATAGCCTCTATGTCACTCGGGAATAGTGTAGCTTTCCAACAGTGAAAGATTTTTTCAAATCGCTCCAGTTGTTTAGGAGCCTATTCAATCCAAAAAAACAAACAAACTTATCCTCTTTATTATATTAGTATAGATTCTGTGAAAGAAATATTAACACATTTCTGGAACAACTAAGGAACAAAAAAGCATCTAGGTAACCATTTTCTATTTCGATCTATTACTTATCTGGAGTGTTTTTTCCGGTTTTTTTTCGATCAATACTTTATATTATGTTTATTTCTCTGTTCTAGCTTCAAGCTCTATTGCACAGCATACCATTGACTTGTTTGAATAGGTCTTCAGATAATAGCGACTTCCGACAAAAAAAAATAGATTTATTTTTCTCGGAAGCAAGCAGTCACAATGGATTTAATTATACACAATGTAATGGCTGAATGAATACTTAATAATTGCACTTTGGACTTCAAAAAAATTATCTACTCAAATGCAACATAATCAATAATAATTAATTGCAATGTGAGTCATTATCAGGCTAATATCTAGGCTGAGTGTAGACTTGTAGGTACAAAGCCGTGTTTAAACGCTTGATAATACCGTTTTGTTTTCAGCTCTCTCAATTTGATTTACCTTTACTGGTGATTTTGATTTCATGTAAAGTCTTTATTCTTGAGAAATTAATGAAATTTTAACGTTTATGTGATTTAAAAGATTAAAAGATAGAATCTACTAAATGTGAATTTAACACATAAAATAATTTAGTTAAAAACTGCTTCCATAAAATCATCTACGTTCATAAAGCACTCCAAATATTTACGAACCAACTAACGTCATTTTAAATTTCAAATAATCTTTATTTTTTAAATCTCCACCGGGGTCAATGGCTTTAATGTCATGATAGCATTGATGCGATAAGGTGACATCTGATAAAATTTGTGATAATTGTATAAAATAACAACAAAATCATATGATAAGTAGTGGACATTTCTCATTAATAAGGATAACATCTTTGGTACATAAAAGACTTTTACCTTTGTAAAGTTTCAAATATAAACGCCATTACAGATATTAATAATTATTGTAATTGATTAGTATAAAAAACCAAAAATAAACTTAACAAGAACTAGTAACTACATCTATACCATATATACTAATATAATAAAGAAGAAATGTTTGTTTGTTTGTTTGGATTGAATAGGCTCCATAACGACGGGAGTCCGATTTTAAAAATTCTTTCACTGTTGGAAAGCTACACTATTCCCGAGGGACATAGGCTATAAAAAAAAGGGATCCGTGCGAAGCCGGGGCGGACAGCCTGTATATAATATTAACATAAACATGTATTTCGATTTGAAATATTTAAAAAATATTTAAAAGCTGTCTCCACACTTGATTTACACCTTAACTGCTTGGTGCAGCGAATTGATTGGACGCGGCTCTCACGACACAAGCGCTGGAAGAATTTAAAACAATCACATGGCGACATACTATAGGTATACCTTATTTAAGAATATATAAAAAAAAATCCGGCCAAGTGCGAGTCGGTCTCACGCACGAAGCGTATCTGTACCATTATCTATGGAAACGGCAAAAACATCACTTTTATTTTATTTTATTGTTTTTTAAAAGTCATAATTTAAGACTAATAATAATTTCTGATGCTTTCGCGGTTACTGCACATTGGAATTAAACAATTAGATATGTATAACGGAATTAACTCGCGTATTATTTCATATAGCTTCTGCCCGCGACTTCGTCCGCGTGGAACTCCTTCTTTTTTGCAGTCGGTTTAAAAGTAGCCTATAGATGTCCTTTCTCAGGCTCCAGACTTTCTTTGTACCAAATTTCATTTAAATCGGTCCAGTAGTTTTAGCGTCAAAGCGTAACAGACAGACAGAGTTACTTTCGCATTTATAATATTAGTAGGGATGCTGAAGTTTTATTAATTCTGTAATAATCTAATCTATTTAAACATTAAAATATAAATAACCCACCTCAGATACACCTCAATCCGTCATATATGACTTAGTAATCTGGAAATCCTTGACCAACCTAGAAAACCTAGACTTGTACTATTATGTATTCTATAACACTTTTTTTCTTATTGGTACTTACTTACTTATATACCTAAGCGTCGTCAATGTTAAAGAAATTTAAGGATTACCTATATGTAATAGTACTACCTACTACACTAGTATATAGGTACATAAGATTTGTTTTTTATTTTCTAGTATGTAACTAAGTTTAGATTCTAAAATTGACTTTGAAAAAGACTCTATTGAGATTCTTACGAGGTTTCATTTCAACAATGGTCCTTTGCTAATAGACTTTTGTGCGTTTCATAGGATTTTTAAAGATTTACCTACCTATTTAAGTACTAAAAATGTGTATTTGTAACGTTTATAAGTACTAGTCTGTGGCAAATAATAATGAACGGTCGTGGACTCGTATATAAATTCAGTTATGATAAACAATACAATATCATCACATTAAGGCAGTGCTTTATATGAAAATTATAATGTATGAATCTATTTGAATAAAGTAGTGGCACTCTAGAATTTTGATGAAACTTAAGGAATCTTATTTTAGCTATTTTTTTTCCTTGGTCTTTTTTATATAGAAATTTGTACAGAAAATATCGTGTTATTTTTTTTTATATACCTATCTCGATCTAAAACCATAAGTTCCTATTTGTTTTTCCATCTGCCATGAATTTATTTTTAATTGAAACTGACAACACTATAAACACACTATCCCGCCAAGGTCATGAATAATTAAAAAAAAAACTATCCAATCGTGTTCCGGCCAATATGGTATCCCCCGAGACAGTGGAGCAGACCAAAATTAGACATTTAGACATTCAGTCTGACCTAACAAGACCTACGTTCATCTTAAAATAAGGGCCCTAGACAAGTGCCAATCGATAATAGCGAACGAACGAAACGAATGTAAAATTGTACGCAATTACGGTAAACCACGTGAACTAACTAAAGGTCACGTTTTTTTTTCTAACTGAATACTGAAGCGCAGTTGGCCAGCTTAATTGGGCCTTTACTGCAAAACCGGACGGGTGGCGAGCCTCCTGAGAGGAGGCTTTCAAGCCTAAAAGTCACGTGGTCAAACTTACTTCTTATGACAATTTCTATGTGATTGTACTACGTTGCTTTTAAATCCTACGTCATATTAATGTAGGTATCTATTATATAAAAATAAGTCGGGTTTTCCTTCCTGACGCTATAACTCCAGATCGCACGAACCGTTTTGGCTAACTTTGGTCTTGAATTGTTCGTGGAAGTCCAGGGAAGGTTTGTAAGTGGAGAAAATCTTTCTATACTCCCATATACAAAGTGGTTGACGGTAAGTGACAGATCTTTGACGAAACAATCGAACAGACAGGACAACGTCTGCCGGGGCCGCTAGTCTACATAATATAAATATACGCATATTAAGGGTGTCCGACCGTTTTATTGTCTTGTCTCTCTCATAATATTCATATTAGTATTTAGTATGCGACATAATTTAATGAGAAAATGGCGCCAAGTCGGTTTACACGACACAGCGGCACGGCTGTTGGAAAAACATTTTATTATTTACAATATAAAAGATAAATACAGGTACTTATTTTATGGATGAAAATGAAATAAATAGGTAATTTACTTACTAATATTAAGGCTAGGATAAAGACTGCTAAATACATTCGTTCCTATCAATACGCAAAAACTTACAAAAACTAACTTATTCTGTTATTAGTGGCGCCATCTATCGGCAAGTAGTTGCACCACTTGGACTCTTATAAAGATTTACTAACATGCTCGATTACCTACTTGCAAATGTAGTATTTATACATTTATAATATTTGTAATGGGGGGTAGGTAAAGTTATGTCAATTTAATTACCAGATTATAGAATGGAGAATGCCTAAGTACAATTGAAATATGGAAAATTGGTATGATACCTTGCGAGGTTCCTATATTTTATACAGGAGGCCAGCAGATATTCCTTTAAAAAAAGTCTTGCAATATACTCTAGCTACTTAAACTCCCTATAGACAAGAGAAAACTCCACACATTAAAAAAATGTATACTTAAAGATATTTATACCTATAATGTATATTTGAAATAGGAATTGTAGTCATAATATATAGGTATACCCATAGTCCAAACATTTTAAGTAAGTAGTTGTCTGACCAATTTAACTTCCAGCATGGTTTGCATGCAAGTATGAACCACAAACAGATTAATAATGTACAAACTGTGACAACAATTCAATGTCCCTATGGACAGCTTGTAGCAAAATTACAACACATCAAATTAATTATTTTAAACCTTAAGTCCAAACACAAAGGTTGAAAGTAGGTAATATGTGAGTAATTGATGTTCATTGAAGAGTAATTTATAGCAATTTTTATTTGTTTTATGTCACTGTATTCTCTTTTGCTTCGTTGAACAAGCATTAAAGGATGACCATTAAATCTATAAGTACATGGTTTGTTAATTTTAAAATTGTGATAGAATGAAAATTCTTAAGTGTAAACACAACAAAATAATATTAGAATTTAAATACCATTTCTGTATGATACAGACCAGGTACTGACAAAATTTAAATAATACATAAGCAATACTACATAAGAATTAATTAGCCACATTTGCTATATCTTTTAAAAAAGTTCACACTTTTTAATACTAAACAGTCTGAACAAATAAATAAATTACTTAGGTAGAGTATAAAAAAGAGTAGAGGGTACCTTCCTCAGTTAATATAAATATTTAAATTATAATAACAAAACCACAAAATTAAATGTCCATTTACATATTAGCTAGTACTTGAAAAAGTGCCAACTCAGCAAAGAGAAAATTTTATAAATAACATACAATTTTAAACTCACCAGTATAAGAAGTAGAACTGTATGAATCTGCTGATGATGCTGATAAAGATCTGCTTCTGTATCTTGCAGACTTCTTCAATGCCCCAGACTTCACTCTCGGACCTTCAAACTTCCCTGCAGCACCTTCTACTGTGGTCCCCCCTCTAACCTGGCCAGGGTCTGTGACTGGGCTATCACTAGCAACATTAGCTGTGGACACACTCTCTTTTCTATGTTGATTAGGTTCCCCATGTCCATCAGACATCTTTTTCAAATAAAATATAATTTTATTTTTATTTTTTATTTAATATCAGCGTTTCTTCTTTTCTCTACTATTTTCGCTTAAAAAATGTTGACTTAGTTGTTTTATAATTAGCAATTTCGAAATTAAAACTGTTTTATACAAGTCCGTAAAATAAAAATATCAATAATAACACCACAAATCAGCCGCAGTGGGAAATGTTTCGTTAATATAAGCAAGAAAACACTATTAACAACATTAAATAAATTATTTGGTCAATCTAAAACAGTTCTATTAAAGCTTTAAGCATTTTTGGTATCGTAAAATAATATAATATGGGGAAAATCGGTTTTCCAGTTTCCTTTCCGCCCGTAATATACACCCCTCCACTTCACCCCCTGAAATGACTGAAATGACATTTGTCGATCGGCCTGAGATCCGGCGTCGGTGTTATGAAAACCGATTTAGCACCGAAAGTTTTGTGTTATCTTGTCTATGATTACTAAATTATGTCCGTAAAATTCCACAGGGCTGAGGAAATTGTTTACGTTATTATTCTACTTTTGTGATGGTGAGTCTGTCATGAAAAAAAGAAAAAATCAAGGCTAGAAAACGTAGTTTGAGTATTTGATTGAAATAACAAATACCGGTTATTCTTTATGGTTTATCGGAAAACACCGTTTTGGCTATGCACTAGTATTACCAATATGGCAGTGATACGTATGACAACTACAACTGGACTACACGGCTAAGAAATAAATAACTTAATATTTGTTTAAACACTTTATTTGGTGAGTAAAACTGCATGATTTTTGGCTTTATATGTAATTTCCTATCGATTTTTAATAAAAATAAAGATAAACTTTAATTTATAAAACGCATACACGATTGTCTTAAAAGGTCAATTTTGAATTTGGCCATGGTCTTTACCGGTGTATCAATTAATTTCCTCCGAAATTAAGGATTTAATCATGTTATTAAATACGTAAATAGTATTTTAATTTGTGTTTAAACATGAATGGTGCATATTTTCATTGATTCTTTTACGCGTAACATAAAACTGCAACTGAATTCGGAAACCGCTGTACGAAAGACGTATTTCCCTGAAACGTAAGAAGTTTTACTTTCTTTGTTCATTTAACTGTTGTTTTCGTGTGGTAGTACGCGTCATGTGTTTACGTGTTTAGGTAATATAATAGTGATATGTATGTATTGTTTACCATTGACATTTTGTCAAGGCTATATATTTACGCGAGAAGAGTCTATTTATATTATTGTCGTATTTCTTAATACTTGGTTATGATTATAAAATGAATTTTTGGTTCAAACAAAAACCATTATAGATGTAAATTAAATTTTGATAGGTATGTCAGGAGACTGTCATTAGGTATATCCAGTTTTTAAGGTCTGTCATAAGTACCACGCATCTTACCTGTTGCTCTACAATTCACATATTTCAGTATATTTAGTATAAAAAATACAGATTTTCTATACACCATGTTGAGAGTTAAGTTTCTTTTAAGCATGATATCATTTTTTCTATCAAAAATATACTGCTTTGTCACCTACATTGCTTTGATACAGTTACAGAATTTGATAGGTATGTTTTTTGTAATATCTGCAGTTTTTATTTCAACAGTCAAGCTGTGTTGACTTGCTATAAGTATGTTAACAATAAACACATTTATCAGTATCTAACAATATTATCTGGTTTATCCAATATATTTATCAGTCATATAATTTAAAATTATATTGTTTTAAGGTGTTTAAAAACCATTTACAATATGTGCACCAGTGTTTACATTCATTATTTTTACATTCATGCACAAACTTAATTTTGTTTGGTTTACAATATTGTGCTGTCATTTTAATGTCATTTTACATGACAAGTAATTGGCACTAATAAAATAGAATATTAGCAACCCACATTGGCAAAAGGGTCATTCTAAGTTAAGAGGTACTTTCGATGGCCAGGACAAAAAAGTACCTTTTTTTTATACTAACTTCTTAATTAACCTATTTATTACTTAAAACAAAATGTTTTCTAAATGCACACTTAAATTTATTACAGAAATGTACATAGTTTAGTCACAATGAATTCAAATATAAGGAAAAAGTCTCTTCCCTGGGCTGTCCCTTACCTGAATTTATTTGTAAACTAATTATTATGTATGTATTAAAATTCAATAATTACTCTATCATCGTTATTACCATACAGAACAATAACTTAGTAACAATGTCTTATAAGTCAAATTACTTGTATTCCAATTTTTCATAAATAATATGAACTCTAAAATTTGTCCTCCGTGTTTCGTGTCTCCTCCCCTGGCTTTTTGTTTTCGGTCAAAAATCAGTTATTTTTTTGCTAGACTGTGGAAGTTGTGACCTTGAGTACATAGGTTTTAATGTGAAGGTAGCAGCAAGCAGCGCATAAGCCAACTGCGTAGTCATTTTAACGGCCATTTTTGCTTCGCCACTCGCTGAGTGTGGAAGTGTCAAGTGAATGCAGTCTTTCCTCTGGTAAGTTTTATTTTGCTATTATTTGTTAAACTATTAACGTAACCTTAAATATTAGCTATGAATAGTGCATACTTTGTTATGCTTGGTTGTGAATTGCATACGAGAAACACTTTTACTGCTATATTAAAAATAAATCGAAAATGTATCTCCCCTGGCGTATTTCCCCTGGCTCTTTTGATACTTAATGTCCAGGGGAGGTACATTTGTATGCGTTGTCATAAATACTTCTGCATTTTTCGCTGAACCTTTACTAAGTATTATATACATATCTTAGCTTTACATTTTAATGTCTTTTTTACAGAAAAAATGGCACCTACAAAAAAAATGATGCTCAAAGAACGTACATATGTTTTGTACATAGTGCTTAAAAAAAAACTTTCTATAAACAAAGATTGAGCTGCTAAGAAATGAAAGTCTGATTATAAATAATTTATAATTAATATAAAAATAAATAAATAAAGTTTATTTTTAAAAATAATCTCTCTCTCTCTCTAAATAGTCTCTCCCCTGTGCATCCTGTCTCTACCCTGTACCGAGTATTTACCCTGGTCACTTATAAAACGAGATAAAACCAACAAATTGACTGGCCACTTTGTAAACATTTTCATATTAAAGGTTTCTATAAAAAAAATGTATACTAATGTAAAAATATTAAAAAAATTGCCGTGCCATCATTTCATACAACACATTACCTCTTAACTTAGAATGACCCAAAAGCCATTTGAGTGCCATTTCATTTAGATTAGAAATGCCTAGGACATGTAGGAAATCGTTTACTAGTTGTAATTTTATTAGGCCAAAATCCAGCACCAAAAATAACCATAAACAAATACTTGAATAAGTATGTTATGTATTATTAACATATAGTAGTTCAATCAATAGGAATTGGTGAACATAAATAGGTACAGATTTTTAGAGACTGTTTAATATTTACTTGTCTTAAAAAATTACTGATTCTATATTTCCATCTCATGTGTAGGTTGTAGCACAAAAAAAAAACTAGTTAACTATCATGGTCATGAAATATGGCCTGGTGACAGACGTATAGATGGACAGCAGAGTCTCAGTAATAGGGTCCCAGTTTACCCTTTAGGTACAGCACCTAAAAATGTCTTTATGTACAGGCGGCTATGTCGACCCCAGGTCGCGGTCGCGGCTACACCGGCCGGCATCACCTGCGCTCGCCGCGTCCTGGAGACGACGAAGAAAGCCCTAGGGCTCCAGGTAAGACTGCCCACATCTATAATCAAAGACGACAACTCAAAATAAAAAAATTAAATGATCTAGTGGAGTAAATCAGTGTGTAATACCCATGTAATCTATTCTTATGATATTTCTAGAACCAGCCAAACCAGAGATGAAACCAGAAATAAAATCCAAGGAGGAGATGGAGAACAGAGAAGAGAAGCGGGAGAAGCCTGAAGTCAAATACCATGTGAGCGGAGAAGATGAAACTGCTCTGAAAGAGTTGCTCAATATAGAAGAACAGTACACTCCTTTACTAGCACTTGTAAGTAGCTTATTAGCTAACTTATGGGTCATTCCATTGTGACGGGTGGGACATTTATACTCATTTGTGCCTGCACTTCGCTTTATTTCTGACAAACGGCAACGATTTACGCATTGAATATGACATTATCAAATACTTGAATAGTCATTGCATACTGTACCATCGAAAAAAGTATGAAAATGTCATTATTATTATGAGAAATTGACGGTATAAGAAGTGTGACGGGTGGGACATCAAATTACCTCTCCTCTCAGAGTTGACTTACACTATTCGCAATTCGTAAGAAACTATGTAACTTTTGTTAAACAACCTATTTTTATATAGTTTCTGATATTGTATAGATTAGGTATTAGTAAACTTTACGCAGATAACTCGTAAAATAAAAATAATTTTGCTTCTCAAAGCTTGTGACGGGTGGGACAGTACTTTGTGACGGGTGGGACGAGTAACATTTGGTCATACAAATGTATGAAAAATATAAACACAGTTCTTTTGTATTTATTTTAAATCAGTTTTTAGATGAATTATCTAATGTTACAAGTAATCATTTCAGTAGTTTTTTAGAATAATAAAAACAAAAAAATTGTTTTTTCTTTTCAATGTTTACAGGCTCAGAAAATTGATAATAATTGGTAGAATGTCTAAAATATGACTAGTTTTAATGAAAGAGACATCTTCCTTATTCATTCGTAATGCTTTGCTAGTTTTATCAACACATTTTAAAAACATGACCTTTTATTCATTGTCGAAGTCAAAGGTACTTTGTGAAACTGCGAGGTATTTATACTCTTTCGACTTTTTCCTGGCAGTAATCTCTAATTTAACCCAATCTTACTTGAGTCTTCGTCGGCGGAGGAATTATTAGTGGTGGAAAAACTTAATCCTGGCGTTTGGTCTCTATCATCCTCATCTATCGTCTTTGAGTCAGTTTTAGTATATACCACCACCAAATTAAACGCCATAACACATATAATTTGCTTTAGTATAAACCAGCTACGTTTAAATAAAGTTGACACAACGATTTATACTCACTAAGTCAGTTTTATCAGATAACCCATTTCGCTCACCCGTCAATGTGACGGGTGGGACATACTTTGAAAAGCGTTAAAAACAATTTTTATTTAGTAATGCAACGCGTTTTTGATCTAAAATAATCGCCCTCAACCTAATTGTTTCTTTCACAAAGCAAGATAACAAGAGGTTAGATATTTTTAGGTTTAACAAGAAAAAACCTTGTTTTACTGTGACGGGTGGGACATGAGTTAAGCTTTTTGTAGAAACCGAATAAATACTAACCATGAAACTTAATTTATAATTACTTAGCACTAGTTTAAACTGCGTTAGATATATTTTCTTTTATACGTATCACTTTTTCCGTAATGTTCAGAAATGCCGCGAAATAATGCTGCAAACTTAAAGTAAAAATAGGCTGGCGTGGACAACTGGCGCTAGGAGTACGGTCAAAAACGAATAAAATGGAAAATATTGATATAAAAATGAAAAACTCATTGATTAATAAAACAAGGCATAATGTTCTATTCTCTAAATATGTATTTATGTATAAATTAAGTTATTTATATTTTATGCCTATGGTGCCGGTTTCGCTGGAATGACCCTTATGTTAATCAAAATTTAAATATGACTTGGTTATGTCCTATTGTCTGGTTTCCTCCGATACCTTCTGGCTTCAATATTAACTAAAATAGTGCTATTAAATATTATTATATTGAACTATCACGCTACTAAACTTCAGTCCTAGTTGAATTTTCTAGCAGTGTTTATATCTAATATCTAATTATCTAAGTCTAACCTTTTATTGAGTTTATTTAAACTTTTTACTTAATGAAATAAATGTAATAAACATAGTCCAAATTTGCAAGTAATAGCTGCCATTTTAATAATAAATATTGTCATGATTTCAGCTGGAACAGTTCTCACCAGGGGAGGATGGCATACAATTCAACAGAAAGCTGAGACATTTTGAGACTACTGTCACAAGCATGTGCCCCGATGAACCCAGGCTACAGTAAGTTGATTTATTTTCCTCTGTCTTATTTAAATGGCATTAGGAATACATATCACCTATGAATCACAAGTGTTCATATATATACGACTCCTAAATAGATCAATTTGTATGATTCATTATTAACAATAACATGTGATATGTTTACAAAGTCAAGTCAAGAGTAAAGGAAACAGAATATGTGGCTCTCAAGCTTGATTAAGTTTACACTGTAACGAAATACCTTACTTTCCAGACAAGCGTTCGCAGCATTCCGCGCGGCGGCGTTGCTCAGTTCAGTGACTTCCCGCAAGCTGGCCGCCGTCGGCGCTTCCTTCACGCGGCAGCAGCGCCAGCAGCTGTTGAGAGGCGCGTTACTAAACGTAGTTATGCAAGGAACATTCTCGAGTAAGTAAAATATGCCCTGGTCATTTTAACATACAATGGCTGATTGTCCTGGTCTTGGCATCAAATGGAATTGAATTAACCATGCTAAAATGCTATTTCCTATGTTGGTAAAGAATGTTCAGATTCTGTTATATGAACTAAAAACCTTTATATTTGTTTATACAGTTATTGTTTGCTTTATTTACAGAATTGGATGTGCTAGAACGAGCAAATCCCCTGTTCCTGGTCAATGCTGCCAACCTTATGGGAGATTATTTTGCAGGTACGTAAATTGTATTTACTTAGAAAAAATATTTCAGTATGTAATCATAATTCTAAAATTAACCAATTCATTTTCCATTGCAGAAGCGCGTCTATGTAACGGTAATAAAGTCCACATACTGGCGGGGCCATTACTACAATACATGAAGGCTTTACTAGCTAGTGACGACATTAGGGCGCATCGCAGTCTCGCTACACAGGTAAATACTGATATTATGTAAACTACAATGTTTATGATAATGGTTGTAAATACGGATGTCCTTAAAATTTTATCAATTAACAGCATTAACGATAATTGTACTACTTATGTCATATTGTATTATTATTTACTATAAGGTGTATTTTCATATTTACAGCTGATGCAGAACGGAAGAGAACTACTCTCAGTCTTGTCTCAAGAATTAGACGATTTGTCCATATCTATTCGTCTCCGCTTACTCTCACCTCCGCCGTCCAGCGTAATATGGCTCCTTCTTTCCGCAGACTTGTGTTTAAACAAGTTTCTGCCGCTTCCGAACACACTGCAACAATTCTACGCAGCACATTTAGATTTGGCTTCAGATGAAAACTACAGTGAAGTCAGTTACGGATCGTGGAAAAAAAGTCCAGAGAAGGAGGACTTCAATCGCTCAAATGTGACTGATTTAAGTGAGAAAGTCAGCCAAAACTTGTCCCAAATAAGCATAAATGATGATGGGGAACTAAAACCTAAACTCCGACCGATTTTGGGCGCCGGTGCAGGCTTATTGAGACAAGAACAAGCGCTGTCCGTGAGCCAAGATAACTTCGACACGTGGACTACTAAGAATAGCTTAAGTAAAAGATATGATTTGAATTCCTGGAGACAGGCAGAGGATGAGAAAAAGGAGGAGGAACCGGTCTTCAACCCAACCGTTTTACCCCCCAATTTACAACAGACGTATCCAGTTACCGTGCCGGACTACCCGCCGCCTAATGTGAACAGATTTAATAATTACCAAGAGAACTTCCCCAATTACTTGCAACAGGGCGATGGTGCGTTTATACAAAATCAATACACCTCAAATTCCAATTTCAACTCTCAAGGCGATGGATTCGTACAACAATTTCCGGAAAGACAAAATGTACCAGAGAGGGTCAACAATGAAGTTCAAAAAAACAGTAGACCGATAGAAAATTGGCGAAAGGAGAAAGAAACTGAAGATCCGAACCGCAACAGACAGAGGAATTGGACGCGGCAGCGCTCCAAAGACAATATAAATGATGAAAAAGAGAAATTTGATAATAAAGAAGAGAGATTCCGCTCTACCTCTAGAAACTCCCGCGACCCTAAGCCGGGGAGGTTCAGGAGAAATAGCACAGAAAATCCTGACACGGATTTAAGTGGTAAAACTCCCCCTCGAAGGCATGTTACCGATGTCCCCAGAAGTCAGAAATATTGGGACCACGATGATCGCTGTGACAAAGATTATAGCAGTTAGTGTTATTCGAATTTTCGGATACGTTGTAGTGAAATTATAAGTGATAATATTAAATTTGCAGTGGATTTGTGAAAATGTTGCTGCATTGGTGAACAACTCCGAAACGCAATATTTTTAAAGACTGTTTGATGCGAAATATTAGTTTTGGGTAAATCTTACCGTGATGGTAAACTAACGGTTTCGAGAACACTACTGAATTGTATATTTATGTACTGTCTACCAAACTTTATATTTCAAATTTAACCTTGACATTATTTTCTTATTGCTCAATTATAAAAGAGTACCTCCAAAACGACATGACAACATGAAAATATACCTGTAATAAAAATGAAGTCGGATAAATACTAACACAATATACTTTTAATTTCACTCATCTATTTACCATAATGTCACTAAACAGCAAAAAAAAACAATAATTACGAAGGGATGTTATTTTTGGCAATGACATTTTGATATAAATAATGTAATGATTTTTGGTTTGTGTCTAAATATTTGTACATTTCATTGAAATACATGCTCATATATTAGTTCTAACATAGAAAAACTGCATAATAGATATTCAATTTTAAGTATTTAGTCGTTAACCTAGAGTTTTATTTCAAGTCGTAGTAAATAGTCATAATTTGTATGTAAGTTAGTATGGTGCATTTATATTTCGGGCTGTCCATAATCACGTAGAATCGTTCAGGTCAATAGCATGCAGACATATGTCGTTTTGATATATGTACCAGTTTGAGCATAATAAAAAAAGTCAAATTTTTTTCGAGAAAGGCGTTAAGTACTTACAGTTTTTTGGACGTTTTCTTATGGACAGCCTAATATTGACGATTTAATCTACTATAAAATTTTGATAGATAAATAGGTAGAGGACTTGCGGTCGTTCGCAGTCTCAGGTTCAAAGGCAAAGACTTGGTGAAAGAAACCTCTTAAAAAAACTTGCAAGCGAATTGTTAATCTAATGTAAAATTAGATACAGAATTAGGGGACAAACATATTAGCAAACATGTCAAATGCCTATACGAGATTTTTTCCCGAGTCGAGCCAAAAATAAAATTACTTGTACCTGTATAGAGAATACTGCACAATCCATTTTTAGTACACACACTTAGATAACGTAGAATGATTGTCTAATTTGTAACTTTAGTGGACTTATGAAAGTTTTAAATAAGTTCTCGATATTCCGGTATTACCACTACCAAAAAATTTTTTTTGTATGAACTATCTAAATTAAAAATTTGTTTGGGAGTGGTAACACTCGTAATAAGACTTGAAGAAAATCTAATAAGGATTGGCGTTTGTAAAATAGGTTTCAAATATTTTAAGTACGCGAGAAAGTTCAGTTAATACTTGAATTACTTGATGCATGCTCAGATATTTTAAAAATAGATATGAAGGGTCTTGACACAAAAAGATAAAAGGATGTTTGGATATTGCTTTGAAAACTGCCACGTCTAATTACATTCGAAACAGCATCTCGAAGTCAAATCCTAATGATCTGCAGAATTATATTGAATCAAGGATGTAAGAGGAGAAAGTATTTTAGCAATACCTGAAATATATTTCTTCTTTGTGAATAACTATGTGGTGTGGTACGGGCATAATTTGCATGAACGCGTAGCGCTATTATATAAGAAGGTAGCTACAAAAATGTAGATTTTTTAAGATTGCTATAAAAAAATAGGAATTAACTTTTTTGCGATTTTGCATGGCAATCCAGGTATTTCATAAAATAAATTATGCTTAATGTGGGAAGTACGATAAGAACCAAACCTATGAACTAATATTAATTATTTCCAAGTCTCCAGAATGGATTTATAAAATATATACATCATGTAAGATATACGTGCATGAGGACTCATATATTTATGATATATTGAAAATCTGGATGAAAGTGCAAAATCATAGCAAATGCCCTAGATGTAATATTATTTAGATCAAATTTTTATTTAATGCCCTTAACAAATGGTAAGTGAACAAAACGATTGAATATAAAATGAACTTGGATGAATTATAAACTTGTTCACTACTTACATGTTTATGAAGGATTCGAAATACTGATCTCGGGTTAATAAAGCACTGGAAATAAAGTGTGGTAAAAATACTAAGATCAGTATACAAAATAATTGTTAGTGAAAAGTCGGGTTAAAGGCATTTCAATTTTGAGTTAACCTATGTAAAAAAATGTATATTTAATTTAACCTTCGAACATTATGTTCCTTGTGAGTTTTGTTAAATGAAACAACGTTGTGTTCGTTTTAATTTAATTTAATTTCTTGAAAATGGCGGTGCGCGCTGTTGGATACATTATAAATTATGTAATCTCGAATAAATTTGAAATTTAATTTCCACATCAATATGGTTTTATTTTACAATTTTCATCGTGACAGGAAGCTGATAGTTGTTACCTGTTTATATTTATTTTTCTACAACATTAGGCTTGGCCAATGTAATAAATTATAATTTAGTATCTCTAGATCGAATTATTAAGTACTAAATAGTTCACAGTACTAATTGAACTTAATGCTATAGGTGTGACAATAGAAAAAAAAAACGCATTTCCTAAGTAAATAAAAATTACAGTTTAATGACGCAAATGTGCGTCATGACTTTGTGATAAAGCTATACCTGCCTCTATAATATGTTTTTTTTAGCTTTATAACTATGGATCCTATACCTAGAATTATTGAAACTACTGATCAAGATCAAAAGCTCAATTGACCTGCTATAGGCCTTCAAGGTAAGTATTGCATGACTATAGGCGTATGTCCAGACAAGACACAGCAACCTCTACTTTAGTTTTCAGCCCTTACAACAACGGTACACTTACAATTACAGTGAATTAGCTACCTATGGTAAATGTAGAACTGGGTATCTTTTACGAAACAGATTAATAATTGCCTCGTCATGGTATAAGAAAACTACTACACATTTTCATTAGTAGATAAAATGGTCCAAGATCCCAGAGCGATCTGACGTAACTTATTTTCTGACGAATGAAACCTTAAGATTTCAGTAGCGTCTAGAGTGCCTTGAATATCTACGGGCTTGTGAAAACTGTCAGAGTGACACCAGGGCTGGTACCAGGTGAGAAAGGTGACTAAAAATAAGAGTTATCTTACTTATTTTCTCATGGCTCATTTTTATATATATCATGTAGAATATTATTTTAAAGTAATGGATATAAGTGTCAGACACTTGAGATTGACCAGAACTTTTGTCAGACACTCTTAAGCTACCCAAAAAATGGATCTCAAAGATGGATGAACATAAGCATATCATGTTTAGGCTCATTCGACTCGGTATGACGAGCACTTTCTAAACATAATATGATGATGGTAGTGTTGATGATGAATCCTGAAGACTACTATGGATCTCGAAGTTGGATGATCATAGGCATATCATGTTTAGGCTCATTCGACTCGGTATGACGAGCACTTTCTAAACAGAATACGATGATGGTAGTGTTGATGATGAATCCTGAAGACTACTATGGATCGCGAAGTTGGATGATCATAGGCATACCGTGTTTGGGCTTATTCGACTCGGTATGACGAGCATTGTGGCGGCCCTGTCAGCAGATTGCCACAGTCACGTAGATCACGTAACATAGATAGATCGAGCAGCGATTTGCGCTGTCTCGATATATTATATAAGTGTTGTGTTTTGTTAAATAAATATATTATAGTAGCAGCAGTCAATACTCTTGGTGTCATTACGTCGCACCATCCATCTCACCGTGTCCCCGGAATCCGGGGACATAACTTCTTCCTCCTGCCCGGCAAAAGCATTATCTGTTTCAATCAGTGTTGGCGTCAATCGATTACAAATGTAATCCAATTACTAATTTGATTACTCAGTAACCGATTACTCAAGTAATCGGGTACTCTAGTCACAGCCAGTTTATTCCGAAACTATAAGAGCTACATTATTAAAATTTGGTGCGTAGATGTATTCTGTAAACCGCATTAAGATTTTAAAATAAAATCAGAAAAAAAAACAAAATTTTTGGGGTTCCCCATACATTGAACTGAAACTCAGCATTTTTTTTTCATCAGACCTTTACATGTGGGGTATCTATCATCATGTGTTTAGAAAGTGTTCGTCATACCGAGTCGAATAAGCCCAAACACGATATGCCTATGATCATCCAACTTCGAGATCCATAGTAGTCTTCAGGATTCATCATCAACACTACCATCATCATATTCTATTTAGAAAGTGCTCGTCATACCGAGTCGAATGAGCCTAAACATGATATGCTTATGTTCATCCACCTTTGAGATCCATTTTTTGGGTAGCTTAAAAGTGTCTGACAAAAGTTCTGGTCTTATCTTATCTTATCTTATCGTTGGGGCCCTTTCGGATGCACTTCGACCCATTGGGATCTTTTGTGCCTGCCCCTCCTTTAGCTTACTCCAGGTTCTCCATAACCGATTCCATGTATCGTATTATGTCTCCCTGTCGCAATGCCTTGAAGTCTCCAGGCTCTAGGTACCCGGAGCCGAGTATCTTCATTCTTCGTCTGGTGAGGGCGTCGCAGTAGCACACCAGGTGTTCCACAGTTTCGCATTCCTCTCCACACATTCTGCAGTCGCTGCTGTTCGTAAGTCCCATTTTATGTAGGAGTTCGTTGACTCCTAGGTGACCGGTGAAGACTCCCGTTATAAGTCGGATTTGTCTTCTGTTTAGAAGCCAGAGTTTTTTAGTCCAGGTTTCATTTGGGCACTGTATGAATTGCCGTGAATGCCTTAGTCCCACGCCCGCCTTCCACTCTACTGTGTGTTCCTGGCAGCGTTTTCCTTAATGGCCGTGTTGATGGTTCCCATTGAGATTCCCACGAACGGTTCTGGTCCAACGAGTTTTGTGTTGGATCCTTTTCTCGCCATTTCGTCTGCTTTCTCATTGCCGACGAAGCCTTTGTGTCCTGGTATCCAGACCAGTCTAACCTTATTGCGTCTGCCTAGTTTATTCAGTGCTTGGACGCCATTATATACTAGCCTCGACTGCACTTTGTAGGCCGCGAGAGCTTTCAGCGCAGCTTGGCTGTCACTTAAAATATAGATGGTTTTTCCATTAAGGTGCCTGTCTATATTTTCTTGTGCGCATGCAATAATCGCATATGTTTCTGCTTTTGAAAACTGTTGCATGCCTTCCCATGCTTACGCTAGTAGCATAGTCTTTTGCGTATATTCCCGCACCTGTACCCGTGTCCATTTTGGATCCATCGGTGTACCAAATTAGGCTGTCTTCTGTGGTGGTTCCAGTCCTTTTGCCAATCGTCCCTTGTTGGGATTTGGATTTTGTAGTTTTTCTGGAAAACGTACCTTGGTGTCATCTTGTCACACCCCATTCTCAGAAGTTGCTCAAGATGCCTGTTGTATTTTATGTTTAAGTGTCCATTCCTGGTCTTTGATCCCACGTACAGATTTGCTACGGATAGCCTGTGCAGGGACTTCATTGCCTCGGATTGGATCACAATATGCAGTGGTGTAAGGCAAAGTAGTGCCTCCATTGCTGCAGTAGGCGTCGTCCTGAACGCCCCTGTTGTAGCCATGCATGCTACTCTTTGGACTTTCGTCAGGGTATCCTTGCAAGTGGATAGTTTGGTCCGTGGCCACCAGACTACACTGCCATATGTTATGATTGGTTTAATCATCATTTGATAGATCCAGTGCATCACCTTAGGTTTTAGTCCCCATGTTTTGCCATATGTGGATCTACACATTCCAAACACTCTCAGCGCCTTAGTTGTGATGTTATTTACGTGGGTTTTCCAGGTCAGTTCTTTATCTATGGTTACACCTAGATATTTCACTTCGTGGGCCCTTTTAAGTGTACTACCGTATAGTGACACATCTTGGAGGTCATTTATATTCCTCTTTTCGTGAATGGTATAAATTCCGTTTTACTAGGGTTGATGGAGAGCTCACGTTCGTCACACCATTTTCCTACCTTGTTTAAAGCATTCTGCATGATGTCTGATACCGTCGCTGGGAATTTGCCATTGACTAGTATTGTAATGTCATCTGCATATCCGACTGCCCATATCGGGCCTTCATTTAGTGTTACCAGTAAGGAGTTTACAACCAGACACCAAAGTGTTGGTGAGAGGACTCCTCCCTGTGGGCATCCTTTGGTGGTTGAGGCATATATTTGCTCTCCAATAAATGAAGATAATATGACTCTACCCTGTAGCATGTTATTTATCCATTTGCATATGGTCGGTTCAATGCCATGTAAGCTTGCGGATTCATTTATTGCTTTAAATGTTGTCCGGTCAAATGCTCCTTCAATATCGAGGAAGGCACCCAAACAGAGTTCCTTCTCTTCAATTGCCTTTTCGATTCTGCTAACAACTAGGTGCAATGCAGTTTCCGTAGATTTGCCAGCTTGATAGGCACACTGCATTTCATGCAGTGGATGCATTTGAGTGGCCCTTCTCTGATATATCTGTCCACCAACTTCTAGAGTTTTCAGGAAAAAGGAGGTCAGACTTATCGGTCTAAACGCTTTGGCATCTTCGTAGTCTGCCTTGCCGGGTTTCGGCAAGTAGGTTACCTTTACTATTCTCCATATATGTGGCACGTGCCCGAAGGCTAGACATGCCCTATAGAGTCTACTCAGGTGCGGTATTAGCACTGTTGTTCCTTTTTGTAGTAGTACAGGGAATATTCCGTCATATCCCGGAGATTTAAAGGGCTGAAAAGTGTCGATGGCCCATTTAATTTTATTGTGATCTACTACCTTCTTGGACGTGTCCCAGTTGTGCCGAGTGGTGCTGTGTACTTGCTCCTCAGGGCTGATAGAGTTCCCTTTGAGGTCCTCCTTCTTAAGCATCAGGGCACCCGGAAAGTGTGTCCTAATCATCACTTTTAAGGTATCCATGCCTGAGCTCGTTAATCTTCCATTTTCGTCTCTGACCGTCGTTAGCGGGTTAGACTTTGTCATTGCCATTGCCTTAGACAACCGCATGCCTTCCGAGATCGTTTCTATTTGCTCACAATGATCTCGCCATGCCTTCCTTTTCGCCTTTCTTACGGCCTTGTTGTAGCTCGTGAGTGATTTAGCATACATTTCAAAATTTTTTGTCCGTTTTGCCTCGTTGAAAGCTACCCTAGACTCCTTCCGTAATTTCTCCACTTCCGGTGTCCACCAGGGCAGTTTCTTAGCTAAGACCCTTTTTTCCGGGCAGTTTTTGGTCCATGCTGTGTGTACAGCCTGTACGATCCTGTCCGCCTCAAACTCAATGTCAATGATGGAATTGAGCTTACCTGTGCAGTTCCCCAGTTGTGTTCTGAGGTCGCCTTTATACGCTTCCCAGTCCGTGTGCCTGGGATTTCGCCTTACCACAGACGGAATCGTAAAGTCCGTTTTGTATTTAAAACATATATACCTATGATCCGACAGTGACGTTTCATTAGATACATGCCATGAGTCAATTTTATTTGCAGTTTTGTTAGAAGCTAACGTTAAATCAATTACCTCACCTCGTCTAGAGTTTACGAAGGTTGGGCTATTGCCTTTATTAATTATTTGTAAAGAAGAGCTCACCAGAAAGTCCATTAACCTCTCTCCTCTCCTGTTGACGTCTGAGCTGCCCCAGATGACATTGTGAGCGTTAGCGTCGCACCCTATGATTAGGTCAGCGTCTGCTCCGCCTCCTTCAACCAGTTTTCGCAGCTCCTGAGATGCTGGGTCCACCGCTTCATAGGGTAGGTAGGCCGAGGCTATGACAACGATCCCCTTCCTGCCCTCCCCTCCTTTATGGATCTTTATGCTGGTAAGATCCCTAGAACAGAAATCATTTAGAGGAATTGCATCTATGCCATTTCTGACGTAGATACAGGTCCTCATGTTATTATCAGAACATCGGTGAAACAGTGTACCGCCGATTCCGCCTAGACCTCTAATCTCACCTTTGTAAATGTATGGTTCTTGGATTAAGGCAATATCGAATTTTTCGCATTTAAGCTGCCTCGCCAGAAGGGCGGTAGCAGCCTTGTTGTGTTGCAAATTTATTTGTACACACCTTAGTTCTCCCGCGCCGGCGTCTACAGTACTTCAGCCCCACCATCTATGGCGGGCTCCTCTGACGCCGGGTCATCCGTCTGCATGGGGGACTGAGCCTCCAAGAGATAGAGTTCGCTGAGCCCTCCAGTTCATCAGCCGTCATCGCAGACATGCCCGAGAGCGATGTCCTTGGCGACGACATGATGTCCCGGAGCCGCCCAGACGGACCCCCTGTGGTGGACTCAGTCCCCTTCGCTTCCGCCTCCATCACGGCTGGTTTCGGATCAGCATCCACGGGTGTAGACCGTGACTCCCTCAACCCTGGTCCCCTCGACCTCCAGGAGCTTGAAGGAGCTCACATCCACTTCCGTGTGCAGCGCAAATCCAGCCGTTTTTATGACCTCGGCTGAGGCCTGATCCATCAGGACGATGCGGCGGACACTCAGTTCCTCCGCCACCGTGTCGATGACCTTCCACTCCTCCGTCCTTAGCCCCGGGTTGTACCGCTGGAGGAGCCTGAGAATTACCTTTAGGTCCTTGACGCCAACTATCTTCGTTTTCCAGGCCATTTTGACCGGCTTCGGAAGATCCTTGGCGTCAATGACCCTAAGCTTAACATCTGCGACGGTCTTACCACCGATCGCGCTGTCCAGCCATTTAGCCGCAGCGTCGCTGTCACACATGACGTGGATAGCGCCGCCCTGTACATTGCCGAAGGTCACTTTCGGCAGAGGATCTGGGGTATCCAGCAGTGCCATAATGACTGCCTCCTGGATCGCTCCCAGATTCGCTGTCGTAAGCTTTGTGTTCTGGAAGTCTTCGGCGATGATTGCCATCCTTACCCCGTCAGCGCAGCCGAGTATGACCCAGTTTTGGGACCCTCGGTCGCACTGCCGGGAGAGGATAGCTCGCCGCTGAGTTCCAGAACTCTTGACTCGTGGCCCTGGTTTCTTTCCTGGAGTTGTCTGCCCGTAGTCGGGCCAACTCCCTCTGTTCCTTCCTCTTCTGTGTCCTTTTCGTCGAGAGGCGGTGCAACAGTGCCCCGCTTCTTTCGTCGCCTGTGTTACCCCTGGCAGCAGCCCCTCCGCCCCCGCCACCAGTGCCGGCCCTACACCCGTCCTTTTCAGGACGGCTCGGTCCGGCACCTGCAGCAGTTTCAGAGGAACCGCTGCCTAGGGTCCTGTAATGAATTGAACTCCTGCCTTGGCCAGGGCGGTTTCCACACGGTACGTTCGGTGCACTGTGCTCTTTCAGAGCCCCGTGACCCTACCGCACCAGTAGTGGTACCTGCTCCAACCTCCGCATTCGTTCCTGTTTTGCGCTATGCGCCTTTGCTCCACCTTGTGCAGGTTTCGCCTTTGCTCCGCCTTGTTCAGGCTCCGCGTCTTTACTTATTTTTCGGAGATCCATAAGCATTTAATGTTTCTTCATCCGATCAGCTCCCCACCCACCATGGAGCCCAACACCTGGGGTGCTTGCATAATAAAAGCACCAGGGTTACTGACCGGATATAGCGCTCCAAGTGGGGTTGTCTACGAGTCCGCACGACATGAGAGCTTTTCAGCCTACACACCGCCGACTGCAGACCCCTCCCCCCCAGAACGCTCGCCAGCGGCCCTCTGACGGGACGCCACAGCCGATTGATCCTGGCTGGCTAGGCCAAGACCGCCCGTCTAAGAGGAATTCAGGGCCAAAGACGAGTGTTGCCTTCAGGTGGTAACGCAACCGACCTCCATCCAGCTCAGCGCCCAGGATCCCCTCCTCCCCCCGCACGGGTCGCCGCGCACGGCACAAACACGCGGGCGCCTACACACGGGTGTAGACACATTTTTTCCGTCTAGCTGTTTTCGTTATACCTGTTTTCTCGGAGAAACTAGGTATTTAACAGGCAGCAACCTCTGGTCAATCTCAAGTGTCTGACACTTATATCCATTACTTTAAAATAATATTCTACATGATATATATAAAAATGAGCCATGAGAATATAAGTAAGATAACTCTTATTTTTAGTCACCTTTCTCACCTGGTACCAGTCCTGGTGTCACTCTGACAGTTTTCACAAGCCCGTAGATATTCAAGGCACTCTAGACGCTACTGAAATCTTAAGGTTTCATTCGTCAGAAAATAAGTTACGTCAGATCGCTCTGGGATCTTACTCTAAAATATTCAGCTTAATATAATCCAGCATTTTTTATAAGTACCTGTTTAATATTTAGGCTTCATTATTGTTACGGCAGTGCTATCTACTATATTTATACTATTATGTATTTTAATTTATTTATAAATAAACATCTTAAAACTATAACATTAATACAATACTCTGAATAAGAAGCGCACAAATCTATTTAGGTAGTATCTGTACTATTATAAATTACTTAAAATTACAGTCAGTAATAAACCTAATAATGCAAAATTTTTAGAAATTGTGACTCAGCTTATGCATAATATATATCTTCAGTAAGTATCATAGATACTAGTAAAATTAAAAATACGAGATTCATCAATATCAACGCTCATTAGCGTTACGCAAGAAATCTCTATTCGGCCAACTTTTCGCATTTATTTTTAATTCCCATAAAAACTTAGCGAAGCACACTATGGGTACTAGACAGCCTAAGACAGCGGACTTACAATATAAAACATCGACTCAAATACAAGTGTGTATGACGTTTAATCCGCCTTCGAACCTGCAAATTACCAGGCGTGTGCAGTGGTGTACATGTACCGCGCCAGGGTAAGTATTCCATACATTAATCACAGT
Organism: Polylopha cassiicola; assembly: GCA_038024825.1. Taxonomy (NCBI): domain Eukaryota; kingdom Metazoa; phylum Arthropoda; class Insecta; order Lepidoptera; family Tortricidae; genus Polylopha; species Polylopha cassiicola. The sequence goes on along the minus strand of CP149044.1, from coordinate 4,842,410 downwards.
ATGCCTATATGGAATGAACGCCCTTGAGATTATCAATGTCAACCAGTCAAGGTGACAATTTCAATCTACTGTATATTGCAGGTGAGTGGGTGAGTGAGTAAATAGTCTAGTACTATAGGCGTGCCCGCGGCCACTTCGATCTCGAGGCCCGGCTCGCGGGGCTCCGGGGCGCGCGTCGCCGCCGCGGGAGCCTCCGCCGGCTCGTCTGAATCGAGCAACATGTCAGTGGATGTCGTATCTTCAGGGATGGCGTCCACGAACACCTGATGGGAAAATTCAGAGTGATATGCAATTATACGAGTAAATCTAGGTATTCGATGTCTTTATTTCTCAAATGAGAGATTGTGTTAAACTCTCGGCAACTCAATGTAAGGTTGTCAATATACATAAGTACCTATCTACTATAAATTGTAAAAAACCGTCCAAGTGCGAACTCGCCCAACAATGGTTCCGTACCCTCTTAACGGTTAATCCATTTTTTAATATTTGTTGTTATAGCGGCAAAATAAATACATCATCTTTCCTTTTTTTTCGGACTGATTACTAAAGCGCAGTTGGCCAGCTAATGTGCCTTTACTGCAAAACCGAACGGGTGGCGAGCCTCTCAAGCCTTAAAGTTGCCTACATCATCTGTGAAAATTTCAACTGGCTAACGAACACGGTTCATGAAATACAGCCCGGCGACACACGAGCGAAGAGCCGAGTCTCAGTAATAGGGTCCCGTGTTACCTTTTAGGTATGGAACCCTAAAATAGGCACTTTGGTGATACTTTACCTCGTCATCGTCATCGTGCTGGCAGGTGTTGCTCATCTGACTCGCGTAGTACTGCGCCGCGTAGTACTGGTACTCGTCATCATCCGAGGAGTACTCGTCTTCATCGCACTCGAAGTATCGACTCTGAGAAAAAAATATTGTCAACTTAATGCGTTAAACCTTAATCCATTTAAAGTTTTTTATTTGACAAAATACATTTATTTATAAGCTGCTGTCACAGTAGGTATTTTTGCCAATAACACGATTATTATCATTACCTTATTCAACAATACGTCTACCATTTATTGAATCAGTGCTAAATTACATGCCAAAATCGCATAGAGGTATAATGTACTTAAACAAACTTCTTTATCATTTATAAATCATTCTGTAGACGAGTCTTTCGTACAATCGATATGTAAATAATTGCTCTCTTATTAGACAGCAATTTATTTACAGTACAAAGTAATAATAAGAACCTAATAAATATTGACATTCCACGCAGACTGTGCAAATAATAAATTATCCCGTTATTTGATAAACGCCACGCGCCCTGCGAGTGGGCCATTTAAATGTAAACTCTTTGGATATAATTTGAATAAATTAGCATAATATATTATATGTATAAAGATGGCGTCGTGACACAGTGATCTCGTGGGTAAAATAATATTGAGACATTAAAATTGACCCAGTCTCGTTAATGTTTACAAACAGCTAGGTCGTCCTTGAAATCACGCCCTAACATGTAACCAGCTGTAATTAACCGATTAGTAGATTAGACTACCTACACGTATAATGTATATTTAGTAGATAATGATTAGTGATGTAGGTAAATTTTAAACAAGAACTTTTAAACAAAAATTCGACTATCTTTGTTTTTTACAATGTGACGCAACGTATGCGTCATGTGCATTAATGATTAATGAGAGTAATGCTTCGCGAATTTGTAACTTTACATAAGAAATATATTTTATTACTAGCTTCTGCCCGCGACTTCGTCTGCGTATGATTAGTATTTTACACTATATCGTTATAAAATATAGCCCATGTTATTCTGATGTATAGGCTATATTGTGGTAAAGTTTCATTCAAATCCATTCAGTAGTTTTTACGTGAAAGAGTAACAAACATCCATACATCCATACATACAAACTTTCGCCTTTATAATAGTAGTAGGATTCAGTGAATCGCAATTATCTAGAAAATGTAAATAATACTTCCGCGCACCCTTAATTATACTAGTTACTTAATTATATAAATATATGTGTCGTAATGATAACTAGCTTGACTTACGAGTGACACCGTTACTATTAATGTTTTATTAATTAGGATGGTTGACCCTATAGTTGACCATGCACCGGTTGTTGACCACTTGTGACTTTGATTCTCAATAATAAGATTTACCGCCGTTAGCCGTTATTTTTAATGTTGGCTATAGGTTTTGACAACTATATCGAATCAACCAATCACATCAACCGCTAGAAAAATATCCACAGTTTAGCCAATAACTTCGTTTTACTTTTACTTGTCGCTGTTAGTTGTGCTTCAACCGCCATTGCAGTAAGGAACGTGCTTCGACAGGTAAGACTATTTTAATTGAATTTATGTGTTTTTTGTATAAATTTAGTTGTAATTGTTTGTTTTCCAAGTTATTTAATGGTTGTATTTAACGATTTCAGTGTAATTTCAAGTGTATATTATTATATTTAATTTTTTTCAAGGCTGGTTAACTATAGGTAAATATTTTGTATGGATTTCCTAAGGTTGACCAGTTGGTCAACTATTGGCTACTTGTACAACTTTATTTTCTGTCTTTTTTAGTTGTTTTTTTCATAGCTATGGCATACTTAGATACCCCACTCACTATTTTATGGTTGATATTGCCTAGTTTTCAGTAGTTGACCAGTGGTTTGACATTGGTACTGCATACAAAAAAGATTTTCCTAACTTTGACCAAACAGGTTAAAAATATTTTTTGTTCCATTTGTTGTAGATTAACTACGCCGCCAAAAAAGTATTTTTCAAATACAAAGAAGATGTATGAAAAGCACTTGATGAAATACAGTCGGGATGCAAAATTAGAGAAACATATCGTAACCATTTTTCGTTGTACTGAAAAAATGGGACCGCCAACTATTTTAACACCTGAGGAGGAACAATTGCTTTGCAGATGGATAAATGCGAAAAAAGGAATATCTATTAAAAAAGAGCAGTTAGTAGATACAGAAACAAAAATAATTACAACAGACAATCGGCCGACGCCGTTCAAAGATGATATACCGGGAAGGAAATGGTTCGACAATTTCATGAAGAGAAACCCCGAAATTGCACAGCGACAAGCAGAAGTTTTCTTAGTTATTAATAAAGACGATTATAAAAAAGAAAAACCTTTTATTGTCTTATTTCTTATATTTATCTATCGTTTTTCAATTGGTCAACTTTTGTACAAACCCTAACAACAACTGGGGCCGGTTGGTCAATCTAAGGTACATTCCAGAATTTAAACTTTAAAAAAAAAAATCAAAAAAACTATCTAGAATTATGTGATTTCCTTTTGAACCATTACTTTTAATTACATAATGGAACAGATAAAAAATAATCTGATAATATAGGTTGATACTATTTTGCGTAACAACACTTTAAAGTCAAAATTTCTCCTTAACTGGTTTGGGACCGGAGCACTCACCCTAATCATTAATATGATATAACCACTTTCAAAACCATTAACTTTAATATGTACCTAATATAAATAATAATATTATCTAAGGACAAATAATCTAATACTAAATTAAGAGACGCTCGTGTTATGAGTACTTACTAGATAACAAATAGGTCTACAAAGTACGCAGGAAAGATTATTAATTCAAGTACAAAATACTCATGTCAATCTCACAAGTTTTTCCTGTATGCTTGGCATGAATTCGATATCGCATATTCTAGTGAGCATACTTAGGGACTTTACTATAAATACCTACTCGACATAATCATTTGTTATTAATTTAGACACAATGCAATGCTTTTACAATAGGTAAAATTTAAAATAAAACAAAACGCGCTGTAGGTTGTTTGAAATAAGACGATGAAATATTCTCAATGTTGGCTACATCGTAAGGCACATAACGTTCGGTTTTGGGATAACACTACTCAATCATAATATCATACCATATTGTTGTATTACTTATTTTGATAAAAAACACACATGTATTCTATTTCTATAATTATATTTGGAAATATAATATTATATATGTTATGTTATTGTTACTTGAGCTGTGCTTTAACTGGTTTTCATAACCTAACGACGATAGAATGGTACTATAGATTACGGTAAAACGGAACGCAGCAACCAGTTCGGCAACATAACGCAACCTGTCAAATATAATAAATATGTATAATCTGTCATGTCAGAAACCTTCACCACACTATTCGATGAACTACGCCATAATTTACTTCCACTCTTTACAAGCATAAAGAAAAGTGATGCTAAACACTACCTTATTACTTGCAAAATAAAGATTGAATAACAACGAATATATAGTAAACAACGAAAACGGACGCACCCATAACAAAGCATGACGACATCCAGGGAATTACTTATATTATAATTGGCCATCAAAACAAAGGATTTTCCGAACCAACCAGACGCGTAAATGGGGCTAAAGAATTATATTACATAAAATACCAGTGCTAAAGTGTTCGTTCAAGTGTGTGTTCGTGCCCAAAATTAAGTGTTCAAGAATTTACAGCTACAATGGCTGCTATTGCAAATGACTCTCCTAAATATAAGAATAGTCTGATATGCTGCAGTGCTCAGGCAGTCGACGCGTGTTCGAAATCATCGTCTTCCACTTCGGGGTGCGTTTCCGCGGATGACAGCTTCGATTCATTGAATCAGATACCAAAATCCATAGTGAATAAAAAATTGAAAATACATAGCACTGCAACTAAAGAAGACGTTGAAAAGGCTATAAAACAATGCAAAGAATTAATTCTAAACAGTCAACAGTGTTCCGATGAGCGAAAGTGGTTAGTTAGGTACCTTGTGGAACTTAGACTACGATTAGAAGATATTAAAGACACTGACGGCACTCCGCGGCTCGGTGTTAGTATAAAAGGACACCACTTTAAACAACAAACTACACCCCAGAATAGAAAACAATACTGTGACCACTGTAGCGGAGTAATATGGAGTATAGTGCAAAGTTCCTACATCTGTACTGATTGTGGATATCTCTGCCACTATAAATGTGTAGATTACATATGCAGAGTCTGTGCACATGTTGTTATGACGGATAAAGGACAATTTGAGATGAATATTTGCCCAGAAAAAGGTTTAGCAGCTCAAGATTATAAGTGTGCCGAGTGTGAGACAGCATTGACATTTAAGGATGCATGGAATGAGCCAAGGTTATGTGATTACACAGGGTTATATTTCTGTGCAACGTGCCACTGGAACGATCAATCGGCTATTCCTGCTAGAGTCATCCATAATTGGGATTGGGAAAAGCATTATGTGTCACGCCTTGCCTTCCAAATGCTAAATTTAGCTTGGACCAGACCATACATTGATATAGAAAATATTAATGGAAAGTTATTCAACTTCATTGCCGAGTTAGAATGGGTACACAAAATGAGAAAAGACCTGGCGTGGATGAGGAGGTATTTATGTGCCTGTCCTGAAGGCACAAATCTCCTGTCACCTCTTTTTGTGCAACTTGGTGATGTTAACAAGAAATATAGCATGTCACATCTGCAAGCCATCAATGATGGGACATTAGAAACCCAGTTGACAGAGTTGAGAGAAATCTGTCGTTCTCATATTACTAGTTGTGCTCTGTGTTCTGGCAAGGGTTACTTGTGTGAAGTATGCAGTAATAATGAGATTCTTTACCCATTTGACAGTGGTGCCATAATGTGCAGTAAATGTAATACAATGTTACACAGAAGTTGCTGGCTACGGAAAGGACAAAGATGTCTTAAATGTGCACGACTGGAGGAGAGAAAACAATTGCAAGCAGAACCAGACGACACAGACTCTAACTTAGAGTATGATATAGACAAATTTGTTGAATGACTTCCAATTAAGTAATAAAGAGAAGAACATGCTTAGAGTTTCAAAAAGTAACCTGATAACAGAAGGCTAATGGCTATCTTTAAAACTAAACATGCCTCTTTTTATTTTTATTGAGCATTATTGTTTAATTCTTTACATTTTGTATAAATTTTAACATTTGTGAATTATTTTCAATTGTCTCTGTTAGAATTGAGTTTGTGGCCAAAATAAAATGCCATATACATATTGACTGCATGCTTAACTTTAAATATTAATATTTTATAATGGTGCTGCACATTGTATAGCAATAAAATTATAAATCAAAGCTTTAATGAATAGTATAAAAATGCTAATTACCATTTGACCTAATTACCTTCATAGTTCATTAAAATATATAACTTATTTCTCATAACATAGTGACTTCATATTCATAAGCAAGCATTCATTTTTATTTCATCATAATAATTTACAGTTGACATTTTTTTTATTTGACTAATCAATTATAAGGTATCTTTAAAGAACAAGTTGATATAATTATTTCTTCCTCAATAAAACATAATTGTAATAAAGAATTAACACACCCAAGAGATTTTATTTACTTTGATTAGGTAGTAAATATGTTTATTGCTAAAATCCATGTGCAGGTAAAATGTTATTTGTACATTTTATTTAAACTTGTTATATGACTTGAAAAGACCTCTGGCATAATTGCATTGTAATTTTTCATAATTATATTCTATTATTATTTTGTAAAGGTGCAACAGTGCACCTGAAATGTTATGTAAAGTTTGTATTATATATTAAAATTTGACTAGACTTGTACACGCAAGCCTGTGATTTCTGTTGTTTTATATAATAAGGTTAAATGTGTAAATTGTATATTGACGTTATTATATTAATTAAGAATACATACCTATACAAGAATATCGATTATTTTATTATTCCTTTTTGTCACACTTTAGTAAACTTTAGGGTATTGTTCAAAGCAAAAACGGACATGTTTGAACATCACGGATTTCATCGCGAATTATACGTCAATTATAACACGCAGGTGTTTTTCATATTTTACACTAAATATATAAGAGATGCTAATGTAAAATGAGTGCATTACGAGTATGTTTGATAGTGGCATTAAATACTTATATACCTACTGACCTGGTGACAAAACATCTAGAATCTAAGTCTATAACCCGGTTATCGTCACCGCACGTGTTCAAGGTTCTTGAGATTTTACACGCGCAGTCTTAAGTGTGTAAGTCGTTATTGTCTATATTTACATATTTTGTTTGTTTGTTTGTACTTAGGTACCTATAGATAAGCTTTCTGGAATGTTCGATTTCTACAAAACTGCCGACAAGGGTGAACATGATTAGATTAATTCTGCGTAAACTCGTTACCTTTATTTTCGAACAAAAGTCATGTAGGTATTTTTACTGTAGTTACTTACTTAATACCTGGCTGTACGATGACCTTCAAGCAATATCAATAAAAGAGATAACACATTATTTTTTTAAATGAATCACGTAGGTATTATCTAATTTACAGGTACCAACATAATAGATAAAGTTACCTACCTATAATACCTATTATATAAGTACCTACATATATTGTTGTATGTTATTAATATTTACGTAACAGATAAGAGACGCGATGTAAAAGTACCTACACTACCTACGTCTAAGTACCTACACGTAGAAGATATGTGATACTAGCTTCTGCCCGCGACTTCGTCCGCGTGGAACTCCTTCTTTTTTGCAGTCGGTTAAAAAGTAGCCTATGTCCTTTCTCGGGCTCCAGACTTTCTTTGTACCAAATTTCATTTAAATCGGTCCAGTAGTTTTAGCGTGAAAGCGTAACAGACAGACAGAGTTACTTCCGAATTTATAATATTATAGTTAGGATGATAATAAAATGAACTTTCGAAGGTTACAGTAGTAATAAGTAGGCACATGGTAAAGGAATATGGTTGGCAGGATACAAAATTAAGGGACTTTGATATGTTAACCAACCAGGTAGTATGCAGTACCAACATAAACATAATATATTCTGTGGCAGTAAGTAGGTTCAAAGCCGATTACGATTAGGGAATGCAATCTCGTTCTTGCGAGATCTCGTTTTCGCGAGATCTAGCCCAATCTCGCGAGATTTGCATTGCCTAATTACGATGTCATAAAATTATAGATTAAAATAAGAACCCCACTGCATTTATTATTTCATTTAAATGAGAAAAAAAAAAATTAAGTAAGTAGCTACTTAAGTAGCTTTTTCACCTAGATTTTCTCAAACGACAAATCGACCCATATTTTTTCTTTAACTAGCTAATATTGCATACAATATCCTTACTGAGTATTATATTGAGCCTGAAAAAGGCTTGAAAGCCTCCTCTCAGGAGACTCGCCACCTTTCCGGTTTTGCAGTAAAGGCCCATTAGGTGGCCAACTGCGCTTCACCTGGTATTCAGTTCGAAAAAAAAAATGGGTCTGCAAATGGATTAGGAGTTAGAGCCGAAATACTGCCGCTGTAGAACTTAACCACTTACTAGCACTCACCTGGCACTCGAAGCACCTGCATGACTCCCTGAAGGTGCAGGTGGTGAGGGCCAGCTCCAGCTGTCGCAGGTAGTGCGCGCTCTGCGACTGCAGGCGGCGCTTGCGTCGCGCCAGCTGAGTCAGCGACGACAGCAGCGACGCCCGGCGGCGGGACTTGCTCTTCGGATCACTGTCGACATGGAGTATGAGCAGGGGCGTGCATTCAATATAGGCACTATGTCACTTATGTATGAAGTGCCTACCCTGGCGCTATACTTCCGCTCCCCCCACTGCACGCGCCTGAGTATGAGGTAGATTTGGGTTCGAGTCCCACAAATAAATGACCCTACTTAGTATAGGTACTTTTGTTGTACAATATCTATACCTAACTAATCTGGCTGTGCGTCGATGGGTAGATATGTGGATGGATAATATGACTTAGATACTGACATGGTCATCTTTAAGATAGAAATTAAAAGTAGAACACTTAGTCTTGTCTATCGGGTCACTTCGAAGAAATCGACATCAAACGTATGAGGGAATGATAGTCAACTTGTCGAAGTGGCGTCGTAACGATGTTTGGCATGGACCTCCTGTCTATCAACCGCCAGGTAGGTAACAATGTAACATAAGATGATTTTATCCAGGCAGGAGATCGTGTGATAAGTTGACTTGGAGTATTTTATATATGTAAGTAATATATTTTATACCAAGTAGGTAGGTAAAGTAGGTACCTATTAGTGTTAGTATTGAGCTGCGTCGGCTGCATACTCGCTTCTTCGCATAGCGCCGTCTCGCTCGTCCTCCTCTTCGTTCTGCGTTTCACACACGTGTCCTTCTCTTCTGTCACTACAAAAAAGGGCAGAATTTAAGGCAGATATAAAAACAGATAGAAACACAAACCTATCAGCTGCCTCCCCTTATATCTGATGCTCACTGTAGGTACTAACGGGAAGCGTCTTTAAGGCCACGTTAAAAACTCACCTAGCTACAACGTTTTTTTAACGAGAACCAACGTGAGACTTATCTGATCTGTAAATAAGGTTTTTTTTTTAGACTTTTTTAGCCCTGACCGATCCGAGGTCCCTTCAGAATGGGGGTATCACCTCGTCTCACCGTAGGTATTTACTCAACTACTAAGAATCGAATCAATCGCGATCGTACGTAGATACATATAGACTATGGGCCCATGTTAAAAAAATGATGGGTCATTTGAACCACCAGATAACCTATGTAGAACGATATAAGAGCATAAAATAATAAGATTTAGCATTGTGCCGTCACTTGTAAGCTGTCCAACTGAGTGCAGGTGAGAATTCAAAAGTACAGGTAGAGTGAGTACATTTTGGTCATATATTTTTGAACGGCATTGTTACCATCGATAGATCCATGAAAAATAATACTAAAACGCGTAGTGCCGTAAAAAAATGGTGATCCAAAAAGTCGGATTTTTTCTTTGATTTTCCGACAATTTCCAGGGTGAATTTGGTCATTTGATACTGTACGGCATCAGTGTCATACTATTTCAATACTGCTTCTAATCCATTATTCCGCAACGCCATACAAAAATCATGCGACAAGGGGAAAAAACCGAGGGTTGCAACCCCCTCTCTTTCCGTGGTCCAGGGGGTGATTTGACACAACGTCAAATTAATTTATTTCGAAAGTATTTTATGCATAGATAATATTTTTTCATATGCCGTACATTTTCGTTGGTTCAAAAAGTCTGTGATATAACGACACCGGATGAGGAACCGTTTCACTTCAGTTAGACGTCATAGTGATTTTATCATATTATCAATTGTTCTCTTCAAAAATATGTTAATGCCGTACTGTATCAGATGGCCATAAAGTACCCTAAAAATGGTAGCGTCATTTTCATGAACCTAAAAGATATGGTCTGCATTAAAATGTACTTACGGCATCATTTTTTCCTAATTTATTTATGTTAATACTATTTAAAACATGGGATACAATGTAGAAAACTGCTATATTTCATTAATATATGATATTTAAATTACTGCAATAATTTGCAAAATTTCAGTTTTTGTATTTCTCCATAATTTTTTTCAGAACAGTTTCTTTTGAACGGCAATACTATATAACAATTGTATTTTACAATATTATGTTAGAAAAATAGTTCCCGTACAGGATCAAATGATTTTACAGCTTTATAAATCAAGAGTACGATGAAATTAAGATAATTATTGATATACATTCAAATGAACAATCATTTCTTGACGGCATTATTTTTAATAGTACTTTTAAGTGCTAGATAATGTTTTGGAACCGAAGCCGTACTTTATCAAATCACCCCCTGGACCACGGAAAGAGAGGGGGCTGCAACCTTCGGTTTTTTCCCCTTGTCGCTTGATTTTTTTACGGCGTTGTGGAATGATGGATTAGAAGCAGTATTGAAATAGTATGAAACTGATGCCGTACAGTATCAAATGACCAAATTCACCCTGGAAATTGTCGGAAAATCAAAAAAAAATCCGACTTTTTGGATCACCATTTTTTTACGGCACTACGTGTTTTAGTATTATTTTTCATGGATCTATCGATGGTAACAATGCCGTTCAAAAATATATGACCAAAATGTACTCACTCTACCTGTACTTTTGAATTCTCACCTGCACTCAGTTGGACAGCTTACAAGTGACGGCACAATGCTAAATCTTATTATTTTATGCTTTTATATCGTTCTACATAGGTCATCTGGTGGTTCAAATGACCCATCATTTTTTTAACATGGGCCCATAGTCTAATAGTGGCGACTAGTCATTCATAAACATCCACCCACTGAAACGAGCAACTACCGTGCGGCATGCAGCCTCACCCACACCTAGCTCGATGGCACTACAGCGGCCCCGCCGGCGGGGTCAACGATTTATTCAATTAAAAAAAAACTAAGAAGCATTACTCTTTGAGATCAAGTTTAAAGCTCACCTACGACGTTTGGCGCCTCGTACCAGTTGCTACGCTCGCTGACATTGTTCTGTTCGTCGGCATCAGGCCACAGTTCTTGTATGGCCGAGGAGTTCTGGTAAACTGTCTGAGTGGACGCGTTGTTGTTTTCGACGTCGTATGGCTGAGAGTCAGGTTGTTGTAGCACCTGGTGCGGAAAAAAAAACCAATCACTTTTTAGCACAGACCTCTCTCTAGAAATATTTATAACTAGCTGTGCCCGCGACTTCGTCCCCGTGGAATAGTAATTCTTTATAAGGCTTCATATTTTCCCCATTTTTTACACACTATCCACTGTTTCTTCGCTCCTATTGGTCGCAGCGTGATGTTATATAGCCTAAAGCCTTCCTCGATAAATGGTCTATTCAACACAAAAAGAATTTTTCAATTCGAACCAGTAGTTCCTGAGATTAGCGCGTTCAAACAAACAAACAAACTATTCAGCTTTATAATATTAGTATAGACAAGCAAGTATTTAGAATGGGTAAACTAAATATAAATTAATTTGGCTAGTAAATATTGGCATTAACATACTACCTGATAATGTGCTCTGGTTCCAAGAAAAAACACCGCACCAGAATTACTTCCATTCATCTTGTTACTGAAACAATTTTAATAGTAACCATTAATAATTAATTTACTTACTACTAACTATTTATTGTATTTGGATTCTATAGGTAGTATTGTACATCCACTTTTTGGGTACAACAATTTTACTAACTAAAACCTAGAAGACTATTTATTTATAAGTAGACGGTGAAATTACTTAAGTAAACAAAAGATATGTCTTTTTAATGGCTATGACTCATGTGCTAAATGCAACTGATCACATGGTTTAGATATATATATTGTATATTTTAATTTCAATACAAATATATTGCATTTCAGTAAGTTTTTAAGGCAGATCAGACTGTTAAAATGCATTGGCAAATAATAAAATGTATTATCGCAGTAAAATTCGCCAGAAACGGCATAAGGAATAGACTAACGAAAATAACCCAAATACAGTCAACCGATCAAGTTTTGGAGCAAAATATTAAGTACCTAAAGTAAAATTAATAAATTTTACCTTAACGAAATGCCGTACCTGTATGAATAATATTTCACAATTCCTATATTTTAATAATTTCTTTGCTTTGTTGACGGAACGTCGCAGTGACGTTTGAAATGCGCGCGCAGACAAGGTTGCCAGGAGCGGGAGACCTCCAACCTATAAATATACGGTTTCAGTAGACCAAAAATCAATTAATCATAACTAATGTACAACACTCATAATAAAACAAAAAAATTACGTAGGGTGTCACTAATTGTTATAATTCTGCTTACCAATGGTTTAAATTCTATGTCACCTATTTATTACATACATACATTGTCTGCTTAAGTAATACTTCATTATTTAGTTTTTTTAAATTATTTATACAATTACTTAGGTACCTACTTTCTGTATAGCGTGAATAAGTTTACGTACACTTGATATTAATTTTCAAATCGGTAAATCATGACTTTGTTTAAAGTAACTAGTCCGAGACTAAAAAAGAGTAACTATTTGTTCTAATGACACCTAAAATGACCCCATAAAAATAATGTAAAAAAATCGCAAATACAATTAATTACTTTCACCAAGTTCCTCAATTAAAAGACAACCAACCCTTTACGATAACTAAAAGAAGATCGTATTTTTGATATGCCATTATTATTAGCTTATTATGAGAAATTAAAAATAACAAAAAGGAGTCGAAGTTACCACAATGGTGCTGTAAGCAGTCATTCTCAAGTTCAAGCATTCGTCATTCTAGAGCGTCGCGGGTATCCAAATACAGTCTAGCAATTTCTTATAGTCGACAGAATGGCAAATCTTGAAGTTTTGCGTTAGAGAGGGTCTGAATTTGGGTGTAAAGTGCAATTCAGTGTAGCGGCTGCACAGGACCACTTTACCATGTGATACTGGACTCCCCGATGAAAATCGTTTGGATGTGTCTTATATATGAATCGAAGTAAGAAACACCAATAGCGCGATGCAGGACGTTAGGGTAGAGTAAGAATGTAGAGGCATCAAAACATACATGAAAATTTCTTAATAAAATAGAGCGATAAGTCCTTTATATTTTTAATAGTGAACGTAATTAATTGGTACATTTTTTAACAGTTCTTTTAATAAAATCATTGTCATAGTAATAAAGAGAACAGTGGCTAAATTATTAAGAAAAACAATAAACGTCAGATAAAATTAAGAAATAAAAACTAATCATCAACTGACACATTAGCTGAAGCAATTAAAAGAGATCCTTCCAGCCGGATAAGGTAATTTTATACAAGGAAAAAATACCCCACGTAGAATTTACTTTCACATAGTCTATATCCAAGTCTAATTACCGAAATATAAAAGTGTATACTTATCTATAGATACTAATTTATACTAATATAATAAAGAGGAAAGGTTGAATAGACTCCTAAATGACTGGACCGATTTGAAAAATTCTTTCACTGTTGGGAAGCTACATTATTCCCCAGTGACATAGGCTATAAAAAAAGGGATCCGTGCGGAGCCGAGGTGGACAGCTAGTTATAATATAAAACAGCACTACGAATGACTACGATACGTATAAAACCAGTACTTAAATACATATTGGATCTGTGTTTCTGTACTCTGAATTTTGTGCGAGTAGAGGGGTTGGAATCAGGTTTCTCTACAGCAGACACTTAAGGGGACTATCTTTAATACCAGTTTTATAATAAACGAATAATATATGTTCTGTGATTCCTATGCGTTTGTATAACTGTTGGTAATCTAAATATAAGAACCAACATATTATTATCTTGCTATAAGTATAACATACATGTATAATGTAAAAATGCTGCTAGCAGCAGTGACGGAGTTAAAAGAGATTTAATGACAAGAACTAGGACAATTATTATATTACGACCGGGTAGGTAGGGGTTGCATGTTCAAGTCTCGGCAGGGACAGGTATTCACAAGATGAGAACATGCATTTTTATCTGAGTTGGACCCATCTTTATGCATATTATGCATGTTTTTAGTAATGCCTGAGATTTATGTATTAACTTTAATAGTCTAAAACTGTTTTTTTTTTTATCATTTAAAAACATACATAAGTACATAATTATATTCATTTTAACAATTGTATATGTTTATGATTGAATTTGCAACAGAGTCAAATCTTGCCTTACATAAACATATATATATTTATTTTTTTATCTAATGTGAAACTGTCTACATTTTTTTTATTACTAAAAAATACTAATACTAAAAAAAATGTAAGAAGGTAGAAAGTTTCATACTAGATTGTTGAAGTATTGGTACCAAAGCAAGGTAAGTAGTGAATGATGATGATGGTAGTGAATTAACATAGTATATAAATAATATTTATTTCCATGTTTCCCATGATGTATAGTAGTTTATTAAACAAATAAATTTAAGTTGTAAATACATTCCCCTTAACCAAGTCTACGGTAGCTACTCAAAGTGCCTGAATGCGCTCGCAACGCTTCGCTACTCCAGTTAATGTCGCTTCCTCATTGCACAAAAGCTATAAACGGTAAACACTAATAAATTTGAACAAAAACCAAAGATCTCTTTGACGTGACATTTTAATGTAGTATAAAATCGTCATAACACATTTTGCTGTCAAAAATTGTTATTAAAATATTTTTTTTTATATTATTTTTAAAGTTAGTACCTATTCATTTATAATTATTTTTTATTATTAGAAATATAATCAGGGGCGTAGCTACCGCCGTATTTGCCGTATCAATTATACTTTGTATCAATTATATTGGGGCCCCCAAAGTGTGTAAAGAAAAAAAATAAAAACTTTCATTTTCTGAAAAAATTTTACCCCCATATAAGGGCCTACAAAATTTTTTTTATACGGGGCCCCGACAATGCACGCTACGCCACTGAATATAATTAAGATCAATATCAACTTCTTAATTCATTCAAAATCATTCTATATGAAGCTTAACTATTAATATCATCTGAAGCATAATAGAGTCAACAAATTGTGTCCCTTTTAAAATTATTTCTACGGGAAAAGCTTAGTCTAATATAATCACTAACTAAAATATTAAAATTATGTTATATTTAAATATTCAAAACTGTAACTGTTGGCATCGTTTACATTTATAAATAATATATTTTAAGAAGCTCTACCTTGAAACCGGGTATCGTGGCCGAATGCATATAGGTACATTTATAACCGATTTAACTCGCGTATTTTATTTTATTTTCTGACTTTTCAAAAAGTTTACAGCTACCATATTCCCGTGAGCTGAGAATAGTCTAAAGCTGAAGTGAATTTTATTCAAACTACCTTATTTTATAACTTACATATAAAATATTTATGTTTCTACGCATAAATCAACCATAATGCAATACACATAAAACAAAGATGGAGGCGTCACTAGCTCTTAGAAAACTTAAGCAAATAAACTAAAATAAGCGAGTGAAATCCGTTATAGAAAAAAAACAGAAATTTATTAGCGCTTTTGGTCCACATAGGAATGATTTCGCATTCAAATATCAGAAATTATTAAGTAACGTTTATTAAAATTTATTTTTTTGTACTTCGTTTTTCTTTGTAGCAGCATAGACGAAGTTTATTTCAGTTATACTAGCAGTAAAGTAGGCGCGTACCTACCTATTAGGCATGTGGGTAGAGTCATTGTTACAATGGTTGGTTGATTCATACCAGAGTTACTTAGTTTGTAGAAGTGAAATATCCCATGTTTTCTTCTATTTAACTGTAAACGGGGTTGATTAATTATTATTTGTCATGTATTACAATCTAAACATGTTATAATTAAAATATTTACTTATCATAATTAAAATACGTACGTATCGTAATTTGTAATACAACAAATACCTTTAGAATAATTTCAAAGTTTGGGTAGAAAAAGTGACACCGCAATTACTTATTTACAGATTGTCCCTAAAACGTAGGTTTTAGGTACAATCACACACAAAAGTAGAAAAGCTGATAAAACAAGTCATAAAATACAACAGACTAATTAAACTTCAATATAGTGCAAAACACAACATTTGAGATAGAATGATACTCTAGCAGAAAAGCTGCTCTATCAACTCTACCAGATTTGAGAACATCCTGTATACGCAACTATATTCCGCAGAATTAACAAATGTAAATCTCAAGATTTCATGCAGAAATTAAACCTAATAGATTTTAAATAACCAACCCAAATTTAAGATTACTAAACGCAAATACTAAAGAAACATTTGTGTGAACACAAAGTGTTATTTTTAGACTTGCCTACCTTTCCTACAGAGTCTCCAGCCGTATTGGTCTGTTCCATTACCTTGCCGCATCGTGGCTCTACGTCACGCGAAACAACCAATAGCATCGCTGGGGCTGCATCGCGCTTATGAAGTTTTTTAAAACGGCGATATAAATACAAAATCCCATTCAATACATTCGGGGAGTCCATTGCTACACGGGAAACCGGTCGTGGCGGGGGGCCGGCTTAAGCCTCCGCCATCTGAATATGTCGTCTTAAAAGCGTCATGTATGGGTTTAATATAAAAGGATTAATAAAAACAATGTCAATAAAACAACAAAATGAATTGAGAATTATTCTCACTCTTACCGATGTAGCGGCTTTGACTCTCTTTTTGATTAGACTTATCTAAGAATAATTGTTTTATTGGAATGTCTATTGTAATTAAATTTAGAAAATCACATTTTAATTAATGCTAGATTCATTACGAAATCACACTTATTAAAAAAACGATTGCTCTAGTTTTGTGTGCTTAATATTATGGCAAACTAATTTACTGACTAGGTACATACAACTAAATATAGATTTCAGTTCAGTACCAGATAGAGTTATTATTACAATACATTATGATATTTAGAGGTATGCGTTTATAGCACAGCACACAAATTTCGATGTCTTGTGGTGATTGCAGTTATAGAGATAAAAAGTATAAAAGAGAAGGTCAAATCAGCTACTTCAGTGTGGGTGAGGCCTAAGCCTCTCTTTATCATTTTTCTTGACATATTTGACATTATTTATTTACCATATATGAATTGCTTAATACGCTTCAACATATCTGATGGCAAGGAATTAGACCGGCTCCCTGCCAACACCGGCCCACAGAGTAGCTACGGACCTCCCCCACTCAGAAATACCTCAATTTCTCTTATATACAAACCAACTAAAAAAACTCTGATAGCGCGATGTAGAACGAAAACTTTATCTTTGTAATACTTTGAATTTATTCAATTGGTAGAGTCTTGTTAGATTATTTTCAATTTTATTTTGTGAATACTATTTATTTCTAATGTTGAAATTTCGATAACTATATTAATAACATGGTAAATCGTAATTTATTCCTTTTAGGTGTTTCAAATGGCATTTTGTGTAGGAGAGAAAGTGATAGAGCAACCGGCTCGAGTGTTTCTCTCGCTCAGCCAATAGCAAGCCGAGTCAAACAACGTCATAAGTTGTTATTGATTTTCAAAGCGAGACTTGGCAACAATTTCTAGCTGCATTAGTAATCGGAACAATCTAAATTTTAAACATAATACGAATCGATAAACATGCCCCTGATACCCCTTACCTTCGTTACTTCCGGGTAACTTTATTTAGCTTTTCATGCTCTATCAACCGTACCTCTACTCTACTATCACTTAATAATATAACATTAGGTAAATGAGTTATAGAATATTTTTTTTTTTCAGTTACAACAAAATAGCAAAATAAAATTACTAAAACTGAAACAAAATTCATTACATACTGGATTTGTAAATTTATATTAGTAATTTTTATTTGTAAATTTATATTTGGCTTCCATTACTAATTTAGTACAACGATGATCAAAAGAAAATCAAAGATTATTTAGTTCTTGAATCTAGGATAATAATTAATAATAATAAATTGTTTATTTTCAACGAGTGAGATGAAAATTATGTGAGTTGACATTAATTCCTTGGTACTTCGTGGTCTTGTGGTACCCCTGCTGAGTCATTACCCGATATTGAAGTTCAAGTAGACTTGGGTTGGTTTTTTACCTAAAGGTATCATTATCTTAATAAAGTTTGAGTTCATATAAAAAAAGTTTAATAATTTAGAGGATATTTCGTTTTTTATTATAATATATTGTGTAAATTAATAAAAATTTAAAAAATAAATATATTTACATATTTTTCCTACTAGCAACATTTGCGTCATGGCACAACACAAATCATTGCACATTGGATTTTTACTGAAAAAAGACAGAATATGGCGTAGATTTTCTCTGGCAATGACATTGGATTAATTGGATAAATAACTTGTATCGTTACAATTGTTGTGTTTGAACTCCTCGTGTGACTGGAATCAAATACTCGAAGATCAGTAAATCAATTGTTGCCATCAAAAGTAAGTCAAGATTGTTGCAATAATAAATAAAATTAAAAACATTTGTATAGAAACACCGATTTCAATGGTGTTGCAAGATTTTTTGAACCAAATTTTGACATTTTAGGAATACAATTTAATGTTTTCTTATTATATTATGTTGATTTCGATTTTAATAATGTGTGCGAGATATAGCATTGTCCTGTTCAAATTCAACCAAATGAACATAACCAAAATGACAATTCGTTACGGGTAATGTCATCACGATTATAAGAAATAATTATTAAATTATCATTGGAATATTTGGAATGAAATCAATCAACTGATATTAGTAATAATACGAGTTGCCGGCGTTACATATTTCAAACAATACAGTTGCTACTTTGTCTATCTTGTGTATTTCACCTTAAAATTTTCTTGTGAAGGAAGACAATCTTTGCTCATTATAATCACAAACATGATAATATACATAATTTAGCAGCTACTTTGGACCATAGACTAATGACTATTGTATTGTATTTAGTAACTGTTTTCAAATATCCTTTTATATATTTCAGCATTAGATTACCATGTCTGATGAGGAACAGGTTACTACAGACGGAGAGTCTACTCAGGTTCTCACAGCAGAGTTCAAAGATGGTAAATATAACAAAAATCTCTAACACTGAGCAAGCCTTGTACTATGCATACTAGACAACTAGTATACTCTGCTTTATTAGCATAGTGTTACAATTCTAAACGTGCCATTTTGTGAATTCTAATTTAAAAGTGATGGCATGGAATCCCGGTGTAACAGTATAGGTTGGATTTGCAACTATTAAAGTACTGATATTATACATATAAGAAATCTAAGCCTAAGGCACAAAATATGCTCATGATCTGCAACCTTCGGATTCAGACCAACATTCATGAAGTAGTATAGAATGTAACTGATAAGCATAACTGTGACAATTTTTTTAGATATTAGATAGGTACTCTATTAAAGATTCTGTCACATTCATGAAGTAAGTTATTTTAAGTTGGTCACTACAATTACTAAAGGAGCAAATATATATTGACTTACTTTCATGAATCTCATGCATGATATAGAAAAACAAGATTTAGATTTAGACTTAGATTTATTTATTTCTCATTATTACATACATTATAATTACACATGTCATATTATATGCACTCATAGGGAGATCATCAAAATTTTACATTATGAAATAAACAAATTCAGAACAAATAAAATTAAAACTATTTTAGAATTTTACAAATGTCATTATGATAATTTTCTCTTTAGTCGTCAAGCAAATTTAAAGTTGAGTTGTTCTCCACAAATGTTTACTAATATTTATATATGCAATTATATCCTATTTTTGTATATTACCTATAAGGTGTGAATTCTTTAATGATAATCTTGAAACTTGTACACTTGATTCTCTTTTGTTTTTGTAGGTCAGCTAGAAATAGTGGAAGTAACACCATTTGAAAATAATGAGGAGAGCAATCAGGAGACTCATATTCTGCCGGACCTCGAGCATGATGGGGAGGGAGCGTCCAAGTTCCAGATTCTAGACAGCTCCAAGGGCCTGTTGCAGCTGGACTTGCTCAATTTGACCCTTGTCAAGTAAGAAATTCATTTGATGTTCCATTTATTATGTAATTTTTTTTATGTAAGTTCCTTCATGTTAAATCCTTTACGTGTAATAATTGTGAAGGTATCAGAATATATTAGACATTTATTATTATAGTTTATGTAAGTACTTGAATAATTATAAACTATTATCATGATAATAATTTCTGATGTCTTCACATTATTATACATTGGAATTAAACAACTTTAAAAGGATTTAACTCGCGTATTTATTTATGTATTTTCGCCGATTGTGGAATCTGTAAAGGTTCCGAAACGTCAGCCAATAAAATAAAATACGGGACTTAAAATTCCGTTTAAAGTACTTTCATTACAATATTTTCATGATATCAAAATATTCAGCAAACTGTTTTGTGGTGTTGGTAGATGTGCCGATGGCGAGGAGTCGTACCGCCTGGTGACGAACCAGGAGGTGTCTGACGGGGAGATGTCGGAGACTGTCACCTGCGTGCTGCAGTCCAGCGACGGAGAGGGGGGCAACAGTAATTACATTATTTAATTTACCTTGATGCCGGCTGTACACACTCGCCGAGACACCCCGAGACAGACCGAGAGCGAGTGTGTACATGATGCTCTCTCCTTGTCTTGCCCACTCGGGTCTCGCCTCGGTACGCCTCGGCTGCTTGTCGGTTTTTTGCGCCCGAGTCAAAGGGTCTCGTCCGCTCTCGCGAGGTAAACGAGACTAAACATGTACACACTCGTAATTCATAATCATAATTATAGTAACTAACAGCACAAAGACAAACGGCAGCAGCAGTTTCTATGTCCATCGTGGCCGATACCCGCAGTCTAAATGACGCCCCGAGTGTGTACATGGTGCCCTCTCTGCGAGGGCCCCTCGGACGAGACTCTTGCCGAGAGGTTCTCGGCGAGTGTGTACAGCCGGCATTAGATTATATAGCACCTTTACAAGAAGAGTGTGTCATGTCGAAATAATGGAGTCCCATTCAAGACTCTAAGTATGGACATTTAAATTTCAATTAATTTGGCAAAACATGTCAAGTTGTCACATTTTTCTAGTAAAGGTGCGGTGTATTCAAGGCCATCATCTAATCTATATATTTATATGTATATAGATTTTATTTATAAATGATATCCCTTGGACACACGCTAAAAAGGCTGGTCCGATTTTACTAATTCTTTTGTGATTGATATGATCAGAAGCTATTACATAAATACCTTCTGAGCATAACACAGTAACAAACAGTAAGTAAAAAGAAATTAAGTTTCACGGAAAATTAGAAAACTTTACGAAAATATCAACATCTAGTCATCAGTACCTTCTCAATGACAACTTTTGTCAATTTATAGTATTAATACAGCGCAGATGAAGTCGCAGGCAGAAGCTAGTGTGCCATATACATATATATATAAACAGTTTAATATTGTTGCAGCTTCCGACAGCTCTTACACGAAAAAAGAGATGTATCTCACAGGATCCGAGAATCAAGACCAATATGTTATGGTGAACGGAGAGGACGGCCCTGTGGTCATATTGAAGTCGTCTCTCGCCGAGGCCTCTAAGAAGAAACCTGTTAAGGTATAATAATTTAACTATAATCATTGTTACTTTAATAATTTAGTACAATGCGTGATTTTGCATGACTGTAGAAAGCTGTGCTTTAAAATTATATCTATGGCTCAGGCAGGTTCGAGTGAGTCTGGTTTGTTTTTAATACTATTTGAATCTTCTTCTTTCAGAAACTAACTGCGGTGGAAATATTACAACGGGCGAAAGCACTCAACAAAGCTAAGTGAGTAGACTAATGTAAAAAAATCACTTACAGATAAGAATACAGATTATAATTTGAAAAGATTGAAATAAGAGGTGTTAATGAATTAGTACACTTATATGTAGTGGTGTTTTACTACTAGATAAGCATCTATATACTATTGGCTTCGCACGGATCCCAAAATATAATATAGCGAAAGAATTTTTCAAATCGGTGCAGTAGCTTTTGGAACCTGTTCAAATTTCAATACAAACAATCAAACGAATCTTTCCTTCTTATTATATTAGTGTAGAGGAGAAACTTAATGAATGACATATTAGCAGCGCAAAATAATTATAATTGCCTTCGCGGTTAAAAAATTACATTGGAATGAAACAACTTTAACGGCTTTAACTCGCGTATTTTATTATATTGGCTGACGTTTCGGAGACGACAATAGTCTTATGCTTATTCACTTTAGCATAAGACTATTATATATTATTTTATATACTTATGCTTGTATATTATATTATATACTTATGCTTATTCACTTTAGCATAAGACTATTGTCAGCTCAGTTAAATGTGTGTATTGTACTGTTGGTAATGAAGTTAGCCTCATTGCAGGGCGCAGCTGTCGCAGCCGGCGCGGCGCGGGCGCAAGCGGCGCGGCGCGCTGCCGCCGCCGCACGAGCTGCTGTCCTCGCCCAACTTCAAGCTGTTCCTCTACTCCTGCAAGATGTGCTCCTTCAAGTGCAACGCCATCAAGGAGCTAACGGCGCATAAGGTGACACCTTGCACACGGCACAGTGCACACTGCCGGGTCGAATAACTCCTATATATTTATGGTACTAACTTCGGACAGTGACTTCGCCCAGTAAAATACTGATCCGCTCCTATCGGTCACTTCAAGAATGGCAAAGTTGTACCCTATTTGGGTAAATTTACAAAAATCATTTCTTATTGCTTACCTACGCTATAAAAGGAACAGTGTAAAATGTCAAGTTTCTAACTCTCTTAGTTTAAGACTTTAGGTCCGGGGTTCATAGATCAATTAGTCGGTCAGCTTTTCGTTTAAAGACTCAGATTGGTGCGAAATAACTGTCTGTTAGCTCTTACTAAAAGTGTCGAACTGATTTGATTCAAATTTAGTTTGAAGGTGGTTTGAGTCTCAGTGAAGGATTTGGGTTGAATGATCCCTGTAATATCACAGAATAGATAATAGTACAAGTACAGAAGGTTCACTGCTTTGATGTTCACAAATGCCGCCTTTTATGTGCCTACATAATTATTATTAGCAAACGGACCGCAAGCGAGCAGCCGACATTATTCCGCACCTTGTCAGACGTTCTGAATAGGGTTGTCAGTACTGTAGCTGCGTGCGTAAGAAGCGCGCGCGTGCGTCACGGGCCACTGCGCGGCAACCACTGACGATTCGCCCCAAGCATTGGGGCGGCGCCTAGCTCGGCGCCGGAATGGCGCGGCGGCGGAGTGAAACCCCCCTGGTAATATATAAAAATTGAGGGAGTGCTAAGATTAAAGAGGTTATATTATATTATTATTATTGCGAGTGTGTGTGTGTGTGTGTGTGTGTGTAACGCCGCTGTGTGTGTGTGTCGGCAGAACTCGTCGCACTGCGAGGGCGCGGGCGGCGGCGGCGGCGGCGGCGCGGGCAAGCCGGGCGCGCGCGGGCCGCGCTCCTCGGGCACCGGCCTGCAGTGCGCGCGCTGCCCCTTCCGCGGCGCCTCGCATCTGCAGGTAACAATAATACACACAATATAATCATTTCTGATGCCTTCGCGGCTATTATATATTGGAATTAAACTTTCAACGGATAAAACCCGCGTATTTGAGTCTTATGCTAAAGCTTTAATGACTTTAGCATAAGACTACTGTCCGCTCAGTCGTGCTACGATTATGGAATCTGTAAAGGCTCCAAAAAGTCTGGTAATAAAATAAAATACGCGAGTTTTGTCCCTTGAAAGTTGTTTCATTTCAATTAATAATATAACCCGCAATAGGTATGACGACTGGGTAAAGAACTAGAAATTCTACTTAGTCCTAGATTTTAAAAAATATTGGACATGTATTTTTTTTTGCGGCCCCTTGACTCGCGTCGGAATACCGACAAATAGCAGAGCGGTAACAATCTAGATATCTTTCATCATTTATTATCTTCAGATTGAATCTTCTTCTAAGTACACAAGTGTATAAAAAGTTACTATAAACTGAACTGATATAATTAGTAACTATCTTTTATTTTGACATACACATCTTAAAATATATATCATACCGAAATGTAGTGTCAAATGAGAATATATTGTTTTATTTTTACAGTTAATGAAGCACGTGCAAGATATACATTTATCTGATGGAAATAATGGTGAGTATTGAATACCTAATATTTTCGATTGAAATGAACTCATGTCGTGAATACGACATACGACACCCACAAACTTTTACAATATAAGTGTGTGTGATATATTTTACATATATCGATACTTACAAACTTTTGCGTTTATAATATTGAAGGACCCTCGCCGAGCACAGCGAAAAACGGCCCATTTTCTATTTGTCTCTGTCGTACACGCGTAACCTTGAAGATTACTGTGCGAGCGTGAGGGCAATATTACTACGCGCGTGCGACAGAGACAAATAGAAAAAGGGCAACGTTCGTTTTTCGTTGTGCTCTTCTATTTTAGTAGGATGACATATCAATTACTAATAGGCTTTTTGACCATGCGAAAAATAAAGTGTAAATTACTGTTAACAGTATAAATTAAGAGTTAAAAAATGATTATTCATTAACGTAAGTTGAAAATAATGATTGATTTATTTAAAAATCCTTAAATAAAAATTACATTTTTTAAACGTTTGTCACGTGACACAAAACGCTCCTGCTGGGCCGAGTTTTTCGTGACGTCACATGCCCGTAAACTTTGTTTACCTAGTTGTGTTGCGCCTAGTTGTCAAACAGGCATGTGACGTCACCGACCTCATTGCGGCGCCATATTGTCAAAGTAGCGTTTTGGCACACTATTTAAATATTGAATTTTTAATTCGATGTTTTTCAGCTAATACATACCAGATTTAAAAAAAACAACTTTTGCTGGGTTCCTTAGACTCTACTACATAATATAAAATGGATTTTAAAAACATGTCAAATACCCTATTGTTTTTTTTCAGCCGAAGTGTACCTGAACTCTGCCGAAGCGGAGGCGGCGGACGTGCTCGTGTGCGGCGCCTGCGGGTTCGAGTCCGGGTCGAGGCCGGACTTCAAGAAGCACATCGAGGAGACCCACGGCGCGTTCTGCAACGACTCCGCCTTGAAACTCAGCTAAGATTGTATTTAAATTAGTCTAAAAATGTTTTTACGGGCGTTTCAACCGCCGTCAGGCCCTTGACATAAATATTGAAGAATTAAGCTACAATAAGATTTAAACTCTATTAATTTTGACGACAAGTGCGAGCGCAGTATGTCGTCGCATCAAAACGTAATTCTTGTTGTAGCTCATTTCTTCAATATTCAGGACAACGGACTGACGGCGGTTGAAACGCCCGTGGAATCACCCAGATATTTTGTTACTAGATTAAGGATCCATAAATATAAATTAATGTGGCCGTCAGTAGCTAGTTTTTTTTTTTTCATATGAGCTACAATGAGTTTCGTTTTGATGCAACAATATACTGTGGTCGTATATCGAACATTTAGTAAAATAGTGACTCAAAATTATTTTATTTACTCCATTTAAAATTATGTCACATTTATATATAAATAAGCGACCCGCCCCGCTTCACACGGGTGCTATATACCTTTCTCTTGAATCACCATACATAGAGACCGACAGACAGCGACAGCAACTTTGTTTTATACTATGTAGTGATTAACGTAATGACACATCGCACACCTAGATCTAAAGGGATCTAACTCAAAAACCGGAAGATTTGAGTGATGCACACCATCGGATTCCAGCAAAACCCACTTACATTAAAACAGATTTCAGCTAATATAAGCCTGCTAGCTTTATTATAAAAAGTATAAATTTATACAGAGAACTCATGCGTGCATATGGACATATTAATCAGTTTCTCGCCTCTCCTGAAAAAGTACCTTTTTTGAGTTAGCTTTCTTTAGATCTAGGTGTGCGACATATTGTGTTGAGTCACTATTCTATTAAAGCAGCGAATTATATTCTCAGAATTAAACAAGTATAAATGTTGCAGCTTTATACCTTCAATATTTAGAGCACGGGATTGACGCCGGTTGAAAATCACGTATAATCACCCTTATTATATTCCTAGGTTACTTACACTATTTTATTAAGTATTTAGTTACCGCCAGGTCGGCTTACTTTGACCCAAGTGAGGGTTAGATTGACCCATTGTTTTGTCTATGTTGCATCATAACTTTCTCAAAATACTCTGGAATGTAAATTAAATAAAAAATAATGGTAAAATCAGATTAGTATTGAAAATTGGGTTGGCTAAAGTTACCCCTTAGGCTTAAATTAACCCACCTTGGCGGTATGTAGGTATGTAAAAAAATATTTCTAGGTTAGTTTAGATTTTGTCCCTGAGGCAAAATTTCAAAATTTAGAGAAGTATGAAGCCGCGACAAAAATATTCACTGTCGTTAGCTAATTTTATGTTTGCAGTGTAATTCTGTTTTATTTATCAATTTCAATTTTGTAATCAAATACTTCTAAATCTTCATTATTTGGAAGATAAAATATTTTCAACTACCAAAGGAGTTCGTTAAATTTCAGTTATATACTTAAATGATTTTTACTTGTGATCATTGTAGTACATAAATGATGAAAAACCAACTATGTATTTCAATATTTCCATTGTGTAGGTACGAGTGACGCAATACTAGGAAAAATATGTATGAAATATAATATGACTGAACATATTGTAAAGATAATGGCTGAATTGAGCTTGAATTTATAAAATATCATTAGCGTATATTTTGTATCAAATTTTCCAAAAACGTGTTCATTGTTTAACTAGATTTTTCTTTCGAAATTAGATCATTTTTAGGTTGGAATGAAACAACTATTAACGGATTTAACTCGCGTATTTTTAATTTAATTTATTTGCTGACGTTTCGATTCTGGAAACTGTAAAAAAATAAAATAAAAATACGCGAGTTAAATCCGTTAATAGTTGTTTCATTCCAATGTGTAAAAGCCGCGAAGGCATCAGAAATTATCATTTTTACCTTATTAAAAAATATTCTATAATCAGTGTTCGTTTTTGATGTGTCAAAGCAGTAAAGAACTAACTTAGTAACTTCTAATAATAGAGATATTATACTCTATGCTTCTAATTTATACATTGTGTAGAATGAGGTCAATCTGTCATTTTCCACCAATGACAGACAAGCTACCGGCCCGTGATTGGTGGAACATGTCAAGACACCATTCTACCACCATTCACAATTTAATTGCTTCGGCGACATTTGTATCTAACTGTCAATGTTTTTGTAACATGTTGTCTTGTGATTTAAAAAAAGGTGTTCTGTGTTTGTCGATATCTTTAATTTTAAAAATTTATTGCTTATCTATACTTTACCTATTCCATTATTGCAGGAATTGCTGGTGTACTTTGATTGTAAAAAAATATGAAATATGTAGGCGTTTTTTTAACATGTACTCTCTTCATAGAAATGGTTCATTTGTTCTGATTTTTTATATTATTAATGGTACAATGTTTTATTTAACTATTATATAGTTAATAAATCGATTATGGAAATTATTTCTTTTTTTATTTAATGGTCGACGCTAGGTCTTGTAACTACATAGTTTGGATATTCTACATAAACACCGTAAGCCGTAAATACTGCGTTAAAAAAAACGAACATTATATTACACGCTTTGTTATTGTTATTTGCTGTTTGGCGTACGGCTGTGGCATTACAAGGTTAATAAAAAACGAAAATATCTTAATATTGTTTATTTCAGTCATAAAAAATCATATCACATACACGATACATTTTTATCCCTACTAGTAATTACTATTGTTCCATGATACTCTGTACAACAATTCATAATGTAATAATTATTAAAATAATTTTTAAAACTGGCAGTATCTCATATGTGTTGTCGACATTACAAATAAAACTAAGGTGTCCCTAATTTACTTCACAAAGCCATAGTTAGTTTTATAATTAACTTTGTTAAAGCAGTAACAGCTTGGTTTCTTTCGCTTCTCGTTTTAATAATAGCTTTTAACTGTATTAAATCACATTGAATACATTTTCTTATTTCAAGAGGATTTTAGTTACTTATCTTATCATTCTTTAAAAACGTCGTTTTTAATGAGGGCCACCGCGTGTCAGAAATCCGCTAGATGCGCTAGTGTAGAATGAGGTCCAGCTGTCATGTACACCAATCATAGGCCAGTAGCTTGCCTCTCATTGGTGGTACATGACAGCTAGACCTCATTCTACACTAGCGCATCTAGCGGATTTCTGACACGCGGTGGCCCTCATTCGAACATTATTTCACATTGAGACTTATTGTAAATTCAGTTGTCCTCGTTGTGGACTATAATTTAATTTCCACGATATATCAAGTAACTTATGAGTATAGATCTTAAGGGCATTTTCTTTCGAGCTGCCCTTTGCCTCCCTCGTCGTACTCCTGCGATGAAATCCACATCTGCTGGAACGATCCGATCGATGCAAGAATAGAGCCCCCTAAAAAAATGCAAATCTTTAATACATAGTTATACTAGCGGACCCGGCAGACGTCGACCTGCCCGGCAAATCCAATCCAATTGTCTTTTCAAACCATCCAGAAACCCATTACACACTAAAATTTATCCAAATTCACCTAGCCGTTTTGGAGTTAGTAGACAAAAACACGAACAGAAGAGTTATAATAATTACTATATTGAAATTTATTACACTTTTGTAACGGCTTTGTAACAGTAAATAGTTAGGTGGATAGCTTTTCGCGAGACATCATTTTAAAACGAAAAGATCTAGTGTCTGTGAAAATCATGAGTTTAAATTAAAGCCTAGGAAAAGGTTTGTAAGTGTCTAGATTCGGAGTAAAAAAATCAGAATATTCCACAGAATTTTTTATAAGGATCAAATATTTTGTAATGTTATATTTACCTATCCAAGCGGCGAACCGTCTCTCGCTAGGCGCGGGCGCAGCGTGGCTCTTCAGGCGGTGCGCCGACGGCGCTCTGGCGGCTAGCTCCTGTAACATAAATACGTATATTAAACTTATAGATTCAGTGGTTTAGACTATGAGCCTTTTCGCTATATTTTGTTAAGTGAACTATGTAGCTGTTTGTTCGCAACTTATTTATTGATCACTAGCTTCTGCCCGCGACTTCGTCCGCGCGGAACTCCTACTTTTTTGCAGTCGGTTAAAAAGTAGCCTATGTCTTTTCTCAGGCTCTAGACTTTCTTCGTACCAAATTTCATTTAAATCGGTCCAGTAGTTTTAGCGTGAAAGCGTAACAGACAGACAGACAGAGTTACTTTCGCATTTATAATATTAGTAGGGATATTGATTTCTTAATTATTTTGCATTAATCATAAATGTACCTATCATTAAGCATTATGTTCTCTCTATTGACGAATTGTGATGAACAAATTCATCGTAACTATAGAAAGTGTGCTTAAAAAGCCGTGCTTTCAGTAGCCTCTTAAAGGCAACAGAGACTACGGTCTCGGGGACTAAATTCCGAAAAGACCTCAGGTTCTTGACATGCGTCAGACTAAGCGGATGAGTTTTGAATTTTTTTTATCACGCGTTATTTGACGCGCAGCGACAATATAGTATGTAGTGCGTACCTTGGAGAGTCTCTCGAGCCAGCCGGGCGTGTTGGCGCCGCCGCCGCACGCCACCACCGCGCCCCACAGCGCCGGCCGCGCGTCCGCGTCGCACGCCGCCGCCGCCGCGCACGCTGCGCACACGCACCCACACGTAATAAGCAATTTAAATTTATATGAAGTTAGGAAGTGTATCAAGGGGGCCTAGACAAGGTGCCAGCGTTCCACGTTAACGCTGAACGTTGGCACCAAAATGTATGTGATTTGACATCTGCGAATGACTGTCACGTACGTCACAAAAGTTCGCGGATGTCAAATCCCATACATTTTGTCGTTTCGTTTAACGTTAACGTTGAAACCTTGTCTAGGCCCCAAGGTATAAATCGTACTATAACGTGACGTCACGAGGTCCCACTTTACGTTTGATTGGGAAAAAGAAAAAAAAAACATGGACCAAATATTTTTAATAATGTAACTGACGGAATATATTCAATTTTCTGTTCTTTACATTGTCATCCCTATTCATGTCACGGACAGAAATAGAGACTTTGTTTTATACCATGTAGTGATGCCGACATTTTAAAAATTTACATACCTAAATGCGGTGCCCCTAGTGACTGTTCGAACAGGCACTCCGCCAGCTTGAACCGCTCCACGCCGAAGTCCTGATGGTAACCGCCTGGGAACTCGTAGTGCACGCCGGGGATCGAAGCCGCTACCCGCTCGTCGTAGGCGCTCTCCGATACCTGGACAATTTAATAATAAAATAGCAATATGATTATTTAATGTATTATACAAATTGATAATAGATTAGGCGGCGACAAAATGTTGTATGAAATTCCACGCGGACTGAGTCGCGGCTCCGACTTAGAACGCTTTTTTCGCAATTAAAAGTCGTATATATGTATGTTCTTTACCAAATTTCATTTAAATCGGTTCAGTAATTTAGCGTGAAAGCGAGACAGACAGGCTGACAGAGTTACTATCACGTTTATAATATTAGTTAGGATATTTTTTTGTACAATCCAGTAATAATCTTGACATTCCAATCATCAGGCGCGTGCAGTGGGGGGAGCGTATGTATGGCGCCAGGGTAGGCGCTCCATACATTAGTGACAATGTGCCTATATGGAATACACGCGGCACGCCCTTGCCAATCATGCACCCTTTGGTTTTGAATAGTATTACTATGAGCATACTGATGTATGTGACAGGTAATGTCACTCTTTTACCAGTCGTTAATAAATGGTTTGCAATAACGTCTTGCGATTCTTTCATACATATCACATACGAGTAGTGTACTCACGTGGCAGACGCAGTGGCAGAAGTCCTCGTACTGCCGCTTGAGCATGTACTGCTGCCAGGAGTGCGTGAGCCCGGCGGGCAGAGTCTTCAGCGTGTAGCGCGCGCGCTCGCGCTCGCGGATCACCTCTTTGCTCTACAATCATAAACATCCTTACTAATATTATAAATGCGAAAGTAACTCTGTCTGTCTGTCTGTCTGTTACGCTTTCACGCTAAAACTACTGGACCGATTTAAATGAAATTTGGTACAAAGACAGTCAGGAACCTGAGAAAGGACATAGGCTACTTTTTAACCGACTGCAAAAAAGGAGGAGTTCCATGCGGACGAAGTCGCGGGCAGAAGCTAGTATTTTTATAATTTCTGGTGCCTTCGCGGAATGAAACAACTGTAGACGGATTTAACTCGCGTATTTTAGTTGATCGGCTGTCGTTTCGGAGCCTTTACAGATTCCATAATAGCAGGACTGAGCTGACAATAGTCTTATGCTAAAGCCAAGCCAATAAAATGAAATAAGCACGTTAAATCCGTTAAAGTTGTTTCATTTCAATAAACATATTTTGTACAATTTTATATAAACTAATTTCTAGTGTCCGACCGAAGTTTCGGTTTCGGCCTCTAAATCATGTTTCGGCTAGAGAGAGATATCGAACCGAACCTTAGGTTTCGGTTTCTATTTCGCAATGTTTCGGTCGGACACTAGTAATTTTGAAACTATACTTCCAAAAGTTTTATCTCCATAATAAATATATATATATATATATATTTATTATTTACCTGTATACTGTATATGGGGAGCATCTGTATATGCATGTTGTTGAGCAGATGCTTCGCCTGCGCCGCCAGGTGGTCGCCGCCGATCGGGGAGCGGACAGCCGCGCTTACTAGAGCATACCTAAACATGGAGTATTTGTAAACAAACATGCATTCTATGATCTTTGGTTTTTGGTTTTATGCATCCAAATATCAGAATAATTATTATAAAAATAAAATAATATATATGGACAACATTCATTTTCTATGCAGTTCTTTGTGGGGACAGCTAGTGATTAAATAAAAACAACCAACATTTCCATGTTTATCAGTACTTTGAAATCCTTCTTTTGAGATGTACTATCAACTGTGCTGGCGATGTTACACCTTTAAGGCAATAATCGCTTGAACGACCCTGGTACCTGGCGGCTGTGTGTGAGGCAACAAGTACAAGCAATTTTTTTCTAAAATGGCATACCACGAAAGCATGCGATAGTACATAACTTAAGTACCTAGTAAGTAGTATAATCTCAATTAAGAAAATGATTAATCAGTTTATATTAAATCATTAGGAAGTCTTTAAACTTAAAGTCATTAACTCTCAAGTAAAAAAAATGTATTAGTGAGCAAAATCATTTTGGCAGTCACATTATAAAATTAAAAGCAAACAATAAATTACTATCAAACACTATTAAATTTTAATAACTTACCCATCAATGACAGGTACCGCTGATGTCTGGCTAGCCCCAGCATCAACCACCAACGCTGTGCTCTTTCCGTTGGCAAAAGCAGCCAACACTGCATTTTTAACAAGGAAGAAAGCTGGTGCTTGATATTTCTCAAATAATAATTCAGCAAGTTTCTCTCGCGCGGGGCGTGACGTCCAGACGGCTTCGGTGAAAAGTGCTGGATGGTGCTCCGATGGGGAACGGATAACCTAATAGTGAAAAAAAAAAAAATTTTTCATACAGAAAACTTTATCCAATTATAAATTTAGTATAAATCAAAAACAAACATAATGTACTTAATATACTTCAGGCATTACAATAATGATTTTAGACCTACATAATATTATATCTACATATTAAGACATGAATCTACATGCAGTATTTACATAAGCTTCCATGTTGATTTCTATTACCTTAGCATAGCAATAATCTAGCATCTTCTCAAATAAATCCCAGTTGTCAACCTGTCCATCCTTCATGTAGGTCTGCACTTCCATGCCGGGCCGTGGCACATGCAACTCTGTCACATCTATGTAGTGACGGAGTTCCGAACCTGCCTTACTGCCTGATAGAAATAAATAAAGTTTATTAACTTTGCAGTTATTATACATTGGAATGAAACACCTTTAACGGATTTAACTCATGTTAGAGTAACGGATTTAACTATGCTAAAGTATAAGACTATTGTCAGCTCAGTCGTGCTACGATTATGGAATCTGTAAAGGCTCCGAAACGTCAGCCAATAAAATAAAATACGCAAAATATAGTTTAATTATGATTATCCTCAAGTTTTTGCAGCATTTTGAAAAGTGTTCTAAATGAAAAATTGTAGTAATGAATATTGTTTTTATGCTATCTTGTTAATTTGTTCGAATTTTGTTACAAGAGCCAGAGTAAGACATAAGAGTTGTACAGATAGTCTTGTCAAACTCTTCCTCTACATTCGCATTCATTGTTTAGTTGAACATCGGCATGATATCATTATGGTACGATAAATACGATTTCGGTATATTAGCACGCTCATAACCCTTAAAAAGCAGCAAAAGCCGTAGCCTTCTTTCATTCATATTACAACTCAGATTACACAATTTACGAAGTGAAACCTACCGCTCTGCGTGACATTTCCATCAGGGACCTTCTCTTCGGCTTCAGGAATATGTGTGGCCGGTCCTACACCAACCACAGCTGGAATATCGGCTTTTGGAGTATCTTCTTGAGCATAACCTACTCTTAAACTATGATGCCCAGGATCAAACACTAAAGCACCAATCTCGTCACCACCATACAACAT
This sequence comes from Polylopha cassiicola, assembly GCA_038024825.1. NCBI lineage: Eukaryota > Metazoa > Arthropoda > Insecta > Lepidoptera > Tortricidae > Polylopha > Polylopha cassiicola. The sequence continues at coordinate 4,808,517 of CP149044.1, read as the reverse complement.
ACCATTAGGGCCACTCATTATGAACTAATTAAGGTAAGCAGGTACAGTACTTTCTACAAGTTATTTTGGTGATTATTGATGAAAGAACACAGATCAACTGAGATGTTTTGCTTGGTGAAGTTGGTGACAAGCGTCGTTTACTTTGGCGATGATGAAACGAAACGTTTTTATGAAACTTACTGAATTAAATACTGCTCTAGAGTTCTTTATATAAAAAATCAAACTCTAGATAAATTTAAAAGCTACTATGTACTAATATAAATGATTTTAAATAAAATAAAAAAATGCGCAAGTCTGCGTTCATTTAATTTAATGCATATATCAAAACGTAAACTGTATTGACCACAGACAATTTATATTTTACACCGTTCAAGCAGACGCAATATATTATAAAATTGAAGAGTTTGTTTGTTTGTTTGCTTGATCGCGCTTATCCAGGAACTGTTGTGTTATGGTCTGTTTTGAAAAAAATATTTGAATGTTTTCATTTATTTAGGAGGGCTATAATTAAGGTTATAAATCATCACGCTAAGACCAATAGGAGCGGAACAGTTATTTATTTTTTACTATTTATTTATTTGATTATTATTAAGTATTTTTATTTATTTGATTTTGACTTTGAGGAGGAATAGAAAAAAATCGTTACGCCACAGTCATATATTAATCACATTTATTACACATGTATAATACTAGCTAAACATCGAATAACATAATAAATAATATTATAATATAACAAAATTTCAGCTATATAGGTACCTTTTAAGTAATTACTTTGCTATACATTTTAAATATAAAAAAGCCTAAAAGAAAATAATGTATGACTACGAAGTAATCTTGTTAAGTGTGTCTATACAACGATACACTTAAAAAGTTTACTACTTAAGCCACTGTGTACTGGGGCCTTTAGAAACAGCTAATTTAAAATAATATTCTGAATAGTAACTTCGAACTCCACGTTCACGTTGTAAAATAAGAATTATTGTAAGTAAGTAGGAAACATATTATTTCAATTGTACATAACAAACATTTATAAAGGAGTAATGTTGTTAAAAAATATTAACAGCTAGATTAATAAAAGATATTAAGTACAAATTACAAAAAGATTAGGAACTCACGAAAAGGCGTAATCTATCATAAGTACTTTTCGTTAATTTTAAGAAAATACTGTGTAAATTACATTTCTAGAAATTACCAATAGGTATCGAGTATCATAGACTTAGCAGGTAAGTTGTAAGTATCTCTACAAAATACTATAGACTAAATCACTATTCATTTAATTAGGTAATATAATGGCGGTGACAAGTGTTTTTGGATTCATATAACATTACCTACACGAAAATACACCAATAAACTAAAAAGAGCCAATATTATTTTTTTGTCAATTTTTTTTTTAATATATTTCCCATAAAAATAACGCGAAAATATTATAACTACCCACCAACTTTTTGTCGAAACATCGATTTACAAACCTTTAATAAAATCGCTAACATTTCCTTGATCCATTAAAGTTTTAATTTACGTTATATAGATTTTCTAACATCAAGAAGTACCTTCTAGCACATTAGTAAGGTTTGATTTAGTATTATGTACCTCATCAAAGATCAAAATGCTGACGTAATAGAGGTAGGTAAACTTTTTAATAATGTAGATTAAAAAAATGTTGCATGTTAAGTCATATAACGTAGTATCAACTCGACTACCTATAAATGACCCAAAATTGATTTTCACTGTAAATACTAAGTACATATTTCCCTACTTATGATTACGTTGAAATATATTTGAAGTTTAAAGTCTCTTGCTAAAAATCTTGTTTTATGTAAGAATTCTATACTACCTATTATAGAAAATTGTTTCAAGTCTTCTTTGGTTCTTCCTTCAGTGCAACACTCATACAAATGAGCCTCTTTAATACCCCTCTTTTTTATTACATACCTATATACTTCCCTATTTACTTAACTACATGAATACAATAGCACAGAGTATACAATCATAATCTTGACCAATAAAGATTCTTTTTTTTATTTGAGATTCCCAATAAAAATACAATTAATAATTCGCAATTTAAAATTTTTGTCGTTAATTTTAAAACAAAGGAACCAACCTATTTACTTTAATATTTCTTTAAAGTTAAGTAAGAAATATTACCTCGTAGGTACCTACAAATGAATACAAAGTTAAATTTGTAAAACTATACTTATTCATAAATTGACCACTATTTTGATAGCACAACATTTAGCTACAAAACTGTCAATATTTTGACATTTAGTGACAAGTGCGGTACATCGATCTAGTTTATGCCTACAAAATACTTAGGTTACAAAGTGTGTGAGTACCTTTGTCATTACAAGATTAGATATTTTAAAATATTCATGTAAAAATACTATTTTTTATACAAATCCTAATCGATTCAGACCCAATGTTGGCACTTACGCCCTTTACTAGCAAGACAATGACAATGAATAATATGAATTATTATCCTTCATAAAAATGTGCGAGAAATAAATCCATAGGTAAATTTAAGTAGTAAGACTAGTAAGTACCTACCCAATGGTGGTTAAATACCTATAGAAAATACAAAAGTGATTTTATTACACAATTAAGTAGATGTAGGTAACAGATCTGCAGCACCTACTTAGGTAGTAGACCCAGGTACGTATATCAATACATAGTATAAAACAAAGTCGCTTTCGCTGTATGTCCGTATGTATGCTTAGATCTTTAAAACTACGCAACGGATTTTGATGCGGTTTTTTTTAATAGATAGAGTGATTCTTAAGGAAGGTTTATAGCACCCGTGCGAAGCCGGGGCGGGTCACTAGTAATATTATATACAAAAAAATGTTCTGTTTTAATTACTCCACTACCTTACAAAACTTAAGAATAAGTAATAACTTTTAAGTAGGAGTACTTACCTACCTATTTAGAAAATATAAAAAAAAAAAAATTATTTGACTAGGATGCAAATTTTTAGGCCTTTTCTCAATCCTCATGAATTACCTAACTCTCATATCTGTAATAATATGGAAGTTAAGGAACTAAACAAACCTATACATAGCTCTTTATTATATAATTTGCAGTGTTTTAGGTATAGAAGTGTTTAAAAACTTTACTTATAATACCTACGGTATACAAACAGTGACCGAAACAAACTTAGTCTTATTTAATTTGACACTAGACTCCCTCAAAAAATCAGCTAACTATAGTTTTTTCTAGTCTCCAAAAATGGCGCCTAAATGGCATCAGCATAGATTGAGTTGTCTATGGTAAACTTCCAAGCATAAAACCAATCAACAAAATGACAGATTCTTCGCCATTTTGAATAGTGATAGTGGACCATAGACAAATATACTTTTTTGTAGCAATGAGGCAATATTTCACGCTTACTGAAGAGTGCAGCCAACATTGATAGCGCTGAAAAGGGGCGCAGCGCCAAGCCCGCCGTCGCCGTCTGCCATTCCTGCTAGATATTTGGCTCGGGCGCAGTCTCCACATGCACAGCTGTCAGTCAACGTGCACAGACCCCGTGCGTACGCTATGGCTTCCCATTTGATTTGCTCGTCCATGTTTCCGCTACGACTGAGGAGATTCTGTAGAATTTAATTTGTAACGCTATAATCGTTGGGAATTAACTATTGTATGGTTGTAATTTTAAAATAAAACAAGTATACGAGTTTAACTCGCGTAATTAACTATATTAATGTATTAATTTATATGCAGACGTTTCGAGAAATTGACAGTTCCCATATTCGTAGCTGACTGAGTTGACGACAGTCTAACACTCAAGTCAGATGAAATTATAGTTGATTTATATTTATATCAATTTGTAATAACCACGAAATCATCGAAAAATGTTATTATTTATTAGTTACTTAGTTCAATACAAGCATTCAACAAAAAACTGCTAGTCAAAGTATTCAACTGATAACTAAAATAAGCACAATAACCTATTGTTAGTTGGCGCCCGACGTGGGAGCTTTATTTCATTTTTACACTTAATATTATGTACTTACGGTAAAAAGGTATACCCGATAGAAATTTCACTACCTACTGTACTTATGTCTGACACATTTATGGACGTTGGGACTGGGAACGACACAATACATTTTTATTGTTATTACTTCTGAGACTTGTCGCCACAAAAGCTCTCTATTTATTTTAGTAGCATGCTGAGAAACTCGTGTGAACTATATATTTCATACGTCTATTAGTTCTATGTCTACATTTGAATTAGGTTACTCATCTCGTTTTTGAGCACTAACATGAATTTCAAAACCGTATGAAGTACCTACCTTAAAGTTTACATGGATACTGTATTTAATCTTTTTTTGTCTTTCTGTTCTGTACCTATCGCGACTCCCTACTGCGGATTCACAGCCCACATGCTGCCTAGACAAATATATGACAACCATCAAAGATCGATTAAATGATTATGTTACCTGCATAACTTCAACGTCGCTCGCTCTCCACATATCCAAATCTCTCAACTGTCGTACCTCTTTTACCCTCTTCATGTCATATTTTTTTTTATTCTTTTTCAGGCAGTACACTGATAAGTCCTCACTGGGGGCTATGGAGCTTTCATCAAATTGAATAGAGTTTGCGTCACAGGAGGTCGACGCACCGTCATCGTTGTCTATGGCTAGTGTGTCTATGTCGTCGAAATTTTGTTCTCGGTATACTTGCTCGTAATCATGCAAAGTAGAGGATGAAGTTGCATCGGTTGATATTTGGTTGTTTAGCTGTTTATAATTTATCTGTGGAGGAAAATGGCGGCGATAGATAAAGGAGCACTGAGAGTTGTTTGACTACAGAAATAATTAATTAACGGGCTATGATAATGCTGTTTAATTATTTACCTACCTACTTAAATATAATTATTTAGATTATACGAAATGTGAAATAAGGCATCTGCAAATTTAATTACCAACGTAATAGAACCTACCCTAATTAGCTAATGAGTAATTCTCAAAAAGTGAGCAAGTAAGTAGTTTAGTACATATCAGTCAATATAAATAATGTGATCAGCGGGATCGCGGTGTAGGTAGGTACATAATTATAAAATAGGTAATTTCAGAAAACTAATTTTGCCGTTGGTTTTTTCGTCGCGTGGAATAAAAGATTCCTGTAGTTTCGGGATAAAAACTAAGTAGCCGATATTTTTCCAACATTCTATCTAACTCTATGCCCAAATTCATTACAATCTTTTCAGCGGATTAAGTATTTATTAACAAACAAACTCACGCACGCATTTAATTTTCATGACATGTCTGAACCTATTTACAACCTGCCTATTTTTGTCGATATAGACGAGTTAAATAGCTTCTTTGTATTTAAATTACTACAATACAATTAAGTACTAATGTTATGTCAATACCTTAGTTAATAAATACAGTTTAGTGTGTTATTATAATCTATTCACATTTAAGCCATTTGCATTAATTACACGTTTTACGAAAGGCTATGCACGACGTAAATTGATGCCAAAAATGGCACATGACATTTAAAAGCCATCACGGGTGTTTAACCTATATCCAGTAGTAAGGCAAAGTTTTGACATTAATTCTCCAATATTTTTTTGTTAGTTTAGTTTTACACACGAAATTAACTAACTTTATCTGTTCCTGAGGCGTTTTAATACGATGTCGCTTAAAATGTAACTGGATCTCTAAGACAGGTAGTTTTTACGATGAAACTTGTTATGATTCTCTAGTCTTAATTTTTTTTCTTAGTTAAAATATAAGTCACATTAGAGCATTTTTTTGGCTCATCTTGTATGGGGCTACATAAAATAAATTAAAAAATTGAGCAGCTCTACCGGAAATGTTAAAATAGAGTTAATAGGATGAGTTCACGGTAAGGGAAAAACGACTGATGTTGCTAAAATTAATTAAAAATGTCTTTTAAAAAGGTATTATAGATACAGATACATACCAATGGATCTTCTATTTCACCGCCATAACTAGCTCGCCTGGTTGGTGTTGGTTTTTCTGATAATATCTAAAAACGCTCATGATATTAGTACCATTATTATAATTATCTTACATTAAAGCGAAATTTTAGTTATGTTTGTTCTATTAGTTGAATGTTCAGGTTCCAACATGAGTATTTTAATGAGACAAGGCATTACGACAAAAAATACCTATTTAATTATGAAAATGAAGTAAGAAACGAAAAAGAAAATTTCAGAAATATCTAGGTTGCTTCATAATGTCTATGGTGAGATCACCGTAACAAACTACCTACTATTATATTTTAGATTTAAAAACAGTGGGTATTACTTTTTACTCTCCAATAGATAGGTATAGCTAAAAAGCTTAGACGAATACTTCGGAATGTTTCATTTTACTTTTAAGTTCAATTCCTAATTTTAAATCGTCAGACCCTCTGTGTTTAAGGAAAAAAATCATACTCATGACAAGTGTTACTAGATATATAAATAGCATCTTTACTTTCAGAAATAATTATAAACATTCCCACCTCGTGTGCCAATATACTGAGCCAATGTTTTCCGCATTAAGTTTGTTTGAAGAAACAGAATCTGGCTCAACACTGGCAGAATTATAAAAGCTTCCAGAAAGCATTCGTTAAGTATAAAGTTACAAATTGGCAGGAAATTTTGTTTTCCTTTCCTATTCGCAGTATTTTCATTAATGTTATATTTAGTATGATAAACGATAATTCTATGTAATTATTCTTTTGAATTTTATAATACCTAATAAGTAAATATATTTTTAATTAAACTTTTACATTATTTTAATGTTGGCGCCCAACGTGTAACTTTACACAAATTTTCTAAGCGCTTAAATTTCATAATTTACGATATACATAGTATAATTAATGAGTAAGTTTATCTTTAATTAAACTTTTCGATTATTTTGGTTCAAATTAAATTGGCGCCCATCGTGAAACTTTACACGTTGGGCGCCAACTTTAAAATAAACCTTCGATGTTTTTACCTAACTCTTTTTATATTTAGAATTAATGTACAAAAAGAATTAAAATAAAATAGAAAACAGTACTTAACACTTTCTAGTCTCACCGGGCATGTTTTTGTATCATTGTTGTCTATGTTCAAATTCTAATCAGGTTTAAAAGCTTTAGTCTAGACAATGTCTATTATGTTATCAAATTTCTCTTTGGATGTAGATGCAGACGACTGACGATGTGGATAAATCAAAAATGCAATGTTTACTTTCACTGAAAATATTGGTTATTGTCTGAATAGTACTTAGATCAATTCTGGAAATTCACTCGTCATAGGCATTATCCCTGTCAATTATTCAGTATAAATCGTTATCGAATCTCGAGAATGGTTCAACTAATGTCCATAAAATTTTAAACAACTTAAAACATTATTTATATAAACACGGCAGTACAATACAAGATGGCGCCGAACTGTAGATTTGTATCCATAAATTACAATTCGCCAGTATTATTTGGCGAGCGCATATTGCCAAATTTTTATCACAATTTAATATTTTCGTTTTTAGGGCATGCCTTGGTTTTCATGCCTGTATATTAATATGAATAATAATATGTCATGTATATTAATATGGCTTGGTTAAGAGGATTGTGAAGCTGTTGATTTTCATACAAAAGGCGATAACGTTTTACACCCAGTAAATATAGTTAGATTTTTATAATTTTTGGATATGTTGTAGATATAATGAGAAACTACGTCTGTACGTTTTGATTTTTAAGAAATATTGCTTACGCTAAAATTTATTAGCATCTAAAAATCTATATATAAATTTATAATCATAAAAATCTATATTATTTAAGCAATATTTCTTAAAAATCAAAACGTACAGACGTAGTTTCACATTATATCTACAACATATCCAAAAATTATAAAAATCTAACTATATTTACTGGGTGTAAAACGTTATCGCCTTTTGTATGAAAATCAACAGCTTCACAATCCTCTTAAGTAGGTACCATTATAATATTACGTTTGGAAGGTAACTGGCTATTATTACTTTATGTAAAAATTGGATCTGGAGAGGTCTGATTGGTAGGTATGTACATATTCTGACTAACAATGACAATTAAGGTTTTTTTTTCTAAATTAAATGCAGCATATACATATATAATAGTATCATAATGACGTAGGTAGGCAGTGAAATAAATACGGAACCCAAAGAATTATATCTTACTCTAAATTGATTCGAAGTTTTATAAACTGTACGCATATGCAACAGATGGAACAGGTCAGGATCATATTTTTACAGAAAATCCAGGAACCGTAAAAATACTATATTTTCGAAAATAACAAAAAATAAACTTACATCTTCGTCATCACTGTCGAGCTGCAACACAGAGAAGTCTGCTGATCCAATGTCCTCGACAGTTCCTTTACTCGTTGATGGAATGGGGGACCCAGGTGTTGGCACTGATGAACATGAAGATACATTAATGGTCATAAAAATCAAGAATCATTCGTACCTCATCGAAGATGTTTGACCATATACTGGTATTATGTCATTGAAGGGATACCGTATTTGTCCAAATCTCTTATAGATTACATATATCTATTTTATAAAATAAATTAGTTGAACATGTCAGTCGTGTGAGTATCACGAGAGAAAGTATGTAAGTAATTTTCATTTGTGTGCTATAAAGATGTAGAAGGAATAAAAGGTTAGCAATCTTTTCTATTTTCACATTGTGTCTAAGATATTAACTAACTTTGCCGAAAATGGAGATCACGCGTAATAACTATAATGTAGAATAAGTACAAGTTTCAATATAATGGATGGTTAAAATGGGATCTTAATTTTTTTTTAATAAATAGACCACAAACCGCTTCGTAAAGAAAAACCAGCAGGTCGACGACACTTAAATCGTGGGCAAAGCCGAATTTATATTTCCCTGGCCTTGCGGCAAGTAATTTGGAACCTTAATGGATTTTTACGAAATCTTTTGAAGTAGAATATTAATATTAGTTAGATACCCAGATAAATATTAGCTTGGAGACTTGGACAAAAAAAGTACATCGGACGCTTACAAAAATCATCAGCAATGTGGCATATTCTTAAGTGAAAGAAACTTTGTCTACGCTGATGAGAAGTGGCGTGACTATTTAGTGTTTATAACTTCTTATATATGTTATCGTTCTTATGATTAAAGGGTCTTATTTTCTCATTATACCTAATATATTAAAAACCAAAGAGCAAAAACATAAACACAACATTCATTCTCATCATAGTTAGCCCCTAACTAGGAAACCAGAGCTTGCGTGAGCGAATCCTCCTGGGAGAAGATGTCAGTATGATGATTACCTTGCTCTATACTGTTGCTGCTTTGTAGAAGGTTCTCAGTAGAAGGCTGTTCCTGATGATCCCGACTCCTTGTTTTGAAGAGACCGAATTTAACTGGCGCCATCTGTCATTAAAGAGCATGTTCAACAGTTCCCTTGGGGTCTGAAGGTTTATAGAGCAGCTCAGACATTCGGATTAAGCAAATTTGACGGTAATAAAAAACTAATAATATATTTTGAAGTATCGAAAAAATCACGAGTTTCATAAAAGTATCGAAACTATTAAATTTCTCATTAGCCATCAGAATATTGAGGTTGGTTTTAGGGATATCCAGTGAATTCAAATCTACAATGACCTTTTCATGGAATTTTTATAATACTAGATTAGACTAAATTCTACCGGTGCCTTTCCCTGCGTAGAATTAGTTCTTTGAGGTGTTCTTTTCCCATAAAGATGGATTCCAGGATAAAAACTATCCTCTCCTTCCCCGAGATTCAAAGTATCTCCATACCATTTTCCATCTGAATTGATAATTCCTAATACCTGTTTCCGTCGATTACGCGTCAACAGACAGATACTTAGTAGCAAAAATAATGTTACTCTTCTCGTATATTATGAGATAAACGCCAAATGCTTCAAAGTGCTTACTGTATTTTTATTGCTTCCTCGGATTTTTCCTCATAGCGTTTGGAATGAACACTCAGCATTATATGTCACAATACAAATCACACCCAGTATAAGAAATAAGTAGGTAAATATACTATCTATTCCAACCTAACATTTATTTAATTTAAAAAGTAATTATTTTCTTACAAATAAATTTATGCGAGCAAACAGAGTACTCTTGAATTTTAACGGACGAAATCTGAGAATTGTCCTATTAAATATAAGTATAAATACCTTGAGATAATTTTGAAACGTGCTTCGTTAAATATAGTGTTATAATATCCTGGTCAAATAGAGTATATATATTATGTGTAATACTGTATGTGTAAGGACTTATAACTTTTTTCACTAGTACCGTATGACAGTAAGATCCCAAAATTGAAAATTCTCATATTATGTCTAGTACTACTTAATCAAAATGGCCTTCGAGATTTCCCAAAAAAGAAATTATAATTATTTATATAGTTACAGTTGGGGCGCCATTTTTTTAGTACCTATTCATATTACCCTTATTTTAATTTAAGTATGTTATTCTACTAAGGGTTTCCTAGATGTACCTACCGTGTATGTTGTACAGGTACCTATAGGTACATAATTGCTTAAGTTGAGTTTGGAAAAGTTTATCTACGAAAGGATTATACATTAAAGTAGCTTAGGTATTATCTGAAGGTTAAAGGAAATTTACTATGACCGATTTCAGAACAAAATACAAGTAAAATAAAATAAGGAAGATCCCACACAAGAAACTATTTCTATTAATGGAGCAAAAATGCCAATACCTTTTGTATTCTTTTGAAAGAGCCGGTCTTTACTCTATTTATAAAAGATATTTAAACATTTTTTATTATTAGTACGTAAAACTATCATTCTAAATTATTTTGAAATATTTAACAGTCTTCCTGAAATCTAGGGTCCATTTTAAAATGATTAAATAAAACATTGAAAATTTAACTTTAGTACCACGTAGGGCGCCAAAATAAATTAATAGAACTACGTCATCAGCTTCATTTGCAAGTAAATGTAAAATAATTGTTTTACATTTAAAAACTATTAAAATAATTTACAAATTGTATTTTGCTCAATTTTTTTATAAAAACGAGATCTTCATGTAACATACGGTTAATATTATCTCTTACACATAGTACGATGCTTAGTAAATACATTATTATCTAATACTTACTTTGAAAATTTAAATCACCTAATGCAATGTAAAGAAAACACACACACAGGTGTCCATTTAATAATGTATTACTACCACAACACGTAAATTTGGAGTTACATCGATATGGATTAGAAAACGTCAAAAATACGCTAAAAGGTCAAAATTTAGATCAAAAATATAGTGCAAATAGAAAACTTGGAATATAAAATAGAGGTCTTATGCGAAAATGTCGGTAAAATATATATATTTTTTATATAAAAGGCATACACGTTCGCTCACTCAATAACACTGAAGAAGTTCTTTATGAGCGCTAGACTTTACTTGGTATTTCGGAACAGGGAATTTTGTAAACTATATATATACAAGTATTTATTTAATATTGATTCAGCTATGTGTATAATAAACGAATTGATCATGTGTACCTATGTTAACTATTTTACGAAACTATGTGGGTACTTATTTATTATGTCGAAATATTGTACACACCTACGAATACGTTTGAAATATGAATTGCTTATAACTTGGTAAGTAGTTAATGAATATGCCTACTGTAAAATAAAAAAAAGGTTTAAATTGTTTTAAATATATAGGACGGTTTATTATCTAATGGATTTTATTTATTTCTATTAATTCTAACGGGATATTTTCAAGAATTAAAATACTTATTAAAATACCGGTTCTGTTGTTTCTTCTATAAAGAACCTTACAATTTTGTAGCTGCGCGCGCATCGTGTTTATAACCCACTTCAGTTTCGATTGAATCTCAGATAATCTGTTCTACGAAAACATACCTTATTTTTACATTTTCAAAGTTGAATTTAGTATGTAGTAAAATAGATTCAAAATTTGAATCTACTAAACCAGTCGTTATTTTTATAGCTGTAAAGTCGAAATTTGATTGTACTGATATTTGATTAAAAAGATTTACAGCAAATTTATTGTCCGCTATATTAAATATGACCTTAACTATACGACTTAGAGTTTCTTTTGAAATAAACAAATACAGATCCGAAATGGCTTTATTTTGTTTATTCAATAATAATGCCGATTGAGAAGTAACTTTAGTCCTATTGTAATAAGACGAAGTTTTCCTTAACAACATTTGAATAAATCGGAAAGAAATAAAGGTACGTATGCTTTATTTTACTTAGCAAACTAATTGGCCTAACTTTTTATATTGGCAGTAACTGATCAATTTCCAAAGGAATACGCAGTTATGAAAGTTGTGAAAACTTATTATGGATTTTTTCCACTCAATTAAATATCAATAACTACTTTCCATAATAGCTTTTTTTTTCGTATATATTTCTAGGTATTCAAGTTATTTTACCCATTTACGATTAAATACTTACGTATCCATTACGATCCTACTTAAGTACTTATTAACTTTTCGGTGTAAAATAATCGGAGAAAAAATGTGACAAAAGAATGGACAGGCAGACTAATCAAAAAAAAAATAATTAAAAATTTAACAAACCCCCGACATAAAAACAAAAAGACCCTCTAAAAAGTATAAAAAGTATAAATATTTCTACAAAGAAAACGTCATGTCGGGGGGACCACTTCTCATTTAGGTGTACCTACTTACTTAATATTTACAATCTACCTAAAACAGAATCAAAATCGGTTCATGCGCTAGGGAGCTATGATGCCACAGACAGACACACACAGACAGACAGACACGTCAAACTTATAACAACCCGTCGTTTTTGCGTCGGGGGTTAAAAAATGATTCTTTAAGAGTGATAGATGTAGTAGGTAAATATCAATGTAAGGAAAGGTTTTTTTTATATAAATAAAACGCAATTACAATCTTGAAACTCTCATTTCAGAATAAGTAGATACAATTATTTATACCATAATCGTTATTAATTATTATACCTATAACAGTTTCTACTGTTTGTTAATAAATTTAAATCCCTAAAATAATTTTACACCCAGCCTGAAAATTATGATCAGGGATTTAATTTGATTCTTGTTAATTTTTTTACATAAAATTATAATTGACTAGACTGACAGATGACTAGAATTTCGTTAAAACAAAAATAAGAATATGTACCTAGGTATGCAAGTGTTTTCATAACCTAATTCAGAGCGTTCAATTATTAGAGAAATTTAATGAAATTGACATTTTATTTTAAATAATTATTCTAAAAATTCTAGTTAATTACTGTTCACAGTTGGCATTATATAAGCATCTAAAAAAAAACATTTTAAATTAAGAACGCATCACTTTTGAATCTCTGAAACAGTAACTAATAGGTAAATTGAGCGTCGAAAGTTTACAATTAATGCAAAATTATATGGAATCCAATCATACTGTTTTTTTCTATTGATAAGCAAGGGCTTTGAATACGGTTTCTTCGTTCATATTCGGCATGTTGTGTTCGAAGAATGGGAACTCTTTGAAGATCACGGATGCATCCGCTATGTGCATTTGCCTTTTTCCGTAGCTGAAAAAAAGTAATGTTAGTAAATAGCGCCATCTAGTGCACAGGTTCATTACTGCTGCACAAAGCGCTGTTCTATAGTTAAGCTTAAGTCTAGGTTAGTTATAGAACAGCGTCATCTCGTGGCGGGTAGTAGTACTATTTAGTATTTTGTTGAACTAAAATGTTAAGGCTTCGTGTAAGTTTGCACTGAATTCGTAAGAGGGTGATGTATCGTACCATTTTAATCAAAGCGATGGTAAAAAAGGGATATAATTTCGACTATTGTATTAAATTTAAAAAAGATGGAGACTTGCTGTAATTAATAAGACGGAAACAGACGTTTTTTGTTAATTGGTGCCCAACGTGGGTTCCACGTCACACCCACGTTGGGCGCCAATGATTTTTTTATGTAGGCATCAGGTAAGTTAATGATGTAATGAATTAATCAAACATTCGTTTTTCAAGGGTTGTATTGTAGCAATATGGTCCGATCTAAACACTATTTAATGGATTATAGAATGATAAAAATATAAAATAAACCAAACAAATAAGTCTTTAGCATAGGTTTATTAGTTTTATTTTCACGAAAAAATATATAATAGGATAGAAGACATTGAAATGCATAGGTGCGTAGGTAACAATATAAATAATAATAGGCCTCTTGCGTATCGGGCAGATCGACTGCAGCGCCAACTGTCGGCAAGCAGCGGCAACACTTGCCCACTTGTCAAGTTCAAATAAACATATGATCCGCATAAAAGTAGCTGCAAATTTTACAAGTTTGTTTATTTTAACTCGATAAAAATTAATTAAATGGATATAATGAGCCAGACTATTATTAAATGTGCATTTCAGAATATTTATGCAGACTTTTTTCGTGGGAAATTTGTGTCAAAAGGCAAGTAAATACACAAGCCAGGAAATATATTTTTTAGATTGATTGTGTACAATTTTTACTACGTATTTATTTATTTATGATAGATTATCGCACTACTATGAACATGATGCTAAATTAATTAAAAATTATAGGAATAGGGCACAAACTATTCGAAAGCCACCATGTTCAGGAGGTTGTCGAAATTAATTATGGTGGAAAACAAATTATCCGCGGGAAAGTTCTCACACAGACAAAAGTAAATAATCCACCGTACGACGTGAGAGTTTAGGTATTTAAAATGAATTAATAGTTAAATAATATCCTAAACAAATATATTTTCAGCAAATATTAACCATACATCCAAAATAGATATGGAAAATTAAGATATATTTCTTTATCAAAGATATATATAAAATATATCGAAGGTATAAACAGTATTGTTCTGAAATATTTAACCGATAATCATTTTATTCATTTAAATATTTATTATTTCTTCTTATTTTATTTATTTGACTGCTTGCCTCCAACAAAATGAGCACTGCAGATTCGAGTGTTTTTATTCGGCTGCCACGGCTTGTTATCTAATGTACTGCAATAAACAAACAGAAAATTAGAAAAAACGGAGTTTGTATGTATTTAATACATTCCTGGTATTAAAATGTTTCATTTCATCAAAACCATTTACTCAGAAACCATAATAATATCATTTATTTGAAAATTATATTGTAAATTTTAGGTTAGGTTTGTTTTATAAAAAATCTAAGAATAAAACGGTCTTTAGAGAAAATTGCTTATATTGAAATGAATGTACGATGAAATGGAACATTTAATGAAACGTATTTCTATTAAATGATAGACACTCATTAAAATATCATAATAATTACTTACACTCTTCTAACAGCTTTTATCCAGTCATTTTTTTTTTTAATTTCCCAGTTCTGCCTCAGAAACGAGTAAAAAGTTAATTCTCGATTTCGAGATTGGGAATTAGTACATCCCACAACACAACAGTACCTCTTACTACCCATTTTTTAATTATTTACGGGCACTTTTTAATATTTTTACGTGCACTTTTCAACGTTGTTAACCGAACAGCTGACCGCACTCACCACCCAAGTGTTGTCTGAATTTGCCGCAACGCGGCGCCACTAGCGATACGCAAGAGGCGTATAGCATGACATGAACAGCAGCGTGGGTAACTTGTAGGTTATAATAGGTACCTACACAGTACCTACGTGTGTGGGGTGCGTATTAGAAAAAAAGAAAAATATCTCACCGTCCTCGTCCATGCACTGAGTAGTATTCTTGAAGTTCTTTAAGATAGTTGGAAATCTGCTCTGCGGTGTCGAAGCGCTCCGGGCGCCGCGGCCGCGGATACTGCGCCTGAGCACAGCATGACAAGATGGCGGAGAGAAACAAAATGGCCGCAAGCTGCAGTCTCATTGTGGCTAAAACAAAATAAGTACGATGCACTTTCATGGTTTCTAATGCTTTCACGGTTATTTCACACTGGATTAAAACAGCTTAAGTAACTTTAAATGTAGGTAACTTTAGTGTTAGGCTATCCTCAGCACAGTCAGTGACGAATATGGAAACTGTAATTTTCCAAATATCAGCAGTAAAATTGATAGGTATACGCGGGTTAAATGCATTACAGCTGTTTTATGCTAATTTTAACTATCTAAACATGTGAACTACATGTTATTACATTAATTTCTTCAGTTGTTGATGTTGCAATAACAACAAATTCTAGTAGAAGAATTGCTAGACGTAAGTGTTGGCAGGTTGGGCAACACTGAGAATAATTTTTCATGTGGCGACGCTAAACCCATATATTACTAAATCGCAAAATTTCGTACCTATCCATTTAGGTAGGAACTCTTTTAAATTCTATAAAATTATGCCAATGAGGGCCACCGCGTGTCAGAAATCAGCTAGATGCGCTAGTGTAGAATAAGGTCTAGCTGTCATGTTCCACCGATGAGAGGCAAGCTACTGGCCTGTGATTGGTGGTATATGACAGCTGGACCTCATTCTATACTAGCGCATCTAGCGGATTTCTGACACGCGGTGGCCCTCATTGTAGACGTAGTGTTATCTGTTAGATATTGTTTCTATGTTTCTTTTTCAGCTATTCAAACAGGTCACGTATGATTTGATCGGAGCTGCATGGAATATCGACACCTATCGTTTAATATTCAGCGTTGACTTTAGAATATATTACTCCTTTCTTGGCATTTTATTTGATTGACAGATTGCTTACGAGTTGCATAGTAAGGGACGATGATACTTGTAAGGGTGAAATTTTTGTCTTGAAGTAATTCTCTATTCTTTTATTTGTAATGGTGATAATCTACGAGTTAAGTAGATATATTAAATTAAAAAAAAAAATAGGGATCCGTTCGAAAATTATATTTAGACCGTCAGTACTTACTCACTGAAAAATTATGGGTAGGTACCTACCTATGTATCTTTTCACAAACAAACAATAAATGATAAGAAAAGTGCTTGAAAAGTTCGGGATGGGGGCTTATGACGTCACAATATGGTACGATTTATGCCATAACGTGACGTCACGGGCCTCCACTCTCGAGGCTAAAGCCATTTTTCTCGATTGTTATTAACACAAGGACGTATCCTGTTACATACTGACATAACAAATCTTTGATTTCTCCCTTTTAACACGAATTATTTATTTTGTAATGTCAATCCAACTTGATGAAACGAGACTAAACGACAGAATACAAAATGCACCACAAAAATTGTTGCGTCGAATTCACAAGTTTATATTATACTAGCGGCCCCGGCAGACGTCGTCCTGCCCGTCCGATTGTTTCGTCAAAGATCTGTCAAAGTCTTCTATCACTTCTTCATAAGGCTTCATATTTTCCCCGTTTTTACACATTTTCCACTGTTTCTTCGCTCCTATTGGTCGCAGCGTGATGTTATATACCCTAAAGCCATCCTCGATAAATGGTCTATTCAACAACAAAAAAAAAAAAAGTCGAACCAGTAGTTCCTGAGATTAGCGCGTTCAAACAAACAAACAAACTCTTCAGCTTTATAATATTAGTAAGTATAGAAGTATAGATTACTATCCCTACTAATATTATAAATGCGAAAGTAACTCTGTCTGTTAGGTACGCTTTCACGCTAAAACTACTGGACTGATTTAAATGAAATTTGGTACAAAGAAAGTCTGGAGCCTGAGAAAGGACATACCTAGGCTACTTTTTAACCGAGACTACTTTTTTCCAATTTCGAAGTATACCCTTTCCAATAAAAAAAGAATTATCAAAATCGAAGCACTCTATAAAAAGTTATGCGTGGTCATACATAAATATATATATATATATATATACGCGTCAACTTCAGAACCTCCTTTTTTTTTCGTCGGTTGAAAATGTACATAATTCTTCCAGGAAAATCACGTCAGAAACGATATCTAATATTTCTGTTGAACATTGATTAATCAATTATTGCACAATAAAAGGATTATACTTATCTGGTGGATAACGGAACAGATAAGCTCTACTTAAATACCTGTTTGTTAAATTTTCACGTAGAAGTCTGAGGGAAATCAATCAACAAAATTATTTTTCTGTCCTCCGCTGCACTAAATGAAATTGCCGCTTTCTGGCTTCGTCGAACAGAAAAATAGTATACTGACCTCGGCCAGTAAAATAAAAGCCTCAGATCACATTTTTGTCAACCTCGGCTTCGCCTCGGACGACAATTACATGTGATCTGAGACATTTTTTATTTTACTGGCCTAGGTGCGTAATGTACTATTTATTTAATTTAAAACTACTGGACCGATTCAAATGAAATTTGGTACAAAGAAAGTCTGGAGCCTGAGAAAGGACATAGGCTACTTTTTAACCGACTGCAAAAAAGGATTAGTTCCAAGCGGACGAAGTCGCGAGCAGAAGCTAGTCTTTAATATTTTCCATAATGATTCCAAGCGGTTTCTAGCCTAACAGTTCTGTTGGAGAGCTATGCACATATCGTCATTGTTTGTTAACGCTTTACCTAATTTCAGGTTTAAAACTAGACTAGAATGGACCTATTTTTAGATGCATACTTCAGAAATTTACTACCTACTACAGGCTCTACCCACGGCTATTTTAAACATAATATTATTATCATAATTTGAGGAAATTTTACTATTTCCCCTCCGACAATCGTAAAACTTAATAAAGCCACTGAATTTATCATATAAATGTATATTGTACTTCATAAATAACGGCTATTATTAGAACAATTTCGCCATCTTGTCAAAGTACCTACTTACCTACTTTTAAGAATTAAGAAAGGACCTTACTCAAATAGGTCTTTTTTTGAAGAGAGGCGAAAAACTGATTAATAAATCCATATGCACGCAGTACGAAGGGGTTTTATGCAAAGGTTTATGCTTTTTATAATGATTTTTTATTAAAAAAAAAGGGTTTATGAGAGTTGAGAGAGAAGCGAGAAAATTAGTAATTTAGGTAAGTATGTATTTTTCAATGCCGAATAAAAAAAAATGTTTTACTTTGCAAATAACATACATGTTCCTCGTCTATGTTTTACCTAATCAGCCAGCATTATTTATTCAGCCAGTTAAATGTTGAAAAAAATTAACAACCATTTATTTTTGAGTATAACTCATAGTACCTAAGGCACCTAATAACACAGTGGGTTTGTGAAGATTGTCTTTTGATTTTTCTCGATAAAATACACTCGTTGAGTACCCCGTTGAGGGAAATTTACAATTTACCGTTCAAAAGGCTTAGTGATGTGACGTTATCGATAAAATTGGTATCGATTAATGCATGGTTTTGGCTTTAGAAATAAAATGTACAATGTCAACTCGACATATCCCAATATTTACATATAAATATAAATGTGTAGGTATCTTAAGTTTAGTAGGTATACCTACATTCGTTGAATATATTAAAATGAATCGATGAAATGTATAATTATGTACGCACGTACTTTCTGACCGACGACTGCACATAACTGGATATTTTTTTATATGTTCCTTATTGTCAGAGCAAAGTTTATATATAAGTAGGTACAAAAAAATATAAAAATATATAGATTTGATCAGAATTCATTTTCACATTCTAATGCAAAAAGTGATTGAAGGTAAGTGACGGAAGACTTAAAACAATCGACCGGACAGGAGGACGTCTGTCGGGACGGCTAACTTATGATCGAAAATGTAATTTCCCATTCAAACAAATTCAGGAACATTTCTGGAACGGCACATGCCTAGTCGTACTACGGGGCAGATTCCCCGCGTAACAAAGGCTGCGTTATCGGTTATTTTGCAATCATGATTGTTTCCACGCTTAGCTAGGAAATAAGCCTTTTCAAAAGTGGGAAGTAAAATAATTATGACCTTGTCTTTATCAAGCACTCTCACTGACAATCTATAATTTACAAGCACCTGATTGCTAGCTAATTTATTTATTGATTTAGTCTTTATTGCATAACAATACTTGAATGTATAAACAGTGGACTTATTGCCATAAATCATTTTTTACCAGTCAACCTTTGAAATAATCAGAGAAGCATAAATGCAGACGCAAATAAATATAAGACAAATAAAAACCAAACCACAATATGAATAGTACACAAATTAAATTATAATGAATTATAAAAACCTACGTAGGTAATTATTAAAGTAAATTGATAGGTAATAATATATAAAACAGATATATTATAATTTATCGTAAGTATAATTAGCTTGTAATCTGTATCATATAAATAAACGTTGCCGACCAAACACACTACGTATATTTATTTCGGTGGGTCAGTAATAATGTCATTTTCTATTCTATTTTAATGCTAAATTAAAGACTTTTCCATCTTAAACCACATTAATTCAAAAACTAAATAGCTTTCGGTGTTGCCAACTCAAAGGCGGGAATTCAAGTCGCGTCGGATATTATTTTCACGGTCGGCAACACTGTAATAAGGAACGGAAGGCGCGAGCAATTCTACCAACTTTACCTGTGCCCAGCCAATTGCACACACGTACGGCTTTAGTGTACGTTATACATAATAATTAGTCAATTTAAATTATTCATAACTACGCTGACTCGTCTTGACTTCGCACGTGTATTATAACTACTTATAGCGTGATTTTCATTTAAAATCCGTCTAACTTTTGGTTATTCGTAATTATTGTCAATGCCTACGCAGTTACGTGCCCCCCTTAGTAGTAGTCCACAATTTCATGAATTATGGCTATTATTACTTTATAAGTACTAAAACAAAACGTGGAATAATAAAACTGTTTAAATTTATTTATTTTTCTGTAGAAATGGACAAAATCTTACTTAATAATCGTAATTTATCATTTCAAAAGTCAAAATATTAAATAGTTATCCCAATAATTATTTTGGTCACGATTATTCTTTTTGATTGTAGGTAATATTTTTTATTATGACCAGGAGAAGGTTCCTCTCTAAGAAAAAAAAAGTTGCACGGACAATTAAAAAAATTATGGAAGCTGCTTTGCCGGGCGAGATCATGTCTGCCGGGACCACTAGAGTATAATAAAAGCATGTTAATTCGAAAACATGACATTGTTTGAAAAAATATTTTAGCTAATTATTCAAAATATAAAACCACTTGAGCCTCGGATATTGCAAATGAGATATACGTTTAATATTTGAATTTGATTTCTCTTCCTTTACCTACCTAATTGGAAAGTAACTCCGTTCTTTTATTAGCCAATTAACATTGCGGATAATATATTTTTACTACCTACCGTCTAAAGTTAAATTTAAACTTGATTTAATGATTCCTTAATTGTACAAAGTAATTGTGGGATTACATTTTACGACATGTTATTTGGTGACGTACAGGCGTAGGAAATGAATTATTTCCATAGAGCATACAACATAGCCATAGAGTACAGAGTTAATCGATATTTTATTTTAACCTCTTACTTCCCACACTAGAAACGGAACCATAATGTAATTACTTAACTTCTTTTAATACAAATAGGCAACAATGCTTTGAATTGATGCTTATTGTATCTTAAAAATAGAAGTAGAATTAACAATTAAAATAAATCATCCCTTAGGAAAACCCGTATTCTTGTTGGATTCATCGGGGACTATTTTTAATACCCTAAAAGGGTTTTCTTTAGTCAACCATTTGTCTGTAAAGTAATAAATTACTTTGATATTTATTTTAAGGATTATGGTCATAGTGATGTTTAGCTTTTTTAACAAAAATCAGAATCAGGAACAGAACTTAACAAAATAAATGTACCTATTGTAGATTTAAGCACGCTGCTTTGTATCTTAGAGAGGAAATGCAAGAAAAAATATAATAATGTCTGATGCGTTCGCGGTGATTACCTTCACATTGGAACAAAACAACTATAATGCTTTTTACTCGCGTATTTATTTTATTTGCAGACGTTTCATATTCGTAGCATGACTGAGGTGACGGTAGTCTAAGGTTAAAGTGACTATCGTCAGCACGGCCGTGCTACGAATATGGGAACTGTAAAGTTTTCGAAACGTAAACAAATAAAATAAAATACAATGACATGAGTTTAATCTGAGTTGTTTCATTCCAACAAGATAATATAGGTTACTCTTTAAGTAGGTTATTTAATAGGTCATTATTTTGTTAAAATATCAAGACTTAATAAATAATTAATCCTCAATACAAAAGTGCTTATTAAATAGACAGAAAAAACTTTTCAATTACCTATAAGCCGTAACCGGGTAAAATATTACCTATTAAGTACATAAAGCTCTTTAGTTAGTTTATTATATTAAACTCAGTCAATCATTCACCATTAGAAAAGGTTTTTCATCATTGAACAAAAAGGTAAAATGTCGGGAACTTCATGTCATTTTAAATGTAAGTAGCCCTTTGTCATTTCAGTTGTCGCACAATAATTGAAATAAGTTCCTTTAAATTCGTTTATAAGGATTCGTCGTACGACAACAAAATTAGATTAAACTATAGAAATGCAGAAAATATTGCGCATTACGAGTGTATGTTTATTTTCAGTGCAATATGAAAGTAATGAAAACTTCAAGAAACCTAGAAAAGGAAGTCGAAGGACTTAATCTCTGGAACTTTGACAAGTTTATAAAAATCTTGATGAGATTTTTACTGGAGCTGTTTTATTTAATCTTAAACCTTTTTTTATAAAAATAGTAAACAATTAATATTGTTAATTATTTTTATTGGATTTTAACATTATATTCGCTTATTTTGTTTTATAATTTATCATAGTAACTACAGAAAGTTAAAATATTATCACAATATAAAGAAAATAAATTTTGGCGCCTAACGTGGGGCACATAACATTAAACACAAGTATAATATGGCTTAATTATTAAATTAAGCCATACTTACTTAAAAAAAGTAATTATATTACCAACCATATCTTCAAATTTACTTATATAAAGTAATCAATACATTTGATCCTTTTAAAAATAATTATTAAACCGAACCCCATTCGGAATCCCCAGAAATGCACATTCCGTAAAGAAACTTTGGAAAGTATTTATTTAAGGTATCCTTTGATTGAGAAAATGTTTCTATCAAATTTTACTTAACCAACCTACCTATACTTACTCCATTTTACATTCGTTATAACTAAAATGGAGAAGGGAAAATCGAAATAAGTAGGTACGTGCAATCAATGTGGTGCATAGGTCTGTAAGGAGTTTCCACTACTAACCTATAAAAAAAATATTATAAGCCATTATTGACACAAAATAAATGTAATTATTAAATTACCTAATTCTTTCACAATTTTAAAATTAATTTTGAGATTTTTTGTCGTAAAACAAAAACAATTGAATATGGTTATAACAATTTTACAGTTAAGTACCTTCGTTTCGCGGTGCGTTTATCATTTTTAGCGTATTCAAATATATATTTTGGGTTATGTAAATACTAACATCTAACACAAAAGTACTGAAAATTTATAAGAAAAGGATTGCACGCATGAAAATTTAATGAAAATCGAAGGAGCGAAAATGGTTTGTCAATGTCGCCGCTAGTAGAAAGAAATGGAAAGTAGGCCTACATCTAACGGAGACAAATGACTTAATTTATGAAAGTACAAACTAATACTAAAGTATTATAAAGTCTATTAGTTTATAACAAATATATACACAACCTATTTGCGTTACAAAGCTGGTGATAAGAGTACAATTACTGCATGTCAATCACTTTAAACAATCGATAGTGTGTACTATGCAATCGGAACTCGTTTTGTAGACATACTAATGATGAACTAGGTATTTTATGATACTTAGTAATTTCTAATGGCTTATGTACCTACATTTGTATAAGACATTACACGGACCTAACGAGTATAACTTTATATTTGGTCGGCAATGTGGTCGGCTATATTAAAATTTGATGTGTTACTCACGGCAGCCTCTGCAGCAAGCGACAGGTACCTAACGCGATTTAATTCTTTAGAATATATAATACTAGCTTTTGCCCGCGACTTCGTCCGCGTGGAACTCGTCCTT
Organism: Polylopha cassiicola; assembly: GCA_038024825.1. Taxonomy (NCBI): domain Eukaryota; kingdom Metazoa; phylum Arthropoda; class Insecta; order Lepidoptera; family Tortricidae; genus Polylopha; species Polylopha cassiicola. The sequence continues at coordinate 4,784,608 of CP149044.1, read as the reverse complement.
TTTTGCAGCCGGTTAAAAAGTAGCCTATGTCCTTTTTGAAGCTCCAGACTTTCTTTGTACCAAATTTCATTTAAATCAGTCCAGTAGTTTTAGCATGAAAGCGTAACAGACAGACAGACAGACAGACAGAGTTACTTTCGCATTTATATATAGAGCAATAGAGCAATAGAGCAAAAGTCCCAACCAAAACGACTAAAAATCACTATCTCAATTTAGTTATCTGCCTACTGCCTACCCCCTAAGAACGATGGCGTGATTATTTATAGCCTATGTCCATTTCTAGGTTATCATCTCTTACCATACCAAATTTCATCAAAATCCGTTAAGCCGTTTAGACGTGAAAGAGCAAAAGTCCCAACCAAAACGACTAAAAATCACTATCTCAATTTAGTTATCTGCCTACTGCCTACCCCCTAAGAACGATGGCGTGATTATTTATAGCCTATGTCCATTTCTAGGTTATCATCTATTACCATACCAAATTTCATCAAAATCCGTTCAGCCGTTTAGGCGTGAAAGAGCAACAGACAGACAGACAGACAGACAGAGTTACTAACGCATTTATAATATTAAGTAGGGACTAGTAGGGATTTTCAAAAAAAAGAATAGTTTGCTAATATTGGAGAATAGGCATGACGACTGTTTTTCTATCAAGTAGATTACCTACCAAAAATGGTTGGACACGTATTTTTTCTTTTTTCAGTCGAACAATAAATGACAAAGGTAAGCGCTTCGATAATTCACGAGTGGGGGTTCGTGACGTCACGTTATGGTATAAATTATAGGTATTCTAACGCCTATTTTAGGGGCAAAAACTGTCCACTTGTTATTTCTTGCTGAATGGTCACTTTGAATGACAAAAATCAAACTATGAGGAGGGCTTTGACAGTTAAAAAATTATCTAATCCCTACTAATATTATAAATGCAAAAGTAACTCTGTCTGTCTGTCTGTTACGCTTTCACGCTAAAACTACGGGACGATTTAAATGCCATTTGGTACAAAGAAAGTCTGGAGCCTGACAAAGGACAGGCTACTTTTAAACCGGCTGCAAAAAAGGAGGAGTTCCACGCACGAAGTCGCGGGCAGAAACTAGTAATTCATATAAGGAATAGCTTGTAGGTACTATGATACTCCTATTAGTCTAAGAATAAATGTATATAGGTACCTAGAGCGTTTCTTATCCTGCAAAACTCATGTGCAGACAGTCGTATTCATTTCGATAATGTACGCCTCTAGCAGGATTTGAACCAAACAAGTTCCATCTTACTTTAGAGCACAACCACTAAGTTAAGAGGTCCCATTTTAAATACGCAGTTGTGAACAAAATCTATTTTATTTACATACAAAAGAAATGTAGGTATGCAGTGACGTTATTCAAAGTTCTTTTCAAAAGCCTAGTGTATTCTGTTACGAGATAAAATCTAAAATATTATTTTTGTATATGTGCAGGTATCTACTGCCAACATTTCAGACATGTTCGTGTATGTACAGCAAAGACGATAATTAAATTCTTACGCCTTCTTAATTACATTTGAAAGAACAAGATAATAATTTAACATCATTTTTTAGTGCCTAGTTTTTCAATCAAAATATTAACCCACCATTGAATTTTAAACAAACTAGCTGACCCAGCGAATTTTGGAATTATTCGTAGGTATCACGTTTTTTGATTTTTTGTCAGACCTACCCGATATGCACACAAAATTTTAAAAAATCGTTCCAGACGTTTCGAAGGAGTTGGCAACAAACACCGCGACTCAAGAACTTTTTGTGATAGAATGTAATTTTTATATGAAGTTTTTTCATAATTTTAATAATCGTTTTAATTGATCGACAAATTGACCGAAGCCACAAAAAGGCAAATTAAAGAGTTTCCAAACAACTAAACGCAATCCGGCACTTAAACCTACATCAAAAGGGGAAAATTGCAAAACTTTTAAACTCTTAATCTTGCGTGATGCAAACTTAAATTTATAACCGAAAACTTACCTGGTTATCTTCTTCAAAAGATTAATTAAGTTGTTTAATAGGATGGAGAAGCTCTCACCGCGGCTGGGTACTGAATGAGCTTTTCAGCTTTTTGCTGTGCCTTTTATACTTTGTGCATGGGACCGAGAACTTAGTATGAACGTAACAGGTGGGCGGAGTTTGAGCGGCTGGAACCGGGTGGCGTTGAAGCGACGTTAGTTTTGTTTTCAAGTATAAATTGGCGCCCAACGTGTGACTCATTTTATTATGTTTTTTATGGTTTTAAGGTCTAAGGTGCTTCCAAGATCATAAACATCTAGTAACAGTTGTGTACAAAACGCGTAAGAATGTGAATGTTTTTAATATTTTACCTATCAAAGGATAATGTTTTGTTTCAAATCTAAAACAGCAAATAAGTAGGTATTAATGACATCGAAAAATGTTTTTCATAAGTTCCTTTTTATTGTTCCTGATAAAATTTCACAACATGCAGACAGAGAGACGAGCCGTCAATTTAAGGGACGGTACTTATTATTCATTTTTGCGATAAAAAAAATGCTAATAATGAACAACCGCTATTTGGATACGAATTGAATTTGGATAAGTTTACCAACCATTAGTGACTTGGTGTTGAAATAAAATAAGAAGGTAGGTAGTTATAACAGTTTTAACTCACTTATAACTTTATGCTAACGTTCCGAAAACTTTACAGTTTCCATAATCGTAGCAGACTCAGATGACTATAGCCTAACACTGAAGTGAAAAAAAAATGTTAAACGACTAGAGTCTCCATGTACGTCAATAAGCGCGATTAGCCATATCGCGGCAGATCGCACCTGTTCATAGGATCTTTTAATTACTGACTGAAAGGACCGGGATTCACATTCCGACGTTGCATTGTCATTTAATACTGATTGATAGATTTATTAAATACAATTACTGGATATGTTGATAAAGACGTTAATTTTGGAATGAAATCCTACTTAGACGGATTTAACTTGAGTATTTTATTTTATGGGCTGATGTTTGGAAACCTTTTAAGATTCCATAATCGCAGCACGACTAAGCTGACTATAGTCTTATGCTAAAGTGATTTACCTATACCTATACAGCTTTAAATCCGTCTATAGTTGTTTCAATCAAATGTATAATAACTCCGAAGGAATCAGATTTGTCAATTGTTAAAATTCATATTGGAAAAATTGTCGGATATTATACCTAAGATACCTAATTAAGATTTAAAAAAAAAATGATAATGTAATTAATGATAATTAATATGTTACGAACATGGTATGCAAAGATCGGATGTCATAATATCGTCGACCGTAGGTTCAATTACGGTAAGGGACAAAATACGGTTTTTCAGGAGAGGCCGACAAAGTTTTTTTTCGGACTCAATCGCTTGTAACTTTTTTTGTAATGAACCTTTTTTGGATCTGATTTCACAAAAAACCTTATATTGTAGTGCTTTATCAGTCCTTGTAACGTTTATTTCAATATTCCAGCTATTTTAGAAAATAGATGTCCCTTACACTAGTGTTTTTCGAAAATTACGTCCATTACATTGCAAGTATTTCGTAGTCACGCCCCTTACATTCAATTGACTTCTAAGTTAAAATCAAAATATTTATTTCAAATAGTGTAAAAGACGTGTTAAAAATAAAAATTAAAGATAAAATACTGTAAGACAGTTGTTGCAAAAGAAATTATTGGAAATTTTTATCGTAAGGCTAAATCTAAATCGCAAACAGGCTTAAAAAATATTTAAGGGACATGAAAATGTATAGGAAATGCATGCTGAGTGTTTTTATATTATTATGCAATATTAAAATGTACCAATATTTCTTTGCTGAAAGGAAAATTGACTAAATCATAACAATTTTACGTATAAAGCTATTACGAAAGTGCGTAAAATAAACACAGGATAGGATTTTATATAGGTACTGCCTTGTAGATTTTAGCTGCGACATTGAAAAGCACCTAGATTCTGTACCTAATAACAACAGTCCAAGACTTGACCGTTATTGGTTATTTGTAGAAGATGCTTCAATCACAACTTTTGTTCTTGGAGGTTTACTCCTCAGTTGGATCTACTAGTTATGGCTCTGGAGAACTCCATTAAAATAAAACTATTGAATTAATCGAACCAGTCTAATCCAAATACTGCTTTACAAATTAGATGCCATCACACAAATAGACCGTTTTGTTCAAAATCAAAGAATATTCAGTGCTGTTTATTACGATTGTAAAGAAACAGTACTAAATAATATTAATGCAAAAGTAGACAACAATAAGCGGTATGTCGATTTTAATGTTTTTGGGCATATTATATTATAATTAATAAATACGAATTGATTGGATGAAAGACTTAAGAAAAGATAATACCGGAAAAGTTACAGTTTCCAATAACGTTGAATTGTCTTGTGAAGGTGTCTTGAAATCTTTGAGACAATAGAAAAGAAGTTAAGATGATTCAAATTAGATTCAAACCTCAATCCTATAAAGAAAGCAGTAGGTTTTACTGTTGTTTTTGATAATTCTGGGCGTATTTTTTATGTATTACAATACTTATGGTATTAATAAATATTACTTCCATGAATTCGAATGAATATAATCAATAGAGTACCTGCAAGCTGGAAATAATTATATTAAAGCATCCTAAACATTACTCCTTTTTCTTTCAATGCTATTTTTTTACTCTAATCTTGCATTTTGCAGCCTATGTTATATAAGCACATGCCTGTATCTTGTATTATGAAGTTAAAAATACTTGTAAAATGAAGATAATTATATCGCACCTTTATTAGAAAAGTGTGTCATTTTGAAATATTTTGTTACTCCATTTAAGACTCTATGTCTTAATTATTTAAATTTAAATTCATGTGGTGACACATCCAGAGTTGTTATGATAAAATTAGTGTAACGGTAACATTTCCTTCGGTACGCTAATGTAAATTAAGGTAAGGGACAACTATTTTAAAACTTGTGCATTTTTTTTAAGGTATGGGTGATATTTTTTATTTTCTCTTTACGAAAAACAATGTACATGTAATTAATAGAATGCGAAGACCCTTACCTTATTTAATTTGAGTTCACAGCGGTAATTACACTATTCCAAGACGCTATTGTTCAAAAATTATCAGATACATTATTGGCCGAGGGATAATTTGACTTGTGACCCCTAAAAATCACTATGGTAAGGAACATTTTTTTTGAGCTAGAATTTTTTCGAATACACCATTCGAAAGAGCGCAAAATTCTGAACAAAACTGTATACTTAACTCATTTTCGGAATTTTGTCCCTTACCATAATTGAACCTACGGTCGACGATATAGAATACCTATATACCTAAGTCAAATATGATTCAAACTTTGATCTTCGGAAAGATTTTTTTATTTAAAAAAATAAAAATTAATAAAAACTTCGGTAACCGACTATTCAAATGACTCTTCACCTACTTCGTTAGTCGGTCTGCGGTTTTAAATTGGTGTGTATTATAATAGACCAGGGGGCGTAGACAAGGTGCCAACGTTCAACGTTAACGTTAAACGAAACGATCAAAATGTATACGATTTGACATCCGCGAACGTTTGTCAGTCGTTCGCGGATGTCAAATCCCATACATTTTGGTGTCAACGTTCAGCGTTAACGTTGAACGTTGGTACCTTGTCTAGGCCCCAAGGTATATGTTTTTGTGACAATCAAACTACACTCAAACAGGGATTTTAAAGTTGACGTGGGTTCCGACCGAAAAGTTAAACGGTAAACAATACGTAGTTTTCCCTCGTTTTCAGCATTATTTTATTGAAAAGGTTGATACTAGGTACTAATTATAGAATTTAAAGATTTATGGATTATTTTAATATTTATGCCCTAAATGTCTTACGATATTATGAAACACTTTAGGTAAATACCTATTATTAAAACAAAGTGTTAATAATACCTTCATATTTTTAATTGGACGACGTAAAACTATAATAAACCAAGCATTAAAAAATATTTATGAATAATATTCAAAGGATCAGAACTAGTCCACGCTGATTCAATGCAGGTTAGCGAATTTCGAAACGCACAATGGATCTTTCCTATACCAGAGTCAGTGTCACATATGGAGGAAAGAACCCAATATTAAATAAAGTTTTCAAATTTGAGAGCTCTATATCTTTAATACGCCCGGTAACCTTTTAAATACTTAGTTATGACGTCATTTAGATTAATTTAGGACTCTAGTTTGATAAATACTGTATACGGTTTAAGATATATTACAGTGAAACCTGTTTAAGAGGGACCTGGATAAGTGAAAAACCTCCATATCTGGAACACATGCTGAGGTCCCGGCACCTTAGCTATGAATTACCTCTGTTAGTAAGACAAAAGCAACCTCTTTATCTGGGATTAGTTATTTCTATTTTCTGGTCGTAATTACCTCTATAATTGAGAAGACGCGTGTATTTATCTCTGTAACTGGGATAAAGTCAGTAGGTACACATAGGCTACCTCGGACCTCGGATGTCTCCTCTCTCTTTTACTCGCACTTCTCTAAATCGGCCCTTTTATAACTTAGTTTTAATGCCGTTTCTCTATTAATCGGGTATTTATTTAAAAAAGACCGAAACGAAGACAAAGTCTTTATTTTTACGAAAAAAACTAAAATTAGCGTCAGTGCCTGAATCAGTAAAATAATTTGCCTCCAACTTTTAATAATTTTGCAAACGTCAACAACGAATTACTTATATAATAGTTGAGAACTGTCTTTAAACCACATTTTTGATATTTATTATAGAAAATAATGAATTGTTAACCAAATAAATACGTTGCTTTATTGAGTACACCTCCATAACAGAGATTACCTTTTTTCTTACCTCTGTCAATGAAACCCTCTGTAAATGAGACAGATATTTTTTTATACCTAGATATCTGAGACACTGCGTAAGTGGAATACCTCTTTAAGTGAGACTAATTTACAGGTCCCTTGGAAGTCCCAGTTAACCAGGTTTCACTGTATATTATTTATTATACTCTTAAATATATACAAATTGACTTACAGATAAAAATAAAAAATATTGCTTTTAATTAACACATTTTTTTAGTTACGTGATTAGTAAAAATTAAAATTAAAAATATTGAAATACAAGTTAGTAATAATTTAGCATGGTAAATACTACATAATTTTAATAACGTTTTTGTGCATCGAATATTTCATTTACTTATTAGACAAATTGCCTTCCGAATAAATGATTCCTTCTAGTTACCTATGAGATAGTATCAAAATAATAACATGTCAGTGAATCCACGAGACATAGGTAGTTATTGATATATTTTCATTTTAGTTATAATAATATCATGCGTTATTAATCCAGATGTTATAATGTAGGCAAGATATTGGGCATGTTAACAAGGGCGGGTACCCTTGTTCGGACAAACTTATAGTTTTCAAAATGTTACTAATATTATTTTCATTCTAAATCATAGGTAAGTATATATAAAATGGTTTTTATAACTTATCTGACAAACTGTCTCAACATTTTTTGTTGCAAATAAAATTATATCTACAACTTTTGTCTACTGCAACTTTTAATCGTAGAACCATAAATAAAAAAGTTAGGTATGTGTGAAAATCAGTGAAAATTTAAGAAAAAAATCCTATCTGAAAAAGTTATTAGGTACTACCCAGGTACCATAACTGGGGATCATTCTTACGTGTAGGCACAAATACAATCATTTTCAGCTTTTATAATAAAAGTAGGTACTTGTTTAAAACAATTGTTTTTAAGCTTATTCAGGCAATAATGGTGTGTGTGTCACCTGTTAAATATAACCAATACGAATTATCTTCAGCAGTGAACTTTGCTAAGTACAATAACATTTACTTAATGAAATTTTACGATGGTTATGTTTTGCATAATATCGTTATTAAAGGAGCAGCTTAAGCATCGTTAAAACTATTTTTATTATATAATTTTAAACCCTCTTGAAACTGCAATTTAATTTATAAAATGATTATAATACATAATCAAATGTACCTAAGTATTAGGTACCTGCTTTTTTATAATTCGTTTCGCTTGCGAAGAGTTTCATGACGTAATTATAAATTTGCTAAGGCTCTAATTAATTACCTACTTAATTCCTTCACCGTTTACTTTTTGAAAGAAAAAAAGAAAGAGTTCACACTTAACCAACGTGGGCCATAAGTATGTACATACCTAATGGAAACTTACGCGCCTGTAATACAAGTCATTGGTAAACGTAACCCAGAATCACGCCACACAACCATGGGAAAATAAAACATAAGAATTTTCTAAGGAATGTTTACAAAATATAAAACCTAAAACAATAACCTGGGTACGTTACACTTATATAACACTCAAATGATAGGTTAGAAATTTTTAAATTATTGTAAAGTTGGCACACGTCTCCCGCGTAGGAGTGGCAATAGACGTGCGATGGTTTTTAAAAAGTATATTTTATCTATGACTTGGGTGTTTTGTGCAGCCAGTTTTCATGAACAATATAGAGGTGAGACTCAATTTCTTAATTAATATAGAGTTGTTACTTGTTATGAATAACATGAAAATATTGCATAATATATTTAAATTGTATAAAGTTTAAGTAAAGAGTAGTACTTGAGCAGGAAATTTCTAACTTTCCGAGGGTAACAATAGACTATTTCTGAATAGATGCTTGTAAATTGAAAAAAACTTGTCCTAGTTTTAATTAGGGCAAAGGGTAGCTAGTTCTATTATAGTTTACAACATTTATGATTTCTTGATACATCTATAGGTAAATAGAGCAGTTTATGTGCAATAAATTCGTAGTGTAGGTACTAATAAAAAAAAACATGTCTTAATATAATTAAATATAGGTAAATAGTTATTTCAAGAACGATTGTACCTACCCACAATTTTTTTTGTTATAGTGCCTCTGTCATGTTCGGACAAATGGGAGTCTTACCTATTCAACGATAAAGAATATTTAATCCAGAATTTGCCGGTAAATTGGGATAATGCGAAGATTCTATGCCGGTAAGTTCTTGTAACCTCGGGATATAATTATATATAACGACTAGAGCTTTTTCTGTCCCTATATCCCTATGTACGCTTAAACCTTTAAAACTACGCAACGGATTTTGATGCGGTTTTTTGTAATAGATAGAGTGATTCAAGAGGAAGGTTTATACCACCCGTGTGAAGCCGGGGCGGGTCGCTCGTAAAGAATATTATTAAAAATGCGTAGTAGCTTAGGCATATTATGATATTATAAGTCTATCACGTAAGATTTTTATCGCACGAAAAGTACTTATCTGTCGCTATTACAACAAATAGGTAAGTACTAAAACACAGAATAAAATAAATATTTAACAACTACTTCCATACAACAAACGCGATTTTTACGCCGTTTTTATAGATATTGGTACGGAACCCTCTGTGCGCGAGTTCTAATCGCACTTGGCCGGTTTTAATTTTTAACTGTGCATCTTCTAAGTAAGTACACCTATAGTTACTTATTTAAATTATATTGGTTGATAAATTAGTTTAGACAAATACTTTTTTCATGTTAGCGGTCACCACAACGGAACTTTGGCACTTCTGGACACAAAGGAAAAGGCGGAATTTCTGGCTGAAGCATTAGCAGAATCCCAGTTCAGTAAGTTTATTGAAAAGATAATGAGCGGTTATTTATACCTACAGCTTTTACAGACCTACTCGTACTTACGTAGGTACAGTCAGCATCAGACATATCTAACCCCACCTAGTTGCCGCATATCTAGTATACGGCTATTAGATGGAGTCAGATATATGCTGACTGTACCTCTATCAGGTAAGTACCTAGGTACTGCTAAAGTGTGAATAATATAGGCTTTTGAGGATTTGAAGCTTTTTATTTGGAAGTGCAACTACCACTGGGCTTTGCAGTAAAGGCCCACCATCTGTCCAACTGCGCTTCAGTATTCAGTTCGAAAAAAAAAATCATTCGTTAAAACTCCGCTTCGCTATTTTCATTAAATGTATGAAACCAAGATGATAGTTTCAATTAGCATTTGTGATACGGTGACTATTTCTATCCAACAGCCATAGATTCTATATGGGTGGGAGCCCGGCGCGGCTCGGCTGAAGATCCGGCTGGATACAGATGGAGCAACTCGTTGGAACTTCGCAGAACTGCCGAGGACGTGATGAGCGAGCAGGACGGAGATACAGCTCACTACCCGTTGGTAAGAGATGGATATAGTCCTGTTCATTAAGGCTTAGATAGCAACGGTAGAATGCTGTAGGTGAAGGTATACTTTGCCATAGAGTTAGTACGTAATAGATGAAATTTAGTTGATTTATTTTATTTTGTGTCTACCAGCACAAATTCTGGTGATATGTTTATATGAAGCTTAATAATTATATGAGACAAACGTCAAAAAAATCAAGACCCCATTCGACTTGGATCCACGTTACATCACCTTCTTTCGCCGAGGAAATGGAAAACCTATGCCCCTGCTAAACACTCCCGCAAAGGCTATGGAAGTAGTGAGGAAAGAAGGCACTTCATTTTTATAGTTTTTTTGCACAAGGCGAAACGTCCTGATGAATTACGCGAGTACAGTAGAGTGTGGCCGGCAGCATCGCGGCAGCGCGAGCAGCACAGTATGGCTAAGGTAATAGACTTCTATAGGTACCTATTTTATTTGTTATAGTGGCAGAATCGTACCCACGTACCTGTGCCGTCGTCAGGAGCGGACTGCGTGGCTCTGGGCCGCGTAGCACACGACCGACCCGTGTTCCTAGACCTACCCTGCCAGTTGCTCAGGGCATTCGTGTGTGAACGAGGTAATTTCTTGTCTCCTACAACACTGTTAATGCAATAAGTGTGCCAACAAGGTTTAACATTTGACAAGTAATATTTATGATCGACAAGAAGTGGAAACTTTTCGGAAAAGTTAACAGTTACTGAGGCATGAAGGCTACTCAAAAGATATTATTATTTATATTCTTGTTTTAAGATAGCTTTTTTAAAATTACTTACCTAGGACATCTAGGTACTTTGATCGTTTTTGGAAATTAAGTTCATTATTTTTATTAGGGAAATTATCTGTCTACCATATTATGACGTATGATCCCAAACTTGAAGATGCATTTCAGATGCTCACATTCAGGAAACCGTGAGGGAATTGAAGACAGTCCGTTGTCGCTCCGGGCTGTACCGGGTGTATGGCGGGAGGCTCGACTGGCACCAAGCCGCTGCTTACTGTGTCATCAATAAAATGAGGTAAAAATCCTTTTTTCATAAACAGTATTTTATAATTTTACTACTTACCTACTTACTTAATTTGATTAATTTAAAGTCCTCACTTGTTAAGTGTGTATCGTACGGAACCGTTTGCACGTGAGCTGGCAACCCTATAAGTACCAACATAATAAAAAGAAATACACTCAGGTTGTATAAGAATAGAGATGAATACCTAATTTTCTTTATTACATTACAGTTTAGCCAACATTGCCACAATGAGGTGCCTGAAAAAGCTTGGCATGACCATGCTCAAAACCAGACCAAGTAAGTTAAAAAAAATATTTAAAATTAACAACAACTTTTATATAGGTTACTATGATGCCAATTCATTGTAGGTCGTTTCCTGGTAAGCAACCTAGTTCGCGAAAGTTTTATTTTTAGCCGTTATAAATAATCTCAATGTTAAAAAGTTATTGCCCTCACGTGAAGACTTGTAGCTTTAATAGAATAGTGACTTAACTCGAAATGTGTCACTGCGAGAATTCAAATTTAACTGCGATGACTTACATTCTTAAATGGAGTAATGATATATTTTCAATTATGTCACTGATTTATTAAATCTACGAATGTACTACATACGTAAGCAGGCCAGATTGTGTTTAAAATATAGTTAGTTTAAATGATTACAAAATTTTGCCATTTCTAATTATTTTAGGTCAAAATGCCTTGAAATGCCAAAATGCAATGAATCCTTATTAACCTAGGTCACGGCATTAGGTACGCTAAATTTAAAACGGTTGGCCGATTTCACTAATTGTTTTTTTGATGTAGGTAGATGTTACTCTCAGGGAAATTTCTTAAATACGAAGATTTAAGAAGATGCGCGGGAAATTATGAAATGTAAGAAAAAGTACCTACCTAGTACCTACCTATTTACCATCTCAATGACAGCACTTGTCAAATAGATTGATTAACCCTGGTCTATATTGACATGACCGCGTTCTGGACTCCATAATCCGGGATTTAAAGCCTAATTTTAGAGATAGCAATCCTAAGCATAATACCAGTGATAGCCTATACTTATATCCCACTAGCTGCCTGCCCCGGCATCGCACGGATCCTTTTTTTATAGCCTATGTCACTCGGAAAAAGTGTAGCTTCCCAACAGTGAAAGAATTTTTCTAATCGTCCAGTCGTTTTGTAGCCTATTCCTAATCCAAACAAACAAACCTTTCCTCTTTATTCTATTAGTATCTGTAGATAGATTAGTATAGATATATTTAATAATTCAAAATTAAACTTCTTATCAGGTATTGAAAATGCTTGGGTGGGAGCAAGAGGGTCTCTCGGACAATGGAGCTGGGTGGATTCTGGAGACAGTATCTTTAAGACTCCGCTAGATTCCGACGCGGGCCCTGGAGATTGGCCTCCTATGAGGTATCTAACAAAAAACTTATTTAACCTGACAATGCTAATAAATAAAAAGGATGTTGAAAATGGCCTGAACTGTTACGAGAAAAGGATGGTACGGTCGTGTAGCTTTTCTTTGCTCGACTTGGCGGGGGCACTACCGTGCCCCACAGATAAGTGTAATACTTACCTACTGTATGTAACTAAAGGATTTACCTGAGATGTTATTTAATTTTTCACTAGGACTTTTTTTCGAACTGAATACTGAAGCGCAGTTGGCCAGCTATATGGGTCTTAACTGCAAAACCGGACGGGCACTCGGACCTTATGATACGACAAATCACAGAATAGGTTTTTTTATCATGTCTATTTCCTTTTTCTATTTTTTTTAAGTTAGTCGAAAAATCTTTCTAGATTAGCGAGATTTTAAAATCCGAATAGGCACCCAACAAGCAAAGTACTCCTATAAGTAAAGACTATAAGTACTAATTTGCTAATAACGTTCCTATAAAGGCATTGACGTAGAGTCATTTACTTATAATAGCTTTGGATAAGCGGTAACATACTCAAGAGCATTAGTGTTTATAATTCATCCTTATAGTATGCTACAAGATTGTAGCACAGAACAGTTATAGGATACTTTTACTTATAGTAACATTATACAAGCGTAGATAGTCTTAAGATCATTTGGTTTTATTTTACATGCTTGTAGTAAGCTACAAGAGCGTCTTATAAGATAGTTATAGGATTTAGTCTCCTATAACAGTTTGCAGAAAGAGCAAATAGTCCTGAATAATATTGATCTTATAGTAGCATTTTGTAAGAGTACAAGACATTATATTATACTAAGCTGAGACTATTTCAAGTGTACATCGCTATTAGTCTTGTCCAATGCTCTTATAACCCAAATTGTTCTTGGTTAGAGCCTTATAAGATGAAACAATCCAATAAATTACTTGACCAAACACCTTACTAGTAAATGTCATTCAATCATTGTTTGAATTTGTGTTACGAAACGCTAATACGTTTAAATATGGCGGCGATTGCTCTGGATCAAAACTGCTATAGGTGCAATTTTACCTATAATTGTCCTATAATATACTCAATGCAGAGTACTTTTAGAAAATGGTGAATGTTCTCAATTAATGTACGAATATTATTTCAATAACATCTATGATTATGTGAGCTTTTTCCATGGGCATTGTTAAAATCAACAAATTATGGTGGACATTCACAATAAAAATGAATTCCCCGGTAATTTCACACACTAAACATATAATAATTTTCAATACTTAGATATACTCTTCACTACTTACTAATTGTATTAGATAAATTAAAAAGAAAACGGCCACAAAAAATAACTAAGTATATTCGTAGGAGATACTTTGTAACTAAAATTGCTCTAGTATGATACTCATCTCAGATAGTAATAAGAGTTATAGTACTCATAAATGGGTAGTCTCAGGACTTTATAGGATCAATTATATTGTACTACGGTAAAACAATTGTAAGCGTATTATAGGGCCTATTGACGTTCCGCTAGTTCATTATAAGATCGTTATAAGAAAGAATGCTCCTATAACTGCGCCCAAATCCTTGTTTGTAGCATACTTGGAGTATCTTATAAGTCTAATAAAAATAGGCTTCAAGAGCACTACAAGTACTGATTTTGCTTGTTGGGCAGGTACTTACTATAGGTACTTTTCAGAGACAGGACCACAATAAAACAAAATGGCTGCCTGCAGCTAGATTGACACGAGTCGCACGCACCCGTATTCATGGAGGCACGGTGCGAAAGGAAAATGCAGTTCATATGTTACCAAGGTACTACAATTTATTTAAGTTATAATAATAGATACTTGGAGAAACTTACTTATCTGGGGCACAGCAGTGTCCCAGCTAAGTTAAGCAAAAACAAGCTACTAGGTCGGCCAATACTAGGCGCTTCTAGCAGAAATAGAAGCTTAACATTTAGAATATAATTAAGTAATTAATGTTTCTGTTTAGTGTACAAATCAAGGAAAAACTTTTTGCAATTTCCGTCCAGTTTTCGCAGCAATATTTAAGTAAAATAGATTGACTTTAGATCGCATGAAAACACAATGTATCTCACAAGTAATACATACCATAATATTATAAGTTAGATTATTTAGTGCGATAAAAAATACATAAATTTTATAACCTACTAGCGACCCGCCCCGGCTTCACACGGGTGCTATAAACCTTCCTCTTGAATCACTCTATCTATTAAAAAAAGCCGCATCAAAATCCTTTGCGTAGTTATAAAGATTTAAGCTTACATAGGGGTATAGGGACAGAAAAAGCGACTTTGTTTTATATACTACTAGCGACCCGCCCCGGCTTCACACGGGGGCTATAAACCTTCCTTAAGAATCACTCTATCTATTAAAAAAACCCGCATCAAAATCCGTTGCGTAGTTTTAAAGATCTAAGCATACATACGGACATACAGCGAAAGCGACTTTGTTTTATACTATGTATTGATGTAGTGATGTAGTGATATTATTATTTTCAGGTCAGGACCACTCGTTGAAAACGTCAACGCCACCTAGCGACGACATATACAAATACGTATTAGTCCCACAGCTCCTATACTGGCAGCATGCTTATGAAAATTGCATCAAAATGAACGGAAAACTTGCAAGCGTCGACAATTCGGAAATAATGACTCAACTCCTTCTACTTATGGGTGAAAATAGAGATAAACGTAAGGTTTTACTTAAAGCGCCCTCTATTATTGAGTAGTAAAACTTTTCAATTTAACAAGTTTTGTTAACTTATAAACAAAATTGAGCTGTATTTACTTTGTAATTAAATTGTACTTACACAGTCAAACTGAATTTCAGCAATCAGTCATATTTGGGTATCTGGTCGCCTAAACATGTCTAAAGATGTCGCCACTGACACTATCTCCTACAGCTGGTATAATCCATTCAACGATAAACGCATCGCAAACACAAAAAATCTGGGAGATTTGTCTTCAGAGACGTATGTAAGTAAATAAAAATAATTTATTTCATATTATTTAACATTTAAAGATGTATTACAGCGCCATCTATTGCATTCATTGTAAACTATAATGACCACAGTAAGCTTTTCCTGATTAGTTTTGCTACTTCCCGATAGATGCCGCAATGGACAGATGAAGAGTTCACTCCAGACAGTCCTTGCTTGAACTTGGACAGGCAAAACCATTTGAATGGACTTTTGTATGGATTACCATGTGACACTCCTCAGTATTCTATCTGTATGATTGGTAAGATTTTTTTCAGTACCCATAAATAAGCATGTGCGATACAAAAATATTAGCAACATCAGCAAGTTAATAATTATATTTGTTACAGAAAAATCCTTGAGGTCTGTTGCTGAAATTGTAACAATAAATCCAGAGATAGTTCCCTAAATGTATAAACACTATGATGTTATATTCCTCTAAATTATGCTTATACAAAATTATATAAAAAAAAATTGTAATCAAATTTCATGGTTTTATTTTAGTTTTATATAATTCCTTTCTTTGTTGTGCTACATGATTAGAGTCAGCTCATTACTTGGAAAAAAAAAGTGAAGTTGTTTTTGCTAAAATTTTCAAGTACTGACTACTGTGTACCCAGTTTATACTCATTCCGACTTAATTTAATTATCTAGTGAGACTTACCTAAGAATATTCTCTGTAATAATATGGAGATAAAACAATAGACTACATCTTGAAAAGAAAATTTATTTACTTATCATTTCATTCTCACAACATCAACCCATTGCTCATTGACTTTGGCCAGCTGCATGCAGTTCTCATTCATGTCTCGGAGGTTCTCCTTGAACATCCGTAGATGCATCAGGTAAGTTTGGAGAGTAGAGCTTAAAGTTTGGAGAGAGCTCAGCTCTTGTGTTAATTTTGATACTGGATCCTGAAATGGGCAACACTTATGATGTATCAATAACTTGATAAAAACTTAACAAACAATTAGATTAGGTATAAAATTGGAATTACGGAACATCGTCTACTTAATAACATGCCTGTCTCTTTAAGCTAAATAAATCATTAGAGAAACTTTAGTCTCTAGTTCAACAGGCAGCACCAGCAGAAGAATGAATCAGCATAGCATATAACATGTGTTTAAAATCCTAATTTTTAGAGACACGCTGTTGAAAGCATTATATGGAATATAGAGTGAGTGACTGGACTGAAATCTTAATGAGAGCTGCTTTAAAGGAAGATTACTCACGTCGTTAAGGACTAAATAATACGTACATCACTCTTAGTAGATTTAACTATTTTAGTTGACATTTTGTTTTCCAATAAGTGTTAAAAATAAAGAACTGCTTATTTCCGAATGACAATAATACTTTTATACTTAATAAATAACAAAGTTTATTTAATGTTCCAGCGCTCAGTGTAAGCAGCACTAAGCGGTACACAGTTTATTTTGAAAATTTGACAGTTCAGTTCTAAATCAGGTTCCGGTCTAGTCACAGATTATAAAATGTAAAGATAACGTAACATGACCTTTGTTTTTATTTAAAAAAACAAGGAACATTAAAACAATATTGAAAATAATTGTTATATTAATTGTATTAATTAATAATATATAATATAAGAGGTATGATAGACGAAATTAAACTATTAGTCCAATGTACAGCAGTCATTAAATAAGTACATATTTTAAATTCGTGTTTAAACAAATGGAACACATTTACATCTTTAAAGAACTGCTTATAATATATTTTAGAATATTATGGGTATAAAATAAAAATAAACCATAGGTACATCTGAAAATGAAGCATCACCGCTGAAAAAGGTTGAAAATGCAAGTAATTCGTAGAATAATATCTAAAATCTAATATTCAAATGTAATAAAAAAAGTACGAGAACACCGAAATTCAATTTCCATTTCGCTTGCTAATTTTATCGATCCCAGTTTTGCAGTTACAAAACGCATGCGCTCTACGGTGAAGCGACCTCTGCAGAAAAATTGCGAAGCTAAAAAAAGAAACGCCGCCATTTTGACATTTGTTTGGCTTTTGTTCCTAATAAATAGAATTTATCATGTAATTACGCGTGAAACAGCGATTATGTTTATATTTTCGCTTTTGTACAGTTACGCTATTTTTCCGACTAACGAAATGTTGTACATCAGTGCCATTCGTTTCGGCTGAATAGCGCATAGATCGATAAATTCGCTAGTGCCGCTTTTTTATTTTCGCGATGCATATTTAGTATCAAATTAGGTAATATTTGGTGATTACGCGGTGATTTAAGTGAAGTTATTAGTCCAGATGTGTTTTAAACCTATTTTCTTTAGGAATAAACGATGTAATATAGATAAATGTGGTGTATGAAAAGGGCGCGAACGTCTTTTACCGCTGCAGTTTTTTGGGACAAAAATAAATCTGTGTTTGTTTGAAACAAAGACATTTCAACGCCGTGCTATGTTTATTGAACTAAGTTCTGGTTATAATTGAACTTGAATTGGTATTTGTCTTATGATCCATGGGAAGTGAATCGATTATTTTCTGCACATTGCGTTCATGTAAGTATTTGCTAATTTAGGTACATCCTCTCTTATAAGATTATGTAAATTAATTGTAAGTACTTGTCTACAGTCACAGATTATTTCAAATGTAGAATTCGTAAACAAAATAATTTCCATGTGAGTGATCTAAAACACCATGTAACTTGTTTGAAATTGCTTCAAGGTCCTTCCTATTTGTAATGTTTTTTAAATTGTATTTATTAGCCAAAACAATCTTATCTCAGATTAAAAATAATTTCTAGGGTACTATGATATATACCTGTTTTACTATGTTAATTATTGTTACAAGAATTAAGCCATTATGTTCTGTAATAATATTCCAGGTTAAGTTGCTGCTAAACTTGCGATGCGGTTAAGAAGTAGGAAGAGGGAGCGACCGCTCTCACTCAAGAGGAAAGCACAAGTGACTAAATTAAAAGCAAAACCATTGAATACTTGTTTATCCCCTTCTAAAACCTGGAAACAAGTATTAAAAAGAGATTCAGCAAAAAATGGTATACAGCCTGACGTGGCTCAGATCTGTATCACACGGTCACAGAAAAATTTAAAAACAAGACCAGTTAGAACTAAATTACTTATCAGTATGGAGAAATCGGTTGACACGCACAAAATGGAAAAGCTAAAAGGCACAAAGAAACCCATATTCCAAACTGTTGTACGAAGTACCACTAAGGAGATAGTTACTTCTACAACTACGAAATCATTGAGAAGTGAGAAAATGCAAAATGACAAAGTAACCACCACTTCCAGAACCAAAGTCAAAGATGTTCGGACAACTAAAAGTGTCCAACTACGTCACAGTTCATTGAACCGTGAGTTAAAGAAAACTGAATCTATGGCGGGAGATATAAGTTCACCACGTAAAACAAGGCGTATGGATAAGAATGAGAAATCTGCATCTTTGAACAGCTCACCGATCCGCAAAGTGCGTCAACTAGGCATTCCGACTTCTAAAACCAAGCCTAACATCAGTTCCACTAATGAAAGTCCTAAAAAGAAGACTAAGACTAAAGTTGCTGTTGTTCCGGAACAATCAAACTGGACCACTGAAGATAATGATATAACAATGTATGAAGCTCACACAACTACTTTTGTTGATTTTCCAACACCAAAGAGTGAAGAGTCTGATTCAGAAACTCAGGTGGAGTCGACATTGTGTCTTCCAAATGATTGTTTGAATGATTTCATTGCTATAGCGGAGTGTGCAAGACTGATTAATCAAGAATTGCCGCCTGATGATGAGGATATTAACTTCTTAGCTGATAGAGCTGCTAAGGTTAGTTTCAAAGAATTATAAGAAGTAAATTATTTATTTAAGACAGTACTGACTTTTGTGTCTCTGTACAATGCCTCTCGTCCAGGTTTCTCCAGCTGTATGGGCAATTTTATTCACCAATTTTTTTTATGATACCCATCTCCTTTTTTTATTTATGTTTTGGATATTAAATAACAGATTAATACTTACTTTTTTTATTCTCTAGGTAATGACAACAGAGAAGATAGAATCCCGCAAGAACTCCACAGATAAGAGAGTGATGAAGAGACGCAAGTCCAGCAATGATCTGGAGATGTACCAACCCACTTCAACCACAGACGACATAGATAACTGTGCCGATTTCCTCGCTAGTGGAGAAAAATATGTCCAGGTCTGTAATATTTATGGGTCAATGCCAAATTTATTTTTAATGAGGAAATTTGTCACCTCTTTTTGTTGGCGTGGTTTCTATCTAATGTATGGTAGACTATAATGAATAATAAGTCTATTTAAAGGGGCACAATAGTAAACAGAAAACTAGCATTTCTTTATTGTAAATCTTCAATATTTTAATCTAATATATCTTTCCAGCCGGACTTTGTTACGTTGTTAGAGCAGGAGGGCTACGTCCGAGACAGTGAGTGCGAGATTTCATCCACGTGCGACACACAAGGCACAGCAATATCCAGTCTCGAAGCCCTGTCGGCGCGGAGCCCTAGCTCTGGCTTCCTCCATGAAATTAGCCAGAGTTTGGTACAAGAAGCAGCTGGCTGGGTGAGTGCCTCTTAAATACAATTGATTTATTACAAAAATGTAATAAAATATCTGATTTTAACGTAAAATAATGATTCAAGTTTTTTTTATATAAAACTAGCCTTTTAAAGTCTGTATATTCTGTTTAATTTACTGATTATTCAACTTAGCATTGGAATAAAATAACTGACAGATTTAGCTCATGGATATAAGAATTTACTAATTTCATCATGAAGCTATTCAAACTAATTTGAATCTGCAACCTTAAAACGGCTATTGCTCTCATGTGCCACTGAGCTACCACTTCAATAACAGTGTCTCAAATGCACTATGCATAAACATAGTTATACAATTGTATTTTATATTCCACAGAGCACGTCGGACATAACAGCTGATGAGTCCTCGCTGGCATGTCATGATGAACACCCGCCTTCGGACCTTGAGGTGAGAACAAAAAAAAAATTTAATTGGGAACTTTATCCCTTAACAAACGCTCGATGAAACACCCGCACCATTTACACTGATGGATGTATTACATAACTGGTTGATAATTTATTAGTATATTATTTGTAGCTTTACTCGGATGTTGTGATAGAGGTCCAATATAACGTTATTTGTACAGGAGGAGGCTGCGGACGTGATCTCGTCGTGCAGCAACCGCGTGGATTGCGAACAGATATCTTCCTGGGTGGACGCTTTCGACCCTTACCTGTTTATCAAGCAGGTATGTAGATTCCGCACCAGATATGAAGATATAATCAAATAAGCATGGAGACTTTTCTGTATGCATCAAGTAGATTATACTTGTTTTTTTCTGTTCGGAATCGAATAAATGTCTTAAGATAAGAGATTCTAAAGTTCCGGAGCGTTTGGTCGTGACGTCACGGTATTGAGAATTTTATACCACAATGTGACGTCACGAGCCTCCATTCGATTGAGTAAAGAAAAAAATATGTGTCTAATCATTTTTAATTGTCAAACTGATAGACTAAGTATAATTTCGTTTTCTCCCTATTCATGTAAATTAGACCACACAAAAAAAACATGGTGCGATTTGAATCATCCACTCACTATTAGGTGCCATGCCGGTATCGGCGGTATCCGGTACATTCGCTGATTCTATAAATTCATTAAGAGTTTGAATACTACACTCCCATCTTGAATTAATTCCGTGGTTATTATTTTTACGTAAATCAACAATATACTTAATCCATAAAATATAAAAACTTTTACGTAGGAAATTTCACAATTTTTTACGATATAAATTATTGGTAACTATCATTATTTAAATTTAAAATAACTTTATGCAGTTACCTCCATTGGAGACGGTCGCGACGGGCGCGCTGCGCGCACGCTACCCCGCTCTGCCGCTCAAGACGAGAACCAGTCCGGACTTCAGCCTGGTAAGTTGTTAATTAACTATATTGCAAATAAACAATCCAAAAACACACATTTTTAAATCCGCTAAATGTCTCTTAGTATAGTCAACAGGTTCCATCAATGATAAATATGTATAAAATTCATTCTAACATAAATCGTTAAGAATGAGGTCTGTCATGTTCCACCAATCACAGGCCAGTAGCTTGCCTCTCATTGGTGAAACATTACAGCAAGACCTAATTGTGTGTGTGTGTATGTTTGATTATTGTGTATCGTTGTGTAGGTGCTGGATTTGGACGAGACGCTGGTGCACTGCTCGCTGCAGGAGCTCCCCGACGCCAGCTTCCACTTCCCAGTGCTGTTCCAGGATTGCCGATACACAGTGAGTCAATTGTATTTTTGTAACATGTTTCTTTTTCCAATTCCAGTGCATAGAGATTACAAACATAATGATAGATCTTCAATCATTAATTTCTCATTCCTCTTACTTGCTCGTACATTTAGAATACTATTCTTACTTATTCAAAATATTTAAATTCTGTGTTAATGGGTATTTTCGTCAGTTAAAAATCCGCTAGGTGTCGCCATTCTTAACAGAGTTGCAGTTGTTATGTTCCACCAATCGCAGGCGAGTAGCTTGTCACTCATTGGTGGAACATAACAGCTGGACCTAACTCGATACTAGCGACATCTAGCGGATTTTTCATTCACGTTAAACCCCCATTGTCGTGTGTTTACTAAATCTTTGTTTCCTCGTCAGGTGTTCGTCCGGACCAGGCCGCATTTCGCCGAGTTCCTCGCGCGCGTCTCCCGCCTGTACGAAGTGATTCTCTTCACCGCCAGCAAGCGCGTGTACGCTGATCGACTTCTGAATCTGCTCGACCCGGCCAGGCGGTGGATTAAATACAGGTAATACTAACTTATACCACTGTTGACTATCAACAATTGCATTTGTCTGGATTTTTTTTACGGGAGTTTCAACTGCCTTCAGTCACTAGTTCAGAAAATTTAACTATACATATAACATAATATACTATGCTCGTACATATTGTTAGAATTGATCGGGTATAAATCTTAAAGCAGCTTATTACTTTAATCATTTCAATATTGCGGGTTAAACTGTTTAAACGCCTGTTTAATCACCCATACCATCTATACTAATATAATAAAGAGGAAAAGTTTGTTTGTTTGGATTAAATAGGCTCCAAAATGACTGGACCGATTTGAAAAATTCTTTCACCATTGGGAACCTATACTATTCCCGAGTGACATAGGCTTTTATAAATATTATACATATTTATAAAAACGGAATCCTTGCGAAGCCGGGGTGGACTATTAGTGGTTTAATATTTGTTGGTATATTTTAATTATTCCTACTAAAGTTTGCAGCGTTTTATAATGAATGTTATTTGTATCCAGATTGTTCCGAGAGCACTGTCTTCTCGTGAACGGCAACTACGTGAAGGACCTGTCTATACTCGGACGTGATCTGCGCAAAACCGTCATAGTGGACAACAGCCCACAGGTGGGTAATCATATGAAAACATCGATAAAGCAAAAATTAAAAACTAATTATACTTACGACCTTTAACGACATCTTATAAGTGATATAATGAGTCATCCGCTAGGTGCGTTAGTGTTGAGTGAGGTGTATTTGTCATTTTTACCAATGAGACTAGTTACTGGCCCTAGTATACCCAGAATTTCTTAAGAGCGAGGCAGGAGTAAATAAACTAAGTGTTAATACGGAATTCAAAATGTGTTTTTTTTTTTTTTCATTTATGGTTAATTTTTGACCTACTGCTTTGTTTTGTGCAGTTTTAAAAACTACTAACTTCCTTAGGTTCGGATCGTGGCAAACCCATGTACCGCCATGCCTATTCCTCCAAAACAGGACAAGATACCCTTTCTTTATCATTGATTTGTTTTTTTTTTCAGGCGTTCGGTTACCAGCTGGAAAACGGGATCCCGATAGACAGCTGGTTCGTGGACCGCAGCGACAACGAGCTGCTCAAGCTGCTGCCTTTCCTCGAAAATCTCGCAACGGTATGTTGATAAAATACCTACTAATATTATTAATGAAAGTTTGCGAGGAGGTATATATATGCATGGACCTATTATAAAGGTGCCAAGGGCGGGCATTATATGCAGGTACCATATGAATGCCTAGCTTCGCACAGTACATTTCTAGCCACCATTACCTATGTGTTAAATCGGGTTGGGAATTCCATGCATTTGGCATGTGTCTAATGCAAGTACTTATTGGTACATATTGGAATTCGCTAAAAATCTTAAACTATTAAAGTCTTTAATTATAAGATTTTTATTTGATTTTTTTTTGCAGAAAGACGACGTGCGTCCGTATATAAGGGACAAGTACAGGCTTTTCAGCTACCTGCCGCCAGGATAAACAAAAGTAACTATTATCACAGTTATAACCATAAACAAATATATTCAGACATAAACTATTGAAGAAAATAACACCTTTTCATTAACTAGAGCTGACTCAAAATGGCTGTTTCTGAAAATAGTTCGTATTGAAACTTCCTACTGCATACCCCTAATTATGTCTGAGCGAATTTGTTATAATCTTATGTAAAATATACAATTTCTGCAAATAGAAAAAGCCTTAGATATTTCGTGTATTTGAAATATGAAAATTGTGTATTTTATTTCAATTATTATTAAATAATTAATCAGCAATAATCAATTATTACATACAGAATAGAAATACTTAAATAAATAAATAAGAAAATTCAAATTGCAATTCGTTAATTGGCAAATACAATGAAGTATTATAATTTATTATTTAAGTTAGTCTGTAAGCGAAATTTATTTAAATGATTTTTTTATATATACATTTTTAAATTTGAATTCCGACTGTGTGCAATTTTGTACTAGAACTAACTTTCCCTTATTACAAGCAGTTTAAGGTTATTTAAAATTATTTGACCTATTTTAGTTTGTTACAAAACTCATTCTAACTCAACTATAAAAATCTTTAATAGTCTTATGTGCAACCTGTAACATATTATAATATTTTAAACCGGTGTTAAGCATTCATTTCTTTTATACGGGACTCCGGCTTAAAATACTGCATGCTACTGTCGCTAGATTACTGGACTATTATTTTTCCTCTTTATTTATTGTTGACGTCACACGGGGGACGCGATCTCTAAATATATTTTATTCTGATATAAATTAAGACAGGCAACTACCTTCGCGTGGGATTTGGGAGGTTTGTCCCGGGAGTTGAATCTAACATAACTTAAGTTTTTTTTTATCGAACAAATTTTTAACAGATCTACTTTTTCAACCGACGAAAAAAACGGAGGAGGTTCTCAATTCGACGCGTATATTTTTTTATTATTTTTTTTTTTTTTTATGTATGACCACGCATAACTTTTTACAGGGTGGTTCGATTTTGATAATTCTTTTTTTATTGGAAAGGGTATACTTTGAAATTGGTCCCATTTAAATTTGGAAAAAAAATTCCGACCCTAAGGGTAGAAAAATAGGGGATGATTAAATTTTCACGCATCGATTGTATCGTTTGACCATGGGTAACTTTTTACAGAGTAGTCCGATTTTGATAATTCTTTTTTTATTGGATAGGGCATACCTCAAAGTTAATCCCATAAAAATTTGGAAAAAAGAAACCTACCCTAAGGGTGGGAAAAGGGGGGTTAATAGTAAAAACAAGGTAGGTAGCTATTTTAAAAATAATTAAAAATTAAGCGTGTAATAATTTGTATTAATTATGGCCACAGAAAATTATAAAATAATAACTTTTTAATAAAAAAAATTAACCGCCGAAAAAAAACTAAAAGGCAACAAAAAACAATAGCGCACTGAAAAGAGAAAAATAATAATTTTGTCTTTTATAACGACTATTATTTTGGTTGTAATGTCTGATATTTTTGGAGTCGGTGCCAGCCTCAAACAAACTTGAGCACCTTAGTGAAGAGTTGAGAGTGAAGAGTTGCTGCACCAGCTGGCACCGAATTCAAAAATATCAGACATTACAACCAAAATAATAGTCGTTATAAAAGACAAAATTATTATTTTTCTCTTTTCAGTGCGCTATTGTTTTTTGTTGCCTTTTAGTTTTTTTTCGGCGGTTAATTTTTTTTATTAAAAAGTTATTCATCCAGGAGGAAGTTGCCTATGGTACTCATTACATGAGTGCTAGCATGTTTTCGTCACGCGAGAATCTTATTAATGATACTATGGTACTGCATAACAAACAATTTCTACTACGGCGTAACTAACTTTGACTATATCTTACAGGAGAGTATTAAAATTAAATGTACTACACCTACTGGCATGCGACCTCTAATTTGATAAAGTCGTTAGTTACGCGACATTAACGGTTGTTGTTACGCGGATTTGCAGTATCATCGACATCCTGTCCTGTATAATAATGCCAGATATGCATTCTCGCGACAAAACCCTTAAGTGCAACCCTTGGCAGGTATTTTCACTTTTGTATACCGTTGTTAGTCCAAACCCTGTCTGAATATTTTATTCGCCGCAGTCGGAAGATATCTGTGATTAATAAGTTGACTTTATAAAATCTAAAATCATGTTTTTGAACTGAAAATCGGACGTATTAACAGACATTATCTAATCAAAGGATTTTTATACAATTTGAATCATACGCGGAATTAATTTTATCTATGCATAATATGCGCTGTGCTCGATAACGACACGCGTTCGCCAGGCACAAATGTAATGCTAGTGTGTTTGTACATTCGGATTTTTTCGGTTTATTTCGGAATATATCGGGCTTTTAATAGATTAATGTGGCCAAAATAGGCAATTTCTAGGATTTTATATGGAAACTACGAGTGTTGCTAATAAGATAACGATAAAATCCGAATGTATAATTGAAAGTAATCGTACAGAGTACGACGTATCATTGTCACGTTTCGCCGCCATTAGCGGCTGTAGAAAACAAAGTATTTATTTGGCAAGTCTTCCAATGGTATTGATATTTTTTTTTCACAAAGACAACACATATTAAATTATTATCTATCTCATACTAGACGCGAAACGTCAACTTCTTAGCATGAATCTCAATTTTACATGGTCAACTCACAGCGCATGAGATGGTTATTTCTACAGCCATCTAATGCGCAATGTAAAATGTTAAGCGATGTTTTAGGTTATGTATGGTCTATGTGAAACGTACTACTCTATTATCTCTGGCGGCGAAACTGGCAGTATCATAACAAAGTTTATTTTATAATATGATAAAAATCATATGAAATATTTATTCCAATTATGAATTGATTTATTAATGTTTGTGTTTGTCCGTATTAAAATAAGAATCATTGTTTTTATTTTCATATTTTTTTTATATTTTAACGTATGTAATCATATTTAATTTAAGTATATTCAGAAGCAGGTGCTAATTTTTTAATCTTAGGATTATATTTTTTTATATTATTTATAATAACTCGGCAGGAAAATGTTTATAGAAACAAATCCATTTTTATAACTGATTAATAGCTAAATTAAAATATTAAATTTTATTTTAAACTTAATTTGCATGGGCATTACACTCAATTTCCTTTGGCTCTAAATTAAATTAAATTGACTTAATAATGTCTGACATGCTTTCGCGGTTACACATTAGAATTAAACAATTATAGCGGATTTAACTCGCGTATTTTATTTTATTCGCTGACGTTTCGAAAACTCTGAAGTTCCCATATTCGTAGCCTTTAGTCTTAGACTATCGTCAGCAAATAAAATATGCTAGTTAAATCCGTTATAATTGCGTCATTAGAATGTGTAGGTAATAACAGCGAAGGCATTAGAAATTATTAAGTACATTATATTGTTAAAAAAGTTGATATTTTTTTTTATACGTCAAGAAAAATAATGCTGGCAGGTTAATTTACCGGAAAATTCAAATAATATTTTAAAATTTAACTTTAAAATATTTAAAATATTATATTATTTAAATTATTATTTGTGTAATTGTTCTGATGAGTTTTGTACACATTAGGCAGATCACAAGCAAAATTACAAGCATTTATCAGAGACACGAAATATTATCAAATATTCCAATGGGCAGAGTACACGTTGGCTCGTTCGCTGATTGGTTAAAATGACAACGTAACTAGCAGTCCTTAAAAACGTGACCAAATATTATATACGCTATACGCCACGGCTTGCTTTCACCTCTGTGCATGAAGAAAACACCTTTATCTTGATTTGTACTAAGCGACGCCAACAAAAAGATTACCTACCAAAACCTAAGTTTCCTTAGCCTGATCAAGAATTCTGGTGTTTTTTTTAACTCAACTTACAGACGATGTGGCAAGGTTACTTAATTCAAAGTAACCAAAGTCAACGGTACTAACGATCTTTTGATTTATAATCTGCGGTAATACCGGCCAAGTGCGAGACGGGCTCGCGCACGAAGGGTAATATTATCTGTAAAAACGGTAAAAAAAACCAGTCTCAGTAATAGGGTCCCGTTTACCCTTTGGATACGGAACGCTTTAAACACCGTGTGGCCCAAGGGAGCTTGCATTGCATTAAATAATAAATAAATAAATAAATATCTTTGGACAATTCACACCAATTATCTAGTCCCATTTTAAGCAAAGCTTGTGTTATGGGTACTAGACAACGGATAAATATACATAAATACATATAAGACATCCAAGACTCAGGTACAGATGCCAATGCTCATCACATTGACATCTGCCCCTAGCGGGATTCGAACCCGCAACCTCCGGTTTCGTAGTCAGGGCCTCTGACCACTAGACCAACAGGCCAGTCAAAATATTGATTGGTTAAAATGACAACGTAACTAGCAGTCCTTAAAAACGTGACCAAATATTATACGTTATACGCCACGGCTTGCTTTCACCTCTGTGCGTGAAGAAAACACCTTTATCTTGATTAATGCATTGCAAAATATCGAATATGTTTGGAGTGCCTGCCCATGTACCTAAGATGCACGCCCCGCCACTACACGCGCCTGCGTATAGGCTTTTTTTTTTTTTTTTTTTTTCTGAGTGACTGTTTGCAGTTGGCCCTGGGGCCGTCACTGCTCCACCGGACAAATGGGGAGCGCTCCGAGGTGCGCTCACACAATATGTAAAGGCTTGTAACCTCTCTTCTCGAGGCTCGCCACCCGTCCGGTTTTGCAGTAAAGGCCCATTAGCTGGCCAACTGCGCTTCAGTATTCAGTTCGAAAAAAAACATAATGTAGAGTACCAACCGTATGCCTGCCCCAGCGCCATACTTACGCGCCTTCCTATAGGAAAATGTATACCTACTACCCAGTGCCTACCCTAACGCCATACTTGCGCGCCCTCCACTGCACGCGCCTGGTGAGGCAGACGTCCGAAGTATTTATCTGCCCTTAATTTAGTTAATGTTATTAAGTATATCTACGTCCAATTTTTTATATTATGTCAGTGTCCGATTAAGTTTCATTTTTAGAGTTTTATCTTTGTATGACCACTTCTTTTAAAAACACACAACTTCGTAAACAAATGAACCGATTATCACCTATTTTATTAAAAAAAAAAATAAAAAAAAAAAAATATACGCGTCGAATTGAGAACCTCCTCCGTTTTTTTCGTCGGTTGAAAATGTGTATTTTAGATCAAATATTTATAAAGATTGATATTAATATTATATAACATATTATATAGTATTTTATGACGTATTCTCCTTCCAATTTGACGATTTAATTCTTATTCAGAACATCTTTAAACCCGTCTGTGCCAGTAATGCATAATATGTCGTAACTGTGTGAATTCTTCAAAGTAGCTAGCTAAATCTAAAATAAAAAATATATTCGTGTAATTTATTCTATTCACATAACTACAGGAATATTTGTTGTTTTGTTGCACTAATTCTCACCTGCGAGCCTATGATGAATTGTCGAGTCGACATCTTGTCATGTCGATGTCATCTTATTCTCACAGTGATCTGTCAAAAATCGGTAAGGTTGTCGACAACGAGAAATCATGACATGTCGATGTCGTCTCTTATGTCAACAACGGAATAATATCGACACGAAAAACATTCTCCTTGTCGACAACGTTCTCAATATTATGTCGACTAGATGTCGTCTCGACAGTTCATCATAGGTTCGCTGTGTATCATACACACTTCAATATTTGTCCTTATTACAAGATGTCTAAATTTGAATTTTGTATGACATCTGATTTACACACCAGTCGTTATATTACTATACTAATGAAAATAATTAGATGCGTACTTAAATTCGTGTTTTTTTTTTAAATTCAATTAAGGTTCTAGATGTTTCTAAAGGTCTCTGCCCAACGGTGGGACGAGTAAAGGCTGGTATGATACATTTTTATTCATACTATGACGGCATGAGTCAACATGTGTGTACTTAATCTTAGCTCGGAGCATTTTTTTTTTATAAATTCGATGATAAAATGATTAATTTTTTCATGTTTTTCCTTGTCTTAACCTTTATCTTATAAGTATTTTTGTTGTGTTGTGAAAGGTATATATTTACCTTATTTTTTACAATGTTTTATAATAGCGAACATTTACATAAATTGAAATGAAATAAGTTTAACATTTTCGTGAAATATTAAAATTTTCATATATTGGTTAAATATTACAATTGATTTGTTCGAATTGGTCTCGTCACTTCCCGCCTATTTGTGTTAAATTATTTAGCTTTAATGTGGAATTCATTTTGCCGATATTTTCAGTTGTCACACTCATGTAGGTACTTATCATGCATTTCACTTGACTGTAACACATAAAAATGTCGAAGACAAATAACATTTAAAATTATACCAACGAAAAAGCTAACCTTTTTAGCCTTTGTTTCATTCCAATGTGTTGTAACCGCTAAGGGCCACCCCACATCTCACGCCGACGCCGACGCGACGCTGGCGTTGGTGAGGCGTCGACGTTCGGGAGACGCTAGATGTGTGGTGGCCCTAAGGTATCAGAAGTTATTGTTTCTTTAAAAATTGTTCAAGTATCCAATTTAGTACTGACTCGTTTACAATCATTTTCCCAACGTTATCATCTAAAAGGCATTATGAAAATTTTATTGACAATGGAAAAATAATTTTAACGTTTTCTTATATATTTTTTCTGTTTATTAAACTTTACAAGGTTTAAGCTGCTGAGAATAAGTTTTTGTTATTGTAATGAATATATCGTCGTATAGTCTACATACAATGCCGCTACAGTTAATGTTAAGAATTACCGATTAAACATTTCCTTATAATATACATGTAAAACATTTTAGTATTTTTTTCGTTTGTTCCGTGTAGATAAACGAGATTAGATTAGTGGATATTAATTAAATTATATAAAGAAAACAAATCTAGGAACGACTATGTGTAAATGATTATGAAAATTTTGATCAATAACATCTTTTGAAATATTTTACACGGAACAAGCGTATTTTTGAAAAGTACTGCAATGTTATACGACTTCTAAAACAGCTCTTGTTTCCCCTTATTTTTAACACTAGAAACGGAATTTTAAAAATGTAAATAATTTGCTGCAGTAAAATTCGAACTAAGTAAGTCTATTCTAAAAAGTCTTGTAAAATAATATAAAATTTTGAACCTACTACATAACGGTTAATAAGTAGATATGCGAAATTTTGTATGATACTCTACGAGTTTAATACTTTGTATAAATATAAAATGTGAAAAATGCAAATTTGATGAGCGTATTTAAAAAAAAACTTACATTATTTATAATGCTTTTTGATGACAAACTTAGGATTGATCTCATTCGGAAAATAGATGGAATTTGCATTTTTCTCACATAAACGAGGCAGCTTACGTCTTCATGGGTTCTTTCTGAGCTGTTGTAGAGACCCCCATATTAATGTAAACTGGCCTTTATATAGCTGTCATGTGTTTTACTATCACTCAGCCTGACATGATATTTTGATAGTAAAGGACTTATGGTAGCTATGTAAGGATTATGAAACTTTTATGAATAAGGGGATAATATTGTATCAGTGAAGTAATGTAAGTTTCTAGTAGCGATCAAATTGTTCTAGATTGTAATGTAGAATAAGACGTAATCGAATGTTTATCCTTATTAAAGTATTGAAAAATGCGTTGTTTTTTATTTACTGTCCTTATGGTGATTCTGCGTTTCACTGCCCGTCCCTAGTTCTAAATTTAGAAGAAATAGCTACATCAAGAATTACGTTTTGATATTACGATACTATGTCAATGTGATGAACACGAGCATTTGAACCTAGTCTTGGATGTCTTATATGTATATCTGTTTATCTTTTGTCTACAACCTTGGTTTAGTTTCGTACTAAATCATAATCATGGGTGTGAGTTACCCATGAATTATTTAACATGGATAGAATTAAAATATTTAATTTAAGTGAAACTGCGGAGCGCGCATATAGCAATTGATAAATATTATTGCTCTTTTTTCGTAGAAATATGGAATTTTACAGTATAATAATCAAGACTTTAATCATACATAATATTGTCATGATCCCGCCATAGATAGTACTAAAGCGCGACTATCTCTGATTGCAATTAAGATACATCACTTCTATAATGAGATTACATTATAAATAAATTTAATTCAAATAAGCCCGCTAATGGACTTAAAGTTAGTATGCAGTAGGTATTTATGTAAGTACCTACCTGTTTTCTACAATATCTATTGAACCGTTATAGTCAAAAACCCAGTAGATGGACTACCTACTGCAGAATGAGGTCCAGGTGTCATGTTTCGCCAATGAGCGATAAGCTCCAAAGTAATTGGTTAATTAAATATCAACTGGACCTCATTCTACTAATCTATACTAATATTATAAAGCTGAAGAGTTTGTTTGTTTGAACGCGCTAATCTCAGGAACTACTGGTTCGAATTCAAAAATTCTTTTTTTGTTGGATAGACCATTTATCGAGGAAGGCCTTAGGCTATATAACATCACGCTGCGACCAATAGGAGCGAAGAAACAGTGGAAAATGTGTAAAAAACGGGAAAAATATGAAGTGACAGAAGACTTTGACAGATCTTTGACGAAACAATCGAACGGGCAGGACGACGTCTGCCGGGGCTGCTAGTTAAAGATATAATTAAGTATAGGTATTATGGGTCACTCCTACGAATATATTTAAATGCACGGAAAGATATGTAGAAGACCGGTATTGACCGGCATTCGAATAGGTAGGTACTTAATGCTCTAAAAGTAATGAACTGATAAGTGATAAAATTATATTAAAAGAGACCACTCGGTCTGTGACAAGGTGGGGGGAGGTATCAAAAATTCATGAAATTTGTATTACGTAAGTATATAGACGCTGGAATATAGACGCACGCACAGCCGTAACCGCTATCGCGCTAATGAGAAGTAGAAACGTAAAATTTCAACGGTTGTTCAATTAAAAATGCCGACGATCGCTAAGAAGAGATTTAAAAAAATACCCTTGAGGGATGAAATAGGTGCAAGTTGCAGGTTTGTATGGAAAAATCTTTAATTTAACAACGACTTAAAAACTTAAAATTCATTGAATACCTACGTGTAAAAAAATATCTATCTACGAACGAGCCATAGAGAATATGAATTGTAATATACAAAACAGATTTCATTCCACAAGACGTGAGAGCGTAGTCGGAAGTGTTAACGTTAGTAAAAAAAGTCTTACTAAGTATCACAACAAAAACTTAAATAAATAAGGCATTGTTTTTAAAATAAAAGACTGGCTTAGATGACGTCGTCGTATTAGAAACACCCGGTAGCACATAAATCATCTCCAATCTAAATCCAACGATTAATTTCGGATAAGTCGATCACGCAATCCCTGCCCGGAAAATATGGTCAGCATCAAAATGTCTACATTGTAAATTATCGATACTTAAGGCAGTATCATTTACTAGTATCACCTTTAAAATAAAATAACTTGATGAAATCCTGTAATTTCCAGAGGTAGAGGTAGCCTGGGTCATTTCAAGGCTCCATGTGCGTAAATCTTCGCCAGGCCATTGAATTATTAGTATTTGTTAGTAGGTACTAAACGAAGGACCTCGAAATAAAATAATCACTTTATTCTTAGTCCACTCATTCACACCTAATATTCTAGGCTCCCCATGAAAAACCTTTTTATATTCGAAACATAACACACCCATTAAATATATTACTTATGCGGCCAGCTTTCGCAATTTTGATTGCAACCTTTACAATACCTAGTTAGGTATCTACTATTGATAAGTAGGTAGGTAACTAGGTTCAAGGCCTCGCCACAGACCGCGTCCCGAAGAATCAAAAAAGCTTTAAAGGTCGTCTCATTTCATTTTTATTACGTTTTATCAAATGCTTACTTAACTATGTACCTGACCCATTTTAAAGGTCGTCTCATTTCATTTTTATTACGTTTTATCAAATGCTTACTTAACTATGTACCTGACCCATTTTAACCCTCTTTCTAAATGTAGCTTATTTTGATAAGCTGTGCAACTACGGAGTGGTGCTTTTTTAATTTTCAACATGAGAACTAGGTAGGTACATAGAGCTTACTCTGTATAGTATAGGCTGACTCTACATAATTTAAACATTTGCGTCAGTTACGTCAAAAATTGTGTAGGTAACTACGTGATTCTATGATTATTTTCTATTTTAATCAACTAATCAGTACTCAATCTTGTAATTAATTACCAGGTTGTTATGATAGGCAACTACTGAATAATTAAATTGTTTTGACTATTAATACATATATTATAAGGTACCTTCCAGAATATTTTTGATGATGTAGTCAAGTTCATAAATAAGTGTAGGTACTACCTACTTACCTACACCAAGAAATACGGAGATTGTTACCTACTGAGGCAATAAACTCAATATATATACGTAGGTATAGGTACTGTTATGTTTTTAAAACTAGGTACCTACCTTTTAGCCTGTCTACTTAATGGAGTTCATAATATATCTAAACCTATTATCAAGTAAGTAGTTACCTACGCCAAATGTCCGGAAGCCAAATGAATTGGTTTGCAGAGGCAGACTAAGAGTACCTAGCTACTTAGACATCAAGGGGTTGTGCGAATCCGGTAGCTGATAAGTAGGCTTTAATGAATAGTAGAATACCTTCTAGTAGACTATTTTTGTACTTTTTTTACCTTACATTTACGTACTTTTCCGCACAGTGGCTCAATAGATAATAAATTGTGACTTCGCTCATTATACAGGAAATATTGTATTAGCGTAATACTTATTTGTGTATTAGATTATGACGTCGAATACACCGATTAATTACGGACGTTGAGTTTTAGTATTACCTACTTATGTATTATCTTAATACTTCCATAGCAAATTTAAAAATATAATCATAGGCATTACAGTAGTTAGGTAGGTACATTAAAATGTCACGTAGGTAGGTAGGTAAATACCCTTCTCATAAGATGCGATATTTAAGAAATAAAATAATGGTAGGTAGGTATAATGAGTAGGTACCAATGCAAGAATAGGATGGTTGACCCTATAGTTGACCATGCACCGGTTGTTGACCACTTGTGACTTTGATTCTCAATAATAAGATTTACCGCCGGTAGCCGTTATTTTTAATGTTGGCTATAGGTTTTGACAGCTATATCGAATCAACCAATCACATCAACCGCTAGAAAAATATCCACAGATTAGCCAATAACTTCGTTTTACTTTTACTTGTCGCTGTTAGTTGTGCTTCAACCGCCATTGCAGTAAGGAACGTGCTTCGACAGGTAAGACTATTTTAATTGAATTTATGTGTTTTTTGTATAAATTTAGTTGTAATTGTTTGTTTTCCAAGTTATTTAATGGTTGTATTTAACGATTTCAATGTAATTTCAAGCGTATATTATTATATTTAATTTTTTTCAGGGCTGGTTAACTATAGGTAACTATTTTGTATGGATTTCCTAAGGTTGACCAGTTGGTCAACTATTGGCTCCTTGTACAACTTTATTTTCTGTCTTTTTTAGTTGTTTTTTTTCATAGCTATGGCATACTTAGATACCCCACTCACTATTTTATGGTTGATATTGCCTAGTTTTCAGTAGTTGACCAGTGGTTTGACATTGGTACTGCATACAAAAAATATTTTCCTAAGTTTGACCAAACAGGTTAAAAATAATTTTTGTTCCATTTGTTGTAGATTAACTACGCCGCCAAAAAAGTATTTTTCAAATACAAAGAAGATGTAGGTATAAAAAGCACTTGATGAAATACAGTCGGGATGCAAAATTAGAGAAACATATCGTAACCATTTTAACACCTGAGGAGGAACAATTGCTTTGCAGATGGATAAATGCGAAAAAAGGAATCCCTATTAAAAAAGAGCAGTTAGTAGATACAGAAACAAAAATAATTACAACAGACAATCGGCCGACGCCGTTCAAAGATGATATACCGAGAAGGAAATGGTTCGACAATTTCATGAAGAGAAACCCCGAAAATGCACAGCGACAAGCAGAAGTTTTCTTAGTTATTAATAAAGACGATTATAAAAAAGAAAAACCTTTTATTGTCTTATTTCTTATATTTAACTATCGTTTTTCAATTGGTCAACTTTTGGTACAAACCCTAACAACAACTGGGGCCGGTTGGTCAATCTAAGGTACATTCCAGAATTTAAACATTAAAAAAAATAATCAAAAAAACTATCTAGAATTAAGTGATTTCCTTTTGAACCATTACTTTTAATTACATAATGTAACAGATAAAAAATAATCTGATAATATAGGTTGATACTATTTTGCGTAACAACA
The DNA here is from genome assembly GCA_038024825.1 of Polylopha cassiicola. NCBI lineage: Eukaryota > Metazoa > Arthropoda > Insecta > Lepidoptera > Tortricidae > Polylopha > Polylopha cassiicola. The sequence goes on along the minus strand of CP149044.1, from coordinate 4,748,308 downwards.
CTTTAAAGTCAAAATTTCTCCTTAACTGGTTTGGGACCGGAGCACTCACCCTACCTTCACAAACTGCGCCAGACGTGAACACAAATGTGGATAAGTACGGTCATCATAAAATATTTAAATATATATACTGTTATACCTACATACATAAAGAAAAGGCACCTACAGTTTCATAATGCAACTGGGTAGGTACTTATTAGATATTCCTGACATATATAACTCTAACTCTAACTGTAACCCCGCGACCAATTCAGCTTATGAACTAAATTAAAAATTCAATAACCTATTTAAGATTAAGTACCGATCATTCATAGATTTATGATACTCAGCTAGCCTATTATGAACTGTCGACAATATGATGTCGACAAGCAAAAGGTTCATCGTTACAATATTTTTTGTTATCGACATGTAGAAATAAGAGACGACATCGACATGACAAGATTTCTCGTTGTCGACAGCGTTGATTTTTGACAGATCATTGCGAGAATAAGACGATATCGACATGACGAGATGTCGACTCGACAATTCATCATAGCCTCGCAGGTTTGTCTGCCAAAATCGAATCTGAAACCTCGCTTCAATCGTAAATTAGGTATCAATGTATCATGATGAAACAGCATGTGTATACTTGCCTACAAGTTAATACTTGCTGAATATTACAATTCCAATCATTATCTATGGTATGGATTGACTGTATATCCCAGCCTTAAACTTGGCAAAATCCAATGACAAAAGCCGTTGAACTTATCAGTTTTCATTAATTTCATTATCGATAGATAATTAATAATCCTTACGAAAATGTTCCTTATAGATAAATCTTACACCTATTCTATATACTACTTAAAAAATCCAACCATATCGTAGTGTACATTGGGTTGTTTTTTCAGTGTCATAATTTAATATGTAATACTTTGTAGAAGTTAATAAAAGGCGAAATAATTTGTGAATTTGCAGACAGTGTAAAACGGCTTGACTGTTTTCTGTCCGGTGATCCCAGCGTGTTTGTGTCCCAGTGTTGCAAGTGTTTTTGTTAGTGTTTATATAATACAACCATGATTGGTAAGTGTGATGAAAATTTATACCATACCTAACCATAAATAAACTCAATTCTCAATCATACAACTTAAGACGAGACTGATTATTCAAAGGTTAGACATATCTACCTATTACCCATAGGTAAGATCATTCTGGGATAAGTTCATCTTTGTATTTATCACTAAGCCAACAGATAGTCAATAAAAAACAAGTTGTAAAAAATAAATATAATAATAACTTATTCTTTTATTTTTACATCTATGCATTCTCCACCCTCTAGTTCCAAATCTTCTGGGGTGCTTTTACCTGGAAGAAACCAAAATGACAATTAATTATTATTAGCATTGTATTCATTTTAACTCTTTCTACATAAATAGTATAAATCTTTAGAGTTTTAAGATAGGTACTTTTAAGCAACAGTGTCTAGGATTTATATTTTAATTAATTAAATTTACTATTTATTACATTAAAATACCATTTCCATAAATGAGAGAAACTTGGTTGCTATTCTCACCTGTGATTACATCTCCATCAAATTCAAATTTCAACTTGTTCAGAGCAATTTCAAAATGTTCCGCACATCTCAACATTGCCACAGACATTTTATCATCTCGTTTAACAACAATCTCATACGGCTTTTTATGATTTTGACACTGAAATTTGAGCTTAATACCATCTTTGATTTCAATATCATTATCAATAACTTGTGCTTTAGACAAATTAGTAAAAGTTTCTGTTGTGATGCCAGCATCTATAAATTTTACAAAATTATATTCTATGGAATGTGGAGTATCCTCGGGTTTTATAATCTTATCATTGTACATGAGCAAAAGTTTGTCTTTGCTTACGCTTGCTTTATCCGAGAAGAAATCAAATATCTGTGCTAACTTCTGATATTTACGTATCATGAATTTAAAATATTCTGTGTTTTGCCAAATTACTTTAACAGATACCTCTTCATTGTCTTCAATGGATTCATTTAAATCCTCCTGTATTTCAATAATGTCAGTTTTCTTATTACTGAATAACTGTTGATTATCACAATGATCTGGGTACTCATCAGTGTTACCTACACTGTATGTAGGGAACATAGACTGTAGGACATTCATCATACCATCTGAAAATCCCATTGGGTTGCCCGAATTATTACTCCGTCGTTTTGCACCTCGTCCGCGGCTTTTTCCTCTCCCCCTACTTCTACCTCTGCCTCTGCCTTGTGGAGACGAATTCTGACTCTTATTAGAGGTACTGCCTTTTTTTCTGCGACTCGGAGGTAAAACAAACTCATTTTCATCAATACTACCTTCGCTTTTTCGCTTACTCGCTGAAGATCGTGTAGTTCGCGTTGTATGATTGGTACCACTCACTGAAGGCAAATCGACATCATCTAATTCAACAACTTCGTTAATCGCTGATACAGCTGATGTATTTTTCTTAGATTTACCTTTCACCTTCTTTTTATTTTTGTTAACTCCTTCAGTCGTCTTTAAAATTTCATCAAGTTCTGTCGAGTCGTTCAGAAAAATTGCGTTTTCGACCTTGTCTTCAGAGTAGTTTTGCTTCTTGGCTTCCAATGTATGTGCTATATTTCCAAAAATGTCTTCATCTGAATCTGATGAAGACATTATAAGAGATAGTATATTTAAAAAAGACACAAAATTAAAGATTTATCAATATGAATTAACGTCAACAACTGACATTACTAATTACTAACAAGCATACTTAAAAATGTCATGTGCGTTTTGTTGTAGATTCCTTATCCTTGTAACAAGAAAAAATTCGATAATAGTAGTAAATGTCTCAGATCACATGTAATTGTCGTCCGAGGCGAAGCCGAGGTTGACAAAAATGTGATCTGAGGCTTTTTTATTTTACTGGCAGAGGTCAGTATACTATTTTTCTGTTCGACGAAGCCAGAAAGCGGAAATTTTATTTAGCGCAGCGGCCACAAAGTTGGCGGTTTCTGGCCGGAGAACAGAAAAAGTGGTTTACATACATGTATCAAACACGTCGAATATTTAGGTTTTTATTAGTTATTATTATGTATTACGATACTTTATGTAGTTATAATAGATTACATAAATTTATCACAGTTTTACCCCAATAGCAATAATGAAACGCAAGTGCATTTTTTATTTTATTTTTTAATATAATTCTTTTTTATTCCAATTACGGTACGAAAATTCGTGGAATAAAACTGATTTTGTAACAATAAATGTCCATTTTAGAAAAAATATAATAACGGAGATATAGAATGGTGTGTCGTCAAAAACTAACAATTCTACCAATTTGGTAGGTACGGAATGTCCTTGGTAGAAATCGTTCCTGCATATACATAATTATTTATATATGAGGGATTATTTTCTGCGAAACTGTCTTTCCAGGAATATCTAATGTTTGTGTATTAATGTTAATGTTAGCAAAATTAGCAAAATGGGCTCAAGTAAATTGTCTTGTTCTTAATCCTAAAAAGTCAAAGTTTCTCATTATGGGCTCGAAATCACAAATAAAAAAACTAGAATCTAAACAACCTCAAATTATATTAGGCACGGAGAAAATTGAACGAGTCATTGAGGCACGTAATTTGGGTGTTCTTATGGACGGTGAATTGCGGTTCGAGTCACACATTTTGGATGTTGTTCGTAAATGTTTTTATCGTTTAAAAGTTTTATATAAAGTTCGCGAATACTTAAGTACTCAGTTGCGCATAAATCTTGTTGATTCGCTGGTCCTTTCCAAACTGAATTATGCTGACACAGTGTTCGGTCCCAGACTATTGTCTAGAACAAAGTGTCAAATCCAAAGAGTGCAGAACGCCTGCGGCAGGTTCATCTTTAATATTCCTCCTAGGAATCATATATCGCCCCATCTTAACAATGCAAATATACTGAACATGGCATCAAGACGTTATCTTCACTTGGCTACCCTTCTCTTTGGCGTTGTAAAGTATCAGTGTCCCTCGTACCTCTCTGACAAACTAAAATGGTCTACTCGGACCCGACTTTGTCGGCTTCTAGTTCCTCCTCATAAAACGGCCGCTTTTAGGGGTAGTTTTAAGTATGCCGCCACCAAAATATGGAATAATCTTCCACCGCCCACAAGAGATTATACGGTAGCAAAATATAAATTGTATTTAAAATCGAAATTACTCGATCTTCAGTGTGACGGCATACAAGACCATCTTATGTAAAGTTTTTGAGGTACTTAAATAAATATTAAATGACATGATATCGAGTGTACCCATGTAGCTTACCTGTAAGTCTGTTGTTAGTATTGTATTCTGTTTTTGTTTTTTTTTTAATTCTTTAAGATACCGACAGTGCAAGATATTATGTTGTAACTCTCGGGTCCAGCTGAAAAACAGCGCTGTGACTATAAGTTGCAGCATTATGCTGAGCTGGTCGCCCTTTTGGTGCTGTCCTATTCACATCTCTTACAATGTCGACAGTATCTACGTCTTTTCTTTGTATGTATTGAAAGATGTACCTATGTTTGTTTTATAGCACTAAATAAACGTTTCTTATTCTTATTCTTATTCTTATTCTAATGTTATTACCGTCTAAGTAATTTGTATAAATATTATCTATTAGGTAGACGTAGTCTGCGATATAAAGTTAATTTACTCTACGTCATTTGATTTGTATTACCTGCTTCCTTATCTTAATTACGTATAATCCGAATTGATTTGGGATTAAAAAATAATTTAAAGCATGATCGATCTATTTGCTAAATTCGAATAAAAATATGAGTAATCCGAAATATTTTTTCCGTTAGGAGCATTAATTCTAAGAACTGAGTCATAAGATACCTAATTAATTAAGCTAATTACCTCACTACTAGGCTCTTGGTATATAGGTACTCACTCTGTAGGCATTTTTTTTCGTATTTGAAACATTATCTAAAGAAACATAGTGTAAGTACTTAGGTACCTAAACCAGCATTCAATCACATTCATAAATTGTTTAATTCAGTACCTAAACCTAAATTTGTACTTATATTATATATAGGTAATGCTTAGAGCAGGTATATATTATGCTCTAGGGTATATGTAACGTACCTGTTACCTACATAATATATTCCTGTAAACAATCCTGTTTATCGAGGGACTATATCTTTCACAAAAACAGAGTTTGTGTTAATATAGGTAAATAATAAAATGCTTAATATATAATAATATAATTGGTGTTTTGTTCACAGCCAGAAGCTTAACCATTTTTTTGTGCCTGGGAGCTGCCCTAGCATACAAACCCTTCGAGGGCGTTGACCCCAACAGCCTCCAATGTGACAGCGAAGGACTTGTAAGTACCTGGTCTATATACATATAGACTACTATATAATATGTATACTATATTATATATAGACTAAGCTAACGCCATAATTGGCGATTGCTTTTTTGTTATTGCGAAGTTTAATAACTTTTTTTTTATTTCAGGTGTTCCTCCTTTTGCCTCACTTTGAAGAATGTGATAAATTCTACATGTGCGTGCACGGAGAAGAAAAGGAATTCCAGTGCCCCGCAGGCACCATCTTTGATTTTGAGCTACAGGTCAAATACTTTCTTATTAGCTTGGTTATAATATCCATAACAGAGGTTCAGCATACTTAAACCATTATCACGGATCATAACACAACAACAAAAAAATACAGTAAAAGTATCTACAGAAGTTATATCAGAAAGTATGTATGACACTATCCTATAGAAGCAAAAGGATTATAGTAATTACGTGTCATCATCACCCGCTGAACTATCTGTGAACCATCACCGGCCACTTGGAGTCAATGAGCTAAATCTTGTTTTCTAAAAAGAATATTAAAGGAGGTCGGGGATTTTTAATAAGTTTAATGCAATAAATCCTTATTTACATTCAGGGTTGCGATTGGTCGTGGGCAACTACTTGCCAACTTCGTGGGTCGGACCTTGAAGGTTCTGGTTACGGAGAAGAGTTCTTGTCTGAAGACTCTATCAAGACAGCAGATGCTCAGCTCGGTAAGAAATGAAGGGTCATAAAGAAATTAATTGAATGGGCTTAATGATAGGCGCTCTAGGAGAAACTAGATTGTGGTCAATCAACATGGACATGAGCGCAATTTTAATGCATAAATAAACATACCTTTTTACCACGAAATCGCGCTTCGCTTTAGTAGGTATGCTACCCGGATGAAATTATCACATTATAAAAACTGCTTTCGTTTGAACAGCCAGTGTCCAGACCTTGCCATACATATATCTAAATATATATTTAATAAATATTGATTAAGTTTTACTATCTATTTCAATTCCATAGGCCTGGGACGCATTCATTTCTTAAGTCATAAATAATTGTTTTCTCAGTAAATATGTTCCGTATGTTCTACAGGACACTTTGATTTGAATGCTGAAGAGGTCCCTAAGGTGGAGCGTCTGCAGAATTTCAATGCCGTCATGAACTGCGCCAACGCTGAATCCGCGTCCAGGCACTTGCCTTACAGGTAATTTAAACATAATAGGTATATAATTTACATAAGTTTATATATCCATGGCGTAGGTATGTTTATAGGGTTTCGTACACCCAAATAAAACGTTGTAAGGTTAAGATAACGTTGGTTTCTTATTTACAGAAAAATAATAAAATGTAGGCACTTACTTGGTAACATTAAAAAAACTGGGACACAATTGGACAATTTAAACAGGCTCTAACCTAATAATTTTATATGTTTCAGAGGTGACTGTCAGCGCTTCTGGCGTTGTGAAAACGGCGCACCTCAAGCGGCGTACTGCTCAGACGGCCTCTTCTTCAACGAGCGTACCCAGCAGTGCGATTTCGAAGCTAACGCCAAATGCGTAGACCAACAAGTTAATGAACTAGGCGGAGAATTCATCGAGTACAATTAATAACATTTTATACTAGGAAACTATGAGGCAATGAAATCGGACAATTTGTGTCATCTTGCTACTTTTATTCAAACATGCTGGAAAAACTACAGTTAACAGTAAACCTATTTTATACCCACAATTTTACCAAATAAACTGGGTATCGGTACCAATATGACATAAATGGTAGCCAATTATTACTATGCTACGTTCTTTTAGTCTCTTAATTAAAAAACAGATTATGTGTATTAGGAGCAATCTCTAACTAGATACTTAAAATTTTGTATGATATTTATGTACATTTTGTCTCTGCAACTTATCATACAATTTCTATTTAGGCGTTGTTACAATTTAAGTATATAGTTAGGTAAAAGTTATTATGATTTCGCTTACGAATTATTCTCAAAGGATTCAATTTTATATTCAGTTATGCTGATTAATTTTGTATTTTTGATGAATATTTACAATTTGTCGTAATCATTTAGGTAGTAAGATTATGTGTTGCTAAATATATATTATGCAGTGCTGGTTTCACTTCATGTTATTTTATGTACCTACTTAAAATAAAACATGTAAAAATATTGTTTGCTTTTGTTGATTGCCCCTAATTTTAAAAAATAAAGTGCAAAAGTATGGTTGCTTTTTAATTAACTTACTTTAGATGTAGTACTTTAAATCTAAATTTTATAAATTTTGAATCATTCCTGCTTTGTTACCAGTTACAATGTGACAACAAATAGTAGAAAAAAAAACCCGCGACTGGCAACACTGAGTACATCTGAAATTGTTTTGTTTACGTGTGTTTACTGTTGTTTAATGATAATCAAACGAAGCACACAAAGACTAAACGAGTCAAGACATTAAATTTAAGTTATAAAAGTGGCTAATAGATTTCTAAAAGTGGAATATGAGTGGACATAGCAGGTAAAATAAGTTTCAAGTTACGATTATTACAATCTAAGCAATTGTAGAGTTCTACATGTGGAATTCCGAACGCCATATTATATTACTACTGACGAGCAAAGAGCGATCAGATGCAAGTTTCAATAATATATTTCTTTATTATTATTACTGATTTTACATATTTGAGCTTAGAAAACCCTTTACGGAAATTTGTTTGAAAGCCTAGACAATGGAAATGTTTGTAGAACAAAAGGGCTTCAGGTAATTGTGTAATATCTAGAATATTTCTTACGCGATAAAAACAAAAAAATAGTTTAATCTATGTAGGTACATAAAAGGTAATAAACCAACATCTTAATATGATTTTTATATGCACAAAGGGTATAGTATAGGTATTAATAAATGAAGTATTATAAAGTATGTGTTCTTTTATAATTATTTTTTTTAGATGATCTTAAATACGTGGCCTACAACACAAAGGGACCACAGATTTTTATCCATTTCTAAAAAGTCCCTTCTCAATAATATAATGTTATGGTAATCACTGTAATCACATTTAAATAAAATACCACAAAAACATAGAGAACAAAATATCTTACAACCAGTACCAACTAATTGATTATTGATTATTCTTGAAGTGTTAGTATGAAAACATGGCCTAGAGTGGCCTAGACTAATACTACTTATTTAAATCAATTTCCAAAAAGTCCCTTATATATATAATAGGTGATTACCTATTACATATATTGTAATCAGGCTTAAGTAAAATGCCATAAAAACATACTTACAGAGAAAAAAAATGTCTTACAATTAGTACTAATTGATTATTGATTATTCTAGAGATGAAGGGTTACCAGAGCAAAGTGACGAAGACGAGGCACCAGTGAAAAAAAAGAAAAGTGAACATACAGAGACAAGTCAGGTACAATAATACAAACTAAAAATGTAAAAGTATTTTTGTGACACTGAAGGGGTTGTAATTTTTCTATAAATCTGGTTATAATACATATACGTAATTTGTTTATTTAGGTCAATTACTTGCTTCAGCATTGGAACGATACATTAAACTTGGAATGATACAGAGCAGATTAGCATGGCCCCTGCTCAATGATGACACACAAAATCGTAAAGTGTTCCACATTTTTGTGTGTTGCGGATTAATTTGTTGTTTGAATATCACTTAAAATAAATAAATTGAATTAATTAACAGATGATTAATGAAAATAGCAACTTATGAAAATCGGTTTAGCCATATAATAGTTATTGGGGGTGAAGGAACAAATATAGTGGGGTATCAGATAAAAGAGAATCACATCGGCATTACATCATTTAATGTAGTAAGCTGAAATATGCACAGTTTTGCATAGAAGTGTTCCGTTTTCGGAAAATGGGACAATATTGCGTCCCAAAAATTATTATGGGAACACCGGGACTCGTAAGAACAAAAAAGGCAGTCCCATTCAAAACAGTATGTCTGGTCGCGTTATATATACATCTTACTTTAATCAGGTCTTCACACTGTCTTATGACGAGTTTATCCAACCTGGTCCGTCTTGTTCAGGTTACGGAAGTGGGCTAAAAAACACCGTAAGTTAATTTCCTTTCTATAGCTTACTCACCTTAAATTAGATTCATATTTTACTGTGATTGTTCCACCAGGAGTCAGACAAGTATGAATACAAATGGACGATACTGGATGTCCTCAACATGGACTGCTGGAGATATATCCTGGAATATGTGGAACTGGGAACTGTTATTGCTTCCGAGAGAGTTAGCAGACGATGGCAGAGTATTGTTCTTCAATACATACGAAGTAATTGTATACTTTACTTATGTGAATCCAAATTTTAATATCATGTTCTTTGGCGAATTTTTTTGGATGGCCGTTTAAACTTCAAAACATCTAGTTAGTAGTCTGTTAATTTTTTTTCATTCCAATCTATACTTCTGTACTAATATTATAAAGATGAAAGATTTGTATTTTTGTTTGTAACGAATAAACTCAAAAAGTACTGGATCGATTTTAATAATTCTTTCACTGTTGGGAAGCTACGTTCACCATGAGTAACATAGGCTATAGAATATTTTGAAAAAAATTAGGGATCCGTGCGAAGCCGTGGCGAACCGCTCTAATATAATAAAGAGGAAAAGTTTGTTTCTTTGTTTGTTTTGATTGAATAGGCTCCTAAACGAGTGGACCGATTTGAAAAATTCTTTCACTGTTGGAAAGCTACACTATTCCCGAGTGACATAGGCTATAAAAAAAAGGGATCCGGGCGAAGCTTTGGCGGGCCGCTAGTGTGTAACCGCGAAGGCATAAATTAATACAATTCATTTCAATTGTCAGCTATCACCGGTGTTGACATCAACATGAGGATCCGTGATCCGGACGTGACGCTGCGGTACCGCCCGCGCCCCCTGGACGTGTTGCAGAGGTGCATGAAGCCCCTCCTGATAAAGCTGGGTCCGGCCGTCACCAGCGTGGCCATAGTACACTCACACTGCTCGGACGTGGTCGCGGAATACTGCCCTAACGTTGAGGAAATTATAGTAAGCACTAATTTTATTATGCCTTCTCGGTTGGTATTGGTATTGGTGGTGGGCTCGTTTTCCGCACTTGATCCGCAGGTCGAGACCAAGGCTCAGTGGCGGATTTACAAATTTGCCGCCAGTAGGCTACATATTCAATTTTTGCCGCCCCTATTGACCTCATACGCTAGTTTAGTTCACAATCATAATATACGTATTTAATTTAATAAATGGGTCAAAGTTCTTTGTGTAGGTATATAATTTTCTTTTATTTCTGTAAGACAAAATAAAATATTTGGGCCAAATTTGCCGCCCCCTAAAATCTGCCGCCCTAGGCTCCAGCCTACTCAGCCTGCTAGTAAATCCGCCACTGCCAAGGCTTGCCTTCGCGGTTATTAAACATTGGAATGAAACAACTGTAGACGGATTAAACTAGTGTTATTTTGTTGATGTTTCGGAGCCTTTACATATTTCATAATCGTTTTGTCATTTTCAGCTTAGTCGTGCTACGCTACGATTACGGAATCTGTAGATCCAAAACGTCAGCCAATAAAATAAAATACGCGGGTTAAATCCGTTTAAAGTTGTTTCCTTCCAATGTATAGTGAGGATTTTACGCCCTTCAATTGCTGTAATCCCTAGTTCAGTGGCTCTTAACCTTTTTAAGTCCGTAACCCCTATGACCTAAACTAAGACAATGATAATTTCTGATGCCTGCGCGGTTATTACACATTGGAATGAAACAACTATTAACGTTAGACTATTGTCAGCTCAGGCGTGCTATGATTATAAAAACTGTAAAGAATCCGAAACGTCATTAAATAAAATAAAATAAAAATACGTGAATTAAATCCGTTTAAAGTTGTTTCATTCCAATATCTAAACTAAGACGTTTAGTCTTATCACTTGTAAATACCGCGTTCGTGACAACTACCAGCTGATCGTTACCGCGAAATACGAATTTTAATAACTCCATCCATTATATCCATTTTGTAATTACTCCTAAATTAAGAACCGAGGCCGTACTTTATAAAATAAAGAGCGACTCGCTCTTGGCCGGGTTTATATAGGTACTTCAATTGTTTAAAGCAATGTTATTAGTTTGCAGATACTTTTACTACCGGTCTCCCGATTGTCGTGGAAAGTTGCAAGAAACTGAAGTCCATTCGTATTGCAAACGATGTTACAATGGTGAGCACTATAACTACTTTTTTAAGAATATTAATACAAATATCTATACTCTATACTAATATTATAAAGAGGAAAGGTTTGTTTGTTTGCTTGTTTGGATTGAATAGGCTCCAAAACGGCTGGACCGATTTGAAAAATTATTTCACTGTTGGGAAGCTACCACCCTCAGTGGCATAGGCTATAGAATATTTTGAAAAAAAATAAATAGGGATCCGTGCGAAGCCGAAGCGCACCGCTAGTATTAATATAAAAATAATACCCGAACTTGACACCAGCTTCATTCTAACGAATAAAATGGAACCCGAAGTACTTGATTTCATCCACCATCTCCCCTATAATCTAGAGATGCATACTGCAAAGTATTTCTATTCATATATATATATTTAACTTGTATAATATATTTTTTTAGTTGCCGAGCGTAAACAAGGACGAAGTGATAAGTGAGATTTTCAATATAAGCGATCGCATCGATGAGTTTAAAATCACAAACAGCCGCAACATAAATGGGACGTTTCTCGCCAGTTTGGGTTCGACTAAACTCAGAAGGCTCGATTTTAGTATGAGCGATGTAGAGTTTGACAAGATGTTGTCTTCCGTGCACAACTTGCAGCACCTGACTGTTCTGAAGCTGGACGGCAATCCGCTGGAAGTGTTGGGAAGGATCCATTTGCTGCTGAAAGATTTGGTGAATTTGGAGCATCTATCGCTTTGCCAGTATGGTGATATTAAGAGTAACACTTGGAGAGGGAACCTGATATATGGTGTGCAAAAGCTATCCCGGTTGAAGCATCTGTACCTGACTGACAACCTTAACGTCACCGATGCTCTCTTGAAGGCCGTGGGTGATACTTGCAGAGAACTTAACACTCTGAATATTGGTTTACAATACAAGGACGGACCTGGTCTAGGTATAACTATTTATTATCACTACTTATAAAACAAAGTCGCTTATCGTTGTGTGGCTGTCCCTGCGCTTGCTTAGATCTTAAATGCGGTATCTGAATGGATAATCATTCGAGAGGAAGGTCTATATGTTAAGTAGGTATATATAATAATATATGTGTGTTGTATTTTTATAAGTTTTTAGTATATCATGTTACATAAGAGGACCCAGGTTCTGTTCCACCATCCTATTTCTGAACTAGACATATCCTACTCTAATTCTGACTCTATTATTTATTATTATTTTTGCAATTATTCATGAAAAAACCGTAATGATACAATTAAGTTTGACTATTCTTGCTTATTTTAAAAAGTACTGTTTTTGAATTGTTGAATTCAACAAGATAAAATATGCTTAAACATTCGATAAGTACATTGGAATGAAACAACTGTTAACGGATTTAACTCTTGTATTTTTTATTTTATTTTATTAGCTGACGTTTAGGATTCTTTACAGTTTCCATAATTCCATAATTCTTTAGCGTTAGACTATTGTCAGCTCAGTCGTGCTACGATTATGGAAACTGTAAAGAATCCGAAACGTCAGCCAACAAAATAAAATAAAAAATACGCGAGTTAAATCCGTTAACAGTTGTTTCATTTCAATGTGTAATAACCGCGAAGGCGTCAGAAATTATTATTCGATAAGTACATAATTTGTGAACCCCGCCCTGACCTTCATATGTCACGCAGTGTACACGCTAGTGACCGACACGGGCTTGATAACGTTGTGCCGCGGCTGCCCGCGGCTGACGCACCTGGTGCTGAACAGGCGCACACGATTGACGGACGCGAGTCTTCTCGTGCTCGCCTTCAGCTGCCCGGACCTGGTCAGCCTCGCCTTACAGGACACCGCCGTCACCGACCACGGCGTCATGTCGTGCATAAAGAACTGCGACAAGCTCACGGTAAGATGCCGTCCATTAATCACGTGAGCCTCCGTTAGGGGGGGGAGGTCGGCAAATATCACGTAATATCACAAGAGGGCCGGGGGGTGTAGTAAGATATCACCTTGTATATACCGCACACCTAGATCTAAAGGGATCTAACTCAAAAACCGGAAGATTTGAGTTATGCACACCATCGGATTCCTTACATCAAAACCCATTTACCACTAAAACAGATTTAAACTAACTCTGCTAGAAATTATTAAATTATAACTCTGCTAGCTTCATTATAAAAAGCATAAATCCATACAGAAAACTCATGCGTGCATATGGATAGGTTAATCAGTTTTTCGCCTCTCCTGAAAAAGTTCCTTTTTTGAGTTAGCTCTCTTTAGATCTAGGTGTGCGATATATGTATATATTTATTCGTCAAACGCGCGATTTTCAAACCGAAAAGCGGCGTGTAGTGTGACCATGAATCGCCCGTGTATACTTTAATACCTCTATTTAAAAGATAACATTTTAAAATTAAAAATACGAAAAGCTGTAAGTAGCTTCGTCACGGTATTTTTTTATGTTGTTTTATATTTCAGTATGTGGACGTGGTGCAATGCAGGCGGATATCTCGCGAACTAGCGAATCGCACTGAAAGGCTTCTATTTACCAGCACGAAATACAGACCGCCCATCAAGCTGAAGACTGACTATGTACACAGGAACAATAATGTAAACATTTATGATTCTTTCGCGGTTGTCGCTTACTAGCTTTTGTCCGTGACTCTGTCTGCGTGGAATTAGTAATTACGGCAAGTAACGGTAGCCTTCCATTCTCAGGCTCTAGAGTCTAGACTATCTGTATACCAAATTTCATTTGAATCGGTTCAATAGTTTTAACGTGAAAGCGAGACAGACTGAGTTACTTTCGCATTTATAATATTAGTTAGGATTGGAATTAAACAATTAGGTATAACGGATTTTTATACTTCACTGTTGGACTATGAGGCTGTTCAAGTATTACGTAAACACGATGTAGGGGCGGGGGGGTCTATGTATTGCTTATTTTGGATGACATGGGGGGTAGGGGAGTCTAGATGATGATTACGTCATACGTCGGTAGTAAAATTACTTTTTTACACGAATGGCAACCCTCACATTGTCTTTGCTTGAAAACGAGACTGAGCAGCAAACATCCAATGTCATCGAAAACTTAGAATCATGGATTCGGGTTTCACGGACTAAAGACTGTTAATTTGAATTTAATATGTGTACCAAAAATTTAAAATAATTTTGTTATTGGAATGAAACAACTATTAACGGATTTAACTCGCGTATTTTTATTTTATTTTATTTGCTGACGTTTCGGATTCTTTACAGTTTCCATAATCGTAGCACGACTGAGCTGACAATAGTCTAACGCTAAAGTTAGCAAATAAAATAAAATAAAAATACGCGAGTTAAATCCGTTAATAGTTGTTTCATTCCAATGTGTAATAACCGCGAAGGCATCAGAAATTATTAATTTTGTTATGTTCGTAAGACTATAATATATTTGTAACTTACTGTACGTTGAAAATCGTATCAGTAAAATCTAATCTCCATAGTAAATCTTTTTTCTTTTTTTTAAAATTATAATTATAATATTTGAAAAACAATACATTCATATAGAAAAATATTTACGTAAGCATAGGGGCAGGGGGTAAGAGCTTTGCTCACTTTTGCTGACAAGGGGGATGGGGGGGTAATAATTGTAATAAATCTGCTTACGTAATACTTGAACGTCAGCTCGTTCGGCTACGAATATTAGAACTGTAAAATTTTCGAAACGTCAGCAAATCAAATAAAATACACGAGTTTATTCCGGTATAATTATTTCAATTCAATTTGCCTCGTTGTAGTGATTTGATCAAGAGTTGATTTTCGATCTTTTTTTTCCAGCCGCAGCATTGTGTCTACGTATAAACCGACAAGTAATGAACGTTAGAAGAAGTGTGGGAAATGTATTGGTAACTATAGTAATATTTTATGCATAACCTTGAATGTTTATAGACTAACTCGGTTCTTAACCTTTTTTGGTCCGTTACTCTTATGACCTAACTAGGGTCACTGATTTCACCCCTCCTCTCAAAGACGAGCTTGCGCGCTAATCGGCGGTACGCTGTGTTCAGACTTGTCACATTGGGTACGTTCCACTTAACGCTCGCAACGCCGTCGACCACGACCGCTGAAATTGCCGTTCCACTAACGAGAAAACACCGCGGGCGTTGTAAGCGAATGTTTATAGGTGGAACGCACATCCTGAGCGACGAAAGCCCACTCTGACCCACCAATATTTTGTGGGCGAAGTGGGCGCGATGTGGTCGCGAACAGTGACGTCATCTATGACGTCGAGCCATCGCTCGCAACGACCACGGGCGTTAAGTGGAACGATACAGAGGGTGTCACGAGCGTTGCGGGCGCTTAGTGGAACGCACCCATTGAAGATCGGCGTTTAAGACAACTAAAGGACGGTCGCGGAACACTGCGAAAAACGGTCGTTGCCCTTTTTCTAATAGTGCTTAAGGTGACTGCGAGCGTGAGGGCACTATTACTACGTGCGCGCGACAGAGACAAATAAAAAAAGGGCAACGTCCGTTTTTCGCTATGCTCCGCGAGCATACTAGCTGTTGGTTATATAAGTTTTACCCGCGGGGGTATTTACCCCCAGGTTAAGAACCTAGAGTCTAACTTGTTCACTCTGAACATGGTCTGAACCATGCGCAATGCAACTTCATATCGGACTATAATCTGCTTTCAATTGGTATCGGCTTTTTTTATATATTAGTATATGAACTAATTAGTATTCGTATATTCATTTATGTCATTTATGAATAGTATAAAATGTCCTAGGGACCGTTCAAGTATGACGTAAACAGATTGATTGCAATTATTTACCCCCCATGTCCCCTTTGTCAGTAAAAGTATACTAGGTAAATCTCTTAGCAGGAGTTAAACTTATAATTCTAATAAAATAGGACCTTAAAGCACATAATATTAATTTCAAACTTCAATGGGACTGAAATGAAACGAATTCTCGAAATTTCTTTCACAAATTTGGATTAGTGAATAGCAGTTATTTCTCTACTTTCGCTTCTAAGTCATTTGTGTAAAAAAATCAATAACTACTGCTTACGTAGTCACCTCCCCATGTCATAAAAAAAAGCAAAGTAAGGCCCCCGCCCCCCTATAGTGCTTACGTAATACTTGAACTGTCCCCTAATGATAATTATTATTTTTAAATATTCACGCAAATTATTAGCGACTTTAATTTATAAGCGTAATAAGGGGCAAACTTGCTCGCACTGAACTGCTTTCTTAAAATAATGAATAATGATAATTAATTACCCGTGTGTTTTACCTAATGTGTGTTTTGTGTATTGTAAGCTAGATGTTCCCACCGGATTCACTCGTGTTTTCACCTTTGAATCAAAAATACCTTGCGGGTAGATTTTTTTTTAACAATTAGTGTAAGTTAGTATAATTTGCTGCTGAAATATGCAGACGTATTTTATAATAAAAAATTTCGTAAAATGGAATCAGTAGTTCCAAAGACTAACTACCTCATAATAATAAGTTTTTTTTTTAATATATTATATTAATGTTGTTTTAAGTTTACTTATTCTTGTTTATCATTTATCCTAAACTGAAAACAACATTGCTTTTTTTTGAATAAAAATGTGACTTTATATTAATTTTATATTTAGTATAAATTTGTGGTTTTGAAGTAGGTAATTTTTTTTATATATTTATCAACAAATTTTAATCTTTGTGTGTTTTTGATATATACGTGGTTATTGCATATTGGAATAAAACAATTATAACTCGCGTATTTTATTAGCTGGCGAAAGCCGCGGGCAGAAGTTAGTTCGTTGTAATTGTTTCATTCCAATTTATGTTTCTTTTGAGATTAATCGAGTACAATTTTTTATACAATTTACAATTAGGTAAGTATAGCAAATGTAGCTTAGTATTGACCAGGGGGCGTAGACAAGGTGCCAACGTTCAACGTTAACGTTAAACGAAACGACCAAAATGTATGGGATATGGTATCCGTGAACATTTGTGACGTACGTGACAGTCGTTCGCGGATGTCAAATCCCATACATTTTGGTGCCAACGATCAACGTTAACGCTGAACTTGTCTATGCCTCCAGGGGTGCTGTCAAAGGCCCCAGACATTCGTATGTCATTGTCATTTTTATGTCATTGTATTGTCTAGAGCCTATGTTTTGTAATCGATTTATAATGCACCTCAAAATATAAGAATGATTAGTAAATAAATAGAAACTTGTAGCCACCCAAGTCTTTTTTATTTTTACGAAATCCTAAGGTTTTGCTTGTATATTACCACGCAAAACGGAGGAGGTGTGAAAATAGGTATGCAATATTACATTTGGGGGTATGAAAAATAGATATTGGCCGATTCTCAGATCTACCCAATTTGCACAAAAAAAATCATAAAATCAGTTCAGACGTTTCGGAAAAGAAGTTACCTATAGCTACGAACACTGCGACATGAGAACTTATATAACTATTAGAGACATGTACCTACTGGTTATAGATATACAAATGTACATAAATAACTACAACGACGGATGATGAAAAGTACCTAATGATCAAGAAAGTGCTTACAAGTTTAATGTTGTTTTATAAGGTTAATAATCAATGAACATGTAGTAACAACATTATTGTATTATTCTTTTGACATTTCTTCGACTTTTTGGATATAATTATCGAGGAATTATTTAAATATCGATACACCATTTCCAAGTCACTATGGTTTCTCGATCTCGAATGCTTGTTTTTGTTCTGGCGTCACAGGCTCAGCGTTTTGTATTGTTGCGTGGCGGCGAAAAGTTTAAAGTTTTATTTGAATTTGCAATAAGAGTGAAATAATCAAATTATTGTTTCTTAGGCCTGAAAGGGTTGGGTTCAGGCACGGCTCGCTGTTCAAAGGGGTAGTAGGGGTGATCCTGCCAGAAGCTCGGCCACACCACGCGGTAGTTCTTGTTGAATAACTCTGGAAAATTAAGTAGAATAAGGGAAATACATTTTACTGTCCACATGCCAATAACCTATTAAAAAGAAAGAGAATTTTAGGGCCGATCCAGCTTTGTAGTTAGGGTGTAGGGGGTCAAAAGATAGTACCTAATTGTATCAAAAGCAATAAGTAGGTAATATTTGAAACGTATCTACTGCTACCCAAGGGCCCTGAGGCGGGCGTCAGAGAAGGGTTTTTTCAACCTTGTACGCGTGTTTTTGTTAATAGTAACTTTGGCACATAGATAAGTGCACCTAGAATAGTGAATAGCTTATAGCAAACAAACGAAACGAATGAAAATTTGTTTCGAATTGACGTACACGAACTAAAACTGACCAAGTGACGTTTCGACACTTGTCTAGGGGACCGGGGGCGGATCTAGTTTTGAAGTCAGGGGAGGGGTCACATGCTATCCATGTCAATAATATATCTACGGATCCGTCCTTGAGGAGTACTTGAGTAAGCACGGGCGACGAAGGGTCGTATTGTAAGAGCCCCCGCAAACCACAAACTTTCTATCGGCCGATAGTTTGGTTAGTATGAAGATGTATGCAAGCATACTACAACGATTTATACTACATACTACAGCCCAACCCGACCAACTATCGGCCGATAGAATGTTTACCTATAGTTTGCGGGGGCTCTAAGTGTTTAGTACCTATTTAGTACTTACCTAATGTGTCCATTTCAGACGGTGTGAGCTCGAAGTCAAATATGTCTATGTTCTGCTCTATTCTGTGTTTGTGCACTGATTTCGGTATCGGTATGGCGCCTTTTTGAACCTGAATATTGTAAAGTTAAACTTATTTAAAACTGTTCATTTCTATATTTAGTATAGCGATAGATATCATTTCTGATTTGGCGAAGTCTCATTGGAGTTAAATAACTATAATGGATTTAATTCGCGTATTTTTTGCAGCTGTTTTGGACTGGCGGTCAGAAATTAAAATAAAATACTCTAGTTATATCCGTATAGTTGTTTCATTTTAAAATGAAATCTATCGTCTAAAAAAAATGTAGACCGTACAATTGAAAAGCTCAAGCTTTTTATAGGTAGGTACCTACATAGCTCGTATTTAATACAAGAATCATGACTCAATAATAATATCTGTCAAAAGACACCTTTCGAAGACTTGATAATAATTTTCACGTCGAGTTGGTTTTGTGTGTATGTCTGCAACATCATACCCATCATATACATACACATTTGTGTGTATGTCTGCAACATCATACATACATATGAATTACTAAAGGTAAGGTACTCACCACGTATTTAAGTACAATTTGAGCTGTAGTCTTATTATATTTCTCGGCCAGGGCTCTCAAAGTGGGGTCTCCAGCGCGCGGGGGCGGCGCCTCGTTCCCGGCGTCGAACAATGACCCAAAAGGCGTATACGCCATCACTGTGATGTTGTGACGTTTACAGAACTCCGTGAGACGGGCTTGTATTAGGTTTATGTTTAACTGAAAAGATTTTGGTCCTTCTTAACGATACATGGGTATCAAATTAGGAGCTTAAACTAAAAACTACTTTGAAAGTGATAAGAGAAATATTGAAAAGGTATATAGTCAGGAGTATCACAAATCACTACAAAATCATATCATATTAGGTACCTACTGATAAAAAAGGTAAAAAGAGACTAAATCCTATTTATAAACTAATGCGACCAACTAGCATAAACCAAAGTATTAGTAAGATAAAATATTGTAAGTCGTTAAAATATTAATTCTTGTCAGTACATTTCTAGTTAATAATTTGTTAACCCAGTGATGTGATTTACTTAATTGGGTTAGTGATTAAAATGATGATAGTGATCAAGATGATGGTAGTGATCATGGTTATGGTAGCGAACAACATGATGATAGTATACACTAAAGAACTTACTTCAACTTGTAACACTGCAGGCGGTATCTCGGAGTTTGCCAAAAGTCGTTCTATCTGGCTGATGTTGAAGTTAGATATGCCTATAGACTTGGCTAGACCTAGCTTTTTGGCCTCCTCCATGCCTTTCCAGGTGTCCAGGTAGTCTATAATATCGTAGCCGCTGTGGTCGGGCTGTAATACGAATACTTAGGTAAGTAAGTAGGTACTTACTTTTGTAACATTTTTCATTGAAAGAAAAGTAAAATATTAGGTAGGTAAGTATCTCGCTCATCAAGTACAAAGACAGAATATAAGTAGTACCTAGTAGAAAACTTCGTCGGCTCAATCAGTGACATGACAATCAGTGTAATGAGACTAATGAGGGCCACCGCGTGTCAGAAATCCGCTAGTTGCGTTATTGTAGATCTAGCTGTCATGTTCCACCAAACACAGGCCAGTAGCTTGCCTCTCATTGGTGGAACATGACAGCTAGACCTCATTCTACACTAGCGCATATAGCGGATTTCTGACACGCGGTGGCCCTCATTGGAAGCATGGTGACGCTTTTAGGTACGTGGTGTATAAGGTTTAGGCTCAATTCTCGCTGGGGTCCAGATTTTTTTACTCTTGTCTTGGTGCAAATGTTAATATCATTTTAAATAATTGGTGTCTTGGTACAACTGTCATTATCATTTAAACTTATTGGTATTCAACCGTAAATATCGAACGAATTTCGAGTGATACATCGTAGGTAGTAAATATTATGTATTTACTGTCTACTTATTTTAGTTTTAGAGTAAGATCCGAGGCACCACCATATCTTACTTATTTGCTGACGAGTAATTTGTATGACTCAACGTGTGATGGACGTGAGAGCAAATGCGGAGTTTGCTACTGCGCCATAGGTTTTAAATACTGCCACTCGGACACGGCTCGTGACAGCCAATGCGAGTGTGGGCATTTGTGACGGGGTAAAGTCTGTGCATACCCGTTAACTTACACACTTGGGTCTTGGTGTTGTTAATTTGCTTACCTTGAATCCCACGGGGTTGTGTATCAAGTACAGGTCGACGTAGGACATGTTCAGACGGGATAAAGAGTTCCTCAGGGAACCGATGACGTCACGCATTTCATTTGAACCAAGCTGTAAGAAAAACCGAATCATTGCGAATATGGGTGACGTCAGTCAGGGTAATGAATACGAAATTATAATATATTTTGTTCGTCAGTAAGATTATTATATATATAGGGCTTTGCCCGGATCCCTTTTATTTTTTATAGCCTATGTCATACGGTAATAGGTAGGCTTCACACGGCTATAAACCTTCTTCTTCAATCACTCTATCTATTAAAAATAACCGCATCAAAATCCGCTGCGTAGTTTAAAAGATTTAAGCGTACCTCTTAATTATATTAGTAGGTATAGTTTATTGAATATGTAGTTTTTCTTCTCACAAATATAAAATGACAAAGAAGCACTTATGCTTTTAACGTTCTAGAGTGGGGGCTTGTGACGTCACGTTATGGTACAATTTTACCACAACATGATGTCAGGAGCGAGAGCCGGCGAGGGGGGGTGTCAGGACCTTGGATGATCTGCTGGAAGATATAGGTAAGAATGGTATGATAATGGTAAGTAGGATATTGAAGTAATTGAAAGTACCTAAATATAGTACCTATGTAGTTAAGTAGTATAATACCTTTGTTACTAAAAATACTTGTTCTCGAGGGACGTTAGACGTTTGAACTCCTATTCCAACTTCCTTTTCATTATTATAGGCTGACGCCGTATCCACCAATCTGAAAAATGTTAAGTTAGACACTTTAATTTTGAAGTAGGTAATATAATAATTGATTTAGATAATTATATCACTATGTAGGCAGTAAGTATATACCTAAGTACCTAACAAGAATGTTAATGCTAAGTAAATTTTAAATAGATTGGATCTAAGAATTATGTTCCATACAAACTTTACCGCTCTTTTTCACCTCCTTAGGGGTAGAATATCGAAAAATCTTTTTGATTTTTTTTTTCAATCCACATACAAGCTGATGATTGTAAAAAAATATATAATAATAATTAAGTATGTAAAAATCTTAAAAATACCAGCACATTGAGAACTTTCATGAATATACTTATTCGTAACTTAGACACTTGAAAACATAAAAAAATGCGATTATATCCAGGGCAAAAAAAATATTTTTTGTAGAGCTGTTATACATAGGTAAGTAAACTTTTTAAGATACGAAAACGAAGAAGATTTTACCTGTAACCAGCGTTCAGGGCCCACATAACTGAATTTTCCACTTCTTGGTCTTTGGCTGGTTTTTGTCCATTCTGAAAATGAGGTAGGAAGGTAGTATTTACTTAGGTATTATATTTATTTCTTTATTTTTTATATCCATGGTATTTTAGGTATTTATTATTTTAGTTCAAGAAAGCAAAAGACTAGTTTCTGATCCAGTAGTGGAGCACTATTTAATCTTTTAATGAAGATCTGTAGGTAGGTATGTAGGTAGAGTTGGATATTAGGTATTAGTCATTGAATCATGATTAAAGTCAGATCATTCATGACTTATGTACCTACCTATATGGTAGGCATAAATTCTTTGTAGTTATATCTTTGAATTCCTTACCTCATCGAATCCTAAAAATGTACCAAGTCCCATAGCCGGCATAGAGTTTCCATCGTTCAATGGTATACGCGGGGCCTTGCCGCCATCTTGGATGTCACAGTTCTGGAAATTGACAAATAATAATATCTAATTATAATGATATATTTGTACTAAGACAAGAGTAGAAAAAATTCACACAGATGGCGCTGAAGCGAAAAATTCGCATGTAAACAATAAAGTACAAAGACCGATATGAAAGGAGTAGATAAATTCGATGACCTGTCAGTGGTCCCTATGGTGTAATGGTTCAGCACGCTGCAGCTAGTAAAGGCATAGGCGTGGGTTCGAATCCCACTGGGGGTCTAAAAATTTTCTACTCTTGTCTTAGTACAAAAATATCATTATAATTAAAAACTAATGGTATTGAACCAAAAATATCAATCGAATTTCGATTGATAGATCCTAGTTAATATTAATAATATCTAATGCAAACATTATACTACATTACTTAATGTGAGTATCTTGTTTTGAAACAACTATAAACGGATTTAACTCGCGTACCTATTTTATTTTATTGGCTAACGTTTTGGAGCCTTTACAGATTCCATAATAATAGCACGACAAATGCTCCGAAACGTCAGGCAATAAAAAAACACTTTACCGTTAGACTACCGTCAGCTCAGTCGTGCAAATATGGGAACTGTAAAGTTTTAGTTGTTTCATTCCAATTATAATACTTGTTGCGCTGCCTGTTTGGTTAATTTAAAAAAAAGTAGGTATGTGCAGTGGGATTAAACTATTAAGTATTCCTTATTGCATATATTATAGCAACCCATCTAAATGATACTATTACATATTATTATATTTTGCTAAAACTACACGCCTCTATGATTGAGTACCTACCGGATTTTTTGAATGAAGTTGAGCTTTAGAAACTTAAATTCAAAAGATCTGTACTTACCTACCAGACGGATTAATAATTAAAAGTAACAAAGACCAAGGCATACATCTAATATACGCTAGTCTTCTAAGTAGTTTAAAAAAAATACACTTACCGCAACCATTAAAATAGAAGATAACAACCAAAACAACATGTTGTCTCGACCGCAGTCCCTCCGAGAATAAGATCGCATATTATAACTGCAGTCATTAAACTAACAAAGCATACAAAAGTTGTCCAATGCAATAATTATGTTCGGATGCACACTAGAATGTTGTATCAAGTTTTAATTGGTATCACCACAGAAATGATAACAGCCAGTCATTTGTCTGTGGTACCGCGTAACTTTTGTTGTTACGATTTTATAAGTATTAGTAACTAGGATCGATAGGACTTGTTCCGGTTCTCGTTATACCTTTGCATAATAATATTCTTTTTTTGTGTATGTAGGTAATTTTTTAATACAACATAATATACAAAAAATCCTCCTTTTACTAGTAACTTCCAGTACATAAGAAGTCCGCTATCTTTAAAAAAATACTTGTTTTTATCTATTTTGTAAAAAAGCTGATTGTTTGATTACTTTAGGTACTTTTGGTAGAGTATCAACGCAACTTGAAATGATTTTTCGTGCATTTTATTTTTGATTTTTTTACTTTTTGTAAACGAAATAATCAACGATACTTGAAATGATTTTACGTGCATTGTTTTAGGCATTTAAATCACGAAATACCAACAAGTCGAGACGATCGCAGCGAGTCATATCTCAGAATAAAGGTGCTAGAGGTTACATTTTATCTTAATTTTAGGAATTAAATTATCTTGCATCATAATATTTTGTTTTAGGTATTAGGTAACCATACATAGCAGATAAACATGTTTTCGTTTGTAGACATTTTGGGAAGCTTTAACGGGACATATATCTTATATATTACAGTAAGTACCTTCTTTCCTTCCATTTATTTAAGCTTAACGTCGATTTGGCAGTTAAATTCATATTTTTATCCATTAGGATAAAATGAAATATATAAAGTATCAGGTAGATAGGTAAGTATTTATTTATACTATGAATTACTAGGTAAGTATAAGTATATTGATTTTAGATTTTTGGTAAAAATGTAAGTACTTAGTAGGTAAGTCCAAATCATGATATTTTGAAAATGTTTTTAACTTAAATACAGTAACTATAATACTTCTCTAACAACCGAACGTGGCCTGGTAAAATATTCCATTGAAAGCAATCGACACAAACTTATAGTTTTACAAGTGTCAACAAAAATAACCCTTATTACTGTTGTGTAAGGTAGTAAATGAGGTATAGTGTATCTTGGTATTTCAGCACTCGAGGTCAACTAGTTTGATTCTGGACCAGTTTTTTGTTACGATATAAATTATAAATAATAAACCGCTTATAAAACTATATCAAATCCCTTTACAACTACCTACTAACAACGAGTACCTATTAAAAAATAAACACGAGATATAAAATTTACCTAACCATTATAATTATACATAATTTCACTAAATATAATATATAGTTATGTACCTAAGTATTTTTAGTACAACAAGTAGGTACATAAATATAATGTACATGTTAAACTGTTATTTTGCCAACGGTAAAAATATAGGTAGGTACCTAAATTTAAAAAGTTTTAAGTCCAGAACGGGGAAAAAATGCGTTGTGGTGACTGAACAGTAACTATCTTAAATACTCGTGTAAGTACTTAAATGAATAAAGTACCTATATATTATATTATATGTGTCAGAAAAGTTTTGTTAATTGGTCTAGCGTAAAAAATGTATTTCGTTTTAGGGTCGTTCTCGCGAGTGGTTAATATTTTGACAAATTTTTCATTTTTAAAATATTTGTTTGTTTTACATTGTTCTTTAAAATGATGATATATATACTTATTTGGAGTACTTTATGAGAAGAGGCACCCATGTGGAGTTTATAATTTAGGATATTTTGACCGGAATGTAATGAAGGTTAAGAGGGTAATGAAAAGTGAACAAAAGGTAATGAGTGTCTTTGGAAGGTAATGAGAATTTACAAAAAAAGAAATAACTAAGTCAAAGGGTATGAGTATATAGTGGTTACTAATGAAATTGAAAAGAATATAATAAAATTTTTAATATAGGTACTTCAGTATTCTTTCAATAAAATAACTCAATATTACAGAAATTGAACTTCTTTATCTATTAAAATTGTTTTATATAAAAGAACTAAGTATGTTTTTAATTTTTTCTATTTTAAAATTGATTGACTTCATAGAAAATAACGATATAAAAAGAAGTTTTATAATTTATCAATATATTAATTATAATGGCAGGAATTATGAAAAGCCACGACACATGTTAGCTAATTACTTATAATTAAACTTCAGGAAATTTTTAAACACAAATTGGCTGGGTTTGGGTTATTGTATTATAGCTCAGAGAAACATTGAACAATTTGGGAGTCAGATACCAAATCATCATTGTCATTAGGTAGGCACTTAATTTTTGACCAAATTAAAAAATATATATGGAAGGTATACTCTTGTGACACTTTAATTTCTCGTTTTAATTTTTTCCAATGAAGAAGTGTTCTTTAGCTTCCAGCATCCTTTTCGAAAAAGTCTAGTATTTTTTCTTTCCCTTCTTTTGACTTAGGATTTTCCCTGAATCTAATAGTTCTTTGTTTTCTGCTGGTAGGAACTTGGCTTTTCGCTTTATTTTTTTTGTTTCATTGGTAACCAATACTTAAAATAACTTCTTTGCGGAAAGATCTTTTCTCAATTTTTACAAATTCTTGTATTTTTGTTTCAGTCTAGATAAAGATTCATCATTAATTGACTTTCCTTTAACTCCTTACTCCAACTTATCCTCTGGTATATCTTTTTAATCAAATCACTACTGATTAATAATTTCTGATGTCTTCGCGGTTATTACGCAAATAAAATAAAAAAAAATGCGCCAGTTAAATCCGTTCATAGTTGTTTCATTCCAATCGGTATATTCTTCTTCTTCTTCTTGGTGAAATTTGATTACTTTTCTGCTGCAACTCTAGTTTTTTCGTACGTACGCTTTATCATAAGATCTTTTTTCTTTTTAAATTACCTATCTATTTCCAGTTTTTATTTTTTGTTACATTTATTGCTTTCTCAATCGAATACTTCCGACTGGTGTGAATTTGTCTTCTGTTTTGCGAAAATTTATTTTATTGGAATGATTTTGAACAAGGAATCTAATAACTCTTGTGAAAGCCTGGGTAATACAGTATTACTATCATCCATTAAGTATAGAGGCTAGTGGCATGTACTCAAGCAATATTTTCTATATTTCGTGTTGTCATTATTAAATTTACTTTGAATATTTATGTCACCACCTGTTCTCACGCCACCTTGGTCATTACTCTTTACTCTATCTGAGCTGTTGTGCTCATATCTCGGATCTTTACGTTTTTTTTTCGGTTTTAGCATCAGGTAAATGCAAGAAACAGCTATTTGAAAAACTTTGTTTATTTATAAGCAGTGATCGGCGACCAGTAGCATATAATTTCAGTTTAATATAATATAGTTATCATTACCCTCCAAATGCCTTCATTACCATCCATTCAAAATTTGGAGGGAACGGAAGGTAATGAAGCGGAAAGGAATGAGATTTTGGCGGTTAATCCCAATTAATTCTAATATGTAATAAGAGAGGGACTTTATTTTAATACCAATAAATAAGGTACACCATAGCATTACAACAAGATATTAATCGAAAGCAATTATTAAGTACTTACTGCTTACGGGGTTGGAGAAGAAAGAGGTCAGGGTGATGACAAAGTACTTTTTGTGACGGAGAATCTAAAATTTCTCTTTTTGCTTAATACATATCCTTGCTAGACAATTTGTCGCGGCACACTGATTAGTCAGAGGGTGTTCTCAACTAATTTTGCACCACAGCACAGAATCAGATTTGGACATATATAATAATCGGGGATCGTGGAAGGTAATGACGGATTTCGCTTGACAAAATTTAAATCCCGATTCTTTCTATGTTCTCATTGTTTTGTAAACACAGGTATTTATGAAAATTAGTCCTCATTAGTTAGTCTATTATGTATGTATTTTTGATTGATAACTTTCCGTTCAATTTTTTCATAAACATCTGACGACTTCGTTGGATTGCAATTTGGAAAGGGAGGGTAATGAGATTTCATGTCGTTTTTTCAACCCCCTTATTTTGATTTTGGATAAAATTGAATGCCGTAAAACACCCCTAAAATATTTTTATGAGCCTGATAAGCCAAAATATATTTATTAAAAAAAATGTTATTTTTATATCGAGTTTGCCCCCTGGAATCAAAATATTAACCACTCGCGAGAACGACCCTTTACGTTTAAATACCTAAGCTAAAGTCCGTTAAGAATAGGTTTTTGAGATGTATAAAAAGTGGTTAATATTTTAAGTAGGTACTTGAGTAAAAACAACAAACAAATAAAATCAATTATTTATTCAATATCATTGTTGATGCCGTTCTTCCACCTTCTCAGTGACTCTGGGATTTCGGTAACTGGCACATCGTATCTGAAATAAAATAATAACACATTCACATTTTAATAAATAGGTAAGTTTTTTTTTCCTTACCTATACTTACTTACTTCGTTTGTCAGAGTGGGGTGACAAATGAAAGAGGATCACATGTAGGTACTTACATTAAAAAAATAAATACAGGTAAGTACTTATAATGAAAATTGTAATATGTCGCCATACAACAAATAGGTAGGTACCTAAGTATAAAACAAAAATCTAAATAACCTCCAACTCAAAAAAAAAAAAACTTTCGATTAGGTAGGTGTTTATGTAGGTTATTACGTTTATATATCCGTTGTTTGGTATCCAACAACCTTACATTGAGATTAGATTAGTTGTTGTGGATTATCCAACCCTAAACCCAACCTAAAGGCTTGAAAGCCTCCTCGGCGGCTCGCCAGCCGTCCGGTTTTGCAGTAAAGGCCCATTAGCTGGCCAACTGCGCTTCAGTATTCAGTTAGAAAAAAAGGTAGTATCACTAGTATCAGAGTAGTATAAGTACCTTTCGAACGGGTAGTTGTTGAAGTCCTGCCAGAAGGTGGGTCTGTTGGAGCGGAAGTTCACGTCGAACTTGGCTAGGGTCTCACACTCGGCTGGAGTCAGCTCGAAATCAAACACCGACGCGTTCTCAAGAACTCGTGCCTTGGTGACAGTTTTTGGAATGGTGATGATGCCACGTTGATACTGAAAAAAGTGTTAAGAGATTTTGAAATACCTTGATACGGATCTAATGAGTCTTAAGAATCGTCTATAAGTTGGAATGAAACAATTATAATTGACTAGCGGCCCCGGCAGACGTCGTCCTGCCCGTCCGATTGTTTCGTCAAAGATCTGTCAAAGTCTTCTGTCACTTCTTCATAAGGCTTCATATTTTCCCCGTTTTTTACACATTTTCCACTGTTTCTTCGCTCCTATTGGTCGCAGCGTGATGTTATATAGCCTAAAGCCTTCCTCGATAAATGGTCTGTCCAACAAAAAAAGATTTTTTGAATTCGAACCAGTAGTTCCTGAGATTAGCGCGTTCAAACAAACAAACTCGTCAGCTTTATAATATTAGTATAGATTGAACTCGCGTGTTTTATTTTATTGCGGACGTTGCTTTAGTGTTAAATAGTAGGTACGTGACCTAAATCCATTATATTTTGGTTAAAAAAATAGGTAGGTACTATTTTAATACTTAGTCAATAAATAATACAGACCTATATCTTACAAATTCCCTTCTATCAAAAACAATTTAGCAGTTTTCGACGTGAAAACAACAAATACACTTTATTCGATTCATGTACCAAAGCATTTGTAAATAAAGAAACCTTTTAAAAAAATCTGACGCTCTAGGTTAGTCTAGACACACTGCAGTGTGTCAGCCAAGTTCGAGAAAGAGCAGATAGCGACTCGCCAAGTGTAAAAACGACAATAGTTGTTGACTATTGTCAGCTCAGTCGTGTTATGATCATGGAATCTGTAAAGGCTCCGAAACGTCAGCCAAAAAAAAATACGCGAGTTAAATCCGTTAAAGTTGTTTCATTCCAATGTATAATAACCGCGAAGGCATCAGAAATTATTAACTATTTCCATTTCACTGCATAGTCTTACCAGGTATCTCAGAGTGACTTGGGTGACGGTCTTGCCGTATTTCTTCCCTATAGCGACCAGAGTCGGGTTGTCCAGACGGGGCTCGGGCGCGTCTGGCTCGGCTCGCCCCGGGATCAAGCTGCCGAAAGGAGCCCATGCCACCACGCGGATGCCCTGGGACTGGCAATAGTCCACCAGTTCCTTTTGACCAAAGTTCAGGTTCAACTGTGGACAAAGATAAGGTATTTGGTAAGGTTGCTTCCATTAAATCTTTATAGGTAGCTAGTTGTACAAAGTTTATACAAGGGTGCTTGCTGTGTTTGTTATAGGTACAGCCTTTTTACAACTTATATATAAGTTGGTGGTGCTTGGAATTCACGAATAATATCTTGTGGCATCTCACTAGTTATCCCTGTCTATCGATAAGGAATAAGGGGGCCTAGACAAGTGCCCAACGTTCAACGTTAACGTTAAACGAAACGACCAAGGTAAATCATAAATCCGTCAGTTTATCGTGACATGTCGCCTAGCTGACATGTTCCACCAAAGCAAAGCAATTGCTGCCTACTGTGATCATAGACGATAGACGATATTGATGTGATGATAGACGATCTTGGCGGATTTTAAACGCGTCCTGCATTGCTTTTTGTTTATTATAGAAAACATTTAAAATTTGAAACCATACATTTATCTATTACTTATTAACTTTTGTCCGAGACTTCGTCTGCGCAGGATAAGTACCTACTTTACACAATACGTTATATAATATAGCCTAGGTACTTATATGTTATTGTGTTGTATAATCTATATTGTAAAAGTTTTATCAAAATCCATTTAAATAGTAGTTTACGATTGAAAGAGTAACAAACATCCATACCTACAAACATTTGCGTTTATAATATTAGTAGGATGGAACTAGTCATAATTACGCATGGGCCTTTTACGATACAAGTGTAGGTTCCTAATTCTAACCTCTTTAGGGTGAGCGCACCTCGGAGCGCTCACCATGACGGCCAGCTGGTATAGTGGTCAGAGCCCCTGACTACGAAACCGGAGATTGCGGGTTCTAATCCTGCTAGGGGCAGATGTCAGTGTGATGAACACTGGCATTTGTACCTGAGTCTTGGATGTCTTATATGTATTTATGTATGTTTATCCGTTGTCTAGTACCCATAGTACAAGCTTTGCTTAGTTTGGGACTAGATCAATTGGTGTGAATTGTCCAAAGATATTAAGATATTTTGTCCGGTGGAGCAGTAACGGCCCCAGGGCCAACTGTATAAGGTCACTCAGAAAAAAAAAACTAACCTCTACTTGGTTGGTGGCTGGCTTCACGGTGCAGCTGGCGAGGAGTCTCTTCAGCTGCTCCACGTTGAAGTTGGAGACCCCGATGGACTTCACCAGCCCCTTGCGCAGCACGGACTCGAACCCGCGCCACGTTTCCAAGAAGTCGATTTTCTCGTCTACTCCGTCTTGCTGAACATAATAAAAGAATATTAATAGTAGGTACCTATGTATAAATAGTCAGCAGTTAATCAGACCATTTAGGTATATTAGTATTTGCAAGTAGTTTTAGGTTTAAGGGTGGAGTAGATAGAGACTTATGTAACTGACTATAGTCTAATACTTATAAACTAGGTACCTTCTTTTAGGAATTACAAAATTTTAACTACTAGGTACCTTTCCTAAAAATATGAAATATGTATTTATGTATGATTACACGCATAAATTAAAACATTTTACCATATTACACAATACAAGCACATTAAAAACATTTTACTAGCTCTTCGGAAATACCAATATTAGGTACCTACTGTAAATAAACCTTCTTGCGTACCCAGGCGAGTTAAGCAAGTGGCGTGCTGTGCCCAGGTAGGCACAGGGCAGGCAGGCATCATTGTGCCTATATGGAATGCACGCCCTCGGCAGTTCCTAAGCTAGAACCTTATAAATACTTACGTTAATGGACATGGGCCAGTGAATGAGGACTTGGTCCAAGTAGTCAAGCTTGAGTCGACGCAGCGAGCCCCGCACTGACACCTCCACGTCTGCTTCTCGGTGGAAATGCTGCCACACCTGGCAATTGAGAGGTCTACTGTTAGCTAAGGGTGGACTGTAAACTGTGTGTGTTAAATGTATGAGGAATTTAATAATGTTATCATACTATCAAACACAACATAAACCAAACTGACGACTAACATAGATTAGATAAAATGGCTAATAGAATGCTCTTTTGTTCTATTTAGAATGGACTGTAAAAAGTAAAACTATTAGGTATATAACATATAGCTTCTGCTCGCGACTTCGTCCGCGTGGAACTCCTCCTTTTTTGAAGTCGGTTAAAAAGTAGCCTATGTCCTTTCTCAGGATCCAAACTTTCTTTGTACCAAATTTCATTTAAATCGGTCCAGTAGTTTTAGCGTGAAAGCGTAACAGACAGACAGACAGAGTTACTTTCGCATTTATAATATTAGTAGGGATACGCGCAAGGAGTAGGTAGGTAAGTACGCAACATGAACTTAAGTAGGTACTTTAATAATTTCTGATGCCTTCGCGGTTATTACACATTGGAATGAAACAATTACCTAGGGTAAAACCAGGATAGATGCCCCAGTGGGATAGATGCCTCATTTTCAAAAAACCTAACTTCCCAAACTCGCGACTATGAAATAATAGTATAACTAAGAGCCGCACCCACCCCGCACCACAGTCAGCCAGGTCACCAGAGTCAGTCAGGACGTGTTTCGCTCGTGTGTGCCTTCATCTCCGCGGCGAATTTTAAAACCACGTCAAAGTTTTAAAGGTTAGTATTTGCTGTTTTATAACTTTATAAGTAGGCATTAATTCCGTTATATTGTTTACTAGCGACCCGCCCCGGCTTCACACGGGGGCTATAAACCTTCCTTAAGAATCACTCTATCTATTAAAAAAAACCGCATCAAAATCCGTTGCGTAGTTTTAAAGATCTAAGCATACATACGGACATACAGCGAAAGCGACTTTGTTTTATACTATGTATTGATTAAGTCAATATATAGACTCACCACGTATGTATCTAGATGTAAATAATTGCTCTGTTGTTTTTTTATTAATTTATAAAAAATAGGGCATCTATCCCTATCAAAAAGGATAGTTGCCCTGATTTTCTTTGCCCATATGTGGTTTCAGTGAATATTATGGGCATTTTTTTGTATTGTTATATTATTTATATGTTTACTACTGATTGTAGCAAAACCATGCCACGAAAATACAAAAGAAAGGAAGGAGTGCAAGCTCGAGTATGTTCTTGGACTACAGAACAATTGCAGTCAGCTTTCGACGAAATAGATAAAAATATCATGGGGATAAACGAAATATCCCGACAGTTTGGAATTCCATCGAGAACATTGCGAAGACGTTATGCTGATAAAAATAATTATGATTATGTATGTTGAAACTTAAGTGATTAATATTTTATAAAAGATTTTATTTAGCATATAGCTAAAGATAACAATAAAAAATTTGAAAAACGGCTAATTTCTTTTTATTATTTCATTAGGCTGCAATTACACCAATTTGTCATTAAAACTACATAAAAATTTGGTTGAGTTTTTCGATTACACAATATGAAGGGCATCTATCCCATGCCGCAGGCATCTATCCTCCTTAGTATTTTCATGGCGGGGCAACTATCCATAGGGGTAGGCATCTATCCTCAAAAAAGGACTTTCACAGAAAGCTAAAATATACAAAATCTGTAATTTATATGCCCAAAAGTACAAATCACAGTTAAACATAAAGGATTAAACTAGTTAAATCATAAACATTACCTAATCTAAAACTAATATTTTTAAAATTAGGAGGATATTTCAAAAAGTGGGGCATCTATCCTGGTTTTACCCTATACTAAACGGAATTTGATTTGTTACAAAATTATTTTTAGTGTAAAATCGTCGTCAGCTCAGTCAACTACGAATAAGGGTAGGTCTACTGTGAAGTTTACGAAACGTCAGCAAATAAAATAAAACACGTAAATTAACTTTGGTACCGGAATATTTTAAAATTTTACAGTGTGGGATTTAAAAAAAGAGTTTTACGTGCCTACTTACCTACCTACTTTGTTAAGAAAATCAATTTATAACTGCTTTGTTTTTGTTAGCAGTTTCTTTATATTCTTCGTACGACGTCAAGTGACTTTACTAG
Source organism: Polylopha cassiicola (assembly GCA_038024825.1). Taxonomy (NCBI): domain Eukaryota; kingdom Metazoa; phylum Arthropoda; class Insecta; order Lepidoptera; family Tortricidae; genus Polylopha; species Polylopha cassiicola. The sequence continues at coordinate 4,714,160 of CP149044.1, read as the reverse complement.
AGTTGTGCTCATTACTAGGAATTAAAAAAAACACTGTAAATATACTAGGTAACTTAGTCTATGCTATATATACGAAAAAAACGGAGGAGGTTCTCAGTTCGACGCGTATATTAGTTTTTTTTTTTAATGTATGACCACGCATAACTTTTTACAGAGTGGTTCGATTTTGATAATTCTTTTTTTATTGGAAAGAGTAGACTCCAAAGTTGGCTCCCATTATAATTTGGAAAAAAACTTCCAACCTTAAACGTAGGAAAATAAGGGATGATTAATTTTTCACGCACCGATTGTATCGTATGACCACGCGTAACTTTTTACAGAGTAGTTCGATTTTGGTAATTCTTTTTTTATTGGATAGGATACCTCAAAGTTGATCCCATATAATTTTGGAAAAAAAATCCTACCCTAAGGGTGGTATAATAGGGGTAATTTATTGTTTACTGAAAGTTAATAGCAAAAACAAGGTAGGTAAGTATTCCAAAAGTATATAAAAATTAAGCATGTAATAATTTGTATAAATTATGGTCACAGAAAATTATAAAATTCCATACCAGCTGGTGCAGCAACTCTTCAATAAGGTGCTCAAGTTTGTTTGAGGCTGACACCGACTCCAAAAATAACAGACGTTACAACAAAAATAATAGTCGTTATAAAAGAAAAAATATTATTTTTTACTTTTCAGTGCGCTATTGTTTTCTGTTGCGTTTTAATTTTTTTTTCGGCGGTTAATTTTTCTAGAATAGTGTCACAACTCGGAATAATTTGTTACTCCTTTTAAGATTGTGAACCGTCCGCGTCACAAATAAAAAATGGTGACACATTTCGAGTTATGTCACTATTCTAGAAAAGCATCGTAGTGGTGATGAAATAGGTACCTTAGTGGTGATGAAAATGTCCTCTCTCTTCACCACTCCCGCCTGGAACTTCTTCTGCAGGACTTCTCCGATGTCCGGCTCGACTCTGTACAGGTGAGCGGTGTCGATGTGACGGTACCCTACGTCGATGGCGTATGACAGAGTGTCCATCATCTTGGGCCAGTCTGTGTAGTCGAATTCCAGCTGGAAACAGGAAAGGCGAATATATCATTGCCGAGTAAGAATAATATACTTAATTAACTAGTGGTTCACCGCGGCTTCGCAGGGATCCCTATTTTTTATTTTAAAATCCCTACTAATATTATAAATGCGAAAGTAACTCTGTCTGTCTGTCCGTCTGTCTGTTACGCTTTCACGCTAAAACTACTGGACCGATTTAAATGAAATTTGGTACATAGAAAGTCTGGAGCCTGAGAAAGGACATAGGCTACTTTTTAACCGACTACAAAAAAGGAGGAGTTCCACGCGGACGAAGTCGCGGGCAGAAGCTAGTATTCTATATTTTACACAATACGAAGTCGCGGGCAGAAGCTAGTCATCCATAAACATAGGCTTACCAGGAAATGCATAATATACAATGGTATGCTACCCGCTAGTAGGTATTAGACCAATATGCACAGCATAATAATTAGGTACCATCGACAAGATGCAAAAAGATAACGTTGTTTTTTTCCTTATTTTCTGCGCACAAGAGACAACTGACAAAAGGCGCATAATTACGCACCTAGGCCAGTAAAATAAAAATTGTCTCAGATCACATGTAATTGTCGTCCATGGCGAAGCCGAGGTTGACAAAAATGTGATCTGAGGCTTTTTTATTTTACTGGCCGAGGTCAGTGTACTATTTTTCTGTTCGACGAAGCCAGAAAGCGGCAATTTCATTTAGCGCAGCGGCTCGAAAGTTGGCGCTTTCTGACCGGAGGACAGAAAAAACAATTATGTCACTTTTGTCGCAGCGACATCGAATACCTATATATTATTATCATTCTTTGAAACAAATATTAGGTAGGTATTCTTATAAAAGTTTCAAACAGGTTACTCTAGACTTCGATAAGTAGGTACCTACTTGGGTCTTGGACATTGCCTGGCCAAATATTGGATAAAGTGCTAAATATGTTTCTTTTTAAATTTTAATTTAAAAAAAAAAGTTTAAATACATTTGTTGTTGTTTTTAACCTAATAAGTTTGTTGTATTAGAATGTCAACTGTTTTTAACTGGTTATTGAATCCTAAATAAATAAGATATTGGACAATGTAGGTACTAATTATTGGACATTGTGCAAATACTGGACATTGTGTTAAGCATTTATTTTACCTTGCTGTCTAGTCCGAGCCATGTTCCATATCCCAGCGCTGGCATCTTCACGCCATTGTTGAGGGTGAACGAGGGGATTTTAACCTGAAACACAAAATATACCTATGGGTCAAAATCAGAGAGGTGAGTCAGCCTTTTTTCCCCGAGGACAACTTCAGTCCTACGAAATTTTATAGTCCTATTAATTCGCTCATAATAAAGCAATAAATCTAATTACCCAATGGGCTAGTATAGTAGAAGATCCGAAACTTAATCGATCTTCACCGAGCTTGTAATAGAATGAAACATATTATTTTATAGGTAGGTACCTAATAAATTTATTAATTGATTCATCTGATGAATCTGATATGGAAATTATTGATTAGATTATTTTTTATTGATTTTATTTATGTAGGTATTTAAGTTTTTAAATGTTAAACAAGATCTTTAAAAAAATAATTAATAATAGTCTGTCCACGAATTTTAGCCACACATTTTTAACAAATATAATTTCTAAGAGGTACCTATACTATATTATAAAATTTATAAAATATGTTTCATAGAGTTTAAATCGCGACAAAATCCTTAAGTGCTAGCTTATCTTTTCTATAAAATATATGTAATCTGCATTCGTTGCACACCGATGGCGCTGTTACGGAATTTCACTAGTAAACAAAGTACCAAAAAGTAAGTGAAGTACAAATAACTACCTAGGCATATACTAGGAACCTAGGTGTATACCTACCACACATGCAATAGAAAAAATTCCATAGACACTATGTGTAACGCTATGGTGCAATAACACTGTTTTCCGCAACTGTGTCATCGATCTTTCTTATGATTTTCTTCGTATCATCATTATTAATTAATAATAATTCTTCTTATTTGTAAGTACCTACTATTAATTAATAATAATAATGAATAATGGTACTTAATTATTAATAATGGTAGGTACTGTAAATAATGCCTACTTATATCAGACGGAATTTAGTTTAGTAACATAATTGAAAATTATGAAGAAGTACGTACCTACCCAGGTATGATTTTTAACTCATGTTTCTATTATGCAACAAGACTGTTATAGTGTTTCTAAGTAATACTTGATTGGGGCAGAGAATATCGAATTTATTGTTTATTAATTAATTGCATAAATAAATAGTATATGATTGTCTCATAAAAAATATATACTGACATTAAAAAAAGAGAAACATTATGCGTCCAACATCCCTTAAAAATCGTATTTACTTATATGGAATCTTTATTAATTTCTGATCGAGTTTATTACACATTAAATGAAACAATTAAATTAACTTTAACGGAATTAACTCTACCGACCTTTACAAACTTACTAAAATTAAGTTTAAATTTACTAAAATAATATATTAGACCATTTTTTTTTTCGCAAACAACTTTTGCATTTTTCCAACGAGAGGAGAATGCGCCCAGGAATGCTCACCCTTGGGCCAAATTTTTGTTGGTTATAACGTAGGTACCTATTTGTGCAAATAAAATATTAAGTTGGTGCTAGATAGGTAAGTACATATAAATCTATACTAATATAATAAAGAGGAAAGGTTTATTTCTTTGGATTGAATTGGCTCCAAAACAGCTGGACCGATTTGAAAAATTATTTCGCTGTAGGGAAGCTACACTATTCGTGAGCGATATAGGTTATATTAAATTTTAAAAAAAAATATGGATTTGTGCGAAGCCGGGATGGACCGCTAGTTACGAAATAATTTAGTTAGGAAGCTATTATTGGACAAGTGCCGGTTTTTGTTTGATTATATAATACCATCATTGATGATTCTCATCTTGCCGAATGATAACGACACGACACCTTTGACTGCTATATTTATGATAATTTGATAAATGGCTACTTGAAATGATAAGCGATTGTTTTCATCTTACACAATTAAGTAGGTACATATTTTTTTAGGTAAAATTTATAATAATACGGTGATAATACATTTAGTCTGCCACGAATATGGGAACTGAAGTTTTCTGTTAAATCCGTTATACGTACCTAGGAACCTAATTGTCCTATTCTATAAGTACTTACCTATTATTCACCGGGAGAATACTTAATCGTTAAATTATCATTAATTAGATACTTAGTATTATTATTTGTTATTAAATAGTACATTACGCACCAAGGCCAGTAAAATAAAAAATGTCTCAGATCACATGTAATTGTCGTCCGAGGCGAAGCCGAGGTTGACAAAAATGTGATCTGAGGCTTTTTTATTTACTGGCCGAGGTCAGTAGGGACAGTAGGTATACTATTTTTCTGTTCGACGAAGCCAGAAAGCGGCAGTTTCATTTAGCGCAGCGGCCAGAAAAAATAATTATGTATCCAGCTGAATAAGGTTTATTGTGTTATGGAGGTTAATGAGATGAGACAATACAGGCTTGCTATTGGATGCCTATTGTTATATTTATGACTGGAGTAGGTAAGTAATGTGTAGGTATATACATAATACTTAATTTAGCTGAATAATCTGCCTAGCTGACCCAGCGAACTTCGTACCGCGTTTTTTGTATTTTTTATATCAAAAAATAGGGGTCGATGGTAGATGAGTAAAAGTTTAAGGTTACCTAGGTATATGTATTTTTCAATGTTGAATCATAAAAAAAAAATACAAAAAACTTTATGGTGAACCACCTTAACATTTAGGGGTCTGGAAAATAGATTCTCAGACCTATCCGACATGTTCACAAAATTTTATAAAAATCGGTCCAGTTGTTTCAAAAGAGTTTGGCAACAAACACCGCGAAACGAAAATTTTACATATTAGAATATAAAATATAAGATAAGGTTCAAATACAACTACGAATATATGCAAATACCGCATTCCAATAAAAAAAAAACTATTAATAGTTATTTACTGCTATCTGTACAAATAGTAAACATCACCCGGCACGACACTATTTATAAACAGACAGAATATGTTTAATTACACGATTACATAATCAAAAACAAGTATTATAATTCGAAGAGTATTGGTACGTTGCATGGAACTATTCTAAAGTTATATAAGCGTATAATTTTCAATTTATTTTGCAAATACCTGCGCCATTTTGAAACACGACCGTCCTTCTCGACACTTCGTTGTGAACTGAACTGTGTTTTATTACTTTTATCGTAACAACTGCCTATTGGAAGGATAGACCGAGAGTCGGTACTCGATAGCAAATTCCGAGATGATATTATCAGCACTAATATTTTTGTCAGTTAAATATTTTCTCTTTTGATTTCGTTTTTAGGTTCATAATAATAATTTAAGATGTATTAAGGAATTTAAGGAACACATGTGTTTGTAATTGACATTACCGCACTCGTGTTTCACCTTACAGGTGTAGGTATGAATGCCTAATAAGCATTTCTATTAAGCTGAATAAAACATACCTACGTACTTACTTACTTATTACAATTTTGATAGCTGTTCTTTAAATTACGACTTTAATAGCGTAATAAGTACATACCTAATTTGATTTGGACTAATAAAAAAGTAATATAAAATACCTACTTACCCACCTACTGAAAATGTATTAAGTTAGGATTGATCATTAGAGGTTAATAAGGTAAGATATAAGTAGCTAGTAAGTAAGTAGGTATGCCTAGGTATATTATGTAGGTACCTAAGTTAAATTGTGATGCTCTGTCAGGGCTTCGCAATGCGTTCTGTATTATTCATGCAATAGGTAGATACCTACCTACATACTACCATAGATGAAGGTCTGTGCTACTACCCATATTTATGACGGTAAACTACTTAAGTAGTACTACTTACGTATTATTTCTACATAAATACTTTTCACTTAGTAAGTAGGTAGTCAATAAAAAAAATGATTAGAAAAACAGGATGCAATATCAGAGTAGTAGGTAAGTAATAATACCTAATCATATTTTTTATAAATATTTTATTTATTTTTTATAAAATAATTTCAAAAAACAGGACATGTCCTTTAAAAATAGGACAGTTGTTAACTCTAATCTAGACTCTTTTAAATAGTAGGTCACCCTAGTTCCCACGGATCATTTTAGGTACCAGCTCACATTATCTTTACACGATAAGTAAGTATAATAATAGCTATGACAAATTGGTACAATATAAACCTCAAGAAAAGAAATGCAGGTAGCATTTCATATTAGCCGAAAATCCAGATCTTATCTAAACTTTGCAACCTGCAAAATTCAAGAAAATTAGGTGAATTAAAGCAAGGATAAATTGTACAGGTTAATTGATTATTAGGAAGTTGCATGAGAAATTTGAAGAAAATTCATTTAAATTAACTTAACAACAGTTTACCTTTTTTTCAATGCTTTTACATTTAAACACTACATTGTTTTATTTTTTTCTTAAGCAACGCCATCTAGTGATATTTTAGCGAATACATTGAACATTTTAATAGAAACTGTCATAATAGACTCACCAGTTGACTTTACATCGTTCAGCTATTCAACGCTAGGTGGCGTTCAACGTTGAACCAGAAGAAGCTCCATATAATGTTGCTACTCGGCGATAGATGTCGCTACTAGTATCAAAAAATACGCAGATTTTTATCATGAAAATTGCATTTAGTATCTAGATTGTATCGAAACCACTCAGCAAAACGTTACAATTGTGTTTCAAACAAGCACATCGATACGTATCATTAACCATGACGTACGGTCTTCATTACTGCGTCTGTTAGGTTGGCATTATGGTTTTTACACAGTTTTTTCTAGAATTTAATAGAGTTAGCGTTTGTGTAATTATTTCAAAGTGCTAACTCAACCATTGTGATAGATTGTTTAAATGATCCGAGCTAGTATTTATGGATAGATAATGATAATTTTTGGTATTAATAAAGCATTATGTTAGTTAGTGTATAATATAAAGTTAGTGAAGTGTAATACTTACCTGATCTACTTATTAATATAATTATCTACCTGTTTACCGTACTACCATTTATCTTAACGACCTATGAGAGTACTTTTTTTACCAATCTTTCTTGCTTTCTAAGCTTTCTTATTTACTCCCTATTTTCGCGAGACTAAAAAATCAATTTACTTAGCTAGTATTTCCTCAAAATAAACTCTCTCAAGACATTACTCACCCCCCTACACCCCGCGTCAATCCTCTTCACCCCGCGTCACCCCTCTTCACCCCGCGTCACCCCTCTTCACCCCGCGTCACCCATCTTCACCCCAGGGGGAGGCGCGAAAACTGAAATAAAAGAAACACTCGAAAAGAGGGTACTTTTTAATTAGTCACCATTTTTAAGTGTTCTTTAAGACGGAAGGCGCGTTTGGAACCGATTAGTTACTTGGACGAGCTATTAAATCATACCTATCTACTAATATTAATTTTATTTATAATATATTAATTAAAGGACCTATGAGCGTTTGAAACGCTGTCGTCTCAGGCTATATTTAAGAATCAATAAATAAAAAAAATAAGTGAAATTATCTCCTGGTACCTACAGGTAAGTACAAAAACTGTTTCAATTGATACCTACTTGATAATATAAATTGCAACCATTATAGTTATTATAGCTACGGACGACAATAACGGCGTCTCAAATGAAGACAACTATAATGGATTAATAACACTTAGGTATGTATATTCAATTCGTGGTGACGTTTCGTGAACTTTACGGCTATTTAGTCGACTTTCTGAAGCGGTCTGAGAAACAAAAGTGCGGTTTATAAAAGTCCTCTCAAATTATAATAATATATATGTATGTAGGTATATAAAAAGCTCCCCTCCAAAGCGTCACTTAGCTAAACCTTTGACCAGACCAGAGCAAAGATCATTGATGTGATGATAGAAACAAAGAAGCCTGTTCTTGTTTCAACAGGAAAACCTCGAAAGGGTGGCCAACCAAGATGGAATATTCTGCCATGGTTACGTACCTATAGGTACCTATCTTACAGGGATAACAGTAAGTATTTTAGGTTAGTCAAGTAGGCAAGTCCGTAGTCGATGTAAACGCAGCTTCGCAACTAATAGCTCAAACAGAAAAGGGAAAAATTCACTCCAAACTGTAACTCAGAGCAATGCGAACCAAGAAATTCGTTTAATTAAACTTTTTTACAAGTCACTTTATTTCTTTCTAGATAATTGAACCTTTATTTTGTTACAAGATCTCTTGATGAGTTTTTACCTTGAGTTTGTAAGATTTTAAGTGTAATTTTAATTAATAGTGAAATCTTGATTTGATTAATGTCTTTCAGTGACAGTAGGTACCTACTAATATTATTACTTAACTAGCTTCTGCCCGCGACTTCGTTCGCGTGGACTTCAGGTTCGTCCCGTCAGCGTTTGCAATGTAAGCGCAAAAAATGTGTTTTTTTACGACCTCACATTAGAAACCTCAAAAATTGTAGCCTATGTGTTATTCTGGTGTACCTATAAGCTATATTGTGGTAAAGTTTCATTCAAATCCATTCAGTAGTTTTTACGTGAAAGAGTAACAAACATCCATACTTACAAACTTTCGCCTTTATAATAGTAGTAGGATACTCAATTATTTATCTGCGTTCCAAAAATAAGAGTTACCTAAGTATATAGATAGTTTCACTACGTACCTACCTACTTATAGACCGTGTTAGGCACAACAATTTATTTAGGTACAGCTTCTTACATATGTATAATAATAAAATTATGACTAATACTTACCTAATCATTAATAAATTTTTTTGAGGTACAATTAGAGTGTTTTTTTTAAATAATAATTATTTAAGTATGCAACTAAATAGTTATGCTATAGAAGCACGCACAGCCGAGACCACTAGGTACTAGTACCTAGTAGAAACGTGAAATTTGGTCTTTATATATATTATTATATATAAATTTTAGTTGATTAAATTCAATATGTACTTACACACAATAACAAGGGATTTTAATAATAAATAACCCAAGGAATGAAATAGGAGTTGCAACTAGACCATCATTTTTTTACGTTCCACTTGCAAAATAAATCATAAAGAATACAAAGTCTTTCAGTTTATGTGAATTATGTGAAAAACAAGTCACAGAAATGTGGATGTAACTAAGAATAAGTATATAGGTACCTACATAGTAATAATATATCTTATATATTGCCCCGCATCAAATCTGAATAGGTACCCACCTACTACTCAGCTTCTAATTAAGTACATCTGTAGGTAACTACTTGGTTAAACAAAAGGTACCTAACTAGATATTTTTTTTTAGATATTTTTATATTTTGATTAATTGGTAAGAAAAGTAATTTTAAAAGAAGTGAAAAAATTGCTTAATGCTAATGATAAAATTACCAAAAAATAATTGCTTTTACCTTCTAAGTAGGTACCTACTAATATATAATTCTAAAAATAACTATGGGTACCTAAGTAATTAAATAGGTACCCACCTAATCCGAAAGCGAAAAATAGAAATATGTGAAGAAATTTACATAATTCTAATTTTATTTTAATTTAAGTGTAGGTACCTGAATTAAAATTTAATTCTCTCCTTTTCATGCTCAGATCTCATATTTAAATTACGATTTAAATATACTTATTTAATAAACAGAACAAATATTACTTAAAGGTGGGTTTAATTAATAAGTCATATAATATGAATAAGTTATATCTTAGGTAACCAACCTATCCTAACTGTAATTAAAGACTAATCACCCTAAGCGAAACAGAAACCGAAATCCGAAAAACCAACCGATTCACAAAATAGTGACGAGCTCAAAAACACGATAATTAAATCCAAAACGATAATACAATTTGTTTACATAAAAAAAAAATACAAATTGAGACACATCATACAATGACGAAATGACAACTTTACTTTTATTTAAATTCAACAATATAATACTGGGTAAAATAAAAGTATTATGAGGAGACATAAATAGAGTAAAAAGTTGGCCCCGCCTCGCGAGAGAGGTCGACCAGGCCACGCCTAGAGTAAGGGGGGAATGGTCTCCTTATTCGCCAGTTGGAACAAGCATTCGCGGATCGTGAACGACAATTCGGTTAAAATCGGTTTTTTTTTTTCAAATAAACCTGTGCTTTTTTTCATAACCTCACTTTTGTTTAGTGATGTGAATGTGTTAGGATGTGAGACTGATTTTGGGGATTATCGACGAGGAATTTAGGCGTGGTGAGTTTTTTTTTTGTTGTTATAATGTAGAAAAATGTTGGTGTTTCTAAAATATTATATTGTATATATTATATGACACAGTTTTGTTGTGTATTTATCAATGTAAAAAAACAGTTTTTTTTAAAAGAAAAAATATATAAAAAATTATATTTTGTGAATATAATATTTACTCAGTAGGTATATAAAAGAGCATTCACCGGTGTATGTATAATATATATTTTTATATTATATAGGTAAGCACTAAAGGTATCAACATAAAAAATACTTAAAAGCATAAACTCAAAATAAAACTAAAAATTTAATAAGTACCTACCTATTTACTTAACCTATAATTGCATTCAATGTGCATGTTAAATATATTATTTATCGGCGAGAAAAAAAAAACATTACAGTTTACTAGTTGTGCCCGCGGCTTTGTACGCGACTGCCTAGATGACAATTTCACTACTTCTGTATTAGAGCGAAAAAACAAAACAAAAACAAGTTAGAAACTAAAACAACTAAGAAACAGGCTAAGAAACATCATTGTTTTTTTAGGTATAATACTTACCTACTTAGTTAGGTACTTACTAGGTAATATGTGTTATAAATGTGGAAAAAACTCCATGGAATTTTGGCGACTGACATAATAATAATTTAAAGATACTTATTATTTTAAATAGAGATATAAACAACAACAACTACAATCGACTTTTGATACGCAGATAATTAATTTCTACACTAGTTGGTACCTAAACCTCCCCTGCAGCAAGAAATAAAAAAGACATCCAGTAATACTTACTTACCTGAGTAAAATAATTATCCCTCAAGGCTAGCCGCAAGACTTAAATGCGTTTAAAAACTGATATTTAATTTTGTCCGCCGCTTATTAAGTAGCATACCTACTTGGTAAAAGGTAGATTTATAATAATATATGTAATTTCGACACTATGTAAATCTTACACATTCCAATTAGTATCGTATTTCAAATACCTTTTAAACGAAATTAATTATGTACTGATGATATAAAAAGGATTGTAATTTTTTTTACTAACTGAATACTGAAGCTCTGTTGGCCAGCTAATGGGCCTTCACTGCAAAACCGGACGGGTGGCGAGACTCCTGAAAGGAGGCTCATTAGCCTTTAGGATAGTAAATATTTTTTAAACATACATACAAATAAAAAAAACGTATTATTATCCATATATATACCTATTATCATATTATATCCATACTACATAATAAGTACCTACGTAAGTAGTATTACCTATGTTAAGAATCAAACCCATAAGTAGGTAGGTACTAGCTGACCCAGCGAACTTCGTACCGCGTTTTTGAGATTTTTTTATCAAAAAACGAGGTATGGTAGAAGGAAAATTTAAGGTTGTATTTATTTTAATTATTCATTTTATTTTATTTGCTGACGTTTCGTATTATTTAAAGTTTCCATAATCGTAGCACGACAATAGTCTATTGTCAGCTCAGTCGTGCTACAATTCATTATTCAGTGCTGAATCATAAAAAAATAAACCCAAAAAAAATTACCAATGATTAAAAAACTTTGGGCGGCCTTTCTTAACATTTAGGGGTACCAAAAATGTTGGCCGATTCTCAAACCTACCCGATATGCATACTGTATTTCATAAAAATCGGTCCAGCCGTTACAAAGGAGTTTGGCAACAAGCACTGCGCCTCGAGAATTTTATATATTAGACTAGCTTTTGCCCGCGACTCCGTCCGCGTGGGATTAGCAATTAAAAGTATACTTACTATGTCCTTTCTGAGGCTCTAGACTATATGTGTACCAAATTTCATTTGAATCGTTCAGTAGTTTTAGCGTGAAAGCGAGACAGACAGACTTTCGCATTTATAATATTAGTTAGGATGTGTCAACTACCTATGATAACCAGTCATCCTTGTAGTAATCACAATTAAATTTTAATGACGACAATTCTTAATAAATGAAGTAATTTATAATATAACGCACCGCATTTTCATTATTTATAATTGATCCTTTATTTGCTTGTATTTCGTAACGAATGAAAACTATTTTAAATTGCGAAATATTGTTATGAAATATTCGCTGTGATTATTATTTAATGTCTAATTTATTATAAATTATTGCTGAAGTAAATTATAGTTCATAAAAACAAATTACAGTTAATTAACTAAAGTAAATAATGAGCAATTAAGTATTATTTGGTTTTCGCTTTAAAATAATGCTTTATTTTCTTACCTAAGTAAGCAAATTTATGTGTACCTTTATAGGTAGGTATATGTCTAATTATTTTACCTACTGTTAAAAATTGTTCCAAATTAATATCAAGTAGATACTTAACTAGATACCTACCTACGTAGGCGTATATAAAAATGAAAGCCCTATTTTTCGCTTACATATATATACGAGTATATGTAAGCAAAAAATATACAGTATATTTTTTAGATAGGTATATATATGTAAGCGAAAAATATATAGTATATTTTTGATAGGTATATATATAATTGTATGTAAGTAATCTAAAAAAGTATAATTACTGACACCGAGACATTATAATTTCTGATACCTTTGCGGTTATTACACATTGGAATGAATCAACTACCAATAACAGATTTAACTTGAGTACCTATATTATTTTATTTACTGACGTTTCTAAACCTTTACAGTTCTCATATTTGTGACACTAGATTAGCAAATAACAGGTTAATAATTAAGTTTTAGTAAGATAAGTAAAGGAAGGTGTGGACAAGAAGTAGAATTAAAAAAAAAACTAAATATTAATAACTTGTTATTGTATGTTAATATATCTATACAATAATTCAAATATATACTGACATATTTATTCAGTTGTATAGCCGTAATTATTCACTCAAAAATAATTAATATTTAACTTAGTTTACGTCTATAATTTGTTTATTCAAATGTGTAATGCATTGTTTAAAATTATACGTTTTTCTATTGTTTTTTTTGAAATATGTTATCACCTACAATTTGTTTTGGGCGATAACAATTGAATTTTAAAACGATGATATTAAAACTATTGTATTCATAATTAATGGGCATTATCAAATAACACGCGTTAAGATATACAAAATTATTTATTTCAATGTCATGTCAAAATTCATAAGATTGTGTCATTCTTCATTCTATTTACGCCAATGAATTGCAATGTCCTTTAAAAATTAACATGGATTTTTCCTTCAAATAATATTTAAAAAAAAAAAAAAAGTTTTTTTTTGTTTAGAAACAAAGAAAATGTATTTTATTTCATTAGGTAACGACAGACCTGTTTCTATTTATCTAAACTTAATTTAAATATTTCACTTAACAAAAACACATTTCAAAGAACAAATTTAAAGTTAACATAAATTTAGGAAGTAGTTACACAAACTGACGCTAGATGGCGGTAGTCGTTCGCCGGTAAGCTGCGCCCGCGCACATACCTATTTAGCCGCTAGCTTGATAAAAAGGAATGAAATCTCCCTTTTTTCTTTAACAGTGTTATAGTATACAAAGTTTTTAATTAATTATAATAAATTGAAAGGTGCTTACCTTAGTATATTTTGTGAAACTAATTAAAATTTCTAATTCGGGCCTTATTGTAGTACCTAAGTAGAATTTATTGTAGTTTACACTAAATAAACAAGGAACAAGAGACACTAATTCAAATGAATATTCTTTAATACTTATACCTACTTGTTTTAGAAAGTCTTTTATAAATTTTGTTTTCCGTCGGATTCTTTAGTTTTCCTTGTTCTTTGAATCTTCTATTCCGAAACTCTTACGTTACTTTATATCCTTACTAATATTATAAACGCCAAAGTTTGTAAGAATGCTCTTTCACGAAAATGCTACAAAATGGATTTGAAACTTAAACAAGTCGCGGCTAAAAGCTTGTTTATACCTAATGATTAAGCAATTATGAATCTTATCATACCTGCCATACGGAAATAATAGGTGCAAATCATTCGGTACCTTCATAAGAGCTTGTAAAAGCCGAAATCTATATATATATATACTGTATACGAGTATATATAAAAATGAAACCCGTTTTCCGTTGTCACGACATCACGCTTCAACGGCTGGACCGATTTCACTAATTCTTTTTTTGTTGTATTTGTTATTATTAGGAGAAGGTTCTTATGTAAGAAAAAAAACTTGATTATAGGGTGGTACGAAGTTCGCCGGATCAGCTAGTTGAATAATATTTTTTTTACTCAGGAATAGTGTATATGTGAATAGTGTAGCTTTCCAAAAGTGAAATATTTTTTCAAATTGGTCCAGTCGTTTTGGAGCCTATTCAATTCAAACAAACAAATCTTTCCTCTTTATTTATTAGTATAGATTTTGATTTCTGCCAGGATTCTTCGTAATAAGCACCCTATATCCATTACTCTTAGAGCCTCTCGTATTTATATTTAAGGACCATTAAATTTATTATCGGTTCCTAATCAGAATCTCGTAAAAATTAATAATTATAATCACGCGAATAGAAAACCGGTTAATTATTGGAAACCGATAAAAATGGTGTCGAAGAAACAATTTGATTACATATGAAATTTATGGCTTTGCAATATAGCTTTTGTTCACGACTTCGGTTGTGTTTAGTTTTTGCTTTTATAATTGTTTTTGGTTTTATTATTTTGTTTGACTCTTTATGCCGTTTAGGTATTAATGAAAATTAATGGCTTGAATATTTAAAACTTAACATTTGACTTGAGTATCCCAAAGTCCTTCTAAGTGCGGGTCGTTACTACTATGGTTCCTTTCCCAAATAAAACATTACCTATTATAACTAGCGGCCCGCCCCGGCTTCGTCCGGATCCCTTTTTTTATAGCCTATGTCACTCGGGAATAGTGTAGCTTTCCTACAGTGAAAGAATTTTTAAAAGCGTCTACTCGTTTAGAAGCCTATTCAATCCAAACAAACAAACTTTGCCTCTGTATTATATTAGTACTTATAGAAAATTGATTATTCAGTTTTTTCTTTGATAACAATCCCACATTTATTAACTTACATGGTCACACTGTGTAATTCATAATAATGGAGAATAAAAATTGATATCCCTATTTGAACAATTTGTAGGAAAAAAAACAATGATATATCAATAATATAATGCGCTAATAACGGTCTTTCATTACGGACCGTAACAATTTCCACAAACGCATAAAGCCATATTTGGGTGAATATTTGAGTTCGTACATATTGGGCAGTTGGAAAAAAAATCAGAATATCGTTTCAAATTGCGTATTTTATATTTTTAACCTAAGGTTTAATATATAAATATGGAAAAAAAAATAAAGGGACGTTAATATAACCAATAAATAAATACATATTTCAGTTTTTATTTTTTTTTAACGAACGGTAATGAGTACTCATTACCGTATCAGGAATGGTAATCAGAATGTATGAAATATGCGAACGGTAAGGAGAAATAATACTTATGGTAGTGAGATTTGCTTGGAAATGGTAATGTGACCGTAAATGGTAATGATAATAAAATATTTTTTATATGAAAATATAAGTGTGATTTTAAGAAAATGAGTCTCGAAATATTAGTTTTTAATACCTACATAATTATAATTATCAAAGTTTTTAAATAAAAAATTAAAATAGCCTATTAATACACATTACCATTCGAAATATCTCACTACCGTTAGTAAAATAAAACGGGAATAAACGGTAATTTCAAAAACGGTAACGAGATTTTTACGAATTTTGACCATTGTGCATTATTAAATAGACTTAAAATTATATTTGACATATTAACATAAACACATACCACAGACACGTTTTTTGGTACATTCGGCTTTAATAAGGTATTAACGAACTTGCCAATAAATCTTCAATGGTGAGGAGATAAAAATGTTGACAAACCGTATAAACGTACGAAGAGATCGTCATATTTTGGCGGGAAATCGTTTCACACGCGTGCGACTAGTTTGGCTCGCTAGCGACAACTAAGATCGATTGCCGCGTCGATAGTTTGACAAATAATATGGCGCGAATATTTGTTTATGGCTTAGAACATTCTGACCAATGGTAATGAATGGTACCTGCATGGACATTTTTCAAAGCGATGGCAAACTACTTAAAAGTGCTCTTTAAGGTGTATAATTTTTATGATATCTAAACAAAGTTCTATTCTATAGAAATAACTACTTAAAAATACGATATTCGACATATAATTGAATCATTTTGATCATTCATTGATCAAAATTGGGATTTGGGACATGACGGGTAATGAGATTTGGCGAATATTTAAATTTATAAAAAATATTTCTATTCAAAAAATAAATATGTCATAAACTTCCAAACATAGAACTAGCTCTATTTGATATATAAAAAATAAACTAACTCAGATTCCTTCACGTCTCAATAGTTCTTTAGTGTTTGCCGCGTAATATGTACGAACTCAAATATTCACCCATTTGCAAACAATTATATGGTAATGTCCCTTTCTAATGCACAAATTAACATACGGAAGAACGGGACAGGTATATATTTGACAAGACATTGCAAAACGTTGGAATAGCAACTGGTCATTGAAACAAGAACGTTTCCATTGCAACTTTTTCTTAATTTATTCAGTAACGAGTGGCAAAGGCAACTCAGGTTATGAGCCAGTTAGTAATTAAAAACAATGTGCATTTTACTGACACTTCGATGACGTATTTGGAATATAATACGCAATTTAGGAATTGCGACATCCATTGTCGTTGAAATTAGCTTATAGGTAGTTTTTGTTATTTCGAGTCCATTGACATTTTAAAAACGTTAAAAGTTTTAAAAATGTGTGAAGAACACTATACAGTCACGAATTAATTACCTATGAGATTAATAATACATCAAATACTTAACTAATTAATAAAATTAATTCAGTAAACTGACTTTAGTTTTTTTTTTAATTAACAGCCTGTGATTGCTGTGCAATCAACAGAGTAAGAACTTAGGTAGGTAGGTGCCTACCCTATAATATATTAGGTACTTATGCACCTCATTCTGCCCGTCATAATAATATGTTTTTTTTTTTCCCTTCAACATAATATTGACACGTCAATACGGACGTGGCAACTTTTAATAAGGGACATCTAAGTAGTTTTTACTATCATTTTGTAACGTTGGCACCTTGTCTACGCCCCCCCTATGAAAAAAAGTTGTTGTTTTATGATTAGTAATAAATAAATTTATGATTAGATCTTTCTTTTTATAAGTACTGAATAAAAAATGTTGAATTTATTTTAAACAACATTGCTGTCGTTGCAATTGCACACAAAAAGCTGTTAGTTAAATTTAAATATAACATTTATCGTCAATCGATGGTCAGACAAACGAGTTAATTAATATTGTAATTAATCGTTAAGACTCATTGTCGTTTAATTAATGCACGCAGCTGTCTTTACGCCATTTTTTAATTGAAGCGTATGCCCATTACCAACAATAGATAGATAAAGGCATAAGATGCAAGTCTTTGGTTTCTTTTACTAATAATAGATTTCTAAGTAACTGGCAAAATAAAAAAAAAAAGTTTACCTATATTGGAAATCATTCTACTTTTTAGTGCAGGTTTTTGTCAAAGAGAAAAACAACCATGTTACCCTAAAACTCCACTTTGATACCGTTCATTCATATTTTAAATTATATACAATATTTTAATTGAAATGTTAACAGAAGTTAAAAAAATAATGCGGAAGTTTCACGTACTTACTGTGAATTTTTCTTATATTTTTCATATTATATACCTATAGTTTATATTCGTTTCATATGATTTTTTGTTGGGGACACAAAAACCCGCTCTTAAAAGAAGAATGGCCCTCCAAGCGCCGTCAGTCCCTAGTCCTAATTTGTAAAAATGAGCTACATCAAGAATTACATTTTGATGCATCGATATGCTTGTGCTTCTAAATGTTGTTAAAATAAATCTTATTGTAGCTTATTTTCTCAATATTCAGGTCAAATGACTAATATCCTTATTCGCTATGGATTTTAAATCCCTACTTCCCTACTATCCCTACTAATATTATAAATGCGAAAGTAACTCTGTCTGTCTGTCTGTCTGTTACGCTTTGACGCTAAAACTACTGCACCGATTTAAATGAAATTTAGTACAAAGAAAGTCTGAAGCCTGAGAAAGGACATAGGCTACTTTTTAACCGACTGCGAAAAGGGAGGAGTTCCACGCGGACGAAGTCGCGTGCAGAAACTAGTTAGTCTATATATAATTTAGTGTAGGTTGAAGTAGGATTCATTTTGTAAACATGGTATGGTACGGTGGCGACACAAAGATAATAATCAAACACACCGACTACATCATACTCACAAATGTCAGAATTAACACAAAATGTATATTATACGCGAGCAAGTTTAAAGTATAATTATATTGACACTGTCGTATATGGTTTTATTACTGCCGATTCGATCACGACTGCTATATATACACCACAGGATGCTGCCGCGCGGCATGCGGCCTCACCCACACCTAGCACACTCGATAGTGTTACAGCGGCCCCGCAGGCGGGGTCAAAGACGAGAACCTAGCCACACCCGGCACGAGTCGGGCGCGCAGGTACCTTCTGTTCCCCTGCATCATAATCGCGTTAACACACCTGGCAATCCGCGCCGTGTCGGGTCGGTCGGTCAGGGCTAAAAACCCTTAAACAAACAGACTTTGATGCTTGCCTACCTGCCATGCGAGGCGCAAAATACGGGGCGTGAAAAAATGAGTTCTTAACTGTAAGAACACCTCAAACTGTCAACATATTATTATGATACAAATAATTGAATACGTAGGTACGAATGTTAATGATATACTTGTACGTAATATAGTGACATTTATATAGAGTTCCGTATGAAATTCGAATAAACCATTTTTATATCTTTGGTGACTGATATTAGGGAACCTACAGTACGTGCTAAGTATTACTATGATATGATGACATAATATTATTATGATATGAATACAAGTCAGATATGTAGGTAATAAAAATTACGTCAGTTGTCTGTTTATTTCAAATAGCTACTCTTGAAGTGTCATGCTGTGTGATTTTAATAAAATTTAAGACAATCAGATGGCAAAAAACCTAAAAAGGTTCATTGGAATGAAACAACTATTAACGGATTTAACTCGCGTATTTTTATTTTACTAAAAAGGTTCATTATGGCTTATTAAAACTATGTACTTAAAATTTAGCTAAATGGGCAGAAATTATGGTCAAAATAATTATTTTTTCCTAACTCCAAATAGACAATATTAAATTTAATGGATGTATTATTTTTTTAAGCTGTCAATAAAATGTCTGCCATATACGGCGACCTTATGTAATTTTCACTAACTAAAATAACCATACGGAACCATTTTCAATAGTTTCTGAATATAAAAGTATTTAAACTATTTGTCAATAATATTTTATTATCTAGTCATAAAAGGCAATTAGCACTTGATATAAATAATTCAAGATGGAAGTCATTTGGTACTAAAAAGGTTTATTTTATGGTTTTCTTGCGAATAAAGCTGCTTACGTACGTTCCTCGTAATGCAGAAAAAGTATAGTGACTAAGTACCGCATTAATTGTGTGACCAGAATTTTCATACTGAATAAGATACAAGTAAAGGATATTTATACTTAGGTAGCTATATTGCAAGTTTTCAGCTGGCCTCAAATAGGTACATCCCTACTAATATTATAAATGCGAAAGTAACTCTGTCTGTCTGTTACGCTTTCACACTAAAACTACTGGACCGATTTGAATGAAATTTGGTACAAAGAAAGTCTGGAGACTGAGAAAGAACATAGGCTATTTATTAACCGACTGAAAAAAAGGAGGAGTTCTACGCGGACGAAGTCCTATGAAGTCTATTTGAAAAATCATCCCTAAGATTGGAATGAAACAACTTTAACGGATTTAATTCGCGTATTTTATTTCTATTGCCAATTTAAACAAAATACGCGAGCTAAATCCATTAAAGTTGATTAATTCCAATGTACCTATAATAACCGCGAAGGCATCAGAAATTATCATCCCTAAGATAAGACGGGGGTGCTTATGTACCGCAGACAAAGTCACAGACAGAAGCTAGTATCTACTTACATAGGTAGGTATTAGACTTCCATGACTCAGATACAAATGCTCCTGTTCAACAGATTGACATCTGCTTTAAGCAGGATTTGAATCCGCAACCACCGATTTAGTAATCGGGAAGCAATAGACCAACAAGCCGTCAGATAGTTTTTTTTTTTTTTTTTTTCGAACTGAATACTGAAGCGCAGTTGGCCAGCTAATGGGCCTTCACTGCAAAACCGGACGGGTGGCGAGACTCCTGAAAGGAGACTCTTAAGCCTTTTGGGTTGAGTTTAGGGTTTTTAGCCCTGGCCGACCCGAGGGCCCCCCAAGGTGGGGGTCGCACCTGGGCTCGGGCCGTCAGGAGGTGTGTTGACACGACTATTTTGTTGCAAGGGAACAGAAGGTCCCTGCGGATAAGTCCGACGCGCGCCGGGTGTATGTGGACGTCTTCGACCCCGCCGGCGGGGCCGCTGTAACACTATCGAGTTTGCTAGGTGTGGGTGAGGCCGCATGCCGCGCGGCAGCTGCCTGTGTGTCCGTGCACGGTTTGTGTCCGTGGGAGGGGGCCGTCAGATAGTGAATGGTAGTTCACTGTACGTTAAATTTATTTTAATAGTAAAACTGTAATGGTTGTACAGTTCAGATTGGCATTAGTAATTTCAACGGAACCCTGAAATGCATAAACTTCCTAATGATCGAATAGAAATTAACCCAAAAGAACCAACACCTAAGAAATTGCAGGATCGTGGTGCAAAACAAAACGAATCAATTGTGCTGCGGCTTAACACATCTACTATTATACTCTCAATAAACACTTTAAAGCCGCTTACGTAAGGTCCAATATCGAATGTATCCTGCCACAACTTAAGTTTGTCTTGATCTTGCATTCTACCAAGATACCTTTACTTCTTGTGTAAGTCTTATTGCCTTAAGTTAAAGTTCTATTTGGTTTGCAAATGTAGCAGAATTGAGTTTGTAAAAAGATTAAGCGAAATATCTGGTTTGGTGCGCGCGCGCGGCTTCGTGTGTGGTCCGAGATGGTCTGTAGGGAATCGTGCTCTACTTTACTTTTATTAGCCATAAAAAAAATGCAAACATTGTTAGCATTTTATGTTGATAATAAAATTAGCATGTTTTGTTTGGTTCTTGGTTGCCTGATTAGAGTCTTTATTGGTTGCTGTGTATTTTTGGTGTATAAACAGCAATTGAATATTTATTTTGCTACGCTTGATGACTTCGACATACGTTTCGTAAAGCCATTTGGTTTAAATAAATTGTTTTTTTTTTAAATACAAACTACCTAAGTAGGTACTACATAGGTAGGTAATTACTTTTATAATAATTTTAATGCAGATTTCAGTCTGTCGAATGTATTATATCAAATTAAGTATTTTAAGAACGCCCTCATTTCTTTAAATCTTCTTTTCAATGTATAACGTTAGATGATTATCGCATAGACCAGGGTCAAAAACATATGTACCTATAATATATTTTATTAAATAATAACGATAATAATAATAGTATCTTTACTTACCTAAATTATACTAGTAAAGGTTACCTAAAAAAATAATATTCAAGTAGAGTTACCGACCATACGGCAGCTTCATCTCATTTAGTGCCCGCAGCGCGGTTTCCTCCAGTCAACCGTCGCAGTAATCGCGATGTAAACGCGAAACAAAATGCACCCGTTTTAGTGCACCTACATGCATTATAGCTTAGTTCGATGGCACACTGCGACATGCATACTTACCCACCTTTTTGTTACTTGTATGTATTACATATGACAATTAATTTACATAAAGTACCTATGTATTGTCTTATAAAACATAATATATTTACCAACTTCGTTTTATTTCAATAGCAGTGGATTCTAATAAGTAAATCAAAATCATGGACTTATGTATTTCCATTTAAAAGAAAACTAATTGAAAAGAGATACTATGATATATGTCAGACAAATCCTTCACAATGGTTAGCTTAGCTTTTTCTAGTATATATATTATATAGATTAGCTTTTTCTGACATAAGTGAGTAATATTTAGATTAGCTTTTTCTGACATTTTCTAATTTGTTAGAACTTAATCTATTTATTTTTGTTCAACAGATGGCATAACTACACACAACAAAAATGGCGGCGGTATCAACGCCACATTTGCAGGACTCCAGGGTCAAGATTCAGGAGCAGAGCGATGAAGAACCATACTCTCCCAACACCAGGGATACCATCACTCCAGAGTTCAATGAAGAAGACAAAGAAAGACCCATATCTTTCTCTATACACAATGTTCTGAAGAAAGAACGAGAAAATAGTCCAGAAAATGTTTTTTCAACAGACAAGCTACTACAAAACACACCCAATTATGAAGACAATGTTGATTCGAGAAATTCTGAAAGTGTCAGTCCTAGAATCGATGATGATGACAATCAAACGAATGAATCCAGAGCAGAAATCAGTGTCGACGATGATCATTCGTGTTGTAGTGATGATACAGTATTATCAGTTGGAAACGAAGCGCCAGTCTCCGGCTCTAGCTTTGAACAGAATGAAAAAGATACACAAGGTCTGACGTCGTTTAAGCACATACAAACGCATCTAAATGCAATATCGCAATTAAGTCAAAATTTAACTATGAACCAACCGCTGATTCTGCGTCCAAATCCTATAACACCAAATCCATTAATGTTTTTAAATCAACCCTTGTTGTTTCAAAATCCATTGATGAGCCAGGTGGACTTGAAAGCCGGATTGAATGGCATCAGTAATAGGATGCCGTTGCCGCATAATAATCTAATGAGTCCTCAACCGTTTAACCTAAATTTTGGATTAAGAAAAAATGGCACGCAAGAACTGAGAAATGCTAGGTCTGATGAAAACCGAAGGCACTACCTTACCCCTAAATCACCTGAAAATGAGAGTAGAGATTTTATGAATCAGAGTCTAAAGTTTAGTATAGATAATATTTTGAAGGCTGATTTCGGAAGGCGGATAACTGATCCATTGAATAAGAGGAAAAGTTTGAAGGTGAGACAAGTGGATTCTGTCAAGTCCCCCGTTAAAGAGGCTGTCAAGGTCGACGTAGAGGCTAGAGTGCCGGAGGTGAAGCCGAGTGATAAAGGAGGAGCTATAGATCTGTCAAAAAGTGATGACAGTGGGAGTAATCAGGGATCTACACCGGGTAGGTTTATCCTTTTATATATTTAAATACTTCATTATATAATTTGAAGATCTAGTTGGTGCGAGGAGAATTGAATTTAATTCACCATTCTATCAATAGATTTGTTGACTTCCATCTTAGATAATATATCTTTATTACTTGAAAGAAGAATTGACAAATTATGTCCTGCCTCCAGGTACAACGTCTGGAGATGGACCCATGGTGTGGCCAGCTTGGGTCTATTGTACCCGGTACAGCGATCGACCGAGTTCCGGTAAGATTTTTTTTTATAGTCTTATTCATTAATTAAAGATTACTTACGCGATGAATAATACAGTAAAAAGTTCGCACATGCTTACACTAAATTAAAAAAGTTTTGATAAAGTTTAATAGGTAAATATTAAATACGATCTACCTATCAATCGAAATTCGATCGATATTTTTGCTTCAATACCATTAGTATTTAATTATAATGATATTAGCGGCAGTGTGCTGACCTAGCACTAGTGAAGACAAGGGCGTGGATTCGAGTCTCACTGAGACTCTCAATTTTTCTGCTCTCGTGTTAGTACAAAAAAAAAAGTGTAATAAATGTTAAGATATATTTCGCCGTCACTAAAAATATCGTCCTCCCCTCAGTATGTACGCTTGACATCGCATTACACTTTCACGGCTAATGATTTTAAATCCCATTGCTTTTTTGTTGGGGTCTTTCTTATTTCTCTCGTTTTTCAACACGAGGGTCCTGTTGATTAGATTGGTTTATTTAATTAATGTCAGCATCATTCTTAGTGGAGGTGTGGATTACAATTTCGTAAACATATAAACTTTAAAAATATCTATATTTATGATTGTACTTAAGTAATACAAGCAAATGCGATTGGCGATATTTAGAGAAACAATATAAACACTTTATATTGTTTCTTCCTCTCATATAGGTATAGTAATCTTTATTATTTCGAAGAAAAATATTTTTTTGTGTAATGGTACCTAATAACTTGTGCAAGAAATACAATTAGGTGGGATTTGATCTAGGTAAACATAATTATATGTAATTAGATATTCATATAAGAAAATTAACTAGGTAATCGATCTAAAAAGATAAGTGTGTTAGTTTGTACTTGTCATAAAAACTGAGCAACGTATAATCGTGACTTTAGTAAATATATTTAACTAGCTGTGCCCGCGACTTCGTCCCCGTGGAATAGTAATTCTTCATAAGGCTTCATATTTTCCCCGTTTTTTACACATTTTCCACTGTCTCTTCGCTCCTATTGATCGCAGCGTGATGTTATATAGCCTAAAGCCTTCCTCGATAAATGGTCTATCCAACAAAAAAATATTTTTTGAATTCGAACCATTAGTATTAAGTAGGTAGTTCTTACTGGGAAAGAAAACTAAAATTTACTTCTACTAGTTGTAGAATTTGTTATTTGTATTTATTCAGCAGTGCGCTCGTCATATTGGCGTGTTAGCGGAGCCTGTGGTCATATTATTATCTGTTAACACCCTTATAACAAATTGTGGGCAATATTCAATGGACCGCTCTCCCCCAGGGATGCTGCGGGGAGATAAGGGGGCGTTCCGGATTTATTATTATTAACTCAAGGGGTTTACACGGTGTAAACACTTCCTAGTGCGTTTTATTTTCGAATTGAATACTGAGGTCTGCTTCTGGGCTTTTACTACAAAACTGGACTAAGTACCTATAGGCGAACTTCCTTCTACGGTTTCTAGTTTTTTTGTTAAGAGGATTGTGAACCTGTTAATTTTCATACAAAAGGCGATAACGTTTTACACCCAGTAAATATAGTTAGATTTTTATAATTTTTGGATATGTTGTAGATATAATGAGAAACTACGTCTGTACGTTTTGATTTTTAAGAAATATTGCTTACGCTAAAATTTATTAGCATCTAAAAATCTATATATAGATTACAGACGTAGTTTCTCATTATATCTACAACATATCCAAAAATTATAAAAATCTAACTATATTTACTGGGTGTAAAACGTTATCGCCTTTTGTATGAAAATTAACAGGTTCACAATCCTCTTAAGTAAAATACCTAGTTTTCCAAATAGATGTAGGCCTCTAGAAGATCAGTTGATAATAGCAAGCGAATGAAATGAATCCAGTATGGAACTGACATACCCGTCTCGTGATGGTCTAACATCAACATATTGTGGTTTCTAGTGTGTACGCGATGAACCGGATGAACGTAATAATTTGCAGTGGGATCTCGTACTAATACAGGACAACGACAATAAATGTGTTAGGTACCTTTTTATAATGTAGTAGCGCCGACTTATTGGTACCTACCTAGTGTACTACCTACCTAATTAAGTAATATTTATGTTAATATTAGTATGATATATATGATACAATTAATAAAAATTGTAAAGATTTATCAACTTAATACTTCACGAGTAATTT
This sequence comes from Polylopha cassiicola, assembly GCA_038024825.1. Classification (NCBI taxonomy): domain Eukaryota; kingdom Metazoa; phylum Arthropoda; class Insecta; order Lepidoptera; family Tortricidae; genus Polylopha; species Polylopha cassiicola. Next base: position 4,688,236 of record CP149044.1, on the reverse strand, counting down.
CTGGTGCGCTTAGATACCTACGTGATTTAACACATTTTTAAAGTCTGTAAAAATGCGAGAAATATGTAAATATTTAGCGCCAAAATAAGCGTACAGTAGACACTAAATTAATTTACAACCTGCATTGTGCCTACGTATGGAATGCACGCTCCTGTTGTAATACAGATTTTTATTCGAACATACAATATAGATAAGTAAGTAGGTACATACCTTTTATTGATCAAATCCGGCTCGAAGGACCATGTTTGAGGTCGAAGGGAAATGAAACCCAAACAGTTTTGCTTGAATTCAATGTATTTAAAATCTATGAAAACCTACATACATTTGAGGGAACAAGTCGATAGCGCGTTCTAATTCCAACAAAGTGACATCTATTGCCTTAATATGTAACTAGCCGTATAGGTACTTACGCGTTTGAACACACTTGTATAAAAAAATATCGATTTCCGAAATGGTAGACTAAAATAAATTCAGATTTCGTTCTATATTAACTACGATTACTTATTTCCTTGGTCATTTAATATTCGCATTGCTAACAATTTACGGTATTTTAGCGGTTATGTTAATTAACGCAATGAATAAGGTAATTAAAGTTACTTATTAAGTAAGTATTGTGATTGATTGTCTGCACAATCGCATGCAGAAGTGTTCACGAACTAGTAATTAAGAAATACACGACAGTATACTGAGTTTAAATATAAAATACATCGATCCCATCAGGAAACATATCTAGGTCTGCACCTAGACGATAAACTAAACTGGAAAGGACACATCCAATATGTCAGAGCTAAAATAACAGCCTTGACAGGAGTACTACGCAAAATTGTTGGATGTGTTCCACATAAAGTTCGAATGACCATCTACAACTCTTTGGTAAAACCCCACTTAGATTACCTTATAGAAGTTTGGGGTTCCGCTGCTAAAACGAATCTAAAAAGCCTTCAAAGGTCACAGAATAAATTAATAAAAACCCTCTTTAAATACGACTACTTCACGAATACAAAAACACTATACGAAAAAACTAAACTATTTAACATAAAACAACTATACACTATTGCGACTTGTATCCTCATAAAGAAAATCATATCTAATAAAATACATACAAAAATCACTTTCACTAAACGCACTTTCAAACATTATTTGAGAAACACAGACAAAATCACATTATTGAAACATAGAACTGGATACGGAAAAAGGAGCCTTATGTTCGAGGGAGCACAGCTGTATAATAACCTACCTAATGATGTCAAAAATTGCAAGTCTTTACATCTGTTTAAAATTAAACTAAAACAATTTGTAAGTGAAACGATTTATGATTAAAGTAATTCGATAAGCTGGAATGTATAGATTTAAGTTATTGTTATAAATTAAGCTCATTGTAAGTGAACATTTGTTCTTTATGAGTAATAAAGTCTTTAAACCAAATGATAGTTATTATGCAACAATCTGCAACATAGTCAAAACTTGGGCCAATGTAGCCTTCACTTGGGTCAAAGTTTTTTTATTAAATAAAATACGTGTACGTAACTGTACTTGAGCAAATCGATTGGTTTCTGTCAATCTTTACTGTGGGTACCACAAGCGAACACACGCTTCGTAGTTTATGTATGTTATAAAGTAAACTCAAGTAGTGGAGTAAACACCGACAGGTACGTAGGAAATATATATTTTTTTACCTAAAGTAAGTAGGTACTTACCTATATGTTCGAATAAAAAAAAATAGTCGTAAAAAGTTTTGTTGAACTTATAGGTAGGTTTTAAGAAATCTATAGGTACTAATATCATAAAGAGGAAATGTGAAATGGTGAAAGAGTTTTTAAAAATTCTTTCACTATTCGAAAGCTACATTATCCATGAGTAACATAGGCTTAATTTTATTTTGGAAAAAATAGGAACCCGTGCGAAGCCGAGGCGAATCGCTAGTTAAAAATAATAACATCTCTGGACAATTAACACCAATTGATCTAGTCCCAAACTATTCTACTGTGTAGTATAAACATACATAAATACATATAAGACATCCATAGACTCAAGTATAGCTCGTGTTCATACATTGACATCTAGCCCTAGAAGGATTCGAACCTGCAACCATTTCGTAGTCAGCTCTGACCACTAGACCAACAGCTCATATCAAAATCAAAACACAATTTATATATAATTATTCCAACACTACATAGGTGCAAACAGGTGGGGTAATTATACAAAAGTGAATTAATGGGCGACGTCAAAGTTAATAGAATTATTATCGCGGTAAATGCAAGATGGCGGCGCTTTGATGTGCCGACGCGTGCGCCCGCGCAGGCCGCGTGCATAATGAGATCTAGTTAGAAGATCTATGCGTTTTCTATGGCTTTTAATTTAATAAAGAAACTAGCGACCCGCCCTGGTTATGCACCTATAATACCTAATTATATTTGATAGGGTGAATGTTTTCATAGTACACTTTATTAAGGTGCCGTAGGTAGGTAATTAACACGACATTCGACGTTGTATGATCTAGGGTTTTTTTTTCAAACTGAATACTGAAGCGCAGTTGGCCAGCTAATGAGCCTTTACTGCAAAACCGGACGGTCGATGAGCCTCCTGAGAGAAGGCTCTCAAACCTTGTGATCTGGGGATTTGTATAAACAAAGGAAAGAGCTGCTTTTTTTAATTATGTAGTGATCAATATGGCTGAGTGATTTGAGGCGGTTATTTCGAAAAAACATAAGCGAGAGTCAGTAGCAAGTGTTTCGAACCTACTTACCTACCTACTCTATGGTTATTGGTTGGCTTAATTAATTTTGTCTGCAATATTTTAGTCTTTGGTTGTATGACAACTGATCAGTCGAACTGGCTTATTGTAAGTAATTAATAAAGTACATAAATTAGTTTGAAGGGAATTTCAATAAATCAATATTTATATGTAGTCATACCTAAGCAATTAGTTTATCTTGTATAATTAATTATTTCAAGTTACTGCATTTTCATAGAACCTAGGAAGTCTTTTGGTACCTTTTTGTTAAATTTCCTATATCTTCATGGAAATTCTTGTAAAAAATCCTTATGTAATAAAAACAAAGCGCTATTGCTAACGCACCCTATTTCTATTTATTTTAACATAAATGCATACAAAACAGCACCTTATTACGAATAGCTACGAGCTATATTATGTTAATGTGTTCAATTATATGTAAATATATACTATACACGCACGATTATGTGTAAGAAGTGCTTTCAGCATTAATTATCTGTCTTAAGTAAGCAATACCTTATTATATGTAGGTACTCGGTATAAGATACAGTCAACGACGAATAACTAGGGGGCGTAGACGGCGCCAACGTTTAACGTTAAACGAAACGACCAAAATGTATGGGATTTGACATCCGCGAAAGTTTGTGACGTACGTGACAGTCGTTCGCGGATGTCAAATCCCATACATTTTGGTCGTTTTGTTTAACGTTAACGTTGAAAGTTGGCACCTTGTCTAGGCCCCTAGGTATACCTACCTACTAACTTACTGCAGCATTGTATGTATTATATTTTTTAGTAAGAATAGATAGCGTTAGACTATTGTCAGCAGTCGTGCTACGATTATGGAAACTGTAAATAATCCTAAACGTCAGCAAATAAAGTAAAATAACAATACGCGAGTTAAATCCGTTAATAGTCGTTTCATTCCAAAGAGTAGGTACCTAAGTATTTTTTATTAAGTAAACACTATAACCACTGCGCCTTAGAGTTTTATCTTCGAAGCCTGAAAAAATGCGATTACAAATAAATGGAAAAGAAGCTTCGGGTTAATGTTTTGGAAAATCTGAATAGGGTTGTAGTTAGGGTTGCCGCGTTTGTTGTTTAATAATCTGTCTAATATTTAGATATATTATATTTCATTCTTCAAAACATTTATGTATAGGTATATAAAGCAATCATGAAATGCTTAAATAGTATATCCATGATACAAAATAACATGATCCTGAGTTGAAGATGAATAAAAAGTCAATCATAGTTTTTTTGATGTGATTTGACCATGTTGTAATTCGATAGATAAATAATTAGATACCTACCTAGTACGTAAGAAAATGTAATTATAAAATTAAACGCCTTTCACACGATAAAGGCAACAATAAACTAACATATTATTATTAAATTGGAACAAATATCAAGGATTCGCATTATGAAAGTGGAAACTAAAGTTTTCGAAACGTCATTGTTTCAAAAATGACAATTATTCAAACTTAAGACTTTTTAAAACGACGATGGACCGTAGAGCGGTCGTTGTAATATTTTCGGATGGCTGGCAACCCTAGTTAGGTATCGATTTTCGATAAAATGGCTGTAAAACATCGAGCATCGAACGGAGAATATACCTAAATGTAGACGTTTTACATAGATATTAATAACCGTATAACGACATGGCATTATGTCAATTCCTTAGTAGTTAGTTACATCATTTTAGGTAGTTGGTAGTTGTATTATTGATTATGTTTGCTTATAGTTGTATCTAAGTAAGTAAAAAAAAACATTTATGCAGTAAAAGATCAAATTGTGGTGAATGTGCTGGGCACTGTAATATGTTTGTATTCACAAACGGACGGAGTGATAAGTCTTACAAAAATGTATACATAGATGAAATGTATACATAGAGAAATGTATTTACATTTACGGTACATCTATACTAATATTATAAAGCTGAAGAGTTTGTTTTTTTGTTTGTTTGTTTGTTTGAACGCGCTAATCTCGGGAACTATTGGTTCGAATTCAAAAATTATTTTTTTGTTGGATAGACCATTTATCGAGAAAGGCTTTAGGCTATATAACATCACGCTGCGACCAATAGGAGCGAAGAGTGGAAAACGTGTAAAAAACGGGGAAAATAACTATTCCACGCGGACGAAGTCGCTGGCAGAAGCTAGTTCAATATAAAATTCGTAAGTTGGGTACCTACCTACTAATACATTTCTACATAACAAGAGCATAATGATTTAGAATAGTCTGGCTATTTTTCAGTTAGTCGATTGGAGAGAAGAGATTGAAAACAATTATTAAATAAATTAGGTATAATATACAAGATTATAGATAGCATTTTTTTTAATTTTGGTATCTATAGCTGAATCTGGAATATCACCTATTAGTCCTGTTAAGAATGGAAAAGAGAAAAATCTCCCCTACAACACTCCCCCATTGTATGATAATTTTACAAAGCGTAAAATCATTTATTAGGGGATGTTGTGGTGAATTCATTGACTAAATAATCTTTTAGATTAAGTGCAGCAATATGTCGAGTGTTTGCTTGATTTGATAATGAAATTATATAAACAATAAGGGAGACGAAATCCGTAGAGCTTTTAGCCCCAGAGTTTTGACATCTGGAGACCTTATACATCTCCAGTACCTATTGTTATTATTTATTTTCTCCTAATTTTTTTTTTAAATGTAATTAGATTAAGTACATACATATTGTAATTCGTACATAATTTATTCTTAAGTGAAATTGTAATATTATTATATTGAAAAAATTATACCTCATTGAGTTTATTCTCGATTCTTCTCAAAAGGTTTTTTTTTGCTGAATCGAAAAAGAATATTAATTTTAACGTTGACATTCACAAGTGCCTGTAAGAGCCTAGCCTGAATAAATGATTATTTGAGTTTGAGTTTGAGTAGGTTCTAGACAAGTCGTATTCGACAATCACAAACGCTATAGGTACAATCAATTGGAATAACTTTAAACGGATTTAACTCGCGTATTTTATTTTATTGGCTTACGTTTCGGAGCCTTTGCAGATTCCATAATCGTAGCAGGACTGAGCTAACAATAGTCTTATGCTAAGTCTTATTATAAGACTATTATCAGCTCAGATATACACCTAAAATGTAAAAAATAGTACATTACGCACCTAGGCCAGTAAAATAAAAAATGTCTCAGATCACATTGTAATTCCGAGGCGAAGCCGAGGTTGACAAAAAAGGTTAGTATACTCGTACTATTTTTCTGTTCGACGTAGCCAGAAAGCGGCAACTTCATTTAGCGCAGCGGCCCGAAAGTTGGTGCTTTCTGGCCGGAGGACAGAAAAAAAAGTTTTGCGATAGTCTCCAGCAAGTTAAACTCTAATATTTCGCCTTTTCAACGAATTCTTCATAATTTCTAGCCGTAATTTTGCAAAACAAAGCCATTCCCACGGCAAGTAATAGCGAACAATGGTTCTTAAGTTATTTAAAATTGGCCACGTGTATGTCCGTCCGCCTCATAGCTTAAATGTCGCACTCACACGTCATGTACAGTTACAATTGAAATAAGGGTTCCGTGGAAAATTAGCGCCAACTGGATATGTGGAGTTATGTGTGCTACCCGACACAGGCGGGAGCGGTTTCATTTATATTTTTATTTGATAACGATATTTGTATGAAGACAAAAGTAAAAAATCGATACTGCAGTGGGACTTAAACTAGCACCTAGGTATACCTAGACCTAGCTTAAGGCGAGGTATCGTGCTTATACCTACTTAATTAGGTACACTGAGTTGACGAAATCTTCTACTATAATTATCCTGTCTTAGTATTTTTTCAAAAGGATAGTGCTTTGAATTTCGAATACATCGTAGAAAATATTTGAATCTTCTGCTTCTTCTAGTTCGTGGTCGCCACGAGGAATTTCTATCCCTGTTTGCCATTCGCACTACGATAAAAGTGTCCCACTCAATGTTAAGGGGAGGAAGAAAGGGGAGGGGAGCCAGCACCAGCAGTTATCAATTGTAGAACAAATTAATATATCGTTATAACTAAATATTATAATTATATTTACTTACCATAATTGTATAGGTAGGAAAATGTTAGTGAAAATTGAAAGTTTCATTGTTGAAAGTCTCCAGAAAACGCCACATTTTGTTAATTGCGGCAAGTCACAGCGTACTCAGAAAACGGGTGAAGCTGGTGCAATTAAAATACTTCCATCGCCAAGTAGGGACTCACCCACAGCCGTTGTACAGCGAACTCATAGATATGCTAGTTATTCCGTTGCTAATAACTTTGCCTAGCGTTATAGAACGAGAAAACACGCCAATTGACACCGATCTATTTGGTCTTAGAATATATATATTTTTAGCATTTTGCCCTCGAGCGACCTGCTTGATTATATTACACGTTATTTCAAGAATATACTTTATTTGGTGTTCAGGCGCGTGCAGTGGAAGGTCCTCTTGTAGCCGTCAGGCACTTTATACATTTTTGATAAAGTGCCTATAAGCTATGCACGTACATGGTAGCGCTTCATATTAAAATAATCTACTCAGTGGTTGTTTATACCTACTTATTTAGACAGCATATACCTATGGTTGCACGTTTCACGACAAGGGTTAAAATGTCTTTTTTTTCGAAGATTGTTATTTACTTAGGTACTTATCTAAAATGATGTAAGTACAAGGATCTACGTTTTAGATTTTGGTGAAATATTCATCATTACTATAAGATTTCAAACCTATTCAAATTGATTTATCTATACTTCTATATACTAATAATTAATATTATAAAGAGGAAAGATTTGTATTTTTGTATTTTTGTATGTTTGTAATGAATAGGCTCCGAAACTACTGGACCGATTTCAAAAATTCTTTCACCTTTGGAAAGCTACATTATCCCCGATTAACATAGGCTATATAATATCACGCTAGGTCTTATAGTTGCGGAGCAGTAACCGAAAATGTTTCAAAAACGGGGGAAAAGTATCGTTTCTGAGGCCTTAAAAAAATCTTAAGTCCCCCCCGTGCGAAGCCGGGACGGGCCGCTATTAATCATATGGTACTATAGCAGAAAACAACAGAATGTTATTAAAAATTAAACTGAACTTAAGAAATTATTGCTACAATAAGCTAATGACGGCATGTCAAAAATCCGCTAGATGCGCTAGAATGAGGTCCAGCTGTCATGTCACAATCACAGCTCTCTCATTGGTAGGACATGACAGCTGGACCTCATTTAACGTGACGCGCAATTAGATTTTTGACACGCGCCGCCCCCCACTGAAGCATATTAAATCTGCCCCATTTCTTCCAAAGTATCAGTTAAGATTTCCAACAATGTGATAATAAAATAATTCCAATAGATAAAGCCCGGCCCTCGTCAGTTGTCGTCCGTGAAAATTCAATTGAGAAAACTTTTCCAATTTAAAGTCCTTAAGTTCGGAGAGCTTTATCAAGCTATGTTAATTAATTGTAGGGGTAATATAACCCACGCGGAGGAAAAACTATGAAATCACGGGTAGATAGGTGCAGTGTTTCGTCATGTGTGTACACTACACTTGTGATGTACATCCTTACTAATATTATAAATGCGAAAGTAACTCTGTCTGTCTGTCTGTCTGTCTGTTACGCTTTCACGCTAAAACTACCGGACCGATTTAAATGAAATTTGGTACAAAGAAAGTCTGAGGCCTGAGAAAGGACATTGGCTACTTTTTAACCGATTGCAATAAAGGAGGTGTTCCACGCGGACGAAGTCGCGGGCAGAAGCTAGTCTATCTATATATCTTTTCGTAGTCGTGTTAGATATCCATTTATAACTCAAGAATGGCTGAACCGATTTGGCTGAAAATTGCTTTTGGTGCTGGGGATGTAGCTCAGAACCAGGAGAAGGACATAGAATACTTTGTATCCCGTTCCAGTAAAAAAAAACAGCTCAAATTTTAATAATAGTTTAACAAAACGCAACAATGACAACTGTCAAATCGATTGATCGGGCAGGACGAAGTCTGCCGGGACCGCTAGTTAATAATAATAATAAGAAGAATTAGATTAGATATATTAGATATATTAGATAGAAATAATTATAACGGATTTAACTCGCAGGCCTACTTTATTTTATTCGCTGACGTTTCAAAAACACACATTGACATCGCTGCATCGTTAAAACAAAAGACGACAGGAATCAACAATAAATAACAGCAAAATTTTAATATTAAGAAAAACAATAATATTATATGTCAAATTATTTTAAATAAAATTTGATAATTTACCTTGATGCACAGAATGTAAAACAGTTTCATTCATTTTCAATTTTCTTATTAAAAAAAGTTTCTTTTATTTCAAAATAGTCAACTTATTTATACCTATAAGTGACTTTCTTAATTCTAAGTAGGTGTTGTTAGTTAATTTGTGGTTACGAATATGGGGCCAGTAAAGTTTTCCAAAGCATTAAATTAATATAGGGTACCTACGGGAGTGAAATGCTTTCAATTGTTTTGTACTTATTTTTTTGGCTATCAGGTTATAAGTATTCTTGCATCGAGTTTCGTATAGGTACTTAGTTAACTGTGTTATTCTTGTATCGGAATTGGCGCCATCTTAAATTACTCAATTGCAACAAAATCGTTAAGCAATAATTAACAAATGCCCATTATCCTTAAATACCGTCTTTGAGTTAAACGGCCGGCTCTCACACCGCATCGTAATCTCAGATTAAATTACAAAATACCTATATAAGGAAGGTATTATATAAGGAAGCTTACTCTCTAATTACATCCATTATTTTTTGTTTTTATGAAATTGAAAAAGCCTTTGTTTTATTATCACTACTATGTAAGTACTAATTCGCTTATTTTATTGTTAATTAGCGGTCCCGGCAGACGTCATCCTGCCCGTTAGAAATTCAAAAACAAAAGGGCTGTTTTTAGGGTTTTCCCGGCAATTATTCGATTTTTTCTCCGTAAGAACCACCCTTGGACTTCAACGAACATTTAAAAAAAAAAATGGCCAAATTGGTCTAGGCGTTGTCGAGTTATGCGCTTACCAACACATTTTGCGATTCATTTTTATATATAAGAAAGAAGAAGAAGATAGTAAGATTGTAAATCCGTAATTGCAAAAAGATTTTTTTTTGTGAATATAAAATTTAGTTAGGTACTTAAATAAAATTTAGCTAACATTTTTAATTATACATTAATAGGACCTACGTATAATGAACTACTTAACAGATAGTATTTATTGGTGCAGGTAAATATCACTCGAATTCATAGTGGGTATTATTCGATGTGTCCACGGTGTGACACGTGCCCTCAAGGACTAAACTTGACTAATCGCTCAAGTAATTACGGGAAGGAGTAACACGTCGGAATCCAAGATGGCGGCCTGTCAAATTTGACAGTTACAAGTTCGCCCTTTCTAGCAATAGCAATTAAAGTTCGCCTTTGTTTACTAATTAAGACGAATGTGGCAAAAATATACATTTTTGTATAATTTAACATACATGCTTAAAATTTGTCATGCTTTATTTTAAGTTAGACCGATGAAAAAAATTTGAAGTCACCTAATTAATTGAATACAAGAAATGTAGGTACTTAAATGAATAATAATTTCTGATGCCTTCGCGGTCATTACACATTCGAATAAAAGAACTATAACGGATTTAACTCTTGTATTATCGTGTAATTACGTACTTTTTTCATAGGTGATTTTAAATCACTTTACTTAGTGCTGTCGTCAGCTCAGACGACTACGAATATGGGAATTGTAATGTTTTCGAAACGTCAACATGTAAATTAATATCATTATACCTACATGAGTTAAAGCGACGACTTGAACGGGCCAAATGCCTGCGAAAGCGTCAGAAATTGTTCTGGCACAACATTATTTTAATTTCACAAAAAGAATTAATGAGATAATCACTTATTTTATCAGTGGAGTCCTTTCGGATGCACTTCGACCCATTGGGGTCTTTGGTGCCCCTCCTTTAGCTTACTCCAGGTTCTCCATAACCGATTCTATGTATCGTATTATGTCTCCCTGTCGCAATGCCCCGAAGTCTCCAGGCTCCAGGTATCCGGAGCCAAGTATCTTCATTCTGCGTGTGGGCGTTGCAGTGGCACACCAGCGAGACTATGATGAACTCTTGAGTCGACATTTTGTCCAGTGTTGCCAACTCCTAGAAATTCGAGTCGCTAAACTCAAAGTAAAAGTCGCCAGAAAGTCGCTAAAACTAAAACAACCATAATAAGTTCGGGGACCCCCCCCCATAATGATATACAAATGGAACTTCAATTACTTAAATGAAGTTTGAATTTGGTGCGCTATCGCGTTTGTCGTTTTCCATATTAAGTATCTCTTGGCATTGAATAATTTTGTGTCGATTTGATAAAAAATGTATCTATTATTGGCTCTAGAACTGTTTTAGTTTGTACTCCAAAAGTCGCCAGATAAGTCGCTAAACTATTTTAGTCGTCAAAACTTTTTTTTGGTCGCTAAGCCTTTAGTAAAAGTCGCTAGTTCTAGCGACAAAATCGCTAAATTGGCAACAATGATTTTGTCGACATAATATTAAGAACGTTGTCGACAAGGAGGTTTGTCGTGTCGAAATTATTTCGTTGTCGACATAAGAGACACCGACATGACAAGATTGCTCGTTGTCGACAACGTTATCGATTTTAGACAGATCACCGCGGGAATAAGACGGTATCGACATGACAAGATGTCGACTCGACAATTTATCATAGGCTCGCAGGTGTTCCAGAGTTTCACATTCCTCTCCACACATTCAGCAGTCGCTGTTTGTAAGTCCCATTTTGTGTAGGACCGCGTCGGACTTATCCGCAGGGACCTTCTGTTCCCTTGCAACATAATAGTCGTGTCAACACACCTCCTGACGGCCCGAGCCGAGGTGCGACCCCCACCTTGGGGGGCCCTCGGGTCGGTCAGGGCTAAAAACCCTAAAACAACCCAAAAGGCTTAAGAGTCTCCTTTCAGGAGTCTCGCCACCCGTCCGGTTTTGCAGTGAAGGCCCATTAGCTGGCCAACTGCGCTTCAGTATTCAGTTCGAAAAAAAAAAAAACCCATTTTGTGTAGGAGTTCGGAGAGAATCACTACGCGTGCTTAACAAACATCGGAAAACATTTAAAAATGACTTACCTAATCGAAATTCTCCGAATATCTTCACCCCTCGGCGTTGCGAGGGAAGCTAATGGTCCGTGAAAGCTATCTGCCTTTGCATTGCCAACTGCCAATCGATATATATATCTATAGGTTTATATATCTATCATTGAAAACCGAGTCATGCTCGGGAATAAAAATATATATTTTAGACAAATGCAACTCGCGGTTTTAACGCGTGAATTTGTCATACTGGATGCATATATATATATGAAATATATGTAATTTTCCAATATACCCTTACCTATATTATAAGATTCACTTAAAATTGATTCATCGATTTAGTTGTAAAAGAACAAAAAAAATTTGCTTGCATTTTTATACCTTAGTTTCTTTTAGGATATAGGTCTAGGAATCTATAGACAAGACAGGTGACTAGACCAATAGAAGCCATGAAAACTGAGCTTGCACGGCACAGTTGCCAGGCCGTCGATAAACAGCGATGACAATCTTTTATCAGCTGAGTGAGTAAAAAATTGCCAAATTTGGCACGAAGTTTTAACTGACATTACCTAAGAAAGTAATCTGTCTTGCTTATAATAATACTGGCGGCCGCCCCGTCTTCGCCCGGATCCCTTTTTTTATAGCCTACTAGCTTCTGCCCGCGACTTCGTCCGCGTGGAACTCCTCCTTTTTGCCTTTTTTGCAGTCGGTTAAAAAGTAGCCTATATCGTTTCTCAGGCTCCAGACTTTCTTTGTACCAAATTTCATTTAAATCGGTTCAGTAGTTTTAGCGTAAAAGCGTAACAGACAGACAAACAGACAGAGTTACTTTCGCATTTATAATATTAAGTTGGGATGTCACCCGGGAATAACGTACCTAGCTTTCCAACAGTGAAAGAATTTTTCAAATCGGTCCAGTCGTTTATGAGCCTATTAAATCCAAACAGACAAACAAACTTTTCCTCTTTATTATATTAGTATAGATAAGTAGGTAGTCTTAAAAGACATTTTCTCTATCTAGACATAGTATTAAAAATAAAACCGTTATTTAAAATCGATACGTTTTTCGCAATCCAACTTACTCAATGGGTGCGACGGAGACGCCGCTACCGCCGTCTCGCTCGCTCGCACTTATTGTTTTGTGTTTGTATCGGACAGGGCCACCCAGATCGCTTTCTAGGGTTGACACAATTATAATTATTAATCTTTTAATTGATATATTAATTAAATTATCATAAAGACATTTCGCACACCTAGATCTAAAGGGATCTAACTCAAAAACCGGAAGATTTGAGTTATGCACACCATCGGATTCCAGCAAAACCCACCCACACTAAAACAGATTTCAGCTAATATAACTCTGCTAGCTTTATTATAAAAATTATAAATGTATACAGAAAACTCATGCGTGAATATGGACATATTAATCAGTTTCTCGCCTCTCCTGAAAAAGTACCTTTTTTGAGTTAGCTCTCTTTAGATCTAGGTGTGCGATTTGTAAAATTCTAAAATAGTTTAAATTTTATTTGTTCTGTGTTTTTCTTATAATGTACAATTTTGAGGATCTCACTGTGAGTGCATATAATATGACATAAAATACGTAATTATGATGTATGTAATAATGAGAAATAAATTTAGACTTCCATATCTTTCTTTATAGCTCTAAAGACCTATTGGCTTAGTGCTTAAGCTGTATTTCTAACTGCGAAACTATAGATTGGCTCATAGTATTTGATCCTCGTGGGTTAGTTTGAAGACAAGCATTTGTACTTGAGTATACATCTAATCTTTTATACCAATGTACAATGCTACACCGAGTTATTGACCAAAGAAGAGTTGCATTAACCCTTTGTTTTGAATGTGTACTATTCACACCGTTATTTTTGTATTTTGTTATTTACTTTATACTCTATTGAAATAAAACTTAGCAGGAGGGTAGTTTTATAGAACAAACAAATTAGTCATCGGAAATGTGTTTGGACAAAGTTTTCTTATAGAGTCTAAATAAACCACCTTAAGATATAGTAGAAACATTTCAGGTATGATTTTTCCAAATATATTCATGCTAGTTAAAATGAACAAATGACATAATATGTACCTACTAGAAATTATAGCCCTCATATTTATATAATTACTAGCGACCCGGCTTCACACGGGTGCTATAAACATTCCTCTTGAATCACTATCTATTAAAAAATAGAAGTTTTAAAGTATTAAGCGTACATAGGGATATAGGGACAGAAAAAGCGATTTTGTTTTATACTATGTAGTGATGAATATGTATGAAAAACAAGATAAATGCAACGAATATAAAATGAAATGATGTATTTATCGTTATTTTTACTTACATGGTGACCTATCTATACTAACCATTAGTAGATTTACTAGAAAATACAATTTTGAAGGAATAATTTCGTGGCATTAAAAAAAATGTGTTAATCCGTCATCGACAACCCTACCGAGAATATAATTACCAACATACAGCGCGGAATGAATTTGTCAAAACATACATCGACTTGTCAAGCTTAATATGAACCGCGACTAGACATGTCATTTTTTATACGTTCAGTTATCTTTTTGTTAAGTTGATCAGTACCCCGTATCAATGACGTTATTTCATGATGTAATTAATAATGCAACTTTGTAATGAATTCCTTTATATAAAGTTTATCTTTTAAAAGTGACAGTCTCGTTCCGTCGTTGATGGTAGAATTCATCTTCGTGGCTGTACTTATTCACTTTTTATAGTACCGAATGATAGGTTGTTCGAGTTTTAAAAGCGTTTTAAAGGTTAGCGGTGACTTTTTGAGTTGTGTCTGAGTATTTTTTTTTTACTTTAAACTATCGTATTTTATAAAAGTAGCGCATTAGCGGATTTTTGAGACATGGTGGCACCCGTTGATTTAGTCGCAATTAAAGCAAAGCCTGTAAATACTAGCTGCAATAATATATATAATAATATTTATTGTACAATTGAGAATTATTCTACCAATGGGGGTCAAAAATTCGCTAGATATACGTTGGTGTAGAATGAGATTTAGCTGTCATGCTCCACCGATCACGGGTCAGTAGCTTGTCTCTTACCACAGGCCAGTAGTTTGTCTCTTATCACAGGCCAGTAGCTCGTCTCTTGTCATAGCCTGTAGCTTGTCTCTTATCTCGGAGCAGAAGCTTGTCTCATATCACAGGCCAGTAGCTTGTCTCTCATCGTAGATCAGTAGCTTGTCTCTTATCACAGGTCAGTAGCTTTTTTTTATCACGGATCAGTAGCTTGTATCTTATCACGGGCTCCGGATTCTTGACACTTATCAGTTTGATAAACAAACACCATAAGAAGGCTTGTACAGTTTGAACCAGAGTTATGCTACCTGTGAATGATTGATTTCTGATTATCGACTTTTATAGTGAAATATAGTATAGCTTGAAATAGTAGGGGCCATAGTGTCATTTTATAACTTTGACCGCTGTGATACAGCTATTTACAGCAGGAAGGTTACTTCTCAAAATGTAGAGTAACACTTTGGATACCACGTAAAATGGTTTACTTTAAAAGTATCGCCACTGGCTACCCCGTGGGAGCGCCGGCGTGAAGATACAAGCCTTGTTGCAATGCAGCAATATTGCAGCGTAGGCGCGTCACTCCTTTTTATGTGCTTTTGTTATACAGGAGGTGTTTTAATATTGATGATATATTTTTTATTACTCTCATATCGTAGGGAAAGTAATACGTAGCAATTCTTAATGTTGGTAGCGGATTTTGTTTATATATAAGTACTTATTATGATGTACGTGTCGACTAAAGGACGGTCGAGAACACAACGAAAATTTTCTATTTGTCTTTGTCGTCTTTTTCTATTTCTCTCTGTCGCACGGGCGTAGTAATAGTGCCCTCACTCAAGGTGCTAGCCTTCCGTTTTTCGCTGTGTTCCGCGACCGTCCTTTAATTTAGGTTTACTTACTGTAAACTTTGGTTACTTTGACCTTAAGGGGTAAATTTGCCTATAGATGTGTTTATTCCATAAAACTGGATAGTTTGTTTTTTTTACCTGACGTTGTAATAAAATAATTGTAAGGGATTTAACACGCATAGATTTAATATTCTGGCAAATTATCGTAACGTCAGCAATTTTTCTAGTTATAATTGTAATTTTCCAATGTGTATCACATAGGTAATATAATTATGTTCACCTGATAATTATAAAATTTGATTTGATCGATATGGTCAGGCAAGTAAATCTATCTGAAAATATAATGAAACATATATGTTCAAGTTTGTCAGTGTTTTGGCAAATCCCAACCACCCTGTATATATAGCTTCGATTGACAACTATATAACATCGTGTGAGGTCTATAAAGCCATTTAGATCTGCCCACGCCGGTGCAGCGAGGAAATATAATAAAATAAATAATCAAACACATATACTATATCAGTTCATCCCAATGAACACCTAGTTATATCTTTTACGTAACCTTCAGATCGTCATTTTAACCGAAAGACAACGAGGGCTCCCGCGTGACAGAAATCCGCTAGATGCGCTAGTGTAGAATAAGTTCCAGCTGTCATGTACCACCAATCACAGGTCAGCTTGCCTCTCATTGGTGGAAAATGACAGCTAGACCTCATTCTACACTAGCGCATCTAGCGGATTTCTGACACGCGGTGGCCCTCATTGCTGAAGCCTATACACGTGACAATTGCTAATAGAGAACAAAACAATTGGACTAGCTTCGTCTGCGCAAGAGAAGTACCTTACACAAGTTCGTTATAAAATATTATAGTCTATATATTATTCTGATGTATAAGCTATATTATTGTATAGTTTCAAAATCAATCCAGTAGGTAAGTTTTTCCGTGAAAGAGAAACAAAATAATCGTCACCTCCCCGTTCAACGTTAACGTTGGCACCAAAAACGCCACGTACGGCACAAACGTTCGCGGATGTCAAATCCGAAACATTTTGCTCGTTTCGTTTAACGTTAACGTTGAACGTTGGCGCCATGTCTACGCCACCACCTCTGCTTAAAGCTGCGACTAAAAGTCACAGCGCTGTTATTCCGCACTACCCTATCTCCAATCATCATTGTTTTTATTGATTGACAACTTTATACCTTCCTGTGGGGTCTATAAAGCCATTTGGCTCTGCCCACGCCGCCGCGGCGAAGCGTGAAGATATGTAGTACTCGACAAATTTACAAACATCTTGGGCGGCATTGTATTATATAAAAATAGGCTTATACATTCAAATGCAATGCAAACACAGCTCAATCCGATCTGACACTAAAGAAAGCTAAATAAAATTTAGGTAAGTATGCTCTTTTGAATGCCAAATGAAAAAAAAAATGTCTGTATCATTTTTTAAAGGTCGCTGCTTTTCTAGAATACTGTCACAACTTGAAATGCATCACCATTTTGAATTGAATTTTATATGTGACGGTTTACAATCTTAATTTCTGAAATGGAGTAACAAATTATTTCGAGTTGTGACACTATTCTAGGGAAGCAGCGTTATATGTATATTATGAATAAAATTTAATTCTCCTGAATTATTCCTATCCAATTCTAATTTATGAAAAAAAACGTGAGGGTAAATCTGTGTAAGTAGGTAGGTAAGTACCTAAATATATTTTTTTATTCAAACCTAATTTTTAATGTCCAGCGGAGTATTTTTGGTTCATCATTAATAAAAAAACAACAACAAAAAATCTCTTATCTAACGATTGACAAAACTGCCCTTTACTGATTTATCTAAATCAGACGTTTATAAATATGCGTCTATTAAGCTTTATCCATCACTCTGAGATATCTCAGAGCTAACCGTACAAAATCGCCTTAAAAAAACGAGAGAACAGCAATTTGTCAATGGTCGAGTCAGAGACAATTTTTACGTCGTTCCAAATTTAAAGTAATTAAAAAGTTAATTGGAATAGATTCTGTCGTCTTTATGGCGGATTATTTTTGATAAATATCTATGAATATTATGTTTTATATTTATTAATATTATACTTAGGTCGGTTTCGTATTCGTTAGTTCTATATATGTATTGAATTAGATCATAGAAGTAAGTAGAAAGTTTGTAAACTTTCGTTTCGTATTTTGGACAAAAAATTAGGCTATCATAGACTGTCATGTTATTTTTTTATAAAATACCTATCTACCTACAAAATTACACGATGTAAAAAATTAGTCATACTTACTTAATCGCCAACTTCATTAAAATCTGTTGTTTAAGGTATTCAATATTTTTTTTGATTGGCTAACTGTTTTCGTTATTTTTTGTATTAAAAGAACTTTACAATCACGTGCCTAAAAACTCATTTTATTTCTTTAGTTAACATTATTTTTGAAACCATAGACTCGCTTCGCTAACACTGGTCACCCCAAATCATATTCATAACATACACAAACCAGACGTTTATACACACGAGAACATATTTCAATCACATCACAATGTGTGGTCCACTAAATATAATTTTATTAATCCATGCCTTTTATTTAACTTTTTGATGGTGTATTTATTTCTGCCGCGCATAAATCATACGCGCCTGTCACAGTGACAGCAAATTTGGCGCCAACCGCTGCAGCTGTCAAACTCATTTTCACACATTACTTAGTTTGTTCTCTATTATTTTTAGAGACATTTAGTTTTAATGCACCGATTAGTGGAACTAAATTTTGTCGCGGACATGTTTATGTGGCCGTTACCTTGGAGCATGTTACTGGCACCATTCGTTTCTTAAATCCTGGGTGGTAAATGTCAAAATCGTGTGACATTCATCTTCTTAATTGTTCGATTAGAGGATTGTGACGAGTAATTTGGTGTCGTCACACTTTTGCTGCGTTAATTTCAAATAGCTTTTTACGCATTTCTGGTGTTAATTGATTTGATAGTTAATTATAAGTCTATGTTTTGTAGGTATCCACCTTTTTTCACGCTATTTATGTTTTCACACGACATAGTACGGTCTACGCTATTTCTAATTTATAGCCAGTCTAAAAATTTGTTATGGCATGTGAATGGAAAAATTTTGCAATTCAGTGAATAAAACATTGAAATTGTATTGCATGATTATTTTCTCTTCTAGTCATTTAGCATACGTTTACACAAAAAAATACACCATTTTTAAAAAAATATTTGTATAAAAAATTTACGACTTTTTTAACTGAACTCTAAACACCAGTAGTCAATAAACATAGCTCGAATAGTTTCACCTGTGATCCATCATGGCGGGTGTTTTGACAGCTGTCAAATTAATGTCAAGAAGGCGGCTGCTTTGAAATTCGAATTCACGGTACAACGATTTTAGGGGTTTAGCTGTATTGCTGTAAATGTTTGCTTTGTTGTTTGAATATTAATAAAGTAGTAAAGGAATTCAAAACGTGACTTCTTTACTTTGTTTAAAATTGTTTCGTGTTTTTTCTAAGTTTACCTACGATAATCCCTACTTCCCTACTAATATTATAAATGCGAAGGTAACTCTGTCTGTCTGTCTGTTACGCTTTCACGCTAAAACTACTGGACCGATTTAAATGAAATTTAGTACAAAGAAAGTCTGGAGCCTGAGAAAGGACATAGGCTACTTTTTAACCGACTGCAAAAAAGGAGGAGTTCCATGCGGACGAAGTCGCGGGCAGAAGCTAGTAATTTATAAGGTTCTTTATTAGGAATTTATACCTAAATGACCAAAGCTGGCCCAAGCTGTACCAACAGATTGAGTTAAGTTTGAAGCTGTTTAAAGACTGTATAAAGCACCTATGGATACTTACAACATAATAATATGTATATGCCAGTTGATTAAAGACACTGATGGCTTGCTTGTTAGAATTACCGTAATTAGGTAGTATCTAGTTATAAGTCCTTTCTAGGGAATTATAGCTTCGAAACTAGTTATTGTATACTTTATATAAAAAAAGATCAATTTAATAGGTACCATTTATTTTTTAAGAATTGTAAGAACTACAGAGCCTTCGTTAGTTTGTGGAAAGATTTCTTATAAATTTAGATTGATTACGTTCTAGTTACGTAATATGTTTTATCACGGTGCCCATTTTTGAATAAAAAATAGATAAGGGTGAGTCGGTCACTGGCACTTGGGTTCTTTTGGATTGTGTTTTAATCTAAAGTATTTTTAAGAACAATAGTGTTGTAGGTACTTAATGTTTATTATTTTGAGTAGTTTTAGGTTTAAGTAATTAAAATAGGAATATTGTTTGGTTAAATAAAAAGTGCTTTATAAATAATAAACAGCTTTATAAATAATAAACAGTCATCACATTTGTCTATACTTATCTATCTATAGGTACTAATATTATAAAGAGGAAAGGTTTGTTTGTTTGTTTGTTTGTTTGGATTGAATAGGCTGCGAAACGGCTGGACCCATTTGAAAAATTCTCTCACTGTTGGGAAGCTACACTATTCCCGAGTGACATGAGCTATAAAAAATAGGGATCCGTGCAAAGCCGGGGCGGAAAACTAATTTTTTATAAAGCAATTGCAAAATGAAAAATCCTCCTACTGAAAAATGTGATACCTACCTACCTATTTAGTTGTGACATTTCCATATTTTTTGTTTCATTGACAAAAAAAAACATACGAAACAAGTACACAATATTTTTTGGCTCAGTTTTCTAGTGAGTAGGTATAAAACGTCAATAAGCGATAACAGGTAATGTGAATAACTCCTATAGCACTTAAGTCGTATAAAAGCAGATTACGAGTGGGTGTTTTATATGGTTTTATTGTCGTTAATTTGAACCCTAAAAGAGTAAAATATCATCATTAAATCAAACCCGCGAGGAAATATCATATATCACGGATATATCAAATATCAGGACTGTACACGGACAAGGAGCTATGGTGAAACATTGCCATTTCTTAAAAAAAAAAATATAAAAAACTTTTACTGTTCCGAAATAATACTAATAATATTTTTGCGCTCATTTCTTTATTTTATGACTAGCTTCTGCCCGCGACTTCGTCTGCGCACGATTAGAATTTTACACTATATCGTTATAAAATATAGCCTATGTCCTTTCTCAGGCTCCAAACTTTCTTTGTACCAAATTTCATTTAAATCCATTCAGTAGTTTTTACGTGAAAGAGTAACAAACATCCATACATCCATACTTACAAACTTTCGCCTTTATAATAGTAGTAGGATTATTTAAGATTAACACAATGTTACAGTAGCAAAAGACGTTTTGTACGAGCAATTCGAAATCGGAGCTGTCGTGAGTCAAACATTTACTGGATTTGCTTGTCCTGAGTGAGGTCTAGATGTCAAGCATTAAGAGAAAATAGTTATTTGCCTGTAATTGGTGGAATCTGGAATATTTTTAACATACGTCCCTATGGGTATTTCAAGGCACAAATATCCTGTCAATTAGGTAGCTACTATTAAAAAAAAGTGAAAAGCGGAAATTGTTCGACATATGTACCCATAGGCGTAGCGAGGTACCGGCAAGGGGGGGTAGCTGTCTCCCCCCTAGAAGTAGCCTGTAAAATGTGTCGAAAATTAGCTTAGATATTTTCTTAGTTTATCCTCCCTCCATCTTCAAATCCTGGCTATTAGTATGCCCTTGAAGGTACCTACATAGTTTTTGTTTCTACTACATATTTACATTAGATACACTATATCACAAAGGTACTATATTTGTATATACTAATATTATAAAGAGGATAAGTATGTTTGTTTGGATTGAATAGGCTCCTAAACGACTGGACGATTTGAATTCTTTTACTGTTGGAAAACTCCACTATTCCCGAGTAACATCCTTACTAATCCTTATCCTTACTAATATTATAAATGCGAAAGTAACTCTGTCTGTCTGTCTGTCTGTTACGCTTTCACGCTAAAACTACTGGACCGATTTAAATCAAATTTGGTATGTAGAAAGTCTGGAGTCTGAGAAAGGACATAGGCTACTTTTTAACCGACTGCAAAAAAAGAGGAGTTCCACGCGGACGAAGTCGCGGGCAGAAGCTAGTAGGTTATAAAAAAAAGGGGCGAAGCCGCTAGTTTTTACTATATAGGTGGTAGTGCGCGCGTCTGTGGCCATAGCCGCATGCGCGTGCGCAGGGCTGCGTCGCGGTGGTTCTAGAATTAAGTCATCACTCACCGACCGCGCCCCGGACGATATCATACCACATTCACAATTTAAATCCTTACTAATATTATAAATGCGAAAGTAACTCTGTCTGTCTGTTACGCTTTCACGCTAAAACTACTGGACCGATTTAAATAAAATTTGGTACATATAAAGTCTGGATCCTGACAAAGGACATAGGCTACTTTTTAACCGACTGCAAAAAAAGGAGGAGTTCTACGCGGACGAAGTCGCGGGCAGAAGCTAGTTATCAATAATTCATTTTAAATCGATCATATTATAAAGTTTTTTTTAATAGGATCTATTACTAGTACAAGTGGTGTCAAAAATGTGAAGTGTTGAGCTAATATTTCAAGACATACCTAGGTAACGATAAAGAAGCGAAGCATTTATTTATTTATACATAAGGGGTGGATACGTTGTTTAAAAACAATACCTACTTAAATCATTCGAGAATTCTTACTTCCTTACTTAATATTATAAATGCGAAAGTAACTCTGTCTGTCTGTCTGTCTGTTACGCTTTCACGCTAAAACTACTGGACCGATTTAAATGAAATTTGGTACAAAGAAAGTCTGGAGCGTGAGAAAGGACATAGACTACTTTTTAACCGACTGCAAAAATGGAGGAGTTCCACATGGACGAAGTCGCGGGCAGAAGCTAGTTCTCAATATGTTATTAGTGTCTATGACATAAATCTAGGGCGAATTTAGAGGGGGGTCATGACCCCCCTCTCCCCGGGTCTTGGTATAGCTGCAGTACTTACTTAAATATTTTTCTAAACTTATCGCTTTTAATCAAATTACTGTCTTGAATAGAATATGATACAAAGCCGGATCCGTCCTTAACATTATTTAGAACAACTATTTTAATTTGGTGTATTTTAATTAGATATTACTTACCTATGTGAAATTATTATTAGGAGCAGCCGAAGGTACTTAGTACTAAAGCTATATATCTACAAAAAAGAACATTTGGTACGAGTACGTACAATTACAAGCTAGTAAACTATTAGAGGCTTGAATCCTATTGCATAACGTTATCCAAACGTTTTTATAATCCTTATTTTGACAGCGAGCTCTTCAATGGGGATAAAAAAAGAAGGCGACAAGGACAACGCTATACGGGGGAGGGAGACGGTCTCATTTTGACTCTCTGGGTGGCATTGTGACTCAGGCTGCGATGGGTAGCCGAAAAGGCTTAAGTGTATGGATTATGGTTTTAGGGGCCCTAGGTTGAATGTTAGGAACTCTTCTAAGCAGGCGCGTGCAGTGAGCTCAAATGTACTGCATCAGGGTAGGCACTCCATTAATACCATTGTGCCTATATGAAATGCACGCCCTTGCTTCTAAGTCGTACCTAAGAGATGTAAATAGAATAGTACTTACCCACTACCCACTTTAGACTGTTTGGATTGGACCAAAGATCCTATAGTTGCCAGTTCAAAAATTTGGTATTTTTAACCTTCTTGTTCTCTATGGGGAACTTAATTCAAATATATCTGTAGCAATATAACAAACAGATTTTTAACGAATACTTACTGTCTTATTCATATAAATTTACCTTCTATTCTATAACAAACAAGTAGGTACTAAATTTTTTATATACCGTTCCTTTACAATTATCATCTCACGTACAACACGAAATGTCATAATCAGCTGGCAATTGTCACTTTGGCCAACATAATGGTAAAAATGCATGCTTCAGTATAATCAATACATAGTATAAAACAAAGTCGCTTTCGCTGTATGTCCGTATGTATGCTTAGATCTTTAAAACTACGCAACGGATTTTGATGCGGTTTTTTTTAATAGATAGAGTGATTCTTAAGGAAGGTTTATAGCCCCCGTGTGAAGCCGGGGCGGGTCGCTAGTAATGTATAAAAGCTAATAAACGTGCGTAAATTGCGAAATTACTCGATAAGTGTTATATTTATAAAGTAAACAAGTGTTAAATACCTACGGAACCATTTAACGTTAATATGTTTTTTTATAACACACACTTAAAAGTGTTAAGATCTTAGTTTGTGGGTGCATTTATATTGTCCATGGTTAAGTGGATTAAAAAAAATGTTTATACTAGTTTATGGGTACTTGCGAAAAAACGTGCGATTCCGACTTCCGTATTTAGGTTGTTTCCGATTTTTTTTTTAAGTATGAGAGTTATTATAGTGTCACGTTCGTCTTTGTGTTTTTATTTTATTGATTTGTAAAGTTATACTTTTATAGTTTGATTTGAGGAAGTACGTGACCACAGACTATGATATCCATACCTAATAGGAATGAGTGAGATCATAATTAAATTATTTACTTACCTGTTGGTGGAGTGGTTAGAGTTTCTGGCTACAAAACCGGAGGTTACTGGTTCTAATCATGACTTGAATTTGACGGCCTGTTGGTCTAGTGGTTAGAGGCCCTGACTACGAAACCGGAGGTTGCGGGTTCGAATCCCGCTAGGGGCAGATGTCAATGTGATGAGCACTGGCATCTGTACCTGAGTCTTGGATGTCTTATATGTATTTATATATCCGTTGTATATCCGTTGTCTAGTACCCATAACACAAGCAAAGCTTTGCTTAAAATGGGACTAGATAATTGGTGTGAATTGTCCAAAGATATTTATATTTATTTATTATTTATTTATATTCTTAAGATATTTATTTATTAAGTCTTAGACTATATTTATTGATGCTAGATGCAAAGTCTTTGCTACGTATGAAAGACTTTTGCTTCCAGCTTGTGTGAAGTTATTTTAGGTAGGTAGGTTAGGTACATACCTATAGTTCAGATAACGCCTAGATCCTGGGTTCTTAACGTGGGGTCCTAATTACCCCTGCGAGGGTAAAATTTGTATTTTCGAAGTGCAACATTTCAAAGTAACAAGTGTGAGCGCCGACTAGCGCGAGTGTTCGTTGTTGGGAAGAGGGGTAAAATCAGTGACCCTAGTTAGGTCATAAGGGTAACATAGAGTGCAAGGACTCAATTTCATATTTATCTTGTTATAGCTTCTGCCCGCGACTTCGTCCGCGTGGAACTTCTCCTTTTTTACAGTCGGTTAAAAAGTAGCCTATGTCCTTTCTCAGACTCCAGACTTTCTTTGTACCAAATTTCATTTAAATCGGTCCAGTAGTTTTAGCGTGAAAGCGTAACAGACAGACAGACAGACAGAGTTACTTTCGCATTTATTATATTACTAGCTTCTGCTCGCGACTTCGTTCACGTGGAACTCCTCCTTTTTTGCAGTCGGTTAAAAAGTAGCCTATGTCCTTTCTCAAACTCCAGACTTTCTTTGTACCAAATTTCATTTAAATCGGTCCAGTAGTTTTAGCGTGAAAGCGTAACAGACAGACAGACAGACAGAGTTACTTTCGCATTTATAATATTAGTAGGGATATATAGTTGGGATGACATACCTAACTGTTCACATTATCACTAACGGGTCTCGAAAAACAACACAAATGTGAATCACTGAACTTAAAATTAGCCAAATTGCATATAACGCCCACTGGAATCAAAAAATTCTCGAAGTCTTACTCATAACGGTACCATTGTTTCTCGATCAGAATTTTGATAAGGAAATATAAATGAATCGAGATTTGATTGCCTCTGACAGACCCGAGTGTTCGAAACCTCTTCATTTTTCTTGTAGCTACCAATTTGTTTGGTAAAAAATATACCTACCTATTTGCCGAGAAAATTTTAACTATGTAGATACAATTTTTATTTAATTATTTAGTCTCAATGATTATCATTCCTACCTAATTCTCGCGATGTCCAGGTAAATATATAAAAAGAAAAGCTGACTCAATAACTGACATATCAACGCTGGGTCTAATCTATACCTAAGTGTTAGAGACTTGTAATGTTCCTTTTATAATGTAGGGCAACATTAAGATTTTTTTTTAATATTTACTCCTTTAGGGAGTAAAGCGGGTGAGCTTTTCGAGCGCGGTCAAAGTCGCGGGCAGAAAACAATGTGTCAAACCGAAGACTGTATAAAATTGGTAAAGTAGGTACCTAGGTATATCGAGTACCAGTAAAGTAAAGTACGTATTGATCTGTTGATTTAGATCACCACGCAGGATTATAGCGTGGTGAGATATTATAGTTATAAACGCCCGTCACGTGATAGAAAAAGAGGTTTTATATAACTTAGAAAAAAGTTCAATATGCAATGCTGCGCTAGCTAATTTGTACTTAATTATAAGTTGGCAAGGGTTGCTATTTCTTTGCGCTGAAAAGTGATATTCTTTTTTATATTACAATGACGCTTATTAGATTTACCGTGTCCACGAAGCCGTGTAGGTAGTTTAGCAGCTGGTGTAGTGTTATCGATAGCACGTGTCCACGTGTGCACGTGCCCTGGTAGCCTCATTTTTTTTATTTTCCATGGGAGCAAAGTATTTTAGTACTTTGGAATGAAACAACTATTAACGGATTTAACTCGCGTATTTTTATTTTATTTTATTAGCTGACACTTTAGCGTTAGACTATTGTCAGCTCAGTCGTGCTACGATTATGGAAACTGTAAAGAATCCTAAACGTCAGCTAATAAAATAAAATAAAAATACGCGAGTTAAATCCGTTAATAGTTGTTTCATTCCAATGTGTAATAACCGCGAAGGCATCAGAAATTATTATTATTTTAGTACTTACCTAGTTTTTTTGTTTGTGAAATTTCCTAATACATTTTGCAAATCCATCTTGTTAA
This sequence comes from Polylopha cassiicola, assembly GCA_038024825.1. NCBI lineage: Eukaryota > Metazoa > Arthropoda > Insecta > Lepidoptera > Tortricidae > Polylopha > Polylopha cassiicola. The sequence continues at coordinate 4,661,583 of CP149044.1, read as the reverse complement.
TTTGTATTAATTATAAAAACAAGTTAGTTCCTACATTTTAATAACAGAGGTAAGAGTAATATAATGTACTATGTGCTTACTTACTTAGGTTAAATAAATCCCTTTTTAACCGTATCTAACATAATTCCAATTCTAATGTACCAAATAAAAAAGTAGTCCATTAAAATTAACCAGGCATCCTTTTTTATACAAATAAAGTGCTCCATTTATATCTATAAATAGATGTACAAAAAAACTCATTAATACCAAACGTTCACTGTACTCAGACAGACAGACAGACAAAAAGACGACAAGCAAACGGAAGACGTCTCAATTAGTTCACACAATCATAATCTTTAAATAGATATTAAAAACACATGCAAAATACAACTTTAAATATATGTACGTATAATCTAAAATTGATTTCGAAAGGGGTATTACAAATTCCTATAGTAATCCTTTTGCAGTGACGTCAATTAAAAATGAGCTCTATAACTATTTCACGTTTGTTTCATATTCAAATGCGCGTGTGACAAATAAGTAGGGTAATGGTATATATTCAAATATGAGTCGTATCTATTAGTGATAGAGTATATTTTGGGATGGTGTTTACTAAGATGTGGTAGAGAGCAGTGAAGCTTGAAATGTTTTGGTGACATGAGCGCGCGACGTATGATTGAGAGATGTGTAGAGTAGTTATTTGACAAAAAAAATGCAAGAAAAAACACTTTTAATGTCAAAATTGTCGACGATTTATTGACAATCTGGAAGTGGCGTACTTTTTCATAAAAGTTTACTTCAAACCAAGGGCGTGCATCCCATATAGGCACAATGGTATAAATGTAAAGTGTGCCTACCCTAATGCAATACATACGCGACTCTCACTGCACGCGCCTGCTTCAAACTCAAACTAAAAACTAATTAATCGGCAGGCCTTTACGCTAAATAATTCCTGATGTTAAACACAGTACAATACCAGTTTTCGTCAACTTATGTCAATTGCGTACATTTCTTATTCGTTTCCATAACGTTAGCCAGCGTTAGCTCTTTAGACAAGTGACAGTTGACTTGGTTGACTGAAAATGTGGCATAATTTTGGGAAACACGTATGTTCATCAGTAATAATAAGAACAAGTGTTTATTAAGTCAACTTGTAGCCAACTATCTAGGCGAATTTTAGGAGCTGAATTCATGTGCTATCCATTACATTGTACCTTATGAAATTTAAAAGATATAGCTCCAATAACAATCGTATTACACGCTATCACTTTGATATGACGATGAATATTAATGGATTTAAATTCTGAACTCCTAAACGGAATGAGTTTTCCGGCGGTTACCCACGGCGTTCTCTAGACTACTTTTATTTATCTTTGTAGAAAACTTGTAATATGCTTTAAACAAGGATTTGGGCGCAGTTATAGGATCAATTATTCCTAAAGTTGACTACGAATATGGGTACTGTAAAGTTTTCGAAACGTCAACTATTAAAAAAATACGCGATGTAAATCCATTATAAGTATGTAATCGTTTCATTCCAATCGCGCGACAACCAATTATTAACTTGTAACATCTTAAAGCCCTATAGCGTAAGGACTTAAGGAAGCGCAACATTACTAGTAAGTTACATTGTTTTATAGGACTACTTTGCTTGTTGGGTAGAATGGAAAATACCTAATGAAAAGTTGTTAAAAGCAGCTACTCCATGGCCGCAGCCTACTGGGTGGCCGGACCACCCGCGCGCCAGTCGGAGCGGATTTAGGCGCCGACTCTCCCATACTGACATACCTAACCCTGGTCTAACTTAGACTTTAGGGCACCTAGATACACATGTGCGATAACACTAACATATTCAGATAACACATGTGCTCAATTTCACCTGGGATCGATTCAATACTCATTTCGAATCGGTATCTCGCCAACAGTTCATAAGTTTGTCTGGGTGTTTCATCGCGCAAGAAAGCTCCTGTCACTGTCGTGCTTTTGAAATGTGTCTAACAGTCGTAGGTGCTTTCGTTAGACTAAAACCTTAGTTACCTAAAACCTCCTATATTTATATTGAAGATTGCCGTACAAGATATAAGTCAATCGCGGGTTAGAAACAACAGCTGTTCATATTCTTATTGCTACGTAGTATTAGATGCATTGACAGGATTTGTTGCTAGAGTGACATCTTTCTTCAGTTTATAAGCACAGTAAACTTCCTAATACTTGTACGCATAGGCGTGCATACACTGCAGGTATATTGTCATAAATAGAATGCCTACCCTAGGGCCATACATACGCGCCCGCACTGCACGCGCCTGCTAGATAGTGTAGGGCTAGGAGGTCACACCTTTACTCACTTTCTGAATCTTGTTAGTGACAGGAAGTGCTTAATGAAGAGCTTCATTAAAATTTATTTTAAATCATTAATTTTCATACAGTTGCATTTTTTTAAAGAATAAATATTATAATAATATGCGTCTAATAATATTTACTTATATAAGGATGTTTTATGTCAATTAATCTAAATTCAAAAGCTTGTAAATTAAATTAAAATAACAGCAAGCAATCGTACAAATATTTGCCACAGCAGGATTTGAACCTCATACCTACTTCTGCTACGTAGAAAAAGTCTCAGACTATCCCATCGTAAAAATTAAAAGCATTTCACTCAATATTGATAAAATTAAGATTGATTGTGATAAATTATTTATAAGATCACAATCATCCATTAGCGATTCATTAAGAAAGGGGTATTTAGAAAAATAGTATTAAAAAAAATTCGCAAGCAAACGCCAAAAGGCAACATGAGTCATAAAGTCAGTTTATTACAAAATGCCTCGTCCGGATTCGAACCGACCACCCACGGCCGTCTAATTAAGACATTATGGCATAATTGTGATCTCTATCTCGGTTCTTTTTTTAATTAAGAGCATGTTAAGTTTTTTTTTAACATGAGCATAAAGATATAAGCTAACCGACTTCGACAGTAACATGACTTGTTTTACCCGACTACGCCTAAAGGGTTATGGTTGGACATTTTTATTAAGTGCATCATTTGTGAATGTAGTAATGCAATTTATAGTTGAATGGACGGAAGAATTAATATAAGTAGATGTTTTCTTGTACATAGTTGTTGTAAACTAAATATTGTCGTGCATTGGCACGTAACTAAACAAATTCATAATCAATATAAAAATGTTTACCTTATTATTTAAAGGCTTATTATTATATTAATAAATAGGTATATTATACTCACTCTATAATCTCATGCAGGCGCGTGCACACTTCTGCTGCGTAGAGGTAGGCACTGAATTAGATTAGATTAGATTTATTTATTTCCCAAAATTCATACAATATAATTACATTTATTATTATGTCAAATTACATGTACTCATATTGAGATCGTCAAAAACAAAAACAAAGAACAATAAGATTAAATAATAATTATCATCAAAATTACAATAAGATTTTGTCATACATATAATGTCAAATAGGTAGGTATATTAACTATCATAGATTTTTCTCATTAGTCGTCAATGCAATTTGTCATACGGAATAATTAATATTTAATACAATTTAATACTTTTAAATAGGCAATCAATAATTTATTTATATTTTTGTACGAATGATATTGATCCTATATGGAATGCACGCCACAGCAATTAAGATAGATCACATTTCTCCACTTGCTCTCGTTAGCAGTATCAAAACATATTCCCATTGTGTTACTAACCTTAACTAATCCTTAGTAAACATAATAATTGGGATAGCTAATGAAAAAATAATGATTTGATGATCAAAGCACAAGTCATGCTTAGTTCGAGCTTTGGTCCAATTATTCAAAATTGATAATAATTTCTGATGCTTTCTCGGTTATTACACATTGGAATTAAATGAAACAACTTGTTGGGTAAAGATTTCTCTAGCTTAATTAGGTAGGTATATTAATTTCATGCTGTTTCGAAAACTTTTTAGTTTTTGTATTTTATTTGCTGAAGTTTCGAAACCTTTACACTTCCCATATTCGTAGCAGACTGTGCTGACGACAATCTAAGACTCTGATATAGGTATGCGAGTTACTTCAGTCATAGTCGTTTTTTTTTCAATTATTACCTAATGTTTATTTGGTAAAAAATTACATGCATTTTGTAGGTATTTTTTAAAGATAAAGTGCCTTCCGTTTAGCGTTAGAATATTGTCAGCTCAGTCTTCTACGAATCTGGGAACTGTAAAGGCTTGAAAACTTTAGCAAATAAAATAAAATACGCGAGTTAAATCCGTTATAATTGTTTCATTTCAATGTGTAATAACTGCGAAGGGATCAGAAATTATTAAAGTATCTACTTACATACATTTAATTGACTTATTTTTTTTTGTTTACGTGGGTAGGTAGGTATATATTTCGAAATTGAGCCGTGAGATATTTTTCAATTTACAATTTTGCAAAAATTCAAAAACCGCAGGTCGTAAATTAAAACCCGTGGCTTCCGTAAAGCCCTCAGATCTCGCCGCCACAAAATAAACTCAAAAACCCTAAATAAACATAACCTTTAATAGCCTTTAACGATTTATTATATTCTAATTAATTAACCAATTAACGGACACTCTTAAATCGACTCTATTGTCACACCAATAAAGTCCATTTGAATTAAAAACTACAGTTTAAACGTCGAATGGAAGCATTCACTAGCAATAACATATCATAAGACACAAGGCATTAAGTTCAAAATCGTTAAAACCGTAAAACGATTCCATTTCGAAAATTGGTGTTTCTGTAACTTGTTGAAAAAATAACCTTATTTCAGTACTCGTAAGGCTTCAATATTTTTGAGGACTTATTTATATGTTACCATGAAATGTATCCCATCAGACATGGTGGTATCATTTGCTCACCGTCTCCAAGACGTCAGAATATGTGTATTGACATTCAATCCTTACGTTTTGTACAAAGTAAGGACACTAGACTTGATTAGATTTATTTATTTCTGAATATTCACACAATATAGTTACATTAATAGGTCAAATTACATGCACTCATGCAAAGAACAATATTACAAATTATCCATTAGGTAAAAATTATGTTTAAATAAGTACAAGTTACTTTCTAATTTGCAGACAATAGTTATAGTAAAAAACCACAGATCAAAATCAAATTCATGCGTTAGGTAGCTATGATGCCACAGACAGACACATAGACAGACACGTCAAACTTATAACACCCCGTCGTTTTTTCGTCGGGGGTTAAAAATAAGCAGATGCTTACATAACGCATAGTTTAAATCTTAAACCTTTAAAAAAAAAGAACAACACGACATTAGCAGTTTAATTATGAACATAGCATTAAGCTAAATTGCTAATAATGTAATAACCCAAAGGCAATTTAACGTCTGGCAACACCATGACGTCCATGATTATCTATGATATGCCATACTTACGACAAAATGACCGACATGCTGCCTAGTTCGCAAAAATGTAACGATAAATATACCTACTCGAGTAGCAATTGCGTTAACACTGCAATTTGTATAGCCTAATTTATTGAACAGCCCTCAGTGCGAGTGACGTCAGTAGACTATATCTTGACTCTGGTCATAATAATTTTAAACTAGCCACACACTACCTGTACATTTTGGCCACATGAATGTGATTCTTAATTGTGGCTCGAATGAGCTTTATGTCTTCATCACGTCGTTGGTGGCACGCTGTAAAGACCGGTTATGACGGTATTTTGTTACATTCTTAATTGTCTGTGCTCGTCTATGGTCGGTGTTGCCATTTGTAATAGAATTAAAAGAAAGTGGATAGGAGAATTTAGATCGTTTGAAAATTTGGGCGTTTTTTTAATACGTTGCACGCAGTCCAGTCATGAACTAAAGTTAGGTAAAATAAAGTAAAAAAAAATCAATTGAAAAATATTTTTCCAACAAAATTTATTTTAAAAATATAATAAACCACAGCAATTATCTCCCGAAAATGTCATGATACGCCTCAACTTTAAATTATTCACAAAAAGGTCACCATCCTTGTAATTTTAACAGTTACAAAATAATTGTCAGTTTTATAAAAAAAATTACAAGGTGGATGGCGTGAAAAAAAGTAGTTCCGTTGTTTTAATTGCCAGTTTCACGTGTGAAAATTATACGTAGACACATATTTAATTAAAGTTATGGCTTGTTAAATTACGTTGTTAGACGTGAATATGATTTTATATTTATTTCCTTGCGAAGGATAAAATATTATCTAGGTACCTACAAGAAACATTCACTTGTAGATATAGTAGAACGTTCTTCGGAATAGTACGTAAGTAAATCTACACTATAATATTATAAAGAGGAAAGATTTGTACCTATTTTTGTATGTTTGTAATGAATAGGCTCAAAAACTACTGGACCGATTTTAATAATTTTTTCACTGTTGGAAAGCTACGTTCACCCTGAGTAACATAGGATATAGAATATTTTGAAAAAAAATTAGGGATCCGTGCGAAGCCGGGGCGAACCGCTAGTAGCCTGTATTTTGATAGGTTTTAATTTAGTAAACAATAAAAAAACCTACAAAAAGTGAAAATAGCAATATTAGTTATCTACAATTAATTAATATGCTTTCATTAATAGCAAATTTCTAAACAAGTCAATAAACATTTTAATATGTTAATCTGTAATTCCTACAAAACATAAATTACTTAAGTAACGTTAATGGCTTCATTATCGTATAATACGCCATCTTGTTTTTTTTAACTAGCATTTGGCGTAAACGAGTTTTAGTATTTTAATTATGAATTTCATTAAAGAACTGGAATTTAAACAAAATTCAAATTCATTGTATAAGTTTGGATTAAGCTTTAAAAGTTATCGTTTTGTGAAACATAACCATTATCTTTTATTATTATGCACGGAAATTATATATTTTATGTTATTTAATAACGAGTCGTCTTAAGTTTTTTTAAAACTATTATTCGTTATTAGTTTAATATGATTTTGTTTACTAATAGGCTGCATTGGCTTATTATTGTTTTTTTTAAATCTTTTTAATCTTTTTAGGTATGGTAACACTTATTTTCTTTTTAATAATTTGCAATGAAGTGGTTGCTCGGGAGTTTACAGCCAAGAATTAAATCGATATAAACAAATTGATTGGTACCTATGGATAATTTAACGTTCCGTTTTCCGTTTCACTGCCGTAACGAATTAGAAAAAAAAAACATTTCAACTCAGTCACCCTCTTTTTACATCACGGACCCACCGTTACGCAAAGACATTCCTCGCATGCCATCTCAATTAATTAATTATTTTTTAAAGTTTGTAATTCAATCGATCTAGCACCTGGCTTTGATATAAAGACTACCGTTAAAATAAAATTACTTCCGGTCTTAACTTTGTCCAATGTACATAAATCATTTATAATATATTATAGTTTCAAAAAGTACTGTTAAGATAAGGTATATATGTTATAGGCAATGTGTATAATCCGGCATTGTATAGAATACCTAGGCATTGTATACATTGCCTTAAACGTTCAGGCAATGTGTATAATACGATTCATTTCATACATTGCCTAGGTATTGTATAAAATGCCCGAAGCGCATCAGGCAATGTGTATACTAAAAAAACGCGTTACATACATTACCTATGCGTCAACCGGCATTCTATACAATGCCTAGGTATTCCATACATTTCCTAGGTAAAGTGTAAAATAGTTTGCACATTCAATATCATTTCACACATTGCCTGGACGACCCCGTCATTCTATACAATACCTAGGAAATGTATAGAATGCCTGCATTATACACATTATAGGCAATGTGTATAATCCGGCATTGTATAGAATACCTAGGCATTGTATACATTGCCTAAAACGTTCAGGCAATGTGTATAATACGATTCATTTCATACATTGCCTAGGTATTGTATAAAATGCCCGAAGCGCATCAGGCAATGTGTATATTAAAAAAACGCGTTACATACATTACCTATGCGTCAACCGGCATTCTATACAATGCCTAGGTATTCCATACATTTCCTAGGTAAAGTGTAAAATAGTTTGCACATTCAATATCATTTCACACATTGCCTGGACGACCCCGGCATTCTATACAATACCTAGGAAATGTATAGAATGCCTGCATTATACACATTGCCTATAACATATACACATTGGTGTGTGAATACCTCCACGTTGGTCTAAGATGCGTCAGCACTATCGCCAGTATGTTTAGCAAGTTCGCAATCGCAAATTGTTACCTGTATCAAATATTTAACATGTTATTATATTCTGTATTAAACCATAGATAACATATAGGTACCGCACGTCTGTTTCTGCGCTCCTATGTCTCAAACATTACTCTGTCAACAGCTACTGATACCTACTTAACTAAATAATTAATTGAAATTATCAAGTTGCCTTCATCAGTCTAGCACAGTAATATGTATTAAAAATTAATACGTGATTGGTTTATCTTTTGTCACAATGTCACGTTGAATCGTCAAAGCCACAGAGCCAAAAAAGTTGCGGACGCTAGGTGGCTCAAATGACATGCACAGAGCCAAAAAACCTGCTCTAAATAAAAAAAACATCAATATTGCATATTTTTGACAGGTCAGAAAGTGGTTACCTACTAAGACTTGTTGATATATATTTTTCGTTTTGTTTTATTTATATTGTAACGTGTCTAATTGTGTTTTTTCTTTTGTTATAGGAAGAAGTAAGTACGCGAGCCGCTCACGAGATCCACGTGAGAAAATTCCAATTATTTTTAATTTCATTTCCGATCATATTTTTTTGGTGACGCCATTGCAGACAATTGGTTGTCATAGTCTCATAACTACGCAACAATTTTTTTATATATGTACTTTATCTACATACCTATATCTATATCTATATCTAGATATATATATATATATAGGTACAAGAGTATTTTTATCTACCTATAGACATATTGACTCATTCGATAAATACGGGTGTTAATTCCACTACGAACGAATTTACACTTTAACGTTTCTATGACATAACCCATCGTCCAGAGGTTAACTGGAAGAGATCCCTTAAAGAAATAAGTTCGCCTTTGTACATTTGGAATGATATCACTTCATATTATGTTATGCAAAAAAGAGTTTACATACAGACATACAAATTATATTATGCAGGTATAGGACCTATATAAAAGGAGAAGCCATAGAGATATAAGACTAGAGTAGGTGAGCCAGCCAGAAACGCGTTATAATGGTAGAAAGAAAAAGAGCATTGGAATAGTGGTCACGTCTTTGTCTGATGACGCATGCGCAGTAAACGATTCGCCTCCAGTATTGTAGTTTGGAAAATTAACACACAATGTTTTTATCCACTTACTTGTGAAAGCTACGACCTTCGTTCAGGAAAGTCGATTCCTTTTTGCACAAAATGCACGCAATTACCATCTTTGTTTTTCATATTTTATTTTTAATAATATCGATAATAAACATAAGTGAGAAATTTGATTGCGACGTCAACGGTACCATAGCAACGGACGGCGCGCAGCATGTTGCCATTGCGCATGCGGCAAGACAAGGACAGTGCCTCTATTTAGAGTTTCTGTCTCTCTTTACCGTGATACGCTTCCACTTATGGACAGTCCTATGGCTCACCTACTCTAGTCTTATATCTCTATGGGAGAAGCTGACTTAATGAGTGACATATCAACGCAGCGCCTAAACTAGAAGAGTTAGAAACTGGAAATTCTTCACAGGGGGGGAGGGGTATGTGTGGGTCGGTTTATAACGTAGGGGAGCACTAAGAAAGGATTTTGGAAAATTCGCCAGCCATTCTAAGGGGGTGCTTATTATGCGCAGACGAAGTCAAGGCCAAAAATAATAAATACTCTACAAATCATTACAATATTGACACCTATCAAATTTTACACCCGCCGTGTCACATTAGAAAATAATGTCAAAACAGTGACTCGTCAAAAATATTTTTTCCCCGTAAACATTTTGTCACAAAAACTTCAAAAAAAGTATGAAATTAAACACCTAAATGGGTCCGTGACAAAAAAGTCACAAAAAAGTTCAGTTTTTTTAAGAGCCAATGGCCTTTACACTCATCAATCATAGAGTTAAAAAGGGTGTAAGTGGTTGATGGTCCAGTGATTTCGACGGTCGTTTTGGTGGTTAGACACTCTGGTTCGAATCTTGTTTGAAATTTTTTTTTACGTAAATATCTTATGAAAAATTTTGACAAATGATTAGAAAGATCAAAGTTCACTATTAATATTATACCTATTGAAAATATATAATTTCAAAACGATAGTTAAATAGTTGTTCTTGTGATTGAACTTTTGGAGGTTATGTAAGTTTTATGTTTTTATTTTTAATTCCAATTAATACAAAACACTATGCAGCATAATTTTATTTTTGAGCAGTTATAAGATTCATATCGAATAAAGCAATATTTTTCGTTGTCATAAAAAAAACATAATTTCCATTGAAGTTTAGACTAAGACGTTTTCCAGTGATAATTCTATTTATAGTGATATTTCTTACTAGCTTCAGCCCGCGAATTCGTCTGCACACGATAAGCACTCCCATTTACCCTTTTGGGGGGTTAATTTGAAAAATCCTTTCTTAGTGCAAAATTTTAAATTTCTAACCCTTATAGTTTAAGCCCTGCGTTTATATGCCAGTCATTAAATCAGCTTCTACTTTTATATATACCTAGGTAGTCACCTATAGGTTTTTATTTTGTTGTAATAATCATAAAAATCCAAAAATTTACCTTAAGTTACTTTTTAATTATTTTTTGATTTTATTTTTGCGCACTAAGTTATTAACTGTTTATACTTCGTTTAAAACACCTCGACGATTTTTTTTTTAATTAGATAATTTGTTTGTAATAAGTTATTGTTTACTTACATTAGTTAATAAAATACGTGAGTTCAATCTGCCAGAGTTGTCCCATTCCAACGTGTAATAACCGTGAAAGCATCAGAAATTGTCATATACTAGCCGCCCGGTCCACATTGCACGGATGACATTATAATATTATTATAATTTTATAAAGCAACACAACAAAAAAAGAATTTCCCATTGAATTTGGTGCAGACGTTTGGTAGTTATGCACGTACATATAATTAAGTACATTTCAGTGATTCGTTTTTATTTAAGTACAGTAATACCCCGGACTTACGCGATAGGTGGGTCCGAGCGGTTGCCGTGTAAGTCGAATTCGCGTAAGTCGGGGTTCAACGTTGCATATAAATACATATAAAGTTTGTTTAATCGGGACCAGAGTTTAAAGAAAACAATAATTTAGAAGAAAAATGTTTAATAAAGTGTAGGATAATTAAAAAAATATTACATTGTTATGAATAAAGTAAGCTAAACCGAAGTTATTTTGATGTCGAAGGCTTCATATATTCTAACAATGTTGCCTGACGAGTTAAATTTTTCTTCTTTTCACGTAAAATTTCCTCGTAGCATACCAGTAATTTTTTTATCCCTCGTTTTGTAGTAGAAATGCGTTCTTCATTAGAATCATTTTTTTCTAAAATTTGTAACCCCTTTTCAATTGAATTGAGCCCTGAGCTCAAATGACTCATTTTTCGGTCTTTTAGACGACATAATTAGAAATTATAAGTAAAACGCACTGCGCACTTAAAACAATTTCACACGGAACACGTTTAAACCTGTCGCAAATTGAACACTGAGTGGGCGGAGCGAGAGAGCCGATGCGCGCGGCAATCAAAATGAAAAACCGCGTATCTTCGAATTCGCGTAAAACGGGGTAGCGTAAGTCGGGGTATTACTGTATATAAATTTTTCATGAGTTGTAGGTACCTAGTAGGTACCTACAACTCATGAAAAATTTATGATGTAGGTACTACCTACATCATACCTATTTGTGCTTTACAAATATTTATAACTTGTTCGAATTATTGACACATCCAAATCTAGATTGTTTATGGTAAAAGAATGCACATTTTTTTTAAATGTATCGTATTGTATATTTAGTGGCATGGCAACACTAACCATTCTCTCCACAGACTAGACACCGCCGCCGGCCGACCCACCAGGCAGTCGGTGAAATATTTTGACCAATTTTAAATTCGAATACTTAGTGTTCGGTTTGGGCACTAACATGAATTGGTTAAGATATTGCATCGTCCGCTTGTAGGGCATATCGACGTGGGAGCTTATCAGTGTTTGTGCTGCGCTTGTTTTGTGACTAATTTTGTGAATAAAAGGGGTGTCGTGGAACTACAGGTAAAATAAGATCTTACACAGAGTTTTTTTTTAATTTATTCTTGACCTAGATGCTAAACGTCCAGTCAGTCGAAATAATAGAGAACAATTTTCCTTACAATTACAAACTAAAATTAATCTAAATCATTTTTTTTCTAAAGTAGTTACAATAAATCGTACACAGAGAGAAACTCAAGTGTTGCCAGTATAAGCTCAGCTACCGCTACCATTTTATCGAAAAACTTCTACAGTAAATGCTATTTTACAGAAAAATGTGGAAGTTCTTATTAATTTCTAGAATATATTTTTTAATGAAAACCTACCTAAGTTTGGCAAAAAATGAGTTCTTGAACACGAGAATTTTAAGAAATTTCGAGTTGACACATTCGTAGAAATTATTCTTAAGATTTTTACTTATAGTTCCATGACGGGTTATCATTATTTAGTTTTAATTAAAAGACCGGAATTATAATTACAATCACCGTATTGAATTTTATTTTTCCTCATAAATTAGAATTTGTATTCATAAGTTCATAATCTTACTTCAACTGAATCTTAGAGTCTTGGATGTTCAAAGAAATGATTAACCTAGATGTTTTTTTTATGTTTTTACCTACATCGATATTTCTTTTTTGCAATTCAGGATTGTTTGCAACTTGTGCAGAGCTTATTTTGTACTATGCATTGTGTTCTGTGTATTTTGTTTGTAATTAACCACTTTTGCGTGTCATGCCTGTTTTGTGTACTGCATATTTTGTTAATTCAATAGCTGATAATGGTTTTGCTAATTTTACAACAAATTTTCATGTTATGCTTTTGTTTTGTGTGTATTTTGTTTTGTCGTGACTTTATTGATTAGATTTAAGGCATTATTTAGTCAATTGTTTCTTTGTACATGTGCATTTTGGGATTTAAACACTTTTGCTCTATTATTTTATTGCAACAAAATGAAAACAATTAGGTGATTTACTCTTAGTGACTCTATATTGTTTAATACCCACTGAGGTTACTACAATAAATTTAGTCACGCACAACACCGCTTCAATACATATAATAAAACGTCTGAGATTACCTATATAATAATAAAAACTCGTCTAGATACCTACTATTTATATAGCTGTTTTACTAAAACACTTAGTGACACAAAACGAAGTGTATCACCACGTGAATTGAAATCTAAACGTGACAGCATAACTAAACATCATATAAGGCAATAAACATTCTTGACCGCCTGTTAGTTCAGTGGCCAGAGCTGATGATTTCAGCAGGTTTGAATCCTATTAGGTTCAAATGTCACTGTGACGAACACAAGCATTCGTATTATGTTTATCCGTTGTCTAGTACCCATAGTAAAAGCTTCATTTAGAATGGGACTTGCGTATTTGTAGAAAGATATCTACTTATCTGCCTCGCCATATATCAATGGAGCCTTATGTCCTTTATCATTTTTCAATGGATAACGTTTCTCGGCAGGTCCTCGCACCAGGAGACCCAAGAAACCCCCCGGGGAGACCGCCCAGAACGACGAGAAGAGACCCAGGACAGCCTTCTCTGGGCCACAACTCGCCAGGCTCAAGGTAATATGTAAAATGGCCTTTGTATCACCACTATCATTTCCACGCCACGACACTTTATGGCCAAGACAGGTCATTTCTATATGCCGTTTCTCTATCCATTACCTATCCTATAATGATACTATATGACCAACTACCAAGAACGTCGTTTCTATATGCCGTTTCTCTATCCATTACCTATCCTATAATAATACTATATCACCAACTACCAAGAACGTCGTTTCTGTATGCCGTTTCTCTATCCATTACCTATCCTATAATAATACTATATAACCAACTACCAAGAAGGTCACTTCTATATGCCGTTTCTCTAACCATTCCATAAGCATATTCTCACACAGCTGTCAATTATATAGATCCTGCTCCGATCATTCGACAAATATTGAGCTTATACATAATGGCACACAGCATATCTTCTTAATTTATTACCAGAGTTCGACATGGATATAAACAAGTTGCTCCAAGTTGCAGACCCATAACGTGAATAAAGTTTGAATAAAATCATTTACATTGGAACTAGTCTTAATTTTTTTATGTCACTAAGTGGTTTAGAAATCTATAAAGTCATGAATGATTCCTGATTTTGCTAACCAAGGACGAGGCTTAAGTTCTTTGCACAAAGACGCAGCAGTCTAAGTCGTTCTAAATCGTATAGTATCATCTACATCTTTCTCACCTTCTCATTTATAGAGTCACATCATTTATTCCCACCATATATCTGCCCAGGTCTAGTCGATCTTATCCACCTGTCTTTCCAACCAAAAATTCACCAATCACAAACCAAAACTAACCATTGATCCTTGTTCCCAGCACGAGTTCGCCGAGAACCGGTACCTCACTGAGCGCCGTCGCCAAGCCCTGGCCGCAGAGCTGGGGCTGGCAGAGGCCCAGATCAAGATCTGGTTCCAGAACAAAAGGGCCAAGATCAAGAAGGCCTCTGGGCAGCGGAACCCCCTGGCGCTGCAGCTGATGGCCCAGGGGCTGTACAACCACAGCACGGTTCCTCTGACGAGAGAGGAGGAGGAGTTGGAGATGAAGGCCAGGGAGAGAGAGCAGCTGAATCGACAATGAGTACTTATAGTTGTGCGGGAACTTTATCAATACAGGTCATTGGTGTATTTTTCACGAATATAACGAATTCGCCTTAAAGCAACTTTGTTTGTGCATTGCATATTTTTCTGTTTTTATTGTGCTGATACAATGAATATCAATGACTCTCTGTCTGTCAGTGTATTCAAGGATATTTAAATGTACACATATTTGTTACGTGAACAATAAGTCGAGGAGTATTTCATCTGTTTTTTTTGTTGTTTCTGTGAGGTCTTAAGTGAAGTGCATGAGATAATTCAATGACAGTACTACCTAATAAAAAAAAAACATTTTAAAAACAATATGGGGAGTTTTTTTGACCTGTTAATAAGTGTAAATGTTCTTTGGGTATTAGCAAATTAATTGTTTCTAAACATTTGTATGTAATTATGTGAATTCGGTGTTTATTTTGCGGTAATTAAATAATTATAATTGTTCCTATGTTGAGTGCCATGACACCGCACTTGGATTTGACTAAACATATCTCTAAATAAACTAATTTCGCCAGAAGGCATATTGTAAATAAACATAAGAATCTAAGTGGAAAAATAAATAAAAAATAGTCGAATAATGTCCCACTCGATTTGTGTAAAAATACTATTAATTTAAATCTTAACTTGTAAATATTTATTTTAAGATTTATTAATAGATTAATTAAGCTATTTATTGTGCAATGTAGCAGTATTAGTAGAGATGGAGTGTGGCGACAATCTGATGAAGAGGGTTGCACATGCACACGCAATGCATCTGTCACGTGCACTAAATTGTCAGATTGTTGCCAACTCGCGCCCGTAAAGTAGCAGTTTATAGAAAACACTATTAAAAGAAGTTGAAAAATATAGTCGTTTTATTTTTTTTCACGCTGAGTCAGAGCCCATACCCCTAATAAACAAGGGCGTGCATTCCATATAGGCACAATTCTATAAATGTATGAAGTGCCTACCCTTTTTTTTTAACGCTGGAAAATGGGTTACGCATACCACCCTAGCCCGGGGGAGCGTTAGGGTGGTTATGTGGGACTCCTGAGATGATACCCAGACTACCCACTAAAAACCAGCGTCTACCCTCACCGTCTGTATGGGACACCATAGGATAACTTGCGCATTCGACTGTGGTGTCCCGACGGATAGCCTGTATGTACAGGCCGTCAGACATTATGGGTGCCCAGATGAAGTGGCACCCTCCGTCTAGTAGGCCTCTTGCGGATGAAGGGTCCCCCGAATGAAGTGCCTACCCTGACGCAGCACATAAGCACGCGAAATAATAGTATGTAAGGTAAGTGCGCGGTTATTAGGTGGCATCAGGTATCTCTGACGCTGAGTGTACCTACCTGTAGAATAAGTTACTCTCCTATAGGACCTATACCGGAACTCTAATCTTCTTTAATAAAAAAGAAGAAAAACTAACTAGAAGGAATAGGTGCGAGTACCTACTATTATTAGAATATGAAGTACTTACTATTATTTAGAATTAGAATATTAATTGAAATGAAACTTATTTTATGCTGGATTCTTGAAAACTTAGCTGTTCCCATTTTCGTAGTAGATTTGATATTAATCTTATAGGAAGTGACGTCAACTAAGTACGAATATTTTCGTAATTCCACTTATACTTGAAGATTTTTACTTTTTATTTTAAGTAGGTACAAGAACAATTAAAAATTTAAAAACATGTAGGTAGTCTAAGTTTAAATTGATTCCCCCTAATAAACAATTTGAATTCTCCACACTCTACTGACAGTTGCTCCCTAAAAAATTCAAAATTGCCTTGTCCGGAATTGAACCCGAATTCCTGATTCGCGATGCCGCCGCAGTTATTTCAATATCGCACCCCGTCTGTCTGTCAGTACTCAACAAATTAAAGGGGTCGAAGTTTCGTATAAAAAAAGTTTCGTAGCCTTAGATTAGAACGTGTATGTTTAATTGTTAGGTACTTACCTACCGTTAGGTAAACAGATGTAGGTAGTGTTTTCAAAATTTACAATTGCGGCAAACTAACTTTTGACATGTGAGGGTTAAAAAATTTAGTTTATAAAACAAATCGGTAAACATTAAAACGCGCACATATTCAAAAGTACTCATGGGCGCTAAGAAAAACTAAAATAATATTTAAGGTAATTTTCGACACTCGCAAGGAAATCAAAACCTACAGGTTACTTCTAGAGCAGTTGGCCCCCCTGCCCATACCTCGCTACGCCCTTGCGAGTACCCTTTTGTTTTTAGTGAATCTGTTTGTTTTTTCCTAAGTCACCCTTCAGGATGTTCTGACACAAATAAAAGAGCGATATCGATTGTCTGTGAATTGTCAAACAGTTAATATTGGACGCGATTGCATGCCGGCGCTTTCACGCAGGTTTACATGCCTGATAATAAAATACTCATGTTCTATATAAATTGTATAAAGGTTGTATAAAAGCGCACAACCTTATATAAAGTTATATATAGCGTTACCTGCAGCTTGTGAGCAACCCAAAAATCAATGAATGAATGTATGCTAAGAATAAAACGCAAATGTTAGCATTTCAATACTAGGGTAGTAGGTATAATACTTTTTTGTAGACAAGGTAATTAGACGTTCCTTTATCAAAAAAAGTTAAGTAGGTAAGTTACAAAGTTTAGACAGTGTTTATAAAAGTATGATAATTAAGTTCATGGCAAATAAAGGTTTTAGATGGGACAAGTGAGTTGGTTGGTGAGGGTGCAGTAGACGCAGCAGTCCAGTTAAAAGGAGGTCTGGACTGTGCCGACGCGCTGCAGTTACCGATCTGATTGTGTTATTTATTGGGTTATGCTTTTACAAGTAAGTAGAATTAAGAAGATCCTCTGTCTGTGAAAAAACAGCTTGATTACAAAGTACCTGTGTAGGTTACTTATGCTTTACTGAGTACCTACATACCTATCTATAAGTTATTTTATACTAAGTAAGTGTATAACTTCAGAACCGTTTATTTAAGAAAGATATTAACGTTATTCGGAGGCATCCCTACTAATATTATAAATGCGAAAGTAACTCTGTCTGTCTGTCTGTCTGTTAAGCTTTCACGCTAAAACTACTGGACCGATTTAAATGAAATTTGGTAGAAAGAAAGTCTGAAGCCTGAGAAAGGACATATGCTACTTTTTAACCGACTGCAAAAAAGGAGGTGTTCCACGCGGACGAAGTCGCGGGCAGAAGCTAGTATTATATATCTCTCCTTTAGTAAAACAAATTACATTATTTAAAAGTCCTTGTCATTATTTAAAATATTTTTTTTATTTTTAAGTGTTCATAGGGTCCCATGTAACCTCACCTTAACCGCGGTAGCGCCACCCCCAAATTCTTCACGCCGAATTTTTTTAAAGGGGTGTTTTATTACGTTTATCGCCTGTTTATTTGTATGTTGTTTCAATTGTCTAAACATAGTGATTATAGCGAGTATATTTTAATGCATGACTTACCTACTTGATTAAAACTAAATACTTAGCTATGTAATTTGCCTTAAATTGAATTAGTTTTAACTTTGAAACTTTTGAATTGTTATATGTACTTATATACTTAATTTTACTAGTAGGTAATATTACTTACATAAGTAAGTTTACCAGTTCACACATCAGATTATATATAAGTAAGTAAGTAAGTAGATATGTTAGCTCTTACAGTTATTTATAAATGTATGTAAAATGAATTGAAAATAGATTAGATTATATTTAGAAGTTCTATTAGAAACAATAACATTAGGTACGTTAACGTGTCGGTAATTTATAATAAAAAAAATACAGATTTCGCTGACGTTATCAATTAAAACGATTGTCATATCGAAGCTAATTATAAAACTCTAATAACACCCAAAACGGTTCTAAACTAGATGTTAAAAGCCAACTGTGAAAATAAAAAAAAACAACCAAACACAGGTGTAAAGGAGAACGTTTTATCGACGGGGTGAATGACCCTTTGACGTTATATAAAGATGGCCGACCACCCACGTTGCGCGTACGCAAGAATATCCAAAATAACAAGACCAATACATGGATACGATTTGTTCAAAATCTGAGTTCCCTTTAAATTGGTGGTCTTATCGACCAGTTAAGTTTGAGCTGTAATTCAGTTTTGCGTGTGAAATGGGAGAGGTCAGAATAAAATTGATATTTTATGTTGTAAAATATTATGGGTTTAAAATTCAAGTCTAGGCCACACACTTAGTTTTAGCGGTTTAAGAGTGTTAAGATTTATTGTTAGTGTAATGTTTTTGCAAGATTTATATACACATTTTAACATTTCTCCTGAGACGGTGAAACTGCAAACTTCACAGGCCATAGTATGTAATCCGTCACCTTATTTTCTCTTTTATCGCTGAATTTTTAAAATTTTAAGGCTGATAATATCGCCAATAAGTGTCGTTTCTGGGAAGACTCTTTATTTGTAAATTTTACCTTTGCAAACTTCTCAAAACGTCAGGATTAAATTGATATAGTTATCCGAGTTAAATTAATTACAATTGACATTAGATATATTTTTTGATGCGTGATTTTAACGCGAAATTTATATACTTATTAATTTGGTTTACTACTATTACTTATAATTGATAATCTATACTTGGTAGAAATTCAATTATCGCGTAGGTAGGTATATTATTTTGTTCGCCGACGTTTCGAAAAATTTACAGTTCCCGTTCTCGCCGACTGAACTGACGGTAGCCTGACCAAAGTAGCTTTGTAGCTTTAGGCGGTACGAATAGAATTCAAGCAGGCGCGTGCAGTGGAGGCGCCAGGGTAGGCACTCAGTACGTTTATAACATTGTGCATATATACATAATATTATTATTATCCTATGAATGTCAAAGGGGGTGACAGTAGCTTGAAAAATTGCTTACGAGTTTAAAATCCGAAATCTATGCGTGCGCAGTCTTTAATAAATTTATTGTAATGTTTTAATTACTGCGGAACCCTAAAAGCTAGTATAATTATAATGTTTAAAACACATATCGGGTTACTGTTGATAAACGAGCCAAGCGAGTGTAAGGTCGCGGGTTCAAATCTTGTCAAACACCTTATAATTCTTAGTAGGTAGTAATGTCTTAGTTCAAGAAATATGTCTTGACCCGCCAACCCGCACGGGTACTGCGTGCTGCGTAGTAACCACAATTTAATACTTAAGCAACAAAAGCTCAGTAAATTTTCGAAGATTTCTTAGCTCAGTAAACCATGTAGCGGACTAGCAATCGTAAGGTCGCCTATTCAAGTGACTTTTTATTGTAGTGCGTCGCTGGGTAGGTTTATATAAACACATACCTAGGTAAAAAAACGTTTATCACTATAATAGTCCCATATTAATTACATTTTGAAACATATGAACTATTGGAGCCCTTTTTGACAATCTTAGTGTTAGCACTAAGAGTGTCTATTCTATGGCTCTATGGTTAACCATAGAGTCCATAGAATATAGGTAAGTACGTACGTATCAAATATGATATAAACAGTAGATTGGATTATTACGTATTTTATTTTATTGGCTGACGTTTCGGAATCATTACATTTTAGCACGACTGAGCTGACAATACGCGAGTTAAATAGTTTCATAGTTGTTTCATTCCAATGTGTAGGTAATAACCGCGAGGGCTTAATTAATTATAAGGTACCTATAGACAGTAGATTTTAGTCTTTGTTATTTAAATGTGCATCACACAGTTGCACATTAACTCACATATCGCACACCGAGATCTAAAGAGAGCTAACACAAAAAAGGTACTTTTTAGGAGAGGCGAGAAACTGATTAATATGTCCATATGCATGTATGAGTTTTCTGTATAAATTTATACTTTTTATAATAAAGCTAGCAGAGTTATATTAGCTGAAACCAGTTTCAGTGTAGGTGGGTTATGCTGGAATCCGATGGTGTGCATAACTCAAATCTTCCGGTTCTTGAGTTAGATCCCTTTAGATCTAGGTGTGCGATATGAAAACATCGTCAGAAGAGAAACGATGACTGTACGTATATTTGAGGCCTACCATGGACCTAATAAAAATAGTGTTCCCAACTTTTGTGGGGCAGAAACGTAATATGTATGTACCTATGTATATTTTTTTTGACCATGTTACCTTTACTGTATAGCAGTACACATATCTATACCATACATGTGTGTGTGCTATTTAATTTTAAGGGTGACTCTTACAGAGTCTTTGTACAGCTTATATAGGACATGTGATGATGTGAGCTGTAGATACCTATACCTACATCCGATATAATTTATATTTATATTATTAGTACCTAGTGGTCCCGCCAGACGTTGTCCTACGCAGCAAAACAGCGCTACATTAACCATTCGATTTGACAGTTGTCATTGAGATGGTACTTACAACGTTAATACTTTTGTAAAGTTTTCTAATTTTCCGCGTATTTTTCTTACATACCTAAGAACCTTCTTTTAGTCATAACAAATACAACAAAAAAAAATAGGTAAATTGCTGAAATCGCTTTAGCAGTTCTACCGTGATGTCGTGACCTAGGAAAATAGGGATTCATTTTTATATATACATACCTACCTTCATAGATGTAAATATGCCTCTTGAGAATTCGAACCACAACTCTAGGCTCGCGAACCACTAGGTAGCCCGCAGTGCAATTATTAATTGATTAAACGATTTTTTTTGCAATAATCGGAGTGTAAAGTTACTTACATCGATTAAATCTAAATGGTAAATTGATATATTAACGCGCGGCCACCCAGAGCGTTGTTATTTATTTTGCTGCGCGCGCGCACGCGTGATAGATCGACGCACGACGCTGATTGGCTGGAATTTAGGGTTGGTCGATATTATAAAATTATATTGATTATTTGTTATGCAATTGTGGTTAGATTACAAAAAAATATTGCATTTTTTTATTTAAGAATTATATATTTTTATGTTTATGAATTCAAATTTATCGGATGGAAATAGTCAATACAAATGTAAAAGCGTAAATAACAAATAAAAAAACAAACTGAAACTAAGACTGAAAAAAAAAAAAATTAGTAGGTTAGCTTTTTAATATAGTAATTCCTTAACGATATCATTTATAAGGATCATAATTGCATATCTCTAACAAACCAAGATATTTACTATTGTATTATAAAATAACAATAGGTAAATCCAATCCAATGAAAATCAATTTAAAACTTTAATAATTAAATAACTAATATTGTTGTGACAGCCCTGTAATTAGCCAAACGTCTCGCACATTCTATTTTCAAAATTCCATCTTATTGATCGCATTCAATCGCTTTTAATTTTAAACAAAATCATTTCCTTTATGTTTTACGTCATTCCATTTTGAATCTTATTACAAATGCATAAGATCCTTATTTGAATAATGGAGTGCGAAAGTTCTATGAAATTTAAGACCGATTTTTAAATGTTTGTTTGTAGTATTGATATGAAATAGATATGGCGCCGTCTTGAAATGAACTGACATTTGCATGAATAATGTTCACGACTATATTTTAACGTGCGTATTTGGACCTGAACTTTTAATTAAATTATAGATAAGTAAGTACATGTTAAATTTTCAGTCTTAGTAGATCACAGAAAAGGGCAAAGTTTTAATATTTTGAAATGAAACAATTATTAACGGCTTTAACTAGCGAATTTTTATTTTATTTCATACTAGCTGCGCCCGCGACTTCGTCCCCGTGGAATAGTAATTCTTCATAAGGCTTCATATTTTTCCCGTTTTTTACACATTTTCCATTGTTTCTTCGCTCCTATTGGTCGCAGCGTGATGTTATATAGCCTAAAGCCTTCCTCGATAAATGGTCTATCCAACAAAAAAAGAATTTTTGAATTCGAACCAGTAGTTCCTGAGATTAGCGCGTTCAAACAAACAAACAAAAAACATACAAACAAACTCTTCAGCTTAATAAAATTATAATATAATATATAATATTAGTATACTTAGATTTAAATTTTTGTTTATAGTTAATAGTTGTTTCATTCCAATGTGTAATGACCGCGAAGACATCAGAAATTATTATGTTAATATTTTTTTTATATTTTGTCAAATCAACTAGGATTACTAAAGTAAGTTTCTTGCAGTGATTTAATCTTAAGAGACGCAAATTACGTCATTCTTTGTACCATTTTGTGTTTGTCTAGATTATGCAGATCTTACGCAGAGAAAAATATTATGCAGTGGCAAATTTGCCCTAAGGCCTAGTAGGTCCGGCCTAGGGCGGGCAATTGAGGCTAAAAATACACGGGAGTTGAGAATGGGGCGGGAGGTCCTACTGGTACCACACCGCCTTGGGCGGCCGAGATTATACATCCACTAGTAATTACTTAAGTTTGTTACAATTTTATCACTAATGATATAGGCACTGAATAACTATATTGCAGCGCTATAACAGGTTATATACCTATAGCTAGTAGGTTGGTACATGTCTAATTACCTACCTACCTTTAAGGCCTGATGTATCGTAAAACAGCAAAATTACCTTTGTTTAATGGAAGCCCCTGTAATAATCACTTTATTTTGTTTTTTAGTAATTGTTGTTTTAGTATAGTGGTAACAGAAAAGTACCTACATCATAATTAAGTATCTACCTATGTAAAAATTTCAACTGGCTATCACGGTGATAGACGGACAGGCAAACCGTCTCCGTAATAGAATCCCGTTTTACCATTTGGGTAAGAAACCCCAATAACTACGGACCTACTTATTCTGAAAAAATAATTATAGACTGATACATTCTTTTACAGCGTATAATTTTCGTAATGACACAAAAATAAAATTTAAAAATAAAAAAAATGACAAATTATAAATGTGATGTGATCAAACGCAACTGTAAACACAGCCTAGCTACAGTGCGATGATTAACTCCAGCCGATTCAAAGGCGATTGGTATCAAAACGTCTGGTTTAGATCAATTAGACTGATAAACTCTATTTTGACAGCTAACTCGCGTTTGACATTTTGACAGCCTCGTGACAGCGCGCTGGTCAGAATTATCATAATGCATGTTCAATTACAGTACAACGGATCGAGGAAACCCAGAGGTTAAAGGAGTCAATTTCACTTCAGTAACTATTTATAATAACGTGATTCGTAAACCTGGGATCGTCGATGAGGAACTTCGATCGGTATTAATGATTGTCAAAAAAAAATATGAAGTTAACATATCGCACACCTAGATCTAAAGGGAGCTAACTCAAAAATCTGAAGATTATAATTAAACACACGCTAAAAAAAAGGATCCGATTCCTTACAACAATTTCGCCTCTCCCGAAAAAGTTATTTTTTTTTGAGTTAGCTCCCTTTAGATCTAGGGGTGCGATATATAAGTATACGTAGGTAGGTAAGTAGGTATAGGTACTAGCTGACCCAACAAACCTCGTACCGCATTTTTAAGATTTTTCATTAAAAAATAGGGGTTGATAGTAGAGTGAAAATTTAGGATTGTAAGTATGTATTTTTCAATGCTGAATCATCCTAACTAATATTATAAATGTGAAAGTAACTCTGTCTGCATGTCTGTCTGCTACGTTTTCACGCTAAAACTACTGGCCCGATTTAAATGAAAATTGGTACAAAGATCGTCTGGAGCCTGAGAAATAAACATAGGCTACTTTTTAACCGACTGCAAAAAAAGAGGAGTTCTACGCGGACAAAGTCGCGGGCAGACGCTAGTATGGAAATAAAAACAAAAAAATACGAAAAATTTAAAAAGGAAACAGAAACTTTGGCGTGGACCCTAAACATTTAGGGGTATGAAAAATGATGATTCTCACATGAAATTTCATAAAACTCGGACCAGCTATTTTGAAAGAGTTAAGCCACTTTTATCCTCATTGTCTCGTAGGAAATTTGAAATTTTGCAAACATTTTTATAATTATACGTACTCGTATACTTAAAGAAGAAGAGTAGGTAGGTACGTAAAGTAATCGTCGAGAAGCAAGCTGAAGTTAGTATAATAAAATGTTTTATCTCTATTGTTGTTAACTTACCTACTAATCATTAGTACTCAAGTAATCATAAATTAATCACAAATTTCTAGGTATTGTTGGAAGTATAACCTAACGTCATAAAACAAAAATAAAGGGATTTCTCATTAGAAAGAGACAGCGTTAAGGTCATAGGTGCAAGTGTGGGAGGGAGACAACAGTAATTTTCGGGAACGAGTGAAAGGGTCCCATGATCGCGAATGTAAAGGAGAAAATCATAGATTAGTTACTGCAGATCCTAACTAATATTATAAATGCGAAAGTAACTCTGTCTGTCTGTCTGTCTGTCTGTTACGCTTTCACGCTAAAACTACTGGACCGATTTATATGAAATTTGGTACAAAGAAAGTCTGGAGCCTGAGGAAGAACAAAGGCTACTTTTTAACCGACTTCAAAAAAGGAGGAGTTCCACGCGGACGAAGTCGCGGGCAGAAACTAGTAATTCATAATCGTTTTAGGTAGGTAGGTAGGTATGTCTTTTATCGACCGCGGGAAATCAAGGTAGTTTTGACTTGCGTAGGGGACGGCTGGGCATTGTATGTTTGTACGATAACTTGAGTAAGTAGGTATTGTTGCTTCGATCTATATGAAATTTGGTGAGCGAATTAAGTACATATATAATTTTTAAGTTCACTATCGTGCAGTAGATAATGTGTTAAAATGCCAAAATGTTACTATTAACGAAAAACTTAAAATTATCTCCATCTCTATCTATATCGACAAGTTTTAATTTCTCTTGTTGGCGAGTTCACACTCGCTTGCGTAAAAAAATTGACGTCACGATAGGGAGGGGGGTCTCATAAATATGACCACCTGTGGACAAGAAGGGGGGAAAATGTTATCGTTCCTATTATTATCTAGTCCCATATATAATAAGAATTCGTTCCACAACTAGACACAAGCCTCTCTAATATAAATAAATGCCTAGTGGATCCCCCACGCTGATTTCATGCAGGTTGGCGAATTACACACCAATGATGGTGTGCAGGTTTCTTCACGATGTTCTCTTCCACCGGAGATATGCAGGCATGCCGGAAAAATGTGCACAATGAAATGTTCATGGTCTCCGAGAGGACTTGAACCCGCGACCTTACGATCGCTAGTCCGCTCATTTACCACTACCGTCATTCAATTAACATATTTGTACTTAAATATATATTTTAATTGCTATTGGACTTTGCTACCTACTTCATCAGAACAAACTCACTCTATCACATATTCAAATCACTATTTTTATCCATCATTATAAAATTTAGCAAAACGCCGTCTCACAAAACACTGAATACTCTTTGTACACGAGCGAGAGAGCAATATCTAGATTGTCGCAAGTGTGAAAAGGACGTCCAACCTGCGCCCGCGCGGACCACCCAAGTAGATGTTTTGATTGCGAGCTATAAGTCTTGATAGTTTAATTTGCTTACGCTTTTTTATTTTTTTTTGTTGCGGTTTTTTTGCGGGCTTTGTAAGTACTGTAAGGAATGTTTTAAGTGAAAATATGCGTCGGAAAGTATAGTTAGTTGTTTGACGACTATGACTTTAAAAAGTTCTATAATTAAATTATTTAAAATCTTAGGGATTTATTGCTGTAGGTACAAAACAAGTTTAAAGTACTTTTAAATTGATAATTTAAAAATAATAAACAATAAAATCTTTGTATCCATAGTTGTTATATTTACCTACTTTCGAGTATTAGGTACTATTTTTACAGTGTTATATAAATTTATTTTTAATTTAGTAGACACGTTTCTACAAAGAAGCCAATTAGTTATCCATACCTTACTAAAATGATTAGACACAGTAATGCAATAAAGAATGTTTCTGGCACTAATTGAAAATTATTCGTACCCCAAGTAATAATAGAATTATAAAAATAGACTTTGAATGTATTAAGTCCACGCATAGAGACTGACACTGGTAGTCTAGGTATACTTACATGATAAATTAAAAAAAAATGGTTAATTTACTACAAATTTACCGTGATATATATGTAGCTAATAATGTAAAGTGAAAATGAAACTGAACTTTCATCGACCTTTTAAAAAATATTTTAAATGTATTTTTTAATTGGCCAAATGCTAGAGGTTATTTTTAGACAACGAATATTTATTTAATAAATTAATAGGAACAGCAATATTTATAACTTATTTAAGCAAAGATATATCTTACAAAAACATTACGTGGTAGACCAGACAAAATCATGCAAAGGGTCTGTCTATGCATAATTTCATGTTTGGTGGCTTAACTACTTTTTACTTTTTTTACTCCAAAGATTTTTTGTTTCGCAAGGAAAGCCGGTGTGAAAAACTGTTTGCGTCTGCTGAACTGATCATCGTCACGTATAATACAGCGTCATTGTCAATTTTTTTTAAACCACTGACAGTTTTAAGGAAATTAACATAATTTAGGACTAAACGGATTTCTAAGAAATGTTTTGTATCCGAATGTGATTTGTCACCTGCCAGTCAGTATCAGTGTCAAAGTGCAAACACGCAATTGGTAATTTCGTTGAATTAGACAAATTATGCATAGCTAGTTAATTATTTTCCTACTTTTTTTTTAATTCTGTAGAAAAAATTAAATTAACACTCACACTATGGAGACTACGATTTTGTTCAAGAACAAAAATGAGGAATGATTGCGAAAATATGAAAAATACATTTAAAAAAAGGAATGCACGTGTATCTGCGAGGCATAGATAATTTAAAAATGAAGTTATATATCTAATTAGATTTGCAACGTTTACGGCGGATTATCTGTGGTCGTTATTTTTAATCGTTATTGCAAATTGTCTTGAACGATCGCGAGTAAAGGAACTTTTAAATGCGTGATTTTTTTATAATTGGCATGACTGATTTTATACGAACTTTGTAATAACAAGCATGTATAAGTAGATTTTTAATTATATTTTTGACACATCTTGGCACTACAAACTACCCTACATTGCTGTTTATGAATTCTATTTTTTGGAATGAAACAACTTTAGACGGATTTAACTCGAGTATTTAATTTTTTGGCTGACGTTTCGGAACCTTTACAGATTCCATAATCGTAGCACGACTGAGCTGATAATAGTTTTATACTAAAGTTATATTTTTTTCCTCGAAAAAATATTAATATTATATCTACATAGAAATTACCTATCAATTTAGTAAGAAGAAGAAAAATTCAAACTTTGTACAGAATTTGTCGTGTTTAGTATGTCAAGTATCAAAACTATTTCCTCCCAAGTATCAACGCAGTCGGTCGGCGTACACTCGTAATAGCGGAGAGCTTTGCACCAATACATTTTTTGATCTTGAACAATGATTGTGTGTAAGTTTTAGATAAACACACGGAGCTTTATTACATGCAGTCCCGTTTATATGTATTTTGAAATCAATAAAATATTATGAACGTATAGATACGTGTGTATTATGAGATTCTAGTATTGGGTAAAATGCACTTTGGTATAGTGACAACCTTCCACCCATAGGTAAACGCGAAAGAAATTAATGGAATATGTATAGACCGACCACGTGACTTTTCGTTAGCTTGCATCAATTTCCTGTATTTTCATTCGTTTCGTTTATTGTTAACGCAAAACGATTTTACCTTGTTTAGCCCCACAGAGCTGCTATGATATAAGATTTGATGCTAACTGTACCAAGGTTTGTCTAAAGCATCTTACTTCTTGTATGACTGATAATATTTAGAAAGAGAAAATATTATTTTCTGTTCTCCGACTAGAAAGCGCCAACTTTGTGGCCGCTTCGCTAAATGAAATTTCCGCTTTCTGGCTTTGTCGAACAGAAAAATAGTATACTGACCTCGGCCAGTAAAATAAAAAAGCCTCAGATCACATTTTTGTCAACCTCGCGGCCTCGGCTTCGCCTCGGACGACACTTACATGTGATCTGAGACATTTTTCATTTTACTGGCCTTGGTGCGTAATCCCTACTAATATTATAAATGCGAAAGTAACTCTGTCTGTCTGTCTGTTACGCTTTCACGCTAAAACTACTGGACCGATTTCAATGAAATTTGGTACAAAGAAAGTCTGGAGCCTGAGAACGGACATAGGCTACTTTTTAATAGACTGCAAAAAGGAGGAGTTCCACGCGGACGAAGTCGCGGGCAGAAGCTAGTGTACTATAAACGGGGGGAGACATTAGTCTTATAAAGGTAAGTTCATTTAAGACCTACATAAAAACGAAGTAAACATAGTGCTATAAACTCAGCGTGTACGTCTGTTATTTTCTACCATATGTTTCCCACCAGAATGTTTGTTCAACGCACTAATAGAAACGGCTTTTAATCACTTTCTTATGCATTTATTTTGATAATTTGATTGATGCTGAGTAGCTGAGATATTACTCTAATTACAACCACTTAGAATTCATTCCCACACAACTACTGTTTAGGAAATCAAACAAATGAAACTTTAAGGAAATTGGACTTTAGATTTTGGTTGCTTTTGCCTTATTTCGACGGCAGTTTGTAATTCGTAGCTCAATTATTGAAATCAATTTTGGTCATTGCTGTAAGATAGACAATCTGTTAGTGGTTATTTTATTCGGTTTCCTATTTTGCTTAAGTAGGTATTACTTATCTGATTGTGCAATTTTATCTACTGTTTTGTTTCTTTTCTGCATTTTTAAAGTGGGTTCCTACTAGTGTTTAAGTAGCAAATCGCACACCTACATCTAAAGGGATCTAACTCAAAAACAGGAAGATTTGAGTTATGCACACCATCGGATTCCAGCAAAACCCACCTACACTAAAACTGATTTAAGCTAATATAACTCTGCTAGCTTTATTATAAAAAGTATAAATTTATACAGAAAACTCATGCGTGCATAATTATGGACATATTAATCAGTTTCTCGCCTCTCCTGAAAAAGTACCTTTTTTGAGTAAGCTCTCTTTAGATCTAGGTGTGCGAAATGTTAAGACTATTGTCAACTATCTGCTAAGAATACCTATAGGTGCGGACTAAAACAGTAGGTACTAACAGCTTAGTGTTCTTAAGAGTAGGTTCATTTATTTCCCTTATCAAACAAGGATTTGGGTTGCAGGACCAATTATTCCTGTCTCTAACTTATAATCAACTAGCTTTTGCCAGCGACTTCGTCCGCGAGGAATAGTTATTTTCCCCGTTTTTTATACATTTTCCACTGTTTCTTCGCTCCTATTGGTCGCAGCGTGATGTTATAATATAGCTTAAAGCCTTCCTCGATAAATGGTCTATCCAACAAAAAAAGTTTTTTTCAATTCGAACCAGTAGTTCCTGAGATTAGCGCGTTCAAACAAACAAACAAACAAACAAACAAACTTTTCAGCTTTATAATATTAGTATATAGATATATAACCTACTTGAGGAAGGTTTTTACCACGATATCTTTATGAGTAACTAGCTTCTGCCCGCCACTTCGTCCGCGTGGAACTCCTCCTTTTTTGCAGTCGGTTAAAAAGTAGCCTATGTCCTTTCTCAGGCTCCAGACTTTCTTTGTACCAAATTTCATTTAAGTTCCAGTAGTTATAGCGCGAAAGCGTAACAGACAAACAGACAGAGTTACTTTCGCATTTATAATACATATTAGTAAAGATTTCAGAAGTCAATTTTTTTATAGGTTTCCTTTCCTTGTTGTGAAATCCACAGTTATTTTATCCCGACATACAGTTGTGTCCATTGGAAACAATCTCGAGGTACCCAAGTGTTTTTATAGGTACTTAAACACTTTTGTATACATATTCGCCCCGCGGCGTTGCGTGGGTGATAACAAATAACTACTTGCTGTGACGACCGTCCTAATTGCCTTTACATCCGCTTCGCGAAACATACAGACATACATTGATATGTAATTAATTTAATACTGATAATCAATTGCGATGTGTTTTTAATTAATGATTCAGATTTTGAATTTGTGGAGTGAATTTGGAAGGTTTTTTATTCTTATCTGCATCTTCTATTATATTAAAGAAAATCGTTTTAGTTACTCCGTTTATAATTCCAGAACGGCTGAACCGATTAGGCTGAAAATTGCTGGGGATGTAGCTCAAAACCAGGAGAAGGACATAAGGTACTTTGTATCCCGTTCCAGTAAAAAAAAATAGGTATTAAGCTCTTGCCGGGCGAGATGAAGTCTGCCGGGACCGCTAGTCTATCTTTATAAAAAAAGTCGTGTTAGTTACTCCGTTTATAACTCAAGAACGGCTGAACCGATTTGGCTAAAAATTGCTGGGGATGTAGCTCAGAACCAGGAGAAGGACATAGGGTACTTTTTATCACGTTCCAGTCCAAAAAAAAAAATATAATGACAGCTGTCAAATCGATTCTTTGCCGGGCGGGACGAAGTCTGCCGGGACCGCTAGTTAAATTTATTGGTAGAACAACTCTTTCAGAAATTACGAGTACCTTTGTCACAAAATTGACTGAACACATTATTGTTATTTAATAGACTACCACAAAATATTGGACACATTTTTTCTTATCTCAATCGAACAATAAATGACAACTAAAGATAAACGCTTCAAAAGTTTAGGAGTGGGGGTTCGTGACGTCATGATATCGCACACCTAGATCTAAAGAGAGCTAACTCAAAAAAGGTACTTTTTCAGGAGAGGCGAGAAACTGATTAATATGTCCATATGCACGCATGAGTTTTCTGTATAAATTTATACTTTTTATAATAAAGCTAGAGTTATATTAGCTGAAATCAGTTTTAGTGTAGGTGGGTTTTGCTGGAATCCGATGGTGTGCATAACTCAAATCTTCCGGTTTTTGAGTTAGATCCCTTTAGATCTAGGTGTGTGATATGGTAATCGTGCCATAACGTTTATGAAGCACTTTAATTCTATGTCATTTATTGTTTGTTTGAGATATATAAAGTTATGCGTGGTCATACATAAAAAAAAATATATACGCGGCGAATTGAGAACCTCCTCCGTTTTTTTCATCGGTTGAAAAAAAAATACGTGTCCAATATTTTTTGTTTTAGACCCAATCGTCATTCATAAATACTTACAAGATAGGTAATTTTCATATGCAGCTTTGTTTAAATCCGGTCCAACGCCTTATGCAGATAGATACTAAATTACTAACTAAGTAATATTATAAATGCGAAAGTAACTCTGTCTGTCTGTCTGTCTGTCTGTTACGCTTTCACGCTAAAACTACTGAACCGATTTAAATGAAATTTGGTACAAAGAAAGTCTGGAGCCTGAGAAAGGACATAGGCTACTTTTTAACCGACTGCAAAAAAGGAGGAGTTCCACGCGGGCAGAAGCTAGTACTCAATAAAGCTTTTGTAATAAGGTACCTAACTGTGAAAATTGCATCTGTAACTACTACAATTCTCATCATTGCTAGGTACGTTGTCTTCGCAAGTGTGCTGTAAAAGCTCAATTTTGACTACCTACCTAATTTTAATTGGTGCAGTCACAGATATGCACGCACATATAAACACGAAGCTGACACCTTGCAAATAAAGAAGTGCAAACTTTTTTTAAAGTCCCCTTGTTTTAACGCGTGAAGGGTGTCGCCTCTGAGACTCCCATGGCCTCTCCAGCCTCTCCGGTCTCCCCGGCCTCTCCGCCTCTCTGAGAGGTCGTACCTCTGAACGGGCACTTGTTAGAAATGGTTGGTTATAGCTCCCGACCACATAGTACACGCTAGGATAATATGGATATGTCTTAAATATATATGTATACACTATGTCGGTAAAAATATAGTCAACTTTATTATAGTGAATCTGGATGGAACTTCAGTAAATTATTATTTTTTTACTTCTTAGATTTGGATAGTTACAGTGAAATTTAATTTATTAATTGCTTTATTGGACCCAGCGCTGTCTATAATTTAAGTAAGGATCATTTTGGTAGATAAGCACATTGTCCAAGTATGTCTTGAGAGTTCAGTGCACTATTTCCAAATTTACACTTTTGCAAAAATTATCCATGGGATTTAAGTGAAACGAGAAAATATTCGCGAGTTAAAAATTCGCTAGAAGTCCACCAGTCACAGGCAAGTACCCTGTATCTCATTCAAAATAAAAATAAGCAACATCATGTTTTAAAGTTATTGATCAGTCACATCCATACTAAGGTGTCGGTGCGCAGGCGCCGTCGTGTGTGGTCCCGCAGCGAACTGCTCTACTTGTACGCATTCTCGACGGATTCTTATTAGATTCGTATTCAAATGCAATTTTTATTTCACGTCATTTTATACGTTAACTATTAATTGAGATGGTTTGATTTGATGATTGTGTGAATTCTTTTTTTAGGCTTTTTTTTGGAGGTTTTAACTGGTTTAGTATTGGAAATGTACCCATAAGGTCGTATAATAATATGAAAAAATACCATGAAAATGTCTGACTAGTCATATCAAATCGCAGATTTATTAAGGTTTCGTTTGAGAGTTCCGTACATACCTTATTCACTTTGACTTGTAACTTTAAATTAGATTCTTATTAGATTGGCGCCATATTTGTTTTCCGATAACTTAATTATAAAATTTATTTATTTATTTCTTAAATATATTTATTTCATTTTTCTTATTGTTCGACCATGGTGGATGTAGGTCTGTGCAAATTTAATTTAAGTGTTAGTATTTCCAATATTACCGCGATTTGTATAGGAACTTACACCGACATAATATACTTCCCTGTGACAGACAGACGTTCTGGTTTCCGTCCGGGTGCAGAACCCTAAACAGAGGACGGTTAATTACAAAAACCAAAATTCCAAAACCAAAAACGTTACAGTTTCAAAATTATCACCAATCAGTATCTTTGCCGATGTTTGCCGACCGCTCACGATGTTTACCGAACACTTCCGATGTTTGCCGAACATGATCGGGCTAAGAACAATCAAAAATATTTACTCTTTCATACATATCCGGATACAAGCTTACTAAATGCTGTTTCGTCATTAACTAAACCTATAAAGAAATGACTATTGAGTGAAAATTTAAGTTTGTAAACGCATGATGTGCCTACAAATTTGTACATGCAGTCAATTTTGATGTAGCGTCGTACAAGATAGGTAGTTCTCTTGTATTTTTGGACAGCATTTTTAAACGTGGTTAGTGAAGTTTAAATATTGTCGGGAGTAATGATTTGCCTTTGTTTTAACGTTCATTACAATTAGTAGAGGGTTTTGTGTGGGGAAGTTATTTTTAAAACAAACTCGCACGTCATGACTTTTAGTGATTGACTAGAGCATAGTTTTTTCCATGAGTTTAATGTGAGTACATTACTGTGGACGTTGATTTTTTTTTAAATTAGGTACTTTAGTAGCCGAATATAACAGTACATTGTACATAATATATCTAACTTTACAAAATAAACTTTGATATGTACTTACTTACTTATTTATGTAATATACTTATTTATGTATTAATATTTTTCCTTGCCTAGTCCTCATAGATCAAGCTTTGCTTCGTTTGAGACTTGATGACCTTCCTCTTGGCATTAAGAAAAACCGCATCAAAATCCGTCGAGTAGTTTTAAAGATCTAAGCTGGGTTCTTAACATGGGGGTAATTACCCTCGGCGGGGGTAATTCTTGTATTTCGGGGCTAACAATCAGCTGGTAGTTGTCTCCAAATTGACAAGTCTCAGCACAGCCTAGCGCATACTAGCGCGCGAGTTCGTCGTTGCAAGTTCGCCACAGGGGTAAAATTAGGTCATAAGGGTAACGGATTTAAAAAGGTTAAGATCCACTGATCTAAGCATACAAAGGGACAAACACCCGAAACATTACATTGTGGCGATTTATTTATTAAGATATAATTATATATGTAGTGACTAGTGACCTAAACAAATTCCTTATTTACTTATAAAATTAAAGTAGCATTTACTAAGGAAATGCTATAAATACATATCTTAACCAACCCGAAGACAGGTTCTGTCTTTGGACATTAATTATTAATATCGATACGCGCCGTCTGTCTGTCACACGTTTATCTCTAACTAAATATATCTTTTAACGCGGCACTTTAACTTAATAAATATAAGTTATATGTTTATGTTTAAATAATTTGTCATTGACTACTGATTTTAGTGGATTTTATAAATAATGCTTCTTCCAATATTTTTGCAATTTATTTTTATCAGAACCTTAATAGATAGCTTAAAATCTAAAAGAATACCTTACAATTTATAATCGACCTATTTAAACATACAAATTAAATTACTTACACAAGTTACAAATTAAATTGTTTAGTCTTGTATTTATTTTCGATCAAGAATTACATTATAAAGTTTTCGAAACGATCTCTTTTATTATTTTAGATTAACATTACAGTTTCTTAAAATTTTGTATACCTACCTACCTATATCGGATTAGTGTATAAGTAAATAGGTATATTTAACTATATTAAAACATTCTAATTTTATCACCACTTACCACGATAAATGAACAGTTTGACAGATTTACTTACGAACCTGTCAACGAGTAGAGTTATAGCGCACTAGTTAAAGCGATGCTTCTATAAGATAACCACTGATTATTATTAAAACAATATCTAATAATAAATACTTATATTTAAAAAGCAGTAAACTAGGTACCAATGCTACAGAAGCCACCTTCAATGTTATTGCAGCAAGGAATAATAAAATACATTAAATAAAAACTAATAAAAATGATAATGATACCTTATAAACGTGCTAGACCGCTTTGGCTAATTTTGGTTTAAAAATTTTCTTGGAAGTCCAGCAAAGGATCATATAAGGGGAAATTAGAAAAGATGAAAGGAAAAGAAGATGAAATTTTCATTTTCTCATAAGACTAGGTCATCGCCCGTTCAGCTGAAAATTAGTTGCACTTAAGCCTTTTACTTAATTAACTTAAACTGTAACTTTCCAATACGAATTTCTCATTTTTATCTCTGAAATAAGACGTGTTCATTGCAGAATTTGAACCCTCAACTGCCGGTTACGTAGTCAATCATAATGACACTTACTTGACCATGTCAGTGTGACAGGGTAATAGTTGATTAAAAAAACAAATTACTTTCTTGTACATTTTCCGGTCCAAGCCTACACGTAGGTAACCACAAGATTTCATAGCAGTCGAAAACTCAAGCAATACCTAGTAAATATATAATAATTTCTGATGCCTTCGCGGTTATTATACATTCACTACATCACTTAAGACTATTGTCAGTTCAGTCGTGCTACGATTATGGAATCTGTAAAGGCTCCAAAACGTCAGCCAATAAAATACGCGAGTTAAATCCGTCAAAAGTTCTTTCATTCCAATAGTAAGTATAGATAACATATTGAGTGTTCCGGTACATTTGGCTTTAGAATCTTCTCGGTCGTTATTCGTTTTGAAATATCACCACGACTTGCTAATTGGGGGGCAATTAGAGATGTCCGATTTTACGACTTTTACCTACCGCCGTTCGATATCATAGCGTTGATAAAATGTAGAAAACTGACGCTAGATTTAAGAAATGACAATTACCTTTTATATGGGTGTATCTACTTATTACCTTCTTAGTGTTGTAGGCTTTAGAAA
Organism: Polylopha cassiicola; assembly: GCA_038024825.1. Classification (NCBI taxonomy): domain Eukaryota; kingdom Metazoa; phylum Arthropoda; class Insecta; order Lepidoptera; family Tortricidae; genus Polylopha; species Polylopha cassiicola. The sequence continues at coordinate 4,625,286 of CP149044.1, read as the reverse complement.
TGTTTTTAAATGATTCGACATATTACGTCATTATTTTATTTACTTCATTGTCTTTGTTTAGATACATTTAATGCTTTCTATTTTGCTAAGTAGAAAATGCATTCTTTTTCTAGGTTACGACTTTGTATAGGTTAGCTAGAAGAATTTTCTTCTTAGGATAAATCAGATCAGTTATGATTCATCCTTATATATTTTCAGTCCCGGAAAATTTCATAGGATAGTTTCTATCCTGGAAAATCTCCCTAATGGGGGTCGAGAGGGTGGGATTGAATCTGAAAGTATAATAATAACTATAGCAGACGAAATCGCAGGCAAAAGCTAGTCTATACCACCTTTATGTAAAGTAGTTATCTATACTGTATTTTTCATTAAACAACACTAATTTTATAAAGATTGTTTTGTCTCTTACAAGACTCCTCTTAAACTTGTAACTATACGCAAGTGCGTGCATTCCATACAGGGATAACACGCTGTGTACAGAGTGCCTACCCTGATCCTACACATCTGTCGCCTGCTACACGATCGGCAGTCTCCAACCGCCGCGCTTAACGGGTGAGTGTTATGAAATATCGCCTCATCTAGCTAATTGGACGGCAATTACAAGTGTCAGTTTGTCTTACGAGCTCGTGATGTATGGAGGATAACGATCTTGGGTATTTTTGGCTGTTTGGTATATTGTAGTATTAGCAGCGATGCCATCGAGATCCTATAGGGATATGGCAGTAATTGCGATTTTGACGGTATCTAGTCATTGATGATTTGAATTCAGAACAGCCTAGGACAATTGACATTTAATTTTGTCTATGGTGAACGTTATAGAATGAATAGTATAGAATTGGAATGAGACATTATTAACGGATTTAACTCGCGTATTTTTATTTTATTTTGTTTGCTGACGTTTCGGATTCTTTACAGTTTCCATAATCGTAGCACGCTACGCAATAGCCTAACGCTAAAGTGTTTAGTTGTTTCATTCCAATGAGTACCTAATAACCGCGAAGGCATCAGAAATTAGTAGGTATAGAATTGACATAAGAAATCGGAAACTGACCCCGTGACTTTTCGTAAGCTTATGTCGATTCCCATTAAAATTTATCATTAAGTATATTCTATAGGTAAGCGTTAGGAGTTATCGAATGTCGCTTTATGTACTTACGTATGCTATTAAAGCTAGAAACATATTAGTGCAGTCATTGAAGCGAAAAATACGGCCTTACCTCCGAATTTTTTTACTGTGAACCGATTTGCATGAAATTTTTGGAATTAGGCACATCTTAACCTTCACTTCAAAAGTGAAAATGATCTGAACTCCGCCTATTATTTTTAAGGGGTGTAAACAACCCCTTAATGAAAAAATTGTAATTGAGCCATTTTATCGCTAGAAAACATGTCTAATAGTAAGTGGTGAAATGGTAAAGTATTTTCAAACAAAATTACCTCATATTAAAATTATTTTCAACCCCTTGAAAATCTTACAACCCCCAAATTGAAAAAATCTGAAAAAAATACTTTGGTATGACATAAAAAGATGTAAGTATAGAGTAAGTAATATTTTATATTCTCTATAATAATTATCAAATTTTTAACCCCCTTTCAACCCTTGAATACTACCCCTTGATATTTTTTTTTTTGATAAAATGAAAAGAATTTAAATATTATTCCACACTCTCGCAAACGATTATCATGTTCTTAAGCTTTTCTACCCTTTAAACTAACCTAACCTAAAAAAAAAACCTAACCTAACTTTTTTTTTTTTTTAGTGGGGAAATCCTCATTGATACCTTATGCCCTGGGGAAGGCAAAAGGTTTGCCAGACTCATACTGGCTCGCGGAAACCTAACCTAACCTATGTCTTAAATGTTTTACATTTCCGATTGCGATTTTAGGAATTACATACATTTCCTAGGAATTGTATACAATGACGGATTATATACATTTCCGTTAACATATACACATTACAATAGTTGTGGGTCTATATTATACTGCGTACCTTCACATTGCTCCAATTATTCACACTCCGAAATTTTCAGTTACTAAGTAGAAAAAAATATGATAAGTTTTTGGACCATAGCTCCTTTAATTTTCACGCTATCACAATTTCTAAAAAATCATTGTAAAGGTAATTAAGAGAGCTACAACATCCTGTATTGCAATATATATTAAAAAACCTTTTTCTAAAACGGGGAAGGGTTAAAGGGCTTAAGAGAGGCAGTGATTGCGCTGCCACGCGCTCTTTAAACAATCACATTTCCGTCAATTTTTGTTTGTCAGAAAAAACAAAAAAACCAAATTGTTTGTCAGAAAAATACCTACATTTTTTATTCATACACTTTTATTCTTATCTGTCGTCATTCTTGAAATATTATGAAATAAACGTGGGATTTTTAAAAATTTGAAATTTTGTTTTTTTAGTTAATCGTGAGTTTTTTGAAAAATATGTGTCCTAAAGCAGCCAAAATGATACTATCTATCAAACTCTTCATAATGAAGTTAATTCTAGGCGGAATACGATTAATTTTAATTATGGTGGAAATGGCACTTATGAAACCCATTGATTTTAAAGAAAAAACATTAGTTGCTCCCCTTATTTGCAATACAGCTCTCTTATTTTACGTGCAAAAGACTTTTAATGGTGCTCATTTTAAAGCTTATTTCAAGCACTACAAAACCCTTTTGTATTAGAATGCATAAAATGTATCTGCTCGCCGCTAGATGGCATTGACCACATCGATTAAATTTCAGGCAACATAAAAAACGGCTTTGATCTTTAATTTATAGCTTAATATTGCACTTAGAATACTGTATAAAAAACCAAATTGTTCATTGTTTTGCCTGCTACAATTTTGTTCTTTATAAAATTTTCGATAAAACGTATATTTTTGGAGATTTTTGCAAAAAACCGATGAAAAAGGTGAAAAAATTGCGAATTTTCAATTGCAAATAACTTGAAAAGTATTGGATTTTTTGAAAAACTTTATAGACGATTTTTTCCTTAAAATTAGGCCTTCTATCGATATCTGAGGTTATTTTGAAAAAAAAATAATTCACCCCCGAGAAGGGGTGGCAATCACCCCCCGGGTGGTAGCGGAGTTCAAATCATTTTCACTTTTGAACTTAAGGGTAAGATGAACCTAATTCCAAAATTGTATGCAATTCGGTTCACAGTAAAAAAAATCGGACCCATAATGCTTCAATGACTCCACTATATATGATCAATTTTAATGTTTTGCTAATCTATACTCTCTAATATAATGAAGAGGAATGGTTTGTTTCTTTGTTGGGATTGAATAGGCTCCAAAACAGTTGGACCGATTTGAAAAATTATTTCACTGTTGAGAAGCTACATTCACCCTGAGTGACATAGGCTATAGAATATTAAAAAAAAAATAGGGATCCGTGCGAAGCCGGGGCGAGCAGCTAGTAGCTTATAAATAAGTACCTATTTTGTCTCAATTTTCAGCTCATGATTTTTTTAAATGTTAAAATTGTTAGCTCTTTTGTTTCTGTCAAAGCAACTAAAGAGCAATATAAATAGATCAAAGACAAACATCAATGTGCAAGTGTTCCTGTGAACAATTATCGCCAGTCCCAGGTTCGATTCCCGGTACAGCTTTTAAATCATGCCTCGCCTGATTTACTGGTTTTCTGTGCTTTTGATTTATTTCAGTAAATATGAGAGGTATTAGTCGTAATGGGCGGTTTAATTTAGTGGCGCGTAGTTAAGATTGGGTACAGTTAAGGAACTTAGTTGGTGCTCGCTAAAATAATGTAATTTAGGATGTCTGGCACACAGTCAAAACTCAAAATATTATCAATACCAACATCACATTTTGAAATAATAAAAAAAAAATAGAGAAATTACTGCAAGCTTTAAAGTAAAAACGATGAAAAAAATGATGTTTAGTCATTTCTTTTTGGGTAGATACCTATTAGCACTAACGAATTTAACTTGCTCATTTTATTTAATTTGCTGACGTTTTAAAAACTTTACATAGTAGGTAGTACGATAGTTTAACACTAAAGTGATTTTACATTATTCAAACAACCTCATTTACTTACCTAATATGTCCATATTAGTTCTTTCCTTTTTTATAGCAGATTCTCACACCAACCTTTGTGTGGTTATCGATCCACATAAAAATCGGTTTAGTCGTTCCGGAGGCGTTTGCCAATAAACGTCGGGACACAAGAATTTTGTATATTACTTAAGATACCTAGTCCTAAACTCGGCAGCCACTCGTACCAGTATATTAATCGCATTCTATTGTTGTTCACCTTGCAAGCTAACTATTTGTACTATGCAAGTGCTTAATAATAATTTTAATAAAAATAACTAATGCTAATCTCAATGAAAATCTTTTTTATAAATTTATACACTTTTTATTTTAATAGGATATACCCAGGCACGTGCAGTGAGGGTCGCGCATGTACTACGTCAGGGTAGGCACTCCATACATTTATACCATTGTGCCTATATGGAATGCACGCCCTTGGATATACCTAGATAAAATCTTACAAGCTATCCGTGTAACGAATTTAGCTCGCGTTTTATTATGTTGGACTATACCTAGTCTGCCACGAACATGGGCGGTGAAAAGCTCTAAACGTTAACTAAGGTTAATTCGGTAACAATCGTTGTACTATCAACTGCGCTGGCGATGTTACACCTTTAAGGCAATAATCGCTTGAACGACCCTGGTACCTGGCGGCACGGAAGGCGGCACGACATGGAAGTAGGAACCAATAGGGCCGCAGTTTTAAATGTGTGTGTCCGAGCGAAAGGGTCGCAGGTAAAATTTCTATTGTTGCAATTTTTTTCGCTCGCCAGCCGGTTATTGTGTACTAATAGTTTAAAAGACACAAAAAATATTTAGCTACTCTGATCTATGAAAAATGATGTCAGGTGGAGTCTATAGATATGTTATTTTATTTGTCATTTGTAACTAGTTAAAATTGTTATAATTTTTTTAATCTTTAAATTGTAGAAATATTTGGTAAATTGTAAAGAAGCAATTCATTAACTTATGATTTTCATATATCTTAATCTTTAAACACTTAACCAATTATGACAAAAGTAAAAAGCATCGAAAAAAATTAATATCAGCTCGGTGATTAATACCTACTTAATTATTTTTCATCATAAAAAAAATGTCATAAGAAATCGCTTAAAATAAGGTTTTGGCTAGTAGTATTCGTATCCGCGAGAATATAAAATCCAGAGATTACAACGTTTGTAAAATATGCCAAGAACCCACTATTTTCGGGACTCGCGGTTACAATCATAATATTGTACTACATAAAATCAAGAAAACCTTTTTCATTGACATTGCCGATCATCGGCAAATTTCTTGAATTAAAAACAAACGAACGAATATCTTTACCGTTTTTATCGCCACGTGTTATTTTGCAAGGTGGGAGAGAGATTCCACATCTGCTTTGTTAGTAGCCTGAGAGTCTACCTATCTCTCTGTAACTTATGAAAAGAAAGTGCCGCCTAATTTAGGTTTCAATAAGAAAATACCTACAGTGTAATTAATTTTATTGATTAATAATTGTCAATGTTATTATTTTATTGATTAAGATTATTCAAAATATCACCCAGCTCGGGCGAAACAAGTTAGTTTTAAAAAGTAAACAAAATTACGCTAAACTTTAATACATAGATATATTGGAATGAAACAATTATATTATAACGGATTTAACTTAAATAAAATCACTTTAACGTTAGACTACCGTCAGCTACGAATATGGGAACAGTTGAGTTATAGAAACATCAGCAAATAAAGTAAAATACGCAAGTTAAGTCCGTTTTAGTTGTTCTATTCCTATGTGTAATTTAAAAGGTCCTGAGTATTATTTATTAAATGCAAGTTTAGACGTTATGACACTTGTGTTAAAGCTTTTTTTTCTTTAGCAAGCGAAAAGGAATCGCAACGTGATGGTGTTATTCGCCGTTTTACCTACGTCTACCAATTCTTAGTTTACTTAGTAGGTATTTTAAAATAATTGGAATGCGTTGTAGGTCTAAAGTTCTAAACGACGCCGCATATAAATATATAGAAATAAGGCTGGGTATTTCAAAACAAAGGAGCCGAATTGCAGTAATTAATATAATAATTACCTATTCTAAGTAACCCACTCTCTGGCGACACCTGCGACACAATCGGCTACATAGCCGCGGCTGGGTATTTTCAGACAAATGCACTACCTAGTTATTATTTTATTACCTATCTATTCTAAAATGTTGTTAAATATGAAAGGAAACGATAACAAAGGAAGGCAATAAAACTGACTCAAGTCTGGGACGTGCACAATACTATCTCCCTTAAACAATAAACGTTAGAATTAGGTAGTCGGTTTTACCTGGACATCAAAAGTATTAAACTCTTTCGGCGTAATGACATTGACTTTAACGACTATATTTATTTTGAAAATAACAATCAAACAATGGATGTTGGTAGTGGTTGGTTTTAATTGCTTTTCCGCACGTGTGTTATAGTTTAGGGATACAGGGGGCGGGATAATTCTTCCTATGCAAAAATGATAATATCTACATGAAAATAAATAATTATTATTATACGACAAAATTAAAAAGAGGAGGCTATACTTTAGGAGTGACGTGTTATTTTGATAATACATAAACCATGTCATTTCATACAAATTGCGTGTAACGGATCGAAGACTATATGAAAGAAAATGGAGCCGAGTCCGGTATAACAAGCAGGGGTCACTAAGAGGCAAATAACAAAGGTCCAAAAAGAATAGCGAAGGTCGTAAAACTTCGAGAACAAAAAAAAAGGCAACGGGCGCGGCAATAACAGCACAAGGTGCAGTATGCGACTGTAACAATAGTTTTTTTTGTTTAACTCGACTCATCTGCAAATTTTTAAATGCATCCTAATTGGTGATTTTAGTAACTTGGGGGCGGAGTTTACTTAATTGTTTTGCTTTGGTTGTGTGTGTGAAATAAAACAAGAGCAAGCAAAATTTTTCTTATATGGCATACAACAAACGCATGCGATAGTACCTATTTAAAGTTGTATCCATACATAAATGATACCTTATTGAGTTTCTGTTGTCGTTTCTTCGCTTCTTCTGTTGACTTTCATAAGAGCTTGTAAAAGCCTTTAAAACTGAATAAATATGTAGCCAGGTAGGTACATATATTATTGATTTTGATTTCGTATTTCGTGATACATTTAAAACCATGATCGTTTATTTACCCTTAGCAAGATTCGAACCCGTAAAACTCTGTTTACCTACGTAGTCAGGGTCTCAAAGGCCGTCAAAATATAAATATGTAACCAGCCGTTCGCCGAGGCTTATTTTTTCAAAAGATTCTATAGCCTATAAGATGTTACTCAGGGTGAAAGTAGCTTCCCAACAGTGAAAGAATTTTTAAAATCAGCCGGTTTGGAGCCTATTCAATCCAAACAAACCTTTCCTCTTTATAATATTAGTATAGATATTGTGTAAGTATAATTATATAATCAATATCACTTGCTTGTATATCTACCAGAGTTAATACAGTCGCGTTATTTAGGTACGTCTGTCACTTATTATATCAAATGACTTCTTTCAGGGGTAAATCAAACAACTGCAGTAAATTTGAAAACCATAGATAATTTATTATGTACAGTTACAATCTAGAACAGTCAAGACAGTGCGTCAAATTATAATTTTATTTTAAATATAATATATTTACAAACAAAAAATGGAAGAGAATGATGACTAAGAAACTTATGAAATAACATTTTGTTGCTCTAGATAGTGTGAAATAATTATTTTAGTTATTCGTTTGATATTGACAAAAATATGAATATATTTGTCTACGTGTATTTGAAACAGTAAGTATTATAAATTTGGGTCAAATAAGTAGATAGGTACCTACAATTATGTTTCTGAATTCATAAATTAATATCAGAAAAACTATTTTGAATCACATGATTACAGAATAAGAGTTTAATTTTCGATATGAATAAAAATTAAAATATTAACAATAAAACGCACACAATTAAAAGTATTTAAGTAAGTAAGTGAAGTGTTTTGTGCGTGTGCGCATCTTTACAATATATGTACATTTAATTTATTAATACAAACATGTTTTATAATCATATTGCCTTTTCCATCAGAACAAGCGCAACGAAACATTTCTCAATTCGCTACGCCTTACAAAACGTATTTATTAAAAGTCATATTTTACAATAAAAACATGAAATAAAAATTTACTTTTTAATGTCGTAATAATTTTTATAAGTGCATTATGAGGAAAACTGTGCTCTATTCCTTAAACTATTTGGTTATTTTATCGCATCATTTTGGAAACAGTATTGCTAAATATTTTCAGTGTTTTTTTCATTAAAATATTTTATGACGTTAAGTAAATTATAAATAATCTAATATTGATGTTCCAAAGATAAAAAATCATTAGGTGTCAGAAAATTTATTTAATATTTTATCATATTGCTAAATAACCGGAAAAAAAAATCTTATCCATATCACTCTGATTTTTATAAGTTATAATATGTAAATGTTAACGATCGATTAAGTTACTTTATTTTTTTAAACAAAATAGGTAAACACCTAACGATAATTATTTATATTATTTATCATATTTTCATGATGCACAGAAATTACTTACACTTCTTTTACTTAACAAATAATGGCATCATATCACTAGCAAAATAATAATTTTAAATTACAAGCTTAAATATTTACAAGAGCCTTAACAAGAAAAGAAATAAATATTATTTAATGACTTAACAGGAACGTTTTGTTTAAAGATCTAAGTACATTTTAATTAAAGAATAGGTACGATAGAAAACAATTATTTTTTTACTATTACAATTTTTAAGTTTTCAAGCCTCGGCGTGTTTGAACTTTTCGGTAGAAAAATATTTACAATATAATTGTCAATTATACAATTTGACAGTTATGATATTATGTCATCTGTGGACATTTTAACGCCTTAGATCTAAGAATTTAAATCAACCTATTCTTGAATCTTCTTAATAATTTTACTTGTATTCTAATATTTCTACTTAAAAATGAATTTACGCGCTTATCGACACCAAGTTTTCGCTAACACTAGTCAGATGATTGTCAAAAAACTCTGCAGTGACAAAACGCCTTATGACTTAGTAATTTAATTTAACTCGAAGCCCAAACTATACACGACCTCATTTTAAACATGTCTAAACAATTACGTCACGTTAATTTCTTCCTCGTCATCGCTTTCTGTGGCCGTGCTGTGGTTGTACAGGCCCTGAGCCATGAGTTGCATGGCTAGCGGGTTCCGCTGCCCAGTGGCCTTCTTGATCTTGGCCCTTTTGTTCTGGAACCAGATCTTGATCTGGGCCTCTGCCAGCCCCAGCTCTGCGGCCAGGGCTTGGCGACGGCGCTCGGTGAGGTACCGGTTCTCGGCGAACTCGTGCTGGGAACAAAATTGTACATTAGACATTGCTGTTTTACTGTCATTGATGTTGATGAAGGACTTATTACATTGGAGCTTATTCGTATACATACTTCCCATATTCGAAGCTGAGGATAGTGTAATAACCGCGAAGGCATCATAAACTAAAATAATTGTTTACATTGTAAAACGAAAACCTTTACCACAGTATCGTACTTATAATATCTGAAAATTATTTCTAAAAACCTGTGTGGGATATACATAATCAAAAACGTCATTCATAACTTAGTGTGACATGAAATGTTTACGCATTGCTATCGGTAGGAATTTTGGGGGTTGATTGTTACACAATAAATAGGACATATTTGTTTAATAATATTTACCTTTAGTCTATTGAGTTGTGCTGCGCTGAACGCAGTTCGGGGTCTCTTCTCTTCTGGAGTGGATCTCTTCTTCATTCGTCTGCTTCTAGGTCCTGTTGACAAAACAAAACAAAAATTAATAAAAATGGCAATTATAAAAATAATATCTCAAAAGCCCCCAATATATATTAAAATAACAAATGACATAGAAGTGAAAGAAAAGTAATCAGGTATTCAAAGGATTTACAAAAATATCGTACCAAAGTAATGGGTAAAGTATTGAATAATTAGGTACATAAATACCTATTAATTATCTTTTACAAAACGAAAATGTTAAAAATTAACAATGTCAAGTAATACGACCCTTTTATACCAAAATAATAATTACGCCTAATTGTAATATAAAGGGTTTTAATTAATAAGTACAAAATAACCCTTCATCATGGGTGTAACTAATTGTAGTTCATATAGCAACAATATGTGGGCTTTAAATAAATTATTTCGTCCATTTTGTAATAAGTACCAATATATATACCTACCTACCTACTTATTTCTGATTTCATAGGTAAGTACCTACCTATACTAGCTGACCCAGCGAACTTAGTAGGTAGGGTAGGTTTAAGATTTTTTATTAAAACATAGGGTTTGATATAAGAAGAGTGAAAATTTAGGGTTGTATGTATTTTTCAATGCTGAATCGTGAAAAAATAAAAACAAAAAAAAAAATACGAAAAATTAATAAGAAATTTAATTAAAATGAGTGGTAAACATAAACATTAAATGACGTAGAGGACCCTAAAAGTTTTAAACTTACAATTATTTCTACCTACTTATTATTAATTAAATTTAAGTTAATAACCTGATTCAAACAAAAATTACATAGATAATACGTACGTTATCTAAGAACGTAATAATTAAAAGCCAAACTTATTATCGTTACATACGAAATGACGAATTAAAAAAACAATATAATAACACACAAGAATGCCCTAATTACATTTTCTACGCAACAGTGACACAACAGAAACTACATTTTTCACACCACGACGCAGTTGCCCCTCCCTCTAATTAACAAATAGGGGACCCGTATATTTAACGACAAAAAGTCTCAAGTGTTTCCATACATTACCGTACTTACGACTTTATTCGATTAACGTGGAGACTTTTAGTTGGAATATGCTTATGTGTACAAAGGCGTAAGTATTGTTGTAACTAGTGTGGTTAGGTCGTTTTTGATTTGTGATAGTATAATTGAGCAATATTTTTTATTAGTACAACGATGGCTGCCTGTAGCGTTATTTAATAAGCTCTATTGGGTTACATTGTTGATTTATTTATGTTTTAATTTAGTTAACTAGATTATGTATTTCATATAATAATGATTTTAAACAAGAGTGCCGTTTTTTAAAAGAAATCTAATATTTTCCTTCGGTAAAACAAGGGCACAATTGTCAAAAATTCAAAAATGAATTAAGTAAGTATACAGAAATGTTACAAAACGAAAAAATAATCTTAAAATGTCCCTCCTGTAAAATTAAAAAAAAGGCTAATTGTGCCCTTGTTTTACCGGTGGATATGTACCACTAACTTTAATTTAAAAAGGCTTAAAGTTAAAAAAAAACCAAAAGCATTTATTTTACGACACTGCAGTACGTAAAAGTTTCAAAAGGCGCATTCTTAAACACTCCGCATAGCGCCAAAACCACATAACTGCGAAACTGAAGTTTATAAAGTTTTATTCCACTTCAATTTCCGTGAGTAAATCAGCTATTTTGCATAAAGTTAATGTGTTGAGAACACGATAGTAGGTGTTAATAATAGATGCGATTATTTTGCTCCAGTTACTAAAATGAATTAAATTATACTTATACCACCTTCGTTTATTGTGTATATCGTTATTTTAATGGTGAAAATGTGTTAATTACAAAGTGCAAGATAATCAAGCGACTGGTTTTGCTTACTTACAAAAAAAAACAAGACATTGTTTTTTAGGCGTTTATTGGTTTGAATTTTAAAACTTACGCTTGTGCTGTTGATTTTTTTCTATATTAGATAGGTAACTATTTTTTTTAAAAGTATAATGATTATTGAAGTGAAATAAAATATCCCACCACATTTGCATAAGTAGATTCTCATTAGAATGTAATGTAATTAGTATTAGTAAAAAAAACAATGTAAAAATTTACTTAATTTCTGCATCAACATAAAACCTCTTTGTCTTATTTAATTCTGCCGACAGTATTTTAAATCACATGGCAATCGCGAAAAAGATCTAGGCAGTTTAGCGTGCGACTGTGCGCAATAAATCTAGACCCAATGCTATCAACAGAGTAGCCATAAACACTTCTGTGCTTTCCTGTACAGCAAATTTATTAATTTTTGTGTTTTTTTAAACAAAAGACTACCTAAACACAAGCGAATTTGGCATCGAAATTCGTTTTAATAAAATGTTCTTCTTTTAAAATAGTGTCAATTTCAAATTAGAATAAGCGTTCGTGTGTGAAATGGGATGGTGTTTAATGAATTTTGAATTTTATCGCTTTAAGAATAGAACAGGAAATGGTCTAAACACAAATCTTTTCGGCCGTTTGAAAAATGTACGCCGAATTGCTTTGGAACGCATTTGAAATTCAATTCTAAACGTTTCGACTTAAGGCTTGTTTTAGAATGGGTTAGGAAAGATCGTTACAAGCCGTTTATCACCCGATAAAATGGTGGCTGACTTTTTATTCGTGTTTTTAATTAAACAAAAACTCCCGCCAAAACGTTTGCCAGAGAATTTTCCGTAACGAGGTGCAATGTTTCTGGCTGAAAAATACGACCAACCGACCGCTTTCTGTCGTCTTTAAAAAATAATGCGCTCCGTTTATCAAATTCAGCTAAGCTTTCGGTTTAAGTATATTTTATTTTGCTGTTATATTGGTAGTCATGTCAAAAGATAATAAATTATATCGTGTGGAATAAATTTAGCCTTTGTGAATTTCAGCAGCATTTAATTTAACTAATTTAGAGGGAGCTTTTTGAGGAGCTTTTTGTATTATTATATATTTTGAGAATCTCTTTATTGCATTATCTATACTAATATTATAAAGAGGAAAGGTTTGTTTGTTTGGATTGAATAGGCTCCAGAACGGCTGGACCGATTTCAAAAATTATTTCACTGTTGGGAAGCTACACTATTCCCGAGTGACATAGGCTATAAAAAAAACATGATCCATGCGAAGCTGGGGCGGACAGCTAGTACTAATATGTCTAGTTGTGTGCAAGACCGGGATAGAAAGTAGCGTAATTTAAACTTTTACATAAACTTAAAAACTTTTTTATTTGCAAAAATTGAACTTAAGCAATAATTACCTATAGCCTTGGAACGATAAACAAACAAACAGTCATGTGGGGTGTAAAAAGACATAATTCGTTCCAAACTGCGCAACTTTGAACTATTAACATTCCTGCTGCAACCCTAACGGTGACCATTATGCGAACTGTAGAGGAATTCATAGGGTGGGGAATACAGTGACGTCATTATGCGGTACACTCAGTTTGTTATGTCAATTAGGATGGTACTTATCAACTTTTTAAAATTGAAGATTATTTAATAATAAAAGTGCGGTCAGTGATATTCGTTGTGGAATATAGGTACCTACTCTTTATTAATTACTTTTCCTAGATTTATATTAATTTGTTTATTTTTAACACTACCTACTTATTTCTGTTTCTTTCACGGTTATTACACATCAATGAAACAACTATAGACTTCAATCGTCTATGAATATAGGAACTAGTTTTCGAAACGTCAACAAAAAATAAAATACACGATTTAAAACATGCTTACTTGATTCATTCGAATATCTTTAACTAGCGACCCGCCCCGGCTTCACACGGGTGCTATAAACCTTCATCTTGAATTACCTATTTAAAAAAACCGCATCAAAATCCGTTGCGTAGTTTTAAAGATTTAAGCGTATATAGTGATATATAGGGACAGAAAAAGGTACTTTGTTTTATACTATGTAGTGATACTGTTGATGACGACATTGACTTACGTTATAAGAAGAGTTTTAACAACCAATTTTTTGCCTCACTTTCTCCAGACAAAGACAAGTACTTGCCTACTTAAATATATATATAAAATACGGTGGAAGCACTGGCGTCCCCGGCGGTACAAATGAGCCTGATAATTTATCTGCCGGGATAAATTCATTACGGGGTGATTAGCGGCCATAAACCGCCGGATGCAGTACTGCGTAACCCAAGAAACGGCGTTTTTGGAAATTTCAGTTCGAACGAGTTATTTCAACGGGCAGGGTTTTTAATTTTATTTTGCTTCGGTAATTTCTATGTTTATAAATTTGTTTATGAATAAAAATTAATATGTACTTACCTACGTATATTTTCCTATCTTACTAATATTATAAAGGTGAAAGTCTGTAAGAATGTATGTTCGTTACTCTTTCACGCAAAAACGAATGAATGGATTTTGGTAAAACTTTACAATTATATCACTTACACATCAGAATAACAGTAGGCTATAATTTATGAAAATACTAGCTTCTGCCCGCGACTTCGTCTGCGCACGATGAGTACTTCACACAATATCGTTATAAAATATAGCCTATATTCTGATGTATAAGCTATATTGTGGTAAAGTTTCATTCAAATCCATTCAGTAGTTTTTACGTGAAAGAGTAACAAACATCCATACATCCATACTTACAAACTTTTGCCTTTATAATAGGTAGTAGTAGGATAGGATTGTGTAGGTAATGTAGAAATCATACGCAAACGAAATTGTTGGTAAAAGTTAGAAAGGTATAAAAATTAAACTCATAGTAACGAAATAATATAACATATAAACCGGTTTTTAAATCATAACATATTTAAGGTTAAATAGCGGTTTTTTTAAAGTATTTACCTTAAAGAGTTCAAAAACCTATAACGGGGCAAGGTCGCTAAAACAACAAGTCTTGAGCCCTTATAAGTCGAGTAGGTTTTTTTTATAATACTTATAAGAAGGTACAAAGTTTTTCACGACATAGTATAAAACAAAGTCGCTTTTTCTCTCCCTATATCCCTATGTACGCTTAAATCTTTAAAACTGCGCACGGATTTTGATGCGGTTTTTTTTAATAGATAGAGTGATTCATGAGGAATGTGTGAAGCCGGGGCGGATCGCTTGTATGTAATAAATGTGAAAGTTATATTTGGATGTTGTTACTTAGGTGCTCACAAATGCCTTAACCATAAAAAAAAAGTTTCTCAAGTTGCTTTTTATCCCGGAAAATTATACAAAAATCCAGTTATTTTTTAGCTCAAATATTAATTAACCACGGAACACATCCTATATATCATACACTTATATTCAAATAAATATCAGAGAGCTACTAAGCTACTATAAAAAAGTGGCCGTCCGGTTTTGCAGTGAAGGCCCATTAGCTGGCCAACTGCGCTTCAGTATTCAGTTCGAAAAAAAAAACTATAAAAAACAACGAATTAAAACCAAAACATAAAAACAAAACACGCAAAGAATCGATCTTGAATAAGTTTCTGCGTGAAAACAACAATTAAGTACTTAGGTTAACATGAAACGTGTTTTTATTGTGTATTGATTAGGGTTAACATACTGATAAAGGTTTTATTTTTATATTAGTGAACCTAAATTAAGCAGCAAATTAACAATGGTAATTTTTTTTTTATATTTTTCGATGCTATTCTTAAGGAGTTTACTGAACTTATTTCAAATAATATAAATTTTCTGTCCTCTGACCAGAAAGCGCCTACTTTGTGGCCGCTGCGCTAAATTAAATTGCCGCTTTCTGGCTTCATCGAACAGAAAAATAGTATACTGACCTCGGCCAGTAAAATAAAAAAGCCTCAGATCACATTTTTGTCAACCTCGGCTTCGCCTCGGACGACAATTAGGTACATGTGATCTGAGACATTTTTTATTTTACTGGCCTCGGTGCATAATGTACTAATAAGCAGCTAAATAAAACTTTAAGGGGGTATATATAGGTAGGTCCCTTACAAGTATATACTTAGAAACATTTAAAATAATCTACAAACCATCTCATTTGTAACTGCCCATACAAAAAAGTATGCAACCGCAAAAACGCAATACGAAAATTACAAACACATACAAATTACAATACATAATAGTTTAAACGTCAAGTTAGTGAATAATAAATTTTATTATAATTGGAGTTACGCGGTTTTGCGGTCGCGCCGATCGTGTTTGTAGCTGGTACTTGATACTTTATAAATGTTACTTGCTCGTGTTCTCTTACAGGGCTGAAAGGCTCTCTGGAGTAGGCAGTGGTCACAAATTGATCTGGCTTAAGAGTTTAACGTCAGAACGGCACACTGTGATAGGTATTTTTTTTAAATGTGGTCAAGTTAAAAATTAAGTGCCTAGCCGATTTTATGAAATATAATATATATTATACAAAATAGTCTGCACACCATAAGAACTCCAGTTTTTGAGAACACCCTTAGGGGGTTAATTTAAAAAAATCTGAATAGTTAATTGTAATTTCAAGTTTCTAACCTCAATAATTGATATGTCAGTCATTTAATCAGCTTCTCCTTTTATATATATACAATTAGTATATAAGTAGGTAGCTGGTAGATAATATGAAATAGTACCTTTCTAAGGAAGATTATAATTTTAAGAACAAAAAATGTACCCACCTAATTTCATTAATTTGAGGCCATCGAGGCGGCATACAAAGTTGCCACCGTGCATTTACCTTTCAAATTACACCCATAAAACTACCCTCAGAAAATCAAAGAAAAAATCAATTTCTACAAAATGCCCTACCCTAAAATCGAAACTAACGATCTCAAACTGAAATTAAATAGCAGTCTATGTCCCTCACTTTAGAGTCCAAAATAGCTTGGATTGTTTCTTATAAGAAAACAACATTGTTTTGCTACGAATGTAAGCAAATATGTATCTTATGACGATAGTGGTAAGGTTTCCGGGGCCGTGTTTGTATGTTTGTGTCTGGGGGCAAAGATGTGTGTTGAATATGTAATAAGGAGACTTGAAAACGGGAAGATTTTGGATGCGGTTCTTTTTTTTAACTATTTTTTAGAGAAAATCTTAAATTGGATTGTGGAAGAAACTGTTATTGGTTTGGTATTGAACTTTCGAATTCTATACCCCTTTATGTATTTACCCAAGTATATTAAATGTTTTTTTATTCTGATTTCTTTCTATACAAATAGTAACCTACTTAAATTAAAACTCTTTGTCAATAAAAATCCAATATTGGAAATTGGTACGTAATATTTACAATACCTATGAATAAAAAAACTACACAAACAGATACCTAAATATCTAGACAAGTCTACAATTTCATTGCGCAATAAAAACGAAATCATTATACTGTCCAGTGTCAAAATATCAACCAAACTGTAAATCGGTGCCTTCAAAATTATTTAATTCATTATTTTTACGCACTGCCGTATCCACAGCATCAAATATGTTTGTCCTAAAACAATCACTTTGTAGGTACAAACGCGTTGGAATCTTAACACCATCACAAGGGGGCGAAGGGAGGGGGGAGCAGGGGTTGAAGAGGGTGCAGAGGGGGTGAGGAAATCTTATTGAACATACTTACATTACCACATATTGGAATTGCTTGTGAATACACAAGGACTATAGAAGTTCTATAAAAGGTAGTGTGACCTATACCTAGCCTTATAGTCTACGTATATATCTATATATTGCGTGGTATTATAATAATAATAATAATAATAATATCTTTGGACAATTCACACCAATTGATCTAGCCCCAAACTAAGCATAGCTTGTACTATGGGTACTAGACAACGGATAAACATACATAAATACATATAAGACATCCAAGACTCAGGTACAGATGCCAGTGTTCATCACACTGACATCTGCCCCTAGCAGGATTCGAACCCGCAACCTCCGGTTTCGTAGTCAGGGGCTCTGACCACTAGACCAACAGGCCGTCTCTATTAAGGAACAGATAAGTACCTAAGTATATTCTAGGCTCTAGAATACTCTAGATCTTCTATATTGTTCTTGGATCTGTCCGTTACTTCACCTATGTAGTAATAAGGTTTGTAGGTATATAAGTAGGTAGGTAGTAACCAAAAGTGTTGCATAAGTGACTTTCATTTTAATCGACTTCCATACACAGTGGTACCTATTTAAGTTAGGTTAGTTTGTACTTACTGACTTATTTCTTTTGTGATTTTAGTCCATCGAATTATCAATATCAAAAACATTAAGACATCCCGTATCTTAATAATTTCATTAATTTCTCCGGCGAACGATTTAACGTTTCAATTAAAATTAAACATTATTATGCCAAGTGAAACTGTTCTCTATTACAATAGGTTTAAAGTTGCAAGTGTTAATTGTTCGGTTTAATCTCTTGTAAGAAAAAAGGCCACCTAAACCGCCGAAATCAAGTTATTAGCGAATTCTTGATAACAAAAACTAGTGGCCTGGTGGCCTTCCAGTAACTTTCTCTAAAAGGGATGAGCACTATGAAGTACTTATCGATATCGATAACACACTGTCTACATATCAGGGGCGTGCAGTAGGGGAGGCGCATGGAGTCAGGCACTATATAATTTTATTTATGACATTGTACCTATATGGAATGCACGCCTTGGAGTTTTTGGGACTCTACTCTCATCATTGTGGAAAAAATAAGTCTTCTCTTTTCTTAAAAGTTGCATTGAACATTTAAAACACAAGATTTTCAAATTGCATCTCATTAAATCAAGATTTAACAAACGAGAATCACAATGCTAAGAATGACATTAGTCTCAATTAAGTAGACATTTAAAAAAAGTAAAGTAGACATTTCAACAGTCAATAATAACGGTAATTATGAAATTAACGATTTATGATTGTTTTACAAAGCAGTTACTAGGGAATCGGAGTAAATGAAGATAATTAGTTTCTGTTTGTTTAGAGCGATGACAGCTATTGTCTTTAATATAAATGTCTATTGAAGGTAGTCGTGTAATCTGGATTATCCATTAAAACTACGTACCTTTAGGTACAGAGATATAAATGATTAGTCTCATATATTGTAGATAGGTATCCAAGCAGCACACAAGCTCTATATAAGCAGTACAGAGGCTGAATAAGGCAATCACCCTTGTATAGCCTTTACATAACTTATAACTAACAATTTAAAAAATGGATTCGAGTATTATACAATTAAGCCATAAATCAAATTAAATTATATAATTATGGAATACTTAATTGTATATATACAGACTGATTGTATTCCTATATTCTATTGACTATAAATATCTAAATAGATAATTATATAAAGGTTATAAATTCAAAGCTATTTCTAACCCTAATTAGGATTCAAACCCGCAACCGCACAATTACCTGGCGAAGTCGTTAACCGACAGTTAACTATCAATTAACTAACGTAATTATTAGTTATCAGGCCGTGAACGTTTTTGCTCTATTTAGACATGTTTACAAATTACTAACTTGGTTCGTTAAGTATGTTAATAAAGTTGTCAATATAACATTGAAACTATGGGACTTTAGACTCAATTTGCAATTTACGAAAATACGACACTGGAAACATTATTATAGTATACGTAAAACTCTTACGATACTGGCTTCCAACTCATTAATTTTAAAAATCCTTTATCGTACTTATTAGTTATCAATTTGATATGGAAACTTTAAAGTTATAGAGATATGAACATAAAATTAATACCTGTACGATACGAAAGTTAAATCCTTAATAACTTATTGTTTTATTCCAATATGTACCTAATAACCACGAAAGCTTATTAATCTTTACCATCTTAAAAAAACATAATTATTTAAAACGTTACAATTAGCATATAAACATATTTGCAAAATGAAAATCGGTTTTGGCGTACCATATCGCACCGTTTTAAAAGTGCATTTAATTTATCGATAGTTACTACGTCACATCTCTATATTCCTTGTAAAGCAATTGTCACAGTAGCGGGAAGAGCATTAATCAACGAATGCAATGACGGAATGCCGTAGACAGACAAACACACAAGTCTTAAGTCCAACTCTACCTTGACTCAGTGTTGCAATTTAAAAAATCGGCATTTTCTTTAAGACGATCTTGTACCTACATACTTATGAAAGTAATTAAAAAAAAACATCAAGAATAATTTGTTCATATCAAAGTACTGTAAAGAATAAGGGTAGCCTTTTTAATATTGCTATGGTTAGTGGTCTTCATAATGAGAGCTGACCATCAATACACGGTGTCTGTTTGCTCTCTTATTATCGGCTAGTTGGAAAACCGATGTCATGCTTAGAAACAGTAAAAAAAATTGTGTAAAAAAGATTGCAATTGACGTCAGGTTTTAATGTAAAGTTTTCGTAGCGTCAGCAAATACAATGAAATACGCTAGTTAAGTTAGTTATATTTATGGAAAAACGGTAATATAAATTTTAAATCGATTTTCAATATAAAACATACCTAATTTTAGTCTTTGGTATTGATAGTAATTAAGTAGTTGTGTCGTTCTTGAGATTCAATCCCCTGACATACATAATATTCTATTCCCTACTAGCTTCTGCCCGCGACTTCGTCTGCGTGGAACTCCTCCTTTTTTGCAGTCGGTTAAAAAGTAGCCTATGACCTTTCTCAGGCTTAAGACTTTCTTTGTAAGTACCAAATTTTATTTAAATCGGTCCAGTAGTTTTAGCGTGAAACCGTAACAGACAGACAGACAGACAGAGTTACTTTCGCATTTATAATATTAGTAGGGATAAGTAGGTATTATTAAGTATAAGGGATAATTTAAGTACTTTTTGAGCGTTAGTTGACAATCGTTCACACCAATTAGCAAGGTTCAATTATATAACCTTAAAAGTGGATACCTAAAAAGCCTTCGTAACACACAAACAGATTAAAAAATACTTTCCTCATTCAATTACAATCGGGAAGAACTGTCAAAATTCATTTCAAATAATTCTAAGATGTTTTATGAGTGTTTGGCGTACAATTGAAAGAATCCTCGTAAGAATGATCAAAGGCCAAGAGTTGTATAAATAAATTCAGGATGTGTTATGTCGATCCATCAGAAGTTATTAACAATGATATGTAGAAACATTTTGGAGTAAATACTGGCAATGTCGGTTTGTTTAATAAAATTAGACAAGTTATAATTAATTTAACTATTAGTCCCAAGCGAGGAAAAGCGTACGGTCTATAGAATTATAATTGGAATGAGTAGGTACCTAAGCATATAATATACCTACTTGTTTTATTAAGTACCTAGTCCAAACACTATAAATATTATTGTTCATGAATAATTTATAGATAGATAGGTGTAAACTTTTTAATGTTCCCTGTATAATTTCATAAGGGAGGTATCCATTCTTTTGGCCATGATCGACCCCTATAGATCGTATCATCTTAAATGTTTAATTGAGTAGAAAATTAAAAGAAAAATATTTCAGCAGTAATTAGCACTTTTCTGATAGACAGTACGAATTTTTTGCCGACGGACCAAAATTGTTTAAAATATTTTTAATTTCGATGTCTCTTCTTTCAAAAGGTGAACACCTTGCAAGAATAATTTTTATCGTTTTTAAGAATTTATGGCTTCATACGCCTTTTGCTTAATTATTAATACTTACGAAGTACCTATAGGTATATCCATACTTAGTATATAATTAGGTAAGCTTCCTATATTATAGCGAGGTAAGTATATTGTTTTAAACAAAATGATTTACCACATTATATAAGTAGATAGATACATATAGGTACTGATTATAATCGTCAGCAACACCGTTGGTAAAAAAAAAACAAAAAAGTTTATAAATTTACTTTCCTAGTTCTCTCTATAGGTATCTTAAAAATATTTCTTTTCTCTGCTTGATGATGTTTTATCTTAGTTTGATTATTATTTCAATAATGCAGAGTTTATCTTCTAAGGTGCAGAATAAAGAAAAGTATGTAGGTAGGAACTTAAGGAAACTAAAAGTTTATAAAAATAATTTTAACCGTATAAACTAACATGTAAAGTACATGCCCAATTAATAAAGAAAATGTTTATCCAGTGACTTAAAATGTCAGTGTTCTAGTTAAAACGTCATTATTTTTTTTATTGAAACACCAGTAGCGCACTCTAGTCACCACAAAATGCTCCAATTAGCGTATTTTTTTGTGCTGGCAACTGGGCGTGCCGCCATTACGTGCAACAAGATGGCCGACTTGCAAAAAAATATAATCGCGTGAAATAATTGCTGCTAAATTGTTTCATTACTCACTGTTCTGACGAGGTGTAGGGCCAAATTAAATATATCGAAGGTTAATTGATCGATGCACTATTTTCGATCTTATTATAACCGTAATAAGGTAGTCTTGTCACCGTCAAAGCGGCAAAAAAGGATTGTAGACGTATATGGTAATATAGGTAAGTAGAAGCATGAATGGTTAGTCATGCACTGAAGTTTCGATTTAAAATAAACGTGTTAAAGTTGATTTTTGATTGGCTAAGAAAAGTGCGAATAAAAATTTTCAATACGTAAAGGTGTAATTATGTTGTCAATTCATATTCTTACTTATAATTTTAAGAACTTTTTAACTTTAAAGCGACAAGCCCTTGTTTATGATATAATTGGGCCCGTTACTTTTTTTCATCATTACCGCCTCTTTAAATTTGACATTTAAACCATAGACAATTATTCAATTTTCTTGGAACTTTAAGGTGAGGAAATGTAGGCAAGTAAAATAATCGTTAAATACGTTGACAAAGTTCAGAAGGTGCAAAACTGTGCAAAAACAAGTTAATTTTATTTATGAATTCTTGCTTGTCAAGTTTCGCCAAATTTTAAAAGTTGTTTTGTCGAGTATGACCAATTTCTCTTAGTAAGTAAATCATTTTGCAAGTGACAGGAATACGTAATTATTTTTGACAGCATTTATTTTCGGAAAATTTACAATATTTCATTTTGAAAAGCGTTGTCCCGAATTGCTAACTAATCTTTGTATATAATTCGGGCTTTTGCTCTGTCTCGACGTGGCGACTGTACTACCTACTTACCAGTCCTATAACCCACAATAAGTACACAATACCAACAGCACTAGAGACACGAAACGTTTCCGCGCACTTTTTCTGTCACGTCACCTGTCAAGCTGACAGCTGTCATCGCGAGCGGTGACAGACGATTTCCACTGAATTTATTGTTTGTAGTTTTTATTGTAACAACCTTTTATTACGTTGGAAAAGGACGGATGGTTATGTTGTCCTATTCTAATTTGACTTATATAAGTATGTTTGAAATAAATATTCCTACGTTTAGAAGTTTTTAGAAGTTACCAAAAATGCTATTAATATTCACTAGATTCATGTTCTCGTACCGTCTACTCAATTTCCAATACCTAATACTTACTTAGGTACCTACTCTATTGAATAATACCTACACCTACCTACTCTACAGAACTCAAAATGTATGTTTAAGTTAAACTTACCAACCAGATACCTGAGTGTTTTATTAACTAAACTGCGTGCATAATTAAAATTTAATATGTCCTTATTAGACACTTATTTTCCTCTCCAATTAGATATCAGATACTTATAGACAGTCGAGAAAGACCAATTAAAAAAACTGTGTTATTTTTACTATACCTACTTAGCGAAGTAATTATTTTATTACCTACCACTCTAAGCTTCATTCTAATGAAAGATAGAATGTCTTTGACAATTGGCTAAAGCAACACAACTCAAAAAGTAACTTTTACTAATTAGTTTAAAAAAGCATTACCTAAACACTATAAAAACCGCCGGGAGCAGGCTTTATTGTTATTTTTATATTTATTACTTCAAAACCTCCTTTAATGCGCATTCCATATAAATTTGCATAATTTATATATCCACTATTAACCGTAAAATTTCATAAATAGTAATTAATTTACTGGAATCCGGAAATATTAAGCTAAGTTTATTTTTAATAAGAGGGGATACGATTAGGGTTGCCAACTTTTATTAGAAGAAATAGAGTATATATCTGGTTTTAAAGGAGATAAATCAAGAGTACAGACTAATAAAAAAAGAGTATTTTTTATTTTACCTACATTTTTAAAAACGTATTTTTTTGTACTTATTGCGGTTTCTAATAGTTTTTCCTGTTTCTAAAGCAATTATATGAATCTAAGCATCCTAAATCTCAGTTTAAATAAATCAAGAGCTCATTTTTTATTAAATTTAATGATGTTCTGTTCTGATAAAGGATTTTCATAATATTTCACGACTGGCATTAGTATTATAGTACAAAATGAGGAGAAAAGAGTATTTTAGCATACTCTATTAGTGTTCTAGATTATAGAGTACACCTACATGATATAGAGTACAATACTCTATTTTAGAGTACGGTTGGCAACCCTAGATACGATCGTTACAGGTATTATTATTCAAAAGTAATTTTATCCAAAGTTTTCATAATTAATATCCATATCGATAATTAAAATAAATAATAAATGCATACCGACTGGCGAATTATGACATGCATCTTAAAAATGAATTGGTACCTACCTACTTACATAGAATTTCTAAATAGACTTCCAAATTTTCAAAAAAGAAAATAGCCAATTCCAAATAGAGCAATAATCAGGTAAATAGTCAGTAGCTACTGTTTAGTAGATTACCTAGGTATCTAGGAACTTCTTATACATAATTAAGTTAATGTTAGAATACTCGTAATCAAAGTAATTAGCTTCTAGTCTAATTGCTCTTATTAGTAATGAAGAAGTAACTTTACAGTAGCCCTAGTTACCTTAACAAACTCTTTGTTTTCCTATCCCACGATTAATACTTTATGATCTATGTCCTAAATGATTAAATAATCTCCCAACAAACAAGAAGCCTACATCATAAAGTCGTATAAGAAACCTATCTTCCAAGAAAAACTAGAAAAAATGTAAATCATAGATCCTTCAGCTGTTCTGTTGGTTTACGAATATTAAAGTCTTATTATACTAACAAAATGAAAATAAATAAAACATAGACGGATTTGAATTAATTTAAATCATCGGTTACGGCCTTACACCCAATCTTTCTTTCATATTTATTCATATAATTTTATAACGATTGTTTGTAGGTATCAGTTGACAGTTCATTTGTAATTGAAATATCACGCGGCGAACAAAATTTACTATGCCATAGCAGACAGGCGATTTTTTAATAGTATTGTAAAAAGTTAGAAAGAACAAAACTCACATTGTTATATAGGTATACTTATTTGTTATTTGTCATTTAGGCAAATGTGTCTTTCTTAATTTCTATCTCACAAATAACCCGGCTAAAATTCAAAACATTACAAATGTAAATAGCACAAGCATCCAATCTCACAGTTGTAAAAACGGTCAAAAGAAACAAAATAAGGTGTTAAAACTCAACTTGAACAAAAAATACAGTTACTCATAATAAAAGTGTTCTGTTGCCGTCGGTACTAATAAATCAATCATTATTGGTGTGATTACGTTTCCATTATTTTAATGATCTGCCTTGAACTGTACATAGGTGATTATATTATGATTATCTACATCAAAAATATTTTTCATTCATATTCGGTACAAGCATGATAAAATTAAACTGTTGTAAGGTTTGAATAGGTAGAATAATGAAGCCGGGCAGGAAGGAATAGGTGTAACGAAATTTTCATCAGGTGTTTAACGGTGTCATGTTCAAATCAGGAGCGACTAAATTACGTGACAAACTAAAGAATAATCAAAACATATGATGCCTAACATACCTAAACAAACATTTCATAAAAAAATCATTACCTAAATGAAAAAGAATACTAACCGGAACTGGGTCGATCGCTGTATCTGGTGCAGTACACCCACGCTGGCCATAGGTTTGGGTTGCCCTGGGCCTGGCTGTTGGTGTCGGTGCTGCCGCAAGTGGACGGCGCGCCGCTGGAAGTCGAAGACACCATGGAACTTGCCGAGTCAGGCCTTTTCTGCGCTTCAACCGGCTTTGGAACTTCCTTCTCTTTCTGAATTTCCCCTATTTGCGATACAGTCTGTCGCAATCCCCCTAAAGGAGGCAGTCTACTAAAATCATTAGACTCCTTAGATTTTAAATAGTCGAAGCTGTATTTCTGATAATCGTTCTGTTTCGACAAATCATACGGCTTGTAAAGGATGCTATGGTTCGGCCCGACGGACTTCGGTCCTTCTATTTTACTAGTCTTTCTTATGGCATTCAAGCCGAATTCGGGGTGCAAAATGTTACTAATGGAAAAATTTATCGGCAGAATCGGCTGCTGCCTCTGATTTCTAACCTTGTCAGGCTCGAACTGCTCCTGATTGATAACGGGTTTGACGTCTGGTGTTTCCGGTCTGTAATAGTTTTGATAGTTGTCGTTTTGATTTTGTTCGGGACTGGGTGGTGGTGAATTAGGCTGCACTTTTACTACCGTCATGTTGGGAGATGATCTCTCGTATCGTTGTTCGATGGTGGTGCAGGTATACTGGCTCGGCTGACAGTAGGTCAGGTTCTCCGCGTGTGGAGGTGGCACTCGCCCTGTCACCGGCCCGGGACTGTTCGCCTGGTTCGGACTGCAACGATCTTCGAAAGCCATCTTCAACTTCACCTGTCAAAACAGCTCACAAATCTTAATCGACCGTGCCGTCCCGAATTATATAGTCAGTACACGAAATTTACACACTGCTTTAAATGTCACTTAAATCAACATTAAAATTTATGGAGTTTTTATCGATGGCTCGATAAAAAGCTGAATATTGGAACGTATTTTTGGGTATGTTGGTTGCGTGACAGCGACTGTCAGATGCGACGTGAGGTCGGGCTGCGCTCGCGGCGGCGGCGGCCGAGGTACTGGCTGGATCGTGCCGTGGGGGACACGCCCCTCGAGCAAACAAGCTTTTTTTCCCTTCCCCATCCGTTTAGTAGGCGTTATCCATTTGCGCTTTTCATTGTTCAGCCACACTTCGAAATACTCCACATCCTTTTCTAGTTTGGGTGTTCGATGGCAAGTCGAGAGAGATGCAAGTATGACAATTGATTTAACCTGATTGTGTATTTAGTGGGCCTGGTAGAGATTTGTAATTCAGTTGTAAATTGCCGCTATGGCTCTTTTGCGGGCTCGTAATGTATCAATAATACTGCGGGTCTTTTGAACGTAGTACTGAATTTCAATTAAACTTTGACAGAATTATTATATTGATAGACAGGCCGCCATCTTGATGAATTATTGAAGTACGGTCGGATAAGAGCTTTTTTAGGAATCATGACATAATAGCGTAATTAAGTTGTTTTGGCATTTTTAGATAATTTTGTTATTATGTTTAAATTGCCGTTTGATTACGTGAGCATTATTATAATAGCAGGAAGTAAATGTAAATATAGTACGATCACAATAAAGAAATAATTAATGAATTTGTAAATAATTTTGTTTTACTAAATCGTGCTTTTATGTTCTTACCTAAATAAATACACAATACTACAGGTATTTTAATTCTAAGTATGTTTTAAATTTATGTATAGGTAAGTAGGTACATATAATTATGTATATAATTTACTTATTTAGTATTTAACATGATGTGTTGGAAATCAAATTGAGTTAGGTAGTTATCTATGTATATAGTTGGATACAAGAGCACTTTTACGAATAGGTAGATAATAAACAACAGAACTACCTACCTACCTAATAAATACAAAATTAAAATACAACTTTTTACACAAAAAAGAAAACAATGAACACCAAAACGAAAGTAAAAATTAGCATTCATACTTAAAACACTAAAAATCACAAAAGTGTAAATAAAACCTTGACATTCGCCCTTGCATGCTAACGACGTATTGTTTTCACCGGTTTTGTATTTTTTTCGGTTGTCTACCTTTACGCCGCCGCCGCGAGAGGCGTCTTGTTAAAATTTTGAACACGGTATTTTGACAATTCCTCTCCTGAGTTAAGTTTTATTTCATTGTTAAGGAACACTTAAAAATAAAGTGGATCTAAAACTTATACCCAACGTAGATTTTAGTGGGAATTTAGTGAGATTCACAATACCTTACCTATATTTACGTAAGTAGGTAGGTACTTGAAGGAACTCAAAGACATACATAGGTACCTACTTATTCAAAGTTAGGTAGGCGAAGTAGGTATTATTGCAAAGCCTTGTCTATTGTTTAGGTGCCTACTAAGTAGTTACCTACCTACATTTTGCACTTGAAATACTTATAAGGTAGATAACTAACTAATATCTATCTACATACCAATATTTTGCTTCAAGTTTTTATTATTAGGTACTTAACCTTAGTATATTTTGTCAAGAATATCTATGATGCCTTCGTACCTACTTATTACATATTTAAAATTAATGTCATGTTTATGGTCTAGTTCTAGAAAAGTTATAAGTACCTATGTAGGTAAGTTTGTGATAAAGCCTGAAATAAGAAAAACAATAATGAACTGTCACCCTTTAAGTATTTATCTAAACAAACATTACCACAAAAAACTGATCTATTCATAAAAAATAAGTTAAAACTAACACCTAATTACTTCAAAAAGCAAACAAGGCATAGACAATAAAAAACAAAATCCAACATGGCGTCGCTAACAAGCGAACTGTCACTCTCTTCCCGCCTAAATAGCTGTCAACTGTCAATCTCGCCGCCATTGTTGGCGCTTGTTTAATTTCGTTTATTGTTGTGTTATTTAGATTTGGTATTACAGGGGTCTGTCGGTCGCCGTTTGATATTTACCGCTGCATTTCATTACGCTACGTCATGATTAAGTTTTTCTTCTAGTTTTTTTTTTTAAATAAGTAAACTCCACGAGTATGCATCTACTAGGAAGTAAATTGTTATTCAAATCGAAATATCTCTCTTCTACTAGCAAATAAAATAAAATACGCGACTCAAATCCGTTATAATTGTTTCATTCCAATGTGTAATAACCGCGAAGGCATCCGAAATTATTATGTTTTCTATCATCTACAGTTGTGGCACTGTACTTAACCACTTTTTTATGTCATCGGTACCTAGAGATAACAGTATAGAAACTTTTTACAGGAAAGTATTCTAATCACCATCATAATAAAGGTTATAAAATTGTGTCCAACTTAATAGAAAACCTAACTGCAATTAACGGATTTAACTAGCGTAGGTATGTACTTGTAGTAGGTACCTACAGTATGTATAGTTTATGATGAGAATAATATCTGACAGGCACTCTCGAGGTTATCACACACTAGCGGCCCCGGCAGACGTCGTCCTGCCCGTCCGATTGTTTCGTCAAAGATCTGTCAAAGTCTTCTAACTGTCACTTCTTCATAAGGCATCATATTTTCCCCGTTTCTTACACATTTTCCACTGTTTCTTCGCTCCTAGGGTAAAACCAGGATAGATGCCCCAGTGGGATAGATGCCTCATTTTCAAAAAACCTAACTTCCCAAACTCGCGACTATGAAATAATAGTATAACTAAGAGCCGCACTCACCCCGCACCACAGTCAGCCAGGTCACCAGAGTCAGTCAGGACGTGTTTCGCTCG
The DNA here is from genome assembly GCA_038024825.1 of Polylopha cassiicola. Classification (NCBI taxonomy): domain Eukaryota; kingdom Metazoa; phylum Arthropoda; class Insecta; order Lepidoptera; family Tortricidae; genus Polylopha; species Polylopha cassiicola. The sequence continues at coordinate 4,595,979 of CP149044.1, read as the reverse complement.
TGTGTGCCTTCATCTCCGCGGCAAATTTTAAAACCACGTCAAAGTTTTAAAGGTTAGTATTTGCTGTTGTATAACTTTATAAGTAGTCTTTAATTCCGTTATATTGTTTATTAAGTCAATATATAGACTCACCACGTATGTATCTAGATGTAAATAATTGCTCTGTTGTTTTTTTATTAATTTATAAAAAAATAGGGCATCTATCCCTATCAAAAAGGATAGTTGCCCTGATTTTTTAAGGTATAGGTGCCCCTAAAGGCATGTATCCCTCCATAGACCATGTATACCCATATGTGGTTTCAGTGAATATTATGGGCATTTTTTTGTATTGTTATATTATTTATATGTTTACTACTGATTGTAGCAAAACCATGCCACGAAAATACAAAAGAAAGGAAGGAGTGCAAGCTCGAGTATGTTCTTGGACTACAGAACAATTGCAGTCAGCTTTCGACGAAATAGATAAAAATATCATGGGGATAAACGAAATATCCCGACAGTTTGGAATTCCATCGAGAACATTGCGAAGACGTTATGCTGCTAAAAATAATTATGATTATGTATGTTGAAACTTAAGTGATTAATATTTTATAAAAGAATTTATTTAGCATATAGCTAAAGATAACAATAAAAAATTGGAAAAACGGCTAATTTCTTTTTATTATTTCATTAGGCTGCAATTACACCAATTTGTCATTAAAACTACATAAAAATTTGGTTGAGTTTTTCGATTACACAGTATGAAGGGCATCTATCCCATGCCGCAGGCATCTATCCTCCTTAGTATTTTCATGGCGGGGCAACTATCCATAGGGGTAGGCATCTATCCTCAAAAAAGGACTTTCACAGAAAGCTAAAATATACAAAATCTGTAATTTATAGGCCCAAAAGTACAAATCACAGTTAAACATAAAGGATTAAACTACTTAAATCATAAACATTACCTAATGTAAAACTAATATTTTTAAAATTAGGAGGATATTTCAAAAAGTGGGGCATCTATCCTGGTTTTACCCTATTGGTCGCAGCGTGATGTTATATAGCCTAAAGCCTTCCTCGATAAATGGTCTATCCAACAAAAAAAAAATTAAATTCGAATCTATAGTTCCTGAGATTAGCGCGTTCAAACAAACAAACAAACTCTTCAGCTTTATAATATTAGTATAGATTGGTAGATAATAGGTAGGTAACTGTACCCAATGCATTTAAGTGCTTATGAAACTTTGTGCTTAACTGTAGTTTAACTTTACAGTAAATTTCGTAGCAGATTAATTTGGCGACAATCTAATACCCAATTTAAAAGGACTGTAAAGTAAGTTTTCAAAATTCCATTATGAAATCATCATCAATCTTAATATATATACTTAGGTAAATCTCGTGTCACAATGTTTGTCCTCAATGGGCTCTTAAACCACTTAACCGATTATAATAAAATTCGCACACCATATGCAGTTCGATCCAACTTGAGAGATAGAATAGTTTAAATCTCAAATTATAAGAAAAAAAAACTTGATTATAGGGCGGTACGAAGTTCGCCGGGTCAGCTAGTATACCTATATGTTGGTACCTACGCGAGTTGAATTTGTATCAAATATTTAAATTTAATATTGTAAGAACCATGAAAACATCATAAATTAACGTAGCTTATATTTCTAAAAGAAATTGGTACCTAATCCTTATTGTCAATACATTAGTAGGTAGTAGTTAAAGTAGTTCTAGGTAGTTAAGTTACTACTTAGGTATCTATCTACTGAGTAACTAACAAATAAGTAAGTGTAGCTAGGTACTTATGAATTAAAAATGTAGTTAGTTTATTAAATAAATAATATATGCTAAATGTTTGTAACATAAGTAAGTCCCTACCTACTTACTAACTGTACTTAATTATTACCTCCATAATAGGTAAACAATATAAAGTGAAAGTTAATTGTTATTTATAATCTAGTTATATTATGAAAACACACCGAATAAATAAAGAATACCCACGCAACGCCGCGGGTTAAACTTAACGAGTCTAAATCAAAAGTTTATATATCAATAAATAATATTATTACAGATTGTGAGAATATTACTGTTTGTTTTATTAATGTGGATCAGGAACTAACTTCATGGTAAAGCTTGTTGCATAGATCATGCTATACTTTTAATGAATTTTATCTCTTACGATATAGCATCGTGGGAGCCAAGACAGCTTCCAGACCGACCAGGAGAGCCAACACAAGGGCTTATACAGTTTAGTAGTCTTGGAAGGGGGGGGGGGGGGGGTCCACACAGTCGTGACCCCCAAGTGTTGTTGAGAAATGTTTCTTGCTTATAGGCACATGTAATCTCGTAACTTTTTGTTTTCCATATAACACTTAGAAAAAAATAATTTTGATACTCGTGTAACTAAAAAATATTTGAATAAATTATTGCAATAGTCTTATAATAAAGTGATAAATACAGTTATGCAAACTATCTACCTTATTTACTAAATTATCAAATTTAAGTACTACCCCGTTCTAAAATATAAAATATTATATTTTAGAACTGGGAAGTAGGTACTATTGTCAGCTCAGTCGTGCTACGATTATGGAATCTGTAAACGCTCCAAAACGTCAGCCAATAAAATAAAATACGCGAGTTAAATCCGTCTATAGTTCATTTCAATGTATAATAACCGCGAAGGCATCAGAAATTATTGAATCTATACTATCTATACTAATATTATAAAGTGGAAATGTTTGTTTGTTTGGATTGAACAGGCCCCAGAACTGCTGGACCGATTTGAAAAATTCTTTCACTGTTGGAAAGCTACACTATTCCCGAGTGATATAGGCTATAAAAAAGGGATCCGGGCGAAGCAGGGGTGGGCCGCTAAAATTTATATACAGATACAATTATCATAGCTTGTAGTGTGTCGCCGGCGCCGGCGTCGTGTGCGGTCTGCGCGCGCGCACCGCGCGTCGCCATTAACGCGATCTAGATGCCTAGGAACGATGGCAACAGGGAAAATATATTTACAACTAAAGAAAAAAATACAATGGAATTAAACAATTGTAACGGATTTAACTTGCCTACATATTTTATTTGAGAACGTAAAAATTTTACAGTTCACAAATTCGTTGCCGATTGAGCTGACCATTGTATAACTAAAGTGATTTTATATTATGCGAACTAGGTAGGTACCTTATTTTAGAATGATTATTACATTTGATTTTAAAAAAGCAGTTAAATCAAATAATTAACCAGGACACATATTATGCAAATGAGACTGTTATATTTTCATAACAAAATGAAATATTTATATTTACCTACCTAAGATATATATTATTCATATGTACCTATTTAATTAAGTAATAATTTAACCGAAGGGTTAAGAAATTGTCGGAGTGAAGATGCATTTAAAAATAACAATTAGTCGTCAAACTTTTGTAATTAGCTTTAGTTCTACGATTGTAAAGAATTATGAAAAATAATTTTAATGTCAAACTTTTATCTTATGAAATACGGCGGTTCAAAATTTAGACTAACGAAGTTCTAAACTAAACTTTCTTTTCCTTTGTTACCTATTATCTTATTCATTATTCAAGGATGTATTGCAATGACAATTCGGCTAATCGTTGAACAACCGTATTACAAAACGGCCATGTTTTGTTACATGGCTAGCTGGGAGGATCATACTATGAAACTGCGATAAATAATTATATACCTGCTTATGTAATAATTATATTTCACCAATCATTTTGGCACCGATGTTATACAGTATGACAATTTGACGGTATAATTGAATTAATTAATTATGACCTTTTATTTAATTAATTAGCGAACTTTCTCTAAGCGTCATAATTGAGGAGAATGTAACTCACACGATCTTTACGCACACCCAGATCTATAGGGAGCTAACTCAAAAAAGTAACTTTTTCAGGAGGCAAAAAACTGATGTCCATATGCACGTACTTATGACTTTTCTGTACCTATAGATTTATGCTTTTTATAATGAAGCTAGCGGAGTTAAAATTGGTTTACTTAGTTAGGTTAGGTTTTGTTGTAAGGAATCCGATGGTGTGCATAACTCAATTTTTTGAGTTAGCATCCTTTATATCTAGGTGTTCGTTTATATTTTTTACTCCTTTTAATTGGTCTTATCAACCTATATAACGTATTCAAATAAAACTATAATTGGTGTGCTGATTGACAACTTGATAGGTACCTAGGCTTTCATATATCTAATATGTGAAAGCTTTAGAAATAGTACCTATGTATGTTACAAAAGACGTTTTAAATAAGTAGGATCGAAAGAATTACGTTTAAAGGTGCCGCCAAAGGAAGAATAAGTAACTTCATCTAACCGCCCAATGTAGTTACCTACATTATACTAGCTAATCTATTTAACATTGGGATGAAACAACTATAATCGAATTTAACTCGCGTATTTTATTTTATTGACTGACGTTTCGAAAACTTCATAGTCCCCTATTCCCGTATCCGTAGCACGACTGAGCGGACAATAGTCTAACGCTAAAGATTTTACATCTGAAAGCTGTTAGAAGGCTACTACATAGTGTTGAAAGAGTTTCTTTCCAACGGTGGAAGAATTTATGAAATCGACGCATTAGTGTTTGAGTTTTTTCAATACAAACATACACTCACACACAAATACAAATCTTTCCTCGTTGTAATAGTAGTTTAGATAGATAAATAAAAACCTCATTTCCAAACAACACAATTAAACTGTGGAGCTTTACAGACAAAAGTAAACAAATTCTAGTAAAATTGAAATTTAAGAGACAATATAAAATACACCCTGAGCAACTAGTAATAGGCTATAGAATATCTATATAAATAAAAATGAATTGATGTTCGTTAGTCTGGCTGTAATAAATAGGCTCAAACACTACTGGACCGTTTTCAAAAATTCTTTCACCATTCGAAAGCTACATTATCCACAAGTAACATAGGATATAGAATATTAAAAAATATATTTGGGATACGTGCAAAGCCGGGGCGAGACACTATTCATAAATTGGTTCTAAGAGGGTTGGGTGCATTTCATCGTGTACTTAGCCAACGCAAGCAACACCAACTTACAACCAATGGTTCAGTAAATTCATGAATTGACATAAGTTTAATGAAGAGTTGTCGGTACATGGTTAGTTAGCTGTTAGTAACCCGCTAACCGCCGGTTACGTAATTGATGGTTAAGATAGCTTGCAATCGCAACATGTTATTTTGTTAAGGTGGCCATATTGTGTGGTTTTGTCGTGTATACATACCTATATATATTTGTTTTTAAAATTATCTATAAATATTGCGTGTTGACTGTGGTCGCTTAACGAACAAAGTAGGTAAGTACCTAAGTAATAAAATCGAGTAGGTATACAAAAAACGTTCGTTTATAAATTATCTAGTCTTCAAGTAATACTTCTTTATTTTTGGAAATTTATGCAAGCTCTTAAGCATTTATATTCTAGTTATAGGTACCTTTTTAAATATCTAGGTAAGTACCTACTAATTTTATTTCGAGCTATCTTTAATAAATACCTAATATTATGTAGGTACCTATTTAAAATTAATTTCGGGAAGACGTAATTTAATAATTAAATAATACATAAAAATCATAAAAACTAAACGAATCGTTCATTATAAAACTTACTAAATCAACAATACCTATTTTACTAAATTAAATTATTACAAAAGATACAATAAGGGTCAGTACTTAGGTCGTGTAAGTTTATTTAAGAAAACATTATGCGGTTGAGAAACTGCATAAAGCTAAATGCAGCTTTACGGACAAATGCATTAAAAAAGCTTCTAACCGATGGTTCTCCTACAAAGTATTGTTTCCCCACAATTCAAAGATGCACGTTGCAAAACTGATAAATGCATGTTCAGTGCATAAGTGCATGTTATTATGAGAAGTTTATTTATTCAGCGATGAAACGTTTTACTTTGATACTGTTGCTTCCAGTAATTATATTCAATTACTATGACGCTGTAACTTCACGTACTTACTTAGTTATTTTACATTAGCATGAAATGTTTTAAAAAAAAAGATATTTTTATTGACTGTCATTGGTACTTAACACGGTACTGAAACGGGTCTTTTTCGTTTTATTATATATCTCTGGTTGCATTCTTAAATTTAAATAAATATATATATCTATACTCTATACTAATATTATAAAGAGGAAAGGTTTGTTTGTTTGGATTGAATAGGCTCCTAAATGACTGGACCAATTTGAAAAATAGTGTAGCTTCCCAACAGTGAAGTTGAGAAGCTACACTATTCCTGAGTGACATAGGCTATAAAAAAAAAGATGATCCGTGCGAAGCCGGGGCGGACAGCTAGTATTTTATAATTCTTAAATTAAGTTTGGTATTTTGTACCTAATCTACAAAGTTAAAGTTAAAGTTTTTGCCTTTAGCTCCTTCCAAAACTTTATAGCAATCTTGAGACTCGTTGCAATTTGACAGCTGCAATAGACACTAAGCAGTTAATTTTGAACATACCTATCATTAGATAACTTTTGTATATTCAAACACCCTTTTAATTCCCAATCGCGTAATAACCTTATTCAATGACAGCTGTCACATTTCCCGCGCGGGTGTGGCGGCCATTTTGAAACCAGTGGGTTTTCGTAAACAAAAGTAAATTGATTGTTTTTCGGCGGCATTCGTTTGGGGGTTCGTGAGCTTTAATAAATTAGGCTTCGGGTGTTTATGTGTGTACTTTGCTTGTGGAGTTCAGAATTTTTATTGTCATTATTTGGTGCCGAGAGCAGGCGCGTCATCACCGAATCACGTAGAGTAAGTTGGGGTAAGTAGATGTTCGCGTTCTGAACAATATTATTTGGCTATAAGTACATAATTTAAATTATCACTATTTTTATATCTATTGGCTAAAAAGGATTATCCTATTCATCTTAATCGTAGATTCAAGCTGGTACTAACAGCGATACTTGTGGTGTGTTTTTTCCTCCTGCACACTTTAATTTACTAATTTAACTAACTAAGAAGCAGTTTCATGAGCATTTTAGCTATAATAATGTCATTTTAGTTATTTTCTGTTTAATAACGGGGAACTGTGCGCTAGAGATCTTAGTAACTGCTACTGTAGCTATGTATCGAAAAGCTGCTTGCGAATTGACGAGCGGCGAACAATAATAAAATTTAAATATTCATTGTGTACTTATTGTCTATGGAACAGTGTTGCCAACTCCTAGAAATTCGAGTGGCTAAACTTAAAGTCAAAAGTCGCCAGAAAGTCGCTAAAACTAAAACATAACCATAAACAGTTCGGGGACCCCCCATAATGATATACAAATGGAACTTCAAATAAAGTTTGAATTTGGTGCGCTATCGCGTTTGTCGTTTTCCATATTATGTCTCTCTTGGCATTGAATAATTCTGTGTCGATTTGACAAAAAATGTATCTATTATTGCCTCTAGAACTGTTTTCATTTGTAGGTACTCCAAAAGTCGCCAGATAAGTCGCTTAACTATTTTTGTCGTCAAAACTTTTTTTTGGTCGCTAAGCCTTAAGCAAAAGTCGCTAGTTGCTAGACAAAATCGCTAAATTGGCAACACTGCTATGGAGTTCGATGAGAGGAGTTCAGTGTTGCTACAGTTTGGCAACATAGAGTTAAAGGTAAAATCTTAATATTGGTAGAACTCAACAGTAACAAATTTAGGTGCATAACATCAGGCGCTTGCCTAAAGGTCGGTACAATCTTATAAATATAAGTTGCCAGAGTTAAACTATCCTATACCTATCTAGATTCTAGATTCTCGTCACAGTCTCATTCGTGTAGAATTTATAATTGTTGAGTAATATTTCAGCAGAATCTTTAACGATTTTGCTTCCAAGATAAAAGAGTTTCAACAAATCCAACTATGGACTTGAACATTTATAATAATCAACGAAATTGTTGTGTAGAGATTCAACGAATTTTCTATGAATGGAAAACCCAGACCAGGTACACTTTGATTCGCTAAAAGCATATAAATAGAAATCTACGAACGTAGATTAAGAAAAATGTTCCTCGCATTATGAAATATGATGCCCCCTTTTGAAGGCAGGGTGTGTGGTAGGGTGGCAGTATATTTTGAAAGCTTAGGATTATTTGTAGTCTAAGCTTTCGTTGAAATTTTTTTACTATTAAATCTCGTCAACGACGCTTGCGATTCCTACACATTAGAATAAATATATCTAAAGGATTTTTGCTGATTAGTGCCTACTTAAGGTCTGTTGCGATCACGGAATCTGAGCCATTTTTACTAAACTCTTCATGAAATTAATCCATTACAAGTGATTAGTGGTTTAATCTAACTGGGCAAAAAATATATGAAAACAATTCTGTAAGTTATACCTTTAGCTTCTATTTATTTGTTGGTTTCTCAAATAAAGTTTTCAAATAATTTACATACCTATTTCACCAAAATACTATAGTTAGTACTGATCAATGTGACGACATGTAGTTTTTGATAAACTATGGAATATTTAGGCAGTTAATTTAGGTAGTCTGTTGTCCCACCATTTCCTCGTATCATGTCCCCTCTAATCGCGATGGGAGCGGCCAGGTGTGTCCACAAAGAGACCCTTTCCCCTTCAGAAGATATTTGTTTAACTATATAATATTTGCGTGGTTTGGTGAACGACGCCATTTTGTTTTTGATAATATACATTTCAGTTTTATGCAGGTTCTGAAGGATATGTTGTTAAGTATTCATATAGGTACATTTCAGATATTATAAAGAGGAAAGGTTTGTTTGTTTGGATTGAATAATCTCCAGAACGGCTGGACCGATATCAAAAATTCTTTCACTGTTGAGAAGCTACACTATTCCCGAGTGACATAGGCTACAAAAAAAGATGATCCGTGCGAAGCCGGGGCCGACAGCTAGTAGTAGATAGGTACATTCTCTGATAATACTCAGACGCTTACACAAAAGAGATTTCACAATTGAATAACCTATAGGTACTAACGATAAGCGATTTTGCGCAACCATTTGTATGAAATATAAATTATTTACAGCTAACATGGGAGCCGGCAGGTGGGCACAATGTAGCCCTCCCAGCCCTTAGGTGCGGAGTGAATGATAGCCCGCTTCGCCATTTCTATTGATATTTGCCTTGAGAAATAGAATTGAGTGTTTTTGTGGCTTTGTTGCGTTTCATCTTTACTGCTGAATAGCTGAAAGTGCTTGTATAAAACGCGCCCGCTATGTCGTCTGTTGTGAGTAGTATGGCTTTAGAAGTTTCTGCCCTCAAAATTATCCTATATGTTTCTCCGGGGCTTAAATATACTCCATACTGAATTTTGTCTAAATATTTTGGATGGTTTAAGTGAGGTCAGTAACATAATATACATATATATACTTGGACAGAGTTACCTGCTTTCACAATAAATACAATATTAAGTAGGTAAGTAGATAATAAGGTATGAACGAGTCAATACAAATACAAATTTAGCATACACAAATTTCCTAATAAACTAATATTTAGATAATATTTAGAGTAAAGAAATATTACCAGTGCTGACTTGATATCTTTCCAGTGTATCAATTAATTAACTGGGTTTATTTTTTGCGCTCTACGTAAATTATATCTATACTAATATTATAAAGCTGAAGAGTTTGTTTGTTTGTTAAAACGCGCTAATCTCAGAAACAACTGGTTCGAATTCAAAAATTCTTTTTTTGTTGGATAGACCATTTATCGAGGAAGGCTTTAGGCTATATAACATCACGCTGCGACCAATAGGAGCGAAGAAACAGTGGAAAATGTGTAAAAAAACGGGGAAAATATGAAGCCTTATGAAGAATTACTATTCCACGGGGACGAAGTCGCGGGCACAGCTAGTATTAGTTAAACTGGACAAATCATGACAGTGCATAATATAGGTGATAATTTCTGATGACTTTAGCGTTACACTACTTAATAATCGTCAGCTAAGTCGTGCTATGAATAGGTACAAGAACTGTAGTTTTCTAAAAGTAAAATCCGTTATAGTAGTTTCATTCCAATTGAGAGTGCATTATCCCGAACCTAGAAGTTCAAGTTTGGTTCCGGGTCGGTCAGGACTAAAAACCCTAGTTTACAGACTCTAATGTCTCTTATCTGGAGGTTCACCTATATTAAGGTTATGCAGTAAAAGCTTGAACAGGCTAACTGCGCTTCAGTATTCATTCCGGAAAAATCAAGATAGGTCCAAAGTCATATAGGTACATACTTATGTAGGTATAACCAGTATACTAACGCTCGGAAACAAGAAATATTCAAACCGATAACGCAAAATGCAATTTAAAATCCTCAAAATTATTTATTCCGCAATAAGTAGGTAGGTATTTAAAAAAAAACTCGTATCATAATCGTTTTAAAACCGACAATCACTAAAAGCCGGAGACTAAAAGCAACAATTTATTTATCTAATCAGAAAAGACTAAGGCAATTAATAAATAAGAATATAATAAAAAATAAACCCGCACCTGCTGTCGGTGGGCAGAAAAACGAAATAATCATGGAGATTAAGGGAAATGTGATTATTTTACCTGTCACTATGTATAGGGTGATATAATTTTGGTATTATGTTTTTATGGAAAATATTTAATGACTTACCTACACATAATTATTTATTCAATATCTATCCTAATATTATAAAGCTGAAGAGTTTGTTTGTTTGTTTGTTTGTTTGAACGCGCTAATCTCAGGAACTACTGGTTCGAATTCAATAATTCTTTTTTTGTTAGATAGAACATTTATCGAGGAAGGCTTTAGGCTATACCTATAACATCACGCTGCGACCAATGGGAGCGAAGAAACAGTGGAAAATGTGTAAAAAACGGGGAAAATATGAAGCCTTATGAAGAATTACTATTCCACGGGGACGAAGTCGCGTGCACAGCTAGTTAGGTATATTTAGATAAGTGGGTTGAAATAATAATTTAAGTTTTCAGAATAATTACTTGTTAATTTTTTTTCTGAAAATTCTTGTCCCCACTTTTTTCTTATCTTGAATAGGAACCCATTTCTCAAAATGTAATGATATTCCATATACACATAGGTAATAAGTAGTAGTTTTGATGCTATATTTAGTCGAAGTTCAGATCCATGTTAAGAGTAGGCACTTGGCGTAAAGTTTTTGTGAAAATGTGACGAATAAAGAAAAGTTACCGGTAATTATTTAATTACATGCTTAATATACTTTGAGCGAAGTGGCGTGCAATTGGAGAGGCCTATGTCCAGCAGTGGACTGCGATGGGCTGATGATGATGATGATGATGATACTTTGGTTGAAACGTTTTAGAGAAACCAAACATTATATGCGACAAGGGGAATTATAGAAATAGGTTCCTACAATTAAATAACGCTAGATCAATATTCCCTCAGTAAAAGCAATATTGATATTATTATTTTAGAACGAAATCACCCCGTAACTAAATCGCACCCAAATGACATCCCAAGAAATATACTTCCCCCAAAAAACCTAAGCCACAGATAATTAAAAAAAAGCACCCAACATGGCGGCTTTCAACGACCTTCGAAAAAACGTTCCAAATTCAAATCGGTGGGAGATGAAAAAGCGTAATTTCATGCTCTCGCGCAGTGTTCCATTTTCGAAATGACCGTTGAGGGAGACAGGGATATGTTTGCGTGTGTTGGAATGAGATGGGTATATTATGAATGTATTAATCGGGTCGTAATTTTAGAGAATATGTTGTTGATGTTCTTTTAGATTATATCATTTTTTAGTTTTTTATGAAACTCGTTTTGGGGTCGGCGGGAGATCTGGAATGGTTTCTTGCGTAAATTATGAATAATATTTTTAAAATCTCTCCATGTGTTCAACCTATTTATTGAACTAAAACGTACCGAATATTATAATATTTACATTTATAATATAACGTGAAAGTATGTATGGATGTACCTATTTTTGTTACTTTTTCACGCAAAAATACCTAAGTACTTACTGAAAGGATTTTGATGGAACTTTAGAGTAATATAGCCTAACTGTGTAGTTATTATGTGTATAATAACAGGTACCTACTTCGGCTATATTTAAAACGATATTGTGTAAAGTATCTATCTACTCATCAGACGGGCAGAACCATAGAGATATAAGACTAGAGTACGTGAGCCAGCCAGAAACGCGTTATAATGGTAGAAAGAGAAAGAGCATTGGAATAGTGGTCGCTCTCCTTGTCTGATGACGCATGCGCAGTAAACGATTCGCCTCCAGTATTGTACTGACATGGTACTGACCCTTCCGCATTCGACTGTCAAAATTTTGTGGTTATGTATATTGTGTAGTCGATTCCTTTTTGCACAAAATGCAAGCAATTACCATCTTTGTTTTTCATATTTTATTTTTAATAATATCGATAATAAACATAAGTGAGAAATTTGCACGCGCGTAAACGAACTGAAGCGAAATAATAGGTTAGAACATTTCGTATTGCGTCGTCAACGGTACCATAGCAACGGACGGCGCGCAGCATGTTGCCATTGCGCATGCGGCAAGACAAGGACAGTGCCTCTATTTAGAGTTTCTGTCTCTCTTTACCGTGATACGCTTCCACTTATAGACAGTCCTATGGCTCACGTACTCTAGTCTTAGGTATATCTCTATGGGCAGAACATTGTACAAATATTTAAGTAGGTATACTTACTTATGTATTATGATTCTTACAGATTCATTCGTTAGGTAGGTACCTACTCTATCTCCAGAAATGGCGTCTAAATGCATAGATTCAGTGACGTGACAGACAAGTACCTTTCATCTCTTCGATTTTTTTTTATTTAAAATAATGATTTTAAGTAAACTTTTTAATTTTAAGAAATCATGTTCTATTTATTTTAATATAATAAAATCAATACATAGGTTACTTACCTAATTAGGCACTCTGATCTTTCAGTAATATCAAAATGTTTCATGCAAGAAAAATACTCCTTTGATACGTCATACCTCGATAATATTTTTTTCTTAAGCCACATTCACACGCTAACGATCGAGAGAATTAAGTTTTTAAAGCGGCACTTTGAAGAAGCAATCGGGGCCCAAGATGGCCGACGTGTAGGATTTTTTTTTCTTGTAATAAGCACTTTGAGGCGGGATTTTGGGGGTTCGAATGTGTGCTAGTTTAGATTGGTAGGTAGACCATATGTGAGGTTCTGTAGTAACCTAAGTACCTTCTTATTCAGAACTAAAATAAAAAAATCTGCATTCGTCGTTGTGTCGGTTTGTATTGATACTTAAGTCCTACTTACCTACCCATATAGATATTTTTTGGAAAAATAGTTTAATATAGGTAGGTACCTACTTACCAAAAATATGTCACAATTCTTACGGTACCGCTTAGCTAACTTAAAAAGTAAAAAAAATGGTATTATTGTATCTATTCTAGTATTTATTTTAGAAAACTTTGCCGGATTAACTAAATGAAACCGCAACCAACAAGATAATAAAAATCCAAACGACAAAACTTACAATGCTAAAACGAAAATAAATACAAATAAACAAACCGAAAGCGCAATTCGCAATCACGTACGTTCGGCTGAAACGCGTATAATCACAGCTTTAATAAAATAAAAAAAATTAACCATGCTCTGTGGTGGCATAAATAAATAATGCCATCCGAGCCTACGGCTCTCATTAACCTCGTGAAAAAAATACAGTACACGAATTTCAAATTTCAAACTGCGAAAACAACCAACGTACCAAGAACTGTCTTCGTTATACTTACATTATGAAAACTTTGGTTGCTAGAAAGTTCTTTTAATACCGGTTGTTTAAGGACAGAGTAGGACAGATATAGTTTTGTAATGTTCGATAAATTAGAACGGCCGTATCGTGATTGGTGGATATTTCCCGCGCTTAGGGCGGTACCATCTCGTTCCCGCCATAAATTGAGTTGTTGACACATTAATAAGGTAAGGTTATGTTTTAATATCGTTTTTTTTGAGCCGCGCGCGAAATTATAAGCTGAATATAATTATTGTTATGCCTTTAAATGAGCTGCGTGTGTGGTCCACTATAATTGAACGGCCATTTTATAAGTCCGCCATATTTTAATTTGGTTTTGGTTCTAGTTGCCGATATGGCTACCGAAGTGTTCAATCGTTAAATTTTGATCGATATGAGTTTTTGTTATGTTATGTACTGTTTTATTTTGCATTGGATTTGAGTTTAATTGATTTTCAATTTTATTGAATTCGCTCTTACGTGAAAATTTAATTTGAGATTAAGATTGGTAAGTAATTTAATATGATTTTACTTTATGAATAAATCATTAAAATTTAAATATGTATAAAATATTTATAATAATTGAATACTATGTATAGATAGGTACACAGTCTTAAAAAGTGCCTATTTTACAACTACCTCAATTAAATTTTAAATTAAAAATATTTTTAAACCTGACAAAATAATTTCACCGTCGCGTGCCGTATTACAGTAGGATAACGTTTTATAAAATAACAAAACCCCTAACAATAATAAATACACAATAAACCCAAAACAAATTAGAGACGGTGTAAACAAGAATTACAAACAGAATTGTCTATGCCGTGGTGGCACGCAGAGACAATTTCTTTAAACTTTTCTGCGACCTGTCAAAACGAACGTCAATATTTTGGCGCGATTCGAAACGCAGTCGGCGGCCGTTTACAAACTTAGTAAAACTAATAGAACTTTGAAAAGCGCACCTTATTGTGTATGAAATAAGTGTCGGTAATAATATTCCAGGTAGTGGAAGTAAATTTGTGTCAAAGTCGGCCTGACAAATACACTATCATACTGTAAAAAGCTTTTACAAATAATAAAGTACCTTATTGTGAGAAAACTAAGGAGTTAAGTTACGTTTGGGCTGGTAAAATTAAGTTTGTGTAAAACTCGGGATGCCGAATAAGTTACGCTTGTCGCTAATGAATTAGATTTTTAACTTTGTACAGAGGTGCAATTTTCTCAGAAAATGCATACACCTGTACAAACTTAGTTTGCTTCTTAATAAACCGTTTTTTCTGTCACTTAAGAGTCGTTTTTCATTAACCTGACAGAACTGAGTTTAGCTTTTGCGGTAAAATTGATTATTGGGGTGACATACCTTTTTTGAGAAGTGACTTACCTATTTTATTTTCTATAGACTAACAATGTTTAAAATAAATTCGTGAAGTATGAAATCGTTTTGACCATAAACAAGGTCTTGTTTTCGTTTGTCGTATTCATTTTGTTGCGGGTGGGTTATTTTGTAGTGTGTGTACAATTTCATATTAGTTTTGGTACCGCAACTATTATCTGTCAAACGTTTCTTTAGATTATATTTATTCAAATTGATACTTTTAGCTAAGATTATAATGTCAATAGTGAGCAAAATAAAAGTCATTCTGTAAAAAACAGGTTGGTGCATTTTCCAAACTTATAGAAATTATCGAAGATAGAACAACCTCCCTGAAATTAAAGTAAGCGAACAAACTCACAGAATAAGTAAATTTGTTCGCTGACGTTAATTTCAGTGCCAATCGTTATCGATTGTCTAGGAGGGCTGGTGGTTTCACCACTGCTGGGCAGTTGGGCAAGGAACGTCATACCCTAGGTACTGTTCAGTTCTACTATGTTCTCCAATTTTAATATCACATAGAACGGACCTGACGAAATTTTTTCTTGTCATGCGGATTCAAATCGCACCGGCAGGTCGAGTTTTTTCTTGTATAACATAAGTAATTAATATTTTTACAATTGTGAACGATCGCAATTATTTATATCGTTTCATCTCCCACAAACTTGTCAAATTGGACTAACAATTGTATGCCAGAAGAGCCGATTTCTAACATCATCACCATTACCAGTTGGTGGTGTATTTATTTATTTAAAGATTAAATCATAATATTTTTTCTAACTGCCAGGTCAAGTTATTTAGAACAGGTTGTTAGAAAAATTCCTTTAGTCTCTCTTACCGTAGTTAATAAATAAATAACTTGAAAATCACTCCATCAAATTAAGATACTTAGCGTCACAGACAGACACGCAGCGGTGTGATATTTTTCCTCATATTCCCCTTACGCCGTCAAGGTTAAAATTTTAATATGCTTAGAAAATCGACGTGAAAAGAATAAAATAAATTAATTGAACAATAGGACATGGGAATGAGGTTTTGACATAGAATAAACCTTTGAAGTTATTATGAATAAGTAAGTAGGTATAATAAAAACATAACGCATCCCATGCGGTCTCTAATTACGAGATATCGGCGAAAGCAATATTCTGTAGTCGTCCTAACATGGATTAGGATGGTGGTACATGGACTAGAGGAGCGAGTAGCGGATATAAGCGAGATGTGGATGAAGGTCAAAACTAGACTAAAATGGTTATAAAATTTGTAGGTATCAAAAGATGCGTAGAAAAATTTACACAATATTAATCGAATTTCGGTTTATCTTAGTAGACTAAAATTATTATTTTATTAAACCAGAATAAAGAGAAATATACCTTCTAAATACCTACCTATAGGTAGGTAACTGTTTATCCCGGAAAAGGAGGGTAAGTAGGTACTTTTAATTTATTAAATTGAAAGTTTAGAAGTAAATATACAGTAAGTATATGCTACCATCTGATTCTCGTGGTTTCCGGCGGTCCTATATTCCTACCTAATACTGTTAATTTATTTAAATTGCACAGCCTAAAACAATCGCTTCACTTTTATTACTTTATCTCCAGTTTCATGTAGTGTTTTTCTTTATAAAAAAGTTTTCTTTTCAAAGTTGTCCCCTTTGGAAAGAACCTAGTTTTTATTACACGAATAATAATAGAGTAACAGTAATTAACAAATGCTTTTAAAGGTAAGTAGTTCACTTTCTTTGTCAATTCAAAGATATTTGTAGGTCTCTCTCGTTTGACAAAGAGTTAGATTCAAATAATCCTTGAAGTTTGTTTCAACACATCCATAGTTTAACCCAAACGGCATGTGGTCGGCCGCCATTGTGCTAGCTGTCAAAATATTTCTTCTTTTTCTAAACCGCGCCGCTCCGCGGCAAAGGCCTCGCCCATAATGCCGAGCGAAAAAGTTTGTATTTTGGAAGTTTTCCTACCTTTTTTGATGTTTTGATAACATTGTGGTTTTTAATAAGGGGTTGTCACCCGCGGTGTATTTAATTGAATAGTAAATTAGTTATTCTTCTTGTGATTAAATGTGTAATTTTATATGATTTATTTAGATAGGGGCTCGTAATAGAAATGATATAGAAGTAGGTATATATCTCGAAATAAAGTGACCTATGGTTCGATATCAAAAAATACCTAACTACCCCATTTAAGAAATAAAGTCATGATCATTATCTATTTCATCCAAAGGGTGTAATCGTAACGGTAATAAACAATTCAATATGGCGTCATTAAAAACTTGAAATGTTGCCAGCCTATTAACATCATGCGCACACGTCACGTGTAATAAGATAATTGCGGTGTTGCCATGTAAAAGCTGCGTTCAGAAACTTGTAATTATGCGTGAGGAAAGAATAGCGCAATTTTAGATATGGTATTTTCGGTTGAAACTTCTAGGTACCTATAAAAATAATCTTAATAATAATAATTAATTTCTTGTGACGTTATATAGTAGGTAATATTTATAGGTAAAGTAAGTATTTATACCACGTAAACGCCCTAGGTGTCTAGAAGATTCTATTTAAGAAGTTTTTGCTGCACATATATGGGCCTCGATGCGGTTAACAGCTTTGACTGTACATGGCACGCGCTAAAAGTTCTAAGTTTACAAAAAGCAACTGTATAATTATACTTACTTAGTGTTCATTACTTTAAAGGTCTGTTTCAAAGATGTGTTAAGCATTAGTTTTGAATAGTAAAGTTATTTGAAAGTTTTCTCAGATAGGTACTTATTCAAAATTACATTATCTATAAATGTTGCGTAGGTACTTAGGTAGGTACCTATGCGCCTATGTAGGTCTCTAAACCCTTTGTTCTACAATATTAAAATGTATTAGGTACCTACTGTAGGTATTTTTTAATAAATGTATATATAGGTACATACATACCTACTTACTTAAACAAATATTTTTTTACGATAATTTCTGATGATTTCATGTTCATAGATTCGAATACTTTAATTTTAACTAAAAGATGTTTTAGAATTAAGTTGTTTTGTTTTAGATATAGTATATGCCCTTATAATTATGTTAAGTATAATTTGCTGTGCCCTTGCAGGGCGTCACATGAATACCTACTGTTTATTTCCATCCTAATTATTTGTGTAATGTGATATGCAATAAACAATTTGAATTTGAATTTGAATTTACTTAAAAAGAATGACATGTTATACCTACTATCGTCAGTTCGGTCAGTTTCGAATATGAGGGCTGTCAATATTATATTTTTTGCTACCGTTTCTATTGATTTTTTTTTTTTTTTCAAAATAATACTTACACGATCATAAATAAAACAATTATTGCACGTATCTATAATACAATATATCGACGTCGCAACAAGCTTCATACACCTCTTATGCCGAAGAACATAAGGCTTATTTTGGCATATTTATTATATTAATATAAGTAAGGTAATTATACGCGTTTAGTAATTGCCCAAGATGGCGGGTGATTACGTTGATAACGTGTCTAATAGTTTATAATAAGATAGTCAAGATGGATGCTAGAATAAGCTACAAATTAAATTTCATACACCTACCTATCTATTTAATACTTAGGCAGTATGATCATAACTCAGTATAGTTTAAAAAAATATCGGCGATGGGTCTTGTTTTTATATTTAACCTGTAAGAGTTTTTTCACGTGGCAACTTTTCGAATACGCAAATCATAACTGTTTCATGAATTGTTTCCTGTACAAAAACGTATGTACCTACTTAAGTAGCTATTAATGTTCAGTTGTTTAAATTAATGATTTTTCACTGCAAGTGTAATGGGATAAAGACTACAGTGTACCTAATGAAAATTAGTGCATTACGTAAGTACTTACTCTGTAGAAAAAAATGGTTTTTCACGTTGAAAATGGATCCCCAAAGCTTTGCATATAATAGCGTCGTTTCGCACGTACTTGTGAGAAAATTATACATAAAGATGATGGACTAATGAAACTACATATTAGTATGGCATAGTAATTTACTAGTTTGTTAACAAAAAATTCAACGTGGATTACAAAGTACGTCATTTAATTGTAGTACCTACCTGCGATGTTATTTTTGTTCTAGATAATCTTAGGTTACCTATTAAAAAATAATAGCAGGTACATCTATAATTAAAATACTTACCTACCTACCTTATATTTATATTATACCTACTTAGCCAACAGTCTTATACTTACGAACAACCGAATTCTAAAACAAAACTTAAAATAGTTTTCAGCCACATAACAGCATTATTGGCAGTTTGGCGAAAATTCTCAAGCCCGTTGGAATCCGAAAATAAAATAACGACATGCCTATGTGCACATAATAATAAAACGTTCCGTTTTATTCATGAGTTTACGATTAAATATGTCAATTAATTTTATTATAAAAAATGCTCGAAAGAACAATATTTACTTAGACATTTTTATTCTCACAAAGATATTTTTACTGCTCCTTTCTAAAACTTAAAACACTTGATTAACAATAATCATGCAATCAGACGATTTCGCAGGCTTTTTGTACAATAAACAAACCGGTATGATTATTATAAGAAATAATTGACAGCTCCGCAAGTTAGAGTCATTACGGAATATTAGCCGGTTTATTACACATTTTAGGGTTCTGTAATACATTACCTTTAAAGTCTGTATAAACGTAAGAATGACTTAGGTATATACCTACGGGCTACGGATATGGAAAAGGTCTAAGTATATTATTAATGCACTTATGAAAGGTTATGTTTTTTTTTACATACTTACAAAAGTCTGAAAAAGTCGTAAATTCGTTTAGTAAATAATCCCTATTCAATAATATTATTCTGGTTTTACCTTTGTAAATTTTCAGGATTTTTTCAGAGTGCGACTTAGGTAGTGAAAATCAGCAACCCAGCCGAGTCGCAGATTTTACGTCTTCCGAAACGTCAATCTTGGATTTTCAAGTTCTTACCCGTGTTCATGTAGACTTTTCTAAATTCTTTGAAATTTCTTTTCTTATGAAATTTTAAAAGAAATATTCATTATTTATTTTGTTAATTATTGTATAATATAGATTTCGTTGATTAATAATAACATCAAGTTTTATAAACACGGCGTTTTGTTTACGACCTCTATCTTTGTCTATGATTAAGTATTTGTAATTTCAAAATACGTGGATATAAATACAATAATCTCTCTCCCCTGAAAATTTATCGGAAATCGAACTAAAGCATTCCATTTCTAAAATTTAAAACAAGTGACTCTGGACTGCAGTGAAAATCAAATTCAGAATTCTGATCAAACGTCTTTCATAGTTTTGTAATAATGTTTGGATAGCTCCTAATACATACCAGAAACGAATGGAAAGAAAATTTCAGCCTGAAATAAACTTTATTAGACTAGCGTTATAGTCTGGTTTCGAATGTGTTACTTTAAATCGGACCACACACGTCGAAGCGGCGTGGATTTTAAAAAAGGAACGCGCCAACCGCGCCTCGTTCGTTACCTCATCATCGGTTTCTTTTTTCAAATTTCTTTTTTTTAAAACCCGCGGCTAGCTTATACATAGAGCCAGTAAAATATCGAATAATGTTGTTGTGGTGGTCTTATGGGGATTTTCGGTCAAAGCATAAATCGGACCGTTCGGCCGCTTCTGATGTTCGGTAGTGTGGATGCGGTTTTATAGTTTTTTAAATATTCCTCTTAAGGTTTCCTTTGAAGATTATTTCGTTATCGGCCAGTAGGTAATAAAGTAGGTGAGGTTATAACTTTTTTCAAAAGAGGCTATAATCGGATACTTTTTGGTGGGAACTCGATTGGTAGATAAGTTTGAATTAAGAATAATGGGTGTTTAATTGAGGAGTAATTCGATAGGAGGACGAGTCGGCCATTTTGTCACTAATTGCCTGTGTTCTTGTGGTTTAAATAATTGTTTCTTGACGTCATTAGGTGCAGACCTTAATAATGTACCTAATAGCATTTCTAGGAACCTGACTAATTTTAAACCTTATTTAGGTATGATTAATTGCCTTGAGTTAAGGAATATAATATATAGTCTGATATCTTACTCTCTTATCTCATTTTCTTTATTGGTATTGCGGGTTACTAAAGAAATAATAAGTACAGTTCCCGTTATACATATAAGGGTACCCATGGGACGCGGGGACAATTTAAGCTAGTTAGCGTCCGTATTATCTGAGTACCCCACTTGTGGGATAGGGGATGAGTACATTGAATTATTCGTTTATTAACTTAAATTGTATCAGAAGGGTGATAATAATGGCGGACTGTTCACAAAATGGCGGACGCGAGAAATTAGTTATTAAATCTTTGACGATAGGAATTATGAATTATTTCAATTTATTTTTAGTCAGATTAGTATGAGTTAAATTTGACAGAAATGTTACTAATAATGGTAACGTTTACGTTTTAATTTGTTTTGGAAAATGATCAGTTCCTCTAACGAAGAGTTACTGAAATGTTCTTTACGAAATTTCTCATACAAAATTACGTAAGTACCTAACCTAAATGTCAAAACAATCATAAAAGTCATAATGATGCCTCTGATTTGATTAGATTAGCTAGAATTTTTTTTATTATGTAGGTAGGACTTAAAAATTGTAGATTAATTTGAAGATTCACAACAACTTCCAACCACCGTCCTGTATTTTATTCAATTATGCAAACAAAAATCTAGCCCACCTATATGTATAGATACCTTTTTGTTTTATCTCTAAGCGGACCTCTTTCCTTTAAAAGATTTTACCAAGGTATTAGCTATCAATAACCTATGCTAACTTTAGTCTAAAAAACAAAAGGACTTCAAGAGGAGGGTGTCTCGTAGTCTTCTTTGTTATTCGATACTCGATTTGCATTACAAACGGACTTATTGCGAAATAGTTTTCTTTATAGTGGTCTTAGCAGTTCTCCGGTTCCATTGTCATACGAGTGTTAAACTGATATCAAGTGCTTGGAAAAAACTACTTACCTATTTGAATTCACTTTTTTGTAGCTAATAAATATATCTACTCTATTAATAAGTATAGATATATTTTTACAGAAATAAAGACTAAGTACAATAAAATGATATTGGGAAAAAGAAAGACTAGAATGATGGGCTACAGAAATAATATAAATGTAATAAAATAATGATCTTACATGCTACCTCATTATGTAAAAAGAAATTAGTACGGCTTATTATTAGGGCATAACATAACATTACACAAAGTGTAATACTAACATCATAACACCTATGTTTACAAATACCTAAATTAATTTGAATTTGACACATATTTGGAAAGGACACTCAATATACCTTTTTTTTTATCGCTGGAAAATGCGTTACGCATACCACCCTAGCCCGGGGGAGCATCGGGTGGTTATGTGGGACTCCTGAGATGATACCCAGACTACCCAGTAAAAACCAGCGTCTACCCTCACCGTCGGTATGGGACACCACAGGATAACTTGCGCATTCGACTGTGGTGTCCCAAACTCAATATACCTACCTTAGCACACAATTGGTGTAGCCACGGATTTACAGCCTGTTTTAGTTATTATAGAGGTACTTAATGTAACCGTGAATTTTATAATGTTTCAGTCAAAAACAGAGTAAAATTACGTGGTAACTGGCACCTTCATTTCTATTGCTACCGACGCCAAAGTTAGATATTTGCTAGGTTCCTATTTCGAAAATATATACCTACCTATAGGTACTATCGACTGTGCTGGCGATGTTACACCTTTAAGGCAATAATCGCTTGAACGACCCTGGTACCTGGCGGCTGTGTGTGAAGCAACAAGTGCAAGCATTTTTTTTCTAAAATGGCATACCCCGAAAGCATGCGATAGTACCTAGGTATCCACTTAATATTAGTTTTAAAGTAGGTACTTATTAACGTTGCTGATTTTTCCGTGTATACCTACTTCTTTCTGAAACCAGCCTATTTAGAAACAAGAAATATGGAAGGAAAATCTGTATATTTGCCACACTCAGCAGATTGTTACAGGACTAATATTATTCATTCCTCGACGCTTCACACTTCCTTTTCCTTCTTATAAATAACAGGACATACCAAAATGAAGCATTCATTTATTTTACGGCGGAACGTCTAGAAACAACCATTTTCTACAAAAACGCTCATATATCCAAAAAATAATATCAAAGGGCGTCGAAATCAGGTCTATCCCTATAATCATAGAACATTAACTAAATTCACGACTGTCTTAGGAAAACCGCCCTAATCACAACAACATAAGGTATAATGTAATTGAGAAGTTTTTAATAGTTTCCTGAGCTTTTGAATAACTGGTCGGTGGCACGCAATGTTATAGATTTGCCGTTTACTATACGTTTCCATTTTAGGAAATGTTCGTAATGGCATTACAAGACGATGTAACCTAAAAATATTTGGAAAAGCTCTCTCATCATAAGTATATTAAATTGTCTTTCAGTAGGCTACCGTATTACCTAAACGCGCAATATTTACTTATAGGTAGGTACACATACCTAATACACATCTTCCATTCCATCAACGAAAGAAAAAAACAGTCTAGTTGCTTATATCTACAATAGGTAAGCATAGACAAAACAAACCGTAGATACCTACCTACGTAAGTAACATAAAAATAAGTAAAACAATAATTACAGTACCTACCACCTAGTTATTAAATTACATAAGCAAGAACCTCTTTACTTTTGTAAATAATCTCTTTGTAGCGTTCCCAGTCATATAATAACATAGCCAATATTATATAGCTCTGCCGGTTTACTCTTCTCACCGCTCGTAACTCGGTATTAACATATAAATTGATATTTGTGCGGTTGGCGTAGATACGGCACGCACTGTTTGTACTTTCAACTCAGGTGGTAAGTGGAATAAAGCTTTTACAAATTGTTTTATACTTATTGCAAATAAGTATATTTTAATATTAAGTATAATGTTTTGTTGATTATGAATAAAGCTCTGTAATATAAAGATTAGTATAGGTACTACTGTAGTAAACATTAATCGAATGGACAACGTGCTAATAACTACGTAATAAACGTAAACCAAAAATAGGTAGCGTCATAGGCATCTAAATATCATTCACATAACATAAAACCACAGCAGTAACAATAGCGTTTATTGCAAATCTCATAAATACGGAACATGTGTTTTCCTCCACAGACAATATCAGACTGACAGATGTAGCTAATGTTCGCGGCAACGGCCAATGAGAAAGCCGCATAACTTTTTTTCAACCATAGACAATATAGAGACAACAGCTGCGCGTTTTCAGCCAACATTATTGGGCGTTTTTATAACTATAAATGCGTTGTGGTAGGGTGGTTTTTTTTGGGGATGTTAATAGTTTCTGTTGTTAATATTAGGGGATTGATGACGTTGTAAAAATGTTATTGTTATTTAAATATTGATGTTGGAATTTTGGTTAGTGATGTATCATTTAGATAACATTTTTGAAATTAAATTTGGTAAGGTTTCATTGTTGTATTTTAAATGGATTTGTTAACATCAACTTTGTGTAGATTAGGATGTTAAAAAAAGAAAAAATAAACTTATTTCAGTTTTTCTGCTAATGGGCTTCTTTGCTTCTTTGCTAAATAAAATTAATTAACGCAGACCATAATAAAAGCCAAGAATTTAACAATGAAAGAAAATTCCAGAAGAAGCCACTAGATAGGTATTTTCATTAATAATTTTATTGCCATTGCGAAATCAAGTCATAAAAAATATCTCTAATACTAATGAAGATCAGAAATTTTCATCGCAATAAAATCCAGTTTACCTAATACATAAAATATAGTCTTCCTAATTGCACTTAAGAGTTTCCTTTCACGCTTGAGGCAATCTATAAAAAACACACTTTATTCATTCCAATTAACAAAATCGGATTAAAGCAACGTAAACTCGTAAAGCTAAAGAACCTAATTAAAAAAAAAACTCGTAGAATATTGACCAATCACGAGTCGTTATTTCGGAAGGGACCATAAACAAGAATGTTTACGTTTACGTTCGGTTAATTGAAGTTCCTTTAACCTTTTTATGTTGATATTAAAATAAAAATATAAAAATACATATTTTTATTGTTCAGGTTTTCATCCTGTTGGACAGGTGGAGACCGTAGAAGGCAAGCGTGGAAAATATTAAACCTAAGTAAGATACCATTCGAAGAAGGTAAGTCTAGGTAGGTAGGTATGTAGTTTTTAAATCAATTAAAAAAATGATGTTCATCGTTTATTGTCTTTAATATTTTTATTATAAACTAGCGATCCGTCCTGGATATATTACACATGTATTAAACGTATAAACATTTCTCTTGATCACTCTTATCTATTACTAGCTGTGCCCGCGACTTCGTCCGCGTGGAATTTTCCCCGTTTTTTAAACATTTTCCACTGTTGCTTCGCTCCTATTGGTCGCAGCGTGATGTTATAAAGCCTAAAGCCTTCCTCGATAAATGGTCTATCCAACAAAAAGAATTTTTGAATTCGAACCAGTAGTTCCTGAGATTAGCGCGTTCAAACAAACAAACTCTTCAGCTTTATAATATTAGTATAGATAAATGTATCAAAAATCTATGAAAACTTATGAAATTGGGCGATTCCGAATACTGCGAAAATGGCTAGTGATAATACACGTAGCGTCGGTCTAACAGCTTATTGCGTTTCCTCGCCAGCTCAGCGGCAGTCAGCGGTATCCGAAGGCAATAAAACCCGGGAGTTTAGCTTGTCAAAGCACTTCGCGACACCCGGCGGCAGATATTATTGGATCCATTTGGATTTTGCATTTTATTTGTAATATCTTATAAACATTTTTTGGCATAACGTGCCTGTTGTTTGAGTGAAAAATGTTTTTTTTTTCGTGTAGGTAAGGATTTGTCAGTAATTAGGTACCTATTGTTAAATTAATCACTTAAATACAGTGATCACGTCTCTAATATTATGTATTATAGTTTACCTTTTTTGCGTCTTAGCGTGAAACTGAAACTAAGAAAGTAAGAGAGTCGTGAGAAATATTTAAATAATATATATATAAAAAGTATTTAAGTTATAGTTAAATTTCATTGTATTAATTATAATATTTACAGCAGGTAGCTAGTAACATAATGTTCAACTGACTTCAACAACGTATCATTAAAATTACTTACCTACTTACTTACTTACTTTCTTATCTTTACTGAACCCACTAAATGCGTGTCAGTCTCTTACTTGATCAGTTATAGAAATGCAGGAATTGTTTATGACTGTGGAATCAATAACCAGAAGTGTAATTACTATTTTAAAAACTAACTGAATATTAAAACGTACAAAAAATGTCGTCACGTCGCACCTCTACTTAACCTTTATTTGTAAGTTTCTATTTTTAACAACAATAGTTTTTTTTTGGCATTATAACGCACTCGTTCTGAGTCGTCAGTTAAAAAAAAGTCACCTCAAGTGTCACTATAATTGTATTCCAGGATAAAAATTAAGATTATCCGAGGATTACGAAAAACCCCTCTTGAACAGATAACGTCAAACATGTTTTTATCTGTGCAGGCAAATTGTAAAGTCATAGACTACACATTAAAAAAAACCTCTTGGACTAAACCGATTTTAGTTCCAAACGCAAGCAATTTTGCGTAAAATAGAAACCACAACACAAAACCACCAAAGTCAATTACATTTATGAAAAAAATATATAAGAGAACATGAAAATAAACCTACCGCATGTCAAAGAACGCCGCGCGAAAGTCAAAATTGTCTATGCTTTGAAAAAAATCGGTCAAGATGGTAAAAAGAGGGGACTGAAGGTTCCGTTAGTATGAATTATTTTAGTAAATAAATTTAAGTAAAATATAAACAAAAAGATTAAAATACTTTTTAAGATCTTGTGTTTCAAGGACTTGAAAGGTCGATAATTCAGTAAGAAGGTATTTGTTTTGATTTTTGTGGTTTACCTAAATGGGTAGGTAATAGCAAAAATACCACTGAAAAATACCCAATGAAAATATAACAAGTAAGAAAATCTACCTATTTCTTAGAAACCTACCGGTAGGTTTATAAGAATGTAATTTCTATAGGTGTAATTTAAGTAGGTGCCTAAGTAGGGAGGTATGTACTTAGATACATGGCTAGGTTGATATTGACTTTTCGTAAGCTCGCGTCCATTCTTTACATTTTTAATTCGCATGTCATTAACGCTGTCTAGTCTAGTCCTAAAATTCTGGCCAGCAATCTCAACTGATATAAGTTAATCCCACGGTACCCCAAAATACCACCGCCATTCAGTTTTGGCGGCTTTTGACGCGTAACCATCTTGTTAGTCCGCACCAAATACGTACATTTATAAATATAAATAAGCTGAAAAACCACCGGGATATAATACTTCACGATACAATGGGGGTTAACAAATGTTTTGCGTCGACTGTTGTCACTTTTTCTATGTAAATTGGGCGCGTAATTTGTGAGCGCATTGTCGCCATCTTGTACTCAGTTGACGTATGAAAAGAATTGAAAAAAGAACTTGCGCGAGCGCAGGTTCTGTTTACGCTTGTTCGGTGGATAAATCAATTTGGATTTTGGTTTTAAATTTGTACTTAAGTATCATTAAGTAGGTAATGAAGTTTTTATGTGTTTAGAATTCTGAACTCTATCTATATTAATATAATAAAGAGGAAAGGTTTGTTTGTTGGGGTTGAATAGGATCCAGAACGGCTGGACCGATTTGAA
Source organism: Polylopha cassiicola (assembly GCA_038024825.1). Classification (NCBI taxonomy): domain Eukaryota; kingdom Metazoa; phylum Arthropoda; class Insecta; order Lepidoptera; family Tortricidae; genus Polylopha; species Polylopha cassiicola. The sequence goes on along the minus strand of CP149044.1, from coordinate 4,568,176 downwards.
AAATTCTTTAACTGTTGGAAAGCTACGTTCACCCTGAGTAACATAGGCTATAGAACATTTTGAAAAAAAATAGGGAACCGCTATCATTCATAAATATAGGTAATTAATTGGTTTAAAAATTCTAAAATGAATAAGAAGTTTTCGTCTTAGTTTTTTACCCAAAATATTAGAATACTAATAACTTAGGAGTGAGCTTGTTCTTTGGGTAGGGAGTAGGTACCTACAAAGTATACCTAGGTAAACTTTATCTACCTACATCACTTAAACTTTCCAACCTAACTCGGTAGGTTGTTAAACTTTCCTTCACGGTAGTCTGCAGCCAACTATCGTCTATACAATATAGGTACCTACATAAGTAGGTAGGTAACAAATAATGCTTCGAGATTAGATCGGTCACTAGTAAGGTGGATGTTGATTCTATTTTTCATAATATACCTAGGTACCTATTATATGGAAATCGAGAACCATTTTGAGGAGTAGATAGAGTTTATGAAGCTGTTAGGCCTCTCCAATTGCACGCACAATTGCACGAGAGGCCTATGTCCAGCAGTGGACTGCCATGGGCTGATGATGATGAAGCTGTTATGGGAATTTAAAAAAAACTTGTATTATTCACAAGGTAGCTCTATTTTATCTTTTGACATTTTTGTGACTTATCATATAATTTTTCAATCAACTTAGTCTCCAAAACAAACAACTAGTCAACAAAACAAAAAAAAATAGTTATATGTAGTTACCTACCTAATGATTAAAGGAAACGGTTAATGTTATTTTCTTTAATTATCCTATTCTTTAATATCTTCCTATGAAACACAAAGAGTAGAAAAAAATATACATACCAATTAGAAAGGTATATAAATATCTATATTTAATATAATAGATATACCTACTGAGCCACTAATTATCTTTAATTAAATACCTATAAATGCCTCCGCCGTATAAATTATAATTTTATAAACAATTATAATTGCGACGCCCTGCAGCGCTAATAATTATTTTATTCTCTTATTGTTTAGTTTTTATTTATTCTCAGTAAATTAATTATTCAAGTTTTTGCATTGAGCTGATTGGCCGCCTTGATATTAATGATCGTAAAATATGGCTAGTGAATATTAATGTACCTAAAATCGGTATAAGTTACGTTCATATAAGGTTAGTGCTCTAGCGACAATCTTCCGTCCTTATCACACTCTTGTAATTAAACTAAAGAGTGACAGAGACAGGTAATTATGACGCCACACCGCAATTTTTTGCAATCTAGGCTCTATGCCGTATTGAAGTGTATTAATTTCTAGATCTTATACTTACAAGTCTGGATTCGACGATCATTTTACACTAGACTCTAGAGAGGGGACTTACTTCCAGATATAGGTAAATGTCATTAGGGACTAGAGTAGGGGACTCTTATTTTCCCGATATAAATGTCATCTTGTTGACATCTTACGGAACGCTTTGGTCCAGGTACATTAAATGTAAATAATACCTAAATATATTGTAAATTGGTCGAGTCTTCCCTTCTGGAAGGCTCCCACTCCTGTGGAGTAATAATAGCCTCCGGCCTAATTACATATGTCACTTAACAGAAAAAAAAAAAATCTTGTTGGTCTAGGGGTCAGAGCCCCTTACTACCCTGATTTCTTTAGATTAACTATATTTTTTCACCAAAAAAACATAATTGATATCTATATACATAATGATATGACGCGTATGAGTGTTACGTTTTCCCATTTAATACATCTACGTTAGTCTGTGTGTATTTTTGTAATTAATTAGAAATGAGTATAAATATTAAAACATCCTTGTCACACGCGAGTTAAAAGCCAGTTATTTTATTCCAATATACCTATATGCAATAATCGCGGAATAGGGTGTTTGACAACATTAAAAATATATCCCAAATTGTGGTCATCATATCAGAAAATAGCATAAATTAACATATTTCACTTTATTTTAAACAAAAAAATGTATATTTTTTGCAGATTACACGAAATAAAATATAATATTTTTTGAAGTCTTATCTGTGACGGTCAACGCTCTGTGAATGGTTAAGATTCTTGCAACGTCACACGCAAGTAAACATTGCTTCCATGACTAAGTCTAGTTCGTAATTCGTGTTGTATCGCTGTTATATTAGATGTTTGAGTGTTTTCTGAAGGAATATTTACTTGATACATTTTATAATATTCGTACCGAATCCCAAAATTTAGGCAAATTTAGTACTGGCTGACAACAGCAACCTACCAAAGATAGATGCATTTATGGTAGCACTTTTCTTTAAAAATTATGCTGATTACTATGCTGCGGAACTTAAAAATGTTAAAACAGCAGTGTAAGTACCCCATACAAATTATTTATTTTGTATTAAGTATTTTGTATTGTATTAAGTTTGGAAGTTTTTTAAGAGCAAATTTTAATAATAATAATAATAATAATAATAATCATTTATTTTCATAATAGGATTTTACAATCACTTTATGACGTCACTGTATGTAATATGAAGCAGATAGGTATATCTTCTACCTACTAAATAGTTACAAAATTACAATATAATAATTACAATACAATTAGTCAATAAACTTAGATAGTTTTTACAATAAAACTTTATGTCCTCCAGATTAAAAAAACTTACACAATAACAATAAAAACATAAAACATACTAATCCCACGCAGTTTTATCATTCATGTAGTCTTGCGTGCTGTAATAAGCTTTAGAAATGAGTTTACGCTTTATGTAATTCTTGAATTTTTTAACAGACAAGTTAGTAATATCGGTTGGAAGCTTATTGTAGAACCTGACACAATTACCCATGAATGATTTCCTAATTTTATGGAGCCGAGTGGTGGGCACCGCGAGTTTATTCTTATTTCTAGTATTAATCTTATGTATGTCACAATTCTTTCTAAAATTAACAATGTTGTTATGTACATACATGATATTTTCATAGATATATTGACAATGTACTGTCATTATATTTATGTCCTTAAACTTATCTCTTAGCGAATCTCCATGTCTCATTTTATAAATCGCACGAATCGCCCTTTTCTGCAGCACAAAAATTGTATTTATTTCTGAAGCACTACCCCATAGTAAGATGCCGTAAGACATAATGCTATGGAAATAACTGAAATACACTAAACGAGCTGTTTTCACGTCTGTTAGTTGACTTATCTTACTGACGGCAAACGCTGCAGAACTAAGCCTACTCGAGAGATTAGCAACATGGGGACCCCATTGGAGTTTCGAATCTAGTGTTATACCTAAAAATACTGTGCTATCAACTAGTTCTAATTCCTCGTCCTTGACAACGATTATAGGTTGCTCTCGCTTTACGTTACTTGTCACAAACTTAACACATTTAGTCTTTTTCCATTTAATAATAAATTATTTACATTGAACCAATTTACTACTTTAGCAATAGCATTGTTTACATCGTTGTATGTTTCTTGCTTTCGTGGAGTTTTAAAAATAAGTGAAGTGTCATCAGCAAATAAAACTATATCATGGTGGGTCTCTACAAGGCAAGCTAGGTCGTTTACGTAGACAAGAAACAGGAAAGGTCCCAATATTGATCCTTGCGGTACACCCATAGAGACCAATGACCCGGGTGATCGCTCTCCATTAACGTTTACCCTCTGTATTCTGCCATTTAAATATGACTTAAATAATTTAAGCGAATTTCTTCGAACACCATAGTGGTGTAGTTTCCTGATCAGTGTTTCATGATTGACACAATCGAAAGCCTTCGATAAATCACAGAATATACCTAAGGCATCCTGTGACTCCTCCCAGGCACTGACAATGTGTTTAATTAACTCGACTCCGGCATCAGATGTCGAGCGACCCCGCGTAAAACCAAATTGTTTGTTATTCATAAGATTGTTAGTATTAAAATGTGTAATTAATTGAGATAAAATAATTTTTTCAAAGATTTTACTAAATGTTGGTAGCACCGATATTGGTCTGAAGTTGGTGGGGTCAGACGTACTGCCCGATTTAAACAAAGGAGTGATTTTGCTATATTTTAATAGATCAGGAAACTCACCGCAATCGACACAGTTATTGAAAACAACGACCAGATCAGGTGCTAGGAATTCTATAAAGGATTTGACAGCATGGACAGAGACTCCCCAGAGGTCACTAGTTTTTTTGACCTTAATTGATTTAAACGCCTTAACTATATCTGAGGTACTAACATGCTTAAACTCAAAGTCCATACTACATTCTGGGACGTTACCTTTTAATAAAGTAAGGGCAATCGATGGCGATGAGTTCAAGCACTTCGTTATGGATAATGGTATATCAGTGAAAAAATTCTCGAATTCTGTGGCTAGTGCTAAGTTTGAATCTATGATTTCGCCATTAATTTTCAATTCTAAATTATTAGTAGTGTGTTTAGATCGTCCAGTTTCCACATTAATCAATTTCCAAGTTGCTTTTATGATATCGGAACTATTTTTAATCTTTTGTCCTAAATAAGTGCGTTTAGCTACAAGACAGTCAATTTTGAATTTCTTTGAATACTGTTTGACGTATTCTTTAAACTCATCACTTGTATTAAACCGCCGTTCCTCATACAAAGCGTACAACTCTTGTCTGCGTTTATGTAAGTCCGCAGTGGCCCACTCACTGAACACTGGTGCACCCCCGACCATGACCGATTTGGAAGTAAATATCGCGTTGTACTGTTCAATGAAAGACGAAAAGAATGAATTGTACATGTCGTTTGGACTCATGTTACAAGATAAAAAAGGTATCGCCCGAACTAAACTTTGTTTCATGCGTTCTACGCGGTCTGTAGTTGTAGGTACAAAAGTAATTCGTGTTTTCGAGATGTTTTTCTCGATTGACTCAAATGCTATCATTTGTCCTAAATGATCTGATTCTAATTTACTAATCACACTTTTAGTAAAAGGGTCAATATCCATAAAAATGTTGTCAATACAGGTTGCACATGTACTAGTTATTCTAGTTGGTTCTTTAAAAATGTGGTTTAAATTAAAAGATTTGAAAATGTTAAGTAATCTGATACTCATTGACGTATTTTCCAGAATATTGACATTGAAATCGCCGCATATAATTAATTTCTTACGCGAAGACGATATCTTAAGTAGAACAGATTCCATTATCCTTTCGAAGAGCTCGAAATCGCTAGCAGGCGGCCTATACACACAAACAATAATAAATTGATCTAATTCCACTGCACTTAATTCTATAGTCCGTTCAATAGACAAGGAAACAATGTCTTTACGTTCTTTAAATTTTATTAGTTTATTTAGTATAATTAGTGACCCACCATGGATTGATGTAAGCCTGGTGAACAAGCTTCCCACCTGATGATTACTAAATTGAGGCATTATTTCATTACTTGTTAACCAATGTTCAGTTATACATAAAATATCAATGTTGCAATTATTTAAAAACAGTTCTATCTCTAAATCTTTGCCTCTAATGCACTGTATGTTTTGATGAACTAGGTGGATAGATTTAACATTTTTGCTGCGTTTTTTACTAAAATTGCTTAAACTTAAATTGCCAGAGTCTGCAGATTCCTTTGTCTTATCACCTAGTTTAAATTATTGGTTTTAATTGGGACCAATTCCAAACTAATATTTGTAGACTGTTCAATAGAAGCAGATTTATGTGCCAAATTCTTGGCAGAAATGTCAAGTAAATAAGCGAGTGACAAAGCTATTTGTTTCTTATAATAATTTGATAGGTAAAATTTACCTGTTTTCCAAATATAGTTATTACTAACATATTTGTTAGAGTCAATTATTTTAAACTTACTACTATATGTACATATATTGTAAAGAGATATATTTAACATAAATCTTGTGTCATTTTCTATCTTACTTAGTTGTTTACAGTAGGGAAATGTAAACATAATAATTTCTCTTACAGGAAGAATATTTAAAGTGTCACAAAATTCTATTAATTTTTTTTTGATCATATTTCCCCTATTTCCTACGAGAATAAGCAGCGTTGTCATTGAATTAAGGCTACTGTCATTCATAATTTTAGTTGAGATATTTTCAAGGCAGTTATAAGGCAAACAATTGCTAATCACACTATGTTTATTTATATAAGAGTTTAGTAGGGTGCCCATATTACTACCAATTTCATCACAGTACATAACGACATTCGGTTTGGGGGCGCTCGGAGTGGTGTGGGAGAAACTGTTATTGCTGTCACACAGATGTGGTTCAAAAGCATCAGTTGACAAATCAGCACTCACTTGCTTGCACAAACACGAGTGCGGATCTGTCAGTGACTCAAACCGCTCAGTATTATATTTCATTTGAGAAATCAAGTCGTCCATAGCTAAAGAGTATTCGCTTATAATTTTTTTCGAACTCTCATTTAAATTCTCCAATGATATAATTGATTCCTCTAAATTTTGAATTTTTAGTTTTAAAATCTGTGTATCAGTTTCATATTTTAAGCTATTATTTTCTAACTGTGAAGAATACATGTCTAGTTTATCTGCTAAATTTACATTTATTTTACAATGTTTGACTTTCTTGAGTAACAATTTGTTTTGTTTTGATAATTTTTGAACTTTTTTAATATACCTCTTTAATTTTATATATTTTTTCAGTTTTTTATCACTGCAGTGTAGTAGCCTAGGTGTGTTAGGTTTGGAGGGCTCTAAAGAAATAAAAGGATTTTCTATCGGAGCAGTAAACAGCTGCGGCTCGGACTCAATGAGTTCTTCGAACAGGCTCTTAGTGTTTGCAGTGTTTTCGGCTTCCGCAGTGTGCTGGGTCTCCTGAAGCGCACAGATCTCTTCGTGGGCATCATGCAGGGCTCTCTCCAGCGAGTCGATTTTCTCTAAGGCTCCCGTGTACTCAGTGCTACACTCAGTAATCCTATTCACTGTTTCCTGAAGCTGGATCCGCTCCAGATTCAAAATATTATAGTCCCTTTCTAATGCACAGAGTTCCTTTTTCAACTTATTTCTACTTTCTAACACTAATAATAGTTCCTTTTCACTGTCCTCCCTCTCATTAAGCAATTGAGTACATAATTGCTTTGAAGTTTTTAATTCTAGTAAGGTGAATTGAAGTTTTTCTATATCTTGCTGACGAGCCGCGGCAGCGGTTGCCCTTCGAGTCATCATTGTGGATATTTTATTTATAAGAATATAAAATTATACTTATTGAAAAATCTGTCACAATATAATTCTCAAAAATACAAATTTTAAGCGACGAAAGTCCAAGTTCCACACACTCACAAATTAGGGTAAAATGCACCTTATAATTATAAGGAGTAAAAGCTGAAACGTGTGCACGATTAATTTGTTCGGGTTAACATCGGTAAGCAAACGCAGTGGAAAGGTCGCGAGAAGAACGACGTAGGCGCCGTGCAAATCGTGGCGCTTATGTGTTTACACCAATCACTTTAAATTTGCAGCAATGACGGTGGATTCACTCACTGTTTTTTTTGTTTCTTTTTGTTCATTTATCTATATTCGACACCAAATTCACCCACAATGTCACTAAGGCACTGCCAAAAACATATCACTATCTAAGACAAGTAGTTACAATCTAAGAAAAGTAATTAATGTACTTAAACTTCATAATTTTGTCCGGAGCAGAATTATACCCTGCTTGCACTCAACGGTCATTAGGTTATGTTGATGAAAATTCCTTTTGTCATGATTTTTGCTTTTGTTTTACAGGTCTGCACGACAATCATAATATGGCGACGAAGCGATTGGTTATGTTCGTGGAATTTGTACAGTTGAGTGTAAGATGTGCCCTAAGCACAAAGTACGAGCCAAAGGATACAATTTTACTATAATTGTAAATGAAAGCGACTGCGAAATTATCAGCTGTCAGTGACATGACTGTGCGGCTTCAGCTGGAGGGTGCAAGCATGCTGTTGCTTTTTTAATGTGGGCCCATCGTCGTTCTGAGGATCCTTCATGCACTTCAGTGGAGTGTTATTGGAAAAAATCTACTTTGTCTAGAGTAGGGACTACTCTAAAATAAGTATATCAAATTTTTCCTATTTTATATCAGAACACCAGTGTGTAATAATTAAATAAAAAATAATTTCGAGCTTTATTATTTCTTTTATTTTACATTATTTAAGGGTATTATCAGTGTAGCTTCTAAAGAAGAGAACTTTAGTTGCTGCACTTACAATTTACATATAAAATAGGTGGCTGATTTTATACATACAATAAATACTCTTATTAGAAGGCACAAAGTTGTGTTAAATAGAGAATTCTGCAAATTTGTAAGGGTACTTGCAATGATGATGACATGATCAAGAACACAAAGTATGTTAGTATTCATCACTGAATGTTGCTTAAGCATATGAATTTCTCTTACACGCCTTTGGTGTGCAGGATATTAAATACTTTGAAGTATTCCCTTTTTTGTACTCCGACCATGTCAGTGCCTGATGAACAGCTTTTGAAGGTTTTTGTATGTCAATTTCCAAACAATCTATAATACAGCTTGCGATCCTCTTGACAGTGAAATTGAGTTGGCACAGCCTCATCTGTGAGAAATATCTTCTGACTGAAGCCCATTTTGTACTTCATGTAGTCAATTGTGTCTTTTTCCATCTGAAATTGAATAGAGTGAAGTGTACAATGTAGCGTTTAAAATTAAGGATCTTCTAAGAAATCTAAGTCCACATTTTAGAGGTTAGAAATGAAAGATGTTATTTTGTTTTATCCATTACAGATATTTTACTATCTGCTATCTGGTATACTGTATAAAGTTAAGTGATACTTACATCAAAGTGATCTTCGCACATCAAGACATTTTGAGTGTGGTTGAATGGCATTTGGATCTCTTCGAGCTAGTTGTAGAAACATTTTTCGCCTTTTGCGATTGGTTGGTACAGAAATAAACACTTTCTCTGGACTTTTTATCGAAGTATTTGTACATTGTGGCACTACACACCACTTATAGACCATTGTATTCAATAAATTTGAAGAAAGTCGATGAAATGTACTGATTCACAAATGTTATTAACTCTGTTTACTTGTATGTGACGTCACGCCTGTCACGAGACCGGCGCCATTACAGAAACAGCGTTTTTGCCGGGGTTCTCGCAATTTAAACTTAAATATTGATTTTTACTCATAATACAGATGATTTCCCGGAAATATTAATGAAATAAGCTTATTATGCTATAAAGAATAATTTAAAACGATTATTAAAAAATAGTCAAAAACCCTATTAAAACGTCACCATTAAACATTAAAACTAATTATAGTTAAGCAAGTAAAAACCAGTTATTTTAAATCAATATAATATAACTATTATAATTATGTGATAACTGCGAAAGCATCAGAAATTATTAAGTTGTCTAAAGTTCTGTAATTTCTGATGCCTTCGCGGTTATTATACAATGGAATGAAACAACTTTAGACGATAATAATTTCTGATGCCTTCGCGGTTATTACACATTGGAATGAAACAACTGTTAACGGATTTAACTCGCGTATTTTTATTTTATTTTAAAGCTAAAGTGTTACTTTAGCGTTAGACTATTGTCAGCTCAGTCGTGCTACGATTATGGAAACTGTAAAGAATCCGAAACGTCAGCTAATAAAATAAAATAAAAATACGCTAGTTAAATCCGTTAACAGTTGTTTCATTCCAACTTTAGACGAATTTAACTCGCGTATTTTATTTTATTCGGAGCCTTTACATATTCCATAATCGTAGCAAGACTGAGCTGACAATAGTCTAACATGAAACGTCAGCCATAAAATAAAATACGCGAGTTCAATCCGTCTAAGAAACTTTAGACTATAGTGATATAGTCAATGAAACGACTTTAGACTCTACAGTTGTTTTATTCCTTTGACTAAAGTCCGTTTTCCCCAGCGTTGCCAACTCCTAGAAATTCGAGTCGCTAAACTCAAAGTCAAAAGTCGCCAGAAAGTCGCTAAAACTAAAACATAACCATAAAAAGTTCGGGGACCCCCCCCCCCCCCCCATAATGATATACCTACAAATGGAACTTCAATTAAGTAAATAAAGTTTGAATTTGGTGCGCTATCGCGTTTGTCGTTTTCGATATTAAGTATCTCTTGGGTATTGAATAATTCCGTGTCGATTTCATAAAAAATGTATCTATTATTGGCTCTAGAACTGTTTTAATTTGTACTCCAAAAGTCGGCAGATAAGTCGCTAAACTATTTTTGTCGTCAAAACTTTTTTTTGGTCGCTAAGCCTTAAGCAAAAGTCGCTAGTTCTAGCGACAAAATCGCTAAATTGGCAACACTGGTTTTCCCTTTCTCACTGTTAGTTATTTTACCCCATAGAACCGGAAAATCCATTACCCCGGGGTGCGGTGGAGAAAATTTGTAAATGGCTTGTTATTGCCCCGGGGGGAGGGGCAGACCATTATTTAGCCATTGGATTGAATGCAAGCCACTTTATGAGGTGTTTTGTTTATAATATTTATAAATGACTAGCTTCTACCCGCGACTTAGTCCGCGCGGAACTCCTCCTTTTTTGCAGTCGGATAAAAAGTAGCCTATGTCCTTTCTCAGGCTCCAGACTTTCTTTGTACCAAATTTCATTTAAATCGGTTCAGTAGTTTTAGCGTGAAAGCGTAACAGACAGACAGACAGAGTTACTTTCGCATTTATAATATTAGTATGGATATTAGTATGGATTTTAGACGGCAGTTGATATTGTTTGCAGGTAGAGTGCCTAACTTTATAGGCTTTAATGTAGAGATAAATAAGGGTGTATATTCCATACAGGCTCTATGTAGTGTCTATCGAATGAACCCTTACACGGTAGGTACTAGGTATAAGGAGGCCTTCAATAAAAATCACTTTTAGCTACTACAGGTATCTTCTTACTTCAGGTATCTTCTTACTTCAATCATCCGACGCATAATTATAAATCCTTTTGTTTAATAGCATCCCGTAGGAATTATTTTTAAAATATAAGAACATTTTTAAACTTCTTTTGCTGCCAGCATCTTCACTGAATTCTTCCTTTTTTTTTCAATTCAATCCTCTACAGTACAATATGCCAATGCGACCAAGATTTTTTTGACAGATTTTCTTTTTTATCTGTGTCTCAAAAAAAATTAATAGATGATTCAAATACATTTTATTCTTTGCAAAACATAAACTTTCCTGAGCTTTTCCTTCCAGTCTCACATAATAGAGAAGTGTTCGAATTTCCCAAAGACAATTTTAGTAAACGAGAGCATGGCATAGACTTACAAATCTATATTATTAGTCATCACAAAGGACTAATCCCGTTCACACAGTTATTTAAACCAACCTAATAACTGAAAAATCCCTGCTCTGAAGGGTGGACCAGAACAAAATTATAGTAAGCACCTATAATACGAAGTCGTCACCCTTATCCACGTAAGAATAAAGTCTATAATCAACTTGCACGTATGTATTTTTGAAAGCTGTAGTAATACAAACTTATATTTGCGTGCGGTGAAATTAGTAAGAGCTAGAGTTGGTAAGATTTAACGGCGATACCAAAGTAAGCAACGTGACTTTTTAATTTTGTAATCGAATAAACAGATTATAGGGTGTCTATTTAATACGCAACAAGGGGAATAATTGTTATATTGTAAAGGTTTTTGGTTTAACATTTGCTGTGACAGTTTGTTGCAGTTCAAATGAAACTAATTACATAGGTATACCTAGGTATTAAATTCCAAAAAAGGAATTAAAATAACCTATTAAGTAAGTACCTACCTACCAACAGCAGAGTTTATGCTGACGTGACTCTTTTCATATGAAAACTATGAATGACAACATAAAATCAATATAGGTACTGTGTTTCATTACAACTTTGACTTAGTTCAAAATGGGTCGGTCTAGTAGGTACATATCGCACACCTAGATCTAAAGGGATCTAACTCAAAAACCGGAAGATTTGAGTTATGCACACCATCGGATTCCAGCAAAACCCACCTACACTAAAACAAATTTCAGCTAATAGGTATAACTTTGCTAGCTTTATTATAAAAAGTTTACATTTATACGGAAAACTCATACATGCATATGGATAGGTTAACCAGTCGCCTCTCCTGAAAAAGTATTTTTTTTGAGTTAGCTCTCTTTAGATCTAGGTGTGCGATATATTCAGGTGCAAGTAGGTAATTTGCTTGTATTCTTTTGTAAATATAAAAGAATAAAGTAGCAGGAATTTCTTACTCTACTATCTTATAGTACTTACTTCTCACAGTATTGTACCCAAGACCACAAAAATAATTTAAACAATGAAAACCAGTAAGTGAACTCCACCAGAACAAATTAAAAATTTATTTCGCCGTTTCCATTCTACTATAAACAATAAATAAATAAATCCGAATTTATCACGCCATATTTCAAAACCAAAAACCGGTAGCCAAAGCAAATCGTATTCAAAACCACTTGAAAGTAAAGTGCCCTTATCTGTAAAATCCATTGTTTATTGAATAAACAACAAACAGACAAAACCGACTTACGCCTCTCATAGCACGCGCCGGATCACAAAAGACCGTAACCAGTGAAACTTGACACCCAATGTCTAAGATTATGTAACGGTTTCACATCTAACCTAAACTGGTCGTTCTTACGGCTATTGTCAAAAGACCTCTGGCTACATTTCCCTCGGTTAAGGAGGAGGTTCATGTCATATTAGCCGTACCAAGCATTATAAAAACTGCTCTAAATTTTCTTTCAACTTCGTGCAAGAGATGAGAGTTGTTTCAGCCAATTTATTCTGAGCCGCTAAACAGAACAAAGTATAAGCAAAACAAGGTGTTTTGTTCATGACAATACAACAAAAGCTTTCTTTATACAACAGTCATTACGTTGGTCAGTTTGCGGTTGACAGCTGATGTCCATTTTTTGCACAAACTTCGTGTTTACATACAATTTTTCCTAACCTCAAAAGCGCGGGAAATCTGACAGCTGTCAAGACCATAAAGTATTTTTTTTTGCCGGAACGCGCCACATCATTGTAATTTCTGACCGCTTGTACTTACATTTGTTGTATTTTATTTTGTTCGAATTTGTGTGAACACGTGTTTAAAAATAAACAACTGAAGCCAGGTGTTAGTAATAAATTGTTTGGTTTATCTAACGCGTTGCCGTTACCTTTCTTCAGTACAAATGCATGTACCCGCGTAGGTACACCTACTGCAATTTAAAAAAATTAGTTCAACCTTATTACGTAGGTACCACTAACTATATTTTATATATCTTAGGTAAATCTCCCTTATACATTTATTGCATTGTAGCTAATTGAGTTCTAAAACAGTGTTAAAAATATCATACTTTATATATTTATTGACTGTGTAAATTTACACCGAGTTAAGTAGGTATATTTATCACATGAACTATAATATTTTTATATACCTATGCTCTCTACATACTAGGTCGGTAGGTATCATGCAAAGTTCAAGCCGGTAACATGCAAATAAGTACGAATCCACAGACAAACTCATTGTTGAAATTTGATAAGTTACCGACACTACCCCCCAATGACATTTATAAAGACCATAGACATAAAAGATCCCAAAAACGCCCTTAAATAAAATCAAAATTTCCTGTACCGTAACTTTAACAAAGGAAACGTACAAGGTACAAAACCTTTTTCTCGACGCTTCAACGCGCAAGTCACTCTAGTTTGTCTTTGAAAAAAAAATGGCCGACACCGACCGTCAATATGTCAGTTGCTCACAAAAGTGGCAATTAATGTCAAAATATTTTCAAAATACGCAGGGGGTTTCACTTTGGCATACACCGACGATTTTGGTGGCCAGTACCTGTGGCCATTTTTAATTTGTTGCTATAAATAATTTTGATATTTACGTAATGTGGACATTTTATGTGGTCAAAACTTGCTCTGAGACTGAAAAAATGACGTTACGTAAAGTATCTAATTATGTTCATCCAATTTGTGTGTACCTACTTATTTTTAATTTTTTATTGCAAAATAAGGTAATTTACGTTATTTTTCATACCCAACTAACTATTATTTATTTGATTTTAATAGTATTAATTAATATTTTTAGTAGTAATTATAGTAAAGATAAAAAATAATGAGTTAAAAGGAATATTTTGTAAGTAAGTCTCGAACAATACGGTAATATTTTTAGTGGCCTAATTACTTCTAACTCATTATTCACTTTATTATTTTAGTGTTATGAAAATTTATTAACACAAAACATGATAAGTACATTTTATAATAAGAAAATACCTATTATGATTTTTCAACACATTCACTTACCTACCACTATTACTATTCGTACCATAGACTATAACATAAAAAAAATTGACCACACCATAGCGCAAAGGCAAAGTCAAATGGCCGTTTCTTTTGCGAGTTGCGACACCGCGATTTTTTTTTAACGCAGTGGGAGACTTCAGGTGTCTCTTTCAAAATGCCGCACGTTACGTTGACAATTCCACTTTGAATGAATTTAAAAGTTAGTATTATTTCCGGCATTTATGACTTGGAAAAAATAGAAAAGAAAAAATGTAGTAACGTAAATCACCCACATAGGTACGTAAAATAAATATCAAATTATATTTGAATTTAGATATAATCATAATTGTATGTAGGTAAGGACATATATATAAATTAATATGAGAGGTAAGTGAAGTCCATATCGTTAAATAACAACTTTACATAATATTATTAGCTATGTCAAATTATATTATAATTCACCCGGGTGTTCTTCCCCAGAGAAAATTTGCAATGCAATATTTTATCAACTTCACACATAAGTTTGATACCCAAGCTAGCTATCATTCATACAGTTATTAAGCTGATCCCAAGTCATTACTATTGAAACCATAATTTATTCAAATAATACAACTGCAAAACAGATAACAAATAGCCATATTGGATCAATTTATCTAAACAAAAATCTTAATCGCTAATTTCAATGCAAACACACAGAAACAATTTATACAAAACATCTAGCTACTCAACCGAAACAACTAAAAACCGGATGTAATAAAGTAGCATTATGGTTAAAAAAACAACCAACTTCCGTTAGTATAACATTGTGACAAGAATAGAAATGTTCGAATTAAAAACATCAAAATCGGATTGGGTGTAAGGCAACCCTAGTTTGGGTAATAAAAAAATAAAAGATTTAAACCCTTTATCTATGGTAGCAGCGGCGCCAAATGTCACAGTGACATTTAAAACAAAATGGCGTGATTAATTTTGTTTGTTTGGAGTTCAGTTCGTGATTTTGATCGAATTTGATTTGAGGATTAGGTACTTACTTATTACTCTTACATAGAATTGAACTTTTCGTTAGTGTTTTAATATCTAAGATAGGTAACACCATAGGTATAATTAGGTATCATATTATGTATAAGGACCTATATAATAATATATCGTTATAAGACGCGCGGATAAAACCAAAGTGAAGTAGGTAGGTGCAGTTTTTGTTTAAAACATAATATAAATAACTATTTAAAGACAAAAATTTCATTAATTTCATTTCTTGCCAATTACTCGCTTGCACAAATTTCATTATACCCAAATATTTTTCCGAGAACAAATTTGAACGTTAAAAAATTTAGATCCACATGCTTTCAATTAACCAGCAAATAAAAAGGCAGTAAAATAACCGAATTATATCGATAAAATTTTTAATAAAAACTTCATAGAATTCTGCTAACATAAAGAAAATCTGATCCAATTTACAAGGAATGCGAAATAAATGAATTAAATAAAATTGGCATTCGCGTGCGTGCTTGGGCGACTCCCGCGCATATTTGCGTCGTGTGTGGCCCGCTTTAGCGCCTTGCGCGTTTAATGCAATCAGATTAGCGGTTTATAATCGGGGAGAGAGGGAGGGAATATAGTTTACGACACCAGTGCGGAAAGAGAGGCATTACCTACCTATACAGTGCCCACATATCGGAAATGAGGAAAGTTAACTAGGAGATAATAATATGGGTTCTCATACTAGCCAAGTTAATTAGACTAAAAAATTAACAAATAATTCTACACAAACGTCTTTCAATACCTATCAGGTATCAGTGTTCAATAATATTATAATGGTAATGACATGAGAGCTTTTAACACCTATTGTTTTTTATTTGAAGAAATCTGTAAAAAACGTGCTTTCTAAATTTAATAAGCAAATTAATTTCAGTAGTTAACAAAACAACATTTTCCTTAATGTCCCTTAACAGATTAAAAATTAGATGGCAACATAAGCAAGAAAAACTAAAAAGGTAGCCCATGTCCACCTAATCGAGACTTAGACCGAAATTAATTTAATCGAATTATCTGTTCCAAACAACGCGGCAAGTGACGTTTTTAAAAATAGCTGCAATTAAAGTTCAAGCAAAAAAGATTTTGAATTCCGAAAGAGCGTTTTAAACAATGGCCCATTAAGAGACCATAGATAAGTATCTAGACGACACAATTGTTTCCTTTTTTGAATTTGTATTTCTCGGTCCGTATTTTGGTGACGAAAAAATTGTTGGCGCCAAATTGTTAGCGGCCTGAGCTTTTGTGTAATTGATTCTCTTTGTTCAGTAAAATAAAAGGCAAAAATAAAATCTAAATTATCTAGGTATTATACGAGGCAAGTAGGTGGTGCTCTCTTGTTAATTAATTTTTATGTTCTATGTAAATAAAATCAGTAAATTTATATATTTCATTACCTATTCTAATTTTGAATGCGTACCATCTCATACGGTTTTATTTTTCTACCTGACCATAGAGATCATAAACTAATGTTGTGACGTAAAAAGTAAAAACACCCATTGTCGGCCATCTTTGAATGGCGATTGTTCCCCAAATTCCAATTACGCGGAACGGTTTTCGGGGAAACATTTTTTTCCTAATTTTGGAGTGTTCCCTAAAATTTTGTTGCTTACACTTGCCCTGATTTACCTTAGGGAGTCTTTTAGCAAGTTTTAAATGAGCACTGCTATTCAGGTGCAAATAGTCACATGAATCTTGTAGGTATTTGTGTCACTATTTGCTCCCTATGTTGGTAGTAATACCTATGACTCTAAACCATATTACTTATTATGCATCTTCAATGACTTAAGAGTTCAAGGGGTGAAAGCCTCCTCTCAGGACGCTCGCCACCCGTCCGGTTTTGCAGTAAAGGCCCATTAGCTGGCCAACTGCGCTTCAGTATTAAATTCGAAAAAAAGACTTAAGAGTCATAATACCCACTACCAACCAGATAGTAATAGTTATGAATCTAAGGAAACAAACAGTCATAATAGTCATAAAAGATTCATATGACTATTTGCTTCCGAATAGCGGTCCAGTCTAGCTATTATTACCTACCTACCTACATTCCACCTCTATAATAGTTTTTAGTAGTCAGTGAAAGATTAGGTACTTTAGGTGGTTTGTTTGTAACTTCATATAGAATAACTTTATTATGTAAAAAAGTTGATTAAGCGAACACCCTAAAATCCGAGCTTACAATTAAACCGATCTATATACTATACTTAAATAAAAGACGCCACCAAAGTATATAGCCCACATAGCCCACATTACCAGTTCGGAATCTTTTTAAGATCTCTTTACTAAAAACCTTTTTTAAAAAAAAGAGAAGGCGATGAAAAATCGCGGCGATACGATGCCCTACCGGATTTAGAAATCAGAGTTGGGAACAATGCGATGGCTGGAGACTTCCGTCTTTGTCGTCTCTCACGAAGAAACTTTAGTTTTTTCCAAGTTCCTAGTTAGTGGTCTACCAGTACAATATAAAGTTAAATAACCATGGGTTTAAAATTTATTTTGTGATGTAATTAAGTTAGTTAATCTTTAATATTGTTATGAAAAAAGTTCCGATTTAAGTTAATTATCAATTAGTACGAATAATTCTACCCTAACCAATAATAATTAAGAAAAGCTTTAGCTAGTCAAAAAAATATATATTTTTTTCGACTCTATTGTTTTCCGACAAACATACTATATTGCCGCCGAATACCATTTAGTTTTCAAAAAAAAACTTCGAATTCAAATCTCCCGCTCTGTACATAAATTTGAGCAGGCATTCGGTTTTTACCTAAATCAACCTCTGCATCGTATGAAATTAAACCTTATTCCCTACACTCTAAAATTAAAACTATTTTGTGTTCGACAAGGAATTTGTTACAGTTTTGTTTTCCGTACGGCGTACTTTAATTTAAGAAGACTGCTGTAGTTTCGATAAAGTGCTTACAGACTTTTTCTCTCCGTTTCTTTAAATGTTTTTTTTTACTTAATTTATTCGTCTCGCTCGTAATGTTGGTACCGCGAAATGACTGTTGTTTTGCACTTTGTTTGAAATTGAGTATATTTTAAACCTTTTTTATGGAATTCTGATAATTGACTTGGCTTTATATTTATATTGGGATATCGTTAAATTTGTGAAATTATTTCAGTTACTTATAATAATTGCACCGATAAGTTTTGACAAAAGTATGAGATAAAAATAATTGTCTACCTGTAATATTAAGATTTTTTAAACCTTTTTAAATTAAAGATAGGTTTTAATTACGTACTTATTGGATTAAAATATTTAGGGTCCAGTATTGTACAATTTACCAATTCACAGCTGTTGGGAAGCTACACTATTATAATTCTCGAGTGACAGGCTATAGAATATTTTGAAAATAATTAGGGATCCATACGAACCGGGGCGAACCACTAGTTATACATCATAAGATGTTTATTGCTTAATAAATACATAGTCACATAGGTCGGTAGGTACTTTTTATTCTTATCGATGTGTAACTACTTGTCTAGGAGCTGTGAGCTTCGGTTCTCAGTTTCTCACGAAATTCCGTCAGATTAATAAAAAAAAATACTAAGTACCTGAATAAACTTTTTTACAAGCTCAACCGTTTTATAAGGGTCACACGGTCAGACACAATTTAATGAGTTTCCTATACGAATAATAAAAACATTTACGACGTCTATCAAGATTGTCCTTAAGTTGCCTAATTTGAATTTCTACTTGTTTACTGGAAGTGGTTTTTACGAGTTTAATTTCTAATATATCTATTTGATTTAATATATTATCTTATTATAAAAAAACCGTGAAGAACCTACCTGCCTATTGAGTATATTTACCTACCTATTACTTATATTCTAGAATGCTTATTTGTTTTATATTCTAGAAAATAAGTAACTTATTAAGCATAAGTAGGTGTAACTATAAAATTATCTAAGTGGGGTAGGCAGTAGGTACCTTCCTATAGTTATTTCTATTAGTCAATATATAATTATAGAGTTCTGGATGTCTCTAATGTATTTATTTTCTAATTAAAACTAGGTAAGTAAGTATGCACAATACCTAACTGTAAAATTAACTTCGTTTCTGTTGGATTTAGCTAAGATTTTTATTGAAATAAAATAGTGTTTACTGATGTAAGGCAAAAATACTATAATTAGAACATATATAAATTTTATATTAACGTTATATACTTTTTTGAATTGCCAGTATTAAAACTACATATCACAATAGTTTCCTACTATCTGTAATGTTATGTTGTGTGATGTTAACTTTATTGTTAACTTTATTAATAAATATTTCTTCTTCATTTCTTCATCTCCATGGATTGTTTTCAAACTTTTTCTGAGCCGTTTCCCCCACTGAGAATAACCTTGTATATTTTGTAATACGTTTCACCGCGGGCTCCAAAATATAATATAAATCAAAGAAAGGCATTAAACATACACGATACACGCGCGGCGATGTGTGCGTGACGGGATCATCACACGAGGAACTACAGGGTGAGCTGACTAGTGTAGCGGGGGTACCTAATCAAATATTAAGTGATGACTATTGGTTTATATGATACTAGCGGTTCGCCCCGGCTTCGCACGGATCCCTAATTTTTTTCAAAATATTATATAGTCACTCAGGGTGAACATAGCTTCCCAACAGTGAAAGAATTAGTTTTTGAGCCCTATTCATTACAAAACAAACAAACTTTTCCTCTTTATTATAGTAAGTATAGATGGATAGGCAATGTGAGGACGACATCAAAATGTCTGCTGGCCCAAGGTGGAGACGAGTTGCTTAGGACAGACCACAGTGGAAATTGTTAGAGGAGGCCTATGCCAAGAGGCACACTGAGACTAAAGACATTTTATAAGACACGGCTTCGCACGTGTCCCTATTTTTTTTTTCAAAATATTCTATAGCTTATGTTACTCGTGGATACTGTAGCTTTCGAATGGTGAAAGATTTTTTTAAAAACGGTCCAGTAGTTTTTGAGCTTATTCATTACAAACAAACAAAGTTTTCCACTTTATAATATGTATTAGTATAGATTACTATAGATGAATGTATACCTATATCACACCTAATCTCAGAATAAATGGCTTAAATAAATAAATAAGTAGATAGGCAATAGACTTCGTATGTTTACCATCACTGAAATTGATTCAATATTTTTATTTACCTACTCTTTATTATATAACAAAATTTTAATGTACAAAAGGTGGATTTAATGGGAGGTGTAATAGTAGGTAGGTACTTATTATCCAATAGTACCTAAGTACTTAATTTATTTGTGAAGTACCTACAATTAAACGTGTTAATAGGAAATTTCTTATTTTACGAGGACACATCAATAAACGTTGCCTAATAAAATAAGAATTAATTAATTGATAACCGTTATTTTAGTAATAGGTAGGTATATTAATTAATTTTACTCTTAGTTAACTAAGTAGGTACCTATATTAGGTACCTAAGTACTTATTAGGTTTAGTCACTTATGAGATTTATGGCACTTAGTTACCTCTCCTTAATGTCTAAATTAACTGCTAAATATCTATTTTAATTTACACAATAGGTATACATACCTATATTAGGTAAGTACCTAATATTCGATACCTATGAGATAAATATAGGTTCATACCTACTTAGATAAACAAAGGCAAGGAAGGGATATGTATTGGGAAATCGTTACTTGCTATCGATTCAAAAACTTATTTACCAAAAGGTTCCCATTCCCAAGCCAAAAAAAATAAATTAGAAACACCATGTACCAACATAGAAAAACAATAATCACCAAACGAACGCCGCCCATACACTTCAACTTTAAAAAAACATCTCCCGTCCTTGTCTAACACCTTCTAATAACCTGACCCTCTCACTCGCACCCAAAATGGATGGCCGAAAAAGAAATTAATAACTCAGAGGGCCATTTTAAACTGATCCACGTTTTCTTGTCTAAATGCACGGTAGATGGATCTAGATAAAATGGTTCTTTAGGTTATCCTAGGTTCACAGAATACATATAATTTACTCGTGGCTGTAAAATAATAATTATCTCGGTTTGAATTTATTTTTTGTCAATCAGTAGGGTTAGTATGGCTTTGGAAAAAATTGGGACTAATTATGTGAGAGTTTTTTCTATGTAGGTGAAACCTTAAACACGCACTTGTTTGCTGTACAGTCCACATACTAAAGTAATACTAATTATTTTGATTAGTAAGTAGGTAAATTAACTTTCTTCTCATAGATCTGATAGGATGTAGGAGATTTTAATGATGTGTTGCTGAAAAAAAAGAGCCTACTTACTTGCTCACAAAGTCCTAAATTAAAACAAACAACCACCGCAATGATTACCTAAGTATCGAAGTTTCTAGTAGGTACCTACCTACTTCATATAAGTAGGTAAGCTTGTTATTTTTTGCAGATTGGAGTGAAACGGTAAGATTTAAGGGCTATAGAGAAGAAGGTAATTTCTTCATTAACCCTAAAATAAATATTCTTAAATTTGGTCACCCTACTGTCAAATCGGTCGGCCATATTGCTTAACGACTGGCCGCAGGATGACTCTATATCATCTGTGGCGCGATCTATATTATCTATGCCCCAAACTCATCTATATTGTCTATGCCACAAATGGACTCCCGTCCCGGGGCCATTACTATGAACACAATTTTGATTGTTTTTTTTTTTAGTTTTCTTCGGGCTTGATTTTGAACTTTGATGAGAATGGTTGAAGGAAATACTTTTTGTTTGAAACCTTTAATTAATATATTCGAAGGGGCGTTAAGATTTTTAAAAAATAAGTTTTCGTCATTAATTAGTAGGTAGGTACTGACAAAAACTTTATTTTTGGAAATTATAAAGACAGAGTACTTATGAGTTAGACGCTTATAACGGTTTTCAAAATATTCTCAAAAAAATCGGAGAAATCTTTTTCCACTTCTGATAATTGCATTGTTGGTAGACAGATACGAGTTACTCTACTACATATTTCGAAATACGGATCGCTAAATCCACTGTATTATAGGTAAGTAAGTAGATATTCCGACTATCTGTTTTGTAATACGACGGTTCACTTCGGTAACGTCTGATCGGATTGTCATTGCAATACATTTTTCAATAATTAATGAGAAAATATCAAAAAAAAAAACGGTTGGGTTAGGTTAAAACTGAAACAATTTGGCTAATCGTTGAACCGCCGTACCTGGTCTACTTCAAAACGGCCGTCTTGTAAATCGGCTAGCCATAATGTGATAGGGCGGATAATTTTACGATCCGGCTGCGACATAATATACAATATATATGTAGGTAGGTGTATTCGCATTTGCATAAGGGAATAACACAGAAAAAGAACATAATATTACTTTTTGTGTAGGTACTTACCTATTTAACCTGTTTAATTATCTTTTAGTTTATTTTGTATCTATCGGTTAAAAAAAATAGCAAAAACACCAAATTAATGCTCAGATACATTACCTGCAGCGTTAATATGGCAAAATCCATTTAAATTCCCACGAAAAAAAATCAATTAACCATTGACAAACCTTCAAAACATTTTGACTCCAATTCAAAACAAAATTTACGACTTTCGGTAACTTTGTAGATTTTTAACAAAAAAATTTTTTTTTTCTTGAATCAAAATTACCTTAACTTTACTATAATATATCACGGCGGTGTTTTTACATGTGGGTGGTCTTAGCGCCAAGTGACACAACCAACAAAGAGGTTTTTTCTGGGTTTACGTAAAATATGGCCCGTTTTGACTTGTGCCGCTTTCGCGTTGGGCGTTTTATTGTGTGTTTAGTGAATTTGGAAATTTCTTTATCAGATCCTGTGCCCGTTATTTAGGCTGTTTATTGAAAGGTTCTAATCATTTTTTTATCACTTCTTGTCTTTACAGCCTGGCGAAACCTGCAAAAGTATTTGGTACACGGGCAGTCTTCTTGGCTCTAACTTTTCTTAAGAAAACATTAGTTTATATTTACTTATTTTATAATGTTGATATCTATTAACGAGTGCACTATAGACGGGCTATAGAGCAGGGTACTAATTTATTTATTCTTTCCTCTTCGACCACAAAATGATTGTTTACAAAAATAGGTCACCTTCTGTCCACTTATAATACAATTTTTCATATTAATATTTGATATTTTTGGTCACTTCCGCGGACAGTCCTGCGGTCCGCCATATGTCGTCCGGTAATTTTGAAAAAATCCTTAATGAGCACGTTATTTCTTGGACAATTGTGGTGACCCGACTTCGAAGAATGCTCGTTTTGGAGATCCTTGTAAAAATAAATAATCTCTCTTTGATCATATTTGTAATGACTGCTATCAGAACCGAAAGATGAAAAATCTATAGATAGGTAGATAGGTACCATTTGTTCAAGCCCTTTAAATTCATAAATTATTAATATTTCATTATATAAAATACACAGTTACACCTAAGCATGTAATGCACCTTCTCTCCGCTTATTATTTTGGATTCAATTTAAGTAGGTACTTATGTTCAATTAATATCTGAAGAATAAGAAAAGACAATTTTTAAACATATTTAGTTATACAGTTGGTCATTTTTTATAATCAAGAAGTACAGAGTTAGACAAAAAGCACGGTAGGTATAGAGAGAAATTCAAATATAACAGCACCAAAAAGGCGACCAGCTCTGGTTAATTCTGCGACCTAAGTAGATATAGATCTAATAGGTATTTAGTGACACAGCTGAAACCGAGCTGCAGGTCCTTACGTGGATAAATAGATTCCAATGTGTAATATCCGCGAAGGCATCAGAAATGATTAGATAATATTGTTACCATGACATTGCAATGAGCTAACCAATCTAGATGATTATTGTAGGTGCCTACCCTTCTTCAAGCGGTAAATTGTAAAACAAATACGAATTATCGTATTTTAAAAATATGACCTACTTTCCAATCTTGACCACTTCCTTTAAAAATGACCAAATATTATTATTTTGCCAAATTGCATGCTTTCTCTTTTGTCAATAATTTAATACTTGTAGGAATATCGGCGGTCATTTAAAAGGCAAAATGGTCGATTGTAGGTTTTATGCTTTTAATGTTATGGTGTTTTGTGGTTGATACAGACGGACAAACAACATGGTATTTGCGTGTATTTAGTGTTGCAGATTGGATTGCGAGTAGGTTGTTAAGTATTTGTAACAAAATATTGTTTGCTGAAAACATACTGAATAAGCCCAAACACGATATGCCTATGATCATCCAACTTCGAGATCCATAGTAGTCTTCAGGATTCATCATCAACACTACCATCATCATATTCTGTTTAGAAAGTGCTCGTCATACCGAGTCGAATGAGCCTAAACATGATATGCTTATGTTCATCCATCTTTGAGATCCATTTTTTGGGTAGCTTAAAAGTGTCTGACAAAAGTTCTGGTCAATCTCAAGTGTCTGACACTTATATCCATTACTTTAAAATAATATTCTACATGATATATATAAAAATGAGCCATGAGAAAATAAGTAAGATAACTCTTATTTTTAGTCACCTTCCTCACCTGGTACCAGCCCTGGTGTCACTCTGACAGTTTTCACAAGCCCGTAGATATTCAAGGCACTCTAGACGCTACTGAAATCTTAAGGTTTCATTCGTCAGAAAATAAGTTACGTCAGATCGCTCTGGGATCTTGGACCATAAATATAGTGTTATTTATGACATCTAGTGGCGAGTGGCCGAATTAAACTCTTTGCTTTTATCGCCATCTAGTGGCGAGTAGTCAAATTAGAACACAGTAGATTTAACGTATACACAAAACAACCAAAGAAACGTTTGAACTAGTTATGTACTGTCGACATAGATGGCGCTGTTATAGTATGATTAGCGCCATCTAGTCAAAAATGGTTGAACTATTTACCTAGGCATGTTAGTAATAAGTTTAAAGTTTATATTAGACACTAATAGATGGCTCTATTCAAAAAAACAGTTCTTTTACCATATACTACGATACCGATGATTTAATTGAATTTTTAATTGGACCTTTATAAATCGTTGAAAACTTTATCCAAAAGTAAGTTTTCAAGAAAGGGATTAAATTAAAATTGAGTCTAAGTAAAACTACCTTGATGCATATAACACAAAATATATTTCTTAAAAGCTAAATAATTACAGTATTTATTCAAGCTATGTTTTCCACCCTTCGCCGAAAACGAGCCGCACATTCTTCGTTTACATAATCCACAACTTTCAAGCGCTTGATAACAATCAATTACTATTGTGGGCCAATATAACTAATATTTAAAATACGTTTTTGATAACGCAAATCTTCAAAAACAATTAGTTATAACGGAAAAATTCAAAACTGTTATAATAACAGTACCTAATAATAATTTTACTTTTATTTAAACTATAAAATAATTATTTAATGCCAATTATTTGTTTTTTTCCAAACGGCCCTGCAAGGTGCCAGACATTTGGGACAGGCGTGGCTCGGCCTAGATTGATTTGACTAAAGAAATGTCACAAATAAACACAGTTACACATACTCAGATAGAATAGGTACATAATTCAAATAGCACAGTAATTCTTATAAAAGTTATACTTTTCATATATATATTTCAAATTGACAAATTCACGACAGTGCTTAAGCTTTACTTATTTACATAATTTGCCAAAACAAAATGGAATGTCAATATTTCTTTACAGCGACATTTTTTTTATAAAATACGTAATTTGGAATATAACATTTTTTACATCGCTTATATTATTTTACACATAAAATATCTAAATCAGAAATATTTATACATAATTTTCATTCTATCCGTGGCCATTTCAGCGTGTAATTTTTGATATAATAATATAGTGAATAAGCTTAAATGACGTAGCTAGATTCATGAAGACTTTGTTAAGTTTTGTCTGTCCATTTGCTTAAAAAATAATGGGCTTATTAAGCCCATAAAGAATCAATAACAAGACATTACTTTGTCCTGGGTCCCGAGTAAGATACTAGTAACTTATCAAATTCTAAAAAATGACGATTTATCTATATATTTGTGATTTTATGTATATTTTTTTCATTGTACAATAGACATTGTACATACAAACTTGGATATTGTGTTATAACCATATTAAAAGACCCGACCTACTCATCGATCGAAGCAGAAAATCAAATATGATTTTCTAACCTTACTCTCTTTTTTTCGTACTGAATACTAAAGCGCAGTTGGCCTTTACGGCAAAAAATTACAGGCGAGCGTCCAGACGGGACCCATCTCAGCCAAACTTACTATCCAATGACAGTACATGGACATGACAGAGGCTGAGAACAAAAGCCATCACAGCAAAAATATATTTTAGTTATAAAAGCGACTGTAAGAGCTGCGTGAATCATTAAACAGTTTTGCAGTAATATTATTATAAAACAGCGTATAAAAGTAACTAGTGTTGTACATAGGTACGTCAGTATTACGCACCTTCAAACTATCCACTCTTGCCTTTCTTCTTTTTCTTCCGTTTTCTCACTTCATTGTAATACTCCACGTTACTCCCGCTCAAGTCCTGGTATCCATCTGCTTTCTGACTTTCATAATTAGGAAAGTTTATCCCGTCCGTCTGTTGATAGTTCTCGCTAAAACTCTCCGAGAACTTAGCGCTTAGGGTTTCAGAGCCAAAGAATTTGTTCGTGAACTCGGTTGGTTTTTGCAAGTTTTGGTATTTCTCGTTGGGGTATATGGTGTTGAGAATGTTCGTCGCTATGGCTACTGGGGTGGCGGGGTACGCCTGATGCAGCGGTCAGAATTTCAGGTCCTGAAAAAAATATCTAGGTAAGTACCTATATAAATAACCAAAAAAACAGAAGTTCAGTAGTTCAAGAGCTACGATGCCACAGACAGACACGTCTAACTTATAACACCCCGTCTTTTTTGCGTCGGGGGTTAAAAATCACCGGGATGTATGTACACGCATAACTTCCGAACGACTGCACCAAATTGAATAATTCGATTTTTATTGTTCGTTATTTTCATGACAAGGTTTGTATAGAAGAAAATCAAAAAAATAATTAAAATCAGAATATAGCCTACGAAGTTAGACGGGTCAGCTACAATAAACAATAAATGTTTTAAATGTAAGTATGTGAGAGTTAGTAACGCCAAGTACCTATGTATAATCAAAACAGCTGGAGAATGTCATTATCTTAGTTTTTTTTTAAATTATATCTGCCTCGAATTAATCGCAGAATAACCTATAAAAAAACGAACAAAATATTTCCTTGCAGACGAAGTTCTTTTTAAGTATAAGTGGCTGTATTGAATGCAGGGCTCTGTCAGTGTACCTTGATGGCTTGCGGCAGGTCCGGCAGCCGCATGTCGCGCAGCTGCTGCGGCAGGTTCATGCTCTTCACAGCCGACACCGCGCGCGCCGGCGCCGCCGATATGCCCGCCTGCGACACACAGACAAACACAATTCACAACTGGCAAGGGCATAGCGAGGTAAGAGCACCTGCTAGAAATTCCCTGTAGGTTTTGATTCCCTTGCGAGTGTCGAAAATTATCTTAGATGTATTCGTTTGTTTCCGCCTGCCCCCTCCTTACCAAACTCCTAGCTACGCCCTTGACAACCGGTAGGTCTAGTGTACACATCCTATGATCACCTGGATCCTATTTTTCACAAAGGCGACAATTGTCGGTGACGAGAACTTGAGACTTGGATATCTAATATGTATTTAAATACTAAATTTAGCTATCGATAAAGCTTTGCTTTAGTCATCAATTGTCTATAAACCTCTATTAAAAAACATACTAACATTCTATAAATTGTTTGAAAAGAACATAAGAGTTAAAGTTGCAAATAACTATGTACCTAATTCATAATGTCCAAGTAAGACAACATGGGCTTAATGAAATAGGACCAAAAATTATTCACCTCTGCCTTTTGCATCTTGTTCTGTTCCTGCAACCGGCACAGGATGTCCGCCATATTGGTCTGCAGCACCATACCGCCCATCACCAGCTCATCCAATACCTGAAACAATATAATACCGAACTTACCACTTAATTGTAAAAAAGTTATTAATTGCCTTTGATACAATACAAGATTATGTTAATAGGTACCTACAGTTTTTCAAAAAGAGGTAGATCAAACTGAATCTTTGATTTAATGTTTCATATGAAACATTTACTTTTGTCTTACTATAAAGGTAATTAGGTAGAAGGTAATTAATTAAATGTAATTATATCTGTGTAAATTATTTCTACAAAAAATACGTAATTTTTTTGATTGAGCTGTTACATGAAATACATATAGCAGAACATCTTACCTGATGAGCAGCATCGGCGTGGAATATCAGGTCCAATTCGCAAACATTCTCAAAGCATTTATCTAAAGTCTCCACAAACACCTGTAATAAAAAATAATATTACAATACTTACTTATATAATATTACAATACCTAATTATTGACGCACTAAAGCCCGACCTGGAATCAAGTGCGGAAAACGAGCCCACCACCATTACCACCAATACCTACTTATATACTAATTGGTAGACAGAGTAGGTTTTAGATCAAGACTCAATGATTTTGAGCATAGGTGTGTGTTTAATACAAGCACGTCATGAGTGCCTACCCTGGCACCTATATGCGCACCTCACACTGCGTGCACCTGAGCATGAGTTGCAACATACAAATCATTAAGTCATTCATAGAAAAAATAAACACACAAAAAGATAACTTTTTAATTTTTTTTATCATCTCTAGAATGTGTTTTTAAAACTATATAAGTAGGTACCTTATATAATTAGAATAAATAAACCTTATAACAAAATATGTACATTTCAAAAACATATAAAAATAGACTAATATAATAGTAATAAGCAAAAGTCGCTAACAAAACTCATTAAGTAAGGAATCACAAACCTGTATTAGATCTAGTATCCCCAGCTCACTCTCCGAGCTGTCCACGCAGAACACGAAGTACAGAGTCGCATAATGTCTGTAGATCAGCTTATAATCCGAACCCCCGATAAGGCTGAAAATAATTATATTACATTTATATAGATTCATATAATATTGACATTGAATGAACAGAAGAAGATTATTAATTGAAATACTTGGACTTTGTACACAAAATCATCAAACTATCTATGTTTACATATACATTTCTGAGCTAATGACTGTGATTATTGTCTTTGGCACCCAGTTTTGTTTAGAATATTTAATTTTACAGAATTTACCAGCTCTTTACGATGTATGCAAATCGAGAATGTTTTTTTTGTCATTTATTTAAACATGTAATAATATACAAGGTTTGAATCCCCACCTTCCTCCTTCTAGGAAATTGCACACATTGTCATCACGTTTAGACACTAGCTGGAATGTCTCTTTGATAATCTGCTGCTGCATATCTTCATTCTGTAAAAATAAAAACATTTACCTACTCTGCATGACTACACAGACAGCCAAGACTCAAGAAGAGCTACCATGTTTATTTACATGTAGGTACAAGCTTTGCTTGCACATATGCATATAATATGCACAAAACTCACAAATGTTTCAATATTCCGCCCCTTTTAGGTATATTTATAAGTAATAATTATAACGTTTATCTTTTTACCATTAATCAGTCTACTTTTGTCAAGTTCAAAGAATGTGGTGGACTTATTGTACATTACTAAACTAGTTTCTAAAGGGAAAATACGCTAATAAAACTTTTAAACAATCTACACCTAACAAATTGTAGTAATACATAAAGAAAACACTTTCGAAAACATTACAAATGCACTTACGAAGTATTGATAGAACTTGGACAGCCGCGGCTTTCCATGATTGTTAAACACTAAAATTGCTTTAATCATTTTCTTAAGAAATAATATCCAAGCGGTCTAGAATAATTAGATTAATTATCTCATTTGTCCGGGCAACAATAAAAACTGGACTGGATACGACCAAAATGGGTCAAGCGAAATCGATTTGATAGTTAAATTTTGACATTGACGTTTCCAATCATCTATCGCGACGTGAACGTTCGGAAATTATACTTACTTTGTTAAGGTGCATCTACACGTTGCAAATGTGTTTAAGTCAGGTGTAATATTTTATTTAATATTATAAAAAAATAAATGGATCACAAAATAACTTTTTATATGTGATGCTATAGATGGTACTTATTTCCAAAATTTTCTTAATTTGTTTAATTTAACCTAAAAGTCAATTTATTAGTGTACTCATGACCTAAAATAAGACCCCAGCAACACCAAATGCATACGCACATAAACGTACAACTACAAATAGCTTGCACTTTTTACAATCTGTGCGTGCGTCGCTTCGCGCTCCGTCGCTCATGTCCGCGAGTGTCATAAAAGAAAATATTAAAAAACTAAACAGGTATTGTGTGAAATAAGTCGTAATTGTCGACTCCAGTGCTTTTTGTTGAGTTAACCATTGAATGGAATCGCAGCGGTGCATCGCCGACGCCGTAATTGATGCAAAAAGGTTAGTATATTTGTTACGGATTAAGCACATTTGTTATGTCTTAATTTGGAAGGTGCTTCCAGCGGTGTCAGATGGCCTAATAACATTGGTGATTACTAGTGCTAGTGCTGCATCTACACATGTATTATAGTTAACACATTTGGTTAGGAACGAGGTAAAAATGTTATTTTATTATCGCAGACTATTTTCGCCTTACGGTACAAAAGGCCGACTAGTTGCTGAGCGGTGAAGACTAGGAAATTGTTTTTATCGCGATGTCTACACAATTAAGATTATTAGGAAATAGTGTTTTTGTTATCGGAACAGCAGCGGCGGTCAAATACAGCAATCGAGCAACAGTTCGTTTAGAATTAGTGATACGCGTGGGAAAATTTGATGAAAATCAGGACGTTTTCTGTGAAAGTAGAAAGTTGTTTATCTATTTAATGAAAATGCTTGATGTCTGTTGTGGTTACAAACTTTCTTTTCTAACCCTTTTCAATATTTCCTTTCCAATTTGTTACTTTTGTTTCTTGCTAGGTAGGTACATAAACTAAAATTAAAAAATAAGTAATAATATTTTGAAGTTAGCATTACTGCACAGCTAAAGAAATTCAAACAATAGTTATTTAGCATAAAGTTAAGAACAGATACCTACTTGAAAAATTGCAAGGTAAGTAGGTAATTACATAAAAAAAGTTTTTTTTTTAATTTGCTATCAAACAAGTTGTTGTCTCTTGAATCTTGCAAAGTAATTGTAAACTAGATATTGTAACTCATACTCATACCCAATTTTCCATTATAATTTTTTTATGGGTTTCAACTTTAATCTACCAATGTCACTTCAGAACTATATTGTTATATGTACATATATATATGTAATAATATTTGCCATAGACAATTCATTTGCTGTGAAAAAAGTAACACTGAATTGTATTTGCGCTATAATGTATGTATGGTTGACAAACTAATTCGGGAATAAATGTAAAAACACATTAAATCTGATCAATAATATTTAAATCGGAGGGTATGGCAGTAGCCCCGCCAAGGTAATTTAATTTACACTAACCTTCATGTTACACAAATTACAGGGATGTAGATATTAGGAGAGCTGCTTAAATTTTCATGTGTGTCTGAAATGCAATATTTTATTATAGTCTAAAGTAGTGTACATATTGCACACCTAGATCTAAAGAGAGCTAACTCAAAAAAGGTACTTTTTCAGGAGAGGCGAGAAACTGATTAATATATCCATATGCACGCATGAGTTTTCTGTACAAATTTATAGTTTTTATAATAAAGCTAACAGAGTTATATTAGCTGAAATCAGTTTTAGTGTAGGTGGGTTTTGCTGGAATCCAATGGTGTGCATAACTCAAATCTTCCGGTTTTTGAGTTAGATCCCTTTAGATCTAGGTGTGCGAATTATACGAAATTACATATGTTTAAAATGGAGAAACTTTATCACCGCTGATAATAACAGATTATTTACATGCACATAGCTATTCCGAGAAAACAACTGTTTCATTAAAGTTATTGCTATGTTTGTCTTATCTATAGTAAATAAATATTGTATTAACTTATAACAGTTATTTAATTTAAATAATAATATTGACTTGTTTAGCTACTTTTACTGACGTCTTTTTTTAATGTTTATTAAAAAGACATCAGTATGTAAAGGCAACTTTATAATATTTCTCATTATAATATAGGTAATGACGTGTAAGTAAATAATAAGTGAATGTACCTAGTAACACCAGTTGATTTATTGTCCAATGAATGTGTAAAGATTTGATGTGAGATGTTACTGTTGGATTGAGTTTACAATAATTTACTTCCTTTACTATGTTCATTAAAGTAAAGATTTATTATTATTATTACTAGGTAGTTTGGGAATATATTTTAAAAAGATTTAAAAAAAAAACTCAATGCTCTATCAAAATTTAGTTATGTCACTAGGTGCAGTATTTATTAAAATGAAAAAAGTTTTTAGTGGGTACCTACTATTTATATTATGTAACCTCATGTTACAAATGTACATTAGTGTAATGTACCTACTTTATTTGCTTTTAAAAGTAAAACATACATTTCTTCGAATTATTCATAACCCAAATATATCAATACATAGTATAAAACAAAGTCGCTTTCGCTGTATGTCCGTATGTATGCTTAGATCTTTAAAACTACGCAACGGATTTTGATGCGGTTTTTTTTAATAGATAGAGTGATTCTTAAGGAAGGTTTATAGCCCCCGTGTGAAGCCGGGGCGGGTCGCTAGTTTTATAATATAAATGATATGATAAAAGGTGTAAACAAGCTTTAAAAGTCAGTTGTTTCTGTGATTATATTAAGAAAACAATCAACATTCATGAGATACATGTCGCCCACATGTGATGACAGGTGCAGTTTCAATTGCGTATGCACTTTGTATGTAATTATAAAGACTCATGAACAAAAGTTTCGCTCCCAGAACACACTGTCGTTGAGATACAAAAGTTCTCGAGGTAGCTAGGAAAGCCAGATAGTAAGAAGTACCTACTAAAAATAAAAAAAGGCGCTGAAAGACGATCTCGCTTTACCTTCTATAGTCAAATTGTATACAGTATCACCATTATGGTTACAAAGGTAGTTATAGGAAATTCTTTTAGAATCCTACCTACACATTATTTACGTAGCCTGTGGTGGATTCGTAGACTCCGCGGCCATCCCTTACGTACTATAGGTACGTCCTTTTCTCAGTTGTTCAGTGTTTTTTTTTTCCTCGATGGGCCGCCTCTAATAAATATTTTGACCGATCTAAGCCTGGGCTTACTGAGCGTTAGGGCGGTCACCACCGTACGTTACCTACAATATATAGCTAAAACAAATATTACGCTTCTCTCCCAGTTTAGTTTTATCATAGTAAAATTACGCTATACCTACCTATATTTAAGGACCACTTCACAAAGCAATATTCGAAAAGGGACGTTAATAATATCATAACATCAATATGATCTCAATTAATGCCAATTCAAGAGCAATTGGACGGCCTTATGCAGAATAGACGATGCCGTATTTGTACAACTGTTTATTATAATAATAGGACCTTAGTGTCATTCAGATGTATCGAAGATGTTTTAAAAGGTAAGAAAGAATAGTTTAGATATTGGGCTCAAGTTACACCAATTGATATAGCTCCAATATAAAAAATATAGGTTTAGGTACACTTAAACAGGCAGTGGATATAGTAAAATATGCCCCGTTAAATCGGTAAATACATATAAGTACTATCTATAGATAGGTGTAAGGAGTTAATGCAATTTTGGTTCATCTTAAAAAGAGTTTAATAAGTATATGAATAACTGTAACGGATTTATCTCAAGTACCAAGTTAGATATTATTATGCTGATTCTTTACTGACTCGAGATCTTCTAAGGATCGGAGACCATTTCATGTCACAATCCAGTTTTACTTCCTGAAATGGAATTTTCAGAGAGCAAGAAACGATCTCCATATAAATTACTGAAATCGCTATAAGTGGATATAATATTTAAGTGTCCCGTCGATTTCACCAGGATCTCAACATCAGATCCTGGCCTGATGACAATTAGTTGGGTACTAAAAAAACTTTCCGAATAAGGCCGGTTGTCGTCGAGTACCTAATCCTTCTTTTTCAAGATAATAAAGAAAAAACTTCAAGAGTTCCTTTATAAATTATTTTACATATCAATGGTAACTTGTGTCCAAATATGGCTTTGTATGTTAAGGCCGCGGGTTCGATTCCAAATGTCGAATATGTCGTCTGTGAAGGAAAACGTCCTCTTTTGGAGTGGAGTATTCAAGTCTGTATGTAATTAGGTACCCGTATGTTAATAAATAATATTCTAAGTATACGATAAAAACAACTGCAACGGACTTAACGCGCGTATATAAACGCGGAACTATAGGTAATAAAATTCTTGAAAGATCATAAAATCATTATAAGCACGAGAGTTAAATCCTTAACAATTATTACCTCGAACGTTTTAAAAGTATTTCATCATTACATATATATATATATGAATCGCACAAATTCTATTCTGCACTGTTGATCCGAGTCATGATTCATTCCCACCTCCAATCCAGAAGCCATTGTTTTGGTGTACATGTGTATTGAACCATTCAATCGATCATCAATTTAATTTATTGTAGAATTGTTAATCGATCACGTACATGTAGATCTATACATATTGTGTTATGTAGCAAATAAATTGCAAAGATATGCTGTGAAAATCATAGGGCACGATTCACAATGTCCGAATAATAACTATCATAATATTATACTACACTGATAAATTAATAGATCAAGCAACTGACTGTCATTTAACTGTCACTTAGCGATATTAAATGATTGGAACGCAGACGACATAATTATAGTGTGCAATAGACCTTTACTCTGAGAAAAAAACTGGATAAAAGAAATTTTAACTAAAACTCATGTCAAATCGCACCGAAAAGTTACACTCTGAATTGCGGATAACATATCAAAGTGAGAAACTTACAGCAAAAAACGCATTAGCATAAAATAGATACTACTCTAGTTAGTAGCCACAAATGGGGGGGAATTGTAAGACAACTCTTAGGTGCGCCTTACAGGCAATAATCCTGTAATCTGCCCCTACCCTAGTTAGGTCTATTACGATTAGTGAGCAAAGGAGGAAAAACTTGTAGACAAACTCGATTAACTTTCGAGGTTAGCGTCATATGATCAACTGGGATCATATCGATTAATAGTACTATTCAACTAACGGGTGTATCGTGACCCATCCAAGCTACCCCTGAACGACATCTGAAAAATTCGTACCTCCAGACGATTAAAAAAGATAAAGAGATGTAGTTCCACTATTTATCGTTTAGCCATTTTACCCAAATCCTAGTGTGTAGCGCTACTAAACAATCGCGACGTCACTCAGACCACCCC
Organism: Polylopha cassiicola; assembly: GCA_038024825.1. NCBI lineage: Eukaryota > Metazoa > Arthropoda > Insecta > Lepidoptera > Tortricidae > Polylopha > Polylopha cassiicola. The sequence continues at coordinate 4,532,574 of CP149044.1, read as the reverse complement.
ATCCATCTACAAAGTGTTAGCTACACAATAATTCTTTCACAATTTTTAATTGTACCCATTGACGCAACCCAATGCAGCGTATTAATACTCAGTCTACGACTAACTCCTATTTATATACGATCACAAATAGACTTCGTCTGTCAACCGAGTCGCGGATATATATAGACGGTTTAAGAATTATGCCACCTGATCGATAGGAGCAATGACTTGACTCACCGGGGAGGCATGAAAGAATTTTGTCGCGCGACAACCGCATTCACTTATTGCAAAAATTGTAAGTGTCAGTTGCTATCTCGCAGGATTAAAATACATGTTCGTCCTGAGTTTCCGTTTTAGTTTCGGCTTGTAAGTCATGTTTCGGCTGAAGATTCGGTTTCGGGCGAAAGACAGCCAAATGTTTTCGACCATGCCGCACCTTACATCATACTTTCGAGTCACTATGACGTTCATCGCTAGTAGTTTCTGATTCGGCCACCCACTAATTAAAACCTTACGTACTAGCCGGTGAGGCCAAGATTCATACTTGCACCGTCTACTCATGCAAAGACGAGATAGGAAGTAAAATGTACGATACCACGATCCTTCCATTAAAAGTTTTGATCCAAGAACATAAATGAATCATCTTAGGAATTATAAAAATTATCGATGCAATCAATTTAGGTCTCATGTGAGCCTAGTCTAGTTTTAAACCTAGCTATCGATCGGCCTAGATCTTTAAATGGACTGGCTCTTTCATCAGCGTTAATGTAACAGTACTCCGGGGGATTGCAATAGGTGAAGTACCTACTCGTTTGTTAAAAAAACATAGCAGGTACCTGATTTATTCGAAGTGCAATAAATGGATTATAGTATCCCATATTTAAATATGATGAAAACCTGGAATTATAAATATGAGTCATAATCTATAGGTACTTTGTTATTTTTGAAACTGTATATGTTATAACACATTTCGGCAAATAGGCAAAAATAAAGCCCAAGATCTAAGTAACGGTTGACCTTTATAATCCCTAACCACATCAAACGAGATATCCCACAAAAATCTCTCAGTGTGTACGACGTATTTACGAACGTTCAGATCTCAAGGCTGTCCCATTTATCAACGCACTAATAACCCGGTTTTATCACAGTTTTTGACCTGTTAGGTTATAACTATGACACACCCACGTGTCGACGTCAAACTGTATCGAAACTCGCACATGTCATTGTGTGTATCAAAACGAATGTGGTCGAACAGATTGTATTAAAGACTTCTTTATTAAAGAACCGTTTTTTAGGTGTGCATCTTAGTGTACATAATTTTATTTCGTAGTAGATCGATGTGAATGATTCCGGTGCACAACTGGAGAGATCTGTGGCCAACAGTAGACACGGAAGGGCTAATGACGTTAATGAACACGTGGGTTGTTCATTTCGACGATAATAATATCCTACTCTGTTGATTAGTTAAATCACGCAGATTAACTATTATGAATATTTGTCGTAATTATTACCTTGCAGCATCCGAAAGACCAAAAAAGAAATATAGAAAAAAAACGAAAAAGGTGACTTTAATCATTCTAGCATTGATCTATTAATTTTATTAGGTACTGAATCCAGATAGCGTTGAATGTGGTTTGTCCGTATACCGACGAAACATTTACAGCTGACATTAGAACACTGTCACCACTATATCCAACGACTTGACTTTATGATTTACTAGCGGTCCCGGCAGACGTCATCCTGCCCGTTCGAAATTCAAATTAGGTAACTTTAGTTGGACAACGTTTGTATGGGAAAAGAAAAGGGCTATTTTTAGGGTTTTCCCAGCAATTGTTCGATTTTTTCTCGCCGTAAGAACCATCCTTGGACTTCAACGAACATTTAAAAAAAAAAATGGCCAAATTGTCGAGTGGCGTTGTCGAGTTATGCGCTTACCAACACATTTTGCGATTCATTTTTATATATAAGAGATTTATTTATCAGTAAGTATAGTTATCTGTAGGTACTGAGCGTCTTGGCCGTAAAGAAAGTAATTACGCGGTATAATTACCTAGGCATCTAGGCCAAGATTCTCCAGTCCATCATGACTGTGTGACAAATCTGACCCAATCGGCGAGTTGCCAGCGTGGCGAGCCAACACTTGGGACTCCCTGTGCGTGATGACGCGTCATTTTTGCGTTCCACGATCATTTGTTTCTTAAGGAATTTAATTGGAAAATTTAAAGAACATGCGATCGTCGGTGGGATTAGTAATACCACGGGGTTAAAAAGTGACAGGTGCTCTTATCTTGGGTTTAAATTAGCCCGTAGAAGCGAGAAGATAATTAGTCTTCCAAACAACGCGAATAGAGCTTTATCTACTCTTATACTGTAATGTGCATTTAAAAGGCTAATGCTCATAAAAACTGTAATTAAAAATACATCATTGTGTGAATCTGATATAAAAGAAATATACGGAACTGAAACGCACACCGTCTATCGTCGAGCTTCACCAGTTTTTTAATAGGATGTCGAAAGCTAAGTAATGCACGTGGAAGCTAGACTCATCGGCTTGGGCAGTTCCTTGTCTGCGAGATATATACTCGTATCTGATTAGTACGAACTTTGTTATGTGGAATGTATCCAAAAAATGTCTAGGCATTCCTTATGCACTACGAACTTGTTTTGAATACCTAAATTTGAAATTAAATTGGCGTACGATCAAGACTAAAATTGCTGTCAACGTTGCAGCGAGATTACCGAGTTATATTCTCAAATGCAAACCGTTGAGGATAAAACTTTGCAGTGCCTGTTTCATGAATATTGTGGTATGTTTTATATATAATTAATTTGTTGCTTAATCCTTAAACCAAACATATAAAAGTCATCTTATGCCATCTCCACTGATATTTGTTTATTGCATCATGGAATTAAATATAGCAATGAATTAAACACTCAAACTAAAAGAACAATCGCAATTTATCATAATAGCAACATCACTGGACAAATCCTACGCACTTTCTTCCGCAAATCCGCAAAAACAGTCTGCTCGAACACACAATAAGATAAAAACAAACAAAAGGGAGCGAACAATTTGTCCAATGGAGCGTTCTCATTTGAAATTAGTATAAAAACGCATCTTTCCTTGTTCCGGATTAGTCGTGGTTTCCCGCTGATATTGATGAATATAAAATAGCCGGTCGTCATTCCTACCACCAGTCTCAGGATCACTGTGATGCTGTGTACATCTCCAAGAATTATCTTGTACATTAATTAGGGTAAGTGATTTTGTACATTAAATCCTTATAAGAATCAGATGTTAAAAGATCTTCAGGTTTTCCATAAAGAGATGATATACTTACCTGCCCAGTATATACCCGGGTAGGGTATAAAAGGGACATTTCTAATTTTGACTCTAATGAATTAATTTTAATTTATTAGTCATTTATATTCTTTGCCAGAAACGTGTCACATCAGCATAACATCATTAGTTAGGTACATTAGCGATTTTTTGTTGTGATTATAATTTGGGTCAAGATTTAAGATTAAGAACATCCTATTTTTTTAGACTAGCTAAGTAAATCAGTTTATAATTAAATTGTTTGGGCCTTTTTGTCGAAGTAAACTTTTATTTTCCAACTATATTAAAGAAAACGCTTAAAATCCACCTACTAGAAACGTGCGGAGTGGATTTTTGACATGCGGCGCTGAATCAACTTAAGAGTTATTTGCAAAAATACAATGAAAGCAAAGATTTTTTATAAGCATTAGAACATTTAATAAATGTTTCGAAATTATAAACTACTTAACATACGTTTGTATAGGTACATACAGATATTAAGAGTATTAAGAGTACTTTATGTCAGCTGCCAACAAATGTGAATAATTTTCTCGAACCAGTATTAAAGCGTAAACATGATGATTTATGGTGATCCACTGTAATAATCCGTTTCCTTATTTGTCTATAATCAACGATGATAATGTATTATTAGATCGTATAGAGATCAGATTGGAGCTATTCGGCATAAGTGGATAGAAACGTAGCAATATACGACCATATGGCGCAGTTGTTAGTGAGGTACCTAGAGGGTGTGTGCCGTAGGTCGCAGGTTCGGATTCCGCAGCTAAAAAAGTAAATATTTCACACTAATCATTTCTGACGCATTCGCGGTTATTACACATTGAGATAAAACTTGCTGCGAATATGAAAATTGTAATATTCTCGAAACATCAGAAAATTATCCTCTACCAATACCTACTCGGCGAGTAGATAAGAATATTTATCCTGTAACAAAATTCTTACCTATAAATGATCGTTTACTTAATATAAGTTTAAATGTTTGATAACATTTGTTCGTCTAAAATGTATCCAACGTGTCTTCTATAATTGTCACATTCTACCGTCAGCATTAAAGGCGGAATGTATCAAAATACAACGCGTGTCGCTTTAATAGCTTGTTATTATATTTCATAATATGTTTCTGGGAAGAATATGCTCTTCTCGTAAACATGACACTGCATTCGATACGATAATATGCACGTAACATATAACTATATATGTATATCTACTACTCCCTCATTAGCCACGTGGCTATCTGATCTTGTTAGTTAATTATACCCGCTCAAAAGGTCAGTGACCCTAATTGCAGATTATTAAAACCAGGGGTGTATGATGTAAGGATTATGTCGCGTTAGAAAGTAGCAATTCTGTTACTCGCTCTTTGACTTATTGCTAAAGTTTGACAGTGAGCTTTATCTTGCGACAAAAACTCTACGACCTATGTGTTAGCAGTGTAAAGGTCTCAACTGGCGGTTAACTGGTTCCTGGGCGTAAGGGACAACAAGAGTCGAATCGTGATCCACGACGAGACATATTTTATTCCAAGTTGTCCTTCGTTATTTATAGATCGACTGTTTTAGACTGAAAGATACCCAAAGACACAAGCGGAAAATGCTAGTCCGCTACATTGAAAACCTTTTACCTAATCCCGAGACTATAGAAAAAATACTTCGCCATTTACGTCAACAACTCCATTATTTTTTGGTGTTACCAAAATTACAGTTTTATTTGGACCAATCAGCACAATAAGCGCTTCTAACGACCCGTAAAATTGGCAGCTTTATTTGGTTGTAAAAAACACGCTGCGGTCTTTTACCGTAAATAAGTCAAGACGATTTATGTAGGTACATGACTACAGGTATATAAAAAATACAATCTTGAGACTTAAAATTCGCTTTTCCTTTTTATCTTTATGTAACCAAACCACCAAAATGTTTATAATTTATATATAATATGTGTAAGTTTATATTTTATAGATAATTCATCCTTAGTCGTACATTTATCAGTCGTCTACCTATCTAGTACCGTAAAAGCTTTAGTTTGACAAAAAAACAAATATGTTATCACACCTTTATTTGTAAAATTTAAATGTTAACAAAAAATAGAAAAACTGCAAACAGTATTTGAAGGAAATCGCATTTGCACGTGTATGTATTTTTTACACATGAATCGCTCACCAACCTTACACAACAGGTCGTTCAACCAAGTTTGGCAGAAGGACACACGGACAGACAGTTTTTTATCGTGTTTGTATTTTAACTTGGAATGTTAAACATCTTTTAAATTTTATGGATTCCGTATACATATTTGTAAGTGTCAGAAATTAAAGTTCTTTACGTTATTATTTTTGATACAAATCTGAATATAAACCTACCTGGTATATTATAGTATCTTTAGATCTAGATATAAAATATTATAGAACTTGGACCTAGAACTGTTAACTTATATTCATAATTAAACTCAATTGTAAAAACTAGATCTTAACTAAAACTTGTACTTAACTCCCAATTTGATAATTTCGTTTTGAAATTAATTTCGCTAACAGTATGTTAACTGTTTGTGCAATGTGACTATTATGAGTTAAACGAGTATATGTCGTATACGTTTATATTAATGCCTTGTCAAACAAAAAACTCCAAGTAGATTATTTGTCTATAAAATAAGTCACAGTTCGAATCCTAATGCAAGTAAAATCTAGTTGTTTGGACAAAGACTTATCGTTTGATATTATGATCGCATACTCGCTGTACTAAGATTACGTTACTCTGTACTTACGATTCAGATGGTGACTCACTTGGAAACTGATTAAAAACATGACGTTTTATGCCTACAAAGATAATGCCCCTTAGAGGCTTGGCAATGCCGTAACGTTAATATTGAGCTATTTATTTTGTTTGTTAAATAATAATTACTTACATAGATACTAATAATTATCCACATTCATATTTATTTATTTAAGTCAATGATGCACTACGCATATTAATACTTTGGACGAGGTCGAATCAAACAAACGGGCCCATCACTTGCATGTGATTAATCCTGAAACCATTTAATAGTAGAATTATTTAAAATTGTCTCCAATCACGATCAATCGCGACAATTTCCGACCAATTAGGTGCAAACATAAAACCCGCGTGGCGCACCCGCGTGGTCACTCTTTGGCCGTAACGTCGTTACAACGGGCGCCATTTCGTTACCGCCCGCGTTATCGGCCGAACGAGTGCGCGCGCGCACCTCGTGGTTGAACATTTACACCGCTATTGCCGTTAGTACAAAGATATATGCTCGTGCTCGTGTGTATGTAAGTATATAAATGTTTAATAATTTATGTCTCTATTGTATAGTTATTGAAATTAAATTATGGATTACGTTTTTGATATGTGTAATGTTTGACGAGCTACTTATTATTTACTACGTATTGTAATAATATTTTGGTCTTGTTACTAGACAAACATTCCGTGTATTCACTCGAATAAACTAAGTACTACTACTACTTACTGTGTTAATAATGTTGTATTAGTAGGTTTGCTTTAAAGATATTTAATTATCAAACTCGCGTATTATTTTATTTTATATGCTAACATTTCGAAAACTTTTCCATTCTCTTTTTGTCGACTGCTGACGAAAGTCTAAAATGTGTGATTTTACATTGTACTATTTGACGATAAAGTTTTCGAAACGTCAGCATATAAAATAATGTATGACCGCAAAAGTATCAAAAGATATTACACTCGGTTATATTCTATATCTGAGCATTCTAAACCATAATAAATCGTTATTTTTTATTACCGCTATAAATAAGTCTATAGGTATGCCAATTTTAAAACAGCCGTTCATTGAATTGCTTATCTGTCCGTCTTCTATACAAATCCTTTATATAATAAATAAAACATAATTTTACGAACTAAATCTAGAACTGGAATAAATTTTGCTAATTAAATTTAACTCTTATGTGCGACCAAATTAAGATTATTTCAGTATCCTGTATTAGCGAAGTGATATGCTAACAAAAGTAGACTTTATTTTAAGATAGATATGATTCCTTTCGTTTTAACTGTAATATTTTAGTAATAAATCTTGAAATGCGAGCGAGTAGAAATGCATCTTGCGCTTATAAATATAGAGTCTGTAATATTTTGCAGTGATATTTTTAATATGCAATAAAATAAAATATCGTCACGGCTGACGACTGTACATCTATCGGTCCGTTGTTCCTCGAAAATATTTATTCTTTTATATCATTTCTAATAAATTATTCAGATGTTTTTGTTCGAGTGTAACATAAATCGTTCATGCGGTATGCCGAATTAAAAAAACTTCTAGTCTAATCACAGTGATCAAAAAAGTCCAAAGTTTAGGACCTAGGTCGTTCACTTTTTTCAATTTAGATGACTACCGGTTCTATTAAACTTTGGACGAGGAGAGTGGACAAAAACTTAATGCGATAAAAGTGCCTAGGTATGTTTATTTAACAGAGACAACTCGTTACCTCCTTCGAATAAATCTACTATGTATCTGGTCTAAACGCAATAGCATCTAATAGTTTTTAGTGTTTTTATAAAAACTGGCCCTTAGGATAAAGGCTTAGTTTAATAGATGAAACTACGAGTGATGATTACAGATACATAAACGCAATCAAGTTAAATACAAACTTATTTCATTCTGTCTCTTTGACAAGTAGCTACTGACGAAATAGGTAAAAATAATACAGATTTGACCAGAGGATGACGTACGTACATTTTGGTAATTCCCACTGAATTGAGGGAAACCGCAAGTCGATGCTAGTATATAGTATTATTGCCTAGTGCGCTCTGCTTATCATAATTACCATCATTATAATTAATGCTGTAGTCTTAAAGATATAATCCATATAAGTATGCAATAATTAAAATGCTTTGGAAGATACGTCGTTACTTATACAATAAAAAGGCAATAAATAATGAAGATTCCATTGGACTTTAATTCACATCAACGACGGCTACATAGCTGGGTGGGCTAGGCCCACTACAAAATTTTAATAGGTTCGATCTAGGTTTTAAATGTTTAAAAAAACCCTTAGGTACAGACATGATTCTAGAGGGTGAGTCCTGCCTGGATAACTGTCCTCTCTACGTCCCTTACATGTGTAAAGACCACTAGAACTATCGTTTACGATATTATAGAGCAAAATATTACGAAGAAAAACTATTAAGTAATTGTATATATTTAAGTTGCATATCTAATCAGATGTGTTCTTTTTCATCACTTTTAAATCTGTATATTTTTAACACGTACGTATCACCGACACTGATTATATTCTTTCGTTTATAAATGTAATATGTATACAAAGTACTTTATTGCTGAGTTACTAATTGTTCTTTTAATTTTATTTGCAATCTGAATTTAACGAAAATAATGGAATAGTTTGGTTTATTCTCTATATATATATATGTATATGCAGCTATAGTAGGTATGTTCCATAGCAATTTTATGATTGTAGAAACGTAATATTTTAATATATATTTAAAAACTAGGTTAATATTATGTCTATAGAGGTAGGTATCGTTTAACAAACATAGGTCGCTGCTTCTCTGGAATAGTGTCACAACTCGAAATAATTTGTTACTCCATTTAAGACTGTGAACCGTCACATATAAATTTCAATTCAGAATGGTAACACATTTCGAGTTGTGACACTATTCCAGAGAAGCAGCGAGGTATGTTCTAATTATGTTTTCAAATAATTACTTGGTGTTTTAAATTAAATTAATACTCAAACTTATAGTTTACACGTAGCACGTTATTTTCCGCAATACGCTATGTTCCTTCCTTGTAACGACCCGTTTAACGACGTATGACGCATGGATACCACAGTACGGTGTTAACAGTAGGTACTCACTTTACTGATAAGCGGCAGTGTTCAAAATACTGTATAATCACTATACTGTGTAAATTTTTTCAAAAAGTATATTTAATTTAATTTCATAATCATTTTCAACTAAAGTGTATGCATCGTATTTCCGAAAATAGTTAAGTTCCTAAGTTCTAATATTTCGGCTTAAAATTGCTGATCATTATTAATAGCCAAAACGAATTTATGTAAATTAATTTAGACTGCACAGACTATATGGGAAAATAATAGTAGGTAAGGTACGTATTAGTCGAAAAAAAACCTACGCGGATGCAATAATGAGGCGCACCTAGTTGATAATAATTATATTATTATATATATTATCAATTATAACGCCGCTATATAACGGGTACTCGGGGCAACGCCGTAAATGCGTTACTGATATAAGATAAGATAAATATAGGTATGTAATATGTTATCTTATCCGACAGAGCGATATGACAGTTCTTTACATTTATTTTTAATTTAAAACTAAAAGGAAGTAGGTGCCTAAACATGTTTATATATAGAACATATTAGTAACATGTTAGTCATCGACTCCTTCGTTTACTAAAATAATATATAATAATATATAATATATTTTTTAGGGAGTTTTAATGGCATGGGTACAATTAAAAACACCACTGTCAGGTTTGTCAAGGGATAGGAAAATAGTTCTTACAAAAGTGAAAGTTTGTAAGAATGAATTTCTTAATTCATATCTCAATAGTCAATCCATATTTGCCTGGCTTTTGTTTGTTTGTTTGGATTGAATAGGCTCCTTAACGGCTGGACGATTAAACATTTTTTTTACTGTTGGGAAGCTACACTATTCCCTAGTAGTAACATAGGCTATAAAAAAAATGGATCCGGGCGAAGCCGGGGCGGGCCGCTAGTCTTATAATTATATCAACAAAACTAAAATCTTGACTAAATACAAGGTAAGTAGGTAGGTATAATAAAAAATCTTCAATTACCGTAAAATCTGTTTCTACATTCGATTGCTTAAGCGCTTCTTTCGAAGTGGTCGTGTATTTCGCGTGTCTAGACAACGATAAAAAGATTAGATCTAATAAAATAAATAAACAAAAATAAATAGGAAACTAGCACAGCGATAACTCGCAATCGAAAATTATCATTCACTTGTTATCCGTTGATAAGTAGGGTGTGATTTTGTTTGTTCCGTTTATTCGAGAGGTCTTTGACGAAATAATAATATGACTCATGACAAGTAAGTTTATCAACTTTAATACATGAATAAGTTTATTTTATAAATCTGTACAGAGAATATAGAATATATTGATAATTAAGAAAAGGGATAAAAATCAAAATATAACCGTAACTCGATAAAGTCGTGTCTTTTTTCTGATTTTTAATCTTATATCACTTTTAAAACTTGCTGTTATATTGTATTATGGACGTGATAAGATATCTGTCACAACTCACGCTTGGCAGGAAGTCTGTACAAATATATTTGTACTACTAGCTGTGCCCGCGACTTCGTCCGCGTGGAATTTAAGTACTGGGACATAAGTATGGATAATTAAAGATTTTTTTCTAAAATGAGTTACTCTTTATTACATAAGCTATCTGCCAGTGAAAGTCCCGTCCAAATCAGTCCAGCTGTTTTATAGATTAGCCGGAACACACAGATAGACAGACAAATAATATAAACAATATAATATAGGTATGTATTTAATATTTCAAATGTAAATTATAAAATGTCTTTATAAACCACATTAACAGTTTTTCCTTCTGGGGCTAATATGAAAAGGTTATCCGCATTACTAACCCGCGAGCAAGCCACGTATAGTTAGCCGTGTGAAAAACAATTCGACCTGAGATCAACTCCAACAGCCTTTAGCGTCTGCCCCTGAGACTTGTTAATTGTCATAGCAAAGCAAACGGACACTGGAAATTGTGTCCGTTTGAATTGGAATGGGAAATTGTTGGGGATGATTGGTATTCGTGGTATGTATACAGTTTCACCTGCACTACATCCAGTAAGAATCTCAGCTTCGATTAAGTTTCTTTGTAAAGAAGTTACTCTAAGTCGGGTTCCATTGCACAATTTAGGCGGAGTAAGATTTCTCAATAGCGATGCGTTGTAAGCGTTTCGTCTGGGCATTTTTAAAATCAAAGCAAATACATACAATACAATAATACATATATTTATTTCAATAAATCTACGTAGGTAGGCAATATTTTTTTAGATTATAGATTATATCCGATATTTTTCAACTAATTCACAAAGCAAGTTCAGAGTCCGTATTTTCATATCCAAGTATAACATCAAAATCATCAACTAACCGAATCGCAAGACAAACAAAATTAAATAGTTTTAAACGTAGAGAAACAACCAGTTTGTATTTATTATACTTTTCAGAGAAAAAGCTATAGCGCGTTTTAATTGCCTTGAGGCGCCATCTAGTACTATATTATGTAACTATAAAATCTCCTATAGAAAAATTACCTTTAAACTTTAAAAGACGATAGCTTTTTTATTTGACATCCGATTTTGATGAAACAAAGCCTATATGTTGCTCAGGGAAGAGCTTAATCTATTAGTGAAAGTCGCGTCAAAATCTGTTCAGTAGTTTTCAAGATTAGCGAATACATACAGACAGACAGACAGACAGAAAAGAAAATCTAAAAAATCATTTTTGTGTTCTGTTACTCTTTTATTATTGCCCACACCCATTTTTTGTTAAAAATTTCAATTGTACAGACACGCGGTTTCTACTGTTTTATTATATGTAAGATAACTTCCATTTGCAAATATTTACACTTAACAGGTATATAATTATTATATCCGTTACTCTTTCTCACGCGATAAAATGATTGAAAAAACATTATCGACTTACCAGGCACTTAACCGCGAGTTTATTTTGCTCACGCGTAAGTAGTGTTAGTACTTTAGGTATATTATTATAATTATCGATTATTTTTTACTGCGACTACGGCAAACTCAACGATCCACGTTTATAATATTAATAATTATTATCTTAGACACGCCTAAGATAATAATAATTATTATTGAGCATTTAAACAGACAACTGGCATTTTATTATATTTAAATGAAATGCAATTGTTTGTTAATTGCGCTTCTGATGACTAGGAGCGCAATAAACGTAGGAGCCTCCTACGCTACCGACACGTGTACAAACACTACAGATATAAATATATCAACAAGAAAATTAAATTATTAATTTATTGATTCTCGCGTCAAAATCAGATTAACTTCATACTAACGCGCGTACTACAAGATGGTGACGTCACAGTCCTTGTTCAGCTTGTTATATATAAGCAAATTGGATTGTTTTCGGTGAATGCCGGCGTAACATCACAAAAACTAGTCATAGAAAAGTTTTGATGATACGAATAATATTTTAATGTTGCTATAAACTTATTTACGCTTTCTTATTGTGATGTAGTCTACTCCATTAAAACTTCTGATACAACGGGAACTTAGTCAATAATACAAAACCAATATCCGGTGGATCCTAATATTAATGATAACTTTCCTCAAATAGAAACGAGCGGTAAAAATCGATGCTGAACAGCCTTGGCGGGAAACCGTGGCCTGGTACGATGTTGTAGCACTGGTTAGTTAACTTTTTACTTTGCATCTGATACGTATTTATAAATAGATTAATTAATCCAATCCAACCTTACTCTGATAGCAAAAAGCTGCCCTGCCTCCCAGTGCCATTCGATAATAGTGAATGCCAAAGAAATTAATGCAAAATGTACCTGCTTAACAAAGCGAATGAGACCACTTGACTGTTCGTTACCTAGCGTCAATTCCATACACTGTGATTTGTTTCGTTTCCCTCTGTGACGCTTTGTATGTAATAATGGTACAATCTTCTTCTTCTTCTTCTTCTTCTTATTATATATAAAAATGAATCGCTAAATGTGTTGGTAAGCGCATAACTCGACAACGCCTGGACCGATTTGGCCAATTTTTTTTTTAAATGTACGTTGAAGTCCGAGGATGGTTCTTACGGCGAGAAAAAATCGAATAATTGCCGGGAAAACCCTAAAAACAGCCCTTTTCTTTTCCCATACAAACGTTGTCTAACTAAAGTTACCTAATTTGAATTTCGAACGGGCAGGATGACGTCTGCCGGGACCGCTAGTTTCAAATAAAATCCTCCCATGATTAAAGTAAGAAATTTTCAAATAAACATCTTAATATGATCACGATACATGTTGTGAACAAAACGTAAGCTGTACAAAATCAATGCTCAAACAGCCTTGGCATTCACGGTGCTCAAATAGCCTGGCACGGTGCACTATTTAAAACTTGGTTCTGATTTACTGTGTTACTATTGCATATAGCTATTATGCAATAGATCGCATGTCTTAATAATATTTCTATCGTGTAACCTTAAAGCTGGGAATTTTGTTTATAAACAATTGAGAATCGTAGACGACAGATATAGCACTTGGACATATATATACAAAACATGAGAGGTTCGGGTAGGTAGGTACATTATTCTATTCGGGTTCCGTGCAAACTTCGAAATCTACTTATAAGATATTTTTTCCTTTAAAAGATTCCCCGCTTTTTTTATTTTTTTACGGAGCAGTATTTGTTTTTCTCAATATTATTCTTTCTTCAAAATTAAAACAGTACGAGCATTGATACTCGCTTATCGTGACAGATCGCTTTATCACGCCGCCATTAGCATGTCAAATTGGTACACTCCACACCTGTACACAATTTAAAGTCAATTGACGTCATCGCCTGTCAATGAAATGAAACTAATTTTAATTGTGTTTTTTTTTTAAATACACTTTGCAAACGTAAACAGTCTTTGTACTCAGATCGGACCAATGATTTTCAATTGTATCTTTTACTTGTACCAAAAAACCTTATTGTTCGTTTAATTAATATTTTTTTAATATGACGGACTGTTTTCAGTAATAACGAGACTTGTGTAACTAATCAATTGTTCTGCTTAATTTTCGCCATTTTGCATAATTAGGATTTTCCATTATATAATATACATTTAGATATTTCATAGAATAATAAGTACGTACCTACGTATTTATAACGCTAGATTAGGGTTTATTTTCTAATAAGTCTGTATGACGATAAACACTGTTACTTGTCTTTGAAGTTGATAAAGAAATTTATACTATCGTTCATAGAACATGCACAGCTGGAGATCAATTGCATTCAATTCTAACTTATTAACCTATCCCAAATAACCAGACATTTAGTCTACTCCTCGTCGCTGGTCTACTTAACCGACCTAAATAATATGTTGAATAAAAATAACATAAAATACAATTGAGAATCACGTGAACCTTCGAAATGTGTTGCTCATAATTTCCATTTCTTTGTTCACAGCTCGACTCACAAATGAACCAATCGTAGCCAAAACAGATGGACTAAAAGTTAAATTTAAGCCAATCACTAGATTAAGCTGAAAATGTCGCACCACTTAGTAACAGTGTGCATGTTCTGCTTGCTCTGCGCCGCGCACACGTGCGGGGCCCACGTCGACGTGCAAGATGGCGTCACATCCTTCGAACCCATACAGAACAATCAAAAAATACGAAAGATAAGAGAAAAACACTCCGATGAAATATCCAAAAACTACATCGAGGAGATCTTCGCAGAGTTCGGTGACTCTGAAAGTATGACCATGAATTTGACAGGGTTCAACAGGATGCTGCGGGGGCTGGATCTCTCTGATATTATAAACGGCGGTCATAAAGAAACCGAAGTAGCTCCTTACTTGTACGGTGCTAAACCGGATAAGGCTTATGTAAGTAAAAACCCTTTTTTTTTCTACTTTTCTTACCCCGACCTGGGATTGGCCCAAATTACTAAAATCATCTAATCTTCCTGTTTCTCCAAGATATGTTCCTAATTTAATCACAGTATTTTTTCCAACAGTGTCTTAACAGCTCGGAGCTGATCACAGCAGCGAACTCACGATTGGAACCCGTCGTAGACCATCACCACGGCGACCACCACCACAATTCCAGTGAACACGACCACGGTCATCCCAAACACAGCGATGATCACGACAGTGACCACATATCAATATCGGAGGACACACTGCGAGCGGTCTGTCCGATCCTACTCTATCAAAAAATATTAGGTGATAATTTAGAACATACCGGTTGTGTTAAGAAAGATAAAGTGGAAGTGAAAACTTTAAAATTGAGAGACGATACCGAAAAAGACAATTCGAAGAACATGTTGGCCGTGTGGTTGTATTCTTTTCTGAGTATAACGGCGATCAGCGCTTGTGGTTTGCTAGGCGTTGCGGTTATTCCTATTATGCATAAGACTTATTATAATCATCTATTGCAATTCCTAGTTGCATTAGCCGTAGGTACTCTGTGCGGTGACGCTCTGCTGCACCTGATGCCGCACGCGATGAGCCCGCCGCACGAGCACGAGCACGGCACGGGCGTGCAGGCGCCGGTGTCGCACGACGACGGCATGTGGAAGGGATTAGCCGCCATGCTCGGCGTGGTGTTCTTCTACTTCACAGAGAAGGGACTCACGGTCGTCGTCGAGTGGCGCAAAAGGCGTCAGAAGCTCGAGGACGACAAACTGCCCTCGAGAGTTCGCGTCCTGAAAGACGAGACCGTGGGCGGCTGCTCCGGCGGCGCCAAGGCGCCCATAACCAACTCGACATCGAATTCGCTTATGAAAATCTTCAAGAAAGACGAAAAAAGTGATCCAACAACGAAGACTTGCAAGCACAAGTACTCCGAGTACCCGTACTGCTACGACGAGATCGACACGGACACGCACGACGACCATCACCTGAGGGACGGTCAGATCCCGCCGAGTCCGAAGGCTGCGAAGAACCACAACAACTCGGTGAGCGTGGTGTCCTCCAACGCGCTTACCGCAGAGGGCAAGGAGGAGCCGACGGCGAAGGACTGGCTCCTGAAGTCGGAGACTCCCGCCGTCGTGGAGATGAACAACATCAACCATAAGGACGACGCGGCCATGAAGGGGGACCTCAAAGACGGAGACAGCTATACAGTTATATTGAGGTGAGTATCTTTAACAAATAGAGATCAGTAGTTCAGATATTATTGTTTAATTGGACATGTGTCATCATATTTCAATTGTATATACACTCGTGTCCCAGGGAGCACTCGAGGGCGCACCACGGGCACTCGCACTCGCACGGGCACGTGCACGCGCCGCCCTCCAGCATGTCCTCCGTCGCCTGGATGGTCATCATGGGCGACGGGCTGCACAACTTCACCGACGGCATGGCCATAGGTGAGATGATACATATTTTATATATATTTCACTTAATTATACGGTAGAATTGGTAGAACTAACAGAAGTATGTTTTATTGCACTTGGATTTTAATTCTAACATGTTTCACCCCACTAAGAGATGATTTCGGAGGTGGAAACTATTCTATATCCTTCGTCGAGACTTAATCTATCTCAATACCAAATTTCATCGAAATCAGTTCAATTGATTCCCTCTTCAAACTTTTGACTTCTCTTTTCACCTTCTTATAGGGTGTACATAGATGTTATTATGACCCTGTGTTACTATACATATTTTAAAGCCAAGGATTAACATAGTTTTAACATTACAGTTATTTATGTTATGCCAACTGAAATGTTAAAAGATTCATATATTGTTTTTTTTTTAATCAATCTTAAGGTAAGTAAAAGTTTTACGCAATACACATCAAAACCACACATAAAAAAAATATGTCACAAAATCAATCTTCACCATTATGCGGTGTACATGTCATATTAGCTAGACACTTTCCTTGTATCTGTGAGGCACTCGCTAGGACTGTCAACGAGTGACCCGGTTACCCGCGCGGTATGACGGCCGCTGTCATGGTGTCTCGACTGCTAATCAACTTGACCCCCAATTTACATGACCTCTTTTGATGAACTACACAAGTCTAGAGACTTTTCTTTGACGGTTTCTTGGTCTAGTTGTCAGAATTACTAGCTACAAAGATAAAGGGTTGCTGATTTGAATCCGGTTAGAGGCATGTTGATTATATGGTCTAGTTTGGGACTAGAGATAAGTTTCAGACTAAATCTATCAGTCTGATCTGTCCTACTTATATTTATTTGTTTAATAATACAAACCTATTATCTTGTCGGTAGATAAGAAAATCTAATAGCTTTGTTTATTTATTGGATCGGATTTATTTACTTTTTTATTTCAACGGACGTTTTCAGATCTTAAGAGGTAGAAGGCATTTATAAGAGTTCATAAACAACAAAACTACGAATCCCTATCATAAATAAAATAATACTTAGTAGAAATTAATATTCTGCTATACCATCAGGTATTATGTTCCGATATTCAATTTTATTATTAGTTAACACTAATAGGCATATTGTTCTTTCTTTGCTCATTAAAATATATGCGCTGTAAAAACTCAGGCGTGGCTGGTGACGTCACGTCTCGTAACAATTTATATTCAGACGTGACGTCACTAGCCCCCACGGAATTTCGTTTTCTTTGGCCAGTCGTCATTCCTATTCTAAAAACCGATGAGACGTAGTTTGAAGGTCGATCGAGCTATCTTCTGAATGCCGATGCCTGACCTACATGCTGGACCTTGACAAGGTCACTGTCAGCGTTTACTGACTTGAATAATTAACGTTTTTTTCATGTTCAAACAAGAAAGAGTCTAGTAACAAGGTTTAATCAAATACAATGTGTTAATTAGGAAGCACGTCATTATCTATACTTCTATTCTAGTATTATAAAGAGGAAAGGTTAAAGTAAGTAGATTTGATAAATTCTTTCACTGTTGGGAAACTGCACTATTTCCGAGTGACATAGGCTATAAAAAAAAGATGATCCGTGCGAAGCGGGGGCGGACAGCTAGTGTAATTATAATTTTATTTACAGGAAAATAACTTGTGTAGATTACGTTTTTTGTCGTTATAGATAACGTTAAGTGTTAATTATAATCAAAATATTTTGGAATAAAACAATTGTAACGGATTTAACTAGCTTAATCTTATCTGCACTTTTCGTAATTTTTACAATTCCCATATTCCAAGCAGACTGAGCTGACAAGAGTCTAACACTGACGAAATTTGCATTAAAGTCGTCGCATTATTGTCGTATTATTTAAATGTTATAGACAACGCATCGATTGTCAACAAACGGCCCAAATACAAGTCCTTGACAGTGTGCCCGCCGCGATTGAATAATCGTACGCAATTGCTTTATCAATGACCATTGTTATTTAAGTGTTATGAGTTATGATTTTGTTTTTTTTATTTCTGTGTAATAAGCGCTTGTAGTAACGCGACATGTTGGGTTCTTTAAAGATATTGTGTTATAACTAGTGGTCCCGGCAGACGTGGACCCGCGCGGCAAAGCAGTGTTATATTGACCAATCGATTTGACAATGAGGGCCACCGCGTGTCAGAAATCCGCTAGATGCGCTAATGAGGTCTAGCTGTGATGTTCCACCAAAGAGAGGCAAGCTACTGGCCTGTGATTGGTGGTACATGACAGCTGGACCTTATTCTACACTAGCGCATCTAGCTGATTTCTGACACGCGGTGGCCCTCATTGTCATTGAGATGATGCTACGTTTTTTCTCACATAAAGAACCTTCTTCCGATAGTAACAAAAATAATTAGTGAAATCAGTCTAGCCGTTCTAGCGTGATGCCGTGACCAAGGAAAATAGGAATTTATTTATATGTTATATAGAAATATATAGATAGATGTAGCCATTATATTCCATGGCACTAATAAACGTTTAAAATCATTGTACTTGAGCACAGTCATCATGTATTTCCTTGCATTTTTTAGACTTAGAATCGTTTTTCCTTTTCTATTTTCTTTTTGTAGTAATTCCGTAACTTATGACCGGTTCATTTCCTCTGAATATTTAATAATAATAAGCATTTATTGAACTTTAGAAGGATATTTATATCATGGCCCAACATTACCTTTGATCCCCACACTAGGATGGGCCAGTTTCGTGGGAATCAAGTAAATACAAGTTTTCCATACACTACAGTACATACAATACAATACATAACTACGAGTAATAAATGTTTTTGTTTTCTTGTTGCATATTGCATTATTGTACGTTCCCTATTTTCGTTCTGTTTTTATTTTTATTTTTTTTAAGATGGATAGTCTAAATACAATCACGTTATTGTTAATTGTATAGTAATCGTGAAACGTCTGATTTCAGGAGCTGCGTTCGCGTCCAACATCGCGGGTGGTTTCTCGACCGCCATCGCCGTGCTGTGCCACGAATTGCCCCATGAACTGGGTAAGTTGATCATGGATTAAGTAAACATTTTATTAGCTGGTGATATACTCTTCTTTTCCAGGGAGAAACGTAGTGTGTGTTCACATAATCATGATCTGTATAATTTATACCATAACTTGATGTCACGTAGTCTCCGCCCCCGAACTTTTGAAGTGTTTATCTTTGTCATTTATTGTTCTATCGAGAAAAGAAATGTACACGTCGGTAATCTACTCAATGGACTGAGCAAAAAAAAAACAGTCGTCATGCCTATTGTAACGGATTCAACTTTTATATAACAATATTTTATTTTATTTGCTCACGTTTCGAAAACTTTTACAATTCCCATGAGCTGATAATATACATGTAACGCTAAAGTGCTGCAAATATTTAAACTGTAAAATTTTCGTAACCACTACAAAAAAATTTGCGAGTTAAATCCGTTATAGTTGTTTCACTATATGTAATAACCGCGAAGAAATGATCGCATATATTAATTTTATGCGGACGTTTCGAACGCTCTACAATTCCCACATTCGCATCACACACTGACTAATACCTACAGTAATGATTGTACCAATATTCCCCAGGCGACTTCGCGGTGCTGCTGAAGGCGGGCATGTCGGTGAAGCGCGCGGTGTGCTACAACATCCTGTCGTCGGCGCTGTGCCTCGGCGGGATGGTGTGCGGCGTGCTCGCCGGACACGCGCCCAACGCCACGCGCTGGCTGTTCGCAGCCGCCGCCGGGATGTTCCTGTACATCGCGCTCGTTGACATGGTGAGAATTATGATCACATTAATGACTATGTTAATATCAAAACACTTAACTGAAATAGGAAAGATACGCATGTTAAATCCAATGACACATAGAACTATTCGATGGTCGCTGCATTGAGCTGAGTTTGAAATGATGAAGGAGACCTAAATTCTGTTTTAAAATTAATTTGTATTTAGTTTGTAATTAGTATTTGTTAATAATTTCTTAAGCTTCGGCGGTTATTGAACATTGGAATGTAATAATTACAACTTTAACTAGCATCATCGTCGTCAGCCTATCGCAGACCAGTTAACTAGCATATTTTATTTTATTTGCTGATCTTTCGAAAACTATGCAGTTTTCATATAGTACTTTGCTTTATGACGTCACGTTTAGATACAATTAATTGTACAAAAATCTGACGCAATGAGTCCCAATAATTTTCGATAAAATGTCGGTATAATCCGGACGGCTATTTTTTTCAATTTGAACTGGTTGTCGTTTCAGATTACAGTATCGTAATTTACTTTTCCGTCCTCCGGCCAGAAAGCGCCTACTTTGTGGCCGCTTCGCTAAATGAAATTTCCGCTTTCTGGCTTCGTCGAACAGAAAAATAGTATTTTTGTCAACCTCGGCTTCGCCTCGGACGACAATTACATGTGATCTGAGACATTTTTTATTTTACTGGCCTTGGTGCGTAATGTACTATTTATCATTGGTGTGGTAAACAAATATTTCCTGGATGTAACTGACCTGTTGCCACAAATCTAGGACACACAGTAATTCTAACTATTGTTCTAACTGAGAATACTGCGCTGTATATAAACGGTAGTTTCCCAGAAAACTCCCACAGCTGAGGCAAAGTGCATAATAAACCATCATTCTCCTTCCCACAATCCTCATATAATAAATCATCGAGATGAAAAACAATATTATCTACTCGTAAGATTAGTATCTTGATATATTATATTCTGACTGCACCTCCTAGTTACATCTGTATTGAATTAATACATAGCCTAAGTTATAATTTCTGATGCCTTCGCGGTTATTACGCATTGGAATAAAATAACTATACTTAAATGGATTTAATTCGCTTATTTTTATTGGCTGAAGTTTCGTACCTTTACAATTTCCATAATCATAGCATGACTGAGCTGACAATAGTCTATCACCAATGTTAATTCATAGTTTTGTTTATTATTAACGCCAGTCGCATTCAACTTCACAGTTCATTTATGAAAGGAAATAAAATGAACATCAATATATTCACACGACCTTAATTATTGAGTCTAAAAGTGGGAAGTGTCAAGATACTATACTAATATAATAAAGAGGAAAAGTTTGTTTGTTTGTTTGGATTGAATAGGCTCCGAAACGACTTGACCGATTTGAAAAATTTCACTGTTAGGAAGAAAAAAGGGATCCGAGCGATATCTGTATTATCCTAGATAAACGTGCCAAATCATAAACTAAACACTAATACAAATATTTATATACATTAATATTTTCCGCAGATGCCGGAGCTGAGTACGTCGCATAGCAAAGAGGGCACCCTCTGCCAGTGCCTCCTGCAGCTCATGGGCCTCGCCACCGGCATCGGGATCATGCTGGTGATAGCTCTGTACGAAGAGGACTTGAAAACATTGTTTGGTTGAATGTGAAGTGAAATGAAATCGAATAACTAGTGCTATTTTAAATATAAGTGAAAAAACAGTGAATTCGCGTAAGTTTTTAGGAATAACTTCCTAGTTCCTTTTTTTGAGATTGTCCAAAGGATGACTCTAATGTTATTTATATGGAATGGTCATGGTTTATTTATAATTGATCATTATGATTTGTTCACTTTTGCTGAGTGGTTGAGGTGACGCTTTTTGTGATGAATTTAGTCAACATGTAATTTATCTACTCACTTTTAGTATATTTTTTTGCCAAAATAATATATCTGTATACATTATCATAAGTGGATAAAGGTATATATAGAAAAAAGTCTACATAAAAATTAGCTTCACGCAAAAATGGGACTAATGTATGTATAGAGTAGAGCTGTCTTTAAATAGGTCATGCCCATTTCATATAAAATATTCTATCAATTATAAACAATTGTGATGTACTTAGTGCTATGACTTAATAAAATGTGAAACTTAAATTTGGATACTTAACTGTGCACCCTCTTTATCTAAAATGTCAAATAATATCCTTGACGGTATTACAAGTCATCTTAAAATGTACTTAAAACTCCAGTAATTGTTTGGAATGCAGTATAGATACTTAATTGTCCTTTTGATGAATACTTATGAAATAACCAAAAGAAATAATACCAGAAATGACGGATTTTAATATTGAAGGCCTCATTTCTTAACAATCAAGTAAGCTGTTTTCATCTTTTCTGGCAGATAAATGTCGTTTTAATTCCAAATTGTAAATTGGTTAATGTGGTTAATTAATTAAATAAACCAAACACCTATTGACAATTTCTTTAAACAACTATTAAAAGCTTAAACGAAGTTATCTCTTAGAAAAGTTGCAAATAACTTACTGAAAACTTACTTGTATATTTTGAATAATTTGCAATGTATAATATTATGTCAAATATATTTGATTACCAGGTAAAGGGTCGAATGGGTTATTTTTACAACTGTACCTCGCTACTTACTCCTTGCATTAATTGTACATATGAAATAAACATTGAATCAAAATACCGTTTTTAACCTTGTCAGTATGACTAACGTATCTATTTAAAATATCGTAAAATATAACATATTCCCTTATATATGCAGAAACCCTGAAACCTTTGTAATAGAAAACATTTTACAAATGAACTGACGGATTAAATTTAATCTGACGTACTATATACCTATCAATTGAATGAACTTATTCTGAATACAATAACCAAGTTAGTTTTTTTTTTTCTATATTGATACGAAGGTTCTAGGGTAATCTGTATTAAAATACAAGCAAGATTAATATATTATAAAAAACTTTTTGTACATAAATATTTCTACTATTTGGCACTGCAATATCAAGATCATAATATTTAAAAATCTATTGCGGTGCCAATGTAATGTATGCAGGAATGTAGATTTTTTATCTCGAATATTATTTAGCGTTAATAAAATTTTTGATGAAATAAGTCCATTTGAAGATGGCGCTAACTGCTTTATTCTGTCCGGAGGCACTAAAAGTACTTCATACATAAGTTTTTTATATTACCAGTATTATTCATTGTGTAATTTAAAAACGTAATATGAAGGCTATTTAAAACTATTCCACTAATCGCAAACAACCACTAACATCAACTAATTCAATTTTACTTACACCTTTAATCTCAAAATGCAAAATTATTAGTCATTTGAGTTATGGCAGAGATGTCTCGTTAACGCTATTGGTTGATATGACATCAAGCTTTGACGGTGTCCTGTGATTGGTGGAAAGATATGTTGCATACATTTAAACGTCAATGGCAACCACGACGGTGCAAAAAAACCAACAAAGATGGTTCTTCTTATGCTCAATTATAAGGATAATATGCTCGTGATTTTAATAAGCCTTCAGTTAAAGCATTTCTCTTTGATATTAAACACTTACGCTGTATATTTGTTTTAAGCGATTTTTCTGTTAGCAATCATGTGTGAATGGTTCGGCTGTCGATACTATTGACAATATTGAGATTTTGTTGTGACTCTCGTTCCTATTTTACTTTACCGTCATTGTATACAATCTACTGCTTTTTGTAATCTACCATTTAATATACAGATACTGTACTTGAAAATGTGTGTATAAACTGCGAAACAATTGTTTTCAATACTTGTAGTATGTATAATTGTGTACACCAGCTCGAATATAAA
The DNA here is from genome assembly GCA_038024825.1 of Polylopha cassiicola. Classification (NCBI taxonomy): domain Eukaryota; kingdom Metazoa; phylum Arthropoda; class Insecta; order Lepidoptera; family Tortricidae; genus Polylopha; species Polylopha cassiicola. The sequence continues at coordinate 4,508,543 of CP149044.1, read as the reverse complement.
GTTTATCGCATCTCGATAAACCTGTTACTGTCTCTCTTTTACTATTTGCAAAAGTTAGACAGAGACAGCCATAGTTTGACAATTGTAATTTTTGACCTTTACCGGAATGTCAATATATTAAATGATAGGTTATAAGTTAAGCGCGTTATTGTCAATAATGTTGACGCAGTGTCGGTGTGCTTCGAGGAATATTCGCTCGCGATGTGATAAATTGAGGACTTGATGAATTAATTATATTGTAATATAATATGGTTATTCGTATAAACCTCGTTTTATTTATTTCACTACGTTATACACTTGACGGCTTTGTTTCTACAAAAACGTACAAATTATTTCCGTTTCTAAATAAATAAAATACAAACGCCATAAATATAAAATATTTTATTAAATAGGTTATAAACTTAATTCACATTAAGAAATTCAGAATAGTAATTGTAATATCAGAAGCGATTGTTATTTCCCGTTGACACTTGTCATTGATTGACAATTTAAACACTTCGCCATTATTTTTAAGGAGTGATTCGTTTAGGGTCCCTCGGGAACATGGAAGTCTTCCGAATATTGTCTAGGCCGAGGTACAGCATCACGACACGCTCCATGCCGATACCACCTCCTGGAATCACAAAAAAGTATGGTCATTTATCATTGAACCATTAGTAACTAAGGGCGTGCATTCCATACAGGCACAAAGTCATAATTACAAGGAGCGCCTGGCCTAGTACAATAGTAATATTTAATAGTAATGTTACTACTATAGTTATATTTCATCGAATTGTTAGTAATTGCTGCAGGTAGGTTATAGTAAGACTTACCCGCGTGCGGCGGACATCCTAGCCGGAAGGACTCGATGTACGCGGCGATCTTGCTTATATCTGAAATTGTTAATTTTAAAAATAATATCAAGTGCCCAGACTACAAAGATAAATAATGAAAACAAACTTTTCCAGAAGTGAGACCTAGCCAGATTGATTGTTGTCGGAATCATCCAAATAGTATTTCAAAACACGATTACAAATATTAGTCGGTAAATTAGACAACAGCAGTCAGCAAATAACAAAAAAGAAAATTAAAGGTTGTTATCCTCAAGTAAGTAGTATTTTTCAGTTAAATATCATTTAAGTCGGTGATATTTGGCTTTTCAGGACAATATAACTTTGTTCCCAATTAATAGTGTACTGACCGATGGCGTGGTGCTTGGCGCGCTCCGTCAGGAACTCGGGGTCGTGGATGCGCTGCGCGCCGCTGAGGATCTCCTCGCCGCGCATGAACATGTCGTACGAATTAGATACTTTCTGGAACATTAAGCAACCACTACATTTAGAAAACAGATATTAATTTAACGAGTTTTATTAAAGATCAGTAGGTCCGAGTAGTGCCTGAGCTGAGTCTAGAACAACAAATAAATATTCTAAAGCATTGATTATGATAAATAAATTGCAACATAAGCTTGCTTTTCTTACAAGCACAATGTCAAACAAATTATTGTTTACCCTGATCGCTGCACCCTCGCACAGCACGCGCCCGCTATCGAGCTGAATGCCAAACAAATTTGACCATGCATCCCGCCCTGGCTAAACCTGGATCAGCGACTGCCTGCTTATCAGTACAATTGCCTACACAAAGTGCCTACCCTGGCTCTATGCACCGCACGCGCCTGCTTACCGGGTTGGCGGGGTCGGGCATGGTGTAGAAGGGCCGCACGGCCAGCGGGTACTTGTCCAGTATGTAGAAGTCCGTGTCGTACTTGGCGCGCACGAGCCGCCCCAGCAGCTTCTCGTCCGGCGTCGACAGGTCGTCCTCCTCGCCTATCGTCACACCTGACAAAAAAAAGGATTTAGGTACCCAAAGGTCAACCGGAAAATCCCTTAAAGGGTTAGATTCGAATTTATATTGTTTTCGCTTATATACACATATACATAATTTGGGTTTACAGTCTCAATCATAATTATAATCAAATCTAACAAATCTAATATAACCAATCTTCAAATTAAGGAAACTATTAAGTTTTCGAAACGTCAGCATAACTTTATTTCTAACTACCTATTGGAGTACAGAGCCCCTGAGGCGGGCCCGGTTGTTTTAAATTGCTTAGTTCGGGACTAGATCAATTGGTGTGAATTGTCCAAAGATATTTAATTATAATATTATATATATAACTAGCGGCCCCGGCAGACGTCGTCCTGCCCGTCCGATTGTTTCGTCAAAGATCTGTCTAAGTCTTCTAACTGTCACTTAATGAATAGTAATTCTTCATAAGGCTTCATATTTTCCCCGTTTTTTTACACATTTTTCACTGTTTCTTCGCTCCTATTGGTCGCAGCGTGATGTTATATAGCCTAAAGCCTTCCTCGATAAATGGTCTCTCCAACAAAAAAAGAATTTTTGAATCCTGAGATTAGCGCGTTCAAACAAACAAACAAACTCTTCAGCTTTATAATATTAGTATAGATTACCAGCTTCCTTCAGCATCTGTATAGCTTGCGGGAACTCGAGCCGCAGCGGGGGGTCGAGGAACTTGAACGGCTCCACTTTGAACTGCTGCCCCACCGTCGCTATCTCGGACGCGTATCTACACACAAACACACTACGTACAGTATTCTTATTACAGCCGTCGTGCGGTCGAGTACACACGTGGGTACAAACAAGCTTCGTCTCAAGTGAAATAATACTTTTTTAAATAAAAAAAAAAACTTACTAAGATTACTTTTTTAGTACTTTTTTACATTAGGGGTAAAATAATGTTCTAGAGGCACTCCTAATGCTTCGCCGTGATGAAAAAGAAGTAACAAAAATTGGGGGTAGATTTTTTTTTTAAAGCATAAGCTATCAGGTTAACATAGGTTACTCACTGGTCCCGCAGCCCTCGGAACATGTCGGTGAAGGTCTGCCCGATGGTGTCGAGCACCTCGTGGTAGTGGTGCTTGAAGGACATCTCCAGGTCGAGCCCCACGAACTCCGTGAGGTGCCGGTGCGTGTTCGAGTCCTCCGCGCGGAACACAGCGCCCACAGTGAACACCTGACACACACACACACATATACTTCTTGATCTTGACTTGATCATAATAATATGTCATGATCATACGTCCATATCACTCCTTTACTAGTATAGTGTGACATGTCGAAATATGCAAAATTTTAAATAGATTAGACCAAGGAATCACGTTGTCCCATACGAACTTTGCATCCCTTTTTCAACCTCTTAGGAGTGGAATTTCGGAAAGTCCCTTCTTATCGGACGCCTACGTCATACCAAAAAAACACTCTCCAAGTTGCAGGTCTCTACGACCAGCGGTTTAGACTGTGCACGTATCGTCAGTCAGGGCAAAGGATTTTATATCTTATCTATTTATAAAAAAAAAACCGCTTCAAAATTTGTTGCGCAGTTTTTAAGATTTAAACATATATAGGGACGGACAGTCAGCGACAGAGACTTTGTTTTATACCTACTATAATAACAATCCCTACTAATCCCTACTATCGCTACTTCCCTACTAATATTATAAATGCGAAAGTAACTCTGTCTGTATGTCTGTCTGTTACGCTTTTACGCTAAAACTACTGTACCGATTTAAATGAAATTTGGTACAAAGAAAGTCTGGAGCCTAAGAAAGGACATAGGCTACTTCTTAACCGACTGCAAAAAAGGAGGAGTTCCACGCGGACGAAGTCGCGGGCAGAAGCTATATAATATATTTGGATAATTCACACCAATTGACCTAGGCCCAAACTAAGCAAAGATTATACTATTTGTACTAGACAACGGATAAACATACATAAATACCTATAAGACATCCAAGACTCAGGTACAGTCAGATGTCAATGTGATGGCATCTGTACGATTCGAACCCACAACCTCCGGTTTCGTAGTCAGAGACTCTGACTGACTACATCAACAGGCCGTCTATATACTACTAGCTTCTGCCCGCGACTTCGTCCGCGTGGAACTCCTCCTTTTTTGCAGTCGGTTAAAAAGTAGCCTATGTCCTTTCTCAGGCTCCAGGCTTTCTTTGTACCAAATTTCATTTAAATCGGTTCAGTAGTTCGTTTTTCAAAGCGTAACAGACAGACAGACAGACAGAGTTACTTTCGCATTTATAATATTAGTAGGGATGTAGTGATAGTGATAAGATAATACGCACCTTGTCGAAGTCAGCGGCGATGGCCATCTGCTTGTAGAGCTGCGGGCTCTGCGCGAGGTACGCGTTGCTCTTGAAGTAGGAGACGGTGAACACGTTCGCGCCGCCCTCCGACGCCGCAGATATTATCTTGGGCGTGTGGATTTCCACGAAACCTGCGACGAATTGTATCAATTGAATGTATATGGGAGTTTGACTGAGCCAAATGTTGTTTTGAATCGTGAGCTGTGGATCAAATATGTTTCAACATATCCCAATCCCTATTTCACCGCTTTAGGCATAATTTATTTAATTTCCTTATTTAAAAAAAAAAAATTATTTCGAACATTATAATTAAGTATATTTACAAAAATAAAAAGATTAATATGTACATTTTTTACATTAAAAATAGGATAAATTCCTAAAAATCTTTTCCTAGTAAACTAAATATCTAAAAATACTAGTAGACCTTGACCTTGGAGACGTCGTGCTGGCCAGCAAAGCAGCGCCATCTATACAAGATACAATTTCATCCAAATCGGTATGGTCTCGGTTTACGAGAGGTGATGTGTATCACGTACTGCGTTTGCTGCCTATAGTATACCTCTAGCGGTGAGTATGTCGCGGAAGAGCCTGCAGACGCCGGCCTCTATCCGGAAGATGGCCTGGTTGGCCGGCGTGCGCAGGTCGAGGATGCGGTTGTCGAGGCGGGTGTCCTGGTTCACGCGGATCTTCAGGGCTTCGGGGTCCTGAACACATTACACATTGGAATGAAACAACTGTAAAGGAATTTAACTCGCGTATTTTATTTTATTGGCTGAAGTTTGCAGAAACTATTTGTAGCACGTCTGACCTGACTTTAGCTCTTTATTAGGTATTTGTAAGAAAAAATGCGTTTCCTTTTCAAGCATAGACAATGTGTGAGAAAAGTAAATAACTACTGCTGACGTAATCACTATATAGACCGCATTACATCAAAACTAAACAAATAGACCGGTCAAATTAGGAATTCACCTCGGAATGCGAGATACCCGGCTGTAATTTTGTAAATAGTTGTATATTGACATCCTTAAAGTTGTCTCAAAACCTACATATGGTAGGGTGTGAGCAACTATTAAATTTCAAGGTCAAAGTGTCAAAAAATCGTTATTTTTGTAAATTTCTCATTTCCTATGGGTTTTAGCTTTTTGTCTTTGTTGGCAATATTGTAGAATACAAAATTCTCTACAAATTTTGTTTAAAAAAATTTTTTATACGGTGAACCGTTTTTGAGGTACAGGCCGTAAAGCGCGCCGTCACAGCCAACAGGTGCCACGGTCGAAATCACGCCATATACAGTTGATGAACTACAGATATTATTAATTGTTGATGTTTACGCATGCTACTGTGTAATGCTTATACTTATATAGTTATATGGAAGTTTTTCACTATATATAAAATGAGATGAGAGAATTGATTTTATAATATTACGTAAGTATGATTATGTTCTCATTTTATATATAGTGAAAAACTTCTATATAACTATATAAGTATAAGCATTACACAGTAGCATGCATAAACATCAACAATTAATAATATCTGTAGTTCATCAACTGTATATGGCGTGATTTCGACCGTGGCACCTGTTGGCTGTGACGGCGCGCTTTACGGCCTGTATCTCAAAAACGGTTCACCGTATAAAAAATTTTTTTAAACAAAATTTGTAGAGAATTTTGTATTCTACAATATTGCCAACAAAGACAAAAAGCTAAAACCCATAGGAAATGAGAAATTTACAAAAATAACGATTTTTTGACACTTTGACCTTGAAATTTAATAGTTGCTCACACCCTACAATATGTAGGTTTTGAGACAACTTTAAGGATGTCAATATACAACTATTTACAAAATTACAGCCGGGTATCTCGCATTCCGAGATTCTTATCTAATATAAGCTAAAATGACCGGATTAAAAGCAAAAGACACCCCTTTAGAACATACGTAATACTTGAACGACCCCCATGTATTAAAAAATACGCTCGGCCACACACACACTTACATCGGTCTCCGGCCGGGCGGCGTCCTCTATCTGCAGCGGCAGCTGCGCGCGCGCCGCGGAGACGGTCCACACCTCCTCCGCCACCAGCTCCACCTCGCGCACGCTGCACGACTCCACCGGCGCCGCCGTCTTCACCACGCTCGCGTGCACGTCCACTATCGACTCTTTTGTTATACTGCGGATGGGAAATGCAATGTTTAGTTCTAACGACCCGCTACAGCTTAACATGGGTGCTATAAACCTTACTCTTGAATCACTCTATCTAAAGGACGGTCGCGGAGCACAGCGAAAAACAGACGTTGCCCTTTTTCTATTTGTCTCTGTCGCACGCGCGAAGTAATAGTGCCCTCACGCTCGCACAGTACAAGTTCAAGGTTACTGTGCGAGCGTAAGGCACTATCTATTAGATAGTGATGTGTAACAATTTATTAAGTTTATTTATTTTAAGTCAATATGCAGTGTTAATAATCAATTAAGTATATTTAAAAACTTGTGCTAAGTAAGGACAAACCATTGCATCCACTGAATATGTCTTTTATAGTTATATTAAAAAATCCGGTATCTGAACCTTCGGATTATTATGTACTTATCATCCAAAAATAAAGTACAATACCGATATTGTACTTTATTTTTTAACACCATAAAACAAAGTGTAAAAACAGCTTATTAACTGCCTATATCTTTTTTATAAAAGTCTAATAGTAGTCTTATTTGACAGCTGCTTTGCTCACCTGCCAGTGAACTTGACCATCTGCTTGCTGACCCTCCTCTCGTCGCTGACGCTCACGAGGAGCTGCACGGTGCTGGAGTTCTGCCGGAGCACCGCAAAACACTGTTTGCCTTTCGCTCTGGATGTTTGGAGCCGCGCTGAGACAACGACAAATAAAATATTTATTTTGATAAAATGTTTATATTCCCTTACTCAATATACCTTTCAGGGATATCAAACATTAAGATACAGAAAGGACAAAAAACTAAAAATAATAATTAAATTTTCTAGTAAAACTTAATACTTTTATAATTTCATTGATCATATGGGATCACTATACTGACCTCTGACCCAAACCTTCTGTCCATTCATCTTGACAGTGAGATCTTTGACATCAGTGTACACCCTGTCTCTGTGCTCTCCAGTTGATCTGATCAGGGGCAGGTTGCCGTACCTACCCTCGGAGAAGTCAGCCTCTTGAGTCTCTACTTGTGGAGCTCCAGAGGCTGCCTGGAATAAGATACAATTTTTCAAATTCTTAATTAGATAATACTAATAATTTCTGATGCCTTCGCTGCTATTACACATTGGAATGAAACAACTTGAACTGATTTAACTTGCATATTTTATTTTATTGGCTGATGTTTTGGAGCATTTACAGATTCATAATCGTAGCACAACTGAGCTGACAATAGTATTATGCTAAAGTTTAAAGACTTTGTAAAGGCTCCGAAATGTCGCTATTAAAATAATACATGCAAGTTAACTCCATTAAAGTTGTATCATTCCAATAGATAATACTAATACTACTAATAATAATGTACTGGAATTAAACAACTATTAACGGATTTAACTCGCATATTTTTAATTTATTTTATTAGCTGACGTTTCGGATTCTTTACAGTTTCCATAATCGTAGCAGGACTGAGCTGACAATAGTCTAACGCTAAAGTGATTTATACAGTTATGCAAACTACCTTATATTTAAATTACAAATTTTGAAAAACTACCCTTTTCTAAATTATGAAAAGTAAAGAATCCGAAACGTCAGCTAATAAAATAAAAATATGCGAGTTAATAGTTGTTTCATTCCAATGTGTAATAACCGCAAAGGCATCAGAAATTAATAATGTACTGATGAGAACCAAGACATATTTCTAAAGATTTATATTATACAGTTATGTTTAATGTTTGACAGTTATGGCTGCTTGACAGACATGTACATAATTTCAATTGAAGTGCATGTTACCTTGTGTTCAGCCTTTTTCTGCTGTTTCTCTGCTGCCTTGGCAGCTTTCTTGGCGGCCTTCTTGCTTGCTGCGGCATCGCCTTCCAATGTGGGCTTGGGCTCTTCTGATACCACCATCTTGATGCTACGGACAATTATCAGTATATGGTAACACTAGTTAAAAGCCCAAATTTATTTTATGAAATATGCATTTAAATGTACAGTCATAGGATTTGGGTGACCTCTGTTACACATATACATTTTCAATTAATCACATACTTAAATCGAACAGTTGTTCCACAGTTACAAACACAACATTCAGATCTAATATAATGCAAATTATGTCACTTGAGGAAATCTGATGCAATAATACACACAATGACTATATAATAATAACAATATATGATAAAATGTAAACCAACGCAATATTAATCAAAATTAATAATATAACATTGTAAAAGCGTGTCACGTTTAAATGTTACTAGTTATTTTTAGCTAATTAGGTCTCCTGAAATTTGTTATTGAATTACACCTTTATTGTGGTAGCAATGTCACCTTTGCAAACGTTAATTGCTTATTTTATTAGCCGGGAGTCGTGGCTATTCCAATACAGAGCCAAACAATATGCCAAGGTTAGTTAAACAACTTAAAAACTATCATTAAAATATACCGATAACTTTAATTTTTGACACGAAAAAAATTGTAAAGACGCAGCTAAACGTGCTAAACTTACCTGGAATATATAGTCAGAAGCCACCACTTATTATTTTTGACTGATAAAATTAAGTAAACAGTCGCAAAATTGATAAATAACCTGTCCTTGTGCAATGCAACTAGGTTATGTCCGATAAGATGCGGTCATATCACAATCATAAAGCGAACTGTCACTGTCAAACTCAAAAGTGACGTAACCGATGTTGCCAAAAAAAGTCTTTTAGAATCTGTAAAATATTTCAGAACAATACTATTTTATCTAAAAACGGTTACTTTTTTAAAAATACATAATAATTTCTAGAATTATGTACCGAGGAGTTAAAGAGAGGTACGCTTATATTCGGTAATATAGAATTATTATTAAAATTAAGTATTCAAGAATATTTTCCATAGTTTAAAGATCCCTAGTAATAAATACTTTTCCTTGATATCATTTTTAATAGTTATAAAAAATTTGCCAACATTAGTTTTATGGAGGCAACTGTCAAAGTATAAACTTCTAACAATTCTGAAGTGAGAAGAAAAATAAAAAGCTGTAAAAACAATAGATGTAATGTTTAAATTTTTAGTTCAAAATGCTAAAAACTATCTCAAGCCCTGACTTAAAAGCTGGGTGAATAATAAAAATACGAACAACGAACCAAAACGCAAAATGCCAGTCTTTACTGCAAATGTACCTGGTGTTCTTAAGGTCGGCGATTGGATTGAAATTGGCGGTAAAATTAAGGACAATGCTCGAAAGTAAGGAAATCTATTACTAAATGAAAAAAACATTTACCTATACTAAATGATATTTAATTATATATAATACTCATGTAAGTAGTACTACGAATTTGACTACACCAAATTCCTCAGCATATCAGTCAATCTTTGTGCTCAAGAAGGCGAAGAACCACGCGACGTAGTATTACATTTCGATGTAAGGTTTCGCCGAGATAACATTGTCTCACTCTCTCGGAGAAATGGTGTTTGGATTGGAAGCGGGAACTACGATACCAACTACAACATGTTCGTTCCTGGTAAGTAGACACTTTGTATATTTTGTGATTTTCGGGCACCATTTTAGAAACTACGTGCCTATTTTAGAAACTATGCGCACACCTCAATGCACACGTCTCCTTACATTTGATGGTTACAGGTCCATATTTTTTATAAACGACTATAATTTTGAAATTTAAAAACGTAACGTATTCGCCGTAACTAGGTAGGTACAGTCACCATCAGATATATCAGAACGGGCGAGGTACTCAAATACATATAAGCAACATTAAATTTCAATAAATTCGTTACGGCAAATAAGGCCAATAATATCTGAACGTTTAGTTCGTCACAAATATAAGAGCAGCAATTTTTCAATATAATCTGGACACATAACAACGCAATAATATCTAAACAGTACAAGTGTTCATAAATATCTGAATACTTAAGGAAAATATACCTTAAATCACTGTCATATAGTTTACATTCTATTGTACAGATGTAGTGAATATTCTGTCTTATGGTATCATTACTAGGTAAGCAAAGCAAACGAGAATTGCGACGTTGTCATACTTACTATTGTTTCCTGTTGCCAAACTTCAACTGTCACTGTTTAGTTCGTATCCTATTTAATTATGAAAGAATCTCATATATTATGGTCGTTGACAAGTCGTTGTCAACATTGGTAACCAATTTTCGTCAATCTGATAATTGATTGCTTGGTCTCATGGTTTACATGTCGGGAGTGCGGTCATAGAACGCGGCTGGTTTAAGTTCGAGGAAGAATTTGTGTTTTTTTTTTTATTTTATTCCTTTTGTATTTTTATTCAGATCTTATTTTGTATTGAAGACGTCGGTGAGACACTTCCAAGACTAACCTTAGTTAAATTGTGTATTTTCTAGTTATAGTTTATTTAGTCTATGTAAGCTGCGTTTTGTGTAAAGTATAAATTATTATGGTAACCAGATGATGAAATGATGAGACATGATGGAGCTTAATTAATTACATACTTTGTCGTTTAATTAGGTACGCAACAACTTCATCAAATGTAAAAGTCCGTAGGTAATAAACGAACTGCAAATACTAATTAATAATACGAGTTTCGATTCTACGTATGTCCGATCTCCGTATGTCCTGCCACCGTATTATAGACTATAATAAATGAAGAAAAATCTTGCGACAAATAAAATTTTAATATAGTAGGTAACCTAATTTATTATAGAAATTAAAAAAAAAGAATAATATATGTAATATTTCCCAACCCATCCGTTAATAAAAATAAAATGCACGTGGACCAGTCGGATTCGATCCATGACGCTCGGTTTACTAAGCGATGTCTTACGCATTAAGCCAAGACAGTCTTATTTAGGTTATTTGAAATTTATAATAGGTATATGCGTTTGATTAGAGCCTAGTAATGATACCACGAGACAGAATATTCACTACATCTGTAATCTGTATAATAGAATGTAAACTATATGGCAGTGACATAAGGTATATTTTCCTTAAGTGTTCAGATATTTATGAACACTTGTACTGTTTAGATATTATTGCGTTGTTGTGTCCAGATTATATTGAAAAATTGCTGCTCTTATATTTGTGACGAACTAAACGTTCAGATATTATTGGCCTTATTTGCCGTAACGAATTTATTGAAATTTAATGTTGCTTAGATGTATTTGAGTACCTCGCCCGTTCTGATATATCTGATGGTGACTGTACCTACCTAATCAAACGGTAGTTATTTATACCAAAATTGCTATTTTATTAGGTTTTCGTATTTTAGATATCAAATACTTAGATGAACAAAGATATTCGCTGTCGGGAAAATATTGTTAATTTCTACATACCTACTTATTTATTGAAATAATACTAACATTGAGCACAAATTTTATGTTTCAATTGAGCTATGCTACCTACACAGTGCATAAGTAATTTCTTATGACTCTTTCTATTATATATTGTTATTCCTACATATCATAACAATACACAATATGTAAGTACGTGTGTATCTCCTTGTCAAAAGGCACAATATTCCGCATAGTCCTCGAAATCAAGGATACGGATGTGATCACCATTTATTGCCAGGGCAAGTTCCACTCCAACTTTCTGCCAAAGATACCGCTCGCAATGGCTAAATACATCGTAGCCTGGGCTGATATTGAGAGGATTACTCACTGCTACTTCCATCTTGGGACTAAGGTATTTATTATTAGCTAAGCTACAAACTACAGTCCATTTAATATCTACACACCTGTATTTTTTTTTATCAGGCTGGATTAGCTGAATACGAGGGGGCAACAGTGGTAGCGTTTGCACCAAAAATTCCTCATCCTACGTCACCACTGGAATTAAGGGACTTAAGACGATGGTAACTATATTAGGTACTTTTGTGTTAATTATTGGTGTATGTAAGAGTCTTTGAGACGCTGTATAAGTATCCTGTAGACTATAGCGTGCTAAGATAAAAAGTTTCAATTGCCGTAGTGCCATATTTCCTCACCAAAAACGATCTTTTTCCGCTTCAGTCCGAAAAACAAAAGAAAAATGTCCACAGCACCTCCACATCTGTACTCGTCTGATGAAAGCTTTGACGAAGACGGCCAAAATATAAAATCTGGCGCAGAAGACAGGAAGAACTGGTACTTCTATGACACGGTGGCGAGTCAGCCTCAGGATATCAAGAAGTTCAGACCACCAGGTATGTAAACAATATTTTACAGTATTTATTAACTTAGTGGTTTTTGTGATAATCATGAAAAAAAATACTTATACTTTGCTCTATGAGTTTCAAGATAAAAATTTGTAAGTGTCATTTGTGTTTTTGCCTTTTGTTTTTGATTAATATCAGAACGAATACGATAGTGATATTTTTTTATTCGATGCCATTATTGCGTTGATTTCTTGATTAAAGATTTTTTAACAATTCTGTAATTAATAATCTATCATTGTTTGTTAATTACCTAGTTAATACGGAGTACTGGACTTTATTCTTCAAAGTCCAAATATACGCCCTTATTTTATTTTATTACAAAACTTTGATTTAAATTAAGGTATACAAGAAAGGAACCAATATAAAAATGTTAGACCAGAATATTCGAAAAAATATCGAGATGTACCATGTGCAGAAAAAAACGACATTGAAAGTTACTCTTATGAAACACCATCAAAAAGCATGAACTCCTCCGTAATTGATTCTGACGAGATGTTGCGAAACGAGAAAAAGAGAAGTAGACGAGGAAAACAATCGTCGTTTGCTCAACTGATAAATTTTATGGGAAAACCAAAGAGAAGAAATTAATGTTTTAATGATAAATTATTTTTAGGATTTCGTAAGTGTCCTTTTTATTTATAAATAAAATGCTATTTATAGAAATATATAGTAGGTATATTTTTTTTATTCGCTTCATTCATTGTTTGAACTTTTTTCATATACATAACCACACTTAACATTTAGATAAAATTGCAGGCTTATCCCATTTATGCATTCATATAGAATAATTACGTGTATATTTACATTAAACATGCATTTGACTATACAACCATTTTCGTATAATTTAATTATAATATAAATAAGGTTACACAACGGTGTTAAATACCCCATTTTCTAAAATCTATTTAAATTGTGTATATGTCGCAGTGATATGATGAAAACAGGGATTTGATCAACTCCCTCAGTGATATGATCAACTCCCGGTAGATGATAAAAATACCACGCGTTGCGTCATTTTCCTAACGAAATTTAGTGATTTGATCAAATCTCCAAGTCATTTTAGGGAAATGAAAGAATCATAGAAATGGCTGCTAGATTTCTTCATTTCACTTAGTCATTTGATCAAATGCCTGAGCGATAATTTATAACGAGTAATTTAGTCAACTCAGTTTTAACATTTCACTAAACACGTCTAGTGATTTGATCAACTCCCTAAACAGTCTTAGGGAAATAAAAGAATCACAGCAAGAACTGGTGGAATTCTTCATTACCCTTAGTGATTTCATCAAATCGCTTAGCTAATTTAGGGAAATGATAAAACTGGTCTTAGAAACAAGATAGATACCCTTTAGGAAATAACTATTATTTGCCATAATTACGAAAAAAGCAAATCCAGACTGTTTCTTTGTGCACAGTGGGTATAATGTAGGGGACATCTTATTTATTGGCAATTGAAGGTCTCCTTTAGGTACGACGACGAGCGAAGCGAGGAGGAGTGTTAGGTAGAACTGTGCCCTTGCAGCGCGCGAGCCGAGCGAGCGAAGCGAGCGTGCCGCGGCAGCGGCCGGCGAAGCGTCAGAACAGATACTTTTAATAATAGTATATTTACGACATAACATAAACTAACCAGGTTTTGTCAACTAATAATAATAATCACTAAACTTTGACCGTGTTATGGCAAATAATTATTATGGTGATTGAATTCTATGGCATAGGTATAATTTAAGCACATTTAATAATAGGGAAAATGAGATGTATGGCACACGTATAGCTATGACACTTAAAAGTTATGGCAAATGAAAATATTGCAAATGACCATTATGGCATAGAATATAAAATTATGGCAACTGAAGTTCGAGCATGTGAAATTATTGCACTGCGATAACGGCCCAGAGTTAGAGAAAAAAATATTGGGCTGTAGGTAGCTTGTTGTTTATTTTTTAGCCGAGAAATACCTACTTCCTAAAGGGTTTATCTTGTTTCTGAGACTAGTTTTATCGTTTCCCTAAATTTGCTAAGAGATTTGATGAAATTACTAAGGGTAATGAATAATTCCACCAGTTATTGCTGTGATTCTTTTATTTCCCTAAAACTGTTTAGGGAGTTGATCAAATCACTAGACGTGTTTAGTGAAATGTTAAAACCGAGATAAATTAATTACTTGTTTTATCATGTCCCTAAAACAGCTCAGGCATTTGATCAAATAACTACGTGAAATGATGAAATCTAGCAGCCATTTTTATGATTCTTTCATTTCCCTAAAATGACTTGGAGACTTGATCAAATCACTAAATTTCGCTAGGAAAATGACACAACGCGTGGCATTTTTATCATCTACCGGGAGTTGATCATATCACTGAGAAATTTGATCAAATCCCTGTTTTCATCATATCACTGCGACATATACTTATAGAGGCTGATTTAAGGGAAATTGACCAAAAATACTGAGTAAAAACGATTTAAAAAATAAACAGTTATTTCTCATCACGGATATAAACGATTAGTGATCCTACGAGACATGACACTTTGCATGACATTAACACCAAAATTCAAATGGATTATGTCCATTGTTTCATCTTCGTACAACTACTATTTTCATTTTAAATAACGACAGTTACTATTGGAACCATCGGATTACCTGAGATCAGCACTCTTTACATCACACTTAGTTACCTATATTAACCCATTATGGCAATTTGTATATTCTTAATTTTTAATAAATTCGCATATAATATCAGCATGGTTTTCTATCACTCCAATTTGTATCAATTGTTGTTTTGATACTAAAAACAACGATTCCCCGTCGATTTCGTGCTCTGACAACACTGAAATGGTTTTCGTCCATTTGTATTTTAATAAGTGTGTTGCCAGTTCATCTATCTGTAAAAAAAATAGAACTTATCAGGAATTATTAAAATTACGGCTACTTAGTTGTAAGGGCAACTAAGCAAAAGTTTAAGACTTGTTGATGAAATTAATAACTTTTGATTATTCACGTATCGATTAGTTAAATTGAAAGTAAAATCAAGTTGAATAAGCTAATATAAAATAAATTTTATTTTTAACACTGGTAACATATCACAAACGGCAAGTTTGTATAGTCAGTTTCATTATTATCGTGTAAGTTTTTAAGTTTTACTATTGTTTACAATACAATAATATTACCAAGGTACTTTTAACTAAGTAAATATATTTAAAAAACTTACCGTCCACGATTTAACGATTGATGTCGTAATATTTTTGAACGGGTTATCCAAATCATCTGCAAAAGAAACGGTGTTTAACAAGAAGTTAAGAAAAAGATATCATTTAAACATTTCATATTAATCCCTACTAATATTATAAATGCGAAAGTAACTCTGTCTGTCTGTTACGCTTTCACGCTAAAACTACTGGACCGATTTAAATGAAATTTGGTACAAAGAAAGTCTGGAGCCTGAGAAAGGACTTTTAACCGACTGCAAAAAGCTAGTTTTTAAATATATGAGTAGGTATCTGTATGTTCCAGTATCTCACCTTCAACTACCTTATCTTCTTTCACCTCATCAGTCTTAACTCTTTTTTCCTCGTTCAGATTTAAATCGGAAATCATTAGTATTTTACTATTATCCTTAATGGATTTTCCTTCATCGGTAACGTGCTTGAATTCTTCTTTCTTTGGTTCAGAAGTGTGTTTATTTAGGTACAGTGTTTTCTCTATTAACGGTTTACGTATCTGTAAAGTGTTATTAATATATTAATACATTTTCATTTCAATTTAGATTAAGTACAAACAATTTTCAAAATTTTACAAAGAAAGTCGTTTAATTGGTAACGTAAAAACTCAAAGGAGATGGTAGACCTTTGTAAGTAGGTAACTTCACATTATATTTTTAACTTTGAAAGAAAATGTGCTGGGTAAAGGACGGTCGCGGAGCACAGCGAAAAACGGACGTTGTCCTTTTTCTATCCGATTTTCGCTGTGCTCCGTGACCGTCCTTTAGATAATTAACTTACCGGGAAAGCTATGTTAGATTCCTGAATAACGTATCCATCTAAAACATGTGTTAGTACATAACTGTTGGGATCCTCCTTCTGCACGCCCACACTTCCCTCAGCTATGTGCAGTTCGTTTCCTTTCAAATCACTGATTGAAGTTACATTAGTTCTTTTACTAACTACTTGTTCTTCTTCCATATCTTTAGGTTTTATAATTTCTTTACTATGTTCTTCTTTTTTGGGATTTACTTCATTTGTGACTTGTGAAGAGGCATCTATCATCTTACTGGTGTCTGCAGTTGGTATTTTCGTTGGACTACTTTTAGATCTTTGCTCATCTTTCTTTTCATTTATTTGTTTACTGTCTTCCTTAATTTTAGTTATATTTTGTTCTCTATTTTGATTAATTGGCGCTTTAGGAACTTCTGGTGTCTTTATAACTTCTGTCGTGCCTTGTTTTGGTTTTTCTTCACTTTTTAACTCATTGTCATTTTTAACAATTTGTTTATTTTCCACTGTCGTCGTTTCCAATTTCCCCCTTGGTTGATTTGATTCTATTTTCATTTCGATAGGAGTTACTTGTGTTTCTGTTCGTAATATTCCTCTTGCTTGTGTGAACACTGTATTCCGTACTAGTTTATCTGTGTCACTGTTACCTATTACATTTGATGGTAAAGATGTATTATGAGCAACAATGATATTATTTGGAAGTAAATTATTATTTGGCATTATTATATTATTCTGAACAATTGTGTTGTTTGGAAGAATTACATTATTAGGAGCTACTGTAGGGCTTTGCATGAATTTATTGGGTGGTAATAGGTTGGGGACATTTTGTATATTCTTTGCTTTGGCCACATTAGCTTGTGTTCCTGTCGACGTTGTAAGAGGTCTTTGTAATATTTGTCTTATTTCACTGTAAGTTTCTTTTGCACTATCACTATACTGTATGTTAACTGTATTAATACCAGATGACATGTTAGGTATCTTCTTCCTTATTTCGTCAGGTGATTCACTCTTCCTTTTTCTCATAATAACATCAGCGTCTATATTTGAAGAAGTATTAGCATTATGTGGTCGAATGTTATTTTGATAGACGTTTTGATTAATATTTTGTGGCATATATTGACCTCGCATGGGTGCAACTCCCATGGGTCTCGGTTGGATCGGTCTATAAGCATAAGTCTGACTATAATGTCGCACTCCCTGGTTGGTGATGATATTTGCTGAACTTGCTTTTGTAATAGTTGCTGGTAAAGGAATTTTATTAGCTTTATTTGGTTGCACAATATTATTGCTCGGAGCCTGCATAGAGTTTATAGCATGGTCACTAGTGGCTGTTGATATATTATTCGTCTGTATATTTGTTCGTATAATTCCCTGTATATTATTAACTGTTTGCATACTGGCATTCACAGTATTGATTGTCGGTCGTGGTGATCTCGGTTGAGTTGGGACAAATTGTGAGAAACTTGTTGATGGTTTAGGTACATTGCTTTGCATCGGAGATACCGTCATAATCTGAGGCATTTGCGGTCTAACTATTTGGTTCTGAGGCATCGGCCTCATCTGCATGTCTACTACTTTTTGCATGTTAACTAAATTCTGATTCATTTGTATATTTTGTTTCTCATTGTTTACATTGGCAATGTTAGCATTAGGTACGTTAGCTACTGTAGGGTAATTGACTAACGACTGTCCCGCGTTTTCATTCTGAACATTTGATGCAATATTGGCGACTGGCATCATGTTGGACTGCAGCATATTCATTTGCATGTTGGCTCTCATTTGCTCTTGTATTTGATTCATTTGGTTCATTTGCATTTGCTGATAGTTTGCGAAATTTTGTAAATACATTTGGTTTGGATCCATCGGTTGTTGGATCGCAGGAACGATGTTGTTTGGCATCTGTTGCACATAGATGACTTGCTGCTGACTCGGCTGTGGACGGTTTTGGATCCATGGCGGTGTGTTTTGTGGGTTGATGAACAGGGTCTGGTTTGGGTGGATCTGGTCACCTGTAAACAAATATACTTAGTGTTATCTAATGATTGAAAATTAGTCTAGTAATAGGTCGTAAAGTATTATTTTATAATGCTAAGCGATTACGGTAGGGGCAGAATCACGTTTGCCGAGTAGCAAATAGCACCATAAAAAACATTTTATGCTATGGAAATTGTTACCAATGCAAACCTGATGGTGCCTTTCCTAAATTCCTATTCAAATATCTTAGTGTCCCAAAATGTTTCCGAACAGTTTGGGATTATAAACGAAATTATTAACAGGATGAACGAACGAAATTATTATTAGGAAAGTACTCATCCTTCATCAAGTCTTTAGTGTTATTTTGTTTCAACCCAGCAGTTCTCGGCGCAGTTCAAACGAGTCTATCGTTTAAACTGCTCCGAGAACTGCATTGGGATTACAAGAAAGGGGAATATCGATTTATCAATTGCACTCTTGTTTTGAACTTTATTACTATTGGTATAGGGTCTAACCTGGCTGCACAAGGATCTGGGTCTCGTAGACTAACCTCACGGGGCACAGCATCACCTGCTGCTGCGCCTGTTGCTGGCTGTGAAGAGATAAAGAAATGTTTACAAAAACATTTATGTGTTGCCTTTATTTTTTGCAAAATACTTTCAAGTCGGAAAGGTCACTCTTCACACTTTCTTGAAGTGCACATTTATCACGAAGGCACTTTGTATATTTATCACATTGAGTCAATATGGAATGCACGTTTATTCCTGAAGCTATATCTACTTATAGAACTCATTTCAGAGTTTTGTTGCGTACTCAGTCATACCTAGTGACTGGAATGCATTTTAACCAATTGTCATAGATAGGTGCGTAAGAATTAAGTACACTAGACTGATTGTCATTGGCAGAAGTGAAACGATTGGCGTTTGAAGATTCAACTTTTCATATAATATTACTTAGACTGAGAAAGGATTTTGTAAAATTTCAGCGGTATTTATGCCTCGCTGAGGTATTAGTTAGCTTACCTCATTTGATCCGGCTGGCATATCGGTTGCTGCATCTGAAATCGTACATACTTTGTTAAAAGTTTAGTACTTACTTACAATAGGTACCTACTTAGTTCGTCAAAATGGGTATCTACCTATAAGAATTTAAAACGAGTTTAGTATGGCGACCGGACAGCCGTGCGATAATAAGAGGGGTTTCTGGTTAATCTCCCGAGGGTCGCGTGAAGAACAGGAATTTTATATCCGACTCTCGGATTCGTATGATCTTCTATTTAAATAAGCTTGTCACAAATCTATACTAATACTATAAAGCTGAAGAGTTTGTTTGTTTGTTTGAACGCGCTAATCTCAGGAACTACTGGTTCGAATTCAAAAATTCTTTTTTTGTTGGATAGACCATTTATCGAGGCTTTAGTCCCTACTAATATTATAAATGCGAAAGTAACTCTGTCTGTCTGTCTGTTACGCTTTCACGCTAAAACTACTGGACCGATTTAAATAAAACTTGGCACAAAGAAAGTCTGGAGCCTGAGAAAGGACATAGGCTACTTTATAACCGACTGCAAAAAAGGAGAAGTTCCACGCGTACGAAGTCGCGGGCAGAAGCTAGTTAGGCTATACTTATAACATCACGCTGCAACCAATAGGAGCGAAGAAACAGTGGAAAATGTGTAAAAAACGGGGAAAATATGAAGCCTTATGAAGAATTACTATTCCACGGGGACGAAGTCGCGGGCACAGCTAGTCAATAATATTACGAAATGTCACGTGGTCCGTTTTCGTTCGCATTCATTCCATTCTAGGTAGGTATAGCGTTCGTGTCAAGGGTCCTGTCTAGGGAAGTAAGTCATGTTTTAAAATGTTACAAGTTTACACATTAGGTTACGTTATCAAAAAAGATTAGAAACATATTTTTGCGATCATGAATCTCAAGTTTTATCAAAATTTGTCCGTACAAATTTGCAACTCATATTTCATAATAGGGTTATTTTTTTAAATCCCTTATTAGAGTGCGTCCATTTTTATAATTAAAACAAATTTTACGTTTCTACTGATGGCGATTACGGCTGTGCTTACGTTCACCTACCTACCTTGGTACATAGGTAGGTACCTAAATGGATTAACAAATACCGGTCTACGTGGGTACCTACCTAGGTACATGTTAAATAAACAAAAACAAGACATGGGTGTCTGTTAATATGGACTGTTAAGTTATTAATGTAACTTTTCCGTCCTCCGGCCAGAAAGCGCCAACTTTGTGGCCGCTGCGCTAAATGAAATTTCCGCTTTCTGGCTTCGTCGAACAGAAAAATAGTATACTGACCTCGGCCAGTAAAATAAAAAAGCCTCAGATCACATTTTTGTCAACCTCGGCTTCGCCTCGGACGACAATTACATGTGATCTGAGACATTTTTTATTTTACTGGCCTTGGTGCGTAATGTACTATAACAGTCCATGTCAGCATAAAAACAATTGCGATCCGATACAGTAATGTTTCAATGTGTGTTAAACGCGAAAGCAACAAAAATTACCTATGTGGCTAAGGGGTTTCACAGTGTCTAAGGAAGTCCCAAGTAGGTAAACTATTGGCAAATAAGTATTTAAGCAGAGTGAAATTTGTAACTAGTTAATACCTGGGCTTATTACACGATCGGAAATAATCGGAATTCGTACGTAGGACGGTACAGTTGTATTGAGAACCTTCACTTTTATGAAGTCGGTTCAAAAAGCAAGCGACAATTAGGTATTTAAATTTAAAGATTCTTAGGTAAAGACTATTGAGTAAATATAGAGAACTAGCTTCTGCCCGCGTCTTCGTCCGCGTGGAACACCTTTTTTGCAGTCGGTTAAAAAGTAGCCTAAGTCCTTTCTCAGGCTCCAGACTTTCTATGTAAGTACCTAGGTACCAAATTTCGTATAAATCGATCCAGTGGTTTTAGCGTGAAAGCGTAACAGACAGACAGACAGACAGAGTTACTTTCGAATTTATAATATTAAGTATGGATTCAAATTCATAACACACAATGCACGACTAATTTAAAATGATGATACAACAATAGAATCTACTTCTAAGATATCGCCAATGTCGTTATGACATTTCTATTTCTATAGATAGCGCACAAAAAATACAAACAGCCGAACAAAAGGCAAAAACCTGCATACAGAATTCCATTCGCAAAATTAATCTGTACCCTAAAATGCGCTGCCGTCTCTCTCTAACATCTGTAGGAACCCTTATAAATCATTCAACGATTATTAACATACAATACTGATATAAAACTTTATTTCCATATAGCTAAAGTTCAAAATTGTGTGGGGTTAATAAAGAACGCTTAGCAGGGAGAATATTTCGTTGGCATAAATTCGACTTTAGCTTCTTACAAATAAAACACGTATTAGCTTTACTGAGAATAAGGAATCCCAAATGATTGTTATGCGAGGGACGGCGGACATTTTAAGTTTTTTTTGCAGGTAGTGATGTGACCGAATTGGTTTTAAAAAACAACATCGACTCGATAACGCAATTAATAATTATGACTAAGTAGTTTGATTTTTCTGGAATATCGAAAAAAGTTCGTTATCGTCCATCGACATAAAATATCCCCACTAATAATTAATTCTTGCAGGTAACTTATACTTATTTGAAATACTTCACGTTAGTTTTCCCTTAGATAATATATAAATAAATGAATTCTAAATGTAATCTAAAGTTTTGTGCAATTTGCAAGTAGGATTTTATTGTACTAACACAAAATAAAATAATACCTACCTAGGTAAGTAGGATTTCACCAATAAGGTAATGAGGAAGGAAAATTCAAGAAATAAAACGTAATTTATTCGCAAGTAGGTTACCGTTACGATTTTAATGACAAAAAACTATGCGTAGAATTTTACTCTGAAAATAATTACATCATACATTACAAGTAATTTGTACTCGGTCATTTTATTCTTAATATTATTATGATCAGCAATAGAAACATTCCAGTCGACAATATATACTTAGGTATGGGGATAGGCAGGTATGATAATATTTCTAAGCAATTACGTGTTTATTATGTGGTTGTGGTTTCGAATCCTAAGTATTTATAAGTTCCACGTTATATTACTCGCATTTGTGTTTATTTATATTTTAACGAATACCTACTCCTAATACAAGCGTTAAATCGGAACGTAGTAAGTAATCAATTGGTGTAAATGTCACCATTTAATTATTTATTTATTGTGTATGGCTATAATATACCAAACATAATAATACCTAAATTGCAATAAACAAACTAACTTAAAATGTGAAGTCGTATATAAAAGCCAATTCATCGATAAAAACATCGACTCTCGACAGATTAACTGCCTCCAGATAACATCACTAAGTCAAATATAGGGCGCCCTGGGGGCGCTCCGAATCCGTCTATCCGTCTTCTATAAATATACGTCACAGGTGGGAAAGAGACAGCTATACTAGTCCAATAGCAAAGAATGGGACAGTTGCAGATATCCAATCAAAGGAAACAGCACGTACATTGTATTTAGGTCTCTATTGACGGGCGATAAGAGTTTACGAGTATAACTACTATCAATAATATAGATATGTTCATACCAACGAATGTATATGTATATTTATAGTTGAATAAAATCAAAGTCTTAACTAAAATAGTTAGTATAACAAATGATAATTAACATTCCATTCTACTAAATGACTAAACTAATTAGTCATAATAGACACAACACAAAAACTCAGCGAAACTATGTACGGGCACACTAAACGCTCGTAACAAAACGCATGCACTCAAATATCAAAACAATCTCGACGCACGACGTGCACTTTTAGGGTTATTATCGATTTTACAACCAAATTCCACTATAAAACAACACTGGCCCTATAAAACACTAACACAAACATAAAACAAACTTACCTTTGACGTTTGACAGCCACTGACACCATCAAAACACAGATAGCATTTAGCAATCGCTTTAAAACTAAATTATATCGCTCTTGCTGCACAGTCCGACATGTTTCCATACGAAATGGCTGCACGAATAACGTAAAAGGCCTATCAGATGAGAATAGCACCTCGTACCACAAAACCCAACCAAAAACGCGTTAGCCACACGACACACGTCTTTCCCGACCAAAATAACCTCGGATTCATCGATTTTAATCTGACAGAGGAGTTTTTAGTACAGGCCAACCCTAGCCAATGGCGTCGTGCTCGACATAAACGCCTCGTATTGGACGGAACTAGTTTCGAAATTCAAACACGTACCATGACCCCAATATCATCTTGCTCGTTCGCGCGGCAGCGATAAACGTCCTCCATCTCGTTTTTGCTTATGTTATAATTATTATAAAGAAAGAGACGCTTGTTAGAAAGAATATTTTTGTTTATGGAACATTCAACAGATAATGCACGTTTTTGCGGTGTCTTAAAGTCTATTACAGATTGGCGTTTTGTGTCATTAGTGACGTGAGTCATCATGGCCGCAGTTAAACGACTTTGGCCTATTTTGATTAAAAATGAATCGTATCATTTATTGTATTTGCAACCTTTTTCGAGGGATTTTTGAATGTGATACACATTCCTGATAATTAGATTAGACACAGTGAATTATACTTAATCCGATCTCTTCAATTAATTACCTAAGGGCCCAAAATAAGAAAATGCTTGACAGAAATGAACCTTAACATGGTATGCCTTGCAAGATAACAGCTAGGTAAGTATTTAAAGAACTTTTTAGGTGGAGACGTAGTACAGGTTACGGACCCACTTAGCTAATTTGCGAAAATATTCGCTAATGACAAGTAAGCACTTACCTAGATAGATGCGTTCTGCTTAGTCTTTATACTTACCTACTTATTAGATAATCAGATAATTAATATCTATTCTTTTTTATCAGGATTAAGTTGGAAAAAGTAGCAAGCTTGTATGAGCTTCGTCTCATTCCTATTACGGTAAAGTGGTGTCGTGTCGATATTACTTACAAAGACCTTCAGAAACTTAAAAATATTGGTTAACTAGCGACCCGCCCCGGCTTCACACGGCTATAAACCTTCCTCTTGAGTCACTCTATCTATTAGAAAAACGGCATCAAAATCCGTTGCGTATTTTTAAATATTTAAGCTTAGGGACCTACATAGGGATATAGGGACAGAAAAAGCGACTTTGTTTTATACTTTGTAGTGAAGCAAGTCTATGCTAGAACTTATTTCAAATGTAGGGAGTTATGCACAGATAAAAATCTTAAGTTTCGTGTGTCGGGGGTTTCTTTATATTTTATTATACTTAGCCTACATACCTACTTGGTAACATTAAATTTTGCAATGCGCATTTGTACCTCCTTTTGATATAGGTACCTATAGTATACCTAGGTGTCCCATTTTTGTAAACATTTGATTTTCCATCCCCACTTTCACCTGTTTTTAAACGGCTGAACTGGTTTTCCTCTAACATAGCTAAGAACGCTTCTGACTTACCTACCTACTTAGGTCATTATCTTCTTTAAACAAAAAAACAATCTGATTTTGATGAACATCGGTTCACACACACGCCCACACACAGTGAGAGAATAGTTTTTTTTAATTCTTACAAATGAATCTACATGCCTACCTAGGCATTTTAGAAACGGAATCCTAAATTTTAAAAAATACACAAATAAGTAGTTAGGTATTAGTTAGGACCCTATCCTATAAGAAAAGAAGGATGAATAAAAAATATCTTCGTGCCTGAACAAAAAAAGCTTAAAATTGAAATAAGTAGGTACCTACCTACCTCATTTGGTGAGAGGGTAGCTAATACTCTCGTAATGAAGGAAGTACCCATTCTAACGACAAAAAAGTTTTCAAAAATACATTTAGCTATTTGAATAGGTTGATAATATATTTTTACAGTGCAAGTGCACAAACTACCCGTAAATTTCTTTGTATTGATGGAATAGTTATTAAAAAAAAAACAATTTATGATTTTGTGGTTATTACCTATCTACACAATAAAACAACTGTGATTTAAAGTCACGGGTAGATAGGTACCGATTTTTCGTTCCCTTATTAGTAGCATTTATAGTTATTTTTTTTATATTTTAAGTAAAAGCCATACATCATGATTTGGTACTTTTTATTAATAATAGTCACTTACAGCTAGTACCTTTTATATAAGCAAATAATAATAGACATTATAATCATCAAACAAGTTTTATACAATAAAATTAAACGTATTTTTTCATAATCATATTTTTATAATTTTCACAGAATCACAGTTATTTTTCCTTTGATAGTGGCATTTTAAAAATCACATTTATATTCATTCAGTTGTGTTAGGCTTTCGTCTTAGGCTTCATTTTTGGTGGTTTAATTATTGACCCGATGCTTTTCCTCTTCATCATGGCCGCTCGTTTCTTGGCGGGAGTGGCCATCGCAAGTTTCTTGCTCGGTTTCTTCACATTATCCTTCTCTACTGCCTTTGATTTTTTTTCTTTCACAACCTTAACCTTTTTGTCCACTTCACTTTTCTTCTTAACCTTCTCCTTTTTCTCTTTGACGTCGATCTTGACTTTCTTCTCCATCTTCTTTACTTTTTCTTTTTTATCTGTTTTCGTCTTAGTCTTTTCCTTCTTCGTGGGTTTTTCGATAGATTCCTTTTCTTTTATTTTCTTCTTTGGTTTTTCTTTCTTCGGCGCTAGTTTGAACGATCCAGAAGCTCCGATCCCTTTCATCTGAATGATTGTTCCATCTTCGACGCCAGATTTGAACGCTTTCTTGATTAAATGTTTTACTTTTTCCGTTTCAACCTTGTGTTTTTCTTCCAAGTACTTCTTTATGGCGTAATAAGAGACTCCTTTTCTCGTATGTAGCTCTTTCAGGGCTTCGTGTATCATCGCCTTGGTTGTTATTTTCTTCGGGTCGTGTGCCTTGAGTATTTCTTCTGTTGGACTTTTTGGCGCTTTCTTCACCGGCTTCGTGGCTGGAATCCTTTTCATTTCGACATCAGAGTCCGACATCTTGTTACGTATACGGTGCGAGTTTGAGTAAACCTTTTTCCAGATATTAATTTGCTTTTTATAACGCGAGGAAAGACCGTAGAGATATTGTAGGTAGATGTATTTACTGTAGACAATAATTACCCACAAATTTATTTATTATACTTTTTTTTACTTGTAAAGTTGTAGTAACTAGCAGATTTGGAGGTCGTTGCCAAAACATTATGATTGGGCACCTACTTACCTACAATTCATTGTTACTTACCTAGTGGGTAGATAAATTTAGAAAAACTGCAAGCACCGTCATCAGAAGAGCTAGTTATACCTATCTAGACAAATAAGTATATACTTACCTATAGGTATAGGCCTATTTCATACTTTTTAGTGACTGAAAGCATCTAGAAGGTAGGTACTACCAACTTATTATTAATATATCTATCTACCATATAGGTACCCATAGATTATCTAGATTGCCGGAGACAGTTACATGATCGTTACCAGAACTATTACCTGTACCTATGACTAAAGAGTTCATAGCTAATGCTTATAGACGTAGGTACCTACATGTTCTATTTTATAGTTATTAACTATTAGGGACTATACCTACTTACTTAGGTAGGTATTTAATATACTTACATACACCAAGTATTCCCTAACCTACCTGGATATGTATTAAGTATACCCAAATTACGGTTCCTTAGCATTTTTAGGATTCTGTAGGTAGCTAAAGTGTAAAACTAGATAGGTAGGTACAAAGACTCCGCTGCCCGTCCGTCCATTCGTCTGTCACCAGGCTTACCGTGATAGTTAGGTAATTGAAATTTACACAGATGATATTCCTGATGCCGCTATGACAACAAATACTAAAAAACAAAGTAATATTTAAGGGGGCTCTCATACAACAGACGTGTTTTTTTTGCCATTTTTGACTAAACAAGACAACAGACAGACCATAGACAACAGCACGGAGCTCTTTGTGCATGAGCACAGAATAGATAATGCATGAGTTCGACTCGCACTTGTTTAAATTTGGCATAAAAATAGACTCCAGATGGAGAAATACCTATTTTTATGGGGCTCCTAGACGGGCCATGTTTTTGTGCAATTTGTGGCTGCACTATTGGCAACTAATTTCCCAGCAACCACAAAAATATTTCATTGCAACTGATGGCCGAGCCATCTATGGCTGGGCAATGTGTGCATATATGTCTGCAATAGTATGGCTGATGAGACGCAGACTCACACGGGCAACACAAACCGGCAATAATGGCTGACGAAATCACACTTGTCGCAGCAGCTTTCATCGTTTTAAAAGAAAAACAAAAGAAGAAGAAATTATGGATTCGACCTGACTTAAATAAACATGAAACTCTAGATAATTTGAGTCTAGATAGTAGTCCTTGATAATAAATTATTTAATAATTTTACTAGAATGTCAAAGAGTGATTTCGATTTTTTTTTAAACAAAATCGGAGTAATCGGACCAAAAATAAAAAGAAAAGATACAAACAAGAGGACGGCGCGAAAATCGCGAAAGGCGCATGTCGCGTAGAAAAGGATACACTATGGCGTACAAAGTGAACGAGTGAAACAACAATACAACTGGCTGGGCAATATTGCATTTAAAATCGACAGCCTAGCGATCGTCCGGCAACCCTTCGGAACAATATCGGCCATACACGGCAACACAAAAAATGTTTGGCTATATGTCCGGGACATAACTGCATTATTGCATAGTGTGGCTGGTATTGCTTGCAATGTTGCTGGGCCACTGTGTTGCAGCCACATATTGCACCAAAACATGGCCCGTGTAGGAGCCCCTTTATATAGGGACAGAACGTACCGAAGTATCTATTTCACAGTAGGTGGGTATGGTTAAGGTGAAACTAGGTAGCTACCTACTACTTATATCTACTTACTTGTGAGGCGAATGTATTGCGTAGGTAAGTATATTACTTCTTAAAATTGTATAAAAAATAGTGGGTAGTAGTGGTAATTAAATTAAAACTACCTTTTTAGGATTTTTTTTATTACTTACAGTACTTACCTACTTATATAGGTATCTCATCAGCATGTTTATTTACCTACCCACATTGGTAAGTATGATATGTACTTATACTTACGTTGTAATGGTGTTCAACCCATAAAATGTCAATCGAGATTTTAATATCATTCTCTTCCTTTGGCAATAAACTATAGGGAAGATTTTCTCGAATAGGTATATATCTAATTATCTATACTTATACTATAACCTACCTATTAGGTAGTACTATATTATTATTGTATAGCAGCGTCCGTTTATACTTACCTACTTACTCAAATATTTCCAACTAGTGCTCCCGGCAGACTTCGTCCCGCCCGGCAATGTCGATTTGACAGTTGTCATTGTTGCGTTTTGTTATACTATTTTAACAAATGAGCTAAAATTTTTTTTTACTGGATCGGGATGAAAAGTATCCTATGTCCTTTTCCTGGTTTTGAGCTACATCCCCAGCAATTTTCAGCTAATTCGGTTAAGCCGTTCTTGAGTTATAAACGGAGTAACTAACACGACTTTCTTTTATAAAGATAGATATAGATATATAGATATAGATATAGATATATATAGATAAGCACTCACCTACCTAGTGGTGATTTTCGTAATACGTAGGTAAGTAGTTCATCTATGTTATTAGGTAGGTATTTAATTTTAGGTGGGTGCCATTGTACTTAATAATGGCAAAAAAAACAATAAAATCCAAAAAAGTGGGTAAAATATGACTCGATTTTTCGAAGTACCCACCATAAGTAGGTACCTATAAATTTTCAAAGTAGGTACCTAAGAATTCTAGCTCCCAAACTGTATTTTATTTAAGATTATAAAATTGTAACAATATCCAGCTTTCAGTAACTAATTAAGTATGTTTGCATGTTGAGATTATGATAATATATGTGGCGAGGGGTCACGTGCCGCCACAAATAGGTATAAGTGTAAGTAGTAACCTGTACTTAGGTACTTATTAAGTACAAGGACTAGGTCGGTACAAGAAACTACCTAGTTAGGTACTTTTTATTAGAGATGCAACGAAAAGTTTTTTAGCCGAAAACCAGATATGTAGGTAAGTACATCTCCTTATATACAAAATTTTCGTGTCGCGCGGTGTTTGTTGCCACACTCCTCTGAAACGGCTAGACCGATTTTTACGAAATTTTGTTTGCAAAGTTTTTGAATTTTCACCTTTCTACCATCAACCCCTATAGATATATTTTAATAAAAATTACGGTACGAAGTTCGCTAGGTCAGCTAGTCTGAGAAGCTGTCTTAAATGACCGACATATTATTATCAACGCAGGGTCTAAACTAAAGGACTAAAAACTGAAAATGTTGTATAGGGCTTCCTTTTATAACGCAGGGGAGCACTGAGAAAGTATCAATATCGACATTAAATACGAAAGCATTTAATGGATGACTTCTGTAGGCAGTGACCAAATTTATTCAAATATTTCTTTTATCCATTACTAGTGGTCCCGGCAGACTTCGTCCCGCCCGGCAATGTCGATTTGACAGTTACTGTTGTCATTGTTGCGTTTTGTTAAAAGTACTATTTTTAACAAAAGAGTTTAATAATTTTTTCTTTTTTTTTACTGGAACGTGATAAAAAGTATCCTATGTCCTTTTCCTGGCTCTAAGCTACCTTCCCGCTAATTTTCAGCCAAATCAGTTCAGCCGTTCTCGAGTTATAAACGGGGTAACTAACACAACTTTCTTTTATATATATAGATTATCACTCAATGCATTGTGATGGTACATCGTAGGTAGGTATACTACAGGTTAAAATAAAAATAAATAATATGGTACAAAATATTTATTTTCTTACTTACAAATAAATACATTACATATTTATATTTTATACAAGCGCCTTACATATCTGATTTAAAAAATATAATTCTATATCTACATTATGAATGAACGAGTTAATTTTTGCGTTAAAATATAAGGTATCAAAAAATGGTTTCTCATCTAATTTTATTCATTTAAAGAATTTGATAATACTCCTCGTTATATTTTGGTTCATCATATCTTTAGGAAATAGAAACCATTTGACTTAACGTTTTAAATGTACGTATTTACCTATTTTCTTTTATGTAAATGAAATATTTTCCTATATATTAAATACTAGCTTCTGCCCGAGACTTCGTCCGCGTGGAACTCCTCCTTTTTTTCTCAGGCCCCAGACTTTCTTTGTACCAAATTTAATTCAGTTCAGTAGTTTAATTCGGTCCAGTAGTTTTAGCGTGAAAGCGTAACAGACAGACAGACAGAGTTACTTTCGCATTTATAATATTAATAGGGATGATTTTATTTAAACTTAAATATGAATGAAATACATTACATGAGACATTAGAATTTGTAACTTTTTCCACTTATTTATTGATTTCTAATGTATCACGTATTGTATTATTTTTATTGTACTAATTTATTAGAATTTTTTACTTGTGAATTTATTTACATTGTTTTGTCTATAAATACAAAGCTGTCATGTAATTTCAATTTATTAAAACTAACTAAAAATGCATCAATTTTATACATTCGTTATGCAAGGGGCAGCCAAGTGGAAATAACGTTAAGGGTAAATTGCCGATAAATGACCACTTTAAATCTTCAAAGGGTTTTTGGTTTGAAAATTGTTGTAGAAATGGCCAGGTTACTTTTTTTGCTGCCAAACCTGTCCAGAAAATGGAATAACTTTCGGAATCGGATTTTTCACTCGCAGTCTTATTTTTATTGACCTAAAAGCTTAAATATTGTACTCTTTAGTATCATCAAATTAGTCGTTGGTATTTTACTTTGTAATAGAGCCTTGTCACACACAACATACAAAAAAGATAGTATTTTAACTAGTGTCCCAAATATTCCCATTAGTCTATTTATCAGTATATGCTATATAACTCATAATTATCATCTGGACTAACACAAAGTCATACACACACAATAATGTTCACATATCAAGAAACAACTAAAAAACAGACGGACTTATCCCAAGAGCAAGTTGACAGTAACGTCACCGTTAAAATAAACACAGTAAAACTTGTTGGAAGGAAACAACTACATATAACACTTTTCACTTGCGTATTTTTTTTTATTTGTTCACATTTTGAAAACTTTACAGTCCCGATTTTCTTAGCACGCGTAACGCTTTAGCGTTAGACTATTAACTCGGTCGAGCTACGAAAATGGGAAATGTAAAGCTATCGAAAGTAAGCAAATAAAATACGCTATAGTCGTTCCACTCAAATGTGTAATAGCCGCAAATATCGGAAATTATTACAGTAAAACATGGTTTAACTGGGACCAGTCTCCTGCCAGCCTGTGATTGTCTCACGACAAAGTTTGTCGTTCGACATTATGTTATCTATTAAACGTCACAATTGAAATACTTGCTCACATTAAAAAAAAAAAAACGGGGTGTGGCTGTGTTTTGGACACGGCCGATTGTTGTACGAATACGTCTCGTAACGGGTAATAGTTTTTAAATAAAATATTATTATTTATACAGTCCTCACTTAGCGACGTAATAAATTCTTTGATTCTTTAGCTATCCAGTGGTGTAACTGAAATTTGGATGGAGATGATAGATATGTAGCTACAACACTAAACTGTATCCCCCGATTTTGTTATCATTCGTTTTTTTGGATTGCCACGTAATTTTAAAGACGTATTCACGTCAAAAAAATTTAAATCAATTCTGTCCCTGTCCACATGCTTACCAATTGTGTAACACATTCAGAAATAGGCTTTCTGATAGTGGAACGAAAAAGTCACTAACGACAATTATAAAAAAAACAAGATGTATTCAGTCATCATTGTTTCGAAAGCCAAATTTGACTGTAATTCCACAATCAAAAGCAACCTTACGCTGCCGCGTCTAGGTCCCTTTTACTTTGTACCGATGACTAGTCCCTAGCGTGTTAATATTGCATTTATTTGGTGTTTCATATTAAATTAGAATAACCCCTTCGCTTTGGCTTCGGCTGCGAATTTCCTGACGTGCACGATGTAATCCAGCATGACTGTGGCGAAAGCTGCGTCCAGAACGAACTGAGGTATTTTACCTGAAAAAAAAAAAGAGTTAAATTAATCAAATAAAAATTTTATGAAACAACTTTAAACGGATTTAACTCGCGTATTTTATTGGGTGACGTTTCGGAACCTTTACAGATTCCATAATCGTAGCACGACTGAGCTGACAATAGTCTTATGCTAAAGTCAAATTATTTCTTGTACCACCAGTTTGGTGATGTACTTATTATTCTCCATTACGAAATCCTAAGTAGGTAGAAGACTGCATATACTTAGTGATGGTCTACCCTTGATGATTCTTTTTTTCTATTTTTGTACTGATTCATTAAAAAAACTCGACCAAACGCGAGACGGAGCGCAGGAAGGCTTCCGTACCGTATCTACCTATAAAAACGGTAAAAAACTCATGTCTGTTGTATTAGAACCTCGCTTAAAGATTTATTTTATTCTATATTTTAGTATTTGTTTTTGCTGAACAAACAGAAATACATCATCTACGTAAATTTCTACTGGATAACTATCACGAGATACAGTAAATTAGTAAAACCCTCGTTTGGAACCCTAAAAAAATTTCTATGCTTTCGCAGTGATTACAAATTTAACTAAAACCTCTATAACGGATATAAACGTCAGGTAAATGTTAATAAGAGCTTGTTTGTTAACTATTCTTATATAATGTAATAAGTCTAAATGATATTGCGGTTTTCAAAACTCACCTTTAAGGTCGCAGCACATCAGCCACTGGAACTGCGTCTGTTGGAGCTCTTTCCCCGGAGCCTTCACTTTGATTGGCTTCAAACACCAGCACCCGACCTTGTTCACGCCTCTGTTGATACAAAAAATAATTATTAAAAATTGTAACTTAAATAAAATTATTATTCATAGTAAAATTTAGTGACTAACAATACTACACTTATAATGACTGTCTGGCACTTAAAACGACTATCAGGTTGACCGACTGCCTAAGACGTATAAAGACTGACTACCTATAAGGACTATCTATGGCTTATAACGACTGCCTAACATATAAAACGACTTTCTAACACTTATAACGATTGCCTAACACTTATAACGACTACCTAACACTTATAACGACTGCCTAACATCTATAATGACTACCTAACACTTATAACGACAACCTTAGATTTATAACGTCTATCTAACACTTATAACGACAACTTAACATTTATAATGACTACCTAACCTTTATAATGACTATCTAACGCTTATAACCACTGCCTAACATCTATAATGACTATCTAACACTTATAACGACTGCCCAACATTGGTAGTCATTAGACTATCTAAAATTTATAACGACAACCTAACATTTATAATGACTACCTAACATTTATAACAACTGTCAAACACTTATAATGGACTATCTGATACTTATAACGACTACCTAATTCTCATAACGACTGCCGAACACTTATAATGCAGTCGGCATTACATTTATGATTACTTTTTAACATGTACCCCAACTCTCTTTCTCTCAAACTTATAACGACTGTCTAACACTTATACAGACTATTTAACACTTAAAGAAGCACTCTCTAACCTGACGACGTCCCTGCCCGGCGGGTACCCGGGCACGGCGACGCTCACGCCGCTGCTGATGTAGCAGTAGGCGTCCGAGTCGGCGGCCACGCGGCCGTCCCGCGCGAGCGCCGCGCACCGCCGCAGGATCACGAAGTCGCGCGGCGCTATGATGCCGCGCCCCCCGCCGGCCGTCACCTGGTACGACAGGTCTATGCCGGGGCCTATCTCCTGGAATATGACAATGAAACATCACTACATAGTAAAAAACAAAGTCGCTTTTTGTGTCTCTATGGACGCTTAAATCTTTAAAACTACGCATTTTGGTGCGGTTTTTTTTTTAGATAGTGATTCAAGAGAAAGGTGGTATAAATAGCACTCGCGGGTCGCTGGTAATACATAAAAGATATTATATATTATACAATCACGACTTACTTTAATAAGATCGCTCCTAAGTATAGTGGGGTTCCAGTCCGGGAGCTTGGTGATGTTGTCGCGGAATTCTTCGTAGAGGAACTGCGCTGGACAGTCCACTATACCCTGGAATAGAAAAAAAACTAAATACACCGTTTCTAATGCTAAATCGGAACTATTTTCGACTTCTTTACAATACAAGCACATATACATTCATAATTCCTAATCATATCATAGTTGAATTACAGTATACAGTCACCCGTATACTACCTGTCTTGACAGGTCAATCGCGCGGTGGCTGGAGGTGAGAAATTCGTTAGCAGTTCGGGATCAATCCCCAATGTAGTCATGTTTAAAAAGCAATCAAGCAGCAAGCAATCTATTTATAGCCATTTTACGGGTGGAATTTAAGAACTAGTTATTCTTTAATATAAATTATATTTAAAATATAAATTATATTAAAATCACGTTTATAAAATTGTGAGTGTAATGATAGCTTTACAAATTTCGAAGGTCGTCTGGCAGTTGCGTCTTTTATCAATAAAAAATTAACTTCACACAGATAACCGCTTACACGTGTGCATTACGCTCAAAGTTATCCTAAGGAGAAAGAATTATGTTGTGACTAATCATACATTAATAAAAATAATTTCAATCCGTCATTTACGAATCATTTCGGTAGAAGTCGCGTTTCTTATGTTATTTAAGAAATGTTTGTGCTGCCGCGGTTATATCTTTATTTTATTTTTATAATTTATTTTCGAGTATGGTTTAAGTAATTTTCCACTAAAACTTTTATATTGTTATAGGTAGATACATAGTATTATGAAAGCTATTCCCAACTATTTTACTAAAATTATAACTACGATACAAGAACGATCTAGTAATATATTTCACTAGAATAATCTAATAATACTCTTTCCCAAAAAATATATTATATATCACTAATTACCCTTTTTAACCATTTTTTTAAATCCTTTTTATGATACAGTCAGCATCAAATATATCGTAGGTACCGGTCAAAGTGTGTTCATGTACACTGAAATATTCCCGCTCACCCTATCCATCAATCAAACAAACAATCAATCGCCCATAGACAATATTACTTTTCCATTCGATCTCAATCTCTCCCCCTACTACCCTGGCGTCATCGCCGCACGTCTCTATTGTCAGGGGTATCAGAGCGTGTTGCGTTATATTTGACTGCTATCCTTACTGTAGGCAAGGTGTTGAAAATAGTACTGTAAGGTCCAATTGCACGTTCTCGGGTTAGCCACTAACATAACCGAATAAATCTGACGATCTTCAGTACAACAACTGTCAGATTTATTCGGTTAACTCCGTGTTAGTGGCTAACCCGAGAACGTGCAATTGGGCCTAAGGTGTTAAACATAGTACTTACCGTGAATCTATAAACCTTCCCAAATGCGTCAGTCTGTCGCGACTCGACGATGTCGCCCTTCGTGGAGCCTCGCTTCTCGACGCGCCAGTTCGGCAGGTTGATCACTTGGAACGCGCTCTGCATACTCTCCTCCGCTTGACGTTTGTATTCGTCTATCTGTGGGCAAATATTTAATATTCAAGCATATAACAAAAAAGCGTACATCATAGAAACTTACGGGATATTATGCAGCCGTAGGGTTGCCATCTTTAAAATTTGACGACCCGGAGCCGCGCGATATCCCCGGATTTTGGAGCCCAGAATGTCATGTCAACGTAAACCAGGGTCGATAGTTTTAGCGATCAAAAAAAGCTAATAAAATTATATTCAAATCCGGACGCCAATGAAAATCCGGTCCGGACACTTCCCGGACTAAACTAGGAATCGGTGGAAACCCGGAGGAATGGCATCCCCATGAAACCATCACCAAAATTGTGAAGAGTGATCGCGAGTTCCACTGGAACCTCTTTTTTTTCTATGATTGCTTTTTCTATACTAAAATAAAGTTTTGTTTGTTTTCTAATAAAGTTTGGTATCGTTTAATTATTGGTCTGATTCTCGTCGGTTGGTCGGACTCGGACGGATTTTCTTTATATTTATCAATATCAATTGTACCACAATACCCAGAGAATAATAGATAATTGGAATCAAACAACTATTAACGGATTTAACTCGCGTATTTTTATTTTATTTTATTTGCTGACGTTTCGGATACTTTACAATTTTCATAATCTGACTGAGCTGATAATAGTCTAACGCTAAAGTCAAGTAATAATAGATACATTTATGAGCATTATTGTTTTATAGAGGCAAGTCCATCGACTATAAAACCGCGATAGAACAAACAATTCCAAACACAGCTTACAGTTAACCACTCAGCGTGGAACTCCTCAACGACTGGCTTATTGAACAACACCTTCATCCAGCTGGTTATAGAGAAGCCGAACCTGCT
The DNA here is from genome assembly GCA_038024825.1 of Polylopha cassiicola. Taxonomy (NCBI): domain Eukaryota; kingdom Metazoa; phylum Arthropoda; class Insecta; order Lepidoptera; family Tortricidae; genus Polylopha; species Polylopha cassiicola. Next base: position 4,471,705 of record CP149044.1, on the reverse strand, counting down.
GGACGCGGCCACTTTCTGTTCGAACTCTTCCTCGGTCTTCACATGCTCTATCTCTGTTATTAAATCGTCTATCTCTTTCTGATCTGGCGCAGGCAGCTCAGACGAGGATGCCATCTTTAATTCTTACCGCCTTTTTTGTTTTTTAAAATTGTTTGAGCTATGATTTTTAACACCTTTATTTATAATACACTTAAAAACTTCACTTTGACACGTTATCTTACTAGACACAGAAATTTAGGGCGACTTATCGCTATTACGATAAATCTGCTGAAATAACAAGTTACTCTAGTCTTTATTAATGCCAGTGCCTCATTTATATAAATAGAATCTACTATTTTTGTTGAAATATATGTTATCTTAATTCGATCACGTCCTTTTTATTGTAACGGACGTGTGGTGTGCGCGGCGGCATGTAGGCGACTGACTTAAATATCTGCGTGTGTTTAGTATTTGATTATAGTACACTGCAGTGCATTATCATGCTGGTACATTTTTTTAAGCCGTGTTGCAATAGATAATGATTAACAATATTTATGCTCGGTTCATTAAGTATGAACAAAGCTTTGTTAAAATAGATAATGATGAATTATTTCAGAGAATCAATTCTCTTGAATAATTAACCATGTTTTTTCCTGGTTCGTTAAGTATGAACATTTTAAATTAAAACAAAGTTTACTTTAATCATCATTGTGCTTAGCAATCATCGAAAGTCATGTTAAGAACTTGTTGCGTTGCTTTCTTTCTTAAAATACACTATATCTATGCAAAAACATAATTTGTACTATGTACGCAATAAAATACAACATATCCGTACTCTCGGTCAATATAAATATCATTCATATACAAATACCACAAATAGTTTATGAAAAACGTGTTAGCAAATAGAAAGAAAACTAGTTCATAGAAAGACATTGACAAGTAAGGAAACATGGCCGCCGGGTAATGTTGCCAGTGCATTGAAAAAAGCCGTAATTTTATATTTGCAATTTACAGCGCGAGAAGTTAAACATAAAGTTTATTGATTTTTTATAACACAACGAATTGATGCTATGACTGTTATATATATATATATATATATATATATCTACATTTTATAATATTACATAAACAAAGAACGATTGTTCACAACAATATTATCGGTGACTCATTTTTCGTGGCCTATCACTGTAAAGAAAGCAATATAAACTGAACCTAATTTAAAAGGGCATACGGTTTATTGATAATTATGTATACGTAGCAATATGTTATTGTTTACTGAATGAGTGTGTGAATAGGTGACCTTCAAAAATCACGTTTATTAGGTACTTCCTACTTCTGTTTTCGACATTATAAATTGTGAATGGGAGAGAGATTATATTTTTTTATTAATATTTATGTTGCATTTTACATAAAACTTTTTAAGTGATATGTCACTTAAAAAGTTTTTAATACAAATATGATACAAAATAAAATTTATTTTCGTATCTATGCTATAATCCTACCTACTTAACCTTGCCCTTTTAAATATTTTATCTAAATTATTTTTTAGCTTTCATTGTAGTTATCGTGTAATTAGCAACACGTATAAGATATGATAATTAACTAGTTTGTTTCTGCGATTTCCCCCGTGCTGCGAATCGTCAATAATCATACCAAATCTCGTCAAAATTGATTGAACTAATTAAGTAAGAAGCCGTAACAAACAAATGAACTTATATTCGAATATATAATATTATATAGAAAAAATAAAATAATACGAATAGATATTTGAGTAAGTATATAATTCAATCAGTTGGATCTACGTAAAATTAAAATTCGTATGAACATCGGCACATCACAGAAGGATTGCAATTGAGGTCAAATAGTGCAATTACCGTTAATTAAAGAACGGTTTAGTATTGATTGGGCAAACGTTAGCCGATCTCACGTCATAGTTATTCAACATAATAGGGACACGCTCAGTTCTCATAACCAAACATTTTTAAATAAGTAAGTACGTCAATTTTAGTTTACGTTATAAGATAGGTATTTATTTTCACAAAAGAATTACAAATATTTTGTTACTCAATTTAAGACTCTAAGTCTGCACATTTAACTTTGAATTCATGTGGTGACACATTTCGAGTTGTCACACTTTTCTAGTGAAGGTGCGATATTATGTATAGTATACTAGCTTCTGCCCGCAACTTCGTCCACGTGGAATTCCTCCTTTTTTGCAGTCGGTTAAAAAGTAACCTATGTACCAAATCTCATTTAAATTGGTTAAGTAGTTTTAACGTGAAAGCGTAACAGACAGACAGACAGAGTTACTTTCGCATTTATAATATTAGTAAGGAAGTAAGGATTTATTATCTGACCTGTTCCTGTGTGAGTATGACCTGCTCCCCGGGGCGGCGGGGTCGCGGACTGGACTCGGGGGTCTCCACGGGCGAGAACCAGTTCACGGTGGACTCGCCCAGCGTCGACGGGACCCCCAGCGGCCGCTGGCCCAGCAGTGGGGTCCGCTCCGACGCATTCAGACTTTGGTGACCTGCTGGGAGTACAAGTAACATTAATATTGTTATTATTACAAAGTTTCTTGACATTAAAACGTACCAAAAGCCTTGTAAATAGTATATAGAATCATGTAAATACATTTTGTGAAACCAATCTTTGGAATGAAACAATTATAACGGATTTAACTTCCAAATTTTATTTTATTTGCTGATGTTTCGAAAACTTTACAATTCCCATATACGTAGCACAACTCAGTTGACAATAGTCTAACATTAAAGCAAACGAAATAAAATTCGCGAACTAAATCCGTTACAGTAGTCTCATTGCAATTATTATTCTACAGCCCGCGACTTCGTCTGCGCACGATGAGTACTTTAAACAATATCGTTATAAAAAAAAAAAAAATAACAAGCCCCCGACATAAAAATATAAAAGCCCTCTAAAAAGTATAATAATAATAAAAACTTGATATTAGGTAGGTACCTAAGTATTGATAGGTATTTCTACAAAGAAAACGTAACGTCGGGGGGACCGCTCATCATTTACCTAATTATACTCTACCTATATTTACCTACTATGTATCGAAACCTAAGGTCAAATCATCAAATCACGTGTACATTACAAAAGTAATAATATTAATTTTGTAATGTACACGTGATCTTCTTTCATTTGATACCCCACTCGGTTATATTTGCAAATATTTGATTTTCCATCCCCTCTTTCACTCCCTATATTTTTTGAACGACTGAACCGATTTTCATTATAATTTCAATTTTGTAATGTACTCGTGACCCTCTTTCATTTGATACCCCACTCGAGTATATTTGTAGACATTTATTTTTTCATCCCCTCTTTCACCCCCCTCTATTTATTAAACTACAGGTCGATTTTCATCAAACATAGCTAAGAACACTCCCGACATATTCACCTTTCTAACAAAAAAAAAACAGAATCAAAATCGGTTCATGCGTTTGGGAGCTATGATGCCACAGACAGACAGACAGACGCACACACACACACACATACAGACACGTCAAACTTATAACACCCCGTCGTTTTTGCGTCGGGGGTTAAAAAATAAATATAGCCTATAAAATGACGTAAAGTTTCATAAAAATCCATTCAACAGTTTTCATGTGAAAGAGTAACAAACGAAACACAATGACAAAGTTTCGCCTTTATAATATTAGTGTGACAATGTATACCTATAACTTCTAATATCTGCTTGGCCTGCAGCTCCTGGGGGAGCACCCTGAAGTCCAGGAACCAGGCCTCGCTCCAGGACAGCGTGAACGACGCCAGGATCAGGAACACCTCGAACACCGGCTGCGACGCGTTGGGCCACTGCACCGCACAAACATACAATACTTGAATAAAACAACTATAATGGGTAAATGAGTAAATGAGCATATATTGATTTTGGGGATGCATTAACAACTTTATAGTTCCTATATTCTTAGCAGACTGAGTTGACGATAGTCTAATACATTCAGTATTTTTTGAAAGGACCTCGATTGAAATTGTACAATAGACAATACAGTTTCCGAACCGTAAAGGTACGCTTTGTACGACATATTTTTAAGGTTTCATTTACCGGGTTTTGGGCAAAACGGGACCCTATTACTGAGACTCTGCTGTCCGTCTGTCTGTCAGCAGGCTGTGTTCAGTGTGAACCGTGATAGTTAGCCAGTTGAAATTTTCAGTTTATGTATGTATTTTTGTTGCCGATATAACAACAAATACCTACTAAAAAACGGAATAAATATTTTTAGAGGCTCCCACACAAGTTCACACAACAAACGTGATTTTTCTGCGGAGTTCGACTTGCATTTTTGATTTTTTTTTTATGAACTGACTATAAGTGTGGCACTCGTAACTTATTGAATGACAGAAATTATGTAATACAAAATAAATAAAACATTAAACATATTACTTACATCAAAGACAAAAACTTTAGATATTAAAAAGGCACATGTTCCACCCGTTGTGAGCTGCAACAAATAATATGATTAAAATTAATGAAATTCAAAGAATTTAATCTCTGATAATTGGATAATCCAAACTAATAATATTGTTATTTAATAGTAATGTTGTTATTAACATTAAATTTGTTTATATTATTATATAATATTGGTAATTCATTAAATTATTGCTTTGATGACCAAAGAGAAAAACAATTTTAATGATATTGAGTTTTGTATGTTATATTTATTATTAAATATTTTAGTTCTCTGTATTGATGATATCAGTATGAATACAACAGGACATAATAATATGAGTAATTAAGACTATTAATTTATTAAATACAATTGCACTTACCGCAATAACACTCCAATTATTTATATACAGCATAGCATAGAACAGTAGTAAAAAGAAGAACCTACTTATTGCAACTATCACTATATCAAATAATGATATCTTTATGTTATAATTCACTATTTCGCGGTTAAATATCTGCTCTAATGTTTCGCCTTTCATCTGAAACAAAAATATTATATGTAATCAATTTTATACCTTAAATCATTGCTTTAAGGTTTACAGAAGATGACTTCGCTGTTTTTTTTACTAATCTGAACATAATTTACTGTTTTACGAATGTATTGCTATAACTTTGGCATTATGATATATGATTCACATCATGTCTGGCAGTTAATTTGTTTATTAGAAAACTATTTTGAGCTTTTAACAAAGTTTACACTTGATTAAAAATTCACGAATAGTTTATGCGCACTAATGTTTTTTTTTTTATATGTGGCCATATTTATAGTTATATTCGTTAAACCCTTACCATAACACAGATAAGCCACATGAGACTAGTAAACAGGAGGTCGAATGTGACAAACAGACAGAAGAATCTGCGCACAGTGGACATCTTGCCACCGGGCCGGTGCCCCGCCACCAGGTCCTCCGACAACAGGTTTACTGAATGAGAATGTGATGCTGAAAAAAAAGAAAAGAAATTGTATTCATTATCATTGAAATTAAGTATACTTTTAAACTTTCAGTACCAGTACAGTAATTTATATTTTGTAAAACTGTTTAGAAAGTTCTAATCACTTGGATATGTAGGTAACGGATTATAATTTAAGTATAGGTCAATAAACGGAAGGCTATGCATATTCTTTACATGTCTTGATCCCATCTTAAAATGTATGTCTGTGACAGTGTACTATAATCCTGGACATCATCGCCATTTCATTGTTCAGCTAAATATTTTTATTAACAACCTAATTCTTCTTCAACATCAAAAATATTTAAATAATTAATTTTAACAGCCAGCAGCAACTAGCCTGTAGAGATTAACCTGTACAGTACCTAGTTACAAACTAAGTACTCATTATTTGTCAATCTAATAAGAAAAAGTATATAAATCAAAGTTTTACTTACGCATTGCCCTATATTGTGGAGTATTCACGCTGCCCAACAGGGATTCTGCTGCGACCCTTATGTTATAGTCAGTCATTTTGTACTAAAAACAAAAACACTCATTAGATAATCCCTACTAATATTATAAATGCGAAAGTAACTCTGTCTGTCTGTCTGTCTGTCTGTTACGGTTTCACGCTAAAACTACTGGACCGATTTATATGAAATTTGGTACAAAGATAGTCTGGAGCCTGAGAAAGGACATAGGCTACTTTTTAACCGACTGCAAAAAAAGAGGAGTTCCACGCGGACGAAGTCGCGGGCAGAAGCTAGTGATTCATAAACAAATAACTACTCTTGAGTAAACATTTATGTAACATAAACAAAAGATGACTTGTTATTCACTAATTATCCTGTCCTATTATACCAAAATGGTTTAATTTTAGTTATAGGTACATTTTATTATTCTGTGCTTTACTAAAACATATCCTTGTATGTCCCTTAAGTAAAATTGTAAAAAAATTTTTAAGAAAATAAATATCTTAGATCTAAAATATAAATGTACCTAACAATCCTAACATTCATTTAAATGGAGAATGATAAAGTTATTATAGCATACTTATCAGAATTGTAATGTTAGAAAATATTTAAGTAAAACTAAAAATATAGGTAGTAGGTAATGTTTGTATGCCCTAAGGTAGAACCTGGAGCCCCAACATATACTCTACCATCTGCTTGTACTACTTCTAAATTAATGTTTAAGTATATTAATATAATTTCACCTCCTATTTCAATAAGCCCAAACCCACACATTCTCTGTGAGTATAAATAGGTACTTACATTGTAAAAAATGTATAATGTGCTAAATTAGGAAAATATATCTCGTAATTCTGAATAATTCTATATGCAAAAGTTTCCCACTAAAATAACTCGAAGTAAGGAGGTAAGTATATAAAAAAACTACATGACTAATTTTAATATTTTAATAAGAAAAATAATTGAAATGTTTACTAACCACGGATATTAATCATAATTTAAGTTTAACCACATTATATTTTGCTTAGTAAACAACAAAGGCACAAACTGTTCTAATTATTAAGTAATAATAAAGGTCAAGTTACATTCAGTCAAATGCAAAACAAATCTAACAAAGACTTACTTGATTGGTTTTGTAATATCGTCACAAACTAACTAAATAACTAATATACTTATTGTAAAATGCATAATTAACGGTGGTACGAGCTAAGATTTATGTTTTAGCTGTCACTTTTATCAAGAAATCATCGTTCCATTGTTGTTTCAATTAAATTGTTATCAAATTAGAATATCTCTCGAAGTACTAATTGACGCACAGCACAGATTGACTATTTTGACGTTTAGTTACACAACCGTTCTGTTCTACATAAATATTGTTCTAAATTTTGTTTTTTACTAAATAATTTAATTATTTTGAGAACATTCAAAATTTAATATTAATTATTTAAACTTTTTGTAAGGTACATTATTTTTATATACAATGACTGGCTAATAGCCATACAATATAAAATATTGGGCAAACATTATTTACGTTCCATTTCACGGTGGGTTAGTATTTGTATGTGAATAACCGTCATTCTTTAATGGTACCTAGTTTACGCGGGTAAGGAGGTACCGTGGAATGGGGTGACTTTAGTAAATTTTAAAATTCAAATGTGTTTTTCTCCTTATACAATAATGTAAAAAAAATATTAAAAAAATGGGAATATCGGTTTTGTTCATACTTCCGAATCCGTTATTAAAATTTTTTTTTTCATCAATACATTTCGAGAAAAAAAATAAAAAGTTCGTGATCAAGCTTATACTATGATTGGGGTTACTTTGATACCCCCTCTTTTTATTATGGGGTTCGATACAATCCCTGATTTAGAGTAAATCATCCGAAGAAACCAAATTAATCCGTCCACAGGTTTGGAATTTAGAATTATTTTTATCTGGTTGGGGTTACTTTGACAAAGGAAAAATAAGAACATTTTTAGAAAGATTTATTTTGTTTTAAATAATTTGTTCGTATGCCCTTAACTTCTATCTCTTATGCTTGTGCTGTGCTATTTTGCCATATATTATACTTAAATAGCATTATTTGATAATTTAACACAGTATTTTTATAGAAATTATTTTATTTATTTTTCAGAATGGTTTCAGTCAATTTTAACTAATAATTATGGTCAGGTCTTATTACCAATGAAGCACAAATGATCGATCAGCCTATTTTAAGTAGATAATTGAAAGGGTTAACACATTTTACTAGTACGAAATGATACAGATCAGTTGATCAATGTAGCCCCGTAGTAGTGATCAGAGACACCCCTAGCCGAAAATACCGCCAAAATAAAATAGTCGTAAAGGTTATCGTTTTTGATGAAATTGATTATTATAGATTGATACATTTCTGATATAACAAAATTAGTAAAAAAAATGTTTTCGCTATAGTTTAACGACTACTTTAGAAGTTATTCATGGTATGAAAATAACCAAAAACAACTTCTTATGTTTTTTATTTTTTTTACTATCAAACCAGAAGCACGATCGCGCTACAATAATTCACATGGTTGTAGTGTCTATCGATGCTGCTAAATGTAAAATAAAAATGTAATAAATGCGTTCAGAAATAGTATTAGTCCCAGTTTTAGTAAGAAAAGAAGTTTTTATCAAAGTAACCCCAGGACTCAAAGTAACCCCATTTTACGGTAGCTTATAAATGGGGATTTTCTTTAGGTATATACATTACCTGTCTACCCTTACCTTGTAAGTACTCAATTAGTAGTTGGTAATACACAATCGCGTGTTTGTTGAATTGAGTTGAATTTCCTTACGAAACAACCGAGCAACCTAATCAAAACCGATTGAATACAACGTGTCTTTATTTTCCTACTAGGTACTTACCTATTATGATTACAATGTAGATATAGTTGTTGATTGGGCATAGGTAGTTATCCTTTTTGATGAACGATAAGTCTTAGTTAGCTAAATTGTGACTTCTTAGTTCTTACTATTTTAGGCTGGTAGGTACCTAAGTAAAAATATAAACTAATTGTATGTAACATGTATGTAACAGATTACCTAGGGCTAGGTGCGAATGACTTAGAGGGGTAAAATAAACATATGTACTTGTAAAATGTATAAATATTTATTACATGAGCTTCCAACAGTTTTAATAAATAAGTATAAAACATTAGTCGTAAACATGAATTAATTGATAAGTAGGTTAGTACTTACCTACCTACTTATAAGTAGAATTCACAAAAACATATAAATTACCTATCTGAAATAGTTACCTAAATAATAGATAGGTAGGTTTCTGAGTGTAAGTAAGTTAAGTAATTATTATACATGCCGTCATCGGAAATAATATTACGATTCACTATAATAAGATTACATAAGTATTTAAGGTAGGTAAGAATTTTACTAGGTAGGTAGGTACCCATAGTTACTTCAGTCTTAAAATATGTCTGTGTGGAGTTTTGTGGTGCGTTGATGAAATATTCTGTAATTTTCATAAAGTTATTAGGACTTTAAAATCAGATAGCGACACATATGTAACCTAACTTACAGCACTCTATCTAGGTTTTAGTACCTCATATTATGTCTAAGTATGAAAGTATCTAAATGCTCGTAGGTATCTAATTTTTAATTTTTGGAAACAGGAATTTTGGGTTAATTTATAGTATGGGACCCAACTAGTCGCTAGTCTGGCCGAGTTTTTCTACCTGAGTTTTTAAGCAATATTTCTTGTTAACATAAAAATTACTCACTTAATACCAATGTTATCCTTTAACAAAAATAATTTTACATAATATATAAAACAATTAAAAAGAAACAAATTTACCACACACAATTTAAGTTAATAATTCAGTAGGTAGGTACTTATTTTAGAAAAGATTTTGGTTTTCACTTATATCTATAAGTATTAACTATATTATTGTACTAAGTACCTACGTTACCTAGTTACTTAATATAAACAAGTAATTACCTATTTATTTTATACAAATATTCATATTATGCCTCATAGACTGGTGATATTACTAAATTCGCTAGCACAATAGAATGGAATGAAAAATTTATACATTTTCATTCGATTCATTAAGAATAACGTTAGCGAATGTAGAATGTCCGCGTGATGAATATATAGGTACATATTACAACTGAATTCAGTATGTTTATCTATTATAATCATTTATCGGTTATAAGTACGGACGCCAAGGCCTATTTCACAATGTCCAAGTACCTACCTGACTAAGTTATTAAAACAATTTTATTATAACCTTAGAGAAGTAAATAGGTATCTAAAACAGTGGTGAAATGAATAGTGATGCATAAGTGTCAGTTACACGAACATCGATAGGTACATCGTATCGATATATTATCTCAATCTATCTGTATAGTTCTAAATGATCTAGTACCATCGAGCGGTGCCCACTCTATTGTCCGGTGGATCTCTCGCGCAGCAATATGACGCGACAACGCCTAGCGACGCGATACATAATGACAGCACGCTGACAGCGCACACAGCGCCTGAGGTTATGTCGCTCAGCGGAGTGCCGGGTAGAGGCTCCACTGACAGCAGCAGGAGTAAACCAAACGCACTGATCAGCGAGAACGACGATAGTAAGATGTAACCTGAAATGGGATTGCGAATTACATTTTGACAGGAGTCTTACTTAGGGAATAACAAAGGAATTAATCAAGCAATTAGGTACTATTATGCGTTACTTAAAAATCCAAACATGATTTTTTCACTTTTTAGGTGGATGCTTACCAGAAATAAAATTTCTATTGGGAAGTAGTTGGTGCCTCCTGGAGCGGAACCCGAGGAGTCCTAGCAGGAAGCAGGTAAACCCTGACAACACGCCGAAGTCCAGATAGTAACGACGACCGACCTAGAACCGACAGTAAATAAGTAAGTGTTGAGTAAGTACTGTGGACTTGACATAATCACCTATATCTAATTGAATAAATATAAATGGATGATGTCATACGCACCAATCTATGGACTACTTTCACGAGTCGAGTAAGGTCTTGTCAATATTACGGGGAACACCTCTTCATCTCTCATTGGTGATATATCTCTCGACACGGTTGGTTTGGAATAGTCCCAAGATATAATAATACTCACAGTGTACATCATATAAAAGCTCAGTCCAGCGGTCAGGCCACCACACAGCGTGAGCATCAGAGCCGCGATGGTGAGCGACGCGGTGGCGCCAGTCATCGTCTTTATGCTGGAGAAGGACTTGTAGGTCTCGTCTGAGTACACGGACGGCGCGGGGGCCGCTACCCTGGTGGTGGAGAGATCAGTGAAAAAGTAGCCAAAAACAGCAACTGTTCTCTTTAGAACAATGTACAAATCGTGCATAATGCATAATGATTGTAGGATAGAATAAAAACTAATATAGAAGTGGGTGAAATCGTATACATAATATATGATCTCTTTCTTTCTATGGTACTTGTTCCTACATAGGTATATGTTTTTCTCTCGTAAGAGGCCTCAACATTGATTGTTTAGATTTACATACCTGGGAACAATAACAGCTGTTGTCTTCTTTTCCTTCTTGGGGCTAACTCTTCTATCATACTCCCTTCTGCTTTCTCTGCTCAACTCCGCCCGATCCATGTCGAAGCTCCTCTCACGACTCTTTTCCCTAAAGCTAGTCACAAATACGTCAGGCTTCTCGAATTCTGGCAGACCATAGTGTAACTTTTGTTGTGCTCTGGGTGAAATTGGAGACGTAGCGTTTCTAGTTAAGGTCAAATTGGCGCAAGATTTAGAAGGTGTCACTCCTTGTGTCGGTGTACTAGATACAATCTTCTTCGGCGTTCCAGGATACCTGTTTGGACTGGTTGCTTTATTGGGTGTGATTCTCACAGACGGCTGACTTGCGTAACTCTTTAACTTCCTTGGCGTTGACAGAAGTTCGTGCAGTTTCTGGGTCGCTATTAAATTATTCTTAGACATAACTGGACTTGCTATTGTAACATGATGCTTTCTCGGTGGTTCATCGTCATCTGAAGGTACTATTGCATATCTATGAGTTTTACCATTCACGGTTTTAACTATTTCGGTCGGTATTTCTTTCAATTCGTTCTCTCCTGGAGCGTCGACATTATATTCGTCAATTTCGTCAGCATGTGCTTCTATTATTCTTTTCTTTGTAGGCGAGTAATCTACCAAGTCATCATAGTCATCTCTAATAATTTCGTATCTATGTTTATGTCGACTATCTTCCAACCCGTCATCACTCTCTGCGTTCCTGTCATATTTAGTTCTCTGGATTTTGAATTGAGCCATTTCTAAATCTTCGCTCCTGGACCTGCACCTCACAGCGGCTCTTGTGGGCTTACATATTAGAGATGACTGTCTGACGAAATTCTTTTGAAACTTTGGAGGTTTTGGAGGTAATTCTGGTGGTTCCTCACGATGTCTCAAAGCTCCTGCTGGAGACATCCTTAGAGGATTATCTGATATATCTGTCCTTAAAATCCTGTTGCTATATTCTGAATGTTTTCTTGGCGAATTCGCTCCCAGCGGCGGCATCCGCTGTCTATCAGGACTTCTGACAATTTTTTGGCCATAAGCTTCGCTTTGACCACAAAATGCCGGGTTAGAATAATATTTATAGACTATTTTAGGTGACTCCATATTTTAAGCGTATGTTTCCCCGGGTGCTAAGACTAAAAGTGCTTTAGAGCATGATTCCGTTGTTTAAAGGGGTGTTCCTTTATGCGTAACCGTTAAGGTTTCTTGCATTTTCTTAAATTAGTATTCATCTTAAAAGTTTTAACTATACTTGTAAATGCCTAGATATTATTCTTATACGTAATAACTTGAAAGATTTTTAACGTTTTATTAATTAATTTTAATTGATGGTTGGTATTATTACATTCTAAACACACACATGAACTTTACACTATTAATACACTTATTTATAAACACATATATTTTAACATAACTGAATTATAAAAATTATCACTTATTTACTATATACTATATTACAAGCCACGTCTGATTTCTTTAACGGTTAACCGTCAACTGAAGGGAATTTTCAAAAAAACTTGGGGTCGGAAACGGCGCGCGCGCACCCCATAGCACGCGCTAAACGAATTCCGATTTCAAACCGACGCCGCTATATTGGAAATTGAAATTTAGTGTTTGGTAATAAGGATGAAATTTACTTGATATAAAGACAATGTTTTTATTTTCGATGCTGTTTCTAAAATGTCATATCTTTAACTTGACAACAGTCGATTTTGAAACTTATACTAATGATTATAGCGTAGTTTTTGTGAGTACCAATGACATTTTTATTATGTACTATGGATGTATTTGTGTTGTGCAATTATTGAATGAGCACCGGTGAACGGAAGGGCACAAAGAGGGTGACAATTTAGGGTTCTTTTGGCAGACGAATAATCAAGTTTTAAAATCCTTACGACTGGTAGGACACTACTTTAATTAATAGTTTTGTTCTTTAGGTATAGGTACCAAAAGGTAGGTATATATTTCTATGGGAAAGCAAACTGTAATATCTGGCCGTTGGTAAAGTTTTAATTGCCGTATTCACTCTAGGCACTCAATATTTTATCAAAAATATACCTAGTTATATTTTTAAAAAACATTAAGGTCATTAGCAATCTTGAACCATGTCTGGTTAACTAAGGTCCCGAAAAGGTAGGCAAGGTCATTTCAATTAGCTAAGTACCTAGGTACTTATAAAAAAATCAGCAAACGCGTATTGCTTCAATTCTCGTCACCTGCCACTAAGTCGCAGATGTTGTGTTGCTCTCTCTTTTATTTGCGTCCCCCTTCAAGGAAAGGTCATTTCAACTGCAAGGGATGCCGTTAAACTGGACATGCATAGAATCATGAGAAGATAAATGATACCTAACTGGATTCCTATGTACAAGGGCGTGCATTCCATACAGGCATAGTGTCACTAATCTATGGAGTGCCTACCCTGGCGCTATACTCACGCTCCCCCCACTGCACGCGCCTGCCTATGTATCATATACCTAAGTAGAGGAGATCAATAATCGTACCCTCTGGCAATGATCCTAAGAATTTGTAGGAGGACAGGAAAGTGGTGGACAGTTCTAACTCTTGAGAGACAAAGAAAACTAAATTCAGTGCCTACAGGTTACTGTGTTACATAAATAACCTTACACGATTTAGGTCAACTCTTGCTTTAAGTACCTACCTATGTGTAGGTAATTTTTATTTTGAAATCTTCTTTTCTTAATCCTAGCTATGTATGTGACAGGGTATGTGTCACATAGCTAAGTATAGAAATGTCTGTACGATTACCATGGACTTGTGTAACTCTCTAATGAGTCATTTGCCTTACTGCTAGTATTTATTAGATAAAAACAATTTATCTGCTAGAAATACTATTAGTAAATTTTTAAACTTAAAATTTGTATTACTATTTGCTAATATAGTTGTACCTACATTTCTTCTGTGAAACGATCCCTTAATAAATTGGTTAGTTACGTCACTCCAATATCCCACCTCCAGATAAATTCACCGACCGATGCGCACGCGCCGCCGTAACGGTCGCGACCAGCTGCGCGCGCAGCTGCGCCATGCCCAGGGTTCGATAACCCTAGGTATGGCGAAAACATTTTTTTTTTCGGTATGACTAAACTTGTAACATTTATTTAACTTAGATACCTACTTACATTTTTAAACGAAATTTTTAAATAAGTGTTCTGTTTAAAATCAATGCACTGAAAGTACCTAACTAAGTAGGTATACCTACCTATATTACATATAGGTAGGTACTTATTTAGGTATTTTGTGTGGAATTAGTTTATTAACGCAGAAATTCACAGTAATTACAGTGAATGTTACAAAGTTCCGAAAACGGATTACCGGTTTTGTGTAAGTACCTTCCTACGACAAATGTTAAATTTAGTGGGTGACCGATAACTATATCTACCTATATATTTAAAACTCAATAATGCACCACTTATAACATATCATTTAAAAATACTAAATTTAGCAGCTACTAATAAATTAATTGTGTTTAATAAGCAGTATGTAGTTGTCGACTCCTGGCCCGCATGCGTCTACGCCGTTGTCCTCCCCTGATCAATAATATTAGAAAATATATAGAAAACACAAATATGTGACCTTGCCAATGAATTACTACTTACTTACTCGTATGTATTAGGCTAGGTACATACTTAGTTAAGTACATGATATATCATGCCTATGCATTACATAGGTAATATCTCTTCAGCGTACCTAGGTAGGTACTTATTAAGAGACCTTAATAATAAGTAGGTATAAAAAGTGCACAAACAAAGAGATATTGTTGGTAGGTACGAAATCTATTTTATTCAGGTTTGGTACCTACCTACCCACGTATGGAAATTAAAGATGTATGTCGGAATGGTCTCGTCCTATGTTCCTAATGACGGTAGTAAACTTATTTGAAGTATGTAATATACCCACATTTTTAACATCGGACTTAAATGCCAGTTGCCAGACCTATCTTAGCTATAAATTTAGCTCAATTTTCCCGCGCACGCGCATACTGAAGGTTTACAATTTACATACAACCATGGAAGCAAAGAAGTCTAAAGTGAAGAAGAACAAGTCGCGTTCGTCGCGCGCCGGGATAATATTCCCGGTGGGTCGTATCCACCGCGTGGTGCGCGCGGGGCAGTGGGCGCGGCGCGTGGGCGCGGGCGCCGCCGTGTACCTGGCGGGCGTCGCGGAGTACCTCGCGGCCGAGCTGCTTGAGCTGGCCGCGGCCGCTGCGCACGACAACAAGCGCTCGCGCATCGCGCCGCGGCACCTGCTGCTCGCCGTGCGCAACGACGACGAGCTGCGCCGGCTGCTCGACGGCGTCGTCATCGCCGAGGGCGGCGTCCTGCCCGCCATACAGCCCCAGCTGCTGCCCCAGAAGACCATCCGCCCCACCCAGGACTGACCGGAGACCTAGTCGCAGAGACAAGAGAACTCACGCCGAGTACCCGCTGATACAGACCACAGAAGCGCTTCTGGAATATTCCGGACACTGCCTTCCGAGATTATCACCCAGCTGAACTGAATGACTACAAAATGATACAGTCCAGTTAGCTACAATGATCAATACACATGCATTGACGAAGTCCTTTTAAGGACTGAATTCCTATTTAGTTTTTTTTAGAAGACTGCCAATCAATCTTAGATAAGATACTTTACAAACCTACTTACCTCTTTTTATCCTACTCCATCTAATAACGTTCCTACTACCAATTATCATTTTTTAATATTCTACTCTTATAAAATTTATTATAGTTTCTACCCGCGACTTCGTCCGCATGGAATAGTTACCTATATATAGTGCTCTGCTTGTATCGGTCGTAGCGTGATAATATCGAATGTTTTTTTAAAATCAGACGAGATGTTCTTTAAATCAGATATTAGCACGTTTAAGCAAACAAAAAAAACAATTCTTCAACTTTCAAGTATAATAATAAGTAGGTAGCTATGTTTTTGATTTCTCTGAACAATATGTATCATGACGATGAACGCTCAGCAAGGACGTTTAGAGGCTATTGGAAATAAATTTGATTGATGTCTACGTTTAGAAACAGGAGATGTCACTGCAGCCCTGAAAAGGGCTTTGTCAAGGTTTACCTACATCCGCCACGGACGATGGACGCCGTCCGCCAGACAACTAGAGTGGGAAGGAACGGTTCCATCCTCTGTGGCGGATGTGCTCATACATACCATCACTGTTCATCCGTGTTGCGGTCCGCCGGTCTGGTCAGGGTGGCTTGTCTCTCAATGCGATAGCTGCTCGAGGCAATAACGTGAAATACGTAGGATTCATTTCTTTTACGTACTCTTGATTCTTCCAACAAGTTTTTCGATCTTATTTACTTATATAGTAAACTGATCGTCCCCCACCACTAGACGATACCAATGTTTTATGTAATTAAGTAGGGTACTTCAGTTACAAAATAATTTATTGGCCTAATCTACCCTACACAAGAAAGAGTCATGGAATATTCTAGAACTGTAATGACACCTATTTTAAATACCTTTAGGTAACTACGAAATGCCTAAACTGAATGTAGAAGCGTTCAGTTTTAGTTCATATTATATATTCGTATCGTAAGTGTAGTTTAGAACGAACAGTAAATTTATAGAAATACAATAATATAGGTATATTATATATGTCTAGTTTCTACGAGGTAACAACCTTTTCGTGAAGCTGGCCGAATGCCGATAGACGATATGAGTTTTTATTTTAAACTAGCTTCTGCCCGCGACTTCGTCTGCGTGAAACTCCTCCTTTTTGCAGTCGGTTAAAACGTAGCCTATGTCCTTTCTCAGGCTCCAGACTTACTTTGTACCAAATTTTATCTAAATCGGTCCAGTAGTTTTAGCGTGAAAGCGTAACAGACAGACAGACAGACAGAGTTACTTTCGCATTTATAATATTAGTAAGGATTAGTAAGGATAGTAAGGATGTAGGTATTCGAATGTAGGGAATGAGATGGTCGTTAGGAGTATAGGCGAATAGATAAAAAAATGTAGATCGAAAATAAAAATTATAATACGAATTAAAGTGTCTATACTATATCCTTATAGTATTTTCACATCTCGATTTCCATGTTTTAAAATATGATTGACGCCTGCATAGAAACCAAGAGCAACTGCGGTCCTTACAAGGACCTAATAATCATTAAAAAATTATCATCATTATCAAATATCAACACATTGTATACTTTATTAATAATAACCTGTCTTTCTGTGCGTGTCTTCGTGTCGTGTCAGTCAGTTGTGTGTAGCTGGGGGTTAGCCGCCGAAGCCGTATAGAGTGCGCCCTTGCCTCTTCAGCGCGTACACGACATCCATGGCGGTGACGGTCTTCCTCTTCGCGTGCTCGGTGTAGGTGACGGCGTCGCGGATCACGTTCTCGAGGAATACCTTCAGCACGCCGCGGGTTTCCTCGTAGATGAGACCAGAGATACGCTTCACGCCGCCTCTGCGAGCCAGACGCCGGATCGCCGGCTTCGTGATGCCCTGGATGTTGTCGCGCAGCACCTTGCGATGCCGCTTCGCGCCGCCCTTGCCCAGCCCCTTGCCACCCTTGCCGCGCCCGGTCATTGTGCTGCTGATGTCTCTGTTAACTCTGGCAAGATTCAGGTGATGTGTGCTTGCAGCTGCGCCGTGTGTGTTACTGAGGCGAGAATGACGCGGGGCTTTTATAAAGTTCGTCGCGGTCACATAAAACCGTTTGAGGGTACACATAAAAATATAAAAACGACCCTGTTAAGTACCCTCCTAGTAAATTATGACGAACACGCCCGGAATCAATGCTTTCATGTGATTGGATAAATAATCATCGTTAGTAGTAGTTGTGCGACCATAAAAACATACAAAACATGTCGTTCGCCTTAATGTGTAGCAAAATTAAAAAGTTAATTCAAAATGGCGCCCGTTAAAGTACCTAAGAAGCCATTAAAATCAATGGAGAAGCCGGTGATCGAGAGAAGCATCGCAAAAGGAAAGATGAAGAAGATCAAGAAGAACTATGAGAGCTTCTCCATTTACTTATTTAAATTGCTGAAGACCTGCACGGACATCAACGTGGGCATTTCAAGAAAGAGTATGTTGATTATGAATAATTTCGTTAACGACATAATTGAGAAGATCGCGTGCGAAGCGGGGCGGCTGGTGGTCCACGGGAAGAAGACGACGCTGGGTGAGAACGACATCAGAACAGCCACCAAGCTGCTCATACCGGGGGAGCTGGGCAAGCATGCGCTAGTCGAGGGCGAGAAGGCGCTCAGGAATTACAGAAACAGCACGAGCGCACAGAGCCAGAGTTATTGAATCTAACATGTTATTAGTGATAAATTAAATTATGATTGTGTTTGAATATTATTTATTGACATTATGGCCCTTTTGAGGGCCGAACATATTTGTTTCTTTAAACGAGATCAATCACTGTAAGAAGTCCTTTATATACTTACGTTCATATACTTAATGTACTAAGGGGTATAACGTGCTGTAAAATATGCATTCGGTTGATTTAAATTTTTAATTAAAATTTATAATCTGTTCGTAGCATTATTCCTTCACAGAAACCTTTAATGACAATGTACTTACTTACATAAGCTCCGTCTAATTTAATTTAGATTTTAAAATATCAAAGGGGTTAGACTATTACACGGCTGAACCGATTTCCACTAAACATAGCCTTTTAACCTTTTTAAGTGAAAAAACAATCAAAATCTGTTCATTATTTCTGGAGCTACGATGCAGATAAGTTTGTGTTTATACGTCAAACTTCTAGATTAGATTAGATTCACTTATTTCTCAATATAATATAATTACATTATTACCTATGTCAAATTGCACTTGCATTGAGATTGTGAAAACAAAATCAATAACATTAACGTCGGAAGCTTAAGGTAAAGTCACCAATCATGGACAGTAGTTTTTTTTGTTTTTGCTTCGTAATTTGAATATTTTTATTAATTTTTAATACTTTGCGTTTGCTTAATTTTGGAGGTGAATACAAAAAAAGTCCGTGTCCAACATACTTTACCTTATATCCCTACTTCCCTACTAATATTATAAATGCGAGAGTAACTCTGTCTGGCTGTCTGTTACGTTTTCACGCTAAAACTACTGGACCGATTTAAATGAAATTTGGTACAAAGACAGTCTGGAGCCTGAGAAAGAACATAGGCTACTTTTTAACCGACTACGAAGTCGCGGGCAGAAGCTAGTTAAAAATAAAACATCTTAATCACTTTGGAAACCAATTTATTCAGTAAACCCCTATGTTATTAAGCACATGCGTGAGTATGATCTGGTGGCAGTCGCGGAAGACGGTGCGCACGTTGTCGGTGTCGGTGGCGGTGGTGAGGTGGAAGTAGCACTCGCGCGGGCGCGACGCCTCCGCCACCACGAACCGGTCCGCGGACGCAGTAGGCACCACGCGCTTCGGACGACGCTTCTGCGTCACATCCTGGATATTCAATCATATCACTATATAGTATACCGGTTCGCCCCGGCTTCGCACGGACCCCTAATTTTTTTCAAAATATTCTATAGTCTATGTTACTCAGGGTGAACGTTGCTTCCCAACAGTGAAAGAATTATTAAAATCGGTCCAGTTTTTGAGCCTATTCATTACAAACATACAAAGATAGGTACCTACAAATCTTTCCTCTTTATAATATTAGTATAGACTAACTGTCTGCCCCGGCTTCGCACGGACCCCTTTTTTACACTTGGGAATAGTGTAGCTTCCCAACAGTAAAAGATTTTTTAAAATCGGCCCAGTTGTTTTGGAGCCTATTCAATCCAAACAAATAAACCTTTCCTCTTTATTATATTAGTATATAAAACAAAGTCGCTTTTTCTGTCCCTATATCCCTATGTACGCTTAAATTTGTAAAACTACGCAACGGATTTTGATGCGTTTTTTTTAATAGATAGAGTGATTTATGATAAAGGTTTATAAGACTCGTATAAAGCCGGGGCGGGTCGCTAGTTAGTTATAATTCCTAATGCTTTCGTGATTACATTAAAAAAACCGTTATTTCAAAAAGTCGACATAAATTATTAATGACGTTAAATATATTTTTAACGAGGGTACGTGAGAAAGTGAATATAAACGACTACCCTCACATATCAACATTCATACATTAAATCCCTACTATCCCTACTAATATTATAAATGCGAAAGTAACTCTGTCTGTCTGTCTGTCTGTCTGTTACGCTTTCACGCTAAAACTACTGGACCGATTTAAATGAAATTTGGTACAAAGAAAGTCTGGAGCCTAAAAAAGGACATAGGCTACTTTTTAACCAACTACAAAAAAGGAGGGATTCCACGTGGATGAAGTCGCGGGCAGAAGCTAGTAAACAGTATTAAAAGTAAAAAACTTTTTTACAACAAGCATTTACAATTTTACGGTATAACGGTTAGGATATATTTGTAAATACTTTTGGTTTTCTACCCCCTTGTACCCCTAAATTCGGTTTTACACGATTAACCATACATTGTCATCGAAACTGAATGTGTACAAAATTTAGTTCAATTTGTTAAACTTATCTGCTTTAAAATAATTTCTCCCGCACATACATTACTTACATTGCAAGTTAAATAAAATCTTTTAAAAACGCAGTCTCCTATTTTTACCCACGACGGAATGGAGTAGATATATGGATTTAGGGTGAGAGATGTTTGTTTGTGTGCGTTTGTGCATAGTAATGTTCCCAGCTATCTTCTAAACTAATGATCCGATTTTGATGCGGTTTTCAATAACGGGTTTGTGTTTGAGTTCATGTTCTTAGACTGGTATCATGGCTGTAACTCACTAGGGGGCGCAACAGTATTTTTAGTGAATTAGTTAGGTACGTGCAGTGGGGGGAGCGTAAATATGGCGCCAGGGTAGGCACTCCATACATGACACTGTGCCTATATGGAATGCACGCCCTTGGTAGTTACTCACGACAAACATCTTCCTGATGAACATCTTGGTGCGGTCGTACTCGTCGCCGGGCGCGGTGAACGCGCGGTACTCCGGGAAGTACGGCGCGATCGACCGCCCCGAGGACACCTTCCTCTCCAGCAGGTCCTGCTTGTTCAGGAACACGATCAGACCCGCCTCCAGCAGGAACCTGAGATATACTCTCAATTAGTGACAGAGTTTAATCATTGGAATGAAACTATGAACGGATTTAAGTAGTGTATTTTATTTGCTGACGTTTCGGATTCTTTAGTTTCCATAATAGTAGCACGACTGAGCTAACAATAGTCTAACGCTAAAGTGTAAAGAATCCGAAACGTAAGCAAATCTTCTTCCTTTCCTTCGTCTTCCTTTATTAAAGAATATTTATGAAAAACTTTGGAATAGAGTCACATTGTCCCATATAAACCTTGCACCCTTTTTCGCCCCCTTAGGGGTAGAATTTCATAAATCTGTCTTATCGGACGCCTACGTCATAAGAACAGACCCTCCGAGTTTCTACCAAGATTTAGGCTGTACGCGTATCCGTCAATCATTCACGACAAAAGATTATATAAGACTAGCGACACGCCCCGGCTTCCCACATCTATTAAAAAAAAGCATCAAAATCCGTTGCGTAGTTTAAAGATTTCAGCGTACATAGGGATATAGGGACAGAAAAAGCGACTTTGTTTTATACTATGTAGTGATAAGATAAGATTATTATTAGTGTGACCTGCTCTGCCAGACATCCTCGAACAGCACCAGGGCCTCCTTGAGCCGGTTCTGGTCGTTGTCTTCGCGCAGGGTCTGGTCAAAGTCGCTGCACGCCACCAGGAACCAGATCGCGTGGATACCTTCGAACACCTACTGACACAGTTGCTGCTTTTAATTAAATATTAGCCTACGTTAAACTACAATCTGATTGTGCCATTCAATCTCCTTGAAAGTTCGTAAGCAAGATTTTAATAACAGAATGAAGTGACGATTAAGTTCTCAAACAATCATTTGTTAGCAAATACGAGTAGACATTAAAAAGCACTTTTAGGCCTCTATACCACGCGTCTTTTTTTAAAGTCGTTTATGTAGGTATGCTTGTCTACAGACCTACCTACTAAAAAATACAATACCTACAATGTAAATTTTATATTAGTTTAATACGATCTTTAGAAACAGAAGTTCTTGTGCGATAATAAAGTGTCAGCAAGATTGCATTAGTACCTACTTAAGTATAGATTTTGAGTAAGTACTTACTTAAGGTAGTAGTAAAAATTAATAAGATTTTTTTGGAATCACACTAACAGGGTGAATAAAACTGGTATGGCAACGTACGCACCTACATACCAACATACTCGAGTTATAATTACTTTAAAAGAACTTTCGAGGCCGTGCGTAGTACCCGCTAAATTGATAAATCAGTTAATGTTACGGTTACATATTTCAAAAATACTTAGGTAGGTACTTAAATATATTTTATTAAAGGCGGGTAGACATCAATAGCTGTATTGGCGAACTACCCACATATTTTTATTATCTCTGACCTGAATCCATTTCTTCCTCTCACCCCTCTGTCCGCCGACGTCGAACATCCAGAAATCTTGGATTCCACCGTGCATTGACTTTGGTACCTATAACCAATCAATCCATGGGTCCATCTGAACCTAATCAAATATTACATACCTATGTGCCTAATAATACCATGGTTGCAAATAAAGAAAAAAATAATCAAATAATCGTAGAAAGGAACACATTTTTTTTTTATGTCGACTGAAAAAGAATTTACCAAATAATGACGCATTACTTTTTACCATATGATCCGCGTAGAGGTATCACAGTATGGTAATGACTGTATATAGACCTATCAAGTCGCTTCTACTTTAATCTCGTAGTGACACGGTTTTAGTTGTGTCACTGACTGTTACTAGGTATACTATTAACGCAGTGTCATGTTGAATTGGTTCTTATACGGCTTATCTTCTAGAAAAATGGCATAAAATATTACTTGGGGTCTTCTTGAATGTAGTATATATACCTCTAAACATAAATGTTGAGTCACAGTTTAAAGTTGAATATATAGTAGGTAAGTATAGGCTCAAAGGGATTTTTATTGGAGTTATAGTACTTATCTAACTATAGCGGCCTCGTCTGTCGTTAAACTGCACGCAACCCCTTCTACGGCTTCTACGTTAGCTAAGATCCTAAGTTATTTACTTAACACTTTAAGTACCTTGACTTTAAACTCAATCTTCTGTATGCCGGAGGTTTTCTGACGACATCTCAAGATGTCCGCGTCAGACGGCATGTAGTCTGGTTTTTCGATTAGATCTATTCGATCCAAGAAACTGAAAAAACAGCAATTTACTTTTTCACACCTCACAATTAAGTAATAATCACCTTAAATATGTATTTGTACCTAACCTAACTTAGGTACAAATGTATCCAGCAGGTTTCGAACCCGCGATCGGCTAAGTCGTAGTCCACTAGTACGGTAACACTTACTATTCCGCGCTGTCTATCAGTTGATACTCGTTGGACCTCTTAAAGCACTCCCGGACCCCGCTGTCGCGCCACAGAGCTCGAACGTGGTCAAAATATTCCTAGCAATAAAACATATATTTCAAAAATTACAATTTACGCAACAAAAATATGTTATGTTTTGATCATTATCCCAACCAGCCTATATTTCATTCTTTTACATAGTAATGCTGGCCTAATCTTATATCCTGTATCATTGTACCCAACCAGCAAAATAGTCGTATAAGCAAGGCTTTTTACAGCTAACGATCGAGAAATAGTAGTAAAAAGGAGATAAAGATGCCAAATCATTGTATAAAAGATCTAGACGCAACTATTTAGCATTTTCTCATTTTAGCTGGTAAACTCTGTCGACTAAACGTTCACTCCACATGTTTATAGAGTGTTTATTCCATTATTGTATAATAGTACCGAGTTTCGCTTTTATACAACGGTAAGTTCTAAATTGACTGTATAACTGCTTCGTATTTTCTAAATAGCTACAAGAGGCGTCTTTACAGCACTGTCCTTCGACATAATTCCTGAGCTTGCATTATAATGTTAAAAATGCTGCTTATATGACAAAATAGCTTCTCAGTAACTCTTAAAGTACTAAGTGTAGTATAAAATATATCGATTCTCTATTACAGCACTTGTCGCGAGAAAGATTTTAAAGTGATTGTTATAACACCTACAGCAATTCTAATGCACTTTTAGGGCCACCATGCAGCAAAAAGTAACATAAATGATCTCTGAAATCTTTTACAACACCAAATTCTAATTACATCTGTTTAATATGTATCGTGCTGAGGCTCACATATTCTAGAAAATGGATTATGAACAGTGGAAGAAACTCAAAAGAAGATGTGAGATGATATAAAAATGAAACAGTACTTAGGTACTTTGTTTACAAACACTGCGGATTTATCATATGCAATAAGGAATCCAATATTGACAGTAATGGCGTCGGTATAGTAATGTAAATGTGATATATTTTCTATTTTTCAACTAAAGGATGAGTAAAGGTCGTAAGATGGCAAACGTTTTTCTATAATGGCGAAATAACTCCTTTTAATATTTTATTTTTTTAAATGATTTTACAATAACACAAAAATAAGGAGACCCATTAAAATTTTAACTAGAAATATAAGGTAGTTAATCGACAAATAAAATTTCGCATTGAAATTTGGTATCTTACATGAATGATAGCTAACACCGAAAACCAATTATTTTAAAGAACATATTATAATATGGCTACCATTCAATTTCAATAGTTGTTAAGAAAAAAAAAATAATCACCCGTGCATCACGCCGCAAAGAGCTGGAATACTTAGTTCTATAAAGCTCGCTTTTTTGCGATTAGTCCACTAAATAGCTGAGTAAATGCGATGCAGTAGCTGTCACAGCACTATTAAGTCGAGTAAAAGCAACTTTATTGCATTCAACCGACATATAAGTCGATTAAAGGTGAAATTATTGCTATTATAGAATTAATAGTGCCGTATGTCGCTTTTTCTCGACTTTTATGGCATTATTTGGGTCCTAACTCAACTATTTTACGACAGTTATAGCATTTTAAGCTGAGTAAAATGTGCCCTTTTTGGGTCGAGTAAACGTTTCCAGATCTATTTCTCGACAGTTTAAAGTACCTTTTCTCAGCTTTAAGTGGAAATAAAAACGTGCTCTCAACTGTCATACGACTTAGTTTTGCTACTTGGGTAATATATTTAATAACAAAAGGTTGAATTACCTACCTATTATAAATAAACTAACGACCCGCCCAGGGTGCTATAAACCTTCCTCTTGAATCACTTTATCTATAAAACTGCTTCAAAATCCAAAATCGTAGTTTTAAATATTTAAGCATACCTAGATAGGGACGGACATACAACGACAACGACCTCTTTTATTTTATAATCAGACATAAATAATATACCCATATATCGTATTTATAAGTGGTTCAAAACCTACTTAACTGTACGAAAACTCAAGTGAAATCATCGGAAAATTACGCTCTTGATATGAGTAGGTACTCTAAACACAATCAATTTGAACAGTACGCCATTCATGATAAGTGTTATTTCCGGTCGGCAGCTTTGATAATTTACCTACTTCGGAATTGTACTAAACTCAAGAAGGTGTACCGGGCCTACTCGTACTGAAGTGTTATTTTGCAATGAAAACGTGCAATACGACATGTGCAGAGAAACAAATTTAAGACCACGCATACCAACATAACATACTATATCGTCTCCTAATTTCCTCCGCGAATTTAACTGTTGAAGTTTAATAAGTATAACTACTAGTCGGAGTGGGGGTCACGGTCACACAAAAACTTGAATTGGTTAATTATTTATGACAGACTACCTTCTGCCCGCGACTTCGTCCGCGTGGAACTCCTCCTTTTTTGCAGTCGGTCAAAAAGTAGCCTATGTCCTTTCTCAGGCTCCAGACTATCTTTGTACCAAATTTCATTTAAATCAGTTCAGTAGTTTTAGCGTGAAAGCGTAACAGACAGACAGACAGACAGAGTTACTTTCGCATTTATAATTTATAGTAGGGATAGTAGGGATAGTAGGGATTATAGTAGGGATAGTAGGGATTATCGCGACAAGGAAACGACATCGACACGACAAGATATCGATTCTGCTAAACCTCTCCACTCTGAACATTGCACAGATTCGCTTAGCAACTTCAGAGTATAACTCCTACCTCGTTATATTCGGGCGGGCCGCCTGCGCCGCACTTCAGCACGTACTGCTGCGCCTGCACATTGGCGGGGCGCTGCAGCGCGATGCCCAGCGGCGCCATGTGCCGCACCACGTCGTATATCGACTCGTGCACGTTGTGACGAATGTGACCTGCCTTCTCTATACGTTCGCTGGAATTTTAAATAGTCTTACAAAAACTACACATGTTGAGGTGAACATAGTGGGCAAACTAAAATTAGGTACATATAAGAAGTGAATATCGACTGTACGATCCAGATTCCAGACATAAATATCTGGCAACACTGCCAGTCTGTTCCGACCTATACGCGATGAGTCTACTCATCCGCCATTTAAAACGAATTAATTTCAAATACAGTCCACAAATGATACCTATGTAGGCGTGTTATTTATTAAATACCACGAAGCCTACATAGACTTTTGTACTAGGTAATACTATAACATAAAATCAATACACCTAGGCGAGTTGCAGTTTATTAAGACTGTTGCTATTTAGGTACATATTCATAAATATACCTACCTACCTACCTACTTTGATTAATAAAATATTACTTCGATTTTGATTTACCTTTGATTGAATCCCTGGACGTGCATGATTTTCATTTGTTTTATGATAGTGGTCTTACCGCTTTCACCGGTTCCCAGCAGGAGCAGTTTGATAGCCTGGAAAAAGACAGATCTCCAAATCACTTGCCACGAAACAATTAATTAATGTAAATATGTGCTACGATTATGGAAACTGTAAAGAATCCGAAACGTCAACAAATAAAATAAAATAAAAATACGCGACTTAAATCCGTTAATAGTTGTTTCATTCCAATGTGTAATAACCGCGAAGACATCAGAAATTATTAAACAAACCAATTTGTAACCAATACATAATCACTCATGGTATTGAACCAAAAATATCGATCGAATTTCGATTGATAGATCATATTTAATATTAACTCACATCGTTATAGTTTTTAATCCATTGCTTGATCTCTCTGTCGATGTATTTGGAGTGATCTTCATCCTCGTCTTGTGCCTTGCCCATGCAAGGTATTAGACGCATGGCGATATATTAACTGCAATCACTTTTATAAAGAAAACACTTTCTCTTCACACTACCACACTCCAGGCGACTTTTAGCACTAAAACAGGGTGACAACCTTAAGCAATAAAACACTGTTTAGATAAAGTAGGTACCTATATCACGCTGTAGGTACATTTTGTAATTCTTACACATAATTTCCCAAAGTTGATCCCCATATTTTAAATTCATTTATTTACGTTGCACATCCATTTGGGTCGTATGATTTCCAAATTTCAGCATAATCCGTATCAGGACAAATTAGCTAACAGGTGGGCAAACAAATATTTGAGTGATAAAGGGTTTACTTTTTTTTCGGAGGAACGAAATCCCATATAATGAATCATTAAGTATGCAAAAAGAAATTTAATCTAAGTACCTACCGAGACATTGAGATTATAGTTATAGACTTATTAGTATAATATTAATAATTATATTAATATAATATTAATATTAATAATTTATCCATAGATACCGAAATCTGAAAGGGTTTAGCTAAACCCTAGGTAGGTAGTAGTAGTGTATGATTATAGTAGGTACTTATAGTACTACTTGTCAAGTGTCAATCTTTAATCCTTGAAAAAGATGCTAACGCCCTATTTGTCAGAATCTTATTAAAAAAATCAAATTAACTCACATAAATAATTAGGTATTTCCAAATAGAGTAACAAAGTGTCGTTTTACAAAAATACAAACGTAAATGTAACTTTAGATTATAATATTAATTTGCATTTAATTGAGAAATAAAAACAACTCTATTGTTGGCGGAGTGAAATCACAGTGGTGAATTATTTTATCGTTACACTGATAGCGTTATCAATCGATAATTCGACAATTATCTATACTAATATCAAAAGATATGTTTATTTAGTTAATTCAGTAACTGTATGGCATTATAATCTTGTACCAATGTTATAGCGACTTTAAACTCTGACACATAAGGCTCATGGTTGCTTAGTACTGTTCTGTATGAAATGCAATAGTGAAAAATTATTTAGTCACTCTGATTCATACAAGTAGGTTTGCCCGACGAAGGTATCTTGACAGCTCGATCGTGCGACGGCTGCGGGATGAGACTGGGGGGGAGGGGACAACAGCCCGAACTATATACCTACAAAGATATGTTAACAGTTCGGGACAACCTTTGTATTTATCGTTGAGTCGTGTGATTTAGACATTTTTGCATTGTTCATGGGCGTTGGTCTACTGTATGTAGTTAAATGTAGTTCTACTACACCTTATAATTAAAATTACAATAAAAACCCTGATCTGTCATTTTCTGAAATAAAATAGTTATTAATTTGGAAAAACTTCATTACTTTATTCATCAAACAAGCTCCATATGTTTTATATATCAACAAGTCAAAAGTTAACAACTATACTTAGTATAAATAACAACAAAATTAATTTTAATATACAAGACAGTTTGATTAAACAGAATTGATTAAATAATAATAAATTTATTTAATAATGATGACACACGAAATGTATTACCAACTTTTAACTTTTAGGCAGAATGTAGTGAACATGGGTACAACCGAAGAGTAAAAGGTTAATTATAGAGTACCTACTGTATATATAAGTAAGTTATTTTATTGCAAAAGCATGGGATCATCCATCTGCAACTGTACCATCTGGTTTCCGTTCTCCAACACGCCGTCGCGCAGTAAATACTGCACGTTTAAATCAGTCAACTCCTGCAACAAATTAGGATAAAAAAATTGTAAAAACAAAATAATCCTCTTTTGATAAGAAGAAGACGCTATTTTCATAAGGCTATTTCCAATATATTTAATCTTACTCGGACGTGTAAGTATTACTTAAGCACTATAAGGGAACGGGGGGTCTTTACTTTGCTTACTTTTGGTGTCATATTCCAATGTTCGTTAAGTTTGTATTAACCTACACATCGTCCCCCGTTGAAGCCAGGGGGCCCTAGACAAGTGCCCAACGTTCAACGTTAACGTTAAACGTTAGGACCAAAATGTATGGGATTTGACATCCGCGAACGACTGTCACGTACGTCACAAATGTCAAATCCCATACATTTTGGTGCTAACGTTTAACGTTAACGTTGAACGTTGAGCACTTGTCTAGCCCCCAGGGTCCTTTACCGATAGTGGCATTATGTATTATAATCATACCTACTATCTTATTCATAGTTTATTTATGTTCTAACTGATGATTTATCGTAAGCGGTCACACTGGTCACCTCGTGATGGTCGCCGGTGTGGTAGGCGCTGGCGCTGGCGGTGGCGGGCGGCGGCTCGCGCTGCAGTATCTTGGGGCGCCGCGGGTTCTTCGCGATGCCGCGCCCGCGACGAGCCGGTTGGAAGTCCTCCACTATACAACAACAAACAACATAATTTTTCTCTTCTACATATATAAAAATGAATCGCAAAATGTGTTGGTAACCGCATAACTCTACAACGCTTCGACCAATTTTGCTAATTCTTTTTTTTAGATGTTCGCTGAAATCCAAGGATGGTTCATACGACAAGAAAAAATCAAGTAATTGCCGGGAAAACCCTAAAAACAGCCCTTTTCTTTTCCCATACAAACGTTGTCTAACTAAAGTTAATTTGAATTTCGAACGGGCAGGATGACGTCTGCCGGGACCGCTAGTTTATTAAATATAACAATAATTAGAATATATTAACTACGATATCAATCGAAATCCGATCGATATCTATGTATACAATATTTTTTCTGCTCTTGTCTTGTAACTCATTAGTACCTATATAATAATGTTCGGTACCTGTGAACTGCACCGTCCTGCCCCAAGCCACCTGCGTGCGCGGCGCGTCGGACAACATCGACAGCGCGCGGTAACTGTCCGGTACTATATTTGACGTGCCCTGGAAACATGCGTTACGTAACCATTCATCGAAAAAGTTATGCGTGATCAGACATAAAAAAAAAAAAAAAATAAAAAAATATACGCGTCGACTTGAGAACCTCCTCCGTTTTTTTCGTTGGTTGAAAAATACCTAAATTAAAGAATCGTCGAATTAAAGAATCGGCCATTGCGAGTCGGACTCGCGCACGAAGTGTTCCGTACCATATCGAAGAAAAACCAACAAAAACATCATGTCTGTTGTATGAGAGCATCTTTAATCATTTATTTTATACCTTTTTTTAGTATTTGTTATTATAGCGGTAACAGCAATACATTTTCTGTGTGCATTTCATGTGTCAAAAGTACCTACCTACTTAATCTCGAAATAATCAGTATTTTCTATTTTCGTAAATTATATACAATTTTTATTTTTTTTCGTTCACCAACTATCAGGCTTCATGAGATACAGCCTGGTCGTACAGCGAAGTCTTAGTCAGGGTTCCATTTTGGCCTTTGCATCCTTATCTAATCTAAAAGCAAAAGCACATTTTACCTTAGCAAATGATATCTTGGTGATCTCGATGACTTTCTCGTGTGGTATGTTGTTCGCCGCGAGGATCTCCATCACTTCATCTGAGCTTGGATTCAGGCCTGATACCTAACAGAGAAAATAAATGGCACCTTTATTTTCAGTTTACTTTTAGCATTTAACACATATGTGCTACGTTCTACTATTATACATTGACCAGTGCGGCCAGTGAGGCCAGTGCGGCCAGTGAGGCCAGTACGGACAGTGAAGCCAGCGAGGCCAGCGTGGCCAGCGAGGCCAGTGCGGGCAGTAAGACTAGTGCGGACAGTGTGGCCAGCGCGGACAGTGAGGCCAGTCCGGACAGTGAAGCTAGAGTGGCCAGCGCGGACAGTGAAGCCAGTGAGTCCAGTGAGGCCATTTTTTTTTTTTAATTATTGAGGCCATTGCGGATAGTGTGGCCAGTGAGGCCAGTGCGGGCAGTGAGTGAGTGCAGCGGTGAGTACCTCGACGGCGAGCGTGCGCGCGGGGTGCTTGCGGCGCGTGTGCGTGCGCAGGTCGGAGCGGATGCGGAAGCGCTTCGGGCAGCGCGCGCAGCGCCACGCGCGCTCGCCCGTGTGGATCAGACGGTGGTTGCGCATCGCCGTCGACCTGCACAACGAACATTCACCGAATATTTATACAGCATATAGGTACGTATTATTACCACTAACATAACAAATTGAAAAGTTAGCGAACTCAATATTACGGTTAATTTTCGAGCGTTAGCAACGCCGTCGTTGTCAACTCAAACTATATTTAAGAACAAAATCGATAAGTAAGAAAAACTTAGTGAAATGATTCCCTGCTTCTATTTCAGTTGATACTTAATTATATTGTTATGTTGTGTGTTTGCTTATTTTATAATGTAAAATTTTGACGATCTCACTATGAGTGCATATAATATGACATAATGTGTAATTATAATGTATGTAATAATGAGAAATAAATAAATCTAATCTAATCTATTAACTGGAGACCACAATGACAATGTCTTAAAAGATCGATGATTCGCCCGTTACCTTCTGAAGGCGACGCCGCAGACGTCACAAGGGAAGGGTCTCTCGCCAGTGTGCGTGCGCGTGTGCTCGTTGAGCATGGAGAGCGTGCGGAACGCGTGCCCGCACACCGCGCACACGTGCGGCCGCGGGGCGCCGCGGGACGACGACTCGCTGCGGAAACAGAGACAACATCATCAATCATCATTAAACATGTCCACTACTCGACATAGATCTTCCCCCCAAGGACTTTTATCATCATCGGATATGTCTACTACTCTACCTAGGTCTTCTCCGGGGACTTTTAAGAACGCTTCGGCTTAGCACAGTGTGACCTAACTCGAATAAGTTGAATCAAAAAAGTGAAATGCAAAAAAAAAATATAACTACACAATAATCCATTTCACATCTTACTAAGTCAAATCAAAATTATTTGGCAATTCATTATATATTTAATATCTAATTTGTAATTTTGCTAAATAAATTACGATAAAATATCACAGAGAAAAAATGTTATTCGTAATGTATTTATAATACTTACTCTGAAATTCCATGCGAGGATATAGATGCAGACGGATCATCTCTACACCGGTGAAACGTTTGTCCTAGAAAGAAAATACTATTTAAAAAAGAATATTATGATAATTTCTGATGCCTTCGCGGTTATTACACATTGGAATGAAACAACTATTAACGGATTTAACTCGCGTATTTTTATTTTATTTTATTAGCTGACGTTTCGGATTCTTTACAGTTTCCATAATCGTAGCACGACTGAGCTGACAATAGTCTGTTAGACTATTGTCAGCTCAGTAATACGTCAGCTAATAAAATAAAAATACGCGAGTTAAATCCGTTAATAGTTGTTTCATTCCAAAGAATATTATGAGCTTATTTTCTAATAGATTTTTAAGTTATCCATTTGTATAAAGTTTACAATATATAATTACTATAAGAAATTATATAAACATCAATTTACCCTCTTTACTGTTGATCCGCAGCGACAGATCACAATGTTCCTTTTTCCTATGTTTATAAAGTGCAGTTTTGTTTGGCAACACTTCTTCACAGTCTCGACATGGAATTCTGAGGAAATAACAGGATAATTAAGCAATTTTAATGAAAACTAAATAAAGGATAACATATTGATAATTAAGTAATCGTAATATATATTATTATGTCACCTGTAGTCCTCTTTAGCTATCTTAATAGTGCCATTTCCGCTTTCCGCTTCAATTTTGGCGTGATTTTTTTTTCTATGATATGCCGCACTCCAACTATATATTAAAGAAGAAACTGTTTCATGAATTCTAATACTAATTAATTCATTAAAATTCTAAAAAGAAGTAAAACTTTTGAGACCCCTGTGGGTATTGAACGCAAGACCCTAACTAGTGGTACCTACCTATCTTGCAATCCGGTTACACCACGAATGTTACTTAGAATGAGGTCTCGATTTTTTAACGCCTATTTTTTAAATTTTGTAATGTCAATAATTAAGGAAAGAATTTATAAACCTCTTTAGGGTACAATAAGTTTTAGTCATACCTGTTAGGAAAGGTCAAGTCACAATGATTGCATTTGTACAACAAATTTTCGTTGGCATGCTTCATCCTTCTGTGTACTTGCAGGTAAGTCCAGTGTAAATAGGAACGGCCACAATCCTGTAAAATTCAGTACTTAACTGTGATAAGAGTATTACGAAATGATTAGTGATCATTGATAATATGATATTATTGTCATATTCCCATTTTACCGGATGATTTTACGGAATAAAAGCTTCGAGTGGGTTGACTGTCTATTAGTAATAAATAGACCTTAAAAAGTACTTTTACACGCCAGTTGAGTTTATAAGCGCTTCGGCACTAAAGCCGGGGCGGGCAGCTAGTATAACATAAAGATCCCGTGGGACCTATAAAGTATCGGAAGGTTTTGTAGGTGCCCATGGAACGATTGATAACTCAAAATTTGCCTGTTTATTGGCCACTAGCTACTGCCCGCGACTTCGTCCGCGTGGAACTCCTCCTTTTTTGTAGTCGGTTAAAAAGTAGCCTATGTCCTTTCTCAAGCTCCAGACTTTCTTTGTACCAAATTTTATTTAAATCGGTCCAGTAGTTTTAGCGTGAAAGCGTAACAGACAGACAGACAGACAGACAGAGTTACTTTCGCATTTATAATATTAGTAGGATGTGTTTATATTAATTACCTCACACAGGAAATGTTTGACGACGGGAAAGCCGCCGTAGCCCAGTATCCCGTTGGCGGAGGGCCCGGCTTCCGTGTTCGGTTTGTGTTTCTTGGCGTCCGCGAGCGAGCGCTTGTAGAAACCGTGCGTTGTCTTGTGAGTCGTGCATCTAAAATTGTTAAACTATTCTTCAAATCAATCTTAAACGCAAAATCTTAGATATGCATCTTATACCGCGAGAGTATTTTTAACAATATTCGAATGACAAATGTCATGCAAATTAATGATCCTATTCGCTAGCTTGAAGACAAAAATAATACTGTAAAATTTGTCAGACACTATGTTATTACAGTTATAGAAAAGTAAATTTGTATCATGTCTACAACTTTTAGTCAAATCACGAAATGACGGCATTTCACGATATGTCTAGGAATTACGATTAACCGTCGACATTGTCATTTTTATGTATTAAAAGAAGATTAAAATAAAATAAAACTTACGCTGTCGATACTAATAACATTTGTCAGACATTATATAGTTTCACGCAAAGAAAAATACATAACCTCTTTTTTTCATAAGTCGGTTAAAAATAGAGGTTATTAATGCGATTTGAACTTAACGCTGCGAATGCCAGACTCCTTCGAACATCAATCTTACCTGGAATAAGTCGCAAAGCTCACTTTACATATGTGACAAGTGAACGGGTTTTTGATTCCCTTGTGGATAACCCTGTGGCTGTTCAGAGCGTCCTCCAAGTAGAACACACTGCGGAATAAAGATAGTAATACTTCTTTTGGTAGGTTTTTATTTTATTAGTAATGTATTTGCTACTAAGTAATATACTGTCGAAAAAAACATTTATTTTGTCGGGATATAGGATGTAGGGTGTAAACGTTTTTTTCAACAGTATGCTTCATATTAAGAGTGCTCCTTTGCTCGGCGCTTCCATACAAAACGTAATTCCTCATTCTTTCAAGAATTTTGAATTAAACATTATTATTTTTTTCTGCAATTATGATCGGATATGGCATAACTAGGTCTAACTTTCGTTATTTTTATTAGATTATGTAAGATATTACAATCAGAGATGATATTAGATTCGTAATTTTACACGAAAAATAGACACATTTTCAGAGGACTTGTTCGCATACATTTAAAGATTTTCATAAAGATTTCAAAAGATAAAACATCGGAAATATCCTCAAGATTGAAAATAAACCATAACTACAGTATTAATATCACAATTAATAATTTACAAGGGGAATTCGTACTTTCGAAATAATTTCTAATGAAATGGCGATATTACAAAATACTCATTTCACGCAAGTTTTGTTTTGCGTTTGTGTGCGTGCCCGAATTATTCCGACGGCCGCCGAACGTTTTGACAAGAACAAAGGTCAAAGACGAATTGCCAGTCGGTCATAGACTGTCATTGTGCAGATTTTTTGACGTTACGTTTACTTATTAATAATTAATTCATAAATAATAGTAACTAAAACAACCACGGCTAGATTAACGGACTTCTGAATTATTACAAAGTATAGCACGTCTAGCTCAGTGATGGGGTTTGTTGGGGTTTATATTATGACCGGGTTTCTATAATCTGCGTGAAATGAAATATGCACTGGAGTTGAAAGAGAAAACTATAATAAAACACGTAAAGAACTATTAGGTAACACTAAACACTTGAGGAAATAATAAAAGTTAAAATACAGTAAAACAAAAGACAATCAGACGACGCTACAGAAAGCGGGCTGGGCGACGAACAACTCTTCCAGCCCGCGTCGATTCTAGAACAGAATCAGGGCGAGATTTAAATATCGCGCCCTGATTGGCCTTCGCGGCTATGGCGTTTGAGGCGCAGTGATAACGGCCAGTGCGCGCTATACTCTCCTCCTCCAACTCACCTGATCGTCCCGATGGTGGGTTGGCCCTAACAAGTGGCGTGTCTGTATTAGGAGACGGGTCTTTTATTCCGCGAGGCCGGCCTCTTAATCTACGCGGTTGCACGGGTTGAGGAAGTACACCTTGCTGTCCGACACACGTTGTGATATCCGAGGTATGGAATTTCCCTAATACCTGACCATTTTGATCACTGACCTCGTATGACGTAGGACTGAAAACGCGACTTATACAATAGGATCCATCTCTTCGTGGCATGAACTTTCGTGCTAGCCCCCTTTGAACATTACTCAATACATGAGTAGTCAGCAACACCTTATCCCCGATGTTGTAAGTCGGCGAGGATCGACGGCGAGCATCGGCAGTTCGCTTAGCAGGCGTAAGACGGTAGGGCGGGACGGTGACAGGTCCATGATTACCCGTGTCGATGCAATGCTCTGCAAAAGGTGTGGCCTCTCCTCCCGGACAGAAGACACCTTCATGCTTCGACAAGATGGCAGTTAGCTGTTGGCGTTGTTCGCAAGTAAGTGTGGTCCCCTCGTCAGCTCTAAGGTTTACTGAAGACACTTTGACTGGTGACTTTGGCTTCACCTCATCCTCATACTCCAGCGGATAGGTGACTGCAGTCCCTGAAAAGTGCCAAGAAGATGAAGAAAAATCAAGTACCATACCCGCGGCAATAAGGAAATCCATCCCCAAGAGTGTATCATTATTTTCCGCCTCTGGGAAAACGATGAAGTCCAGTGTAACACTCTTATCCACCGTAATAGTAACTTCAACTGCAGTAACCAAGACGCGACGTAAACTCATGGAACCATCAGCCAGCTTCACATTAACATGTTTAGAAACAAAAGAAATATTTTTACGCTTCATTATTTTATATAGTTGATGACCCGCAATACTACATTTCGCTGCAGTATCTATCAGAGCAATACCACGTGACCCAAGAATCTTAATACTAAGAATTGGTCGTGACGCTTGTGAAGAAGACACCTTCGTCACACACGGTGACGTAACGTGTTCATAACCTTGTTTGTTATTTTCACAAACGGGAGTATCAGTCTGCGAAACCGTTGTCACAACTGCTTCCAGGTCAGTGGTGGAAAAAGACACTGTTGACAAAACCTCGTGTATCGGCTCAGCAGGTGTAATATCATGTAAATGATTTATTTGCGAATTAAAATAATTTGTATCGTTCGTTCCGTTCAAACAAGGCACAGCGACATTTCTATCTGAACGCGGCACAGAATCAACAGTTGAGCACAAACGCGGCACAGGTGTGCGAGTCGAGCGTAAATGAGGCACGGATTCCTCGAAATTGCCCAACTGATTCCGCGAATCGCTAGCTACGGAATTCGAATAAATGTTACTAGGGACAAAATGCAAACTATTTACATTATTACTATTATCAGGCAAAACGTTATTATTAGTAGATAGAGATGAAGGAGAAAGAGTGTTATTGTTAGTTGCTAAGTTAATAAGGTTCGATGGCTTACTTACATTTGCTCCCAGGTTAGTGTCAACAGAAGCGAATGATATATTACTATTATTGCAACTTTGACATTGCGACCTCACCACACCTGGCGCACCACAGCCGTAACAATGAATTGTAGGACTTATATTACTAACAATAGGTACATTGGTATCACTTTTTGAACTTAACCTACGACATTCATCACGATCATGTCCGTATTGTTTGCAATAAACACAAAAACGACGTTTGGGACCCGAAGACGCCGTCGTCGGTGATCTCGTGGACGGGCGCGTCGCTGGCACCGCGGTGGTGGCGGCGGCACTGCGGCGGTCATTGACCACCCAGGAACTGGCAGGAAGCGACGCACGGGACGACGGGGTAGACCGCGCGACCGGCGGTATCGGAGAAGCTGCAGCGGCAACTTTCGGTATTCGCGCACTGCGATTGACTTGGGAGACACTAATCGTTGTATCGAGAGCATCGACCTCTGTGACGTCGTCTAGGTCTCTCGCCTTCCTTAGTAGAGAATCAAACGTAGTAATCTCCTCCCGACGAATACGTTTGCAAATACGTTTGTGCAGTAGACCGTACACCATATCCAACTGCACCTTTTCACTTATATCGCCCGCCGGTATCTGCGCTAAAATAGCTCGCGCTTTAGCCACAAACAACTCCGTTTTCTCATCCTTCTCTTGTACCTTACTAAATAGCAGGCGGTATAAACGATGCGGCGGGCGGCATTCACCAAAGGCACTACGTAGGCACGCTATCGCAGATCTCCATGTATCAATGGTAGTCTTGATGCCCTGCCACCAGGTAGCTGCATCACCCGTTAGCAACATTGACATTCCACGTAATGCGTTTATCTCGCTTATATCTGTGCAGTCTTTATAGGCTACAACAGCGTCGATGAAATTGTCCAGTGTCTCGTCGGGCGCTCCGCTGAATCGAGCCGTGCAGCCAGCAAAGTTACCTGCTGCAGGCGGAGCGGGCGCGGCCGTTGATATCCGTGTCGATGAACTCGCCAGATGTTGTCGATCGAGCACGCGATCGAGTAGCCGTTCAAAGTTCTCTGCCTGAGACCTCTGTAGTGACTCCATCATGGCTGCCACTGATCCGACGGAAAAGCTAACGGCAGACGGTTCCTCACGTTCCTCTTCCATGGCATCGCCGAACTCCGATTGTTGGCGCGACTGTCGGCGCGTACGAGGCATTTTCTTTTATTTCAATATAGAAACCTTGGCTCTGTAGTTGGGTAGCCAATATAGCACGTCTAGCTCAGTGAGGGGGTTTGTTGGGGTTTTAGTTATGTGACCGGGTTTCTATAATCTGCGTGAAATGAAATATGCACTGGAGTTGGAAGATAAAACTATAATAAAACGTAAAGAACTAAAAGGTAACACTAAACACATTAGAGAAAATAATAAAAGTTAAAATACAGTAAAACAAAAGACAATCAAACGACGCTACAGAAAGCGGGCTGGGCGACGAACAACTCTTCCAGCCCGCGTCGATTCTAGAATAGAATCAGGGCGAGATTTAAATATCGCGCCCTGATTGGCCTTCGCGGCTATGGCGTTTGAGGCACGGTGATAATGGCCAGTGCGCGCTATAAAAGTGAATTGGTTTTATTGCGACGATCTTATATACCTACTTATCTACCTACGACGACTGTGTGACAGCGGACTTGGAATTACATTTCATTACGATTGTTCATTATGCGTAAGTACTAATATCAATTTATATTATTATTATTTATTAACAGTTGGAATAGGAACCTATCTAGATATACTTTATACTTAATCACTCGAAGCGATCATGTCTTTTCATTACTTTTCAAATACTTTGTCTTTAAGTATCTTTCACTCGATACTCGAACGTCTACATGTATATGTAATATCATATAATATATTCAGTAGAAAGTGAAAATTTAACGGCGTGGATTTTTTTTCACAGCAAATCCTAGAAAATCTAGTAAAACGAGGCTTTGGCTATCAGCTCGTCGTAAAAAACTAAGCGCATGGATTTACAAGAAACGAAACTGTGAGCACTCATTTTATAATTCACATAATGTGCAATCAATCAATAAGTCATAGCGAAGTTTATAATTATGTTGTAAATTAAATTTACTATGGTGAATTAAAAAAAATTGATTATGTAGGTATCTCATAGTTACTGTTTGTACAAATACTATTAAGCACAGTCTAGTAGCATTAGATAAATATAATTTGTTGGAATGAAACAACTATTAACGGATTTAACTCGCGTATTTGCGTATTTTTATTTTATATTTGTTGACGTTTCGGATTCTTTACAGTTTCCATAATCATTTGTTGTTTTTTTGTAGGATCGGGATAGCGGAACAAACTTTACAAGAAGTTAAAAGTCATGAAATTGATCATGCCGCAACAGAAAGGTGATTCTGTTCTGTTCGGGTGGACTGTGAATGTGATCTCTCTTAATATTATATAATTATAGGAATAGATCGTTATTCCTATTGTTTTTTTTTTAATAAAAATATTTTTTTTTGACAAAGAAATTTTATGGGTATCTATATTCATACATGGTGCTATCTACGTTTCAAGGTTGATTATTGTTTGGTGTAGGCACTCCATTGAAATGCTACATTTTTGGGGTTAGCTTGCATTTGTCAGAGGCCTCAATTTTATTTTTTACTACCTAGCGATTCGCCCCAGCTTCTCTCGGATCCCTGTTTTTTTATTTTCTATAGCCTATTACTTGTGTCAATTAACTTTTAGTCTTAATAGATCCATAAATATAAAACTAAAAAATAATAGGTAATCGAAAATCCATGAAAATTTGAGAAATAAATACAACTCCACGATATTATATCTAACTTTCTTTCAATCATTTTACAAACCCCCACAAAAGGTAACTTATCTATGGAGCAATCACTTTTTATATACGTATACTAAGCATCACCTATTGTAAATTATACCTAAGTGAGCTATCAGATTATTAAGTCAATACAATAATAATGTCTGTATTTTCTTTGGCGCAAGATTGATATAAATAATTATACCTATCCATTGCCAATTTATTTAATTAGTAGCTTCTGCCCGCGACTTCGTCCGCGTGGAACTCCTCCTTTTTTGAAGTCGGTTAAAAAGTAGCCTATGTGTTATTCTGATGTATAAGCTATATTATTGTAATGTTTCAACAAAATCCATTCAGTAGGTACCTAGTTTTTACTTGAAAGATAAACAAACATACCCTAAGGTACCTAAAATTTTTACATACCTACATTCATCCATCTATTCATAAGATTGTTACTACGGTAGGTACTAGGTAGGTACCTACTATAATATTTTGCTTATAGGTATTCGACCTGATGCTCTAGTGGATAGTAGGTAGGTACTCCTGGTTTGAATTCATCACCTTCTGGTAAGTACCTAACGTAAATATTCCAAGTGAATAACTACCTGCCTATTTTCAATTTTTACCCGTTTTAGTTAAACCAGAGGACTCGTCGATCTTTGTGCAGTGTTCTAAGAAAGTAAATTGTCTTTATATTATTTTAAGTTAAACATTATAATAATGGTAACAAGCAGAATTCCTATATAGGTATGTATATATATTTATATGTAGGTATTATGTTTACTCTACGTAAATATTTTCTTAATCCAAAAACGTACCTATTTACTTGACATCGACCCAACCAAAATAAGGTACGGAAGTAGGCATTTCATTTAAAGTCAAATAAATTTTGTAAAGACTCGCTGTCACACACACACTAGCATGAATATTGGTTACGACATTCCCTCTCGCTCGCGCGCCCGAAGGCGGCTGACCGATGCAAGCGAAATTGACCCTTCGTTTTCTAAACCTGAGAATCCATAGCCAACTTCGCGGTACAAAAAGGTGCACTCTTAATATCAATTTGCTATTTTTTTTACCGAATACATAACGAATAAAATAGAGATATAGCGTCCAATTATAATCTGTAATAAAACTTTAAATTATTTATTAATGTTATTCGCTGAATTGATATGTCGTTGAAGATATATTTTACTACACAAAAAATGCTTCACCATATCCAGTTCCATATATTATCTTACTACTTTAAGTTAGATATTAGAGCAGTACATACTATAGTTGCAATAAAGTGATTATAATTAAATGTCCAGTATGCACTCACTCCTCGCAGTACTCGCAGCGGAAGGCCTTCTCGATGCGCACGCAGCGCACGAGCGGGCGGCTCGCGTCGCTCAGCCGCGCCAGCAGCGCCTCCGCCTCCGCTCCCGCCTCCGCGC
This sequence comes from Polylopha cassiicola, assembly GCA_038024825.1. NCBI lineage: Eukaryota > Metazoa > Arthropoda > Insecta > Lepidoptera > Tortricidae > Polylopha > Polylopha cassiicola. Next base: position 4,429,808 of record CP149044.1, on the reverse strand, counting down.
CCGCCGCCGCGCCCGCTTCCGCACCCGCCCGCCACCGTGAACGAACCCCGCCCCGCGGAGACTCTGCGGCACACGTACCCAAGCTCGTAAATATATATAGGTATATGAACTTTAGAACAAATATATTTGTTTTAAACGCAACCTCTTGTAGGTAGGTACTCCTAATTCTCATAAAAACACAGCCACCATAACTGCGTCCGATTTAGATTCTAACATTATTTTATACGGTTTCAAACCATTCATAAAGCTTATAGAACTTTGTTAAAAAAACATATTACCTTGAACCGGATGCGTGGGCCTCACCAGTCCACTGGTGGGCGACAACATAGCTTCAGGTTCCTCAGCCTCTTCTTTCAATTCATTCGCGATCGCTTCAATACACTCTGTCGATGTTGTTGCGTGTTCCTTAAGAATAATATATGTACATTATGCGTGTTAGCGCGCGTGCGAGCGTTATTCAACGCGCGCGTGTAAGTAGGCATGGGTGTGTGTATGCGTGTGTGTGGGTGCGTACGTTCGTTTTTTTTTTTCGAACTGAATACTGAAGCGCAGTTGGCCAGCTAATGGGCCTTCACTGCAAAACCGGACGGGTGGCGAGCCGCCTGGGAGGAGGCTCATTAACCTTTTGGGTTGGGTTTAGGGTTTTAAACCCTGACCGACCCGAGGGCCCCCAAGGTGGGGGTCGCACCTCGGCTCGGGCCGTCAGGAGGTGTGTTGACACGACTATTTTGTTGCAAGGGAACAGAAGGTCCCTGCGGAAAGGTCCGACGCGTGCCTAGTGTATGTGGACGTCTTCGACCCCGCCGGCGGGGCCGCTGTAACACTATCGAGTATGCTAGGTGTGCGTGAGGCCGCATGCCGCGCGGCCGCTGCCTGTGTGTCAGCCTGTGTATGGCAGCCGTGATCGAATCGGGGTGCGTGTAAGTAGGCATGTGTGTGCAGTGTGTTGTGGTGCCGACCTGCGCGTGGTGGTGGTCGCGGAAGGCGCGGTGGCAGGCGGCGCACACGAGCACGAGCGCGGGCGCGAGCTCCTCCTCGTGCGCGCGCAGGTGCATGCGCAGGCGCGAGCGCCGCGTCAGCTGCTTCAGGCAGATGTGGCACTGGAACGGCTTGATCTACGACACGTGACACCGATACAATTCTATGTTATTATACTTATTGGAATAACTAAGTATAATAACATAGATTGTAACAGATAAACTGGAGGCACACCTGCAGGTGTGTGACGCCGTGTTCGTCCAGCGTCTGCTTGTCGAGGAACCTCTTGCCGCATGTGCCGCACACGTAGCGCCGGGTGTCGGTGTGCGTGCGGCTGTGCTTCGTCAGAGTCGCCCTGGGAATGTTGGCATTAGATTGTAATTGTAGGGTACCCTGTTAGGTACTTACTACGAATTAAAATTAAAACAAAGAATAAATAATACTGGCTATATTAGATGACGTGAAACTCTTTTATAATATGGTCAATTCCGCACTTACTAAAGTTGTTGAATTACTGAAGCGTACGAAGAACTTCTAGGGACTATTTTCCGATAAAATTTGTCGGTCAGTTAGTCTATTAGGTTTGAATCCCGCTAAATGTATTTATGTGTTACATGTACGTTAATCCGTTGTCTACTAGCCATAGTATAAACTTTGTTGTAGATTATAATTTCGACCTTGGGGCGTAGACAAGGTGCCAACGTTCAACGTTAACGTTAAACGAAACGACCAAAATGTATGGGATTTGACATCCGCGAATGTTTGTGACGTACGTCCACAGTCGTTCGCTAATGTCAAATCCCATACATTTTTGTGCCAACGTTCAGCGTTAACTTTTAACGTTGGCACCTTGTCTAAGCCCCCTTATTACCTAAGGAAGAAAGTCTTCCCGCACCCCTGGACGGGGCACTGCCAGCGCTTCTGCTTGTGATGCTGGAAGTGCACGTGGTCGAACAGCTCCGTCTCCGTGGAGAAGGTGGCGTTGGAGCACTCCTCGCACGAGTACTGCCCCGACGCGGACAGGAGGGACGTGGCCTCGTGGAACTGCCTGAGGGAGGATTGAGATACAAAGCTGAATATAAATCTGACAGGATCAATAAAAAAAAACCGGTCAAGTGCGTGTTAGACTCGTTTGCCGAGGGTTCCGTACAAATCTGCAGAGATAGCATAAGTAAAAGTTATAGTACCTTTATGGAAATTTAATAATACTTATACAATAATATAATTATTATAAAATGTAACTTAAAATGTATGGTTTCCGTAATTTTTCCTATATCTGTGCTATATGGCGTTGCTCCATACGAAATTTCTAGATTGTGTTCACGGGAAGTACCCGATTTCTTTGCGACTACTTGCGAGTGTCGAAAATGAAGTAAATGGCAGGCAATTATTATGAAGTAAATGAGTTTAAAAATATTTTTATTAAGTATATGATGTAACTTAAAATGTATCGTTTTCGTATTTTTATCATATTACAAATATTGGTAACAATGATATGCACAGAAATCACAAACTTGTAGAACCTTGTAGTGTTACAAATACGGCACAAATTTAAACCAAATCTGTACACATTGTACTATTCAATATTGGTATCTTACATGTGAAACTTCAGCCGAACTTTTGATGTAAACGACTCGTTACAATTGTGGCAAGTCACAATTTGAGGGTCCGAAGTTAGTTCTGTGGTTCTCTTTTTTCGGGGCCTCTGAAATTTGCAAAACTTCAATTATTTTTCCAAGATGAATACAGTCGGCCAGAGAAGACAAAATGTTCAGGGAAGCAGGTAACTGTATAAGCTATTGGCAATTTTTGTAGGATGCAGCATTAGTGCATATATCAGTTCAATTTAACAATTGCAAAATTCAAACAACGTCTTTATCTTCTAATTGTAAGTAGATTCCTCAAGATTTAGAAATAAATTTTGCCACAAGACGATTTCAATAAAATCTAAGTACCTACGTCAAAAATATCCTTAAACTTTTATTAATAATCTTTTTTTCTAGCTAAAGTACCTTGAAGGTTACTGTGCACTATTACAACGCGCGTGCGACAGAGACATATAGAAAAAGGGCAACGTCCGTTTTTCGCTGTGCTCCGCGACCGTCCTTTATTTGAAAGTATTGCTTAGGTACATTACCGTAACTACATCATCGCCGTCATCTGCGACCTGTCGCGGTCTACCGTGTGCTCTCTATAACAACAATCAATTTCAAATATAAATGAACCAAGTATTTATAATATTTTTTTACTAAACGTTCGCCCCGGCTTCGCACGGATCCCTATTTTTTTTTTCAAAATTTTCTATTGGTCTATGGTGAAAGAATTTTAAAAAATGGTCCAGTAGTTTTTGAACCTATTCATTACAACCAAGTATTAGTATAGATAGATATCAACTAGATTCTACTAAATGCCTCACAAATAACTAATAAGTACATATTGTAGTATGCAATATAATATCTGTAACAAGATTATTCAGAGCATTAGTTCTAAGATCTCATTTTGTTTATAGACTACTTCTGGCTCTTGCTTTTTCACACAAAAACTACTGAATGCTGTTAATGAAACTTTACAATAATATATAGCTTTTACGTGGAATAACACATATATAAATATATTGTGTGAATCGACGAAAATATAACAAATAAGTGTCAAATAAGTAGGAAAAAAATCTGCCACCTGCAAACTATTCTAGCGTATGTTGCAAAAATCGTTAGATCATCACGTATAAATTCTGCGCAGACAAAATCGCCGCCAGAAGCTAGTATTGAATAAATATTACCTTTATGAAGTCTTCTTGTGATGGCACGCAAATAACGGCTTCCTCCTTGCCCAGCGGCTTGCGTTTCCGACCCCGCTTTCTACATTTGTGCGTCGATTCGTCAACCACGATTTGTCTAAAAAATATACAGTTAATTTAAAAAAAAAAACACACGCCTTCGCGGTTATAACACATTGGAATGAAACAACTATTAACGGATTTATCTCGCGTAATTTTATTTTATTTTATTAGCTGACGTTTCGGATTCTTTACAGTTTCCATAATCGTATCGCTAAAGCGTTAGACTATTGTCAGCTCAGTCGTGCTACGATTATGGAAACTGTAAAGAATCCGAAACATCAGCTAATAAAATAAAATAAAAATACGCGAGATAAATCCGTTAATAGTTGTTTAATTCCAATTATTTCTATTTTATTAGCTGAGATAATTATGACGTCTAATTGATTTACTTTCATTAGGAATGATTACAATTTACGCAGTATTTGTTGTCTATTACAAAACTTCACTATTTTAAGTTTTAGATACTGATCTAATTACGTAGTCGCCCAATCGAAAATGATTTAAAGATTATGTTTATAGAAAACATCGTCAAGTCATTGGCTATCGTACAACTAATTACGTAGGTAAAGTCAGCATCAAAAAAAATTGTATAACTCTTTATTGTCAAGTGCGTTCAATCACATATCGATATATGACCAATGACCACCATGACTGCATTTATTTGATGCTGACTGTACAAACAAACGGACATGGCAGTGAAAAGTAATGTAAGTTTACTCTAACTACATTCCATCCCATATTTTTCGATCTACCTGCAATTGTCACACTTTTTGGGTTCCTTAAAAACTGCTTCTTCAATTTTTTCATTTCCCTAAAACGCAGCAAATTATTTATAAGAAAAACGATAGTGAACTCTTTAATATCATTTCGAAACAGTATGAAACAAAATTATAGTATATATTATAATTATATACTGTTTGTTGTAATGTATAGAACGGATTTTAACGCTGATTAATGTCAATAACAAAGATAATTTCTTTCTATATAAGTTTCAAACCTAAATAATAATTATTATTATATAAAACTCATTAGTACAACATAATAACAATACACTCATTGTACCTAATGTTATTTTAATGGTTTCAAAGTTCAAAGATTATTATGTACCCATAAATAAATTCGGTTCTAACTGATGATCTTTCGAAGGAGACAAATCGATCTAGCTAGATTTCATCTTTGGAGAAAAAAATCAAAATTCAGGATCTAGATAATTATATGTGATAAGATCTACACACCTGCAGCAAGTTCTGCACGCGTTCGGCGGAGTCATCGCCGGCCTGCACGATCCATATCGCCTCGTCGTCGCTCGAGTCCAGCCACTCCTGCTTCACCTCCGTCTTGATCACGTGCTCCAACTAACACACACAGTTTATGCAACAGTTAAGTAATGACAGGCATTATTATTATTATCCCTACTAATATTATAAATGCGAAAGTAACTCTGTCTGTCTGTCTGTTATGCTTTCACGCTAAAACTAATGGACCGATCTAAATGAAATTTGGTACAAAGAAAGTCTGGAGCCTGAGAAAGAACATAGGTTACTTTTTAACCGACTGCAAAAAAGGAGGAGTTCCACGCGGACGAAGTCGCGGGCAGAAGCTATTATTAATATTATTATTTTTAGTTGGGGACGACCGGGCAGCGACGGCCGGGTGATCAGTCCACTGGTGTGGGACCATTTCACCCCATTCGCCTTCCCCAAGCATTTTGGGGTTATCCGTCGTCACCCGCCGTCATTCCCGGTTAGGTCCGCAAGTTCTTCTTGTGATGTTTCTTTTCCCGTGAGTGAATACTGAATAGGCTGGGCATTGTGCTAGTAGGTTAATGACAGGCATTCAAATGAGTTGAATTTACTTTAGACTTTTGAGCTCAGTGCGGTCCACTTCTGGACTATTTGCCTTTCATTGCCCGCCACACATCATCTTCATAATACATATTTTTCCGTCCTCCGGCCAGAAAGCGCCAACTTTGTGGCCGCTGCGCTAAATGAAATTGCCGCTTTCTGGCTTCGTCGAACAGGAAAATAGTATATTGACCTCGGCCAGTAAAATAAAAAAGCCTCAGATCACATTTTTGTCAACCTCGGCTTCGCCTCGGACGACAATTACATGTGATCTGAGACATTTTTTATTTTACTGGCCTTGGTGTGTAATGTACTATTATTCCTTTGCCCATACCTAATGCGTTAGGACGAGGAACCCGACGTCCAACACGATGAAGAAGAAGCATGGCATTACGAGGGTCAAGACATGTTATGGCATTATGAGAAGCGCGTTGTGTGCCATGGGATGGGTAACTCACTAGTCCTTCCTACTTCCAACTCCTCGCTAATTCCCAAGCTTCTACACGAATGAGTACAATATATAATATCTTACCGTTACAGATTCCAACACAGCTCTTTCAATGTGTTTTTCTTCTTTGACTTCGTCAGAGTTTACTAGAAATAAGAATATATACTATAAATTATCGTTAATGTAATAAAATCTAAATAACTAGTATTATAATAAAGATATTACTTATTTGCACTTCCTTTCCATCTTGGTCATTCTTCTTGTTGGAACTCCTCGTTCTTTTCGCCACTGGCGACTCTACAGGCGTCGTTGCATTTGATTCTAAAATTGTATTAAATTATAAATGAAATAGGGTGTATGTTTGTTTATTATGCTTTAGCGCCTAAAACGCTTAACGGATTATTAGTACATTACGCACCAAGGCCAGTAAAATAAAAAATGTCTCAGATCACATGTAATTGTCTTCCGAGGCGAAGCCGAGGTTGACAAAAATGTGATCTGAGGCTTTTTTATTTTACTGGCCGAGGTCAGTATACTATTTTTCTGTTCGACGAAGCCAGAAAGCGGAAATTTCATTTAGCGCAGCGGCCAGAAAGTTGGCGCTTTCTGGCCGGAGGACGGAAAAATAATTTTTGGTTGTGAGATAGGTAGGGCGTTGGAACGAGCTTTTCTGTTTAGTAACAATGACTGGTAGAAGGCTTCGATAGTTAGATTGGTGGTAAAATCTTGATTAATTGTTAAAATTATTTAAAAAAACCAAAACCGGGGCTTTTTAATTAATATCTTACACGCATACCTTTCTTGAGTTCCTCGCCTTGTGTCTTAATATGTTCGTTTTGTATGTTAGAACGATCGTGCGCAGCTTTTATATGACCTTTGAGCCACTTGAAGTCGGCGTATCCTGCCATTGTTTATTATCTTTGTATTATATAAAACGCTATATTTAAATTAATTCAATTCAAATTAATTAATTCAACATAAGTTCTTCTAATATTTGGGAGTGGGGGGCCCATGACGTCACGCTGCGGTACAATTTGCGTAAAAGATGTCTGTCATGTTTTGATTTTGAGAAAAGAATAAATTCGTGTGAAATACTTTCTAATTAACTAACCGACGTCGAGTAGTAATCCCTATTGATATAAGTATATCTGGGTGACTCACAAATTGACTAGTAAAGAATACCTTATAGCATTCACCTTATGTTAAGTTCGCCTTATGTACTTTTTTAAGTTAAGTGCAAAGTATACCTAATATGAAGGAACCTATATCGTTACCATAGTTGCAGAGCGGGCACGGATACACCTTGCCGTCGTCCATGTCGTGTCTATGAACGTCTCCGTGCTCCATTAAATCTTGCAAATCCGCGAAAATACGTTCGCAAAATCTGGCAACATTATTAAATAAGTAATTAAAATATTCAACTGGCAAAAAAAATGTAATCGGAAAAATGTCCTGACAGGACCAATATATACCTGCATTTCCAATCCTCTGAAACGTTAATGTCTCTCTGGTACATGCCCAAAAACTCTTTCAACTCCTCGTCGGCCTCCTCTAGATTGTCGAGGACTTCATCTATTTCCGGCTCCGGCTCCACAATCTCCACGTCGCTGGAGCTCTCTCTCTCGTCTCTTATTATGGTCACCCCTTTACTATTGTCTATAGTCTTAGTTTTAAATTCACCATCCGAACCGAGCTCCATTTTAACAAAATCCAACTTTTTCTCTTGACTTCCTTTCAAAATGTTTTTCTCTATCTTATCTATGATGGATGTGGCATCCGAGTTGACTAAATCACTTCGAATATTTTTAAATGTTATAGGATTGGTCTTCTGGAATATGTACTGTTGGTTATTTCTTATCAGAAGATACTCGTCGTCGTTTAGAGTTTTATTCGGACTTTTCATTCTGGATGGTTTAAAATTTTCGTCTAAACATTGCTCGCAGATGATTTTAAGTTGCGTAGACATTTTTTTGGGCGGCGACGACCTGTGCAACCTCTGATCTTCGTTATCAAATAAATACAACTTCTCCATAGTGTTGTCTACGAACTTCTCACATATAAAACAGTTCTGGCTCTCATTCTGCCCTATTAATGTCCCGTCGACATCTACGTACGGCATCGGTTTCACATTAGAGCACTTGTGGCCGGGGCGGGAGGGGTCCGTCTTGCGAACATGCCTCCGCTTCTCGAAGCTTTGGTTATTCTCATAAGGCATCATTAAAGGTGGATCTTTGAACATGTTCAAGATCTCATCCCTCGTTAAGTTAGTGTACTGATCGCCTTTGCAAATATCATCAAATTGTTTATAATTATCTTTGATCAAACTTCTCGGAGACTTATTTTTTGCGGTGACAGTGTTTAAGGGTGTAAATGTTTTGGCTCTACTGGTTTCCAAAAACTTTTCAAACTGAGCTTCAAAGCCCATGGTATGGTTTGATACTGGTTTAAAGGGAAGACTGTTGACAAACCCTTTTTTTGGACTTGAAGTCTTACTGGACCACCTGGACACTGGACTTTCAATAATGTTGATCATTTTTGTGCTCACATCTCTTACTTCTTCATTGTAATCAATTCCATCATCAACATATTTTACAAATGGTATTTTTTCCGCTATAAAATCAACAGGTGGGTCCTCATTATCAAAATGTATTTGAGATGCTTTGATTTGAGTGCCATCATCTAATATGTACACTAGATCATCTGTACCATCACCATTGGGTTCCAACATTGGGTCAAAATTTTGGGCCAAATCGGGACATTCTAATAGATTGCGTTCAGCTTTCAATAAAAACTGGTAGATGTTGTCTGTTAGTAATACCGGTTGGTTTAGTGTAATTGAGTTAATATCTACTTCAAAGCCTAACAAAGTTCTGAAATAGAAGGATAGAATATCTTAAAACAAAATTTCGTTACTGATAATTGCTGATAAATGCCTTTGCCATTATTATGGAATCTGATCATTGGATTATGGAATCTGTAAAGGTTCCGAAACATCAGTCAATGTTGGCTAGCAATGGGTGACCAGTCTATCTAATTTTGTTATCAAATTGACAAAGAGAGTAATAAACACAAGTTCAAGAAAAGCAATTCACCAAATTCACTTACTTGGCCTTGATCAGAAATGACTGGAAGTCATCATGTGGCTCTATGCTTAGGGAGACTTCCTGCCCGGCCGCATCATCCATGCACAGGATCAACGGAGGTTGTGACTCCGACATCCTCAATAAACTGTGAAATGTAATAAAGTACAAATACTTACCATGTTTACTTTATAAGCCCAACTTCCTTAATATTTAATGAAAAATAAGTACTTACTTTTACTAAACTGTTTAAGACAGTAATCATAAAAAAGTAGAAGTATTACAATAATTGTACCTACAGAATAGTCTAAACATAATTTTTAACTATGTCATTTATTCAAATAATAATAATAAAATGTAACTTAATTAATCGTAGGCAATTGAAAAATAATTGGGTAAATATAGTTTACGTTTTATGGAGTAACTTTAACGCACAGTAGTATATTTTGCTCGAAAGGTTAATAAATATATTTCCAGCCAAGAAAAGCTTAAATCAAATTGTAGTTTTTAAACTCACTGGCCACTAAAATTCGTAACGAAATTCAAACGGCCAGTGTCATCACTTCGTTCGGAGCTTATTTTAACGCATAAGATACAGAGAATATTCCAACAATATATATCCATTGAACGATCAGAAAATTACTCACCAAATCTTCAATTTTACTTTAAAAATACGCACTTTTCTGTTACAATTGGCATATTTTCACTGAAAAAACAAAAGAAAACATTTGAACAACTATTTCAAAATAAAAACATTCGATAGAACCATAGAGTTACGTGTCATTCAAGTGTCAAAATCTAATTTAGGTTCCGTACCATTTTTGTAAAATTATTTTATTCAAATAGTATTGTATTACCTATATTTGAGTAAAAAAGCACAAACCTCCATATCACTGATAATTTTGAGACATCATAAATTATCAATAACATGTACCTATTTGAAACTAAACTAGATATAATAAAGGTATAAAGCTATGTAAATATTATAAAACCATACAAACATAATATAATATAATAGGTACAGGTAGATAATTGGACTTGAAAGTAATGCGTAAGTATTATACATAGATGATATCTATACGTACTGGTATTACACAAGTGTATTTTTATTATTAAGTAGGTAATTAAAAAATATTTTGATTTAATATTTATATAAATTTAACTATACACACGCACCTATTATATGGCCCACTACGCATAAACCTACAAAAACCTTAAGCTAACAGAGCTATAATTTTATTACTTGTTGTCATTTTCTAGGTAATAATAGTAACGTATCATATCTGCAGTATTTCTTTTAAAAATAACAAAAAGTACAATTTTAAGTTCTTTTGGTTCTCATCTAGGGATCTCTAAAGCCAATTTTGTGTCTCATTCTAACTGGCTGTTCTAAATGTCTATGCAATCTATTTAAAAATAAATAAGTCAGAACGAGAGAGCGAATTCAAATGTATAACATAGATTTTATATAATCATAATGATATTTAATATTTTAAACGGCTTTGTTGTGAGAAAATACAATACTTACATAAAATTAGCAGATATTTGTTAAAAATTGCGTCTACGTGTGACTTAAATAGTAATTTTTCCGAAATTTTGTGTGTTGTGAGATAAGGACAGCACTATTACGTTGATTGACAATTGTACTGTCATTTTTTCATTCAATTCTCAATATGGCCGTCAGTTGGTTTATCTAAATAGGGATTGCATTATTTGTGCGTGAATTAAGTTAGCGATTAAATAATTAATTACTTCAGTTTAATGACTTAATCAATAAAGTGTTGCGGCATGTTTCCCTTAACGCCGCCAGTCGTTAAACGTCTATTGGGATGGAAAAAGGGCCCCGAAGGGTCATCTGTCGCGGAAGATAAGTGGTCTGAGAAGGCAGTGAAAAGCTTGGTAAAGAAATTAAAGAAAAGCGGAGCTTTAGAAGAACTAGAAAGAGCAATTTCTAGTCAAAACAGTCATACTAAATGTGTTACAATCCCAAGGTGAGTACAATATTGATTTGTTTTTTTTGTGATAACAATCATGTGACGTTTCCGGTCGCTAAATAGAACCTACGTTCCATTGCACATTCCATAAACATTAAATAAATAGGGATATTTTGTCTAACTTTAACGAACGACAAGAAATTAATATGCGCATAAAACTCAATAAAAAGTGAATTTGCATAACTTTACATGTATTACTAAATTCGTAGACATAAGCGTGTAAAGGAACATAAACTCATTTCACCTTGGCTGGATGGTAGTGCAATCCGGCCGAATAGCAAATCTCCGAAAGCGCATCGACCCCAACGCTGTCAATAACCACCGCACTTTGGTTACATAATCGCAGACAGGACGCAAAATCCAAAAAGGTCAAATCGCCGTCAAAACAAATCGAAGTCGAACCAAAACGCAACCCTCGGCAATATGGCGGATGTTAGACTGACCTCGCGATTTTTTATTGCCAAATTTTAGAATTAAACAAAGAGTTTTATTGTGTTCAGTGTGTTCTTAACAGTGCGTACACCGGTTTCAGTTCGAGAAATTGCCCATAAGCAGGGTTAACACGGTGAGGTATCCAGGATTGTATTAATTTAGAATTCTAGACATTTCCTGTTGACTTCCGTTCTTTATTTATTGTTGTTTGGTGTAAACTGCCAATTAGAATCTTATTGGACTGTCGATTTTATCTATTTGTTGGTGATCATCAATTATGGTTACTTTAATGAGATAAATCATTATCAAATATTACACTCATTTTTTATTCCGAACTTACGGCGTAAAATATTTTACCGTAGAATTTTCTTTGGCTTAGACGAATCGTATTGGATATTCTCCTTTTTATTTTCTAAGATATGAAAGATGTTACAGATTTATAAATATATATTACAGTTTATAAATATATGAACAAAGTAGGTAGGTATTACACCTGCATCAAAATCTGAGGTGAATATGACAGGAAAAAAATAGCCAACCTAACATTTGCAAGCTATGGACTTCATACTGTCGATAGGTCTATTAACCAAATCATTGTAATGTTTAAAAAAAATTTTTTTTTTGTTATATGATCATATTTTGGACTGAATTTTTATTTTTGTGATATATTTTTGTTGACATAGGTATTTATTAAATATAAAATACTTTTCGCCCAATAACCAGCTGGGTGGAGCTTGTTCTAAGGCGGGATCTTAGGCCGAAAGTACCAACTGTGTTAAGTGCTTTGCAGCTCTTACCACACAATCATATTATAACTTTACACTTGCATCAGAGATGAGTATTTAAATGGTATAAAATACTATTTTTATCACTTTGAGAGAAATGCCAAATTATATGCCAATAACCTTTCTATGAGTGTTCTATTTCTGTGGGTAAATGACCTAAGGTTGCAAGCTGAACCTAAGTGTCATTGATCCAAAGGGCAAAGGTTGAAATTCAGGAATAAGGTCAAAGTCCTTAATGGTATTTGTTGAATACTTGAAGAAAATGAATGGACCAAGCTTAATTTGAGGTCAAAAGAATCCACATATTCTTTTTGATATATTAATGATTGTTTTTCTCTTTATTACAGAGTAAAACCGAATGACAACGTAATAAATGGTCAGAATCGAAAGGGACTGCCGCATGTTGTCTACTGCCGACTGTGGCGGTGGCCACAGCTACAAGTAAGATTTATGAAATATTATATCAAAACTAATCTATACACTACTACTACCTAACTAGTACACCTACTATATACTACTACTACTATTAAAGAAAATTATGCTTTGACTGAAATTTCTGACTTTGTGTTTCAGAGTCAACATGAGTTGAAACCAGTGGATCACTGTGAGTTTGCATACCAGCTGAAGAAAGAGGAAGTGTGCATAAACCCTTACCACTACAACAAAATCGATTCACCTGGTAGGTCTTAACTTCTCATTGTAGTTACAGTATCTATCTCTTGATCCTCAGATCTAGAGATCCGATTTTAGGAATATCAATTGGTTTATCAACCGATGAAAAAAACGGAGGAGGTTCTCAATTCGACGCGTATTTTTTTTTTTTTTTTTTAATGTATGACCACGCATAACTTTTTACAGAGTGGTTCGATGTTGATAATTCTTTTTTTATTGGAAAGAGTATACTCCAACGTTGGCTCCCATTATAATTTGGAAAAAAACTTCCAACCTTAAGGGTAGAAAAATAAGGGATGATTAATTTTTCACGCACCGATTGTATCGTATGACCACGCGTAACTTTTTACAGAGTAGTCCGATTTTGATAATTCTTTTTTTATTGGATAAGGCATACCTCAAAGTTGATCCCATATAATTTTGGAAAAAAAAATCCTACCCTAAGGTTAGTATAATAGGGGTAATTTATTGTTTACTGAAAGTTAATACCAAAAACAAGGTAGGTAACTATTTCAAAAGTATTTAAAAATTAAGCATGTAATAATTTGTATAAATTATGGTCACAGAAAATTATAAAATAATAACATTTTAATAAAAAAATTTAACCGCCGAAAAAAAACTAAAACGCAACAGAAAACAATAGCCCACTGAAAAGTAATAAAATAATAATTTTGTCTTTTATAACAACTATTATTTTTGTTGTAACGTCTGATATTTTTGGAGTCGGTGTCAGCCTCAAACAAACTTGAGCACCTTAGTGAAGAGTTGCTGCACCAGCTGGCACCGACTCCAAAAATATCAGACGTTACAACAAAAATAATACTTGTTATAAAAGACAAAATTATTATTTTTTACTTTTCAGTGTGCTATTGTTTTCTGTTGCGTTTTAGTTTTTTTTCGGCGGTTAAATTTTTTTATTATTTAACTTATGTCAATTTATTTCTGCATTTAAAGTTAACTCAAAAATCTTATTTGAGAAAATTCTTAAATTAGAAATAAAAATGTTTTTTATAATTATATAATGGCATGAATATTTATTTGTTTGTTCTTTCGCAGCGCTACCGCCGATTCTAGTGCCACGAAGCGAGGGTGAGCCCCGCGCTGCGCCTCCGCCATACTCGCACTACCAGCGCGAGCCCGACGACCCGTGAGTACACACACATACATACATTCCAACAACAATGTAATAACACAGAGATAAGTGATAGATGGTTAAGATATGTGTATGTATAAGCAGTGTGCTATAAATTGACAGATGACACCTGTATTTACTGAGTTTTTCATCACAATTCAAACATACATGTATATAATTATACTGTGTTAGAATAAAGCATGTAAAACATACTTAAATGTGACGTTTTTCAGTGATATGCATTCCGGTGGCGGGAGCGTGGGCGTAGTGGGCGCGGGCGGTGTGGGCGGCGTGGGCGGGGTGGGCGGCGCGCTGGGCGGCGTGGGCGGCGCCGGCGCACACTCCGCGATGTACCTCGAGGCCACGCTCGCGCAGCACGTGCCCGGCAACACCACCGTGCATGTGTACGTAGCATTCACACATACACAATGACATGTACACACTACACAACTCCAAAAGCTCTTTTTGAAACAGAGCCATAGAGAAACAAACATTCATTGTTGATTATTAAAAGTTAATCTTGTAGTTTATTCTGATTAATTTTTTTAGGAGTGCTGCAAACGTGGAGACGCCGCCCCCGGGCTACATGAGCGAGGACGGCGACCCCATGGATCACAACGACAACATGAGTGAGTTTGTTGACAATTTGCACACTTTACTTATTGCCGCTATCAACGCACCTTAACACTATTTGACTTGACGTCTACAAAGGCGACTTGTGATACTAGATTCGAAGGACACATCGTCAACTAACGTTAATATCGACAGATTGCTGATGTGTCTTATGCCGTAGGCATAGGTTTTAGGATTTGACGTGTTTTTATTATTTTGTCAGTTAAGTGGATTTTTGTTACTTAAAAGTACCGAGTGTGCTGAAGTCTGGTGCTAACTATGTTGTGACTGTGTTGTGCAGACCTGACGCGTCTGACGCCATCGCCGCCAGGTCTGGAGAGCGCGCCGGTGCTGTACCACGAGCCGGCCTTCTGGTGCAGCATCAGCTACTACGAGCTCAACACGCGCGTCGGGGAGACCTTCCACGCCTCGCAGCCCTCCATCACCGTCGACGGGTTCACTGACCCCAGCAACAGCGAACGGTTAGCTCACGACACGACAAATACCTAGCTATCTATGAAGCAGTATCTTCTAATTTTTACAAGACCGAGTATTCTAAGCAGGCATGATGCTGTGCTTGCTTTGACATCATTAATACCCCTCACTGCGCCAAATTAGCTACTATAATCCAAGTGCGCGTTGGCACATTTCACAGTATTCATGATAAGACGGTTGTAATACGATATTTGTCTTCACTAAATAAAATAGCCCGGACAGACCATTTAGTTCATATTGGATAATATTGAAATTTATAACAAGTGTGGGATAAGCTTATAAGAAGTGTGCGAACTTTACACTACTTTTTTTTTTTAACTAAGCTGCGTCAAATAGTCAACATAGTTAAATATATGTTGTAAAAACACACTCTAAAACTTTTGACAATATAACACCTTGACCATAATACATTTCTTATGTACCAGAAGCCTGAACTAGCGGGAAAAAAATATAAGATAGTAATTCTGAGTTGAAATTTCCAAAAAACATTATTAATATAATTGAATATATTGAATGTCTGTAGTTTCTGCCTCGGGTTGTTGTCGAACGTGAACCGCAACGAGGTGGTGGAGCAGACGCGGCGGCACATCGGCAAGGGCGTGCGGCTCTATTACATTGGCGGTGAGTAGGTATTGCACCTCGACCACTTATACACATCACTATTATTTATTTTACAAACTTTTGGTACTGCATACATATTTATTACTTACTTTTCCATTGGAGCAAGTTTTTACAAACTTTTATTTTACATTTTTACACAAGCAGATATTTTATTCTATCACGGAGTTTAAGGTTATGATGGAGTTAAAAAAAAGTAGCTATATCGTTTTTTATTCGTAGCTACATTCTTTTTTACCTATACCTACAAGAACTGACTTTGTATATTGTGTGTTGACAAAGCGAAAAAACTCTTGCGAGACTCAAAGCCAATTTTAATTACATAGGTATATTTCCTTCCTATCAGAAGTTCAAGCTTTATATTTTTCTTAAAATAATACCATTATGGAATTTATCGCAGTTGATAAGTTACTACTTATATCATGTTAAGAGAATGCAAGCTAGACTATACATTGATGTGAGTAATAAATGATTGTTCGTTGCTCAGGCGAGGTGTTCGCGGAGTGTCTGAGCGACTCGTCGATCTTCGTGCAGAGCCCCAACTGCAACCAGCGGTACGGGTGGCACCCCGCCACCGTCTGCAAGATACCGCCAGGTACAACATCTTGGCACATACTGAATGATTGAGATTGACGGATGTTTTCTCGCGAGACTAGCTTGGTATAGGCATAGCCACCTGGGATAGACATCGGACATATGTGACGTAATTTTTCATCTCGTAACCGGTGTGATGTTTGTCGTGTGTTCGCAGGCTGCAACCTGAAGATCTTCAACAACCAGGAGTTCGCGGCGCTGCTGTCGCAGTCGGTGTCGCAGGGCTTCGAGGCGGTGTTCCAGCTGACGCGCATGTGCACCATCCGCATGAGCTTCGTCAAGGGCTGGGGCGCCGAGTATAGGTACAAAATACTGTTTCTTTTACTAAAGATTCCGGGAGAATGATAATTTTACATTTACATTTATAAAGTTACAACTCGCCTATTTTATCATATTGACGCCATGGAAGAGTGCAAAGGTCATTTATAAATCATAAATAGTAACTCCCCCCTCCCCCAGTGTGTCCCTTTTAATCTATACTTTGAATATGGTTGTTTTGCTTTCATTCATTCATCTCATTAGCTCGGGATTCGCCAATTCAATTAAGATACTTACTAACATACATACTTTAACTTATATCACCATGTTGTGATTTGTTACCATGAAGGAATATATATTTTAATTGTAGACGTCAGACGGTGACGTCGACGCCGTGCTGGATCGAGCTGCACCTGAACGGGCCGCTGCAGTGGCTCGACCGCGTGCTCACGCAGATGGGCAGCCCGCGCCTGCCCTGCTCCTCCATGTCCTAGCGTGAGTGTCCGATACAAACACACATACTTACTAATTATAGTTCGTTTAGAGCAGTAGTTAACTTTTTTCGGTTCGTTACTCTAATGATCTAATTAGGGTCACTGATTTTACCCCTCTTCCCGACGACGAATTTGCGCGCTAGTTGGCGCTACGCTGTGTTCAGACTTGTCACTTGGAAGTTCCGCGTTCGAGACAACTACCAGCTGATTGTTACTACCGTGAAATACAAAATTTACTCCCGCGGGGGTAATTAGGAAGCTTGGTTAGGAACCTAGGGTTTAAATACATTATATCGCCCGAAAACACTTACATACATGCATTACATTGATAACATTTTTCATTATTACTTGAGTAATCATTTAGGAGAATAATAAGAATTCATTGAAATATCTTCGTTTTTTTTACAGGGACCAAATAAGCAATCGCACCGCCACTGAGATAATATAAGCGTAGCTCAAAACAAATTGAATACCTCTACATGAGTCTTAGTAGGTAATTATAGATATCATACATCTTTTGATAGCGTAGGTCTGTGCAAAATAAAACTATGTCTATGTGTGGATGGAGTATTCAGTTGAGAATGACTTCAGATAGTTTAGGTGATGCATTAATTTCTGCATTTCCTTTTTACCTCCTTATAATATAATTTGCGTGATAAAATGGATTTCTTCCTCGGAACTGGATATTTTTTATTGAACTTACGCCTGACATTTTCCGAGTATACCTCGAACAGATACGTCACAGAGAAACGCGTTGTGTTGCGGCTGCGCGCCCCGCGGGGTTATGATTCTTGTCTTTAATATACCTTTTTTTATTTATCATTCAAATGCTATAAAAAAAATCTTTTTTTTTAAATGTCGTCATTGTAGACAAACTCAGTAGTTGAAGTCATTTTTGACTTGAATTGATTAATACGCACTTATTTGTTACTAATGAAATATCTATGTAATTTTTTTAATTACTTCATCCACCGTTTACTTAAGATATTTTAAAGCTAGAATCAAACCTCCTTATAACTTTGAAGGTCTTTCTATAGATAAAATCACAATCAAAATGATGTCTCCAGACTTTAAAGTTAATGACCATAATATACTCAAAAATAAGGGGGTAAGTATAAAAGAAAAATATTTTTGAAGAAAACGTTAAATTTCATTTTTGCACGGACCGTTTTGTATTTTTCATGTAATATAAAATAATATATTACGCATAGTTTATATCGGTTACACCTACCATTAGGATGGTATATTTTTACACGCCAGCACAACACAGGGGAGCAAAAAAAAATCCTTAAAGTTCCTACGTCGTATAATTTTGGAGACCAACAAAATAAACAGAGTAAACTGTAGCTGTAATTTTTGTTTCTGCAGAAAAAAGTCTAGTTTAAAAGTTAGTTTTTTTGCTCACCCGTGTTAAAACACGACAGTGTATACTTTATCTAGTCTTACGAAACTAATAAGAGTTAATGTACATTTTTTAATATTAGGAAGACGAGCTTGGGTCTCTGTTCGTACGCGGCTTCGTACCAGCAGGGAACCATTAGCATGTTTTGATACATTTAATTCTGTCTAGTACACTTTTTTATAGTAAACATTACAATGTTTGCTAACTAGGAAGGATGTACATTAAGTTTAAAGAAATTAACAATTGTGATTGTATTTAGAATTTATTGGTTTTATTACATTTTTATAAACGTTTAATGAGACAATTTCGGATTCGACATTGTTGGTGTAATGTTCAGAAGGTATTTATATACTTTTATATTGTTTATTTTATGTATGGTACTCTCAGTTGATATAATTGTTGAATTAAGTTTTGACTCAATGCCATTGTAATCATGCATTTATTTTATTTTTGAATTATCATTATTCATTTGATGGTTTGATAACTTTTATACATAAGATGTAACATTACGTTTTAAGTTTGAGAAAGTACATTTTAATCACAACGTTATTTTAAACATGGACAGTTTTTATTATGGATATTATCATCGTGTAGTTTTCCTTACTATTGTACATATATATATATTCATTTATTATATACATAGGTACAAACAGTTTCCATTTGGGTACGATGCAATAATGTTGTGAAATTAAATAGTAAGCATTGAAATCATTTATATACAAGATCTCATAACAAGATGAAGAGGGTCGTATTGAAGTAATATTGTGACATTAATTTATCAAGTAATTACAGAGTAGAAACAGCCTGTTGAAGGGTTGGTATGCCGTGTACATTTAATAACTAACAGATTTTTTCTCACTCGTATATTTTGTATATTATTAATAGATTTCGTACCTTGTAGGAAACACACAATATGAAATGCAATATGAAGCCCAAAAGGTCATAATAATAAATATAATAACGGGAATAAATATATTATCTCGTGTGTATTTTATTAAAATATTGTACAACATAGGACTATTCAGTCAGTCAGAGAAAATATTGGAGACGTGCCGTTTTCCGTTCGTCTGTTACGACAATTTGGAATACTCTTTATAAATAATATCTGTCTTGTCGTGTATATATCTTGTGAATTCCCTTATGTATATGACTATAAACGAACGTGAAATTATTAATTGAGGACAGCCATTCAATTGTAGTTGTCATATAAGAGACTCCTCTAATATTTTGTCTGAATAAACATAAAACTTCTAGTAGGACCCCGTAGTAACAACACACTTGCTGCGAAATTAAATAGTGTGGAAATATTTTGGGATGGGTTTTGTTTGGAAAGGAACGGTACTGAGGCGAAAGAGCAAATATCACGTTAAATCACAAAAGTGTTGCCATACTTTGTTTTATATTTTGGTGATGAAAATAAACTTTATTGTTATTATGATAAAGTCTAGTATATAAATTCATATTGTTTTGTTCCTATTATAGATACGATTTAAAGTGATATTTCATTTTGCCGCTGTACCTTTGGAATATTATATAAGGTATTGTTGGATCGAGCTGGACTTGATGGGACAGGGCAGAGGGACATTTAAAATGTTGCTTAATAAATATGGAGAGAACGTGTTATTTGCTTAATTACTTAATAACAGTATTTAACAATTATTTAGTCAGTTTTCAAATTCCCCTGTCGCTATTGTTGTGAACACATTCAAGAACCATCGGACGGTTAAAATATAGCGGGGATCGCCAAATTATTTAGATAAGGTTGGATAAGGTTTTCGTAAATTTAGAATATCGGAATATGTATTATTTTGAATATTTCTCTAAGCAAATAACACAATTATCTATTATAAAGATTGTAATATCAAGGAATGGTGCTAGACTGAAACGAATGGTTATTGTAAGTTGCGTAAGGCGAGGTCGATACAAGATATTTAAGCGTTATTACGTTGTGGCGTAATTATAGTCTGTCAAACGAGACAATGTTGCACGAAACGAATGTTCAAATATAGGTCTTATAGAAAAAAAAGCAATACTTTTTCTTAATTACAAAAAATATGTCTTGTTCATTTGTGTTATTGCTGAAAAAATGCTTTGACAGACTATGGACTGGGCTATGCGATGGGTAAAGTATTTAAAAAAATATATTTAATTTTTTCTTTTTTTTTGCGTGTATTAGATGTTTAAATACATGAGTATTTTTGGTAATATGAAACCGTTATCACGACATGTCGCTGGTCCGACCATCTGTGATTTGGGTATTTGGAAGAAAAAACATTTTTATAAATCCGCCTATTTATTCAAAAAGAGTAAATAATTTTAAATAAGTATGGAAAGTAAATATTGTCACGGTGCAGAGGAATATACTTAGTAACTACATTGATAAATGTAGTTTGTACCATCGCATAGCCAAGTACTTTTACATTATATTTTAAAAAGCGTTGTTTCGATATTTTATTTCAAGCTGTTCTAGCAAAGTTTATGATTAGCATTTGACAGTGTTTCCGGTCGCGTTTCTTCGCTATATATCAATAATATATATGTTAAGAGTATTTGAAATGTTATTTAAATGGAATCTTTTGTTTTCGCAAGTTGAAATTGTCACGTTTTTATTAAAAACAGATTGCTCTGACGCAAAATTGTTAACAAATTTGAATCTAGGTATCACAAAAAAACTGCATTCTGTTTTTAATTAAAATGTAAGCTGAAAATCTATGTTTAATGAAATGTTTTCTGATTATATTCTAAGTTATGTTATTTCTCCATATTTAAACGTATAGTTACGTTCATGTGCAGTTTTGTAACTGGCCGTAATTATAAGTTTAGGTTGTTTGGCGCTGCGTTTACTATACTGGATTAGAATAGGAGTTTCTATTCTCTAAACAGTTTTTATTCTGTTTATATTTAATGCTGAATACCATTAATTCTCTTTGTGTTCATTTTTGACAGAGTTAAAGACGTATTTTTATTATTATTGTTATTTTTGTAATATAATGTATCCTGTTTCATATTCTAATACAGTATAGTATACCAGTGCTTGTTTATGATATAAGTTTTAACAATGTATAGTTTTGAGTTATCGTAGAGTAAGCGATGTATAATTATGCTTCCAAACGCGTCGGCGATCTCGCGCTGTCGGACTGTAGACACCCATAACTACAATAAATATGTGTGGTTTGTATGGAATTGTTTTATTTATACACATTTGTACTTTGGTGTACAACATGAAAAATACATTTTCTAACTATAGCTCTGTATGGTTGGTAGATAATGCCGCAAGGCACCATTCTGCCATTGGTAGGTGCATTTTGTTTCCCACAATAA
The DNA here is from genome assembly GCA_038024825.1 of Polylopha cassiicola. NCBI lineage: Eukaryota > Metazoa > Arthropoda > Insecta > Lepidoptera > Tortricidae > Polylopha > Polylopha cassiicola. The sequence goes on along the minus strand of CP149044.1, from coordinate 4,407,810 downwards.
ATAAGAATATTTCTATGGGGACTTAAGGTATTTTAACAAACTACACGCGTACAATTCTAGTTCCGGGCTCCCATTTGTAGCTAGTGATACCGTTCTTGAATTTCCCCCCTAGAGAATCGAGCGCAGACTTCTTAGCAATTGCCTCTGTTGAGGAATACACTATGTTGGTCGAGGAGTCCCATCTCAAGGAATCAGTCTTGTGTGAATGTTGTGTGGCGCTGGAGAGTGTTTCGTTGGTTTCTGTGTCCGATCCGCCGCAGTGTCTCGTGTGTGTTGCGGGCGAGTCGAACACGCCGGCGGTGCTTTGGAATTTAGAGAATTTCCCACGAACTCTATGCTTCAGGTCCACGTGGAGGCACAGTTGACGCCTGAAAATATATAATAATGAATGCAACAAGTCGATATTCTCCCTTAGGTTCTTTATATCAGTGTATGTTATAAAGAAGCTGATACATACTTTAATTTGTTGTCAAGCAGATCATTTGTAAAAATTGAGAACGATTATTAATCTTGATATGATATGAATAGTACTTGTCACTTAACTTAGGCCCATAATCGTAAAAAGTGAACATTTGAAAATATCATGTTATCATAATACGTAAGTGTAATATACATGGCTATATATCTGCCATAGAGGACGGAATGTCTACTGTATTAGATCCTACCTGTGGTCGAAATGTTCTCCACAAAATTTACATTTGACATCACCATCATGCGTGCACTGACCATCACCTTTCCTCCTTAAGCACTCTCTGCTACACACGTTAATGTAGCCTGCCTGCTTCGCTTCTGAATTATTCGAATCATCAGAATTATCCGTTTCGTTCTTTAGTTCTCCATACATCTGTTCGGGATCAATCTTATCAAAGAACGAGACCTTTAGCTTTTCATTTTGAACGTCTTTGGTTAATTTTGGATTGGTTTGAGCGTTTTCATCGGCAGGAGCGCAGAGGACAGGGTGGTGCAGCCTGGTGATGCCGAGGTGCTCACTCTCGTGAAGGAACTTGTCCTCTTCCCGCTCGTATCCCTCGTGGCAGTAGTGGCAGATAAACTTGCGCTCCGTAAAGTGGCAGAGGTTTAAATGATCGTTGTAGTTTATTATACCTGGGAAAATGTGACTAAAAATATAAATATACTAGGTACCTACGGTATCAGTTATCACTAAATAATCTACGGTCACGTAGCAAAACAAATGTAACAGGAAATCATGCTATAAAAAACTTCTCACCATATAACATCATCTTGCAGCCGATAATAGGGCACAACCGCAACGTGCGGTCCGCCAAACAGTTCCGCTGTACTGAGCGCACATACTCCAAGATCAAGGGGCTCCTACTGTCGCGGTGCGTCCCTTCAGCTAGGATCTTTTTTGGTTTACGGAGGATTCTAATCCTAATACAAGACGAAACTCAAGTAGGTAAATATATCTAAATACTATTATGGAATTCAGCCAACTCCTAGTGAATACCTTAAGCTTTGACGTTTCCTCTTTCCGTAACGTAAATTATTTTCGTTCGCCGTCAATGCTTGCTCGGTTACACCATTCTTGTGTGTCCTCCTCCGCTTAATTCCCAAGATCCTCTTAAAAAAACTCCTAAATCGAGTCTGTTTTCTTTTTTCACTAATCTTTGGAGATTCCTGGTCGTAATTAACGACTGACGTCTGGGAACATCCACACTCCTTGTCGCTGGTAAAAATATCTTTAGTGTGGTCTGTAGAGCTTGTAGATTTACATTCGGTTTCGGTGACAGTGCTGGAGCACTTATTATTCAGTTCACGTATGGCGAAGGTTGCGCTTTCCTTTTCACTGTGCTGGCCTATGACGCTCTCATTGGTAATAGCAGCGTTGCCCGCGCATGCATCAGTCCTGGTTCTATGAGATCTTTTCTTTCTCCGTGTCGTATCTTCCTGTTGATCCACGGAGCAACCGTCCCCATTACCCGTGAAAGGCTCTAGGAAGTTCCCTATCACGCTTGCATCGTAAATCTGGAATAACTTTTTTAAACACTTGTATTTCGCTTTTAAAATTTCATGCTTGTTTTTCGGAACCCATTCCTTGTCTCTGAACTCCTCTTCGTTTTCATTACCTTCCGGAATACTGGTTAAAGTTAGTTTTCTGTTATGCATTGAACTGCGGTAGAAATACAGAGACAAAAATTTGCAAGTGAAATAGAAGAAAACACTTGCATATAAGTAATTTTGAGAGGATATCATAATTTATTTTTATTTATTTACTCAAAAATCAACGAGAAAGCGGTTTATTTAGGAAAATGGAAACACGGTTTGTATACATGGTGTACTTAGTGACATCACGTTTGTGTTCTGTCATTTATTTTAAAGAAGTATGCAAATAATATTTATGATAATAAAAAAATAAAGGTTGAATTCTTATATTATGAAATCTATGTATAAACCTATTTAAGCCACTTAAAGCATTTAGCCAATTGTGATCTACCTACGAGTAGGTATATTAATTTAAAGACCATTGATAGGCTGATTATGATTTAATGAAACGTCAATATTAAATAATTTATTATTTATTTACAATAAATACATTACCTACTATAAATTACTTAATTTAGTTTACCTACTTCACAATTTTATGTACAACAATAGATATCATTTTCACTATACAAACGATCCATCTGGCATCAGTAAACCTGAAACGAAAAATAATGTGTTAAAAATATAATACTAATCTAATAATAATTATATTATGTAATAAAATAACGCGGATTAATTACCTGCTATGCAAGCTGTCATGAAGCAAATACCGCAGCCCGCGAAAAATGCGCGCACTGCCACCTGGAAAATTAAAATATCACTAATGAAATAATCAAAAACTTCATTTCAATCAATACAATTACAGCGAGCCTATTGTCGAGTCGACATTTTGTCATGTCGATGTCCTCTCTTAATTCTTCACGTCGACAACATTCTCAATATTATGTCGGCAAAGTTGACAGTTTATCTTAGGCCCGCTGGGCGGTATTATATAAAGATAGATACCTATGTGTGTGTATTATTTATTTGCACCTCCACACGCTCTCTGTTGGCTTCAAAATTAGACTTTTAGAGAATGCCGTACGGCCATTAAATCCGCTTTTTGTACATTAGTTGATTCTTTAGTGCAATAAAGAATAAAGAAATTATACCTACAGTAGATTATGTAAGAGGTACTCACACTAGAGAGCGTCTCGCGCTGGTTGGGCGCCATGGCGGCGAGCGCGCCGATCATGATGCCGGCAGAGCCCGGGTTGGTGAACCCGCACAGCGAGTACGTCGCGATCAACTCCGCCCGCGGCTGCACAAACACCACAAACATAAATTTAAGCGAAATGCGGCATAAGCCGTATTTTTTTTCGGACTAAATACCTACTGCAAAACCGAATATTAGCGAGTCTCCAGGTTAGAGGCTTCAAAGCCTATTCAGTGGAGAATATACGGTTTAATATCTATATAGCTCTGCTGTATTAGGGTTATGCTCTTCGTATTTCTGCACATAAGAGCGGAAAAAGAAGAGACCATAATCAACTATCACAGGTTATGTAAAAGTTAAGTACAAGAACTTAAAACAAAACCTAGGTACCTAAACGTAGAGAGGGGTACTTACAGAGAGAAGTCCGTCGCGCTTCATTTCGCCCATGCGCTGGTACGCAACGAACTCGTTCACGACTGTCTTCAGACCGATCAGCGAGCCCACCAGCTCGCACTCCTCCCACGGGACGCCTGATGATATACGAGCAGAATTTAAACAACTATACCTACTGACTAGTCATTTAGTATCTAAAATTCTTGTCGTCGTTCAACAATAAAAATTTAATTATTGCTGCCATTTTTATAGTTATGTATCTAGGTAGGTATTGTACCTTGTATTTTTTTACAAAATTTAGGCATGAGCTTGAAGTATAATTCTAAACGCTCTCCAGGGATTTTTTATGCTACAAAACAAATAATTAATCAGACACTTCTTACATTAATGCAGTACAAGAATAATATGCTATCTCACTAATGTAAAATTGTAGTATGCACAATTATTTTACAGTAGGTAGCCTAGGTCCTGCCATACAAAATTTGCCCTTTATTATAAAATGACAAAAAAGTTTCTGCAAAATATACCTACTTAAGCCTAAGGTACACTGCAAAAAGTAATTAACGACACGTCATCGTGATCAGAACCAGACACTCCGAGGTCACAACAACGTCTCGTGATCAGCACGGAATGGCTTAAAAAATATAAATTCCACTGACCCATGACCCAGCAGAGCGGTATGAAGATCTTGCCCATGATCCACTCGAGGTTGAGGTCGGGGTTGCCGAGCAGCCCGCCGAAGTACCCGAGCGCGCCGTTCACGAACGCTATGAACGCCACGAACGCTACGATGTTGGCGATGATGTTCAGGATGAGAGCGATGCCGTTGGTCGCGCCGCGCGTCGCCGCCGACAGCGCGGATTGGTCCTCACTGGAATAAATACATCTTCATAAAAAGAAGAATTTATGGATTTGAACTGAGAGCAGGCTTTTGAATACACGTACAATGTTTCTTAAGTAAGTACCGTGTTCTATGTGATATATAAGTAGGTTAGGTATTGTATAGTAGGTGGTTGTATTATTAGTCTGTAACGCGATCTGAATACAAGATCCGGCACGATATTGCGTGTTTTTTTTTACTTTGTCTTTTACTTTCAGGTTGTTATTCTAGCCAACTAATACGTAAATAATCGGCCAATATCCATTTTCCATATCCCTAAATGTTAAAAGTGATCCACGCAAAAGGTTTTTTTTTCTAATTAAAGGACATTTCTTTTATGATTCGGCATTGAAAAAAACATAACCCCAAATTTCCACTCTACCATCAACCCCAATTCTTTTATAGTAATTCTCCAAAAACACGGTACCTAAGCTCGCTGGGTCAGTTAGTAGGTTCAGTTACATGTGGCGTATGATACCTGACAATAGGTTTGATGTTGTCGACGGTGGTGAGCGAGCGGCGCGTCTCCGGCATGAGCAGCTTGGAGTAGCAAATGGCGGCGGGCGCGGACATCACGCTGGCAGTCACCAGGTGCGCCGGCTCCGCGCCGAACCCGATGTACGTCGCTAGGATCGTACCTGTTCACATTAACTGTTATAATGTCTGATGCCTTCGCCGTCGTAAACATTGGAATCAAAGACATTAACTTTTAGGTACCAGATTAGTAGAACGAATGAGCTGACGATAGTCTATCGTTAAACTTTTGCGTAAGACTAACGCTACTTATCTGCAAATAAAATAAAATACGCGAGTTAAATCCGTTATAATTGGTAGGTAACCCCGAAGACATTAGAAGTTATTATTTAGTCATAACCTTCGCAATTAGTGTTCGCGACCGAAATTATTCAATTAAAATGAAGGACGATGAGACAAAACAAAACATTAGCCATTTTAAAATGCAAGTAAGTAGGTAGGTAGGTATGCTTAGTTAAGTGCACCAATCACACAACGACTCCTTCAAAAAATTAACAAAACCTTGTAATTAGATACTTCTGACCTTACACAACAGTAAAAGTCGTCAAATTAAACATGTTTATAAATTGCTTATCAACCCTGGCCTCGGCAACAATGCCAATATAACAATAAACATTTTAAGTAATACACGATAATGCTTAACAATAAATTAATCCCTTTTATCTGAGGTCAACGTTTCAGATTAGATTGTGCATTTATTAATTCAAACATACCTATTATATGTGTCATATCATGGAAACATATATAGGTACTTTAATTTTAAGGAAATAATATTTAAACGTAAAATCGATAATGATTTTTAAAGTGAAAATATAAAATTCTGGAGTCAATAAAAACTGGATCTTGATTCAGGTTGTATTGTGAAAAATAATCACTTCGTTAAGTAAGCTTTTATTATATCATTTTCAGTGGCGGATTTACAAATTTGCCGCCAGTAGGCTATTCATCTTTTGCCGCCCCTATTGACCTCATACGCTAGTTTAGTTCACAATCATAATATACGTATTTAATTTAATAAATAGATCAAAGTTCTTTGTGTAGGTATATAATTTTATTTTATTTCTGTAAGACAAAATAAAATGTTTGAGCCAAATTTGCCGCCCCCTAAAATCTGCCGCCCTAGGCTCCAGCCTACTCAGCCTGCTGGTAAATCCGCCACTGATCATTTTTCAATGGTAACTGTTAATTCTATGTAGGTATACCTACCTACCAGGAAAACCAGCATCCGGTATCATACAATTATAAACGAATCATATTGATATCAATACCGTATCTAAAATTGCTGTGATGATATTAATTTTAATATGCCCAATTGCCCATATCTATTTAAACCCAGTCAACTTACTCACTCACGATAAGGTGAATTACCTATTGCAAATAATCATCGAAGATGACGCCAATGTTAATTTATGTTATCATAACATCGACATGACAGTCGTGTTACCTATTGTTATTAGGTTGGGAACAATAATTATTATCAATACATTACTAATTATTATCTTAGTATTTAAGAACACAAATTCCCCGTGTAATAACTTAGACGTTTTGATGAAGTTTGATTAATTAGGAAAGGTAAGAATTTTGATGAATATCTTGTTTTAACATTTAATTTTATTCAGAGTAAACTGGCGTTTACTTTAGTAAATTTATCATTGTAACTATATATATATTTACGCAGGTGTTTATTTATGTAGTATAATGTCTTTATAGTATTTATATTGCTGGGTGTTTTTATTAGTTTTGTTTCTATTAGGTAGGTAATTTGTTGCACCTACGAACTGTTTTTCTTTTAAAGGTTACTGTGCCAGAGTGAGAGCACTATTACTACGCGTGTGCGACAGAGACAAATAGAAAAAGGGCAACGTCCGTTTTTCGCTGTGCTCGGCGACCGTCCTTTATCTGACCCCGACGTTAATAGCCAGATACATATAGTAAGTGGTAGAGTCCAATATCTCTGACGCTTAATGTACCTATTACCTACCTACTTCAGCTAACAATAATACTTAGTGTATTAACACAATGAAATATTTACTTGCCGGAGACGGTGGCGAAGCCCGAGGCCATCACGACGTGTATCTCGGAGGGCGTCAGCTGAGAGATGTACGGCTTGATCATCAATACAGACTCCGTCTGGAGAACACACAGACAAACTTGAGATTAGACTTAGCTCTGTACAATAAGTACTACATCTATTTAATAAATAAAATTCGCCGCGTTGTTTGTTGCTAGACTCCTCCGAAACGGCTGGATCGAATTCTATGAAGTTTTATGTGCATATTGGGTGGGTCTAAGAATCGGCCAATACTTTTCTTACCTCTAAATGTTAAGGGAGGTCCACCCCAGTCTTTTTAAAAAAAATGGCTTTTGTACATGATCTACACAATTTGTTTGATTTTGGGTTCTAATTATGTCCACAATTCATGAAACTATCAATGATTTTAAATGAGATTAGTTCTGATTTATTTTTTATTTTTAACAAGCCGTTAATAATTGATCAAAATATAATATAGGTATGTAAAAATTATAAAAATACGAGCACATTTAAAACTTTCATGAATATATTCGTAATCGTAAGCACTTTAAAATACAAAAAAAAAACAGTGGCAGCTAAAATCGGTATATATTTACCATGCCGAGGAAGACGTTTCCGACGGCAATGACGCTCTCGCAGACGGTGGTGGCAGTTGCAGCCTGCAGCAGCTCGCCCAGCTTGCTGCAGAACCACTGCAGCGCGCCGTAGAAGAACAGCACCTCCACCAGCATGCTGAAGAAGAATATCACCGGCAGCGTCTGCGCGTACCGTTCACATTCATTATAAACGTGTTTGGAGAGTCCAGCGTTCACATTCATTGTTCTTAGGTCGATTATAAAGAGGAAAGGATTGTTTGTTTGTTTGGATAGAATAGGCTCCAAAACTGCTGGACCGATTTGAAAAATTCTTTCACTGTTGGGAAGCTACTACTACCTGAGTTACACAGGCTATAGAATATTTTAAAAAAAATAGGGATCCGTGCGAAGCCGGGGCGAACAGCTAGTTCTATACATAAGGGGCCATTCAAGTATTACGTAAGTACTATAGAGAGCTGGAGGTCGTACTTTGTTTATTTTTGATAACGGATGGGGGGTTCAGATGGTGATTACTTTAGTGGCAGCTCTTATTCTGTTACACAAATGGCAATCCGATATACTTGAAAACGAAACGCATTTAAATAATTGTACTTACTAAGCGGGCCATACGTAATTTTTGAACAGCCAGTATTATACATACTGTTCAAAGGCGTACCCCACGATCCAATATTCAAGTGGTATTTATATTTAACATTTTCGGCTAATTGGAATTTGATTACCTATCTAAATCTTATACTACCATGTTTCAGAATGCATTTCTCGCCAGTTTGAGTACTCACACTAAACGCGAACACGTTTTCAGTTCTGACCAGCAAGTCGCCGAAAGCAAAGGCAGCGCCATCGACACCATAGGACAGGAACGTAGCCACCTGTCAAACAAAAAAAAAAATAAGAAGAAAGAAATTAACCATGATATTTTTTTCTGTAATGTATAACAATGATTCTAGGTATATAGAATAATCTCACAATTGGGACGGACGACTTTTACCCAGCTTACAGTAGCCTGTAGGTACTGTAAAGGTACAATCCGGTATGTATGCTGGCTGTCTAATAATTTAAGAAGTGATTATGTTTTCAAATAGAAAAATGTTGTCATGGAAAGACGAGACTTGCAATGAGGGCCACCGCGTGTCAGTAATCCGCTAGATGCGCTAGTGTAGAATAAGGTCCAGCTGTCATGTACCACCAACCACAGACCAGTAGCTTGCCTCTCATTGGTGGAACATGACAGCTAGACCTCATTCTACTAGCGCATCTAGCGGATTTCTGACACGCGGTAGCCCTCATTGTAGCTGAAGATTAAAGTTGTAATATGATCCAAAAGTGTGTTTTAAATTGAAGGACGCCTTATGACATACCTTGTCAGAGAAGCACTGCAGAGCGATCCGGCCCGGGTCCCAGCGGATGAAGAGCAGCCCGAAGAGGAACTGCAGCAGCAGGCCCATGGACACCGTGCGCCAGCGGATGCGCCCCGGGTGCGCCGAGAACACGAACCCTGAAAGTGTCCGTAAAATATAGAAAAAAGCCGCACATTTGGAGGCTCGCCATCCGTCCGGTTTTGCAGTAAAGGCTCAATAGCTGGCCAACTGCGCTTCATTTTAAAAAAAAATATATATAATTAAGTATTTTTTTCATAGGGACCGTTCAAGTATTACGTAATCTCTATAAGGGTGCGGGGGGGTGTTTGCTTTTCTTATTTTTACTGACAAGAGTGACGGAGGGGGGAGAAATCATTGTAATAATTCTGCTTACGTGAAAGTTGAACAGCCCCGACAGCTAGTAAAGAAAAATATAAATGATATTGGTACCTTTAAAACAGTTACATATTTAACTCGTGTATATTAATTTTAAGAAATAGCGGACTGACGTAACGATAGTCTACACTTAATACTATGTTACACTATTGTCAGCTCAGTTTATTATGTAAAATAACCGCAAAAGCATCAGAAGTTATTGTACTTTAATGATTTACTACTAGAGGTTAATAAAACAAGTGACGCGCGTTACATTGTCGCCCGCACCCTGTTGTTTAGTTCCATTTGTCTTCAGGAACTTTTTAATTTAATAATTTCTGATGCTTTCACGGTTATTACACATTAGAATGAAACTATAACGGATTTAGCTCACGTATTTTATTTTATTTGCTGACATTTATAAAACTCTACAGTTGTCATATTCGTAGCACGACTGAGCTGACTTTTTCGTTAGACTATCGCTCAGCAGTTGAATCCATTATTTATAATTGTTTAATTCAAACACATTTTTCTTTTTATGTTACCATGAACGTATTTATATTCATAATAATTTCTGAATATTGGCTCATTGGTTCTTTAGCGATAAGACTATTGTCAGCTTAGTCGTGCTACGATTATGGAAACTGTAAAGAATCCGAAACGACAGCAAATAAAATAAAATAAAAATACGTTAATAGTTGTTTCAATCCAATGTATTTATATTCCTTCATCTCACCTAACAGCAGCAGTATGACGAGTCCGATGAGTGAGATCAGTCTCTCGGAGGAGTCCCTCGTGTCCAGCACCAGGAACACCAGGATGGCGCCCACCACCGCCAGCGAGAAGCACCACCGGAACCACCTGACGACAAGGAGAATCGGTCACGACAAGCCAGTGTGAAACTCTATCACTACATAGTGTTCTATGTTCATTATAAAAAAAGCTCATATTGTCTATGTCTGTATTGTCTATGATCATTACGTGATTACATAGAGTTAGCATATCATCACTTGCTGTTTTATTTACTAAAATATATATTAAAACACATAGTATAAAACAAAGTCGCTTTTTCTGTCCCTATATCCCTATGTACGCTTAAATCTTTAAAACTATACAACGGATTTTGATGCGGTTTTTTTTAATAGATAGAGTGATTCAAGAGAATGATTTATATATACCCGTTATATCACCCGTGTGAAGCCGGGGCGGGCTAGCGACCGAGTGGTATAAATGTTCCAGCCAAATAACAATAATGAATTAATTAATCACTAATATAAGTGGGTAGGTAGTGTAGTTACATGGTTGTTATGTACCGACTACCTATATAGTAGTCAGGTGTTAAGAACAATTGAAAGTACATAAGTTGCCATATAGATGACTATACGGTTTTTACAGAGAATGAGTAGGTACCTAGGTAGTAGTTCGTTTATAAACGAAGTTCCCACGTTCTTTGTCACATGACAGTCACTAAATGTACCTAGGTACTAGCTTGGTTAAAACAACGATATATACATACTATGATAAATCAAAGGTAGGTTTTTATATAAAGAGATTAATTATTATTTTGGCAAAGAAAAAGCATCTGGTCTATCGCGTCCAGGAAATTTGGAAATAAGTATTATTTATTAATCAAGGACTTTTTATGTAATTACATTATTCTTAAAAATATTATGAATATAACATATTTAACATAGTGCTGATCCACGTGGAATCAAATGGGAAACTTACGTAAATTTCCAAAAGAAACCAGAGCCGGCTTTCACCTTGCTCCACACGACGCGGTTGAACCAAGCCCCGAAGTACTTCTTGATCACGAAGAAGTAAAGCAGAAAGAAGTATATGATGCCGAAGAAGGCGATGAGGCTGCCGAAGCCGTGGCAGAGCTCCAGAGGTTCATTATCTAGAAGATGAGTACTGCATAAATACGTGTAGGTAACATTATGTAACTTTCTACTGCCAACCTTTTACCTAGAGTGTCTTGGAGTTTATCTTTTTCATTTATTTTAATACCTTCCTGGTTACGTAGCTGTTTATTTACCTAGGTCATTTAAGAAGGTTTAGCGTCTAAGTTATAATAATTATAGAAAGAAAGAAAAGCTGCTTACCATAAAATACTTAGACTTAAAACTACGTGACTTACTACGTGAATATTGACTAGGTAGTGACGTTTTGCAAAAAAATAAGATTCTACCTTGGAAATGTCGAGGTGACGGAACTGATTATCAGTACCTACAGGTACAGACATTAATAAAGTGCAAGCGGCGACGTAAGCAGTAAATTTCATACTGGTCTTTTAAAATACCATCAAAATACTCACCATACACAAGCCAATAGTACAAGCAGCCAAAAAAGTATCCTATGATAAGTCCATTGAGTACAAAGGTCATGATGACGCGCAGCGAGGAGCTGTTCTTCTTGAAGAAGTCCTCGGTGGAGGAGCCGACCCTCGTGAGCGTAGTCTCCAGCCAGCCGGACGGTTCGTATTCCAGGTCATCGTGCATGACCTAGGTACAGACTTAGCATATAAATTGTCTCTAAATCTATAGATGGTAATTTCTGATGCCTTCGTGGTTATTATAGGTAAGAAGGTACATTGGAATGAAACAACTTTAACGGATTTAATTCACGTACCTATTTTATTTTTATTGGCTGACGTTTCGGAGCCTTTACAGATTTCATGATCGTAATAAAAATAAAAGACGCGAGTTAAATCCCTTAAAGTTGTTTCATTCCAATCTATAGATGGATTAGTAACGCATCGCGCGATATATCGTGTAGTACAAATCCGTTAAAGAATATATATATACTGTTAGTAGTAACTCTAGGTAGGTTCGGCCCACACCTGACGTACTGCACCGATCCTTTAGCTAAGAAATGTAAAACACAATGTAGCTTACTTTTATGGAAGTTTGAGTAGGCCAATTAAGATTGGGATAGCCTCGAGGCATATAAGATTTATAAGACCTACATAAGTCCCTAACTTAGACTTCTTCTACAATTGCGTAGCAGCGTTTAATACAGTTTTTTGAGGCAATGCGGTTCACTCGGCCATACAAAATTACGAGTAAGTCTAAACGAAAAAATACTTACCTGCCTACTTATGGTGAATTAACACCAATTGAAAAAATACATTTTGTATTCTACTCATTCTAATTCGTACTACAGCTCGACTAAACAATAAGATTTATCATAATCCCTACTGTATAATATAATATTATAATATATTATAATATTTATAATATAATATTATATATGCGAAAGTAAATCTGTCTGTCTGTTACGCTTTCACGCTAAAACTACTGGACAGATTTAAATGAAATTTGGTACAAAGAAAGTCTGGAGCCTGAGAAAGGACATAGGCTACTCTTTAACCGACTGCAAAAAAAGAGGAGTTCCACGCGGACGAAGTCGCGAGCAGAAGCTAGTTTATTATATTTATTATAATATTATAATATGATTATTAATACATACCTCTCCATTGTTATTCCCATTAGTTTTGCTGACGTCGCCCATCTCCACTTCACCGCCATTTGCCTGAGGACAGAGTGATTATTACCTGTAAGATATTGACACAACACTGTCGCCGAATACGTTTACAAATCATTACCGATTCACAACAATATAACACGTACAACACCGTAAGCGTTCATTGAATTGCATACGTCACGGACGCGATAAAACCTACTTAAGTACTTATGTAGATATGTACTAATATTATGTATGTATTACCATTATGGACATATTATAAACGCGCCAAAAAACAAAGATAATTATTTTCTGCGATTATTAAAAATGATGCATTCGCGGTTATAACACATTGAATACACTTTGAATAAAACATGTGTATATGGGTTTATGGGAAATGTAAATGTTTTAAAACGTCAGCATATGATATGAGTTATATATATGAGTTACGCGACTTAAGTCCGTTATAGTTGTTTCATTCTAATAACTACCATTAAATACCTATTTCGTGCTTCTGTATGGAGTCAAAATAAACCTCCCGAGACATGGAAACCTTTGAGGATTACACTCACAAATCTAACTTAACTCAATAGAGGTATCTTAGAAAAAAGATTAACATTTTTTTTAAATAATTTAAAGCGATAGGTATGTACCTACATCTCTCTGTACATCAGCTGATTATGATGATGATGTGCCAAGAATCATAGTGTTAATTCAAAAGTCATTTTGAATAAGTGAAATAACTTTATCCAAACGTAACTTTATAGTTCCCACATTAAGTAACCATAAGGAACCTTTATATATGAAAACAAACTATCATATAAAAACATATCTTGTTTAAAAAGTATAAAAAGTTACACAGATTAATTTCAATTGTCAGTCGTTAATTTTTATTGAACTTTTTATACATACTTTATTTTATTGACTGGCGTTTCGGAGCCTTTACAGATTCCATAATCGTAGCACGACTGAGCTGACAATAGTCTTATGGTAAAGTTAGTTCTATGTTGTTGATATTGAAAGAACGTTTGTCTTGAGCGATAACAGTAAACAGTGCATACAGAAGTGCATACAATGCATTTTACAATTCATACGACATCTTTTGTTCAACGGTTCTGATGCGTTAGATTTTGAATACGTTGATTAATCTAATCTAAGAGGAAAAGGTACTTAATAGAAATAAAAGGAGTAACGGCTGGGTTAAGAGAAATTCTGTTTAATCCGTCAGTAATTAAAAATGGATGCATATTTTTTCTTTTTTAAACAAACAATGTGCTTATGACGTCACGCTAACATTTATACCATACCGTGACGTTCTGAGCCCCCACTCCTAAACTTATCTTTGTCATTTGTGGAATGATTGACAAAAAAAAATCCTAATCTATTTGATGAACAAAAAAAAAACCAGTCGTCATGCTTAATTTAATTTGGTAGAAACACTTTCCAGTGTCTATAAGAATATTATGAGATAAAAATATGTTATAATTGTTATTAATGCCTTAATTTATTAGAATTCAAATCTTGATAAGTACCTACCGAAAGTTGAAATATTTGTGACGATTAATTGTGTTGTTCTTGAGTTTGAACCATAATTTTATAGAAATACTTACCTACCTACATACCTATAAGATATTACTCGTTTTAATATAAAAGCATAATTAGTTACAAACAAACTTACCGATTCTCTTTTCCGCACCTCCATATTGATTCACTCTTCAAGTATTCACTATCACAGCACTGGGATAAACTAAAACTATTGTTTTGTGCACTATGACGTCACGCTTACGTCACCACTGGAAGAGTGTATTTCAAATGAAGCAGGCCCAGGTCTAAACGAAACACCATTTTAACTGAAGGAAAAGAAAGAGCTTAGTTGCTAATTTGTTGCTAACATTGACGTTGAAAAAATGGATTCAGGTTCTATATTTATATCTATTAAATTTACTGTGGAGATACAGCTATCTCCATAGTAAGTAGGTACTAGGTATATATTATTAGCTTTGAAGTCCAGGACGACCGCTAGTACCTAAACCTTCTTTTACAATAATTATGTATTTTTTAATATTTATTTACTTAATTGTGTTTTAAAATGTACCTATAGAACAAACAAATGTAGGTCTATGACTTGTCTCGAACTTAAAGTACAGTCGTCGACAAAAGTAATTTTAAATCGTTAAAAGCTAATGAATATGTATATGTATAGCGGTAATTGACATTGTAGGCAAGAGAATAATGAGACAAAAAATATTTTACACGAAGCAAAAATAAAAACATAATATGCCGTCGATATGCCGCACTCATATAATTTAAAGCTCATTAATTTTCGAACTTGAATCATGTTATAGCCGCCCACACATGATTAACTGTTAAGTTTTTGCTACGTAACTTAAGATTATCCTTAACTTATCTTGTAATAAGTCTAATACACAACGCGATTTCATGTAACCTAAACTTAATATTTAAAATATTAGTAAGTAGTTAAATTGACCTTAAAAACGTAAGTAGCTAAGTACTTAAATTCTTCACATCAACTACGGGTCTACTAAGAACTTACTATCATTGCTGAGAGGAAAAGGTACGATTTGAAACTTTAATTACCTACGCCACAAGTTTGATAAAAAACCTTATTGCGTACCTTTTGTAAGGTTTTTTCTTTAAACTAATCAAGAATAATAATCCTAGCTTAGTAGTCGACCTTATCTTTTGGAAAAGAAATGTGTTAGACGTATAATATATTTACATGTTTACAAGTAGGCATATAATTTAAATACGATATATGTTTGTATTTTTTTATGATCCCATAAAAAAACCCAGGCTATGAACATTCCGTCACACTGCAATGACTAGTAAGTATGTCGCTTATCAAAAGTTTTAATGATCTCAATTTCGTTTGCCCAGTGATGCTATTCGCAACATTGACTATATACACAATGAAAATTATGATTATTGATTATCATTAGTAGATTGTTTATCTGTAATATTTGCAAGTACTCACTTGTGTAGGTACACAATTTTGACGTTCGCGCATCAATCACATTTAAATTAAGTAGGTACCTATTTTACCTATATACATTCTTATTTTTTAATCAAATAATTGCCATTGCCACTAAACTGTTAATAAGGTAAACGTATCAACTTAAATTTTGTTTTTTCCAACTATAGGTAAGTCCGAAATGGGTAAAACCCTGACGGAGGAAAACTTGTGAAAGAAGTACGAGACTCACACCATGCGCCCGCGCATACGACATCACGATTCACGACACTGAATAATTATAATAGCTCTTCACTATAGAATAAAGATTTCTAGTAAATACTATACCTATCCTACTGACCGCACTATTATCTTAATTTATTTGTATAGCATAAACCGGGTATACTTATTAGGCATTTTTGTTTTCTAATCTTATTTTAACCTACCTTAGAGCATAATTTTGTTACTCATACCTATCTATAATTTAATTAAGTAGCTATATTACCTAATTCGTAAATCTTTTCTATTGGTGCATGTAACATTACCTGCAATGCAAGAAATAAGGAAATATAAGTTCCAAATAAAAAAGCCGAAAATTATAAAACAAAAAAGTAAAAATTTTAATAAACTAAATAAAAAAATAAAGGGCATGTTTTTCTTTAAAATACGTACTTAATACCATATTATTATGGTTAAGAGCGCTGACCGTGGTATTACGTATGTTGTGTTTATCGGTAGACGTAACTAGGTTATACGTAAACGTTAATTTTGGTAAATTCTTGTACTTTAGTAACTGAAACTATACGAACATTATGAACACGGTAATAAAATAATATACCTGTAAGCACCGCGGCCCGATTAATACTGCGGTGACTTTGTTTGCACGTTTATAAGATAAACGTACCTATATTAATTTCCCAACGTAATACGTATGTAGGTATGTCGAGTCTGTGTATGCTAATGATTTCAGTTTTTCGTACAGTCGAGTTGGAAACCTACTTTTGCGTTTCAATCATGACTGTGAATAATTTTACAATGACAAAGTCGGTAGGTTATACCTTCTTTGTACACTGTACAGTATGTATATTTGTACCTGTGTATGTAAACCCTTTAAGACTTTACCCACAGCAAAATATTTAAATGCAGAGACTGAAGCGATAGCATTGCAAATGTACAAAGGTGAACTTCTGCCTTTAAGGGATCTCTTCTTTCGGGCGATTAAGAGATAATTAAGTTAGAGGGTAATTGCATAAGACAAAAGGTTTGTATACAACTTAATAGTACTATTATCTAGTAAAAGAATTGCATGTCCTCCACTCTGTGGTTATTCTTTATATTTATAAAAGAATAAGTATTTTTAGAGCCGTCGACTAATCAACGCTCTATCTTTTTATTATACCTACCCACACTTGTTGGTAGACACTTGAAATTTTTAGAGTAGGAATACGAATATATAAACTTAATTATACATATTTATATATCTAAGTAGATAGGAGTACATAAATTAAAAATACCCGAATTTACAATGTATAAGTACCTAAGTACAAGTGCATAATTAAAACTTTTGACTTGGACTGTACATAGTATATAAAATTGATATTCACGTGTTTTGTAATGGATATCATTTTTTTAATGAGTATTGATAACTTTATATCTAATCGTTCAAAAATTATCTATGATCCATTAAATTCTTTGATAATAGGTACATACCCTTTTTAGTACAAAGGCAAATTCGTAATAAGTAGATACCGATGTCAAGAAAGCAGCCTTTCAGTAGTTCCCAACGAGTTACCCACATGTCTTATTCATTATTTAATTGTAGGTCGTATTCCGACGAAAGTAGATCGAAGATTCAGTTTTCAAAATAATACTTATTAAGTATATAAATATTTTTTATTAAATTAGCTTTTAAACCTAAAAGGGGAATAATTTCTAATGCCTTCGCGGTTATTATACAATTTCATTCCAATCTAAAAGGGGAAATTTTAAAAAATATAGCGTGTTCTTTATTATGTTCCTTTTCTCTTTCTTATAGATACATAATTATTTAAATTAAATCGACTATTTCTTAATCACATTATGCCAAAACGACTGGACGAACTCGCAAATTTTCACTCGTTCGATTTGCAATTTTAATATAACTTTTTAAGATATAAAATTCAATAGCAGATATATATGTTTTTGATTTGTATGCAACGGCCATGAGCTATGAGGGCAGTGGGTCTAATTAGCACATTACCTTTGATTAGATAATTTAAAATGTTGATATTTTCATGAAACAACTTTAGACGGATTTAACTCGCGTATTTTATTTTATTTGCTGACGTTTCGGAGCCTTAGATTCCATAACCGTAGCACTACTGAGCTGACAATAGTCTTATGCTAAAGATAAAATAAAACACGCGAGTTAAAACTCTCTAAAATTGTTTCATTCCAATGTATAATAAACGCAAAGGCATCAGAAATTATTATAATGTTTATAGTTAATCTCAAATAGGGTTTCTGCTCGAGATTTCTCGAAGCGGGAATTCCCGGGAAATCTGGCCTTACTCGAGACGGGAAAAATGGCGTCGAGAAGTCGAGAAATCGCACATCAAAATAATCACGCGTCAATTTTAGATTAAAATGGCCTTCTGTAACACTTTTTCAATGCGTTCTCCTTCACGCTAGTTCCTTGGATTTGGCCAATCCCGATTTTGACTAGGTACCTACTTCCCCCGCTCGCCCCCCTTTAATTTATTGTAGGTTTTTGTTTAATGAAAAATATCAAGTTGATTATTTAAGATTTGCTGTGTTGCGAGATTAAGACTGAAAGACGATTTATTAGTTTGTTGCTAAACTTCCTAATTATTTTTCTTGATTATTTGGATACTATTTATATCTCCCAACAGTCGTAATACCCAAAGTAATAAATGGGTTGTATCTCTAATCATTAATATAAGATTATTAAGTGTTCAAAACATGTCAATATCTTATATATAAAATTCTCGTGTCACAATGTTCGTTCCCGTACTCCTCCAAAACGGCTTGACCGATTCTCATGAAATTTTGTGAGCATATTAGGTAGGTTTGATAATAGGCCAACATCTATTTTTCATACCCCTTGGTGATAAGGGTTGTCTACCCTTAACATTTTTCTTTAATTTTTTTGCCGGGCGGGACGAAGTCTGTCGGGACCGCTAGTAGGTATGTATAAACTCTTCTAGAACTACGCAGGGTTTACAGGGGAAGATGCAGAAGAAAATACAGTATTAGGTATATTATTTTAGTCTTTCAAGTCAAGGTTCTCATTTATGTATATTGTTACTAGCTTCTGCCCGCGACTTCGTCCGCGTGGAACTCGTCCTTTTTTGCAGGCGGTTAAAAAGTAGCCTATGTCCTTTCTGAAGCTCCAGACTTTCTTTGTACCAAATTTCATTTAAATCGGTCCAGTAGTTTTAGCGTGAAAGCGTAACAGACAGACAGACGGACAGACAGACAGAGTTACTTTCGCATTTATAATATATAGAGCAATAGAGCAAATAGAGCAATAGAGCAATAGAGCAAAAGCAACCAACCAAAACGACTAAAAATCACTATCTCAATTTAGTTATCTGCCTACTGCCTACCCCCTAAGAACGATGGCGTGATTATTTATAGCCTATGTCCATTTCTAGGTTATCATCTATTACCATACCAAATTTCATCAAAATCCGTTCAGCCGTTTAGGCGTGAAAGAGCAACAGACAGACAGACAGACAGACAGACAGACAGACAGACAGAGTTACTAACGCATTTATAATATTAGTAGGGATTAGTTTGATGATTATAATACAATGTTCAGTGCAATCTCAAATGCCAATTATTAAAAAAGCAATGTCATTAAGTTGATTATTTTTTTATTAAGTAGGTATGTCTAAGTATTATGTATGAGTCGCGAGTAGGCAGTAGTAGGTACATTTAGTTGGTGATCAAAAAATAGCGATGTTAATGAATTTTAAGTGTTTTTTTCGCCTTATATTCATGATTTGTAAATTTCTCGAGATCCCGGGAATTCCCGGGAATTTTTAGTCGAGAAATCTCGTGCCCCGAGAAAAAAAATAGGTCGAGAAATCAGAAACCCTAATCTCAAATGTCTGTCAAAAATAATTGTATGTACGAGTATGTATATATGAAACATAGGTTACATAATTAGTGTTAAAATAATAAGATACCTTTTTCCCAAAAGTTTGTTATTATCCAAGTGGAGCCTTAGAGTCAACGCAGATAAGGATATTAAAATTGGCGGTAACCTGATAAGCCAAGTTTACGACATAATTGGCTACCATGCGCCAATTACGAATTGCTGTGCAAATATTTTGAATATAGGTACCTATTATTCAACTAAGAGGACATATATTTTTATAGGTCTAGACCCGCGGCTGCGTATCAAGCCAAAGTTCAAGCTAACTTACAACTTTAGAATAGAAATCGTGGAGGCTATATATAATATAATTCGTACCTATACCTATTTAATTTATGAGAACTAGCCAAGTTAGAACTTAGGCTTCAATATATTAAAATACTATTTTAAGAAGGGATGATTTTTATAGTTCCTAAAAAATATTTTATGTTCTAATAAAAAATACATTTCAGGACTAACCATTATATTTGGCACCCATTTAGATATCAATTTTGTCGTTGAACTGTCTCGATGTCGTTGGCTGTCATTTCACATTTATGTTTTGATAGGTTTTTTTATATCTAAGTACTCACCCAAAGTATCCTTTTAGTCTTCTTCATTTTGTAAACTAGCGATCAGTTGACACTTTCTGGAAGTACTTAGGTACTTACTTAAAGATAATAAAAAAAATATGACAAATATTGTAAAAAAAATACCAAAGACTACTTTGAACTACCTAAGTTGACTTCATAAAATATTTAATGTCGTGTACGACTGCTATCCACAGCGTCTGACACGAAACTAACAACTTTCAACATTAAGGTAACAGAATTTTTCCTTTTCAATGTTCTATGTGATAATTCAATGAAATGCAACACGTTTTAAACACTTGTGTATACTTATGTGCCGTAGAGGTGATATACTAATTATAATTATGATTTATTAATAACTTCAGATGCCGTCGCGATTATTATACATTGGAATGAAACAACTACCTACGTATAAACGGATTTAACTCGCGTATTTTATTTTATTGGCTGACGTTTCGGAACCTTTAGTTTCCATAATCGTAGCACGACTGAGCTGACAATAGTCTTATGCTAAAGTGACTTTTCCGATGTCAGCCAATAAAATAAAATACCTACGCGAGTTAAATCCGTTTATAGTCGTTTCTTTCCTATATTATAATTGTGGCGGCTCTGTGGAAATGCACGATTAAAATAATTAGGATTGATTACTTTTTTTACATATGTACAACTAAGGTATACTTATCTACATAGATAAAATTAGCAAAGTCTGTATTTAGTCCTTCATTTAACAAATCTTATTCAAAATCTCTGTTTGTACAAATAAACATTTTGTATACAGGTAGGTACATTTATATATTTTTCAGTTTTCTTAGATTTCGAACAAGACACAACCTTGCATTTCCAGGTTATTTTGTGACTTACCTTATAATTAGGGATGTAGCATACCTTACATTTACGAGAGGTCGTTATATATTCCTACGTCATATTCTGGTAAACACCGAACTGAAGTAATAGGTGATAATAATATATATAGGTACCTACTATATTTCTATTATTTAATTATATCCCTGTCCCTGTATCTATATGGACCTGTTAGTCTTGTACTCAGGACTACGAACCAAGAATAGCGGATTCGAATTCTGTTAAAGACAGATATCAGCGAGATGAATACATCACAGCATCTGTACCAGAGTCCTGGATGTTTTATCTATATATATATGTATGTTTATTCGTTGTCTGATACGCATAGTACAAGCTTTACCACTACATTTACTTACTTTTTACATGATTAATATCATTATATAGCCACCCACCTTTATTGTTTAGGAGAGAGACAATACGTATTTTGCAGACCACTAAAAGAATTAAAATTCTGATATATTGTCAAAAAAATACCATAACATTATTCACGTCATTCGTCATCGCCACATTTGTTATTCACGCTAGATCATTGTTTATTCATAGGATGATAACATGACCAATCAACCAAAATTAAAAGATGTTTCTGCAGTAAGTAAGTGTTATCTATCTAATTTAAATAAGAATTACAAACTTTGTAAGGCAGTTCATTACAGTCAAATTAACCATAGCGGTATGCAATCAGAATTATTTTTTCCTCATCGAAATAGCAATGTGGCCTCAAACGACAGAAGGGCTTTTTGTCAGTCTCGAAACAGAATAAGACGACGCGCGTTCTTTCCGCGAATTCCTAATTGCAGGTACCAATCACTTTTTGGAGCAAATTTCAGAAATTGCATGTCTTGCACGTGACGCTTGCATGCCTTAAGGGTACTTAAAGAATGTTTTTTTCTTGCTAACTTTGGTCGAATGAAGACGTAATTGGGGATATATCTACTGACTGGAAAAAATATGTAGGTAAGTATATAATATTTTGATCATTTTGCTATTACAAATGCAGAAGTACCGAAGCTTGGTTTGTTTTTGTTTTCACACCTAAACCACTAAATCGGTTTTGTTGAATTTCGGTGCATAGATAGACGTGAGCTTGGAAAAGAACATACCTATATTATCTCGAACATAAAATGCTTCGCAGCGTAATAAGGGCTAAATGACTCCAAAATAAAAATAAAAAATACACATTTTGCTAACATTATTTATTTATCTGCACTTTACAACGAAATATAGCTATAAATACATTAATAATTCATACTATAGAGGGAATGTAACAACGCACAGCACACTAACAAACGATTCTTAACAACTACCGTGAAAACATATTAAATAATAACCATTGAAAATATATCGAATTCATTTGACATGCAAATATAATAGTCTCCACATAACAAGTTTGACAACATTTTAGTCCGATGTCAAAAGGACCATAAAATATTTTTATTTCCAGATATCATTAGGACTCAAAAGGGATTCAAATTAGGATACAATTTTGTTCCGTGAAGGTCATACTAATTATAGCAAAGATCCAAAACAAATCGATACTTATTTTATAATAATAATAAATTAAATTAATTATTGTATATTTTTATATGGATACGCTTCATTGTTGAGTTATAAACAGTCCAAACGAGTACATTTTGATAGATTGGTACGACGCCGTCTACTTTATTTCCCTTATGTGATTGCTTATATGAGCAATATGTTGTCTTCAATGAAAATAATTAAATATCGCTGCTTTTCTGGAATAGTGTCACAACTCGAAATGTGTCACGATTCTGAATTTAAATTTATATGTGACGGTTCACAATCTTAAATGGAGTAACAAATTATTTCGAGTTGTGACACTATTCTAGAAAAGCAGCGAATATGAAGAAAGTAACTATATGTAATTAATATGATAATGAATAACCACCCAGGATGAATAAGCCAGCGCGTCAGTTGACATTGACAAAATTTGATGCAATCCTAATTCGAGCATAGCTCAGGTTCCAACTAAAAAAATATTAATAGAAATCTTCATAAATAATTGGGAAATAATAATTAAAATCAAAACATCATAAAAAAACATCAGAATAATAACGGCGTCGCAAATGCTCGAATATCGCTTATTACTTAGTCGCTCTAGTTTTCTTTAAATCGACAATTATAAAGTTATCGATTTAAACCGGCTTTTAAGTATACTTTTTATAAGTACGAATTATTAAAATGTTAATTAAGTACCTACTTGATATCTACATTATATGCAGTCGTGAAAAAATTACTGAGTTCTAAATGTAAGACTACATCTTCATCTTTTTAAAGGTTATTATTAACATAAACTATTTTTCAGAAATATAATTAAGGTAAAGAAAAAAATACGTAATACAATAATTGATATGAATTGTATTGCTTCAGTTAAAGATATAATTTTATTATTGCAATTATAACTCATTGAATAAAATCAAAACGTTAGTATTTTACCTAAATAACGTTTTAAAAACTCTTCTGCGGAATGTTTCATTATAGATATATTTTTAAGATATCACATTTTCAAAAAACTTAATAATTCACCTTTTATTGATTGTGAAAATCATAAATTTCAATTGCAACAATCGTATTGTGAGACAATATTAGTTAGATTACATTTTAACCCATGATCATAGAATTTGTTCGGAACTTGCGAATTCTTTTAGAAAATAATAAATATCTGTTTTATAATATAATTTGACATTGGAAATTTTACTACACATTTAATATAAATAACAGGGAAGTATTGAGCACCTAATTAGTAATAGAATCTTTAATAATATCAACACATTTAAATACTATAATTTTTCTAAGAACTTTTAATACATTTAGTACCTTGAAGCATGATTATTGATTTCTTTTTGTTCAACAAAGTATTTCTGATTGGAATGAAACAACTATTAACGGATTTAACTCGCGTATTTAATAAAATAAAAATACGCGAGTTAAATCCGTAATAGTTGTTTCATTCCAATGTGTAATAACCGCGAAGGCATCAGAAATTATTAAAGTATTTCTGAGTTAATCGCGTACAGTCAGCATCAAATGCATTGTAGCGGTCAAGGCGGTTATAGCCAATAGAGTCACAGTAGAACTACATACAGTGATCCGACACAAATGACGTCGACATACGATAGATTTTCTACGAGTTGACCCGAACTAACAAATCTTTGTGTATAGTTCGGGTTGTTGCCTTCCCCGTCTGGTCCCGCCCTGCACGATTGACCTGTCAAGACTCTGTCGCCAGGTGACAGTAGAGTAACTCAGCTGTGATAGTATACCTATTAAAACAACAGTTTGACAACACTGCGATGTATTTGATGTTGGCTGTATATATGTTTCAGAGAATACCAAATGCACGTTGCATTTTCTATGCAGTATGTTGAGCTTACCAAAAATTACATAGTTAGTGGTACCTTTATATTATAAATTTCACTAGGTACATATTTAAATTTATTATTCCTTTGTTTATATCAAAAGGAATTTAAGGAATCGCCTCGATTTCTACCTCTCTGTCTGTTTTTCAGACTTTTTTAATATACTATACATATGAAATTTCAAAAACAATTTAGGATCACATATATAATAGTCGATGTAAATTAAATAATAATATAAATTAATAAATTACTGTAAATAATAATATTACAAATTAATTCATATAAATCTATTAAGTACCAAATAAAATACTGGTCGTAATTTCACTACAAAAATATGTTTTTGCACACTAGTTCAATATAGCAGTATAAATGTGTATTAAATATGATTTTATTATGTTGCCGTGTGTTCAAGCACCTAGCATTATGGTAACATTTTATTTAACGCTAATATTATATTAAATAGGATGAAGCATTTTAGTATATTTTTGAAAAAGTCAGTATTTAATTACAAAAACTAATTAGGTATATATGTCGAACACTGTTTGACGATGACGTTGAAATTATAAAAAAATGCTTCATATAAATATCTCTATGTCATTTATTTGTCTATTGTTAAAAGGGTTTCTCAACCACGACCCAATTTCAAGGGACTCGAACTAAAAACGATGCGATAAGAAAACTGAAACACACCTCAGGTCTTAAGTCTTTTAGACGACTCGTTTTCAGAGTAAGTCCGCCCTGAAATAATCTACACATACTTTCTAATTAGCTTCATTTTCACTTAATTTAACTTCTATATAAAGGCATGTCGAAATACTTTATAAATATTAATATGATTGCATCGTGTGGTACATGCTATGTATGTATATTTTGTATGCGGTTATAATATCATATATAAGTTCGATCTTAATCCTAAATTTAGACTAAAACAAATTTAACATAAAAAATATTTAAGTAATTGTATAATATAAATAAAAGTAAAAATTATAACAATGAACATATAAAAAAATGTACAAGAGTATAAAATGGGAATGCATTTGTTTCTAATAGGAATTAACATGATTATTTCGTTGATAAACATAGGAGGTACTTATCGCAATTTTATGTGTAAATAGCTGACCAGAGGAGCGAGCATGAGAGTCTATCTCTGTCGCTCTTTTACTGATTACAGGGGTATGACAGTGACGGATGTTTCATTCTTATGTGCTAAGCGAGCTGAGAGGATACAACGAAGGCTTTCATCGAACAACATAAGGGGCCATCCATTAATCACGTGAGGCTTGAAAGGGGGTGGAGGGGTTTAACAAAAATCACGAAATGTCACGAGTATACGTGTATTTAAGATAATATTCTATAAAAATTAAGATTTTTTTTAGATACTAACAATACACGTGATGTTGGGTGGCGGATAGGGGGGTAGTCTTAAACCTCACCATGTATCACCAAGGGTGGGGGGGGGGGGGTTTAAAAAAGATCACGTGATTAATGAACGGCCCCTAACATGTCTATGTCGCTCTTATAGTCACTGCAAGAGTAAGACAGTGATATATGATTTCCCGAGCGATAAAAACTTTACATGCGTTCAAGCAGATTTTTTACTTTTTAGTCGACATTGTCTATACTCTGTTTTTTTGCATTAAAATGATCTCTACAAGGTTATTTATACAACAAGATTAAAGATCTAGACTGTGATATCATTCTTAAGTATTAAAACCTCTTTTTCAGTCAGCCATCTCACACCAATCCGAATTTAAACTAAATTAGGAATAAAAAATCAATTTAAATAATCTAAGTAACATCATTATCTCTAAACGCTAATTAAGTAAATATCTTTATATCTTCTTACACTTGTCACGCCATATTAGTTTTGCTAGTATAATTTGGTCTACTTTAAAGAAATTTATTTTGAACACATGAATATTGTAGATATAATATGGCTAATTCGTTTTTTTTTGTTTATTGAAAATAATGGCACCAAAGTTGTAATTTCAGTATAAATGGCAAAATTAAATTTATAGGAACCAAATATTTTTTTTGACACAATAAAATCAATTAAATTATCATTACACACGTCGTTACGACGCTTTCCAATATTAATTATATTATTATGTAAGAATATTATCGTATTTACTGTAAAATTTTAAATTAAAGTCATTTCTTTAAGATTATCCATAAACAATCCTCATTATCTTTACAAAACATTTGGAAAAATCATAATCAATATAAGAAAAAAAATATAAATAGTAAAATTCCAAGCTCGTAACTGATTGGACTTCACGATGCTAGCAAATACATATTATGCTATACAAACTTTTCTAAAATCATAAATTAAAAAATATTTCAATGGACGCCTACAGTCTACACGCATAATAAATATTTAACAAAAAATACTAATTATAAATAATGGTAAAATCATTTACATGTATATCTAGGTAGGAAGTACTAAGCTAAATTTAAATATCTTAATGGCTGAAACAAAATCGACACTTGCAACCGTGATATCAAACACTGCGCAATCAATATAGCAAATGTAAAAACTACCTTGTTTCCTTGATACATAAATTTCAGTTTCGAATACCAATAACGTATTTGTCCCGTGCAAAATCCAGAAGCTTTGTACCTACTGATAAAATTTCATACAAACTGCACGTTATATTGATGTTTGTTGGTGAAATGTGATAAGTATATGAGTGAATACCGGTTGTGTTTATATCTTGGTCAGCAGGCCCTCGAGGCCGAGAACTTCTGGCAGTTCGATATCCTCCAGCCTGATAGAGGACGGGTTGAACGGGAACTGCACCGAGAATATCATCTTCGAGTCCATCAGGAGGTTTTGCTGCGAATAAAACATATAATTATTACTTAATAATAATCACACTTAATAATTAAACTTGAAAAGCAGTGTAATCGCATTCAATATAAATCAAAACAAGTTTTCTTTATTACTTTTCGTAAACCTGCAGTAGACTTCTTAATATAATAAATAAGCAAGGTTTTTTTTAAAACAAAACCTGGCCAAACCTATAGACGTTGTTCTACCCTACTTTATGACCTACCCACAATACATACAAAATTTAAAGATTTACATACAAAATTTGTGCTAACAACACCTTTTTTTTTTGGTACAAAAATCATTATCATTAAAATTAATGGTATTAAAGCCTAGATATCGATTAAATTTCGTTTCATAAACCCTAGTAAATATATCAATATATTCTCACCGGCTCCTTGTCGGCTTGCGGGCCAGCTTTCTCCTGCATCTTCTTCTGTATCTCGTGGATGAACTCGCGCGTCACCTTCACCTCGTAGTCCTCCGCCGGAGTGTACATGTTCAATATCTGTACAACAATGCAATTATAACTAACTAACTTTCACAACAGACACGTGCAGTAAAGATCGCCTATATACATAAGCGACGTAGATGCTTCATAAACATATATTTTGACACTGTGCCTACCTATAATTATGTCCAACTAAATCACTGTAAAACTATTTGCAAGATTTCTAGCAGATAAAAACTATATTTAAAATTCAAATGGTAAATATTTTTTTAAGTAAAAGAAGATACAGGATAAAATTACACAAAAAATAAACGGGTTACTTAAAAATATTCAAAGTTAAAAAAATAGTAATGTTTAATATTTCTTTACTAGTTTTTGTCCGCGACTCCGTCCGCGTGGAATTAGTAATTACAACATTTTAAACAACCCAATTAAAAGTAGCCTATGTCCTTTCTCAGGCGTAAAAGCGAGACAGACAGATAGAGTTACTATCGCATTTATAAAATTAGTTATAGGATCTACCTATTAGAAAATCGCAACTTACTTGAAATGTAAACTTACTCGAGACCAACTTGGACATTTTAAACCGGGACATAAAAAAATAAGCAAAACACGCAAACAAAAGAAATACAACATTTGATAATACAAAACAGTGTATATATATATATATATATATATATATACATATATATGACATTTAGGCAGTGGTAGCCATACCTTGCAGACTTGCATGGCGGTGAGGTTGGCGCACATGTCGACGGTGCTGTGCACATCCGCCATGGACTTGCGCGCCTGCAGCAGCTGCACCGCCTGCGTGATCGGCTTCAGCACGCCCAGGATCTCCTCCACCTGCAGACGAACAGATATTACAGCAACATGGATATATACGCACGCACGTCTCATCGTCAATATACACGACATAATATAGCTCTAAAGATAATCGAATATATATAATAAACTAGCTTCTGCCCGCGACTTCGTCCGCGTGGAACTCCTCTTATTTTGCAGTCGGTTAAAAAGTAGCCTATGTCCTTTCTCAGGCTACAAACTTTCTTTGTACCAAATTTCATTTACATCGGTCCAGTAGTTTTAGCGTGAAAGCGTAACAGACAGACAGACAGACAGACAGACAGAGTTACTTTCGCATTTATAATATTAGTAGGGATAAAATGCACACCTTTGCCGATATAACATTAATTAATATAAAATTTTACCTTCCAATAAAATTGTTATTATGTTTCCAATATGTCCGAAGTCTTATAGGAGTCACGTCACCTCGTTCGGCCACAAGGCACTAGATGTCGCTAGTTCCGTGTCGTTTCCCGCGCATATTTCCCACCTATTTCACAAACCTGCTTCCGTTAGGAGCTGTCGTCGAACAAGCCGCCATATTATTAAGCCATTATTGCAAGCAAGGTGAGAATTGTATCACCAGGAAGGCATTGCCGAGACTTCGGACATATTGGAAACATAATAACAATTTTATTGGAAGGTAAAATTTTATATTATGTGTTCCGTTATATGTCCGAAGTCTTATAGGAGACTTGTTTATTATCTCCTGGTGGCTTGATCGATGTAAGGACGCAATAATGTTGTTATTCAAGGAAAGAAAAACGGTAAAATAATGAAAACATGAGATTTTTCATAAATTGGACAGCAGAGCAAGTATGTTACCTACTTGTAAAAAGTACATAAGATGAACTGAGGGCAGTGCTCAGTTCTCAGAGATGTGTATTTATTAGATAACCAGCTTTAAATCGGCATACTATAGGTCTATCAACATAAACTTTAATACGTGATAGAGAAAAAACATATTCTAAACATAATATATAGCTGCATTAATTTCTTAATTACATATTGTATTTAGTAACAATATGAGCCGCTTTACAATAAAGATAAAATGCGGTACCAAAAAGCTAACTAGCGTTAACGGATTACATGACGTATTATGTTGAATCGTTAGTATTATCAGCATGAGCAGAATTAGAGGATATGATATACCGCAATAAAATCATAAACAATATAGACAGACCCCAGAGCGGTGGGAGTAATATAAATTACAGACTCTGTAGAAAACGGTTACGAGTAAACAGTACCTACCATTGGCTCTGAAATATAAGCGCAATAAGGATTTGATCTTACCGGTACTTGCGATAGGTAGACTCGTAATGCCAATCGGAGTTCTCAAAATATGATTAATAAATTGATTAATAAATATCTTCCATACCAGTTTAAAAACTTAACGGCCAACCGAAAGCTACATGAGACAGCACGAACACCAGCCTCGGCGAGAAGCCGTTTCATCCAGCCTCCGATCATGGTCGAATTGGCAGACTGCGAAGGCATTCAGAGTCAGTTATAGAGCCGAATTCCGGATACAAGGTTACCTATAGAATGATCGTTGTCAACGAACCAATCGAGATAGAGTTTAACAGAGCTGTGGACTCACGTTTCGATGACAGCAAAAGAAGATCCGCTGTCCTTCTGGAAATATCGTACAAGGTACTGCCAACAAAGGTTTCTTTTCAGAATTTAATCAGCATTCTCGCATATAAAACTTGCTGTTTTGGAGGTAAAGGTATCGCTACCGTTGTAACATAACATGTCTGGCTGTACTGTTAGATGAACTTTTTACATTTGAGAAGAGCTCACAAATTGAAGCGATAATCGTTTTGTGAACAAGACCTATTCTAAAAGCTAACTTATTACCGCACCTGCAAATTGCGTAGGTATCATCGTGGCCTGTTCAGGGTTAGGTATTTGCTAAGAAATATCGTTCTAAGAGCACTAACCTGATCAAATGAAGGTCGCCACCAGAGCTCTAGGAGGGCCTTCTTATTTGGAGAGCAATCGCTCGTCAGAGTCTCTCCCGACATGAGATAAGCCCTTACCTTCAGGTCCTGAACTCGTTGCAGCGGGAGTAGCCCGTTGTTTACCATCAAGAAATGCGGGCCGTCGCGGCGCCGCCAGCGAGGTCCACAGGACCGTCGCGGCGACTCCGTCAGCGAGGTCCGCAGGACCGTCGCGGAGACTCCGTCAGCGAGGTCCTCAGGACCGTCGCGGTGACTCCGCCAGCGAGGTCCGCAGGACCGTAGCGACGACTCCGCCAGCGAGGTCCGTAGGACCGTCGCGGCGACCATGTCAGCGAGGTCCGCAGGACCGTCGTGGTGACTCCGCCAGCGAGGTCCGCAGGACCGTCGCGGCGACCATGCCAGCGAGGTCCGCAGGACCGTCGTGGTGACTCCGCCAGCGAGGTCCGTAGGACCGTCGCGGCGACCATGTAAGCGAGGTCCGCAGGACCGTCGCGGCAACTCCGTCAGCGAGGTCCGTAGGACCGTCGCGGCAACTCCGTCAGCGAGGTCCGTAGGACCGTCGCGGCGACCATGTAAGCGAGGTCCGCAGGACCGTCGCGGCAACTCCGTCAGCGAGGTCCGTAGGACCGTCGCGGCAACTCCGTCAGCGAGGTCCGTAGGACCGTCGCGGCGACCATGTAAGCGAGGTCCGCAGGACCGTCGCGGCAACTCCGTCAGCGAGGTCCGTAGGACCGTCGCGGCAACTCCGTCAGCGAGGTCCGCAGGACCGTCGCGGCGACCATGTCAGCGAGGTCCTCAGGACCGTCTCGGTAACTCCGTCAGCGAGATCCGCAAGAATGTCGCGGTCACTCCGCCAGCGAGGTCCGCAGGCCTATTCCGGTGTCCACCAGCTTAGTCTGCGGGCCCGTCGCGATGTCCACCTATAGATACAGACCGAAGGTTCCGAGGGGGCGCGTCACTGCTCGGGCTCTCGGGTCCGGCTACCAGCGGGGTCGCTCCCACTCCGGCACAACGATGATGAACAGGCCGGAGGCAGTGTTCAGGTGCCGAAGGAGACACGGTATGAGACCTGGGGGTGAAAACGCCGGAACTAGGCCCTGCAGTCAGCGATTGCCGAACGCATCTTGAGATGGCGTTCGGGACTAGCGAATCTCAAACGACAACCAGCAAATTTCGGGTGAGTGTAAAAAGTGAGGCGTTATGTCATTCAAAATCAAAAATATATTTATTCGACTTAGGCTTTTACAAGCTATTACGAAGGTCATAAGATATCATAGTTTCCGAAAAAAAAACTTCACTTGAAAAGAAACGGCAAGAAACTCAATGATGAGACATACTCCGGCACAACGTAAGCGGTCTGCTAGACGTACAGGTCAATCGCAGAAGAGCCCCAGTGCCGAAACAGGTAGCTGCAATCGGCAGGCGGCATGCGGCAGGTGGCAGACAGCAGACGACAAGCGACAGGCAGCAAGAGGCAGATGGCAAGCGGGTGTAGCAAAGGGGATGCAGACACTTAGAAAAAATCGAGGTCAATCTTTTATGGAGCTCGGATTTCTGTCTGTCGACCGGGTAACCCGTTAGGTATGACGGCGAGCGAAAAGAGGGTTAGGTTAGGTTAGAACTGCGACCCTACAGCGTGCGAGCCGAGCGAGCGAAGCGAGCGTGCCGCGGCAGCGGCCGGCGAAGCACCAGAAAAAAAAAATATTTAAAATTTTCGATAAGCTCTGATCGGAGGCATCGGTCACGATGTGGGTTGGCTCTTTTACCTCTAGGTTTATCGGGATCGCTCGCACGACTAGAACAGTTTGCAGTGCCTCTGCTGTGCTATCTCTACAGTCTATTTCGAGGAACGGTGAAAGAAGCAAAATTATGATACTAATGACGCACAGTTCAAACCTGAAATAAAGCTTAAAACTAGAGTTAATACTTAAAACTAAATATACTATGTGCCTTTCGATCCAGTCTCACGCAAACAAAGATGACCTGGGAGAATTTCGAAGCAACAATCGAATCGGCTTACGTTTCAAATAAACTTGGTTTTGCACCGTATGTCCCATGTGATCCCCAAGGTAGAAGTTTATGTTCCACTCGAGATCGATTAAGAGCTTCGATGCAAACTACCTACGTGCTAAGCCAACATTAATTTAGACTGATGTATCAACAAAAAAGAATAAGGTTGTTTTGATTTGTTGGGCGTCAAAAATCGACCACGACATCCTTTCGTGGTCGATTTTCGACCGGTGTAAAAAAGACTTTTTGTAAAGAAACGGACAAACCCGACGGGTTGAATAAATATTCTGCAGACTATAGAACTTCTATATCTTCCGAATACTTTATCATTAATTGGTTACACAAAGAAGACGCGAAAGATCAACATCAGTTTTACCGATCCAATTTTAATGCCTATATAAGATAATAAGATTATAAGATAGCTTATAGATAGATAATAAGATAGCTTTAGGGCAAGAAGGCAATACACAAAGAAACAATACGTTCAATGCGATAATAGCCCGGAAACGCATTCTTTTCAGAAACCAACCCGGACGGTTCCATTTATTTATCATTTCATTTAAGGGGTTGATAGATACTAATTTTAGTAACGCATTAGGTTACGAAACTGAAATATGGCAGTAACCTTCAAAGAAACTATTTCGTCGATAACATGTTATATAGAATGCAATAAATGAATAGAATTGGACTGAGACTACAGAGGCAGCGATATCGTCCCGCTCACATATCATTAACGGGGACACGTGGTACGAAATCGGGCAAACAACTTGAAGAACGCGTGGCGATGACGTCGACACGCGACAGCCCTCGGGCACATAGTCGCGACCAACGTGGATCGACGTCGACACGCGACACGGACAGGCTAACCGCAAGCGTTCACATAGTGGGGACGACACGTGGTGCGGACACGAACGCGGCCTGAAGGGCACATATACGCGACCAGACGTGGTTCGACCGACACGACGTACGGACAAGGGAACGCGGGCACAAATTTTAAGCCACAACGGCACGCGGGCACATAGCCTCGACGACACGCGGGCACATAACCACTACAACACGCGGGCGCATAGCCACGACGACACGCGGACACAGCCATAACGACACGCGGGTCGGACGGCGCACGTAGTCCAGACATGGACACATAACCGCGTCGACACGTGGCTCTCGCCGGCGCCGGCGGCTTTGCGGTGGTGCGCGCGGCGGACGCGGCGGAGTCGCGCGAAACCCGCCCGGTATGCCGTCACTCAAAATATTGTATAGCTGACTTACCAGCTGCCGTTGGTGAAACTCAAACCTCTGCTCGATGTTGCTCGTGGACCCGAAGCGGTGCGATCGGTGCAGTTGACGCCACGGCAGCCACGTGGCTCGTGGCGCAATCTACGCAGCCACCACGCCGCTCGTGGCGCAATCCGCGCAGCCTACGCCGCATCTGCCACGTGGTTTGTGGCGCAATTTACGCGGCCGCCACGTGGCTCGTGGCGCATTCCACACGGCCGCCAAGCAGCGGCGGCGCCGAAGACGCGGTGCGCCTGACGCCGCCCGCCGCGGCTCCGGCTGCGAGAGCGGGAGCGGCGGCGGCGGCGGCGGCGGCGGCGCCAACACCGGTTGTGAGAGCGTTCCTCGTCCGAGAAACTGAAGGAGAGACTGCGCGCTCTGCGCAAGTCCCCCGTAGTCGCACTACCTCCGCCGGCGCGAGAAAACACGTGTTATTCATGAAAAAACAAATAACCACACGGAACACTTTAAACAAAAAACCAACTTTCTACTTACCATCTCGAAAGATCGGAAAAAAAATACAATATTTTTTATTAAACTATTGAAGGTACTTAAAGAGAAATCTTTTCAGAATAGATTCTAAGTACGGTGCTTTAAAACGTTATTAAAGTTAAGAACACAACGTTCAGCGATAAATTCTACTTACCAGAATTTAAATAATTTAAATTTAAATTTAAATTACTTATAAAAATTTCATGTTGAAATTTTTAGCGACTTACGAACCTTGCGCACAGCTCAGAGAGCGACGCAATAATGGCTTAATAATATGGCGGCTTGTTCGACGACAGCTCCTAACGGAAGCAGGTTTGTGAAATAGGTGGGAAATAT
The DNA here is from genome assembly GCA_038024825.1 of Polylopha cassiicola. Lineage (NCBI taxonomy): Eukaryota > Metazoa > Arthropoda > Insecta > Lepidoptera > Tortricidae > Polylopha > Polylopha cassiicola. Next base: position 4,372,831 of record CP149044.1, on the reverse strand, counting down.
GCGCGGGAAACGACACGGAACTAGCGACATCTAGTGCCTTGTGGCCGAACGAGGTGACGTGACTCCTATAAGACTTCGGACATATAACGGAACACATAATATGATTTTTTTTTAACTTATTTCTCTTTAACCGTTCGACTGACTTTGTTTTTAATGGGTCCCTAGATGGACTCTGCAGGTCGTGCTATAAATGGGTTCAGAGGATAAATCCACTTCTATCAGGCTTGCTAGCATTTCATTGCAAAGGCTTATTAACAATATGTTATCGGTGTGTTACTTACGCTCTTCTGTCCGTATTCGGCGAGTTGCTCCTTGATCCAGGTCTCGAGGTGCGAGATGTTGTACCGGATCTGCAGGCCCTTCGCCCAGCAGCACAGGTCCTTGCGCAGCAGCAGCTGGTTCAGACTGTACGCGCAGATGTAGTAGAACAACTGCAAAACACATACAAAATGTTTTAGATTTTCGCTAAATATTCAGGATATTGTTAATCATTTTGTACATAATCATTAGGTCTAATAACATATCATTAGGTCTTATTCGAAATGGTCACTGCTATTTCGACGATATATTTAACTAAAAATTAAAGCGTGTTTGTGTACACAAATTTGACATTTGGTTTAATAAATTATGGGTATTGTCTACGAATGCTAAATTAGAACTTTTAGTTATGTAAATAAGAAGTTTAAATATAATTATTATACAGACATATATTAGAATTTTAGATTATTATAGAGTACTTATTAGAACAGTGACGGGATCTGAAAATACATTTCAAATCAATCGAAGTAATCGAATTTACTTCTAAATCACACTACAGGCAACATTAAGAGTTTAAAATGACCTGTTTAAATATCATGACGCGGAGGCTGGGGTCGACGGCGTACATCTGCAGGTGCTCGTGCGTGGCGCTGAGCTCCTGCTTGAGGCGCGCGGGCCCGGCGCCGGGCGGCGACGGCTGCGCGCGGCTCGGCCCCGACAGGCCCGACAGGCCCGATATCTCCTCGTACTCCAGGATCGCGCCCACTATCAGCCGCTCCACTTGCCGCTCCAGCAGGTTGATCACGCCTGGTGACGATCACGTCTATTAATAACCGACTTCCGATACGAATCTTCCCATACCTTTCGGTATGTAAGATCTATAGGCCACTTTACTGTACTTTTTTATCGACTAAAACATAATATCATAAGTAGTATATATATTATAAAATGGTATAATTTCTGATGCCTTCGCGGTTATTATACATTGGAATGAAACAACTTTAACGGATTTAACTCGCGTATTTATTTTTATTGGCTGACGTTTCGGAGCCTTTACAGATTCCATAATCGTAGCACGACTGAGCTGACAATAGTCTTATGCTAAAGTTATAAAATGTTGATTATGAATACGTAAATCAGCATATGGCAAGAAACCAACTTTGTCTAATTCGTTGCTGCGTAATATAAAACGATATAAATCGCCATACTTTTTCATATTTATTCCACTGATAAAGTGCTGATGATAATTTTACATATTTCTTTTTTTTCCAATATCATGAAATCGAGTTAGTGGGACAATAGTGCCTTACTACATTGTGTATAAATCGCTGCTTCTCTGGAATAGTGTCACAACTCGAAATGTGTTACCATTCTGAATTGAAATTTATATGTGACGGTTCACAGTCTTAAATGAAGTAACAAATTATTTCGAGTTGTGACACTATTCTAGAAAAGCAGCGAAATATACGCGATTTTTTCATTAGGCACCGTCTAAAATGAACATAAAATGATATGATATAGCAGCGTAACATTGAATGACCCGATACAGGAACACATCTCTAGCGGCTATTCCAATTTATACCGTTATAATTCGAGTTCAACAAAAAATGCATGTAATATGATTGAATGTGGTTGACGTGTCGTTACCCTGGTATATCCAGACGGCGGTGTCGCTGAGCACCTGCCGGTACTCGGACAGGTCGAACACGCGCAGGCACTGCTGGTTCTGGCGCGGCGTGTTGTTCGCCTGGTACACCGCGTCGCCGCTGTACTGCCGCAGATTGTTCAGCAGCCTGCAGTAGTACATAGAAATAGATTGTTCATTATTAGGTATACATAGTAGAGATGCCACGAATATTCGACCAATTCGACCACTTTTCTTGGTATATCATTTTAAATAATATTTTATGAGTTGGTGAATACCAACTATATATTTAACCGAGTACCGAATGGTACTCGGTTAAATATAGATTACATGTATTCATTACCAAATTACATTACTTTAGTCAGTAAAATTGATCAGTGGTAAGTAGTAATGGCTAAAAATAAGCTTTTCAGCATTTACTGGTAGCAAAAAAAATGCGCTATTAAAACACGCTAGGATAGGGACCCTATATAAACCACTTTTCTTAGAATTATATATCGCACACCTAGATCTAAAGGGAGCTAACTCAAAAATCTGAAGATTTTAATTAAACACACGCTAAAAAAAGGTACCGATTCCTTACAACAATTTCGCCTCTCCCGAAAAAGTTACTTTTTTTGAGTTAGCTCCCTTTAGATCTAGGGGTGCGAAATGTTACTGCTGCTCATTATTAATAGAAACAAATAGAATATATTCAATTAAAAAAACATATAACTAAATACTATTGTTTACGTAAATATGGGGGGAGGAGGTAAGATCTTTGCTTACTTTTGCTGACAAGGGGGACGCGGGGGTAAATAATTATAATAAATCTGCTCACGTAATACATGAACGGCCCCTAATATGTGAGAGAAACCGACCTGAGCATGTTGGCGAGCCAGAGCGCGTTGTACTCGACGCTGTCGGCTCGCTTCTTGAGCGTCTTCTTGACGGCCGTGCGGACCGCCTTCATCAGCTGATGCATCTTAGGCTCGTCGTCCACGTGGTCCATGTGCCGCAGCATCATGAACATTATGTACGCGGGGAGGCCGGGGAGCAGTGACACCGCCGTGCGAGGCTTCAAATCTGGAACGATTTATAAAATACTTATCCGTAATATTATAGATGCGAAAGTTAGCTGCGCCGTATCTATTACGCTTTCACGTGTGGACAACTGAATTTTGAAATCTGGTGCGGGGATAGAGTTCCGTGAAGGACATAAGTACATAGGTTAGTTTTTATCCAGAAAAGCGTCAATTAAAGAACTTGAAGTTTGTATGAGGAATCAATATCCGCTGAACTGATTTCGATGAAATATGGCGTGGTAAAACTGGAGATAGTATACGTCAAGTAGAAGAATATTCGAAAGTATTTAGTGTTCGAATTTACCATATAAGTTAGATAAAATATGAACCCGAAGTACTAATTTTACGCAGCCGAAGATTGTAAAGTTTCATCAAAATCCATACAGTACTTTTTGCGTGAGAGAGTAACGAACTTACTTACATCCACACATGCTTACAAACTTTCGCGTTTATAATATTAGTAGTATGTGTAAAACCGCACCTGTGATCAGTTTCTTGATGATCTTGCCCTCGTCCTGCAGCTTGTACTCGAACATGCCGAGGTACTCGCGCTCCTTCTTGCGCGTCACCGGCGCGATCTCCGGCGCCAGCGTCGCGTTCATTGTCACTGCAGTGTCTGTTAACAAATAACACTTTAGTTGTGTATTAGTTTAAACAAGTAGGAGGTTGAGTGTTCGAATCCTGCTAGGGGCAGATGTAATAAACACGAGCATTTACGAGACCTAGGATATTCGTAATGCGCGCGGACTGAAAGCAAATGTGATGATATAAAGAGGCGTTTGGCGAAAATAGTTTTAAGTACATAACTGTTTTGGGTAAAGATCTATATTGGGCCTTCCTTACAAAGATCAGCGAGTCATATAATCGCAACGTCTAGTATAAATAATATAATGGCACGCTTAAGACAGGTAATTATTAAATATATATTATGATCAATAACGCACGATAAACACCCCCATCTACCCCGTTGGGGGGTTCACCCCATAACGGGGTAGAACGGGGGATTTTTAAAAATCCTTTCTTAGTGTTCTCGTACATCATAAATAAAACCCTGTACAAAATTTCAAGTTGCTAACCAAGTTTAGTTCCTGCGTTGATGTCAGACATTAAGTCAGCCTCTCCTTTTAAATATACATATAGGTAGATGTTCAATGGATTCTAAGCACCTACAAAATATTTACATATCGCTACACCGACGAATCATGGAGTGTCACATACCTACTAACACCTTATGTATCGTTTTAATTAAAAATATTTCCGATTGCTGTCGTTTGCCCAGCGACAGTGCTGCAACTTCATTACGACTAAAAGTCGCGTGGTTTGTTTACCATTGTGTTCCAGTATATCGTTGACGTCCTCGACGCCAGCCTCCTTCAGCTTGGACACCAGCAGCCGGATCTGGTTCTTGTAGCGGCGGCAGCTCTCTGACAACTTGTCCACGCGTTCCTGTTACAAGGTGTTTTTTATTTATTTATTTATATATCTGGCATGCTAAACGGATAACATACGGTAATATGAAAAATAGTAAAATAGGTATCGAACGCAGTAGTTTGGGACTTGTTTTTATACATTAATACTTTTATATAGAAATATATTTTTTTATGGTCATAAACAGAGATCGCAATAGGTAGTGCCTATTTACCTAAACTTGGCGGGAGGAGATGACTAAGAGTGGTTACAACCACCAAAAATATTATTTATTTTTATTGAACGCGGGATTTCCCGGGATTTATAAGAATACATACACAAGGTGACTCATACACCTTTTGAGTTCTCAACGTAAGTTTCGGCATTAAACAATTACATTTCATTAACCATTACACCCTGAGTGTGAATCTATATCGATTATGTATTCTTATAAATCCCGGGAAATCCCGCGTTCAATAAAAATAAATAATATTTTTGGTGGTTGTAACCACTCTTAGTCATCTCCTCCCGCCAAGTTTAGGTAAATAGGCACTACCTATTGCGATCTCTGGTCATAAAGCTTAATGAAATTCATAATTATAAACATTTTATTTTATAATTAATGGCGGGTCGGACCATGTTATATTTACGCTTACAAAATATATATTTTCTTCTGACATTTTTAAAACCACGTGAGTTACTCGAACTGATTTTATCTACAATAAAAAAATAATAGCTGTTCGTTAATCTCGCTAAAACTCGATAACAGCTGGACCGATTTAGAAAATTTAAATTTTAAAATATTCATAAAAGTCCAGGAATGATTTGTACAGTAAAGAAATTAGGAAAAAAAGTAAATTTTAGTATGTAGTTTGTATTATTTGTTACCTGCAGCGCGAGACTCTCGGCGGCGAGGCGTATGATCTCGTTCTGTGCGAACTCTTGTTGCTTGTTCTTTGGCTCTTGACTCAGTTCACCGCTCAATAGTCTAAAAACAACGGATCAAATAAACATACAAAATATACACAGATACAGCTATATTATATTACTACATATATTAAATTAAATATGTTACGGAATTGTTATATTTTACCTAATACAAGATTCAACAGTCAAACTCGCTAATTTCACCCCGACCGATAATACAAGGCATTAATATGGATAAATTTAAAAATTTAGTAAAATCTCAAAAGCCGCAAGAAGAAAATAATCTAAGGTATATTTACAGTATAATTGCTTATTTCGTATATAAATATTTTTCAACACTCCATAACATTAGAATAGCAAATGCAAAATCGCCTGTTTTGAAAATAGTCTTCATTTCAAAATTCTTTAAGCAGTCTTTTAGAATTATATACTATATAAATAACTCTTGGTATTGACCTAAGTATATCATAATACGTAAGGTATGTACAATCTACAATTAAAGTAAACATTTAGTATGGAGACTGTTAAACTGAATATAACGCTACGTGTGAAATGTCTTCTTAATCGTTTTCCAGCGTTGTTGATTGTGTGCCAATAACTTCTTAATTTTCTTGCAATTTTTTGATTGTCTCTGTAAAAAAATATTTTTATTTTGTCCTATAACTACATCTTATAGCTATATGAATGATGCCACAGTGGAGTTACATTCAGTCATCTGATGACGGCGTTAGCAGTTTGGGGTAACCCTTGTTATTTATCGTCGACTCATGTACATACTCGTAATCCCAAAATTTTGACACCTCAATGGCGTCGAACCACTGTATGTATCTCTACTGTGGTAATTGTATGGATTTGTCAATTTTTGTCCAAAAATGGTTTAAGCCTTCAGAGGCCTGTTTCATAATGTCTAAATAGGTCTCAAATATGGTATATGCAACTTATAACATAATTTAGACTTCAATTATGTAATTTACAAATCTTTTGATAATAATATTTGAATATTTGCAGCTTAACTTAATTGTACATTGTAAAACAGGACACAAGAAGCAAATATTGTGTTTTTAATTAAATCTATAGCAGGTTTAATTTAAAACACGATCAAGGCAAGATCATAAATAATTGTACATACTAAAAACTTTTCACATAATGTACACGAACTTTAATGTCAATGTCATAAGTAGTAAGGTTTGTGTACATATTTATGAATCTTTTTGGTATGTATATACATGACCATTTGTATATATTTATGACCTTGACTGTACAAAGCACTTGTGGGAGAAGTTATGAGAGTGAGTGTCGTTGTACTAACTTCTGATATTTCTCGTTGTCCTCCCGCAGGCGGTCGATCTCTGCCTTGGTCTTGGAAATATGCTCTGAATAGAATTTCTTCTCGGCCATCAACTCTTCTTGTAGTTGCCTGTACACAATCATTGTCTTTATTTACTTTTTGCAATTGTAACTTATGTCAATTACATGTCATTCCGCTATATCCATATACATATATGTGCTTTCCAGAGACTCCGACTGACTTTACATCAAATATCTTTTAAATAGATTCAATTCAACAGTTTAAGCGTAAAAGAGGTAATAAACAGACTTTCTCATTTATAATATTAATTGATAATCTATAGAAATATTATAAAGAGGAAAGGTTTGTTTGTTTAAATTGAATAGGCTCCAAAACGACTGGACCGATTTAAAAATTCTTTCACTGTTGGAAAGCTACACTATTCCCAAGTGACATAGACTATAAAAAAAGGGGTCCGTGCGAAGCCGGGGTGGACATCATTTATAATAAAAGTTGTCCTACTTTTACTTACCTGTTAATACCCTTCTGAGTTTCATACGCGGTCGCCAGTTCACCATCTTCGTTGACAATGTCCACGTCAGACCCGTAGCTCGACGATGTAAGCGACTTTAGGTTCACCGTCTATGCGGATACAGGTCAAATAATTATGGCAAATTTGACTATTGACTATCATTAAGACTTATACTGAAATACTGATTCAATGAAATATAATTATAAAAGACTGTATCGCATTATTTTTAAGATATCTGCAAGCATCGTAAGTATATATGTACCGAACATAAATATATTTTTTAATTAAAAAAATCGATAAAATCTTTCATAATAAAATAATAATTGAAATAAAAATTAGTTAAAAATAAAGTATATACCATGCAATGTGGGCAAAAGAATGCATGTAAAAAAATAAAGAATTAGTAAAATTAAATAAATTACTAAAAATAATAGACGACACATATTATAACAGAAAACCATAACGACCAAATAATTACGTAAAAATAAGTTCGTTAGAAAAATACTTTTCAAAAAAGAAACAGTCTATAATTTTGTTCTTTAAGTTATAACTAGATTTTAAATTCGGGAAGTGTTTTATATTGGAAGTAATTATAAAATGTTTCTTTTAACATCAATTCGTTGAAAAGTGAGTTGTCTATAATAATAAAAAACATGCAGTAATAGTAATACTGAATGAAAAGCAGACGTATTTATGTTCCACGTATTTTACTCACGACGTTTCTCAGAGTTTGGAACCATTGCGGTTTCTGTTTGAAAATAAAATATCCCAATTTAAAAACAGTTTTTTAAACTTCAGAAGCTACAAAAAAAAATCATTAAAGTTTTTGGGTCTTGGCATCGAACTTTCAAACTGCAGCAAGATTTTTTTTCTATAGTAAAGTAATTATGGTAACTAATAATTCTGTTATTTAAGATTTTTTTTCAAATGACCGCAAACCTAGATCTAAACGGAATTAACTTGAAAAAGTGTTTTTTTTTTTTTAGGCAAGCCGAAACTAATTAATATGTCCTTGTGCACTGAAGGAGTATTCTGTATACATTTCTGTTTTTATATCAAGCTAAAAGAATCAGCTTAAATCTGTAAAGTTAGTGGTACTCGTAGCTAGGTTTTACTGTAAGGAATTAGACGGCTGTGCATAACTTCATAACTTCTGTTTTTTCATGTTTGCTCTCATTAGATCTAGGTGTGCGACATACAGATACCTTATTCAGTCCTTGTAACAGATTGCTCCTAGTTATAGGCAAGTCCATAAACAAAATCTTAGAAAACTTAAGTTCCGACGACTGCGGCACTTTCACACGTTTCCGAATCAAATTGTTTTTATTCATTTTGATTATAAAAAGAATAACATTTGAATTCTAATTATATTGTTCTAAAAAACTATTTGTTACATATTGGACACCTCATACAAACAAACGCGTAGACGTCTTCTTTGTGGATTGTGTATATTAAGATGACATGTCAACTGTTTTTTTTATCGCAACAAATCAAGATAAATCGTGAAGCAGAAGATAAGCGCAGAGTCCGAACAAAAATCCGGTCAAGAACAAATTATATTATTTTACTATTAAGTTTTAACAAAGTTAAATAAGTGAATCCAAGTACTGCGTCTTTTTTAATAGATTACAAATTACTATGAAATTAGAAACATGTTTTGTCTTATTTTAATGCATTTTATATTGTAAGAAACACTCTAAAATATTCCTTTGGAATTTTTAAACTGTCATTTCTTTAACATAGTATGTGTCATGTTAAGCTTATGCGACACTATCTTAATTTGAATAAATATAGTACTTTGTATTGTGTAGAGAAGAATTATTAAAAACAACTCCGAGAACCTTCTTATATTTGAAAAGTGATTAAATATAACGTGGACATTTCGTAACGACTTTGTCCCACTATAAAAGTTTTTTTAACATAAATCTAGATATTTAAATGTCTATCAAAATAGACGACACGAAGGGGTCTGAAAACGGTAAACGTGTGGTTATAACCGTATTTACTATTACTTAGTTTTAATCCTCGATAAGGTATGATATAATAATCACTTACGTGGTTTGTTAGCACACTCTTGAGCTGAATGCACTCGTCGCGCCGCCTGTCGAGCTCCTTCTGCATCACACCCAGTTGCTCTGCCAAACGATTGTGTACTTTAATACGCTAACTTACGAAAATTGGACAAAAGCATATTCAAATAAATTACGTTTGTAGCATCTATATTAATATTATAAATGCGAAAGTAACTCTGTCTGTCTGTCTGTTACGCTTTCACGCGAAAACTACTGGACCGATTTAAATGAAATTTGGTAAGAAGAAAGTCTGGAGCCTGAGAAAGGACATAGGCTACTTTTTAACTGACTGCAAAAAAGGAGGAGTTCCACGCGGACGAAGTCGCGGGCAGAAGCTAGTAAGTATATAAAACATTTACGTATGTACTAGATAACGAAGAAGTAACACATAATCTAAAGCTCAGGTACAAATCAATAACATACAAAAATAATAAGTCCATTCGGTAGGTCTACAGGTCCCAAAACCACCAGTTTCTTTTGACCTACCCACCCTGTATAAACCACCAATGTTGACAGAAATCTTTATTCAATGCAACACAAGAACAGGTAACGGAGAAAAAAAAAATGAAAATTCTAGATTAATATAATTTTACCAATGACTTCCTTGGAGACGAGCACGCTGTCTCCCGCCGCCCGTAGCCGCTCCAGGTGTTCCCGCAGCTTCTTGTTCTCAATCTCCAGCTCTTCGACCTTGAACCGGTCCAGGTTGGGGTTGGTCGGCGGCGACGACAGCCGGTCTGTAAGGGACATTGTTGTTAGCAAACAAGCTAGTAGATACGACATATTTCGAATAAAGCTTGCAGTAAATTATAAGAACGGGGCAGTTAATCTAATTAGTAATCTTATAGTATTTATTTATTTATTTATGAACTAGTTTTTAATTCCATGCACTGCATGCACCTTCTAATATGATGTCGTATATAGCGTATAAAAAATATTGTATAGCTTTTTATTAAAGTTTAAATTGTGTAAACATTAATGATGTATTTTTATAAATAAACAAATAACATCTTTGCGCTTGAAAACGCAGTTAGGGCCCTTTAAGTAAGTCTAGAACCACATAGTAAAAAAACTTTCTTACAAAAAATATTCATATTGAAATCTTTTTTTGTATAACTAATAAATCTTTTCCACGAGTGTCAAAAATCTCAAAAGAAACAAATGATTATTTCTGATGTTATTCATATTCAACAGGATTTCACATTCGATATAAAATGTCAATAGAATATTTATTTGACATATATCACATGTATTACTTATATGACTGGATATAGGACACTATATCGAGAAATAGTGCATGATTAACAAAATGATTTTACTCATCAGCCGCTCCTCGAGGTCATTGGCGCGTTTCGAGGTCCTCGACAACTCTCCCTGAAGAGCTGATATCCTGTTCTGCATGCGGAGAACCAGCCCGGCGTCTGCGATCTAAAAAAACAATATATATAATAATTTCAGATGCCTTCGCAGTTATTGTAATAATCGTCATGATTGGACTGAATCAATTGTAACGGGTTTAACTCGCGTATTTTATTTTATATAATATTATAAAGAGGAAAGGTTTGTTTGTTTGTTTGGATTGAATAGGCTCTAGAACGGGTAGACCGATTTCAAAAATTCTTTCAATGTTGGGAAGTTACACTATTCCCGAGTGACATAGGGCATAAAAAAATTAAAAAACGTGATCATATAAAAAAAACCGTTACACTTATTTCATTTCAACAATACATACTTCAATATTTCATAAATATATGTAAATATATGAACATTATTCTGAAAACGTTAATGACTGATTTGATTTATTTAGTTAAGACTCTCTTCGAGTGACGGATATGTCAATAGTGAGCCATAGAACATAATTAGGTAAATTTAATATTTATAAGTAGATAAATGCTGAATGTCATTTATTCTCTACTATCTTTGACGCCCCGATGGTATAGTGGTCAGAGCAGGCAGGAGGCGGGTAGATGTCAGTAAAATAATGGTATGTGTAAATGTTAGATCGTGACTTTATTAATTAAAGATGTGTACTCACAGGCATGGGTCCGTTGTGCGAGCCGGCGGACCAGTTGACAGCCTCCAGGGCGGGCCGCGTCGTCTCCACGGAACGAACAGAACCGTAGCCGTAGTCCTACGAAATATAAACATATAATCATACATATTTTCTGATGCCTTTGCGATTTAAACAATTATAACAGACTAGCTTCTGCCCGCGACTTCGTCCGCGTGGAACTCCTCCTTTTTTGCAGTCGGTTAAAAAGTAGCCTATGTCCTTTCTCAGGCTCCAGACTTTCTTTGTACCAAATTTCATTTAAATCGGTCCAGTAGTTTTAGCGTGAAAGCGTAACAGACAGACAGACAGACAGAGTTACTTTCGCATTTATAATATTAGTTAGGATTTAACTCACGCATTTGGACACATCTGTACCTAAATAAAATAAAATACGCTAGTTCAATCCGTTATAATTGTTTCATTCCAATAAAAATGCATACCTTTGTACACACATATTTGTTATGTCATACTACGAGTATGTGCATTAAACAATATCCGATACGTAACCATAATAATAGGTAATCTTAAAAGAGCTCAGAAATATTTCACAGCGACCAAACAAGTTGTGATTAAATTATTTATCAATTTCGTAGCAGGTACTTACGCGTTATATTATTATGACCAAATAAAGACTTAAGACGTCTTTTTATTATAATTTTAAGAGATTTCTAATTTATGAACCTAACATACATATACTTACATCTTCAACAGTTGTTTCTTGCTGAGAGTTGTTGCTGGCGTCAGAAAGAGATCTCCTATGCTCTTTGGGTGCAGGAGCTCTGTTCGTAAGAAATTATCATATTAGGTATATGACGATATAAAAAATATATAAACACCTATTAATTTATTACATCATACTTATACTAAGCTCGATCAAGGACCTACGCCAAAGATCAATACGGTACGATATATCTTCAATCGATCGACTCTCGATGGTCAAATATGGAGTAGACATATAACATACCATTGGATTATTACAACAATAGCAGTCATACCATTTTCTTGCCAAGTTATTTGTTGTTATATGTGTTATTTAAATAGTTTTGTTTCTCGGTGCATTGGTGTATACTGTATGTATATAACGTGTAAATCAATATGTAAATTAAATAAATAAATTACCTACGTACGTTTAAAAAAGTGCTAATAGTGGCAAATCATTTGACGTGGTATTTTCACACTCTGAATTTCAGTTCTCAGTAAATATTTCCTCTATTATAATATATTGGAAGTTGAATCGACCGGCAGACCGGGTTGGCGAGACATTGTCGATCTACCATCTAGGGCTGTTACCATATATTGGAGATGAAGCGCGAAGCTCAGGACACTAAATTGTGGAGGCCATATGCCCCATCTAGGGGACACAGGAATGTAAGTCATGTCAAGTAAGTGAAATATTACCTCTGCATAGAATCGAGCCGCTCCTGCAGCTCGTACTGTGTGGAGAGTAGTTTCTGCCGGCTCTGGCGCTCCGCTTCCAGCTCGGCGCTGAGCGTGCTCTTCTCTTGTTCATGTTGCTTATCTCGCTCTGAAACAATACCATAGAGACAACTAAAACTTATCACATGATCTTGGTTACTTCATCTAATTCTGTAATTTGATCTTTGTCACATTCATTTATGAACATCCTAGAGCGCCTAGACGAAGAGAAGGTAGATGGTTCTTAACCTTTTTAAGTCCATTACCGTTGTGACCTAACTAGGGTCACTATTTTTACCCCTCCTCCCAACGACGAACTTGCGCGCTAGTCTGCGCTACGCTGTGTTCAGACTTGTCACTTTGAAATTAGGCGTTCGAGACAACTACCAGGTGATGGGATAATTATCCCCAGGTTAAGAACCTAGAGCCTAGATCTCGATTGTTGATTAATTGTTGTATAAGACATATTGTTTAGATCGTTGGTGGTCACCATTTAGTAAAAGGGCTAGGCTGTTTATTAAATGACTTATTAAACTAGTAATAGTAAATTGGTATAAATAAATTACTTACTATATAGTATAAATAAGTTATGTATCTTATATTATTATATATCTGTTCTTACCTTTCCAGAACTGTGCCCTGTTCTCATACTCTTTGGACCAATGAGCGTACGACTCATCCTTGTAAGAACCCTCTTTGGGTTCTTCCATTATGGATTCCGTGGGTACACCCATTATACTAACACTAATACTTATTGAAATGAGAACAATTAAATTTGTCGTTTTGTTTATATAGAGCGACCTACTGCATTCATTGTCTTTTTCCAGAACAAACAAATTTCTAAATTAATTCAATAACCGGATTCCAATAACTTTTTCTTTGTAGAAGTTCGCAACTTCAGATAGATTCACTTGAGCTGTACTAAAGTTCAATATTTGTAAAAAATAACCTACTGCCACTTTAACGTAATATAATAAACGAAGTACTTTAAAATATGTCGCAAACTCCACGGAACATGTTTTGTACTTCTAATTTCTTTTTTTTTTTCGAGTTGAATACTGAAGCGCAGTGGACCAGCTGTTGGGCTTTTACCGAACAGTGGGAGAGTTACCAGATGAGAAGCTTAAAAACCTGTTTGTATTTCTAAACTAGGTCCAACATCCTCCACTTATAGTTCACCATGTTTGAAACAAAAATAACTTTCACTATAAAAAAGATTTTTCATGAATATTAAATCACTGCACCACTAAATAAACTAATTACTTTATATTATTTACTTTTTTACTGTGTGTAACTCGCATATAATTTATTACAGAGTTAATATTTGCTCGGAATCAAAATCGCGTCAGCCAAAACAATTAGTTTATCGTTATCAACTTATCTATCCATATAGCGCGTTATCTGAAACTGTACGTTTATTGCACATTTAATATTAATAATTTAGGCACGTGGAGGTAGCCACAAATTGACTTTTATTTGTATTTTTTCTGTTTGCAAATGCTAACTTAATTTTTCATATTGTTACACATAAATATATCAAACCATTTTGATTACTATTTTGGTTAATAATTGACAATGGTCGCGCATTTCATATGGACAGTGTCAAAAATGTATGGAGTGCCTACTGATACCCACATGCGCCCCTCTCACTGCACGCGCCTGTTACCCCATAAATAATATTATAGAAAAATAAGTTCATTCTAAAATAATTACGTCGCTTTATCCACGATTTATTATTAAATTAGGATTTTTGCAGGAAACATTTAATACGGGAACCTTAATAAAATAGGAACGAATATTGTTATCATCTAAGGGTAACCTATCAGCATTGTTATCTTGCCAGTTAAACCTAGACACTGACCAATTATACTAATCAGCATAAGCCATGAGCTGATGTAAATATATATCCCGGAAAAGCAACAAATAGGGTTTCGTGCTGGTTAGCACAATAAACATACCTATTATAGCTTTTCCCTCTATTCGCCATATACATTATCATGCCATCTTCTTATTTGTTCCATTAAATCAAAGATTATAAATAAAAAAAACTAGAATAGTAATAGGAATATGAATCGAAAATTATTGATTCAAAATATATTCGAAATTACCTTTACAAACTAATTGTTACTTCAAAAGTATCATCCTTAAAAATGCATATTTACTTTAAAGTACTCACAAAAGTCATTGTTTATAATTTTAAAGTATAATTAGTAAATTTTAACTAAATTGCAAGTTTATTTCAAATTAACTGTCGCGAATGACTACAAAATAATATTTATTAGCATTTTTTTTTAATACTTACTTAATAATACTGGATATGGTTAAAGACAGTCAGACAAAACAAAATTTGCTGTGTAAATTTCGACCTCTAATAATAGTAAGTACAGAATCCACTTACCCTCAATAGCCATCTCGTAATACTCCTTACTGCTTCTCAATTCCTTTGCCAACTTCTCACTCTCCTCCTCCCACGCCTCCCTCTCCTTCTTATACGTCATTTCGATCTGTTTCTTCTCCTCTACCAGCAGTCTGTTGCTGTCTCGCTCGCTCGTCAGCTCAGCCTGCAAGGCGGCTATAATGCTGTCCTTGTCTAAGTTGTTCACTTTCAACGTCTTCGCTTCCATTTCCACCAAGCGGAGGACTTCTAGTTTTGATCTGAGAAAATTAGTATAATAAATAATAATAATAAGTATATTGTTCCACTGCTGGAACAGGCCAATTCAGGAACCGGAAAAGCAAATCTATGATACAATAAATCCGCGTAACCAAAAATTGCTAATACTGAATAACTAACAATATATCAATCCAAATTCGATCGATATCTGTTTTACAACCAATCGTCTCCTCAAGCAGTGACAATAAAGAAGCACAATGCCTCGCGTTGCATAGGTGTGGGGTCTCGATTTCTACTCTTGTCTTGGTACAATAATACTTACTTCAGGTCGACAATCTGCCCTTGCAGCGGCTCTATACCCTTGGCCTTCTCGAGGGCGTCTCCCAGCCTCTGCTGCAGACTGATGATCTTGTTCTCGAGGCCCTTGTTGAGCGTCTTCACGTGGTCCAGGCTGCGCGCCTCGATGCGTAGCCGCTTGTACTGGCGCCGGGCGAGGAAGCGGCGGACCTACGACACGAGAAAATCGTCAGCAGGCGCGTGCATTGAGTATGTACTTCGTCAGGGTAGGCACTCCATATATTTACCATTGTGCCTTTATGGAATGCACGCCATTGGGCCTATACGTCTAAAACGATTGACAATGCAATGTTCTGGTGATTAACTATAACATTCGTTTTTAATGTTGTTAATTTGAACGTGAGTTTGTTGTACACGCTTCGACAGCTGAACAGGAGATTTTTTTATATAGACATAGATGGGACTTTTTTCATGATTTCAAAGAACATAATCATTATCCTATTTCCGAATATCCTAAAAATATATTATAAATGTAAGCGGTTCAATAATTTAACAAATATCCATAAAATATAATTATGGATATTTGTAAGCCAATTCACGCAAAAACGGATGAACTGTTTTGGATGATTTTTTTCACGGATAGATGATAGAAACAAACCGTACTTAAAATTTTTCGGGGTATAATTTAAAAACTGTTTTCAAACGTCAAAAATAACTAATTTCACATAGAGAAAGGTATCTTTAGTGTACGATCCAAATTTTAAGTTTTGCTTCGGTTTAAATACTTATATGGCGTTTTAAAAAAATCTATAAATTAATCAGAAGGTAAAACTTTACGAAATTTAATATTATATATTTATAGTTACCGCCGCCTGCGCGATGATCAGCTGTCTCCTCATCTTCTTCACGCGCTTCCTCGCAAGGTATCCGCGCATGTACCGTTGTATAGTGACAGTCTGGAACATATCTCACAGATTTCAAAATACTTACTGCGCAAGGTTTATATATATTTTATTTGTATTATATAACAAATAAAATGTATATTAACCTTCTAAAATGAATATAAAATAGATAAATTCTCCGAAACATAGAACATTTTTTTTTATCAAAGATCTACATAAATCCCTTAAATAAAATAGTTCGTTAAGAGAATGAACTTGTGTATGTGGCTGTGCGTGTTTCTGCGTCTCTGTCTTTCTCTCTGCGTGTGTGTGTATATGTGTGTATGTATGTGTATGTGTGTATATGTGTGTATGTGTGTGTGTATATGTGTGTGTGTGTGTGTGTATGTATATGTATATGTGTGTGTGTGTGTATGTGTGTCTGTGTGTGTGTGTCTGTGTGTGTGCGCGTGTGTGTCTGTGCGTGTGTGTCTGTGCCTCACCGCCTTGAGCAGCCGCTTGTCCCGGTAGAGGCGCCTGGCGAGCAGGCCGCGCGCGCGCGCCTGCAGGCCGAGCGCGAGCGCGCGCAGGCGCAGGAAGCGGCGCCGCGCCATCCAGCCGCGCGCGTAGCGTTGGATCTTAACGGCAGCGCGCGTGCGCCGCACCTCGTGCGCTTTGCTGTTGTTACATGGACATAACAGAATCAATCACGGACGACAATATTGCTATCATTGAGGAAATTACGACTCTACGACATAAGGACCCGAATATTATACGTAATTTTTTTAAATAATTTACCGTAGAGTTTAACTAGTTTAATTAGTAAGGCGTAATTTTAAATGTCCATGATTTAAAGTATATATTTATATATAAGCTCTAATTATTAAGCAATCTTTAAACTAATTTATTTTAACTCGGAAGATAATATCAAAGATAATTCCCGTTTTCATAATTACGTCATATGATCTATAAACCCTCCTATAACAATGATAATATTAAAACGGGAAAACGAAAGCATATATGGTCCGTGTTTAGCATTAGTGTTCCAACCCACACCAAGCTAGTTTTGAGATATCGGCGCTTAAAGTTTTTTGAGAACATTCTTCTTTTTCCGCTTATTTTGAGCAAAAAAATATTGTTATGTGGTATCATTTTTTTTGTTGAAGTGCATAGATTAAGGATATAAATGTTTTTATTACAATAAATTCATAATTAATAAGAAAAAGCAGAAAAATGGTTAATGCTTAAAAGCTATAAGGTTTATTACATTTAGCATTTATGTGCTAAGCCACATAACACTATGCAAAATTCTAATTTGTTCTTTTAAAATGAATATATTTTACACTATTTTTTTAGAAAATGTAATAAAATAAACAACTAACGTATTAAAACTTTAATGTAAGTACTTATTTATTTAGTTTTTATTGTTATAACATATTTTAAATAACATTATAAGTTCTGCTAAAAATGAGAAGTAGGTAAGTACAACAAGTTAACACTTATATTACTATTTATTTATTTATTTACACTTTATTGCACAATAAAAAACAAATGTACAAAAGGCGGACTTAATGCCATACGGCATTCTCTACCAGACAACCTATATACCTATATTACCTATTTCAATTAATTCAAAATCTTAAGCAAATTGATTTATTATTATTATTTTATCATATTGAATTAAACCAATAATATATACCTACTTCCGTACCTAAAAAGTTAATAAACCACTTAGTAATATTCTATTTTTTCTCACACACGTTTTAATCTAATGATGGATATAAAAAATATATCGGTTAAGTGCGAGTTAGACTAGCGCACCAAGGGTTCAGTACTATAAATAAACCTGTAGGTATATAAGTTTAAATATATATTTTTTAATGATGTAACTGAAAATGTATGGTTTTCGTATTTTTTTCTTTATCTGTGCTATAAAACGTTACCTACTAAATTTCAAGATCCTGAGTTCACGAGAAGTGCCCTGTAGGTTTAGATTCCCTAGCGAGTGTTGAAAATTTGCGTCAATTCGCGACATAAACGGGGGTATCTTTTGATTGCGTTGGCGATTTTTTGTGAATTTGTTACTATTACCAAGGGACGGTAGTCCTGAGTATTTAATAATTACTATGAATTTCAGCTTGATACCTACCTCCACGCGTTACTGAGGTAAAGGGTCACACAGAAAACAAAGTAATCCTGTAAGGGTTCCATTTTTTGTAAGATACCAGATACAGATATATCTTTATAAGATACGGAACCCTAAAATATGTATTGGTTTCATTTAAAATGATACAATTAATAAGTTTTGTTATGATTTTTAAGTTCCTAATTCTAATAATATTTACCTAAGTGTTAACTTATACCTACAGCAGCAGAACTTATAATGATATTTGAAACATGTTATACAACGATAAAAACGTTAATTAAATAAGTACCTAGATTAAAGTTTTAATACGTTTGTTGTGTATTTTATTACATTTTCAAAAAATATGTGCATTATAGTTATATTGGTTTTAAAACAACAAATTAGAATTTTGCATTAATTAACGTGTTAGGTATGTGGCTTAACACATTAATGCAAAAATACAAATCTGACATAGGAAATAAGCAATAACCGATTTTGTGCTCTAGAATATTCTACGATTTTTTTTTTACAAAATGGATTGCACTGCCGTATTCCTCATGATCTATTTAATAAAACTGCATTCATAACTCAAAACCCGATTTTTTGTGGGTTAACACACGAACGTTTAACACGGTCCATATACACAATATAATTAGTTTCTTCAGTATTACAGTGATCGAATTCACTTTAAAATCTTGTTATAATTATTAGATAACCCAAATCTAATAGGTACCCTATTATCCCTACTTCCCTACTAATATTATAAATGTGAAAGTAACTCTGTCTGTCTGTCTGTCTGTTACGCTTTCACGCTAAAACTACTGGACCGATTTAAATGAAATTTGCTACAAAGAAAGTCTGGAGCCTGAGAAAGGACATAGGTTACTTTTTAACCGACTGCAAAAAAGGAGGAGTTCCACGCGGACGAAGTCGCGGGCAGAAGCTAGTAACTAATAAGATTTAAAACATGTGTATTCACGCGTATGTGTGCGTGTGTATGTGTGTGTATGTGTGTGTGGGTGTGTGCGTACTGACCGTCGCGCGAGGTACCCGCGCGCGTGCGCCTGCAGGCCGCGCAGCGCGCGCATGCGGCGCAGGTACTTGCGGCGCGCCACGAAGCGCCGCACGCAGCTCTGCACGCGCACGCAGTACAGCCGCTGGATATCCGCGCGGATCTTCTCCAGGTATGCCACCTGGACACCACGGGGGAACCATTTAATACGAGCATCAATCACATTAAAGGCTTGAAAGCCTCCTCTCAGAAGGCTCGCCACCCGTCCGGTTTTGCAGTAAAGGCCCATTAGCTGGTCAACTGCGCTTCAATGTTCAGTTTAAAAAAAAAACAAATCACACGATATCGGATCGTACATAGGATTTCACATAACAACTATAATATTTTAAAAGGTCATACTAGATAACATTTCTTAGCTTGTTTAACCAATTATCGGAAAAATCAATGTAAGAGAAATTTTCATCGCGATTACTGTGTGGTTTCAACTAAGATGTTGTTTTTTATCGAGATAATTCTATATAGGTTTTAATTATGATCCAAATCTTATTACACTATGTTGACTCACAAAGCATACGTAGTATATGAAACTTAATTTTCCAAATTAGATATATAGTCAGGCATCAATTCTTGATGAATGTTTGAGGTACCTATTGGTCAATATAAAGTTATCAATGAGACGAAAAATGTTCTTTTTTAATTATTTTGTGTAATAATTAATTTATTATACCTGTCCAGCTCTGAAGAATATCTTGGTGGCGCCGAACTGGTACTTGTCGGGGTCCTTCAGATGCTTGGCCAGCACGCGCTCGCACGTCGCCTTCACGTCGCCGCGGTCGATGTCCTTGTGCGCGCACAGCAGGCGGTACCTTAACAACAATACACAAAATATTTACTACTAGCTGTCCGCCCCGGCTTCGCACGGATCATCTTTTTTTATATAGCCTATGTCACTCGGGAATAGTGTAGCTTTCCAACAGTGAAAGATTTTTTTAAATCGGTCCAGCCGCTCTGGAGCCTATTCAATCAAAAGAAACAAACAAACCTTTCCTCTCTCTATCTCTCTCTCTCTCTAATCCAAATTCGATTGATATTTTTGCTGAAGCAAGAAAAATTCACTTAAAAAAAATAATTTTGACGACTCATAAGTGGTCCCTATAGTGTATAAGGTCGGCACGGTGCCGCGCGTAAAGGCATTAGCGCGGGTTCAAACCCCACTAGAGGTCTCGATTTTTTCTACCGTTGTCCTGGTACAAATATCATTATAACAAATCACAAATAAATAAAGTTATAAAATAAAAGTTGTTTAATGTTTATACCTATGGAAGAAGTCCTGGTACAGCCACCTCGATGGGAAACCAGCGGCCGATATCCTTATCGTCTCCAACACGCCACAAGCTCTGAAAACAAAAACGTTACATTTGCGCATTGTAAAAAAAAATTTTTTTTCGTCGTTATATTTTGACGCAATATTTTTTCTAATTAATAAATATTTAATCATTAGTTTCCGTACTTCAGATGTTAATATATTGCGGGCTATTCACCTGAGCTGGTTGACGGCCCGGGCGGGGTGGAACTGGAAGGGCCGCTTGGTGTCGTTGGGCTTGATGCAGCGCACGTAGTGCGGCGTGGTGGCGGACAGCGTCGCCATCAGCGCCGACAGCGACGCGCGGAACTGCGCGCCCACCGTCTGCTTCGAGCCCGACGCGCGCCGCGGAGGTTGCTACACGACAAACGTACTTTAATGAGTCTAGTATATCAGTTTCTTAATCTAATATTGGTTTTATACACGTGACGTGTGTCACCATTATGTCTTGATAGATGGCTTCCTAAATTAAGTCGTCTACAGCCAGGGGCACCGGGCAGTGGACGTGGCTCGACGAGGCTGTCCACCATGGGTACTGTGCTCTGTGCTCTGTACTCACGGTGAGGCTGGCGGGCGCGGCGGCGGGGGCGGCGCGGCGGCGCGCGGGGGGCGGCAGGGTGGCGGCCTGGTCGGCGGGGCGCCGCTCTGTGCTCTGTGCTCTGTACTCACGGTGAGGCTGGCGGGCGCGGCGGCGGGGGCGGCGCGGCGGCGCGCGGGGGGCGGCAGGGTGGCGGCCTGGTCGGCGGGGCGCCGCTCTGTGCTCTGTGCTCTGTGCTCTGTACTCACGGTGAGGCTGGCGGGCGCGGCGGCGGGGGCGGCGCGGCGGCGCGCGGGGGGCGGCAGGGTGGCGGCCTGGTCGGCGGGGCGCCGCTCTGTGCTCTGTGCTCTGTGCTCTGTGCTCTGTACTCACGGTGAGGCTGGCGGGCGCGGCGGCGGGGGCGGCGCGGCGGCGCGCGGGGGGCGGCAGGGTGGCGGCCTGGTCGGCGGGGCGCCGCTCTGTGCTCTGTGCTCTGTGCTCTGTACTCACGGTGAGGCTGGCGGGCGCGGCGGCGGGGGCGGCGCGGCGGCGCGCGGGGGGCGGCAGGGTGGCGGCCTGGTCGGCGGGGCGCCGCTCTGTGCTCTGTGCTCTGTGCTCTGTACTCACGGTGAGGCTGGCGGGCGCGGCGGCGGGGGCGGCGCGGCGGCGCGCGGGGGGCGGCAGGGTGGCGGCCTGGTCGGCGGGGCGCCGCTCTGTGCTCTGTGCTCTGTGCTCTGTACTCACGGTGAGGCTGGCGGGCGCGGCGGCGGGGGCGGCGCGGCGGCGCGCGGGGGGCGGCAGGGTGGCGGCCTGGTCGGCGGGGCGCCGCTCTGTGCTCTGTGCTCTGTGCTCTGTACTCACGGTGAGGCTGGCGGGCGCGGCGGCGGGGGCGGCGCGGCGGCGCGCGGGGGGCGGCAGGGTGGCGGCCTGGTCGGCGGGGCGCCGCTCTGTGCTCTGTGCTCTGTGCTCTGTGCTCTGTACTCACGGTGAGGCTGGCGGGCGCGGCGGCGGGGGCGGCGCGGCGGCGCGCGGGGGGCGGCAGGGTGGCGGCCTGGTCGGCGGGGCGCCGCTCTGTGCTCTGTGCTCTGTGCTCTGTACTCACGGTGAGGCTGGCGGGCGCGGCGGCGGGGGCGGCGCGGCGGCGCGCGGGGGGCGGCAGGGTGGCGGCCTGGTCGGCGGGGCGCCGCTCTGTGCTCTGTGCTCTGTGCTCTGTGCTCTGTGCTCTGTACTCACGGTGAGGCTGGCGGGCGCGGCGGCGGGGGCGGCGCGGCGGCGCGCGGGGGGCGGCAGGGTGGCGGCCTGGTCGGCGGGGCGCCGCTCTGTGCTCTGTGCTCTGTGCTCTGTACTCACGGTGAGGCTGGCGGGCGCGGCGGCGGGGGCGGCGCGGCGGCGCGCGGGGGGCGGCAGGGTGGCGGCCTGGTCGGCGGGGCGCTCCGCCGCGAACATCTCGTGTATCAGCCGGCAGCTGGTCGCGGACTTGATGCACTCGAGCTGCTCCTCGGAGACCGTGTCGCGATTCTTCTCGAGGAAGCCGCCGCACTGGTACTCCACGTTGTCGGCGAAATGTTTTATTATGAACGCTGTGATGACATGACAAAAGGATTTTGAGGAAAAATGTTCATGTAACATAAATATTATTTGATTCTTAACTATCTTTGTCTAGAAACATCTAATTTTTCATCCAGATATCTGTAACACCTGTAACAGACATAACTAAAAAAAAAAAAAATTCGGGAATCCATCTCATAAGGTCGATGAGTGACAACTCGTGCTAAAAACTAAGCTACATTAATGTACCTGCGTTCCCGAAGCGCGGCTTCATGAAGTGCGGGTACTGCGCGCAGGAGGCGTGCAGCTTGGTGACGAAGCCCTGGTCGGAGCCCTGCGGCACGCGGCACTGCTCGTCCAGCAGCGCCAGCACGCCCAGCCGGTCCTCGATCAGGTCGATGCACGGCTGGTTGTCGTAGAAGTCTATCATCTTCCACGATATCTCCTCCTGGACAACAATTATCATTTATTACTAACTTCTGCCCGCGACTTCGTCCGCGTTGAACTCCTCCTTTTTTGCAGTCGTTAAAAGTAGCCTATGTCCTTTATCAGGCTGCAGACTTTCTTTGTACAAAATTTCATTTAAATCGGTCCAGTAGTTTTAGCGTGAAAGCGTGACAGACAGACAGCGTTACTTTCGCATTTATAATATTAGTAGGGATTTTGTTGTAATTTTAATGCAATAAAAATATATTACATTTAGCCTTACACTATCGTCAGCTCAATCTAGCTGCTACGAATATGGGAATTGTAAAGCTTTCGAAACGTCAGCCAATAAAACAACATTCGTTTCATTCCAAGTAAAACATAGGTAAAAAATACGACTATAGATGTTGAACATCATATTATAGTGTGTTATCACTATATGTCCAGTGTCCAATCCCATTAAGCCATTTTTGCCTGAAGGAATAGCACACAAACATTAATTTGAAATGAATTTGAATAGGTAAAAGATTGACAAAATTAAACCTTACAAAGTAATTTTATGACGTCGAAAAATTTCACATTTGCAGCAGACTGACTTCACAAATCGAGGATATTTCTTATACAGACTACCTTTAGTGATTTATACGATTTCGAACCTTAATATATTCGTCCTGTTCCAGCTTGAACACGTGCGAGTTGAACTGCTGCTGCAGCTTCTCGTTGGCGTAGTTGATGCAGAACTGCTCGAACGAGTTGATCTCGAACGTCTCGAACCCGTATATGTCCAGCACACCTGGGATTACAAATAAAAATAAATAACTATTTAACGGCTGAATATAGCTAAGAACACTCCCTATTTATTCGCTTTTCAAACAAAAAAAAAAACAAAATCGGTTCATCCGTTCCGCCACATGGACTATCACAAAATATTGAGCTCGTAACTTTTGACAATTAAACAAAAAATACTACCACTAAAAGTCCTCGTGACGTCACACTTTTGCCTAAGAAGTCAAGTCAAGAACCCTCTCCCTTTATCTTAGTAACTTTTGTAGTTTTGACAAAAGTAAATAAAGCATTTTCTGATAATTGGAATGAAACAACTACCTATGAACGCATTTAACTCGCGTAATTTTATTCAAAAATTTGTAATTTCGATATGAGGTAGTTTTGCATAACTGTATAAATCACTTTAGCGTTACACTATTGTCAGCTCAGTCGTGCTACGATTATGGAAACTGTAAAGAATCCGAAACGTCAGCAAATAAAATAAAATAAAAATACGCGAGTTAAATCCGTTAATAGTTGTTTCATTCCAATGTGTAATAACCGCGAAAGCATTAGAAATTATTATTTTTTGATAATGTAATCGACGGAGTAACTATACGTTTTTAACCCAGCTACAAGACTTTTTCCTGAACGTAGGTTTTATACAATTTTAAGTACCCTAGCACAAAGAAATCTGATATCAATTGTTCGTAGCTCACCGATGAAGTGTCGTTTGTCTACGCCGGTGTCGAGCGCCCTGTTGACGGCGCGCACCAGCCACGCGAACAGCTCGCCGTACATTCTCTTAGCTAGCGCGTCGCGGGCAAACGCAGCCCTACAACCAAATATATAGATTTAAATATAAACATGTATACATGCATATGGATATACCCGAAGGGTCGAGTGGGGGTTACTGCGAGTCAAAATTCCGCTAAATGTCGCTAGCCTGAAACTAGGTCTTACCTGTCATCAATGGTGGAATATAACAGTTATTCCGCATGATAGTAAAACACGTAAAATTTACTAACTTACTTATATACTACTAGCTTCTGCCCGCGACTTCGTCCGCGTTGAACTCCTCCTTTTTTGCAGTCGATTAAAAAGTAGCCTATGTCCTTTCTCAGGCTCCAGACTTTCTTTGTACCAAATTTTATTTAAATCGGTCCAGTAGTTTTAGCGTGAAAGCTTAACAGACAGACAGACAGACAGAGTTACTTTCACATTTATAATATTAGTAGGGATATTTATAATACAGATTAAAGAAATTAAAACAGAGAGCTAGATTACCTAAAATGATTTATATAAACTATTATGATACATATAATTACAGGAATAAGGTCGTTTTTACCTTTGCGTGTCCATTCTGGAGACGATAACCTCGTGCGCGGAGAGGATGCGGCGGTGGGTCAGCCAGCGGGCGAGCTCCAGGTTCGATATCCCGAGGAGGGAGCACACTATATGCAGGTGCTTGTCATTTGGCTATAAGAGGAAGAAAATTATAACTTTTAGTATTAGTGGCCCTGACTAAGAAACTGAAGGTTGCGATGTGTTGGTTTAACTCAAGCTAGGTAATGTTAATATGATGAGCACTAGCCTTTGTACGTGAGTTTTACATATGTCATAGGTATGCTTTTTTTTTTAGTAAGTATGTTGGTTGTATCCGTTGTATTCATAACAAAGACAGTGGTCGAAAAATGTCCTAAGCTATGTATCTAGTCATGTACTATAGCAGTAGTAGTGGTAAAACAATATTTTGAGAGGTTGATTTTAAGAAAGAGATTGATTTTGAAATAAAAAGCAGCTTTTAAAGTATAGTGTTATTTGCGCTCTAAAAAAATTGAAATTAGTTTTTTTGTATCTTGTGAAAAACGTATAATAATAATATATAATACAGATTTAGTTCGCGATTTTATCTGCATAGAATTAATACCTATCCTTCTCGGGACTCTAGACCGTTGAAGCATAAAATAGTAACAGACAGTTACTTTCACATTTATAATATAGTAAGGATGTATAGATATGTTACATCAATATAAGCTCCGTCGTCATTGGGGTCCCCGGAGTCCGGCTCGCAGCCGAGCTCCACGTTGCCCAGGTGCAGTATCGTCGCCAGCACCACGAACATGTGCTGCTGTTCGGTTTCCGTTACCCCTGGAAACAAAATAACAATATATTTGTGGGGACCTTATCTCGTCATTCCGATGCGAGCGCCACTGTCCTGTCCGCCAGATAGACATTAGATCGAGCAGCGATTAGTGCTGTCTCGATATAGTATAAAAATAAGTGATAGTTAGTTAGCTTTATAAAGTATTCACAACTTCACTGGATGATTAAAGACGTCAAATAGGACTGACAGAAGATCGGCTGCAATCTATACTAATATTATAAAGCTGAAGGGTTTGTTTGTTTGTTTGAACGCGCTAATCTCAGGAACTACTGGTTCGAATTCAAAAATTATTTTTTTGTTGGATAGACCATTTATCGAGGAAGGCTTTAGGCTATATAACATCACGCTGCGACCAATAGGAGCGAAGAAACAGTGGAAAATGTGTAAAAAACGGGGAAAATATGAAGCCTTATGAAGAAGTGACAGATCTTTGACGAAACAATCAGACGGGCAGGACGACGTCTGCCGGGGCCGCTAGTCGATAATATAGTTATTTATATTTTTTTTCTGTGAATATTTGGATTTGTATCTGTTAGGAAAGATGCAAATAGGTTTTTAGTCGTGAAAATTTCAATGGACACTTCACTGGATATTTACTAGGGCTTTGAATGAAAAAATACTAACACCGCAATTAACTCTATGGTTTCGCCTTTTTTTTTTAAATACATAGGTACTTATTTACCTAAAGTTGTTAAAGCGTTTCTGGTCTCATTAAATGTTCGCAGGTCATCAACGCCGTCGATTTCAGGACTGCCGCCCTGGTTCAAATAGTGGAAGGAATCTTGGTGATCTGTAATGAAATAAAAATAATATTAATGTGAAAAAATGCGAAAGTAAGCTTGTAAAAAAAAGAACACAAACTATTATCATTTGTTATACCAAGGGCGCTCGGGCGTAGCGAGGTACGGGTTTATATGAGTACCTTATAAGTTTTGATTCCCTTGCGAGTGTGTCGAAAATTATCTTAGAATATTCTTAGATTGTCTAAGTCCCTCCCCCCCCTTTTTAACAAAATCCTAGCTACTCTACTAAAATATATATCGCTTCATCCATCCTTTCATTTATAACAATACACTCTCATCAGTAAAAACCAGGTTATCAACTTACCCAGCTGCAACTCGGGCATGTGGCCGGCAGCGGCGCACAGCTGATAGAAGACGTGGTAGTTCCTCTCGCCGGCGCTCTGGTAGACCACCCTGGACTTCTCCAGGAGGTAGGTCCTCATGCTGGCGCCCGATATCCGGTACAGATCGTCGAAGTGGATCTCTATGAACTTGCCGAATCTGGACGAGTTGTCGTTGCGGGTTGTTTTCGCGTTGCCTATTGCCTGGTACGGAGAATTATTTATTTTAGCTATCTAGTTTTGAAATTTTTAATTATCAGGCGGGATTAAAGTATCTGGGATAAAAAGGTTTTCGTGTACACGGGACTAATAAAGTAAAAAGGGTAAGTGCATATATGACCAGTATTGGATTGTCTTAGTGAATAAGTATATAAACGTGATACAATCCTAGTGAAAAAGGTTAAGAGTCATACGGTCAGAAAAAAATACTGTATGACAGTTCTAGTGAAAATTTATACAAATGTCATACAGTCCTATTGAAAAAGGGTAAGTGTCATACGGTCCTAGCGAAAAATTGTATAAGACCTTCACATAGAACATCACACTTATAGAATACCCTTTTCCTTTTTATTTGTTACATTGTAGGAAATGTAGTAAGAAAATTCTATTGCCGCAGAGTTTCAGTGCTAAGAAGGCTCACCTCCATGATGGGACTGGACGCAAGTACTTTCCTCTCCACTTGCGTTTCGCTCGCGTTGCCCCCCACGGCCGCGAAATAACGCATCGCGTATTTAGCGGACACTGTCTTGCCGGCTCCGGATTCACCACTCACTAAAATATAAGTTAAATTAAGTAATAAATTCCTGAGTAGGCTATTTGTAAGTTAAGCTGATGATAATATAGTATAAGCAACTTTATTATCCTTTTATATGTACGTATGTATGATTCAATATCAAGAACGTCGCACCGAATGCACGAATTTCATGAAATTTACGAAGACATATATCGATTTTAAGATTTAAATTCAGTAGGTTTTGTCTAATAATAAATAGTAAGAAATAATGAAAACAGATGATTTCGTGGTTATATACATTAGAGTAAAACAATACTTAAAAATATTTTTAGGCATTTTTTTTAACAAATTTTCGAGCTTGTCTCAACAGTCCAACTAGTGCTGTTTAAAAAGTATATAAGGGCGATTTCACATATATCTAAAATTCCAAATCTGAGTATACATAATAGCTACGTTACCTATGATACTCTGATCTCGCTTCTCCCTCTCGAGTTTCGTGTAAGCTTCCTCGGAGACGGCGAATATGTGAGGATCCAGGTCGCCCATGGACTGGCCGCGGTACGCCATGATTGTTTCATCACCTGACAGAGATATTACGTGATATCAGAACATTATAATCACCTTTATGTGTCACTAGCGACCCGCCCCGGGTTCACACGGGTGCTATAAACCTTTCTCTTGAATCACTCTATCTATTAAAAAAAACCGCATCAAAATCCGTTGCGAGTTTTAAGGTTTAAGCGTATATAAGCCTACATAGTATATAAAACAAAGTCGATTTTTCTGTCCCTATATCCCTTTGTACGCTTAAATCTTTAAAACTACGCAACTGGTTTTGATGCGATTTTTAATAGATAGAGTGATTCAAGAGGAAGGCTTATAGCACCCGTGTGAAACCGGGGCGGGTCGCTAGTTTCGATATAATTTAATCTTAAATTTTACAAAATTCTTTGTGTTACCGTAAATGGGCAAATCGCTGTAAGGGTTGATGGCCACGAGGACAATCCCGCAGTATGTGTAGATTGCATTCCTGTCGCAGAATCTGCAACAAAATATAACATTACGTCGGTGATACTTACTGCCTTGTCATTAAGGTTCAAATTTATCTCAGTATACAAAAAAATAACAACGGTGGTAGTTACTGTCATTAAGGTTCAAAGATAGAGTCGAAGTAATCTTCTACTATTTTGTCATAGTACTTGTTTATGATCTGGGTGTAGTACTTTGCAGCAATGTTACAATTGTAGTTAATATAATATTATAGTTAAATAAATTAGACACTTTAATTCAATATTATTGTTTGATATTTAGCGCTTAAGCGATGTCATAATTTAATAATTTTGAAGAAAATTTATTGCCCGTGATTTTTATATTTTTTTTTATAAAATTAAATATAACGTGTCGTCCCGAACCGCTAACAAATCTTTGCCGATTGACATGTCAAAACGACGTCGTATGGCGACTGTACGTAACGCGGTTATGCCCCATAATTTCGAAAAAACCTTAACTATAAGATTACTCTAATAATTTCTGATGCCTATGCGGTTATTACAAATTGGAATGAAACAACTGTGAACGGATTTTACTCGCGTATTTTATTTGCTTACCTTTCGGATCCTTTACAGTTTCCATACCCGTAACACGACTAAGCTCGCTAAAGATCATGTCATATGCGCGAGTTAAATCTGTCCATAGTTGTTTCATTCCAAAGATTAAAGTTACTGGTTTGTAATGTCAGGTACTTTAAGATACCGAGGAATTCGATATAATTTCAGAGACAAAGTCATATGCAAAATACTCTTAATGAAGTAAATTTGAAATGATTAAGCAATATTAGCACAGCTGTGTCACCATTCTGAATCTATTACACGCTAACAAGTGCCTATGGGTAAGTTTGTACGAGTACACCGTTAGCACCGTTAGTGGTGTAATAAATTATACTCGTACATAATCGATATCTTTATTTATAACCTCAGTAAATTTTTAAAAAGGATTTACTGTATTTCTGGGATATTGTCAAATATACAATAGGTATGATGACGAATGACGTAATTCAAAATAATGTCACTTTTTGGAATTAAGATCGTCAGGTCAGTCTGCTACGAATTTAAGAACCGAAAACTTGCCAAAACTGACGTTTTTAAAATTAATATAAGATTATTAGTTCAATCCGTTATTTAAACTGTTTTATTCCAGTAGGTAAATATTTGTCAAATTATATGTCATGTTGATTCACTATTATTAACTGAAAGACATCCCATCTGTACATAGATAAGCCCTAGAGGCCTAGAGTCATACACAGCTACC
The DNA here is from genome assembly GCA_038024825.1 of Polylopha cassiicola. Classification (NCBI taxonomy): domain Eukaryota; kingdom Metazoa; phylum Arthropoda; class Insecta; order Lepidoptera; family Tortricidae; genus Polylopha; species Polylopha cassiicola. The sequence continues at coordinate 4,342,291 of CP149044.1, read as the reverse complement.
AGTCGTATTCAGCAGTTTCCAGCAACCTTAATATAATTTTTAGCAATATGATTAATATAATTAACTAACTTCTGCCCGCGACTTCGTCTGCACACGATACGCACCACCGTTTTACCCCCTTTAAAAACCCCTGTGCAAAACTTCAAATTCTAATTCAAATTATTTATTGCATTCCTTATGTTATTACAGATCTTACAGTTAGTGACAGTTACAATAAGGACCTAGTTTAGGTACAGCAATATAAGAGGGAGGCATACAATATTGTTTTATATAATTTTATTAAAATCTATATTTATACATTTTTATTTAGGAGCAGATAATAATATAAGTTTCTAACCCTTATAGTTTAGGCCCTGCGTTGATATGTCAATCATTAGTCACTAAGCAGACATTAGAACTAACTACAATACAACCAATAGGTAGGTATATATGATGACAAATGTTTGATAACAGAGTTAGTAAGTATAATTTGGATGTGCTAAGTGATAAGGACATCCGTAAAGTCACTTTTTAATGTACAAATGGCAACTAATAGATTCTTTCCTTTTTTAGGATTTTTATAACACTATATGGACCTATAATACTCCTCCTACTCTTAATATTTCTTGCCTACTTACCTGACTTTAAGGTTATGCAGCACAGCCGGCTCGTGCAGGTAGGAAAGAGAGGTGAGATCATTTTGACCAATCAGGAGCGAGGGATTTCTCAAAGGTGGCATTTGATTTTCATCTTTTATCTGTGGAAAAAATATACATGAGTACAAATATAACTTATCTAGTTGTTCCCGTAACTTCTGTAATTTCATGGTATTCAAAGCTCAGTGGTTTCTTTTCTTAGCACATATTGACTATATTTTTTTCTTATAAGAATCTAATTAGATTATAATAGTATTAGGTACACAATCTCATTCGAGGGTCCCTATTCCAAAACAGGGGGAAATTAGAGTTTTTAAAGTTGATTCTCTTGAAATTTTAATAGTAAAATATGTAATAGTCGTAGTACCATAGTATAGTGTTAGTAGACAATTTATCTATTTGATTTTGACTAGCAATAGGCGGTATCTCATGTCTATTACCTTTATCTGTCTTATCTCTCCGCTCTGGTCTACTTTGACTATGAGCACCCCAGAGCGATAGTCTGCAGTAACTGTGGCACTCTCCCACACCTTCTCGGGATGCTCCACCCATACTCGGGCACCCTGTAAATGGTAGGAATATAATATTATGTTAAAATGGTCTATACAACACTAGGATACATGTTACAAAGGAAATGCAAAATTCATCAACTAGAAACAAACCCTGTGAACACTCTTGGTGGCAAAATAAAAATCTATTGTCTATACCCTTACTATGTAAGTAAGTAATTATTAACATTCATTTATTTATAGTCAAACATAGATAAATAACACACATTGTGATAAAATATCTAGGTATCCTGTAGTGGCGTAACTATAATTTAACAATGGTGAAAATTGAGAAATTTGTGTTTTTGTGTCATTCAAATCTTCATGTACCTATGTATTGGAGGCAAGCCATTGTAAATCAATCAAGATGTTTCACCACTAGATGGATAATCCAAATTTATTTGGAAAAATCTCTAATGTTTGTTCTATGTGAAAACATTAACCCAACAGCCCAAAACATTGCAAAAATTTATTAATTGTTTAATGTTGATGTGAATCACAAATAAAAGTGGAAGTAATTCATAAAAATGCTAACTAAGAATTTATTATGTCTAAACTAAGAGCAATAAATAAAAAAAGCTAAATGTGTGATAACATTTTATTCATTCATATAAAGATGATAATTAAGAGATAAAAGATTATAAACCAGATAATTTAATGCAAATTGTGATGGCACCGTACGAATTGAGGCTAAAAATTACATCAACATTAATATGTATGACCGAAGAAATGGACCCAAGCGTAACATAGATAGTAAAAGTGACGTAAACTGATTTATTCCAATGCCACGGCCTTTTCAAACAATAGAAATTAAAAAAATACAAAAGTAAATGGTATTCCAAAATCAAAATATAGATCACGGATTTTTAAAAACAAATATTACCTTCGTGTAGAGCTCTTTCGTAGTCATTGTACTTCTTAATTACAGGCTTGGTTGAATTAAAAATTATTTTCTATTCCATTATTTCACCACTAAATCTAAACTTTGATAATTCATTTTAGAAACAAGGTAGATTCGAATTCGCTAATTTTTACAAAGCGAAACGTCACTGCATTGCATTGTTATTGACATATGTCAAAATACTGATAATGTTTTTTTCGATAATTTCTTACAACACAGCTGATTAAACAGCAACAAAATGTTTTCTTTATGTATGAAAGTTTATGTCATTATGGTAGGAATGCATAAATTCCTATAAGAAACCAGTGGGAGCATAAAAAAACTGAAAACAATAGTGATGAAAGTTCTTCTTATCTTGAATTTCCCACGGGTGTTGCCAGGGCAAAAATTACGAATATAGGTCAAACTATATTTTTTCTACTGTGACCTAATTTTTAATAAAATTTTAATAAAACAAATCATTTAATACTCCGAAATCTTTTAATTATTAATTCATACAATATTCATAAAATATTAGAACAAATTATAATCAAGATTAATAATCATTAAACATATAAATAGATACAGCAAGTATTAGTGTTGCTAAGTAATTATGATTAAATATCTTCGTAAATGGAAATGTTTCTGGGTTATCATATCCATGTTGAAACGCTACTTTGTCGTCAAATATAATACTTTTTTCAGTACATTTAGGATTTACTTGTTTTCCTGAGAAGGAAACCAGGCTTGACATGCTTCCGTTGCGATTTCACAAAGAGCTGTAAAGGTTTTGCTCCGAGAATCATATTCTGAAATAAAAACAACTCAATTTAGATAATGTAGCCGTCAGAAAAGGCGTAGACATTGATACACAAATCATAACAGATACCAGAGTGAGATTAAATAATATCGCAAAACAAAAAAAACAACACAGTATCACGTTTGCGTTAACGTCACGATTTGTATGGGATAATGATGTGTCTGCGACGAGTTAGGTAAGTACTGTATAATATTATGGCTTATGAATATAGTATAAATTTATTGATCTGAAAAGAATTCTTGGATTTGGAAATTTTGGCTTCTCTAAAAAATATTACTGTGGTAATATAAGAAAGTAGATATAAATACATTTAAAAATAATGAAATTTAATCGGTTCAAAACGAACCTATTGACTCAAATTTTTATTTTATTCTTCAAAACGGATTCGATTAACCAGATGCAAGAATTTAGTAGAATCAAAATAATCAAAGGAAAATATAATATTTTCATACCAGAGGGTCCTCGTTTTCCGAACATAATACCATTCATGGGTGCATTTTTGTAATTTGCTTCGCTTAGCTCAGCCAGTGACAACAGCACAACAGCAACGCAGACTACGCCAATGGTAAACCGCATCATATCACCAGCCATCTGCGAAGTAAAAAATATAATATTAAACATATCACATTGTTACAAAGAAGTGTAATTTAAATTAGAAACGAGACTTTTAAAAAATATCGTAATACATAAATTACCTTAATTTTGTGATTTTTTACTGAGCTGGTATCACTTGAAGAGACCAGTGTTGACTGATGCTTCAGGACGGTTTACCCACCATTTTATAGCACAAAACCAGGACACATGGCAAACTCTACTCAATTATTGGATTATAGAGTGCTGACCGCATATTGACGCTGATAGGGGATGAATCTCCCGGGATTATAACTTTATTACTTAGTGCATATTGCTTGAGCAATTCCTCCGAGATATTTTAGATATTTTTTATTAAATCATTGCTTATGTAAGATGCATAGAAGATTAAATACGACCAAGTGATACCGAGGTGCAGAATAATACCCTGAATCATTTTTCAAACAAAATCTCACGCAGATTTATTAATTTAACCTACCTATATATCTTACTAACTGAATAATTTATTTCAACTGTAAAGTAAGGTGGCCAGTACGCCCCGTGAAAATAAAGTCCATAGTCTTTTTACGGATTTGGCTTCCATGAACTAAATAACCCTACAACTGCACCATCATCTGCTGTACCACTGCTGCTCACTACACTACACCTGCTGCACCACCAGACGCGTTTTAACCAGAACTTAACCCATACCCTTCCGGTCCGCTAGGGTCTCTAAAGACCGATGTGGTGGGTATGGTACGCCGTCGACCCACGCTCTGATCTAAAGTTCCACCGAGCTACACCTATCCTAATGATGAGGTCGTTTTCAACTGGCTCTTGTCGACATTTGAAAACTACGCCATTAGCTGTAGGTAAGTAGGTATCTGTAATAGCTAGTGGAACTGGTAACAATTAAGTACCTATATGTATATTTTTCTGGGTACGAAATTAGACTTAAATAAGTAGTTAGGTACCTACTTACTTATTAAATACCTATTTTATTAAGTCATATCCGTCTATCCATCTTCGTTCGTTCATTTACTTATACCACAACCTTAATACTTACACTGAATATAATGTTTCTTAAATGTAAACAAACTCCATCAAAGTTTAGTCCCGAAGTTAATTATCACCGTCCAGATAGTAACAGGATCGTAAACGATTTTGCTATCCAATATTCACTCATAATTATATTATTGGATCGATCGATACCGACTACTCTAGAGAGACCTCAGATGCAATATAAAACCTGAAGCAAGTTTTAGATATCCATCAGTGTGCGCTTTGCTTTCTCTCTCGTAGTTCATTGTTATAAAAAGTTCGTAAGCATAGCAGTAAATCTTTTAACTATTTTAATATAATTACACTACCTAGACCACTTATTTAACAATTTTGAGTGGAAATATTTTAACTGATAAAACTATATTTAGTTGTTATTATAGATTTTACACAATCATATTGAATTGGTTGCCGTATGCATTTGCTGCTAAAAACCTTAAATGTTAATTCAGTCTTTTCTTACTGCTTTCAGAATGCGTTCTATCACGACAGTTTGTTTTTTCCTCGTTCTGGTGTGTGCTCTCCATTTGGGTGAGGCTAGTTACAAGAAACCACAATTTAATGGCTCTATTTTTGGAAAAAGAGGAAACATTGGTAAACAGAACACTGCAGTAATCTAATACACACGTCTGTAGGTTATTTAAATTTACCTGAGTCAGAAAAAATCTGGTTTATGGTTATGAGTGACCGGACTTTTCGGATAAATTAGTAAACAAAAACCCATATTTATTATTATATTAAAATAAAGTATGATTTGCAATAAGTTTTAAGGGGTACCTACTCATACATAAGCCTTAAAAATTGAATTATTTATTCAAATATTTTCGTTGTTTTCAGAATATGACTCAACTGAAAAAGCTTTGTCAGCTCTCTGTGAAATTGCCTCAGAAACATGCCAGGCCTGGTTCCAAGCTCTGGAGACTAATTAAATAATTTTCAACATGGCACATTATTTGTTAATAATGAGAATCAATGTGGGTAGTTGCAGCAACAAAAACTTGTTTATTCTTAGCTTATCGTACTTACCTACCTACCTACCTACCGCTTTACCACTTTTGTAGGTTATTTTTTTTTGTACTTAAAGGATATCTACGTAAATAAAATGTAAACATGAACACTCCCTTTTATTTACATTTCAACCTTTGATAATTTTGTGTTAATTTGTTATTTAAGTACATTTTCATTCGCAGAAATTATGTAGGTAAAACATTAAATAGGTAATAACGGAAAAATATTTTTTTCTTTTGTATTAAATTTCTTTCGAGGGTCTGATACTTTGCTAAAATGTTTTTTTTGGGTGAAATGGTGCTCCTGCTCCTGTTCTATCTATTAATGACATGGTACCTAATAATACTAATAATTGTATAAACCAGAAGGTACTAGTAGTACCTACCTACCTACCTAGTACTATAATTCATTGATTCAGGAGAAAGTTCGTTAATTGATTTTGAGAGATTATGTGTCTTTGGAAGTTGCCTAATGGAATCTTGGTTTATCTTACAAATCACACCATTTTGATGTTGTCATCTCTTATTAAATCAATTTGTCGGCTATTTCACATAAAATCTACCAAAGCCAAATCAGAATATTGAATTTGACTCTTTTGACGAAGCATATAAAATACATACATTTACTTATCTCTCTTACCCACATTTCTAGTATTTTTTTAGGCTGGTATACCAAGCTAAAGGTGTATTTTTATTTAAAATCAAATAAATGGAAGCTTAATTCACACGTTGTATTTACCTAGATACTTCCATGCATGTATTAGTTAAAAGAACGCCTCAGAGAAGACTTTATTTTCTTTCAGTAAAGTAACGTGCAAATTATGAAACTCGTCCGTATTGCTTAGTAGTACGGTTAAATTTGAATTGTCAAAGAAATGAATTGGATACTAAACAGAACATGGTCATAAAGGATCTGTCATTTCTGTCAAGTTGATTTCATTATCTGTAGCTTAATGGCTGATGGGTTGCTTTCGTACGTCGTGTTAAATAATTATTTATCTATAAACCGCTGAGTTTACTCGGTTTCGTTTAGATTTACAGTATTGAGTATGTGTTTATACTTACTGTGACGGCTGCCTGCTGATTTACTCTTATACACTGCCAGAATACGTGTATTGACGACATCCGGATTCGAACCTAAGGTAAATTCATTTTATATTTTTCTCTGCATTCCGCGTACGAGACGAATTAGGTATGCTCTTTAATTTACGTTTCACCGATAACTTTGTTCGTAAGCACGAGTATTGGGACTCGGTTTCCTTATATTAGCATTCTTATAGGAATGTGATTCGAGGGCTAAGTGCAGATGCTATTATCATTGTGTCAACTCTGGTCGTGTTATGATATGCTTATTGTAGGTACTTAAGTTTGTTTATTCACTACGATCGGGTATTATTTACCTTGTTACTTTATAAACTATCGTCACACATTTTAATACCAATAAGGTGCATTTCAAATTAGTGTGCTCATTAATAAGTGTGGTCACTCTGGAATAATAAAGAGATAGAGCAGCCAAGTAGTTAAATCATAGTTCATCACACTTTTTTTTCCAAATTAGTATTTAGTTTAAAGTATATTAAAAGCTATCTAGAAATATCTAGTAGTCCTTAGAATGAGTAAATAATTAAGTTTAAAAGTTTTATGATGTGTTTACGAAAGGAAACCCTTAGCAAAAAGTTATTAGAATTTTATGTGAAAATTATCCTAAAGAATAATGGAGATGAAGTGCAAGTCCAACGTGAGTAAAGGTCAGCGATAAAAACTTACAAATGCAGGGCTAAATGAATACCTTCACAGCACTTACAAAGGTTTTCTTGTGTGTGATGGAGTAGAGGTTGTTAAGGGCAGACTTTTAAAATGTTCATTTTCTTTTACATTTATACTTACAGATAAAAACACATATAATGCTTAGTAAATATAACAACATAATTCTGTATGTATTTTATATTGTAGCAAGTTATGTTAGGGGTAGTATAAAAATCAAAAGCTTATCATTATTGTGTGTCCGTGTATACAACAATAAATGTTTTTTACCTTAAAAATGTGATAAGTGATATATTCAAACATTGGTGATAACAAAGTGTGTAATGCAATAGTGCCAAATTTCTTTATTTTCAGCATTAATTCATGAAACCTGCTTCCAGAATATCAAAATGGATTGCCCGTTAACCACAGAGCCTCCCACCAAGAGAGTGAAAACTGAATCTTCTGCAGTAAAAAGTATAGAGCATTACAGGCAGAAATTAAAGGAGACCAATAAAAATATTGTCCCTATACTAGATGATAGTTTATCGGAAGAAATCCAATTAGCCAAAGTCTATATTGGTCATATTAAAGAGCCAAAAGATATATCGAAGGCTATGACTGTTCTTAATGAAAAACTACCTCTAAAAGAATTCTCACATTTAAAGAGAGTTCGTAAGAGAGACATCATTCTCGGTTCAGTTAACTTCTTAAATAACATGTCTTCCATTCAAGAGTATATAGAATGCTATGTTGCGGAAATAAAAGATATATTTGAATATTTTAAAGTAGCAGATGTGCCTGCAAATGCCCCTGTTTTGATGAAACAGTTTAAAGAATGCAATAAATTATGGTCTTGTAATTTTCACCCGAATAAATATTTAGAAAGATTGGTTACAGGAGAAGTTTTCAGTGCCGCAGATAATGAAAAACATAGACAATATATGGAAATGGTTTTAGATGTTGCGAAGTGGCATTTGGAAGATAGAGATGACATAGACATAGGTGATGTTAATGCTGCTGTTGTTATCAATCCAAGCAACAACTCAGTTATAGCGGTGTCATTTGATGACCGGCTTCAGCACCCTATGAAACACGCCGCCATGTTGGCCATAGATAATGTAGCAAAGACACAGAACGGCGGCGTGTGGATAGATGATGTGGAAGTACACAATAGTGCTAATGTTGTATACCGAGGCATAGATAACAAATTAATTGTTGATTTGAAGAAAAAATATTATCCTCACATATTTTTTGGTGGAAAACAAGAAGTTAACGGAAGTAGTGCTTATTTATGTACTGGCATGTATATTTATATGTTGAGGGAGCCATGTGTTATGTGTTCCATGGCCCTGGTCCATGCGAGGGTTAAAAGGATATTCTTTTGCCTTGAGAACGCAACCAGGGGAGGGTTAAAGTCGAAAGCCAAACTTCAGACTATTTCATCTTTGAATCACCATTTTGAAGTGTTTACTGGATTTATTGAATGACAATGTAATAAGTATTGAATATCAACAATAAATTTATTTTACTTATTTATGCTATTTAATTCTATTAGTTAATTATTAACTAGGTGCGGTTCTACCCTATAGGTATTTAGATATACTTCGAATATAGCGCTTTGTATTCAGTCGTCAAATGTAACGTTTTTATACAAAATAGTATTTATAATCCAATGCAGTCATAGAACATCGATGACGTCACACACAGGGTTCAAGATCGTTTTACAATACGCGTCGGTATAAAACCTTGAATAGAATAATTCCGTATGGACTGAAAGCACTGAATAGCGGTCATTATGTAACTTTGGGTGGAGTAATTTAGTGTTAGATTAATTTACTTTGATGTTTGAAGACATTAAAATTCAAGAGCAAAATATTTTGTATTTTATAACTAAAATACTGTTCTAAGGACGGTATTAATAGAAATGCATTAATAAATGTACAGACAGAAATGCACAAAACATCTGTACTTAACGGATTAATTTTAATATTTAAGTCGAATCTTTACTATACCTACCAATAGGTAGGTAATACAAGACATAGTTACATAAATAAATCTTTAGATATTTCACAACAATCTAAACTAAGAAAAGCTTTTGCTATGTGTACCTACTCAGTATACAATGTCATCCAGTTTTGTCCCGTTTTACTCATTACCTAGGTATGGAGCTTTAAAAATGATATACCTACATATGTCTAAAATATCTGTAATATTTCTTCAAGCGATCCCTCTGAGGCACTCGTCTGAGGCAATCTCCCTCCGAAATTTGTTTAGTACATCCTTGCCACTCCATATTGGTCCATTCGCTTGGTGACAAAACAAATTACATTAGGCTCGGCTCATTGATACACTCGGCTGAATATTTCGAGAATAACAGTACTACCAGCACTTTTATTTTTATGCCAATGTTATATAGGTATATTTATAAAGTTATTTTTCCTAATTTGTTGTAAATTAAATACAGGATTTTATAAATTTGTAGCGCCCTTTGGATGGTGAAATCGATAATTTACTTAATTAATAGATCGCAAAACCAACGTTTTATTTATTCATAATATTGCTTGCTTTATGTATATTTTTTGCAATGTAAAATTTAAAATATTAATCAATAAAAAATATTGTTTATCAAGTACATGGGCGTAGCAAGGTACGGGCAGTCGGGGGCAGCTGCTTCACCCTAGAAGAAACCTGTAATTTTTGATACCCTTGCGAGTGTCAAAAATAACCTTAGATATATTCTCAGTTTGTATACGCCTGCCACCCCTGTCAACAAAATCCTAGCTACGCCCTTTATAAGTAGGTACCTATATAGTTGAATAACGTTCTTAAAAGTATAAATTGCTTACTATTTTGTTATGTAATAAGTATGTAGACATCTCGGATGTGTAGGGTCCGCAAAACCCTAAAGGTAATTGAAAATATTCTAGTCTAATTGAATAATTTTGGCACTACAACTGGTAGTAACCGGTTTGCGTTGTGATTATTATTTAATGATGGCAAGTGTTGTGCAGAATAAAACATGATTTGCACGCTTGGTTCTTTTGTGAATTTGTTTTAATAAAAAAAAATATTTTGACAGGGAATGGTTTTCTTGCAGTCAACCTTAGGTCTTTGCTAATCAATTGGTGAGAAAATAATACATGAAGCTGTAACACATATTTCTTGTGCTTACACAAGAAATATGTGACGCTTACGTCTATCTGTCTGTTTGTTAGCTAGGTATTAATTTATCTAATGACTTAATTGAATTTAATACGGCTTTCACCATTTTTTAGGGAGTTTCTTTTGGTAGGTTTTAATGAGTAACACAATCGATAGTGGTTAATTCCGCTTGAGCTCTAACCATTTACCGTGTGTGTGAAGTGTTCCGTCTCCTCACTGTTTGACTCCTCATTGCAGTTAGTAATATCTTTCCTTGGAGACTTACCAGTAATCTACTTATCGACACTGTAACCATTGTCGTAATATTACTGTAGTATTCCACATTTAACTATGCAAAACTTATAATACTTATTATAATGGTTTATGTACAGGTCAACGTCATCTCAAAAGTGTCCCATTTGCTTATATGCAAATATGTAACCCACACTCGTCTTCCCAATAGTATTATTCAATTTTTTAAATGCATAATAGCTGCTCAGGTGGCGGTTTATTTAATTTTGACAAATTTCATAACTATTTATGAAGGGCTTGGAAAAATTAAAAAAAAAATGAAAACTACATTCAACATTTACGAACCCAAATGTCCAATTTAAAAATCCTGCATTGCACTATTTACTGGTCATTGTATCTGTGCCCAATTGTTACTCCCCCTCAACACTGCGCACACGCAATCCAGACTCCGGCCCGATTCGAGCTGCGCGTCTTCTACGGCCATTTTGAATTTAACAATTGTTTTTTTTTTCTTTTAACTGTCTAAGATGAGTGTTTTTTTCTGGTACGCAAACGCGTATGACGCTGTTTGGTGAGTTTTTGAACGTTAGTTTCTTTTTTTTCATGCCATATAGAAGTAATTTTATGATTACAAATTATATAATGGTATTTATTCAAAATATTTTTTTTTACTTGGTCATTTGATCAAGTTAAAAAAAAAATGTCTTTTTGTATAGTTCATCTAATTGTAATGTTATTTTATAAATAGTTGCATAAATATTTTATTTTTTTATTTAAACTTACTTTTTTACGAATAATCCTGAAAATCTTTATGATTTTTTAACGGGAATCTGTTTGAAAAAATGCTACCTACTCCACATATTTTTTACTGCATTTAAAAATAAAAAAATAAAATACATTAAAATTTTATATTTATTTTCCGTTCCAACCCAAACTGAACTGGCTCACTCTGGCTTAAAGTGGTCTCTGTCATATATCTCACTTGAAGGAGTTTATGAACTCAACAACGTTTCATTGCCACTCTCCATATTTCTTACGTGAACGGTTTAAAGTCCATTATTGAGTGGCGGGATTGGTAAATTGACTTGCCGAGTTAATTCTGAAACTGCGTTCTTCCTTTCACGTGTCATTTTGCATGATCGCTCAAGTATTGTGATGGAGGCATTCTCTTAATGTGTCGGTTGAGTTTGCTTTATAGATAGATTATAGCACGTAAAATATATACACATAGAACTACTGTACATTAAAAAGGTAAAATCCATATATCCAATCTACGTTAAAAAAAGCTTAAAACCATTAGTCTCTTTCATATGCTACTTTTTAATGAATACCGTGGGCACGGTTTAACTAAAGCGTAAAGCTATATAATCAGCAACAACATAAAAAATACCACTTATTACCCTATACATATGTATTATTAAGAAAATCTTAAAACTTCTAACTTCCACTGTTTAAATTTTCAATTGAAACCTTGCACGTACTTTGTTCATTTGTCAATTACTTGTTGGGCGGATTTGCTTAAAGCTCGGGCTTAGGGCGCGGTGGCGGCAAGGTATTGAAGGATCACGTTATACTGATACTACATGGTTTAACTATGGGTACAACCCCGCCAGTAAATAGGTACCTTAGTACCTAGTGCTGATCTGATGTAAAGTAGCTACTAGGTCGGTCTTTGGCATCTTCTAGCTTAAAAGTACCTTAATAACATAGAAACGTTTAAAAAAAACTTGAATGTACCTACAAGAGGCGGACGTATCACCATATGCCAGTTTTAGTGTGAATGTCATCTGTAATAAAAACATTTACGTTGAAACAGTCTTCCAACATTTACTCACTCTTCTTTCAATTGATGACTTTTATTGAAATGCCATGAGATCAAACATCATGCATTGCAGCGAGCTTCTCGGAAATACGAGTAATTCAAAAATCAAAATTATCGTTCTCCACCGCACCCTTGCAATCAAGGCTGTAGCTCGCTTTTTTGCACATAAGGATTAACTGTAATATGAAATATGGATAGCACCAGTAGTCTTAAGTCAGGTTTCATAGTCTGTGTAAAAAAGGAATGCCTGGGCGCCACTATAAGTCTAGTTTGTGGTGATATAACCAAGCTGACGTCGTTCATCTTAATCACAATCATAACCTTTAGTGCAAAAAGCGCAGACATTCCGTTTATTTGGTATGTCTTTACTTTACTTAAGTAGGTATATGTTATGTCTGATTAAGGGCGGGTAAACTCTGTCAATTTTTTTTTGCGTGATACTCTTACTCTAGGTCAGGGTTTCTTAACCTTTTTGCAGTCACGGACCACTTTTACAATTTAAACTATACCACGGACCCCAACCATAAATATTTTTGGAAATAAAAAAAAGCCTTATTTATATCAATCAAAAATTCTTTTATTGGCACTTTTTTTACACTTACTACGATTCTAATGAGCTTACTGCACAATTTCCTAATAAATATGTTTAGACTGACTGACCTACTGCGGACCCCTGACACACAAGCTACGGACCCCTAAGGGGTCCATGGACCACACGTTAAGAAACCCTGCTCTAGGTGATTTAAGTACGATAAATCCAGATGAATATTTATGGTCATTTTGTAAAATCGACAAGTTTTTGATAAAGCTATTTTCCATTTTACAGACTAATTTATCGTTGGACAAATTGCTCAACTATAAAGTGCTAGAAAGAGCCAGAAAAATCCAGCCGCCGTGTCTTCCCACGCGCCAGAACACGAGCTCGCTGCTATTCCGTCCACTTCTACACGTTTAATGGAAATTCCTTCCATTCACATGCTCCAATTTGGTGATGAAGTTCTAGAAGTTGAATAATATGATTTTCTGAAAGTGGTATTTTGATGCTGGGCCCTTTCTGTTAATGGTAAGTCTTAGCGTATATAGCATTATATATTATTATGTACACACAGAAGTAGATGCACAAATATACACACAGCCACAAATTATTCCCAACTATTGTTTTTATATTTTTATCTATTATACATTTGCTATAACATGAGGGAAGCAACTTACTGTAGCTCCATCTCACTGGTTGCCCTGAACTAGCGTCACGGCTTTCGGTTCTGAGACAGACGGGGTGGTAATAATTTTGGTATATTTTTGAGATTTTGTCTTAATGGTATGTACGTCCTTGCCTGTTAGTACCCTAGAATATTTCATATAGATGTCTTTTCAGAACCTCGCTTATTTTTTACCAATGAGCTGCCTACATCTGGTGACTAGATCAAACAATCACAGGTTGAAAAATTACTTAGGTTTTTTTCTTTCATGTTTTGTTTTGTCAGTAGACAGTCAAATACGTGAAGGATGAAATATTTTTGAAAATGTAACCAGTTTCAGTAGCTTCCATGATCAGCTCAAGGTATATGTTTACAGTCATATGGACTTTATCTCCCTATAGTTATGAGGAAAATAAACATTCACAAATACAAAAGCAAAATATTGCAATATATTTGCATCTGTATACAAAGATGTACATGTTAAAATCGCAATCGCGCCCGGGTCTCGGCGGAGTTTAATTGTCATCAATAAATTCCAATTAAAAGGCATATACACGCGTCTTGATTAACAATGGCCTCTAATTGTGACGTCGGCCATCTTTAGTTTTGGACCCTACGTTGGAATGACATTGAAATATTCTGGGGACGATTTCGTCTTTTTTAGGTCTGTGTGGATTGATTGCAAACCTAAACAGTACCTATTAGTCATGATTTTTTCAATCGATTTAACCCTTGTACTTCTTAATGTATTGCTCAAAATCCTTAGAAGCTCGGGTGCTGTATATCTGTAGCTTTCATGACCACTAGTATCTGCTGTGGAGGCTTTTGTTGTAGTATTATCCACATCAATAACTACAGTCATAGCACTCTGGTGACCCTCATCATCGAAGGTTCGCTTCTAGATGGCTCTTATGACTTGCAAATGATATCGTGATGGAGGTTGTTCGTGCGTTCTTCTTCAGAAACTTTACCCTTAATAAGTTCTCTTCTCATTTAGCAGTTAGCTGAATTTAGCTTTAAATTCTATAGTCGATAATTTTCAGTGTTAGTTGGGGATAGCTTATTTCAGTAACAAAATCAGATGCTCCATGACCTGGTAAACCGAACGGAAGCCAATTTAATAAGTAAATTTATATTGAGAAATAAAAGAGTCATTTCCATTGCTTCAAAGTCATCTAAAAGTAATCAGCATCATTAAAAACAGATTCGCATCCAACTGAAAAACTGCCGTTCAATTGGTTGCGGAACCAGCGTGTACCCTGACGGTACCCCACGCTAACATCTTGACCCGACGATCGTGTGACCCTGCCGGCCAAGTGGTCCCAATTCCCGACATCCACTGCTCGGCATTCGCGCACGCCATTGGCCAGTGAATTAACGACAATACTGCGTACTTATTCATTTAAACGTCTCCAGACAATTTAGCAATAGAATCGGCCGAGTACTCCGTGCCCCGCTGCGGTCCCCGCGGTCGCTCGTCGCGTTTTGAATTTTGCGGATGCGTTCACGACTCGAAGTTAAAAAGGGTAATTGGTAAAACGGCGTTCGCTTTCTGAATTAACGAAATGGTGGACTGATGATGTATTTGCGAGACGGCGACGGGCGCATCATGGCTGTGCTAATGTGGCTCTTCGCCAATACGGCTTTCTTATATTGATTTGTGAGAAAGCTTTGGACTTTTTTTTTTATTTGTGACATTGTGCGCGCAAGGACTCTAATAAGGTGAGAGGTTGTGTATTGCACTCGCTGTTTTGCACTGGAAGGTTTATTTTTCCTTTTGGGTTTGAAAGGTATTTCATTTATTTTTTACTTTAATTAGAAAGTACTATGAGTACTAGTAAGTAGGAACTACTTTAATTAATAACTTTAGTTATTGCGTTTAATGATGCTTAACAATTATTTCCAGTTATTATGTGCAGCTAGTATATTTCAGTTATAAATAACTAACTTATTTAGAATGCATAATGCCTCACTGAAATTATTTCTTTTTTAATTCCTTTTGGCCATGTATAAGGTTATTCTGCATCCATTGCTTAGTTGTCGAACAGTTACTAGTTTGTAAAAATCATTCGAGGAACGCGTGTCCAGCAGAACCTAATTAATATTTGTGCCAATACCTTATAAAGCCTACGGCTTAAGTTTTATTAATAGGTACAATGATGTACAATTATTCAGAATATCCGTTTGTTTTAGACCTAAAGTCAATTGTCCTACAAGAGGTTCATGTATCTACTGTAGTAAACTCTATTTTTCTTATCAAATTTATTTCAAACCGGTTGTTTGTATTATACAAGGCACTACGATAACAAACTTGGGTGTATTTATTTTCAACTCTGATTTATATTTTATATTGTTTTATTTTTACTCGACAAGTTCTTGATTTTGGAAATTAGGGATATCTACTGACATCCTAGGGCTCAGGGAGAGGGGGAGAGGCAATGACCTCCATGACCTCCCCACTACATTCACTCTTGGGGACGGTACGGTGGAGAAACACGTGAAGCTGAAAATACCTGCTACTGCAGTTCCACTGAAGGATAACTCGCGCAACAAAAACCTTACGATCTAGACAATCTGATTCGACAGATTTATCGTCTGTCAATTCAATTTTAATATTTCCAATACATACATGTGTATTACAATCTGTGATAGTTATTCTTTGGCCAGTATATCTTGTGACAAAGTGTCATATTACAATTCGATCAGCCGTATTAATTGAGAGGTTTTATTTATTCTTGTGACGCGACGTGTCTTGTAGGATAAAGGAAATTCATTTCCAGGTAGGTTTTTAGCTATAGTTCAGCTGTTGAATATGAAATAAATTGCGTCGCGGCTATTTTTTTTTTGCATGTATCCTAAAACTATGTTCCTACTTTGAAAATTACTTTTTCGTTCATCCTCCATGAAAACATTTACTTGTCAAACACAAGTCCTATCATATCACTGATTTGGTTTCTCAAAAACAAAAAAAACTAAACATACTTCTTTCAATAATAAAAAATCATGCCGGAAACGAGTCTTGCGTAAAATAGCTCTAAACATAGGTTCGGTGAAACACCCCCCGCATAATAAGCTTACTGGGACTTTCTGAATCAGGCCCTTATTCACACCAACTAATCCAAGTCCTCCCTCCCCAGGAGCCGTAGTATCACGCCAGCACCGGTGCACCGAGCCGCCCGCTCCCCCTCGACAGATCGGCTCCCTCCACGCCAAGTGTGCCCCATGGAGTTCTACGACAACCAGCCAACGTCTCTCGTAGGAAACCGCTTCACCGCCTACTCAGGTCTCGAGCCCCACGTCCAGTACCGCCTCTGCCGCTGTAACACCAATATGCTCTTGAAGATCGAAAACGAGCTACTTCAAAGCCACCGTCAAAGAGAAACCACCGGCATCAAGAAGTTGTACAACTCGTTCTTTGTGCTGTTCTAACTGTTCTCGCGTCTTAGTTTATATCATCATTCATTCATTCATCATCATCAGTGACAATAAGTGTAGTGGGGCACGATGGCCCAGGAGTGATGGAATCTTATGAACAGGAGAGGGACTACTCGGATTATATTATGCATGACGGCCGTAAAGAGGATCCGTTCACTTGGGAGTCTACTGTGAGGCTGGTGGCGCCGGAGGAGGATTTGGGGATGTACCTGGAGGAGCGCGAGGGCAGGAAGAGGAAGTGGCAGCCGGTGGACGGCGGCAAGATGATGCGGCGCGACGACAGCGAGGACAAGGACCAGAGGAGGCCGCCCAAGAAGATTATGGGTAAGCACAGACCACCATATTATTTCAAAAACAAGAGCTAGTCGTTTCAGCGAAGAGAACTTTTAGCCCCTAATTCCACACTTTCCTACTTAGGTTGGTAGGAAAGTGTTTACAGCGATTTATTCGTAGATACAATATCTTAAATGTCTTTTACCTAGTGTTTATTTTTAAACAATTATTAATTGCAGTAAAACACTAATTACAATTTAGGATCAAGAATTTCGTGAACATTCATCACCGTGAGTAGGTATTTAATTGCATTTAACATTACATCTTAATAAACAATAAATCGTTTTGCCTAGACCTGTTTCTGTATGAGTAATAATCATTAGACTACACGTTCGCGTTTATTTTCGAACTTTTACGAACCCTTAAGGTACTAAGTATCTAAAGCCTAGCGCCTGGCAACGAGTTTGTTTGGTTTCCTAAACACAAATACCATTACAATCACATTTTACAAACATTATAATATTTCTACGTGCCGTGACGTCACGAAATGGTAGACTAGAGCGACGCACGCGCTTGTTGATACAATACGACCAATCGGTGAGCCGGGCGCCAAAGAATATTGCACAGATGCGATAATTAATACAGAAAGCAAAGTCGACAAGTGATATTATACATCTTCAGACGCTCTAGAATAGTATGAAAATGTATCAATTTCACATACCTAAAAAACTCACTCAACTATAATAATATCAGATGCCTTCGCGGTTATTACACATTGGAATGAAACTATTAACGGATTTAACTCAACGTCAGCAAATAAAATAAAATACACGTCGTGTTAAATCCGTTAATAGTTGCTTTATTCCAATCACTCAATTATACTTTTGTTATTAGCATTAGCAAATGAAGAAAGTGATTCGTTTAGTGGTACTGGACAGTAAGTAAACGAGACGACGTAATTTTTATATAATTATCATTAAATTCGGTGTGGGCGGCAGTCTTTGAGATGATCCTTTATTCGAAGATTGCTTCATGTCTTCAGCAGTCGACTACCTTTGTCAGAATTATTTTGAAAATTAATCTTAGATGTTGTGATAGATTAATATGAATATTTGCAAGGAAGACTGTTTTTCCTTGTTATCCAAAAGGTGCTGCTTTGTACGAAAAAGAAAGCTTTTTTTACTGTATAAACTTTAGGGTCCTATTACTAAGGCTCTTTGTGATAATTTCAAAGGTCTATTACGGTCCAAAGGATATTGCTATTTGATAGAAAGACGGACAGGGGTTTTAATAATGAAGTCTCATTCGAATCCTCTAGTTATAAAACCTCAAAAACCAAGTTTAATAACAATTAAAGTAAATGCAAGCCTCACAGAGAAATCGTAATTTAGGTAAGAACCAATAACATAAAATTCTCGCTTATCAATGTATAATCTTAGGCGATAAATTGATAATGAGGTGACAAAATTACAAATACTCATACAGTTCTTATGTCCGCTCTGAGAATGCGAGACGCGTTCGAACACTAATTTATTTTAAAAATTGTGTCCGTTAATTGTGGTGTGTTTGTCTGTGTGTGTCGAAGCCTGATAATTGTTACTTACGAGTGTTTATTTGTTTAGTTATTTTGTCTAGCAAGCAATTTCAGTGTTATGGTTTGAGGAACTAGGTCTGCTTAGTTTTTAGTTTTACTGGTGACGCTTTAAATCATATTTCAATTAGATCTATTCTATTATGTACAATTAATACAATTTGTACTTTTATAGTACTTATTTATTCAGCTGGTTTATTATAAACTATTTTATACGATTATTTAAAACACATCTCTTTCGCGATTATTACACATTACGTATCAGGTCGGCTACGAATATGGGAACTGTAAAGTATTCGAAACGTCAGCATAAAATTATACGCGTTGTTAATTGTACCTTATAATAAATAATCCAAATGCCTACCTTGACGCCTGTATGGGCATTCCTCACTGCACGCACCTGCTGAAATCAAAGGATACAAAAGATAGAAAATGAAAGATTTATATGAATAATAAACGAGTTATAGCTAATTATACTAAAAACGGAATGTATTATTGCAAACAATTTTAAGTAATTTAGATAAAGAGTAAACTAAAACGTAATGACCGTCTGGAAAGTTGTGGTAATGGGTTGATATTTTAATTTATTCATAGTCATAGCTACTAAATGTACAGTGAGTAATGGATACCAAACTAGACGGGCTTAGGGATAATCCACAATCCTTGTACTGACCAATCATCAAACACATATCTTAATATAAGTAATTAGTTTCGAAGATATTTGCATATATTTTAGGCTTGTTTGTCTAAGTAAGTACCGACTAAGTTCTTTGTAACTAAATATATTTACCAGCTTCTGCCCTCAGTGATGCAGGTCCTTATTAAATGTTGTCAAATTAATAATATATAGAAAGTCGAATAAATTTAATTGCGAAAAAAGGGTTGTAAGTATTTTTCGAAATCAAAAGTAGCCTAGTCCTTTCTCAGACTATCTGTATATCGAATTTCATTAAAAAGGTTCAATCGTTTTAGTGTCAAAGCGAGACAGATAGACAGAGATACTTCCGCATTTACAATATTAGTTAGTATTAGGATAGTAGTGTAGATTTATGTTGCATATATGAAGGTATATATTTTATAACAATATTTGATATGTAACTAACTAACAATTGTCGCGGTGTTCGTAATACGGTTCATTAAACGCAACGACAAACAACCAATCAAGACTATTGGCTAACGATAATGGCTTCGATAAAATGCAGTTAATTGCTTTCTTCAGTCCAATGATCACGTGATTAATAAACAAACTAACGAAAACATTATAAAACTCGACTGCTGTACTAGCGCTCTCGACTTTATATTTACACACAAGGTCTTTTTCTTAAATAATCCCTACTAATATTATAAATCTGTCTGTCTGTCTGTTTGTCTGTTACGCTTTCACGCTAAAACTAAAGGACCGATTTAAATGAAATTTGGTACAAAGAAAGTCTGGAGCCTGAGAAAGGACATAGGCTACTTTTTAACCGACTGCAAAAAAGGGGGAGTTCCACGCGGACGAAGTCGCGGGCAGAAGCTAGTAATAAATAATACTAGAATAATATCATCTATGGTTAACTTATTACTTAGTCGCACAAAATGATATTTGTGATACGAGCGATTCTGTAAGCCAAAACACTTAACAGCCTGCAGGCGCGTGCAGTGTGGGGTGCACATGTATGGTGCCAGGGTAGGCAGTCCATACATTTTGACATTGTGCCTGTATGGAATGCACGCCCATGACAGCCTGTTAGTCTAGTAGTAAGAGACAATGACTACGAATCCGAGGGTTAAATCCAAGGGTTGTTTCATTCCAAATAGAATAATAGTTAGATAGTTTTTAAAAACTATGGATGCATATTTTGACCATCTTTGTAAAATCATTCGTAGGAAAACCTATATTTAACGTAGGATAAATTTCATAAAACGTAATTCGTCTTTGGTTTTTGTAGGATTAAAAAAAACCCGGTCTCCGGGTTATGTCTCTTGACATTATATCAATGAGTCCCTATATACATAAATTCATATAATTATGATAACTGTCCACGCGCGAGGTTGCCACTTGACTCGCTGATACTTGATCTAAGAGTACATAATAGTCTAGATTTATCTCAATTCGCCTTATTCATCAAAAACGTGTACACAGCTTTTGATAACCACTTATCCATTATATTATGTTATTACGACATCCTACATAACCTCTACACATGTAGGTTTTATATTATATTATATATTGTTCCGTGGAAATAAACAGGGTCAGCTACAAGAAAGCTAAAAAAAATCTATTTATCTTCTACTACCGGTAGACGTCGCGCGTCGTCCTGCCCGTTCGATTCTCTCGTTAAACATAATATATGTCAGTCTTCTGTCACAT
This sequence comes from Polylopha cassiicola, assembly GCA_038024825.1. Lineage (NCBI taxonomy): Eukaryota > Metazoa > Arthropoda > Insecta > Lepidoptera > Tortricidae > Polylopha > Polylopha cassiicola. The sequence goes on along the minus strand of CP149044.1, from coordinate 4,320,960 downwards.
ACCGTCGATATGAACATAGAAAAAGTGTTTTTTTTTACTATTTCAGGATTTTTTTTTAATTTTCTCCCCGTAAAAACAATCGTTGGACTTCAACGAAAATTTAAAAAAGGTTTTGACCAAATTGGCCGAGGCGTTGTTGAGATATGATATAATTCATTTTATATATCTTCTATATAATATATAAAAGGAGAAGTTCCCACTGAAATTCAGACGCACGCAAAGTCGTAACCGCTAATACTTAATAGAAACGTGAATTTTTGGATAGTTGTTTAAATTTTAAAATGCGAACGCACGCTAAAAATTATAAAAAAACCCTAATATAGAGTAAAAGTTATAAAAGTCTAAATTCACATAGTGAATTTTGTCTATCGTGTAGGTACTCACTTCAGTATACGCCAGTTTGTAACAAAAATAGTTAGGTGCAAATTATATTGTCATATCGAACGTCACTACCACGCCCTCTGTGGTACATGTCGCGCTAAGTAGTTGTACAAATAATAATATGTAACTCTATAAATACAAGAGCGCGTTCTATTTTGTGTCCACTGGATACTTATTGGCCAATAGAAGGTATTTTGAGGTTGGTAATGTATCTAATAGAAGGGCAATATTTTGTAAAAAAATTAATTGAAAAACTGTTATAGTTTAAGTTGTTAATTTAAAATTCTCATAATTACTGTACCTACTAGATGACCCAGCGTACTTCGTGCCGCGTTTTTTGACATTTTTTGATTGATAGCAGAAGGGTGAAAATATAGGGTCGCATGTGATTTCAATGACGAGTCATGAAAAATAAAAACAAAGTTTTGTCCAAAAATTAAAAAAGAAACTTTTGGATAGACAACCCTTAACATTAAGGGGTATGAAAAATGAATATTTTCCTAATGCCTGGAAGTGAGGCAGATTTGAAACTAGTTCTGAAGTAATTTTATTAATTAAACATTGTTTACTGGTCTTCACGAGACTGTTACGTGACAATCAAATTCCTCATTAACGTTACAGAGATTATTTCGCAAGATATGATATTATATGTGCATTGTAACTTCGTATCGTAAGTTTATATAAATAAACAATTACCTAGTCTGGTTAGCGTTATACGTCATCATATTATTGTTAATCAAATTTCAGTTAGGTATCTAGTTTAAATGGAACCTACTTGTAATAATAGCCATTAATTGCACAGAGCTAGGGCTCAGTATATGTTTTTTTAATTTTTATTCTACTCTGCAGTGCAATTAATAGACTTCTAGTTAATACCAGATCATGAAAACACACTGGAAATGCTTGCTTGACCCTTGCCATTATCTATTGTGTACATAAAATAACTATATAAATATAATCATCTCATAGAAAACTGAATAAATCGTGGAAATTGAACGAAATGAGGATGTGCAGTGTTCTGATAATTAAAAAAATAACGTGGTACGAATCAAAACATCACTATTTACTGACGTTAATGCAATTGTGCTTGTTGTGACAGTGACTGAATAAAATAAATCTGGAAGAAATTAAAAGGAATTCAAGATTAATTTGAAAAGGCAGTTCGGTACGCTCTTTTCATCTGTGTTCAGTCTGGAGATAGAAAATATTGAGAATTTGAAGACTAAATACGACCTCGTCCATCCGTAAGAATAAGTAATAATATATTGTATAACTTAATCATATTTAAAGTGAGAATAACGAAAAAAACATCTTAGTCTACAAAATAAACAGCTACTTCATACGTAATAATACACACTAAGCACTAAATGAAATGCCAATCGTCGCCTAAAAGCACTCTTGCGCACGTGAGGTCGTTAAACTAAAAGAGCAAAAGAGCCACTTCAAGCAGCGCCATCTACCGGTAGTGGTAGTGAAGCGACGCGACGGAGCAACTACTGAATATGGTGGAGGACACTGCCGGGGGAGACCGGGTGTCCGCGGCCGCGGTGCTGCAGTTCGCTGCCAGGGAGGCCCGGGAGGGCCGAAGGCTGGCCGAATTCGGCGCTCACGCCTTCGCCACTGTCACATACAATGCTTATGGTAAATAGGTGCATTAAGCTTGAAAAAAAAAATTGTTTATTCAACATTTTTATGCCAGTTTTGAAATGGACTGCAGTTTTCATTTAATGACTGAAAATGTTTTCCTGCCTTTAGTAATAGATATTATTATATGCATAGGTACTAATAGGTAGGTATATGTACTATCGCATGCTTTCGGGGTATGCCATTTTAGAAAAAAATTGCTTGCACTTGTTGCTTCACACACAGCCGCCAGGTACCAGGGTCGTTCAAGCGATTATTGCCTTAAAGGTGTAACATCGCCAGCACAGTTGATAGTACTTACATGAACACATAAAATATTAAGATAATTTGTGTAAATTATCCAATTAATTTTATCATATTGTTGTTGTCGATATATAACCAGCTTAAGATATATTAACCTTCGTCTTGGTTTTCTCGTGAATATTCTGTAATGTGAATCAAGGAAAAAAACAATCAGTCTTTTATAAAAAAATATATTATATAACGCATCGTTTATATTGACACGAAAATAATCATTGATCATGCTATAAGATAGCTCATGAAATGTATTGATTAGGGATAAAATTAAATAGCAAAATATATATCACTTTTAAATAATTTTGTAGGTAAATGAATGTATTTAATTTTAATATATCTAACGAAAACCTCGTTCACGACCTCCGCGAACTGTTGATAAGCGGCACCTACGATAATGATGTAGAAACAAGAGGACCAAGTCCCGGGGTAGTTATTACCGGTTCACCACACCCGGATCGCGTACAGGTCAAAGTGTCTTGATAAAGAACAGACACACATACTGTATGCAATCTGGCTGACTGACAGAAAATCATATTTATTACGCGACAAAGTCCACTATGTAATTCTTAATAAGCAAAACTGTAAGTCTGCAAGTTGTCCTTTAAAAGTCTTTTAGGTTATTTATTTGACGGTTATCTAACACGAATAAAATGAAGGACAAATTAATTGTAATAGTTATTTCATGTGGTTTAACTGGCTATTAACGTATTTAGCGCACGTCCAATTCAAAATGCACAATCTATGCAATTATGTTCTGTTATTGGCGGTGCCACTTTGCTTACTCTTTGATAGTTGTAATTATGAAATAAATCAAAAACTCAATGCCTCTGTGCATAATAGTTAAATGTGTCCATTCGTAGGTATATTTGAGTCTTAGAATAGCTTCTCTGTCGTTATCTTTCTGGCTCGGGGATGATTTGCGTTAATTTATCAGACTGTTTACACTATGACGCAAAATATTGCAATATCGAGACGTTCTCCTGCATTTTACTCGATTACGAAGTTATGTTATTCAATGACAGTACTATTGTAGTACCATAATAATATGAAAAATGATTTATCTAGGTTATGCCCAGAAAATAAATTGATATTTACGTTTTGTAGAAAAATTTACCCTACTCGTTTGTAATAAGGTGTGTATTCCAGCGGCGGTGGGCGACATGGGCGGCAGCGGCACCAGCTCGTCGTCCTCTCACTTGTCTCCAGGGTGGCAGGTCAACGACCTAGACTTGGACTTGCCCGTGGAACTCTCCATGAAGTAAGTACTATACAAAAATATATATGAAATAAATATAGCAAAGTAAAGATAAAATTATTGTTCCAAATAATTAGGTAACTAGTTTAACCAGGAATTGTAATCTGGTGGGTAATTTATTTATTTAAGTCCAAAAAAGCGCAAAAGGTCCTGTCAAGTACAGTACCCGAGTCTCCGCAAGTAACAAGGAAACAATCTAAGAGAGACACTATGATGAATTGTCGAATCGACATCTTGTCATGTCCAATGTCGTCTTATTCTCGCAGTGATTTGTCAAAAAATGGTAACGTTGTTGTTGCCAATGAGAAATCTTGACATCCACATGGATGTCGTCAACGAACCGACACGACAAACCTTTTCCTTGTCGAAAACGTTCTCAATATTATGTAGGCAAAATGTGGATTCGATGAACTATCGAATGCACATTTTGTTCGCTGGAACAAGAAACGAGATAGTTCTTCAGTATAATAAAGAAAGATGAATGTATATTTTGCACGTATGCAATTGTTTATTTATCATTGTGTGTTGTTGTAGCGAGGCGCTGCTGTCGCTGCCCACGCTGGCGGGATTCAAGCAGGAGGCGCCGTCGCCGACCGGCGCCGTGCTGTCCCCGCCGCGCGCCGCCTGGCCGCCGCCGCAGCGCCGGCAGAACGACAGGCAGGTCGGTCACCAACACAAAAATGTAAACATACATAATAGTCCCGACATAAAAAAGGAAAAACATATTTTCCCTATTTTTAAGTCCGTTAGAAATACGCAAACAAATTTAAAAAAAAATTGCAATCTGTGTCATAGGACATAGTATATTGGTATATTGGAATTATTAACACTTCATTCTATTTCTGTTTTGTTAATTAAACATAAGGATGATTCCACGGACGTTTCAACCGTCAGTCCGTTGTCCTGAATATTGAAGAAATGAGCTACAACAAGAATTACGTTTTGATGCGACGACATACTGCGCTCGCACTTGTCGTCAAAATTAATAGAGTTTAAATCTTATTGTAGCTTAATTCTTCAATATTTATGGCAAAGGACTGACGGCGCGGCGGTTGAAACGCCCGTGGAATCACCCATAATTAGTTCAAACAGCCAATAAAATAAAATACGCGAGTTAAATCCGTTTAAAGTTATTTCATTCCAATGTATAATAACCGCGAAAGCATCAGAAATTATTAGGATATAGTATAATTAGCTGCTATTAGAAAATTTATATGTTATAAACAAAATTAGGTATAATACAGTAGAAAGTTGGCATCACTGTTTGCGTTTACCCAGACGTAAGGTAACAACAGACGGCTTTTTCCACTGATAATAAAATAAGAAGATAGGCCTCGACCTATACACTCGCTGTGTGCCACATCGGTATGTATTTAATGACATACTTTCGGGCACCTAGTATATCAACTTGTTCTATTATCAGCGTCTGTTTCTAATGACCGAATAAAATGTAGCGGGAAGTGTTGTCTCAAGATTTGATTTATGTAGAAACGATTAACGAAATTTTCTTTTTGTCTTAAATGCTATATTCTTTGTTTTGTTTGTATTGTATAAGTACTTGCAGCAGTGGCGGATTTACAAATTTGCCGCCAGTAGACTACCTATTCAATTTTTGCCGCCCCTATTGACCTCATACGCCAGTTTAGTTCACAATCATAATATACGTGTTTAATTTAATAAATGGGTCATAGTTCTTTGTGTAGGTATATAATTTTATTTTATTTCTGTAAGACAAAATAAAATGTTTTAGCCAAATTTGCCGCCCCCTAAAATCTGCCGCCCTAGGCTCCAGCCTACTCAGCCTGCTGGTAAATCCGCCACTGACTTGCAGTACCTATACAATCGCACATTTAGTTAAATAGACACAAAACAAAATATTAGGTTACTTACTCCAATTAAGATTCTAAACATATATTCTAAGCATATAATAATATATTATGTAAATTTTAGAGTAGAAAAAAATACTTTCTGCCGAGTTTTGATGGTATTTCTTCTCAGCAAAGATGGTTTTCCGAGGAAGAAGTGAAAGTACTTCTTAAACGTCTATTTACTAATAAATGATTTGTTTTGACAGATAACGGACATGGTCGTGGACTCGGTGAACCGGGACAGTATGGAGGAGGGCGAGTGCCGGCAGTCCCCCCCACACGCGGTCGGCATCATGTCGCAACACGGTTGGTCTTGACAATTATTGTCCTGGTAGTTGTGTTCCCAGGCATGGGCGTAGCGAGGTACGGGCAGGGGGGGGCGGCAGCAGCCTAAAAGAAACTTGTAGGTTATGATACCCTTGCGAGTGTCGAAAATTACCTTAGATATATTCTCAGTTTGTATACGCCTGCCGATTACGAATATGGGAACTCTATTGTTTTTAAAACGTCGTGTACAAATCATTATATTATTATGTGAGTTAAATCCATTAAGTATTGTAATACAAGACCGTTGTATTTTTAAAAACATGGCGGTTGACTGAAGTTTATGTTTTAAATAATCTTACATTTTAGAAATGAAGAATTGCTTTAAATGATAATCTCATCTTGTCAAGCGTCTATTTTCTGGATTTAACACTTAACTGGTTATACAAAGCAGTCATTCTCGCGAGTTACCTCCAACAATAATTATGTTATAGAAAACTATAATTTTCGACATGTCACGGGACAGTGATCGAGTCGAGACTCGCCCATTAATAAGAGTTGCTTTAGAGATTAGAATAAAAGGATGTCGATGGTGTCTTTAACGACATGGTTGTGGTTGTGGTTGCAGCGGGCAGCCCGGAGAGCATGCAGTGCCAGCCGCAGATACAGCCCGGCGCCCTCATGCCCATCAACGGATACCACTCACCCACGCAGGAGAATAAAAGTAATTTACACACATAAACGTAGAAATCGTGATCACCCTGTAATGACCACGTCCGTCAATTAGATTATCAAATAATATTGTATATTTACTTTTTCTTTTGTCGAGTAAACACAATTTATCACATTACCTATATTCACGACGTCACACACCACCGCGGAGTGACGTCACAAGCCGCCACTCCCGAATCTGATGCGCTTTGTCTTTGTTATTTTTTTTTTATTTATTGACAAAGTATTTCTGGTGTGACCGACGGACTTTACCGTAGTTGCTAGTGTATCTATATTCACTTACGTCATGTAACTTTAAACTTCTAAACGCTTTCAGCTGCGCGCCAACATTAAGCCAGTCAGTTGAGCCATATAATATAGTATATTGATTGTCTATGTCTCCTCAGACGCGGGTCTGCTGATGTGCTCGCCGGTGAGCTCCCTGGATGGATTCCTTCACTCGCCCATCCAGCAGAGACAGGAGGCCAGTTTCAAGGACGATACCAGGTACAACACAATACTTCTACGTGTTATGGCCTCTTTAGCAATGTCCAAGGAAGTCTACATTAAGTTATTCATAGCCCATTCAGCGCTAACGACACGTTGTTGTGACTTCGGAATGTTCTCCAGGTCCTGATCACGATAACGTGTCGTTAATTACTTTTTGCTATGTAACACCTCAAATGTATCTGATATTTTGAACAAACTTTTTTTGTCATTATGGTAAAGGGTAAATATTGTATGGCTGGACCTGGTGGATGTTTCTAGATTTAGGCTTAGCGCTGAATGGGTTAATTAAATAATCGGAGCTGGGTAATATATGTTGTTAATATTATTTTAAACTTAAAGAGCGTTTTCAAACTACAACAGTTGAAAATACTCGAGACTTTCTTGGTCGTTGTTAAATGGGCCTTAATAATAAAACAATTGAGTGTAGTGTCTCTATAATATATAACCTTCATTTATGACAATTGATTTAATACAATTATGATGATCATATTTGTCTATTAACACGGGTTTTGGTTTGAATCGTCTACGCGTAGTTAACTCCTAACCAATAGTTAAATGATAATGTCGTTATGTCTTCGACATAAGAGACATTTTCCATTGATACTGAAACTAGTTTAATAGTGACGGCGTAGAGACGAAGTCTACATGTTTCATGCTTAGCTCTCATTAGTGGAATATAACAGATAGAATACAGTCGATATTAACGGCCCCGATTTCTAGTCGTACAGTCAGCAAGGTATTTAAGTACATCCGTACACGTCTCTGCAGTGTGTCCCTATTGTGTGTTCCCATATATTTAACCACTTTAGGTGCTAGGAGATATTTGATGCCGACTATGCTAATGTTGGTTAATGTTCCAATATTACTGAAGCGCAGTTGTTTGTGTTTCAGTGGTGTAGAGTACTGCTGTGACCGGGGCACGCAGTGGGCCGGGTGCTTTGACGAGACGCACTATTATAACACCAAGTATATTATATAATAAATAAATTTATCTACACACTACGTCGTAGCAAACATTATAATTCGACACCGCATCAATTCGTTCTGCTCGCTGAAGTTATTTTTAATGTCACTGTCTACATAAGAAATGATAACTAAATTTATATCATTAAAGAGCTTTCTGTCCGCCGTTTCATATACGTAGATTTCTTTAAACTTCTTTTCATCCTATTTTGAGATATATTTCGAAACAATATAAATCATAATATGAAATAATGTATGTAGTGAAAAAGTTAATTTTTGCTTCGCCTGATGCAAATCCGACACTTATAGACTCTCTTGCTCGAATGTGTTGCTTAGTCTGTAGATAGGTACAGCATGAAAAAGACAAATGCTATTAATTATAAAAATAAAGATTGGTCGTTTACATGGAATGTGCTATATCGAATATTTGCGGCAGCTGTCCTGCATGTGGCGTTTGTAATTTCCACTCTGTATATATAGTATATATATATATAGCCTGTGACAGTAGCCTTTGCATCATTTTTTTTTTATTTTATCCTGCGTAGGCGTTAAAGTTATTACAAAAATGTTATTTATTTTATTCAATATTGTACTAAACATTTTTTTTTAACTAAAATACAATGCTAGTAAACGGGGCATAAGTTTTCAAATGAATACCAACTTAAATATACTTTCAACTATACAATGAACACTGACCAACATCGTAAAGTATCACAGTAGGTGTCTAGTTGATATAAGTTCTACAACCTTTCTCGGGCAACGAAACATAGTCATAGGACACTGTAGCTTGCTTGTCGTCGGTGAAATGTAGAACCTCGGCCGTTGCAGATCTGCCCTCTAGACAAATACCAATCGATAGTAGCGAACGAAAACGACCACGTGACTTAACGAAGTCATGTGGTCGTGATCGTGGTCATTAAAATAACTTAACGAGGCTTCTTTAATTCGCTATTATAAAGGGGTTTTCTTTGTCTATTTAACTATATCTTTTTTTGCTAATATGTTTATATACCTTCTACGTACAATAGTGAATTGCTTTATTTTCTTCGCAGATTCCAATACGTGCTTGCCGCAGCGACATCTATCGCCACCAAGCAGAACGAAGAAACTCTGACCTACTTGAACCAGGGACAGCCCTACGAGATAAAACTCAAGAAACTGGGGGACTTGTCTCACTACAAAGGGAAGATTTTGAAGGTATACTACCTTAAGAATTAATTTTACATTAATTTCAATCTGTATAGAATTAAGTACCTACACGTGAAATTGATCTTTGTATACCAAGGGCGTGCATTCTATACAGGTACGATGTCATAAATGTATGTAATGCCTGTTCTAGCGCCATATATGCACAAGCCTAAGAGAGAGTAGTACTAGAAAATACGGGTATATTTGTAAATTTATTTTACTCGATACAACCTCTTTTAATGGCCATAAAAGTTTTTTACTGATATACATTACTTACTGATTATTTTTTTGTATATTTCTCCATGTTACGAAACAGATTCATCGTAGGACCACATTAATATCATAATGTCTAGCGTGTATTCCGCACAAGTATGACGTGATAAATGTATGTTGTGCCTAAACCCAACACTGCCCGCACCTGATGATCGTGTTATTGTTGCAGAGCGTGATCAAGATATGCTTCCACGAGCGCCGGCTGCAGTACATGGAGCGCGAGCAGATCGCGCAGTGGCACGCCGAGCGGCCCGGCGAGAGGATCGTTGAGGTAAGACATAGACATCATCATCATCAGCCCATCGCAGTCCACTGCTGGACATAGGCCTCTCCAATTGCACGCCACTTTGCTCTATCTTCGGCTGCTCGCATCCAGCTCCTGCCAGCCATCTTACGCAAATCGTCACTCCACCTTGCCTGAGGACGTCCTACACTACGCTTGCCGAGACGCGGTCTCCACTCTAGAACACGTTTACTCCAACGGTTATCGGTTCTTCGGCTAATATGGCCAGCCCACTGCCACTTTAGCTTGCTAATCCGGTGGGCTATGTCGATGACTCTGGTTCTCTGCCGAATCACCTCATTTTTGATTCGATCCCGCAGAGAAACGCCGAGCATAGCCCTTTCCATAGCCCGCTGAGCGACTTTTAATTTGTGAACCAGCCGTACCGTCAGTGTCCACGTTTCGGCTCCGTATATACATAGACATACATACACATAAATAAAATTAAATGCCCCTTAATTTTTAAAAAATAGGATTCAAGATAACATACTTAATATTATTCTAACACACAGGCATACTATCTAATACAAAAAAAATATGTGTCGCAGTGTCAATTTTACAATATAACTTATGTCCAAAAATTCAAAAAATTACTATGGGGTGTACCATACCACCCTTTATATTTGGGGCTATGAAAAATTGATGTTGGCCGAGTCTTAGACCTACCCGATATGCACACGTAATTATATAAAAATTGGTCCAGCCTTTTCGGAGGAGTTTGGCGAGAAACGAGAATATAATTTATAATTTCAGTAGTGTTCATAAACGGTGTTTGTTTGTTCGTTCGTCAGTTGGACGTGCCGCTGTCGTACGGCGTGATCCGCGTGCAGCAGCCCTCCTGCCTCAACTCGCTGCACGTCTACTGGGACCCCACCAAGGACGTCGGCGTCTATATCAAGGTATACATACCTATGTGCTGACTTTACAGTCACACTAAATGTAATCAAATAAGATTAAAAGAAAAAAAACGTTTTTTAAATCAAGCTTTTATAATTTTACATGTTCTTTCATTTGATACCCTACTCGGATATATTCGTAGACATTTTAGTACCACTATAGTTTCAAGAATAAACCTGCGTACAGACAGACTTGGTGGAACTTGTTCCCTGTTCCTGTACTACAGAACCCTGAAAACGTGCACAACAGCCCGCTGGCAGCTCACAACTTCTATATAAGCTTAATAAAGGTTATATAATAGTGTAAACGTACGTGTGAACGTACCTATATAATATAACTTGTATGCCGTTTAGGCCGTTTTATATTAAGCGTGAGCTAGGGCGTGCATTCCATACAGGCACAGTGTCACTAGTGTATGGAGTGCCTACCCTGGCGCCATACTTACGCTCCCCCCACTGCACGCGCCCGAACGTGAGGTTATCGCTGAAGTCGGTAATCGTTTCGCAGGTGAACTGCATATCAACGGAGTTCACCGCGAAGAAGCACGGCGGCGAGAAGGGAGTGCCCTTCCGCATACAGGTGGAGACGTACCTCGCCAGCGACGACAACACGCGCCTGCACGCCGCCGCCTGCCAGATCAAGGTACGTAAACAAACACTAGAAATCATTATTATTTGATAGTACCTAATTAATAACCATCTAAACTTGGAATTATAAGAATCTATACTACCTAGTATTTCAAGTTTTTTTATAAGGTTACTTTCAATACTTAGGTTGTAGAATTATTCTTAAGTTTTAAAACTTTTAATGTCTTTGTAAATAACCTTTTTCTATTCCCTTCTTTTTATATATTATCGTAAATCTTTGTATATTTTAGTGCTAGTTCCGAGACATTTCTATCATTAAATAATTTTCCTTTAAACTATTAGTCTTCTGTCAACTATTGTTTCACCTATAAGAACAATTCAAAATGTCTTATTTACATTTTGCTTAATAAAATAATGATTATGAAAGTGTCCATAATCACCAAATTCCAATAATTCTTCTCAAAACAGACCTTCAGAGCCTTTAGTTACAGACTAAAGAAGTGAAATATATCTTATTTGGTTAGTAAGAGTAAGTGTTTTACTTACGGGCAGGTGTTCAAGCTGAAGGGCGCCGACCGCAAGCACAAGCAGGACCGCGAGAAGGTGATGCGGCGCCCGCGGGCCGACCTCGACAAGTACCAGCCCGGCTGCGAGTCCACCGTGCTCACCACCGTAAGACACGATCAAAAATTACATACATAACTAGCTGTCCGCCCCGGCTACGCACGGATACCTTTTTTTATAACCTATGTCACTCGGGAATAATGTAGCTTTTCAACAGTGAAAGAATTTTTCAAATCGATTTGAATCCAGCCGTTTTGGAGCCTATTCAATCCAAACAAACAAACCTATCCTCTTTATTATATTAGTATAGATATCAATCGAAATTAGATCGATACCTTTAATGATATTTGTACCAAGACAGGAGTAGAAAAGTGGGGACTCCAGTGAGTTGTGAATATAACGCGAGGTACCATGCTTTTAGCCAATTACTCTATGGGCGTTTTAATTGATTCGCCGAAATCTTCCACTATCTGGTCTTTGGACTTGTTGTCAATTTAATTACATACAATCACTACTCATGGACATACATTCCATACAAACACTATATCAAAAATGAATTATATAAATTTTCATTTCTCCAGTCAACAACTCGAAAATCCCGTCATTTTGAAACATAATCCTGATATTTAGAATTTTCGATCTGGCAACCCTACATAGTGTGCTATGAAAGTACAAACCCTTACAGTTTGATTTTTATGTTGCCAGATGATATAATTATTGGATACCTGGAAGTAGGTAAAACATGGTTTACGAATTCATTACCGACAACTTCCATACTAATTTCGAATATTTCAGTATAAATTAACAATTAGAAACTAATACGTTTTAAAATGTATCTCAAACGTTCTTTAATATTTTTGACATTTAGTGATGTACATCTTATTGTAATTTATCGGTTTTTTTAATTTTTCACCACAATAATTGATTTATTTCGACCATATAACTGCAAGCCTTCATGGATAGTTATAACATAAAATGTTTTGATACGATATAATTATTCACAAGGAGAAGATTATTTTATTTAAACATTAATAATAAGTTAACGTGGATCGCACGTTCGATAGTTGAAAAATAAAACGGAAGCAGATATTAGCAATATGTTGTTGTCGACAGTTATCAAACGATGCGCTGATGCCGCCGCCTTCTCTGGTCACCGCCTCGCCTCCGTACTCTCCAGAACTATGGTAAGTTGTATTTCATTTTATAGTCATACATAGCAAGTACCGCGGAAGATCTCATGCACATACAATCATAGATAGGCCCAATAATAACAATTTATGTCGGCGTCATGTGATTTTATACAACATATTACGAACAACTGATACCCTAATATTAGATGATAAATTGTCACAATTGGTGCGCCTGTCCTGAGTTATGCGGGCGGAGGATGGACTACATGCAATCAAGGGGAAGATACAGATACCAATGTAATGTTCTGCTTTGCAGTACAATGCAATTTTTATATATGTATATATATATTTTATACTATTATTAAAAAGAAACAAGCTTAATCCTTAAAGGCATTGGAATGATTTGAATGAAGTACTTGTACCAAGAATGTACAATAACTACAATGAAACAAAACAAGGAGCGGTGCGTTCTTTTAATTTGTTAATTTCTAACAAGAGTTATTTAAGTTTGTCATTGTGAGAAGAGTTGTCATTAAACTAGTAGTTTATAAGTTAAGAAATATAATCGCTGAAGATTCTAGGCACGCCGGGAGACTATCCATAGCGTGACTGCATTCATCTGGTCTCACGCTATGTGCAATTTGCAATTCTTATTCTCCGTATAGATTGTTTATGTTGCGCAACGGGTCTTGCATTTCTGAGAATCACATCGCCAAGATAAAATTCCTATGGTAGGTACGGGTTTATTTTTCTCCTTGGGTAAAACTACCTTCCACTACTTGCTATACATCTTTTGTTTATACATTGTATACCTAAATTATAGCATATATTTTTAAATTGCTGTTAAAGGTGTTGTTGAGGTCAAAGCTAGTCTAATTTAGCACAGCCAGCACAGGTCGTGGGTTCAGACTAGCAAGTGAATCAATTTAACATTCATCAGTACAGACATTCAGTAGCAATTTACGTCTAATGTAAAACATAATATTGTTGAAGGCGTTGATTGTAATATAATTTTTTATAAATCACCTCTTCAATTGTATTAAACTGACCTCTCTTAATTGTATTTTATCATATACGCAAGCTAAGTAAGCTTTGTTTTCATCTGACTTACAGATTTTTGCGCGATATTTAATCAAACCTACACCATTAAAAGGCTACTTACGAGTATGTGGTTGTATAGTTTCAATACAAGGGATATATCATGTTAATTAGATATGGTTTATATTTATGAGAAAAGTGAAATCTAAAAAAAAAACCATTCCGAATGCAATTGCGCTACGCATGGTGGAGACTGGATATTAATCTGCTATGGCCGCTGCACTCCGTACGCCCTTGTAGGGTGTAATGAGTACAACGTTGCTCAATACTCACAGCTCAATTGTGTCGTATTCCTTGTACTCAATTGAGTATTCCGTCGCTTTAAATAGACAACTACCTACTTTGCAATGATTGGTGTAGCCAAATTTAAAACTTCGAGTAAATTAATAAAAGATGCGTAGATACATGTACCATACATACTTATTTGTGGATTAATTGATGAGGCGCTTTATTAAAATTAATGTGTTTAAACTATAAGAACGCAATATGTTGTCTCTATTATATTTTTACCATCCAATGTACTTATACGGGACGACTATAGAACTTATTTGAAATTGATGACCTTAAGGTGTCAGGAAAATATATAGAACGGGAACCTTAGTCATTGAAACTATATTATAGGTACATAATAGATAACAGCCAAATATCCGTTCAGCTTAAGGCGTCCGGTTGCCAAAGGATGCTTTCATTTCCCATTCATTCACAACAATAGACCTCAATTCGCCCGTCAAATCTAAACGACGAATAGTCGAAACCGTTGGCGAGCTATATATAGCGCGAAGTGTTTTCGGCATAGGTAGCCTGGATCTCGTTTCGGCCGGTTCGCGTTGATTCTATAATGCACCGGCCCCTATTTTGAACAATTGCTCGTTTTTTTCTTTATGACATCAGCCAGTTGCAAATGTTATGTCATATTTATCATGGAATTTTCGAGGAATGTTTATTAACAGTAGGCGAACCTAATAAAGTATAAAATGCTGTTAAAATTACAATTTGATGCCAAGATTGAAAGCGAATACAATCAAGTCAAGTGTTTGTTGAATAATCAGAAAGATTGTAAAGTTATTATTTGCCTGTTTTACTTCTTTTGAGACAGTAACGAAGTAAAGAGGATGTTCAAAGGATGATCTGTATCATTTCGAGTAACCGTGATTTGTATTCTGTGTTTACTTACCTATCTAATACAGCTAGTCCCTATTGTCTGTGCTCATCTGAGCAGTGATCCTATTTAAGGTACAGAAATTGTGCGAAGGTCGTTGACTGTAGTGCTGTTGGCATTGGTTTCAGAGTTGCACTTTGTTTTTGCTTTTGTATCTGATGTGCTATTTTAAAAGCAAACAAGCCCAGTTAGTTTTCCTTATTTTATTTTAGGAATACAGGTCACAGCAATATTTTTCATATATTTTTAGTAAAACCTCGGGGTATTTTTGGAATGAAAAAACTAAAACGGATTCAACTGACGCATTTTATTTTATTTGCTGACTGATGGTACTTTAGCATTAGACTATCGTTCTCTCAGTCGTGCTACGAATATGGGGACTGTAAAGTTTTGGAAACGTCAGCATATAAAATATAATATGCTAGTTAAAGCTGTTATAGTTATTTCAAACGCTGGAATAACTATAAAGCTGTTATAGTTATTCCAATGTGTAATAACTGCGAAAGCATCAGACCTATTGACTATTTGTTTCATCCACACTTATCATTGTATGTTTCCACAAATTGACGCCAATGACTATAATATGCAGTTGTTAATGGAATAAACTGGCAGTAAATTGCATCTTGTCGTGTCGAAGTTAACCAGCTGAAACCACCCAGACTGTAGATTGAAGCACCCTCTTCTATTAACACTACCAGATTTATTATTTGATTTTATGAGTAATTGGTAAGTAGGTACTACTTTATTTGACTGCCTGTTTGATAGGTTGGAAACTTTTTTCCTATCTTTTTTTAACAAAGTGGCTATTCCAAAAAACTGTCATTAGTAGCAATTAGAGACAACATTTTTACATATTAAAAAAAAAGTAGGCACCTCTTCGTATGTGATTAAAAGGTATTGAACGTACCTGCCTGCATAATAGGCATGCAGCTTAAACAATAATTTCACAAGTGTATGCTTAATTGATTAAAATGTGATAAAACTACTTAAAATTTTAAGTTTTTAAAATTATCATGGTCATGAAAATTACAGGCAAACTAGTTTTTTCGAAACTGAAGAATTATCTATGTACCGAATCGAAATATTTTTCAATATGTACCTAATTTACTTGTAGATATTTATGTCAATTAGATCTACGTGATCGAATAAAATTACCGGATAACTACTTAACGGTTGTCTAAGGTCTAGACTCGGGATGGGCTAAATGCGTACTAGGTAGGTATGGTATTCTTACATCTGATAAGTTTAATAGGTATGATACTTTCAACATAACGTGAGATAAGTCCTAACCTTGGTGTATCAAAAAAAAAAATATATACGCGTTGAATTGAGAACCTCCTCCGTTTTTTTCGTCAGTTGAAAAAAGGAAATTTATGGATTTGATATAAATTTGCAAAAAAAACCATTTAACGATGATAGGTAGGATTAAAAAAAGAGATCAATTTTAAATTTAACAATTATCTCATATCATACATACCTAAACGAAAATAAGAGTTAAAAGTAGAGAGTAGGACCCATCTTGTAATCTTTGAAAACAAACGCCAAAGTCTAATTGATACCCCAAACCAGATTACAGAAGTTTCCAACGAATTGACGGACAATTGGCCGAAACTGCATTGCTATTATTATATCCGGTTCGTTGCCGATTCAATTTGATCTAGCTCTTGGTGTCAAAATACTGTTTAACTTCCTTTACAAGTCTTTTGTTTTAAGTATAATTAAAGATCTAGAAATATATCTTTTTACGCATATGAAAATCATAACTACCGCGGAAGAAGTTTTATTTCCGAATCGATAAAAACATCGTCTAGCCAGCTTGTCGCATCACTAAGGTGACGTTCGCCCCGACGATGCACCGACGCGAGCCGGTCGCGGCTTCCGTAAACCGAATCTAACCGGTTTTAATCCAATCGAGAAACGCTCCTCACTTGCGACCAATCAGCGGCCACTTCATTCAGTCAGTCGTTTTCGCTCCGCCATTGCTTGCGTTTTACTATCTGTTTTCGGTATTATTTTCGCGTAACAGTCCAAAACCGGTGATAGCTCGTAGTATTTACAACGTAACTTCAAATCTGTTACCTCGCGGCGATTGCGCGTGATTATTCAGTGGGTTCGCCGCGGACAATGTTGGACAAGTGAGCGACTACACAATTGGGACTCGTGTTAGTGTTCACTGAAAGCTTTTCAAAACAAATGGTTGTTGAGGTGTATTCTGGGTCAGCTATGGTGGTAGTCGGCGGGCGCGCGTACCGTGTCGGATCTGGTGCTTTTATTTTCTTCAACCTGACGAGGCAGGACTACAGCTGACGAGAATTATGCTCGTCCTCGAGCAAAGACTGAGTGCACGGCATTTAGGGCGGGGGGTCGTGCTGAACGCTCGTTTATTGCACGGCGTCGAGGCGCAGGGCTGGCGCATGAAGTTTGCCCTGCTGAAAGCCGAGGTGGAAATAGAAGCGGACGATGAGACCTACAGGGTGCTGGCGCGCCGGCTCAAAGCCGCTAATATCCACGTTAGACCGGCTCGCCGTTCCAATATGTAAATACCAGTTTTTTCTAAACTTTTCCGATTTTATCTTGTTTTTATAAAATTTATAACCTATAGCTAGAACCAAAATTGTATGCTTTGCCTACTATTATGTGTTTAAAACTGACAAGCTGTTGCTCTGACCACAAATATTGTCCTTATTATCTCAAGGTAATTTTATTGTTATCTAAGAAGTTGGGAAGTCTTATGGAAACAAATAGTGTTATCTCTGATAAGACAAGTTATCTCAAATCTTACTGTCCTATTTATATGTACCAATCTAAATAATAATATTATGTGAACCATGCTAATATGGCAAGTGACTAAATTTAAGTCACATAATCTACTTCGATTTTTATATGCAAATGATCCCTGATCCATTTAAAGATTTAATTAATAGCCTAATTGGATCTGACAATATAATCTTTATAACCTAGAGGTCATTCTGTTGATTGAATAAATACATTTGGGTTAAATTATCATAAATTAAATTCTGCTTCTCCATTGTTCTCTGAGTAACCTTTTAAAAAACACATCTTGTGTGATATGCCACATAGCATGACCTCTGACTGCAGTTATTAGAGGAGTAGTTTGCTTGTTGACGCTCGATACAGTAATAACTGTTAATAATGCTCTTCCTAGTACGGCTTTTTGAACAAGGCCATTTACCTGCGAAGTAGATACTATGCTTCGCAGGTAAATACATAATAGACATACTTACCAACAGATCTTGAGATCTGTGAGTATATAACAAGTATTCTCTAAGTGATTATTGAGTCATAGAAAATTTTTATTTTTTTACAAAGAGCTTTAATAATATGGATTCAGATATTGTCAGTGTGGTTATAGTTGTGACAAAACAATATATTTGCAACACTTTTCTTTGTTATAGGACATTAATATTATTATCATATTGCCTTTTATTTAATATAAGCAATTCTTGTATCAATTTTTTGATGACATTGCAGTTATTATACATTGGATGCCTTCATGGTGGTTATTATTAGCATAGGACTATTGTCAGCTTAGTCATGCTACGATTATTGAATCTGTAAAGGCTCCGAAACATTAGCCAATAAAATAAAATATGCAAGTTATATCCGTCTATAGTTGTTTCATTCTAATTTGTATGTACTAAGATATTGTGCAAAAGCAACACAACAAATTATTATTCTGAGCATATTGTGTATGCTTATCCATTGTTTACTTGTTGCAAAAGCTTTGGTTATATTGGGACTATATTGTTATTTGTCAAAAGTTAAATTATTTAGTTAAGTTTAGAGACCAACAGTCGATCAATTACGTAGACAAGCGAGAGGCTTATATTGAAATGTTTTGTTGCAGTGTGGTCCCAAAGACCAGTCCAGTGGCGAACAGCAAGCCCGTCATACAGCCTGGTGAGTGTTTTACATTTTATAAATCGCACACCTAGATCTAAAGAGAGCTAACTCAAAAAAGGTACTTTTTCAGAAGAGGCGTGAAACTGATTAATATGTCCATATGCACGCATGAATTTTCTGTATAAATTTATACTTTTTATAATAAAGCTAGCAGAGTTATATTAGCTGAAATCTGTTTTAGTGTAGGTGGGTTTTGCTGGGATCTGATGGTGTGTATAACTCAAATCTTCAGGTTTTTGAGTTAGATCCCTTTAGATCTAGGTGTGCGAAATAATACTTAATACAACACATAGTGACTGATATGTTTGCATATACAATGTTAATTAAACTTAGGTGTTTTATATAACACTAATTATTTTTCATTATTTCAGCCATTCTTGCCTCATCGAACCAGATGAAACCACTCTACTGTCAAGAGTAAGTATCTTTCAAAAAAAAAACACTTATGTTCATTGATGATTTAAATATTTTACGTGCCATGCGGCTGATACTAAATAGTACATTAATTATTGAATAGTTAAAATAATTCTATCTAAACACCCTTTCTTATGTATACATTGGTAGTGGTTTTTTTTCTAGATTACACATTCTCCAGAGGTTGTAATGTTGTATTTGTTACAGTGGGGGTGAGATGAAGGTGACTACGTCGCCGTGCCACTCGCCCGGCGCCATCCTGCCCGACCTGCCGCAACCGGCCGAGGACCCCGATAAGGTCGGTCGACAGTTTTTAAACTTAATTTGATGCTTCGAATTTTGTTATTATAATATTATGTCGCAGTTGTCATCTTGGACTCTTAAGCGCAGCAGTCGGTCTTAACCTTTTCGCCGCCACGCAACAATACAAAACGCTGAGTCTGTGACGCCAGAACAAAAACAAGCATTCGAGATCGAAAAACCATAGTGACTTGGAAATGGTGTATCGATATTTAAATAATTCCTCGATAATTATATCCAAAAAGTCGAAGAAATGTCAAAAGAATAATGCAATAATATTGTTACTACATGTTCATTGATTATTAACCTTATAAAACAACATTAAATAATGAAAAGATCAAAATATTTGCATTATTTACAGTACAGTTTAGTGACGAAAGTCACCACACTACTCACGCGATGACGTCACGCGTTGTCGGCACCGGCCGACCCGGGCTTTTAGGTATTGCAAATTGCTTTGATTCTAGAGATGTGAAACTGTTGTAGGTATGTGTTAACTGCATTTATCGACATTTTGACAGGGAGTCGAAAGAAAAAATCCTACACATCACACAACAAAGTTTTTAAATAAATTCCGATAATTATTTAGGAAGTACAAATAGCATATAGTCGGCATTTTCCAGGAATTCGTTTGAAATACCGCCTGCACGTGCGGTGTGCTTTACTTACATATTTACTAAGAATTCCTCACAAAAATTAAGCCTATTGTTATTGCTAATGAGTGTTTCAGGTAGAAAGAAACATTAATAAAAGGGTAATTTCTTTACCTGGATGTAGTCGTTTTCTGTTTAACAAAGACCCTATTTAGTTGCCTGTGCTTTAGATAAAGTAACGATAGGTTTGTAAATATTTAATATATACATAATTACCTAAACTAAAACACTTGTCTCGGTTGCTCGTCGAACTACTTCATTATAATAATTGACAGAGGTATACAGGATAAATAATATACAATTTTTTCGTTTTTTATTTACTAGAACGAGCCGATCTCAAACATGACTGGTCGTGTATAGCCGCGGGACTAATTTAAATAAGTGTTCAAAATATGCTGTAAAATATATTTTACTATTCCCATTTTGATTAATTAATCGCATTCAAGTAAAATAATTAGTGAACTTACAATTATAGAACTACACATTTATAAATTCACCTACATTAAAATTTTCGTAACGTGTATTGCAACAAACAAAACACAGTTGGTGACAGCACTACGCCGCGGCTATCGCCGACTAGGGCTTCAGTGCGGGCCGTATTTGCTGCATTTTATTAAGGCGCGCAAAAATGTTTATTTATTCAATGATATTATATAGTATCACGTTGATGTATAAGGTTTACGGTAATTTAGGCTTTAAACAATAATAAAAGTTCATAATTTGTATACTAAACTTTTAATTTACTTATAATTTTCGCCTCTAACTTTCAGTCGGCACGGGCCGACGAGGCGCTAGTGGTACTGCTTTCTGTAGTCGGTAACTACCGACTGGGGCGGTGAAAAGGTTAACTAGCCAATATAGAACATGCATATTTTTTTATATCTGATAAGATATTTTTGGACAAATGAAACTATCTTGAAGTACATATTTAATTGATTTCACTGTTGAACGGCATGTGATGCAGTGGCTAGTTGTACAAATATTTGTCTGAGTCTTCAACGTAATTTATTAATTATACAAACTGTGTGTACAGAACGCAGGGCTGTCGAAGGAGGCGACAGCTGCGGACACGCAGGCGTGGCTCACGCGGCAGCGCTTCTCGCAGCACGCCGCCACCTTCGCCAACTTCTCCGGCTCGGATCTGCTCAGGTGAGATCCGATCACTTAACATAATTAGGTACCCTGACATGTGTTTACGGTCAGACTGTTCGTATCTTAATCAGGATCTTAGGCCCAGTAACATGTAACATTTAAGATCCACTAATATTTTTTTAATAACTGGAAGAAAACACTATCCAGCGCGATTTAAATTCTTTCTGTACCTATCAGATATCTGTTGAATATATGACACTATTCTCTGAATCTAATAATTTTGTTTTTATTGTACTACAATGTGTTGTGTATATTATTTCGTGAGGGATAGTGCAAAATCACATTGCGTAACTTGTGATATATTCATTGCTCTTAACAGCTGTCACGATATTTTGGTGAGCTTTAATGTGGTTAATTCAATGGAAACCAATTAAAGGTATTCATTTGCAGGTTGACCCGCGACGACATAATCCAAATCTGCGGCTTGGCCGATGGGATCAGACTATACAATGCACTTCATGCCAAGTAAGTTTATTTATTATATATAAGTACATGATCTTATATCTTTGAAATATCCTAACATGTATTATAAATTATCTTAGAACTATGTAGGTAGTTATATATTTTATATTATATATATTTAAACATAATAATTGTCTATAGTTTTATATCCAGCTTTAATTAAGGATGTATAATATTGACTGAACCGTCGTATAATGTAGGCGGTATAAGGTATTACAAATGTGTGTTGTTGCAGGCGCATAGAGCCCCGGCTGACCGTGTACGTGTGCCCGTGCGGCGGTGCGGGCGGTGCGGGGGGAGGTGCGGGAGGCGCGGGCGGCGTGTACAGCGCGCTGTACCTGCACGCGTGCCGCGCGCACGAGCTGCGCGCCAAGCTGCAGGCCCTGTTGCACCCCCAGCAGGGCAAGGTAAACGCTCGCGTTTATTATATGATTTTGAACATGAACACGAACGGCTGCACGACCGAGAGTTCACTTTATCTTACTTACAGATTCGTAAAAGTATAAGCACAGTGATATGTTTCCTTGTGTAATGTCAAAAATAAGTATACTAATGTTATTACACATACGATACAATGTCAAGATGTCTCCTTAGACCTGACAGTTACACTTGTCGTTACTCTGACAAAACTCTTTCCATGTTGTCAACATTTTGTGAATATCCCTGGAATTGTGAGTTGTTCATGATGTCATTGATAATGTTATATGTTGTCAATGTGCAGGAGTGCGAGACGGTGCTGGTGTCCGGTCCTAACGGCGCCCGCGTGCGGCTGACGGACGAGCTGGTGCGCCACCTGCCGGACAAGTCCACGTACCGCCTGCAGCGACAGGACGACGCGCTGCTGCTCACCGCCACGGACCAGTGATCGCCTCACACACATACACACACGCACACACAGACTACACCACTCATATATGTGACAGAAAGATAACTATATTTCACACAACTATGTTTATATGTGTGTGCTTTAGAAGGCGTAATGTTATACCTATCTGATTTTGTCATATTGGTCTTAGAAGCATAGTTTGTTGTGACATTATTTAACATCCAACCTAGATCTATCTTAACTATAGTTCGACCTGCGAAATAGATGTTAAGCTATCTAGGCACGGTCATTCTGTAGTTACAAGCTGTCGTTTGTCGTGTCATATGTCACGAGATTGACAATTCTGTCATCTATTCCACGTCGATATGCTTAATAACGTCTATAATGGATGTTCTATGTACCAAAGTTTTGCTGTCTTTATGAAGGATGAACATGGTAAGCGAGATGATCGCTTATTTATATGTACTCCTGTCTTACTAATGTAAAGACTTAAAGGGAAGATAGTATGGTGTAACAAATAACTGATTTGTGATTCTGTATTTCTATATATTCAATTTACAATGTAGTTGAAAATATTGTAATCGTAAGTTGTTTGATATGCTTAGAGTATGATGGACTGCAATTAGCTACATACTCGGCATTGAATAAACCCCGCTCTGGGCTATATTTTTAAACACTTATATAAATGTCACTAATACTTCACCTCATCGTCGTTTTAACACGTTTAATTCTATTGTTTTTGTAGTGTAAAATAATATTTACAGTTATCTTTAACTATGGAGAATCTCCTTTTAAGGAACATAATTTAATGTTAACAGAGTAGTTTTATATTTATTATATTAGCTATTTTGCCATAGAGACATGATTTTGATGATTTTAATTACTTAGGCAGCAAGAAAAATAATGCTTAATAATTGCCGAAATTAAAATACAAAGTACTAAAGCGGGACACAAAATATTTGATATTGTGAAAGTAATCGTAAGTTTGTAAAGTAATGGTATATAATACCGCATGAACGACATTTATTGTAATTATGTTGTAAAAGTTAATAAGATTACACTGTCATGTCCGGCAAGTGGCAATGTAAGGCAGTAGTAGCAAAAATGGGCTAAATTCTCGATATTGTAAATTGTGCCTTAATGTATAAGTGTCAAGCTTGAAGTTTGGATTTATGGTAACAAACTAGAGAGTGGTCCATTTTTGCCGACTGTCTTAAAAATATAAAATAGGATTTGTAGGTTAGGTAGCTTGTAATATTGTCGATTCACTCGTTATATTATGTTATTTTTTTGTTTACTTTTATGTCTAAAATTATGGCACGTAGTCGTGAGGGCGAGTTAGGGTATAGTTGACTACGCTGACCCTGAGGTAATTTTGAGTGTAAGAGCTGTAAAACAATCATATGTCGCCATTTTATGAAATAGCTTTAATTTGTTTCTTTCGTTACCTAAATACATAAGTCGAATATCTAGAAAATATTTAAGATACCTTACATTATGAATTCCGGTTTTTATCATACCAATATTACAAAGGGGTATATATTTCTCTGGTTGTTATATTCTATGATTTCATAAGTCTGTTAGAGACAATAGTTAAAATAGTAAGTCGTAAACAACTTACCCGTGTGATCTGATCCTTTGTAATAATTACAGTATGATAACAAAACTGGATTTATATCTTGTGTGAATTTATAAAGTACCTACTAGAAGTGCCTTAAAAGAGTCAAGCGCTGGTTGCATTAAGGAGTATTAAAAATATTATATATTTTATAAGAATTTATGTGAAATTAGATTTGCATGTTATAGTTTATGATTAATTTAGTTTCATTTTATGTAGTCAATAAATGTATAGGATAAATAAGGCTGGCTGTTTTTATTTCAAATCCAAGTAAGCAAGGGCAATTAGCGATTACAATACAGATAATCTTTTTATTTAGTTATGATTTCATTAAATCGAAACCCTTAATCCCTTTTCAGGATAACGTCGATTAATGTCTTTGGTTCGTACGAGGCTCGAGTAAAGAGCGTGCAGCGTTCATATTAATCACATTATAGGTACGTGTTTTTGAGTGCCCGCATGATTAACATGAACGCCGCACTAAAATGAACTATTACTACTACCTGGTACTAGATCGGTAAACTTAGTGTTGCCTAACAGATGTGAGAAAAATCCTGCTATTTTCACCATTATTATAAACTTTTAACACTTCAATACGTAATAAATTATTACATAATTTTGGAGATCAGTTGTACCTACATTCTAAAAATAAAAATAAACGTGGTTTTAAATGCTGTAAGCTTTTATTTTTACTCTTACGTAACCGATGTTTTTATTGCATCAGAGAAGTATGCATTACAGGACGTGGTCAGTTAGTATTAGCATTGATCCAGTCGAAATACGAAGACACTTTCATACTGACGCTAGGATAGCGCGGAAGAGCGCAGTTAGCGCTCCAGGAGATGACACCGACGAGCACGCCGTTGTGCATAAGCGGTCCACCGGAGTCACCCTGGCAATGGCCTATGCCGCCCACATCCAGGTCACCAGCGCAGATCATATTGTCTGTCACAACTGCGTTTTCCAACTCCAAGTACCGTGTCCTGCAGAGCTCATTGTTCACAGTCGATAATTGCACCGCGCGCAGATTTTCAGACATCGGAGCTTGGTACTGGAAATAAAACATTTTATACTTAAACGAAACAAAGTACGAAGCTTCTCCAAATTGCACACAGCTTGAGACGTTCCATTCACTCTCAATGGAGTATAGGTAGGTATATATTGAATATGCAAAGTTTTTGTTTTAAGTAGGTAATATGTAGGTATATAAACTTACAGTTTGGGCTCCCCAACCAGACATCCAGACCGTCGCGCCATCAGGCACGTCGTAGTTCGGCCCCGCGATTGGCGCCAAATGTGTATCAAGCATGTCGACCAACAATATAGGCAGACTAGTGCTCGCCAGTGCTATGTCGTTGTCCATATAAGGGTATTCCTGGTACTCCGGGTGGCGCAGTAAGGTACGGACGCCGTATACAATCCCGCCGAACAATATAGAAGTAGAGCCTACTCGAACTCTGTAGCGTACTGGGTTTAAACGCAATCTGAAAAATAAAATCATTTTTTTTATTGAATTGGAGTACCTAGAGTATGGGCATTGCAATGCCATTTGTCACGTTATATACTTACTTTAAAGTTCAATTTTATCTGATAAAATCGTCTGATAGGAGATCCTACTTATTTATATTACATATCGTCGGGGAAAGTGCAAAACAGCGTAACTGCTATAATATGCATATTATGTCATTAGGGTTGAAAATTATACAAATTCGACAAATTTTTAACTTTATGACAATGTGGCAGTTAGGTACGTGGTTTTGCATTAAGGTAAATGTACTATATTACGGGATAGCACATTGTGCCGTGATATTTTGATTTTTGTCGTAGAATAAGAAAATAAACAGTTAAATCTATATTTACTATATTACTAAATCAAGTCTAATTATAATACTCCAGGAAAATATTTTTTTTGAAACCACTGGACAAGTTTTAAAAGCCACATGCACCTCCGAAATCGCCAATCGGAACCACGCAGTCGTTTCTAAGGGCTGTGTTGTCGGTGGGCGTAAGGTAACACCGGAAACTTCGTAAGGATTTATTGTGATGCCGGAAAGTCTATTTAATATATAATTGTAAAATTATTGTTAAGTAGTTATTAGAAGAAGGTTTTGTATTCATATCAAATTTATTTAAATAGTATTTTCAGGGAAATAGACGATTTTGTGACTTCCGTAATTATGTACACAGCCGAGATGCGATGTACGTAATTGCGTGAGTATCACGCAATTAAAGAAACTCAGTCAGAAATGTTTTATTTTTATAAATATTTCTGGGGCTACATTTTTTTATAAATTTTATTTGAATAAGCGAAGTAATGACTGTAGATTATGAAGACGTAATTACGGTATATGTTTTTTTTGGAATCTTAGTCTTACATTCAGGTCTAAAATTAATGATAACCACGTTTTACTTAAGTTAAATGGAGTATGACATGAAGAATAAATTAGTGATAAATTATATAAGTCATTCAGTAGAGTTATTTATATCGATGTCATGCTAATAATAGTAATATCACCTTCCAGCTGATTAAGAATTTTCAATAAAAAATATTTAATTTACACACTTTTTTTCACTCCCGCAATAATGAACGCAGATTTTCTACTAATGTCTCTTATTCTGGTATATTCGATATTAGTAAAATATTTAAGCAAATGAACTAAAAATGTAATAACTATTTTGTGTGTGTGCACTTGTAAATATTTTAATGCAATAAATGTATAATTTCATTATGTCATATTGAAGCTAGATGTTTCGGGTTCGATCGACGGCCTCATAGGGAATTATGTATTCCCATTTAAAATAGAGTTATGGTAATACACATTATAAATAAAAAATACACAATCTTCCAAAATCACCTTTGAATGAAAATCCTTCTCACCCCGAATACGAGGCACTAAGGGGTGAGGTGAATTTTCCTTTTTATAGTCAAAATTATGAAATAGAACTACCTATTTACCTAAAATAAAATCAAAACTAAAATACAAATGTCCGAAACACTTATTATATACATTTTTTTTAATTTTTGTTTCAAATTACCTGCCCAAATATGAACGGTATAGGTGTCACGGAATTGCGTGCATCAAATCCCGGAATTAAATCACGAGCCAAATTTTATCACGGAATTAGAGCCAAATAAATGATTTAGCAAAATATCAATAATTTCTATAAATTAAGAGGTATGAGGCAAAATAATATTTAAAACCCATCTTATACGAACAGTCTCTAGAATGAACACGAGTTGTTACTTTTAGCACCTTCGTATTTTTTTTAAATCGTCCTCAAAGTGTACAACGCCTTAATATACCGTAATATGGTACATTTACCTTATCCCCGACGATATATAAGGTGTTAGAATTTAACATTCTCCTCTATCGATCACATTAAGATTCTCGCGACTGATGGTTGCAGCCATTATTTTTTGTATTAAGTTTGTATCATTCTCAATTTCCACATTTACCTACCGTGTTGTGTCCGTAGGTAGATACTTATACCTACCTTTTACACAGGACGACACATACACTATTATTAAGGGCTTTAAAGAGTTATCCGATATACCTACTATCATGGCATTCTTCTGTCCGCTTATGGCTGACCAAACATTAATGAAATGTGCTAAGTAAGTAGCTGTAACTGAGTAGGTACTTACGCTAAGCAGTGCCCCGCAGTGATTACGGTCCTACTGTTAAGGATGGTGCCGCCACAGAAATGGTTGTAAGTCTCCAGATCCGCGGAGATCATGAACGACACCTGGTGGGGGTGTTGGCCGATGGTCGTCTCCTGGCCCCCCACAATGCGCTGAGTCGGCTCAATAGGGCCCGCTAAAGGCAAAGAAATAAGGTTATTTTGTCAGATTTTTTACAAATTATACGTCGTTACTTTATTCCAGCTGTTGCGGCACTACCAAATCTCCTGCTTCACATTCTTAGCTTTTTTTTTTAAAAAAAATCTCTAACTTTCTCTTCCAACTTTTTTATTCAGGTCTCTCATATTTATTGATTATCATCATCCTCGCCACTCGATTGTTTGGCTAACTATTATTAGACAGGTCAAGCTAATATGGCTGATTATTGGGATACCATAATTGTTTAGTTTTTGCCTATTCCTTAATTTGTATATACAGAAAACTTATTACATACAACCTACCTGCGACAGCGGAGAGCCCTATCGCCAAAAGTACCAATGATGCGTTCATAATGACTTGTTACGACCAACTGATATAAAGTAATATCTTATATATTCATTATTCGTATCATTTTTTAATTATGTATATCATTTATCAATCTTTAGTGCCGTAAAACCCAAACTGATAGGGATTTAAGTTTAATACCTATCAGTTAAAATAAAAGATAAATAATTACCTACCTATTGGAATGAATCAACTTTAGCCGGATTTAAGTAACTTAGACAAACAAAATGTCTATGCCAGCGATCGTCACGACGCCCCCTCGTTACGTCAATTCTGATATGTGTGACTGTTAATACGCATGAAGTAGCTTCGCATCAATATTCAGCATAGACTTCCAGATTTCATGATAATATTTTTAAGATAAGCTTTTCAGGGTTGCAACAAGGCGCGTAAATGAACCAAGTTGTTATTCAAGTTAGTACTTATCAGTAGGTAGAAGTTTGATATAGGTAAATGTTTTTTTGGGTTGGTACCTAATTAACCGCTTATCAACTGGGAAATGTTCAATTCGTTCTTTTCTATAAAAATAATAGTTATCTACAAGGAAAATGTATTTAGGTAGGTACCTACTAAACTAATATTTATAAACAAAATATAATTCGATTTCTTACATTTTGCAATAAAGTGGCTCTAATAAATACTATAGTACATTACGCACCAAGGCCAGTAAAATAAAAAAATGTCTCAGATCACATGTAATTGTCGTCCGAGGCGAAGCCGAGGTTGACATAAATGTGATCTGAGGCTTTTTTATTTTACTGGCCGAGGTCAGTATACTATTTTTCTGTTCGACGAAGCCAGAAAGCGGAAATTTCATTTAGCGCAGCGGCCACAAAGTCGGCGCTTTCTGGCCGGAGGACAGAAAAATATATTATTGCTTTAAATAGGTATTTTCTCTATGCTAATTCCTATAGAATTGTGGTTTTTTACGAAGGTGTTTTAATTTTTTATATTCTATTCTGTATCAAACTTGATATCTTTATCTTTATATATACATATATAAATTAAAGTAGTAGCTTAGAGCCAGAAAAAGGACATAGTATACTTTTTATCACGTTCCCGTAAAAAAATGTATATATTAAGGTAATTTGTTGAAAAAAGTATAACAAAACACAACCATGACAACTTTCAAATCAATTGATCTTTGCCGGGCGGGACGAAGTCTGCCGGGACCGCTAGTCTTTGATAATTAACGAATTCGACAGAATATAATCCTTTATTACTTTCCAATATTGTATATTGTTACGCCTATCCCATTTAGGTATTTTTGGTATATTTAATGCGAATAGACGTATTTTTGAGTTCAGATAATTATATTTCAATAAATTAAGAAAAACTAGGTATCTACTAGGCATTATTTTATTTAGTATATAGGTAGACACTTATAGGTAAGTACTTACATATATTTTTGGGACATAGGTGAATAAGTATAGGCCTGCCTAATATTTATAAATGTAAGTAGCCTAGGTATTGTACCTTGTAATAATTATACTCGTATGGCCGGGCGAAACCTTATATTTCTGCATTTATTTAAACAATAAACGTACCTACTGAAGACGATATTAATTTGTGTATTCCATTCATATCACATATTACATTTTATGTTTAGGCATCATTTTACTATAGATATAATTTCAACTATAGGGTCAGTCTATGTATTAGCTTGAATCCAGGTAGTATACGAAGACACTTTCATACTGACGCCCGGATACCGCGGAAGAGCGCAGCCTGCACCCCAGGAGATGACGCCGACGAGCACGCCGTTGTGTGTGAGCGGACCGCCGGAGTCACCCTGACACGTGTCTCTGCCGCCCACGTCCAGGTCGCCGGCGCAGATCATATTGTCTGTAACTACTGCGTTTTCCAACTCCAAGTACCGTGCCCTGCAGAGCTCATGGTTCACAGTCCAGATTTGCACCTCTCGCAGATTCTCAGATATCGGACCCTGGTACTGGAAGATAATTATACTGTCAAAACTTAATTAAGTGAAACAAGGTGCGTTATTTCACAAATTTACATGAGGTTTAGGTAGACGTCCTATCACACTCTCGATGGAGTACTACAGACGCAGAATGTTTCTCTAAAATATATTACATTTAATATAGTACATTGTAAAACAGGTGTGGTTGGTTGATTAAGTATAAATAAGCGAGTCGTAGACGAGCTCTGTAAGAGATTTTAGATTAGGTTAAAATTCTCTATTGTATGCCTAAAGACAAGTAGGTAAATAAACCCCCTTTACAAGCAAGTGTGTTGAAAATAATGTAAACTTACAGTTTGAGCTCCCCAGCCGGACACCCAGACCACGCCGCCGTCCGGCACGACATAGTTCGGCCCCGCGATGGGCGCTGGGTTCACATTAGCCCAGTCGGCTAATATGAAAGTCAAGGCGATACGGGCGATAGCTATGTCGTGGTCTAGGTAAGGGGTGACCTGATACTGTGGGTGGGGGATCAGAGTTTGGACGGCGTAGACGGTCCCGCCCATCGCTATAGAAGTAGAGCCAGTGCGTATTCTGTAGCGTACCGGGTTCATGCCGGTCCTGATAAATAATTAGTAGGTAAGTAATGAGTTAAGTAATTTGAAAGAAAAAGAGCTAGCTATTTTTTTTGTCACGTAGGAAGGTCACCTTACACAAAAATATAAGTATGTACAGACCTGCATAATAATTAAGTACTTACCTACCTATGTAGCACTCAAGGCTTTGTACAATCAATACCTAAGAGTAGGTAGATAGACAAACAGGTTTGATTTCTCTATCTACTTGCTCCTTTAGTATTAGTATTTTGGATAATGTAGGTAGGTAAGTAGTACATCCTACTACTATTATAAAGGCGAAAGTTTGTAAGTATGGATGTATGGATGTTTGTTACTCTTTCACGTAAAAACTACTGAATGGATTTGAATGAAACTTTACCACAATATAGCTTATACACCAGAATAACATATAGGCTATATTTTATAACGATATAGTGTAAAATACTAATCATACGCAGACGAAGTCGCGGGCAGAAGCTATATAATATAATGATGAGTATTTTCATGAATATTAAAAAGGTAAGGACTTACGCGAAGCAATGCGTAGCCGTAAGGACGTTCTTCTCGTTGAGGATGGTGCCTCCGCAGCCGTGGTGGTACGACTCCAGGTCCGCGGAGACCAAGAGCGACACCTGGTGGGGGTGGCGGGCGATGGTCGTCTCCACACCCCCCACAATGCGTTGAGTCTGCTCGATAGGGCCCGCTAATGGCAAAGAAATTAATTTATACCTACGATGCTGAAATTTTGGAAAATATGTTTATCATTATGACTTAGTGCAATTAAATTGCTTATTTTAAACTATTCTCCTACTGTCTTGTGCAACTTCGAATATTCTATCTGTACTCGGAAAAATACGTAAAACATAATTAGGTATCTACGCCTTATTTCTAAGATATGACTAAGTATTTAATTATAATTGTGCATCAACGTGAAATTAATGTCATTTTATTTGTTTTTTGTTGTAATATTAAGTAGAAAATCCATAAGTGATTTTCTTTTTATTGTATGTACCTACCTATCTATATTACGATCATGAGTGTAGGTACATCTATTTATAATAATACATATATATGTATAAATGGCCTACCTTTGACAGCGGTGAGCCCTATCGCCAAAAGTACTAGCACAGCGTACATGATGACTCGTTATGACCAACTGATATCAACACGTCGTTTACAATATACCCACTTACCTACATTTAAACAACATTCGTATCGTTTTCGGAAAATCCTTAATCGACTCAACAGGTAGCTACCTACTGAAAAAGATATATATTTACTGATAATATACGGATATACTTTTAATATGTACTAGTTAAAACTGCAGATATATATCTACGGTGAGCATCGGGTATTGATATGGCGATTTAATTTATAAGATAAGCTTGCTGTTTGATTAATTAATAACTATGTTTGTTTTGTATTATATTTATACGGAATTGCTTATCGGTAGGTATATATTAATTAATGTTTCAAACTTAAGATATGGAACATTAATATTAAACTGGGATACCTATATACCCCGACTAGGTTTATCACCCAAGAGCATGTCAGGCCATTCCAGGCTATAGGGCAGGTCGCAGAAGATGTAGGTACTTACAAAATAGCTAATGCAAAGCTCTAAATGTAATATCCAAAAAGTATGAACTGGAACTTAAAATAAAAGTGGCACCTACAAATAATAATATAAATTTCATAGTCATGAAGAATGTTTATTCTAACAAAAGATAGGTACTTACTTAAGTAGGTAGCTACTTAGTTGTCTAAATTCGTGGTGTAAAATAGTTTGTTTTTGTTCTTTATAAACTACCGTTATCTTTTATCCCCAATATGAACTCAAGGATAGGTATAGGTAAGACATTTTATTTTACAGTCGGTACAATGTTATTCTGTTTCCATTACTTTTCATTGCGTTAATAAAACAAAGGTTCATTTGAGTATGACAAATGTTTATTTAATACATAGGGGAAGCAGTCAGCTATTCAGTCTGTTACTTAAGCATTGGCTTGGATCCAGGCTGTATACGAGGAGACACGAGCGTTGACCCCCGGGTATCTCGGATGAGCGCATTCTTCGCCGAAGGAAGTGACTCCGACGAGCACGCCGTTATGTGTGAGCGGCCCACCGGAGTCGCCCTGGCACTGGTCTCTGCCGCCCACGTCCAGGTAGCCGGCGCAGATCATAGTGTCCGTAACTACCATGTTACCAGGTAATTCCTCGTACCGTGTCCGACAGATTTCTTGGTTTACGGTCCAGATCTGCACGTGCTGAAGGATCTCCGGGTCCGGCCCGTTGAACTGCGAAATATAATGTTTAAGAGTAACTTAAAGCAAAAGTATTACCTATGTTATATCACAATTTTAAGAAACCCGTCTTGCTTTCCTCTCTGTTCTTGCTTTATGGGATTAAATTACAAATTATAAGTACTTAATTACAGCATAGTATTTTAAATCTGATATACCTAGATTTATGCTGTTTACAATTACAATAAATAAACATTAGGTATGTATAAATTTACTGGACATAAATGGCTGTTTGGAGATTAAATAGGTACCTATAGGTGCATCACTAAGGGATCGATCTATGGGTCATATTAACCTTGGTACAAACCGTACTATTTTCTTATTTTTTTATATGATATACCTACTCATTAGATACCTACTACCCACGTTATACAATTTAATTGTGTGGCATTACGTTGTGATTTGAGTGGTAGAACTCACCCAGAGGTCTCCCCAGCCGCTGGCCCAGACCTCTGCTCCGTCGGGCACCACGTAGTTGGGCCCCGCGATCATGATCGGCTGCACGCGGCTGCTGAACACAAAAGGCGTGTCCACGCGAAATATACCGATGTCGTGATTCATAAAGGGAATATAGTCGTAATCCGGGTGAGCGATAGACGTCCGAACGAAGTGTACAGATCCGCCCTCCGAGTGAGAGCTGGAACCCACTCGCACTCGGTGCCGCAGGGGATCTAATCCAAACCTGAATATCAATAAGTATTAGTTGCAAAAGGGTATTATTTTTCACTATAATATATTTAACTAGCAACCGGTTTCACACGGGTGCTATAAACCTCTTAAACCACTCTATCTATCAAAAATACGGCTTCAAAATCCTTTGCGTAATAAAGATTTAAGCATAGGTAAGTATAGGGACAGACAGACAGCGACGACTTTGTTTTAAATACTATGCAATGAAAAACTCTGTGCAAAACAATATAAATGCACCAGTTATTAAAATAACTGAAAAGAGTAGAATATTAAGTAGGTGCGTAAATCCACAGAATATATAATATTCTAGGTCCTGTAATCTAGTGATACAACAATATCTTTAAAGGTATACTAACACAAAGCAATGTGCCGCTGTGAGGACGGTTCTGGTGTTCAGAATGGAGCCCCCGCAGCCGTGACGGTAGATTTCGAAGTCCCATGTGGACAGGATCGACACCTGGTGAGGGTGCTGCTCGATGGTCGCGTCCTCGCCCCCTACAATGCGCTGGGACTGCCCTAGAGGACCCGCTGTGGCAAATATACGAGTAATAAGTATTTAAGTAGAACTAGAACATCAAAATTTAGTTCTACCATTATAAGATAGCTACGAGTTGTCACGAGTGAAACTGATATAAGAATCCGAGTAGGAAAGTAAGACATAAAGAAATAATGCATCCGTCTAGTTTACGTGACCAAGAATCATAATCCCTACTAATATTATAAATGCGAAAGTAACTCTGTCTGTCTGTCTGTCTGTCTGTCTGTCTGTCTGTCTGTTACGCTTTCACGCTAAAACTACTGAACCGATTTAAATGAAATTTGGTACAAAGAAAGTCTGGAGTCTGAGAAAGGACATAGGCTACTTTTTAACCGACTGCAAAAAAGGAGGAGTTCCACGCGGACGAAGTCGCGGGCAGAAGCTAGTACATTTATAGCTAGGGAGTAGGTACTATTATGTACAATATAGCAACAAAGCCATATTGTAAGGTTTTATTTTGTTATTTAAATAAACTGCCTACGGAATCCAAAAATCACCGTGAACAAACATAATATTATGTATTGTTGTTTATTATCTAGGTATACCTACTTGCATATATTTTAAATTACGATATTATCAAATCAAAACATTTGACATACCAGCAACAGCGGAGAGCCCTATCGCCAACAGTGCCAGTGAACAGAACATGGTGAATAGTTACGGCCAACTGACTTTGAAGTTTAAATATTGGCTAAATCAAAATAATCTACATCACTATCATAAAGAGGAAATAAGATTTGTATTTTTGTGTGTATGTAAAAACTTTTATATCAACTACAAAAATTCTTTTACCATTGGAAATCTACATTACATGAGTAACATGGCTATAAAATATTTTGAAAAAAAAGGGGTCCCTGCGAAGCCGGGGCCCCCCTCGGTAACCTATATCTATATTATAAATGCAAAAGAGTATCTGTCTCTTGGGTAAAATTTATATTGGAATACTTAGTTTGAGTTCCGGGGAATGATTATCACAGAAAACTCCACCCCTTTAAGGGGGGTGAAAGTTTATACGGGAGAATAACCGGTGAACAAATTGAGATGAAATTTGTTTGGACTCCCAGAAGAAGAAGGACATAGGGGGTATCGTAATCAGCCGAAGACGCAGGCAAAAGCTAGTATAATAATTATAATATGTGTTAGTAGCTATATAAATGTATTTACACCGATCGGTATCATTTATCGTTTTATTGCATAGCGTAAAAACCAAATAGATACGTAGGGGATTAATAATTTGATTAATAGGTAGATTGTGTCTTATCCTTTTTTTTACGTTCGGAAGTAATTATGAAATGTCGAGACTATCTTAGGGTTCTGTCAATTGTCATGCGATGCCCTTCGTAAGTCGGAAATGTTAAGCTGTAAGTTTGAATTACACATCGCAAACCTAGATAAAAAAGAGAGCTAACTCAATTATTTTTTTTCAGGATAGGCGAAAAACTGATTAGTAAGTACTTGCTAAACTATGTCTATTAAAGAGTTTTCTGTTCAGATTTATATGAAGCTAAAAGAGTTGTCTTAAATGTTTTGTTGAAAGGTAGGTTTTGCTGTATTGAATTTGATACATAACTCAAACCTTCAGGTTTTTGAGTTAGTTACCTTTAGATATACTTACTTAGGTGTGTGACGCAATAACTTAGGTATCTACACTGCCCGCGACTTCTCTACGCACGTTAGTATACCTTCTTTAAATAATATCGTTATAAAATATAGCCTACCCATGTGTTATTCTGAAATATAAACTATCATAATATTAATAATTTCTGATGCCTTCGCGGTTATTACACATTGGAATGAAACAACTAGCTATTAACGGATTTAACTCGCGTATTTTTATTTTATTTTATTTGCTGACGTTTCGGATTCTTTACAGTTTCCATAATCGTAGCACGACTGAGCTGACAATAGTCTAACACTAAAGTGATTTATACAGTTATGCAAACTACCTTATATTTAAATTACAAATTTTGAAAAACTACCCTATTCTGAATTATGAAATAAGTACTAATGTAACATTTTACGCAAAAAAATTAAAACCTAATAGGGGGCGTTACTAGCGCTTCGGAAAGACCATCATTACTGAGAAGAAACGCCGCAAGAAACTCAGTAGAAAGTCATTTTTTAGGACACTTATGTATTTGACAATGAAAAAATAAAAAATATTATGTCATTAAAATTAAAATTAGCGTCAGCAAATAAAATAAAATAAAAATACGCGAGTTAAATCCGTTAATAGTTGTTTCATTCCAATATATCATAATATTGTTGTAAATTTACATTTATTAAAATCCATTCAGTAGTTTTTGCGTGAAAGAGTAACAAACATAGCGGTAAGTACCTACATCCATACATTCTTACAAACTTGCTATTATAATAGATGATAATAGTATCATCATATTATTACCTATACCTACATACCTATTATATATATATTTATTTATCTAAATCTATATCAGCGAAAGTTGTCTGAATGACTGACTGGGTTAGAAACTTGAAGTCTTGCACAGGGGTTCCTTTAACAGTGTAGGGGAGCACTAAGAAAGGATTGCACTGCACTGCCACACACTCGCGTGGAGGCGAAGGAAGTAGCGAGAAAAGTAGAAGTACGAGTACTTAGGTAGGTTTTGAAAAGAATTTCTGTCTGGCAGGAACTCGGATCTTTATTAAATAGGTAAGTAAATAAAAGATAGACACTAGGTAGATACAATAGGCTTTTTGACAATGCGAAAAATAAAGTGTAAATTACTGTTAGCAGTATAAATTAAGAGTTAAAAAATGATTATTCATTAACGTAAGTTGAAAATAATGATTGATTTATTTAAAAATCCTTAAATAAAAAGTACATTTTTTAAACGTTTGTCACGTGACACAAAACGCTCCTGCTGGGCCGAGTTTTTCGTGACGTCACATGCCCGTAAACTTTGTTTACCTAGTTGTGTTGCGCCTAGTTGTCAAACAGGCATGTGACGTCACCGACCTCATTGCGGCGCCATATTGTCAAAGTAGCGTTTTGGCACACTATTTAAATATTGAATTTTTAATTCGATGTTTTTCAGCTAATACATACCAGATTTAAAAAAAACAACTTTTGCTGGGTTCCTTTGACTCTACTACATAATATAAAATGGATTTTAAAAACATGTCAAATACCCTATTTTATAGTCAATAAATTACACGGTCTTCAGAAGCGTTAAGCGTTGGCTTGGATCCAGTTTGTATATCGAGATACTCGTGTGTTAACGCCGGGGAACATCGGATGGCCGCATTCAAACGCCCAGGAGGTGAGGCCGACGAGCACGCCGTTGTGCGTGAGCGGCCCGCCGGAGTCGCCCTGGCACTGGTTCCTACCGCCCACGTCCAGGTCGCCAACGCAGATCATGTTTTCAGTTACCTCCACGAAGGCCATGCCGTCGTATCGTGTACGGCAGATGACCTGGTTAATGACCCAGGTGTTGACGTGATGTAGGATCTCGGGACCCGTCCCGGCGAACTGTAAAATAATTAAAAGTTATACGTTAAACAGAGACCCGAAACCCAAGAAATATTGGAGTGAACCAGATATTCTTATCATCTTTTGAGGTTGCTTTGTGTAAAATTGAAACACGAATATATATTAGTAGGTAGATAGATGCATTATGTTACAGTGTGGTATAACACACTGTAACATAATGTGGTATGAGTTATGACCGATTGTTACATTTGGGGAAAATGTATTAAGTAGGTAACTACCTACCTATATAAGGTTTCAGAGATCCATTAGTGTAAAAAAAACGTAAAGAAACGTCCATTATATTTTCAATAAGTAGGTACCTAATTGGTGTTGTTGCAGCTATTCAGCTAAAAATCAGATAGCTTTTTCTTTTATTTTTTTTTAATGTGTATGTGTCGCAGTGATATGATGAAAACAGAGATTTGGTCAAATCCCTCAGTGATATGGTTAACCCCCGGTAAATGATAAAAATACCACGCGTTGATTCTTCGTTGTGTGATTCTATTGCTGAGATTCTTTCATTTCCCTAAAACTGTTTAGGGAGTTGATCAAATCACTAGACGTGTTTAGTAAAATTTTAAAACCGAGTTGAATTAATTACTCGTTTTATCATATCCCTAAAACAACTCAGGCATTTGATCAAATACTCTGTGTAATGAAATCTAGCAGCTATTTCTATGATTCTTTCATTTTCCTAAAATGACTTGGCGATTTAATCAAATCGCTAGGGAAATGACACAACGCGTGGTATTTTTATCATCTGCCGGGAGTTGATCATATCACTGAGGGATTTGATCAAATCCCTGTTTTTATCATCTCACTGCGACATATGCATATTGTAAGGATTTAAAGACAGCTCACCTCAGTGTCTCCCCAGCCGCTGGCCCAGACCTCTGCTCCGTCGGGCACCGCGTAGTTGGGCCCCGCGATCATGATCGGCTGCACGCTGCTACTGTACACGAAGAAAGTTTCCACGCGGACTATGGCGATGTCATTATCTATTGAAGGGCGGTCTCGATACTGCGGATGGGGGATGAACACTCGGACGTTGTGTACGGTTCCTCCCTCCTCGTTAGAGCTGGAACCGGCGCGCACCCGGAACCGAAGATGCTCTATTCCAAATCTATGTAAATACGAATTAAGTAGGTAAGTAATTATTTAATGTACTTATTAGACATTCTAGGAATCATAACGTATGTAAGTACTTAAATAAATGATATTTTTTATTTAAAATTATGTTGACATAATATTGTAAGTACCTAGGTAAGTAATAGTTTTAACCTACCTATATTTATAAGCAATGTTTTATTTGTTAGGTTATAATCCCAAGTCCCAATTTTTGCAATCTGAATGTACCTAACTACCTAGTTAACTGATAAACGGTTGAGTTGGTACTTACACAGCGCAATGTGCCGCTGTGAGTACGCTTCTGGAGTTGATGATACTGCCTCCACAGTTGTGCACGTAGGTTTCAAAGGTCCATGTGCCCAACAACGACACCTGGTGGGGGTGCTGCTCGATGGTCGTCTCCTCACCCCCCACGATGCGCTGGGACTGCACTAGGGGACCGCCTTTTAAAAAAAAATAAATAGATAAGTAGGTAAGTAGTTGCTACTTTGTTAGAACACCAATTTATCAGTTACTAGCTTCTGCCCGCGACTTCGTCCGCGTGGAACTCCTCCTTTTTTGCAGTCGGTTAAAAAGTAGCCTATGTCCTTTCTTAGGCTCCAGACTTTCTTTGTACCAAATTTCATTTAGATCGGTCCAGTAGTTTTGGCGTGAAAGCGTAACAGACAGACAGACAGACAGACAGACAGACAGACAGAGTTACTTTCGCATTTATAATATTAGTAGGGATGGAATAGTCAGTTTAGTCTATCCGCCGCATATCGTCAATTTTATAATTTCGTAATTTGGTGTGATAATCAACCATGATTATTATTTTACTAGGTACCTAGTCTGCACTGTTTTAAACAAGGGTAAGAGCGTCCCTTTCATACTAAGTTGTTGATTAGTAATTAATGATCACACCTCTGTTTACTGTTCTGTACCTATTGTCATCATCATCTATACTAGCTGCAAGACTTACCAACCGCAGCGGAGATCCCGATGGCCAAAAATACAAGTAAAGCGTACATCGTATCCCTTAGTCCACTGTGTGTATAATAGTACTTTTAAATACTCTAAAAATTATATGTAAAGAATTATCTATTCTGACGATTATCGTCTGATTACTTTAATCAAATTCCCAATGACAAAATGTGATACCTACTTCATTGATTAACAGCCATCGATATTTATTTGCTTGATATAAGGTTTGCCGGGTTCTGTTGGCTAGTTAAAATTTTACTGATAAATAAATAATTTACTAGGTACGTAGATAAATAATGTACTAGTTGTAACTGTAAATATTTCTTATGAAGTACACAAATAATATCCACCTATTTAGGTATATAGACTATGGGCCCATGTTAAAAAAATGATGGGTCATTTGAACCACCAGATGACCTATGTAGAACGATATAAGAGCATAAAATAATAAGATTTAGAATTGTGCCGTCACTTGTAAGCTGTCCAACTGAGTGCAGGTGAGAATTCAAAAGTACAGGTAGAGTGAGTACATTTTGGTCATATATTTTTGAACGGCATTGTTACCATCGATAGATCCATGAAAAATAATACTAAAACGCGTAGTGCCGTAAAAAAATGGTGATCCAAAAAGTCGGAATTTTTTTTGATTTTCCGACAATTTCCAGGGTGAATTTGGTCATTTGATACAGTACGGCATCAGTTTCATACTATTTCAATACTGCTTCTAATCCATCATTCCGCAACGCCGTAAAAAAATCAAGCGACAAGGGGAAAAAACCGAAGGTTGCAGCCCCTCTCTTTCCGTGGTCCAGGGGTGATTTGATAAAG
Source organism: Polylopha cassiicola (assembly GCA_038024825.1). NCBI lineage: Eukaryota > Metazoa > Arthropoda > Insecta > Lepidoptera > Tortricidae > Polylopha > Polylopha cassiicola. Next base: position 4,279,875 of record CP149044.1, on the reverse strand, counting down.
TACGGCTTCGGTTCCAAAACATTATCTAGCACTTAAAAGTACTATTAAAAATAATGCCGTCAAGAAATGATTGTTCATTTGAATGTATATCAATAATTATCTTAATTTCATCGTATTCTTGATTTATAAAGCTGTAAAATCATTTGATCCTGTACGGGAACCATTTTTCTAACATAATATTGTAAAATACAATTGTTATATAGTATTTCCGTTCAAAAGAAACTGTTCTGAAAAAAATTATGGAGAAATACAAAAACTGAAATTTTGCAAATTATTGCAGTAATTTAAATATCATATATTAATGAAATATAGCAGTTTTCTACATTGTATCCCATGTTTTAAATAGTATTAACATAAATAAATTAGGAAAAAATGATGCCGTAAGTACATTTTAATGCAGACCATATCTTTTAGGTTCATGAAAATGACGCTACCATTTTAAGGGTACTTTATGGCCATCTGATACAGTACGGCATTAACATATTTTTGAAGAGAACAATTGATAATATGATAAAATCACTATGACGTCTAACTGAAGTGAAACGGTTCCTCATCCGGTGCCGTTATGTCACAGACTTTTTGAACCAACGAAAATGTACGGCATATGAAAAAATATTATCTATGCATAAAATACTTTCGAAATAAATTAATTTGACGTTGTGTCAAATCACCCCCTGGACCACGGAAAGAGAGGGGGCTGCAACCTTCGGTTTTTTCCCCTTGTCGTTTGATTTTTTTACGGCGTTGCGGAATGATGGATTAGAAGCAGTATTGAAATAGTATGAAACTGATGCCGTACTGTATCAAATGACCAAATTCACCCTGGAAATTGTCGGAAAATCAAAAAAAAATTCCGACTTTTTGGATCACCATTTTTTTACGGCACTACGCGTTTTAGTATTATTTTTCATGGATCTATCGATGGTAACAATGCCGTTCAAAAATATATGACCAAAATGTACTCACTCTACCTGTACTTTTGAATTCTCACCTGCACTCAGTTGGACAGCTTACAAGTGACGGCACAATGCTAAATCTTATTATTTTATGCTCTTATATCGTTCTACATAGGTCATCTGGTGGTTCAAATGACCCATCATTTTTTTAACATGGGCCCATAGTCTAATATTGAATGAGAATGACCATTGTCACAGAATAAGACAGGCAATAAAAAAAATATCTTTACCAATCGATAGGAAAATAAAATACAAGTAGCAGTTTAAAAAAATATAATATTACAAAGGCACTGTAACATTGGAGCGAGACCAATAATACTGTCCGAAGCTGTGATGACACCTTACACTTATAAAAACAACGAATTTACAGGAAACATGTATTTAATTACACTATACCGTCACGTAAGTACAATAAACACTAATTAGAAAATAACAATAATTCTCCTATTGTATATTAATTTTAACTTCATTAGAGTACTCAGAAATAGTATATTATGTTGATGGTGTACATAAAACGATATTTTTATTTATTTGTCCAGCAAATACTGATTTATATAATATTATAAATAGTGGTACAGATTGTTCAATTTAAATAAAAAAATATTTATGACATACTTGTTCATAGATAACAGTACAAATAATTAAATACAATTTTCATGTTATTGGTTAAAGAGAATAAATAAAATATTGTTTTAACCTAAAATGTGCTAAGTAGGTAATCTCCTTACTTTAACAATAAAAAGTATTAGCAAATTAAAATCTATTACTTATGGCTCAGTCACACTGATCATTGAAGTTAAGATATTATCCATTATTAGTACTAAAGTCACGTAATCATTTAGTTCTACTCTATGCAGTTACGCAGACCATGTTCAAAGTGACCAATGTAAATGAGCCAAGATACAATACGGAATGTTTTTAATAAAAAACAAAATGCAAAATGACAATGTTAAAAAAATATATAATTTAAAAAATGCAATAATTTTGATACACTTAATGCCAAGTTAAAAACCTATAGGTATTTTAGTTTTCATAATATAAAATGCTATTTAAATATCGATTCACAAAATAACTAGATTACGAATTTCAGACTAAAATTCACAACTTTCGACGAAATGTTTCTTTATAGTATAAAGTATATATATGCTTACTTACAATAAGATATACCTAACATATATTTTTATTTACAGATGTGTCGTCGTGAACGCAGTGTTAATTATATATTTGCAAACTTCATAAACCCAGCGTTTATAAATAATTATTTCAAGTCCATGTTCAAAATATAGAAATTGGAATGAATAAAAATACTGAATGAAAGTTACAGTCCAAATCGAGATTTTGAGACGAAATACATTTTTTTGAGACGGAATTTGCTTATTCTTAAAAATGAATGTAACAATTATAGTACATTACGCACCAAGGCCAATAAAATAAAAAATGTATCAGAACACATGTGATTGTCGTCCGAGGCGAAGCCGAGGTTGACAAAAATGTGATCCGAGGCTTTTTTATTTTACTGGCCGAGGTCAGTATACTATTTTTCTGTTCGACGAAGCCAGAAAGCGGAAATTTCATTTAGCGCAGCGGCCACAAAGTTGGCGCTTCCTGGCCGGAGGACAGAAAAATAGATTATTATGTATAACAATATCGCTAATAGATATTATTTCATATTATATGTTTGGCCTTAAAGCACGTTTCTTTTGAATAGAAACGTGGAATGATTTTGTAATTTAATCTGCAAGTTACATCTTAGTTTGGTCGCCTTTATCTGCTGTAAAGAAGTCAGTTGTCATTTTTTTTTCTGGTTAAATAATATAAACCTTTACAAGATATTTTAGAACAGTGTCAATTTTTAAACAATTGGTTAAACACCTTATTTTAGCAATATTCATTAAAACATTACTGTTTGAAATTTCGGAAATGTTTTTGACATTTACCTTTATTTTATTACACAATTACATTTTCCATTAAAATTTGACATGATGGCTGACACGAAAATGTGTCATTTTGTAAGGTCGTCCGTAGTCATAAAATCATGTTTAATTAGAATTTATATTTCGACATTATAAAACCATTAGTAAACTACGGAACAAAAAAGAATAAGCCAGTCTCACCAATTCCTAAAAAAGTTTAGTACTGAAAAGTGGTGGTTTCTATAGCAGAAAAGGTCCGAATACTCTTACAAAACGCAGCGAAATGATTTAAAGTATTCCTTATTGTATACTCGTAACCAATAGTATAAATAAACAATAGGCTTATTAACATTAGTGGTCCTGGTAGAAGGCGTCCCGCTCGGCAAAGCGTTACATTAACTCGATTTGACAGTTGTCATTGACATGGTACTATGTTAATGTTTTCTTAAATTTTCTTTTATTTCCTTATATAAGAACCTTCTTCTGATGATAACAAACATCAAAAAGATAAAATCTGTACCGTGACAGCCTGATACCGTGACCAAGGTATTGGGGATTCATTATAATATAATATAACTAATATTATAAAGAGGAAAGGTTTGTTTGTTCGGATTAAATAGGCTCCTAAACGACTGGACCGATTTGAGAAAACTTTCACTGTTGGAAAGCTAGCTAGGCTTTAAAGAAAGGGATCCGGGGATCCGGGGCGGGTCGCTAATTTTATATATGGATTTTGTAACTGCTAGTCGAGTATGGTATAGTAGTACAGTTAATGTGGATGGTGGTTGGCCGGCGCGAGCTCGACGTAGTTGGCGGGAAGCATCCCGGTGCGGCCGGTGCGGAGGACTTGGCCCGTCATCCAGCCCTCGTCGATGCACGACACGTTCGAGATGTAGTCGCCCTCGCGAAATGATACCTGTAAGGTAAAACAAAGTTTGTGAGAATGTATGGATGTAATGTCTCGATCTATATTTGATACTTCACGCAAATATTACTGGATGGACTTTGATGAAATTTAACAATAATATAGCTACATCAGAATAACATAGGCTATACTAATTACGCACAGGCGAAGTCGCGGGCAGAAGTTAGTAATATTATAATTCAATCATGTTATTTTGAATATACTAGCATTGTTGAAAGAATTTTGAAAATTATTTAAATATTATTTAAAATATTTTCGTTGATAATTTTTTTCATATTATATTTTCTTCTATATTTTAATAATTTTGACGATTTGACTTTTAGCGTTTTTAAATAAATTAAATTTTAAATTCGTAAAAAGCATTCCACACAAAACAATATTAAATTTGAGTAAATCTAGGACACTTACTTCATCACTGTCGTTCGCTTCGTAATCGTACATCGCGATATACACTTTCTGAAATAAAAAAAAATATATAACCATTAAGAAAAAAAATTTAATTAGATAATTTTGTTAAGTGTCTTTTTCATTTATAATTTTTCTACCAACAAGCATTACCTCTTAATTGTAGCATATTTTGTAATTTGGCAAGCATAAGGATATCGGATATAGTAATGTACTAATTTTTCTATACTAATATTATAAAGAGGAAAGGTTCGTTTGTTTGTTTGGATTGAATTTTTAACGACTAGACCGATTTTAAAAATTCTTTCACTGTTGGCAAGCTGCACTATTCCCGAATGCAGGCTATAAAAAAAAGGATTCGTGCGAAGCCGGGGCGGGCCGCTAGTAAGTATTATACAGACTATACAGTATCTCACCGGTGAAGCGTGATGGTTCGAGACGGGTCTCGGCGCCTCGTTGGCCATCGGGTCCAGGTCCGCCACGCGGCCGATCTGCCTCGACTGCTGCTGCACCTGATGCGACCCTGGAAATATACACACACAAATATAGCACGCGAATTATATTTATGACCTTGGTTGTACAGCCATAAAGCGCCAACTTTCTGGCCGCTGCGCTAAATAAAATTGCCGCTTTCTGGCTTCGTCGAACAGAAAAATAGTATAACTGACCTCGGCCAGTAAATAAAAAAAGCCTCAGATATTGTAGTTGCTTCTTTGATACTTGTCTATGGGTACTGCAAAGGTACTTACATTAACAAGTAAGGAACATATTTCTTGCTATTATGATTTCAATATTTCAACTGTCTTAAAGGTCACATTGTATCTAGTTTTTAGAAAGAACGATACAATAACGTAGCCATTTGTTGGATTTATTGTGCATGTAAATAGCACAACAAACAACATGTTATCGTTGTCTCCGCGGGGAACAAAGAATTGCGTTGCGATATCTTTCATATAGTCACACATAGTGCATGTACCTAAAGAACTTTATTGCACCGCAAAATATAGCGAGACCCTTTCCACAATAACCACAAAAACCCAACAGTGATTCCCGCCACAAGAGGAACTCGGACAAACAGCACTCGAGTACAGAGTGCAACTAATTCCAAGTTCCACTTGCTTCCCATAAAAAAAATAACAAACCTCGCTTGCCATCACTCGTGCTGTTATAAATGAGAGTAGCGGACGCCCTCTGCGTGTTCGGAGCCTGCCTGGGCCCGTCGCTGAGAGGGTCATAGTCTTGGATCCTGCCAATTTTCTGTTGACTACCGACTCCATAGTTGGGCTGCTGGTACTGTCCGTACGCGAACTGATTTTGCTGGTAATCGTCGTATTTCGGCTGCTGGTATGAATACTCCTCGTACTTGGGTTGTCTGTGCATGTCCGGCATGGGCTGCTGCGGGGGCGGCGGTGTTTGCGTATATGGATGATTTACTGGTGTCTGCCGGCTTTGTTGGTACGAGTTCTGGTAGTTCTGTGGGACCTGGTACTGCGGCTGGTAGGTCTTCTGGGGCAGCTGGGGCGGCGGCACGGTAGGTAGCATTTCGTTCGCGTAGTTTTCTAGTTGCTGGTGATAGTTGTCAGATGGCACGTCTACACGTAAAGCGGTGAAACATTTATTAGTGGGACATTGTGAATGATGATATTTTTACCGTCTTCTTGTTGTTTGAAGATTTAAATTTTAATTATATATGTAGATGAATGAAAATGTTCCTTAACAAGAAGACGGTATTAAGAAAGTTAATTGCGCTTTGTTACATATTGAAATAACATTATGTTCTTATATCACGATAAATTCTCAGTTTAATATCTATAAAATTTACTTATATACTTTTTGTAAGCAAGGATAACATTCAAACCGTAATCGGCGAAATCGATTGTTATTTTTTTCCCATAAAAGCAAGGCGCAATAAACCTTCAAATAAATAATGAAACAAACATCAAACATGGCACAATACAGCGCCCACGATCCAAACAATAAGTGGAGATAAACAAACAAATATTGTGCAAAACGAACAATGCAAATTTTGTGTTTCCAAGCCAAACCCGTGAACACAAATGATATGACAGTGTTTAGTGTGTTTCGCAGCATTTGCAGCTGCTAATATGTCGACCATCTGGATGAGTCCAAATTACTTGAAGATCAGTTCATAACGAGGATATATTTCTTTAGAATAAATATTAAAAATATTTTTTTATGAGGAAACAAACCTACAGCTGCCATAATAAAAAGACAGCTAGTATACAGGAACTGCGTAAATTCTATATATAAAACAGAATAGAGTTCAACTCAATTGAATACGCTTTAAATGCAATTGCCGGTGTTAATTGGGTCAGCGTAACGGATGCGACAGCGCCTGTGGAACAGCTCGGGATTATACCCCGCGGAATAAGGAACAGTATAAATAACCTTATTTTTTAATGAAATACATATTTTAAATCTAGAGATCTAGATTGCAGTTTAGTTTTATCGCGGCACCGGATTATAGGCGAACGTCCTTATAATATAACTCTAGCCTGTATACCAATACTATTCGCCAATAGACTAATCTAATAGATCTAACTACTTTTATTGTCGTGTAGGTCATTGAACTCTTACCTATTCGCAAAAATATCATTTCAATTCGTAGCGTTGACATGTCGTAGAGGTCAATTTAATTTAATAGTCATACGTATAAGTCCTTTAAATATAATATATTGTGATCTCTGGTAACCCAACCGACTGAAGACTAGTACAAAACAATATCGCACACCTAGATCTAAAGGGATCTAACTCAAAAACCTGAAGATTTGAGTTATACACACCATCGGATCCCAGCAAAACCCACCTACACTAAAACAGATTTCAGCTAATATAACTATGCTAGCTTTATTATAAAAAGTATAAATTTATACAGAAAACTCATGCGTGCATATGGACATATTAATCAGTTTCTCGCCTCTTCTGAAAAAGTACCTTTTTTGAGTTAGCTCTCTTTAGATCTAGGTGTGCGATATGTTAATATCGTACAAACTAAGCTAACACCAAACTGTACTGATTTTACGTAAGAGGAAGGATTGGTTACCTACGATTAGTTGAGTATAAAAACAAAGATTTATACGCACATTCGCAATAGATAATGAAGAATGAATCCTGACCATTCACCAATTAGCACAACAATTATCTGTGTCCAACAATGTACACTTCGTGTTACGTTATCTCGGGGTCATGTGTCTTTTTCCACCCTTGGAGATAAATAAGCGGTCCTTTACAATAGCTGAGTATGAATTCCTTACCGACAAGTTCTCCGTTCTCGTTGATTTGTCTCTGCTTCTCCATCTGGGCCTTCTTCTCCAGTTCTCCGTGGTACGCGACGTTGCTGATGATTTTGGTGTTTGCTTTGATTCTGAGTGTTTCTGGATCGTCTGCCACCTGAAATTTGAGTAGTTGGTGTTACGTTTATGCTATAGAGATAACACTAATAGCTTTGGGTAATAAAATTAGTGCTTTTCTACATTGGTCTTACCATTTTTTAAGCGACTTTCTTTAACAGTTTTATATCGTCATAAATTGTATTATATCACCTACAGAACTGCAGTTAATTAGGTAGTTACTTTTGCATTAATGACGATTATGTAATATTAGGATAACGGACTTTCACTCATAGATATAATTAACAAAACTAATTATAATATGTATATACTGACCTCGACCAAAAACATATGCTTAACCGATTTATAAAGGAGGTTTTTATGTTTGTTACCTAAGATCGCCGACATTTACGAAATTATTTAAAAAGTCATGTTTATATTGTTTATAAGGATTAGATTCATTTTTATAAAACTGTAGTACAGATACATGACGTATTTAAGGAGCCCCCTCAAATATTACAATTCGATCTAAGTATCACCGACAAGTCAAGCAACTAAATTAAAAACATACAATTTTGGCGATTTTGGCCACATATGCCACTTACTGCAACTCGATCAGAGCGATCAACAAACGAAAGTCACGTAATAAAACTATAAGAACCACTAAGTGACTCTCGATTTTCCTCTCCATCTCATGTTACCTGTGTGAACTTCCCCTTGCTCTTCTCGAAGTCCGCGTGGTATTTGACGTTGCTCTGCAGCTTCGTGTTCTCGGCTATCCGCTTCAGCTCGGGCGTCTCCGCCATCGTGGTGTGCTTCGCTTTTGGCACGTGCCTGAAATAACATATTTCACATCACTATAATATGCTGACGAATAGTTTTTAATTTGTATTATATAGGTACCTTTTTACTTCACCATTTTTCCTATTACCAGTGCTTATTGCATGCTGAGTTTGACTTTAAGTGTCCGATGCACTCTTTCAATCATTATAGGTATGTAATTTTGTATGATTTAAGAATTAGCTCAGCCCATATTCATACTCAAATCTTTATAGTATGAAACCTTTTATCCTGAATGACGTAAAATGTTCAGTATTCCTTCAGTAGTCGGGTATTAAAAAGACTTATGTCTAGTTATCACAGTAATTTAACTCTTAGATTTTAGTACCTTAATAGGTAATATATATTGGAATGATTGTAATGGCGAAGGATTCAGAAATTATTAAGTATCTAAGTACCTAATATATACACTCTTACTAAACTTAATCTTAGTTTGCTTACCAGTACAAACTTATTGCATGCTGAGTTTACAAGTGATTGATACACTCTTTTAATCATTATAGGTATTTGGTGTTTTTTTACGATTCAGTGTAACTGTTGGTGTGGGTACCAAAAAAATAAATCTATACTAATATTATAAAGCTGAAGAGTTTGTTTGTTTGAACGCGCTAATCTCAGGTTCGAATACAAAAATTATTTTTTATGTTGGATAGACCATTTATCGAGGAAGGCTTTAGGCTATATAACATCACGCTGCGACCAATAGGAGCGAAGAAACAGTGGAAAATGTGTAAAAAACTGGGAAAATATGAAGCCTTATGAAGAATTACTATTCCACGGGGACGAAGTCGCGGGCACAGCTAGTAAACAAGAAAGGGTCTCAGTAAACATCACATTTCATTAGGCATTGTTCAAAGTGGGAAGGATATTTATTCAATTTATTATTAGTTTACCTACACTATGTTTATTATTAACCTATGTTGATATGAAAGATAGTGAACACCTCTAACATTAGCTCTTTATTAAATTAACGACGGGTATTATTTACACTTTGCGAGCAAATTACGCCGAGAATTCAATTATAAACAAGTTTCCTTCCAAGACAAAATATAATACCGGATACTCCAAAAAAAATTTAGAATGAAAGAATTATGTAAATCTATTGTAGAAACTAGATGTCGGTTAACTTAAATTGTCGATGACGCAAGAAATATTTAAAGCGGGCAAAATGAGAAAAACTTAATATTAAAATAATAAACCGACATGCCGACAGATTTGGCGAAACAATTAGAGATTCCTTGTTTGTGTATATGGAACTTTAAAAATGCCGCGAGTTTCTACAACCATAAATAACCACGCAACTAATATTTCCGATTGATGGCATTCGACCATAAAATACTCATGTTTTTTTTTGGAATCGTAGAATCAAGTAAGAGTGTGCCAAATCGCTGCTTTCGTTCGTTTACGGAGATTAAGTGAACGATGTGACTATACTGATATCATAAATAAGAAAGTTAACGACCATCCAACAGTTCAGATTACAAACAAAAAAATAGGTTGAATAAAATAACTGTAACGATAGACTATCATCAGACTGGGTTGATAGAAATGTGGGAACTGACAATTTTCCGAAATGTGAGCATAAACTCAATAGGTCTCAATACGGAAATAAATCCGTTACAGACAAAAATATTGATGTCTATGGAATTTACTGCAGCACAAGTCACACCAAACGGACCAGTCGCAAACTAAGCAAAACTACTATGGGTACTGGACAACTGATAAACATAAATAATTATATATATATATATACTAGCTGACCCAGCGAACTTTGTACCGCTTTTACCATTTTTTCTTTAATTTTCCAATTTTTCTCACCTTTTAAACCTGGAGTTCCCTAACATTTTGAGACTAAAATCAGTCAAATCGGTTCAGCCGTTCTCGACTTTTAGCCAGACTAACGAACAGCAATTCATTTTTATTTAAGTATATATATAGATATACATATATAATAGATATATCAGGATACGAGCCTACAACTTCTATCTCTACTGATATAAGATAGGTTACAGTATTTTGAATAGCCTTCTGGATGAACCAAGACATCACCATAATATGCATTTGGTTTAAAGAAGCAAATACAATAATTTCCCTTGCTGTACCAAATAAGATCTTATGTATACGTACGAAGGTCCTAATTGCACTTTAAATGCATACAACGTCACATGTCATAAAGTGTTGCGTAATTATACCGGTCACTTTCATTTTTCGCCGGCATTGTTATGGTGCCATTCAGCCGAATAAAGGAATGTTGGCCTAGGCACGTTTGATGAAAGGTTTACTGTCAATTTCAAAAGACATCCGGGAAATAATGGACGCCTTTATATGACCGGGATAGGTTCCGTCCTTTCCCCGTCACTTAAAACATTCATAAATATGCAACGACAGTGTAACTAAGGCAGTATACTTGAATACAAGGATCAGCAGACTTTAACTGGTGACACGTAAAAACTAAGATATTGGCATTAATAATTACAATTTCTGGGATATACTGTTGACAGTAGGTAATAATGTAAAAATAAAAATGGGACGGTTATGATGAGCGGGTACCTCTATGGTTTGTGGACGTATACCGTTTTAACATCGTATTATTATTTTAAGATATGGTGTATTTCATATTACTTAATTCTACTTATGGGTGATTCCACGGGCGTTTCAACCGCCGTCAGTCCGTTGTCCTGAATATTGAAGAAATGAGCTACAACAAGAATTACGTTTTGATGCGACGACATACTGCGCTCGCACTTGTCGTTAAAATTAATAGAGTTTAAATCTTATTGTAGCTTAATTCTTCAATATTTATGGCAAGGGACTGACGGCGGTTGAAACGCCCGTGGAATCACCCTTATGCTTAAGTTCTTGTCACTATCAATGTATCTGCGTAATGCAGTCTGGTTGACGTGGTTGAAGACCACAATGATACATAAACATGTGGCGCATGGCATGTTAAACAAATAAGTAATTTATAATAAAAATATGTTATTAAATGTTTATTTTGATCACGTCAGGTCGCTGATCCTAAGTACGTAGGTAGGCATGTATCATGTAGCAAGTATTGTCATAATAATTTCTTATGCCTTCGCGGTTATTACACATTGGAATTAGCCAATTTTAGCGTTTAGACTATTGTCAGCTCAGTCGTGCTACTATTATGGAAACTGTGAAGAATCCGAAACATCAGCAAATAAAATAAAATAAAAATACGCGAGTTAAAACCGTTAATAGTTGTTTCATTCCAATAGTATTGTCATGTTTACGAAAATGATAGCAATTTTATCCTTGTGACTAATCAAATTAAAAACGTATACCAAATGTTAATGGTGAAATGTTTCAATTTTACAGCCATAAATGGAAATTCTAACCTAACACGTTGTTTACGATCTATTTTGCAATGATTCATTTCAATTATTATGCGGTTGACTAATAAATAAACAACATACAATTACAAAGAGCACCTGAGCGGCCGAGGAGTCACTGTAAAAACGCACTCAAAACACATGTTCGTAGGGCAACTTTTCGCTTCTGTACTAAAAATTAACTATCAAAATCGTTAAAGCCAAGAAAGAAACGCATAAAAATAGTCTGGTATAGTTTATATGTAGCTCACACCAACATCAGTAACTGTTATAACGTCTTCCGTGAATAACCTGTGATAAACATACTTACCTTATAAACTTTCACGTTTTATAATATTACCAAGGATAGGTTAGGATAGTAAACTAACAAACTCGTTTTTAGCACAATTACAGCATTATTTTCAAGTTGATCTTTCAAAAGTGATGAAGTACGTACATTCTAAATACCTAGTTGGAAAATTTAAATAATAAACGCTACTTATTCTTCTAGGTGACGTAAATTAAATTATTCAGTACTAAAATACTAACTGTTTTTTGATAACATAATTTTCCTCAACCGTTTTAGGAGTTCGATAAGTTAAATAACCGCAAATGGAATTCACATACGTAAATCACAATACCTATCAGGTAAAATTATGTACGATATTATGTAATGATTCACTAATACCATACTTATTCTCTTTAATCAATAAAATAACAACGTTACAGCAAAATGTATACCTATTTGATATAACTTTTTGTATTTCTTAAGAATAAACCCCACTTTTTCTTTTTACAATGAGTGGGTTAAAAATACAATAGTTCTCTAGACTAGAGGTAGGTATAACTGTCAGTTATACCAATCAATATTTACAGCAAAACTTTGCGTCAAAGCAGTAACTTTCTCGACATGGTGAGATGACATAGGTATAAACTGTGTGTCGACACAGACAAATTTTTGACACAGTGTGCATAAAAGTTTATTTTAATTCACGAAGCTATTACTGCGCAAAAATCGCTCTAAGTCCCTATAAATTGAGAATATGAACAACACTTACGCTTCACAGTAGGGTAGTTTCCCATACCCTTTGTACGTCCTCATGTTGAGGGTCATATTGCACTCCTGGCATTTGAAACAGCCTTTGTGCCACACCTGCAAAGAAAATCATACATTAGTCATGGAATCTACGTACAAGATATCTAAAGAAGCATATTTCCCAGACGAGGTAAGGTCCCTCTTTGTTTTTCTATATGTATAATGATAACGTGACTATTTCATAATAGTCGAATAAAGCTCCCAAATAGTCGAAAAATAAATCGCAAATAGCTTCCTCGTACACTTAACAGGCCAAAAGTTTTTATTAAAAAAATATTGGTAGAGTTTCAGCGGGTACCTACTCCATAAAATAAGGTAATGAGGAAAAGTTGAAATATTAGCTATTAACATCATTTTATGCTTAAATATTCCCTGGAAAAGCCTAATCAAGGAAGTTAACGAACTGTTTAGGAAATTGATAATAACTTTCCTTCCATGGACCTACTATTTGAATTTATCCTTTGAATCCTCATTAAAATTCGCTTAGAAAGGAGCCTTCTGCACAAATGTGCGAACAACTATTAAGCACAAGATTGGGTAACAAACGCGCATACCCCAGTGATTAGAGCATGCTGTGTCATACATGACGTAAACATAGCTTTAGATGAAAATGCGAATGAGTTATTAACTCATCTATTAAGGACCGATAGTTAATCTTTTGCACAGAATAACCCAACATCTACGTATTGGTCCAACACATCGTATCAACACGTACCTACTATAATACCCGCTAAAGTTTGTCACTAAAAATGATTTTACTTGTTGATACTTTTTGATGATCAGCTCCATTGTTTTATACGTAGCTGTTTATAATTTTGTTTAAGTAGTACAAGTTTAGTAACTAGTGTTCACAACACGAGTGACGCATGTCAGTTACTGATGTTAAAGTTACATCGTACGTGTATTATTCCTTACTATGTCGAAACGTGAAGAAAATACGGTGCGCCGAAATAGCAAGGGGAATGATAACAAAATTCCATACAGCGAAAGTGTTAAAAACAACACCGCCTGTAACAATTTTGCTGGAATGCCCTAATGTTTGTTATCGTTCACATAACTGTAGGCAATGAGTCACGGATAAATATAGCGTGCGCAATGAACGTAGCAATCGACTGCTTTGTGTTTAATCAACTATGAGGTCCAACAAGGGGTCTGTATAAACAAATAGACAGAGAACAATCCAAAATCAAAACACATCAGACACTGTGCCAATAAGTTGTCAAAATAACTAGAATGTACGTAAGTAAATCTATTCATATGAAATGAAATAGGTACTTACCTAAGGTATACCAAATAAAAGTAAATAGCAACTTTTAGCAGTTTTACATCCGCATTATACTAAATTTTAGTGCATGTCCAAAATAATAACCTCTGACCAAGAAAGATGCATCAAGTGTAAATTTAATACAGCAGCGTTAATGCTATAATCTTAAGCATTAGGAGGTACAAATCTGTGGTTATCTAGTTTACTGTACCACAGCGCGAGATTAAAGCAAGGTTATGTTAACTGTAACGGCTTGCCAGCCGGTTACACTGACAATGATTTTGAGGTTAACTAAAACGTTAAATTGCATTTGTCGATTCGGCTGTTTCATTACTTAGAAGACAGTAGAATACACATTGTGTATATAAGTAATACCTATAAATCGTAAGTATTAGCTGTCTTAGTAAAATTTTAACAAACCCCCGACATAAAAACCTAAAAGCCTTCTAAAAAGTATAATAATAATAAAAACTTGATATTAGGTAGGTACGTACCTAAGTTTTAATAGGTATTTCTACAAAGAAAACGTCATGTCGGGGGGACCGCTCATCATTTATTGTACCTACCTATATTTACAATGTACCGAAACCTACAGTCCCCCCGACATGACGTTTTCTTTGTAGAAATACCTATTAATACTTAGGTACGTACCTACCTAATATCAAGTTTTTATTATTATTATACTTTTTAGAAGGCTTTTAGGTTTTTATGTCGGGGGTTTGTTAAAATTTTTAATTTTTTTTTTATTTCATACTTTTTGAAAGTAGGTAGGTACCTATTACCTATTTTTTTTAACCAATTTCCATTTTACATGGAATTTTGTAATGTTCATGTGATCCTCTTTCATTTGATACCCCACTCGGTTATATTTGTAGTCATTTAGTTAACCATCCACACTTTCACTCCCTATATTTTTTGAACTACTTAACCGATTTCCATTATAATATCAATTTTGTAATGTACACGTGATCCTCTTTCATTTGATACCCCACTCGGGTATATTTGTAGACATTTGGTTTTCCATCCCCACTTTTACTCGATATATTTTTTAAACGACTTAACCGATTTTCATTATAGTTTCAATTTTGTAATGTACACGTGATCCTCTTTCATTTGATACCCCACACGAGTACCTTTGTAGACTTTTATTTTTCCATCCCCTCTTTCATCCCCCCTAATTATTAAACTACTGAGTAGATTTTTATCAAACATAGCTAAGAACACTCCCGACATATTCACCTTTCAAACAAAAAAAACAGAATCAAAATCGGTTCATGCGTTAGGGAGTTATGATGCCACAGACAGACACACACACACACACAGACAGACAGACAGACACGTCAAACTTATAACACCCCGTCGTTTTTTCGTCGGGGGTTAAAATAAAATAGTGACTCACAGAAAATTATATTGTGACTTGTTGTTGAATAATTGTAAGTTTTTTACTTAATGACACATTTCGAGTTAAGTCATTTTTCTACTAATAAGTAACATTAAAAAGACAAGATAATAAGTGCTTAAAAAGATTCGAACCTGCTGAAAGGCTAATAGGCACCTGGAAAATATAGTTATACTGCTGGCATTCAGAGACAAGGTCAATTGTTCATTGTGTTAAAAAATATAGTAATAAAATCAACGCGTGTGAACAAATTGAAACAATTACATAATCATAACTTAACATAGTCCCTGTAGTTAAGTAAATATAGTAAGTATGCCTTTATTCAAATTTCAAAAACAACGACATAAAATACAATAAGTGGGAGCATTTTCTGAATGGCCTGGGATACTTACGTTCCATATAAAAGTTTGGAATAACAATTTTGGAACTAAAAAAAATCTATACTAGTCTATACTATCTATACGAGTCTATATCTATACTAGTATAACTAATAAAGGGGAAAATGTTTGTTTGTTTGGATTGAATAGGCTCCTAAACTACTGGACCGATTTGAAAAAATCTTTCACAGTTGGAAAGCTACACTATTCACGTGTGCAGTGTGACATAAGCTATAAAAAAACCAAGCGAAACCGGAGCGGGCGTCTAGTATTATATAATTTAACTGTAAATTACGTTCAAGTAAGGTTTATTTCGTACTACTGGACTCAGGTCGACCTTACCAGCGCCATCTGCGTCTCTCTAGGCCTTAACTTTCTAGTTTATTTTACCTACCCAACCTAGTAAAGAAAATGACCGTAAACAAATTCTATTTTCTTTCTCATAATCATATAAAGTAACAATGTTATAATACATAATGAAAATTCTTATTATTACTAGTATAATTATATATCTTATTATTACTAATATGTTTTATAGCAGTTAGCATTTACACTTTCGTCGTTCGATCTGATTAAATGGTTGACGAGTACAGAATGTCCTATAGGAGTAAGTTCCCCTTTTGTACTATTTACTTTATTTAAGTTAGATACCTGTAATCTATACCAATATTATAAAGAGGAAAACTTTGTTTGTTTGGTTGTAATGAATAGGCTCAAAAACGACTGGATAGTTTTTAAAAATTCTTTCCCCATTCTAAAGTTACATTATCCACGAGTAACATAGATATTATATTTTTTAAAAAAATTGGGATCCGTGCAAAGACGGACGCTATAAATAATATAAAAACTAGAGTAATCTTAAATATTTTACTCCATGATAAATTGAGGGTTTTCTCGTTTTTCCGCGTTAGTAACCTGTACTTGTATGTTTTACCATTAGAGGCAATCCTGACTCACTTTCCCGGAAGTTAACTAATAAATAGCTCAATTTATGAGACGGAGTCATTTCCTCTTAATTTACTCATGCAGATGTAATGTCATCACACAATAATGTATAATGGGGTTTGTAAGCTTGTGACGTAATTGGGAAATCAAGTTACTTGTAAGATTTAATAACATAAAATATACTATTAAAAAAAATATCAAGTTACTTGTAAGATTTAATAAAATAAAATGCCTGCTATTAAAAACCCCTATTTTACTTATTTACTTCTTTCGTTGAATCCGGCTCGAAGGACCACACTTTATTATAGCTTCCGAAATGTGCAGTTTAGACCTTTTTTAAGTCAGTTAGGTCATTATTAAATACCAGAAAAACGATTTAGCAACCAAATTGCCTCACAATTTTACAATATTACTCCAAACAAAGGTCATTGTGTAATTTAATTAAAATGTAATAGTTTTTTCACACGCTCCGTTCTAAATATTTCAGAACGACAAAGCATGAAATATACAACTGAATTTAAAAAAGAACGGATAATAAAACACATACTTAATATATTATGTGTAAACATTACGTTAATTAAACAATATCATAATGAACACATAATTCCCATCACTCAAACATGAATGAAAACGCGTTCAACGTGACAAACCCTTAAAAGTCGAAAAACAAATCTTTAAAACGCCTTGGAAGAATCAAATCTATTTGTAGAGATGTTCCCTATTTGTACCGGGGCTGTGCGTTGGAGCGAGAGAAGTCATTGTGCTGTGCCCGCCACCGTAACGGTAGGGTCACCATCTTTCAATACTTTTTTTTTTTTTTTCGAACTGAATACTGAAGCGCAGTTGGCCAGCTAATGGGCCTTCACTGCTAAACCGGACGGGTGGCGAGATTCCTGAAAGGAGACTCTTAAGCCTTCAATACTTAATGTCTGACATAAGTACCGTATTAGCTGTTTTTCAAAAAAAAAGCACGCTGATAAAATTTTCAGATCTAAGTGCCTGTCCTGTGGATTTTTTCTTTATTAGTTACTAGATTATCCTAGTTCGGATTTTAAATAAACTCGTTTGACATGTAAAAGTATTTATAAGGTCTAATAAATCATTTTTTTTTTGAGAAAACGGACTAATAGCTCACTAAGACATCGTAATGCAGAATTTATGTTATCTATAGATTTATCTAAGTAGAACTTCGTATTTTAAATTTAAAAAATACAAAACATCAAAATATTTTAAAATAGCTTTTGCCCGCGAGTTCGTCCGCCTGGAACTCCTCTTTTTGTGCAGTCGGTTAAAAAGTAGCCTATGTTCTTTCTCAGGGTTCAGACTTTCTTTGTAGCAAATTTCATTTAAATCGGTCCAGTAGTTTTAGCGTGAAAGCGTAACAGACAGACAGACAGACAGAGTTACTTTCGCATTTATAATATTAGTAGGGAAGTAGGGATTTAACGTTAATAGATATGTATCATCCTACGTATAATACTTTTAAGGCATTGTAATAGCTTAGATCGCCGCACAGCATGCTTATTACGACGACCGAATGTCTGTTATTATTTTATTTATAGATTATAATTGATAATTATTATAAGAACGACATAAAATACTTACTTACGTAAACTATTTTCCAAGGACGAGCTAGATAGCTTGCTTACTTAACACTATATATCTATATAATGTATATTGATATAATATAATGTTTAGTAAGTAAAGCCTACCTTTCTCGTAACTGATTAATTTGGGATTACTCATCTGAGTAATACAGCATAATACCTATTATGTCACTGTCACTCTTCTTCAGGTTTTTCTTTGTTTGTATTGAATAGGCTCCTAAACGACTGGACCTATTTGAAAAATTCTTTTTCACGTCTCAAAAACCCTATGTATTTAGTACCGTATTAGCTATTATTAAAATTAACAGATCTAAGTGATTGTCCTGTAGATTTTTTCTTTATTAGTTACTAGATTTTACCTAATTCTGATTTTTAATAAACTCATTTGACATTTACGTGTTATATCAGGGCTGTAATTAAAAAAAAAAAAATAGGACTTGTCCTACATATTCCGGGAATTATGGTGTTCCCATCGGTTGACCGCGCCCACGGAGTACTCCTATTGATTTAATAATTCAATTTGGACCAGCTCACGGACATTGTATGAAACCATTCATAAGTTTACTTTGTATTTTGGGTTGAAGAAAATTGAAATACATATATATATTATGTATGTATATTTATCAGTAAACTTAAAAGGTAAAAAGGAAAAATGAAATACTTAAGGCTATAGAAATTTATCTACCCTATAATTATATAGGTACCTAATGTACGTATTATGATTAGGTATGTGTGCACTACTATAGTAGGTATATTATCTATTCTTACTGCTAGAATGCTACTAATAAACACGGAAATTAATATTTTTATTAAAAACTTATTTAAAAAAGTAGTGTACTTAACTATACACTACTTTTTTTTTGTAACTATACACTAGTGTTTTGTAAATATGTATGATATTATATTATGCATTCGAGTACGTAATTTCCAGTGTAAATCGTCTTCCATTTTTTTTAATTAGGGTAACACCAATTATTCCGTGGTAGGTAGACCGTACCACCTGTCAAACCGCACTGTATAATTGAATAATTATCAGAATGCGCAAATATTAAAGTTAAATGCTACATAAAATATATAATTGAGACATTCCATTTTTCTAATTATAATACGAGTGGCATGTTTTTAATCAATTAGTGGCAATTCGCGTGTTAGTTGGTAATGCTTTAAACACGGCCTGGGAAAATGTACATAGAATACATACCAATCCAGTAATGAGAAAACCACTTTTTTAACTTAAATATCCTGGTTAATCGTAAATGTGGATCATTAATAATCGCCTAGTGGCTATTTCAATGTTAAAAAATAATTACCAAATACCCTTAGCCCAGGGTTTCTTAACGTGGGGTCCATGGACCCCTTAGGGGTCCGTAGCTTGTATGTCAGGGGTCCGCAGTAGGTCAGTCAGTCTAAGCATATTTATTAGTTCAGAACATATCGTAACATATTTTTTTTTTATTTCCAAAAATATTTATGGGTTGGGGTCCGTGGTATAGTTTAAATTGTAAAAGTGGTCCGTGACTGCAAAAAGGTTAAGAAACCCTGCCTTAGCCTATACCTTATGAATCTGATCTAACTTAAGTAACTCGTTATAGTAACATAACTATAATAGCCCGCCCCGGATTCGCACGTGTGCTATGAACCTTCCTCCTGAATCTTCCTCAAACCTATTAAAAACCGGATCAAAATCAATTGCGTTGTTTTAAAGATCTAAGTAGGTATACATAGGGACAGACAGACAGCAGAAAGCGACTTTGTGTTATATACCTACCTACTATGTAACGAAGTGTATAGTTTTAAAAATACACTACATAAATAAGAAATCGGTATTGTAGGTAAGTAGTAAGAATCGCATGAAACATCAAACGAAAAAAATAACCATCTTCTTACATACGTACATTTACTTAGGTTAAAATAAGTGTACAAAAATAGTAGCCACTGTAGAAATAATACAGATAAAGAAATAAAACACAAAAAGATATGATTCCGGCCAGGATCGAACTGGCGGCCTTCTGCGTGTAAAGCAGATGTGATAACCACTACACCACGGAACCAGTTGAGAGGGCGTTCTAAATTCGCCTTGTGTAGACTGTAAGCTGCGCGTTATCGTATATATCGTAACGAAATAGTTGTATTTTATAATTTAAAAAGTTATTTGGATCAATTTACATAGAAATTGTAAATTAATACAAGTGTATGCATTATAATTATGATAATATAAAATGAATTTTAGTACCCATATTAAATACCTATTACATCATAGACCAAAAACTCAATTATTTATGATTATGATATACCTATTTACCTACTTATTCGGTAAAAATTCATTAGTGCTCAAAACCAGACAGCAACAACAAAGTACCTAGCTATCGTGAATTTCGTAAAGAAATTGTTTCACTACAGTTTGTTAAAAATCGCACCGACTGTTATCACCTACAAAACTTGATAGGTAATCCTAACCGTTAAAAAAAGTGTAAAGTTCATGTACAGTCAGCGACGGAAAAGATTTGGGAAAAATATTATTAAAAATATTATAGGTATATTTTTTGTTAGCTATAAATTAAGAAATCTATAAAGTAATAGGTAGGTAGGTATATATGATTATTAGCTATATGGATGTTGGCCTCCTATATCTATATAGGTATGTATCTACATATCTATAGGTAGGTAGGAATTTGTAAAATGTATAAACATTACCAACGAAATTAGTGGATAATGTACCTATCTAATTATAGTTAATTACACTTAATGGCAAAAGTTGTATAATGTCACTCACGACCATTTTAATATTAAATCTATATTCATACGCAGTACCTACCTAATTAGTAATTACCTACCAGTGTTGAAGTTCGTCGCATAGTAGGTACCTATAGGTAGGTATTAGAATGAATCTACGCATCTAACTAATTACCTACATAAGTCCACGTTACACACGCGAATTACATATATATCTACATAGGTAGGTATTTAGGTTTTGACGGTGATTTAAAAGATTAAAACTGGGAACTATCTAGGTACCTGCCTACCTACCTACATCTGTCTGATACCGAGTCTGATCATCAATAGTAAGTTATTTTACCAGATAATAAATTTATTGTATCTAGTGTAGGGTTGCCATACGTCCCGGTACGCCGGGACATGTCCCGGTTTGAAGCATGGTGTCCCGGCGTCCCGGCCGATAAGCAAATTGTCCCGGTTTAAAAATCATAGTTATTTAATAGAGGGCTGGACTTGGTAAACAGTAATATACCTCTAATAAACGCGCTCTAACTAGCGTACGATTAGCCGTACGTGGATAGAACGACGTAAGCGCTGACAATTGTCCGTTCACGTTTCACGAATTTACGTTAACAGTGTCAACGCATTTCGAGATCGCAGAGTCTTAGCGTTGACAGAGCAAGAGCGCATCAATGGCATGCTATCAAGCCCACTATGTGACTTAGAGATGTTTGATACAAGATCGATTTTTCTAATGCATTGATATTTTATATCGATTGTATACATTCAGTTGATACCTGACTTCTTGAGAAAAGTCGACCTAAGAAGCGTTAAAATTAAAAAATAATCGAATATTATTATGTAAATAAAAAAAAATTACCACCGAAAAAAAATCTTGAAAGGCAACAAAAAACAAGCATGTAGCGCACTACATAGAAAAATTTTAATATATTTTTTCCTTTTGAGTGCGTTAAGTATTGTTCTTTGTTGCCTTTTAGTTTTTTTCGACAGTTAAATGTAGGTATTATTTATTTATTATTTTGTAATTGTCTTTGGCCATAATTTATACAAATTAATACATGCTTCATTTGTAATTACTTTTGAAATAGCTACCTTTTTTTTTTTATTTTTTTTTTTTATTTTTTTTTTTACCTTTACTTACTAGTTTTTCTTGAAATGTCCCGGTCCGAGTCCTTACACTTATGGCAACCCTAATCTAGTGCCAACTGTACATTCATTTAACGAGTTTCTTTCACATAATAGCCTCCGCCATTAATTAACGGTAATCGTGAAAGTGATAGTGTTACTTTTTATCTCTGCTATTAATTTATGGATGACTAAACAAAGATAGATCGTTTGGATTGTTTGTGGGATTTTCGCAACCGGCGACGCCGAAATAGACTACTAATCTTTATTGTGACAAAATGTATAAAATCATCATTTTCATGTTGATGTTAAACTTTTATCTAAATTTGATGCCTATAAGAACATATTTAGCAGCATAGACATCTTTTGGCTGACAATTTAAAGATAACATGTTGCTCGTAGGTTGAAATAGGTATACATACCTATACAAAAAAGAAAAAATCATCATTTTGATACAGTATTTTCCTTGCTTCCAAATGGTACATTCTAATATGCTATCTAAAATTGGGTCAACATTCAAAAGTGAATAGTTATGACCTGATTTTAACATACATGTTTAATTAAAGCTTGCAAAATAAAACAACAACAAATTGATTAACTGCTCGAGTTCAATGCCATTATGTTTATAATTGAATTGTGATACAGATAACATGTTTAATTATCTTTGCCAATGTCAATTAGTCATAGCTGTTTATAATTAATTTGGGAAATTAAATGATGTTCACATTGTAATAAGTATTAATTTATAAAAGTTGTCTAAACTTGTTGATTTCCATAGTATGGGTTACTTAATGTTATGACAAGGGTTTAAAAGAACAATAATCTATTTTATACTATTTTAACAGATTTTTGTAATAACCTTGTCACAAGCCATACCAACTCTTTTTTACGTTGGATCTGAAATAAAGTGGTTTTATTCAGATAAGTATTTTAATGTAGGTAGGTACTTACTATTTATAAATAACAAGATTTTTTGATATAAATTATGTTCTTGGATCTATTTAGTTTAGCAGCGAAACGAGAACAGAAATATAATACTTTCGTTTTTTTAATGACATAAAAATGTAGCTAGCACTGCTGTGCTAAGAAATCTTATGTCACAGTGGTGCAAAATGCAACTAGTCTGGCTTATTAGGTAATATTATGTTGTGTCATAGATATGTTGCAGCGGATATATATATATAACAGATATTCAACATCTACCTACTTAAAGAGAGAATTTACCTACGTAACTGTTTACTACTGGTATGGTTATAAATTATGATCCTAAGAAATTAAATTGAAGACTAACAAAATTATGCATTATGTTCTATATAGAAGTATTAATAATGAAAATTAAATCATAAAAAAATTGGTAACTGTGGCATCAATACAAATTATGTTTAAAGTTGTGTTAAGAGCATAAAAACTTTTCCCTAGATAACTTCATCTGCTTAAAAAGTAAATCTGCTTTGATATTTACTCTAAAGGATTTGTGCTTTAATGAATGGGTGTATGCTTCTATTTTACCAAATCAAGTAGGTTGGCGTGTGTGGAAATATAGCACATGACTTATCTACCTACACCTGTTATCTTTAGAATATAATTATTGCCATATTTTATACTTCCACTGAAAATAGGTAATTCTATATTTATCAGCTTTTTCGTCACAGTAACTGATAAGAATTGATAAAGACATCAAAACATGATGTTCCTTACATCAAGTGCACAAAATACCTACTACCTAGCTATTTATTTACTCACAGTAAATACCTACATAGCATTTTTGCATAATATTCAAAAGACCCCTCCATTTTTATTTATTTTTTAGTTATAATCTGTCATTTACGAGGCCAAGACACAAGTACATACAGCCACTGTGAATCGAAAGATCGCAACACATTTGAATACAATCGATAAAGAATGTGACACAAGGTCACGCTTATACCTAAGAGGACTCTAATTAGGTAAAAAGGTCAGCACATGTACATGTACGGTCTTATGTCGAGACCGCAATGATATCAGCGGCAATTTAATAATTTAATGAGTCACCATACCGGCTGCTTGAATTGGAGTAACAAGTCCAAAAGCCCGGATGGACGAATCCTCCTACTACAAAAAAGTTACGAAAAAAGTTTCGATATTTTTAATACTAACTTACGTTAGAAAGTTTAGAAAGTAAAAATAGAATTTGATAATTGTAAACAAAGCGTGACGGTGCAATAATTGATACAGTGCTAATTTTCATACGGAATGCAGTGAAAATTACCTTGTCCAAACATTTCAATTCCTCTGTCGGATAAACTGTTTTCTCGCATCTTGCGCAAGTTTTATTCATTGTGAATGTATTTTAGACACAAACACAAAGCACTAATTATTTCGCACTGGTATATTTCAGGACAACACAAGTTTTGTACAATTCACTAAGTTTTGAATTCACTTTGTATCATAAAACACTCCCGAGCACGAAATATCGTAGCATTCCCGAGTCCCGAGCGCGCATGACAAAAAATGATAAATGGCGGCGTGCGGTGTTGCCAACGTGCGCTTACATTTCTACCAATTTTCAATTTAATTATTCTATACTACATTTAATAACAAAAATCTACTATTATCAGTGTTAAGGTTAATTTTATGTGTTTCAGAACGTTTTGTACTAAAAATATTTATTATATAGAATTATAAAGTACAATAAAGGAAATCAAAATATTTTTGAACTAAAAAACTATCCACATACACATTTCTCTCTTTGCAATACAGTCAATGCTTCATTAAATAATTGTTTCGATGTTTGAATCATTTCAGTTAAATGATTGTAATCGTCTTGTTTTTCTTCCTCGATCATTTTAAGCTTATCTTCCATTATTTTAAGCTTCTCATCAGCCAGTTCCAGTTTATATTTCAGTTCATCTTTATCAAGGCTGTCATATGTGTCTGTTGGCTGAGACTCAGTAGTTGTAGAATCACTTACTTTTTCAGTGATAGCTGCAATAGAAGATTGCTTCTTCGTAATAGTCGCTGAAGCAGCTCCAAACAATTCTTGAGCTTTCTCTGCTAATGACGACTTAGACATTCGTGAGCCCCTTTTAGAATCTTTAAATACTTTAATTTCCTCTTCCAAAGAAGTTACTTTTCTTTCGAGGCGCCGCTTCTTCTCTTTTAATTTCCTGTGAGAAGTTTCAAGATCATCCCATTTGTGCCTTTCAGCAAAAAGTCTATCATTTAAAGTAACTACAAGGTCTGATAGTTTCTTAATTTCATTATCAGTAGCTGTTTTCATTGGGGTGAAGAAAACACTTTGCAAAGAACATTCTTCATATCGCAGTAGCTGTGTCCTTAGTTCATCAATTTTAGTCGCCTTTTCATTAGCTTGTTTTCTTAAGGCGTCTATTTTTGCGTCCGTATTTTTGCTGAGTTTTCGATGTTCCTCTATTTCACCATACATTTTATTCATTTTCGAAGTATTCTCCTTGAGTATTTCTTGATAGTACAGCTCCAAGCTTTTTATTTGATTCTGGGGGAAAATATAATTGCAATTTAGACTATCTAGTTTTTCAAAGTACTTAGGTAGGTACTTATGTATAGAAAACTGAATATCATAGGCAATTCTTATAGCAATCACTTACCCTCTGCTCATTGATCAGTAAATCATCGTGATTACTCTTTTCTAATAAAGTCTGCATCTTCTGCCTGATGCTTGTTATATCACACTCTAAATTTCTCACTCTGCACTTTGCTCCATCCAATTTTTTCTTTAACTCCTGGTTTTCTTCTTTTAAATTTTCTAACTCTTTCATTGCTGCGTTTGTATCCCTCTTTCTTTTCATTTCTATTTCTCTGATGACCTGAAATAATTTAATTCACTATCATCATATTAAGTGATGCTTAATTTAGCTACTGTCATACTACTGTGACAATCCTATGTTAAATTTCCTTACCTTATTCTGATCATTTTTCTTAGCCTCAATCAAATCCTTATGTTTTCCATTCAATTTGTCCTCTAATTCGCTAATCCTAGACTGCAAAAGAACTATCTGCTGGGCTCTCCCTTTCCACCCGGCCACGTCATTTTGTAATTCTTTGATACTAGTAAACTTGTCGCCCAATTCCTGCTGCAGTATCTTAGTAGCTAACAGTATTTCATTTTTCAACTCCAGGTTTCTATTTTTGCTCTCGTATAGTTTTTTATTCACGGTGTTAAGTTTACTATTTAAGTCTTTAAGTTCATCAGGACTAACATCAATAGGCTCTTCTTTACATAAACAAGAGTCCAATTTTTCATTTTCTCTACTTATTATGTCTAGTTGCATTATTTTCCGTTCTAACGCTGCATTTTTGGTTTTGTAACCTTCCAATTCAGCCACAAGATGACGGTTTTGCTTGCACAAATCAGCGATTTTAGCGCTGATAATTCCAGCTGATTTAGAAGATATGGCCGGACCAGAACCGGATATTATGTCACGGATCCGTTGATTTAACTCGACGACTGTTTTGTTAAGTTCGCCGATTTCAGAATCTTTGGTGAATACTATTTTACGAAGTTCATTGTTTTCACATGTCAACACCTATAAAAACATTTCCGATTGTACTTTCTCTACATATTGTTATGGTACCGTTATCTACTTATGGGTAGAAATTCCTCCAAGTACTTAAAACTATTAAATCTGTGTACGAAGGTAGGTACGTCTTTACAGTTAAGTGGGTAGGTACTTAACTGTAAAGATGTACCTAAGTAGTATTTGGACACTATTTTGTGGTACCTACCTACCTAATCAAAATCTCGGTTCTAGTAATTTTGTGGATGGTACAATAGTACATTTTACCTTTAGCTGTTCAATCAAATGGGCATTCAATTCTGGTGGATACAAAGCATCTTCTGCTTCAGGCTTATCTAAAGCTGCTAACATTTTAAGTTTCATTTCATCTGTTTCATCTATTTTGCCTGCCAATTCAGCTTGTTTGTCATCTTTTAAATTGGCCTTAGAGCGAACTTTAGGGTACGAAGCAGTTTTCTTATTCATTTTAAAATACCGCAGCTAAAGTGGTGGTGATATTTTACTACTCTTTTCACAGAAATTGAACGTAACCGTCAAATTGATAGCGTTCGAATCTTAAATAATTAAGACGTCAGTAGACGTTAATGTCAAAGAATCGGTTTAGCCTATTTTACCGGTTTTTGTAATAGTACATTTTGAATGCAGCAATAATCGAGCGACAAGCAATGCTACCAACATGTCACAGATAGCTGTCACACTAGTAGCACCAGCTGTCATCAGCTGGTCATGATAATAGATTGCTTTTTGCAATTTTAATTAATACGAATAACTTTATTAACCTGAGCATTGCCTAAACTATTCTACATGGCTATTGATTGAGGGTGCAGATATATTGAAGTGTCCTTTCGCCGCTGCGCGTTAAAGGTGAGATATAATCGATACGCCCTTGTGATAATGCGCGTAATTGTAAAGATCCCGTGTCTTATCGTTTGTTTATATTACAAAACGATTTCACATCGTGTTTAACTATTGTCTTGTTCTGCAAAATTTCCTGTTACCTATAAATTTTATTTAAAATGGTATAACATAATATAAAATATCCATTACCATACATTTCTTGATTACTAAGCACGGATTTTACTACTACTATGTAGATAAAACAAGGGATGCAATAAATGGTGTCTATTACAATCTTAAAATTATAAATCAATCTAGTATATCCGCTATATGATTCGCTATATGCATCTATGAAGGATAAAGTAAGAATATAAGTGGTAACAAGAAGTTTCAATGTGAAATTTGTGTTATTTTATTTAGAGATCACAATTATTTGTATGCATTTAATATTTCCAGACAAAATGCCTGGCACAAATTTGATTGTCCCCGTTGTCCTCTGGGGCAAGTATGCTCCAACACACTGTGTCTCCGCTGTCTATCTCTCTCGGGACCAGAAAACCTTGGTGACAGGGTGCTACGATGGCCAAATATGCATCTGGGCTGTGGACCCGGAGACGTTAAAGATGACCCCGCGGTGCCTGCTAGTCGGCCACACTGCACCAGTCACATGTTTATCTAGAGCTTCTATTATTCAGGTATATATGGATTAATCTATACTAATACTAATATTAATAAAGAGGAAAGATTTGTACCTATTTTTTGTATGTTTGTAATGAATAGGCTCAAAAACTACTGGACCGATTTTAATAATTCTTTCACTGTTGGGAAGCTACATTCACCATGACTAACATAGGCTATAGAATATTTTGAAAAAAATAGGGATCCGTGCGAAGCCGGGGCGAACCGCTAGTATAATAATATAAAAGTAATCACTGTGTACACTATAATGAAATATTTTTGTCTCCTAGAACAGACATTGTATTAGAACCTAAAACAGAATTGTCAAAAAATACAATTGCAGTCTGTTTAATTAATTTTTCACCTTAACGTAATGTAATAAGATTCCTTTTTGATATAATCAAAATAGAATTGCTTGTGGTAGTTGAATTATGACTTGAAAATATAACTTTATATTATATTTTTTAGGACAATAACTTCATTGTGAGTTCATCTGAGGCTGGCGAGATGTGCACCTGGGACCTGGTAGATGGGAAATGCAGGGAGAGTGTTAAATTGTCCCAGATTCATACCAATATTCAGGTAATAACTGCCTTTTAACATATTTAGTATTTTATTTAATAAGGGCAGTTAATAAAACATTCTTAAATTTTCTTTTTACTATAGGACCTATATGTCCGAGTTCATTTAAAAACTAATAAAAGGTTGCAGAAATGTAAAAAAAATGTAATTTAATTTTGAGCACCAAAATGAGGTGCAAGAAAGCATCCCGCTCAATGAGGGAAATTTACAGTTGATTCCTCCTTCTCATTATCACAATAATGTTTTTTGAAAATAAGCTTGTTGAATGATAATGATATATATTAATGATACAAGTAGTGCCCAGACAAGAGTAAAATAAAAATTGATCCCAATTGATCCCAAAAGGACCCCACACAATTACACTATGAGTGTTACTCATTGGGTCGACGGACTATTCCACTATATCCTGTCTTCATATTTGTTTTACAAGAGAAATGTCGCTTCATCTGTGTATAAAATTACATCTTTAATTTTCAGGCTTACCACATGTGCAACAGTGATGATTTACGTCTCTTCTGCAATGGGTACTATGCGGAAATATTAATCATGGACCCGTTTTCACTGGAAATACTGTTCTCCCTTAGTTCTAAGATGAACCCTGACTGGATCTCCGCTTTACATGCAAGTGTCATCAAACAGTAAAATTATCTTAAGTTAAAATTTTGAACCTTATTTCGATATGCCTAAGGTGTACAATTGTAGGTATATTTTTCTTGAGGTGATATTAGGTGGTAATTATTTTTTAACTGTAATATATTTATTATATTTCTAGGTTCTACGCCCTTCATCGAGGAAAGACGATGTTGTATTGGCTATATCTATCACTGGGACAGTAAAGGTTTGTAAACAATGACTTTATCTAAATTTGAGATACATGCTCTTAAAAACATCGAATTGAAACATATTGCATGGTTTATTGGAACATATAAAATAGGCTTTAAAAAATACGCGGACGAATAAGCTAGTAATTTATAAGTATGTCTGTATGATTTACTTTAGGTATATTTGTTAGTAAATGACTGATAATTAACAATTATGTTGTCTTGACAGAGTACATACTAGTAGCACGACTGTCTCGCTCATATCCCTTATTTAAAATGTGATTAATTAACTAGAAAGTATACTAAATAAATATATCAGGTCGTTCAAGTATTACGTGAATCGTAACACAATGACCCGAGGGGGGTCTTGGACGTTACGTAATACTTGAACAGTCTCTATACCTTTTTCTTCAGGTATGGTCTCTCCTGGGCCACGAGAACAAGCAATCGGAGCCGATATACGAGAACGAGTCGAAGCAGATTCGCTGTCTCAACGCACTGTCGCTAAACTGCTGCGCGTACAACCAGCGCACCGTGCTCATTGTGTGCGCCAAGTACTGCCAGATATATGACGCGGGTAAGATGTAACTATGTATACATACTAGCGGTTCGCCCCGGCTTCGCACGGATCCTTTTTTTTTTTTTCAATATATTCTATAGCCTATGTTAGTCAGGGTGAACGTAGCTTCCCAACAGTGAAAGAATTATTAAAATCGGTCCAGTAGTTTTTGAGCCTATTCATTACAAATATACAAACATACAAAAATAGGTACAAATCTTTCCTCTTTATGATATTAGTGTACATATATATATATATAGGTATATGCGATTAAATTTCTCTCTGAATACTTACTTACCTACTTCCCCTAAATCGATCTAATGATTGGCATGTTATCTTACTTCTGCATTCCTTTTGTAACGTAGTACAAAAAAAAGGATTTTTTAAAATTCACCCCCTAAGGGAGCAAAACAGGGGTGCGTAGACGAAGTCGAGGGCAAAAGCTAGTCAAGGTATAATCGAACGGATGTGGCATGTAGTTTTTATATATTTTAACAGTGCTTAAGCAAACTGGATTTTGTTTTTTTGCTATATTATTAAATTATATATATTTTTAAATCAAAACGTTACAATATCTTCTAAACGACTTAACTGCTTTTTATCAACCTTAGCTATGGAACACTCTTGACTAAGCTACCTTTTATACTAAAAAATAAAAAATCGCGTCAGTCTTCCAGGAGCCATGCTACATGTCAATATTTTAACGCGTTCAAATAGACCTTACTTCTTAGTTAATAAAGTTCAAAACACCATATCTCTGTTAACAGGTGATTTCTCAGTCCTGTGCTCGATGCAAGCGCCGGCCGGCGAGCGTTGGATGTGCGGGGACTTCCTCGCGCCCGACCGCGTGCTCGTGTGCTCCACGGAGGGCAAAGGATACCTGTACAAACTGCCCGCCAAGTAAGTTCTATATATAGGACATTGGGGAACATCTAGTACTATAAAAAAGATTTCAGGTTATTTTTAAACACTTTCATTGAGGGAGAGTCACTGCGATGTTATGGTGTGATGCACATGTTGCATCATCCGCAGGGAAGGTTAGAAAGCTTAGGAAGTGAATGGGTTGCTATGTATGTTTTTTACCTGGATATTATACCTAATCAATATTTTTTACAACCAGAGATTTCCTTAACTCTCGAGCTTCTATATTAATATCGGATATATTACTGCCACTAATTATATGTAATAAGGCTAAAATCATATTTTAACAAGCATGATTTCATAAGAAAAATCATTTTAGATTTCATCAGAGCACAAAAATGCCTCTGTATTATCATTTTAATAAATGTATGGTAAATCACATATGAGGTGTTTTTTCATCGTCGATGACGCGAATGAGCGTCATTGGGCTACGGTTTTTTTTTATAAATAAAAAAATGTGATTTATCATGTAATAAAAGGAGCTTATTAAATAATAAACTTATATACATTGCTAAGTTGTGCACGTACTAAAAGCTCCATGTGTGTTACATTAATTACTAACAATATGTCGAAAAATGTTACGTATTGAAATTCATATTTCAAATACTACTGAAAAGGCCGCGATTACATGACAAGCAAATTAAAAATAAAACGCATCATTTTTTTTTAATTTATGCTGCCTTTGAGTAATATGTATACTTATTTATCAGATTAATGACTATTCAACACAAAATATTATTTATGTATATTTAAATTGGTATTAAATATTTTATTAATTATTATATCATGATGATGATGATGATTTATTTAAAATTATGCGATCCTTTCAGAAGTATCATCTAGATTTATTTCTATATGGAAAAGTATTTGAAAAAAAGTGAAATTCGCATTTTTCGACATAAAAATCTAAATGATACAATCTCTGTTATAGCAAACTGCGCGGACGGGCTCTGAGTAGGTTAGCACCTATTTGTTTGTATGTCTATATCAACTTAGAGCTCTTATTCACAAATAACAAATTAACAATTAAAACTTTTTTTCACGTAAATATGGCGCGTGACGCAATATAGCGTCCACATAAAATGTATGACATTTTTATTCCATGACCTTGCTAATTCTATTAATAGGAATTTGTCTTTTCGTAACAAACATTCTTAATACATACGTATGACGCACTATAGCGTCATGTAGTTTTTCGAAACAATATTTGATTTTAAATCACCAAATATATTCCAAATCTTAACGGCCTCGTAGGAAAATTATTATTGTTTAAATGTATATATTTTTTCTTAATTAATTTAGTAGTATACCATCGTGGTTTTTATTTGTGAATAAGACCTGTAACTATTCCTTTGCTTGCACTGTTGAGCTTTTTATTATTTGTTAAGCTTATATTAAACTTAGGTCAAAGGTTTTGGTATAACTTGACAATAATAATTATTTGTTTGTATTTGTAAGAATTTAATGTTATTTTTTTAAAGTAGATATAGTATTATATTTGGTAGATCAGACTAGGCATACAAATATTTTAGTAACCTTAATGTTTAATGGGCGAAAAGTGTAGTGTGTTTTGTATTTTAGTTGCTACCTGCACTTCCATACTTTATCATCTATGTATATTGCTAGAACCAGTTACAATTTAATTAATCGAACATTAAAGGATATGATAAATTGTTAGAACATAATTATGGAAAAGAAATACCAATGATGACGCGTATGGGCGTCACTCATGGTAATATTGTTTTTCTCAAACATGCAATGAAATATCGTCCTTACGTGCGTCAAAACACGCCAGGAAATATATCATTCCTGGCCTAGGCCGGGAAGTAATTTCTTTTTAATTTGAATATCAACATGGCGTTGATCTTAATAAAAATTTTAAGCAACCGTTTTTTTTTTAATAAGTTAGAACTTTATTGTACCAAAAACATTCGCGTTAATGCCTATATTATACACGAACTGAGAATAAAAAAAGAATCTGTATTATTTGATTAATTTCAATTTTATACTTGTCATGATTTTTAAAAAGTATTGTTATTTGTTTAGTTTTACTGGTATATTTAAGTTACGAATGGCAACATTCGCGCTGATCTATGATTGGCTATTGTATATTTTGACCAATGGCGGACGAGCGAGCGTGGCCAATCAGCGGCAAGCAGCAATCAGAGCTGTCATGGTAGAAGTCGCGGGAACGAAAAAGGAGATGGCTGTCTTTGGACAAATATTGTAAAATGAATTCGCAATGTTTAGAGGTTGGAGGTTAACGGCCTGTTCAAGACTTATACGCTAATACGATTGATAACTAGAAGTTGTTGAGTAAAGGGATTTACTGGTACATGTTAGAAGTTGTGATTCTCAAGAACGGAATAAAGTAATCAAGTTGTATTTGGTGTAAAAAAATAAAAAATCCTGTTATTCAAGTGTAATTTATTTTATTTGAATGTTGTATTTATTTATTTCATTGCATTACTTTGAGAAAAGCACTATACATGCCTAGCCGGGAAGGGGCTTGCAAGCCTCGTAACAATATCCGGCCTCCCTTCGGTCGGCCGTCTATACTGTATACTCGGCTCGCAAGCCCTCACTTCCCTGCGCCTGCAGTAATGTACTATTGATGATTTACTGTTTTTTTTTGTTGTGACTGGTTCTTTATAATTGTGTTTGTCGTTTCGTGTAAAGTAAGTACGTAAAGTTATATGTAGCTATATTATGTAGTGTATGTAGTAGTGTACAAATTGAGGTATATTTTAATTAAGTAAATAATGGCGGTGAGCGTTATTAGTTTTTAATTATAATGCGTACAATTTTGGAAAGGTAAGATACTGAAGTATATAGATCGCAGCATACTCCAGCGCTTCGAACCAAAGTATGAATTTATTCATTTACAGAATTTGTTTTTTTTTTATAAATTTATTACACAATAAGTACTCGACAATCTCTTACTTCTAGAAAGTGCGCTAATCGGTTTTTCGGGTATCTTTTTTAAACACTTACATTCAAGATGGCTGTGGAAGAATAAAAATAGTTTCTAATAACATGTAGAATGTGTTTTTATTGAAACCCTGTATGTTATTTTATGTATTTGCAAACTGGCTCAGTAAAATAAATAATATTATTCTTATATTCGTAATTGCAGCTCGGTGCCGGATCATAAAGGCTTCCACGGACCTACTGTGGCCCACGACAGTCCCGTGCTATTTGGCATATTAGCTCACCCTGATAATAAGGTAAGCGATAATGAACTTTGTTTCCTGGTAATAAAGCAGCTTTTGCTATCCAAAGAAAAATGTTTGGGCTAGCGTCGTATAGGGGACTTCTATTAATAATTAGAAGCCTCTAGGCTTAGCAGTTTCAGTAGAGCGTAGATTTCAGAGAGTAGTGTTATACAAACGTATAAAAAATGCTGATTGGAGAAGAATTAATTTTTCAAATCGGTCCATTTGTTTTGGAGCCTTTTAAAAACAAACAACAAACAAATCATTTCTCTTTATTATATTAGTGTACTTACTCTTGTCTTGGTACAAAATCCCTGCTAATATTATAAATGCGAAAGTAACTCTGTCTGTCTGTCTGTTACGCTTTCACGCTAAAACTACTGGACCGATTTAAATGAAATTTGGTACAAAGAATGTCTGGAGCCTGAGAAGTCGCGGGCAGAAGCTAGTATGATTATAATTAAAGACTGATAGTATTGAACCGAAAATATCGATCGGATTTTCTATCGATAGATCGTAGTTAATATGTACTAACTAGTAAATATATCTTACCTGTGCAACAAGTATAATTTACCGTTGTATACCCCCGTAGCTTCTGTCGTGCCCGCCTGCGATGCGGTTCGTGATGACGTCAGTGGGCGGTAAACAACGCAGGCTCATGCTGAGAGGGGACTCCGCCGGCGTCGTCTCCGTGTGGAGCGTCGATGACGCCGCCACACCCACCAATGATACCTCTTGTGAGTGATCTCTCGTGTAAATTTTGATCATCATCGTTGTAATAAGATACTAGCTGACCCAGCGAACTTCGTACCGCGTACACAGTTTTTTTTTTTCTTTTTTTTTTTCCAAGTTTTCTCACCTTTTAAACCTTCCCTGGAGTTCTACAAACATTTTAAAACTAAAATCAGCCAAATCGGTTCAGCCGTTCTCGAGTTTTAGCGAGCGATTGATTTTTATATATATAGATATAGATATGGTTATAATGAGGGCCATATATGGTTATAGTGTAGAATGAGAGGCAAGCTACTGGCCTGTGATTAGTGGTACATGACAACTGGACCTCATTCTACACTAGCGCATCTAGCGGATTTCTGACACGCGGTGGCCCTCATTGTTTCATTATGACTATTTGAATGCTAAATTTCAACTTATTGACATAGACATTTATTAATTTCTGATTCCTTCGCGGTTATTATACATTGGATTGAAACAACTTTAACGGATTTAACTCGCGTATTTTATTTTACTGGCTGACGTTTCGTAGCCTTTACAGATTCCATAATCGTACCGTAGCACGACTGAGCTGACAATATTCTAACGCTAAAGACAGCTCAGTTGTGCTACGATTATGGAAAGGCATTAGAAATTATTGTGTATAAATCCGTTATATTTTTTTCATTATTATTAGACTATTAGAATGCTAAATTTCATCTTATTGACATAGGCCTTTATTTGTGCAAGAATTTAATTTTATTTGCTGACGTTTCAAAAACTTTACTTTAGCGTACGCGCCGGTTGTGATGACGAGTTTGGACATGGCCTGGGCGGAAATGAACCCCAGTCCCGTCGGCATACTGGACCAGCTCCATCACCCCGAGGAGCCGGGTATGTAATCAATCGCTTTGTCTATCACAGGTAATAAATAATAGAGATGTAAAGACAAATTCGCTGCTTTTCTAGAATAGTGTCACAACTCGAAATAATTTGTTACTCCATTTAAGACTGTGAACTGTCACATATAAATTTCGATTCAGAATGGTAACACATTTCGAGTTGAGACACTATTCCAGAGAAGCAGTTAATATCGACTACTCTTGCTATGTCGCTCGGGAATAGTGTAGCTTCTCAACAGTGTTTCAAATAGTTCCAGCCGTTTTGGAGCCTATTCAATCTAAACAAACTTTCCTCTTTATAGTATTAGTATAGAAGTATAGATTACTAGCGGTTCGCCCTGGTTTCGCACGGAGATATGTCACCTATGTCACTCGGGAATAGTGTAGCTTAGTTAGTTAGCTTTAGGGAATTTTTGAACTTGGCCCAGCCGTTCTGGAGCCTATTAAATCCAAACAAACAAATAAACCTTTCCTCTTTATAATATTAGTATAGATGAACCCCTTTTTAGGTAAACGCCTCCTCCATCTTCTGCCATGAGCATGACTCCCAGTCTTTACTTGACTATAACCAGTCGTTTTTACATGTACGTCCCTACTAATATTATAAATGCGAAAGTAACACTGTCTGTATGTCTGTCTGTTACGCTTTCACGCTAAAACTACTGGACAGATTTAAATAAAATTTGGTACAAAGAAAGTCTGGAGCATGAGAAAGGACATAGGCTAAGTTTTAACCGACTGCAAAAAAGGAGGAGTTTCACGCGGACGAAGTCACGGGCAGAAGCTATATAATACAACTATATTGTTACAGAAGTGAAATTGACGGCGTCGATCTACCTCCTCGCCGCTAACCGGCTGGTGGTGGGCCGCGAGGACGGCTCCATAGTGATCGTGAACGCGACGCACACGGTGCAGTTGCAACTGTTGCACGGGAGGCATCAGCAGCTTGACGGTAACTTATTTTTTCAGTCCTCCGGCCAGAAAGCGCCAACTTTGTGGCCGCTGCGCTCAATGAAATTGCCGCTTTCTGGCTTCGTCGAACAGAAAAATAGTATACTGACCTCGGCCAGTAAAATAAAAAAGCCTCAGATCACATTTTTGTCAACCTCGGCTTCGCCTCGGACGACAATTACATGTGTTCTGAGACATTTTTTATTTTACTGGCCTTGGTGCGTAATGTACTATTTCGCAAACATGCAATGAAATATCGTCCTTACGTGCGTCATAAGCCGCCGGGAAATATGTCGTTGCAGGCCTAGGGCGGGAAGTAATTTGCAACCCCCTGTTTCCCGGCGGCGGCAGTAATGTACTGTACCGGCAAGGACTGATCCAGCTTTGTAGTCAAGGGGGGGTGGGGAGATGTGACACAGTCAAATTCAATTCAAAAGATAGTAGTTTGCTATCCCAGAGCTCGGGGGGAAAGTGTCCATGACCCCGCCTTAGTAACTTAACTACCTGCAGGGGCGGTTCTAGCTTTGTAGTCAAGGGGGTAGGGGGATGTCACACAGTCAAATTCAATTCAAAAGATAGTAGTTTGCTATCCCAGGGCTCGGGGGGGAAGGGTCCATGACCCCGCCTTAGTCAACTACCTGCAGGGGCGGTTCTAGCTTTGTAGTCAAGGGGGGGGGATGTCACACAGTCAAATTCAATTCAAAAGATAGTAGTTTGCTATCCCAGGGCTCGGGGGGGAAGGGTCCATGACCCCGCCTT
Source organism: Polylopha cassiicola (assembly GCA_038024825.1). NCBI lineage: Eukaryota > Metazoa > Arthropoda > Insecta > Lepidoptera > Tortricidae > Polylopha > Polylopha cassiicola. The sequence goes on along the minus strand of CP149044.1, from coordinate 4,242,131 downwards.
AGTAACTTAACTACCTGCAGGGGCGGTTCTAGCTTTGTAGTCAAGGGGGGGGGGGGGGGGGTTGTCACACAGTCAAATTCAATTCAAAAGATAGTAGTTTGCTATCCCAGGGCTCGGGGGGGAAGGGTCCATGACCCCGCCTTAGTAACTTAACTACCTGCAGGGGCGGTTCTAGCTTTGTAGTCAAGGGGGTGGGGGGATGTCACACAGTCAAATTCAATTCAAAAGATAGTAGTTTGCTATCCCAGGGCTCGGGGGGGAAGGGTCCATGACCCCGCCTTAGTAACTTAACTACCTGCAGGGGCGGTTCTAGCTTTGTAGTCAAGGTGGGGGGGGGGGATGTCACACAGTCAATTTGTATTCAAATGATAGTAGTTGGATTAAGAGCAAAAGCATTTTTATTACTATCCCAGGACCAAGCCAGGGAAGGGTCCATGACCCCCCCTCCTAAAAAAGTTTATATATTTATGTCATTTCGGTCTCATATTTAATCTCATAGTAAAAAGTCCACTAGATGAACCTAGTTTTGAGTGAGTTCACAATGTTATGTTTCACCAATCATACCTTACCCTAATTGGTAAAACATGACTGCTAGAATATAGAACTAGTTTGTTCATTACATAGATATATTCAAGTTAATATTACTTTATGTCGTTTTGTCACAGATTGGCCCCCGCATCAGTTGTTACACGGTCACAACGGCCGAGTGAACTGTCTTCTATATCCACACCACGTGCACCCCAGGTAATGAAAACATGTATACCAGATTTGTACTAAGAAATAAACATCTTAGATAACAATAACGTCAAATTAATTAGTTAAATTGATATTTTATTAAGTATACTAAATTTAAAATTCTTCTAATATATAAAAACCTCGTCTCGCGGTGTTCGTTGCCAAACTACTCCCAGACAGCTACAGAAGTTTTGTATTTTTTTTTGTTTTTATATTTTCATGATTCGGCATTAAATAATAACTTTTTAATAAAAAAATTTAACCGCCGAAAAAAACTAAAAGGTAACAAAAAACAATAGCGCACTGAAAAGAGAAAAATAATAACTTTGTCTTTTATAACGACTATTATTTTGGTTGTAATGTCTGATATTTTTGAATTGAGAACCTCCTCCGTTTTTTTCGTCGGTTGAAAATACCCCTTCTATCATCAAATCATTTCATTGAAAATTCCCATAAGACGCGGTACTAAGTTCGCTAAGCCCTAGTCAGCTAGTTGATGTATATATACCCTGGCCACAGATACGACAGGACGCACCTGGTGTCCGGCGGCATCGACTTCGCGGTGTGCCTGTGGGACCTGTTCAGCGGCGCGCTGCTGCACCGCTTCTGCGTGCACGCCGGCGAGATCACCCAGCTGATAGTTCCGCCGCACAACTGCAGCGTGAGTCTGATGATAAACATTTATATAACTGACTAGTGGCCCGCCCCGGCTTCGCCCGGATCCTTTTTTTATAGCCTATGTCAATCGGGAATAGTGTAGCTTTCCAACGGTGAAAGAATTTTTCAAATTGAACCTGTCGCTTTGGAGTCTATCCAATCCAAACAAACAAACCTTTCCTCTTTAATATTAGTATAGATATAGAAACATAGTGTAGGTGATGAATCAGGCGCGTACAGTGAGGGGAGCGTAAATATGGCACTAGGGTAGGCACTTCATGCATTAGTGACACTGTGCCTATATAGAATGCACGCCCTTGGTGATTATATATATTTATCATTAAGAAATACAAAGAATTAATGTTTATAAATCCTAACTATCCTAACTAACATTATAAATGCGAAAATAACTCTGTCTATTTGCCACGCTTTCACGTTAAAACTCCTCAACCGATTTTAATGAAATTTGGTACACATATAGTCTAGAGCCTGAGATAGGACATAGGCTACTTTTAATTGCTGATTCGAAGCGGACGGAGTCGCGGGCAAAAGTTAGCTCTGTAATACTTAATAATCATTTGAATTGTTGCAGCCTCGCATACAAAAGTGCATATGTTCCGTTGCATCGGACCACAGTGTGACTCTTCTCAGTAAGTACTCTTATTTCTCGGTTAAAAATTTAAAGACTGTAAATGTTTTGTTGAACAATAAAGATACATATAATATTTTTTATTTTAAAATGTTTTAGCAAAATTAACATTGGAATGAAACAACTATTATCGGATTTAACTCGCGTATTTTTATTTTATTAGCTTACGTTTCGGATTCTTTACAGTTTCGATAATCGTAGCACGTCTGAGCTGACAATAGTAAAAAAAAATACGCGAGTTAAATCCGTTAATAGTTGTTTCATTCCAATATGTAATAACCGCGAAGGCATCAGAAATTATTAAAATTAACATTGCTTTTTTGTTCGCAGGTCTCGCGGAACGCAAGTGCGTGACGTTAGCCTCGCGTCACCTGTTTCCGGTGGTCAGTATAAAATGGCGTCCCGGAGACGACTTCATGGTGGTCGGCTGCAGCGACGGAACAGTCTACGTCTGGCAGATGGAGACGGGGCACCTGGATAGAGTTCTGCATGGTTTGTACCATAAATATCATCAGTGTGTAGAGTGATATAGAGGTTTCTATGAGTTAGCTCGAGAGATGTTAATTAGATAAGATTAGATTCATTTAGTTACCATGTTACATTGTTATGTTTAATTGCATGGACTCATACCGAGATCGTCAATTGATGACTATGACTAAGAACAATAATATTAAATAATTTTATAATAAACTAGCGGTTCGTTCTGGCTTCGCACGGATCCCTATTTTTTTTTTTCAAAATATTCTATAGCCTATGTGACTCAGGGTGAACGTAGCTTCCCAACAGTGAAAGAATTATTAAAATCGGTCCAGTAGTTTTTGAGTCTATACATTACAAATATACAAAAATAGGTAAGTACAAATCTTCCCTCTTTATAATATTAGTATAGAAATATTTTGTCATTACAAATTATTAGTTAAAAGTTAAATTATTAAATCATCAAAATAGGTTGATAATAAATACCCTGTTATGAAAGCACTATGTTTGGAGAAAGTGACAAATGATTTTACATTAGACAAAAATCCTACATGAAAGAGAAAAAAAAATCCTTCTCTTCTTTTGTGTATTATTTCCGATTATCATCTACTTATTTTTATTTTTTTTACCAAATCGCGCAGACAATAATTTCATACACTTTCTCGGTCGTTACACGAGGAAGATACATATATATTGATTTTCTCACAAGTATATACCTACTGACAAGTGTATTTAAAAGAATAACACCCGGAGGGTTAGAAAGGGGTAAAATGGTCCTATGACGGTGGATCACCCGGCCGTCGCTGCACTGTCGTCCTCAACTAGAAATAATAATTTAGTGTATTTAAAACAGGTATGATAGCGGAGGAGGTGCTGGCCGCTTGCGATGAGACCCTGGCGGACGACCTGGGAGGCTCGCTGTCGGTCGGCTCCAGTGACCTGCAGGGCCTGGCCAACCCGGCCGTACATTTCTTCAGGTTTTTTTACATTTCATAATAATAACTGCTGCTAAGAAATATAATAATAGATGTCTTATTTCCTGCGGCATGTGAAGATTACAGTTTTTACTCCCTTTTCACCACCCGCTTTTTTTGATGTTGAATCATATTTCACCCCTATATAATAACCCTTTGGCATGAACCTCCATGGACTTTGTATATAAACTAATGAATAACACTTGTTTATAGAACACTTTTGAACATTAATTTATCATAATAATTTCTGATGCTTTCGCGTTGAAATAACATAAAACGGATTTAAAATAATTGTCATATATCGTAGCCATGGGCGTGCATTCCATATAGGCACAGTCTCATTAATGAATGGAGTGCCTACCCTTGCGCCATACTTACGCTCCCCCCACTGCACGCGCCCGTTCGTAGCGGTGATAAGTTAATACTATTTTGGTATATTACGAAATTTTAAAGTTATCATTTGTGTGTGCGCAGAGGGCTGCGTCACCGCAACCTGACGGCGATGCGCGCGGCGACGCAGCGCGGGCTGGCGGCGCTGCAGGCGCCCGGCAGCAGCGCGCCCGGCCCGCTGGCCGAGCCCGCGCGCGCCCGCCGCGCGCAGCTCACCGTGCAGGGCTTCCGCAGCAACCCCAAGGGTGAGTAGCGTACCACAGTGAACAGGGTATTACTCAGTCACGAGTCTACGGCAGGGGTCGGCAACCTGCGGCTCTTTGGATGTGAGGTTGCGGCTCTTTAGTTCCATTCGCAAATATTATTTATTTTATAAAAAAAAATGTTCTGAAACGATTAACGAGGTTTAGGCATTATTTCTATCTCTCAGCTACTCATACTCGCTTTTCACCGCAGCAGGGAGGGGTCCCTCGCGTTTTCCGTTCACGAGGAGCGGAACGAGCGGCATGAAAAACGGAGTGTCTGCTAAAACTTGACATCTGCTGTTTTGGATTCGTAAATAATAATTTTAAAATTTTGTGGCTCTTTAAAAAATTGAAATTTTGTAAATAGTAATTTTTGGCTCTTCCTACTCTAAAGGTTGCCGACCCCTGGTCTACGGTAATGGGACCCTATTACCAAATCACTGAGACCGTCCATCCTTCTGTTACCGAGCTGTATCTCGAGGACCGTGATAGTTAGCCAGGTCCCGCTATAACAACAGACACTGAGAAACAAATTATAATGAAATATATAAGTAAAAAATGTGAGAGATCTAAGCTTTTTATGTTTTGTTGTAGACCCCGAGAGCCACATACTGTTCTTCGACATCGAGGGTCTGATCGTGGAACTGCTCAGCGAAGAGTATTCCGCCATGAGCCCGGCTAGTTTAGAGGTAAATAAAGATCTTTTTTTAATTCAATACTGGTTTTTTGTCGAAATTAACTATTAAATCTTAAGTGTAAACTGTAACAAGATTTAATCTGAGTATGATTTTGAGATAAATATATTGATTTCACAGTATCTTGTTATTTCTAACAGGCGGCTGGTCTCATAACCAGTGAGTACATGAAGGTGGCAGCACTGACGCAGTCCGCCAGCCCGGACGCCACTAAAAGGATATCCGGTAAATATATATATATATTTAGACTCAGCTATTTATATTTTGACGAAATCTGTTTACACCTAAACCAATAAAACTTTTATAATATAGTGTGCGTAAAAAAGCATTTTAATGTGTGGGTAAATTTGTCGCACGCTAACCGAAACGGATAGATTTCTTTGGACGTGTGAAAGACAAGGCCGGCGATATGGAGAGGATATTAAAAGAGAAAGACAAGCACGGTGAGTACTTTACAACTCGAACCTAACTACGTGAAAGTGAGTCTTATGTTAATGTATGTAGGTTTATTTTATGTTGTGCTGTATAAGCTTTCAACTTGACACACACAATGACAAGTAAACCCGTCCCATATTAGGAAAATAGTAGTGTCTTAATTTATAGTGAGTAGATAAGAGAACAGATTTTTTATTCATTTATTAGTCATTCAAAAATATACACACACTAGCTGTCCGCCTCGGTTTCGCACGGATCCCTTTTTTTTATAGCCTATGTCACTCGGGAATAGTGTAGCTTCCCAACAGTGAAAGATTTTTTCAAATCGGTCGTTTTGGAGCCTATTCAATCCAAAAAAACAAAGAAACAAACCTTTCCTCTTTATTCAGTATAGATTACACTATGGAGGTCCCACCTAGAGTGATACCTAGGTCCAACAGTGGGCGCTTGTGGTTGATATGATGACGATGGTAATGATGAATTAGACAGCAGTAAGCCAAGGAAAAAATAGGGTATGTTTAAACAGTATACAATCTAGTAACACAGGCTTTGTTTCCAGGTATCCTGGCCAAGATGAAGGAGGGCGCGGAGACGGTGCAGACCAAACTACAGGCGAAAGCGGAACAGCTGAAGGGTCACCTAGATCCTAAAGGTAGGTGTTTTGCAGGGATGCCACGTGAATGATGGAGTATTGTTATAGGAATAGGCAAGATGATAATACCTTGCTTATGATTATTTGGTGGAGTCAGCTATCTTTGACTCTAACTGTACATACTACGAAGTTTCAAAAATGAACTTTATTGCCACAGTAGTAAGGTACCTATGTGTACATATTTTCTAGACTGTGTGTATACTCTGTTTTCAGCCACGACGAATATAAAAGCATGTCTTACGATATCGTACCCGAAAAAGTAACCAAATAATTTGGTGTTTTTTTTTTGTTTTTATTACTCGACTGTCGTAACAGAGGGTTTATATTTATCGACTGTATGTATGTCAATTTGTGAAGCACGGGTCGTAATTAAAACAGCGTAGGTAATTATTTTTAAATTATGAAGTATATCGTTAGTCGCCTTAGCGACTTCATTGAAATCGGGAAAAGTATTCCATGTATGGATAATGATATAAACATATGGAGTGCCCGGTACATGTGCACCACACACTGCACGCACCTGATGAATACTGACACCTGAAAAATATAGCGGATTTGGAACGCCATATTGTGATCCAAAAACTTTTTTATTCCTTTTTAAATAATTTTAATGGTATACATTAAAATTACAATTTGTACTTACTTGACATATAATACCGGACTTATTAATTAGTTATTAAAAGGACGACAAATTTAGTAACCGTTAAATACGTGAAGAATTTATAATTTTACGCTTTTAAACGCAATTTATTGTGATTATTGTAGTCACTTTCATTGTTTTTTTAGCCAATTACCTAATCGTCACGTAGACGCCATAATAGTATAGAGGTAAGATACCCTTACACTAAACTTGGTTATCGTCGTAAACCCACACTTATGTAATTTATCGCCGCAGATATAGATAAGGTACGCAATTAGGTTTAAAATTATATTATTCATACAGACCTCAAGGCGGACTGCATTTTACTGTCTCTGACACACGGTCGCGTTAAACATCTAACAGAATTTGAAGTTGCAATTTATATAATATATATATGTATTTTTAAATCGAGATAGTAGACTACCAGTTTACTTGTTATGCAAAGTACCTATATAAAATCTTTTTAAAAATGTGAAACCAAAAAATTAGGCAAATTGATTAAGTACATAATACACATAATGTCACGCTTCTATTCCATAAGCGTAGCAAACACTGGAGGCAAGTGTTAATGCTGCTAAACTTTTATTAAAAAAACTTAAACTTAGACTTATAATAATATAAATAATATATTATTATGGTCTGGCGTCCTGGATCATATCTATTCTCTATATATTATGTTTTTGTAAAGTAAACCTTTGTTTCCTATTATTTATTGTGAAATAAATACTTACACATACGTGTACTAAAAATGCGGTGGGTAAACGCAGACTGAGATTTGAATGAAAAAAGAAACAATTGGTAGGTAACGCAAAGTCTGTTCAGACTGGTTCAGCGAATTAAAAATATGAAACGAATAACTTTGCCATGTACTTAAAATACTTTTCCATAACATTTCAATGTGTTTTATTTATTGTGATATTTTGAAATAAACTTTTTGATACATAAACATGTTTGCCATTCTCCACGACCGTGATCTTCGCCATAAAAGCCTACGCCCTCGCCAAGGCAGTCTAGATTTGCAAACGAGTCTCAATTAGTCCTTAATACTATTAACAGAAAGGTCAAATTCCAATGCACTTTAATGCCACGCCTTTAATGATATACAATTTTATGCCTTAAGCTAATTGTATAGGGTGTAATTTTGTAAAAGACGTCTCGTAGATACTGGCTTACGATAAAAGTCGTTATTTAAGAGGGAACAGGGTGTATTTTAGTATGATTTGAATTTCCTAGATATCATTGTTGTTCTTGTTTCTTTGTTGATAGTTGTTTGAAATGGGTTGGGTTAGGCCATGGATTAAGCTTTTGTAGGTAAACGGAATGCTGTATTCATTACACTATTAATTTCTTTATTGACGCTGGTTTATGGACGCAGATTTTGCAACGGACGCGGTTATATAATTGTCACTAACTATTTCACAATTGGCAAATAAGCCCCTTAGGTAGCTATTTGCAAACTAAGTAGATTGTCCGCCGAGTAGAGTCGTTGTAGTTAGTCATGATATATTTGTCGAATGTAAAGCGCTATGTCTTTATATACGAAGTAAGTGTAAGTAAAGTACCTGTAGCTTTAACAGTCCGTTAAAAATGGCATTCAGAAATGAAAATAGTAATTTGAATGATCGATCAATTTATTTATTATTTATTTACATAATTATGGCTAGTAATAATAACTTTATTATCACACTACAGTGGACCCCCGTTAATCCGGCCCCTGACTAATCCGGCACCCCCTGTAATCCGACATGATATAATATGTACATATTTATAATTCATTTTTTTTTGATAATATTCGCTAATGCATGATTGAACAAGTTACAACTTGTACGCACCATCACTATTGTGCTCGACGCGTAGGGTAGGTAGGTATTGTTTTGATTCTGTTTGCTTAGTTTGAATTTGACTACATGCGATGAGATAATCCGACAAATTACAGATTGGATCAACGGATTACAAGGTACTCTTTTGTAAAAAAAATCGGACTATAGCGGGTCTTAGGGAGTACTCTATAATCCGACAAATGCGATAGTTCGACACTGCCCTGCAAAATGTTTGTCAGACTACCGGGGTCCACTGTAATATTGTAAACACGAAAGTTTGTGAGTGTTTGTTTCCCTTTCACGCAAACACTACTTAATTGATTTTGATGAAACTTTACAATGATATTATAGCTTACACATCAGACTAACATATAGGCTATATTTTATAACGATATTGTGTAAAGTACTTATCGTGCGCAGACGAAGGTGCGGGCAGAAGCTACAAAAAAAACCTAGAATTTAATTAACAAATTATAAAATTACCAAAAATGCCAAATACAAGAGTTTAATACATTTCGGACTTGTTTACACACCGATAATGTTGCTATACGTTAATGTAGTGGCCCAAGCCTATGCTACGTGAATATATTGGTTGCGAGTTCGAATCCTGTTTGGAGCAAATATGCAGTCTGCATTATATCGTAACTACTTTTTATATTTGATGCTAACGGTACGTCAACTCTCGTATAATTTACTTTCCTTTTTTCATTTATAGATACGAAACGAAATCTATAGGTATCTGAATGATACCTATAGATATTTTTATAAATAAACGACCTTTCAAAAATCTGAGACCTCGTTGGAAACATTTATATTTTCCAAATTAAAATAATGCAGCCTTGTACTAACTTGTACAACTTTAAATTGCGACCTCTTAGCATATTTAGATTTGATTTTAAATAATTTAGTTAAATGATTTATGTCTTTTCTGGTTCTGCGAGGTAGGTATTTCTATGTTACCTAAAAGTTTATTGAATTTATTTGCCTCAGCATACGCCGTATTATAATATTTTTAAAGGAAGTCATTATATTTTGTCTTACTTTTAGATTCAATGTATTTCTCATCATTAAATCCTGTAGGTATAGTTTATTTATCAAAATATCGCATTTTTTATTTTCTTTTTTTCATTTATGAATCCATTTATACATTATAACCGCGAAGGCATCAGAAATTATAATCCATTTATAATTAACTGGTATGGGATCAGGTTTTGGGATACATTGGGGCAAGAGAAACATAAAGTTCGTCCTTAAAAACGTGTATTTATTTACACTTTGGCAGTGATGGCGTTACTTGTATCTACAAAGAGAGTTACTAAATGAGACCTTCTGTGTGTATCCGTTGAGCAAACAGTAATCCATGAGGTTGAACAATCCATAAACAGACACAAAATCAATGGAAACATCTTAAAATCTATGATACACTTTAAGGTGTTTACATTAAGTTTGCTGAACGCTTCTTGATCCGTTTACCAAGCGCCGTGGAGACCGAGACCGGCGTAGCCCAAGCCGTGTCCGAGGCCGAGAGCGGGGTAGCCGAGTGCGCCGGCGTAGGCTACGGGGGCGATGGGCGCTGCTAGGTGGGCGGCGCGGGCGGCGGCGGCGGCACCGCTCAGAGCGGCGGCCTGGGACTGGGCGGCGGCGACGTAGTTCTGAGACGCGGCCACTCCGTTCCAGTACGCGTTCTCGTTTATGTCCCGGTTGGTCTCAGCAACCTGTTGAACAGTCGGTTTTAGATGCGTTGAAGTTTTGCACAATTGATACATTTTCTTATTAAGTCATTTACATTATTAAGTCAGTGCTAATGACTAAGATATCTTTGAAATTGCTCCTACAAGACCTGCTGGTCAGCTGTCATTCCAATAGGCCTCAGTGTTCTACAAATAAGTGTTGTTAACTGCCACACCGCTATTTGTTGCCATGTAAAGCATATTAATATATCAACTTATACCCATATATACGGCTTCCGCGTTCCACAATTGTGCGGCATCGGTAATCAACTGTATTCTCAACAAAAACTCTAATATGATTTAAGCCAGATAGCCACGCGGCAACTTAGACACAAACTAGCTTAGTCACAAACTAAGCGTGACCACAGACTAAGCTTGGACCCAAACTAAGTTTGGACACAAACTAAGCTCGGACACAAACTAAGTTTGGAGCTCGTTTACCTGTCGGACAGCCTCGGTGTTCCATAGTTGAGCGGCTTCGTTGGCACGGACGTTGTTCTCAACGACGGCCCTGTTGTGGTCCTGCGCCGCGACGGTGGCGTCGATGGCGGCCGCCTGAGCGTCGCCGGCGTTGATGCCGTACGCGAGGGGCGCCAGGAGCCCGGCGGAGGCGTAGCCGAGGACGGCGGCGAAAGCGATCTGCGGGTAGAAGGAGGGTTAGGTTCAACGGTCACGGGCTATGTCAAATGGTGCAGCGTTTTGGTAGTTGATAATTGGATGTAGGTATGTAGGTACTTGAGAATGAGGAAATACGTAATCTAGGCCGAAGTTTTGCTTCTAGAATGGAGACGTAGTGCTGCAGATTTTTTTTTTCTCGTCTTGATGGCATGTAAGAATAACAATAGCGTAGTAATATGAAGGTGTGTTAGTAGTTGCAGCTGCTATTTACTGACTTAACTTTCTGAATATTGAGAGTTTGTTTCGTTTTATTATGTAATATACTATTGCAACAGATTAAAGGAAATCGAAGAGAACAATTTCGAAATGTTTTTGTACGAATTAACTACTTTATATTAATTTACTACTTAGTTGTTGCTTAACACATCACTATCTTATCTAGGCTCGCATTAAATCGTATTACCAATTAATTCAAGTGGAAATTAAAATACAAATATATTTAAATTTTACAAACGGAAATGCAACTACCTAGTAATAAATATTTATAATCATCCGCTGTGTCCTTCGAGTCATGAAAATGTAAATAAGTATATACAAATGTACGATTGCGGTTGTTTTATGAAATGGGCTGGGCAGTAGACCGGGTAATTATTAGAGTGCCTTATCTGTGTTGTATCGTGCTGTTTTATAACTTAATTTTTAATTAACTACTTACTAAATATTTGGCGAGTTTGTACAATATGGATTTTTATTTAAGTATGTAAAATCACGTGCCGCTTACGTTTTTGTTGTATATATAGTTTATACAGATATAGAAGGAAATAGAAATAGGATAGATACTTTATATCCCAAGAAAATTTTAATATCAATTTAAATTTGCTCCGCCTTGAGTAACAGACCCTACGCACACATGCGAAGGTACAGATTATATAACGAATATCGTAGAGAAACGTCAAAAGAGGACACAGATTAAAAATACTAAAATACGAGCAGAAATAATATTGAATACCACGCTGGTAAAACAAGAGTATAGTTTATAACCTTTATACCAACTGGTCTATTTGAAAATTAAGGAGATACATATATTATTTTATACTGTGAAGGAATCCTTTTGCCTATTGAATAGATGTTACACGACTTTGGTAACTTGACGCCTTCACTTAATGTTAATTTCGCTAATTACCTATTGCGATATCGATACTTACGGGAATTGGGTTGTTTTTTGTTAACGTTTACGTGATTCTATTATCATATTTTATACGGTTTCATAACAACAAGTTTATGAATACAAAGTGAAGAGTAGACTCTTGAAAAAATGTTACGATTGATAGTATAAGGAGCTTACTAGTTTTTTGGAGTGTTATGATATAACTACTGGACCAGGAATCCGAATACTACCAACAAAACCGATTACAATTACCTTATATCGCAAATAAACTACAAGGATTCGCGGTTTGCAATTTTCTACGTAGTCGCCCCAGCTTTTGACCGCTTTGACATCTGTTTGTCTAGTTCGTCCCAATTTGACAACTGTGTCAAGTCTAAACGTCAAAAGCGTTGAGTAACCAACAAGTGCGTTAGCATGATTTTTTAACGACGGTTATATCTTGCTCATTGTTTCCCAAAATGGCGACCGAAGAACGTTTCGAAAATAACAAATGACAACTGGTGACATATGTATTAACGTTTACTAATGGGAAATGATTTAGCAAAGTAATTAAGTAAACAATAAATATTGATCTTTGCTTTCTGAAGAAACAAGACTGATTTGAATTTGGAAATTCTTTTTTATGGATGTCGCGAGTTGTGGAAGTTATAAAAAAAAGACGAGTCAATTCCAACTGAAGTGTTCTAAACGAATTTATATGGATTCTGTACGTAGTCCAACAAATGCCTATTGAGAATTTGTATCATTTTTTTCTTAATTATTATTGTTAGGTACTCTTGAATATGGTTCGAAGATTGCCAATTATCCTTCAAAACTAAATCTGTATGCACACAACGCGCTTCTCCATACATGACATAACCTTCACCCAATACAGTTGTGCATTAATAACAAACGTTATTGCGACCGTATTGAGATGATATTCGCTTGAAACAATCGCAAATGCGATTGGTATCAACCGGCGATTGTTTTGGTGCGCGTGATCCCATTTTTAGTTCCATGATAGGGCAGATAGAAGTTAATTTGAGGTTTGAGTTGTCCATTTAGCTTCCATTAAAACGTGAATCAAGGAAATCAAATAGATTTTTAATTAATATCCGGGTGTGAATCGAAATTAAAAAAGAACCGTTTAAATTATCATTGTTGTTCGCACACATGTATATAAAATTCTAATTATAATACCCGTATCGTTATGACACTGTCAATCAGACACGCAAAAAACACACATGTAACCTTGTCAAATCAATCGCGTCGAACTTTTTGTAACACATCAATAAATGACAATTTAACATTTAGGTACGACAAGGTTCCATCCGTGATCAGAATTTGAGAAATGATAACGGAATCCGGAACCTGACGAAACACTGTTATTACCCTTTGCTTTGCCGTTGTTGGGCTTTAAAAAAAAGTCACTTGTCAAATTTACGCGGGAATTCAGTTTTTTTAATTCCGTGTTCGTTGCGTTCCGTTATCACTTCAAACTTTATTTAACCTTTTTGTATTTTTTAATGAGTACAGATAAGAAAATTTTAATACCAGAAATCTCATCTTGCACTTCTTGGTCAGACTGCTAGATAGCTACTGAATGTTGGTTCCCTGCGCGTTGGGTCTTTTATACAGCGTTGACTGAACGCAGAATAACGTAGGGCGAGAATAATTGAAAGTGGCCAGTAATCGTTGCTACGATAAAGTATCTTTTCTTGCACTACGAAGATATAGAGTCGATATTAAGAGAGTTGAACGTTTAATTAAGATTTCCGTGTTGCTATATGTGGTGCAAAATTAATATGCGTTAGTGATATTGTCATAAATGTGTATGACAAGTTGAATTAATTACTAATTGAGTTCAATCGCCATTCCGGATCGAGGCGATTGCTAAATAAGTAAAACGATGGAAAAAACGTAACTAAGTTAATTAAATATACTTGGCGACTTATTAGAAAGCTCTTTTTAAAAATGTGGAAATGGAAATATTTTTTTGTTTTTTCAATTAATACAGTAGGTACCTACTTATATCAAAGAGATTATATAGTTGATAATTCAACATATGTATGATTATTTTGTAAATTCGCTATTCTCTCTTTCTCATTTTTTTTGTCTCATTGATGTTATTGTTATTACAAAGCTATACAATTAATAATTTTATAAATAATAATATGTCGCCTCTAGACATTCTCAAGTCTTCGAAGGCATGTTTACAAAGGCGCTGATCTGATGGGTGGAGCAGGAACTATGAGTCCAAATAAAAAAAAAACTGTCGCACCTCGGCTGACATTTAGAACGAATCCACGCATCCGCCTCGTGGCAGTCGTGGCTGAAATATTATCTGTGCTAGTTTATACCTAACAGTGCTGAAATATGTAAAAAAATTCTATTTTTATTAGGAACACAGCTAAAATGCTTATCTAATAATTACTAGTTATTGTATCTTATCCTAACGGTTCGCCCCGGCTTCGCACGGATCCCTAATTTTTTCCAAAATATTCTATAGCCTATGTCACTCGGGAATAGTATAGCTTCCCAACAGTGAAAGATTTTTCAAATCGGTCCAGTCGTTTTGGAGCCTATTTAATTCAAACAAACAAACAAACCTTTCCTCTTTATTAAATTAGTATAGAAAATAAATGAATGAATGATAATCAAGAAGATAGTGGCTAAAAGACCTAGTTTGTAGGACAAGTGAGGCTTTTCTGGTAGAATAAAAATCAATCAGAAAAAGTCTCATTTAGACCTAATTGCTATATAAATATTATGATGGGTTTAAATTAGTGCTATTTATTATTAAATCGTTCTTAGAGTTATGGCTGTATAACAATTTAATTATCACTATTGAATATTTATTGCCGTAGTACCCATATTAGCAGCATTATACAGCGGCGTATATTTATTCGGGTATTTTGATTAAATTATATTGACGATAGATAAAAAATGTGTTACCTAGTTGTCATTGTACATTTGTCTCGTCATGTTTACAAGTGGCTGTGGTCTTGTGGGTGGAGAAGGAACATAGTTGTGTTCGTTTAAACAAATGTCACATTGACGTTTAGATATTGGCTGAAATATTTTATCTGTGATCTCTTTCACAGAAAAAAATAGGCGTTCTTGTGTGTCTTTTACACGTGAATAATGAGTATCTACAAATAAAATAAATAATAATAAATATGTTTGGACGATTCACACCAATTGATCTAGTCCCGAACTAAGCAAAGCTTGTACTATGGGTACTAGACAACGGATATATATAAATGAATACATATAAGACATCAAAGACTCAGGTACCCCTAGCAGGATTCGCACCCGCAACCTCGTAGTTAGGGCTTCTGACCACTAGACCAACAAGCCGTCAAATTTAATTATTCTCTAGCTTGCCTAGTAGGTACCTACTTAATAACTGTTCCATAATTATTTATTAATTTATATTGAACTAGTTCCTTACACCTTTATTTCGCGTGGCTATATTTGTTAAGGAAGGTCGTCCACAATGAAAACAGCTGATGAAACATGGCGGTATCATTGCGGAAGAAAGAGAGAGAAAACATTCCTGGCCTAGGCGTTGCCCTCTTAAGCCTGGAATAGTAGTAAATAGTCTACAGATTTCTTATCTGTTATCTACTGTCTCTCTCTGGCTTCAGTCCAGGAATTGTTACATACTTCAGGTAGGTTAATAAATACCACCTCTCTTCACTTTCTTAAGAAGATTTATACTATTCTGTGTTCTTCTTTGGCACCAGATACTATCTTCACACCAAATTTCATCTAAACTGAAGAGGGAACAGACAAACTTTCGCAACCATATTATCGGTACGGAAGGAAACCTTATTATATTAAATGTAATTGTAACAATTTTGTCGATTTACATAATATAATTAGTGCTTAATTAAGTAATGCTTGTACTATATGGCACATATTATTATATAAGTACATATATATTATATATAAGAATTCAAGGCTCGAGTGGGTACCTACAAAACATTAATATCTGCTGTAATAATAGCTTATATTGTAACTTTCTGCTTCGTAGTCATCTCACAACGCCATTTTTTTATATTTTATTGTTACAATTAAAATGTACTTCAATTTAATGCTCAGATGAGAGTTATTGTTGTTATTCACTTAATTTTGTGGTCCTGCAACTAAAACAGCATATTTCATGAGCTGATTTCATAGCGGGCCGGTCGACGGCACGGCCTACGTCGACTCTTCACGACAACTACCTCATTGCATTATGCACTTAATTCCTTATTGGCTTAGGTGTTTTATGAAATGTTTTTTAAAACTTTAAGATAAAAGTATTCAAGGAACTAGTTTCCGCATATAGATTGTCTTTGATAAGATTGGGTTTATTAACCTTCTGTTATCAGTGATATGCTAATATTTTAGATGAGTTAATGTAATGCAAATATCATCTCTTGTTGATCTACAGAGATCTATACTGCGGTATATTACTGTGAATATACAGGATAAGTCTACCAAGCCACGATTTTGTCTTGAACTGGGCAACACTTGTACCTTGTATAGGTAACATACCTACATATATATTATGTAGGTACTGTATAAAGAAAAATACATAAATATAACAACCTATTGTTTCAGCTATTAAAAGAACGATTCAGCTTAGTACCACTCGGCAATGTTAATTGCTTGATTAATTGGTAAATATGTACTAAGTACATACCGACTTATATGCAAAACCGAGCGATTTTCGAAAACAATTAATTAAGTAAGTACATATGTTATTTAGATAACGTCAGTTTATGGGCTAAATTTTAACTGTTGAAGACTAGCGACCCGACCCGTCCCGGTTTCACACGGGTGCTATTAACTTTCCTCTTGAATCACTCTATCTATTATAAAAATGCTTCAAAATCCGTTGCGTAGTTTAAAAGATTTAAGCACAGACAGCGACAACGACTTTGTTTTATACTATGTAGTGATAAATACTAAAGATATAAGTATTAATAAGTCAGTTTGAAGACCTTCACTAAAAATCACGATATTTGAGTAACGTAATGGGATACAGTCACTAAATACATATAGGTAAGAGGATTAGGTAATTATTTAGTCTCATTTTGACATTCGATCCTCGGTTTATAATTACCTATTTACTTGACTTGGTCGTGATCAACAATCCAATATACGAAACAAGATATTAGATAGATATTATAGACTCATAAAAAGTTACGCGTGGTCATACATAATAAAAAAAAAATATATACGCATACACTTGAGAACCTCCTCCGTTTTTTTCGTCGGTTGAAAAGGAACCCTTTCTTAAGCTACAAATCTGGAAACACTTTCCAAAACGAAAATATATAGGTACCCTACATGCGTTAAGCCGCGGGTTTTTCTCTTATAAGTATAAAGAGAGAAAATAAAGCTATCACAATACATCTATCATACTCTTCCAATTAATGAAAGAGTTACGAATCCTAACTAATATTAAAAATGCGAAAGTAACTCTGTCTGTCTGTTATGCTTTCACGCTAAAACTACTGGACCGATTTACATGAAATTTGGTACAAAGAAAGTCTGGAGCCTGAGAAAGAACATAGGCTACTTTTTAACCGACTGCAAAAAAGGAGGAGTTCTACGTGGACGAAGTCGCGGGCAGAAGCTAGTTAAAATATAAACAAAACTCAATTTGTACAAACATGTTCTATGATTCACTAATATTATTCCCGACACGTAGTGCTTTCTGTAACGGGGTGACCAGGCCGCTGGTGTAACAGCGCATGATGAGAATTTACCATACTTATGAATCGGTTAAAATAAATACAAGGTTAAACCTATAGCCGGGTTTTAACGTCTTGTGTACCGCTAAGAAGATTTTGAAACAACCGTACAGCCGAGTATTCCTATGAGTGTGAGGAAAACTACTATAAAAAAGTATGCCTTATTGGAATACATAATATCTGCTATTTTGGACTTTCCCATGCCAAGTTTGCTAGCAGTTTGCGAATTTAAATTCGATATAAATAACTAGCGGTCCCGACAGATGACGTCATGGCCGCCGAAGTAAATACACTAAATACATCCCCCTCCCTTTTTAGTTAATTACGTATAAAGTAGTCTATACTTTAATCCAGGAGGTCAACTACATCCATATCAAATTTCATCAAAAACAAACCGTTCTTGAGATATAAAATCAAATAGTGCCTAATTAACACGACTTTGTTTTCTCTTATTGCGACCAATGAAGTTTCAGGAAGGGTACTTAAGTACTTGTTATTTTCTGAAGGGTTTATTTAAATTGCTCATTGAGTAAATTTTATTGACGCTTATGTCGGGAAATCATTAATAAAGATTATAATTAAGTAATTGATAGCCTTCGTAGGCACGTATGCTTGTTAAAGAACTTTTTAAAAATGTAGAATCACAATGCTATGACAATTAAAAATAACAATTTATACATAATTTCTTTAGGTAAGTACCTAAATAAATTATTAAGATTCCAATTTATCTATACTCTATACTAATATTATAAAGCTGAAGAGTTTGTTTGTTTGAACGCGCTAATCTCAGGAACTACTGGATCGAATTCAAAAATTCTTTATTTTTGGATAGACCATTTATCGAGGAAGGCTTTAGGCTATATAACATCACACTGCGACCAATAGGAGCGAAGAAACAGTGGAAAATGTGTAAAAAACGGGGAAAATATAAAGCCTTATGAAGATTTACTATTCCACGGGGACGAAGTCGCGGGCACAGCTAGTCTAGAATAACTAGCTACCATAATATAAAGTAATAACAAGGTAAGTATACAAAGTAATAGCAAATGGCCTGATTATAATTATTTACCTGAACAAAGTAAAGGAAGTTATCTATAATGAGTTTCCTTCATATTACGATATTATATGTAATTTCTTGACATATCATAATATATTCTAGACCTTGTGAATTGCTAAACCATGTTAAACCGACTTGCTCCCTTTCTTGGTTTATCTAGGCCAACACAATTGTATATAAAATTATATTTAGATACATATATAATTATATATCTGGTGTCTAGGCTCTATTCGTAAGCTCTAGGATTTGTATCGATATCGTAATTAACTGTTTTGGAGCAATACAAATATACTTCCTTATTTTAAGAGAAAGTAAAATGAGATGTGTTTATTATAAACTATGTTAATTGCAAGCGACTTACTCATAATTTATTAATAGTTGTAACGTGGATTTTAAATTAATTTATCCCAGGTAACAATGTCGCACAATTATTTTAAAACTATTAAGTGAAATCGGCACGTAACCCTTTTTCTTATTTAATTATTATAAAAAATATTACGTAGGTACAATACAGTATTTTGTCATGATTTATAATAAAAACTACATTATTAGGCAACACTATCTTATGTTTTGTTCAATATTTCTTCCAATCATCTTTTTATGCGAGGTAATTATTTTTTTATTGTAGTCTTTGGTTTTCAGTTTTAAATTAGCTGCAATATCTTGGAAGAATTTTCTAGTAAATTCTAATCACTGCAGTCAAAATTGCATATTGTCTTGCAATATGCAATTTTGTCTGCAATGCAGGTGGAAAACCCGCTCGCCCGTGAATGAACTGCGCTTGCGATTGTTGCGTTCCTCTTTTAACTAGGACTTGGTTCCTTTAGTACCTATTACTACGCAGTTTTTACAAAACAATCAAATTACTGTATCTGACCGAAACATAATTTCAGTTTCTTTAATTTCTTAATTGCCAAGTTATTAATATTAACAACTAGTGGTCCCGGCAGACTTCGTCCTGCCCGGCAATGTCGATTTGACAGTTGTCATTGTTGCGTTTTGTTATACTATTTTTAACAAATCAGCTTAATATTTTTTTCTTTTTTTTTCACTGGAACGTGATAAAAAGTATCCTATGTCCTTCTCCTGGCTCTAGCTACATCCCCAGCAATTTTCAGCCAAATCGGTTCAGCCGTTCTCGAGTTATAAACGGTGTAACTAATACGACTTTCTTTTATATATCATCATCATCATCATCATCATCATCATCAGCCCGTCGCAGTCCACTGCTGGACATAGGCCTCTCCAATTGCACGCCACTTTGCTCTATCTTCGGCTGCTCGCATCCAGCTCCTGCCAGCCATCCTACGCAAATCGTCACTCCACCTTGCCTGAGGACGTCCTACACTACGCTTGCCGAGACGCGGTCTCCACTCTAGAACACGTTTACTCCAACGGTTATCGGTTCTTCGGCTAATATGGCCAGCCCACTGCCACTTTAGCTTGCTAATCCGGTGGGCTATGTCGATGACTCTGGTTCTCTGCCGAATCACCTCATTTTTGATTCGATCCCGCAGAGAAACGCCGAGCATAGCCCTTTCCATAGCCCGCTGAGCGACTTTAAATTTGTGAACCAGCCGTACCGTCAGTGTCCACGTTTCGGCTCCGTATGTCATGACGGGTAGGACGCACTGATTGTAGACTTTCGTCTTCAGGCACTGTGGGAGTGACGATATGAAGACTTGACGTAGCTTCCCAAACGCTGCCCAACCTAACTGAATTCTTCTATCCACCTCATCCTCGAAGTTGTTTCTACCTAACTGTAATGTCTGTCCAAGGTAGACATATTTTTGAACAACTTCGAGAACGGCGCCGTGTACCGCAATTGGTTCCGGTAGTACATGTTCATTGAACATGACCTTGGTTTTGTCCAAGTTCATCCGTAGGCCAATGCGTACAGAAGAGTCAGCTCAGATCATTCAGCATCTGTTGTAGGTCCTGCAGCGTTTCTGCCACGATGACGATATCGTCAGCAAATCGCAAGTGAGAGATGTACTCGCCATTTACTTTGATGCCACGTCCTTGCCAGTTCAGCGTTTTGAACATATCCTCCATTGCATTTGTGAACAATTTCGGGGAGATAACGTCCCCTTGTCTCACACCGCGATGCAATGGTATAGGCATTGTTTGCTGATTCTGGACTTGGACGGACATGGTAGCGGCTTCGTATAAACATCTCATCACTTGGATGTATCGCCAATCGACTTGGCATCGCTGCAGGGACTCCAGAACAGACCAGATCTCGATCGAGTCAAAGGCCTTCTCATAGTCCACAAATGCTAAACACAGGGGCTGATTATACTCTTCGGTCTTCTGTATAATCTGCCGCACTGTGTGGATGTGGTCTATGGTGCCGTATCCGCTCCGAAACCCAGCCTGCTCCGGTGGTTGGAATTCGTCAAATCTTCGCGCAAGACGGTTCGTGATTACTCTTGAGAACAGCTTATAGACGTGACTTAGAAGGGAAATGGGTCGATAGTTCTTTAGCAGGGTTTTATCTCCCTTTTTGAAGAACAAGACGACCACACCTCTACTCCACATCTCTGGAGTTCTCCCTTCAAACAAGACGGCGTTAAAGAGTTTTTGGAGCTCCCTAAGTATAGGTTTACCTCCTGCTTTTAATAACTCTGTTGTAACGCCATCTTCTCCAGGGGCTTTTCCGTTTTTGAGCTGTCCAAGAGCGATCTCGATTTCGCCAATACTGACTTCTGGCAGGTCTTCGCTGTAGTGGCGTGTTAAAGTGGCTCTAGAATCCTCATTTCCGGGATCAGGTCGAGATGCATGCGAAGCGTACAACCGGCCATAGAAGTTTTCCACTTCGGTTAGGACTGCCGGCTTCGAAGCAACGACTTCTCCAATTTCTGTGGTCAACTTCGTCAGGTGGCTTCTTCCAAGAGATTGTACAAACACTTTTGCTCCCCGGTTTTGCTCGATCGCTCTTTCGATCGAAAGAGTATTGAAGGACCGAAGATCGTGTCGTACGCGTTTACTAATCTCTCGGTTTAGAATCCGTTTCTCTGACGAAGTGACGGGTGGGTTTTCACGTCGTTTCTTCATTAGCCCTAAAGTCTCTTCCGAAAGCTTCGACTTCCTGCCACTACGTTGCATTTTACAGAATCTCGTACCTTCTTCCCTGAGAATCCGAACCACATTTTCAAGGTTCTGGTCAACGTCAGTTGTGGTTTCCACGGCAGCGAATCGGTTCTCCAGATTGGACTGGAACGTTTCAGATCCCATCATAGTTTGGAGCAAAGTTGGTCGGAGCCTGGCCTTCATCAAGCGAACACGTTCAGCCCTGAAGTCAATATTCAGAGATTTTATATATATAGATAATAAATTACTTACACGTTAATAAAGGAAGAAATAAGCGTGACTAACGTAAAAAGATTCATTAAGTATATAGAACTCTACATTAATATATGTAGATATATTAAATTAAACATGCAACATTTTCACCCTAGGTTTGATTTTGTGTGTGTGGTAGTTAGTATTAGTCTAATGAGTTATATTATGCCGTCATTTTTAAGTACCTTTAAAACCTAGTACTCGAGGGTATATTACAACAGTTCCTAATGGAACACACCAATTTAACTAGGGCACAGTGTGAATAATAAACAACTATCTTACATTGTATAGTATTACAATACTTACGGTTTGTCTGTCTGCATGTCTGTGTCTAGGTAGTTAGATATTCGGTAGTCTGGTCACTAGATTTAGCAATAACAAACCTAAATCCTATCCGTTAGAGGCGTGGTCTACGAAACTGAAACCTAGGTCATAAATTAACAAAAAAAAAGGGTTGGTTAAGGCTATGAAATTATGGAAACTTCTTCATAAAATAAATGTACGCGAGTTAAATCTGATATATAGATATTTAATAGAGAACTTTAAATGCTTTAGTTACGTTTGCTCCAGTATTAAACGTTTTGCCATTTGCATAAGTCTGCCGAAGGTCTAGTCAATTTACAATTTTATCTCAGCAATGTATGCTCAATGCAAGAATGTTGTTTTATATTCAAGAATTTGATTTGTTTATTATCATGCATGTCATTACGCCGCGTGTCTTTGTCTCGTTTGCATATTGGTAGCGTGTATAAACAGTCAAAAGAGATCTTATGGTTGGACAAAACCTATTGGTTTTGTCCGAGTATAATACAACCTTCGAGTGTATTACTCTTCTTATACTCAATTGATAAGAGAAAGGATAAGATAGCACAGTTAAATAAGAGAGAAAAAAGAAGAATACATCAGTTTACAAATCACCGTTTAATCACAATATCCGCCTAAAATACTATCACTATTTACCACTGAGTTTTGACGAGGGCAGGCGTCAGCAGCGGTTGGTACTGAGGCAGAGGAGCAGCGAAGAGTCCAGGCTGAACGTACGCTAGAGGCGCTTGGACCCAAGGTGCTCCGAGTACGGCTGGAGCCAGTGACAAACCTTCCAGTTTAGCGCCTTCTATCTTCTCGGGTTTAGTTTCTTCTTTTTTCTCCTCAGTAGTTTTTAGGAGTGGCCCCTTTAGCTCAGCGGCTTTTAACAAAGCGTTATCTACGTTAAAGGCTTTGAGTGGGAGGCCCGGCGCGTAAACAATAGGAGCAGTGTAAGGCAGTACAGGGTTTACGAAATTAGGTAAAACCACTCCGGTGAAAGACTTCGCCAGGACGTCAGCGCTACTGGCAACAGCGCCGTCCAACTTGGCTTCTGCTGTCTTCAACGCGTCAACCGCCTGCCATTTCTTATCTTCCACGTTCCAGAACAGTTCCTCGTTCTTTTCCTTGACCAGAGAGTTTACTTCTTCTATCTGCAATTAATAGAATACTTTATCAACTAATTTTATCTAAGCGAACTGCACATTCCGAAATTTGACGGAGATATTTTGTTTTGGTTTAATTTCTCTATTTTGTTAATTTACCTTTTCATTTTGATTTTCAACCGCCTGCTCGGCCAAGTCTCTCGCTTGGTCTGCAGCATACCTTGCCCGGTCTGCCGCTAGGATGGCCTGGTCTTGCAGAGATCTCGCTTGGTCTTCGGCCTGAACTTTAGCATCGATGGCAGCGGCCTGGAGGTCTCCAGAAGGAATGGTGGGAATAGAGGCGGGGATGAGAGGGACGGCAGCTATCAGGGGCGCTGAAGGCGCGCCTGATGCGAAGGCCAGTAAGGCAGACAGGATCTGAAATAAAAAAACGATTGTTATATTGGAATATAAGCCAAAGCCAAAGCTTGAAGAAATAGCGAGTCTAGGAATACGAGAAAATATACTATGAAATAGTATATAAGAAAGTATTAGACGGCTTTCGGAGAAGTGCGCGTACATTATGTGTTTAGCAAAAATACTACATTCGAATTATCGTTGTTTAAATAATGACATGACACTTCACTTTAAATGGCTCAACCACTTAATGCGACTAGATCAAAACGATAAAGTTGTTTATGCAAATACATTACAATTAAATACGGTAATGTTTTTTGTCCTCGGTTTTTTTTCGCAATCCAACTACTGTTTTCTATATTTTTTTACCTCTTGAACTGATGCAGAAAATAACTTTTTTTTTGCTTCTTTTTAACGATACCTTACCTTTGGTGAAAAAATCAATATAAATAGAGTAGGTATGATTTTTTATTTATGCAACATTTCGTTTACTTATTTCTAACACAAGTTTATAAATATAACAAAAAAACAAACTAAAAAAAAATAATTGCGTTCAATTATTTTAAGGACTATTAAAGGTAAATAGATTAAAGTTTTAAAAATAAATTTATAATAACACATCCGTATTAGCCGCGTAGGTACACTTGTCACTTTAATCACAAAGGACTGTCTACATTGACCTCCGACTAGGTTTGTACGACTGCCCCTACAAACCAGGTAATTAAGAGACCACGTCTATACTAACCAGAACTCTCATCTTGATATCTCGAAGGCTACTGATGCATCTGGGCTTGCAACATCCCTTTATATACTGCATCCATAACCTATATAAAATACTGGCTGGATGATATTTCAAAAGAAAAAAGAAAGATTGAAAAAGTTGCTCCGGTATGCAGGAAGAGCGCGATTTGACAGATGATCGACGCCATGTTTAATTTGTGGCCAGCTTGTGTAATAAACGCATCTGTGCGTGTGATTCTAATTAGATTTTTGGTTGCGTTTCGTTAATTGAGTAACGTGTAACAGGTAGGTAGTGAAATATTTTTGAAGACTTCATAATTTCTGATGCCTTCGCGGTAATTAGACATTGGAATGAAACAACTATAAACGGATTTAACTCGCGTATTTTATTTTATTTGCTGACGTTAAGAAAAATTGACAGTTCCCATATTCGTAGCACGATTGAGTTGACGATAGTAGCTAAGTCAGCCAAAAAAATTAAATATTTTTTTTTAATACCTATTTGATTCCATTTTAATGTAGACAATTCTTATTGTGGAATAAAATGTCAGACTTATTTTATTACTTGTTAAGGTGGCTCTTACTGTGTGACATAAAAAGCTTTACAATTTTTAATTAATTACATACATTTATAACGTACTTTAAGTCACGTCTCTTTGTCAAAGGGAATTCATTTACCGTGTTCTTTCAATTGCAACTGTAACTTGTTGAATTAATAAATTTAACAATAATTAGCGTTTTTACATAATAGTTGTATTTTTTGTGAGATGTGTAGGTACCTACTTACAATTAAGGTGTGGACAATTGCCCACAAGCGTCTTAATTATATTCGGTAATTATTTGCGTAAAATTGCATAGGCATACAATGCAAATTATCAGCGCTACCCCTCTTAAGGTATTGAAATTTTATCATTTAAAATTCATCCTTATCGGCTTTACAATTAAAACTAGTTCACCTACGTGATCGTCGTTATAAAGTTGCTTACCTTTGTTATATTATAATATTAAGCCGTTACGATTGATCAAGATCTTACTGTTAATATTTCAATTGCTACTTAATATCTTGAATTTAAATGAATTTATATTTGATATCGTTTTCTACATAAATTAGGAAATAGTTTTCTAACATTTTTATTTGAAAGATTCTTCTTTATAGCTCGCGCATCGAATAACTCATACACTGAAATATTTTTTATACTGACTTTTATTGAGGTACAGTCTCCATATTCGTAACAGAGTGACCAGACTACAGTGTAACACGAAACGTCTGCATAAAATGAAAATACGCTAGTATGTATTAATATCGCGAAAGCATTAGTAATTATTTACTCATTCACTGGTTTTAAAAAAATATTACGTTAAAATAGAATTTGCCTTATAATATTTTGACAGATATTGTTTAAAAAACAGATCAGAAAAGATGGTGTTGATTCCACATCCTTCTCGACTTTTAATAAGAGTAAAAAGCACAATAAATGTCAACGACCGGAGCTAGTCGCAGGTTCAGTACCTGTACAATTAAACCTTGCCCGTAAAGATCTCATTTCAAAAGTCACCTCCGTTTTGTATCTTATCCGACTTTTCCAAATGAAAGATGGTTAATCTCTAAATATGACCTATTTCTGGTACCTTTTTTTTTTTTTTTTTTTTTTTATCGCTGGAAAATGCGTTACGCATACCACCCTTGCCCGGGGGAGCGTCGGGTGGTTATGTGGGACTCCTGAGATGATACCCAGACTACCCACTAAAAACCAGCGTCTACCCTCACCGTCAGTATGGGACACCACAGGATAACTTGCGCATTCGACTGTGGTGTCCCGAAAGTATAATTCCCGCTTGAGATTGAACCCCCGTCCGTCAACTCTCTAGTCGCACCTGTTACCGCTAGGCCAGCTGAAGAGTTACCTATTTCTGGTACCTGGGTCAATTGAAATATGGGATCTACTAAGCACGAGTACTAGATGTTGTAGATCATTAATATCAAAAATTAAATTGCAAAAAATCTAATCGTATCTGATCTAAATCTACAACTGGACGTTATAAAACTTAACTTCTTTATAATAGAATAGGTACCATATTCTCTCTAACTACCCTGTTGTCTCTAACTAAAATGTATTCTGCGATTAATTGCAGATATGTATACTTACCTATATTTTTTATTTTACTACTTGGCACTTAAGTTTCTTAAAGCTGTCGACTCCTTGTCGAATCTGTATAGGCGACGTACTATTAATAGTACTTTAAAGTCAGATGTGCTCCATAAAAAACCCATTTTTATCTTATTCTTCTCGTGCATGTCTTCCTTATAAATGAACCACGAGCGAAGCCACTCGCACGCAATCTCGAACGAGTTTTACTTTCCGTTGAACTTGAACTTGCGCTTGCGCAGGTAACGAGAAATCGCACGCAGCATTGGTTTTTGAAGCTTGTCTTAATCGGAATAGAGTTGAAAACTGAACGTGTCGTGTTTAAGTTTTGAACTCTTTTTAACCCCCGACGCAAAAACGACGGGGTGTTATAAGTTTGACGTGTCTGTCTGTCTGTCTGTCTGTCTGTCTGTGTGTGTGTGTGTGTGTCTGTCTGTGGCATCATAGCTCCCTAACGCATGAACCGATTTTGATTCTGTTTTTTTTTAACTAAGACCTGGACTAATGATTGCCTACAAAATCTGAAGCCAGTGAAATATTCTTAAGAAAGTTAGCGTTCTATTTTCTCGTTTGTCTAAAAAGGACTTATGTCTTTTGTACAGTCTAGGAGTTAGAGACATTATTAGAACTAGAGGTCAAATAGGGAAATTTCTTCCTGCAAAGCACAAGTCTGGCTTTCTCCGTATGTTAGTAGTGACGATTTTAAGTGTATGTTGTTTTTTTACACGAATTAATATTATTTAAAATAGCGCCACCTATCTTTATCCGTTCGAACAAATCAAAACAAAGCTGAAGTAAACTGCAAAATAATTGACTGGTACGCTACCTGGACGACCTTTGCGTGCAATACAGCCTAGTTCTTGCGCCTTCATTAATGTCCATTTATTACTTTGTACCTACTGAAGTTAGTTTTAAAGAAAATCTTTGCAAATCCGTAAGATGTCGCTACATTATCGTCGTATTTTCAAAATAATGTTTCATTATTATATTTTATGTAAACTAAGTATGATTCTACTGAGATCTGATATATGAATATCGAAAAATAAATAAGGGTAGATATAACTGGATTGTAGTTCCGAACATATCAATCAGTGATTGACTTAGGATAAGATCACGTCAAATTATTTTTATGCCTATTCTTATATGTTATATGAGACAAGTTTACAGCAGAGCCCTTTTTATTGTATTTTTTTATACATGTATGAGAATAGAATCATAACTTAAAACTCATCGCTAATTAAGATGACACATTGTAAAATTGCATTGCTTTAAATCTATACATCCATCGAGACATCTACTTTATTCATAATATTTCGTACCAGGCTTCGTCAAAAAAACTGAATCATGAAATCCTTTTAACGTTAAAGAACTTTGCGATTTCCTTTGTACAGGCGTTAAGTATGCTTAGTATAAACAGAACAGTGAATAAGAACTAACATAATACCTATGTTGTTACGCCATTATAGAATGTATCTTCTATTTCGTCACGTTTAAATTTGAATTCACGTTGTTTACAATTGATATTTTGAATTACGACAATCTTCTATTAAAGCAATAGGTATATTTACTAGATGTGTCCCTTAATTTTATCCGTTTGAAATAGGAAACTTAAAGATTTTAATTATACCGTAGATCCCATAATACAAATTTGTTACCATGGTGATTTAAAAAAAAACACCGATCAAACATAGTATGTACACATATTATAACAAAACCTTGGATCTATAACCTGTTTCACAATGTTCAATCGAACTATACATTACTTTTCTAGCAGATGGAAACATAATTTAAGCTTCTAGAAAAGTGTGACAACTTACATGTGTCACCACATGAATTTAATTTGACGAAGCTTGTTGCCGATTTTATGATATTTGTTAACTGACGAAGCCTGCGTTGTGAATTTGACATTTATATATTAGGTTTATAATTAGTATTTAATATTTAAATTGAAATAATAATGAAAAAGAGAATATATAATGACGCCCACCAGTGTGACTCTAACCAATTTAATTTTAAATTTGCGGACTTAGGATCTTAAATGGAGTAACAAAATATTTCAAGATTACACTTTCTTGTAAAGGTGCGATTTTGATAAGCGACATTACTCCATTTTTTTTATATGTATTAATAAGTAGGTAGTACTTGTTGTACGTACTTTTATTACACAGTTTGCATCAAACTGAGCATTATTTAGTTAACGATTGAAAAGGGAATGTGTATTGAGTTATATGAATGAACAGGATATCTCCAAGGCTATGATATATTCGCTGTACAGTCAACCACCGAAAACCGAGAAATTTTTAATTTTTAGTTTTTTGTCGTATGTTTTTTCTTCCTTGACTGTAGCCAATGAAAACATAAGGATATCAGATTCATCTAAAATTTTGATCTGAAGTAGGATGCATTTTTAACTTAAGCATTAATTAAATGATTAATTTCTGATACTTTCGCGACTTATCACCTAGATAAATACACATTGGAATAAAACAACTATAGGTAATTGTTTAACTCAAGTAAGTATATTAGGTATTTTTTATATTGACGTTTCGTAAATTTTTTACTTCCCGTATTCGTAGCCGACTGAGCTGACTTTAGTCCAACACTAAATTGACTATATTAACTAAAAGTTTAGATAAGAACACAAGCTAAATCCGTTATTATTTGTTTTATTCCAATACTTATATATTTACTTCATCAGGACATAAATTTTAGTAGGTAGGTACGTATTTTGCTATCGAAAACTTTAACCCTTGGTATAATTATTGTGTTTTGATTGATAACTTTTTCTATTCTAACTGTACTTGAGCTTATTTAGGTTAGGTACTCCATGTTAATACCGGTCGACTCACTGTCCTTAAATCATAATTAAATATAGGTAACATTCACAAGATATATTTCACTCAAAAACTTTGTTAAAATATGAGGTTCTTATTTGTGGAAATCTCATACCAGGTTGTAATATAATAAACGTTTTTTATTTAACTTACTTGAATATTTTGTATCCTGTATATGACGTTATTAAAAGAGATATATAAAAACTCTTAAATTGTTTTCTGGTATTGAAAATCTTGACAAATTAGATCCTATAATTGTCCAATGTCAATTATGGACTGGCAGTTTTAATTACTCCTAGAAATATAAAAATTTCGTGAGTTGTGTATTATAGACGTCTTGTTATTGCGTGCTAGTGACATTGAAATCGTTATTTTAATTTATTAAATGCCAAAATAGCGAAGGCGTACTTCCGTACAGCCAGTTTAATAACTTGTTTAATTAATTTTTAAATACCGAACACATGAAGGTTGTTTGCAATGACCGCTCTAATTCCGTGATCCATTTTTTTAAATATCGATACGTAAAAGAATTCACGTTCAAGGTTTAATGTTCAATTTTAACTTCCGCTTCTGTGTACCGCGTTAAGTTAATTATTTCGATGAATATGTCTCGACCATGTCACGTTTTCCAGCAAAAAGCTCAACGCCATATTTAGACAGCGATAAGATCGAAAGTAGATAATTTCCGAGTGAACTTGATAGTCGCCTATTGAACAAAGAACCTGTTGCATTTCCTTTACCTAGTTGATTGACACTGATTTTTTCTTTCTATTCTTGTCTTTGTACAAAAAATATCATTATAATTAAAAACTAATGGTATTGAACCAAAAATATTAATCGAATTTCGATTAATAGATTGTAGTTAATATTGACACTGACAGGTTTTATATTTGATTTAAATATTTTTGGACTGAAAGGACAATAAAATCACTGCCGTAGTGGGTATAAAATACTATTTTATTTATTCACACATCCTCGCCTCTAATGCCTGTTTTTTTCTATTTTATTAATTTACATTCCAAACAATTGAGTATTAGACATTTTTTGGTATAAAATATACTATCACAGTTTACCAGTGGGCTAATCCGTGGGCAAGACCGGCATGACCGTAACCCGCGTGCGCGGCGTAGGCGACGGGAGCGGCGTGCGCGGCGTAAGCGACGGGTGCGTGGGCGACGATGGGAGCGGCGTGCACCAGGGGCGCGGGGTGGGTCTGCGAGAGGGACTGGGACACCACGGAGCTGCTGTGCGCTACCGGGGCGGCGTGCGCGAGCAGCGGAGCGGCGTGGGCGGCGTAGGGAGCGGCGTGAGCGAGCACGGGGGCGGCGTGAGCGGCGTAGGGAGCAGCGTGTGCGAGCACGGGAGCGGCGTGGGCGTACGCGGCGTGGCCGGCCAACTGCTTGGCGAGCACGGGCGCGGCACCGGCGGCGGCACCGTCGAGCTGAGCCTCGGCGGTCTTGGCGGCGTCTACGGCCTGCCACGAGTGATCTTCGGCGGCGTTGATGGCCTGTCCGTGGAGCTCGGCGGCCTGGTCGTGGTACTCGCGGGCGGCGTCGACTGAAGCGCGCACATGATCAGCGGCCTCAACATGGGCATCGATGGCGGCCCCATGGATGTCTCCGGGGGAGATGGTGGGCGCGGCGACGGCAAGGGGAGCGGCATGTGCGACGGCCAGGGGAGCGGCGTGGGCTACAGCCAAGGGAGCAGCGTGCGCTACTGCCAGGGGAGCACCATGTGCGATGGCCAGGGAAGAGTGACCCACGAGGCCATGTCCATAGCCGAGCAGGCCCGAGGGCGCTGCAGCGGCGCAGGCGAGGACGGAGGCGACAATCTAAACATCAAAAAGAAACATTAGTACCTAATACGTTGAAAATATATTTTTGGTGAACACTTTAAATGAGATATAAACTAAGCCAAATAATTAATTGATGGGTCTCGAACCCCATAACTTTTTCTCTCTTCCTCTTTATCGTGTGAGGATTCAATACCCCGATCTCATAGATATAGTTGCGGTTAGCCATTGACTAATACGTCAAATTGATTTAACTTTATGCTTTTCTCACAACACAGCCTACACACGCGTTCACTTTTAGTATAATCCACTGTACTAATCTAAATAAACTGACCAGAAATCTCATCGTGCACTTCTGTGGTAGACTGCGCGAAGGCTACTGAATGCCCCCATTTCGCCGCGGACTGTATTTATACTCGCGCCGCCGCTCGAAGCGCGAAAAAAGTAAGCGGCCTCAAGGGCGCTAAGGGTGCAGGAAGCGTTTTGACAGATTTGGTGGTCGAATTTGAGACCTCGATCGCGGTCAATACTATGAATTAATAATTTGTCGCAGAAACGCTTTAGGACATAATGGTTCGAATCTGACTTCTATTAAGTTTAGTTCGAGAGGTAAATAGTAAAGCAGGGTTGTTTTAATATATTTTGACTGAAACAACCTAAAGTTTATATGTAAAGTGAGTATTGATATGAAGTTTTTGTACATTTTACGAGCTTTAATTGTTTTAGTAAGACTTCGATAGATAGTTCTTCAAATCATATTTTTCGTTGCCACTTACACATACCTATGCATGTAATCACATACATATATAACTTAATATATATAATTTCTGACGCCTGTGCGGTTATTATACATTGGAATGAAACAACTATAGACGGATTTAACTCGCGTATTTTACTTTATTGGCTTACGTTTCGGAACCTTTACAGATTCCATAATCGTAACACGACTGATATACATAATGTGTTAAATTAGATAGGTAAATTAACAAAGTTTATATTTCAATATTTTATAGTATTTACTTTAATCGTTCTTTTAAAGTACATTATATATAACAGGCACAAAAGTAACTTTATTCTATGTAGTTATAAAGAGCATTATCAAATTAATTTCCTTATTAGTAAGTCTAACATAATGAATGTATTTTATTATTTCTCGGTACTGTTACGGTAAAGTCATATTATTCTATTGTTTTTTTGGTCACACATGTCATGTGAGCGCCTTGAATGGATGAATGAGCCATAAATAACGTAGTTATGATTTTATCAACTTATAATTTAGATACGACATATTTTTGAGATTGTTATTAAACGACGTCGTTAAATATCAATATTTAGAACGGTGTACATTTTTAAAGTTGCAGGGGATAAAGAATAGACATGGCATAAAGTGATGTTTAAATTGTGGGGTATTTTTTTGTTGGTAATTTTCAAAGCATTAATAAATCAAATTTGACTAGTAGTACGTCCGGAACGGTGACCTAGTCTCATCGGATTTAAGGATTTTAGTAATTCTGAACTGACAATTTTCTTCTCTTTCATTTGATACCTCGATTGACCATGTTTCCCAAAATGTATTTTTGAACTCCTCTTTAACCCTGTTTAGCTTTGTCCCGATTATACGTATGTTCGAACTTAAAAAAACTATAAATGACGTCTACTCGCTTGCTAAATTATATAAAGTTTGGATATACGATCTCAAGTTATCGCTTAGCAAATATACAATGCTCTGTCGTCCCCCTAGGCAAGTAAAATCGCTGCTTTCGCTCGATCGGTAAGAATAGGATCAAAATTAACTTTAAGTTCTTTTTTTGGTATGATGAAAATGTACTTATCCCATCATTTTATTTTGTCCTTATATATAATTTGTCTGCAGTAACATGTATGGTATACTAGTGGTCCCGGCAGACTTCGTCCCGCCCGGCAAAGAAGCAATGTAGCGGCATTAATCAATCGATTTGACAGCTGTCATTGTTGCGTTTTGTTACACTATTTTTAACAAATGAGCTAAATATTTTTTTTTTACTGGATCGGGATGAAAAGTAACCTATGTCTATGGCGGCGACAATCTGTAAACAAACAAAAGAATAATAAATCCTGGGGTGTTCGGACGATATCAGAAAGTCCTCTCAAATTTATTTAATCTGGTGTGTATCAACTTTTCCTGACTCTAAGCTACCTCCCCGCCAATTTTCAGCCAAATCAGTTCAGCCGTTCTCGAGTTATAAACGGGGTAACTAACACGACTTTCTTTTATATATATAGATATATATATATAAGAAAGAAGTACAATCTAACGGAAATCCGTTTTTTATTTTTCCGGTTAATTAATAAATATTCTGCTATTTGGCGAGGAAATAGATCCAAAATATCAAATATCGTGATAATCGGTGCAGCTGTTCTTAAGGTATAAATTGTATAACTAACTGGACCTTGTTTTATAAATATAGGAAAATATTATTGCTGAAATGAAACACCATTTTAGAAGGTTGAAACGCAATGTTAAATTTGTCAGCTTCGAATTTGAAACGTCTAAATATCAATATGTATTATAAGGTCTCACAATGTTGCATCAGAGCGCTGCCAGTAAATATACAGTATCGGAATCCATAAGTTTTAAAAGCCTGCTCTCGCGTGTCACGGTGTCTATTAAGTTTAAATAAACTCATTTAGTTAAGTTTATTTTGTCTTTATCACTCTTCTTATTGACTCCAGTCGAGAAAGTGTGACAGGACAAACGATGTCGACTTGGTGGTTATAAACTGGAGCCCTGTGCCGGCGCTGATATATCGAGGCATTAGCACGCCTGTCCGTCCGTCACGACTCTATTCTCACGGTGTTTCTGAAACCCGAGTTATCTCGTGACCGAACCTTATGACTCTTCACTCTTTCCCATGATTTAATTAGGCACGTGTATTGTTAAACAAACTTTGTAATTGTGTGATTGCTCTAGTTATAATAATATGGATTACCTATTGCGTTACTGTGGAATCGATTTATTTTGAAATTATTAAATAATTATCATGACACCTATATAATAAGAATTGAGTATTCTTTTTAAATTTAGAAGTTCGTTTGTATACACCATACTTGGTTAAGTATGATATATCATACCTCGAGTTTATTGTATGTATAAGTAAATTCATTGGACTACGTTAGGAAGGTACCTATTTATTGGAATAATATAAAAAAACGGTCTCATTTATAATTTTTTATTTACACATCCTCGCCTCCATTGTTCTATTAATTTAAACTCTATTCCAAACATTTGAGTATTAAAAGGATTTTTGGCACGTAGAATTTTTACTACATCACAGTCTACCAGTGAGCGAGTCCGTGGTGGGCGAGGCCGGCGTGAGCGTATCCGGCGTGCGCGGCGTAAGCGACGGGAGCGGCGTGCGCGGCGTAAGAGACGGGAGCAGCGTGCACGGCGTGCACCAGGGGCGCGGGGTGGGTCTGCGAGAGGGACTGGGACACCACGGAGCTGCTGTGCGCTACCGGGGCGGCGTGCGCGAGCAGCGGCGCGGCGTGGGCGGCGTAGGGAGCGGCGTGAGCGAGCACGGGGGCGGCGTGAGCGGCGTGTGCGAGCACGGGAGCGGCGTGTGCGAGCACGGGAGCAGCGTGGGCGTACGCGGCGTGGCCGGCCAGCTGCTTGGCGAGCACGGGCGCGGCACCGGCGGCGGCACCGTCGAGCTGAGCCTCGGCGGTCTTGGCGGCGTCTACGGCCTGCCACGAGTGGTCTTCGGCGGCGTTGATGGCCTGTCCGTGGAGCTCGGCAGCCTGGTCGTGGTACTCGCGGGCGGCATCGACGGATGCGCGTACGTGATCAGCGGCCTCAACATGGGCATCGATGGCTGCAGCATGGAGATCTCCGGGAGAGATGGTGGGCGCGGCGACGGCAAGGGGAGCAGCGTGGGCGATGGCCAGGGGAGCAGCGTGTGCGACGGCCAGGGGAGCGGCGTGCGCCACAGCTAGGGGAGCGGAGTGTGCGAGGGCCAGGGAAGAATGGCCTAAGAGACCATGTCCGTAACCAAGCAGGCCCGAGGGCGCTGCGGTGGCGTAGGCGAGGACGGCGGCGACAATCTGTAAACAAACAAAAGAATAATAAATCCTGGGGTGCGCGGACGATATCAGAAAGTCTTCTCAAATTTATTTAATCTGGTGTGTATCAAATTCACGACGTCTTATAATATTTATAGAAGTTGAATTCCGAAGATATAACTCGGCTTCACATTACTATTTGTATGAAACACTTTTATCACTGTATGTGAACACATGTGGTACTGACCAGTACTCTCATCGTGCACTTCAGGAGACTGCTCGAAGGCTACTGAATACCTACCTCTGCCGTAGACGCGATATATATACGAGCGCGACGTGGTGCGCACGCGCAACTAGCGAAAAGGGGGCGGGAGAAATGTAGGAAACGGACAATTTGACAATATCGAGACGAAAATGTAATTGGCAATGAATTAGCAATAAAGAATTATAGGTTTTCCATACGTAATCATCAAGTATTCGACGTTATATATCATAAGTTCAAATTATGCGTAACAATACCTAAGTTAAATAATATTTTGATTCACGTTCACATTGTTTATATTTGCGAATGCATCAACACTTGATGAAAACCGTCTGACGTTCATTGTTCATCTTCATGATTAAAATTTTTGAACACTTAAACTTTTTACGTACTTTTTTAAATGTAGAAATATATAGGTTGAATTTATAAGGATGCTAATTTATGTCGTCAAATAAATTTAACATTCCTCAACCCTGTCACAGCTTCCGCCACGGCCGCGACCTTTACGTAAGAGACTCGATCGCCGCATTACGATACTCTGTCTCTACTGACCCTCCGGCGAATATTTCACTAAATACGCCATACATAGTATGTGGAACACATTAGTGAGTAAAGCTTTTGTTTAGAACGCATTAATTAAATTTGATTACGTGTAATCAGTATGTCAATAAATGTATTTTTAGGAGTGTTTTGAATAATTTGCAATTCGATATGTTAAATTAAACTTTATGAATGCGATGCTAGGTGTCTTGTCTGTAAATACAATTTTGACATCAGCTATTTAAAAAATTACAGTAGGTAGTGTCTAAGTTAATAATCTGTTCCCTTCTTTTTGCACTTCTTGCTTAAGTTTTTTGAAGGCATAACAGGTATGTTACTTTTTTATTTTTTTGTTTCATTTGTTCAAAGATCTTATATTAAATTTTGTAGTCATAGTTTACAGATAAATTAGTTTTAACTTTTTAGGATTTTAAATATATAAGGGGTAAAAACCACAAACTACGTGTTTGGAGGAATTCTGGTTTTATAATAATTCTCTTGGTTAAATTACTACAATTAAATATAGGCCGGTCTAGCAGCAACCAAGCTAGTGTTTATTGTGTTTAACCAGCAATCATACTTATTTCCAAAAGTCAAATGATTGACAGAAACATTTGCACGGCACCTTCACAAGAACAATTGAACACAAATTTAATATTGTGCGCATATAGTCTTGTTAGCCTGTACCAGATGTATCTATTCATCTTAGTGACGTGAAAACATGTTAGTACTTAACCCTCTTTGACATTTTGTACGATGTATTTGTTTCCTTCTCGAGAGCAGTATTTTCTTTTGATCAGAAATTATTTTAGTACTTTTCATAAACTGTACGTAAACTTCTTGATACTGGCTGGAAAATTGACAGATTTGTTCAGATCTATATACATATAAAACCGGCCAAGCGCGAGTCGGACTCGCGCACGTAAGGTCCGTACCATATCGCACACCTAGATCTAAAGGGAGCTAACTCAAAAAAGTTACTTTTTCAGAAGAGGCGAAAAACTGAATAATATGTCCATATGCACGCATGAGTTTTCTGTATAGATTTATGCTTTTTATAATGAAGCTAGCAGAGTAAGATCTATTTTAGTTAAATATGTTTTAGTGGTAGGTGGGTTTTGCTGTCAGGAATCCGATGGTGTACATAACACAAATCTTCAGGTTTTTGAGTTAGCTCCCATTAGATCTAGGTGTGCGATATCGCGGAAAAAGTCACGTTTCTTGTAGGTGTTATAGGTAAATAATAATTTTATTCTGTTTTTTGTTGTTATAGTACCTATAGCAGCAACAAAAATACATCATCTGTGATAATTTAATTTATCTGGCTAACTAAAACGGTTCATGCAACGGGTTGAGACGGGAGTTCAGACAGACGGATGGGTGGACGGATATCGAAGTCTCAGTATTAGAGTCCCGTTTTACCTTTTGGATATGTAACCCTCAAAATCTATCGCTGTGTGTTAATCTCTCTAAAACTCAAAAACGGCTAGACCTATTTGGGTAATTTTGATCTTTAAATAATCGTGGAATTAGGGTGAAGGTTTATACAGTGAGGGAATTTGGAAAAATACGAGATAAATAATTCATGTAAACGTGTCTCGGTAGGTACGAAGTTCGCCTGGCCAACTAGTCTAAGATAAAAGCCCAATTATTTTATTATGTAAATCAATAATCGTATCCAACAAATGTCAGTTGTTGGATAAGAAGTGTGTCTAGAAATAAACCAGCTGCAAAAAGTGTCCCAAGGTCGCCGAGTTCAACTACCTCCGAATATGCAAGAAAGTAGAATGAACTTGGACTTTTTGTCAAGTGACACCGAACGCGCCGGGTTCGGTTCTGCCGGGGGCAGTGTTACTCTGTGTTACCTATGCGGAAACGGATGTGGGCTGTGACAGTTCTGTATTGATATTGAATTCTCTATCGGTATTGAGTTTTCAATGGTGAATTAATTAGATTGGTTGTTACGCTTGTTTCTTATATTGCTATATTAATCTAATTTGAGCCGATTAAAGTATTTTTTAAAAAGTTTCCTTTATAAGCCTTACATTATTGTCATTGTTTACCTACTTAAATCTTAGTTGCCTTAGCTCCTTAGCTGTAGTAGATGCAGTTAAACAATTGAAATCTCTCTTTGAGAGAGAACTCTGTTTTAAAATTCCAAGTTCTAATTTTGCTTCCCTACTTATGGATTGACTGACTTTCCAAATAACCTCTATCCTGTCTGCTTTATGACTTTTTTTGCTTTATTTATATTAATTAAACTTCTACCCATTATGTTTCTTCACATTGTTTTATTATGTACGAATGTACAAATTAAAGTTGCTTTGACTATCCATCCGTCCCTCATTTACGCAAGGCGACGTGTAATTACCACACCATCCGTTTGGGCAAAACTCCACCTTTCCTTGACGACTCAACGCGTACAGCAAAAACAATACTCGCGCCGGAACCTCGTCCGGGTTGTCGACACAACAAATAACAAACATATATCATTTGT
The DNA here is from genome assembly GCA_038024825.1 of Polylopha cassiicola. Taxonomy (NCBI): domain Eukaryota; kingdom Metazoa; phylum Arthropoda; class Insecta; order Lepidoptera; family Tortricidae; genus Polylopha; species Polylopha cassiicola. The sequence continues at coordinate 4,203,459 of CP149044.1, read as the reverse complement.
TAGTTTGTAATCAACCTAAATCTGGCCAATCGTTGAAGGCCTACTTACTTGAAATCGCTCTTATTTACGAAAACTCCCGCAGAAGCTTGTAATTAGGTACGATATTTCTCTTTCTAAATCATTTGAACTTGAGCTCAAAAATTAGGATTCGTTCACATTAATATTGCAACATTCATTATAGTCACGATAAGTGTTCTAATTGATTGTGGGTACGAAATGTTTACAACAACTCGAGAAAACTTTTTAGTAATCCCTGATTCTTTCCTCATTTTCCTAAGAATTTTGCGTAATTTAATCAATTTATCGAATCGGATATCTCGATGTAATATTCTATTTTGTGGTTTACCGAAGCCGTAATAGAACATGCGGTTAAAATGATATCTCGTCAACGTTAAGGCAATATGCAGTTGTTGTGGGTTGCGACCCGCTTGGCGCGTATCGTGCGCGTCATGAGCCACTGCGCCAGCTGCGAACCGCACGCAGACGAACAATACCGCCTCGTGGGAACCGCGCCGACTTCCACTACGCTGCTACCTTTAATTCAAGGCCGCTCTTGACCGACATGAGAGGCATTGAAGGTTTCCGTATTGTGGGCCCGACAATGCGAAAGGAAAATAAAATCCATGCTAAATTTTACCATTTTGTTTATTTACACATCCTCGCCTCTATTGCTTTTTTTTTCATTAATTTAAATAACATTCGAAACGGTTGAGTATTTGAACGTTTTTGGCACGCATTAAATAAAGTATCACAGTCTACCAGTGAGCGAGTCCGTGGTGGGCGAGGCCGGCGTGAGCGTATCCGGCGTGCGCGGCGTAAGCGACGGGAGCGGCGTGTGCGGCGTAGGCGACGGGAGCAGCGTGCACGGCGTGCACCAGGGGCGCGGGGTGGGTCTGCGAGAGGGACTGGGACACCACGGAGCTGCTGTGCGCTACCGGGGCGGCGTGCGCGAGCAGCGGCGCGGCGTGAGCGGCGTAGGGAGCGGCGTGAGCGAGCACGGGGGCGGCGTGAGCGGCGTAGGGAGCGGCGTGGGCGAGCACGGGAGCGGCGTGTGCGTATGCGGCGTGACCGGCCAGCTGCTTGGCAAGCACGGGCGCGGCACCGGCGGCGGCACCGTCGAGTTGAGCCTCGGCAGTCTTGGCGGCGTCTACGGCCTGCCACGAGTGATCTTCGGCGGCGTTGATGGCCTGTCCGTGGAGCTCGGCGGCCTGGTCGTGGTACTCGCGGGCAGCGTCGACGGAAGCGCGCACGTGATCAGCGGCCTCAACATGGGCGTCGATGGCTGCCGCATGGAGATCTCCGGGAGAGATGGTGGGTGCGGCGACGGCAAGGGGAGCAGCGTGGGCGATGGCCAGGGGAGCAGCGTGTGCGACGGCCAGGGGAGCGGCGTGCGCCACAGCCAGGGGAGCGGAGTGTGCGAGGGCCAGAGAAGAATGGCCTAGGAGACCATGTCCATAACCAAGCAGGCCCGAGGGCGCTGCGGTGGCGTAGGCGAGGACGGCGGCGACAATCTACAAACAAAACAAGTCGTTATTATAATTGCACTAACAAATATTTTTTCTTCTGGTAACAGCTATATCATTATAGATACAGTGGGACTCGAACCCCCCGGACAAGCACTTTAAACTGTCACTTAGTCGTCACATCACTTCGTGTGTAACACTGTCATCACTGTATGTGAACACATGTGGTACTGACCAGTACTCTCATCGTGCACTTCAGAAGACTGCTCGAAGGCTACTGAATACCTACCTCTGCTGCGTACGCGTTATATACACACGCGCGGCGTTGCGCGCGAAAAAAGGGCGGGAGAAATGTAGGAAGCGGATATTTTGGCAATTGAAAATTTTAATATCGTTTTGATTACACATGGCGGCCGTTATGCCATACGCGATCCTTTTTTCTATGTGATATTAGGACAATTATAATTAATGTAAACACTATGATTAAATATATGTACTATGAGATTAATGATGATTCTAAAGGTATGTTGAAAATCAAAAACAAAAAGTACTGCGTCCTTCGTCTCATTATGTAACACTAGCTTCTGCCCGCAACTTCGTCCGCGTGGAACTCCTCTTTTTTTGCAGTCGGTTAAAAAGTAGCCTATGTCCTTTCTCAGGCTCCAGACTATCTTTGTACCAAATTTCATTTGAATCGGTCCAGTAGTTTTAGCGTGAAAGCGTAACAGACAGACAGACAGACAGAGTTACTTTCGCATTTATAATATTAGTAGGGATGTACATACTCTCTCGACTGAAACCTTGCTAAAAAGTATACCATTAATCCACAAGCAGTATGAGAAGAGATTAATCGTTTTTTAGCGAAACATAGTTATTTTTTTTATGGAAATTGAATTTGTAAACCGTCTATATATTACGTCTTATAACTCCGCCGCGACAAATAACACATTCCTACATTTCAAACATTCCGCCATTAACCCTTTAGACACCGCGACCTTTACAAGCACTAGGTAACCTATAATCAACCTAGATTTGTTAGAGCTTATATTTGCAACGCTTTAAACGTGGTAACCCACTTCGGGTAATTATTGTATTTATTCCGAAGTTTTTTTTCTTAAAATCAATAGTATTTAATGTACTATTTTATAACGACTTTATTTGCATTTGGTTCAAGTGACATGTTATTTAGGCGTATGCACTTGTAGCTTAACTAGCATATAAGTTGTATATTAAGTACACTGTATTAAAGCTGTATAACGTATGAAGTCTTAGAGGGTCAACGTTATGCGAGACGGGCAATAGTGTACAGTTAAATTTGTTACAAACCTCAATTCTCTGGTCATAACAATTTCTGATGCCTTCGCGGTTATTTCCATAATTGTAACACGACTGAGCTGACGATAGTCTAACGCTAAAGTTACTGTAAGGTTTCCGAGACGTCACCCAATATAAATACGCGAGTTGAATCCGTTTATCGTTGTTTCATTCCAATCTGTGGTCCTAGTTAAAAGAGGATAATACGGTTCTACTCAATTACTCATAGATAGTGTAACGTCCTGCTATACAACTGTAAAGTTTTCGATACGTCAGCGAATAAAATAAAATATTCTAATCAAATCCGTTATAGTTGTTTCATTCGAACGTTCCTTAGTAATTTAGTATTGAAATTAAACAACTATTAACGGATTTAACTCGCGTATTTTTATATTATTTTATTTGCTGACGTATCTGATTCTTTACAGTTTCCATAATCGTAGCATGACTGAGCTGACAATAGTCTAACACTAAAGTAATAACCATTCCAATGTATAATAACCGCGAAGGCATCAGAAATTATTTATTTATCATTGAGTATAGTAACAATGCTATTCAATAAAATGTGACACCCAATCAAACAACTATTTTAATTTAATAATATCACTTAGACAAGAAATCCGTGAACTGCGCGGAATTCATATAATCACGTCGCAGCGGCTACGTCACGCTTGTCCGTTCACTCGCCTGCGCGCCGCGGGGTAGCGGGTTCAGTGACGGACTGAGCGGTTTAACACTAGACTGAAAATATCATTTTAAACCCGGCTTCGCACTGATACCTTTTTTTAAAATATTCTATAGCCTATGTTACTCAGGGTGAACGTAGTTTTCCAAGAGTGAAAGAATTTTTTAAATCGTCCAGCCGTTCGGCTCAGCAGCTCCCATACAAACGTATGACACCTGTTACGGTCAAGAAAATAGTCTATACTAATATTATAAAGAGGAAAGGTACAAACCTTTGTTTGTTTGGATCGAATAGGCTCCAGAACGGTTGGACCGAATTCAAAAATTCTTTCACTGTTGGAAAGCTACACTATTCCTGAGTGACATAGGTTATAAAAAAAAGGGATCCCGGCGAAACCGGGGCGGACAGCTTGTTTTATATATATTCATTTTACCCGGTTCGATCTCATCTTAGTCACGGTGGAACCTAAAACTATGACTTAAGGTATCGAGATATCTATTTTTTCTTCATTTTGTTTCTTTTTTATTTTCCACGCCTTATTTAAATAATAAAGGCGCACCTTTCACCGCATACCGCGGATCACGGCCAGTAGTCTGATATAACAAGATATAATTCAACCTCGTCGGGGACAAACAAACCGACCGGCCTATGAAATAACTATAGACGGAAAACTGCAAATTAACTGTTGGTTTAATTAGTTTACCGATGTATTGGTATACTTGGAATTGGAGTCATAATAGGTTAGTTATCTGTAGTCTGTAAGTAGGTATTCTCATTATTTTAAAATAATTTAAAGTCCAGTAAGGATCCTTTTTCTATTATTTTTTCCATTGATTCCTTTGCAAAAATACGAATACATATACACTTTTGGGTTTGCAATAATTATAAAAAAAATAATAACAATAAAGAATTCGAAGTAACTTGACGGGATCTAAACGGAACATGGGTATATCTCAATGTTTAACTCTTGGTCTTGGAAGAGAAACCTTAAACAATAACTTCGCATTATTATCGCTTCAATTTTTGTATTTCTTTTGTAGCGCAAAAAAAGTCTACATACATACTGACCATTCGGTATCCACTTTCCGCTTCCTGCAATCATTGCACCCACTTCCTTGATCAGAATTTGAGAAACGAATAATGTTAAATTGAAAAATTACGAAGAATGCGGTATCTTAATCTCGTAACATTGACACTGAAACCTAAATAAAGACAACCACATAAGGCTGAACCATTTTCTCGGTCGTTTGAGAATACAGATCATATCTCTTCAACCCATTAGTACTAACGTTGTAGAATGATCCTTTATGCTTGGTTTGGCAATTTCAAACTACGTGTTAATGGTTTCAACATTTAAATTCTACCATGCAAAGTTTTGAATAATGGTAATGCAATAAGTACCATAGTCCGAACGCTGCTCGACCAAGTTGGCGGTTGATCTCTTTTTCAAAGTTGATCTATCTATTTAAATCTAATTATATCCTCCATTTTTTCTAATTAAGCTCTCAATGAGTAAAGGCCACCTCCATTTTTTGTCTTTATATATGTCCATATTATGTCTTTGTCTTTTGACTTTATCATCCATTCTTTGCAATCTCTCTCTAGATCTTTATATTGTAATTAGTTAGGTACTATAATTGATTGTAAAAGAAATATAATTAAGGAAATAAAGATGCTATAATAATAATAATAAATTGTCTCCATTTTAGTGAGTATTTAATAAAATCAAGCTAAAGAGTTTTACAGACTTGATAAACACTTATGTCTTCATCGTGTCAGAGGCGATATTTTGATGTAAGTAAGTATATAAAGTAATTGACTACGATATTTTGAAAAATAAATCAAAACTTAAGCTTGTATTAATTTTATGCTCGCGTTTCGAAAACTATAAAGTTTAAAAGGATCTAAAAACGCCAGATTCGTGTAATCCATTGTAGATTTTTATTCCAATGAGTAAAGCGAAAGGTTCAAATAATTATATCTACGAGCTTACAAAGTTCGAAGAGGATAAATGTTTCCATATATGTTATGTTTGCGTTCATTAAGTGTAACATGCAACGGCCGGGTGCGCTTGCGCAACTGAACTTGCACTTGAGGCTGGCGTTTAAATCGCGTGCGTGCGCGCACTTGATTATGATTACCAACCATAACTGTCTCTAATTTATAAATAAACAACTTTAATAAATAGCGTCCGATTTTGATGGGGTGTATGATATTTTCCCATGGTTTATGCGCTGGATTGCATTTTAGTTTGTGGTTTCTGCCCTTTAGCCTCTTTATTTCCTTATGGAGTTAGAACCGGTAGCGTTAATCATTTGTTTGCTTGCAATAGCAAGAGTAGGTACGTAAACTAAACCGTAAAAGAATTTCTACTCTTTGGTTTGAATTGGATCGTTTCGCCTAGACATTTTAAATGAAATGTAAAAGTCTTTATTTGATTAATGATAGAAGAGAGGGAGTTAGTCTAGGAGCGCGATAGTTTCAAATTCATCAACAATATTCCTTGGAGTGTTGATATATATACTTACATATATATTTTTGACTCTTTAAAGATAACGCGATCGGTCAAACAAAGATCACTTGATACGTTCCTTGACAAGAACACTAAAGGTTGCAGTGTCGAAAGAGATTCGTGAGATAATGATACGTAATTGTTGAGAACGGACGGACAGACACAAGGTAACAGTGGAGTGCCTTTTTTGTATTAGTTAGTTGTTTTTTTGTTTTTACCGTTTATAATGGGTGTGAATTCTGTTAGGAACAATATTTTGAGGTAATTGAAATGATTGACGTTTGTCTACAATTGACGAATGTCTTGTCTTTTATTTAATCTTGTGTTTGAAGTGTTTTTAAGACACTAAAGAACTACCGTGTATGTATACTTTGTACATCTTAGGCACCGAATTTGACAGTTGGAAACTGTATTTAATTGTTATCCGGAGATCTCATAGCGCTGTGGTAGATAAATTGCATGACCAGGGATTGTGAGTATCCGTATTCAAATCTTATTGATTAATTAATATCATATCACCCACCTAGATATTGGTGGAAAATTTGACACCTTATATTATGACATCGAGTGACAACTAATAGTACAATCGGGGTTATCATTCGGAACGTTATTTGACAATGAAGTAGTGTAATGTATACGTGATATGTTGGATTGTTATGCAAGAGCCTTCGCGACGAGGTTTTTGATACAGTACCGTCGCTCAATATGAAATCGCGCTGACAGTTATTTTACCGTCCAACCGTCTTGGCTTGAAAGCCTCCTGTCAAAAGGCTCGCTCGGTTAGGGTGAGCGCACCTCGGAGCGCTCCCCATTTTGTCCGGTGGAGCAGTAACGGCCCCAGGGCCAACTGTAAACAGTCACTAACCAAAAAAAAAAAGGCTCGCTCGGTTTTGCAGTAAAGGCCCATTAGCTGGCCAATTGCGCTTCAGTAGTCAGTTGGAAAAAAAATCGTCTTTTTTAGAGTTTTGTACCCATACAGAGACACCGGAGCTTAGACTGTTGTAGTTTCGTCGATCTGTTGCTGATCAGAAACTTTTAAAACGTTATTTAATACTAAGACACTATTTTCACAGTGAGTGTTGCTTATTATGATCGCTACAACAACAAATAAAATATAATATTAGAAATCAGACATACACACAACGCAAATACAATTTTAAGAAGCACCAGTGTCTAAAATAATCAATGTGTTATTCAGGTGTAGACAAAACAGGATCATTTCTTGAGTTCACAATATTTTTGCATTTTATTGACATTAATTCCAAGTAGAATGCGTCATAGTGCGTATTATTATGTATTATTCATTCGATAATACAGTCTCCTTACACAAGTCGCGACAACTTTCCTTAGGTACAAGGTCAGTTGTCTGTCGAGTGATGGGCTACTAGTTTATCGATAATGTACTAGTAATTCCTATATGCATTACTATTCTATTTGCTATTTTTTTAGGATTCTTTTTAATTTAGTAGTTAACTATAACTATATTACGAAATATATTAAACAACAAGTCGATCTTATCTTGACCCACGCAATATTTAGAGACGTTTTGTCATTGCATTTGTATTACTTACTATTTTTTCCATTTTTATGTTTTTGTATTTTTGTTAAAAAAACATAAATAAATTATTATCTTTTAACATCTACAATATTTGCACCGGTTGCCACCCATGCTAACTACGTCACTGTTTGTATATTAGTAAGGATGGAGAGTAAACTCTAATTGTTCCTCTAATTCTATACAGTTTATTAATGTATTAGTCATAATTTTATATGTAAGTATATATTTAAGTAGTTCCTAAATAATTTGTTGTGCCCAAAAAAGTCTATAGTGATACTATCTGTATAACACTTATAGTATGCAAATGAATGATTGTGTAGGTATCTATAAAATAAAGCACATCACTACACACCGGTCAGCAGCTCTGCCTACAGGACGGCGCGCGGCGTGCGCGAGCTACCTTGCCCTATTCTACCCGTTTTAGATGCACTCGGCAAGTTGCTGGCGTAGGAAGCCGTGTCCTAGAACATTTCCGGTTGTCGCAATATGACACCCTTTATCATATAAGTATAACAATGTTTAGAAATCACTATAGGGTGAGCGCACCTCGGAGCGCTCCCCATTCGTCCGGTGAAACCGTAACGAACTGTAAACAGTCACTTTTCGAAAAAAAAAATGAAATCACTATCTTGAGAAGTCTCTTAAAGTTAAAGTTCTTGTTTCATTCCAAAGTCTCTTAAACTAAAGGGAACTAGTCTCAGGAGATACGGGCTACAGGAGGTTTGTCGTTGTGAAGGTCCTTTTAAGAACCCATGTCCAGTAGTAGGTAGACGTCTTTTGGTTGGTAATGATGACAATATTATTGATTAGGTACTACGAACTGCTCTTTTCTTCTCGGTAGACAATGCCTCACGACATTAAATTCGATTTTTGTATGCTAGACTAGAATACACAATAGAAGTATCGATCAAATTTCGTGCAATTAAATATAAATAATTTAATTAATGAATGAGAGATATCGTGACCTTGTTGTAATACCTACATGGAGGAATTGGTTAGAGGACAGAACTGTAGCAGCAAAAGCTTTTAAAAATCGTTTTTTTTTGGATTCGCATCGTATCCAAAAATGTTCACAAAGTAAGATTGACTATTATAAATATAGTGAAACCAGAAGTTGTAAACTTTGAGTTATAACCATTTTTTTACTAGGACAAATATATCTTGTTATTTTATAAAACGGTGCGGATTTGACTTGGCCTGTATCTCCTCGTGCAATCCAATCATTATCGTCCTCTCCCATTTCTTCGTGTATGTATTACAAAACCCTTTGTTTCATGTAGATGCAGGGAAAGATGTGGTAACAGCACCGGGCACGGCCGACCAGCCTTGAGACCTAGGTCCGAGTCTAGATTACTAACACGTAGTGGCTAGCGGCAATTGGCTAGGTAGTACTTTTGATTAGTTATAAGACAAGCGCTAGTATTTAAAAACAGCAACTATATTTGATTATAACTGCTCGAGTTCTATGTAAGGGATTTCTTGCTAATTCGCGTTGTCACGGAAATTTAAAAGAAAAGAAGTTTTGCAGTTTCTCCTGCACTACTCATATTATGATTCCTAGAATGCCGTCAATCATAAAATACCTTATCGAATTATAATAGTTACAAATCAACAGATAGGTAAATGTATTTTTTTCTTAACAATAGAACAACATTTAAAACAATTGGTAGATTCAAAATTATAATTCTATCTGAAAACCCTTTGATTTAATACCTTCTCATTCGAATTATATTCTTAGCACCTCTTCATAGAGTGGAAAATCGTTAAAATCGTTAATTTTGTTAATCTATCCTAGTTAGTTAAACTTATGTTTATATGAAACGGTCAATGTTGTAATATAGCTTAGATAATAAATAAATTATGCGATACCATTATTATATCACGGTGTGGTTTAACCGGCCTGGAAAAGGCATGACAAATATTTATAAAACATCGAATATTGGGGCAAACGAGCTAAGATGGTGACCGTGTAACTGTCGAATTTTATACAATCTAGAACTATTATTCTAACTCTTATTACTATTATTATATATTCGACTAGCTGTCCGCCCCGGCTTCGCACGGATCATCCTTCTTTTATAGCCTATGTCACTCGGGAATAGTGTAGCTTCCCAACAGTGAAAGATTTTTTGAAATCGGTACAGCCGTTCTGGAGCCTATTCAATCCAAACAAACAAACAAACCTTTCCTCTTTATATTATTAGTATAGATTGTACGGTCTCGTGACGACGGCGTCGTGACAAGTTAATTGTGGCGGTTGGTACTAACGGGGGTGGCAACAGCCCCACTTAGGTATATACATAGATTTGTTAGAATTTGTGAACAACCCTATTTATATTTGGTGTTTACTGTCCAGTCACGTGATTTCGATATTTTTGCAAACAAGAGTGTCGGAACACTGTATGTCATAGCGGAGCTATCCTCTGTCATTATACAATATATTTATTAGCTTGTAAAGTTCCTATAACTATTCAAGAGATACTTGGATATTTTGAAAATGAAATAGGCCCTTAGGGATAATAATATTAAAAGGAAGTTGTCCGCCGCTGGACATAGGTTTTCCCCAAGGTCCTCCAAAGCGACATGTACAGACTACTATATGTATATCGATACTTTTTTATATTTTTTGCAAGACATAAAACACAATGAGCCAATCGGCATTAACTTCCCTGTATCCTGTTGAAGTTCTTTAACCTGGTCAATTAATCTTATTAAAAATAAACGACAGACAGCATTGAGAGCATGTGGTCGAAAGCCGTACAAGTAAAGCGCTCCATTTCATTCGCCTTGACATTTCACCAACGAGTGCAGCAGCTGTTCTGTTGCTATGTTATTTCAATATACCTACTGAACATAAAATACCCGTGAATTTAAAATACGTAGTATTTTCCGGGAATTATATAGCCTGAACTATGACATTTTGTACAACGAATATTGTGTTTAACGTTATTGACTAAATAGAAGTAGTGTAAGTCTAGGTTTAAACCTAATACTAGATTTAAGCGTCATATCCTGTACGCGCTGACGTCACATCCTAGTTGCGCGCGCGCCGTAAGGACACTGACTCATTGATAGGGATGCAAACGATACATCGATGTTTTAAAACATCGATATATCGTTCATAAACATCGATGTTAAAACATCGATGTTGAACTACAAGAAAACATCGATACATCGTTCATTAACAACGATGTTTTATGAACGATGTTCACGCCATTCTTCTTTTCCAGTGTTGCGAACTTAGTGGATTTTCCACTAAAACTGGTGGTTTTAACCTCCCATTTCGTGGCGAAATATTGCTTTTAATGGCTGGTGAATTTTTCTAGTGATTTTGTTAAATTTAATTTCAATTAAGTACAAAAAAAAAATCATATATTTTCTTTAATTTTCAAGGGTGTTTACTTTTATTGCGTTTTACTACTTTTCATATCCTAGTACGTTATGGATTTATCATTTAAAGTAACCAATTGTTTGACATTGTCAGTAATTATGATTACCAAAATGAATCTAAATTGATTATCAATATTTTTTATAGGGAAAACCCTTTTTTCTGTATCTCAAGGCTGTATTTGCTGACCCTGCTAGTAATTAAAGAAAACATCGAAAAAACATCGATGTATCGTTCTAGAACGTCGATGTTTTTAACATCGATGTTGGACTTTAAAAAACATCGATGTTACAGTATCGATGTTTTTTATGAACGATGTTGCATCCCTACTCATTGATCTCTAGGTGTGTCCACTCAGGATAATGTATGTGGGAATTAATCTGTGTGAATAATACTTAATGGATCATAAGCGCCACACTCGGACAAGGATATTCTGAAAAGGTTTAAAAATAGATAAATCTTTCGTTCGATTTAAAAAACTCTCAAAAGGAATCTGATAAAAATCAAAAATGATGAAAGCTCGCATTAAAGGAATTGCTGTATAGGTACATACTTCATTTTGCAACAAACGATTTATACAATTTTGTGATACCAAACAACTATGCAACTATACTTTAGGTCCTAAAATAAATCTAAGAGATTGCAGTAACCCTCTAACTGATTTCGAAATTGCTTTTGACGGTCAATTTTTTTCTAAATATGTTTCAATTGCGTTACACTGAAAGCTTCGTAAGCTCACGCACATGTCAACATCGCTTGCACAACTTCAAAGTTAAGATTATCCATTGATTTATCTGTAACAATCGATGGTTGTTATCTACTAATTGTATTATTGGCATTAGATTGCATTTTTTAATTTAACATCGCCATGTTTGGGCTGTTTGACCTTTTGAAATGGCACATTGTATGAGTTGTTGAATGTTCTCGTTTTGATTTTTAGGACATAATAACGTATAGGTAGGTATGGTGATATAGTAGGTATATAGGGTCGCAGGTGGTCTAACGATTAAAATGATCCCGGTTTCAAAAAAGATCGATATCTCCTTGTGATAGTTAACTTGTTGATAGTCTCTTGTGAAAGCCTAATCATATTAGTGAAGGTCATACCAGCCAATAAAAGAGCCTTTAGGGTTTTATAATATGCAACTTCCAGGTCTTCAACATCAAGTATGTTTCCCCCAAAGAAGTGGTGGGATAGCGATTGTATACAAGTATTAGCGGCCCCGGCAGACGTCGTCCTGCCCGTCCGATTGTTTCGTCAAAGATCTGTCAAAGTCTTCTAACTGTCAGTTCTTCATAAGGCTACATATTTTCCCCGTTTTTTACACATTTTCCACTGTCTCTTCGCTCCTATTGGTCGCAGCGTGATGTTATATAGCCTAAAGCCTTCCTCGATAAATGGTCTATCCAACAAAAAAGAATTTTTGAATTCGAACCAGTAATTCCTGAGATTAGCGCGTTCAAACAAACAAACAAATAAACTCTTCAGCTTTATAATATTAGTATAGATTATAGATTAACTCTCTTAATCGTGATGTACAAAATCCAATCCTCTAGGTCCTGGACCTCGAGATTTATTTCATACAATTAACTGTACACATACCATTCAAAATCCAATTATGTTAAAACAATTACGGTTAATTGCCGGTCTACTGGCTAGCCTTACTTATCAAATTACAGCGTATTGTGTGAGGCCTAATTGAAATTATAGGTTGGTATTGTTAGTCTAGCCGAGAGTTGCATGTGTGACTTGATTAATTTTAGAATATTGTAATACCTAGTTATGTTAAGTGGACACAACAACCATCTTTTTCCTTTTTGATCTTTGTCTTTACAGTCATGTCTTCCTTAAAAAAAGTATGTTAGCTAGAATCCGTTGGGATTAAAAAAAAACGTTTAGGTAATTCTACATCAATATAAGCGAAAGCTGACTGACTGATCATCACCGCAGGTCCTAAACTTAAGGATAAGAATCTTAAAATTTTGCACAAGATTCCTTTTATAGCGTAGTGAACCAGTAAGAAAGAATTTTTGTTAATTCACCCTCAAAGAGGGCTGAAACGGTTTCAAAGTTAGTCTAACATAATGCATTAGGTACTTATCGCCGATTTTTTGTATTCGACACTTGAGTGCCCAGACATTAGGTACTAGACTATACCTATCACCTATTATGCCTATTTGGCGCTATAACGGATTTGCTCTACCCTTGACACATATGCGCAAGGGCACACGTTGATTACTACATTAATTTTATATGTACCTAGTTACTACTAGTCACTTTGTTTATTTATTCATTGCGCTATTTCACGGTTATAAATTGTTTAGTTAAGTGGTGCAATTAGGTTACGGTTTGGCGATTTGTAAAGGGTTTAATGGATTAAGAGCAAAATATGCTAATTATTTATATGCGATATGGTATGATTTCACAACAAAATTGTTACGTAGCAAAGCCTTTTGCTCTTCTATTTTACTTTGAGCTTGAAACATACATTACATTAATGTTGGATTGCCTTAAAGCACTAATAGTAGGTATATGATAAACAAGACAGGTTACTTTCATGCACAGCTCAGCATTTTTACGCACAATTTTTTCCTCTTGTGTCTGCATGGTATCGACATAGCGACTAGCAAATCCCGTATAGACACTTTAGAAGTTCCGTTTATGGTTCGCGCTTCTGTTAGCCTAGTGACGTGTCTTGTTCATATACTGCCAATACTTTAAGACCTAAAATATAACTTTTAACAGAGTTCTACCCCTACTTCCTAACGCTAAAACTTTCAAACGCGACTCACCTTCAACCTTTTCATTCTTCCAGATCAAACAGCTCAAGGTCAGAAAAAGCGGCCGACAGACATGACCCTGGCGGAACCGCCCCACACCATGCAGATCGCCCAGATCCTCATCTCGCTGCTGCACGCCTGGGGCCTTGATCCGGACCTCGATAGAGTCTGCGAGTCGAAGCTGGGTCTCCTTAGACCTATGGTAAGCAAAATTTAAATATCTTTAGCAAGTACATTGGTTAAAAGGGACACTTTTACGCGTCAATGTTTTACCAGCGTTTCGAATAAAAATTAATGGTACCTACTACAAGAAGAAGTCATCTTTCTAATAGGATACAAAAATAATATTTTTATGAATAGAGAAAACAATATATTATTATCATAGTAATACAAGTAGGAAAAAGAGAGGTATAACAATATACTTAGGTATAATGGGTTATGCAATCCGTCGTATATAATCTGTGGCTGTTTTTTTTATTCTATTTTCTGTTCTACACAAGTAGGTAACAGATTTTTCTATATTGTAAATCTACACATTCATACATCTTAAATATCGATCATTTTGACATAACCAGCCATTTAGATAATTTTGACATATTAGCCAGTACGGTCACAGCACATTCTATCTCGTAAAATTTCAAAATGCTAACAAGCCAATCTCCCCAGGTGCCGGTGTGCTTCGGCGTGGTCTCCCGCCACGGGCACATGTCCGTCCAGCTGCCGACCCGCCTGAGCGCCGCCACGCTCGGCGCCGCGCCCGAGGACCCACGCCTCCTCACCTCCAATCTCCCCCCGGAACTGCTCAGACAGGAGAAGCTCACCAGGTACTTGGACGAATCGTCAAAACAATCTATATTCTTAACTACCTGGTATATTTAAAATCCAATTATCAGTATTACCTATATTTAAATGGTTTTCATTGCGTAACGAAGCGAATGCCATATTATATGGAGTTGGCATACGAGTACATGTCAACCAAAACTGACCACGTGCAGTTATTTTGCTTTCGTTTCGTTTGGTTGCTATTATCGATTGACTCTGGTTGAGGGGCCCATGACCACTACGACTTTGCTTATGTTATTTGCTTACGAATATGGGAACTGTAAAGTAAGTATTATAAACTTCAGCGAAAAAAACTTTAGTTAAATCCGTTATAGTTTTTTCATTCCAATCTATACTAATATTATAAAGCTGAAGAGTTTGTTTGTTTGTTTGTTTTTTTGTTTGAACGCGCTAATCTCAGGAATTACTGGTTCGAATTCAAAAATTATTTTTTTGTTGGATAGACCATTTATCGAGGAAGTCTTTAGGCTATATAACATTACGCTGCGACCAATATATGCGAAGAAACAGTGGAAAATGTGTAAAAAACGGGGAAAATATGAAGCCTTATGAAGAAGTGACAGAAGACTTTGACAGATCTTTGACGAAACAATCGGACGGGCAGGACGACGTCTGCCGGGCCGCTAGTGTGTAATAACCGCGAAAGTATGCTGAATTAAGTATTATATTATAATGTCTTTTATTTCAGACTGTTTTCCTCGAAGCTCCACTGGGAGTTGAGCACGACACTCACCACCAACCACCTGCTGTCCATCGTGGCGCTCGCCTACACGCTGATGTCCATGAGCAACGCCTCCTTCATACCGGAGCAAGAGATCAATAGGAGGATGCACAGGTATTATGGATGTTATGTGACCTAGGACACCTAGATAATCTAGACTTGACTTTCTAAAATACTTATAATCTACTAGCAAACCTGGTAAACATTCTGCCACTTCCCTAAGGTGACACTGCCTTAGGTGATCCTAGAGGTATGAAATATAATGTACGACCTATACCTACCAAATGTACAAACAAAATTTGATATGATTTTTTAAGTTCGAACGGTTACATAAGATTTTTAAATATTATATTTCCACTCAGTCGCTCCCTTATAGATAATCAGTTGGTTTGGATAGTTTCAAGATTTTTAATTTTCATACTTATTCGGTTACATCGCACAGACGTAGATTTGGCCGATCTAGGCGGCCAATATTATTTATGCATCTTATCATCCCTAAAATGGGGTAAATCGGAAAAAATATTCATTTTCACTAAAATTAATTTAATTCGGAATAAAAATTAATCGGAATTTCGATAAAATCGAATTTATTACAAAAAAAAACTCTGAAATAAAAGAAAAAAAAATCTCTAAAAAACTAAAATTTAATTAATACATATTCTATCAATGATATAACATAAAACAATAATAATAAAGTGTAAAAATATGTACTAAATAAATAAAAACCAAAAATAAATTATGAAAGTCCACTGTCTTTTTTAAGCAAATCCTGGATCGTATTTGAGAATTTTTGGAAGTCCTCATACTTCAAATATACTGACGTGCGCAACAGTCTTAGTAACAAATGACTAGGTTGCACTCTTATCACGAAAACTTTCTTGCAAAATTTAGACGGTATGAGAAATTTCGGGCTTCTGCAATGTCTTTTGACAGTTGGCAAATTATGCCTAAAGGCTTTCTTTATAGTTTTAGCACCATAGATCATAATTTTGAGCCATGCTGGAGTCATGGGGTGCTCCCATACCTTCAACATGCTGTGTTTCCGTACTCTAGGCATATTCGTCATATTTCTCTACATACATTTTATGTCCACTTGAAATTGCTTACAAAACCACTTTTAATAAGTAAATTAGTTAATTTCAGATGCAAATTCAGTGTTTTGGATAATCGGAGACGCCTACTACCATCGCATTATTGGTGTTACCAAAGTGGGATTTAGGCTCGTATATCAATAGGCCAGTTTCTGCCCGAAATTATTCATGGATTTCCATTTTTTTTAGTTTTTCTAACTCTTTCTACTTTTGGTTTATAGGCTAGATATATATATGCTTTGAAAAAGCCGTATTCTTGCATGTATCACTGTAATCCCAAACTCTAGGGCATCAGAACCTATAGCATTGCAATTTTTCCTATTTTTCACGTAAACATGGGAAATTTTGATCTTGCATATTTTTAAACCAATATTTATGAGTTACCACTTTAAATGCAGACGTTCTGGATGATTCTGTAGAAAAAAAACGACTTATTACCCACGTAGAAAAAAAATCACATTTTTAGTAGATAATTCAGTTTAGACTTCAAAGTACTTTTTTTTTGCACTGGGCAGGTCTCGGCAGAAACTATTCTATAATAAATAATGCTGAATATATACTTACACAAATAAAATAAAAATGAAAGCAGAGAAATACTGAGAAACATTTCAAATTAGCTTTTCAATTCCAAAATCACCAATAATTTTCTTAAAAAATACTTGTTACATTTGAGCCCTATTTTAGGACAATAAACCAATAAAAAATACATTAAATTTATATTAGTTTGAAAGATACTTTCCTGTATAATAAGAATCCATCATTTTTTCTTATATTAAAGACGTTAAAATATATTTTTTTAACCTTTTTAACACAAGTAAATTCAAGGCACCGAGAACTGATACGTAAACTTCGAGTGATGACCTAATTTCGATTATCTGTATCTCAGCACTAACATTATCAAACGAGGTAAAAAGGCTGGGGGTAGGTGCCCAGGAATGTCTATTAGATAATGTAATATAAAGCATATTAGTATGTTGATTTTTAAGATTTAGACTTATGGCCGCCTAGAATGGCAATATCTACGTCTGTGCGTCGCTTAGGCACGTCCGCGTCTCAAACACTCAGTTCACCCGTATATATCAAAATTCCGCTCGTTACCAGACCGTCGACCCGCAGCTCGCAGTCGTGGGTGGGCGACGAGGAGCGCGCGGAGCAGCTGGCGGCGCAGCAGGCGCACATCAAGCAGGGCTGGTCGCTGCTCGCCACGCTGCACTGCGTGCTGCTGCCGGACAAAGTTGTCGCCGCAGGTTAGACAACCTTAGCAGAATCTGTGGGTATAATCCAGTCGTCGCCGCAGGTTAGACAAACTTAGCATAATCTGTGGATATAATTCAGTAGTCGCCGCAGGTTAGACAAACTTAGCATAATCTGTGGGTAACTGGGTATAATCCAAGTCGTCGCCGCAGTGTAGACAAACTTAGCATAATCTGTATAATCCACAAATTATAAAAAGCTTTGCATCACGCGAGGAACATAATAACTAATGCTTTTTAGCAGAAGTAATTGCTGCTAACAATCTGTCATGAGATACAGACTTATGTCATCAACCGTAAAAGTCAGTAAAAATTTTCACAGATTATGTGTTTCCGTTGTTGCCGCTATTTATAACATTAAATGCTAAAACACAGAATAAAATTAATATTAACGGGGGCTCCCATACAACAGACGTGTTTTTTAAGTCATTTTTATAGATAATGGTACGGTACCCATCCATTGGTCGATTATTTATTTTTATTATCTATACTTTTTAATATTATAAATGCGAAAGTAACTCTATCTGTCTGTCTGTCTGTTACGCTTTCACGATAAAACTACTGGACCGATTTCAATGAAATTTGGTACAAAGAAAGTCTGGAGCCTGAGAAAGGACATAGGCTACTTTTTAACCGACTGCAAAAAAGGAGGAGTTCCACGCGGACGAAGTCGCGGGCAGAAGCTAGTATACTATAACCTGTGTAACCCACAGATTAGAAAGAGAAGATTGACATCACGCGAGAAAGCATGTCACTGTACTATTGAGTGAAAGAGCGGCCATAACTAATGCTTTTTCGCAGATGTAATTGCTGCTAACAATCTGTCATGAGATACAGACTTATGTCATCGACCGTAAAAGTCAGTAAAAATTTTCCACAGATTTTGTGTTCCCGTTGTTGCCGCTATTTATAACACCAAATGCTAAAACACGGAATAAAATTAATATTAAAGGGGCTCCCATACAACAAACGTGTTTTTTAAGTAATTTTTATAGATAACTAGCTTCTGCCCGCGACTTCGTCCGCGGGGAACTCCTTTTTTTGCAGTCGATTAAAAAGTAACTTATGTCCTTTCCCAGGCTCCAAACTTTCTTTGTACCAAATTTCATTTAAATCGGTCCAGTAGTTTTAGCGTGAAAGCGTAACAGACAGACATAGTTACTTTCGCATTTATAATATTAGTAGGGATGGTACGGTACCCATTTATTGGTCGATTATTTATTTTTATTATAATAAAATATAGACACATAATAATCACAGATTCTGTGTTATCAGGTGCGAAGAGCTTCAAGCGTCCCCAGGTGGAGATGCTGGCGCGCAGGTGGCAGCACCACTGCCTGGAGGTGCGCGAAGCTGCGCAGGCGCTGCTGCTGGCTGAGCTGGGCAGGTCTGTTTAACAATCACTAGCGACCCGCCCCGGCTTCACACGTGCTGTAAACTTGCCTCTTGAATCACTCTGTCTATTAAAAAAAGCCGCTTCGAAAGCCGTTGCGTAGTTTTAAATATTTAAGCATACATAGGGACGGACAGACGGCGACTTATTAAAGTAAAGCTAGGATTTTGTTAAGCGGGGGGCAGGCGTAAACATCTAAGAATATATTTAAGGTAATTTCGACACTGGCAAGGGAATCAAAACCTACAGAGATCTTCTTGTACCTCGTTACTCCCATGGTCACTGTTGGAACACGTATCTGTTTCAGGCTGGGCCCCAAGGGCCGCAAGGCGCTGGTGGACAACTGGGCGCAGTACCTGCCTCTCTACACGCACACGGAGAGCATCAACCCGCACGCGGCGCCCAAGGAACCCGCCGAGAAGGTCGCTAAAGCTGTAAGACACACGTACACACTTTCAATCATATATCGAAATTGTTAATTTTGTCTTATTTTACTACCATCTCACACCCGCCTACAATTCTACTCTGTACATTACATAATGTATTTTAGAACATGTTAGCAATACATATATCGCACACCTAGATCTGAAGGGAGCTAACTCAAAAATCAGAAGATTTAAATTAAACACACGCTAAAAAAAAGGGTCCGATTCCTTACAACAATTTCGCCTTTCCCGAAAAAGTTACTTTTTTTGAGTTAGCTCCCTTTATATCTAGGGGTGCGATATATTGACTTAACCTATATTTTCACCACTATTTAACTTGTGTAATTACTTAATCTTAACGTTCCAATAATTTAAATGTACGCAAATTTAATCCGTTAATCGTTGTATGCCTTAAACGGAAGCATCAAATCCTAGAAAGTATCCAAATTATTTTTAATTATTGAAATGAGACAACTATGAAGTATGAACCGAAATAGTGTAACGCTAAAGTCAGCTCACGAATTAAGTTTTCAACGTCAGCAGATACGATACGCGATAATTTCTAATGCCAAAGGCTCTAGTGCTAAACGCGCGTTAGTTAGTTTGAGTAAATTTTTTATAATTGTTTCTTTGCAATGTGTCATGATCACGAGGGCATCAGAAATTATAATTATTATTTAATTTCATTAGCAAGAGGAGGAGTTCGAAGAGGAGGAGGAGGAGATAGTCCGCAAGCCGTCCTCGCTCGCCGAATTGAAGCGCAAGCAGACGACGGCGGTAGTGCTGTTAGGCGTCATTGGCGCTGAGTTCGGCCAGGACATCACTAGCGAAGGTACGTCTTCACTGATGCAGTTTTTTTTATGATACTGAAGCGCAGTTGGCCAGCTAATGGGCCTTCACTGCAAAACCGGACGGGTGGCGAGACTCCTGAGAGGAGGCTTTCAAGCCTAGATTGGGTTTAGGGTACTAATGCAGACCAACCTTCTAGGAGCCGCTTGGCCAATCGGCGCGAGCTTTTTTTTATTTAGTTCTTGGCCCCTTCTACCCCCTCTCAGCACTAAGAAAAGAAGGCGATGTTACCCACCCCCTCTTTTAATAGTCTTACGCAATAAATGAGTGAGTGCCCATTACGGTGTGATACGTGGCTGTCTGCTATACTTGTATTTATTCTTTGTGATATCTGTTTTTTTTTATCTTAAAAATTTTTCATTTCGCCATTATTTTTATCCAACAGCTTTGTTTAGCTTCTGTTGTCACAGTAGTACATAATGTACAAACTAAAAATAAAAATTTCAGATTTCATAATTTGAGTATTTAGACAGAGGTTGCCAGCAATAAATAATTATTCAACTGCTATGTACGGTGAACTGTGAAAAATATATATTTGCTGTCACGCGAATTTTACTTATTTTCGTCTACCGTCCTGCTAGTACCTGTTATTTATTATTACTAATTAATTTTGTATACTTATGCATTTATTTCAGTTTGAAGTCTCTAGTAAGCTATTAATCACTTTTGTATTAATACAAAAAGATCGCTATTAAAATCGTTACTAAGTATTTTAGTAAATCCACACAATAAGTGCTACTGTAATATGTATTGATCAAATAGTCGTTACTAGAGACTTTCTCTCTATCGATGTATTTTTTGTTACTAGCGCTTCGTCTCTCATTATGCTATTTTTTTATGAATTGTGCTTATTTTCCGTTTCACTCGTTTAGGTGCCGCCGGCAATAAGAGGAGGAAGGACGGCGATAGTCGCAAGAGTTCGGTCGTCGAAGGTGAGAGTGTAGACGATTTGGTGGTGACGCCATCGTAGCACAATACCATATTACAGCACATAACACTATAATCTATTTTATATTTATCACTTTAACAAACAATATGAAACTGTATAGAGTGAAAAAAAATCACGAGACATCTGGGGACATACAGATTAAAAATTAATAGATTTTTTATGTTATGACAATTTTATTTGTTTTTTTTTTATACTTGTGGACTTACATAAAATAACATATTGTATAAACAACATTTGACAAAATATAGGAAATTATTAGCTAGGTAAGTACGTAGTTAAAAAACTGAAGCAAATTTTTATGAAGATTACCCTATATGTATTTTAATGTTTTCAATGTATTCTCCCTTAAAATAGACGTGGAAATTTTACATGAGAATGTTTTTTTTTACACAATAAGTACCTATGTAATAATTAGGTGCTTACATACCTACTTTTGACAATAAAAAGTTTATTAATAGTAGCTAGGTATATAAATTATATTCATAATCTTTACAGGTGCATGATTTCTTAGTTGTTAATCTATAATATATTTACTTTAGCATTAAGACAATTGTCAGCTCAGTCGTGCTAAGATTATGGAATCTGTAAAGGCTCAAGATCAGCCAATACGCGAGTTAAATCCGTTAAAGTTGTTTCATTACAATATATCGCACCTTCGGTGATACAAGGGCACAATTACACTTTTTTTTTTAATTTTACAGACATTTTAAGATTGTTTTAGCGTTTTGGAACATTTCTGTATACTTAACTCATTTTTGGATTTTTTGACAATAATAATTGTGCCCTTATGTGTGTGTGTTTTATTCGAAGGGTTCACCCTGAGCGCGTCGAACAACCTCGCCCGGCTGACGGCGCTCGCGCTGACGCACCTGCTGCTGTCGCCGCCGTGCGCGCGGCTGCCGGCGCACACGCCGCTGCGCCGCGCCGCCGTCGACCTGCTCGGCCGCGGCTTCTCCGTCTGGGAGCCCTATCTGGACGTCAGCCATGTGCTGCTAGGTATGATGTGTTTGTGATTAACAAAAAATATCACTCATATATCGCACACCTAGATCTAAAGCAGGGTTTCTTAACCTTTTTGCAGTCACGGACCACTTTTACAATTTAAACTATACCACGGACCCCACCCATAAATATTTTTGGAAATAAAAAAAATATATGTTACGATATGTTCTGTACTAATAAATATGCTTAGACTGACTGACCTACTGCGGACCCCTGACATACAAGCTACGGACCCCTAAGGGGTCCATGGACCCCACGTTAAGAAACCCTGATCTAAAGGGATCAAACTCAAAAACCGGAAGATTTGAGTTATGCACACCATCTGATTCCAGCAAAACCCACCTACATTAAAACTGATTTCAGCTAATATAACTCTGCTAGCTTTATTATAAAAAGTATAAATTTATACAGAAAACTCATGCGTGCATATGGACATATTAATCAGTTTCTCGCCTCTCCTGAAACAGTACCTTTTTTGAGTTAGCTCTCTTTAGGTGTGCGATTATGCTTTAGTTTTCTTAAATTCTATCAAGTTTTATGAAATGAAATGAAATAACTTTATTCACTTGAAATGTGATAACATAAAGATCTTATGAGTTAATAACATAGTACAGCACATCTCGCCACCAATAGTGGCATGCAAATTTATTTTGTACAAGTTTACCAAAATGTTTGATTTTAGTTTAGTTATGTAAGTTTTTCTACACTAATATAATAAAGAGGAAAGATTTGTTTGTTTGGAATGAATAGGCTCAAAAACGGCTGGACTGATTTCAATTTTTTTTCTCAGGTCTCCTGGAGATGTGTTCTGACGCGGACAAGCTGGTGCCGTCGATGTCGTATGGTCTGCCGCTGACGGCGCAGGCCGACTCGTGCCGCACCGCGCGCCACGCGCTCACGCTCATCGCCACCGCCAGGTGACCGCGTCACAGATGACCCGAAAATTAGACAACTATTCGATACTAGATCCAGCCCACGCCTTCGCGACTTTATTTTCGCGTGGAACTCCTCGCGACTTTGTCCGCGTGGACGTTTTTGCAGTCGGTTAAAAAGTAGCCTATGTCCTTTCTCGGGCTCACGACTTTCTTTGTGCTAAATTTAATTTAAATCTGTTCAGTAGTTTTAGCGTGAAAGCGTAACAGACAGACAGAGTTACTTTTACATTTATAATATTAGTAGGGATTAACATAACGCGTATGGCCTGATACCAAATCATGAAAAAATGACACGTCATACTTAACGTGACTATTTATTTCCGACTCAAAACGGGACATTTAGTTTTATGGTTTATTTAGTTCAATTAACAAGTAGTTAATGAACGAAAGCAATTTTTGAAAAACGACGAGGTGTTATAAGATTGACTCGTCTGTGTGAGTGTGTTCTCCCGAACGGATGAATAAATTTCCGTTTTTAGTTATGTCTCATGAAAATCGGTCAATCCCTACTAATATTATAAATGCGAAAGTAACTCTGTCTGTCTGTCTGTCTGTTACGCTTTCACGTTAAAACTACTGGACCGATTTAAATGAAATTTGGTATAAAGAAAGTCTGGAGCCTGAGAAAGGACATAGGCGACTTTTTAACCGACAGCAAAAAAGGAGGAGTTTCACGCGGACGAAGTCGCGGGCAGAAGCTAGTAATCAAATACATAATCAATTTTGCGTCCGGGGATTATTCCGGGGACACCGGCATCGAAACGGGACGTGTGGTTGGTCATACTAATCAAGATTATAACATGTGTTGCAGGCCGGCGGCGTTCATAACGACTATGGCGCGCGAGGTGGCGCGGTGCGCGGCGGCGGCGGCCGGGGGGCAGCCCTCGCCGGCGTACCACGCGCTGCAGCGCGGCCGCGCGGAGGTGCTGCGCGGCATCGAGCTGCTGATCGACCGGCTGCACCACGAGGTCGCCGAGCTGCTCGTCGAGGTAATCAATACATCGCACACCTAGATCTAAAGAGAGCTAACTCAAAAAAGGTAGTTTTTCAGGAGAGACGACAAACTGATCAATATGTCCATATGCACGCATGAGTTTTCTATATAAATTTATACTTTTTATAATGAAGCTAGCAGAGTTATATTAGCTGAAATCAGTTTTAGTGTAGGTGGGTTTTGCTGGAATCCGATGGTGTGCATAACTCAAATCTTCCGGTTTTTTAATTAGATCCCTTTAGATCTAGGTGTGCGACATGATAATATACGATGCTATTACACACTCTTCCATATGAAACTCTCGCCAAAATAATATAATATGTAAATAATCACTTTCTTGACAATGATCCAGCTTTGTAGTCAGAGGGGTCATACAGTTAAGTTCTATTTAAAAGATTCTAGTTTGATCAAAAGCAATAAGTTTAGAAAAATATTTCCTGCTATGCCATGGGGGTCTGACTTGAGATTTTTCATTACCCCCGTGACAACCCACACTGCTATTTGAAATATAATAATATCATTAAAAACATTCCAAAAAAGATTGTAATTCTTACAGTAGGTACACGTCACTGCTTTGATAGAATACTGATCGGAGCATAGAGACAAACCCTGAAAAAAGTTTAAAAATGAAGTTTGATCACAAACATCTGAAAATCGACCTTGTGCGAGTCGAGTGAACAATATATTTTTTTTAATTTAATTTAACCTTTGGCCTTACGAATGGAATTGATCATTGGAAGAAATCAGACTGCCTTTCGTTAAAAAAATCAAAGTTCGAACCAACTTTTTTGTATGTTTTTTTTTATTTCGATAAAATTGATGTTTAAAAAATCAATATAAATAAGTGTGTAGTATCTAACCATGTGTATGTGTGTGTGTCAGGTGATGGACATAATCCTGCACTGCGTGGACCAGTCGCACCTGAAGAGCAAGGGCCTGAGCGAGGTGTTCCCGGCCATCTGCCGGTACAACCAGGTCTCGCACTGCGCCGCCACCAGGAGGATCGCCGGTAACATACACCTACCTACTCTTTTTTTTCTGTAGGACTGTTTACAGTTGGCCCTGGGGCCGTTGCTGCTCCACCGGATAAAATGGAGAGCGCTTCGAGGTGCGCTCACCCTAACCTACCTACTCATTATCATTTTACTTTATAGTGACTTTTACGTTGTGATTTTACGGGTGTTTGACAGGTAGGTTCACGGGGATAACGGCGGTAGGCGACGGATAACCCGACTCTCGGGGAGGGGAACGGGGTGAAATGGTCCCACGACCACGGCTTCACGCTCGTGTGATCAACTAGAAATAATAATACGAGCATTTCAAAAGTCGCACTCAATGCGCCTGTTTCTATCAGTTAAACTATGACAGAGTGCATGTGTGGGCGCAAATAAATATAACACAAATATCTAAACACTATACATATGTATATTGTTGATCAACCTCTTTTGTAGTTTTATACTTTTTTATCCTTTTATGAGTTTAGAACTGTTCTGTATTTGTCTTTTGTTTTATGTTCCAATTTATAGCGCCAGTTTTTAGTTGGTAATTAACAGTGAAAGAAACCACTCGCTTTGTTTTAAATGTTTATAGTTAGTTTACAGTCCACATATATATATCATGGTTTGAAATATCAACTTTTTTTTAAAATCTAATTTCAGTTCAAAGTCAACGTTTCGCTTATTTTCATTTGATCGAATATTCTTCAGAGGTAGCAGTAACTCTAGTTAGGACATAAGGGTAACGGACCTAAAAAGCATAAGAATAATATAAATGTATTGTCGTGTTCCCAGTGGGCAGCCACACGGGCCAGCTGGCGATGTACGAGCTGCGCGCGGGGCGGTGCCAGTCGCTCGCGGCGCACAGCGGGCCCGTCACCGCGTGCGCGTTCAGCCCGGACGGACGCTACCTCGTCTCGTACGCCACCGCCGACAACCGGCTCTCCTTCTGGCAGAGCACCGCCGGTATCACATGCTACTTACTCATACAAATATACATCACACACATGCACACATACAACGTGTGGGATCGAAAAGGAAATCAGCCAAATAATTCAAGTTTTTATTTTCGAAATCAACACTATGTTGGGTGGATCTTCGAGCGTTTGAGACGCCGTCATTGTCCTCTACATATATATTTAAGAACAGAGTCAATAAGTAACAAAAATTTGAGTGATATTATCCCCCGGTACTGTTACAAATACAATATCAATCGATACTTAATAATATTATTTGCAAACATTATAGATATAGATGTAGAGGACAATGACGGCGTCCCAAACGCTCGAAGATTCACCCTGTTACGCCGTCTTTCGCTAGGTATCGTCTCTGTGGTCATCCCTCCACTCTCAGTCACACTCTACAACACATACTCGTACTCGTACAATCATCCATACCTATCATCTTACATACCTACATGTGGGATCGAAAAGGAAACCCGCCAAATTCTCCAAGTTTTTTTATATTTTTCAAAATCAAAGTTACACCGTCGTCCGCTAGGTATCCTCTAAAAAAAAATCGTTCCCTCACTCTCACTCTCTCACTCTTTCAGTCACTCTCTACAACATTCATTCCGTTCGTACAATCAATCATCCATACCTGTCATCCTACATACATAATAGGGATGACTACTGGATAAAGAAAAACAAAATTCTATTTAGTCCGTCAGTTAGATTATTAAAAATTATTGGACACGTATTTTTTTTTCTCAAACAAACAATTCTAAAGATAAATGATTCTGAAGTTTAGGGGGGGGCTCGTGACGTCACGATATGGTACAATTTATACGGTGACGTCACTAAGCCCCCACTCCCGAACTTTGGAAGTGCTTATCTTCGGCATTTATAGCCTATGACACTCACGGATAGTGTAGCTTCCCAACAGTGAAAGAAATTTTCAAATCGGTCCATTTGTTTTGGAGCCTATTCAATCTAATCAAACATTTCCTCTTTATTATTTTTATATACTTACATAAGTTCAAATTTTATAAATTGACATAAAAAAAAAAAACACTTTCCGCTGGTTGTTACTTCTCAGCAATAATTGTCTTTCCGAAGTGCTAATAGATTAATGTGACATATAAAATAACTTTTATAAGGTATTTTTACATATAAATGATTTGATTCGTTACGAAATGTTTCTCCAGGTATGTTCGGTCTGGGCGCGGCGCAGACGCGGTGCGTGAAGTGCTACAGCACGGCGCCCATGGCGGACGTGGCGCGGCTCAACCCGGCGCGGCTGGCGCGGCTCGTCTGGACCAACGCGCGCACCGTCACGCTCATGCTGGCCGACGGCTCCGAGACGAGGTTCAACGTATAAACTGACGCCGAGAGGTGAACCTAGCTTGGAGAGTTTTCACTGTCACTGGTACTGCTTTATCGCGGTTTTTATTTCGTATGATCTTGTGCATTTGGTCCAAGGAACATCCTTAAACTTTTGCTAGCGACAAATCTTACCATACCTAGATCTTACTGGAACATATAGAGATATATTTATTTCAGTGCAGTCGATAATTTGCACGATTTATTATTTGTAGAAGGTATGTAATATCCGTTAGACGTTCCTTTAAATATTTTATTTCGAAATTCTAAGTATTTTTAAGTTTTAAGTTCCATTAATCAACTACCTATGTTATGTATGTAATAACCCCATCTAGATGTAAATAAATGTGTAATCAATAATTATTTACTTCTAAAAGTATTAATGATTGTTAATTTTGTAAAATATTATTTGATTTAATTATTATATAATTGTAATCGCAAATGTTATAACTTATACTTATAATTTATTTAATAAAAAAGGATAGGCTCGTAGTTCAATCACTTACTTGGCTTGCAGTATTGAAAATTAAAATACAAGCGTTAATATAATAAAATAGGTACCTAATACGAAATTATTTATTCTCTATGCAACTATTTAATTGTGATATTTCCTACACTATTGATGGATTCTTGTTGGCATTTATGTTATTTAAAAAAATTGGTGTTAAAAATTGAAATTATGACGAAAATAAAATTGTTATTGTAATAAATCTTTTATTTCACATACCTACCATGCTTTATGAAGAAACTTGCCTTATATATTTACTTATTAGAATAAAACAACTGCAACCATAAGGTTACCAAGGTAGGGCAAGGAGTCTCTCTGACCCGAACCTAACAAATAAGCAAAATTAATATAATGACAATATCAAATATTTATTTGAGTAATTTAAAAATTATCGAACGATAGGACGCTGCCCCACAAACTCTGTTCTCTCATGATCGTAACGGATGTAGCCAACGCGTTATTTGATAATATATGTAGCATGTAAGAGAGATAATGATAGGTATTGTTCCTTGTATTCACTATCTATTTATCCTCTATATTTGTTTTTTACATGTAAACCATGAACAAAATTACATGAAAGACAGATATTTTTATTCATCGCAAGTGAATCCTTTCAAATCGTTTTATTTTTAGGGTTCCATACCACAAAAGAAAAAACGGAACCCTTATAGGGTCACTTCATACGTCGTATAGCACAGATAAAGGAAAAAGTCAATAATTCAAAACCTAAGCAGTATTTCCCATAAACTTCAGATTCTTGGAAATTGGTAGGTAGCAACGTTTTGCAGTACAGATAAAGGAAAAATAATGAAAACCATGTTTTTTTAGTCACATTATATAATTTGCAATAAAAATACCTACCTACTATAATTTTTATTTATGGCTATCCTTACCTACATGTTTGTGTAAAATAAAAACTGTCAAGTGCGAGTAGGACTCGAGCACCGAGGGTTCTGATGTGCGAGTCCGCCTCGCACTTGACCATTTTTTTTTCATATAGATATCAAACTAAAAAATACACAACCTCTTTTTTTTTTCTTAAAACCTACAGGAGCATAAAAAATAAGGCGCATCAGCGACCGTAGAATGTACACTCTAATCGATGGGATCACATTACTAATTGGAATGACTATAACGGAATTAAATTCTTTATAATTCTGTTATTCCAAAATACGACATTTATTTATAACAAAAACTTTTATATACAAAAAACTGTCTTAACCGTAAAAGCATCAAACATTATTTATAACGGATGTAACTCGTGTATTTTATTTTATTTGCTGACGTTTCGAAAATTTACAGTTGCCATATTAGAGCGAGTTAAATCCGCTATAGCTGAATAATTACAATCAATCAGAAATTATAATTATGCTAAACAGTTTACATAATATGGAAGAGAGATCCCATCTCATTTCCAAGGGCGGGTCCAGCTAGTAATCAAATCAAAATCTATTCAAAAGATTGTAATTTCATTAAAAGCAATAAGGTTAGAAAAACATTTACTGCTATCCCAGGGCCCAGGGTTCATGTCCCCCATGCCTCCCCTCATCCCCTGGATCCACCCTAGCACACTTATCAAACTATATTTTAATTGTTAATATAAACAATAGACTTTTTTTAATATGGAATGCTCTCCGTGGCACAAATTAAAGTAACGTTAAAATAAATTGTATGAAAATATACTCTCTAACCTAACCTCGCAGGTTTATTCACTTAGTTTTAGTTACTATTCTAATTCTAAAGGACGGTCGCCGATCACAGCGAAAAACGGACGTTGCCCTTTTTACTATTTGTCTCTGTCGCATGCGCGTAGTAATAGTGCCTTCACGCCCGCACAGTAATCTTGAAGGTTACTGTGCGTGCTCGGCGTTCGTCCTTTAAGAAAACCATGCCAATAGCATTCTCTTACGAATAAAAAAATGAGTACTGATATTATGTAACCACAAATTTAAATAACATCCATTTAACGTATCACATTCAGCATATAAATGGCACATAGGTATATTCAAGGGCGGAAATTCAAGCCTTCCTACTTTAGTCAGGGTTTTGTAGAGGATTGTGTGTTTCACAGGTTCCGCCCCACCTACAAACTAGAATCTTATATTTAATTTGTTTACTTTTATCTAGGTATTTAAATATTATTTAAATGTTGGTGATTCATCCTTATTACCTTTAAGGTATTAATAAATTCTTTCATCGCTTAATAAAGATTAATCAGCCATTAGAACAAAGCTTAGTTTATAGTACGGTTTTACATACTTCTTTTATACTAGTATTCAGAACCATTTCCGAGAATTCGCGGTTTAGCAAACTTTATTATTTATTGGCAGAAGAAAAAATGTATTATAAAGCTCATTATTATGCAGTTATTTTACATTGGTTACCTCGCTATACCGCTCGTCATACCTACCGCTCACCATTTTGACTAGTCAACAAAACATCAGTTAAGTGACCACTAAGAAGTGATTATTAGAAGTTTACCCAAAAGGGTAAAACGGGAATAGAAGGTTTGTATGAAACTTTGTATAATTATTATACAATTTAAATAATTAATTCAACCTCAATTGCAGTCGAAAGCTTGTATGAACATTTTTGTTATTCAATGTGTATAAGAAAAGTTAGCATCATCGCAGAAGTCATCATCACTGTCTGATTCGACTTTATGGTATTTTTTTACAATTTCCGCCATTAAATTTTCCGACGTATTGACCTCTTCATCAGATGAAGTGTCTATAGAGTCCACGTCATAGACAATCCATTTCATTATACCGCTCTCCTTGGTCAACGTCAACCAATTCCTTTTCATTAATTTTGTCAATTTTATTAAAATGTACTGGCCTTTGTATGAGTGAGTACATTTACTTTTATCTAATACTCCGTATAACTCCAACTCAAATGCGTAAAACGTATCATTGACCGTCGAGGAGAATTTAATAGTCCTATCTAAAACAGTGACTTCATAATCTTCCGCACCTATTAACATGACTTTTATAGAAACTGACGTTTTATTCTGTCGCCAAAGCAGTTTTGGTTTTCGCCCTTCATCAGTGATTACTTGTTTGTCCACTATTTCAGTGTTACTCATCTCGGCTGTCGATAAATCATCGGAATCTAATGACTTTTCTTTTGGAGGAGGCGATAACATTTCGTATTCACTCAATCGAGACCCATTGGTCTCTATTTTGATAATACTGACATCTGAATCTGAATCCACTTTCGAAGCAGGCAAAACTCTAGGCAAATCGGCAACAAAATTATTCGTAACCGGTTTGCCAGCCTCAGGTTTAAGCATACTTACAAAGTCATCGTTCAAATTGACACTCCACTTATCGCTGTCCGAGTCGTCATCATCCACCAGCGGCACTGATCTAATGAGCTGTTTAGGAAGTACTTCATTAAGGCACGGACTTTCTCTTTCTATATCCGGTTTTTCCCAATCATCAACAACCTGTTTGACAAAATCCAGTTTATCTAAAAGTCCAATTTCGTCTTTATCTTCTTGTGCCAAGTTGAGATCAATTAAAGAATAGTTGTATATTATATCATTTTCACCATTCGTGTCAATTAAAGCGACTGCGTATTTTTGACCATCAGTAAACTCTGCTTTGTCTACTGAAAAATATTGGACATATAAATTTTTCAAATTGACTCCGTCTAAGCACTGATCACATAGCCAGTTGGTACTAAACTCAGTCCATTCTTCTCCGAATGGTTTTATGCCAACTAAACGGCATTCGATAGCTTGAAACGGAATATAAGTAATTAAATGTTCGGGAATTGGCAGTAAATGCTTCATGGGAATGTCTCGCCAGTCACCGTTGTCTACGAAAAAGCATTTGAATTTATTTTCATCAATTATGCTGTCTATTCTTGCTCTTTCATAGCATTGATCATCCGGAAATAGAGCTAAAACTATGTCGTGTACTTCAACTTTCTGCAATGGTTTAGGATCACCTTCAACATACTTATTGATGTCATTTACTAGTGTTGTCATCGTTTCTTCAAACTTCGTAAGTCGAATAAAAAAGCAACCTGGATTTACCGCGGAGGTGAAGTACACTAGCGACAAATCATCACGTCCTAAATGTGCCCACTGGATCTTTGGTTTGCTTTTAATTACTTTTGCAACTTCCAGTTCTAAGAGATCAGATGTGGTTTCATCTGTGTTAGTATTATCGTCTGAATCTAGTTGAGGATACAAACAAGCTTTCAGCTTGGAAATATGGTCTGGGAAAGGTTCCGAATGAGGCTCCAAAATCTCTTTGAAGTTATGTTTCACGACCACTTCGTTAAGAGAAGTGAGATCCTGACAAGCATCGATATTATCGACAAAAACGCAGTTTCCAACAGTAAAGACCACTTTTCCTCTCATGTACAGATCATCATCTTTGTCAATATCCTTTTTCAGTTGATGTTTGGCGAGATCAGAGAACGTTACGTCTTTGTCTTTTGGCATTATTCCTGCCAATCTAACTTGAACGACATGAGTTTCGACGTCCTTGAATTCTTTTGGCAGATGATAGAGGTATATATCTCTTGTTGTCTCGAATCTCTCCTCGTCGATAAACTTAATGAGCACGTGGTTGGGATTGCCAGTCTTGTATTTATTTATGATTTTGACGACAATACACCTAACAAAAAAGTTTTGTTTTATGGAAACGGCGCAAACATCTCCAAGTTTTGGCACACCATGGAGCATTTTGTTAGAATCCTGACTAAAATAGTAGCCCATGTTAATTGACAATTTACTGTATGTTTGTGGGTACTTTTTAGTTTCTCCTTTTTGAATATTTGTCAAAAGACGCGCAGAGTATAACACAGCGGAGTGATAGTGCAATATTTTAAATGTAATTATACCATTAACTGGCATCCAATCTTCTGGTTTATCTGCCTCCTTGTCGCTGGTATGCCTGACTTTGCAGTACCAGAAATCTGGACACTCACCCATTTCAAGCAAATTGTCACACATCGGAACGAGATTTAAAGCCCTTTCTTTGTCTTTTTCAGACAATATTTGATGGCACATACTATCTAAAGAATTAGGAAATTCTTTAGTGCATCGTTTGACAAAATTACAAATTTTTGGGAGCTGCTCTGCATTGGTATCTTCCAATAAGATTTTGATAGAGACACCATTGTTTTTCGTTTTAAAGATAGAATCAAAGTTATCATTAAGAACGGAGAACCTTTTGCAGAACATTGAAAATAGATTTGGCATGGAATAGTGAAGCAAGTGATGAGCATCAGTGATATTCAAGTGTGTTAAATTGCTATCGCAGCACACGAGAATGGGTCCCGCAATAGGTTCCGTGTACTCATCCCATGACTTATTTAAGCTCTGCAAGTCTCCCGCAGCCATTCTACTGTCACACGAGAAAACAACGTATTTCTGTTTGACAAGAAGTCTTTCCAACAACTCCACTTCTTTATCTGATCGACACACAACTACGGTTTTTTTCGTTTTATCAATTCCTGCTAAGAAATTTAGAACTCTATCTGTCTTATTACTTTTGACAAATTCAACCGTAGTTTGAGCCTTCGAGTACAAAACACACTCTTGAAACGCTCCAATACAAACGACCGAATTAGGAACTTTTTTAGCAAGGGGTTCCATGAAATCACACCAGACTCTAGAAGCTAAAATGTACTGCACTTTAACTTCTTTATTTGCCCGGTTTTTAAGCATGTCTTTGACTTTAAATAATGCTACTTTGACTTCACTTTTATATGTCTCGTCTAATCTTTCGCAGTCATCTAGAACTAAAGTTGTCAGTCGTCTTAAATCTAAACCAAAGTCAGTTGCAAATAACAAACGCGCTAAGACACAAGGCGTACAAATGAACAGGTCACATCCGTTCAATAGAGACGTTGTTATGCTTAAGACATCCATGCCAGCGTAACAAGAAAAAACTCTTTCTTTTGGTGTTAAAAACATTTTACATTTACGTTCAACATCAGAGACTGCCCTTGCTGTTGCACACACAATAATGCAAGTCGGGCCTACGCTATTGACTATATCATTGTCTAAATCTGAAATCAATCGGCAGACGGACGGAAGGTATCCCATTGTTTTACCACTCCCTGGAGGCCCAATCAAAAGTAAGCTATTCCCTCTTAGAATTGTGAACCAAGAGACAGATTGTATGGTCATTGGACTTGTAACATTCATATTTTTGAGGACCATGTGAATATGGGAATTAAATGGTATATCAGATAAATTTGACTTTGGCTCAATTCTATTATTATTTTTAGTATGTAGCATCAAAACTGGAGTAACCAATTTATCAACGAAAACTGAAAGGTTTGGGTCAAGATTTTTATAAGGGTTGACATTGATTTTCGTATTTGGTAATAGTACAGTAGTTTCTTGGTTATCTATCTTAGCATGTGTAACATTACCTGATTTTAAATGTTGAATAAATTTGTCAATTTCTTCATCAGAATCTTCTTGTTTCTTGGACTTGCTTACGCTAGAATTGGTATCTTTGGTGGTGGTATCAGAACAAGAACTTAAAAAACTGTTGCTATTCCTTGATGTTTTCTGTTTATGTAGGGCAAATTTTCTGGAAAGTGTTTTCGATTTATATACGCTATTTAAATCAACTGAAGACACATCACTTAAAGATTGTTTCTTATCTTTATACTCTCTATACAGAATGTCTTTACTAAATTCGCTTTTAGATTCTTCTTTGTTAAGAGGTTTTTTATCTTCAAACTTTCTATTCTGGGGTAAATCATGTCTATTTTCCTCATCAGTTCTATATTCTTTCAAAGTATTTTTATGAGTGATTTCAAAATCTACTTCTGAGTCCATGTCACCAAACATATCATAGTCTTTTACTTCTAAGCTTTCTTGTTCAGTTATGGTTATTGGAACATCTAAAATTAGCTTTTCCTTAGGGACTACTCTTAAAGGTAGCTTTGAGCGATCAATGTCTGGTGGGCAGTAAGCAATGCGCAGTTCAGTTTCTGCATTATATGAAGGTATTTTTGTTTTTGGGGGCTTTTTATCTGAGGAAAAAAAAACATATTATTATAGGGTAGTATACTAAATTGTGTAATACTACTGAGTTTTTTTAATATTTAAGTACCTATCTGTACATCTTGACAGGAGGGTATTTATTTAATATTTAAGTGATGATGTATGTCATAAAAATAAACAAAATTTCTGCTATGGCTAAACAAACATACATAATTACCGAATCTAATTACATAATTATGTATAATTTATGCTCCTCATGGAATTAAGCCTATGACATTACTTACTAAGCTATTTCAGAAACACAAAGAAGATCTTTATAATAACATCTTAATGAGAGATAGTATTGAATTAAGGATAACTTTGAAAACAAGTACTTACTTGTGCGTTTATTAATTTTTGGTTCTACTTTATCAACTCTGGTGTTATACAAATCTGATTCACTCTTTTTATACTGATTACACTCAGTCACACTCTTTTTTGGTTCAATTTCATTTACATCATCAGGTTTCTTGAGATTAACATATTTTTCATACAAATTGGGTGTTTTTAATGGTCTAGGATTATTTAGCTCTCTACCTTTTTTTAACCCAACTGCTCTCCCTAAAGATTCTTCATCGATATCCTTACATAGCTCTAGATCTTTAAATTTCCTATGTAATATCTCCATTATATTCTCATTCGGCAACAATTTTTTAAGTTTACTATTATGCCTCTCTAAATTCTCAGTAGTCAATTCTTCCAAATGCTTAGCAGTTTTCAAAACTGTGGTGTGTTTCTTCAATGCTTGTTTAAGATTTCCATCGTAGCTGTCTTTTTTAGGGTTTTCAATCTCCTTTATAACTTCATCTAGCAAGCTGTCGGACAATTTAGTTTGAATGTTGCCAACACTCAGTTCTCTATAAAAATCTACTACATTATAAACTGCAACACCTGATTTGGTGAGATAGCTGGAGAGTTTGCGATATTTACCATCTGTTTTCATTATCAGAAGCTCACCATAGATGTGGATGTTATTATCAAAAATGGTTGACCTGATGACAAAAGACAAGGGTAATAGGTAAAGCTAGATCACCCTTATGCAAGGAACTTATGAAAATTTCTTTGTCAATATGATAATAATGATATAAAAAATAACTCTAAAACTGATAAAACATATTATTATAATAGGTGTTAGTGAGAAGTTAAATGTAATAGAATTAAAATACATAAAAACACAATACACAACAGGAGGTATAAGCAGTTAAGAGTCAAAGTTCTGTTAATTCAACATTTTAGAAAACATATTGAAAACTCCTAGGTAAATATAATATTGTCAGTGGAAAGCGAAATATGTTCAAGCGCTAATTTGGCCAAAATGATGATATTTTGGCGCTTAAGCATTGTGAAATATTAAATATATCACTCAGGAATAGTGTAGCTTTCCAAGAGTGAAGAATTTTTGGAATCGGTCCAGCCGTTCTGGAGCCTGTTCAATCCAAACAAAGAAACAAACCTTTCCTCTTTATAATATTAGTATAGATAAATCTAGTGAGTATAGATAATTGGCCAGTTTATTACCTGCGATCAATGTATGTAGGATGAAACCACAGTTCCTTTGCTTCGAGAAATACTTTCTTCATAATAGTAGCAGCAGCCGGCAACCATTCCACGCAATGCTTCTTCGTGACATCTCCTGAACAGATATCTATAACATTATCCAAAGGAAGAATTCCGTGGACACCGATCTGTTGTAATGTATCGGAACTCCGGCTGGCTTTAACCCAAATTAAATGAGGGTTTAAGTAGTGGAGGACCTCCACGGGGTAACGATCTAGGTCCATGATACTGGAGTATCAGATTTAGCAAATTTTGAGTAAGCGCTGGATGGGTCAGCATTTATTTTGTGCACGAGTTCACAGAAAAACTGTAAGTTGTAGGTAGAGAGAGGATCGAAAAAGAAACAGTTTAAATAGACACACACACAGGTTAGATAAAAACAAATAAATCAGCACAGGCCACAGATTATATAGTACGGTGCACTATGCAGTGTAGTTAAAACACAGAGAGTTATTTGTTTGTCAAAAAGCCACAGCCCCAGAGCTTTCTTGATAAAAAAATACATAATTGTACACAAATATAATAGAAAAAATCGTCCTAGGAATAAGTCAATACTTTTTCTACTTTCGTGCATAATTTAATATTAACATTCCACACCTATCCACAGTAGTTTCGTTAAAAAATCTCGACTGAACGCATCCAATCCAAATAAGTAGCTGTCAATGTCATAATTTTGACAAGTCGGCAATGAATTCGTGGCCAAGGAAAAATAATTACTAAAAATCTGCGAAAAACCCGCAAAATAAATAGTAAACATTACTGTATTGACACCTAGCACTTGCTGAAGTAATCGAGTGAATTCAGTAAGTGGTTTTTAGTTATGTACTAAACCCTTTAATCATTATTATTTCTTTGTTTAGAGTTATTGTAACATTGTTTTTAATTGAGAAGTTGACTATTTGGTGAACAGAACGGGCATGAATAGAATTCTCTGAATTAAGACAATAAAATAACACGATTCTCAAGAGACATGGAATATTCGAGGAGTATACTTTAAATTCATGTACTTAATTATTAGCGAATTCAGCCATTATTTGACGTTTGTGATGTATGTATACATACACACCACGAAACCAACATCGTCAATGCACATCGTCAAAGATCAAGAATTTTATCTACTCAAGTCAGTGAGTCAGTCCTAATTGGACACTCTGAACAAGTGTCTAGGGCCTCAGAAATATTCAAAATGATCCCTAGTTTTCTTACTTACTTATAACTATTAGAACTGTGTTGGAACTGTACTATTCAACAGAAACTTCAATGTGAAATAACTAAGCTATATTTATTTATTTCTCAATTCTAAAATATGAACCATCTTCTTTCAGGATTTTCTATTATTTATAAAGATTGAATGTTTATACTGCTATGATTTCAAACAACTTTATTACTGTTCTAGGCTAGAAGAATGGGAGTTGCAATAAGCAGGTACTCTGAGTTGTCTTCAAATGAGCTGCTGGAACGGTTCTGCTCTCCAGACATAATTTCTCCCAATGATCCCTTTTGGAATCAAATGCTGTCGTTCAATATTGAACCACCTTCAAATTCGTAAGTTATTGCACAACCATGCAAACGAGTCTGAATCCACTTAAGGCAGACTATAAGTAATTTTATATAAGCCACTAATTAAAGTCAGTTAGTGTTTGAATAGGAAATGTTAATATAAATGCAAGAAAGATGAACATTATTAGAAGAGTTTTTGTCTATTGGTGTTTAAAAATCATCTTCTTAACTAGAATATCTCCCTCTTGTCTATTCTGACCGTATTGAATCATGAGATATCCAAGCTTGAAGCTATTACTAATCAGGTTTAATCACACCTTTTCATGTATATTTATTCAATCAAGCCACTAATCTTACAATTATTTTGTTTTTTATACTTCAGGGAAGAGCAACTTTTTTTCGACTCGAGCACAGAAA
The DNA here is from genome assembly GCA_038024825.1 of Polylopha cassiicola. Taxonomy (NCBI): domain Eukaryota; kingdom Metazoa; phylum Arthropoda; class Insecta; order Lepidoptera; family Tortricidae; genus Polylopha; species Polylopha cassiicola. The sequence goes on along the minus strand of CP149044.1, from coordinate 4,164,984 downwards.
ATCTTCTTCAACAGTTTCTATCCAATAATGGTGAGACTGGGAACTTGGGGTCATTGGTGCAAGTCTTCATCACGAGAGCCACTGAACTGTTGGCGTCACCCAACACTGATAAGTAAGACATCCTTGCAAACAAATTTATAATATAGTCCTGAATTTTCATCCCTACTAATATTATAAATGCGAAAGTAACTCTGTCTGTCTGTCTGTTACACTTTCACATTAAAACTCAGTAGTTTTATCGGTCCAGTGACCTATTTAAATGAAATTTGGTACAAAGAAAGTCTGAGAAAGGACAAAGGCTACATTTTAACCAACTGCAAAAAAGGAGGACTTCCATGTGGACAAAGTTGCGGGCAGAAGCTAGTATAATATAAGTATTCGACATTTACATTATATTTATCCCTAGATATTTACAACTTGATTGAATTATTCTTGTATTTATTTCAGTGTGATGCTGGCATGGCAGACATTCAATGCTTTATTTGTGATTCGTGCGGTGATCAAGTATCTAGTGGAAATGGTCCCAGAGTGCACTGTGTGCAGGCATGTGGACACACAGGCAGACAGACGAACTAACGATATGGTGAGTACATATATCAAATGAAGGGTATTATTAATATTTGCAATAAGTAATTTATTGAAGAGTAGATCAGAAAGGATAGTCAAGCTCAATTTTACACTGTTAATTTTAAATCTTTGTTAGATATAATAATATCCATATCTCAGTTGGCTTTGTTGATGGGAACTGTAGATTTTTCAATATTATGTCAGCAATAAAAAAAATATGTGAGTTAAGTCCGTTATAACAACTATAACAGATTTAACTCGCATATTTTGTCATTTGAATAACCGCGAAGACATCAGAAATTATTTGAATTAAATATTTTTCAGTCAACACAAGAATCGTCAGAGTTGGAGAAGACAGAGGGACAGTCTAAACTCTTCAACGGCGAGAGCAGAGTGGAAATGTTGATCGATGCTTTAATTGGACTTATCATTGACGTGCCTGTTACGTAAGTAGTTTTTATATCTATACTAATATAATAAAGAGGAAAAGTTTGCTTGTTTGTTTAGATTGAATAGGCTCCTACTCCTACGCTAGTCTATACTTCTATACTAATATTATAAAGAGGAAAGATTTGTATTTTTGTATGTTTGTAATGAATAGGCTCCGAAAGTACTGGACCGATTTCAAAAATTCTTTCACCTTTGGAAAGCTACATTATCCCCGAGTAACATAGGCTATATAATATCACGCTAGGTCTTATAGTTGCGGAGCAGTAACCGAATATGTTTCAAAAATGGGGGAAAAGTATCGTTTCTGAGGCCTTAAAAAAATCTTTAGTCCCCCCATGCGAAGCCGGGACGGGCCGCTAGTGAATAATATAATGTAGAATGTGGGACCTTAATTTTTTGTGTCTTATTATATATTTTTTTCAGCGACAATACATATTTCTTGCATTTGGAGTGTATAAACACGCTGCTGGTGTTGATGTCGGTGTATATGTTCGCTAGTATACACGGACAGACAAGACTTGTTGAAACGTCACTCATTTATAGGTAAGTTTTTTTTCATTTAAGAATTTTGTCAGTCAAAATTTTAATGTCAATTAGTATCATCAATCTGACCAGTGTCAGAAAGAGAGAAAGAAAATATTTATTTACCACACATTAACTACATAAAATTACAGAAATAACAAAAAATAAAAATACTAAATAATGTCAGTGTATTATTGAATTTGAAAAAGTTTTTTGAATTGTTTTTATTTGATAAGAAAAAAATCAGATACAGTTTATATAAATAGCTAGTCTGTAAAATGCATATTTTTATATTATTTGTATAAAATTTATATTTTCTGTATACTGTCTTACCAAAGACTATTATAATGGAATCTGTAGAGGCTCTGAAACGTCAGCCAATAAAATAAATTACGCGAGCTAAATCCGTTTAAAGTTATTTCATTCCAATTCCAATGTAGGTATATAATAACCGCGAAGGCATCAGAAATCATTGTGTGTTATTTACAATATGTATATTATTTGTTGTAGGACATTATTTCAAGGGCGCTACGGCATGCACGCGCCGCTGCTGGTGAAGACTCTGCTGAACAATCTGTCGAGCATGCTCGCCGCGCCCCCGCACATGTTCGGCACTCACGCCGCCGGCGGCAGTATACTTGTCAATTTAGCTTGTGAGTATATAGGGCATACATAACGTCAGGCGCTAGTAATGCGGGGAGAGTAAGTATATATACCAGGGTAGGCACTCCTTATTATTATATTCTTGTGCATATATGGAATATAATGGAATATTCTTGTGCACATACACATAACTTGTCTTTCATATTGCCGGCTCGTGAGTATGTTTTCATATATAATAATATACATGTCGCAGTGATATGATGAAAACAGGGATTTGATGAAATCCCTCAGTGATATGATCAACTACCGGTAGATGATAAAAATACCACGCGTTGTGTCATTATCCTAGCGAAATTCAGTGATTTGATCAAGTCTCCAAGTCATTTTAGGGAAATGAAAGAATCATAGAATTGGCTGCTAGATTTCTTCATTTCACTGAGTTATTTGATCAAATGCCTAGGCTGTTTTAGGAACATGATAAAACGAGTAATTAAGTCAACTCGGTTTTAACATTTTACCAATCACGTCTAGTGATTTGATCAACTCCCTAAATATTTTTAGAAAAAGGATAAAAACAGGAATCCCAATCCAAATCCCTCAGAGAGATGATAAAATCCCGGCACATGCGAAAATATAAATAAAGTACCTATCGAAATGACCAATTTAGTTAGTAATACATAAACAACTATTTACGCTTTAGAAATATCTTTACCTTATACAAAACTCAATATTCAATCATATATATTAGGTAATTACTGACGGCCCGCCCTAGCTTCACACACAAAAATAGAAATCTTTAGTCTTTGTTATAGTAGTGTAGATTTAAAATTAATTTTAATATAAAAAAGACCATTTTGAAATGTTACAAATATTTTTTGTACCTACTTGCATATCATGAAACACACACATAGATAACACACTTTTTTTAAATTACAGCTGGGTTCTGGAACCTCCTGACCCTCAACACCCCCTCCCGCCAGACGATCTACACTCACCCCCCCCTGGACCGGCACGAGCTGCTGTCCAGGCTGAAGGGCGCGCACCCGCTGGCCAACCAGTCGTGCCTGCTGCTGCTGGCGCTGGCCAACCACTGCATGAACAACGACAACCTGTACAGGCATGCCCTGCTCTGCTGCGAGGATGCTGCAGGTAAATAAATATATAAATAGTAAAATATTTTTTTAAATTTTACGTATGTACCTAAGTCTATTTTTAAAAAAGTTGGTGGAACCTCGTTAGAAATTAAACTAATTCTTAATTACAATTATGCTAATTAAATTGTAATACTAACTATAAATGTCTATTAGAGATTCAAACTACTTAATTTTTTATTTATTTAAACTTAAAACACAAAATTTAGAAAAATGTATACATATAATAATATGTAATATGACGGACTTAATGCCTTAAGGCTTTAACTTCCAGTCAACTAATTAAAAAAGAAGCTAATTTAAAACGTTGTAATAAATAAATTCAATGCACATACATACAATATTAATAATTGCAATAACTATTAATATCCAAATCATAATCTAATCAGCGATTCAAAACTAGTCAAGTCAACGTGTATGTCTTACGTAAGCACGTGTATTCTTAACCTTGTGAACGGTAATTTCGCACTACTATTCATCGGGGGTGTAGCTCAGATGGTAGAGCGCTCGCTTAGCATGCGAGAGGTACGGGGATCGATACCCCGCACCTCCAAGGTGAATTTCACTTTTTTACTTTTTCTTATTTTTATTAGATTGATTCTAATAAATATAATTAGTTTTCTAGTAATTTATATGTTATATATGTTTTTTATAGTTTTAGGAGTTTTTTTTTGTGATAGTTATTTTAACAAAAATTGTAGCTACATTGATTTGTTTCATAATTCTCGTGTAAATGAAATATTGATATTATGAATAATAATAGTGTGCTAGGCGTGCCCCGCGGTTTCACTCGCGTAGATTTGAATGCAAACATCGATACTTTCTATAATGTGTCGTATAATAAAAGAGCGAATTTTTTAATTATCCTTATAATTGTGTATTGAAGGTGATTTAGTGAAGTGAGATTTAGTTTGGAATCTCTTAAACAATAATGTCACATTAGGTAAGTACTTATTTGTTTTTTTTCTATTACAGAAACGTCATCAACGACCCCACAAAGAGAGTCTAGTGGAGGGGGCACGGGGCCGCAGATCACACCGCCTCGAATCGACATGGCCGCTGTAAGTGAATTGATCATAGATTATAGAGTTTACAAAAAAAGACCAAAGAGTAAAATATAACATAATTTGTTTCATAAGTATTTAATATTTTAGTAAAGTAGGTAAGTACACACCAAAAAAAATATATGTTCACCGAATATTAGTAGTTTTTGTAATATAATTTAAAATATTTTTCAACAAATTCTGTGTGTATTTATTTGTTTTATTTTTCAATCACTACATAGTATAAAACAAATCCCTATATATGCTTAAATCTATAAAACCGCTCTTAAATGGAATTTGATGAAATTTTACACATTGATTAAAACCAGATTTGATTTATTCTTATTGTATGTATACTACTTTTCATTTACAACGAGGGCACACACAAGTTTTTTTAACATTATATTTTTTTGTTGTTTCAGTCTATTGAAGAAAATTGTGTTCTCACTGTTAATTATAATAATATGTCTGTTTCAGCTCCACAAGGCGTTATGCGCCACAGCCGGCTGTGAACATTCTACCCTGCTTCTATATCTAATGCTGCACTCGTGTACAGCATACAAGCGGCACGTCAGCAATGACCCGCACGTGGAAAATCTAGTGAGTAGCCATAATTTGTAACCTCACATACTAACGTTAATATGGATCTAAAAGGTCTGAAATTAATCGTTTTTATTTTTTTATTTTATTTTATTATAGGTGTGACAGTGTTTAAATTCATATGTACCTACTGAAGTGAGAAATATCCTTTGCAATGTATAGTTAAGAAGAAGCATAAGCTATAGTAATATTAACAATTCCTTGACACACGAAATAAGTAATTTTTGAAAACAAATAGTACCTATTATAATGATATAAAGTAAATTTCAAAATGCTTTTTATTTTTTTGTTTAAAAATCAATTTGTTTCTAATATTGATCCCTTATTCTGTGGTCAGATCGTTCCGATACTGCAAGTGTTATACAACGCTCCGGACAGCAACTCGCATCACATATACATGTCGCTGATCGTGCTGCTCATACTCACCGAGGACGACCAACTCATCAAGAACGTGCATTTGATTGTAAGTAACAGAAATACTTCATCAAATCGCTGAATTCTATAAGGGAAATTATAGTATTATCATTTCGTATTTTCTCATATGCCGGGATTTTATCATCTCTCTGAGGGATTTGGTCGAATCGTTGTTTTTATCATTTCTCTAAAACTGTTTAGGGAGTTGATTAAATCACTAGACGTGTTTAGTAAAATTTTAAAACCGAGTTGACTTAATTACTCGTTTTATCATGTCCCTAAAACAGCTCAGGCATTTGATCAAATAACTAAGTGAAATGAAGAAATCTAGCAGCCGTTTCTATGATTCTTTCATTTCCCTAAAATGACTTGGAGACTTGATCAAATCACTGAATTTCGCTAGGGAAATGACACAACGCGTGGTATTTTTAACATCAGCCGGGAGTTGATCATATCACTGAGGGATTTCATCAAATCCCTGTTTTTATCATGTCACTGCAACATATATAATATAATAAAGAGGAAAGGTTTTTTTTGTTTGGCTCCAAAACGGCAAAATTCTTTTACTGTTGGGTTATTCCCGAATGACATAGGCTATATTATATTTTAAAAAAAGCAGCACAAAGTGACAATTCAATTATTTTTGACAGACGTTGAAAAACATCCCCTGGTACACGGAGCGCACGATATCGGAGGTGTCTCTCGGCGGGCTGATGGTGCTGGTGATCGTGCGCGCGCTGCAGTACAACATGGCGCGCGTGCGCGACAAGTACCTGCACACCAACTGCCTCGCCGCCATCGCCAACATGAGCTGTGAGTCCAAATTAACATCTTTATTAAACACTAGCGGCCCGTCCCGGCTTCGCACGGGGGGGACTTAAGATTTTTTTAAGGCCTCAGAAACGATACTTTTCCCCCGTTTTTGAAACATTTTCGGTTACTGCTCCGCAACTATAAGACCTAGCGTGATATTATATAGCCTATGTTACTCGGGGATAATGTAGCTTTCCAAAGGTGAAAGAATTTTTGAAATCGGTCCAGTAGTTTCGGAGCCTATTCAAAAATACAAATCTTTCCTCTTTATAATAATAATAATTATTATTATTATTATATAAGTATAAGTATAGACTAACTTCTGCCCGCGTGGAACTCCTCCTTTTTTTGCAGTCGGTTAAAAAGTAGCCTATGTCCATTCTCAGGCTCCAGACTTTGTTTGTACCAAATTTCATTTAAATCGGTCCAGTAGTTTTAGCGTGAAAGCGTAACAAACAGACAGAGCTACTTTCGCATTTATAATTTTAGTAGAAATAGTAGGGAAATAGGACGCAAGGGACACTTATATATACTGTACACAGGGTATGAAAAAAAAACATGATAAAAATCATGTTTTTTTTTAAATATAATCCGGTGATTTAAATCTGATTTATTTAATTAAAATAAGATTATTTTGATATTTTCACTTTCTTAACTTTTTATTAATGTGTCAGTTCTTTCACTTTTGGGATATACGCTATTCCATGCGTGGAAAATTTAAAATACAGACATTAGTAAGTAAATAAAAGGCCGCCGCGTTCGTGTGTCGGTATGTTTTTAATGATTTTATGTTTTCTGCAGGTGAATTTAGGAATCTGCATCCGTATGTTGCGCAGAGGTTGGTGTCGCTCTTCGAAACGCTTTCCAAAAGGAGAGCGAGACTTTGTAACGAAATAGAAGGTGAGATAATCATATATTACTAGCGGCCCGTCCCGGCTTCGCACGGGGGGAATTAAGATTTTTTTAAGGTCTCAGAAACGATATTTTTCCTCCGTTTTTGAAACATTTTCGGTTACTGCTCCGCAACTATAAGACCTAGCGTGATATTATATAGCCTATGTTACTCGGGGATAATGTAGCTTTCCAAAGGTGAAAGAATTTTTGAAATCGGTCCAGTAGTTTCGGAGCCTATTCATTACAAACATACAAAAATACAAAAATACAAATCTTTCCTCTTTATAATATTAGTATAGATTAGTATAGATTAGATTTAGGTAACTCACGTATTTAATTTAATTTTAAATTGTGTGTTTAGAGCTAAACTATCGTCAACTCAGTCGGAATAGGGGAACTGTAAAGTTTTCGAAGAGTCAGTAAATAAAATAAAATAGGCTAGCTAAATCCGTTATAGTTGTTTAAAACCAATTCAAAATACATTATTTATCATTACCTACTTATTAGTTATTGCAATTACTTTTAAAACTAGTTTGTTGATATTAGCTAAAAATAAAAAAAAAATATCTTTTCCCCAGGAGGTGATATAAGTACTTTAGAACTGCCACACCACGCAGAGGAGAAAACAGAAGAAATAGTAAGTATTCATCGCATACATAATTTAAATCAGTTAAGTATCTGAGAAATAAACTCTCTATGGATACGAGGGATCAACTACAGAACTTTAGTTGTCAACATAAAGGTTTTTTTTAATTACTAATAATATTTTATGTGGAGCTATTAGCCTGATTTTATATATTATTATAACAATGTCAAAATTAATAATTTCTGATACCTTCGCGGTTATTACACATTGGAATGAAACTACTATTAACGGATTTAACTCCTAAAAAGCGACTTTCTACTGAGTTTCTTGCAGCGTTTGTTCTCAGTAATGATGGTCTTTCCGAAGCGCCAGTAACGCCCCCTGTTAGGTTTTAATTGTAATGTATAATAGTATTTTTTTTTGCGTAAAATGTAACATTAGTATTTCATAATTCAGAATAGGGTAGTTTTTACAAAATTTGTAATTTAAATATAAGGTAGTTTGCATAACTGTATAAATCACTTTAGCGTTAGACTATTGTCAGCTCAGTCGTGCTACGATTATGGAAACTGTAAAAAATTCGAAACGTCAGCTAATAAAATAAAATAAAAATACACGAGTTAAATGCGTTAATAGTTGTTTCATTCCAAAATGTCAAAATTCTCACATTTTTTTTTAAACTTTTCGTTTACAAGTACTAACTGTTGTTTGTCAAATCCCAGGTGGACCACATCCAGGTGCTGGACGAGGTGCTGCGCATGCTGCTGGAGATCATCAACTCGTGCCTCACGCACCAGCTGGTTAATAACCTGAACGTGGTCTACGCGCTCATGTACAAGAGGCAGCTGTTCCAGGCGCACCGGCACAGCATCACGCAGAACATTGAAATGGTATGTCGCTGGCGTCATCTATACTAATATAATAAAGAGGAAAACTTTGTTTGTTTGTTTGGATTGAATAGGCTCCAAAACGACTACACCGATTTTAAAAATTATTTCACTGTTGGGAAGCTCTACACTATGCCCGAGTGACATAGACTATAAAAAAGAAGGATTCGTGCGAAGTCGGGGCGGACAGCGAGTATGTTATATTTTTACATTTTTTCGTAAGGAGAAGAAAATGTTTCATTTCGTGGGACACCACATAATTTGATTATATAGCTTAAAAAAGTATTTCAGATTTTTTTTTTTGAGTTTTTTTAATATCTGAAAATGATGATTTTACTTTTTTTTTGTTATACACATAATTTTGTAGTAAGTATATTTGTTGTCCTGGCGTTAAGAATAAAATATTAGACTGTCCAATTTTTTTTTTACTTTTTGTGTATTTTAAATACTTTCATGGTGACGTATCGGAATGAAACAATTGTTATTGTTTTAATTCCAATGTTTAAAATCTAAAGTTTACTAGTATGGACTTCGATTATGAACTAGACAACATAGAATCGTTAGAAAAAACTTAAAAAAATATAGCATAGTTATGAATGTATGTGTTGTTTTCTATTTTAGGTGATTGGTTATTTCTGGTCGCGGCTGCAGCGCGTGCAGGAGGGCGCCGGCGAGCTGGGCGTGACGGAGGTGCTGCAATGCATTAAGAAAGGCGCCGAGCAGTGGTCCAGTGATCGTTTAAAGGTACTTGTACAGTCAATATAATAATAATAATTTAATATAATAATATTATAAAGAGGATAGGTTTGTTTCTTTGTTTGGATTGAATAGGCTCCAGAACGGCTGGACCAATTTCAAAAATTCTTTAACTGTTGGGAAGCTACACTATTCCCGAGTGACATACCTAGGCTATAAAAAAAAGATGATCCGTGCGATGCCGGGGCTGTCAGCTAGTAGTCAATAAAACTATTTAAGTTTTTATGGGACCGTTTTTAATAATATAAATAATTACTACATAGTATAAAACAAAGTCGCTGTCTGTCCGGCCCTATGTATAATGTTTTAAAAATACGCAACGTATTTTGAAGCGGTTTTTTTTTAACAGATATAGTGATTCAAGAGCCATATGCTCGGGTGGCTAGTAATTACTAAAATAATGTTTTTTTTAAGTAATATATTTTTAAACCAAGTTATCAAAATCAAATTTTAATATCAAATAAAGTTAGTGTTTTATTTACGTATCGATATGAAATAAGAATAAATTAAAATTTGTTTAATTAAGGTATGGATTTCAGTGAGTTTTACGTTATTTTGCTGATAAAAGTATATATTTCATTATTCAAGGTATATATAAACCTTACTTAAGTCTACAATAGGAGCGTGTTCACAAATTTTACTAATTATGTTGGTATATTTTTTCAGAAATTCCCAGATCTAAAGTTTCGTTACGTAGAAGAGGAGAAACCTGAAGAGTTCTTCACTCCATACGTTTGGGCTTTGATCGGGAACTGCGGCGGAGTGTACTGGGCCAGCGAGTGCGTGCGCGCCGGCGTCGAAGCGCTATGCTGATGGTAACCGGTACTTATACCGGTTAAATACCGGTTACTCAGAAAAACAAATGTTTCCTGCTCTATGGATACTCCGAAAAACCGATTGTATGAAACAGCTCCAAAGTTTTACTGTTTATGACGCATAATGAAAAGCAATGTATTTAAGAAACGTAGTCTATTTATAGTATTCCCTCATAATATTACTTACTCACAAGTAGACAATGATTAATTGCCTTATATTGTACAATATAAATTTACCTCAACTTTGTGCGTTTTTAAATAATGAATTAAGAGTGCAGAGCGTATTACAGATAAGAAACAAAATTCTCTGAAATTTGCTAACGCTGTATAGTTATAAAATTTTGAAGGCTAAAAGTAGTTCTTTAAAATAAAAAGAAAGTTACTTTGTAATTTTAATAGTGCATAATAGAAATGCATTTCTTCCAAAAGACCGTTTGCTTAAAACTTAACGAGTCAAACATGAACATCAAGTTAAATTAAAATTTATTTTACAAATAGTATTAATCAAGTTTTGTAAAAAAAATCAAGGAAAAAAAAAATGTTTTAAAATCAAATTATTTTTGTCACAATATACTTAATGCTATAGTTATTCGATTTTCTATCCAATGGAGTAACCTACGTATAATATAATTCTTTAATTGAGTTTTTGATTGTCATGTAGATATTTTAAACATAGTTCAAATTTTATTTAAAACATCTAGCCTACATTATAAGCTTAATATATTTGACACTGCGTTCGTTTACGAAATCTCTTAGTCAACTTCGTAACTAATTGTTTCTATACACTTAGTATTATGAAACAGACCACACGAGAGAAGCAATATAATATAAATATTAGTTACTTGTTAAAATGGGACATTATTTATGGCTCTAACTAATATTGCGTGTCACAAATACATTAGATGTTCTAGTGAATTTTAAACACGTTTCTAAATTTTAGCAATGAGAGGCAAACCGGTCTGGTCTGTGATTGGTGTAATACGTGATAATATATACAATACAAGTCGACCTCACTCCACACTAGCGCATTTTCAATATATATATATATATATATATTCATGTCGTAGGGTAGCCATATTGCGCCTTAAAGCTCCTGTAGGAGAATCCACCACTGCTTAAAGGTACATGTTTAAGTCATTTATTCTCTAATATGAAATACAAGGGCTAATCTGTATTCAATAAATATATTATGACATAGGGTGATTTCTCGTAGTTTAAATAAAAATGTAATATCTGTATTACAAATAGGTAAATGATAATAAATTATTTATATAATTGAGCTGGTGTTTTATTATTCGTGTGTCAATTTGTTACCTAAAGTTACACTAGCTTTAGACAATATTTTTTTAAATGTATTCGTCTAAATTGCACTTTAATCTTTAGTATACCTATTCAGTACTTAGCTGCTAGAGAGCAGATATCTGCACTACTAGGATTTGCTCAAGAATTATTGAAATTTAGAACTAAATTCATTGCAACATGGTCTATGCTTACATATACTATTATTAGATATGTTTAGTTGTTTCATTTTGTCATCTAATAAAAGAATAAATCATAAACAATCGCCAACCCAAAAATTTTAAGGTTACCTATATGCTTAGATAGATATAATATTTTTAGAATCTTAGAAAGTTGATAAAAAACGAAATACTATACCAAAGTTGACGTTTTGTTTGTCTCTATATTATTATATTCTAACTCTATGTTTATTTATTATAATTTTGGTTCGATCGGTTTCTGAATAGAAAGGAACGAAATTGAAATGACAGATATAAATGTTGCTACTAGCAACGTTGTTCGGATTGACATTTATGTTAACGGTAACTACTAGAATAAAATAAATTCGTTAAAAAACATTTAAACCACTGTTTAACATGAAACTTTCCCTAAAGTATTGTAGTAGATAATGAAATACATTTTCATTACATCATTACAAATTACTACCATGTAAGCATTTCTGTAAATTCGACAGTGCTGCCACATACAAAAATGCGAATTCTTTAGTTTCCTTCCTTCTTCCTTCCGATTTTTTCCCATCAAATCAATCGACAGGTGTGGATGTGCGTAAACAAGTGTTTTGCAAACAATCAGTATAATTTATAAAAACATTTATTTACAAAGTCAGTAAGAATGTTGATCGACGTCTAAATATCCCTGTTATACTTTATTAAAAAAAAATGTTATTTTAAAATCTGTGATTAGCTGTAATCAGGTAAGTGTGTTCTGTTTTCAAATTTGCGATGTTTTTGTTGTACTTATCTTGTAATGATCGAAATTTGGTTTACTTCTATTATTTCAAATTATGTAGACTTCAATGATCGAGGTGCTCATAGAGTATATTATATGATTTTTCTTTAGAAATAGTTATTTTTTGCTAATTACGTATCTTAAATGGAGGTATCCTAATTTTCCCGTATTTACGTTCGTTTCGTACATATACCTACGTGTTAAATAAAAATATTTGCAACGTTTTATTTTTAAGTATTGTGCCTGCCGTTTTTAGCAATTTGTTGGCTTTATTTCAATGGAATTGCGCAGTAAGTATATGTAGCTACTTAACGAAGTAGTTGATCAGTATTATTCTATTGCTATTATTTGAATGTTAATAAGTAGAATTGAATATTTATGTCTAATTATCTGTGTTGGTTTTACATAATACTTAAAATATGCTTGCAAATTTTAAATATTCGAGTCCCAAGAACCTATGCATTTATAGAAGTAGGTGATGTAGCAAAATACATTATTTTTCTGCATATCATAGTATATTTCATTCTTGAAATTACAACTTGTGTTAATGTTGAATAATGGTCAATAAGTAGGTATATAAATAATTCATTTTGGCCTTAAAACTATAATTATGCCTCTTATCAAGAATATGTGAAATTCACTTATAAGTAGTATAATAAATGTTTCAATTATGCAGAGTACGGATATTTCAGTTTACTTAAATTAAATTAAAGACTTCTAAAAGGCTTCTAAAATTTTGATACATGAGTATAACAATCCATTCTACTACATATAACCATACACACTGCAGTAAAAAGTTTTTATTTGTTACAAATACAAATTAATAATAAATATTTTATAAAATATGAAATTATATTATTAAGCTTTAGTGAATATGTAGGTATAGAAGACTATTGCTCAGTCTTGTTTACCTACACAAATTTGTAAGTATTCTTTATGAATAAAATACAAAATGTAAAGAAAAAAGCTTTTTAAATAATAATGTTTATTTAGTGAAACTATTTAGCTACTAATTTACTGATAGGGTTGTTAACCAAGCAAAAATTTTACAACACAAATAAAAAAAATGTATTTGATAAATTATATGTCATCAGTACTTACTCTTGTCTGCGTAAAACCATTTCTAAACTGAATGTATTGATCCTGCTTATGTTATAAGCACTATGACAGATTAATAGATTCTCTATCTATAAAATTCCATTCTTATCTATGGCAATATAGTAGGAACTGAGGTTATCTAAGCGATGGTATTTTAATGGTTCTGTATAGAAACAAATGAGTTAATACTTATCTTTTATTACTTTAGAAGATAACTTCCAATATGTTGCAACATATTTTGTACATTTGATTCATGATAGGTTAAGCTGCTTATTATTTCTTTTACAATATAAAATTTGTACCTACTTCGAGTTCAGACTTTTTAATTCAGATTTTTTTTTTTTAATAAAATATATTTTAATCTAATAACTAAGTACCTACCTTGTTAATATTTTTAAATGTTATTTATATTGGGTCAAATCTTTTCTTTTTCTACTTGATCATGATGTTTTAAAAGTTCATCAGTTTGCCAACTTTGCTTAGAAATCCTATCACAGGCAGTTATTTGTAAAAATGCAGCATATTTTCACTCCTAAAATAATTTTCGTGTTGTAACTAGGTAAGGGCCTGTTCACAATATCTATAAAAATATCATATTATTTGTGTGTTATATTTAGAGGTCGTACTAACTCGTTCCAGCACCGTTTTGATCTGAATTTTTTCATATAAGTAGGTAGGTATCATATTGATATTACAAAAAAAAGGAACTCAAACCCCTATATGTATATTAGGGTAAATGTTAATACCTACCTAGCTCGCTAATGCAATCGAGTCATACATGCGCGGGCGGCGGTTTAGGCAACGAACCGCGATCCTGTTTATTATATTGTGCAATGTCATCTTTGTTACCTACACGAAATAAATTATGAATATTTTTAAATACGATCACTCGATAAGATTTCAATCTAAGAAAAATATGTGAAGAAACCAAAGTCCCAGTGAAGAGCAAAAGTAGTGGAATTACGGGCCATTGTTCATTTGTCCGGCATATAATGAAATAAACAGCTTTGCCACTACATATACGTACTTACATCTATCGACCTACAGTTACCTACTTAATATCATTGAGATTGCCTAACAGCAATAAAAAACAGCACCCTTCTTTAACATCATCTCTTAGCTCGTTCCCTTTATCTAATTAAAGAAGATCCAAACTCAGCCCCCGATCTAAAATATAAATAAGCAAGAGAAATGTTAGATTTATTACATTTCGAAGGCGGTGTTGCGCCATGAATGTCCAATTATTGTTTCTAATTGGTAACTCAATTATTAATCCATTGACCCCCTTCCGTTTGCGCTTCTACGCTTATAGATGGTTAGGGCGAGTTCACACTATGACTACTTTCGGATACTTGACTTACTTATTTTCAACAAATTTGCTCTTTGACTGTCTGTAAACAAGGGCGTACCTAGGCTTTTGTTGAAGGGGGAGGCGTATACAAACTAAGAATATATCTAAGTAATTTTCGACACTCGCAAGGGAATCAAAACCTACTGGTTGATTCTGCCCGTACCTCGCTACACCCATGTATACGTGTATATTTATCCGCCAACTCGGTAAATCCTATAATTAAGTAAGTACTTAACTAGAAAAAACCCTATTGGAATATTGCCGATAACTTTTAATTGCTTATAAATTAAAATTAATATGAATTGAAAGGACGTTAATTACCTTTAATGATTTCATTTTAACGATTTTATTACGATTGAAATTGAAAATAAATTATTTTTAGATTTAAAAAAGGTCTTTATTTTCAATTGTGATTAATGTGAGAGCTACGTTTTGTGAGCGTGCCTTTACAGTTTAAGTTCGGGCAGGACACCCGTTTAGAATCTTAATAGCGTAACCATATTTTATTGATTACCTTTTATATTTAACTGGCAACATATTTCTTGACAGTTTTCACGACCTATCCGCCGCGCGCGATTGTGTATTTGAAATAATATTTTTTTATTGTCTTTGGCCGGTATTGTTTATGGTCTTTTTTATGTAGATAAAAAAAATGTGAACGAGGTTTTAAAATTATGTGTTAGATATGTTTTTTACACGTCTGCCCAACTGCATCAAAAGGAAGGTGTTTTCTAGGTGCGTTCCCGAGATAAAATGTCATGCAGGTTTTTTTTAGATAAAGTTCTTCATTACACAGTTATCTGTTATGGTTAATTTTACGATGTTCTTTATATCACAGTTATACTTTCTTTAAATATTTTAAAAGTTAAACTATCTGGCTTAATTCTATGTCAATCCTCTTACTAACTCTTTAGATTGCTTATAAACTGTGTCCGACAAAGTTTTAATTGTTACCAGCACGCTCACTTGTCTTACCTATTATTAATAACTCAATATTGCACAACCGCATGACATAAAGGCGAAACCGAAAGTTCGATTGTTCAAAATCTTACCTAACTAAAATCCAATTTAGTTAAACTTAAACCAGACAGATTAAGAAGGCCGTTGAACTCGGCTTTGGCTTTAATCCAACGAAACAAAACGAAAACTGCACGCGACCCGTCTAGTGCATAGACAACTGTCGCAGGCAATTATAGAACAGTTTTTTTTTGCTTGATGCTACGAAGATATTTTGAACCTTTCAATTTGTTTGTATTAAACATTTAGGTACAGATTCTAAATGATCATAATTGAATATAAACTTAACTTAGGTATAGATGTTCACTTGTATACTTAATCCTGGCAGCTAAGTTTAAATCTATACCAACTAACTTGAGATATTGTTCGTAATAATCCGTAGGTACCGCTATTAAATGAGTTGTATTTTAATTAACTTTATATTGTGATTCTGTTTCATTGTGGTGAAAACCATATTTTAAAGACCAAGTTAAGACATGTTATATTATAATAACAGCTTGTTCGAAAATAAATTAACTCGTAAACGAAGTGTCAAAGGATTCCATCTATTTCTGAGACAATAAAATCAACGCGTATACATGTTCAAAGAAATTAACTTCTATTTCGGTTAGCAAAGTTTCCTTACAGTGCAGAGTAGAGTAATATCAATGGAGTACAAGTTAGACTGATAATGTTTCTATGTACCTATCAATTCTGGTTAATAATAAAATTGTCCGAAACATGGTAAGACAGGATTAAAATATTTTAGTTGGGAAAATGACTGGAGAGTTTCAGAATGTTTATAAGTTTAGGATCAAGATTTAGAAGGTAAGGTATTGTTTACTTTAAATAGTTTTTGAAAAAAATAATATAAACTAAACAATAAACAAGTATTTTGGCTTGCACAAGAGTAATAACTATGTAGAATGTCGTCGCATCGCAATTTTACACATTATTTAGCGTCTGTCTGAGACCTTGGCTCCATTTCATCTGAGCTCTTCAAATTGCAAAATAAACTAGTCGTATAATTACTACTTACATAATGCGATGAGACGCGTTTTAGCTGCAAAGGTAATCATTTCTTGTGAACTATTGCGCGTTCACGGGGGTTGTTAAAATAAAATGCATGTTGATGTATACCACTTCTGGTAAAATTTCCTTCTTTCCACCCCACATTTCACATCATTTGACTAGACATCACACCGTACATATGCGAATATAGTACAGCTTCCGCCCATTCACTCCCCTTGCTATCCCAATTAAAATATAACTGAATTGCAAATTGAACGTAGTCGCTTCGTATCAAGTCTATCTAATGATGGTGCCGAGTCCTGTAAAGAATCGACAACCTTGAATTTAATATGAATGAAAATTTTAAAATTAACTATTTATTAATATGCTTGATATTTTAGATCTATTCTATTAAAATCTTAAATTCTCATTAACTAAAAATTTTGATTTGTTTTATTTTGTTCAATAGTGTAAACTACAAATCAACCAAATAGTTTTTTTGTGGAATAAAGGCAACACATTCCTTATTATAATGAAGTAGGTACGTTTGTTGTCTCTATCCTACGTATGCGATCGAGACTTCATCGCGTACTATAATTAACCCGTGTCTTCCCGAAATGCTTGTATTTTCATGAAACATCTTCGGTCAGTAGCCGCGTTATTTTTGTGTAAGACTGACGTTTACCGCTTACAGGACTCGTATATGTGCTCGAAAATTTCACGGTGCCATTTTTATTTATTTGAAAGAAAAACATTTAATCTTATCTAGTCGTCTATGGTCGTGTTGTCAGCTTTGTTTTCGTTTCAAATTAGGAACATGTCAATCAAGTGGCCAGTGTAAAATATTTCGAAATATGGACGGAAGAGGAAACGTTTGAAAATGGAACGAGTCGGTTCTCTTTCGTCGACCCGCGAAAGTGCGCGTCACATGTGATCTTTTTAAACGATTTGGTATAACCTCACTTTTTTGTTTGTTGATTTGAATGAAAAGGATCGTCAATTTAAAAGATAGCACATAATTATCTCACTTATGAGAATTCATATAAGTAGGTTGTAATGTTGTTTACTCATTTTATCATTTCCATCAATTTAAAATTAGAGCTGTGAGAACTTATAACCACTTTAATAAAAGTTATTTCAACAAAACTAACAGTTTCGTTATTCACAGTTATAACAAATTGACATCGAAATTATGTCTAGAGCCATGATTCGCGCCTCATCTTTAATCTTTTATTTACATATTAGTCATAAAGTGCATCGAAGCATCGTTTCCTCATTCTACAGTCGTATTTCAGGTGTCTGGCAGCTTCCCAAGGGATTCCGAGTTACATCATAGATTTACAAATATCGTTTTTTTTATTCTGAGGCAACTAGTTTGGACTGTAAAACCACGTCATTTTTTGACGCGACTTTGTGGGAAGTTGTTAAAGGTTTAGTCATCATTTTCAAGTTCTCTAACGTCCATCTCTGGCATTGTGAAGCTTTCTTTGTTGTTAGTTTTATTTAGTTGAAAGGAATGTTGCCATATTATAATAATATACTTACGTCGCAGTATTCATATTTCTGAAACGCATCTATGGTTGTTAGCTTTTTTTATTAGATTTACTCATTGTCTATTCTTGATTTACAATTGCCTACTATTCTCATACAATACGTTATACGAATAGGTAAATAAGAACTGTGATTTACGAATAGTCAGATTAGAACTTGCTTAACTACATTGTTATGTCGTTTATTTTTGAATGCCGTTAGTTTTACTGGCTAACAAGTTAATTCAAGCTTAGCGTTAAAATGTAACATTTTTGTCACTTACGATTACGGATTTAGTTTACATTCCTAGATTTACTGTCGTTTTATGATCTAATAACAACTTTGTTACAAATTACTATTTTAAATCGTATGTTATGGGCAGACGAACATTCCGTAATTGTCCAGAATTGGATCATTTAATACGGAGTTAGTACATAAAAGGAAATAAGTACGCACTTGCGCCGAGTTGTTTAAGCTCCTTCTATGTTATTATTATTCAATGTTTTACTGCAGATTTTTTTTTTAAATCAAATTATTTCTTAATTTACACTGTTACTTGAATAAATTACCTACATTACAGATTTTGAACGAAACAAGTGATTTGGAATGAAACAACTAAGTATAACGATAACGGATTTAACTCGTATTTTACTTTAGTTGTTGACGTTGTGTAATAATAGCGAAGGCATTAAAAATTATTTCGAATAAGGTAAAGGCACCTATGTTGGACACGGACCAGTCATGGACATTTTTTAATCCACCTCCAAAATTAAGCAATTGCCAAGTATTTTTCTTTTCAAATGACTACAATGATCAGTAGTGCTATCATCCTAGATTTCTTAAAAACTCGTTTTGACAGCCAAAAGCCATTTTGTTTTCAACCAACTTAAGTGAGAGAGGTCTTTCACTATACACTCCTCGTTATAATATGTCTGTATGTTTTCGTTTTGTACGCTATTCCCTCCGTGGCGTGCAAACGGATTTAGATACACATGACTCACGCGATTGTCTAAATTTATTGTCTGTTCTGTTATTACTTTCGTAACTGAAATCTTTGATCGGCTCGATATTTTGGCCTCGAACGCATTGTTATTTAACTGACTTCCGCGTTTTTTTATTTATTTTTAGAACAGTTTATTTTAACGAATTTGGATGTAAAATTTGCTTTGGATGGAAATTCTGAATTTGTGTTTTTTTATTAAAGGTTTCGCTGTAGGTATTATTGTTCTCTTAATTGATTAAATATGTTTTTGGTGTCTCATTCTGTGTTTGTAGGATATCATTAAATTAATAGAACACGTCAAAATTAATGTTCCTCTTGTAATTTATGCAATTAAAAGTTTTATTCTTGGTTTACTCGTCGTTGATACTTCGCCCGAAAATAAATAAACAGCTACAGATGCTGCATTTCTCGCAATGTGCATCCAGCCAGTATTTTCTTTTTACAGCTTCTAAATTTGAACGTGGCCACGCGCCAGTCTCGACGCGTGCGCACCCCAACTCGCACCTTTCAGATTTTGAATATTCGAATTTGATTTTAGGAATTTCTGCGTCGCCATTTTTGTTTTTGGTAAATATGTTAGGCCTGGGTATAAACTGTTATTGTAAATAACTGTTTGGCGTTTCCTAAATTGCTTCTTTTTGTTTTTAACTTGTTTTGGTTTTGTAATTATTATCGTAGTTTTTGCATTAATCTAAGATTGATAACAAAGAAACGTGTGGTAAATTATCTAATAGTTTATTTGTTATTTTTTATAAAAGTGTACTTTTCTAACAGAGTCCAAATAAAGAGTCCTGTATCGGTACCGGCCAGAGAAAGTTCGTTCCGAATATAAAATGAAACTTCGTTTCAAATAAAGAATTCAATTTATCTAAGGGTATAAGTAACCGATAGTATAACCGGATAGTGATTTGTGACTCTACATTATCTGTGGCCATAGAATTAAAGTAGTGTTGTGTAATTTGTGAACCAAACTTTTAGTGTTAATGAATATTGAGGATGTAAAGTGAAAATGGGGAAAAAGAGAAAGAATAACGGAAAAAAAGGTGGCAACAGATTCTTTCGCTGGATCAGAAGGTAATTTGTGAAATAGTGTTTTCGTGTTAATAAAGCGTGAATCGTTGTGATTAACAATACATATTATTATAATGACTAGTGTACTTGATTGTTTTGTGTTTTTGAAGGAAATAGCGGATTTATTGTGCATGGTTTTAGTAAATAACATAATTTGAGCTTATTCTAGACAGGTAGGCACATCAAACCCACATTTCAAAAAATATGTGCACGATAGTACTAAATTTTTACAGTAAACTAAATTAATATAAAATTTTGGGGTTTATTAAATAACCTTATAATAAACAGAATTAGAATCTGGATCGCTACCTATTAGATAAGATATTTTTTTAACGAAAATTAATACAAGACTACTCCATTGTATTTGTAAAAAATATGAGTAAATAATATAGGTATATTTAGGTATTGGGATATTCTTCGAAGAAAACCTTAATAACGGGTAAAACCTGTCATCATTTGAACTGTGTATAACATACCTACTTACAACGTAAGTAATTAATTAAATATTTATAAAGAAACTAGCTTCTGCCCGCGACTTCGTCCGCGTGGAACTCCTCCTTTTTTGCAGTCGGTTAAAAAGTAGCCTATGTCCTTTCTCAGGCTCCAGACTTTCTTTGTACCAAATTTCATTTAAATCGGTCCAGTAGTTTTAGCGTGAAAGCGTAACAGACAGACAGACAGAGTTACTTTCACATTTATAATATTAGTAGGGATGTCTAATGAATCCGCTAAATGCGCTAGTGTGGAGTCAGGCACAGCTGTCGATATCCCGCTAGGATAGGCCGCTTGGCTCATTGGTGGTACATTACAGCTAGACCACATTCTACACTAGCCCATTCAGAAGAATTTTGACACTCCCATTAAGTGCAGCTTTACCCCAACTTACTCCAATACCGAAATATGGAAATAACTCATTATTTTGCATTATGTACTTAATACATAACTCTATCCTTAAAAAAACATATTGGATAAGTCAAGTGGACCGTTGCGATGAATAATTGATTATAATTAATAAATGGCGTGCAATTTTCCGATGGTTTGCGATGAAACGTAATGGTAGGACAGAAACCTGGTTTCCTCAGAATCCAGGTTAATATGAAAGTTAGGTTTAATTATGCGTGACTAATGTTTCCGTATTAAAGTGATAGGTTATATTTCCACATCCCCTACATTTTATATGTGGCGGGACGTGCTTTTTCTTTAAACGTTTATAGATTGAAGATTTCTCTACCATATTAACTAATTCATTAGTATTTTCTTCTTCCCTTATAATCGTTAGTAACCACTCAACCTGTAACCTTTCTATTACATATTAAGGTATCTATCTAATTTTTGAAATGACACTTCTGTATTATTTTTTAATATTCTTCTATTGTTTATCTATTTGTCAAAAAGTAAAAAACCGCTGTTAAGCCTTTTTGTTTTTGCTTCGTCTTCATCACCGCAGTCCTTAATTAATAATAACCAACAAAAGAAAAAACTTTTGTTTGGCTTGTTCACTCAGTCATAATAGTTCACATTATATTATGACTGAGTAAACAATACCGCTTAGGATGCTAGATCTAGAAGCAATTCATATACATAGGTATATATAAAGTTTAAATCATCCAAGGGATCCAAAGTGTTTTATAGATTTTTTTCTCTGCAGTGAAACTGGAGTTTAAAAAATTAAAAATTATTCAATTTAAATTTAATAGTGATGATAAACTTTGAAAACCGCATTGCGATTTGATACGTGAAATGATTATTAACGAGTAAAAATTAATAATGTCTTGTCATATATATGTATATATGCAGTTGTGATTAATATAATTACTTCTATGCAAATATAACACATAAGTGGATTTAAAAACTTAAAGAATCCCTAGGGCTTGACTTATCATCAGCCATGAATGAACGGAAATCGCGTGACACACGACAATAGTCAATTACACATCCGCATCATTGTCTGTGCTCCATTTATAATTCCATTGTCTATGGGGACCATCCTTTAATTTGGGTAAAGATTTTTGGCACTAAGCATTGATTGCTATCGTAATTTGAAAATAGAATCTATAAGTAAAATGCAAGATGGCGCCAAAGTTTACAAGCAGACAATTTATATGTTTTCAAGCGTTGTTTATTTTTCAGCTATTACTTTAAATTAAAAAAATAATAATTTCCTAAGTAGGTAGTACTATATTGTAATATATTTTTAGTGTCGTATTCGTAATCAAATATTATTTATTAAGTGTATTCAAGTCGACTAATAGGTAAAACCATGTAAAACTTAGAAAAATGCGGACGATTAGTCACCGTGTCAATACTAATATCTATGTAATAACACAAACAAACATACCTACCTATGTAATTAAGGAAATCTTATTCAATCGTATGCTTCTAATAATAAATGACTCAGTCGATTATTTATTATTACTTACATATTTATGTTATGATTGAATTCAAACTGCAGGTTATTAAAATCGAATTAATCTTCTAAGACGGTAACTAGGTATTTTACAATAATCATTCAATTAATACATCCTTTTAATCAAAATGTAATAAAAGTAATTTAAAATTCAATTCAAGAAGCTCGTACCAATTACTTAATTAACTAATATTAACGACATCTTCGCACGGAACGTTTCCACATCTGTTACCTTAAGATCATCACAGCACGTGCTGTGTATAAACTGTACCAATTCTAACAGTACAGAGGGGGGCTATAACCCCCTACCATAAGCAGTACTCCAGTACACAAAACTTAGCTCACTTAACATTGAACCATCCACTCCTGCGCGCGTATGTCAAGCCAAATTGAATTCCGATTATGAGGAGGCGTTGGACACGGTGAAACTGGTTTGAAACGTAAGTCTGGTATGGAAAAGTGTTAGTTTAATAGGTAATTGTGACCACGTCAGACGGTCGGTACGCCCACGGAGTGACGGTCGTGCGCGGGCGCAGGGTTTTCTAAAACGGAGAGAAACCTTCACCGGGTCTCTCGGGGCACGGTTCTGGGCTCGCTACTTTTTTTACCATTATCTCGGCGGTGTTAATGTGAACGAACTCTATTTCTAAAAGTGAAATTGTGTAAATTCTCACGGTTTACCTGCTAATGAGAATGTTAATGGTTTTGTGTTGTAATATTGTTTTAGTGACTTGAGTTTACAAGATGAACGATATGTGTAAGTAATTTGGAAAGTATTTTCTTTTGCATATGCACAAAAAACTTAAAAGCTTTGTGTTATCTTTGAAATGTCTACAAGAAAGTATCGGAGGTATCTGCCTCGAATTCCTGCATTTTTGTACAACTTTTTAAACCGAATGTAAATATTGTCAATACTGACATGACTAAGCGTAAGAATGAGAAATGCGTGTGTTAATATAAGCCCTATTCCATTGTGATAGGGATCCTACATTCTGATATTTCACATGTAAATGATGATTCATTGAATGCGTTGAAAGGTTTCGAAGTGAAATTTCTATACCCGATTTCAATGCATGTTAAAGCTATAGAAAGATCTGGTATGACTGTTGATTGAATTTCTATAGAAAATGGTTCGACTTATGAGGATTAATCGTATATGATAACGTAAAATTATATGGTGTATTATGAAATATAATGGATTACTTTTATCGAAAACTAATAGTAACTTGCGTCACTGGACCAATATAAAACTATGCAATAAGTAGGTAGTACATACTATATTATCGATACAAAAATGCTTTTTTTTATAGTCAATTTCTTGGTTATTTTAGCAAAGCAGTCATATGTAGGTACTCATGAATAATCTACAAACAAAAAAATACTGACTGAACCATTAATTAAAAAGCGGTGCGATATACATACTGTATACAAACTCCGCGGAACTTTTAAGATGCTTAAATGTAATTAAGTACTTAATGAGACATTTAAGTAACATACACTATAGTATAGTCACATAAAAAATGACCTATAGGCCCCTTTCCCACCAACATTACAAAATATACCTTTGTGATAGATATATAATAGACACAGGTATTGCGATATATACCTTTCAGAAGGTATTTGAATCGTTACAGTTGACTAGACATTGTTAAATACGATATCTAGATTGCACACATCCATATTAATAACACAGGGAAGTATCAACTTGAGTTAATAGTTAATACTTTAGCTGTACGGTTATTAGTTTCCTAATACAATAGGTATTGTAAAAATGAAAATGAACAAAAACTATAAAAAGATTGGATTGAAAGTTATAATCAGCCAATAAGAACAATGCTATTATATTGAATGTAACAAATAAGTAACATAATGCTCCATGTGTGTAGAAGTTGAAAATTTGTACCAATTTATTTAGTTGCAAGTATTAAAAAGAAAATGAAGAAAACATTTTCTTCAAGATCAAATCAAGCATTTTCCATAAAAACAGGCTTATTAATCATGTAATTACCAGTTTAGCTCCATAGGTATTTATCTTACATCTTACATATAATAAAACAGTAGAAACCGCGTGTCTGTACAATTGAAATTTTTAACAAAAAATGGGTGTGGGCAATAACAAAAGAGTAACAGAACACAAAAATGTTTTTTTAGATTTTCTTTTCTGTCTGTCTGTCTGTCTGTCTGTCTGTATGTATTCGCTAATCTCGAAAACTACTGAACAGATTTTGACGCGGCTTTCACTAATAGATTAAGCTCTTCCCTGAGCAACATATAGGCTTTGTTTCATCGAAATCGGATGTCAAATAAAAAAACTATCGTCTTTTAAAGTTTAAAGGTAATTTTTCTATAGGAGATTTTATAGTTACATAATATAGTACTAGATGGCGCCTCAAGGCAATTAAAACGCGCTATAGCTTTTTCTCTGAAAAGTATAAATACAAACTGTTTATCTACGTTTAAAACTATTTAATTTTGTTTGTCTTGCGATTTGGTTAGTTGATGATTTTGATGTTATACTTGGATATGAAAATACGGACTCTGAACTTGCTTTGTGAATTGGTTGAAAAATATCGGATATAATCTAAAAAAATATTGCCTACGTAGATTTATTGAAATAAATATATGTATTATTGTATGTATTTGCTTTGATTTTAAAAATGCCCAGACGAAACGCTTACAACGCATCGCTATTGAGAAATCTTACTCCGCCTAAATTGTGCAATGGAACCCGACTTAGAGTAACTTCTTTACAAAGAAACTTAATCGAAGCTGAGATTCTTACTGGATGTAGTGCAGGTGAAACTGTATACATAGCACGAATACCAATCATCCCCAACAATTTCCCATTCCAATTCAAACGGACACAATTTCCAGTGTCCGTTTGCTTTGCTATGACAATTAACAAGTCTCAGGGGCAGACGCTAAAGGCTGTTGGAGTTGATCTCAGGTCGAATTGTTTTTCACACGGCCAACTATACGTGGCTTGCTCGCGGGTTAGTAATGCGGATAACCTTTTCATATTAGCCCCAGAAGGAAAAACTGTTAATGTGGTTTATAAAGACATTTTATAATTTACATTTGAAATATTAAATACATACCTATATTATATTTTTTATATTATTTGTCTGTCCATCTGTGTGTTCCGGCTAATCTATAGAACAGCTGGACTGATTTGGACGGGACTTTCACTGGCAGATAGCTTATGTAATAAAGAGTAACTCATTTTAGAAAAAAATCTTTAATTATCCATACTTATGTCCCAGTACTTAAATTCCACGCGGACGAAGTCGCGGGCACAGCTAGTTACATAATATGTAAATAATAGTTAAAGTATATTGTTATCCATTTAAGTGAGAAGCAGTATTACGTTAAGTGTCAAAGAACTTTTAACGTGTAAGTACTATTTAATTATATCTATGACATTTGATCTCTATTCCGGAATTGATTTTTGATAACGAATCTCAGTGTTTTATATTATTTACAAGTTACAAGCTGACCCCGCTGACATCTTTCCGCCATATTCTGATTTTAATGTTATATTTTTACTTATCTACTTAAGTACCTAAATGACTTTGGGCACCTTTTTCCTATTTAATTATTGAAAATGCGGTGTAGCGGCGTAATAAATTTAGTCGCACGGTGTCTGTCAGCAGATTGTCATCTATAACTAGGGTAGGTGACACTGACTTCCGCTGTGACCTAAATAGGAGAACCGTCACCAGTTAGGTTTCGTAAGGTCGGGTAATTGCAATACTATATAGTATTCCTTGTGTCCATAAATAAGTACTTAAAAGAATATCTATAACATCAAACTCCGTAAATGGAGACGTACATAGGTACATAGAAATATAAGTGTTAGTACCTAGCTGTCGGATATATTATTATTTTACTTGCAGTTTTTTTTTTATTTACAAAATGTCACAGTTTTATTATTGACTCGAG
Organism: Polylopha cassiicola; assembly: GCA_038024825.1. Taxonomy (NCBI): domain Eukaryota; kingdom Metazoa; phylum Arthropoda; class Insecta; order Lepidoptera; family Tortricidae; genus Polylopha; species Polylopha cassiicola. The sequence goes on along the minus strand of CP149044.1, from coordinate 4,138,227 downwards.
TACGCTTTCCAATCCTTTTCTAATCCAATTGGACATAGAATGTTGCCACACTACACTACAGACAAACCGTTTAATGTATTAAACGGTTTGTCTGAATTCCTTATTTGAAAATTTTCCGTTTGAATATAAAATCTACGATCGGTTTTTATTTTAAACTTTCTGTCTCATTTTTACTTGATAATTGTGTATGTATTGTACTTATATCATAATGATAACTAGACACTTGACTACAATATAGCTTACAGTTAAGCTTAAAAATGTGACATAGAAAAACACAATCGACTAGTAAGTATAGTAGAATATCATAACAGGAAGTCCATATGCTATGGATAGCCATAATATTCAGTAATGCTACTAGTTTTATCAACTCAGGTTTTTGTTAATATTTTTCTGATAAAACTCGAGTACCTGCTTGGCCATTTTTTCGGAGCATTTTCCCACCGTCTAATTCTTGTACCGTACAAACAACGGTAACAGACATAACTGCATCGGACAATTGCTTGAATCGTCTTTCAATTGGCCACGGCTTCAATTAGAGACAATTTTTTTATATTCAAATCCCTGCTGATAATTTAAATTGGGTCTTAGGAAATTCGAATTACACTGTAACTGTGCGTTGAGCATGCATTAGGTACCTACACTCTTACACGATACTTGGAAGAATAAGTATAGTCATGATTTAGTGTTTCAAATGGTTTTAGAAGTTTTTAAAAAAAAAACCGTGATTAGCCATTAACCATACCTACCTATACTACTACATACCCGCTTTCTAAACTTTATGAAATTTATTAGGATGTCTGTGGCTTGTACACGAGACAGTTATTTTGTGAGCAGACAATTTATTCGTGATCCACAGATAATCAATCACACTCCTCTTTTCTTTCTTTTGTGATTATCTATAATCCGTAATAGATACTAATAACAATTTGTCGTGCCACACACGCTTATACAATCGGAAGTAACAATCTTATGCAATCGATAGAAAAATCAATTCCTTATTGCTATCTGTAATCGATTATGTTCAACAACCGTTAAATTTGCTTGGCTTTCTACCGCTTAACTTCGTTAAGTCATGTTATCTGTGGCCGCCATCTTAAATTGCGGCTGTCAAAATATTAGAGCGAGACAACAATGGGTAGATTGTAGATTATGACTGTTTTATAATAACGTGGAAAAACTATTAGAAACTAGCGGTCCCGGCAGACGTCATCCTGCCCGTTCGAAATTCAAATTAGGTAACTTTAGTTAGACAACGTTTGTATGGGAAAAGGAAAGGGCTGTTTTTAGGGTTTTCCCGGCAATTATTCGATATTTTCTCGAGAGAAAGAACCATCCTTGGACTTCAACGAACGTTAAAAAAAAAATGGCCAAATTGGTCCAGGCGTTGTCGAGTTATGCGCGAACCAATACATTTTGCGATTCATTTTCATATAAAAGATTTACATTTGTACCATACAACAGAATAATTATTCCGTTGTCACAACTAAATTCTACGATTTACATTAGGTATTATCTTAGGTATTGGGTACACCAGACTGCGTCGGTTGTTAAAATTTACGATTGATGAATTCTCAATTTCAAGCTTTAGACTATGGGCCCATGTTAAAAAAATGATGGGTCATTTGAACCACCAGATGACCTATGTAGAACGATATAAGAGCATAAAATAATAAGATTTAGCATTGTGCCGTCACTTGTAAGCTGTCCAACTGAGTGCAGGTGAGAATTCAAAAGTACAGGTAGAGGGAGTACATTTTGGTCATATATTTTTGAACGGCATTGTTACCATCGATAGATCCATGAAAAATAATACTAAAACGCGTAGTGCCGTAAAAAAATGGTGATCCAAAAAGTCGGAATTTTTTTTTGATTTTCCGACAATTTCCAGGGTGAATTTGGTCATTTGATACAGTACGGCATCAGTTTCATACTATTTCAATACTGCTTCTAATCCATCATTCCGCAACGCCGTAAAAAAATCAAGCGACAAGGGGAAAAAACCGAAGGTTGCAGCCCCCTCTCTTTCCGTGGTCCAGGGGGTGATTTGATAAAGTACGGCTTCGGTTCCAAAACATTATCTAGCACTTAAAAGTACTATTAAAAATAATGCCGTCAAGAAATGATTGTTCATTTGAATGTATATCAATAATTATCTTAATTTCATCGTATTCTTGATTTATAAAGCTGTAAAATCATTTGATCCTGTACGGGAACTATTTTTCTAACATAATATTGTAAAATACAATTGTTATATAGTATTGCCGTTCAAAAGAAACTGTTCTGAAAAAAATTATGGATAAATACAAAAACTGAAATTTTGCAAATTATTGCAGTAATTTAAATATCATATATTAATGAAATATAGCAGTTTTCTACATTGTATCCCATGTTTTAAATAGTATTAACATAAATAAATTAGGAAAAAATGATGCCGTAAGTACATTTTAATGCAGACCATATCTTTTAGGTTCATGAAAATGACGCTACCATTTTAAGGGTACTTTATGGCCATCTGATACAGTACGGCATTAACATATTTTTGAAGAGAACAATTGATAATATGATAAAATCACTATGACGTCTAACTGAAGTGAAACGGTTCCTCATCCGGTGCCGTTATGTCACAGACTTTTTGAACCAACGAAAATGTACGGCATATGAAAAAATATTATCTATGCATAAAATACTTTCGAAATAAATTAATTTGACGTTGTGTCAAATCACCCCCTGGACCACGGAAAGAGAGGGGGTTGCAACCCTCGGTTTTTTCCCCTTGTCGCATGATTTTTGTACGGCGTTGCGAAATAATGGATTAGAAGCAGTATTGAAATAGTATGACACTGATGCCGTACTGTATCAAATGACCAAATTCACCCTGGAAATTGTCGGAAAATCAAAAAAAAAATCCGACTTTTTGGATCACCATTTTTTTACGGCACTACGCGTTTTAGTATTATTTTTCATGGATCTATCGATGGTAACAATGCCGTTCAAAAATATATGACCAAAATGTACTCCCTCTACCTGTACTTTTGAATTCTCACCTGCACTCAGTTGGACAGCTTACAAGTGACGGCACAATGCTAAATCTTATTATTTTATGCTCTTATATCGTTCTACATAGGTCATCTGGTGGTTCAAATGACCCATCATTTTTTTAACATGGGCCCATAGTCTACTTGTAATCTAGAAAAAATCATATTCAACTCTTTTATTTTGCGTCGATACTATTGGCACAATCACATACCAGGTTCGGATATGCATCATGTCTTAATGCAATAAAGCTCTATATACTTACTTATGATCTTTTCGGTCGATGCAATAAAGTTTAGAATTGCTCATTTTTCAATAACGACCAATTGCTATTTAGAAATAAGAGCTTTATTACAAACTAGTAACGTATAATATCCATTAAAATCCTCGTAGTGGGTATAGAAGAAAATAACAGTAAACCCAATAGAGCGATGAGTTTCGTGCAAGAAGTGACGACATAATAGGGTTGGGTGTGATTTATTGAGTCTGCTATCGATAAAGATTAACATTGTCTCATATTGTATGACGTCATGTGTGTGTACGTTCTTATGGATACTTAGATACTTTTTATAATATGAGGTCAGATATTTCTCCCAACCTTAACTCAGAATTATTTGCTGCAAAAATTTTCATGATCAAATTTAATTGAAATTTATTAATTAATAAATAAATTAAGCAATTTTCGTTTTAAGCTTTCACCCAATGCTCTATAAATTATATTAAAAGTATTTATTTTTTAACATCAAAGTGATTACCTAATCGGTATGACCACCTTTTTTAATGTTGACAGAATGTTGTAAATCCTATTTATAAAAGTTATCGTTTAGATTTCCGAATCTGACTCTGTAAGACCCCGTTTTAATGAGACATCTAGACAGTTCACAAATTGCTCCATTGCACGATTGGGCACATGAAACTAGAAAAATAATATTACTGTCTTATACTGGAGCAGAGAATATTATTTAACTTAGATTGACCTTAACTTGTTCTTTTGGTGATAAATCTAAATGGTGACCTTCCACAAAGAGTTTATATTCCTTAAACACGCACTATTTAAAAGTAAGGGTTACATGTACCTACCCCTTTCAAATACAACTTGTTAAAAAAGAAGACAGATGACTTTACCCCGGTATACATTAGTGGCCACAGATAAGAATATGAAGATTATTAAGGCTAAGCTATTCCCGATTTCTGACTCGTAGTTGACAAATAACTAAATTGTGATTTCTCATGCATAATATCTTACGTCAAGATAAACAACCTCAACCACGAAAATTCAATTTAACAATAAACAAATGTCCGAACGTCCGTTGTATAAGTAGACATTATATTAAAAAAACTAATGCTTTTATGTTTAGGTATTTTTTTGCGATCAAATTGAGATCAAACTTTTATGGCAAGCAATTTATAAACATGTTTCCAAATTGGTAATTGACCTGAAGTCGGATTGAGTGTTTTATTAATCGGAGTGTTAGTATCATTTATGTTTGACAATTATCGGAATTGTTATGGAGTTGGTGGGAGTATTATTTGGCAGTGGATTTAAACTTGTCTTAAATCTTATCTCGGGGTTAAATTGCTTACCTTCTCTGTATGGAAACTGTTATTTAAAATAGATAATTATTTGTCTATTATAACTTTTGCAGTAAATAGTAATAGTATTTACTGTAAATGTGAATTTAATAAGATACATTGCCCTGTGTGTGTGTGTGGTTTGTACAACTAAACTTACTGTCTGCAATATACATAACCATAATATATCGTTTTTTTATTATTTCTTCTTGTGTACGTCTCATCTACAAATAGCTGTCGATGTTTATTGTAGTGCGTGAGTATGCTTTTGTTTTTATTATGCTGTTAATAATGCTTTACATGTTTATGAACGCTTGGTTGTGTTAAACTAATTATTTCATCGTAATTAAACAGTTGAATAAAAGGATTGATAAGATCGATGAGGTCGTCAATGTATTTTCTATCGTTTTTATAAATATATGAATCCCGTTCCACTGAAATAGTTGTATCTTGTCATTGTTTCCACTAACTTAAAAAAATGCGGGCGATTCGATTAAATTCTCACAGTTATATCTTACACTTTCATTAATATCGATGTCGCGTAGAAAGTATAGTTTCACTTGCTGTTTATTTCTGAATGTAATGATTGGTTTTAATTTAATTACTTGGAATATCTCTACTACTTTTTACGTAATTTGCCATATACGTAATATATGCTTTCTTTTTAGTATGGAAATTATTAATTATTTGTTTTCTTTCAGCGACTTACCAGATGAAGAAGACAAAAAATCGCCCGTTCTGCTCTTAGGCGTTAACAAAATCACTGATTCTCCCTTCGTTAGAAGAAGATCTATAGATCCTCACTCCTCTGGATCTATAAAGTTCTTTAGACCTCCCAAATCAAAATACACTAGAGGATTACATGGAGATGAGAGATTAGAGAAGATTAGACAAGATCTACAAACGCATAAGAATAAGAAACCAGAGAAGTACATTCCAGATTCTAATCATGAGGTGTCTTTAGAACCCGATGAGAGGAGAAATTGCTTAAAACTAAATTGTGTTGGGAACTGTATCTGCGACAGAAAAAAGTCATCGAATCGAGGGTCTTTCTCTTTCCATCGGCCAGACCGACAATCTTCTATCGCGTCTGAGAATTTCGGTAATACTGACCGGAAAGACTCCTCCGAGAGTGAAATAGAATTTAAATACACTGAACACATACCGGATTCTCAACCCTGTACTAGCAAACAAAATTCTTACAACATTACTCCAAAATCAACTGAACGCAGACATTTTCTATTGGCAAATTTGAACGAGAGATTTAGAAAGACACTAAGCTTAGATTCTCGTAAAATTGAAACAAATCGTGTACCTCTTAGTTTGCCGAAGGATACCAGACCTAAATCGCTAGTCAATACGAGCAATATCTGTGTGCAACATTACAAAGCTGGAGAGCCATTTATAAATCAGAATTTCGAAAAAGCTAACCAACCAAAAAAGAAGCGAAAGTCGTTCTTTTCTTTAGACACATTTTTTGATTCCAAAAAGTCTGACACGTCATCCATAGATGACTATTGCTCGTCTAAATATAAACGGTTCGAGCTCGAAAGTGATGATTCCCCGTTATTCAAAAGGGATTTGTCTAGAAGCCAAAGAGAAAAAACCCCTGACTTGTTAAACTTACCTGTTATCATAGATTCCGTGCGCAAAAAGCAATCGGACGCTAAAAGACAATTGGAGAAATTAGAAAGCCATTTCTATAGGAGTTTAGTTAAGACGCAGACGGTCATAGACGCCGTCCCTAAAGACGCCACTGACGTACAAGGTCCGAGCGGACATACCAACCACTTATTCGTAGACGATGACGACGTTGAATACATTGAGCCTATACGGAGCAACTTCACAAGTCAGAGCACACTGATATTGGACAAAAACATTCCTGGCGATCTAATATTAAAGCCTGATTCGTTACTAACAATCAACACAGATGAGACTGACATCAAGTTGCCTAGTTCGACAGTTTCCCCTAAATCTAATGACGTTAGAGTAACAGATCATGATCTCGATAGCATAGGTGCTTACGAAGTAGAAGTTAAAGAATCAGATTTATTGAAAGCCGTTAAAGAGTTAACAGTTAAAGTGATGGATAAGTCAGTGGATTCCATCGGAAGTTGTTCTTTAGACGTGGATGCTAGCACTGATTTTTCAGGTAAATCCGCATTTTGAGTCGGTTTTGAAAAGCATGACTTTTTCATTTGTATCAATCGACTGTGTTATTCTTTTCATTTAACTTATTTCAATTACTACTTCTCATTTATTTGCACTTATTATATTTATTCATATGTATTGTCATATTTTAAACGACCAGTTATAGTTGTTAATAAATGTAAACGTATCATTATCATTTCAATCTGAGTTTTCTTTATTTCCTTTCTTTTTGTTGTGATGTTATGCTTGATACTTATTTGTTGATCTATATTGTTTGTGAAACTATTTAATACTATTACTACTATTGTACAATTTGTGTTTGTATCCTGGACAGAGTTGAAACATTGTCTATTACAATTAGCTGCCTCAATTAAATGGAATGTGGTAGACATGACTAATCTAATCCTTACATTCATCTGGTACAATATAATGACGATGTATTTAAATTCTTCGCCTCTTATTCTCTTCGCAATTCTTATTTTGATATTTATTCTGAGTATTTCTGAGCTACAAAAACAGACGAAAGTACCCGAGTGACCTTTTTCAATTGCAATGGCTAGTGACATCACTGAGATTAATGATACACCTATAAAATACACCGAAACATACGTCATAAGGAAATATTTAGGTGCCGGTGCGGCCCGTGAACTATAAAAATTACTTGTCAGACTGAAATTTTACTATCTGGTGACAATGTACCTATAATATTACTAATTCTTTCTTAGACTTTATAATTTATTAACTGTTTTTCTGCAATTTACTTGTCAATGCGTAGGGTGGTTGCTCAAGCCGCTCAAAGTGGGCCACATCTATCACCACATTCTCCAGACTCCCCGAATATCTTGCATCTGTTTTATATCTTGTTAATGACCATTGCCACTCTCTCAGATGTTAAATATCGTATCTTTAACTTCTGTAGTATTTTGCTCAATGTTTTAAGCTTTTTATTTTGGTTACTTATAAGGTTGGAAAAAATACCTCTTTACGCTTGTCACGCTGTGGCAACATTACATGAACCAGATAACATTCAGATAATAAGTTTATTAACTAGGCCATGCATAGAAATCGCTTACAATGCAGTTGCTAAATGCAATTTACAAACAAGACAATAACGCAAACATGCTAAACGATATATCGACCTCGACGCTTCCTACGCACGACTGTCGCCGGTCATTGTCGCCAGTCCACTCATGGACACGCACGGGGACGTACAACTATGTTATTTTGCCTTTAAAATGGTAACTTTGATTACTGCGGAGTTCCATATAATTTGAAATCATTTCCGTGTAATTTAAAATCTTAGCATAAATTATTGGTCTTAGTATTGACACGTCGACCGTGAAACGGAACGGTCCCGCTGGCCGCAACCAACGGGCCACCGAGAAAAAAAAGATTAAAGTTTGACGTTTGTGATGTGCTCTGTCATAAATTCTGTGTGAAAAATCCGAAGTTCGTATTATTTGAAAAGTAGTTTAATTACGATTTTGGATATTTAATTCACGTGGTATAACTTTATTACGCTGGTAAGTGTTGAATGTTTTGCTTAGAAGTGTGTTCAATTAGTAAAAAAGGGTTTCTAAAGTTTACCGCAAGTCTACCTGATATTGTCTCTTTATTTCTACTTTAGTTCATAGCTTATCTGCTTACGTTTCCCGTTATTTTTACGTTCAATTTGTGATCTGTGATTGTGTAGAAATTTATCATCATCAGCATGATGTGTTGGATTCTATAAATTATGACTAACGTAATTTATTTTCATTAACTACACTCTTTCTTATGAACGCGTCTTCCTCTCGACCTAACTCCATGACGCATTGCTTAACCTTTTAAGATCGCTATTAATATTAATTATTACTTCCCTTTTGTAACAAAATCGAATAAGACAGTGACATTGTAACATTTCCATGCAGTATGTTATCTAATACTAAGAAGGTAGGTATTACATATTATTATTTAACAATTAACAAAGTCGTTTAATTGAAAGAGGAATTTATAAGCATATAAGCAATGAAGGTAAATCAAAAGGAAAATATTCATGATTCTAAATTCATTACCTTATAAATTGATTACTACTTATAATATGAATGTACTTACATATTATTTACCTAAGTATATTTCTTTTGAAATTTTTATCTTTTGTTCCTTTTCTGTCAGGCACATAAATACTAAATATATTTAAATTTGATCTTAACTCAAAATAAAGAATGAAATGTGGGTCCTAGTCTAGGCAATTAAAACCGGCCTGACAGCTTATACTTGCTTATATTTAACTAAATATAAACGTCAGCAAATAAAATAAAATAAAAATACGCGAGTTAAATCCGTTAATAGTTGTTTCATTCCAATGTATACACTTGAACTTTGAAATTTATGTTTATTTTGAAATTGACCCTGGCTGTTTATAAATATGAATGTGTCATCTGGCCAATACTGGTTTTCTAATATTCATAGATGGAAAAATACTATAACATGGGTTATTCTGTGAAGTTGTTTATTTCTCATTACAATGAAACAACTATAACAGATTTAACTCACATATTTTATTTTATTTGCTGATGTTACGAAAACGTAAAGTTCTAATATTCATAGCATGGCTGAGCTGATAATAGTGTAACACTAAAGTGATGTTTATGTCTCTCAGCAAAATGCCAATAAAATAATAAAAGTAAATGCATTACTGCAACTTCAACTGCCAGGCTTAATATACTGCAGCAACCGTAGATTTGTTCTATTAGGAATACATATTACTATTATATGACAAGAGATAGTTATTATCAACCTTGACTCAACTATGTTGAAACATTTATAGCATCAGATGGCCATCAAGTACAAATAATATTTTGTTAATCTATAATTCTTGTATATCAGCTATTATAAATATACAGAAATTAAATTTAAATTTAATCCAACATAATCAGTATATGATCACATTCATGTTATCAACGTAATGTAATATACTTTCATGTAACTGATAAGTAAAATCAGTGATAATAACAGTTCCTTCATTCATAAATTTGTGCTACAACGTGTTTTTGTTACATTTGATTTGTGTCTTTTTTTTTAATGTAATTATGTGTGATTATTTCCCTATATTTCATTATTGTAAGTTTTGATTTTAATTGTTGAATATTCATTTATAATTACAGTATATTCCATTACATAAAATATGTTGGATATACAACTTTTTTTTAATAAACTACTTACACATTGTTTTCTAACATTGATATATACTTAACATGTGTAAAGCTTGAATAATTATTTCTAAAAATTTTACTTATTTCCTTAAGAAATATGTTCCTAACCTTGACATGGATAATCTCATGTTTGTATTGTTATGCCAATGATTTGTCATTCATGTGGTTATTTTTACAAATGTCAAGAACAACTGCAAATTTATTGCAGAAAATCTCTAATGGGTTTACAATTACTACAGTATTTCATATTACAAACATGTAGGCCAGGGTTGATATTATTATTCTAACAGACTCCTTGTTTTATATCAACAGATATTACAACAAATCAGTTCAAATCACTAATTTTGTATTTTACCTCATTTCAGATACAACATCCGGCAGCTTAAATCTCCTCACACCATCATCAACCACCAGTCGAATTAGGGATTTCACATCCCGCATCCAAGAAAGAGCTTCTAATCTTCAGCCGAACTACCTATCCAGCCAGCGGCCGACCCCCATCGTGACTCCAGTAAGAACCCCTGAAGATACTACCCCGACTCCAAGAAAGTCGGACAATCTGCTTAAGCCACCTCCAAAGGTCCATGTTGATGCCGGTAGTCATCGATCTCGAGGACACCACAAGAAGAGGGATGAGCTACCACATAAAAAGCCAAGCTATTTAAATCTGGCATGTTCTGTCAATGGTTACACTAACTTAACAACTTACGATTCCAAACTGCGGCAAGATATCAATAAGAGTAGAGAAGCTTCTCCCATAAGGCCTATAACTCATACCTATCAGTATAAAAGTGAAAATAACTCTCTTCTCGTACCAGTACCAGTTAGTGCCAATAAGCTGTTGGTCCCAACATTTGGGCCCCATGATACTAGAGCCGATTTGACATCGAAGGCGCCTTCTAAGGCGCACACGGACCCTTACTTAGCGACGTCACCATTGCATGCCTTCATGGCGGCTGAAAATAAACAATTGAAGAACGATTTCCTTGGTCCAAGCATGACGACCACTAGCCGAACTTACATGTCAACAGAAAGCAAGAACTTCGCATCAACGATGCTAGGCAAAGCTGATGAAGTGGACAATGCAAAAGAAATGTCCTTCAAATCTAGTTATTCAGAAACAAATTTTAGAAAAACTGTCAACACAAACGGCATAGAGTCTCGGTTTGTCAGTTCGGAATCATACACTATCTCTTCAAATGGGGTATCAAAAAGAATGGAGATCACTAAAGAGAATGGGGAGCAGCTCACCAGTCCTATGAAGAGTTTTATTCAGCAGCGTGTGGAGAGGTTGTACGGACCGGGGGCACTTGCTCAAGGGTTCTTCAACCAGAAAAGGAAGTCTCGTAGTGAAGACGAGGAGCCTAGAGTGCTTACGGAGAAGTCTCTCAATTGTCCAAGTGAATTTACCCTGCGGCGGTCCAGTGACAGCCACGAGAGTGAAAACTACTTTTCTAGTCCCAACGGAGAAGAATCCAATGTGTCCCTGCCGGTCCTAAGGCACCTGAGGCCTGAATTCCGTGCTCAGCTACCAATCCTGTCCCCAAAGAAGAGTTTGAAGCAAGAAATTTCACCACAAAAAGTAGAAGACATTCCTAAACCTGATAAGACTGAGGATTCAAAATTGGAAGCCAAAACCAGTGTAATAACCAATGGTGTATCTGTGATAAAGTTAGACGATTCGAAAGACTTAGTTGTTAAAGACTCCGTGAATGGTGACAGTGTTAATGGTAATGGGGAGGTGATTGAGGATGCTCATTACTTCTTAGATCTGAAGAAGAAGGAGACAGAAAGGCTGATTGCTCTGGCTGTCACTGCGGAGGAGGAATTGGAGAACCTACAGGTACATTTAAATCATTACGCAAATGTTTTTAAAAATATGTCAAGTTAACATTCATAACACCAAGTCATCTGCTAGGTACCTATCTAAATATTTGATAATTGTACATACCTCTTAATCAAGTAACAAATAACATAAATAACCTTGTATTAAATATTCATAAATACAATGATATAAGAGTTACAAGGGTTAGCTGGATGAGATTGCTTAATGAGATAAACTAGTCTTGACTTATCCATGTATGGTTTATATAAATGTTTTATGTTTTTGTGTCTATATTTTCGATGTACGATAAAGAGTTTTTATAATAATATAACATATCAAAAAAAATATAAATTGAACCCTAGTGATACTTGACTACTTAAAGTTAGTGTATATCTATTTTTTGTTAGAATCAAATTATTTATTTTCTTAATATAGAGTGCATTATATATATCGGAAACTCCATACTTAAACTTCCTGCTTCCTTAAAATACGTAAAAAGGCAATGATTAAAACAAGCATTTTGCATTGTTTTCTCAGAACCTTGACGCAATCAATGGCGGAACGAAACGCATTCGATACACAACTAGTTCTTATTTAAATAAAAATATTATTACATGTAAACATGTAATGATGATAAATTAATTACGTAAATCTTGAAATAAATTATTTATGGATTAACATTGATGATTGAAAGTTACCGAATAAAACAGAAACTGTAAAAAAAAACAACAGTTTCACATAATATACATTCCCTCTGCTAGTTATTTATTAGTATATGTATACATGTCGAATTTGTCTGACCATGACATCTAGCTAGGATCAATTTAAAAACCAATATAAATAAATTTCAAAATCTTATTTACAATAGAACTACACAAACTGTCAAAAATACTGAAATAATGTAAAAAACGACAGACATAATGGAAGAGAGCAACTTTAAATACTATGTAATTTTGCATTTAATAAGTTTCTTAATTTAATAAGTTTTGTTTGTGAATACTCATCATAGTACAATAATCATATGAAATTGTTTTCAGGAAGGAGAGGTCAGCGAGGAGGTCCTGGGGCTGCTGCGGTCTGCGTCCGGTAAAGCGAGGCTGCTCGCCACGCAGAAGATGCAGCAATTCGAGGGTAAACATCTTAGGAGCTCTACTACCTCTCTAAAACAATATTGTAATCTTACTATGGAAATAACGTGAATAAGTCTTTTTATCTATACTCTATACTATAATATTATAAATAGGAAAGGTTTGTTTGTTTGTTTGGATTGAATAGGCTCCAAAACGGCTGGACCGATTTGAAAAATTCTTTCACTGTTGGAAAGCTACACTATTCCCGAGTGACATCCCTACTAATACATATTATAAATGCGAAAGTAACCCTGTCTGTCTGTCTGTTACGCTTTCACGCTAAAACTACTGGACCGATTTAAACAAAATTTGGTACAAAGAAAGTCTGGAGCCTGAGAAAGGACATAGGCTACTTTTTAACCGACTGCAAAAAAGGACCATGCGGACGAAGTCGCGGGCAGAAGCTAGTACTCTATACTATAGTATTATAAAGAGGAAAGGTTTATTTGTTTGTTTGGATTGAATAGGCTCCAAAACGGCTGGACCGATTTGAAAAATTCTTTCACTGTTGGAAAGCTACACTATTCCCGAGTGACATAGACTATAAAAAAAGATGATCCGTGCGATGCCGGGGCGGACAGCTAGTATAATATACTCTCGTGCGATTGCAGGCCTCTGCTACAATAACATCAACGCGCGGCCGGACGAGCCGTTCCCGACGACGGCGACCGACCTGCGCGGCTTCTGGGACATGGTCTGCCTGCAGGTGCGCAACGTGGACGCGCTCTACGCGCACCTCGCGCAGCTGAAGGCCAACGGGTGGAGAGAGGTGACACTTCAATTGTTTATACAATGTGCACAATAGTCACTACATAGTATGAAACAAAGTCGCTTTTTCTGTCCCTATATCCCTATGTACGCTTAGATCTCCAGAACAGCTGGACCGATTTCAATAATTCTTTCACTGTTGGGAAGCTACACTATTCCCTGTATACGAGAATCGCTCTTATCTATGTCTATGCTCTATACTAATGTAATAAAAATTAAAGATTTATTTGTTTGTTTGGATTGAATACGCTCCAAAACGACTGGATCGTTTTGAAAAATTCTTTCACAGTTGGGAAGCTACACTATTAATTGTGAGTGACATAGGCTATATTAAATTTTAAAGAGAATTAGGGATCCGTGGTAGACCGCTAGTATTAATATAGTATATATTATGTTTTGCAGATGACCCCGCCAGTGTCGAAGGTGTCTACGAGCGCGTCCCCGCGCGCCCGCGGCCGCGCCACGCCGCAGCTCAAGAACGAGAAGGCGCGCCTCGCCGCCGAGAAGAGAGAGGCCGACCGGAAGGCCATGCTCGAGCACAGGCGGTGAGTGCCCGACGCTACCCTACCCTAGAGGAGCCTATATGGCAGTGGTGTTTGACCTTTTTAGGTCCACCACCCTTATTACTATTTTACCAACGGGACGGGTCGGTGACAATATTCTAACACTAAAGTGATTATGTTCCAATGTGTAATAACCGCGAAATCATCAGAAATTATTCCGTTATTTAGGTACCTACTAGCGACCCGCCTTAGTTTCGCACGGGTGCAATACTATATTATTATTAGTGTTTTTATTCTATATTGTGCATGTATTGTAAGTATAAAACTTCCTTAAGAATTTCTCGATCTATTTATAAAACTGCATTAAAATCCATTGCATCGTTTTAAAGATCTGATCATAAATAGGGACATATAAACATATAGACAGACTGAATAGACAGACAGGATTTAACTCGCGTATTTTTATTTTATTTGCTGACGTTTCGGATTCTTTACAGTTTCCATAATCGTAGCACGACTGAGCTGACAATAGTCTAACGCTAAAGTGATTTATACAGTTATGCAAACTACCTTATATTTAAATTACAAATTTTGAAAAACTACCCTATTCTGAATTTTGAAATACTAATGTTACATTTTACGCAAAAAAAAATACTTTTATACATTACAATTAAAACCTAATAGGGGGCGTTACTAGCGCTTCGGAAAGACCATCATTACTGAGAAGAAACGCCGCAAGAAACTCAGTAGAAAGTCATTTTTTTAGGACACTTATATATTTACACTTAAAAAATATTATGACATTAAAATTAAAATTATACAAAACCAACTTTTATATTATTATGTGTTGCCGTGTGTTGCAGACGAGTGGCGCGCGAGCGGCAGCTGGCGGCGCGCGCGGCGGCCCCGGGCTGCAGCCGCGAGCGCGACCAGCACATGGGCATCGAGGGCAGCCAGGTAACCCACAGCACCAGTACTTATAGCGATAGTATTGCTAGTTAATGACATTTGTAACGTGCTACTGGTGTAGCTGCATCTGCTCTACTAAACCGCTAATGGTGTGCACAAAGGTCTATCATATAGTCGTATTAGGGACAATGCAGCATCGCTGCGTCTTTAGCGGAAGTACATAAACATTAATGCTTACTTACTAACACTCGCTAATGCTTAGGCAGAACGTTAATTTTAGTGAGATAGAATCACGACGATTCTTGAAACGACGATTCAAAGATGTACCTACATTTTAATTTGGCACACAAATGAATGTAAAATATAAGTGTATAGTATAGTATTTCAGTGAAATTATCACTTGATACTTGCATACATTTTGTCTCTTTGAAAAAGTCAAGCTATTTGGCTTGACTTTTTTAAAAAGACAAAAAAAAATCAAAGACATACAATAATGATATAAACGATCATTGAAAAACAATGAACCTACAAATTTAAACAAATTTTTATTTAAACCAAAATTTTAGGCACGTTAATATAATACCAAAAAACTATCCTAAATTGTTATTTATATTTCCAGGAGGTAGAAATATTCGTGGGCAAAACGACGCCTAAAGTGGCGCCGCAAGGCGACTGCCGCAGCGCGGAGCACTCCGAGGACTCCATCGAGCACAGCTGATTCCAGCACTAACTCACACACGCGACATCATGCAATAGTGTTACCTGGATAACATATGGAGTTTGTCGTACCATGAGGAAGCAAGTCCCTTATCACCATTTCACACATTGCATAAGTATGTAAAGTTAGCATCAAATATATACTAGCGGTCAATGTGCTTAAATCTTCTTATATATAAAAATGAATCGCAAAATGTGTTGGTAAGCGCATAACTCGACAACGCCTGGACCGATTTGGCCAACTTTTTTTTTAAAATGTTCGTTGAAGTCCAAGGATGGTTCTTACGGCGAGAAAAAATCGAATAATTGCCGGGAAAACCCTAAAAACAGTCCTTTTCTTTTCCCATACAAACGTTGTGTAACTAAAGTCAATTTGAATTTCGAACGGGCAGGATGACGTCTGCCGGGACCGCTATAGGCTATAAAATAGGGATCCTGGCGAAGCCGGGGCGGGCCGCTAGTATATAATACAATATACACGGTGTCACGTGTCCTGTTGCTGCTACAATATGTTTGATGCTGACTGTACTGCGGTCACCCTCACGAGCAGTCTGCAACAAATGTATCGTAGCAATCTAGGTGTTTATACATAGCGGTAAATGATCCAACATGCTCTACGTTAGAGATGGGTAACGACATATAAATTTATGCACGTTTACTGCTACCATATATTTGATGGTGACTGTACCGTGCTAACGCTTACCGTTTTAAACATAGTTTAACATTATAGAAACTCGCTTTATAGTGATCGAAGCAATGTTAACAATCAACCAAGATCGCTAGTTTCGATCAGTAGTCTCATGTGTAGGATACACACATAACATAAAAAGATAACAGTAGAGACCTGGTATAGTAAAATGGTGGAGTTTCGAAGTAAAATAATTTAACGGATTTATGTCGCTTAAAAGTGTTGTTTAATAGTCCTGTGAAGTGAGTTGATAATTATATAATTTAACTAGTAGTTGGATGCGGTGTTTGTAAATTTATAAAAAAAATGTATCTGTTATTTCGTTTTACTTCATTAACGTTATATGCGGGTCACGGCTTATGAGTACACGCTGTTTCTATCTCAAAGATATCTAGAACACTATTGCATTTTTGCGCGTTGAATGGAAGTTTATCCTAATCATAATATTTATAATTGTCTAGTGAAATAAAAATCATGATATTTTTGTCAAGTCTTACTCCTGTTTAACAAAATATCATGTCAAGTCACAATAAATATTGTATGAAAATAACATGATTTTTATATTGCATTTGTAAGTAAACTCGCAAAACATATTTTATTTGTATGTATGTGTATATGAAAGAGTTGAGATGGAATCAAAACAATTATTTTTTTGTATTGGTGATTGAAAATAATTTGATTTCTTCCATATACATAAATTAAAGAAATAATACATTCTGAGTCATTCTCGATTTTTTAAATATGAATTAATGACGTGTGAAATTATGTTTACAGGTTTTTTATTTATTTTGTGTCTTATGAGAAAAAACTTTTTATGAAATTTTATATTAATGTGTTATTTCATTTTACATTCTTTTAAATCAAGAAATTAAATCATCTGGAATCATCTGTTCTTATAAAATCCCTGGAAATCATTAAACTATACTAATGATACATCTCAATAGAAATGAAATATTTAATGAAATTGTAGGAAATAATCTTTGTTATTTTAAAAAATGTGTTTTATTGACAAAATGTTCATGCGGTTTTTTATTTTTTGGAGGGATGAAATTATTATGTTTAATGTATTGCATTTTTGGAATTAAAGATTAAGACAGAAGTTACACTTTTGCGAATATTGAGAACTTAATAAATACCTAAAATAAAAAAGAACTTGTGTTTGTATGCTTATTGATATAAAATACAAATTGTTCCTGAAAGACTTTTCTTCTGTATAAGATAAAGAAAATAGGATAGTTCTAAAAATGCTAGTTTCAATATTCGTAAAGAACATCCAAATCGATAATAATTTAGCATAGCGTTAGTGTAACTGTATATTTGCTGAAATAATGTAATAAAATAGTTTTAGACTTTTTAAGATATTATGTACTAAACTGACTTGAAATATTTATTTGGCTTTAATTTTTAATAAATCGAAAAAATAATTACTAGTTATTTTCATTTTATATCAGGCATATATTTTATATTAGTGTATAATTCTGCTCAATGTATTCAGTCCATTTCTATGTATGTCTATCTTAGTATTAACAAACACGATTTAATCTTCTACTACACATACTTATAAAAATCGGTAAAAATAGTCACATTAGCGTGTTGCACGGTTTACTCACATGTACGAAGTTTTATTAGTTGGCAATATACACCTACCACATAACAAAATAAGCGCTGTCGGTAGATTATTCTAATGTTTGTCAGGAATTTATTATAGAAATGTTATAGTCTTTTGTTAAGTTTTTATACAGTAATGATGGCTACCGCGTGTCAGAAATCCGCTAGATGCGCTAGTGTAGAATGAGGTCTAGCTGTCATGTTCCACCAATGAGAGGCAAGCTACTGGCCTGTGATTGGTGGAACATGACAGCTAGACCTCATTCTACACTAGCGCATCTAGCGGATTTCTGACACGCGGTAGCCCTCATTAAGTAATGATTTTATAGATGGATATCATTCTGGTCTATGCCACTGGTACATGTCAATGCTACAATCAACCAAGCTGGATTTCCATTTTCCATCAAAAAAGTATTAAAATTAACTTTCTTATGCTTACTACAAGTTTTCTAAAATGTCATAACTTAGCAACATTTCAATCTATATAATATCTAACCAGCATAATTTTATTATAATACCTCCTCTAACCTTTATCTATGGTACATAATTTCAGAAGCTTTGATAGCAATTAAAACGAATTAAAATAGACATTGTAAAATAATATATGCAGTAAGATTTGGTATTACTACATTAGTTAACTTCGCCATGTTTTGACCATATTGATACGAAACAAAGAGAAACAAAACAATATATTGTCAAGGACCGCTAGAAGGTTCAAAATTAATAACATATTTTACTATAACTGCTATCACACTTCTCATAAACCTTTGTTTGATATAAAATGTATTTATTGCATACTTTATATCAGAACTACATACAAAAAATATATCATACTTACACAATATTTATCTGTAACTAACTGTACACAAATTGAATTATTATGAATTTATCTGATGTAAAATATTATTGTAATAAAGATCATGACAAGTATTTTTCTTTAATTTTTTAGACCTACCCTACAAAAATCAAAGGTTTGTTGTATGGGAGCCCTCGTAAATATTTTTTTTCTGTTTTATAGTATTTGTTGTAATAGCGGCAACGGAAATACCTACATCATCTGTGAAAATTTCAACTGGCGAACTATCACGGTTCATAAGATATACATCCTGTTGACAGACAGATAGCAGTCTCAGTAATACAAAACTAGACAGTTTCGAAAAGTTTAGTAAACGTCGAAGCCAACATAGTGGATCTAACTCCAGTAGGCGCATGGTGTACCATTTACGTATATTAAGGGCAAAACTGTGTATTTAAACAATACGTTAAGTCCAAACGTTGACTGCTACTAGTATAATTAGATAAACAATGTTTGCTTATTTAACGTTTCCTTATTACGTCCGTATTTTTATTGAGTGTTTTGCTTTAAAATACTACCATCCAAGAACTACAAGACCTAGAGGTGCTATTAACTACGGATGGAATATAATAATTTCTTATGCTTTTACGATGATTTCTTAGCAAATAAAATAAAATATATCGCACCCCTAGATCTAAAGGGAGCTAACTCATAAAATGCAACTTTTTCGGGAGAGGCGAAAATTTTTATTAGCGTGTGTTGAATTTAAATCTTCAGATTTTTGAGTTAGCTCCCTTTAGATCTAGGTGTGCGATATATCTACACGAGTTTTATTCCAAACTCGGTTTTTGCCCACAAAAAAATATGCATATCACGAACGCTGCAATAATTTTCATATCCATTTCGAAAATATAGATACAAATACGTGCAGAGCAGCGTGTGGCCACTCACTTAACATCGAGGCAGCGTGAGGAGCAGCACGACTAGCATTATCTGGCCGGGCCATAATATTATGAACCGTATTTCTTAAATTACCTCTTTATAAATATTTTCTGAAATATTCACATTTCACATAATAATATTGTTAATTATTTCAGGTTATTCTATATAATTCGAAAAACCCACTTAGAAAACTCATTAAATTAAATCTTTTATAATTATTTTTGGCGTGGAATGGAATGTGATTAGACTATATTTTATTCTGTCTATGGATTGGCTGTTTAGTGTCGCATCAACGTCTGACTGTGAGATAGCTTAAATAAAGCGAAATGATTTGTCTTTGTTTATCAGTGACAACGTGCTTCAACTCAGTATTTAATTAAATGTTTGATTAGTTTTCTACACTTAATAATAAAAATCATCATCCAAATAATTATTATATATTTTTTAAATTCATTTGCACTTAATATTTTAATGATTTAATGCTTTATTTACTATATATAAAAATAAATGTAAGAGAAGTTCCCGCGTGTTTCCTTCCCGCGCACATCGTGCTAGGTGGAAGTTGGTCATGGTCGTCCGACAAACGGAAAGCCGCCATGATGGCTTTCTGTAAAGAACGCTCAATATGTAAAGTTTCGTTACGGTTTTTCATTAATTGTGACTGAGTGCGTGCAAAAATTAATCATGGGAACGAACTAGAGTGTGTTAAGTTCAGTTTACGGTCCTTTAGGACCTTCTGGAGGAGCTATAAAGTGTTTTATAAGTGCATTTTTGTGTCGACGCTAGCGTGTTTTGTTCTGTCAACAAAATGTCGAAGCTCTCGTTTAGGGCGAGGGCCCTGGATGCGTCGAAGCCAATGCCTATATATCTCGCCGAGGAGCTTCCGGATTTACCGGACTACTCGGCGATTAATCGTGCAGTACCTCAAATGCCCTCTGGAATGGAGAAAGAGGAGGAATGTGTAAGTATTTTGCGCATTTAGGTATTCATCGGAACTACTGTGTGTCGGCCATTATGTTTATGTTGCGTTTTCTTACCGCTAGGGGCGTTATGATGTCTGAGAATATTTTTACTAATAAACAGTTTATTTCTAGTATATTACTGCTGTTTTTAATTCAATTATAATTTAGGAAGTCTATAAAATATTTATAAAATTACTATTATCACTGAAATGTATCATTATATTGTCGAATTATTTTGGCGCGTTATCACCACATGGTGAGCCATCAAAGCAATGTAGTCCCTTTATTAACTCAATTGAGGTTTTTTAGCTCGTTTTGACGATTTGAAAGCTGATTTTTTCACACTTTCTAGTAGAATATTTATAGAAATTTCTGGCCAAAAATCATTAAACGCCGGCTTGAGGGTCATATGTTATTGTTTGTTTACAAACAACTGTTCGCCGGTAAGCTCGTCTACATTCATTATCAGTTATTTGATTATTCAACTGGTTAATTAAACATTTTCTAGTGCAATCATGACTATTTAGGTAACTGAAACATTTAGGAATTTTGATGACATTTTACATTCTCTGTTATTATGAGATATATCATTTAGTAATTGTATGTAGTATTTCCATCTCAAATATTTTTTTTAAATTACTATTTAACTAATCACACGAACCTATGATAAATCTTAGTTATTTTAATATCCAATATCGGAAGCTATAGATTTACATCTAGTTTATAAATTTTTATTTGACTTTATAACAAAAATAGATATTGCCTTGCGTCTTGTCTTATGTGCTAGTGCTGTAATCGATACTATATTTTAAATATTTAAATCAAATTCAAGGTTAGTTCTACTTTAAATATATTTCTGTTAGTATGCAATCATTGTGCAGCAAATGATATCATGTTTAAGAGGAAATCGGTGATTTCTGTACAAATGTTCAACATGATATGTTCGGTAAATAAAGTGTTGATGATACTCTCAAACAACTATGTAGCGCCTCCACAATATAATATGTTTGCAATATAGACACATGTTATAGGCTGATATATGAACCCCAACCTAAACATTATTTGGAATGCTGAACATACTAAATGATGCACATCATTAATTTACAAAGTACATACACAACATTTATAGTTAACTAATGATTTAGCAGAAATATTATCATTAAGCAAAATGGGGAAGTTACGAAATAAGTATTCAAGTTAGGTATTTAAGTAATTACTTGGGTACTTTAGTTAATCTTGCCAAATGTACTTTAAAGTCATTAAAATACTTTAACTTGGCCCATGACTGACTGTGTTGGTCATACTATTGAATGTACCGCTTTTGAATTTAAATGGAGTATGGTTACTGGTAATTTATATGATGATAGGACTTTTCTGCCATGAACATAATGATGCAAAGAACACAAAGATTTAGATAGACGATGATAGTTAAGTAGCTACTTAACCATGATTATACATCTAGTCTGAGAAGTACTTACTGCTACTTCATGCACATGTCTAGATAAAGTACCTACTAATAACAAACCACACTGTATTATTCACAGATACATTACATACCATCAAAATTTTATTTATGAAACTACTTTTTTAATACTTTTCCACATTCCTTTGTCCTTATTTGGATATGCTAGTTGCTTCCATATTAATATCTTTCCTGCAACATTGGCTATTATGCTGTAAGTATCTACAAATATTTAAATATATAGGTACCTACGTAGGGTACAAATTTTATTATGTATGATTAAAGTTCATACTGTGATTATTTATATGTAAGGATAATATGTTGGTATAACATCCAAGATTAAGTTAAAAGTGATCTTATACCTATACAGAATTCATAATAGTAAGTTACCTACTTCAACTAATACTGTTTTTTTTTCTGGATCAGTTTAATTCCTATAGAATTGTATACCTATTCTCAGCCCATAAATAGACGCTTATCAAAGTACCATGAGTCATTCTCAACTATCTGTCAGTATTGACAAGACGTCATCATTATTATGACGTAGCCTAGTTAATTTGTAGGTATAGAATGTGGCAGATAAGAAAGAATAGTGCATACATTACTTGTAATTAGGTAATGTTTTAGTATGTATGTCGTCGTGCTCTTTCATGCTTAAATTCATAAGTTTAAAACAATTAGATACTTACCTATTTAATCTGTAATTTTCTGAAATATTACATACCTACCTACCTCCATTGGTGTCAGATCGAATTTATATTTAACATTAATTGTCGATACTATCTTACCTATAAAATATTAGAGCAATTCTATTGCCTAAAATGTGTGTAAATTTAGGACTTTACATATTATTATTGATTAACGTTTATTTGTAAAATCATTTATTTTTTACTATTACAAGAAAATACCTACTAGGTACCTACCTGTCTAATAAATATCTAGTACCTACCTAGGTCCCTAAATTGTGAAGTTAGTTCCTCAACTTAATCCTTTTTAATTTCAGTTTAAAAGAGGTGTATCCCTACCTACTTTGTCTTTACCACTTAGGTACTGTTTTTTTGTAGAATGACTTGCAATGATTGTTTTTAACTTAAGACGAGCGAGACTGGACGATCAGTTATTAGTTATGCGCGTCGTGACTTGATATTGTGGGCGTAGAGAGATAGGTACCTACCTACCTAGTTTCATTTACGCCTACGTATCTGCGTACTTTTTTCGTGTTTTCCTTTATAGGTATTTCTTAGCGCGCCGAAATTTCTTATAAATAGGTAGGTATTTTGTGTTTATTCGTGCGTGTTAATTTGATTACTTTGATTAGGAATCGTATTTTACTGTTATTCTATCTTTGGAGGTCGGAGTAGGTAGGTTACTAGTAATATTTTTCTACAGTCAGTAGGTAGGTCTACTCACTGTAGAAAAATATTACTAGTACAGGTAGTTCCCTGATAGGTACAATGCTAAAAAAAAAACTTGAAAACAAACTTGAGCATTTGTAGGGACTCGGGTCCTCTCCTAACGGGCGGGTGGAGATGTCTGAGAGCTGTTTAAGAGAGAAAAATAAATTTGTGTAATACCTAGTAACTTATTTTCTATCTTTACCATAACATTAAAGGGAGACCTTAGCTAAAAACCCACAGTACGCATCTATTTAAGTAGGTACTTACCTATATTCTGTGCCTCTAAGACACTCTAAGTAAGATAATTGTCAGATCCGAGTATCGATTTTTGTGGTTGGTAGTAGGTAGGTATCCATCTATTCAATTGGCAGAAACTTTGACAACTTATGACAAATGAGTTAGGTACGTAGGTAGGCTTCCTTTCGTAGGTATTCTTCCACAGAATTTCTTGGGCCCTATTGTTGCGGAAAAAAATATTGTTTGCTATTGTCGTCAGGGCCTACTAGATACCTACCTATACAAGTAATTTGTTGGGTTATAAAGACCGTTATTGTAAAATACTCTATAGGTACTTATAATACGTTAGTTCTGGTGTTGAATTTGAAGTAAATATTTAGGTACCTACCCTATTATTCCAATCTAGGTACCTATTTAGACAAATAAATATAATGTTACCTCCATTTACCTGTCGCTAACCAAAAAAGTAGAAACAGAATCCATCCTAGCAATTTGGCATAATCTCCACGCTGACTAAACATTTTTTTTTGAGCGTAAAAGGTCTTTTGTGCATAAAATAATTAAAATAAATTGTAGGTTGAAACGACCCTAAAAGGGATCTGTAGCATATTTTTATGAGGTCCCTATCCTCAACCCTCGTGGAGGCAGGTAGGTACGGGACTAGTGCATTGTTTAAAATATATTCGTTCACTAGTTTTGAGCGAATACAGTTTAGGTAGGTACCTACCTACCTACTTGCTTATTTTTCTTTTGTTTTAATAAACATACCTATGACAGTAGGAAGTCAACACATTTCGAGAAAACTTCTTACTATTCAGAAAATGAGATTGGATTCTCGGGTGCTTACCTAATAAGTTTTTACTACGCCAAGAAGGTTATACCTACCTACATTTCCAAGAAAGCGACAACTGAGCATAAATAAAAGCCTTAGCTACGTTTCAACGACATAAGCCTACCTACTTACCCATAGTAGGTAGAAGGGTACTTTCGTCCAAATTTCGCAGAAACAGCTAGGCTAGGCTGGCAGGTAGATACTTATTTGTTTATAAGTTTAGGTATTAAGTTTGTATCCCATTGATCTTACGAGAAGAATTTAATATTAAATTTAGGGTAGCGTAATATTCAAATTAAAGTTATCAATTAAATTCTACCAAATCGCTGTAATTTTAAAACCTTACTATAATAGTCATTTGGCACGTGTACTTAATCTAGCTTGGTAGATAGGTAGGTACCATCCTTGTCTTGTAATTGTGATGTAACAAAAGGCTTATGAATGCACTGGTTTCCATTGCAATCAAATGACTCGTCATTTTACGGAATGTGCCGTGTTTGTGTTAACATAAGGCGCAATATATTGGCTTCGTCGTTTTAATATTGCAATATAGATCTGCTGGGTTTATTCCAAAAAAATAGAACTGATTTATTAAAAAATATTATCTCTGGATTAGATAGACGTTTACCAAAACCTATCTAGGCAGACGGTGCAAATAATACCGATTATGAGAATCTAAATTACATAGTTATCAATATTCGCAATGTTTTCCTATTTACTTGCTTACATAGGTACTCAAACGTTCGTAATAGTTAAAACAAAGGTTTGAACATTGAACATTCGTAAATAAGTCATGTGATTTAATATCATCCCGTAAAAGCTTTCAAATCAAATACACAGACCAGATTAATCCCTATTCAGGTATCCAGACAGGGGTTAGATGTAACAGCCACCTTCCATCTCGTTCCTACAACGTTTACAAACCTTACGTGCGATAGAGAAAGCCTATAAACCTACCTACCTAACGATATCTGTACTGCTAACTGCATTTTAATTTAATAGTTGCGCTTTGTAAAAAAAAACGTTTGTTTTATAGTTAACCTTTATAGGTATTTGAATATTTTATAAACGTTGAAAATGTAAATTTAGATAACAATAAAAACAAACAGACCTATACGTTTTTATAATTATGCATTCGAGAATAACAAAACAAGAAGTAAATTTAGAATCAACATTTTTCCTTATCCGCCACTTGTATATTTTCTTGAGTGAACATTTTGATACAATCAATCATCATTTCTTATTTCTAAAATAAACTGCTGATGCATTTAAACAAAACGAAGTGTGAAACGGCCCAATACATTATCGTTTATCGAAAAGGGTTCTAAAAGTACGTATCGGAATCTACCTGCATAATATGACCGTTTTATTCTCTAGATGACTCCCCAAATCGAGAGACATTTGGTTAAATTACCTTTCACACTTTGGATATGGAATTTAGTTTGACAAAGATTTTTTTTATTCATTTTTAGAAGCAATTTTTGTCAGTGGAATTTGTTTTGATATTACTGCGTTAACATGTGTATATTTTTTTTATAGGTACCTACATACATATTATAGTGCACAGAAAAAACGATACCAAATAATATAGGTACATACAAGACATACGAATACGACACGTGTATGGAATGTGGAATGTATTACATAGCATGCTGGTTTGTTTATTTGTTTTTAGTCTAGATTTATAAAAGCTAGTCTAGTACAGATCTGAATCTGATATATTTTATAATTAGACTTTTAAGAGAACATTTTGATTGGCTACATTAGGATCTTTCCTAATTGCTGAAGTTGTATATTGTGAAATATAGTAACGCTTAAATCGTTCTCGGGAAGCTTACAAATGTTTGAAAAATCAGAATACAGAGAAATACAATCGGCTGGTGTTTGTTGAATGAATTCAAGTGTTTGTAAGGTATCATTCTCAAGTCAAAGCCAGGTTCCTATTGTTGAGAATTTATATTAGAATGTTTTGTATGTAATAAATCAGGAATCAATAATATACCTACCCATCTATAGGTATTTGGTAGATATTTCACTAAAATACTTGTGCAGAAAATAATCAGACTACATTGAACTTGACTGATTTCCGCTCCAATCTCTTCCTCTTATCACGCAATATGTAGGTTATTCAGAATATACCTACGTACTGTATATACGACACGACAATAACAAATAATGGCACGAACAGCTCTGCAAACAGCATAAAAATAAATGACCGTATTCATACAATATCTATTATGTAGAAGAAATCCTGTTACAATTTAAACATAGTGGTGACGGTGTTCGTTAAAGAATACCAATGTCGGCTCATAACCATCCAGATTAAATAACACTACAGTGCACAACGGCGGTCGGTTTTTTTTCTTAAAAATAAACTTGGTCTAACCGCCGAATGCAGTCATTTATCGGGCTTCAGACTCACATACAGACAATTTTGTGATGGTGTGTTGATAATAAACGTTTAATGGTCAAACATAGCTGAGCATATTTTTACGTAAAATATATTATTTTAGACTCATATGTATGCAACCAAGATTAAGGATTAGTATTTTATTTAAAAATGGTGGTAGGCGTGTGTTATCCCCGAACATACAGATCAGTATACTTTTTGTAAAACGAGATAACTATTATCTCGTTTTACAAATTCTGGTCAGGAGCATTTTGCTCAGATAAGCAAAGCTCATCTCTTACGCTCAACTCAATGCTTTAGGATAAATAAACGTAATTTAGTCCGGGATCTGACTAGATTAACCGTTTAACATCAAAGTGCGTATTACTAACCACCGAAACTCGACCTTTTCACTGTAACATAAAGTATGTTTCGGAATAATTTCTGTGACGCTTTAAGACGACTTTAGCTAAGGTTATCCAACAATGGCGCTTTCGTAAAGCCACAGACAATTACGCAATATGCTGGATTAGGACATCTTAATATATTTGTATTGTATTTATTTCGTTTTGTTGGTCGCACACATTATATCATCGCGTAGAAGCTTTTTGCTTTTTATAGCTTTCGTTATATAACGTTAATGATGTCCACCCACAGTGTCTAGATATAAATAAATACCTATATAAACCAAGATGCTCTAGGTCATCTCAACTCAGATACATACTTTACGAGGAGTTAACTTGATAAAAGAATAAAAACATATCCAGTTATTTTATAGTTTATGTATCATGTAACGACACATCAGATACCATAAACTTAATATGACCATCTGTTATTGCATCGTATCTAAGCACATGACATATTATAAAAATATAATTATGTAGGTACCTAGTTTATGTAACATCGAGACTCAAGACTCTAGTCTGCATCTGGAAATATGTGAAGGGCGTATCGTGGTGGAAAAATGTACATAGAATATGTAGAGATTCTGTTACGAAAACATATATTGTTACTGTTTAATGAGTAGTGATTTAATGTGACCAGGTATATTAATATATTTTGTACTCATGATGTCGTCAGACGTTAGAAAACTACGGTCGTCTTGGCAGCAGTGGCCACGCTATTTCTTTACATAAACAACGTTTATATAAAATTATTTTTTCCAAAAAAGATTCCGATCTAATATTTTATGATATATCACTTTAATTGTTAATGTGTTTAAGTAATTAGTATGAGAATCGGAAAATCCCGATTGATTGTTTACAAATTCTGATATTAATTACCTATCATTCTCGGTAAGTATGTGAAATATGAACGGTAGCAAAGATATTATTTAAACATGCCTGAATGTCTATACTCTGTATAGAATATATTTCAAAAGACGTTGTTAAATTCTGAAGCAGAGAAGAATAAACTTATTAGGTAGGTACCTATTATATTCAGCCATGTCATTTGCTTTGGTGTGACTTCAAAGACATCCTAGTTGATATCCTTAAATCACACAAGCTTCTAATTGGAACAACAATTAAGTCGCAATGCGCAAACCGTCACGCGAAATAAAGCCATAATATTGGATGTAACGCCACGATAACGCCTAAATTGCGCGCCACATACTCTACTTCCTAACGAGGCATTATCAACCTTATTTCCAAGCGATTAGGTCTGTGTTATCGGAGTATTGTCAAAGACAGCTGACACAGCTTTTATCGTTAAATGAATGCCGGCAGTGACTCAGGCGTCACGTGGTCGGTGGCGTGGTCTCCTCTCAAAGAATATTTTGCAGATGCGCATATTCAAATGTTTATCTTTATACGATGATACTCTATATCTCCGTCAAAATATTATTATATTATATAATAAATAGTTTAATATCTTTTAAAGATACATTTCGAAATTAAAAAAAAAACTATTTGGTGCGCTTTATAGAGGTTATCTTTTATTTGAAAGGAATTTAATGAAAATATTATATATAAAAATAATACATTGTACTTATGTGGTCATGTTATATAAAACTACAGGTCTAAAGCATACGTATATTTATATTAAGTACATTTTAATTACAAGGTCATACATATTCTTCAATCAGTATATAAAAATATATAATAGTATTTTTTCACCTCCCAAAAAACTTTTGTAGTCTTTGATAGGCCACGTAGTCCCCCCGGGCCGCAGTCGCGCCCCAGCTGAGGCAAGCGCAGTTATTGTTGTGAAATCTGTAACAAAACAAAATAAATTTCAACAAGGGGATCGATACGACCTTTCCGACGTGTTAGCAGTTATCGATAAACTATAAATAAAAAATATTATACTATTTTAGTCTAGTTTATATATTTCGTAATATGTATTTTACATTCTTATCAGTGTAACTTTAATTATATTTTATCTGCTGCAGAATTGAGTAGAAGAGTGGAATTGTGTAGTCCATATAAAACTAGTTCGTTTCGTAACTGATCTGTTTTATTTTTTTTTCCCTAGGAATGAGTACAAATTTTAAAACTATAACTAGCTGATGACTATTTGATGCTGCTCTATTTTTATCCTTCGTAAGAAAAAAAAAATATTCATATATAATATATGAAATATTTTCTTTATAATTAATGGGATATTTCCATTATGATTGCTAATATAAACAATACGAAACTGGAGTTACTTATTTGGATTAGTTTATATTCTATTTTCCTCTCGTTTACTTGGTAACTATATAATATATATAATATAAAGGTCAACAACATTACTTCTCCAACATAGCAACAATAGACAAAGCATACATGTACTTATTCTGTAGTTCACTTATTACCCAATAGTATAAAACCAGGTAGCCAATCCGCGGTTCTCCGTTCATTTATTAACTTCTAAAGTACGTGACGTCATTTCATGCTATAATTTACAGAATCTTGAGGTTAAGTTGAGGTATAAAAGTTAGAATCTTGGTTCGGGACCGATCGCCGGTGTAGGTATCATAATAAGCAAAATAAAAGGACTGTTGTTTTAGGACAGACCTAAATTGTATGTGTTTTGTCTTTTGGGTAGCCTTGCCGAATATTGAAGTTGTAAGTGTCGTAGGTAGGTGCTTGTACTATTTGATCAAGTCCTTAAACTAAAACGGCAAGGACATGGAATATTGGATTGAAAATTAAGTTTAATATTATTTACCTCGTGAGTTGTGGATAATTGCAATAATAGATCATAAACAATAGAGCCGTATTCCATAATTTAAAATTAAATCCAATAATTAATTAATAGGTTATTAGTACTACATTAAAGAATTGGAATGAAACAACTATTAACGGATTTAACTCGCGTATTTTTATTTTATTTTATTTGCTGACGTTTCGGATTCTTTACAGTTTCCATAATCGTAGCATGACTGAGCTGACAAAAGTCTAACGCTAAAGAGCTAACGCTTTTGTCAGCTCAGTCATGCTACGATTATGGAAACTGTAAAGAATCCGAAACGTCAGCAAATAAAATAAAATAAAAATACGCGAGTTAAATCCGTTAATAGTTGTTTCATTCCAATGTGTAATAACCGCGAAGGCATCAGAAATTATTACATTAAAGAAGTTTTCCATGTTATCTGATTAATTCTGATTGATGCTTATTCTCACCGGATATACGAAGTTATTTTTAATGTACAGTTGAACTCTTGTTGGGGTAATCCCAAAGCCGCAACCACGCAGTCTATCAAATCTATAATGAAAATATTACTATATATATATAATTTAATTGTTAGGTATGAAGTATAGAAATCGTTGGCTTAACGCCAGTCTTCTTCAATACATAGTATAAAACAAAGTCGCTTTCGCTGTATGTCCGTATGTATGCTTAGATCTTTAAAACTACGCAACGGATTTTGATGCGGTTTTTTTTAATAGATAGAGTGATTCTTAAGGAAGGTTTATAGCCCCCGTGTGAAGCCGGGGCGGGTCGCTAGTTATTTATAAAACTCGATTGGGGTCTATCGGAAGCCCTACGAAAGCACGGGTTCGTTGACTGCTACCTTTAATACGTAAATTATTAATTAGTCACTGAACTACAAAGTGAGGTCGATAGATATTGTGAACAATTTAATTAAAGATAATACATGAACTCTCTATCTTGTGGTATTTATAGTGGTTTCTCAATATACCTCATCTTAGTCTCCCTGTTTCTGTAACATATATTCGAGAATGCTGACTGCAAGAAAATTCAATTTGAAAAAATGTTTTTATATTGAACGTTGGAAAATCTCCATCCATTGTTTATCCCTGTAAAAGTTTTCAATTAAAACTTAGCAGATAAGTCATTGCCAACGATTTATAACAAAAGTGTCACTTCCCTACTACTATTGGAAAATACTTAAAAGCGAAGCTTGTTCCGTGCTTATTCTGGTCTCGGTATTGGTTTGTATCCAATAAAGAAAATAAACCGTAACGGTGTATTGAATATTTCTTTATGTGGCTTGATTCTTGATTTATTACACGTGTACTCAAATAACTGGTACCTATTAGTCACTATTAGACATGTTAAAATTAACAATGTATGTAATTAGAAGTAAATCGACAAAAACATTTACTTTCATTACTAAGCATGGAATTCCCAACCTCGCCCTGTCTTAATATTCGGGTGACTAAGGTCAAATGTCAATGCTGTATAAACAAACAAAATTACACTAAGTAATTCGTGAATGATATGTTTGCTTATACTTAATTGACGATATATTAAAACATATTTTGTTTGTCAATTATTTTTCTAGGAACGACTTCAATTCAGTGAATTTAAACGCATACAAATTCTTTCAAATTCAAAGTGACACTAAAAATTATAAAAACTTTTTGTAAAATTACTTGTTTTAAACAGAAACGTGTTACTTGCTGAGCTGATCTAACGTTGTAAGCGCAAACTAATTTTACTCACGGATTAAATTTTAAATACCTAACTCGAAACTTTAGTGAGCTATATAAAGGCTAGTGTAACATTAAAACCACTTAGTACTTAAAAATCGTATTACGATTTTGGACGTGTTCCAATCTGACAGACTTGACCTCAATTTTGGACCCCAAAGCACTGTCGCGTACTACAGTCGCGATTTGGCAATAGGTTAGTTTTGCCTATTACTGAGCTATGTGTATCGTTAAAAGTAAGATTATCACATCGACCGCGAAAGTTCTGTAATATTTTTATTATTTAAACAACCTATTTTCACCGCAATCGGGTAGTATAAGACGTATTCTACAGAAATTTACAAGAAGTCGGTTAATTATAAAATGTTTTCTAAAGATACACAGTCAGCATGATATGGTTAACTGCCAACAGAACTTTGACAATGTAGACACGCGTCGTTACCTAATTTTTTGGCAGAGTTTCTAATAGACAATCGCAACTTGAACTATTCGCAACTATGTTGAATACGGCTGACAATATTGCTCCTTTATGACGTTTACAAAGTCGTTACAATACAGTTTAAACTAGTTGTTACGTTTGATATTTTGTTGAACGTCCCGGTGTAAAATGCCTTTGTCCGGAAGGATTTGTTAGAGCAGGTATTTCAGTTGCGTAAAGCCTCTTGTACAATTTTTCGAAGAAATGTTGGGAATAGGGGACTAAAATTAAAGTGTAAAACTAAACTTAAATATTTTGCTGTCACAATTAAAAATCGTCAAAGATAAACCATGTACCAAGGCAAGAGTATAAAAAATATGTACAAGGGATCACTAGTAGAAATATATAATAGAAATTTGTATGGATTATTTACCTATGTACAAGACGTAGGTTACAGGTAAATAAATTCCTGTTATTCGCTTAGTAGCGAGTAGCACGTTCCTCCATAAGCTCGGTGCGTTTCCTGTAATATAAAATGAATAAGTTGTGTATACTTGTAATAACGCTTTGATGTATGTACTTATTTTATAGACGAATCCTTTCCTCCCCCCTGATTGTATAAATAGATAGCCCACATCCTCCGATCCCTTCTTGTAAGGAATTTGAATACAGGTCAGTGCTATCAACTTATCACTGATAAACTGTCAAGCGATAAGTTATGAGATAAATAATATGATGATTCCGTTTTGTTTCTACGTAACTGCGTGTGTATGTGACTTTGTGATATTAAATATAGTTCGTTGTAAACTATGACAGTATAATTATAATAATTTACGACTAGTGAAGGAAAATATTATGCTAGGCTAGAGTCAACGATGTATTGAGCTGTAGAAATAAAGCTGGATATAGCTCATATTTATGCAAAGTATTCATAAATCTAGTCTTTGATATTCGTAACAAAATAAACGTGACAGAATCATTTTCATAAGTTCATTGCCATATACGATTGCCGTGTTCAGTATAAATTGTATTACGGCGTAAGCCTTGTTTTCTAGGAACCGTACAATGCCGCCAGGGGCTCACCACTGATGCGATTATGTAATTGGTAGCGACATCTTAAATCTATAATATGAAAGATATAAAATTTATGTAAAATAATAAACTAATCAGAGTAAGCATCTACAAAGAGCATTTAATTGTAAGTTTCCTTAACCTTATTTCACAATCCGCCTTATTCTCGCCACATAGTACCTTTTTCCAAAGCATGCCGTCATAGAAGCCCTACTGCTGGCATTTATCATTAGAACACTGATCCTATTGTCTGTGATTGCGTCATGTGAAAATACCAATTAAATTGCTGCACAGTAGTACCTTTACTATTTAGAGCGAAAGTCGCTTGATTGAATATAATATCTATCTTGATCACCTGTGTGTATAATATAAACTCAAAGAGATAAGGAATCACTCTTACGGGCAGCTTTTATTTCGTAATAAAACGGTAGACCGATTTAATTTCTTTGACGTACGTTTATACTTCTCACTTGTGCAACCTTAATATGCTATCTAAACCTATAAGATCCTTGGAAAACAACTTAAATTCTTTAGCAGTTTATATAGCAACCTTTTTTTCATGTTATTGGTAGTAAAAAATGCTCACCATATAAATAGATGCGTCAAATTTAATATTTTCTCAAAGATGTCTAGTGTCTAGAGAGTTCTTGACCTCCCTCGTCTTGTTTTCACTCTTCTCATCTGGAAATAAATGAAAAATATTTTAAGTCGCTGTTATACGTTTAAGAGTCTGAACTGTGAGAGATTCTAAGCTGATTATTTTTTTCGCATGAACCCGTTCTATATTTTTAAATCCCGTTTCACGGGTATCTTGATAAATCCTGGCTTATTTCAGCGGAAGGTATTTTTCAATTCCATTGTATGTTTATCTCTTAAGAACTGTGGTTTGGGAAACGTGACCTGTCAGGTAGATACCGCATTATATTATCTACAGAGTTCTGTCTAGATTCCATTTTTACTATTAAATTAAATGATTGAATCTACTTGAAGGCTTATCGTCCAACTTGACTGATAGTTATACTTGCGAGAATCCTGGTACCTGTCTAAGAAACTCCAAAGTTTAGAGTTGTGTAGTGATAGGTACACGTGTGTTAGTACTTAGTGCTTGTATTCACTTAATAAAACTGATACTTTATCGTGATTAGTATGACTTATTGTAAAGTAGTCCATTTTGTTGGTAGTCAGTAAACTAAACATCTTATTTGCTTTGAATGAGCCAAACACATTACATTATTTTCTCGATAAAAACGATTGATCATAGAAAAATAATTTGGTATCGTTTTTGTTACTCACTTTTCCCATTTGTTTCTTCAACTTTGCTTGTTTATGTGTGATTAGCTGAAAATAAAAATAGTATATTATATTTCATATCATATTCATTTCGTCATTATTTCGCTTTATAATGTTATATGTCTTAGTAAAGTCTAGTATAATATTTATTTATTGTCTGTCCAATAAACATCTTGGGATTAGTCAAATATTCGCGAATGTCAAATAATAAGATTTCAATTTCGTCAGTAAACCGACGGTTTATAAATGATTCCATTTATATTTTAGCGGCAACATCCAATATCCGCTAACTAAAGGCTCCGAGCTCAAAGTAAACGTGCGCTCAAAAGATCCCATTCGAAACGCAGCGAGGGTTATTTCTCGGTAAAAATTGTTCCATTCAATATTTTTTATAGGCTTTAGGGAAATCATTGCCGAGTTGATTGGACGGTCGAAATACTGGCTATTTCGATAAATACGGCAGTTACCCAGGAAATAACAGGGAAAATCGTATTACCGTTTTTGTTATAATTAAAATAATTATTATTTGTCTGGTGAAGCGTCGCTGAAAAGGTTTACCTATTTGGTAAAACATTTAGATCGATGGTTTGTTCGCTAGAATTATTCAGCTTTATGAAAATTATAAAAATCATATCATTTATTCATATGATTAATACAATATGTATATATATAAGTAATAATATATTAAACATCCAAATGTAAAAAAAAATGTTTATTTCTTTTTTCAATACACTGGTTTATCTGTTGTATTAATGGATTTTTGAAGTCTACTTACTTAATTCACTATTACACTCTTTTATTTTTTTTCCTTTTTCCATTCCTCTTATAAAGGGTCGACTGTTATTTATAACACACCAGGCTGAGGAATTTAGATATTATGATAGTACTGCTTCCTCTAGCCGTCTTCTATTTAATATTGTATGTAGACTTTCTAAAAAATATATTTAATTGAAATGCTTATGCTTTATATTAATTAACTTTGTTTTAAGTAATTCTATGTATGTAGCAGGATAGCAAACTTAGTGTTGTAAGTAAATAAATAAATATTATTTAAAAATATTTTATAGATTCCAGAATTTGTCACGTATACAAATACGAATAATAATTGGATTAGTATAGTTTTATTTATTTATCAATTGACATACAATACATATAATTATATTACATTATTATGTCATTCATGCTAAGACCGTCAACACATATGTAATTTAAAGAAATGTATTTTAATGCTATCATCATCTAATTAACAAATATTCGTCATATTTCAAATTAAATTCATACACAAAGCACGTTGCCATCCTAAACCCGCCTAATTCAGCCTTTACATAATTAAATGAGACCGCATTCATGAAAATCACGAAAATTTCTGTCGACCGAAATTGCTCTTGGCGCTTACCGCTTAGTATATGCAAAACACGCTGTCGCCCGACCTGGAGCGCTCGCTAAGCTCAGTTGAAAGGAAATTTGTACAACGTCCCCAAATACCTTCAAAAACCGTCCTCTTATTCAATGCAGAAACATTTACTTACATATCGTTTTTGACGAAAATACACCTTTCTACCGCTGAGTTTCCCATCCTAAGCGTTTCATTCGTTAACAAGAAATAGGAAACTGTCGAAAACTCTGTTATTTTAAAACAATTTTGCCAAAAAATGCAGCTCAATTCCCGAATCGTTTGGCGAAGGTTCCGCTCAGCCTACGGCGCGACACGGGGCTCGGAACGATTGCTTCCCGCCGCCAGGGCTTATTATTTTTTCAATATTTTTCCACCGCATAGTCGTTTCCATCGATCTGTCTCAAGTTTTCCCATTTTAACCAACTACCTTGTTCCTTAAACTGTTTGACGCGAGCACGGCGTTTGACATTAGACGGCCGGCCTTTGCACTATGGTTTTCAGATTCTAATTTTAACTTTTTTTTCTCGGTCTCAGCTCGAAAACGTTTTTACACTTTATAAGTTTTTATGAATCCTGCCAATACGGGGTAAGTTTGGCGTTCTTTTTTCGTAATGGAATTGTTTTATTTTTCGAGAACGTTTTGTGATAGTGTATCTTAATTTGTTTGCGATAAGAAGCAATGTCGCATACGAGTACGTGCCGTGTTAAAATGATAACGGCTCGTGATTCACGAGATCACGACTGGTGTTTAAAAGGAATTCTTTTGCTTGTTTCGCAAAGTTGCATTTTTATTATTTACTGCTACCTTTCCAGCGAGTGTTTTCTTTTTTTGTAAACAACTCTTATTATGCTTTTAAGTTAGTTTTATCATACTTACTAAGGTAGAAATATTTCGAATATTATATTCTTGGAGCATGAAAATTCACACAGGAACATAGAATTTGCTATTGATTTTCTTTATCGCTATGGACAAGAGTAGGCTGTCATGTAGTTTATTATACGAATCCACAAAACTGTTCTATAAAATTTATTTACCAAATAGATTTATAACGTCAGGATTAAGCTTAACATAGTACAAAAACGAATGTGGTCCTAATAAATGATAACCCTATAACTTGCTAAATATTTATAAAGTGATTCCGTTTTAATTAAATCAACTCCAACTATACTAAATAATGCTACCAAATTTCAGTAACTTCCTGGATCAACAGATTATCCCAGCTTCGTAGGCAATTAATACAACAAAGTAATATAAATCTGTTTCAAAGTTATAACATAGCTGTCTCGGAGAACTGCAATAAACGCGCGAAATTATACATAAAAGCTATTTACTACGGTAAGAGCGAGTTTACGATTAGAGTGAGACACACTACAAATAATACAGTAGACTTTATCAATTCCATGAAACTAAGAATAGAATATCTTTGGACAATTCGCACCCATTGATCTAGTCCCAAACTATACTTAAATATATATACTTATAACACTTCCTAAACTGTGTTACAAATGCTCGTGTTCATCATCCTTACATTTTCCCCTATCAGGATTGGAACCCGCAACCTCCTTCGGTTTCGTAACTCAGGGGCAGTAACTTTCTTACTGATAAATTTATAATTACTTATTCATTAGCGTTCGAAGTAGCAGCCATACAGTATTTTTTTCAGCTATTAGACATTGGTATTTTTAAATGTCAAGGTTACTGCGTTTTATGTCTAAGTTTTTTATTGCGAATGTAGTGAACGTCGTGAGCAATTCGCATTCAATCGAGATATTGAGTTTATTGCTGTATTATTGTCTTATTCGGAAATCGTAAAGCTAATTTCATTCGATGCTACTGACTCTATTCATGACTAGGTGTCGTCAACCGGGCTATACTGTCAGTGCAGAACGAATTTTATGACGTATTATTTTTCGAGAATTTATAATAGTACTGTACAATACTTGGGGGGAGAATATTCAGTATAAGTCTTTAGTAACATCCAGTTTTAACGAAGAGTTGGGCCAGTAGGTATGTTAAATATCTCTACTGCTGTATCACATGGTTTGTGTTACCCAAGCAGAGCTGCGTAAAATGACGACGGGAGCGCTCGTTACGATTTACTCGCAAACGTATTTTATACGGAATGCTTGCTAAGGATTTTAGCTAGTAGCATAACGTTTTAAAGTGTGTACTGCCAGCCTTTTGATAGGTTTTAAAACTTTGCGTTTACTTCATTAATCTTAGTGACGTCATTTATAAAGCACAGTAATAGGTACTTAGGTAGGTACTCGCAAATCGCATAAATAAATGAGATTCAGGTTATTTAGGTACATTTTTTTTTTTTAAAAAATTGAATTATAAATTCTTCTGGTCTGTCTTTGCTATAAGTAATAAATTTAAATAAGTAATTGAGTTTCCAAATACTTAACTACTTTCAATTTATTTAGGGTATAAATACTAATTGATATTGAATACTACATTGCAAATATGACCTTTATTCGATTATGATTAAATATTTGAGTTAATAACTAGTTATAACGAAATTTTCAAATTATCATAGAATTTCGATGACGTTTGAATAACAAGTTTTAAATTAAAATAAGCAATTTCTCAACTTTATGCAAATTATTTTAGTAGGAAAACAAATTTCATTTTTGTACATCAACAAACTTGTAATAAGTACGTAATCCAATGCGAGATGAAGGATGACGACGTCTGTAGCTAATATTATAAATCAACGAGTACTAACTAATCTTTGTGCGGTAATAGTACATTACGCACCAAGGCCTAAAACCTAAAACCTTAAAAAAAGCCTGAGATCACATTTTTGTCAACTTCGGCTTCGCGTCGGACGACAATTACATGTGATCTGAGACATTTTTTATTTTACTGGCCGAGGTCAGTATACTATTTTTCTGTTCGACGAAGCCAGAAAGCGGAAATTTCATTTAGCGAAGCGGCCACAAAGTTGGCGCTTTCTGGCCGGAGGACGGAAAAGTATATATAAAATTGTCATTCCGCGGCGTGCGAAACTGGGTAGCACAGACATTTAAAAATGATACAATTAATTATAATATGTAGTTGGTACGTACAGGAGAAGTGCAATAAAGAATCAAATAAACGCTAAATTTTGTAGTCTGCTTTTATAGAAGGCTATTTTAAGGCTGTAGGTACGTGAATCAGCTTGGCACTTTACTTATAAAAGCTTCAATAACAG
Organism: Polylopha cassiicola; assembly: GCA_038024825.1. NCBI lineage: Eukaryota > Metazoa > Arthropoda > Insecta > Lepidoptera > Tortricidae > Polylopha > Polylopha cassiicola. The sequence continues at coordinate 4,098,857 of CP149044.1, read as the reverse complement.
GATAAGTCTATTCCAATATTTTTTTACCAACATTTTTTCCTTACACGATCCGTCGTTTCCTCCGAACTAGCACGATTTTCCTCCTTATTATTAAATATTAAGCATAATAGAAGCTAAATGAAAGAATATTATAATTAAATAATGAAAATGTATTATAATATTTATAAAAAATATGGCATTAAAGCTAAATTATTTGTTTGTAAAATATGGTTACCGCCTTAAGATGAAGATAGACATAGCCATTTTAGTTGATTTTAGTTTTATACGATCGTATAACTAAACCCAACAAGCAAAGTATTCCTATAAGTAAAGACTATAAGTACTAATTTGCTAATAACGTTCCTATAAAGGCATTGACGTAGAGTCATTTACTTATAATAGCTTTGGATAAGCGGTAACATACTCAAGAGCATTAGTGTTTATAATTCATCCTTATAGTATGCTACAAGATTGTAGCACAGAACAGTTATAGGATACTTTTACTTATAGTAACATTATACAAGCGTAGATAGTCTTAAGATCATTTGGTTTTATTTTACATGCTTGTAGTAAGCTACAAGAGCGTCTTATAAGATAGTTATAGGATTTAGTCTCCTATAACAGTTTGCAGAAAGAGCAAATAGTCCTGAATAATATTGATCTTATAGTAGCATTTTGTAAGAGTACAAGACATTATATTATACTAAGCTGAGACTATTTCAAGTGTACATCGCTATTAGTCTTGTCCAATGCTCTTATAACCCAAATTGTACTTGGTTAGAGCCTTATAAGATGAAACAATCCTATAAATTACTTGACCAAACACCTTACTAGTAAATGTCATTCAATCATTGTTTGAATTTGTGTTACGAAACGCTAATACGTTTAAATATGGCGACGATTGCTCTGGATCAAAACTGCTATAGGTGCAATTTTACCTATAATTGTCCTATAATATACTCAATGCAGAGTACTTTTAGAAAATGGCGAATGTTCTCAATTAATGTACGAATATTATTTCAATAACATCTATGATTATGTAAGCTTTTTCCATGGGCATTGTTAAAATCAACAAATTATGGTGGACATTCACAATAAAAATGAATTCCCCGGTAATTTCACACACTAAACATATAGTAATTTTCAATACTTAGATATACTCTTCACTACTTACTAATTGTATTAGATAAATTAAAAAGAAAACGGCCACAAAAAATAACTAAGTATATTCGTAGGAGATACTTTGTAACTAAAATTGCTCTAGTATGATACTCATCTCAGATAGTAATAAGAGTTATAGTACTTATAAATGGGTAGTCTCAGGACTTTATAGGATCAATTGTACTACGGTAAAACAATTGTAAGCGTATTATAGGGCCTATTGACGTTCCGCTAGTTCATTATAAGATCGTTATAAGAAAGAATGCTCCTATATCTGCGCCCAAATCCTTGTTTGTAGCATACTTGGAGTATCTTATAAGTCTAATAAAAATAGGCTTCAAGAACACTACAAGTACTGATTTTGCTTGTTGGGAACCTACTCATCTCTAGCTTTAGCATTATTAAGAATATCGCGAGCCAAATAATTTACAGTTGTTTTATTCCAATGTTAAATGCATATTATTATGTTACTTACGTTATTAATCGGGTGATAGCTTGCACAGGTATAAATCACAACAGTTCTAAAGAAATCTTGCTTTGTTATCTTGTTTCATACAATGTCTCAAAAAGTTGTAAAATAAAAGCTCCCTCCGAAAGAATTGTTCTATGGATTCATTTTATTACGTGTATTGTAGCAAGTTTATAATAAAAGGTCAGGACTCCAGAGGCCTGTGAAGTGTATTGGGTACGAAAACATTTTACTCAACGAAAATGTAATTCCTTTCGAAATACATTTGCCTGTAAAAGCTGACACATTTCTAACACGCATTTCTTATGGTATTAGTTTGATAAAAGAATAATGATTTGTATATTCCTAATACTTCGATTGGTCGAGTTTTTAATTTTTGAAAACGAAAGTTAAGTTGATTAATTTAACCTTTTATTGCAAAAGATTATCCAGTGTTAAAAAAATCCCATAATTTAGACAAATGTTGAGGCTACTTACCTACGAATAGAAAATTACAGGCATAATATTCAGTATACAGTTTGTTAACTTCACTATTTTTAATATGTAAATTATGCAAACCTAATCTGACAGTGTTGTGAGTACATCATTTATTGTTTTTCAATTAACGCATTAAAATCTGTAGGTAAAATCTGTCCGATTGCTCAAGCCCGCTATGCTTATTGTTTGTACGATTTACTACCACGGACTATCGATTGCTATTTATCGTAGGTAAATCTATTTTTGGTCACCGTCAAGTCAACTACATAAACTAAGTTGTAAATGTACGTCAGGTAATGCTAAGGACGATAAAGATAACATTATGTTTCAGTACCCGAAATGTTCCTCTTATTAGTATGTTTTAAACGTTTCCAACCTTAGGATCCGTTGCTTGTTAGTCTAGCTGCTATAATTAAATTATGAACCTTATAGAATACCTAATTTATAATATAACTAGCTTCTGCCCGCGACTTCGTCCGCATGGAACTCCTCCTTTTTTGCAGTCGGTTTAAAAGTAGCGTATGTCCTTTCTCAGGCTCCAGACTTTCTTTATACCAAATTTCATTAAAATCGGTCCAGTAGTTTTAGCGTGAAAGCGTAACAGACAGACAGACAGACAGAGTTACTTTCGCATTTATAATATTAGTAGGGATATTAGTAGGGATTAGTTAGCAATTTTCCTGGTAGATATTCCAGAAAGTGTTTCTATTTGACTATGAATAAGATTATTCATCTAAATAATTCATAAATAGCAGGCAGATTATACACTAGTTGTCCTTTTAAATTACTATAATTATTGTTGAATTTTGAAACAGTGTTACTTTATTACTTTGCACATTTAACTCCACCCAAAACTTGTGGGTTACCAAACCACATAAAGCCTCTCGCAAGTTACACGGTCATGCATGACACAAGTGTCGCAAGAATGCAGTGCTCCACACACAACTCTTGAATACCTACTCCGCTATTTTTAGTAAATATGTCTTTGTTTGTGCTTTGAGTATTTGAGTTATGGAATACTGTGGTTATGTGCTTAACCATGGTTGTATACATTTAAAACTCCTTTAACGAACCTGTTACTTCTATCTTGTTACAAATGTATGATGATGAATGTTTCAGCAGTCGCGGTTCTAAACAGAGAAAACCTCTAACATGATTGTGAATATTGAATAATTTAGAACGGTATTAAGACGAGTATGGAATACGCCAAAATTTCATAGTCTTTTCAAGGCCAACGTCTCGTATCATGGCTTTTAATTCACAAGACCATTAGAATGTGTACGTGTAATGTACCTACGGGTAGATAAATTATTTACAACGTGACCTGCCCGCAGGTGAACGACTTTAGCTAAATTTAAAGATAAGATTTTGTAATACATGAAATTTTCAATGTGTGATAAAATATTACCGATCATCGAAATTTAATTACATAGAATTTAACGTACGATAATTATGGTTAGAACTTTAGCATGAAAATTAGTTTCTCTTTCATGCAAATTCGGCTCGAAGGATTTTGATGATTGATGAAACTTTTCGCTATTATAGCTTATACATCAAATAGGACACAGGATACTTTTTATCCCGGAAATCATCCCCTAAAGGGGTGTAATGTGGGAGAGAGGGGCAGAACTTTGTAGGGAGCGACAAAAAGGGTGTGAGTGAACGGAGCGGCGGGAGGAAGGCTGTTTGAGTTAATTTAATTACATTCTTTTTTGTGTAATATAAAATTGTATTAATTGGAAATTTAATAGTCCTCAAATTCTCAGTAAGTACACAATTTAGCACAAAACATTTGTTATCTCATTACGGAGTACCTTTTTAATACCCATGAAATATGCATAGTAAAAGCTTGGCAGCCGCGTAAGCACTTAGCTAAATGGGTCGTCTACGAACCAAACAAACTTGTCATTGTCAGCTGGTATGTAATTGCGAATGTGCGATCGTCTGACAATTGTACCCTTTTTAAATGGAAAATGCTGGGTTTTCTGTATAGTTGAAACTACAATTTAGCATTTCGTAAAGCTATTGTCACTGGACGTCGTTTCGGGTCGCCGACATTGTTATATACCACGTACTTTCGTAATTAGAAGATATAGATTCCAATTTTTTTCTTAAAACTCGTACAATATAATTACATTATTATGTCAAATTACAAGCATTTATATTGAGATCGTGAAAACAATACTCAACATATTGTTCCATTCATATTACTTTCTTCTATTTCTATTAAAAGTTAACCTCTTTAACTTTATGGTTTCGAAGTTTAGTCACTAAATCAAAAATGTCCAAGTTTTACAATGTTCAAGTTTTGGCGTCCTGAGTATTTTCTACTTACCTAACAGACAAACGTATCATTGAATAAATAACAAACCCCCGACATAAAAACCTAAAAGCCTTCTAAAAAGTATAATAATAATAGAAACTTGATATTAGGTAGGTACGCAACTAAGTATTAATAGGTATTTCTACAAAGAAAACGTCATGTCGGGGGGACCGTAGGTTTAGGTAGATTGTAAATATTAAGTAAGTAGGTACACCTAAATGAGAAGTGGTTTCTATTTACCGATTTTTATCAAACATAGCTAAGAACACTCCCGACATATTTACCTTTCAAACAAAAAAACAGAATCAAAATCGGTTCATGCGTTAGGGAGCTATGATGCCACAGACAGACACACACACACACAGACAGACAGACAGACACGTCAAACTTATAACACCCCGTCGTTTTTTCGTCGGGGGTTAAAAAACGGATTTAACTCGCAGCATTTCTGCTTCGCACCAGTTTATGGAAACTACATTTATAAATATTAACGTAGTTCTATCTCAATAAAATAACTGTCAAATCGATTGTTTTATGTAATGTAATGCTTTGCTGGGCGGGACGTCTGCAGAGGCCACTAGTCCGTTTTACTTGTTTTATTCCAATGTTTCATTACAACAAACTTCAAATAAGACATGTATTAGTAGAGTGGTAGTAGTATTGTCTGTATAATTTAATTAATATATCCTATATCCTAATACTTAATGGTATTTCCCATTTATCGCCGAGGTACTCTAATCAATCTAGTTACTTCAATCAATACTCATGTGACCTACATATCGTTATTTACAATTACTTTCATTAACTAAACACTGTTAACTAGAACACCGCCCAACGCAGTCGGCCATTTTGCATTTAATTACCGAACTCTTTCATGTTACTACCGTTTTGTTAAAACGTGTGATTTACGATAAAAATGTTGTTTTATAATGTAATTAGTTGTTTAACTATAGGCACATTGTAATTTCTATTCAGTGATCAAGAGTTAAAAATATTAGTTCATCAGCCAAAAAATATTTCAATGTGAAGTGTCACTGTCTTAAATTTACTGTTTAATTAATTACAGTTTAAAAAAATGCTTGTTTCCATGTAATTGCGAATTAAGTGATCACCACCAATTAGAAAAAATGGTTAATGATAACCGCTTTAAAATATTTGCTTACACAACATATCTATATCTAAGTATACTAATATTATAAAGAGGAAAGATTTGTACCTATTTTTGTATGTTTGTAATGAATAGGCTCAAAAACTACTGAACCGATTTTAATAATTCTTTCACTGTTGGGAAGCTACGTTCACCCTGAGTAACATAGGATAAGGAATAATTAGGGATCCGTGCGCAGCCGGGGCGAACCGCTAGTATAGATATATTTTAAATATCTATAGGTCTGGTCCTCCAGGCATTTCTAGAGCCACTATTATTATATAAATATAATGACAGTTCCCTGTTACTTTGTTGAACTTTGAACTACAAACCTACTTGACTTCTTCCTTCATGTATAGGCTAAAGGGTCAAAAGCCGTCATTCGCGTACCCTTATTCCTTTTACTTAAGGTCATGAGTGCCATCAGATTATTTGATCGTAACTCAATTGATGAATATCTATACTCATTAGTCTTCTTATATATCCTTAATTTTCTAATATACCTATGTGTAAACAATATGCGATTATTGTTTACACATAGGTATATTAGAAAACTAGCGGTCCCGGCAGACTTCGTCCTGCCCTGCAAAGCATATTAATCAATAGATTTGACAGTTGTCATTGTTGCGTTTTAACAAATGAGATAAATAAGTACCTATTTTTTTTCTTTTTTTTTTACTGGAACGTGATAAAAAGTATCCTATGTTCTTTTCCTGGCTCTAAGTTACCTCCCCGTCAATTTTCAGGCAAATCAGTTCAGCCGTTCTCGAGTTATAAGTGTTGTAACAAACCCGACTTTCTTTTATATATATAGATAATAGATACAAAATATAACAGAAAGATATTACACTACATAAATATACTAAAATACATAAATAACTACAATGACAGAACAATAACTACATTGTCATATGTACCTAGTGGGGCCAAGTCCTATTATATATATATTATATAACTAATGCAATAAACGTTTCTTGCAACTGCTTGTAAATAATATTCTGAAATCATAAGATTAATAACTAGTTTTCAATAATATTGTCCTCCTAAAACCAGTATTTGTGGGAACTAATTAAAACCACATGATCCGTTGATGTAACATCACACCTTCGCATCAACCAGTTAACCGTGACCTCAGGTCGTGCACTCTGGAACTCGTTTATCTTCAATAATCGTCTAGGAAGAGACCGGGTATAGCTCTTCTTACGCTGGTCCTCGACGAAGGTCCTCCGGTGTATTAAGACACAAGATACTTTAAGATTTAGAAAGATTATTATGTATTTTATATAACTTGCTAGTAAGTAAATATTTTTTAAATTTTCTATGTAAGGTGTTTAAGTAAGTATGAAAGAAATGCGTCATGTTGGACGGTAGCCAATTATCAATATGAAGTTGCTTATAAGTACTTATAACGTTATAGATTTTTCGACTGTTGGAACTACAAAAAAAAGTACCTAAAATCTTATAAGCACATTTTATAATAGTAATAAAAGATTCAGGTTTTTCTAGCCAACATTTTTCGTGTCTAGACTGGTCGATTATTTTTAATCTACTCGCCTTTTTATAATTTAATAACATTTTGACGTGTTCAGAAGCACATGGCGCTTATCGCTTAATGGTGTTGTTGGACGGATCGACGTGGAAATTATGTTGGTTCTTTGAATATTAGTATTTTAACCTCATTCTGTCTATATATGGCTTAAGTATTCTGTTGACTAGTCTTAAAATAATGTATAATCAGGGTATCTTTGTTTTTCGATGAAGTTTTCCAATTGACTTTAAAGTAACCTTTTTTTTTTTTATCGCTGGAAAATGCATTACGCATACCACCCTAGCCCGGGGGAGCATCGGGTGGTTATGTGGGGCTCCTGAGATGATACCCAGACTACCCACTAAAAACCAGCGTCTACCCTCACCGTCGTTTTAAGACACCACAGGATAACTTGCGCATTCGACTGTGGTGGACTTTAAAGTAACCTTTTTTTTTTTTACTTAATGTTGTTACGAGTGTAGCAAAAAATGTTCTAACACATAAAACGCACGTGTCATATTACATATAAGCATATAATATTTCAATGACACAATATTCAGTTGTAATTTATCAATTAACATTTTGTTATGTGCAATTTTTCCAATAACGGTTCTCAACTATTTATTATTCCAGACATTCTTTATCGTTTCTTATTCGCACGATACGACCGCGCTATCTCGCAGGGCCTCAGGCCGTTGCCCCGAGTTGCGTAATCGCCGAAACGTCTCCATCGCGAGCTGCTCGTTGCTAATGGGTTCCGTAATCCGTCGAAGGTTAGCTATTTTTTGCTTGATTACGATTTTCTTATACTATTACTTGTAATAGTAGTTTTCAATCGTATTCGACTAGGTAGGTGCAGCACTACCAAACGGCAAATGGGGTTTTAGGTATTACACACATATATATATATATATTTAATTGGGTTTCAGTTTCATCATGTATTGGATATACTAGTATGTTATGGATATATGGTTCTTTATAAAGCCATCGGGCTCTTTATTATTATATTATCAATTACACACCAAAAGACTTCTGCATCACAACTGCGTAACCCTGAATATATTTTTTCCATGCTCCCTGGACTTTATGAGCGAACTTACGGAACCTCATGGCCTTCAAGGACACTGCCAAAGGCCTTTAACTCTACATTCGCATCGTAACTTTGGAAACTCTTATTACACACTTTAGCGTTTAAAATTCGGTTCTTCATCGGTGTTTACTTGTTTTAACACTTTACATTTAAAAATACCTAAATGTTGGCCGCACCACCAAGATTCTGCATTGTGTTAATGACCCCACATAACATGTTTTATTAATTCTCATTCTCTCTAATAGTGTAAAATAAAACTCACTGTGGGTTCGCACTCGCCTAGCCCGTATCAAAATAGATCGTGTGGTTTCGAAAGGTATATGTGTATATAAAACGTTATGAAGGAGTAGTTTTTTTAACATTGCTTCGTAACGCGTTATCTTATCTTGGAGCTTTTCTGATAATATCTCCAATTATAATTGCTGCTCAGGTTTTTAGGACACTGCCTAAAGATAGATTAGAAACTATTTTTTTGAGGTTGTTTTAAATGGATGAAAAGATATAGAAAATAACACTCCTTATATTTAGAACGATATTGGAAATTGGACATAATAAACCATATTAAAATACCCTGTGGAAATAACACTAATTGACCTGACTGTTTCATTCAATTGCACGTAATCATCAAACCTAAAATTAAGACCTTCACGCGTTATAACGAGAAACGTCCATCTTTTAATGCAGTATCCGCCTTCCAAATACATAACGAAGAGTATTCGGTCGCTTTGTTTAGCAAAATTGCGTCAACTTACGTATTAGAACTTGGTAATTTATTAGTATATTACGGAAAACGTGGCGTTTCGTCTGTCGATTGTGTTTGTGATTACCGAACCGAACAGTATTTATTACACAGATGTGGGCTAAAAATATATTTCTGTATTGCACGCTTCATTGATAGGAAAACGTTGAATAAAAGTGTTATGTGGATACGCTGTTCTGAAAACTCATAAATATTGAACAGTCTATATATTCTTCTATTACCATACTTTTTAAATAACAACAAGCACCTCCTACACTCTCTGAAGTAACTTTCGGAAAACTTCTATTTTATAAGGAAGAGTTTTCCAACTTATTTTAACTTTGTAGGATTTATAGTTTCTAAGATTTTGTATTAAAAATATCTTTTATGTATATAAAGTATTTCAAATACAAAAAACGTAACGTAGATATAAAAAAAACTCATAACGTACTTTACGTTATGAGTTTAAAGACCCCAAATTTGTGTACAGCCACCGCAGGTTCACATTTCCTGTGTGGATCAAACAGACTAACAAAATCGTTTCAGCGGATCACCGCGGAAGGTAATTACTCGCTCGGTGTATTGAAATTTATTGTTACCCATGGCTATTTCTCTTGCAAGGCTGGAAATAAAATGAAATGACATTTATTGACGCGGATAGTATAAATAAGTTAGTTACTTCTGGTTATAACTAAGTACAACTGTGACAATGGGGTCGCGCGTTAACTTGCCTTGCTACTACCGCGGAGACATTTCAATGTCGGGCGCAGCGGCTAGTGACTCATCGTTGTTAGCTAGGGTTAGTGCGGTGTCTATCATAAAGGACTCTGCCCACTACACCGTATCATACCATGACCGTGCTATGAACGTGTCAGGCTAAAAAATATTCTTTGTATAGAAAAGCATGATACTATGTCCACTAGACCGTTCCGTCACCGACTCGTACCGCCTTACGTATTACCTTCCGTGCTTGATACGTTCATAGCACGGTCATGGCATGATACGGTGTAGTGGACAGACTCCTTAAAGGTATATAGCACGAACAAAGTTACAAGGCACCTAAACCTTAGAATTGAGTGCCATTTAAGGGCGTGTTTAAGGTAATTATCCCATTATTGGAATGAAACAATTATGATATTATGTTTTGAAAACTTTACAATTCCCATCTACTAAAGCTTTAGTAGTCAGTCAGTCAGCTTAGTATAAAGTTAAGCTACTTCGAGGTCACTTTGTGTAATATTTATACCTTGTATTAAGTGAATTATAAGTAACAATAATTGTAGCCGCGTTTTGACACCCCATTTAAATTTTTATTGGATATAATTCTAACGGATTCATTTTATTTCTCATACTTATACTTATTACGTGGCTTCCATTGTTAATTTTGCTACTCATGAACAGTTTTCTTTCCAAACACGACACAAACAATACTGTTTTCAATATTCAACTCTTTCCTCGTTTTCAAAATTCCTCCCAAAGAATGACCATTTTTTATTTGGATGTATGCTAGTTAGTTTGTATACCTATACAATACAAGATATATTTGTGAAATGTTTTCTGTCGCTCATCCGGATACAAGAGGCACAATGTTGTTTACCGAAAGCGATACTGCGATGATATCAGACTCAATCTCCTATTCCTGGAAGTACGCAAATAACAATATATAAAACATTTCTGATACATATATAATGTTGTTGACGTTATATCAAAGGAGCTGGGACAGGGACTTGAATATAAAGCACACAAAAATATATACACATCAATAACTTAACTTATAAAAAGTTCATTCGGTGACGTCGAAACTTATTATGCGTATTTTTTCCTTTTCACTATACTTACTTACTGCTAGTGTTTTCAGACCGAGCCCATAGAAATCTAACTTTTCTTCTCTAGAATTTTACTGGCTACTTACAATCTTAGGCGTATATAGTTGTATATATGAGTATATCGAAAATTTATTAAATTTAGGTCGAGGTTGGATTTTATATAGAATGTTTTATGTGGATATTATTAACTACAGCAGATGCGAAAATATTTGTCAAACAACACGCGATCCAAACAATTAACTCTGATAATTACATTGTCACCCTTTATTAACAACTTTTATCTATAACTATAAACCCTTTTAATTGCACCACATTCACTCGTTATGAAGTCTTTTTATCTGATCTACCTGACTACATAATATGTAAAAACTATACGATATGTACTTATAATGAGTATATATAATAATATTATGTACTCGAATGTATTGTTGTAGAAATTTTGATCTTATTTCAATTACAAGGTATAAAAGCGTGACTCTTACTTTGAATACTGTTGTAAATACTTATACGATCATCTGTAGAAGAATGAGAAAACAAAAAAAACCGCACCATATACTCACGTAAAGTTTATATAAGGAAAACTATGTATTGGAACACATCCAATTTAGTTAGAAAGTAACAGTAAGGCTTCCAAAAGAATTACTAAATATCTCGATATTTTTACGTTTGACTTAGGACGTAATTATCATAACCAATTACTAAAGAGATTAACACTAGGGAAATTTTATTTGTTATTACTTATTTCGCATCTTTTGTAATTCCTAGTTTTATTTAACACAATATAATTTATATCCAAACCTGAACCAAAGCACAACTCAATTCTTACCATACCAAGTATACGATACTGTAACTTAACCCACATCCCCCGTCTCTATCGAACCTCTTCCCTCTCCCTCGCTCTCTTGGACTTGGCAGATGCTATCCCGGGTTCCCTAATGCGAACCAGGAGTACCGTAGCGAACCGAGGCGTGACCGACCAACGGGTATACGGACTTATTCTGGAAGTGATATTTAAAAAAAATGCTCTAGTGTGGCGTGAAAGAGATTTGGTATCGTGAACTTTGTCAAGTAGTTATTTTAAGAGCAACTACTTCTGAAGTTGTAGAATAAACCTACAATTATTTAGGTTTTATTTTTAGAGAATAAATTGTAAAGGATAGGTATTCCTTTAAGTTTATTAACTTCCAGAATCTTTCGTAGTAGGTACTTTTTAGTCAGAATTATAAACTCAATTGTATTTTTTGTATCGTTCTTGTTATGCAAAATGATGTGAAAATAGTCATGTCATTAAATAAGCATGCTTTTGTACCTATTTGGAGCACCAAATGGTTTAAGATGTAATGTGGAAGCACTAAATTCTAAATTGATTAATATTAACTAGACAAGAAAGTATCGTTTACCCAAAGTATGTGATCTATCTAGCACTAGTCGAACGAACAGACACCCAAGGCATTCTATAACCGTGCCAACTCTCATGTTTATGTAATTTAAACACGCTCTTGGCCAAAATCTGAGCCCTCGTCGAATAATTCTACACTGTAACATTATATATTAAGTTTCTAACTGTTACTGAATAACGTTAACGATGAGATTTCGAAATAATCCCTCATAGAACTTAATTAAGCGTTGTTAATAGAATCCACTTTAATTATATGATATTAATCAAATTTGTGTTGTGAAAATAACCAATACCAACATTGGACCTAGTGTATCCCTATTAATATTATAAATGCGAAAGTAACTCTGTCTGTCTGTCTGTCTGTCTGTCTGTTACGCTTTCATGCTAAAACTGCTGGACCGATTTAAATGAAATTTGGTACAAAGACAGTCTGAAGCCTGAGAAAGAACATAGGCTACTTTTTAACCGACTGCGAAAAAGGAGGAGTTCCACGCGGACAAAGTCGCGGGCGGCCGCTAGTTATTAATATTGATACAATTAATTGTTCTTGCCACCTTTTTAGCAGTTATATTATCTTTGTGTAGGTGTACCTTTAAACGGCATTCTGATGCCAAAAAAACCACTACAGGATAGATTACTTTATTTCTCTGAATATCGCCCCGACTTCGCTTCTATTTCCATAATAATCCTCTGATGATAATCATTAGCCCTCAGTTCTCTTATTCTATTTTTCCGCTATTAGGCTGCCCAGCTTTGAAGTAAGCTTTTTTCTCGAAAGCGGAAACAAATAAAACTAATTGAGAGACCATTCAAAACGACGGAAATTAATTATTTTACTCTGCTGACTTCTGCAAAGATTATTTTTGGGTTAAATTGAAAAAGAGTCAATAGGTAGGTTCAATATAATGTATAAATGTTCTCTTTACTTATGCATTTATTTCATTATGAAGTTTTTGATCACGTTACAATACTCGCTGAATAAATAATTAAATTACTTTTACACTTCTTAACAGCGAACCCTAAATGCGGAAACCCCTTTCAACTAAACCCCCGTAACTGCATCGAATATTAGCTCTCAAATGTCAATTAAACTTTTTCAAGCGATTTCCACCTTTATCGCAGTTGTGTCAAGGTCTATTTAAACACTAAATTCGCACTATCGTTCTAGGAAGCGATCAAGCATGAACCGTATCTGTTTCAATTATAAAGACTGGACTTGCCTTTTGTGTTACTGCTATCGTTTTTGTTATTTGTGCGGACTTTTCAATTGATCACTTTTTGTACATTGCATAGGTCGTATGAGCTTGTACTGTTATATATACCCACTGTGGCATTTGTACTTTGTTACTGTATTATTTGTTCTAGCTATGTTTATTATAATTTATTACGGGTTCTTAAGCCAATTATTGGTATAAGTTCCAGTGATGTTACTCTGGATCCTAAAGAAACAATATGAGTGCACCCCTGTCCCATTTCCCAGTAAAAGTAAAGAAAAAGAAAGAGTCGCTTTATGTCAACATATAAAATCATCCCATCTTATGAATCACATAGGTAGAATTAGACTTAAGTTTTATAAACTTTTAAAAGGAGGTAGTGCCTCTAAAATCTATATATTAAACCTTAGAGCATACCGATATCTATACTAATATTATAAAGAGGAAAGGTTTGTTTGTTTGGATTGAATAGGCACCAGAACGGCTGGACCGATTTTAAAAAATTCTTTCACTGTTGGGAATCAACACTATTCCCAAATGACATAGGCTATAAAAAAAAAAGATGATCCTACACAGCTAGCAATTATTATATAGAGGCCAAACCAGTATTTAAACACATACAAGTGAACAAGCAAGTGATTCACTGCAACGATAACAGTGCATCCATTGTATTTGTATGTGCTTCTAAGAAATAAGTGCTCGCAATCAAAACCACTCGAGAAAGATTTTTTTTTCGTAGTCGAAAAGCGAAAGACAGTGTTATGAATATTTATGTATGTTTGATTAGTCTTTATTTACGTATGCGTCCGTCAACTTACAATTGGTTAGGTGACAAAAGGTAATTTTATACGTGGGACGTTAAAATATATAGTATGTATTAAACACATGGACTCCGTGCATGTCTATTGGAGAGTTATTAAATACAATTTTACAAAACTGTCTTTGTAATTTTGAAACCAATGTAATGTAATTTTTTTATGGATTAGTTACTTAAATAATTTATAATGGTTGTTTTACGTAATTACACACGGTTAATTATTGTTATCGGGGTTTATTTTCCTCGGTTACCATCTTCCTGTTTTCTCCTTTTACAAGTGAAATATATTACCGTAGTATGAAAACAAATAGAACTACCCCCATGTTCTCCAGATAGGGGTGACTAATGCGTGTTCCTTGAAGAAATTTATAGGGTGCCCAGAATGGTTCTTATCAACAAGGATATTATCAATTTTGATATATGTATACCTACCAGTATTTTAATTAGATCAAAAGGAAGGATTTGATCTTTATAATCCCTTGAGAGGTTTGGATTTAGACCCGCCCATATGGTTCGTTTTAGGATTTTAACGCTAATCCTTTTTTACAATAAATATTTTCCACTAACTATTTTCAATACATCTAATTTACTCGTAATTTTAATTTTGTTTAAATTTATTTAGATAAATTACATATTGTTCCTCTGAATATCCACAGTACTAATTTATATACAATACTGAATTAATATCGATCGTAATTATTCTTTTTATAACTTATATATCCATTCTTGAAAGTACAATAAATGACGTAACTGACCTCATTTTCTATAATACAATTGCTATTTATCCCTCAAAGTGCCCTAACTTTTACGATCCGTTATCACGTTATCAGCTTATCACTCAACAACACTGTGACGTCGTCACCAAGCATCCGCGCTGATAAAACTTTTCTTTATTATTTTATAATTAAATTCGTTTTCTTAGGTTCGCAATTTCCGAACGGGGAAATTATATTGTCGTGTCGCGAAATTGTGTCATCCAATTTCGATATTACCAAGTAGATGTTATTCAAACTGTCTTTCAATATTAAAGAAAATTTCAATTTTCTAAATGAATACGAAATATAACCGATCATGTTTAGCGACTTATAAAATTAGAAAATAGTATACTAGTAGTAGTATACTTTATTAGTAATAATGAGATACTATTTTGCTGTATGTTTTTTTATAAGAACCACCACTGTTTGAAAATACAGAAAAACATTTAACTTAATATTCAGAATATTCATCAGACTCTACTAAGCCATTGTTTTATTTGTACCTTTTCTAATCTAACGTTTGTTGACTTTGCCAACTCAGTTAAATAATGAAACATGCCTTTATTTACGGACCTTTTAGTCCTTTCGACAAACAATCTGGCACGTCCTAGGACTAAAACAAACACTAATAATAAATCTAAAACATTTCTCGTCGATAATATTTACGGGAAAATGTTAGTATTGTACGAAATAAAATGAAATGCTTGTTCGTTTCGGGCATGATTAGCGATTACGATTCATCATCATCATCATCAGCCCGTCGCAGTCCACTGCTGGACATAGGCCTCTCCAATTGCACGCCACTTTGCTCTATCTTCGGCTGCTCGCATCCAGCTCCTGCCAGCCATCCTACGCAAATCGTCACTCCACCTTGCCTGAGGACGTCCTACACTACGCTTGCCGAGACGCGGTCTCCACTCTAGAACACGTTTACTCCAACGGTTATCGGTTCTTCGGCTAATATGGCCAGCCCACTGCCACTTTAGCTTGCTAATCCGGTGGGCTATGTCGATGACTCTGGTTCTCTGCCGAATCACCTCATTTTTGATTCGATCCCGCAGAGAAACGCCGAGCATAGCCCTTTCCATAGCCCGCTGAGCGACTTTAAATTTGTGAACCAGCCGTACCGTCAGTGTCCACGTTTCGGCTCCGTATGTCATGACGGGTAGGACGCACTGATTGTAGACTTTCGTCTTCAGGCACTGTGGGAGTGACGATATGAAGACTTGACGTAGCTTCCCAAACGCTGCCCAACCTAACTGAATTCTTCTATCCACCTCATCCTCGAAGTTGTTTCTACCTAACTGTAATGTCTGTCCAAGGTAGACATATTTTTGAACAACTTCGAGAACGGCGCCGTATTACCGCAATGGTGGTTCCGGTAGTACATGTTCATTGAACATGACCTTGGTTTTGTCCAAGTTCATCCGTAGGCCAATGCGTACAGAAGAGTCAGCCAGATCATTCAGCATCTGTTGTAGGTCCTGCAGCGTTTCTGCCACGATGACGATATCGTCAGCAAATCGCAAGTGAGAGATGTACTCGCCATTTACTTTGATGCCACGTCCTTGCCAGTTCAGCGTTTTGAACATATCCTCCATTGCATTTGTGAACAATTTCGGGGAGATAACGTCCCCTTGTCTCACACCGCGATGCAATGGTATAGGCATTGTTTGCTGATTCTGGACTTGGACGGACATGGTAGCGGCTTCGAATAAACATCTCATCACTTGGATGTATCGCCAATCGACTTGGCGTCGCTGCAGGGACTCCAGAACAGACCAGATCTCGATCGAGTCAAAGGCCTTCTCATAGTCCACAAATGCTAAACACAGGGGCTGATTATACTCTTCGGTCTTCTGTATAATCTGCCGCACTGTGTGGATGTGGTCTATGGTGCCGTATCCGCTCCGAAACCCAGCCTGCTCCGGTGGTTGGAATTCGTCAAATCTTCGCGCAAGACGGTTCGTGATTACTCTTGAGAACAGCTTATAGACGTGACTTAGAAGGGAAATGGGTCGATAGTTCTTCAGCAGGGTTTTATCTCCCTTTTTGAAGAACAAGACGACCACACCTCTACTCCACATCTCTGGAGTTCTCCCTTCAAACAAGACGGCGTTAAAGAGTTTTTGGAGCTCCCTAAGTATAGGTTTACCTCCTGCTTTTAATAACTCTGTTGTAACGCCATCTTCTCCAGGGGCTTTTCCGTTTTTGAGCTGTCTAAGAGCGATCTCGATTTCGCCAATACTGACTTCTGGCAGGTCTTCGCTGTAGTGGCGTGTTAAAGTGGCTCTAGAATCCTCATTTCCGGGATCAGGTCGAGATGCATGCGAAGCGTACAACCGGCCATAGAAGTTTTCCACTTCGGTTAGGACTGCCGGCTTCGAAGCAACGACTTCTCCAATTTCTGTGGTCAACTTCGTCAAGTGGCTTCTTCAAGAGATTGTACAAACACTTTTGCTCCCCGGTTTTGCTCGGGATCGCTCTTTCGATCGAAAGAGTATTGAAGGACCGAAGATCGTGTCGTACGCGTTTACTAATCTCTCGGTTTAGAATCCGTTTCTCTGACGAAGTGACGGGTGGGTTTTCACGTCGTTTCTTCATTAGCCCTAAAGTCTCTTCCGAAAGCTTCGACTTCCTGCCACTACGTTGCATTTTACAGAATCTCGTACCTTCTTCCCTGAGAATCCGAACCACATTTTCAAGGTTCTGGTCAACGTCAGTTGTGGTTTCCACGGCAGCGAATCGGTTCTCCAGATTGGACTGGAACGTTTCAGATCCCATCATAGTTTGGAGCAAAGTTGGTCGGAGCCTGGCCTTCATCAAGCGAACACGTTCAGCCCTGAAGTCAATATTCAGAGAGCCTCGGACGAGTCGGTGATCGCTTCCGGTATTGAACCTATTGATCACAGAGACGTCTCTGAATATATGCTTTTTGTCCGTCATGATGAAGTCGATCTCGTTTTTTGTCACAGTGCCCGGTCTTTGCCACGTCCACTTCCTTTGGGACTTTTTCTTGAAAAAGGAATTCATCAAGAAGAGCCCCTCGCGATTACGATTATTTGATTACTTTGTCTTGACGCGCTATAACTCCAGAATGACGGAATCGATTATCATGAAATTGGACTTCTTTAATTATAGAAATTATTATCAGTGTAGTAAATTTGTGTAGTTGTCGGATTTCCAAACCACGCCAAATAAATCGACCATTAAGTTATTAATTTACATCTCTTTACCAAAAACTCATCGTTGCACAGCCACACAAGGACGAGTTTCTGGAGTTCTGGACATTAACCATTCATTGAAATATATATGATTAAGATATAACAGCCATAGTGCGCAGTGACTTTACTTAGTGATTTACTCTAAAGTACTCGGTAGTCCCTAAAGTAAGCAAAGACGAAGTTTGAAGAGTCATTTACTTTGCAAAGCGCACTTTGAACAAGTTGCATTGACGGCATAATTCGGCACTTTAAACTGGAACATAATAATATAACCTAATTTCATGAATCCTTAAATCTTCTCAGACTTAAACGACCACAAGATAATAATTAATTCTCAATTTACTTCTTGTCCCAAAGTAACGAGGCTTGAAGATAAAGAACTTCTAATAAGTACTTTCTAGATATTTGTGCTCGTTGTGATCCTTCTAACTCTGTAATGAGGGTAACTTATCACTGGCCACCAGACCAGTTAACTTCCCTTTGCTTATTATTCCATTGTTTGTCAACAGGAGCACCATCTTCAGAGGGCGATATGTGCAGGGCTCATCATTCCAACGCCGGAGGTCTCCGAGGTGCAGGACCTGGGGTTCTACGAAAGATGTTACCCCCCGGACTACAAAATGCCCAAACAGCATATACACATGCAGCGTGAGTAATGTATTATTTGTTGATAGTGCGCAGCGAATATTCATTACGCAATACATCCACCTGGGTGTGTCGAATAAAGAATATCTCAGATTCTATGTTAGTGCCGCTTAATATGGCCATCTGAGGTTTTTTTATCACCGTTTGTTGGTGCGTAGTTGTAGATTGTGTTATAGGGTACAGAATAAAAAAAGGTACAAGTACCTATCCAAAGTAAGGACATTTGAAAATTTTAAGTGCTTTAGCACTACTGCTCCTGAAAAAAAGTGACGATTGAAATGTAACATTTTGAAGTTTTGATGACCACCTTTTACTGTTTTAAAAATAATAGCCTTTTACCCGGACCAGTTAAGGAAATCTTAACGGGCCCACGCCCGTATGTATACCTTAAAAAATTGTTATGCCGTAAAAAAATAACGAACTCAAGAGACCCAAGGCCGACAAAGATGTTGAGTGCCTATTGATTGTTATCATGAGTGCATCGCGTCATATTTGATTATCATTAATAAATAAATAAATTATATCTATAAAAAATATTGCCACTTCTTCGTCTTCATAATATTGGTTTATGAACATTAGATGACGTTTTACTATTATATATTGCAACATTTTTACAATGGAATTCAATATATTTATCGTAGACATTGACATCTAAGATACTATGTACTAGATTTAGATGCTCGTGCTCATCATACAATTGCCCCTTGCAGAATTCGAACCAGCAACCTCCGATTTTATAGTCAGGGCTCTCATCACTAGACCCTTTGATGGTTTATATAATACTAGCTTCTGTCCACGACTTCGTCCGCGTGGAACTCCTCCTTTTTTGCAGTCGGTTAAAAAGTAGCCTATGTCCTTTCTCAGGCTCCAGACTATCTTTGTACCAAATTTCATTTAAATCGGTTCAGTAGTTTTAGCGTGAAAGCGTAACAGACAGACAGACAGACAGAGTTACTTTCGCATTTATAATATTAGTAGGGATAAATTCATTGTAAAATTCATCAATTTTGTGAAGCAAATTATATTCACATTTATGAACTCTGATATAATAAATTCAATATGATGTATGAAGGTAAAGTTAATTAAAGTAATTAGTTATTTGTACATCCACGATTTCATATGAACGTAATAAATTGAGAAATATAGCCGTTGAAATCATCGGATGCAGTCACCTAATTTGTACAATGTTCTTCAATCAGGTCAACTAAGAATAAGAAAAAGTACATTTTCATTGTTTTGAGGTTGATCCCAGTACACTTATGATATGAATATACCTATCATTTCTATCCATTCACTCATCACAAAGGTACGACAGTGTCAAATATATTATATCTCCCTTGTAAGAAAAGAAGGCCTCTCTATTCCCAAGTACGTTTACGTAATCCCTCTGTAAGTCCAATCAATTTGGAAAAGAGTGATTGACGTATTGAATGGAATTATAGCTGATGCAGGCCTCACAGGAATTGTCTCTTTGATTGACGATTTGGGATTTCTGTACGTTTCGTTTTAAATGGATACGTGATATAGAAACTGCTGTTACTTTAGAATACCTACAAGGATAGCGCTTGCTTTGTCACCACATAAACCTTTGTCGCGAATACTATCGCTTTTGTATGATACTGTCATTATTTTGGTGTTGAGTGAACACATGATGATGCTTTTTCGCGTGACGAATACCTTACGTGCTAACCCTTTCATGTATATCAGGATTTTGTGCCACGAGTAAACGTTACTCAATGTCTGAATGGAAGAGTAACAGTTACTTTTTTGCGTTACCTCCAACTCCTCTGACAAAGATAACATTGCACAATCAATTATACTACCCAAAATGTGGTAACTTATACGACTATTGTGTAGTAATCGTAACCTGTTACGAACTCACTTTGCATTTCCGTAGTAAACATATTTTCGTAACGAATGTCATCATGTCATTGAAGAACCTTAAGGTTGGAAGTCGAACTTTTGATTAGATCTAGGTATGTTTACAATCCAACGTCTCGGCTTGAGAAACCATACTAATAATTTAAACGTTGTACGGATATTATTCAGCACTAACTTATCCCTACTAATATTATAAATGCGAAAGTAACTCTGTCTGTCTGTCTGTCTGTCTGTCTATCTGTCTGTCTGTCTGTCTGTCTGTCTGTCTGTCTGTCTGTCTGTCTGTCTGTCTGTCTGTCTGTCTGTCTGTCTGTCTGTCTGTTACGCTTTCACGCTAAAAGTACTGGACCGATTTAAATGAAATTTGGTACAAAGAAAGTCTGGAGCCTGAGAAAGGACATAGGCTACTTTTTAACCGATTGCAAAAAGGAGAAGTTCTACGCGGACGAAGTCACGGGCAGAAGCTAGTAAAACATAAGTACAAGCCGCACGATCTAACAGAAACAGTGTATGTACCTACAGTACAGACTGACGCACATTTTGGTTATATTACCACCGAGGGGAGTTAGTTCACATTTCCCCGGGCACGCATCCACTATCCATTGAATATCGACCCGCCATGCCCACCCTTGAGCCACGGGGTAGAAAAATGAGAGGAGCGTAGGGTGAATTTAACCAGTATAACATATACCTATTAAGTAACAGTTGAAATAACACTCGGAAATGCTTTGTAGACCTATATATAGGTAGGTGTACTAGGTAGAGTGAGTTACATAGCATTCTGTTTGATCGCGTTTCGTTATTTCAGTGATATTAAGTGCGTAATAAATAAGAATGCGAAGAATCCAGTACAAATATAACATTAAGCAATATATACTTTTGCAAATTCAATATTTTTCGTAAGTATGTAATACAAGAGCTTATAAATGAAAACGAATTGAATACTCTTTTATTAAATGCTTCTATTTATGTAATGTTCGATATGTAAGTATTCTCACATTACAATAAGATATACATTTCCATATAATTTTCACCCGCAGCCGCGTCATCGCGAAACCTTCGAAAGGTGCATTTGCACGCGCAGGATGCACTCAGGGTCTCGCCATATGCCGCGACCAGATGTCTTTAATACACACTGATGCATCGTATTCTACGTTATATTACGAAAAATTGTATCCTTCCCATCAGGTTATTTTGTGAAGTATAATTAGCGTCGACGATGTGTACATAAATTAACAAGTACATAGTCTAAATTGTATAAATTGTCTCCAATGGTTAATTCCAGACGAAAGGCCAAAATGGACAGTGTCTATATTCGTTTAAACCGCGACTACATTTTATATATCGTGTATGTTATATAATGTTATAGCATTAAGTAAGACTTTTTTTTTTCGAATTTTTTTATTAATTGTAAAAAATAAAAAATAAAAATTGTCAGATGAGTTAACCAAGAAACTTTAAACTACAAACTTCTGTGTCTGTAACTTTTATGACACGCAGAAGTTCTTAGAAAATTTACGAGAATTTGTATTGAGAAGGAAAAAAACACTACATTAGGAAAATATTGAGTATACTCGTAGGTATTTAATACTTGCAGTTTGCTTTGTCTTGTTTTCAGACATATTTTCTTTTCATAATATTTCCAAGGAGTAGTAGGTACAGAAGAAAATTGCTCCCTTATTTTGTTATTCCGGCAACACAGTGCCATGTCTAATTTTAGCATTCATAGACTCTCGGAGTTTATTTTTATAGCCCACTTAATGTCGTTTAAATGGTTTCTTTTTTTAGCGTTCCGTGTGCTGTTTTTTATTTTCTTTCCACGTATATTTAATTACATAATCGTATTTATGGGAAATATGTTTTGCGTTATTGGTATACACTATGTTTTGAACGTTATGGGCATATTTTGGCGTTTTTAATAATGTTACTTATTTATAATTGTTTCTTCCACGTACTTATTTATAAAAATTTAATTATCTACACGAATTAACCTTGTCCCGGAGATAATTACGTGATACCTGTAGACAGGATCAAGACCCACGTACGGAACTCTAGCAAAAAAATAATTCGCACTTAACCAATGTGTACTTTGTTTTGTTCTCGATTTGATTTCCAGCGCTCAACAATTCTTTATTATTTTTCACGCCGAAAAGAGAAAATGCAATTAAAAAGCTTTTTCCGTGTTGTACAAAATCAACACCAATTATTTTGTTTTTACTTAAATTGTTAAACCAAAAAAAATATTTCTCAAATTCGTCCAAGTTAATTGCTTTATGTCTAATCTAATTAAAACCCTGTCATTACTTAATTGGATATCTGGGAGTTGTTTACGAGAGAACATATAGTCTGAAGTTTATTTCTTTATTAGGTACACATTAATGTAAGTCAATATTTATTAAAAAATATACTAAATATATTTTAGAGATAATGATAAATGATGGAGACCATGAATAATTTTCCATACACCTTACATTATTTTTTGCAACCTAATCTAGAGATGGATACAGTATTTCATTTCATCATTTAGCGTAGTCAATATTGAAAAAGAAAACAGCATCAAAGCGAACACATGCAAATAAAGACTTTATTAAAAACGTACAAAGTCCATAACGATTCAAAATCATGGAATATAAATTCGCTCATTGTTTTCGAATTAAATTACGAGGCACACTCGCCCATAACGCTAAGCCTTAAAGCCTATTTTGCAATAACCGCAACAAATGGGTATTTTAAGCCAATGTACCGCACGCTTTTATGTGCAGAGTAAACATTTTTAAGAGTTTTCTTTGGTTACTGTTTGATATAAAAGGAAAGGACGGTGTTATATTTAACTTTCGGCTACAATTTGATCAAAACAAGTATGTATACGGTAAAACGGTTGTATAATAACATCCTACCTATATTCATTTATCATGGGAAACACGCCAGTAAAAAAAAACCCATTGACTGGATAATATATCGTGGCTCATATAATTGTGACCTGAACATATTATTATATATATATTTTTTTTTATATTAAGTGACTGTCACACCAATCATGACATTGCAGCTCGATTGAAGGCCTTGAACATTAATCAATCACTAGTTTGCTTGAATGTAATTGACCCGATGTGACAGCAAATGGCACTAGCTTTCATTTACAAATACAATAACAAGAAGTTTTGTTAGTTGTCCACTATTCCTATACCGTAAAGAGATAGAGAGTAAAAATTGAGCTAAGATGCATGTATATGTCTCTCCTATGGACAACTACAATGATCGGTACCACGCTATCTTTATCCAGCGGATATCAGTGACCTTCGCCAAATAGTCGGGTCACCTTGTACACTATGTCGCTTAATATACAATATTGGATACCTTATTTACTTAAAAGTTATGATGTAGCTCAGACAGCTATATAAAATGTGATTTTAATTACGAAGCTCAGGTATACCTATTTTGATTTGACAAATTTACCATCTTTCGCCGTTGGTGCGGCTACGGCATAATGACAGAAACAATCGTTAGTTTTAAACAATTACCTCACTTCGATCAAAAGATCATTTATGTATTGATGTCATGTTGCCACTGACGATCCTGAGACGTCAGAAGTTAGTCATTGCACGGTGATCATGAGAACGGATTCCAAGAAAAATTACCTTGCACAGAGATAGTAATCGTTGTTAAAAATATTTCCATAAACACATATTTAAACTAACTCAGGTCTAAGATTTTATGTGAAATCAATACATTAGATAAGTGGAATCCAATATACTTATATAATTATAATATTAAGCTTGATAGCTTAAACGTCTCAAATCTTTTTAAAATGGGATAAAAACGTGTTAGTGGTTTCAAATATTCCAGTTAACAGGCATTTCAAATACGCCGACCTAACGTCAAATATAAAATGGCACTAACATTTTAAGAATTTTCAACGAAATTCTGATGTATTTTTATGACGCTCGAAAACTATTTCTTTTTTTGTGATTCTGCTCTGTTAAATTATATTACTCCGTATATATATAGATACAATATGTGAGATTAAGAGTTATAATCATATTTTTAAGCTACATGTACAAGTATCAAGTACATTTAAATATGAACATGAGAAAAGTACAGAAATTAGAAAACCAATATAGATAGTAATCATTTAACAATATCATGCATTAAACCATGCTATCTATTTACGATATCAAATTACTAGTTAATAACTATAAATCGTTCACATTTTTGTCCGCTAAATGTAGGTATGGTTTATACGAATACACGAAAATTTCGCACACTAGTTTCGTAAAAGTACCGACCACACTCCAAATGCATTCAATAATAAACCGTATCTTTAAGCCGTATGAATCAAATTGCAATAATTTGTTTCTCTTAGGGTAACATTCAACATTGATTATAAGCCGGGCCAACGGAACCCTCTCCGGCGGAGCCGAACGATTTTTAATAAAGGATTATGCAACTGTGCTAAATTTAATTATTATAATTCGGAAGTTTTAAGGGCGTTATTGTTGAGGCGTGCAGATAATTGCTATTTTGTATTGTGAGTAGATAACAAGTATTTATATTTGTGTTGTATACTGTTTTATTATTGGTTCCAATGAGAAAGCCAGTGTAAAAATTCCTGAGATTGGATTCCTCAAACCGTAGAGCGTCGGATATTATTAGATCCGACTAAAATACAACAATTAAATCTTATGCATTTTTTTAAAAATGTTTATCATATAACTTAGATAATAATATCTTTTCTTTTTACTAAGATCGCGTGCACACTTTACTGTAGTGGATTAGTCAGGTGTTTACCACAAAAGGAAATTCTGACTCAGCCGGAGAGTATTTTAATTTAATCAGCGTTCAATAGTTTCGTCATTCTGTTTACGGATTTAAAGGTCACTTTGGGTTTATAAATATATTTGCATAGTTCTAGAAAAGTTGCTTTTAGAAAACGCGTTAAGATAACCCAACCAATTAGGAAAAAACAACATCCGATTACGTACGTACTACTGCATTTCACCTTTGGAGTCCACGTGGTACCTGCCATTATCATATTTTAAACCTACCGTTAAGGCAATGTATTGTAATGAATTCAACGCTAACAAAATTTTAGTTAAAGAGATCTTTGCTCCTTTACCAACTATCGTGAGTGAGACTTTATTTATCTTTAAAAATGTTATCTTTTTAAGTGTACACCAAATACAATATTAACCAGTGTTAGGCTTAAAAGGTAAAATCAAAGCCCGCCCCGACGTAAACTAAGCCAAGATTTATTACTGCGGCGATCAAATGGAAAAAAAATGGCGTCCGTACCATAAACAATCTCTTAGTAGCCCTGCCTTTAGGGGTTACTATCTTTAGAATAGAAACAGAAATGGCAGCTAGAACTTCATAGATTGTATACAGTATTCAAAATATAACTGGAAGTAAGGGGTAAACGATTTAAACTTTGCCACTCCTTATGACATTGCTTTTCATATTTTTACATTTGAGATGTTGTCACCCGGTTACACGAATTTAAATTTTCAATGGTTCACTTGTGTCTAAGAAATTACTACTTTAACAACTTTGCTAATTTCCAATCCAGCCGAGATGATCCAATGAAGCAAAACTCTTAAAGAATTAAAGCTTGACAAGAGGCAATCTCTCTCTAATAGTTTGCTTAAATCTACTCACTGCCAAAGTTATCCTCAAATTAGTTTTTATAAATGTGACAGTGATCGGAATTGCTTTAATTCCGGATAAATATACTTAGTTTATAGAAATATCTTCAAACTGATCAATATTTAAACTTTTTCAGAATTTACGGCACCAATTAGACCCGAAACTGCCAGCGGTTCATTAATAACGTGCCAGCGTAAATACAGAGATATCCATCAAACCAGGAATGCCTGGCAATAGCTGTTTGGCAACGCATGTTAGGTTTGATTCCTGACGTGTGCAGCTCGAATCGGCATCCGCGTAAATGAGCTAGAGATTTAGGTCACTAAAGTTATATGGATTTATTTAAGTACCTATAAGAACTATATTTACGAGTGGCGATTTAAACTATTGTTTTCATGTTTTGAAGTTTCCGATTCATTCAATTTCCAGTGATGTTTGTTTGTTTGAATTTTGAATTTATATCTTCCATGTTTGTTTGAAATTTATATCTTGGGACATGTTTGGTTTCGAATTTTGCATAAGTCTCTTATTTCATGTAAACGAGCACTACGTAAAAGGATTTACGGAAATTCACCCCCTAAGGGGGAACAGATTAATCCACCCAGTAATTAAAATATGTGAAATATTATAGAATTAATCAAATCAAATTAAACTTAGATAGATGTTTTTTATCAGTATCTATATTTATTATGATGATGGACAGTAGTGGAATCATATATTTTGCGATTGGCGGCAATTTTGTACTTAACAACTCACTGGTTAAAAGTAACAAAACTTGTGAGCAATTTCTATAGAAAAAAAACACCTAGGATTGGAACCCACATAGTGCCGTCGTCTCATAACGAAACCACTTGGCTAATGGTCCGGTTATTTAGAGCAGTGGGGAAATACTCACTCGAATGATGACGTAAAAGAAACAGCTGATCGCTTTAGACTGTATAGTCTGTCGAGACAAGCTCGTCGTCGTATGGTAGAATCTACATATCGCACGGCAGCATATAGCGCATTAAATATAAGTGTTATGCGCGTACATTGTGTTCACATAAGTGCTGCCTGTATAATGTACCCACTACCTACTCTTCTACTACATACTGTGACATGTGTCTTATATAGTGTGATGTGAACATCGCGATACTACACTACATCTAAAGAGACAATAATTAACCAAGTTTTCTAGTTAGGTCTGAAAACACAGACAAAATCGCAATTAAAAAATAAGTACCTATGTATTGTAAATTTGTCAAAATGACTGTCGACTCCGTCGATATTTCATATTAAGCTTATTTTTAGTTACCTATTAAAGTTGTATTTCCTCCTTCAACACATTATTTCCTTATGCCAACCTGCTCTTGTCGTATGGCGGTAAATTAGTCATTCAATTACAAACTCCTTATGCACCGTCTTAAAATACGGTACCGGGTTAGAATATGCGTCTGGTTATACAAGAGATAGGCGAGGCGCGGATCGATCCGGCCACGAATCGTGTCCGCGGATATATCTGTTAAGTTTTTTTTTTTTAGAATTACATATAAGAAAGTAACTTTCAGTTACTTACTTTCTTTTAATTTTGGTTTAGTGATGTACATAAGATGTTAAAGTTGAAATTATAAATTTATTTACAAAAAATAAACTAATTATAATTTAGAGCAGGGTAGCACTTAAATTTTGTAATTTAATAAATAAGGTAGTTTGCATAGCTTTATTAATCACTTTAGCATAAGACTATTGTCAGCTCAGTCGTGCTACGATTATGGAATCTGTAAAGGCTCCGAAACGTCAGCCAATAAAAATAAAATACGCGAGTTAAATCCGTTAAAGTTGTTTCATTCCAAAAAATAATCTTTATTAAATTAAACAGAGTTAGTTTTCTGAAATAAAAGCTTCAATATTTGATCCTATTTATTCGAAAATAGAATAGGTCCTGTATTAATAATGTCAAAGTGTTTTCTAGCATTTTATAAAACAAAATATTCTTACGTCACGCTGTTGATGCATCTTCTGGTTTCATGTAGGGGTATTATTATGATAATAATTCGCCATAGCAGTGGGTTGACAAAATGTAACCATGTAAAGTACAATTTAAAGGAAATTAAACATGTCATTTACATGTTCATAAAATTCCTATTAATTTTATAGGCTGTTTTTATACTCGCATTCGTCCTAGGTAAGTGTCCGTTGTTTAAAATAACAGTCAGCAAAACTTCAGATAATTAATAGTCAGTAGTTGTACGTTGCACTTTGTTTGCAACACGTACACGCGCGCAACCTACATTTTGGACAGTGCAACGACCTAAAGTACGGTTGATCACAGTCTATATACATTGTAGGTAGGTATATAGTCAGCAGAATACTGAAAACTTGTAATTGGATGAGGTTGTAACACTGTAGTTATATCACATAAAGAAAACATTGCTTAAGTATAGTTTTCTTTAAAAAGAAATAAATGTGACTTGAGGTGTGGGACTTTTCAGAAATTGTGCGTTATGATTATTTGTTTTATCACACCCCGTGTAAGTTCTTCTAGTTAATAATTAGAAATAAGATTTGTTGTCGGTACTTTTTGATATATTCGAAATTGTTTTGATATAAGACTATTAACGCTGTATAATATATCTAGATAAATATATTATATAGCGTTAATAGTCTTATATCGTTTCCAGTTTTATTCCAATATGCTATTAATTTTAATTGACGGTACATTTTACGTTACCTACAAATCAATTAACGATGTGTAAGTTATACCTTGTTAATTAAATAATTTTAACTACGTAAACTTTTAAATATATATTTTATGAATTAAATGAGATCAAATCCGCCGGATCGGATCCGCTGTGTAGAATACCGTGTGAGCCCGTCGCTCGCCGTCAGCTGAGCGGCGGAGCGCCGGAGCGCCGGCCTTCAGAGCGGCGGCGGCGGCCGACGACGCAAGACGTATGTGCATTAATATACTATACCTACATATCACGTAATATATTGTTATATGATAATATGGATCCAGTCCCCACCAGTATGTTAAGATAAACTACCATACGAATTGGCGTTAGGTAGGTTATTGCAGGGTACATGCAGAATATAAAATAATTTCGAGCTAGGTAGATAGGAAAATTGTAGTAACTCAATAGAAAGGTTTTTTATACGTGAACGTTAAGGAACATATATATCACTTTATAGACTTATAAAATGTGTGATGTTTTAACGGAAAATTTAAGCATTATATCGTTTTATTTACAATTGCTAAATACTATAATCACAATTTATGCCTTTGAAACAATAATATAATTTCCAACTGAAACCGACGGAACAGTTCAGACTATTTATAGCAAGAAATGAAAATATTAAACTAGTAATTTTCACAAGCACCAAAAGCTTTTAACTCAAACGCGATTATATACGGGCAACGACCCTTCTTTCAAAAACCTGACAAAAACAGAACCGGCTTGTACACCAGTCGTCAAATGTCACGAACACTTGTTATAAATTCGCCTTTAATATTAGCAGCGTAAGAGCGCGTTCAGTTAATTTGTGACCCACCGTGTCGTGTATTTGATGTTGCGAACTCTGAATCGTAACGATACGAGCTGTACCGGTGGGTGGTTTAAAAAAAAAGAGGGCAATGCCCATTCAGCCGTAGTATCTTGTTGCTAATGAAGAGCGAATGTACTTCAATTTTTTTTTGTAGAAATTTTGACTAGGTTTTGATGTTTTGTTAAGTTAACATAGGGTCGTTAGGGTCGCAATTATATAGTAGTTTGATTTTACAGATACTTTTTAGCTCTAAGCAAATAGTCTCTTGTATTTTAATTAATCGAATCCAATAACACATTTGATTAATTGAAAAAATAACATAATATATTGTAGGATTTGTGATGTATAATGTATGGCAAAATGTATAATAGTATTCATCTACGTTTACAGCTGTTATAAATAAAAAAAAAATCACTTACCTTGAACAAATAGCATTTATTTAAACGGACAGAACATTAATTATGAAGTTTGGTATCTAGTGGTATCTCACGCATGTTCATTCCAAATGTTTATGTATTCTCTTTAATACTATGGCTGGCATTTACGCTGGTTAGCCTTTAATTACATGATCATTTTTAATGGACAATTAAGTACACTGATTGAGTTCAATAGGTGTGGTGTGAGTTACTGACATCTCTCCTTAGCAGGATTTGAACCCATAACCTCCGGTTACGTAGTCGAGGGCTCTGATCACTAGACCAAGGTCGTCAAAGTCATACATTTTCAATAACGTATTATGTATTGTTGCAGCGCTATGGCAGGAGCAGGAAGCACCGGAGTACGACATCGACTCGGAGGACGAAATATGGCTGAAACAGCAGAGGCATCCCGAGCTCACAGGTAGATAATACAGTAAACACGGTGGATAGACAAATGCTATCCATGTCGAGAAGATTTCTCGCAGAAAACTTAGCTTTCCCTTCTAGATTATCTGTCACCGACGCTTTTTCAGTCATCAAAAAATATGACGGCGACAGGTAGCTTAATTAAAAAAAATAAGAATGCAACTTAAATGGTTCTATTTGTATTTTTGGTAGATCGTAATTGCTAAAAAATTGTATTTTTTAAAAAACAAATCCAAGGCCTTCAGTCGCGAATAGCTTCGAAAATGCGGGCAAATCCATATGATGAACACAACCCATTCACAGACTGCAAGTTTCGCTGCCGCAGAAGGGTGGAGTCAGAGGTTCTCTCTGGCGAAGCCTTACTGCGGCGGACCACTTGCGCCATGGTTCAGAATATGGCTCTGATGGACTAGCCTTTGTATGCTTCATAGAACTTTCCAAGTAGTTACTTGTGACGTGAAGTTTTTAGTAGACTCGTAAACCTGTGTGTACCGTAACCCTTTACAAATCTGAAAATTGTAATCTAAACTAAACTTTTTTTCCTTACTTCACAGAGTTAATGTTCGAACAAATGATGGACAAACTGGAGAAGAGCTCAGGGCAGACGGTGGTGACGCTGCACGAAGCGAAACTGTTGCTGGAGCGGCACGACGACCTCGTCATCGCCGTCTACGACTACTGGCTGAACAAGCGGCTCAACACGGTGAGTGACAGGTGGTCACGTATCACACCGTTCGTGGAAGAAAGATTTAAAGTCCAGGGACTTGTGTCTTTTTCCCTCGAATGCCTTATTAGAGGCAAGAGACGAGTGGCTCAACGAGGTACGTAACAGTGTTCAATTTGGGCCGTCATTGACATTACTCGGTGCATCATCAACATATCGCTAATATCAAGCCTGCAGACTGATGCGAAATGATTGATGAGTGAGTTGCATATAATATATATACATAAGGTATATTACAGTATGTTGTGGAAACTAGTTGACGTTGAGTTTTGAGTTGTCCCGAAGTTCTCGATGGACTTGAAATATTATATTATATTATAACTTAACAGAGGCCACAAACAATAGCCTGATTAGAACTAGAGAACTTAACAATTTTACACAAAATATGTTTTAAATTTCATAGACTTGTTCTTACAATCGCAGATTTTCAAATTATGAATAATAAAAAGAATATTAAAATCCCTTACCATCGCTAACAGCATTGTTTTGTCCACAGCAACACCCCCTCATCCTGTCGGTGAAGACCGAGAGCCGGCCGGGACAGTCCACCAACAACCCCTACCTCGCATTCCGACGGCGAACGGAGAAGATGCAGACGAGAAAGAACAGGTAACTAGATGTTTTTGTTGACCTGGGATTGATTCTTTTTACGGAAAAATCGACAGAAATTCAAATTCAAAATGAATTGCCACCACATCCAGCTCTTTTATTATCGAGAACTTTTAAATTTCTTTATACGTCTCAGATCAGCCATTTATAATTAAATTACAAATATTTTATTCCAATGTCAAAGGCATGGAGTTGGAATGGCACTATTATATTTTTTCTATTTTATTGTTTTCAGGAAAAACGACGAGAGCTCATACGAGAAGATGTTGAAGCTGAGGCGGGACCTGGCGCGGGCGCTGTCGCTGCTGGAGCTGGTGGCGCGCCGCGAGAAGGCCAAGCGCGACCTGCTGCGGCTCACCGCCGCCATCGCCGAGCGGCGCTACCACGCGGGAGACTTCGCTCCAGAACCAGTGCCGAGGTAAACATTCCTATATTGTTAGTCTTCGACCCATCACTGGGCACAGGTTTCCATAGTTTTTAAGACTCTTTCTTTTGAAAAGTCAGAACCGTTATAAAAGTCTGTCTGACCGTCACAGTTTGTGACAGCTAATTTTCTCTGGAACTGCTAGATTATTAAGTCGTCAAAGCCTGTTAGCATTTAAATAATTATGACCTAAAGAGGGTCTCAAATATCTGTTTTTCAATTGATAATATCCCTTTGTCTCTTAAACTTCATGATTCCTGCAATATCGATTTTGAATTACCTCTTCAAGGTCACCTGTGGTTGTATTTACGGGTACATATATTATTTATATGTGATAACTGTGTACCAAATACAGGTGCACGTTGCAAAATGCGGTTATTAATAGATGTCAGTATTCTTATACTCATTTCCCGGTCCTACAGACTAGACTTCGTCTTAACAGCTAAAATTTCTTTTCGACCGCTATTTGTGGGTTTAAATTGTTTTGTGTCTATTTGCATCAATAAATGCTTT
Organism: Polylopha cassiicola; assembly: GCA_038024825.1. NCBI lineage: Eukaryota > Metazoa > Arthropoda > Insecta > Lepidoptera > Tortricidae > Polylopha > Polylopha cassiicola. The sequence continues at coordinate 4,065,900 of CP149044.1, read as the reverse complement.
GATTTGATTTGATTTAAATAACATAATCTAAATTTGTTATTCTATAGCTGTATATATATTTTCAGACCGCAATACACAGCAGTTTCGCTGGCCACGCCGAGTTTCCGTCGGGATCCGTACGCCGCACAGCACTACCCACCCCGAGCGCCGCCCACGCCCGTCGATCAGCCTAGACAGGTAAATATTTTTTTAAATATCATGTAAATATAACCAAAAAACCCTCAGCACTTAAAGAAAAAACGCTACGTCAAAATTTTATAAAAAAAAATCAAATACAGTGACGGGTTAAATTGTGCTGAGCGCGTATTGAATTTCACAAAAGTTTAAATGGTATTAAAGTTGATTGATATTTTATGAAACTTGCCATTTTAAATCGACCAATTTATTTAATTGGGCTTTTGTGATATAAATTGATTTTAAACAGCATCATTAATAGACGTAAGTTCGATCTCGTTTCTTGTTTCGTTGTAACTTATAACGTAACAGATATTATGCTTTATTTAAAAAACAGCCAAATCTTCAGCAGAGGTTATAAATTATTCTAAAAATACGTATCACCTCAAGTTTTTTGTAAACCATGGTTTGTATATTTGTTTAGCTATTTTTTAAAGCAACAATTCCGTCAAGGGCTACATACAAACAATCGTTGATGTGACTATTGAAACTTGAGGTATGTCAATAAAATAGACACGACCACCGACGTGCTCAGAAGTTTTTTTATACTTCTATCAAAATTGTACATACCTTACATTCCAATAGTGCATTAGCGACTAGCCCTTCATCGACGTTAGCTAAGACATTATAATTGAAGCATAGTATTATGGGCATAATTGGTTGTCTTCCAGCGAGAGAAACGTCCGTACAAGAGACGAAAACACAGACACCACGCCGCCGGCTCCGCCGCGGGCCCGCGAGGTGAGTTCCACGCACGGACACTGCTGTTCGAGACATTTGAGGCCTCGTCACACCGCGGCCGTGATGTAACCGTACCATGTAACGAGATGGCAGATGATTGCGCACCACGCGCCCTTTGTGCGCTAGTGTGGAGTCTCGCGGCGGGTCGCGACCGTTATGTGACAAGGGCTCTGAATAAAGTAAACATAGACTTAACTCACACGACGAAAACAGAACATTTTATTATTTACTAGATCTTTATGTAATATCAATATTAGCTACACCAAAGTATTTAGAGAAAAAGCAGTGATGATATATGTTATTGTAAGTTTAGATAATTTAGAACTCCATATCCAAGCGCTTATATTGATCTTAGGTGAAATATGTACGTATTAAAATCCATTATTGGGTCGTAGTTAATATAAAATTTATTCTCAGCATTATTCACATCAAACGTTTAAAACAGTTTTCACTCAAAACTGAACGTTTATTTATGAGGCTTGAATAAAAAAGCAATAAAAAAAATTTCAAGCCAATAAAAAAATATTGATAAGTTTTGTTTATTTTACCGTTTTAAGTGTCTCGAACAGCTCTACGCTCCTTTGTCAATGCTATGCTAACGTCCACAGACAACAACATCGGTACCAGACTGTGTTTATCTGTGTTCTGATAAAATCAGTCTGTGGTAAGATGAATTAGGAATCCATGATTTGAACTAGATTGATTGGTTAAGGTCATGATTGTTCAATACTATGGTACAGCACTTCAATATACTATTTAGGTATAACATTGTTAGGGCCTTTTGGTAATAGTAATTGAGAAGTTTGACGACTGAAATTAAAAAAAAAGACCCCGTGATAATTCTTTTCATTAAAAAAAAAACAGTATGTCAAAATTTTCAATTATCATCTCTTTAAAGATAAATGCATGATATACTTCGATCCTGGTTTACCATAAAATTACGTCGCAAGTTTTATTATACAATTACGCTTCTACGCGTATAACACAAGTAGAGAAATTGTTGTTGTTGTTGTTAAACTCTGACAGGGAACTTGTGTCGCCAGCGTTCAATTTTCCCTGAGATCTATGAGACGGATCTATGAAATATTTAATTACAGATGCTTCTTGTACAACTACTGCAGTCACCGTCAGAGTAACTACGTTATAACCGTTTGCCTTGAATATGGTTATTACATGGTGCCAGAAATATCTGACGCTGACTGTACCAAGTCATACGAAGATAGCAACGAATGGCCTCAAAAACTCCTATCACTAGAAATTTGCACAGTCATCGTTATTTGTACACTATTTTGTTTTGTGCAATAAATTACTTAACGATTATTTTTTTATGTACTATCCTAACTTAATAGATGTGTATTGTACTAATGTAGTAATTGATTGTAAATTACAGAAACGGTATACAACAACACGTCATCCGAGGAGGAGTGTTCGCGGTCGGAGGCAGCCACGCCGCCCGACGACGGACCGTTCGCCTTCAGGAGGAAACCGGGCTGTTACTACGAGATGGTGAGACATACATATGCTAACATTTACTTTAAATTGTGACCGGGAGCGTGGGAGGCGTCCACGAAGACGCCTGAGTAGGCTGCTCATACATTTTTGACGTTGTGCCTATATGGAATGCGCGCCCTTGATTGTGACAGATGACAGTAGAGAACATTATACTCTTATTCCGATTATCAAGGTATAAGATCTACTTTCATCGTCATTAACGCATTTTGTGACTTGTGAACGGTTTAGAGAGATGTCTACCTGTTTGAGTAGTAGTAGGTACTAAATTTTTTTGATTTGCTGTAAAAATCTTTTTCTTTGAGCTTATTGTAAGAAACTTTGAAGGTGAGATAGATAGAATAAAACAATAATGATATGATGTTCGCGTTTCAGCCGACGTCGACGCTCAGTGGCGACCCCGTGGACCCGGCGACGGCGCAGGACGAACTGTTTGAGCACGAACGGGATGAACGGACGAGGTATACATTCTGTCTATAACTTATGAAATTACACGAGCAATGTTTGAATAATATTTTTTAAATTAGTTATCAAAAACAGCTGTAACGATTTTAATAACATTTGCAGGGTTTTTTTTGGGTCTAGGAATCGATCTTATATTCATAAAAAGAATTGACTGACCTTTAAAAAAGTTACTGTTTGTAATTATTAAAAGTTTACCTTTTTTCTGATAATTGTGCAAAGTATATTTGTTTGATGAGCGTGTCGGTTGTGGTCGTGGCAGGTTCAACCTCACGTCCCTCAACGAGCCGTACCGGCGCTGCGTGGGGTTCGCGCGGCTGCGGCGCGGGCGCGGCGGGCGGCTGGCGCTGGACCGCCGCGCCACGCCGCTCGACGACCTGTGGCCGCGTCTGCCGCCGCCGCCCACGCACCACGAACGGAACGAGGAGGTAACACACACGGGGACACACGCGCGCGGACTGATACACACACACACACACACACCATATTCTTACACACGTTTATATGTTTTGGGACATGGTTAAAGTTTATTCGCCGCTAATAATATACAACTATATTACGAGTACATATTATACTCACTGTACTAGTACAGAGCTTTTATGTATGTATATAGAATTATGTCAAATGTTGTTGTCGTTAAGACTTCCTTTGAAATACTTATAACATAAATTTTGTCAGATGGAGTTGGAGACGAAAGTGCATCGGACCCCCAAAGAGCTGTCGCGAGACTTCCACTCGAGCGGGCAGTATCCGTGGCGGCATGCCTTCCGGAGACACCTCGAGAAACATCCGCACCTCTGGCTGAGAGAAGACGAGGTTAAACCCACACAGGTAACGAACAATTTTTTTGTAACTTTATTCATAACTAGCGGCCCGTCCCGGCTTCGCACGGGGGGACTTAAGATTTTTTTAAGGCCTCAGAAACGATACTTTTCCCCCGTTTTTGAAACATTTTCGGTTACTGCTCCGCAACTATAAGACCTAGCGTGATATTATATAGCCTATGTTACTCGGGGATAATGTAGCTTTCCAAAGGTGAAAGAATTTTTGAAATCGGTCCAGTAGTTTCGGAGCCTATTCATTACAAACATACAAAAATACAAAAATACAAATCTTTCCTCTTTATAATATTAGTATAGATATAGATATAGATATAACATAAAGCTATGTGAGCAGACATTCGTCAATTACATGCCATATTATCTTTATTCTTGGCATACTTTTGGTCATTTCTAACCCTAAGCAGTACACAATATCTGGAACACCTCCATATAGACATTTCTAATACCACTTTACAGGAAGTCAAAATGGACCTGTCCGACGTTAAGGACGTCAAAATCGACGACCTGGACGACATCAAAATCGAGCCCATGGAAGTGGACACACCGCTCGAAGTTAAAAGTGATATTAGTGTAAGGACTATAGACAGTGTCGTGAGAGAAAACTTGCAAAGTGTGCTCAGAAAGCGGTCCATCAGTGGCTGCAGCGACAGCAGTTACGACAGTGACGGCAGCCTCAAACCGGTCGAGAAGGAGTTTGAAAAGTTTATAGACGAGGTTAATAAGAAATGGTAAGTGATTTCGATTCTTGTCTTACTTACCCTTGACTAGTAACAATACATGGGGCCCTATTTACCTAACACTAAAACTTAATATAGTCTTATCTGTCTTTTGTTCGGTACCTATGCAAAAAAAGAGTCAGGGAACAGGAATTATTGACGACGTGTAACATGAACATGGTCTTTTTCGCATATATAGGTTTCAAAGAACTTTATTTAAATATTGCAATGTAGGTCGTTACATTTTGTCAACACCCGGATCATCAATTTTATGTTAAAACAATTTTTTAGGTTACACTTCCGACCAAAAACGCCGCCACCATCGCCGCCGTGTCTCGACAGGCCGACCGACGACCAGTTCCTGCTCGGCCACGACACGCCCATCTCCGTCGAGCTAATAGCGGACGCGCCCTCGGCCGCCCTGGACTCCTTCACCACCTCACAGTTCACACTCAACTCGCTGTACACGGAGCTGCCCGATCACGACAGCAACACGAGTCTGGACATCAGCGAGGAGCTCATCCCCGACGATCTGGGCCTGACCGAGGCGCAGGTCGAGAGCATCCTGTCGGAGACGGATCTGAAATCCCTGAGCGACGACAAGAAGGCGCTCCCGGACGACCTGCTCGAGGAGCTGGTGAAGGACGTGGGGAAGGATTCTTTTTTATTGCACGGCCAGGGCCCTCCGGGGCGGGGCTCTGGCCGGAGGAACAAGGCGTTCGGACACACCGTCGTACGCGTCACGGCTGAACGGGAGGCTATATACATGGACAAACCGCCCGTCAAGGTCGGTACCCACTAATCTATACATATCGATATCTCATGTAAAAGTAACTGTCTTGCCATAATTTTACGCCGAAAATAAATTCGATTAAATATAGTATAGAGATACGTGGGATCTCGGCGAATGTAGCCTTCTGATGTAATATGTCTCCTCCGCAGGTCCCGCGGGCGAGCACGCCGCCGAGGAAGGCGCCGTGCGCGGAGAGCGCGCCGCGGCCTGCAGCCGTCGCGCCCGCGCCGCCGCCCGCCTCCTCCTCCTCCTCCTCCTCGTCCTCTGCAGCCGCCGCCGCTGCAGCCGCCGCCGCCGCCGCCGCCGCACCGCCGCCCGCGCCGGCCGCCGCGCCCTGCCCCGTGCCCACCAACAGGATCATCGTCGAGGAGGTCAACGAAGTGCCGCAGGTAAATTATAATACCACTTTATACATTCTAGTATTTTTGTAACAGTCTAATTTTGACTGGCAGAGAGGGCCTTATGGAGAGAGTACTTATCTAATGTGGGTAAATAGCTTAACACTATTTCTGTTAGATTCTCGTATTGTGTCGATATTGTTCTTTTTGTATGCACAAGTAATTTTAATCTTATTTCACAGATAAAAGTAGAAAAGAAGAAGAAAGACGACACGATAGAGGAGATTCAACTCGCGCACGGTGTTCAGTTGAAGACCGTGCAGACTAAACATTCACCGCTCAAGAAACACATAATCACGAGCCACCGCCGCGCCTCCGGACACGAGCCGCAGGTGGTCACCGTCGCCGTCTCGGATAATCTGAAGGTGAGTGGATATACAACAGAAACAATAAAAAAAATTACAAAGCATCATCAAACAGAAAAAACCAACCAAATAACGAATACAAAAAGACCTCAAGTTCGTTTCGCTTCTTAGCTGTTGTTGGTAACTAATTGTATAATTTCAGGTTCGCCTTCAAAACCATTTGCTTTCGAGTCAAGCGGCGGTAAGCAGTGGGCCGACCGTGGTCGGGCTGGTGCAGAACGGACCCTTCACGGCTACCGTGCCATCGCAAACAGGTATACATCGGAAACATATATTAATTATTTTTTCTGATATAAATGTAATATTAATCTGTTAACCTCTTTTTGTTACTGTTATAAGATGAGCACCTCTAAACTAAAGTTGTTTTTTTTCTTTCGCATATTTTAACGAAGCCACGTAGTTTAGAGACATATAGGTAACATAATTAGGGATGCATTTTTAAATTGCTACTCTTTTTTGCGACTCTGAGTATTGACTCGCCACCTCCGCCCTAAACTATTTCGTGGATCAGTTTCAGTGAGCGGCGTGACAGTATCGTCTGCGGGCGTGGTGAGCGCGGCGGGAGCGGGCGGAGTGGGCGCAGTGGGCGGCGCGGCGGCGGGTGGGCGGCGAGTGGGCGCGCCGCTGGTGCAGCTGGCGCCATCGCTGGCTTGCAAGCCGCTGGCGCTGGGCGGGCTGGGCCAGCTGGGGCAGCTGGGCGGGCTGGGCCAGCTGGGCGGGCCGGTGGTGGTGGCGCCGCACGCCAGCAGCAAGCTGAAGGTGCTGCACGCCACGCCGCTCACCAACACGCAGCGCGCGCACCTGCTCGCCCAGAGCCGCGCCGCAGGTACGCAGTCGTACTCGAATCATACTAGGAGGAGAGATCGAATTTTTACCGCAAGCAGAATTGATAGCGATTTCTTTTGTTTGTGATTGCGGTCGTTGATGGTTTCGTCCGTCCCGCAGGAATAACGCAGCTGCCGGCGGTGGTGTCGCTGTCGACGCTCGAGGCCAAGGCGTCGAACACGGCGGCCATCCTGAAGGCGGCGCCGGGGTCCGTGACGCAGTTCTTCGAGATCAAGGGCGGGCAGCTCGGCAAGGGCCCGCACCTGGTCAACGTGGTGCGGCAGCCGCCGCCCGGCAAGGCCGCCGTCGCGCGCCTCGACCTCAACGACGCCAAGAAGCGGCAGCTCGTCGCGGCGATAGACGGCACCGCCCTCAAAGGTGCGAGTTTTGAACGTCCCGTCGGATCGACGCCGATGACGTGCATCTCGGATGTTTACATTTATACCTATTATATTGAAAATAAATGCATATATAAGTAAATTCATTTTAACAACTCTAACATGTGCCCCGCCAGCCGTGTGAGAGGCGGCCGGGTCTCGGGTCATAATAAGGAATCGTCGTATAACGGTATAAAGTACCGGTCGGTCTCCGCAGGCAACATCTCGTCCCCGGCGCGGGCGTCGCGCGTGTCGGTGTCGCTGGAGGGGCGGCAGCTGGTGCGCGCCGGCGTGGTGCCGCTGCGGGCGCCGCCGCCGCACCTGCAGCTGCGCCACCAGCTGCTCAAGACCCGCCCCGCGCACCACGCGCACAACGCGCACCACGCCCACAACGCGCACAACGCACACAACGCGCACAACGCGCACCACGCCGCGCCCACCATGACTATAGGTAACACATTGCCGAACGACGGAACTTATTTGGTTCGTTTTGAAGGTCTTTCAGTTTGAACTCGTTAAGTGTTTTCGATGGTATTAAAATTATTGGAAGTGAAAATACGGAAACATAATTGTAATATTTATAATCGTCTTTCAGCGGCTGGCGGCAAGACGACGTCGATCCCGCAGTCGGTGGTGGCGAACCTGCTCACGAACAAGGTGCAGGTGGCGCACGCGCACAAGCTGCAGGCCGGCCTCGCCTTCACCGCCGCGCAGCTCAAGCAGCGCGTGCCGCGGCCCGTCAAGCGACCGTGAGTGTGCATGACGCATACGCCTTGTACATTATTCTACGATACATAATACAGACTACACTCAATTTGGAACTAGATTACTCGATAGGCATCGTACCACGTTATTCGTTTCTAATATTTTCGAATCAAGATTATTTAAAGATTTTTACTAGCAAAGTAACGAAATTCTTTCTTTATTACAGAGAAATCGTCGAAGCGCCGACGGTGCCGGTGGCGACGTCCTCGAGCGCGCCGCTGAGCGCGGAGGGCTCGCCCTCGGGCTCCGAGGAGACTCCCAACGGCTCCGTGCGGCGCCGCCCCGCCGACACCCTGCCCATGGAGGTCACGTGACACCGACCGCACCAGCCTCATCAGCCGCACCAGCCTCGCTCCGCCGACACCATCCGCGCCGCGCTGCAGCCGCTCGTCACCTTTCGCACCGGCTCCAGCTCAGGTTCAGGCTCGGGCTCCGGCCCCGGCTCCGGCGCCCGCGCCCCCCGCGACCCGCGCGCCCCTCGCGCTCCCCGCGCCGCCCGCGCGCCGGCCGGCTCCGAGCTCCCCAAACTGACCAGCCTCAAGATCAAGCACAGCGATATCATAGCGCGGTTCGCGCGGGCGGCGCTGCAGCGCGACGACCTGCGCATCACGGCCGGCCGCCGCCCCGAGCCGCGCCGCGCGCCGCCCGCGCCCCCCGCGCCGCCCGCGAGCGTCGGCACCACCGCCAAGATCATCGTCGCGGACCTGTCCACGAGCTTCGCGCGCGCCGCCCCGAAGGCCGCCCCGGCTAGTTTCACCCGCGCCGAGCCCGCGGACGTGCCGCTGCTGGCGCCGCTGGGCTCGGCGGAGGAGCGCGGCGGCGCGGCGGCCGCGGAGCGCGGGGCTGGCGGGGCTGGCGGGGCTGCCGCCGCGCCGCGCCCTCCCGCCGGGGACTCCGGGAGCAAGGACGACGAGAAAGATGATAAACCCACCGAAGATTTGGAAGGTTTAGACAAGGATATGGAGAGGAAAGACACGGTGTTGCCCATTTTGGTTTTCTAGCCGAGGCTTTAAGATTTGTAAAGCGGTTATGTTTCTTGAATTATGGTCGCGAGACGCTTGCTGTTTTTCTTTCAATTTTTAAGTAAATACCCCGAGTGTTTAAGTTCAAGTGGGAAGGGCCGTTTGCTGCGTCTACATCCCGTGATATTATTTTAGTTCTTTCGGAAACGATATACTTGTATTTGAGTATGAGTTTTGAAGCAGTTAGATATTTGCGTGGGAAGGTTACGATAGATAAGATTAACAATCGTTTGAAAACAATTATTTTAATAAAACATAGGTTTGATTTAAATAATTATTTTTGTGGGAAAATTCGGATATTTAGTCATTAATTATTTTACTTGCTTGTTAGCTTAGTTTGTGTAATTTATTACATTACAAATCATAATCAATAAACATAATTTCACTAATAATAAACATTTTCACTAAACATATTTGATTTTTATGCTTTTTAGGGGATTACAATTGTAAAAAATAATCTGTTTCTATATAACCAAAAATAAGTAAAAAAACCTAGTTGTGATAAAAGAGTAGTAGATTAAATACACGGTAGTGGAAATAAACCCATGGATGATTGCTTAAATGTTCAATTTTTGGTTTACTTTTCAATTCGAGTAACTTACGTATAATTTATAATAATTATGTACAAAATCAGATCAGACTACGTAAACATTATATACAAGACCAAACTAATCAATTAAATTGAAACTGCGTAATTCAAGATACATTATCGATAATGATTTTTAAAAAAATCTATAAGCACTTAGAATACCTGGAATATAGCCACTGTATTATATTACATGTATTCTTCTCTGGCTAGGTTACTAAATTGACTAATAGGCAAATGAAAATGCCTTATGAGAATAACAAAGTGGCTATAAAAGACTTGCATAAAAATAAACAAACGTTGAACTCTTATTCATTAATTAATGTAACATCTATCTATCCCTAACATAGCGGTTTTCGTCAGAGACATAGTCCCTATAAAGGATCATAATTTATGAAAAAGGGAAACACTTTCAACGTTTGTCTAAGTTTTGTGTCAAGTATTACTTAACTTGTAACATGGACGTAAATTAACAAAATACATTTCAAAGAATGAGACACTAGGCTGGAACGCTCCGCGATCTCTGACTTTTGTGTCTCATCCGTGAATTGTGTTTCGTTATATGCGTACTACACGCCATTGTCAGATACAGTACGACAGGTCCTTAAATAAAAACAGGAGTCAGGCTATAACTAGATGTTCTTCGGTTCGAATTGAACCCATTTCTTATTGAACCTTGTCTTTCTGTATTTGGCATTAGTAACTGTCAATAGTATATAATACTACAAATTTTAACGTCAATGTGCCAATAGCGGATGCGTTCTAATTCTGATAATTTATCTTATCAGTCTAGCGACAAAAGGTATTGTATACTGCACCTGCAAGTCTATTCATCTCTATCTTAAACTGGGAGTAAGAGATAATGCGTTTCTTTAACACATAACAAGAAAAAGTGACAGACGGAGGTACTGCTAGTGGCACCTTCGGCGATAAATTAATTAAGTATTATACTCTATTGTAGACATGGCGTTTCTGATTCGGATGTTGATAATCATAATTAAGGTACGCAATTACAAGGAATTATTTTAAGGCAAATATTCAATGTAGTTTAATTTAAGATATCCATGCTGTATCGTTTTAAATTAAACACGAGACGACTTGTTTTGAAGTATTTTCAGTTTGTGGAATAAATACGAAAGTGATTATTTTTTTGTTGCAGTCAAATAAGAATTCATGTTTTGATTGAGTGATGGATATAGTCTTCGTTTTTCTTCTTTTCCGTGAAAATAAAACTCGATTAGACATTACTACATTCTTTTGGTGGTTTCGATATATATATAGTAACAGATTAATGAAAATACACATGTTTTGACATATCTATTTGAACACTTCACTCTGATGCGAACCGTTTTAGTTGATATGTAAATCTAATCGGGTGAATACATCCTGCATGTAGTTTCACTGTAGTAGAATCCAAGCTTCATTATTTAAGGCTGTGAAATAGTTAGTACACTTTCACCGGTTCAGAGCAAATGCCAGTCCATTGTATATTTTGTTTCTAAGTACATACATATATAATCGACGTACGTTTTGTTAGACGTCACCAATCAAAATGGTATCGATGTTCAAATGAATTTTAGGCTAACTTGGTTGCGTTATAACAAAGAGTATTCGATGTTTTTGTACGAGTATGTTTTTAAGCGAATGTATGTAAATGAATATAAGCAGTCTTTATATTTGTGTTTAGTTTTATTATATTATGTCTTAGTTTCGGTATAAAGCTACCTGAACACAGAATTCTCAGTTATATGCCTATTGTTTTATTATATAGTACATTTTCTACCAATCCAGATTAGTTTCATTGTATTATTTTGACTATTATAAGTCATTAGTTAGAAATTTTATTAAAATTAAGACATTATTTAAGTTAAATGTAATAGGGAATTTATTTATAACTGTGGTATATGTTTTTGACTGGCATCGGCTCCATTGCTCTATTTTAAATCTCTTACCGATGATTGATGAAACGTAATCGGTAACGGAAACGAAGTAGAGTCGACAGGTCCACAAGGTCGTCTATTTAATTTTTAAATGTATGAAATTGTAAATTAACAGCATTAATGTATTATAGTTTTTGTATCTGGCCGGTCCAGTATCATAATAGAGACAATTGTAACGTGAAATAGTTTTTCCATGTTGTAATGTGACGTCGTTCACCTACTGATCGGTGACTCGATGCATGACGACAATAGCCGCTGAAGTTCTGCAGTCTTTTAAAATGTGACGATATTATTATATTCTCAACAATGATTTTGATAAAAAATTAATTAGAGCACAGATTGTACGACATTCGACTAGCTTGAAATGAATAGCGTAAAACAGTATAGATGTGCTTAGAATGTCTCAAAGTTGGTTATTGTATAAATGTAACGTCGAGATTCCTACGTCCAAGCTTAAGATCTATTTATAGGACGCTTACCATAGAACGTATAATACGAATATAAGTAAATTCGCTTTACGTGTTTCTAAATATCTGTATCTCGTAAAGAAACTACAATTAACGACAAAACATATAAAAAACATCACTATAAATGGGCCTTATTCTACCTTAACATTGTTTCACCGTACTAGAACACATTGTTACCTTAACTTTGTCAAAATTTTAACAGTAACGGTTAAACTGGCGGTTTGTGAGGCATGATTGGCTTATCAGCCTTTTAAAATCAATACGGGTGAAAATAAAGACACAAGGTTAAAATAATCTAAATATGACAAAAGGAAGCTCTGAAAACATTCAGGGCACTTCCAAAAGGATAAGACAATATTGGAAATATGTGAGTGAATGATTTTGCTGATCGATTTTCACACAAAAAAATACTTTCAGATATAACAATATCCAAATATCTCTTACATAGTGCCTAGGTAAAAAAAGTACTTGCCACTATTATATTCTGTGTCTTCAGACACAAAGTACCAACAAATTTATCTTTTTCTGTCAAAAGTAAAACGAGTTTGTATGTCGATCAGTCTCAAGAGTTTAAAATCGGACCTAAATGAACGAGTACTCGTCGAATAGGCGACTCGCTTTTATGTTGTTTCGTATAATTGAAATGAAATTCAATAATAACATAATATCGCTCACAATATCGTGTTGTACGTCTGAAAGACGGGGCCCGGGCCTTCGTTTACTTTAAATGTTGTTGAAAATGACACAGAAGTGAGACAAAAATAATGACTGAGTATTTTTGGAAATGTTTTCTATTACTTTTACCTTACTGTTGTTGACGTGACCTAGCCTCGAGACGTTTACCTAAATATAAATTATCTTACCTTTTATTTTCAACGTGGATTCAAACTACGCGTAACCGGAAACGTATTATATAAATATAATTGGTATATAAATAATTGTAGGATTTTAGAAATGTGTCCACTAAAATTATTAGATGTGTAGCGACACATTTAGATAAATAAACGATTTTATTCCACTATCACAGCTATTCGAACAACTCATTAAACTAAAAAAAAAGTTAAAATGTAGTTTCTTTTTCGGGAATTAAAATTGAAACTTAAAAATTTGTCCGTTCAAACTCACTTCTTATTAGTAATTTTGCAGAAAAAAAAGCAAAAAAAAAAATGTTAAAAATATCGTGATTATGTAATTTAATGTACTAAATTGGGGTTTAAATTTAGCTATGCGAATATATCGAGTCGTGTCTACGCAAATGTCCTGTTGTTTCAACGTTTAAAAAATTCAGTGAGCGATTTTTCATAACAAGCCGTTGAGGAACTGCATGCTACGAAAATGAGCTCGCGACCAAAAAAAATATAATGTAACGGTTTTAACAATGTCTATACATATATTATTAGTAAGTATCATATACTGTACAAAAAGGCTGCAAATTTGGGAAAAAAATGTAAAAAAAATTGGCCTCATTTTTTTGGGGCCGTTAACATACGCTTAGTAAAATGGATAGGAGACGTACCTCATAAGTTTCTGATTTGTAGTTTAGGCGGCGGACGCTGCGCGCCGGCGCCGGTCTCGTGTTCGGCTTACACGTGCGAGTCGTGGAGTGTTTTGTGTTTATGTAAATATTAATTTTAACTTTTAGTTGTTTTAAGTCGGGGCTTCGTTCGGAGACACCTCGCGGGCGCTCAGCGTGTCCGTCGAATATAAAAAATGCTGTAAATTGTTTGTAAAAATAGTCATGTTCAGAATTTCAGTGTAGTTTTGTTGATTATTTTTTTCAACCGGAAATTGCTGAATAAAGCGACGATTCTGTTTCATAAGTTTGTTTTATTTTTAGTGAACCCTAAAGGAAATTTATTGTATTTTCTTTTATTATTTTATTATACGAGTCAAACTAAACTCGTAAACAATAAGAGAAAGTATCATTGGATGTTATGACATAATGAAACCACATAATATATCATCATTTACAACTTTTTATTTAATCTTCATATAAATTAATAGTTTAAAAGAAAAAACATTGTGATTTTTTATAATATTGTGACCAGAAAATTTGACAAAATCTGTGAATAGACAATGACTATGAAAAAAATGATTTCTTATTTGGTACATATATTATGTAAGCAATAGTATATTGGATCAGATCAAAATTACAATATTTTCATATATTCTACAATTCTTTGGAATGTCTTTTTATAAGTTTGAATGAATTTCTACGTCACCCCATGTTACATTTACATTTTAGAGCTACGTTCAGAATCCTATTTACTGATCTGGGAAGACCAAAATTAAATTACGCGCCGCACGTGCATATCACTTAACTATTCTCACTTTTGATCAGGCACTGGCAATGACTTATATTTGGGTAAAATATGTCTACAAGCATTGTAATTATAAGTTACACTTCAAGGGTCTTTTTCGAATAGCACTATATTATTAGGGCAATGTGTCAATTATCGCTACCAGTGCGACAATGTGCCTCGACCACACTAACTGCTCTCTGCCCTCTGTCCACACTATTGTCACTATTCTACTCTCCGCAACGAAGGTTGTTTGACTTTCGCCTTGAAAATGACAAAACGCTACTTGCTACGCCTCTACATATGCGTCGAAGCGGGATTTGTCAAAATAGTCCTGTCTTACTATTATAAACAAGAAAGTTTCTAATATGTATGTTTGTTAATCTTTTACATAACAACTTCTGAATTGATTTTCGATAAAATGACTTGAGCTGCAAAAATCTTCTTTGCGCAGACAAAGTCGCGGGCAGAAGCTGTTATAATTATAAATACTTGTCGGTCTCATGTCCAACAGATATGCCTCACTGCTTCGAGGTAATGAACCATTGTTTTATCATTCAATACACGGGATACAAAGTCAACTTTCACTGATATCTTTATCACCACTGAGTATATTTTGCACTAGTTATCACTTCATGACTTCAGTTAACTCAACGGTATTCAACTAGCAATCACTTTTGTTCAATGCCGAGTGTGGTGAAGGTGTCGAAGGCCTGCAGTTCCGCGTACATTTGTCACGGGAGCCCCGCCGCCTCCGGGACGGGCTCCGCGACGGCGCCGAGCGCGGGCGCGGGCGCCGGGGGCTCCTCCTCGGCCTCGGACGTCGAGTGGGAGTCGTCGCTGTCTGAACCGTCCTTCTGTAAATACGAGACGATGGTTTAATATTTACTATAGGAGTTCCCGGGTGAACTATCAAATTGTAGGTACTTACTTAGTTAAAATTTTAATGTTTACGTGGTAAGTAATGTTCAGTAGTACGACATTTTTATGAAACCCTTTTATTGGTAAAGAGCTTACTACTAATATAGTTAAGTTTTTTTAGGTGCTAATAAAAGTTTCAATTCGGGTGTGCTATGTCGATAGAAAATTTTTTCTATGTAAAATGGCACACAAAAATGAAATCTCTCAGATAGCAGAAAAAGTAAAAAATATGTAGGTACACATATCAATAATATACATAATTATAATGATGCCACGTCATAGTAATAACTACTACTATGACGCGGCATCATCATGTGTAGGTGTAGTATTTTAAAGTACACCTTTCCGTATGATAATATAACAGTAAGAATAAATAGATAAAAGGAACCTTGAGCGTGAAGACGGTGTACCGCGGCGGCGTGGTGTGATGGCGGCAGGCGGCGGCCGGCAGCGGCAGCCGCGCCACCGCCTCCGCGCACGGCGCCGCGCCGCGACCGTCGCCGCACGCCGAGAACAGCACCTGCACACCAAGCGGGAATAAAAATACACTGTTACATATCATTCCTACATATGTCCAAAGCTTTGTATTACTACCTTGGGTAGATACCTTTAGATAGGGTAATGGGTTAATTATTTAATTTCCATAAACAAAAATAGTAATGAAACATAATAATTTCTGACGCTATGTTGTGCTACGATTATAGAATCTGTAAACGTCAGCCAATAAAAATAAAATACGCGAGTTAAATCCGTTAAAGTTGTTTCATTTCAAAGTAACGAAACAATTTACCGAATTTAACTCTTTGTTCGACAACTATAATTTTGCTTGTTGTACTTGAATTTTAGAGAAAAACCAATGTTGATGATTTTAACCCATTCAGCACTATGGCTGGAACACTCAACGGGTTCTGCCATACAAAATTTGCTATTTACTTACTATGAAATTCACACATTATATTATACACACATATTGAAATTGACACGTCGTCGTTATCAGGGCCTGGAGGACATTCTGAAGTCGTGTTTAGCGCTAATATCATCGAAATAGAGTGATGGGTGGCGTGTGTGGTGTGTGTGGTGTGTGTGGTGTGTGTGGTGTGTGTGGTGTGTGAGGTGTGTGAGGTGTGTGTGGTGTGTGAGGTGTGAGCGGTGTGTGAGGTGTGTGTGGTGTGTGTGGTGTGAGCGGTGTGTGAGGTGTGTGTGGTGTGTGTGGTGTGAGCGGTGTGTGGTGTGCCGTACCTGGTGCGCGTCGTGCAGCACGTGGCGGCGGCAGTGCCTGGCGGCGGGCAGCGCGGCGGCGGCGCAGCGCGCGCCCTCGTCGCAGTGCGTGCAGCGCGCCGCCGCCGGCACCCCGCGCTCGCCGCGCATAGCGTGCGGGTCGTTCAGCTGACGAACATAGCATATCTATAGCATCTTGTCAACGTCCGTATTGTTAGTTATTTTAATGCGAATAAAATATTCAATTTGTTCGTTTGTACCTTGGCCCGCTTCCTGTGCAGCTTCCTGGCGAGCACGGCGTCGGGTCCGTGGCGGCGGTGGTAGGAGGCGAACGCCTTGAGCTTGCGCAGCTGGCGCCGCTCGCGCACCGTCAGCGGCCCGCTGCGCGCCTGCGCGTTGATACTGCCTGCGACGTCACATCACGTCACATCAAAATAAATTTGTTATAGTTGTTTCATTGTTATGAGACGGGAATTTTCTTCTATTTCTTATTATTATTTTAAACGATTTTTCCTTGTGTCGTTCTTCAGATTGAATCCGCATACATAGATAAATACATATAGACGCTACTTTGCGCTGTAATAATAATTGTGACTCCCGATTTCATGATTATCACCCGAGTTCATTATGGGTAACGGCAGGTAACGTTAACAAACGTTGATCAACACACGCTGCAGGGGTACCGTCAGAATGTTTCTAATAAATGTGACTCACAATACTGCTCCTTCTCGGCCTTGAGGTCCCGCACGTACTTGAGCCGCGCGGCGCGCAGCAGGTTGCGCAAGCGCGCCATCTGGTGGATGTACGCGCTCTGCAGCGCCTGCAGCGCCTCGCGCGCCTCGCCCACCGCCTCCTCCGCCGTGAACACGCCCGCCCGCCTGCACGGTGCACCAATATTACATTATAATAAGTAGCCACATGCATTACTATCTATATTGGGCGCGCGGCAGGAGCGTCGTGTGGTGTGTGCGGTGTGTGTAGTGTGTGCGGTGTGTGTCATACCAGAGCGGGCGGGCCTCGACGGGCGCGTCGTCCGTGTCGGAGTCGCTGGGCGCGCGGCAGGAGCGTCGTGCGGTGTGTGTGGTGTGTGCGGTGTGTGTAGTGTGAGCGGTGTGTGCGGTGTGTGTCGTACCAGAGCGGGCGGGCCTCGACGGGCGCGTCGTCCGTGTCGGAGTCGCTGGGCGCGCGGCAGGAGCGTCGTGCGGTGTGTGTGGTGTGTGCGGTGTGTGTAGTGTGAGCGGTGTGTGCGGTGTGTGTCGTACCAGAACGGGCGGGCCTCGACGGGCGCGTCGTCCGTGTCGGAGTCGCTGGGCGCGCGGCAGGAGCGTCGTGCGGTGTGTGTGGTGTGTGCGGTGTGTGTAGTGTGAGCGGTGTGTGCGGTGTGTGTCGTACCAGAGCGGGCGGGCCTCGACGGGCGCGTCGTCCGTGTCGGAGTCGCTGGGCGCGCGGCAGGAGCGTCGTGCGGTGTGTGTGGTGTGTGCGGTGTGTGTAGTGTGAGCGGTGTGTGCGGTGTGTGTCGTACCAGAGCGGGCGGGCCTCGACGGGCGCGTCGTCCGTGTCGGTGTCGCTGGGCGCGCGGCAGGAGCGTCGTGCGGTGTGTGTGGTGTGTGCGGTGTGTGTAGTGTGAGCGGTGTGTGCGGTGTGTGTCGTACCAGAGCGGGCGGGCCTCGACGGGCGCGTCGTCCGTGTCGGAGTCGCTGGGCGCGCGGCAGGAGCGTCGTGCGGTGTGTGTGGTGTGTGCGGTGTGTGTAGTGTGAGCGGTGTGTGCGGTGTGTGTCGTACCAGAGCGGGCGGGCCTCGACGGGCGCGTCGTCCGTGTCGGTGTCGCTGGGCGCGCGGCAGGAGCGTCGTGCGGTGTGTGTGGTGTGTGCGGTGTGTGTAGTGTGAGCGGTGTGTGCGGTGTGTGTCGTACCAGAGCGGGCGGGCCTCGACGGGCGCGTCGTCCGTGTCGGAGTCGCTGGGCGCGCGGCAGGAGCGTCGTGCGGTGTGTGTGGTGTGTGCGGTGTGTGTAGTGTGAGCGGTGTGTGCGGTGTGTGTCGTACCAGAGCGGGCGGGCCTCGACGGGCGCGTCGTCCGTGTCGGTGTCGCTGGGCGCGCGGCAGGAGCGTCGTGTAGTGTGTGGTGTGTGCGGTGTGTGTGTGGTGTGTAGTGTGTGCGGTGTGTGTAGTGTGTGCGGTGTGTGTAGTGTGTGCGGTGTGTGTCGTACCAGAGCGGGCGCGCCTCGACGGGCGCGTCGTCCGTGTCGGTGTCGCTGGGCGCGCGGCAGGAGCGTCGTGTGGTGTGTGGTGTGTGCGGTGTGTGCGGTGTGTGTAGTGTGTGCGGTGTGTGTCGTACCAGAGCGGGCGCGCCTCGACGGGCGCGTCGTCCGTGTCGGTGTCGCTGGGCGCGCGGCAGGAGCGTCGTGTAGTGTGTGGTGTGTGCGGTGTGTGTGTGGTGTGTGCGGTGTGTGTGTGGTGTGTAGTGTGTGCGGTGTGTGTAGTGTGTGCGGTGTGTGTCGTACCAGAGCGGGCGCGCCTCGACGGGCGCGTCGTCCGTGTCGGTGTCGCTGGGCGCGCGGCAGGAGCGTCGTGTAGTGTGTGGTGTGTGCGGTGTGTGTGTGGTGTGTAGTGTGTGCGGTGTGTGTAGTGTGTGCGGTGTGTGTCGTACCAGAGCGGGCGCGCCTCGACGGGCGCGTCGTCGTCGTCGGTGTCGCTGGGCGCGCGGCAGGAGCGTCGTGTAGTGTGTGGTGTGTGCGGTGTGTGTGTGGTGTGTGCGGTGTGTGTGTGGTGTGTAGTGTGTGCGGTGTGTGTAGTGTGTGCGGTGTGTGTCGTACCAGAGCGGGCGGGCCTCGACGGGCGCGTCGTCCGTGTCGGTGTCGCTGGGCGCGCGGCAGGAGCCGCCGGGGCCGAGCGTGACGCTGTCGGCGTCGCTGTCGCTGGCGCTCGCGCACTCCATGATGCGAGCCGAGTACGCCGCGTTCACGGCGATCGCGTCGATTTGCTCTGTCGAACGCAATTATAGCTAATTAAATATGAATATATATAATATATATAACTAATATTAAAAATAAACTCATTAAACGTATTCAAGAAAGGGCTTGCTGAATATATTTACATAGATCTAATTTTAAGTAGAATTAGTTCATTGCCAAAATAAAGTCACTATCGCGAGACATTCAAAGAGCGAATAGAATTTGTGACCGCAAGTTCATTATCAGCATGACTCATAATTGGGGGTCAAAGGATTACTAGATAGGAGTATATAATATTCGTACTGAAGGGGTCAACGGGCTGCGGCGCGCCGGGGTCCTGGTCGGCGGGGTCGCTCACCACCGACACGGACGACGCGCAGGAGGTCGTGCGCGGCCGCTCGGGCCTGAAAAAATAATAATTTCAGTTGCTTTAGATAAAAAAAAATATATTATTATTTAAATATATAACTATAAAGTCGTATAAGTAATAAGAGTTTTTCGAATAGTAAGTTTATTATAATTTTCTTAAAATCGGTGGTGCGTGAGGTGCTGCAGCAGCGCCTCGGTGGCGGCGCGGCGCTGCGTGTAGTGTGAGTTACCTGACGTAGTGCGTGAGGTGCTGCAGCAGCGCCTCGGTGGTGGCGACGGGCGGCGGCGGCGCGGCGCTGCGTGTAGTGTAGTGTGAGGTACCTGACGTAGTGCGTGAGGTGCTGCAGCAGCGCCTCGGTGGTGGCGACGGGCGGCGGCGGCCCGGCGCTGCGTGTAGTGTAGTGTGAGGTACCTGACGTAGTGGGTGAGGTGCTGCAGCAGCGCCTCGGTGGCGGCGCGGCGCTGCGTGTAGTGTGAGGTACCTG
This sequence comes from Polylopha cassiicola, assembly GCA_038024825.1. Lineage (NCBI taxonomy): Eukaryota > Metazoa > Arthropoda > Insecta > Lepidoptera > Tortricidae > Polylopha > Polylopha cassiicola. Next base: position 4,045,675 of record CP149044.1, on the reverse strand, counting down.
ACGTAGTGGGTGAGGTGCTGCAGCAGCGCCTCGGTGGCGGCGCGGCGCTGCGTGTAGTGTGAGGTACCTGACGTAGTGCGTGAGGTGCTGCAGCAGCGCCTCGGTGGTGGCGACGGGCGGCGGCGGCCCGGCGCTGCGTGTAGTGTAGTGTGAGGTACCTGACGTAGTGCGTGAGGTGCTGCAGCAGCGCCTCGGTGGTGGCGACGGGCGGCGGCGGCCCGGCGCTGCGTGTAGTGTAGTGTGAGGTACCTGAGGGCGTGGGTGAGGTGCTGCAGCAGCGCCTCGGTGGTGGCGACGGGCGGCGGCGGCCCGGCGCTGCGTGTAGTGTAGTGTGAGGTACCTGACGTAGTGGGTGAGGTGCTGCAGCAGCGCCTCGGTGGTGGCGACGGGCGGCGGCGGCCCGGCGCTGCGTGTAGTGTAGTGTGAGGTACCTGACGTAGTGCGTGAGGTGCTGCAGCAGCGCCTCGGTGGTGGCGACGGGCGGCGGCGGCCCGGCGCTGCGTGTAGTGTAGTGTGAGGTACCTGACGTAGTGCGTGAGGTGCTGCAGCAGCGCCTCGGTGGTGGCGACGGGCGGCGGCGGCCCGGCGCTGCGTGTAGTGTAGTGTGAGGTACCTGACGTAGTGCGTGAGGTGCTGCAGCAGCGCCTCGGTGGTGGCGACGGGCGGCGGCGGCGCGGCGCTGCGTGTAGTGTAGTGTGAGGTACCTGACGTAGTGCGTGAGGTGCTGCAGCAGCGCCTCGGTGGTGGCGACGGGCGGCGGCGGCCCGGCGCTGCGTGTAGTGTAGTGTGAGGTACCTGACGTAGTGCGTGAGGTGCTGCAGCAGCGCCTCGGTGGTGGCGACGGGCGGCGGCGGCCCGGCGCTGCGTGTAGTGTAGTGTGAGGTACCTGACGTTGTTGGTGATTTTCTGCAGCAGCGCCTCGGTGGTGGCGACGGGCGGCGGCGGCCCGGCGCTGCGTGTAGTGTAGTGTGAGGTACCTGACGTAGTGCGTGAGGTGCTGCAGCAGCGCCTCGGTGGTGGCGACGGGCGGCGGCGGCCCGGCGCTGCGTGTAGTGTAGTGTGAGGTACCTGACGTAGTGGGTGAGGTGCTGCAGCAGCGCCTCGGTGGCGGCGCGGCGCTGCGTGTAGTGTGAGGTACCTGACGTAGTGGGTGAGGTGCTGCAGCAGCGCCTCGGTGGTGGCGACGGGCGGCGGCGGCGCGGCGCGGCGCTGCGTGTAGTGTAGTGTGAGGTACCTGACGTAGTGCGTGAGGTGCTGCAGCAGCGCCTCGGTGGCGGCGCGGCGCTGCGTGTAGTGTGAGGTACCTGACGTAGTGGGTGAGGTGCTGCAGCAGCGCCTCGGTGGCGGCGCGGCGCTGCGTGTAGTGTGAGGTACCTGACGTAGTGGGTGAGGTGCTGCAGCAGCGCCTCGGTGGTGGCGACGGGCGGCGGCGGCGCGGCGCTGCGTGTAGTGTGAGGTACCTGACGTAGTGCGTGAGGTGCTGCAGCAGCGCCTCGGTGGTGGCGACGGGCGGCGGCGGCGCGGCGCTGCGTGTAGTGTGAGGTACCTGACGTAGTGGGTGAGGTGCTGCAGCAGCGCCTCGGTGGCGGCGCGGCGCTGCGTGTAGTGTGAGGTACCTGACGTAGTGGGTGAGGTGCTGCAGCAGCGCCTCGGTGGCGGCGCGGCGCTGCGTGTAGTGTGAGGTACCTGACGTAGTGCGTGAGGTGCTGCAGCAGCGCCTCGGTGGTGGCGACGGGCGGCGGCGGCGCGGCGCGGCGCTGCGTGTAGTGTGAGGTACCTGACGTAGTGCGTGAGGTGCTGCAGCAGCGCCTCGGTGGTGGCGACGGGCGGCGGCGGCGCGGCGCTGCGTGTAGTGTAGTGTGAGGTACCTGACGTAGTGGGTGAGGTGCTGCAGCAGCGCCTCGGTGGCGGCGCGGCGCTGCGTGTAGTGTGAGGTACCTGAGGTAGTGGGTGAGGTGCTGCAGCAGCGCCTCGGTGGCGGCGCGGCGCTGCGTGTAGTGTAGTGTGAGGTACCTGACGTAGTGCGTGAGGTGCTGCAGCAGCGCCTCGGTGGCGGCGCGGCGCTGCGTGTAGTGTGAGGTACCTGACGTAGTGGGTGAGGTGCTGCAGCAGCGCCTCGGTGGCGGCGCGGCGCTGCGTGTAGTGTAGTGTGAGGTACCTGACGTAGTGCGTGAGGTGCTGCAGCAGCGCCTCGGTGGTGGCGACGGGCGGCGGCGGCGCGGCGCTGCGTGTAGTGTAGTGTGAGGTACCTGACGTAGTGCGTGAGGTGCTGCAGCAGCGCCTCGGTGGTGGCGACGGGCGGCGGCGGCGCGGCGCTGCGTGTAGTGTGAGGTACCTGACGTAGTGCGTGAGGTGCTGCAGCAGCGCCTCGGTGGTGGCGACGGGCGGCGGCGGCGCGGCGCTGCGTTGTCGCACGTACATGGCGGCGCGAGCGTGCTCGTAGCACAGCCTGCGAGACATACAAATAAATTTAAAAGCTTATCTAGAAAAAAATAGGTGTAATAACATAATAGTGGCTGATTTAATCTAGTTACTACAATAGAAAAAGTTGTCACTTTAACATTAGTATACTATTTTTAAACTAGTAAAGTGGTTGCACTGACCCCTGGTCCCTCTGGTCGCGGGTGTCCGCGGGCGCCGGCAGCGAGCAGCGCGTGCCGGAGCCGCTCGCGTAGGCGCACTGCTTGTACGGCGCCGTCGGGTCCTACGGAGACAAACACATTTGTTAAGATTAAACGCCTTATAACACATTACGTCATCGTTGTGTGGATTAGATCTAGGTAATACGATAATAAGGTTGGCGACTGGATATACACAATTTTAATTAAGTATGTCAGTTAAATTATTAAAAGACATTAGAAATGTATTTTGTCTTCTCAAAAAAATAAAAAATAAAATAAAAAAATGACATCGATAAACTCTTCTAAGATCGGGAACGGGGATTCGTGTCGTTCGTCTATACTAATATTATAAAGAGGAAAGATTTATATTTTTGTATGTTTGTAATGAATAGGCTCCGAAACTACTGGACCGATTTCAAAAATTCTTTCACCTTTGGAAAGCTACATTATCCCCGAGTCACATAGGCTATATAATATCACGCTAGGTCTTATAGTTGCGGAGCAGTAACCGAAAATGTTTTAAAAACGGGGGAAAAGTATCGTTTCTGAGTAAAACGTAAAACTATGAAAAAATCTTAAGTCCCCCCGTGCGAAGCCGGGACGGGCCGCTATTATGGTATAAATTGTATAATAGCGTGACGTCAGCCCCAATTTCCGAACTTTTGAAGCGTTTATTTTATCATTTTATTGTTCGATTGAGAACAGAAAAAATACGTATCCAATACCTTTTGGTAATCTACTTGATGGAGAATGAAAAAAAAAAACCATCATGTCTATTCGAAGATCAATTTGCAAATGTACTCACTAGCGAGCTAAAACCATAATCATTGAACATTACTGTAGCCATAAGTTATCTATATCAAAATTCAATAACTCGGTGTTTGCATGATTGATAACAGACATACAAACTTACTGTATGATGATTTTTAGTAGATAGTATTACCTGTAGGATATGCCTGGAGCAGAACTGCCGGCCGGTGAGCACGGGCAGGAAGCACTCGTACGTCTTGTTCGCACATGTGCGGGAACGGGAAACTATCTCCTTTTGCAGCTGAAAAATAAAACAAAGATATCAAATATTTACTTAATTATTTTTTCCATGCATTTTCTCCTTTTTATTGTTATATCTATACTAATATTATAAAGAGGAAAGGTTTGTTTGTTTGTTGAATAGGCTCCAGAATGGCTGGACCGATTTCAAAAATTCTTACACTGTTGGGAAGCTGCACTATTCCCGAGTGGCATAGGCTATAAAAAAAAAGATGATCCGTGCGAAGCCAGGGCGGACAACTAGTTTATTTATAGCCCCCTACGCACAAACGACGGGATGTTATAAGTTTGACGCGCATCTGTCTCTCTGTGTGTGTCCCTCTCTGGTTCTCTGGCATCGTAGCTCATGAAGTTCATGAACGGATGAACTGATTTTCATTCAGTTTTATTTTTTGTTTGAAAAGATATTTAATATACCTAGTGTTCTTTTGCTCCTAATTTAGGTTACTCCATAGTTTTCGACGCGGCGACTCACGACTTTTAAGAGGGCTTTTTGTGTCGGGGGAATAATTAAATCTTTTATTAGTATTTTAAAGATAAATCACCTGTGCCCTAAGTTTGTTCTCCTCGTGTTGTCGCGCCAACTCCGGGTCGGGAGGTTTGATGCTCTTCACGTTGGTGATGCGGATACCGGCGCGCGCGCCGCGGCCTCCGCGCGCCTCCGGCATGGACACCATGCGCGGGCGGGACATGCTGGGACTAACTGGAATAAGCACCACGGGACATACGTTAGTATTATATTAATATAGATATATTGTTATTTACGAAAATAAGTGCACGACATTATAGTCTACGCATGTCAACAACTTTTTTAGCTAGCTTCTTTGATATAAGTTTGTAGGTACTTATCTCCAATAGTTTCGATATTTTAATAGCTGTTACGAAACTTACGAACAACCTAGCTAGGTACTTAAAACTTATGTATTACTAGCCTTTGCCCGCGACTTCGTCCGCGTGGAACTCCTCCTTTTTTGCAGTCGGTTAAAAAGTTACCTATGTCCTTTCTCAGGCTCCAGACTTTCTTTGTACCAACTTTCATTTAAATCGGTCCTGTAGTTTTAGCGTGAAAGCGTAACAGACAGACAGACAGACAGACAGAGTTACTTTCGCATTTATAATATTAGTAGGGATAGTAGGGAAGTAGGGATTGTGCTTACAAATAAATATCGTCGACCGTAGGTTCAATTATGGTAAGGGACAAAATGCCGAAAATGAGTTAAGTATACAGTTTTGTTCAGAATTTTGCGCTCTTTCGAATGGTGTATTCGAAAAAATTCTAGCTCAAAAAAAATGTTCCTTACCATAGTGATTTTTAGGGGTCACAAGTCAAATTATCCCTTGGCCAATAATGTATCTGATAATTTTTTAACAATAGCATCTTGGAATAGTGTAATTACCGATGTGAACTCAAATTAAATAAGGTAAGGGTCTTCGCATTCTATTAATTACATTTACATTGTTTTTCATAAAGAGAAAATAAAAAATATCACCCATACCTTAAAAATATTGCACAAGTATTAAAATATTTGTCCCTTACCTTAATTTACATTAGCGTACCGAAGGAGATGTTACCGTTACACTAATTTTATCATAACAACTCGGGATGTGTCACCACATGAATTCAAATTTAAATAACTAAGACATAGAGTCTAAAATGGAGTAACAAAATATTTCAAGATGACACACTTTTCTAATAAAGGTGCGATATAAATATCTTCATTTTACAAGTTTTTTAACTTCATAATACAAGATACAGGCATGTGCTTATATAAGATATGCTGCAAAATGCAAGATTAGAGTAAAAAAAATAGCATTGAAAGAAGAAGGAGTAATGTTTAGGATGCTTTAGGATAATTCTTTCCAGCTTGCAGGTACTCTATTGTTTATATTCATTCGAATTCATGCAAGTAATATTTATTAATTAATACCATAAGTATTGTAATACATAAAAAATACGACCAGAATTATCAAAAACAACAGTAAAACCTACTGCTTTCTTTACAGGATTAAGGTTTGAATCTAATTTTAATCGTCTTATCTTCTTTTCTATTGTCTCAAAGATTTCAAGACACCTTCACAAGACAATTCATCGTTATTTGAAACTGTAACTTTTCCGGTATTATCTTTTCTTAAGTCTTTCATTCAATCAATTCGTGATTATTAATTATAATATATGCCCAATAACATTAAAATCGACATACCGCTTATTGTTGTCTACTTTTGCATTAATATTCAGTGATGTTTCTTTACAATCGTAATAAACATCACTGAATATTCTTTGATTTTGAACAAAACGGTCTATTCGGGTGACGGCATCTAGTTTGTAAAGCAGTATTTGTATTAGACTGGTTCGATTAATTCAATAGCTTTATTTTAATGGAGTTCTCCAGAGCCATAACTAGTAGATCTAACTGAGGAGTAAACCTCCAAGAACAAAAGTTGTGATTGAAGCATCTCCTACAAATAACCAATAACAGTCAAGTCTTGGACTGTTGTTATTAGGTATAGAATCTAGGTGCTTCACAATGTCGCAGCTAAAATCTAGAAGGCTGTATAAAATCCTATCCTGTGCTTATTTTACGCACTTTCATAATAGCTTTATACGTAAAATTGTTATGATTTAGTCAATTTTCCTTTCAGCAAAGAAATATTGGTATATTTTAATATTTCATAATAATAGAAAAACACTCAGCATGCACTTTCTATACATTTTCATGTCCCTTATTTTTTTTTAAAACCTGTTTGCGATTTAAAATTAGCCTTACGATAAAATTTTCCATTAATTTCTTTTGCAACAACTGTCTTACAGTATTTTATCTTTAATTTTTATTTTTAACACGTCTTTTACACTATTTGTAATAAATATTATGATTTTAACTTAGAAGTCAATTTAATGTAAGGGGCGTGACTACGAAATACTTGCAATGTAAGGGACGTAATTTTCGAAAAACGCTAGTGTAAGGGACATCTATTTTCTAAAATAGCTGGAATATTGAAATAAACGTTACAAGGACTGATAGAGCACTACAATATAAGGTTTTTTGTGAAATCAGATCCAAAAAAGGATAATTACAAAAAAAGTTACAAGCGATTGAGTCCGAAAAAAAACTTTGTCGGCCTCTCCTGAAAAACCGTATTTTGTCCCTTACCGTAATTGAACCTACGGTCGACGATATGTCATATGTAATGTTCGTAATGCCTAGGTACCTAATTAGTCGGTACTTATGTATATAGGTAGCTTATTAACTAATAGTAACAATCGTCGACGTGTAAAAAAACTAATTAACTTGTTGTGCTACAGTGTTCAATTGTTCATATAACTTACGTTCGCGTACTGTAATATTATGCGTAAACAAATAATTCATGTTTTCACTTTTTATTGGAAACATATTGAAAGTTTTCGTAAAAACATGTGAAAACAAAACGACTTGGCGCTCACTCAGAACTTTTAGGCTAAAACATACACTTATAAATAGTGAAAATTACGTAATGAATGAATGCGTAGTGCTCTTCTATTATATTTTTTTCGAATCGGAAAACCACGTCGACCGCGAAATTTTCATCTTCCACATTACTCGTCAAGAATTGTCTCATTAAATGCAAATCACTTGTAGGAGTCTAATTAAAGTAATGGAATACACCATCAAATACCAAAAAAAATATCACTAATTATCGCATTATTAACTAGTGGTTATGTGATTAACTAATATCTTTCCACGAAACAAATAATGAAGTGTATTGTAAACAGTGGTGGGTCGGCCATTTTCACGGTGTGACAGAGTCCGTAGGTGTGTAATTTTGAAGTTGTATAATTTCCTTCCAAAGTTAATGAATCATTACAGAAATATGCACAAAAGAAAGAGCTTCGTCTATACTACAATTACAAACATAGTGATAGAGTGAAACATACCTGTGCTTGTTGCAGATCATCTTTCTGTCACCGGAGATCTCACTGCGTTAACAGACAAGTTTTGCAATGGCGTCCGTCTAAAAAAAAATTAAGTTGTGACGAAATTTTTATTGTTTTCATCTCACACTTGAATTATATCAAAAATTATCATTTAATTTTAGTTCTTATTTAGTGTAAATTTTGTGTAATTGTTATTCAAAATGGTCAAAAACATTGTGTAAGTCACTCAAATGTTAACGTGGTCTGTATCCGGTCGCCGCTGTAATAGCGCTGTCCCTTTCCCACTCACGCACCTAGACGGGGAGCAACTTTCCGTCGTGCTTCCTCGCGCGCAGTCATTGGAATATCCGTTCAATGGCTGGCGGACAAGAGAAATGGTATTTTTCAAAAGAACAACTACAGACTTCAGCAAGCCGAAAATGCGGTTTAGATGCAGATAAAGAACTTGCATATCGGCAGCAGGCCGCAAATCTAATCCAGGATATGGGACAGAGGCTTCAAGTGTATCCTTTTCATAATGTGGTGATTTGTGTTGTTTTGTCGAGTCATGTGTTCAAAACGCGTATTACTCGTTCTATAACAGTGTTTCATTAATTAAATCTATATTCAAATGTCTGACGCAAGTTTGGAAACGTTATAAAAGTGTACAGTGACGGTGTAAGAAAGTTAGAAGTATGACGAAATTCGCTTTCTGAAACGGCGTCATTCCAGTACTTTCGCTTCTCGGTCTGGGGTTTCCCGCTGCCCGCGTCTCGGTAACGCCGATTCGCTGAAGGTAAGAGAGAATATCATACGAATCGGGGTCATCATTTTTGCGTAAACGGTAATTTAAATGTGTTTTAGGTTAGGGTCACGCTCGCGCGTGTTCATTTTTGGGTCAGTGCTCTCGACAGCTGTGTTAGGACGCCTGCGTGACGTAGACGGTGATCGACCCTGTCTTGAAAGATGCTAAAATTACATTCAACCGCCTTTTTTCGCGGAATTCGCGCTTTATACTCGCACGTATGGACGCTCGTGATTCTCATTTATCTGTGCCCCTGGTAGCACGTAATATAAATTAGATAAGTAAAACGAGATTGAAACATTATAAACTAAACTTTTACGTAAATGCCAGCACGTTTTAACTATAAATTATGTTTTAACATTGACTACATTATTTTCATTCATGTTATCGTAATTTGCGTGTTGTTATGTTGGGTATGAAGCCATTACAATCAATATAAATCATGAGTCATGTTTCGCAGAATTCTGCATTATAAACAACTGAAGTTTCCATACAGGAAAATAACATTGTTTCTTGGACAATTTGTATAAAAAAATAACTAATTTGTAGTGTTGGCATCCAAAGCAGGTATGAGTTACTGACCATTACTGAGAGTAAACATAAAAGTAATCTTTTTGGAATAATGAATAAATAATGATGAGTTAAGTTTAAAAGGGAGTGCTTTGATTTTTATAATATTGCGAGTGCCGTACAGACCGCATTTGACCAATCTGGTTTTCACACTTGGGATTTCATATTCTTAATACCGAATAATGCTGCCCTTTTATGAAAATAATTATCATTACCCAATTAAGTGTTTCTAAGCAGTCTACATATTAACAACCACTATTTTGGCCACCAATGGCCTCTTATTCTAAATTATTATCTTGTATTAGTCGGATAGACATGATGGGCTGATAAGGCTTATCAAAACAAAGCAAATATAATCTGTTCATGGAATCTGATTTAAATTGTTAAACTATCTGTCTACATGCTCAATAGGTGCTCATTTATATGGAATAAGTTTAAAATATTTAAATTTTATGCAGTATTTTTAGGTTAAATAAGTATATAAAGACAATATAAAAATCAGCCATACACTATATACCTACTTCGGTACTTTGTGTTATAAAACTCCTATAAATAATTATCTACTTAGCCATTGATCACATTTTTGCACATAATCTGTGTTAAAAAATGTGGGTATCAGGTGATGGTTTTCATTGTACTTGAGTATTTGTATGGATTTTAATTCAATGCCATTGAAAGATGTCCATTTTTTGTAGGTACAATGGATAGTTTCTTACCTGCTCTGTAAGTATGCAGAAACAGGTCCTATTATCCAAAATTTCTATAAAATCTTTTGCAGGTATTTAGGTATTATTAGTTTGACTTGAGTTTATTATTTACTAATAAACAGTACATTTTTATTCATCTAAGTGCATTTACAGTTTCACAATTAAAAAAAATGCTTATCAGTTAAAAAGAAAATGCCTAAAAAGGCAAAGCAATAGCATTTAAAAAGAAAAACGTAGAAATGGCGGCATAAAAATTTACCGTTAATTTGCTGAATACGTACAATGAGTCATGCCACTCATACCATCTTATACACCTAGTTGCAGTTTTTAAATTCGATAGGTGCTCGAAACAATGTCAGATGACACATGACGCAAACACGTGCGGCCGGGAAATTATACGTCTGGTTCAGTTAATTTTAGATAGGGGTGTACCTACCGCTTACTGTATTTGCATTATACTTCCTTACTAATATTATAAATGCGAAAGTAACTCTGTCTGTCTGTTACGCTTTCACGCTAAAACTACTGGACCGATTTAAATGAAATTTGGTACAAAGACAGTCAGGAACCTGAGAAAGGACATAGGCTACTTTTTAACCGACAGCAAAAAAGGACGAGTTCCACGCGGACGAAGTCGCGGGCAGAAGCTAGGTAGCGTTAAATATTTTCCTTGAGTAGGTATATGATTAGGTGAGTTATGTCTCATTTATTTCTCGTCATATGCAATTTATATGAGGTTATAGGTAGGTATATTGGAAACATGTCGAATTAGGTATGTAATTGCCAATTAGGTACTTATGCTGAGAAATCCAGCGGAAAAATGAAGTGTTAAAAAAAATTACACCCACATAACATGGATATTGTTGTAAGAAAATGGTTTTTTTGAACCTAAAAATACATATATATACTCACAGGATAAAGAACTTGCCTTATAGTTAGGTGTAGGTATTCAATATTTACTCAGGTGTCAATATACAACATACATAATTATCTATGAAGAGGTAGTGCCTATATATTTATTTCTTGTTCAACAAATTATGCCTAGCCTGACCTTCACAGTTGGTTTATTTAATTGTGACTAATCACAATTACCATTTTATTAAAAATGTGTCATCTAAGCCTATAGATAAGTCATAAGATGAGGCACTTTCTGACAATGAAGTAATCATTTAATTTAATTTGAAAAAGTATGCAAAAATTTCCTTAACACCAGACTTACAGCTCGCAACTATGTATAAATACGGCAATAGTTTACATGCACCGGTTCTACGCCTTCCACTCCTTCACACAGTTCCACCGGAATGCTATTGCTGCTGCAGCGCTGTTCCTCGCCGCGAAGGTATGTACCTACTTCACAAATCACAGAGCATTTGTAAAATGACAATAATACTAGCTGATCTCGCAGGCTCTCTAATCGAGTACCTTGCCCTGAATATGTATTGACAATATAAGCATTATCATCATTTATAGTAAGATTTAAACTCGATTATTTCTGCACAGTATATTGTTGTATCAAAACATAATTCTTGGTTTAGCTCATTTGTTCAATGTTCATAACTAAGCATTTGAAGCGAACAGGAATCACCCTATTGTAGGAATTCATCTTGCTTACCTTATAATTAAATATACTTAGTTAAAGCTTCAAATACTCAACTAATTATAAGTGATACTAATATTAGTTTCCTATTTTTAGCTTAAGTGATGTCTTAATTCAGTCTTCCACAGGCCTTAAATTAAACATAAGATTAATCTCTCTCTCTTGTTAAATAATAATAATAATAATAATAAAGCCTTTTATTCTGAGATTAGAGTTACAATACAATCTAATTTATTACTAAGTATCTTAAGAATCTAAGTTTGTTACAATATATCTCTAACTTCAGTGTGCCTGTTGGCATAGGCCTCCTCCAAAGACTTCCATTGACTTCTGTCATTTGTTACTCTTCTCCATTTTGCACCCACAGTCAGTTTCAAATCGTCTTCCCATTTAATTTTTTGTCTACCCCGATTTCTTTTTCCCTCCCTCGGGTACCATTCTGTTATTGCCTTGCTCCATTTCCCATTTTTATCACGCATCATGTGTCCAGCCCATCGCCATTTTTGCTGGTCTATTCTTTTTAGTATATCGGTAACTTTCGTTTTCGATCTTAAAGCGGTATTTCTAATCCGATCTGTTTTTCGCACACGAAAAACAGAAAAACAGATCTCTCTCTTGTTATCTCTTGTAAAAAAATATTAAGAACAATAAAATTACTAAATTTCTATGTCTAGCAATTACAAAACCTTTTAACGCATAAGTTAGTTAATTAAATTAATTTCGCATCGTCTATTACAGGTGGAGGAGCAGCCGCGAAAGTTAGAGTATGTTATAAAGGTGGCCCACGTGTGCTTGCACCGGGGTGAAGGCGTGAACGCTCTGACCTCCGAACAGTACTCGGAACAGGTGAGTCAGTCGGTGCAGTTCAAGGTTGGGCAAGGTTGGCAATGTTATTGGCTGAGCATGAGATTGATTAGTGATTACGTACAACAACATGCACTAAATGTTTATAAAGTTGGTTACCACTGTTTACATTGGGTGCAAGTCATGTTATAGGTACTTACCTATGTAAGTACCTTAAACTTTTTTTTAGAAAGTCATTTATATTACTTTTGTATCGCAATTTGTGTAAAACCTTGTCAACCTAGAAGCCGAAAAATGAAATGGACAATTAAGTGCGTTCATAATTATTTTTCAACATTCTAGATTAGAAATTGCTTTTCAGGCTCAAGACCTGGTATTCAACGAGAATGTGCTTCTACAGACATTAGGCTTCGATGTGGCAATCGATCACCCTCACACGCACGTTGTGCGCGCCTGTCACCTTGTCAAAGGTGAGGCATGCGTCTTTGAGAGGTGCCTAAAGTCCAACGGTGCCTAGTGTCAAAAGAGTGCCTAAAGGCCAACGGTGCCAACTCGTGTGCCTAGACCAACGGGACCTCAATTCTAAGAGTGCCTAATCGGACAGTGCCTAGTCTAAGAATGCCTGACGTGACGCGGTGGCTTGTTCGTTTTTTAAATGCGGTGGTATCTTGGTGTGATCTGTGGTTTTAGGGTTACCAGTATTTGGAATAGGTTTAATAATAAATAGCATGAATCTAATAATAATATCTGATGCCTTCGCGGTTATTATATGTATCTAATATTTCACGGCCGATTTTTTGGATTTTGGTTATAAGATGACATGTTTTTCTTTTTGAATCATTAATGTGTATATGCCATAACTAATAGTTTTAGTAATAAGTTTTTTTTTTTAATTAAGTATATGTATTTTTATCGGACCCATCAGAAGGATGAAAGTTTTAAATTTACTAGGGCAAGGCGCGTAAATTCGTTTTGATTTCGCTTGATTTTTATAGCAATGTACATAGTAGTGATGCAACCTTGTATTTTAGTATTTTCAAGTTTTATTTACACGGAGTTAAGATTAAACTTTGTTTTAAATTTCATTAAAATTGGTGCTATGGACTAGCCGTGAAACGTAGCAAAATAGGAGTGCAGGTTATCAGTATGTAAGTAGAATCACACTCACCCAAGACCGCATAGAACAGTGCCTATGCGATTCTCAAAAAAAGAATGGAGAAAAAAAATCACCAGGCAATGTATAAAGACATTAATTCAAGAAACATAGGTATGTAATAATAAACTTTGATATTTGTGTGGTCACCTTTTCACGCTCATCTTCACGTTTTTTTTTTCTTTTACTTTTTTAGTTGTGTAAAATGTCCCGTATAACAAACAAGTCATTATAATATGTTTTAGTATCAGGAACGGAATATTACCAGTGACGTTAAATTATGCGATACGAAATTCTCGGAACTAATTTTCAATTTATTCAACAGATAAATATGTCGTAAGATATATTATTATCACTAGTTACATTGTTTCCTAATACTAAAACTTTTGTTTCTCACTTGTAACATAGTACCTACATACTGTTCTTAGATTGTAGTGGAATTTGCATTTAATTGTTACGATTATAATTTCATCAAAATTGGTTGGTGGAGGACAGTGCGTCCTGGAAAGCTTTTAATTTATGATTGGTGAGGAATGTAATGGTAAATAAACTTTTATTTAAAAATATATTCCTTTTATCCTCACTTAGTCGGCTGATTCTGTACATTTAGGGAAGATTTGGCTAAAAAAAAATAATATTATTTTCATTCATCAAAATGGTTTTCCTGAACTTATTAATGACTATTTTTTTACTCTTACTTAAAGGATATTCAGCGTTATTGTTTTGTTATATTTTAAGCTACCGCACATTTATTTTTAATTGCTATTAGTACCTTGCATTAATATTAAATGTTTTAAATGGCTATTTTTAGTAATAACGCACATATAATTATGATAACGAGTAACGAAATTTCTTATTTATAATTTTCCGATAAAAATTTACTAAGTACATAATATGACCTCATGCTTTAATTTCTATGTGTATAAATAAACACGTAGTAAGTATAAACGACTATCATCATTAATTTCGTCATGAACTCATATCATAATTTTAAAAATACTGAATATTTGAAAACTATAGATTTTGCTATGAAAAAACGTGCTAACACAATATTTCTTTAGTCGCCCAATCGTGTGTGCTAAATGCTGCAAAACATTTCACACAGATGGCGCTGAAGCGAAAACTTCGCATGTAAACAATAAAGCCCAAGACCGAATTGAAATGAGTAGGGAAATTCAACGACTCTTCAGTGGTCCCTATGGTGTAAGGTTTTAGCACGCTGCCGCTAGTAAAGCCATAGGCGTGGGTTCGAATCCCACTGGGGATCTACTCTTGTCTTTGTACAAAAATATAATTATAATTAAAAGCTATATGTATTGGTATTGATCGTAGTTAATATTTCTTTGTTGTAATTAATTCTCTTGTGTTTCTTCACAGCGCCCAAAGATCTGGCCCAGACGTCGTATTTTATGGCGTCCAATAGTCTACACCTGACCACCATGTGCCTGCAATACAGACCGACGGTTGTCGCCTGCTTTTGCATTCATTTAGCTTCGAAATGGAGCAATTGGGCGGTGAGTGTTAGTTCGATTTTTAGTTCTTTTTATTTTTTTTTATATGTGTATATATTTTATTCTCATTTTTTTTTCCATTTGTTACTTAATATGTAAAATATAACAGTGAAAACGTTATACTAGTGAATTTGGTATTTTAATGTGTAAATGAAATTGTGCAATTGAAAAATACTTTATAATTTTTATCTTTTTTTAATAGACTTGATTGCTAGACTTGATTAATGCCTCATGCCAGAAATCTGTATGAAGCGATAGTATAGAATGAGGCAGCTCACAGACAGACAGACCTCTTCTTACACTAATGCATCAACAGGTTTTGGATATGCGGCAGTTCCCATTTAACATTGCAAGCATCATAACTTATACTTATATTTTTTATATGAGCCATATATATTGTCTAAGGGTAGTCATTCTTATACAGCCTACTACCACCTACTACCATAATTTTCTCCAAAATCTATTTTCAATTATGCTGCCCTTGTTTTGAAAGGTGGTAGTTTCTCACTAAACTTACCCCTTGTATACAGATACCGCAGTCCAACGAAGGCAGGCACTGGTTCTCGTACGTGGACAGGAGTGTGACGTCGGAGCTTCTCGAGAGGCTCACCGCCGAGTTCCTGCACATATTTGACAAGTGCCCGTCGAGGTTGAAGCGGAAGATGATGGAGAGGAACAGCAATAGTGAGTGCTCCTTGTGCAATAGTGAGAAAAAAATAAAAGTGAATACATAGGTATTGTCACATACAGTAACAGAAATCGAGGGTAAATCACAAATTTTACCGTTACTTTAAAATCATTTTAGTATACAATGTAACAGGAAACACAAATTAATCAATTAGTCAAGTTTATTGTGTGAACAATAAACTATTCGTAATGGCTTTTAATAATACCATTTTTTTTATTTCAGGCGGTAGTTCACCCCACTCTAACGCTGCTCACAGTAGCTCCTCTGTGGCGAGCTCGCCGTTCGACAAGAAACATCCCTCAATGCCTAGCGATGACTTTGATAAGTCATTTGACAAAGGTATGTATTCAATGTTAAAAACAGTAGGCAAATTGATTTTGATTGGTGTGGACAATTGATATCAAGTGAGCCTACCGCTAGTTGGAATTCGATGTAAGTACATAGTATACTAAGCATACCGTGTCACGGACATGTAATAAGTAAAAAAAAAACTACAAATTGATATAGTAGCAATTATACAAAGATCAATGGACCTACGAAAATTTACAGTAGGTACTCTTGTTTTGTACACTATAATATATACCTATATAATTAGTTACCGATTTTCGTTATAATTTAAAATTGTGCTATCATGGTTAGGATAGGTTAGCTGTCACATAAATATGTACGTGTTTCAGAATACGAGAGAGAGAGAAGACGCCAGCCCGTCCCCGGCGGCTATGTGCCAGCCACCTCGGCGCCTAATCCACAGCAACCGCAAAAAATAGACTACAATGTGTACAGGGAAAAGAGGGAGAGGGAAGAACGGGAAAGACGGGAGGAGAGAGAGAGACGGCAAGCTGCCATGCAGCAACCGGCTAGACCCGGCCAGCCGCAACCCAGGCCGAGTAGTTCCCAGGCACCACCTCATCATCAAAGGCCTTCGAGCCAACACCATCATAAGCCACACCACGCCTGGCCTGGCCATCACAAGCCACCCCACCACAAACCGCCCCACGACCACAGGCATCACCGACCGCCGACGCTTCCAGGGCCCAGCCAACCGACCCCGGCGACCCAGCCCCCGAATCCGACCCTGCCGCCACCTTCGGCTCCCGTCGCTCAACCGGAACCGGTTCCGCAGAGAACGCGACCGCCGTCCCTATTTTCACCTGAAAACGCGACCACTCCCACGGCGGCGGCCGCAGCAGCACCCCGAAGGCCACAGCCTCCTCAAAGACCTAGACCGGAGCCCCGTCCGAATCCTCCTAGTGTCAATCCTGTAGTGCATAACCAAATAACAGTGCCTCAAGAGACTCAAAGACAACCTAGCCCGCATAAAAAACGTCCGGACGCGAGCGCGGCTATTCGCGAAATGCAACCGCCTGCGATCCTATCCCCCTTCTCATCCCCCCCACCCGCTAAAGACACTCAAGTGCAAAAACAACCTAGGCAACGTGCGCAATCCAATTCGGAACCAGAGCTAGTGCCGGTAGTGAAAAAATTAGACGAAACACCCGGGTTCGAGAATGTCATTCGGGAGTCGCAACGTGGTAACGCGATTAGGACAAAACCCTCCGATCAACGGAGGCCGGAACCTGCTCCCGTGCGAGGTCTAAACGGTATAGAGACTGATCCTACCCTAGTTTCCAATTTATTAAAAGAAAGTTTAGCGAAACCGGCGCCTATAACGGTGGCTACAGAAAGGAAGTCCCCTGTGGTCGAGGTGAAGCGAGAACCTAAAGAGGAACCGCCGGTCGTCAAACAGGAACCGGTTGTCGAAATTAAATCAGAACCTACCCCGGTTATCCCACCACCCCAACCTCAACCAGAAGAAATTCCTGAACACAAACATAAAAAGGAGAAGAAAAAGAAAGAGAAACATAAACACAAAGACCGTGACAAGTCAAAAGAAGAGAGAAAGAAACATAAAAAGGATAAAGATAGGGAGAAGAAGAAAGAGGCGAGTCCCCCACAGTCCGCCGCGGAACCTCCTATTGATGGTACTATTAGGATAACCATCCCGAAGGATAAGTTAGCCACTAGTCCCGGATTGAAGATCAAGATCCCTAAGGAGAGACTGGCGGCGCCCCCGCCGCCCCCCCAGTCTTCCGGCCTCAAGATCAAAATATCCAAGGAAGTGCTGGAAACGTCGAGAAAGCGGATCGGAGCGCCCGAGCCCGGGCCTCCGCAGAAGATGGCGCGGCAGAATGGAGCTTCGCACCCTAAGGTAGGCAACTGGAATGTACCTCCCCCCTCTATAAACTCGATGCCCCATTTACCTTATTACATGGTTCAGCCGCCCCCGCCCATTTATTACGGAATGGGTATGGACGGTTATTACTACGGGCCCATGGGTGTCTATGGTCCACCTCAATCGCAAATGGCACCACAACCTCCTTTGCCGGCTATGCCACCGCCAGTTGTACCACCGCCGCCACCAGAATAAAAAAATATAATAACTATGGATTGTTTAGTGCAAGTACTAGAGTACACCCGGTTTTATATATCTAAGTGCTTTTTTGACTTACTCTTTATAGGTCTGTTACATTGTTGTACAAATTTTATTATATTTATTATATGTAAATTTTAGGCATTTACGGCATTTTATTAATACTGCCAATTCTGCCACATTGTAACTTGAACTTAAAAAATGACGCATCATTTTAGATGTCTATTATTGTTATAAATTTTTCGAATTTACCTTGAAATGTCGAGTCAAGCTACGGAGAAAATAACATTCTATTCTTCTTTATTATCTGTTAGTTATTCTTAGTCTAAGACATTCATGCTAATGAAATTTAAGTAAACTTATATTTATAATTATTTACACATTCATATTCACCTTACTAATAGTGAAATAAATGAATTTAAAGTAACTTTAAAAGATTGATGTGAAATTAGGATTATTTATTTGTTTCTTTTATTATTATATATTGATCGTTTAAAAATGGTTCGTTTAAAAACTGTTAATATCTTAAGATAACTTTTCATAGGTCCTATGTTGTTATTTAATTTGTTACTCTCTCCGTAGCATTTGTTCTAAAAGTATTTAAAAATTGTGAAGGGATCTCACGAAAAATTGGCATATAATCGTTTTAGCCTTTAGATATAAGTATATAACTTTCAATATATTTTTGATCACATATATTTCTAAATATTTAAGTAAGTATATATAATGGCATCGAATTTACTAGGGTTGTGGCTCATTGTTTAGGTTAAACATTAATTTAATCAACATCGTTATGTAAAATTCTGTGACGAATATATTTTAGAGAGTTGAAAACACTAAAATTTAAGTAACTTTATCAATTCAAAGACTTACTGATTAAAGTACAAAGTGTTTTACTGCCCGATGACCACAACCAACTTTAGAATATTATATACGCGCGTTACTCATTAGGGTATATAAGCATTTTGCTGAATGTCTATTTATATAGCTATACGCAGCTAAACTATTTACAAATTTAAATATAACTATAGTTACCTGTTATCACTTCTCTTTATTTATAAATGTGTCACGAATGTTTAATGTTTCTGTTTGTATGAAAAATACGTTTATACGGAGAAACATTTGCAACTTTTTATATGTACTTACAATCAAATTTACCAATTATTTTTTTGGTTTGAATAAGCACACAATATTATTCCTCATACTGGTTGAATTTGGTTGCAATTCCTAAAACTTACTGAGTTTTGTAATCTTATATGATTATTCTGAAATTATTTGTTCTAAAGTTAATCAAATGTGATTCTGCCTTTCAAAAAGATTTTACTAAAATAACATTTTGTGTGCAATTTCAATATAATAAAACAAGGTTTGACAAGCATTTATAAATAATGAGATTTATTTATTACAATATATGCTTATTGTATTAAAAAATAAGTAAACGCTTCCATATAGTTGTAGAAAATAAATATTTATATATTGTAGTTAAAATTGATATACATACATACATACAAATACATAGTATTGTATCATGTTCACAAAAATTTCACGTCCATTGAGACACATATTAGAAAATACTTTTTGAGTTTTTTTTAATTACTATAATAAATTTTCACATATACAAAAAATAAGCTAAAACTCCGTCCGATAAATTCCCAAGAATCTAATTCTATTTGTTGATATTTAGTCACATTTTAATTTCTCTAGTGATTTATTTTGTGATATATATTAACATTCCATTAACTCATAATTATTATTCATTTATATTTATTACGGATCTATTTAATAACTTTAAACTAGGTCGCTTACAAAAACTCGTCATTCATATTGTGAACATTACCATAACAGCTTTAATTTACGATAAACATAGTAGTGTATTATATTTTAATAATATATTTATAATGTCATTCAAGTTAATTTTAAGTAATTAATGAGGAGAAATTGCTTGCTCAAAAAATAAAAAAGAAACTACAGGGTTCTTCGTAAAATGTTCCTTTTTTAACAGCATCAAAATTATACTTGTGAAAAATATTGTTTTATACTAGTGTTATTGTTGAAAGCAAACTATCAATGAAAACTTATCTCGATCAGAAATAAAACAATTGCATGTAAATATTTTTTTTTTTATATTATCAAATTATTAAGTAATACAAATTACAAATATTAGTTACTAAAGCACATGAATTAACAAAATATAATTAATATTTTAAATAAAGAGCTTTTTCGGGAAAATTAAAACGTCACTACCTTTGTCATTTCACTGTGAAAAAAATTAAAGGAAATAAATCCTAATTATTTCACAAACTCCATAATGTGTTAGTGATAATAAAAATATGGTAGAAAAAAAAAGAACTATACCATCCCTAGTTCGAATATTATCAGTTTATGTATAGTTAGAGATTCGGACACGTATTTAATAATTTTTATAATGCCATCTTTTGGCATTTATTTTTCACATTTAAAATTGAACCAATTCGCATTGCTGAACCACATATATTTATAAAATGTAATTTGTAATGCTTGATAACACTTTTTGTCTGAAAAAAAAAATACTACTTACTTTTTCTTAGTCTGTGGTATGTGGTCTTGAATACACAGTTCTAGTAACATTCAGTACTTCAACTTCAAAACACCAGATTGTATGAATTTTCAATGTTTTTTTTTATGAAAGTTGAAATACTGTTTTTTTTCTAGTTCTACAGTAAATGTCTGGTCCTGTATTTGTATGTAGTAGAATCATTTTATTTTTATCCTAAAGTAGGTGCCATTAATGTTACCATTTTACTGTAGAAAAAATAGTTATTTTTTGACAGAGTTTCTAAAAGAAAACGTACTTAATTAATTTTAACTGTTTCGGTATGTTAGATGCCTGTTTGCTGTTTAATTTAATTTTAAATTCTAAATATGTTGTTAGTGTGACATTGTAAATATTTAATTTTTCACTGAGATTATCCCTATGAATTTCACTAAGTTCTTATTAATTTTTATTATTGTGTAGCTTTTTTTAATTTTAAGTATAGTAGTATTAATTTCTAGATTTTTATAAGTAGTTGATTTATTCAATTTTACTTTTTGTTAAAACTATTAAAATTGTAATTGCATACAATATTTTTTTTTGAATTATATCTTTCCAAACTATATATCCAACTATATTTTGCAGACTTACTCTTTTTGGCGAATTAATATTATGTACCAATTTGACTTTTATTTTGTAAATTTACGGTTTTGAAAAATAGTGAAGTCCAATCCACAAAGAGTTTCATAGATCAAGTTATTCCTATTTCGTCATTAAGTCTCGTGCAATAAGATTTTTGCAAATTGAACAATCCAAAATATAACTCACAAACACAGGTAGTGGATATCTACGTTATATTCATTATACAAATTCAATGTCTCTTCATTTATTTTTTTATTCTCTTTATTGGAATGGGCTCTAATAATCTAACAATAGGTAAAATAAAAACCGTTAATTTATAATATGTTATGTTCGAATACATCCCAAGGCAAAGAAGGATGTTAAACGAAATAGTAATCGCCGAGAGAATGAAAGAAAACACGTTTAAGAAGAATTTGGACACCTAGTAATGCTGTTTTTATACTTTGGAATCAATCACTCGTTAATTTCCATATTAATATCGTGAGATGTATTCGAAGTGTACGTTGTCAAAGTTATGCATGATAATGATACATCTCGTAACCGTAAATAATAACTAAACTGGCGCTTTAGTTCGAAAAGTGTGTTCAGAAATCTCCTTCACTAAAGCTGTGGATATTATTTACCGCTGCGAAGAGTATCTTAATTGGTTTTGTCACTGTTTTTACTGTCCTATTTTATTTCACTGTTATTTTAGCTGTTATATTTATGCTGTCTAATTAGTGTTTTTGTTTTTTTTATTATTATTATATTATCATTATATATTTAAATGTAACGGCTAAATTATAGCTTATGCGCAGCCTGTGTAAATCGTTACCTTATGGGGCTGAATTGCACTTCCAAATTTAAGTTGTGGCTACACTGTTAAGTTTGGAACGCGATTAAGGGTTGCCAACCACGCACACATAATCGCTGGGTCTTCGCTTAATTAAACAAAAAACCCTGGTGGCGGGTGGAGATTTATTGTTTGGATTTTAAAAAGAGTAATCCAAACTATAAATTTAGTGTATAAAACGTTTGGCGGTGGGATTGCGTTACACACCTTTTTGATCTTCATACGAGCACACGAATATTCCTGCTCCTTCGTATAGCTAAGGTTCTATAATCAGACATGATGTTTGAAAAATTATAATTTGAACATTCTCGTCGGGCATGATACCTGGGCTCATATATTGGGTCTGAGCCTGTACAGTCTCTTTTTGTTTTACAGTTTGTCTTTCTGAATCAAAAAATAAGACATTATATTTGTCGTATGCTTTCTGTGTAACCTTTAGAAGGCGGGGAGTATCACTGGAATTAATAATGATTATTTAATTATACCACACAGTTATTTCGATATGTTTTTCCCATAGAGAAAAGATTGATGAAACTATAATAATTGCAATGGTTTTAATGTTTTAGTATTATAACCACAGAAAAAAACTTTCGTTGTCTTAGATCACATCACAGTTTAATTTACATTTTGTTTCTCTATTCCAATTTATTTTCCGACTGCACTTCAATATATATTTTCAAACGATTCGACCCTGTCTATCTATAGGCAATCTCTCCCGCCAACCGTAGCCCATATTAGGAACGACGACACACGGTCACCCGCTCACATCGTCGATTTTGCAGGTCGAGCCGGCTGTTGGGAACGGTCATCACAAGTGAACTGACAGCAGCAAGCGTGTGTCGACGTTCCTCAGACAACGTACGGACCTCAATAGTGTAGTACACGGTTTTTACACGGTTATGAAAGCACAAAATGTATGTCGGGCGTTATTAAATGTTTTGACGTTTCAAACATTTATGTTTACATGGACGATTTAATGGTACAGTCTAAATGTGGAAGATGTTCGAAAAGTCGGGGTTAAAGTCCCCAAAAATTAAATATCGCCTTGTATATCAAAACGCCATGACATAAATTTGTGTTATTATAATTCCGTGCATTTTTATCTGTAACCATTTGACGGTTTTGGCTCTGTGCTCTTGTGGGTTTGGAATGTGTTAAAGGTGACGTGTCGTTATGGTCTGTGTTAATTTTGCAGAAATATCTATAACCGATTATTATAATGGACATAGTTCTGTGTTTCTAATGCTAACACAGTAATGGAAATTGGTAACAAACATGTTAGGACTATATCCATGGCCTAAAGCAAAATAGTACTATATAATTACTTTTATATTGGTACGATTTTGCTCCAGGTTTTTTATACGGGATATATATTTCTGCAGATGGTCGTGAGAGTTCGTTCGATCTATGTGGTCGCTTTTAAAAGTATATTTTTTATGCTTATAAGCTTATCTTAATAAAAGTGTACTTATTTAAAAGCTATTCTTGAGGTTGAAATGAACTACAGCAGACTTGGACGCAGCAGCAGTTTATTTATAATTGTACGGTATCAAGTTAGACACCATTTGGTCGCTTGCAAACAACGTATCATTGCATTTATGCAAATCGTGTTCATACTGAAAAAGAAATCGTTTTTATAAAACAATGACTTTATGCTTTGTGAAAATGGTTAGATCCGTCGCTTCGACGAATATGGTCTGAACATAGTCGCAAAGTAATACATAGATTAAATATTCTGTTACGTGAGAAGTTAGATCGATATGGCAGTGACAGCACAATATAAAAAATTGAAAATTATACGAAATTGTTAATAACAATTGCGCGCCATGTCTGTTTAAAGTCTTACGAATGGATGCAGATCAATCGGAAGCTTGTTTCACTTGATGTGCGTGATCACTGGGCGATTGGGACTTAGTTAATAATATCCAGATAATGCATATCTAGGAAATATAATTTAGGTTTTAAAGCTTAATATTGACTCGTGTCTAAAATTTTTGGATTTAATATTTTTCTCAAATTAGAATCAAGTTATTAAAGTAATAAATATCGATGTAAAAATATTGTTTTACTATATCACGTGGAACAGTTTCTATTGTAAATTCTATTATATAGATATATTAATAAATACAATAAATAGACCGTTAACTGCCTTTGTTAGAAAATGTAGCCAGAAATTGTTGACGTATTTACGATGTAAATTAATGTACAAGAATATGCCTTTAATGTTGTATATAAATCTATGGCATAATCATATTTGAATGTCTGTTTATGAAAATTATTTTCATTATTTTTTTTTCTAGATATAAAAAACTTATACTTAATATTTGAATCAATCGAAATATAAATAATGTGTATGTAATCAGAAATCAGTACCTAAAGAAAGCAATAATAAAAATGTATCACACTTAGAAAAATCTTTGATGCCTTCGTAGAATAGTAATAATCGGTCAGAGCCAAAACCGTACGGGTCAGGTAATAGGCACAATACAAGTAATATCTAGTACAATAAATTGTGAAAAAATAATACTTATGAATCTAATATAGCTTTATTACTTTGTCAATGACGAATATCGCTATTGCTCGTGTACAAGAAATTATTTCAATAGTTTTCATTCACTTTGAATCTTATATTTTAAACGACGCGATTGCAAGCGTGTAAATTAAATGCAGGTTCAAAATGTTATTTCATTTTAAACTTACTCGTTAAGACGTAAAGTCGCTAATTTAATGTTTATTTTTATATGTAACACTAGGAGATATTTTTAAGGATAACGAATACAATTGCGTCGGTTTAAAAATAAGTGTTTTAAGTGATTGCGACCATTTAAATAATTCTTGTTGCACCGATTTGAACCTTATTCAGTTGCGAGGGCAAATTTGTATAAGCAATAGCGATATTTTAATTGGAAAAATTAAATAGTTTATATTAGAGGACGCCGCGTTAACTTGTATGTGCGTTCGACTATTTGTAACCTGTATAGTCCAATCAAAGGTGTAATATATCACTTGCTTTTTTTAGTTGCGGAAACTGCACCATGACAAAATATTGTCATAAAACTAATAATTTGCTTTTAAACTGGTATTTGTTAAGACAATGTTTTTAAGAGTTTCTCTTAATGCATTCGCTTTCAGATTGGACTATGTGGGTAGTTACTCGGTATTGCTTGTACAGTGGTATGGGTATAGTGAATGAAAACGGCTCTCGACGCCGTCCAACCCCTCTGGTATACGGGTGCTTAAAAAAATAAAATATATGTCAGTGATTCTGTACATAGTCACAAAGAAGTATTTAAATGTAGATGAATGTTTGATTTTGTTTCAGTCGATTTCTAGTGTAGATTCTATCGCGAATATTATTTTGCAACTTACTACGAGCTAAGTAAAGAATTAGTCATTTGGGTATGCCTAATGTACCTCTCAATGACTATTGCTTGTCGGTAGCGATGCGGTTATATTTAACGAGTTATCTTGACAACGTCCTGTCAATTTCTTTACTTAGTGCGTTGAGTAAATAAATGATATATTAGTCGCATTTTTGTGGCATACACCACTGGCATATGTTTTTAAAACTAATCCATCAACGGATCACGAGATACTGAACCAAAAAAAGTTTTCATAAAAAATAACAAAAAAAAAAGGTTTCACATCTCGCGATTTGTCGTTGGCTACGACTGTTGTGTAAATACTAGGATTATTTTTTATTTTAAGTGATTTTGTCGTGATTCCGGGCCTGTCTAGATATTATAATATTTTCACTCTGGCTGGCCCATTAAACGAAATTTTAATGTATTTTTTCTACGACTAAAATGATTCGCAGTTGCTTATTATAGGTATGACTCCGGGTCTAGTAAACTAATTATAATTTGACTAAGTAGTTAGGTGTAAATATTATCGAAAAATATCGTAATTAAAAAAAATGACGTAGTGAGTGATTGAACAAAGTATAATTGATTTGATATGAAATGTTAAATACAAAAAAAGTCAAATATTTATATAGCTTTGTCAGGTCGGTAGTCGTTATTGAAGTACGACCGTGTTTTCAAAGCATTAAGGTTTGGACTTGTATAAATCAGTTATTTCGCTGATTGTATACATTATAAATGATTACTTATGGCAAATAAATATAGTAAAATTATAATTTCGAAACATATTAGAAGATAACTTGTCTTAAAACACGTTTACAATTAATGTTTTGAAAACATGGTGTTATCTTGCCATTGAAAAATAGTATTTTCCGTTTTCTAGCTAAATAAAACCTTTATACCTTACTAATGAAATAATATTTATGTCAGGGTATGTTGCGGTTAAATCCCCGAAAGGTTTTTTTAAAAACGTTAATCTAAATGAATATAGATTGTTCTTAAAAAAAGGTTTGTTTTCATTGGTAAGGTGAAAGTATAGATAAAACTACCTCAAATTTCCGGTTATTTATTTTCCGACGCCGATTGACATTAATGAGTGATGATTAAATAATGATTGTTTACCTTCTGACCATAGTGTTAGAATTACGGGCGGGATGGCAGCGGGGTCACCGAGGTAGATTCAAACTGGCTGCAAATTACTGCAAAGTTGTATGCTTAGAATAGAAATACGCTACACTTTGTCCAGGTACTCCGGTACAAAAATGTATCCTACATTGCATACATTTTTTCCCAAGATTTATTGGCGTTACAATTTTAAATCTGCCACAACTTAAGTACGTGTTATTTTCTGAGAAAAGGCGCGACAGATAAACAAAAAGCAACAGGCGAGTGCGGGTGTTAAACATATATACAGAGGTCGTCTATATAAATATATTGATGATCTGTTAGTCCTTGCTACTGACTGCGAGGCTGTAGGTCGCGGGTTTGAATTCCGCGAGGAGCAGATATTCGTCAATCTGTGTGATGAATATTATCATCCACGTACCTGCTACAATTTCATGTTTATTATTTGTCTAATACCAATATTAGGTATAAATGACAAGCCCACTTGGGATTGGTTCAATTGTCCTGATATGAACCAAGTCTCGTCGGTTGCAATATTTTTTGGTTCTTTGACTGGACTATCTAATTTAATTGTGACAAAATGGTCGGAAGGTAAAATCAATCTCTAATATTAAGCTTTTGAATAGTTAAGATTTTAATTTTTTCTACCCAGATTCAAGTTGTTACGAAGTATGTACGTTACGTTCGTTATTAATGTAGGATAATAATGTATATTTTGTAAATTAAAAAAAAAAATCGGTCAGAAGTTACGTTTTGTGTTTTGTAGCGCAATGTGTTTTATCTTGAAATGAGTAAACGCAAAACCGATTAGAGACATAGTTGTCACCATTTATCTATCTAATTTAGACCTATTACAGAATCCGATTTCTAGGGACCCTATCTTTAAAAAAGGTTGTGTAATAAAAGACTTAGCGTCCTCCTTTATTATCTCACGGTTTTTAGGGTTAGAAGGTCCATTGAAATCAGATCGTGTAATAAGGCTTTAACTGTCCTCTAAGGGCAGGTTAAGTATTTTTTACAAAATCTTGACCATTTTGCGTATTCATTTCAGAATGAGACAAAATTTCATGTTAGTAAAATAAATGGAAATGTCGGCCAGGTTTCTTAAGGTATGTGTGATAATGGATCGAGTCAGGTATAATATGGTTGTAATGTATATGTGTATACTTCTTGGTACGTTTTTTAAATATTTATGCAAGCCTGGCATAATTTGCGGTATCGTGAAGAACATGAATAAAAGTAAATATGAATTCCTTGGCGGTGATAGAGGTTTAATAAGCAATAATGTATATAAAACAATATGGAGTTTTTAGTATACTTTAGCCTTTTGAATTGATCAGACTTATTTGCTGTTTGATCATTGTCGGCTTTTTAGCCGAAACTATCGTCGCCAAAGAATGAACGGCTAATAAATTAAACGAAGACAGTGTTTGCGTATGAAAAGCAAATCCAACCATAAGTTGCCTTAAAGCTCGACATTCACACTTCAAACTCAACAGCAAAGTATTCGGCATGATTGTGAATAGCTTCGCTTTCTGCTTTAAGGATATATTGTTTTCAATATTTGGCCAGTTTTTGTGATGTAGTGTGAATGCTAAGCTTAAGAATAAAATATATCATCAAAATTTCAAACATGGTTTTTGAGTTTTTACGCCCTAAATACTCAAGAGAGAAAATATACTTCCTATTAAATTAGAAAAAATGATTTTCAATTTTTAAATACCCATGTTTTAGACTTTCCTTTGTTGTTTCGCTGTTGAACTTTTATTTTGAACTCATTAAATTAATACATACAGTCGCTTTTACAAATCCAACAATCATAAGGTAATCTGCTATTTGATTTTGTGGACACGCTCGAGTCAGTAATTTTCTATTGCAGTGGAATATTTAAATTTTACGAATGTTGCTATTCCGTTAATAATATATACTTTATTTGCGACCTTACGTTTAGCTTGTTATTCTAAAGCAAGCTATAAATTATCCAAAACTTGTTCAGTCTACTAAAATAGTATTTGAAAGTGCGCTGCAATGAACTTAGAAGATTATTATGTCATTTATGACAATACTACCGCGATATTTCTTATGAGCACAATGTTGAACTACCGTAATAATCACTAGAATGTAAGGTGCACTTTATCGATATAGTAGATGAATGCAATTGTAGAACTCACTAAAAAGTGTTGTTTACAAGGTAAACTTGTCTTTAAATAAGCAGTTAAATTGTTCTCTATAACGCAGCGTTCAAAATGGAAGTATTTAATGAGTGACACGACTTCTACGACCTCTGAACTGCAATTAAAGCTGGACTAGTAGGTATAAGTTTTACGTTCATAGTTTCCTAACTTTGATAAAGTATAAAGAAAAACGTTAACACTAGATAACGAAAGTTAAAACTGACGTTAAAATATCCTGTCACCAATATCCGGTTTTCGTCCACTAGTGTACCATTGGTGTAGCTAAAATTGCTGTTTTCCGGGGGTCTGCTCTTCGAAAATCCTTTTTGTGAAGTTTTGTTATATGTATTATGTTTAGCTGAGTTACGAATCGGTATCCTAAAATCTTGAGGTAAGCCCCAGAACATTCTGGGTGGGCATTGCACGTTCCTGAGGTAAGATGCGGTAAAAATGGATACGACTACTACCGATGACCTTAGGCACAAAAGATCCCAATGGGTCGATGTGCATCCGAAAGGACCCCGACAATAAGATAAC
Source organism: Polylopha cassiicola (assembly GCA_038024825.1). Classification (NCBI taxonomy): domain Eukaryota; kingdom Metazoa; phylum Arthropoda; class Insecta; order Lepidoptera; family Tortricidae; genus Polylopha; species Polylopha cassiicola. The sequence continues at coordinate 4,016,665 of CP149044.1, read as the reverse complement.
CTTGCAATTTGGAGAAAACAAATTGGCGCTGATTTGGTGTTTACTGTACCTACCTAATGTGATGCAACCAGTCCCGATCGGCAACAAGAAACAAATAAAAAAAGAATGAGGTCGAACTAGGTACAGTTTTTATGAAACGAATAGCAGCTTAGATTTAGCGATATAACCATTAATTTCTTATTAGGGATTAGCATGGTGGATGGCATTCATTAAATATTGACCGAACCGTGACAGAATATTTTTAAACTAAAAAACAGTCCACAAAATAATTCATGCAAACTGCTAAGCTATTTTTGATATAATTAAGTACTTACCTACATACCTTAATAATTATTGTGCCGCACGAATTATAATTTCATGATACAAAAAAATAATCGATTGGTATAGACTAGGTAATGAAACATGGTAAAGATATAAGATGTCGAAAAATGTACCTAGGTAGGTACTTTATTAGGTATATCTATTTAAAATTCGTCATGTCTCGTCTGGATATTTTATAATGGTCGATCATTTAGAAAGATAATGTTCTTTTAATAAGTCGTAGGCAGCATCATACAATAATAAAATGACAAACCTTTTCCTAAGATTCTACCTATGTTCTGAAGTTATTTTTGTAACAAATATGAAGGATTGCCGCTGTTTTGTATATTAGTAGTTTTCGTTAGAAATTAAAGCATTTTTCTGACTAAAAAGAGTTTTATTTTATTTTCCTTAGCTTAGCTTTAATTTACCTATGTACTGTAGGTACGTACTTACCAACTCGCCGACGCTAAAATTTAGAAGAGTTACAAATAAGTTTTTAAAAGATGAACGACACGAAGTTATTACACGTACACGGAGGTAGGTACATATACAGAACCTTAAAAGTTATTCTTCATAGGTCTCCAGCTCGTATTTAATGTCAGTATTATTAGTTGTTCACTTCATAAGATTATTTTAACCCTATGACTTTAGGTAAATACGTCACGTGTGCATAATTGCTGTTGTGACTGCTATATCTTATCTAGGTACTTTTAAAATACTTAAGCAGGTACTTATGTAAGTTTTATGTATAAGGACTTAGACTTGGTTCTATAAAAAAGAATACAATCCCTACCTACTTAACTTACTTTCTAAATGGAGTGAAATGGGGTCACTATGCCAGTTTGGCTCCGAAAAAATATTGAGCAATGACAACACATTTTCCACCCTGGTCTTATCGGCAGGACCCACTTAGGCACAGGCGTAGAAAAACTTACAACAGGTTATTCAGCATCGATAGAATTATCTCTCAAAGATTATCTTATGCAATAAATAGGTAATAAATAAGACAAATTAATGCTCTACCCAGGGTGCGCCGACCACTGTGCTTGTTTCTTTGTGCCAATACTCTTCCCTCAAGCAATTCATTCACGTAAGGAAATGGCAGCCGACCCAGCACACCAGCGGAAGTACCAACCTAGGTACCGGTAATTCTTAAGTAGGTAGGTACCTAGTCAAATTGTGGCAGTAGGTACCTAGGTAACTTATGTACCTATACATACCTAGGTACTCAAGAGTGCATAAGTACCTACCTAGACATCATCTTATTACCTATGTTACCTACTAATAGGTAGGACGTAGGTAGGTACTTACCTATGTCGGTCGTATGGCATTGACCTTGCAATTATCTTTAGTCAACATAACACAACGACCAACATACACCTATCCATATAATATATGTGATTTCAAGGTTTGCTTAAAACTAGTTTTTTTACTAAGGTGTTATTTTGTAATTCTCATGCATTTTTACGTCAGTTCACTTTTATTCACCCAATAAACAGGTCGTTTTTTATCATGGAATCTGTGCCGAAGGGAAATTATTTTAAATTCAACCCAAACCAACTTACAGAAGTGAGAAAAATATATAATTTGGAAAAACCAGGGAGAATGGACGAGGCCATAAATTTGTTACAAGAATGGGTTAAAAAGCAAGAACACTTTCGGAAAAAGGATTTCAGTAAGTATACCTACACATAAATATAACACCAGTCATAGCCTTGATCCAGGGAAAGGGAGATTGTTTTTGAGAGTTTTTTGGTCGAGGTTACATTAATATGTAGTAAGTACCTACTTAAAACTGTTTGTTTCGTTTTAAACTGTTTGGCACTTCCTGGCTTTATCGTCTCCCGCTAGTTCATGAGACACTGCCAAGTTGAATGAATCTTAGTACCTAAGTGAACCTACCTATTTTAATACCATAGTATAAATGTTCTAGTTAAGTAGATAATAATATCTGCTTATTGATATGTATTTTAAAAATTAAAATCGAATGATGTAACAACTGGAGACGTGTGTAATTAATTTTCTAAGATTTTATTAAAAAGTGAGTCACAGATCAATATAATCAAAGCGTGTTAAATTATAAATGTACCTAATACCTCGTGCTTACAGCTACTGATAAAATTGGTGCTGAAATAGAAAAGTAATTATTTTTCAGCTCGACAGCATTTGGAAGTAACAATAATATTATCAAAGGGCTCTGTGGAGAGGGCTAAAACGAGAATCAGCAAGCTCTGCGCCTACAAAACCATGTGGCCACATTATTTCGTGATACCAGATTTAACAACGTGGAGAAAAGACACAGAAGCATTGTACGTTCTCTATCATTATGATTGATTTGTTCTTGGACGGGTTAATTTCAATTTGCATCTTAATTCTTTGAAGATACCTAACTGTTATAATTAAAGGCCTTTTCACAAGGTCCAAGTCTCTTCTCTATGGTTCTCTATGATATTCAAATGATAATTTTATCTGTTAAAGAAGTCTTAATAGCTTAGTAATCCATGGCTGATACTTTTAACCCTAGTAGATACCTTATTCTATCGCGGGATGGAAAAGTGTAATCAAAACGTCACTTTATACGTTTTAAATTTTTTTCAGTCGCAGTATTATATTACCGAGACCGACTGCAGACCACATTAGAATAAACATATGTAAAATAAGGAGTGGTTGTATAACACCGGAAATAATCTCCGAGTTCGTCAAGTATGGTCAAATAGTAAGTATCTTACTAAATATATATGTATACATATGTAGAAGTCGGCTTACGTCTATTATTAATACATGGGGAATATAAATTGCTATCCTCACAACTGGACGATGGCCGGTGTAGTCTTGATCTAACATAGCTGTATTGGCACGCGGGTGACGGTCAGAAAAGACTTGCCAAATACAAGAATTTACTGTAAAATAATTTATCACACAATGGTACAAAATAATAAGGGGCAAAGATCCGACGAAATTTAAATGTCGCGCCGTTCCGATTGACACGAGAGGATGATAGCTCCGTCTGTTTATTTTCCCTCCATCCGCGCCAGGCCTCAGTGTTGCAACTGTTAAATTATTACAATGCATTTTTTTTTGTAAATGACCAGTGAAGGATTTGTATTTAGTCGTAATCGAGTATGTTTTAGTTTAAATTAGAAGTAGGTACTTAATGTGTTTCTTCTATAATTTCTGATGCCTTCGCGGTTATTAATTATCGCTAAAGTAGCTTTAGCGTTAGACTATTGTCTGCTCAGTCGTGCTACGATTATGGAAACTGTAAAGAATCCGAAACGTCAGCAAATAAAATAAAATAAAAATACGTGAGTTAAATCCGTTAATAGTTGTTTCATTCCAATGTGGTTCTTCTTTGTTTTTTTTTCAGATTTCAGAATACGTTAAAATGAACGACTATAGCGATGGTTTTATCATAATAGCAGACGGCCTAGACGTTGATTTGATGGAATTGCTACCGAATGTCCGCCCAACAGTATTGAGTCAGGTTATGACGATTTTGCAGGTAGGTCATTATTTTAACACTAAATAGGTACCTACTAAACATAGTACTCCAGGATAACAATCCTGGAGTGAACTGGAGTTCCAGTGATTAGGGGTTATACCTATTAATTTTTCGCAGGTAGGTAGGTAATTCAAAAACAAAGTAAGACAAAAAATAGTAGGATCCATAGATAAGCAGTATGTAAAGTCGCCTAGATGCTTGTTGGTTATAATAATGCATTAGGTAATATAATTTCTTTACAGGAGGGTTATGGAATGCGAATTTTAGGCATACACTTGTTGACTGCATCGCGGTTGGCACACGCGGCCGTTAGTCTAGTGAAACAGGTCGTGAGCGAGAAAATTGGTAATCGTATACATGTACACAAGACTGTCGACACACTGTACGATTATGTACCTAAAAGTTTACTGCCTAGAGACTACGGTGGTGACGAATTGTCTCTGGAAGAATTACAGGGTAAGTTATTTTTACCTATAAATAAGTAGGTGTACCTACTTAGCCGTTTTAGACAAAATATAACAAAATTCGCCTTAATTTTGTGATATTTGTCTATTACTTCTTTACCTAAGGAACCCTTAAATGTTTATAGGTACCTACCTACCTACCTATCAATTAAGTATCATTTAATTCAACTAGGTGTCTTAGAGGAAAATACTTTATCTACCCTCGTTTTTCATATAGCGAAACTTAATAATCATACACTTAGGTATTCTACTTTTATTGTTTTTAAAACAGACATTTTAATAATGTTTCAGATTTAATGTGGAAGGAATATTGTTCCGAAGAAAATATGGCCAATTTAACCTTTTCGCCGCCACGCAACAATACAAAACGCTGAGCCTGTGACGCCAGTACAAAAACAAGCATTCGAGATCGAGAAACCATAGTGACTTGGAAATGGTGTATCGATATTTAAATAATTCCTCGATAATTATATCCAAAAAGTCGAAGAAATGTCAAAAGAATAATACAATAATGTTGTTACTACATGATCATTGATTATTAACCTTATAAAACAACATTAAATAATGAAAAGATCAAAATATTTGCATTATTTACAGTACAGTTTAGTGACGAAAGTCACCACACTACTCACGCTATGACGTCATGCGTTGTCGGCACCGGCCGACCCGGGCTTTTAGGTACTGCAAATTGCTTTGATTCTAGAGATGTGAAACTGTTGTAGGTATGTGTTAACTGCATTTATCGACATTTTGGCTGGGAATCGAAAGAAAGAATCCTACACATTCTTTAGCAACAAACCAATAATAAAATGCAGTACCTAGGTACCTAGATTTCTTACAAACAAAGTTTTTAAATAAATTCCGATAATTATTTAGGAAGTACAAATAGCATATAGTCGGCATTTTCCAGGAATTCGTTTGAAATACCGCCTGCACGTGCGGTGTGCTTTACATATTTACTAAGAATTCCTCACAAAAATTAAGCCTATTGTTATTGCTAATGAGTGTTTCAGGTAGAAAAAAACATTAATAAAAGGGTCATTTCTTTACCTGGATGTAGTCGTTTTCTATTTAACAAAGACCCTATTTGGTTGCCTGTGCTTTAGATAAAGTAACGATAGGTTTGTAAATATTTAATATACATAATTACCTAAACTAGAATACTTGTCTTGGTTGCTAGTCGAACTACTTCATTATAATAATTGACAGAGGTATACTTACAGGATAAAAATTAGAGTAATATACAATTTTTTCGTTTGTTATTTACTTGAACGAGCTGATCTCAGACATGACTGGTCGTGTATAGCCGCGGGACTAATTTAAATAAGTGTTCAAAATATGCTGTAAAATATATTTTACTATTCCCATTTTGAATAATTAATCGCATTCAAGTAAATTAATTAGTGAACTTACAATTATAGAACTACTTACACATTTATAAATTCACCTACATTAAAATGTTCGTAACGTGTATTGCAACAAACAAAACACAGTTGGTGACAGCACTACGCCGCGGCTATCGCCGACTAGGGCTTCAGGTACTGGCGTACTTGCTGCATTTTATCAAGGCGCGCAAAAATGTTTATTTATTCAATGATATTATATAGTATCACGTTTATGTATAAAGTTTACGGTAATTTAGGCTTCAAACAATAATAAAAGTTCATAATTTGTATACTAAACTTTTAATTTACTTATAATTTTCGCCTCTAACTTTCAGTCGGCACGGGCCGACGAGGCGCTAGTGGTACTGCTTTCTGTTGTCGGTAACTACCGACTGGGGCGGTGAAAAGGTTAAAAGAGATGCAGCAAGCTACGGTCGACGAAACGAAAAGAATCCCAGACAATATAGAAAATGTTGGGGGGATGGTTGGCTCATTCAGGACACTGTGTGTAGATTGAGACGACTATAGTCCGTTCGTGTTAAGAAAATAGTGACAACTGCAGGGTAAGGGTGTATTAGAATAGAGTAAAAATTCAACATTAAAAAAATAATAATTTAATTCGGTTTAATGGAAACAAATTGTCGCAATATTTGTCACCAATAACTATCGCTAGATTCTCCAGTTACATTTATGGGTCCAAACCAATTTACAACCGTTTTGTTCGACTTTAACTGGTCCCTGAGAACTCGACTTTATAATTTCTAGCATTCTAATTGGCTACGGGGCGTGGCCAGGTCGCCTGTCAACGATGACTTACTATTTTCTTAACGCAAACGGACTATAACAATATAGCGCAATACAAAAAAAAACGGTTAAATAGGTACCTTCTAGGTATATAGATACACTCTAAGTAATATCTAACTGTGTTAAGTGTCCTGCTGATTCTTCAAGATTTTTTTTTATTTTTTTATAAAATAATATTAACGAACACAGTGGATTATGTGACGCAAAGAAACAGCCGGAAAAAATAATAAATCAATTCACAACATTAATCATCGTAGGTAATTTATTTTATATCCACATCAAAATACATTTATCTATAATCAAAATAAAGTCTTAATTGTCAAAATAAACTTAAAAATGGCAATAAGAAAACGGATAAAAATATAAACAATAGTAAATAGGAATGTATAGATTCATATTAAATAAATAGCTACACAATGTTAGCATGAATATATCATACTTACTCGTATTGGGAAAGTCTTTGTAAAAAGTTAATTAAAAAACATACATGATCTTCCTGTATAATAAGGTTTTGATATAAATACAAGTTTAAGAGACAGTAAAAGTTGCTAGAAATGATTGAATACCAAAAGACAATTATTTCACACAAGTTGTGCCCTATCAACAACCTAGTTTATAAGATAAAAAGAAAAACTATGAAAATACTCTTAGATTTACTATTTAATCAGTCAACAAACAACGCCATACAGTTTAGGCCTTCATAAGAAATAAAGGAAGATATTGAAAATAAAATTAAGAAATAATTACCGTATTAATTATTTATTACCATTTCAAGCCTTATTCGTCGATTGCACTTATACAGAGCCGATCATATTTCGAATAACAATAAACAATTACCTACGTTCAATAAAATTAAAAAAAAGTTCAAAATCGTCTATGGACAAGTGCAATGTTGATTTCACAGCAACGACAAAACGTCATTATTTATATAAAATCGGTATACACGATTAAGTAAAAAAAAGTTTTCTTTTTATATGTAACAGTTTCAAGATGTGCATAATTTGACCTTGTATTGTATGAACCCACTACTATTCAAAATTCCACTTTGGAATTACTACATAAAGCTGAATTTCAAACTGACAGATATATAACCCAACCGTCTCCCTCCTACGTTGCACATCAATTTAAACTTTTACAAAAAAAAACAACTATTTTTTTATTTAGACTTTTTTTCAAGGATATGGAAGTCGAGTAGATCGTATTTGCCTCTTGCTTCTTTATGAATGTGTGAGAGAGAGGGCACAATATTTTCCGTCTCAACATACTCCTATGCCATTGTAAAAACGCTCTTATCGTGATTTGCCGATGCTACCTTTTTGTTTTGACGTTGCTGTTTTGTATACGTTTTTAAATTTTACTAATCATTTCTTTTTCTTCATTTGCTTCGCTTTTTTCTTCTCTTCCCGTTTGACTTCCTTGTCTTTTATCGATTTGTAGAGTTTGTACCCGAAGAAGACTGAAATGAAACAAAAAAAATATTACAGATTTGTGCACGGTACTTCACATTGATTCTTATAGGCTAATTGAGACAATACGTGTCTAAAATCCGCTAGATGCCGTTAGTTTTAAGTGAGGGATAGCTGTCATCTTCCTCCAATTACAAGCAAAGAACTAGTTTCTTATTGGTGGAATCTGACAGCTACACCTCACGAACAAAACTAGCGACATCTAGTGGATTTGACGAGACTCGTGATAGCGCCTACATCATGGGAGATATTGAGTTGATGATATACTTAAGTAAATTAACATTTGGACAAGATGAAGATCAGACTAATATAGTATTGTTATTTCTTAATATACTTAATTAATAAAAATAAACTAAGTACATTTTAAAGTACACAGAAGTAAGTAGTTTAAAATACAGTATTTTTTAAATTTAACACAAGTGTAACACACAGGTGTAAAAATAATCAATGTTAACCAATTAAGATGCAATCTAATAGATAAGAATAAAATAAATAACAATTAGATACCGATAGTTACAACCTTTGATAAATTAAATTTTAATATAGATTATTTTTTAAGATCATTACTTATATTTACTACAATAAAGAAGACTTCACTTTTCACTCCTAGACTTTTGATTATTTTGAAGCGCTTATCTTTTTCTTTTGTAGAATCTTGTTAAGTAGGTATAATTTTCAATAATCTAACTAACAAATAGAATCTCGTTTTTTGACAAATCGGTCAAAGTGACAAAGTTTGTCAGTTCTCGAGTGTACCTTAGACAAATATGCTCATAATTAAAAAACTTTCGCACGAATAGTATTTTTTTGAAAACAGAACGTACCGAGGATTATCACAAACAATATGGCGGCGCCGCCTATTAGCATCAGCTGATACCGAATGGCGTCACCGATGGCGTCCTCGAGCCCGCTCATGTCGAAGGCACCGGAATTCATTTTCACAGCCAACTTACTGGCCAGAGCCTCTTTCATGCCATTAGTAAACTGCTCCCGTTCCTCGTCATTCATAGAGTTATATTTCTCTAAAACTCCTTTTAGTTTCTCGTGCACTTCCAGAGACTCTTCATCTTCTGGTATTGTTTCCACCATTTTCTTTATCATGCCCAAAACATCCATGTTTTTGAGCGATTCAGTCAGCTTTTCGCTAATAGCACCCGCTAAGTTGAGTTTTGGCGCTTCCACGTCCATTGATTCGTCGGCCATTTTCTATATTTGGCGGGAAATGTTTTGACAGTTATATTTGCCTTAACAATTTAATAAAATTTGTGGATACTAATTTAGAAATATGAATTATATCAAATAATTCTCGAGACTCGATTAATGAAGTTATGATAGAAATCAACATAAATATTTTCTAAAGATTTTACTTCTATCATAATTTATTATGATAATATATTTCTTATTAGTTGTTATAGAAACAGCAACATTGTAAATATTATATTATTTATATAGAGATAACTCACCGCGCTATAATCAAGTCGACACCTTTAGATAAACTAATGAATTATCGAAAGACCCTGATTTATTTATCTTTAGGTGCAACATTTCATATAGTTATTACGTGTCTTTACAAAGATAAGAAATTGAAGAAAATATATACAATCCAGAAGAAAATACACTTTATTTCAACATAGTAAGGATTTAAATTCAATGGCTTGCTTATTATCTTTCCTATTGATAATATTGGAGCTGACAATAAGCTGTTGACCTATACAATTTCGGTAAATCTTCGTCTATAAAAATAAACCAAAACTATAGTCAGATTTTTTAGAACCAAGATAATTCTACGTTAATTACAGTAAAATTCAACTGGAAGGACATCAAAGTCGTCGACGATATTGTATGTATATGTAAGTACATCAAAAGTCACAGGCAAGATTTTTTGCAATCATAATTAATTGTTATCAAACTATTTGTTTACGCAATTCCTTCCAACGTGTCCACCACGTCTCATTATTCCTACATAGTTGTCCACGTGTATAAGAGCGCGAGTTGATCACAATTAAGTATATTGGCTCCATATTTCGTCTCTTTCCGTTCTCAAAGTTAATTCGGTAATTGACCATTTTGGTCTCGCTTAAAGTTGCCAAATAATCAAGAAACTATTAGATTTTTGCGTCTTTCTCCTCTCGTTCAATAGTTATCTATAGTCCTCTTGGTGGAATTCCCGAATCTTTCTACAGTGACCTAGACATTCTCTTGATCTCCTTCTGGAATCCCATCAATTTCAGGAAATTATTAAGAAGGTTGGAAGGACTCTCTTCACATTGTAAATGTGGCGTGGCAGCTATTATTTTCCTCCACCATAACGTTTTATGACCTACGACTACTCAATATAGATCGTTCAGTATTCATTTTAGACAGTTGTATAAAGATGAATACCTGCCTGCCGGTTTTGGAAATATTTTTTAAGTTAGGTAGGTACCTAATCCGACAGTCTCGTAAAATAGCTGCAGCGATTTCCCTTTTCCACACAGATATTTTTTTATTATATATAAGTACCTGCTCAAAAACATTCAAAACATAAGACCAGGATTTACAGTAACGGCGTAAAATTGATAAAAATAAACACCGAACGATAGAATCTCCCACGTTTACGGAATCATTAATTACTGTATAATATAGAAGAGGTTAAAGTTCAAACTGACCATACGACTGGAGAGAACAGATGTGAAATCAAATAAACACTTACATATGATTGAGATAATTATCAGCACGAAAACAACGGCCAACCACGGGCCACCGCCGTCTAGGATCTTGGGCGCGTTCCCAGCCAGCATGTTCCTGAGGCTCTCCTTCATCTCGTCACTCAGATCAGCATTGTTGAGCATACTCATCAGGTTCTTCCTGATATCCTCTGGATTACTATCCTTCAGAAGTTCCTCTAGCTCCGCCATATTTTCTAAACTGTCTAATCCTAGATCTTCGGCCATGATTGAAGAATTTTTCCCGGAATATATTCTTGTTATTCTATATCGGCTAGTTATCGACTGCAGTGGGTTATCTTTGAGATGGTAAATTATATCGCAACGTGGAGCCACGTAACGCGCCGGCGAGTGGGTCGAGTTATAGAAGGCGGCGATTTTAACAACGATACGAACACGACCGACCCGATTCTTACCGCGATCGCTATGTCGTAATCTTTATTATTCTATTTAATATTTATTTGTAATGCATACTGCAGCTATTACGACGATATTTGCATTTTAGTCGTTTAATTTCTGACAAAGCATATTTTCAGTTTTATGCAACGAAGCTTGGTAGGTAAGTGAAGTGATATATGTAAATCGTAAAATTAAAAGGTCATCTTTAATACCTATTAAGTAATAACTAGTTATTTAAAAAATATAAACAATTGTAGACTTTTTTTTATTGAGTTCGTAATTATTCTATACATGTTAGTAAAAAAGAATGATTTCCTATCACAAAATGTAGCTAGAGACATAAAACTCTTGTGGTCACGCAGTAAGTCCGGTTGATTGTTTCACGATTTGCATGAAAAACATGAGTCGGTACTTTTTTAATCGGTGTTCGTGATTTGTGTTAGTGAGCGGTACCAAAAAATATATTTTTTAACTTGAGCCATACAATAAAATTCGTTATATCGAATTAAGCAAGGTCCACACAAGTGTTATTTTATAATAAACATACTATCGTATCACCTATGTACATATTAAATACTTGTTATTGACAATATGGTATTATACAATTTATTGAAGTCAAAGTTTATAATTTCTCGACTTTTCTTAAATTAGTAAAAAAAAAAGAGTTTTACAGAAAAAAAAACCCTTTTGCACGCAATTTACATTTAACCCTGTTTAAAGTCCTTAATGCTTTGACTTTTTTTTTTTTTTTCGAACTGAATACTGAAGCGCAGTTGGCCAGCTAATGGGCCTTCACTGCAAACCGGATGGGTGGCGAGACTCCTGAAAGAGACTCTTAAGCCTTTTTGGTTGGGTTTAGGGTTTTTAGCCCTGACCGACCCGAGGGCCCCCCAAGGTGGGGGTCTTTGACTTAGCCTTAAACTTCATCAAGGGAACTTGTGTATTGTTATGTCCCTATAATGGTTTAACACTTTAACGGAATACAATATATTCAATCTCACTAATAATTATTTACACTATAACATAGCTGCAATATTATTTTATTACTACTATAGTTTACACAATTAAACTTTTTATCTTTTTTTTATGTATAACCCTCGACATGAAAATATAAGTAAGTAAGTAACAGAGTAGGCACTCCTTACATTTTCAGTTTTATCACATAGTTTTTCTTGTAGTTGGCCCTGCCGTCATCACTGCTCCATCGAACAGGTGGGGAATGAACTGAGGGGCGCTCATCAGGGGCCAGAAAATCATCACATAATACCTGTATGTGACGCACGACCTTGGTATGTGGTGTAGAGTTTGGCAACATGTGATATCCAAAGCATAGGCGATTTTCATTATTTATTTCATACATTAATTTTTTAACTAAGAGAATAATATGTAAAATTTTACAGTAAGTACACAAGAGTGTATTCTAGTCTATTTATTCTAAGACTGGATCACAAAACAATATTGTGGTTTTTAAATTTTCATTAGGTACAATAATTAAAAGTGACCAATATGATATTCTAATCAAACTATCATAATTATATATAAAATATAAAATGTATAAATGACTATCAAAAAAGGTGCATTTACACAAAAAATGGGTTGTTGGGTAGATCGGTGGGCGTAGGAGCCAGATTCTCCTTTGAACATGCTGTGTTTCAATATAATATTGTGTTCATTGTAATCATAACAATTAATTCTAATGTGTTATTTGTATACATAAGTCATGACAATTTTATATGAAGTCCCAAGCGTCTAGGCAATTTCATATAAAAGAAAGTGTGTATTTGTAGATTTTTTTTAACATAACAATACAAACATTGAGCAATCTGTTATGCAGTTTTATATCTACCTACCAACTTTTCTAATAATGTTTATAGACGTTCGTTGCTAGTCAGCATTGAAGCGTAACGAAATGATTTTACACACATATTTATAAGTACTAATAGTTCCAGTAACAACACACTTGATGAATAGGGCGAATGACGTTGAATGCAGTTACAAATTTTGTTATTTGTTGTCGAAAACATTTATTAAAAGTTTACCCAATATATTACATTTTAAGTTAATTACATAAAGAAGTTTTTTACCTGTTAAACTGATGACAACGACGCCAGGTATAATAAATACAGAGTTAGAAAATGCGTGTTCCAAAGGCCCGTCCTGACCGCCGCTTAAATCCACCATTTTCGAATAATACTGAGATATTTCCTCCAAATACTGATACGGCACGGTAATTTAATACTTTGAGATCACAAGGAAAGCATAATCTTCACATAAAGGTTTTTCTTATGAGAAAAATCTCGGAAAATCTGTAACTCGAAAGTTCGGCTGAACGATTATTGAATGACAGGTGTAGTGATGTAACTAATATGTACTGAACGCTACGATGCTTTCGGTTTTTCAAATCGATATCGGTTTTTAATAATTTCTGAGTTTTGAAAAAAAGGTATTTTGAAAATCGATCAAATATTCATGTTTGCGTATTTGAAAATTAATTATGGTAATAATAATGAATAATTCAGTCACCAAAATGTAACCTCACTTGAGTTATTAGTGGGGCGGATCTTCCAGCGTTTGAGACGCCGTCCACTACCTTTATGCTACTCAACGTATGCTATTCAACCAAAATGTTTGTTAATTAACAATATTTTTCGACTGTCGAAGGAGGAAGGAAAATTAATTCTATTTAAAATTGGATTCACAGTTTAGATAGGTAGACTATTTATAGTGTTAGTTAAATAACGGACAAAAAAATATAAACATAAATTTTATTATTAAAAATACACAATATGTATATCTTTTGGCCTTAAAGTTACATTAGTGTACACAATACTTATAATTAACATCCACTAACGAACAATGCGATACAACAGTTTATTAAGGGCGTTTTATATACAACTATTCATAAAATTATTTGTATATATCAGAGTAAAATAGTTACATAATTCTACAAAATTCATGGAATGTTGACCCTTATAAGCTACAATGTCATCCGTACACTAATAAAAAATGTATATAAATGACCTTAAATAATTAAAATTGTTTATTTACATCTGGTTTACATAAGATGTTTTTATTATTCTCTCGATTAAATTCAGTCAGTTTGGACGTTGTTTTTTTATAAACATTTATTTTGAAGTCCCTCAACTTTGAAAAGAATTATCACAGAATAGTTTGAGGCGATCTTCAATATTCCCGTCGATAATAAACTAATTTTGCAGCGTAAAGCTGATATCCTACCAAAATTATTTTTTTGGATAAAATAAATATTGGTGAAATCACATTGATGACGATTTTACTAAAAATAACATTCCACACAGTCATATCTTAGTGAGTTATTTATAACCGCATGTTAGGCACTTTTGGAATGACATTGAGCGTAGACATCTCGTTCAATCTAAAATATATCACCAAATTTTAAACCTAACATATTTTTAATTAGTAATGTCTGCCATTACTTGATTTTTGAGATTCATTAAGAAATATATGAATGATTTTATAGGAATTTAATACTAAGATATATTTAGCCAATTACAATATTTTAAATATGTTTGTAAACCAACGACATGGCAATACATACTTATTACAAAAATAATATGTATAACTCTTTGAAATATCGCTTCAATTTATACAACGCTTAAAATATTTTTTAGGTTTTATAGTGATAATTTTGCATTCCTTAAATATAAGTTGTATAAATTAAAGCGAATATGATTTTATTATCTATAATTTCATCTATTTTATTTATTCTTTAGCAGCTGTTTATTTAATTCTTCTTCAGGGGGTCGAGATTGTCTATTGAAAAATCATCGTTTCCAAAGGTGATACCTCTGCTGAAGCCATCCTGTAATAAAATAATAATTTAATATTAAAATAATACATACTTTATATAGGTTAAGTAGTTACCTATCCTTTATTGGCTTTCATAACAAAATCTAAAATTGTATGATTTGCTTTGATTGCAAATTAAGTACAATAAATTCGTTTAAATTTGAATAAATGGCAATATATTAAAACTATCACATAGGTACTAATATTTTTAGAACTACCACTCACCATTTATCAAGCTGTAGAAAATAAACCATGCTCAATATAATATGTACAAAACAAAAACATATCTACATTTTAAATTATTCCTAAATTCAATTTACCTTCATTTCCGAAATAGTCTTATCCAAAAAGCCATTAAAACTGCTATCCAACTCGACAGTTTGCTTCTCACTCAAATTTCCAAAGCCGTTGAACGAATTTCCGAAGCCGTTTGCGAATATATTGTTGTTCTTCTGCGTATCGAACGGATCGTAGCCGCTCAATCCATTCGTGAATGAGGTGTTAGTGTTGTTGAAAACCGATGTGTGCAGATTAAAATCGGAAATATCATAGTTCGGTTTGACTGTTGTTTGAGTGGCAAATGGCGATTGAATGGCTGGTGGCGTTTGGACTTGAGTAGGGACAGAGAAGGGTGTTGAGCCGAATAGGTCACTTCCGTTTAGGACCGGTGGAGGGTTCTGCGGCTGCTGTGGGGTGTTCTGACGTCTTGACGCTTTTGGGGGTGGAGCAACTGGAATCAAACAAATTATACTTAGTTAAGCCTACTTTTCTTTTAAAGATCTTAGTGGCAAAACAATAGGTACATATTTCGTCTCTGAGTATACTTATTGAACTTGTTTTAAGATATCAGACTAACTATATAGGTATTAATATGATAGAGACATTGTCTCATTACTTACGTGTAGGTGGAGTGGCTGTGACGGTCTGTTCCACAGGTGCATAGCGAGGCGTCGGTGCTTCTGACTCGAACGCGCGGGGATCAAAGTCTGAAATGCAAGGAATTCATATTGAACACCATTTAAAAATAAATATTAATAACGGGCTGAAGTTAATGAAAAGCATCTTTTTTATTACTATACTTATATAATATATTATAATTCTTACCGCTATCTGAGTCGGAGTTGAGTAATAAGCCTTCTAGCTTGGTGCCTACTATGGGGTTCTTGTTTGATGACATATCGCCCAGGAGCTTGCTGAAATCATAATAATTACTATAAATTTATATATATACGTTGCTACATCCGAATGTTATTACGTATTCTTATATCTCTACAACTAGTAGGTATATAATTTTTATAATATTTATTTGTCATTTTAGCACGTTACAAAAAACGGACTAAACGATCCTGTTGATTATGGATGTGTTACGAGAAACCGGTAAAATACCGGTTTACTCACCCAGTACTGAAGTTCTGTTTTCCATTGTGTTGCGGCGGCGGCGTCGACAGCAGCAAGTTGTTGTCATTGCTAGAGTTAAACGTGTCTGTGGACGAGTTGTGAGACAGCGCATCTTGTCCTGGAAATAATATAATCACTTTATTTATAACTAGTGTTAATTTGGTATATTAAAGTAAACACATTTTTTAAATGGGTTTTATTATTTTGAATATAGCCATGTTCTAAGACAAATAAAATAAATCGTTCCAAAAAGGTTGCATAAGATTTTGACAATGCTGGCCGGTTATAATCTATGTAAATATACGGAGCCATCTTCATTTAAATTGAACGATGTTCAAATTTAAATGAATTATTCTACTATTTATTTTGATTATTGAAGACAAAAGAGTTTGCATTCATATTCAAATATGACGAATCGTAATTTTAGTAAAGGATATGAGTTTTTTTTAAAAAAAATCAGGCCTTACCATGGCCATTTCCGATATCGGGTGTCTTGTTTCCGTTCATGGCACTGAACCCGTTGGCGAGGGTGAGGGACGCGATCTGCTTTTCAAGGTCCATGGGCGCTTTGAACTCCGCTATGTCGGAGAGGCCGCTGCGAGCGAGGTACGCTGATAAGTCATCTTTGTACGTTATTTTTGACAATTCCTGAAAATATTTCCAATTAATAATCAGATCGACATTTATACAATCGGCACACTACGCAATGTCAATTTACTAAAATAGTAGAAAGTATCTTCCAATGGCAACACCTGCCACAGATATCGTAATGTAGCTATATTTTTAACTTTAGTTAATATTCTTGAACTATACAAATATGTTAATAACTTACTCAGTTTTTCATAGATTTTTTTAGATAGGTGTACTGAAAAAGTCACCTACCTGTAAACGATTTTTGTACGCGTTCATCTGGAGCTCTAACTTCTTGTTTTGTAGAGATAACTTCTGCATCTCAATGTATTTGCCATTATCGTTCAAGAACCGCCTAGAAATGAAAGAGAAAGTATTAGCCACAAACGACCAAAATAAAAATATTGTTTCCTATAGACTCGAATAAGAAACAATAAGTTGTTAGAATTTAATTTAGTGTAGGGTAGGTAGTCGAGTTCATTAATGTACAATACACCTTCGACCCTTAAGTCCAGGAACTAAGGTGTAAAATGTATAGGTGCCTACATTTGAAATGAACTCTACTGCCCTACTAAAATTAAGCGGTGCTAACCTGTAGGCCAAATCGAACGCCTGACCAATGGTAAGAGTAATTTCTGACGCCAATTTAGTAGAAATGAACACGAAGCACTCGTGTTTCTCGACACTGCCCACATCGTGGCCGTTTGTGACGCCCTCGACGGTGCTGCTGCCTTTAGCGATGAATGAGAAGTATTTCTTGGCTCCTTTGTCATCCGCACAATAAGATATCCGGTGTAACGGGAACTGGTACATAATGTTATTTGACCGGGGCTCCTGAAAATTAATAAATTTAGATTTTAATAAACAGAGTTTACTAAAATCCTTACTACCTACCACTTCTATGTAAGCAGTAATCTTTTGTATCTCTGCTCTAATCTTGACTAAACACAAATATAGTACATACGATGATACATAGATAGATACACTACGAACTAGAAGCAAATATTGAAATAAGACTTTGAAACCTCTACTTTAAAATATCCGATTCATAACAAATACCATAAAATATATGGATAGGAGAAATAGCGAATTTCACTGACATATTGCCTTGATATGGAGTCATAAATTGTAGGCAATTTCCAATCCAGTCGGTAATCTTAACAAACTTTTGTTCGTTAAACTGTATATACCGGTTTCTAATACCCTAGTGTCCACTTAAAGAAAGTAGACAGCACCCACCATATTTAGCAATCATTTCTAAGGGGCGGTCTTGGTCGCTTCCGTGCTTTCGACACGTCACGGCGCGTGCGCAGGTCACAAAATGGCGGCTCTCTATTGTAAATAGTGTTTGTTGTGTCTAGATCCGGTTTGATAAGTAGATAATATTACTATGAAACCTAGATATGCAAAATATAATCGAGTTTTGCAAAATGGGCTACAGAATTTATTGTCGTTTGAGTTCACGTCTTTACTATTAATGAACCAGTTATTATTTTAATAGCTGGTTCATTAATATTTTGTATAAGAAAGTAAGCTCAGGCATTAATGACAATTTTCTGAATTAGTTTTAGTTCCTATTTTAATGCCGGCTGATTATATATTTCCTGTTTGTAGTAATAGTGCAGTCATTGAAGCGAAAAATACGGCCTTACCTCCGAATTTTTTTACTGTGAACCGATTTGCATGAAATTTTTGGAATTAGGCACATCTTATCCTTCACTTCAAAAGTGAAAATGATCTGAACTCCCCCTATTATTTTTAAGGGGTGTAAACAACCCCTTAATGGAAAAATTGTAATTGAGCCATTTTATCGCTAGAAAACATGTCTAATAGTAAGTGGTAAAATGGTAAAGTATTTTCTAACATAATTACCTCATATTAAAATTATTTTCAACCCCTTGAAAATCTTACAACCCCCAAATTGAAAAAATCTGAAAAAAATACTTTGGTATGACATAAAAAGATGTAAGTATAGAGTAAGTAATATTTTATATTCTCTATAATAATTATTAAATTTTTAACCCCCTTTCAACCCTTGAATACTACCCCTTGATATTTTTTTTTTGATAAAATGAAAAGGATTTAAATATTATTCCACACTCTCGCAAACGATTATCATGTTCTTAAGCTTTTCTACCCTTTAAACTAACCTAACCTAACTTAAAAAAAAAACCTAACCTAACTTTTTTTTTTTTTTTTAGTGGGGAAATCCTCATTGATACCTTATGCCCTGGGGAAGGCAAAAGGTTTGCCAAACTCATACTGGCTCGCGGAAACCTAACCTAACCTATGTCTTAAATGTTTTACATTTCCGATTGCGATTTTAGGAATTACATACATTTCCTAGGAATTGTATACAATGACGGATTATATACATTTCCGTTAACATATACACATTACAATAGTTGTGGGTCTATATTATACTGCGTACCTTCACATTGCTCCAATTATTCACACTCCGAAATTTTCAGTTACTAAGTAGAATAAAATATGATATGTTTTTGGACCATAGCTCCTTTATTTTTCACGCTATCACAATTTATAAAAAATCATTGTAAAGGTAATTAAAGAGAGCTACAACATCCTGTATTGCAATATATAGTAAAAAACCTTTTTCTAAAACGGGGAAGGGTTAAAGGGCTTAAGAGAAGCAGTGATTGCGCTGCCACGCGCTCTTTAAACAATCACATTTCCGTCAATTTTTGTTTGTCAGAAAAAACAAAAAAACCAAATTGTTTGTCAGAAAAATACCTACAAATTTTATTCATACACTTTTATTCTTATCTGTCGTCATTCTTGAAATATTATGAAATAAACGTGGGATTTTTAAAAATTTGAAATTTTGTTTTTTTAGTTAATCGTGAGGTTTTTGAAAAATATGTGTCCTGAAGCAGCCAAACTGATACTATCTATCAAACTCTTCATAATGAAGTTAATTCTAGGCGGAATACGATTAATTTTAATTATGGTGGAAATGGCACTTATGAAACCCATTGATTTTAAAGAAAAAACATTAGTTGTTCCCCTTATTTGCAATACAGCTCTCTTATTTTACGTGCAAAAGACTTTTAATAGTGCTCATTTTAAAGCTTATTTCAAGCACTACAAAACCCTTTTGTATTAGAATGCATAAAATGTATCTGCTCGCCGCTAGATGGCATTGACCACATCGATTAAATTTCAGGCAACATAAAAAACGGCTTTGATCTTTAATTTATAGCTTAATATTGCACTTAGAATACTGCATAAAAAACCAAATTGTTCATTGTTTTGCCTGCTACAATTTTGTTCTTTATAAAATTTTCGATAAAACGTATATTTTTGGAGATTTTTGCAAAAAACCGATGAAAAACGTGAAAAAATTGCGAATTTTCAATTGCAAATAACTTGAAAAGTATTGGATTTTTTGAAAAACTTTATAGATAATTTATTCCTTAAAATTAGGCCTTCTATCGATATCCGAGGTTATTTTGAAAAAAAAAATAATTCACCCCCGAGAAGGGGTGGCAATCACCCCCCGGGTGGTAGCGGAGTTCAAATCATTTTCACTTTTGAACTTAAGGGTAAGATGAACCTAATTCCAAAATTGTATGCAAATCGGTTCACAGTAAAAAAATTCGGACCCATAATGCTTCAATGACTCCACTATAAGATTTCCAGCGTTAGCTTAGCCGATCTATAGAAATGCGAGATAAAATGTCTATATATATGTTAATTTTAAACCACTTGGTTCCGCAAAAAGAATAAAAAGAAATGAAACAGTAAAACAATTAATAACCTTTAAAGGTGTATAAGTATTTACGACGGAAAGATGAGATTTTTCAAGTAGGTACCTACCTATATAAAACTTTTTTGTGGGTACGTTAATAGTAATGGGGCTGTAAATACATAGTACCGGTGTTTAATTTAAAATCTGACAGTAAAGTTTGTTCCTTTCTAACCAGTCTGGACTGAAAGAGGTGGTGCAGGCTTTTCTCTAGGCATGAAGACAGCCGCGATACGACAAACAAGTTGAGAAATGATGTGCAAGTTTTATACGTTTTCATTGAATAGTTTGCTAATGATTGGTTACAAACTCGCTAGTAATCACAGGAAGTTATTAATGTAATCGGTGTTACAACGATATTCGCGTATCTAGTTTGTTTTGCTAGTTTTAAATTTCACGTTTATTGGAATAAATACACATTTGATGCAATGTAATTGTTTACAATACATAGACGTACCTATAATTGGTACGGCATATATTATGGTTGTTGAACTCCTAAACAAATGGTTCCTCTTTGCATATATACGTACCTACAACTTTTGAAAAATTTAAGTATGTATTTACAAACGCAAGTGTATACTCATCAACAAAAAAAAAGACATTTTGCAGTTTATTTTAAAGACCCTTAATACTGAATGCTCATTTTTCCACAATAAGTACAAAACCGGTAACTATCCGGTACAATTGTTTGTCACGGCACTATTTAAAGACGTCAAACATAAAAGGCCGTTATTACATAACCCCCCGTAAAAAGTGAAAATAGTGGCCATATTTGAACTCGTGCGTGGAACAAATAATAAAACTATTATTCAATAGCTTATACGATGTTAACTAATTCAGTTACGTATGTTGGGAACTTCATACTTGTGGAATTTACTTGAGAACTGCAACTTCCTATAATAGTTTATCGTTTACAATAATATGTTCTGGGAACTAATTGAATCGGCATTTTGCAGTATGCGTAGGTACTTGAGGAAATAATAATTATGAACTTTATATATCTAACTATTAAAATAAAAAAAACTACACATTAGTAACATGTCCAAAATATTTCAGATGGTAAATAAACGTAGTAAATAATAATTTGAGTGGAAGATTACGGAACCATAATGTAAATTAATAAATTGGTAGTAGGTGAGCAACTTACCTGTATGGCAACACCGTCCACAGATATTGTAATTTCTACTTTTTTACATTTAGCGCCTTCTTTTGATTCCGACTTTTTCAATTGCTGTGTGAATTGTAGTTTTTTTATCGCTTCTTTAACTACTTCGATTCCTTTAGGTTGTTCAACCTGTGTACAGCCGAGAAACTGAAAACATAATAATAACACATTTTATTTATATTATTCTAATAACTAATATAAATAATTATATTAGCTATTATGGAAAACACCTTTGTACAATCAAACGGATCCCTACAAAAATGCACAAAACAATGGGTTATTAAAATTCTTAGATAATTAAGTTTTATAATTGCATTCTAAATTAGCATACAAATGAAAAATGAGGTCAATTTGGGGTCGTGTGAATAGGCGTGATACATGGCGATAAGTAGGTACCTTATCCCATTTTATAAATAACCTAAACTACGATTGCTGATTCGATTTAAAATTATCTCTTTCTACTTGTCTTTTTATAACCTTAAAGATGGTAACATTTTCTACTGACTGTGTGTTGTCTATGATTTAAGATTTCTGCCACTAAGATAAAATATTAAAACTCATCGGTTGAATGAACAATGTAAATAAACTCTAGAAGAATATTTCCTTAGTCAATGAACGGGCGAATAACCCGTTAATGTTAATTGATAATAGCTACAATCAATTCAATTATATTATTAATAACTTTGTCAATCAATACGGGATACGCCCCCAGTGGAAATCGAGCCGACACGTGGGGAGATAATTATTTATTGTGTATTTCATATTCTGCGTACTTATTTATAAAAACTACGTCTTACTATAGAGCCAATGAATACTAAACCAGCCAGTGAAATGTATGGCACAAGATTAAATTTGGGTTACACAAATTACACACAACATCGTGTCATTTTTCACTGAGCAAGACAGATTTTCCCGCGCATCGTTATTTGTCCACAAATCAGCTAAAACATATAAATCATCTTCACTAAGTCACTTAAATATAGGTTAGTAGTTAAGTAATTTAGTCAAGTAGATTAGTAGATCCATGACAGATTCAAAAATTTAATAGTCAGGTTATTTAATTTCAGACACGTTTATGTTTAGTCACTAAATTACCCGTCTAGTGTCTATTTACTAAACTGAAAATTTTAATTAAGTAGGTAGTATGGATTTAGATAATACTCCTACCACACACTCATGCAGAGGCGACAAACAGAGGCAGAAATCGTCATGCTACACAACTTTTTTATCGTTTTTTTTGGCACGAATTAAGGAGCCGCAAGGCGAAACGTAGCGATGCAGTACGCGAGTAAGAGTGTGGCCAGAGATAACAGGAGCATAGTGTGGATAAGACTTAAACAACTCACCTTAACTAAGAGTGTGGCCGGAGATGGCTAGAGCATTGTGTGGATAAGACTTAAACAACTCACCTTAACTAAATAAGCGACGTGTCCTTTAACGAGTGCGTCGGGGGCGTGAATCCAGTTCCTTCCGTTAGGAGCGCCATTGCTCTTGCCCTTCCCCTGCCAAAACAGCAGGGTTGACATCCTGCAACAACGAGATAACGACTTTAATACATTGACATAAAGTAGGTACCTATTTACCAAGTGTCATAGAAATTTGTTAAGTTCATGAACCCACTGGCCAATCGATTTTTACTATGTGTGATGTAATTACAAATTGTATTTTGAACAAAGTTACCTACTTCCTTTACGTTTGTCTAGATGACAATGTAAAGAAAAAAATGTTAACCAATCGGCATATAATTATAATAATATCCTTAGCATAAAACATAAAAATATTGCATATGAGCAAAAAGTCTATCCAGAATTAACATTGGAACTACATAAACGTAAATAAGATTTAAAATTTAAATTGTATTAATCCTAAGTATGTACGTAATGTTTACTCAATTATATTATTGATTTATAATTATTGGATGTTCCTCATGTAATACGTGTGTATTATACACGTGGAAAATACGGAATTAATTAATAAGGAGAAGTCGCCTAATCGGTGCTAATTTGCAGAAAATACCGACTACCTACTTAATTGCAGTATTAATAATTTAAATTATAAAATAATGTTTCTTGACGATTTATCTACAATAGACATGACGAATTTTTTTTCTCAGATTATTACATTATTGAACCCATATTTTTTCCTTAAACAAAAAAAAAAATGACTAAGATACACGCTTCTAAAGTTCGGCATTTATCTATACCTTAACGTCATAAGCCTCCATATCATTGACCACTTTTATTTACATAGATGGATTTGTAAGTAGTTCTCGCACAGTGAGTAGGTATTTTAATCCGTACCTAAGTATGAAACGAATTTCAAGTGACGGCAAAACCAAGTGACATAGCCCATCTGTTTAAACTGTGTCAAAAAGCCAATTTTTTTAGTACCTATATTATACTTATTGACAAGGATGTAAACTAAGTACTGACTTACTGATTAAAACTTTAAACGACTTGTCTTTAACAAATAATGTATTCCAGTGCCTCGTGTGTTCACACAATGTCAAGAATGCGCATCCACTCCTGCGCAATAAATTGATCATATCTTATTACGCTTTGCGAAACTAGTACTTAACTATGTGTTATTTAACAAACATACTATATTTTATAACGGACATATAGTAGCGTAATACTGGAATATTTACTTAAGTATATGTAGGTATTTAGGTACATATATATAAATGGTTTACTCGTGACTAAGTCACAGTTAAATCACGACACGTAGATAAATTGACACATTCCGCATTTAAAAATTAAAGAAAACAAAAGAACAAAAACAGTAAAATTAGCTCTGAAAAACAAAATCGAGTCCACCTCTGTGTACCACAATTCAGACTAGGTATCTAGTTAGGACCTAGGCATAATCTAATCTAGACAGGAAAAGTCACCGGATCTTACTACTCAACATCCTTGTGCGATCGTGAATTTAACTCACGATGTGTCAATTTTACTTGTTAATAATACATTAATAGGTTTATTATTCGCTTATTTTGCGCCACGATAAGTCAAGGGCATTTATTATAAAATAAAAAAAGACTAGTCAATTGCGAATTGTTTTAATACTTGGGCATGGTACGGCGAGCTATTGTTAAAGACTAGGTAACTAGGTTAGTGAAGTGAAAAACTACGCTTTTTATATTTTTACTGGGCAAACAAATTGTTAGTGCTAAAATCCTCTGGGATTATCTTTAGAATCTCTTGTGCTGCTTCACGATCAATATAATTTAATAATAACAGGTATGTAGTTATGTAGGTACCGACAGACATCGTAATGTAAAATTTTGACAATCATGACAGAAAGAACAAAGAAAATCCAAAAGTGCCCAATTAATCAAATGACAAGGAAACACAGTGCATTAACAAAGAAAAATGTAAATATAACCACTAGTTAATATTAGTATTCATGTAAACGTATGAATCAAGGATTCGACCTTGTCCGTGCGACGAACTTGCTTGTTTGACAACACGCCACGAACATATGGTGGCATTTATTACAGCTAGCTGGAAAACCGAGCAATGTACATAATTATAAACTATATTGTTAAAATAAGTAGGTTGCATTAAAGTGTGACAACGTCAAAAAAAAAATGGCCAGTTATTGTTTATGGAAGTTTTGGCACGACGCCATTTTGTTTTGTATTTACAGTAAAGATATTATTTAGATTTAAATTAATTGTTTCATATTATTAATTAGGTAGGTATTAATTATTGCGACTGAAATTTTAATTTGATCAATCCCTTGAAGATATTTAGTGTAATCCTTTTTTATCCGATACCTACGTCACAAAAAACAACACCCCCAAGTTTTAGGCCTTTTCGATCAGCGGTTGAGACTGTGCATAAATCTTAGAGTTTAGAATGTAGGTAAGTAATTAAAATATTATAACCTACTCCATACAAACAAAAAACTTGAGTTAAGTTTTGTATTTTTATCTAAACAACACTGAATTGCAAAAAATATGATGGATTGTCTATGGAAGAATAAAATTTAACGAGCAAAATTTGGCGCTATTTTTATACCTTAAGCTGTTTTACCTGTTTTTTGTCTAGTTTATGTTTTTGGTTAATTTCTTTGATTTGCGTCATCTTATGGGTCAGTCCGTTCATTTAGGAATCAACAACAAGAAGTTAAATATTTAATGCAGTCTTAGTTTTTAAGTACCTATATGGTATATTTTTAAAATATACCTGGATAATATATTATGATTTTATTAAAATGCATCGTGTTTGATGTGCTTAAAAATATATAAAAAATACACAATATTATTAACCATGTCAAATTTAAGGGAATCTCTTTAATCGTATTTTTAAAAACTATTGTTTTTATTTTGTATTTACATATTTATTTATTTCAGAAATCGATGGTAAGTAGACACACACCACACATTAAGATAAAAATAAAACAAATTCACGGATAAAAAAGGTTATGGTTAGCTTTAGATATTAAGTAAGTACCTACCTAGGTAATATTATTACGTAGGTAGGTACTTACTACATAATAATATAATTAAAGATAGACCAGGTATCGAAAACAAACAATTCAGTATGATAATATAAATTAAAGTTCTTAATAATTTCTGATGCCTTCGCGGTTGTTACACATTGGAATGAAACAACTATTAACGGATTTAACTCGCGTATTTTTATTTTATTTTATTAGCTGACGTTTCGGATTCTTTAAAGTTCTTATTCAAATTAAAGTATTTGATTGATGCCATAAAGCGATTAATAACCATTAGGTACTAAAAATACGGATTAAATATAGGAAAAACATCCTTACAAAATCTGGTCATTGGTTATAAATTATAATGAATGTATAGCCACAGAATATATAATAGTACAAGTACAGAAGGTTCACTGCTTTGATGTTCACAAATGCCGCCTTTTATGTGCCTACATAATTATTATTAGCAAACGGACCGCAAGCGAGCAGCCGACATTGAGCTCTCTGGCGCCGCGCGAAGGTCGACATTATTCCGCACCTTGTCAGACGTTCTGAATAGGGTTGTCAGTGTCAGTACTTTCATTAAATAGGTACCTATTGTACTATCCGATTTATGCTGTTTATAATATTTACTTAGCGGTTGTACTTTTATTTAGTCTATGGTGCGGGACCGAATATTATGTAAGAGTAAGAATAATCTAGGAATCAGTCTAGAAACAAGATGTACTAGGTACCGGCTTCTATAATGCTACTTGTGTTGCATTCTTGTCGGTTATAAATTATCATGTAACTAACTTAAAAATTTTAGTTATGCATATTTAATAATAGGTACAATGACAGTAGATATAAATGAGTAGGTAAGTAATGAATATCTCTTACCTTTCGCTGTCCGTCTGACCTGCCGGAACCGAGAAAAACTGACAGTTACTGTTTTTATTGTTATTCCGACAATTGGCTGCAATGCAGTATTTTTTTGGCAACATTTTGAGCCCGATTCATACGTAAGCGCGCGCGTGCGTCACGGGCCACTGCGTGGCAACCACTGACGATTCGCCCCAAGCATTGGGGCGGCGCCTAGCTCGGCGCCGAAATGGCGCGGCGGCGGAGTGACACCCCCCTGGTATAGCCTACCTACTGTTATAGTGTCAACTTTTTGGTCTATAATTGGCTTTATAATAGTATAGCGTCAATTTACCTACGTATAAGTCTGGATTAAAAAAAAAACTAGGTACATAAAAGTCTATAAGCTTTTTTGCCATAGACAATTTTTTCTTAGTCTTCGAATTTGTCGTCTCGTATCTGGTCTATACCCGTTTATTGCAGTTAAATACGGACTCTATCTAAACAAATTAAAGTGTATTTTCGCCTGCCGGGGTTTCCGTGTTGTTGCCTTGTGTCATTTTGAAAGGAATTTACCATGGACGAGATAAAGTTTATTTTTGCTTGCACATTTAAGTGTGATATAGCGTTTTAAGATTGGTATTAAGCGTTCAGTTCCGTACATGTTACGGGCTGTTACGACGCACACAGACGTAACGTGTATAGCCTATGTGCGAGTAATAGGGATGGGAGGACGTATCGATATTGTGTAATAAATAAATAATTAAGTAGGTTAAGTAAGATTATTAAAATAAATGGTATTACGTGACTAGGTTTGATGGTTTACGTTTGTGTTAATAAGTAGTCATTTACTTATTTTTGTGTTTTAAAATACTATCTGTCTTTTTGCCTATAGAACATTTAAAACATAAAGGTAGGCCTGTCCATTGATTTATTAAATAACATTCTCATAATGAATATTCAATCAATACATAGTATAAAACAAAGTCGCTTTCGCTGTATGTCCGTATGTATGCTTAGATCTTTAAAACTACGCAACGGATTTTGATGCGGTTTTTTTTAATAGATAGAGTGATTCTTAAGGAAGGTTTATAGCCCCCGTGTGAAGCCGGGGCGGGTCGCTAGTGTAATATAAAATAACAAAACAACATACCTCACTCTACAGGCTTAAATAATATTTATATCAAACTATCAACATAATTTGTTAAATATACCTACATACCTATTGACTTACCTAAACAAGAAGTGATAGCATCATTGACTTCAGTTCATTATCAATTTAAATTATGTAAAAAAACATTTAAATATTTATGATACCTACACCTATAGGTATTTGGGATTTACCGTGTTTACAATCAAAGTTCGCAGAATTAACTTACCTACTCGAAAATGTCAGAAAAACATCACTAAACAAAAATATAAATTAGATAGTTAATAATTATATACCTATATTGCAGTATTTCTTACTTAATATAACTATGTTAAAGTTACTGGCATCAGAAAAAGGGGGGTAGAAAAAAGTTCAACAGCGTAGAGACATATCGATAAGAACACATTACTACCCGTACTTGCATAACGCGACAATACATACAAACACACACGTGCACTTTATTTACAAAGAGGTATCCTTTGATATTAACAGGAAAAACTGGAGATAAGCAGTTATTTATAAATGGGATGGGATCAGACGGGACTCTATTCGGTCTAGGAATTAGCATAGATAGAATATACAATATACATTATGTTTAATATTGTCTTGCCCATACTGTTTAACTAGGTACCCACTTACAGTATCGGATGCGATCATAACAGTATGGAAGTTGTTAAATGAATTTGATGAAAGTAGGAAAAACTATAACGGATTTAACTCGCGTAAGTAGGGTTATTTTGAGGGCAGATGTCACTGTTGAACTCAAGTATTTTTACACGAGTCCTGGATGTCTCATATGTTGTGGCGGCAAATATGTTTTTATGTAGGTATGTTTGTCCGTTGTCTAGTACAAGCTTAGTTTGGGTTTAAATCTATAACTATACTAATAATATAATAAAGAGAAAAATTTTGTTTGTTTGTTTGGATTGAATACGCTCCTAAACCGATTTGAAAAATTCTTTCACTGTTGGAAAGCTACACTATTTCCGTGTGACATAGGCTATAAAAAATAAAAGGGATCCAGGCGAAGCCGGGATGGGCCGCTAGTCTAGTACAAGTTTAGTTTGGGGTTAAATCAATTGGTATTTCCAAGGAAAGAAGTATTGTATAAAAAGGGGAAAGCTCTTATGTAGTTAGTAATAAATTTTATTAATGTGTGAATATGATAAGTTAAATTTATTTAAACTGAAATTGAACGTCCTTTTATAACTAGGTCATAAGAATTGAGGCCAAATTCCCTATACTTGTTCAATCTAGATTCAACAGAGCACTAGGTCAAAATATAATGGCTACCTTTGTAGTCCTTTAGGCTTGACATTGATTTATATTTATGATCGAGATGAACTGGTTTGGATCTTTGTTGTCATTTAAAAATCTACTCTATAACCTACTAGCTTCTGCCAACTGAAAACTCCTCCTTTTTTGCAGTCGGTTAAAAAGTAGCCTATGTCCTTTCTCAGGCTCTAGACTTTCTTTGTAGGTACCTAATTTCATTTAAATTGGTCCAGTAGTTTTAGCGTGAAAGCTTAGCAGACAGACAGAGTTACTTTCGCATTTATAATAATATGACATCTGTCAAATGTGACGCAAAATTTGTAAGAATGCTTTGTAAACGATTGGCATTTGTCTAGGGGTCAGTTTAACTTTTTTATGTAGCTTCTACATCACTGAAAGAACATAAATGTCATTTATGTCGCGGTAACAAAAATGTTCTATTATTATTATGACTGAAGTGTTTAAAAACTGTCATCGGATTGTTTTGTCTTTTGAGATCTGAAGTCGTGGAGAATATCTCAAGTGGTATATGTATCTGTAAATATATATAGAAACTTTTAACTAATATATAACTCAGACTTAAAAAGATTTGATTTGCTTGAATAATTATTCAAAATCAACCTCATATTAATGAAGCATCTTAAAGCTATATAATATCACAAAAACATTGTATTTTTCCTCTACACATTCTTGTTACTAGTACAAAAATAAATTTATGAGATACGAGGAAGGAAAAGCAATTAATTTTTTGCGAATGTTTAGTTAAATATTTGCACGCGCAAAAACTGATTTGGGATTTATGATCAACGTAACACTGTCGTTATGCTAAGAACTTGCCTATTTTGATTCCTTATATATCTTTAGCAGTATTTATATAATTATTTAAAATTAAAATACATACCTATGCTTTCACTTTTTTTAAGGTACTTGATGTATTTTATATCGATAAATTAAACGCATCCCTATCATCCGCGTTTTTTGGTAATGTATAGGTATACAAATAAATAAATAAAATCATATGTGTTTAGATTGCTAGAAAACGGCATAGATTAGCTTTTTAATTTCTTGATTTTTATTATTTCGTAAAACACACTGCCTAATTGCAAATGACTAAACCGCGAGTTGGTAAACCACCTTATTACAAGATATATCTTTTCTATATCTTCCCAATGAGATGTAGTTAGGTTTAAAGTTTATTGACTTAGTTATAAATACCTTCTAGAAGATATATACTTAATGCACTTATTTACTTATCCTACAATTAGTTGTATGTACCACTTACTTACAGAGATTTTCAATGATACCATGGTTTTAAATTGAACAAAAGAAATGACAACAATGTAAACATGTGTCAAAACTACTAAACAAACATACGGTGGATTTAATTAAGATGATCTGATAGTAAAGTGGTATACTTACCACTTCTTTCTTACTTACTTTACTGCTTACTCAGTCATTTCAAATAGACCCTTATAATTATTATAAGATGGCGTAATTTCAGGTGTGCGTTATTGACTATATATTATATAATTTATTACAAGTTTCAAGCCTTTGTATTGGATTAGTCACACGCAAAACAAGTCTATCTTAGGTCATATCTATATTAGTTTTAGGTCTGAGTCAGAATGGATTGCAAAGAGACAAAATATGAGAACCATTCATATGCAAATGGATAAGCTTAGCCTATTTTATTTTAATAATAAATATTATACCTGCTGGTCTAGTAGTTAGAGCCCCGGACTACGAAACTACAGGTTATTTTATTTTTATTTTATTTTATTCAGCAGGTACAATAACATTTTATAAACATAGAAAAAGATTAGTTAACACTTGGGCTTATAAGATATATTAGTTTACAACACAATTACAATTGTACACGACATTTTTAAAAGCAACTTTCAGTCGAGGTAAATGATCTTAAGAAATAATATTATTATTATGGGTGCGATTCCTGCTAAGGGCAAATGTCAGTGTGATTATCAATGGCATCTGTATCCGAGTCTTGGATGTCTATGTATTTATGTATGTTTATCCGTTGTCTAGAACCTATACAAGCTTTGCTTAGTTTGGGACTAGATTAATTGTTGTGAATTGTCGAAAGTTATTTATTTAGGTAACTTTGTGTTCCAGCAGGATTCGAACACGCAACCTCGAGCTTCTCTGACCACGAGGCCAATACACTGTCATTACGTAAAAGCTACTTAGAATTCTTAAAATAATCTGCCATAATGCTGTATTATAATGTTTCCCACGGCAAAATGCAACGTGCTGCAATTTTGTACCGGCTAAATTAAACAATGAATATTCTCATTATATACTGCGAGAGATCTTATGCAGCATCAAACAAGCTACTTCAATGCAGAAAGAAGAAAAATCTTGAGTCCTAAATATTAAGGGACGCATGCTCTTACTACCCTTGTACTGACTAATATTTTTTGTAGACTCATCACTACATAGTATAAAACAAAGTCGCTATTTCTGTCCCTATATCCCTATGTACGCTTAAATCTTTGAATCTACGTAACGGATTTTGGTGCGGTATCTATACTAATATTATAAAGCTGAAGAGTTTGTTTGTTTGTTTGAACGCGCTAATCTCAGGAACTACTGGTTCGAATTCAAAATTCTTTTTTTGTTGGATAGACCATTTATCGAGGAAGGCTTTAGGCTATATAACATCACGCTATGACCAATAGGAGCGAAGAAATAGTGGAAAATGTGTAAAAAACGGGGAAAATATGAAGCCTTATGAAGAATTACTATTCATTAAGTGACAGTTAGAAGACTTTGACAGATCTTTGACGAAACAATCGGACGGGCAGGACGACGTCTGCCGGGGCCGAGATTTTTTAATAAATAAAGTGATTCAAGAGTGTGAAGACGGGACAGGTTACTGGTATTATATATTTAGCTACATACAAGCGAAGATAAACTCCCTTCCTTACAAATGAGTCAGCTGTTATATTGCGATGTATCTGCGCAGATCTCAAAACTAAGTCAAATGCGTGTGCGCACGGTTTCTAAATATGGAGTAAAATGAAATTTCGCCTCGTCCAACCAGTTCGAGGTTATTTTTAGACGCAAGGTAGACTGACACATTTTTTTTAATACTTACTTAACTTACAATTTTTTTTCTATACTAATATTATAAAGAGGAAAGGTTTGTTTGTTTGTTTGGATTGAATAGGCTCCAGAACGGCTGGACCAATTTCAAAAATTATTTCACTGTTGGGAAGCTACACTATTCCCGAGTGACATAGGCTATAAAAAAAGATGATCCGTGCGAAGCCGGGGCGGACAGCTAGTTTTATTATAAATTGGCATTATAAGGTTTTCGCCATAAGGCTCAAATCGACAGTTTTTCTACAATTAAAAAAACACTTTACTGTAAGTATGTGAAAAACTTTTTGTATAAAGAGAAGGCTAATAATAAGTTTCGTTTCTCTGCAACATTATCGTAGTATAATACAAAGACTTTCTTGGCATGAACCTACGACAAATGCTGGGAAAATAGCAAACTAGTTATTAACTATAAACTATACTAATATATATAGACGTATATAGGTAAATGGTAAATAAACATAGTTACTATGTCAACATTGCAGTAAATAGAATTAGCATAATATCTACAAACATTGTCTAGTGACACGTACCTACGTAAGCATTTAACGGTGTTCACGTGGGCTACGCGTTAGGACCTCATTTTTATATATTTCACAGTATAATGTACTTGTTATTTAAGAGTTGTTACGTTATCGAAGGTTAAATACCGGTTTTACATACATCCGACAAGAAGAGCCGCCGTTGACCTCAACTCATATGCACTATACTGAAGGTTGGCTGATTATTGACTACGCGTCATATAGGCGCGGTTTAAAAAAAAAAGGGGGTGACTATGGCAGGTTTCATTCTCACCAAAAATCATAAAGAATCATAGCATAATAATTTCTGATGCCTTCGCGGTTATTATACATTGGAATTAAACAACTTCAACGGATTAAACTCGCGTATTTTATTTTTATTGGCTGACGTTTCTGACCTTTACAGATTCCATAATCGTAGCACGACTGAGATCATAGCATCTTTACGAAATTTATCAGATGCATGCAGTTCTGATCTTCGCTCTTGAGCAAACTGCGCGATTTGAGAATAGCGAACGTGAATTGGTCCAACAAGGCGTCCTGGTGCAGATTGCTGGTAACCGATGGATGAGAGAGGCACGTGACCGGTCGATGTGGTCATCATTGGGGGAGACCTATGTCCAGCAGTGGATGTCTTTCGGTTGATGTGGTGATGTTGAACGTGAATTGTCATAAGAGAACAAGAACTGACAACGTGTCTTTTAGCTTGCGTCAATTCCATACAATTTGATTATTTTCGTTTATCGTTACCGAAAAACTGCACATGTAGACGTCATAGTCACTCCATAGGTCATCGGTAGGTAATTTTATTTAAATTATTCGACTATATGTTAATTCCAACGTACCTACTTAAATGAGTTTCGCAAATTTAAATATGTACCTATACGTATGCATATTTTGTTTGAAATTAAACATTTTTTGTTTACAGTTGTTGTGTGCATTTAATTGCATAATGTACATATTCATTAACCATAATGTATTTAAATTTCTATAATTTTAATAAGCTTAATAACTTAACGCAGCCAGTTTTTGTCTAAGTACAGTACCTAACTAGTTTCCAAGCTCAGAGTGAAAGTTAGCTTAGTAACTAGGTTTCCCTCGGTTACCTAGAATATGTATAATTTCTTTCTCATTCTTTCAACTAAATTATATATTATATATCTACGCCTTTCAAACTATATCCGGACAATCATGCGAAAAGCGATTTGAAACTGTGCCACTGTGTCTAGAGATGGGCGACTGAGTCGGGTATGTACCTACGGAGTACCCACTTTTCCTACCCAGTGGGTACTTATTTCTAAACTAGCTTCTGCCCGCGACTTCGTCCGCGTGAAACTCCTCCTTTTTTGCAGTCGGTTAAAAAGTAGCCTATGTCCTTTCCTAGTCTCCAGACTTTCTTTGTACCAAATTTCATTTAAATCGGTCCAGTAGTTTTAGCGTGAAAGCGTAACAGACAGACAGACAGACAGACAGAGTTACTATCGCATTTATAATATTAGTAAGGATTAGAAGTCGAGTAAATACCCAATAAGTACCCATTTTTCTCTACCCAGTGGGTACCGTACCGTATAGAAAATACTTACCTACTTATATTAGAATAGATACAGCAGTAGTAAATCTTTTTATGTTTAGTCAAATATCCACTCTAAGAAACAAAACAGACTTACATCTGATAGACCAAATAAAATAAGAAAGCTTTCTAATATATTTTCTTTTTTGGTATTCTATTGTAATATGGGCGCCTGGTAAGTACCCTTTTCACCTATAAAAGGCGCCCATATTGGCTGAGTATTGTAACGACACAATTCGAAATATGTTGTTAGTCAATTAAAGATTCTAAGTCGTTACTATAAAATTGGAATTTGCGTTTTCACGTTTCGAGGTTTCTAGCAAGGTACGGGTTAAAGATAGTAGAGATAAGAAGAGGCAACGGAAGTAACAGCTAAATGAGGGTATACAGGTAAAGAGTTCATTGTCCTGCTATTAAAAGCTTATTCATGACCGATTTATTTATCACATTAATTTTCCTGTCGCAATATAAGACATTATATAATATAACTTGTATAAAATATGATAACCACAACGCAACATCTGATACATTGTTGTGATTGTCTACACATTGAAATAGGTACAACAGATATATTAACCACGTAGATAAGTAGAGAAGAGCGGTCGCCGAGCACAGCGAAAAACGGACGTTGCCCTCTTTCTATTTGTCTCTGTCGCACGCGCGTAGATGGCGTGGTTTACATTCTTTGTCCCCGGCGATCAAGGTTACGAGTGCGAGCTAACTATAATATACTTAATGTAAGATTATACTTAACTAGTGGTCCCGGCAGACTTCGTCCCGCCCGGCAATGTCGATTTGACAGTTGTCATTGTTGCGTTTTGTTATAATATTTTTAACAAATCAGCTTAATATTTTTTCTTTTTTTTTTCACTGGAACGTGATAAAAAGTATCCTATGTCCTTCTCCTGGCTCTGAGCTACATCCCCAGCAATTTTCAGCCAAATCGGTTCAGCCGTTCTCGAGTTATAAACGGTGTAACTAACACGACTTTCTTTTATATATATATAGATTATCTAGATAAACACACTCTCACTTAACAAACAAATTCAAATGTATTAATTAGAAGCACAATATAATTAAAATTCTACCAATTAACAGAACATAAGCACTCCATTTACAATTCCACACACATACATACGAATGTATGTAAACATCTAATTTTAAATGAACGCGTCTGCGGTCGGTTGCGAAATCTTTAGTGGGTCATTTGGATACGTTGAGAAATGGACTGTGGGTTAATTGCACAGAGTTTAAAGTACAATGTTTCATGTGGTGGCATCCCGTGTGGCTGTCATCGTCATCGGAGTAGTCTTTAAAAAAATCTCACCTAATACTAACATCTATACTAATATTATAAAGCTGAAAAGTTTGTTTGTATGTTTGTTTGAACGCACTAATCTCAGGAACTACTGGTTCGAACTCAAAAAATCTTTTTTTGTTGGATAGACCATTTATCGAGGAAGGCTTTAGGCTATATATCATCACGCTGCGACCAATAGGAGCGAAGAAACAGTGGAAAATGTGTAAAAAACGGGGAAAATATGAAGCCTTATGAAGATTTACTATTCCACTTACTAATATTGCAAATGCTATAGTAACTCTGCAAATGAAATTTGGTATAGGGATAATTTGATTCCAAGATATTGCACACATAGATCTAAAAGAAGCTAACTCCAAAACCTGAAGTTTATAGTTATATCTTATTAGATACCTACATAGATTTGTATAAGTACAGAAAAGTCATGCAGTGCACAGGGACATAGGTAATATACATTTAATTAGTTTTTCGCCTTTCCTGAAAATATAACTTTTTTGAGTTAATCCTGTTTAGATATGTGCGATATCCTTATCTAAGCTACCCAAAGTACCTATATTAATATCGCGGGCAGAAGCTAGTTTATATCTTCTGTCTTTAGATTCCCTATGTTCTGAGAATCGCGACCACATAACTGCGATTATTTACCATTGGCTGCGGTCATGTGTTCATTAGTATCAATAACATATTATATTTATACTATATTATATTCTCTCAAGGGGCCCTAGACAAGTGCCCAACGTTCAACGTTAACGTTAAACGTTAGCACCAAAATGTATGGGATTTGACATCCGAGAACGACTGTCACGTACGTCACAAATGTCAAATCCCATACATTTTGGTGCTAACGTTTAACGTTAACGTTGAACGTTGGGCACTTGTCTAGCCCCCAAGGTCTACTTTGGCGATACAGTAACAATCGAACTTTTAAATTCTAGATATCTAGTCATGATTTAAGACTAACTCTTTTAAAAATACAGCTGGCCTTTTTAGTATATTACCGGCGCTGGAGGCAAACGGACAGTTACTTGGAGGAGTTTTGCCTGAATTGGCCTAGTTTTTGGTATTCGAGTGAAGTTGTCAAAAATATGAAAAAGTATGTTTCGGGCCGCGCCGGCGGGGTCGCTTTGTTACGATTGAATTTACAAATAAACAGCGTAAGACAAGATAAGAATGTATAAACAAAATATGTAGTATTAAATACGATCTATCAATCGATAATTCGATTGATATTTTTGGTCCAATACCATTTGTTTTTAATTATAATGATATTTTTGTACAAAGACAAGCGTAGAAAAATTTTAGATTTTGGAGTAGATAAATTCGATGACCTGTCAGTGGTCCCTATGGTGTAATGGTTCAGCACGCCGCCACTAGTAAAGGCATAGGCGTGGGTTCGAATCCCACTGGGGGTCTAAAATTTTTCTACTCTTGTCTTTGTACAAAAATATCATTATAAAATATTATGTAGTAGGGAAATAAATATACATAATAGGTATGTCTAATTATTATGAAAGTTAGAATGTCTCACCGCAAATAAAATGATAGGTAAGTAACATAATCATTTGCGACAGTAACTGCGGTTTATATTTACTAAAAAGATGTTTGTTTTATGATGACAAAGAGAATAAGAAGGTTCATAATTTGTACCTATGTCTGTTATTGGTACGCTGTAACCTATGAAACATAATAATATGAATTAATTTAATTTATATTTATATTTTTGCATTTGATACAAGAGAGGTTAAAGACTTTATGTATAAAGTACTCTATTTAGAGCAATAATAGACAAAAAAAATCCTGAATATAGTTTAAAATAAATGTATATTGTTTTTATACCTACGTCCTTAACTTAAACGCTACAGGTATTTTAATTTTAAATCTTTTAACTATTGCAATGCACGATTGCTTAAATTAACATATTTTACCATTTGACCTCTCGTAAATGATAAAATAAGTACAAATTTCATCTTAGTACATACATTTGGGTCAAATGTAATAATACGCAATATGATACGAGTAAAAATAGCACAATGCTATTTTATCTGTCATTATGGACCGCTCTAATTTCACATGTTGTGCCATATATATATATACATAGTATTATATGTCACGTGCCATATAGGTAATATAAGAAAATGAAGACATATAATAATCTTTACATTCAAGTCTAGAACTCTAGATTTAAAACAAACGAAAGGTCTAGGCCGAAGAAAAGAACTTTACAATAATATAGCTTACCTATACACCAGAATAACATAGACTAGGTATATTATTTTTATAACGCTATTGCGTAAAGTGCTCATCATGCGCAGACCAAGTCGCGGGCAGGAGCTAGAAGTACCTATATATTATACTAGCTGTCCGCCCCAGCTTCGCACGGATCCCTTTTTTTTATGCCACTCGGTAATAGTATAGCTTTCCAACAGTGGAAGAATTTTTCAATTCGGTCCCGTCGTTTCGGAGCCTATTCAATCCTAACAAACAAACCTTTCCTCTTTATAATATTAGTATAGATTATTATTTGACGGCACAATTCTGTGCTAGTGATCTAGTTATTTTATTATCAGCGTGTAATTGAATAATGTGACAGTTTACCCTATCGCGTCTAAGGTGACGATAAGCGACAGGCCGTACCAGGCTCCGTTTCGGCAATTCCTCTAAATCACATAATGGCCGTAATTGGATCAAATATTGGTGCTTGGTGCAACAATTGTTCGACGTGACCCCGTTAGCTTGCGACACGGCCTAGGTGTTATTTTTAACAGGGGTCAGAAGGGATCTAAGATTTGTTGACGAACTGTACATCTAGTGACGCCATTCAGCATTTTAAACCCGAGGAGTATCTCTTTTAAATGATTAGCTATATTATATAAAACAGTTTTAAAACAGGCCGTAGAGGAATGAATTGACAATAAAAATAAATTCAAAATATTTGATCAAAATCTCATGAACTTAGGAAAAAAAACAAACAGAAAATGTAATAATTTCTGATGCCTTCGCGGTTATTACACATTGGAATGAAACAACTGTTAACGGATTTAACTCGCGTATTTTTATTTTATTTTTATTCGCTTTAGCGTTAGACTATTGTCAGCTCAGTCGTGCTACGATTATGGAAACTGTAAAGAATCCGAAACGTCAGCTAATAAAAATAAAATAAAAATACGCGAGTTAAATCCGTTAACAGTTGTTTCATTCCAAACAGAAAATGTTTAAGATACTTAATTACTTAAAAAGTTTTTTTTTCTTCTTTTATTTACTTGTTGCGCTTTCTTAGACGCATGTGTCATCGAACAATAAGTCCGAATATGCATTCTTCAATCTCACATAATATATAAAACGAATAACTAGGTAGGTAGGTACTTTATTTAATAGTTAACTCTGATAAATATTTACAGCTTGTCCTATACATAAATGAATATAGAATATCAACAACAGCATTCAAAATATATCAAGAATGACATCTCAAGAGCTTCCTCATTAATTAACAATTATAATTTCAATCTTAACGTAGACACTTTTTTTTAAACTCTTCACACGTCATACTTGTTCTTACTTAGTGTTGCTATATGCAATTAAAATTTATCTATGGTTGCGTTTCCCACGACCCGCCATTGTTCTTGTCTATGCGTGAGACATTCGAGACTGCAAATGTTTATAATATTATCAATTAGGAATATTGTCGTGACGACTGTTACTTGTTTTATTCTTTTATTGATATACAATCTTTAGTCTGACTTCATTTTTTTACCCTCCAATCTCGATCAAAAGAATTAAATCCACTAGCTTGTGCTAGTAGCTACCCACCGATCCTCTTAAAATCATTGTGCAAAAAAGAAAGGTCGACCATACCTAAACAAAAACATGTAATAAAAAACTAGTTTGATCAGCACCCAAGGCCACAGTTGTCGTGATAGATATCATAACAAAAACAAACCTACCGAAGTTGGTACCTCTAATCGTTAATAATCTGTACGAGGAAAATAATAAACAAAAAGTAGTGGACGCAGTACAGGTTGTTTAGTGTTGCCAGTCTTTAAAAACTCCCAATCCTGTTTTGATAAGTATTCCAACCAAACTCAGGGAATTTCTGATTTGTTTTATTCAAAAGAAAAAGTTATTTATGATTGATAAATACATAGTTATAAAATTGATTGATCGAAACTGGAGACAGATAAGAGTTTATTCATAAAAAGCACAAATTGGCACAAAACAAAAGGTTATTTAAATGAGTTAAAATTAAATAACAATCCGTCACTTCCAGCCGATAATATAATAGCAAGTCATAGACAACTATGTCTAGGTCATACAATTCGCTAACCACTGCGTAAGATGTAAAACAAATAATAATATTACGTGTAAATGTGACAATGAAAAATATTACAGTATATTACACTTATTGTGTAAATGACGTACCTGAGTATCTACTGTATGTGACGGTAATTTATGAACGTGTATGTTAGTGATTAGGTACAGTTTGAGGACATATGTCAATGATTTTTATGTTTGTAAATCATTATTTTGTAGCGAGTTAAATAAATTTGATCTAATAATAAAAAATAATTTATTCTCCTCTATTCTCCGTTACCATGTGCAAGTGTTGAATAAAAAAAACAAACAAGTACATTGACAATACACAGTCGTTGTCAAAGTGACATCTGTCAATTATAACGACCCGTTGTAGTTAGTCTGTGAAATGATGGCGGTCGGTGGTAACAATGGGAGGCGTAAGCTCTTTCACTTTTAACCTCAAAGCGCACGCCATTTTGAGTCGCCATCTTGAAAATGTATATTAAATTATATTTATGTGCCGTTTTCTCGTTTTCAGTTTTAAAAATGTTATTCCAATATAAGCTAAAAAAAGTGAATTATCTAAATAAACAAATCATATCACATTTACGCGTTTCAATGCTTTGATATATTTTTATTAATAAATTAGCTAACTATTTGCCTAGTAGTCATAATAAATAAATTAAATAATAAATTCATAATATAGCGCCTACGGGTTAATCGAATACCAATGTAAAACGCTTGTTCAATTATAATAATGATATTGACCTTGAATTATATCTCTGGTTTGTTTGTTTATTTCCAAAAACCGTTAAATTTACCGCCGTACGTTGGAGATATATAGATAAGTATATAATAAAACAAGGATATGTACTTAGTACATTTGTTACTGTAGAGAAATATATGGTTCAATTTTCACGTAGTTCATTAGTCACGTACCTAGGAATAATTACTGTTTTTCTTTAACTTACCTACGTTTTTCTATAGGTAACAAAAATAAATTTAAATAAAATATAATTCGACATACTAGTCTATATATGTGAGTAGGTACATTATAATAATTCAAACTAATTCAAAGCCAAGTAAAGATGGGCAATTAAACATGATACTAATAATAATTTCTGATGCCTTCGCGGTTATTACACATTAGAATGAAATAACTATAACGGATTAACTAGCGTATTTATTTGCTGACTTCACAGTGCCCATATTCATAGCACGACTGAGCTGACGATAGTCTACCGCTAAAGTTAAATAGTTGTAAAATGCTTGAAAGCCTCCTCTCTGGAGGCTCGCAACCCGTCCGGATTTGCAGTAAAGGCCCATTAGCTGGCCAATGAGGGCCACCGCGTGTCAGAAATCCGCTAGATGCGCTAGTGTAGAATGAGGTCCAGCTGTCATGTACCACCAATCACAGGCCAGTAGCTTGCCTCTCATTGGTGGAACATGGCAGCTAGACCTCATTCTACACTAGCGCATCTACCGGATTTCTGACACACGGTGGCCCTCATTGCGCTACAGTATTCAGTTCAAAAAAAAATCTTATAGTTGTTTTATTCCAATATGCAGGTACCTATACATAATTAAAATGTAGATATCAAGCCGTTAAATACATTTCGATCAAGTTACAAAGAGTCATCTTACGCAACCGGACACCGAGAGGCGCCGGATGAAATGCATAGCTTGCACTTTCATTTGTAAGGTTTGAAATGCGATAATGTCTGTTGCTAATTACTTATGTAAATTCCTACATCGTTATATTACTGATATGATAAAGTAATAAAGTTACTTTCTATCAATTATGGCGTTTAAACCATACTGTGCCGTAATGCTACGTTTATAACAGATAAGACTATATAAAATATTGTAATGGTCGAAGGATTTATATAACAAGTATTTAGTATTTTATTGACAATCAAGTGATCTTTGCACGTAAGTGTGGGGTTAGAATCGCCCTCTAAATAATAATTTGTTAATTTGAGAAAATATTATTTTTTAATTCTCATATAAATAGCTATAGCTTCTTATATAATAATAGCGTAGGTAAGCGAAGACAACAACGAATATGGTAAATAACTTAAGAAAGTACAAAATAGTCGATTATTATAGCCTTGACATAGAGTTGCTATTTTTTTAAATATTGAAACCTGTTGTCATCTATTGTCTATGGTCTATTGTCAATTGTCAAGCGTTTTCATTTGATGCACGGATTTTGTAAGAAAATGAAAACAATATTTGGGGATTTTAATTACTTAACTGATTTTAAGATAGGATTTTTGGATTTATATTTTTTTTAAATACATACCTGACATTGGCACAAGGCAACATTTATTTGAGAACACAGTTTGTGTCATGAATAAACTAAATAAATAAAAAAAAAGTTTGAAGTTTGTTGCTAAGTTGGACCAATATTTTTTTTTAAATGTTTGAATACAAAAATTTAAAAAGGCGATACCGATAGCGGTTCTCTAGTCGATGTAGTTTGTCTACCTACGTCATATCGTTACGTATACATTTTCACCTGTTTAATTACTACAAGACATTGCGATTGAATGCTATTGCTTTGGCCGACTTTCTAAGGGCGAACACGGAACTTCACTTTGTACTTATATAGGTACTAAATTATTATAACTTAAATTTTGCCCTTGATCTTTAAAAAATCGCGTAATAATATTTATTGAAGATAATCCCAATAATGTTTGTAAAAATCTTAAACTCGCAATATTTAGGTAATTAATTTGAAAATGTAAATTGGGCGTATTTTTTTTTAAAAGATTGATACCTTAATTATTAAAGACTACATAAAGACTTCTCTATAAATAAATAAATATTTATCGTCACAAATACAATAAATTCTTCATCACCCACTACTAGTACCTATTTATAGTCTTT
This sequence comes from Polylopha cassiicola, assembly GCA_038024825.1. Classification (NCBI taxonomy): domain Eukaryota; kingdom Metazoa; phylum Arthropoda; class Insecta; order Lepidoptera; family Tortricidae; genus Polylopha; species Polylopha cassiicola. Next base: position 3,973,428 of record CP149044.1, on the reverse strand, counting down.
TGACATTTTGTTTTTTTTATAAGGTTGCAGCAACACTAAACAATGGCTAACAATCGATTCGTCATTCGATATGAAACAATACGAATATCGGACGTTGTACTCTTCCGGGTATGTTTGAGTTACATTTATACACACCTGCAAACATACAAATTGTTTAAAACTCTCTTAATTGTCTTAAACAATTTGTATAAATATGCAGATAGGTGTTAAAGTCTTTCGTAAATAAATAAATATATAGGATAAATATAAAGGACTCGTAGTCTTTATGTAAGTTTTTATTGCGAAAAATGACATTCAGACCTTAATTAAAATTAGTAAAATATGATAGAAATTAGATACCAAATACCTTAAAAGTCGAATGTAGGAAGAAAATGGGAGAAATCCAAATTACCTGTAAAGAAAAAGAAAACATTAGATCGTAGTATTAGGAAGTAGAGCACTTTGCTATGATGTCACGTGTGAGCATAACCTACTAAATTATGTAATATGCTCGACATGAGAAAATCTGTTTGCAAACATTAACATCATTTGACCTAAAACTGTTTTTGTCATAAAACGTCTTGTGATTTTACGTCGTACAGCTATTGAAAAGGTTATAATTATGGTATGCATGTTGCTTTCCTAAGAAATAATACTAGGTAATGCTTAAATATTTGTAAAATGATTAACATAACGATTAAACAGAATACAAACATGGCGGTTGTCCTGTCAAAGGTTCGTTGACCCGGTGTTTTGACAAGCAGCCATTTTGTAACAGATGGCGAATTTGAATTTTAGGTCACAGCGTCATCGTTGTCGCATTTGTACTTAAATTCATGTATATATATATACATATAACTAAAGCTTAGTCATATTGTAAAGACCAGAATTTCGGTAAAAACATATTACATTTTCAAATATATATTATGTGAAGATGTAGGTATTACAAATGAACTATCATTATAAGAGACATTTTTAAAAAACTGTTAAACATAAACCTGCTTCTGTAATAATCTAGTAACGGTAGGCGCAAATTTGCATTACTCTTAATTAAAGCCGGCCTTCACTCTTATTGTAATGAGATACGGTTTAATTTTGCATAATTGATTTGGAACAAGCAATTTTACACGGATGCAGTTTCCTAATACAGACGGGAAAGCTTTTTACGACGCATGGTGTAGGAAATGTCGCAATTCTCGTAAGTCAATGGTTACTGACTTACTATGTGCGACTGGGTCATCGTGTTTTATGGTAAATTATTATTATATAGGCATTAATACGAGAGATGTTATTGCTCTTTCTTAACAGAAGCGTGAGAGGGAAACAGCTAATGTCAATTATTTCAACCTTTGGAAGTCCAGGTCCCTAAGCTATTAACTGAAACCAAATCCTGACGACTTGATGAGGTCAGTGATACTCCTAAAACACAAGGTCAGGATTTGGACCCCAATGGACGAAATTACAGATGGGACGAATCTAAGTATGTAAATCAGGATACGTAACATTGCCCGACACGAGGGCCCAAAGTGGGGGTTGTACTCGGGTCGCCAGGAAGTGTGGAGGCACGATTCTGATGCAGAAGAACGGAAGGTTCCTAAAGGTAAGTCTGGCTCATGCCGGGTTTGGGCGCACGTCTTCGACCCCGCCGGCGGGGTCGATGTAGTACGAGTTTGCTAAGTGTGAGTGCGGTCGCATGCTATCTAGATAGCAAGTAAGAAGGAAGTTACTTACATTCAGGTTACTAATAACGAGGCCGACAATGTGCAAAAATACAATTGCAAAACGACATGTCGTGATGCATTCCAAATATTTTAGCAACAATAAAACCATTCTCGAGAGATTCTTACTCAATAATTAAAGTGGAGCGTGTGTGGCAATTAATTCTTTTGTTGAATACTAAACAATTATCTGTAAGGTACCTACGTTTTTTGTGCACGCAGCTTGGAGAAAAATCAATACCGGCATACGCAACACTTCTATAAGATCAAATCGTATGATTAGATTTTAATTATTTTCTAATTGATTCCATTTACTACATTTCGGATTTTTTTACATTTTTGCAATAAACGAGTCAGCAGATAAACACGTAGGCTCTTTTTAAATAATCTTATATTATTTTTAAAACTAATTGAATCGTAATCAAACATGAGTTTATCTTATTTACATTTCCTTTATTTAATTAAATATAATGATTGCAACTATAGCTTTGAAAGCAATTGAAAAACGTAATAGAATAATGAATGATATTAAAATAGAACCGGACAAAGGAAAAGCGCAGACAGCCGGTGGAGAGGTTATCAGCGCTGCCAACTTAATCATATTAATTGCGGCGGCATCATTGCGAGATAAATAAATTTCATGGTCTTGCAATTATATTATGAAAATTATTAAGACAATTATTTGTATAATATATACCCTATGTACATCGAAATAATGTGTAACGTAGCTTTCATAATAGGTGCGTTAAAAAAAATACGATGCCCTTTTGTTTTGTAGGTATATTTAGCTAGTTATTAATGATGTGACAGACAAGTGTCGATCGATAATAGCAACCGAACGAAACGAATGCAAAATTGAATGGCATTGACATACGCGAACGAAAGCTGACCACGCTCGTGTTATCCATAGTCCTATAGTATATAAATTCTATAGGTACATTACTCCATTTTTTTTTCGATTGCTATTATTTATGGGTTCTTACTTGTCTAGGGCCTTATATAGATACTATTATATATCTCGTTCTTTATAAAGTTACTTAGTAGTAGTACTTTAGTAACTTTTTATGTTAATAGGTTATTTTTAATCGTGGTTGCTATGAAATGATATCTCATTGAATTAAAAAAAGGAATAATAATTTAATAATATTAAGATGATTAATTGAATATTTCTTCCTGTCAATTAATTTGAAATATTAGTGTAAGTACAGTAAACAAGGCATAATATTGTTTGTTTAAATTATTTCGTGCTTCGAATTCATTTAATCGAGTAGTTAAAAACATACAGATTTGCATCCTAAAGGTCCCGTTTTGTATGGAAACTGAAAAAACAGGCCCAAACTTGATTGTGGATATAATATGTATAGATGACGAAAATTTTGAGAAGAATATTTTTTCAAAATTTTACTATCTCGTCTCGTTTGCCAAGCTGCGTTGCAGAATGGAATTTTAATAGTTACTTTTAGAAATCTGTGGCTGTAGGAAAACTAGCTGGACTATGGCACTTTGTGTGTAGTTGATACTTACTTTGTTCTGTCTAAGCCAGGTTTAAAACTTTGTTTACGTTCACATCCAACAGTTTGCCATTACGTCATCAGAATGAAGTGAATTAGTAAAACAAATATGGGTAAAAACTTTATTATGCCCTCATAGATAAAGGCATTAAGAGGTACGCAAACAAAACAAAACGTTAGGCCGCTGTATTTAGGCTACAAAATAAAATGCAATGCACGTCACCCATGCGACTATAAGAAATTCAATTTAAGCTCATTAATATCTAAATCTTTTGCTACGAGGAAATACATGCAAAAACATCACATAGCGGAAATCCAGTATAAAAAGTATACATAAAGTAGGTACGTATTATTAGGTAATATCTTCTTCTCAACTGCTAGTTCCAAGTTAATTAATATAATGACATTAAATATTTAAGTAAGTAATTTAATATGGCCACACTAGGTTTTTTTACCTATTTTTATTTTCCTACTAGGTACCTACTTAGTTCATCTATTTGTGTCCCACACCTAAAAATTCTGGGTAGGTACGTCTATCCGAAGACCTAAGCCGATATTTTTTAAGAAAACTCAGTAAGAAAATCTTTTAAAAGAGTCATGATAAATCGATACATACCTAGATAACTATTATAATAGTATATAAAGCCGACAGACTTCAGGAAAACAAGGCGAATTGGTACATATGGACCCTTAGGAGTAGGAGCGTGCAGTGGGGGCAGTGTATGGCGCCAGGGTAGGCACTGAAATAGTACATTACGCAGTACGCACCAAGGCCAGTAAAATAAAAAATGTCTCAGATCACATGTAATTGTCGTCCGAGGCGAGGTTGACAAAAATGTGATCTGAGGCTTTTTTATTTTACTGGCCGAGGTCAGTATACTATTTTTCTGTTCGACGAAGCCAGAAAGTGGAAATTTCATTTAGCGAAGCGGCCACAAAGTTGGCGCTTTCTGGCCGGAGGACGGAAAAGGTACATTACTGACATTGTGCCTATATGAACTGCACACCCTTGCTTACGACAGGCGTTCCTTCATAGATTTGGGTGTGTTTGAAATTCAAAATTCGCAATATCTTACATTATTGAACAATAAGTGAATTTGAAAGGAAGGCCGGCGCCGGCGCACGGCGTAGGTTTGAAGTTAGCACCGGACACGTGACGTCATCCAATGACACGCGGACACGGTTTACTGGGAAGTGTCAATTTGTCGTCTCTATTGTGTTAACACATTTGTCACTTTTATATTGAACACTTTGAGTGGTCTCTTAAATGCAAAATGATTTATTTCCAATGACATAGACTATGCCAAAAATAGAGATGTTAAAATTGGCTGATTCTGTGATTGAATAATTGATTATGATTCTAATAATTAAGTACTAAAATTGTAAATTGAATAAAACTATTTTACGAACTCAAACTGACGCAAATGCCATTGGCGTTATTTTTATCACTAATGTCAATGACATTGTTCACAAGCCAGACAAACTGAAATATATTAAGTGCCGTCCATTCATTTAAACAATTAGAAATATCCTGTGTCGGCAATGAAATCGATTTCAACATAATCTAGATATATATAATAACTAGCTTCTGCCCGCGACTTCGTCCGCGTGGAACTCCTCCTTTTTTGCAGTCGGTTAAAAAGTAGCCTATGTTCTTTCTCAGGCTTTCATTTCATTTAAATCAGTCCGGTAGTTTTAGCGTGAAAGCGTAACAGTCAGACAGACAGACAGAGTTACTTTCGCATTTATAATATTATTAGGGATGTTTGTCCCAAGAAATAATACCTATTTTAATGATTTTTACCTAGTTATATTTTTAAATTATCTAAGAATTTCTCATAAAGTGGATATTGAGTATAAATGCGTCCTGGTAACCTACAATAAATATAATATAAAGTATAAATCAGTTAATATTTTTTATTGCATTTTAATGAGAGTTAAAATCCTCATTAAACAATTAAACGATGTTTAGTACAAATGAGAATCTTATAATTAATGGAAAATCATCAGTTGATTTTACTTGGATTAATTAATTAATGGATATAAGTATTTAACCACTCGGATTATAATTATATGTATAATGTTTGATATATATTTAGATACGTACGTACATTTCACTAATTTAATTTAATTATTGTATCAGTAATTTAATTAAAATGTTATATTCAAATAATTATATATTATTATAGTTAAGTATAATATGTTTTGTCGTATTATGACATTAACTGTTATTAGGCGAACCCTAAAAGAGTTTCTCGTCAAGTTCTTATAACACCCAGTTTGTTTACGTAGATATATTGCGCGTGTTTTATAAAATTACCTGTTATTAACACAACTTGAAGGTAAAGTAAATTAAAATGCATCTTCAACGGCCTTAATCTCAAAACAATTCTCAATTCTGTTACGTAACTTATTAGGATTCCTTATATCGTAACAAAAGGCTGCTAGTTTATTTCATACTTAACCTATTAATCGTTGACACAAAATACCTTTATTTATTCATTTAAAATAATGAATTAACTAACAGTAGGTAATAACCAAAACGTTAATCTATACCTTACTAATATTATAAAGAGGAAAGGTTTGTTTGATTGTTTGGATTGAATAGGCTCCAGAACGGCTAAACCGATTTAAAAAATGCTTTCACTGTTGGGAAGCTACACTATTCCCGAGTGACATAGGTAGGCTATAAAAAAGGTGATCCGTGCGAAGCCGGGGCGGACAGCTAGTTACACTTATTCACATTAAAAATACATAGGTACATAATATATCACTTTAAAAAGGGTCCGGCCCGCCATAGCATAATTAAGATATACCCACCTACTTGTTTTACAAATAAATAATTTTGTATTTGGAGAACAGGTCCCTTCTTTTCAAGACTACCTATATCATTAAATTACTTACTCCTTTTAAAAATCTTCGGCATAAGCTTTGCCAAACTGGCTAGATAACTTTTGTTAGCTGACAAAACAGTTTTTTGTGTGTCAAGATTATTATGCTATGGACATGTCGAACAAAACAAATAACATTTATTGTTTACCACAATTGAAAATGAAAATGTAACTTTAAGCAAACTAGCGGCCCCGGCAGATGTCGTATTGTCGTCCTGCCCGTCCGATTGTTTCGTCAAAGATTTGTCAAAGTCTTCTGTCACTTACCGTCAATCACTTTGTATATGGGAGTATAGAAATTCAAGACCAAAATTAGCCAAATCGGTTCGTGCGTTCTGAAGTTATAATGTCAGGAAGGAAAACCCGACTTATTTTTATATAAGCAAACTAGCGGCCCGTCCCGGCTTCGCACGGGGGGACTTAAGATTTTTTTAAGGCCTCAGAAACGATACTTTTCCCCCGTTTTTGAAACATTTTCGGTTACTGCTCCGCAACTATAAGACCTAGCGTGATATTATATAGCCTATGTTACTCGGGGATAATGTAGCTTTCCAAAGGTGAAAGAATTTTTGAAATCGGTCCAGTAGTTTCGGAGCCTATTCATTACAAACATACAAAAATACAAATCTTTCCTCTTTATAATATTAGTATAGAAGTATAGATATAGGTCCGACGTCAATTAAAGTACATTTCCATTGAATGCAAGGAATTATTGGAAACAGCTGATCGCTATATACGTAAGCACATTCTTAATAAGTACTTACATGTATTATGTCGACATCCTACGTATAGCTGGAAACTTTATATGTGACTTGTGAACCTTATTACAATGGAATAAGGTCTATCATTGTCATTAAACTGTGTCCATTTATGAAGCTTGTGACACCTTCATTTGGATAGGTGTTTGCATAAGAATTATTTACTAGTACTAATTTATTGTGTAATTACCTACTAGCTTTTGTCCGCGACTTTGTCTGCGTAGAATTTGTGATGTGTCTTTCCTCTAAACTCAAACTATCTCCTAATCAACAATAATGGCGAGCTAAATGCTCGCGTATTTTTAACCCCCGACGCAAAAACGACGGGGTGTTATAAGTTTGACGTGTCTGTCTGTCTGTGTGTGTGTGTGTGTGTGTCTGTCTGTGGCATCATAGCTCCCTAACGCATGAACCGATTTTGATTCTGTTTTTTTTGTTTGAAAGGTGTATATGTCGGGAGTGTTCTTAGCTATGTTTTATAAAAATCGGCTCAGTAGTTTAATAATTAGGGGGGGTTAAAGAGGGGATGTAAAAATAAATGTCTACTAATATACTCGAGTGGAGTATCCAATGAAAGAGGATCGCGTGTACATTACAAAATTGAACTCGTAATGAAAATCGGTTAAGTAGTTCAAAAATTATGGGGAGTAATAGTGTAAATGGTAAGCCCAATGTCGTCAAATATACTCGAGTGGGGTATCAAATGTAAGAGGATTACATGTACATTACGAAATTCCGTGTTAAATGGAAATTAGTTCAAAATAATAATAATAATATGTAGTAGGTACCTACGTACCTACTTACAAAAAGTATGAAATAAAAAAATAAATTAAAAATTTAACAAACCCCCGACATAAAAACTAAAAAGTATAACAATAATAAAATCATAATATTAGTTACCTAAGTATTAATATTTCTACAAAGAAAACGTCATGTCGGGGGGACCGTAGGTTTAGGTAGATTGTAAATATTAGGTAAGTAAGTACACCTAAATGAAAAGCGGTCCCTCCGACATGACGTTTTCTTTGTAGAAATATTAATACTTAGGTAACTAATATTATGATTTTATTATTGTTATACTTTTTAGTTTTTATGTCGGGGGTTTGTTAAATTTTTAATAATTTATTTCTTGATGCTTCGAAAACTTTGCAGTTCCCATGTTCGCAGTAGAACTGACGATCCAATGACTCCGAAGTGTTTTGAGTTTACTTTGTTATTAAGAATAAATCATAATATAATAGTAAAATACTTTTTGCAGATTTATATACTAAGTCTATGCGAGCACCTTTGAGTATAAATATTTTGGAAATGTGCATCTACATGCACATTTCATATACCTACTTATACTTATGAAGAAAATGTAGAAATATAAGTATTGGTCATACATTATAGGTACATATAATTTTCCTTATTCCCTAAATAAATAATTAAACTACCTACTCGAATAATAGGACAACGATAAAAATAATTTATGTACCTATATTTAAAACAGGAAACCACATCAATACGGTAAACTTCTGCTATTTGATATACCTATATAAATTGAATAAACATAGTTTTTGTACTTTACTGACTATGATAAAACCGCTGAATTTGATATTTCGTATCCATGCAAGGACATATGAACTTCACGTTTTGTGCTATAAGTTTAAATCCCTACTAATATTATAAATGCGAAAGTAACTCTGTCTGTCTGTCTGTTACGCTTTCACGCTAAAACTACTGGACCGATTTAAATGAAATTTGGTACAAAGAAAGTCTGGAGCCTGAGAAAGGACATAGGCTACTTTTTAACCGACTGCAAAAAAGGAGGAGTTCCACGCGGACGAAGTCGCGGGCAGAAGCTAGTACTACAATAAATATTTAGATTCGTGCACATTAGGTTGCTATTATAAAGACCATTACATAAAATACATTTGTAACTCGAATGACAGTGGACGATCTTGTGATCGTTGGCCCTGACAGCGAAGCTAAAGGTCGCAGGTTCGAATGTGGAGTCAAATATTTGTGTCATGAGGACGCGAGCGCGAGTTTCTGTACCTGAGTCATGGATTACCTATATTTAGGTTCTTAATGTACTAGATGTTTATTTTTATATAACCGTTTTGTTCATTAACTAATAATTCGATTTCCTTTGGTTAATGAGCAAAATCGAGAACGCTTTAGCTATTGGAATGAAACACTGACGGATTCGCGTATTTTATTTTACTTCCTGACGTTTCTACAACAAAACTACAGTCCCCATATTCGTAGCACGCTGAGCTGACGATAGTCTAACGCTAAAGACACGCTTTAGCACATAAAAATATTTTTTTTTTTAGTAAATTGCTTCTGAAACTTCATGTTAGGTCAGCCTAAAACCAGTCATGGCAGTAATTTCAGTTAAACAGTGCAGAAACCTTGAAAACACTAACCTCGAATTTGTCCTATTCACTTTGGAGCCGTTTGCGTTGAACTCAAAGTCGCCTCCGAACCCCGACCTCACCAGTGGCACGTCTCCGTCCGCCATTTTTGACACTTGTCAAAAATATAAAGCTAGGTGTGAATGACTATAAATAATCGAGTGTGGCGGCTCGCAAACAAGCCGATTGCAAAATGTAATGACGATGTAACACTTGTTGGATCACACGCGACGCGACCGCTGTGTCCGAAGTACGGTAATGCACTGACTTTGTTGTGAATTGCGTTCGGAGATGAGTGCTTGGTAGATAACGAAATGTGGTCTGTTGTGGACGATAATTGGATGGGTTCATGCGGGATGGTGCGTAAAATTATTTATGTAGTCTGTGATTAGACTTAATTTCTGTTTAATTATACGTTTTTGTAAAAAAAGTAAAGTTATTAGGGTAAATACATTTGTTATTTGTACCAACCTACTTAGGTATGCGAATTTGTTTAACTAACTTAATATTTTAAGAAAAGATACCTAAAGGAGAAAATTCACTTCTATTAAAATAAGTTTATTTTGCAAGAGATCGGGTTGAAAGCGGAATCAAATTTATATAAGTAGGTATATAAGTAGTGTAGTACCTACACTATCTACTTACTACATATCCTATATCCATACCTATTACATACGAAGAACAAGGAGATTTTTTTGCTACATTTAAAATGGTCGTAGATATCATTGTACAATAATATTATTTACAAAATGATTATTTAATTAATTACAGTAATTACATGCAATTAACCTAAGATGCTATTTAAATCAAGATAACATGCATTTTAATTGCGTCGTTAACTGTGATACGGAGAACTTCAAGTGTGTCATAATTATTACGAAATATTTATTCATCAAAATAAATTTGAATAATCTTTTCGAATCTATTTTGGCATCTCAGTCAATCTTTTACTTCGACAGCCTTTATCTAAGTATAAGTAGATCGGTAAGTACATGTATATAGAAAAGTAAAATGAATGTGCTCTCTGGTTTTACTTTTGTCGATGGCGACAAGACAATAATAATATTATTTGTATCAGCCAATAAAACAAAATGCCTACGCGAGTTAAATCCGTTCAAAGTTGTTTCATTCCAATATTATTTGTGTTATTTTGATAAGAATCCTAAAGCGTCATTGTCAACATATGTAATTATAAATAATCAAGAAAAATACGACTTTCTTTTCTGTCTATATAATTTCGAATGAATCTAAAAACGGACGCCATTTTGACAAACAAGAAAAGTTTTATCCCAACTCGGAAGTTAATAGGTCATATCCTGCTATAGCACCTACTTATTATTTAACAGATTATCATATTTAACATATACAAACACTAGTATTATATAAAATACGTGAATTTAGTATTCATCTCGCATAATATCATCCGTGGCCGGTCTGGTTCCGCGGCAGTCTGTACCACGCGGTGCGCGTTACCGAAACACCACCAGACGCGTGACGTGTGTAGGCGTTTTAACAAATGCACTCTGGACTTACCCACAAATACCCGCAGGCTGTCATTTGTAAGATCTCATTATATGAAGCACCCTTTTTGGAAGAACCGGGGTAGGTTAGGCTAGCCAGTTTTACTTTGTGAGGGTCCTTTAGTATAAATATATATATTTGATAGGATTAGGCTAGTTAATAATGCCAATTAATAGTATTATTTGTTCCTGGGGATTACGGTTAAGGATGGTCATATTTTGTTAAAATTGTTGTTTAGGATCTACACTAAAGATGTATTTTAAAGAGGAAATAATATATTTGTAATTTTGTGTAATTAATAAACTCAAAAACAACTGTGCCTATTTCAAAAATTCGTTAACCATTGGAAAGCTACATTCACCCTGAGAAAGATAGGCTATAGAATATTTTGAAAAAAAATAGGATTCCATACAAAACCGAGACGAACCTAGTGTTTAATAATTTCACCATTACCTATTCTAATTCAAAAAATTATTAAAATCAACTAGGTCAAATTGAAGTACTGTGCCAGAGCGATTGTGTACATTTTTGTTCAATTTCTTACAGACAATCAACATACTGACCAGACACTTTGAATTGAACTTATATAATAGCTAATAACTATCAAATACTGAACTATATAATACTAGCTTCTGCCCGCGACTTCGTCCGCGTAGAACTCCTCCTTTTTTGCAGTCGGTTAAAAAGTAGTGTCCTTTCTCAGGCTACATACTTTCTTTGTACCAAATTTCATTTAAATCGGTTCAGTAGTTTTAGCGTGAAAGCGTAACAGACAGACAGACAGACAGACAGAGTTACTTTCGCATTTATAATATTAGTAGGGATATGAGTATTTAAAAGCATTTAGGCGTCTAATAACACATCTACTTGTTCTATTGACGAAACTAATTACTTTATAAACAATCATACTTTTGTGATAGGTGTATTTATTTCAACACTGGGGTTTTCTCTACTTCCGTTAATCCAAACAATTCTCAAAACATAGGAAATAACATTAAGTGTTATCATTCTGTTTACGCTTTATTTGTTCCTGGACGTGGTGACGTTATTTGTGGGTAGAATATCCGATAGCGTATCTGCGTCATTATATCGAAACTTGACTCTCATTAAAAATCCCAATTTGGTTTTGACATCCAAAGCAAACCTTTTTGGAGTCCTCATTTTTCTTTATATAGGCACGAACTAGGTCTGTCTCTGCTTCGCACGGATCCCTATTAAAAAAAAAATAGATTCTATAGCCTATGTCCCTCAGGATGAATGTAGCTTTCCAATGGTTTTGGAGCCTATTAAATCCAAACAAACAAACAAACCTTTCCTCTTAATTATATTATTGTACCTAGATGTAGAAAAACGATTTAACGATACATTGAGACATCCTTATCATTTTTATGCAATGCATCTATGGCATAAACCCACTACCCATAGTCCTATAAAAAAGAAAACAACAGACCTATGACGTGAACATAGTTCGAATCAAAACAGCCAATGAACGTTCTCCAAAATTGGCGGCAAAGCTGTTTTACTTTCCGAGTAACGTGATTGGCGAGCCGAGCGCGACCTATAATAGCAGTTAAACTATAATATGGCTTTCTCTATTTGTCTTTGACTTTCGCTTTGATTTCGTTTTCTCTGACTAATCAAGGGTAATTTGACACTCATAAGGTTTCGGTTTTTATTCGACGCACGTTCTGTATTATGTCAGTGGAAGAGAGAAAATAAGCCAAACATAAAGTTAACTGTACAAATATACTCGTAACTGGACTAGAGGTCCGCCCCGGCTTCGCACGGATCCCTATTTTTTAAAGTTTAATATACCCTATGTCACTCGGGAATAGTGTAGCTTTCCAACCGTGAAAGATTTTTCAAATCGTCCAGTCGTTTTGGAGCCTATTCAATCTGAACAAACAAACCTTTCCTCTTTATTATATTAGTATAGATGTTAAAGATATAGATAAAAGTCATTAGAACACCTCATTATCACTACCTGTTGTTATTAAAAGCCTCTAAAGTGTGGTCAATTAGTTATTTGGTGCTACGTATTTACTATTTGGGTAGGTATTATTATTTTTGGAGATGAAACTTATTGGAATTTTATAATACCTATATGTAATCAGAATAATACTGCCGTCCACTTACTAAAGAGCCGTTAAGCCCAAAATGTAAATTTCGAGAAAAAGCCAAAAAACGTGGAATTCGTTGTCTCTACAAAACTATTACACATAGAAAAACGATTTTTGTCTACATAATTTTCATTTAATTCCGAGAACTATTTAAAGTGGTACGCGATACTAAAAGTGTATTATTTCATTTTTTTTTTATCATTTTTTCTTTTTAGCCAAGGACATGGACTGGCTTTTATCTTCAGTTACAGCACTAAACGGTGGTTAACCATCCCTGAGCGAGGCTTAGCGGCCCTTTAGTGATGTAATTTCTTTTAAATGTTTAATGTAGTAAATGTATGTGGAAGTTATTCAGAAATGCTTAGCTATACGGCGGCTAGGTGACTTAACTGCTGTATAGTCAAGTAACAAAAACAAATTTCACTTACTGCTACAGCTCAAGGAGCGGCTAAGGTACCTTAACGTAAATTAAGTGAAGGAAGTGTCAACAAAATTGAATTATTCCTAACAGATTATAGTGTGATACTTAACTAAAGGGCAGTTAAGCATACGTCGCTCGGGGATAACTTCTTTTTAGTAAAGCAATCATAAGGTCAAATGTGATATATTAAAGTCGAAATTCGTAATAACAAATTTATTTCTAATAACATTTTATTCAAAATCCAAAAAAAAATAAAGAAATAAATAAAATTTGGTCAACTTGCCTGTTAACTGAGCTAATAAACTTTATCCCACCAAAAACATTCTGTAAATACTAGCTAAGTCTCAAGAAGCTGCTTGTTTATTTCTAAAAAGTAAAGAAATCTAGAAAAATTCGTGCGAAGTCTAAGGTTCCTTACTGCGATTTGTTTATTATCATAGTTAATGTTGTGTGACTTGGCCGTTGATCGAAAACGAGACACTAGCGTCCAATTACCAATACCAATATGGGCTTTTATCGCTTAACAAACATAGGTAGTTACAACAACAATTACGTGTAAACAAAATTGACTTGTACCCACTAACGTATAAAGAATGTTCTTCTTCGAGACTTGGCTAGTTTTTTACACAATATTTTTGGTGGGATTTCACTTCTTTTTGTAGAAACGTGGGAATATTGATTTATTTATTTTATTAGATTTTCTTATTCGACAAAGTTTTTTTTCTTTTTAGGAGTAATTTTTTATTATTACAACTCTTTCTTTTCTTTTTTTTTGGTTCTGATTCTTGTCCAGCAACAATATTTCTTATTGCACATTCGCGTTCATTATTTATTTAAATAGACGATTTAATTTCTGAAATATAAGCGCGGTATTTACGTTAAGGCCGGTTGTATTCGGTGATCACTGAAGCTAGAGCTTTTATACTCTTGAAGTGAACATTTATGAGGTGTACCGCATGAAGATCGGTTACTCGTGAAAGCGCCACGTAGGCTTGGCCACAAGAGAGTATGGCCCATATGCCATATTTAAGACCTTGGCTCTTGTAATTGTTAGGGCATACGCCACACAGATTGGGAATTGTTCTATGTACACGTATTGCAGGGGTATGATTTCAAATTTTGACTCTATTGAGTCAGGCTATAATTTGTGAATACAATTATTAGCGAATTTTCCCATCAATTGTTTAGGCTTTGTTTGGGTCCCACGTCACTTTTTGTACAACGCCTATCGACCCACAAAACCTAAAATAACATCAATGTTTCTGCTAAGCATTACTTTAACTCCCTCTTTAATGATTATAGTTTCTTCCAGTCCAGCAGTCATCGACGCGTCATCTTTATATTTTTGTAAGCACACCGGGGCTTTCGATTTCATACATTTTGAACAATCCAAGGAATCTTTAGCAACTAACTTTATCTCGGGGTTCGGAATCGCTTTTAACATAGCATTATTTAACTGCATATACATATTTCTAGTCGGTAGTAAGCAAACAGCATGTTTTGGCGAGTCCCTCAAACATTGTGCTATTTCCATTAACCTTCCTTCATTGGAATGCGAAAGCAGAGGTATCAATCGGTTAGACAGTATGTCTTTGTCTGATTGAGTTGTCACTCCTACTCCGATTCTTTTTAACATTTTTACAAAAGTAGAATCATCCAGCTGTCTCATGTTCAACGTGAATTCGTTGTAACTATAAAGTTTAGTCTATAAGTTTGGAATACTTAAGGTGCCTATATGTTTATTAATTTCTGAAGGGGTTGGTTTTTCAAATGGCGACTTCTCTAACGGGTGGAAGTTGCAAAAGATCCCCAAACACTAAAATACTTATTTCTTTTCCCAAACCAACCATCTTCTATATCAGAAGTATCAAACACTTCGCATAAACGAAGATTTATGAAAGCTAGACTTACATTAGATATCATAGACTCTTCATCTATCTACACTAATAATATTATAAAGAGGAAAGATTTGTACCTATTTTTGTATGTTTGTAATGAATAGGCTCAAAAAGTGCTAGGCCGATTTAAAAAATTCTTTCACCAATAGAATGCTACATTCTTCCAATTTGACATAGGCTACATTTCATTTTGAAAAAAAATAGGGATCCTTGGTAAAATTTGAACAATGTAACTGAAGGTGTAGAAAAATGATAGGCTAGAAAAAAAAGGGATCCGGGCGACGCCGGGGCGGGCCGCTAGTCTGTCCTTAAAATTTGAAGTAGCTCGTCTGAAAGCGGGTTGTATTTAGAAGTTTGTTAATGTTCTACGGGCAGTTGTAATAATCTGTGAATAGTTTATCCGTTTACGTTAAATGCTGCAATTCCAGTCGGGGCAGTTATATTTCAGTTATTAAACCTAAATTAAAACTTCTTTTAAATCTAATAATTAAGCAATAATCAAAATGTACGCGTTCGCCGTCAACAAGCTCTCCCGGAGGAGTAAATAAACTATAATAATTGGTAGGGTGCCCTCCCGATCTATCCCCTCCCTCAAAATGTACGCGGTGCGAGCGTCGAAAAACTGCCGTTTAGTTAAGGAATGAGGCTTTACTGCTCTTTAGCTCTGTATAATATACAAAATAATTTCATCTATACTAAACTAAAATAGCGTTAAAGGACTATTACTGCTCTTTAGCGGAGTTTTTCTATAAGACCGCTTTTTAGTATAGCAATTTTAATAATAACCGTAGTGGCTTGCTTAGCTATAACGAAGTTAAAGGAGTTTTGCGTCTCTCTAGCTTAGGATATTGGGATAACGACTTTTTAGCTAAGCACAAGTTCACAAAAAAAGAATTAATTCCTTAAATTTTAGCAGTTATGGTGGTTTAACGTACATTTAAGCTAAGCAATGTGGGTTTGACGCTCTTTAGTGTAGGAACCACCAGAAAATCTGCCACTTAACGGCCACAGTACTGCTCATTATCTTTAAAACTATTTGCCGTAGGAATACGATTCTTAAACCAAAAGATAGAGAATTGAAAACTATATAACGTACCATCAAAAAGTCAAAATTGACGTTTTGAGGGTTAACGGCTCTTTAGTAAGTGGACGGCAGAATATTGATAAGTAGAATGACCTTTTTGTGGAGTATCTATACGTTTATGGTGCAAATATTTTGGGTATTTTTTATTGGTTTTGAGGTACCTTCCAATCTCGTTTTAGCTTGTAAATGTTTTATTTTTAAATCATTTGATACGTTACAGATCAACTTTTGAATTTCAAGACAGACTGGTTTTATTTCAGGTCACGTGAGTTGTTTATTTCGGTTGGGTTCATTAGACATTATAAAAGAATACAGGTAAGTACCTACAAAAAGTCTCAAAATTAAAAATCAATAGGTACCTACACTATTTTTTGGCCCCTTATAAAGATTGAGCCATGAAGCCTCAGTCGATCTACATACTTTTTAAATACTTACCAAAGGATACGGTATAGTTTCAAATTTTGCGCAGGTAAAATTGTCCTACAACATTTATTTTTATTTTTATAGCGTCACGGGTTTTGACAGATTTTATGCAAATGCAGGATTCATAGTGCATCAAGATACTTAGATTATTCAGTGATAAGAAGTAGATGCTTTGTATTAATTTTTCTCTATTTTATAATGGAGAGTTTACCACTCTTTTATCAGAGATAACCACAATGTTACTCCTAAGAAATTGAGAAGTGTTAATACTACTAGATCTCTGTTTTCATGGATATTTGCGATATCTATTACCTAAAAATTGTAAGTGATCCATACCATTACATTTTAACTATGCACTTCTACCTGCAAAGAAGCCATCTTTAAAAGTGCACCTGGGTTGCCTCGGCACAAAAAAACAGGATGCGCCATATCCCAGGTAAAAGTAACCACGTTTATTGGTTAGTCGTTTTATGACTTGCAATTACTTGCAACACGGACTGTGTTAAGAGAGTTGAATTAAATTACCTACATCCCAATAATCTTCTTAATGTGGGTCACATTTCGATATGAAACCCCTAAGTTACTTCTAGCGTTTGGAACAAATAAAAGCAACGCATTTTGCTTTGTTATTAACCTATTAAACCTTATGAGCGCTGGTCACCTGATCAGCATGGTTAAAAAGCAACTTTACGGATATGTATGTAGGTCTACTTTAGGTCGTAAATCTAAACGGATATAGCCGACGTTGGCGTTTAAATATTAACTATTGGGCGTTAACACAGTACAGTTAAATGTCGCTCGTGACTGCCGTTCGTTGCACTTTGCGAGCAAGACGCTATTTTTAACGCCTTGGCATTTTGAAATTTTCAATTAAATTGATCATTGAATCGTAGATCACATATCCCATAACTTCCATATTGGTTACCACGTTTTGGCACAATACTTTCCGCAGAAGAATATGCAGCTCACTGAATCTTGGAATACAATAACTATTAGGTACTTACTCCTATTTTGTAGCCGACTATGTTTATGATTATGATAGTCTAAAATCAAAGTAAAAGCAGAAAAGGTAATAGACTAATAGTACAAGTGTAAAAGCCGATATATGTATTTGTTTCATGTCAATGACTATTTCCACAAAATTCATTATTTATATTACATAATATATTATTACGATCTATGAATTTTCTGTTTATGCCATGTTAATCACGCGAAAATTATAGTTTAATGTTTCTAACCTAATTTTACCTATTTCGTGGACCCCATCGTTTAAATACTAGTAGAAACTAACACTTGTATCATGAGACATAATGATACAGTATGATACAGGGTAGGTAGGCAAACCTACCCTGAAGAAATGATAATATAATGATATAATCAAATGTAAGACCATGCATACTTAGGTATGCATAGGTAGGTCAGTTCTAGAGTTACGTGAACACAGTTTAAAATAGTACTTACGTGTGTTGGAGCTGACTACACCATATCATCAACCGAGAAGTTAATAAACTTCAATAACCCATAAAGCAATAATTACAGTTCACTTACCTACCTTACATAAAACGCATAAGTTATAGAACTTATTGCAACATCGCTGTTTTAATCGGGTTAGGTTAGAATGACGAGTTTTCATCTTTTAAATTAAATCGAATTTAAACTCGCCAGCTACCTACTTTCTTTTAACATTTACAGTCTAGCATAGTATTGTTCCGAAAATAACGTATCGATTTTATTTCTATCGTTTGCATTTTTAATGTTCAGTCACAATTTACACCAGTAACAATGGATTAAAAGGTTGTTAAGAATTTATTTTGGGCTTCTATACAATTCGATAAAGAAAACCTTTAAAAACGGCAATGGATTAAAACACCGTCCTGATGGTTTTTTAGAGTTAATGTCTTAAAATCGAGTTGTTTTAAAGTCTTGTTTAAAATAATATTTCATAGTATAAGTAAACTACAAATTATTTTCTATTAGTTCGTTAAAGAAATTTGGCATTTCTTGATTCGTAATTTACAAAGGTAGGTATTAGATACATTCAAAATTACATGTGTATAAAGTTCAAAGATTAACCCAGCGCCTTAATAAAATAACACTTTCACTGCACACATATGCACCATTGCCTTAATAAAGAGAACATGTGATTTCAATTATTAATAGGTAAGCTTTTCAATATTAATAACTACAATCTATCAATCGAAATCCCACTGGGGGGTCTAAGATTTTTTCTACTCTTGTCTTTGTACAAAAATATCATTAAGTATAGGTAAGTATAGGTAAGATTTTCTTATGAAAATAGTAATTTAAAATAATATACCTATATATTCAAGGTTTTCGATACAGCCACAGGTTTTATAATATGCATTTATTTATATCTCCTTATACCCAATAAAAAGAGACAAGTGGTCGGCAACATTTCCTTTTAAATTAAGTAGGTAGAATAAAAACTAACACGTTTTTTATAATCTCAACTCGACTCGATCTAAAATCCTGTTTTATGAGAACGGACACTAGATTATTCTAATCTATAGATAGGTATCTCCAACTTCACGTTATTTCTTTCCATAAAAAAAAGAGTTTTAAAACCCCAGAGCAAGATAATAACTACATTGTTTTCTACCATGTTATACCTACCTATCTACCTAGTTATACTATTAATTATGATATTATATTTTTTTATAAGTATATATATAGTTACAATAATTTAGAATTACTATCTACCCTCATTGTATCACGATTATTAAATTTCATACCAAATGATTACCTATGTTAAAATTTTATATTGTTACTGTCCATAGTATGATATTTAGTTTGTGATAATTAGCAGTGTATTTTATATAATATAAAAGCAATTTTAATAAAGATAACATGGCTGCGACTTAGTCGTTCGTTACGTGGTACCGTTAGTTACCCCAACTTTGAACTGCGCGACAAGCCACGAATTCATTTAAGATAAACACAATGACTCGGCCACAACAACTCGAAGGGAGAAAGCGACCGCAAACTACAAAAAACTTCAAAACTCACCTGACACTTTAGAGAAACACTCGATTTCACTCAACAAAAAAAACTAAGAAAAAGGCACTTTTCAAAAACAAAAACTGGAGCTAAAATCACACAAAACAAAAGAACTCGTTCCGTTTTACCTGCAAAAGAAAAGTTAGCATTATAAGTTTATATAACTGTGCGTACTTCCTATAATGTTTAACCGGTTTTAAGTTACGAATTGATGTTTTGTAACGTATTGAACTCACAGATTGATAGTTTGTCGACGAAATTGCGTTGTCATCAACGCGCTTGTTGTGTTTTTTTGCCTTGAAATAGTTGGCGTGTGAAAAAATTCTCGTCGTTTTTGTATAAAGAGCGTGCACCACAGACCGCTCCCCGCACTAAACTGGCTTACCTGCCTGGTATGCGATGTTGCCAGGCCTAAGAAAAGGCTTTACACCGCTACAAATATAAGTTACAACGCTATACAGTAGAAACATACCAACTTAAACTTACTATCAAAGACTCTGCGTCTAATTTCAAATGTACCTCACGTTTTGATTGGCATACCGTCTTGGTATATGAGAATAGTCGTGATAAAATTACAAAGGAGTAGGTATATCGCAAAATGTGAAAGAATAAAAGGACTAATTGTGTGAGATTCGTTTGAAAAAAAGTGCAGTTTTCGCACGTTAAGGGCTATTTAGAAGCGTTGATAGGTCAATTTGCGTTCAATTGTTTAGCAGCACTGTAATTACGCATTTGTCATTCGATTTTGACCATTATGCCGCACCTTTAAGGTTCAAACCTTCTTACGTTAGAGTTGATATAAAGTGTAACTTGGCATAGTTAATGCAACTTTTTAATTGTGTTGTAGTTAATCTAGGATTTTCCTTAAGCCTTTCGTCATAACATTATGAATTTCTCAACCTAGCCGACCTATCGTTCAATTGTAACGCAATGTATAAAATAACTTACTTAAATTACAAGAGGTAGAAATGATTTTCATTCAACATTACATTATATGAAGGCAAATTTTGGTAGGGATTTTATGCTCAGTTGTTAGTCTGGTTAAGGTATAAACTTTTGTTTGAATTTGCTAAGTCCATGACCTGAGGTGGAAA
Source organism: Polylopha cassiicola (assembly GCA_038024825.1). Taxonomy (NCBI): domain Eukaryota; kingdom Metazoa; phylum Arthropoda; class Insecta; order Lepidoptera; family Tortricidae; genus Polylopha; species Polylopha cassiicola. The sequence continues at coordinate 3,952,590 of CP149044.1, read as the reverse complement.
TATATACATATAATTAATGAATGTTACTGTACATCATGAGGCGTGTGAAAAGTAAATACCTAATTATGTTGGTATTTAATATAAAGGTAGTGTTGGTATTAATATTACAATATGCTTTCTAAATCAAAATAAAAGAAATAATGTTAGCTCTTGTTTTTTTTACCCTGTTGTTAGGTAGCTACCTAATCAATAGTTTCAATAAATAGGATTAATATTAAGCATTATTCCAAATAAGTCGAAATTGGTTCATTAACGGCGAATATTAAAGTAAAAGATAAAATAATTTACAAAAGAATAAAATAAATTCAATGCCTTCGCGGTTATTACACATTGGGATGTAGCTATAAATATAATTATTAAGTACTTACTTATAAGACTATTGTCAGCTCAGTCCTGCAACGATTATGGAAACTGTAAAGGTTTCGAAACGGCAGCTAATAAAATAAAATACTCGAGTTAAATCCGTTTATAGAACAGTTGTTTCATTCCGGCAGAAAAAAAACCTTTTTTTTTTTCAAGCTAGTCGAATCCAAATAAGTATATCAATATAATAGGTGTATTAACTACATGGTAAACTGAGACATGCTCAAAACAGTATTAGTAGGTACCTAAGTTGAATTATAAAAAAAGTTCGCATACAATTTTGAGAAAAACAATAATGCTGGCAGGTTAAAAGTTATGGAAAAAAGTATCGGCACGGCGCCATCTTGTATTTTAAATGTAGGTAAACAAACAATATTTTCGAGAAACCTTAATGTTTAATTCGACTGGTAAAAATCGTACGTAGCTCGCAATCTAACCATTTATCATTCATATAAGTACCTAAATAACTATATCATATAACTACATTTTGTTGTAAAGTATGGATACAATACAATTAGCGTGCCTTTGAAATCGGCGGAAGTTGGTAATCCACACAACCAATGTCAATGTCAAATGCCACACTAAATAACATAGGTATATATATACTTACTTCCAACCATCATTATAGGTGTATTATATATGCATATACACATTATATATTAAATTGAAAATAACTTTTCATTATAAATTTAAACATAAACAGAAATACGAATTAATGGTGCCTTTAGGTCAGTGTTTTCGAAACTGGGGATAAATAAATTAATACATATTTTATTAGAGCAGGTTGTCAGCTCAGTCGTGCTACGATTATGGAAACTGTAGGTAAAGAATCCGAAACGTCAGCTAATAAAATAAAATAAAAATACGCGAGTTAGATCCGTTAATAGTTGTTTCATTCCAATGTGTAATAACCGCGAAGGCATCAGAAATTATTAAATTAATACATGTATATTCATATAATATTATGTTCTTTATCCGTTGTCTGGTAGACATAGTACCTACCTACATGCTTTGTCTAATGTGGGACTAGATTAACTGGTGTGAATTATCCAAATAAAATCTAGACTATCTACACTAATATTATAAAGCTGAAGAGTTTGTTTGTTTGAACGCGCTAATCTCAGGAACTACTGGTTCGAATTCAAAAAATATTTTTTTGTTGGATAGACCATTTATCGAGGAAGGCTTAAGGCTATATATAACATCACGCTGCGACCAAGAGGAGCGAAGAAACAGTGGAAAATGTGGGGAAAATATGAAGCCTTATGAAGAAGTGACAGAAGACGAATACAATGTACCTATTCAGTTTTGTTAAAACTATATTAAGATTAAATAGATAAATTATGGTACAAGAGTATATATTACTTAAAACAATTTTACTACAGGTACTAAAGGTGGTTTGCTTATAAACTCTATCTTTGCTATTGATTAAAGATTACCCTTCTACCCCACTCATAAATGAATTACCAATTAATTTTCCACGTTTCGGGGTAAACACATTACTGGCAACACTAATACTACGCAGGCCACACCTGCGCGTGCGCGCATTACATCTTACATAGCATGTTGTTACTTCACTCCGTTCATACACATGAACAAAATTTACAAATTGCGTCTATTGTAGGTATTATATATACTAGGTAATTAACTTTTTTTGCAAGCGGTCACGTGGTAATAATAAAGTATGACTAACGGTCCGTCCCGGCTTCGCACGGATCCCTATTTTTTGCCAAAATGTTATATAGCCTATATCACTAGGGAATAGTGTAGCTTCCCAACAGTGAAAGAATTTTTTAAATCGGTCTAGTCGTTTTGGAGCCTATTCAATCCAAACAAACAAAAAAACAGGCCTCTCCTCTTTATTATATTAGTATAGAAAAATGGTGTGACTTGACTCACTAATGATACAAATTACTTAGGTACTTATTACAAAATATAGGTACATACTTAAGCTCCTCGAGTTGAATTGATACTTGGGACTTTGCGAGGTAAACAAGGACTTTTTAAAATGCCAAAGTCAGCTCCAGGTAAGATATTTGTTTTTTTTCTAGCAGACAAAGATAAGATTTTAAACTTCCACCAGTCAGGTAATATTGTACAGTAGGTACTAACCTACCTATACTAAAACGGATTTAACTCACCGAAGTATAAGAATTTTCATGTTGACGTTTCGTAAACTTTACAGGTCCCATATCCGTGCCCGACTGAGCTACAGATAGTCTAATTAACGTCAACGTCAGAATAAAAAATAATATGTACGCGAGTTAAATCAATTTTAGTTGTTTTATTCTTATCTAAATGTTATATTTAAAAATATCATGACAGTTTGACAAGAACCACATCATGCCCGATTTAGCCTTTTTGCATTAGTTAATTAGTAGGTAAGTAGTCTTAATTTTAAATAAGACTTATTTGTGACGGTAATGTCAAATAGTTTCTTCTCAATTTCTATCAAAATGACATCACGTCAAATCTAATTGAATGTTTTTATTTCATTTTACCACTATATTATATTTAAACGTATATTAAAATGACCCATTGGTAAGTGATTCTTAAATATTATAGGTTTTAGCTAGCATACATAACACTATGCTTTGTTCGGAAAAACAGAACAACAAGACCAAACCAATTGGGACGATGACGATGCTTTCATACATTTCATCTCCCCTTATAACCCGCTTTTTTGCAATTAAATGTAGCTTATGTACTTTCTCAGGATCTAGCATATCTGTGTACCAAATTTCTTTTAAAAAGATTCAGTAGTTTTAGCGTGAAAACGAGAAAGACACACAGAGATAGACAGTTTAAAATACTTTCGCATTTATAATATTAGTTAGGATTAGGATTGGAAAAATTCTTTGTACACGTGTAATTTTGACTGCGCGCTTACTGGTTCTTAACCTTCTTAGGTCCGTTACTCTTATGTCCTAACTAGGGTCACAGATTTTACCCCTCCTCCCAACGACGAAGCTACGCTGTGCTCGGACTTGTCACTTTGAAATTTGGCGTTCGAGACAACTACCATGATGGCTAGGTATTGGTTACCCCCGCTGGGGTAATTGCCCCTAGGTTAAGAACCTAGGGGCTAGACGGTTCAGGTAGGATCATTCTCTATAACCAATCTCGTTGATTCCAGTTGCTCCCAATGCAGTTTCACGGCGAACTTCGAGAGCGCCCTGATGATGCACCGGCAGCTGCACCACGAAGGTTCAGGGCACCAGTTCAGGACAGAGTACCTTGACACAGGAAGCCCTACTGCTTTGAAGGTTTATCATTTCTCTCTCCATCTTAACGCTTTAGGGAAATTCGTCATTGCTACATAAGAGGCTGGACAGACGGCTAAAATTAATTATTGCATTCGTATTAGATAAGTGCGTGAAGTGCAGAGCTCATATAGACACCAAGGTATATTCTTGAGCTAGGCTTGCATATACTCGTACTATGGAAAACGCAGTCACTTTGTTATTAAATTTGTAAACCTTAATTACCTACTCCGAAATTGGTCCCTTTCAAGTTAAGTTTTCAGAGTAAATTTATTGGCATAAGCGGTCCTAACAGAGATCCAAAAAGACATTAAAATCATATTGAAACAGTGGTTATTATTATCTATTAATATTGCAGGAAAGGTCTGCAACTATTCCTCGTTCATCTCTAGAGCAGTCCTACGTAAAAGAAAAATCAAACAAAGGTATAAAATGTAAATATGGTTCAACAGGTTAGTAAGTTGTTGACCTTTAGGATTTCCTTGACGATTTTGCTTTGGGAAATTTCCTAGATCATTATTATTACATTAACACATAATTTATGTATTTTTTATTCGTGATCGTGTTCATTAATTTATAAATAATCTTTTACTTATTTTCTTTTCCATTAAACATGTACGTTGCAAATAAATTTAAACACAACATATAAAAGTCACATAAAATGTATGCTTATTTGACTAGAAAATGTTGGATGTAACTTGTACAGGTAGTAGTAATTTATATCAAACTAGCTTCTGCACGCGACTTCGTCCGCGTGGAACTCCTCCTTTTTTGCAGTCGGTTAAAAAGTAGTCTATGTCCTTTCTCAGGCTCCAGACTTTCTTTGTTCCAAATTTCATTTAAATCGGTCCAGTAGTTTTAGCGTGAAAGCGTAACAGACAGACAGACAGACAGACAGAGTTACTTTCGCATTTATAATATTAGTAAGGATGTTTTAGGTACATGTGAAATGTATTTTTTTAATAAGTGTGTGTATTTTCTTTAACAGTAGCAGTGCGGACGTCTTCAGCGACGCGTCTATTTGATAAGCTGCGCGCACGCATCTGCCGCAGCCGCACACTCTTCTCACACCCCGAAGAGAACGCAGACAATGTATTTAATTTCGCAGTAATTTTAATTATAACGATTGTATATCGTCGGGATTGTGCAAAACCGCGTAACTGCTATATGTCATTAGGGTTGAAAATTATACGGACGTCGACAAATTTTGAACTTTATGACAATGTGGGTTACGTGGTTTTGCACTATCCTCGACGATATCACGACAGTAACCGACTCAAGGCATACCAATATAAACGTTTTCTCAATCTAATAAAGAAATAACATTATGTAAGAAACATTTATATCTTAAATAAATAAACTTGGTGATTTTTAAATTCCTTAGGATCTCTCAGCGTTTAGTGAATGCACGTCGAAGGCTTTCAAGGACTCCCCGTTATTGGCTAAGAGGAATACCATCATCACAACCATCAAGGAGAGTAAGGAATGTTTTGGCTGCCATTTGTGTTCTTTTGAGGCCGACAGGTAAGATGTCTATTTTGTTTTGACTCTTAATTGGTAAACCAATTACTTTTACTTCATTTTAACTACTTTTCATTTTTGTTAACCACACCCTTTCTCAACAGAATAACCGTCCTTGACAGACATCTTCTTAACGACCACAAAATTGGCATGGACAATCTGTTGAAGCTCGTCATGTCCAAAACAAAAGATGGACTCTCGGAAGAATGTTCAACAAACATCTACGGAATAAAACAACCGTACTACCGACCTCCGGACGACATCATAGAAGAAGGAGAATTTATCATAGAAACGGTAACTCCTAAAATAAAGATTCTGAAACATGCTTCGACAAATACAGAAGACGTGATGGACTTAAAAGATAACTGCCAAATAATAGCTAATGAAGTGGAAAAGTTAATGAGCTGTCCCATTGAGAAATGTGATAAGAATGAGCTTATTACTAAAATGCAGACGTTAAACGAATGCATGTGTAAGATCGTGGATTCGTCTAATATGATAAAGAAGGTGCTGACAAAGGAATATGAATCGAAAAGTTTGAGAGGAGATCGCAGTGGGGAGCCGTTCTTCGATTTGAGATTGGGAGAGTAAGTGTGTCAGTTAATACATTTGTAACCAAATAATCATAATCAAATAGTTGTGAAGTAAGAAATTGCTGACAAGATCTCTTTGAAAAGGTTATAAATGATTTTATTTCAGCCATTCTTCACCCCGAGACTGGGAAAGGGCTCACAGCGAGAAGATGGAAAGATGTAGGAAAAAATACGGAGAGATCAGGTATTTAAAGGTTCAAGTCCTAGATTCCTTTTTCTAAATATATAATTTTTATTTACTCGTTACTTTATTTTCAGGACTGACAAAAGCAAGCCCACTTCTGAAAGCTTCTTTTTCTAGTTTTTGTACCTCTCCATAAGATGCATTTTAGTACTTTGTAGTAACTCAAACTATAATTATATTTCCTTTATTAAATAAATATTATTTTGTTTATTATGTAACGGTGAGTTTGATTATTTGACTAATAGGATTAATAAAAAAAGAAACCACTCTGTTAAATAATTTCGAATTAATTTAATAACATTGAATGTAAAGGACCTTTGTATATTATTCATCTTCGGAATTTACAATATGTGATTTTCTACATCTCTCACAAATCAGTACATCGGTCTGGTAGTCACGTTTAGTTTTGTAACGGCAACTCATAGTATACACAGATTTTTCGCACGTTTCCTTATCGCATTTACTATAGCAACATTGTTGTTTGCCTACATAATCACCACCCGAAAGAAAATAATTGCTGGTCTGGCAACACTTGCAAGTTGGTTGCTTATCACTTCGTACTGAACTGTTTCTCTCTGATTGCTTTTGGATTAGGTTTTCTAGCGCACTGGTTTTCACTACTGGCAATATTCTGGGTCCATGTCTAATCTTTGGTCGATTATTTTCATCTCTGCTATCATTTCTATTAAGAGTTGCAAACATTCTGTTTACTTCTTTGATCGCGTCTTTACTAGTTTTATTTTTCTTATTTAGTGAATTTTTCAACTCTTCCATTTTCATTTGCGGTATGGACGACGACTTGTGTTTAATCAAATCGATTGAACATTGGGAGTTATGTACTATTTCCGGTTGGCAGAAATTGATGATAGAAAATTTTCCGGTTTCCTTAAGATTTGTTTCCTCTATGGAATACTGGAATATTTCACTGGTTGCCAATTTTGGTTTCAGATATCGTATACCTTCAGTGGAAATACTTGCATCTTTTACTAATTTTGGCTTTCCACGCTCTATTTGTTTTTTACCCTGAAAAACTGTCAGTACTTCATTTAATAGGCTTATTCCTTGAGCAATGTCACTTCTGGATGTTTGTACATTTTTTGTATTATCAGAATGCATCTGACTTACTTTATCATGTTTGATGCCATTGCTATAATGGTATTTGTTACAGGAGTTTTCAATTATGTCGCTATTCTTGTGGCAAATAGGGCATGATTTCGATTTTCTTTGACCACATTTAGTTATCCTTTCATCTTCCGCTTTTGCTTTAGAGTTTAAACAAATAGAGCAAATGAATTTAGCGTTTTGATCATTTCTTTTATCTTCATAATTTGAGTCGTTACTCATTTTTTGTCTTGTTCTCTTCTGTAATCCTTCCTTTTTATAAGTTGTGATATGAATACTAATTATTTTGTAGTCTTTTCGAGAAACCATATGAATTTAATAGCTATAAATACTAGGTTATGGACATAAGTAATCTAATCTTTCCGATTCGGATAAATTATGTTTCTTTTGTTAATTCTACACGTAAAGATGACTAGTAAAAATAGCTGTAATTTAGTTTTTCTCACCGTCGTTGTTTGTTGGATAAATAAGTAATAAAAATCTATAAAATTAGTAAACTCATAAAAATACAGTCAAATGATGACCAAATAAGTAAATGACTAAGTGATGACATGTGACATCTGTGCTAATAGAGGAATCGTGAACTCAAAATAAATATGTAATTTAAAGAGGTTTCTATATAAAATTGATATAAAACCTGTACCTACTCACCATAATGTTCAGCTTCCGGGTTTTTTAATATCAATTATTTGTCACGCAATATTGACGAGTTAAAATGTCATAACAATAACTTTAGTATTAAAAAATCATCAGTCTATTAGAAGAATATAATAATGTTTAAAATTAATAAAAGTATGCCCTTCAAAGCTCTTATAAGAGAGAATATACTAAAAACATAAACTTATTTCAAAAACACGAAATATTTGATCAATATAAACCATCTAGCTAGAACTGGCGCTATTTTAATTTTAGTGAAACAAGAAGAAATGACAGAAAGTCACGGTATAAAAGTAATTAAAGTGATAGAACAAGCACTCAATGAATTGGCGTCACCTTCCAGGGTTGTAGAAGAATGCTTTTGTCTTAGAGATTGGCTATTGGGGTAACAACATGGAGCATTGATAATTCAGCGGCATAAGAACCAACATTTAGAAATGTCATAAAGTATATTAACATTTCATTAACACGCAAAACAGTAGTGACATAACAAGTAATTACAAAAGTAAGAATAAAAGGTTTTCTACTATTGAAATGGCGAGGACCTTTACGAAGATTGAAGACAAGCGCAAAGCATCCATGATATTATATAATAATAAGAAAACAAATATGTGATTGATAAAAATGCTGAACGTCCGAGTTTTAAACATTAACTAATAGTTATTATGAATATATGTAATAGTTTCTGACGCTCTCGCAGTTATTATAATTTAGAATTAACTAAAAGTCTTATAGAAAGTAATTATGGAGAAATGATGAGTGGACTTCAGCTAAAGTAACATTCATTATTAATAAATGAAGGCATTTTGATAACTATTAACTTTTGAACCAAGCAAGGGACAGTAGCTATTAAGGTGCTAACTTAAGGCATTTAATATACCTAAAACTCTGCCGAAGATGTCTATATTTACAAAAGTACAATCTAGCGATGAACAAGTATATAACATTGTAGAATACGAATCGATCATTGATACAACTGATATTGAAGAAGTAGCACAACTTCATGATTTAGAGGATCATGGCTGCAAAGATTTTAAACTTGAAGTAAAAGATATGGATTTTTTAGAAACTATGATTGAGGGAACCTCAATATATAAAGATGTAGTTATGCAAGGCAGCAGTATATGTATACCTTCGAATGATGACGTTGTAACACGGGACATTGGAGAAGCAGCAATGTGAGTTATTGATTTTTAATTTCAGATTTAAGAAATGTGTAAATAGCAAATTAAAACAAAAATTTGTTTTCAGAATAGCGATTCAGGACAACATTTCGGACGAAAGCTCCTATCCAATTTGTACAAACTTGAAATCTGCGTTTGCAGAAAGTGATCACGAATACAACAGCCACTGGCTGCCGTTGAAAGAGGACTTACTATCCTGGTGCGCGAGTTATCCCTGTATTCAAAGCGTCTCCGAGAGTAATTTAAACACAACCTCCAATCGGGCCAAATTAATACTGTCATGCTGTAACACCTGTGATGAGTTTGGAGCTTTAATAAAAATCAGCCCCTGTAATAAACCATTCTGCGCTAAAGATAATCATTATAATAAGATAGCAGAAAAGAAAGCTTTCGATTTTTTGTCTACCAATATCATCAATAACTTTAAAAGTAAGTATATTTGCTTAACCCATGACTTAAAACGAGTTATACCTAAAGATTCAGTGGAAGTTTCTAAAAAAAGGAAGTCATACGCATTTAGTAATAAAGGCAAATGGAAATCTACACCACCAACAGAAGATCCCACTAGTTCCAAGAAAAATTGTAACAGACACGTTTCATTGCCAGGATGCAATGATATTTATGAAAAGAAAGGAGTTCTTGCATGTGACCATTGCAGAGGAAAAAAAGGATTTTTGAAATATCCTAAAGATATACCAACGTCTAAAAAGACTGGCCAGCACGTCCGTAATATTAAGTATGGAAAAGATAAACGTTCATCAAATGAGAAAAAAAGTAAATCGCAAATTGTAGACATTATGTCACCGTTAGTCCTTAAACGTGGTCCATGCCAATGTCAATCAAAAGCGTTGCCGAGATGTTACACAACTTTTTCTAGCAACAGTAACTTAAACAAGACTGGACCATGTCCTTTTAACCCGACGCCTGATATCATTTCCCCAAAAAACTTTACACTAGCTCTGTCAAAATCTATACAGTGTCCTGGATATTGCAGAAGATCTCTGCAGAAAATGTTACCACCTGTTCTATCCACTAAAAGTTCACATTCACTAAAAAGAGTGTCGCCGCAGCCTAAATCTTCACAATGTAAGTCATTAAGTCGTATAATCCAAACTGCCAAAAAAATTGCAACACATAGCCAATTACCAATAATGTCTAGCAAGACACAGTGTATCACTCCACCTTGTAAGAAACAATCACCTCTTCTCGCGAAATGTACTACGATTCCGTGTTCTGAGAAATCTCAATCAACTGAACAATATCCTCGATCGTTACATCAAATATCAAACACCCCGCCATTTGAATATTCGCAAACCTGTGTTCAGAATCTTCCGAGTCAATGTTCAATTATATTTAAAAGTATAGCAGATAACAAAGAGCCCAATAATAATACAGTTACAAATGAGAACTGCGACACATCCTGGCCTGGGGAACCCTTGGCGACAACCGTAAGCCCTTCCCTATCGCAGTCACCGGTAATTGATGTAACTGCAAGAAAATCACAAAAGTGCCCAAAAAATTACAGCAACTTCAATCCAGACTTCTCCCAAAATATGAGGCACCCTGAGAAGAAAACTGCTATAGACCTGTGCAAGGCTCAGGTCGAGCAGATATCTAATAAGTGCGACAACGTTAATTCAACAGAATACATTTACTTATTAGTGAAGGATTGCACTCAAAGTACTGAAGAAATCAGGATGTCGAAGATAGTCGATGATCAAGGTCGAATTTTTGATGCTATGGATGATTATAAAGTATCTACGTCTTCAATAGTCAAGTTAGATGAAAATATCAGTGGAACTGAATGTAAAAATGAACCAAGTTTAGGTTTAATTGAAATACAGGTTAATTTAAAACTTAAAAGTGGTGACAAAATAACAGTGCTAAACATAAATAATGCTCAAATAGAAAATAAATATTTCAATAAATTTAATTCGCAAGAAGTTTTCATAGTAAACAGCGAAGCTAAAGATTTTACAAAATACAACTATCAAAATAATGATATGAACATTCGAATAGAGATAAAAAAAAATAAAAGTAAAGGTCAAAAAGAAAAGCCTGAAAAATTAAAAACTAATAATTTTATGATAGATAATGCATTTAGTCGAAAGAAATCTGGAAAATTCCACACTTTATCTTCAGGTTACACATAGGGTAAGTCCGGGGGAGATGGCCATACGGGACAGTTGGCCAATCGAAAAAAAACATAGAAGATGTGACTTTATTTCGTTAGTTTTTCCTCAGTTCGGTTCACGTCATGCGTAGGGTCAAAGGTACGGCCAAAATTTTGGCAAGAAAAATACGGAAATTAAGAAAATCCTTGTTAATTGTTTCGACTAGTCAAAATATTTTTTAGGAGTTTCATGAGTAATATGGTTGTGGCCTTAGTCTCTTAAAATAACGATTGTTTTTGCTTTTGTCACAAAATATACGAGTGGTAGTTTAAAAAATACTCAATAAAACATGTGCTTGTTTTTATTTTTTTTATTTTATAGGTATGGTCATCTCTCCCGGAAGAAATAGGAGAGATGGCCAGTTGAAGTCGGTGTATTATGGCCATATAATATACTTGGATAATGGGCTTCTAATTATGCTTGTTTTAGATACCTAAGAAATACTAAAAAAGGGACTTTGCTGTAAGAGGAAATTGGTCAAAAGGAACACTAAAAGTGGCTATAAGTGGTATAAAAATTGTCCACGCAACAATAACTAATGTATCACGCCCAAAAACTTAGATTTAATTTTGGGTACACGAAAATTACACTGAATATGATAATATGCGTTCCAAATGTGGTCAAGATAAGAAAATAAATGTATAAATTAAAATATAAAACAAAATAATATACTTAGGGTAACTTATAAGCTGTGGCCATCTTAACTTTTAGCTTATGGCCATCACCCCCGGGCACCTCGGGAGAGACGGCCAATTGTGTTTTTTTTTAAAGATTTTTTTTTAATGTGATCTCGTTAGATATAAATATTTGTTCGCTGATTTTCTCAAAGTTAAATGTTTGAAGTTTATTAATAAACAAAAATTTTAACGTTTGAGTGTAAGGTTTCTTTTTAATAGCGTCTAAAAAAAACTATGGCCAACTACCCCGGACTTACCCTATATGAAGACACCTAGCTTTGGACAAATACACAAATGTAATTATGTATTGTCCGTTCATAGCACGCCAAATTTAACATTCTCTTACAATAAATTGACATCTACGAGTAACTCAAGAAGTGATGTCAAGAGCGAGGAAAGTAGTGATAAAGAATATATTCACCTTAAAGACTCTTCTGGCGGTGCTATTGCAAAATCTAGTAATAATATAGACAAGAGATCAAAAGAAAAAGCAGATTTAAGAGCAAATACAAATGAAATAATTTTAAATAACTCTTTCGACGATATAATTATTCTAACAAATGTTGCTTCAGCAACTGATAATTTAAAAACGGCAGAAGTATTGCAGAGTTACCAAATTAAAAGGGGCGTTTTGGAACTTTACACAGAGCAAACTGAAATTCATTCTGTTGATAAACTTCCCAAATTTGTGATTGAAAAAGAGAATGATATTGTAAAATATGGATGTATGTTCTTTAGTGTTTAAGTCGATAAGTACCTACTTATGCACAAAACGTTCGGGTTTTTATATAAAATAATATATTTTATTGATTGTAAGTAAGATTGAGTATTTCAAATCTCTGTTTGTTTATATTTCATTTTTGTACATAAATAATAATCAATGACACTTGTTTTCAATTATTAATTTATCGGCAGTAAAAAGAAACAAAATTGTTACAGTAGAAATAATTTAATCATTCACCAAACTCATTTAAAAAAATGGTAACACACCTTAATAACCTAATTTAAAATGAACACGTAAAAATGACTCCCTTATAATTTAATAAAATGCATTCCCATATCATCACTTATTCTAATATAAATGGACGGATCAATCTCAGATATAAATCATAATTAAATGCATGATTTCATAATTACGTATGTGCGCAAAATAAAACTTAACTACTTTGATAAAGGGTTTCGTTTCCCGCCACTCCAGCTACAGTCTAGTCTGTAAAAAATAAACAATAATTGAAATAAATCAGAACTTTTAATAAATCGGCAAGACTATGAGTTGTTATGACTTCATATTTCGAACAATGGTTTTTGTTTTGCAAATAGGTATAGATCTAAAAAATAAATCTTCAATTTATGACGTAGAAGCATTCAAAAATATTATGATTGTGTACTAATAAAATACCCATCACCTATTTCAATATATTGTGTAAAAATAGCGTATAATAACACAAAAATATTAAAATATGCAAAACAATAAATACTTACTTTCACACTAAAAGTTAGTCACAAACAAAAAACATAAAATAGGTAAAAGGTTCACTTTAACCTACTTTACACAAACGTGGAATAAAATATATATGAATATAAATATACACACTATATATCTGACATATTTTATAATATAATTTATATATCTATAATGCCACAATTCCAAATAAATATGGTTGCGTTCCTAATAAAAAAAATAAACTGAAAAAGGGACAAATATGTTACACATTAATGGGCTACTTGAATCTATTTATTAGTTTTTATTGTCTATGGAATAAAATATGTACTTTAAACTTTTCTGACGTCGCGCGTCGTGAAATAAAACACAATATCCAAATACACGTTTATTTTAGCATGATATACACATAAGTACACTATAACGATTGACCAACAGATACTAGCTTTCAACAAGAAATGATTATTAGAAATTCTGTACACATTTATATAATTAAGCAACGATTATGTCTACTTGAACGCATCCTCTTTATTTTTATAAATAAGCAAATGGTTTCACGTTCAGTTTATTTTTGCATGTTAATTATTTATTGACAAAATATTTAATGCGCTTTTTTTAATTTTATATATAGGTAGCACATGTTTACTAACGTAGGTAGTTCCAGAAACCACAGTGTTGCCATGGATCTATGTAGAAATAGTTTTTTTAAAAAAACCGCTCCAACTGTTATAAGCCTTTTGATGATTTAAATACAAAATTATTAAATGATACCATTTGTACATTTATATTATTTTATGTTCAAAAATAGTAGTTTATGTAAGTATACAAAGAAACATTCTTTAGAAATATTTTTTTATTATATTCTAGGCAAATTGGTATATAGTTCTTAAGATTTATAATTGAACGCGATTACACACACGTTCAAGAGCATAATAAAAAAGGTACAGTATTTATTATATTATTATTAAGCGTCTAGTGATGTTTTGTAGTGTCGTTCTAATAAAATAAATAATAAATTAATGTGTGCAAGACTTATTTATATAATAATTTGCTTAATTATTGATGAAAAAAAAATATATCATAGACCATTCACCGTTAAGTAATTCTATCAATAATTTTGCTAACAGGAACAAAATTTACCAAAAAAAGTATTTTCAACTAGTCTTCATCAAACCATATTAGATCTTTAAAAAGATGTTCTTTTTTAGAACAGATATTTTCCATTGTACTAAAATTGCATAAAATTGCTTCAATTTAAATAAATAAAAAAAAAATTAAAATAATTAAACTAATAAATCAGATCTAGGCATATAAATTATCAATTGCTTTTTATAATTGGACTACTTAAGTACTAAAGTAATAAAATATGGTAAAACAAATCATTAAGATAAGTTAAAATGCGTCGCAAAGGGACAAACAAAAATTATTGTTACAAGAATTTGGTAACTGACAGATGTTTAGGGTTGCCAGCACTAGTATTATATTTCTACTATTCAAATTTAACTGTACTGTATAGTAGCTAGGTATAGAATAATGTTAACCCTAATAATGAGATTTTAGGGTTTATGGTGTAAATAATTTATAAAAATATTCCGTTTCATTTATAAGTAAGCTGCTCAACCAACTCGCAAGAAGACGCGCGAGAACTTAAAGTGAGTGACAGATGTTATTTTCACGCCACCTTACCTTGAACCTTACTCAATAGCTTAAATCTACTCATATTTATAAAACTAAATCAAGCTGCATTTAGAAAAATTGAGCTGAAATTTTAATAATAATGACATTAAGTATTGTGATTTTTATAAAGTTATAACAAATGCATCAAGTACCTACACGAACTTAAAACTGTTATACATACAGTATAATAATTTAAGTTGCTAGTACATTATATCAATCACTGACATGAAAGGAACATTTATGATACAATCATAAATTTACCATATTGTTATTTAGTTGTAAGTTTTATAACCAATGGCTCAGTAGTTTGTAGTACCTCGTGTTTTTTAACAGCCATGGCGCCACTATTTTAAGTATAATATAATTCTCACATTTTTTCATCAATTTTGACACATACTGAACTCTCTCAAAATCTCCCAGAGTCGTAGTTAGTTTTTGTTAGAAAATACATTATCAATTGTACTAAACTTGACATTTATGACATTGACAGTTCTATCGCCAAAAATTCGTGCGAGATTATCAATGTTTATCTTCTATCTGCATTTGATGCACTTCGTACGTAGATATTTTTATGTTCGACGTTTCTGATGTTAGGTGATTCATTTCAACCTGTGGCAAAAAATAAAACTAAATAAAACCTCTAAGTACGTACATTGATTTTTTTTCTATTTATTCAAATATTTTTCTAACTTAACCATGCATTATTTATTATCATTCTATCTATCACCTTTTAAAGCATTATTAACGTCTATTTAAAATTAGAATATAGATTATTAATTTTGTTAATTTGTCACTATGAACTAATAATTATAGGAAAAAGAAGATATACTCACCATTAGTAGTAAGCATGTTGCACTAATTCCGCACTAAGCCAGCCATTGGTCAAGCACGAAGCATTTTCTACTATTTTAGTAGGTTTCCTATTCCTATGGCAACCACTTAGAAAATGGCGGGAAGAGAAGCATTGTCTATGGATGAGTCTGCATTTATTTATTATTTTAACATGCTTTTAATAGCCAATGACACGTGCAAAATTGGGTTCTTTGAATTTTCCATCTAATAAGTTTTAAATTTTATATATTTCCATGCAGTTAATAAGAATAAGCTACCTAAAAATATATGATGCATTTAAGTGTTATCATTTTACACATAATAACTATAGGTACTGTATTCTTTTCTACATTGTTATCTTGCATACACTTATCTCTGGCTCTAATAGTTAGGATTTTATTAAAAAAAGTTTTGTAGCCTTTAAAAACGTAAACAAAATTAAAAATAAGTAGTTTTTTTTTAGAAAAAATAATATCATTTGTAAAATATAACTCAATTATAAATGTGTTGCAATAAAAACCTTTGTTTATTTCAAATGTTTATTCTACCGATCGTCTTAAATAGTTAACAACAACAAATATACAATATTGATATAATAATAGTAACAACGACAAATAACAAAACAGTTTTTAAACACCAGACATCGTTGTGCGAGTGACCACTTCATTTTATTAACGTAAAAGTTACACTTTCAAACTGAATTTGTAGTGTTTAGTTTAGTACTCACAACTCTCTGGTAGTGGCACCACTGGCATATAAAATAAGCATAACCTTACTTTCATTAGGCTATAGAATGATGTCCGTAGTTAGCAATTATTTGAAACTAGCTTCTGCCCGCGTGGAACTCCTCCTTTTTGCAGTCGGTTAAAAAGTAGCCTATGTCCTTTCTCAGGCTCCATACTTTCTTTGTACCAAATTTCATTTAAATCGGTCCAGTAGTTTTAGCGTGAAAACGTAACAGACAGACAGACAGACAGAGTTACTTTCGCATTTATAATATTAGTAGGGATTAAAAACGTAAAAACCTTTTTAAACCGTGGCTGTCGTAATGTATCTAGTTTAAAATTGGAATAAAAAGCTCTACACACAGATGGCGCTGTAGACTTTTCGCTTGTAAACAAGAAAGTACAAAGACGGAATATTGTAGTATCTCAATCAGTGACGCCCATAACTGGAAAAAAAATGTGTCCCGTCTAAAATAGTATTAAGCTTTGTGGCCTAAATACAAGATTCCAAATGTCAATATAAGAATCGATTTCTAATACAGTAACATAGAAGTAGAATAAAATAGAGATGGTCGTGTGCACACCAATGCAGTAGTGAGCAGGATAGCGCCATACGCAACAATACTAGTTAAAAGAGATAGAAGCACAATATTTACGTTCCTTTTCACTGAGTTATGATGAGATAGTTTTAGCAATAAAAGTTAAAATTGAACATGGCAGTTTTTTTTTAAGTGGAACACTATATTAGTAACTAATACTGTTAGTAACAGACAGACAGACAGACAGAGTTACTTTCGCATTTATAATATTAGTAGGGATTAAAAACCTAAAAACCTTTTTAAACCGTGGCTGTCGTAATGTATCTAGTTTAAAATTGGAATAAAAAGCTCTACACACAGATGGCGCTGTAGACTTTTCGCTTGTAAACAAGAAAGTACAAAGACGGAATATTGTAGTATCTCAATCAGTGATGCCCATAACTGGAAAAACCACGCGGCATTGTCTAGGCCTATACAGGCATAGGTGTAGGTTCAAGTCTCACTGGGGTCTTAATTCTACTTTTGTCTTGGTACAAATAACATTATCATTTAAACTAAATAGTATTCAACCATAGATATCGAACGAATTTCGAGTGATACATCGTAGTAAACATTTAAATTGGGTTTGATGTATTTATGCCAAAGAAAAACTATTATAAGCGTCTTTAAATATATATAAAATTAATGTCACATTTAAGATAATAAAATTGTTTGATAAATCTATTGTTATTTATTGTAAAAGGCAAATAGTGGTCACTGCGCACAAGAAACTTTAAATATTTGATCTGTAAGTATTTTCTAGATAGAATTATTTAAAGCAAATGTTCTAAGTCAAAACAGTTTTTTCACTATGCACGTGACATTGTTTTCCTTTAGTTTATAATTATAATGTTAAATGGTTAATACATGAACTAGACTTTAATTTTTAATTTGTTTTGATTTTTACCAAATTATTGAATTTAACTGTTCGCACACGTTAAAAACACTTACAGATCATTGGAATAACTGCATATTACACTCACGAGAAAGCTGATTATATGTTTTAAGCTTATATTAGATTGCTTCGCTCAAACAACCTTTGATTTATTACGAGTATTATTTATTACTTGGGATTAACGGGATTTAATAAAATAGTAGAATTGGTCAAATGACACGGGCAACATTGAAATACACTTTGGTAGCTATTAGGTAACCTATAACTTCAATCATAGCCTTTATATGGATGTAAAAAGTAAATAAACGTCATCCAATATCTACACTCAAGAATAGCTACTTATTCATTCAAATTTACATTAAAATTATTTGTACTTTGCAAAAAAGATGATATGATTATTTTTATTATTAAGTAGATTCTAAGTTACCAGTCCCAATTATATTATAAAGAACTTCTATCTGGTAGTTTTACGCAAGACTCAAAAATTTAAGTCCATATTTTTTTTTATCGTAAAACCAGTTTCCGGTTTAAAAAAGTTTGCGTTATCGTCAACAACATGAATCTTTCGAAAAATGGACTGAACGACCAGTATGTTCGAGGAATATTCACATATTACTGTTAAAATGAAAGATAAAATTCAATAGTGATTCGCCCACTATTATAATCATTACATTTGACTAAAAGACAAATTCAGTCGTAATAATTAAACTTGAGAGATTATATTGTAGGCTTAATTCATAGATTTTACGATCATCTTATTGTCACTTCATCAAATAATTGGCAACATTAAAAGCATAACATGGTAACAATGGCCAAGAAAATGTCAGAATTTTAAATTAATCTAGTTTATCTTTATTGCGTAGGTACTCAATATTTTGCAAAAATAGTCAAAAAACATAATATTAAGTGAAAAATACAATCTATGAAGTAAGCCTTATAAATGACTACTGCTAACCAGAAACTAATTTACAATTAGACATTTTAAAGTTGTTAAAAATTGGGTCCATAATTTTGGCATTTCCAAAGACAAGAGCAATTCTAGCGTTCCACAAGACGATAAAAAAAGATAAACTGGCAACACTTAATTTAAAAAAGATATAAAAGATTCTTCACCTCCTCTGGCCTCAGAGCGCTTTATTTTAAATTATTGCAAGATTTTTTAAAATTCGTTCGAGCCACTTTACTAAAAAGCTATATTTTAGCATTCCTCAAAATGGAAGCACCCAATTTTGTTTTTTTTTAAATCGCCATGGCAAAAAGAACTCTCCTAAGAAGCTAGCATTAATATTAGAAATTAAATTTAATCAAGCGTATAACGCGGTTTTTCCGAATTACCAATGGACGAAAAATTTGAAAACCTTTTATTTAACACTGATGCAACTTTTACCAGTGTACCACGTTACTTACTGGATGTCTAACAAAGTATCTAATATTGCTGTCGTAAAGTTTAATTTATTTAACAGGTTTATGTCAAACCCATCCAATTTTGTTTGATAAAAACCTGGTGTTTTAACGCCTGCCACCAAAATAATGCGGCAATTTTTTGACAATTGGTTAGTATAAGTTTTCAAAAAATTCGTAAACACGCGTTTAAGTTACGGAATTATCATTTATAGTCGTTTTCTACGCGTTCCTTCAAATGCAACTATAATAACCCACCATGGAAAAGCAGCGTCCAAGGGAAAGGCAATGCATTAGTTAAATTTTAATAGGCTGGAATATAAAATGTGTTCCACTTGAAAAAAAAAACATATTCGTGTCCTGTCTAAAAATTGTACCTATTAAACTTTGGCCAAAATACAAGAATCCAAATGTCAATACAAGAGTCAATTACTAATACAGTAACATAGAGATAGAATAAAATAGAGATTGACATGTGCACACCAATGCAGTAGTGAGCAGGATAGCGCCATACGCAACAACACTAGTTAAAAGAGATAGAAGATATTTACGTTCCTTTTCACAGAGTTCTGTTATAGTGTGTGTTTGATAGTACATTTTAGCAATAAAAGGTAAAATTGAACACGGCAGATTTTTTTAAAGTGGAACACTATATTAGTAACTAATACTATTAGTATAAAAAATAGTATAGAAATGTATGTTATGCGTGCGTATAAAGTGTCAAAATAAACGACATATATTATATTTTTCATTCAATATGTATTATGATTTATAAGTCGTTCATTTATTAAGTAATTAGGTAATAAATAAGAAGCATTAATATTATTTAATATGTAGCTTTATTTATATGCATTGTGATAAAAAGACAAAATGGTGTCGTGCATAGAGTTGTGTTAAAAAAGACAGTTTACTGATTAAATCTAATAAATAGACAATAAACCAAAATGTTTATCTTATTTTTAAGATTAATGCGACATCAAAAAATATCAATAAACCGTCTTTTTAGTTTTTAAAGCTTAAAATATTAAATAAAAAAACATATATCCAGTTAGCTACACAATTATGTAGAGTATGCAAATGTATAATCTCACTTATGATAGAAATGAGATTTTGTTGTATGCAGACAAGTGTCTTTAATGAGTAATGTTTAATAAGATACGGCTTAGAAAAATAATTGACTTTCTAAAATCTATCATAAGTGAGTGTAAGTATGTTATGTTGACCACATGTTTAATTAGTAGTGTCATAAACATGGCGCTTAAATGTTGGGTCATAAATCTTTAATACTCTGAAACCGAGTACAAGTAAAATTCAACTTTAAGTCTTCGAAATAAGATACATTTCGCATAATTTTTAGAAACAGTATAAACCAATAATCAAGCAGCCAAATATCGTGCAAGAGACTTTCTTTGCAAAGGTAAATAAAAAATGTTTATTGTAATAATTTATGATCGCGTTTATTACACATTGGAATGAAACAGAAACGGATTTAACTCGCGTATCTTATTTTATTTTTCGTAAAACATAGTTAGTAGTTTCCATATTCACAGCCGATTGATCTGATAGAACACTAACTAATATAATAAATAAATAATAAAATACTTGTGTTAAATCTGTTATAATAGTTTCATTCAAATGTTTGTGTTGCGTACTCACCACTTCGCTAGTAAGACAGTTGATGGTGTTGGTGTGCGCGCGCGCAGGGGGCGGGGGCGCACGCGGCGACCGGCGGCCGTCGCTGGGCGTGGCGCCGCGCAGTGGCGTTATGGAGTAACCTGGAAAATACAATCCGATGGTTTCACTATTTCTTTTATAAGGCAACCAAAATGTTTGTTAGCGTAGTTTTGGAGGTTTTATACAATACTAGCTTCTGCCCGCGACTTCGTCCGCGTGGAACTCCTCCTTTTTTGCAGTCGGTTAAAAAGTAGCCTATGTCCTTTCTCAGGTTCCAGACTTTCTTTGTACCAAATTTCATTTAAATCGGTCCAGTAGTTTTAACGTGAAAGCGTAACAGACAGACAGACAGAGTTACTTTCGCATTTATAATATTAGTAGGGATTCTCCATAGTTTATTTTTTCTTACATACAATGTAGAGGAGTAATTGATCGATACATTTGAGAAGTCCAGGAAGTTAAATGTTTTATATTGGTCAGGTGTGACGTAATTTTAGTTTTCCAAGATTTATTTAGGCTAGGAAAAAAAAAAATAGGCTTTCGTATATTAGAAATTTGTAATTTTTTTAGATAGGTATATGACAAACACATAGGTATGTGATAAAAGCACAATTCGGTATATAATATGACGCGACTTCTAGGTAGTGGTAGTATTTTTAAACGCATTATTCACGCAATTTTTTTTTATGGCACATTTTATATTACAGTCCCATTCTTCTTTCCGATTGGTGACGAAATATGCTATTACAAAACATTAACGATTGAAGAGATCAGTAGGTAATTGTTTTTTAATTTCCTAACCTGTGCCCATGCCTTGCTCGCTACTACTGGACTCTGTGAAGCTGGGGGTGCCTTCTGTCCAGGTCGGGGTGGAACCCTCCACGGATGCTGGTGGTGTCCAGCATACACTGAAAAATCATCACAAAAGTATATTAGATAGCGGTTTGCCCCGGCTTCGCACGGATCCCTATTTTTTTTCAAATAGCATGTCACTCGGGAATAGTGTAGCTTTCCAACAGTGAATGAATTTATCAAAACGGCCCAGTCGTTTTGAAGCCTATTCAATCCAAACAAACAAACCTTTCCTCTTTATTATATTAGTATAGATTAAATGTATTTTTTTCTCATTACACAATATATCAATTAAAGTCATATGTCATACTATATGCATACAAGTGGGTGCGTCATAAATATAAAACAAAGAACACATGAAATAGAAACGATAATATTTAAAATTGATTTTCTTTTAAGTTGTCAAGAAATTTTAAAACAATGAGGGCTACAGCGTGTCAGAAATCCGCTAGATGCGCTAGTGTAGAATGAGGTCTAGCTGTCATGTTCCACCAATCACAGGCCAGTAGCTTGCCTCTCATTGGTGGAACATGACAGCTGGACCTCATTCTACACTAGCGCTTCCAGCGGATTTCTGACACGCGGTGGCCCTCATTATGTAATAGTTATTGTGTGGGTATATAAAACGTCATGATATCTAACAAAAATATTTGGTGTACATGGATCGAAGACCTCAATCCAGATCAAAAAAATACCACGCGAAAAATGATGAGTCGATAGTTTTGATCAGCTCAAAAGACATAACGTTGTACGTACCAGAAACTTCAATTTACGCCCAAGTAATATCAGTGGCTGTAAGTCGTACGAACCTGGCTTCATTACTTCTAGCGTTGCTCAGGGCTGCAGGCGTTAACGCCAGCGAGGACGCTGACGAAGTAGTCATAACGCTAGCAGCGCTGGACGCGCCGCGTCGTCTCCCGGACGCGCTGGATGACGTCGTGGACGAAGAGTTCGTCCGACTTGTTCGCGGTGGCGGATGCTCCTCGAACGGCGGTGGCGGAGTCGAACAGCATGACGGCATAGCTGGATGGAAACTAGCGTTACTACTGGTTTGATGGTTTCGGTAGGTTAAGTAGCGTCTACTTGGGAGCGTAACGGACTTTGGTAAGTATTGTATTAAGGTTGAAGTCTGGGGCATAATGTGATGCATTGATGACATTTAGGAATAGGACTTGAAGGAAGTAGTTAGGACTTAGATGCAAGTATTTACGTTTAATGAAAGTGGTCATAGAAAATAGATTTTTGAGAAAGATCATTGGGATCGAATTTTCAAGGTATCATAAGAAAATGCTAATTACTTATATGTACTATAGTTACCAACTGTAATAGGCATTTTTTAAATAATAAACAAGTATTATTTTTATAATAACTAGAAATTATGTAAAGATAAAAGGTGAAAACGTACGAAAACTAACTAGATACGTGAAACTATAAGTACTTTAATCTAAAATAAAGTGCGAATCATTCAAACGAATGATAAGGAATATAATACGATCATATTAAACGAAAAACAGTATTCGACCTCATATAGATGGTTTTCTATTTAAAATACATCTAAGACATTAGTACAGAAAATAATGGCAGTAGGTAATAGCTTTACGCAAATCACAACACAATCTAGACAATAAACATGCTAAACAAAAACTAATACTACTTAGTTGAATTAGTACAATGCAACAAGTATTAAGAATTAGATGCAAGTTCTTCAAAGTGTTCCAATATTACTCCATTTAGTACCAAGGCAATGTTTTACAAAACTTCTTCTACATCTTTTTGCATTCGATAGATCTTTCTCTTTTCTGATCTTTTCTTGAAACTTCCCTTCTTCTTTTGCCTTGGTACTTTGTTTGGAGGTCTCTCTGAAGTAGTGGGTTGCGAGAATTTTTTGATTTTCTCGTGAACATTACCACTTATTGACTTAGACACAACGGGACCAACTGCTGTCGTATTTAAAGAATAAATCTTTCTATCCATCGAACTAGAACTCCCGTGGCTATATTCTATAGGCTCAAAGATTTTCTTAGTCTCTTTTACCCGTAAGTCAGTAGTTATAGGTATCCTAGATTTTTTGCTGTCTTGGGAAGAGGATATTGAACTTCTTCTCGAACTGTTTTCGGAATCTGACTGAACTTTCAAGATATGTTTCTGAAACATATCGATTTTAGTTTTAGCTTTTCTATGACACACTACTTCGTCTTTGGACATGCCTCTGGAATGTTCTTCGGAATAAGTCTTTATTTCGACTTTAGGTTTAGGCTTTTTGGTTTCCTGACGACTCTTATCTCTTTTAGACTGATTGAAGTTCAGTTTTTTTGTCAATCCAGATATTATGCCAGGTTTCGACCCATTCTTTTCCGTTTTCACATCAACTTCATCCTTTTTTACTTCTTTTGGCGCATCTTTCTCAGATTTTGGTGTCTTTTTTAAGGTTTTTGCAGCAAAAATTAAATCTGAAGATTTTACGTTATGCACACTAGCTTTTTCATTAGTATCAAAATTGGTAGGAGATTTTCTAGAAAACTTATCCCCAATGTGAGTGACAACACCTTTAATAAACTGAGAGGGACTTTTCGACTGTCTTGCTTTCGCTTCCTGAGGTTCATCATCATCGTCTTTTAATTCGTGTACAAAGATTTGGTCTTCACTGCTAGATTCAGTAAAAGACGTATCATCGTATTCACCAGAATCCAAATGTTCTCTAACGGCGTTGTCTACATTAAACTTGGCCATCATGGTAGTCTGGGCTATCAAGTCTTTTCCTGGATGAGATCTCTCAGTAATACTGTCTCCCTCTTCAACGAAGTCTAAGAAAGAGTTAGAAGCAACTAATTTAGTCATTCTAACAGAATGATCAGAAATGGACGGTGGCAAACGACATGCAGCAGGCTCGGTAAACTTAAAATCATGCCCGTAAAAAATAAAATCATCATCACTACTCGTAATTGGTGTTTGCGGTGGAATATCGTTCACGGATATGTTTAAATGATAATCACCTTTAGTGTCAACACTGGATTGGGAATTGGCACCCCCTCTTTTCGCTTTGGGGGATCCTCGCGGTGGGACTGGTGGGGGAACCCTCTGTTTTTGGGATCCTTTCAGAACAGCTGGGAACGCGACGTCAGGCTCTGATACTGCGGTTGTTGTTTTCACGCTCGCTTGCTGTATTGTTTTGGCGGCTGTCGACACTGGTGACGTCACTGACGTCGGGGTAAAATGAGTCGTGACGTCAGAGAGCGAAACTAAATTAAAAACGTTTAAATTTGTAAAGATTTATTAACATAGATTTGGCACGTTTATACATGGAAGGTACGGTTAGTCATAGTCCAAAATTACATGTTTGAATTTATATTTTTTATTTTGAGCTTGACCGTTAACGTTGTTTTTTTTTATTGGTGCGTTTGGTGTTGGTGTTGTTAGAATAATAAAAACATGCAGATTTGAGGTGAAAAATAATTGAGAGTTGATACCAATAGTAAAAGATCCGGCAGGTCATAGCAGCATGGAAAAGATGATAATTTATGACAATAAGTTTAAGGCTAACTTTCCATTCTTTTTAGACGTATTCTTTATAAAACTACCGGCAACACAACATGGTTTTAATATTATTAATCAGATCTACACTATGGTTCTTAATGTAGAAGTAGGTACTATTTTTTAAATATTTAAACTTTTATATTATTACCATCAATCGGTTAAGAGTTAGGCAGGAAAAAAAATATTGTCAAACACTATAATTGTATTCTTTAAACCGATTTTGAAAAAACAACACAACTAAAGAAAACGTTATTTTAAAATATATTTTTTTGCATTGTTTACAATGTTGCCATATAAAAAGGAACTGACTCTCACCTGCTTTGACACTGGCGACACCGCTGGAGCTGGCCGCCCCTATTCCATTAGTAGCGTGAAAATATATACATGGTAACATAAATATATTATAATGAATATGAAATTTGCATAAAAATAAGCATAAATAGAATATTATATTAAATTTTCGAAATGGATGGTTTTTTGCCATAGGTATCTTTTATGTTAGATTTTCTTCGCTTAGGTCAAAATATTGTTTTACTTAAACAATCAATTCTCAAAGAACTTGTGGTCCTAGCTAATGCTTGTATAAAATAAGCAACATAACATTCAACAGATAAGAGTATTTTATAAATGTCAATGTGATAGTCTGTGAGATAAATGGATTGGCGATACCAGTTGGCAGATTCTTTGTTCTGCATTTTCTCTACTTTTCAGATAAAAAAAAATTCGTAAAACATCCCAAACATAATCGGCAAGAAACAATTTGGAATTATGATGTTTGAACAACACGTATGGGTTTTATAATTAAGTATATTGAAGATGGAAACTATTTTGTGCAATGTGATATGAAAACAATGTAAACTTATTATTAATTGATTTGTCATTTAATTATATGTAATAAAACAAAATTTCCAACTACAATCGTTTATTTGCTCTTTATATACATACAATTTTCTTGGATACAATCCAAGTGATGTAACAGGATTAATATCATTCTTATTACTCAGTTAAAAAGATTAAAATTTGTTTGAACATTTTTTAAACATTTTTAATGGGCTATCACGAGTCAAAAATCCGCTAGATGTCGCTTATGTCAAGTGAGGTCTAGCTGTCATATTCCACCAATCACAGACCAGTATCTTATCTGGGTTTGGTGGAACATGACAGCTAGACATCACTCGACATAAACGCATCTAAAAGTTTACTCGCAATAAAATTTGAGAAATTTCATAAAGAGAAATATATTCTGATTATTGAGGTATATTTCAGAATCTTTATTAACAGCGCGTGAGATATTAGAATACATATGTTATTTCATAAATTGATGTCCATACTTTCTATCTCTTTCATTAATATATTATATAAATGCTTTCTTCACGTCTGCATTTCATAAAAGGTAATTAATAAAGCGATCAATTTAAAAGCTACATTCGCTTTTTAATATAATATCATATCTGGATTATGACTTTCATTTATATTCTAATAACT
This sequence comes from Polylopha cassiicola, assembly GCA_038024825.1. Lineage (NCBI taxonomy): Eukaryota > Metazoa > Arthropoda > Insecta > Lepidoptera > Tortricidae > Polylopha > Polylopha cassiicola. The sequence goes on along the minus strand of CP149044.1, from coordinate 3,925,759 downwards.
CACTCACTGCACTCTTTGTGCTCATTTATTTTTTCAATGTAACCTAACACAAAAAAAAAACATAAAAGTCAGTCAAAAATTCACACGACCACTAACTAATATTTCTAATAGGTAACAATAAATACTTTTGAGTCAAATTATTTACTTAACTACACTCCCCGAGTCTAAATTAAAACAACCAATAATAATTAGTATTGGTAAAAAAAACCCAAATCTCACTTTAGTGGGTTTTGTTTATATCCAACAGTTTCAGACTGTTAAAAATTTTGTGACATGTCAATACTTTTCTTCAACAAAAATAAGGAATGTCATTTGTCGACATTATTTTGTCCATCGAGTTGTCCTTTCATCGCACTTTACTTTATCACTATTATTAGTTAAAATAAACCTTATTCTTTTTAATACAAGGTGTATTTTTAAACAATTTTACAATGCATCTGAGATGAAAGGAAACTGCACTGCTCAGCATGAATTAAGGCATTTCTCAACAGAAACATACTATCTAGGATCTGCTTTGAACCTCTGAAAAAACTCCACTTCTTTTTTATGCTAATGTTCAGTCTATAATGCACACTAACGAGAAAGCTCATTATATTATTCTTAATATTTTTTTATACACTCACACACATTATCACGACTATCAAAGCACCAAAATAGATCGAACAAATTGCAAAATCTCTTTAATTTCGATATCAAAACAAAACAATTAAAATTAACTTTGTATAGAATACTATGGTTACTTCATCTTCAATAACGATTTTAATCATGAATCAATTCAAAATTTCTTCATGAAATTACATAATAGTTTTCACAAAGTACGAATCTACTTTCGGTGTTCATAAAATGCAATACAAAAACTAGTACTACTTAGCAAACCCCTACAAGCATTGTTTTAATAAAATGACAATGTCACTTATATAATTGTCATATTGGTGTAAAAGGTGCCATTGTAAGTCAAAAATCCGCTAGATGTCGCTAGTCTCAAACGATTTCTAGCTATTACCTTCCACCAATAACAGACAAGTAAGCTTGTCTCTCATTGGTGGAGCCTGACAGCTCACTAGCGACATCTATCGGTTTTTTGACAATTAGTGGGATAATTCATATTGGAATTCTACGCATATTATGTCGAACATTCGAGATGGATACAATACAAACATACATTTTGTTACATATTCCGAAATGCAATACCTTAAGACGGTTTCCGTTTCTCTTTTGTGAGTCGGGCATTCTAAGATTGCTTTATACCTTGAGACGTATTGAAAATTATCGTCTCTTCACTTCGTTAAACATGTTAAAATATTGCATTAAAAAAAACTTCATTAATAAAAGCTTAACCTTGAATAGTTATTTTCTGCATAGCATATATATTTTAACTACTAAGATTAAGTTTCTATAAATACGGTCATTCTGTAACAATACATAACAAAGTTGAATTTCACAACTCTCGTTCATTCAAATAACGCCAGTGCAATCACTTGGCAATTTTAAAGTCTAAAATAGTTCTTGTTCCATTAATTTACGGTGCATTTTTCAATCAGCCGGCGGTACTACTATAATGGTGCTCCCACTTTCCTTCGCGCTGTATATAGCTGATTTATCTATACTACTAACATATACGACTTCCTTTAGAAACACCTCAGTTTCGGAATCTTTTATGTGCTCATCCCCGTTCAATTTCACAACAGACACGTGAGTATTCGTTTGTATTTCTTGATTCCTTTTGTTTAATATTGGAGATTCCTGTCTTATGTAGACAGTTTGGGTCGATCTTACTTTTCTAAACCGCATGTCTTTGGGCAGTGTGGACGACTCCCTAGTGTCTATGCTTGTAGGTGTTACGCTTCTAGTTCTGTAACTGGAGTTCAAACTTTTTGGCAAAGCATTCGGACTAGTTTCCTGCTGACTTTCGGCTTTCACCAAACCGATGTCGGTGAAAAATTTCTTGAACTTCTCAACGAATGTCGGCGACTTTGCCCTGTTGAAACTCATCGACATCCTTTCGTTGGAATGCTCTATGTCCTCGTCAATCTTCTCTGGTATATTCGACATGCTCTTGTGTTTCTCTAGAATGTTCGAGCGTCGTTTCACAAAGTCCTCGTCGTCGTCTATGAACGGTATATCTTGTAGGTTATTCTCATTTCTAGTGTCCACGGCGGCATCTTTGAGGATTTTCACGGGGGACGGCGTCAGTACTGGCGTGAAATTAGTCTGTGCGTCCACGTATATCTGCGGTACACTCGTGCTGGTGTTATCTGTTTGTATTCCGCTATCAGCCAAACTGCCGTTTATGTGCGAGCTGCCTGCCCCCGTGCTTAGCACCTTAGTCAGCTGATCAGACAATGACTCCATTCTATCTTGAACTGTGGATCGGTAGACGTTGTCTACATACGAGGGCCCTGGGTCTCTGGCCGCTAAATTTGACGTGTCAAAGTCTATCCGCCTTTGGAACGTCCGATCCCTGTCTATGATTTTGAGTCTGTCTGACAGCACCGACGGGTATTCCGTCATGATGGGCGGGTGTCTTTGGTTCCAAGTGGAAATGGTAGTGTCTGTGAAGTCGCTCATGCTAGACCGTATGCTAGACCTAGGCGACAATCTAGACGTTCTGATTAGATCTGGATTGTAGTCTTTGATAGGTCTTCCTGGATATATGCGCCCTGTATAAGATATTGTTGTTTTATTTTCGTGTTTTTTTTTTGGTACATTTCAGTTTATTTCTCTCCCGTTCACACCATGCCGTTATGTTTTACACCGTTAGCACATAAACACCACACAGAGCAACCGCGACGCGTAAAAGTAAAAAGAAAAAAAATTTTTGCTAGTAGGTATAAGGGATCAAACAGCGGGTGGGAAAAGGAGGGATGAAAATAAACTGAAATGTATATATATGGGTACCAAATAATATCGCATTCACTATTAAATTGTTAGGAATGGGATTCAAACTACTATGTTAATAAAAAATAAAAAGTATATAATCTGGGGTTAGGTTAGATACTTAGTACTATTAAAATATAAAAATAAAATTTCAAAATGAATCGACCTTTGGGATATTAAATTTACGAAGCAAAAAATCTTTACTTATTATAAATACAACGAACCCAATCAACAATTTAACCCGTATCTTTATATTTTTCCAATATTTCAAACAACATATTGATACAGAAATCACCCGGCTGTCACATAATTGACAGCTAACAGAAATATGACATGGTCAAAGTCGATTCATTTTCACAATATCTCTATGTATAAAAATAATAATCAATTTACCTGGCGTGTCTATTTCTTCTTGTGCTCTCGAGGGTTTGGCGATGCTTTTCCTCTTAGACGGTGAGTGTTTCAATGCTAAAAAATATATAAATAATGTAAATATTATGCATATATATATAAAAACACAACACCTAACAAAAGTGCTACGAATAACGAAACAAAGCTATCTCTGTCACCATCGGGCGCTTTTTCACAAGGTATAGTGGTCAGAGGGTCTAACTTCGAAACCGGAGGTGACGGGTTCGAATCCTGCTAGGGGCAGATGTCAATGTGATGAGCACTGACATCTGTACCTAAGTCTTAGATGTCTTATATGGATGTTTATCGTAGTACCCACAGTACAAGCTTTGATTAGTGTGGGACTGGATCAATTGGTGTGCATTTCCCAAAGATATTTATTATTTATTTATTTTAAAAGCCGAGTAAGTTATTTGCTACTTCTCTAGCCGATGAAGGCACGGTTTAAGTACTACCGGACTATCTGCCAGGTAAGTAGTAAGGAGCTTAATTGGAACTTACTTGGCGATTGTGAAAAAGGTTCTTATTCACAGAGAATGCTTTGAAGTTTCAAATCGAAACACTTTTGTTAGATGTATAAACTAAAGTATTATTGTGACATTTTCTTATTTAAAAATATAATGCTGGTATAGGAAAACAGTTCTAAACGTTACTTAAAAAAATGTCACATTAACACTTAAATTTAATTTAAACAAAAACACTAAAGAGTTAAACTATAAAAAATGTGTCATAATTCAATAAATTCTTAATCAGAAGCATTGAAACAAAACCTGCGTGTCGTTAATGCTTTGCAAAAAAAAAATCGTTTTAAGCTTACTCTTTAACGATTAGAAAATAGTATAGAAAAAAATATTTAAAAAAAAAGAGAGTCGAAATCCATGCTTGGGGGAAGTCGGGCTCGATGAAGACTGCAAACTTGATAGCATTTGATATTCCAACAAATGATATACTTTTCGTGAAGAAAGTTAATTAAAAATAAATTACCCCTTAATATACAGAAGGGGGACTTAATGCCATACGGCATTGTACCTATTTTTATTATCAGCTTTATGAAAATATTACATGACATTTTACGTCACGATTGGTTGCTTAATTTCAATGCACAATAAAGTTACCTATACAATTTATGCGTTATCATTACCAATCAATCGTATTTTATTAATTTCAAAACCTTAATTAATTTAACCCATTCACGAAAAGTATAGAAACAAGAAACACATTTTCAAATGATAACTAGCATCAGAATACGGAAAAACGATTTCGAAGACGTACAGGGATCATAAAAAACCAGGGTCTAACTACGTGGAGACAAATACTTATGTCGATGGGAACAAAACACACCAACCGGTTCCAAACAATTTTCAAACACACTGAAGTTAGCTCGCTTACTTAACGATAATCATCAATTTTAATCATACATTTTTCGTTAAACAATAGAAATAGATGAATACAATTATTATATTTTGAAACCTTGAACAATTCGATTTTTACAGAAATTGTAATTGGTGTGTTACTAGTTAGCAAATCGTAGCAATATATAACAATTTATGAACAGTTATTTTTTTATATATTTAAAGTAGTTTATTTCCAAAGTACCTAAAAGATATTTAAAAGGAAAACTTACAATTGTCAGAGCACGCCAAACATAATTCAATGTGTTTAAAAATCTACGACAACAATCGAAAAAGATAAACAAAACAAAAATCAATAAAAAAAAAATCGGATCAATAAATATGATCATGCGAAGACAAACGATCACCACTTACTCAGACCTCCACGAACGCGGGTAATCCGACAACGGACAACGGTATGAAAAAAAGGGGAAAAAAAATACAGATATTATTTGTCTGAAAAAGAATAAACACTGGCAACACCCAAAGGGGAGGACGGGCGTGCATGACAAACGAGTCATGCAGAATTTGGATATTTCGAAAAGAAAAAAATAATGCATCCAATGAAAAAAATAAATGAAACTAAAACGTGTTTTCTAATACATGCCCATAAATCGAATGCGGTAACATATTATTAAAATGTTAAAAAAAAAACGGACATACACCAGCGGAATGCCTACTCATAAAAATTAGGTTTGGGTGTTGGTTCATTTATAATTAACATAATAAACATTTAAATCCATTAGGGAATCTATTCACGCACAGTACCTAACTAATGAGTATGAAAGTCATCCAACATTTTCAGAAATTTAATCTCAAAATTACAGTTAAACGAGAAATCTTTTTTTACTAATTACTACATGCTGTAACATGCTACCCTGATATAATTAGGGTTTCAGTTTAACAAGAGAATGAGATCAATTGTAGACAGTTCTAATTAAAAAATTACACTCAATTTCAAGTTTAAAAAAAAACTAGTTTTTATTATACAAAACAGATGATACCTATTTATACATTAGCATTACTCGAAAATTAAATAAAACTTTTATTTTAACTAACATGCTCAGACTAAAAAAATCATCTAAACGTAATTCAGAAATAGATTTCATAGCTACGCAACCGAGACCGTTATTGCAATGACATAAGGTCTATAATTAAATTACTTCAAGATAGGGTTGCCATTCGTATAAAAAATCATAAAAATATTATTATGATAAGTCGACGACATTTGTAATTGTATTTTTTGTTGTGTCCCTACAAAAACGACTTATTTCCCATAATGTGTGGGGGTTTTGAATTTTTGTCCGGCCTTGAAAGTTTAGATAAAGGCAGTCCTACTTCAAGTAAGTCTCATTATAAATATAAATAAATGACCGTATTCCATAAGCGACATTAACTCGTACTATTAATAACACAAGTGCGAATCATTATTTAGTAAATATTTCGTATTTCTCAATTATGTGACACTGTCTCAGGATTACGTCACAAGGTGGGGTAAAACACAAGAGTTTTCTTGTCGACCAACCAACACCCGCCCCCTCTACTGTAGCACACATCCACAAAACACCCTACAGTACCTATGTAACTCGTGACCAGAGTCCTGAACTTGCGGTGGTTCCCTTTGATCTCTGGCAGGTCCACTGGCGCAAAACATTAGCGTTGTTAAACGTCACAATTCACAATTGACAATATTCATGTAAAATTTGAAAAAAAAAAAAAAAAAAATATATATATACTATATATCATATATTATAAAAGATTTATCCTGATATGTATTGGCTCTTATACAACTCTCCAAGGAATATGTCATATTTTTTAAAGACTAAAGCAGTATTTATTATTTTGATTATCAAATAATATAATATAATTATCAAATAAAAAAATAAAATATTGTCAATTGTTTAAAATAATTTTGAGACTTGCCAATGTAATAACGGACTAAATAAAATTTATAACAGATTAATAATATATTTATAATATAAATATTTTAATACAGGTTTGTTTGTTTCTGTTATTATCATTAGCAATTCCAAAATTACAAATATAGTTACTTACAACACATCACCTTGATTGGATTAAAACACTTATTATTAGCTTCACAGTGGGAATATAATACTTAATACTACAAAGATAAGGGCTAATTTTGATTACACAATTACTTGGGAAATTTTAAGCTTGTCTGCTTTGTGATAAGTTTGCCATATTGAAAAATTATTGATTTCGAACATAGAAATTAAATCAAAAAATTGGGTAAATTATATTGTTTACTAAAATTTTACTTTTGCAGTATAATTTTTGTGTCCAAAAAAATGTTTAAACACAACTAAAGTGTAGTCCATCAAATATATAGGTGCACAAATATATCAGAACTATTAAGAATAAGGCTCTTAAAAACAGAAGTCTCTACATATTTGTGCATATCGACATTATATAAGGTGTATAATTTTAAAAATAATTACTTCATATAAATAACAACGTAAAAATATTTAAGTGTCGGCAAAATGAGCAGACTTACCACAAATGACGTTAACACCGAATTGAGCTCTAAATGATCTGGTTCAATGATAGAAGAACGGAATAGAAAGTAGAAAGCCCTATTTCAAAAGCTAATAGATAACTGTTATGACAGAATTGTATACCAATAAATGTGCTAGCTAGCACGTAAAGTTTTTGTCGCTTGAGAAAACATCTGTCACTCACGCCCTTTCAGCTATTGCAAAAGAATGACAGTGACGTGCTTGTCAAATGTATACATCAATGATATTTAATTACTTAATTTCCCTTTTTTATGCAACAAAGTCAATCAAGAAGAACATTGCTATTTTAAATGTACTTAGTATAAATTTAAAACAATACTTCAGTAAAATAGCAATACCATTCTTGATACGATATCATATAAATTAAAATAATATAAGTCATAAAGGTATTCTTACACGAAGGTATCTTCTTGAAAACAGTCTTTGCCATGAAGTCTAGAAATCTTTGAGCGTAGAAACTTGGCCTGTGTACAGACACTGTGTCCTGAAGAAAAAAAAACAATGCATTAAGTATTACAATCAATTTGTTATTTAATATTGATAAATAAAACATATATTTACGTAATGAAATATATTTAAAGGCTAAATATATATAAATCGCAGCGTATTTTACATTCTTGAGTATACTGACTCACTACATTCTTTTTCAATTTTGTGAATCACACGTGTTTTTGTGCTAGTAATACAACTGTTATGTTTAGCCTTTAGGCGTACAAATAACATAAATGTAGGTATTACACATCATTTAGGAACATGCAGAATACCTCCTAAGTGAATGTTAAATATTCTTGTCCTGAGTTATATATTTTATTTGCTAAAAATATTATAATACGTTTAAATACAGCTTATTTTAGGTGATTTATTAAATACTAGCTTCTCCCCGCGACTTCGTCCGCATTGAACTCCTCCTTTTTTGCAATAGGTTAAAAAGTAGACTATGTCCTTTCTCAGGCTCCAGACTTTTATTGTACCAAATTTCATTTAAATCGGTCCAGTAGTTTTAGCGTGAAAGCGTAACAGACAGACAGACAGAGTTACTTTCGCATTTATAATATTAGTAGGGATTATAGACGCCATAACAAAAACAGATTTTGCAAGGGCTATCTTGATTTGTAAAAAAGTTGTCCGTTTGAAGTGAAATGCATCTTACGTCAAGTAAATCAACGTTCAACATTTAACCACGGTTAACGAGTTAACCACGGGATAAGAAACCAGCCATTACTTACCCCGTCATGGATCATGCTCTTCCACGTGTGCTCCAGCTTCTTCCGGAGCCGGTAGCTCTGCAGGATGTCTATAATGCCGAGGAACAGCAAGAGTCGTTCGCCGCGGGCGTTCCTTGCAGGTATACCACCAGGTCTGGAATACAATGCCGTCACTTAATTCAATCGCAATTGAAACAAATAGTCAATTGATACAGGTTGTAACTCTTTCTTGTTTACGCTCGCCAAGCATGTGTTTTGTGCCGACACTGGCCGACAGCGTTGCCGAATATTCGGTATTCGGCCAAATCACTATTCATGGCAACTCTACTATATAAGCGACATAATATGTTTTTTTTAAAGCTTTTGTCCAGCTAATATATATACCGATATAGACTAATAATGATAGTGAAGATTATTTTCATTTCCTATAATAATGAAAAATATTTATTTTTTAATTTATATACTTACGGCACGTCCTCCTCTTCGTCGATCGGTTCGCTTTCGGCCTGAATACTCTCCATCGCTGTTGAGTGCGCCACCAATCTCTGCCGGTTTATGGACCTGGTGACAAATGTAAACCTTAACACAATGTACATAAGAGTCATTTATAAACTGAGACGTTACCATCTTAGCAGGCACTTAATGTAAGTAACACGTAACATAAATTTCATATTTTACTTTGATCTTAATAATAATAACATTCGAGATTAGACTTTATGTATTATAGAATAGAGACAATTTCGTATTGTAGATGGATTCGGCCAGATATAACACAGGCGTGCGCATGTAAGCGGCAGGGTAGGCACACTGGGTAAATATTATAAGAAACAAGGCTTAATATTGCTTTTAATATAATTTATGTATTGTCATGGCATTATAATATAATTTTATATTAATATCGATCTAAACAAAATTTAAATGGCCATAATTGTTTTGGGATCTAAAAATAGCTAATTATTAAATTAATTGTGTAATTATAGTACGGTTTGGTAAGATAGACTATTTAAGCTAATAGAAAAAGAGAGAAAAGGGGGGTTGTAATAGTCAAGAATACTACCTACATCTAACAAATCTAACTGTAAGTACATTTAATAAAGTCTATTTGGGTATTTTGAAAAAGATTAACTAATTTTCAGAATTTTTTTGAAGTATAGTATTTCTTGAAACACCTTAGAAAGCCACAAGTCATATATAAGCTGTACAAACGCTGTATAAGTGGTGTTCGCTTTCTATCTATGAAATCTCTAAGTACTATATTATTTTCGAAACACCACAGGTAGCCACAAGTCGTATATAAGGTGTACAATCACTGCATAAGGGTATTCGCTCTTATGCAGCTCCTGTGCAGCTTATATAGATGGTGTTTGCTGTTTGGGATCGTACAAAATATAATTTTTATTCACATGCTTTGGGTTATTGCTCGCATTCCTGAATTCGTCTAGGAAATTATATAATCAGACGATGAGTATAGAAGGTTAGTCTCAGCATATTGGCATGGTTACATGCAAGTGTTAGTAAGTATATAAGGGACGGTAACAATTTTACACATATCGTTAGATGCATTATTTCTAATTTGTTATGACCAGGTCGATGGATAAAATGTTTTTTTTTTAAAGTTACACAGTTAATTTTGATTTACTTCGGCAACTAAACTGTATAGAGAAATTCCCAGGAATTTGAAAGTAAGAAAACAGTTTATTTGATACCAAATTAAATTAAAAACTATGCAAATTATGAAATACGACGATTTTGAAGGAAAGAAAATAGTATTTGATACCTAATTAGATAACCAACTAATTGCTTTAGGTCGAATACATTAATACAATGCTGATGTTTCGTAAACTTTGCAGGTCACATATTTATACCAGTGATGACTTTATAATTATAATTGTTTTAATCCAATCTGTTAGAACCGCGAAATCATCAGAAAATATTTTCCCTTAGGTCTTTAGTAAATTCAACCTTGCTTTATGCCGTATTATTAGACGGCATTAACGTTCAAATCTTTATAATATATTTTTCTGTCCTCCGGTCAGAAAGCGCAAAATTTCTGGCCGCTGCGCTAAATGGAATTGCCGCTTTCTGGCTTCGTCGAACAGAAAAATAGCTGAGCTCGGCCAGTAAATAAAAAAGCCTCAAATCACATTTTTGTCAACCTCGGCTTCGCCTCGGACATGTGATCTGAGACATTTTTTATTTTACTGGCCCAGGTGCGTAATGTACTAATTAATTTAAGGCTAAAAAAATAAACATTTTATCCACCGACATAGTCAAATCTAGGATCACTGTCACAAGTTAATTGTTTAGTACATTCATATATAAATAGTTCGTACTGAGTCCTTTTAACTTGCGCTTTGAAGTCTTCCTTTTCTTCGGACCTGAAATTACATACATATAGAATAACCACCACCCTATGACATATAACTCATACTTAATATAATAATTTTCGATATCAGGCGAAGATACTAGAAAAAATATCCACATATATAAATTTAAGTATATGTCCAAAGAGTCCGCACGGCTCTTAAGCTATTTGAAAATTATCTAGAAAATATAAACACTATTTGCGTTATAATAATATATATCGTTCAATACGGATCAACAGGTGTATAGAGTGCCGCTTATCCTTTGGAATATACTAGCTTCTGCCCGCGACTTCGTCCGCGTGGAGCACCTCCTTTTTTGCAGTCGGTTAAAAAGTAGCCTTTGTCCTTTCTTAGGCTCCAGACTATCTTTGTACAAAATTTCATTTAAATCGGTTCAGTAGTTTTAGCGTGAAAGCGTAACAGACAGACAGACAGAGTTACTTTCGCATTTATAATATTAGTAGGGATAATAGAACCATTTGTAGTTTTACGCTGAAATTAAAAATAAATTCCATATACTTTAATTACTTTATTAACACTTCAATTTAAGCACAATTTAAAAATAATATCATAGAAAAACAATATACTGTCGCAAAATGATCCCCCCCATATCTTTATTCCATTTTGAACTTTATCTTAAAGCAATAAAACTCACCTTGTCCTGTTGAGGCCGGTCTTTTTAGCGCCATCGTCTTCGCCGTCGCTCTGTCCCGAGTCTGTGCGGTTTCTCGCCTCGGTCTTCTCTCTTTGAGCTTCGTCCAGGTTGTGAACGCCTACTAATAGAGAATAATCCATGATCTGTGGAAAGAAACCATTATTTACTATAAATTGAAGGAGTACACAAAGAGTCTGTCTGCTCCTAAACTACTGAACCGATTTTGTATAAAAGGTGACTTAATCGAAAGTGTTTTTTTTTTTAACTATTTATTTAGAAGTCATTCCTGTCCAACATGGGAATTCGACAATCTCGGTACAAAGGATGAATAAGAATTCTCCTTAGACATTATTTATTTGTCACTTACTTTAAAACTCTCCAAAACTCTGCAATCACGCTGCATAGTCTTTATAAGCGCCGTGTACGTGTCGGCCTCCAAGAATATGCCCTCAGTGTGTTGTTCCATGAAATCCAGATCTTTATACGTCGCCCGTGAACCTTTTTGCCTCTCCGATTTACTGGCCTGCGAATAAATACAATAATAATAATTAAAAAAAAACTACTTTCATGTAACAAATGAAAAACCTCTGAGGCACGTTGTCACTGAAAGGTAAGTTCCATTTCATCAAAAAAAAAAAAATTTAAATGTATGACTTGTTGTCGAAAAGCAGCCTTCAGTCCAGGTGTTAAGGTAAATGAAATGCATAAATATTTTTGGTCATGACTTTTGAGTCATTCTGATGTTTAATAGCCGCGAAAGTATCAGAAATTATCATGATTGTTAAAAAGCTTCATCAATACAGGTCGTAAATATATGGACTGCCTACCCTAACACCACACACTGCACGCGCCTGATATCTACTAAAAATCGTGTTAAAGAGTATTTACCTTTCTCTTGTATGTGGACCCTTTAAGATCATATTTCTGATGCAGTTTGACGGAGGAAGGCAGTATGTTGTTCATTGCAACGAGCCGCACGTTCTTACTGTTGCACTGATAACAGTATAGACCGAAGAATTTTGGTAATAACGTCCGTGGGTTCTGCAAAAAGATTTTCAGTTATTTATTTTAATAAAAATACAGAGAGATAAAGCGCTTACACGTCAAGAAATAGAGTGAGTGAGAGGGCAACAGAGATAAACGGATAGACATAGATAAATGAAATTGGAGTAAATATTAAATATATTAAATCGCACCTGATCGAGGTTCAAGTAGTACCCTGGCAGTAGTTTCTGCAAGAACTCCCCCTCTTTATGCTGAACAGTTTTTATTATGAACTCGTCGTCGTTTGTTAGATAGAAGATACTGCCCGAAGCGCCGGGGTTGCTTAATTCACGTAACGGAGCGCTGCACATTGACATCTATAAAACAAAAATAAACTGACTTTATACACAAACAACTGTTTAATTTCATAAATGCCTACCCTATGCCTACACTTCACTGCACGCCCCTGACATACAAAGTTTCTAGACAAGTGCTAATCGATTATAGCAACTGAACGAAACGAATGCAAAATAGTACCTATCCTTACTAATATTATAAATGCGAACGTAACTCTGTCTGTCTGTCTGTCTGTTACGCTTTCACGCTAAAACTACTGGAGCGATTTAAATGAAATTTGGTAGAAAGAAAGTCTGGACCATGAGAAAGAACATAGGCTACTTTTTAACCGACTGCATAAAAGGTGGAGTTCCACGCGGACGAAGTCGCGGGCATAAGCTAGTGGAATATATATCCGCGAATGAAACGTCAACGCGTCACTTAGTCAATTTTTGTTACGCTTTTGTTAAATTACTCCATCTTTTGAATGTTTCTACATACATACAAAGATATAAGGAGAGTAAAAATGGTTCATAACGTCTCTAGGAAAAATCGCTCGACTTATAACTATCGAGCTCTTATATATTTATATGTAACAGATATAATATTCAACATAATTATGTAACCTTTAATTTCTAGAAATCAAATCACATCAAATCACAGTCTCGCACATTGGTAAGTAATTAAGCAATAAATTATCGCGTAACTTACTGTTAACAAAATTGTAAAACAAATCGTAAAAAAAGTATTACAAGCCAAACACCCGATGTAGGCAATTAATCAACAGTGACGTCACTCTTGACACAGTCGAGAGACTAGTTTAATTGCCTTTGTACAAACAAGTCGTGTGACGTCATTTTTCGAAATCTGACGTACATAATGTCGTAGTCGCTTGCCTAACTGTGTATATTTTATGGTCGTCCTTATTATTGTCTGTGGTCGATGATAAATTCTATTTCTTTTTGGTTTTTGCTCTTTACCGGGTATTTCCGACTATCATTTTTATGGGGTAAAAATCCCATCTGAATTCTGACTCCGTTCAGGCTTAAAGTGAAGTTTTACCGTTCTAAGCGAAAAGCGGTATCTCAAAATGAAATCGCAAATAATATGATTTTTATGTCATTTGATAACTTATAAAAATACGCATCAAATGAAATTAATTTTACTGAAAAAAATTTATGCCAATACGACGGCAGAATAAATATTAAAAAAATATATCTTAGACTAATCCGTTAACGACTTCTTTTCGACTTAATGCTCAATTACGTCATATAATAGACTTTCTATGCAAAATTTCAAGTTTCTAGACCTATTAGTGTCGTCGGTCTGCTAAAATATTATCAGTCAGTTAACCATTCATAAACATATTATATAGCTCAGTGATATTATGACATAATTATATATGTCGCAGCAGGATCGCATAATCCGCCCTAACACATTACGGCTAGCCGTTTTACACTGCAAAACGGCCTGCAAGATAATACCGTCCAAACTAGCGATCTTGATATGCGCTGAAACCACGCAACGGAGATACGGTACGATACACAGAAAAGCTACAAATGTGGACGCGGCTATAGGCTCGCTGATACAGATAACAAAGAAAAAAAAACACGCGGGCGAAGCACAACCTACTCACCAGAAAATCATCGGGCTGTATTCCAAACAGATCTCTGAAGTATCTGAACGCGATCGGGGCGTAGGTTTTAAACTTGAACTCGGAGTAGTGGTGGGCCGGGGTGTGGTTTGAGCCCTCGTGGGGGAAGTTCGTCGTCTCCACCGTCATGAAGTCCTGCATGAGCAGATCGCGCTCGGGCTTCGATGCGAGACCACCGATTGCGTGTTGAATGCCTGGAAATAAAAAAATAGATTAAGTACGGAAAGGTATTAGGTACAGTCCCTACTAATATTATAAATGCGAAAGTAACTCTGTCTGTCTGTCTGTCTGTCTGTTACGCTTTCACGCTAAAACTACTGGACCGATTCAAATAAAATTTGGTACAAAGATAGTCTGGAGCCTGAGAAAGGACATAGGCTACTTTTTAACCGACTGCAAAAAAAGAGGAGTTCCACGCGGACGAAGTCACGGGCAGAAGCTAGTTGATAATAAATAATCAGGTGCGTGCAGTGAGGAGAGTGTAAGTATGGCGTCAGGGTAGGCACTCCATACATTAGTGACGCTGCGCCAGTATGGAATGCACGCCCTTGTTGATTAGGATTTTGCGTACGGAAAAGGGTAAAACGGGATCCTATTACTGAGACCCTGATGTACATCCTTCATCAGGCTGTATCTCATGAACTGTGATAGTTACCCAGAGCATGAAAAGAGGAAACACTGCACGCTATTCATTTATCATATTGTTACTTTTCGCATTGCTGTAAATATACAGTAATATAAGAAAAATACTTCATAATAAAAGACGAAAGAATTATTTCATACAAAATGACAATTTCCTTGTTATGTTTGACTAATACAGTAAGGTACAGCGGCAGAAAAAGGTCACGGTAAAATGCCAAGTTGTATTTCAGGTAAATTATAATAAGTAGGTATAATGATGTTCAAATGTAAGGTAATTAAAACTTAAAATACCCGTTATAATGTACGCTCCTGTTTAATAAGGTATGCCGCCTACAGTTTAGGACAAAATAAGTATGTATGTAGGTATATATGTTTCATCTTAGTGCCGAAGTTAAGGTTCAAAATTGTGAACATATTTTTAACTTTTATTATAAAAACGGTGTAATTTAAGTTACTCTTTGTAATTTTGAACAATATAATTGAAACACTACTTCAGGTTATTCAGGTAATGCATTAGTTATTCAATAGTAAATTCCACTGCCCTTTTCGAGCCCTTTAAAAGTTTTTTCCGGGATAAAATATGATATACTTAATCGAAAATATCTCATGTTTAAAGCGTAAAGAGGAAACAGAGAGACACACTTTCGTAAATAAAATTAGTATGGAGTATGGATTAAATATGAGTCTATTTAAAGTAATAATAATAAGTAAGTAGATGTAAGTAGCTATATACACCTAATATGTAATGAAACAAAAGAGGCTCTATCCCGGGTCAAAAATCCGCTAGATGTCGCGTGTGATATCAGGTATAGCTGTAAGGTATCACCACTTACAGGCAGGTATCATGTCTGACATTGACTGGTCAACTAAACCTCACTTCAGACTACCTTCTAGAAAAAAATCCAACACGCCACTGACACAAAAGCACCATTACAAAAACTAAACACCAACCGTGCAATACGAATAACAAACCGCAAAACATAAACCGAATAAAACACGACCCCGCGTAAACTTAGAGAAATACGTTTACCACAAATCAAAACAAAAAGCGTTAACGAAAATTGATATACGCGTAAGAATTACTGCGAACTACAAATTCTTCTGACGGTTTGTATATTTCGGATATAAACAATGCTATTTATACTTGTACACTAGCTAAATATAACTGTAATACATACATTAGATTGCTTATATATCTTGGTACAAATACGTATCAATAAAGTTCTTAGGCACACGGGAATAACCAGTGGTTTGTTCTTTGGCGCCCAAATTTGTACTATCAAATAAAGACTTGTGAGGATTTGACAGATTGGTCTACTTTAGCGTATATTTAGAGGATTTTTGACACGTGGCAACTCTTATTGACAGCCGGGTACATTTAGGTATAGAACGGAGGATTAAACGACCGAAAAGAGAAGAGTCTATCCAAATTATATAAATCAATGGTCTTCGAGGCAAATATGAAAAGCAGTCGGAATCAAATAGCATATACACTCTATGGTTGCCAACCGTCTTGCTTCTTGAAAGAAAGAAAGAAAATGGTTTGGGGTGTCCTAGGACGTTCTAGATAGTCGTTTATGTTCATGAGTTTTTCATATACATATCAGAATAAATCTACAGATGTATTCAAATTACATTGTTAAGAATATGATAATTATTGCTTGAATTTATGTACATATAACCAATTTTTTGTACCTACATATTGCTATTCTGTTACTACATCCTGTTTTGAAAACGAATGGTCCTGACGTTTTCAACTTCAAACATTTTATTATGATTTGCAGCCCATACTTGAATTCAATGAGTCATCACTGCATGCGCGTGCAGTGGGGGGAGCGTAAGTATGGCGTCAGGGTAGGCACCATACATTAGTGACATCGTGCCTATATGGAATGCACGCCCTTGGAGTCATGAGATGATATCGAAGATGAACAACGTGTCAAGGTCGCACATGGTCTTCGTTAACCACTGTGGGACTATTTACGTTGTCCCGAACGGGACCAAGGGGACTAATACTACCATTCGGACAGTCAGGATGTGTGACGTCATTTACGTACGTACTTATAAAAAGCATAGAATTCGCACTGACATTGCAGTGGATAAGGGACGACCTTGCGCGGCTTCCGTCCGCGCAGGAAGTCGCATATCGTTGGTGAAATAAAGAAAAAAAAAACGTTTTTGTTAAAAACGGATATATATTATTATACCAGCTTACTAGTTCTTGCCTTCGAATTGTACTCCATAGAATCAGTATTCCACATCCTATGCAGTTCCGTAAAAACTTTCATCAATTTAATGATGATTTGACAAATTATTCTATATGTTCCCTGGGACCTAATCGATCTTTACCAAATTTAATTTCAACTATGGGGAAACAATAGTACTTATTATAATACTAGCTTCTGCCCGCGACTTCGTCCGCATGCAACTCCTCTTTTTTTGCAGTCGGTTAAAAAGTAGCCCAGTATGACCTTTCTCAGGTTCCAGACTTTCTTTGTACTAAAAGACAGACAGACAGAGTTACTTTCCCATTTATAATATTAGTAGGGATGGCAAAATCCACTTCCTATTACTACATCTACTACATACTACAATCAATTAACTTGATCTATAAACGATTTCAATTTATATATCAATTAAAACATAAATTTGATAAAACCAAGTGTGCGAAGCCGCAGGCCGAGCGAAGTTCAACAAAACCGACGTAATACATTGAACTCCCCAAAGAGCGATTACCCTTATCAATTACCCAATTACTTAGCATACACAGCCTTGCTAAAGTCAAGGTTTGTAACACTGAACTTGGTCGACTGATTAAATATCAAGACCCAAGGAAACTCTGCTTCGACAATTTCCTTGTCTCCTGTTATCTTCTTTTTATTATATAAAAGAAAGTCGTGTTAGTTACTCCGTTTATAACTTGAGAACGGCCGAACCGATTTGGCTGAAAATTGCTGGGAACGTAGCTCAAAACCAGGAAAAGGACATAGGATACTTTTTATCACGTTCCAAATCGATTCTTTGCCGGGCGGGACGAAGTCTGCCGGGACCGCTAGTATATTATATTTTTAACATTCTTACTAACGAATCTCTCTGTATAAACATTTCCTAGAACTGTTTGTGAAATGTTTGCGAGAAAAATATGTCATTTTCGGTTATGTTAGTGTTTCTTATCTGTTCAATTAGATGACAAAAGATATTTGTTTTCATAAAACACGTTCCTTTATATAAATTACTAGCTGTCTGCCCCGGCTTCACACGGATCCCTTTTTTATAGGCTTAGCTTCCCAAGAATGAAAGAATTTTTCAAATCGGTCCAGTTATTTTGGAGCCTGTTCAATCCAAACAAAAAAACCTTTCCTCTTTAATATATTAGTATAGAAGTACACGATAAGTGGCATTAGACTTACTATGTTACATGAAAATATTGAAATATTCTGTACATTTGAATCAATGACAGATCAGTACTGATGATACTGATCTGTTACTATTAGTAATTAATTGATATTTAATGTAATCAAGTGTTGTAAATTTAGTATTTTGATAAATAAAAGATAAAACCTATTTTGATAATTATGACAGTTAAACATGACTTTCCCTTAATATTTTTAATGAGATTACATTATGCGTTGTTATATTATCTTATTGTTCTTTGTTTTGAAGATCTCAGTACGAGTACCTACATATAATTAGACATTATAATGTATTGTGTGATTATTGAAAAATAAATAAATCTAATCTAATTAGGTACAGTAAAGGTCGGTTTCTTTGTCTATACCTACTAATATTATAAAGAGAAAAGGTTTGTTTGTTTGGATTGAATAGGCTCCAGAACGGCTGGACCGATTTCAAAAATTCTTTTACTTTTGGGAAGCTACACTATTCCCGAGTGACATAAAAAAAGATGATCCGTGCGAAGCCGGGGCGGTCAGCTAGTTCGCAATAATTTAGTGTTCCAATGCGCGACGTCAAAAGGGAAACAATGTGACGTTACGGATATGAGAAATGTCAACGTTGCCTTTCATTTTACCTCAGTTGAAAAACTTGAAAACTAATCATTTGCGTGTATCTATACTAATATTATAAAGCTGAAGAGTTTGTTTGTTTGTTTGAACGCGCTAATCTCAGGAACTTCTGGTCCGGATTCAAAAAATCTTTTTTGTTGGATAGACCATTTATCGAGGAAGGCTTTAGGCTATATAACATCACGCTGCGACCAGTAGGAGCGAAGAAACAGTGGAAAATGTGTAAAAAACGGGGAAAATATGAAGCCTTATAAAGAATTACTATTCCCCGGGGACGAAGTCGCGGGCACAGCTAGTTTTTAAATAGATTGCCAGCTTGGTTTCTGTTTTCACAGTAATTTTAGGACTTATTACCAATGGGAGTCGTTGACACGATGTCACACACCCTGTGACACTTTTTAACAGAAATGACGTCACAAGCCCTCATTCTCGAACTTTGACGCACTTTATCTGTGTGTCTTTTGTTTCTTAGCCAAAAGAACACGAGTCCAACATTGTTGATCAATCTTAAAAGCTAGAAATATCATATACCTACATAGCAATAAACTGAAAGTCGCCCGTACTATCGCATGCGTTGGGAGTATGCCATATAAGAAAAATTTTGCTTGCTCTTGTTTTATTTCACACACACAACCAAAGCAAAACAATTAAGTAAACTCCGCCCCCAAGTTACTAAAATCACCAATTAGGATGCATTTAAAAATTTGCAGATGAGTCGAGTTAAACAAAAAAAAAACTATTGTTACAGTCGCATACTGCACCTTGTGCTGTTATTGCCGCGCCCGTTGCCTTTTTTTTTGTTCTCGAAGTTTTACGACCTTCGCTATTCTTTTTGGACCTTTGTTATTTGCCTCTTAGTGACCCCTGCTTGTTATACCGGACCGTGATCGCCTTACGTTGACCTGTGCTTGTTTATTGGACTCTTTGATTATAATAATATAACGTTGACGTGTGCTTCATTACCGACAAACAAAATGCCGCGCAGTTTGGTTGTTGATGAAAGGATGAATATTATAATTTTGCATCGAGAAGGCCTCAACATCAGTCAAATCGCGGATGAACTTGATATAGCGGTAAGTAATCTAATACATACTATTAAAATAGTTTATAACGCACAAGTAAGTAAATCGGTAACTAAAGTGTGGGCAAAGAGCATTTTTTTTAGATGTTATTAAAACGCCTAAAATTAATTGTCCTATTTGAAAGGAGCATAACATAATATCTAGTCATAATTGTAAGTCAGCATAACACTAATAAGCATAACTGAAAACGCATGATTTTAATACATATAATATAAATACTCATAACGATGGCCTTGCATACAATTAGAAGCCTAACATTATTTTTTATAAATATTTATGAAAAATTATAAAAAGCTTATAAGAGTAAGTGGGTGTTTACAACCACAAAAAAGTTAACGATTTTTTATACATAATGACAAGACCAACATTTACTAGCATTTAATATTTGATAAAACAGAAGTTATGATAAATAAACTTATATTCTTACCTATTGGAGCCAATAAGACAAAAAAAGATGCAAACTGATATGTTACTTACTTTTACTTTAACCG
Organism: Polylopha cassiicola; assembly: GCA_038024825.1. NCBI lineage: Eukaryota > Metazoa > Arthropoda > Insecta > Lepidoptera > Tortricidae > Polylopha > Polylopha cassiicola. Next base: position 3,905,103 of record CP149044.1, on the reverse strand, counting down.
ATCCTGCAAGTGTCGCAGTTTTAACCTAACCTAGTTATAATAGTTTAGGAATAAAAGTAAGTATGAATAACATATTAAAGTTATACCTGATAAAGTTATATTTAATAATATTATGCTTATTCAGTAATAGGCATTTTAAGCAGTATGCAATTTTATAATTAGGCATATTGTAAATTTGTTATGCCAAGTCTGTTATGCATTTTCAATATAAAATATGACAATTAATGCTATGCTATATAAGGGGAACCCTATTAAAAAGTATCGGTGTGCTTCATATTTAGTCGGAGTAAATATAAAACAACACTTACAAACGCCCAAATATAAAAATTTATAATGACAGAGACCACTATAATTAAAGAATTTTATTACGTTTCATAATTTTACAATAAAATAATAGTATTCCCTTATACCGTATCGAAATTCCTCGCTTATTGAAGGAATACCTATAATTTAAAAATAATAGACCTTATTTTTAAGGAATGATGTTTCGAATTTATCCCAAAGTAATAGAAAAAAATTAAACACAATATGTATACATATTTTGTATTCGAATAGTATCATTCATTAGGTGAAGAATGATACTATTCGAATCGGTCTACAATGAAATTGATAGTAACGTAGTAAGAAATGTATAGATAACAATATTTAACATACGAGTAGGTAATGCTATAAGTTCATAGTTTTTTTTTACCTAATTTGTAAAATCCTTTAAATTTAAAAGTTTTGATTTTGATTAATTTAACCCTATAGATTATTATTTTTTTGAAAATGAAGGAATTTTGAATAAAATGTGTTTTTATTTACTTAATAGAGAGCTACGGTTCGTCGCTGGATCCAGCGGTATGAGGCCGAGGGCTCGTTGCAGGACCGAGAGCGCGCCAGGCCGCTCCGCGTGTTGCAACAGGATCAAATAGATAGGATGATAGAGACCTACTCTCAACATCCATTTACGCCCACAAGGGAGTTTGCGGAGGAGTTCGACTGTTCTGTCGATACGATACGTAGGCATTTGCATCGAAATAATATTCATAACAGAAAACCTGCCAAAAAAATTACGCTAACTGATAGTCAACGAGCTGCACGTAGACGCTTTGCTATAGAGTATAGAGATTTTGATTTCTCAAATGTAATATTTTCCGATGAAAAATGTTTTAAATCTTGTCAAATCGGTCGCAAGTTTTTATGGAGACCAAATAATACACGATATGAGGGTCGAAATATAATTCCCAATACTGAATCAGGCAGAATCACAGTAAATATGTGGGGCTGGATGAGTTCCGATGGGCCCGGGGAACTAGCTTATATACCCGGGCGATCCACGGGCCAGACTTACCGACAGCTGTTGGAAGAAGTAATGATTCCAACAGTGCGCACGGTGTATCCGAGGGATGACTTCCCAGAGATTATATTTATACAGGACAATTGTCCAATTCACCGTGCGCGCGTCGTGCAAGACTGGCTGGCCACGCAACGCGATATTAAAACGGTTGCGTGGCCATCACGATCTCCGGATCTCAATCCAATAGAACATTTGTGGGCGCTCATGGTCCAAAAATGGGACACTAGAAATGAGCGCCGCCAAGAAGAATTAGAAGCCCACTGCCAAAAAGTATGGGAATTACTTCGAAATTCAGATCTTTGCGAAATATTAATAAATTCTATGCGAAAGCGCTGCGACGCAGTCATTGACGCAGACGGCGAGATGACTCGGTACTAGATTTATTAAATAATGTAGGTAAATTTTAAATAAAAAAATCTAGTACGCTATCTATGGAATGGACAGTTCATAACAATATTCAAGTAGTATAGAAATAATATATTGTGACACCTAAAATAACAACTAGGTATAACATATTTTACTCGTGTAGGTAATATATTAATTTTGATGCTGACGTTTAGAAAACTTTATAGCTCTCATATTTTTAGTCGTCTGGTGGTCGTGGTAGTCTAATACGAAATACCTACGCGAGTTGAATCCGTTATAGTTGTTTTATACCAATGTGTAATAAATAACCGCGAAAATAATAGTTATTATTTTTAAAACTCTTAATTGTTCCTCAAATTTAATGTAGTTTATTAATGTTATTAGTCATAATTTTATATGTAATATATTTAAGTAGTGCCTAAATAATTTGTTATGCCAAACAGAGTCTATAGTGATACCTAGTACTATTTGTATAACACTTAAGAAATGTAAATAAATAATTGAGTTAGTTTTGAAATTATTAGGTATAATATTTTGTAAATTTTTATGTTATAATTTTATTTATGCTTGTTTTCTACTATTTGTCAAAAATAATAAAAAATATTTGTAAGACTATTAGACCATTTTATGAACTGTTCATTCTATAAAAAAATATGATGCAACAACTAAAAATTTACTCTCGCCGCTCTATCAATTTATATTATAAGGTATCTTTTATAATATCTAGTTGTTAAAAGGATAAGCCCAAATAATTTCTGTTACTTCCAGTATAAAGCAAACAGTTCATAATTTGTAAACAGTTCATTGATAACCACAACCAGTGTGAATTTGATTTGTATTAGGTAATGTTTGGGTGGTATCAGGTTATTCGGGACTATCCTTTAGTTATGTCTTACAGTATTTTGAAATATGTGTATATTAATCTGTTATTTAGTGGCATAAGTCAATACCCTATATTGTAATTAAAAATTACATACCTAAATTATGATTCAAGTGTTTTTTTTTTAATCTCCTTTGGACAGGGACAAGTGGAAGATATTAACAGATATAACACGGATCAATATTTTAATTAGTTTTAATTTTTAAGAATACTACAACAATAAATTATATACCTAGGTATTTTTTTTTATTTTAGTGCCTAAAAAGTTTAAATGTTAATTTTAAAAGCCACTCAAGAAAACTAAAAGAATACGCTCCATTTTCTTTCATATAGTCTTCGATCCGTTACACGCAATTTGTATGAAATGACATGGTTTATGTATTATCAAAATAACACGTCACTCCTAAAGTATAGCCTCCTCTTTTTAATTTTGTCGTATAATAATAATTATTTATTTTCATGTAGATATTATCATTTTTGCATAGGAAGAATTATCCCGCCCCCTGTATCCCTAAACTATAACACACGTGCGGAAAAGCAATTAAAACCAACCACTACCAACATCCATTGTTTGATTGTTATTTTCAAAATAAATATAGTCGTTAAAGTCAATGTCATTACGCCGAAAGAGTTTAATACTTTTGATGTCCAGGTAAAACCGACTACCTAATTCTAACGTTTATTGTTTAAGGGAGATAGTATTGTGCACGTCCCAGACTTGAGTCAGTTTTATTGCCTTCCTTTGTTATCGTTTCCTTTCATATTTAACAACATTTTAGAATAGATAGGTAATAAAATAATAACTAGGTAGTGCATTTGTCTGAAAATACCCAGCCGCGGCTATGTAGCCGATTGTGTCGCAGGTGTCGCCAGAGAGTGGGTTACTTAGAATAGGTAATTATTATATTAATTACTGCAATTCGGCTCCTTTGTTTTGAAATACCCAGCCTTATTTCTATATATTTATATGCGGCGTCGTTTAGAACTTTAGACCTACAACGCATTCCAATTATTTTAAAATACCTACTAAGTAAACTAAGAATTGGTAGACGTAGGTAAAACGGCGAATAACACCATCACGTTGCGATTCCTTTTCGCTTGCTAAAGAAAAAAGCTTTAACACAAGTGTCATAACGTCTAAACTTGCATTTAATAAATAATACTCAGGACCTTTTAAATTACACATCGGAATAGAACAACTAAAACGGACTTAACTTGCGTATTTTACTTTATTTGCTGATGTTTCTATAACTCAACTGTTCCCATATTCGTAGCTGACGGTAGTCTAACGTTAAAGTGATTTTATTGCAAATTTAAGTTAAATCCGTTATAATATAATTGTTTCATTCCAATATATCTATGTATTAAAGTTTAGCGTAATTTTGTTTACTTTTTAAAACTAACTTGTTTCGCCCGAGCTGGGTGATATTTTGAATAATCTTAATCAATAAAATAATAACATTCACAATTATTAATCAATAAAATTAATTCCACTGTAGGTATTTTCTTATTGAAACCTAAATTAGGCGGCACTTTCTTTTCATAAGTTACAGAGAGATAGGTAGACTCTCAGGCTACTAACAAAGCAGATGTGGAATCTCTCTCCCACCTTGCAAAATAACACGTGGCGATAAAAACGGTAAAGATATTCGTTCGTTTGTTTTTAACTCAAGAAATTTGCCGATGATCGGCAATGTCAATGAAAAAGGTTTTCTTGATTTTATGTAGTACAATATTATGATTGTAACCGCGAGTCCCGAAAATAGTGGGTTCTTGGCATATTTTACAAACGTTATAATCTCTGGATTTTATATTCTCGCGGATACGAATACTACTAGCCAAAACCTTATTTTAAGCGATTTCTTATGACATTTTTTTTATGATGAAAAATAATTAAGTAGGTATTAATCACCGAGCTGATATTAATATTTTTTTCGATGCTTTTTACTTTTGTCATAATTGGTTAAGTGTTTAAAGATTAAGATATATGAAAATCATAAGTTAATGAATTGCTTCTTTACAATTTACCAAATATTTCTACAATTTAAAGATTAAAAAAATTATAACAATTTTAACTAGTTACAAATGACAAATAAAATAACATATCTATAGACTCCACCTGACATCATTTTTCATAGATCAGAGTAGCTAAATATTTTTTGTGTCTTTTAAACTATTAGTACACAATAACCGGCTGGCGAGCGAAAAAAATTTCAACAATAGAAATTTTACCTGCGACCCTTTCGCTCGGACACACACATTTAAAACTGCGGCCCTATTGGTTCCTACTTCCATGTCGTGCCGCCTTCCGTGCCGCCAGGTACCAGGGTCGTTCAAGCGATTATTGCCTTAAAGGTGTAACATTGCCAGCGCAGTTGATAGTACTTATAACTAGGACTGTGAGTTTTCAAAACTAAAAAAACCTACCTATCTTTTTTAAAAGACGTAACTTACTAATTATAATATTATCCCTATTTACTTAACGACGTAAAATAAATTAGAAAAAAACCCCAAGAACACTAACAACTTATCTTAACGACGGTGTCGAGAGTTTGAAGAATGTAAATAAATATTTATGATTCATTTATTATGACAAAATGCACGTGTTGTTATTGCCAGCGGGAGTACTAAGAAAGGCTAATTCTAGTAGATCTTCGCATGTTTTCTATACTCTATACCAGGGTTTCTTAACCTTTTTGCAGTCACGGACCACTTTTACAATTTAAACTATACCACGGACCCCACCCATAAATATTTTTGGAAATCAAAAAAATATATGTTACGATATGTTCTGTACTAATAAATATGCTTAGACTGACTGACCTACTGCGGACCCCTGACATACAAGCTACGGACCCCTAAGGGGTCCATGGACCCCACGTTAAGAAACCCTGCTCTATACTAATATTATAAAGAGGTAAGGTTTATTTGTTTGTTTGGATTGAATAGGCTCCAGAACGGCTGGACTGATTTGAAAAATTCTTTCACTGTTGGGAAGCTACGTTCACTTTGAGTGACATGGACATATTTTGAAAAAAAAAGGGGATCCGTGCGAAGCCGGCGCAGGCCGCTAGTCATAATATAAAACGAAGTCTATTTCTTTGTTAACACCCTTTGGTAGGTCACCTGCAAGGTGGTCTTTGGACTAGGCTCAGGTTAAAGGGTGTGGTGCAGGACCGGGGACTATGGAGTTTTATGGGGGAGACAGCCGCCCAGCAGTGGATGTCTAAGGTTGATATGATGATGATATTGGCTTCACTTGTAACTGTGTAATTGAATCTTGAAAGTAATCTCAGATGGGCCAGATGGCAGTGGTGAGTACGAGCGTTGGTCCTGTATATAGTCTTGGATATTGTACAGAGAGTAGATTAAGATCAAATTGATATGGAGAAGTGGCGTTGCGTGTCTTGTCGGGGCCCCGTATAAAAAATGTTTTTTGAGGCCCTTATATGGGGGTAAAGATTTTTCAGAAAAATAACGTTTTTATTTTTTTTCCTGTGGCCCGGGGGCCCCGTATAATTGATACGGCAAATACGGCGGTAGCTACGCCCCTGATATGGGGATAGTCTGAGGCCGAGAACAGGAAATTGAAGTTTTTAACCCGCAAATCATACTTTAAAATTGATAAAAAGAACTTTCTATGTCTAATTTTACGTAGACGACGCTGGGACGTAAAAGTTAGTCATCAAAAATTTTAAGAAAATGTGAATTTGTTGTGGATTCATTGTTATTATTTTTAAGTTTGAAGAATTATTTCATAAGGTATAGTTAGTTAACATATTATTATAATGGAATTACTGAGTCATTAAAGAGGTTTTCCTTGTGTTTAATGATTTAGGCATGATGCCAGATATCCAATGGCAGTCAATGACTTTAATGATATTATAATGTACAAAGAAAGCGTGGTTAGTGGTAATTTAATAGCTAGCTGGAATACGGGTCCATGTTTGAGAACAATATTATTTATTAATTATATTATTAAGATGCATAAAATTTGAACTATATTAAGAAAACTCGCTATATAGTATAAACTGTTCGGTATTAATCAATATTTTCAAATTTCAGATAAATTTTTATAATTATAATTGGTTATAAGTCCTATTGAAAATCTGACACTAGTCTATTTTCTTTCTTATGACTCAAATTATATTGATATCAAAATTTATTTTAAGTCGAATCAAGAATCGTTATCACAGACAGCAGAGTAAGAAGTATAAAAAATATATCTTTTAATAGTTTTCGAAAATGATTTGTATATTCATTTCTTAAGTATAACCTACATAATTTAACAATATTCATTTTATATAACAGCATTAAAAATAACATAATAAACAATTAAATTTATCGACGCGCATTGCAAATCAATTGAAAACGCAATTAAAAATTTTCCATTCCAATCTATGTCAAGGGGAATTTATTACATAGAAACTATAGAATCACTGATTAAAAAAAACTAATGAATACCTCATTATACGTTATTTATTAAATTAATAACAAAAAGTAATTAACACAAAAGACATTAACGTATGAAAAGATATTATTATGTTTCCATCACGCAATGGCGTCTAAGCGAATTAAATTTGTTTGTTTGTTTCATGAGATAATTACTTTGTTTTATTTAAGAGCCGAATTGTCAAAAAAACTTAAATGCTCACTTATATACGTTATTTAAAAAAACTATAGCGAATTTTGTTAAGTCTTTAGAATAAAAACTAGCTAACCCGGACACTGATGAACTTTGTACCGCCATATTATAATTTTAATAAAAATATATAAATAATAATAATAATATATTTGGACAATTCACACCAATTGATCTAGCCCCAAACTAAGCATAGCTTGTACTATGTGTACTAGACAACTGATAAACATACATAAATACATATAAGATATCCAAGACTCAGGTACAGATGCCAGTGTTCATCACACTGACATCTGCCCCTAGCAGGATTCGAACCCGCAACCTCCGGTTTCGTAGTTAGGGGCTCTGACCACTAAACCAACAGGCCGTCAAATATATATATATTCTTATTATCCTCCATACATCACCTTGTTCAGACGATAACAAATAGAAAAAAGAGTTATCCAATTTGGTGCAGTAGATCGAAAGTTATGCAGCGCGTGCATACATTTCGGTGTTATATTTTTTTATGTTTTAAGATTTTTATTGCACTTTACTTAAGGGTGATTTTTTTTCCATTTTCTAATTCTAACTACTTACCTACTACAGGTTGGAATGTGAGGACGAGTTACTTATTTAAATATGCATAAGTATACCTAGATTGCATTAACATATTATAATTATCACCTTAAACGCTGGCGAAGTCGAGGATAAATTTTATTAGGTAATAAAATTAATCTAAACATAGGTATAAATAGACTTCTAAATAGAAAAGCGTTTTACGTAAATATTAAAATGCATGGAATTAAAAAACGATATGATATACTTAGCAGAACAATAATTCATTTACCTAATTAGTCTATCAGACTCTCATAACCCGTTCGCTAAAAAATATCAAACTAGGGTGACGGCACCAGTAATGGACATGGCACCAATTATGGACATTATTTTCGTTGATCGAATTTATTAAGCAACTGGCCCAACATTTTTCATTTGGAGTCACTAAAACATAAGCAATAGACGTTTGGGCTTTCATTTTGATACACTTCATCAAAATTGCCCGTTTTATTTGAAGATGGTTGGGAATTGAAATCTCGTTTCGCGCGGTGGTCATAAAAATCCGTTTTTGTTATTGAAATCGTTAAGGAGGTGAGTACATATTTGTGCATGGTATTATTTTGTGTTGTGTTGTAATGAGACTTTTTGTTATTTTTACGGAATAATACTATATTGCAAGTAAATTGAGCTAAGTTGAATATGTCCAATTCCAATAAGTTTTTTGTGGGGTTTGTTTATCACTGGATTCGATTTTTTACGAATTCCAGTTATGGACAAGTGTCCATTCTTAAGTTTTTTAATATTTTTTTAGTTTATTGTATTAAATTATTTAATTTGTTGTACTAAACATTTTGGTTGAGTTGATTTTGTGATTGCTCTTTATTTTCCAATGATGGACAATGTCCATAAATGGCTATTTTTAGTCGTCCATCATTGGGTTCTTTGTTTTATCTTATATGGCGCCAATAAAAAATTACACCCCGGAACAAATAGGGAGGGCATTTGATGCTGTATGATGCTGCATGATGCTGCTGAGGATGGGAGAAATGACGATCACAGCTGCCCTCCGGTTTCTTCTTCTTCTTCAACCTTATTCTACCCAATGCTGAGTGAAGGTCTCTTCCATTTCAGCCCACTTCCCACGATCTCGAGTTTCCCGCATCCAATGTTTCCCAGCCACATGCACCAGATCATCGGTCCACCTCGCTGGCTGTCTTCCGACATTTTGCCGCCCCTTTCTCCGTCTCCAATCCAGCATCCTTTCTTCCGTCGGACCTACGACAGACATGGCCCGTCTACTTCCATTTCCTTAAAGCTATGGTTTTTGTTATGTCCGTTAGTCTGGTTCTCTTCTGAATATCGGTATTACGGACCCGGTCACAAAGAGAAATACCTAACATAGCTCTTTCCATAGCCCTATACTACTTGGAGTCGATGGATGATCTGCCTCGTGAAGTCCCGGTTCCATAGACCATTACGAGAAGAACGCACTGTTGAAACGTGCGACGCTTGCGGTATAAAGACGCACACGTTTGTCTTTCAGGACGTCTGAGAGCTTACCAAAATCCCCCCATCTCAGTTGGATTCGCCCTCCGGTTTGGGGTCCCTCAAATAACTTTGCATAACAAAGTCCATGCAAAAGTCCTGCAGTTTGTGCTATGGGACTTCAAACTATTCTCACGGTAGAGGAAGAGGGCAATTTGGTGAAAAGGTTGGTCGCAATGAGTTAAAAGCACTTTCACATAAATTGAAATAAATTAACAGAGAGCGTGCAAAAAATTCTCCAGGCTCCAGGTATCCGGAGCCAAATATCTTCATTCTACATCTGGTGAGGGCGTCGCAGTGGCACACCAAGTGTTCCACAGTTTCACATTCCTCTCCACACATTCTGCAGTCGCTGCTGTTTGGAAGTCCCATTTTGTGTAGGAGTTCGTTGACTCCTAAGTGACCAGTGAACACTCCTGTTATAAGTCGGATTTGTCTTCAGTTTAGAAACCAAAGTTTTTTAGTCCAGTTTTCATTTGGGTGTTGTATAAATTGCCGTGAGGACCTTAGACCTAAGCACGCCTTCCACTCTTCGGTGTGGCTCTTGATTGTGTTTTCCTTAAGGCCTGTGTTAAAGGTATTATATACCAGCCCCGACTGCACTTTATGGGCTCCAAGGGCCTTCACCGTAGCCTGGCTGCCACTCAAAATATAGATGGTTTTTCGTCCAGGTGCCTGTCTATATTTTCTTGTGCACATGCAGCATACGTCTCTGCCTGAAATACTGTGGCTTGCTTTCCCATGCTTACACTATAGCATATATATGCACCGCAGTTTCTGATAGATCTCAGTTGATTGATTTATTATGTTACCAATTCTAAGCTGCAGCTGCTGGCAAAGAAGCAAAGCCTCAATTAATGTTTAATAAATGATTAAAAACCAGATCGTTGATTGAAAGCCTTATAGTATAACTTGGAAATCTAAGGCTGATCACGTTAAAAGTTCAAATAGAGTTAGGTAATCAAAAGTAGATTTTTGATATTTGTTTTATTTATCTGTGCAATAAAAAAGTGTCAATTAATGAATGTTCATGACTGGGTCCATGTCCATTACTGGGGGTCCATCACTGAATCTTCGATGTCCATCAATGGTGATATCGTAAATTTCAATTTATGTATTTTTTATTAATTATATATTATTTATACAGGATTTTTGGTGTTGTTTAAATGTTCCTCATGTATTTGAGTACCGAACAAAAAATCACCATTTTTGTATTGGGTCATTCCAGCGAAACCGGCACCATAGGCATAAAATATAAATAACTTAATTTATACATAAATACATATTTAGAGAATAGAACATTATGCCTTGTTTTATTAATCAATGAGTTTTTCATTTTTATATCAATATTTTCCATTTTATTCGTTTTTGACCGTACCCCTAGCGCCAGTTGTCCACGCCAGCGTATTTTTACTTTAAGTTTGCAGCACTATTTCGCGGCATTTCTGAACATTACGGAAAAAGTGATACGTATAAAAGAAAATATATCTAACGCAGTTTAAACTAGTGCTAAGTAATTATAAATTAAGTTTCATGGTTAGTATTTATTGGGCTTCTACAAAAAGCTTAACTCATGTCCCACCCGTCACAGTAAAACAAGGTTTTTTCTTGTTAAACCTAAAAATATCTAACCTCTTGTTATCTTGCTTTGTGAAAGAAACAATTAGGTTGAGGGCGATTATTTTAGATCAAAAACGCGTTGCATTACTAACAAAAATTGTTTTTAACGCTTTTCAAAGTATGTCCCACCCGTCACATTGACGGGTGAGCGAAATGGGTTATCTGATAAAACTGACTTAGTGAGTATAAAATCGTTGTGTCAACTTTATTTAAACGTAGCTGGTTTATACTAAAGCAAATTATATGTGTTATGGCGTTTAATTTGGTGGTGGTATATACTGAAACTGACTCAAAGACGATAGATGAGGATGATAGAGACCAAACGCCAGGATTAAGTTTTTCCACCACTAATAATTCCTCCGCCGACGAAGACTCAAGTAAGATTGGGTTAAATTAGAGATTACTGCCAGGAAAAAGTCGAAAGAGTATAAATACCTCGCAGTTTCACAAAGTACCTTTGACTTCGACAATGAATAAAAGGTCATGTTTTTAAAATGTGTTGATAAAACTAGCAAAGCATTACGAATGAATAAGGAAGATGTCTCTTTCATTAAAACTAGTCATATTTTAGACATTCTACCAATTATTATCAATTTTCCGAGCCTGTAAACATTGAAAAGAAAAAACATTTTTTTTGTTTTTATTATTCTAAAAAACTACTGAAATGATTACTTGTAACATTAGATAATTCATCTAAAAACTGATTTAAAATAAATACAAAAGAACTGTGTTTATATTTTTCATACATTTGTATGCCCAAATGTTACTCGTCCCACCCGTCACAAAGTACTGTCCCACCCGTCACAAGCTTTGAGAAGCAAAATTATTTTTATTTTACGGGTTATCTGCGTAAAGTTTACTAATACCTAATCTATACAATATCAGAAACTATATAAAAATAGGTTGTTTAACAAAAGTTACATAGTTTCTTACGAATTACGAATAGTGTAAGTCAACTCTGAGAGGAGAGGTAATTTGAAGTCCCACCCGTCACACTTCTTATACCGTCAATTTCTCATAATAATAATGACATTTTCATACTTTTTTCGATGGTACAGTATGCAATGACTATTCAAGTATTTGATAATGTCATATTCAATGCGTAAATCGTTGCCGTTTGTCAGAAATAAAGCGAAGTGCAGGCAAAAATGAGTATAAATGTCCCACCCGTCACAATGGAATGACCCTATTGCCAAAAAACATCCCATTTTTAAACGAAATTCTAATTTAGTGCGCTTAACATGTCCATAATTGGTGCCATCACTCTAATTAATATTAAATCTATTAAATATACGCTAAGTAACTTAGGTACTTTCCACCAAGATGTAGGACTTGAGACTTAGGTTAGGCCATAGGGAATTCTTATCTTGGTCAGATTCGAATCAAATGGGACCATTCACTATTGAATTTACATGTCCACTAAACTTAATAAAGATAAATAAATTCAAACATTGCATTTTAACTAATCGTGTATCAAATCAACTGCGCTTTTCCAAAATAAACCAGTTACGAATTTATTAATATCGCAGTAAGGAAATAGTTTCTACGACGTTTATTGCTAAGAAAAATGGATGCCACCGCGACTGAAACGAGGGGACATGACGTCATTATGTCATAACGAGAAGAGTTTCGTCACTTTAGCAGAAACTGTAGTTAATTAAATGATGTTATACGCGACGGTTTTTTTCTCAACTATGTAGGGCTTCCAAAGTGCTTATAAATTTAAACAAAATAATGTAACAAATCACAAAAAATATATTGAAAATTTAAAAATTGCATTTGTAGAGTTCTTAGAAGGATAAAAAGGTAAACATGCTCTAAAACTATAATTCAATTAGCGTGTTACTAATAAGACAAAGGCGCGCATTGAGAAGTGCGTAAGGGTAGGCATTCCATGATTTCTATGTATTTATCACATTGTGCTTGTATTTAATACACGCCCATGCTAAGACAAGACTGGCAACTTTTACAGAACAACGCGCGTACTTACCAAAACTAAACAAATGCGAAATCATTTATTTTTCATACACAGACACTTCTGTAATTCGCGACCTTCGAGTCGAGATCAAAGATTAAATTTTAACTAAAAATGTCACGATTTGAATAATTACGTCTGCTGTATTTTAAGACGAAAACTTGTCAAACACGACCTCAGTGGAACCAGTTGTTGGAAGGATTCTTGTTACCGAGAAATTTTGAAGATTTGGCTACAGTCGACAAGTATGATAAATGTTTTATTTGCTTAAAATGCGTGACTACGTACAGTTCAGTTGGTAGTGTTGGTACAGAGAAACGTAGAAGAGACAAACGAATTCCCATTTCTTCAGATAATGTAGGTACCTATATAGTTGTATAGGAGATTTCAGAGTCCATAGAGTGAGTTAGGCATTCATTGATTTGGGAATCTGGCGATTAACGATTAGAAAATATGTATTTAAATATCATATAATAAATATTATATCCATAATAACTTTGCCTTCTGGGATTCTCATGTAACTTATAGATTTATTATGAGTTTTTGAAATTCCGCTTTTTCATTCATAATACAATAAGCACCATAGATAAATTTTTATTACATGTCTTTCGGAATCCGTTTGCAAATTACCCATAGTTCAAGTCATGCAAAGATCATTATCAACTATTAACATAACTTATACTATAACTAGGAAATTCCTATACTATTAAACCATCCACGTCTGTAGTGTAGGCGTATAAAATTGTAAATGAGTTCTTACAAACGGCTCAAGCGATTATAATTAAATTTAGGTCACATCCCGGAAAAAATGGTTTAGTCTTGCGCAGAGTGACCTAGGTGCTAGCAAAAGACCGACCACTGTTATTTCAGATCAAGGGACAATAATGAATAAGAATAGATTAAATAACATATATAAAACTTGGCAACGCACGGGTCCCTGTTTTTTTTTTTTTTCAAAATATTCAATACTTACTGGATGAATGTAGCTTTCCAACGGTAAAAGAATTTTTGAAATCGGCACCATAGTTTGAGCTTACTCATTACAAACATACACACACGAAAATACAAACCTTTATAATAGTACTGTAGAATGTAGATATTATTGATATTTGACCCCAACGGGATTTGAACCCGATTAGTGACGCCCGTAAATGGTAGCACAAACCCTCTCGTTAAGGCAAAGGTGTGGATTCAAGTCTCATTGGGGTCTCGATTTTCTCTACTTATGGTATTAAACCGAATTTCAATTGACACACAACTATACTAATATTATAAAGCTGAAGAGTTTGTTTGTTTGTTTGAACGCGCTAATCTCAGCAACGAATTCAAAAACTCTTTTTTTGTTGGATAGACCATTTATCGAGAAAGGCTTTAGGCTATAATTATAACATCACGCTGCGACCAATAGGAGCGAAGAAACAGTGGAAAATGTGTAAAAAACGGGGAAAATATGAAGCCTTATGAAGAATTACTATTCCACGGGGACGAAGTCGCGGGCACAGCTAGTAGTAAATATACATAAAATATTATTTAACACCAAGTCCATTGACCTCAGGGCATGCCGTCATCGATTTTTCTAGACAAGTGCGAATTCCCATTCTGTCTAGGACATAGAAAGCTGGCGGAATGCCTAATGTCCTGGGCGTAACGGGGCCGGCTCGTACAATTGCCAGATATTGTCCTAAGAGGAATAAAAAGGCATCTCTCTGGTTTCTTGTTGGCTTTTTTACAAAGGACTTCTCAGTTAAGATGTCTGATTTAAGCCATGGGAAAGCATAGTGAAAAATATTGCATTAGAATATTGGAATGAATGAAATAGTTGCTAAACTATAGAACGGATTTAACTCGCGTATTTTATTTTACTTCGAAAACTTCAGTTTCCATATTCGTAGCACGACTGACCTGACTATCAAGCTAAAGTTTTCGTAACTTCTGTAAATAAAATACACGAGTTAAATCAGGTAAGTATAGTTGTTTCATTGTAATAGCAGCGAAGGCATCAGATATTATTATCGTATCAAGAGTTTGGAATGAGGAAATCTATACATACTCGACATTACAGCGTTCATTAGATATTTAACTCGGAACATTTGTTTTGTATGAGAACCTTTCAAATTTAAAGGTTATTGCAGTTTTAATTGCACTTTATAATTAGGGTCTGATTCTGATATGCTCTAAAACGTTAATGTATTCTAATGGTGCTTCTAAAAGTTAGACTTGAAATTGAAACTTGTTTTTCTAGTGTCCACTTCTTTTCTACATTCCTTCTAGAACTACGTATGCTCATATTAAATTATAAATAGCTGATTATGTTACACTGCTATTATTAAAACATATTATGTAAAGAAATTAAAATTGCATAATCCATGTTGGCAACTTCATAACGAGCAAAACGTATATTATTGTGTCCAAGATATGTATAAAATAAATTCTACAAACCTTCTTTTTTTTTTTTTTTTTTAACTGAATACTGAGGCGCAGTTGGCCAGCTAATGGGCCTTTACTGCAAAATCGGACGGGTGGCGAGACTCCTGAAAGGAGACTCTTAAGCCTTTTCTACAAACCTTATCGAAATCGATTGTATAGCTAAGCCGTGAAACCGCTATCGACATTGTTATTTCGATCCATCCGTGTAAACTTTCACCCCCTAAAGCGGGGTCGAATTACCAGAAACCTCTTAGTCACTTAAGGTAAGTTTAGTCATGTACGGAACCGGTTTGGTGGGTTAAGAAAATTGAGACTTAATAATTTCTGATGCCTTCGCGGTTATTACACATTGGAATGAAACAACTATTAACGGATTTAACTCGCGTATTTTTATTTTATTTTATTTGCTGACGTTTCGGATTCTTTACAGTTTCCATAATCGTAGCATGACTGAGCTGACAAAAGTCTAACGCTAAAGCGACTTTAGCGTTAGACTTTAGCGTTAGACTTTTGTCAGCTCAGTCATGCTACGATTATGGAAACTGTAAAGAATCCGAAACGTCAGCAAATAAAATAAAATAAAAATACGCGAGTTAAATCCGTTAATAGTTGTTTCATTCCAAAATTGAGACTTGTCCAAAATGTAATATCTACCTTTATACTAATATTATTAAGAGGAATGGTTTGTTTGTTTGTTTGGATTGATTAGGCTCCAAAACGACTAGACCGATTTGAAAAAATCTTTCACTGTTGGGAAGTTACACTATTCCCGAGATCCCGAGTGACATAGGCTATAAAAAAAAGGGATCCGTGCGAAGCCGGGGCGGACAGCTAGTTCTACATATAAAATAGTGCTGTTCCAAAGATGGTTGGTCTTCTCCATCAGATTCATGAAGACAATGTCTTTACTATTTCAAGTATTTGACAAACCTTAATCCTTTTGATATCACTACATAGTACGCAACAAAGTCGCTTTCCGCTGTCTACCTATCTGTATGTAGGTATGTATAGATCTTTAAAACTAACGGATTTTGATGCAATTCATTCATTTCAAGAGAAATGTAAATATGTACAGTTGAATTTTATAATGCAAAGCCAGGGCGGGTATCGACATTTAATTGAATCTAACCCATATTCTTTTACAAAAACCGCTTCCTCATTCGCGGACAACACAGTGTAATGAAATTCTTAATCAAAGAGTCTTTTATAACACACATTTGAGGTCACGTTATTTCAGTCAAACGATACAACAATGTCCTGAAAAAATACCGTTCGAGCAATTAGCGGGTTCTATTGATTCGGCCGATGGCGGAAATTCGTTGATACAATGACTCAAAGAGTTCAGTATCTACTGCTAAACGCTTTACGGTTATATGTCACAGTTTGAACTGTAACAACAGTCCTAGATCATTGCAAATTTTAGACACAATGCTACAAGTAGGTTGCTGGTTTATATATTACACTAGCGGTCCCGGCAGACTTCGTCCCGCCCGGCAAAGAATCGATTTGACAGCTGTCATTATATTTTTTTTTTTTCACTGGAACGTGATAAAAAGTATCCTACGTCTTTCTCCTGCTTCTGACATCCCCAGCAATTTTCAGCCAAATCAGTTCAGCCGTTCTTGAGTTATAAACGGAGTAACTAACACGACTCTCTTTTATATATATAATAGAAGAAGATATATATATATATATATATAGAGTATATTTATTACGCGGCAATTGGTTACCGATATACTTTGGAATGTGGCGAGCCCAGTTTTAGGGTAAAATTCAAGTCCTTAATCTATTTCAAAGTTCTTGAGGTAAGAATATCGTTAAAGCCCTAAAAGTAATTAATTGGGTATCATTCAAGATGTTAGTCGTATGTATCGATAATGAATACCGACAATCGCGATTTAGAATGTCGATTCTGACGCAACTGTAACTATGAAAAACATGCTGTGCGTCATTTACGCGAGTCCCTCCAATCCGTGATCTGGTGCCTCCTGTCATATCTGAGACAGCTCTTTCTTACGCATTGTTTACCCTGTGTTTAGTTCTATGCGAGCCCCTCCTTTTACTATCTTCCCTGTTTTAATGGATACAAAAATTCGCCGTGACCGCCATATAGAGTAGGTTATGGAATTGTAACGCTCTGTAATTTCTACGGAGCCTAACCTTGAAAAGTTAGCATAACAAGACTAAACAGGCGATGTAGGTCGGCTGTGCGAGCTAAATTTAAACTGTTTTATGGTGTCTGTTCGCCGCAAGGTGAAGGGAAGTGAGGTTTGTTTGTTATGCTCACTGTGTAATTGATTGTTGGCCGTTATTTTAATGTAATGTTAAGTGCAGTTGAAGATGTAGGAGCAAAGATAGTAAATCCGTGGCGTATTAGAATTTGCGACGTTGTTCCAATATTAAAGTCATAATATTAACCAACTAGCAGTCCCGGCAGATGTCGTCCTGCCCGTTCGATTGTTTCGACAAACATAATAATATATATGTCAGTCTTCTGTTCATACCGTCGATATGAACATAGAAAAGTGTTGTTTTTAGACAATTCGGCAATTTTTCATGCCAAAAAAAACATCATTGGTCTTTAACGAACATTTAAAAAAAGGAATTGGCCGAATTGGTCCAGGCGTTGTTGAGTTGTGCGCTTACGAACACATTTTGCGATTTATTTTTATATAGATAAGCATAAATTAACGTACTAAATTTACCGCCTAATAATTATTAATAATGGTAATGTAAACCTCCTATACACAAGTTATAATGTGAGATTATTAATTTCAATTTGTCGCCTAATGAATGCTTAAGTAAAACTGACTTACCAAGTTGGATAGATCCCATAATCTGGGACGACTGGATCTTCTTATATGTGATCTCGCCGCCCTCGCCCACACGTCGGTGTCCGATCTTACGATCCGACTTGTGGACCTTGCTGATGGCGCCCAGGGGGCCGACGGCGGGCTGCAAAAAAAAACACATATGAACTATTGGAATGAATCAACTTTAACGGATTTAACTCGCGTATTTTATTTTTATTTTTATTGGCTGACGTCTCGCTGACAATAGTCTTATATATATATTGTCAGCTCAGTCGTGCTACGATTATGGAATCAGTAAAGGCTCCGAAACGTCAGCCAATAATAATAAAATACGCGAGTTAAATCCGTTAAAGTTGTTTCATTCCAATGTATAATAACTGCGATGGCATCAGAAATTATTACGTATTAACTATCATATTATTATGATCATCATCTTTTGTGCAAATGTATGAAAAAAATCACGTTATCTAATAAATACTAATATTATAAAAAGGAAAGGTTTGTTTGTTTGGATTGAATAGGCTCCTAAGCGACTGGACCGATTTGATAAAAATCTTTCACTGTTGGAAAGCAACACTATTCCCGAGTGACATAAGCTATAAAAAAAAGGAACCGAGCGAAACCGGGGCGGACAGTTAGTTGTAGATAAATTGACGACCCTAAGGACCTCTACAGCGGCGGTTTGGTATAAAATTAAATTTCCATCCGCGTTATACCTACTTTGAATTTTTAAACAGCTCTCTACGTAATTAATCTAACGGACCCAGGTAAAAGCTGACACTGACATAGTTACATTAACATTATCAAGACCCGCTGTGACTTTGTTCCTACCCTCTAAAATATTTTTACTGTATTCTACACTAATATTATAAAGAGGAAAGGTTTGTTCGTTTGCATTGAATAAGCTCCTAAGCGACTGGACCGATTTCAAAAAATCCGTTTAAAGTTGTTTCCGAGTGACATAGGTATAATAACCGCGAAGGCATCAGAAATTAATATTTTTACTGAATTTTAATATAAATTTACAAAAAACCAAGCTATTTATAGTTATATAGGCTATACTGCATATTGACTTGAATAGTATTTTTTTTGTCCTAAAAACCTTTAACAAATTTTTGATTGAGCATTGATTACCCTATTACTGAGTTTCTTTATATGTTTTTTTTTTTCCTGTTATGGATATATGTATTTAGCCTAGAGGCTATTAATACTTCGCCGAAAGCGGGAGCCTTCCAGAAGGGAAGACTCAACCAAATTACACTATATTAAGTACATATTATTTACATTGAATGTACCTGGACCGAAGCGTTCCAGGTACCTTTGTCTGTCATATTTGTCTTCCCAGACCGGTCGTCTGGGAAGAGGTCGGATACGTCTTCTTCTTTGTCTTCGTCTGTGTCTGTCTGTATGTGAATTCTTTATATGTAGTAATCAGCAGAATACACATTTTAACATTATAAATGCAAAAATTAGTTTTATTTCACGACGTGAAAAATGCGGTTGAACCCCGGGAAAAGATATTTTTTTTTTTTATTTAGCACAGAGATCATACCTGAAGGGGGTGTATTTTATGGAAGTAGGTACTTGAATTACTACTTAATTTTACTCAGAGGTCGCTCGCAGAAGCTAGTTCCTCGTAATAAATAGACGCCGAGTATCATATCATTTTGTGCGGCTTCGGTCGTTCATTGTTGTATAAGGCCACTTCCCAGGGGATTTGCGAAAAGGGTCCTTGCAAAATAAAGGCTCTTGTTGGGACTTAGGTAAAGGAAGTCATCATAATAGTGTAACTTCTACAGGATGACTATGAACCTATCTGTCAGTTAATACTAGCTACATGTCGGACGTATC
Organism: Polylopha cassiicola; assembly: GCA_038024825.1. Classification (NCBI taxonomy): domain Eukaryota; kingdom Metazoa; phylum Arthropoda; class Insecta; order Lepidoptera; family Tortricidae; genus Polylopha; species Polylopha cassiicola. The sequence goes on along the minus strand of CP149044.1, from coordinate 3,885,108 downwards.
AATCGCCGACAATTCCTTGGCCGAAATATTGAAGGAATAACCTACAATAAGAACTAAACTCGATGAACTTTAACTTGTACGAACACAGTATTCTACTAGTGATTCTTGGTGTAGCTAATTATTTCAATGTTTAGAACTAGGGACTGGCGGTTGAAACGCCTGTGGAATCATCCTTGTAACAAAGACTAGGTTACCTTTGTGTTCACATTACAATTTTTATGGACTACTAGCTTCTGCCCGCGACTTCGTCCGCATGGAACTCCTCCTTTTTTGCAATCGGTTAAAATGTAGCCTATGTCCTTTCTCAGACTCCAGACTTTCTTTGTACCAAATTTCATTTAAATCGGTTCAGTAGTTTTAGCGTGAAAGCGTAACAGACAGACAGACAGACAGACAGAGTTACTTTCGCATTTATAATATTAGTAGGGATTCATAAGAGTACCTAATCTTAATAATTTCTAATGCCTTCGCGGTTATTATACATTGGAATGAAACAACTTTAAACGGATTTAACTCTCGCATTTTATTTTATTGGCTGACGTTTCTTGAACATAAGACTATTGTCAGCTCAGTCGTCCTACGATTATGGAATGTATATAAAGTATCCGAAACAGTAAATACGCGAGTGGGAGTGGAAAATAAAATAAAATACGCGAGTTAAATCCGTTTAAAGTTGTTTCATTCCAAAGAGTAATCTTAACTTGAAAAACGTCATAAGATACGTGAAAGATTGTTTTCTACGGTGTGATAACGTTGATAAAATATGCGTGCGAAGTCCATTCAACCTGCGCGTAGATACCAAGCCGCGGGTACAGCTGCCAGTTAGTTTTTTTTTATCAAAACGTATCATTGATAATTAACATTTATCTCCTTACGTATACATCGGCCTTGACACATCACCTCATAGGTAAGTAGTTATCTTGAGAGTCAAAACTTCACATACACGATAGCATTCTTGACAGTGTTTTCTTTAATATATTTTCTATTTTTTCTAGGTGGCGATTTAAGTATGTCCATTCTTTCCTTTTAGGCCTAGTTAAGTCGAAATGCACAGCCATATCTTTTTGAAAAAATAAGGCTTACCTAAAATCCGTTTATATAAATATACCATATCCTTTATGAACATACATTTATCTTATGATATAGGTATATATACCTACTTATGTAACTAGCAGTAATTTATCTAGTCATTTTATTGGTATTGACATTTTATAAGAAACCAGCGATCCCGGCAAATGTCCTGCCCGGCAAACAAGCATAACAAAAAATCTCGTAAAGTATATCAATGCAAACCTTTATTTTTCCAGACGTATCTCTTCATTTTCCCGAGATAAAAAACACGATAGAGAAGCAAATAAACACGTAGACACTAGATTTACAACGTGGGCACTATTATTGGTACCTACAATCAATTCTAGGTGGACATAGTACTATAATACTAGTGTTACGACACGAAAGCTACAAACCACACTGAACCGGCAACAAAACAAACTGCCTTCAGTTATTTTCGGGCGTTTTATGAATTTTTCATACGTAGGTAACCTACATGGTGTACGATTAAATATTCATACGGGCAATCAATCATGTTCATTATTAGGAAGGGATTTTTTTAAATAACGCCCTGTATCTATATTAATTTCTCGTATTTTCGCGGTAATTACACTTTGGAATGGAACAACTATAACGGATTTAACTCGCGAATATATTTTTTTCGGCTTGTTTCGAAAACTACAGTTCCTATATTCGTAGCCGACTTGTGAGTGTTGAATAAGATTCTATTTTTGAAGGTATTTTAAAATACTGCATATACCTAAGTAGGTATTCAGTTTCAAATAGGTACCTTTTTAAATTGTCTCTCTGATATTTGGCTCCATGTACCTATCTGATAATTTAATTATTGTTAGATTCATGGAGCGTAAACCACGTTGGACTTTGCGAAACAATCGATCTTTGCAGTGACCATTTTATTATCAGGAGGATAATTTTATAACGGTATTTTTTATCATTATATTTCCGATTGACCTTTCCTTATACATATTTCTGATTTTTGTGATTGCCATTGTTTAAATTGTGTAGTTTATTACTTACGATTTCATATCGTAGATGTGCATAGATGACCGTTACATTAACTTTTTTACACTGTTAATAGTATTATTAAATTAATAAGAAGGTCTTTAAATATTTTGGGAGTCTCTAAAATAACCCGTTTGTAGTGTGTACCTACTTAACTGAGTTCTGTAACACCGGAAAAGCCTAGCACAGAACTCAGTGACTTTCATAATTATTATCTATCTTCTATCCCTACTAATATTATAAATGCGAAAGTAACTCTGTCTGTCTGTCTGTGACGCTTTCCCGCTTAAACCTCTCAACCGACTTAAGCGTTAGACTATTGTCAGCTCAGTCGTGCTACGATTATGGAAACTGTAAAGAATCCGAAACGTCAGCAAATAAAATAAAATAAAAATACGCGAGTTAAATCCGTTAATAGTTGTTTCATTTCAATTCTCTCAACCGATTTTGATGAAATTTGGCACAGTCAATATTTAGACCCTGAGAAAGGACATAGGCAACCTTTTATTGCGATTAATAAAAATAAAAATCTTTCACTGTTGGGAAGTTACACTATTCCCGAGTGACATAGGCAATACGCCTCGACTGATTTGGAAAATTCATTATCATTTTCAACTCTGACAATGAATAAAAAGGTATTCAAAATAGACATTGTGATTGTAATTTTACTCCTAACACACGAGATGTGATAACGAATGAGTCACATGTTTGGTCGCGGGTTCGAGATTGGACAAATGTTTTTTTACATGACTGTTTGTATACACTGATAAGAGCGATAAGGAAATATGCTAACGGTCAATGTAAAAAATTGTGTAAATTATTTATCTTACGTGATTTAATAATTAAAACAACATTTTTGTGATGTGAATAACTTATGTACGGGTAACACCGTACGGTTTAGAGAGCACCTCACGTCTGTCAATGTCATATTTTTGCAATGTGTTAGAGTTACAGTGACCAGTGTTGCCAATTTGTCGCTAGAACTAGCGACTTTTGCTTACAGCTTAGCGACCAAAAAAAAGTTTGGACGACAAAAATAGTTTAGCGACTCATCTGGCGACTTTTGGAGTAAGTACAAATTAACACAGAATTATTCAATGCCAAGAGATACATAATATGGAAAACGACAAACGCGATAGCGCACCAAATTCAAACTTTATTTAATTGAAGTTCCATTTGTATATCATTATGGGGGGGTGGGGGGGGGGGTCCCGAACATTTTATGGTTGTTTTAGTGACTTTCTGGCGACTTTTGATTTTGAGTTTAGCGACTCGAATTTCTAGGAGTTGGCAACACTGACAGGTGATTCAATGCGCGACCAAATCCCCACTAGCTACCTACCACGTCTTTAACACAGGGATTTTTAAGTTCCATGTTTCCTTTGTAGATTTGTAAAGTTACAAATTAAATAGGAAGGTAATTAATGGGCAATCAAACTTATCCAATACCCAGAAAGGGGTAGCCAGAACCTACACGCTACATACCTAGGTAGGTACCTATCTAATTACTGACATACCAGCACGATAACCACGTAAGGTTTTTGTCGCGAGAAAGCAACTGTCACTATTACTATTGCAATGAGAGAAAGAGAGACAGAGCTTACTCGCGGGGGGACAAAACCTTGCGTTAATAGTCACCACCTGGTTGATATTGTCTTGTCACTTATTTTACCGCCTAAAAGTTCAATGACCCTTAATGACAGTGACAGATAATTACTTCTTTAGTCAGTGTTCCGATAACCTCGAAAACACCTAGGATTGTTTAAATATAGCCTACGCCCTCAATTTAGTAATTTAGGGAGGTCGATGTTCCTACATGTACAGGTACCTACCTACTTTTAGATTAGCCGTTCATTAATTAATAAGGCGGGAAATATAAACCTCGTATCCTTTTATAGGAATCCTTGGCTACCCTTTCCGAATTCTAGAACTCTAGATTTGGTAATGTGGTTAACCACAACCACTATTCCCGAGTAGGTAGGTAGGTATGACGTAACGGAAGGAAGAAATATGATTTTAATAGGTGGGTAGGTTAGTTACTTTATATATTTTTATTCGTTGCACCCAAAATACAAAACGAGTAGGTATAAAAAACGAAGTGTCGTTGGTTTCTTTGTAAATGGAATTACCTAGACTCAATAGGTAGTCCTAAAGTTTGTTAATAACTTTAATATTCACTGGAATGTAACAACTAGTAACGGATTTAACTCGCGTATTTTTATTTTATTTGCTGACATTTCAGATTCTTTACAGTTTCCATAATCGTATCGTGACAATATGAGGCATCAGAAATTAACCATATCATAATATTTTGTAAATAAAAAAAATATATATGATTGCGAAATGAATAAACTTATTCTAATCTAAGTACTTCTTGATATCAGTGCACCACAATGTAACATGTAGGTACGTTGACCCCTTTGCACCTACTCCAATCAACCAGTAGAAATGAGACTGGGAATTGTCCAAGATTATATTGTTTTATTATAACAAGTGTATCAAGCGATTCAGAGCAAACAGTCATTTATCTCAGTAATGGATATCACCAATTGATGATTCATAACATGGTCATATCAGAGTTTATTAAACCGGCCAGACTGCTACCCCTTTTCTGGGAACTCTTTTAGGTATCATGTTTGTATTAGTGGTTATTTTAAAATACTACTTAAGCCTATGGTATAAAGGTGTTTATTTTGTGCAATAGGGTGCGCCAAGCCCCTTTGTTATCTACACACATGATATGACTTGCCATTTTCATTCATAGGATTAATAAAAGTGTTGAAATGCCTATTAGGAGGTTGTCAGCATAAAAATATCTACCCTATATAAGCATAAGACTATTGTCAGCACAGAAAGTTAGCCAATAAAATGAAATATGCAAATCCTATAAAGCTGTTTCATTCGAATGTATAATAACCATGAAGGCATCAGAAATTAACATGGTTTTTTATCAAATATTATAAAATTTGTCAAGACAGCATTTGTATGGGACCTGTACAAGCTTACACAGAAATGCTCATACTTGTTAATTCAATAAAATAAATTTACCCTAAATTATACAGAATTATCTGACCATTACTAAAAATTATACTATATATACATGTATAATATATATAATTATATATTATAATTGCATTATTATTGTATGATGTCATAACATAGCAGTCATTCATGTTTTGAATGCAGCCTGTATTTAGGACAAGGCAACATAATGTTTACGCTTTTTGACATAGTTATATGCCTTAATGAATTTTGCTGTTTTACAAATAGACCTAAGCTTTATAGGTCATTCATATGTATGCATATACAAATTAAATATGCCACTGCTTTTTTCTCATGTAAATATTCACAAAATAAATAGATATTTTCTTCTAATACAATCCTAAATATTTTAGAAGCTTCTAAATGTTAAATAATTTTGCTTCTAAAGATACATATTTATCTTTTGGCTCCACTATATTTTTACAATATGTGACACCATGATCATTCTACTTAATATGTATTATAAACACAAAAGTTTGTAAGACTGCATGTTTGTTACTATAAATAATAAAATAAATATTTTTAGAGGGTATGTTTAACCTAAATGAATCATATTATAATCATATTTCTGATAGTTTTACAGTTAATTTCAGATCAACCAGTCATAATGGGATTAAGTATCTATGGTGATTACAATATAAGAACATTCAACATAATAATCTCTGAATATTTGAGGTTGGTGCAGTATCTAGTAGTTCTCCGCTTCACTCATCTCTATTAGCCATCATTTTAAAATTTATATTTTATACCATTCATATTAATCTAAAAAGTAAACTTTTAAAGAAGCTGCTCCCCTTCATTTGAATTTTAAAACAATACCTACTAAGTTATTGTCTGAAAGTTAATACATTTTTTACTTAATTTTATCATGGAATTTGTATTTTTATAAACATTGTTAATCATTTTTAATTTTTAACCCCCGACGCAAAAACGACGGGGTGTTATAAGTTTGACGTGTCTGTGTGTGTGTGTGTGTGTGTGTCTGTCTGTGGCATCATAGCTCCCTAACGCATGAACCGATTTTGATTCTGTTTTTTTTGTTTGCAAGATGAATATGTCGGGAGTGTTCTTAGCTATGTTTGATGAAAATCGGATAGGTAGTTTAATAACTAGAGGGGGGTGAAAGAGGGGATGCAAAAATAAATGTCGACAAATATACTCGAGTGGGGTATCAAATGAAAGAGGGTCACGAGTACATTACAAAATCGAAATCATAATGAAAATCGGTTGAGTCTTTCCAAAAATATTGGGAGTGAAAGTGGGGATGGAAAACCAAATGTCTACAAATATACCCAAGTGGGGTATCAAATGAAAGAGGATCGCGTGTACATTACAAAATTGAAATCATAATGAAAATCGGTTAAGTAGTTCAAAAATTATGGGGAGTAATAGTGTAAATGGTAAGCCCAATGTCGACAAATATACCCGAGTGGGGTATCAAATGTACGAGGATAACATGTACATTACGAAATTCCATGTGAAATAAAATTAGTTAAAAATAATAATATGTAGTAGGTACCTACTTACAAAAAGTATGAAATAAAAAATAAATTAAAAATTTAACAAACCCCCGACATAAAAACTAAAAGGCCCTCTAAAAAGTATAACAATAATAAAATCTTAATATTAGTTACCTAAGTATTAATATTTCTACAAAGAAAACGTCATGTCGGGGGGACCGTAGGTTTAGGTAGATTGTAAATATTAGGTAAGTAAGTAGGTACACCTAAATGAAAAGCGGTCCCCCCGACATGACGTTTTCTTTGTAGAAATATTAATACTTAGGTAACTAATATTAAGATTTTATTATTGTTATACTTTTTAGAGGGCCTTTTAGTTTTTATGTCGGGGGTTTGTTATAATATAGTGGGCCTCTCATATTTTCTAGATAGGTATCTGATAGAAAGTAAAACATTATGCATAGAGTTAATATTCAAATGTGGATTAGTATAATATGTGTTGTGAGTTGTATATAAAGTTGTATAATTGTATCTGTGTCATAAGTTACACAGGTAAATATATTATATTCACTGTATTAGAGCATAGTAAAGAGTGTAACATGAATAATGTTGACATTTTTGGTTGTCATAGAAGTAAGAATACATGTGTATTCTAATACTAAATCATACACACTACTGTTTTCATCAAACTTAACAGAGTAATTAACAACAATCTTCGACCCAATTATGAAAATTACGTACTTCATACTTTCTCTCTACTATCTCTTTCTCTCGTAGAACATGAATGAAAATAAAGCTATAGCTAGTAATATATGCAATACTCACGTCGTAAGGAACATTCTTTTCTGCAATTGACGTCCTATCTTGATCTGAAATGAAGAATAGAAAACGAAATAAGGGTACGAGATACGATAAAGTAGGATAATCATTTTTGATGACATTAAATAGGATTATGCACATTTGTATTATTAGATTTAGAAACTGTACCATCTTCTTCCGAGCCAGACGGCCCTGTAGCATTCTCGGACTTCTTGTACCCTGATTCCATCACCTCTATATGATCGGTATCGCCCGAAGCCATTTTTGTTTCACTGATACACCCCCTATTTTGAAGTCACTATTATCAATGTTTGCACAAAATAAATTAACATGGCTCACTTTACACTTGCATTGCTAACACAACGATTCACTATAATTTAATTAGAAGAAATCAATTAGTTTACGCGAAAATACTCGCCCAGTAACATCCGTCTGACACGACCGTTCATATTTAACTGAGTTGCCTGCGTGAAAAAAAGATCATAGACAAAATAGCTGTGGGCATAGTGACGTCAATCGATATTTACCTAAAATGTCTTAAATACCTTTTTTCCGATTAGCAGGTTACGGGTTAACTATTTTTTTATGCTAGCAACTCTAGTGTAGCAGACAGAACGCCATGTTTATTTCTTTCCGTCAGTCCTTTGCCGCGGTGAGATTTTTTTTAAGGTTATTCCCTATTCTTATCTTGGCGTCTGTTTTTATTTTCAAACGAATTGGAGTTATTTCCGTGAAAGTGTGTTTTCTACTGATACGTTAAGTACTCACAATTATTGTTTTGTCATTGCAGAACGCATTCTACAGCCGTAGCTAATATTGTAATCGGCAAATAAATTTACCGATTTTCGGCGTTGTTTTCATGAAAATGGGCAAGAAAGTGAGAGAATATAAATCGGGCGACTTTATCTTTGCAAAAGTAAAGGGATATCCAGCATGGCCGGCTCGAGTAAGTGCAGAACATTCAATTTCATGTAATAAAAAGTGACTAAAACAAAAGATAGAAATCTGAGTTATAATGGAATACTTATGTTTCGGCGGGAAGGCATTTATAAGTCTCCACACACCACTATCGAGGTATTACGTTGATTCGGGTGCCTACGTTTCCAACTGTATTGGTTTTGTTACAGACTTAAATTATATAAGTTGGCTTAGATTTGTTATAAGTAATAATTATTTATAAATATAGACCTATTTGCTGGGCTGCCTGTCAGGTAAATATAGTCATTTTGTGTATTTGCGCTTTGTATACTTTGTAACAGTATACAATACCTAATAAGAAAAATCTACTTACATGTTATTATTAAATCAATGATGCTTTGATTGAAGGGGCCTATGTAATAGGTACTGTTATATTATTATGTAGTAGATATAGCTCATAATGGTGGCAAAGCCTCAGTGCATGCTAAATTGTATACTTAAGTAAGAATATACTTTGCCAATGTAATAATCATAATAAAATATACATGATTTGTAAATGAAAGTCTATAACATACCTAATTACAGAACTATTAGAATTATGTTTCTTAAATTTTAGCTTTATTGTTACATCTATCTATTATGCCCATATGTAATTGACTTTATTATTATTTTGATAATTTGTATTCTACAGGTTCAAAAATTAAATGGGAAGAAGTACTTTGTCTACTTCTATGGCACAGGGGAAACGTAAGTACCTATTGAAATATTATTCAAAACCTCATTATTCTAAAGTTGAATAGATTAATATGATGTTATTTCTGTATTTCTAGTGCCAATCTGCCACCAAACATGATATTCGACTATGTGGAGAACAAAGACAAATTCCTGAACAAATCTGTGAAACGAAAGGACTTCAACGACGGGGTCAAACAGATTGAATATGACTTTGCCAACAATGTACCGTTGGAACAGGTCATCGGTGGAGCAGTGGTGAGTTGAGAATGTTTTTTAAAGCCTCTAAGGTTTGATAAAATGTAGTGTTTTTCTATATCAAGGCTTTATTGATCAAAAGATCAGCAGTTTACATGTGAAAGCATATTGGACATACATTGTATAACATTCACACATAGTGAGAAAGAAACTATCACATTTTTTTACAAATAAATCATGAATTCTAAGTCATTAACACACATAATAATATGTATGATAGAAATGCATAATGATTATTGCATAAACACACTATAAAGAAAATTGGGCTAACCTTTTATTTTTCAACTAATCAGGAGGGTGATGCAGCGCCTGCAGATGAGACCATGAATGACTCGACTGCAAATGATACAGCTGATGAATCCGGCATCGCTGACACAACAGCAGCAGATGAAACTATTGATGAGGTAAAAAACATTACTACTTCTACTATTGTCAGCATCAGATACATATTTGCAGAGGATCTGCATTCTGTATGTAAAAAAAAGTAGTGTATAAATCCAAAGAAACTATAAATTACTGAGCATGATACTTTCTGTGTACTAGAAACATCACCAGTACCATAGTGACACACAATTTAAAATATTTTTTTTACATTCAAATTTTAATTTGCATAGTAACACATTTTGTGTTAGGGCGAACATTTACAATATTTTAATGTGGCATAGTAAGTTTACAATAAACTGTTAATTTATGTATGTTTGGATTGAATTTGTACCCTACAATTATAAAAACATAATTTAGAAATATTGTTGTGTTTAAAATTAATCCATATATTAATAGTTCATAGCCAAAGTCTGTACTGTTAAGATAAGTACTGATTTGTCGAGAGGACTAACAATTATTTATAAAAATGGAAAATTGGGTTTATATTTATATAGTGGAAATTAAGGTGTGTATTCTCCGTAACTTTCCTAATTTTATACAGGCAAAAATAATATTTCAGAAATATATTGAACATTGTTGTTGTATATTGTAGGGTGCTGCAAATTCGACTGCAGTCAACGAAGGAGCCGTAGAAGATTCTGATGAAACTGGTGCTCTGGTTATTGATGAAGGAAAGGTAAAATACAAACATACTAAAAATCATACATCTGTAAATTATATCTAACATACATTATTCATTCCACTTTCTGATGCTAAGCAATCGAAATTGTCTATTCGAAAATGTAACACTCTTTCCGTTTAAGTTGTTTTATTCCAAAATCAAATTATATTTATTGTTATAATTATTACAAATCGTCATCATTTTAATTTGTAAATTTATTTAACAGAAGGGTAAAAAAGCACCGGCCAAGACACCAGCTAAAGAGACTCCAAAATCTGCGAAGGAGCCGCGAACTCCTCGCGGCAGACCCAAGAAGGAGGAGGCAAAAGAAGATGAAGAAGAGAAGAAAGAAGAGGAGATCGTCAGCAGGAGTGGGAGGAAGATACGACCTAAGAGGTAAGACAGCAAATGTAAACAACGAAAGTTAGTGTGTTATCCTTGTTACAATACTTGATAAATTGTTTTAATATACTTGTTACAATTGGAATTATATAACTTCTTGACTTTGGTGTCATACTAAAAGTGTAAAGCTGCCCATCCATCAGTCTGTAACCAGTCTGTATCTCATGAATCGTTATAGCTTGCTGGAATTTACTCAGATGATGTGTTTCTGTTGCCGATATAAAGACAATAAAATAAGTATTTATTTAAGGGGGTTCCCATACAACAAACTTGTTTTTTTTTCTGAACCATATTATGTATTTTTTGTATTTCACAATTCATTTTCATTTGGATTTATAAGTACAATGTTTACGAAGACTGTACGCATTGTTGGAACGGATCCATAGATTAAAAGTTATTTGCCGAAATGTGGTTCTGGAGACACAACTATGTTTGCGATTGTAACTAACATATATAAAATACTCTATAATATTTTATCTCTAATATTTTAAAGCAAAATTCTTTAAAACAGAAGATCTAGTAAGTTATGTGCTTAATTTTAGATACATAGACGAACAAACAGAAGAGAACACAACGCTACCATCGCCAGCGCCCAAGAAACGCCGCGGGGCGTCGCCTAGTGTAGAAAAAGAAAAGGAACCGCCCAAGGAAAAACCGCAGGAGAAAAATATCAGGGCCTACAATAATGTACCACAGGTATATAAGATTTATTAATAATAGTTCATTTACTTATCTGCTTTTGATTGTTGACAGCGGTCTCTAGGTCTAGCCTGTGTCATGGAAATTTAATTGAATAGGTACCTACTTTGTTTTACTGATATATAAATAATATTTTTTTTACAGTCGGAACTTCAGAGCCTGAAAAAGCCGTTCACAAGTCGTAAGTAAAATATTATTTTATTAAATTAATTATCTACTTTTCTTTTGCACCTTGCTTTTAATTGTTTTTGATTTGTAAAAATCTTAGAGCATAAACAACTGGAGAGGCCTTTGACACTATTTGTCATACAAATTTTTTAGCCACTTTTAGCGGGGGACGAGGTAGGAACACATACAAAAAACTGCACACTGATGTAAAAATAATTCTCATCGTTACACACGCACACTAATAGAAACTGTCAACACTAGGCGGAATTTATTCACACTAGCAAAAACATTATTATAAACGACAGGTCCGTACACAAGTTTTACATGTGTGTGCAACCGATTTGAACCGATTACATAGTGCTTGATTAAGTGGCTGTCGATACATTTATCTATATTTGACACAAAATGGCGGATCAACCAATTTATATTTAAATATAATAATTTTAACTTCATACATAATTGTGTACTTACTTTTTTAATTCATAGTATTATAGAATTAAACGTCAGTTGCTACGTAGTTCAGCAAACAAGTAAACTTCTTTTAGCAATAATGCTTAAATAATTACAATTACCTACTATATCTAACATGAAAAAATAGGCAAATGTTTATTACTGCAGAGCTGGAGAAATAAGTAGACTACTGAATCCCAAGCTGAAAATCGGATAACGAAATAGAAATATTTTATCAAAATAATACCTAATACGGATATATACGTAGGTACTTCTTATCATCTGTACTGTAAATTCATCGATATTTATATTATCCAGTAAGTACATCTCTAACCAAATTTTGATTTTGGCTGCTATTATCGCTTTAAATTCAAACGAATTAGCGCCTAGTATCGGATACACTACTCTGCAAATTTTTTATATATGTGTGCCGTTAGTCAATGGTGACCATAGACTATCATAAAGATTTTTAAACGATTTTAAACGAATAAAAATGCAATCGATACCTGAATCGATGCTTCTCACGTGGTGAATGAGAAAATAATTATTTCTAAAATAACAATTAATGAACAAAAAAAATACCTACATATGAAAGGAAATACTGTTTTTTTGTATATTTGATGCAGTGGATGGATTTTTACGACTTATTTTAGCGCAGGGAGACATTTTTCGGGAGCTCTTTTCTCTTTGACTTCGATTGTGACACTGTCAAAGTGAGCGGTTTGAAAACAGTTTTTACAAACGCGTTAGATAATTTATCTTATACCTTGGCAGAGGGGAACGTCTGTCGAAGGCCTCTCCAGTTGTTTATGCTCTAAGGTAAAAATGTTGTATTAAAATAAAAAAAATATCAAAATAAAATTACTAGTGTGAAAACATCCTTAAAAATGCGGCTTTGAGCCTAGGTCTAATAAAGAACTACATTTAAAATTACTAAATAAAGATCTGTGCACACACGTAACGCATATTATAAAATAGTTTGAGATATCAAATAGACGTACGGGGCTTTGGCATTATGGTTTCGACCTAAGTCTGTAGGTATACAAACCAACATTTAAAAAAAGAGTTAGTTCCAAATTCAAATCTGCTTTTCACAAGCGGGAAATTTACATCGTTTAGCCATTTTGAAAGTCGTATTTTAAAAATGGACGAAAATATGAAAAGTTTTAACTTATCTGGAGATATTTACAGTCGATACGATGATATAAATGATTTCGATGCTTGTCTTGAAAGATATGAAAAACAAATAACATCAATTGAGAAACAAAAAGAAATCGACTCTAAAGCCGTGTCTATTGGTAAAATACATTTTGATTATCATCTCAATAAACTTGAAATAAATGTTGTTATTACAGTTTTATATACATTTGATATTTGTATTATTATATTTGACATGATTTTTAATTTATTGAATGATGTTTTTATTTAATTCTCTAAGATATGTATAGAAGTTAGCTATCGTATTAATGTAAAACAGTATTTTTATTATGATATTTCAGAAGACGATAAATTTAAACAAAAAAAATATTGTCAAAGCTCAAACGGACCAGTTAGTAAGAAAATAGTTCCGGTTTTTGGTAAAAAGAAAAATGTTGCAAAGTTTATTCCGCCTATCAAACACAAAGATAATAAAGTAGAAACAAATTCATCACAAGCCATTTCTAAAGTTAATTTGACAATTCCAACATCCCAAGATATATCAAGCGTAAACTGTAATTTAGTAAACGCATTTAGTAATATAGAAAATTATAATAATAATTTGGTACAGACTAGCATACCTAATTACGATAGATTGGAACAAACATTTGACAACACACAAACCTATAGTGATGAGAATCGCGACCAAGATTTGCCAAATCCAACAGCCATTAGGAAGGAAAAATCTATATTTGGTGGAGTAATTTTTAATTCAATGAATTTATTAAACGATGACGAAATTCAACTGTCACTAGAGTCCGAGTGTTTTGTGAATTCTATTTCTAATTTGTCACAAAATAAAATGAATTCCGTAACCTCAGTGGCTTCTTTGAGTAAAACTTACAAAAATTTAGATATAAAAAGTTTTATAGCTGAGAATAATACAGCGGATGATGAGAAGGTATCTAAGATACCTAGCGGAGAGGATTTTTTAAATCTATTCAAAAATAATCCTGTAAATGAAACTAGAAATGAAAAATCTGTTGTCATGACAACAGAATTTGGTGACATAGGCTTCAATGCTTTTTACTCGGATTATGTTAAACAAAATAACGAGACGGCACAGTACGAAGACTGCGACGATATTCGTCAGGAAATATTAAATATGTACCCTAAAGAAAATTCCGTTTTGATAACCATGATAAAGAAGTGAAGTTTACTTTATATTTAAGCTTTTATGATTAATTTTGTTAAATATAATTGCAAATTAAATGAGAATAATTTATTAAAAGACGTTTGAATTACGATGTTTTTTTAGTTTACACATAATACTCCATACATTTAATTTTAAATTAGGTATAGGTACAAATATAAAAGGTACCACATTTTTTATAATATACACTATCATTTTCTAAAGTAATATATTATTATCATATATTGTTTAACAGCCGACAGCGACAAAGAAAACATCCTCATAGCCTACCTGCCATCTGGCGAGTATGTAGGTGTGAAGTTGTTCCAATCTCGACCTGTCAACTTCAAAAACGACGAGAGCCGCCTGCAATGGGACAAACAAGCCGCCTCCAACGCTATCAAGCTTAAACGACAACTAGGTGGGTATTTTTTTTTCCTGCGTTCAATTGTTACGTAAGCAGATTTGTTTACAACAAAATCAAACAAAATCTCGTTCAAGTGTAGACAATGTGTGGATTGTCGTTTCTGTAAAAATTAAATGATTACTGCTGATGTAGTCACCGTCTAGACCCACATTACGTTATCTTTAAGATAAGCAAATTCAAAGACACCCCTCTATTGTGTTTACGTAATACTTGAATTACCCCGTATTACTCGTAGGGTAGGCACTACATGTTTGACATTGTGCCTGTACGTAATGCATTCCCTGCTCCCCCAACCTGCGTTAGACGTGTGGATTCTGATACGCTCTAGACATTTGTATAGAGAAGGTACTGAGTAAAGTAATTGTTCTTTTTTAACCTCCTGACGTTTTTTTTTATTTCAGAAAGTAACCAGATAACACCGCAGTCAATATCGGCACAGCTAGTAATGGATCTTAATCTTACCGACGAAGAGAAGGCTACATTAGACAAAGACAGAGAACAAGGTATGTATATACTGTTTTACAGTATGAATATTATAATTCATATAAAATTAAAAATAAATATTACATAATAAGGGGTTAAAAATGCTTACTAAGAGATCTGAAAGTGCATTGGAATAGGGGGAGATATATTTACAAAACATAGCCATAAATATACTACGTTTTGTAAATATAAAATATAATTACTTCTTTTCTTTGTTAAGCCGGAAATTTCAAAATATTTTGTAACAACCGAAATTCAATGTGATATGCATAAATAAACAAGTAATAAAAGTTAATTATGAAAATTAAATAATTGAATATACATTGTAATCTGCAATATTGTAATATGTATCACCTTATAACTGATAGAGAATAACTAATGGTATTAATTGCATACTTTTTTTATACAAGTTAATTAAATATATTTTCTTTGCAGAAGAAAGAAAATCACGCCTACACTTCCTGAAAACTGAAATGAAGCTAATAGAACTGGAAGCCAAGATCAAAACATGCCTCAGCCTGGAAAAAGCTGATGCCGACTTGTGTTTGAAATTGCTGGACGAATTTTTAGGTACATATATAATAATATATAATTAACTTTAGTCGTAGGTTGTATTATATCTACTATCTTTGCTCCACTCTATCTTATTATGCCCTATCAACATAATAACAGTAGATTGATGGTATGCTATAAAGTTTTATTTGATCAAAGGGTTATACCTCGGGATAAATAAAAAAATCCTGATACATATTTCTTTACTTCTATCACACTACAGCTAATTGTAATTTTTTTAACAACTATAACGGATTGGAATGAAACAACTATTAACGGATTTAACTCGCGTATTTTTATTTTATTTTATTTGCTATAACGGATCTAACTCGCGTATTATATTTTATTTGCTGATGCTTAGAAAAGAATACAGTCCTCATAGTCGTAGCTGAGCTAACGATAGTCTAAGACTAAAATTATTTTAAAGTTATTATTGTTATAGTTGTTTTAATGCCAATGTGTAATAACCAAAAAGGCACAATTAACAGCACATTTTACAAACTATTATCATGTTGAAATTTTAATATTAAGCATCACTGAGATTCTAGGTCAAATTATTGTGCTATAAACAAGCAAACTCTAGGAGTACATAAGTCATTTACACTTTTGTGATAGAAGGTAAGCGAACTTTAGGAGTACAGTAGTATACACTTTGTAGTAGCATTTACTGTTGATTAATCCCCAGAGCTCGACCTGGCCGGGCTGATGTTGCTCAAACACCCCGGCACTCTCGGCACGGTCAAGCGGATGCGTTCGTACGTCGGCAACACGCCCTCCTGGGAGCTGAGCGAACAAGACGCGTTGCTGTTCGGGCACAAGGCTCACTCCATCCGAGAGCAGGCCGACGCTCTTTATAGAAACATTAAGGTAATATAATAAAACTAGCAATTATTCGATTTTTTCTCGCCGTAAGAACCATCCTTGGACTTTAACGAACATTTAAAAAAAGAATTGGCCAAATTGGTCCAGGCGTTGTCGAGTTATGCGCTTACCAACACATTTTGCGATTCATTTTTATATATAAGAAGAAGATAATGATTATTTTGTTCGCAGGAACTGTATGATATCCCTGATGGTTTGACTTTCTGGGAGTTCTTTAACGAACGCGTCGCTCGCTTCAAAGACGCCACAAACAATCTAAATGCACAACAATTGCTGGAAATGACACATGAACCTATAGGTATGTGGGTATATTCATTAATAATATCTACTACCAACATAATAGTATAATCCTTTGAATATTTAAGTCTAATAATATATTTCTTGGTTTTAAGAATTATCCCAGCCTACGTCGCATACTATGAAGGCAGCTATCGACGCGGCCAACGAGTATGAATCAGAAGCAAAGGAAGAAGAGACGTTAAAGAAGGAAAAGAAAACACCAGGTAAAGTGTTAGGATTTTAAAATGACAGTTTGTGGTAAAAATTGTGAAAAGTATAGATATCATTTTGTAAAAAATCAAGAAAGCACAACTTAACTGAGATAGTCTACTGGTTTTTTTAATTAAAGTTAAATCAATTGTCTTTAACATGTTCCAGCAAAAGCCAAGAAGGCAACTAACAGCACGCCCGCCAAAACACCTGCAAAGCGGCAGTCGTCTAGAAAACAACCGCAGGAAGATAAGGTAAAAGAAGAGAAACAAAATGACATCGCTGAAGAAAATACAGAAAACGACGCCGAGAAAAATGACACTGAAAACAAAACCGCAGAGAAACCTGATAATGAAGACAAGGAAACGGAAGCTAAAACTAATGATGACGAAATAAAAGTAGAGGGCAATGATGATTCCAAAGATGAGAAAGAGGCAGATAAAGCAAAGGGGGATAGTGAACCCAATAATAAAAACGAGGAACAAAGTACAAAAGAAAAGGTTGACGACAAAGTACCCGAAGCGGAAGAAAAATCAAAAGACGCTAAAGAAGATACTAAAAAGAATGACAGCGAAAAAGATGAAACAAAGGACAAGAGCGATGTAAATGACAAAAGTACAAAAGCAAAGAACGGAAAAGAAGATAAAACTATAAATAATGATAAAAATTCGAAAGCAGATAAGAACGGCGAGAAGAGCGGCAACGGGAAAAAAGAGAAGGCTGATAAAAATAAGAAAGAAAAGAGTCCGAAGGAGTCTGAGAAGGAGAAATCTGAAGTCGACGTCGATGAACCTAGGGCTAAGAGGTCGAGAGAGGTAAGAAGTAAATAGTTTTATTACCCTTTTGGTCCCGATTTTTACATAGTCTATGTCCTTAACGTTGCCTGGAATTTTCTTAGTACATAAAAAAAATACGCAGAATATTGTTTTTTTTTTGTTATGACACTAAAAAAAACAATAATATTAAGTATAAGTAATATCAAGTTACTAACCCTTATAAAAGACGGTTGCCTTGATTGTTACTGTGTGAGCGTGTGGGCACTATTACTACGCGCGTGCGATAAAGACAAATAGAAAAAGGGCAACGTCCGTTTGTCGCTGTGCTCAGCGACCGTCCTTTAGTAATGTTGATGTCAAGATTAAGTCAGCTTCTTTTATATACAAAATATATCGTACCTACGGTGCAACAACGTCACTTATTCAATTTCTGACAGAAATTGCATAAGTGACGTTGTTGCACCGTAGGTGCGATATATAGATTATTTAATTTTAATGCAATGTGTTTCTTACAGAGCAAGAAGACTGAAGCGCCGCCTCCGCGCTCCCCTGCCAAACGGAAGTCTAAATCTTAATTCATTGCATCGTTTACGTGCTATAAAGCAAAGGTGCAAAACCGTACTCTATGTAAAAATTAGTTACAACTAATACAATGAAATTTATTATGATTTGAGGATTATTTTGGCACGTACGTAAAATTTCACAAGCTACCGCCTTTAGTAAACGATTTACTTCGTAATAGTGTTGAGACTTGTATCTCATAATAACTATTTGGGATAACTGACGAAGTAATTCTAACCTGTTCAGCATACAAAAAAGGTTACATATTATGTAAAAAGTATGTGCTGCCAGAAAATACTATCATAATACAAATGGTAAAGAAATTTAACATGCAAGTATTTGTATATTAATATTTGAAGAAAGTTAACTATGGCGTAAGTAGTACCTTAATTAAATCGGTTTGATTATGATATCAATGGTAGCCACCGCGTGTCAATAACTCGCTAGAGCGCTAGTGTAGAATGAGGTCTAGATATCTAGATATCATGTTCTACCAACGAGAGACTACTTTACTGGCCTGTGATTGGAGGTAAATGATACTTAGATCTAATTCTATATGATGCGCATTTAACGTATTTATACAAGCAGCCGTCACTGTTAGTTAGCTTCAAATATTTAATTCGGCCATTTTCGCAACACCTCGTTAGTGTGCTTTGTAATTTGGCGATATGTCAATGTTCCCAAGGTGCAAATTTACTTTCCAAATATTATGGTGGCATATTTGTATTATCCGTGGACTAGTAAAGATATCACACGTTTTACTAACAGCTTGCATTAACGGGTGTACAATTATTTTTAATGTAAGTAGTTTTTCTGGAAAACGAGTATATTTTGACTGCCAATTATATATTCTCCTATAGTATTTAGTTATAATTATCAAGGAATAGTGACATTGAGTGTTGTATTATGCCTTACAATGTACGTTTAAAATAATTATACAAACAGCCAATTTAACAAAACGATTGTACCTTAATCACATATTGGATAACATTTGATTTGCCTTCTTATAAATGCTAGTTCAATTAAGTATTAATTATAACAGACATTACTCACGACTAAACTTCTATATTTGGAAGAATTACTTCTAATATCAATTTATGACCACTTTTTGACATTTTTTTATATATTTTGTTTATAATTTTAGCTGAACAAAGCTGGATTGAAACTTATTTTTAGCATACAATAGAAGTACACTTACATTATTATAGGATAGTTACGGACTGAAATTATTTTGACATAAAATTAACTTAAAAATAAATATGATATTAAAAAATATCATTGCGGCTTTTTTAAATATTAAAAATATTTTCTTATAATTTTAAATGAATTATGATTTAAACTTGAAATTATTTCAGTCTTAAATTTAATATAAACTTTAGTGTAATGCATGCTGTAAATATATATAGTTAAAATTACTCATTTTAAGAGTATTTTCCTTTTTTTGTTTCAAATCAAGAGTGTTACTACTGTATTTTGATAGCAAAATTGTTTCAGGTTTTTGGGGGCAAATTTGTTTTGAGATTTTAAATTTTTAATGGTTGAAAATAAAAAGTAGGTGAAATGTTTACATTCCTGGTTTAGGCCAAAAACATGTGATTACTCTCAGATCTGAAAGTTACCATTTTTCGAAATGTTTTAGTCATATGAATTCTGTTCAATAATGTTACATTTTGCTCACAAATTCCTAAAGCGATATTTTTAGTTCCAGAAATTGTAAAAAAATCCTGTAACCGTTTAATTTAAGGTTATACGTAACTATTAAATACGCTCACACCGGGATGTGGTTTTTTATAAAACTGTCGCCTTTAATTTTTATATTTAACTAAATATACTGATATTAAGTCCATTTTATAATACATAATATGTATGTGTAGCTGTGAAAATTTTCTTGATGAGAATATATCATTTCCGAAGTAAATTGTTTGTTTCTGTTTATGTTCTCGCTGGCTAGTTTACAATACATGTAATAAACTGAAAATAATATTTCTTTATTTAAAGATAAAGCAAATAAAAAATTAAACAAAGTAATAAATGCTTATGAAATGGCCATTAAAATCAATTATAAAAACAAAGCGGAGTCAAATTTAAAATCGACGCGTCCTTTTTTTACTGTTTTCTTGTGGGTACATGGAACGAATTTTCTCGGAGCATTCTTCTGATTCCTCCTTATCTGGAATGTTTAAATTATTTTTATAGATACTTATATTTTGTAAAAATTGATCATTATCCTTAAAATGAAATCATTTATGTAACTTCGACTAATAGGTGTAGGTATGGTTAACAAAATTCTCTACAAAAGTTGCAGGAAGCCGGAAAATAGGTAAGTAATTCAATTTCTAATAAAAAATGTATAGGTACTAACAATCATCATCGGCCGAGTTTTTCGGAAATAAATTCATATTAAATCCAAGAGAATCTTTGTAGTTCATGCACTTAGCGGACATAGCTGCTTTGTTCAGCCCGAAATGCAGATTGTTCATGACGCCCATAGCGTACACGCCTTGAAACAAGTTTAAAAAATCGTCTCCTTCCGGAATCGTATGGATTTCTCGATAGCTTCTTACATTCTCCTCGCTCCATGGAACGTCTCTTTGAAAGTTACGCGCATAATATTTAGAGTAGTCTGAAGTTGCATAACTTATATTCGATTCTGAATTTGGAAAGTTTTGCGTTTTACAAATAGGTTTTAGATTGTCAGTATTTGAGTCAATATTTGCAGATTCAGGATTTTCTGTAGCATTTGCTTTATGCTTCTTTATAGTAATTCCTTCTTTTTTAGCTTCTTCTTCGCTTATGAATTCAAAATCTGATGAATTATAACCGCTGCAATGATCGGAGTCTATTTCTAGTTCAATGTCATCTTCAGCTGAACTAATTGATATTGTATCAATACTTTGTGATATTGGAATGACTGTTACTCGTCGAGGATCCAATTTCTTTATCTCTAAACTTTTACGTTTATTAATAATCATATATTTATTTCTCTTTAATGCATTACTCGTGCGGTCCGTTTGGTTTGTTATATCAAACTTAATGAATTCACCGGTTTTGTTTGAAGTAATTATATTATTATTGTCGTTACTGTCTGGTATTTCGTCTAAATCGATTATTTCATCTTTATTTATTGGTTTAACTGATATAGTTTTCATTTCCGATACGGTTCCACGTTTGATTTGTCCATGTAATAAACAAACATTTTTATCAATATCATTTGAATAGTTTAATTCAACTTTGTCGACGTGCACTTCGTTCAAATTTGAAACACCATCTCCAAGATTATCTGTTGTATTATCCTTTTCTAATTCAGTTGAGTTGTCAGTTTCTTTATTCGTATACATTTTCATTTCAGAATCAGAAATTACTTTACATGTATTACCGACATCTTCAATTTCGTCTTTGTTTTCTTTAACGGTGTAATTTTTATCTCCATTACCTACGGAATCAGAAGTGCTATCGGGTAAAAGAGACTTATGTTCAATAAAGTCAAAAAAATCATCTAAATCAGCTACTATGGAATCGGTATCTACAACAGTCGCGTTATTATCTATACCCAATGCTCGATTGCTGTTTAATTTTTCACCCAAGTTGTGGTATGAGGAACAAAATTTTTCATAGACTTCCTCAAATTCATTTAAATTTGTAGTAATTTCTCCAGTGTTCGGAAAAATATCGTCATTCTTAACGGAATTACATTTATTATAAAAATGATTGATGTCACCATCAGAACTAAAAGCGTTAATGACAGAACTGCCGCATTCATTACTAATGATTTTGCTTTCATCGATGTTTTCACACATTTTGTCTAAAACCTCATTAAGTGGTTCAGACAGTGAGCTATCTTGGGAAATGCATTCGTCAACATTTAAAATATCATGAATATGTATTAGTTTTTCAAAGTCAATCAAATTGTTATTTTCATTGGCATTGGATGGTTGAGTTTCACGTATTTCGTGATCTGTAGTCATATACTCCATTTTATCTGAAACGACAGGTTTTACAAAGAATGTTTAGGTGATAACTTAGTACTTAGACAAAAGAAGAAAAAATTGAGGCTCCAGTAGGACCTTGATCCCACACCTACTTATACCTTAAAGCGAGGTATCTAACATGATTTTTCCAATTAGGTAGGTACCTACTCTATTGGCGTCACTGATTAACTGACCGAGTCGACGAAATCTTCCACTCGGTATGCCTTGTCTTGGTACAAATATCAATATCATTTAAATTAAATGGTATTAAACCATACATATAGATCGAATTCTACGTACTTTAGTGGGTAAGTACTTACTTACCTACCTAAAAACATAAAAAGTTTACATAATCGTGATAAAGGTAGGTAAGTACCTACCCAAGTCTATTAGTCGAGTAATTATTTTGAATAAATATTTTACAGCGCTATTGTCGCTAAAAGAAGTCGTTATCTTTAAATCCTAATTTTAAAACAAAAATAGTTTTAAACAAGTACCTACTTACCTAAGTAGCCCTCAAAACACAGGTCAGCGACACATGAAATTTATTTGGATAATTTACACACTAGTTTATTATACAAGAAATTTGCTAAAAATAAATAACGACTTTCTATTTTCTGTGAAAATTAACTATAACTGCGAGCGCTAAAGGACACTTACCTAACTTTCTTAATATACCGAAATATTTTTTTAGACTATGGCTTTTTCTTCTCTGCCAAATAATAAAGCATACCATTCATAATAATTATTGTCTTCGTTTATTTGTAGGGCGATGCAAATAAAAATAGCAATATAGGTAATATTTAAGTTTATTTCGTACGTATCAAATGCGACGATAACACTTAGGTACACGTATACAACCAATTTAATGGCAGTGATGTTACATTTCCGAAAATAAAAACGAGTAACGTTTTTTGTACTACATACGAAATAAAAAAAAAATGTAATTTTTTTCACATTGGGTGGCAAAATCCATAGACAAATGAATATGTGGATAAATTATAGTTACACTCGATAGAACTGTTGTAATAAGATCTTAGTTGTTCTTACAAACAAATTTATAGTATACAAAATTAATATTTAAAACAAGTTATTTGTGTCACTTTTTGCCTGATTTCTTTATGCCGCCTTGAGTTAGAGGACCTTTCTGAGTTGCCTTTGCCTTTGCATCCTGTAAATTAAAAAAGTTATATAAGCAGAGTTTAGCTACTTTTAAAATAAGATTAAAGCTTAATATTTAAGTACCTACAGAATAAATAAAGCTACTTTTGAAGTAAGATTTAATAGATTAAATAGAGACCATTGTATTTTATTATAAAAAAAGATAAACCACAAAAAGATCTCATGTGTAAATTGTCATTTGAAATAATTTCAAATATTAAAGGAACACTGTTACATTGTGAGTGAAAACAAGTCACAATTTAAACAATAATATGTTTTAAGGAATAAGAAATAAATCCAGCTAGACATCATCACGAGGATAAAATTTTCTCTGAGTTTCGAGAGTATGAGATACTAACTATTAAGTAGTGTAGTACTTTAGAAGGATGTATTGTCTTTATTTTTCAGAAGTTTTATATACCTGAAGGGCTTTTTGTTGTTCCTTCATTTTCTGCTTGTGGGCTAGGTCGTCCTCGTCGAGTTCTTTTGATTCTTTCTTCGGTGCCTTCAGCGGCTTCTTCTTACCACCTTCACGACCAGACATCTAAAGACATAATATTGTGGTTATAATTAACACTACTAAAAATGTATATACAACACATTGTGAACATCAAAACAGTAAAGAATCTTATAGTCTCTTAGTATTTTGTACTATGCATTACAATCTCGAAGATGCAGTATTTCCTTGCTCTGAACTCAAATGACATTAAAAGAAAGAGCTATACCATTAAAAAACCTTATATTTTACACAAATACAAACTTGCTGGCATTAGAACTGTGAACTTCTGTTAGATTGTATTGTAATTTGCTATCTATGTAAATATTCCTTCTTTTGTTTAATATTTTTTTCCTTTCATCTCATTTCATACCTTTTCTTATTACATATTGTCTCTTTGTATTACCCACCACTTAGAAGTTTTTATTTTTTACTAAGTAAGTATCATATATTTATTGTAAACAAGTTAAGGTAACGAAAAAAAAAAACAATAATTCTGTAATTAGGTACACTTACATCATCAATATCCATGATTATTTAAAACACAACTTTATTCCACAACGAGCTAAAGAACACTACCAATAAAATCTGCGAGCCCATACATATAGTCTTAGAAACCAAGTTATAATAATATGCAACTACAAATAAAGTGCTAATAACTTAATAATAAACTCAATTGTTCTATACAATAGAAAAAGATCATTTTAATTTCTTTGGTTTATTTGACCTTGTAAAATGAAGTAAATTTCTATTTTAACCTTGCAATTGATGTGTTAAATGCCATCACCTGACTGCAGGAATTATTGCTAGTTATTATAAAACACTATTATTCACTTTGGCTTTGTGCTGTTAATAATAATTCTCAAAAACAAATTATTTAGGTAATTGATGGTACAAATACAAACCAAACTTAGTTACTTCAGTTTATTTCAGCGCAGGACAGTTTCGCAAGCAAATTTAAACACCAATAGTAACAAGTCGTGTATTTTAGTATATCTAGCATAAATATTGCGTTATCTAGGAAAAGGTATATCGTTAAAAACCTAACCACGTAAAAATAGTTGGTAGTGCTTGTATGAAAATTATCTATTGTGTATTTAAAATTAACATAGATAAGTTTCTGGATATAATGTCGCACTCGGCTTTAAACAAAGAACAAATCTCAATGCCCTTGGCTCTGAACAAGTGCTAATTATTCTCGAATACACTAAATTTGAGAAATAACCTATACACCTAATGTATTTTTCTACACTTTAGAATTTTACCTACAGGTTTAAGATTATTATAATTTCGAAATTATTTGCAGCGATACTTACGGTTTAATCAGATGATTGTTTGTACTGAATATAAAGAAAGAGACAAGATTTTGTAGAAAACAACAGTGAGATGCGATGGTTCTTTTCTCCGCAGATCACGATGGCAAGCTTTTTATGGTTTTATATGACAGACAATAAAATGACTTATGACACTACTAACCACAGATTAAGAAATACACAATTGAAGGTGTTTGAATTAAAGTTTAAAACGTTTATAATTTCAATGAAATAAAAAAATATTTGTATTTGGTTTCAGAATAAAATTATAACTATTTTAAGCAGTTGATTTTTTGTCTCCTGTTTTAATCATAGAGATATTATACTAGAGGAGGTGAGCAATAGGACTGTCTGTAAGTGGAAGCGTATCACGGTAAAGAGAGACAGAAACTCTAAATAGTGGCACTGTCCTTGTCTTGCCGCATGCGCAATGGCAACATGCTGCGCGCCGTCCGTTGACGACGCAATACGAAATGTTCTAACCTATTATTTCGCTTCAGTTCGTTTACGCGCGTGCAAATTTATATTGTATGTATTATTTGATTTTGTATTTTTTGTTTATATATATTACAATAATAAAAACATCATTTTCACACTACTAACTGGCTGTTTTACCTTTTATTATAATCATTTTCAACATTTGAGTGACATTATTACAAATAATACTGAAAACGGTTATACACTTAATACAATATAAGAACATTTATTAATAGTGGCGTGATACATGTCTGAAATAGTATATAAAATAAAATAATTTTAGATTTATACTGATTTTTCGAAAATTTTATTCCACTTATCGTCGTGAGTTCATGTGAAAAATAATTGAGACATTAATATCGAAATGATCTTTTTTGACATAAGTCTTATCATATTAATTGGTGAGAAAATGCTGCGAAAATGATATTATTTTACAAAAACAGCTACACAATATACATAACCACAAAATTTTGACAGTCGAATGCGGAAGGGACAGTACAATACTGGAGGCGAATCGTTTACTGCGCATGCGTCATCAGACAAGGACGCGACCACTATTCCAATGCTCTTTCTCTTTCTACCATTATAACGCGTTTCTGGCTGGCTCACCTCCTCTATGTATAATATCTCTATGGTTTTAATAGCTTAGTTAGTAATAATAAAAAAAATTGAGAAAGGAGTATTGTAAAAAAAAACTTGAATAAAACTTTTATTCTTGTACGGAAATTACACAGTGAAGATTTTACAGTACCTAGGTAGCTAGGTACTGTAAAAAACTGTCTCGTACCCAGGTACTTACACACATACTCCAAAATGATATTTTTAATTAAATATAAGTAAAATGCGCATCTTTAAAATATGAATTTGAATTCAATAATGAACATTGACAATATTCATTGTTACAGACCACATGCTTTATCTTTGCCAATCATGGATAAGTCCACCTCAGCATTCACATATTACCTACCTGTAGGAACATAATATTATGTACTTACCTACATTTAATTTTGTTGTCGATTTATTTTTAGAAACCACCACCCCTATTGAATTAGGTACCTATAGGGTAGCACATTGATTAAAAAACCGTTTTGTTAATTCAGTTAGTTTTTACCTAGCAACCACTTAATTGTTTTTTAATTTATGATCGCATTATATGTACCAGGTAGGTATCATTTTCAGTCTACCAAAACACAAAATAATACAGGAAAAAACATGTAAAAAAGGTCATGTAAGTATAAAATAATATTATTATTTGCATTTTCATTGCTATGTGATAACCAACAAAGTAAAAGGATTCTATTTAAAATAGCGATAAGATCCAAATTGGCTGAATACGACATTAAATTTCACGTAGTCATACAACAAAAGACCACTTGTTCAATTTAAAATATTCATGTGATCTATTACGTTTCTACCTATGACATTGTATTTAATGGTAAGTACTACCTTCTTAGTTTAATGTGTAATATTTGACACCCTGGGCCGTGTAGTACCAGCTGTCCTGGACTATAGTATTTATCAGCTGTCCTGTGCTGTATAGTTTTTACCAGCTGTCCTGGTCTATGTAGTATTTATCAGATGTCCTGGACTGTGTAGTATTTACCAGCTGTCCTGGTCTGTGTAGTATTTACCAGCTGTTTTGGGTCATGTAGTACTAGCTGTAGGTAAGTAATAGTGAGGCAACGGGACCTGCGAAGACTAGAGGCCTATTTTAAATACTTAGAGGATGGTTTTCCTTTCGTTCAAGGTACCTACATTTTAAGTTTGAAAATATTTTGCTAATGATAGACAAGTGACTTTCGATAATCGATTCGAATTAAATAGACACAAGTGAACTAAAACAGATCACGTGATTTTTCATTCGCGTTCGCGATTGTCAAAATTAAATGTAGGTAATTTTTCTAGGGCTTATTTTGAATGCGGTGGTTTAACTGTTAAAAGTATCTCTAAGGAAGTTACAGAAGAACTTCGCGTTAATTCAAAAAAACAAGAATCGGAAACAACAATTTATTTACACACCTCTTCAAATATTAATACAGTAATGGTCGCATGATATAAAATGCACGTTTTCATAATTTTTGTGACACACCTTCGAAAGATTTCCGTGAAAATGATTAAGATTCTGCTGTTCTTTTTTGTAGTCGTCGCGTTGGCGATCCAGGGATCCACAGCTGCTGGTAAGAAAATAATTAAGTACTTAATAGCGTACCTACCACACTTGTATCATAATGTACCTTACCTACCTACCTAATATTGTCATGCAAGTGTGGTAAGTGCGCTGATCATTACATAATAATATTATAATTATTATACGAGGCGGTTTTATTACACTGATACTGTAGGGGAGCCGCGTATCATACTCGTAGTCAATCCACACGAGTTTTTCAACACACTTGAGCGAGTAAAATACACATGTTTAACTATTCCTATTGTTACTAACATAGTGAAACTTTTAAATGTCGAGAATTTTTTTTCGCGCCGCTTTAACGATGCGCGCACAGGTAATCGACAAAGAGCCAACGTCACAGATTACTAAGTATTTATCAAAGTTTTCCATAGACATATTATTATAATCTTAACTACATTAAAATTGTAATACAGGTATTGATTATTTACATTAATAGGGAAATAACCAATGTAATGACTTTTGGTGAAATGCTATTTATTTAATAAAATTAAAAATTTAATTATCATGTGTTTATACCTTGGCAGACAGGAACGTCTGTGGAAACTTACTTTTGTTTGTACCTATACATGCTCTAAACAACATCTCTCTATGTTGTATCTAACTCTATGTTATTAATGTATTTCGTGGTCTTATCTGTTGATGAATATTATTTTGTTGTAAAATTAAGCTATAGTAACTTATCGAAGGTCTTCGTCTGTCCTACCCTCTGCTTCAGTGTACGGTGATGAGCGTATTTGTCGTATTGATTATTTACAATATTATTATAATGAGTTTAAATATTTGTTTTTTTTTTCAGAGGCACGATGCAGTCTCCCAATCATTAAAGGCATGTGTAGAGCATCCATACCAAGGTAAAACAATTTGATTACTAACGTAAGACAATTTGTACCTAATTGATTATTTTAAACCTTTTTATTTGTGTTTACGAGTGTGTGTGTGTGTGTGTGTCTGTGGCATCGGACGGTTACATTGGTCCAAGTGAGGGCTCGATTGACCCATTGTTTTGACTTTGTTGCTTTATAACGTTCTTTTCATATTTCGGTTTTAAATACTCTTGAATGTAACTATTAAGTATTTAGTTTGTAGCAATTATAAGCTACATAATGTAACAATACGTTTTGTAATAATTAATTACCTGCATGTATAAATATACATAGGGACTAAGTAGGTACAATGTTTTTTTGGTAATCTAGTACCCACGCTACACACTCGAGCATAGGCGAGGAAAATAGGGAGTAAAGAAAGCAGAGCACTCGTGTATCCACTCTACTCGTCATATTCCCCTCTTCTTTTTCTTTGTTGGCTTTTAAATCTAATGGCGCGAGTCAAAGAGTCGCAAGGTTAAACGTCGCGATGTGTTATGTATGGTGTGGCCAGAGACGGCAGCGACAGGAGTAGTACGGCTGAGGCATAATTGAGGGAACAAACTTTACTTAATCATCTGGGTGGATCTTCGAGCGTTTGAGACGCCGCGGCGCGCCGTCATTGTCCTCTACATCTATATTATTCTATATCTATAATGTTTGCAAATAATATTATTAGGTATCGATTGAAATAGTATTTGTAACAGTACCGGGGGATAATATCATTAAAATTTTTGTTACTTATTGACTCTGTTCTTAAATATAGATGTAGAGGATAATGACGGCGTCTCAAACGCTCGAAGATCCACCCATCTAACTTAACATTTCTATATGACAATATTTACTCTTTATTTACAGATATGGCTGCAATCCTACTACAGGGCTGTGCGAAAAATTCACCTACGGTGGTTGTGGTGGAAACGACAACAGCTTTAATACTATGGAAGAATGCCAGGAAGCGTGTGAAAACTAATTTATTTAAATTATTATATTAAATTTTATAACGACAAGGTTTTTTCTTATGTTATTCATACCTACCAACTGCTTAAACAAACATGTCTGACATATATATATATTTTTTTTTGACGGTGTGAAAATGCCTTACGCATCCCCCGGGCCTGGGGCGGCCTGGGGGTATGTGGGACTCTGCCTTGAGACATATACCTACTTAGAGAGAACTAAGTAACAAATTCTAAGGTTTAAATCAGTTTTCGGGGTTCCGTACCTACCTCAAAAGGAAAAACGGAACTTCGGTATCCGTCTGTCTATCAAGACCCTTTCGTCAAGAACACGTGAAGGTATAGTAGGTTTGGATTGAAGAGGCTCCAGAATGGCTGGACTGATTTCAAAATTTCTTTAGCTACACTATTCCCGAGTGACATCCTTACTCCTTACTAATATTTTAAATGCGATAGTAACTCTGTCTGTCTGTTACGCTTTCACGCTAAAACTACTGGACCGATTTAAATGAAATTTGGTACAAAGAAAGTCTGGAGCCTGAGAAAGGACATAGGCTACTTTTTAACCGACTGCAAAAAAGAAGGAGTTCAACGCGGACAAAGTCGCGGGCAGAAGCTAGTAGGCTATAAAAAAAGGGATCCGGGTGAAGCCGGGGCGGGTCGCTAGTAGCATAGATAAAGGAAAAATTCACAATTAATTTCTCATACTTATTTTCTCGAATAATACTTGAACTCCCGTACAATAACGGTGTAGGTATTAACCTAATTAATAATCTAATTTCATAACGATTCCATAACGATACTTAACGAGTTTCTAACTAATGCACTTTGATTGCATTTTATCTATAAATTCGGTAAACAAAATCTTATCGATCTATATAAATAAGGGCTCAAGTATTTCAAATGACATTAACGAATTGTGATTTAAATTAAACAGTCGTGATTAATATTAATTTTTTTGAAAATGTTCAAATTCCTAATCTTCGTTCTGGCTGCCGTGATTTTGGTCCAAACGAGCACAGCTATGGGTAACTATTATTTTAAAATTTATATTACTACTTAATATCGCACACCTATTTAATATATATTGGTACCATTTCATGATGTATAATATCTTAATAAAAATATTTGTTTTTAAGTAGGTACTTCTAATGGGGTTAAGATGGTCTTAGGGATCATTTCATCTTATATCTACCTGGGGGATCATCTTACCCATAGGGGTGTACAAGGCGATTACTATATAAGGTGGTTTAAAAAAAATAAATGTTTTCATAATCATTTTTGGCTTATCTTAAGAAGTATGTATTTTACAGCGATTTTCGTTTAAGGGGATCATCTCGTACAACCTTACTCTATACCTGTATATCTAACATATTTACTACTGTTTTCAGAGCAGCGATGCAACGAACCCATTCTACCCGGAACATGTAAAGCGGCCATGCCCAGGTAATATACTTTTTATTGTATTTATTAAATAAAAAGTTATAATGCAGGTACATACCTACTTAAGTACCTACATAATAAATATCGATAATTCCCCTCACACTTGCGCAGAGGCGAGAGAAGTAGCGAGGAAAGGAGACAGATTGTTCGTGTGCCCACTTTACTCGTCATACCGTACATAATGCTCCTTGTCATGCATTTTTATTATTTTTTTGGCGCGAGCCATAGGGCCGCAAGGGGAAAAGTCGTCATGAATTGCGCGTGTAGAGTAGAGTGTGGCCAGACACGGCAATATCGCGGCAGTGCGAAGAGTATAGAGTGGCAAGGGGATATATTTTTTTTAATTTACTTTTCTTTCTTTTCCAGATTCGGTTACAATGCTGCTACCGGAAAGTGCGAGACGTTCCTCTATGGCGGCTGCAATAAAGACAACAACAACTTCAAAAGTTTAGAAGAATGCCAAAAACACTGTGAAAACTAATAAATACCTCCATGACAAGTGTAATGACGGCTGATTAAAATAAACCGAGTTCACAAGTCGTTATAACTAACATCCGCCGAAACATGGAGTTTGACAACCTAAAAATGTTATATCAAAAATTATTTAAATATTGTATCCGTTTAATAAATCAGTTTTCTGTTTAAATTGAGTGATTTATTTTTACTAAGTTTTTATTATTAATATCTACCTACGTACTTATTATAAGGCAGGCCAATTTCACTAGGTGTTTAATTTTACTAGGAATATTCTATTAGGCCGAGTTCGTTTTTTTTAAGTTGATTTAATTAAATTACAACTTAATTGCCTGGCAGGTATTCTCTGTTTGCTTTTTTTTTATTTATTCATGACCTGGATGCCAAACGTCCATCAGTCGATCCTGTGTTTGTATTTTCTTAATGTTGCCATCTTGATTAAAAATGAAATGCATGGAACTTATTTTAAATATCGACGCTGTAAAATTTCATAATTTTTATAAAACGTCATTTCTTTATATAGGTATAAAAAAATATATAGATTAATTTTACACTGTGATCTAACTAAGACAACTAAAAAATGAATGTAATATATCTTTAATTATTTGGGAATAAAAATCTCATAAATCTCTTTAATAGGTACATAGATGCCTACTGTAAATACAATAATGTAAATAATAATAATATGCAAGTATACGTATAGGTCCTTGTCTAAAATATACATAAGTAATATTATAATATGATAATAATATACCTATATTATATTATTATCTACCTACGTAATACGTATTTATTTATAAGAAATATTATATTAATACGTCTTTTATATAAAGTGCAAAAACATTTGTTTTATTAGTCAGTAAAAATAATATGGTGCAACTATAGAAAACATTTGTGCTAATGAAGTAATGTTTTAAGTGCAAGACTGTAATATATGGAATTAAATAAAAACTTAAAAAATAGTAAATATACCTACGTATAGAGTACTGGAGTCGCCTATATTGTGTTCTTTTTTAATAATTGCAAAATAAGTAATTTCACTTTAATTATAAAACGATAAAAAATCTACCTGCGATATGTGCAGGTACAACAATCATGTACTTACTAAGTACCTATTTAATTGATTGTATTAAAATTATTGTACCAATTAAGATAAAGAATTTGTAAAGTCGATGAACTGTTTTAACAAATTCAATATAATATTCAAATACACAAGAAAATTGTTTTTGTGTCGCTCTTACACGCTATAATGGAGAATCAAAATGTTTTTATGAATGTACGCATCTATTTTTTTTATTTACTTTTTTATGTAGAGACGAATTACTAGGAAGGTAAACCACAATTTATTAAATTGACACGTAACTATCTACCAATAAATTGGTTAAAAAAGGTAAAAGTGTAAAACTAGTGGTTAGTACAGATGGTGTTCGACAACCCTAGGTGTACCGCGATGGCGGGGCCGGGCTAAGAACCTGCCTTAACTGACGAGTAAACGAGTAGTAGGGTTGTCAAAAACATTAAATACCTAGATTTTGCTATGGAAGACAAAGACAGTGTTATAAATATATATTTTTTACAGCTAATTAAAGTAAGAATATGCTCCGTCTTAACAAGAAAGTAAATATTAGTTAGCACTAACAATTAAAGGGTATTATGCTAAAAAGTACATAATGAGTGCACTCTCGTGCATTTTGTTATTTCTTTTCTAACCGAAGTGTGAACAGCTGCATAATGATAAAATTGACGTTATTTTTATCAATCCTTGGATTGACTTTAAAAATAATTGCAAGTGATGGTATGTATTTTTTATTTTTTTTACTCTTTGAACTTATAAAAAAGGAATATTGCTTTTTATAAAGTCTAAATCATCAAAATATTCTTTCAACTGAAGGAAATGAGGTATGTAGAGACGTATTTTAATTAATTTTATTTTATTAAGTTAAGTTCACGAAGTACCTAGTACAGACCTACTGATATTCAGTAGGTAGGTATACACGTACCTACTCAGGAATGGCAAGGACTTAATTGCTTAAGTCCTTTTATTTTAACTTCCTTTATAGTTTAATTAAAAATCTGCATGAAGTATAATCGTAAGAGGTGCAGGAATTTTTTGATTTAGGTACTCTACAAATATTTAAATCTTCCTCTCCGTATTTTATTTTACTATTTTTTGTGAATATTTTCCGATTACTCGAAGACTCCTGGACCGATTTGGAAAATTATTTTTATTAGACGTTACATTTTTTTTTCATCTATTAATATCATTTACAGGTGTATGTAACCAACCAATCGTGCCTGGGCCCTGCTTGGCACTGATAAGAAGGTATTAAAAAAAGCTGTTTTAAGAAAAAAGTGCGTTTAAAACAGTTTTTGTACGGTTATCTTAAATTAAGAATCAACTCATAAAACATCTATTGAGATAAACTCCAATTCTATAATAATGCCCCTATCTGTAGGTAATTATAAAAAACTAGCTTCTGCCCGCGACTTTGTCCGCGTGGAACTCCTCCTTTTTAGCAGTCGGTTAAAAAGTAGCCTATGTCTTTTCTCAGGCTCTAGACTTTCTTCGTACCAAATTTCATTTAAATCGGTCCAATAGTTTTAGCGTGAAAGCGTAACAGACAGACAGACAGACAGACAGACAGAGTTACTTTCGCATTTATAATATTAGTAGGGATAATCTCTTTCCCTTGGTCACGGCATGACGTTAGAACGGCTGGACCGATTCCACTAATTCTTTTTCTTGTTGTATTTGTTGTGATCAGAAGTTTCTTATTTATGAAAAAAAAAAGATAAATGTTTAAGAAAATAAAGAAAACTTTACGAAAATATTAACGTAGTACCTAACCCCGTCTACTTAATATCGTATGAATATCTCTGAATCTCAATGACAACTGTCAAATAGATTTACTAATGTAGAGCTGCTTTGCCGGGCAGAATGACGTCTGCCGGGACCACTAGTTATATAAATTTGTTTTTATTCTAGATATGCCTTTGACACCAAATTGGGTAAATGTAGAGAGTTCTCTTACGGAGGCTGTAAGGGCAATGATAATAATTTTGAGACCATTGAAAAGTGCCAAGCCAATTGTAGCGCTGGTAAGTACTTAATTATGTAACTACTTACTAGATTTGGTCAACCGAGTGTCAAAAATATACATGTGCTAGATGTAGCTGTCATGTTCCACCAATGAGAGACAAGCTGCTGACCTGTGATTGGTCGAATATGACAGCAGGACGTCATTCTATATGACACGCATCTTCAGCGGATTTATGAAAAGCTACGGCTTCGGAATACGGAGCAAACTGGAAAACAGTGTTTTTTTAAAGAAACTTGAAATTTTAAAGCAGAAACAATAAAAAAAAACCCTGGCAATTTTTTTAGAGTTTGCAAGAGCATTTTGCTACGGTAATAAAAAAAATATGCTGATAGATTATACTTTATGGGAAAAAGTTTGACGTAGCGCCATCTTAAGTAGGTACATTTCAAAATGGCGCCGATTCGAAATTTAAAACTTTTAAGATTTTCGAACAATGACATGACTAAGAAAATAAGAGATAGTTTTGTTAACAGATTATAATAATATAAAACATTTCATAATAAAAAAGTGCGCTACGTGACACGTAGGCATCTAGATATTGTATTAAGTATATTATTTGAACAACTGAGACGCAAACCGTTGCAAAAAAACAGTTTTTTTTCCTTATCAATTGTTGTGAAGTATTAATTCACAAACAAAATTAATTGCAGGTGCAAGCATAGGTATTATTTCTAAAACAACTGTGGACTCAAGTTTGTTATTATTGTGTTATATATATTATAGTTATTCGATTAAGAAAATAATTTGAATATAGGTAATTTTAAAAATCTATATTATATTTTTTTTCACCCAATCATAATTACTTATTATATTATTTTATTAGAGAAAATATGCAAACAGTCAATCGAAACTGGGCCCTGCAGAGCAGCATTTGAAAGGTACGTAGTATCGTTATAACTAGGTAGTTAAACAAACGATATTGTAAATTACATAGCATAATTATTATGTAAATAGGTAGGTTTTATTTCCGACTAGCTAAGAACCGGCTAACTTCAAAATTAGCCGTTCTGGATTTTTAGTGAAACTGACGAACATCATTTAATTTTTATAAGTATATTTAGGTAGGTATAGTATGATGATAATAACAATAACTACTAGGTACGTAATTATAGCAAAATACGTAGAACTTATTAATTGTTTTTTCTGACTTTTCTAAGTTTGATAAAAACCCGACAGGATAAGTATGAACCCGTAGTCCATACTACCATGGCACTTATAATAATGTTTTCTTTATAGATACGCATATGACACCGAATTGGGTGTATGTAGACTATTCACGTATGGTGGTTGTCAGGGTAACGACAATAATTTCGAAACAATTGACGACTGCCAAGCCACTTGTAAAAGTAAGTGAACAAAATTTAATATACCTACTTTAGTCAAGTCAAGGGTTTCTATTATTATAATAATATTTAAAGATGGCTTTTTTTTCTTCGTTAAAACATTTTTTATATTTTTTTACTTTTTTTATTTATTAGCAACCGGATTTAAAGATTGTTTTTTGTATTTTCTAGTTGATCCTTGTAGTCAACCAATCGTATCTGGACCTTGTAGGGCAGCATTTGAAAGGTAAAAAAAAAATACACTCTGAATTCTTTTTAAATTTCTATAAGTATGAGTATCAAACTCAATAATCACTTTTTTAGGTACGGAAATTTAGTAGGTAACATAATTGTTCATACATACATGTCTAATTATTAGGTAAATAGAAAATACATGCTAGGACAACATATTTCTAAAAACCCGAATCCGTAAGAAAGATGATCTGATTCTTGCACCCTCGGGTTTGTGCCTATTTTCACAATAATGACGTACCTCTTTGTAGATATGCATATGACAGCGATTTGGGTACATGTAGGCAGTTCATTTATGGTGGATGTCAGGGTAATGACAATAATTTCGACACCATCGAAGATTGCCAAGCAGCTTGTAACAGTGAGTACAAAATAGTGTCATTGTAGTAAAGAGATATTTAAAATGGTAGGAAAAATCATTGATTACTATAGTTTCACTATATTAATAACTATATATTTTAATAACTATAACTATATATTTTAATAACTATATATATTAATAACTATAAGGTCGTCATCATTGTAAGTGCGTTCTCGCATTACGGAGTATCTTATCTCCGCCTTTGGTTAAATCTAAAAAATCGTGTTGATCTGGAAAAAAAAAGCTATTTTTTTTAAATAAAATTTCATGTAAAGCAATACGATTTTGTGGGATTTTTAAATATAAACTTTATCATGAGAAAAATCGCACGAATCATTACCAAAATATTTTATATTTCGATTTACTGAGTCTTGTTTGTTAAATACTCAAACACCTTATAAATGTACGTTAACCTTACTTTCATCTAATTAAATAACAAAGCTTGTAATAATAGGTGATAAAGTAGTATTCAAATCCCAATCAATTTATGTAAATAATTCATAAGCGACATTTTTATTCAACAAGCTCTCTCAAGTAGGTATCTCAATAGATAGTCTCTTTGTAAATTCAAATATTTCTTTGTCCGTTCAACTTTTAGATTACCTTTAAATATAGATAATCAAAATTATTTTTGAATTTCAGTAGACCCATGCAGTCAACCAATAGTAACTGGACCTTGCAGAGCTGCATTTGAAAGGTAAATAATTAATAAATTCTTAATAATTAATTATACTATTATAAGTAGGTAATTAAATTCATCATCATCATTATGAATCAGATTTAAATGAGTCATATACTGTTCAACCTACGTGAACTTAGTATTATGAATATACTTTTTTATTCTCAAATAAAAAAAAGTATCAAGGTTATTTAAAAAACCCGAGATCAAAAGAAACTAAACGGACTGTTTCTTATGGCCTCGGGTTTTACCTAACTTATCAATATGAAAATTACCTATATTTGGTTGTTACCGCAATGTTTTGTTTATTTTGTAGATATGCTTTTGACAGCGATTTGGGTAAATGTAGGCAGTTCACTTACGGTGGTTGCCAGGGCAACAGCAATAATTTCGAAACCATCGACGAATGTCAAGCCGCTTGTAGCAGTAAGTACAGAAAAAAAACACACTTATTTTCTTCTATCTACTTTTTCTATATTATAATAAAAATAAATCGCAATAATTAATATGCGTTGGTAAGCGCATTACTCAACAACGCTGCAACGCGAGGACCAATTTGGCCATTTCTTTTTTTTAAATGATCGTTGAAGTCCATGGATGGTTTTACGAGAATTCAGATAATTGACGGAAAAACCCTAAAAACAGACTTTTCTTTTTTCCATAAAAACGTTTTCTAACTAAAAATAAAATGTAGAGTTAATTTGACCTTTGGTCGGACTGGATGACGTCTACCGGAACCTAAAGGACGGCACAGCGACATAACCTTCAAGGTTACTGTGCGAGCGTGAGGGCACTATTACTACGCGCGTGCGACAGAGACAAATAGAAATAGGGCAACATCCGTTTTTCGCTGTGCTCGGCGACCGTCCATAGACAACACTTATTTTGACCCACTGATATTTATTATTACCTATATTTTTTGTATTTTCAGTTGACCCCTGCAGTCAACCAATCAGAACTGGACCTTGCAAAGCTAGAATTATAAGGTAAATATTAACTTCATTTATAACTTCTATCCGCGACTTCGTCTGCATGATAAACACTTTGGGGGGCGAATTTTTCAAAATCTGAATGCTTACCTAAGTAGAAAAATTTCAGACTCTATCCCTTATATTTTATAACCTGCGTTGATATGTCAGTCATTAAATCAGCTTCTCATTTTATAAATAAAGTAAAAGGTGTTTTATAAAAAAGATGTGTAAATAAAGTGTGAAAATTAGTGAATAAAGATACGATTTATGGTAATTATTTAAAACTATAGGTACCTACATTATTTATTTTCAGATACGGCTATGATTCTTGTAGTGGAAAGTGCAAAAAGTTTGTCTACGGCGGTTGTGATGCCAACGACAACAATTTCGAAAGTCTTGCACATTGTCGAAACCAGTGCGAAAGCTGCTGATTTGGATTAAAAAAAAAATATTTGGATCACTAAATAATTAATTTGAATCATTAAGTAATTATTTAGACCCTTGAATAATTAATAGGATCTCCAAAAAATTGTGCTAAATTATCTATGGTTGTCATTGTAAAAAATATACAAAATAAATGTTTCATTTGTCTACAAAGTGTATTTTTTTCCTGAATGTTATGTTTTGATTTTATAAAGTTCTTTATAATATACTAGCGGCCCGCCCCGGCTTCGCACGTATTCTTATTTTTTTTTAAATATTCTATAGTCTATGTTACTTAGGGTGAATGTAGCTTTCCAATGTTGAAAGATTTTTTCAAATCGCTTCAGTCGTTTTGGAGCCTATTCAATACAAACAAATCTTTCCTCTTTATTATATTGGTATAGATTTATTATTATCTACAGAAACAATCAGAAACCTCCGTGAGTCACGAAAATAACTATTTTTGACCAAAGTCCATTATTGGTTACGTCATTCCACGCACTATTGTTATAAACTAATAATAGCCCCTGACTTCTCACGGAAAAAATCTGCAAATTCATGATTAACGAACACATCATCCAATTATGGCTGCTGTAGTAGGTAAATAGGTAGGTACCTACTTTCAAAGATAATTATTTTTATGACACCGTAATAACTAAAAAAAAATGAAAAATAATATAATCGTAAGTACCTATATCTAAAACAAAAGAGGACAAAGGTACAAAAATAAAACAGACAAGAACATACTTAATTTTTTTTTCTGTCAACTTTGTTAATGACTATGATTTTTAACAAAAAACTATTTGAATATCATACTCCTTTAATAACTATTATGCAATACCAATAACTACAGAAAACGTACCTATAAGTACCGGTAACAGAATTCCAACCGCAAAGGTTACGTATCAAAATTCAGTGAATAGAATCATTTTGTTTTGACCCGATATATGACAAGTACTAAAGCAACAAACATACAACACAACTTCATACAATGTAGGTATAAGTGGTTTGTATTAGGGTTGCGCGTATTCCAACGTAACAGCTTTTTTTAACAGTACCCAGGTAACAGTTTCAAACACCAATTGAGTACCTACTTATATTTTTTTACCTATTGAAAATAT
This sequence comes from Polylopha cassiicola, assembly GCA_038024825.1. Taxonomy (NCBI): domain Eukaryota; kingdom Metazoa; phylum Arthropoda; class Insecta; order Lepidoptera; family Tortricidae; genus Polylopha; species Polylopha cassiicola. The sequence continues at coordinate 3,844,971 of CP149044.1, read as the reverse complement.
GGTAGCACTTCCGAATACATTATTGAATGATAAGTAAATTAAGTATTACAGAGAAAATTACAACTGGCTAACTATAATGGGTCATAAGGTACAGGAGTAGTTGAAACCTATTACAGAAATTAAATAGGGTCCCGTTTTACGCTATTTACCTACACGGAACCCTAAAAAAAAATTTTGTTATGCTATAATAATTTATGATGCCTTCGCGTTAATTACCTACGCATTGAAAAGATAGTCTAACGCTAAAGCTAACTTTCGTGCTACGAATATGACAATTGTAAAGTTTACGAAACGTCAGCCAATTAAATAAAATATACGGGTTACTTCCGCATACTCAGTTCATAATCATATGCTATAGTATTTTGACAACAAACTAGTATGTGGCCATCGTTACATTGAGAGAGAAGTAGTTTTTACTCAAGCCTGCGAGGCTATGATGAATTGTCGAGTCGACATCTCGTCATGTCGATATCGTCTTATTCTCGCGATGATCTGCAAAAATCAACGTTGTCGACAACGAGAAATCTTGTCATGTCGATGTCGTCTCTTATTTCTACATGTCGATAACAAAATAATATCGTAACGACGAACCTTTTGCTTGTCGACATGTTGTCGACAGTTCATAATAGGCTCGCTGGAAATTGTCACTAGTATGTAACAGTTTCGGCGAAAAACGCCCAACTCTAGTTTGTATATTACTTCAGTCGACCGCGGTCTGCGTTGGAAACCACACGTACATCACGTAAGTCTCTCACCTATTTGTTTTGTTAAAAAGACCTAAATATTTTAATAATAAAGTGCAGATTACAATGTGAGGGCTGTATTTGGAATATCGATTGCTATCATAGACGGTTTAATAGTGACCTTGATGGAATAATAGTGGGTTCGAACTTTGGTGCCACTCCTTTCAATGATGTTTTCATATATTATTAGAGTCACTAATAATGATTAATGATTCTATTTTCCTTTCCGTCATGTACCTTAAAATTAAATTTAGCTTACAGATTATATTTACGCACTAACGGTGAACCTTGTATATAGGTATTATTGTATTTTTTCTTATTATAAGGTACCTACTTAATATAATTATGTTTTTTTCTACTTAGTACCGAACAAGCGTTCATGGCAAAAATGACTTATCTAATAATGTAAAATAATCTTGCCTGATACGTAGGTAGGTACTTAATTAAAAGTATATGGACGGTAAATAGTGTTCTCATACAGTTTTTTTATAGATCCTTTTTCGACATATTTACCTACTTTTGCTATCCTATGTTTCTACGACCTACCTATATACAGGCAGGTACATGCCTCTTCCATTTTTCTCTCCATTTTCCAATTAATCTTTTTAATAGACTGCCTCGGGGCATGGGGTGATGTTTTTTATTTCTTCGTTCCCTATAAAACAACGAGCGACATAGAAATGCATTGTATTGAATGAAACTGTTGGTAGTTTTAGCAACAACATGTAACAGTGTTATCTTATTCTTGTTATCTCTCGCTTGTAAACTGAATTGTCGGAAAACAACATAATGTATGTACTCTTTATTTAGCGGATAATAGTACATTACGCACGCCAGTAAAATAAAAAATGTCTCAGATCACATGTAATAAAAATAAATGGGATCTGAGGTTTTTTATTTTACTGGCCGAGGTCAGTATACTATTTTTCTGTTCGATGAAGCCAGAAAGCGGCAATTTCATTTAGCGCAGCGGCCAGAAAGTTTGCGCTTTCACAGACAGCGTTTTGACAGAAAAGTATTTTTGAGTCCGTTTTCTCGCTTACTCGGTTTTTTTAGCTTAGGTATGAAGGTAATTTGTTTAATAATTTCTGATGCCTTCGCGGTTATTACACATTGGAATGATACAACTATTAACGCTAAAGCGTTAGACTAATGTCAGCTCAGTGGTGCTACGACTATGGAAACTGTAAAGAATCCGAAACGTCAGCAAATAAAATAAAATAAAAATACACGAGTTAAATCCGTTAATAGTTGTTTCATTCCAATGTAAGTAATTTGTTTATTTAAACTACAACTTTGTTCTGTCCAACAAATCCTAATCACCTAGTGGTGTAAAATATACTTTGCCTATACTTATTCTCATAGTACATATTATATTATGTATATGTTATAGGCAATGTGTATAATCCGGCATTGTATAGAATACCTAGGCATTGTATACATTGCCTAAAACGTTCAGGCAATGTGTATAATACGATTCATTTCATACATTGCCTAGGTATTGTATAAAATGCCCGAAGCGCATCAGGCAATGTGTATACTAAAAAAACGCGTTACATACATTACCTATGCGTCAACCGGCATTCTATACAATGCCTAGGTATTCCATACATTTCCTAGGTAAAGTGTAAAATAGTTTGCACATTCAATATCATTTCACACATTGCCTAGACGACCCCGGCATTCTATACAATACCTAGGAAATGTATAGAATGCCTGCATTATACACATTATAGGCAATGTGTATAATCCGGCATTGTATAGAATACCTAGGCATTGTATACATTGCCTAAAACGTTCAGGCAATGTGTATAATACGATTCATTTCATACATTGCCTAGGTATTGTATAAAATGCCCGAAGCGCATCAGGCAATGTGTATACTAAAAAAACGCGTTACATACATTACCTATGCGTCAACCGGCATTCTATACAATGCCTAGGTATTCCATACATTTCCTAGGTAAAGTGTAAAATAGTTTGCACATTCAATATCATTTCACACATTGCCTAGACGACCCCGGCATTCTATACAATACCTAGGAAATGTATAGAATGCCTGCATTATACACATTGCCTATAACATATACATATTATATAAAACGTTATGAAAATCGGGCGAGCTGTTTCGTAGGGTGACCACAGACACCACGTTACGAGATGTTTATACTTATATTAGAAGACAGAACCTACCATTTCCTGTAGGTAGGGTTGCCATCTCTAAAATTTGACGACCCGAACAAGCCGCGTGAAATCCCCGAATTTTGGAGCTCAGAACCCGGACAACATAAACCAGGGTCGATAGTTTTTAAATTACATTTAATTTTGCAAACTTGGGCGCCAATGAAAGACCGGACGTTCCCCGGACGCCATCTAAACTAGGACGAATCCGGGAAGACCCGGACGGATGGCAACCCTGTGGCAATGATTATAAAATGTCGATTCGAATTTTACGATAACCATCATATTTATTTGCTACAGATAATCATGCCAGAGGTGAAACTGTACTATTTCCCATCTCGGGGCCGTGCTGAGGGTCTGAGAATGCTGTTGGCGTACGGAGGCCAGGAATTCGAAGACATTCGGATTCCGAAGGAGGAGTGGCCTGAGTGGAAGCCGAGTGAGTTTGCACACGTCATTCAATGTATGGCTAGTCTTAGATTAGATAAGACTAGGTATTAAGTACCCTTCTAATCTAATGGTAGAGGAGACGTAGAAAGGATTTTGTAATAATTTCTGATGCCTTCCCGGTTAAATTATTTGGAATGAAACAAATATTAACGTTTCGGATTCTTTACAGTTTCCATAATCGTACCACGAGCTGAGCTGACAATCCAACGTTTTAGTCTAACGCTAAAGGATTTTGTGTAACTCGGGCGCGTCAAAAATCATATAGGGTGAAGCTTTACACCCTCTAGGCTGTAATGTAACTGTATTAAATCTGAATCCTCAACATAGCATGCGTTGATGGCAGCCGATCAGATTAGTAAAAAAACATCGCTCTGAAAAACACCAAACGTCAAACTATCGTCGTATCAAATATCATCAAAATCAGTTGTCTAAGCGTAAAAGCATTACTTCCTTATTTATAACATTAGCTGGGATTATTATTTCTAGTTGGGGACGACCGTGTAGCGGTTGGGTGATCAGTCCACTGGTGTGGAACCATTGTTCCCTATCCCAAGAGTTGGGTTATCCATAGGGTTGCCAGGTGAGTAGCGAAAAAATACTGGATAGAGCGAGGAGCTCGCGCGAGTTTTGTGTTTGAGGGATTTCATATGCCTAGGCGCTTGTGACCAGTAGTACCGGCTTGCTTCAAAATACCGACCATTTATTTTTTACCGGACCGGCCTCGAAAATAACAGACTGTACGCTTAAATACCGTGCATCTGGCAACCCTAGTTATCCTTCGCCGAACATTAGCTGGGATACATTTATCATCGGTTTCAGAGATGAAGTTCGGTCAAGTGCCAGTGGTCGAGATCGACGGTAAGCAGCTAGCGCAGAGCGTGGCGGCTGCGCGGTTCCTCGCGCCGCAGTACGGCCTCGCCGGCGCAGACGCAGCCGAGAACTACGAGATCGACGCTATGGTCGACTTCTGCAATGATGTGTTCATGCGTGAGTTTGTTTATCGCCATTGAATTTTATCTTCGTAGTTCTTAACAAGCAGAATCAGTGAATATTTAAGCGTCAAAATTTCTCTAATTTCCCTCATTAAGCAAGGATTTGGATCTAATTTATAGTCATGTAGGTACTTAATACAAGATTTCTGCAATGATGTGTTTATGTGTGACTTACCTCATCACCATTGTTCTTTTATCTTCGTAAAATTAGATACTTGGAGCGCCAAGACTACTAGACAATCATAAGCCAGCAGCTTGCCTCTCATGACACCTAGACACTAGCGCTTTGGCTCCCATTACAACTTAATTCCTAAGAATTTTTGTCTAAATAAAAATCAAAAATTACTAAGTAATGACTTCTTTTTTGGTCTTCTGGATGCTCTCTCCCTTTCGGGAAAAGCTGCAGGCTCGAGCGTTTATGCCGCACCCCGTTGCCTAGGCTAAGGGATGTTAAAAGATATTATTGTATTTTTGTAGTGGTCTTACTTGCTGGAGAACCCAAATGGTATACCTATAGATAACTCGCTATTTATAATAAGGGGGTAGGCTGAAAATCAGCGCTGTATTAAACGCGTACAAGTCGCTCATTATCGTCGATACCGCTCAGGTCATCAATTGCTAAAAAATAATAATGTACCTAGGTTGAACGACTTAAGCAGTATTTTAACCTCCTGGGTACATTTGTACTTTACGTAGTACATAAACAAATAAAAATTCTGCAGTCTCCAATTTAAATAGCAACACCGAAATATTTTACTAGAGTTTTCTAGTGGATTTGCCGGTTACGTTAAGACATTAGATGTCAGAATTATCACCTGTTATATAATTAAGAATGTCATTAGTGTGCACACGTGATGGTGAGCGTCTGCGTTACATTAAGTTAATCCGATTTCATCCAAATTTTTACTCATTATTGAATCATTATTTGGTTTCAAATAATATAGCAAAGCTTCACACTAGTAGTTTGAGATATTATTTCCATAAGATTAATAAATTATTGACTTGAAATGTAGATTCTACTATTTATGTCCTTTGCAAAGTACAACCGCATCTAACTAATATTTTTTTGCATTGAGTACCCTTGTACTATGTGAAGAACATTAGTAGTTTTCATACTTGTTTTCAGCATTAACAGGCATTAGTAACGCGAAAGACTTAAATTACTATGCATTTGATTATTAAAAAATATAGAAGCATGTCAGTGGTTCCAATTTTCTGACCAATACACAGATAACCATATTCCTAACCCTATGGTTAGATTTACCAATGGAACACATATTTATTTGAAATTCTATGGGACGTACTCTGAAATATCTTTTAAATATATATAAATTACAAATATTATTGGTATGAATATGATTATGGCTGCAATATAGTACTCAAAAATAACCATTTACTAGTCTAAAAAGAGACAAATTGTAAATAATAACAATGGCCATAAGTTATTAGACTGAATTTATATAATATATTTACATGTTTTTTTGAATAAAAATGAAAATTAATCTCATATTTATGTAATCAATGGACGATCAATTAGCATTCTGTTATATTTTGTGCATGTCTCGTATTAGAATAGAAAAATCTAATTGAAATTGGACGTCATGAATATGATCGTCTAAATGAACTACCATTTTTTTCTGCAATACTGGTAGAAAATGCCGCAAGGTATTAAGTCCGCCTTATATACACTTACTTCTGTTTAGTTTAATGCAATAAAGTATAAATAAATAACTTAGTATTGACAAAATGATTATCCCTCTACAAGGAGACGTCTGATGCGCCGTTTTTTTCTAAATGTTATCCTAATCCTGTTGGTCTAAAAGTTTTTTCCTTAGCTAGAAAGAAGGTGTAGTTGGTAATATGGTAATTTATGACAGAGAAACTACATTTCTACACTTGTTCCGTCAATAATTTCTGCTGTATAATTCAGTTAACAGGAAGTTTGGCTCCTGAACATGTGCTATTTTTTGATCTTTACTTATGTTATGTACGCCTAATCGTATTGTTTCTTAGTTTCTTACGAAGGTTTTTATATTTTACGGTTATATATATCTTATTTATCTCCATAGTTCCAATATTTAAAGTATTTAAGTCCAATAATAGTAAGAAAAAAATGTTTTTTGTCTAATTAGTTGACAAATGTAATGATTTTATGTTTTCTTAAAAAATAAAATTGTTTTTGGTAATTTTGCAACTTCCATGAACATATTATCAAGGAATCTTTAATTTTCCATTGATTAGTTACTTTCAACATTAATCTACATCGGGATTAATAAGAAAAATATCTAATGTCCTTTACAAATGACATCTTAGTTGCATCCCCTTGTTCTTTGAGAAGGACATAGTGAAAAACCCGATTTTCCAATGTTTGATTTTTTTAGGTATTTTTTTCTTAATTAGCAACTATTAAACAGAGTACATGCAAAGTTTTGAAAAGATATCTCAAAAAAAGTACGTCTGGAACTCAGGAGGTTAACTCAGTAATTAAAATTATTTAAATACCGCTTAAATAATTTTAGTTGTGTTACGTTAGCTAAGCGACATTTTGTAGCTGTTTTGTTTTTGCTTCTGTATTTTTTTTTCTATACATACATACTTAAGTGAATATCTAATGTGTGTATCTTAATTTCAATTCCAGGAGCAGCCATGGTGATGTACGAGCCGGATCCCGAGCAGAAGATGAAGCGTCACGAGCAATTCAGCAAGGAGTTCTACCCGGCAGCTCTCTCCAAAATCAACGATGTCATCCAAAAGAACAACGGCTATGTCGCCAACGGAAAAGTGAGTGCGATTGAGTTCACTATATACGAAATTCGTTCTTTATCTATATTGATAGATATTTGTACTAAGATAACAGTAGGAAAAAACGTGGGACTTGAGCCCATGGTAACGCGAGACATCGTCCTTCGAATTACGCTACGGGCGTAGGTGATTGAGTCAATGATATATTTTACTATTTTTGTAAATGCTAAAAGCGCCATCTGTGTGTAGTGCTTTGCAGCACTTACCACACACTATAAAGGTAAAATAGAAACAGGAATAAGCAGTGTAAAAATTTCGTTAACTCTTTAAAGGTATTGCAAATTGCTTTTACGCGCTATTGCAGTCGCACCGAAGATATATTCCTTGTATATTTTATTCAATTAAAACAATATCTTTTTCCAGTTATCCTGGGGAGATTTCCTACTGGCTGGATTATATGAAAACCTCAAACTGATGTTCCAGATGCCAGATTTAGATGATAAATACCCTGGTTTCAGGGCTATATACGATCATGTACTAGAACATCCTAATGTCAAGGCCTGGGTGGAAAAATCACCTAAAACTGCTATGTAAAGTTATTTTATCGTAAGGCAAGGGCGTGCATTCCATAGAGGCACAGAGTCATTAATGTGGAGTGCCTACCCTGATGCCTATACTTACACTCCCCTCACTGCCGTAAGGGTTACTTTGACCAGAGGAGGGAATAAACCATTGTTTCGACTGTTCCATTTACACGGTTATTTTGTTTTTATATTTTGTCACTAGCTTCTGCCCGCGGAGTTTTGAGTAACCCATAAGAGCGAAGCCTTTAACTGATAATTATTAATAGTAATAAGTATATAGTATTATCCAATCATTAATAATACATTGAAACATTTATCCAGTGTATTATTTTATGGAACAAACAAATTAGACATTGAAAGTTTGGTTGGACAAATTTAGGGTTAAAATTTACCGACAAGTTGCCTTTATTATGATGAAGATAAATGATCAATGATTATTTGTCGATTTAACTCGCCTATTATTAATTTCATTCTGATGTAGAAGATACGACTTTACAACTTATATAATTAAGACAATTATACGAATTAAATCCGGTATAATTGCTTTATTTTAACATACCATGTTATTCACATTAAGTTATTGAAGTAGGATCTATATTATTATATTACCCTATTAATTATTGCCTCAAAAAAATAATAACACAGGTTATTTTATCAGCCTGTTAGACAAATGACAGTCTATAATTTCTTAATTATTTGATAGGTACCTATCAATTGAGTAGGATTAAAAATGTAAGGAATTAACATAAGAGAATGAAAACTGATCACTTAAGTATGTCAATTCTATGAAAAATTATGGAATGTCACTTTTCTAACAAGAAGCACGTGTGTATTAATTTATGTTTAAAAATGTATTTTGTATTTTTTACATTGTAATGTATAATTTGTTGGCAACCCTTAATAAATAGTAATAAAAAAATAGTTTCAATGATTAATAAAAGTGCAAAAAATTATCAACACGTTTATTAGATTTATTTTGACATTCGTATTTTTAATAAAATAACATCATGTATTGACTACCTACTTTTTATGCAGCTTATCGAGTATCCATGCTTTTCAAAGTTTATTTTATATTAAACTAGCCACCTGGCAGTAGGTATAGATATAGGGACAGAAAAAGCGACTTTGTTTTATACTATGTAGTGATAACAATCCTAAAAAAAAAAAAAAAAAGTATGGGATGACTGGGATTATGGCCATTAATGTATCATTTTGCCGAGTAGAACCATGCTTGTGTGAGTCGTTATGTATACTAATATTATAAAGAGGAATTTTTTTTGATTGAATAGGCTCCTAAACGGCAGGACCGATTTGAAAAAATCATTCACTGTTGGGAAGCTACACTATTCCCGAGTGACATAGGCTATAAAAAAAGGAGTCCGTGCGAAGCCGGGGCGGACAGCTAGTACATAAGGTTGTTAACTTTCGCAGGCGTCAACGCAATCTTGATATTTGTCAAATCGGTTCACATTTTTCTCTCCGCAGCCGAGATAAATTTGAGTGACACACGTCTTCGTTCTGGTGCTGTAGGCGAATCTATAAAAAATCGATCGATGAGAAAATCAGGATTGATAAATATTCATGGTTACCTGTTCAAGTGAATAGAAATTTGGAGAAGGATATACTAGTGGACTTCCTTTTTTCTTTCGGAAATATTAGGATAAAAAATAACATAGAATGTATAGGTCGTAGCATCATAGCACGTTGAATGCTATGTATGTGTTATAGGCAATGTGTATAATCCGGCATTGTATAGAATACCTAGGCATTGTATACATTGCCTAAAACGTTCAGGCAATGTGTATAATACGATTCATTTCATACATTGCCTAGGTATTGTATAAAATGCCCGAAGCGCATCAGGCAATGTGTATACTAAAAAAACGCGTTACATACATTACCTATGCGTCAACCGGCATTCTATACAATGCCTAGGTATTCCATACATTTCCTAGGTAAAGTGTAAAATAGTTTGCACATTCAATATCATTTCACACATTGCCTAGACGACCCCGGCATTCTATACAATACCTAGGAAATGTATAGAATGCCTGCATTATACACATTATAGGCAATGTGTATAATCCGGCATTGTATAGAATACCTAGGCATTGTATACATTGCCTAAAACGTTCAGGCAATGTGTATAATACGATTCATTTCATACATTGCCTAGGTATTGTATAAAATGCCCGAAGCGCATCAGGCAATGTGTATACTAAAAAAACGCGTTACATACATTACCTATGCGTCAACCGGCATTCTATACAATGCCTAGGTATTCCATACATTTCCTAGGTAAAGTGTAAAATAGTTTGCACATTCAATATCATTTCACACATTGCTTAGACGACCCCGGCATTCTATACAATACCTAGGAAATGTATAGAATGCCTGCATTATACACATTGCCTATAACATATGTATGTTCTCAATACAGAATTAAAAAAAAATAGTTTAATTATTAATTTAAAATTCAGCTTTGTCTAGACTGCAGAGAATTCAGATACATGTATATATGTGTCATATGCATATTTGTTTATTTTATATTAACAGTCTTCATTAAAAATAATGAAATGTAATTACTTACACAGTGACTGGATTCAAAGAACACGTGCCTCGTCTATATGGCAGAAGACACCTCTGTTCTGCAAAAAAAATAATTAAAAAACACTTTAAAACAACCACAACGTCAAATGTATCTACAGCAGAGAAAATGGTAGGTACTAGGTACATTGAATATAATATAACGACATAATTATACAATTATTGATTGGAAACCTCTTATTCTAGATAATGCTTTATAATAATATGATACCTACTAACAATAGAATAGAAAATGGTAAAATTATAACTGTGCAAAAAAACTTTTTCGTATTTATGAAGTACCTACATATTTTTGTTTGCGGTCAGTAGAAACTATTTGAAACGCCAATAGCGTCCTGCTCTGTTAAAGAGTCATTCGTAAGCAGGTGTAGTTATTTAGTAAAAGGGGCCTATTGGTAAATAATAAAAGACCTAATAAGTAAAAAAAAGTATGTCGGTAAGTAAAAGGAGCCTGTTGATGATTAAAAGGAGCCTGTTGATGAGTAAACAGAGCCTGTTGATGAGTAAAAGGAACCTATTGATAAGTAAAAGAAGCCTGTTGATAAGTAAAAGGAGCCTGTTGATGAGTAAAAGGAGCCTGTTGATAAGTAAAAGGATCCTGTTGATAAGAAAAAGGAGGCTGTTGATAAGTAAAAAGAGCCTGATAATAAGTAGGTAAAATGGATGGTAAATATAATATAAAAGTAACTTACCAATAGCAGAACTGAAGCTGAAAGCAACAGCCAGGAAGAACGCGACCATGAGAGTTCTGAACATTTTGAAGATTTGCAAAGTGATAACTATTTCCTGTTAAAAAACTTGTCTTTTATACTACAAACACAACTGAGTCAATATGTAATATACAATAGAGAATTTAAATAATAAAGAATTGTAAGTGGTGTTAGGTTACGTTAAAATTATAATGGTCTCACAAGCCTCTAAAAACTTGTAGGTATATTGTAGAAATTCAGGCGAGTAAAGTGGTGAGTTAGTAGCGAGTATTCATTCTTTTCTAAGTTTATCTACTCAAACTAATATAATGAAGAGGATAAAGTTGTTTATTTGGATTGAATAGGCTCCTAAACGACTGGACCGATTTGAAAAATTCTTTCACTGTTGGAAAGTTACACTATTCCCGAGTGACATAGGTAGGCTATAAAAAAAGGGATCCGGGCGAAGCCGGGGCGGGCCGCTAGTGTTATACTATTCTTAAAATCTCGTATATTATTATAAGTTTGGTGTGTTTGAGATCTTGGACCATAGGGGGCTTGTTAGTTTTCAAGACAAATGAATAAAAACGTATGCAATTCAACAGTAAGTTTAAACACGTGTGTAAACATAAAACAGGTAAATTAAATCCAACCTTGAGATTTTCGTGAAGATGCAGACAGTTCATGCATTGTATTTCAAAAGATGATATCATCGATTCAATATAGCAACAAAATATATTTCCAGTTTTAAATATTGTTGCATATTATATTCCTAAAATAAATTAAACCTCATATATGTTTGTTTGTTTGTTCTTAGTTAACTTCTGACGCAAAAAAAGGAGTGTTATAAGTTTGACGTGTGTCTGTCAGTGGCATCGTAGGTACTTAGCTTCCGAAAGGATGAACTAATTTTGATTCTATTTTTTTTAAAGGTGAATAATTCGGAAGCTATGTTAAATGAAAATCGGTTTAGCCTTTTAAAAGTTGCTGCAGCAGCAAAAATTTTGACGTTTTTTACCTTGTCCATATCGACATGACAAAATGTCGATGTGACAAATAATCATACGACTCGCATGAGATATTTATCGCGTAAGAAGCTCCCGTCATTATTGTTCTTTTAGGTACTAATTCCAAAAAGTATGACAGCGACAAATGCTTTTTTTAATTGTTTTTTTTTAGTTAAATACGAAGCTACCCGTTCGGGGTTGACAAGGGTTGATTACGTAACTCTGGAGCTAACTGTAATTACTTACGTATAATAAAATGTATAAATACGAATATTACCTTCATCTTAGATATAGGTAGAACTTCTATGATATACAAAAGATAGCAAATCTGTGCGGTACAACTAGTATGCATTTCTGGAACCATCGAATACCATAATAATATTATCATTTCTTAACGCTACATTTCATTGTTATTAAAATTCTCAATTATGCATTTACATATTGATTCAGTTGTTTTTGTAGTATATATATGAGAAAAGTTTTTAACAGGAAATAGTTATCGCTTTGCAAATCATCAAAATGTTCAGAACTCTCATGGTCGCGTTCTTCCTGGCTGTTGCTTTCAGCTTCAGTTCTGCTATTGGTAAGTTACTTCTTTATTAAATTTAAAAATATTTTTACTCATCATCAGCCCGTCGCAGTCCACTGCTGGACATAGGCCTCTCCAATTGCACGCCACTTTGCTCTATCTTCGGCTGCTCGCATCCAGCTCCTGCCAGCCAACCTACGCAAATCGTCACTCCACCTTGCCTGAGGACGTCCTACACTACGCTTGCCGAGACGCGGTCTCCACTCTAGAACACGTTTACTCCAACGGTTATCGGTTCTTCGGCTAATATGGCCAGCCCACTGCCACTTTAGCTTGCTAATCCGGTGGGCTATGTCGATGACTCTGGTTCTCTGCCGAATCACCTCATTTTTGATTCGATCCCGCAGAGAAACGCCGAGCATAGCCCTTTCCATAGCCCGCTGAGCGACTTTAAATTTGTGAACCAGCCGTACCGTCAGTGTCCACGTTTCGGCTCCGTATGTCATGACGGGTAGGACGCACTGATTGTAAACTTTCGTCTTCAGGCACTGTGGGAGTGACGATATGAAGACTTGACGTAGCTTCCCAAACGCTGCCCAACCTAACTGAATTCTTCTATCCACCTCATCCTCGAAGTTGTTTCTACCTAACTGTAATGTCTGTCCAAGGTAGACATATTTTTGAACAACTTCGAGAACGGCGCCGTGTACCGCAATTGGTTCCGGTAGTACATGTTCATTGAACATGACCTTGGTTTTGTCCAAGTTCATCCGTAGGCCAATGCGTACAGAAGAGTCAGCCAGATCATTCAGCATCTGTTGTAGGTCCTGCAGCGTTTCTGCCACGATGACGATATCGTCAGCAAATCGCAAGTGAGAGATGTACTCGCCATTTACTTTGATGCCACGTCCTTGCCAGTTCAGCGTTTTGAACATATCCTCCATTGCATTTGTGAACAATTTCGGGGAGATAACGTCCCCTTGTCTCACACCGCGATGCAATGGTATAGGCATTGTTTGCTGATTCTGGACTTGGACGGACATGGTAGCGGCTTCGTATAAACATCTCATCACTTGGATGTATCGCCAATCGACTTGGCATCGCTGCAGGGACTCCAGAACAGACCAGATCTCGATCGAGTCAAAGGCCTTCTCATAGTCCACAAATGCTAAACACAGGGGCTGATTATACTCTTCGGTCTTCTGTATAATCTGCCGCACTGTGTGGATGTGGTCTATGGTGCCGTATCCGCTCCGAAACCCAGCCTGCTCCGGTGGTTGGAATTCGTCAAATCTTCGCGCAAGACGGTTCGTGATTACTCTTGAGAACAGCTTATAGACGTGACTTAGAAGGGAAATGGGTCGATAGTTCTTCAGCAGGGTTTTATCTCCCTTTTTGAAGAACAAGACGACCACACCTCTACTCCACATCTCTGGAGTTCTCCCTTCAAACAAGACGGCGTTAAAGAGTTTTTGGAGCTCCCTAAGTATAGGTTTACCTCCTGCTTTCAATAACTCTGTTGTAACGCCATCTTCTCCAGGGGCTTTTCCGTTTTTAAGCTGTCCAAGAGCGATCTCGATTTCGTCAATACTGACTTCTGGCAGGTCTTCGCTGTAGTGGCGTGTTAAAGTGGCTCTAGAATCCTCATTTCCGGGATCAGGTCGAGATGCATGCGAAGCGTACAACCGGCCATAGAAGTTTTCCACTTCGGTTAGGACTGCCGGCTTCGAAGCAACGACTTCTCCAATTTCTGTGGTCAACTTCGTCAGGTGGCTTCTTCCAAGAGATTGTACAAACACTTTTGCTCCCCGGTTTTGCTCGATCGCTCTTTCGATCGAAAGAGTATTGAAGGACCGAAGATCGTGTCGTACGCGTTTACTAATCTCTCGGTTTAGAATCCGTTTCTCTGACGAAGTGACGGGTGGGTTTTCACGTCGTTTCTTCATTAGCCCTAAAGTCTCTTCCGAAAGCTTCGACTTCCTGCCACTACGTTGCATTTTACAGAATCTCGTACCTTCTTCCCTGAGAATCCGAACCACATTTTCAAGGTTCTGGTCAACGTCAGTTGTGGTTTCCACGGCAGCGAATCGGTTCTCCAGATTGGACTGGAACGTTTCAGAATATTTTTACTCATTAACATGTTTCATTTACTTATTAAAAGGTTCCTTTTACTTCTCTACAGGCTTCTTTCACTTATCAACAAACTTCTTTTACTCATCAGGAGGTTCCTTTTACTTCTCTACAGGCTTCTTTTACTTATCAAGAGATTCCTTTTATTTATCAACAAGCTTCTTTTACTTATCAAGAGTTTCCTTTTACTTATCAACATGCTCCTTTTACCTACTTCTCAACATATTCTTTTTACTTATCAAGAGTTTCCTTTTACTTATCAACAGGCTCCTTTTACTTATCAAGAGTTTATTTTTACTTATCAACATGCTCCTTTTACCTACTTCTCAACATATTCTTTTTACTTATCAAGAGGTTCCTTTTACTTATCACCGGGCTCCTTTTATTCTGAGAAATAAAAATAAATAAAAGCGTCATCCTACCATTCTGTTTTGTCTGTCTTTTTTCATATAAATATTGTTCTCTTGGGCTACTCACTATAGTAACCTCTATATTTCCCGGGCGGAACGTTTAGTACATCTAGTAATAAAAATTTAGTGCATTTATAGAATACTGATAAGTTAACAGAAAGGGGTATAAATAGTATTTACTTGTACATACTAGTAATATTTAAGTACCTACCTCCTAGGCATTATATAAATTTCGAATTGTTGTTTTGCAGAAGACAGGTGTTTACTGCCATACAGCAGGGGACAATGTTCGTTCACTCCAACTGTTGTGTAAGTACATAAATAATTTAAAAAAAATCACGAAAACTGATGAATAAATCTGCCGATTACTGCAAACACCATCTTCTACATAGTACAAAACAAAGTAGCTTTTTCTGTCCCTATATCCCTATGTACGCTTAAATCTTAAAAAACTACACAATGGATTTTGATGCGTTTTTTTTATTAGATAAGTAGAGTGATTCGAGAGGAAGGTTTATAGCACTCGTCTGAAGCCGGGGCGGGTCTCTAGTGTTTAATAATTAGATACTGGTGCGCATGGGAATGAAACAACTGGGTACAACGGATTTAACACACGTATTTTATTAAAATTGCTGACGTTTCGAAAACTCTAAAGCTACTTTAGCGTCATACTATCGTCAGCTCAGTCATGTATGAGAACTAAAGTTTTCGAAACATTAGGAAATAAAATAGAATACGCGAGTTAAATCTGTTAATTATAGATTTATTCAACTAAATCATAGGTAGGTGTATTTGTTACCAACCACTAGGTACAGTTGGTTAAGCGTATTTGCAATATTATTTCTATACTAATGTAATAAAGAGTAAAGGTTTGTTTTAGGCTCCAAAACGGCTAGATCGATTTGAAAAATTCTTTCACTGTTGGAAAGCTACACTATTCCCGAGTGACATAGGCTATAGAATGTTTTGAAAAACAATTAGGGATCCGTGCGAAGCCGTGGCGAATCGCTTGTGGACGATAAATGGGTACCTAAGTTATGTTGGTTAGAATAATCTACAATTCTTATGAAATATTCGGTCTTTTTTAGGTTTGCCTACAACACAGTGACGCAAACATGTGTGCCACAGAACTACATGGGCTGTGGAGAAGAAAATGTGAACAGATTCGATAATTATGATGACTGTGTTGCAGCCTGTGAGAATTAACAACCTGAAAAAAAAACTAAACATAGACAATAAAGATGGCAACTCACGGATCGGATTAAATGCAGTCTTAAATAAGCAAGAATTAGAAATATTATGCTTGTCTGAATTCACAAAAATGCTTCTGAAAATAAATGGTTATGACAATTTTTTTTTTCTTTATTAGTTCTCTATTTCTCCAAGTTTAGTGTTAAAAATATTTAACGGTTCAAACGTATCTTTCCTAAGCCATTAAAATAATCACATCGTGTAATATTTTTTATGAATTCCGCATATTTCTAAATCAGTTTATTAAAATTAGCAAAACTTGGTACTTATCATGATCTAAAAATTTTACCTATTTCCTTTTAAAAAACAATCTTAACTTCAGTTAATACCTACTGAACTAAATTTCTGACAAAAATGTCTTAAACCTTATAATTATGATCTCAAGATCTAAAGGAGTTTATGTACTACCTAATCTTTTTTTCATTACTTATTTATTTATTAAAGTTTACCACATCTATAAAATAAATTCTTAAACTTAAATGCCCATTTGATCATACCTCACCACTAACAAAATCTAAAACCTAAGTCAATGATATTATTCTTACACGGTAAAGGTTTTCTTATTTTCCCCTATTCAGTTAGAAAACTACCTAACTCTATATATTGATAACCATTGGAATGCAACGGATAGACAGACAGCAGGACAAATTGTTCGTAGCACTGCACTTTACTGTGCCGCTTGTCACACCGACGCAAACATCCCAACTAGCACGAAATGTTCTTACGAATAAAACTTATTATTATTATCATAGGGTGTGAAAAAAAATATCTAGTTATAAGGATACTCAGTAAAATCAGGTACGTCAGCTGACACGATTATATATAACACTAGCTTCTGCCCGCGACTTCGTCCGCGTGGAACTCCTCCTTTTTTGCAGTCGGTTAAAAAGTAGCCTATGTCCTTTCTCAGGCTCCAGACTATCTTTGTACCAAATTTTATTTAAATCGGTCCAGTAGTTTTAGCGTGAAAGCGTAGCAGACAGACAGACAGAGTTACTTTCGCATTTATAATATTAGTAGGGAAGTAGGGATAGGGAAATGAAGAAATACAATTATCTTAAAACATGATTGAGATGTTTTGTTTAGGTAAGTAATATCTTTGATTTAAATAGCTCTTCGTCGCCATATAAGAGTGATTTCCAATGTTCATGAAACCTCTAAATTCCTGATTATTTAAATAATGTGCTTTTGATTAATTTTGAAGCAACCTTACTGAGGCGTGCTACGATTATCGAAAGTGTAAAGTTTTTGAAATGTCAGCAAATAAAATAAAATACGCGAGTTAAATCCGTGTATAGTTGTTTTATTCCAATGTGTAATAACCGTAAAGGCAACAGAAATTATAAACTAGCTAGGTACTTAGGTATAATGGATTTTTGGTTGAAGTTCCGAAAACTTTACAGCTTCCATATTCGTAGTTCGTCATATCATATCGTCAGCTTAGTCGTGCTACAAATATGGGAACTATAGGTAAAGTTTTCGAAATATTAGAACATAAATACGCGAGTTGTATCTGTTACCTATAGTTGTTTCAATCCAATCCCTACTAATATTATAAATGCGAAAGTAACTCTGTCTGTCTGTCTGCCTGTCTGTTACGCTTTCACGCTAAAACTACTGGACCGATTTAAATGAAATTTGTAACAAAGAAAGTCTGGAGCCTGAGAAAGGACATAGGCTACTTTTTAACCGACTGCAAAAAAGGAGGAGTTCCACGCGGACGAAGTCGTGGGCAGAAGCTATGTATAATAATCGCCAAGGTATTAGAAATTATTATGATATTTGTAATTTATGACGTCATAACGGTGTAATAGGATCCCAGGGTACGAGTCTATAGTAAATGCACATGGGTCTCTCTAGTTTTGTTTCCTGTGTCGCCCAGACATCGAACCTGTGATGCGTTTCTGCATTATGCGTTTGAAATGCATATAAATTTGATTTACAGGATGTTCTTCAAAGGAGAATGTAGTTTTGCTTTGTGCTAGAATACACACTAGGATTTCTAGGATATTTTTTTTGCCTTCCGAAGTGTGGTCTAAGTAAACGGGATTATTTATTCTGGAAAAATAATACAAGAAAAGACGCAAAGTAGGTACCTACCTAGGTAACAATTTATTTTATTTCATCATTAATTTTTGACGTCCTGCTGATCTAGTAGTTAGAGGCCCTGACTACGAAACCAAAGGTTGCGGGTTCGAATCCTGCTAGGGGCAGATGTCAACGTGATGAGCACTCGCTTCTGTACCCGAGTCTTGGATGTCTTATAATATATGTATTATGTATTAATGTATGTTTATCCGTTGTCTAGTACCCATAGTACACGCTTTGCTTAGTTTAAATAACAGGCCTAGATTAAATAACATCAGTGTTAGATCGTTAGTTTAGTTTGCTGCGAACAGGGGAACTGTAGTTTTCGAAACGTCATCGCAAAATGAATATACGTGAAATTAATCTGTTTACAATTATTTCATTCCAATTGTTATGTCGTTATCATATAGCGTACCTAGTCAAAGGCAGAATATAATATACTTATTTAATAATTTCTAAATTCTGTTGCGATAAGATATTTTCATGTATAGGCTACCATTCAATACTTTGATTAAGTATCCCTAAATAGAACCCTCTTTTGTAAGACTCACAATGTTTAGGATTGCAAGTCACAGCTTCAAATTTAACATAGAGCAAATATTATAAGCTAGTGCTTGTATGAATTTTAGATTTTTTTAGATGTAGGTATATTTCTATACAATGTTAGGCACATTGTGGGGGACGTGTTATCTTGATATACCAAAACCTTGTTATTTTATACAAATTCATTATAACTGATCGAAGACCATAATATTATTATGAAAGAAAATGGAGCTTATCTTTTAATTTTTTTTTGTGGCTTTTGAAATTCCCATTTGATCCTTTTAGGCATTCAGATACTAACATGAAAAAAAGAGTACCTAGTATAATTTACTGTTGTAGTGTACTTAAGCCACAATTTAATAAAAAAATATTCGTGTTGTATTAGTTACCTACCTTCTTCCATTAGTCCCTGTCTAAAGGTTTAAAAATAAATCATAACAAAAGTACCTACATATAATTATGTTAACACATATTTGCTAGCCATTAAACAGACACCGTTCCATGAAGGAAAACTCTAAATTCAGTGCATTCGGTAATTCATTTTTATTTATATGAAACAGAATCAAAATCGGTTCATGCGTTAAGGAGCTATGATGCCACAGACAGACACACACACAGACACGTCAGACTTATAACACCCCGTCATTTTTGCGTCGGGGGTTTAAAATTATGCTTATGTTGTTATAATCTATACCGCTGCCATTTCACGTCAGAACCTTTCAAACCGCCTGTAGCGATATTGATGCGATGTGCGCCCCGAATAAGCGATTTGGACGCCCCGTGCGGCCATTCAAATAACGGGGAAATGAACTTTTATGTACCATAAGAAAATCTTCCATACATACACCCTAAATTAGAGGTTACTCAAGAATAACCCACGGTGGAGTTACATACAACGCCTTTGCAGTTTTCAAATTGAATTCTAGACTGTTTTGGTTTTAAAGAATGGCAATGATTTAAGGAGTGGCGTAATTTTTCTTAGCATTATTATTGCGATATTAATTAAAGTTCTTTATAAAAGCTTAAATCTACTAATCATACATCATATAATTATATCTAACTAGATTCTGCCCGCGACTTCGTCCGCGTGGAACTCCTCCTTTTTTGCAGTCGGTTAAAAAGTAGCCTATGTCCTTTCTCAGGCTCCAGACTTTCTTTGTATCAAATTTCATTTAAATCGGTCCAGTAGTTTTAGCGTGAAAGCGTAACAGACAGACAGAGTTACTTTCGCATTTATAATATTAGCAGGGATTAGTAGGAATTAGTAGGGATTAGTAGGGATTAGTAGGGATTAGTAGGGATAGTAGGGATTAGTATATTATTTATTTATAATATTAGTAAGGATGATGATCATACACTAGGAATTACGTTTTCATGTAACGACATATTATGCTCATACATGTTAGTATTAATAAATCAAGTTGTATTTTCTATACTAATATAATAAAGAGGAAAAGTTTGTTTCTTTGTTTGGATTGAATAGGCTCCTAAACGACTGGACCGATTTGAAAAAATCTTTCACTATTGGAAAGCTACACTATTCCCGAGTGAAAAAAAGGGCGAAGCCGGGGCGGACAGCTAGTCCTTTTATATTTCAGGGCAGGGGACTGACGGCGGTTAAAACTGTCATAGAATCATTCAATTCAGTTGAAATTACGATGACCATCGCTTGATTCCACTTTTTTCCTAATTAAATTTTCTGACAAAATGCAATTAAACATTTTGAAGAATATATCACCTATTTAATTGCAGTGCATTTATTTATACCTACAAAGAGGCAACGCGAAAGTACTTGTGGTACGTGTGTGTGTGTATGTAAGTGTCACTAGAAAATGTAAAAGGAATGCACACAGCCGTCCGACGGTACGCACTTTTCAAGATTTGACCGCGTTTTCATTGTACAAGAATATTATTGCAATAACTAAAAACTTTGATATCCCTACTAATCCTTACTAATATTATAAATGCGAAAGTAACCCTGTCTGTCTGTTACGCTTTCACGCTAAAACTACTTGACATTTGGTACAAAGAAAGTCTGGAGCCTGAGAAAGGACATAGGCTACTTTTTAACCGACTGCAAAAAAGGAGAAGGTCGAAGTCGCGGGCAGAAGCTGGTACTCTATGTCTTAAAATTAAATTTGTTGCTAGGTTGATACAAAGAAAAAAATCTTGGGCTGTGTTAAAGTAATAAAAAAGGTATGTGTGTCGAGATGACAGCTAATAGAGATGAATGAAAGAAAAAAACGTGTCTGTACCGATCCGTAATAATGGGATGTGAGTAGGCAAATGATGATGAATTAGGAATTTCCATTTTGAGATAACATGGAACGTGAAAAGATAAACTTTACTTTACATAGGTTACTTAATATAAAAACAAATAAACATGAAAAAAAATATTTAAGCACTGAGCATTTAGGGTGCCCCTTATATAGCATAACATTAATTGTCATATATTGAAAACGCATAACAGACTTGGCATAACAATATTATGCATAACATACAATATGCATAATTATAAAATGGCATACTGCTTAAAATGCATAATAATGAAAAAGCATAATTTTAATTAGTATAACTTTATCTGGTATAACTTTAATATGCATAATAAAATAAATGCATAAATAAGGGGGCACCACAGTTTACATAAAATGGAAAAGTCGATTATTGAGATACCGAAAATTATCTCAGACAGTTTTTCATCATAAATTATTACAACAATTCTAGAAACTTTCAATAGTTATTCTTAGACATATCATTTAGTGTCGTGTATAATATTAATCATACCTACTTGTCTTTATTCCAAAATTATCAGAAAAGTAGGTTAGGTTAGGTTAAAACTGCGACACTTGCAGGATCGATTTGCTACCAGAAAAGTAGATCAGTTTTTAAACATATTTTTTCATTTTATTCCAATAGATGAAAATAAAAGTAAGTAACTATATCTATTAAAACTTTTTTTTTTCAATATTGAATATTGAAAATTTGGTATACATCATTCACACAAAAAACATATTTAAATCAGTTGAGGTTGTGAACAGACTTTAAACTTTTTATAATTTTTCATATTTATAAAAAATAATTTTAGGCTTTTTATTTTTATGCTAGTTTATCGTTATGAGTATTTATATTATGCGTATTAAAATTATGCATTTTCAATTATGCTTATTAATGTTATGCTGATTTACAATTATGCTTAGAATTGTTATGCTACTTCAAATTATGACGATTTATTTTATGCGTTTTAATATAGACCCGAGCATTTAAGATTAATTTCAACGCTTTTAAACATTAATTTTATATATTTTTTTAAATACTTTAGCTAATATAATGCACATACATACTGCACTAAGTAAATAAATATAATTGATACAAATAATTATTCGGCTTTCAAAAAAAAATAGAATCAAAATCGGTTCAAACTTTGTAGATCAATAACGTATCGTATCTTGGTATGAAACAGCTTTAACGGATTTAACTCGCGTATTTTATTTTTATTGGCTGACGTTTCGGAGCCTTTTTTAATAACCGCGAAGGCATCAAAAATTATAACATGTCGTATCGTATAAAACAATGTACACGCGCCCTTGTTAACGATCGCACGCACCCCTCACACACACAGACGCACACACACGCAGGGTATCGCGGGGTACCTAGATACTAGACTTGATACCCAGGTCTTACATCCAGGACAGACATAATGGTCTGGTGGCAGTTCAATTCCAGTCGTAGGTAACACCTTATCTATATATACCTATCAATAATTTCGTCAAGGGTTACGGTAGACTCGATCGAACCTTTTCCTGAATAATCCCTACTAATATGTTTTATAAATGCGAAAGTAACTTTGTCTGTCTGTTAAGCTTTCACGCTAAAACTTTTGGATTTGGATTGCCGAATAGGTATTTATTTTTCTGTCCTCCGGCCAGAAAGCGCCAACTTTGTGGCCGCTGCGCTAAATGAAATTCCCGCTTTCTCGCTTCGTCTAACAGAAAAATAGTATACTGACCTCGGCCAGTAAAATAAAAAATGTCTCAGATCACATTTTTGTCAACCTCGGCCTCGCCTCGGACGACAATTACATGTGATCTGAGACATTTTTTATTTTACTGGCCTTGGTGCGTAATGTACTATTAATAATTTCTGATGCCTTCGTGGTTATTACACATTGGAATGAAACAACTATATTAACGTATAGCGTTAGACTATTATCAGCTCAGTCGTGCTACGATTATAGAAACTGTAAAGAATCAGAAACAGCAAATAAAATAAAAATACGCGAGTTAAAACCGTTAATAGTTGTTTCATTCCAAAGGTTATTTTGTTAAATTCCAATGGTGCTGACAAAATGCTAACGAATCGTCACTGACATTGAATGTTATTTTAAGTAGTTAAGTTGCAAAGGTTTTGTTTTGGAAACTCTTTTTAAAAAAAACGTGTTATTGTTTTTTCTTAAAACCTAAGATTGGCAGATTGCATTTACATTGGATTAAGTATGTTAGTAGAAAGAATACTGACATAAATATAATATCTACTTACACGCATATTATGAGTCACATTTCATTCGAGCGAAGCCGAGTCCAAATCTAGTATTGGTTAATTATCACGGTTTATGAGATACCTGGTGACAGACGGACAGCGGAGTCTCAGTAATAGGCACACGGAACCCTAAAAAAGGAGAAATATTAAATTAGATAATGAAAATAGTTAAAAATAATTCAAAGACTGATTTTTCTTTTGAAATTCATGATGTGCTTGAAACATCTCAAATAATAATACACAATAAAATGTGATGTATGACATCGTATCATTTTTTATAAATAATATTTCATTTTCCAAATACAATTTCGCTTATTTGAAATAAAACCGCCTAGAAAAGGTGTTTTGGACACGTTCATCATTTCAGCTAAATCTAATAAGCAAAATAAATTGCTAGGATTTCAGACTTCAATCTAAAAAATACAGGCCAATTGCGAGTCGGTATCGCGAACGAAAGGTTTCGTACTATTTAACGAAACAGCAAATAAAATATACTTTTATTGTATGACACCCCCTGATCCCTTTTATATTTACTTATTTTCATGTTTTTAAGTTTATTAGTGACAACAGAAATACATATTTATGAAAACTTGAACTGGATAACATGAGATAGACCAGCCTTGTGACAGACAGACGGATAGCGGAGTCTCAGTAATAGGGTTCCTTGAGTGCGGAACCTTAAAAAACGATACGTACACAAGTATCTAGGTTTTTACCTACTAAATAAAAAATAGTTTTCTTATGTTTATTCTATGTATTGAAATCATTGTATAACTTTATTGGGTACCTAGAACTAGCAGATAAAATTAGGTACCTACCTATCTTACCTAGTACTTATTTCTGAAAGAAGTATGTGCCGTACCTCTAGATAACTTTATTTGTTTGTTTATATTTAATTAATACTTATATTATGAAATATTTATAACTATGTACTTTAAATTGTATACTTAATTGACCCTGGAAAAATAGTGACAATATACAACATTGCTTGCAATACTACAAAATACTATTTCTTTTGTTACGTAGGTAAATTTATTCTTTCCAATTAACTCTGAAAAATTACTTCTTGCAATGTTGGTCCTTTCGAAGCGCTAGTAAATTAATCTGACATGTACCTGAAAGTAGTTTTACTGAACAAATCATCATCATCATCATCATCAGCCCGTCGCAGTCCACTGCTGGACATAGGCCTCTCCAATCTCACGCCACTTTGTACTGAATAAATATTAATGCCTAATTATCTAAACTAAAAACTTAACTTTAGCATAAGACTATTGTCAGCTCATTCGTGCTACGATTATGGAATCTGTAAAGGCCAATAATACAAAAAAAAATACGCGAGTTAAATCTGTTTAAAGTTGTTTCATTCCAATGTATAATAACCGCGAAGGCATCAGAAATTTTTATCTTAACTAAATAATTGCGTTACGACGGTAAAAACTTTTTTCAATACAATTTTATAAAACAAAAAATATTTATAATACCGCAATATTTTTACACATTCGTATAATATAGGGTTATCCCCCAAGAGTGGCTGTATATGTATAACTAAGTATAACAGTATAAGCTCTGAGTAGGAGCGCGTGAAAATTCACACCCCTATGCAGCTTTCTAAAAAACAGAATCAAAATCGGTTCAAACTTTGTATATCAATAACGTTTCGTATCTTGGAATGAAACAGCTTTAACGGATTTAACTCGCGTATTTTATTTATATTGGCTGACGTTTCGGAGCCTTTTTTAATAACCGCGAAGGCATCAAAAATTATAACATGTCGTATCGTATAAAACAATGTACACGCGCCCTTGTTAACGATCGCACGCACCCCTCACACACACAGACGCACACACACGCAGGGTATCGCGGTACCTAGATACTAGACTTGATACCCAGGTCTTACATTCAGGACAGACATAATGGTCTGGTGGCAGTTCAATTCCAGTCGTAGGTAACACCTTATCTATATATACCTATCAATAATTTCGTCAAGGGTTACGGTAGACTCGATCGAACCTTTTCCTGAATAATCCCTACTAATATGTTTTATAAATGCGAAAGTAACTTTGTCTGTCTGTTAAGCTTTCACGCTAAAACTTTTGGATTTGGATTGCCGAATAGGTATTTATTTTTCTGTCCTCCGGCCAGAAAGCGCCAACTTTGTGGCCGCTGCGCTAAATGAAATTCCCGCTTTCTCGCTTCGTCTAACAGAAAAATAGTATACTGACCTCGGCCAGTAAAATAAAAAATGTCTCAGATCACATTTTTGTCAACCTCGGCCTCGCCTCGGACGACAATTACATGTGATCTGAGACATTTTTTATTTTACTGGCCTTGGTGCGTAATGTACTATTAATAATTTCTGATGCCTTCGTGGTTATTACACATTGGAATGAAACAACTATATTAACGTATAGCGTTAGACTATTATCAGCTCAGTCGTGCTACGATTATAGAAACTGTAAAGAATCAGAAACAGCAAATAAAATAAAAATACGCGAGTTAAAACCGTTAATAGTTGTTTCATTCCAAAGGTTATTTTGTTAAATTCCAATGGTGCTGACAAAATGCTAACGAATCGTCACTGACATTGAATGTTATTTTAAGTAGTTAAGTTGCAAAGGTTTTGTTTTGGAAACTCTTTTTAAAAAAAACGTGTTATTGTTTTTTCTTAAAACCTAAGATTGGCAGATTGCATTTACATTGGATTAAGTATGTTAGTAGAAAGAATACTGACATAAATATAATATCTACTTACACGCATATTATGAGTCACATTTCATTCGAGCGAAGCCGAGTCCAAATCTAGTATTGGTTAATTATCACGGTTTATGAGATACCTGGTGACAGACGGACAGCGGAGTCTCAGTAATAGGCACACGGAACCCTAAAAAAGGAGAAATATTAAATTAGATAATGAAAATAGTTAAAAATAATTCAAAGACTGATTTTTCTTTTGAAATTCATGATGTGCTTGAAACATCTCAAATAATAATACACAATAAAATGTGATGTATGACATCGTATCATTTTTTATAAATAATATTTCATTTTCCAAATACAATTTCGCTTATTTGAAATAAAACCGCCTAGAAAAGGTGTTTTGGACACGTTCATCATTTCAGCTAAATCTTATAAGCAAAATAAATTGCTAGGATTTCAGACTTCAATCTAAAAAATACTGGCCAAGTGCGAGTCGGTATCGCGAACAAAAGGTTCCGTACTATTTAACGAAACAGCAAAAAAAATATACTTTTATTGTATGACACCCCCTGATCCCTTTTATATTTACTTATTTTCATGTTTTTAAGTTTATTAGTGGCAACAGAAAGACATTATCTATGATTTATAAATATTTGAACTGGCCAACTGTCACAGTTCATGAGATACAGCCTGGTGACAAACAGACGGATAGCGGAGTCTCAGTAATAGGGTTCTTTGAGTGCGGAACCCTGAAAAACGATACGTACATAAGTACCTATCTACGTACTAAATGAAAAATTGTTCTTTTATGTTTATTCTATGTATTGAAATCATTGTATAACTTTATTGGGTACCTAGAACTAGCAGATAAAATTAGGTACCTACCTATCTTACCTAGTACTTATTTCTGAAAGAAGTATGTACCGTACTTCTAGATAACTTTATTTGTTTGTTTATATTTAATTAATACTTATATTATGAAATATTTGTAACTACATATGTATTTTAAATTGTATACTTAATTGACCCTGGAAAAATAGTGACAATATACAACATTGCTTGCAATACTACAAAATACTATTTCTTTTGTTACGTAGGTAAATTTATTCTTTCCAATTAACTCTGAAAAATTACTTCTTGCAATGTTGGTCCTTTCGAAGCGCTAGTAGATTAATCTGACATGTACCTGAAAGTAGTTTTACTGAACAAATCATCATCATCATCATCATCAGCCCGTCGCAGTCCACTGCTGGACATAGGCCTCTCCAATCTCACGCCACTTTGTACTGAATAAATATTAATGCCTAATTATCTAAACTAAAAACTTAACTTTAGCATAAGACTATTGTCAGCTCATTCGTGCTACGATTATGGAATCTGTAAAGGCCAATAATACAAAAAAAAATACGCGAGTTAAATCTGTTTAAAGTTGTTTCATTCCAATGTATAATAACCGCGAAGGCATCAGAAATTTTTATCTTAACTAAATAATTGCGTTACGACGGTAAAAACTTTTTTCAATACAATTTTATAAAACAAAAAAAATATATAATACCGCAATATTTTTACACATTCGTATAATATAGGGTTATCCCCCAAGAGTGGCTGTATATGTATAACTAAGTATAACAGTATAAGCTCTGAGTAGGAGCGCGTGAAAATTCACACCCCTATGCAGGCTCGCTTTTTTTTTAATTACAACCCCACTGCGCTATTGTAGTGGAGGGATCTAGTATTAGGGATGCCTCTTTTGATTAGATGACCATTTTTATTTATATTAGGTATATTATAAGTATGATGAAAGAAAATAACATTTTGATTTTGCAGGTTAATAGTTTTTTCTCAAATGATTTGGAAATAATTTAATTGCATAAACATATAGAAATTAAACACACGTACCTACCTAGTGTATATTTGCCCACATTCAGACTTCATAATTATATAAGAAATACGTACTTACATTTACATTGGTTTCGTACATTTTAGGTAAAGTCTTATTTGAAGTAATTTGTTAATTGCGAAAGTGGTTATTTACTTTCCAATGTGACACTTTAGTATGACTTTTATTTTGTATACAGTACTTAATGGGTGAAATAAAGTAAAAAATATATATATAAAATATAATTGTATTAATTTCATAGAATCCTCGATTTAATGTAAATCAACGGTCATGAATAGATTTTGAACATAATATTTAAGAAGTTCAATAATGTGACAAGCCATAATGTTTTTATTAAAATATTTGCAAATAGGTGACAACCCTAGCTCCGTCATCGAACTGGGGGGCCGTCAAAGAGCAGCCCTACTACCACGGTAATATAAAAATACACGTACGACCGGTATTCATAGGAAATGTCCATTAAAAACGGGAAAAATAAAAAAAGGGTTAAAAGTGGCGCCCTAACTGGAACTAGCGAATTTGTGCTGAAAATCTGAAAACGCATTTATGTTTCACATTTCCTTTGTGAAAGTTAGTTGGTGCTAACCTAAACGGAGTCAAAACGTAAACTGACTATGGTTATGAGAGTTTTGCTTTTTTATTTAAGCGAAAAGTACGTATGTACGTTTTACTGTGTTTATTTTTAACGCTTAATCGTTGTTTTAATAGAACAGTGACGTAAATCAAATTTTGTTATTCCATTTAAGATTGTAAGCTATCATAGTTAGGTAAGTACGAATTCACGTTGCGATACATTTTGAGTTGCAACAATATTAAGTACCTAGTAGATGTATATTAAAACAGATTATTATACGTCTTTTAAATAGATTAGGTTATCTATACTAATATTATAAGTAGTAGTTTGTTTGTTTGTTTAAAAAAAATATTTCGGTATTAGATATCACATTTATCAAGGAAGACTCATATTATTATATACCTACCTAATTCGAGTACATACATAGTACACCTACCTGCGTTAAGACGGGGCGTGACGCTAGTTGGTATATTATATAATATACAAATATGATTTTTATAAAATTTTGTGCCTATACCTTATAATAATAGTCATGTCTTTTCTATAAAAGATCATAGGTAGCATACATGTTCACATTAAGAAAAAAATCAAGAGTTTATAATAAATCTGTACTATGAATTATGTTACCAGACTAGCATGTAACAAATCGTATAATTAGAGAGAGACAATCCTCACTCTCGTAACTACACGGAAAATATCTCGTCTCATTAATTAAATTTATACAGAGTTTCTAGAATTATAATTGGTAACTGTAAAATCGAGAAATGTTTAAAAATTAAATTAATTTGACAAAAAGTTACTGTATTGTATAGTAAGTATCTATACTAATATTATAAAGAGAAAAAGTTTGCTTGGATTGAACTGGGTCCTAAACGACTAGACCGATTTGAAAAATTCTTTCCCTGTTGGAAAGCTACACTTTTCCCGAGTGACATAGGCTATAAAAAAAGGGATCCGGGCGAAGCCGAGGCGGGCCGCTAGTGCATAATAAGTTAGATAAGTACATTGACGAATAGAAAATATTGTCTCCAATTTTTATGCTTATTTATATTCTTTATTTACTTTTCTATTACTAAAAAGTTGTAAATAGGTAATTTTATTTGCAACAAAAATGTTATGTTTTTTTTTAACATAAGTCAGTCTTAAAGTGAGACTATTTACGGGTCCCTTGAAGTCCCAGTTAACCGGGTTTCACTGTATATTTATATAAACTCGACGAGAAAATACACCGTTTAGTTTCATATGCACTATGCATTGCAATTGACGCATTGGTGTAATAGGGGCCTGATTGCATACACAGTAATTGCTGCATGTAATCAAAAAGTTCTATTGCGAAGTTCGTTGCGAAGTTCGCCATTGTAGATTTGTTTTTTATGAGTTAAATTTACGAAAAAGTTTTGTTGTAGATAGGTACAATAAAGAGTTAAAATACATTTTTGTTTTCGGAAAAAACTACACAAATTTCCAAATGTTTTTGTAACCATCAAAGCTTTCCAGAATATTTACAAACGGAACACGGTTTATAGGTTTACAATTTTTTTAACAAAAAAGAGCCCAGAAAACACGCACAACATCAAACTTACCCTGACCTACATTCGTTTCGGAAGGAAAATTCTGAAAAGCGACATGAAAACACGAATTTAGCTTCAGCAATTCTTACTCCATAATGAGTAAATTAAGGATTCCTTTATAATAAAAAAGCCTGAAGTTTCTTCGCAGTTGTCACTCTATAGGCGCAAAGAGGAGAAATAAAAAAAGATGGCCGTTCGTCGAGCGTTTTATTTTGCCGCTGAATATGCAATACATAATATTCTTGGTACTTCAAAAGTTA
The DNA here is from genome assembly GCA_038024825.1 of Polylopha cassiicola. Lineage (NCBI taxonomy): Eukaryota > Metazoa > Arthropoda > Insecta > Lepidoptera > Tortricidae > Polylopha > Polylopha cassiicola. Next base: position 3,814,484 of record CP149044.1, on the reverse strand, counting down.
CGGGAGAATGTTACGTGGATACGGTATTTTTTTCACTTGGTATATTTCACGATATTCTTGGTATAATATATTCTACGTTGCTGGTATATAATTTAAGTATATAATATTGCTTATTTTCTGCAATTATTTTGACCATTGACAAAAATATTGTCTATGTAGTAGTTGAGTCCTACCTTACCTATTTTCTTTACATAATTGGCAAATTTTATACAAGGAACAAAAAGTTTTTTTCGATCCTTGCTAAGAACAGTTAGTAAATGTAAGCATAAAACTTACACTGAAATGTTTACAACACATTTTATCGTTATACTAGCTGTGCCCGCGACTTCGTCCCCGTGGAATAGTAATTCTTCATAAGGCTTCATATTTTCCCCGTTTTTTACACATTTTCCACTGTTTCTTCGCTCCTATTAGTCGCAGCAGTTTCCAACACCTTTGCCTTAAAGTAATATTGTAACAATCAACACAGAATGACCGCTGTCTCTGCGACAACCGCTTGCTATGTTAGAAACCAAACAAACTCCGAACTTAACTTTATCCGACTACGGCGAGTCAAGAAGGGTGATGGAACAACATCATCGTTTCAACTAAAAACGTCCACTGTGTATTAAGCTGAGTTGGTCGCCCTTTTGGTGTTGTCATATTTAGGTACTTTAGTACATATCGCAAAACAAACTTAGAATATATCGCACCTTCGGTAAAATATATGTATACTTAACTAGCTGTGCCCGCGACTTCGTCCCCGTGGAATAGTAATTCTTCATAAGGCTTCATATTTTCCCCGTTTTTTACAAAGAGTTTGAGTTTGAGTTTTAAAGCCGTCCACGATAAATGGTCTATCCAACAAAAAAAGATTTTTTGAATTCGAACCAGTAGTTCCTGAGATTAGCGCGTTCAAACAAACAAACAAACAAACTCTTCAGCTTTATAATATTAGTATAGATTTTTTTCATTGGAAAGTGAAAAAAAAAAACGAAGACAGTAAGTAAATCAATGAAGATTTATTAGTAATTAATGAAGAAGCTTTCTTAATTATTCCTTTATTTTTCTCGCTTCTCCATCGTAATCGTACTCTTCGGTAGAAAATCTCCAACTTTTTCGAGAACTCTTTATATTTTTAATGTTTATGGAGGGATGCCCTAATGTATGGAAAGGTCAAGACGCTCTTATATTTGAGGACTTTCGTCAAAACTTTTCAAAATTTCTTTCATTGGTTTCCAAAAAGTTTGAATAACGTTATTTACCTTTTTCTGAGAATATTTTATTGAACGGTAAGTGCTTACGTTCTGTGAGTAGTGTAATGTCCTTTTCATTTTATTAGAAATAAACATACTCAGCGTAAATATATAAATAAAGAAAATTGTTTTTTCTTAGAGGTTTTGTAATTAAGATCTTTTGAGGTGATTTGTATTCAATGATCGCCTTTATAATATTAAAATACGTCGATAAAGAAAAATATTTGAATAAGTTTCTGAAATACGTATGAAAACATACTTCATAGACATCATAGAAAGATTAGTTTTTAAATAAAAAACGAAGGAAGGAATGTGGTAAAACCAAACGAATTACAATAATTTCCAATGTCGTTGCGGTTATTACACATTGGAATGAAACAACTATAACTAACTTTAGTGTTAGACTTTCGTCAGCTCTGTCGACTATAATTATGGAAACCTTAAACTTTTTTAAACGTCATCATAATTATAAAACAAAACACGCGAGTTAAATCCGTTATAGCTATTTCATTTCAGAAACAAAAATAAATTCAATAAACATGTACCTTATTTAATAACCATTCATGCGCATATATCGCACCTTTACTAGAAAATAGTGACATCACAAAATGTATCCACACGAATTCCAATTTAAACGTGCAGACTTAGAGTCTTAAATGGAGTAACAAAATATTTCGAGATGTCACATTTTTCTAGTAAGTGCGATATATAGGGTGTTAAAACAAAAACTAGGTATATAGGAAGTTCTCCAATTACTAGATAAAAAGGGTTTACGGTATGAGGGCACTCTGTACCAGAGGCGCTAGTGCGTAGACCATTGTCTATGATTAGGTGTCAAAGTATTGTATGTAGTCATTGAACGGGTTATTACCAGTTATGAGGGTTAAAACAATACGTATTATGATTTGATTTCAATTGACAGTGCTTTGAAATGAAGTTTGATTAATTATGAGTACCTAGGACTATTTTATTATGATTTTAGCACTGTTTGTATGTGGTTTTTCGATTTGTGTTAAATATCGTTGTATTATTTACAATAGGCTATTTGACAATGCGAAAAATAAAGTGTAAATTACTGTTAACAGTATAAATTAAGAGTTAAAAAATGATTATTCATTAACGTAAGTTGAAAATAATGATTGATTTATTTAAAAATCCTTAAATAAAAATTACATTTTTTAAACGTTTGTCACGTGACACAAAACGCTCCTGATTAGCCGAGTTTTTCGTGACGTCACATGCCTGTAAACTTTGTTTACCTAGTTGTGTTGCGCCTAGTTGTGGTAGTATCTCAAACAGGCATGTGACGTCACCGACCTCATTGCGGCGCCATATTGTCAAAGTAGCGTTTTGGCACACTATTTAAATATTGAATTTTTAATTCGATGTTTTTCAGCTAATAATACATACCAGATTTAAAAAAAACAACTTTTGCTGGGTTCCTTAGACTCTACTACATAATATAAAATGGATTTTAAAAACATGTCAAATACCCTATTGTCATGATCTGTAGATCGGTAGTACATCTATTAAGTACTTAATAAGAATAAAAGGAAAACTACTTAGGTACTTGTCATTGGTATTTTAATATGTCATATTTGGTAAAACATCATTTCAGGCGGAATGACGTGACTTATTTAGTTTTAAATTAATGATATTTAAAAGAGAGATCATTATATATGTACTTATATCTTTATATACTTAACATGAAATAGGTAATTTATACATAAATTTGAAAATACTAATCAAGATGGCCGCGTTCTGTGCGGTCACCTTTTTTTTAATTTTCGCTAATAGAGGCTCAAAATTGTAACCTGCCAGCACAATTTGTAGATGTCAAAACTGTGTTTTTTTAATTCATCTTTGGACCCATGGTATTTAAGCTAGTATCTATATCTTTAGTCAATGGCCTTTCATCCGCCATTTTGTAAAATTTTGCATTTCAACGTTGGCTATAAATTAATTGAAAATAATGCAACTGAAGGGTAAAGCTAGTGTAAAAACTACCATATTGCAGTAAAACCACTGCATTTGAGCTTTTCAATTTTTTATTATCCGACCAATGGCGCATCGGCGGGCTTAATATATCGCCACTTGATTCCAACATCCTGGCCCAAGATATAAGAAACAATGATAAGATAAAAAAAAAATATAATGTCACACACTATATTATATATCGCGCAATGTCATCCAAACTAAACTGTATACAAAATTCGTGCATCATCTAAATTAAAGTGTACTTATGCATAATTTCAGCTCAATCGGTTAAAGATAATCTACTTCAAAATTGAGTTCATAGATTCACCCAAACAAACATACATATATACCTACCTACTTACATTTTAGGTTATATAAAAGCTTATAAAAAATCGTTTACAGTTTGCTGTCTGGATATAATAAAATATTGTTGTGATTCGCCAGTCCGTGACATTATCGAATGTCCTGAAAGGAGGCAGCTACCTCCCGGGGTAGCAGCCTGCTTTGCCCCCTTTTGGGTATATTCTTAACCGTCTAAAGCTATCTATTAAAGTAAGTAAGTAAGTACATATAGAATGTGCTTGTGTATGTAAAAATGTAGGTACCTACACGGTCCGCCAGCTCAGACTTCGTCCTGTCGGTTCGATTGTTTCGTCAAAAATCTGTCAGTTTAAAGGTTCTAAGTCCTAGTAGTAAGTACCAATAGATTTAAATGCTTTTTATAATGAAGGCTTAAGTTTTATTGGTAGGTAGGTTTTACTGTAAGTAATTCGATGGCGTGTGATTTAAAGTTTTTGAGTTAGCTTCCTTTACATCTAGGTGTGCGATATATAGATTTTTATCCTTGTCAGAATGCTTTTCTCGCTTCGTCTAGTAAACTGTACCGTAGCCAGGCGGTCTCTTTAGGAGCAATACCCACTAATTAATTACTGACTGGCCCACTTAGCACCGACTGTGCTCAATGGAGTGCGGTTTATGTGCGATTAAAATATACTCGCTAAATAGTTTTATACTTATAAGCTATATAAATCACTACGGAATCGTGTTGAAAAGTTGAATACTTACAAAATCATGTGATGTCCTTTTCTGCTGCTCTCTTGAAAATGTGTTTATGTGTGTACAATCTCTACTAATATTATAAAATTAAAGTCGAAAGTAACTCTGTCTGTCTGTCTGATATGCTTTCAGGCTAAAACTACTGGACCGATTTAAATGAAATTTGGTACAAAGAAAGAAATTTGGTACAAAGAAAGAAATTTGGTACAAAGAAAGTCTGGAGCCTGAGAAAGGAAATAGGCTACTTCTTAACCGACTGCAAAAAAGGAGGAGTTCCACGCGGACGAAGTCGCGGGCAGAAGCTAGTCCAATATAAATACGCACACCTAGATAAGGATAAGGGAGCTAATTCAAAAATCTGAAAGTTTGAGTTATGCATTCCATCTCGAATTGTAACTAAACTTGTCACTTAACACATACTAGTATAATAATCGATCGAATGCACAAATTAAAATATCCAATAATATATAAAAATATGTAGGTAGGTACTTTAAAAAGACTCCAATATTCATAGCTTCTAGAACAAGGGCAACAGAAAGGGTACCTACTTACTTTTGTCAAACCACAAATTTATATTCTTAATGAAAGTCTAGAAATTTATATAACCTAAGTCAAACGTAGGGTTTCATTTCTAGGCTATTTTTATAGTAATAATATATAAACAAGCAGCTGCGTCCAGTGAAAGACTAGAAGGGTTAGTGAATGGTTCTTTTAATAATTCATTTGTTTGCCCCTGTGTGTTTGAGGTCCAGTTGATCATAGAGTAAGTAGAGTTTTGTACCTACATCATGGTTTTTTATTTGTATATGGCAATATTTAGTCTATGGCAACTATGTAGTTTATTGAAAATGTTTTAGCTGTGAAGAACTGCGATGTAGCAAAGTGAGGTATTTTAATAATTAATATAGCTTATTAAACTATCTCAGTTGTTGGAAAAGAAAAGATTTGTTTTTCGTGCAATATCGTTATCACCAATAAAAATATAAATGAAGTGATCTATCGATTGTTGATATCGTCTTAGCACAAATGTATCTATTTAGTTTATCAATAGGTACCTAGTTACCTACTTTACTGCCTATGTAATAATTTTCCAAAATATGTTTTTGCATGGATTTTCTTTTTTTCATTTTTTCTTCTACGCTTATTAAACTTTGTCGTCTCTGATGACCAGTGCGTGCTTTTAAAAAGTAATTGTTCATTGTCTATGCCCGATTACATAGGGTTGCCATTCGAGACATTTTCTTTTCTACCAATTTGATAATGCGTGTTCAAAAAACAAGAATGTTCCCTATATCGCAAGACCAAAGGTTGCCTTTTCCGTGATTGGAGATTTTAAGTTGTCTGTTAACGTGGTATTTTGTAGAAAAATGCATCATATTTTATTCTTGTTGAGGCTTGACCATTACTGCAGTTAAAAGGGGTACGTTAAGCAAACATCAACCGTAAGTGACTTTTTAAACTGTTTGTTCCTTTGAAATAAAATTGTATAATGATTGAGGACTACTTTAAATTTGAATTGCTTTTTTTGAAGTTAAGCTTCATTCATTAATATTAAATATTTTGGTAGTATCCAAATTATTGTATTAATTTTACATACCATAGATTTATTTTACTTTTATGAAAACTTGAGACCCTAGAAAAGTTAATAAACGCTAGTAAAAATTGTATTATATCTACGCAATAACCAACGAACATTTGAATTTGCCTCGTCATAATTAATACAGAAACGAGTACTAGGCATTCTGCAATTCCTAAAACAGTAACCCACATCAAAGACAATCTTTCCGCCATTTTGACTAGTTACACGCGTATAAACTCTATGCTTTTCCGCCCTGGCAACATCTTAACTTTATTCTAACACAAAATGGCGGGTAATGCTGTACTTTATGTTTTTTTCTCTATAGCTGGGTTTTTAGTGCTCAACTTTGTATGGGAACCCTGCACTTTTTGACTATGCGATGAAACTTGGCACAGTTGATCCTTAGGTAGTCCTGAGTGAATTTAGATCGGTAGCCATCAGTAGCCCCCCCGCATTTTGTGGGGGGAGGGGGGCAAAGTTCGACCCTGCCGCGCTTTAATTGAAGCAATATTTTTCTCAAACTATAGTAATTATGTGGTGCGATATATCATTTTCGGATAAATTAGGGATGAGGAATTCACTTTTTGAATAAAAAAAATGCACTTTCTTACAAAAATAATTAATAAAGTAGAAAAAACTAGAAATTGATTTTTGATTTTTTTTATATAACTGCCTATATTTCTACTAAGTATGACAAAAATCTTAAAACTAAAAATACGATCGGAAAGCTACACTAATTAGCTTTTTAAAAATATATAATTTTATATATAAATTATTTAATTCATAGGAGGAAAAAATAATATTAATTGTCGGTCAGGGTGCTCTCAATGGGTGTTCGTCCGTGAAGTAGGGTTAGGTATTGTTTTAAACACACAAATAGTGCACATATTTTATAGTTTTAAATACAGTTGATCCTTAAGTAAACCAGAGTGAATTTAGACCGGTAGCCATCAGTAGCCACCACGCATTTAGTGGGGGGAGGGGGGGAAAGTTCGACACTTCCGCGCTTTAATTGAAGTAATATTTTTCAAAAACTATAGTAATTAGGTGGTGCGATATATCATTTTCGGATAAATTAAGGATGAGGAATCTATTTTTTGAACAAAAACAATGCACTTTCTCACAAAAATAATTAATAAAATAAAAAAAACTAGAAATTGAAATTTGAGTTTTTTTATATAATTACCTATTTTATATTACGTATGACAAAAATCTCAAAACTAAAAATACGAACAGAAAGCTAGACTAATTAGCTTTTTAAAAATATACAACTTTATATATAAATAGTATAATACATAGGAGGAATAAAATAATATTAAGCATCGGTCAGGGTGTTTTTAATGCATGTTCGTCCGTAAAGTAGGGTTGGGTGTTGTTTTAAACACACAAGTGGTGCATATATTTTATAGTTTTAGATTTTTTACTACCTTCAATGAAACAAAGACCCGTTTCTATGTAAATACTTAGTTATATATTTTATTTTGTACTAAGGTATTACAAGATCCACTATAGACACAGAGGTAAGGTCTAAACATTTAACCTGCAGTTCTTGTGCATTTACATTTGCCGCAGTATTTTTATTTATTCATTAACTTTCTTTACTTTACAACCGAAACTCAAATAAATGTACCTACCTACCTAAAAATACTGGCCCAGTGCGAGTCGGACTCGCGCACAGTGGGAACCGTCCAAACCTGTAGGTAAATAAGTTTAAAAATATTTATATTATATTAATGTAACTAAAAATGTATGGTATTCACAATTTTCCCTTTATCTGTGCTAATAGATGTTGCTTGGTATAAAATTTAAAGTTTCTAAGTTCACGGGAAGTACCTTGTAGTTTATATTTCCTTTGCGATTGTCGAAAATTAAGTACTTATATAAGTTTGAAAATATTTTATTATATGATGTAACTAAAAATTTATAGTTTTTGCAATTTTCCCTTTATCTGTGCTATAAAACATTGCTTCGTACCAAATTTCATTATTCTGCATTCACGGGATGTACTCTATAGATTTTGATTTCATTACGAGTGTCGAGAATTAGGTGTATAACTTTAAAAATATTTTTATTATACAATTTCACTAAAAATATATGGTTTTCATAATTTTCCTTTTATCTGTGCTATAAGACGTTGCTTCGTCCCAAATTCCATGATTCTGTGTTCACAAGAAGTACCCTGTAGGTTTTGATTCCCTCGCGGTTATCAAAAAATAGGTGTATGAGTTTTAAAGTATTTTTTGTTATTTAACATAACTAATAATGTACAGTTTTTGCGATTTCCCCTTTATCTGTGCTATAAGATGGTGCTGCGTACCAAATTTCAAAATTCTGAGTTCATGGGAAGTACTCTAGGTATACATTTTGATTTTTGCGAGTATCGAAAATTAGGTAAGTGTATAAGTTTAAAAATATTATTATTGCATAATGTAACTAAATTTACTATTAACTTTTAGCAATTTTTCCTTTATCTGTGTTATAAGACGTTACTTTGTACCAAATTTCACGACATTGAGTTCACGGGAAGTACCCTGTAGGTTTTAATTCCCTTGCGAGTATTTTGAAATTAGCGGCGGTTTGCGACATTACGGCTGTTTTTATTGATTGCTTTAGTTTAAAAGTTTGATCTTTTCAGTTATACATTTAGAATATTAAGAACCCTAAAACTATAAAATATATTCACCACTCGTGTGTTTAAAACAACATCCAACCCTACTTTACGGACGAACATGCATTAAAAACACCCTGACCGAAGCTTAATATTATTTTTTTCCTCCTATGTATTATACTATTTTATATATAAAGTTGTATGTTTTTAAAAAGCTAATTAGTCTAGCTTTCTGTTCGTATTTTTAGTTTTGAGATTTTTGTCATACGTAATATAAAATAGGTAATTATATAAAAAAACTCAAATTTCAATTTCTAGTTTTTTTTATTTTATTAATTATTTTTGTGAGAAAGTGCATTGTTTTTGTTCAAAAAATAGATTCCTCATCCTTAATTTATCCGAAAATGATATATCGCACCACCTAATTACTATAGTTTTTGAAAAATATTACTTCAATTAAAGCGCGGAAGTGTCGAACTTTCCCCCCCTCCCCCCACTAAATGCGTGGTGGCTACTGATGGCTACCGGTCTAAATTCACTCTGGTTTACTTAAGGATCAACTGTATTTAAAACTATAAAATATGTGCACTATTTGTGTGTTTAAAACAATACCTAACCCTACTTCACGGACGAACACCCATTGAGAGCACCCTGACCGACAATTAATATTATTTTTTCCTCCTATGAATTAAATAATTTATATATAAAATTATATATTTTTAAAAAGCTAATTAGTGTAGCTTTCCGATCGTATTTTTAGTTTTAAGATTTTTGTCATACTTAGTAGAAATATAGGCAGTTATATAAAAAAAATCAAAAATCAATTTCTAGTTTTTTCTACTTTATTAATTATTTTTGTAAGAAAGTGCATTTTTTTTATTCAAAAAGTGAATTCCTCATCCCTAATTTATCCGAAAATGATATATCGCACCACATAATTACTATAGTTTGAGAAAAATATTGCTTCAATTAAAGCGCGGCAGGGTCGAACTTTGCCCCCCTCCCCCCACAAAATGCGGGGGGGCTACTGATGGCTACCGATCTAAATTCACTCAGGACTACCTAAGGATCAACTGTGCCAAGTTTCATCGCATAGTCAAAAAGTGCAGGGTGTCGAGCACTATTTCCCTAGCTACTAGGTTGGCATGAATGACTTTATGCGCAAGTGCTTTGGAGTGCAGTTTTTGCTTGTAATTTTACGTGGTTTATTATGAGAGGCTTTCCATGTTTATTGTAAGATTCTTTTTTCTTCTATCTTTGCTTTGAAAGGTTTCAAGCATGACGTCATACTGTTTTATATTACTGCTATAATAAACACTTATATTTAGTGTTTGCTTGATTTTATTATAAATAGGTTTACTTTTGAAGGAAATCTACTTCTGTAGTTATATCTACTTATAGGTACTATTTATTTGTAGGTATCTACCTACCTACAAATAAATAGTACTTACCTATAAGTAGATATAACTACAATAAAATGTTGATTATTCAGTACCTAAGTACCTATATCGATATATTTTAAAATAGTAAGGTACTTAGGTACCTATTTTTTACGGTAAAATATTGACATGAAAATCAACAATAGATTTTATCCTAAAAACATAATTTCTCACTTTTTGTATCACCCAATACATTTTCAATACATCATCGACAACTGACAGATATAAAACAAAAGGACTGCGACATACAAATTAAATCAAATATGGCACAGGCGAAACTCATTTTTATCACAATACATTTATGGTCTAAATTGTGTTGACAAATGCACGTCAAAAGCGTATTTTTCGCGGTAAAACGCATAAAAAAGCTGTCAATAGAAAATGCATCGAACCATAAACAAATGTGAAATACTTTTTACATGACGGAAAAAGCAAGAAATTTTCCGCTTTCATAAATATTATATTATTTTCTTTTGCATTGCTCGTTAGGAGAAAGATTAAAGAAATATAGTACGAATAGGTACTGAAATGTGACCATCTGTGACAAAGAAAGGAAAGGGGTCAAAAATTTCTTGTAGTTTTATTCGAATTGAATACTGAAGCGCAGTTGGCCAGCTAATGGGCCTTTACTGCAAAACCGGACGGGTGGCGAGACTCCTGAGAGGAGGTTTTCAAGTCTTTAGGTTGGGTTTAGGGTTTTTAGCCCTGACCGACCCGCTTTTAGCTGTTTAATCTAGAGCCTTAAGAAATTAATTTTGATCTAACTATCACTTTCGGTTGATCTACCCATCTAACCTTATGTATACTAATATTATAAAGAAAATATTTGTATGTAAGTATGTGCCTATGTAAGGAATAAACACAAAAACTACTGTGTCGATTTCAAAAATTGTTTCACCATTTAAATGCTATACAGTATTCCAGATTAACATAGGTTAGGTATAAAATATTTTGAAAACGTTAGAGATCCATGCGAAGCCAAGGCGGGTCGCTAGGTAACTTTTTATATAGACACCAAATATATAAGTTAACTCATAATACCTACCTACTTACTAAATTATAATTGTACTTATACAAGAGTAGTTCGTTACAAATTAATTTAATAAATACATATTGATATCCTACTATATCCTACTACTATTATAAAGGCGAAAGTTTGTAAGTATGGATGTATGGATGTTTGTTACTCTTTCACGTAAAAACTAGGTACCTACTGAATGGATTTGAATGAAACTTTACCACAATATAGCTTATACATCAGAATAACATATAGGCTATATTTTATAACGATATAGTGTAAAATACTAATCATACGCAGACGAAGTCGCGGGCAGAAGCTAGTTAACAATAAATACTAAAATTAGTAAAACCAGATGAATCTGAAGCTTAATCTGTCTTTTTTTTGTTAGTTTACCTACTTGGAACTCGTTGGTTTTATAATGATCGTATTAATATAAAACATAAGGTCATAATAGCAACAGGGCAGATGATCACGATGCGTGTTATAATATAAAAAGATAAAGTAATGTAACATTAATGCGTGTGGTCTAATTTACCGGTACAAGTGTGCTTACCTTACCCCTAGTGCGATCAAAGGTGTAGACTTTTGAATTTCTTAGAATCGACAAGTTGTTTTACATTACAGATAAACAAGCATGTGTATTTTCCTATTTACAAATACTGGTACTTATAGTAATATGATATTGTCCCGGTTACTCGTGAGAAGTATAATAATACTAGCTTCTGCCCGCGACTTCGTCCGCGTGGAACTCCTCTTTTTTTGCAGTCGGTTATAAAGTAGCCTATGTCCTTTCTCAGGCTCCAGACTATCTTTGTACCAAATTTCATTTAAATCGGCCCGGTACTTTTAGCGTGAAAGCGTAACAGACAGACAGACAGACAGAGTTACTTTCGCATTTATAATATTAAGTAGTAGGGATTATGAGTACCTACCTATACTACTTCATCTGTTGGAAAGAAAAAAAAAATACTAATTCATATGACTGATTGCATTGACAATCACTGAGAATAACCTATTAAGTTATGTTAATATAGTTAATCATTTCTGATGACTTCCTGGTTATTACACATTGGAATGCAACAACCAAAACGGATTTAACTCGCGTATTTTATTATATCGGCTGACGTTTTGTAACAGTTTCCATAATCGTAGCACGACTGAGCTGACAATAGTTTTATGCTAAAGTGAAGTTCCGTTAAAGTTGTTTCATTCCAATGTATAATAACCGCGAAGGCATCAGAAATTATTAAAAAGTTTGTTTGTTTGTTTGGATTGAATAGGCTCCAGTACGGCTGGACCGATTTCAAAAATTCTTTCACAGTTGGGAAGCTACACTATTCCCGAGTGACATAGGCTAAAAAGATGATCCGTGCGAAGGGGCGGACAGCTAGTATAATATATCTATCTATAAATATATAAAAGAAAGTTGTGTTAGTTACCCCGTTTATAACTCAAGAATTTTCTGAACTGTTTCTTCGGCTCCTAAAATTGGTCGCAGCGTGATGTTATACAGCCAGGAAAAGCCTTCCTCGATAGGATATTTTTTATCACGTTCCAGTAAAAAAAAAAGAAAAAAATATTAAGCTGATTTGTTAAAAATAGTATAACAAAACGCAACAATGACAACTGTCAAATCGACATTGCCGGGCGGGACGAAGTCTGCCGGGACCACTAGTATAATATAATTATCAGTTCTATATGTTGTTAAGTCTGTGCGGGTCTTCGCCCTGGCGAGTGCGTGATAGGTGTTTAGCGCGGTGCATAATGCGCTCTCCACTATCTGGGGCTCGTCGTGTCCCACTGAGCGTGTGCGGACATTTTCTAAGCGTTAACGTCGCGCGGGAGTGCGTTAAGAATTAAGATGAACGTACGAGTAACTTAGCATACTGTTTTGTTATATACTGTGGTTAACTTTGATTGGGAATTATTTATTGATTCTATGGATTTAGGAAGTCGATAATCCCTAATAATATTATAAATGCGAAAGTAACTCTGTCTGTCTGTCTGTCTGTTACGCTTTCACGCTAAAACTACTGGACCGATTTAAATGAAATTTGGTACAAAGAAAGTCTGGAGCCTGAGAAAGGACATAGGCTATTTTTTAACCGACTGCAAAAAAGGAGGAGTTTTACGCGGACGAAGTCGCGGGCAGAAGCTAGTTTTAATTATTAATTTTTTTTGGACAATTCGCATCAATTGATCTAGTCCCAAAGATTGTACCTACTATGAGTACTGGACAACGGATAAACATACATTGATATATATAAGATCTCAGGTACAGATTTCAGTGCTCATCACATTGACATCTGCCCCTAGCAGGATTCGAACCCGCAACCTCCGGTTTCGTAGTCAGGGTCTTTGATCACTAGACCAACAGGCCGTCAAAATTAGTAGGTATGTATGTATTGTTAGAAGACAACGATACGTTCGTAATTCTAAGGAAGTCAGAAAGAGGATAAGGAGAATATTATATTTAGTAAAGAATTACCTACGTTTTGATGCAACGATATACCTAGGTACTGCGGTCGTACATGTTTTCAGAATTAACCGTGTTTATATCTTACTAGCTTCTGCCCGCGACTTCGTCCGCGTGGAACTTCTCCTTTTTTGCAGTCGGTTAAAAAGTAGCCTATGTCCTTTCTCAGGCTCCAGACTATCTTTGTACCAAATTTCATTTAAATCGGTCCAGTAGTTTTGGCGTGAAAGCGTAACAGACAGACAGACAGACAGACAGAGTTACTTTCGCATTTATAATATTAGTAGGGATTGTAGCTTATTCCTTCAATATATATTAACGCCCGTGGAATTGCCCTTTTATTTGCTCTCTATATTTAATTGTCAATTAAATTTTAACGAATTAAAAACACGTAAGTACATAAAAGTCATCGGTTTTATTTAAAAATCTGAACTATTACGACTCATAATAATAATATTAATATACTTCGTATCTCGTCAAAATATGTCATATTTATTTCATTGAACACTTCTCGAAACTGTGAATCCCTAGATATCCTCTCAATATTTTCCAGGAATAAAAAGTCAATACTAATAATAAGGTACTTAAGTAAGTGAAGCTACTCAACTGTGATTGGTGGAAAATGTCACCCTCATTAGATTTATAAAGATGTCAACGACCTTCAGGCAATTTTTCCTAATTTTGGGAAAAAAAATACCTTTGTAAAAAATAAGGTATATTTTATTCACATAAGTACAGGGAAAAAATACAAATTGTTGATAGATAATTATTTTAAGTAAGTCCATTGAAAGCATGGCATTCATAAATCTGACTTATGATTTAACTCAATTAACTAAGTAAGTAGGTACATACTGTCTTGATAATCGGCCATTTTGTGCAAATAATATTTAGGGTCATAGGACTGTTTGTTTCTGAATATCTTAACTTAATGCTCTTGATGTACCTAATGTGTTGAATCCTAACTAATATTATAAATGCGAAAGTAACTCTGTCAGTCTGTCTGTCTGTTACGCTTTCACGTTAAAACTACTGGACCGATTTAAATGGAATTTGGTACAAAGAAAGTCTGGAACCTGAGAAAGAACATAGGCTGCTTTTTAACCGACTGCAAAAAAGGAGGAGTTCTACGCGAACGAAGTCGCGGGCAGAAGCTAGTCTTTTATAAAAGTAGTTAATAGGGATTGGATTAAGAAAACGAAATTCCATTTAGTCCGTCAATTAGATTCATCAAATAGGTATTAAAAAGGTAAGGCATCAAATAGGTATTGGCCGCGTATTTTTTATATTCTCATTCGAACAATAAATGACAAAGATAACGGAGTCAATAAGCGTGTGTGGGGGTTAGGGTAAATTGTACCATAACATGACGTCATAAGCCCTCACTCCCGAACATTAGAAGCATGTAGGTCTTTATCATTTTTAGTTTACTTGAGAAAAGAAAAAAACGAGTCCAATAACTTTTGGTGCCTAGTCTACTTACTTGTTGATAATCTTTGGTTATATACATATATTAATTACAGCCTATTGTTGTTTAAATAAAAATGCTCATCAGCAATATTCCTACATTTTCATACACTTATTCATTTTACCTACCACCATATTTCCCGTTGAATAAAAAGATGTTTTCATAAAATAAAAGTACTTTAACGCGTATTCAGCTTTCCATATAAATGGTAGATAAAAGTTGAAAAAAACCTCCAAATCTCTTATATGAGGGAGTTCTATTATGCGTAGGTAAATTAGTTTTTATACTGACTTTGTTTATGTAGAGGTGAAACCACTTTTGTTTATTTACCCTTTTAAGAGGCGCAAGTTTCATACAAAACGTAGTTATTCCTGAATCTATATCTATACTAATATAATAATAAAGAGGAAAGGTTTGTTTGTTTGGATTGAATAGGTGAAACGACTGACCGATTTGAAAAATTCTTTCACTGTTGGAAAGCTACACTATTCCCGTGTGACGTAGGCTATAAAAAACCGGACGAAGCCGGGGCGGGCCGCTAGTTGATTAATATTTTTTAAGTATATAATATCACGAATTATTATGATACCTACAGGTAGGTAGTTGTACATAAAACAACAAACTACTGAGTTCTAAAGACAGTTATTTTTTCCTTCCAGATAATTATAATTACTACCTATATATCAATCGTTCAGTTTCCTAAAGCAATTTTAGGTTTAATAATTTAAGATGTATTAGTGTTACATAACAAAAAAATACTTAATACAAATTTGTACCTACCCCTTTATAACACGACTTAGGGAAAAAAACCCTTTCATTACAAAGTCTACCTTAAAAATATTAGGTAGATACCTATATTTTTTGGCAAGTAACAAAAAAAAGTAAAATCAAACTACCTATAATATAATAAGAGAACAGTAGGTAACTAACTAAGAAAAAGGTATCACAGAAACAGTAGAAAATCCATTTCTATGTGAGCGGAACCTAGGGTAGAGCTAGTTTACAATAATCCCCACTTAGAACCTAGGGCTATGTGTTACCTAGGCATTGCCTAGGCATTACCTAAGGCTTCTGTGGGGGAGCTCCCCTCCATGGGTGTCTTTTGATATGAATAGAAAATATGTCAAGCTGAAGACATCTTGATATAACGTGGGTGTAAATGAACCTTAGACTTGAAAATAATTAGAGGCTTGGAAAATAAAATATTACTGAGTGTAGTTGCAGTTACGTCTATTAGAAACTAAGCAAAGTTGAATTTTTAAATTCGAGCATGAGTGAAAAAAAATTGTTTGAAATCTATAGTTCATTGTAATTATCTTATTATCGAAGAAAATATTAATAACTAGCTGACCCAGCGAACTTCATACCGCGTTTACCGTTTTTTTTTTGCCCCTTTTTTCCAATTTTTTTTTCACCGTATAAACCTTCCCTGGAGTTCCACGAACATTTCAAGACTAAAATCAGCCAAATCGGTTCAGGCGTTCTAGAGTTTTAGCGAGATTTGAAATAATAAGTTTCAGTTATCAGTGATTTGAAATAATAAGTTTCTTTTTCGCAGTACAAATTGGGATAAACTATAACGGATTTAACTAGTGAAAACTTTAGTTTCCACATTCCTAACCAATTGAGCTAACGGCAGACTAATACTAAAATGTTTAATTAAGCTTTCATCAGCAGATTAAGTAGGTAATTAATGTACAAAGTATACCACAAATTACTACATTAATTACTTAGGTACCTAATTTAAATGAAATACAAGTAAAACTTTATGTAATAGACTAGCGGTCCGCCCCGACTTCGCCCTTATTCCGCTTTTTTATATATAAAATAGCCTATGCCACTCGGAAAGAGTGTAGCTTCCCAACGGTGAAAGAATTTTTCATATAGGTCCAGACGTTTCGGAGCCTATTCAATCCAAATAAACAAACAAACCTTTTCTCCTTATTATATTAGTATAGAAAAATATACTTTTTGTCATTGTGTAATATAGGCGAACCGTTAAGCCTAGACCAGGAGAAGTCCAATAATAAATGAAAATTGAAAAGCGGCCATTTTGAATTCATCATGGCGGCACGCTACACAGCTGACTCGAATAACTGAAGTAGAAAAAAATGGCGGTAAAATATTTTGTTTCAATCCTTGCTTTACTGGCATATATATCACCGATGTATGATTTAATTAAGGCTTACAAAATCGAATTAGAAATTAATGAGTAGACATTACCTACCTATAGTGTTTTCTGTTTCTATTTCAATCACGGAAAGTTAGTCTTTTTAAAGCTAAAGTAGGTACGGTACATACTATTATATAATATTATGTTTAAACTCCATGAAGTTTCATCTTTATGAGCCTAAGTTATTATAATCACAGGATCGATAAGGAATGCTTTATATAACCTCTTTACCAAATTCCGACCTTTATTAAAGTACGTACCTACTATTATTGTTCTCTAACAAATGTTTTATACAATAATCCAATAATTTTGTAGGGTATCTTTTTCATTAAGTTTGTAGTTTATTTGAAATATATGACTTCCTTTGATTCGCACACAGAGATATTTCATACACATTCAAATACCAATATTAGCTAAGAACTATATTGTATCAATAAAAATACATAATTATTAATTGACTTTATTAAACTTCAAAGCTTATTTGATTAGCTTTTTTTATAAAGTAACAGAGAGATAGAAGTAAAGTCATTAATCAGGTCTGAAACGATTTTTTATAAAAGTGCCAACTGTATTATTCGAAATGAATTTGTAAAACGATGAGTGTGTAGAATTGCCTTCATATTTCAACAGGCGTTTGCTTTTACATAGAAGCGTTATTTTTTATCTTACCTCATAATTTATTTAATCCGTAACGTGTTTAATGGTCTCTCTTAATTTTACGAGTATATATGAATCAAATATACCTAATTTCAATAGAATTTCTTTACCGTGTCCTTGGTTTTATAGCCTATTATAACCATAAAGTTTCAGAAATGAAGACTAAGAAGGAAACAAGGGCGTGCATTCCATATAGGCACAATGGTATAAAAGTATGGATTGCCTACCCTGACGCAGTACATTCGCGACTCTCACTTCACGCGCCTGGAAGGAACCATTTTTAACTTGTGACACTAAAGATTTTTCGTGTAATAGAGTACATGCTATGGGTACTTACTTTGAATAGACAATAAGTAGGATAGGTAATAGGCAACTGATTTTGTAACTTTCCTTTCAGGAGTCTCGCCACTCGCCGGTTTTGCAGTGAAGGCCCATTAGCTGGCCAACTGCGCTTCAGTATTCAGTTCGAAAAAAAAAATATTTTGTAACGATCTGCACTATATTTTTAAATATTTTATGTACTATCGGATGCTTTCGGGGTATGCCATTTTAGAAAAAAATTGCTTGCACTTGTTGCTTCACACACAGCCGCCAGGTACCAGGGTCGTTCAAGCGATTATTGCCTTAAAGGTGTAACATCGCCAGCACAGTTGATAGTACCTACTTAGATAATAAACTTACAAAACTTAAAATTGAAATCAACTCCGTAGGTATTTTTAATTTAAAATTAGGTACGTTTATTCAATTTTCATAAAATATTTTAAAAAATCACTGAACATAATAGGTACAGTCACCATCAGATATATCAGAACGGGCGAGGTACTCAAATACATCTGAACAACATTAAATTTCAATAAATTCGTTACAGCAAATAAGGCCAATAATATCTGAACGTTTATTTCGTCACAAATTTAAGAGCAGCAATTTTTCAATATAATCTGGACACATAACAACGCAAAAATATCTAAACACT
This sequence comes from Polylopha cassiicola, assembly GCA_038024825.1. Taxonomy (NCBI): domain Eukaryota; kingdom Metazoa; phylum Arthropoda; class Insecta; order Lepidoptera; family Tortricidae; genus Polylopha; species Polylopha cassiicola. The sequence goes on along the minus strand of CP149044.1, from coordinate 3,795,825 downwards.
ACAAGTGTTCATAAATATCTGAACACTTAAGGAAAATATACCTTAAATCACTGTCATATAGTTTACATTCTATTGTACAGATGTAGTGAATAGTCTGTCTCGTGGTATCATTACTGGGCTTTAATCAAACGCATATATATACCTATTATAAATTTCAAATAACCTAAATAAGACTGTCTTGGCTTAATGCGTAAGACATCGCTTAGTAAACCGAACGTCATGGATCGAATCCGACTGTTCCACGTGCATTTTATTTTTGTTAAAGGATGGGTTGGGAAATATTACATATATTATTCTTTTTTTAATTTTTATAATAAATTAGGTTACCTACTATATTAAAATTTTATTTGTCGCAAGATTTTTCTTCATTTATTATAGTGTAGTGGCAGGACATACGTAGAATCGAAACTCGTATTATTAATTAGTATTTGCAGTTCGTTTATTAGGTACCTACGGACTTTTACAATTGATGAAGTTGTTGCGTACCTAATTAAACGACAAAGTATGTAATTAATTAAGCTTCATCATGTCTCATCATTTAATCATCTGGTTACCATAATAATTTATACTTTACACAAAACGCAGCTTACATAGACTAAATAAACTATAACTAGAAAATACACAATTTAACTAAGGTTAGTCTTGGAAGTGTCTCACCGACGTCTTCAATATAAAATAAGGTCTGAATAAAAATACAAAAAGAATAAAATTAAAAAAAAACACAATTCTTCCTGGTCTCGAACATAAACCAGCCGCGTTCTATGACTGCAGATCCGACATGAAAACCATGAGGCCAAGCAATCAATTATCAGATTGACGAAAATTGCTTACCAATGTTGACAACGACTTGTCAACGACCATAATATATGAGATTTTTTCATAATTAAATAGGATACGAACTAAACAGTGACAGTTGAAGTTTGGCAACAGGAAACAATAGTAAGTATGACAACGTCGCAATTCTCGTTTGCTTTGCTTACCTAGTAATGATGCCATGAGACAGAATATTCACTACATCTGTATAATAGAATGTAAACTATATGTCAGTGACTTAAGGTATATTTTCCTTAAGTGTTCAGATATTTATGAACACTTGTACTGTTTAGATATTTTTGCGTTGTTATGTGTCCAGATTATATTGAAAAATTGCTGCTCTTATATTTGTGACGAACTAAACGTTCAGATATTATTGGCCTTATTTGCCGTAACGAATTTATTGAAATTTAATGTTGCTTAGATGTTTTTGAGTACCTCGCCCGTTCTGATATATCTGATGGTGACTGTACTAAGTCTACAAAATCAAGTGCAAAAAACTAAGCCATAAAATAAAAACATAAATCAAAGTTTATTCAACCGAATAATGGGTGAAATATATCCGTGGACTATAAAAAGGGGCCCTTTTCTTCTGTTTTTTTAATTGCATACGTCTCACACTTATCGTGTGGCGTGAATTCGTTCGAAGATAGGTGCGACCGTGTGAATGAACGGCGGCCATTTTGTCCTTACATACATGCCTATTCATACATTCACATTCATACATTAAGGACAACCTGTGCCCCGCGGTTTCCCCCGCGTGGAATTCAATTATCCAACTGGACCGGGGTAAGGAGCGTCCTATACGAGGGTTCCATTAAAATTTATCTTTATGTTCAAAACGCTTCAAATTCGAAATTATGAAAATATTATGATAGTTCAGTAAAGAGAAAAATCATGCAATATTGTTATTACCCCAAAATTCTTTATGATCTTTGTTAAATTAATCATTTTGTAAATATAATTAGGTACTTATTGTGTTTAATTAATAATCGTCCATCTAGAAACAAAGATCACATTAGTAAATCCAAATGAAAAACAACTGCTCTTTTACAATTAATTACAATACGTTGTTATCATTCGAAAATAATACAATTGTCTCATTACTCACACTCGAGCGGTCTCATACACCTTTATAATTAAGACAAAACACGGTGGCAATAAAAAGAAATACCGCAGTGAATAAAATTGAAAAGCACTAAGGTGTGAAAGAGGGTCTTTTTACCAGCATAATAGGCATTGTAGACTTTGACACGTCTCCGACATAAGAACCATTTAAAAAGACCTCTGATATCTTATTCAAATGAACTTGTATCCCCTTTTTCTGCGCGTTACGGAGGGGCATAGGAAGTTCTCGTCATAATGGCAAAGATTTTATATTTCACGCATTATTATTACTTTTGCGCTTATGTCGCTTTGCCCCTCGGTGTTTGATTGTGGGGTGTGAAAGATGTATAATTTGAGTGATTTCGAGATGCTGTGCTCTAGGGGGTGACTTGACATGACGTTTTTAGTCACGATTTGACGATAGTTCTGAAGTGACTAGGAAAATAACACAAAATACAGTCACGATGAACAAAGGAAGGAAATCTGCGATTACGTAATTCTCAAGTTCTATATAAGTTGCGTAAAGGTGTAAGAGTGAAGTTAAACACAGCCTTTGTACTTTTATAGAACTCATGTGAGATTTGGATGTACATTGCACAAGTCTTTAAAGAGAGTCTTTATACAATACCTATCCTAGAAGATGACATCATGGCCGATGTAACCAATCATTCACAAAAATAATTTAATAAGGTTTAAAGTACACTATAATGTGATATATTCCTGAAGTGCCTACTCTGAATACATATAGTGCATACTCAACGTACCTAAAGGTGTAGTACACGTGCCTTAGACCAACACTCTTGAAAAGGCTCCTGTTAACATACCTGACAGTCCGAGCTGAGGTGCGACCCCCTCTTTGGGGGGCCCTCGGGTCGATCAGGGCTAAACACCCTAATTTTTACAGATTTAGGCTTCTAAACTTGTAAAAATTGGGATGCATATCCCATCCATCCATTCATTCTATTCTGTTGACGAATTTGTTCAAAAATATAAATAAATTATTAAATTTCTGTTTAATAGTATTAAATTGAATTATATGAATTATTCTGTCTGACAAATTGTATTGACGACTAATGAGAAAAATCCATAATAGTTAATATATTTGACATTATATTATGTATGACAAAATCTTATTGTAATGAAATTGTGATTTTGCTGTTAATTATTATTTAATCTTATTGTTCTTTGTTTTTGTTTTTTGACGATCTCAATATGAGTAGGTACATGTAATTTGACATACTAATGTAATTATATTGTATAAATTTTGGGAAATAAATGAATCTAATCTAATCTAATCATCTGGAATCTCGTCTATAGTCCAGTGTTCCAACTGCGCTTTAGTATTCAGTTCGAAAAAAATTAAAAGCTCTGATGGCTCTAGTTACCTATACTTTAGGTAATTGTCTTTAAACAGTAGTTTCCTAAGTGTCTCATGGCTAAGCTATCCTTGTTAATATTTTAACCAGGTGTCGCCGGGTACTTGATTGAGTTAGATTTCCAATTTTGTGCAATTACCCCCGTCGCGGCGTAATCCGAAGCGAGTGCCGGCTTAAGTGGTTAAAAGCTTCAATCCTATGTCTTAGCCGTACATACATATTATGACAATAGCTGTACATGAAAATGGCGTGACGTGAAAATTAGCTGGAATATCGGGACTTCCTCGAAAACAATTAAATTTGATGAAAAGTTGCGTAAAGTTTTAACAACGTTTGGTAATTGCGTGTCAAATGAGTAATTTTGGTTCTATAGTCTGTGGCAATATGTTTCAGCACGGTTCCATTTTGAAATGTATTAAAAGATAGTTTAAAATTTCATTGACTTATTTCCAACTATCAATAACTAGCGGCCCCGGCAGACGTCGTCCTGCCCGTCCGATTGTTTCGTCAAAAATCTGTCAAAGTCTTCTAACTGTCACTTCTTCATAAGGCTTCATATTTTCCCCGTTTTTACACATTTTCCACTGTTTCTTCGCTACTATTGGTCGCAGCGTGATGTTATATAGCCTAAAGCCTTCCTCGATAAATGGTCCACACAACAAAAAAATATTTTTTGTATTCGAACCAGTAGTTCCTGAGATTAGCGCGTTCAAACAAACAAACAAACTCTTCAGAATTATAATATTAATAATATAGATTAATATAGATATAGATTAGTAGGTACCTATTGAAATATTATCTTGACATTGATATCGAGTCTCTTCCTTGAAAATTTGGTATCGTAAATAAACATTCGGTACTCTTGCATACATAGATATTATATTTTTATTAATTATATATATATTATATAATTAATTAAAGAATATTCCCACCTAATATTATAAATGCGAAAGTAACTCTGTCTGTCTGTCTGTTACGCTTTCACGCTAAAACTACTGGACCGATTTAAATGAAATTTGGTACAAAGAAAGTCTGGGGCCTGAGAAAGGACATAGGCTACTTTTTAACCGACTGCAAAAAAGGTACCACGCGGACGAAGTCGCGGGCAGAAGCTAGTAATATATATAGATAAGTAGATACATACCTACTAGAAATGCTAGCATCAAATTAAGTACAGTAGGTAGGTAGGTATTATATATTTGATTTATTCAGTCATAAAATAATATGCACCACCTACAAAATTACATTTTTTTTTAAATTGCAGCCTACCTATAGGTATATTAAAAATATGAATATTGTTCGTCTTTTAATATAGTGTAACTTTAATCTGCTTTAAAATTTACCATTGTAAAACGAGTCATAAGAATTAATTATCTTCTTATTTTTAAAATTAAAAACTCTTTAAAATAATTATGTCAAAGTGAAGTTTAAAATAAAAACTTTGTTTGTCAAAACATTTTTACTCAAAACACAAAATGAAATATTAACGGAATAATGGTCATCAAACAATAGCTAATAATAGAAATAATGATACAACGCATAAAATGAAATAAAATGCATACAAAAAATAAAAAAAACATCAGCAGTTCGCCAAAATTATAAAAGTTGAGACTTTCTAACTTCCTAACGTATTACAAAGATCATACAAAATGAAGGCAGAGGAGGATGGTAAGCACCTCTTTCTTATAATATAAACAATATGAGACCTGCAGTAAGGTAAGTAAGGCTATATGTAAACTTATATCTACACCATGAACCTATATCATGGCAAAACCCCTAATACCTAAGTTATAGGTATAACAGGGCGAACTGTCCGACTGCGTGATATGAGATATTTATTTATTAACACACGTTTAAATTAGTACTTACAGTCCAGCTTTACGTACTAGTTACGCAGGTACAAACTACAAGTAATTAAACTACTTATGAATAATTTTGGTAACATTCAGGATACAATATGAGCATATTATTATTATTAATAGCTACTTAAATAAGAGAGCTCGCATAGCCGAAATCGCTGGGTCTAAAAACTAGAAATGAAGGTTTCGTTTATAACGTTACTAGCTTTTGTCCGCGTCTCCGTCCGCTTGGAATTATTAATTACTTACAACATTTCATCCGCCCTTTTAACCGTTTTTTTCGTATTTAAAAGTAGCCTTTGTCCTGTATACCAAATTTAATTTAAATCAGTAGTTTAAGCATAAATGCGAGATAGACAAAGTTACCTTCGCATTTATAATATTGGTTAGGATTGAGTATCAAACTAGTTGCTGGATATTTATTCGTGTTTTGTTTTTAGGAGGTAGCTATACCGGAGGTAGTCATTTGTAATCCCAATAAGAGCGGCCCTATAATAATATAATGACAGACATACCAAACTCATATGACCATCCCCACATAATGACCAAGAGACTAACCCCATATGATGACCAAGACACCTTACATAATTACCAAGAGACCAACACATGACCAAGGGCCCTAGACAAGTGCCCAACGTTCAACGTTAACGTTAAACGTTAGGACCAAAATGTATGGGATTTGACATCCGCGAACGACTGTCACGTACGTCACAAATGTCAAATCCCATACATTTTGGTGCTAACGTTTAACGTTAATGTTGAACGTTGGGCACTTGTCTAGCCCCCCAAGACACTAACCTCGTTCCACAGAGGACGAGGATGTCACCATCGGGGTGACCCGGTACCCCTGCCTGCCGTCCCTGGTGGCGCTGCAGCAGATGAGGAACCGCCTCCACATGGCGCAGGTTGGCAAGCGGCTGATGAAGTGGACTGCCATGGCTACCGGCCGGGAGCTCAGGAATGTAGCCAGACAGATTCAGATGTAAGTTTGAGGCGTTTTAATGATTGGAATGAAACAACTAAAGGACGGTCGCGGGGCACAGCGAGAAACGGACGTTGCCCATTTTCTGTTTGTACCTAAACCTTGAAGGTTACTGTGCGAGCGTGAGGGCACTATTACTACGCGCGTGCGACAGAGACAAATAGAAAAAGGGCAACGTCCGTTTTTCGTTGTGCTCCGCGACCGTCCTTTATAATGGTAACTGGTATTTATTTAGCTGACATTTCAAAATTTATATTATCCTCAGCTTAGTCGTGTCGTAAACTGAACCCCCGCACCCCTATGTGCTTACGTAATACTTGAACGGCCCCTTAGGTTGTACCTACTTGTTTTGTTGTCATGTTTATTTTTAATAATGTCCTATGCCTGGTTATTACACATTGGAATAAAACAACTAAGTATTAACCGATTTAACTCGCGTATTTTTATTTTATTTTATTTGCTGACGTTTCGGATTCTTTACAGTTTCCATAATCGTTGCACGATTGAGCTGACAAAAGTCTAACGCGTAAGTTTTCAGTCTTTAGCGTTGTTTCATTCCAATGTTTTTTTGTTTTTGTCCAGAGTGTACAGAGACTATGCGGAGGACGTGAGAAACGCCTACATGCTTCTGGCCAGGTGTAGATACTTCTTTCCCAATCTGAACAACAATGTACTGAACAACATCGGTAATGAGGTAAGTGAATGTTGATATCTGTATAGGTAAATAAATATCTTTGGACAATTCACACCAATTGATCTAGTCCCAAAATTAGCAAAGCTTGTACCTACTATGGGTACTGGACAACGCATAAACATACATAAATACATATAAGACATCCAAGACCCCAGGTACAGATGCCAGTGCTCATCAAATTGACATCTGCCCATAGCAGGATTCAAACCCGCAACCTTCGGTTTTGCTATAAACCTTCCTCTTGAATCACTCTTTTTATTAAAAAAACCGCATCAAAATCCGTTGCGTAGTTTTAAAGATTTAAGCGTACCTACATAGGGATATAGGGACAGAAAAAGCGACTTTGTTTTATCCTAGGTATGTAGTGATTGATCACGTCATATTAAGTACCTACCTATAGAACTTTGAACATAATACTTTTATATTATTATCAAGTATAAAAATTAAATAAAAGAGCACTGCAAAAATACAAAAGAAGTATCACAATCGTGTGATACGAGTAAAAAGTACAAAGGTAAGTAAGTAAGTACCTATAGATAAGTCGAATAATATTATGAAAAACTAAATTAAACAATGCTGCAATGCTTACAAATTACACTAACACAATATTCATTTCAAATAACAAGATTAACAAGGCAAATTGTAAATAAAGATAACAATACAAGTAATTATCGATCGTTTAATTAAATCGTATTCATAGAAGTTTGCTGATATTACGTTCGATAGAAGGAGATGACCTATTTCGCAGCAGATCCCATAGCCTCCGTGGCGCAATTGGTTAGCGCGTTCGGCTGTTAACCGAAAGGTTGGTGGTTCAAGCCCACCCGGGGGCGTGCATTACTTTTTGTTAATTTTTATATTTTTTAATATGGTAATTACACTTTTTTACATTTTAAACAGCATAATTGGTAATAATTTCTAATGCTTTGGCGGTTATTACAAATTGGTATCAGTTACCTACAACGATTTAGCTCGCGTATTTTTCATTTTCACACGTTTCCGAAGTTTTATTGCCCCCATATTCGTAACCGACTGAACTGCCAATCGTTAGTATCATTAATTCGCAACTATACCTACATAATTATAATGATTTATGGAAATGTGATTAAAGCTCTCAATACCTACGTAACTTAACCATAACTATTAATATAGGTAGGGTGCGTCGGGGTAAGGTTGAACGAGATTTCGATGAGATAAACAATGTTTTTTCTAAAACCTCATAATTTGAATCGTATGAAGCTGACGTATATGAAGTGATGTTTTTAGTAAAGTTAATGAATGGTTCTTCCTATCTTTCCACAAATGGGCCTGATTGAAGGTGTTTTTCATGTATAAAAACGATGGCAAAGTTAAACTTATTGCAAAAAAATCGTGGGGTAAGATGGAATGATGAGGGGGAAGATCGATATAGTTCTTAAAATCTTTAATATCCATTGTAGGTCCATTTGGATTATATGCACCGAAAGCATATTTTTTTCTCTATTCAAATATATAAATACATTTTGAAAATACCTAGTTTTAACTACCAAAATGAAATTTTGTTAAATATAGTATTTCAGTCTTACTCCACTTTGTATTCAGATGATATGCGGTTCTCAACCTTTTCTTTTTATATCCTAATATTTAAATTTTACTACCATGTACACAAAAAATGTAATCATTTCTTTATTTAAATAGACAGGTAGTTAAACTAGCTAAATATACTACAACTTTTATTTAAAATCTTTTTTTTTACACATGTTTTCATGAGTTGTGAATATTACACTACTCATGAACGAATCATACAGTTTGACAACCCCTGACTTTTACTATGGGTTTCATAATCGGGGTAAGTTGGAAAAGAAAATATTGCCGTCTTGCCCCTGGGTTTTACAAGCGGTGAAAGATTGAAAAATATAAAAACTCCAAAAATATAAAAGATATGCAAAATCGGATTTTATGTATCAACTAAAAAAAAAATATCAATAACACATATCAAAAAAACATATTTTTAACTTGCGTGTAGAAGAAACTACGGAACGTGGGGGAAGATTAAAAAACGCATTTATCGCTCAAAAACATACCTTGTCGAAAAATTGCAAAAAAAACATATGCCCTCACACCTGACGATTATCGCTGACTGAGATAAGGAGCGCAATGAAATTACCTACAAAACTCTGTAGTCAGTGTTAAAAAATATGCACGGAATAGGCAGCTATGAGGGGTTTTTCATCTTACTCTGTTTTTCATGTTACCCCGACGCACCCTAATTTATACCAAGGTATAATGTTTTCCTTATACTTTTTGCTTTATTTTTTTAAAGGTACCTACTTGTATATAATTGTTTGTATTATTTCACAGGCTGCAGTCACGGTGACCACCACTCCCAAGGGATTGACTGGAGTAAAAGTCATGGAATTTGAAATTCAAGAAGTAAGTATTTAAACAAACTATTGCTCATACTTTTATATCTATTTTTGGCAGATAAATCTTTAAACAATGAAGTACCTAATTAAATTATAAAAATACTAGCGGCCCGCCCCGGCTTCGCCCGGATTCCTTTTTTTATAGCCTATGTCACTCGGGAATAGTGTTAGCTTTCCAACGGTGAAAGAATTTTCCAAATCGGTCCAGTTCTTTAGAAGCCCTTTCAATCCAAACAAACAAACCTTTCCTCTTTATAATATTAGTATAGATATAGAAGTATTTATAAATTACATGTAGAATAGAGCTGTGACATTTGTACCCCCATCCCTGAAATTACATGCCAATTCCCATAGAATTGATAAAACTTTTAGAGACCGTTTACGGTCCATTTTTAGGGTTTCGTAAAAATTTGTGCGATTTTTTTTTTAATTATAAAAAAACTTCAAATTGATTGAATAATGTTGCGCTGTTATACCGCTTAGAGCAACTTCTGCCAAAGCTACTAGTATCTAATTAATTTTCTTTTCCTTAGTCCGGTGTGGACAATTACGTGTACCTGGGCCTGGAGAGAGGCGGCCAGACCATAGACGAGACGAAAGAGCTGTGGCTCAGCATCCTGAAAAGATCCGTTCAGATATTGCAGTTGCGCACGAGTTTCAATCTGGTCGACATTGCGCACAAGTCGGCAACAAAGTAAGATTATATAATATAATACATAGCTTCTGTCCGTTTGGAACTCCTCCTTTTTTGCAGTCGGTTAAAAAGTAGCCTACGTCCTTTCTCAGGCTCCAGACTTTCTTTATACCAAATTTCATTTGAATCCGTTCAGTAGTTTTAGCGTGAAAGCGTAACAGACAGACAGGGTTACTTTCGCATTTATTATATTGGTAGTCGATTAGTAGGGATAGTAGGGATGTATATTGATAATTAATGTGGCAATCTAAGTGGACCTTATTTCGGGGATATATCCCAGCGAGGCTATGATGAATTGTCGAGTCGACATCTCGTCATGTCGATATCGTCTTATTCTCGCGATGATCTGTCAATAATCAACGTTGTCGACAACGAGAAATCTTGTCATATCGATGTCGTCTCTTATTTCTACATGTCGATAACAAAATGATATCGTAACGACGAACCTTTTGCTTGTCGACAACATGTTGTCGACAGTTCATAATAGGCTCGCAGGAAGATCATCATCTTGCTATCGGGTGATTCCACTGGACAACTTAAACATAGGTCCTTCACAGTGTCCGGTCTTTGGCCGCCCGCATCCAGCGGATTCTAGCGACCCACTCTGCTCGCTCTGTTCCAAGCTGTTCCAACGACCTCGTTGGAACAGCTTGGAACAGAGCGAGCTGAGTGGGTCGCTATCTAAAGGGGCTAGGCTGACCGTACTGGCAGCTGTGCGCATTTTACAATTTGAAAACTTAACGTACTGCGCATTCTGCTTGAAGCTCAATCAGGCCCTATCATTAAGCGATGTGTATGATATAGTTTATATATTTTATGTTTAATCTTAAGGCCTGTTTCACTATGTTCCTAAAATGTACATATTGACATAAAGGGATCTAATCTGTAGCTCTATAGATATGATCACCAGTTTCATTTGATCTACCTGTTACCCTTAATTGTTGATATTAATGTAAGGCTAAGGTCTCAAGTTTATTTGGACATTGTGAAACGGGTCCTTAGTGTATACTGTTAAACCCTATGCCGGGGCCAAGCTGCCGATGAACTCACCCTTCGTCTATTAAGGACTGGACGGACACCATAAGTCCACCTTCTGGCTTCATTTTTTAACTCCTGGTTTGATAGCCTTTGCAATATCAGTAATTTTCCGTTAGAAGTACTTTCAAAGTTTCATTTTTTTATCATGCTAGGAAAATAAATGATTTGATGAATAAGAATAATCATAAAATGCTAAAAGCTATTTTCTATGCAGGAATAATGATGATTTTAATAGGTACCATGCAAAAAACAGTAATTATACGATATATATATCCGTAAATATAAAAAAATCTTGCACACTTGATTTTTATCTTTTTTTTGTTAAAAAAATATCTGCCGAAAGCTACCCTTAAATAAAGCAAGAAAATTGTAAATAAACAAAAAATGACAATCTTTTAATTAAAAAACGTATCGTTAATACTTACTACTTAAGCCTATCGTGCAAATAACAATCTATCATTATAATAGAGTTCATCGCCAGCAAGGCATTTCAAAATAATTATTATCAGTAAAATGGAAGATCACTACGACTGAGTCAAGTCAAGAAAGAAGCTACACCGAATATTAAATAAAAGAGACGACTGTTTATATAAAAGTAGCTCCTGACTTTGATCCGTTCAGTCCTTATAAATGAAGTGAAGATTCGGCAGCTAGAACAAAAAACATACAGTACGCAGCTCCTATTTATTTTAACAGGAGATCCAATGTTATGTCGAAATTGGTTATACCGAGAACTGAAGCAACCATCAAGTACATTATAAGTGAGTTAGAAGAAATGGCTCGTGAGGAATTTTTCAGGTTAAAGAAAATAATAGATATCAAAAACAGAGCTAAGAAAAAACCCAAAACTTGCGCAATATGTCATAAGTCCCTACAAGTGACGTCACCGGAGTCAAGTAGAGATAAGATAGTAGACGAAGAAAAACTTGACGAGTACAAAACTCAATTAGAAGCAATTGTAAGCATGACAGAAGAATACAAGAAAGAGGGTATTTTGCCAGACAAAGCAGACGATTTCCTGAAAAAGGCTACGGAGTGGAGGGAGAAGCTTGGTTATGATCCTGAACCTGTTGAAGGAGTTGCGGATAGAGATGAAGCTAGAAATGTTACTTTTCAGGATAATGATCTTGGTATCTTTGAAACTGATATTCAACACATAACAAGAACTGTTCGGTCTAGAGGAAAAGATGGTAAATTAATTGAGGAAAAACAAGTGATTGTTATTAAAAGAGAGGTCAAACATCCTCCAAGGCAAAAGCCGACGTACCTGCCAGCTGATTTATCTAAAAAATCTGAACCATACGGTGAAAATAAAACAGTGCAATTAGCAATGGTTAAAAATGATCTGAGATCAAAATCTGAAAATATGTTTGAAGTTAAACCTACGGCTAACGCTATTACAAGAAATTGTATATCTAGTGTTAGTATATTATCAACAGATATCGACAAACAAATTTATGACAATGTCATCAATATAAATTTAAACAAGGACAACATTTTGATTGATTTAAAAGAATACCTTAATTCTGCCGAATTGAAAAGTCTAATGGATTTCTTTATGACTACTTACTATAGCGATGAAGCATCGACATCAAAATTAAACGGAGAGTTTAAAAACCAATCATAATTCTGATAGCAAAGACATCCATGAACACCAGAGCGATGACATTGAATAAAAATATATATGTATTTTTTTATTTTAAAACATTGTTGTTAAAAATATGATGGGCTTTTGATTCTTCATTTCATTATTTCGAATTCTCATATTTAGAAATTATTTAATATCAATATTGTTTAATCCGATAATCTCTCATCCTTTTATTATTAAAAGTAACAAAGGTTAATAAAGGTAGCTAATCAAGATTTATTACGAGTTTATAATAACGTTAAACGTAAATAGTACAAAGAATATCTGTATAATTAATGGCTTATTTCGGTTTAATATTTTACATCAGTAGGTTTGTAAACTTTATTCCGTGGACGCGCATTTTTACAATATACAATAGGTAAGTACGTAAATTTGTATCGCCATGAAATACTGATAAAGCATATTATAACAAGTTGTTAACTTCTACCTGCTATTATGGTGGAGTTATAAATAAAATCTGACTTCATTTTTTTATTTTAACCAAAAAGATAAATTAAATTCAGTGAGATCTCAGTCCTTAAAACAGACAAGGGTAGTTTCCGGCAGCTGGTGTTAATGGTAGCTTTTAAAATAAATAATTAATATCTTTCTACAGACGTTCGAACGTTCTTAAAAGAATTATAATACCAAGAACAGAGGCGACTATCAAATACATACTTCAAGAACTTGAAGAACTTTTTAGAGAGGAGTTTTACAGGATAAAAATGGTTGTTAACAAGAAAAAGAGAGATAGGAAAACAACATCTAAAGTTTGTCCACGATGTAAAAGCAAGGAATCATATGCGTTAGTTAAAAAACCAGTTGAGGTTAAGAAACCCGTACCCATTATACCCCCTAGGACGCCAGAACAGAAGCCTTCTGTAAGAGAGGTCAGAATCAGGGAAACACGTGTACCAGATGATCACATGAGAGAAATATACGTACCGGCTTCTACTCACGTCTCTACTACATCACATATTTCGAAGAAAAGTGTAGGATCTAGTGACTTAGGGGGTATCTTGGAACTTCTGTGTCAAGTTATCGTGGCCGGTAAGGAAATTGTTGAAAAGGGCTTACAAGGTCTTAATATAAATGAATTTGTTCAAGCTTGCGAAGATGATAAATTAAAAGTAGAAAGCTTTTTTGAATCTGATCTACCTAAACACGACCCAGTATTAATGAGCCGTTTAAAAAATTTGAAAATTCGTATCGAAGAAGTAATAAAAACTTCTAAGGAGTTGCAGGACGAACCATGTTATACTGAAAGTTTCAAAACATTTATTAAAACCTGCAATGCCGTTGATGATGAACTTAGTACATTTGCTGATAAATCAAAAGGAAAGCCCGATAAGATTGACACTGAAATGCGTCTCGAGAATCTCAAAGGTTATATTTCTGACGTTGTTGATATAACTGAGAATTACAGATATCAACGCATTGTTAGACCTAGTGTTGAAAATTTCATTAAAACATTTGAAGGTATGAGAGATAAAATAGAAATTTACAAGAAAGAAAACATTGAGAAAGAAAAATTAGATCATTTGAAAGAACATGTTACTGAAATAGAAGAATTAACAACGGAAATGAAAGAAGAAGATTTAAATAACTCGAGCGTTGAAGATTTTATTACTTCTTGCAAGGATTTCAGACAAAAATTAGAAGAGTATAAAAATAAAAGGAAACAAGCAGAAAGTGAAAACGAAAAATTAAGATTGATTGAGCAAATCGGTACTGCTATAGAATTAAGTAAGGAAGCTAAACTGGCAGGATTATTTTCCGAGAGCGTGGATAGATTTATAAAGTCATGTGAAGATATTAAAAAACATCTAGAAGCCAAACATGAAAAACAACCTCCAGTATTGACTAATTTGAAAACAAATATCGATGAAATTATTGTAAATCTCAAAAAACATGAAGAAGCTACCTCTAGCATTGAGAAGTTCATAAGATCTTGTGAAGAAATAAAAAGCAAAATGGGTTCGAGCAAGAATCCTTCTTCCTTCATAGATTTTAAAATGGATGATGAAGAAGAAGTTTATTCAGTAGAAAGTGAACTGTGCGTGTGTGGTAAGGATGATGAATCTGAAGAAGACTCCTGTACAGAATGTGACACGCAAGTTAAGCAGGAAAAGAAAGTTGTTGATTTGGGTGCAATGGCGTGTGACTCTTGTGCAGGAATCAAGAAAAAGGAACCATCTGAAGAGAATATATGTGGAACCTGCTGTGAACCTGTCGTGACTCCCGAACCGGAAGACGATCTGTGCGCGTTGTGCAGAGCCAAAGTTGGTGAAAATTCAGAACATGATCATACCGATTTAGGTCTCTTTGAGAATAGGGTACGGACCATAGTTAAAGTGACACGTACTCGAAACACAGATGGAACTATACGGGAAGAAACCGAAACAATAACTATAAAGAAATTAAGACATGATCCGAATGAATCAAATCTCGATGACGATGTCCCTATTGATGACGTTTCTTATGAATCAATCTTAGACAATAGCAAATCAGAAAAAAAATGCGATCACAATTGTGTCGCTTTTGTTAAATCTCAATTTCATAATGCAGGATTCCTAAGACCTTTAAGAAAAGGAAAATCTGAATATTTGATGAGGTCTACTTCTATGACAGGACCATCTCTTAGGCAATGCGTCTCTTTGGATGTTAATACTTTTAAAAACGTTTATTCAAACAATAGGGGTGCACAAATTGCTATTAACACCGGCGATATATTATCAAACAACGTACCTAGTTCCACTCAGAATAGCTCTGAAAGTAATCGTACTTGATGACCCTAATAAATATTTATTTTTAAGCAAATTTTTATTATTTTGTTTTATATGCATACTTAAGTTAATATACGTAAGGCAATGCTTTTAATTTTCTGACCATTTTTTTGGTTGCTTTATTTTATTTGAAAACCAAATCTATTTAATTATTGTCGATGGGTGAGCTGATCGGTAACTTGTAAAATATATGCTAATTTATGATATCTACCTAAAATTAATTTCAATATACCTATCAACGTCGACAAACCTTAAAAAATCTTTGCAGGAGGAGTAACACTCTAAAAAGGGTCATAATACCTAGGATAAAATTGTCAATACAGTATATTTTGGCAGAACTAGAAGAAAGAGAACGAGAGGATACGTTTAGGCTTAAAAGATTCAAACAAAAGAAAGATGCTAAATTAAAGAAACTTGAAAACATTCAAACAGCTCAAGATGATATTTGTTGTCTATGCAAACAAATGGAAGAAGATATAAGCAGTTATCGTAAGTCACTTGGAATGAGTGATGGTGATATTCCAGTGAATCAGTTGGATATGGAACGTTTTTATAACATATGCTCATGTTCTGATAATGATTCTTCTGATGCTCAAAAAGAACGCCTGGAACTACTTATGTCACAATTAGATAAAATCATTAATTTAACACAACAATATAAAAGTGATGGAGCCGTCATCCATAGTATGGACACTTTAATTAATGCATGTAATATGCTCAGAGCTAAAATTGATTATGAATACAGAAATTTATCGGAAAACTGTCGTTGCAGTAAGATAGATCGTTGTATTACTGAACCTCCCTGTACTGTTATACAAAATAAAGAATTGACTAACGATTGCGAGTGTCCCTCACCAGATAAGGAAGTTTGTGAGTTGTCTCCTTCATCCATAAAATCCGAACAACATGAAGAATTAACAGAGGACTGTATATTATGTTCCCCTAATAAAAGCGCTGATAATACCAACAGTACACCCACTAATGAAGAGAACAAACCATTTTCTTGCTTAGTCGACGATTGTATTTGTCCCTCACAAAGCGAAATTGCTTCCTCATGCGAAATGCCTTCTTGTAGTCATAATATACGTGAGAAATCGATGAACTGGTCTGATACAGCCAAGCCTATGTTATGTATGTCCTGCCTCAATTACCAGAAATCAATTAAGGAACCTGAAAAGCTCGATCGTGACTGCCAAACTGAGGAGGATCAGTTCGGATATTTTGAGCAGAAATACCAAGAAATAGTAAAAGTTAAAAGATTGAAAAATCGTGACGGTACTGTTAGCGAGGTTAAACAAGTGATCACTGTTAAAGTAGATAAAAAACAACCTCGTAATCCTGCTCCGATTAGTAAGAGTAAAAGTACTATTGACGATAATGAGTTTAATGACATTGGATCTTATAATTCTACATGTAGTTGTCCCATTGTCTCTGATCTTAAATCCAATTCTTATCAGAAACCCAAAAAGAATAAGTCTCAAACTTCGACCCGCAGTTCAAAATTAGTCGTACCAATGTTGAGAAGAAGTTGTACTTCAATAAAAAAACAAACAAGCACCTGTACTGGTACGTCTTTAAAAGATGAAAAGAAACGTATCGTAACTTGCACTAAATCCACAAGTACTACATTAATCATAAGTGCAGATGGATCACTAAATATTAAAAAATCAAAATCGTTGCCTAAATCTGTTTCAGTACAGACCAGCTGTAAAAGCTTTTCCAAAAAACTTAAAGGACTTCGTATAACTATAAGTAGATTGATGCATTGTAAAAAGGAACCTCAGAAGGAAAAGACCAAATTTACGAATGATGCTGATTGTTCTACGAGCAGTATTCTGGTATCAGTGGTATCATCACAGAACAATATTGTAATTGAACCATGTTCTTGTGAACAAAACTCTTTATCTAAAAAAGCAATACTCGAAAAACCTGTAACGGAAAAATTAAGTGACCGCTACATTATAAAAATAAGACCGAAATCTCCTTGTTACCCTACAATAGAAAACCAACCTAAATCTGATATTGTATGTCAAGATGACGAGATCAAAACAAAGTACAGTAACGAGAAAAAAGTAAAAGAAGTCGGTAAAGTAGTTACAATTTTAAAACCGGAAAAGGAAACTTACGTACAATTTAACTCACCTAAATCCATTTCTGTAACTAGTACATCTAATAAGACATGCGACGAATATGAATCTTTGGATTCAGCAAGTCAAAATTTATGTAATGATTGTCTCTATTTATTAAACCTTGGTTTGCCAAATGAATCCGTCAACAAAATATGCCAAACAAATTCTAAAGAGATTAAAACTACTACTCCTAGTAAAAAAAGTTGTACCGAATGTGATAATGATCTCGAAACCAAACAAAGTGAAAATTTCTGTAGTAATTTTCCGGGTTCCAAATGTCATTACTGTAGAAAGAAACTTGAAACAATTAGTGATAAAACATGCAAACTTTGCGGAAAAAGTACATGTGAAAATGAATTGTCTAGTAAAGATACAAATGCATCGAATGATAATTGTCAATATTGTGGAAAGAAAATTGATACTGCAGTAGATAAAGTATGCGTTCTCTGCGGAAAAAGTACTTGTAAAAGAGAACTGTCTGATAAACGCCAACGTGCTCAAATTGATCTGAGAAAGAATTGTCGATATTGCTCAAAAGAAATTGATGTCTGTGAAATTGGTGGGCAAGACGTTTTTCCAAGTAACAGCCATTTAGCTTCCAAGGCTGATCGACCTTCTCTTAAAGGTATTTGCAAAAATTGTACACCAAAATCAAAAATTCTAATTGAAGCTCTAGGAAACGACATCTCTGATGATACTACCTGCAACGATTACTTATCACGATTAAGGGATTCAAATAGTTTTCCTAACAAATCATATACCATTGAAAAAACTCTTGAAAATATTTGTCATAGCTGCCGATCAAATTTGGGAAACTTCGATGAATATAATGATATAGCAAAAACAAGTTCATGTGAAAGTATTACGAGTGACGATTGTAGCCCAAATTGTTCAGATATTTGTGATCGAACCGTCGTTAAAAAATGTACCGTTTGCGGATCTAGTCAAAATAGGAAAAACGAAGAGGTTATCACAAATGTATCTTTAGGGTCCTTCGATATAGCTGGATCATGTGATAGGAACTCTGTGTCTGTAGGAACATCTCATAATCAAGGGATATCTTGCCAAAGGGAAACTAAACATGATCACGTCTGTGGGAAATGTGGGACTCTTAAAATAATCGTCAGCGATGACAGGGCCAGGGGTCGAAGGAAGAAAGAATTAGGTAATCCTGCAATACCCTGTACATCCTGCAAAAGAAAAGATGCATCCACTATGACCAAATGGATAGACAAATACGATGTCAGACCAATAAACGAAATCTATCCAAAAGGATTTAAAACTGGGGGTAATAAGGTAAGAAAGACATGCTCCTGTAGTTCCGATATGAATTCAAATCGTTCAACAAAAAAGACAATTTTTAAGTGTCACTCGTTCTATAGAGAGCCTTGTTGTCGTAAGTTCAGCTAAAATAGTTGTCCGGGCTGCATTTAAAAAAACTACTCATAACAATTTTGTTTTTATTGCATCAGCTTCTTTAAAATCTCTCAATACACTTCAATAAATTTCTGCAGTAAATTCCCTAACGTATTTTTATTTCGTAGATTTTATAAATACACCTATGACCTTGATAATTTTTCGATAAGCCTTCGCTCGGATACCTGTATCATTCTGTATAGGTAATAAATATAAAAACGAATCGCCAAAATGTGTGTCAAGCACATAGCTTCAGAACGGCTCTACCAAATGGAATGTCAGGAGGTTTGTATAGGTATATGTTTATAAAATAATATGATTAGAATTATATTTTTAATATAATACAAAAAAGGGTTAACGGTATATGAGAGAAGACTGAGGTATTCGACGCGACGAAACAATCGAACGGGCAGGACGACATCTGCCGGGAGCGCTAGTTTCATAAAAATGTATTACAATTGTCTGCAATAAGCGATTGCAATTTGTCTAGGGGCTCTAGATCTAGGAACTAGCTAGTGCATACCGACAATTTGGTCTAGAATATCCTAATTATTCCACAAATGAGACGTCCGTCTAGACAATGAAATAAAACGCATTTTCGTAATAGTTGGCATTGGGCTGAAATAATTAGTGGATTGTAAAACAACTAAATGGAAGGTAAATTGTTTTGTTCCCGGTCTGTAGCCGGTCTGAGGAACGCTATTGTAATTTAGGGTTGCCTATAATTGCAAGCAGCCCAAGATAGAGCAAAGTGGCGTGAAATTGGAGAGGCCTATGTCCAGCAGTGGACTGCGACGGGCTGATGATGATGATAATTGTTTAAGTAAAATAAGTAACAACTCATTTATTTAATTGTACGGTTGGAAAATATATTTTATTAAATTAATAATTTTGTAAATTTATTATTCTATGTACAGTTGGATTTTAGGCGAGTCATACAGACAATTGAAAGGTAAGCCATTTTGTTAATTCTTCAGAAAGTGGTGGAAAAAAACTTGACACTGAATTTTAGTCGTAGGTTCAATTCCATCGGGGCATCCAGTTTTTGTGTTCTAAAGTAGGAATACATATATTTAGGTAAGCGCATTGTCGATTGGCAACCCTAATGTTTTTGGCACGAGACCGCGAGTAGTACGCGCGCAGACGTGACGTCACGAGGCATTCCACACATCCTCCGTCCCTGTCGCACTAATAGAAAACTCGGTATTTCCCGCATTCTATACTATTTATATATAATACTAGCGCCCCGTCCCGGCTTCGCCCGGATCCCTTTTTTATAGCCTACTAGCTTCTGCCCGCGACTTCGTCCGCATGGAACTCCTCCTTTTTTGCAGTCGGTTAAAAAGTAGCCTATGTCCTTTCTCAGGATTCAGACTTTCTTTGTACCAAATTTCATTCCAGTAGTTTTAGCGTGAAAGCGGAGAAAGCGTAACAGACAGACAGACAGACAGACAGAGTTACTTTCGCATTTATAATATTAGTAGGGATGTCATTCAGAAATAGTGTAGCTTTCCAATAGTGAAGGAATTTTTCAAATCGTTTAGTCGTTTTGGAGCCTATTCAATCCAAACGAACAAACAAACTTTTCCTCTTTATTATATTGGTATAGAAGTATAGATTGGTGAGGGTTAATGTCTCACTGATGTATTTTTCTATTTGCCATATAAAAATATGATTGTCATTGTTTAGACGGCCTGTTGGTCTATTGGTCTACGAAACGGGAGGTTGCAGGTTCAATTCCTGTTAGGGACAGATTGATTTAATGAACACTGGTAAGAACTGAGTCTTGGATGTCTTATTAGTATTTATGTATGTTTATCCGTGGTCTAGTAACTACAGTATAAACTTTGCTTAGTTTGGGACTAAATTAAAAGTGATATAATTTAGCGGGTCTCGTTTCGGAGTAAGTCTACGTTACTGTCATTATAGAAAATGCGAAGCTAGAGATTGCGGGTTCCAATTCTGCTAAGGGTAGATATTTATGTGACACCTATGTATGAGTGAGTACGTTTATATACGTTGTATGTACCCGTAGTTAAATAATAGCTTTTGGGATCATTACAAGAACTCAAAAATGAAAATCGAAATAATTATCTATGAATCGGAATGAAACAACTTTACGGATTTAACTTAGCATAAGACTATTGTCAGCTCAGTCGTGCTACGTATATGGAATCTGTAAAAGCTCCGAAACGTCAGCCAATAAAATAAAATACGCGTAAAACCGTTTAAAGTTGTTTAATTCCAACGTATAATAACCGCGATGGCATCAGAAATTATTATATTATTTATAAATATTAAAATCCGCGACCTCACACAACAATACCCAGCCACTAAGCTATAGTAATAAAATAAACAACATAATTATTGATGTAATACAATTATGATGAATGTCCGCGTGTTTGTAATGACCTAACTCGCATTATTAAGAGGACAGTAATGCAGTCGCGGTTGTGCAACAGACAGACAGGCTGGGCGGTATTGTTACAATTAATAACTCCTACTAACAATATCGACTTGGACAAATTTTTGAAAATGTTTTTACCGACGCGCAACGGCTAAAAACTACAAGAAGGAAGTGATATCGACAAGTAAAATCAGACCTTAGAGCATCAAAACCTACAAAGTTCCCTGTAGGTTTTGATTCCTTTGCGAGTTTCTAAAATGACCTTAGATAAAATCGCACCTTCGGTAAGACAAGGGCACAATTATTATTATAAAAAATCCAAAAATGAATCTATACTAATATTATAAAGCTGAAGAGTTTGTTTGTTTGTTTGAACGCGCTAATCTCAGGAATTACTGGTTCGAATTCAAAAATTCTTTTTTTGTTGGATAGACCATTTATCGAGGAAGGCTTTAGGCTATATAACATAGCCTATGTCACTAAGGAAGAGTGTAGTTTCCCAACAGTGAAATAACTTTTAAAAAACGGGGAAAATATTGATTGATTGAAATGTTCCAAATGACATTTGGAATTTTACCGAAGGTGCGAGATATCGCACCCCTAGATCTAAAGGGAGCTAAATCAAAAAAAGTAACTTTTTCAGGAGAGGCGAAATTGTTGTAAGGAATCGGATCCTTTTTTTAGCGTGTGTTTAATTAAAATCTTCAGATTTTTGAGTTAGCTCCCTTTAGATCTAGGTGTGCGATATTATAAGTTTGCTTTGCGATATGTACTAAAGTACCTAAATATGACAACACCAAAAGGGCGACCAACTCAGCTTTATTAAGCTATGCTGTGTATTCACAGTGGACGTTTTTCAGTTAATACGATGATGTTGTTCAGCGAGGCTATGATGAATTGTCGACATCTCGTCATGTCGATATCGTCTTATTCTCGCGATGATCTGTCAAAAATCAACGTTGTCGACAACGAGAAATCTTGTCATGTCGATGTCGTCTCTTA
Source organism: Polylopha cassiicola (assembly GCA_038024825.1). NCBI lineage: Eukaryota > Metazoa > Arthropoda > Insecta > Lepidoptera > Tortricidae > Polylopha > Polylopha cassiicola. The sequence goes on along the minus strand of CP149044.1, from coordinate 3,773,490 downwards.
TTTCTACATGTCGATAACAAAATAATATCGTAACGACGAACCTTTTGCTTGTCGACAGTTCATAATAGGCTCGCAGGTCATCACCCTTCTTGACTCGCCGTAGTCGGATAAAGTTAAGTTCTCAGTTTATTTGGTTTCTAACATAGCAAGCGGCTGTAGAGACAGCGGTCATTCTGTGTTGATTGTTACAATATTGCTTTAAGGCAAAGGTGTTGGAAATGAGTCAGACGAACTGACCGACAAATTGATATAATAATTATCAAATTTTTCTTTGAATCAAATTTGGAAAACAAAGTAATCTGATTATCTCACTGAAAATATTACGTGTAAGGTATAATATAATATACATTATACGATTATCTATGATTTCTCTTTGATATAAACACTAAATAGGTATTTTTTAAAAGCTTTTATTTAATAATTTCTGATGCCTTCGCGGTTATTACACATTGTAATGAAACAACCATTAACGGATTTAACTCGCGTATTTTTATTTTGTTTAACTTGCAATTTAAGCATGTAAATGTGTAAGTATCTATGGGTGAAATCTTGTAACTCAAATTTAAAGCAGATAACTTTAACCGATTGATCTGAAATTTTGTACACACGTTCAGTTTGGATGGCAATGCATGGTTAACTAGGTATGTAACGACATTCTAAAACCAAATTAAGTGGGGTCTAAGGCAGGCGCGTGCAGTGAGGGTCGCGCGTGTACCACGTCAGGGTAGGCACTCCATACATTTAAAATACCATTGTGCCTAAATGGAATGCACGCCCTTGGTCTAAGGGGGGTTAAATCTACAAATATACCCAAGTGGGGTATCAAATGAAAGAGGATCACATATGCATTGTAAAATTATAAAAGCTTTGGAATGAAACAACTTTAAATGGATTTAACTCGCGCATTTTATTTTATTGTCTTCGGAGCCTTTACAGATTCCATAATCGTAGCACGACTGAGCTGACAATAGTCTTATGCGTGTGAGTTGACGTGACTTTAGCATAAGACTATGAGTTAAATTCGTTTAAAGTTATATATAAAATAATAACCGCGAAGGCATCAGAAATTATTATAAAAGCTTGTTTTTAAATATATATATTTTATTTGACAAATAGTTAGTCTGAAAGTAAACTACACCTTAACAATATTTATAGTCACGACCTGACATACCTTTCTAACGGCTACAACTTGACAAGTTGCTCTGTTATTGTTCACGACTATATTACGAGAGGGGGTGGGCAGGATTAGTCCTTTTTGACACTGAATAGTTAATATTTAGAGATTGCGAAATAATGAAATGTATCTAGTAAAGACAACAATAGTACGTAGGTACTTATATTTGAAAAACTTAAAATATTAAAAGTGTCCTATGAATATATATGGGACCTGTTATGTTTGGACAAGTACGATATAATTGTGATACATAGGTTGATATTATTTTTTTTGTACTTAAATCATTAAAAAATGTGCTATGAAAACGGAACGTGTTAAGTTTAGACACGTACGGTATAATTGATACCTAGACGACTATATTTAACGGATTTAATATAACTCAGTAAGTGTAAAGTTTTCGAAACGTCATCATGAAAAAATAATATTATTATTTCATGTTGACGTTCCGAAACCTTTACAGTTCCTATAGGTAATCGTAGGCGAATGAGCTGACGATAGCCTAACACTAGTGTATTTAGGTAAGTAAGTACATTATGCAAACTAATAATTACAAATTTACCAAACTACCTACTTATTCAAAGTGCCTAGGTACTAGTTTTAGTACGCAGATAAAGTCGCGGGCAGAAATTAGATTATAATTTTTACCAACAAAAATAAGTATGTTCTGAAACACAATAGTACATTACGCACCTAGGCTGGTAAAATAAAAAATGTCTCAGATCACATGTAATTGTCGTCCGAGGCGAAGCCGAGGTTGACAAAAATGTGATCTGAGGCTTTTTTATTTACTGGCCGAGGTCAGTATACTATTTTTCTGTTCGACGAAGCCAGAAAGCGGAAATTTCATTAAGCGCAGCGGCCAGAAAGTTGGCGCTTTCCGGCCGGAGGACAGAAAAATACATTTTTTATCGCTACAAAAAATATCCGGTTATAGGATAAAGATAATTAAATCTGTCTTAACTTAAAATCTGAAACCCTTAGGCGTAGTTAGTTCAAAAATACCTCAATGGTAACTTATAACGTTGATGTAACGCTAAGTGACAAGCGCGTGACATGCGCGTGACTAGCGGACGGAGTGACACGCGGCCAGTCGAGCGTGACACTACTGCTGCGGTTACTAGTGCTTCTCGAATGGTCGTCGAGTGAGTAACAGTTACAGGTGAGATGTCAAGTGAAAACATTTTGGTAAAAAGCTTTTTAAACCTTCAGAATAGTAAAATAAACTGATTAAATAAGATAATTAAATTAACAACTACCTACTTAATTAAGCTAATTATTAATAGCTTAACAACTAGAATGAAATAACTACCTAGGTAAAATTTTAATTATTAAATGGTCAGTAGAAAGGTCCATATAGAAACGCTATAATTTTTTTCTTTGTTTTAATAGATATTACTTACAGTAAGTGACAGTTTCAATAAGGACCTAGTTTAGGAACAGTATTCTTAAATATATCTTAAAATCAATCAGAACCGCTTCGGCTTCACACGGGTGCTTATAAAGCTTCCTCTTGAATCACTATCTATTAAAAAAAAACTGCTTTAAAATCTGTTGCGTAGTTTAACAGATTAGCATATTATGAAAGCGACTTTGTTTTCTATCTATACTAATACTAATATTATTATAAAGAGGAAAGGTTTATTCGTTTGTTTGGATTGAATAGGCTCCAGAATGGCTGGGCCGATTTGAAAAATTCTTTCACTTTTGGAACACATTATTCCCGAGTGAAATAGGCATAAAAAAGGGATCCTGGCGAAGCCGGGGCGGAACGCTAGTATACTATATAGTGATTATAAAAAGGTCGTTAGTAGTGGTCAGATTGTATGTCAATCTGTTGTCGAACAAAACGGCGATACGCGACGCGGCGCGGGCGCATGTCATGAAGCAATGGCCGCTCACAACTTGTTGCTCTTGCATTTTGACAAATGTCATAATCCCTAAGTAGGTTAGTTGTGTAATTTTGAAAGATTTTTAAATGTGTAGTGGACTGAATGGGATTGGTAGGTAGATTAAAACTGCTAAAAAACAAATACCTATCGTCAGTTCATTTGGCTTTGAATATGGAATTGGAATGAAACAACTATTAACGGATTTAACTCGCGTATTTTTATTTTATTTTATTTGCTGACGTTTCGGATTCTTTACAGTTTCCATAATCGTAGCACGACTGAGCTGACAATAGTCTAACGCTAAAGTGATCACTTTAGCGTTAGACTATTGTCTGCTCAGTCGTTAATACGCGAGTTAAATCCGTTAATAGTTGTTTCATTCCAATGTGTAATAACCGCGAAGGCATCAGAAATTATTTTGAATATGGGAATTGTAAATTTTTCGAAACTTCAGAAAATTTTATAAGAAGCAAGCTATGACGCAAGGAAATAAATTTCACGAGTACTCGTTCGTAGTACGGTAGGCTATTACAAATATTAGGTACGGTGAGTTATGGTAAGATCGGACACGGTTAACACTGTACGATGTGAATTTACGCCTAATCTGGGAATTTTTTCCATCGTACGGTGTTAACCGTGTTCGGTCTTACCAGAAGTCACCCTACCTACTTAAGATAAGAAAGCTCTTAATACCTATTATTATCCTTAAAAATTTGTTTTATTCTATTTTCAGTAAGTACCTATATCGCACACCTAGATCTAAAGAGAGCTAACTCAAAAAAGGTACTTTTTCAGGAGAGGCGAGAAACTGATTATTTAGCTTGGCTGTCCATATGCACGCATGAGTTTTCTGTATAATTTATCCTTTTTATAATAAAGCTAGCATAATAATTTCTGATGCCTTCGCGGTTATTACACATTGGAATGAAACAACTATTAACGGATTTAACTCGCGTATTTTTATTTTATTTTATTAGCTGACGTTTCGGATTCTTTACAGTTTCCATAATCGTAGCACGACTGAAAAAGCGACTTCCGACTGAGTTTCTTGCGGCGTTTCTTCTCAGTTGATGGTCTTTCCGAAGCGCTAGTAACGCCCCCTATTAGGTTTTAATTGTAATGTATAATAATAAAATATTTTACGTAAAATGTAACATTAATATTTCATAATTTAGAACAGGGTAGTTTTTCAAAATTTGTAATTTAAATATAAGGTAGTTTGCATAACTGTATAATTCACTTTAGCGTTAGACTATTGTCAGCTCAGTCGTGCTACGATTATGGAAACTGTAAAGAATCCGAAACGTCAGCTAATAAAATAAAATAAAAATACGCGAGTTAAATCCGTTAATAGTTGTTTCATTCCAAAGCTAGCATAGTTATATTAGCTGAAATCTGTTTTAGTGTAGGTGGGTTTTGCTGAAATCCGATGGTGTGCATAACTCAAATCTTCGTGTTTTTGAGTTAGATCCCTTTAGATGTAGGTGTGCGATATATACAATGCCTTTTTTGCAATTACCCTTTGCGGTATTCCACCGCTCGGCAAATATACTTTCAATTTTGTTCGATAAGTCATTAGCCGGGTTAAATTTTTTTTATTAATTTTAGACAGAAGCAATTGATTAGTGGTACAATAGAAGGAAGTAGATAATATTATATAGCTTATATAAAGCAGCACAAAAAATATAGATATAATTAAATATGATCACGTAACATTTTTTTTACTTCATTTTCAATTACACAACGAACACCCACGCACAGAATGACAGCGATCTATTTTTAAAAACGTCACATCTCATTTGACAGTCGCTTCTGACGAAATAATCGGTCGGGCGGGTAGCTATCGAGTTTCATTGGTAACACGACGCCCGTAATTAAAAATTGCAAGTATTTTCAATAATAAATTTGTCACGCGATAATTATTATGTTACTAGATTTTTTTATTATTTTATAGACTTTTTATCAAGTAAACGCTTTTATAGTTCGAGAGCTGGCATTTATTTTTGGGTGGGTATTTGAGGCAAGCTAAAAACTTTGATTATAATGATATTTTTGTACTAAGACAAGAGTAGAAAAATTAAGACTCAGTGGGACTCGAACCCACGCCCTTGCCTTTACTAGCGGCAGCGTGCTGACCTTTACACAATGAGAACCCACTAATGAGTCGTCAAATTTCTCTACTCCTTCAATTAAAGACTAATGGTATTGAACCAAAAATATCGATCGAATTTCGATTGATAGATCGTATTTAATATTAAGCTGAAAACTTGTCATGTAGCTCTAATATTATACGCACGGAACTGCAGACCTGGCTGACGATAGTCGGGATTCTAACATTGTTACGCGTGCAGAAATATTTTTGCAAAAAACATAAAAAAATATATTTGGGGCAATTTGAAAAAAATTTAGTAGTGTAATATTTGGAACTGAGAAATAAGATTATCGTAAAGACATCATTTTGGATAGTTTTTTTTTTTAAAGTAAAAATAATAAGGGCTTGATTTAGCCCCTTTACTTACCAGCCATGTCTACATAAGAAGTTTTCAGTTAGCCTAAATAAGATTTGCAGTGAAGGCCCATTAGCTGGCCAACTGCGCTTCAGTATTCAGTTCGAAAAACCTAAATAAGTACCCAAAAATTGGTGCCAGCTCTTGAACTATAAAATAATATCTGTCTTTTTTATGTTTTTTGAAGTATTTTATTAGTACCTATATATTTTGTTTTGGAATAAAACTATATTAACGTATTTAACACGCGTATTTTAATTTGTTTTATAATATTTTGGTTTAATCAAAACTGTCAAATATAAAACGAAATACAAATAAAAATATCCTTGGACAATTCACAATAATTGATATAAGACAAAAAGACGGCTAGACAGATAGACAGACATTCAGAGTTTTATAGTGGATAAAATTATGTAAGGAATATTCCTTATACATATGCACAATATGCAGATCTATACTAATATTATAAAGCTGAAGAGTTTGTTTGTTTGTTTGTTTGAACGCGCTAATCTCAGGAACTACTGGTTCGAATTCAATATAATTATAACATCACGCTGCGACTAATAGGAGCGAAAAAACAGTGGAAAATGTGTAAAAAACGGAGAAAATATGAAGCCTTATGAAGAAGTGACAGAAAACTTTGACAGATCTTTGACGAAACAATCGGACGGGCAGGACGACGTCTGCCGGGGCCGCTAGTTCCTGATACAACTAAAAATTTTAATTTCTTATATCACCCCCATATTGTATACTTACCTTAATACCCACCTGATGAAAAAAATAATAGCCTTTACAATATCACTGTCCCTGTTTCTCACACTCTAATCGTGAATAGACAGACAAGGACAGCATTATTGTCTATATTTAGTTCCCGGAATCGATTCCCAGCTCTTCCTTGAAATTCTCAAAGGATTATTATTGCAAGTCCTGTCCAAAGGTCGGATTATATTCTGTGACGTAATCTCTTCTTGCAGGTGAAGATGCATAGACAACTGAAATATAAACCATAGACAATGTACTTAGATATAGTTGTGCATAGATAGTTGAAGAGTCATAGAGTATCAAAATAATTTAAGCGTTTAGGTTGGCAACAATGGAAAACTGTTCGACTTCATTGCATGAATTTTTTTATCATTACGCATACAAAAATATATATTTTTTTTTTAATTTCCTGACCGTGCAGACCTTTGGACTTATACCACGAATAATTAATAGAATTTAACAGCAGAGACTGTAGGTACCTACGGAAACAGCATTTTGAGCGAAATTTGTTACCTTTTGCAGTAATTAAACTCGTGATTAAACACTACCTACAATTATTATATGCTATATCGTCGACCGTAGGTTCAATAACGGTAAGGGACAAAATACGGTTTTTCAGGAGAGGCCGACAAAGTTTTTTTTCGGACTCAATCGCTTGTAACTTTTTTTGTAATTATCCTTTTTTGGATCTGATTTCACAAAAAACCTTATATTGTAGTGCTCTATCAGTCCTTGTAACGTTTATTTCAATATTCCAGCTATTTTAGAAAATAGATGTCCCTTACACTAGCGTTTTTCGAAAATTACGTCCCTTATATTGCAAGTATTTCGTAGTCACGCCCCTTACATTAAATTGACTTCTAAGTTAAAATCAAAATATTTATTACAAATAGTGTAAAAGACGTGTTAAAAATAAAAATTAAAGATAAAATACTGTAAGACAGTTGTTGCAAAAGAAATTAATAGAAAATTTTATCGTAAGGCTAATTTTAAATCGCAAACAGGTTTTAAAAAAAATTAAGGGACATGAAAATGTATAGAAAGTGCATGGTGAGTGTTTTTATATTATTATGCAATATTAAAATATACCAATATTTCTTTGCTGAAAGGAAAATTAACTAAATCATAACAATTTTACGTATAAAGCTATTATGAAAGTGCGTAAAATAAACACAGGACAGGATTTTATATAGGTACTGCCTTGTAGATTTTAGCTGCGACATTGAGAAGCACCTAGATTCTGTACCTAATAACAACAGTCCAAGACTTGACTGTTATTGGTTATTTGTAGAAGATGCTTCAATCACAACTTTTGTTCTTGGAGGTTTACTCCTCAGTTAGATCTACTAGTTATGGCTCTGGAGAACTCCATTAAAATAAAGCTATTGAATTAATCGAACCAGTCTAATTTTACAAACTAGATGCCATCACACGAATAGACCGTTTTGTTCAAAATCAAAGAATATTCAGTGATGTTTATTACGATTGTAAAGAAACATCACTGAATATTAATGCAAAAGTAGACAACGATAAGCGGTATGTCGATTTTAATGTTTTTAGGCATATATTATAATTAATAATCACGAATTGATTGAATGAAAGACTTAAGAAAACATAATACCGGAAAAGTTACAATTTCCAATAACGATGAATTATCTTGTGATGGTGGTTAAAAATCTTTGAGACAATACAAAAGAAAATAAGACGATTAAAATTAGATTCAAACCTTAATCCTGTAAAGAAAGCAGTAGGTTTTACTGTTGTTTTTGATAATTCTGGTCGTATTTTTTTATGTATTATAATACTTATGGTATTAATAAATATTATTACTTGCATGAATTCGAATGAATATAAACAAAAGAGTACCTGCAAGCTGGAAAGAATTATCCTAAAGCATCCTAAACATTACTCCTTCTTCTTTACTCTAATTTTGCATTTTGCAGCATATTATCTTATATAAGCACATGCCTGTATCTTGTATTATGAAGTTAAAAAACTTGTAAAATGAAGATAATATTTATATCGCACCTTTATTAGAAAAGTGTGTCATCTTGAAATATTTTGTTACTCCATTTTAGACTCTATGTCTTAGTTATTTAAATTTGAATTCATGTGGTGACACATCCCGAGTTGTTATGATAAAATTAGTGTAACGGTAACATCTCCTTCGGTACGCTAATGTAAATTAAGGTAAGGGACAAATATTTTAAAACTTGTGCAATATTTTTAAGGTATGGGTGATATTTTTTATTTTCTCTTTATGAAAAACAATGTACATGTAATTAATAGAATGCGAAGACCCTTACCTTATTTAATTTGAGTTCACAGCGGTAATTACACTATTCCAAGATGCTATTGTTCAAAAATTATCAGATACATTATTGGCCGAGGGATAATTTGACTTGTGACCCCTAAAAATCACTATGGTAAGGAACATTTTTTTTGAGCTAGAATTTTTTCGAATACACCATTCGAAAGAGCGCAAAATTCTGAACAAAACTGTATACTTAACTCATTTTCGGCATTTTGTCCCTTACCATAATTGAACCTACGGTCGACGATATAGTTGCTAATTACATTGAAAAGTGAGTTTAATCAATTTAATAGTCAATTCATAATCTCCATTCAATGCCAAGAGGAAATTGTGGTAACCCTAAGCGTCACGCACACATCGATGCTTGTATCACACGTCTTGCGTATGTAGTAGTAACATAGGTACGACTTTTTCTTTCAGTAAATACTTACTGCTAAGATACTGTGGATCTCGATACTGTTTTTTAATGCCAGTTAAAGCTATTAATAATACGAATCGCCCAATAACCGGGAAGTTATTAAGAAATAGGTCAAATGGGTAGTTTCTTTAGACGTAATAAATGAGGAATGGGCGGGGCGTTTCCGATGGCACTCAAACTAGGGTTGGCAACTGATGTAATATAACGATATCTATACTAATATTATAAAGAGGAACGGTTTGTTTGTTTGTTTGGATTGAATAGGCTCCAAAATGATTGGACCGCTTTGAAAAATTCTTACACTGTTGGGAAGCTACACTATTCCCCAGTGACATAGGCTCAAAAAAGAGATCCGTGCGAAGCCGGGGCGGACAGCTAGTGTAATATAAAGATATTAATTAGAATTTAGACAGAAAAATCGATCGGTCGATGGGATCAGTACCCTATCTAATTCAAAAGCTATCTTAATATTGTATCCGCTTCAAAAACTTGACGTTTTTAAAATCACTTTATAGTAATAATTTCTGATGCCTTCGCGGTTATTACACACTGGAATGAAACAACTATTAACGGATTTCACTCGCGTATCTTATTTTAGTATATTTGCTGACGTTTCTGATTCTTTACAGTTTCCATGATCGTAGCACGACTATCAAGTGTTCAAGTGTGTATTACACCCGTTTCGGAGAAGTTTGGCAACAAACTCCGCGACACGAGAAATTTATATCTATATAATAATATATAAAAATCAATTGCTGTTCGTTAGTCTCGCTAAAACTCGAGAACGGCTGAACCGATTTGGCTGATTTTAGTTTTAAAAAGTTTGTAGAACTCCAGGGAAGGTTTAAAAGGTGAGAAAACTTGGAAAACTTGGAAAAAAAAACGGTGTACGCGGTACGAAGTTCGCTGGGTCAGCTAGTATTAGATATAAATGATATAATATAGAGATATATTACTTTGTCACAACCATGTCTTGATATTGTGCGTTTGCATTTTATCTGTAAGAGTTCGGTTGAAATCCCCTGGCAGCCGGCCTGCCCCCGATACCGCTATTCGTCCGCTAATGTTGCAACCACCAATATTATCTACATTAACTACAGCGATAAACTATTTTATAGCTTTAGAATTGCCCGCCCAAGTGTGAATTGGAAAAAAGTGCTTTTTAGTGTACCGTATCCAAAGGGGAAAAAGGACCTTATTACTGAGACTCTACTGTCTGTCTGTCAACAGGCTGTATCTTATGAACCGTGTACCGTGCTATAGCAATAAATGCTATGAAATAGAATATACTATTATTATATTATCCTTACTAATATTATAAATGCGAAAGTAACTCTGTCTGTCTGTCTGTTACGCTTTCACGCTAAAACTACTGGACCGATTTTAATGAAATTTGGTACAAAGAAAGTCTGGAGCCTGAGAAAGGACATAGGCTACTTTTTAACCGACTGCAAAAAAGGAGTTCCACGCGGACGAAGTCGCGGGCAGAAGCTAGTTTTAAATAAAGATTTAATAAACATACACTGTCAGATTGGAATTAAGCTTTTTAAAGAAAACATTAGACCGTCTACAAAAAATAAGCCAGGTTTTTGCTTAAAAGTATATCGGCATTTAGCTAAATAAAGTACTAGCTGAGGTTCTAGACTATAATATTAGTTTTGATATAAAATGGAAAGTGTTTTTATTGAATATCAATTTTAAATATAAAAAAAATCTAATCTTTTATAATTCAACCCTGGAGGATGAAATATTTTAAGATACTGGGTATAAATTTCATCGTTTACAGATATTTATATTTTTTCAAGGCAAATAAACTGCCAATAGGTATACGTATTAGCAAAGTGACTGATGTTTTTTTAGGGCAAATAATTTCACTAACGTAAATATTTACAAGAAGTCTGTATTTAAGATATGTACAAACTTACCAAGTTTAATGAAAAATCATGAAAAATGGTACATAAATAAAAAAATATCTTGGCTCGTAAGCACAGTTTATTTAAGGGACCTAGTCTATTAAAAAATATAATTAACTAGCTGTCCGCCCCGGCTTCGCATGGATCATCTTTTTTTATAGCCTATGTCATTCGGGAATAGTGTAGCTTCCCAACAGTGAAAGAATTTTTGAAATCGGTCCAGCCGTTCCGGAGCCTATTCAATCCAAACAAACAAACAAACCTCTCCTCTTTATAATATTACTATAGATAAGCAAAGCAAAGTCTATTAAAAATATAATTAATAAGCGTACTATGATTATTATAGATTAGAGATAACGGCAAAGTCAAATCCACGTTAAAATCCAAAAAGAACAATTTTTTTTATATCTATCAAAAATCCTTTTACATATTAGGTAGGTATGTATATCTATTCTTACCAATCGATTCTCTACAGCGTTCTTATGAGTAAATATATTATATACATATATTTTGCTCTTGTATTTTATGTCGATGTTATAAATACCTCCTTGCCAACAGTATCAAGTGTGCCAACGTAATTATCGAAATTTCTGGAACTTAACGTGACAAGTCAGCGAGAAAATCACGTCTACCAACATGTCACGCGAACGGTGAGGAAAGGATTGTAAGACTTAAGCGGGTGGCGGTTGGCAGCCATGTTTTTAATATGAAATTGGAATTTGGATGTTTATGGTACGGACTGTCAGTTCATTTGACTGTTGAGATTGGCTGACAGTTAAGTATTAATTGTGTTAAATATATTTCATTTTTTCGTAAGTTATATTATGACTATGTTTGTACTAAGACAAGAATAAAATAATAAATAATATAATATCTTTGGACAATTCACACCAATTGATCTAGTCCCAAACTAAGCAAAGCTTGTACTATGGGTACTAGACAACGGATAAACATACATAAATACATATAAGACATCCAAGACTCAGGTACAGATGCCAGTGTTCATCACACTGACATCTGAGACATTTTTTATTTTACTGGCCTCGGTGCGTAATGTACTATTTCGTAAGTTATATTATGGCTATATTTGTACTTAGACAAGTATAGAAAAAATCTAGACCCCAATAGGGTACTCATGTCTTCGTACAAATATAATTAAAGTACCTATTGTTAAATTAGTGGTATTAAACCATAGTTTGGTACCTACATATATCTATTGAATTTGGAATGATACATTTTAGTAGGTAAAAATATTATTATTTTGGCTATCTAGGTACTTACCTATTTTTCTTTACTACTGTAGTTAGTTATTTAATTTAATTCAAGATTGGAATAAAACAACTATTATATACAGCGTTATATATATATATATATAAACATACACAACTGTATAAACAGCGTTAAGCCGAGCGCGCACCAAGATTTTTTGTCGCGCGATAATTTTATCGCAGAAATGAAACGTATGGGTTTCTATAAATCGTGGTGCGCGCTAGGCCATAGATACCCATACGTTGCATTTCTGCGATAAAATTATCGCGCGACAAAAAATCGTGGTGCGCGCTTGGCCTTAGACTATTGTCAGCTCAGTCGTGCCACGATTTTAGCGTGAAAGCGTAACAGACAGACAGAGTTACTTTCGCATTTATAATATAAAATAAAAATACGCGAGTTAAAGCCGTTAATAGTTGTTTCATTCCAATATATTTTTTAATTATTTACCACAGTGTTTTTTCTCAGTTATTCTCTAGAAATCGCCACAGTCGTTATATTAAGCCACCGCTCAAACCGTCAGGTGCTCATCAGCTCGTCTGTCTGTCACCCGATCCGGGAACCGAACCCGCACCGCCGCGCAAATTGGGACTAACCTGCCTGATATTGGACTTTCAATACCTGATGATGTTTATCAAGAAATCGGCTCCGCAGTTGACGCTTTTCATCAATACATGTCGCACCCCTAGATCTAAAGGGAGCTAACTCAAAAAAAGTAACTTTTTCGGGAGAGGCGAAATTGTTGTAAGGAATCGCATCCTTTTTTTAGCGTGTGTTTAATTAAAATCTTCAGATTTTTGAGTTAGCTCCCTTTAGATCTAGGTGTGCGATGTGTGTTTTATTTATAGTATAGCAACTGATATCATTAATATTATTATTATTAGATACCCTTAATTGATTTTAAGTGTCTGGATGTGTGTTTTAAAATGATACCTACACAATGACTGTTAATAATTAGGCAATACCTTGTTAAAATTTCATACTATACTGTAATAACTGTAATAATAGTAAAATTCTATATAACACTAGCGGTCCGCCGCGGCTTCGCCCGGATCCCAATTTTTTTTAAATATAATATAGCTTATGTCACTCGGGAATAGTGTGGCTTCCCAACAGTTTTTGAAATCGGTCCTGTCGTTTTGGAGCCTATTCGATCCAAACAAACAAACCTTGCCTCTTTATAATACTCGTATTAGTATAGGTAAGGTATTTTTGTCTAGATTTATAGCATGTAGGTATCTTGACACATACTAACATTTCATTAAAATTGATGAGACATTGACGTGAAAGAGTAGGTACGTCATTCACAAAGTCCTAGTTTATATGATATTAATATTAATACATAATAAAGTAAGTAGGTGAAATTAGGCGGTTCTTTTTAATGTGACCTAAATAAATACCAATATATTTTTACCCCAAATATCTTTATGTAGGTCGTTATAAAAGTCAAACAAATATGATCAAAAAGGCTTTGAAACCCAAAATTAAAACTCAAACGTTAATTGCCTATTAAATACCTGTCAAGAAAACATTAAGAGTTTAATCAGATCTCTATAATTATCTATTCTTTGATCTTCGTTAAATGTCATTTTATTACAAGTACGTTAAAATTGTCTGGTCCCTGCAGGTTAATGAACCGGGGGAGGTTTAGGTATCACCCCGTAGCTGTAGATTACGAGGGGAAGATGTTCCACTATGGTATAAAACGTCTGTGAAAAGAACTTTTTTTATAGGTGTTCCTATTTTTATCTTTTTGATTTTTTAGGATTAGGGTGAATATTTGAGTTCGTACATATTACGCGGCAAACACTAAAGAACTATTGAGACGTGGAGAAATCTGAGTAAGATTATTTTTTATATAGCAAATAGAGCTAGTTCTATGTTTAGAAGTTTATGACATATTTATTTTTTTAATAGAAATATTTTTTATAAATTAAAATATTAGCCAAATCTCATTACCCGTCATGTCCCAAATCCCAATTTTGATCAATGAATGATCAAAATGATTCAATTATATGTCGAAGATTGTATTTTTAAGTAGTTATTTCTATAGAATAGAACTTTGTTTAGATATCATAAAAATTATACATCTTAAAGATCACTTTAAAATAGTATGTCATCGCTTTGAAAAATGTCCATGCAGGTACCATTCATTACCATTGGTGAGAATGAACTAAGCCATAATCAAATATTCGCGCCATATTATTGGTCAAACTATCGACTCGGCAATCGATCTTAGTTGTCGCTAGCGAGCCAAACTAGTCGCACGCGTGTGAAACGATTTCCCGCCAAAATATAACGATCTCTTCGTACTGTTATACGGTTTGTCAACATTTTTATCTCCTCACCATTTGAAGATTAATTGGCAAGTTCGTTAATGCCTTATTAAAGCCGAATGTACCAAAAGACGTGTCTATGGTATGTGTTTATATTAATATGTCAAATATAATTTTAAGTCTATTTAATAATGCACAATGGTCAAAATTCGTAAAAATCTCATTCCCGTTTTTGAAATTACCGTTTATTTCCGTTTTATTTTACAAACGGTAGTGAGATATTTCAAATGGTAATGTGTATTAATAGAGTATTTTATTTTTTTCTTTTAAAACTTTGATAATTATAATTAGGTAGGTATTAAAAACTAATATTTAGAGACTCATTTTCTTTAAATCATAATTATATTGTCATATAAAAAATATTTTATTATCATTACCATTTACGGTCACATTACCATTTCCATGCAAATCTCACTACCATAAGTATTATTTCTCCTTACCGTTCGCATATTTCATACATTCTGATTACCATTCCTGATACGGTAATGAGTACTCATTACAGTTCGTTAAAAAGAAATAAAAACTGAAATATGTATTTATTTATTGGTTATATTTACGTCCCTTTATTTTTTTTTTCATATTTATATATTAAACCTTAGGTTAAAAATATAAAATACGCAATTTGAAACGATATTTAGATTTTTTTTTCAAATGCCCAATATGTACGAACTCAAATATTCACCCATTACTGTCCACGACCTTAATGTATATTATTACCAAATTTACAACAATTATTAAATATTGGAATCAAACAGATATAATACTGTGTTAATTTTTCGAATAAGTAAGTAGGTACTTTATTGGATTATAGTTTGATGTTCTTTTGTTATTATTTAAATTGTATTTTATAATTGGGTACATTTTAATATAAAAATTATTTAAGAATAAAAACTAAGTTTAAAGTCGGTTTAAACTTATTCTTGTCGGATTTTGCTGAAGTTTTTTTTATTTAAGATTTTCACATTGGCAAATATGAAATATGGATCCTGAATGACTCTTTTATTTATTTAACTTAATTTAGACCTATTTTCGCACAACGAAAATATTACCTTGGACTTTTGAAAATAAAAAAAAAATCGGCAATTACAAATTTAAATTATGATGGTTCATTTCTGATGCCTATGCTGCGAATACACATTGGAATATAAATATATAACAGTCCAATATATATGTAGCAGTTATTTTTGCGACATCAAAAATCACGTTTTTTCAGCTACTGAATATTTTGTGCTACTCTATGTCTACCAAACGAGACGGGAAAGCGTTATTTATAAACGATATCGACCTGCGCTGATTTACCGCTTCTCTGTGACTCCTGCCCTGCCTGACAGACTTACTAACAGAGAACTCTGACAGGAACCGTGGTAGATTAGTTATATGTGACTAACATAATGTGATAAACATAATTTATGACGATAGTCTCACACTAAATTCGTTATAGTAGTTTCATTCCATTGTGTAATAGTCGAGAAGGCATTTGAAATTATTATGTGCAATTTGAAAAAGTTATGAAATTATTACGTATGTAGAGTATAAGCTCTATATAGGAATAATTGATGCTGTAACGGCGCCCAAAGAAAAATAAAGTGGTATCGAGAACGCTGTAAGTTGGTACCTACTGTAGAGGTTGCTTTCCAGTGAGGATACTGGCCGCATAAGAAGTTTAACATTATAATTTCCGATGCCTTCGCAGTTATTACACACTAGCTTCTGCCCGCGACTTCGTCCGCGAGGAACTCCTCCTTTTTGCAGTCGGTTAAAAAGTAGCCTATGTCCTTTCTCAGGCTCCAGAATTTCTTTGTACCAAATTTCATTTTAAATGGTCCAGTAGTTAAGGCGTGAAAGCGTAACAGATAGACAGACAGAGTTACTTTCGCATTTATAATATTAGTAAGGATTGGAATGAAACAACTATTAACGGATTTAACTCCCGTATTTTTTTTTATTTTATTTGCTGACGTTTCGGATTCTTTACAGTTTCCATGTTCCCTGACAATAGTCTAACGCTAAAGAAACTGTAAAGAATCCGAAACGGCAGCAAAAAAAAATCAAATAAAATCCGTTAATAGTTGTTTCATTCCAAAGTTTAACATTATTATTCCATTTAAAAAAAAATAGGTTTTGTCATGAAACAAGGAATTATAATGCGGGACGATAGTTGATATATTTAGCTCTAAGTGATTTATATTGATGGCCACTTTATATAGGGTGGCCGTTTGGTGCGTTCCCCATTCGTCCAGTGGAGCAGTGACGGAACCTGGGCCAACTGCATATCAAAAGTATAAAACAAAGTCGCTTTTTCTGTCCCTATATCCCTAATCCCTATGTACGCTTAAATATTTTAAACTACGCAACGGATTTTGATGCGGTTTTTTTAATAGATAGAGTGATTCAAGGGGAAGGTTTATAGCACCCGTGTGAAGCCGGGGCGGGTCGCTAGTGTCAAAAAAAAATGCCTTCTTATAGTACTAATTTTGCTCGAAACTAAGCGGATAAGTCTGCACGCCTAGATCACACAATGTCTAGAATGAAAGGGTCCCAATACAAAGGACCGTCTAGTTTAAAGTTTATGATTTATTAAGTTGTAATTAACGTCTCGGCATTTTCAAGTAAAAGTACAAAAGTTAGTTTCCACGAGACGCAAGTTTCGAGCTTCCTTCAGGAAATTGAGTTAACAAGTTCTGAGGAATACTGCTTTTGGTTTGAATCCCGTTTGGTTCAGTTTCTTTTCGCTTTTGAAAATTGAAGATGGTTGATATGAGAACAGTAACTATAATATGAATGAAAGCACTGTTAATCGATAAAATGTACAACATACATAATTATATTAAGAGAGAAAGAATAAAATATTAAAAATACACATCAATATAAAAGAAAGATAATCTATACTAATATTATAAAGCTGAAGAGTTTGTTTGTTTGTTTGAACGCGCTAATCTCAGGAACTACTGGTTCGAATTCAAAAATTCTTTTTTTGTTGGGTAGACCATTTATCGAGGAAGGCTATAGGCTATTATAACATCACGCTGCGACCAATAGGAGCGAAGAAACATTGGAAAATGTGTAAAAAACGGGGAAAATATAAAGCCTTATGAAGAAGTGACAGAAGACTTTGACAGATCTTTGACGAAACAATCGGACGGGCAGGACGACGTCTGCCGGGGCTGATAGTTATAAATAAGTATAAAGGTGGCAAACAAAGAGTTCGCGATAGTTGTCATGAACTGATGGTACTGAATAAGCTGTCGTAGGTATAATGGATTAAAATTAATTTTTGGTATCTAAAGAAAATTAAAAGTAACTAAACTAGATAATTAGGCAGGTAGGTATGTAGGTAAAAATTTACCTTAATACTTAAATAAAAAAAAACAGTAAATTAATGTTATTTTAATACGATTTGCCAACCGAAAATTAGATCGATATAGGTTAATACCAAGTCATCGATAGATATTAACTGTTATAAATAAAACACACTTTTTTATTATTTATATTTACCAAACGAATTATTTCCTTATTGAAAGTAAACCTTTTCAGAGGTATCCGTTACTTGCAGGTTTCAATCTGATAACCGCTGATGGAAAATAGTTTTGTGCAAACATACATTTACAAATAAATATAATATGTACCTACCTACATTCTAGTATAGATTTATAAATACATTATAGGCAAAATATGGATCTTTTTGTTATCACATATGACTGATTTATATACGTATGCATTATTTCTTAATCTTAGGCAATGTAGCCTCGTTTCTAAATGTTAATAAATAAATAAAAGTAAAATATATTACTAAGATTTAAGCAGTTTAGGTAGGTATCTTATACTAATATAATAAAGAGGAAAAGTTTGTTTGTTTGGATTAAATAGGCTTAACGACTGGACCGATTTGAAAAATTCTTTCACTCTTGGAAAGCTACACTATTTCCGAGTGACATAGGCTATAAAAAAAGGGATCCGGGCAAAGCCGGGCCGGGGCGCTAGTAGGTATATATTCAGGCTCTACATATTTCGCGCTGTGTTCATTATAAATGCAAAAAGTATGTTCTTTTACACTTAAACTAACTAATTGTAATGAATTTCGATATACTTAGAGATAAATGGTGCCTTGGAAAAGAACAGGCTGCGTTTATTCCAATTTGATGGGATAATTGAATTCCATACGAATGAAACCGCGGAACGCAACTAGTTCACGAGTACCTACATTAAGTCACGGTAAGTATGTAAGTAGATACCTACTATAAAATGTAAATTAGATCTATTACAAATTACATCTTTTTCAAAGAATCTAATGACCTGAATGACAGACTAGGATAATTTAAAAAAAAGCTCGCTTAAAAATAGGGTTGGCAATTTTTATTCTTGTAAGTATTTTTGTTTGCAACACTGACTACGAAACCGGAGGTGGCGGGTTCGAATCCCGCTAGGGGCAGATATCAGTGTGATGAGCACTGGCATCTGTACCCGAGTCTTGGATGTCTTATATCTTCATCACTGACGTGTTACGTGTGCTCAGTAATAAAATAAATAATTTAATTAATACCGAACTAAGTATTATTTAACGACACCAGCGCAATACAAGATCTCTTCAATTTTATGCCCTGGATGTATAGACTAAAGCAGCCCTTTTTCAGATCATCATCGTATTTTTTACTACTATTAGGTAATATCTGAACGATGTAATAAAACCACCACACACCTAATATACCACTGTTTATAATATATTTTGATTTATTACATTGTTTTTGGATTAGATAACTAAATTTTAATGGATAATTATTTGCTATACATATGTGTTAAATCCGTTATAGTTGTTATATTCCAATTACCAAATAATATTGGAATTATTTTTTACGAAAGATACATAATTGTTATGCTATAGTTCAAATTGTGTTTTTTTTACTAATTATTACACGGATATTTTTATTGCTTAAGTATTTAAGTTATTACTTACCTACAAATTTTCGGTGTATTTATTGAAATACTATGGATATCTATGCTATCGATTATTTAATTGTCTTATAGAAAATATAATTAACTTAGGAACTTTGGCAACCCTAATGCATAATTTGATCTTGCTTCAAATATTACTGAACAAATCGACCAATAGCTGGCCGTTACGTATTCAAAATGGCGGCACATCGTCGGCCATTTTAAAACGTTTTGTTTTTAAATTTTTCATCGTTGTCTATGCTCCTTTTCCGAAGAATTTTATAAAAGCTTATAGTGCATTTTGATGTAATGGAAAGAAAATGAGTTACGTAGGTACGTAGTAGAAATACATTTTTCGTTTTTGATCTTTTATCTTCGACTAACTGTACCCCTTGTAAAATTTGCTATTCTAATATTTTATAGGTACTATTCTGTAGCTAAAAGTATTTCTTCACGCCACTGTTTTTATAACTAATGTAAGTACTTTTTCTCTATCATAGATTAAAGCTTACAATACCGACTTACTTACCTCAGAAATGTCAATTTTTTGAATAGTATATCCAATGATAAAATACCGATATTATATTAAACACGAAATATACAATTATAATAATTATAACTCCCGTACGCTTTATGTTCGGAAAGAGCAAGTCTTTCATAATATATGCGATTCATAGAACATTCGACATTTCACATAGCAAAAGCCGTTTACACCTCACGATTATTTGCAGACTGTTTTTGACAAGTAGACCGTGTCACAAAAATGTCAAAAGTGACAGCTGTCTATGACTTGACAGTTCTATGACATATGTTGAAACAGGTATCTGTCTATTTATAATTAAGTATTAAAATAAATGCCGACTGAAAAAACAAAATAATTTCACAGTTATTACACAATGTAGGATTTGTAGGTCACTACAGGTACATGCTGAAGTTATGAAAACTGTACGGTTTCCATATTCGAACTGAATATTATTATGGTAACCGAAAAGTGAACTAATGATACTGTGATTCTGTTACGAATATGGGAAATTTAAAGAAATCTCGAAACGTCATAATAAAAATAATAAAAACGCGTTAAATCCCTTACAATATCTGATAGGCATAATATTATGATGACTTGTAAATTGAAATAAACCGAATAAAACAACTATAACGGATTTAACTCGCATTATTTGCTGACGTTTCGAAAACTTTAATTCCCATATTCGTACCCGACTGCATTGACGATAGTCTAACACTATAAACTGATTTAAAATTATCGTTAATTTGTAACACGCTGACGTTAGTCTTATACCTACCAACTAACCAGAAACTGATTTTACATTATTATTGTTTTTAACACAAGACGATAATCAAAATCGTTAAGCTCCCGTATCGTACTAGTGAAGGGACGTATCCATCATATTATTCGATTCTGTTTGACTCGGCAATCTGGGCGATTCCTCGTGAATTGTTTACGGCGATCGATTCATCGACCACTCCAGGAACTGAAGTTTTGACGTTAAATTATAGGCCAGTGTTTCTCGGCACTTTACTATTAAAAAATAATAACATTAGGTGTCTGTATACCTAGTATATTCTTTGATATGTTGTTTGAAGAGGTCACTTTTATGTTATACGGTATGGTCCAATAACCGCATAATATGGGATGAAGTAGTGCTAGTAGTTACATGTATACATACCTTAATGTTGCACATGTCTGTATCCTAGACATGGTGCCAACGTTCAACGTTAACATTAAACGAAACGACCAAAATGTATGGGATTTGACATCCGCGAACGTTTGTGACGTACGTGACAGTCGTTCGCGGATGTCAAATCCCATACATTTTGGTCGTTTCGTTTAACGTTAACGTTGAACGTTGGGCACTTGTCTAGACTCCTTTGTATAGGCCCCCTGGTCCGTATTTCTTTATTCTAAGTATTTTATGAGGTCTTAATTCCCTCTATATTTTATATCTAAGACATCGCCTCGCCCCGCCCGCGCCGCGTCGCCCCGCCCCCCGGTTATTTACGATAAGCACTGAATTGAGAGTTTTTTTTAATCATCCGCCATTTTGTATTAGCATAACGACCTAGATTATGGTGGAGATGAGAAAGAAATTGCCTATTTAGGTACCTACTAGTTTCTTTTACTTAAACTTTTAAAACAACAAATTATTTATCTTGAATCCCTACTAATATTATAAATGCGAAAGTAACTCTGTCTGTCTGTATGTCTGTCTGTCTGTTACGCTTTCACGCTAAAACTACTGGACCAATTTAAATGAAATTTGGTACAAAGAAAGTATGGAGCCTGAGAGACATAATAGGCTACTTTTTAACCGACTGCATAAAAGGAGGAGTTCCACGCGGACGAAATCGCGGGCAGAAGCTAGTTATTTATAAAAGGTTACTTTCGCGATTGTGACACATTTGAATAAAACTTCAGTAACGGATTTAACTCTCGTGTATTTTTCTTATGCAAACGTTTTGAAATCTTTATATTTCTCATAATCGTTCACTCTGCTCACTGAGCAGACGATAGTGTAATAGTTTGCTACGAAATTAACATAGTTCACTTTTAAAGGAAACTAGCTTCTGCCCGTGACGTCGTCCGCGTGGAAATCCTCCTTTTTTGCAGTCGGTTAAAAAGTAGCCTATGTCCTTTCTCAGGCTCCAGACTTTCTTTGTACCAAATTTCATCTAAATCGGTCCAGTAGTTTTAATGTGAAAGCGTAACAGACAGACAGAGTTACTTTCGCATTTATAATATTATATAGTAGGGATGTAAAGTTTCCGAAACGATTTTCCTGCTAACGTTCCCATAATCTCAGCAGACAATAGTCTACCACAGAAGTTATTTCATATAACCTATAGTATTCCTCAATATTTGAACATTTAAAACTACCTACTACACTACCAGTACAAAAAAAAGTAGGCACTAAAACATAATGCAGTAGTAAGTAATTAATATATATTAACAACTATATATTAATTGTGCATATAATTAGTTGTTCTATTTGCAGATAGCCAGACGGACGATACTCCCGTAGTAACACTTATGGCAGACTGTCGGTACACACCGGGATGTTCCTGAAGATTTATCCGAGGATATCATGTGGTGGGTTTTTACAATGTCTGATTACTCAATAATTACTTTAACATTATTAACTACGATCTATCAATCGAAATTCGATTGATATTCTTGGTTCAATACCATTCGTTTTTTATAAAAAATATCATTATACTTTAACATTGTAATTTTTTTACAATTTTTAACAAGTTAAGTACCTAGTTATAGTAAAAATATTTCTGAACTTCAATAGTTAACTATTAATTCCAATCACTTAGGTATCTAGTTTATTTTATTTTAGCTGTCCGCCCCGGCTTCGCATGGATCATCTTTTTTTTATAGCCTATGTCACTCGGGAATAGTGTAGCTTCCCAACAGTGAAAGAATTTTTGAAATCAGTCCAGCCGTTCTGGAGCCTATTCAATCCAAACAAACAAACCTTTCCTCTTTATAATATTAGTATAGAAAACTTGACATATCTTTAGAATGATCTTCAGATATCCTTTACTTTTAACTCCAAGACTGGCCTAACAACAGATGCGTTGCCAAAAATGTGCATTGTGAGTTCACGCGCAATTTATGTTGTCTGTGCTCATTACAAACGATGGACACAGCGTAGGAAAGGGCAGCTGAATCAAATTAATAAAACATAAATGTGAATTCGGTTTAAAAAATATTTTAAGTTACCTGTTTATTCGGAAAGTTAAGTTGGTTATAAAGAATATGGAATACTTTAATTTACCTACGAGCAAAAAAAAAAGAAGTCATGAAATACAAAAAAAAGCTCAGATGACATACAAGTACTTACCTTCTTAATAAAAATCGAAAGGTAATACAAATAATGAAAATATGAATAAATGATAATAAAGTCAAATTAAATAGGTATAATTTGGACGGAGTAAACATTTTAATAAAAAGAAAAATTGAAAAAGGAAATTTAATTTTGAATTATAAATTAATTGAAAAGGCCTCAGCTGCCTTAAAAGGGCTCTTTTGTATACATAGCTAATTGGCCGTCTTTTAAATAACATAATTATTTTTGGGACGTAAATTAAATACATTTCTTAGGGCTCAATAGGTAAGTGAGGGAAATATTATGTAAACATGACCATTAGGTAAATAGGCACATAGGTAGATAGAGAATGTTTCTTGGAGCATTTGAGATGCTGTGATTATCGTCTCAGACTACAAAATTAGTATATGAATTAACTAGCTGTCCGCCCCGGCTTCGCACGAAACCCTTTTTTATGGCCTATGCCACTCGGGAATAGTGTAGCTTCCCAACAGTATTCAATCCAAGCAAACAAACAAATCGGTCCTATTTATTATCTATCTAAATCTATACTAATATTAGTAGGGATGTGAATTGGTTTTATTTGTATAAATTTTATATGTATATTTAGTAATTTTTGATACCTCCGCGGTTATTACACACTAGCTGTGCCCGCGACTTCGTCCTCGTGGAATAGTAATTCTTCATAAGGCTACATATTTTCCCCGTTTTTTACACAATTTTCCACTGTTTCTTCGCTCCTATTGGTCGCAGCGTGATGTTATATAGCCTAAAGCCTTCCTCAATAAATGGTCTATCCAACAAAAAAATAATTTTTGAATTCGAACCAGTAGTTCCTGAGATTAGCGCGTTCAAACAAACAAACAAACTCTTCAGCTTTATAATATTAGTATAGATTGGAATGAAACACCTATATTATTTTATCATCAAACGTGGTGGTGGAGGTGTGCGTCCACTGTGGGCTGAAAAACGGCTGCATAAGGGTGTTAGCTTATACAGCCTTTATACAGCTTATATAGAACTTGTTCGTTAATCCCGTATGGCGTAGTGAGTCACACCTCGCCTTTAATCCGGGATCGGGGTTCGACACGGCACCGCTTTCAACTGGATGCATTTTTTTTGTCATTTTGCAGCCATTGCATATATTGAAGAACCTAGTGGTTTGGTTACGTTTTGAAAGATACTAGTAGTCCTCCCAGGCTTCGCACGGATCATCGTTTTTTATAGCGTATGTCACTCGGGAATAGTGTAGCTTCCCAACAGTGAAAAAATTTTTCAAATCGGTCCAGTCGTTTAGGAGCCTATTCAATACAAACAAACAAACCTTTCCTCTTTATTATATTAGTATAGATACCTAATTGTTATAGAAGATTAACAAATATGAGATTGGAATATAAACCATAACGGATTTAACTCGCGTATTTGTTGACGATTCGAAAATAGCATTAGACTATCTTCACCTTAATCGTGCTACAAATATGGGAATTGTAAAGCTTTCGAAAACTTTAGCATTAGACTATCTTCAGCTTAGCCGTGCTAGGAATATGGGTATTGCAAAGGTTTCTCAACGTCAGTAAATAATATAAAATACGCAAGTTAAATCCATTATAGGTAGTTTCATTCCAATGTATAATAACCGCAAAGGTATCAGAAATTATTAACAACTAGCTTCTGCCCGCGACTTTGTCCGCGTGGAACTCCACCTTTTTTGCAGTCGGTTAAAAAGTAGCCTATATCCTTTCTCAGGCTCCAGACTTTTTTTGTACCAAATTCCATTTAAATCGGTCCAGTAGTTTTAGCGTGAAAACGTAACATACAGACAGATAGACAGAGTTACTTTCGCATTTATAATATTAGTAAGAATGTTATAAATAACAACACCAACACTCTCTAATTATTTCAAATAGTAAAAAAAAACTAAACCCGGCTTTTTCCACTAAATTTGCCAGTCAGGTAACAAATACAACAAACCGATTCCCAGTACGGAAGCAAACAAACAAAACAAAACAAAAACGTGTTGACATTATTCAAAATATTGTTATATTTGTACAAGAGTATCAGATACCTTCCCTTTCATTGTCGTATCTCATTTGAGGTAATCCCTTGCTTAATGCTTCCTTCGAGGTAATTTAGGTACTTTTCTTTTCAATTTTGGGTCCTTTACCTGCGAATAATAACAATATGCAAATATTAGTCAGTCAGTTACCAACAAATAAGTAGCGATTGAAATGATACTATAACGGATTAGTTAAACTATCGTCAGCTCAGTCGTGCTATGAATATGGTAAGTGCACATTGGAATGAAACTACCCATAACGGATTTAACTTGCGTATTTTATATTATTTGCTGACGTTTCGAAATCTCTACAATTCCCATATTCGTAGCATGACTAAGATGAAGATAGTCTGATGCTCCGTTATAGTGGTTTCATTCCAAGTTTTCGAAACGTCGACAAATAAAATTAAATACGCGAGGTAAATCAATGTGCACCTACCTAATAACATCGAAGACATCAGAAATAAACCTATTATTAATATTAAATAATTATAACTTTAAATATGATCAAAAAAATTGATTAGCTATGTATGTAAATAGCATAAAATTTTGCATTCGTTTCGTTTATTCGCTATTATCGATTGCAAATTCTCCTTTTCACACTATTAAGGGATGCACATACGTAGATTTGACCGATTTAGGCGGCCAAAAATATTTATGCTTCTTATCTTATTAAAATGGGGGTGTATATTAAAAATACAGCATATGTTTTTCAAAACTATTATTATTAGTATAAATATTAAAAAAAATAAAAAAATACAATAAAATATTATTAATAAAACATAAATATATTAAATAACTTTGCAACAATACATAAATATATAAGACAATATTATAATTACATTACGGACCAACATTCAGACACATAATCGTCATTATTTATATCAAATACTACCAGGGAGCAATAATTCTATTGCTTCGCTTGAAAAAATTTAATGTTGCCTTTTTTTATAGTCCTCATACTGCTCACAAGGGGGTCCGAAGTAAGCAAGAGTCTGTGGCAGATGTCAAGATTGCACTCTTCTCTCGAAAACTTTCTTGCATAGTAGAAATGCTTATTTCGGGCTTCTGCTGTCTCCTCCGACAGTTGTCCAATCGGTAATATTGCGTTTTCTATTATATCTACATCATGCAACAAAATCTTGTGTATTGTCGGAGTCATAGGGTGCCAACAATATTCCTCAACGTAGAGCTTTGCTGTGTCACGAGCATATGAATCATATTTTAAAACATCAACTTTGTGCCCACTTGAAATCACTTCCAAAATTACTTTGCACCTGTGAATCGGTTCATGGTTAATTCCTAAAATATCAGCAGCTCATTGAGTGTTTTCGAAAGATGTTCTACTCGTATTACCATCGTTGGTATTGCCGAAGTTGGCTTTAGGCATATCTACCAACAGACCAGCTTCTGTCCTAAACCTCTCTTGTAATTCAAATGATGGAATTTCAAAAGTTGCGTCTAACCAAGTCTGATTATTTTTTCATATCTTTGTACTTTTGTCCATCTATCTTTCATTTTAGCTTTAAACTGGGAAAACGTATGTTCCAGGCTCTTTTTTCACTCTTAGCTATATCCATGATAATCCACAAGATAATTTTCCAAATAGTTAAAATTTAAAAACTTCTGGTCTTTTATCTTCTCATACAAATATTTACGAGTCACTACTTTAACTCCAGAGGCACTGGAACAGTCTGTAATAAAAAAAAAACAAAGAATTACCACAAAGAAAATTAGGCATATTTTTTTCTGATTATTCCTTAAGAACTTTAATTAGCTCTCATTTGGAAAGGGGCACATAGGAGCAGAAGTTATCAATGTTAATATAATACTAAAGATGTGCCCTAAGGATTGTGATATCAATCTTGACTTAGAAATGCTTAGAAATATAACAAAAGGGCTTTTGAAATATAAACTTTAAGAAAAATCGCATAAAATTAGGTGTTCCATTTGAATGCTAGTTAAATACAGTAAAGTAATACAAAATATCATCTTTTTATATTACATTAATAGATTCTTACCTGGATTATTGGAATCCATTACTTTAACTGCACTCTAACAAATAGTTTTTTTTTGTTGCAATTTAAAACACAGAGTAAATTGAAGGGACCGAGAACTGTTGCGTACACTGCAAGTGATGACTTGATTTTGATGACCTGTTGATCGGTGCAAACCTTATCTAATGAGTCAAAAGGAGTGGGGGTGAATGCCCTGGAATGTCAAGTAGATAAGGAAATCAATTGTACACCCACATGGTGGTTTTTAATTTTTCGACTTATGGCCGCCTAAATCGGCCAGATCTACGTATGTGGGATGATTTATTTGATGATAAACTATTCAATTGGTTCAGCAAAATGAAAGCATGAGATTGCAGAAGTTTTCAATTTCATAAAATTTCCTAACAAGGAGCCTCTAGACATTGGAATGAAAGAAGATGAATTTCAATAAAATATAAAATACATCTTCCATCAATTCTGTCAAATAATGTTCAATAATTTCTGATGCCTTCGCGGTTAACAGTATACTCGTAGATCCAAGATAATCTTCATTATCGAGGAAAGAGCGTGATTTTGGATATAAATTATTTTTGACAATTTTCCTTAAGACTTTTTAAATATAATTTTATTGAAACTGACAGGGTACAATCTATACTTTTAAAGAAATATCGAAGCTTTTTAATATAATATTATAATAAGTACTTATAGGATCACTGGTAGTATGTCTGTTGCGGAAGTCACCAAAATCAAATTTAATTTTATAATAAAAAATATACACAAAAAAAAACTATTTACAATTTATTTAAACGAGGAAGACAAAAAATCGGCACATAAATGATACATAAATATTGACCCTTGGTTTACAAGGAATTACCATGAACTTACTGATAAGAGATAACGGAACAGTACCACTTATCAATGGTTGATTAGGGATTCCACGGGCGTTTCAACCGCCGTCAGTCCCTTGCCCTAAATATTATAAAGCTGAAGAGTTTATTTGTTTGAACGCGCTTATTTCGGGAACTACTGGTTCGAAATCGTTGGATAGACCGTTTATCGAGAAAGGCTTTAGGCTATATAACATCACGCTGCGACCAATAAAGCGAAGAAACAGTGGAAAATGTGTAAAAAAAATGTATTCATCTTTGAGGGCTTCCGTTACGTGCGCAGAATAACTATTCCACGCGGACGAAGTCGCGAGCACAACTAGTAGGATATAAACTCGATTAATTCTGACATCTACAGGCGCAGTATGTCGTTGCATCAAAACGTAATTATTAATGTGTCTTATTTCTTCAATATTTAGAACTAGGGACTGAAAATATTCCATTACCTACATTATCATAGGCAGATGGACATTTAAGGGTTAAAGACGTCAATGTCGTCTCTAGCTATATCTATAATGGTTGCAAATAATATTATTAAGTATCAAGTGAATTAGTAGGTATTTGTATCAGTAGGTACGAGAAAATTTCACTTATTTAAGTTGTTTTGACTTATTAATTATGTTCTTAAATATTTTGGTCTCCTTTTTAGTATTTGTTGTTATAGCGTCAACAGAAATACATTATATAAATTTTTTTTTTTACATAATTCATTTCTTAAAATTGTAATTTAAAAGTGGATTTCCACTGGTTAACTAATAACTACATGAGATGCCTGGTGACTGACGGACGGACAGCAGTCTCAGTAATAGTTTTCCCCTTATTGTGGGGAACCCTAAAAATATAATGCCGACGAAAGTTTCGTGAATTGTCAGTGCTTGGAAAATATTGAACTCCGCGGAGATTGCCCAATTTCTTTGTTAATGTTAAAGCGATACAGTGATGTGGGTTTAACTTGTCGATATCGATATAAATCCTCCTATAGTTCAACGACGAATTTTAAATACGCAATTGAAACATATTATCTAAATAATAAGATATTGATTATGACAATGCCTTTTACTTATGCCAGTATGTACCTACACCGTATATACCTGTACATATTATTAATATTATATTGATTTCAACTTTTTAGTAAATATTTGGTGAAGTAATATTATACTTTTCTGTACAATATTACTTCACCAAATATTTACGCGCGTAAGCATTTTCATGAGCATTACCTTCTCACGAAAACGCTACTTTCCTTTTTTTTCTTCATTTGCATATCGACAATTGCCTTTCATTCAAATGGATACGTAATTGACATTAAAACCTAACGGAATTGGTTAATTTGACAGCTTTTGAAAAAGTTGACATGTCTTATAGCATCAAAGGTCTAAGACACAGTTTTCATATCAAAAGCGAATTGGTTGGTTTTGACTAATAGTACAAGATGACTTCGCACCAAAAATTCACCCTAAATATACAGCCCTAACTCTGATGACATTAAATTTATTATATTTTCTATCGATATGACGGTATGATTCGATTTATTCCCATCCCTATAAACAGGCCATTAGCATTGATATCGTTCGAATGACATCAATCATAATAAGCTATTGTACTCGAATCGGAAATATTGGACGTTGTCGATAACTTGGCCTTTTCCCCGCCCTAGCTGAGGGATGAGAACGATGTTTTGTGTTACAAGGTTTTTAATAAATTGGGAGCTATTTTGTGGTTATATTACATTTTATTAATAAAATATATAATCAAAAGTAATTTTTAATAATATTAAGTAGGTACTTTATTTTATTTTATAAAAAGGGTAAAAATGGTAAGGCTCTATAGGAATTTAGTTGTTGGAATAGTATATTTATTACATTCTTGTTGCCACCCGTGCGAAGCCGGGCGTGCAGCTAGTATTGTATAAAGTTATGTATTTTTAGCACGGTAGCGCGTAAAGGATTATTATAACACTAATGCGACAAAGTATAATAAAATAAGAAATACTTTAGTTTTAAAAGGTCCTTTTATTTCCTTAGGGTAAATACAAATCATTTACTAGCGTTTAATAGACCTATAACGGACTTTTACGTTATATGACAAGGCACGTGAAATCCCGGATTTTGGAGTCCGGAACCCGGACATGTTAATATAGACCAGGGTCGATAGTTTTTATGACCTAAAAAAAATACGCTTCCCGGACACCTATTCTAAGCTACTACTACTGAATTTTAGGAACTTTAAAGTTTTATAAACTCCGTCATAAAAATAATAATTATATCTGACTAGCTGTGCTCGCGACTTCGTCCCCGTGGAATAGTAATTCTTCATAAGGCTTCATATTTTCCCCGTTTTTTACACATTTTCCACTGTTTCTTCGCTCCTATTGGTCGCAGCGTGATGTTATATAGCCTAAAGCCTTCCTCGATAAATGGTCTATCCAACAAAAAAAGATTTTTTCAATTCGAACCAGTAGTTCCTGAGATTAGCGCGTTCAAACAAACAAACTCTTCAGCTTTATAATATTAGTATAGATATACCTACTTAGTCGTTTTATTCCAATGTGTTCAAAGCGGGAAAGCATCAGAAATTATTAGTGTAAGTACGTTTTGATTGTCACATTTTCGGATTTTGCAAACCTTTTGCTTGTATAATGTTAGTTTGTATGAAAGTCGTACCGTTGGAAGCCTTTTGAAAAACACCGCAAAATCTTTTTGTACCGGGTTTGGTTTAACTTCCATTAAGGGTTGAAAGAAATTTCGATACCAAAAAGACCCTTTACACAAAAGGGTTTTACTTTTATTGCCTAGTTTATGAACCTTTTGCTTTTTTAATTACCTAACGGTTAAATAACTTGATGAAAGTAGGTAGTACTATTCATTTAAGGGAATGTCTTATTTGCTATAGTAATTACTTGCTTACCTAATTTTTTTTTTTTGTTTTAATTGTTGAATAACTTGGCGGTTTAAAGTTCATAATGGTATAATTAGAAGAGTGGATAAAAAAAATCTTTGGCTTTTTTAATCCATTTCCGTGCCTTTAAACTGAAACAAAAACTTTCTATATTATTATTTTTTAGATAGGCAACAACAACTATAAAAAAAAATATGTCGCATGCTGTTTTTAGGAACTTAATTGCGACTAAATAGGTACATAATTTAATGAATTAGGTCTCAATTTTTTTTAGGTAACTAGTCAAAAAAAAATAAGTATTCATTTGAATATGATCATGACGTGGTATATCATGACAAAAAAAATGGAAGGAAATAAAAATCAAACATTATCAAAGTTGTATATTTGTTTGCATAGATAAACCAACATGTAAGAGGGTAGCTTATCTCTTAAATAAACATGTAAGACATTTTGATACATCGGTTACTATCAATTGATGGGAATATCATTGTTTACCAAAACTTATAAAAAGAGAGCCACTGTGTTAAACATTTAATTATAAAGATGTAATATTTAATAAAAATAATAAATGATTTTTGGAATTAAACATCTAAGTACCTACCTACTCATTTTTAAGGTTTTTCTCGCGTATATGTACTTACATACTTACTTATTTATTATTTAGGTATTATTATCCGTTATTTAACGTTCATTTCAATGTGTTATAACTGCGAAAACATAAAAAAATATTAAAATGATTAAATATTGGAATGAAACAACTATTAACAGATTTAACTCGCGTATTTTTATTTTATTTTATTTTCTGACGTTTCGGATTCTTTACAGTATCCATAATCGTAGCACGACTGAGCTGACAATAAATACGCTAAAGATAAAAATACGCGAATTAAATCCGTTAATAGCTGTTGTTTCATACGGAAGTGTAATAACCGCGAAGGCTTCAGAAATTATTATTATTAAATTTATTCACTACCTATGCTATTTTTTGTAATATAATAAATTGACTTAAAGTTTTTCGTCTTATTTAATTGTTATATCAGTTTTTTCATTTTACCATATTAGGTGAGTATTAACTTGTAATATTTTTTGAGAAAGAAAGTCCCTAAACATATTATTTTTATAGTCACAATGCAAATTTAGTTTTCAAACGTCAAACAATTTCTTGAAGTAATAATGTACACGATTGTTCCTAACATGTCGCCAATGTATGACGCACCTCAACA
The DNA here is from genome assembly GCA_038024825.1 of Polylopha cassiicola. Taxonomy (NCBI): domain Eukaryota; kingdom Metazoa; phylum Arthropoda; class Insecta; order Lepidoptera; family Tortricidae; genus Polylopha; species Polylopha cassiicola. The sequence continues at coordinate 3,741,067 of CP149044.1, read as the reverse complement.
TGCATTTAAAAAAGTATAAAACATACAAAATGTAACTTTATATTAATCTGTATAAAGTTCATACGCTGAAATCCAACCGCATTTGAAATAGTTATGTATGCCTTTTCATGGCTGAATTATTTGCGGTTAGGAAACAAACTTTACAATCAAATTTGACTCTACTGTTCAAGAAATAGAGGCTGATAAAGGTTTAAAGGATTCCTTTAAAAGTTGGTTCAAAAGAATAAAGGCCTATTGTTTTTGAAAATTGAACTTTGTGTCAAATGACATCTTTGGAGGTAACGTCATTTTTGTAGTTTTATGTCGTGTTTTTATGTTTTGCATTTGTTTTTATGTTCTCGGTAGCTCATGTTTGAATATAAGTAGGTACCATTTGTTTAAATACATCCCTACTAATATTATAAATGCGAAAGTAACTCTGTCTGTCTGTCTGTCTGTTACGCTTTCACGCTAAAACTACTGGACCGATTTAAATGAAATTTGGTACAAAGAATGTCTGAAGCCTAAGAAAGGACATAGGCTACTTTTTAACCGACTACAAAAAGGAGGAGTTCCACGCGGACGAAGTCGCGGGCAGAAGCTAGTTACATATATTTTGTAAAGATTTGTATGTAGAATTGAATACCTAATATTAAATTTATCGCGCTAACGACAAAAACAGTAAGATAGTACTTATCTATACTAATATAATAAAGAGGAAAGGTTTGTTTGTTTGGATTGAATAGGCTCTAAAACTACTGGACGATTTGAAAAATTCTTTCACTGTTAGGAAGCTACACTATTCGTGTCATAGGCTATATTACAAAAACAAAACCGTGCGAAGCCAGGACGGATCGCTAGTATGAAATGTATGTGTATCTACTTAATGCGTTTATCTTTAGCACGGTAGAAATATAATGTACTTTTTTAAGTTCTTAATTCACGTGAACCTTGAGTTTTTGTCAATACTTAAGTACTTAAATGTTTAAATTAATATAATTGCTCTGTTAAAAATTTAAACACAACTAGACTAGTCGTCATCTATACTAATATTATAAAGAGGAAAGATTTGTACCTATTTACGAAGCCGGGGCGAACCGCTAGTTCATAAATATGTTGGTAAGTAGGTAGGTATTATTTATTTGAACGTCAAGAAAAGTTTTATGTAAGTATGTAACCTATTCAATCTATACTTATTAATTTAAAAAAAAACATTCATATAGTAGGTAATCTATGATGATACCGTAATTTTAAAATAAACAATTACCTACAATACACACTACTTATGGCTAAGCATTTCTTTAAAATCCCTCAAAAACATTACGAAACATACCGTTTTATAATTTCCTTAAAAACCCAAATAACCCTTTAACAGTACCGCTATTTATTTCCTGCAATAAAACAATTTAACTAAAACCCTATTAGAGAAATTTCGATAAGAAACAACCTTTTTTGACGAAACTTTCTTCGACTTGCCGAAAGACGTCATAAAATGATTGTTTATGCACATTTCTATTGTTTAACTAAACAGTTACGTAAAAAGGGTTCTAATCTACTATTTGCCGTTATTTTTTTATCTTTTGTTTATTGTTATTACTGTTAAAGAACATAAATCAACGCGTAGGAATTCGTATGTATTCGTATATATATGCCTAAATATAATTAAACTAGCCTGCCCCGGCTTCGCCCGGATCCCTTTTTAATAGCCTATGTCACTCGGTAATAGTGTAACTTCCCAACAGTGAAAGAATTTTTCAAATCGGTTTAGTCGTTTAGGAGCCTATTCAATCCAAACAAACAAACCTAACCTCTTTATAATATTAGTATAGATGTATGAAGACAAATTTGACGGCATGGTGGTTTAGTTGTCAGTATGAAATACGAAACCGTATGCCACTGGTTCGAATCCTGCAAGGGGCAGAATGTTACTTGTTTTGCAATAAAATCGACATAATGATATTCAGGTTCTTTTATGTAAGTAGAAAATTAAAAAAATGGCGCAGAAAATTCGATATGAATCATAATATTGGGTATAATCATCACAACTTTTATCGTCGACGTTCAACGTTTATCTTAGCTGGATGTGAAGTACCTCATTGGTAGCATCCTAATCCTAGCTAATATTATAACAGTTCAAGCTAAAACTACTGAACAATTGAAATGAAATTTGGTACACACACACTGCCGTCCACTTACTAAAGAGCCGTTAACCCTCAAAACGTCAATTTTGACTTTTTGATGGTACGTTATATAGTTTTCAATTCTCTATCTTTTGGTTTAAGAATCGTATTCCTACGGCAAATAGTTTTAAAGATAATGAGCAGTACTGTGGCCGTTAAGTGGCAGATTTTCTGGTGGTTCCTACACTAAAGAGCGTCAAACCCACATTGCTTAGCTTAAATGTACGTTAAACCACCATAACTGCTAAAATTTAAGGAATTAATTCTTTTTTTGTGAACTTGTGCTTAGCTAAAAAGTCGTTATCCCAATATCCTAAGCTAGAGAGACGCAAAACTCCTTTAACTTCGTTATAGCTAAGCAAGCCACTACGGTTATTATTAAAATTGCTATACTAAAAAGCGGTCTTATAGAAAAACTCCGCTAAAGAGCAGTAATAGTCCTTTAACGCTATTTTAGTTTAGTATAGATGAAATTATTTTGTATATTATACAGAGCTAAAGAGCAGCAAAGCCTCATTCCTTAACTAAACGGCAGTTTTTCGACGCTCGCACCGCGTACATTTTGAGGGAGGGGATAGATCGGGAGGGCACCCTACCAATTATTATAGTTTATTTACTCCTCCGGGAGAGCTTGTTGACGGCGAACGCGTACATTTTGATTATTACTTAATTATTAGATTTAAAAGAAGTTTTAATTTAGGTTTAATAACTGAAATATAACTGCCCCGACTGGAATTGCAGCATTTAACGTAAACGGATAAACTATTCACAGATTATTACAACTGCCCGTAGAACATTAACAAACTTCTAAATACAACCCGCTTTCAGACGAGCTACTTCAAATTTTAAGGACAGACTAGCGGCCCGCCCTGGCGTCGCCCGGATCCCTTTTTTTTATAGCCTATCATTTTTCTACACCTTCAGTTACATTGTTCAAATTTTACCAAGGATCCCTATTTTTTTTCAAAATGAAATGTAGCCTATGTCAAATTGGAAGAATGTAGCATTCTATTGGTGAAAGAATTTTTTAAATCGGCCCAGCACTTTTTGAGCCTATTCATTACAAACATACAAAAATAGGTACAAATCTTTCCTCTTTATAATATTATTAGTGTAGATAGATGAAGAGTCTATGATATCTAATGTAACTCTAGCTTACATAAATCTTCGTTTATGCGAAGTGTTTGATACTTCTGATATAGAAGATGGTTGGTTTGGGAAAATAAATAAGTATTTTAGTGTTTGGGGATCTTTTGCAACTTCCACCCGTTAGAGAAGTCGCCATTTGAAAAACCAACCAGAACAGAAATTAATAAACATATAGGCACCTTAAGTATTCCAAACTTATAGACTAAACTTTATAGTTACAACGAATTCACGTTGAACATGAGACAGCTGGATGATTCTACGTTTGTAAAAATGTTAAAAAGAATCGGAGTAGGAGTGACAACTCAATCAGACAAAGACATACTGTCTAACCGATTGATACCTCTGCTTTCGCATTCCAATGAAGGAAGGTTAATGGAAATAGCACAATGTTTGAGGGACTCGCCAAAACATGCTGTTTGCTTACTACCGACTAGAAATATGTATATGCAGTTAAATAATGCTATGTTAAAAGCGATTCCGAACCCCGAGATAAAGTTAGTTGCTAAAGATTCCTTGGATTGTTCAAAATGTATGAAATCGAAAGCCCCGGTGTGGTTACAAAAATATAAAGATGACGCGTCGATGACTGCTGGACTGGAAGAAACTATAATCATTAAAGAGGGAGTTAAAGTAATGCTTAGCAGAAACATTGATGTTATTTTAGGTTTAGTGGGTCGATAGGCGTTGTACAAAAAGTGACGTGGGACCCAAACAAAGCCTAAACAATTGATGGGAAAATTCGCTAATAATTGTATTCACAAATTATAGCCTGACTCAATAGAGTCAAAATTTGAAATCATACCCCTGCAATACGTGTACATAGAACAATTCCCAATCTGTGTGGCGTATGCCCTAACAATTACAAGAGCCAAGGTCTTAAATATGGCATATGGGCACCTCCATACTCTCTTGTGGCCAAGCCTACGTGGCGCTTTCACGAGTAACCGATCTTCATGCGGTGCACCTCATAAATGTTCACTTCAAGAGTATAAAAGCTCTAGCTTCAGTGATCACCGAATACAACCGGCCTAAGCGTAAATACCGCGCTTATATTTCAGAAATTAAATCGTCTATTTAAATAAATAATGAACGCGAATGTGCAATAAGAAAAATTGTTGCTGGACAAGAATCAGAACCAAAAAAAAAAGAAAAGAAAGATTTGTAATAATAAAAAATTACTCCTAAAAAGAAAAAAACTTTGTCGAATAAGAAAATCTAATAAAATAAATAAATCAATATTCCCACGTTTCTACAAAAAGAAGTGAAATCCCACCAAAAATATTGTGTAAAAAACTAGCCAAGTCTCGAAGAAGAACATTCTTTATACGTTAGTGGGTACAAGTCAATTTTGTTTACACGTAATTGTTGTTGTAACTACCTATGTTTGTTAAGCGATAAAAGCCCATATTGGTATTGGTAATTGGACGCTAGTGTCTCGTTTTCGATCAACGGCCAAGTCACACAACATTAACTATGATAATAAACAAATCGCAGTAAGGAACCTTAGACTTCGCACGAATTTTTCTAGATTTCTTTACTTTTTAGAAATAAACAAGCAGCTTCTTCGAGACTTAGCTAGTATTTACAGAATTTTTTTGGTGGGATAAAGTTTATTAGCTCAGTTAACAGGCAAGTTGACCAAATTTTATTTATTTCTTTATTTTTTTTTTGGATTTTGAATAAAATGTTATTAGAAATAAATTTGTTATTACGAATTTCGACTTTAATATATCACATTTGACATTATGATTGCTTTACTAAAAAGAAGTTATCCCCGAGCGACGTATGCTTAACTGCCCTTTAGTTAAGTATCACACTATAATCTGTTAGGAATAATTCAATTTTGTTGACACTTCCTTCACTTAATTTACGTTAAGGTACCTTAGCCGCTCCTTGAGCTGTAGCAGTAAGTGAAATTTGTTTCTGTTACTTGACTATACAGCAGTTAAGTCACCTAGCCGCCGTATAGCTAAGCATTTCTGAATAACTTCCACATACATTTACTACATTCAACATTTAAAAGAAATTACATCACTAAAGGGCCGCTAAGCCTCGCTCAGGGATGGTTAACCGCCGTTTAGTGCTGTAACTGAAGACAAAAGCCAGTCCATGTCCTTGGCTAAAAAGAAAAAATGATAAAAAAAAAATGAAATAATGCACTTTTAGTATCGCGTACCACTTTAAATAGTTCTCGGAATTAAATGAAAATTATGTAGACAAAAATCGTTTTTCTATGTGTAATAGTTTTGTAGAGACAACGAATTCCACGTTTTTTGGCTTTTTCTCGAAATTTACATTTTGGGCTTAACGGCTCTTTAGTAAGTGGACGGCAGCACAGTCTAGAGCCTGAGAAAGGACATATAGGCTAATGAGGTCCACCGCGTGTCAGAAATCCGTTAGATGCGCTAGTGTAGAATGAAGTCCAGCTGTCATGTACCACCAATCACAGGCCAGTAGCTTGCCTTTCATTGGTGGAACATGACAGCTAGACCTCATTCTACACTAGCGCATCTAGCGGATTTCTGACACGCGGTGGCCCTCATTGCGAAAAAAAGGTTTTAAAGGGGGAAATGTTGTCAATACTAAACTCACGCGCGCGCACGCGGACGGTGTCGCGGGGAAAAGCTAGTTCAATCATAAAAATGTCTTTCCCACTGTGGTAATAAACTCTTGGAATTATGAACACGTCATTGCCAGCTGTTTCCGAGGCGGCGTGCGAATTGCGCGCGCGCATTCTATGAACACAATGTTTTGTAAATATATCACGCTTTGATGTCATTTTCAAAGGTTGGCATTACGTAATTTGGATTATTTTGCTTATTTAAATAAATAAACGCATAACGTTATTTTATTTTTTAAATTTGGTCCTTAAAATTGTAATTTTAGGTAAGTACTTAATCATTTTGGAATGAAACAAGGATTTAACTTGCGTACCTATTTTATTTTATTGGTTGACGTTTCGGAAACTTTTACAGTTTCCATAATCATAGCACGACGCTAAAGTGACATAACGCTAAAGTGACGTTAGACTATCGTTAGCTCAGTTGTGCCTAATAGCAATAATCAAATCAAATGTACGCAAGCTCAGTTTTCGTTCGCTACTGACAATCCATATACCTATACATTCGATTGCATTCCTTTCGCTCAAGTTCGCTATTATCGATCGCTTGTGTGAGCTGAACCCTCTATATATCTTTATACTTATATATAACTAAATATATAATATAACCAGCTATGAGCGAAGTGTTTAAAATTTCACAATGCATTAGTAACATGAGACCTGTGTGTTTGTTTGTTTACTGTATTGATAGCTACCTACGTGTTGTTAGGGGGACTGCACTTTGAACAGAAGGTTTTTTTTTTAAATAACTATAATGTAAATCTATATTTAATATTATAAAGCTGAAGAGTTTGTTTGTTTGAACGCGCTAATCTCAGGAACTACTGGTTCGAATTGGAAAATTCTTTTTTTGTTGAAGAATAACTATTACACGCGGACGAGGTCGCGGGCACAGCTAGTATAAAATATGAATAGAACAAAATGTTAATTTAAGACCAATTACATGGTATGTATTTGCGTTTGCTTGGGTGTAATATTATTTATAAGTACCTACCTACACTTTTTTGCATAAACTTTTTAATATAAATATTTAGTACCAAATATCAATAGGTATTTAGCGTTTATTTAGTTATTATAAAATAAAATTACAACGGATTAAACTGGCGTACATTTTATGCTAGTAGTCTATCTATGAAAAAAAAATACCTACGCGAGTTAATTTCATTACAGTAATATATTATTATTGAAATAATGACATGTTATTCTAATAATTTGTAATTTCCACGAAAGCGCTAGAAATTTATTGCGTAGCTATATTTTTAAGCCATTAAGGTACAAGACCTTTTCAGGTCTACCAGTAATTTATCATAGTATGAAGTAGGCTGTTTTTTCTTCCTAAAGGCGAGTCTAGGTTATCTTTTGTTAACATAACTGACGTAGGTGATATAAAAGAACACTAAAGCTCTAAGTGTGAAAGCTTCTTTATCTTTGGCTTTTAGCGCTGTTTAGCGTTCAAATTGATGTTTGTCGGCGCTATGCGAACAGGTTTTTTTTATTATGCGATAATTTTTATTTCCGAATGCCAAAGAATTGCGATAGATTAATGTATAAACGGATTTCGCTGATAGTCGATGAATTTTTGATGTCGTTGTGAATTTTACAGTTATTTTTGTGGCCGAAATAAAATTGTTTATCTATACTCTATACTAATATTATAAAGCTGAAGAGTTTGATTGTATGTTTGTTTGTTTGAACGCACTAATCTCAGGAACTACTGGTTCGAATTCAAAAATTCTTTTTTTGTTGGATAGACCATTTCTCGAGGAAGGCTTTAGGCTATATAACATCACGCTGCGACCAATAAAAGCGAAGAAACAGTGGAAAATGTGTAAAAAACGGGGAAAATATGAAGCCTTATGAAGAATTACTATTCCACGGGGACGAAGTCGCGGGCACAGCTATTGGATATATAAAATAACGTCTTTTTGCGACTTTGTAATTAGTAGTTACCTAAGTATATAATATAATAAAATACATTTTGTACCTCTAACGGTTTTAACAGCGCTCACCGGAATAACTCACTGGTTGATGATTTTTTTTCTACTTAGTTTTTACATTTTTTTTGTCGTTATGTTTTTGACAATTCACACACTCTTTATAAATTATTATAACCTGCGTTATTTTTATGTAGGTACCTATAAGCTATAGTATTGTAACTTTCTCGTTTATTAAGTAGATAAGGAAAAAAAATAAATTAATAACAAATGAAAACTTGAAAGGCAGTTTTCAGTAGGAACCCATATGATACCTATGCCTTAATCAAAAATATGATATTATTATGCGTAATTGCACGCCACTGTGCTCAGTGTGCTCAGTGGCGTGCAATTGGAGAGGCCTATGTCCAGCAGTGGACTGCGAAAGGCCGATGATGATGATGCTTAATTGTAGTGTCTAGACTAAAATTAAATTAAGAAAGAGTCTACTCTTGTTACAATTAAGATTAACCTCGTTATATTATTGGAAACGGCTTCAAAATAAATATAGACGCAAATCTAGCCCAATTAGGAACATTTAGTGCCTACCTGAAGCTTTTAGAAATGTGAGAACAATACTAAACTTCTATTCAGGGTTTGTAATGGCTACCTACATACAGTTTCAGTTTAAACTCGTATTTTATTCACGCACTGAAAATACCTCACCTACTTCTAGTAGCTAACAATTCGCACCCCTAGATCTAAAGGGAGCTAACTCAAAAAAAGTAACTTTTTCGGGAGAGGCGAAATTGTTGTAAGGAATCGGATCCTTTATTTTAGCGTGTGTTTAATTTAAATCTTCAGATTTTTGAGTTAGCTCCCTTTAGATCTAGGTGTGCGAATTGTTTTATAATAATTTCTGATGCCTTCGCGGTTATTACACATTGGAATTAACGGATTTAACTCGCGTATTTTTATCTTATTTACTGCCGTTCCGGTTTCCTTACAGTTTCCATAATCGTAGCACGACTGAGTTGACATTAGTAGGTATAGCGTTAGACTATCTTTTAAATATTATGCCTGATATTGTGGCTATATGGCCTTATTTATAAATGTAGGAACGGAGGGTAGAATCGATATTTATTTTTTACATATTCTATGTAAAAGATTAAGTAATTTTCATGTGTTTTCTTATAATAGGATTAAATACAGAAATAGTCCCAATTATGCGTATTAGCGTGAAATGGAGCGGAGAAGGTACTGTGACCACAAGTTAAGGAAAGTGAAATTACTTTCGTTTGCCGTGTGGAAGAAAATTTCTTATTTGCGATTAAGTTTTCCTTTGTTCATACTGTTATGTACTTAATACAAATCTTGTTCACATAATAATAATTATGTAATACAAATAAACTTCTTAAACAACTATGAACGGATTTAACTCGCGTATTTTATTATATTTTATTTGCTGACGTTTCGGATTCTATACAGTTTCCACAATCGTAGCACGACTGAGCTGACAATAGTCTACCAATAGTCTAACGCTAAAAATACGCGAGTTAAATCCGTTAATAGTTGTTTCATTCCAATGTGTAATAACCGCGAATTCGTAGTCTAACGTTAACGTTAGACTACGAATACGGGAATTGTAAAGTTTTCGAAACGTCAGCAAATAAATTGAAATAGTGCGGCGGACGATTAAACTTAATCCCTACTAATATTATAAATGCGAAAGTAACACTGTCTGTCTGTCTTTCCCGCTGAAACCTCTCAACCGATTTTGATGAAATTTGGCACATTTCTTTAGACCCTGAGAAAGGACATAGGCTATAATAAAAGGGATCCGGGAGAAGCCGGGGCGGGCCGCTAGTGTAGTATAAAAGTGATTTTCATTAAAGACCTCCTTATAAGCACTACCGAAATGCTACGATATAAATTAATATAGAAATTATCCGACGAAAACCATATAAATTGGTGACACTTACGAAACCGTATTATCCCTAATTAGATAGGATTTGTGACGCAATCTACCGATAAACGCTTTCAACCAGTGGGACACGGCGCCCTATTCACTGCAACATTATTCACCACCTAATTACAATATTACATACTACCTTGGGATTAGACCTCATGAAAATGTCCAATTTATTCCCAAGGTTTTCTCTTGAAATGCTAAAATGAGATATCAAGTAGGCATCTACGTCTACCCCCCTTTTGTTTAGATGCGTGTCTATGCATAGCTTTAAGAAAATCGACAGACAGACTGACGCGGTGAACAGAACTTTGATAATACTACGCTAAAACTACGTTTCCAATTACCCGTAAATTGGGGAATACCTCTATAATTCGGTCATTCTCACGAAAAGGTGATCTCAGGCTAAACTCCATCATCATTTTGAAATTTGGATTTGTGGCTACAATTATAATAAAACATGAAAGATTAGGCAAAATGTAATGGGTCTGTGTTGTTCTCCATCAAATATACCAAGTAGATTTGAAGTTAAAAATAATTTAAGATTTCTTAAATACGGAGTTTAGGATTAATATGACAGAGCTTAGAAAACTTGTAGGACTTTCATACTAAAATAAAAATTAAACGTTGAAAACGAGAAATTACTTTAATGTTGTACATTAATATCTCATTACATTTGTTATAAAAGCAAAGAGATATTTACAAACGAAAAAAAAAAATTTTTTTTCAAAACTTCTAAAAATAATAGAAAACGTCAAAATATGTTAAAAATCAAACCGACTAAAATATTAAAAACACTAAGTAAAATCTCATTTTGTTTTTAATGAAGACGCCACAAGTAAATAAAAACCAAATTGCCTAAACTCCAATAGGAGTTTAGTTGATGGAGCTTAGGGGAGAAAGCCTTTTTTTATTTTTTATCATGGTTTTGAAAATAGATAAAGTAATAACAGCGTAAGTATTGTAAACATATTAGAAGACTCTATTATATAATAAAAGAACAAGTTTAACGAACACCTAATTAAGAAATAAAATAGCTGAACGGAGTTTATAGGAAATGGAATCCACGTGAATGGAGCGTAGGTAAATGCGTTTGTAATTTTGTTCTGCAATGCGTCTCGCATACCATTCCTTCTCTAATGCCTAGGCACAGCTAAACACTAGCCGACTAGCCACTAAGGTTGCGCGTAACCTTATGGGTTAGAGTAATATCGATACTTTTGTACGCGTTGGCGGATTTTGTACGCATGTTTGCTCGCGCACAATATAATTCGTACTTAATTAATGAAAACGTTTTAAAGCAGTGTATATTGTTATTTAAATAGTTTAACTAATGAGCTTTAAATAAAAAATACTAAATACGAGATATTGGTTAAAGTTTATAAAATACAGATGATTTTATACCGAATTCGGGAGTCTGCTCGCTAAATGGAGCTTATGAGAATGGATTTTAACAATTTTTAAAAAATATTAATAGGGTTCAAATTCATTAAAGGCCTATTATATCAAATAGAAGAGACCTAGTATTAGCGATAAAAAATAAGAAATGGCCAAAATATCCATACGTTTCATAAATATTTGCTTGTACGATAGAAATTCGCCTCTTCTGAGAATGACCGAATTACATTATTTTTCTGCAAGAGTACGTATCTATACCTACTTAATCAAATCAAGTCGATACCATCAAAATCAAATAGCAGTAGCACGGCATCTTCATTAATCTGTACTTAACGCTGCGTTCAGAAATATCGCCAACGAAAACGGTCCGAGTTCATACTTTCCTTTCTTTCCGGTCGCGGTTCATACCGAAGCTTCGAAAGCTTGGTCTGTGAACGCGTCCGTAGCGCGGGGAAAGGGGAGGGAGAGGGGTGGCTGCCGCATGCGTACGAACCGCATTCCAGCCAGTAGAACGGCCGACCGCGTCGCAGAGCGCACGTACCACGCCCGTCCCGGCCGCCTTACCCAATACAAAGAACACCTCAGTATTGTAAAAAATCTGTGATGTATTGATTAATTCCAACGCTTTCATTACACAAAAACTGGCGTGCGACAATCTTAAAGCGTTACGGATACAGTGAATACAGTTTACGTGACCAGTTTGGATCGTTTTACGGCGGGCCACGTCCTATGGAATTCCACTTTTATCGATGAATAGAATCTTGCTTGCGGACAAGAAATATGGTGGACTGTGTGCGTTGAAAACGGATTTCATTGTGTTTTCTGTGTGAAGTGATGTGTTTTTGCCGTGTTATGTGGTAGGAAATGTTTGTGAGGATGAAATATGGATTGGTGCGGTAGCGTCCCGTCGAAAACAAGTTGAGAGCTCCGTAGGGTGAGTGCGTCTTCGATCGGATATGCATTGGTGAGCGATCGCACAGGCAGAATGGTGTCGCTCGCGTATTTAGGCCTCCGGCAGGCGCCGTGGACCGTCTTAGTCCTCGTATTCTTCATCGAAAGCGTTATGGGAAACTACGCCAAATCGTTCTACATACATTGGAATACAACAAATAGCATATTCAGAATAGACAATACCGACCACGTATTCGACTTGAATAAAGGCAACGCTCAGTTCGAATACGACCAAGTGAACATAATATGTCCCGTATACACGCCTGGGACGTTCGAGGAGGACACCGAGAAATATATAATATACAATGTGAGTAAAGAAGAATACGATACGTGTAGGATAACGAATCCAAACCCACGCATAATAGCTATATGCGACAAGCCGCACAAACTGATGTTCTTTACAATAACATTCAGGCCGTTCACACCTCAGCCGGGCGGGTTAGAGTTTTTACCCGGCAAGGACTACTACTTTATATCGACGTCTAGCAAGGACGATCTGCATAGACGCATCGGCGGGCGGTGCCTGAGCCACAACATGAAGTTAGTGTTCCGAGTGTGCTGCAAGCCGGAGGAGCAGTCCCCGGCGCCACCGCCGCCGCCGCAGACGCTGCCGCCGCCGCCCCCGCCTCCCACCACGACGACCTCCACCACGACGACGACGACGATCAAACCGGTGACGAAAAAGACGCACAAGTACGAAACCAAGTCTCAGAACGAGGTCGTCAAGAGCGAGGAGTTGTCTTTCTCTCGCGGTGCTGCGCTGGCGTCCTCGCTGGCGCTGGCCCTGGCGGCGAGCGCGGTGCTGGCGCCGCTGGCTCGGTGAATGTGCGCCCGGGCGGCGCGGCCCCCGCGGCCCGACCTCCTCGCGAAGCCGTGCCCGGCTCACACCACCCAGCTCCATACTCTGCATTTGCGCCCGGACTCTCTAGTCTTCTCGTGAAGTGACTGACTGTGTAGTGATAGCGGCTCAGACCGCGACGGATTGAGAATTGTAAGTACTTAGTGAGGTTAGGTCAAGATTGGACGATGAAAGACGATGTTGTGCCGTTGAGTTCCATAAAAGTTCCGAACATTTTTTTAGTATTTAAGGAACCCTGAGAGCCTAATTTTTACTATTGTAACTTAAGTATATCGGGCCTACTAATAAATAATCGAAATAACTTATATTATACAGCGATGAAATTCATTTTTTCAAAGCAGAATTCTGCGAGATATAGTTACGAACTCAGTTAAATATATATATAAAGAATGTTAACATGTATAATGGTAATATAGGTTTCTTAAACCACTAGGAATTAAACTTTTTTTATATTTTCATTAATGCAATGAAGGATATTTGATTACGACTTAGGATTCTTGGTGAATCGCGGATATTATAGGGGAATCTTGCATAGAACGAAATTAGCTAGCTATTATTTTAGTTCAAAAGACATTTTATTTTCCCTAAAATCCTATCTGTTAATTAGAATTTATTTATATAAAAAAATATGGGGCAAGTTATGAAATTGTCCAGAAATACTGTGATTTTGGTTTTATGTAGAAGGTAATTTTACTCTTTATGCTTTTATTATGTGATATAAGTCTACATATAAAAATACTATTGCACATTTTCGCCTCTGATATTTTGTCTTATTACGACTGATTTCGCATTTCAGCTTTTTCTAGATAATTTTAAATGAAGCCTAAATCGAATTTCATACATTTCACACCTTGAGAAGTAATTGTATAAAAATACCAGAATGTTTGCAGAAAACTGCGACATTCATATTTTCTAGGAATTGAAATGTATGAAATTTTGGAAATGAGATCAACTCTTAGATATAAAATGTGTTGAATTTTAGACATGTTGGAAGATTTTATTGTGAATTCCCAACATGTCTAGGCGTTCACTCGACAAACTTGCAGCATTTAAGGCAATGCCATATTTTTCGAGTTATGTGACTGATCACATACAGTAATAGTCAAATAGTTGAATAGTAGAAGAAATAGACCGGTTTCAGTTAGCCATACGCATTTAGTGACAGATAATATTTTTAGGTAGTGTTAAGACGGAACCTGTGGATTTCAAACTATACACAAAGATACAGAACATTTTCAAAAATATTTCCTATTGGCAGTTGCTCGTGATGAAACTATAATTTTACTGACTTTAATTTCATATAAAAAAACAAACAAGGCAAACTAAATTTGAATGAAAAACATAAATACTTAAATCTACTACAAATTGCAAATACAAGATCCAATAACGCAACTGATGAAACTAAAAAGTAATAAAGTGATAAATATGCCAGACAGAATAATTTATTTTAAATGCTCTTCAAACGCCAGATCTAATTTTATTCCAAAAACCGACCATGAGACAGCAAATGTGACAGACAAAGATATATGACTCTTCAAAGTCTTTTGAACAATATTTTTTACAAGCATAACCTTTCATTGAGGAAAGATATCTGAACAATAGACATAATGAAGTCTCAGGTAGAAAGATCCCAGAAACAGGGGACAAGTCCAGAATTTGAGACAATTTCATACATTCAAGTAAAAGTGATGAAGAAAGTAAACAATTAAACCCTATTTGTGCTTAAATGATACACGCTCCCAAAAATAAACCGATTTAAAACGCGCCAGCTGACAAACCCTAATGCATTGTTTTATAAACAAAAGAATCTACACTGTTTTATGGTGGCATGTTAACTTAGCTCGCTTACCTCCATTCCACTGTGAGTGTTTCTATTTTTATTTTAAACTAAACATAATGTCTTAAGCGTTGGTACTGTTTGGTGCCAGGCTATTTCCGTGGCGAAAGGGATTGGATGGGATAATGAGGGTAACCTGCTGGTAATAATTTAAACCTTAAGACCTGGATTAGACGTGGTTAGCGATAAAAAACGTTGCTATCTATTTTGATGATATATTCGTGTTTGATCCCTTGCCTCTATAGTATCTTTTTCTAAATAAAGATGATTTATGGTTGCCATAATGTGTCATCTAAACTAGAATTTCGTCCATTTTGCAGAGTAAGTTAAAATTTATCAAACTAAGTATCAAAACTGTAAGTTTTCAAATTAAAATGTTCAGAACCTTCCAAATGCCGTTTTAAAAGTAAACGTAGAGAACATCTAACAAAACTCATTAAATTAAATGTCCCTCCCAATTTATAAAACTAACACGTCTGAAAACGAAACTGGCAATTTATCAATTCTTGTAATTTTTCCACGAAATGGAGCATCTGAAGTTAAATGTGACTTCAAAGAATTCAAATTAAGATAAATATTGATGACTTCATATTAGTTTTCGTGAAATGTGTGGAAACATTTAAGTTTTGATTAAATTGAAGGAGTATATCTCTCAAATGAACTTATAGACTGGTAATAAAGTAAAAATAATTAGAAATTACTTTGAAATTACTTTGAGTTCACACTACCAACTAGACTTAGTGAACACTCTAATATATGTTTCTAATTTAAAGATCCAGAAAAAAACTGGTGGAAATATTTTTAAAATGGGGTATCTTGACAGACAAATATTCAAACCACAAATGGCGTTTACGAAAGTTATTCCGATTTGTCGTCCAATTATGTAAATGCTCTTGAATCTGGAGCGGGTTTAATTACGTCTCATCTGAATAAGTTGAATAATAATTAAATTGAATGATTTGTTAATTGCATTATTGACGTTTAGTGGCAAACGATAACACTCGTCTTTGACATAATGGTCTTAATAATTATCTCACTCATAATTACAAAAACCCTTAGCTAAGAATTTTTACAAATATTTTATTTCAGTGAAAAGAGTTTTAATTCCTTTTTATAGGAATTCAATCCGCTTAAATGAACTTGTTCAAAACAGGTTAAATTATTGTGTATAGTCTGAAATCCATAGGCATTTGCATTTCTTAGGATTCTCTCTCATCTTAGTTTTCGATTAGTTGTGCTGTGTATCTAGATTAAAATAAACTGCCTAACAAAAAAAACCTCATTTTTGAATCTCTAAAGAAAATCAGTCCGCTAGTTTTTAATTATGAAAAGGCATAATAATAAAGTAATTAAATTTTTGGGTGGTTTCCAATCAGAGGTAGATTGTAGATGATAATCTGTATTACTTGCGGTTCTCATAGCCTTTGTGTTATCCGACATTGTTTAGATCTGTTGAAAGGTATTAGTCATCTTTTCTTTGACCACAGTCGGCATGCTACGTCGCTTGAAGTCAAAATGAACCAGTATACCCTACACACAGAACTATAGCCTGAAGTCTAGTTAGAAGTTAAATTTGTCGCCACTCTTCTTAGAATATTCTGAATTTTTGTTATATTGGCGATTAAATAATCAATGCTTCAAATCTCACAGAACCTATGAATTAGAATATATAAAAGAAGAGAAGTATTTTCTATTCTATCGCATTCTTTTTGTAAAGAGATTACAGGTGTGACAATCTATCGTTTAGATTTTCCAAAATGCTATATCAGCATAGTTACTTATTTGCTATATCTCTTAAATGTTCCTGGACCTTTCTGACAATAACCTGTCTTCGTGGCATTAATGCAAGCTAGTGCTTGCGCTGACATTCTTACTTTTATCATTATCAGGACCTTAACAATTGTTTTGTCATCCAAATGCCATCGTTAATTTCAATCAGGAATTGTTACGCCCATCACTTCAAACTTTTGCAGTTATTGATAGCCCTATATTTGTCATCAATCATCTACCATTATGCTGACTCTTACATTAATGGTGTGTCTAAAAGATTGGCACATTCTACATTCTCTCTTACCTACGATTTCGAGAAATCTTCAACTTCTAGTTATGGTTTTTATAGACGTAATTGCAATGCAAGCGTTGAATTATTCTTTATTATAATTTATTCGCTATGTCGTGGATGAGTAATTACTCTTAGATAAAAAGACACTTAGACACATTCCTATTTAATTAAATGATTAGTAAAGCAATTATAAAACTATAAAATTATCTACTTCTGATTGGGGGCAACCGTCTATTAATTGATATTGCGTAAGCCTAAAATAGTTATCTGACATGTTTAATTTGACATGTATATTTATATTGAAATTATTGACCGTTTTAGTAATGTAAGATAGAAGAGTCATTATCCTATAATTGTGCCTGATTTTATCAAAAATGTTTAAACTTCACTATAGGTTTCATGAAGATTATTGTTATTTTTGTAACCTATACATTTATGTATTTCTTTCGCAGACTTCAAATTGGATTTTGCGTTATCTATAGGTTAAAAGATAGTAACTTTTTGTTATTTTGACTTGGATGATGACATACATAATATACTTAAATAATAACCTTTTAGACCTTTTTATCTCTTTTTTGATGACGCAAATAACATATTGCACTCTGGTTTTTCTTTTGCGATAAGTGAAGTTTAAACAATAAATTTGATAAAATTGTTTATTTGCTCAGCGGTGGTTGTAAAAATAATTATATTAACCCGTTCCATTTTTAAGTTATATTTTATTCTGCTGAGTATATAAGATTTTTCAAAAAGACCATGTTATAAGAAAAAGCTTTTTAATATTCTCATTGGTGCTAATAGCATTTGCTAAACTAGTACAATTGTTTGATGATTTTTTTTTTCTTCTGTACTTACTTTTTTACTTTCCTGTGATTTACTTTAATTATTTTATTTGTACAGTTACTTTGTAGAAAGACAATACATTTAAATTATTTAATCCTGCTTCTCAACTATGTACTTAAGTTTGTGAGTTAGTGAAAAAAATTAGAGTTATTAAAATTTAAAAGCTTCAGCTACCTCTTTATAATGTTCTAAAAGTATTTTTGTACAAAATAACTTATCTTAATATTAATGAAAATTGCTCACTATCTTATATTACTAAAAACGGTTGATTATATCCTAAAAAGGTTAGAGTTTTACACAATTCCTAAATAATGGGTATATAAAATTAACTCATTTGTTGATTACAGAAACGTTTGACTCACTTTAAAGGCAACAAAGTGTTTTAGTGAGTCAGATGTTTTTTTTCAGCAATTTGTTCACAAACAAGGTTAGGACATGTTTGAACTGACTGTCGCGAATCTAGAAATGTCCAAGTCTTGTTTGGGAATGAAATGAGTAACAAGAACTTACTTAGGTAGGCAGCAGTAATACAATATATATATTTTGCAGCTGTATTATGTATTGCTATTTACTTGGAGCGGCCATATTATTTTGAAAATACTAAAGACAGAGACAGCGAAATTCAAATTTGTAAAATGTAAATGTGATGGCAGAAGACATTAAAATGTAAATTTTTCTGCATCCCAAGAAAAGCAAATATTTGAAATTGTTTGTCATAAAACTATTGCATTGTAAACTATGGATATTTTTTATGCTTAGTATATTTACATAAATTTGTAATGTCTACAAACATTTATTAATTTAAAAATTTTTAAACGGTTTTTTTTTTAAATTGTATAAATTCAATAATTAACTCTGTTTCAAACATAATCTTCCACTTCAATGATATGTGCCATGTTATAAGTTAAATAAACCAAAATGTTCAACTTCATTTCATTAAGCAACATACGTAAACCAAATTAAATTGGATTTTGGCATAAGTCTCTGTCTTTAGCTTTAAAACCAAACAATCGAGAAATTGTTACAGAAAATATTGGTTAAGGATGAAAAATTGTAAAAATAATGCGGGGGGTAAAAATCTGTACCTACTAAGTATATGGTAAGAATTGTAAATATGTTGTTAAAATAAGGAGTAGACCCTGTAGTATTTATTTGTACGATTTTGGGCCTTTGTTGAAATCCAAAGTTTTTAATTTATTTTTCGACCAATAAATGTTGGAGAGAACTATTGTTGATTTTGATCTATTACCCAAACGACCTTAGAAGAACATCTAATAGTACTTAAGTATATTCACCATAAAATACCTTTTCCGTCCTCCGCAGCTCCGGCCAGAAAGCGCCAACTTTGTGGCCGCTTCGCTAACTGAAATTTCCGCTTTCTGGCTTCGTTGAACAGAAAAATAGTATACTGACCTCGGCCAGTAAAATAAAAAAGCCTCAGATCACATTTTTTGTCAACCTCGGCTTCGCCTCGGACGACAATTACATGTGACCTGAGACATTTTTTTATTTTACTGGCCTCGGTGCTGCTCGGTGTGCTATTCTAGTTTAAATAGTTTTCTTTGTACACAGGAAAACTTACCACCTTCTTACAAACACTTGTGACGTGTTTGTTAAGATATTCATAATAATTGAAATAAGTTCAAAATGGACACAAAATCCGATACCAACCTCCAAACATTCATAAACGTCAGTATTCATTAACGTATGGAATAACTGCATCGTCACTAGTCAATGCCCTAAAGAATATACAAAGTTTAAAGAATATACAACAATAAAGGAAGACACGAGAGCATTTGTTACATAAACAGTACGGATAATCTAAGATACACAATGGCCCAGTGTAACGTAGTTATTGAAAAGCATCCGCCATGTTGTGCATATCAAGAACTTGTATCTTACAATGATATCTGTTCAGTGAGTATTAGAAAGTTTGTTATTGGCAGTTGTGGTTTCGGCCGTTTGGGATTGGGATCAAAGATGCCTTTTTACCCGATTATGGGAGGGTTATTTAAATAGGTAAGTAAGCAAATATTTTTTGGGTATTTGTGTCGTTATGTTTTTATGGTTTCGAGGTTACATATTGGAATGAAATATCGTTGATGATGAAAATTGCTATACATCCTATAAGTTACCCTAGTTAAATCAGTTGTTTTATTCCAAATTTTTATTTTCGATAGGAAAAAAGAAAGAAAATAATTGATACGGACTGTAGGAAGTTCAGAGTTATAAATTGAATTTTTCCCAATCTGTCACAAAAAAATATGATAAACCTAGGTAGAGAAAAATTCCTCATTGGTACAAAGACTTTATGGTGGTGAGCTGAGAAAAGCCTATATAATTGTTAATATTGGACCAATAACCTACAGGCTGTAGGTATGCTATTGGTAAATTGCAATGTTGCCAAATCACGGCTCTGTAATGTCAAAAACTGACCAAGTGCGCTGTTCGAGTCACGAATGGTTCCCTAACACCTAATAAAAAAAATGCAGAATAGAATGACCCTTCTCACGGCTGCCTATCTACCCACCGCATAAACAGCAGGTAGGTATTATTAAAAAGATCTATCTCTTACATGGTATAGTTTTAAGGGACCCAATCCTATTACAGGGATATTAGGTAAAGAAATCCAGAGTGTCTCTTTAAGACTTAGTAGGTAAGTCTATTATTTCAAAGTTTTTTTATGGGTCCAATGAAATCAGGTACTATCGATACTATTTTTCAAATACTAATAATAAGGTGTTGCCGGGATTGGGGAGACCTTTTCAGCAGAGGTCGCCTTTCGGTGGAAAAAAATATATTCAAAATACCTACTAATGACAAACCTTATATGTATAACAACCTTATGTACAGAACCCTAAATTGACAAACCGAGGACGAAAGTGGACAACAGATAAAATGTCGTATGTCGTAATGTATTGTGCCAAACTAAATCTGTCTGGTCAAAATACTTGTATTGCGAAATGACACTTTTGGGTCACCGTAATCGCATTGCCTGTCTATTGTTTGTGATAGGTTATTACGTAAAACGACTGCTCTGATTTGTTTTAGTTCGATTGCAAAGTACAATGACATAATGACGGTTATAGTATCGAGTGGTATGACAGTTAAGTCACGTAATGAAAGTGGACATCAATGTTGTCATTGTGCTTCATTGGCTTAGTTTAAAAGATTTCATTTAAGATTATTTAAGTGGGTATTTATTTATTTATTAGCAGAAGTAAGTATACGGAAGGCGAACCTAATGCCCTGAGGTTTCTCTACCAGTCAACCTTAGTCATAGGTAGGTACAGAAAAGACTTTATAGGTGCAACCAATTTATAAAGTCTATCTAAATCTAAAGTAATTAAGACAACCAAAAATATATTATAAAGGCTAATTTCTGTGTGTGTGTGTGTGTGTGTGTGTGTGTGTGTGTGTGTGTGTGTGTGTGTGTGTGTGTGTGTGTGTACATGTTTGTTACTCTCTCACGTAAAAACCACTGAATGCAATGGATTGTGATGAAACTTTACAATAATATAGCTTGATACATTAGAATAACATAATATAAATATGCTATATTGTAAAGTACTCACCGTGCGCAGACGAAGTCGCGGGCAATATGAAATACATAACTACATATATAAATAGCTACAATGCTGTTGTTGTAGTTGAATCAGAAAGTTCTTATGCAACATACATACTCTTGTCTGCCCTGTAATTTCTTCGATCTTCCTTTGTCTCCGAAAAGTAAATTCGATTTTTCCTTGTATTCGTAATGAAAATTCATAGATATCATGTTACTGCCTTCGAGTGAATACGTTAATTTTATTTCTGCAGTTATTCATTCAGACATTTGAAGAACCCATCTGCGAAGGAACTCTTGGTTTAGGGGTCTTTTGGTATATAAGGTAACCTAGTATTTATTGGTAAGTCTATATAAATATAATCATATCTTTGGACAATTCTCTCCAAATGTCCCAAACTAAGAAAAGCTTGTACTATGGGTACTGGACAATAGATGACTCAAGTACAGATGCTTATGTTCATCACACTAACATCTGCTTCTAGCAGGATTCGAAGCCGCCACCTCTAGTTTCGTAAGTTTCCTTTATTACCGTACCTATATACAAAAAAAGAAATCTAAAGGACACTAAACTAGCGTGTAACAAAAAAATTAAGAATAAATCAATCGACTTTTTTTAATAATTAAATTATTTACCTACCTTCATACAATAAATAAGTAAGCCAAATATTAAACTTAAACTATAACGTAAAACAGAAATAACAAGTATAAAAGTTTAACCATTATTTTTTTCCAAATATCAAGCATTAAGTATAACGTGCAACAAAAATAACAACCGAGATGGAAAAGGTTGAACCATGTAATTTTACCCGACTCACGCTTGACGGACTGTTAGCACAAATTGGTGTACATCTTCTGTCTCGTATCATTACGACCACTTCCCTTTACATTTGAGGGCTTCCAGACAAACGAAAAAGTTCCTTTTGGGTAGAACGGACACAAATAGGTTGGTACAGAGTGAAAACAAGAATATTGCATAGAAAACACAATTAAATATAAAATACTTAAGACTAAGTACCTACCTGCTTATGACGAATTTTAGAAAACACACAGATAATTATAAAACGTTTATTTAGCAGCTTCAATAGGGATTAAGACTGGGTAAAGAAAACTAAATTATATTTAGTCTGTCAGATCCTTTAAAATAATTCGACAGGTATTTTTTCTTTTCACAACAAATAAACAATGCCAAAGATGAGTGCTTCTAAAGTTCGAGAGTGGGGGCTCGTGACGTCATTATAATAATATGGTACAATTTATACCTAGCCGTGACGTCACAAGCCCCCACACCCGAATTTTGGAAGCGCTTATCCTACTACTATTATAAAGGCGAAAGTTTGTAAGATGGAATGTTTGTTACTCTTTCACGTAAAAACTACTGAATGGATTTGAATGAAACTTTACCACAATATAGCTTATACATCAGAAAAACACATAGGCTATATTTTATAACGATATAGTGTAAAATACTAATCATACGCAGACGAAGTCGCGGGCAGAAGCTAGTCTTTTAATATATTTTGGCAATCGACAGACAAAGAAAAACAAATCATTCCTTATGCCTATTTTACCATCTACAGCGCTATATGGGTGCAAACAGCTCTAACCCCACCTTATAATCACATAACTTGTATACGGTTATTAGGTGCAGTCAGATATCTCTGACGCGACTGTACTAGACAACTAATAAATATACGAGTAGGTACCTATTAGGTACCTACTCGTTTTATATATACCTACTTAAAGTATAATAATATATATCTTATATATAAAAATGAATCGCAAAATGTGTTGGTAAGCGCATAACTCGACAACGCCTGGACCAATTTGGCCAATTTTTTTTTAAATGTTCGTTGAAGTCCAAGGATGGTTCTTACGGAAGAAAGAAGAAGAAAAAATGGATTAATTGCCGGGAAAACCCTAAAAACAGGCCTTTTCTTTTCCCATACAAACGTTGTCTAACTAAAGTTACCTAATTTGAATTTCGAACGGGCAGGATGACGTCTGCCGGGACCGCTAGTACTAGATAGAATGGTTCGTGTTCATCACACCCAGGCGGATTGGAATCTGCAACCTCCAGTTTCGTAGTCAAAAGTTCTGACCACTAGACCAACAGGCCATCAAATGTAAGTAAGTACCTACATAACACAATAATTTGCCCATAGCAAGACATGAACCTGTAATCTCTAAGTTCAAACAGGCAATTAACCACTCATCCGGTGCATAATCGTTAAATTCAATAAATAATAATAAACTTAAAAAGATAATGGTTATAGCTTTCACTAAACTAACCATACTGTTAACTTTAAAACCGTTATTGGTAAATTTGACCTTGTCTGTTTGTATGTGGGTTAATCTATAAGTTATGATCAACACGAGCATAATGTTACATTCACTAAGACGATAATGTGAGCATTTTACCTGTAGACGAATTAACACAAAATGGCGCCGAATAACACACAGACGACTCTTTTCCACAGATTAACAATATTTTTCCAGTCACCGTGACATCACTAATAAGATCCACAGATTAACTCTTTGGGTGCGCATGATGCACATGTGCATCATGGAATTGCAGACCCCCGCGGCGCATGATGCACATGTGCATCATGGGTTTACAGTACCTGCCATGCGCATGATGCACATGTGCTACATAACAAAAATTGATTTTGCCATAGTATTTTGTTTAATCATATATTTTTTTTGGGTGGGATTGGGTTGTTGACAAAGAAATCTAACTAATACAATTTTTTAAAGTTATTATTTCCTTGTAAGTTCAGAAAAAAACACTTCAAACTTTGACCATTGGTTTTCAGTATATTTAAAAAATATTTTTTTCTTTTTTTTTGATAAATTTGAAGGTTAGTTATAATCACGGAAATATAAACAGTTATTTTTTACAAAACATCAATATTTTCACCTTATAATGGCATGATAACTACGGTGCATCATTGCGCCGCAGAGAACCGTTTTTGTCAATACACGAATTTAAAGGGTCCTAAGTTTTTTTTTAAATGCAAGTTTATACGTTATGACACTTGTGTTAAAGCTTTTTTTTCTTTGGCAAGCAAAAAGGGATCGCAACTGGATGGTGTTTTCGCCATTTTACGTCAACCAATTCTTTACTTTACTACCAATACTTTGTATTTTATAAATAATTTATGCATTGTAGGTCTAAAGTGCTAAACGACGCTGCAAATAAATATATAAAAATAAGGCTGGGTATTTCAAAACAAAGGAGCCGAATTGCAGTAATTAATAATTTCTGATTGCAGTTATTATACATCGGAAAAACAACTTTAACGGATTTAACTCGCGTATTTTATTTTTATTGGCTGACATTTCGGAGCCTTTACAGATTCCATAATAGTAGCACGACTGAGCTGACAATAGTCTTATGCTAAAGTGATAGTACATATACATATGATATGGTAAAAATAAAATACGCGAGTTAAATCCGTTAAAGTTGTTTCATTCCAATGCAGTAAGTAATTATAATTTCGTTATCTATTCCAAGTAATCCACTCTTTGGCGACACCTGCGACACAATCGACTACATAGCCGCGGCTGGGTATTTCCAGACAAATGCACTAGTTGTTATTTTATAAAATGAGGATGTCGTTAAATATAAAAGGAAACAAGAACAAAGAAAGGCAATAAAACTGACTGAAGTCTGGGTCGTGCGCCATACCTATCTCCCTTAAACAATGGACGTTAGAATTAGGTAGTCGGTTTTACCTGGACATCAAAAGTAAACTCTTTCGGCGTAATGACATTGACTTACGACCATATTTGAAGATAACAATCAAACAATAGATGTTGGTAGTGGTTGGTTTTAATTGATTTTTGCACGTGTTCTATTTTAGGGATACAGGGGGTGGGTAATAATTCTTCCTATGCAATTACAACGTACAGTCTTGGTCTGTGACTCTGACTGTACACTTCGTGTCTTTGCGCATCTAAGTGCCTTCAGTTGTTATTAAGATTTTTTTACTAATCTCAATGGACTCTGATACGACACTAGCTGTGATGGACTCGACTTTCTTTACTGACTTGAATAATGCTTCTCCGATTGACTCGGCTATCTCATTGGACTCTGATACTGCACCCTCGATTGAACCTAGGGTAAACCCTATGGAAGTATGGACCCGATATCTGCTGTTTTATCTATTGGCCAAACAAGAAGCGATCTGCCGATGCCGCTTGGTAAGTACTTTGTCCGATGATTTCTCTATAATACCTGGATTATGTAGCTAAAATTATAATTACGATTTTAATTGCATAAGGTTTAGACAAAATGTCGATAATTACGGAATATCTTATTCTAGGGTTATATTATATTTCAGGATTTAATGTGCAATGTCGAATAAATATCAAACGTATCAAAACAGCAAGAAGTAAACAGGGATAATGAGGAGGGGATTGTTACAGAAACCACAAAAAAAAACTAATTTATAATAATAATACATTGAATGATTAAAAAATATTGTCTTTTATTTCACCCAAAGGAAAAACATTTAGTGATTGGTTATTAAAATAAGCGTATGAACCATCCATTCATGCGGTGTTTGTTCGGCCGATTTTCGAACGGTCCTAGCGGGCGCAATGATGCACACGTTGCATCATGGATTTTAGCACGAAAAGAAATGTATGTGCGCCTGGGAGAGGTGCAAAACGTAACTAGGCCTGCGCACAGGAGTAGTGCAGCGCGCCGCTAGGCTCTCGCGTCGAAAGGGTTAAATAACAACATAATTATACAATCATTTGGAAACATTTGACCAGCGACTAGGTACGTTGATTTGCAGGCCACTCTTTTCCACAGATTAAGTATAGTCTCCCAGTCGGCGTGATACCATTATTAAGATTCACAGATTAAATAACTACCCATACAATTAGTTACAAATATTTAACCAGTAAGTAAGTAGACGTACGAAATGAATACAAAATGGCGCTAAACAATATTTTCGTTGGTTTGCAGACGACTCTTTTCTGCAGATTAAGTATACCTACTTTGCTAACCAGCCCAGTGAGACCACAAATAAAATGCATAGGTTAAACGCCTGTACAATTAGTTAACCAGTGAGTAAGGTTAACACACAATGGCGCCGTGTAAATTTCGTTGATTTGGAGACGATTCTTTTCTCCACAGATATACATATAAAAAATGGCAAACACTACAAATCGTAATCCAGAGATGATCGATGCTTTTAGAACACCTACGAGATTCAAAGAATTGATTCCTATGAACAATCATCACTTGAAAGTTTCATAATTTTACTATGTGGGCTGTCATTTGTATAGCATATGCAACAATATGACAGGGTTTTTGGCTTTGACCTAAAATAAAAGATTGAAATTAAAAACAAGCTTTTATAATTTTACAATATTATTATACTTACATAATATTATGATCCTCTTTCATTTGATACCTACTTCAGTCGGATATATATCGTAGGTACCTCTCTTAATTTGGTTTTAGAATAACGTCACATAGTTGACCATGCCTTGTTATCCAAACTGACCGTGTAAGTAAGTACAAAATTTCAGCTAAATCGGTTGAAGTTATCTGCTTCAAAATTGAGCTGCAAGATTTCACCCGTACATACTTCATCTACATCTACACTAGGTACTACATATTTATTATTATAAAGAGAAAAGATTTGTATTTTTGCGTGTATGTGCATATTTGTAAGTAATCAACTCAAAAATTACAGTCCCAATTTTAAAAATTCTTTCGCCATTGGAATACTACATTCGCACTGAGTAACTTGGACTACAGAATATTTAAAAAAAATAGGAATCCGTGCTAAGCCTGGGCGGCCAGTTTACATTGCAAGTTAAATAATTTAAAAATCAGTTTTGAGTCAAACGTGGATTCGGCAGCATTGTCCCTTTGTATCAAATCAAGTTTTCTTGGTTCTGACTTAGTAGTGTGTAAAATCATTGCAATATGAAGAACAGTTGCGGGCGAACCAGGCTGTTAGACTAGTTTCACAACAGTTTGGAACTAGTTACGTGCATGGAAAACAATTAACTTTTTGACTCACTATCCGTGATTGCTTAATGCTTTAGGTGTTATTACAGTGCTTACTGGGATTAAAAGTCTAGGTATCGCAGTCGTTTAATAAAGGTTTGTGTAAAGATTTTTTATTTTTAGGCTTCGAACAGGGCTAATAATAATACTTAGTTTGTTTTGTAAAGTTTTTTCGTAATGAAATCAAGTAGATTAAATTTTAAATTTAAGTGCACAGGTAGAGATTTTTTAATACATCTATGTATTCTGCAGGAATATTTTTAGGCTTAGATTTTTTTAAACAACCCAGGACAAAAAAAAAGATCAAACCGTTAAATCACGGAATGAACTGTAATTTAGGTTAGATGGCCAATCTACTAGAAATATTTCAAAGGTACCTGGAAGTCTATGCCGAATATGGTAAAACGCTTCTTTGGGACGTCGACTATCGTTCGCTCATACTTTTCAATACTTTTCATATCGATTTCTTATCGAAATTACCTTGTTATCACTTTCCACGCGGTGTCAATTTCTGTCTGTAAAAAATAATTAAAAAAAAAGTAAAACTTCAACTTAATTACAGTTGTTTCCGAGTTTCTCATCTTCCATATTCGCAAAAGTATTTCCTAAAGTTCAGTCAAAAGTAATGTGTTAAACTATAATTTAATATCCGTTTATAATTAGTTTCCAACTTTCAAAAGCTCCTCATCTTTCATATTCGCCAAGGCATTTACTAAACAGTCAAAACGGCACAGTATAACTTTGTATACAGCAGTGTACGCTAACGGTATTGTCCGGTAAAGCAACTGGTCTGCGTTTGCGCAACCTTTTGTCTCTTTTCATTAGCGAGACGGTTGTTTTTGTTCATTAAAATAAGTTTTAATTATTTAGATCAGTATTGCGACCTGTTTTTGTGAGAGCAAAATCGATATGGGGTTCTTGACACTTTAGTCTTCAAAATGTTTAAGTGCGTACGTTTATTTAAAGGTCTTGCAGGATTAGGACTGCAAAATAAGCTGCGATAATAACTATGCAGGGTACCTAATTATCATATATTTTTTTAATTTTATAGTACCTCTTTACGACATCTAAAACTAAACTATTACAAGGCGTAGCGTAACTAGCTAAGAAAATAAATAAACAAAATGTATTAGGTAAGTAGTTGGTTAGGTACCTTAATACAGCTTATTTGTTAAAAAGGGCATTTATGAAGAACTAGCTGTGCCCGCTACTTCGTCCCCGTGGAATAGTAATTCTTCTTAGGAGGAATTTCATATATTAACTTTACAACGAACATTACTCCACTGTTTCTTCGCTCACTATTGGTCGCAGCGTGATGTTATACTAGCCTAAAGCCTTCCTCGATAAATGGTCTATCCAACAAAAAAAGAATTTTTGAATTCGAAGGGCAGTAGTTCCTGAGATTAGGGCGTTCAAACAATACAAACTATATATACAAACGCAAGGAGTATGCAACAGGAATTATGAAGAATTTATTGCTTACTTATCTTTGTTGGTTAAGGTATTAATAGGTCATCATGAAGTAAAGTTGACTAATTTATTATCCAAGTTATAAGCTGTATAAAGGCTGTACAAGAACATCCTTATACGACCTTTGTGCAACTTATGTAGAACCATTTGTAACATAGGTATGACTCATAATATTCCCATACCTACTAGCTAAAGTATGCAATAAATTACTTGCTGGGTCTCAAATGAAGAGAATCCAGGTATCAAAGCAGCCATCACGTAAATACTTGCCCGTCCCCGGATTCAAACCTGCTACCTCTCAGCAAATAAACATAACTAATGATAATAATTAAATCAATAAATATTTATTAACATAAGTGTTGAAGCTATAGGTTTTAATAAATAAAAAATAACAATAAAATTAAGGCTTGTGGCCACCCGCTGTTTTTCTTCGTTATTACATTCGATCACGATGCCGAATATTTTTGTTTGGAAATCATTTATAATAATTACTAGCTTCTGCCCGCGACTTCGTCCGCGTGGAACTCCTCCCTTTTTTGTAGTCGGTTAAAAAGTAGCCTATGTCCTTTCTCACGCTCCAGACTTTCTTTGTACCAAATTTAATTTAAATCGGTCCAGTAGTTTTAGCGTGAAAGCGTAACAGACAGACAGAATTACTTTCGCATTTATAATATTAGTAAGGATAAGGAACTTGCATGCAAAACCGATTAGACTGGTTGTGACGTGTCAATTAATTTACTAGAAGTTTCCAAACAATCTGCGAAATATTTACTACGATGAATCACTTCGATCGATATTTATCAACACCATTACATAGTTTTAATGAGAAAACAGATTCAGATGGCGCTGAAGATATAGGGTTAGTCAAACTAATGTAATTTTCGTCACTCGGTACAAGTACAAGGGCATCAAAACCTACAAGATACTTCAAGGGGGGAGGGCAGCTGCCACCCGTTGACTGTACCTCGCTAGCAAATAGTGAATGGACAAAACCAATGCAAAATAAAATTGACATTTATAAGTGAACGAATAGTACATTACGCACCTAGGCCAGTAAAATAAAAAATGTCTCAGATCACATGTAATTGTCGTCCGAGGCGAAGAGGTTGACAAAAATGTGATCTGAGCTTTTTTATTTACTGGCCGAGGTCAGTATACTATTTTTTCTCCTCGACGAAGCCAGAAAGCGGCAACTTCATTTAGCGCAGCGGCCCGAAAGTTGGCGCTTTCTGGCCGGAGAACAGAAAAACTGATTACTGACCTATAATTAGCTTACGTCAGTTCTAACAATTTTATTCATTTATAAGGTGCTTTGCACGTGCCCCGACACACTCTTGGCCTTTAAGTTATGTATGACGACGCAAGGTAAGGCATTTGTATGAATAAGACGTTAAGTGTATGCAAAGTGAGTCAAAACCAATACAACATACAAAACCGCACATTGAGTCAAGTTTTAACAATGAAATGTTTCACTAAATTCTTAGTAAATTTGCCACACCCGATCTTATATTCAACCTTACGTCTTTGAGTTAAGAACTATTGTGAATATTTATAACAACTATAAACAATATTGTTTTTGAGGCTTCAAATGACAAAGGAATATCAATTTGGTTATATATTTGGATGGAATTCAGGAAGCCATAGTTGTGTTAGGAAATTGAAATTTTCTGGTGTTACGTCTTTGTGTTTTGTAACTGACGTCGGTAAACTATAAATATGTAGGTATAGTATTCAACGATCAATTATTTTATTAAATTATACACAGTAATATAATATATATTTTTAAATTAATTCTCGAAAACAGCTCTAACAATTTCGATGAAATAGGTATATAGTTTGTGTTTACGAACGTGTGTGTATTTATGAACAGAATCAATATAATATATGTAGGTACCTGGTAACGGTTCAAATACTTACCGAATTGTCCCGGTACTTACTAGCCAGATCTGCATTTCAAACGCTCTGAGATCCACCCATTATCTAAAAATCATTATCACTTGTCCAGGGTATTTGGTATTAACTATGTCACACTTTTAAAGCGAGTGACTCCACGGGTTAACTAATTATTCCTATAGCGAAGTAAACGTTCCCTGGTTACTTGTCACCGACAATTGTCACTTAGTTAAAATAGAGACCTCGAGCTCGAGCCTATGAGGAACTGTCAAAACATAATTATATTGAGAACGTTGTCGACAAGAAGGTTTGTCGTGTCGATATTGTTTCGTTGTGGAATAGAAGAAATAAGAGACATCGACATGACAAGATCTCGTTGTCAACAAACCGATTTTTGACAGATCATCGTGAGAATAAGACCACATCGACGTGACACTTTTTTTTTTTCGAACTGAATACTGAAGCGCAGTTGGCCAGCTAATGGGCCTTTACTGCAAAATCGGACGGGTGGCGAGCCTCCTGAGAGGAGGCTTTCAAGCCTTTAATACGTGACAAGATGTCGACAATTCAACATAGGCTCGCTGTAGTTTTACAAACTTGCATGGTTGTCACCGAAAATTGTCGCGTTGGTAAAATAGGGACTTACAAACTAGCTTGCTTACTCCCTGTGGTGAAGACTGCAGTGTTATTTTGCCATAGACTACATCAACATAAGATATAAGTATATATACGTACGCAAAAACATACACACACCTTGTAATAGTAATCGATGGTCCAACAATGAATCGCTTTATCTCATGTAGTACGTGCCTTAGGATGTGTCATGCTAAACGACGGATAGTCACGGTAAGGCCAACGTATTCGACTAACTTAAAAAGCACCGCGGTTTATAAGTCTGGATTACTTATAGACCTTATGGCTTATAGAATAGTGATGATTTTGAATTATAAGGAAAAACAGAAATGTAAAAAAGGCTGATATCGATGCAAAAGTTGATTTTATTCTGTTTTGAATCATAAGGAAAAAATATTTAAATGTAAAAAATGAACAAAGTTTAGTGCAAAAATTATCAAAGAATGACGAAGTCGCATGTTGTCTTTAAATGATATGAGATAATTATGAAATAAAGTTTGATACAATCGGTTTTAAAGATAATTAAATTCTAAGATATATTTTATTTATATACTTACTGTAAATGTGTCAACTTTAATATTTAAGGAATAAAAAAATAGAAATAAGATTAATATCCTTTTCTAAATTGAATACGAATGGGTTTATATTGGCTGATTTTATTCCAGTAATTTTGAATGTAGGTAACTACTTAGACAGATAGTGTTCTGTCACAATATTACTGTCATATAATTATAGACAAAAGTCTAAACAAACATTTTTTTTCTTATAATTAAAATCACAATCATTAATATATATTTTTTTTTAATAAATGGGTAAAATACATTCGCTTTATTCCGAGTGGATCGCCGCGCGTGTCCCGTGCCGCATCCCGTCAAATATTGGTTATTTGTTTAAAATAACGTTCACAAAGCGATATTTAACTTTAAACGTGAACACGCGAAGTTTAAATAATTACTTATTTTCTGGAAAAAGTTTAAAAGTACTTAAAACCGACGATTGAGAGTCGACGTTCTGGCGACGAAAGATTACATCACAAAAATATTTTTTAATAAATAAATAAATATCTTTGGACAATTCACACCAATTATCTAGTCCCATTTTAAGCAAAGCTTGTGTTATGGGTACTAGACAACGGATAAATATACATAAATACATATAAGACATCCAAGACTCAGGTACAGATGCCAGTGCTCATCACATTGACATCTGCCCCTAGCGGGATTCGAACCCGCAACCTCCGGTTTCGTAGTCAGGGCCTCTGACCACTAGACCAACAGGCCGTCAAATGTAATAAAAATACTAGCTGCCCGCCCCGGCTATGCACGGATCCCTTTTTTATGGCTTATGTCACTTGGGAATAGTGTAGCTTCCCAACAGTGAAAGAATTTTTCAAATCGGTCGTTTTGGAGCCTATTCAATCCAAACAAGCAAACCTTTCCTCTTAATTAGGTATATTAGTATTAGTAATTATAAAAATCTCGTGAAGCGGTGTCTGTGGTCGTAGGTACTCCTCTGAAACGGCTCTACCGATTTTCATCGAATGCTCCAAATATAGGTACACATATACGACCTATATTATAAGAATACCTACCTAGTTGGTATTCTTATAAAATAGGTCGTATAGTAGACAAACGTAGAGTTATTCAACTTTTTTAATCACCGTATCAAATATGTATTACTTACTTAAGTATTATACTTGTCAAATGCGAGACGAACTCGCGCGCTAAGGGTACTGTACCATAGTTTATAAAAATAGAAAACAATTAAGTGTGTTACATGGGAGTCCTTTGAATATTTATTTTTATACAGCCTGGTGTAGGGTTGCCAACCGTACTCTAAAATAGAGTATTGTACTCTATATCATGTAGGTGTACTCTATAATCTAGAACCCTAATAGAGTATGCTAAAATACTCTTTTTTGCTCAATTGCTCAATGCCAGTCATGCAATATTACGAAAATCCAGTATCGGAAAAGGGCATCATTAAATATAATAAAAAAATGACCTCTTTGTTTATTCAAACTTAGATTTAGAATGCTTATTCATATAATTGCTTTAAAAAACAGGAAAAACTATTAGTAACCGCAAGAAGTACAAAAAAATACGTTTTTAAAAATGTAGGTAAAATAAAAAATACTCTTTTTTATTAGTCTGTACTCTTGATTTATCTCCTTTAAAACCAGATATACTCTATTTCTTCTAATAAAAGTTGGCAACCCTAGCCTGGTGATAGACGGACAGACAACAGAGTCTCAGTATTTTACCCTTTGGGTACGGAACCCTAAAAATATAGTTAAGCACTAAGGTAGGTAGGTACGTACTTGTTCTTTAATAGGTGCTAGATTTTTTATTCAACTCTTTTCTGCATCACAAAGTGAAAGTTCAAAAATCATTTTAACTATTAAAATATAAATTAAACTCAATGAAACTTTTCCAATTTCCTTAACAATGCGGTAACTAGGAGAGGTAAAAAATTGTGTTCATATAAATTTTACAGGTAGTTTAACTAGGAAAATCTAGTTTTATTTCTAAACTAAAAACTAAAGGCAAAGTTCATTTGAAAACTTTTAATTCCATATTCCTTAGTAATTAACTATACTAAATAACTTGAGACATTTCATATTTATCAGTAGCTTATCTCGGATTTACTTGGACAATATAAAATGAACCTAAGCTTTTTAATAAAATAATAGTAACGTACCCAACTAATGTATATTGATTTTATGATGATATTTTGAGAACTTTACAGTCCAGGGAGTGTTAGGTTACAATTTATAGGAATCTAACATTTGAACTTTGTATGTATCTATACTTACTATATAATAAAGAGACCTTTTCACTTTTGTTTGTTTGGATTGAATAGACTCCAAAACGACAAGATTTAAAAATTCTTTCGCTGTTGGAAAGCTACACTATTCCTGAGCGATATAGGCTATACATGTTATAATAATATGGCGGGCCGCTTTTCTAATAAAAAATACTTAATTGAATGGATAATATCATTTGAATGATGGCACTATGACACTTATGACAGGCATGTTATTATATAGGGAGTTCCTTTACTGGTCACAATATACTATAGTCTCTTTTGTCAATTTAGTGCTACCACCTACCATTCGTGCACGTTATCTATATTAGGCCCCCAGAAAATGTAAAGGCCTTTTTGGCCCTGTTATGCCTTCATTTTCTAACAAGCCGCAGACGTGTGTACAAAAAAATTCGCCCACAAAAAAACATTAACGAGTCATCCATTTTTTTTCTAAAAACTTAATCATCTCCAATGAATGAGCAATCAATTTACAATTTGGAAGATTGCAACTTTCCAAAAAGTAATAAATTTAATTTTAAACTCATTAGCATTAGCCGACCGCATATAAAATTGGTATGTCATCGTTGTGGCGTAGACTTTAAGATATATAAAATGAGATACATTGTCTGGGAGTGTTGACCTATTGGGTACCGACCCAAAAAAAGGGACATATACCTAGATAATCTAGATATGTACTTATATGCGGGTATAATCGGGTATATATACGAGCTACTTATTTATTTTAACTTAATCGACAAGTTCGTGTAAATTTTCGGGGCGGATTTAATGCCTTAAAGCATTCTCTTAGTTAACAATTCAACATTCAAAACTATATACTTGTAAAAGGTAGGTAGGTAGGTAGATATCTTTAGTCAATTCACATAGATAGATGAGTCTAATCTTAAACCAAGTATATAGTCAAATTATAGTTTAACATTCATACTTAAATTATACATAATGTGGTAATTATATAAGCCTTATGTATACGGGTGAATCTTCGAGCGTTTGGGACGCCGTCATTGTCATCTACATCTATATTTATAATGTTTGCAAATAATATTATTAAGTATCGATTGATATAGTATTTGTAACAGTACCGGGGGATAATATCACTCAATTTTTTGTTACTTATTGACTCTGTTCTTAAATATAGATGTAGAGGACAATGAAGGCGTCTCAAACGCTCGAAGATCCACCCTATACCAATCTAGGCTTTGCTTAGTTTGAGTCGGGTGTGAATTAACAAAAAATTACTTTATACCGTTACACGACTTCTTGTCACATTTTGGATTTAAACCTGCGATCTCTAGCGTCGGAATACCTATAATCATTGAATTATTATTTACCGTTTCTACTATTGAAGATTCACGTCACCAATCGATTCAAAAACAAAACTTACGCTCCAATTCTCAAACTATCGAAATTCGAATCGATCGTGATGGAATTCCTTAGTCAACCACCCGTGACGTTTTTTATAAAATTCGAACGCGCTCCGGACGTCACGATGTCAAAGATTCACACGGGTCAGTTACAAGGTCAGTTTTTTTTTTATTTTAATTGAACTAAGGTAATAAACATTCGAAAATACTCTTTTTCTGTCTTTCGGCCAGAAAGCGCCAACTTTCTGGCCGCTGTGCTAAATGAAATTGCTACTTTCTGGCTTCGTCGAACAGAAAAATAGTACACTGACCTCGGCCAGTAAAATAAAAAAGCCTCAGGTCACATTTTTGTTAACCTCGGCTTCGCGTCTGACGACAATTAGGTACATGCGATCAGAGACATTTTTTATTTTACTGGCCTAGGTGCGTAACGTACTATTGAAAATGCTATTTTTATCATCTTTTTAGTAGGCACATCATGCGTAAATGTGTATAAAAGAAGAAACACGTAGTTAGTACGTGCCGAATGCTTTTACTATTCCTAGTGTCCTTTAATCTTTTTCTCGTTTTACGAGGCACTTGGATCTGTAACGTAGACAAATTGAAAATAAATTTATGGCGAGTTGTTTATTGAGTCCAGTGCCAAGTAAGCGATTTTATTGTAGAAGTCAACATATTAAGAGAACCTAGAGTAAAAATCTTGCGCCCAAAATTAATATAACCTAATATATTTGATGCCATAGACACAGTTTTTCACTAAGTAAACATTTATTTTAATAGAACTAGCGAAAACTCAATTTCATTTTTCATTTCGCCGCCATCTTGGGAAAAAACGGCGATTTTTATGACAAGAATGCTTTCAGCCAGTAACCGATTACCAAAATAGGATACCAATAACGATTCACACTTGGCCGTTTTTTAAAGTCACGAATGTCAAAGATTCACACGGGTCAGACGTTACGGGGTCAGTGTCACGACCGTGATTTTGCTTTTCGATTGGAATTCGAATTTGGGGCGTTCGAAATTTAAGAATGACTTGGGACGGTCGAGTTTTTGTCGCATGGCTTAATGATCGGCGCTGACTTGCATATATATACTTAGGTACTACTAGCGGTCCCGGCAGACGTCGTCCTGCCCGTCCGATAGTTTCATCAAAGATCTGTCACTTACCGTCAATGACTTTGTGTATGGGAGTATAGAAAGATGTTAATTTTACACTTTTTCAAGATTTTTTTAAATTTTTCTCTACTTACAAACCTTCCCTGGACTTCCACGAATAATTCAAGACCAACCAAGGCTAACCAAATCGGTTCATGCGTTCTGGAGTTATAGCGTCAGGAAGGAACACCCGACTTATTTTTATATAGCAGAAGACTAGCTTCTGCCCGCGACTTCGTCCGCGTAGAACTCCTTTTTTGCAATCGGTTAAAAAGTAGCCTATGTTCTTTCTCAGGTTCCAGACTTTCTTTGTACCAAATTTCATAAAATCAGCCCAGTAGTTTTAGCGTGAAAGCGTAACAGACAGACAGACAGAGTTACTTTCGCATTTATAATATTAGTAGGGATTATGTGCCTATTAGATATAAGTACGATGGAAAGAGTGTAAAGTTTACATAGCAATTCTATGCAGGCATAACGTCATAAGTGGTTGGAGGGAGTGCCTAGTGAGAGTACCTGGGTTACAAAGGTACTTGTTACATTCTAGTCATTCATTTAAAGTAAGTACCTATCTTAGCTTCTCTGAACTGAATTATCGCTATAGGAAAAACAACCTCGAAAACATTGCTTTTTTTTCTTTATTGTTAACTAACGGTTAGCCCCGGCTTCGCACGGATCCCTAATTTTTTTCAAAATATTCAATAGAATATTATTATGTTACTCAGGGTGAACGTAGCTTCCCAACAAAGAAAGAATTATTAAAATCGGTCCAGTAGTTTTTGAACCTATTCATTACAAACATACAAACATACAAAAATAGGCACAAATCTTTCCTCTTTATAATATTAGTATAGATATAGATTTACATATAGAAAATTTCCTTCCTATTAACTTTAATTATATTTTTTAAACCTTTTCTTGGTGTTCATTTATCTTTTAACTTAATAAAAAGGTTTATTATACCTATATTAAACATTTTTTATGCAACTCTTACTTATTTAATACCTGCAGACATATAAACCGCGCCGGAGGTCGTCGTAGACAGATTCAATATTGCAAAAACGAGCATTAAATTCGTTTTGTCCGTAAAATTCGACTAATCTCATAAACTTGGATTTGCTCGATACGGTTATTCGATCTGTTCCACTAGGGTTGTCACTTACATAAAGTATTTTTATTACTTTATAAAATATATTTGAGTAAATCTTAAAATTATAAATGTTTAGTAAAACTGGAGGGGATTTTTCAGTTATTTTTGTATCTTGTTTTATCTACAGTAATGTAATAAAGAGTGAAGGTTTGTTTGTTTGTGTTGAATAGGCTCATAAACGACTGGATGATATGAAAAAATCTTTTACTGTTGGAAAGCTACACTATTCCCGACGGACTATGCTATAGAATATTTTGAAAAGAAAAATAGGGATCCGTGTGAAGCCGGAGCGGGTCACTAGTTGTATAATAAAGAGTTTACATAGGTACCTACATACATTTCTGAAAAAATAAAATTATAACTTTAGTAAGTAGGCAATATATTCTTATATCTAAAAAATATTAAAAATACTTACCTAACAGTGTACTTTTTGTAGTATATTTAAATTATAAAATACGGTGTTAAAATATAAATTGTATGACAGTGGCAACCCTAGCGGACCCTTCGTCGGATCACATGCAAACTGGACTCAAATCTGATGTAACAACCCTATTTCAAATAACTATTCTCTTGTTGAACATATGTTAATATGTTAGGCATTAAATATTTTGAATATTGTATGAAACATACTTATGCTCCAAATACGGTTCACTTGTAAGAGAATTATGATAAAATACTAGTTGTGCCTCTTGGCTTTATCCGCTTATTTGCTATTTGTTTCAATTGGTTTTAAATAATTAATTAGAAAAAAACAAAAGAAATACGGCGGATTATACGATTCGGCTGTGACACAGATATATATTTATAAATGTAGGTATTAAAAGTACATTACGCACCTAGGCCAGTAAAATAAAAAATGTCTCAGATCACATGTAATTGTCGTCCGAGGCGAAGCCGAGGTTGACAAAAATGTGATCTGAGGCTTTTTTATTTTACTGGCCGAGGTCAGTAGGTATACTATTTTTCTGTTCGACGAAGCCAGAAAGCGGCAATTTCATTTAGCGCAGCGGCCACAAAGTTGGCGCTTTCTGGCCGGAGGACGGAAAAATATATTGTCCTTTACAGGGTTCGAAGCCGCGACCTCTTAACACCACTAACCACTAACTTCTCTCTTAAGTCACTCATCATTAAAATGAGGTCAGATTCAAATTGGTAATTATCTTTTGATGATATTGTCAATATCAGATGTCAGTTGCTGACAATATAGGTCGAGTATCAATTATTCAGTACCTATTACTGACCCGCAGATATCATATTACAGGTCTGTGATGTACTGATTAACTGCCTAGGCAGCATAGAGGTTCTATATCGGTGATATAATAGAATAGTTACAGAGCTTTAAATCGTCGCTTAACTAACAATAGGTATCGTTTGAATCGTTTTCTTTTCCGAGTTAAAATAACTCTTAAGTCATTGGGCGTAAGTGCATTATTAATTTTCAGCATTTATGAGATTTATTATTATTATTAGCTAGGCAACGAAATGTATTGTCACATGAATTTAAATCTAAAATGTTTGGAAACTTTACAGATCCCCTATTTGTAGCTGACAGCTGACGGCAGTGTAATATAAGATCTATATAGGTACCTACTGTCATCAACTCCGTCAGCGACTAATATGGGAACCGTAAAGTTTTCCAATCGTTAGTAAATAAAATAAAATACACGATTTAAATCTTTTATAACTGTTTTATTTCAATGTGTAGGTACCTAGTAATTAGCGTGAAGGCAAAATAAAATTATTAGGATATATTATAGTTTTTATGCTTGAAATCACTCCTTAAGGGGTAAAAAAGTGGTCGATCCTTTTCATCAAGCCAACACGTTCGATACGCAATAAGCTCGTATGTATGACATACAAATATACTACACTAATATATAATGAATTAAAATATAATTACAAAGTGACCTCGCTTTCTAATAGCTACTTTAATTCCTTAAAATTATTAGTAATATCGAACACCTACATATAAAGGGAACTAACTTAAAAAAATATTATTATGTTTTTAGGAATGGCGAAAAACTGATTAATATGTCGATTTCTGATGCCTTCGTGGCTATTACACATTGGAATGAAACAACTATTTGACGAATTTAACTCGCGTATTTTATTTTAATATGTCCATGTATATGCTCTGCAGTAGTTTTCTAAATCAAATCAAAATCAAATCAAATCAAATCTTTTATTTTGTATAAAATGTGGTACAATGGTTGATATCATGTTTAATAAAGATTCACACATTGCACCAGCAACTGGCATACAAAAAAAAATATAATAATAATCCTACTATACTATTATAAAGGCGAAAGTTTGTATGTATGGATGTATGGATGTTTGTTACTCTTTCACGTAAAAACTACTGAATGGATTTGAATGAAACTTTACCACAATATAGCTTATACACCAGAATAACATATAGGCTACCTATATTTTATAACGATATAGTGTAAAATACTAATCATACGCAGACGAAGTCGCGGGCAGAAGCTAGTGTTTAATAAAGATTCACACATTTCACCAGCACCTGGCATACAAAAAAATTATAATAATAATAATACATAATGATGTCTATAAAGACTTATGGTTTTTATATGAAGCTAGAAGAGTTAGCTTAAATCTGTTTTAGAGGTCGATTTTGCAGTAAGGAATTCGATGGTGTGGTGTGGTTGCATAAATCAAAACGTCAGGTTTTTGAGTTAGCTTCCTTTATATCTAGGTGTAAGATATGAAGTTAGAAGAGTTTGCAGAAATTTGTTTTTTGGTAGGTATTACTTTACCTAAGGAATTCGATGGTGTGCATAACTCAAAACTTCAAGTTTTTGAGTTAGTTCCCTTTAGATCTAGATGTGTAACTAATTAGATGTCACTAAAATAACTTTCATTGTACCACTTTTAAGGCATGAAAAAATAAAGTTAATATAAGGGTACGGTTTTATTTGAACTTTTACATGGAGACATTAAGGAAATTAAAGGATCACTTAAAAGGCGAGTTAATTGGAACGTACTTAAATATTTTATTATGTTTTGCTCCTGGAATTTTTTATAAGCTGTACAAAGGTCGAATATTCGGTTTTATATAACCTTTATACAGCTTAATATTCGTGTGTTGCTAGTTTAATAAAAATTAAGTACAGTCTCCTACCTAGGTAATGATACATAAAGTGCTGTATATACTTATACATGGTAATTAAATATAAATAAACTAAAAATATCATAATTACAATATAAAAAATCATCGTAACAAAACTTAATGATATTTCAAGTCAGATTTAGCCCCAAAGCAAAAGTATTTAGTTATCTCTAAAGAATATATATATATCCTACTACTATTATAAAGGCGAAAGTTTGTAAGTATGGATGTATGGATGTTTGTTACTCTTTCACGTAAAAACTACTGAATGGATTTGAATGAAACTTTACCACAATATAGCTTATACATCAGAATAACATATAGGCTATATTTTATAACGATATAGTGTAAAATACTAATCATACGCAGACGAAGTCGCGGGCAGAAGCTAGTTTAAATATATGTATCTACTATTTGCAAGGTATGATAGCTTATATGGAACTTAAAATTAGTAAACATACCCAAAAAAGAACTAAACGAGTAAACCCATGAAGCGTATGTAGGTATGTATATTAAATTAGACAAACATATAACCCTTTTCCCCATATATGTGATTGGTATTTCGTAACGATTAATTTGGTTGTTCTACGATGCCGCTATCCTCAGGCGCTGCGTTTCCGATAGATAGACTTAGGAAATGTATAGAAATGTCATTTAATAGGACATGTCTTTAGCACTGTAGCAAATAAAGAGGAAAAGTTTGTTTTTTTGTTTGGATTGAATAGGCTCCTAAACGACTGGAACGATTTGAAAAATTCTTTCACCGTTGAGAAGCTACACTATTCTCGAGTTTCATAGGCTATAAAAAAAGGGATCCGGACGAAGCCAGGGCGGGCCGCTAGTAAAATATATAATGCTAGAGAAATGCAATAATCTATAATATAAAAGGCACATATTATTACTTTTTACACAAAAAAATCTAATCAAATGTAAGTATAAATTCAAAGGATTTGTTTTTAATTATGACACTTGTGTTTTCTATACTAATTTCAAAATTAAAAAAAAATATATGTGTAACAATTTCTCACAAAACATTGATTGCATTGTACAAATACATTTGAAATTAATAAAGATGTAGGAAACTGAAAAAAGTGAGTTCTTAAAAACCCACTAATAGGCCTCCAAATAAAGCTATAATAATATATGAAACATACTACTTCATTCTCATTTAGTATAATCTCCAAAGTCTTACCATCTAAAGATCATAATGTTAATTCAATCTTCAATTGACAACGTAATACGAAGTAAATTTTAAAATATTTACGTACTTACACAATTTGTTTTTTTTTCGACACCTCTAAACCTCCCAAACTCTACACAAATCTGGTACGAATAAACGAAACCTACTATTACTTATAAACACGACTTTACTATTGTGAAACAATAAAAAACAGTAAACACAGGCTTCTGACACAACTCCATTTGGACCGTAACCCCTCATTACGAACGGTCCAATTGTAACAAAAAAAATTTTATGGCAACGAAAATGTAACAATGATTCATGTTATTCATTTTCATTATCTAAGACGCTGCGATATTTGTATACCTACTAGTACTTTAACGGTGGTAATCTAATTTTGCCGGGCAGGATAAAAATGTCATGTCCCTGCAATCCGGGGACATGGTGTGGTGAATGGTACCAGGTAGTAACACTATGAGTATTGACTACTAATGAATAACTACTACTATATTTATTTAATAAAACACAAGACTTAAATACTGTATCGAGACATCGCAAATCGCTGCTCGATCTATCTGATTGTTACGTGACATTGGCAAGCTATGGAGGAATGTGCTTTCAGGGTCGCCACACCAATTATTAATAGAGAGTGAGATCCCAGTCACCCCAGACCTACGTGATTTTAGGAACTATACTCGCTAAGCAGAAAGCGGTGTCGCGATGTCGTTTTTCAGGTAGCATGAATTAAAGTTGGAAAAAACCATAGCTTAAAACCCGGGGACGGACATAATTATGATACTTTTTATCTCGTTACCGTGGAACAAAATAGCATGATTTTTAAAATCGCGTTAATGGGGGTGACTGGGATATTGGTCGAACTATCATGATCCACCAAACACAGGCCCGTCGCTTGTCTCTCATCACAGGCCAGTAACTTGTCTCTCATCACAGGCTTTACTACGGAGACACAAGATAGACAAGCGACAAGCTACTGAACTTGTATCTCATAATAGGTCAGTAGCTTATGTATCATCACGGGTCAGTGTTTTGTCTCTATTCACAGGCCAGTAGCTTGTCTCTTATTACAGGCCAGTAGCTTGTCTCTTATCCCAGGCACTGGCCTATCTGACAAGCTACTGAGCTTGTCTCTCATCACAGGCCAGTAGCCTGTCTCTAATTATAGGACAGTAGCATGTCTCTCATCACAGACCAGTAGCTAAGTAGCTTGTCTCTTATCATAGGCACTGGTATGACATTGATCAAAAACACAAGTTACTGAGCTTGTCACTCATTACAGGTTTGTAAATTCTTAATCTATGCAAAAAACTGTGTTAAAATGTTAGCATACAATAATATATAATTAAATCGATTACTGACGTAGCGGGAGGTAAAAGATATTATGTTGAAAAACTTCATTCTTAGTTACACGCGTAAGTTTAAATTTTAAATTTCAAAATGATTTTCTTTAAAAGGTTTTATTGCGTTTTAAAGTCATTAACACTCTCGTAATGCAACTTTTTTAAACTACTCAATATGCAATTATGTATGTATATAGGTTTGTAAACATGTATTTCTCCGCTGCGTCAAGGTCAAAGTAGAAAACTTTATAGTTCCCATAGCCGACTGAGCTGACGGTAGTCTGTTGGCGTGTCAGACTGTATTCAGCTCAGTCGGCAACGAATATGGAAACTGTAAGTTTTCGAAATGTTAGGAAATAAAATAAAATAGATATGTGAGTTAAATCCCCTATGATTGTTTCAAACCACGAATGCATCAGAAATTTTTAGTGAACTGTTAAGAGGATTGTGAACCTGTTAACTTTCATACAAAAGGCGATAACGTTTTACACCCAGTAAATATAGTTAGATTTTTATATTTTTTTGGTAAGTTGTAGATATAATGAGAAACTACGTCTGTACGTTTTGATTTTTAAGAAATATTGCTTACGCTAAAATTTATTAGCATATATAGATCTATATATAGAT
Source organism: Polylopha cassiicola (assembly GCA_038024825.1). NCBI lineage: Eukaryota > Metazoa > Arthropoda > Insecta > Lepidoptera > Tortricidae > Polylopha > Polylopha cassiicola. Next base: position 3,696,922 of record CP149044.1, on the reverse strand, counting down.
TTTTAGATTTTCTCATTACTTATATCTACAACTTATCCAAAAATTATAAAAATCTAACTATATTTACTGGGTGTAAAACGTTATCGCCTTTTGTATGAAAAATAACAGGTTCACAATCCTCTTAAGGTTTTTCTTTAAATTTTGCGGTCGTCTGACTATCATTAACACTTCCTAGGAATGCGTGTTTGGTAAAAACACACCCAATTTCCAACTAAAGAAATCCAATATGGCTGGCTACGTGTCTTGTCCCGATTTCGTTCAGAAACTTTTATTTACTTACTAGCTTCTGCCCGCGACTTCGTCCGCGTGGAACTCCTCCTTTTTTGCAGTCGGTTAAAAAGTAGCCTATGTCCTTTCTCAGGATTCAGACTTTCTTTGTACCAAATTTCATTTAAATCGGTCCAGTAGTTTTAGCGTGAAAGCGTATCAGACAGACAGACAGACAGAGTTACTTTCGCATTTATAATATTAGTAGGGATGTGTACTTTTGGTAGGTACCTACACGTAACCTACCAAAAAGCTAATCGAACTTTTATAGTAGGTACTGTTATTTTTTATCAACATACGTCCATAGAAAATCATCGAAACATAGTGATGATATCACAATGCAATCTTCACCGACCACCATTTTTTTTAAATACATTGTGGCAGAATATCTCAAAAACACGTTTCCAAAGTCCTACCTCAATAAGCCAAATACGGCAAAATAAAAACTTACCCACATTGCCCTTAAAATTGCAAGTGCGCCTCATGTTTATAACGTATATATTTAAATTTATACGAAAAATAAACAAATATCACCCTTATTCTGAAGAACGTAAGGTCCAAGAAAGTAACAAGCAGTTTATGATAATTCGACGCGATTAAATTAAGGAGTCGATAAGTGTGAGAACGAAAGGTGTGTGTCGAGTGTATCCAATATGGCCGGATTATACTTTGTATGGGAATTTTGCTGTAGGATGTGGTCATGGTTGAGGCGGTAAGCGGCTAACGTTATCAAATTAGAGTGTCTATTTATTATTTACTAGCGGTTCGCCCCGGCTTCGCACGGATATTATTTTTTTTCAAAATTTTCTATAACCTATTTTACTCAGGGTGAACGTAGTTTCCCACCAGTGAAAGATTTTTTTGAATTGGTCCAGCCCTTTTGGAGCCTATTTAATCCAAACAAACAAACAAACCTATCCTCTTTATTATATTAGTGTAGATCACCTTATCGATTAGAATAAAGACACATTTACTCTTAAACCAGTGACTAAATTATTATTTCAAGATTTAAAAACTTTTGATGTGCTTATTTCTGTTAGTAAAATTTATTAAATTGATATTTGAGAAATCAAAAAATACGTGTTTAATATTTTTTGGTAATCTACTTGTTGGACAAATAAAAGAAAAACTGTCGTCATGTCATGCCATAGTATTTTTTAATTAACAAAGTCATATAAGTAAGTATAATAAATATAAATGATAAAACTTAACTAAATAATAATAATGCATCAGAAATAAGTATAAATGATAACACTTAACTAAATAATAATACATCCGCTTAAAGTTAACCCTAGCCTTAATTAAAAAACAAAAACATCCAGTAACAGCATGGTTCCATCTCAGGGGGACGCCATGCAACAATCTAAACATAATGACTGGTAATGGACGCCGATAGCACAATAAAAAACATATCATCGTCAAACAAAAACAACACAAAACGCAAACCTTGAAATATTTCAAAATTGCGACTCAAACACTAGGCATCCAAATACAAAAAGAAAATTAAGTGAAATGGAACCCAAAAACGTATAAATAACTAGCTATTTCTTTTTAAAACGTTCGAATTTCGAAATACAAAGAACGCGTTCCGTTTAACATAATGTGCAATTTTTGACGATTAGCAATCGATTCGAATGCGATTAAATGTTTATGCTAATTCGATTCTTTCATTCGGTTGCGTTGTGTATCATTTTTGTAAAGGGAATTTATTTAAAATGATTGGCTAATAACAGGCTACTGTTCGAAATTCGAATTTGAATTTCTTCGATTTAAACGTTTATTGAGGTGTTTTAACGGTAACCGTTATTCCTTAGTCTTTTGTTATTTTTTAAAATACCTTCTTATTATTTTATGTAAGCATGTAAGTACCTATATAAAAATTTTGATAAGAAGAAAATTAATAATGGATGAAAATTAATGATAAGAAGAGGACTGGAAGCTTAATCGTGCTAGTTGCTACGAATATGAAAATTGTAAAGTTTTCAAAACGTCAGCATGTGAAATAAAATACGCGAGTTAAATCCGATGTAATTGAATCTTTCCAAGCTGTAAATTAGTAAAGAGTGAGTAAGTATGGAAATGTTTTGGTTCAAAGATATTATACCAAAATAAGTTAAATTCTGGGTATTTCTGTTGTACCTACATAATATTAAACGGTTCAATTAATTAAGCACATTACGCATACAATTATCAATAACAAAATTCCCCTAAAATTGTATACAAACTATTTATTCAAACCCCAAAATTAACGTTCTCATTCAAATTATCTGATCGTTTGTATGAATTGGCAGAATTTGCGGTTTTGGTCTTACAATATTCGCTATTCAGGTTAAATGTAGTGAAAATAATCGCCCATCAATAGATAAAGCGGGAGAATTGGATTTTCAAGTTTTTGAATTTGGAAGCTTGTTTGTGGTATTTACAGCGTGGGTTGCCATAAATGGGTGTGACGTCTTTGTTAAAAAGGTTAGAGTAAATTTTATAGTCTATTTTGTTATCATTTATTTTCGATTAATTGAACACTTAGGTTATAAGAGTAACATAGACTATAAAAGGTCCAGTAAATAAGATTTTTTTTTAAGTGTAACTTAGCCTTACGATAGAGAAATAAGTACCTAACAATTTTTGTTCAATAACATGTTAACTGGCCAGTTACAATCTTTTTATTCTATTTTCTCACGATAAATTCACAACAGAATTCGGGTTCGAAATTCAAATATCAATTTACATCGACTCATCTGAATCTATGCTTTCCGTACAGTCACGATTCTGACACACGATTCTACGTTCAAATTTGAATAATGCAGTACTACGACAACTTCACGCTTATTTTATTATACATCGCCTGCTCTATGAAACGCGAAGTTAGCTACGACGAACAAAAGCAGTAATGGTTGATTGAAACTAGACTCTATCGTAGTAGAGTAGATGTTATATTCCAAGAAACGATTTTTTAAAGATGGCCGTAGGTGATTTATAAAAGTGTAACAAATGATGATAGGATTTCTCTAAGCACTTTTACTTTTGGTTTATGATTTTGTTTGTATGGCGGGCACGTGCTAAATCTTGGATGTTTAATTGTGATTTGCGGTTTTCTAAATGGCCCCGATCTATTGTAATAGAGTAAGGTGTATAATACTTGCCTACTTTTGTATAATTTTTTGTGCAAGCTTTATTTAGGTGCTTGCTATTTCGCCCTACTTAGGTAATAAAACAAATAGTTATTGTAAAATTAGAAATACGTGCCTGACACAATTATTATTTATTATTTTATTGTCTTACTTATTCTTTAAATATATTTTACTGTTATTATACTTGCTCTTATAAGACTGTAGTCAGAACTATTTTAAATTTTGGTATTATATTATAACACATATTAATTGTATTAAATAAAATGCACATTTTTTTTGTTGTAAAGGTCGGAATACTACAAGGATTTTACTTTAAAATCACTCACTATGCTCAGCATTGAATTTCTAAGTATTTACATTTATATAAATAAGTTTAAGTTATGTATTTCGTAATATTAAGTGAGCAGCAAAGATAACGTATTTCACTCGCGTATTTTTTTATGACGATATATGGCTAAACTGTAATCGTCAGCTCAGCCGTGCTACGAATATGGGCAGAGTTTTCGAAACATCAGCAAATTAAATCGCGAGTAAAATCGGTTATAGTTGTTTCATTCCAATGTGTAATAACCGCAAAAGTATCAGAAATTATTAAGAAATATCTATTGTTCTCTCCCACCCTATCCCCTATAATATAATAGGATTACTTTTTTATGAAATTAGATCATTATTATAATCTAATAAAATAATATTGGATTTACATTACTGAGTGAATGTATACGGGTTGTATGTGGGGTTACAAAAATATTCATGTGGGCATAAAGAAACTATTAAACATAGATTTTTATGTTGTATGTAGATTAGAAAAAAACGTGTCTTTGTATTCTAATAATACAATTATATAACTGATTTACTCATAGGTGTATTAATTTAACACTGACATTACAGTTCCCGTATTCGCAGCAGACTAAGTTATTTTTTACATAACTAGCTTTTGCGGAATAAGTAATTACGGCAGCATGACGATACGTTTAAGTATACAATATTTCATCCCCTCATTTCAACCCCTTACAACCCTTTTCGCAATTATAAGTAGGTAGCCTACGTCCTTGCTCAGGGTCTAAGGTATCTGTGTACCAAATTTCATTTCAATAGGTTTAGTAATTTTAGCGTGAATGCGAAAGACAGAGTTACCGACTTTCGCATTTATAATATTAGTTAGGATAATATAAATTCTTTGTTCGGAATGACTGGCTGTAATACTACAAACCTAAACCTGATCGATGAAAATCAATAAAAAAATAAATTAAAAATTTAACAAACCCCCGACATAAAAATCTAAAAGCCCTTTAAAAAGTATAACAATAATAAAAACTTTATATTAGTTACCTAAATATTAATATTTCTACAAAGAAAACGCTAAATTTTTAATTTATTTTTTTATTTCATACTTTTTGTAAGTAGGTATCTACTACATAAATTATTATTTTTAACTAATTTCCATTTCACATGGAATTTTGTAATGTAGGTACATGTTATCCTCTTACATTTGATACCCCACTCGGGTACATTTGTCGACATTGGACATTTACCATTTACACTTTAACTTCCCATAATTTTTGACGACTCAACCGATTTTTATTATAATTTCCATTTTGTAATGTACACGTAATCCTCTTTCATTTGATACCCCACTCGAGTATGTTCGTAGACTTTTATTTTTCCATCCCCTCTTTCACCCCCCCTAATTATTAAACTACTGAGCAGATTTTCATCAAACATAGCTAAGAACACTCCCAACATATACACCTTTCAAACAAAAAAAACAGAATCAAAATCGGTTCATGCGTTAGGGAGCTATGATGCCACAGACAGACACACACACACACACACACACACACACACACACACACACAGACAGACAGACAGACAGACACGTCAAACTTATAACACCCCGTCGTTTTTTCGTCGGGGGTTAAAAATAGAATCATTGTCAAAGTGGCGGGCAAAAGTAAGTTAAGTAGATATAATATTATAAATATTATAATATGGACAATTTTGTTAATTGAGATAGCATTAAAATAATGCATTTAACTCGCATTTATTAATTTATATGATGTATTGAAAATAATAATTATAATAATTAATTGTTTATTTTCCAATAGTCGTAATGATACAATTGCCAATGCGGGGTGGGCAGGTACCTCCAATAAAGGTCTGTCTGCACTGCTCACTGGAGAGGAACCGTTTGACTCACAGTGTTTAAAGAGAAGTACGATTATATTTTAATAAAGAAAATAAAATATAAAATAATGTTTTTTTTTTTGCTCTTGATTTAGATACCTACTTCATTCTAATAATTTCATAATAGGTAATTTTAGGCATTCTGCTATATTTATTTTTTCTCTTGTCTCCTAATTTGCTTAATATTGGATAAAAATACTAAAAGCTCAGAAGTCAGATATATATCTACAACAATTTTAAATTGTCATTTAGCAGAATTATGTAACACACGTGATGATTTCGGTAAGGTTACAATTTTTTAAATAAGTAATTATTATTTTTATTTCAAATACACATAACATAGGAAGGTAAATTATCTCAGTAGGTAGGTAAGTAAGTTTCAAGTACGTATTATATTATTTAATATTTTTGCAAAAATATCAAACGATGTCTATAAAAGGCCCAATTTCCAAAAGCATGTAACTAAATCCCTACTAATATTATAAATGCGAAAGTATCTCTGTCTGTCTGTCTGTCTGTTACGCTTTCACGCTAAAACTACTGGACCGATTTAGATGAAATTTGGTGCAAAGAAAGTCTGGAGCCTGAGAAAGGACATAGGCTACTTTTTAACCGACTGCAAAAAAGGAGGATTTCCACGCGGACGACGTCGCGGGCAGAAGTTAGTAATTTATAAAGACGTATACATAAAAAATAGCTTCCCCTTACGAAGTAATGTTGTCACCTATTGTGACTGCCTACCCTCCCCGTCACGCCGTTTAGATACTCACTGAATCGAGGACAGACAGACAAAATAAATAAAATTAATTTTGCATACGGAATTTTAATGTTTTCTCAAGGAATGCGTTTGACAGAGGGGCTATTTGAATTGGCTTGACTTTCATAGATCATTAACTTATAGTCATTGTACAGTCAGTCACGAGTTTTAGGGCCACATAAGTGTTTGAAAAAAAAATTAAACTACTGTACCTAAAAGATTATCATACCCATCTTTAACGTTTGCATAATGCTATCGCCAGCTTACTTGGCCATGAATATGCCGAATATGGGAACCGTAAATTTGTCGAAACGTCAATAAATAAAATAAAATACACGAGTGAAATCCATTATAGTCCTTTCATTCTGTTATAACAGCGAAAGCATCACGAATTATTAAAAAAAAAAATGCCTAACAATACTTGCGTTTCGTCCTTTAAAACATTTTTTTTTGCACTCGTCACACCAAAATTTAAAACATTAAGAACCTTGGAATGAAACAACTTTAACGGATTTAACTGGCGAACTTTATTTCGTTTCGATAACTTTAAAGTTCCCACATTCGTAGCACGACTGAGCTAACGATAGTCTTACGCTAAGACACGTACTGTAGCGTTAGACTATTAACTCATTGTCTTTCAAATAAACATCAAATAAAATACGCGATTTAATTCAGTTATAGTTGCGTTCCAATCTGTAATAACCGCGAAGGCATCAGAAATTATTAAGGGCCTTCTCCACCTAATAACCGTAGCTATAACAAGCGAGGCTATACCTAAACAGATGCACAATGCACTGTAAAAGTAATCGGCCATTGTGTGAGCCCGCTAGAGGCAAATCTTGCGTTATTGTTGTTAACACACTGACATACATACACTGGATATGGTACTCGTACCTACATTGAATCTATACTAATATTATAAAAATGAAGAGTTTGTTTGTTTGAACGCGCTAATCTCAGGAACTACTGGTTCGAATTAAATATTTTTTTGTTGGATAGAACATTTATCGAGGAAGGCTTTAGGCTATATAACATCACGCTGCGACCAATAGGAGCGAAGAAACAGTGGAAAATGTGTAAAAAACGGGGAAAATATGAAGCCTTATGAAGAACTAGCTTCTGCCCGCGACTTCGTCCGCGTGGAGCTCCTCCTTTTTTGCAATCGGTTAAAAAGTAGCGTACCTACTTATGTCCCTTCTCAGGCTCCAGACTGTCTTTGTATCAAATTTAAATTTAAATCGGTTTAGTAGCGTGAAAGCGTAACAGACAGACAAACGGAGTTACTTTCGCATTTATAATATTAGTAGGGAAGTAGGGATGGTACGGAACCCTTCGTGCACGAGTACGACTCACACTTACATCTTAGTCTTGTCATGAACAACTAGATAAAAATATTACGTTATTATTATGATTAATATATTAAATTACTATTTTGAGCTTAATTTATATTTATATCCTTTGAAAAATTGGCAAATAGGTAAGTTACTGGATTGTGGAACTATATGAAACTGTATATAAATACTATGCAATATTATATAACTCATCCAGCGTTTATATCCTTGTAAAATAAGATAAATAACTATGTACCATTGAGAAAAACAATGCCACGGCTCAGACTTTACTTTCACTGATGTGAATCTGGAATATAATTCACACAGGCATTACGAGACATATGTTACAATCATTTAATAATAAACATAATCCCTACTAATATTATAAATGCAAAAGCAACTCTGTCTGTCTGTCTGTCTGTTACGCTTTCACGCTAAAACTACTGGACCGATTTAAATGAAATTTGGTACAAAGAAAGTCTGGAGCCTCAGAAAGGACATAGGCTACTTTTTAACCGACTACAAAAAAGGAGGAGTTCCACGCGGACGAAGTCGCGGGCAGAAGCTAGTATATTATAAATGCGAAAGTAACTCTGTCTGTCTGTTACGCTTTCCCGCTTAAACCTCTCAACCGATTTTGATAACATTTGGCACAGACAGTCTTTAGACCCTGAGAAAGGACATAGGCTACCTTTTATTGCGATTAATAGGGATCCGTGCGAAGCCGGGGCGGACAGCTAGTATAAAATATAATTGATGCTATTACAGTTATTAAAAAGAATAAAAACAATCATATTGGATGTAAACGCGTAAACAAACGAAAGTAACATAAGTAACATAGTAAGTATGAATGTAGGACTATCTTCAACTCAGTCGGCTACGAATGTGGGAACTGTAAGATTGTCGAAACATCAGCAAGTAAAATAAATTCGTTATAGCTGTGTCATTCCAACAAAGTTTCGGCAGTAGTCAAACGAAAATAAAATAGGTAATTAAATGTATGAATGCACATCGATTGTTAGTCTTAAACTAAAGTTTAAACTAGACAATATTCAAGACGTAAGTAAGTAGGTAGTCACTTGATACTACCCCTAACAGGATTCGAACTCAATAACTCTAGGTTCGTATTCTATTTGACCACTAGACCAATAACCATAGTTCGGAATAGGTATAGCCTATTTGCCTAAACTTGAAGGTTCGACTTAATTAAGTGGTTAGAAACAGCAAACACCAACCTAGGTACCTATTTTGACCTCTGCCAATAATCTTAAAAAATATGTAAAATATTTTTCTGTCCTCCGGCCAGAAAGCGCCAACTTTGTGGCCGCTGCGCTAAATGAAATTGCCGCTTTCTGGCTTCGTCGAACAGAAAAATAGTATACTGACCTCGGCCAGTAAAATAAAAAAGCCTCAGATCACATTTTTGTCAACCTCGGCTTCGCGTCGGACGACAATTACATGTGATCTGAGACATTTTTTATTTTACTGGCCTAGGTGCGTAATGTACTATTGTTTTAAAAGTGGAATATCCGGTATATTTTATCTGCTAGAAAAGGTGCAAATAAATTTACTGGAAACATAAATTGGACAGCCATTTCTAGACATATGTTACAATCATTTAAAAAAACAGTAGTTAGGTATTAACTAATGATGTATTTTGGATATCTGTAGATATAGCAAATGAAAAGCGACTTACGTACGTTATCCTAAAATGGACATTCACAAAGCATTCCGATTTCAACGCTCATATTCAAGACGTAAATTTTCCAACTTTGTAGCATGTACACTTCACTATTTCCTTGATTAGTGAGTGGTAATTCGGTATTATATATAAATTCAAAGACAATGCTCGCTTCTGGCGTTTTGATAATATTGTTTACTGAACAAAGGGCTCTTTGTAATATTACGTGTTATTATCAATTGTGAGTCACGATATAAAACAGTTTGGAGAAACTTTGTGCAACTACGGAAATCCTAAGTATACCCATATAATAATACTAGCTTCTGCCCGCGACTTCGTCCGCGTGAAACTCCTCCTATTTTGCAGTCGGTTAAAAAGTAGCCTATGTCCTTTCCTAGTCTCCAAACTTTCTTTGTACCAAATTTCATTTAAATCGGTCCAGTAGTTTTAGCGTGAAAGCGTAACAGACAGACAGACAGACAGAGTTACTATCGCATTTATAATATTAGTAAGGATAGTGTATTCAATAAAGAATATTTGTATTGCGTTATCTCGAATGGACACTAAAAACTACTATAAAAAGATAATTTTCAAATACTACTGTCGCATTGTTCATCCTTAAGTACCTTTGCTCATAAAGTCAGTAAATAAAATAATATGTTTTAAGACAGTAGTACATTTTAGCATACATGCATAGTTACTACGCCATAAATAAACAATTGAGAATATCTAACAAATATAGTTATAATTTCTGATGCCTTCGCGGTTATTACACATTGGAATGAAACAACTATTAACGGATTTAACTCGCGTATTTTTATTTTATTAGCTGACGTTTCTTAGCGTTAGACTATTGTCAGCTCAGTCGTGCTACGATTATGGAAACTGTAAAGAATCCGAAACGTCAGCTAATAAAATAAAATAAAAATACGCGAGTTAAATCCGTTAATAGTTGTTTCATTCCAAAATATAGTTATGTATATGTATATATCAACAGAGTAAAGTAAGTATACTATGTACAAAAATAATATCAATCTCATCAGTAACATACCTACAAACATAATATAAAATGAAAATCTATATATAAAAAGAGAAGCTGACTTAATGATTAAAATATCAACGCTGGGCCTTAACTATGAGGGTTACAAAATTTGCATAGCGCTTCCTCTTAATAGAAGAGCACTAAGAACGGATTTTTGAAAATTCTTCCCCTCAGCGGGTAAAACGGGGATGCTAATCGTGAGTTAAAGTCGCGGGCAGAAGCTACAATAAATAAAACGAATCAATAAATTGTTTGCCTTTAACATTGCTTTATTTAGTTCTAATACACAGATTTCTTAAAAAAAATCAAAGACCACTTAAAGTTACTTCTTACACGTACTTGGCAATTTGGGTTGCAAATCGGGAAAATCTCTACTACAGGGAACTCTTTCTCGAAGCGCATAGTTTTGACCACAAGTAGAATTAACAATAGCCAGTAAAGCCTTTCCAGAGTAATAGAGGAACGTTCTAAAGCCTTCATCTGTCTCTTTTGGGAAACACAACGCTCCTGCAGTACAGATACCTAGTCCGGACATGAACAGCTTCCTTGGCAGACCACCTCCTGACCCAAAGTAGCAGCCTGTGATAGCTCCTAAAGCTACAATAGTTTGTCGTAACGTCATATTATCTTTTTGCCTCATATAAGCTTTAAACCTATTCTTCGCTTTCTGCATATCACAACTGACTTCATTGTATGTGTCTTTCAGCTCATTCCTGGCACAGTCTACTGATTTGAAGAAGTCAGCTCGGCAAGCACGCACATGGGGCAGTAGGTAGTTATGCATGAGTTTGCATTTTAGGTTTGGACATTTTTCTTTATCTTCTTCAAATTTTTTGTATTCGAAATGAGGGCAGTCGTACATAGGGAGGTCCGTGTATTTCATCTTTGGAGGTCTCTTTGGCTCCGGTGGTGGAGCGGCTTCAACGGTAGGAATTAAACACACTTTTACTCCAATCAGCACCGTTCTTAAAGCTATCACCCAAAGGCGTCTGATGACATACAAGTCCGCATAACAAGATCTGGAAAGAGACATTTGCAAATCAGCATCATTAAATTCTTCGCATTTATCTTCGATCTCTTTCGAGCTTTCTATTTCAGATTGCATATTTTTCTATATTTTGTTTAACTTATCACTAGAATTTTGATTTACGGTTTTTGACAAGTTGTCAAGTTATTTCAGCGGACTTACCATAGAGTTTTCAACTGCACAGAAACCTTTTATATATTTACTTCTTGCACTTTTCAACCGCTCCTTTTTTCGGTATTCCAGGAACGTCTTTTGGACACGGTATTTTGTTATTTATTACAAAATTTTTACCACATGTCTTGTTATATATCGCCACGAATGCATTTGAGGTATGGAACATGAATTCTCTGAAAATCTCGTCGGTTTCTTTTGGAAAGCATAGTGACCCAGCCGCGGCGGCGCCCATGGCTGTCCCGAATAGCTTTCTAGGAATACCACCACCTGACCCTAAGTACAATCCTGCTGCGGCACCACCAGCCATGACTCCTTGTCTGAGTGGTAAATTAGCTTTATCTCTCATATAGGCCTTAAATCTACATACTGCATTAGCAAAGTCATCAGAAACTTCATCATACGTATCTTTTAACTCACATTTTGCTGCACACAACGACTTTTGAGCACATTTCCTAAATTCTCTAACGTGCGGTAACACCATTGTGTGCATTATTTTAGTGTTTGCGTTTTGGCACTTCTTCCTGTCTATGCAGTATTCTTTGAAGTCTTTGTGTGGTGTGTCGTATATTGGTAGATCGGTGTATTTCATTAAGGGGGGTTTTACTGGGTGCGGTGGTGGGGCAGCTTTCACCGTAGGGATCAAACATAGTTTAACTCCTACAAGAACTGTTCGAAGTATTGCTATCCAGATCCTGCCGGCGAGGTAGAGATCTCCGCGATATATCCTGGATAATGCTTTCTCCATTTCGTCTTCATCATCAAATATAAAATTACATTCCTTCTCAACTTGTTCTTCATATTTAGAAATCGAATCAGTATTAGAATTTTGGATCACGCATCCTCCTTGATGTACGACTTGCATTTTTAGATTTTGTTAAATACTAATTTTGATCTTCGAAACTAATTGTAATTCTACTGTAAATGTGGTGTTTGATGTTATGACAATTTTGACATTTTACGTTTGATTTAATATTATTTTTTATGACGTTTACCGAATAAAAAGGTTTTAGTGCCTTTTACCATAATGATATTACAGACACGGTAAAAACATAGAATAGATTCTTAAATAAAAAAAATGTAAATCATAAAAATTTTACCCAACTTATATGTATGTTATGTCTATATGAATGTTTTATAGACTTTAAAACAAAAGTTCTCAACTTGGTTGTATTCCAATAATTGTGTTTAAGTAATGTTTTTACTATCCAATGAGACAAGTTGCGTTTGGTTTAGACGTGCCTAGAAGTACAAACACAGTTTTTTTCTTCAAAAATAAGACTAAAATGTTTAGTTCCACATTTTTTAAATACTAAGCCATTGGATATAACACAGTTTATCGTAGAATCAGCTTCAACGAGTATTAAACTGAATTGATTTGTTTATAAGGACAAATTTGTTTACTTTGTAAGTATGTAGTTACTTACTTTTTTTTTTGGAAAGAAATAATACTTACTTATTAAAATTATACCTCATTAAGTTTCTTGCTGCTTCTTCTCCAGTGAGGTTTTTTCGGAAACGGCATCTTCTACTTCTGACCTTGATAAGAGCTTGTAAAAGCCTAAATTTAAAAAATATATTTTTGATTTTGATTTTAGATTTTTGAACAATCAAAATGAAACGACATGAGGTAATAACGCAAGCATCCAAAATCAGAGTACCTGACAACTATCGCGTAGGAAACAGCTGTTCAGTGCATGTGCAATGTGCAGGCTGCAACAAGACCGCGCTGAGTGGAAATGAGTGAAAATCCATCTGCACTTGTTGCACAATCGATTGCAGTTGCAGTAGTGTAACCTGTATGATACTTAAAGTAAGTAAGTAGTAATATATAAGTAACTAGCTTCTGCCCGCGACTTCGTCCTCGTGGAACTCCTCCTTTTTTGCAGTCGGTTAAAAAGTAGCCTATGTCACTCGGGTACAGCCTGTAGTGTAGCTTCCCAACAGTGAAAGAATTTTTCAAATCGGTCCAGTCGTTTAGGAGCCTATTCAATCCAAACAAACAAACTATTCATCTTTATAATATTAGTCTAGATTAAGTAATTCAGGAAAATAAAGACATAATTAACTATTGGTCTAATGGTCGGAGTCTCTGAGTATGACACCGGAGGTTGCGGGTTCGAATCCCGCTAAGGGCAGAAGTCAGTGTGAAAATCACGAACATAATTATGTCCTGAGTAATTTATTTATGTATGTATGTTTATTTATTATGTTCCGTAGTTTTTTTCATTGCCAATAATAATATGTATACAAATAACTGATAACTAATTATGATAAATCTGCTTACCTACGTAATACTTGAACCGTCCATCCTTCTTTCCTGGAATATTTTTTTTTATATCTAGGATCTAGATTATGTACACACAATACAAATGTTTATTTAAGATAGCTTCTGCCCGCGACTTCGTCAGCGTGGAGCTCCTCCTTTTTTGCAGTCGGTTAAAAAGTAGCCTATATGTCCTTTCTCAGGCTCCAGACTTTCTTTGTACTAAATTTCATTTAAATCGGTCCAGTAGTTTTAGCGTGAAAGCGTAACAGACAGACAGAGTTACTTTCGCGTTTATAATATTAGTAGGTATTGCCAAAATGAGACTAGATACCCCAGTGTCATTTCTGTGGAAAACCTTTTCTATCTATATTCTAAAATAATGTAAATCTTAGAACGGTTGTGCAAACCAAATCGTCAAGTCGTGTGTAATTAACAATCAAACGTATAAATAAATAATGCTTGACTTTCCTGTCGGAATACTAAATATACAAGTAACGCCGCAGGTGTTATTTATATTACCTAAGTATATACTTGAAACCTAGATTTAATATGCATGAAGACTTAGTTTTTTTTTATCATCATTTAGATTACAAAAAAATATTAAATACGTATTTTTTGTTTTCCCAATCGAACAATAAAAGGATAAGATAAGCATTTTAAAAAATCGAGACTCGAGACATTACGTTATAGGTAAGTAGGTATAGATTGTACCATATCATGACGTCACGAGCTCACTTCAGAACTTTAGAAGCACATATTTTTGCCATTATTTGTTTCACCGCATTCCATATATGACTCTAAATAATATTATTATGGATCTTTTATGATTTGAAGTCATAATATTATTATTTAATTCCTACTAAAAAACAAGTATCAAGCAAGCAAAGGAGTAAGTAAACAGTCATTCTATATCTTATGCTTGTTTGCTCTAGAAGAGCAAGATAGTTCTATAAAACATTAAAAATTATATTGGGTAAATTTAACTCTCAGGGTCAAAACAACCCGCTTTTACGGGTCACTTTAACCAGGGTAAATTTACTACTACTATAAAAGTGTATAGGTACGAAATATGTGTCTGTATAGTGTTAGTATACGAAAATACGTGTGTGTACACAAATAACACTAGTTTTCAATACTGCTTCGTCTATTTTAGAGCGCCTATCAGGAATCGCTTGGGGCACAATTCGATTAAGCCGGATCTGAAATAGCGATACGGTCGATCTAGGGCTACCAAAAAAACCTACCACCCTATTCCTGAACGCAAACTTTGCTTTACTGCCTCTTATTTTACTGTGCACTCTGCTTCCTTAAAATAAAGTTGATATTCGAACGCCTTTTTCATATCGACATTTTATATGAATTTGCTATGCAATGTTACCTTTGCAGTTTTGGAAAGGGTTTGTGTATTGTAGTACTAGGGGCTAAGGTTCAAAGTTGAATGGTTTATAGTTTTGTGTTGGTTTTGATGGTTAAGGTTGTCGTTGTATGAACTCTGAAGATAGCTTTTTATTAAGCTTTTCCGATTATTGAAGGTTTTTTTGAGTGATTTCGCACCAATTCGAACGTGGAATCTTCTATTCCTTTGTAACTAAGTACCTATTTGATCTATAGAGTGAACATAGCTACATGCCTTTTAAATCTATTAATGTACTTTAAAATAGTTGAAACTAGCAACCCACCCCGGCTTCGCACGGATCTCACACCTATAATATAGCCTTTGTCACTCGGGTATAGGTAGTGTAGCTTACCAACAGTGGTTTTTAAAATCGGTCGCGTCGTTTTGGAGCCTGATCAATACAAACAAACAAATCTTTCCTCTTTATATCTCTTATTAGTCTAGATGATCACGAGTTTTTTATTTATTACTAGCGGCCCCGGCAGACGTCGTCCTGCCCGTCCGATTGTCTCGTCAAAGATCTGTCAAAGTCTTCTGTCACTTACCGTCAACCACTTTGTATATGGGGTATAGAAAGAGGTTGATTGTACAATTTTTCAAGATGTTTTTTAAATTTTCTCTACTTACAAACCTTCCCTGGACTTCCACGAATAATTCAAGACCAAAATTAGCCAAATCGGTTGGTGCGTTCTGGAGTTATAGCGTCAGGGAGGAAAACCCGACTTATTTTTATACAAATAGATAATTAGGTATACTAGCTGCTATTTAAGTTCTTTTTTTCTTAACGTAGATACCTAATTGGTCTCCAAGCACTATTACCTTAAAGTTAAGAAAGGTGTTATGCCACACTTAAACAAGTGACGTCATGCTCGGGTTTAAACAAGATAGAACCAATAACAATTCATTCTGTTATCTGTACGTGGGTTACATTAGAAATTCAGTTAATTGGTCTAAAGTACAGACTGGGGCGATTTTTATTTATTTTTTGTGTGAATTCTGATTTACGTAAGACATATTTATGTATTCTATATCTAGAATATAACCTAAATAATAAGAAAAGTTTCATGCGAGTTTTTTTTTTAACTGAATACTGAAGCGCAGTTGGCCAGCTAATGGGCCTTTACTGCAAAACCGGGTGGCGAGCCTCCTGAGAGGAGGCTTTGAATAATTCTTCAAGTTTAGTTTTTATAGGTACCTGCAGTCAGTGTCAAAGTTTATAGCCATAATTTTGACTCTGATTCTATGATAAATTTGCTTCTTAATAAAATGACAAAACGGCTAGTCGTAATGTAATACGGTTGATTATACGATTTGGCAGCTACATATACATAAGCACTAATGATTGTAAGTCATAATATTATAAAAAAAACCTAAATAGAGGTATTTACATAATATCTTAATAGTCTGTCTTATAGGTACAAATTGTACTACAATTTACATTTTGGATTTCTCTTGAACGGCTAAGATCAGTTTATTAATTTAATAACTTGTTTTATTTAGATAAATTCTAAATAAAACCGAATATTCTACAACAAGATGTTGCTTTATCAACTTTACTCTCCCAAAAAAAAAGAAATATTGTTCTTTAATTGGCAAATCGCTTGTAACTTTCATCGCACCAATAGCCCAATATGTGACACCTCACAGGATATTGAACAATCAAAGGACAGAATAACTACGACTAAATTATATTTATCTGTCATGTTGTCTGGTTGTCTTGTCTACATAGATATACAAGGAAGATTTAAAAGAAAAACTTTTATAAAATGTATGTTGTATACGCCTAATATGGTATGTTAAGGTATGGTCTAAATTAGAGTATCAATCGAAATTCGATCAATACCTTTGACAAGACAAGAGTAGAAAAAGTCGAGTGGGATTTGAACTCACACTGTTTCGGTACGCACCATGCTTCCAACTACACTATGGGCGCCACACTTGAGTCGACGAAATTTTCCATTACTATATTCGGTCTAGTTCTTTACTATACTTTATTGTTAGAGTAAGTTCGTACTTAAAACGTAATAGTACATTACGCACCTAGGCCAGTAAAATGAAAAATGTCTCAGATCACATGTAATTGTCGTCCGAGGCGAAGCCGATGTTGACAAAAATGTGATCTGAGGCTTTTTTATTTTACTGGCCGAGGTCAGTATACTATTTTTCTGTCCGACGAAGCCAGAAAGCGGAAATTTCATTTAGCGAAGCGGCCACAAAGTTGGCGCTTTCTGGCCGGAGGACGGAAAATTTGTTTTTACATCAGCTCCACTAGTCAAGTACCAATTGATAACAGCAATTTTTTTTTTAATACATTTTCATATTTAATTTCACCCCATAATGAATCATGTCCAGGGAAAATCTATCCATTGTATTTTCTCCTTCCAAAATTCCATTCATTCGAACTATATCGAACCCGGATTGACCTTATCTTTAACATTAATACTTATTCAATCATTCTAATACGACTTTAATTATACCTAAACTATTTTTCCTTGGTTTTACAAAGTTCACAGGTTTTTAATATTATTATATAGACGTGTAATATTATTAATTTCTGATGCCTTCGCGGTAATTACACATTGGAATGAAACAACTATTAACGGATTTAACTCGCGTATTTTTATTTTATTTTAGCGTTAGACTATTGTCAGCTCAGTCGTGCTACGATTATGGAAACTGTAAAGAATACGAAACGTCATCAAATAAAATAAAACAAAAATGCGTGAGTTAAATTAGTAAATAGTTGTTTCATTCCAACGTATAATTATTATTATGTACTAGCGGTTCGCCCCGGCTTCGCACAGATCCCTATTTTTTTTCAAAATATTCTATAGCCTATGTTACTCAGGGTGAACGTAGCTTCCCAACAGTGAAAGAATTATTAAAATCGGTCCAGTAGTTTTTGAGCCTATTCATTACAAACATACACAAATAGGTACAAATCTTTCCTCTTTATAATATTAGTATAGATATCGCACACCTAGATCTAAAGGGAGCTAACTCAAAAATCTGAAGATTTAAATTAAACACACGCTAAAAAAAAGGATCTAATTCCTTACAACAATTTCGCCTCTACCGAAAAAGTAACTTTTTTTGAGTTAGCTCCCTTTAGATCTAGGGTTGCGATATGGTTAACCCTTCACCTTCAATTCCCTCAATTTGGAATTCTTTCTTTTAAAGTAGGCTAAACCAACATGAACGACCAAAATTACCCCACAAAGGCCGCGCAACTCGTAAAACAACCAAAACTAAAAGATAACTTTCGTCCATTTTCGTCGTACCAACATAATAAAAAAACCTTTATCACAAGATTAAGATGTATGATACTGTGTGACGTCATCACCACCTCGCATTTCTTTTATGCTTCTCATTCAAGCGAATTTGGACTTTATTATAAAGGGAACATAAATAGGTCAGCGGCACAATGGTTTGTTGTACATTTTTTAAATGTACTGTTTTATTGCTGGCCAGTTTTATATTGTTGTCTTACTGGATCTTACTTTAGAATAAAACTCCTTTCGTTTGCGATTGGTAAAATAAATGACAAACGAAATTGAACTCTATTCTCTTGAATTAAAAACTTTTTACGTTTTAACCGAATGTAGATATTGTAAAGTACTGTTCACACTTGATACATTTTTTTTAATTTATAGCAGAAAACATGGCTTCTTGAGGCATAATAGCATTCCTTGGTCCTCTATAGTGTTTTTTTAAGGCATGTCAAAGGCCGTGGGTATCTTTTTGAGTCAGTTTTAAAGCCTTTCTTTGAATTTAGTCATACTTAGAATGTAATTTTGTGGTTTATTTTTATGTAGGTAAGTATATATTATGTGGAAATTGTAATACAGTAGGTACGAGTCATATTTTTGTTTAAAGTGACATCAAAGGAAAGAAAAATGTTTTAATAAAACAGTAGAGGCGGTTTAATACGATTTTATTTTAGCGTAGGTAATTAAGCAAAAAGGGAGTGTATAATTATTAGTGGCTAATTATCGGTTAAATTTTATTTTTCGAACTAGGTTAATAATTAATTTACGGTACCTACTATCTAATTTAGCTTTTAAAATTATTTGATGGAAAATATCACATAATTAGAAACAAATTAAAGAATCTTTAAAAACTTTTGTTACAAAACAAAGGTGCGACGAAATATGTCCTAAGCGAATAATCCTAACTAATATTATAAATTAACTCTGTCTGTCTCGCTTTCACTAAAAAGTACTGAATCGATTTAAATTAAATTTGGCACACGGATAGTCCAGAACTTGAGAAAGGACATAGGTACTTTTAATTGCTAAATCCACGCGGACGGAGTCGCGGGCAATAGCTACTAGTATTCAATAAATCTCAATAGAAGTAAGCAAGTATGTATATAAGCAAAATTTTTATTTTATGCAAGTTTTCTACTTGCCTTAAGATTACACTTTGATCATAATAAATATAAGACCATTATCCTACCATCGCTATTAAAATCAACTCATTAAGTTTTACATGTTGAATAGGCTGTTGTTTATGGATAATTTATACTAAAACCCGTTAAATACATTTTAAAATTAATTAAGGGCAAACATTGTTAATAAAATAGGCAATATGGAAATTATATTATTAAAAAACTAATGGGTTCTTTTTAAGCGTTAGACTATCGTCAGCTTATTAGTAATACGAATATGGATTTTTTTTATAAAATGTCAGCAAATAAAATAAAATACGTAAGTTAAATCCGTTATAGTTGTTTCATTCCGACGGGTAGAATTCTTATTCTTTTCCTTAAATACTTAAGCTTTGCCATTTTTTTTTTATATAAATAAATGTTAAAAAAATGTATTTTTAAGCTTAATTATATATTATTATGTACTTACTTACTCTATTAAATTTTAATTATATTAAGCAGAGTTTTCTAAATATATCTAGTGTAGGTATTAAAAAGTGACAACTTAGTAAGTATTTTTTATTTTTTAAAAAACCATCATAATTATGCAAAGACTAAAATTCAAATGTGATTCCATTTCAAATCTAGTTATTTAGTGACATACTTACTGATTCATTTAATAAATGCTTTCATTAGTAGAACATAGATCAAGTACCTACACATACCTGCTTGTCAGTTTTCCCGACCGTATGTCATCCTATACTGCGCGTACTTTACTCAAAGACTACACACGGGTAATAAGGTCGTCGAGCAAGCACGCGAACTTGCTCGCTTACTTGGCTGTATATCTCATACCTTAGCTTATTTAAGCTCTATAATATCTATACTTACCACAGACTATTTACTCTACCTTCTATAATATCTGTACCATAGACTATTTAAGTATCTACTCCACTTCATCTGGCTGTATAGTTGTAATCGCACGGTCTATGCCTTAATACTAAATGAGTGGTGAATGCAGACATGTTTACGAGTCGGTTGTACCTGGCTCATATACTAGACTTTCCAGGTCCAAAGATTAAAAAGTACCTAACGACTAAGCAAGCATTCTATAGGGTGAGTTCTGGTAAGATCGGACACGCTTAAGAGGATTGTGAACCTGTTAATTTTCATACAAAAGGCGATAACGTTTTACACCCAGTAAATATAGTTAGATTTTTATAATTTTTGGATATGTTGTAGATATAATGAGAAACTACGTCCGTACGTTTTGATTTTTAAGAAATATTGCTTACGCTAAAATTTATTAGCATCTAAAAATCTATATATAGATCTAAAAATCTATATTTAGATCTAGCGTAAGCAATATTTCTTAAAAATCAAAACGTACAGACGTAGTTTCTCATTATATCTACAACATATCCAAAAATTATAAAAATCTAACTATATTTACTGGGTGTAAAACGTTATCGCCTTTTGTATGAAAATTAACAGGTTCACAATCCTCTTAACACCGTACGATATGAATTTACGCCTAATATGGGGTGCTGGCAACATGACATTTTCATGGGCTGTTAGGGGCTCTGACCACTATAGCCCGTCAGATAGGTCTACTTTGAATAAATGATATCTAAGTTGTTTATATATTATGATATATTATGATATTCTACGTCTTAGTTAGCGTTGCCGGGAGTCCGGATAAAACTGGACATAGGTAGGCTTTTTGATTGCGTGTCCGACCCAAATAAAAGTGTCCGGCTTGTCATGCTTTTGTTAAGTAAAAATAATAAAAAAGGCTTGGTTTTACCAAACAAAAATTGTCACACCTATTTACTGAGACACAAAATCCTCAATAATGGTCTACGGTATACTCAATACTAAATACTTTATTGCTATTCCACAATGTTTATACATAGGTGTTCTGCCCCATTGTTCGGTCAATCTGGTCTGTATTAGGTTTGGCGACCTGGCATGTAGTTGTAGGTATGTTTAGCTTACCTATCTAGACCTAAGCTAGTCTTTGATCTATTGCCTAGATATAAACCTTTTATAGTCTATAAAGACCGCGTCAAATTTATCGCCTAAGATAGATAGAGTAAACAATTAGGGGTATACCATTTTACAACGCTTTAAATCTCCAGCTCGTCATAAATGGGTAAAAACCCGCAGTTGTATGAGAAATACTATAATGTTGATAGCCTATTATTTAATTGATTTATTATATTATTTATGTCTATTTTAACGATCAATTTTTGTAAGTATAGCTAATCATTTAATTTCTTTTAGCGATTAGTTATCTTATGTGGGTACTAGGTAGGTATAAGTACTTATTAGGTAATCTTATTATAATACCTAGCTATATATTAAATTACTAGTTTCTACTCGCAGCTTCGTCTGCGCACGTACGAAAAAAAATGTCACGTAAAATTGTGACAGCGTCTTAATTGACTTTAAAATTAAACGATTTAACAAATCTCAAAAAAATATAATAATAGACCAGGTCAGTGTATATTTTTTTAATAGACGGCGCTTAGGAAAGCTTTTTCTAGTACCTACCAACTAGAATTACCACGACCTCAGTTGACCTTATCAATATTTTAAGCCACATTTTAGCAACTTAATTTAAATATTAAGTACCTACATATATTCAGAAAATGTTTTTTACAAACACGTGTTCCATTAACTTTGACAATAAACGTGACGTATTGTTAAAGATAAAAAACGGAAATATGACAAATGCAAATCACTAAATGACAGTATCGAAGTGGTAACATTATTTTTTTACAAATGTTTAATATATTTGAACCGTTAAAATTGTTGTCATGGGCCATGTTTCACAAAGCCTGACTAAATCTCGAGTACTTAAGTCATTTTTCAAACTTATGTAATATTATAAAAAAAAACGTACTTATATTTAGAGCTTTTTGAAGATTACTTACCAGTGACATCATACTCTTGTAAAAAGTTACTATTAAAATCGTCACTATGCTGTGTTATTTCTAGTCTGATTACAATGACAGATGTCACTTTGTAAGTGACAGTACAGACTTTATAAGCTTATTTGTGACAGTGTGACGTCATATCCACTAGAACGGATTTTATAGCGGAAATTTTAATGAAATTAAAAAATGACATTTATTTCGAAATAAGTATCTATGCAAAAATAAATGTCTTTTATACCTACATTGAATACGAGTAAATTTCATAATTTCAAGTTGTTTTCTAATAGGTAATCAATTGTCTTGCAGGTATTTAAATCATGTAGATATCTTTAAAATGTATGATAAAAATTTAAGTCCCAAAAATGAATCATGCGCATAAATTTAAAAACAAGTCTTATTAGTCAGCCATAAGTATAAATTATGTTTAAGGTTAAGAAAGCGCAAAATTATTGCAATAATAATTTGTAAAGTTATGACATGTATATTCTCTTATTTTTTTAAATCAGTGTTAAAGGCTAACTTTTTAAACCTGAGTTTAAAATGTCGAATACTACGGTTGAGATATCCCAGTATTTATGATAAGGGATTTACCGAGGAAGGAAGATTAGCTATCATTAAAGCAAAACATTTCATTTAGTATTTTAATAAATACTAGCGGTCGCCCCGGCTTCGCACGGATCCCTAATTTTATTCAAAATATTCTATAGCCTATGTTACCTACTCAGGGTGAACGTAGCTTCCCAACAGTGAAAGAATTATTAAAATCGTCCAGTAGTTTTTGAGCCTATTCATTACAAACATACAAAAATAGGTACAAATCTTTCCTCTTTATAATTTAGTATACTTAGATGAAAACTGCACAATAGCAATTACTTAGCATAAGTATATCCCGTTAATGGAATCATTAATTAGGTACTTACCTATTTGTCGTTAGTACAATGACAATACAAAGTTGCATAAAAGCTGTGCCAAAAAAACATAAAAAAGTAATTAACGATGCAATTAACGAAAGGCAAAAGGTCAAAAAAACGTAAAGATTAACACTACACCGGCCATTTTGAAATCTCCGAAATGTCATTAGGTAAAATGGCGTTTCGCGCCATAACGAACCAGTGCTGCCACAATGGAGGACCATAAATCATTAAATCTTTTGACGCTGGCTGAAAAGAGTCAATGCATCGATGCAAAACTTTTTAAAATCTAAAGGCCTTTTTACGTTCCGCCTTTGATTAATTATGGGCGTTTTTTGCACTTAAGATGTTTTGAGTTTTGATCTTGTTTTTTGTCTGTTTTATGATATTGAACATTTTATTTGTGAAGGATGAAGTTTGAAATAATATATCTAGACGTTTTAGCGCAGTTAGTCAGCTGATACGCCTTTAAGTTTTAACGAGTTACTCGTTATGAAATTTTCTTTTTTAACTCTTCATAAACTTTGGTGTTTTGAGCATAGCGTAAAAGATTTTAACAAAAGATCTTTGTTCACAAGATGCCTTTTTTGTCTCCACCGACCTGTTTACTTTGTACCTCGTGAATTTATAAAACTTTTTGTCCGGAGAGTCACGCGCACAGTTTAGGTTCAGTGTAGGCCGGCGATAATATTTGGGATAGATATTTATTGCCAAGTCAAAATCTATGGCGCGTAACGTGTCTATTACTTAGTTAGGGTTGTCACTCGTCCACACATTATATTATGTGAATAAAATATGTCGATTTACGGACATTATTATATTATTACATATTAAGTGTGCAGATATTAATAAGTTTCTATTTTTATACAGATGTAGTGATGTAAGTGTGCAATAGTTAATATACCTATGCAGTTTTCTGAAATCAACGAAATCTATGTTATCAGGAACGTAATTATCGTTTATAAAATTCATTATATTTTCACCTTATGATAGCAGCTATAGCTACAATTTTATCGTCATTCTACATAGGTACTCATTGTCACCGTCTAAGAATTTTGTATAAATCATGCGAAAATAAAATGCTTACGCATTTCACACCAAACGTTAATATCCACAATTTCTTCGAACGTCTTAAACAAAAGACGATAAAAACTGGCAACCCTAACGCGATTCCCAACGGTTAATAAAAAGAACGTTTCATTTTTCGAAATTCAAAAACTATTCCATTTTAAAATACAAGAACAGTTTACATACGCAATATCGAATAAAGAACGCGTTTGACGCCGCAATCGACGCTGTGGCGTTCGATACGTTCCAATTTGAAATTTAAAAATTTAACTTTTTTTTTCATTGTCCGTTCCGTTTTACGCAGGGGCGTGGTTCGTTTTTTGTAGGAGCCTTTACAAATTGTGTGTGTGTGCTTTTTGACCGTGAAAAGGTATAACTTTTGTATTTATGAGATAGGTACGTAATGAATGAGTTTGTTGCATTTTATTTCTTTTGATTCCTCAAACTTACGTCGCTTTATGACTGAATGCCTCATGGCATTAAGTCAGCCTTTGGTACACTTATATTTGTTACGTTTTGTAGGTAATAAAGTATTAAATAATAAATAGACAAACATATTCAACGACATAATAATAATTATGGTATCGGATCTCAATAAGAGCTTGTAAAAGCCTGAATTGAATAAATACATTTTTGATTTTGATTTTTAATTATGTAAGTACTTAGTTCAGTCGAGCTACGATTATGGGAACTTGGCTTTTCTTTGGAAACGTTTGCAAATAAAATAAACGCGTTAAATCCGCTATAGTTGTTTTATTTCAACTCTAGAAAAATTTAATAAGGGTATGACTTAGAAAAATTTAATAAGATATGACTTCAAATTACTACATGTTACATTGGCCTTATAGGTAACCTATTTTTTAACTTGGTCATATTATATTATGTAATAATTGTATGTGAGTGAGGTTTAAAATGAATTACGTATTTTATTATCTAGCGGTACTACAGAAGCTATGCTGTCTAAAATTATATTTCTGAACAAAAGTCATAATCTATTGCAGAGGTCGCCAACATTTTGTTATTTCTATAATTTCTATTTAAAATATAATACATATTTTTATGTATAAAGTAATTAATTATTATTTTTTTTGCACAAAACTCGAAAGTTTATAAGGGCACAAAATTCGAAAGTACAAAAGGTGGATTTAATACCACACATTTTTTTAAAATAGGTAGGTACTTAAGTACTTCATTTACTTGTGTTTTAGTATGTAATAGAATGGCACATTTATAAACACAGTTCAATTTTGACCAGCTAAGAATTATGAAAAGCAAAGTTGGATACTATTATATCTTAACAAGACATGGCAAGAAGTATAAACGAATGTCACTCAAAATGCAAAAATCAAGTTAAAAAGAGAAAAAGTTGGAACAAAAACATGCAAAAAAACATTTCCTTACTTTATTAAGCTCCTCAGCAAACGTAGTACACTCTTGGGGCCGGAGACTTGTCTCTTAAGCTTTACATAAATTTACCTTGTAATATCGAAATTAGGTACTTTTAGAACACCTTTATATTATTAAAAAGGGAATAAAGAATTATATTGGTTGGAATGAAACAACTATTAACGGATTTAACTCGCGTATTTTTATTTTATTTTATTTGCTCACGTTTCGGATTCTTTACAGTTTCCATAATCGTAGCACGACTGAGCTGACAATAGTCTAACGCTTAAGTCAGTACCACGAACGCATCAGAAATTATTGAATTATATTGGTGAAAATTGTCAATTTTTATTAAATAGAACATAATATTATGTACTTGTCTTGGGAGATATATTTATTTGTGAAATTAAAAACAAGCTGATATTTCAAAACATATATATTTTTCTATTTTAAAATTGTTTAATTAATTTTAAAACTCTTTAGGAAAAAATATATTTCCTCATATCCCTAACGGTAGAAACATTTCGCCTATTTAGCAAATACTAACATAAATAAAAAAAGTGAATTCAAGCTAATTACAACATTAGGTTGGCGATCCCTGCTCCGTTATAATTGAGTTACAATAATTAAAACGTATAACAACGATGTTAAGGCGAGGCTTGATCTATGTTCATTATTTTAGCCTCTGATCTTATTATGAGTATTCTTGTATATCTATATCTTCTCAATCTATATATTTAATTATACTTATATATAGAAAACTAACGGTTCGCCCAAAATCAATTCAGTAGTTTGTGTGAAAGAGTTGTTACACATACACACTCACAAACATTCACCTACTAACGGCCCAACCCGAGTTCGCACGGATCCCTAATTTTTTTCATAATATTCTATAAAACCTATGTTAGTCAGGGTGAACGTAGCTTCCCAACAGTGAAATAATTTTTCAAGTCGTCCAGCCGTTTTGGAGTCTATTCAATCCAAACAAACCTTTCCTCTTTATATGTAAAAATAAATACCTAGTTTTTTTTTTAACAGGATTTTTGCTTGGCTCACTCTTTTCCTTTCTTAAGTCTTGCTGAAATTCTAAAGACTGGACTGATTCGGCTAAATTTGGCCCAGGAAAGATTAATAAGGTGAGAAAAATAAAAAAAATATATTTGATAAATAGTAACATAATTGGGAACTATACAATTAGTAGGTACTTCTTATAGCAAATTAAAACGTCAATCGCACATAATCATATTAATTCGTATAAAAAATGGCAAAATAAAAAATACGTAGGTACGTACCAATTATAATAAATACAAAAAAAAATATGCTTAAAACTCTATAGTTTTAAGCATATTTTATAATTACCTACCAAGTAAGTAGAGTACCTAGATAATATTATTTACTTGACTATCTTCAGCTCAATCGTGCTTTGAATATGAGAACTGTAAAGTTTTCGAAACATCAGTAAATAAAATAAAATACGCGAGTAAACCGCGAAGGTATCAGAAATTGTTAAGTTAATTAAATGATATAGCCTACGTAGATTATTTATTAAATTAGTTTAATAATTGGTCTTGACGATACCTACCTAGTTTATAATAATATGTGGCTCAGCTGGTTAAAAATTGTCACATAACCTATTTTTACGTTATAAAACGGTGCAGCGGTGCCCAAGTATAGAGTATTGCCCCTTAACGTCAAATATTGATTGATGAGTAAACTCAACGAGTTATTTTAAATTATACGAACAAATTATTCCCATTCAACTCTTTATGTTTTTTAATAGTTTCTCAAATCACGTATTGTTGAGAGTAATTTGAAATAAACTTTTACATACTCTGAAATTTTAATTTAGCTTTGCCTACGTATTTTATAATGACATGTCATTTTACGCTGATAGTCAATATTGCAGAGTCATTCGCAAAAAAATGAATATAATAATATATGTTGGAATGAAACAACAAGCGGATTCAACTCGCGTATTTTATTTTATTGGCTGACATTTCGGAGCTTTTACAGATTCCATAATCGCAGCACGACTGAGCTGACAATAGTCTTATACTAAAGTCACTTTAGCATAAGACTATTGACTATTGTTCTTTTATTCCAATGTATAATAACCGCGAAGGCATCAGAAATTATTAGATGAACATATTTGAAGCTACGACGGCCTGTTGGTCTAGTGGTCAGAGGCCCTGACTACGAAACCGGAGGTTGCGGGTTCGAATCCTGCTAGGGGCAGATGTCAATGTGATGAGCACTGGCATCTGTACCTGAGTCTTGGATGTCTTATATGTATTTATGTATATTTACCCGTTGTCTAGTACCCATAACACAAGCTTTGCTTAAAATGGGACTAGATAATTGGTGTGGATTGTCCAAAGATATTTATTATTATTATTTATTATATACCTACCTAACAAGAAAGCATAGCAATAATATTATTTTGATAAAAACAATATTCGTCAAGAATGACTTACTTAATCATTTAAAGAGATTTTATTTAAAACTTCTAAATTCGGGAGTGGGGGCATAATATTATGATGTCACGTTATGGTATAAATTGTCCCATAATGTGACGTCACGACTTTCTACCGAACTTTATAAACACTTATCTTTGACTTTTGTTGTTTGTTTAATAAAAGGAAAAAATACGTGCCCAATCATTTTCAATAATCTAAGTGACGGAATAAATATAAATAATATCTATTGACTTGTGGTAAATATTACATCTTATACGAGGAATCAACATTTCAATAACTCGCCTAGAGGCTCATCACATTTTATCTTATCTTATATATAATATATAAAATTCTATATAATAATATAGGCATTGGAATGAAACAACTATTAACGGATTTAACTCGCGTATTTTTATTTTATTTTATTTGCTGACGTTTCGGATTCTTTACAGTTTCCATAATCGTAGCACGACTGAGCTGACAATAGTCTAACGCTAAAGTGATTTATACAGTTATGCGAACAATTTCTACGTGTAATAACCGCGAAGGCATCAGAAATTATTAATAACTAGCTTCTGCCCGCGTCTTCGTCCGCGTGGAACTCCTCCTTTTTTGCAGTCAGTTAAAAAGTAGCCTATGTCCATTCTCAGACTCCAGACTTTCTTTGTACCAAATTTCATTTAAATCGGTCCAGTAGTTTTAGCGTGAAAGCGTAACAGACAGACAGACAGAGTTACTTTCGCATTTATAATATTAGTAGGGATGGTAGGGATAGGGATTAGTAGGGATATAGGCATTTGATAAGAAAGGATTTTCCGAAATTCTACCCCTAAGGAGGTGGAAAAGGAGTGCAAAGTTTGTATAGTTCAACGTGATTCCTTTGTCCAATCTGTGAGAATTGGGTTAAAAACTACATGGAAGAAGTCGCGGGCAAAAGCAATTAACCGATTATTAACCAATACAAATTGAAACCTAATTAGTCTATAGTCTATTCTCACATTTAACTCAAAAAGCCTGAGAAAAGCTACCAGTATACAAGAATACTGAGCCAAATTGGAATGAAACAACTATTAACGCATTTAACTCGTGTATTTTTATTTTATTTGCTGACGTTTCGGATTTACAGTTTCCATGATCGTAGCTTAATCGTTAATAGTAGTTTTATTCCAATGTGTAATAACCGCGAAGGCATCAGAAATTAATACTGAACCAAAGTTACCAAGATAAAGTATGAAATTCCCCAACACTTTTTAACCCTTACCTTAAAGAAGCTGTCTTTTCAAAGTATATTTTCAACCATTAAGGAGGCTATCTTGGTATCGTATTAAGACGGTATCTATACAAGCGACGCCTCCCGGCCGGGCTTTCACGGTGCATAGCTTATTCATGCGTGCTTCAGTAAGGCTGGCATTGATGAACGATCTTTAGTCGCAGTTGAAAAACGTGCTTTTTCTAATATTATTATTGTAATCACATAAATATTATAAAGACGAAAATTTGTGAGTGTATGTTTGTTACTCTTTCACGCAAAAACTATAACGGATTTTGTTGAAACTTTTTACTAATATCCCTACTAATGTCTATCTGTCTGTCTGTCTGTTACGCTTTCACGCTAAAACTACTGGACCGATTTAAATGAAATTTGGTACAAAGATAGTCTGGAGCCCGAGAAAGGACATAGACTACTTTTTAACCGACTGTAAAAAAGGAGGAGTTCTGCGTGGACGAAGTCGCGGGCAGAAGCTAGTAGTTTATAAGTATATTATTATCACAATAACATTTAGTCTATATTTTATAACGATATTGTGCAAGGTGGTCATCATGCGTAGACAAAGTCACCGGTAGCAGCTAGTTGTATATCCTAACTAATATTATAAATGCGAAAGTAACTCTGTCTGTCTGTCTGTTACGCTTTCACGCTAAAACTACTGGACCGATTTAAATGAAATTTGGTACAAAGAAAGTCTGGAGCCTGAGAAACTTTTTAACCTTGCAAAAAAGGAGGAGTTCCACGCGGACGAAGTTGCGGGCAGAAGCTAGTGATTCTATAAATTATCCTGTATTCAGTTACAAACAGAGAGTGATATAACGAATATAGTTTTAAAATTTAAAATCGTCAATTTTCTTGGTCACTGATTTCTCTAATAGTGCGCAGAAGAAGTCGCTTTCAGAAGCTTCTATAGAGTATAGACATAATAAATAAGTGTATTTTAAAGCGTTATTTTTCTAACATTTTTTTAAGTAGTCGTTGAACAGCTATCTTTACAAACAAACGGTATGTCCTATACTTACCTACCTGATGTAAGATAAACCTGTATCACCTAACATTACGTTGCCTAGTATTACTATATCTAACATCTATATTTGCATATAGATACCTAATTACGGGAATATGCACTGACGCAAGACATTATAATTTCGTTTTTTATATCTTAACTCACAGAAGAGTAGTTTTGCTTATACAAAAATAAGCCGACTAGGTTCCGCCCGCGACTACGTTTGTGTAGAATTTGAATTTTCCCACTTTTTTTTACCTCCTTTAAGGTCAAATTTGTTTTTATTTCAACATATAATATTAGCCAATTATAGTATAGGTACATAGTGGCTATAAAATAATAATTGTTCAATTATACAATAAATTAATGAAATAATTAGTTTAACAAAAAATGCTCATTAAAATCATAATTAAGTTTAGGTAATAACGTTCAATATAAAAAAAACGTCATAAAAAAATAATTATTTCGGAACGCGTAATAAAAAAAGATAAAAATTAACAACTGTGCAATCGTTAAGGAGTCCGCGAAATGCTTTTTCCAACGATTCGATGTTATAAAGAAATAATTCCCATTTTTAAACACCAATCCCAGCTATGATGTAACTTGTGTACTTCAAAAACATCACTAACTCTTTATGCCTCAGACTTACTATGCTCCTCGTGCTGACGCGATACTGCTATCTGCTCCTTGCTCTGCCGCAATGTTGCCCTCTGCGTGCACACTGCTCCTTGCACTGCTGCAATGTTGCCCTCTGCGTGCACACTGCTCCTTGCACTGCCGCAATGCTGCCCTCTCCGTCCACACTGCTCCTTGTACTGCCATAATGCTGCCTTCTCCCTCCACACTGCTCTTTGCACTGCTGAAATTCTGCCCTCTTCATCCACACTACTCCTCGTGCTGCCGCAATACTGCTCTCTGTGCACACTACTCATAGCACTACCGAATGCTGCCCTCTCTGTGCCTACTGCTCCTCGCGTTGCCGCAATACTGCCCTCTCTATTAAAACTCACGAAATTAAATAGCACTGTCAGTCCTTCGACTCGCGTCAAAACGGAGAGCAGTGTGTATGATGAGGAGCATTTACTGGAGCATGATGAGTAGTATAGCCACACTAATGCTCTGCCTCGTTTCCTGGCTACTTTACTGTATGTGGCAGAGGAATGAGGTTTTTAATAGCGCGAGAATCTGTCACCTGTCATTGTCAGAAGTCAATAGTATTTAACATGGCCATACCGGTAATAAAACAAGTAGATGTGTTTATTAAACGCGAAAAGGGTGGCTATTAGGTCTTAAGTTACATCTCAATATTTGACAGATAGGCTATAAATTCGCAGCTATATACATATATGGAATTAATTTTAAGTGAAACGGCGTATTGAAGTAATCTGTCTTTTTCTGATACTAACTGTGGGCCTCGCGGATTTTAATATATTTTTACCCTGCTTTAATGCCTTCACCTGAAATTTCCGTGTTCTGGCATGAAAAAAATATTAATTCGCCATGGGTGGTAAGAAAGTGAATTTCAGACTGCAATTTTATCGTCCTTGCTTTCGGCTCATGGGTTTTGATATAATTATAGTCCTAAACACATACCTAATTATTTATCTTGTGTTTTTTTTTATGTTTTAATTGTTGTTAAGTCTGTCGTATGATTTTTTATGAGTTGAATTAAAAAAAAGGTGTTAATTAATAGCTCTAAAAAAAACAATATTTTACGCTTAATTAAATTATTTAATGGCCACCATCATCAGGTTATATATTCGATTTCAATAACGACGTATGTAAATTACATTCGTTCATATTAAATACAACCAATACTGAACTGCGAGCGCTCGCATTTTACGAGTCGACTAATAAAAATGGCGTCGAAATATTTTTTTGATAATGAATCTCAAGTTATAACACCGAGTCAATTTCACAAATTACTTTTCTGCTAATTTTTATTTATAGTTCTATCAATTCCGCCATGACAGGTGGCGATGGTTTGACAGTTGACAGCTTTACGACTGTTAAAATAATAATGTCTATTCTTCTGTCGGTAGTTTTTTTGGTAAATGCCTTAATTGGTTCTGGTGTGTTATTAACTTAAATATCTTTCGATTTTGTTATATTGGGAGGGTTTTTAAAAGGCTTGTTATGTAAGATGACGTATGGGAGGATTATAAACAGTATTTTAAAAAGTAGATTAATTTGCGATGGAGGGGGATTCTGTTTTAACATTTTTTTTAATTGATAAAAATATTTAAGCACTCTGTATTTTGATAATAGTAGGAATAGTTAATCAAGAAAAGCACCTTGAAAATATAAATCAATGAAATAGTTATGATACTTCATAATGATAATAATATTTGTATCAAGACAAAATTTAATAGGTATCATTATCATGAAAATAATGATTTTCAATTATAGATATCGGTCGAATTTTAATTGATATATCGTAGTAAATATTTAATTATGATAGGTACATACTTTTTATTAGAACATAAATTTTTTGAACACAATGACATTAGGTACCCGTAATGAGTTTTCATGAAACGTCTAATTTTTATAAAATTTTAAGTGCATATGAAAATCGGCTATTACCTATCTATTTTTCATACTTACCCTTAAATGTTAAGTCAAGTGTTGTCCAACTCAAAGTTATTCTTGAATTTTTGTCATTTTTTTAAAATTTATTTTATGATTCAGCATTGAAAAATACCATCCAAATTTTCACCCATATCTAAGTATACTATAATATACTATTATACTTACTACTATACTATAATATACTATAATCTATATAATCTATATATCTATCTATATTCCATATATTATTATAAAGCTGAAGAGTTTGTTTGTTTGAACGCGCTAATCTCAGGAACTACTGGTTCGAATTCAAAAAATATTTTTTTGTTGGATAGACCATTTATCGAGGAAGGCTTTAGGCTATATAACATCACGCTGCGACCAATAGGAGCGAAGAAACAGTGGAAAATGTGTAAAAAACGGGAAAATATGAAGATAAGGCTTCATATTTTCCCGTTTTTTACACATTAAGAAGAATTACTATTCCACGGGGACGAAGTCGCGTGCACAGCTAGTAGGCAATATACGATCAATTTCTGTTTGAGTCAGCTAGTATAATATATTTTATACTATTATATATTTTAATCGTAGATAAAATCCAAATTATTCGCGACCCTTAATTTAAAGGTATAAATAAAAGTAATCATGAATATGGAGTTTTACGAATTCTTTATTTTAGGGGAATTTCGTACCCTTCCCGACCCCATAGTTTTAGATTAATGGACGCAAAGCAAACAAGTCGTTATTCCACCCCTACGTTGAATCTGCAATTAATTGAACTTTGCCGAAACTGGGATTCGAACGCGCGTACCTTCGTAAGCTTTGAAACAAGTTAATTTATTTTGGAAATTATTTAAAAGGGAATTGTTGGCAATTGAGTGTCGAAAAACAAAAAGTGTCAATGGCGATTAGTAGGTACCTACTTAATGTAACTTAAAGGTACTTTTACACGCTTGCCAAGGCTCGACAAGCGTCCACAAACACAAGCGTGTAAAGAGGCCGTTTGGCTTGGCTTGCGTGAACTTGCGGACGCTTGTATCCGATCCGGACTATCATAGGGCATTTGCGGCAAGCGCTTGCGACGCTTGGGACTTGTGGATGCTCGTCGAGCCTTGGCAAGCGTGTAAACGTATCTTAAATAACTACCTACAGTTTTTTTTTGTAATGTAGGTATATTACGTAAATGGAAACTTCAATGAGCTAATTAAGTACCTATTGAATAATAATATCTTTGCTTACAAACAAGGGCGTGCATTCCATATAGGCATGTATGGAGTGCCTACCCTGAGGTAGTACATACGCGACTCTCTCTGCACGCGCCTGTACAGATGAGTAGGTAATTCATTTATAATATAGATTTTTATACTTATATAATAAAAATAAGACTGATATAAGTTAGTCAGTAAACGAATATAAATCTTTTACTTTTGGGGTTCCTCAATCGAAGCTTAAAACGGGACCCTGTTACTGCGCTGTTCGTCCATCCTTCATTCTCATGAATCAGTTGAAAATTTCACAAATTATTTATTATAATATCTGTTGCCGTTATAACAACGAATAATAAAATAAATGGTTAAGAACTCCCATACATGATAGACAACACACATGATTATTTTGCCGTTTTCTATATTTAATAATAAAGAGAAAAGGTTTGTTTGTTTGGCCTCCAAAACGACTGTACCGATTTGAGAAATTCTTTCACTGATGGGAAGCTGCACTTAGTGAATGACATAGGCTATATTAAATTTAAAATTTTAATGAAACAAAATTAGGGATCCGTGCGAATCCGGGGCGGACCGTTAGTTATACGGACCCTTTGAGTGCGACTTGTACTTGTTAACTTTTTCCCATTAAGAACTGAAATAGAAAAATAAATTTACTATTAAAAATAACTTACCCTAAGTACCTTTTCAAAATCAAGGGGCAATAGCTAATTAATTCGCAAATGCAGAAGTAATTAAGCCACGTAACAATTAAGATGACATATATTATTCTGTCCATTATATTGGTACCCTTACGTATTCATGGCGTCGTTAAGCTGGTCCGATGTAATTACCCGCCCCGAGACTCGAACCCGAGGTGCTAATATGGACACCTAATGCATCACCTGACCGCCCAATGGTCTAGAAATGACTTGAATATGTGGCATGAAACCACTATAAACGGATTTAACTGGCGTATTTTATTTTATTGACTGACTTTCGACTCACTAATAATTAATTTGTCATTTAGAAAATAATTTGCATAATTGTATAAATCAATTTAGCGTTACATTATCGTCAGTTCAGTCATGCTATGAATAGTTTTCTAAAGACAGCAAATAAAATAAAATACGCGAGTTAAATACGTTTACAGTTGTTTAATTTCAATGTGTAATAAACGCGAAGGTATCAAAAATTATTATTCATAATTGTACCTTGTTCATTCACTTTCTGTGCCTTGTAGTACCGCGACAGGGTAGGCACTTTATGTTATTATATCTATACTAGCTCACCCAACGAACTTCGTACCGTGTTTTTGTTTTTTTTTTTATTAAATTATAGGTAGATGGAAGGGCGAAATTTGGGGTTGTATTAATGCTGAATCATGAAAAAATAAAAACAAAAATTTTTACCAATTATAAAAAAAAAATACTTTGGGGTACGCTTGACATTTAGGGGTATTCAAAATAGATGTTGAATGTGCGATGGCAACACTGTCGTCTCTTCCTCTTCCAATTTTCCTATCACCAACGTAACGTGTGCTCAGTAATAAATAATTTATATAATATCAAAACCCAAGTATTATTAATCACCAGCGCAATACAAGATCTTTTCAGGGGTACCCATGATATTTGGGGGTATTCAAAAGAGATGCTATAGGTACAAAATTTTAGTAAAAATGGTTTAGAAATAACTTACAAATAAAATTATTTTATAAGAACAAGTGATACTGATTTTTTATAGTTATTTCTAGTAGAGTCGTAAGTCTGTGCACATTCGGCGAGCATCGCTCTCTATCGGTAAATATTTACGAATGACTCACACTAACGTCTGGCGGCGCTAACATGCTGCTCTACCTTATCTTCTTTATTCTTATACCGAGACTAGCTGTCTGCCCGGCTTCGCACGGATGTTTATAGCCTATGTCACTCGGGAATAGTGTAGCTTCCCAACAGTGGAAGAATTTTTCAAATCCTCCAGCCGTTCTGGAAACTATTCAGTCCAAACAAACAAACCTTTCCTCTATATAATATGATGAGTATAGATGTAGGTCCTTTACTAATCACTTACGAGTATGCCTTCGCGGTCTATTCTAACACGTTAGACTATTAGCAGCTGGTGTTACGAATACGGGAACTGTAAAATTTTCGAAACGTCAGCAAATAAGATAAAATGTGCGAGTAAACTCCGTTTATGATCTTAAATTCAACTTTATAAAAATGGTTGGACAAGGAAAACTCTTGCAGTACATATTGTTAATTTGGAGTTTTTAGTTGTTAAAATCATTTTAATCAGATAGTTGACTTAATAAGACACTATTGACTTGTTAGTAGTAGTGACAAGACTTTAATTAAATATAAGTATTTAAATTGGAAGTAGTAGTGACAAAAGATTATCGTTCGGAGTGAATTAGGTACTAGTTATTTTAAAAAAGCGTCATATTATAACACCTCGCCGTTAATATACAAGTTTTACAGGCGTTCCGTTTGTTCGATATCTTGTTTATAACATGTTCTCCATATTAAAGTTATTGTTGTATTAACGATAATGCATATTAAAACGCGGGTTAGGTAAACAACAACGGCATGCAATCCATACGGAGGAGTGCCTACTCCGCTCCCCGGCACTGCACGCACCTGGCTAAAAATGATACGATATTTGAAATTGGAATGTAACTCACAGTTGCAAATATTAGGAAGAATAATAAGAGTAACTGATAACCTCCTCCTTTTTGAAGTCGGTTAAGAAGGTTTAACCGCTGATGAGTTTCTCGTAGAGCTTCTTCACGCAATGCCATTATTTTTTATATAAAGCGCAGTACCATTATTTTTTATAAAAGTGACCCTTGGATCCTATTAGCTTAATAAAGATTTTCAATTTTAGAAAATGCTTTAAAGTCACGTTTTGACTCTTCCAAATATCATTTTGTATAAATAGAGGTTAAACATAAGAGGTTCAAGTGCGTTCGACAATCCCTACTAATATTATAAATGCGAAAGTAACTCTGTCTGTCTGTCTGTCACGCTTTCACGCTAAAACCACAGGACCGATTTAAATGAAATTTGGTACAAAGAAATTCTGAGGCCTGAGAAAGGACATAGGCTACTTTTTAACCGACTGCAAAAAAGGAGGAGTTCCACGCGGACGAAGTCGCGGGCAGAAGCTATAAAGAATAAGCGAATTCAAGACAGTATTAGCTTGTTATGTGCAGGTGCGTGCAGTGAGGGCAGTGTAAGTATGACGTTAGGGTAGGCACTCCATACATTAGAGAGACTGTGCCTGTATGGAATGCACGCCCTTGGTCATGTGCGTGCCTGCCCCGATGTCCGCCATTGCACGCGACGGCTATAAAGAGATAGGTTATAAGAATGTTATTAATACCTACTTAAGTACATGCACAATGAAAAATGTAAGTAAATGTACTAGTTATTAATTCATAATTAATAAAATTATTTTATTTACATGAGTATTTAGTAAAAATATAAAGAATTTAAATTAGGTACTGCGATATGTACCTATGCAGTGGAAATAAAATAAATATTATTTTTTTAATGCTCATAAGTACAAAAATAAATCACAGAAATGAGAATGGTTCACTAGAACAGACTTAATACCGTACGACTTGAAATAATTACCTATATTAGGTAGGTGCCTATTTATTATAATTCTGGACGTGTGTATTATAATACTAGCTTCTGCCCGCGACTTCGTCCGCGTGGAACTCCTCCTTTTTTGCAGTCGGTTAAAAAGTAGCCTATGTCCTTTCTCAGGCTCCAGACTTTCTTTGTACCAAATTTCATTTAAATCGGTTCAGTAGTTGTAGCGCGAAAGCGTAACAGACAGAGTTACTTTCGCATTTATAATATTAGTTAGAATAATAAAAAGCTTTAGGAAGTAGACATTATACCGAAATTTCATTATTATTATTATTATAACTTTTAAGTACTTACTAACATTTTTTTCTAAAATAAAAAAATAGGTTTAAGTACATTAATAAGGTTCACACAAAACCTCATTAACCCGACCGAATTACAATTAACCCAAAAACACAAACATTTTTAAATGTCATTAGGCATAACTGTAAAAAAAAAACTAGAAAATAACAAAAGCGAAACGCGTAGGTCTTTTTTTATTTTCCCTTAACATGTAAACACCGTTTATGTGAAAATTATTTGACAGGCGGCCAGTAAACATGGATTAGTGTAGCGATTAGAATAACGTATATTTTTGTCGCTTTTTTAATGTAATTTTGGGGTTCCGTATTTTTTAAGTTATTGGTTCAAGTTGCCACAAGACTTATGTGTTAATTACGAGTTAAGATAAATAAATATCTTTTTTACTAATGTACCTACCTATTAATAATAATCTATACATCTATACTTATCTATATTAATATATTAAAGAGGAAAGGTTTGTTTGTTTGTTTGGATTGAATAGGCTCCAAAATAGCTGGACAGATTTGAAAAATTCTTTTACTGTTGGGAAGGTACGTTCACCCTGAGTACCATAGCCTAGGTATACAATATTTAAAAAAAAATAGGGATCCGTGCGAAGCCGGAGCGATCCGCTAGTCTATACTAATTTATTAAAGAGGAAAGGTTTGTTTGTTTGTTTTAATTTAATAGTTTTCAAAACGACTTTAATTTTAATTGTTTGTACGGAACCCTTTCTGTTCTCGTCTAGTTCACACTTCATTGACGTGAAATATATTTCATAAGCTAGAAGTAAGTATTGTAATGTAAAGGTATCTTTTTACAAAAAAAAAATGATTATATAAAAAATAATTTATCGAAGTATTTTGGTTATACGTAATATAAGGTTATTGTTGAATAGATATATAATTCGAAGAAAGAAAAAATCTATACTTACTTAAGTACCTACTTCGAAACTGCTAGTAGCTGCTGTATCTACCTACATTCCAAAAATATACCATAGGACATAATCCATTTTAATTTGCAAAAAAAAAATCTGCCTGTCACAAACTTTTCTTATGAAAGATAGTTAACCTCAGGTAATCCGCTCTATTGTCGCTTACGTCATTATGCGGAAGCTCCAATAGGCTTATATTCTATACAATAGCTGCTCTAATTTAAACCTAATTTCAATACCAACAAAGCTCAAATCAAAAAGCCTGATCGAAGAATGTACCGTTCTTAGAGATTTATTGAAAATAACTCTATCATTGAATACATATTTGTATAAATAAATTATTAACTGATAATTTAAATAATTTGACAATAACTAAGATATTGATCTATGTACAGTCAGATTCATATATATCGTGGTCACTAACAGGCGCGTGCAGTGGAGGGAGCTTAAATATGGCGCCAGGGTAGGCACTCCATACATTAGAGACACTGTGCCTGTATGGAATGCACGCCCTTGGTTACTAGCAGGCGCGTGCAGTGGAGGTAGCTTAAATATGGCGCCAGGGTAGGCACTCCATACATTAGAGACACTGTGCCTATATGGAATGCACGCCCTTGGTCACTAGAATCTGTACAAAACCGCGGGTTCAAAAATTTTAAGGGCACAGTGAGCACGAGCATCTGTACTATGTTATGCGTTTACTATATTATGCCTAGACAATTGATAATAGCGTCAGAACGAAACGATTGCAAAAATGTATAGAATTAACATACGCGAACGAAAAACCACGTGACTTTTCGTTAGCTTATAATATGTCAATTTGTTTAGAATTTGAAAACTAGATAAATTGGTACATATGTAGGTATTATGTTTCCTAATCATGCATGTTAAGATATTTTATGTTGACTGTACCTACCTATTGTCAGACATTTAAATTTACTAATGTTCTTATGATTTAATGT
The DNA here is from genome assembly GCA_038024825.1 of Polylopha cassiicola. NCBI lineage: Eukaryota > Metazoa > Arthropoda > Insecta > Lepidoptera > Tortricidae > Polylopha > Polylopha cassiicola. The sequence continues at coordinate 3,656,657 of CP149044.1, read as the reverse complement.
AATTGATCCCCTATTTAATAATTTGTGTTGAAAATTATGCAAAAAAAACGTCTTTATCGAACTTTGAAAATATTTTACCAATTTAGTCTAATTTAAAAAAAGCTTGTATGGGTTACTAGACAACGGAGAAACTTCCGTAGCAAGGGCGTGCATCCCATAAAGGCACAATGGTATAAATGTGTGTGCCTACCCTGACGTAGTACATGCGTGACCCTCACTGCACGCGCCTGATACATACCTTCCTAAATACATCGCTTATACTGCATTAAGCTGAAATAATTCGAAATATGTCAATAAGCTAATAAGCTATTACCTAAAATCAAATATTTTATTATGATTTCTTTCCTTAATGGAGGAAGGACAATTTTTGAAATGTATCGCTATTATACTTAACAATAATATATAATTAAATAACACTGCAGACTCAGGTACAAATGCTCGTGTCATTCCAACATCTGCCTGTAGCAGGATTCAAACCTCAGGTTTCGTAGTCATTGGTTCCGACCACTAGACCAAAATTGTTTATTTCACAAATAATTAAATACCAAATTTTAATATAACTATAAAATAATTTCAAATAAAGCAAGTAATATAATTTTCAATAAAAAATATTTTTTGTAATTCATAATGGCGAATCCTATTATAATTATTAACTAATTTAATGAGGAATATTAAATAATTGTGATCGTTAAAATTAAATATAAAATTGCTATTAACTATCTGGATAGCAATAAATTAAATTATGAGACGTTGAAGGCCGGTAAGATCGAAAGTTAAACGGCGTTTAATGAACTGTTAATCGTTAGTAGGTTTTTTAAAAGCAATTATTTTAAAAATGTTTATGTTTTATTGATTTATTGATAACTTCACCGAATTGTAAAAAAGCTAACTTAATGACAGGAGGCATTTTACACAAGTCCACCTTAGAGTCAAAAAAAAAATAGTTCGTAGGTGCAAAAAAAAGACTAAAAACACAAATAAAGACAACCAAACTGTACCAAGGACATTATAGGTAGGTACTATAAAAAAACTGAAGATACATATAAATACAAAATAAATAAGTAGTTACATTTATTTATATTTTGACTGTTTTTTGTAGTCTTTACTCTATACTTACTATAATAAAATAATAGAGGAAAAGTTTGTTTGTTTGTATTTAATAGGCTCCAAAACGACTGGACCAATATGAAAAATTCTTTCACTGTTGGGAAGCTACACTATTCCAGTGACATAGGCTATATTATATTTTGAAAAAAAAAAATAGGAATCCGTGCGAAGCCCGGGCGGACCGTTAACTAGTTATAAAGAAATAATTTTTAACTGTAGTTTAACGCATAAAGTTATAATTTTTAACTGTAGTTTAATGCCAGTTGTAACCGGGCCGAAGTAACACGGGAGTTAACCAGCTCGGTACTATCAAAGCTGAAGATTAATTTCTTATAACAATATTGACTTTTATTTTATTGTTACTGAAGATAGAAGCCTCGTACAATTACCTACAAAAGCTTTAAATATAATTAGGTCATAAATCTTAGACTTTAAAAAAATATTGAAAAATATAAATTAATTATTATGATCCTAGTGACAGAATCAGTGTGATGAGCACGATCATTTGTACCTGAGTCTTAGATGTCTTACGGTGTCTTACGCATATCCTTTGTCTAATGCCTACTGTACAAGCTTTGCTTAGTTTGGGTCAAGATTAATCAATGTAAATTGTCAAAACATCAGTTAGACACATTAGATTATATATTATAATATTTTATTGCATAAAAATATTACAATTAAAATGAATCTAAAAATCTCACCGTGAACACATAGGCGTGCATTGCATATAGGCTATTGCCTGACGCTTACATGCGGTTCCACATTGCGACTGCCCGAGCAAAATTTACTTAATGGAATGTAACAGTCAACATAAGTACATCATCAAGATAAAATATGCTACCTATGGTGCCTATTTTTATTTCTCACTCGTTCGCATTTTCCGAACGACTGTACTGTTTGCGCGTCAGTAAGTTATGATTGATCGTGACAGAAAAACTTCGCACGACTGTACTTACAGTATTTTCCAATAACTACAATAAAGTTATACTTATTAACAACCAATTATATAAAAGAACCTGTATCATAGAGGTCAAGTAATTTTGCGGCTTCATATCTAGTAGAAGAAAAATGGATTTACCTTCAAATAATACATTTTTACAGCCTACGTCCTTAGAAACAAAGTATTATGCCAGCTAGGTTTGGAAATAAAAAATATACTTACTAATTACCTAGTATTTACTGTACTATCAAAATGTTTGTAGCTTTCAAGCAGGCGCGTGCAGTAATGAGCCCACAAGGGTAGGCACTTATATATCACGTTATGCCGTACTACCCATCCAAGTAGAACCTTTTTCGCTTAAAAGCCTAGCCAGTATTTAAGGATTGAAGGCAAGGGGGTAGCGTGTGACCCCGCCATATCACAAGCGGGTCATTGTAATAATATCCTCTCGCCACGCACTTAGGGGGGGAGCTGTAACTGTACTGCCTAAATGGCAGACCCCAGTGTAGAGGTCAATACGAAACTTTGCCTCAAATAAATTTAGTAGTACCTAATGAAAGCTCGGACAATGGACACTGTTTTATAAAATACTAGCTTCTGCCCGCGACTTCGTCCGCGTGGAACCCTCCTTTTTTGCAGTCGGTTAAAAAGTAGGCTATGTCCTTTCTCGGGCTCCAGACTTTCTTTGTACCAAATTTCATCAAAATCCGTTAAGCCGTTTAGACGTGAAAGAGCAAAAGTCCCAACCAAAACGACTAAAAATCACTATCTCAATTTAGTTATCTGCCTACTGCCTACCCCCTAAGAACGATGGCGTGATTATTTATAGCCTATGTCCATTTCTAGGTTATCATCTATTATCATACCAAATTTCATCAAAATCCGTTCAGCCGTTTAGGCGTGAAAGAGCAACAGACAGACAGACAGACAGAGTTACTAACGCATTTATAATATTAGTAGGGATAGTGAATATATTTTCATAAGCATTAGAAATAAGTAGCCTTAGAAAATTAATGTAAAATAGGTATAAGTGATATAGCAAAGTAAGAAAACATTGTTAAGTAGTATAAGAAATTGTAACCTGCAAAATATATAATAAGCACAAAAATTATTGAAATCCAAACCCCATGTCCTAATCTTAATTAGATATAGCAATAGGTAAACTGAGAATCCCACTCTATGATGTATGACTGAAAGATTGTATGAAGCATGAAAGTACGAGAAGCAAATAAGCGAGAACTGGTATGAAAGTAAATATATATAGCTAGCACAGGCTCCGACCACGTTGAAGGCAGAATGAAAAAAAAAAAAAAATGGACACTGTCCACTTTTATGGGAGTTAATATTATTAAAATTTAAGCCACAAGATAAACGAAACTAAATATTTAGAAGGTTATTATTTGAAGTTTATAAAGCTACAGTGTTTCGATGCTCTTGATGTTTACAATAATAAATAACAATTGTCCCGAACTCGTAGCAATTATTTGTTTATAGTTCGGGCTGTTGTGTTGTCTCACTGTCTCTCCCCGCGATGGTCTTTCCGAAGCGCTAGTAACGCCCCCTATTAGGTTTTACTTGTACTGTATAATAGTAAAAAAAATTTGCGTGAAATGTAACTTTAGTATTTCATAATTCAGAATAGGGTAGTTTTTAAAAATTTGTAATTTAAATATAAGGTAGTTTGCATAACTGTATAAATCACTTTAGTGTTAGACTATTGTCAGCTCAGTCGTGCTACGATTATGGAAACTGTAAAGAATCCGAAACGTCAGCAAATAAAATAAAATAAAAATACGCGAGTTAAATCCGTTAATAGTTGTTTCATTCCAATAGGTATATATAACTCGACTGGTCCTCTATTCAGCATCTCTTTAGCAATCCAAAGAACAGACATAAACAAAGATAGCTAGAGACAATGTCACGTGACCTTTATGATACACTAGCTGTGCCCGCGACTTCGTCCGCGTGGAATAGTCATTCTTCATATAGGCTTTATATTTTCCCCGTTTTGTACACATTTTCCACTGTTTCTTCGCTCCTATTGGTCGCAGCGTGATGTTATATAGCCTTCCTCGATAAAAAATATTTTTTCAATTCCAACCAGTAGTTCCTGAGATTAGCGCGTTCAAACAAACAAACTCTTCAGCTTTATAATATTAGTATAGATGATAACAAAGTAAACTAGGTACTTTACCTTAAATTCGCATAAAAACATGTTGTTTAAAATCAGTACATGTACGAAGGTAGCAAAAAAACAGTAGGTACCTACTTATCAATTTTAAACTCAGTCGGATGCAATAAAAACAGGTAACTTTGTACAATATGTTAGAATCTCCTTGTTTTAACCTTCTAGCTAATTAATTATTCGACACCTTGTTCACCAACATACGTTCCCTCTCAAACTCCACGCCAAAAGTTCCACTACAGATAATCCATACACCATACGCTCACACTACTACCACAGACAATAACATCAATCCATTGATCATTAAACTCCTTTAACACATAGAATCTTATATAAACCTCGTTCACACTGTTGAATCGCTAACAAATATAATGATAGCTAGGTTTCTATAATATACAAGACCGTCTCCCGCGTACTGTCTTCATTTCGTTAATTCGTAACATATTCACGATTAGCTAAATTTAACATTTTCCTAATCCCTAATGACGTCAGAGTGTTTTATACTGTACGACTTTACGTTTAGTTTTGTCTTGGCGGGTCTCCTAATTACTTTAAATGTTCTATTTTACTCTTAGTTTTGATAATCGTAGACAAAACATAGGCTTTTGTAAATAAGATACTTACAATAATTAGTTTAAAAACAGATCAAGTGCGATTTGGACTCGCTCACCTGTCCTGTACAAATCTGTAGCGATAGCAGAATGTAGAAAGAAATAATGTAGAAAAAGAGGTATTTACCTATACAACTTTAATAAAAAATAATTGTATAATATAGGAAACTAAAATAAATGGTTTTCGTAATTTTTCTTTATCTGTGCTATAAATGCGTTTGCTTCGTAACGAATTTCAAGATTGTGAGTTCACGGGAAAGTCGTAATCGTGTCGTTGCAGTGCTTATAAAATAACTCGCAAATTATAATATTTGTATGAAATACTAATCTGTTCTGACACGGGTCGGTGGCAAATTGGTATCACTGTCATATTATGTTTTTGGCAATTTCCCTGTTTGGAGTTTATGTTAGTTTTTTTAGGATTAGTCCAAAAATGGATTGAACTTTTTAAACGGCTTGGATGTAAATCCTGGTTTATTTATGTCGTTTGAATTAAAAAAAAAACGGTTTTAAATAAATGTTCATTGCATTCAAAATATGGCAGGTAGGTACGTAACAAGGGCGTAAATTCCATACAGTCACAGTGCCACTAACGTCCATACTAGTGGAGTGCCTACCCTGGCGCCATACTAACGCTTCCCCCACCGCACGCGCCTGGTACGTAATGTATATTGTATTAAGAATATAGATTTTTTCTGCCTACTATTTATTTCAGTTATTGTTCCAGTTCAAATATGTCCTTAGTACCTACTTACTTGTAATTTAAATTAGGTACCTAATATATATGTTTTTTTAATTTATATGAAGTATTACGAATTACATAATAGGTATTAGCAATTCTATATTTTATTGGTTCAAATAAAAGTCATCATCATCATCATCAGCCCATCGCAGTCCACTGCTGGACATAGGCCTCTCCAATTGCACGCCACTTTGCTCTATCTTCGGCTGCTCGCATCCAGCTCCTGCCAGCCATCCTACGCAAATCGTCACTCCACCTTGCCTGAGGACGTCCTACACTACGCTTGCCGAGACGCGGTCTCCACTCTAGAACACGTTTACTCCAACGGTTATCGGTTCTTCGGCTAATATGGCCAGCCCACTGCCACTTATTTGATAGAAGAATTCAAATAAAAGTAAATAACTCAAATTTACCCAACTTAGTTGACTAAACAGAGTGGAAGCATTTTTTTTTACATAAAATATATGTAATACCTACCTATATTTCAATTTAGCATGTTATTAATTTCTTTCACATAACTTATATAGTCTTCATAATTCATAATTCAGATTAAGGTAGTTTTTCCAAATTTGTAATTTAAATATACGGTAGTTTGCATAACTGTATAAATCACTTTAGCATTAGACTATTGTCAGCTCAGTCGTGCTACGATTATGGAAACTGTAAAGAATCCGAAACGTCAGCAAATAAAATAAAATAAAAATACGCGAGTTAAATCCGTTAATAGTTGTTTCATTCCAATTATATAGTCTTCATTAATTAAACTTAATATTTTGAATGTTAATAATTTCTGATGCCTTCGCGGTTATTACACATTGGAATGAAACAACTGTTAACGGATACGCGAGTTAAATCCGTTAACAGTTGTTTCATTCCAATTTTGAATGTTATTTTGTATATATGTACTGTACTTGTAACTAGCACCAAATATTTTTTTCTCATTCTATTCTATTCTATACAAAAATCTCAACCCTTGACTAATTATTAAAGTCACGAAATTCTTAACTAGCAGATGTCCAAAATGGCCGCCGGTTAGTAATTCATCAAAGGAAGAAAGGACATGTTTACATTGAAACACCCTTTGGACGTAAGGGTGAATGAGACACGCCTTGTGTCGAGCGGCGATGGTAGCGGAGCGGGAAGCGTTTTTGTCATTTTTTTTTAAATCTGTGCAAATGTAGTAGAAATTAAAGAAGATAATAAATAATAATTCCTTAAATATCACAACTTATTCGGAACGTTATTTATCGAGCTCTGACTTGGGTAAATAATATATAATGCTGTGTTTGTTTGCCTCAAAACTGCTACCTTAATAAGAGCATAAGAACGAAAATAATGCAAATTTGTATGGAATTAACATAATATTCGACCAAAACGTCGTTCGCTCTACCTATACATATAGGTAGTAGTAGCAAATAATATTATTAAGTACCTAGTAATCAATTAACAGTATTTGGGCGGATCTTCGAGCGTTTGAGACGTCATTGTCGTCTACATCTTTATTTAAGGACAGAGTCAATAAGTAACTAAAATTTAAGCGATATGATCCCCTGATACTGGTACAAATATTTTTAACTAGCTTCTGCCCGCGACTTCGTCCGCGTGGAACTTCTCCTTTTTTGCAGTCGGTTAAAAAATTGCCTATGTCCTTTCTCAGGCTCCAGACTTTCTTTGTACCAAATTTCATTTTAATCGGTCCAGTAGTTTTAGCGTGAAAGCGTAACAGACAGACAGACAAAGTTACTTTCGCATTTATAATATTAGTAGGGATTGACACTTAATAATATTATTTGCAAACATTATAGGTAGGTATACTTAGGTGTAGACGAGAATGACGGCGTTTTAAACGCTCGAAGATTGTACATTTGTTCCGGTATGAAGAGATGATTTCGCTTAAGTTTTTTTGCTTAATTCTGTCGTTAAATATAGTTTACTAGCTGTCCGCCCCGGCTTCGCATGGATTATCTTTTTTTATAGCCTATGTCCTCGGGAATAGTGAAGCTTCCCAATAGCGAAAGATTTTTTTAAACGGTCCAGCCGTTCTAGAGCCTATTCAATCCAAACAAACAAACAAACCTTTCCTTTATAAAATATTAGTAAGTACCTATAGATGATCACAATAAAGGCCTCAAACGATGATTACAATGTGACAAGTCACATCATACAAACAGCGTATAAAATACTACCCCCTTACCGTGATGGATAGCGTAATAAAATTTCAATTTAAATATTATTTTTGCGTGTTTGTTCCCGCGGTCCCATGATGCCGCGATTATTAATATTATATTAATAATTCACTGTGAACATCATTTATTTCAATACTTGGAGTCGCTCTTCGATAGGTTTTAGTTTTAATTTACTAACTCCGTACCGCCATTTTTTGTAAAATAAAAATACCTTTAAAATGAAACAACTGTTAATGGATTTAACTCACGTATTTTATTTTATTTTATTCTGTTAAACTAACCTTGTTCAGACACTAACACCCATTCCTTTTTTATATAGATAATACTTAGTTGACATTTATTTTGTTCTTGTATTCATGCAAATTTTATAAATGCGATTATCTGTCTGTCCTTTATGCTTAAATAGTTGAACTGATTTCGATCAAATTTGGTATAGAAACAGTTCTAGTACCTACTGGAGAAATAAATTACGTTAAATCACGGAAATAATTTCAAGCGGGTGAAAGGGTAATTTTACTATAATATGTAATTTAAAAATAAAAAAATATGAAATGGTACGAGTACGAAATATTTTTATATGCACTGAACAAAATCGACTTTGGAAATAGAACTAACAATAAGTAGTTAAAAAGAAAACAGAAAATTAATGTCGACTCCATGTTTTTCAAACAAATAGGCATTTTGTACAGTTGCACTCATTTAAACCGCAGACACGGCCGTACGGTCGGCTGCATTTCACAAAACGACCAATATTTAATTATTTGAATAATTATACTTTTATTGGCATATTTACGAAATTCTCCATTGTTGTTATAGCTACAGTATTTACTGCTGTATAATAATTATATTTATATATTATAAAAAAATCTGATGCCTTCGCCGTTATTACACATTGGAATGAAACAACTAAGTACTTATTAAATTAATGGATTTAACTAGCGTACCTACTTATTTTTATTTTATTTTTATTTGCTGACGTTTCGGATTCTTTACAGTTTTCATAATCGTAGCACGACTGAGCAATAACGCACGTCAGCAAATAAAATTACCTAAATAAAAATACGCGAGTTATATCCGTTAATAGTTGTTTCATTCCAATGATAATTATATTGTCATAAAATAGGTTAGTGTAAGTATAATAATAATAATATTTAGTTTTAACGCCACCTTAATAATTTTAATAGACATTTTTTTATGTTTCTAAGAATTAGAATTACCTACCTACCTATGCATTCCTGAATAATTACGGAAAAAATGAATATATCTACTGGACGAGGTCGCCGTTCGAAACAAACTTCAAATTTTATAAGTACTTAGGTACCATATTTTTTTTAATAAAAAACAAACACGCAAATTTCTATGCAGTTTAGAAGCTAATAATTTCTGATGCCTTTATTATACATTGGAAATTTGGAATGAAACAACTTTAAACGGATTTAACTCGCGTATTTTATTTATCGGCTGATGTTTCGGAGCCTTTACAGATTCCGTAATCGTCAGCCATAATTCTTGACTCAGTTATGCTAAGTCGTGTTTAAAATTGTTTTGTTCCAGTTTTGACGGCCTGTTGGTCTAGTGGTCAGAGGCCCTGACTACGAAACCGGAGGTTGCGGGTTCGAATCCCGCTAGGGGCAGATGTCAATGTGATGAGCACTGGCATCTGTACCTGAGTCTTGGATGTCTTATATGTATTTATGTATATTTATCCGTTGTCTAGTACCCATAACACAAGCAAAGCTTTGCTTAAAATGGGACTAGATAATTGGTGTGAATTTTCCAAAGATATTTATTTATTATTTAAAAAAAAAAAAAAAAAAGTTTAGAAGCTGTTTCACAAAATAAGTAAGCTATTTACCTACACAAGCACACTTTATCTTCCACAGTCAAATAGGATTGTAAAATATACAGCCACTTACTTTGCAATTTATTTATGTACTAACTATTTGAAGTTTAACTCGGACATTGTGAAACGGGTCCCATTAACTTCTTTAGCTATAAAAGGCGGTGCTAAATATTGAAATTTTGTTTTTAGGGTTCTGCACTACTCGTCTGTCTTTTCGTCTGTCAATTTTATGCGACATTACTGCACCGATTAAGAAGAAATTTGATAATGTAATAGCTACATACCTAAATATAACTATGACTCACAATATCTAGATGGAAGTACAACGTACCTAAATTAAATAATTTTAGGTACCTACCTAGGTAACTATAGTGTGTTTATGAGGTAATTTAGAAAAATATTAAAGTGTTAAAATTTACACTCAATGTTTTTTTATATATTATTATCCTTCTCACTAAGTAACTAGGTATGTACGGAACCTCTGCACGCGAATCAAACTCGCTGCTGACCAGTATTTTTATTATTCGAAATGCTTGATAGAATTAACAATTCTAAAGAATAGGAATTGACATAACATTAATCCGCACGCTTCGTCAAAATATATACTTATTTATAGGTAACTAGCTTCTGCCCGCGACTTCGTCCGCGTGGAATTCCTCCCTTTTTGCAGTCGGTTAAAAAGTAGCCTATGTCCTTTCTCAGGCTCCAGATATTATTTGTATCAAATTTAATTTAAATCGTTCCAATACTTTTAGCGTGAAAGCGTAACAGACAGACAGAGTTACTTTCGCATTTATAATATTAGTAGGGATGTACATCAAAATATCCGCAACAAACTTCATCTTAAAAACATAGGTACATTTTTAATAAAATATATACCCACTAACAAGGTTTGTTTTTGAAATCTCTGTGTCACATAATGCCCCCACATCATTATCTCGCACATATGAAAGTTTCCGCCATTTTTGTCGCTAAAGCTGGCAACAAATTTGAGCCGTGACTCGGCGAATAATTAAATATTTTCATAACACGGCAACACTGGGCGGTGTTTCCATAAATCACTGAGTTCGCGTTCGCTTTGTTTCAAATAGTGCTGTACGATAACGGAATCTTTAATGACCTGATTTTTCTGATGTTTAGTACCTAATAAGTATTAGGTACTTACTTACCTATTTAAATAAGTAAACGCTTTTTATACATTTTTTTTTAATTTTCACGTGTACATTTTATTGCTGGTGTAAAATTCACAATTTCAAATGCAATATAAAGTCAAATGGCTTAGATAATTGTCACTTGTCACCGACAACTGTCAAGGTTCAAATAGTTATAACTGTTAAATACATCTACAAATGACTTTGATCGTCAGCTCAGACGTGCTATAGGTAATTATGGAAATTGTACCCAAAGTTTTCGATACGTCAGCTAATAATAGTATCCCTACTCATATTATAAATGCGAAAGTAACTTTGTCTGTCTGTCTGTTACGCTTTCACGCTAAAACTACTGGACCGATTTAAATGAAATTTGGTACAAAGAAAGTCTGGAGCCTGAGAAAGGACATAGGCTACTTTTTAACCGACTGCAAAAAAGGAGGAGTTCCACGCGGACGAAGGGGCAGAAGCTAGTAGTATACCTACAGTTTTTTCATTTCAATTATCAAATATTAAATTAATTATTTTATTCGTAACGCAATGGAAACGCGCAATTTCATAAGGGGTAAATTCATATTAGAACCGACAACTTGCCTTGTAAGGGCGGTTTTACACTTTATACTAGAACAATAGGTCACACGTTATTGTTCCATCAAGTGTGAACGCAGCTTAACGCGTGTCCTTACTGCTATGTGCTTAAGGTTCAAAATTGGTTGATTCGATTTTGGGTTTAATGAAAATTTGTCAAAGGTTTTTCTTTGATAGGCACCTAGCTAATTTGATTTTATTTGCTAAATTTTCAGTTTGATGTCCAATTAATTAAAAAGATACAGGTATACCTACCTACCATTTTTCTTGTTAAACGAAAACTTTTTGCTATGGAATAGTACCTATAAAAATTGTATGGCATTGACTTGGTGTAAATTTTGTACAAAGCTTTTTGTATTTCTATTTTTATAATCGTTTATGGTTTTTTTTTGTTTTTGTAGATCGATATAAACTTCAAGTAATAAAGACTAAATTTCAAGAATACCAAATAGTTGCTGAAAATGACAAAGAAATTTGATAGAGCCTATTTTTAGGGTTCCGTATCTCAAAGGGAAAAACGGAACCCTTGTTGGATCACTTTGTTGTCCATCTGTTTGTCTAACCCCTTTATTCTTTGTCTATCAAATAAAAAAAAAATCAGTCATGTCTATTCTGTAAAATACGTAGACAAAGCCGAAGGCACAAGCTAGTAAACACTACCATACTCTCTAGAGACTTAGTAGCCTAGTTTTGTTCTGTTGACATAACAACCGAATTCAATGAAACCCCAGAGGACTGTATTGTATTGGATCAACTAGCCATAGAATTAGGGCAACCAACCGATACTTACACAAATAGTATTAAAATAAACATACTGTTTTGATTTCGTTTCGTTCGGTTGCTATTAGCGATTAGAAATATTCTACTGTCTATGTAGGTATTTTAACGTTAATCTATCGTCAGCTCAGTCGTGCTACGATTATGGAAACTGTATTTTTCAAACGTCAGTGAATAAAATAAAATACGTGAGTTAATGTTTATAGTTGTTTCATTCTAATGTCTAGGTACTTTTTATAATAATATATATACGGCACATAAGCACTAGGTAAGAGACTTCTTGTTGTACCTAACGTCGTTTGTTAACTTCTATAAATCGTTTTAATTTCGTGTATTCTTTGTTTTATATTTTTTGATGATTTCACTTTGAATGCATAATATTATATGACATATGATTGTGTACCTGATTATTTACCTATATACCGACCAAAAGGAGGGTAAAGATATTGACGTATCTTCGTTGCCAGGAAGGGCGAAGTCTAAATAATACAAAGACACGATTTTGATGAAATTTTGTATAGAAGTAGCTGATAACCTGGATTAACATAATTATATACCACTTTCTACCCGTATCTGTACTAATATTATAAAGAGGAAAGGTTTGTTTGTTTGGATTGAATAGGCTCCAGAACGGCTGGATCGATTTCAAAAATTCTTTCACTTTTGGGAAGCCACACTATTCCCGAGTGACATAGACTATAAAAAAGGGATCCGTGCGAAGGACAGCTAGTTAGGTATAAAAATAAACTTAAGTACTTTTAATAAGTAATATTTTTAGTGTAAGTATGTATCTGCTTTGTCGGGTAGGATGACGTCAGCCCTCACTAATTAATAATAATATAATGAAAAACAAATAAATCTGAGTCTCAAAATTAAATCCAAACGAATACGCAATATTTCGTTTCCTATTCTGTCAACGAAAGCTCCTCAATTTCTCCGAAAGCTCTTAATATTTATGAAAGCGTAATGGCCTAAAATCAGTGTTTTATTTTGGTGTTATTTTATTACATGAACATGTTGCTGTGGCCGGCTTTGAACCGACGGCAAAAATATGAGAACCGACAAACGTTCACACTGTGCGATACACACGCCTCACTAGGGCTGTACATTAAAAGATATTTATTTATATTATTATAAATAAAGCTTCTGCCCGCGACTTCGTCTGCGCACGATAATCGTTTCTTAGTGCTTGCAAAAGTAAAATTTAAAGTTTCTAACCTTAAGGTTAGGCCCTGCGTTGATATGGTAGGCATTAAGTATATAAATAGCGGTTATTTCAGAGATAAATTATAGAACAGCTTTACTTGACGTGAGTTTTAATAGAAGCAACACAACAATAGATAGGTGTCATCCCTACTATAATATTATAAATGCGAAAGTAACTCTGTCTGTCTGTTACATTTCACGCTAAAACTACTGGACCAATTTAAATGAAATTTGGTACAAAGAAAGTCTGGAGCCTGAGAAAGGACATAGGCTACTTTTTAACCGACTGCAAAAAAGGAGGAGTTCTACGCGCACGAAGTCGCGGGCAGAAGCTAGTATCTTTATAAAAACGGGAATGTGTTTTTAATAGTCCATAGAGAAATTGGTTTAAAAAAATCGAGATCGGTCAATTTCTTTTTGACTAGTCTTGGATTCCGAGGTTTTGCTATTTTTATGCTTTACGGCATTTCACTATACCTATTTATTTAATAACTAGCTTCTGCCAGCGAGTTCGTCCGCGTGGAATAGTTATTTTCCCCGTTTTTTACACATTTTCCACTGTTTCTTCGCTCCTATTTGTCGCAGCGTGATGTAATATAGCCTAAAGCCTTCCTCGATAAATGATCTATCCAACAAAGAAAGATTTTTTCAATTCGAACCAGTAGTTCCTGAGATTAGCGCGTTCAAACAAACAAACTCTTCAGCTTTATCTATACTAATATATAATATTATAAAGAGGAAAGATTCGTACCTATTTTTGTATGTTTGTAATAAATAGGCTCAAAAACTACTAGACCGATTTTAATAATTCTTTCACTGTCGGGAAGCTACGTTCACCCTGAGTAAAATAGGCTATACAATATTTTGAAAAAAATTAGGGATCCGTGCGAAGCCGGGGCGAACCGCTAGTAATATTATATTATAGTACTTATAGATTTTGTCAGTTTCGCAGTTGGCAGCCCTGCCGCCGGCATCTCGTGTAGCTTGTACTTCTCTTTTGTTTTTATTTCTCATGAATATAATATTTTTTTCAACTCTTTCGGATGCTTATCTTTTACTTTTTTTAATGCCTTTAATACGCATTTTTGCTTTATACCGTCATTATGCTTGGACTCGCCGTGTTCGCGTAAAAGATTTATTTTGGTTCCTAGGATACTTGTTAATTAAAATATGAATTGCCTAGGTACAGGTAGCGATAAATATGAAGTTATAGTGGACTGGCTTCTGCCCGCGACTTCGTCCGCGTGGAATTCCTCCTTTTTTGCAGTCGGTTAAAAAGTCTATGTCCTTTCTCAGGCTCCAGAGTCTCTTTTTACCAAATTTCATTTAAATCGGTCCAGTAGTTTTAGCGTGAAAGCGTAACAGACAGACAGACAGAGTTACTTTCGCATTTATAATATTAGTAGGGATTTTGTACTAAGACAAGAGTAGAAAAAAATAGACTTTCAGTGGGACATTATCATTATAATTAAAGACTAATGGTATTGAACCAAAAATATCAATCGAATTTCGATTGATAGATCGTATTTAATATTAGGTAGGTAATAATTGTTTTTGTGTTGACGTTATGAAAACTTTCCAGTTCCTTTTATACCAATTATATTTATTTAAAAAATATTTTTTATTTAATTTGATGAATTATTAAATAGATCCATAAATTATAATAATATTGTACATTGGAATAAAACAAAATAATGTATATATACCTAACCTAAAGATATATACATGTGTGTTGTAAATATGTTAAAATAATATTTATGTGCTATTTTTCTAAGCTTATTATATTATTATAAACACTTAATTTATGTAATAACTCGCTAGTTTAAGAATTAATAAAACAATTTTAACGACTCATTTCAATTTCTTTTGACTTTTACTACTTTAATATGGCTAGGATCGAAGAATACTAGACTTTTCACTATGCTTTTGCAACGTGCGTTTTATGACATAGGTACCTACCCAGCACGCGTCGGACTTATCCGCAGGAACTTTCTGTCCCCCTGCAACATATTAATCGTGTTAACACACTTCCTGACGGCCCGAGCCGAGGTAGACCCCCACTCTGGTTGGCCCTCGGGTCGGTCAGGGCTAAAAACCCTAAACCCAACCTAAAGGCTTAAAAGCCTCCTCTCAGGAGGCTCGCCACCCGTCCGGTTTTGCAGTGAAGGCCCGTTAGCTGGCCAACTGCGCTTCAGTATTCAGTTCGAAAAAAAACTATGAAACTTAATATCGCACACCTAGATCTAAAGGGAGCTAACTCAAAAAAATAATTTTCAGGAGAGGTGAAAAACTGTTAATATGCACGCAGGAGTTTTCTTTATGATTTATGCTTTTTATAATGAAGCTTGAGGAGTTAGCTTAAATCTGTTTTTGTGGTAGGTAAGTTTTTCTGTAAGTATAAATAGAAAAAATATTTTTAGTGAAATGAAAAGTCTGTTATACTCTACCTGATTAAAAATGTTCAATGAAATTAAAAATAAAAATAGTTATGGTCGTTTTAATAACTTAATTAGTGGTTTTACAACTTATTAAATGCCCATGTTTTTGAAATAGCATAAAGTCTATTATATACCCAGTTATTCGAGGAACTTACAGTGGTCTGACACCCTTAAAATTTGTAAAAATCTCGATACCACGATACTCGATAAATAATAGGAGTTGTCCCGAATTGCTAACAAATCTTTGTATGTAGTTCGGGCTGTTGCCTTTCATACCTACATGTACACTCATAAAAATATACCTGCCTAAATCTTTCCTCTTTCTGTCTTATTCCTTAATATGTATATTATAATGAAATCTTCATACAAAATTTAATATATCTTAATAAGCTATGCTAATATTCTAACCCTCATTTAGTTATATGAGCCCTCTCAAGTCCAAGAAACATATAAATTTTAATATGTCTGCATAGTAGAGATAGAGTTAATTTTCAAATATATGACAATGGTATTATATTATGCTATAGTTGTATCTCGCAATTCCATCCGAATTTGATTAAAAATCGGTTCATGCGTTAGGGAGCTATGATGCCACAGACAGACACACACACACACACACACACACACACACAGACACGTCAAACTTATAACTCCCCGTCGTTTTTGCGTCGGGAGTTAAAAAAAAATACTTGTAAGCTACATTAAAAAACTATATAGGTACCTACTATGTGTGCTAAATTTCATAATTTCAACTAAACGAAACAAATTTAACGAACGAAATTTCAAGTGGTTGTTACTAGTTAATAGCAATTTTTTTGCTATTGGCGTTTTTCACTTTTCTGCTCTGATCGGTTTTAATCTTTAACTATTACTAGCGACCCGCCCTGGCTTCACATGCTATAAACCACTCTATTTATTTAAAAAATCCGCTTCAAAATCTATTACGTAACTTTAAAGATTTAAGAATACACAGACAGCAACAGAGGCTTATACTATGTACGTTTTATGTATGTTTTATACTATGTAGTTATTTGAATATAGCTATTTAGGCTGTATAAAAGCAATTCATCAAGGTTCTAGCCACTTAAGGCAGATAACTTTAGACCTATGTAAATCTAGTCGTAAATCCTAAATGTCTGAATTAAGCAACTTACTGTGTATGCTAATTTGTGCTAAACGACTAAACACAGAACCCTGATTGCGCAACGCAATTGGTTTAAAGGCGATTTCAATTGGTATGCTTCGAAACGCTACCGCACTTCTACGACTCATGTCGCGCGATTGTCTTGAAACCAATTGAATTGAAGTTTTATGCCATCGAGGCCGCAATACCTAAGTGAGCGTTTTAGCGTCGTCTTGAAGTATTCCAATTTTAATTCATTGCAAACCAATTGCATTTTATTCAGTGTTTGGAAGACATAATATTTATATCTATGTTAATGTGCAATTTTTTGTTTTGTGCCGCCTGGTTTTAAGCTAGGAAATCAATTCTTTAAATCTATGAAAAATCGTCTAGGATTCTCATATTATTGTACATTAGTACTTACGTATTTTACCTGAGATTTCGTGTGCCTAGAATTACTCCTTCTAACTTTGACCTTTGATGCATTAATTTCATAGTACATTCAACTAGGTACCACCTTTTCGCCACAATCTACATCGAGAATTTATTTTCGTGAGAAAAACTATCCTATACCTTTTCCGAAACCCAAACAATTTGAATACCAAATTTCCAAATCGGTTCAGCGGTGTATGTGAAGTACCTAATCGACTCTTTATATTTGCTGTAATACGAAGTTATGAAGGCTCCTAAAATATCGCAACGAGTATTTTTTGCACCTTGCAAAAATAACCTTGATTTGTCCACAACCGGTCCCATAAAAGTCATGCGTGAGGATATTATGGTAAAGAGGGTCATGTTAAATTCGCCATAAAACCCGATCTTAAGAACTTTATTATAGTTTTTAACAACCGCATATATTTCCCAAGTGTTGGGAATTTTGAAAGTTTGGATCGTTTTACCATTCATGAGTTAATATCGTTTTACTGCTGACTCGAAATTTGATAAAATCAGCCCCCCTGACGCAATTGGTTTGAAACCAATCCCAATGAGGGTTGCTGTCATGTTCCACCAATCACAGGCCAGTAGCTTGCCTCTCATTGGTGGAACATGACAGCTGGACCTCATTCTACACTAGCGCATCTAGCGGATTTCTGACACGCGGTGGCTCTCATTGCTTCAATATGCTTAATCGCGTTGAAGTCTCGATAGCCATCGAAATAAATGAAGTCAATTGAATCCTAACTAAAAAAAAATAAGTCTGGAATTACAAATAACGTTCTTATAAAGGTAGGTATTTTGGTAAATTCCTGGATTAGGTACCACGTTATAAGGCTTATTAACATTTTAAAAGTTGATTATAAATTAGGTAGGAACTGGCTCCAATAACTGCACCCAAATACTTCTTTAATAATGGGAAATAAAATTAATCTTGAGAACGCTTTAAATCGGTTCAGTAGTTTTTGCGAAAAAGCGAGACAGACAGAACTACTTTCGCATTTATTATATTAAAAGTTATATTAGGACCTGGACCTGTAGATAATCTAGTTTTTAGTTGACAAGCATTTATCGTGGTGGTAAGTGATTTCTAAGTACACTTGTAATAAACTCTTCATGTTCATATGAGAGAAGACGTGTGAAAGAGATAGTTGCATCGTGGAAGGTGTAAGATTGAACACAAAAGTGACGTGGTATAGTGATGCGATAATTTTTATTTTGTCGATAGTTTTGCTGTGTTTGGTTTGAGGTGTTGGATTGGTATAAATGTAAAGTTAAGTAGGTATGACTTAAATGTTGGTTTATTCTTATATTAGATAACCTTTTCATTTATTAAATTACCTACTTATAGTTGTAGCTTAAAACTTGCTTGTTATACGAATCTAATTATAATCTGGCCGACGTCTTACGTCATTACCCTACAACTGTTAAAGAAAAAAAAACCTATAAGTAAATTTAAAAAAATTATAGTAATTTTATGTTTAAGCGAACAAAGGCTGCTTTTAAGTTCACAAAGGCCGTTTCTTCACAAATGTGTTTTTAGTTGGAAACAGTGGTATCATCTGACCTACATAAGAGCTCGTAAAAGCCTAAATTGAATAAATAGGTATATTTTTGATTTTGATTTTACTTATTGGAATGAAACAACTATTAACGGATTTAACTCGCGTATTTTTATTTTATTTTATTTGCTGACGTTTCGGATTCTTTACAGTTTCCATAATCGTAGCATGACTGAGCTGACAAAAGTCTAACGCTAAAGTCAGCTCAGTCATGCTACGATTATGGAAACTGTAAAGAATCCGAAACGTCAGCAAATAAAATAAAATAAAAATACGCGAGTTAAATCCGTTAATAGTTGTTTCATTCCAATGTGTAATAACCGCGAAGGCATCAGAAATTATTACTTTTACTTAATGAAAAATATTTTTTTTTTGATATAGCTATACATATCGATATCGACATGAACCCTACTTCAGCCCATCCCTAAAGGTCACGGCCCAACAAACAGGTTCTCGCGGATACATCGACGACTAAATAATAATATTCGACTACTTTATACAACAAAACAAGAGAGAGATGTAGCTATACGAACTGTATAGCGGTGTCTCTGTCTCGCAAAAAATTGTGAAAATTTGAATAAGTTCAAATTGAGCTTTGACGTTTGGTTTTTTTTTTGATTTGCTAGGCTAGCGTTGCAACGCAAACAGCCACGATTAGGTAAAATTAGGATTTATTTTATAATTTATCAATTATAAATTATAATAGTTAGTTACCAAAGTACCGTACCTAAAGTAGCATTTTTTTCAAAAGATAATACTTACTGAGCTTGGTTTTATATTTTGAATCGTCATGCCAATTTTGGGCGCCATTTTTTGTAATTCAGAATATTATTTTTAAATCTATACTTAACCAATTAAATGACGTTTCTATACTAATATTATAAAGAGGAAAGGTTTGTTTGTTTGGATTGAATAGGCTCCAGAACGGCTGGACCGATTTCAAAAATTCTTTCACTGTTGGGAAGCTACACTATTCACGAGTGACATAGGCTATACAAAAAATGATCCGTGCGAAGCCGGGGCGGACAGCTAGTCGTTTATAAAAATCGGACAAATACCTAGTCAGGTCAATACCAGGAATTTATAAAAAAAACGATACGGTTTAATAAAAAAACAACGTTTGCGGGTCGATAATACCTTTCATTGAAATTGTCATATCATTGCCATATAAAAAGGTATTAGAATTAAATACCTGTTTTCTGCACTGGCAACAGTGGGTGGTCATATTTAAATATTTTTAATGGAAATATGTTTTGACAAGTGTTAAATTTTGCATTAAAAGGGATTTTGACCTTTCGAAATGAGCTGTGGATTATTTTAAAGATGATTTTAGGGTACCTACTGCATATGTAAGAATTTATTAAAAATCATAAGATCTAGAAAATATAGTTAAATTAAGGAATTGTTTAAATTCTTAGATAGTACCTAAGTGAAGGGTGTTTTCTTAACGATTCCGATATTCATTATTTAATATAGGTACTTAGGTAAGTACCTAAAAAATATATTTGTAAACAAACTAGGTACACAATAAAAATTCAAGTTAAGTAAACAGTACCTACCTAATTGTTTTTTGTTTTGTAAGAGTTTTGTTGTTTATTTACTCTTTATTATCTTTATTACAAAAGAGTTAGTAAATAAATGGGTACTTAATTAGGTACTTTTTTATGTTAGTACGTATTTATAAGAATTTAAATTAGGAAGTTATAATATAATACTTACTTAAATCAAAAATATAAATATTTTTTTAACTTCCTACCAAAACATTATTACAAATGAACCTCATAGGTAAACATAACAAAACAAGCGTTTTTTTTTTATTCCTACCAACAAAAAAACATTACAAATACGGAACCCTCATTTGTTTAATTCGATAAACGATAAAACCCCAATATCGGCATTACAGAGCAATTTTAACGGCTGCCTCAATAGCGCTTAATCCGCGTGCAAACCGCATCGAAACCGGCACAGCCTCTCGTTTATTCGATACTTGTAATTACATTAAACGAATAACGATTTTAATGCGCCGCTGTTTTTGGCACTTTCGCGAGTTTTTAGGTTATGAAAAAGAAGAATTTTATTTCATACTAGCTGCCCCGGCTTCGCACGGATCCCTTTTTTTTATAGCCTACTAGCTTCTGCCCGCGACTTCGTCCGCGTGGAACTCCTCCTTTTTTGCAGTCGGTTAAAAAGTGACCTATGTCCTTTCTCAGGATCCAGACTTTCTTTTTTCCAAATTTCATTTCAATCGGTCCAGTAGTTTTAGCATGAAAGCGTAACAGACAGACAGACAGACAGACAGAGTTACTTTCGCATTTATAATATTAGTAGGATGTCACTCGGGAATGGTGTAGCTTCCCAACAGTTAAAGATTTTTTCAAATCAGTCCGTTCTGGAGCCTATTCAATCCAAACAAACAAACCTTTCCTCTTTATTATATTAGTATAGATAAGAGGTTTCCATTAATAAGCACTGAAATGAAACAAGGACTTAACTCGCGTATTTTTTGATTTGCTGTCATTTCGAAAACTACTTATCCCATAGTTAATAATTTCTGATGCATTTATTACACAACTATAACCGATCAAAATTGCGTTTTTTTTTTGCTAACGTTTCGAAAACTTGATAGTTCCTAAATTCGTAGCACGACTAAGCTAATGATTGTATTTACTCCGTCAGTTAGATTATTGAAAATTATTTGACACTTATTTTTTCTATGCCAAAGATAACTGGAGTGGGGGCTCGTGACGTCATCCTACTACTATTATAAAGGCGAAAGTTTGTAAGTATGGATGTATGGATGTTTGTTACTCTTTCACGTAAAAACTACTGAATGGATTTGAATGAAACTTTACCACAATATAGCTTATACACCAGAATAACATATAGGCTATATTTTATAACGATATAGTGTAAAATACTAATCATACGCAGACGAAGTCGCGGGCAGAAGCTAGTTATAATAATATAGTATACTTCCGAACTTTGTTAGCGCTTATCTTTGGCATTTATTGTTCGATTCATAAAAGAAAAAATACGTCTCCAATATTTTTCAACCGACGAAAAAAACGGAGGAGGTTCTCAATTCGACGCGTATTTTTTTTTTTTTTTAGTAATCTAAAAAAAAAATCGTCATGCCTATTAGGACCTAACTGCTTAAAGAAAACTATAGCCTCCAAGCAACTGTTAAATACATACAAACATGTATGTATGATGAATGTAAGTATGGAGCATTATTTACGGTTGTCTCATACAATGTATGAAAAGTTGAAGTTGTTAATAAGTTTTAAACATGAAGCACTTTGGACATGAGCACTTGTATGGCCCAAGACATAGTTTTAAGCGTACTTGGGTCATTCTACTTTTTAGAGCAGGTTTTTGTCTAAGAGAAAAACAACTATGTTACCCTAAAACTCCACTTTGATACCGTTCATATTTTAAATTAAAGGTTTATAGCAGTGTGAAGCCGGGGCGGGTCGCTAGTTTCAAATAAAACATATAAGTATCTACTGTGTACGTTGTATTACTCTCATGTATATATATATAATAATCTATAGGTATTATTGTACTTTTTTAAACTTGTGTTTTTTTGTAAAATTTTAGTCTTCTAGTACCTATTTTTAAAGTTTTGATCGATTTTCTAGTTTAAATTAATACATGCTACACAATAGAATGGCCCACTTTAACCGTTAACTTTCATAATTACTACATAGTATAAAACAAAGTCGCTTTTTCTGTCTCTATACCCCTATATACGCTTAAATCTTTAAAACTACGCAATGGATTTTGATGCAGTTTTTTTTTAATATGTAATGGCCCGAAATGTTGTTTCATTCCAATAAATACGTGCTACGACTAGGTTTGAAAACTCACGTAGTATTTTTTTACAAAAACCAGTCGCTTGAGTCGCAATCTGCTATTTCTTATACTCGAAACCAAACACCAAGATGATTTCAAGATAAAAAATGCCAACATGATTTTTTCACCACACAGTATCGCCAACAGAACGAGCAGAAATAAAGATTTATTGCCGACCTTGCACAAATTAAAAGATTTTTAATTTAGATAACAAAAACACTCGAGTGATGATCAATAATCAAAAAAACGTTTTCAAAATGCATTTTTTTGAAACTCGTGTTGGTGTTAAATTAAAAGTAAGTAAACAACCTTTTTTTAAATTGTTTTATCAAGATTCCAATATAAATATCTACATAAGAATTCGGTCCTTTAGTATTGTAATGACACAAATAATAATAATTTATTATTAGCAGTAACATTTAAATTTGCATTGGCTTAGTGATACCACAGATTACTAAATAATTAGAACAAGTACTACGTATTTTTTCAATTTTACGAGCGTTCAAACGCCATCATTGTTAAAGTATAACGTCATCTGGGTTTTAATGTACCTTATGTCACTTGTAATTGTTACTTGTCTAGATGTAGTCTTCTATTCTTTCTTGTATTATTAATTATTATGTTACTTAACTCTGTTTAATTTAACTTCCAATAATTATTACCTAAGTATTTCTAATTGCAATTTTAGTAAGTACCCAGTTACAAAAAAATCAGGGGGATAATAAGTAAGTTACCTAAATTTAAACCTAATACAGTTTTTAACCGACTTCTAAAAAGGTTCTCAGTCAATGGCAAGTCTTAAGTTTGATTCTTAAGTCTATGGTTTTGCGTATTTCACTCTTAATGTTTAAAGCATCAAGTTTGTTGTTCTTATGAACAATACCTAAATAAACTTATCGTCATGCTGCTATAACGAATTTTACGACTTTTCACACGTGCAAATGATATTTGTATTGGTTTTGTCTGGCGCCACGCTTCCGAGGAACAAAAAATGAAGTTTAACTTAGAGATACCTACATTCTAGGGTATCACTGCATAGTATAAAACAAAGTCGCTTTTTCTGTCCCTATATCCCTATGTACGCTTAAATCTTAACTACGCATTTTTCATTGATGCGGTTTTTTAAATAGAGTGATTCAAGAGGAAGGTTTAAAGCACCCGTGTGAAGCCGGGGCGGGTCGCTAGTCGTTAATATTTTCATAGGCTTTGCTTAGCTTCGCATGGATCCCTATTTTTTTTAAATATCATATAGCCTATGTCACTCGGGAATAGCTGTGTAGCTTCCTACCAGGGTAAGGAATTTTCAAAAATGGTCCAGTCCTTTCAGAGCCTATTCAATCCAAACAAACGTTTCGTCTTTATTATATTAGTAAACTGTCAAATCAATGTAGCGCTGCTTTCTCGGACCACGTCTATCGGAACCACTAGTCTATACTTCTATACTTACTAATATTATAAAGAGGAAAGATTTGTATTTTTGTATTTTTGTATGTTTGTAATGAATAGGCTCCGAAACTACTGGACCGATTTCAAAAATTCTTTCACCTTTGGAAAGCTACATTATCCCCGAGTAACATAGGCTATATAATATCACGCTAGGTCTTATAGTTGCGGAGCAGTAACCGAAAATGTTTCAAAAACGGGGGAAAAGTATCGTTTCTGAGGCCTTAAAAAAATCTTAAGTCCCCCCGTGCGAAGCCGGGACGGGCCGCTAGTGATTAATAAGTACCTGGGTGGATCTTCGAGCGTTTGAGACGCCGTCATTGTCCTCTACATCTATATCTAGTGTTTGCAAATAATATTATCGTATCGATTGAAATAGTATTTGTAACAGTACCGGGGGATAATATCACTCAAATGTTTGTTACTTATTGACTCTGTTCTTAAATATAGATGTAGAGGACAATGACGGCGTCTCAAACGCTCGAAGATCCACCCACCTAATTATAATCTGTGATTTCATTCATAAGTTTATGTGATTGTCATTTATTAAGTACGGCAAACCGCAGTTAAGTGGCGCTAAAGATGTGGTTATGTTGTTGTCTCATAGTAACTTTGACAGTTTGTGGTTAACCAGTCAATGTATTAAATAGGTAGATAGGTATGAATATGGTCTTTGGACTATTCACGCTAATTATTTTAGTCATAAGCTAACCAAATCTTATTTGTTGAGTAGGATTAAACATTACAGTGAAACCTGGTTAACTGGGACTTCCAAGGGACCTGTAAATTAGTCTCACTTAAAGAGGTATTCCACTTTAGTTTAAAATATATAAGTACCTATCTACCTATACCCTATAATCTATTTATGTTATAAATGTCATCGTATATTTTATGCAGATAGGTACTTTTATTTTTAAATCTGACATAAATAATTAGGTATCTTATAAGTAATTATCTTAATAAGATAGCTGGTGTTTTCTTGATCTAAATAAAAGAGCAACTTTATTGACGTAAAGCTATGTACTTATAAAACTTTCACATACCTACTTTTTATATATTATATAGGTAAGTCCTCAACGTCGTGGTAAACTAAGTAAACCCACACAAACAATTTCAATAATTGAATAAGGAAAATAAATTCGCATATTGGATTTCCGAAAAAAATAAATGAAACCTCCATGACACGCATCGACATCATTAATAATTAAATTCACAATAATAAACAAAATTCAATATTTCCACTTTATTTGAATAGTTCGTTAAAACAATCAGTTCTTGTTATCTCCGCAAACATTAATTCGCGGGCGCAAACAAAAAAACAACGAACTCGTCCGCCATTTTGAATAAAAACGTCGTTATAAAATGGCGGACACGTTTTTGACAATTCATTTCATCGAGTAAAATTGAAAAGGGTTTGAATGCAGATTTAGAATGAATGGAATTATATTGAATCTATGACAAATTCGATTGTAGGTATGGTTTTATTAAATTTTAAGTTCAACAGTGCGTGTGGTAACAATGTAACAAGCTAATGAAAAACAAAAAAATGTTTCGACCATTTTTAAATTAAAAATATTTTCTCAAATGTATTTCGATACATTCTAACTAATATTATAAATGCGATAGTAACTCTGTCTGTCTGTCTGTCTGTTACGCTTTCACGCTAAAACTACTGGACCAATTGAAATGAAATTTGTTACAAAGAAAGTCTGGAGCCTGAGAAAGAACATAGGCTACTTTTTAACCGACTGCAAAAAAGGAGGAGTTCTACGCGGACGAAGTCGCGGGCAGAAGCTAGTTCTCTATAAACTAACAAATGATGTTTAAAACACGATTTTTATATAGTACCAGGTGCTTATGAAACAACAATTGCCTCGATAAATAAAAACAGTGGTTCAATATTGCTCAATCCTAAAAAAATCTTTCTTAAAATCACAGAAGTCTAGGGTAGTCATTCCTTTCTCTATCAAGCTTTTAAGTTAATATGTACCATTTTTTTTGTTTATTATCTGTCAGCTGAAATAAAAACCGACCCTTTCGCTGTTTCAGTGTAAACACACCTGTAAAATATTATTTCGATGGAAATGTTTATTTATTTTACATAATTTATTACACTATCATGTTAATAACATATTCCAGTATTAACGATCAAGATTAAACTTAATAAAAATACGTTTGCAAAGATAACAACTCCAAACAGCGGTCAAGGTAGACTTCATATTTAATATTCGAGTTCCGTATATACTCGTATTATCCCTACTAATATTATAAATGCGAAAGTAACTTTGTCTGTCTGTCTGTCTGTCTGTTACGCTTTCACGCTAAAACTACTGGAGAGATTTAAATGAAATTTGGTACAAAGAAAGTCGGGAGCCTGAGAAAGGACATAGGCTACTTTTTAACCGACTGCAAAAAAGGAGTTCCACGCGGACGAAGTCGCGGGCAGAAGCTAGTATTTTATATTTAATTGTGGTTGTTCTGTTAGGTTTTGTCGCGCGAGAAGCATCCGTCAATATTATACTTTTGTAATAATTGAATAATTGACAATGACACTTGCTTTCTCGAGCGACAAAAACCTTCCTCGCTCTCCTGTATTAGGTAGGTACCTACTACTATTGCTAAATAGTATTTTTTTCATGACGAGTAAATTTTATTGATTAGGTAAGTACATTTATTTAAAAAAACACAGATTTATTTGTGTATATATTAGGTGTGTTGGAATGAAACATCTATTAACGGATTTAACTCGCGTCTTTTAATTTTATTGTATTTTCTGACGTTTCGGATTCTTTTCTTCGGATTTTTAAATCTGTTAATAGTTGTTTCATTCCAATGTGTAATAACCGCGTAGACATCAGAAATTATGATATTAGCTGTGCTTAGGGACAGATTCTGTTATCTCCGGCGCTAACTGTACCATACCTTTATATTTTTATCGTAACCGACACAATTTCATAAAGTTGATCAATTTTATTTATATTCTTTATCAGACTTGATCCCTAAAAGTGTAGATCATTCGATGCATGTTTATTTTCGCTACTCTTTATTAAAACGCCCTTTGTTATGCAAAATGCGACCTTATTGCCTTATATTAAGGACTTTGATATTATAATGATCAGAACACATTGCAATCTAAATTTTGGGCGGGACTGTCTGAAATATAAGCGATCAGCACGAATGTAGTTGAGGAGACGGTGACTACTTTTGACTACTTTAAATAATATATAAAACTACAAAAAAATCTTGATTTTTGGAACGAAACTGTAACGGAATCGACTACCTATACATTTTATGATGACGAATCCATAACTTTATATTTGTAGCAGATAAAACTTGATCTTTCTGCAGTTTTTAGATTTTTTTTTACTTTATTGGACGGCTATCGAAAAATAACTGACCATTCGACTTTTGGTTACTTACCTTGCGTCAATTCAAAAATTCGTCTCTCGAAGTTTAAAGGAAACAAGGTAAAACAAAATGGTAAAAAATGCATAGTTAAACCACTTTTAAGAAAACATTGATTAGAAACAAAAAGGTTTGATATTTGTATTTATCACAACTAAATAATACCTTATGAGTTAAAGCAGGTATGGAAAGCAAATAAAGTATTAAGTATTGAGAATATTATAATTATGGAGGTTACACAATTTATTATCATGTATACTTACATACATAAACACAGACGCGTGGAGTGGGGGAAGTGTAGGTATACATTAGTGACACACATGTATGTATGTGTTCATTTTAACCACCAGCTCCTGTACTATAAAACGCTCGTTAATAGCCGGTTGATTCCAACTGACGCCTGCGCCTTCTTTTTTCCTGATTTTTTAATTAAAAATATATACCCAATTGAGCTCCTGTAAGCTCTGTCTCAAGTTATTTAAACCATTCTAAATTAAAAGAAATAAAAGAAAAGCAATTATTGACAAAAGAAAATTAGCTGGCGAAAGCTTTCGATTAGTTTTGAGGTTATAAAAGGGCAGGGACAAAGTGACATTACAATATTGTCGTTGACACTTCAAAATTATTATTATAATGTTGGTATTACTTCTATGAGTCAAATGATTTGACGCAATAAGAACCTATTTATTTTGGAATGAAACATCTGTAGACGGATTTAACTCGCGTATTTTAATATATTAGCTGACGATTCGGAGCCTTTACAGATTCCATAATCGTAGCACGACTGAGCTGACTGTCGGTAAAGAATATATAAAATACGCGAGTTAAATCCGTCTACAGTTGTTTCATTCCAATGTATAATGACCGCGAAGGCATAAGAAATTACCTACCTATTTATTTATCCTACTACTATTATAAAGGCGAAAGTTTGTAAGTATGGATGTATGGATGTTTGTTACTCTTTCACGTAAAAACTACTGAATGGATTTGAATGAAACTTTACCACAATATAGCTTATACATCGGAATAACATATAGGCTATATTTTATAACGATATTGTGAGAAGTACTCATCGTGCGCAGACGAAGTCGCGGGCAGAAGCTAGTTTATTATATTATGTGGTAGCTACAATGTTGGTACCACTGCTCATGAGTCAAATTTTTAAATGCCCTTCCCTATACAGTATGACCAACCTACAAAGCTGTGACGTTGTCAAACATGGCGGCCTGTTTGAGATACTTTAAAATAAATAAGAAAGAAACGACTTTGTAAATTGTCGTATGGGCTCTTTATGAACTTACTAGCTTGTAAGTTATTGGTTATAGTGTGGTCTAGGTTACAAGTGATTGTTTAAATTACCTTTTTGTAAAAAAAAACTTACTTAAGTGAATCCTAAGATTCACTACCTAAGTAGCAAGCGGAGGTTTTTACTTTGACGTAAGACTGTTAGCATTTTAACGGAACTTATGATATAGGTATTTTGACAACAATTGCAATATTCTTGTAACATCCAAGCGACTGCCTGAGTCCTCAGGTCGCTCAGCCTAGTTGTTTTGCCTATTTATTAAAATAGTTCTAATAATTACCTACCTTTGAGATAGTTTGGTTGGTCCTCATTAACCCATGATAATAACCCATAATGTCAAAATTAACGGATTTATATATTCCGAGTGGTTAACGTAAAAATGGATGTATAAAGTAACAAACATAGCCTAAATTTAACTGTGACTAAAACATGGAAATCAGGTTCCTACATATTTTTCAATCCCCAACTGCATAGCTATAAGAAGTACCTAATGGCAACCGTTAGAGTTGTAGTGTGCGCCGCGTGTTTCTTTTTACAGACAATGTGTTAGGATTTTTTTATACGGTCATGGTCATAGGTCATTTTAGGCGATGAAAGAGCCAGCTTGTTCTTGTAACTTGGACCTCAGGCGCTGCGTTTAGCGGGTGCGTAGGCGCACCTCATTACAATGCTAGTCCATTGTGCTGTTTATGATATGTAAACAAAATGGACGCGTGTTAATGTGGATGTGACTACCAAATTATCTGTTTTATGATAATGCTAGCTGTCCGCCCCGGCTTCTCCCGGATTTTTTTAGCCTATGTCACTCGGGAATAGTGTAGCTTTCCAACAGTGAAAGAATTTCTCAAATCGGCACAGAAGTTTTGGAGCCTATTCAATCCAAACAAACAAACAAACCTTTCCTCTTTATAATATTAGTATATATATGCTGAAATAGGAATGGGACAATATAAAAGTATTGGTTATTTAAATTTTTAGTAAGCATAAAATAAAAAAAAATGCTCTCGGGAAATTTCGGCAAGTTTAAAGTGTTTTGACAAATTTCATTATACTACTAAAACTGAGTTACATGGCTAATTGGTTTAGTGGTTAGAACCTCAAACAAAGTTAGACTTGTGTTCAAATCCTGCTACGGCCGATATCAGTATGATAAGTACGCAGATTTCTATTTGTGATTAAGATTATGTATTTTTATACGTCTAACTTCATCATTACTAACGTGTACCTTAGTAAAACAATTGGTGTGAATTGTACCACCGTAATTTATTTATTTCTAAATTTATTTATTTAACATGTTCAATAATTATTAATCTTTATATTGAATATATTCAATAATTATTAATCTATTTATTAAACACTAGCTTCTGCCAGCGACTTCGTCCGCGTGGAATAGTTATTTTCCCCGTTTTTTACACGTTTTCCACTGTTTCTTCCCTCCTATTGGTCGCAGCGTGATGTTATATAGCCTAAAGCCTTCCTCGATTAATGGTCTATCCAACAAAAAAAGATTTTTTGAATTCGAACCAGTAGTTCTTGAGATTAGCGCGTTCAAACAAACAAAGAAACAAACTCTTCAGCTTTATAATATTAGTAACTAGCGGCCCCGGCAGACGTCGTCCTGCCCGTCCGATTGTTTCGTCAAAGATCTGTCAAAGTCTTCTGTCACTTCTTCATAAGGCTTCATATTTTCCCCGTTTTTTACACATTTTCCACTGTTTCTTCGCTCCTATTGGTCGCAGCGTGATGTTATATAGCCTAAAGCCTTCCTCGATAAATGGTCTATCCAACAAAAAAAGAATTTTTGAATTCGAACCAGTAGTTCCTGAGATTAGCGCGTTCAAACAAACAAACAAACAAACAAACAAACAAACAAACTCTTCAGCTTTATAATATTGGTAATATAGACATTCAAGCTTAGCTGTAGGTCCCTTTTAAAATATGCTCTCAGTTGCAATTACAAGATCGCTTAAATTTATACCACAAGCTGGTTAAAAATTGGTACAAATAAATTATGACATATACGATGTACCAACTGCAGTCTGCAACCCTAAGGGTATAAGTAATACGACCATTTATTTTTTGAAAAACAGGACATTGGTTTATTTATTTTATTTAGTTCAAGTAACAGATAGTTAATGAAAAAAAGCAATAAGTTTGACGTCTCTGTGTGTGTGTGTGCTCCCGACCGGATGAATTTCCGTTTTCAATTACCAATGTGCCATGAAAATCGGTTCAGCCGTTAAATAGGTAGTCCAAATGTCTACAATTATATCCGAGTAGGATATTAAACGAAAGAGGATTACATACGCAATTCAAAATTGTATGTAGCTAAGTTTTTCCGCGCGATTTTTGAATACCGTTTTCGGAACTGCGTAAAATTGTTCTGTTCTTGGAAAACGGGACAATTCTGCGTCCCGTAGATTATTCTGGGGACACCGGGACACGTAGTGTCAAAACGGGACTGTCCCGTTCAGAACGTGACGTATGGGTCCACTACATCAACAGAGGCTCGGAAATTAACTTGCATTAAGGCTCTTTGTAACTTACTTACTGAATATATTGGAATAACGGATTTCTTTATTGTACAGCAAAACTAATTTACAATAGGCGAACTTATTTCATTCCGTGTATTCTCTATCTGGAAACCTTTGAAGAAAACAGAGCATGTGTGAAATAATAATAAGTACACAAATAAAATATACAATGTAAAAGAGGAACATAATTATATTATTAAGCTACATAATATATAAATACATATACTATATACTTATATACTTATACTAATATTATAAATGCGTTAGTAACTCTGTCTGTCTGTCTGTCTGTCTGTTGCTCTTTCACGCCTTAACGGCTGAACGGATTTTGATGAAATTTGGTATGGTAATAGATGATAACCTAGAAATGGACATAGGCTATAAATAATCACGCCATCGTTCTTAGGGGGTAGGCAGTAGGCAGATAACTAAATTGAGATAGTGATTTTTAGTCGTTTTGGTTGGGACTTTTGCTCTTTCACGTCTAAACGGCTTAACGGATTTTGATGAAATTTGGTATGGTAATAGATGATAACCTAGAAATGGACATAGGCTATAAATAATCACGCCATCGTTCTTAGGGGGTAGGCAGTAGACAGATAACTAAATTGAGATAGTGATTTTTAGTCGTTTTGGTTGGGACTTTTGCTCTATTGCTCTATTGCTCTATTGCTCTATATATTATAAATGCGAAAGTAACTCTGTCTGTCTGTCTGTCTGTCTGTCTGTTACGCTTTCACGCTAAAACTACTGGACCGATTTAAATGAAATTTGGTACAAAGAAAGTCTGGAGCTTCAGAAAGGACATAGGCTACTTTTTAACGGGCTGCAAAAAAGGACGAGTTCCACGCGGACGAAGTCGCGGGCAGAAGCTAGTAAATACATAAATTAGCCACAATGACTGATGACGAAAACTAACGCGTAAGCGCCATTTTGGCGAAAATGAGTTTTGACTGTAGTCGTACTTAGTTTTTTTTTTCTCTATCGATCTGTATATTCAAATTCGCAAAAAAATGGTGAATACGCCCCTAAAATTGTAGCTTGATTTGCAAAGATTTTGAAATTTTATGGTCGTATCGGAAATGTTTGATATTGATGACAAAAAATTTGGGTGTAAGCGACATTCGAAAACAACTTTCTTGACTTTTTGTTACCTACATACATGCTACATGCTAAATTTATCTTATTTTATTATATTTGATGACGTTTCATCGGCTATGAAGATGAGGTGTAAGTTTTCGGAACGTCAGCAAATAAAATAAAACATGCGTTGTTTCATTCAAATGTGTAATAACCACGAAGGCATTAGAAATTATAAACTACATAGTGACGTCATTTTCTGTATTTTTTTTTATTTCTAATGAAAAATTATTTTAGATAGACCCATGAACAGAGCGCATCCATACTAATATAATGTGCAGGCGCATATATGCATCACATGCAACAATAGGCTGTAGCTTCCGACCCGACTCCGCCTGCAGTGAAAAGGGCACACACGGTAGTATGTTTGTTAAAATTCCAAACGGTGTCTGTTGGATTAATACATTTATTTCATGACGAAATAACCTTCATTATTTCCCCCAAAAAAATGTTATGTAAACCTTAAAAAAAATATATAGGTACCTAAACAAACAAATAATATAATTATATTATGTTATATATGTAAAATATTCACGTAGAAAATAAATGTTCTTATTTTTAAAGTTGATTCAAGATAAGAATTTGTTTTTTTCTTGTTTTTAGCTTATTTTTATTTTGTCTTGTTTTTTTTTTTAACGATGATGCAAGATTGACATGATTTATTTTGCCCTAGTTAACTATAAAATCAATTGGAAGTGTTTAAAATCAATTATTTACCCACGTTCTTAACAAAGTTACGTTTTCTATTAGAAAGTGACGGACATTTTCTTTTGTTTTTCTTTGTAGATCAATAATAGCAACCGTAACAAACGAACACATAATTTGGAATGACACAATGTAAAACTAACCAATTCCCATGTCCGATCTAAATATGGAAACTGTAGGTACCTACCTAAAGTTTTCGAAGTAATAGCAAATAAAATAAAACATGCGAGTTAAATCCGTTCAAATAGGTATAATAAAACATGCGAGTTAAATCCGTTATAATTGTTTTTATTCCCATGTCTTCCTAACTGTGAAGACATCAGAAATTATGCGAAACTAGCTTCTGCCCGCGACTTCATCCGCGTGAAACACCTCCTTTGTCCTTTCTCAGGCTTCAGACTTTCTTTGTACCAAATTTCATTTAAATCGGTCCGGTAGTTTTAGCGTGAAAGCGTAACAGACAGACAGAGTTACTTTCGCATTTATAATATTAGTAGGGATAGGGATTGTATAAAATTGAAACGAATACGAAGCATCACGTGGTC
Organism: Polylopha cassiicola; assembly: GCA_038024825.1. Classification (NCBI taxonomy): domain Eukaryota; kingdom Metazoa; phylum Arthropoda; class Insecta; order Lepidoptera; family Tortricidae; genus Polylopha; species Polylopha cassiicola. The sequence goes on along the minus strand of CP149044.1, from coordinate 3,622,830 downwards.
AGTTTTCGTTCGCAAATTTCATTTCCAGACCCTCGTACACAGGCGCGTGCAGTGAGTGGAGTGTAAGTATGGCGTCCGGGTAGGCACTTCATACATTAGAGACACTGAACCTGTATGGAATGCACGCCCTTGCTCGCAGTGGCGGATTTACCAGCAGGCTGAGTAGGCTGGAGCCTAGGGCGGCAGATTTTAGGGGGCGGCAAATTTGGCCAAAACATTTTATTTTGTCTTACAGAAATAAAATAAAATTATATACCTACACAAAGAACTTTGACCCATTTATTAAATTAAATACGTATATTATGATTGTGAACTAAATTAGCGTATGAGGTCAATAGGGGCGGCAAAAATTGAATAGGTAGCCTACTGGCGGCAAATTTGTAAATCGAGCAAGTTGCTCGTACAGTCGAGTTACATTAGTTGCCGATGACAGCGACTAGACAGGCCAATCGCGAAGGGACCGCGGGGCGAAACGGGGAAGACAAAAGCCCGAACTACATACAATTCTTAGCAGTTCGGGACAACCTTTTGTATTTATCATCAAGTCACGTGACTTCGACGTTTTTAAAATATTAAAAGCTATTTTAATTTTTCATATTGTTCAGTCTTCTTTATAATTTACTAGCTTCTGCCCGCGACTTCGTCCGCGTGGAACTCCTCCTTTTTTGCAGTCGGTTAAAAAGTAGCCTATGTCCTTTTCAGGCTCTAGATTTTCTTTATACCAAATTAGTAGAGTAGTTTTAGCATGAAAGAGTAACAGACAGACAGACACAGTTACTTTTGCTTTTCTATTATTAGTAGGGAATTTTAAGCAACACTCCATTCACATTCATATCTAAAATTTATAATACCTAATCATATAAATTTTGAAATCTACTCAAAAGAAAAAGGATATAACTTGACCATTAATTTATGACCGCTCGTAATTATATAAGGCATAATTACTAATTTCACAAGTCATATATCACCGAACGACATTTATTGGGAGAGCTGTTTCGAATGAAATGTCAAGCGAAAACGGGCAAGCGAACCCGGGGCCGGCGTATAGTTTGACGCAATATGCGCAGGTGGCTACTATTGAAACTCGAACTTATTGGTACATTTTATTTATAAAATACTCGTAGGTAGATATTTTATCGTCAATTGAATGAATAATATAAACTTTCGGTTTTGTCGTCAGCCGAAAGTGACAATTTTTGTCTATTTATTTCGTAACCCAAACTAGTAAGGGCAAGAACACTGTATTTAAGTACCTACCTACTTTATTGAGTATCTAGGTACTAATATTTTTTTAATTATATTCTAATATTAAGTGAAGTAAATTTAATTAAGTTACCTAACTAAATATGTCTTCTAATACTGATTTATCACAAGCCTAATTATAAAGATAAGTATTAGGTATCGCTTTATCGTAGGCTTCGTCAAGAAGCTTGATCGAGACAATATTAAATTAGCAACACGCTTCATCAAAATGAATATAGGTAATATATAATTTAATTTACTTTTCTGTCCTCCAACTTTCTGGCCGCTGCGCTAAATTAAATTGCCCGCTTTCTGGCTTCGTCGAACAGAAAAATAGTATACTGACCTCGGCCAGTAAAATAAAAAAGCCTCAGATCACATTTTGTCAACCTCGGCTTCGCCTTGGACGACAATTAAGTACTTACACCAACTATTTTAGACTTTTACATTAGTTATTAGTATGCACGAATATGGTTAGTAGGTACCTACTGTAAAGCTTTCAAAACATCAGCATAAAAATGAGTATATCCGAAGTAAATTCATCACTTGTTTTATTCCAATAAATAATAACTGCGTAAAAAGTAAACAAAATACTTCAGAAAGACAGAAACCCAATAAAAAAGTCACAAAAATCAAGCGAGAAAGAATCGACTCGCTCAAATAGTAGCACCGCCCGCCATTTGTTATTTACGAGCGAAGGTATAAATTTCTTGAAAATATAATTGTAGGTGTCGACCAGAGGAATCTTATTTCTGCAGTTAACTCTGAATGGTATAAATCATTTGCATCTGTATGGATTTCCGTTTTTTTGGATGCGAGGGGCGGGTGCATTGTAAATATGGCGGTCGTTCTTAACTTTTAGGACTGCAGTCGTATCGGCTGCATAAGGATTGTTTTTTACCTGATTACGACTTAAAAAGATAGTAATGGTTTTACCACTATGACAGACAGTACAGACAGAGTTACTTTCGCATTTATAATATTAGTAGGGATAAATGGGATAAACTACGTCATGGAGACAAGAGTATCTCGCTCTAAACTTATTGGGATCCGTATTTTATTAGGTCGAACTAAGTTCTAGGTAAATTAGATAATATTTCAAAAAGATACTTTAAGCTTTGAATGGTTAACTAATTATACTTATGATAATATTAATTTATTATTTAAACGTCATTAATTATGCTTTTAACTGCTATGTTTTTTTTTTTTTGCAGAACTTTAAAAATCTTTTTCTGAATCTGTCCTCCGGCCAGAAAGCGCCAACTTTGTGGCCGCTGCGCTAAGTGAAATTTCGACTTTCTGGCTTCGTCGAAGAGAAAAATAGTATACTGACCTCGTCCAGTAAAATAAAAAAGCCTCAGATCACATTTTTGTCAACCTCGGCTTCGCCTCGGACGACAATTGCATGAAATCTGAGACATTTTTTATTTTACTGGCCTTGGTGCGTAATCCCTACTAATATTATAAATGCGAAAGTAACTCTGTCTGTCTGTCTGTCTGTCTGTTACGCTTTCACGCTAAAACTACTGGACCGATTTAAATGAAATTTGGTACAAAGAAAGTCTGGAGCCTGAGTAAGGACATAGGCTACTTTTTGACCTACTGCAAAAAAGTAGGAGTTCCACGCGGACGAAGTCGCGGGCAGAAGCTAGTGTACTATAATTAATATGCATACCTACTTACCAATCTGGCGAAATATAAATTTAATAGCAATATTATTATATTATTTTGTCTGTGGAACCTTAAAAGTCTTAAAAAATAATGAAATCGACCCTCCACATCACCTTTTGTAACCAGAGACACGGTATATCAAAAGAGGATATTAAATCATAAAATATTGCCCATAAACATATTAAAGGAGGCAATTATAATTTTAGTGGCTATCATATTGCAAACTAATTTAGAAAGGTGATAATTGCAATTATGAAAAAAATAATTGGGTTATTTTCACTACCTGTGATGCCTTCGCGGTTATTACACGTTGGAATGAAAGAGAACGGAATTTACTCGCGTTTTTTATTTTATTTGCTTTTTGGTACTAAGATTATTGTCAGCTCAGTCGTGCTACGAATATAGGAACTGTAAAGTTTTCGCAACGTCTTCACACAAAATAGAATACCTACGCGAGTTAAATCTGTTATAGTGTGTCATTTCTACTTGCTTTTTGGAAAATTTTCATAAAATGCACGAAGATCTTCTAATTTAATATGTCCATAATATATCTCTATGTACAATTATACATATAATCTGGGTTAGTATTGTAAATACCTTATTAAGGTACTGTACCCAATTATAATATACTTTGTCAGCTTGCTAGCCCAGTGCTGCAGTGGGTAGAGTTCGTGATTACTAAGCTAGGTTCGAATCCAGCTGTAGGCACATATTATATGGGTTAACAGCATTTGAGCCAGAATCTTTATATAATATGTTGCCTAGAGAACCCATCTGCTCAATTATGCTAAAATGGCCTGGTTTTTCCATTTTTTTTTCAAATTACTAATTGCGAAATCATAAGCATAACACAATGCGTTACTTGTTTTCCTGTAATTCCCGCGACTTCCCACATTGCCCCACGCCGGGTTTGAATCGGCCACCCGGCAGTACGGTGGCACATGAATATGACTTAATGTTACCGGTATGGTAAGCGAGGTTGGGTTCGGATACTGTGATAAGAGGTAGCGAGTATTTACTTAATACCCCAACAAGTAAAATCCTTTTTAAACTTTTGGGCTGGTTAAATCATACACAATTTTACACCTTTATTGGAACTCGTTTTTAAAAGACTAAACTATTTCTCTAGACTAAAAAACAAATCTGACTGAAGTTTAATTTAAAATTAACAATAAAATAGAACAAAACCTAAAAAAAGGTCGAACCGTCACTACCACAGTATTTACAGCGTTCTTAGGACTGTATTATTTTTCCTTGTAAACTTGTAACGTGACAAACAATGGTTACATGATCAATTATTTTTATATTTCGCTTATAATGAACTTGTATGTATTAATACTTATAACATACTTGAGGAAGCGCAAGACCGCTATTAGGAATTCAAGACTTATCTATACTATAATATTATAAAGCTGAAGAGTTTGTTTGTTTGTTTGTTTGTTTGAACGCGCTAATCTCAGGAACTACTGGTTCGAATTGAAAAAATATTTTTTTGTTGGATAGACCATTTATCGAGGAAGGCTTTAGGCTATATAACATCACGCTGCGACCAATAGGAGCGAAGAAACAGTGGAAAATGTGTAAAAAACGGGGAAAATATGAAGCCTTATGAAGAATTACTATTCATTAAGTGACAGTTAGAAGATTTTGACAGATCTTTGACGAAACAATCGGACGGGCAGGACGACGTCTGCCGGGGCCGCTAGTATTTTTATATAGGACTAATTTGCTTGTTAGGCATGTTGTTCCAAACGCTTTATTTCTTATTTTGACTTTATATTTTTCATTATTTTGTCTTTAGAACCGTTTATAGGCTTCAGTACCTTAAAGGAAAAAAATGGTACCCCTATATGTTTTTGTAACAATTTAGGTTAAAATATTGATAGAACCAAGTTAAGGTTCATCGCGAAAATACAGTCTTGAACTGAATTGATTGTCATTTTGACATGATATCAAAATTCTAAATGAGATATAATCATTATGAAGAAGTCAACTTCCAGGTACACGATTTCTTTATAAGCCCCGCTGTCGCTTACAAATCCGCTCCCGCTCCGCCTATCACCCTATCTCCTCGTTTCCTCACACATTGTAATTATGACAAAACAATTGGTAATTAAGTTGCCTCGTCGCTTAAAATTGTATTTTAATGACTTTACACCACTTATGCATATTAGCTTAAGTAGATTAGGGAGGGGTTATGGTGGGATAATAATAATTTATGTTATTATGTAACCGCTTGTCTGAAAATGGAGTTAATATAGCCTTTGTACATATAATATCATATCTGATATATAAAATTCTCGTGTCGCGGTGTTTCTTGCCAAACGGATGGACCGATTTTTATGAAATTCTGTGTGCATATCGGGTAGGTCTGAGAATCGATCAACATCTGTTTTTCATACTTACCTCTCTCTAAAAGTTGAAGTTGGCTCCGCCCCAAAGTTTATTTTTTTAATTTTTGGACACATATTTTTATATTTGTTTTTTCATGATTCAACATTGATAAATACATACCTACCTAGGTAACTCTAAGTTTTCACCCTTTAATCTACCCCTATAAATTTGAAAAAAAAAAATCTTAAAAAACGTGGTACAAAGTTCGCAGGGTCAGATAGTACCTACTCGTATTTTTTAAAACACTAGCTGTCCGCCCCGGCTTCGCACGGATCAATTTTTTTTAAAGCCTATGTCATTCGGGAATAGTGTATATAGCTCCTATTCATTTTTCTAGACTTCGTTCTAAATATTCTACGGTTGTAATTTCCGACTTTGAAAGTGAAAAAAAGTACTATCAATTCCAACGTGTAAAAAACGGATTTAACGATGCCAAAGTTATTTTGTGTGGTTTTGTGCCGTAAAGGTTTTATTGTGAGGCTTTACGGCTGTTTGATTGTCGGTCTGTCATCTTATCGGGTAGGTTGTTCACGTGGTGTCGGGTGATTGGGATAAAAAATAAAAGCTTAATCTAGGTCATTTGTGATGCTTTCGCGGTTATTACAGGGTGAAATAAAATGATGTATTTAATTTGCGTAAGTATATTCATTTTATATTGACGTTTTAAAAACGTTAGAATTTTAGCAGTAGATCGAGCTAACGCTAGCACTGGAGTGATTTTAGATTATGAAAACTGTCTTATTTTTTGATAAAAATTTAAGTAATGTCTACGAATGTTTTTTTTTAATTAATTTCCTATGAGGGTTAATTGGGTGGTGAAAGTTTGTAAGTATGGGGGTAAATCGGGGGTTAAAATAGGTATTGAACTTTTAGTCACAGGATATTTTGATAATCTCTGTGAATAATACTTAACTACGGAAAAGAATAGAAAACTTGATATGAAATATTAGAAAATTTAACCCTCAATCAAGGAGTAAAAAAGGGATGAAAACCGAAAAACTCGTATATTTATTTATATAATAGGATAAGTTGGAATGAAAATTTAGTTTCAATTTAATGTGTGATAACCGCGCAGGCATTAGAAATTAATAGGATAAGTCCTTTCCACACCTAATCATAGTCACCCTAACTTTCACGATATCTAAAAATGGCCGCCACGGACCTGTCAAAGTAAATTACAGTATTAAAATAGATAATGCAATTTACACGTTTCGACCAATAAATTATGAACCATGCCTTAATGGCGTAGAGTCGAAATTCGTGTGAAATTAAAAACTTGAGTAATTTGTTTGTTTGGACTCTCAATAATTTTACGAGCTTTTTACCAAATGTATTAGAATTGAGTTTTTTTTAATGTTCCGTATCGGAATTTTTCTAGTTTACTATCAGATCCGCCATTTTATTGTGATGTCCTTTTTACAGATATCAAGAAGTGAAATAAAAATGTTTTTTGGTTCTCCGGCCAGAAAGCTCCAACTTTCTGGCCGCTGCGCTAAATGAAGTTGCCGCTTTCTGGCTTCGTCGAACAGAAAAATAGTAAACTGACCTCGGCCAGTAAAAAAGAACCCACAGATCACATTTTTGTCAACCTCGGCTTCGCCTCGGACGACAATTACATGTGGTCTGAGACATTTTTTATGTTACTGACCTAGGTGCGTAATATAAGAATATATATATGTACTTACGAAAAAATCGAAACTTACTTAGGTACTTTTATGCGTCGTAACGCTAGAGTAAGTAGCTATTTAAGTAAGTAAGTAAGTACACTTCATGAAGAAAAGTTAACTAAAAGTCCGGAGTGGATTAATTAATTGATTGAATTAGGTTTTCTTCCTCCTTAAAATAAAACAACTGTACCGGATTTAACTCACGTATTACAAAAATACCAAATTGATTTGATGGTATTACAACCAATTTTCCTTGGACAATACAGGCTATACCATGAGGCCATTCACGGACTGTTTCCAATCATAAAACGGACCAGTCGCGATTCAATGCCGGTTTTATGTATATTTTATTAACCTGTGAACATTCCTTTTAAAAAACCAATTTAATTCACTTTTTTTATTTGCTTTGTTTTTATATAATTAACACTTAAAACTTTAAGCGCGTGATATCGCGATTTTTATTATAATTGGAATTGTTTTGTACTTTTTGAAAATATGTTGAGTATTAATAATTTCTGATGCCTTCGCGGTTATTACACATTTAAAAATGACGATACTTTCATTCAACATTTCATCCCACTTTTTAATCCCTTAAAACTCTTTTCGTTCGTAGGTAACTAACTTCTTTAAAAGTGTCCTTTCTCAGGCTCTAAACTATATCATGCAGGAATTTTAGTGTGAAAGCTATACAGACATACAGAGTTACTATCGCATTATAATATTAGTTAGGATTTAACACTACTGAACTGACTGATCTTTAGCGTTAGACTGTCGTCAGCATAGCTACGAATATGGGAACTGTAAAGTTTTCGAAACGTCATCAAATAAAATAAAATCCGTTATAAGTGTTTCCCTCCAATGCTTAATACTTTTAAGAGAGTATTTAATTGTATTTTTTTTAACTTATTTAATTAGAGTCAAACTTCCATCTATAGATATGAATAATGCTACCATAACATAATACTAGCATAAGATTTTAATCGCGCGAGAAAGCATCTGTCATTGTCATTATTTTTGAACGAGTGAAATGACATTGACAAGTGCTTACTGCCGCGACAAACATCTTACCTTACCACTTGGTACCTATAATAAAATTATTGTATGGATTATTTTAAGAGATGTCTTAGTTCAGTGGTAAATGCACTAGTTAGCAATCATAAGGTCGTGGATTCAAATCCTGTCATGGATAACTGTTGGATCCTCTAGATAATAGGTAAGTATACCTATGTATAAAGACACCCGTGCCCACCAGTGGGATGATTATAGGCTGAATTATTAGCATTCAAATTGTTATTGTTATGTATAATTTCTAATGTTTTTGCAATTATTACTTGGAATGAAACAACTATAACGGGTATGACTCTCGTATTGTATTTTATTTGCTGACGTTTGCTTAGTTTTTTAAATTGTCTGTATATTTTATTTTTTCTATCCGTAGGTAGCACAATTCATAAACTTCGCCTAGCTTGGGATTAGGTCAATTACTTTTACCCATTTCTAAATTAACATACCTACTTACATTGTTTAGAATTACATGAATCTATAACTTTACTAGGTACCTTCTGCCCGCGACTTAGTTTGCCCATGATTACCTACTTTACACAATATCTTAGACAATTATAGCCTATGTGTTTTTTTGATGTGTAAGTTCAGTAGTTTTTGCTTGAAAGAGTAACAAACATCCATACATCCATGCTGCCATTCTTACAAACTTCCGCATTTATAATATTAGTAAGGATTTTAAACATCGAGTGGGCAAAGTTGCTGCCGTTAATGTGTTCTCGATATTGAACCCCGGGCAATGTGGGCCTGTAATTACCTATAATATGCCTGAATGGACAGATAAATTCAAAATTCAATACTAAATGACCATGTTGCGTTGATATACGTGTATTAATTTTTCGAGTGTAAACTTTATGACGTAATCGTTTTATTTTGTCGATGTAATTCTTAATTATATTTTATACGGAATGAAATTTTAATTTTTTAACATTAATAAACGCCCACGTAATAAGGTTTTTAATTTAAAAAAAATGCTTTGTGATACGTAAAAGTCTCTAAGTTAGATTATTATAACTTTTTAATAAGTAAAAAAATTTAACCGCCGAAAAAAAACTAAAAGGCAACAAAAAACAATAGCACACTGAAAAGGAAAAAAATAATGTTTTTGTCTTTTATAACGATTGTTATTCTGGTTGTACCGTCTGTTATTTTTGAAGTCGGTGCCAGCTGGTGCAGCAACTCCTCACTATCAACTCTTCTCTAAGATGTTCAAGTTTGTTTGAGGCTGCTCTTTTTTTTTATAGCCTATGTCACTCAGGAATAGTGTAGCATTCCAATAGTGAAAGATTTTCCTTTCGTTTTGGAGCCTATTCAATCCAAACAAACAAACAAACCTTTCCTCTTTATAATAATATATTATAGTACTTATATCAATATAGCTTCTGCCCGCGACATCGTCCGCGTGGAACTCGTCCTTTTTTGCAGCCGGTTAAAAAGTAGCCTATGTCCTTTCTGAAGCTCCAGACTTTCTTTGTACCAAATTTCATTTAATTCGGTCCAGTAGTTTTAGCGTGAAAGCGTAACAGACAGACAGACAGACAGACAGAGTTACTTTCGCATTTATAATATATAGAGCAATAGAGCAATAGAGCAATAGAGCAATAGAGCAATAGAGCAAAAGTCCCAACCAAAACGACTAAAAATCACTATCTCAATTTAGTTATCTGCCTACTGCCTACCCCCTAAGAACGATGGCGTGATTATTTATAGCCTATGTCCATTTCTAGGTTATCATCTATTACCATACTAAATTTCATCAAAATCCGTTCAGCCGTTTAGGCGTGAAAGAGCAACAGACAGACAGACAGACAGACAGACAGACAGACTTACTAACGCATTTATAATATTAGTAGGGATTAACCGGTCCATCCACGACGTATCACCAATATCCAAGATATATCACCTCTACAGAACCTATACAGTACTATACACTTATATAGGTATACTAGATTTCTTAGCCAGTCTCTAGGGCCATAAAGGCAATTGGAAGTCCGTCGATATACCAGCTCTATTCGAAGGTTCCACTCGGAAGCACCAATGTTAATATGCAAAGCAGAATGCAAGGTTTATAGGACGTACTCACGTTGGCGAGAATTGGTTCGTGTTGCTTATACCACAACTAGTTCAAACTATTTCCAACTGGTTTAGTATAGCTATAAATTTAACTGTTCTTTGATTTTATTTGGTTACGTTTCGAACGCTTTACAGTTCCCATGTTCGTAGTACGTCGGATCTGCTATCATAAATCCGTTATAGTTGATCTAATCCAATGTGTAATAACCGCGAAGGCATCAGAAATTATATTATTAGTATTACAGTAAATCCCTACTAATTATAAATGCGAAAATAACTCTGTCTGTTACGCTTGCATGCTAAAACTACTGGACCGATTTAAATGAAATTTGGTACAAGTAAAGTCTGGAGCCTGAGAAGCGACATAGGCTACTTTTTAACCGACTGCAAAAAAGGAGGAGTTCCACGCGGACTAAGTCGCGGGCAGAAGCTAGTTTAAATATAAAACGTTATAAGAAAAAAAAGAAAGCCTTTTAGACAAAAAAGGAAAGTTGAATACATGGATGTATGTTTGTTACTTTTTCACGTAAAAACTACTGAATGAATGTTGATGAAAATTTACAATAATATAGCTTATACATCAGAATAATATATTGGCTATATTTTATAACGATATTGTGTAAAGTACACTTTGCTTATATTATTATTGCTATAGCTATTAAATTTAAATTTGGTCGAAATACGCAGCGACCAATGTTCATGATTCCGACTATAGCATTAAGAATGCATGGCAGCGGTTGCTTAAATTCGGACAAAGCCGCGCGAATGGTTTATAGCTTCCTCTATGGGGTGACGTCATATCTTAACGCATGTGTCGTACGAGGGTGAGCAATACTAATCAATACAAACACATAAACATAAGCGTCCATATAATGATATAATATACTAGCTGTGTGATATACTTGCGTATATTTAACATAATCTATACTAATATTATAAAGCTAAAGAGTTTGTTTGTTTGAACGCGCTAATTTCAGGAACTATTGGTTCGAATTGAAAAAAACTTTTTTGTTGGATAGACCATTTATCGAGGAAGGCTTTAGACTATATTCTAACATGTGTAAAAAACGGGGAAAATTATGAAATGAAGAATAACTATTCCACGCGGACGATGTCGCGGGCACAGCTAGTTTAACATAATATTATCATAGTAGGTGCAGTGCAAGCTTGGCTTTTTAATTTATCTTTCATAAAAATACTATGCAGGTGCTTACTGAATGGATTGTGACGAAATTTTATGACGATAAATATAGTTCTTAAGGTTATTAGAATAACATATAGGCTATAATTTATAAAAGATATTTTGTAAAGTACTTGTCCTGTGCAAACAAAGTCGCGAGGAAAATTTAGTGTAGAATAATGTCTTATGCTTTCTTTGCTATTATAGTCATACATCATAGGTAGGTACCTACTTTTACGAAGAACTGTAACGAATTTTAGTTTAGCTACACGTGTAACTCAGCTATTTATATTCTTATAAATTAATTCGAGAATCATATTCATCATAGATTAAGTATACATAAAATCAATATATTATTAGCTGATTTATATTTAATTAAAATAAACTTCTTTTCAATAGCAAAGAACAAAAAAGGTCGATGACCCCCACCTACACGCTAATATCAACAACATAATTATAATACAGTATAATATATGCGGCACTATGTGATAATGATATGATTGATAGCGCGTAGTAAGTGTGGGAGAGACTGGGTAGCATTGTGTACACAAGTGTTAAAGAGATTAAAAAAAATTGTTCAAAAATTTAACAACACAAAAGCTTAATGAGGGCCACCGCGTGTCAGAAATTCGCTAGATGCGCTAGTGTAGAATGCGGTCCAGCTGTCATGTTCCACCAATCACAGGCCAGTAGCTTGCCCAGCATGACAGGTCCAGCTGTCATAACATGACAGCTGGACCTCATTCTACACTAGTGCATCTAGCGGATTTCTGACACGCGGTGGCCCTCATTGGTTGGTGTTTGTGTTGTATACACCACTGATAATTATTATATCATAGACAACAGGGTTAAGCACTTAATTTTTTTTTACATATCTAGGTATAGTCTTCTATATAAGTGTATGCACCTATATGCATTTGTGATTTTGTTTTTGCGATAAAAAGTGTTTTGAAAACAACTGATATGCGATTTTAATTGAAAATATTACCGAGATGTTTATTGCTCAATAAAAAACGGTTCATTGTCTTAATAGTCTGTTATAAGGTCTTCTACATTACTGTTTCTACAGTGCCTATAATACATAAAATATAATAAAGAATGATATTTAAAATATCATACAGCAGTAAAATATAATTTATATTCCGGTTTTATATCTAATTATATTAATATCTAATCAACATCTTACTGTCACGATTCAATGTTTACATAAAATTTAAATAATAATAGTGTTTTCAAGATTGCAATAAAAAAAGGTCATAAAATTATAAATTTCGCATAGGCATAAAACTACCGTGATTATGCGAAAACAGTTTTGTAATAAAAATAACTTACACAATTTAAACCGGTTGATTCTATCTTAATTTAATAGCGGTAATAATAAAATAAAATTAGATAGTTATGATCATAGATGTTCATAATGATAAGTTGAATAAAACAGCAACTTAGCTATTAAAACAATATTAAGTATAAATTATATTATCCTGCTTTTCGTATTACATGGTTCAATGTTTTAAAGAGTTAATTGCGCTTATGAAATTATGTTGCTTTTACAAAACGTTACCTACATAAAACTCTATTCAATATAATTAATCAATACTAATTAAATTAAACGCTTTTCTTTTTCCGTAACAAAAATATTTTCTTATTATGTTGATCGTTTTCTATAATATGCATCTATTTATCATCATATATGTGTATACATTGTTATTGTAAAATTTTAACATCGACACTTTATTAAGAACAATTAAAAAAAAGGCCCGATATTTTACTAAAATTAAAGAAAAAACTGGCTCTAAGGACCATTTCATGTTTGTGGTTTCTAGTGAAAACCTTTAAGAAAAGTATTGAAGTAATTTATTCAAATACAGCGCGTAAGCAGAAAACGTCAAGTGACAGAGAGTTATAGAATCTAAGAAAGTGCAACAGAGTTAGTCATAATAATAGGTATATAATTTACCAAAATACACTTCTGCCAGCACCTGTACATTCAAATCACACACAGGCTTAGTAGCCATTCATTTTCATTTGATATTTATTTTCTAATTCCTTTTGTCTTCGAAAACTATGCGTTTTGAGACGTCAAAGTGAATTTGAAATTATAATTTGGTTCACTTCTTGTGTTACGCCCCTCATGTTCTTTGGTATTCGACCCATAGGTAACATAGTTAAAACCGTGTATTATGCTACCGGTTTTATTTTTTACCGTTTTCTTTTTTAGGCAGAAATAAACTGTAAACACGGGTACCTCATACTACTTTATAACACACTAGCGGCCCGCCTCGGCTTCGTCCGGATCCCTTTTTTTTATAGCCTATGTCACTCGGGAACAGTGTAGCTTCCCAACAGTGAAAGAATTTTTCAAATCGGTGCAGTAATTTAGGAGCTTATAGGCTAGTCTAACTATATTTTATTAAAAATAAATGGAATTCACCAACAATAATGGATTTAACTAGTTTGTTGACGTTTCGAAAATTTAACAGTTCCCATATTCGTAGCACGACTGAGATGAATATTTGTTTCATTCCAATGTGTACCTAATAACCGCGAAGGCATTAGAAATTATTATTTAGGTTCTTACTAGTAATAATTAAAATCGGGTTGTTTAACAGAGGTCTGTAATCATATAAGGTAGGTACTTAGGTACATATTATTGCTGTTTTTAACCTTTTTAGGTCCGTTAGCTTTATGACCTAATTAGGGTCACTGATTCTACCCCTCCTTCCAACAACGAACTCGTGCACTAGTCGGCGCTACGCTGTGCTCAGACTTGTCACTTTGAAATACGGCGTTCGTGACAACTACCAGCTGATTGTTATTCTTGTGTTGGTAATTATGCCCAGGTTAAAAACCCAGGGTCTAAATTGTGCCATCAAAAATTAGTCACTAAAAATGTACACAAAAAATCTGTCTGTCTATTAATACTGATATGTTAGTGGTAGGCGTGGGCGAGACGAGTATATTAACTCGGCTTTGTTCGGAACAGGATTTGGTAATGACCATTATTTGTGTAAGACTAGTTTCGTCTCGCGTTTTCGCTACGTGAAAACTTATGAAATAAATTAAAAAAATAATTGAGATATATTATTATGTCTATTTTAAAGCCTGTTACAAGATTGGAAAAGTTTAGGTACTTACCTACTAAAATTTTTTTTTGGCTCACCAAAAATGGTAAAAAATAACAAAAAATGTTCCAGGGCAATTTTATTTGTATTTTTGTTTATTATAATTTATTAATGATTTTATATTAGGTATGTATTTATTAATGTCAGATTTTAACTATTAATGCGTCACACAATAATAGTTAATTAGGAACATCGAACCAGTAAGTAAGTAAAATTATACTGAACTTTGTAAATTCTGATTTTCAATAATAATTAAATTTTACCTCACAACTCATTTTTTTTAATCTTTGAAAGTTTATAAATAAATATATAGTTAGGTACTTTACTTTTCTGTCATACCTACAAACAAAAACCACACAGACCGACTGTTTTTTTTTGTACTATTAGATACCCTAACCAGTTTCTTCGAACACGCCAAAATAAATTAGCATAGTACATTCAAATGATTTATCGAATATTTTTAATGATGTCGTGTAAAATATATTATATTAGTTACACCCCGCGGTGATTCTTTGGCTACGACATGTCACGATACATTTGATGACTTCATCATTATTAAAATATCGCATACCTAGATCTAAAGAGAGCTAACTCAAAAACCTAAAGATTTGAGTTATACA
The DNA here is from genome assembly GCA_038024825.1 of Polylopha cassiicola. NCBI lineage: Eukaryota > Metazoa > Arthropoda > Insecta > Lepidoptera > Tortricidae > Polylopha > Polylopha cassiicola. The sequence goes on along the minus strand of CP149044.1, from coordinate 3,607,799 downwards.
TACCATGGAATATCTACAGCAAAAGCTACCTACCTACCAATAAAAACAGATTTAAGTTAACTCTTGTAGTTTCATTACAAAAACCATGTATCTATATATGACATACAGCCTTTGTACAGCTTGTATAGAAGGAAGGCTTTGAACTGATCCCATACCTACCCATCCCTACTAATATTATAAATGCAAAAGTAACTCTGTCTGTCTGTCTGTTACGCTTTCACGCTAAAACTACTGGTCCGATTTAAATGAAATTTGGTAGGTACAAAGAAAGTCTGGAACCTGAGAAAGGACATAGGCTACTTTTTAACCGACTGCAAAAAGGAGGAGTTCCACGCGGACGAAGTCGCGGGCAGAAGCTAGTTTTTTATATTTTTCAATGACGCTTTCATTTTTAAATAATCACCGATGACGTCATTACGTGTCAATATTGCTTTACAAGATAGGAGTTATTGTGGGTTTTTAACTATAATCCGCTTAATTTATACAAACAAAGTTGTGATGACACATACATTAACATAATTATTATCATAATATTTGTTCTTGCCAGGATTCGAACCTACAATATCTTATTCCATAATCAGAATTCAGTAGTCAAAAAAATACAACACGTGAATGATGTTAAGAGTTCAAAAATAACTTTTTTTTTTATCGCCGTAACAATATCAAAGTATACTTAGCTACAGTTAAGAGATAAGACGTGTCTCGGGCAATCGCTCTTCCTGTTTTTTGTTTGCCGACTGTACTGTCACGCCGGAGATGGATCGGCTAAACAAAGATAACAAATTATAAGTGTGGTTAAGTATGTTGAATTAGTTTAGGAGATATTCAATATATTAATTAAGTATATATATCAAAAATATAAGGCTCGAAAGCCTCCTCTCAGGATGCTCGCCACCCAACTGCGCTTCAGTATACCTACAGTTCGAAAAAAAAAAATACAATCTATATTAATAAGTAATTAGAAATGAATCACCGAAAGGTATAAAAATCAAAATCAGAAATATATCCGAATTAGGCTATAACAAGCTCTCCTGAAGGTCATAAGAAAACCTCACTTAATAAGAATTTATATAGGTAGGTACCTAACTCTTTTTTTGTGATTTTTTTTCATATCAGGACATGTTTGATAGGTATACACAAGGAAATTAAAAGAAATCAAAATCCTAAAATGGCGGTAGGTATAAAGTTCGCCGGGTCAACTAGTATTAAATAAAGTAAGGTATACCTAACACATAATTAACGACCATTTTGAGAAGACTATGACACTATCAAATTATATTTAATTTACATAGTATGATAATACTGTAAACTAACAAAAATATTTTATATATTAAGTAACCTTGTACGCAAAAAAAAACGATTGGTCCAATTTATCTTCAAACAAATTAAGATGCTTCCACATAATGATACACTGAAAATTGATCTCTATCATTAAAGGCGTAAGGGCGTGTTGACATTTCGGACACCTGACTAGCGTTCTGACGTTTATACATAATTTAAGAGAGTGCGGTATCATTGCGTGTAACGAGTTAGGCACTTGTTAGAGGGAGATAGAGGACTGGATGTGGCTTACAATATTGTCTACGTAGGTTCAATTATCGTAAGGGACATACGCAAAATTATTTAAGTACTTAGGTATACAGTTTTGTACCTACTCTTTTGAATGGTGTAGGTAGGTAGGTATATGAAAAAATTCTAGCTAAAACAAATGTCCCTTACCAAATTCTAGCTTAAAACAAATGTTCTTTACAAATTTCTAGCTTAAAACAAATATTCCTTACAAAATTCTAACTTAAAACAAATATTCCTTACAAAATTCTAGCTTAAAACAAATGTTCCTTACCAAATTCTAGCTTAAATCAAATGTTCCTTACGGTAGGATAAAGGAAAAAAAATAAGTGTTTCTTACCGTAAGGAACACCTTTTAATTATTTCTGATGCCTTCGCGGTTATTACAGATTGGAATGAAACCAAATCAACACACACACACATAGACAGAGAGAGAGAGAGAGAGAGAAACACCTCTATGTTGTAGGAACCTTACTCTAACTAAAACTTGAAACTAAACTTGTTACTCCCCATCTTTTTGCTTTTAGCGTTAGTGTTGCATGATTATAAACGCTGCCGTCCACTTACTAAAGAGCCGTTAAGCCCAAAATGTAAATTTCGAGAAAAAGCCAAAAAACGTGGAATTCGTTGTCTCTACAAAACTATTACACATAGAATAACGATTTTTGTCTACATAATTTTTATTTAATTCTGAGAATTATTTAAAGTGGTACGCGATACTAAAAGTGCATTATTTCATTTTTTTTTTATCATTTTTTCTTTTTAGCCGAGGATATGGACTGGCTTTTGTCTTCAGTTACAGCACTAAACGGCAGTTAACCATCCCTGAGCGAGGCTTAGCGGCCCTTTAGTGATGTAATTTCTTTTAAATGTTGAATGTAGTAAATGTATGTGGAAGTTATTCAAAAATGCTTAGCTATACGGCGGCTAGGTGACTTAACTGCTGTATAGTCAAGTAACAGAAACAAATTTCACTTACTGCTACAGCTCAAGGAGCGGCTATGGTACCTTAACGTATATTAAGTGAAGGAAGTGTCAACAAAATTGAATTATTCCTAACAGATTATAGTGTGATACTTAACTAAAGGGCAGTTAAACATACGTCGCTCGGGGATAACGTCTTTTTAGTAAAGCAATCATAAGGTCAAATGCGATATATTAAAGTCGGAATTCGTAATAACAAATTTATTTGTAATAACATTTTATTCAAAATCCAAATAAAAAATAAAGAAATAAAAAAAATTAGGTCAACTTGCCTGTTAACTGAGCTAATAAACTTTATCCCACCAAAAACATTCTGTAAAAAACTAGCTAAGTCTCGAAGAAGCTGCTTGTTTATTTCTAAAAAGTAAAGAAATCTAGACAAATTCGTGCAAAGTCTAAGGTTCCTTACTGCGATTTGTTTATTATCATAGTTAATGTTGTGTGACTTGGCCGTTGATCGAAAACGAGACACTAGCGTCCAATTACCAATACCAATATGGGCTTTTATCGCTTAACAAACAAAGGTAGTTACAACAACAATTACATGTAAACAAAATTGACTTGTACCCACTAACGTATAAAGAATGTTCTTCTTCGAGACTTGGCTAGTTTTTTACACAATATTTTTGGTGGGATTTCACTTATTTTTGTAGAAACGTGGGAATATTGATTTATTTATTTTATTAGATTTTCTTAATTGACAAAGTTTTTTTCTTTTTAGGAGTAATTTTTTATTATTACAAATCTTTCTTTTCTTTTTTTTTGGTTCTGATTCTTGTTCAGCAACAATTCTTCTTATTGCCCATTCGCGTTCATTATTTATTTAAATAGACGATTTAATTTTTGAAATATAAGCGCGGTAGGTATTTACGCTTAGGCCGGTTGTATTCGGTGATCACTGAAGCTAGAGCTTTTATACTCTTGAAGTGAACATTTATGAGGTGCACCGCATGAAGATCGGTTACTCGTGAAAGCGCCACGGAGGCTTGGCCACAAGAGAATATGGAGGTGCCCATATGCCATATTTAAGACCTTGGCTCTTGTAATTGTTAGGGCATACGCCACACAGATTGGGAATTGTTCTATGTACACGTATTGCAGGGGTATGATCTCAAATTTTGACTCGATAGGCTATAATTTGTGAATACAATTATTAGCGAATTTTCCCATCAATTGTTTAGGCTTTGTTTGGGTCCCATTTCACTTTTTGTACAACGCCTATCGACCCACTAAACCTAAAATAACATCAATGTTTCTGCTAAGCATTACTTTAACTCCCTCTTTTAATGATTATAGTTTCTTCCAGTCCAGCAGTCATCGACGCGTCATCTTTATATTTTTGTAAGCACACCGGGGCTTTCGATTTCATACATTTTGAACAATCCAAGGAATCTTTAGCAGCTAACTTTATCTCGGGGTTCGGAATCGCTTTTAACATAGCATTATTTAACTGCATATACATATTTCTAGTCGGTAGTAAGCAAACAGCATTTTTTGGCGAGTCCCTCAAACATTGTGCTATTTCCATTAACCTTCCTTCATTGGAATGCGAAAGCAGAGGTATCAATCGGTTAGACAGTATATCTTTGTCTGATTGAGTTGTCACTCCTACTCCGATTCTTTTTAACATTTTTACAAACGTAGAATCATCCAGCTGTCTCATGTTCAACGTGAATTCGCTGTAACTATAAAGTTTAGTCTATATGTTTGGAATACTTAAGGTGCCTATGTGTTTATTAATTTCTGAAGGGGTTGGTTTTTCAAATGGCGACTTTTCTCTAACGAGTGGAAGTTGCAAAAGATCCCCAAAGACTAAAATACTTATTTCTTTTCCCAAACCAACCATCTTCTACATCAGAAGTATCAAACACTTCGCATAAACGAAGATTTATGTAAGCTAAAGTTACATTAGATATAGACTCTTCATCTGAATACTAATAATAATATTATAAAGAGGAAAGATTTGTACCTATTTTTGTATGTTTGTAATGAATAGGCTCAAAAAGTGCTGGGCCGATTTAAAAAATTCTTTCACCAATAGAATGCTACATTCTTCCAATTTGACATAGGCTACATTTCATTTTGAAAAATTAGGGATCCTTGGTAAAATTTGAACAATGTAACCGAAGGTGTAGAAAAATGATAGGCTATAAAAAAAGGGATCCGGGCGACGCCGGGGCGGGCCGCTAGTAATAAATAATTCGACAGTTTTTAAGTCAGTCCTTAAAATTTGAAGTAGTTCGTCTGAAAGCGGGTTGTATTTAGAAGTTTGTTAATGTTCTACGGGCAGTTGTAATAATCTGTGAATAGTTTATCCGTTTACGTTAAATGCTGCAATTCCAGTCGGGGCAGTTATATTTCAGTTATTAAACCTAAATTAAAACTTCTTTTAAATCTAATAATTAAGCAATAATCAAAATGTACGTGTCCGCCGTCAACAAGCTCCCCCGGAGGAGTAAATAAACTATAATAATTGGTGGAGTGCCCTCCCGATCTATCCCCTCCCTCAAAATGTACGCGGTGCGAGCGTCGAAAAACTGCCGTTTAGTTAAGGAATGAGGCTTTACTGCTCTTTAGCTCTGTATAATATACAAAATAATTTCATCTATACTTAACTAAAATAGCGTTAAAGGACTATTACTGCTCTTTAGCGGAGTTTTTCTATAAGACCGCTTTTTAGTATAGCAATTTTAATAATAACCGTAGTGGCTTGCTTAGCTATATCGAAGTTCAAGGAGTTTTGCGTCTCTCTAGCTTAGGATAATGGGATAACGACTTTTTAGGTAAGCACAAGATCACAAAAAAAGAATTAATTCCTTAAATTTTAGCAGTTATGGTGGTTTAACGTACATTTAAGCTAAGCAGTGTGGGTTTGACGCTCTTTAGTGTAGGAACCACCAGAAAATCTGCCACTTAACGGCCATGGTGCTGCTCATTATCTTTAAAACTATTTGCCGTAGGAATACGATTCTTAAACCAAAAGATAGAGAATTGAAAACTATATAACGTACCATCAAAAAGTCAAAATTGACGTTTTGAGGGTTAACGGCTCTTTAGTAAGTGGACGGCAGAACGATCATTTAGCGTTTTAGCTTAAAAATACTACTGATAATTCTTATTGACCCTAATACAAGATTAAAATATTAAAGGAAATAAAAAAAATTACATGAACACTTCCAGGTGAACATGGTGTTTGTGAAACAGGCGGCTTTTACCGCGTCACGGCGTTATGCGGGTTTCCACTTAACAACTCAGATACACTCCGTTTTCATACAATTTATGACGGCCTTTATGTTTTAGAAATTTCACGAAATTATTATAGTTAGTGTTACCTGTGTCGTCACCGCCGTTCGGTATTGATGAAGTGAAAATTGTTCACTTTGCGACAACAAAAGCATATACATAATTATATATGTTAACTTCGACGCAAAAAGGACAGGGTGTTATTAGTATGATGTGTCTCTCTCTCTCTCTTTCTCTCTGTGTTTGTGTGTGAGTAATCGATTTTTAGGAAAAAATCTATACTTATAATATTATGTAGAACATTTGTCACTCAAGAATGACTAGACAGATTTTAATGTAATTTGGACACCCTCAATTAACGTCACCTTCGGTGGCACAAGGGCACAATTGTCAAAAAATCCAAAAATGAGCCAAGTACCTATACTTAACTCAATTTTGGTTTTTTGACAATTGTGCCCTTGTGCCACCGAAGGTGAGGTAAGTATGTTTATTTACGTAAGTACTTACCTGTTTTATATTTTTTGAAGGTATTTTTTCTAAAAAACGATTTGATTACTACTTTCTATATTTTACCCTTTTATCAACAATTAGGTACATTTCCAAACAAGTAGGTCCTTGCGTAGACTTTATTTTGTCTACAATAGCAGAAAAGGCGATTAAAACTTGCGCTATTTGGTTAATCAGATAAAAAGATTCGCTACAAAATATTTTAATAGAATCAATTTTATAGAATCCAAGTAAGTAAGACAGAAACTATCTCTTTTCATGTTCATCCCTAGAAACTAGCGTAACTCGGTAGGCACTTATTGAGAAGCATGTTAAAAAATTAGTAAGTTTAAATAAAAATAATGTCAACATGGACTCTTTTTGTGGGACCACCCAACCTGTCAAGATGTAGAGTAAATATGCCTTTTTAGAGTTGTATACTTTTGCTCCACCGGACAGAGTTAGGAATTATTAGAACATTTTTATTTCATTGGTGGTAACACTTATATTGTTTTTTAAATTGTTTATGGTTAATAATTTATAATTTTATTATTTGTAACAGATATATTTTATAATTTAGAACAGGTTCGTACTTAAATTTTGTAATTTAATAAATAAGGTACTTAGTTTGCAAAGCTGTCCCTATTAATTACCTACTTTAGAATAAGACTATTGTCAGCTCAGTCGCGCTACGATTATGGAATCTGTAAAGGCTCCAAAACGTCAGCCAATAAAATAAAATACGCGAGTTAAATCCGTTAAAGTTGTTTCATTCCAGTTGCTTAGCGTTGGACTCTCGTTATTTATTAAAATTGGAAGTTTTACCTATCAGTAAATATAGTCAAATAAGTCTAAATTTGATAACATACTTTTTGCATCTATTAACCTAACTACTTACTTGGTGCATAATTTATATAATATAATGTACTTATAAGAGTAAGAATACGTTCGCCTTTGTACATTTGCTTTGTTTTCGCAATGTCTGTTTTTATTTTGTTACAATATAGAGTACATTTTTATAAATAGGTATATATATATACAATAATAATAGTGTAATAGGTACTTTCCTCCTAAGGGGGTGTTTCCAAATGAAACAGTAGATGTCTCTTCTCAACTTTATTCCGGATTCTCGTTATTTCTCGTTATTTTCTACCATTGTGTGTGTTTTATGTGCATTTCACAAAGGCGTTTAGCGAGTGAATGCGTGAGAAAACTGCAGTAAATTTAACACGTAAATACAATGTAGGTTGTGACATTGTAAACGCTTACGTCGATGCATGCTGTAAAATATTATTTATGCAATCCTAACTAATATTATAAATGTGGGAAGGGCTCTGAATTAAAAGATCGTGGAAAATTAAACTGATTTTTATTTTAATTAAACAACGTATGAAAAAATCGACATCTTCCAGTTCGCACAGATAATCGCAATAAAAAAAAATGACATTCGTCTCACTCACTCACTCACTCTTATAGCATGCATCTCTCTCACACAATCACGTTCCGATTCAGGCATCACACTGCGTTCCGTTCCCACATAAATGTGAAAGTAACTTTGTTTCTCGCTGTCACGCTAAAACTAATGAAGGGATTTAAATGTAATTTGGTACACTATAAAGGATATAGGCTACATTTGATTACGGAAAAACGGTTGTAAGGGGTTAAAAGGTGGGGGTGAAATTGTCTGAAAGATAGAAAAAATAGACTTATTGACTAAATTTTACTTCGAAGAAAATATATTTTACCTAATATAAAAATTTCTGATGCCTTCGCGGTTATTACACATTTGAATGAAACAACTATTAACGGATTTAACTCGCGTATTTTTATTTTATTTTATTTGCTGACGTTTCGGATTCCTTACAGTTTCCATAATCGTAGCACGACTGAGCTGACAATAGTCTAACGCTAAAGCAAATAAAATAAAATGAAAATACGCGAGTTAAATCCGTTAATAGTTGTTTCATTCCAATACATTTTTAATAGTTTAAAATATATTTTCTGATACGTTCCTTAATCTACGCGATTTAAATTCACTATAGTTGTTTATTACAATCTGCTAAAGACAGTAACTTTGTAACTGTACGTAAGAATATATATATATTTTAACTGTCAGTTCGTGATATTCCCAAGTCTATGGCATCTTGTGTCTATTAGACCTGCTCTGTCGCTTTTATATTTGCCGTCGTGACGTATGACTGGTCTCGCGGCATTTAGTGATTTTCTTTTATATATAAGTACCTAGTATCTATAAAAATAAAAAATATATCATATCGGCTTCTGTTCTACGTTGACATCTCTTAAATAAATAATTTCTGATGCGTACGCGGCTACAACACATTGGATTTATTTAACTCGTACGTAGGCATGTATGGGAATTAATTTATGATAACTTTACAGATCCCATATTCGTTAAACTCACTATAGTTGATAATTTCTATAGTGTAATAAATGCTAAAGATTTATAAATTATTAAATAGGTAAGCATCTTGGACAACATGAACGATAGACATAATATATTTCGGTTGGTGTAAGTAAGTACCTATATATGCTGTTTAATCTGCTAGCAGCATTGTATTTGTAACTCAATCAAAAATGCTAGCAGCATTGTAACTCAATCAAAAATTCTAGCAGCACTGTATCTCAATCAAGGCGGTTCAAACAGTCATGTCGTGATTTTTCTACCAATTTACACCGTTAATGATGTTCTAATATACTCCATAAGGCTTCCCTAAACGCCTGTCAAAATACACGCATACTGTAACACGATATGTTATGTACAGGCTGTTGTCATAGCGATCATTGTTTTATGTGTTTTGCTTCATTCTGTAATTAGACGAAAGTAGGTAAGTATGAAAAAAATCAAAAATATATTTATTCAATTTAGGCTTTTACAAGCTCTTATGAAGGTCAGAAGAAGAAGATGCCGTTTCCGAAAAAAACCTCACTTGAGAAAGCGGCAAAAAACTCAATGAGGTATCATTTTAAATAAAGGCATGAGAAAGTAAGTTAAAAAAAAACAACTAGGTAATGGGTTGTCAAATAAGTAATCTTTTCTGAAACTACTTTATTATTCACAAATCACACTCATTGGAATAAATAACTGATTTAACTCACGTACAGACCTATTTTATTTTATTGGCCGACGTTTTGAAAACTTTACAGTTCCCATATTCGTAGCACGAGTGAGCTGAAGACAGTGTAAATCTAAACTAGCATATAAACTCAGTCTACGGTAACTCTAAAGTTAGGTACTTATCGAAATATTCCAATAAGTTGTTAAAAAAAAAAGTAAGTTTTTTTTTTTTCGAACTGAATACTGAAGCGCAGTTGGCCAGCTAATGGGCCTTCACTGCAAAACCGGACGGGTGGCGAGACTCCTGAAAGGCGACTCTTAAGCCTTTTATAAAAAAGTAGGTATTAAAATATTTTAAATTGGTTACGCATTTTGTTACCTACCACAAGTAGTGAAAATTTAGCTCCAATGCAAACTAATAATTTATCTACATTAATAGGTATAGGTAATAATAAAGAGGAAAGAATTGTTCGTAGAATAGGCTTCAAAACGACTGGACCAATTTGAAAAAATCTTTCACTGTTAGGAAGCTACACTATTCCCGACTGACACAGGTTATAGAAAATTTTAAAAGAGATTAGGCAACCGAGCGAAGCCGGGGCGGGTCGCTAGTAAAAAATATAAAGGTACATTTGACTGACCACCTTGTTAAGACAATGTAGTGTTTATATTTAAGATCATCCTGTGTATAAAATGTGCCACGCATATCCTGGGGCTGTGGCGAAAGGCCAAGATGTCTACGGAATATGGAGACGGCCTCTGAAATTAAGGATTTAATATTTTTTTAATTTCTGATGCCTTCGCGGTTATACATTGGAATGAGAATACTTTAAACGGATTAAACTCGCGAATTTCATTTTATTGGCTGACGTTTCGGAGCCTTTACAGATTCCATAATCGTAGCACGACTGAGCTGACAATAGTCTTATGCTAAAGTTAAGAAGGATTTATAGTGGAGTCATTGAAGCATTATGGGTCCGATTTTTTTTACTGTGAACCGAATTGCATACAATTTTGGAATTAGGTTCATCTTACCCTTAAGTTCAAAAGTGAAAATGATTTGAACTCCGCTACCACCCGGGGGGTGATTGCCACCCCTTCTCGGGGGTGAATTATTTTTTTTTCAAAATAACCTCGGATATCGATAGAAGGCCTAATTTTAAGGAAAAAATCGTTTATAAAGTTTTTCAAAAAATCCAATACTTTTCAAGTTATTTGCAATTGAAAATTCGCAATTTTTTCACCTTTTTCATCGGTTTTTTGCAAAAATCTCCAAAAATATACGTTTTATCGAAAATTTTATAAAAAACAAAATTGTAGCAGGCAAAACAATGAACAATTTGGTTTTTTATACAGTATTCTAAGTGCAATATTAAGCTATAAATTAAAGATCAAAGCCGTTTTTTATGTTGCCTGAAATTTAATCGATGTGGTCAATGCCATCTAGCGGCGAGCAGATACATTTTATGCATTCTAATACAAAAGGGTTTTGTAGTGCTTGAAATAAGCTTTAAAATGAGCACTATTAAAAGTCTTTTGCACGTAAAATAAGAGAGCTGTATTGCAAATAAGGGTAACAACTAATGTTTTTTCTTTAAAATCAATGGGTTTCATAAGTGCCATTTCCACCATAATTAAAATTAATCGTATTCCGCCTAGAATTAACTTCATTATGAAGAGTTTGATAGATAGTATCAGTTTGGCTGCTTCAGGACACATATTTTTCAAAAAACTCACGATTAACTAAAAAAACAAAATTTCAAATTTTTAAAAATCCCACGTTTATTTCATAATATTTCAAGAATGACGACAGATAAGAATAAAAGTGTATGAATAAAAAATGTAGGTATTTTTCTGACAAACAATTTGGTTTTTTTGTTTTTTGTGACAAACAAAAATTGACGGAAATGTGATTGTTTAAAGAGCGCGTGGCAGCGCAATCACTGCCTCTCTTAAGCCCTTTAACCCTTCCCCGTTTTAGAAAAAGGTTTTTTACTATATATTGCTATACAGGATGTTGTAGCTCTCTTAATTACCTTTACAATGATTTTTTATAAATTGTGATAGCGTGAAAATTAAAGGAGCTATGGTCCAAAAACTTATCATATTTTTTTCTACTTAGTAACTGAAAATTTCGGAGTGTGAATAATTGGAGCAATGTGAAGGTACGCAGTATAATATAGACCCACAACTATTGTAATGTGTATATGTTAACGGAAATGTATATAATCCGTCATTGTATACAATTCCTAGGAAATGTATGTAATTCCTAAAATCGCAATCGGAAATGTAAAACATTTAAGACATAGGTTAGGTTAGGTTTCCGCGAGCCAGTATGAGTCTGGCAAACCTTTTGCCTTCCCCAGGGCATAAGGTATCAATGAGGATTTCCCCACTAAAAAAAAAAAAAGTTAGGTTAGGTTTTTTTTTAGGTTAGGTTAGGTTAGTTTAAAGGGTAGAAAAGCTTAAGAACATGATAATCGTTTGCGAGAGTGTGGAATAATATTTAAATCCTTTTCATTTTATCAAAAAAAAATATCAAGGGGTAGTATTCAAGGGTTGAAAGGGGGTTAAAAATTTGATAATTATTATAGAGAATATAAAATATTACTTACTCTATACTTACATCTTTTTATGTCATACCAAAGTATTTTTTTCAGATTTTTTCAATTTGGGGGTTGTAAGATTTTCAAGGGGTTGAAAATAATTTTAATATGAGGTAATTATGTTAGAAAATACTTTACCATTTCACCACTTGCTATTAGACATGTTTTCTAGCGATAAAATGGCTCAATTACAATTTTTCCATTAAGGGGTTGTTTACACCCCTTAAAAATAATAGGCGGAGTTCAGATCATTTTCACTTTTGAAGTGAAGGTTAAGATGTGCCTAATTCCAAAAAATTCATGCAAATCGGTTCACAGTAAAAAAATTCGGAGGTAAGGCCGTATTTTTCGCTTCAATGACTGCACTATTATTACACATAATATTATTATCATAATGATTTCACGTTAGACTACTACTACTATTTTTTTATTTTGATTTTGGTGGTGTGCATAATTCAGAACTTCAGGTTTTTGAGTTTGCTCTCTTGATATAGATATTTTACTAAATGAAAATAGAAGCCATTGGAATGAAACAACTAAAAACGGATTTAACTCGAGTATTTTATTTTATTAGCTGATGTAATCGAAGCACGACTGAGCTGACAATAGTCTCACAACAATAGTAATACAGTGGAACCTCGATAGCTCAAAATTCAAGGAGTTTTCGTCTTAGGTATAGAGGCTCCCTAAGTGAGAACCTTTTTAAGTCGAGCTTAAAAAGGTTTTTTTAAAGCAAATAAAATAAAATAAAAATACGCGAGTTAAATCCGTTAATAGTTGTTTCATTCCAATGTGTAATAACCGCGAAGGCATCAGAAATTATAAGGTTTTTTTAACCTAATTTCGACGTATTGAGGTTCAGAAGCTTTGCAAGATGTATTCGGCTTACAGAGCTGAATCAAATAAAGAATATTATGAAAATAGAAGCTCTCTCCACACGATATTGTCTCTCACATCGCGTGTCTACGCAGTTATGGCTTCTCGGCGGCGAGCGGGGCCGTTGGCGAGTATTAAAAAAACGAGCGAAAGATGAGATGTGATGTGCGGAGGTCAGGACCGTAGTGCAATTCCATACTAGCCGTCGATATCGGAACAAGTGGATATGTTACTGGGCGCACAAATTGACAGACTCCACGTAAATGACAGCTGTTAATAGTAAGTAAGGGACCATTGATATCGGAACAAGTGGATATTATGTTACGCGCACTGAAGACGCACACATTGACGGTCAACACATTGAGTGGCGTGTCAAAAACTCAAGTCTTGTATCTACTACGGTAGGCACTCCCTTTATGACATTGTGCTTATATACAATGCACGCCCTTGCTACACACACTACGAAACAATACAAGTAGGTAGGTACTTCAAAAAAAACTCCGCTAGAATCCCGTCAGTTGTTATGTTATTTAAAAAAAAAACGGTAAGTAGTAATCTTGAGTGTTCGAGTCCATTCCAAAGAAAATATTTAATCGTAAACTAGGTTCCACGAAATCAAGGAAACATAATCTCTAATTATATTCCAATAAATCAGCATTCATTAAATAAATATGCAAATCAAAGTCGTTATGCAGTAACAACAATATCTATAGCATGAAAAAAAATGACAAATCCTTAATAAATTAACATAAATCGATAAATTTAACTTAATAGATAAACATCTTAAACTCTGGTTTTAGCTAAATAATTACCAATTAAAAGTGAAACGATTAAAATCAGGTGATGTTAAAATAATCAATTCCATTTTTTCGATAATTTATCAAGCTGTGATAAGGATCTGTCGAGCTACGCACAAAATGGCGGCATAACTATAAGATGGCCTCACAAGAATTCTTATAGAGTACTCGTACAGGAATAGAGACTAATTTAAGCATTAAAATAAGTAGGTACCTAATGTGATTCATTCAGTACTGTAGTAATAGTTTTTTTATAATCACTACTTAGTATAAAACAAAGTAGCTTTTTCTGTCCCTATATAGGGACACATACATACATACATAGGGATACATAGGGATATCCCTATGTACGCTTAAATCTTTAAAACTACGCTACGGATTTTGATGCGGTATTTTTTAATGGATAGAGTGATTCAAGAGTAAGGTTTATGGTACCGTGTGAAGCCGGGGTCGCTAGTTAACAATAAAAATTACAAAAATAATAATCAACTTAGCAAATAGGTAAAGCAGGTGTAGGCAATCATATTTTATTAATGTTATGAACTAACTAACTTTATGATTTGGAATTAAACAACTATTAGCAACGGATTTATTTTTGTTTTATAACATTTTGAAAACTTTACAGCTCCTTACATTCGTAGCACACTGAGCCAAACGCTTTAGTGTTTTCGCTGTAAAGTTTTCGAAATAAGCATCAGAAATATTACATGTTTCTTAACTTTAAGTACTTCTCAGTTAAATCTTCTTTAGTTATCTCGAGAAAAATATATCATCTTTCACCAAATGTGGTTTAGTTTATCTATGACTTCTTATTTCATTACTCTGTGTTTTTTCAAAAATTAATTGGCGCCAAATTCGAGGCGGTGTTCCAAAACAATGTCAAAAACTTTTTGCGTTAAACATTTTGAACATTTGCGAAAAAAATGAAAGAAAAAAACGTACGGGGACAAATTTCTTTCGTTCTTGCACTTAGCGTATTTACTTTTTAAAAAATTATATTTGCCAATATAAAATGCACTTTAGCACTTGGGGGTTGCGTTTTAAATTGCATTGGCAATTGGTCGATGCCACAGTGAAATAATTTTGTATCTCGTTTATTTTTTTATTCATTTAATTTGTGCAAAATTGTTTCATGCGTGTTTTAAGATAGGGTCCTGCAAACATAAATCGAACGTTTTCTTAACAATTTTGAACCTTACTTCCTTTAATTTAAGTCACACATTGCACGCAAAATACATTTGTCAACACATGTTTTTTCTTATTTTTAATTTAAGAGGTAATTGGTCGGTCGCGTGTTTCTTCAACTTGTTTATTTAAATGACTAATTATATATTTGCTGTTTAAATGTATTTCGAGGTGATGATAATTAACGATTATTTCGACTGGGATGCAATTCTGTCAATTTTCCCACGATGACAGAATGACAGTTTACGCGACGGCGGCGAAGCAAGGAGGATAATGAAGAATGAGTGTGTGTGAGTGTGTGAGTGTGTGTGTGTGTTTGTTTTGTAAAAGTAGTTGGACTGCTGAGCCATGCTTGAAAACAGTAAATTAAATTGTAATGATATTTGTTGTAAATTAAAATATATATATATATATATATATATATAATATATGTATATATATATATATACATATATTATATTATAATATATATATATATATATATATTATAATTAAAAAAGATTTTTACTATTTATTGAACCCAAAATATCGATCGAATTTCGATTGATAGATCGTAGTTAATATTGAGTAAATTAAATTGTTAAGAAAAATTATGACAATGTCAAAAAATAATTAAGGCGGATTATAATCTCTGGAAAAAAAATACGTTTTTACGGCACGGCGCCATCTTGAACGATACCTAATTTAATATTTCTGTGAAAGATTTTTGTAAACTTCGTCTGCGTTAAGATTATAGGGAACTGTAAAGTTTTCGAAACGTCAGCAAAATAAGTAAAATACGCGAGAGAGATTCATTCCAATTAGTATGTCCTTATTCCTAAATCTCTAAATCTCGAATCTGTAATTAGGATATAGGTAGTAACTAAGTAGGTACTTATAAGTTAGTATCTAAATCATTACTACCTATTTCATAAACATAGGTCCTAACTTTAAGTACAATAAAATCCCAGTGCATGTTAGTTTGTGAAAATGAGTGTGAAGACAGAAATACCCCGTCGCAGATGTGCCGGGCTGTCTGCCGGGACTTCCGGTACCGCTATTTACGGGATAAAGCGGTGTTTATACAGATATAATACATTACGCACCTAGGTCAGTAAAATAAAAAATGTCTCAGATCACATGTAATTGTCGTCCGAGGTGAAGCCGAGGTTGACAAAAATGTGATCTGAGGCTTTTTTATTTTACTGGCCGAGGTCAGTATACTATTTTTCTGTTCGACGAAGCCAGGAAGCGGCAATTTCATTTAGCGCAGCGGCCAGAAAGTTGGCGCTTTCCGGCCGGAGGACAGAAAAATAACATACACTTGTAATATATAACATAATAAATTAAACTCAAACTCAAATAATCATTTATTAAGGCTAGTCTCTTATAGGCACTTATGAATGTCAACGTTAAAATTGATATTCTTTTTCGATTCAGCAAAAAAAACCTCTTGAGAAGAATCGAGAAGAAACTCAATGAGGTATAATTTTTTCAAAATACTACAATTTCAATATTAACTACAATCTATTAATCGAAATTCGATTAATATTTTTGGTTCAATACCATTAGTTTTAAAAATAATAATAATAATAATATCATTATTACTACAATTTCACTTATAAATTATATACAAATTACAATATGTATGCAATATAAATAGGTACATTTAAAAAAAAATAGAAGAAAAAAACAAAAAAATAACAATAAGTACTGGAGATGTATTTAAATAATTTATTGCATGTGTATAAGGGTGGATCTTCGAGCGTTTGAGACGCCGTCATTGTCCTCTTCATCTATATCTATAATGTTTGCAAATAATATTATTAAGTATCGATTGAAAAAGTATTTGTACTAGTACCGGGGGATAATATCACTCAAATGTTTGTTACTTATCGACTCTGTTCTTAAATATAGATGTAGAGGACAATGACGGCGTCTCAAATGCTCGAAGATCCACCCATAAACGATAAATAAGTATGCAAATATTCCTAAGTATTTATGAGAGGATTAAATTACTAATTTTTTATCGAAGGTTATTTATTTAAAATATAATATTTTTTGGAATTTAAAAAGTTGCGTAAAAAAGAATATTCTAGAAAACTTTACGTAGGTAGGTAAGTACCTCAATATTAACGTCAATGATAATTTCATGAAACTTGTAATGAATGTATTTTGATGAAACTTTACAATAATATAGCTTATACATCAGAATAACGTGAAGGCTATATTTTATAATGATATTGTGTAAAGTAGGTACTTACTCATCGTACCCAGACAAAGTCGCGGGTGGAAGCTAGTAAGTAGGTACTCAATATATTCCATATCTGCACATTGTGTTCAATTCTCTAGAATGTGAAATTATTTACGATGTGTGAATCAAGTTGTGTTGCGGATGTAACGCTGTCTCGCTCGCTCGTCGATAACTCTAGAACTAATCTATCCCTGTTCTATAATTACAAGCTGTACAAAGGTCGTATAAGAGAGCCCTTATACAGCCTTTGTGCAGGTTATATAGAACTGGGCTGAATTAGAGTTACTAATCTAGGAGACAACGCATCTAGTACCTAGGTAATTAGAAGTAGTAGGTACTCACAAAGGTTGTATAACAGCAAATTAGACCCACAATAATAAAATCTTTGTAGTACAAGCCATTGCTGTGAATAAATAATTTACCACTACTGCCCGCTTAGGGGGTAAAATTTCAAAAATATTTTCTTAGTGCTTCTCTTACGTTACAAAACGTTGTCATTGATGTGTCTTAGTCTCTATCCCTTTATTAAAGACTAGTTTCTGGCCGCGACTTCGTCCGCGTGGAATTCCTCCTATTTTGCAGTCGGTTAAAAAGTAGCCTATGTCCTTTCTCAGGCTCCAGACTTTCTTTGTACCAAATTTCATAAAAATCGGTCCAGTAGTTTTAGCGTGAAAACGTAACAGACAGACAGACAGACAGACAGAGTTACTTTCGCATTTATAATATTATTAGTAGGGATATGTTGACCACATTAACAAACTACCTAATAAACACGAACTCATTGCACTAGAGATATAAATTTGGACATCAAAAGCAAAACCCTTGCAACCGGCGCAATAATTAAAACGAAATACAATAATTATCTCATTACTAAAATCCTTGGCGGCGCCGAATCATCGAATTAATTATTTTAGCATTAAACAGAATGACACTTGACGGCACTTCAATTATTTGAATTTAAATTTGAGTGGTTTCAGACTTACCCTGCTTTTGCAGGGGGCCCTAGAATAAGTGTGTGCAGACAGGACAAGGCGCGTCAAAAATCCGCTAGACAAGCGTCGTGTAGAATGAGGTCTAGTTGTCATCCACCAATCACAGGCCAGTAGCTGGTCTCTCATTGGTGGAACATGACAGCTAGAACTGTAGGTGGCACCAATTTTTGCCACCAACACTCAACAGCCAGATCTGCAGTTTCATGTTGGTGTATAATAGGAAAGCTATATCGCAAGTTTTCAAATCCCTACCAAAAAAATGGTGATAGCTCTCTGAATATGAGCTAGTACAGCTTATGTACCTACAGTTCGTTTCCAAGTAAGCTATATTTTACTTAGATTAGTTCCAGACGGTACTTAATTATCTAAATTATGAGTAACACATTTTTTGAATAGTAGATTACAGCATACCTGAGACTTGTTCTTTCTGAAATGGGACCATAATCCATCTTATGCGGTCACTAAACTAGTTATAAACTAACAAACACATCAATGCTAAGTGACTAGAAACTTATTAGGTTACCTAAGTAATGGAGGCCGCTGCGTTTCAAAATCCACTACATACGACGAGTAGAATGAGGTCCAGCTGTCATGTTCCACCAATCACAGGCCATTAGCTTGTCCCTCATTGCTGGAACATGACAGCTGGACTTCAATTTACACCGCATCTAGCAGATTTTATCACGCGACTGCACCTATTAGGTAGATTTATAAACGTACAAAAACCGTTCTGTTTTAAATAATCTAGGTACTTTAGTCTATGTAGTCTCATTAACGCGGGACTGGTCAGAAAAGGGCTCAAGAACACAATCTAGCCACGAGTGTGTTTCTCATATATTTTAAACCTAACAGGCAGTTAAGGAATATTCCACATTCGCTAAAGCTAAAGAAATAATCTAACACTCGTTATAATTATCGAATGTCACTTGTCTAGAAAGGAAGAAATGAAACTCTGGAAATGATACCTACATTGAAGTGAAACAACTTTAACGGATTTAACTCGCGTACTTACCTTAGTCTTATTTATTATTATTACTTTAGCATAAGACTATTGTCAGCTCAGTCGTGATACGATTATGGAATCTGTAAAGGCTCCGGAACGTTAGCCAATAAAATAAAATACCTATGTATAATAACCGCGAAGACATCAGAAATTAACAAAAATGTACCTATGAAAATAACATTGTCGAACGAAAAGTTACCACTTTTCCAGATCTCCTAACTTTATAAAATGAACTAAATAGAAAAACGAATCATACAGTCTGGTTCATTCAAAATTGTTAAATATATTGCATCTGTTTCTGAACGTCAACTGTGGTGGCTGAATAATGCTGGCTGGTTACAATTTATAGCTATTTTTTTGTGTGAAAATTAAAAAGTTTTAGTTCCGCCATCTTGTGATGTCTATCTATTGCTCGTATGATTGTAATTTAAGCAAAATACGCATACGATGTAATATACAATAATAAATTAAAAATAGTAGGTAAGTATTATTTTATTATATTTTTAAGAAAATCTTGGTTCAGTAGGTGCTTAATTTTTTCCGACAAATGTTCATTAAGTACTTAAATCAAATTTAAAAATGTTGTCAGTCAATTCAAAACAATAGTAATAATTATTATTTTACTTACCTACCTACAAGGGAATCAATATGGATCATAATTTTATTATATTATGTAGTAGGGATCTACCTTGCTAAAATATGCTGTCAAATTAGAGTTTAGAAATAATACGAAAATATATCTAAGCGTAAAATATATAAGGACTTATAAAAATATATTCAAAAACAAAAGCTATTCAGAAACAACTCCAAATCAGCATAACAACAACATAGCCGAATACCTAACTCTAGCAAAAAATAAAAATTTGGCGACAAAATGTGACCATTTTATATTTAATTGAGCCAATTTCGACTTTAACGCCTTGTGATAAAGGTGATGTGGAATGGAGAACAAACTCTGCAAAACAAATGTAAAACGATACAAACCACACCGCGTATCTTGTTAGGTGTTCCGATGGCAAAATCGCATAAGTCTTTTTTTTTATTTTTTAGGGGCCCACCAAATAATATTGACCAATGTTATAATTTGTAAATTTTATTATTTTTAAGTAAGTACTTATATTTAAATACATAGGTAGTAATTTTAAAGCATTATTTACGTCTAAGTACCTATGTTTTGATAATTTTACCCTTTTTTAAAAAATATATCGTAATTACCATTCACTTTTTAAACATAACAAAAACTATAGGTATACATATATTTTCGGCCTACCTTCTACAACTTTATGCGTTCATATCTCTCTCAACACAAAAAGATGAAACAAGTCTGATAAAATTGGCCTAATAACCTGACAACGGTTAAAATAATAAATGTCACCACCATTCACATTAATTCCTTTTTTCTTTTTAAAGTAATTTACTAAAACCTTATATTCATAATTTTTGTTTTTTTTTATTCTTGAATATGTATTTCAAACATAACAGTCTCTCCAGCGGAACCACATCATTACCACACAAACGGTTTGTCCTAAAACACATTTTTTTCTCCTAATTCGCGGCGCGTTCTCGGATGTCGTCGTGTTAGAAAAACAAAAAATCCAACTTAGCATCTTTTATGTTTCGGTGTTCGGAATGCGAAGTTATATTCTTATTCTGGAAGAAACAAATGCAAAGAGCCCAAAGTTAGACTTGCTTTAGGACTAGCTTTCGCCCGCGACTTCATTCGAGTAGAAGTCGATATATTTTATTATTTCAAACCTTTACGAGGTGAATTCCAGTAAATGAAAATCGTAGACCCAGGTATTCAATAAAATGTTTTTTTATATCATAGATCTCAAGTTTTATCAAAATTTTAATTTAAGGGTTTTTCTTTTTTTATAATAATTGCAACCATTATTTCATCCATTTAGAGTTTTATTTTTAAATCCCTTTTAGTGAACTCATTTTGAATGAAAACAATTGTTCAAATTTCATATTTCTACCTACTATTAGCAGTTACGTAAACATATATTATGTCAATGGAAACCTCTTTTATATACCTATCTATATAATTATATAATATGATAGATTTGTACCTATTTTTGTATGTTTGTAATGAATAAGCTCAGAAACTACTGGACCGATTTTAATAATTCTTTCACTGTTGGGAAGCTACGTTCACCCTGAGTAACATAGGCTAAAGAATATTTTGAAAAAAATAGGGATTCGTGCGAAGCCGGGGCGAACCGCTCGTATATTATAAGAAAAGTAAAAGTAAAATTTGTGTCAGTTAAAATAATCCAAAGGCACACTTAGACACGCTCAGTCTTATCAATTTAAGAATTGCCAGATTAATTTATTTACTAAGTAAACTAAACACTTGAATTAAATGAAATTTTGTATTAGTAATAAGATAAAGGGTATTTAGTTAATTTTTTCAAGGGTTGTTAAACAATTAAAAGGAATATTCAGTCATAAAATATTAAACATTTACAAATATTTACGTAGGTACCTATTGTATTTTTTTGTTTATTTAATTATTCATTGCACAAGCAATACCTACGTAAATATTTAATAATAATAATAATATAGGTAAGTACAATGACATGTGCATTATATTTGGTCTTATACGTAAGGGCACTGCAATAATAGTCTTTTCCCAACAAGCAAAGTATTCCTATAAGTAAAGACTATAAGTACTAATTTGCTAATAACGTTCCTATAAAGGCATTGACGTAGAGTCATTTACTTATAATAGCTTTGGATAAGCGGTAACATACTCAAGAGCATTAGTTTTTATAATTCATCCTTATAGTATGCTACAAGATTGTAGCACAGAACAGTTATAGGATACTTTTACTTATAGTAACATTATACAAGCGTAGATAGTCTTAAGATCATTTGGTTTTATTTTACATGCTTGTAGTAAGCTACAAGAGCGTCTTATAAGATAGTTATAGGATTTAGTCTCCTATAACAGTTTGCAGAAAGAGCAAATAGTCCTGAATAACATTGATCTTATAGTAGCATTTTGTAAGAGTACAAGACATTATATTATACTAAGCTGAGACTATTTCAAGTGTACATCGCTATTAGTCTTGTCCAATGCTCTTATAACCCAAATAGTACTTGGTTAGAGCCTTATAAGATGAAACAATCCTATAAATTACTTGACCAAACACCTTACTAGTAAATGTCATTCAATCATTGTTTGAATTTGTGTTACGAAACGCTAATACGTTTAAATATGGCGACGATTGCTCTGGATCAAAACTGCTATAGGTGCAATTTTACCTATAATTGTCCTATAATATACTCAATGCAGAGTACTTTTAGAAAATGGCGAATGTTCTCAATTAATGTACGAATATTATTTCAATAACATCTATGATTATGTGAGCTTTTTCCATGGGCATTGTTAAAATCAACAAATTATGGTGGACATTCACAATAAAAATGAATTCCCCGGTAATTTCACACACTAAACATATAGTAATTTTCAATACTTAGATATACTCTTCACTACTTACTAATTGTATTAGATAAATTAAAAAGAAAACGCCCACAAAAAATAACTAAGTATATTCGTAGGAGATACTTTGTAACTAAAATTGCTCTAGTATGATACTCATCTCAGATAGTAATAAGAGTTATAGTACTTATAAATGGGTAGTCTCAGGACTTTATAGGATCAATTGTACTACGGTAAAACAATTGTAAGTGTATTATAGGGCCTATTGACGTTCCGCTAGTTCATTATAAGATCGTTATAAGAAAGAATGCTCCTATAACTGCGCCCAAATCCTTGTTTGTAGCATACTTGGAGTATCTTATAAGTCTAATAAAAATAGGCTTCAAGAACACTACAAGTACTGATTTTGCTTGTTGGGTTCTATCCTCCGGTCAGACAGCGCCAAATTTCTGACCGCTGCGCTAAATAAAATTGCCGCTTTCTGCCTTCGTCGAACAGAAAAATAGTATACTGACCTAGGCCAGTAAATAAAAAAGCCTCAGATCACATTTTTGTCAACCTCGGCTTCGCCTCGGACGACAATTACATGTGATCTGAGACATTTTTTATTTTACTGGCCTAGGTGCGTAATGTACTATTACTTATTATAGTGATTAGGTAGTGTTAGTTGTTATTTAATAGCGTAATTTCATATTTTATTATTTTCCAATGTCAATAGATTAGATTTATTTATTGATTAAAGATTAGATTAGATTTATTTATTAATAATATGTAATATCAATTTTTTTATTAAGTGCATGTTAAATGTTTCCATTTTTTGTTAAAGAAATATTATTAGGTACCTACCTAACATAAAATTATAGTTTTAAAAGGTTGTTGAAAACTAAATAAAAATATCAGGTCACACGCTTATATGACAACAGCATGTCACAGTTTAAACAAGTCCATACCATTATAATATCACACCTCGCACCAAAGCCGCATAAGTCAATAAAACAACAGAACCGGTCGCGCCGCGGCAAAGGCGTCTAAGTCTTTTTTTTATATTTTTTTTCCGTTTTTATTATTTTTACTATTTGCCGACGGTTATGCTTTTTGCTTAAAAGCCTTTCGAGTGCTATTCTGTTCGGAATGTTAGTTTTATTCGATATCTCTGGGTTTTTGTGGACATTGGATTGTTTTCATGAGAGAAATGTTTTTGTCATCTAAATTAATTATATGTTTTGATATCGAGTTTAAAATCAAGATTGAAATTGATTTACCTAAAACTTGCACTAAAAAAAGTTTATATTATTATAATATATAATATTAAATAGCATGCATGAGTCACGAATTTTGTTTACGTGTGTTTTTTGATATTAATTTTATAAAAAAACTAGCTCTCCGCCTCGGCTTCGTACGAAGCCCTTTTTTTATAGCCTATGTCACTCGGGAATAGTGTAGTTTCCCAACAGTGAAAGAATTTTTCAAATCCATCTAGTCGTTTTGGATCTTATTTAATCCAAACAGACAAACCTTTCCTCTTTATAATATTAGTAAAGATCAGCAAGCATAATAATATTATGAATTACAAATCAAATCGACAGCGACAGATATAAGTGAGAATGAAACTATATCGACATGACAAAATGTCATCATGACATTTGATCTCGATAAAGACAAAACCCTCAAGACATACAGTCTAAATATTCCCAAAGAACGCATATTGATCGTCCCATAGATAACTAAGAGTATTTAAAAAACAACCTAAAAAGCTTCCAAAGCTCGCGCCTATTAGTAAACGCAGCTCATTAAAACATTGTTTGAAATATTTAACTGTCTGACAGTCAATTTATTAGAAAAACCAGCTTATGTCACTTTACCAACTTACCTTTACAGTTCATGAAATAACGACAATAAAGTATTTGACATTTTTAAGATATTTTTTGATAAAATACAGGAAAATGATCAGTTGTCAGTCCAAATGGCTGAACGTAAGTTTCTTTAACTGAACAATTATAAATAAAAATTGCAGATTAATCTATATTTCTCATTGTTGTGCCTTTACATTCCAAATGACTTATATATAAAGCTCGGATTTCGTCTTCACTTATAAACAAATTTCCCATCTTACTTAGGTTATTGTTACTGGCAGTTAAATTGGCAAATCCTTATATCAATAATTATAGTTTGGAATGAAACAACTATTAACGGATTTAACTCGCGTATTTACTGAGCTGACAATAGTCTAACGCTAAAGTGAAATTGTCAGCTCAGTCGTGCTACGATTATGGAAACTGTAAAGAATCCAAAACGTCAGCTAATAAAATAAAATAAAAATACGCGAGTTAAATCCGTTAATAGTTGTTTCATTCCAATGTGTAATAACCGCGAAGGCATCAGAAATTATTATAATAATTATAGTTGTTACGCTTTTACATTTAAACCTACCTTTGGTTTAAAGATAGGACCTTGAAAAAGAAACACCACTTTTTATTTTAGTAAAATATAAGAATTATACTATGTCAACTCAAAATATAAGAACTATACTAAGTCAGCTCTTTAAAGATAAATATAACTCATATTAATACTATATCAAATTGCAGTTCATATTTAAAACATGACAGGTTAAAAATATGACAATTCTGACTTAGGTACTTACTTACGAATATTCAAAAAAAATAAATACCTACATTTTGAATTGAAACAACTATAAACGGATTTAACTCGCGTATTTTACTTTATTGGCAGACATTTCCAAAATTTTACAGCTCCCATATTCGTAACACGGTGACAGTGAAGATAGTCTAACGTTAAAGTAAATTATTATGAAAATACATCGTAAATTGGACCTTTTTC
The DNA here is from genome assembly GCA_038024825.1 of Polylopha cassiicola. Taxonomy (NCBI): domain Eukaryota; kingdom Metazoa; phylum Arthropoda; class Insecta; order Lepidoptera; family Tortricidae; genus Polylopha; species Polylopha cassiicola. The sequence goes on along the minus strand of CP149044.1, from coordinate 3,582,463 downwards.
CGTGGTCTTCGTTCGACTGCAAATATAAACTTGTTTTGGAAGTGGCTTAAGTGGCCACCGCCTCCGAATTACTTGGACGAAAAAAAAAACCTATATTTGTTGTCTATTTGACACAATCTGGACAGACGGGCGACTAAACCACACAAACTTTCTTAAAAAGGTACCTAGTCTAACGTTTATCAATGATAGTTTTATATTAAACTAGCGACCTTCCCTCGGCTTCACACGGGTGCTATAAACCTTCCTCTTGAATCACTCTATCTATTAAAAAACACCGCATCAAAATCCGTTGCGTATTTTTAAAGATATAGGGACAGAAAAAGCGACATTGTTTTATACTATGTAGTGATTATAAAAAAAATATTTTGCAAAAATATAAAAGACTTTATTAAAAAATGACACTGTAGGAATTAAACATCATAACTGAGCTGACGATAGTCTAACGCTAAACGTTAGCATAAAAAATAATTATGTCATTACGAATTAATCGGTTATACTTATGTAGTTGTTTTGTGCTAATGTGTAATAACCATGAAATCATCAGAAAATTACGAACATTGTAAAATCTGTCCACATTCATATCTATAATACATTGTAAAATAAAATAACTAGAAAATACCTTTCTGTCCTCCGCGCGAGCTTTCTGGCCGCTGCGCTAAATTAAATTGCCGCTTTCTGGCTTCGTCAAACAGAAAAATAGTATACTGACCTCAGCCAGTAAAATAAAAAAGCCTCAGATCACATTTTTGTCAACCTCGGCTTCACCTCGGACGACAATTACATGTGATCTGAGACATTTTATATTTTACTGGCCTAGGTGCGTAATGAACTATTTCCGTCCTCCGGCCAGAAAGCGCCAACTTTGTGGCCGCTGCGCTAAATGAAATTTCCGCTTTCTGGCTTCGTCGAACAAAAAAATAGTATACTGGCCTAGGTGCGTAATGTACTATTATTTTAAACTTTTAAAGCACTTCAACAAACCGCACCAGAAAAGGATCATAGCATAACCTTACAAATTCGTCCAAACGCCATGAATATAAAATAAGTCGCCCGTCTGAGAAGTGCACACGTCACTTCCTTATCTAGTATCTCACCGACCCATGTCAAAGCGAGCGTTTGACACGCTCGTGTGAACGACCATAATACGACACCTTATAGAATAATTACTATGTATTTAAAAAAATATATTTTTTTTTATTCCTTCGCGGATATTACACATTGAAATGAACATAACGAAACTGAACATAGCTTATCGCTAAAATTCTTAATAAGTACTTAGTAAGTAGTTGTGCTACTAATATGGGAACTGTAAAGTTTTTGAAACGTCAGCAAATAAAATAAAATACGAGAGTTAAATCCGTTAGTTGTATCATTTCAAGAAAATTGGATGTTAACATAGATTACCTATACAAAAATCTCAATGAAAAATATTGCAAATAATTTTATAATCAAAATTTAAGTAGATATACCCATTCATTTTTATACTTATTATTAAATAATGTTCTTATCACGGATATAAATAATGTTTGGTCTCGGTGTCTGTACGTACACTACTTTGTTGTCCATTACTTCTCAAAACATTTCACAATAGGTATTCCCGCGTCGAACTTGTCCCAAAGTTAAGATCACTGTGTCATTTATTTATACATTTTTCAGTTGTCACATTATGCCCGTTGAACACATGGCCGTTAGACTTCTAACTTAATTTCTTATGCCTTTGCGGTTATTACGATAATCACCCCTGTTTTACCCCCTTAGGGGGTGAATTTTTAAAAAACACTTTCTTAATGCTCCCCCTACGTTTTGAAAGTTCACGTACGAAAGTTCAGTAGGTAATTAGATTATTCAAAGATATAACTTGTGACTTTATTATGTGAAGGCTGATTTGGCATTACGTAATTATTGTTAAAAAATATCAGATAGGTACATTATGTGAAGGCTTATTTGATACTAGCTTCTGACCGCGACTTCGTCCGCGTGGAACCCTACCTTTTTTGCAGTCGGTTAAAAAGTAGCCTATGTCCTTTCTCAGGCTCCAGACTTTCTTTGTACCAAATTTCATTTAAATCGGTCCAGTAGTTTTAGCGTGACAGCGTAAAAGACAGACAGACAGACAGAGTTACTTTCGCATTTATAATATTAGTAGGGATTATGTAAGTAAGTACCTACATTGACAGTTTACAAAAAAGACAGGTATTTCCGTCATGTCACCCATAATCCGTTCCATGATACACTTTCTGTCATCACAACTGTAAATAAAATCTGTCAAATGTCAAGCCTATATCGGGTGCGTTTAGTATCACATCTTGGCCCGTAGACAAGTACCAACCGAACAAAATAAATTCAAAATTGTATGGAATTAACGAAGTAACGTTTCGTTCGCAACGACATCGTTCGTTCCTATTTATCAAATGGCACTTCTTTAGTGGCACTAGTTTTTATTTTCGAACTGAATACTGAAGCGCAGTTGGCCAGCTAACGGGCCTTAACTGCAAAACCGGACGGGTGGCGAGCCTCTAGAAGTTAAGCTTTCAATCAAGTTTTTTGGGTTTTTAGCCCTGACCCGAGGGCGCCTCAGAGTGAAGGTCGCACCTCGGCTCGGACCGTCAGGAGGTGTGTTAACACGATTGAGTTGCAGGAGAACAGAAGGTCCGATGCGTGCCGTGTGTGGGTGCAAGTCTTCGACCCCGCCGGCGGGGCCATGAAGGCCCTTGTAGAAATCATCAATAGAAACGTTTTTCTCGATGAAAAAAAAAAAGAAAAAAGTTTATTTTAAAGGTACAGAAGCTGGAGTCCTCCAATAAGCTTAAAGGAGCCTGTGGAAGGAGTCATCGCTTTTCCTTATCTAAATATATTAAGTATCTAATTACTAAAACAAAACTGCTCTTAATTAAAAAAAAAAATAACAATAATCACTACATAGTATAAAACAAAGTCGCTTTTTCTGTCTCTATGTGCGCTTAAATCTTTAAAACTACGCAACGGATTTTGATGCGGTTTTTTTTAATAGATAGAGTATTTCAAGAGGAAGGTTTATAGCACCCGAGTGAAGCCGGGGCGGGTCGCTAGCAAAGTATAATTGTAAAGTTGCAGTGTGTGTGTGTCGATGTAATTTTCGAAAATGTATTAAAGCTTGGGTCTATTTAATAACAGTTGGTTAAAAGCATGTCGGTGTTTGCTTTTATATAATTATGAAGCACATTAAAAACACATACCTTGACATAATTATAGACAGGCTTGTCGCATTATCTCGCCTTCGCATCAAATATAAGAGAAACTATTTAATAACGACCACTGGCAAGAAACATTGTATTGTGGCGACACTGTTTATGATTTTTTTCTTATTTTATTGGAAGTTAAGACAGTAAATGCACAATCGATTGATAATAATTTAGTTTTTATTGAAAAACACTTTTACTGAGTAATTTTTTTTTATGAGTCGTCTTTTGTTTTTAAATTGTTAGTTTGCAGTTTTTTTCTGAAGTAGGGTTTTTAATGTATTTTATTAAAGTATTTATATTATAAAGTGACATGCAAATACTAGTCCTTGTATATTTTTGTATTATTGTGATAAACAAAATGGCACGCGTCTCAAATGGGCATTGGCGTTTATTTTTTTAAATTTCTTAAACAATTAATACAAATAAATAAATATAATTCATAATGCTAACAAGATACTTTCACACACAAATATTCAAAGTTTTTAAATGAAGTGTGCAATTTCACGCAAAGTAATTTTTTGAGTTATGTCATTTTGTCCTGGCACCGGCGAGTTTGTCGTCAATTAGCTGTCATTTAAATTCCTGTTCGACTTTGATAGTTTTTGCCATACAATAATGCTTGTTAATGGACCCACGGTTTAGGGTTCAATTGGCAAATGAAAAACCCTTAAAGAATTTGGAGTACTTTTTAAAAACATTTTTTTTCATTTTTTAATTTAGGTCCGAAATATTTACAATTTAGTCAATATCAACAATTGTAAACGATTAGCAATTATAATTAATTTTGTGTGATTTAATAAAAAAAAACTATGACCTTCAAGTATTAGCGGTTTTTTTTTGAAGGAAAGAAAACAAACCAAGATTTCGTCCTCATGTCTCTATACATTGTACAAACAAAAACAAGAAGTAAGTGAGTAAGTTGTGTATTAAATAAACTAGTAAAAGAGTATCTGCATACAATTTCGTTCAAATAGCATCTGTGAAATAATCAAAAATCTATACGGGACTCTCTCTCCTCAAATCACGGTCACACCTCACTTTTTTTACACATAAACGAGGCCAGCATTTCAGTATCTGGTTAACATCAATGTAAACCGGCACAAATGTGCTTTTTGTCCTATAGGTAGGCATTTGGGAACAAGTGCCTAAATTTAGGCCAACATACGTTTTCTAAATGTTTTCGCTGATCGCACAAGATGCACTGATGACTTTAGTACTGCAGTCTGATAAAGACTGCATAGCACAAAAATCAGGAGGTGGTATCTACTGATCTGCTTCTGAAAAATCACTCGAGAGTTTTCTCTCAAGAAAAATCAGATACCACCGTTTCCGAAAAATCCTCACTTGCAAAGAAACGGCTACAAACTCAATGAGGTATCATTTTTTTATTAATATGGACGTTAAAATATCATGTATAGCGACTTTGTCCGCGTGGAACTCCTCCTTTTTTGCAGTCGGTTAAACAGTAGCCTATGTCCTTTCTCAGGCTCCAGACTTTTTTTGTACCAAATTTCATTTAAATCGCTCCAGTAGGTTTAGCGTGAAAGCGTAAGAGACAGACAGAGTTACTTTCGCATTTATAATATTAGTAGGGAAGTAGGGATTAATAAACATTATCGTTGTGAGCAACCATTATTGAGCATAGGGTTAAGTATAAAATACTGGAATGAAACTATAGCGTATTTTATTTGACTTTTCGAAAACTTTACATTTCTCATATTCGTAGCCGATTGAGATGACGATAGCTTGACACTTAGGCGATATTTAGTTCTGAATCCGTAGCATTTGTCTCATTCGAAAATGTAATAATAATGACAAAATCATTAGAAATTATTAGAAAATAACATTTTATATGGCAACCCTGGAGCCTTTGAGTTATCATGAAACCATTTGGACTATTCTTATTAAATTAGATCATAAATATGTGTATAATTTCTAAAAGTATTAAGGATAGGTCAATAATTAGTGAGAAAGGAATGAGGCGGCCAGACGTGGGAATGGGCGAATAACTGTTGGAACAGAAATGGATAGAGCGGGTTGTTCTTAATAGATATACTTACTTATGACAGCTCAGTCGTGGTACGATTATGGAAATTGTAAAGAATCCGAAACGTCAGCTAATAAAATAAAATAAAAATACGCGAGTTAAATCCGTTAATAGTTGTTTCATTCCAAGATATACTTATTTTATTTCCTTTTAGTGTTAGACTATCAGCCAATAAAATAGTCGATGAAATACGCGAGTTAAGTCCGTTATTAAGTCAGTTGTTTCATTCCAAAGTAAACGCGAAACCATAGAAATAACTATGAACTATTGGAATTAAACAACTGTTAACGGATTTAACTCGCGTTATTTTATTTGCTGACGTTTCGGATTCTTTACAGTTTTCATAATCGTAGCACGACTGAGCTGACAATAGTTTAACGCTAAAGTGATTTATACAGTTAAAATAAAATAAAAATACGCGAGTTAAATCCGTTAATAGTTTTTTCATTCCAATGTGTAATAGCCGCGAAGGCATCAGAAATTATTAAATTACTAGCTGTGCCCGCGACTTCGTCCCCGTGGAATAGTAATTCTTCATAAGGCTTCATATTTTCCCCGTTTTTTACACATTTTCCACTGTTTCTTCGCTCCTATTGGTCGCAGCGTGATGTTATATAGCCTAAAGCCTTCCTCAATAAATTTTCTATCCAACAAAAAAGAATTTTTGAATTCGAACCAGTAGTTCCCGAGATTAGCGCGTTCAAACAAACAAACAAACTCTTCAGCTTTATAATATTAGTATAGATATACAATTTATTTGGTTTAGGCGGAACCGGAAAACTAAAGAAAAACAAAATATGACATGTTAAATACATGCTGCTGAATATAATCTGACTTTAGCATAAGACTATTGTCAGCACAGTCGTGCTACGATTATGGAAATTGTAAAGAATCCGAAACGTTACCAAATAAAATAAAATAATAATACGCGAGTTATATCCGTTAATAGTTGTTTCATTCCAATGTGTAATAACCGCGAAGGCATCAGAAATTATTATACCAAAAGCTTTATAAACGCTACCTCCAGACAGACGTTTATTAATTTTATAATTTATGCCAAAGCATATTTTTTAACAATAAACATAAAATGTACACACGAATGGGTTTTACTGAAATATTGTCATGTTAATACATCTCCACCCCACTCAACCCGTCTCAAGGTGCACCAAATGTTCAAATGGGTGTGTTTTGGGCGTAACAATTACATATATATTACAAAAACCGCCCACAACACTATCTTACCATCGGACCCGTGGACGGGTGGAGGGTTAACCTTGAAATATTAAAATTATTTTTAAAATATAATAATTATTCAAGGATACGTTAAAACTTAAAACATGTACGAACAATCACACCACTGAATGGATTTTGATAAAACTTTACAATAATATAGCTTATACGTTAGAATAACATAGGTAAGCAGAAGCTAGTAATATAATTATTATAAAAGTAATCTTTTATTGCTTCTTGAAAGAAACATCAAATAAAATTTACAGTCACTCCAATATTATGTCTAATATTTTGAATACAACGTTTACCTACTGATCGTGAAGTAGTCGATTTGTGTTTCAATATAATAATTTATGTAAGTACCTACATACATTATTGTATTTTTAACTTGCGTATTTTATTTAATTTACTGACTGAAAACTTAACTGTTAACAGTTAAGTTGAGTGAACACTAAAGTAATTTTACATTATTTTCTTGTACCTAAGTATTTATATTTTAAAAAAAATTATGTACCTAATTGTTTATATTATCTATCTAGATAGGTAAGTATATTAACTTCAGCTGGTATAGTTGTTTTATTCCAATGTGTAATAACCGCGAAACATCAGAAATAATACGTAACCGTTTCGGTGGTTTGATATAATTTAATAGGTACCTACTCTTAAAGTTAATTTAGTGCTTCTTAGTAAAAAAAATACTATTATGTAGGTAACAGTAATAAATAAAAAGTTAGTGCTACCAAAAAAATCTGACCACACAAAGCTCTAAAATCGAAATCGCGCTCTCCCAAATTAATTGTTTCCTTTTTTTTTGTGAGTGTTTTTTTTCTCAGCCAGGGTTCTGTACTAATTTATTTACACAATTCGTTTGTAAAATAATTTAACAACACTTAGGTAATCTCTACAGAATATTAAAAATGAATAATATGTAACGTTTTTAAATAAGTATTTTATTCTGATGTATAATTATATTATTACCTATTATATATATTATTGTAAAGTTTAAGTAAAATCCATTAATTACTTTTTAAGTGAAAGAGTAACAAACATACCTAGAATCATTAATTTTATTACAAATTTCTTTTTTAAATTCATAAAAGAAGATGATTAATAAATCTTTTTAAAATATCAGCATTTTTTTTTAGATTTCTAGACATCAGTTTTAGGAACCCTAAACGAAGCTAACTTTGGTAATTGCTGCAGCATTTTTGTAGAAAATTACTTAAGAATTTTGGGACAGTTCTAAAAATTCCGCATTCGGTATGCCGTACGTCGCGGTTAATGTGACGTTTCGGTATTTTTAGTTAATTCGCGCTTTGGTTGACATTAATTTATCATAACTGTGCGGAAAAACAATTTTTAATCACCAGCATTTTTTTAAAATGTTATCAATCAAAAAAAAATATTTTCTAGAAATGTATGTTGAAGCGAATACAAAATAGGTACCATACAAAATTTACAACAATGTGTATTGGGTATTTTATACCTCTATTGTGTCAATGCAACAATGAGACTATGAAATTCGCTTTGTGTTTATGCCTAGTGAGAGATCGCGGGTTCACATCCAGACAGTATTAGATATTGTAATACTTATAGGGTTAACATTATATCAGGAGATTTCTTTGTAAATTAATATTATAAGTAAGTACCTGGTCTAATGCTTATATAGTTTTTAAGGGTTCCGTGTCCAATGAGTAATACGGGACCCTGTTACTGAGACTGTTCGTCTGTCTGTCTGTCTTTGGAATACAACAATTGTATCAGATTTATTCTGTTTTTTTGAGCAGTAATGTTCCCATATATTATATTTAGTAATCTAATTAGGTAACAATAACGTTTATCACAATACCTACATAATTAATTAACGATAGCCTAATTAATCTGCTTATCGTAACCAATTCTCGCCAGTTAAAACCATTACAGATGTTTTATATCAAAATTATAGTATATCACTCACAATATGTAAGATAAAAAGATATTCTTACTTTTAATTCCTGGGTTCTTAACCTGGGGGTAATTACCCTCGCGGGGGTAACAATCAGCTGGTAGTTGTCTTATATACGGAATTTCATTGATAAGTCTGAGCACAACGAAGCGCCGACTAGCTCGCGAGTTCGTCGTTGGGAGCGGTAAAATCAGTGACCCTAGTTAGGTCAAAAGGGTAACGGACCTAAAAAGGTTAAGAACCACTGTTCTAATAATTTCTGATGCCTTCGCGGTTATTACACATTGGAATGAAACAACTATTAACGGATTAACTCGCGTATTTTTAATTTATTTTATTTGCTGATGTTTCGGATTCTTTACCGAACTGACAATAGTCTAACGCTGAAGTGGTTATGGAAACTGTAAAGAATCCGAAAAGTTTGCAAATAAAATAAAACAAAAATATTCGAGTTAATACGTTAATAGTTGTTTCATTCAACCACTATTCTAATCAAACGTTAATTTTTATATAAACATTAATAACGTAACAAAACATCGCATTCCAATAATTAAAACGATCACAAAGCGTTAAAAACAAAACGTGTAACAAAAGACGGTGCCGGAGCCGAAATCGGAATAAAAAAGAAATTAACGGTTAAGAATCATAGATAATGAAATGTTCTCTGTCTGAATGACGTTTGTTAAAAAGTGTTTGACAGCCAAATTATGGGATACGTCTGCGCAGGTAAAGGTACGGTTTTGATGGAACATAGTTTAGGAGTAACGTACGTTACTACTTATAGTATACATACATGTGCTTTTTATTTACTGCGTTATTAATACAGAGAGATGATTCTAACGTTCTGCTAATATTATAATTATAAAGTTTTAAATTAATTAACATATTTAATTTAAAAAAAAAAACATAAAAGAGTTTTATGTCCTATATCTTTCGCGGTTCTTAAATAAGTTCTAAAATATTTAACATTATTCAAACTGCCTTATTAGAAAATTACATGTTTCATTCTACATAGATTAACTACTGTACAAATACAAGTTCATGAAATAACTGTAAGTAGGTACTACTTAGATATTATAGGTAATGCTTCCGTACTGAAAAAGATTTAGCCATTTCAAACAATGAAATCTAGAAATGGATTAATAAATTTGCTGTTTAAATAAAAATAAATAAATATCTTTGGACAATTCACACCAATTATCTAGTCCCATTTTAAGCAAAGCTTTGCTTGTGTTATGGGTACTAGACAACGGATAAATATACATAAATACATATAAGACATCCAAGACTCAGGTACAGATGCCAGTGCTCATCACATTGACATCTGCCCCTAGCGGGAATCGAACCCGCAACCTCCGGTTTCGTAGTCAGGGCCACTAACCACTAGACCAACAGGCCGTCAAAATTATATTTTTTTTATTTAATTATATCTACTTGATAAAAATAACCAAGATGATTTAACAACTTACAAACCAGAATTTTTCTGAATTAGAAGTAAGTATTTTTTTTTTTAGTAATTTCTTGTGTGTGTTTTAATTATAAAAAAAAACTACAACTCCTAGTCTATGTGTTCTGATTAATAAAATACTTTTCGACAGCGTTTGATTTCTCTTTCTTCAAAGCTATTTTTATTCAAAAGGGTTGCTTCATATTCATCATTAATTATTTTAATAAATTTAATTCACGGTTTGGGTATCAATTATTTATAGTATTTAAATTTGATATAAATATGAAATCGGTAATTATAGGGTGTTTTGTAAAACTGTTTTGATGTTTTGTTAATTTATTGTAATAAGTCGTTAAGTTTAAAAGTTATTTTACACAGTTGTAAACATTAAATTTTAATTGTAGTTTTTTTAACACAGGAAAGAAATTACACCCATACGGATGAACAGTATTTAAAAAATTAGTATTCGTGACGTTCCTACCTACCTACCTAATTCTTTTCTAGACGACTTTTTTATTTAGTACATGTAAAAAAATCGATTCAATAAATGCACCATTGAACGAATTTAAAATAGTTTCACATTAAATATTTTCTTAAATAATATTTCTTAAAGACATTTAAGAAGATCCGGACCCCACAAAATACGATCGCAGACTAACTTAATAGCCTTACTTTGTCTGCCCGCATGGCTCTATCTAAAGCCAACTATAAATTTCCAAGGAAAATTCTACTTTCCACAAATAACGAAGTATTTTAGGCAATTCCTTAAAAAGTTTTTTAAGCGCATTTTTTAAGTAGCGTAGGTAGGTAAGTGTAGTGTATGCATGGTAACGGTTGTTACACTAGCAACCGTCATTCCGGCAATAAACTGAAAATTAGCTGCATGTGTATTAATTCGGCAGTAATTCCTTCGGATTTCTCAGTGGCGACGAGGATGGGATTTGTCCACGTGGAAGGATGGATTGAGAGTGCCTGACATCCCTACCTATTAACCCGGGAAATACCGTGTGCGATGAAGGCAGCGGACAGGACGCGACGACGTTGCAGATAGCTCGACTGAGCTGCTTCTGGGTTAACGCCGTACACGTCCTGAGGACCGGGTGCGGGGATGCCGTTTCGCTGAATCATGCTGTTAGCGACTGCGATGAACGCGGCGGACGGGAGGCCACGGTGTCGGAGCTAGCTCGGCTGAGCTGCTCCGGGAGGGCGCCGGGCAAGTTACGCCGTTTCGCGTATAGGAATAGTGTGTGCGATGAATGCGGCGGATGGGACGCGACGTGCCGGAGCTAGCTCGGCTGAGCTGCTCCGGGGCAAGCACATCCTGAGAACCGACTGTTTCGCAGTATCGGATTTACGGGGGAAATAGGTATAGGACGGTGGTGTGTAGTGCATGGAGGAGATATAATTATGTAAATAGTCTGAAGGCAAGGCACATGCGGGAAGGAAATGTACATATTATTATAGTTTTGTAACATTTTATTGTAATATTTTATTTTGTAATGTTTTGTTTTGTATTATGCTTTTCAATTGTTATGTTATACCGTATTTATTTTGTTAAGCTCTTATTTGTATTTATTGTTTGTGTAATTTTTGAAAGAAAGTTTGTTATTAATTTAGTGTGGAGGTGTAGTGTATGCATGGTAACGGTTGTTACACTAGCAACCGTCATTCCGGCAATAAACTGAAAATTAGCTGCATGTGTATTAATTCGGCAGTAATTCCTTCGGATTTCTCAGTAAGTACCTATTTACATACCTACAATGATATAATATGTTTACGTAAATCATTGGAAAATAATATACCTACCAAATTTAATGTTAAATATGTGCTTACTAGTAGAGGTGAAATAAATAATAATAATAATAAAAAATGGAAAAAACTGTTTAAAAAAAAAATCAACAAAAACTTGGAATAATAATACTAAAATCACAAAAGAATACACGGCATTAACCTCAAATCAACAGAATACTTGTCAAATACAAACAAACCTTTCTTTTATATAAAAAATACACTACGCGCGCAAAAAATCTTCAGCGTTTTTTACTCGTAGCAAACTAATTGCATATAAAATACGACCATTTTAAAACCACAAGCATGTTTCAAAAAAACTGTTAAACGGTAGCTGTTTGAAAAACTCCTCTTGACTCTTAACGCCACCTGCCGACAATAACTAGACTTAAGTAAACAGTACAAAAACTTGACAAATAGCATACGTCGATAATGACACACAACACCGTGTGAAAGAAACATGTATGGAACAAGAACTGTCATAATATAAATAAATATAATAGTAGGTGACCTGGCAAACTTCGTTGCGTTTTTTGAAATTTTTTGTTAAAGGGTTGGTAGAAAGGTGAAAATTGGTTATTTTTTTCAATGCTAAATCGTAAAAAAAAAACTAAAATGGACCATTGGAATGAAACAACTATTAACGGATTTAACTCGCGTATTTTTATTTTATTTTATTTGCTAACGTTTCGGATTCTTTACACAAATAACACACACACTTTAGCGTTAGACTATTGTCAGCTCAGTCGTGCTACGATTATGAAAACTGTGAAGAATCCGAAACGTTAGCAAATAAAATAAAATAAAAATACGCGAGTTAAATCCGTTAATAGTTGTTTCATTCCAATGTGTAATAACCGCGAAGGCATCAGAAATTATTATGAGATGGACCAGATTACCCCTAAAATTTAGGGGTTTGAAAAATAGATGTTGGCCGAATGCAACAAAAATTGCTTCAGCCGCTTCAGAAAACTTTGTTAAAAAGCAAAAAACACCGCGAAGGGAGAATTTAATTCCACTATGATTTTAGGCTTTATAGTACTTAAATTAATATAATCTATACTAATATTATAAAGCTGAAGAGTTTGTTTGTTTGTTTGTTTGAACGCGCTAATCTCAGGAACTACTGGTTCGAATTCAAAAATTCTTTTTTTGTTGGATAGACCATTTACCGAGGAAGGCTTTAGGAAGGCTTTATAACATCACGCTGCGACCAATAAGAGCGAAGAAACAGTCGAAAATGTTTAAAAAACGGGGAAAATATGAAGCCTTAATTATGAAGAAGTGACAGAAGACTTTGACAGATCTTTGACGAAACAATCGGACGAGCAGGCCGACGTCTGCCGGGGCCGCTAGTAATATATAATGTTATAAACAGATTACAAATTCTACGTAAATAGGGCCTATAAGTTTTTAAGATAGTAAAAACAATTGTCCAAACGCGCCTTTATTACGTGTAACCTTTTAAGGATGATTACAACTACAAATAAATTATACCAACAATAAATTAACTTAAAACAAAAACATGAATAATAAAACAATACAATCGTTGACAAAATCACAAACAAGGATCCGTTTTTTTACTGAAGTATCTCTCCCGTGACAGAAACGAAAAAACTTAAAAAGGTAAAAAAACATGTCTTCTGTCAAGTTACACTAACTTATGGATATTGAGTTATGCGGTAACAGATTGACTATTCTAAAGTAAAGTCAGCAAAAAAAGACAATATTTTTTTATAATAATTGTAACTACCTGATTAAATAAGGAAGTCGGTATAATATAAATCTCGTTACTAGCAGCACATTTTCCCATGAATACGAGAACTGTATAGTTTTCGAAACGTCAGCTAATAAAATAAAATACGCGAGTTAAGTCCATTTATAGTTGTTTCATTCCAATTAACGATTTAACGCGTATTTTATTTTGTTTGTCGACAGGTACCTAATCATTGACAACTAGCACACTTATCTATATATATAAAAATCAATTGCTGTTCGTTAGTCTCGCTAAAACTCGAGAACGGCTGAACCGATTTGGCTGATTTTAGTTTTAAAATGTTTGTAGAACTCCAGGGAAGGTTTAAAAGGTGAGAAAACTTGGAAAAAAAAAGAAAAAAAACTGTGTACGCGGTACGAAGTTCGCTGGGTCAGCTAGTCATTGATATAAAATACAGAATATCCAGATATTTTTGTACTTAACTGTTTTTCCGACGGTATTTTAAAAAACGGCTGTAACCATGTGCCCAGGCGCATCTGCTGTATCGCCCCTGCGCCATTCACACCGCCCGCCCATATGACGGCCTGCGCAGGAGTAACATTCCGAAAACAATCAAAACCTTCCTATAACAAAAAAAAATAGGTGTTGTATAATACTGGCTAGTTTTATCATACATATTATTTATATTTATTAAATCTATATCGCACACCTAGAGTACTTAACACAACTCATAATAATACAAAAAATTGTTTTTGCCACTATCGGAATCTGCACCAAAAACTACATTAGGTATATCCAAAGACACCCGTCTGCAAAAGTCTGTTGATAAAATTAAGCATTTGTGGCGATACGTAGTGGGCTGGTAAGTGACATATACCTAGCTCCTATACAAACATGCATTTATCTAGGTACGTAAAATCTATGTAAAACAACCTTTGGCATAAAATCCAAGTTAACCACACTTCACTATGCCACTCCATCCCATTCGGATGTCTGTCTGTCTGTATGTAGCATGTTTCTGGTTAAGTTTAGAAATGTTCAACATTTGTAAGGAGTGAGAGAATTCTCACGAGTAAGTGTCGTTAGTTTGATGTCAATACTTCATTCCTTTAAATTCTTAAGTAGTATTTTTTAAGTTTTTTAATTGATGAGATTAGAATTGATGTTTTAGACTATCTTCCTAAGTTACATAATAATACATGTACCTATAATGTTTAGCTAACACCACTTAAATATTTTATGTTAATTAGTTAAAATACCGCTTCAGTAAATTTTATCTAAATAAAAATAAATCACCAAAATTTGCTTAACTTCCGATCGACTATACCTTTTCTTTTTTTTGTATTAGGTAGTTATAGTCTGGACAAGTTTTGTATCTTTATAAGGAAATAGGGAATTTTTCAAAAAATTCGAAAATATTTACATAAAAAAGTATGACGGTACGAAGTTTGCCGTGCCGGTCAGTAGGTACCTGAATAAATGAAATATTTCACTTATATTTTTTTAATAAAATAAACTTCAGTTTTAAATAGAAAAGTAGGTTAGCAAAACAAGTTATTTCATAAACGTAAAACAAAATGTTCAGAAACAAAAATAGAGAACTTTTAATCCGTTCGTCAGTAACTGGCGGACTTTGACGTAGTATTTATATAAAAACAGCAATGATTAACAAGTAAACAGACGGAGCGAGTTAATTGCTAGCTTTTTGCTTCTCTAATTATTGTGTATTTTATACTTCAAGCGTAGTGTGAAAGCGATAATATTAAAAGCTACAAAAAACGATCTAATTTTTAACCAATCAAATCACACCATTTATTATACTTAAATAGACCTTAAACAAGTATTGGATTGATACAACTATAAACGGATTTAGCACATTTTATTTCATTAGCTGACGTTTCGGAGCCTTTACAGATTCCATAATCGTTAATCGTAGCACGACTCAGCTGACAATAGTTTAACGCTAAAGCTATTGTCAGCTCAGTCGTGCTACGATTATGGGAACTGTATAGAGTCCCAAACGTCGGCAAATAAAATAGAAATACGAAAGTTAAATCAGTTAATAGTTGTTTCATTCCAATGTGTAATAACCGCGAAGGCATCAGAAATTATTAACGTAAATAGTTATGTAACAATTTTCGGCAAAATGATTTAAAAAAATATGGTTAGGTACTCGTACGTGATTTAAAATGTAATCAACGAAATAAGTAACTGACAGATTTGTAGTGTCAAAAAAGGAATGACCTAGATTCATAGCTTAGTATCGCTTTAATACAACAAAACAAGCATACTTACTGAAGTATTTAAGCAAGTTTACTTTTAGGGCAGTATTACATTCTTAAGGTGATTATTTTAATTTCACGACATTGCGGAAAATGGTAAACAATTAATAACATGTCGCCTTGAAATCGATTATTATGACATATAAAAAAATATGCAAATGAATGTAGTTATATTAAATACTTCCACGTATTTTAATTGTAATTATACCTACTCTTGTATTTAAAGTTATAATAATTTTCAACTTCTTAAAGAAGGAACCAATAACGAATTTAGCTTAAACTTTTATGACACCATTTTTTTTTCCTATAGGTACCTTTTTCATAATTTTGGCAAAATTTTATATTAATTTATGGTAAATAAACAAAACAGAAAAGGTGCTTAAACCTATTGGTACCTACGAATAATAATATTACAGTCATTTAATAGATTAAGACCAACCTGATTAAAAAAATAACCATGTACCTACCTATTAAAAAAACATTCATATTATAAGTGTGTTAATCGTTTTCAGAAGAAACGAAAACAAAGTAGATCAAAATACAATTATTTTTTTTCCAATACTATAACCCAAAACAACTACTGACAATAAAAAACATATAGGTTATGCGTCACGGCGTTCCACGTTTCCCATCAGCACCTTACAGTCTAATTTTATTTAACAAACTAGTTCGGAATGAAGTGAGGCATTTAAAACAATGTAGCGTGGTTGGAAATTGTAAATAATGCGAGGCGACGGCTCGCGGCGCCATATTGTTGTTTGAACTAAACATTTTCGCTTCGGCGGCTTGTTAACACGTGGTTGGAGACAGGGTTGCCATAATTAAAAAATCATGGGGCTGCCACAATTATAAAATACTAGCTTCTGCTCGCGACTTCGTCCTCGTGGAACTCCTCCTTTTTTGCAGTCGGTTAAAAAGTAGCCTATGTCCTTTCTCAGGCTCCAGACTTTTTTTGTACCAAATTTCATTTAAATCGGTGCAGTAGTTTTAGCGTGAAAGCGTGACAGACGGACAGAGTTACTTTCGCATTTATAATATTAGTAAAAATAATAATTTCTGATGCCTTCGCGGTTATTAGGCATTGGAATGAAGTATGAACGGATTTAACTCGCGTGTTTTTATTTTGTTTGCTTGTTTCGGATTCTTTACAGTTTCCATAATCGTAGCACGACTGACTGACTTTAGCGTTAGAATATTGTCAGTTCAGTCGTGCCGAAACGTTAGCCAATAAAATAAAATACGAGAGTTAAATCCGTTCACAGTTGTTTCATTCCAATATATGTAATAACTGCAAAGGCATCAGTAATTATTATATTGTATTGTTGCCAAGTAATGACTACATATTATTCAGACATATTGAATATAAATAAGTACCTACCTACCTAATAAGTAGGTAGGTACTTACCAACATATAAAAAATAACCCTCATATCAAATAATAGATAACAAATGATGTCCTGCTTACGATTTGATAGGAGCTATTGAAATATATATTACTGTTATATTGAGCTGATTGACTAGTTCCGGATCAACCAATTATTATGTAATAATGTCAAAAAATGTATTACCTATAACTGTGAAATCAAAAATAAATATATTATTATAATAAAGTGTAGTGATGAGGTTGGCATTTTTTTTAATTGTTTTTTTTTTCATTAAATTTAAATCGTAAATAAAATACCTAGGTATTTTATTTCATTTGGTCACTTTCCGAAAATTTTACAGTTCCCATATTCGTAGCACGACTGAGCATTTTTAGTAAGTAGGTTTATTATTCCATACGGTATGCAACAAAATAAAAAAAAAACTTAGTTACTTAATTAAAACGCCATTTTTAAGTAGTGACAACCCTAGCAAATATTAAAAAAAAACATAGTGAAACAGGTTCTGCGTTTCGGTGGCATAAAGGAATTTGATATACGATCGGGTTAGACGGGCGAGGTGGCGGGTTCGAATCCGGACGGTAGCGGCTGTATAGCTCAAATAGGTAATAAAATACCACAAAACAATTCAGGTCCAGGTAAAGTATTATATATACTTTATTGTACTAAACTTAACAGCTGTACCTAAGTGTACTATACTAAAAACATGCTTAAAGCCTTAAGATTTTTTTTTTGCAACCAACCTTAAAGTCATACTGTAGACATTTGGAATGAAACAATTTCAACGAATTTAACTCGCGAAGTTTATTTTACTTTTGCTGACGTTAAGTGATTTTACATTATGCAAATATTATAAATTACTTCAGCGTTAGACTATGTATTGTCAGATCAGCTGTGTTACGAATAAGTATGGGACTGTAAAGTTTTCGAAATGTCAGCAAATAAAATAAAATTCGCGAGTTGAGAGTTTGCTATAAGTACTTACTTACTTCTGTAGGTAAGTTTTAGGAATTTTATGTAAAACCGCGGGCTAGGTATAAAATAAATTTCGTAACTAAGCATTCACACGTATAATAAAATACATTTTTAAATACCACCCTAAAATCTCACACGTTTTTATTTAAAAAAAATTCGTCGATTTCTACTTTATTGACAGGCGTGTCTACAACGTGCGTATTTAATTTCATTTCTTGAGGAAATTTAAATAATAAAGTGTGGTAAAGGATATGATGCTTAAACTTGTATTTTTATTATTATTTTTATTTCGCTGATAACACTTTTTGATTCGCGAAATGAGAATATGGTGAGGGCAAATAATTCAAAATTGTAGGGTGGCCAGGATTTCCACATTTACTCGTACAGTGTTTATTAAAAAGACTTGTTTAACTCCTGCAAAAGTATAGATGAGAATAAACACAGATAAAAGTAAGGTAATCATTTCTAATGCCTTCGCGGTTATTACACACTAGCTGTGCCCGCGACTTCGTCCGCGTGGAATAGTTATTTTCCCCGTTTTTTACACATTTTCCACTGTTTCTTCGCTCCTATTGGTCGCAGCGTGATGTTATATAGCCTAAAGCCTTCCTCGATAAATGGTCTATCCAACAATAAAATATCTTTTCAATTCGAACCAGTAGTTCCTGAGATTAGCGCGTTCAAACAAACAATCTCTTCAGCTTTATAATATTAGTATAGATTGGAATGAAACAACTATACGGATTTAACTCGCGTATTTTATTGTATTTGTTGACCTTTCGGATCCTTTGCAGTTTCCATAATCGTAGCACGACTGAGCTGACAATTTAACGCTAAAGTCAGCTTGTCAACTCAGTCGTATTTCATTCCGAAATATGTATAGCTACATAGTCACCCTGATCGTTCTCGAATGTCTTCCGATCTGATACCGCGCCGAAACCCGCATATTTCATACAAAAATGCCGAAAACCCGAACCAGTGATTACCGAAACCAAAGATTTTATCTAATACACTGTTTATTTACCAAAAAACCTTACTTTTCGCGGTACATTTTTTTAATAATTTATTGCTTACCAACTTTTACCTGTGGGTCTGTTTGCGCGGATTTTTTCAGTTCGAATACAATCGAGTCATGAATCTAAGATTTCTGCGCATGAGTTTATGTAGGTCGGTTTTTAAAGTAACTTACACAAAGGGACCCTATAACTGGGACTCTGCTGTCTGTCCGTCCGTCTGTCACCAAACTGTATATATTAAACCGTGATAGTTAGCCAGTTGAGATTTTTACAGATTCAGTTGTGGCAACAAAATATACCTACTAAAAAAAAACAATTAGGGTGAGCGCACCTCGGAGTGCTCCCCTTTCATCCGGTGGAGCAGTAACGGCCCCAGAGCCAACTGTAAAAGATCACTCAGAAAAAAAAAAAAAAAAATAAGATGGCTCACATACAACAATCGTGATTTGTTTTCCCTTTAAGTATCTATATAGATAATAGTACGGAACTCTTCTTGCTGGAGTCCAACTCGCACTTGGCCGGTTTTTAGTGTCACAAAACTCTACTTTACCCTACTTTAAAATACAATAATAGAAAGTTCGCTTTACATCTAAGTCCGTAAAGTAGAAGTTATATTCAGCCATAGATAACACTAGTCTACAGTGCTTTTTGTTGGTCTAGATATGAAACTGATTTTGGGTTTATTTATGTCGACAATTCATGAAATATCAATGACTTTACTTTTTTTTAATTTTTAACAAGCCGATTATTTTTCAAAGTAGGTACAAGATAATCTTATATTATATAAAATTCTCGTGTCGCAATGTTCGTTCCCGTACTCCTCCGAAACGGCTTGACCGATTCTCATGAAATTTTGTGAGCATATTGAGTAGGTCTGATAATCGGCCAACATCTATTTTTCATACCCCTTAGTGATAAAGGTTGTCCACCCTTAACATTTTCTTTAATTTTTTTGCCGGGCGGGACGAAGTCTGCCGGGTCCGCTAGTAGGTAATAATAATATGTAAAAATCATGAAAATACGAGCGCATTTAGAACTTTCATTAATATAATATACAGGACAACAAGAAAAGGTTTTTTACATAGCTGTTTAATTACTTTGGTTAGAACTTTACAAGAACAAAAGGTCATTAAATACAGTACTTTCTCAAACCATTTCGTTTACTGGCCCAGTGATTACGAGAAGGCGTAACACGGCTCCAAAACGACTGGACCGATTTGAAAAATTCTTTAACTGTTGGAAAGTTACACTATTCCCAAGTGACATAGGCTATAGCATAGGTATTTTGAAAAAAAAAATAGGGATTCGTACATAGCCGAGGCAAACCGCTAGTTTAATATAAAATTGAGGGTAAAAAACTCGTTGTACAGTAAGCTTTCTTAAAATACTTGCAATATTTTGCATAAATTGTTGAGTACGAAGTGACACTAATTACGGATTTAATTCCTTGATCTCTATCGGCTGACGGGAATGTGTTGGAAATTTGAATTTTTCTGCCATAATACGGGACCACGAGATTTAAGCAAAATAATAATTACAAATAAAAATGTACGTTACTTTTTTTTGGTGCTTGCGACGGTTAATACTATTTTTTATAGGGAAGAAACAGTTATAACGGATTTAGTTGGCGTACCTATTTTATTTTATTTAGTGACTACAGTTCCCATATTCGTAGCACGACTGAGCTAACGATACTCTAGTCTATTTTTTTTAGAATAAAACATAAATATTTCACACTACACGGTACTAGTTAAATTTTACAATTTCTAAAATAAGGTAGTTTGCATAATGAATATACTGTCGTCACGAATTTAGGAACTGTGAAGTTTTCGAAACATTACCAAATATCATGAAATACCTGAAAGCAAGCTAAATCCGTTATAATTAATAATTTCTGATGCCTTCGCGGTTATTACACATTGGAATGAAACAACTATTAGCGGATTTAACTCGCGTATTTTTATTTTATTTTATTTGGACGTTTCGGATTCTTTACAGTTTCCATAATCGTAGCACGACTGAGCTGACAATAGTCTAAACTCTAACGCTAAAGTGAAGTGCTAAAGTGAATAAAATAAAATAAAAATACGCGAGTTAAATCCGTTAATAGTTGTTTCATTCCAATCCGTTATAATTGTTTCTTTCCACTGTAGGTAGGTATAGGTAATAACAGCCAAGGCATCAAAAAATACTATTTTTTTAATCAGCGTTTTTTTTTTATCTTTTTAAATCATCTTCATGCTCCATTCTGTCTTTTTTTTAAATCATAAATTACTGATTGTCACACTGCATATGGCCCTAACTTGAGACAAATTTATTTAAAGATATTATTATGAAATCCTTTATCACCTGCGTAAGTTAATAATGCGATGTCAATAACTTTTTAACAACAATTGAATTCGACCGCTACATTTTTTTTTGATGTGACAAGATGGAGGACACCTTTTGGAAGATTAGTAGAAAAAAAAAGTGTGACTCGAATTTTAATTTGAGGGTTCCTTACATTTTTATTATGTGGACCTTTTTTTATTTGTGTCGATGTAGAAATATTTAATGAAATTCCTTGTGCCTATTAAAATGAAAACAATAAATTGTATAATAATTTCTGATGCCTTCGCGGCTATTGGAATGAAACAACTATTACCGGATTTATAAATTGTATGATTTTTTCAGCTTAATAGTAGGTACCCTATATAAAATGTTATATTTAAGGTAAGTAGGTAAGTATAGGTAATGTAAGAGAAAAACAAATTATGAAACTAATATCTTGACCAGATTATAAATGGAATGAAACAAGGCAGTATAACGGATTTAACTAGCATATTTTATTTTATTTGCTTACGTTTCGAAAACTACAGGTTCCATATTCGTAGCATGATTGAACTGAAGATAGTTTAACGCTAAACACTACTAATGCTACAATTTATATTATTGTGGGAACTGTAAAGTTTTAGAAACGTCAGCAAATATGAAAAGGCCTTAGGCCTTTACTGCAAAATCGGACGGATGGCGAGCCTCCCGAGAGGAGGCTTTCAAGTAAAAGAAGGCATCAGAAATTATTCAAAACTATAATTCCAAATTCTTCTATCGGATCCCCAAAACACAATCCTAAGGACACTTCATTTAATGTCAATTATTATCTTACACTCGACTTTATTTTTTTTTACCTACTTGTACCACAAAGCGTGTTTGAGCAACATCTGCTCGTATTCACAATAGAATCACCAAAAACTTCTTGAGGCGTTAAATTTTATCCAAAACGGTCGCTCTTTCAAAGACACCTTCGATTGTTATTTTTACAAACTTTCATTTTTCTATCAAGAAACCCACACGGATTCCTTATCACAAATAAAATAAAGATGTAATTCGCTCGCTGTTTTGTTTCAAAAGTGTACTTCTAAATTTGTTCCGGATGCAGTTTCTATGAATGATTTTTTTTTTCAAAAAAAATTTGCGGAATCTGGACTAACTTTGAGAAATGCGATACTCTTTTACATTTTCACTGTTATTCTCTGTTAATTAATATTAGCATTTAAACACCTAATATTAAGGTTTATTTTGAAATTGGCAAAGTTTTAAAAATTTAAAGGTAGTATAGGGTTGCCAACTTCTATTAGAAGAAATAAAGTATATCTGGTGTCAAAGGAGGTAAATAAAGAGTACAGACTTATAAAAAAGAGTATTTTTTATTTTATTAATTTTATTGCTTTAAAACGCATTTTTTTGTACTTATTGCGGTTTCTAATAGTTTTTCCTGTTTTTAAAGCAATTATATGTATCCTAAATCTAAGAAATAAATCAAGAGCTCATTTTTTATTAAATATAATGATGTTCTGTTCTGATAAAGGATTTTCATAATATTGCACGACTGGCATTAGTATTATAGTAAAAATTGAGCAGAAAAGAGTATTTTAGCATACTCTATTAGCGTTCTAGATTATAGAGTACACCTACATGATATAGAGTACAATACTCTATTTTAGAGTACGGTTGGCAACCCTAAGGTAGTATTACATTACCTTTGCGGTTATAAGGATTTAGGTACTAATTGCTTTGATATTGGATATTTGTATTGGTCCAATTATTTATATCTACGGAACCTGTAATTTGATATTATTATTTGTAATTGCGGGTACTTCGTTATCATTATGTAATGATTGTTATATAAAATTACTTCCTGCTATTTTAGAGCCGTTAAAAAATGTCCAGTTATTTGCAACTTGTCCAACAGAGGTACCTATATTGTTTAAAGTCCTAGTTAACTAATATTATCCAATAGATTCTGCACAATGGCTTCTTTTATAACGTAGGGGTGCACTAAGAAAGGATTTTTTTTTAATTTACACCCTAAAATGGGTAAAACGGGGATGCTTAACGTGCGTAAGCGAAGTCGCGGGCAGAAGCTATAATTAATACAGAAAACATTGCCAGTACAATACAGCAAAGTTAGGTAAACGCAGAAAAACTTGAACAAATTTTAATGATAAGTAACAGTTCTAATTGACATACAAATTGACTGATTTATTTTAGTAAACAATATAAATAAAATGGCCACACTAAATCTGTTCCGACCACACACAAGGCGATAAATTAACATAAAAACGACGGAATTCTTTTAAATATAGATAAAATTTGATGGCAGGCATTAGGCCACAGCTTATTAATGGGAAAAAACGATAGGTTTTAAACGATCGACTTATTTAGAAAAATGGTTAAATAAGTTTGTGATTTCTTTTATTTTTTATTTCTGGTAAATCCTGATTATATCACACGGATATAAATATATGTTACAACACACTACCAACTAGGTACCTAATTTAATTTCATATTAAACATTACCTAAAGGTTACAGGTAGACCAAATTACTTTCATGCCGAACCAGTATTTATTTATACGTTTATAATAAATATATGTTTATTTATAGATAATATAAGGCTTACTATCACAATTTAAACCTAAACACTTTAAAAACACCTAGGTACTTTAGAGGATCCAGTCAGTACTTTAATCTAGTTTCTTACAACATAGATATCTCTTAAAATAGACATAAAATTAAATATATTAGGTACATACTTTTAAAATATAGGTATGTGTAGGTTACCTAAATTTTTGTAAACTTTGTTAAAGTTAGATTAATTAGATAAAAAATAAAATATGCCTATTGTGGCGGCTCTGTCAGCAGATTGCCACAGTCACGTAGATCACGTAACATAGATAGATCGAGCAGCGATTTGCGCTGTCTCGATATAGTATATAAGTGTTGTGTTTTGTTAAATAAATATATTATAGTAGCAGCAGTCAATACTCTTGGTGTTATTACGTCGTCCCATCATCTCACCATGTCCCCGGAATCCGGGGACATAACTTTTTCGATCCTGCCCGGCAAAGTGGTGACCCCGACAGAACACGCAAACATCAACGAAGTGAGTCTCTTTCAAGAATCGTGGAGCAGAGCAGCAAATGGTTTCAACAGCTTGCGACCAAACATGAGACAGCAAGATGCCTAATACTGTGAGTTTAGAATGAACCTCTATCATATTCCGGTTTTCTGGATTTAGATGGTTCATTCACAATACCTACCGACCCCCGCCCGATCATGGATTCAAGATTTAAAATACTTCGGAAATACGAGTTATCAGAAGCCTCAAGAATTTCGTCAGTCCGAGAGACGCACATACTGCGTTTTCACCTCGCGACACAAATTTATGAAGAAATGCAAGCAGGCATATTTTGTACAATAAAGTGAATTGCCGAGGCAGCTATACGCCGAACGGTCGACATTTTACATTACCTACTCAGCAAGTTCAAGGACAAGAAACTGCGCCAAGCGCGCAAACTATTCGCTGCGTAAGGATTTCGCGCAGCGAATTATTGTATGGAGAATGCCAATGGGATATTGGTTATGAAGTCCCGGAGCTGACAACGCCCGCGACTCGCACGGCACTGGAGTGAAATTGACTGCCAAAGTAGTTTCAGCTCAACGCCTTTATTTTTTCTGTCCTTGTTATTTGTTAACTGATGTATTATTGTGTAACTTAATTGTATTTTTCTTTAGTTTTTTTTTTTCTTTTGGGGGGGAGTAATGTGGCGGCTCTGTCAGCAGATTGCCACAGTCACGTAGATCACGTAACATAGATAGATCGAGCAGCGATTTGCGCTGTCTCGATATAGTATATAAGTGTTGTGTTTTGTTAAATAAATATATTATAGTAGCAGCAGTCAATACTCTTGGTGTTATTACGTCGTCCCATCATCTCACCATGTCCCCGGAATCCGGGGACATAACTTTTTCGATCCTGCCCGGCAAACCTATAAAAGGTTTCCTGAGTACGAATAGAAGTGAATTGTCAAAACAAACGACCGTTTTTGATACATAGTGAACAATCTTCCGACCCGTAAGCTCTAATTAAAGCGTGGGCAGACCTATCTGTTAAAAGTACCGTCTTTTCGTGACTCTCTCATTTAAAGGTGTTAACAGACCAATTGTATGGAAAAGTTAGATTTAAGAAATTGCTTTAGATTGGTCAGGTGTGAGGTCGGTGGCGCCATCTTGTGATAAAGTCGTGGACTAGTACACTATCTTATAAGTATGATAGAATACTTAACCATAATAAACCATGAATTATACTTATTGGAATTTTCGTCTTTATAGTAGGTAAGAAACTAAAATGAAAGTCACTCTTATTGGTGTAGTTTTTATTAAGTAGGTACCTAATCTTCTTCTTAGATAATAATTTCTGATGCCTTCGGGGTTATCATACATTGGAATGAAACAACTGTAGACGGAATTAACTCGCGTTTTTTATTTTATTGGCTGACGTTTCGGAGCCTTCACAGATTCCATAATCGTAACACGACTGAGCTGACAATAGTCTTACGCCAATGCTTATGTCTTATTTTCTTCTTAGATTTATTTAAGAGGATTGTGAACCTGTTAATTTTCATACAAAAGGCGATAACGTTTTACACCCAGTAAATATAGTTAGATTTTTATAATTTTTGGATATGTTGTAGATATAATGAGAAACTACGTCTGTACGTTTTGATTTTTAAGAAATATTGCTTACGCTAAAATTTATTAGCATCTAAAAATCTATATATAGATCTAAAAATCTATATTTAGATCTAGCGTAAGCAATATTTCTTAAAAATCAAAACGTACAGACGTAGTTTCTCATTATATCTACAACAATCGGACGGGCAGGACGACGTCTGCCGGGGCCGCTAGTGAATTATACTTATTGGGATATTTGATACTATGTAAAACGTTATCGCCTTTTGTATGAAAATTAACAGGTTCACAATCCTCTTAACTCTTCTTAGGATATCTTAGGACCCGATGTCTAGGCCTTATTCTAAAGGTAGTAAAGTTCTTAATCGCCAAAAATCTTATCGTACCGGTTGCCTAGCAACGCGTGAAATATTGTGAAATTAACCAAATCACCGATACAGGTATCATTAAAACGAAGTATAACTTTTTACATTAAAAGTTCCGCGGTGGAAAACATCGATACAACTTTTCGCTAACTCGTTTGGAATATAAATCGGCTAATAAATGAATAAGATAACGCAACCCGTCCCTTATAAAATAAATTAAATTTTCTGTCCTCCGGCCAGAAAGCGCCAACTTTGTGGCCGCTGCGCTAAGTGAAATTTCCGCTTTCTGCCTTCGTCGAACAGAAAAATAGTATACTGACCTCGGCCAGTAAAATAAAAAAGCCTAAGATCACATTTTTGTCAACCTCGGCTTCGCCTCGGACGACAATTACATGTGATCTGAGACATTTTTTATTTTACTGGCCTTGGTGCGTAATGTACTAATAAACAAAAATAAAAAGCCTTAAATGAATTATTGATACAATATATACATACAAATTTACTTCACTTAACGTACTATAATAACTTAACTAAACCTACTCATCTCTGGCTTTAGCAATATTAAGAACTATATGTTTTTGGAGTGTATTCCCCCTTTTTGCGTACCAAGTCATACAGTATAAACCAATTTGGTCTATCCAGGATTGGCCTAGATTTAAAGAAAACACGCCGCCCCTGAGATAAACCTGTTAGGCACTTTCAACATAATATTATCTAGATTGCACCCATTTTTATTTTAACCTAGGTGTGATTACTGCATTGTGTAGCGATTACAATTCTAACTAAGGTTAATGGAAAATAAATAAAAAAAAAAGTTACAGAAAATGTAACTGATAGTTGTCAGTTACGAATATGGGAGCCGTTAAGTTTTCAAAAGCAAATAAAATAGGCGAGTTAAATCCGATATACCTAAGTACGTACTTAATTATTTCACTGCAATCTATAATAATATTATAAAGAGGAAAGGTTTGATTGTTTGTCTGTTTGGATTGAATAGGCTTCAAAACAACTGGTCCGATTTTAAAAAATCTTTCACTGTTGGAAAGCACTACACTACACTATTCCCGAGTGAAGGCTATAAAAACAAAGGGATCCGGGCGAAGCCGGGTAGGGCCGCTAGTGTGTAATAACCGGGAAGGCATTAGAACATAAAAAAAGGGTTTTTTTTTAAATTACCCTTTGATGAATTATCTCGTCCCATTTTACTAATTTACCTATTGTTTTGACTATGTTCCGTTCACACTGTTCTTTTCATATTTTGTTACTTTATAGGGTTCCGTACTTTTTATAAAAAGTACTAGCGGCCCGCCCCGACTTCGCCCGGATCCCTTTGTTATAGCCTATGTCACTCGGGAATAGTGTAGCTTTCCAACAGTGAAATAGGAGTTTAGGAGCCTATTCAATCCAAACAAACAAACAAATAATATTAGTATAGATTAACTACCTAGTAGTAATTTATTTCGGATAATACGCCGAGCTAGTACTTGCCTATTTATTATAAACTTTGAAAACCAATTTATTTATGTTAACGAACAAATTTTCTCCTTCATACCCGAATACCTTTCAAAGTCAGGTCTAATCCGAGGAATCAATGTACCTTTTGGGTAATTTTGGGGTAAATACAAAATCTTAATTACCTACCCCACGTCAGAGGTGAAGTGGGTAAAATTGTAACTACGAGTTCTCTATTGAAACTCGATTGTAACTCACTTGGAAAATTTGAAATCGATTGTTAGAATTACTTAGATATATATACCTATAGATAATGTGACGTCACGAGCTCCCCACTCCCGAACTTTAGTAGGTACTTATCTTTGTTATTATGTTTTGTTTAGAAAAGAAAAAATACGCGTCCAATATTTTTTAGGACTCTACTTGATGGACAAAGAAAAAAACAAATGCCTATCTGTAATATAATTCCGAGTTATATTAGCTTTTTTAAACATTTATCAATCGATATATCCCCCCCCCCCCCTTTCTCTCTCTCTCTCTGTTTGTGTAGTTCGTGCGTGTATATATATATATATATATATGTGTGTGTGTGTGTGTGTGTGTGTGTGTGTGTGTGTGTGTGTGTGTGTGTGTGTGTGTGTGTGTGTGTGTGTGTGTGAGTGTTATCTGGGGGTACGGTAGTGACCCGCCAATAACAGCAATAAGGCTCTACATGCCTTTTCTCAAAGTGATTTGTAATATTTTCAATTAATGTTGCTACAAACACGCTTTACGTTACAGGACGGGAAAACCGTAGCACTGGCTACGAGCGTTAGGCCTCGTAGACGGTGTTAAATATTTATATATTATAATAATATACTACTTTTGTAAATAGGAAAGATATAATATAATGCGGTTTGTGTGTGTGTGTGTGTGTGTGTGTGTGTGTGTGTCTCAAAAACTACTGTGCCGATTTCGAAAGTTCTTTCATACTGATATTTTTACATGATAAATATTTAAAAAAAAACAGGAATGCGTGCGATGACGGGACAGGAAAATACTTTATAAAAAAACGTAACTTAACAATTTCCGATACTTTCGCGGTTGTAAGACATTGGAATAAAACAAATTTAACTCCCGTATTTATTGAGTGACATTTCGAAAACTTTACGGTTCCCATATTCGTAGCACGACTAGAGCTGACGATAGTCTAACGCTAATGACTTTTATTTAAATTTTTGTCGAGAACGCGTAGTAGCGCGCAGTAATCAGCCGGTCACATATTTGGCGGTCGTTCAGGGGGAAAGCAGATACCGGCGTCATGGCGACGGTATTATAAAATCTTACCCGGAATACTTTTTTACCCCCTCAACAAATACTTGATAAATCTCTACTTATATATGTATATGTTAAGCAGATTTTCCGACTTTGCTTTTGTGAAACGTTTTTCTCGTCGTTGAGATAATAGCAATTAAATGTTTGATGTCGTTATGTTTTTTGTCAAATACCTAGGCTATTTATATTTACAAAATCTGCCGCAATCGTGACTTAAAAAAATTCCAATTTATTTCCGGAATATATTATACTAGCTTCTGCCCGCAACTTCGTCCGCGTGGAACTCCTCCTTTTTGCAGTCGGTTAAAAAGCAGCCTATGTCCATTCTCAGGCTCCAGACTTTCTTTGTACCAAATTTCATTTAAATCGGTCCAGTAGTTTTAGCGTGAAAGCGTAACAGAAAGACAGACAGAGTTACTTTCGCATTTATAATATTAGTAGGGATTAGGTAATTAGTAAAATATCTATTAGTAATAAAAATTATTAATACCATGACAACGTAAAGCTCAAATATTGTTATAAAAAGTTCGTTTCGATAAGAATTGCAACCCCACAAAAAAAAAATGCGTCCTTTGACAAATGCAACCCCAAATGTAACTATTCAATTAAGTAAATAAAAAACCGAGCTTCAAGCACCAGCTTTCAAATAAAAAAAAAAACAAAATTACCCAGTCAAAAGGTAACAAACATAAAAATCTCCTTTTTTCAGATCGGTTAAAATCTTAATCAAAATATATGGGAAATCTTAACCAGGTTTATCTTATAAAGACGCCATCTCGTAGTTAACACATAACCCAATATCCCGGATGCAGTCGGTTACCGTGAATAAAGCCGTAACAACCAAAATCAATATTCACGATGGGCGGGGGTTGACATCTGGTGTGTTCCACTTGCCACTCTTATTATCACCCCTTAAAACTTGGAGAATAATGCCTTATAGGAAACTAGCTTCTGCCCGCGACTTCGTCCGCGTGGAACTCCTCCTTTTTTGCAGTCGGTTAAAAAGTAGCCTATGTCCTTTCTCAGGCTCCAGACTTTCTTTGTGCCAAATTTCATTTAAATCGGTCCAGTAGGTGTTTTAGCGTGAAAGCGTAACAGACAGACAGACAGACAGACAGAGTTACTTTCGCATTTATAATATTAGTAAGGATAGTAAGGATACCTAACGAATGATATAATACTATTTGCTGATAATATAGAACCGAATAAAATGACTATGAAAAAGATATAAATATTTATTAATAGCTTAATCTTACTCTACGGATCTTCATAAACAGTTTAAGCAACCTTTTTTTTTAATAGGTTAGAACTTTATTGTACCAAAAATATTCGCGTAAATGCCTGTTATACACGAACTGAAAATTTGTATTATTAGATTAATTTCAATTTTATACTTTAGTAAATGGATAACTTGTGTAAAAAAAAAACATTTTGGCAAGATTATAAAAAGTAAAAAAACCTTTATTCAAGTGGAATTTATTTTATTTCAATGGTGTATTTATTTATTTCATTGCATTATTTTGAGAAAAGCACTTTACATGCCTAGCCGTGAAGGGGCTTGCAGGCCTTGTAACAATATCCGGTATACTCGGCCAGCAACCTCCTACTTCCCGGCGCCGGCCGCCGGCAGTAATGTACTATTACAGTTTCTAAATTAAATACTTAAACAGCTCATTATTCTTTCATTCCAATGTAAGTAACGCGATGACATCATAAATTATTAATAATTATTATGACTGTCACTACCAGGGATACGGTTGTGACAGTTTTTGTTTCAGACATTATTTCTTATTATTATTTACAATTAAAATAATATTTAAAATATATTTTCATTTCAAGGAATTAAATAAAAAAACTAATATTATTATTACTAATTTATTTCATTTGTCTAGGTCAAAGTAGAACATATCAAATCACCCGGATGTCGCCGGTGTCACTTACCGGTCTTCATTAAGTTATTACATATATAAACATATTTATATATTATATTAATAAAGATATTATTCTCAGGTAGTATCCTGTTTACGACGTACCTACATCAAAACTATTACTCTGGAGTTCTGGAGAAAGAGGGTATTTGTGTCATACTGCATATGTGGGATTTACACCCTTTTTCGATAAGAGCCTAGAATTAAAGAAGTCATCTGCTAATTAATTCAAAATGTGGTAAATAATTCAATTTTCTTTCTTTTTATCTAAAAATGAATATTAATACGGGATAATAATTTCTGATGCCTTTGCGGTTATGACACATTGGTTGAAACAACACTTGCTAGCTTAATTACGCTACGAATATGGAAACTGCATAGCTTCCAAAGTAAAAAATGCACGATCTAGATCCGTTAACAATAGTTGTTTCATTTAAAAGTATATTTTGATCCCATTCTTAATTAAGTTTTGTGACATTTTCTCACCGAAACCCAAAAAAGCAAAACATTTTTAAAAGGGTGCGCTAAGTAAATACAGTTTAGGTGTTAAAACGGCGCTAACTGACAGACAAACATACGACCACTTACTAATGTCGTGACTGTGACTCGACCGGGAATCGAACCGGTTTCATACATTACGACATTTTAGTATAGCTTAATCACAACGATATTTGTACCAAGTCAAAATTAAAAAAAAATAGAGACCCCAGCGGGACTTGAACCCACATCTACCGATGGACATAATACTAATTATAATAACGAAAAAAATGTTCTAAGTAGTTAAAAATGGGGGTGAAATGTCACGACCGTAGTTACGGGCAAAAGCTTGTCATAAGACCCAAGGGCGCATTAGTTCATTACAATCATTAATTTAAAATATATTATATTACTATATTTATATCACATAGTATGAATACCCTCGTCAAAAGAAACCTAAATAATTTACAAAGTAATTCATATAATGACATAAAGTAAATTGATGCCTCTGACATTGTTAAGCGAGCGAGCTTTTATGACGAAAGCTCGTCTTTGACGATATTTTACTGAATTATGAACATAAAGCCCCATTAAGGTATTCTTAAGAAGTACATTATGTAAAGTAACCTTTGACCTTAAGGGCTTCAGAATGTACAAGTCCCAAGTAAACTTACATTTAACATTCCTGACAGAAAAAGTCCCACCTTAAAGACTTATTTATTGGAATGAAACAACTATAACAGATTGTACTCGCGTAGTTTTATTTTATATCAAACTTTACACTTACCATAATATTATTATTATTATTACCGACCCAGCTAACGATAGTCTAACACTAGCTCAGTCAGCTACAAATACGGGATCTGTAAAATTTTAAATAAAATAAAATACGCGCATTAAATCGGTCGTAGTTTCAGCCTGACACCATCATGTATTGTATTAAACGATATTTTGAAATTCCACCGAGTTATCTATTATATAAAAATAAGTCGGGTTTTCCTTCCTGACGCTATAACTCCAGAACGCACGAACCGATTTGGCTAATTTTGGTCTTGAGTTATTCGTGGAAGTCCAGGGAAGGTTTGAAGAAAATTTAAAAAAACGTCTTGAAAAAGTGTAAAATCAACATCTTCCTATACTCCCATATTGACGGTAAGTGACAGAAGACTTTAACAGATCTTTGACGAAACAATCGGACGGACAGGACGACGTCTGCCGGGGCCGCTAGTTTTGTATAATTATCATTATTGTATAGGGGATTTTTCTACAACAATCCCAATAGGCTTCACAGTTATACTCGTAGATAATTTGCATCTGTGCAGGTACAAATATATTTTATCTGTGGCATTACAGGTATTTAGTATCTGTGGTTAATGTAAGTATTTCGTATTTGTGTCAGTGCAAGTATTTTTCATCTGTGTCAAATATTTTGTACCTATCTGTGTCAGAACAAGTACATATTTATGTATTATCTGTATCAATTCGTGTCACTACCGCGGCTCAAATTCCTCGGCAGTCATAAGCCGGGATCGATATTAAAACGCGCGGCGTCTTCGCAAACGGACTACAAACGCACTTGACATATTTTTCCGGTGTATCATTGGGGTGTACTGGGAGCAGAAAAATATAGGAATAATTACATAAATGATCTAAAATAATACGTATATCTTCACATTATTTTAGCTAGCTACATAAGTATTGGCAGCAAAATATATAATTAATTTGAATGCTCAATTGTAACCGCGATTCTAAAAACATTTTTGGGTAAGTTAATATCAATAATATTATTATACTGTATTTAATTATCAAATGAATATACGAGAGTTAAATCCGGTATGAGTAGTTGTTTTACTGTAATAATATGACGAATGTCATAACCGTACAATTGTTTTTACAAAGTGTACCAAATAACCGCGAAGTTGTCAAAAATTATTAAATTCCATATTAAATATTCTCAGTGTATCTTCAACTTTACACGTCCGGATCACAGTCAAGTGTCCTCGGATTTCGTTTTGTAATTCCGGACATTTTTCCTTAAAATTCCGATCCTCAAGCGGATGGTTTCTTTGCACAGAAATTATCAATTCCTGTAGATTAGGGCTTCAACATTCAGAAGAGTTTGCTTAAGAAATAAATCCTCTCTACTTATTGCAGCTACGAAAAAAAATCCGGAAATTTCGATTCACCTCTTAAAGACCGAAATTCTGAATTATACTTAGGTACCTATTTTAAAACCCACTTATAACAGGAATACAGTTTTTTTCACTCTCTCAAGGGTTGGATTTCTAAAAACTATAAAGTTATATATACGTAGGAATGAAACAACTTAAAACGGATTTAACTCGCGTATTTTATTTAATTGGCTGACGTTTGGAAACTTTTACAGATTAGCTTTAGCATAAGACTATTGTCAGCTCAGTCGTGCTACGATTATGGAATCTATAAGGCTCCGAAACGTCAGTCAATAAAATTAAATACGCGAGTTAAATCCGTTAATATTTGTTTCATTTCAATGTATAATAACCGCGAAGGCATCAAAAATTAATATAGGTAGGTTACCTACGTAAATCCGTCAAAGTAGGAATCAAAAAGTTTGATACTAAAACGCTCACCCCCCGTTTTACATCTTCATCGTCTTAGGGGATGAATTTCCAAAAAGCTTAGTCACTTGGGTATTTGCTAATGTAAATTTTTCCAAACATCATATTATACCTACATAGCTCCAATAACACTTCCTTTAGGTACAAAATACGGGGTAAAATTTTCGTAATGTTATAAATTAGGTACCTACTAGGTGTAATTATAATTTAAATATCTGACTTCACCGGGACTCGAACTTGCTAATTTATCCTCGTTTAACCAGCACATGGTGACGTAAGGGGGGGACGGGAGACACGCTACAGTTGTGTCATTTGGGGCATGGCTTATGGGTCTACAAAATTTTCCACCCGTTGCATCTTGGTTAAGAATAATCTTATATCTTACTAGCTTCTGCCAGCGACTTCATCCGCGTGAAATAGTTATTTTCCCCGTTTTTACACATTTTCAACTGTTTATTCGCTCCTGTTGGTCGCAGCGTGATGTTATATAGCCTAAAGCCTTCCTCGATAAAAGGTCTATCCAACAAAAATAATATTTTTTTAATTCGAACCAGTAGTTCCTGAGATTAACGCGTTCAAACAAACAAACAAACTCTTCAGCTTTATAATATTAGTATTCTTATATCTTATTATATAATTATCTCTTGGCTCTGTTTTGTAAAAAGGCTAGCCCTAATAGGGCGGATTGTATTCGTTATTGATTTGGCTGCGACATATAGGTGTATTATAATCATTATTATCCTTTTTCCTGAATAACTGACTGACGGATACGGGCACAGAACTAAACTGCTGATTATAGAGATCTGAAAGTAGGGATAACATGATTCTTTGGTCCAATCTATTTATAAATTTAGCATAAACATTCCTTAACAAAATTGATGGAAGACTTTTTAGTGGAATTCACCTAACGGAGTTATCTATACTTTCTATACTAATATTATAAAGAGGAAAGGTTTGTTTGTTTGTTTGGATTGAATTGGCTCCTAAACGACTGGACCGATTTCAAAAACTCTTTCATTGTTGGGAAGCTACACTATTCTCGACATAGGCTATAAAAAAATTTAACAAACCCCCGACATAAAAACTAAAAGGCCCTCTAAAAAGTATAACAATAATAAAATCATAATATTAGTTACCTAAGTATTAATATTTCTACAAAGAAAACGTCATGTCGGAGGGACCGCTTTTCATTTAGGTGTACTTACTTACTTACCTAATATTTACAATCTACCTAAACCTACGGTCCCCCCGACATGACGTTTTCTTTGTAGAAATATTAATACTTAGGTAACTAATATTATGATTTTATTATTGTTATACTTTTTAGAGGGCCTTTTAGTTTTTATGTCGGGGGTTTGTTAAATTTTTAATTTATTTTTTTATTTCATACTTTTTGTAAGTAGGTACGTAGGTACCTACTACATATTATTATTTTTAACTAATTTCCATTTAACACGGAATTTCGTAATGTACTTACATGTAATCCTCTTACATTTGATACCCCACTCGAGTATATTTGACGACATTGGGCTTACCATTTACACTATTACTCCCCATAATTTTAGAACTACTTAACCGATTTTCATTACAATTTCAATTTTGTAATGTACACGCGATCCTCTTTCATTTGATACCCCACTCGGGTATATTTGTAGACATTTGGTTTTCCATCCCCACTTTCACTCCCAATATTTTTTGAACGACTCAACCGATTTTCATTATGATTTCAATTTTGTAATGTACTCGTCACCTTCTTTCATTGGATACCCCACTCGAGTATATTAGTAGACATTTATTTTTACATCCCCTCTTTAACCCCCCCTAATTATTAAACTACTGAGCCGATTTTTATAAAACATAGCTAAGAACACTCCCGACATATACACCTTTCAAACAAAAAAAACAGAATCAAAATCGGTTCATGCGTTAGGGAGCTATGATGCCACAGACAGACACACACACACACAGACAGACAGACAGACAGACAGACAGACAGACAGACACGTCAAACTTATAACACCCCGTCGTTTTTGCGTCGGGGGTTAAAAAATGATGATAGCCTATAACTATAGCCTTATACCTAATTCTATACAATTTTGCATTCGTTTCGTTCGATTGCTATTATCGATCGACGCTTTTCTAGAGATTAATATCAATATTTCGGAGTTTAATCTTCAGATTAGTCTCAAAATACATTTACTTTTAACGATTTCAATAAAATGAACTTCACAAACAAGTGTTTTCTTAGTGAATGTATCTATAAATAGCAAACGTGGTTGAAATATTAAAAAAATAAAAGGGGTGGTCTGCTACAGAAGCTTTTAAAGTTAAACCAATAAATAAGTACAAGTGTACTTGAGATTTGGGGTGAGTTAACTGGGGGTCGATAAAATATTGATAAAATGTCGGTAAAAGATAAGATTATCTCACTAAGAACATAAATGTGAAAGAGGCCAAGTTAGGTTTAAATAAAGCCAAGGTTAAACGGCGTTTCAGCTAAAAGAGTGCCAAGTTTGATATGGTCGGCTTAAAACATTAGAATGAAACTATGTCGGATTTAATTTGCGTACTTTATTTTATTTGTTGTTATTTTGAAATCTTTTGTTTTGTATATTCGTAGCCAACTTAGTTGAAGATGATGTAATTTTTTTTAAGTAAGTGCAGCAGTTTAAAACAGTAAATTATTTGCAGTTTTATTTTAAATTTAAATTATTAAATAACTTTGTTAATTGTATAAATTATGTATCGTTCATTGGTCTCGCTAATATTTAAAAACATCCTGACCTGTTTCAATTGCAATTCAGTTCTTTTTTTATTTGCTCTAATTTCGTATAATTTTATAAATAACTTAAATAATTAGATATCGTCAGGACATGAATCAGCGGTAGTGACATTTTTTCACCGGTCATGGAATGACAAGGACGTGGTTTAAAATCCCACCTGCCTTGTAGTGTCTAATCTAGTTAGGTGCGTTATATAGTTTTTCTGAACTTGGCTGACACACTGCCGTGTCTCTATATAATTTATGGTAGGCATTGAAGGTGAATTATTAAGATAGTGGGCTTTATGTTATTAAATATAATAATACCTATATTTCGTTTTATTGATAGTAATCTTATCTCATTTTGTTTATTAATAAATCTTTATTGAAATCCACTTATTCATAGAAATTACTAAATAACTAGTTAGTTTGATTATCTTATTCATTACTTAACTTATTTTATTTTCAAGACGCTTGCTTGTAAAAATATAATAAATTCAGAGCAAAGTTTGGCAGGTCAGCTAGGTATTTACTTAATAATACATTAATTATATTAGTAAAACAATAGTTTTTGGTCGCGACTCTGTCCGCGTGGAATTTCATACAAAATTTCATACCCTTTTTCGTAATTAAAAGTAGCATATGTCCTTTCTCAGGCTCAATATTTCTCCTAGACTCAGATGAAATTGCTCGTGCTCATCACACTGATTTCCTTCTAGTAGGATTCGAACCCGTTGCCGGTTTCGTAGGGACTCCAACGACTAGACCATCTAAGTAATTGTTCTAACCCAACTAGCACATGAGTTCTATATAAGGTATGTAAAGGCTGTACAAGGGTGATTGCTCTTATTCAGCCTTTGTACAGTTTATATAGAGTTTGTGTGCTATTGGAAGTAACTAATAATCTTTTCTCTACTTACTAACGGATGTTTATTGTCAAATTAATTAAACTTATTTTCAAGTGTTTAAAATTAACCACATCCGTATTAAAACGTGAACTGTAAACAATTATGAACTCTATTTCTACGTCATTAAGTTATATTTCCTTATATTGGATAGATAACTTCAATTTGTACCAAAATGATAATAAAAACACAAGAGCCCTTTTAATGCACGTTTCAATCAAGAGACCATTAGTTTTATTTTTATTGAGGGTAGAAATTACTTCAATTGACATTTAAGTTAATATAATAAATTACTTTACTATATTTTTGTTGTTTTTTCTAAAGTACTGTACCTACAACTATCTATTCCCGTCCTTAGTCTACGTAGAAATCGAAAATGATTTCTAATAAGTAATATGATATATTATGATTTTAGGCTTTTTAAACTTTTATATTAATAACTAGCTTCTGCCCGCGACTTCGTCCGCGTGTAACTCCTTTTTTACAGTCGGTTAAAAACTAGCCTATGTCCTTTCTCAGGCTCCAGACTTTCTTTGCACCAAATTTCATTTAAATCGATCCAGTAGTTTTGGCGTCAAAGCGTAACAGACAGACAGACAGAGTTACTTTCGCATTTATAATATTAGTAGGGATTTTCAAAGAATTCGCGGTTATGATACATTGGAATGAAACAACTGTAGACGGATTTAAGTCGCGTATTTTATTTTATTGGCTGACGTTTGGGAGCCTTTACAGATTCCATAATCGTAGCTCGACTCTTTTTTAGGTATAACTTCGAAAAATCCTTTGTAAAAAAAAAGATTTTGTTTAAAGCAAATCGAAGTTCACATAAAAAATAAACTGTTTAAAATAACATATTTCCTAAAAACCCAGGAATAATGAGAAAACAGTTTTCAACAGTATTTATAAATAAACTTCATAATTGACGAGACGAGCCGATTGAGTTGTTCCGAAGTGCTAAAGAGCTGTTGACAGACGGACAGACTAAAGTTACTACACACAGTGTGCGATATTTTTATCGCACCATTGAAAATTAGCATCACTAGCTTCTGCCCGCGACTTCGTCCGCGTGGAACTCCTCCTTTTTTGCAGTCGGTTAAAAAGTAGCCTATGTCCTTTCTCAGGCTCCAGACTTTCTTTGTACCAAATT
Source organism: Polylopha cassiicola (assembly GCA_038024825.1). NCBI lineage: Eukaryota > Metazoa > Arthropoda > Insecta > Lepidoptera > Tortricidae > Polylopha > Polylopha cassiicola. Next base: position 3,543,450 of record CP149044.1, on the reverse strand, counting down.
TCATTTAAATCGGTCCAGTACTTATAGCGTGAAAGCGTAACAGACAGACAGACAGACAGAGTTACTTTCGCATTTATAATATTAGTTAGGATTGAAAATATCTTTAATTTTTGAATTGTCAAATTGAGTAGGTGTGTCATTGTCTTTACCCGATTAACAAAAGAGGATGGTTATGTAAGTATTAATTGCCCGCGACTTCGTCAACGCACGATAAATACCCCCATTTACCCCCTTGGGAGTGAATTTTCAATCATTTCTTAGTGCTCCCCTACATATTTAAAAATATTTTTGATGCCTTAAAACATTTATATAAAAGGAGATGCTGATTTAATGACTGAACGCAGTGCCTAAGCTTATAGGTGTTAGAAACTTGAAATTTTAAAACCTAAGAAGGGTTTTTTAAAGGGGTGTGTTTAAAAATTCTAAAGGGGTTAAAAAGAGGTGACTATAATTCGCGGAAGAAGTAGCGGGGAAAATCTAGTTGTAATATTTAAGGAGCTTGGGCCCATGTATGGGATTTGACATCCGCGAACGACTGTCACGTACGTCACAAAATGTCAAATCCCATACATTTTGGTGCTAACGTTTAACGTTAACGTTGAACGTTGGGCACTTGTCTAGGGCCCCTTATCATGATAAAATTACAAATGTCAAAATTACATTCAGTTCACGCGTCCTTCTTAATATTTCCTAAGTATTTTTTTGTCGAAAAAAAAATAAAAATCTCGTTTCGTCTGTAAGCACCTTAATATTCGTCTGCGTGTGCGCACCTCGTTGGCACTCCTAATAGCATCGGGTGAAGACGCCCTTATTTATATAAGAAACTGTGGAGATGATTTTTAACATTTTTTCAATATATAATTAAAGAAAATGTATGAATATAGGTTTAAAGATCATTTATTCTCATTAAGAATGTACAATTCACTTATTATGAGAATTCAAAATTTGTACAAAATATACTTTAAAGCTAGCATAAAAAGAAATTATTAAAAATAAGAGGGTAGTTCTATACAAAACTGTTACCATTTCTGCCTATACATATTGTTACCAAGCAAGATCCGTGCGTCGAAATGTAAACAAGATAAGAGAATCATTGAGTTACACAGAACTGGAAGTGGCATTAGCGTAGTTGTATTGTATTTCTTTTGACACTATATCAATATTATACTTTGTAACTTTTATTTAATATTATTTTTATTTTTTTATTTTATTATTTTGTAGTTATTTATTTACTTATATTCGTTAGTATAGGTATTTTGTTATATTAAAAATGTATTAGTTTCAGGACTCAGGGATCCATTATTTATTAAAACTGTTTATAACCTTATTAGGGGTCGTCTATAAAAATACGTCACACATTAGGTTCATCTATTTAAATTATATTTTTATTCTATATATCTTGCTCAAATTATATATTTTCCCTCATTTAGTTACTTGCCGCGTCTTTTATTGGTTACCTATCTATTTGAATGCATTTTTTATACGTTCGTGTAATTAAAAAAAATTGATGAGAAATAAATTATTTTGTAAAAACTATTTCGAAATTTTTAAAACAACAGAAACGCCACTCCTTTATCTTTCTCCTTAGTAGTTTCTAGTTCAGATGCATTAGAAATGCATTTAAGACTCTAATAGTCATAACTGTAAAATATATTTAGACCCTAATAAGTGCATCTTTACTAACATTTCAATTAGGGTCAAAGAGAAGATGACTAGTTTTTCCCTGTGACTTTGTACATGGCTCAGACTTATTCTAACTCATTCCTCAATATTAAAAGTCTTGAGAGCGCTCTAGGTATTTTTGCTTGATGGGTTATTTTAAACCAGGGGTTAATATTTTCAAAAAAATAGTAAGGCGTAATTGATTATAACGGTTTGTAAAAGTGTGCAATTTTTTTTAGTAGGTATAATTTATCAAATGAACTACCTACTGTTTATGCTGACGTTTCATGCCTTTTAATAAAAAATATGAAGCACAAGGTAGAGTTATGTTAAAGAACGATTTTAAAACTAATGACTATTATATTGGTATTGAACCATAGACATTGATCGCATTTCGATTGATACAACGTACCAAATATTTATTTATTATACAATTCACCAAAAAAAATCTTAATAAAAATTTGATATATTATATCATACACATAAAAAATGCTAGCAACTAGAAACCACATCAATCCCGGTCCAGCCACGAGGGTCATTACCCGCGCCTTCTTAGGCCTCGTCGAGATTCGAACCCGCGATATACCCACAATATGCTCGCAAAATGAGAACTAATACGACATGATTTTGAGATAGTTAAATCTGAGGCAGCAATGTATGCATTGAAAGGTAGGGTGACCAATATGTATGTAGTCAAAAAAAGATTTTTAAAAAATAATTATAGGTACGTATGTGAAACGGGGAAACGCTTTAGGAAAAAATTAAAACATTTTTTAAAAAGCTAAGGTACGTTTAATTGCCTAGCATTCGTCTGTTTTTCGTAAATATAGGTATCGCACTTTTTTAAATACCTATTTAGATCTTACATAATATGTATACATAATTATATCTTTAAATATCTAATTCTACATATAAGAAATATTTTGCCTTGATACTTTTAATAACCAAATAAAACAACATTCATAATATCATAAATAAATTAAATAAAAAACAAAAATAAAATATACAAAGATGTTACAGGAATATGGTGCATTTAATATTAATATTATATCAAATTATAATTATTTTGTCTTTACGAATACGATGCTAAACCACCTTTAGTAATTTCGTACTTACCTACAGTTATATGTATCATTTAAATTTCCCAAAGTACCATTTAAATTTTACATTTTATGTAAAATTGTTTGAAGAAAAACAGGGTTAAATATACTATACAAAGTGTTTTGCAGAGTCACCTTAATAATCTCAAAAATACCCAACCCTTTGTAACAGATGTGAAACAATTTTATAAATTGTGGTAATAAGCAGGCAGTATTGTAATGAACTATCAACGTTTTCACGACGAAAACTAAATCTTAACTAAGTATTTATTATTTTTATTACCTATTTCATATTCTTATTTGTAATTAACATCTTTTAAATGTTATTAGCGATTTTTCTTTACATAAGCATTTAGATAAATTTATTGCAAAAATAGACTTAATAAGTAAGTAATTGGCAATCAGAATATCTTACAAAATTATAATACCTAAAAAAAAAGAACTTCTATTAGAAAATCATTGGAATGAAACAACTTTTTTGGAATAAATTCCTTCACTTAATAATATAGTGGATACTCAATCAGTGACTCCCATAGTGTAATTGGAAGCACAACACCTCGTATTAGGGCATAGTGGGTTCAAGTCCCGCTGGGGTCTCGATTTTCTACTCATATCTTGGTACATTATCTAGGTATACTAATATAATAAAGAGGAAAGATTTGTATTTTTATATGTAACGAATAAACTCAAAAAGTACTGGACCAATTTTAACAATTCTTGTTTCATTAGAAAGCTACATTATCACTGAGTAACATCCCTACTAATATTATAAATGCGAAAGTAACTCTGTCTGTCTGTCTGTCTGTTACGCTTTCACGCTAAAACTACTGGACCGATTTAAATGAAATTTGGTACAATGAAAGTTTGGAGCCTAAGAAAGGACATAGGCTACTTTTTAACCGACTGCAAAAGAGGAGGAGTTCCACGCAGATTATTACTTATTAGGTATTATAAAATACCCTGTAGTGTGCATAAGTCAAAATGTCCTAAAGAAATTCCAACAAAGATGGCCGCCACAACAACTCTCCATTGAATGCTCTTGCGCATCGAAATTCAAATCAGTCTCGGAGCACGCGTCCGTCAAGGTATTTACATATACTTGTTTTGAATGTAAAACATTTTAAATTTATACCTTAACTTTATTTTTGTTTCAGTATTTTCTGAGTTAACGACGTCGGCTCGCCATTTTTAGTCAAGTTCGATGACCTAAATTTGCATAGACTGTTTTTATCAGTTTCTGTATAAACAAAATTTTGAAAAAAAAAAATTATGTACCAATCGATTGATATATAGATTTAAATGATAATATTTGTATCAAGACAAAAAAAAATCGAGACCCCAGTGGGACTCGAACCCACACCTACACTTTAACACGAGGCATCGTGCTTCCAACTACACCATGGGCGTCACTAATCTTTCTACTGTTGTGTTAGTACAAATATCATTTTATAGATTATTAATAAAAAATAAATTTCATAAACTATCAAATAATCGAACTGCAATCGAAATGTCTTCTATAAGTATACAAGTACCAAACTTCATATTCATCTATACTAATACTAGTGGTCCCGGCAGACTTCGTCCCGCCCGGCAATGTCGATTTGACAGTTGTCATTGTTGCGTTTTTTTGCGGTACTATTTTTAACAAATCAGCTTAATATTTTTTTCTTTTTTTTTCACTGGAACGTGATAAAAAGTATCCTATGTCCTTCTCCTGGCTCTGAGCTACATCCCCAGCAATTTTCAGCCAAATCGGTTCAGCCGTTCTTGAGTTATAAACGGTGTAACTAACACGACTTTCTTTTATATATATACTAGTGGTCCCGGCAGACTTCGTCCCGCCCGGCAATGTCGATTTGACATTTGTCATTGTTGCGTTTTGTTATACTATTTTTAACAAATCAGCTTAATATTTTTTTCTTTTTTTTTACTGGAACGTGATAAAAAGTATCCTATGTCCTTTTCCTGGCTCCGAGCTACCTCCCCGCCAATTTTCAGCAAAATCAGTTCAGCCGTTCTTGAGTTATAAACGGGGTAACTAACACAACTTTCTTTTATATATATAGATATATAGAAAGAATATAGAATATAGATAATAAAGAGGAAAAGTTTGTTTGTTTGTTTGTATTGAATAGGCTCCTAAACGACCCGACCGATTTGAAAAACTCTTTCACTGCTGGAAACCTACACTATTCCCGAGTGACATAGGCTATAAAAAAAAGATGATCCGGGCGAAGCCGCGACGGGCCACTAGTATAAATATATATAACCCAAAGCCTTTGCCCAACAGTGGCATCCCCTTTGACACTTACCATGTACAGGATGATTTAAACGGGACAAGTTGAGCGCATGCGCAAAATGTTTTAAAGATAAGGACTGCATTAATGCAGTAAGGAAAACAAGATGGCGGACCGTGGGAATGATGGGGGGAAATGGTCACGATAATTCAATTTTCGTTTGTATGATTTAAATATTAGAAATTCAGGTTTTTAATTATTTCTGTCACGCTTGTCAATGTTCAAATGCTTTCTAATCTATACTAATATTATAAAGATGAAAGGTTTGTTTGTTTGTTTGGATTGAATAGGCTCCAGAACGGCTGGACCGATTTGAAAAATTCTTTCACTGTTGGGAAGCTACACTATTCCCGAGTGACATAGGCTATAAAAAAAATGGTCCGTGCGAAGCCGGGGCGAACAGCTAGTATAATATAAAATATGTGTGCAACATTACTAAAACAAAGCGCATCAAAGTTAGGGATTGGAGGTTCGTGACGTCACTTCGAGGTATGTTTTATACTGTAAATACTTTTTTCTGTCCTCCGACCAGAAAGCGCCAACTTTGTGGCCGCTGCGCTAAATTAAATTGCCGCTTTCTGGCTTCGTCGAACAGAAAAATAGTATACTGACCTCGGCCAGTAAAATACATTTAACGGGCTATACCTATATTCTTATTAATTGTATAATTATTAAACAAAATATTTCATTTTTCTATAAGTAGGTAATATTATAGGAAACTGAACTTTAAAAAAAAAGCAATACAATTCAGTCTGTTTATTTATAACTTAACAAAAATAATAGTACAAAAGGCGAACTTAATGCCTGGAGACCTTCTGTAACAATCAACCTCACTTACTTAGTTCTCTTCCGTCACGAATATGACAACTGTAAAGCGCTCAAAACTTCGCAAAATCAATACAAATACACAAGTAAATGTTTCCAATGTTATATACTAACATATGCTGATCACGCCAGTCTCCTTAACTCCGCTAACGATTCCTTCAGTATTCAATTTTTGTCCCCATAAATACCTTTTTTGTTCGTATGTTATTTAAATGATGTCGTCTCGTGGCTTCTTTACGATAAGTATTTTGAATACGCGTTTTTTGATTTCAACTCTGGCGCCGTATCGAAGTAACAGTGAGTTTAAATCTATATAGAGTAAGATCCCAGAGCGATCTGACGTAACTTATTTTCTTACGAATGAAACGTTAATACTTCAGTAGCGTCTCGTGTGCCTTAAATATCTATGCACTTGTGAAAACTGTCCGAGTGACACCTGGGCTGGTACCAGGTGAGAAAGGTAACTAAAAATAAGTGTTATCTTACTTATTTTCTCATGGCTCATTTTTATATATATCATGTAAAATAATATTTTAAAGTAATGGATATAAGTGTCAGACACTTGTGATTGACCAGAACTTTTGTCAGACGCTTTTAAGCTACCCAAATAATGAATCTCAAAGATGGATGAACATAAGCATATCGTGTTTGGGCTTATTCGACTCGCTATGACGAGCACTTTCTTAACACATTAAAATAGGTGCACACCAAAAATATATTCCACGCGGACGAAGTCGCGAGCACTCGCGACTTCGTCCGCGTGGAATACATTTTTCCCCATTTTTTACACATTTTCTAGTGTTTCGCTCCTATTGGTCGCAGCGTGATGTTATATAGCCTAAAACCTTCCTCGATGAATGTTCTATCCAACAAAAAAAGATTTATTCAATTAGAACCAGTAGTTCCTGAGATTAGCGCGTTCAAACAAACAAACAAACTCTTCAGCTTTATAATATTAGTATAGATTTTATAAAACTCGCCAAAACATAAACATAATTAAATTTTGTACCTTAATAATCAAGCTGAAATTTAACCCTTCATCCAGCAGAGCAGGTTACCAAACTTCTTAATATTTATATTTTAATATATTATTATATGTACTTACCTATATTATATACTAGCGACCCCGGCTCCACACTACTATATAAACCTTCCTCTTGAATCACTCTATCTATTAAAAAAACCGCATCAAAATCCGTTGCGTAGTTTTAAAGATTTAAGCGTAGGTAAGTACATTAGAATTTTTGAAATCCAGCCGTTCTGGACCCTATTCAATCCAAAATAAACAAACAAACCTTTCCTCTTTATGATATCATAATAATAAGTAAGTGTAGATTATAATAATTTATAAATTAATAATAAACCCTATTACTTACTTCCTTTATGATAAACTTATTTCATAATCCAGTTAAATTATAAACTTCCCGGTATCTCTAATTAGCAAATAAAACTATTATAACACCATTCTAAGCGAACAGCAAGCGATAAAGTATTCTGTAAAATTCAAAAAGCTTTTAAACGCTTTGAAAAATTTGTAAGCATCATATTTTCAAAGGGAATCACAGGATATTCTCGGGAACTTTGATTAATTTTTTGCCTAATTAGGATAGAAACCCCTTTCGAATTCGCGCCGTCACAAACGAAATTGTTAGTACGTAAGTACCTATTTTTTTTCTAGATCCTCTTTGACACAATTAGGATCTATTTCACAAAATACAAGTATTTGTCACTTTTATAATGGACTAGCTTATGCCCGCGACTTCCTCCGCGTGGTACTCCTCCTTTTTTGCAGTCGGTTAAAAAGTAGCCTATGTTCTTTCTCAGGCTCCAGACATTCTTTGTACCAAATTTCTTTTAAATCGGTCCAGTAGTTTTAGCGTGAAAGCGTAACAGACAGGCAGACAGAGTTACTTTCGCATTTATAATATTTAGTAGGGATGTAAGTTAACCGTCAATAAAATAAAATTAACTTATGTTTAGTCCGTGTGCTATTTAGCCTTAGACAACTCAATCGTGCAACGAATATGGAAACTATAAAGTTTGCGAAACAAATCCCTTATTTCATTACAACAAATTTTCTTCCTTATGAAATATCTTTAAGTGAATTGCTATAACAGTTCAATTATCACAAGTAAACGTGAAATACGTGCGAAGTAATTAATTTCAAGTAAATCAGTTTAATAAACCACAGGAACATATTCACAGGCCGGCCGGTGCGATCGTTTAATTATAAAAATAACCCGCCAGACGGTTAGTGATGTGCTTAAAGTAATACCTACCATCGATATCGATAAGTGTAATATTGTGTAACTAATATTTGCCTCCTTTTTTAGGAGTATAATCTTCATACTAATACGAACCTTTAAATATTTTGTTATTTCTAAAATTAAATTGTAAATATATTTTTACTACCAATATCATATTGCATTCCTAAAGTAGGAAAGACCTACAAAAATTTTCTTAAATTGTTATCATACTTACTTCGTCTGTAACTTTATTGAATCTTGATTTTCTTTGACACAGGTCACACAGGTGCAGGTCTACTTATTTCTCAATCTACCTAATTATTATTATAATTAAGACAATGTAAGCTTATTTAATTTTTAATTATTTCTGTCAGAACCATATTCCTTAATTTAAATCCCTTTAAAAAATAACCCTGAGAGGTAAGTTTGTTCTAAACCACGAGGTTACTTCTAAGTTTAATTTGGATATTATTTTAAAGAAAATTTATACCAAAATGTGAGTGAATTCGTGAAAGTCAATGCAAGTGCCCCACTATAGTTTCCTTGTCGATATTCATTAAGCACATCACTACAGACTGGATCGATATCCAAAGCCGTCCGTTACTACGGCTACAGACGCACCTATGTGGCGTGACCTGTCAGGGGCACACTGAGACCAAATACAATTAGCTAAATCCTACTAATGTTACAATAAATATAGGTAGGACGGCCTCTTGGTCTAGTGGTCAGAGCCCCTGACTACGAAACCGGAGGTAGCGGGTTCGAATCCTGCTAGGGGCAGATGTCAGTGTGATGAACACTGGCATCTGTACCTGAGTCTTGGATGTCTTATATGTATTTATGTATGTTTATCCGTTGTCTAGTACCCATAGTACAAGCTATGCTTAGTTTGGGGCTAGATCAATTGGTGTGAATTGTCCAAAGATATTATTATTATTATTATTAATAGCAAAAGTTTGTAAGTATGATGGATAACAATTTCTAATGCCTTCGAAGTTATTATACATTAGAATTAGACAACTTTAAGCGGATTTAACTCGCGTATTTTATTGTTTCGGAGCCTTTACAGATTCCATAATCGTAGCACAACTGAACTTTTAGCATAAGACTATTGTCAGCTCAGTCGTGCGTCTATAATTGTTTCATTCTAATGTATAATAACCGAGAAAGTGTCAGAAATACTAATATTATAAACGCGAAAGTGTAAGTATGGACGGATGTTTGTTACTTTTTCGAGTAAAAACTACTAAATGGATTTTAATTAAACTTTACAATAATATAGCTTATACATAAGAATAACACATACTATACAATTTATAAAGATATTGTGTAAAGTACTCATGGTATGCAGACGAAGTCGCGCGCGGACAGAGTATTAGCCAAAACAGACTCCTTGATGTTTTATATTTTATGCATTTATGTATGTTTATCAGTTGCACATTAAAAATCAAAGATATTTATCAATACCCGGCTTTGCCATTTAGGTAGAAAATATGTCTTTATGAAAATGCATTTATTTATGCACTCACTGTACCTCAATATTTATCTGCACAACAGTTTCGTGAAATCAGTTTTGACTCCGCACAAAGGAGTGTCTGGGAATTAACAACTCAAATAATAACATCGAGCAATACGCACAGACACGCTAATTTTAATATAAATGACGCTGTCTTTTGTTCTTTAGCGAAATGCATTGTTCCTTATAGCACGACTTGAATTATAGCGTTCGTATTAAAATTTGGGCGGTTTAATTTTAGCTTTTCTTTATATATTATTTTTATTATAAATATATCATGTACATAATTATGACACTGTAATAAATTAAATAAGTATTCACAATTTATCGATAAAATCATTGACTGTCGACACGCCATCACTAATTGTTGATTTTTGTTCATATTTTCTGAGAATTTCAGGGTTACAGTGCAAGCCAGGGATTTCATGAAATATCATAACTAACTAAACCAGTATAAGTAGTATATATACATATATAATTTTTATAGGCATAGGTTACATATACTTGTGTTATTACACAAGCGACCCGCCCCGGCGTCACACGGTTGCTATAAACCTTCCTATTGAATCACTTTATCTATTAAAAAAACCGCTTCAAAATCCGTTAAGTAGTTTAAAAAATTAAGCATACATAGGGACGAACAGACAGCGACAACGACTTTGTTTTATACTATGTAGTGATGATGTAACAGTACCTAAATACATTAGCATAAGACTATTGTCAGCTCAGTCGTGCTACGATTATGGAATCTGTAAAGGCTCCGGAACGCCAACAAATTAAATAAAATACGCGAGTTAAATCCGTTAAAGTTGTTTCATTCCAACATTATGTAAAATTCACGCCATTTTGTATTTATCCCCGCCATTTTGTCTAAAAGAGTTCTAGGTTTTAAGGCTATGAATAGGGCTAGCTCAATAATTCAGGTACCAATCCAGACAGACTGAAATCTAGACCCATTTGGTATTCTCTGATCTGTCTCCAACTTTAAACCTAGATGCTTAATTTGTGGAAGAGATATATGTATATATGTCAATATTATTTATGTGAATGAAATTATGAATGTGTTAAAATTATTTATTATTTTTTATAATATTATTATCATTTTTGACTTTGTCTGTGCACCTCCGTTTGACACCCTTAGGGGGTGAATTTTTAAAAATCTTATTTCTTAGATCTTCCCTACGTTATAAAACCCTCGTGCAAAATTTCATAAAGAGGACAAATTGTTGGGAAGCTAGGATCGTAGAAGCTAGGGATCCGTACGAAGCCGAAGCGGACAGCTAGTGTAGCTATATAGATGAAAAAGTACAGCATTGACATAATATGCTAACAAAACTACTAAACCTTTTATATTAATGTATAAATATAATTTTGGAATGAAACTATTAACGGATTTAACTCTCGTATTTTTATTTTATAATATTTTCTGACGTTTCCGATTCTTTACAGTTTCCATAATCGTAGCACGACTGAGCTGACAATAGTCTAACGCTAAAGTGTCAGTCTACTTTAGCGTTACACTATTGTCAATGTGTAATAACCGCGAAGGCATCAGAAATTATTAAATATAATTTACTTAAATGTTAGAAATAATAATAATAATATAATTATTGGGATGTTCCATAATTTACTTTGACCAACGTAACCCATTTTAAATTTAAACTTGTTGTAGCTCCATCTAGTTTATTTTTGTTTAGAAATAATTCTAACTAACCGTCGGGCTGTTAATTAATAAACGGTTAATTTATTTGCTGCAAAACAAATAGATTTAAGTAATTAATGTAGATTAATTGACAGAGTCGATTTCTCGAAATCGATAACTAGTTAATACTTTTATTGACAGTTAATGTCATGAAAGTAGGTAGGTACAAAATTATAAACACAAAATTATCTTAAAATTAGCGGGCCCCGGCTTAGCACGGATCCCTTTTATTACAGCCTATGTCACTCGAGAATAGTGTAGCTTTCAAACAGTAAAAGAATTTTTCAAATCGGTCCAGTCGTTTAGGAGGCTATTCAATCCAAACAAACAAACAAACGTTTATAATAATATTACTATAAAAAATTAAAAATGTAACCTTAAAATTAACTTATAAAAGTTTGTCTGCTGCATTATAAAATGTTAACTAACGCGAGTTAAATCCGTTAAAATTGTGTTATTTCGATGTGTAGTTTTGTCTTTCAATAATAAATATTTTATTTTAAATGTTAGGTAAGCTTTTTATTTTACACTAGGTTTTGCACGCGACTTTGTCCGTATACTTTAACCCCGTTTGGGAATGCACTTCTATAAATTACGAAACATCGTATAGGTACCAATTCTGTTAAAAACTGTTTTTAAAAATGTTAAATAGATTGAACCAATACTTGGTCGTTCTTTTTCAACCCCTTAAATGTTACGGGGGTTAAAAAGGGGGACACTTTAAAACAAAAATTACTTCTAAGATATCAACGTCTGAGAAAGAACGCATTTTCCGAGTTTTAGGTCTCTAAGATCAGCGATTTAGGCTATGCGTTGATCCGTCAGTCAGTCATTCAGGACAGAGCATTTTATATATAACTAGCGGCCCCGGCAGACGTCGTCCTGCCCGTCCGATTGTTTCGTCAAAGATCTGTCAAAGTCTTCTATCACTTCTTCATAAGGCTTCATATTTTCCCCGTTTTTTACACATTTTCCACTGTTTCTTCGCTCTTATTGGTCGCAGCGTGATGTTATATAGCCTAAAGCCTTCCTCGATAAATGGTCTATCCAACAAAAAAAGAATTTTTGAATTCGAACCATTAGTTCCTGAGATTAGCGCGTTCAAACAAACAAACAAACAAACTCTTCAGCTTTATAATATTAGTATAGATATGTAGATAAGTTTTCGCTTCGAAAAATGACAATTGTAGGTACCTATATTTAAGTTTTTTTTTTTACTATTTGCAAAGAACAAATTATTAAATTGATAAAGCTCAAGATGAAATACTCTTAAAGATTAAGTACTTAACTGATCAAAGATAGCTTTAAACGAGTGAATTCTTAGTAAACAGCTACAATTTAAAGTTTGAACGAATTTTGATTGTTTTCGTTTGAGGCGTATTTTCAAATCAGTCTTAAAAATATAAAAATAATGTATATTTTTTAGATCTATGCAAGAAACCTACACATGACCTATGATTTTATACGATAAAGGTTTTTAAATAAACCGGCTAAGTGCGAGTGGTACTTGCGTACGAATGGTTTCATGCCATTATCTGTAAAAACGGCAACATTCAAGTTGGTTGTATGAAAGCCCCTTTTAAACATTTATTTTATTCTGTTTTATAATATTATTATTATGTTGTTATAGCGGCAACAGAAATAGGTACATATTACATAATCTGTGAAAATTTAAACTAACTAAATGCTAACTATCACGGTTCAGGAGAAAGAAAGAAAATATTTATTTAAGTACCACACATTACATAAAATTACAGAAATAACAAAAAATAAAAATACATAATCTACAATAAATATGGTAAAAGGGACGGTAAAGGGCCAATGGAGTTTCATTAATACAAAATAATTTGATCTTTTAATAACAGTTCGTCTACCACTAATTAAAGAAATGAAATAGTCGTAATAATGTTAGGAGTAAAAAAGTCATTTCGGTGACATTATTTCGAGCACTTTGACAATCGATTCCTTTAGGGTATTAAAGCAAAAGTAATTAAACGCCTTTGTTTATAGTAGGCTTAAGAATTAGGACAATATTTACGTTATCAGTACTAGCGAAGGGAAAAGGTCACTTTGTAAAATATATATTTTATCCAGTAAATGATTGATTAATAATAATAATATAAATAGTCTGTTTGTATGTTTGTTGGATTTAGCGAGGAAGGAAGATTAGCTATCATTAAAGCAAAACATTTCATTTAGTATTTTAATAAATACTAGCGGTCGCCCCGGCTTCGCACGGATCCCTAATTTTTTTCAAAATATTCCATAGCCTATGTTACTCAGGGTGAACGGTAGGTTCCCAACAGTGAAAGAATTATTAAAATCGGTCCAGTAGTTTTTGAGCCTATTCATTACAAACATACAAAAATAGGTACAAATCTTTCCTAGTATATTAGTATAGATACATCTTATCTTACATAATAAAATAGGTACATCTTACATCTTATCTTACATCTTACATATAATAAAACAGTAGAAACCGCGTGTCTGTACAATTGAAATTTTTAACAAAAAATGGGTGTGGGCAATAATAAAAGAGTAACAGAACACAAAAATGATTTTTTAGATTTTCTTTTCTGTCTGTCTGTCTGTCTGTCTGTCTGTATGTATTCGCTAATCTTGAAAACTACTGAACAGATTTTGACGCGGCTTTCACTAATAGATTAAGCTCTTCCCTGAGCAACATATAGGCTTTGTTTCATCGAAATCGGATGTCAAATAAAAAAGCTATCGTCTTTTAAAGTTTAAAGGTAATTTTTGTATAGGAGATTTTATAGTTACATAATATAGTACTAGATGGCGCCTCAAGGCAATTAAAACGCGCTATAGCTTTTTCTCTGAAAAGTATAAATACAAACTGGTTTTACGTTTAAAACTATTTAATTTTGTTTGTCTTGCGATTCGGTTAGTTGATGATTTTGATGTTATACTTGGATATGAAAATACGGACTCTGAACTTGCTTTGTGAATTGGTTGAAAAATATCGGATATAATCTAAAAAAATATTGCCTACGTAGATTTATTGAAATAAATATATGTATTATTGTATGTATTTGCTTTGATTTTAAAAATGCCCAGAAGAAAGTCGAATCTGTCTCAGGGGCAGACGCTAATTAAGGCTGTTGGAGTTGATCTCAGGTCGAATTGTTTTTCACACGGCCAACTATACGTGGCTTGCTCGCGGGTTAGTAATGCGGATAACCTTTTCATATAAGCCCCAGAAGGAAAAACTGTTAATGTGGTTTATAAAGACATTTTATAATTTACATTTGAAATATTAAATACATACCTATATTATATTTTTTATATTATTTGTCTGTCTATCTGTGTGTTCCGGCTAATCTATGGAACAGCTGGACTGATTTGGACGGGACTTTCACTGACAGATAGCTTATGTAATAAAGAGTAACTCATTTTAGAAAAAAAATCTTTAATTATCCATACTTATGTCCCAGTACTTAAATTCCACGCGGACGAAGTCGCGGGCACAGCTAGTAATATAATAAAGAGAAAAAATTGTTTGTTTGTTTGCATTGAATAGGCTTCAAAACGACTGGACCGATTTGAAAAATTCTTTCAGGGGAAGCTACACTATTCCCGAGTGACATGGGCTATAAAAAAAAGAGAAGGGGCGAAGCCGGGGCGGGCCGCTAGTTTTTAGTATAATCATATTTTTTTCTCTTTACATTAACACTCATACTTGAGTAAAATCACTCTTTAATATGAGAACTCACGCTTCTTTTTTTATTCCCTTTATTTCTATATAGAACTTTGTATAGAGTACAACAGGTCATTACAAGCGATTCTTTGTACCTCTGTCTGTTTGTGACGGTAAAAAATTGATTAACATTCATCGTAGAATATTTTGATACGGTATTTTTAATGCCTTAATTTTTTCTTAGTTCTTAATTAGTTACCATAGTTTAAAAAGTTACCATGGGGCCTAGACAAGGGGGGCTAGACAAGTGCCCAACGTTCAACGTTAACGTTAAACGTTAGCACCAAAATGTATGGGATTTGACATTTGTGACAGTCGTTCGCGGATGTCAAATCCCATACATTTTGGTGCTAACGTTTAACGTTAACGTTGAACGTTGGGCACTTGTCTAGGGCTCAAAGTGCCAACGTTTTTCAACGCTAACGCCGAACGTTGGCACCAAAATGTATGAATTTGACATCCGCGAACGACTGTCACGTACGTAACAAATGTCAAATCCCATACATTTTGGTGCTAACGTTTAACGTTAACGTTGAACGTTGGGCACTTGTCTAGCCCCCAAGGTTTATAAAAATGGTCAATTTTACAAACGTCACAAACTTTCGCGGGTGTCAAATCTCATACGTTTTGGTCGTTTCGTTTAACGTTAACATTGAACGTTGGCACCTTGTCTACGCCCCCTTAGTTATAATTTATATCAGGCATAATGTTTTCGTTTTACTTCAAAAATAATGATTTTTATTCTTAACTCATTGTAACTTAAAAAAATTATCCTGCAGTAAACACGAAATTATGATTTTCTTAATCTAAATCTATCTTAAAAGAAACTAATGATAAATGTATGTAATCGACATAATATTAACATGTCATTACATTTAGTTATCTTGCGTCAACTTCATACATTTAAAATGGTTTCGTTTATCGTTTACGCAAAACGTTGTCACCTTGTCTACCCCCCAAGGTAACATTCTAATAACAAATTTCATTTTTTAAATATCGTCAATAAAAGAATTCAATACATCTCATAGCTCTGTTTAACAGTTTACCAGATCGAATAAAAATTAAAATTGTAATAAATTTGTTATTCCTCCCACTTAATACACATTGAAATGAAACAACTATGAACAGATTTAACTCGTGTATTTTTACTACTAATCTGTAAAGGCTCCGAAACGTCACCAAATATATTTTTTTTTTTAATTAGCCTGTGTTGTGTGTGTGTGTGTGTGTGTGTGTGTGCAATATTACTAACAAGCTTCTGCCCGCGACTTCGTCCGCGTGGAACTCCTCCTTTTTTGCAGTTGGTTAAAAAGTAGCCTATGTCCTTTCTCAGGCTCCAGACTTTCTTTGTACCAAATTTCATTTAAATCGGTCCAGTAGTTTTAGCGTGAAAGCGTAACAGACAGACAGACAGACAGAGTTACTTTCGCATTTATAATATTAGTTAGGATTTCCTACAATAAATCTTTTAGTTTGATCATACCTTAAGCTACGAGTATGTAACCAATTTGTTACTTTCTTTTTAATTTCTCGGGAGCTTAAATCGTATATGTTATTTGTGCCTTATGGTTTGTTTCTTAGATCTACGTCGGCCAGAGTGACCGATCGCGAATGCCCTGACCAAGTGCCGCGTCATGCTAACTCAACACCATAGACCTAACAATGTACATACTAGTCATTCATATTTCCTTACAAAAGCAGAACATACAATATTACCTGTTAAACAATGTTTGTTTGAAAAATGTTTTAAAGAAGATTTAGTACCTAAGAAGTTATTCTACATAATAATATTGCTTTGTGTTAGCTAGGCATCAAAATCGCTGGAATAAAAATGTAATCATCAATATACTATTTAGGTATATGTATTTATTTTATATTAAGTATATTAAAATTATTTATTTTATATTATACTAGCGTCTGCCAGCGACTTCGTCCGCGTGGAACTCCTCCTTTTTTACAGTCGGTTAAAAAGTACCCTATAACCTTTCTCAGGCTCCAGACTTTCTTTGTACCAAATTTCATTTAAATCGGTCCTGTAGTTTTAGCGTGAAAGCGAAACAGACAGACACACAGACAGAGTTACTTTCGCATTTATAATATTAGTAGGGATAAGGTATATGCGTGATTAACTCTAAAAAAAATTATTTCTGCTGTATTAAGATCATAAAAAAAAACACTAAAATGTATAAAACATGAATAATAAATGAAATCAGTACCAACATAACAGACAAGATAATAGACTTCATAAAACTATAAAATAACAAAACAATTTCTGATGCCTTCGCGGTTATTACACATTGGAATGAAACAACTATTCACGGATTTAACTCGCGTATTTTTATTTTATTTTACTTATTTAAGGTAGTTTGCATAACTGTATAAATCACTTTAGCGTTAGACTATTGTCAGCTCAGTCGTGCTACGATTATGGAAACTGTAAAGAATCCGAAACGTCAGCAAATAAAATAAAAATACGCGAGTTAAATCCGTTAATAGTTGTTTCATTCCAATGTATAAAATAACAATTTAAATAAACTGTCTTTATGATTTGTAAACCTACATTTTTTAATCTCCTGTTGAGTGGTGATCAAAAACACACAATAGCAATTACATCGATCCGATACTCGATAGATCCGTACAAGAAGATCTATAGATCAATAGATCCGTAGATCACAATCGTGCGTGCAGTGACAGCTATGGTGAGGTCATGCGCTTGTAATGCGATGAAATAGTTTTATTACACGAATTATTTTAGTGTAGCACCAAAAGGTTAACTGGACGAGATCCCTTTAGGGATAAGATCGTCTTTGGACTTGTTTATCTGCTGTATTTTTTTTTTGTGAGCAATAAAATGCTTGTACCTTTATTATGTAGATTTTTCACACATTGGTAGGAATTTTATTATGTAGCTTCTGTCTGCGAATTATAATATACAAGTTTTACCCCTTTAGAGGGTGAATTTTCAAAACTCCTTAGTGCTTCCCTACGTTTTTAAATTTCTCTCCCTTAAAATTTAGGCGTTGCGTTGATAATATATCGCACACCTAGATCTAAAGGGAGCTAACTCAAAAATCTGAAGATTTAAATTAAACACACGCTAAAAAAAGGATCCGATTCCTTACAACAATTTCGCCTCTCCCGAAAAAGTTACTTTTTTTGAGTTAGCCCCTTTAGATCTAGGGGTGCGATATCAAGCTCACTAGCTTCTCATTTTATATAAATTATTATTATGTATAGATGTAGATACTTACGTGGATTGAAATTCCTTTATTCCCGAATCACTTTTGAAACACAGATGTGAAAAATGGTATTTTAGGTTGGAAATGTATTTAAGTATAAGGAACTTTTATCAAGTAGATTAGGTATATAAATGAGTCAATGTTTTATTCCAAGTGCGAATATTTTTTAAATGACTGCATTCCATCATCATTCTTTTAAAAAAAAATGCCTAGTCAGTGTGAATCATGCGTCGATGACTCTCAATATGTTATTAATGATTTATAATTGTTCTCAGAATCATTAACGGTACATATGACATTTTGGCATTCTGTAAATTATTCACCACAACGGTATTTTAATGAAAACACTGTTTAATTTTCATATTACCTATTATTAAGAATAAGTCTTTACATTGTTTTTTGAACTGATTTAAACTCTAAAAATTTGTAACGACAATAATGTTATATTATTCTTAATTTATATTGACGACCTCGCTATCAGTGAGTGCATATAATTTGACAAAATAATTTAATTTTATTGTATGATAATTAATAAATATAATCTAATCTAGTCGTATATATCACGATAAAAAATAGCACACATTCCTTCAATTCACTGACAGTCCACTATCTCACATAACAATCTGAATATCAGGTGCGTGCATTACACTCTGTACTGCGCCAGGCACTCCATAAATTTCTGATATAATAATATATTATTGTAACTATGCCACAAGAAAGAAATGAACTGTATTTAAATAATAAACTGATATAAATCATGACACAGACATTAATAAAACAAACTTATAAACCTACGTTTGGTTTCTTTAGCACTGCATCAAATTATGCAAATAGTTGACATTGATAGCGACTTCAATTCGTATTAGGTTAACGAACTGTCTAATTTGACGTCTTAAACTTTAGCTCAGAATTAATATGACATGTCAGATTAACAAATTAACACCTATGCTACTAGTCGGAGACCACGTAACATTGTCACTGAGTAATGAGCTCTATCTGTCAATGTCATATTTAATATTTTTAAATAAAGTTGGCCTAAATTTGTGGTTTCAGAAGTCAGAGCTAGGAATGGTAGGAATGCTAATGTTAAGAAATATAACTATTTTAATCAAATCTTATGTTACTAATATTATAACGCTAAAGTTTGGTGCATTATTTATACAAAAATTACTGAATATATTTTGATAAAAACTTTACAGTATTTTAACTTATACATTAGAATAATACCTACATGGGCTAAAATTTGCAAAATGTATTATTATTAAAAGTAGGTATACTTCATCATCATCATCATCATCAGCCCGTCGCAGTCCACTGCTGGACATAGGCCTCTCCAATTGCACGCCACTTTGCTCTATCTTCGGCTGCTCGCATCCAGCTCCTGCCAGCCATCCTACGCAAATCGTCACTCCACCTTGCCTGAGGACGTCCTACACTACGCTTGCCGAGACGCGGTCTCCACTCTAGAACACGTTTACTCCAACGGTTATCGGTTCTTCGGCTAATATGGCCAGCCCACTGCCACTTTAGCTTGCTAATCCGGTGGGCTATGTCGATGACTCTGGTTCTCTGCCGAATCACCTCATTTTTGATTCGATCCCGCAGAGAAACGCCGAGCATAGCCCTTTCCATAGCCCGCTGAGCGACTTTAAATTTGTGAACCAGCCGTACCGTCAGTGTCCACGTTTCGGCTCCGTATGTCATGACGGGTAGGACGCACTGATTGTAGACTTTCGTCTTCAGGCACTGTGGGAGTGACGATATGAAGACTTGACGTAGCTTCCCAAACGCTGCCCAACCTAACTGAATTCTTCTATCCACCTCATCCTCGAAGTTGTTTCTACCTAACTGTAATGTCTGTCCAAGGTAGACATATTTTTGAACAACTTCGAGAACGGCGCCGTGTACCGCAATTGGTTCCGGTAGTACATGTTCATTGAACATGACCTTGGTTTTGTCCAAGTTCATCCGTAGGCCAATGCGTACAGAAGAGTCAGCCAGATCATTCAGCATCTGTTGTAGGTCCTGCAGCGTTTCTGCCACGATGACGATATCGTCAGCAAAGGTATACTTACATAATATTTTTTTTTTTCTATACTCCATTAATGACGCCAGTATGTAAGACAAGTAGGGTTTTTGTTAATGAATATTTGCCTTAATTTCAAAAACTTTTTTTATATACTACGTCTGCTTGTGTATCTATAGCCTAAATTAAGTGTCAAGTACCTTACTCATACTACGTTTTTTTACATGTCACAAAAAAGTCACCCACAACGGCCTCTAAAGCACGTGTTGTAGGCTGAATAAAAAATAAAATATGTAATTAATATATAGAGAATCGAATGGACCTTTCCAAGCGAATTCAACAGTTTTCTTTACAATTAAACATTATTTTTATATAATAAGTATATAAAACTTTTCAAAACATATTATATATAAACATATACATACATGTTTCTACATATGAGATATAATAATATGAATTATTACCTATTCCTGTTTCTAACCAGGCTTAAAATGCATCCATTTTGGGGTAGGAATGCATTTGGGGGTACGCATTTAGGAGTCAACTAAAATATAGTGTCTACTCTATGCCTAGACAGGGTAGGCACTATATTTTTCACATTGTGCCTAAATGTAAGGCACGCCCTTGGATGTTCTTAACCCCTGGTACGTACTAACCGAGCTGGTTATATGAAAACATGTCCCCCTACTTTGGATACCAAGGTCATAGAACGTCCACGGGCGTGCATTACATGTAGGCATGATCTCAAAAACCTGCAGTGCCTACCTACCTAAGGTACCATACTACTCATTCTGATCTAAAGTTTCTACATATAAATTACATAATATTCTTAATAACCCTATTATTAATGTTTAATAATCGTTATAACATTTAAATGATTACATTAAAGTCATAGTGTTGTAATTATCATTAATAAAGATTTTCTTATACAATGGCATTTAAATAGTTAATAGTTTGAGAGGTCATTTTGTGT
The DNA here is from genome assembly GCA_038024825.1 of Polylopha cassiicola. Lineage (NCBI taxonomy): Eukaryota > Metazoa > Arthropoda > Insecta > Lepidoptera > Tortricidae > Polylopha > Polylopha cassiicola. The sequence continues at coordinate 3,522,146 of CP149044.1, read as the reverse complement.
TTAAATAATGTCATAGTCAAGTATGGCGACAGGGCGAAAAATTACATAGTAGAAGGGACTGTGTCCATTGTACTTGTTAGAGAAGTTTATTTTAAAACTAGCGGCCCGCCTCGGCTTCGTCCGGATCCCTTTTTTTATAGCCTCTTTTATATCACTCGGGAATAATGTAGCTTTCCAACGGTGAAAGAATTTTTCAAATCGGTCCACTCGTTTAGGAAAACAAACAAACAAACAAACCTTTCCTTTTTATTATATTAGTATAGACAAGCGAAGCGAGGTTTCATAAAATATCTAATTGGGAGTAACGTGATAAAGAACTACTTAGCTCTTTTACTAATATTAATAACAAGAAAGTTTGTGTACTGTCTTGTTACTCACATAAAATACATTAAAACTCATTCAGTACCCTTGAATGAATTTTAATGAAATCTTACTATTATAATATTACTACCATAAAAAATATTGTATCTTAACGACTAAAGAACTGTTACTGAAGTATATATCTAAAAAACAAATAATGTCTGATACTTTTCCAATTATTACACATTGGAATTTGGAATGATCAATTATCGCAGATTTAACTTGTCTATTTTATTTTATTTGCTGACGTTTCGAAAACTTGACAGCTCCCATATCCGTAGCCACTTAATAATTATTCAATTTATGTTGACACTAATTTACTACCTTAGTTTCTTGATCTCAGTCTACTACAAATATAGAGGTTTGTAAAAGTTCGAAATATTCATTATAAACTAAATAGTTACATAATAATTTCTGATGCCTTCGCAGTTATTACACATTAGAATAAAACAACTATTAAACAATTAAAACGGATTTAACTTGACTAAAGTGATTTTAGATCAAATTACCTTATTAAGGTAAGGTAAGGCAAAGAACTGTAAAGTTTTCAAAACGTCAACAAATAAAATATGCAAGTAGAGAGAATATTTTTATTTTATTTTATTTACTGACGTTTCAGATTCTTTACAGTTTCTGTCTACTTTAGCGTTAGACTATTGTCAGCTCAGTCGTGCTACGATTATGGAAACTGTAAAGAATCTGAAACGTCAGCAAATAAAAAAAAATACGCGAGTTAAATCCGTTAATAGTTGTTCCAATAAATAGTTACATTTTCTCGTGACGTTAAAGAATGGACACAGTCACAAACCAGTCCTCCCCGTTTAATACAGCACGTCGTTATTAAAGTTAAATATGGCGTCTATTACCATAAGATATATACGTCATTGGACGACTCAATACTTTCATATTAAACTTTAAGTTAACTACGTACTTTATCCCGTTTTGATCAGGTGCGTGCAGTGGCACATGCAGGGTAGGCACTCCATACATTTATCGCATTGTGCCTGCATGGAATGCACGCCCTTGGTTTTGGAAACGGCCTTCATACATATATAACTGGGTACTACTTTGAGTACTTGCATTATACCCCCCTTACCCCTTCCCTCTATATTGTATACCTACCTACTTTCGACAAAACATGTCCCCCTACTTTGGATACCTACTTACGTACTTTATATATTAGGTAAGTATATAATATAGCCTAAATCCTTCCTCAGGGCCTAGACTATCTGTGTACTAAATTTTATTTAAATCGGTTCAGTAGTTTTAGCGTGAAAGCGAAACTGACAGACAGAGATACTTCCGCATTTTAGGTAGGATTAAAATTATTACAAATATAGTTTTTTGGTCCTACGAAACTTGCATTTTCACCATCGATTCGTTTATTTTGCGTAATATTTTTTATTAACCTAACTAACGAATAAAATAGAATTTAGTTTTCTTTACCCAGTCAGTATTTCCTAAACGTAGGTATAAGTAAAATAGAAAACTATTTTTACTTCAGACTTATTCAAATCTCCATTTAATCAGTTAATTACTGAATTCGCATTAAAAATAGAGAAAATAGGATTGATCTCATTAAGTGATGAAATCCTTTGATGTGGGTTTGTTGCTTGCAGCCGTTGATGTGAGGGTTAAAAACGCAGCGGTTATAAAAACGATCGATTATTTTTATATAATACCTAGTATTAGTTATGATAAATAATAACTTAAATATTCTTGGATTTCTCTTAGATACCTTTGTGTGATTTTGTTATAGAACTACAAATAGTAACTTAGGTCATGAAGTATTCAAAATTGACTTCAAAGTTGTTAACTTTTTTGATATACCTTAAACTATTTAAATATTGGATTTTTTTTTCGATTAAGTACCTACTTACTTTTTTATTTCTCAATATAATATTACTTAATAATAATGTATTTATACGATAATATATGTAATCACATTTTCATGTCAAATTGATAAAATAGTATACTTAATTTGTCAAAACAAACAACAATAAGGTTTAGTAATAAATAAGTAGGTACCTAGTACCAATTTAAATTTTACTCTAGGTAATAAACAAAGTCGGCGTTAACCTCCAAACTTTTGTCTAAAAGTAAGAACATTTCAGTTTAATATTTCACCAATATCATTCCTGGTTATTCTTTTTCTTCAATTATTTCTTTTTAAAAAAGCAAAGTTTTTATAGTATGGCAACATTCAACCCGTAAAATGCCGTAGACTGAAAGCGCCGCGCCCTCTTCCGATGGACACGGCGTTCACAGAGTGAGTTATATTTAGATATGAATAATTAAAAAAAAGACATAAAAAAATATATTAAAAATTTCTGATTCTGCGGTTATTACACATTGGAATGAAACTGTAACAGATTTAATTCACATTTCGAAAACTTTGCAGTTCCCATATTTGTAACCGATCGAACTTCTGACAATAGCCTAACAATAGGGATAGCTCAGTCAGAGTCCGGTATAATAAAATTGTATTTTTAAATATTTGATTTTGTCCCAAATTGAGCTAAGTTTGTATCTACTACTGGGTCTAGTAGCCGAGTAAAGGATACAAATACATAATTATGAGTTGACCAAGACTCAGGTACAAACGCACGTGTTCAGCACTGACATCTGCTGGTAGTAAGATTCAAACCCGCAACCTCCAGTTTTGTAGTCAGGTAGATACTTTTACTACTAACCAATCGTGTTTTAGCCACAGTAATAAACCTTAAAAATCCAGTTATTTTACACATATTTCACTAGTTGTCCGCCCCGGCTTCGCACGGATTCCTTTTTTATAGCCTACTAGCTTTTGCCCGCGACTTCGTCCGCGTGGAACTCCTCCTTTTTTGCAGTCGGTTAAAAAGTAGCCTATGTCCTTTCTCAGGCTCCAGACTTTCTTTGTACCAAATTTCATTTAAATCGGTCCAGTAGTTTTAGCGTGAAAGCGTAACAGACAGACAGACAGACAGACAGAGTTACTTACGCATTTATAATATTAGTAGGGATATCACTCGGGAATAGTGTAGCTTCCCAACAGTGGAAGAATTTTTCAAATCAGTTCAGTCGTTTTGGAGCCTATTCAATCCAAACAAACAAACCTTTCCTCTTTATAATATTAGTATGGATTATACAGCCTTTGCGGTCACCTAATCAGCACTCAAGTTTAATAAAGGCTAAGGCATACAAAGACTGTACAAGTGCGCCCTAAAATGTAATTACAACCTTTGTACAGCTTAAATAGAACTTATATGCTGCTTAGGTCGTCATAGGTACTACTAAAATAATTACTACCAACCAACCTAGAAATTATAAATAACCATAGCTTAGTTATTGGAATGAAACAACTATTAACGGATTTAACTCGCGTATTTTTCGCGTGCTACGATTATGAAAACTGTAGAGAATCCGAAACGTCAGCAAATAAAATAAAATAAAAATACGCGAGTTAAATCCGTTAATAGTTGTTTCATTCCAATGTGTAATAACCGCGAAGGCATCAGAAATTATCATAGCTTACTTAATCATAAATTATTTATATCAATGACTTACAACACCCAATATATCTTTTAAAAATATTTAATACACAAATACATCATGACACCATTTAGGCCGGAAGTTGAGTAATAATGTTTTTAAAATTTCTAAATATATTTACATTAAAAGAAACGTCAATTTCCATCACATCTATTTGGATCGCCTCTAACATTTTAAAAGCTACAATCAATCGCTCGCCAAAATGGCCGCTTCCGGTTACACAAGATGGCCGCGCGCCGTTTCCGGCAAACGTCAAACTGCGCCTAAAACGTTTCATGTCACTTAAAAAGCTTTGCTAAATTATTCGATTTATTGGGTGTAGTTTGAAATCTTTTGTATTTATTATTATAGTTCCTATTGAGGTGTAATGATAGTTATACGCCGACAGATATAAGTATTATTATACTTATCTTGAAGTACCTACCTACGTTTAAATTTGATAACACACACTTATAAATGCAATTAGTAATTCATAATAATTCATCGTTTATGTAATACAATAGCTTCTGCCCGCGATTCCGTTTAGGTACACCCTTAAAAGCAAATTATCAAAAACCCTTTCTTAGTGCTCTCCTGCGTTATAAAAGGAACCCCTGTGCAAAACTTCTAGTTTCTAACCCTTATAGTTTAGGCCCTGCGTTGATATGTCAGTCATTAAGTCAGATTCTTCTTTTATATAATAGACCTACCTACATATAGGAATGAAACAAATATGAACGGATTTAAATCGTATATAATTGTATCGTATTTTTATTTTATTTGCTGATGTTTCGGATTCTTTACAGTTTCCATAATCGTAGCACGACTCAGTTGACAATAGTCTAACGCTGGTACATAAAAAATAATAATTTTCAATGAGTACCTACCAGCCGTGAGAAATAAATATTACTTTATCATAACTTAACACGTAACAAAAAGCAATAAAAATCCAATCAAGTTGTACTAAATAAATCAGAGGACGGACAGACAGACAAAGAGACCGTTCGATTAAAGTACAATGCATTGTATGGCACAAAGGTGCAAGTGGTAACAGACTGTACTTTTGGGGGGACGGCGGTATGCAAGATGTGAGATTCATATTTAATATATATTTTTTTAATAAATATCACGAGTGGCTTATACCGATACCTAAGAAAGTCTAGATTAAATTTGTTTGCTATTATTCTGACAGGTAAATGCATCGTATGAGCTTCAAATAGTTAATTAATAAAACTATAAGATATTATACAGATTGTTTATAAATAAATAAATTACTATAGGTATATTATATAGAGTCAAAAAATCTATCTACTCGACTTAAAGACTTACATATCAACTGTTAGAATTAAATTTATCTAGTTTAATAAAATGTATCTTTATTTTAATAATGCATAATAAATTGCTAATTTGACTAGTTGTAACCGCAGTTCCCGCCAATGCTAGCTGTCAAAAATCAGGCGCCAACAACCGATATAAAACCAGCTAGCATTGATCAGGAAGGGCATTCTGTCACGAGGGATAGTTCTGAGATTACCGGAGGTGTAAAATAAAGTATACGTGTGTCTGAAATATAAAGTGTTAACAAGTTTAGTGGTTTCATTACAACTCGGCGTCCCACACAACGCAGGGCTTAAACTATAAAAATGTGCAAAATGTAAAGTTTCTAATAAGGGTACCTAACTTGAAATTTTGCACAGGGATTCTTTTTGTAAAGTAGAAGAGCACTAAGAAAGAGATTTTTGACAGTTCACCCCCTAAGGAGGTAAAAATCAGGCCTGAACGAAGCCGTGGGCCAGTATTTTATATTGCAAATAAATTTAAGAATAAATGACTTTTTACTGAGGTTCTTGCGGCGTTCCTTCTGCTATGATGGTCTTTTCGAAACGTTAGTAGAGTTTTTGATGACGATGATTTATTTTTAAACATTTCTAACCAATTTTTAAACAAAATTACAAATTTAACTACCTACAGCTTTATTTTACCACAATGTGACGTCACTAGCCCCCACTTTCAAACCTTTGAAGCGTTTTTCTGTTTCATTTTTTGTTTAAGTAATTGAAAAAAAAAAAGTGTTCATAATTTATGTACTACATACTATGTAGTACATAGGTAACTTAAGATTAAGACAAAAATACTAACTAAATATAAAGTGATTCTAAATTTGGTAAAAAAACTGCAATTCTCACAATAATAGTACTATGTTTATACCTAACGTATACTAAATATAAACTACTTATTTCTAAATTAGATATAAAAAACTGCAATTCTCACAGTAAGAGCATTGCACATTTGCATATCGTATAAAGCGGGCCACGGAGGTGCCGATCACAACACGCAATCAGTCGTTCATTCAGCCGTCTTTTAACACGTCTTGTGAATACGCTCTTTGTTCGGCTTTATTGATAGCTTTTAAGGAGTGCCATTCACGGACTACTTTTAAAACATTACTTGCTTCTTCATTATATATCTTAATCGTTGAATAATACGTAGACAATCGTTGAATAAATAATATCTAAAATATTTGTTAATTTGTATAGTTTGTAAATTATTATGTACCTTTTTTAAAAAATAATGGGTTCCTGGCCGTTTCTTCTCAAAAGAGGTTTCTTCGAAAACGGTATCTTAGATAAAAAATAAAAGCTTAAATTGAATAAACATAATACTTTAGATATTTTTTTTCATTTATACATAGAGTGTAGGTACTAAAAAATAATTTATTTATTTGTTTCTATTTTAATGCACAACTTAATAGTGTAGAATAGGCGAACTTAATGTTCAGTAAACTACCAGTCAACTATAGAGCTACCTCCATAATTTACTTTCAATTGGAATGAAAAAATTATAACGTATTTAACAACTTTAGCCTTAGATTATTGTCTGCTCAGTCGTGGTACGAATATAGGAACTATAAAGTTTTCAAATAAAATAAAAATACGCGATTAAATCCGTGTACCTACCTACTTTTACAAGCTCTTATGAAGAACTTTAAGTACATACCTAATGTCTTTAGATTTTGTAGAAAAATCGTATTTTGTATAGTCACCTTTATTCCAGTATCACACGACCTCCAGATGACCCGTGCTGAGCTATTAATCAGCACAATTGCATCAAAAACGGTCCATCTTTTATCAATTGTTGAGTTGCAAGAGGTGTATTAAGTAATACGTCTTTGATTTCATTGATTAGGATAGTTGGGGCCTTTTTTATAAGGTCCGAAAAAGTACTGGGTAAACTATTTACAAGTTACTTGGTAAGTAGATATTTTTTTTAAGAATAGAGATTTTATTAGGTACTAAGTAGGTTAATTTATAGTAAACTAAAATACTAAGTATAAGTAAGTAGGTATTATTATAATGAAGCAATTAGGTAGGTAAAACGGATTCAACTCGCGTATTTTTTTGCTGACGTTACGAAAGCTTTACATTCCCATAGTCGTAGTCTTTAAAAATACGCGATTTAAATCGTTAGAACAATTTCTGATGCCTTGCAGTCACTTTAGCTAACACCATCGCCAGCCGTACCAATAACATGGTCTCCTAAATGATAACAAATCTATACTAATATTATAAAGCTGAAGAGTTTGTTTGTTTGTTTGAACGCGCTAATCTCAGGAACTACTGGTTCGAATTCAAAAAATATTTTTTTGTTGGATAGATAAATGTTAACAAATCTAGGTATACTAATATTATAAAGCTGAAGAGTTTGTTTGTTTGTTTGTTTGAACGCGCTAATCTCAGGAACTACTGGTTCGAATTCAAAAATTATTTTTTTGTTGGATAGACCATTTATCGAGGAAGGCTTTAGGCTATATAACATCACGCTGCGATCAATAGGAGCGAAGAAACAGTGGAAAATGTGTAAAAAACGGGGAAAATATGAAGCCTTATGAAGAATTACTATTACACGGGGACGAAGTCGCGGGCACAGCTAGTAAAATATAAACACGAATTAAATCAAAAATGCTAGCCGAGTTATTCATAAATGTGGTTTACCCTGACTTTACTAAGTACAGTCAGTCGGGTTAAATGCGCGGCGGGCGACTGTACCGCGGCGGCCGACTGTACCGCGTGTATAAGAATGTGATGGATCGCCGCGGATGGATATTAATGCCGAACGAAACTTGATATACAGCCTGATCATATTTACTACTATTGTTTTATTTATTTTGTGAAACCGGTTTTAACATGTTTTCTGAAATTATAAAATATCTTGTACTTTTATTAATTTTATAGAAAAAGCTATTAAGTAACTTACCTATAGCTCTTTCTGAAATCAAAATACAATATGTGTCAATGTAGGTAATAATAAAAAATAATATTTTTAATATAAATGGCCATAGTTGGCAGATAACTTTAGTAAATACATCTGGTATATAAACATCATTCACATCACTCATTGACAGTCAAAAACTCTCAAAAACTGACAATGAGTTCATACAAACAATATAATTATTTAAAAAATAAATTAACTATATAAAAACATTACACCTACCGATAATACAAAGAGTCTACAGCATGTAGGTACCTACTATATTAAAATAAATTTACCTACCTTTAAAATATTGGTGACATTTTGATGATATTAGTTTTAAACACTATGCAATTTTTATAATTCATTAAGATCTCGATTTAAAATAAATAGATTGGTACCTAATTTATGTTTATCGTAGTTCAAAATTATAACCGATATTTTCAATTTTAAATTTAACTTAAGATTTTAATATAATATAATTTTGTACCTTGGGTATAAGTAATATTCAGAGATCGCAATAGGTAGTGCCTATTTACCTAAACTTGGCGGGAGGAGGTGACTAAGAGTGGTTACAACCACCAAAAATATTATTTATTTTTATCGAACGCGGGATTATTATATTCATGATAACATAATTTAAAATAAATCAATGTAACAAGATTTACAAGTAAAATAAAACGTATTAATCCTTTTGAGGAATATAGAAAATGTTTATATTCCTATGCCTGACGGACCACTCGTATGAGTCACCTTTTGAGTTCTCAACGTAAGTTTCGGCATTAAACAATTACATTTCATTAACCATTACACCCTGAGTGTGAATCTATATCGATTATGTATTCTTATAAATCCCGGGAAATCCCGCGTTCAATAAAAATAAATAATATTTTTGGTGGTTGTAACCACTCTTAGTCATCTCCTCCCGCCAAGTTTAGGTAAATAGGCACTACCTATTGCGATCTCTGGTAATATTATTGATTATGAGCAGGTAATAATTGTGTAAACCCCCTGTAGACAGGCCGCGTTCCCAAATGATCTATAATGAAATATCACCGCTCTCCTGTGTGAAATATGAACTTTGCGCTACACCTGCTCGTAACGCACTTATAAACAGAATGTCTTACAGCACACTGTACTGTAATACTTAGTGGGCGACTTACGAATTTACTACCAGTAGGCTACACAATACTTAACTCTCTCTTATAGGTAGGTACGATAGTCAAATCCTACTACTATTATAAAGGCGAAAGTTTGTAAGTATGGATGTATGGATGTTTGTTACTCTTTCACGTAAAAACTACTGAATGGATTTGAATGAAACTTTACAACAATATAGCTTATACATCAGAATAACATATAAGCTATATTTTATAACGATATAGTGTAAAATACTAATCATACGCAGACGAAGTCGCGGGCAGAAGCTAGTGTTTTTATAATAATTTCTGATGCCTTCGCGGTGATTACACATTGGAATGAAACAACTATTAACGGATTTAACTCGCGTATTTTTTTTTTATTTGCTGACGTTTCGGATTCTTTACAGTTTCCATAATCGTAGCACGACTGAGCTGACAATAGTCTAACGCTAAAGTAATAGTTGTTTCATTCCAATGTGTAACCGCGAAGGCATCAGAAATTGTTAGATAATATAGTGGCCTATCTTGAATGTTATATGACTATGTAGCTGTTGTTAAGGATACAGACAGATGGACAGTTCGCATAAATTTAATGTCATAGGTTATGTGCTTATTTTGTATCAATGTTGGATATTTAGATAATACTTGCTGACCCAACTTAGTAATGCGTTTTCTGAGATTTTTTATTAAAAATAGTAGATGGGTAATTATTTAGGGTTGTATGTATTTTTCAAATGCTCAATTATAAAAAAAAAAAAATATGAAAAAAATAAACTCACTTTACATTTAGGGGTAATATAAAAATAATAGTCTTTACCCGATTCTTAGACCTTTTTTTATATAATTTGTTTTTGAAATTTCTCTAGGTATTATACCGTTTAACAAACAATATTAACTACCTATTACAAAGTTATTTTCAAACCAAACATTTACTCTATTCTCCCACAGACTCGTTTATCAATTACAACTAAAATAAAAATTGTTAATTATGGGAATCGAACACAAAATATTTTAACTAATTTGAGCACATTCGGTGGTCCATACATATTGTTAACGAGGTATATTATCTTTAGTTCCATTTTGGTTCCGTGCTATTATTCCGACATGTTAATCCAAAAGGGCTTATGTGTACCCATATCTCGATAAACATACGCCGTTTTGGAACTACTGAGCTGATTTTTGTATGAATTACCGAAACTAACGGAGAATGCTGATTGCCTTGTTTTCGGTTAGAATTTAATCTAAGAGAACTTAACAAGTTTAAAGTTTTTATTTTTGTTAAGAGTCGTTACTATTTTTCTGTTTGTGAATATGGTACCATCTCCTCCCGCCAAGTTTAGGTAAATAGGCACTACCTATTGCGATCTCTGATGATGAGTTAATGATTTAAAAATAAGATCGTAGGTTAATGAGGGATTCAAATAGACCCTAATTGCAAATAATTTGAGTTATATTTATATTCTTAAATTTAATCAAAAATTAAAAAATGGATTTATTAGTCATGTAGGTAATTATTTTACAGATACTATATCGATTAGGTACTTTTCAAAAATCATTTAGATACGTAGGTACTTACATTAATACCAACAACCTAGACATTTTTAAGGCAAAATAATATAATATACTAGCGATCCGCCCCGGCTTCACACGGGTGCTATAAACCTTCCTCTTGAATAACTCTATCTATTAAAAAAACAGCATCAAAATTCTTTGCTTAGTTATATAGGTACTTACGTAGGATATAGGGACAGAAAAAGCGACTTTGTCCTATACTATGTTGTGATATACAATCTGCCATCTCAAAAAAAGATATATATTATTATAATAGCTTAAGTTCCCGGATCAATGACCGTCACTAAACGGCACTATTCAGCACAAGTCGGCACTAATCAAGACGATGTAGCCATCAATGGCTCGGCCACGAAAACCACGGCTCGAATAATTTCCTCAACTGTTACTGTTTTATTTGCCATGGCTGAACCTGGTATGGTTGAGAGCACAAGTGTTAAGAGAGTTTTAAAAAAAAAAAATTGCAATTGTTGGCATGCAATTTTTTTTTTTACTGAAATGGATGTGAAGTGACTTGGTTTTCACTGTTTTTAATAAAAAGTTATTTATATTAACGTAATTTGGCAAATAATATATACAACTAACTTGTTATTAGCTTAGGTTATAACATTATTCAATTATCTAAGCAAAATATTTTTATTTTTTCGTTACTACTTACCTATCTAATTCCTTTTTTTAATTGCGTACGTATTTCATTTTGTGATGATTAACATGTTTTGTGATATTATTATTTCAATTTTCGTTTTTTTTATTCTTATGCAACCCACCTACTAGGTTTATACTTACAAAATAAACAGATATAAATCTACACTTATAAAATTACAAATACGAATATACAAAAAGTGTAAATCAATAATAAAATTCCATGCTTATATTAAACTATTTTTATACAAGTAACAAAATATACAAGAACAAAACCCTAAAAACAAAGGCTTCTAAAACTCTCCGAAATTGCAATAAAACATTTTATTAGGCACCTTACAAATGTCTCTCTTCCTGTACCCAATCAAGCTTCATGCAATAACAGAATAATATAAAGGTACGGCAATTAATAGGTCTTTTGTGGTACATCGATTAGAGACGCCAGTCAATTTGCCATCAAACAGGGTTCTGTAGGCACAAATAGAAAACAACGGTCAACTTCGGCCAGTTAATCTTAACAATAGTTAAATCAAGGAATAAAACAATTATAAAGGACTAGCTGTGCCCGCGACTTCGTCCCCGTGGAATAGTATTTCTTCATAAGGCTTCATATTTCCCCGTTTTTTACACATTTCCCACTGTTTCTTCGCTCCTATTGGTCGCAGCGTGATGTTATATAGCCTAAAGCCTTCCTCGATAATATATAGGTCTATCCAACAAAAAAAGATTTTTTTCAATGAGGAACCAGTAGTTTCTGAGATTAGCGCGTTCAAACAAACAAACAAACTCTTCAGCTTTATAATATTAGTAGATTTAACCTGAGATGGGATAGTCGTTGTACTGTGGACTGCAAAGTTTTCGAAACGTCATTAGGGATGTTGACTGGGTAAAACGAAATTCTATTTAGTTCGTAAATTTAATTATTAAAAAATATTGTATAGGTGGGTACGTATTTTTTCTTATTCCAATAAGGGCCACCGCGTGTCGGAAATCCGCTAAATGCGCTAGTGTAGAATGAGGTCCAGCTGTCATGTACCACCAATCACAGGCCAGTAGCTTGCCTCTCATTGGAACATGACAGCTAGACCTCATTCTACACTAGCGCATCTAGCGGATTTCTGACACGCGGTGGCCCTTATTGCACAAGAATTTACAAGGATAAGCGCTTCTAAAGTTCGGGAGTGGGGGCGCGTGACGTCATGTTATGGTATAAAGAAAGCAAACGTGTAATTTTTTGTTTGTTTAAAAAAAGAAAAAATACGTGTCCGTAATATTTTTTTATTATTATTATTATAAGACTAGTGTCCCGGCAGACGTGGTACCGCCCGGCAAAGCAGCGCTACATTAATAAATCGATTTGACAGTTGTTGTCATTAAGGTAATATTTTCGTAAAGTTTTTTTTTTTACTTTATTACTTTCTCCTGATGAGAGCAGAGCGTGATGCCGTGACCATGGGAGATAGGTCTACATCCCTACTAATATTATAAATGCGAAAGTAACTCTGTCTGTTACGCTTTCACGCTAAAACTACTGGACCGATTTAAATGAAATTTGCTACAAAGAAAGTTTAGAGCCTGAAAAGGACATAGGCTACTTTTTAACCGACTGCAAAAAAGGAGTTCCACGCGGACGAAATCGCGGGCTGAAGCTAGTTTTTAATATAATATGTAGATATATCAGCGATTTCACCTCATTCCCGTCTCAAGTTGCTGTAAAATATTTAAAGCAATTAATATTTGTACAGAACCACTCTGCACATACATACATACAAAAAGATATTAATGACTCGGTTAGCTCACAATGCGTCGCCGCGACACAATGAGGCGAGTAATTGATGAGTTTTATTAAAGGACCCGTGGTAACACCGCGGCGTAATTGTACCTTTATTTTTTCCCTACCTACCTAGTTATATTTTTCATTTATTTTCCTATAAGTATTGTTTTTTTCTTCTTATTTGGATCTACAAATAGACAGTAAAAATATTTATAAACGAAATATGTACGTTACTTAATATTAAATTATGTGTGACCCCCTTAGAGAATACATAACTGGAGGCGGCTTCGACACTATTTGTCATACAAAATTTTTAGCCACTTTTAGCGGGGGACGAGGTAGGAACACATACAAAAAACTGCACACTGATGTAAAAATAATTCTCATCGTTACACACGCATACTAATAGAAACTGTCAACACTAGGCGGAATTTATTCACACTAGCAAAAACAAGACTATAAACGTCGTATCCGTACACAAGTTTGAAATGTATTAGTAGCCAAATTGAACCGATTACATAGTGCTTGATTAAGTGGCTGTCGATACATTTATCTATATTTGACAAAAAATGGCGGATCAACCAATTAATATTTTAATATAATTATCTTAACTTCATACATAATAATGTATTTACTTCTTTTAATTCATACTATTATAGAATTGAACTTTAGTTACTACGTAGTTCAATAAAGAAGTCATTTTCTTTTAGTAATAATGCTTAAACAATTACAATTACCTACTATATTTAACATGAAAAAATAGGCAGATGTCTATTACAGCTGAGCTGGAGAGATAACAATATCAACAACCATAATTAAAAAAAAATTACAAAGTAGACAACCGAATCCCAAGCTGCTGGTACGCTTAAACCATTTGAAATTAGAATAAAGAAATACAATATTTTAACAAAATAATACCTGATATACTGAAATATACGCGTACTTCTTATCATCTGTACTGTAAATTCATCGACATTGATATTGTCCAGTAAGTACATCTCTAACTGTATTTTGATCATGGATGCTATTATCGCTTTTAACTCAAAGGAATTAACGCCTAGTATCGGATACACTACTCTGCAAAATTTTTATAAATGTGTGTCATTACTGTTTGTTGACCATAGACAATCATAAAAATTTTCTAAGCGATTTTAAACGAATAAAAACGTAATCGATGCGTAAATCGATGCTTCTCGCGTGGTGAATGAGAAAATAATTATTTGAAAAATAACAATTAACGAACAAAAAAAATATCTGCAGATGAAAGGAAATACTGTTTTTTTGTATATCTGATACAGTGGATGGATTTTTGCAACTTATTTTAGCGCAGGAAGACATTTTTCTGGAGCTCTTTTCTCTTCGATATCGATTGTGACACTGTCAAAGTGACCTGTTTGAAAACAGTTTTTACAAACGCGTTAGATAATTTATCTTATACCTTGGCAGAGGGGAACGCCTGTCGAAGCCGCCTCCAGTTATGTATTCTCTAAGGTGACCCCACTCTAAATCACTTAAAAATTAAATATTAAATTACCTATTGGAATGAAACAACTATTAACGGATTTAACTCACGTATTTTTATTTTATTTTATTAGCTGACGTTTATAGTAATTTTTTTTGAGTAAAATGTAACATTAGTATTTTATAATTCAGAATAGGGTAGTTTTTCAAAATTTGTAATTTAAATATAAGGTAGTTTGCATAACTGTATAAATCACTTTAGCGTTAGACTATTGTCAGCTCAGTCGTGCTACGATTATGGAAACTGTAAAGAATCCGAAACGTCAGCTAATAAAATAAAATAAAAATACGCGAGTTAAATTCGTTAATAGTTGTTTCATTCCAATGTGTAATAACCGCGAAGGCATCAGAAATTATTATTAAATTAATTATTTACTTAACATAAGTACGAATAGAAAAGTATTTTAACTCTATGTATCTACAATCGAGATGGTTATATTTGTTGATCTGTGTGCACCTACCTAAGTATATTCCTTTTCCTCATGCCTACCAAATTGTCTATTATTAGGTAAAATTAAGTATTAAAATTAAATTTATTAAATTAAAATTTAAAATAAAAAATAAATATTTTTCTTACCATAAAAGATTTACGTACCTACCTACAACACGTCAATATAATGACAGAAACACCCAAATACAAGCTTACCTAACTTTTCTTAGTAAAACTTTACATAGGTATTCGTTAAATCTGTTTAACTCTGTTATTTTCGCCAACAAAACTATTTCCCATTCTCTACGGTGTAACAGGCGGTCGCTAAATGCCATCGAAAACTACATTGTCTAAAAAGCCGACAAAGTAATATCATCCAGGCAACTCTTTTCTTTACAATCATTACAATCGTTTACAAAACTTTGCCTACGCTTTTGTTCAAGTTAAATATTTTACACGCTGTATTAATGAACCATTTTCTATGCTTTTCAATTGCCCATTCTTGAATTATCTATGGATGTAAGATTCTTAGATACCGGGACAAATGAATGTGAACTAAGAATTGCTAACTAATGATTTGAACTCGGAAAGGTTTTTTGGAAAAGGTTAGATACCGACTTTGTCAAGATTTTCACAGCCGTTGACACAAAATACTATTAAAAAGCTGTGCAAAAAACATTTTTTTTCCCTGGTTATCATAGCATTTTTTTATGTTTTCATGTACCTACTTACCCAGATTACAAATATATTATTAAGGTTATCACGGGATTTTTATATATGTATTTTAAACAATTACCTAGGTAAGTACCTACTTATCGGCTTGTTATAAAATAAAAATCTGACCAAATTCTACAGAATCATTGAGTTTCATGAATTGTTTGCATTTAAATAGACCAAAAATTATTTTAAACAAAACCACAGTAGACAAGTTTACAATTAATTTATTATTTTAAATTGAATTTGGTAGGTAAGCGGTTTTACCGAGATGTTTAATTTTAACCGAATTATTTTAAATTTTCATTTTAAAATTAAACACCCCAAAAAGAAATAAAACGTCACAAATGATGCAATCGACATAACTTAAATCACTGAAACAATAAACTTTAAGGCTAATTGATACTTCACTTACTCAAATAACAGTATAATTGCCACAAAAATACTTCCAAACGCAACTAAAACGTTTTAAACTGAAAACGATACGGAAAAAAACAAAAAACCAAAAATCCATTATAAATAGAGCCCCCGGGGTTAAGTAGGTGTTTAGCATTTACGTGTCACGTTATGCTGGTGGTTATTTTGGGTGGTTCTCATAAATTTACTCGGACGGTCGTCGTCTAAATCATTTTAACGCCAAAACTGAGTTTAGATGATGCTTTTGGATACTTTACGTGGCACGATGCGATTACGACTCGATATTTTATATTTTACGTAGAGCTACGATAGGTATATTATCAACGATTTAAAGTTAGGTAAGTACTTACATAGACTAGGTGCTAGAATTTTCGACACTCGCAAGGGTATCATAACCTATAGACTTCGTACCGTTTAAAAGTCCATATTGTGTCTTAATAATATTAAAGTAAGAGATAAATAAACTGACCTCAGTTTAACCAGGCAGTAGTTAAATTACCTACGTGTAATTTATACTTAATATTATATTAAGGGAAGGGTTTGTTTGTTTGTTTGGATTGATTAGGCTCCAAAACGGTTGGACCGATTTCAAAAATTCTTTCACTGTTGGGAAGCTACACTATTCCCGAGAGACATAGGCTAAAAAAAGATGATCCGTGCGAAGCCGGGGCGGACAGCTAGTAAAATATATATTGATTAAAAAACGTTAGTTGTAAACGTCAGTAGTGTAAAGTCACTTCCAAACCGCACAGTGACAGATGTCGCGGCCGCCGACTGACGTAAATACACACAAATTACTGGATCGGTCGAGAAATACCTATCTTCATTTAGGACCGGAGATGTAATTTTACATTAGCAAATATTTTATGATGGCAACCCCGTTTACTGAATGAAATCGATATTGCCTTTGCGATTATTTTTAGTTCGTAATAAGTAGTTTCAGCAATGACGGTAGTCAATTATAACAGATTTAACTCGTAACGCGAAATATAATAGGTACCTACCTACTACATTAACTACGAGTGTTAAATCCGTTATAATTATTATAGTACATTACGCACCAGGGCCAGTAAAATAAAAAATGTCTCAGATCACATGTAATTGTCGTCCGAGGTTGACAAAAATGTGATCTGAGGCTTTTTTATTTACTGGCCGAAGTTAGTATACTTACTATTTTTCTGTTCGACGAAGCCAGAAAGCGGCAACTTCATTTAGCGCAGCGGCCCGAAAGTTGGTGCTTTCTGGCCGGAGGACAGAAATAACTATTTGTTTCATTCTAATGTATAGGTTATGTAAGTATCTAATTACATACTTAATAATTATTAATAATATATTTTTCCAAGACAGAATAAATAATAATATATTATTATAAAGTAAGTAAGTTTACTTACTGACCTACCTCTACAAATTTGTAAAAAATAGCCGCAATTCCACTACATACCAGACTAGATTAAACCTACCTACTAATATTTTTGTAGTAGGTATACT
Organism: Polylopha cassiicola; assembly: GCA_038024825.1. Lineage (NCBI taxonomy): Eukaryota > Metazoa > Arthropoda > Insecta > Lepidoptera > Tortricidae > Polylopha > Polylopha cassiicola. The sequence continues at coordinate 3,504,331 of CP149044.1, read as the reverse complement.
TTTTTCTACTAATATCCTTTACTGTATTATATTTTTTTTTATATAATGTTGGTAATGTCATTGTTTGTTGGTACATTTTATTTTTTCCAAAATAAAACCATGATCAATGAAACTGCATGCTGATTTACAGTTTGAAAATAAACAAGTAACATGTCTATTTTATGACATCTGAGGCGTCTGGTAGGAAGTTTTACTTTTGTAATTCGATTCGGGGACATCAAAGAACCTATTTCGAGCTCCATTTTGATGCCATCTGTCAAGTTTTGGCGCGATTTGGTTGTAAAGATTTAAATTTGCGACTAGTCTTAGAATATAGAAAGAAAGCCGTTACTTTTCAAATTTTTAGTTAGTCATGGTATAATAACAGGTAAATAAAAAAGAAATATTAACTAGGTAGGTAAGTATATCTACCTATCTTACTTACAGTTTTAAAATACTAGGTTACCTACCTAGGTACTTATTAGAATTTATTTCTCCTTTCTACTAAGTGTATAGGTAGATACTTATTTGTGTACAATTTTATTTTAAGCAATCTATTTTTTATTATCAATACTAATTACCTAATCACATTTATGCCTACGATTTTGTGAAAGTAAGTACCTACTTTATAAAAGTATAAATTTGTAATAAATTGTATGTGGTCACGCCATCTGTTGAAAAAAATACTTACTAACATTTGAGTAGTAAAGGAATAGATAAAAATATACCTAACTCCTTCACACATCATACTTTAATTTGACATGCTTTCTCTGTCACGCACAGTACTTTGGGGCTGCCAGTTATCCCAAGGTCAGTCACCAAATTACAATATAAGATATTTTAACATAATAATATATATTTATTTAAAAATACTAAAATCACATTAAAAATCTTCAGTAATGGTTTTCTACAATTTCTATAAATTTAATTTATACTTGGTTATTAAAATATGGATAACATAAATACATATCGTGTTGGAAGTACTTTATATTATTCACTACTAGCAACACAGATATCAAATACTGTGTTGCAAAGATTTAAATTTCCCTAAACATTGAAGATAACCATAAAGTTATTCGAATATAGGTAGGTACATAATAATCGAATCGGATAAGCACAGGGAATTAAGTTTTTGAATTTCCTAAATATTTATTCATAAAAGTCATCCTTATTATTGCAGTGTTGAGATATTTAAAAAAAAGTACCATAAAAAACTGTGCATCAGAATGCTGACAAAGCAGTCAGAAAAACGATAATATGTTAATATTAAAACTTTCAGAAAATATTATAATAATACAGTGAATTTTTGTTGTAATTATATTGCTATAGTTTACTATGACAACATAATAATAATATGAAAAATGAATTCGCGGATTCCTTTCTTTGTACACTGGCAACATTAGCGACACGTCAAATCAAAATACACGTCTGCTTTCGTTGTACAGTAAATAAAATTAATGTTTTATTCTAATTTACTTAACATTATAATTTAATTCAGTTATGGTACATACAACAATGGAAGGATCATTATTCGTAAGTTCTAACTTGTACCTTAGTCTCATTTCCAATTCCTGGGAACAGATATTTCTGTTGATCAGTCGGCTTCAATTTTGTTAGCCTACTTGATTAATACTGCGATTTACGTACATAAGAAATAATTTCCAGTATCAATTTAAAGAACACAATGCGATTTTACCATACCGGACAGTTTTATTACACGTGAATAGGTACCTAGAAACCATAACTCCACTTCTACGATTTCTGTAGTCTTGCTGTACTAAGACTCGTGTTTACGTCCTCGACAGTTTAGCCTCGTTGTGTAACCATAAGGCGGGCGTGAAATTAGAGCTGCCATTACCTAAAATAATTATGAACATCAAAATCCATGTCTAAAAAATGATAACTTATTGAGTTTCTGTCTGGACAAATAGAGTTGTGATTTTTCCTGAACTAGTGATGTCTTAGATCTTCTTTAACTGCATTCCGATATTGTCTTTCAAAGAAATGCATATATTTATCTCATATACATACATATTAGTTTCTATTGTTCATATTATCTTAACAACAATCTAATATTGGAATGAAACAACTTTTACGGATTTACCTTGCATATTTTTTTATTGGCCGACTTTAGCATAAGACTATTGTTAGCTCAGTCGTGCTATGATTATGAAATCTGTAAAGGCTAAGAAACATCAGTCAATAAAATAGAATATGCGAATTAAATCTGTTAAAGTTGTTTTATTCCAATGTATAATTGCGAAGGCATCAGAAATTATTAACAATCTAATATGTAATTCCAGGAACCTACTCTGTACATTGTCAAAGGCATGTGCATCCTTGACAATGAGGGCAACCGGATCCTCGCCAAGTATTACGACAAGAATGTTCTGCCGACGACCAAGGAACAGAAGGCATTTGAGAAAAATCTCTTCAATAAGACCCACAGGTATTGGCATTATTAAGATTGTTAAATATTTTATTCATAATTTAAATAATTATTTATTCCATAGAAGAAAATTATATACCTACCTACAACTATGATTCTATCAGTTTTTCAACCATTGTCAGTCCCTTGCCCTGAATATTGACATCACAAAGATACTAATATATTATGTTGTTACATCTAAACATTATTATCCAATGCACCATGGTTTATCAAAACAACAGAACTCCATGACAACCTCGGTATGCCAACAATTAAAGAGGAGGTTGCTTCTCACTGCGACAAATATAAATCTAGACTACAAAAGCATCCCAACAAGCTTGCCGGTCAACTGACAATCCCAGAAATTGTTGGTCGACTAAAAAAGAGGCGTGATATCTTTGACTGTGATAGTCAGCATCAAGGCTGACCCTATAACCTAGGATCTGCACTCCACTGGGAGTAGCATGCTTCGCAACAATCTACACCATCACATCTGCTTATAGCCCAAAGGGCTGATCGCATGATTAAGAAAAAAAAAAAAAAAACATCTAAACATAGTTTTTGATGTAGTTCATTTCCTCAATATTCAAAACTAGAGACCGACATCGTTCAAACACCCAAGGAATCACCTATGTACAGTTGCTGTTGGATAATTACTGATTTTCTTGTCTGAATGTATTATTACAGAGCGAATGCTGAAATTATAATGCTGGAAGGCCTCACCTGCGTGTACAAGAGCAATGTGGATCTATTCTTCTATGTAATGGGAAGTTCACATGAAAATGAGGTATGTTTACAGCAATGTGTTTCAATGTGTGGGTCATTAATAGCCTGTGTATATGGTTGCAAGAAGTCCAGCCCAACTAGCACACAAGTTCTATATAAGTTACTAGCTCTTGCCCGCGACTTCGTCAGCGTGGAACTCCTCCTTTTTTGCAGTCGGTTAAAAAGTAGCCTATGTCCTTTCTCAGGCTCCAGACTTTCTTTGTACCAAATTTCATTTAAATCGGTCCAGTAGTTATAGCGTGAAAGCGTAACAGACAGACAGACATAGTTACTTTGGCATTTATAATATTAGTAGGGATGTAAAGGCTGTACAAGGATGATTGCTTTTATTCAGCCTTTGTACTGCTTATATAGAGCTTGTGCGCTGCTTGGGAGGGACCTCAGTAACAAAATGAGTTAATTACATACATTTTTACCCTTTGAGTATGGAGCTCTAAACACAGACGGACAGACAAACATGGAAAATCCATAAAGGTTCCCCTTTTTTTCCATTTGGCTACAGAACCCTAAAAACAGGCTTTGACAAGCTTATTATTTGAAATCATCATAAATGATGTTTGCTTTAAAAAGCTACTAGCTGATAGGAAGTTGTAGAAGCAGCAGGCGCGTGCAGTGGGGGGAGCGGAAGTATGGCGCAAGGCACTTCATACATTAGTGACATTGCGCCTATATGAAATGCACACTCTTGATAAGCAGGCTGTGGTAGATATAAAAATCCATAGTCATGGCAACATTAGCATTTCTTTCAGTGATTTGATAAAACGCCTACATAATATATTCACTTAGCTAAACTAGTTTTATAATAACTTGTAATATAAACATAAACATTGAATAACTAAATTTAATGTACATATTATTTTCCAGCTGATTCTTCTGTCTGTATTGAACGCGTTATACGAGTCAGTGAGCATCCTGCTGAGGCGCAACGTGGAGAGGCGAGTGCTGCTCGACAATTTGGACTCTGTGATGCTGGCGTTTGACGAAATATGCGATGGAGGGTAAGATAAACCAATGTAAGCTTTTAATCGATATTTTACTAGAAAACTCTGGATTTAACTCGCATATTATTTACTAGCTTCTAGCGACATCGTCCGCGTGGAACTCCTCCTTTTTTGCAGTCGGTTAAAAAGTAGCCTATATGCACAGTATCTATTTTCTCAGGCTCCAGACTTTCTTTGTACCAAATATCATTTAAATCTTCCCAGTAGTTTTAGCGTAAAGGGGAACAGACAGAGTTACTTTCGCATTTAATATTATTAGTAGGGATTTGCTAACGTTTAGAAAACTTTAAAGCTCCCATATTCGTCGCATGACTGACCCGAGGATAGTCTAACGCTAGTCTTAGCTGAACTGTAAAGTTTTCGAAACTGTCATGTCACATGCCATGCTCCTCGTCATGCCCTACCCCGGTTTTGTCGGTTTTTTGGCATGAATCGATAGGGAATATGATTAATTTCGTGAGTGTGGACAGAAAGTACAGCATCGCGTCAGATCGAGTTGCAGAGCGATGAGCATAGTGTGGCTAAGGCATTAGGTAAATTGATTGAATGCAAAAAAAGAAAATTCAGTATAGGTATATAAAAAAGTGTAATAAAGGTATGCCGTTTCATTAAAGGTTTTCAAAGCCACAATAGCTCGCATTTAGTTGATTTTCTTACTATTTACTTGTCACTTATCCTTAAGAACTATTTTAGTTATGAATATTACTTAAAGTTATTCCGGTATCATTGATAATACTATCAACATTATTAAGTGTAGTTTTCTTTTATAAATTTCAGTGTAATCCTGGATGCGGATCCTATGTCTATAGTGGGTCGCGCGGCGCTCCGCACGGAAGACGTCCCGCTGGGCGAGCAGACCGTGGCACAGGTAACATAACAAAACAATACAATTTATTATATACTAGCGGCCCGCCCCAGCTTCGCCCGGATTTCTTTTTTTATAGCCTATGTCACTCGGGAATAGTGTAACTTCCCAACAGTGAAAGAATTTTTGAAATCGGTCCAGCCGTTCTGGAGCCTATACAATCCTAACCAACAAACCTTTCCTCTTTATAATATTAGTATAGATAATAGATTATCTATTGGTAGTACCATACTAATTAAGGTCTGGTCTATCTTATTTTCCACCCGAGCAAGAGAATAAACTGTCGCTGTCTTAACCTAACCTAATCTTTCTTTTCTTTTGTTATTTTCTCATTACTTATTGCAAGGACAATCCGAATAATAGTTAAACCGCCATATTACAAAACGGCCCTGTTTCATACAGGGATGTTAGGATCAATTTAATGTTTTGCTCTGTCTTTTTTTTTAATTTCTAACAAACCGATATTGTTTAAAATATGAGATAGATATGTATGTATACCTATATAGAAATAATTAAAATACGAACACATTGAGAACTTTCAAAAATAATATATTGAAAACAGAAATATATGATGATAGATACTTAGGCAACAAACAAAAAAAATATTTTTTGTAAAGTTGTGTTATTTATAAATTCTTTAAATAGGTAATACAGAACTATTTTTAGCTATGTTCATTGTTGAGAACAAACTTACAGTTTTTCATATGTTTAATATAAGTACATGTACACATACTTAATAGTAAATTCTGTACTTACATAACTTTTAACGTCTGCAGTTATTTATTTACTTTTATTTTCTATTTAAAATTAAACAGTCTGCGTATTAACAATAATTCCCAGAATAATAATAATATAAGGTCATTTTATGCACTACTTGGCACAGTCGCCTCGATTGTATCTTTTTTCTATTAAAAATATACTTTTTAATAAAATTAATATATAATATTCTTCAAATTTCTTTTCAAATTTCATAACTAACCCATTATTGACTTTCTATTGCAAAATACTAACAAAATTAATTATATTTCTATTTATACAAGCTTTATATTCCCCATTTCAGATCCTCTTCAACGTAATGAATAGTAATTATTAGGACGTCGGGAAAATAAATAAAATTGTTTTTAGTCAGTTTGAACAAAGTATTAAATTATTTTTTCTTAATTTTTATTTTATTTCTTCATCATTGGCACCCTTAAGTGAGCATATTATACTTAGTTTGGCATGCGTGCTTGCTTCTAAAACTATTTATGACATTTCAAAGTTGTAATTTACCTGTTGAAGACTTCAGTGTCTAAGTTAAACTATTTCCTAGTTAATAAATATATGATGTATCAAATAATGACAAAGACCACTCCACATTGAAGTTGCTATGCTGGACATTTATATGCTACCATTTATTATGTACCTACTTATATTACTATTTTTTACAATCATTGTCTAGTCTACAATAGACATGACGACTGGTTTTTATTATTTTTTCAAACAAACAAAATTACATTGATAACCGCTTCTTAAGTTCTGGAGTTGGGGTCCTGACGAAACAGTGCTTACTTATTGCATTATTATTAAAAAAAAGACCACTAAACACTGATATTATAATAAAAATGGATGTGTCACTAAACATCCTAAAGTGTGCTGTCAAATATTATAATAATATGCACATACTGATACTTAATTATGGAACGAGTTTATAAAAATAACGTACTTACGGAAGTAACTAATATTGTTCAAACTCGTATACCATTAGTATTTTTCAATAAACAAAATATTTGCCATGAAACGGATTCAAATAAATTATCTCTAGTTTCTTTTGAGAGGTATTTCTTTAAATATTAAATGATAATTTCAATATAGAATAACGAATTCATCAAATAACATTTTTATAATATCTAATTACCTACACATTATTTTATATTACTTACCTATAATTAAATATGGAAATCTTGGAAAGCGGCTATACTCTTAGATGTTTATCCTCATACTAAATTGATTTTATCATACTTGTGACGTGTTATCTCACAATTGATAATGAACTTACATCAATATTAGAATGCTGATAAGATCTACGCCATCATATTTCCTATATCTATGGGGGTTAAGTTAAATCGAAAAATCATTGCATTTTGAGTCTTATTCCATAGTGCTTAGCTTGAATTTGAAGTGTAATCAAAAGGTCTAACATCATAGAAAAATATAAGGAATGGGGGCTTCTGTGTTAATAATCCTTGGGAATTATTCACGCATATTGGTATGCATGCGTGTCGTGTAGAAAGAGGTCCAGCTGTCATGTTCCACCAATGAGAGACAAGCTACTGGCCTGTGATTGGTGGAACATGACAGCCGGACCTCATTCTACACGAGACCCAAGTACCTAGCGGATTTTTGACACGCAACCGCCCACATTTTATGATACGATAGTGAAAGTAGCATTCTTATGCTAGCCGAGTGTCGTATTGACTCACGTTTTGACCATACGTTACCAAAAGTAATTTTTATGAAGACAATTTAGAATGGAAAATATATAAATTAATAGGTAAGAAATATAATGCTTCTCTTTCATCTTTTATAATAGGTTAAATATGTTTTTTTTCTAATTTCAGGTTTTGCAATCGGCAAAGGAACAACTAAAATGGTCACTACTGAAATGAAAACAGAGATCGATAATAATAATTATATATTTAAGTTCCATTATTTTAATTAAAGTTTATTTACATGATATAACACTATTATTCAATATATACAATAAAGTGAAATAATTGAAGTATTAAGCATAGAAAAAAAATCATTTTCGAAAACCCAGCTTTCCATAAAGATATACTTTATGCCATAACAAGTTATTTTAATTTATTTTATTGTTTTGTTGGTATTAAAGACAACATCTACCAACATAAACGGACACTGCAAGCGGAAACTGTACCTAAAGTACATATTAGCAAAACTTCATGTAGTTTCCTAAATTTCCAACAGATGGCGTGTAACGCAATAATGTCGCATACGGCTTACATCTAACACCGTTACATCCTTATAAGAAAGATGATACTAAACAACATTTTATCTTTATTTGTGCTACCTTAGTGCCTATTTTCTTATATAAAATATTACAAAACAAGTAATAATTAAACGTAGTAGTTGGAATCAGGAGCAAGGGCGGACGCTGATTGGTTTATATCTCAAAGACCATAACCTCGCCTACATTATAGACAATTTATATAGTAGGTACAGTCTAATGTAATTTATTTTCAAGTGTTGGAGCCCCAAACTCGTCCGGAGTCGGTGTTGTGTTCAACTTCGATATCTGCTTGAAGACCGGACTGTTTTTATCTTTGAGCAACTTGAATAGTACATTTTCAGAAGTGCCCACAAAACATCCAATGTTTTGAAGCCGCTGCAAATAAAACTCAGTTTAATGATATTTGTTTATTATAAAATTGGAAAATATTTACATGCATTGGTTAGTAAAAAAATAATATGGTTTCTACATAATGTTAAGACTAATTGGCTATTCCTACTTCTTACCAGTGTTACCACTTCGTAATAATTGGTACTTAATTATTTTTTTCTACTGTACCTGATGGTAACAAGCAGGAATAAAAAAAGCAACATTTTCACTATTAAATTAAGTCAGTGGTAAGAAACAACAATAACCCTAATAAATGCGCCATGAACCCAAAATAAAAATCAGATATATTTTAATGATCACAATTTAGACATGGTAAATCCAAAACTGTCGTTAGTAGGTTCTTTATTAAGTTTAGAAATGGCTTTAAAAGCCGAATGATTCTTATCCTTCATTAGTTTGAACAAAACGTTTTCAGACGTAGTAACTGAACCTCCTATGGCTTGAATGCGCTGTAAGTAATTAAATAATTTGTTAGTAAGAATGATATTGGGTAAATTGATAAAGTGATGAAAAATATCTGCAAAACAGCGAAAGAATGGGGGTCGCCGTGTCAACATCGGCTAGATATGCAATGCAATGAAGTTAGTAGCTTGAAAATATGCAATGAAGTTAGTAGCTTGTCTCTCATTGGTGGATTATGACAGTTGGACCTCATTTCACACTAGTAGGTTAGTATTGCAGATTTTAAAATGGTCTTAGCTATCAGCCTTAACATTGATATGGGAGAATGGCAAGACAAAATGTAATAATAAATATTAGTGATATTGTAGGTGGCCCTATTTAAAATAATTTAAATATTAGTAGGGAATTTATGACACTTATGTGGTTATTATATTGGAATAAAACAACTGAGGATTTAACTCACATACTTATACTAGTTTATATGCTGACATTTCAATCTTTACAGATACCATATTCGTAACAGATTAAACTAACAATAATCTAACATTGGGGTAAATCCGTTATAGTTCTTTTCTACCAATATTATTTCTGTGAATGACAGACAACACCTAACTGAAATTATTATGTTGCAAGTACACAAGTAGTCCACAGTGCACACTTTTTTAATAATTATAAATATTAAGTACCAACCTGCAAAGCCAGTCCTCTGTCTAATAAAGACCTGGAAGATACTCCGTCAGCCAACACATGGACAGAGATATCTTGGCTCAACAAATCTATGACAGTCTGCTCTATGCACACATGGGCCTGTAGATTAAAATGTAAGTATGATGACATTAATAAAAAAAAAATGGCTGAAGCTGTTACTAAAAAAAAATGTTTTAAACTTTAATGGTCAGATAATAATATGATGATAAGCATTTATTATCTTTCTATTGTTGTTTGAAATAAACATTGCTTTTTCTAGAATTAAAAAATATTCTTTTGTAACTCCCAATACAAAAGTTTGTTTGTGTTTTTATCAGTATGTGGCATCATTCCTGAACTACTGAAGCACGAATTTTATGTTTTTTTTTATATAAAAGAATTTAACCAAGAGTGTCCTAGCTATTTTTGATGAAAGTCGAGAAGGGGGGACTGCTCCTAATTTCAGTATAACGCAATGTTTTCTTTAGAGATATTAATACTCACATACATAAAGTTTTAATAACTACCTATCATTCATTTTAGAGGGCTTTTAGGTTTAATGTCACAGGTTTTTTGGTTTTCTCCTTTATAATAATTACCTACCTCAATACCGAATAGCACAACAGACTTCAAATCTGGCACGTCTTTCTTCAACCGTTCCTGGAGTTCCGGAGTATACATCGAGAACATGGTCTTATCATAGACCATGGCAGCATCCTCGACTTTGATGTCTTTGGTGGTGGGACCAAGGCCCTTGGGGTACTGTTCCGAGATGTAAACTGGTATCTTAAAGTGTTTTGCTGCTTCCATCTGAAATATTTTTTATAAAGTGTAAGGTTTTGTTTCTTAATATAGTAATGAAAACCTTATCATATTAATTTCTGATGCTTTCTATATGGAATATTCCCATATTCATAGCCTAACACTAAATCGTTTTTTTGAAAATCACATTCTTAGATATTCTTCATTTCTAAACTTTACAAAACAATAGCAAATAAATTATGTGAGTTAAATCAGTAATAGGTGTTTCATTCCAACCTCATCTTATTTTAAAAACAATTTAGTTCATAAGTCTTACTGAAAACCTTATCATAGTTATTAATTTCTGTAATATCCGAGATTTAGAACTACAATAATGGGATTATTCCTGATTTTGGTTATGTGACGGAAGTAATAATGCAAGAATATTATAATCTATGTTCCTAGATCTAAATATCTATCTTTAAATATTAACCAATAATTTTATTATTACATAACACTGTTATCGAGCCTTACCATTTTATTTGCGACTTTGACGACTTCGCCGAAATGTTTTACATGTGGCCTAAACGTCTCCTGTATGTCGCATAACAGAAAGGCGGTCCTTGGCGCTTCTAGGGCTCCGAGTTTAATTACATTACGAGCCATTGTTGTTCCAGAAATGTTTATTTACCGGCGAAAGGACAAAGTTTAACTTTGCTTAAAGGAAAGCAAATTTGGCAGCTGTCAAAGTTGTCAAACTTACAAAAGTGACGACATGTCCAACTAGAAGTGAATCGAAACGTCAAAATTTCTAAATTGTTTAGTAGACCTATAGGTACGCTAATATTCGAATGATTTTGATAGTAATATCTAGATGGTTAGTAACTGAGTAACTGATTAAATCTAACAAAGTTATTTTTTATAAATACTTCCCTATTTTTTAAAATATAAGCGTTGAACGGAACGTATAGTCAACGACAATGTCAAGACGTAATTAAAGTTGTATTGCACTACTTAGGTAGTAATTAAAGTTTTTCCTTCAATCTAAGTTCGTGTAATGAATGCAAAAATGTTTTGGCTCATCCCATTTTACGGTAAGTTTTATATACCTACTTATACAACCTTAAAATCTATAAATCTATCGGGTATCAATGAACTAGGAACTAACTTCTTATGCCAAAGACCAAGAATTACCTACTTATATCTGAATATGTAGCTAAGTACCTAATTAATGAATTACTATTTTCATAAACTACAGTACAGTACAGGCCCTAATATTTGATACCTAAACGCAATGGGATATCGAGCGATGCGGCACTTAAAGAAACTCCTACACACTTTTAGATCGTATTGGTTGCGCTACCATATTGCTACATTATTTTCCTAAGGCACTATCAAAAGGATCTACTTAGCTTTTTACATAAGATTATACGTTTTATTTTTAAATAGGTACCGGCAAGAATAATGCCTATCTAGTCCTAGATAACGCTGTTTGTACCTATAGATCCGCACATGTAAATAAATAGGTACCTACCTACCTACTTTTTAATCGAACTGCAGTCCTACCTTCCTACCAAAATTTATATAATATTATGATGCATACCTACCTATTATTTAGGACTTATTTAACGGATTACTCATAGTAAGTACTAATTATTATTATTATAGCGCTACCTAGTTCTCCCACGGGCTACGTAGCACACTCGAGGCGTGCTCGTGTGATACGTAGACCGTTGCGTCTATGAAAAGTAATTGTCTATGTATAACTTTCTTTTTGATCTTTCTCTCTCTCTCTCGGAATTTTGAACCTGTCGGATGTGTCGAAATTGTAAAAAGTTAATTTTATTATTTTATTGCTATTGTTTCGCTAATTGTAAATCAGGAGATACAATAATAAATAACACGTATAACAGATATACCATTTATTATTGCTACCGCACTCTACACTGGCTGCCCAACGTGTTAAGGGATTGCGGCGATTTATGGCAGTAAAATTGGAAACGTGGTACCAATAAAAAGACAAGAAATCATCGTTCATCATGCCGCCGAAGCGTCGATCACGGAGATTGTCGGTGGATTCTGCTTCTGCGAATGAGAATAATATATCCATCACGCAGGAGACGCTGTCGTCGATCATTTCGACTCTACAGCAAACCCAGGCGGAGTTCTGCCAGCAGTTGATGCGCGAGGTGCGCGCGTCGACGCCGTCGCAGACCGACCATGCAGCCGCCGCAGCCGCCGCGGCCGCATCGGTTTCTGCCCTCACCGGGAACTTCTCGCAATGCACGTCGCGGTATTGTGGAACGGATGAATCTTTAGAAGCGTTCATAGATGCCGTCGAGTCATATAAGTCATGTCTACGCATCTCGGACGAAAATGCTTTGCGTGGCATGTCCATGCTGCTGACAGGATCTGCCGGAATATGGTGGCAGGGCGTCAAAAGCAGCATAAATACATGGAGCGAAGCGGTAGCTAAACTTAGAAGCGCGTTTGGCGAGCGACGTCCGCCATTCAGGATATATCGAGAACTATTCAGTCTCAACCAAGGTAACACGGAAAATACGGAATTATTTATCGCTAGAGTGAGGGCATTATTAGCAAAGTTACCTAAAGAAGATCTCTCAGAACGAGTGGAGATAGACATGACGTTTACATTATTAGATAGAAGAATCAGAAAGAGAATAGAACGAGAATCCGTGTCTACTTTCGACCAATTGTTGAAAAAGTGTCAAAGTATTGAAGACTCCCTAAAGGAGGACAGGTTTAACGTTAAGACTACGTCGGCGCCGTCGAAGTCGTCCCGCGCGCCGTACGACACCCCGTCGCGCGCCGGTGCGCCCGGTTCCTACGCTGCGAGCGCTGCGAGCAGTGGCGCGAGCGCGCCGCCCGCCGCCGTGTCCTCCGCGGCAGGGAGCCGCGTCGAGCAGCACGCTGGCGCCGCGCCGGCCTGTCCCAGCGATCAAAAGAAGTCGTCGTCGAAACGTTTTTGTGTGTATTGTAAGCGCACGGGACATACTAGAGACAGTTGTGAAAAGATTAATAAAAGTGAAGAAAAACTATCAAGTGCGCCAATAAAATGCTACGGCTGCGGTGCGCCCGGTGTTATTCGTACGCAGTGCACTGCGTGCAATCCGGTATCTTTTAATTCTATAACAGACTTTAACCGAGGTAACAATTATCCTGTTTTTAAGAATGTAAACAATAACATAACCTCAAATTCTGTAAACTGTGACGCTATATACTCTGCCTCTGACCCTCAGTATGGCTTTGTGGGTAATTCAAATAGTTATTTGCTGTCACCTTACACTAATAATAACATTTCAGTAGCTAATGGGTCTATGTTTGGGTCTCGAGAGGTCAAGGTCAATCGTGTTGATAACAAAGATAATCTACGTAAGAATAGTATGGATCGAAATCTTTGTGTGGACTTACCTTATACTTTGTGCCCTATTAATGATGTTTCTGAGGTTTGTTCTGTCCCTGAAGTTGATAATGGTTCTTTGTCTTTGTGTCAAGCTTTGCGACCAATTTTTTATGTGCAAATTCTAGGTGCTAATGGCTGTGCTTTGGTGGATACTGCCGCTCGACGTTGTATAGCCGGACAAAAGTTGTATGCAATTCTGGTAGAGAAAGCATACCCGATGACTTCGTCCTCGCGTACTGTCAAGCTTGCAGACGGTCAGGTATACACCAGGAATATTTTAGAAGCTTGCGATATTGAGGTGAGACTTCAGAATAAAACCATTAAAACTACATTTATGATTTTTCCAGACTCAATCAATAATGAAACATTACTTGGTATTGATTTTTTGTCTGCTGCTGGTATTGTTTTGGATCTAAAGACAAAACATTGGCATTTTTCAGGCGAAGACAGCAAAAGTTTCCGCTTGCATCTGGAACAGCCTCCGATAGTACAGCACTCGGTGTGTGCTGCGAACTTCTTGAGGCCAGATGAGGGTAGCACTCTGAATGAAACCAGCAGGCAGACGTTAGCTGATCTTTTGAAAAATAATGAAGACATATTCCAGCCAGGGGGAGAACCAACCCCTTTTGCTGAGCACCGTATCGACACTGGTGACCACCCGCCGATCGCCACACCGCCTTACCGCCTCACACCTGCGAAAAAGTTCTTCGGCAGGAGTTGGACAAGATGTTGAAGGATGGCGTCGTGGAGGAATGCGAGTCAGCGTGGGCTGCTCCTGTAGTTCTCATTCCAAAGAAGGATGGCACCTACCGCTTTTGTGTCGATTATCGCCGCCTGAATGCAGTCACTAAATCTGATACATACCCACTTCCACTCATAGATGAGTTGCTACAGTCGACTAAGCGAGGTTGCTTCATCAGCTCCATTGACCTGCGCTCTAGCTACTGGCAAGTGAGTGTGGCAGAAGCGGATCGTGACAAGACAAGCTTTACTACTGCACTAGGTACTTACCGATTTACGAAGATGCCATTTGGATTGAAGAACGCCCCGGCGACTTTTCAACGTTTGATGGACCGGTTCCGAAGTGGATCTTCACTCGGTGACACTACACTGCTCTGTTTCCTGGATGACCTCTTGGTAATTTCAGAGGATTTTGAGAAGCATCTAGAGGATCTGCAGAAAGTGTTTGACCGCCTTCGTGAATTTAATCTGCGAGCAAATAGAGAGAAGTGTTGCTTTGTCCGGCAGGAAGTTAAGTACCTGGGTCACTTGATTACATCTGATGGAATCAAAGCAGATGAAGATAAGATCGCAGCTATTCTGGAGATGAAGGAACCTGCTAATCTTAAACACCTGAAGACTTTCTTGCAGACCTGTTCTTGGTACAGGAAGTTTATACCGAGATTCTCAGATGTCGCCGAGTGTCTTACTAAGTTGACAAGGAAAAACCAGCCCTGGGAGTGGGGACCGAGTCAGAGTCACGCTTTCAACGAACTCAAGCGTCTCCTTACCACCCCTCCTGTGCTGATTCAAGCGGATTACACGCAACCTTTTATACTGAGGACAGATGCGAGCAATTACGCATTGGGAGGTGTACTACTTCAGGGAGAAGGAAACGAAGAACGCCCCTTAGAGTATGCCAGTAGATTGCTCACATCAGCGAGAAGGAACTATACAACCACGGAACGAGAAGCCTTAGCCGTCGTGTGGGCGGTAGAACGCTTTCGAGGCTACATTGATGGACATCCTGTCATCGTGAAGAGCGACCATCAGCCTCTCAAGTGGCTTCTAACCCTCAAGTCTCCGTGCGGTCGTCTTACCCGATGGGCGCTGAAATTGCAGAGCTTCAATATTCAGTACCAGTACACTCCGGGTAAAGCAAACGTTGTCGCCGATACGCTCAGCCGGCCTGTCTGCGACGATGTTAACAGAAGTGATTGCGGCGTCTGTTCAGTCGTCGTAGATGTCCCTACTACGACTCCGTCGGAGCTGCGATTCAAACAGATGGAGGATCCAGATCTTGTCAAGATAATTAATGACATCGAGAGCAACGACGAACTAGCGAATCTTCGCTGGGCCGATCGTGGCTTCCTCATGACTCAAGGTGTGCTTTACCGGTATGACGCCGATGCAGATGGTGAAGAGGCACAGTTAGTGGTCCCTGCGTCAATGAGGGACACAGTCATCAAGGAGCATCACGATGAGCCTACAGCCGGACACCAGGGAGTAGATCGTACGTTGCAGAGCCTCCGCCGTTTGTATTATTTTCCTGGAATGCGCCGACTCGTGATGGAGCACATCAAGTCTTGCGTCGATTGCCAGAAGTACAAACCGTCTAATACGAAACCACCAGGTTTATTGCAAACGCCCGTCCTAAATCAACGAGGAGAAGTCCTGGCGATGGACCTGTTCGGACCGTTACCTGAAGGGATAGGGGGAGAGCGATGGATATTTCTTATCGAAGATACTGCCACCCGATGGATTGAGCTGTACGCTCTAAGGCGACAGCCGAGGTGTGTGCGAAGCTTCTCATTGAAGAATATCTTTTACGCTATGGTTTTGTCCGCAGGGTAATCTCCGACAATGGCGTGCAATTTGTTTCCGCCGTGATGCAGCAGGTGATGCATATTTTGGGTATCAAGCAAAACCTTATACCCTTGTACCATCCGGAAGCCAACCCTGCTGAACGGAAAAATAGAGATATGAAGACTTTACTCTCTATACTCGTCAAAGAAAATCATAGATCATGGCCAACGTTTTTACCTCAAGTTCGCTTCGCGCTCAACAGCGCAAATTGTTCTAGCACCGGATGCAGCCCGGCTTATTTAATGTTCGCGCGCGAAATGAGGACGCCATTTGAAGCTGGACGTGATCTGCGCGGTATCTTGTTAAAGGACAACTACGTGCCGCAGATAACGCCCTACTTATCTGATTTCATTAACCAATGGGAAGAGATAAAAGAAAAAGCTGAAAAGCAGCAAGATAGACGTAAGGATGATGCGGATGATAGACGTCGGCCCTCGAAGCAGTATCAAGTTGGCGACTTAGTGCTGTTAACCTCTCATCACCTTAGCAACGCCAGTCAGGGTATAACGAAAAAGTTTATGCCTAAACGCGATGGACCCTATATCATATCTAAAATTGTTACTCCTACTACCTTTTTAGTTTCAGATCGTGTCAGTAAAGCTGATATTGGTAAGTTTCATTCCAATGATCTCGCTCCTTTTGTGTCCACTCCAGACGTTTCTATTCGACCTGTACAACCTCACAGACCCAGGGGTAGACCTAGAGCTGACCAGAGTAGGAAACCTGTTGCCAAGCCACCCACGGGACGTGTTGGCGGCTTGGAGGGGGAGTGTATAGCGCTACCTAGTTCTCCCACGGGCTACGTAGCACACTCGAGGCGTGCTCGTGTGATACGTAGACCGTTGCGTCTATGAAAAGTAATTGTCTATGTATAACTTTCTTTTTGATCTTTCTCTCTCTCTCTCGGAATTTTGAACCTGTCGGATGTGTCGAAATTGTAAAAAGTTAATTTTATTATTTTATTGCTATTGTTTCGCTAATTGTAAATCAGGAGATACAATAATAAATAACACGTATAACAGATATACCATTTATTATTGCTACCGCACTCTACATTATCTACTTATAGGTAGTAGGTATTTTTATTTAGGTCAATCGGTTAAGTAGGTAGGCATCTATTTGATTTAGACTTTTGGTTTAATAGAAGAAATTTATTTAGGTACCTACATACATAAGTAGGTACCTACTTAATGACAATCCTTGCCATTCTTGTCAGTGAAAAAAGAAATAGGTACCTACAAGTATCTATTTTTTAGCACTCCAGCATCCCATCCTTTTACAGTCCAAATTCGCCAAAATTATTTTATAATAGCTAATCCCGAAAGTCGGGCAGAATAAAAAAAGTCAAAACCCTAACCACAGACGTATTATTACGCGTCGAACACGCAATTTCTCCCTAAAAACTCGAAATCTTTAATTTGCCCAAAAAACTGTATCATTCACGTATCCTTTTTTCTATTTTTTTCGGTTCCCGAACGCGTGACTCTTGACTGACTGTTTGTGCCCGCGGCGTATTCTATAGCCGAACGCAACCGCGGTTTAAAAAAAAAAACAAAACATGGCGCCGTTGCATCGCGTGCCTTTTTCGGCGCGGACTTTAGAAAAAAATAACCTCACTCTTACCTGTGACGTGGCGGCTGAAACAAAGTATTTTTAATAATTTAATTAGAGCGGAAATGGGCATTAGAAAATGTCGGCATAGAAAGTTGTGTGGTGTTTAAGCAGGTATTTAATGTAGGGGCGGGTATTTTCATTCAGAGTTTTGTCTCTGCCAATTTGTTTAAGTCTTTGGTCCTGCCGGTGGTCTTGTGTTCTTGACAAGAGAGCTCCTCATTTAGTTATCCTTAACTTTCTACGTGTCTAATGTTATACGTAAACGTTTAACTTCTATAAGTAAGTAAATAGGTAGGTACCTTTGTATTACTTATGTATGTACCTACCTAGGTATAATATTATTATGTCGATACACCAAGGGCGTGCATTCCATATAGGCACAGTGTCACTAATGTACGAAGTACCTCCCTAGCGCCATACTTACTCTCCCCGCACTGCACGAGCCTGCGATACACCTATCTATGTGTATTTCTCAGTTTGCACATAAATTGGTAATTGAGATAATAATTATATTAAGTCCAATAAGTAAAAACCTTTTATATTAACAATTTTACCACAATTATAGGTAATTCCTTACAAATATTGTAATTTTTTATTATAGGTTAGGTAACTAGAAGAATAGGTATGCATAATATTCAATAGGTACCAATATTGCAAATTTCCTAGTGCTATATTATAGTTTTATAGCTTTTATAATTGCGCGATAGCAATAATGTTTTGATACTATGCTAGTTTTATGGCGGTAATAACATGTTCCTAAGCAAATACCTAGCTTTATGGCTGACTAGATCATCAAGGAAAACTAGGTTTCAAATAAAATCTGGTTTCCCTTGATAAGTAGGTATTACTAATACTATTCTTACTTAAGATAAAATATAATATATTTACTCTAGTTTGTATCTCTACACATAGTTAATCCCATATTTTATGTAAGAAGGTAGGTAAGTAAACTGTACCTACTTACCTACTTGTTTTAATACTAGGTACCTACTAAAACAGTTAAACCAAAAGTAAGTACTTAGAGGTACTTAGGTACCTATCTTAAATAAGTAAGTACTAATTTCATTCAACCCAACTCAGTCTGCTACAATTATATGGGAGCTGTAGAATTTTTCAAATATTACCTACCATAAAATCACTCGCAACTACAGAAGCATCATTTAATTAAAATTTGGCATCTCTAAAATTTGGCAACCAGAATAAGACCCTGGATTTTAGAACCATTTCAACAGTTCTTTATGGAACTTAATACTTAAATAGGTACCTAGGTAATACTTAAAATAAAATAAAGCTTAAACTGATTTCCAATTTTGAAAAATATTTAGGTAGGTACTTAAATCAAATTTTAAACCCGGACTTCAAATGAACCATGAAGGCCGGAAGTCCTTTAAACTACGACAAATTCGAGGAATGGAGAATGGCAACCCTACATGTCGAAATACAGAAGTCAAACATAATATTATTATCAAGTAGGTAATACCTCTTACAAGAGGTTTAAACCATAAATTAATAGCCCTAAAGCCTATAAAATACTGGTGGCGCCTCTTCTGCGTCATTTAGTTCCCAAAACCACCGCAGGCAAAGCGGCGCTTCAAACGATTCATTTTATTTTGTATCTGTGGTCATTTCTCAACCCAAAATGTGTCCTAAAGTGAAGGAAAAAAGGTTGAAAATAATGCGACGTGCTTATTAAAAAACTGGCAGTTTGTAATACCCTAAAGTCTGTTATAATTACGGTCATTAGAATTTACGTAGTCCAGGGGTCTCGATTAACTACCATTCTGTTGTTCTTTGAAGAAAGAGTACTGTAAAAGTTTTAGAAATAGGTCACACAGATGGTTTATTGTAGTAGGTAGATACTAAGGCACGGAAGTAGTAAGTATACGTACAATGAACTACTTACCTAAATAGGTACCTAAATGCAAACTATAGCCTGTGTAGGTAGGTAAAAATAAGTAGGTAGTCAAAGTAAGGGCAATTGTAATCAAATTATTATAATGTGAAATTAATATTGATTTTAGTAGGTACTTACCTAATCTATTGTACAAACTATTAACAATAGATAAATACACATTAGGTAACGCTCCCGACGCCATTAAAATAGTTATGCCAATTAATCATGTTGCCAATCGTTGAACCTTACGATAATTATCCCAAACACAACCCAAGACAACTATTACATACAAATTACACATTCGGAACACACAAAGGCAATAACAAACACTAATAAAACTACATTATGCGCTAAAATCCATGTCACAATCGATTAATTAAATTATCCTAACGGCCTAACGCCTTTGCCGCGGGGCGTCTGAAAAAAAAAACGATTAGAAAAAAAAGAAACGTCAAATCAGAGAGCATTGGCGCCAAAGACACTGACAGGACACGCCCATGGCGCCGAAACGGTTCGAGACGCGGCTATAACAGATAATGTAAAAGAATAAAAGTCAGTAAAAAGTATTTTGATAGGTGAAATCATCTAGGAATAAAAAAAGGTTTTATTCTACACTCTACAGCCTATGGATAATTTATGTAGACACTGTAGATACCTAAACACAACACTATTTATTCCGAAGCATTGATTATATTTTCCAATATTAAGCATAAATATATATATATAATAATTTCTGATGCCTTCGCGATTATTACACGTTGGAACGAAAAAAATATTAACGGGGAACTCGCGTATTTTTATTTTATTTTATTTGCTGACGTTTCGGATTCTTTACAGTTTACATAATTATGTACCTGCTCAAATGATATTAAAGAGCGTATTACTTACATCCAACTGTCCGTCCGTCCTTCTGTAGGTCGTATCTAATGAACCGTGACAGTTAGCTAGTTGGAAACTTAAGAGATGATGTAGGTATTTAAGAGTTTTTTTTTTTTTTCGAACTGAATACTGAAGCGCAGTTGGCCAGCTAATGGGCCTTCACTGCAAAACCGGACGGCTGGCGAGACTCCTGAAAGGAGACTCTTAAGCCTTTTAAGAGTATTTCTACTGCCAAGATAACATAAGATAACTACCTACCTATCTACTAAAAACAAAATTAAAAATAAACTTTTAAGGGGATTCCCAAACTACAAACGTGTTTTTTTTTTAATGTTTTAAGATCGCACTTGACCATTAAAAATAAATTTAAATGTTTTTTTTAATAACGGACAGTATATAAGTAAGTACATAACTCATCTAACTTTATAAAAGTGCAAGTTCCGTATTTGATACAAATTATCAGATCAAGAGCAACAACTTTTACCTAGTTTAATTACACTTGTCGGTTTAATTACTTAACTGAAGGAAATTAATTCGCGCTGATTAATAGGATAGCTTGTCATCTCGAATAAAAATTGTATTTTATTATTGCCATTGACATAAAGAATTGTGGATAGATAGAAAACAGTGCTTTATATAAAAATAATATATAAAAATAATATCTAAAAAAATCGGCTGGGTTACAGCGTTTCTTTCTGAGTTTCTAATGAAGGCTTTTTTACGTACCTACCTACTTACTAGTAGATTTAAATTTTACTTTTAAAAGCTATAAGCCCTAAAGTATAATGGTTCAATAAATTATTGATTGATTCAGTGAAATTATTATATTAAAGGTGATTCTAATTTATGATAAGAAAGCCAATTTCTCGATCGATATTTAACCTAGAGACCTATAAGAAAATTGCTTATTTTTTACATAAATAAAAGCCTGGATAATGAATTCCTAACCTAAATAATATATCGCACCTTTACAAGAAAAGTGTGACAACTCGAAATGTGTCACCACATGAAATTAAATTTTAATGTGCAGAATTAGAGTCTTAAATGGAGTAACAAAATATTTCTAGATGTCACACTTTTCTAGTTAAAGGTGCGATATACCTATAGATATACTTTGTGATTAAAAAAAATAAGGAAAGCAAGGAATCTGTCTCTTTCCTTTTTAACAGTTTCAAGTCGCATCTAGTCCAGTAAGTAGAAACAGGAAAATCTTAATCAAAGTGAACAATGAACAATCGATTTGTATAAAAAACTGAACGAGACGTCAAACGATTGTATTAAAACATACAAATCAATCTGCGTTTTATTAGAATGAGGTTTTCTTAGAATTATTTACGTTTTGCATATTTATTATTTACATAAGCGGCGTAGATACTTAACTGTGTTAGTAGGGAGATTTCAATTTTATGGCGCTATAGTGAGATATTTACTATGAATATAAAATATTTTAAATTTGTACCAACTACTTACCTAGTACTGGTTCAGGGGAAAAACGTTTTCCTATACAGTACAATAATAATATAGTTAGGTTACAGACCAACTGTATCTAGGTAGGTACGCTTAAGTATAAAAAGTTACAAACTTACAAATATTTAACTCCAGTAGGTAGGCACCTATATTATTTTCTTTGCTAACATTTCGATAGACTACAAAACGACATGACCAATTTGAAAAATTCTTTCACTGTTGGCAAGCTACACTATCCCCGAGTGACAGGCTATATTAAATTAAAAAAAAAAATAGGGATCGTGCGAAGCCGTGGCGAGCTGCTAGTTTTTTTATAAATAATTACCTAAGTATATTGTATTTTAATAATTTCTGATGCCTTCGCGGTTATTACACATTGGAATGAATCAACTATTAACGGATTTAACTCGCGTATTTTTATTTTATTTTATTCAGTTTCCATAATCGTAGCACGACTGAGCTGACAATAGTCTAACGCTAAAGTGATTATGGAAACTGTAAAGAATCCGAAACGTCAGCAAATAAAATAAAATAAAAATACGCGAGTTAAATCCGTTAATAGTTGTTTCATTCCAATATTGTATTTTTCTTTACAGTTGCCACGTTAGTCATTACAGCCGGAGGCGAAAGCCCTCCTTGCCCTTGTGACCGCCACCAGCACTACATCCCTGTATGCGCTAGCAACTTAAAAACATACAAAAATAACTGCCTAATGTCTTGTGACTGCCAGGTCAATGAACCTTTGACAGTCCTCCATTACGGACCTTGTCAGGAAATGGATTTGAAGAATTGACATGTTAAACAAGAGCGTCTAGCTTTTAGGTTAGAGGAAGTGACAGCTCTATCGTAATATATCTACGGGGCCGTTCAAGTATTACGTAATGAAATTTGGGGGAGGGGGTCTTGTAAAACGTTAAGATGCGTTACAGGGGGGTGAGGGTCAAACAATGCGTTACGCCATGTTGTTTTTTATGTAAATAAAAAAACTACTATCGACTTCCTCTTATATCTACTGTTATACTTATTCCTAGATGTGACCCAGAGCACCATGACCTTCTATTAATCGGTTTTCCTTAAATAAACTTTAATAGATAGTTTTGAACTTATTTTGGAGATCATTTTATTTGATACCCTACACTTTTAAAGTTAAGGTAAGTAGGTACCTATTTATTTGTTTAGGTAGGTAGGTACCTATATGACTTTTCTCAAAATAACATTGAGGCCATCTACTTTTCAGCTAAATTCCTTGGAAACCAGGGCCAATATAATTTGAAAAAAAAAACATGCGAAAACTGACCACATGACAATTTGTTCGCGTGTGTCAATGCTATAGGTAGGTACTATCAACTGTGCTGGCGATGTTACACCTTTAAGGCAATAATCGCTTGAACGACCCTGGTACCTGGCGGCTGTGTGTGAAGCAACAAGTGCAAGCAATTATTTTCTAAAATGGCGTACCCCGAAAGCATCCGATAGTACTTACGTACAATCTTATAAAGGCCCAGATCGATAAAAAAACAACTTTGCGTAGGTTTTTTGTCGCACTATATTGCGCATCCCTAGTTGTTTACATACCTATGTTTTGGGAGGGTAACACTAAGTTCTCTATTAAGTATAGGTACCTACCTATCTTAAGACACCACAAGACGCAGGTCTTAAAACGTCAAGATAAAAATAACACCGGAAACAAGGATTCAAAGACCAGTTAAATAGGTATGAGTCAGGTCCCTGGTGCCCTCAAATTGGCTACAAAGTATTGACCCTGACCTGCAGCTACCTACTGCCATAATTACTTATCGAGCTTGGGTACTTGTCACAATTCGTAAAGAAAAAAGTACCCTACATTTACCTTCTTAAGGTACGTTTTAGAACCAAAATATAGAGACGTGAAAGCGGAATTAAAACAAAAACATTTCCACATTTTATTACATTTGTAAGAATAATAAAAAGCACGACAAAAATTACTAGCAGGAGGTAAATTCTTCAACAAAATACTGAGTCTAAAAATGTTATTATTTCAAGAATGTTTCTGTACGGCCTTCTTGTTCGAGTTGGCGGCACTGCAAAGGCTGAATGCCGCGCGGTCAACGACAGATCTCACTTGCCGAGAAAAAAAACAAAATACGGTGTTGCCAGCAATACTGAGTTACTATATATTTAGGGAAATTTACATTGGACATTGTAACAAATGCGTACCTACATAGATACAAATTTACGTAAGTAAGTCATATGACTTGTTGAATAAACAATACTCACTTGCTCTGTTTACTTAAGTAGGTATATCGAGCAAGTATTAATCACCAACAGGTCTATATAGTTTGGCATCTACTTACATCATCTGATCTACATTCTCAAGGACATAATAATAATTACTTATTATAGATACATAATATCTTGAGTATTATCCAAAATCAGCTTAAAATACTAGCTTAACAATTATGATGACGTTATTACTGGTAGATATCATAATTTTACTACTTCCCTTACACATTATTTGCTACCTATTATTTTAACCCAAAAACCGCTTGATTATTTTTTTGTGTAAATTATCTCATTCACCTGGCAACACCGCACGCGTTCCCGCGCACAGCACGTCACTCAAGACAATGACGCAACCAAAATGGCGAATTAAAAAGTAATTAATCCGAACTTCTTCCGCTCGAGCTTTTTGTTTTATTGCGTGTGAAAGTGAGTTAATATTTAATAAATCATTTTTAAAGTTCTCATTTCGTATTTGATAAATGAACAATTGTTTTGTTAATGCAGATAAATCTTTATGGTCGTGTCTGTTTATTTTCTTTTTTATTGTCTATGTTGAGTTTATTTTCCATGCTTGACGAATTTTGATGGATTATATCGTGGATTTAGACATTTAAATTCGAATATGAAGTTGTTAAACAAACACAAACGCAGTTCGTAAGTTTTAATCATCTTTTAAAAAACAAACCATTCTGCTTAGTTTCTTTTATTTTCAAAGAATTAACTAACTATACAAATATCTGCCAATATAAAACTCATTAATATCACTTACTACTTTTAACATGCTCAGGTCCTGTCGTCGAGTTTGAAATATCAATTTAATATCTCATACAAAGGTACAAAAATAAACATTCACAAGGTAGCAGGTATAAGATACCTAAATCACTAATTAATGTGCCTTACAATGAGATTATATTTTAACGTGGCAAAGTAAAATGTGTTTTATTCAGTGTTGAATAAGGGTCAAAATAATTTGTGTGTAGGTTTTGAAATGTCGGTCAGATGACTTGAAATAATATTATGATGATTCAGCACGTTTTGCGTACACTGGCGGGGTTTGCAAGTGGTGTACCTCTAAGTGTAGGTAAGTAGGTTCATAATATTATAATAATATAGGTATATATTTAGGTACCTACACTTAGGCATGTGTATTTTCCATCGGAATGACCGCGAAGGCATTAGACATTATCATGAGTATTTTATCAAAAATTATAGCTTTTTATAACAAAAACTAGTATCAATTAGAGTGAGAAATCTTATTTTCCTAAATATTATTATTATGAAATATAAGGTCTGAGAAATCATTTACCCTACTTGTATTATTATTTTTTATGAAATTCTATATCTATCTATAAATAAAAAAAATAACGCAATAAGTATAGCCTATGCCTACTTACCTACCTATTTTTATTTTATAGGCTATCGCGTATTCGGTAGTACTAAGGTACTGAGGTCACTTTATTGTGTATACAGACAGTTAGTTAAACAGACATACTTACATTACGAACTTTAGCATTTATAGCATTAATAGATTTGGTGTACACTTTACATTGTCCCGCAGCACCGGCGCCTGCGCACCTCGCAACGTACTAATGCAATTCATTAACTGCGCCACTGTATAGTGATTTATTATTTTAGTTTTAATAAAGTTATATTATTAACTACAGTTTTTTCGATTTTGATCATCAAACTTCGATTGTTATGATCATTGTGGCGACTAGCGAAATAGGTGACGACAAAATTATAAAATTAGAATAAATATTAAACACCTACCCACTAACCAAAAAAGTTTTATAATGTTGACTTAGGTACTTACACAGACCACCACAGTCGAATGCGCAAGTTATCCTGTGGTGTCCCATACTAACGGTGAGGGTAGACGCTGGTTTTTAGTGGGTAGTCTGGGTATCATCTCAGGAGTCCCACACAACCACCCGACGCTCCCCCGGGCTAGGGTGGTATGCGTAACGCATTTTCCAGCGATAAAAAAAAAAGGTAGGTACTTACACAGACATAATATATATTTATTTTTCTAGCGACGGAAAATGTACGCAGCAGTGGGAATATCTGTTATTATCTGCAAATTTGATTTGCGTTCACACTAAGATCCTAAGATCTTATTCTAAACCGGGGGGTAATTACCTCCTTGGTGGTAACCCTCAGCTGGTAGTTGTCTCGAACGCCGAATTTCAAAGTGACAAGTCAGAGCACAACGTAGCGCGCGAGTTCGTCGTTGGGAGGAGGGGTAAAATCAGTGACCCTAGTTAGGTCATAAGGGTAACAGACCGCTATTAAAGATACCTGGTAATATTTAGTGGATACTTGTACCTAATGAATACATTTCAAGTGTGAAATATCGTTAATAAATTACTAAGTAACGTTATAAACAATGTTATAGCATCTTGTAACTTTTAATGGTGTCATGTAGGTGCGAATCGGTTGATGAGTTCCCGGAACTGAACTCTGGACCTTTTAGTCATAAAATGCGGTTTTACTTGTACCTAGTTGCTTGGAAAATTTATTAGTGTTCTAGTATTTATTTATTGTAATAAATGATCTAAAATAGTTGGGGCATAGGTAGGTGCCTAGGTAAGAACCTACCTATATTATTATTGTAGATAGGTTTATATTTTCAGAGAAATTATCTAATTAGTTAATAGATCTATACCTATCTAGGTGGGTACTTATGGTATTATTTTCTTACTAGTTTGCAGTTTCCACAAGGTCTAGTTAAGAGGTAGGTACTCTAGTCACTTACTAAATACCTATTATAATATCGTTTGTGCCTGATTTTGGAATAATTCGACATTAAAAAAAACGGATAGCTGGGTAAGTAGATATAAGGATATAAGGAGTTGGTATACCTACTTAGTTTCCTACCTATAACTAATATTTTTTTTATTTAGGACAAGTATTTAGAAGCTATGAACATATTTCGCGATTTATACCTAACTGTAAAATACAGCCGAAGTTTGTTGGATAATTTATGTGCTGCCATTTGAAACTGTTATTCAGACATAAGACAGACCCTATAAGTAGGAACCTACCACTTAAATCTCCATAAGTTTTACATCCAAAATTTCAAATTCAAAACGCATCACGCAAAGGCGTGAGAGAGAAAGAAAAAAGTTTGAAATTCAAAAAGTGAAAGGCAAGTGTCACTGCGCGTGAGTGGAGAGCGGGACGGCGCGTGCACTGGGCGGTGGGTGCGAGCGAGACAGCATGCGTTGAAAGCAGCGGCGCCACTGTGCTTTGTACAGTCAGGTGAGCAAGTTGAGTACTTTCAAAAGACAGCGCAAAGGAAGGCGTTTGAGGATTTTAGATACCTAAGCTTAAAATAGTCATTTTGTAATCATTCGTTGTCTTTAAATCGTTAGAAATTTACCGCAACAAATAAGTATCAACACCTATAGAAATTTTACCTACATACTTACATAGGTTAGGTATGTCAATGTAATAAGTAGTACCTACTTACATGCGATTTGAAACATATTTAAGTTTGGTAAGTACATATTAGAGATAAATATCCGATTTCTTGTGTAAAAGAGACTACAGATATATTTTAGCTATAGACAAAAAAAAACATCAATAGCAGGATACTTAAGACGGAGCTTACCTATTAAGAATCAAACTATCAGGTTAATAATAAACTACAGATTAATAATAAGTACTTAGGTATATTTCACGAACGTAATAAACTTAACTGTTAGTAAAATTTATTTAAATGTGTGATGTGAGCGCGCAGTTAGATTAACAGTTCTAATGGAGGATGCTGTTGGTGATGACAATAAAATGTCTTGTTTGGTGATGATGATGAAGAACCTCTTTTGTCTCCGAATGTACCAAAATAGACGCCTGGAATCACGTCTGCGGAGGAAACGCGATTGTTTTTACTTCTCTCCGCCGAGTATTTACACACTAGGTGATTGGAATACCTACTTACTTACTACTTAAAATTTCTTAAAAGACGCGTACCTACTTAAATATCATCAATACATAGTATAAAACAAAGTCGCTTTCGCTGTATGTCCGTATGTATGCTTAGATCTTTAAAACTACGCAACGGATTTTGATGCGGTTTTTTTTAATAGATAGAGTGATTCTTAAGGAAGGTTTATAGCACCCGTGCGAAGCCGGGGAGGGTCACTAGTACTTAATAAAAAGATATACCTAGGTATAGGTATTTTCTTGTCAACATACGACCTTGAAAATATTATAATTAATTACCTACTCAAGTCATAGAAATAACTATAAACGGATTTAACTCGCGTATTTCATTTTATTGGCTGACGTTTCGGAACCTTTTGGTACAGCTTTCATTATCGTAGCACGACTGTGCTAACAATAGTCTTTACGAGAGTTAAATCCGTTTATAATAATATGTAGGTAGGTACTTACATAGTTGTTTCATTCCAATGTCTACCTAATAACCGCAAAGGCATCAGACATTATTACTCAAGTCAATCAATCCCGGTAGAATCAAAGATGTACTTACCTATAAAAATATACTTAAATAAGTCTAGTGCTGGCAACACTGTTCTAAACTTGTATACAATTTTACCAGTGTTACCCTGTTTTGCAAAATTTAACATGTAAGTGCTTAGTTTTATATAAGTAACTAGCTGTCCGCCCCGGCTTCGCACGGATCACATTTTTTATAGGTAATGTCACTCGGGAATTGTGTAGCTTCCTAACAGTGAAAGAATTTTTCAAATCGGTCCAGTCGTTTTGGAGCATATTCAATCCAAACAAACAAACCTTTCCTCTTTATAACTTTAGTACCTATAGAAAATCCGGCGGAAATCTAGTAAATAACATGCCTACTCAGGCGCGTGCAGTGAGGGTCGCGCGTGTACCACGTCAGGGTAGGCACTCCATACATTTATACGATTGTGCCTATATATGGAATGCACGCCCTTGTGCCAACATAAATAAAACTTAAAAATCAGTTCCTACGATAATAAACCGCCTAATGTGTTCCTCTGCGCATGCGTGCTACGCTCCCTGTCATTATACCGGCGTGGACGCAAATTATATTATCCTCTATACATAAGGATTATATATAATTATACAGTACATTATGTACTGCACGCGAGGTTTTTATTCCATTGCGTTTTGTTAGGTTAGGTTAGGTCTTTTTTTAGGTGCGGATGGAGGATTCTGGGGTTCATTTTTTTTATTATCTGTGTAGGTATGTTCCTAAGTTGAAATAAGTTTTCTGTGGTAAATATTTAAGAAAGTAATAATAATATGACATTGTTAAGAAAATAAGTTTTATGTAGGTATTTTACCTACCGTTAAATTAGAAACTATTATATTTTTTTCCAGAAAGATAAATAGGTATGATATGCCAATATTAATTAAAGCTTAGGTAATCGAATTTCGGCGCTTTGTGATTCACAAAGTTTCTATTGAAATAAAATGAACTTGATCAAAATGCATACCGAATTCGGGGAAAATTTTTGCAGATCGCTACACCTTTATTCAAGGTGGTCTCATCTGCTAAAATATGCACCAAACCTTATATTTCCGTTTCTGTGTTAAGTAGGTAAGTACCTATTTTTCCTAAAACATTTGAAAAAACACTTTGGTTCGTTATTTTCTAAGTCCGACCTACTTTAGTTACTACCCACCTATGCAATGAAATTCTTACTTTAGTTGACTTGTAACAAATTGTAGGTAGTTTAATAGTCTGTAGTATACCTATCTATTTGCGATAAATTGCTTAAACACAAATCCTCATTTTATTTAACTAACCTATTTTTGAGTGTAAGCATTATTTTCAATAGTCAGTGTTCTTACCTAACTTTACAACGGTATTTACTGTGTCCAAAACAACCCAAATACAGTAGCAATGCGCGGCATTGTTTTTTTTTTAAACCATAGACAACCATTCAACCCTGCACTGGGAAAAGGCAGTCAGCCAAATGACACGATTAGTGTACATTACAGATAAAAAATAATACCGTACGAACATTTTAAGACGTAATCTGCTTACGGCCATATTTGTTTTGTTGCCAGTAGTAGTACAATTTTAGTGATTTAATTTTGTTCAGATTAAACGGGCCCTAAGTACCTAGGTATTAGGTAAATAGTAAGTAGGTACTGGGTTTAAGATTTCATTTTTTATTTTTATTAAAGAGGTACCTAGGTAGAAGGTAACCTCTTTTTCGACAGATGTTTTATAGAATATTAATAGTAATTGAATATTTTTATTTAAGTAAGTAGGTAAGTATCTGATTTTGGTTCTCTATGACTATTCTAGGTAAATAACTACAAATAGAAGATTTCTACATAGTCTTACTTCCGTCCTTCACACAAACATTAATTTGAAATTTCACTAATAGAAAATTAACACCCTAACTCAAAAAAAAATACTTATACTTACTTAACTATCGCAAAGTTGTAAATTCACAAGCGATCAAACTCCCAGGTTACCTTAAACTTTATAACCAAAAACAATTTCTGACAAAGACCGCCATTTTTTTGTCCGTCGGGCTTTCTACAAGAGAAATGGCAAATAGGACAAAGGTACCGACGTATTATTATATTATGATGGATGTGTAAAATCGGGCAGACTTGGCCGTTATACCGTTTTGCCCAATGTCGTATGCGCCGTGGTAAATCGATTTATATAGAGATTTTGAAGTGGTTTTAAATT
The DNA here is from genome assembly GCA_038024825.1 of Polylopha cassiicola. NCBI lineage: Eukaryota > Metazoa > Arthropoda > Insecta > Lepidoptera > Tortricidae > Polylopha > Polylopha cassiicola. Next base: position 3,473,258 of record CP149044.1, on the reverse strand, counting down.
GCAAATTTCGTGAGTTGATGTTATTTTAAAAATTATATTTGTTTAGGAATAGGATATCAGGTTTTTTGGCAAAGAAGACTTACCTACTCAGAAAGTTTGTTATATTTTAAATTTTATAAACTCTATATATTTTTTTAAAAAATAGGTAAGATTTTTTTTGTTAGATACCTAAATGAGATTGCTTTCCGTAAATTATAGTACCTGGGTAACTAAATAAATATTACTTTTTTCGCGCTTTATGCAATACAAATACCACCTATTTGAGTAGTTAGATAGTAGGTACCTATGTAAAACATATTTAAGAAAAATACTACCAACCTAGTTTTATGACATACCAAAGTTGAAAAGATACTCATCAAAACTACAATTGAGACATAACTTTAAAAGTCACAAATTGAATCACAAAACTTGCCAAAATAAAGTAGCACTCACTTGTCACTAAAATGTAGAGTCATTGCCTAATGCACTTTTAGAAAAAAAAACATTATGTCGCGTCATCACTTTAACAAATGGATTCTACTCGGTAGCTGTGCCGTTGAAACCTGTCAAAATATATAGAAATATTGATTTTACGAGTCAATATTAAGAATCGTGATGCATTTTTAACCCTTTTTTTACGAATGTGGACTTCAGAAATCGCGACGAAGCCAAGCTGTACGTCAGAATACATTTAAGTAGATAGTTTATTTACCTAGTTAAAGTATAACATACTTATTAAAAAAAATCACACATGAAATCCTTACTTACCTACCTACCTAATTAAAAGGATACTTGAAAGAATACCTGTTTAAATTTCAGCCTAGATGTTAAAACTAAAATAACTGTATAAAATCATGTCTTTTCGAAAGCGTTTATTTTGTTAAATAATAAAATAACTAATATTCAATATTATAAATTATTTTGGTAGGTAACCAATATAAAATGTTTTTTGGAAAATTTAAAATTTAGGTACCTGATACTTTAGGTGCTACCCACTTACCTACTTACCTACTACGTTTTATATAAAAACTTTAGCGTTCGGATGACTTCAATAAAGTTAAGCCTAATATAATATATAATCAATACATAAATATCCATAACGTAACATCGTGTCCAACCGGAATATCAAAATCGTGATCACAGGACTCATTAAATTCACATTCAACTTGCTACTGCAAACGGTTCCAATTAAAAAACATCGCCCTTCACTAATTCGTTTAGAAATATTCCAAAAAACGTTATTCGAATGGACAATAATAACACGTAACCAATAAAATCAAATGCACACTTTATCTGATTTTACTCAAAAACTGGTAGTCAGTTTATTTCGCTAACTATCCCTTATATTTCCAGAGACAATCAAATAAACAATAAAATGTGAAACGCAATTTACTTTGCCACATTTCGCGGTAAAAAACCAACTTGACATTTCCAACTGTCAAATTGTGACAGTTCGAAAAGAAACCATAACGTGAAGACTTAGGATCTTGCCATACAGCCATCATATTTAAAACGTTAATTATAAATTGGTTAAGGAATAAAAACGTCGAAGCTCTTACTAACAAGGTGGGTTTTAATTATTTTAAAGTCTGTGTTAATTTAGTTTTTTTCGGCCGGGGCGGCGGCGTCTTTGGTTTTCGGCCTTTGTTTTTTTTTTCGTTTGTACAATTTGTAAAATGGCATTTTAGCGCCGTTGCCGTGTTTGAGGTCTTTTTAAATTATTATTGATATTCGAATGTTTCCGGAGATTTTGAATTAGAATGCCACCCAGTGTTCTTTATGGTTTATTTATATTAATGAAGTCTAGTTCATTTCATTTTAACTTCCTTATAAGCTTTGTCTGTTCCCGCTTATTTCGTCATTATCATAGGTGCTACATTTCACCTTGATACCTATGGTACAAATGCATCTACTTAGTTCATTTAAATATCTGCAAATTCTTATAAAAATCAGATCAACGATACATTATTAGGTTCAAGTCAAGTATTATCGGAATAAAATACTTATAAGTAGATATAAAAAAGTACACTAAAGTCGGGTCACTTTAACCGGGTAACTTTGGCCAACTAAACTTTTAATGCCAAATTTCTATTTGCTATTAAACTGACTGATTATTTTTGTTTCAATGTAGAGTATTTAATAACAAAATATGAAAATAACTGTGTCAATGGAACCTGGTCAAAGCGAAGGGTTTCTTTTATTTGGTCAAAGGATCCCGAGCACTTTAGCGTTAGACTATTGTCAGCTCAGTCGTGCTACGATTATGGAATTCGTAAAGAATCCAAAACGCCAGAAAATAAAATAAAATAAAAATACGCAAGTTAAGTCCGTTAATAGTTGTTTCATTCCAAACCGACCTTACGATCTTAAGAACGCTGTGAGTACTGATTTCGCTTGTTGTACAGCCTCTTGTTGCCGTCCGGGACTCTCCAGATTTGTCCTAGTTACGGCGTCTGGGAAGCGTACAGGCCGGACTTCCGCCGGTTCGAAATTATTATTAATATAGGTATTGAAATGAAACACCTATTAACGGATTTAACTCGCGTATTTTTATTTTATTTGCTGACGTTTCTGATTCTCTACAGTTTCCATAATCGTAGCACGACTGAGCAGACAATAGTCTAACGCTAAAGATTTCTTTTTTCGATCTGAATACTGAAGCGCAGTTAGCCAGCTAATGGGCCTTTACTGCAAAACCGGACGGGTGGCGAGCCTCCAGAGAGGAGGCTTTCAAGCCTTTAGGTTGGCTTTAGGGTTTTTAGCTCTGACCGACCCGAGGGCCACCCAAAGTGAGGGTCACACCTCGGCTCAAGATTCATCTCGGTCACGTGGCTTGTCCTGGTCACCAAATTTTACAGATGGCAACCGTAGTACAGCCTCAGAAAGGATTTCCTTTCACATAGATTTCATCCTCCGTTACACATGCAAAACTTAACAATCATAATAATTGAATTACTGTACATCATTATTATGCCGTGCAGTAAATAACGATGTGTACACAAATACGGACAAATTGACATAAACACCGACAATCACTATTAGATGAAAATTGCAGGTGTATCGCGTGTCAAGGTAAAAAAAATAGAAATGAGGCTGGATATTGTACCGATTTATCTCTTCTTCTATTCTAATATTATAAAGAGGAAAGGTTTGTTTGTTAAATTGAATAGAATCCTAAACGACTGGATTTGAACAACTCTTTCACTGTCGGAAAGTTACACTATTCCCGAGTGACATAGGCTATAAAAAAAGGTATTCGGGCGAAGACGGGGCGGGCCGCTAGTGATACCTATACATAGTTGTTTCTACAGATGACATTTCCTTGCCTATATCTTACCTAATAGGTACTCACTAAATCTCCTTATATCAATTTGAGCTAGAGCTTTTATTACGTACCTTAACGTAGATGTGCCAAAAAAAAATCAAGAAAGATATAATAATATATCGGTATCAAGACTAAAATTCAATAGGTTTTCGACCAATAATAATTTTAATTGAAAATTTAAAACATAGTTCGGTATAAATTTACTTATCAAGATGGCGCCGTGTCGTAACTTATTTCCATAGATTATAACAGGTCAATTTTATATTTCGTGACATTGACAAAATCATATAGGTACTTACCTAATGCAACAATTAAAAAAAAAGTTTTCACGCATAACTAGCTAACGAAGTACCTTCCTACAAGTAGGTACCTAGGTAGTCTTTCTGAAGTTTTCAACATTTCTAGCTGATAAAGACATCGATCGACTCCTAATTACTTACCTAAATCGGTAAATTTGTCCCCCCGGATACCTGTCCCTTTTCACTTCAGACTCGAGATTACTTTAAAACAGTTAAAATATAATTTACTAGTTGAAGTATAACAATAATAATTAGTTCATTATACCTACTTACATATTATTATATGTATATAGATTAAGTAGAACATGACGTATATAATTGTAGTCTCTGCAGTCTTTTAAATACCTACCTAATATATAGTAAATCTATGTATTAAAATCTAATAATTTCTGATGCCTTCGCGGTTATTACGTACACATTGGAATGAAACAACTATTATCGGATTCTTTACAGTTTCCATAATCATAGCACCACTGAGCTGACAATAGTCTAACGCTAAAGTCACCAAATCAAAACGTCACCAAATAAAATAAAAATACGCTAGTTAAATCTGTCCTAGTTAGTCACTAAAATGGAAGTACATCAAAGGGTAATTAAACAAAATCACAGCCACAATAACCTGTGGTCGATTGCAAAATGGCCGCCAAATAGGGTTCTTTAACATCCACACACCTTTTAAAATCAAATGGCTAACATAATCGTATTTCTTTACAGCACTATAAAGTGAAGACGGCAGCCCTTTCGGAAAGTCGAACACCAAATTAGTTTCCTAGAAACTATGATGGGGTATTTTATAATTTTATTGTTTATTTATTTTACTTGGAAGTTTTTGATCTTTTATAACGTTTAGTTACAATTGTAAACGGTTTTATACTAGTTGATAATTGAGAATTTCTTTGTTGATAAAGTTTTTGTGAGGTTATTAAATATTTTGAGTCAAAATTACGTAAATGTATACCTACAGTTACTAGAGTTCAAAGGTCCCTCGAAACATGAATTAAGTAAATCTTATTACCTAACGGATTTTATACAGACAACATCAAATATAGGTAATATCATATTTTATTCAAGAGGGATTGTTTTCGATTTGATCACCTTGCTGCTACGATGTAGGTACCTTCCTGCATACCTACGTGTTATATTCCGAATGTACCACCTACTTATTTATATGTCAAAAATCTAGCTGATAATTAAATTAGATAAGGAAATTAAAAAATATAGTTATAAGTATGTAGTTAAGCGCAAGTCGATATCTCTTTTAGGTATAAGTAAGTAAATAAAAATAAGTACAGCAATAAGATAACTATTTAAATAGGTATGAAAGAACCTTAAAAGCAGACTGGCTACCGTAAAAGATTTCGTTAAAAAAATTACAACTTGGGTAGTTTTATTACAGTCCTTAACATTCTTTTTATATTGCTGTCCTTAAAAATGACCCAAAATTGTCATAAAAATGTAAAAACTTTGCCACCTACAAAACTTGACACGTAATAAACAAACCTGATTTCAACCCGATTCTCCACAGCCCATAATGATAAGTATAACAAACGATAAATGTCACACTGTAAATAAAAACCGAAACCGTAAAATACGGTTTCATTAGGAGCGGAACGGATTCGGTCGCAGGTAGGAAAAGAAATGAACGCAAATGTCTCTTGCTTTCTTTTGGCGCCATCGTAAAATTTGACAGGTCTTGCCAAAATTACCTATGTGTAGGTATAGTAAGTAGGTTCTGGTAGGTAGGTACCTACTTTCTTAATAATTTCTGATGCCTTCGCGGTTATTACACAATTGCAATAAAACAACTTTAACAGATTTAAGTCGCGTATTTTATTTTACTGGCTGACGTTTCGGAGCCTCTACACATTCCATAATCTACTTCCATAATCTACAACTGAGCTAACAATAGTCTAACGCTAAAGTCTTGACTTGAATCCGAAACGTTTGGACTTTAGCATAAGACTATTGTCAGCTCAGTCGTGCAACGATTATGGAAATTGAAAAGCATCCGAAACGTCAGCTAATAAAATAAAATAAAAATACGCGAATTGCAATAAAGTATTGAGTAGGTATTGAATATGGAGTATTATTTTTTATACTACATACTTACGTAACACTGTATATATTTCATGTAAATATTTACCTAGTTACTTATCCATTTCATGCAGCAGCCTCGAAGCAGGTGCGTGCAGTGGCAGCTAAAGGCAGGCATTCTATTTCGACGTCCATGCCTCGAACATATTTAAACATGCTGTCTTAACTCCAGAAACGTAGGAATAGGAACTTCTTTTGTATACAAGTGATATTCGAAAATTGCGAACGCTAATCGAATGAAAATTGTGTTGAAGTGACTTACGCGAACGACACGTCACGTGGTTAGTTTACGTTTGCTTATGTCAATTCCATATATATTTGCTCTCGATTCGTTGAGTTGGTATTACCGATTGGCACTTGTCTAGTGACTTGTAGTTAGGGGCCTAGACAAGTTGCTAACGTTCAAAGTTAACGTTAAACGAAACGACCAAAATGTATGGGATTTGACATCCGCGAACGATTGTGACGTACATGACAGTCGTTCGCGGATGTCAAATTCCATATATTTAGGTGCCAACTGTCAACGTTAACGTTGTCTAGGCCCCAGGGTCTCTATTGTCAAGCGTCAACGATAAACGAAATGAACCAAGAAGTATAAAATTGACGCATGCTATCGAAAAGTCACGTGGTCAGTTTTCTTTCGCTTATGTCAATACGTTCATTTCATTTGCGTTCGCTATTGCCTATGTTTAATGGTCATGCGTTAAATAAAACGAATGTGGTAAAAACAAATACATATTTATTGGACAATCAAAACAGACATACATAGGTACTTACTTAATAGGTAAGATACATTTTTTTCTTAATTTAAACTACTTAGGTCTCAATATTATTATAAGTAGGTACCTACATACTTAATTCGATTTACAAGAGGCGTTTTAGTACCAAAGCGTTGTAATGTTGTAAAATTAGGCACTTGTATGTGAGTCCTTAAAAATAATTAAAAAATTTGTTAATTTATTTTGAACCTAGATTAGGTAAATACTTAGGTATAAGTATTATCAACCTATGAGTAGGTAGGCAGGTACTTAATAAGTTTTAGCCCTGACCTAACGTTTAATCAACTGCTTAAACAGCTTATAAGTAGGACCTATTCTTAAACTTAACAAAACTAAGCGCCATATTACAATACACAAAATCAGTCAAGTGTTTTCTATTTATCCCATTGTACGTTTGTACGTCACTTTTTATATGAAAATGACAATGAAATAAGCGGGGCCTTTTGCGATTTTTTTTACCCCATAATAGGGTATTCTTCTTTTGTTGGGGGGTCTGTATTGTTGCCAATTTTTTGCTGGCAACACAGGTTGAAGGGGTGCCGAATTTGTCTATTGATTTAATTATTTTTGCCTTTAATGTAGGTCGTTGTTAGTTTATGGTGTTTTACAGTGTCCTAGTGCCTATCGTTAATTAAATAAACATATTAAAATTAAGTCTACGAGGATCTTATGGCAAAAATGGAAAAGAGAAATTGACGCTAGCGATACTGGGGAAATTGGGGTAAACTTTTTAAACATTGGAATGAAACAACTATTAACGGATTTAACTGGCGTATTTTTATTTTATTTTATTAGTTGACGTTTCGGAATCCTCAATCTAAAGATCAATCTAAAGCGTCTTTAGCGTTAGACTATTGTCAGCTCAGTCGTGCTACGATTATGGAAACTGTTAAGAATCCGAAACGTAAGCAAATAAAATAAAATAAAAATACGCGAGTTAAATCCGTTAATAGTTGTTTCATTCCAATGTTTAAAAAGTTTACTCCAATTTCCGCAGTATCGCTTCAAATTCTTTTTTCCCTTTTTGACATCAGATCCTGGTGGACCTATACCTACGTATTGAAAAGAAACAATTTTAACGGATTTAAGTAGCGTGTATTAATTTTATGTTGAGACCAGTTGACCCATCATGACTTACGCTAGCGTAGTGTTCGCATACGTCAGCCAATACAAACTGCAACGTCTGCAAGTTATTCAAAACAAATTTCTGCGTATGGCCGTAGGCGCGCGTCGTTACGAAAGGAATAGGGATCTCCATAGGGACCTCGATCTCCCCACTCTGGGGACTTTTATGCAAACCGCGTCGCGCGGTTATTTCGATAAAGCTCCGCATCATCCAAATCCGTTAGTCGTTCAAGCCTCCGAATACACGGTTCGCGCTGACGAAACTGTTCGTAAACGTCGCCCTCGTAACGTCCTCCTGGACCCGCCCGATTCGATCACGGCTGCCATAGCGGCCGCCGCGCCCCCTCCCACGGACACAAACCGTACACCGACACACAGGCAGCTGCCGCGCGGCATGCGGCCTCACCCACACCTAGCTTACTCGATAGTGTTACAGCGGCCCCGCCGGCGGGGTCGAAGACGTCCACATACACCCGGCGCGCGTCGGACTTATCCGCAGGGACCTTCTGTCCCCTTGCAACATAATAGTCGTGTCAACACACCTCCTGACGGCCCGAGCCGAGGTGCGACCCCCACCTTGGGGGGCCCTCGGGTCGGTCAGGGCTAAAAACCCTAAACCAAACCCAAAAGGCTTAAGAGTCTCCTTTCAGGAGTCTCGCCACCCGTCCGGTTTTGCAGTGAAGGCCCATTAGCTGGCCAACTGCGCTTCAGTATTCAGTTCGAAAGAAAGAAAGAGACCAGTTGAGATGAGGCTTTCATTGATCTAATTACTTACCTACTAGTTACTGTCGATAAAAAATGTATTTAAAAATTAAATTAGTACAATCAGTGATATGACTTTAATATTTCAAATGTTAACTTCATACATTGCAAGAAGCCATGATATTATACCTATCTCATTTTAATTAAGTATTCAACTTATTTTTTTTTGGTTGGTAGGTACCTACTTATTATTTAAGATAGATTAGAATCTCATTTTCATTAAGTAGGTATTCAACTTTTTTTTTGGTAGGTACTTATTATTTAAGTTATCTGTTTTATAATTTCACTTAGTTTTCTTATATTTTCTGTAATCAAAATTAACCCAACTTAATAAAAAAGTACCTACATAACAAATTACAAACATAATTGCACTCAGGTGCGTTGACTTTTAAATTAATTATTATAAATAACAGTTTTTTAATTAATTGATTATAAAAAGTATTTATCTCATTGCACGGCTTGACATTTGCCCTTCTTATAATAACTACATAATATATCTAATAGCGTGTGTCCACCCTATTTATTTTAATAGTCGTGAGGGTAAATAAGTTTGTTTTGTAGGTAATTTTCATTATTTCTTATTAGTGTTTATTAGTCCCGGTGGACTTAGTCCCGCTTGGCAAAGTAACGCTAATTTGATAAAAAATGTACCTACCTAAATTTCGTATATTGGAATGAAACTTCTTTAACGGATTTGACTCGCGTATTTTATTTTTATAGGCTGACGTTAGACATTATTATAGGTACATGTTTACTTTCCAATTTATAATAACCGCGAAGAAATTATTAATTTCATCAAGTAATTTCGACATTTTCGTGAACTTTGAGGGCATCGGATCACTGTAGCAAATGGAATGTTTTTTGGATAACATTTTTTTTATTTAATTGCTTCTTCGGTTACAATGATGATGATAATATAGTAGGTACCTACTTACACATATTTTCTTTAATGTAGGTATATTATTTTCTACACAAAAAAACAAACGAAAAGTCACAAATTTGATAAGAGAAGCTCATGGCTCAAAAATAGTTTTTTTTATTCATTTCCTAAATAACCAAATAAAATCTGTTTATTCATTTGCGTGACCTTTCATAGTCAACCCAACATTAATGTTTACCTAATTGGACATAGTATAAGTCTTAACCTCATATTATCTAAGTTACAATAGGTAACTACTAACTATAGGTCCACCTAATATAGATACCTATAGCGTTATCTACCTATTAATGGATAAATCTATCGAATTTGAACAACATGTAGGTAAGTAGGTAAACTTGAATAAACTAATGTAACGTAAACTTTTACTGATTGCTAAGAGATACCTAACAAAGAGTAAAAGTCTTGTGATAGACAAATGGCCACTTAATAATTACCAATTTATTTTTAAATAGGTACCTATCTACCAAATAAGTACCTAGGTACATGTGTGCCTTCTTGTTACATGGGTAAGTGAGTAAAGACAACAATGATTCCCCGAAATAATTTGCTTTTTATAAGTAGCTAAGAGTATGCTACATAGGGAACAGACATTTTTTCATAATGTAGGTACCTACCTAATTGAAATAAATTTCACTAGACAACTTATCTACATAACAAACCTACCTAACAATTTATATAGCAAGTTAACACTGAAAAATTATAATGCTTAAAAATATTAATTTTATAATTGTATACTTAGGTTATTAATTAATTTTCAGACTCTAAAATAATTATTTTTAATTAATTACTACACTAATATGCTCGCTGTATAATAGTTTCACATAAATAAACACTTGTCTGTTTAAATACAATACAAAGTTCAAAGACCTTTTGCATTCAAAAACTGACACCGCACAAAAATCAAAGAAACCGTCACGGGAAAAAAACACACTTTAAAAAAAAAACATCGAGCCTACAGCCTTAGCCGGGAATCGAAGCCGCTCGCTCCAAACTCACGTCCCGACTAGCAGGGCGTGGCCTCTATAACAGGTTACTAAAGCACAGAACGCCGCCAAAAAATACCCATAAAAAACACATAATGGCAACCCTGGCCAGCGATCGATGGCATAGTACCAACCCGCACGCTCCTCACGTACTAACGAAAAAAATCTCTCTACAACTACCCACCAATCAGAAACGATCACCGCCCATAGATCATCCCACCCCCAAATAGACTCCGCCTTCCGGGCGACGCTAGCGCCACGAGCCCTATACAAGTGGCGTAGATCCGTACTAATTAGAGAGAGAGCGCGCTATGCTCGGCCGTTCGTCTCTCGCACAATTTCATCCAACCGATCATTAAGTGTTTAAATTCAACGGGAGTTGGTTGTGTCGGATTTCGTCGGAGGGGAACGCTATTAAAATATCTACAAACATTATCTTTAATTGGACAGAATTTTGCGCTTGTGTGCGTCGGTGCGCTCAATTTTTTTTTAACTCAGTGACGGTTTGGTTTTTTCGAAACTTGATGACTGTTATCAGATTTGTTTAGTGCGGTGATCGGTCGATCCGAATGAACCTCGATTCTATGTGCGTTTAAAATAATTTGCGGCGACGTATCATTGCGAACGGGCTCGTGTGTTTTCAAAAATGACTTCAGTGACGTGACAGTTGATTTTGATTCGATAATTGGAATCGCGGTTGACGTAGTAAAAGTTAAAATCGGCAAAAATGATACCACGTGCCACATAATAGCTCGTAATGCGTGCACTAATTAATCGACAATTATCTCTGTCCCGTTCCTTCTAATTGCTAGCTATTATTTTTCGCCTCTATCAAACCATAACCGACCTCCGATTTACAAACGAATTATTTATGAAGTTTTCACTTTTTTGAAATTCAATATTTGAAAAGGCTCATACTGTGTTCATAAACAAAGTGCGGCTCAAATTTGAAGTATTATCAAAGGAACAAGTGTGACTTTGTGTGTTTAAACGAATTGTGAAAAGTGATGCTGTGCAATTCCGTCTGATTTTCGATTTTACCGTAAGTACCTACTTACTTATTTTTAATTCATAGTTAGTTGTACTAATAGTTTAATAGGGCCACTTGATTTAGGTACAGAATATCCAACAAGAATTAAAGAAGTTATAATTTTTCAGGCATAAGCGAAATACATTTTAAATATTAACTCTGCTAATTTGCTTACCTGCTTTTATACATACATATGTATGTAAAGTTATTTTAAAGCAATTAAAATTAGGTATAAGAATAAACCTGTAATGTTTACTTACATACAATTCTACTGTGAAATATGTTAGGCCTAATAAGATACTTATAAGATAAATTTTATCCGTAGGTAAGCAGAGTCTTTTTAATTAACTTACAAAAACACTATTAAAACAGATAATAATTATTTTCTTATTGAATTGTATTAAGATAGATTATTATTTGAAATTGTACATGCCATTTAAATTAATGAATAAGTACCGAGAACATAAAATCAAAGGATTTTTTTAAAAATAGGAGAATCTTGCCTTATTATTTAATTGTAGCTTAAATATAATATATTAGATTAGTATCACTAGTGTGCCATATAAAAAGATGTCTCCAGAATCGTTACTTTACCTACCAACTACAACTGTCAATCAAATAAGCAAAGTTAGACATTACAATATTCATTACGTAGTAATTATAAGTAAATTAACAAAACCTTATTCTGTTAACACCTTCTTTCTTAACAATGAAACAAGTTCAAGAAAATAAACCAATAGTCAGTCTTGTATAAGGTCGTTTAGATCACGTTCCAATTAGATTTTATTTATGTTCAGAAAGCAAAGCCTCTTCAAGGTTTTCAATAAGCGTCCTTAGAATAAATAATACCAACAAAGACTTATTTCTAACTCTTAAATTTGGTGTTAATATTCGTTTATTAGAAAGTTATTCAAGTATATTTTACTTGCCAACTATTATTATGTCGTCTAGATAGGTAAAATAAGATAATGATTGGAATGAAACAACTATTAACGGATTTAACTCGCGTATTTTTATTTAATTTAATTTGCTGACGTTTCGGATTCTTTACAGTTTCCATAATCGTAGCACGACTGAGCTGACAATAGCGTTAGACTATTGCAAATAAAATAAAATAAAAATACGCGAGTTAAATCCGTTAATAGTTGTTTCATTCCAATGTGTAATAACCGCGAAGGCATCAGAAATTATTAAGATAATGATGTCACAATAAAACAAATATACCACGATTTTTCATTGAAATACATTTTTCAACTAAATTATAATGGTTTTTAATATCTTACTATAAATAATACCTAGAGCATACAGAAAAGTTTCATCAAAAAGATTTGATACACGGTAGAAATTTTATTTGCCAAAATGCTAATACAATTAATTTTTCTACTTTTTGTAATTTCTTGTGTAAAACATATAAATATGGATATAAGTGAATCGTTTATTTGTAAAATCTGTAAGTAATACATATTGGAAATAAACATTATGTTGATGCTTAAACAGCTCCCAATAAGAGTTCTTTAACACATACCTAATGATAAAAATAAATATAATGATACTCGTATGAGAGTTAGATTTCTTAACGACTGCAAAAGTACGCATATAAAACTTAAAGACAACGACGAGAGTCTAAACTTAAATACAAAACTTACCACCAAACCAAACAAAACCCAAATTGAAATAAAACAAAGCAAAACTTTTATAAAATGCAAACCCATTCGATTTCATAAGCGGCAGTAATCCTTCTATTACAGCAATTATATTCTAAAACACCGGTTTCGGTCACAAAGAGTAAAGTTCGAATACAAATCGATAATAATTATTAATTTATACGTTTAACCCATCCATTTGTGCCGTTGCCCCTTTTAATATTAAATAATGGACGAATATCAGCTTTTCTTCATCAAATAGCTAATGATGTATCTTCAATCGGTTCATAAACATTGATTTTTGAAACATTAATTGTTTTATGGATTATTGCTCTTTTATCACAATAGCTGATTCAGACTTCTATTGCTACTGGCATTGTTTAACTTCTAACTATGAATTTCTACTAGCAACTAAATAGAATGCTAAATTGAATGATGTTATTATCTATTATTAAAACTGATTTCTTGACTTCAACGTAAAATTGCGTCTTGAGTTAGATAGGTACTGTAGAGGTTGCGATTTAGTAAGGATGCTTGCCGCATAAGAAGAATAAAAATGTTCTTTTATCTTAAAAATAATACCTACGATGTTACAAAAAAGAGAATTAATAATTGTGCGGCGGACGACAAAACTTAATATAGGTATCATCGAAAAGTGATTCAAAATCAAAATTGAAAATATATTTATTCAATTTACGCTTTTAGAAGCTCTTTATGAAGGTTCAAAGATACCACCGTTTTCAAAAAAAACAAATTTGAGAAAAAAGGTCATTGAGGTAAATACCTATTTTTCATATTTTTCAAATACATAATTAGAAACTATACATAATTAGATACAGTTTATCCTTACAAACTAAATAGAAAAAACGAAGATGCTAAAGTTCTTCAGATGTTAAATACATAAATATACAGACAAAACAAAATACACTGACACTGATGTCTCCATTTGAATTTCGTCCCAAAGCTGAAGCAAAAGCATGCCACTATCTCTGAAGTCCTGTGACGTATCACCCATATTAATAAATGTGGGTTAGTAATTCTTGCCGTAAAACACAGTAGTTTAAGAGTACTAGGTGTATTAACCATGTAAATATTTTATTTTTGCCAATAATATCTAATAATCACCTTAAAAATTATAATATTTGTGTTCTAATTAATGAAATAATACAAAGAAAAGTTGGCACAATTTATTTTCCTACGATTTTATCAGTATTAGGGTCGAGTAGTTAAATTTTCAGCTTGTATTGTTTCATTTAGTAAAGCAAATATTAAATATTTAGTTATTTTTATTATTATCCAGCATTATATTATCTTTTTCCATAAAAAATAGTCTATATTAACAAAAAAATAATATTATGAAACACAAACCACAAAATTTGCATTATTATGTAATGTTGGCATGCAATTATTTGTTATTCGTCTTTGAATTAGACAACAAAACATATAAAAACAAACAAAATAAAAATCTATAATGACCAGGGTATGTATAACAAGGGCTACCTGGAGAAGATGAAAGCAATAGTGATTTAAAAACTTATTACTTACTTACATTATCTACTTAAATCACCATTGTATTTATCTTCTTCAATAAGCCCCTGTGATATTATTTCGGAATGGTACCATTTTTCCAGAGACATTTAAAATATAGATATATTTCGCTTCAAAAATTGGCAGTTGGGAAAAACATGATCTTTTCATACACATTTCTGTTTTATCGGTCGCCAATTCATTTGTCCTCGATAGTTTTTCCAATGCGTTTTCTATTTCTTAACAGCTTTTTTTAAGAAAAAGAATGTTAGTGTGTTTGTTGGTGCATCTTTTTCATTTCTCCGTGATGAAGTAACGGTTTTCTCATTGATTTCTATTTGATACTGAGTATTAATAGTACTTACGTAGATATCATCAGGTACTAAGGTGTGGGATATGGATTCAGGAATGAGATTTTTTTTTATTCAAGTCATGTTCTTATTTGTGTAAGTATGTGCAGATTTTTATCAGATAAAATGGTTATTTATTTGTGTTAACTTTTGCAGTACCTACTTAAATTTTTTGAAATCTTTTTATCGTCACCAAAACATCGATGCAACAAAAGAAACAAAAACATTATTATAATAATTTTCCTTGATTTAATCCGACATTACTGTGCGAATCTTTTTAACTTATTAGGCGAAGTTTCTATTTTTTCGTTGACATTTTGTTTCTCCACGAACTGAATTAAAATAAATAAAAATGGGGTGACACCAAAATAATTAAGGAAGAATGAAGATGGAATTGCAGGTCGCTAATACAGTGTTCTCTGTTTCATAATAATATAATTTTATACACTTACCTATTACGTTTAAAATATTGATGTAAAAACCACCACCTTTTATAGTGAATCCTTAAAATATAGCTGTAAATGCAAGATTTTTTTGTTGGAAAACTTGTTATGGACGTAAAAGTCACACAATTATCAGGTAGGCAGCGTAAGAAACTTAAACTTTTTCAAAATTTATTGGCGTAAAAGCCGTTAAGGTAAAATTATGGTTTTTACGTCAATATACTTGACTAATTGTGAACTTACGCCGTCCGACTAGACGTAACAATAATAATATGGTATCAAATACTGTGACGTATAAACCCTCAATGGCTGCACTGGCTTTTACAGTAGTTAATAAAAACTAAAAAGGCAATTACGGCTACGACAATTTAAGTGCTAGTCTGATACATCCAACATTTTTAATTTTTGATAACATTTTGTGTGAAAAAGTTGGGTAGTAAAAGCCATAAAATTACGAATTTCGATGATCCTTATATACAGATCGATAGAGCTCAAAATTCTAAGAAAAACTGTATATATAACTCATTTTGGCCAAAATGGCTTTTACGCCAATTGAACCCAAAGGTATCGATTTAGTATCTTGCCTATCTGTCAAAATGATTAGCTTGTGCTTCCGACATATTTATCACAAGCTATGACTGCCACACAGAATATTCATTGTTCACATTTAAAATGTGTTTCTTAGTAAGGCTTTTCAAGGAGAACACGTAGTCTGATATTATAGGAGTGGGTCATGGGCTCAAAAACCGCTGGAGGCAAAGTCTTCGTCATTAGGGACAGGAATAGTGAATATTTTATACGTTTAATGTTGCACAAAACGTCAAGTGTGGCCAAAGTTGCGCTTGCACAAATGGTTAGGGATCTTAAATCTTTACATTTCGAAAATTTTCTTTCAATGTGAATTTTGTCAAATGCAGTAATGTCTAGAATGCTTTTTGAAAATCTACCTACAAATATTGTATGAACTAGAATCTGAAAAGGTTATATAGCTAAAATATATCTAAATATTATTATACCTATAATATACCTAATGTCAAAAGATAGATGGGATTGCTGAAAAATCTTATTTTTCTTAATGGAGTACCTACGGTACGATTTTCGACTAAGAATAAGAATTGGTATTGCTTATTTTTAATGACAAAAAACTGTTTATATCTTTCATTTCTGTTTCTCAAACTCGTAGTATCAAAATGGAAAACTTGATAAAACTTTTGTCTATTCAGACAGAAGCTTATTCAATAAGTAATTGGTTAAGTTTAAACTGTAATTCGCTTTCAAAGTTCCTTGTTAGTTTTAAACGGTCTGTCATTTTTGTTTTAGCAAACTTCCAATGAAATAACTATCTGTTTCCAAGTGTTCAGTTTTTGTGCTATTGTAAGCGATTTTTTTTAAAGTACCCGTCGATACCTAGATTAGGCAGACAATTGGATTAATCTTGACAATTCTTTGGGTATAATCTTTTTATTAAATTTTTACTAAATAGTTCTTTACTTTACCGCATTATAAAAACGATTCTTTTATGTCAAAAACTATCAGAAAAGTTCACGTTTATTTTAACTCTATGTATATCTCGTACGTAATCATAAGGTCAGGGAGAATCTTATTAATCATGACGACTATTATTTTATTCTTCAAACCTACTAACCTAAATGAAACAACTTTAACGGATTGAACTAGCGCATTTTATTTTTATTGGCTGACTTTAGCATTAGACTATTGTCAGCTCAGTCGTGCTATGGAATCTGTAAAGTTTCCGAAACAGCCAATAAAAATACGCGAGTTAAATCCGTTAAAGTTGTTTCATTCCAATGTATAATAACCGCGAAGGCATCAGAAATTACTACTAACCTGAAATTATAAAATGTCATTAAAATAAAAAACCCAACCTAATTTATATCCCGGATAAAACAATTTCACCCCATTAGTTATTTGTTACCGGATTATTTGAAAGACATCTCAATCATCGTTCTAGTACAGTTTGTAATTAATTTAATCGCTCGCCATGTACGGCTAATACGCCAAGATGGCGGCCTGTTTGACGCATGACGGATGACGCCAAATGTCATATCTCCCGCCATTTCTGCGTGACATTTCCGAGTCATAGATATTTTTTTCTTTTTTTAATAGGGCCGTGAACTTTAGCTTTTAATGATGGTTTATTGTTTTACTTTATTGGATTATTTATGTGTAGGTATTGGATTGGATATCTAACGCACCGCGTTAGGGGCTGAGTAGGAAAGTTTATTGTTTCCTTTTTCTCGAGCTCTTTTAACATGTCTACCTAATGATAGTTATGTTGGTAAAACGCATAGCTTTTCCAGTCGAGTTTATTTATGATTTTTCCTTTATTTTTCTCAAATCCGCATTCACAAGGACAGGCAAAGGTCTCCGTCTTGCGGCCGATAAAAATAATTACAATGAAGAAACGTCTTTTTGTGCTTCTCTAGGATAACTCTATCTCACGCGAATCAACGGCAATCACGCTAGTTTCACCTTTAAGTCAGTACTTGGAAAAATTGATGCTAATCTTTTTTTCTTTGTGATGGCGTGTTTGTATTTTCGAATGTGGCAACATTGGTGGGTATTAGGTATATTAGTCAAAGACAAAATCTAATTCTTTATACCTATCTGATGTGCTCGAATAGAAAATTAAGGAAAGTAGCCAACAGACACTGGTAAAAACCATTTAGAGCCGACAAAAGGGGAGAATAGAATATAATGACATTCTCTAGTTTGCCCTTATTTAAAATGTCCTTTTAGCATTGATGCTTTCTTTGTCAAAAAAGTTTCTAGCCTACCTGTATTGGGATTGCTTTTAATTTATTTTTATCGGATTTAAACTGTACTATAAAGTAGGTAGGTTACCTATTAAAATTTTAGGTACACCCATGTCAGAAAATGTTTGTTAAAAGCACTAAAGTACCTGCTTATAGATCAATTTAATATTGTATGTATCACTAAATTAAATAATATTATTATTTCACAAACTTTAATTAAAAGCACACAAATCTTTACGAAAAAATGTTTAATAGAAATCAAAACAGCAACTTGATTAATTTATTCTCGTTTGACGTTTTATTACAATCGGTATAGACAAGCGTAATGCGATATAGACTTGCAAATGGCCGACGAAAAAAATACTTTTATTTTATTTGACAGCTGCATGGCAGTCGTGCGTGCTGGGTATATAATTAGCAATACATATGTAATGCATGTACAAATTAGTCACAATAGTACTGAGATGTGGATGAAAAAACTTCCAAATGCGACACGCGAGATAAAATAACACGATATTTGAACGCACTTTAAGTAAAACAAGTACCTATTGATATAATATTGAAAATTATATTATATTATAGGTAGGTACCTACATAATATTATTCCTACCTATTAGCTGCTGACCTACCTAACTGCTACCGTACGGATCTACGCTCAAAATGGTTACTATTATAATAAAGTAAAAAATAACGCTTTTCGGCTAAAATTTATGAAAAAGTTTAAAAAAATAAATATGACAATATTATCCGGTCTAAAGCCATGTTTACCAAAATTTAATAAAGAGAGATCCTTAAATAACAAAAGAAGGGTTGACATCTAGGAGAAAAAGTTGTTCTTCACAGGGTTGCCAGTTTACAATAACTAAATACACGGATAATAAATAATCAGACTTGTTTTCTATCTTTGGAGAAGGATGCCCTAAAAAGGTGTACTCCAAAGTGACAACTCTTTTTGACAAAGTGTTCAATTTCACACAGCGTATTACAATTTACAAATTTATTTTTTAAACGTATCCTCTATAGATTAATCAATGGGACTTGTCAAAATCCTCGCTTTTTCGTTCTTCATTAGCAAACAATCGGTAATAAAATTAGCCCTTTTGTTACCAACGTCGTCTATATCCATGAGAGTAATTAATACAAAACGGACTCTATTTTTACCGGAACAAGGTTTAAAACTTAGGGTTTGTAGTCGGGTATCGGTATTTGTGGTGTTTAAAGACATCTGTTAACAGCATCTTTGAGAATTTTGTATAAACAGGTACCTATTTAAGCCGCTTTCGCACCTTGAGCGAATTTTATCATCAACTTCTTCATTAAGCGCATTAAATTTGCATTGAATTGAAAGCTGCTACGCAACATCATGTTTTATTCGTAGTTTGTCTATGGCCTACCATTGCTTAAAACAGCGGGGTGTCGCCCCTACTTGAAAGTCCTTTTTTGAAGTTAAAAAAGGAACAAGAACGTTTGACGTACCTTATGTCAATGTTGTACATATTTTTTTGAATTATAAAGATGGCTACAATATTCGTTTACTCGAATCCACGTTGATATTATTAGTCTTATGTTTAATTAACTAGTCTAACCTAAAGTTGCAACCTTTGCTGTAACCATGGCCTTTATTAACTATGTATCAAGTATGAATTACCAACAATTGCGTAATTTTAAGAGACTTATAAATTATTAAGTGGTTTATATATTTTAAAGTTGATTAGATTACTAAGTACTACCATAACTAAATTTTCGTGATTGTTACTCCAGGGAATCAATAGAAAATACAGATGCATACTTATAACAAATTTAAAAATTGTAAATTATAATAAGAACAATTTAAAGCTCCGCTAATTCTTTAATCTGGTTAATATCTTGGACTAAGCGTGAAATATGACAGTTGCTTAATGTTGCCATATCTCAAATGTCAACGTCGCCTCTAGTTATCTTTGACTGATAGATTTTCTTGTCTATGGGCGTGCATAGTGCCGTGTCATTATCGCAATCGGTTCAAGGATAACTATAGTGACGTCAACGAGCGCGTGCGCGTGCTAGCTCTTGTATATCATTATTAGTGACACAGATAAAACAAGAATTAAAAAAATAGTCAATTATTGTCTTTGGATGCAGATTTGCTTACGTCACCATTATATTTTACACAGAATTATTAATACAATGCAGTATCAAGTAATGTTTTTCTAAGTGCTGTAACAGAGGTCAAAAAATCACGTGAAAATAATATAGGTAGGTAATAATAATATTAATTAATTCTGTCTGTCTTCGTGAACTCTACATTTTATTTTATTTCAATATTCTATATTCTACTCTTATTAGAAGATAACAATTATATTAATTTTGTTTTAATATTCCTATATTAGGTAGTTATGGTACAAGGAAATATACACTTTTATCCTTGTCATTACAAGTTACTGTATAAGAAATATCATAGTTGTTTATTTTCTATGTAGCGTATTTAAACTATATATCTACCTACCTCAATATAATAATATGTAGCAGGTAGACCTTCAAATAAACGTATTTTTATAATTATTGCTTTATTCTTAGTATAACATCGTTATAGTTTCCTAGTCTAGCTTAGGTTCTTTTACATTAATAATCAAATTCCTTTTTATATTTTAAAATGTACTTAATGTAATTTTTATAATGATTCAATTTTGATGATTTTATAACGACTGCAGTCATTTGAAGTGGATGCATGATTTATTTTATATACCTGTATAGATTCTTACTAGTACTAATTTTTATACGTTCCGAATCAAGGCCGTAACAAATTTAGTTGTCACTATACAATAGGTACCTACTTTTATTTTTCCTGTACTTATGTTTCCTTAACTTTAGAACAGCTGATGACAATCATCATCCATTAAACCATAAAGCAAAGTATTAAACTCAACTTTATACCGCCATATCAGCAACATTAAAATAACTATCAAACCTACACTTTATTTCATATTTCATCACACGTGTGTCAAAAATATTTCGAAAACAAGCCAAACCAGTCAAATGTAGCGGTATTTTAAATTATTGGAAACCGTAGCTAATCCACTATTTTTGATCGTAAAACTGCGCACGCGATCGTTTCATAGTTTTATTGTCTTTACTAATTAATACGCGTCTTTTTTTTATCGAAGCGACCAATCATGCAATGGCAACATTGTGGGACACGACAATCTTTGTTTAGTGTCAAGTTTATTTTATCTGTGCAACAAATTTATGCTTAAGTTGGTAGTTATGAAAAAATATCGTAACATTAGTGTTTGTCTATGGTAAATAGGGTTGCCATTAAAATAAATGTATGTGTTTTGAACAACAAATTGTAAAGTAGTTTTTGACACTTTCGCAGGTTTTTTAAACATTGGAATAAAACTAATATAACGGATTTAACTCACGTATTTCATCACTTCATCTAGGTACTCGCTTTATTATTCATTCGAGTCGGCTACAATTATGGGAATTATTAAGTTTTGGAAACGTCAAGCAATAAAATGAAATTCAATATAGATACCTAGTTGTTTCATTCCAAATAGTAACGTTGTTAATTTATTGTTTATATTGAAGTGTAAACTATGTATACACGACGTAAAAAATGTATTTTTTTAATGAAAAAAGAAAGAAGGAAACAACTGAGTATCATTAATTACAGATATTTGATCACAAACGACTCAGAGACATTAATATCAGTACATATGAATTTCAATGCATTTTATTGCTTCATTGTTTCCTAACGATGATTGTAAAAAGGTAATGAAATCATGTCGAAGTCATTGAGCGTATTTTTGTTCAATGATTTACGATATTTCTATTATTTGATTTATTACATGTTCAGTAACATGATCACGGCATGATTATAATACGTATTCTAAGTAGGGTGATTTGAAAACAAAAAACCTAAATAAAATTAAGATATTGGTGTTAAGGAAGTACTTAGGTAGTTTGGAAGGATTTTAATGATATTAAAATTAGTACCAAGATAATAGTAGAAAAAATAACCACAGCGGGATTTGAACTCACACTATATGGACTAATACCAAACGCTATAATATATTATAATAATTATATCGCACTTTTACTAGAAAAGTTATATTTTTTATTACTCTATTTAAGACTCTTAGTTTGCACATTTAAATGGAATATTTTTATACTTATATTAATACTCGCGACCCGCCCGGCTTCACACGGGTGCTACAAACCTTCATCTTGAATCACTCTATCTATTAAAAAAACTGCTTCAAAATCAGTTGCGAAGTTTTTAAGATTTAAGCATAGGTACATAAAGACAGACAGATAACGACAACGACTTTTTGCATATTATGTAGTGATAGTAATGTGTAATCTCATTTAGAGAGTTAATTTTTAAAATATTTAAAATTGACTGTTTTTTTTCAGATTTAATAGTTAAAAAAAAGTTAAAACATGGCGTCCAACGGCAAAACATACTATAACATCAAACCCAATTACAGTGTACTTTTTACTATAACCAGCTCACAAATCCAAGCACGTATTGTAATCATTGATCCGAAACGATCCATGGGAACTAAAAAGGCAATAAATAAGTACCCCATAAAATAGTATTAAGTATTCATTAAAGACAGAGCTGAGACGTTACGCTTCAAAAGTTCGGTTTTTCAAAATTCTAGGTCATTTTTAGTTTGGATTTAAATGTCAAGCAAAAACAAAACGCAAAATTGTATGAAATTGGAATGAAACAACTTTAAACGGATTTAACTCGCGTAATTTATGTTTCGGAGCCTATACAGATTCCATAATCGTAGCACGACTGATAACACAACTTTCTTTTATATACCTATATAGATAATAATAAAGAGAAAAAGTTTGTTTGTTTGTTTCGATTGAATAGGCTCCTAAACGACTGGACCGATTTGAAAAATTCTTTCACTGTTGAAAAGCTACACTATTCCCGAGTGACATAGGCTATAAAAAAAGGAATCCGGGCGAAGCCGGGGCGGGCCGCTAGTTGTATAAAATTTCGTATTTGTTTCTTTCGTTTGCTATTAATTATCCATTAGCACTTGTCGAAAGGCCTTTGTATTATGAATTCTAGATAAATATAAAAATATTTAGGCGTAGGTATATTCACACAAAAACATCAAAGAGGTATAAACTAGTAGGTACCTATAAAACTTCCCTATGCATATTATTATTTTTTCTTTTCTAAGTATGTCTTTATTATAATTACTTCTGCCGCTGTCTTTCAAACATTCCTACTTTTGACAAGTATTTTAATAGCTAAAGAAATAGATACTTTGTAAGAATGGTCTGCAAAAAGTGCATTTTATTCGTAAATACATGGAAACAGTTCTACAAAGAGCTATTAATTAAGTTTTTTTTATAATTACTAATAGTAAGTACAGGCCGTAGAGTTTTTTTACAAAGTAAATGTACAAACGGGAAAGTATAAAGTACAATTTATCTTTGAAGTATCTAATTGACGTTGAAAAATATAATTTTTGTATTTTATGCGGAGTGCATAAATTGCAATGCGTTTTAAACTAGTTTTCGAACAGCCTTTGATATTTTTTAATGCAGGTGTTTTCATTTTAAATAGTCATAACTCTGACGTCATCATTTTGTTTTAAGTTATAGATATGAGGTATCTTTCATTTTATGTATTTTTATATAGATACCTACATGCTTTGTTATCGCCTTTGGTATCAATCTGGGAGAATTAGATTAAAAAATATTCTTAATTCCAATTTACATTAGTAATAACCTTCCCGATTGAGTACCTCCTGGAATAGTAAAACGGGTTCAAATTAAACTACCAACAACATTTACGATGACCACACAACATGGTTATAAACATCCAAAACTAAACTCAAAACCATCGCGAATAAAATAATAAACGAAACCTTTTACAACTCTCTTCATAGAAAAAACTAATTGGGTTTCCAATCTGTGGTCTTATACCGTTTCTTACGAGAAACGGAACGCTCAGAGTTAAACAAATGACCAAGAGAATTAGCGTTAAAAAAATACCCTTTCGGCAAGCTCTTTGAGTTAATTACCAAAGTCCATCATCCCTTTCTAACGCACCCGTTAATAGATAACCACCTCTCTTTCTCTCTAAGGTTCATTATTGGTCTCACATCTCGCCGGCGCCTCAAAAGGTCGGGTCAAAACGTTTTGTTATTTTTTGTGTTTATTTATTTGTTTGTGTGTTGATTACTCGTGACCGTAATAATAATGTTTAGAGCAAACTAATTGGTGTAAATTTTTATTGAAAAATATTACTCGTTTATTTTAATTGCGTTGAAGACTTCATTTTTACGAAATGAATGTAATTATCTGCGTTAAATAGGTCACGATGGGATAATGACTGTTTTATTAAATCAATATTTATTTAATGTACAAACACTGGATAACAAGCATTTTTTTGCAATGGCAACATCTCTCGGTCAGGGGTACCACTCGTCAAGATTGAAAATTGATGAACTTAAGACACAATGTTAAAACTCAATGTGAAATAAACAATTGTATAGATTTTCACATGGATAAATTATTCATGTCAACGGTTGACTGGTTCCGTGTAAGGAAATACCGTTGAGTCACTCACCAAAACCGAATCGGAAAAGATTTAGCCTTTTAGGTCTTAGTACTTTGAATTTAGCTTTAAGTAAAGTTTTCGAATGGTCGGCAATTTAAAAAAAAGTGAATATCAAACAGGAGGCTTTTCTTAATTTTTTTATTGCTACCTATTTAAAGTCGAGATATTATATATCAATAATAAAATTGAATACTTAGTTTATATTTGTAACATTAAGGAAAACCTGATGAATATTTAAATAGTTAAGTAAGGAAAAAGTAACGGAAATACCACAAAGAAAATCTACCGATTTATTAATTGTACCAAGAGCATTGTAGACTGATAAGTAGCTATATACCAACTATAAAATTATTTATAATTGATCGAATATTCGAGAGTTTGAGACGCCGTCATTGTCTCTAGCTATAAAATAATTTATTAAGTACCTATCAATTGAAACTATTTGCACCAGTAACAGGAGATAATTTTACTATAGTTTCATTTACTTATTGAATCTGTACTTAGATATAGTCTGAGACAAGGATCTCTCAAAATCTCAAAGATCCAACCAAGTACTGATTTTTCAATTATAGATGTAGTATTCTGAGACAAGAATGATGTCTCAAACTCTCAAATCTACACAAGTACCTACTGAGTTTTTTGATATAAGATGTAGAGTTTCTATTCTAAATCGTCGTTGAAAAAAAAAAAAATGTATTTGAGGTCCCACGGGGTCAGTTAAGGTCGTTTCTGGAAACAATTTAGTATCGTCACGGTTAATTGAACCAATGACTCTTAACCGGTTGCCAGCCACGTGCATTAGAGGGGTTAGATGAAGGATTCTGATGTTTTTTCTCGATATATTCGAAACTATCGTTATAAAAATTTAAAACTCTTTTGTCATCGTTTTCCTACTCTCTGTCCTGCTATCTGTGTTAATCCTAATGATTTAGTCATGCTGTACAGAAAAACAGAACTTAGGGAAAATGTTGCTCATACTTATGAACACAATATGACAAATTAATTAACATACTTACGTAGACAGATCGGTACTTACAATCTCATTTATTGCTTTATTGCTAGCCTACAGAAAAGTCCGCCTGCCGGTTTTTATTTTCCTCTAATCGATCACCGATAAACAAGAACACATTATAAAATCTCTATTCCTCTGTTCCAGGCTAACGCAGCGGCGTCTACTTCCCGCGACCATAACCCTCAAAATTACCCGCATCCAGTCCCCAAAAACCGCCACCCTGAGCTTCTCGGATCCATTCGGGCCCTCCCAGTCAGGTGACGGGGGGGGCCCGTCCACTCCTCAACCAGCCATGACGACCCAGGAGTTAGACCACCAGCACCACCACCTGGGGGGCTCGCAGACCCCACACGACATCTCAAACTCCGCAAACTCGACCCCCACGAACGTATCGTCGAAATCGGCGTTCATAGAGCTCCAGCAGCACGGGTACGGGCCTTTTAAGGGGGGGTATCAGCACCCCCACCATTTTGGGAGTCCTGGTGGTCAGCAGAACCCGCATGAGGCGTCGGGGTTCCCTAGTCCGAGGTCGTTAGGGTATCCCTTCCCCCCCATGCATCAGAATACTTATGGGTATCATTTGGGGTCGTACGCGCAGCCGTGCTCGAGTCCACCGAAGGATGGTAAGTGTAATATGTATTTGCTTAAAACTGCCTACTTACAGTCATGTTTAAGGGCTTGAAAGCCTCCTCTCAGGAAGCTCGCCACCCGTCCGGTGCAGTAAAGGCCCATTAGCTGGCCAACTGAGCTTCAGTATTCAGTTCGAATAAAAAAAAGCCTACGTACTTGTTTCAAGTATTATTCATTATTACATACTTGTTACAGAAACACTCCTCAAGTGAAGTCTTGTTTGCTTAAGTCAATTCTATACAAATTTCCATTCGTTTAGTTTAATAGAATTTTGCGCAAAAAGGCATCTGCCACTGTCCCTCTCTCTCTTCTCTCTTCTTACGAAAACTTGACTTACTAAATTTAAGTTAAGCAAATTAAACCTATTCATAAATTCATACATTAAATAATAATGCTAATAATGGTTTAGAATGTAAGTAGGTGTCAAATGAAATGTCACTTATTACGAAATTGCCTACATGAAGTTTTTTCCAAACAGTATTATCAATAAAATATCTACTTAAACTGCTTATTACAAAAAAGTGACAAGAACTAAAAAAAAGTCGAATTACCGAATAATAAAAATTATGACACCATTTCGGTGCTACCCTCTAATTTACTTACGAAATAACGGACAACTTTTTTTCGCCCTATTATTATGAAAAATGATAACGGAAAATGTGGGGTAATATTATTATTGAGCTCTCGATATTCTGTCAGTTTTGTAAATTTTCTGTCCATATTTTAATATGGCAACATTTCACATTTGAAAATTTACGCTTGTAATGTTGCCTGGTTTTAAAAACTTTATCGTCATTAAGTAGCTACGTACTTCAATATCGAAAAGTCATATAACTTTATATAAAAGAAATAGCGTGTATAATAAAAATAGAAGCGAAATACATAATTTTCACACCAACAATCAAAACGTTTCATAAAAGTGGCAAGACAAGGCACGTCAAAACACTGCTATACCTACGTTGTTTTTAATATTTAATGAAACCTACCATAGCATCTGTCTACGACAACGTCCAACGTAGTTTAAACGTCTTCCTCTACAAACCATGTGGGAAGGTATAGCGCTAGCCTACAATTTAGTCCGGCCTGAATTTTTTAGCGTGGCAACCCTGCTTGACGCATCAAACATTTATGGCGGAATTTCTAAACGAATATGGAAATGTGGAATATTATTTGCATTTTAGTTTACTCTGGATTCTGTTTTGTTCAAAGACATTAAAAAAAATAAGTTTGTCTATTGAAACAACGAAAGAGTTCTAAATTCAAATAATTGGAACGTCATGGGTTTTTCCAGCCATGCTTAGATGAGGAATTCAAATATGTAGTTAGAATAAATCTGATTCATACTTTATAATAGGTATTACCTACTTCCAAATATTAAATATAGGTTCCTACTAAGTATCTGCTTTAGTATGGTATAATCCTACTATAATATTCTAGTCAACATGATTAAAACTATATAGGTAATATAGAATTCTAGCTTGTCTATGCTATGGCCTTCGCGATCGGGAAAGTCGATTAGAAATCAACAAATATTTGGGAAGCGTTGCAAAATCGACCTTGGGGAATCGACCGGTTCAAAGGAAAACGTACGTCGGAAAATTATAATTTACAGTACAATTTCCTTCGCACGATTCTGATGCTTCGGAAAAGGTCGGTCATTTTTTGCGATTGCGTGTTGGATTTTCGCGCGAATTTTTCGTTTGACGTTCCATTTTTAAACTGATTGGCTGTTCATAGGGTTACCACAATGGATTGAGTAGTTTTTTTTTCTGTATAACTCTAAGGTTGACTGTTAGAAAATGCCTCCAGTTATGAATTCGCCATTTGTACATTTACTTCTGTTATGTTTTGTACAATAAAGTATAAATAAATAGCTATAGGTATATAATATGATACAAATAACGAAAACGAATAATCTTTTTCTTTACCTATCGACATATTGTTTTTTTTAAAAACAACATGGAGAAAAGATAAATTAATAATTGTAGTTAGTAAACTGTCTCTGTGCAGCCATTATCTTTTTAGAAACTATTTAAACATATAATCATCGAATTATAAACAATTGTACAAAATCTATGAATCAAAAACGATAAATTTTCATCTCGTAACTTGTCCAATATTTATTGAGCTTCGCGTCCCCTCTAATAGAAGCATAAATTGGCCTTATAGGGGACTCATTATGATACCACTAGGGTCTTTTTATACTGGTCACTTGCCTATTAACAAACTTAACTGTGCATTTCCAATGAACCTTAACATTACGCGTTTAGACCTAAAATCGCGTGTGTTTTTTCTATAGTCATAGCTTAGCATTTTACAAACTTTTCTCTGCTGTTCATATAAACCGTATTGGAAAGGATTAAGGTATCATTTTGTATGTTTTATTTATGTAATTGGATACCTCATAAATCTTTCTAGAAAGAGTAACAAGGGGCGCCTCTATTAAATAACGACTGTTTGTAAATAAGCCAGTTAATTGTGTAATGAGTTGATATTGTTGAGTTATTTGAAGGCGGTTGCGTTGTTAAACTAGGAATTAATTTGAGGTTCGCAGTCGGTGACAACCCTAATTTTTAATTAGGTTATATTGGGATTTACTGTTATTGGGACAAATTGTAATCGAAGCGGCATTTTAATGACATAATACTTAGAGAATTTCAAAGATAAATATTATATTTATGTAGGTAATATTGTGCGAATAAGTTTTAACATTAAACCTAAAATAAATAAGAATTCTAAATAAATACGGCATCGGAAAGAATATCACGCATTTTCTGAGTTGAAACACCGTAAGACACAGAATCAAAAAAAATGTTTTTTTCAAACTTCTGAAACTAAATAAAAAAAACACTAAAAAACAATTGGAATGAAACAACCATAAGCGGATTTAACTCGCGTATTTTACTGGCTGACGTTTGGAAAACTTTACAGTTCCCATATTCGTAGCACGACTGAGCTGATAGTCTAACAAGTCTTTAGCGTTCCAGCAACATAAAACTACGTAAGTCATAAAATCAAAATAACGAGCCCAAAATGTATTTTTTATGATTATGACAAAATTACGAGTTAATCGTCAAAGCTGTTCACAGTTTAACATTATTTATTTACTAGCTTCTGCCCGCGACTTCGTCTGCGCACGATGAGTACTTCACACATATCGTTATAAAATATAGCCTATATGTTATTCTGATGTATAAGCTATATTGTGGTAAAGTTTCATTCAAATCCATTCAGTAGTTTTTACGTGAAAGTGTAACAAACATCCATACATCCATACATCCATACTTACAAACTTTCGCCTTTATAATAGTAGTAGGATACTTACTTCAAGTTTCGAGTGTTTGTTAACTTGTAAATGCGTATTATACCTACTTATGTTTATATTGTTTTATAATTTCTGATGCCTTCGCGGTTATTACACATTGTAATGAAACAACTATAGGTACCTGAACGTATTTTATTCTACTGGCAGACGTTTCGAAAAATTTACAGTTTACATATTCTTAGCACGACTGAGCTGACTTTACATCATGCAAAATAATTATATTGGTTTTCGAAACATCAGAAAATAAAATACGCTAGTTAAACCCGTTATGATTGTTTCATTCCAATATTTAAATACCTACTATTTAAACAGACTACCTAGCGATTTAGTAACTACATACCTACAGTATATTTAAGTTCACACACTCTGCTTATTAATAACTAAGGGGCAATGAGGAAACGCAGGACAATTAACTAGTTATTTGCACTTTATACCTATAATAAGTACTTATATAACGAACAGTAAGAACAATAAAGGTCATTAAATAAATTAATAAAAGTAGAGCATACTTTTAGGCGAGATCAATGGGCGGTACACTCGGCCTCGCTCGCAGCTATCCTGTTCACTTTTTGGTCCAACTGTACCTTTATACCTTCTCTTTATAGCGGCGTTTAGAAATATTTTAGGCTTTAGACTAACTCGTACTAAAATGTTTATTTTTTTATTTCTTTTTATTATTTAAGAATAAGTAAGTAGGTACTTATGAGTATAAGATTTGTTAAATGTATACCTACTGAAATGTAATTAATTAAAATATGACGACTAAAGAGAAAAATTATAATAATGACATTTGTAAAATAGTTTTAATTTTATTTGTTATGTGTTTGTTTATTTTATGTTGTAAAATTTTGACGATCTCACTATGAGTGCATATAATATGACATAATGTGTAGGTAATTATAATGTATGTAATAATGAGAAATAAATAAATCTAATCTAATCTAATCTATGGTATTAAAAAAATGCTATACAGATTTTGTATTTATAAGTCTCCTATTAAAAATCGTTAACGAAATAAAACTTCTATAATTATCTTTAGTAAAAAAGTAACGGACTCAAATATCGACGTGCTTTCTAAGTATTAGATATAATATTATACTAATTATTACAGTAATTTAGCATTTTCTATAAGTATCTCTAACTACACAGAATAATCGGTACGGTTATCAGTATTTTTTTTATAATAAAATAAAAAAAATGAAATAAAAAAATTACAAAAAAATGTAACGTTAAAAAAAACCGTTCCGCATACATAAATCTAACATAATATATAAAACAAAAACGTTATTTCCCTACTGGCTCGGCCGGGAGTCGAACTGGTTCCCCACCTGTCTAACGCCGGGAATAGAACCTAAACCAGTTGATGGGTTAGCGTGACTGTACCGACAAGCTGGAGTCGGTATTATAAGAGATTTAAAACATAATATTATATATTATATAGCTTCCTCCCGTGACTTCGTCCGCGTGGAACTCCTCCTTTTTTGCAGTCGGTTAAAAAGTAGCCTATAGATGTCCTTTCTCAGGCTCCAGATTTTCTTAGTACCAAATTACATTTAAATCGGTCCAGTAGTTTTAGCGTGAAAGCGTAACCGACAGACAGACAGACAGAGTTACTTTCGCATTTATAATATTAGTAGGGATGTTTATTTCAGGAAAGGCGAAAAATTGATTTAAATATGGCCTTAGTCCGCGACTTAGACCGCGTGTAATACTCGTAGTTGCTCTGCTCCTATTGATCATTTTAAAAACGGAAATATTTCATACTTACTTTTCACCCCTGTTATACTCCCTTCGGGGTGAATTTTTAAAAATCCTTAGGTACTTAGCGCGCTAACTTGAAAGAAGTAACTTCAAGTTTCTAACCCTTCCCGACGAATTGATAACCTCCTCCTTTTTTGAAGTCGGTTAATAATAATATGTATAGGTATAAGTAGTTAAGTAGGTACGGTACATATTATATGAATAATTATATATTTAGAGTAGTACAGTAATTTAGATTTGGTTTTTTAACGCGTTAGGGTTAATGAATTATTTTGACTAGTCACAATTAATTGCATAAGATAATGATATTAAACAGTACAATAAACAGACTTCACTATTGATATTTCTAAACATACCCACTACCGAACATTTGACATGTTCCGGATTCGAACCCCCGACCTCACACTGCGGGACCCTAGGTTAGAACGTTTAATAACAGAGTACGTCAACGCAGCATTTTTAATTGCAGGTTACGATATTTTTTTAAAGTTTTCTTAGAAAAAGTTTCGCTTTAGGCGACCATGTGCACGTGTGGTGTACAGTCTAGTCGGAAAGTGTTATAAAATTAATCAAATGTCATCATAAAAAAAGTTTTTAAACCTCTTTTAGATCTACAGAGGTTTCTGAACATTGTATGTAAGTACTAGCTTTTGCTCGCGACTTACGGGGTGAATTTTCGTAAAGCCTTCTTAACCCTGCAAAATTTCAAGTTTCTAACCCTTAAATTAAAAATCCGTGTAATTTAGTCATTAAGTAAGCTTCTCCATTTATATACCTACCTATAATAATCTATACTAATATTATAAAGCTGAAGAGTTTGTTTGTTTGTTTGTTTGAACGCGCTAATCTCAGGAACTACTGGTTCGAATTCAAAAAATCTTTTATTGTTGGATAGACCATTTATCGAGGAAGGCTTTAGGCTATATAGCATCACGCTGCGACCAATAGGAGCGAAGAAACAGTGGAAAATGTGTAAAAAACGGGGAAAATATGAATCCTTATGAAGAAGTGACAGAAGACTTTGACAGATCTTTGACGAAACAATCGGACGGGCAGGACGACGTCTGCCGGGGCCGCTAGTGTATTATAAGATAGATGCCGAATGAAAACAGTTTTCACTATAAAAATAACTTAAAATTTAGACTTACCAACAAAGAATACAATAGGATTGCATACCTACTCTACCATCCTAAAAATAAACGCAGTAAGTGCATATAAGTTTCAAACTTACTTACTTCCTTTTACAACTTAAGTACACTTGTCAACACGCCAGTCCTAAGATCTAAAGATCTAGCGATTAGTACAGAAAAGGGTTCCTTAGGCGACGACACACCCTTAAAAGTAACGAAAAATTTACGGAACAGAAAAAAAATGGCCCCGCCTTAATACTATCGCCTTGCGGCTAGATTCCGGGGTTACCTTATCTATTATTTAACTGACACTTTTTTAACTTTTTAGACAGCTATCAGTATGTATTTTTACATTTAGAATTTTACTAAATATAAC
The DNA here is from genome assembly GCA_038024825.1 of Polylopha cassiicola. NCBI lineage: Eukaryota > Metazoa > Arthropoda > Insecta > Lepidoptera > Tortricidae > Polylopha > Polylopha cassiicola. The sequence continues at coordinate 3,440,391 of CP149044.1, read as the reverse complement.
TGTATTAATCACTTTAGCGTTAGACTATTGTCAGCTCAGTCGTGCTAAATTATTATGGAAAGGGTATCCGAAACATCAGCAAATAAAATAAAATAAAAATACGCGAATTAAATCCGTTAATAGTTGTTTTATTCCAATGTGTAATAACCGCGAAGGCATCAGAAATTATTCCGTCTATAGTTGTTTTATTCCAATACTATTATTTAGTTAGATCAATTCGGTTTCATAGGTATGGGCAGTCTGTTTCTGATAGTAGGACCACGCGACAAAGCAGCGCTGAATCAATCAATTGATTTGACAGTTGTTGTCATTGAGGTGGTACTATTTGAAACCCTTTCTTCAGGAGGCTCGCCCTGGTTTTGCATCAATCCCTATTTTTTTTTTAAATTTAATATTTATGTATATTTCCTAACAGTGAAAGAATTTTCAAATCGGTCCAGTCCATTGGAGCCTATTCAATCCAAACAAACAAACCTTTCCTATTTATTGTATTAGTTAATTGGTACATGACAGTTTCGTCATGTCATTGTCATGGAAGTATTACCATGATAACACTAATGATAATTTGGTACCCACCAATAAATACCACCAAAAAGAATAACGTGTGCCTAATGATAGACTATCGTCAGCTCAGTCGGCTAATATGGGACATGTAAAATTTTCAAAATTTTGGCAAATAAAATAAAATAAGTACGTTAGTTAAATCCGTTATAGCTGTTTTATTACAAAATATTATGTAGCGAGTTATATAAATCAATGGTTGAATAGATTTTAAAGTATTGTTAATCTTAATTTAAAGATTAATCACTTTGTAGAAATATCGACTTATTTTCATATGAAAAAATATTTAAATTTCCACTGTGAAATTAATGGAATGTTGTTAAATAATTAACCAATATTGAAGTAAAAAGTTAGATAAATTTTATAATAACTTCATAACGTTAAAAATAGTGAAAGCCATATTTTTTTAGCGGTAAACGTAATTAAAATATAATTTGATTCCCATAGTATTATACACGTTTAAGGTATGTTCACCTCTTTATGGTTTTTTATATTATTTTATGAAGCAAAGGTTTTACTTTCATATGGGGCGTGGGCAGACGGGCGTATAACTTGAAGTAGAAAAGACGAATTTTAATTTAAAAAAATGGTTGAAAAAAGATGAAATTATAAATTCTGATGCCTTCGCGGTTATTGCACATTGTTTGTCAGCTCAGTCGTACTACGATTATGGAATCTGTAAAGGCTCCGAAACGTCATGTCAGCCAATAAAATAAAATATGCGAGTTAAATCCGTTGAAATTGTGAAATTAGATAAAACCGTTTAATCAAAACTAGGTATTGTATGTATCTGATTTAAAATATGTAATAATTACACTCGTACAGATTATATTTTTTATTATTTAGTAAGTTTTTGTCTAATAGTGATTTTTGAATACTACGTGGTCAACTATTTATGTTACTACAGAAAAACAGTCTTCTTACAAAGTTTATTCAGAAACTAGGTAAATAAAAAACTAAATAACTGACACATTACGTACACTTATTTACCTATTTTGGACTATCTACTTAGGTAATGAAAGTAAAAAATTGACATCATACTTTTTTTTTTAACACATCGTTTTTACTAAAAACTTTTTTGTCGAAAAAAATTGTCAATATTTTTTTTTTAACTAATTTTTAACATATTCACGCGTCCCAACCGTCGGTGTGTGCGTGCAAGTATTTTTTTTTACAAAAAGCTCTTTGTTGAAGGTGGAAGATTTTTATTGTTTTTTACTCGGCTCGTTTCGTTCGGTTTTTCGGTAGGCGGTGTCGGTGGGCGGCGGGCCGGTCTGAACGAAAGTGGCTCTGCTTCAATATTTTATTGTTTCAACGGGTTAAATTATTTTATGATGACAGTTGAAAAATATATGCATCATTTTTTCCATTCCTAATGTCACTTTAGTTTGCGTTTAGCTTTATTATACTGTCTATTGCTGGATTAGGTCGCTTCCACGTCTCCAGTTCATCCAGGTCGCAGCTGGATACAAGGCTCCAGGTTGAGCCTTGTATCCAGCTGATTCACCAGGTCTTCGAACTTTCTTATAGGGCCTTCCAACCCTCAGACTCTGCCTTTCTAATCGTCGGCTTTTTAAGTTAGGTTAATACAGTACTATTTACCATAAAAACGATAGGTTATTTACAAACGTGACTGTTACCAGTTAAATATAAAAATAATCAGTAAAATACCTAGTAACTACTTGTTTGTCTTTGTATAATACCTATAAGTAAAAATGTCGATAAAAACACATCTTATAAACTACACAAATGTCTATTAAATGATAATGAAATCCATTTTCAAAGTAGGAATAAATAAGGGTGACTATAAAAAACTCCCCAATTTCAACCCAACTTTTTTGATATTTATCGACATCGTCCCATCACTAGCATCACCGCCGCATCACTACTAGGGGTGTGTCCACTCGCCATTGTTTTGTCCGTCCGTCTGTCCGTGCCGACGTGACGTGTATGTATGTATGTATGTATGTTTCATTTGGAAGGAAGCCATGGGAATGCATTGTCAATTGTATGCCTCTAAGTTTTACTTGGAATTATAGTTACCTACATGGCATTAAAAATGGTAAAAACAACCTTCAGTGTGATTGCATAGCTACGAATGGTAACATCCGGACAGGTCAGGGCTAAAAGCAAGTACCTACCTACAATACAGATCCTAACAATCTATTTATACTACTACATCAACAACCAACGTGTTTCAATTTCGCAAATATCTTTAAAAAATAAAAAGCCTAAAGATACGTGATCATTGCCTATCGATTTTCGTCAAAAATTAAAAAACGAACGCGTCAAAATTTGACAGTGACAGTTGAAGTCACACGCCGCGCTGTTTCGAGCACAGGTAAAAACACCACATGAACAAAAGCATTCCGTATCGGAATTCTAAATTGAGACCGAACAGTTCCGTAAGATTCGTACGATATGCAAAACTGTTTGCGAGCCGTCGGTCGTATATCAAAAAGATAACAAATTGCGGTCACTATAGTATTTATTGCCGTGAAATATGGTGTATTATTGCGCGTTTTAATTGTTTAACGTTTGTTATGTAATGAGTGGAAAGCGTTTTACTTAATGTATACTACAGTTTACTGAATGAATTTTATTTTATCGTTGTTAATTATTTATTGAGAGGATTCCACCTTGTAAAGAAATATGCACGTTTTTTTTTTCAAGAAAGAAATTGAGATTTCTTAAATATCACATTAGAGAGTTTAATTTGATAAAATATTATGCTTAAGTTATATTTCTTGTCTCAATAATCCAATTTATTTTTTCCCAATCTATGTATAAGTAACTAACTCTATCAGCCATAGACAAGATACCACCATCTAAAAATACCCAAAACACTGGCACAAAAAGAACGAAATTAAAAACAAAATTCCAGCGTTCGAATTTTAAACAGTTGCCGCCAAAAGTCCGTTCGGTCTCGCGGCGGCGATGGCCGCGATATGAACAATAATTACATGGTACCAACTTACCACTAACTATTATCAGGTAGCGAGAGTCTTTCATATATTTTACAGAATGGATGGGCCTTGAATATTTATATTGTGGATTTATGGTCGTGATTTAGTGCTGGCCGAAAAGTTTTGAAAATGGAACGGTTGGAAAGTTGCCCATACGAATGTGTGTTTTGTTGATTGAATTTAAACGCTTCTATTTTTAACCCCCGACGCAAAAACGACGGGGTGTTATAAGTTTGACGTGTCTGTGTGTGTGTGTGTGTGTATGTGTGTGTGTGTGTGTCTGTCTGTGGCATCATAGCTCCCAAACGCATGAACCGATTTTGATTCTGTTTTTTTTGTTTGAAAGGTGAATATGTCAGGAGTGTTCTTAGCTATGTTTGGTGAAAATCGGACCTGTAGTTTAATAAATAGAGGGGGGTGAAAGAGGGGATGGAAAAATAAATGTCCACAAATATACTCGTGTGGGGTATCAAATGAAAGAGGGTCGCGAGTACATTACAAAATTGAAATTATAATGAAAATCGGTTGAGCCGTTCAAAAACTATAGGGAGTGGAAGTGGGGATGGAAAATCAAATATCTACAAATATAACCGAGTGGGGTATCAAATGAAAGAGTATCACGTGTACATTACAAAATTGATATTATAATGAAAATCGGTTAAGTAGTTCAAAAAATATAGGGAATGAAAGTGTGGAAATGGTTAACCAAATGACTACAAATATAACCGAGTGGGGTATCAAATAAGAGGAGCACATATACATTACAGAATTCCATGTAAAATGGAAATTGGTTAAAAAAATAATAAGTTACTTTCAAAAAGTATGAAATAAAAAAAATAAATTAAAAAATTTAACAAACCCCCGACATAAAAACATAAAAGCCGTCTAAAAAGTATAAAAATAATAAAAACTTGATATTAGGTAGGTATTACCTAATAATAAGGTATTACCTAAGTATTAATAGGTATTTCTACAAAGAAAACGTCATGTCGGGGGGACCTCCTTAGATTTCGATACATAATAGGTACTTAAATATAGATAGGTACAATTAGGTAAATAATGAGCGGTCCCCCCGACGTGACGTTTTCTTTGTAGAAATACCTATTAATACTTAGGTAATACCTTAGTATTAGGTAATACCTACCTAATATCAAGTTTTTATTATTTTTATACTTTTTAGACGGCTTTTATGTTTTTATGTCGGGGGTTTGTTAAATTTTTTAATTTATTTTTTTTAAAACTAGGGTCAAACACAGTAGTGATTATTTCTGTTGCAGTTCAAGTAGACGAAAAATCAAAATGTTTATTTATGAAAGTTTCGTGTCGTAGAAATAATTATTTACTTTACACAGTGCTAACATAATAGATATAATATTATACTTATTGTTTGTAAAACTTATCGTTATGATTGCTCGGTCTGCTTGATTCAATAAAAATGCGTTTTTACTATTGAACTTAACCTACATTACGATTTATGTGCGTGAACGCACGATATTTCTCAATTATTTACTTAAATTTATTGTTTCCTTTCAAAACCGATAGGTATATTTTTTATTTTGTCGTTATTCAACGAGTTGTTTTTAATTTGATTACGCATCATAAGAAATCCAAATAATAATATTATTAGGTACTTAACTATCTTTAGCTGTGACACGCTAAAGTACAATATATTTCATAATCTACCAAAACCTACCATACGATACAACAGTAATACCAACATCACAAAAAAATTTAAAAAGCATGTCTCAAACAGCCCTTCCTTTTCAGAAAAATGCGGTCTTTCCGATGACCCTGGACTGCGGGTGAACGGCAAAGGGAAGAAGATGAGGAAGCCCAGGACGATATACTCCAGCCTCCAGCTCCAGCAGCTGAACAGGAGGTTCCAGAGGACGCAGTACCTCGCCCTCCCGGAGAGAGCAGAGCTAGCAGCTAGTCTGGGCCTCACACAGACTCAGGTAGGTTGAAACTGTATGCATGGAATTGAAATGGATAGGTCAAAAGGTCGTATGTATATTAATGGAATGAAGATAGGTAAAAAGTGTTCCACTACGAGGTAGGTAGGTTAGTGTAAGTATTGTAATGTTGTCGAATAACTGAATTTAATTTACTTATCGTTCGTTAATTACTACAATAATTTTGATGAAGTTTCAAGTTAATTTTAATTTGTGCTTTCTAAGATTTCTATGAATTATCGCTAAAATGTAAATAATATCTAATATAGATAACAGATTTTTAAAAACACGGTAATATTTAAATGTTCATCTGTTGTTAAACATACTACGTATAGTTATTATTAAAGCAACGACATTAAATCAATTAATACAACACTAAATAAAAACAAAAAAGGTATATCTTTCCATTGAAACATGGCATAATACAAAACACGTTACAGTTCCTTCGCCTTACCGAAATAAAAGAAAAAGACAGCCATAGACAACTTTTATCCGCACTCGGTAATTATGTCACAAGCTAATAATTAAACAAATGTGGAGGTTCGCTCTAATTTTTTATTCTGTCCAAATCAAAGTTAGTAAAAAAGGTCTTTAAAAATATTTAAATAAAGCGTATTATTCTTTGTACGCTAATTATACTTATCGGTATTTCAGAACATGCAATTAAAAGACAAGGCGTTACTTTTTTTTTAAATATCTGTCACAGATAGCGACGTTTTGAAATAGTAATTTGCGAGCGGACATTTTGTTTTAGTCTTTAAACACTCAATAGTGCTTTAATTAAATGTTTAAGAATATTCCTTTTAGTGTAGAATGTTTTATTCTGGACTTTACAAATATTCTTTCCTAAGTATTTCCTTACCTATTCGCCTAATATAGGCAATAATTTAATTAGTTATTTATTTACGTTCTTTGCAATCGTTTTCATGAATACATTTAAAAATCATATCTTACATAGAAATTCTAATACATTATTTAGTAACGTTTCTACTTACTCAACATCTAATCAATAAAACATAGATAATGGAAAGCAGATTAGATTCATTTAAAAAATATATTAATGCAGTTTATTTACTTTATTAGAAATTTAAGGCATGGTTATTAATTTATTTATTGATAATAATAATATACCTACCTAGCTAGTTATAGGTCAGTTTTTAAATAAAATGGCAAACCTTATTCTGTAGGGGCAGGATCTCTTTTTTTTTATTTCCACTAAGTAGGTAGAGTATGGACAATACTTAGCGGTTTGAAATACATATACCTACTTTACAACCAATTCTCATGCCTTCCAAATATGCATACAAAATTAGATGAAAATCGGTAGAGTCGTTCCGAAAGAGTATGACAAATACCGTTATACAAGATTTTTACATATTAGATTACTATGAAAAATTACGTTTAAGTAAATAAATTCTGAACTAAACATGAAATCTAAAGCCGGCCACTAACTATCAAACTCCTAGATTATACTTAAAGCCACCTACTCACGTATCAACTCACATAGTCTCACATTCGAATCATCGAATCATATCGACTGACTCGAATCGGATTGATTCGTCATGTGTCACCGTTGAGAATGAATAATCGTCGAGAGACGAGTGGGCATAGAGTTAATGGGATATAGAGGCGACTGGATTGTACTGGCCACAGGTTTTTGGTTGTTTTTTTTTTCTTGTCTATGCAACTTATCTAAGTTATATAGACACAATTATATTATGGAATTGACACACGCGAATGAAACGTTATGTGGTCAGTGTTTTTTATTTTTCGTTTGTTTAATTCAGTTTTATTTATTTATTCGTTACCGACAATTGTTTATATAAAGAGTTGTAGGTATAAAGAGGTTTGCATATATTTTTTAAACATTTTATTAATTTTGGCATCGACTCTATAACTGACTAGATATTGTTAAACTAGCTTCTGCCCGCGATTTCGACCGCTACGCTCTAATTGGCGTTTGTGTGATGACTTTTGAATTATAATAATATTATTATCCTTTCTCAGCTATCTAACACTGAATGATTTTTTTTTTAATAGGTTCAGTAGTTCCTGAGATTAGTGCGTTTAAACAAACAAACTCTTCATCTTTATAATATTATATATGGACCGTGTTTAACATTAGTGTGTCAACCCACAAAAAATCGGGTTTTGAGTTATGAATGCAGTTTTATTAAATAGATCATGAGGAATACAGCAGTGAAATCCATTTTTTTTTAAAAAAATCGTAGAATATTCTAGAGCACAAAATCGGTTATTGCTTAATTCCTATGTCAGATTTGTATTTTTGCATTAATGTGTTAAGCCACATATAACACATTATTGCTTATTTCCTATGTCAGATTTGTATTTTTGCATTAATGTGTTAAGCCACATACCTAACACATTAATGCAAAATTCTAATTTGTTGTTTTAAAATGAATATACATTTATTATCTATGCAAACATTTTTAGAAAATGTAACAAAATAAACAACTAACGAATTAAAAGTTTAATGTAAGTAGGTACCCATTTATTTAAAGTTTTTATTGTTGTATAACATGTTTCAAATAACATTACATGTTCTGCTAAAAATGAGAAATGTACAAAATAACACTTAAATATTATTTCAATTACTTAAAAATCTTAACCAAACCTATTTTTTTATTATCATTATTTTTATCATATTAAATAAAATCAATACACATTTTAGGTTTCCGTATCTTAAAGGGAAAAAAAATGGAACCCTTACAGGATTACTTTGTTGTCTGTGTGATCCTTTACCTCAGTAACGCGTGGAGGTAGGTATCAAACTAAAATTCAGAGTAATGTCAAATACTCAGGACTACCGTCCCTTGGAATTATAAAAACAAAAAAATCGCCAACGCAATCAAAAGAACCGCCGTTTATGCCGCGAATTGACAAAAGTTTTCTCGTGAACTCAGGATCTTGAATTAATTTAGTACGAGGTAACGTCATATAGCACACATAAAGAAAAAAATACGAAAACCATACATTTTTAATGACATCATTAAAAAATATATACCTACCTACAGGTTATTTATAGTACGGAACCCTTGGTGCGCGAGTCTAACTCGCACTTAACCGATATTTTTTTATATCCATCATTAGATTAAAACGTGTGTGACAAAAATTAGAATATTACACATAATAATATTATAGAATGGCAGACCGACTTGTCTCCACAATTTATCAACTATTCGAAAAATGGTTTTTAGGTGGTTTATTAAGCTTTTAGGTACGGAAGTATATATTATTGGTTTAATTCAATATGATAAAATAATAATAATAAATCAATTTGGTTAAGATTTTTAAGTAATTTAAATAATATAAGTGTTAACTTGTTGTACCTATTTCAGATTTTTAGCAGAACTTATAATGTTATTTGAAACATGTTAAAACAATAAAAACTCCATAAATATGTACTTACATTAAAGTTTTAATACGTTAGTAGTTTATTTTATTACGTTTTCCAAAAATTTGTGTAAAACATATTCATTTTAAAACAACAAATGAGAATTTCTCATACTGTTATGTGGGTTAGCACATAAATGCTAAATGTAATAAACCTTATAGCCATTAAGCATTAACCATTTTTCTGCTTTTTCTTTTAAATTTTGAATTTATTCCAATAAATACATTTATATCCTTAATCTATGCATTTCAACAAAAAAAATGATACCACATATCAATACTTTTTTTGCTTAAAATAAGCGGAAAAAGAAGAATGTTCTCAAAAAACTTTAAGCGCCGATATCTCAAAACTAGCTTGGTGTGGGTTGAAACACTAATGCTAAACACGGACCATATATAGATAGGTACAAAGTCACTTCGTAACATTTGTAATGCTACTTCGCTAACGGTAACAAAAAGTGAGGCAAGTTAATTTTATTATAATTTAATATTTCTCAGTTATTGTCTGTACGGCGCACTTTGAAGAGCCGCGTCGATACGCAGTGTGGTATCTTGTGTCGATAATAATATCGATATGGACAAACCTACAACACATTATTATTAGGTGTTATGATTATATTAAGTATGTAGGTGCTATTTTTTGAATTACTAAATTTAAGGATTGTATTAAATTAAAATGTTAGGGATTAATGGTTCTTGTATTAAAATTAAGTTAACGTTAGTTAACTAAAGTTAGTTAAAGTTAAGTTAAGTTAAGTTAAGTTACAGACGTACTAAGGTCGTGTTTAGAAAAAGTCAGTAAACTCGTATTAAACATGTAGGTATTGTGTATTGGTTTATTTAACATTATGGATCGATTATAATCATGAATTAATTACTTATTTGATTTTTCGTTTTGCATCTTTTCACGCGTGGCAGCTAATTCTAAAACAAGACAAATTTTCTTAAAAAAAAGCAGCCTGATACAACCGAGATGATATATTTCCCTAAAAAAAAATAAGCCTGTCATAAGTGAGTTCTCATTGTTTTTTTTACTAATTACAAACAACTCGATACGCATTATTTCCCATCACTAACCAGCAATGGTTGATTCGATTCCACATTAAACAACAAAAAAGCGGAATAGAACTATTCCGGTCTCTTTCCCACAAAAACAATCTAATTCACAATAACCAACTAACATTAATTGTCAATCTAAAATCAACTCTATATCTTTAATATAAAGGCTTTTTGAAATGCAAGTAACTTTTTTTGCCATAGACTATAAATTATGGCATTTGTCTCTAGGTGCTGTTTACGACGTATTGTTACAGATAAACAATGTATTGTTGCTATCGGACTCTGTTTTGTTGGCAGCACTGGATTTCTAAGATTATGAAGACATTAGTCTCCAAAAAATCGATTCTCATCATTAATTATTTATTTAACTTGATTTTGTATAAATATATCAACTATTCGTTTAATATGCCAGTCTCCATTACACATTTAGGAATACACTTATAAAATTTAAACGGAACGTAGCAAAATGTGCCTAAAATAAAAGTTTTCAGTAATTTTAATATTTCTGTTTTAAAATCACTAATTAATTTAAAGCAGATGTGTCAAAATTGCATTTAAACAAGTTTTACATTTCGCTGACAGGTCCGATTCGATTAGAATCGATTAACTAATTAATCGATGTGCGTATCGATTCCCACAATATTCGTAAAAGATCTGACACGCCTCTTTCGTTTTCTAATTACAAAGCTAATCAAGGCTTGATCATATTTTTTCTAAAAAAGCGTGTAATTTCCTACATAATACAACACACTAAAATATTTTAATAAAAAATATTGTCTACTTAACTTAACGATTTCTATGTTCTTAATGTTAATTTGTAAAAGTAGGGATTACCTATAATATGGTCGTACCTACTTGTTACGACATAAAAAGTTAAATAAAAAACATTTTAAACAAGTAGGTACAACATTAAATTTATTGATTCTTTAAAAAAAGAACCTCGCTTTTACCGCCACAAATCATAGACAAAGTCAGCCAAATTTAAAAATAAAGCACTAAAGCTCGCCACACACAATCAAGCCAGGTTAAAAAACACAATTGCCAACGTCAGAAAATGATGGATGACGACTACCGGTGTAAATCGAATGAAATAGTGTGACGAACTAACGTACTGCAAGAATTGTATTGATAGAGATTTGAGGTTATTTCTTTTTAACCGGTAGCTTTGATTGTAAATTAGATAGGAAAGCGTATGAAATATGATTTATTTTTAAATTGGATATGCGTTATTAGAATATTATTTTTATTCATTGTTAAAATACTTAATGGTATATTTTGTTTGTCGCATACAATTAAAATTGATGTTATAAGTATTTTATATGAACACACACACACAAACACACGCATAAATTCTGCATACGTAGGTATAAATCCCTACTATCCCTACTAATATTATAAATGTGAAAGTAACTCTGTCTGTCTGTCTGTCTGTCTGTTACGCTTTCACGCTATAACTACTGGACCGATTTAAATAAAATTTGGTACAAAGAAAGTCTGGAGCCTGAGAAAGGACGTAGGCTACTTTTTAACCGACTGCAAAAAAGGAGGAGTTCAATGCGGACGAAGTCGCGGGCAGAAGCTAGTAACTAATAAAAAGCATTAGGTACCTACATGTTATTTTTATTAAAAAAACTGCTTGTTTTTGCGAGACGGTTATTTTATTGTTTTCTCATTATAAAAACAACATTCCTTATCAGTGTTTGATCAAATTGGATATAGAATTACTGTAATAATAAACAAGGTACATTTAGTGTTACCCATGGCAAATCAGTAATAACAGATTTCCATGGAGTTTGTCATCGGAATATTAATCACAGAAGCTCATGAATAAATCATACTTGAGTAAAAAAATAAATTGAGCTGTCTTTTTATGTCAAATTTGAAGGGTGCATGTTAGATTCGGTTATCTGGAAGTTAATTTATAGTTTTACTAAGTGGCCTTTAAGAAAATTATGACTTAAACGCATGTATGTACATACAGCATGTGTGTTAGGTACTTTATTTTTTATGAAAATGCTCTTCAAGAAAAAATTGCCAGGTAGGTAATATCATTTTTGCTTTACAGTTTCGTTAATTTCATTACGAATTCGATCTCACAATAATTGCTGTTATTTTTAAATTTAAGTTTTTACACACATTAACATAACGTTCGGGCGTCAATAAAAAACCTAACGTATCTCAACCTCATTTAATGACTACCAAAATGTCTATGGTAGCGCCGCACAGATAAAAAAGAGTAAACACGTCTATGTACACAATATCACCGACTAAGAACCAATGATGCCAACCTAACAAATGAAACGCGAAGTCACCGTCTCAAATGTTATAGAAGATGACTTTCGTATTTTAAAATCACGTCCCTTATTGGCTGTCATGAGCGTACCGTCAACCAATGGCCGATCGTCAAATGTCATGACTTGTGGTTTTAGAACAATTGAATAGAAAAGATGGGTTAAAAAAATGGCTTCCGTTAGCTTCTGTCTTTTTTAGCTTTGAAGGTCTTTTATTTCGATTCGGGGTCACTGATATTTTTTGTGGTTTTGGTTCCGTGTACATAAAGGTTTTTTACGATTAACATATAACCTGTTACGTGTTTATGTTGTTTATTTTTAAGTGAATAGTTGTATTGCGTTTCTAGTGGACAGTTTCCCTTAGAGTTCGCTACATCTATAAAATCAGTGTTAGAAGCAATTTCATAAGTGTTGAAATGAAATTATACCTACCTATAACAAAATATTATTATGTTATATTATATACCTTATTCTTTTTTTATATTTTATGCAATTCGTATCTAAAAAAACTCAATTGAAAACAACCTTAGTCCGTCCTAATCTGACCTTAGTTACGTCAAAAATATTTGAATGACTTTACATTTTTGATATAAAAAAATGACAATTGCTTTTTTCTTTTAACTTCACAGATATATTATTATAATAAGTACCTACCTATATATTGGTAATATATATACTCGTACATAGGCACATAAAAATACTTTAAAAACAAAAGCGAAGCATTATTCTTGCATTAGTGTGAATGTTTAAGACTAACCTCTTTTACGTAAAAATTAAACGGATTTTAGGTTGGTAAGCTTTACAAACACATAGTATATTGTATAGAGTATTACTGGGCTGGAAATAGCAAATATATCTTACAGAACCATATTCCTTGTGAAATATACTACAATCTATGTTACTTCCAAAGTAGGTTAACTTTCCATTAAGATATTTCAGAATTCAGATATTATTTCTCACTACTATAGGTACTGCACAGTGTACTTTTACTTAACTAACCGTAATTACAATGAACATTTTTATATTCACCAACTTTAAAAAACCTATCTATAGATAGAAATGTTTTGTAAAAGTGAATAGGTAGGTACTAGGTACTTTACACATGTGTGTAAGCTAAAAAAAAACATTATTCTATTAGTTAGCAGCGGTCATAATAAACATACTTACCTATTGAAGAACAATTAAATAAACGATACTGTTTAATAATTTCTGATGCCTTCGCGGTTATTACACATTGGAATGAAACAACTATTAAATCACTAAATCACTTTAGCGTTAGACTATTGTCAGCTCAGTCATGCTACGATTATGGAAACTGTAAAGAATCCGAAACGTCAGCTAATAAAATAAAATAAAAATACGCGAGTTAAATCCGTTAATAGTTGTTTCATTCCAATGCGATACTGTTTAGTTAACAAATCATTTGTACCAACATACAAATAAATAAAACCATTGAGTTGTCTGTGGTAGCTGTCATGGCGTCTTCCTAAATGCTATTGCTGTTAGAAACCGTGTCTTGCTTTAGGAAAAATGGCGGCAGAAAACTAAAGTAGGTACCGAAAGTACTTGCTACCAAGTGCGTGCATTCCATCCAGGCTCAATGTTATAAATGCCTACCCTGGTTTTATAAATACCCCTCACTGCCCGCGCCTTTAGTTACGAACTACCTAGGATATAAGGTCTTGTATCTCGAATTAAGGGCGTAATTATTCTGACCTCCTTAGAAGGTATTGGCAATATTTTCCTAGGAAACGACAAATACTAACCAATTGAAAAAATGGTGTTCAATTTAAAACAATTAACGTTCATTAAGAAACTGTTCTTTTAATTGTTACAAATAAAGACAACGTTCTGTCAATCGATTGCGTACAATAAAGAAATAGCACAGTGTCTATATATATACTAGCTGTCCTCCCCGGCTTCGCACGGATCATCTTTTTTTTATAGCCTATGTCACTCGGGAATAGTTTAGCTTCCCAACAGTGAAAGAATTTTTGAAATCGGTCCAGCCGTTCTGGGGCATATTCAATCCAAACAAACAAACAAACCTTTCCTCTTTATAATATTAGTATAGATAATTTAATTAGTGTTAACTACATAAGTAATTAACTAAAATCACTAAATATTGACGAACCAAGAGCTAATTATTATAGAAGCACAACCCTATTTCATCCTCTTGTAACGATGCGAACAAAATCACTATCACACACACAAACAAGCCGCGTACCAACATAAGAAAACATACATGTGCGTGTTAAAACACGCAAGGGCTGCCACAAAGTTAATTTTTTGATGACTACAGGATATTAAATATGTAAAAGTGTGTATAAATAACAGAATAAATTTTCTCATTTCATTTCATTTCCCTTCGGACATGGGATATAAAGTCGTTTCACTTTTACGCCCAGGGAAAGTAGTATAAAATAATTATAACTAATAGTAAGTGTGGAATAGTTAAGATTTTATTATGATTGCTGTTATGTTGGTAGCAGAACTTATAGATTGTTGAATAAATCGCTACGCCCCGCTTGAATGTGCTTCCAGCGATATTTGTATGAACTAGAATTGCCAGTAACATTCAGTGGGAAAATGGCAACACTAACAAAATGGGAATTAACGTTTCCTACTGTTACATCAAGCCTGATAACAAAAGATAACCTATTTAAAAACACAATACGCTGCTTCTCTGGAATAGTGTCACAACTCGAAATGTGTTACCATTCTGAATTGAAATTTATATGTGACGGTTCACAGTCTTAAATGGAGTGACAAATTATTTCGAGTTGTGACACTATTCCAGAGAAGCAGCGAATAATTAAAATATTTTAGGTACGGAAGGTACGGAAGTACCTTAAAAGGAAAAGCGGAACCCTTGTAGGATCACTTCTTTGTCCATATATCTGTCTGTCAAACCCCTTTTTTTGCTAAGTATTTCTTAAGTAGCTACAATGACTTAAAATTATGACTAAGTACTTTACACATTTTATTGCTTTCCTAATAAAAATAATGGAAACCCAGTTAAAAATCAGAGTAGACAGTTTTATTATGTGTTAACACTTGTCTGTCCGTCTGTATGCGATCCAGTTCCAGTAGTAAAATAATAACGAGCTACCGGCAGGTGGCGCCTGCGCAACTCGAAGTAGATAAATCATACTTGCATAAACAAGATTTTTATAACGATCATTTTGCATCAAATTTTTGTTCATTGTGAAAGTTCTGTGGTGATTTTATTTTTATATTTTAATAAAGTTTTTTTCTAAAATAAAAAAATCGGTACAATTCATCTTGAATAATTTTAGGTTAGTATAAGTAGGTACCTACGTACTTACATAAGTAACTAGCTAAAAGTAAGTGGTGTTAGTTACTCCATTGTTTACATTTAAAGAAATCTATATTTTAATGGGTTTGTTTGTGCTCAAAGTAGCAGAATATAACTCATACCTAATTTACGAAATAAAATAATTTTGCGTAGGTATGAATCGGTTCCTTGGTGATATCTCGAAAAGGCAAGAATTTTCTTGGTTAAATAGTACATCTAAGACTGAGGTATACCTGTTTGGAATCGAACCCGCAATTTCCAGCTTAGCCAAGAATAGGCCACTAGAAAAATGCCAAACGATCAAAAATGTAAATATGTATGAAATTCACATACTTACGCGAATCAAAACTGACCGGAGTTTCGTTCGTGTATATTCCATACATTTTTGCATTCGATTCATGTGTCTTTCTATAATAATATTAAACTTAACTTCTTCCATATTAAAAGTTAAATTAAGCCACAGTAATTATAAACAAAAGTTACATATTCACATTTAGAATATTAGTTTCAAACTAAACTTAAACTCGGAAGTAGTAATTAAACCACAACTCTAATTAATGTTAAAATTACTTAGTTCCAAAAACAATGTTGACAATTATTTTTAACAAAATCCTAAATGTTCAACACATAAAGAAGTTTAAAATTCACGTACCTACTATTCTGTCAATAGGTACTGATTAAAAACCATAATAAAAACAACAGTTTGCGTTCGTAAAATAATTAGTTACAAATATTTTAAACCTTAACTCAAACGACAGAAGGTTCATGACGTCTACAAAGTTTACTGAATTTTTCGTTTCAAGCGGCAATAAGATAGGTAGCTTTAATATTATTATATAAAATTAGCTGTCCGCTCCGGCTTCGCACGGATCCATTTTTTTTTATAGCCTATGTCACTCGGGAATAGTGCAGCTTCCCAACAGTGAAAGGATTTTCAAATCGGTCCAGTCGTTTTGGAGCCTATTCAATCCAAACAAACATTTCCTTTTTATAATATTAGTATAGATATCCAACTATAGCTTATATTCTAGTTTTCAAGCTAGATTAAACACAGATAGTCAGTCAACACTATGTCAGTATAAATGGGGGCACAGCCGGGTTCGAACCCCGAACCTGCCGTTACCAGTCCCTGAGCCATACCTGTTATTAACGTTACTGAGCTATCGATAGGTAAACCTCTAGTTTACTCCTTCTTACACTTAATACTAAGTTAGGATATAGCTTTGCTAATTGACTATTTGTTCATTTCCAAAATATTTTTAATTGGAATGAAACTACCTACTAAGTAAAACGGATTCACTTCGCGTAGGTACTTTATTACGTCAGCAAATAGAATAAAATACATGAGTTAAATCCGTTATAGTAGTTGTTTCATTCCAATGTGAACCTAATAACCGCGAAGGCATCAGAGATTATTATTTCAAAATTCTAAAGTACTCTAAAATAGTTTGAAATGGAATCGTCTTTTAATTGACCAATAGTAAACTATTGAAAAGATATCCACTAGATAAGAAGATTAACTAGCAAGTTAATATGGGTTAGCTATTCAGAGCTTAAAATAAATTACTAATAGCTTACCCGAGACTTACTAAGACATTTTAAACAGACCTTTTTTTGAAATCAAAATATTTCTACAAATTTCTCTTTAAGTTAGTAAGTACTATTTTTTTCGGGGGAATAGGTTTACTACCACAATCAGTTGCTTAGCGAAGTTCCATCAATACCCAAGTCAACTGTTACAGCCATCTTTTAAAAAAAAAAGATTAAATTACTTAATCTGGCTACTTGTTGACACTTAGTGGTCGCAAGTGGAACACGCCAGTGCAACTAGATTAACATCCTGTCTGACCCGTTCCATGACTCATTTAAACCACTTCTTTATATTAAACAATATTTCCATACTTTATAATATATTTACTTCTTAATAAAATACTGTAGCTTACAGTTCCTACTATCCTATTTCGTGATTCCTCGTTTTAACCGCCGTCAGTCCCTTGCTTTGAATTTTAAAGGAATAAGCTACAATCCCTACTAATATTATAAATGCGAAAGTAACTCTGTCTGTCTGTCTTTCACGCTAAAACTACCGATTTAAATGAAATTTGGTACAAAGAAAGTCTGGAGCCTGAGAAAGGACATAGGCTACTTTTTAACCGACTGCAAAAAAGAAGGAGTTGAGGCGGACGAAGTCGCGGGCAGAAGCTAGTAACATATAAACTCGAATAATTATGACACGTACGAGCGCAGTCGTAGCATCAAAACATATTGCTTGGTGCTTATTTCTTCAATATTTTCTAGGGACTGACGCCGATTGAAATGCCCAATCACACATTAACAAAACAATATCCAATCTGCCAGGCTAACGATAACTAACTAAACTTATTACTTACTGTCCGCCCCGGCTTCGCACGGATCAATTTATTTTATAGCCTTTGTCACTCGGGAATAGTGTAGCTTCCCAACAGTGAAAGAATTTTTGACATCTGTCCACTCGTTTAGCCTATTCAATCCAAACAAACAAACCTTACCTCTTTATAATATTATATTAGTAACTACGTTACTCAGTATTGCATCTATTAATCAGTAATCAATATTGCCTAGAGAATTAAATATTAATCCTTACATTTTTATGTCCATGTATTTTCTTCATAATATGAATAAAGCTTGCATTATCTAAAAAGAAAAGTAGGGATTGAAAATCTGCCAGATGTAGCGTAGAATGAGGTCCAGCTGTCATGTTCCCATCACAGGCCAGCAGCTTGTCTCTCATTGGTGGAGCATGACAGCTAAACATTTCACACTAGCGCTCTTGCAAATTTTTGACACGAGGCGGCATATTATTGAAATACGAGTAACCATGGTAACGGCGATATTATATAAGTTGCCATGACGACATAGTAATCATTATATAAATTACCTTTGAAGAATAAGATTATAATGGCCTTTATACGGCTTAACAAGCTTGCTTAGGTATAGTCGAAATTTTGTAATTCAAACCTAGGTACTGTATTCAGTCAATGTACTTATAATAATATTATTCAAAATAAAAAATCCCACTGGCAGATTTAATTTTTCTTGATGTTTTATAAGTAACTAGCGACTCGCCACGGCTTCACACGGGTGCTATAATAAACCTTCCTCTTGAATCACTAGGTAGTGAAGAAAGTCGTTCAAATATTACTCTTAGAAAATCATCATCTTTATAAAATAAATACCATAGACTAATAAGGTTAATATAAAGACGGCTATTCATGAACATGCTATAAACTTATTGCATACTTGTTTTTGGAACGAATGTCACGGTGTACCAACATCACGGAGTGTGAAATGGTCAGTTGGCTTGAACCCGCGACCTCATCAGTTTTGTCTAACTGCAGAATCTTATCTGTTAAGTACTTCAATGTTTTTATCTGGCAGATAGCAGTCAAGGACACAGAGGTGTTGCCATTGTATGCTAATCACCAAGTACAGTGACCATGGGTTCTTTGGATTATGGATGATTTATAACGCTCGATTATTAAGAAATTAAACGTAATTGGTTTTTAATGTTTACACCTAACGCAATTTGGTTAATTGGCGAGTGTCTTTAGAACAACTTGTTAAAAAATCGTAGACCTTCTCAGCCGGACATTGATAACGAAAATTGATAGTTAAAAAAAAATAGAAGAATCCTTTCTTTTGAATTATCAATTCTTAATAATCTAAATCAATTAGTCAATTCATCTCATCATGATATTTAACTTATTAGGTCTGTAGATTTTTAGAATTGAAAGTAAAACATATACCTAGCTGTAAAAAAATATTTTCTATCTCATACCAAAAATTAATTACTAAACTTATTATAAAAAATCTTTCCTAAAAAATTATTACTCAAATTATTTTTAATCACAAGCCACGTTGATATGAAACTGGAAACACTGTAATACTTTGACAGCTGTCAAAAAAGTAAACTGTCCCACGAAGAGCAGTCAGTCATGGCTACAGCGCGTTCTGCATGGTTCCACAGCAGGAAAGCCCGCAAAAACCCCTGCTAAGGGAAAATCACTCTTGTAGTCATTGCGTGACTACATTACCTTGTAACCAAGAAACTTTCCACAGCACAATCATATTGTTATCTCACGGGTAAGATTGAGACTTTTCCAGATTTGGGTATGAAATCGGTACACGCTGATTCTTTCCTAGTCTCTGGCACGATTTTCTTCGTATCGTTTTCTCTTACAATTTCAAGAGGCCACATTCAATTTTGAGTTTCTGATGATGGGTCACAACATTATATTACATATTATATTGTCTATGTAAATCTTTTATAAAAAAGTGTCTCCTTTTTGTAAGGTACATACGAAAATATTGTGTCTATGACAAACATGGGCACGTAGGTACCTACTTATTAATTGAAAAAGTACTTCTTTTGTCTAGGTCAATAATGACTTAAAAATTCTGTGTAAAAACTCATTATTCTACCGGAATTTATGTACCGAGATAATTATCAACTTTTAAATTCAAATGATTCATACTTTTTATCAAAAAACTTCAAATGAAATGTAGGTCAATATAAGCCATTTGCGCATGTAAATAAATGTTCAATGACTACTAATCATTTTGTTTTGCGCGTGTTAACACTTTCCAATAAAAATGTTAATTATTTCACTTGCTTTTTATACATGTCTCACGTAATGCCCAATGAGTTATTGGTATTTTATACATCGACTTATACTTTTTACTTTTGCATTCGTTAATTTATCCGATAATAACGCCACATTTAATTATAACCTAATTACTTGATACTAAGAGCATTCCTATATATGAGAATTAATAAAAACAAACTACTGTTGTACGTTAATTCAAAATATGAACCAAACACAAATTAAGCATTAGATATCTGCTCATCCGGTAACTATTAGTAGCAAGAGAAACTATGGAACATTCTTTATATAAAATTTAAAAACTGACCTATTTTAATAATGTACGGTACCAACATGACCCCGCAACAGTTTGCAATGAATGCTGCCAACCTCTGAACTTACAATCCTGCGCATGAAACCGTGACGCTTTTTGTATAACTTCCGGACCAAATATGACTTACGATTTTTCAACAGCACTGTTGTGAAGACAACCAAATAATATTTTTTACTTATTTGATTTGTTTGTGGATTTTAAATATAGGTATACTTATTTGATTTTTTTTTATACTTACTTATGAATGCAGCTGAAGATTTTTGTAATAACTAAGAGTGAATCAAAAATTATATTATGTGGTTGACATGAGTATCATACATTGTTCAAAAAATGATAAAACCTTTAGCATATTGATTAGGTGTGATAAAAAAACCTCTTGTAATCCCACAGACCATATTATTATTCTTAATTGTGAATGTAAATGTAATGATAGTTACATAACAATATAAAACTATAAAATATTCATATCGTAAGACGTATTATAGAAACCAAGATGCACTATGCTTTACAGAATATAAACACCAAAATATATCAACACTTCAGCCAAGCGATATCAACTCTTATTAGCTTACGAAAAAGTCCAAGACAAGTGTACGTATTAAATTGGTGCTGCTTCGACTGACAGATCTGATAAGCTTTTGTGGTTTTTCCGTGTTTAGTATTTTCCCGGTCTTTTTTACAGTACACCTGTCAAAGGAAAAATAAAAACAGTTTTCCGTAATGGAGTAGGCAAATGGAGATAGGTACCTACTTAGATAATAGAAATACTTACACCATTGTTGAAAAAACAAAAAAAAATAAACTAATCTTTCTACAAAAAACTATTTAAAACTTTATTATGATACTAGCTTCTGCCCGCGTCTTTGTCCGCGTGGAACTCCTCCTTTTTTGCAGTCGGTTAAAAAGTAGCCTATGTCCATTCTCAGGCTCCAGACTTTCTTTGTACCAAATTTCATTTAAATCGGTCCAGTAGTTTTAGCGTGAAAGCGTAACAGACAGACAGACAGACAGAGTTACTTTCGCATTTATAATATTAGTAGCGATTTTGTACTAAGACGAGTAGAAAAATTGAGACTCAGTGGGACTCGAACCCACGCCCTTGCCTTCACTAGCGGCTGCGTGCTGACATTTACACCATGAGAATCCACTAATGAGTCTTCGAATCCACTAATGGTATTGAAACTAAAAACATCGATCGAATTTCGATGATAGATCATTTTGAAACTTTATTTTTTATAAAATATTTTCTTTTCCTAAGCATGTCATTGTGTATAATAACTCTATTCTTGCGTTATAATTGCTACAAGTATGATGTCATAGTCATACATACAGATTTACAGATACACATTCAGGAATTACTATCCGTCAGGATTAAAAGTAGCGTGTTTTAAAAAAAATCCTAGCTATGTTTTATGTGATTTTATCCTCTTATCTAACGCTGAGTCATTGCATCTTGCATCTAGATGCATTTCATTAAAAGGGGAAAACAGTACAGATAGGAAATTAAAAAAACCGCGCCTAGAATTTACGTCACCAAATTTACAACGAAAGTTCTCTCCGTACCAGAGATGATGAGATCCGCATAAGGTTCAGTTCGAAAAAAAAACACATAAAGTCCGAAGTTGCCTATAATATAGCTCTCAGAATTGTAAGACTTAAGTAACAGTGGGTGGGACTTATTGTAAGCAGAGTAGAAGTCAGAAAATTCTAGAATAGTGACCATAGACCGAAAGATGCATCGTAAAACAATTGGTGTAGGTCGTCCTTGGGGGACACCTATGTCCAGCAGTCTTTTGGTTGATATAATGATAATGAGGATGAAATTAATGGCATATTTCTAAATTATGGATTTCTAATGAATACTTTAGGAAGTTGAGCTAGTTTTCATTCTCATGATTTGTTTATTTATACTACTAGAATTTCATAAAGATGGTTCGGAAAATAATGGAAGCACCCAAAAAAGTCCTCGAAGCAATAATGTTAAATAGGAAATATATATTTAACGAGGGTTTGTTGGTGGTCTAAGACGAGACAGAAATGTCAAATGGATGATTGATTCTATCCTAAGACTTTAATATTTTCGATATCGAATTCCTATTTTCTAGAAAATATCTTTTAATGATATCTACATTCTTTGGTAACTATTTATGCCTTCTTTTCTAACCGTACATTGCTGTCTTATCACGTTAGTGTGTGTACGAAATGTCAGTGTAGTTGTATTTCCTGTAATTATAATATAATAATATAGGTACTATATCTGGGTTCATACTTGTAATCATTTAAATATCAGCAACAACCTTAGCGATTTGGGTTAATGGTTTTTCATAGATTGTTTAGGACAGTTTGAATCTGAGAAGCGGAATAGAATAAAAATGTATTTAGCAGGGCATAAATTGTTCTTAAGTTAAAATACTAAGAATACAAAAAATACTATAATATTTGAGAATTATTGATAAAAAAATCCCATAAAATATAACGACACCTATATTCTTTTGCGGTATCCATATTTTAAAATATTTAACTACAACTTTTCTCACATTTATTATAAGCCTTTAAAAACACGTTCCGACATTTTAAAACGCTTTGTGTTTTGCGTAAGAGGTAGAAAGAGATAGAAATAGAACATGCATACGTTAGAAAGGGACGGGTACATGCGTCGGCGCAACTCAAGGCAATCAACGTTTACTTGCGTATCGTTTTCCAGCAATATTACTGTGTCGCTTTTTGTATCCAAAACTACAAACAGTATTGAACAGCACTGAATATAATTTAATGGTACTGTTTTCTTAGACAAATTGGAAAATAAATTTCTTTTTAATGTGACGCCATGTTAGTTGAGGTACAGAAAGGTAGTACCGCAAGGCACAGTGTTAGGACACAAAGTCTTAAATGTAGTTTCGCGTGGTTAGTTTTCTTGATTTCTAAGTATTTTATACGTTGTTCGGACTCATGTGTCCCTGGTACTTTGTTTTGATTGGCATCCTTCGAAGGAGACAAATAGTCCTTTACTTTCTACTTTGAGGATCTTATTTGTATGAATATTTTTTAGTGTCTATTTCACTAAGATATTTAAAAATATCGCAAACGGCCTTATATTTAAAAATAGTTAGATTGACCCTGTTTTTAAAATATCTAGGTATAGTATGTCAAAAAATCATTGCATTGGGGCAATACTTCAGGAATGCCAGGGAGTCTTAGTCATTAATAGAATAATAATATTTATGCTAATAATTTGACGATTCCACAGACCAATTAATTATAATGTTAACCTCAAATTGGTTTTGACTCGGGCTTAGATTCAACTGCAGGACCTTTCGTCCAAATAAGATAATAAATTAACTAATGTGAAGGTGTGCATGGTTTTTAATCAAACACAACAGAATTATTGTCCGATAAATCGAAAGTCTCACAGTTTCTTAAGGGGGCGTTTAGTTCATTTTATTTATTAATTTTCGCATCTTACGAGTGGTACTTACAGACAGATTCACACCCACTTACGAAGCTTTTACACCGTAGCGAATGTTTGTTTTAAAGTTTTTAATTTTAGTTTAGAGAGTGAGTTCAGTGTGAATTAAGTAGTCAAATTAATTTTATACTTACTTTAATAATTCTGGAATCTGTGCTAATTGTAAACGGTTCCTCTAAGTATATATGAAATGTTAGGTTAGGTTAGGTTAGGTTAGTTAAAATATAACATACCTATATTTTAGTTTAACTTATGTTAGAAAACCGATTTCTTTAAATATTTAATTGTTGACTTTATTTAGTTTATTAATTGCTTACGTTACGATGAGTAGTACCTATGTTTCTATACTTATGACAAGCACCTACTGACATTAAGTACCTATGAAATTTTACTCTAATCACTTTTTTCATACTTTTGCAATAAGTATGTCAAAGAGTGACAGTTGTTGACAGCTGTTTTCCTTCGCATAAAAGTTACATGTTAACCCCTTTGAACTATGTCCAGCTTATTAGCTAACACACACAAAACTTCGGTGTAACAGGCGGCCTACACGACTATCACTGGGTGTGGTCGGTATTTTATTAAAATCTCTTCATTGCAGAAGAAAAAATAAACTTTCCTTATCTCAGAGTTGAGAAACTTGTCTTGTTTGACATTAACCCAGAGGTCTACAAAAATGTTTAGTTAATAACCAATATTCAACATTCCAATGGTTATTTGTTCATGTTTTATACAGAATAACCATAGTTTTCTCTCTATAATCACAGTTACCTGTGTTCTCAAACACCTGTTTCATTCGCTTATCTTCTGCAAGTCTCTGATGAACTATTTTGTCACTCTGCAAGTCTATGACATTATGTCGTCTATTGACAACAAAAGTGAATCATGCACATTTTGTCAACATAATTATTAGTCTAGTAAATGACAAAAATATCTTAACTCGCGTATTTTATTTTATTGACTGACATTTCGGTGCCTTTACAGATTCCATAATCGTAGCACATCGTTTCTCTGGCACCAGTAACCCATTTCACAACGTCGGCGCGAAATTCGCGACCTTTACGTATGTTACGATTATTTCGTGCACCGGTTGTATAACCGACAGGTACCGTTGTGTTTTTTTTCTTTCTCGTATCAGTAGAATCGTCGGTTTTTACCGCTGGCGTTGTGGCGCGGGTGCAGTGCTGGGTACGGTACGATTTGTGATAATTGTTGATTAATGAGGCCATTTGTTTTTTAATAAGATTTTCTTTCATCTGGCCAGTAATAAAGTGAGTTAGGTTATATAATAATATTATGATTTTTGGCTTAGGTATATAGGTAGTACAACAGTTTCCTGTCCGCTAACAGTTTTTATACATTTGCGAAGCAGCATTTAAGGATCTAATGGTATTTTAAATAGGTTATTTTATTTTCATATTGGCAAGCTATCAATTATATCACAGGATCAAGTAAATGTCACTGATTGTATAGTGATATGAATCAAAATATTGTCATTCCAATAAAGATCTTAACTCGTCACGTTAAAGTTAGAATTCACGTGGATTTCGAGTCGTCACTTAACTGGCTTAGAAGCTTCTCATCTTAAGGCTCGCCAACCATTCAGTTTTGCAATGAAGGCCCAACTGGCCAACTGCTCTTGGAAAAAATAATTATGTATGTATTTGTATAAGGGTCAAGTAGGTACCTATATTGTTTCTCCAATAAAGATCTTAAGTCGTCACGATAAAGTTAAAACTCACGTGACACATTACAAATGAAGTCACTCAAAAGAAGCGATGACGTGTCGTGTCGTGTCGCAATGGACACTGCCCACTCAGCCTAGATGCAACGCAACGCGCCGCAGACCGTGTCGGCTTCTTTTTTATTCAGCAAAATTTTGCTAATTACTTTATTAAAAAAAATGATTAATTTCACGTTATTGAGGTTAGGAGTATGCTAGTTCTGAGAGATTTATTAGCTTAATTTCAATTTAGTGTGTGGTAGATGAGTTTCCAATATTTTTTGCCGATTTTATGATAACAGGCGTTTAACAATATCCCTACTATCCCTACTTCCCTACTAATATAAATGCGAAAGTAACTCTGTCTGTCTGTCTGTCTGTCTGTCTGTTACGCTTTCACGCTAAAACTACTGGATTTAAATGAAATTTGGTACATAGAAAGTCTGAAGCCTGAGAAAGGACATAGGCTACTTTTTAACCGACTGCAAAAAAGGAGGAGTTCCACGCGGACGAAGTCGCGGGCAGAAGCTAGTAGCGGATAAATCGAAGCATAAATGAAGCATAAATAAATGAAGAACCTATCTTTAAAATATTGCTTCTACCGGCCGCCCGCGACTTCGTCTGCGCACGATACTAAGTCCCGTTTTACGAGGTGAATTTTAAAAAATCGAATCCTACGTTATAAAAGGAGCCCTGAGATAAATTTTAATCCTTAGGTATAGTTTAGGTCCTGCGTTGATAATATAATATATGTCAGTCATTAAGTCGGCTTCTTCATTTATATAATACTAGCTTCTTCACGCGACTTCGTCAGCGCGGAACTCCTTCTTTTTTGCAGTCGGTTAAAAAGTAGCCTATGTCCTTTCTCAGGCTCCAGACTTTCTTTGTACCAAATTTCATTTGAATCGGTCCAGTAGTTTAAGCGTGAAAGCGTCACAGACAGACAGACAGAGTTACTTTCGCATTTATAATATTAGTAGGGATGTGATTATTTTATTTTATACAAGATAGTAAAGTTGAGTTTTCTTAATCTAAAAGTTATAATATATTGGTGAAATATTACTGGTCAGTACCTCTGCCAGCTCAGGAGTCGTGGGTTTGAATCCGGTTAGGGCAATGGTATTTGTCTCATGAATACTCGAACTAAAATTAATTATTAATGTAAGTACTTAATATATTTATGAATACTATTCTCTATTATCCTATGATTATAATTTCTGATACCTTCGCGGTTATTACACATTGAATTGAAATAACTGTAACGGATTTAACTCGCGTATTTTATTTTTATTGGCTGACGTTTCGGAGCCTTTACAGATTCCATTTTAGCATTAGATTATTGTCAGCTCAGTCGATCTACGATTATGGAATCTGTAAAGGCTCCGAAACGTCAGCCAATAAAAATAAAATACGCGAGTTAAATCCGTTATACTTGTTTCATATCTAGGACATATAAAACATCATTATTTAAAATTTTAGTTATAAGTTTAAAAAAACACCTGTCATGCATTCGATAAACAGTCGATCACGTGACATAATCAATCATTGTATTAAAGTCATTAAAAGTATTTTAATTTATTGAGTGAAAGTGACATTTCGCATGTGACATTGACTTTTCGATGACATTGATCGGAATTGGCAAACTGCGGGTAAAGGTAAAGGCTTGAGTTTTGGAGTTCCCTGAGGTCGCGGGTTCGAATCCTGTTGGGTGCAAATGTTTATGTGCATATTTGTACCCAAGTAGGTACTATATCCCTACTAGTATTATAAATGCGAAAGTAACTCTGTCTGTCTGTCTGTCTGTCTGTCTGTCTGTTACGCTTTCACGATAAAACTACTGGACCGATTTAAATGAAATTTGGTACAAAGAAAGTCTGGAGCCTGAGAAAGGACATAGGCTACTTTTTAACCGACTTTAAAAAGGAGGAGTTCCACGCAGACGAAGTCGCGGGCAGAAGCTAGTACTTAAATAAAGATTCAACATTTCCAACTGTGAAATGATTCTAGTCAAAATAGGTGCAATGTATGTAATCGGTTTTGTTTAGTATGTTTAATTAAGTTTACTTACCTATATCTAAATTAGATGTGACTATCTAATTTTTTATTTCAATTCGTATTTACACACAATTTTATTTTTTCACAAAAAAAATATAAAAACAGTGGCACGCGGTAGAATCGAAAATAAAAATGTTGTAAATTTTACATCTTAGTTATCCAAATTTCCCAAGAAGCACACAAGTTCTACAAAAGCTGTATAAGACCTTTACACAGCTGTTATACAGCTATAAGAAGCTGCATACTGAGTTGTTTACAAAATAACGGAACCCGATTTGTAACATAAGCTTTTAAAAAGTCAGTGTTTTTCGGCTGTCCGTCGACTTGACGCAGTAAGCTCGTTACTCGAATATTTTGTACACTAAGACAGAAAAAGTTTAAAATATATATAAAACTAGCTTCTGCCCGCGACTTCGACCGCGTGGAACTCCTCCTTTTTTGCAGTCGGTTAAAAAGTAGCCTATGTTCTTTCTCATGCTCCAGACTTTCTTTGTACCAAATTTCATTTAAATCGGTCCAGTAGTTTTAGCGTGAAAGCGTAACAGACAGACAGACAGACAGACAGAGTTACTTTCGCATTTATAATATTAGTTAGGATTATTCGCACCTATTTACTAGGCATCATGAAATATTAAATACAAATACTTAGATACTTTACCTAAGTCCAGTATTGCAGACAACTGTAACTGTTCAATAGGTATGTACTAAAAAAAAAACTTGATTTTAACAGAATATAGTGCTTATCATACAAGCAATTTGCAATCAAATATGGATGGATGGATTTAACTCACGTTTTTAGTTTATATTCTGGCAAAATCTTCAGTCTCCATATTCGTAGCACGTCTGAGCTGACGACAGCCTAACACTAAAGTAAGCTAAGGCATAAGAAATCATTTAATTCAGATAGTTAATTAATTTGACCCCGCAAATAAACCTTACGCATTTAGTTATTAGTGTATTCATAATAATTTCTGATGCCTTCGCGGTTATTACACATTGGAATGAAACAACTATTAACGGATTTAACTCAGCTAATAAAATAAAATAAAAATACGCGAGTTAAATCCGTTAATAGTTGTTTCATTCCAATATTAGTGTATTCGTTTTTCAATACTTGTATTTGTACATTATTATGTTATTATCTCATTGAAAAATGACTATTAGTCTCAACTACTCGTCTGATTTTCAGTTATTAAAAAGTAAAAGAACATTTTGACTTATATTCCTGACTGTACCGGCCCCGTATCGGGGCCACGGGGCCCACCCGTTCCATTCATACAACATTCATACACAGACATACATACATACATACATACAGACATACATACAAGCCTTTCAATATGCAGAGCATTGCACCTAGATATTAATTATACTCATCTAACTACATTTATTTAGGACAGGTTTCTTTCACGACTGTGTTGTTTTTTTTATACATATTTATCCACATTTTACTATGTTTTTTTATTATTTTTTTCAACATGCTACCTAAGATTGGTTTCATAGAAAAAAAACAGTACAAACTTACTCATCCTAGTCCTAACTATCCTAATCCTAATCCTAATCCTTCCTAATCCTAATCCTAACTAATATTATAAATGCGAAAGTAACTCTGTCTGTCTGTCTGTCTGTTACGCTTCCACGCTAAAACTACTGGACCGATATAAGTGAAATTTGGTACACAGATAGTCTAGAGCCTGAGAAAGAACATAGGCTACTTTTTAACCGACTGCAAAAAAGGAGGAGTTCTACGCGGACGAAGTCGCGGGCAGAAGCTAGTAGAAATATAAAGTTTCTACAAAGGTTGTTAGGTTAGACTAATTATGTTTTATAATGATATTTTTGTACAAAGACAAGAGCAGAAAAATTTTTGTCCCCAGTGGGATTCGTTAATTATGTTTTACTTTAACAAGGAATCTAAAGTAGATAGTTATATCTATAAAAAAAGAAATGCAAAATGTTCCTTCATGCAAAATTATGTAGCTGCTGACATTCGAAATACTTTTCTACTTTGAAAATAATTCAAAGAAAATAGACGATCAGTCTTTCGAATATACAATAAAAAATATAAAAAAAACCATCCAAGTGCGAATCGAACTCGCGCGCGAAGATTTCCGAACCATCTATAAAACGTAAATAGGTAGGTACCCTTAAATATTTAGGTAAGTATCTTATTCTGTTTTGCAGTATTTGTTGTAATATTGTTATAGCGGCAACAGAAATCGATACCTACCTACCTACTATATCTATATATCTCTCACGGTTCATGAGATACAGCCTGGTGACAGACAGACAGACAGACAGACATCCAAGTCTCAGTAACAGACTCCCGTTTTACCCTTTCAGTGCGGAATGCTAAAACAAGTTAATAAAAAATGTATGACGTTAATTTTACTTAGAAACCCGCATTGCACGTGGTACGGTGTGTGACTCCATTACATAATGCGATACGTATTCCGCCATACAAGGTTAATGAGTGTATTGATGATTCTATAAATCAATCGATATATTTTTATATATTAGTTGGCTACTTGTTCAAACGCGTATACGGTTAGTTATATATTAAGTCAATAGATACAGCGTTTGTTGGACTTATTAGAACTATCGGTCCCGGCAAGCTTTGTTCCTGCCTCAAATCGATTTGACAGCTAAGTCATTGGTGCGTTTTGTTAAACTATTTTTAAAATTTGAGCTGTTTGGGTTTCATTTCCCTACTGGAACGGGATACAAAGTACTTTGTCCTCAACCTAAGCAGCTCTATATTATACCTATAGGCTGTATAAGAGTAAACACCCTAATACAGCGTTTCTATCTACATACTTATATATTATTACTATCGGTCCCGGCAAGCTTTGTCCTGCCTGGAAATCGATTTGACAGCTGTCATTGGTGCGTTTTGTTAAACTATTTTTAAAATTTGAGCTGTTTTTTTTTCTACTGGAACGGGATACAAAGTATCCTATGTCCTCCTGGTTCTGAGCATCCTCGCCTATTTTCAGCCAAATCGGTTCAGCCGTTCTTGAGTTATAAACGGAGTAACTAACACGACTTTACTATATGTAAAACGAGAAGTTCACAATAACATAATTATATATATGCAGCCTTAACCGCTAAAAATAGAGACGTCAAATTTGGACATTCGTTTTATTACAAAATGCACACTAGGAAGGGATTTTAAAAAATAACCCTTAATGGATGAAATGGGCAAGTGACGTCACATTATGGTATAAATTCTACCTACCATAACGTGACGTCACAAGCCCCCACTCCCGAATTCAAGTACTTATCTTTGTTATTTATTTTTCGATTGAGAAAAGAAGTAATACGAATAATTTTTGGTACCTACCTAGTTTAAGTACTTCATGGACAAAAAAAACTGGTCACTTTTATCATACCTACATCTAAGATAAAGTTATAAATAAAAATAATTTATACGACATTCCCATTCATTGGAAACGAGCCGTAGAAAAAAAACCTTACATATCCAATGCATTCATACATGACGTGTGTATGACAATCACCACTATGACATGACAGTTGAATATATATTTCTGCGTAATTTAATAATTAATGTTTATCTTATTATCTTAAATAAATATATAAGTATAATAATTTCTGATGCCTTCGCGGTTATTATGCATTGGAATGAAACAAGTTTACACGGATTTAACTCGCGTATTTTATTACATTGGCAGACGTTTTGGAGCCTATACAGATTCCATAATCGTAGCACGACTGAGCTGACAATCCTATAGAATCTGTAAAGGCTACGAAACGTCAGCCAATAAAATAAAATACGCGAGAAAAATCCGTTTAAAGTTGTTTCATTCGAAAAAAAATTATAGTTCCTTACATAAATTAATTTTTATTTTAACATAAATTTATCGATTATTCTCTTTTACTTTAAATTCAAGCATTAGATAACGATGTAAAAAAAACCGCTTTAGGTTACTTTTCACCAAGAATAAGTACGTAAGGTAGTACCCAGTAGGTAATTACATGGCGCTTAAGCCTTTATTCCCCTAAGGTCAACATAATGACGTTTTTATGCACCATAGATAATGATATTATTGCTTTTTAATCAACTTGATGTGGGGGCTTAAGGGTATTTTACACGCAGCGCTAAAATATTATAGAAAGAATATTTATACTCATAGAGTTAGTAGGTACATTGTCTTAGCAAATTATTTTTCACTCTATGAAAGTTTGCATAAGGTTTAAGTAGCCAGAATTACCAATAAAGAATTGTTGGTTGTTTTTAGTTCGGGATTAATTTGAATAAAAGGTAATTTACCTAAATGTTTGATATAGAAATATATAATTATTAATCATAGCTACAATAATTTTAATTTTACTACCTATCTAAATATATTCATGCTTCTTATAATGAGCTGATATTTCAACCACAGAGCAAACTCCCCTTAAGTTATTATAGGCACTTTTTGCGAGAATAACCGACCTTTTTGCAATAAATTGGAAAACGGTACCCTAACATTTCGAAGACCTCATAGTACTAGTAAATATCAGATTATTGTCTTTTAATGACGTTTTTCTAGTAACAACACGGGTTGAATTGTTTTAATCCGTCTAAAATTAAACAAATTGTTCCCACTAAATGTCAATTTGATGACGTCATGTGAATGCAATATAACGACCTTTACTTGATGAGGTAACCTATAAATTTGAAAACAATTGACAATATACCGTCGCGTTCCAAAATCGAACGATCAAATTTGAAATTGGTATAAATCTCGGTGCGGTCCTCACGGGGCGTAAGTAGGAAGTCCCGATTAAACCCGTAATGTGCTCAAGTGACGTTAACCATTCACCAGCGTAAGTTGACCCGGTGCCCCCTTTCCTTCGAACAATAGTCGTCCAAATAAGAATATCCCAGTACAAAGCGAGGGGTCTCAGTTAGCTGGTGGTTATATTGGCTCTATTGGACCACCGGATGCTTGCTCAAGACGTGAGTTTGTGCCGGTACTTCTTTTGTAATAACCTCAATTCGATACTATCTGTGTTTTGACACACGTTGAATTTTTTAACACATTTCAGTGAGGTTTAAAAAGCGCGGCAACGTCTATGGTTCCATATACAGCGTAATGTTGGTAGTCATGATTCAGCATACTAATTCGTTCAATATGATAAACTGCGCGTGCTTTCAAATCAGCAATAAAGTAATTAAGGTTTTAATTAAGTTTACACACAATTAATCAGACGACTTACCTTGATTACCATATACATGCGGACCTTAACAATCCGATTGAGCAATCGATTTAGAATCGGATCGGCAATTAGAACGATTTGTGGTGTTGCCATAAATCAAAATAAAGTGTGTAAGTAAATATATCGATGTTTTATACAACGCAATTTATTGTGATGGTATTTGAAGGGACGTGATGTAAAGGTCATAGAAAAAATGAACGCACAATTTTAATTGGCATTATTTTAATACTTGCACTAACTAGAATGTAAGCTGGTTCATTATTAATTAGTGTAATAATGCTATTGAAAGAAAATGCATTATGTTTGAAAAAACTTAACAAGGTATGTTATGATTGCTTTTTCTTGTACAATAATATGTCTCTGTAGCGAAACTTCAATTTAGCGGTTATTTTGTTTTATGAATTTTTTTTCTTCGTGTATGTAGACTATCGTTTAATAAAATGTGTAGTGTTTTATAATACTTGCGTACACAATCTCTCTAGGACACGTCAGTCTGTCCGTCACGTGTATTTTTTATAATTAACTAGTGCACCTGCTCTGCAGTGAGTAATATCCTTATGTTAACTTTAACCTTTGAATCATTATAATAATAGAAGTAAATAAAAGTTATTTTATTGCGTAATTTTTTTTTATCAAACTCTGATCATTATAACTTTGACATAATTGGAAGGTATGTTTAAAATATATTCAGCCAACGATATATTTTTGGGGATTAAAAAAAATATACTGGCAACCCCATAGAAGTGTCAAGCACCATTCTCATTCCGGCGCTAACAAACTACAAATGACTTCACAAGTAATTAACAACTAATGATGAAACGAACAAAAAAGACATCAACGTAACTATCAATCATTCTCTAGTTAAAAAAAGTTATCAAAAAAATGTAACAAAAAAAGAAAAGAACTCACCCGAAACGACTGACCATTCATAATTCGAAATTTGAATATTGCGGGGGCCATAGATAAGCTTTTGTTTTTTTTATAGTTCAAACTTATCGGGTGTAGATCTTTAAAAAAACAAGATAAAGCCTATCAATACACGCTTCTTTTATAAAGTGTTTAGGCAAGTAGCTATGACAATGTGACGTTTTTAAAAAAAGGTTTCTCGTGGTTTTTATTGACATTTTTAATAACCTTGTGTAATATTTAATCGTGTGATTAAAAAACGAAAGCCTCCATGTTTACTCTGTTAAAAATAATACAAAAATTCAAACAACTGTTACGTATAACAGTCAAATGTATTTTAAAATACGTTCGTAAAATAACAGGACCCAAATCAAAATAAGACGGCACCTTATGATATAAAACAAACATCATAAGTGCTTTCGCTGAACTAAATTGTGATTCGAATTTGAATTCTAAACTGTTTATATTAAAAGCCATATGATAGTTTTCCAGGTAACACAGTGAAGTTGGTGATTTTGGTCTGTTGAGTTTTTAGGAACCGGAAATGTCAAAATGCTTGTAGTTTTTGAAAGATCGCGTGATGACTCAGAGACAGCGCTTCAAATTTTGAATTACGAAGTGTTTTAGGTTTTTTGTAATATCGCACTGGCAACATTTTCACTGTTTTTTTTTCTATCTGTTTAATATTTTTTATGTGGCGCCATAAATTTCCTCTTATTTTTTAGACATTTTTTACGTATTAAGTAGATAACTAGGCATGTCTACTTTTAAGTTTCGAATTGCACGGAATTTGAAGATCACTGTAAGTATATTATATTATTTTGCAAACTGTGCTTATTTATTTATTATTGGTACAAATTAGGCAGTTTCATAGTTCTGGTTTAAATATGAATTCTCTTTGATCCAATTTTTATGTTCTACCAGGTTGATTTAAAGAGAAAAACGCGTTTAGTCATGATGTGTACTGGACGATGACGTCACGCATCGCGAGGTTTGAGACAAAATTATAAAGATCCCCCCCTCCCCTCGCATGTCATTGAATCACAAAGAAAATTAAAGACTACGTATTAAGGT
Source organism: Polylopha cassiicola (assembly GCA_038024825.1). Taxonomy (NCBI): domain Eukaryota; kingdom Metazoa; phylum Arthropoda; class Insecta; order Lepidoptera; family Tortricidae; genus Polylopha; species Polylopha cassiicola. Next base: position 3,405,426 of record CP149044.1, on the reverse strand, counting down.
TCAAGGGTCTTGGAATCTGGACGTTTTGGCAATTTGTGATGTATCAATTTAAAAACAATTTAAATATTCATGAAGCACCAGATTTTAAGAATCGAATTTTTTACTTTGTCATTGAGGTAGTTTTTTTTTATTTGGTTGGTATCATATTTTAATAAAATATATTTTTTTGTTACAGGTAACGTCGTAAATGCTTTCCTGGCAACTATTTTGAAATAAGAGGTTATAACTAATAGAAAAAGTAAGTAGATAATTACTTTCGTACATGTATAAGTTACAGTTAAATCTACTAAGTAAGTATGTACACACAAAAACGTTTAACTCGTGATTTTAATCAAGTTCTTAAGTAATTTTTCATGTTCATCGTTAAATTGGATCTAGAGCTGGCAACTTTTTTCCCATTTTTAAGCGCGATTCTTTTTTCGAACCGTTAAATTCAAAATCGTTCCATTTTCAACCGATTTACGGACGCAAGTTGCGTAATAAAAAAAATGTCCAATTTAGTTGTTTCACCACACTTTTCCCACTATTACGCTGCATGGTTTAGTTAATAGACAAAATGGCGGCGCCACGGGTGACACACACGGTAATGGCCGTTTTATCTTAAGTGTACAATCGGCCTTACTCGCATCCTATGTGCACTTGGCCTTAGAACAATACTTGAGTGATTTTGTGTTTCTCAAGCCTTGTTGTTTTTTTCTATTACTTGCATTTTTCTATTGGCTTAAGCTTGTATACTGTGTTGGGAAATTGTTTCGTATTTTTCCTTCTAAATAACAAATTGATGAAATATTTATATAGGTAGGTACGTTTATATATCGTAATATTTATTTGATGTTTTTATTTTAACGTAGGTGCAATATCCATATATAGCAGAATTACTTCAAAAACATTTTTTTTATCTAAGTAAGTACCAATTTAATTGTGAATCTGAGCATGTTTACAAAAATAGGTAAAAATCACTAAAAAATAAAAATACTGTAATTTATTTCGAATAAAAATAACTTCCGAAAATCCTTTCAAAAACAATTAATACAATATAATCTATCTACTCGTAAATATTCCAAATACAATCATGCGTATCGAATATATAAAAAACAGCGTAAACAAGCACGAATTGGCGATAAAAATTAAAATTTGTTCGATAAAACTCTTGGTATTTCAATAAAAATTAAAATACCGGGAGAAGGTCGCAACCAAAAGGCGCTAGGTAACTTTTTGCCGCAATTTAACCGAGCTCCCATTTTTACAGAAACACGAGTGTTTTCTTTTGCCATCGGGCGTAACAGGCGTTTCACACCTTGTACTAATAACACTGTGGAATAATTATTGCATAGAAATGTTATTTGTTAGAATTGACACTTAATTATAGTTGCAATTGGAAATATTCTGACAAGTGTTAATTAATGTTAATAATTTACATATTTGTTATTCCTTAATGAAATAACAAGTAGATATTATGGATTATGATATATACTATATCCCTACTATATAATATTATAAATGCGAAAGTAACTCTGTCTGTCTGTTACGCTTTCACGCTAAAACTACTGGACCGATTTGAATGAAATTTGGTACAAAGAAACTCTGGAGCCTGAGAAAGAACATAGGCTATTTTTTTACCGACTGCAAAAAGTTCTACGCGGACGAAGTCGCGGGCAGAAGCTTGTAACAAATAAGAATAAAAACAATCCAGTATGAATATCAATTTTAAACATAAAAGTATATGCAAGTAGATACAACCATAGTTCTTGCTAGCCAAAGGGCCGTAGACAAGTTACCAACGTTCAACGTTAACGTTAAACGAAACGACCAAAATATATGGCATTTGACATCCGCGAACGTTTGTGACGTACTTACGTGACAGTCGTTCGCGGATGTCAAATCCCATACATTATGGTGGCAAGCCCTAAAAACCTAAAAACATAAATCTATTTTAGATACTTTACATTGTTCATATTAACGCATTCTAAATACTTACTTAGTAAAATTTACGGCATCAAACCGATTTTTTCGCCACTTCTACGACCTCTTTATTTTAATTACTTAACTTTGTCTTATACTTAACGCATTCATAAAATTTACGGCACTGAGCCGATTTTTTCGCCACTTCTACGACCTCTTTAGCCCGCATCGACAAAGGCTACACCAGATGTCGTCCGGGAGTCGAACCGGTGACTCTCCAGTTTATTTATGGGTATTTAATGACTGCCGGTAGCCCCGGTTTATAGACCCGCGGAAGTACGGGCGCGGAGACAAGTGTTATTGAAAAAAAGGATAACCAAATGCGCTATATTAGATTTTTTTTATAATTTCTGATGAGTTTGCGGTTATTACACTTTTTTTTTGTTTTTTGGTCATCTTTATTTCCAAAAATAATACATTAAAATAACTTAGGTTTTATTATAAGTACTTAGGTATAATAATATGTAAGTACCTAAGTATTGTGCCTGTTTATATTTTGAGATGTGTTAACAATTGTAGTTTTCGAAAAAAAAAATGTACGTGACCTACTTAATGTAAGTACCTACTTAAAAGAAATAAAATACACAATTTAAATCCGTATTGTATTAAACCAATATAATCCTACAATAAGACTATAATAAAAAACTGGCATTACTAAAGAAGCAGTTGGTAAATAAGGGTGATTCCACGGGCCACAATAATTTACATTAAGCTACAATAAGATTTAAACTCTATTAATTTTGACCACAAGTGCGAGCGCAGTATGTCGTCGCATCAAAACGTAATTCTTGTTGTAGCTCATTTCTTCAATATTCAGGACAACGGACTGACGGCGGTTGAAATGCCCGTGGAATCACCCATAATTACCTACGTAACAAGCTAACGACTTGTAACTTTATGAATATAGTTCTAAATTAACACCAAATCATAATGCACAGTAGCGTCACGGGCAATTAGGTATCCTTATCAACAGAACTAGTATTCCAGTCATATGCACTAATTACCCTGTGATCTAGAGCTTACGTCAGATTGATGGATTCCCTGAGTTCAAAACTAATGACGATGATTTTAAACTGTTTTTATTGTGTGTTTACTTTGTACTATAACTTAGTTATACTCTAATTTGTTTCGTTTTTATTGATCTTTATTTATTGCCTTAAGTATATGTTTTGTCTTTGCGGGAGAAGGTAAAAGTGATAATTAAACTGCTATGAGAAAATACTATCAAATTTATACATATGTATTTAAGTAAGATGCTTTGTTGACTAACTGACTGATAAATCGTTGATCATAGAGCCCCGAAACTTAAGAAAAGATTTGCCGAAATTCTAAGGGGGTGAAAACGGAGGTAAAGTTTGTATTTGACAACGTGATTACATGGTCCAAAATATTTCTAATTTTGCATAAACATTATTAACAAAAAAAATGGACGATGAGTTTCATATTTTATTCATCCCAGGATTAAAATGGGTTAAAAAGTTATTTCAGAGATTTGCTTCAATTTCTACGCCCTAGTCGCGGCCAAAAGATAAATAATAAAGTAATTTCTGATGCCTTCGCGGTTATTACACATTGGAATGAAACAACTATTAACGGATTTAACTCGCGTATTTTTATTTTATTTTATTAGCTGACGTTTCGGATTCTTTATAGTTTCCATAATCGTATATATATATATATATATATATATATATATATATATATATATATATAAATATTTATTATTAATATATATTATCAGTGAAATGAAATTGTTTCACGATTGTACAATTAGCATCATCCAATCGAGGGACATTTTACATTATAAATTGGAATTAAACATCGATAAAGGTTAAATAGTTGTTAAACTACATTGTGTTTACGTATTTCGATGTTTTTCCCTCGATCAATTAATTTCAAAGCAAAGAATTTCGCATCTGCCCCGGAATCCGGCTGAATTAGCCTAAAAAGTTAATCGGATAATAAAAGTTACGACCAAACGCTCTTTTAATGCTGTATTTTTACGTTTTTTGCCGACTTTGTTACGTACAGTAGCGAATTGCTATGTAATATGGCAATCTTCGTCAAAAACAGGTGGCGCCGAAAGGCGACGAGCTTTATAAAGAACCTGACTATTTTAGTTTTTTTACTGCAATTTTTAAATTTGTGATTTTTTTATAACAATTAGAAAATTATCAGTTGTAAAAGATTTAAAGGAATCATCTCTTAAACATTTATTTGCAACAAAATTTACATTCAATTGCAGAACGGTATATTAAAAACACCGTGTATTATTATACGTTATCCTTGCCTCGATAATAAAAAAAAATACTCGCTCTATGCCACTGTGCAAAGATAATAACATGGTCACAAAAGAAAAAAAAACCATTGACAATTTGTGGTAGATAGCACAATGTGAGCATCAATTATTATTTTTAAAATAACAGTTTTGTCCGTACTAAATATATTTATGCATCGCTGAACTTGACTGGTGTGTGTGTGAATATGTTTGTATGAGTTACGTACAGGTTGATATTCTTTTATACGGTATAGTTTATACAGTTAATAATAAATAAGCTAAAAATTACGATAGACCAAAAAAGTCGTACTTACTTTCTAAGTTTCTAAAAATAATATTATTGCAAAAGACAAGTTCCCAGTCCTTCTTTCTTAGAATTGAAACCTGAACAAATCTTAAATTCCTTATACAAACGGTTTTTTTAATTTTTAGCGTAACAACACGCGTTTCGAAATGTTAAAAAGCGAGACTAAATTTTTAATTGCAAGGTGCTAAGTAAACACGCACAATATGGCGTGAAATTTGCATAATTTGCACAACGGACAATTCTGAAACTAATGACTAAAAAGCTTTCAAAAACGTCGTCGAGGTCACATAAAAGTTAACAACGTGGGAGGTTATATTAAAAATTTCTATTTAGATACTAACCACACCCTAATTTGAATAGGAGTTACTAGAAAAATCTATATCTAAGGCATATAGGTATCTACTTGAACAAGTACACACAATCTACTCTTATACATCCTTACCCACAGCTTATACAGAAGACGAGAAACATTTAAAAAAAATCACATACTTAACAAATTTTACAGATTAGCCAAATATATCCCGCAACGTACAAACGTAAATGAATCTAACACTAAACCCAAAACAAATATAAAGGCAATTAAGGTACCTGTTAATAAAAGGTAAGTGTAGGTCTACACGCTGAGATTGCATCTCAATTTCATAGAAAGAACAGTGGAGTCTTTTCCTATCCTCGGAAATTAGCAAAGTTATTTTAATATTTCTCTAAATAAGAGCACCCTGCGTACTCCGGTGTTTATGCACATCAATTATAAAAGCACCGAGCGTGACGCGTCCGCCGTTCGGGGGTCACAGCTAACGAGTGTGCCGGCACGGGTTCCGTCTGCCGGACTGCATCGTATATCTACATTATAACTTGAACTATAATCGACACATAGCTAGAAATTGCTGTGAAAAAGTAGCTGTGGGATGACTGAGTTGGTCAACAATGTCAAACGCCCCCCATGTTTAAAACGCCCAGGGTGTCATTGCACAGAATATGACCCGTTTATCTTTCGGGGGTCACTACTAACGAGAGTGCCAGCACGGGTTACGTCTGCCGGACTACATCATATATCTACATTCACTTCAACAATAATGTGAAAAATTACTACAGCAATAACGAGAAAAAGTAGCAGAAGAATGACTGAGGTATTATGACACATGACGCTGATCTGTTATTGGGGGTCACATCGTACATCTACATTATTACTACAACTATAACGTGATAACGTAGCAGAAGGATGACTGACGTCCTATGACACAAGACGCGGAAAGCGTTCGGGTGTCATAGCTAAAGCTAATGAATGTACCGGCGTGTCGGTCGCTCTATTGGACTTATTATTATATTAGACGTACCTACATTATTATTCATACTATAATCCTGTAAAAAGTAGTAGAAGTATGACTGAGGTGGTTAGCAATGTCATACGCCGCCCACATTATGACACATGACGCGGAAAGATGTCATTACGCAGAATGTGACGCGTCTTGGGGGTCACAGCTCACGTTCATTAACCATACATCATTCTTAATAATATTAAAAAATCAAAAAGTCATAATATGAAAAATAGTTAAAGAACAACTGAGGTGATAGGTATGGTCAATTTCTTTATCGCTCAATAGAAAACATGACACGGAAAGTACGAGATGGAAAACAACGACTGTGATTAACGTGGTCATTGTAAGAATACAAATACCCGGGACCAAAATCCTGGGAAAGACTGACATCAAATAATTAAACATAATATATTAAATTTTAAATATAGTTTCGTAAAGAATACATTCTCTATTCTATAATAAGTTTTGTAACCACCTAGATTGGCCTGGAATAAAATTTGCATCGCAACAGCAAAGCAATAATGCTCATAAAATAATAAAACAGATTTAAATCGCTTTTAGTACTTACTTTTGTAACAACTTTTTCTGTTACAAACTTCTATAAATAATCATACTTACACAAGAATCACTTACCACTATATGAAATACGTGGCGCATAATCATCGAAATCTCATAATGTAATAAATCTACATAACAACTATTTAAAACTCAACCTAATTAATTAACCATTAGAAGACCATCTTCAATAAAGCCAACCCTTCACACAGATGACTCAATTAAAGATAATCCAATACTAACAGGAACTAATAACTTATGACCGTTTGTAATACCCGCTGTGCTTGAGTGGTCGCGCTGACTTATTTATTCTGTGCGTACTTGAATTTGACAGTTGAAGTAACTTATTAAGTAGGTATTGTAGTTTTTGTGTCACTGTTCTTAAATACAGTGTGATGAAGTGTGAAAGATGCGCAATAATGTAAATTATAATTTATTACTCACTAGCTTCTGCCCGCGACTTCGTCCGCGTGGAACTCCTCCTTTTTTGCAGTCGGTTAAAAAGTAGCCTATGTCCTTTCTCAGCCTCCAGACTTTCATTGTACCAAATTTCATTTAAATCGGTCCAGTAGTTTCAGCGTGAAAGCGTAACAGACAGACAGACAGACAGACAGAGTTACTTTCGCATTTATAATATTAGTAAGGATAGTAAGGATTTAAATCGGTCCAGTAGTTTCAGCGTGAAAGCGTAACAGACAGACAGACAGACAGACAGACAGCGTTACTTTCGCATTTATAATATTAGTATGGATGATTGCTAAGGTAGTATAGAAGATCTATATAACCTGTACAAAGGCTGCAAAAGGTTTTTCTCTTACAACCTTTATACAGATTATCGGGGACCTGTGTGCTGCTTAAGATGATAAGGATCAGTGCATTTTGTCATGTAAGTGTTTTGTAAAATAATTTTACAGCTGAAAATTACAGCACAGGTCAAAAAAAATTTTAAATTTATTTATGGTCTATGTCCATCTGTCGAAATATTAGAAAAAAATATATTAAAAAATAGAACGATATTTGAAATTAGGTACAAACTAAAACTTAAATAAAAGCGCTAAGTATTAAGCCAAATCACAATCGTGCACAGACGAAGTAGCAGTCAAATCTAGTTAATAACAATATAAAACCGATAAATTACACTAATCCACAAATTAAATCCCTACTAATATTATAAATGCGTTAGTAACTCTGTCTGTCTGTCTGTCTGTCTGTTGCTCTTTCACGCCTAAACGGCTGAACGGATTTTGATGAAATTTGGTATGGTAGGTAATAGATGATAACCTAGAAATGGACATAGGCTATAAATAATCACGCCATCGTTCTTAGGGGGTAGGCAGTAGGCAGATAACTAAATTGATATAGTGATTTTTAGTCGTTTTGGTTGGGACTTTTGCTCTTTCACGTCTTAACGGCTTAACGGATTTTGATGAAATTTGGTATGGTAATAGATGATAACCTAGAAATGGACATAGGCTATAAATAATCACGCCATCGTTCTTAGGGGGTAGGCAGTAGGCAGATAACTAAATTGAGATAGGGACTTTTGCTCTATTGCTCTATATATTATAAATGCGAAAGTAACTCTGTCTGTCTGTCTGTCTGTTACGCTTTCACGCTAAAACTACTGGACCGATTTAAATGAAATTTGGTACAAAGAAAGTCTGGAGCTTCAGAAAGGACATAGGCTACTTTTTAACCGGCTGCAAAAAAGGACGAGTTCCACGCGAACGAAGTCGCGGGCAGAAGCTAGTATTTAATAACATATTTACTGACACTTAAATATTTTAATAGCAACGTTGATTTGTATCACGTATTTAAGCACCATTTTGCCTAATTGTTTGCAAATTTTACATAGTAAACGAGCCATGAAATAATAGCACCATTTGTTTATTCATTTAGATAATTTAACATGAATTAGTGTAATTTATCACTTAATAGCATTTAACCGCCATTTTGAAGTGATATCTGTTCTAGTATACTTATTAAAATACTTATAATTTATTCGTTGAGTTTTAGTGAATAATTTTAGGTGAAAGTAGTTTTCTGAATAATATGAATTTGTTATATCGCACACCTAGATCTAAAGGGAGGTAACTCAAAAATCTGAAGATTTAAATTAAACACACGCTAAAAAAAGGATCTGATTCCTTACAACCATTTCGCCTCTCCCGAAAAAGTTACTTTTTTTGAGTTAGCTCCCTTTAGATCTAGGGGTGCGAATTATATAGATATCTTTTTCTAACTTAAGTATGTAAGTATAACGGGCAGAAATATATTTTCACAGTTACCTGTCTACATACTTTTTCTTACTAGAAATGTTTTCTAAAAATAGGACCAGACTAAGCAAGGGCGTGCATTCCATATAGGCACAATTGTATAAATGTATGGAGTAGGAGGGTAGGCACCCTGACGTAGTACAAACGCGACTCTCACTGCACGCGCCTGTGCTAATCCTAAGCATGCCTAAGTGTTCATCAGTCAGTCAATCGTGATATAAAACATTTTATACATCGCACACCTAGATCTAAAGAGAGGTAACTCAAAAAAGGTACTTTTTCAGAAGAGGCGAGAAACTGATTAATATGTCCATATGCACGCATGAGTTTTCTGTATAAATTTATACTTTTTATAATAAAGCTAGCAGAGTTATATTAGCTGCAATCTGTTTTAGTGTAGGTGGGTTTTGCTGGAATCCGATGGTGTGCATAACTCAAATCTTCCGGTTTTTGAGTTAGATCCCTTTAGATCTAGGTGTGCGATATGTTATTATGTAAGTATATGTTTCTAACATTTTAAACATTGATTGATTAAAAATATGATAAGATGCACACACTTAGAAACAGATCAATTAAAAATCAATAAATAATAAACGAAACAGTACTATTAATTAAAATAATCACAACATACCTTGTGTGGTCTGTAAATACGTTACAATTCTCGTAAAACTAGTTCTATACATATATAATATATATCTAGCTTAGTACCACGTTATGTCCGAACCTGTTTTTTTCTAAACGAGAGAGATGGCACACGCTGTTGTATGTGAAATGTATGTTTTGTCTCTTTCCCCCTCGGTTGTATGAATGTATGAATCGTGGTAGAGCCTGATATGCATCGACCTACCGAGTAATTACATGTTTACCAACATTGCTGCTATATTTGTGTGTATGTGTGTTATAGTGATGTGCTGCGTTTTATCGATTTTATCTTGACGTTCAGATAAAATATTAATTGAAATAGGGATGTCGTGTGACATGGTTGAGAATGAAATCAGCTAAATTCTTCCGTTACATTTTAATGTAGTTTCCCTAAAGAAAGACAGTACCTAATTTATTCTGTTAATATGACATGATACTACAATCAATCGGAAAGACATTTATAATATAAGTAAGAGTAATATTTTGGCCCTTAGATAATTTCCAATCGATAACAGCAAACAAATAAATAAAATGTAAAATTGTATGCAATTGACGTAAGCTAACGAAAATTCACATGTCGGTTTTCGTTCGTTTATGTCAATTCCTTTCAATTTTATATTCGTTTCGATCGTTCGCTATTATCGACTGACGAATTGACTATAGTCGTTTTTCTTCATACGTTTTTCTTTTATTTTGGCACATCGTAGATAGGTAGTTTAAAAAAATGCCATCATCAATTAACAAATGCAAGTTAATGAAATTAATCTTCACTCCGATTTTTGCAATTTTAATTACAAGTTTCAGACATAATAACACTTTGTTGTATTTTATATTGTTAGCTCGATTCTCCCACGGTTGTTACACTTTTTACCTTATTAGGTACTAACTGACAGCCTGACATTCGATTATGTCATGAAATGACAGTTTCATTAGTACCTACCCACGTACTTGTTTGGTTTGTGTAAAATATTGAATTCATTATTTTTTTCTTCAATAAGGGTACTATAATCGTATCCAGTTTCACAAGCATGAGATTCAACACATTACTTCAGCATTTCTTTTTCTTCTGCATTTTTTTTATATATTTAGGTACCTAGCTATTTTTCAGATAATATATTTGGGCAATAATGTATTTTATTTAACAATGGAATGATACAACAAAAACGGATTTAACTAGCGTATTTTATTTTATTGGCTGTCGTTATAAAATATAATACGCGAGTTAAATCCGTTAGTTCTTTCCAATGTGTAACCGAGAAGGCATCAGAACTTACTAAATAATAATAATATTTAATATTTCACCTATCGAAATAACCGCTTTCGACAACACCCCAGCACTAGGACTGGCCGTTTCAACCACGTAGACAGACAGTGTTATCAGAATAATGACAGATCTCAAGCTACGTGAGGCAAAAATACCGCAAGTAAAATAATTTTACAATGACACTTCACAACCTGCCGAAACCAACCTTAACTTACTTACATAGAGTTGAAATTCACTATGATTGCAGTTACGGCTTTATTCCGCGGTGACATTTAAATGCAACAGACGAATTTGTATTATAGGGTAGTGGGAAAGAGTGTATTTTTGTTTGTAGGTACAGTTTTGTTCTCTCGTGGTCGCTCCTTTTGAGGCGTTGACAGTTTTGGTTTTCGATTTAGGTTTCAGAATAACGGTTTTTAAATTAATTTGTTTATAATAAAAATTGCCATTTATTTCTTTTAAATAGAGATGACATGGATAAAAAACACGAAATTTTATTTAATTAAAAATAATACCTACACATATTTTTTTCGTTTCTCAAACAAAGTAAAAATTACAAAGATAAACGCTTGGGAGTTAGAGGCTTATGACGTCACGTCATGGTACAATTTATACCATAGGTACCATGACGTCACAAGCCCCCACTCCCGAACTTTTAAAGCGCTTATCTTTGTCATTTATTGTTCGATTAAGAAAATAAAAAACACGCGTCCAATCATTTTTGGTAATGTATTTAATGGAAAAAAAACTTTCTCAATCCCTAGCATTTTTCTACAAGGTATACGTAATTTGAATAACATGATTTTACTCCAAATATCACATTAAAAATGCAAATAAGTGTTTTGAAAAATGAGATCACCGCCATCAATCTTAAACTAAAGTCTTCGTGAAACAATAGAGCAACATTAAATTTACACTTAGCGTTTGCCCATACACTTTGAACCATACAAACAAAATGCATGTTATCTGTGCCTTCATCAATCATTCATACAGTTCTCTCATACGATACGATCATTTCCGTGGCCTTGGATGTGATTCATCACAATAAATTATAAAATACTTAACGACCATTGTAACTTGGCCTTACTTGTTGATATTTTTCTATGTAGGCTATTCTGTTAAAGAAAACTGTTTAAGAAATGATTTCTATTGCTTTCGCTATTATAACATAGTAGCCTTTGCCCGTGACTTTGTCCTACATGTTTCCTTACAGTTGTTTAATTCTGTTTATATATAAAAGGATAAGCTGCCTTAATGACTGACATACCAACGCAGGGCCTGAACTACATACATATAAGGGTTAGAAACTTACAATTCTGCACAGGGGTTCCTTTTATAACGTAGGAGACAAAGAAAGGGTTTTTGAAAATTTACCCCCTAAAGTAAAACGGCTCTCTAAGGTAAGTCGCGGGCAGAAGTTACTGTTAGGTAGGTATACCTAGTCGTCTTATAATTAGAAAGTCCTGGGTAAGCAAGTGGCAAGTAAATTACCTGGTCTTTATTATTATTATCTTGCCTAGACATAACATTTTAATTTTTTTATAGGTAAGAAATGTAAAATGGGTATCCATACATATTTGCTTACTACTTACCTATTCATGATCTATTTCAAATATCGATCGAATAAATACCAATTTAAATTTTAACTTTTTTTATTTCCACCGTACAGCTGAGGGCATCGCATACTGTCGTTAACTATACTTGGCAGCAATAATAATTACATTTACATACACTTAATCGATTTTTTATACATGATCGACACAAACAAACGATGTCATTCTGCCGGAGTGGGTTCTATTAAGAGGATTGTGAACCTGTTAATTTTCATACAAAAGGCGATAACGTTTTACACCCAGTAAATATAGTTAGATTTTTATAATTTTTGGATATGTTGTAGATATAATGAGAAACTACGTCTGTACGTTTTGATTTTTAAGAAATATTCCTTACGCTAAAATTTATTAGCATCTAAAAATCTATATATAGATCTTAAAATCTATTTTTAGATCTAGCGTAAGCAATATTTCTTAAAAATCAAAACGTACAGACGTAGTTTCTCATTATATCTACAACATATCCAAAAATTATAAAAATCTAACTATATTTACTGGGTGTAAAACGTTATCGCCTTTTGTATGAAAATTAACAGGTTCACAATCCTCTTAAGACTGCGTACGCGCAGCCTAACAGAACTAACTTGACACCTCAAGGTTTTACTGTAACTTTGATTATTTTATGTTTTGTTGCATTTTCCTTGTACATTATTTATGGTATTTTTGAACTTGTGGTTTACTATACTGTGGTTATTTATCGCTTCTGTATTTTTATTATTTGATTGCATTGTAAATTTTGTTTTATTCCGTCAGTTTATCTAAATAGTAAATATGTAATTTATGTATGTATTTGTTTTATTAAAGGTGTCTTTTTTTCCACGTAGGTGGAAACAATTTTGGTAACAATCGAAAGATCCCACAATCAAAAAGTACAGTTCCCAAAATTTGACAACACAAAAAAAGTGTCACTCAGAAAAAGCCAAAAGTCGTTCTCACGATTCAAAACGCCCGAAATACAATTGTTGACTAATTTGAAAATAATTATACCTACCGACTTCCGTCTAAGAAAAACGACGATTGCCGTGTTGCGTGACATAGAAAACAATGCTAGGAAAAAATATATAAAAACATGTAGGCAAGATGCATTACAAAAATTCTTACACGATCTTATTTTTTTAATATAAATAAATGCTCAGAGTTGGTTCGCGTAATTTGCTAAGAGTACAGATAAATAATTAGGAAGATTTACAATATAGGTAGGTAATTATTTTAACGACCCTAGTTTTCTGCGATCATGGTTGCAACGTCGCATCCGAAACGCCGGAGATAATTAAAATTTAATTTAATTGGAATGACACAACTATTAACGGATTTCACTTGCGTATTTTTATTTAATTTTATTACAAAATACGCGAGTTAAATCCGTTAATAGTTGTTTCACTCCAATGTGTGATAACCGCGAAGGCATCAGAAATTAATAATTAATAATTATTTGTACCTATAGGTACGCGATTAAGTTTTTGACCGGGTAACCTACGGATTTGGAATGTGGAATGACTGTCATTCGTCTAAAATAGTTCCAATACTACATAATATATAGGCAAGCAAATTATTATGACATATATAGATCTATAATATAATATATTGTGATGTCTTCGCGGGTATTATACTCGTACATTGGAATATAGTCTTATGCTACAGTCTTATGCTATTGTCAGCTCAGTCGTGCTACGATTATGGAATCTGTAAAGGCTCCGAAACGTCAGCTAATCTATACTAATATTATAAAGAGGAAAGATTTGTACCTATTTTTGTATGTTTTTAATGAATAGACTCAAAAACTACTGGACCGACCCTGAGTAACATAGGCTATAGAATATTTTGAAAAAAAATTAGGGATCCGTGCGAAGCCGGGGCGAACCGCTAGTAAAATATAATACGCGAGTTAAATCCGTCGTGGTTTCATTCCAGATCTATAATATGTCTTACAGAAATGGACTGATAAAAGTACTATCTATTATTTAAATATTTTCTTTTTAAAATATTGTAAATCGTAACACGTAAATTGAGTAACAATTCATAATTAATAAGTACACCATAAATTGGCCCCTTTAACCCTCCAACTGCTATTACAGTGTCCGATAGCAGAATAATGATCATCGTAACTTAACCCTCTCCTGTCATACGAGAATGTATCTGTTTTGCTCTATAAGTATTTAAACGCATTTATATGTGAAAATAAAATAAATTATATATGTTTAATGTAGCATATTTATATTGTAATAACCACGAAATATAAACAATGCACAATGTAGTTTAAAATAACTTTAATTTTACTCTCTATTAATAATATTTATACCTAAGTGGGTTGTAAAGGAAACAGACTGGCGAATTGTGACAATATTTCCAAGATGTATAAAAATAGAAAAATATTAAAAAGTATTAAACAAAACATATCAGTGATCAACACTCTATGAAGAAAATTTGTATATACTTATATCTTTGGAAAATTTTCTTTTTTAAATCCGTTTGGTTTACTAATTAGAATAGCCAGAAGCAGACTCACATATCAACAAAATTAAAATATATTTCTCCAAACCAAAACAGAGCATTAAAAAAAAACAAAGTCGTTCAAAAAAGGAATCCATGAGTAAGTCTTCAGGGTTGTCACAAATTAATTTCTCACAAAATGGAAAAGTGCAAAAAACACGCCATATTTCGCCGTGCGCCGCGTCGCAAGCGCAGAAATGAATAATGCAACGGACAAACACCTTGACTGAGTTCTTTCGCCATTGTTTATCGATTTTATGACCACATGTGCAACTCCAATTTATTGACCAATATGATGAAAGCATGGTCGAACTATCTGTCTTTAGTAATATAATATAAATTATATATTATATCGAAGACACAATACATAAAATCTAATTTAGATATGTTAATAAAAAAAAATACTAATTATAATATTATATTACTGCTTGATACTTAACTGACAGTTACAATATCATAGTCAGTTCCATAAATCCGTCAGATAAACATTTCACCACTTTATTAATTACTAGACGTTCGCCCCGGCTTTGCAGGGATCCCTGTTTATTTTTTTCAAAATATTCTATAGCCTATGTTACTCGTGGATAATGTAGCTTTCGAATGGTGAAAGAATTTTTAAAAACGGTCTAATAGTTTTTGAGCCTATTCATTACAACCAAACAAACAAAGTATTCCTCTTTATAATATTAATGTAGAAGAGCATTACTTTTAATAATTAACGTAATAAAATCCTAAATAGAGTAGAAATGAAAACGAATAAATATCTCAAATATTTAGACCGTCACAGTTTCTTTCATTTTACACAATTAAGCAAGGAAGGGTTTTACCTTGTTTATTTGTTTAATCATTTTAATAATCAAATATAAGAAAAATATGCTGAAGATGCCTAATTTTCTAAATGAATCATATGTCCCAATTTAACCCTCTAATTTAGCCATATGTCAGAATCACCCTGGCAACACCCTTCCCGGCAGGGTTGCCAAATCACTGCTCCCTTGCCAATTACAATTAAACTCGCGTTGGCAACCCTAATCTGATCAATGTAATCAATTTGTTATTGTATTATCCGAAATATGGAATTATCGCTGTTTACAATTAGCTCCGTTTTGTTGGTTTTTGTTATTTTTTGTTAATTTGAATAGGGTCGCGTGCCAGATTCGATCATCTTAATATAAGAAAAAAGCCAATTATTTCAATTGACAATTATTGCCTATACATTTGATTGGCTTGATAAAGATTTTTTTGGATAAGTAAATAAAAACATGCTTACAATAATTTCTGACGTGGTTACGATAGTCTAATACCATACCTTAGTATCAGTATAGTTTGTTACGAATATGTAAATTGTAAAGCTTTCCAAAACTCAGCATAAGTAGGTCCTGGTAGGTAGATGTTGTCCCAGCAAATCAGCGCTACATTAATCAATAATTGACTTATCAGTTGTTGTCATTCAGTTTTCTTAAAAATTTTATAATTTTCCGCACAATAATAAACTAAATCTATAATTAAACAGTCTACTTATCTACGAAACTGCAGAAATTTAGGCCCATATTTGCACTATAAGTACCTAACGAGTGACGTTCCAGCGTCAATAAAAACACCTTTATCGACGAAAAGTATTTTATCGACATCGATACGCCGTAAACGTGATTAGTAACCGGCGCACACGCATCTCAACGCTTTTAATGTTCGTTGCGACTTTTTTACACTAAGATATAATCAAATATCAGCTAGACCCTGTTGTAAATGTTTTACGGTGCCTTTTGGCGTGTAAGCTAGTTAGGTTTGAAAAGACATAACGACCTGTTGGCCTAGTGGCCAAAGCCTATTACTAATAGTAGTTGCGAGTTCAAAACTTATTAAAGACTAATCTTGGATTATGTGTATCCGTCTTTAAGTAGGTATACTTGGTTCTGGATTAGATGTAGGTACCTATACATACCTAAAAACAACTTTAACGTTATAATTTCTGATGCCTTCGCAGTTATTACACATTAGAAATAACAATTACGGATTTAACTCGCGTATTTTATTTTATTTGCTAAAGTTTCGAAACGTTTACAGTTCCCATATCCGTAGCACGACTGAGTTGACGATAGTCTAACGCTAAAATGATTTGTACATCACTACATAGTATAAAACAAAGTCGCTGTCGCTGCCTATCCGTACCTATGTATGCTTAACTTTAAAACTACGCAATGGATTTTGAAGCGGTTTTTTAAAGATAGAGTGATTCAAAAGAAAGGTTTGTAGCACTCGTGTGAGCCGGGACGGGTCCCTAGTCCTCTTATATATATAAATGAATCGCAAAATGTGTTGGTAAGCGCATAACTCAACAACGCCTGGACCAATTGGGCCAATTTTTTTTTTAAATGTTCGTTGAAGTCCAAGGATGGTTCTTACGGCGAGAAAAAATAGAATAATTGCCGGGAAAACCTTAAAAACAGCCCTTTTCTTTTCCCATACAAACGTTGTTTAACTAAAGTTACCTAATTTGAATTTCGAACGGGCAGGATGACGTCCGCCGGGACCGCTAGTTATTTATAAAATAAGGTAGTTTTCTATAACGTCGTTTTAAAGAGTTAAAAATATTTTTTTTCCATCAATCAACATTCTAACTCATAACTCAGGCTGACCTTCATGACTTCATTTACCTATCTAGTCCACTTGTCGCAATTTAATCGAATTATTAATATTCATCATGCATACATGCATCTCTAATTATGAGATCGCTATGAGATAGCTAAAGTGCATATAAATGCGTTTGATAAACTCTTACGTCATTGCAATAAAGTTTAATTTTATATGTTTTGAGTGTAAGGACATTTGAATGAATGTGTATCAAAGTAGTGTGTAGTTATTGTATGCTAATTATTTTTATGTTATTTTTACGGACGTTTTTAAGCTAATTAGTAAGTGAAGACCTTTTCAAGTGCTCAGAAATATCTTAGTAGTTTTACTGCTAGAGCATGTTTTAATAAAAGTTATGTTATAATATGTACTTACCTACATAATACTTACCTGATATTAATTACCATTTTAATAATATAATTTTTTATGCTTGTTATTTTGGTACTATTTATAAGGAAACAGTCTGTAGACTTGCTAGTTTTTTGGTGAATAAAACAAAAATCATACAAAACCAAAAATTAATACCTAAGTACAAAAATATTCATAACAGTTTACATTATAAAATATGCCATAGGTAGTAAAAAAAATAAGAAAAAATAACCAATTCTTGTCAAGAAGCATGGGACGTAAAAGCAAATCGCTAACAAATTAGATATTATATTCAAAACGACATTTTGAAAAATAACAACTTTAAAAAAAATAGCAGTAAACATAAAATACAAACTAATATAATTAGATACACTCATCGTAAATACATATTGAACAATCTCCTTGTCTTTCGGTACGCGTCCTAGCCTACCTATCTCCATTTTAAAAATACTTTTTTTAAATACAAGATGGCGTCCTCACGTCATTGAGTTTGCACTCAAGGCTCGCGGGCTACCGTTTTTTTTTCGCAAAAGAACGGCGTCATGCACTATCGATCAACCCATAAATATTAATAAGTTCGTAATTAAATATTTATTTATGTATGTTCTTTGATCCATTCACAAATTGAGTCGTGAAGCGTCAGTGATTGATATTTTTGGTGTGTTTGTATGACTGATTGTTCAGTTCTATTTTTTTAGTACTCTTATCGGCGTTAGTTTTAATATATACGATAAAAACACGGCATACTGATACATAATAACTATTCAATTGATTTAGAAATAAGTAGGTGAAGTTATGAATTATGACTTTAATCTGTTTTAATTAATAGTAGCAGCTAACAGTATTCGTAGCCGATTGTAAATTGTAATGAAATAAAGCAATAAGACTTAGAAAAAGATATTGAGTTATCAATGTGTTAATTAAGTCTATAATTTATCTGGAAACAAAGATGACTTAAAAAATGATTTCATTTAAGATTTAGCGTTGAATATCGTCACCAAAACCAGTAGAAACTTTGCTATTTGTAGTTCAGTATACATCTTTCTTGCATGCTAAGATAGTAAAACAAAGTCCCAATCATTTTATAAACCTTCACTTCAGCATAAACCCGTCCACAAGTGGCGGAATAGCTGTATACGCGAGGGCACCAAGTTTCTCAGTGCTATGCGGCCTATGTCCGATATTTCTTTGTACACACCGCCAGATATACCCTGAATATCTACAAAACCTGCTGCTGTTTAACGTCGTAACTACCACGCGGTACATTAGATCTTGAACCCTGCGTACAGGACATAAGGTCGGTGTTAATCGGGAGGGTGAAGTTAGTTACACTTTTAGTTATTCGGAAAGTTTATAGGTATGCTCGGATGTACTGCATACCGCCGTCCAGTGTCTCGACTTGACGAAATGGTTCAAGTACTGTGGGAAAACTGGGTAAGTGGTAAAAATAAAATAAAGGTGTATAACAAAAAGGTTTATGCACGTTCTTTGGTTAACTGTCGGGAGTTGAAAGAGATAGTTTGTTTATAGGCGCCGTGTATCGCCGGCTAGTCTTCTACGGAGAATTAAACGACTACTGAACGCAGATGAATAATGAGCGGTCTTGTTACTTTTGTGGCTAATTGTTAGTTACGTTTTATTTACTTTGGTGGCTGTACTTTAGTAGATATATATGTTCCTAGGTTTTTTTTGTAACTAAATTTAATATCTGAGGACTAAACAGCTATAGGTATCTGCAACACATGAAACCTTACAGATATTGGAAAGTGATTGTCAAATTATTTGCAAAAAAGTATTAGATTCGTCTAATTATTATCGCTTTGGAATGAAACAACTATTAACGGATTAAACTCGCGTATTTTTATTTTATTTTATTAGCTGACGTTTCGGATTCTTTACAGTTTCCATAATCGTAGCACGACTGAGCTGACAATAGTCTAACGCTACGCTTTTTAAACTAGCGGTTCGCCCCGGATTCGCACGGATCCCTATTTTTTTCAAAATATTCTATAGCCTATGTTAGTCAGGGTGAACTTAGCTTCCCAACAGTGAAAGAATTATTAAAATCGGTCCAGTAGTTTTTGAGCATATTCATTACAAACATACAAAAATAGGTACAAATCTTTCCTCTTTATAATATTAGTATAGATTTATTTAACTACGCATTAAATTTGTGGGATTTCGTACAACTTTGTTAAGTAAGAATTCGCAATCCTTGCCAAATATTATTAGTCTTTAGACCTGATCTAAGAAGATTGGATATTATACTTACGCTATTTTGGCTATAAAAATAGACATTATTTTGATAAAAAGTTATTTCAAATATAAAACAGAAGTAGGCTACTTCCATACGACATATGCACTTTACCAAATCAGAACAACGTACCGCAGAAACCATCGCGTGACCACAACGTATCCTCGGGAAATATTTTAAAAGCTGAAATAATTTCATTGTGGTCGTCCATATGCTGCCGCCATATTGGATTTTTCGTTATTTTTTTGTTCAATGTATTTTGTCACGATATGCGTTTTGCGAGTTCTGGCTTTATGTGGCTTTGTCACCTGGCGTCGCCTTGTTTTGATGATTTTAACCTTTTTTAATTTCGAATGTTAAGGGAGTGTTTTTGGTTGCGTTACATATATATATCTTTGTATTTTAAAATTATTGATATTATGTAATTATTAGTTTTGTTTTTATGTAAGTAATATATTCATATTAAAAAAAATACGTACCTAAATGTAAATAAATTATATGAGAGATATTTTTTGTAAAAAATTATGAACCAAGTTTGAAAACACGATGAAAACTTTTTTTATATATGTATGTAGATATAAAACACAAACGTTACTCATTTATCATTCAAGTGTTAAGTATATGAAACAGAAAACTTAAAAAAATACAGTTATATAAAAAATCCGTTACGCCAAACAAAAGACTAACTTATTATGTCGAACGTGGGTTTTTGTATATTTGGTCAAATTCACAATATTATAAGTAGGTATACTGTATAGGAAATGTACAATTTACCATGCTCCGATGATTCGTATAATGGACTCTTTGTCAATATATTTTTGTCAAAATATATAAAGGAACAATGTGTGGTTGAAATATTTCATTGTTAAAGAGATTTTGTAATATACCTACCAGATAGGCAGGTTAATGGACTTTGGAAATGAAGTACAGAGATAGTTGTTTCAAAACTAACATTAAAAAAAAAACTCTACATTTCCTTTTAAATTCTATATACTTACTTATTATTATATATAAAGATAAGCAAAGTTAAATCAAGACAGAACTAAGATAACTAAGATCCTGTAACATTGAAATGTACAACCGCAAAAGCATCAGAATTTATCTGTTTTTGTTTGTAATGACGAAAATAAAAACAATTTTATTCATTGGACTGAAACAACTATTAACGGATTTAACTCGCGTATTTTTATTTTATTTTATTTGCTGACGTTTCGGATTCTTTACAGTTTCCATAATCGTAGCACGACTGAGCTGACAATAGTTCAACGCTAAAGTGCTACGATTATGGAAACCCTAAAGAATCCGAAACGTCAGCAAATAAAATAAAATAAAAATACGCGAGTTAAATCCGTTAATAGTTGTTTCATTCCAATGTGTAATAACCGCGAAGGCATCAGAAATTAACAACTTTATTCCCAAATTTATTTAATTTTACCTAACACTGGCAAGATTTTAGTATGGCAAAATTTGAACATGTCTGTGTTTATGGGTGGATCTTCGTGTGTTTGAGACGCCGTCATTGTCCTCTACATCTATATCTATAATGTTTGCAAATAATGTTATTAAGTATCGATTGAAATAGTATTTGTAACACTACCGAGGGATAATATCACTCAAATTTGTGTTACTTATTGACTCTGTTCTTAAATATAGATGTAGAGGACAATGACGGCGTCTCAAACGCTCGAAGATCCACCCTTATTAAGTTACCGATCTATGGCAGGACAAACGCGAGCATAAAACTACATCGACACGACAATATATCGACTCGACAATTCTTCATTTATAATTTTTAGTTAATAGATAAAACCGATTCGAAGTAACCTTAAAGCGCTAATAATAGAGCTACAGGCTAATAAAAGATTTAAAGTATTTAAAACCTTAACTTACATTCTGAAGCCACAGATAAATAATTCTAACCCCCGTAGGTTAACTGAATGAAATTGAATACCAATACAGTAAGTTAGGTAGCAGGGTTAAGTTATAACGCGACCCGGGCAATCGGGGTGAGGGTGGGGCTTAGGGATGGGAAATTGTTTTATCGACTGTCGATAGATTATTTAAAATAGCGGCTTGTTTCGGCTTCGCACGGATATCATTTTTTTTTAATATAATGTAGCTTATGTCACTCGGGAATAAAGTAGCTTCCCAATAGTAACTTTGAAACCTATTCAATACAAACAAATCTGTCCTCTTTCCTATATTAATGTTTATTATAAAACTATCCGGGACAATATTATCTTACTATTATTTTAATAAAGGCGTTGATAAAAAAAAACTTCCGTCTATTTATAAATATGTTTTTTATCCGTAGGTATAATACGTTATTTTCAAGTGTTAAAATGAATTCGGCTGAATATTTAAGTTAAATAATAATGTTTACGACGATAAACTGGTTTATAAATAAGTAATTACAACGAATTCACACGATGAATTATGATCAATTATCAGTAATAACACATGTCAAGGCATTGCATGCTCTACTGTCAAAATATCAGCTTAAGTATTGAAATATCTCGGTTGAAAAGCTGTCTGTATATTTGTGAATTTTTACACAAAACACATTTTATTCATGGTTTTTTTTTTCATAAAGCATGTAAAATTAATACTTTCTGTTAACGGAAGCTG
This sequence comes from Polylopha cassiicola, assembly GCA_038024825.1. Lineage (NCBI taxonomy): Eukaryota > Metazoa > Arthropoda > Insecta > Lepidoptera > Tortricidae > Polylopha > Polylopha cassiicola. The sequence goes on along the minus strand of CP149044.1, from coordinate 3,382,838 downwards.
ACTGTAGTACATACAAGTACTTAATTTTAATGTATCATTAAAATATAATTTATGTTTCACATCCATTAAATATACATTACAGTCAGAGCAATAAACGCGAACGTTAATATTTTATTTATATAACATAATGTTTCTTAAACGAGGTACTTACTGATATTTGATATATAAATTTGTACACGTCTTTCATTCAAGCTATTAAATAAGCTCAATTAATCTTTTAATTCTAAACTAGTGGTCCCGGCAGACTTCGTCCCGCCCGGCAAAGAAGCAATGTAGCGGCATTAATCAATCGATTTGACAGCTGTCATTGTTGCGTTTAGTTATACTATTTTTAACAAATGAGCTAAATATTTTTTTTTTACTGGATCGGGATGAAAAGTATCCTATGTCCTTTTCCTGACTCTAAGCTACATCCCCGCCAATTTTCAGCCAAATCAGTTCAGCCGTTCTCGAGTTATAAACGGGGTAACTAACACAATTTTCTTTTATATATATACTAGCGGTCCCGGCAGACTTTGTCCCGCCCGGCAAAGAAGCAATGTAGCGGCGCTAATCAATCGATTTGACAGCTGTCATTGTTGCGTTTTGTTATACTATTTTTAACAAATGAGCTAAATATTTTTTTTTACTGGATCAGGATGAAAAGTATCCTATGTCCTTTTCCTGACTCTAAGCTACTTCCCCGCCAATTTTCAGCCAAATCAGTTCAGCCGTTCTCGAGTTATAAACGGGGTAACTAACACAACTTTCTTTTATATATATAGATATATAGAATTAGTCTTACTTTACCTAAACAAAAGTCTAATAGTCATATTGCAAATTTTGAAAAGGGACATAAAAATGTCATATCGATATCGATAGTATTATCGACATGCAACCCCTACGATAACGGCACGCCAACGGTTCACCCTTCGCCCCGCCCTTCGCTTCCCCACTTTAGTACATAAGCAGGAATATACGTGGATTAGGTAGATTCTGTCATACTATGGGGGTTGGCAAAATTTCATTTTGACTGATTTATTCTAGAAAATGCATAAAATATATTCTAAATGCTGCCGCCCTAATAAAAATCGCACTAAGTGCGTATGAAACTTATATTGTACTTACTGCGTTTATAGTTAGAATGACATATTACAGGTATTTCTTTTCGAAGTCAAACGCAACAGCGAGCCTACATAGATATTAGTTAATATCGTAGCGGCGATTACTAAAAAATATCTTTTTACCACAATGTATGTTTTATATAACAAAGTGTGTGCGGATATATTTTATGTAGGTACTTAGTATAGGAATATTCATTATGACGAAGCTTGTTGCTAATTTAATATTGTCTCGACGTATTTTTGAAAAACCCGCGAGTGGATTAGTTTTTGTTTTGAAAGACTTGTCATTTTTTTTTACAGTAATTAAAGTATTAATTGGTGGTCATTTGTTCTCAGGTCAAAATCTGGTTCCAAAACCGGCGCAGCAAATACAAGAAGATGATGAAGGCAGCCCAGGTGGGCGCGCCGCCGCCCGGCCTAGGCCTCCCGCCGGCTAGTCCTCCTAATAACCAATTATTACACGGTAAGTTCAAAAAGTATGATTTAAACACACCTCGACATGAAAAGACGTCACAAGAAAATTCAAATTTCAAACAAAAAAACAGATACAAAATCAGTTTATACGGGAGCTATTATGCCACAGACACACACACACAATCTTGGCAGGGAACAGTTAATAGTACATTACGCACCGAGGCCAGTAAAATAAAAAATGTCTCAGATCACATGTAATTGTCGTCCGAGGCGAAGCCGAGGTTGACAAAAATGTGATCTGAGGCTTTTTTATTTTACTGGCCGAGGTCAGTATACTATTTTTCTGTTCGACGAAGCTAGAAAGCGGCAATTTCATTTGGCGCTTTCCGGCCGGAGGACAGAAAAAATACATTGTATAAGGTATAAGATGTTTTCGTGAGTAAATAAATGACAAACAAAAATATTCCTCTCTCTCTCGGCAAAGCAGTGCTACATTAACCAATTGATTTGACAGTTGGCTCTAAAACGGCAGGTCCGATTTGAAAAATTCTTTCACTGTTGGGAAGCTACACTATTACCGAGTGACATAGGCTATAAAAAAAAGGCATCCGTCCTTACCCGGAGCGGGTCGCTAGTATAATATAAAGATTGTAAAATCTCTATCTCTTCTCAGGTGGTGGCAGTAGCTCAGGCTCCCAGCACTCCCCGTCAGCGTACCAGGGACCGGCCCAGGCGCATTCACCCACGCCGAGCTCCACTCCTGTCTCCGAGCTGTCCCCGGGACTGTCTCCAACCGGGACACCCTGGGACGTGAAGCAGCCGCCGCAGCCAGCTTGGGATGTCAAGGTTGGATATGTAAGAGATGTTATAGAGCCTAGGTTCCTAACCTGGGGATAATAGACAAGTCATGATTTTTTTTTCTTTGCCAAAAATATTGGACACGTATTTTTTCTTTTCCCAATCAAACAATAAATGCCCAAGATAAGCGCTTTCAAAGCTTCTGACGTCACGGTCAGGTGTAAATTTTACCTCGCTGTGACGTCACGAACCCTCCGAACTTTAGAAGCATGTATTGTTCGATTGAGAAAAGAAATACCTACGTGTTGAATATTTTTTATTAATGTAGGTAGCTGTCGAATTAAATAGTATTTCGTTTTCTCTACCTGTAGGGTTCGTGGTCGCTGGTTTTAAATTAAACACCTACATTAATTTGTGGACTGTATAATGATATTTTAAATTGGTTGCGGATGAGTCGCCTCATCGCATCCTTGGTGGAACAAGACTGCTTTCAGTGTTGCCACTTTATGTATGTATCGTGCACTACCCAGTCGTTATCCCTAGCAAACTAAAACTTTTATTTCGCGAGAGTAACACTCAGCTTGTAATCTCGAACGCCGAATTTCAAAGTAACAAGTCTGAGCACAGCGTAGCAACTAACGCACAAGTTTGTCTAAGAGAGGAAGGGTAAAATCAGTGACCTTAGTTAGGTCATAAACAGAACTAAAAAGGTTAAGAATTGTTCTAACATGTTTTTGTTGTTGCAGCCATCGGCAGGACGGTCTCCGGACGGTACCTCGTGTGATGTGAAGCCGCCGCACCAACAGTCATGGGATCCCAGGGTCGGTTATGTAAGTATCAAAATATACCCTTGGTCTAGTAATCTTTTGTACGATGGATTAAAGAGAAGGATTGCCAAGTTAACGAAAATAGAAAATCAGAAAGTTTTGGTATTGTTGGACCGTCTCAGAAACCTTCTTTTTTGAGACCCGTATGAATAAACAGATAGGTACATGCCCCAAGATATGATAAAAAGTGTCTTTATTCGTTCACTAGCTTCTGCCCGCGACTTCGTCCGCGTGGAACTCCTCCTTTTTTTGCAGTCGGTTAAAAAGTAGCCTATGTCCTTTCTCAGGCTCCAGACTATCTTTGCACCAAGTTCCATTTAAATCGGTCCAGTAGTTAAGGCGTGAAAGCGTCACAGACAGACAGACAGACAGACAGAGTTACTATCGCATTTATAATATTAGTAAGGATTATGATTATTATACTATATAAAGACGTATTTACTAAAAAAGTTAACCTGCATACCTATTAGCCTTATTTGTTTAAACATAAACACTCAATTTTACAATGAGTGAGCGTATCGCGTAAATTATCTATATAAAGTTATTGCGTGTCAGCAAATAGTGAATAAACTCCTTTTATGATATTAAATATACTACGGGTGCGCCCGGCGCGCCCTGCGATTAGCTAAATGAAATTCCTTTCACACAAATACTATTTTACACAAACTTACAACACAGTTCGTGATAAGGATTTCATTTGGACAACTTTCTAATGCTTCTTCTTAATTAAGTTGTGTTCAAACTTCCAAATAATATTTTTAAAACGTAGAACGTTATATACCTACATAGATATCGCACACCTAGATCTAAAGGGAGCCAACACAAAAAAGTTACTTTTTCAGGAGAGACGAAAAACTGATTAATTATGTCCACATGCACGCATGACTTTTCTATATAGATTTATGCATTTTATAATGAAGCTAGCAGAGTTAGCTTAAATCCGTTATAGTGGTAGGTGGGTTTTGCTGCAAGGAATCCGATGGTGTGCATAACTCAAATCTTCAGTTTTTTGAGTTAGCTCCCTTTAGATCTAGGTGTGCGATATATAGGCTATTTATCAAAATCACAAACGTACTGTACCAAACGGTCTTCATCAACTTATATTTTTTCTTATTTAACTAACTAGCGACCCGCCACGGCTTCTCACGGATGTTATAAACCTTCCTCTTGAATCACTCTATCTATTAAAAATAATCGCATCAAAATACGTTACGTAGTTTTAAAGATTTAAACGTACATAGAGATACAGGGTCAGAAAAGCGACTTTATTTCAAACTATATAGTGACGATAACTCGTCTATTAACCCATTCCAAAACCAAGGATAATTAAAGTCCATTAGCCTATATTAATCCAATCACTTGACGCAGGGCGCGCCGCCGGGCCCGTGGGACATGAAGGGCGCGCACGCCGCACACGCGCTGCACCACCAGGGCGCCCCGCAGCCGCATCCGCCCTACGTGCCCCAGTACTCCTGGTACCAGACTGACGCCAACCCTGGGTTACTTACGTAAGTATCAAATCATCTTTGTAAATTTAGTTTGAACTCCATACCATTCAAGTCCTGGAAGGTTACCTCGGATTGTAGAAAATAAGGAAAATGCAAAGTAAGTTTAGTGATAAGCACTTAGTCATCCACAGCTTTCGCGTTAGTTGCATTAGTATTTTCGGTGGAAAAGCTACCTTATTGGTAAGTAAGTAATGTTATTTTTGTGCAAACTCCTGTCGAAATCCGTTGCTGCGTTCTCGGCAACTTGAAAGGTTTGTGGTCTTTCGTACTTTGATTTACCTACTGACTTGAATTAGGAGATAGAAACAGGGAGACATGCTGCGTACACATATTCAAACATGGCAGGTAATATTGTAATATCTGCATAACAGCCATCAGACTTTTTTTATCAAAACTGTCAAAGGAACTCGGACCCTGGATTGGAAGGTAAGGCTCTTCATCACATCGACTCGTCGGGCTCCAGGTTTCGTCGGAACAATCGTGCGTCGAAAGCTGGCCTGCACGTATAGTTTTTTATCCATACGGTCACAAGGCAATTGATGTACGCACATAACTAAATTGGTAATTCCTTTGCAAATTTTATCGCAATTTAGAAATTAATCTTAAAAATCTTTTGAAGTCTGAGTTTAATTTTGTTTTGTAAATTGATATCGGTTACGATGGCAAGCTTTCGTCGCGCGAATTGCATTGGGCCGGCAAGTATATGGTATTTTTTTTTGCAGCCCGATGCAACTGCAATATTACTCTAACTACTGCTGACAGTAGTTCAAAACTTCCCGTCCAATGGGTGACGCCGACAATGGATTTTAAAGGTAAGAATATGTCTTATAAAAAAATGGTAGATAATTTTGTTTATAAAAATAGATATTAGTCATGAATTTAAATCACAACTGAGTACAAGATTTTGTAATACAGGTTATACTTTTTCGAAGCAAATGTATACTTAAAATTTTACTAAATAGACTAAATGTCTATGATTTAATATTATTTTAAACTGTTTTTGTTTTGTTCACAGTGTATGGCCAGCAGTTTAACGTCTCTCGGGCAAAAGCTGTTCAATGTAAGTGTAGAATCACTTTGACACGGCGAAACACAAAATGGCGCACGCTACGCAAGATGGCGGCTAAACCTTTATATTTGTGAAAAGACATAATTTGTATCGGCACAACCAACTTTAACTTTAAGGAAAATATTTAATAAATTTAAATGAAAATAAATCGTTGTACATTTTTATTATTAACTACAAATAGGGTGTAATTGTTTAAAAATGGTTACTGTACATTTAAAAAAAACTAAACTGGCTTGGTATTTTTTCTACAATTTATGCTCTTCGCGTTGTACGATTTTTTGATATTTTCGCGTGGCGTCAAATATAAGAAATAATAGTTCCTATTTATTAATGCCATTTATTTTGGAAATAAATAATCTCTTCGGTTTTTGCTCTCTGTAAAATAACAAGCATAAGATTTATTTTCGTATTTGACGTTTGCATGAAAAATATATCTGTACATTGTGGGAAAAATACAAAAGCTGCTTTGGGTCTACTAAGGATGTATGTGACAGAATTTGTTGTCTCGCTCATTAAAAACTATATTTCTCCACAAACAAACTTCGCGTATTGGTTTTAACTTTTATTAACTACAAGAAAATTGAGAAAATAATCTAGCAACAAAGTACTAAACAATCTTGGGCATTTTAAAAAAAACTATGTGCAATCTTTAGAGTTTCGATCATTTTTAAAATTATTGTAATAAAAAAATTGGTTGCAAGAATATCACCGTTTTTATCTGTCAGCTTGAAAGCATTAATTTTAATAAGCTTTAAAACACATTTTATTTATTTAGAGTATTCATATAAAACAAACGGGAACACAAACCAGTCTGTTGTGATAAATATTTTTTAAGTTTAATTTTTTTTAGAACAATGTTTTTTTTAACGTAAAAATAATGTACCTATTTATTACGTTTTGTTTGTGCAAAAATGTGTTCTGAATGCAACCTTCTTTTATTTAAGCTATAAATTTTATTTTTAATTTCTACTGCGATTAGAACATTTAGTCCATTCAAAATAATTGGATTTTTATTAAAACTTTTTATTATTTTTAGTGACCTCAGTATTTTCTATTTACCTAGTTCTCTTTCGTCCAATTTTAAAAGGATTTGTATTTTCAAAAGAATTCAGCATTAGGTATTATTTTAGATGGAATTGTTTAAAAATATGTACATATTTCTACAATTTATATTTTTTTGAAAATACAAACTTGCTTTAAATTGTTTTGAATGGATTAAATAATATCTAGATGGGTCTATACGGGGAGATAAACTTGTAAATATTTTTTTGTATTATATAGAGAAATAAACTATACATATAAATATAAGTAGATAGTGTAATTACTTTATAACTACAATGTACTATAAGGAAAGTGGAATAAGAAAAAAAGTGAATTAATTTCTTTTGTCAAAATAAAAAGAGTAAAAGACGTTCTGAGTTTTATTTTATTACGCAATCAATTATTTAAATCCATGAAGCTTTTAGATATCCAATTGTATCAACTAAAAATAGGTACTTAGTATTAGGCAAATATTATTTTATTTCTCATTTAAAAAAAAACAGTCACAAGTTCAAATACACAAAAAGGCTTTTAAGTCTTTTATTCCAGATCACCCTTAAATAAATAATGTACCCGCACTTATTATGAGTCCATTAGCATTCATGACAACTCTATAGTCATCTCATACTTTTTAAATTTAAACTAGTCTTAACACCATCCAATTAGGACAAAACTTGCATTAAATTCAGCACAATGGAGTAAAAAGAGACTAACAATGACAAAACATGTAAAAACCTGGTTTAGACACAGGCAAAGCCGGGGCACAATTATTCCGTAATTAAAATGGCGATCGGACCAATTATATGCCTTTATTGAATTGTCCAGCTGTAGCGCAGTTACGTCTTTTTTCGCGCGGCGCGTACAAAGGGATTTTTCAGTTCTTGCCTGCGTGCCCTTATGCGTCTCGAGCGATAATTGGCATCGAGTGTTACTTGCGGGTTAGGTACTAAACAAAGGATTATTTGTACAAAATACATTATAATGGTAACACAGCTTCATTGAAAACTTAAATTAGATTTCTGGAGGCTATAACTTAATAATTAATATTAATATTGGTCCTAAAGTCCTAAGACATGCGTAGAGATCCTTATATTATAAACAAAAAAGTTTGTACGAATGTAAGGATGGTATAATTATTCTAAAAATATTTTAATTAAAAACTTATTTTTTTTTTATTTAAAACTCCCTTTTGAAAATATTATTAATCGTTTATTTTTCTATGATATTATAATATGTCATTGGAAAATACTATTGCATTACCTTTACGTAGGTACATATTAATAATAAAAATTATGTTACCTACTGTTGTAAATTGTTCTATGTAAATTAATTTCCAAAATAATAGATTTATTATAAAAAAAATAATTTTAACCCCAGTCTTATCGTGATATAAAATGGTACCTTTATAATAATATACTAATATATCTGATACAGTTTTAAAAATACGCAAAGAATCAGTCCTATACATTATATGTAAAGGTGGTCGAAACAAGGCAAGAACCTCATGCCTCGCAAGCGCAGATGTCGCGTAAAAAACTATTCTTTTGTATCAAAAGCCCCTCTTTTATAAGGGTTTTATTATTTTTTAAAAGGGTTCCGTGGGCGGGGACTTCCGCCTCCGTTTTTGGGGTTGCGTTTTTTTTTCTTACATGACACTGGCATGTGGGTGTTAATATTCTGTTTCGACGCAGATAATGTGTTAGAAATATTTTTATTAATTTTAGGTACCTACCTATATAAATACAATAGCTTAAAATGTCAATTGATTTTAATCTATAGGTACTAATTTAATCTATACCTACTAATAATATTATAAAGAGGAAAACTTTGTTTGATTGTAATGAGGCTCAAAAAATATTGGACAGTTTTGAAAAATTCTTTCATCATTCGAAAGCTACAATCCACGAGTAACATAAGCTATAGAATATTTGGAAAAATAGGGATCCGTGCGAAGTCGGGGCGAACCGCTATTACCTATATATCGCACACCTAGATCTAAAGGGAGCTAACTCAAAAATCTGAAGATTTAAATTAAACACACGGTAAAAAAAAGGATCCGATTCCTTACAACAATTTCGCCTCTTCCGAAAAAGTTACTTTTTTGAGTTGGCTCCCTTTAGATCTAGGGGTGCGATATGTATACTTATATTAATTTGAACTGAAACGTATGTACAATGTAGGTACTACCAGTACCTATTGATTTTATAATAGGCCTATAGATAACTTCATTAGGTAGGTAATTAAGTTTATTTACGTTAATTAAGGTCAGGTCTTAATAGGTATTAGAATGACACTACATATTGTGTAATTTTGTGAGATGTTGTGACTTTTGTGATGAAAATTTATAAAACAGGTATGAAGCCAAATCATGAATACTACTTACACTTATACCTTTTATTTCCAAAAAAATGTTGCCTCTTGATACTTGAAAATTAAATACTTACCTATAGACTTTATTATTGTCTAATAATCTTGACAAATTTCGCTACAATATGATCTAATGAAGTAAAATTCATATGGGAGACGTTGACTATATTATTTGGTGGCTCGCTGTCGTGTTGTTTAATCGAATTCCTTTGTTAATAATAACTAAGGAAGAATAAATAACGTAAGTAGGTACATATAGAATGTATTAAATAACTGTGATAACTAAGTACCTAATGAAAACTCAGAATTGACAAAAAAATATGACTATCATATTAATATGAAAATAGGTAAGTATGTCTAATATAAGTATTGTATAAAAATAGTCAAATTTAAAGTAGATTGTGATTCTAATCTACACAAATAGTTAGGGGTGGATCTTTGCGAGTTTTAGACGCCGTCATTGTATCTATAAGGTATTCCTACTTATCCCTACTAATATAATATTATAAATGCGAAAGTAACTCTGTCTGTCTGTCTGTCTGTCTGTCTGTTACGCTTTCAAGCTAAAACTACTGGACCGATTTTAATGAAATTTGGTACAAAGAAAGTCTGGAGCCTGAGAAAGGACATAGGCTACTTTTTAACCGACTGCAAAAAAGGAGGAGTTCCACGCGGACGAAGTCGCGGGCAGAAGCTAGTAGACTATAATAGTTGCAATAATATTCTTAAGTATTAATTGAAACACTATTTGTACGACAATGACGGTGTTTTAAACAGATCCAGCCTGTACGATTAGGTCTTTTACCCAAAGTGTGAGGTGTTTTACACAACACTTGTGTGACAGATAACCCTAGGCCTAGAATACTTCAGCCACACTAACCTTTCTAGAAAATTCTCTCTAATACTACATCGTAGACTGACTGTTCTAGAAAATTCTCTCTAATACTACATCATAGACTGACTGTTCTAGAAAATTCTCTCTAATACTACATCGTAGACTGACTGTTCTAGAAAATTCTCTCTAATACTGCATCGTAGCCAAACTGACCGTTTTAGAAAATTCTCTCTAACACTACATCATAGACTGACTGTTCTAGAAAATTCTCTCTAATACTACATCGTAGCCAAACTGACCGTTTTAGAAAATTCTCTCTAACACTACATCATAGACTGACTGTTCTAGAAAATTCTCTCTAATACTACATCGTAGCCAAACTGACCGTTTTAGAAAATTCTCTCTAACACTACATCATAGACTGACTGTTCTAGAAAACTCTCTCTAATACTACATCGTAGACTGACTGTTCTAGAAAACTCTCTCTAATACTACATCGTAGACTGACTGTTCTAGAAAATTCTCTCTAATACTACATCGTAGCCAAACTGACCGTTTTAGAAAATTCTCTCTAATACTACATCGTAGCCAAACAGACTGTTCTAGAACTCTCTCTCAAACGCAGTACGAAATGTCATCCTTCACATATTTAAAACCAAACTCCCGCCAACTGACCGGACGAGGTCTCACGTCAGTGACGTCACAAACAATAGACCCTAAGGCATTCTTCGGGCACAAAAAGCATACATATTTGTCCCGCGGCTGTCGTCAGAAGAAGTTATTTGTTGAAAAACGCCGTACGAGGCGGTGCATCAAAGCGTGCTTGCGGCGTAAGTGACTGGATCATAGATTTAGGATTAATATAGATCTGGCTGTATTCTGGCTACCCTCAAACATAAATTGGATGCATAGATTTAGGATTACTACAGATTTGCGCAAAAGCAACGTATAGGTAGACGCATAGATATAAGACTATTATAGATGTGGTCATATTCTTCCTACCCACATAGACAAATGCAATGGCTACGCATAGACGTGAATACTAGAAAAGAGATAATTATTATAGAAGTGTAAATTTATGCTTTTGACTAAGCCGTCTTTTTTTACATAAAACCTACTTAGATTGTCCCCTTACTATTATAGTAGCAATAGATTATCTAATCTGTGGTCATCACATTAAAAAAACGTCCATATTAGAAGTAGAATAATTTTAGAAATTTAGACGCACTTTCATAACAAGAAAAAATAATAATATGTAGGTATAGAGACTTTATAAGCTGAAGGTATATAAATGTGTTGCTAAATAAAAAAAACTTTCTTGCTTATGTCTTGTCTATATAATCCTAACTCTATGCTGTGGATGCGTAAGGGACAGTAGGATTTAAGATCTGTGCGCAGGTGATTCTGTTGTTGGACTGCTTTGGGTCACTGGACATGTAGAATAATGTAAATAATATAGGTGAAGTTACTATAAAATACAATTATAAAATGGCACGCTAAACAATATGTTGAAAATTGAATTGAATAACATTGAATTTCAGTTCAGGAACTTAGACTGAATTGCTGTTATTTTGAATTTTTAATAAGCGTACCCATATAATGTAAACAAATGTTTTAAATAAAATAAAACATTATATTAACTACGATCTATCAATTCAAATTTGATCGACATTTTTGGTTCAATAATATAAGTTTTTGAATGGTCTCAATTTCTACTCTATCTAATCTACTCTTGTCTTGGTACAGATATTATTATAAAACATAAATATATGATAGATGCTATCTGCCAGGTATATAGGTACCTACCTAATCTTTTCATTAGGTATTTTTATACGTGCTAAAAGATTATTCTAGAAAATGTTTTTTCGTTAACTTAAATTAGGTTACAATATCTGTGCTGACCTACCTATTTACTTAATAATTATTGATATTTGTCAATGAGCGATTTATTTTTTTAATTCTTACGCACCTACACGTATATAATTATATTGATAATACTTATATTATTTTATTTTTGTACATAAATATCAAATTGCCAGCTAACAACTAAGGGTGGCAACACTGGCTAAGGGTGAAACTGCAGTAATTCTCCAATGAACCCAGCGGGAACACACTTCTACAATTACTCTAATACTTAAAATTATATTATAAGCTTAGGTACTTATTTTTTATAGCAGGCAATTATAAAGACCATGGAAATAGTCGTAACTTAGTAAGAAATATAAATGTTAGTGTTTGGAGATGTAACTTAAATATTAAAGAATTATAATAGAACTTAATTTCATAATAATACATCTAGGTAGGTACGCAATTCATACCTAGGTTTTTTGTATGTACCTATGGCATTCTAAATCATGTTTTTGTAGTTGGTTAGCTACTCATTCTTTATCTTTTAATTTTGTCTTATTCTGTCACTAGCCCCGCTTCACTCGGGTTGCTATAAACCTTCCTCTTGAATCACTATCTATTTAAAAAAAGCCGCATCAAAATACGTTGCGTAGTTTTAAAGATTTAAGCGTAGGTACTTACATAGGGATATAGGGACAGAAAAAGCGACTTTGTTTTATTATATGTTTTACTTATAATAAAACAAAGTAATCGGGGGGTAAGAAATCAATAAGTTAACTTAAATATCCCACTTACTAACAAATTCAATAAATACTCACAAATAGTAAGTTAGTCCCAAAATAATAAATAGTTCCTTTCCATTTATAAAATATCCATATTTCTTCCACGTAATTCAATAATAAATAAATCACGCCATTTTACTTCCACGGCACACTTCTTAAAAAACCGTTTCCAACAATAGATTCAAATAAAGAATTCAAAAAATGGCAGCCAGTAATTTAAGTATCGAATTTGGCGCGTGCCATAGAGTGAGCGTTTATTTTTTAATCTTAATCTACGGTTTAGGGTTGCAACTAATGACTGCCACGATTTGACATGTGTATCGCTCTATGAAATTTTAATGAAATAATAATATCAAGTTTTCTTTAGATGTTTCAAATTACGTTTTAGCTTACTTTAAAATACTTATATTGGTATAAGTTCTACTGGCATTTATTGAGAAGATATTTTTACTAAAAAAAAAGAACGCATGGTATTAGATACCTACCTCATTTTGAATATTTTCGAATATTGACAGATTAATTTTACATTACATTCATTTTATAAATGACATAATCATAAGGGATTTAACTAGCGTATTTATATTAATTTAAAAAAAACTGTATCGCGACGTAAACATACAAAAATATGGGAGTTTAATCCGTTGTAGTTGTATCATCCTATTATCTAATAACCGCAAAAATGTAAAAAAATATGACAATAAACATTTTTATTATTTTTTTAATTATAAATATTATTAATAGCCTACTTACCTAAGAAAGTACCGCAAGTATTTTATAATACCGTCACATTTTTCTCTACAATGCATAAACCAACAAAAGGTACAGTTCATATCAAAAGCGGTTTAGTGTAAAGCTATTTTTTTTGACCACACCCCCTTGTACAGTCGAGGGCTGAAAGGAAGTGTATTATTACACTATTGTGTTTGTTTGTTATTGTATTTTATTAAGGTTTAATACTGTTTGGATATTTAGGATTTATTTTATTTGTTTGGATTTAGATTCTTGAGTGGTTAAAAAATTTTTTTTTTGTAATGCTCATGTGCTAATTATCAATCAAATATTTTATGAAACTTATTAAATGCAATTTGATTTGACCAAAATATCCACGAAGAAGTTACTCTTAACTGCATTGTTTTTTGTTCTTATAATTTGAATCCCTGTTAGAATGTTTTTAGATGTTTTTTTAAATAATGTCTTTGTGCAATCTTACCATTGATCTAGTCTCAAACTAAGCTAAATTTGTACTATGAGTATGGACAGCGGATAAATATACGTAATTATATTATTATAGGTAGGTAAGATATCCAAAATTCAGGTACAGTGTTCGACCTCATCACACCAGTGTTGCCAACTCCTAGAAATTCGAGTCGCTAAACTCAAAGTCAAATGTCGCCAGAAAGTCGCTAAAACTAAAATAGTTCGGGACAATTTTGTCGTTTTCCATATTATGTATCTCTTGGCATTGAATAATACTGTGTCGATTTAACAATAAATGTATCTATTATTGGCTCTAGAACTGTTTTAATTTGTACTCCAAAAGTCGCCAGATAAGTCGCTAAACTATTTTTGTCGTCAAAACTCTTTTTTGGTCGCTAAGCCTTAAGTAAAAGTCGCTAGTTCTAGCGACAAAATCGCTAAATTGGCAACACTGCATCACACGATTATTTAAGCCCTTATCTTATATGATGTCGTAACACACCAAGTCTTGACACCAAACTTGATTACCTATCTAAATAAATTCCCTTTTTTTGGACTGAATACTGAAGCGCCTTTACTGCAAAACCGGACTACAGACTATTGTCATATATTTATGGGATACATTTAAGTAAATTAATTAACTACCTACCTATATAAATTAAAAACATTATTATTATAACCAAGTTTATCTTCAAGTATCTACAAAAACTTTATCACACGCAATTCTAATCACTTTTCTAAAAAACTTTTTTTTAAATAAAAAAAGATGCAAATATAATCCGGAAGATTTTATAAAAGGTACACTTACCACCTTGCCGTGGTGACCGTTTTTTGGCGTCACACGAGATGTAACGTCACACCGTACTTCCGAGACATTGTCAGAATTATTAACAAAGTAGGCGTGGCTTTTTATATAAAAAACTTCGCTATGCTTTTAGCTTGCGATTGTACTTTGAGCTTCTACTTACGGGTGTAAATAAATTTTATTTTAATTTAAAACAATTGTTATTTACATAATAATTTCATATGACAGTAAATTTAGAAGTTGGTATAACATGTGTTCGGATGGGCGAATATGGAAACTGCGTTCGAAACAAATAAAAAAAATAGGTATGTCGTGCAACGAACATGAGAACTGTAAAGTGTTCGTGACATCAGCAAATAAAATACGCCAGATAAATTCGTTATAATAATCTTTGATGCCTTCGCCGTTATTGGAATGAAACAACTATATAACGGATTTAACTCGCGTATTTTATTTGCTAATGTTTCGAATACCTTACAGTTTCCATATTCGTAGCACGACTGAGCTGACGATAGTGAAACGCTGAAGTGTTATTTAGCATTAGACTATCGTCAGTTCACTTTAACTACGAATATAGGGACAGTAAAGGTTTCGAAACGTCAGCATATAAAATAAAATACACAAATGAAATCCATAAAATTTATTCAATCCAGACTTATAACTTTATGTCTACTTTGCTTATTCAGAATTCAAATACAGACTTACCTACTTATAATTTTTATACAACTAGTTTCTCTGTTAGGAAGTTACAAACATCGAACCTGTGACCACCCGGCCTGCAGGCTGATGCACTGAGATGCACCCGTGACTGCATTATAATATAATAAAGGCCGGGTCACACGGCAGCACATAATAAACATTAGTGCCACTGCATTATCGACGCAAAAAGATCAATGTAGGACAAGTCACAGGAGGTAGCGGGAGCGAGAGCGGATGAGCTTTGCTAAATAAGCTTGGTAAGTATAATTAGTTATTTATAAGGTATATTTAGGTTACCTATAATAATTTTATAACTGTACAATACTGGAATCAGAATAGCAACATTCTTATTTTCATTTCAGATTATTTTTTTAGGAAAAAGTGATTTAGTGAGATTTTATTTCGTAGCTCTTAACATAGTTTAATAATGTCAGTCTACATCTGTCTACATCTTGGCAAAAATTCATATTTGAAAGCTAATACTCAATGGTGATTACATTTCTTATCATAAAATACAATGTAAGTGTATATGGAAACTGTATTACACATAGGAGGTAATACCTAAATTCAGTTAGAGCAGATGTAAAGTCCAATATTTTAGAATATGAAAATGATCCTTAGATCATAGACAAAGAAATTTATATTGATATTTACATAGTCATTTTTAAAAGAACCGATTACTACAACTGTCCCATATTTTCCATATTTTTTTTTACCTAGCTAGAGGTAGGTACCTACCTAATTAGGTAACTAAAAATTCCAGCCCAATAAGTCCATCCAGGTACTAATACATAACCCGCCATCGCTCATGCCTTGTCC
Source organism: Polylopha cassiicola (assembly GCA_038024825.1). Classification (NCBI taxonomy): domain Eukaryota; kingdom Metazoa; phylum Arthropoda; class Insecta; order Lepidoptera; family Tortricidae; genus Polylopha; species Polylopha cassiicola. The sequence continues at coordinate 3,366,726 of CP149044.1, read as the reverse complement.
ACAGTAAAGCCCAGTTCACACATCCCGCTGCGCGCATTAGCCGAGGCGCCCCGCAGTCTCATTGTGGCCGCGGCCTAATCCGAGAGTGTGCTCGGATTAGGGGTTCAGTAGCCCAGTTCGAATCCCGACAGAGGCAACTATATGAAAGACTTCATAATGCGACTTTGTCTGGGAAGAAGTTTTATAAACTTTTGCTATGATGAACAGTAATAAATTGGAGTTAAAGATATAACGGATTTGATATTATGTATGCTGACGTTTCTAAAGCTTTTTAGATCCCATATTCATTACAGGTTGAGCTGACGATAGTAGAATATTAAAAAACATTCTTACTCAAGTAGGTATGTTTTTTGTACATATACCCAAAACAAAAATAAATTAAAAATTTAACAAACCCCCGACATAAAAATAAAAAGGCCCTCTAAAAAGTATAACAATAATAAAATCATAATATTAGTTACCTAAGTATTAATATTTCTACAAAGAAAACGTCATGTCGGAGGGACCGCTTATCATTTAGGTGTACTTACTTACCTAATATTTACAATCTACCTAAACCTACGGTCCCCCCGACATGACGTTTTCTTTGTAGAAATATTAATACTTAGGTAACTAATATTATGATTTTATTATTGTTATACTTTTTAGAGGGCCTTTTAATTTTTATGTCGGGGGTTTGTTAAATTTTTAATTTATTTTTTTATTTCATACTTTTTGTAAGTAGGTACGTAGGTATCTACTACATATTATTATTTTTAACTAATTTCCATTTAACACGGAATTTCGTAATGTACATGTAATCCTCTTACATTTGATACCCCACTCGAGTATATTTGACGACATTGGGCTTACCATTTACACTATTACTCCCCATAATTTTTGAACTACTTAACCGATTTTCATTACAATTTAAATTTTGTAATGTACACGCGATCCTCTTTCATTTGATACCTCACTCGGGTATATTTGGAGACATTTGGTTTTCCATCCCCACTTTCACTCCCAATATTTTTTGAACGACTCAACCGATTTTCATTATGATTTCAATTTTGTAATGAACTCGTCACCCTCTTTCATTGGATACCCCACTCGAGTATATTAGTAGACATTTATTTTTACATCCCCTCTTTAACCCCCCCTAATTATTAAATTACTGAGCCGGATTTTTATAAAACATAGCTAATAACACTCCCGACATATACACCTTTCAAACAAAAAAAACAGAATCAAAATCGGTTCATGCGTTAGGGAGCTATGATGCCACAGACAGACACACACACACACACACACACACACACACAGACAGACAGACAGACAGACAGACACGTCAAACTTATAACACCCCGTCGTTTTTGCGTCGGGGGTTAAAAACTGACCATAATGACTTTTCCCTATCATCAATTCCATACAATTTAGCATTTGTTTCGTTTATCGGTAACGCAAAACGATTTTCTTAACCTCCAGTCAATCCTATCAATGAAGAACCAACTTCCAGAGGCGTGCAGTTCATATAGGCCCAATGTACCTATTAAATGTATTGAGTGCCTACCCCGACACCTAATTGCATATCTTGCAACTATCTCTTTTATTGGTGTATCTGATAAACAGATCTTCAGGTTTCACTGACATGGAATTATTATCCCGGGATTAGTCTTAAGTAACTATTATAATGATATTTTTGTACAAAGACAAGAGTAGAAAAATCTTAGACCCCCAGTGGGATTCTATGTTTTTTTTCCACGATTTCATTTATCTTAACCTACCTAAATCCAAAATCAAAATTTGTAAAAAAACTGCTATACGCTCATTTGAACAATAAAGTAACTGTCTTTATGAGACAAAATCCTAAAATTCACTAGAGAAATCCTACAAGCCAGGTCTATCCGTCAAGATCTGACAGGTTGCCTGTCATTACAGGAATTTGACAGATAGACTCTAGCCGACATTAGCGCGCATTGTCACTGTAAAAACCATTCTCCCGAGATATGCATAAATGGCCCTAGAGTCCTATATGGCCTCAAACGAACCAACTGGCCCCTAAATAAGAAGCTAGCTTTTTGCGCTGCACATCCACGCATTAATTTGCTTTTGATGGATCTTTTGATTATAGAAATGTCTTTTTTGTCCGTCGGTGTGTTCTTGACGAAAGAATCGCTTTTCGAAACGATGTTTGCCACTTGGTGCTTGTGTTTTGGGTTAATTTATCCTGTACTAGCTTCTGCCCGCGACTTCGTCCGCGTGGAACTCCTCCTTTTTTGCAGTCGGTTAAAAAATAGCCTACCTATGTCCTTTCTCAGGCCCCAGACTTTCTTTGTACCAAATTTCATTTAAATCGATCCAGTAGTTTTAGCGTGAAAGCGTAACAGACAGACAGACAGACAGAGTTACTTTCGCATTTATAATATTAGTAAGGAATAAGGAATAAGGATTAGGTAGGTATATTTTTTCTTGAAGGTAGTTAAGTAGGTACCTATTACAGCTGATTACCTACCTATGTATTTTTATTTGGTCTTCTAGTTTACGTACGAATAACAAATTCTATATACTTAACTACCTAGTTTTATTTATAACAGACAATTATAAACTTTAATGATTTTAGCTTGTTTTTGTAACGAATTAAAATATCTAAAAAAGTACCTAAACAATTTTAATCTTTCAGATTGTATTATGTTACTTCCTGACATACATTATAACATTGAGACTTGAAATTCATGTATTTTAACCAAAATATTATGAGAATTATTAACAATAATAATAATATGTAGGTATGTAGGTACTTATACAATGTTTAGTTTCCTACTTAGGTACTTACTTATAAAATGTTTGGAGTTTTGATCACGACTATAAGTCAATTATGGTTTTTAAATAAATAAATATATTAGGTACATAAGGTAGATAAATAAGAAGCTTTTGATTTAAGTTTTTTTTACGGTATATTGATCGATTAATTAATTGATTCATTTGTATGTAGGCAGATTCAAATAATTTTCTATTCAATTCGGTCCCAAGCGGAGCACACTCTTACAAGGTCGTTTTTTAACAAAATTCAATATGTTTAAATTCTGAGGTGTTAAGAAAGATAGAATAAAAAGAAATTCGTCTTCTTTGTTCCTTGAATTTATGGTTTGTCTTCCTCGTGTGATTCCCGCGTTTTGTGTTGTGTTTGCTACTGTTTGAAACAACCGCCGTCGAACAAAAAGTTATTAATTTTTAATATTATTTCGTATTATACATTTTTTATTAAGAAACGGAAATAAAAATACTTTAGATCTTAATTTGTTTTTGCTTAAGATCTTTGGGATGTTTTGTGATTTGACTACAGTATAGTAGGCCTACCTAGATAGACTGACGACTATGAAACTAGAGGTAGCGAGTTCAGATCCCGCATAGGTCAGATATCTTCGTAGTCGCAAGTTTTGGATTATCATCAGGCGCGTGCAGTGTAATCGCCAGGGTAGGCAATCATACATTTTTTACATTGTGCCTATATGAAATGCACGCCCATGATTATAATGGATCTAAGTTTAATCGGGTCCCATTATATAAATCAATTATACACGGATGTAACTATTTATTATAGTTGAATGTTCCAAAACACGTTGAATTCAAAGCCTTATATAATATATAATTATCAAACGGTACATATGAACAAGACTCTAATATTAACCCGAAAACCACAAAATTCACGAATAATCCCATACAATGCTCAAAATATAACCCTTTTCAACTGACATTTTAAATCTGAAATTGGCCCTTAATGTGGGTTTATCAAAACAGAGGGCGTGACGTCAGCGCCAACAATAGAACTGTCCACAGTATAGAATCCGTCATAATCGGTTCAGCAAATTATGAACATAAACTAACAAATACTGTCAAGTACAGTTGTCGAGAGAAGTGTATGCGTGAGTTTTCAAAAAGAAAAAAGCAGATAATGGTTGAAATTTGAAGACAGAAGAAGAATTCGCTAACTTTTTGTTATAAACTATTATGTAATATCAATTTATGAAAATTTATTAAGAGTATGTAGGTACTTATGCAACACTAAGATAAAAGAAAATACAATATAATTACATACTATTATTTAAATTTATAATAAATTGATATTCCTACGTAGGTACCTGCAGTATTTAGTACTGAACGTACTTATATCTACTTATAACATTATCATCTTATTATAACCATGAAAAACAGCTGTGTATTTATCCTATACTTACTAAAAAAAAATAAGGTCTACTGCACTTCCAAAGGTTAGTAATATAAAAATATGAAGCACTTGTGTATTTGGCAGTACCCATCATTTTTCGCTTCAAAATCAGGGCATAACACAACAATGGCGCGGGGTTGAGTGAACATCGATTGTGCTCACTTTTGTGCACAACTGTACCTACTGCTACCTGTTGTAATTCACATGAGGCGACTATTGTACCTACTAGAATTTTATTTCAAAAATATATATTAATTTTATCCCTCATTGTATTTAATTTTTCCTAAACATTCAACTATACCTACATATTTCTTTTTTTTTGTTTAATTGAAGACAGTGAGAAGACAGTGTTTTGCTTACTTATCCCTACTAATATTATAAATGCGAAAGTAACTCTGTCTGTCTGTTTGTTACGCTTTCACGCTAAAACTACTCGACCGCTTTAAAGAAAGAAAGTCTTTAGACTGAGAAAGAATATAGGCTATTTTTTAACCGACTGCAAAAAAGGAGGAGTTCCACGCGGACGAAGTCGCGGGCAGAAGCTAGTATCAAATAAAACTAAATTTATGCAAACGTCGCAAATAAAATCCATGAGACCATTGAGACCCTATGCTAACCTATTAATAAGAATAACCAAACTAAATCGCCTAATGTGCCAAAGTATATCATACAAAATTTAACAAAAGACCACATTTCAAAAATTCTATTCAACAATAGACACTTCAAATATTTTGCAAACATTTACAATAGAAAGCTTGCCGCTTTTACTTACGTTACCTGTCCTTAAATAATTTTGTTGACATATTTTGTTAATAAATCCTAACTAATATTATAAATGCGAAAGTAACTCTGTCTGTCTGTCTGTTACGCTTTCACGCTAAAACTACTGGACCGATTTATATTAAATTTGGTATACTTAAAGAAAGTTTGGAGCGTGAGAAAGAACATAGGCTTCTTTTTAACCGACTGCAAAAAAGGAGGAGTTCTACGTGGACGAAGTCGCGGGCGGAAGCTAGTACATATATAAATTTGATATCTACTTACTACGAGGCTAGTGCCCATCTGCGTATAGTTAAGTAGGTTTATTATTATTATATCTAAAGTATTTTTACAAATTACACGTTAAATCTTCTAGCGCTTCGGAATAACCATCGTTCCTAAGAAGAAACGCCACAAGAACACTTATCAAAAAGGTTTTTTTTAGCTTTTATACAAAACAAATAATTTCAATCATAAGACCAAATTGGACATTATAGTAGGTAGTTACTTAATAAAATAAAATATAATATCTCTTAAGGTAAAATAATTTATATCTATCTTTATTTAATCATAATTATTAGCAATCATATCTATAGATGTAATCCACACGCAGGCTTCGTCAAAAATATAGGTTGAGACAACATTAAATTAGCAACAAGCTTCGTCAGAATGAATATACTTATACTAAATACATAAACCATATCCGCAACATGCTTCGTTCAGAACATTGGCATCTAAACATGGTCTTAAGGTTATAAAATAGTTAAAAGTACTTTGAAATTGATATGTAAGTAACATATCAATTTCAAAGTACTTTTAAATGGGATTGCCCATACGTTTCGGTAACATGTAAAAAAAATAGGACAGTTTTCTTACCTCAAATTCTTGAATGAGTTCATTCATAAAAATTATTTGACCGAAATAATGCAAACACAAAAGTAAATAATTAAGCTGTCTATTTTTTTATATTAGACTAGATTCTGGCCCGCTACTTCGTTTGCGCATGATAAGCCCATTTTATTCCCTTAGGAGGCGAATTTTCAAGAATTCTTTCTTAGTGCTCCATATTAGTATTAGGTATACCTACCTACTTGCATCCTGTCTGTGTGACTGTGTCTGTTACCTTTTCATTTTAAATCGATAACCGACGAGACTCGCAAGGGAATCAAATCCGGGTACTTCCCGTGTCCTGAGAATCTTGAAATTTGGTACGAAGCAACGTCAAGCACAGATAAAAGAAAAATTACGGTACCTACTTACCTAACCATTTTTTTTGTTACATACATCATCAGGTTTGTACCTACTCGCACTTCGTTGATATTTTTTTATATTACTTACTTATATAATTGTTGCTAATGTTATAGACACAAAGTCAATTTTAAATCACGATAAGGATCGATTAAAATCTTCACAAGATCACTAACCAGTTAACAATATAATACCTACTCGAAAACACTTCTGATTGAAACCACACTTATTTACGTAGGTACATTTCAACAACTATTCAATACTAACAATGCCAAAAGCTCTTAACTCGAATCCTTTCATGCTTTTTTGTCAGAGGAAATTCGCTCTTAAATACATAAGAAATAGGAGCTGTATCTTTTTATATTACATTTTGTGTTACAAGAGTCTTTACAATCAAATATACGATTGAAACGCAGTGGTAAAGCGATATTGCCAAAATTTGGTTTTAATTTTTTAATGACAGCTGAGTAGCATACAGTTGACAAAGAATAATTGACAGGTCAATCGTGCGGGGTTACGGGAGGAGATGGGTGAGGCAACAGCACAAACTACATACAAAAATGTGCTAGCAGTTCGGGACCCTTAGTATTTATTGCCAAGACACATGATTTCAACAATATACATTTAGTAGCTCATCTGTGCAGTTAAGTAGGTATTGAGTAAATCATATAAGAAAGCAAGGAGTGCCTACCCTGACGCCATACTTACACTCCCCTCACTGCACGCGCCTGAGAAAGTGATAGCTGTTCAATAATAATTCTACCTATAAAGAAGTCAAAATAAGTTGAAATCAAAATAATTACACAAGTCCAACAAGGGTATAGCAACTAAACTCAAACTGTAGATAGTCTATGTCTATACTAATATAATAAAGAGGAAAAGTTTGTTTGTTTGTTTGGATTGAATAGAGTCCTAAGCGATTGGAAGCGACTGGACCGATTTGAAAAATTCTTTTACCTACTGTTGGATAGCTACACTATTCCCGAGTGATTTAGGCTATATAACATCACGCTGCGACCAATGGGAGCGAAGAAACAGTGGAAAATGTGTAAAAAACGGAGGAAATATGAAGCCTTATGAAGAACTAGCTTCTGCCCGCGACTTCGTCCGCGTGGAACTCCTCCTTTTTCGCAGTCGGTTAAAAAGTAGTCTATGTTCTTTCTCAGGCTCCAGACTATCTTTGTTCCAAATTTCATTTAAATCGGTCCAGTAGTTTTAGCGTGAAAGCGTAACAGACAGACAGACAGACAGAGTTACTTTCGCATTTATAATATTAGTAGGGATTACTATTCCACGGGGACGAAGTCGCGGGCACAGCTAGTATTAGACACGTTTCAAACCTGTTTGTAAATAAAAATTGTATTATTTATATTCTTCAATAGCGCACTTCAAAAACTGCATAACAGATGTGTTGAAGCGTAATTGAAGAATTGCATTCACAAAGTACCTGCTTCAATGAAGTACACTTCAAACTGTACAACTTGTGGTACAGAACGATATCTGACCCTTTAATTTTAAATTAATTTAAATTAAAAGTAGTAAGGTACCTATTTAATTTATCGAATCATGGCATAGGTTATGTTATTGATATAAAAGTTTTAGGTAGGTAAGTACTTTTCTTCGTCCATCAAGTAAGTAGATGACAAAAAATAATTGGATACTAATTTTGTCTTTTCTCAAAAAAACAATTAAATACAGAAATAAGCGCTTCTGAGGTTCGAGAGTGGACACAAGACCTCACGTTATAGTATAATAATTTGTACCATAACGTGACGTACGTAAGTCATCATTGACACGTAAGTTAGATTTAAAAAATATAATATACCTACTTATACCATTTAATAACGATAAACCCTATGGTTTAGCTGCACAGTGGAGCTGTAAAAGCGCTAAATAAGCGCTAAATTTGATTATTCACCATCTTAGTATCAACTGAGATTTAGTGACAGATTTTATGTTACACTAGCGGCCCCGGCAGACGTCGTCCTGCCCGTCCGATTGTTTCGACAAAGATCTGCCAAAGTCTTCTGTCACTTCTTCATAAGGCTTCATATTTTCCCCGTTTTTTACACATTTTCCACTGTTTCTTCGCTCCTATTGATCGCAGCGTGATGTTATAGCCTAAAGCCTAAAGCCTTCCTCGATAAATGGTCTATCCATCAAAAAAAGAATTTTTGAATTAGAACCAGTAGTTCCTGAGATTAGCGCGTTCAAACAAACAAACAAACAAACAAACTCTTCAGATTTATAATATTAGTATAGATAACTAAATTTAGTAGGTAGATGTTTTTTATATTAAGCTAGGTAAATTTTAAGTACCTAGGTATCTTGTTATCCTTAGCTGCCTTAATCCAGATATTTTTCGATAAATTTTCCGTTAAAACCTAACTAAGCAAATCTCATGTTACATACAGGAGCTCCAAAAATCCAGCCAGTAATTCAATAGAATTGCCAGTAATTGGACCTTCCTCTCAAATTGAGTGCACTTGACTAATTCAAGCACAGCCAACAATGTACTCAAACTCAACTGCTTAAACTTCATAATGGTACGCGGAAACTCAGCGCACTTTTGACCTTTTTAACAACGATTTAGCAGCTCAAGTCAAATGAAATTGTGTCTTACGTTGGTGAAGTAGAGTTTATATTAGTTTGTGTTTATCTTCATCTTCAAATGTTAGGTTTGACCTGATAAAGGTTGGTTGAATGAGGAAGAGGAGAGATCGCGACAAATCTATTTGATTAATATTAAGATGTTGTTGATATCAAGTTGTGTTGTTATCAAAAATATTGTGGGAAATTTAAAATTGACTTAGCATCTTACACCCAAGTAGGTAGGTACAAAAAGGAATAAAAATCACTTTGACTGACAACCCTAAAATATTTTTAAATATAAGGGGGCCTAGACAAGGTGCCAACGTTCAACGTTAACGTTAAACGAAACGACCAAAATGTATGGAATTTGACATCCGCGAATATTTGTGACGTACTTGACAATCGTTCGCGGATGTCAAATCCCATATACTTTGGTCGTTTCGTTTAACGTTGGCCTTTGTCTAGGAATACTTTAAAATTCTTATGTGGCCAGCACTCTCACTGGATCGTAACTTCTACAGTACACAATGACATCCACATTTAAAGATTGCCCTGAAACTAACTTTAAATAGGTATTAATATTACAATCTCTACCTGAAATACTTAAAATCTTACACCTCATACATATACTTAGGTAAATATTATTGTCAGATAATAAGTAGGTGATAAAGAGTACCTACAGTTTGGAAGGAAACTGTAACAAATTTAACTCGCGTTTTTTTTAATTTGCTAACCTTTCAAAAACATTAGAGTTCCCATAGTAACTGAGCTGACGCTAGTCTAACACAGAAGTTGTTATTTATACTAAAATACTCTGTTAAGCTTTCGAAGGTACCTAAGTATCTTAATAGTTTTGGATATAAGTATGTAAGTTACCCACTCCGGTTCCGCTACCGAATGAATTAGACAAAATAATTGATAAATTTAATTATTTCTGATGCCTTCGCAGTTATTACGAATTTAACTCGCGTATTTTAATTTTATTTTATTTGATGACGTTTAAGATTCTTTACAGTTTCCATAATCGTAGCACGACTGAGCTGACAATAGTCTAACACTAAAGTCCGAAAGTCAGTAAATAAAATAAATAAAAAATACGCGAGTTAAATCCGTTAATAGTTGTAAATTTGTTACAACAGTTACCTAATCTGTTCTTCTTTATGTTTAAACAACATCCTATATTTTTTTTTATCTGTAAGTATAATATTAGTCGATATATAACATTGAATGCAGTATAATGTACAGGTATTTTGAATCCAATATAAGGTATATTATATAGGTACAACAAAGGACAGCGCCGTGTATCAAGAGTCAATCTACACATTGAAGCATTACTAGCGCCATCTGTTGTCGAGTTGCGAAACTAAATCTATTGAAAGTAACTCATAATTAAATTATTATATTATTTATTTTAAGATTAAATGTATCTTACGGTAGCTTAATGGTATAAATTGCTGTTTTGTTTTTTTTTTCAGAACACATGTAAGTTTGTAACAGGTTCATATCTTATAGGATCGCTTATTTTTAAAGTAGAATGTAAAAACCTATCCAATTAAATAGTATGTAGGTAAAATACAAGAAAATAAATTCAAAATTGACGTTTACTGTCGTTCTTTAAAAATAATTACTTTGCGTTACATATAAATTGAAAAAATAAGTTTTGCTATGGCGCCGACTTGTAATGGGCACTTTTTCATTTGAATTCTTAACAAGAATTTATCTTATAAGGAGATTCGGAAAAAGACGAACCTATAAGTAGGTAAGTAGGTTGCTACTGTAAGTAACTAAACCTATAAATAAGTAAATAAATTAGCCTCAAGTTTCTGCTACAATAAAGATAGACTTGATGATATTTCAATAGAAATAGATCATCCTTTTTATTAAAACCAAAAACCTATTAATTTCTGATGCCTTCGCGGTTATTACACATTGGAATGAAACAACTATTAACGGATTTAACTCGCGTATTTTTACTTTATTTTATTTGGAACAACAAAAACCTATTATCAATAATTATGTAAGTAGATAATAAGCTATAAAGACAGCTATATAATTTAAGTTTAATTCCACCTACATTTTGTCTCCTAGACAATATTTCATAGCTACTTTGATAAGATAAGAACTTACCTACTGTAGTTAAGTATAGACACCAGATTTTTATCAAATAGACTGTAATAGTACTGTGCGTTTAATCAAATAATAACAGAACATTAAATCATAGAGTGCATCCACATTCTGTTCTGTAATTGTCTATTGCTTATCTTTTTTATCTACTTTCACTCAAGCGCGGTAGTCTATGGATATGCCGCCGCCATTTTATACAGATACTTGAATATTTTTCTCCTTATTTAGTAAATTTTTCTACCAAATTTACTTATATGGTAGGAATCAAAGATGACATAACTTAAAGAAATAAGTAGGTAAGTAAGTGATTATTGTAGAACTTTTATTAGACTCTATTTTGATTACAATAATTGTATTTTATACGCTTGTAGATAGGTATAGTAGTAATGAAGTAAGACTGACTTTAAAATATTTTAGAAAAACAATAGTACATTACAGACGGCGCAGGGAAGTGACGGCTTGCGAGCCGAGTATACAGTATAGACGGCCGACCGAAGGGAGGCCGGATATTGTTACGAGGCTTGCAAGCCCCTTCCCGGCTAGGCATGTATAGTGCTTTTCTCAAAGTAATGCAATGAAATAAATAAATACAACATTCAAATAAAATAAATTACACTTGAATAACAGGATTTTTTATTTTTTTACACCAAATACAACTTGATTACTTTATTCCGTTCTTGAGAATCACAACTTCTAACATGTACCAGTAAATCCCTTTACTTAACAACTTCTAGTTATCAATCGTATTAGCGTATAAGTCTTCAACAGGCCGTTAACCTCCAACCTCTAAACATTGCGAATTCATTTTACAATATTTGTCCAAAGATAGCCATCTCCTTTTTCGTTCCCGCGTCTTCTACCATGACAGCTCTGATTGCTGCTCGCCGCTGATTGGCCACGCTCGCTCGTTCGTCATTGGTCAAAATATACAATAGCCAATCATAGATCAGCGCGAATGTTGCCATTCGTAACTTAAATATACCAGTAAAACTAAACAAATAACAATACTTTTTAAAAATCATGACAAGTATAAAATTGAAATTAATCTAATAATACAGATTCTTTTTTTATTCTCAGTTCGTGTATAATATAGGCATTAACGCGAATATTTTTGGTACAATAAAGTTCTAACTTATTAAAAAAAACGGTTGCTTAAACTGTTTATGAAGATCAACGCCATGTTGATATTCAAATTAAAAAGAAATTACTTCCCGGCCTAGGCCAGGAATGATATATTTCCTGGCGTGTTTTGACGCACGTAAGGACGATATTTCATTGCATGTTTGAGAAAAACAAATTCCTTCGAATTCAATTCTGATGTCATTCTCAATGAAACGTCATTTGATATTTAATTTTTTCTGCATTACAGGTACCTACCTACTTGTACCAATTTTAATAAGTATGACAGCTTGCAGGTTTTTATCTTACATACAAAAATAGTGGTTGACTAAAATTGATAACAATTGAAACAAACCAACTGCGTTAATGTTATAGAAAAAAATATATATAAAATATACACATCCAGACTAACAAAATTTTCTATTTCATATCGAATCCATAATATATTATTATACTTTTCTATTATATTCGTTAACGATTGTAGAATGTCAATCCCCGCTGGTATGGAATCCCGGATTCCTTAACGAAATTCGCACATGCATTTCACTCATAAACAACTGCAGTTATTTGCATGACACTGCACTATATGTTTATTATGTTTCGGTTGACTATGTCAGGAATCTCTGCCCACCCCGCGACGTAATATAGCGTGACTATATGTCAGTAAAGTAAATATATATACCTAATAATGTATAGGTATTGTTATATTGTTGGTGTGATATTGCCCTATTTTCTACTCTGTTACAATTTTCCTCTGAGATACCTAACTAGGTACATAATAATTTCTGATGCGTTCGCGGTTATTACAGAATGAAATAACTATAACGAACTTGACTTGCGTGGTAGTTGATTTTATATTATTGCATTTTGAAATCTTTACAGTAAGTAGGTAGGTAGGTACGTCCTCGATTGTGATCGGCAATGAATATAAGAACTGTAAAATGTATATATAATAAGAAACGCGAGTTAAATCCGTTTAACTTCTTTCATTCCATCCCTACTAATATTATAAATGCGAAAGTAACTCTGTCTGTCTGTCTGTTACGCTTTCACGCTAAAACTACTGGACCGATTTAAATGAAATTTGGTACAAAGAAAGTCTGGAGCCTAAGAAAGAACATAGGCTTCTTTTTAACCGACTGCAAAAAAGTTCCACGCGAACGAAGTCGCGGGCAGAAGCTAGTTATCCATAAATAGACGTAATTATTACCTACCGAGACAATCAATTTAATAAGTAAATTGTAGCAGACACGAATTTAGGAACTGTAAAGTTTTCGAAACGTCAACATAAAAAATTTCAACGCGAGTTCAGTCCTATATTATAGTTTTATTTCAAAGTACGAGTATAATATACTATCATTGTCGACATTCTACAACTTAGTACGCGCTCGCTCCAATAGGTTACATAGTTTAGAAACGTAAACGACCATATTAAATTATCACAACAATTCTATCAACAACACGACGTCTCTTAAATATAGTTGTTGTAAATAAAATGTCACGTATACACCAATAAATCTATTTAATAAGCGTATTAAGACCAATTAGCTTGGGTAAAATACGACTCGTTCTCTGTCTACTATAGGAACCGACGCGGTTTGTATGTACGATGTAGTTAAGCGCACGATGTATTGTAGACGAGTGTTAGTTACAAAAACCGCCGCTGCGTGAAGTGGCGTAAGTGGGGCTTAATACTACTACTCGACGGTAGATGGCGCTAAAAATCGATAATCGATCGATCTTTTTTTAAACACATGTGTTTGCTTTGTAATGCTTATTTTGAGAACCGTTAATTTAATGGGGAAAATTAGTAGGTACCTGCCTACAGAAAATGTCGACTTTAGTAAGTACCTATCTAATTTATTATTTTGTCCATGAAGACTTGTGATATATCGCACACCTAGATCTAAAGGGAGCTAACTCAAAAATCTGAAGATTTAAACTAAACACACGCAAAAAAAATAATCCGATTCCTTACAACAATTTCGCCTCTCCCGAAAAAGTTACTTTTTTTGAGTTAGTCCCCTTTAGATCTAGGGGTGCGATATATATAAGGAGAAGCTGATTTAATGACTGACATATCAACGTAGAACTTAAACTATAAGGATTAGAACTTAAAATTTTGCACAAGGGTTTTTTTACAATGTAGGGGAGATAAGAAAGGATTTTTAAAAAATTAATCCCCTTAGGGAATAACGGAGATATTGTGCGCAGACGAAGTCGCAGGCAGAAGCTAGTTATTTGCTAACTAGCTTCTTCGGCAGCAGCCGTCTTGTTATAATTAGGTACTTACCTGTGTCCTCTTACCTACAGTTATAAAACCTACTGAGAAATAATATATGTATAATTATCCAAAATATAAGTAGATAATTAAATATTATATATAAATTATTTTAAAATTTAGCCATATCTACCAGGTACCTAATTAAACACGCACGCTGTATGCCAGGGTTCATTTTCAAAATCCAATTTTGAAGCTAAATAAAATCTCAAAAACACGAACCCGTAAGCCACAAAAGGTCTAAGGTCTAATTTTGAAAAAGTTATTATAAAGATCGTTTTCCCACATGTTCCGTGGAGTAATGTTAATCATTTCCAAACTGGTACTTACCTACTGGGATATAAGGTTGAGTATATACTTACATGTGAAAACCAAGCTATAAAGATTTTTTTATTTAAGTAGGCAGGCAAGTAGGCAGGGGCGTGCTTTACGTATAGGCACAGTATCACTAATGTATGGAGTGCCTACTCTGGCGGCATTACGCTCCCGCCACTGCACGCTTAGGCAAGTAAATATTATTAATCTTATTATTTTATTTTATTTTTTCTTTACCTTTCCACAAATATCTATGTACTTAACTCAAAAATCTCTTCCTCTACAGAGTTCTTACCAACCTGGTCCTTCGAGCCGGATAACGAAACAACCATATTAAGTCCAAGACAGTGTTTATTAAAAAAAAGAAGTTATTGAAGTTCCTCCTGACGTCATACCCTGATATACTTTTCACTATGAAGTGATATCACGAGCCTCTCCCATTTATTCCCGAACTTTGGCGAGCTTAAAAGTTGTTTGATTATCAACAAGTTAAATGTGTCTAGAATTTCAACATGACTACGTTTAAAATTTGAATATTTTTTATTTTTATATAGGTATTTATATTTCAAACACTGAAATATTGTGGAAAGCCTCTCAGGCGGCTCGCCATCCGTCCGGTTTTGCAGTAAAGGCCCATTAGCTGGCCAACTGCGTTTCAGTATTCAGTTAAAAAAAAAATGCTATTATCAATTGAAACAGTATTTGTAGTAGGCAGAGAATTTCCCGCTAAAGCTTAGCGTTAGACTATTGTCAGCTCAGTCGGGCTACGATTATGGAAACTGTAAACAATACGAAACATGAGCAAATAAAATCATATAAAAATACGCGAGTTAAATCCGTTAATAGTTGTTTCATTCCAATGTGTAATAACCGCGAAAGCATCAGAAATTATTACTATTTTTTTTAATATTGTTTATTAGAGACAATGGCATCGCAAACGACAAAGACTCGCCAAGCTATAGCTTAGCATATCTTTCAAAATGAACGATGCGTCAAACCTTAATATTCGAAATACCTAAAAATATACACTACAATGATTGTTATTAACTCTGCCCGTCCAAAATTTCGGTTCATACTTAATTTATATAATTTGATCTCAGCGATCGATAAATATACCGTCCTTATGAACAGGCATCTTATTATAAAATATGAGATATATTTGTCTGCTTAGAAATTTAGCACTGGCTTATGCCCGTGACTTTGGCCGCATGTCACAGGTACTTAGTTTTAGGATATAAAATTTTACAGCCGAAAGGCTAAAAAGCCAAATAACAAGCTAAAACACAATAGGGCACTGAAAAGAAAAATATAATTTGATATATCTCCAATCTGTACTCTATACTAATATAATAAAGACGAAAGGTTTGTTTGTTTGGAAGGAATAGGCTCCAAAACGACTGAACCGATTTGAAAAATTCTTTTACTGTTGGGAAACTACACTATTCCCGAGTGACATGGCTATAAAAAAGCGATAACTGCGAAACCGGGGCGGACAGCTAGTCAATTATATTTGGCGTCGGTGCCAGCCTCAAACAACCACCTTAGTGTAGATGTAAGAGTGAAGAGTTTCATTTAGGTCGGTTGTAAAACTATCCTACATCCTGCCCCGGTACTAAATATCTCCTGATATTTGACTGAAATATTAACTCACGGCCAATACTTAAGGGTCAATTTTGAAATGTTGCATACTATGGTCCCGTAGGTATAATACGCTTCGGTGAGTTTGTACTCAACTCTTTATTGGGTGATTCCATTTCTGTTCTGATTATCGAATGAGCGCTCCCCGGCAGCTGGAGTAGCAGTATTTTTCTATACTTATTCTTTTACTAGCTTTTGCCCGCGACTTCGTCCGCGTGGATCTCCTCCTTTTTGCAGTCGGTTAAAAAGTAGCCTATGTCCTTTCTCAGGCTCCAGGCTTTCTTTTTACCAAATTTCATTTAAATCGGTCCAGTAGTTTTAGCGTGAAAGCGTAACAGACAGACAGACAGAGTTACTTTCGCATTTATAATATTAGTAGGGATTACTAACTTTTGAATAGAATTTGACTATGTGACCCTCTCAGTCACAAAGCTGGATCCACTCCTCGGCTAGAATATTAGGGGGTATGACTCTCAAGATTTCCCATGATTATAATTTTAAAATTAATTTATTAATAGCAAAGCATTAAATATTACGAGTAAGCTCGTGTGCGCAACTTGTATGGCCGCGATTTAAAAGTGTTGACACGATAACTCCACACGTAACATATTAAACATAGAGTAAGAAAAAGATTAAGATAAAAATAATTTCTGATGCCTTCGCGGTTATTATACATTGGAATGAAACAACTATTATATATTTTTATTTTATTTTATTTGCTGACGTTGACTTTAACGTTAGACTATGGTCAGATAAGTTTTGCTACGATTATGGAAACTGTAAAGAATCCGAAACGTAATAGACGTTTCATTACAATCAATTATATAAGTTCCTATTACTAAGATCATATAATAATAAATATCTTTGGACAATTCACACCAATTATCTAGTCCCATTTTAAGCAAAGCTTGTGTTATGGGTACTAGACAACGGATAAATATACATAAATACATATAAGACATCCAAGACTCAGGTACATATGCCAGTGCTCATCACATTGACATCTGCCCCTAGCGGGATTCGAACCCGCAACCTCCGGTTTTGTAGTCAGGGCCTCTGACCACTAGACCAACCTAAGTACGTGTTAAAAAGTGACAAACCATTAACGTGGGTAGGTAATAAGTATGAAAAAATCTGATATTCAAACATCGTCTTTGAGTTGACTCAAAAACCTGAAGTTTTGAGTTATGCACTTCTTAGGATTCCTTATAGCATCACCGACCTACCAATAAAACGGATTGTAGGTAATTCTTCTAGTTTCATATACCTAGAAAGCATGAAACTAAGTATACAGAAAACTCCATAGACATATTAATAAGTTTTTCGCCTCTCCCGAAAAAAATAACTTTGACTTTAGATGTGCGTGCGATATGTAAACAAAAACATAATTAGGTAATAGTAAACAAAAACATAATTAGGTAATAGTAAACAAAAACATAATATCTACCCTTACCTACATGGTATCGTTTGGCGTAACGATAAACGAAACGAATCTCTAAATGTATGAAATTGACCTACTAACGAAAGTAATTAAGGTTAATTTTCGCTCACTTATATCATCACATTTTCCATTCATTACGTTAGCGTTCGCTATTATCGAATGACACGTATCTAAAGAAGATTAGCTTATATTATTATGCCATAGTATTAAGATTAATCTACCACACTCACCACAAGAAATTTGCAGTCTCTGCCTTCTTAAACTCTGCAAACTAAACTTGTGATTATGTTAATTTATTTTTTCGTCAAGACATGTTTCGCTAATGGCGGATTAGAATATAATAATAATATAATCGCGCCGATACCCATCTGTCCCGGGACAGAAACAATTTACCCGAATATAGGTTAGGTTTCGATTTTGTGAAAAACAATATCGATTTTTTTGCGACGCTTCCATGTTTTTAGGATCGATCGCCATCTTGGTGTTACGTCATATCCTGATATTTCAGGCATAACAAAAAGAGATTCTGAAAACAATTATCTCGTACTTAGTAATAATTATGATGAAAAATAAAAAGAAGATAATTATTACTTAGCTCATTATGTTAAAAAAAATTAAACTCGTGTTTTGTGACCTTTCGAAAACTAACTTAAGCAAAAGAATGGCCGAGATTTAACTTTCAGGAATTTCACTTCTGAAAGGCACTATTGGCTGGCTGACATTTTTACCAACTCCCCAAGGTTATTTTGACGGCAAATTATTATCAAAACAGCCAATAATCATGATCGATACAAATTGCTTTTTAAATTGGGGTTACGTACCCGATGGCACGCGGTTAAACCATTACAAGTCCGCCGACGGTGGCGAGCAGACAAAAATACCTAGTGACAGTTAAAAAGTTTTTATTCTTATCTATGAGTGTCTATGGCATTGTGTATCTGTGGAGTAACCGCGTGCGTTTTGTTTATGCTCTGTTCATTAACAAACTGTTTTATGTGTAACCATTTATAATCTGCTGAAAGTGTTTCATTTGCTAAAGTGAAAGTGTGATTGTTATGAAATGAAAAAAGAAAACATAGATCTGACGTGGACATTGTAATCAGGGATTGATTTGCCTTAAAACCCAGTTACTTCACTAACCTATGGCGGCCATTGTTATAGAGGCGCCAATCGTAGCAAAAAACTGATGACGACTGTACACCTAGTATTACCAACACTACAAATCCGCTTATACCTACCTATAGGTACCTATGTGTTGTACCGTCAGCCTATTTTTGTGTTGAGAAACAATGACTTCAATTGAAGATGATAGAGCAAGGTGGGATTATTTGAACACTGCTGGCCTTTTGCGAGAATTCACTGCACTAAAAATCAATATTTGACAGCTTACAGATGGTAAGAGCACATTTTATTATAAGTAGCGCCCCGGCTTCGCTCGGAGCCCTTTTTTTGTAGCCTATGTCACTCGGGAATAGTGTAGCTAGTAGAATAGTATTTTTCAAATCGGTCCAGTCGTTTAGGAGCCTATTCAATCCAAACAAACAAACAAACCTTTCCTCTTTATTATATTAGTATAGATTACCTAGTAGGAGTTTTTTAGTTCAGTTCAGTTTAGTTATGTTCTGTCTTGTTTATATACTGTCATTTAATTGACAGCTGAATAGGACCCCCCATAAGTGAAAATCGCACTTCGACTCGTGTCAGGTTTAGAAATAATAAATATCTATGTAATGATATTTGTACCAAAACAAGAGTAGAAAAAATCGAGACATATGTGGAACTATCTTTTAAAGTAATGAGTATTGAACCATAGATATCAATCGAATTTCGATTAAAACATCTTTGTAAATAAATTTCTATGTAAGTACTTAACTCAAAAATCTCTTCCTCTAAAGAGTTCGTACTAACGTGGTCCTTCGAGCCGGATAATAAAACGACCATATTAAGTCCAAGACAGTGTTTACCGTTTCATCTATTTTTGAATAAATTTATTTTAATACGTGACCAATACATTATCATAATAGCGCATGGCGCCGGTCCCAAAGTTTTAGGAATCATTTTAAATATTCCACATATATAATCATTGGTTTTTAAAATTATTCATAAGACAAAGTTAAGTTTCCTGTTATTATGTTTAAAGTTTATGTGAAGTTAGTAAACTGCCCCGGCTCTACACGAGTTTGACTGCTATACCTATAGTGTATACTATGACAATATATTAGATAAGTAAATATATTACGAAAGGAGAAGCTGACTTAAAGATTGACATATAAACTCAGAGCCTAAACTATAACGGTTAGAAACTTGAAATTTAGCATGAGTTCCTTTTGTAACGTAGGTGAGCACTAAGAAAGGATTTTGGAAAATTTTCCCCCTTAGAGAAAAACGGGACTATCGCAGACGAAGTGGGGAGATACTATAGGTACCTTAATAAGCTTGAAAAATAATGTAGCCCATACGCTTTGCTCAGTTTGAGACTAGGTAGATCAATTGGAGTAATATCCAAAAATATTTGAATCTTACTTACCCATCACTTAACTGTTGCTTGCTTATTTAATAAATTAACTACTTAGAACTTAAGCGACCTTTTTATCTGCTAGTTGAATTGCGAATAGCTCGAACAATGTAGCCGTAAAATACTTATTATAATATAACCCTTGCAACAAACACGGATAAAAATCGATTAAGTTCATATAACAATAATTATTTAAACCATTGACATGAAGGTTCGGCCCTTTTCATAAATGGTCAAGTGCGAGTTGTGATCTCGCGTCAAGGGGCTTGAAAATAAATAATTTAGTTATTAGTTCACATATCAGATTTTTTTTCCTAACCTTCCTATGTTCTACCTATTTACAAGATTAGTATTTTAATATTTAAATATTTAAAGGTAATCTTTAATTTATTACGAAAGTTGAATTCGTGATTTCGTCAAAGCCGAATAACAATACCTTTCGATTAATTGAATTTTTAACAGTAAATATTCATTAAAATAATAATATATTATACAACTTATAAATCCATATTAACATTCATACTAGTGACCACAAAGGTTTTTTCACTTTCCAATACATCTCTAAGGCAGAAAAAACCAACCCCTATTTACGTAAACACCAAACCGGAACCAGAAATGACTGTATTTTTTTAAAACCACAGTCGCGACAGACGCCAGGCGCCGGCGCATAGCCTTTTTGAAAATTTGAATTCGGAACGTAATGGCGGCCCTGGCGGCCATCATTAAAAATAGATCATAGACAAAGACGGTCACTATAAAGGTTTTTCTTGTAATTTTAAAACGATCATTTCTTAATAATTTGTAATCAGTTTAGTTTTTTTTATTTTAAGTCTAAGGAATGAGATAAAAATGTAGAAACCTTATTAGGTACATACAAGTATAATGTAAATTGGTGGGTATCTTCGTTATGTTGACGTTGAAATAGAGAAGAAAATATAACTATACATTATTTTTTTGTACATACCTAGATAGGTATATTTTCTTCTAAAAAGTAATAAAACTTACAAATATAAAATATGTAACTATTATTAGAAGATGCACGTCATAATAACATTTCCACGCAAACCAGGTACACAATAATAAAATAAAATTGCATTCAGCAAGTAACTACCATAAAAAATATCCCTAACCTAGGAATTATAAATGTCTAGTACAAATAAGAACCCTACACCACTATTGCCAACACAATAAGTTTCACTTTTGCTTACCATAAACAATCCCCAAGTTTCTTAGGTTGGCAATACGCGCGAATAACCCCACACAATGGGTACAATTGATTCGCAAAATGTGCTACTACCCTCTTTGTACGCACAATTTGACAGCAATTGCCTTTTATGTGTATGAGAAAAATTATGACAATTTTATCAGTCAAACTAGTGGAAAGCTGCTTGTTACGCCTTTTGTTGCTTTTTGGAGGGAATTTGAATTTATAGTGAGCTAAGCGAGGTTCCAAATTTCAGTAGATAGGAGGGATGAAGAGTCTTTTGTTTGTTTGTTGGTCGAAAGGTAAATGTTCGTACTATTTTGTTAAAAATTGACAGATAAGCTGAAAGATTTTAATCTGTCAAGTATAAATGAGCAGGTACGTAGTTTACGAATAGATTTTAAATCGGGTCGAGACAACATCTAGGTTGAGGTCACTGTTTTACTTATTTTTTTTATAATATATTTCACTCTAAAACTCTAATTATTATTATACTCTAAATGTAATGAAAATCCTGCTCAACCTAACAGACTACGAGTAATATTTGCACTCTTAATTCGAGATATAGATAGGAAAGCGGTTCAGTTCCTGACATAATACATGAATCTCGTAGGTTAAATTAAGTCCGTGTAACATTGACATAATCCAGAGAAAATGTAGTTTTTCAGTAATATAAAAATCGTGAGAATAACCACAATAAACAGATAGCCTACCTAATTAAACGTATTTATCTATAACTAGCGGTTCGCCCCGGCTTCGCAAGGATCCCTAATTTTTTTCAAAATATTCTATTGCCTATGTTACTCAGGGTGAACGTAGCTTCCCAACAGTGAAAGAATTATTAAAATCGGTCCAGTAGTTTTTGAGCCTATTCATTACAAACATACAAAAATAGGTACAATTCTTTCCTCTTTATAATATTAGTATAGACATTACTAACTGTAATCCGAGACTGCTTGCGCTAAAATAAATACCTAATTCAAAACATTAATAATTTGACAGATTAAAAAATGTTGCTGGCCGGTTATAGTCTATGGAAAACAAATCACGGCACGACGCCATCTTGTAAATGGTATTTTCAATATGAATTAATTATTTCGAATTTATTTAACGTACTTACCTAATATAAGAGGTGTTATCTATACTAATATTATAAAGCTGAAGAGTTTGTTTGTTTGTTTGTTTGTTTGTTTGAACGCGCTAATCTCAGGAACTACTGGTTTGAATGCAAAAATTCTTCTTTTGTTGGATAGACCATTTATCGAGGAAGGCTTTAGGCTATATAACATCACGCTGCGACCAATAGGAGCGAAGAAACAGTGGAAAATGTGTAAAAAACGGGGAAAATATGAAGCCTTATGAAGAAGTGACAGAAGACTTTGACAGATCTTTGACGAAACAATCGGACGGGCAGGACGACGTCTGCCGGGGCCGCTAGTTTAAAATAAAACTCATGGAGATATTTAAAGAAATATTATCCTTTACTAGTGTAGTTAGGTACAGCTACCGCAAGCTGTGGTTGTAATTATAATATAGGTACAAACATGCCAGTATGTTTGTTTGCACGTTCATTATTAAGTACAGTGTAAGTGGATACAAAATGGATTATGAGTTAATTTAAAAATGTATTAAAAATATTCCATTATTACGGACATATTTTAATTATAATAACCGACAGAAATGAAAAGGAGCCTTTTTCTTTTTCAGTATTAAGACGTCTATATTATTATGAAATAAGCAAATAATGAGACTTCAAATATTTGAAAATAGAATTTGTGTAAGTAGACCTATTCCATTTGAATATAATTCAAGATGGCTGTAGCCAGTGTCCAATTTTTTTTAATTAGAAAACAGACACAGATTTCTACCTGACAGCCGTCTGAAATTATTAAAATTAATTATTTCAGAGCACTATCTAGGTATTTTAGCTAGTATTGCTATAATTTTAGCTAATAATGACTGATGCCGGAGTTTCTAATAATTACGTTGCTCTCATTGGTTCATTAGGGAAATAATAATTGGTCTTCTTGGAAATCATACCTAATCGTACCTACATTTTCCGCATTCTCTTATTTTTCCTGTTAAAAAATATATCACAGCATTACGTCCTAGCGGCCGATCTAAGAATCATCTTCTCAATAAATATCTACCTCTACCTACTTAACTAAATAAGTTTTTAAGTTGGTAGAGTAGAGTGTGGCTGAAAACAGCAAAAATCACGCAAAATGATGGCGATCATATCAAACAATAATTCACACCCTTCAAAATCAAATCCATTATTTACCAACACAATAAATATGTGCCGCCATTTAAAAACACATTTACGTACTCCTGTCAACTCTAAGTTATAAATGAAATTAATGTTGTCACTTTACGAACCATGAAAAAATTAACCAACCAAAATGAGAAGGACCACCGCGATCAACAGTGCTAATGAAAAGTCAACTACGAAATCGAATTTGTATTAAATACAACAGATCTCCTTAAATTGGTCGTTGATGTATTATAATGTGATTCAATTCGAAACTCGAAGCTTTATTGCTGTCCTGTTCGTTCTCGTTACATTTTGTAAGTGCAAATGAGATGGGCGGATGAGGGTCGTATTGCATATCATTAAAGCGAGTTAAACTACGGAAATGTAGCCATCTTTTTCAAATGTTGGTTTAAGTAGGATGAAGGAGGGAGATAGGTATATGATTATTATGAAATATGATGGATTGTAGATATGCTGTGATAATGTTTATGGTAGTGACTTGTGTTCTGTTGGAAATTAAGTTTGTTGAAAATAAGGCTTTCTAAGTTGGAAAGTGGGTGATTAATTAGATTTTTCAGCTTAGTTGAAATTGATTTTAGAATGTTATGACACTAATTATAATGTAAGAACTGTTTTCAGTCGACTTTCAATTTATACCTACATAACAAGATAAGATTAATTTTCTGGTTTACCCCTTAGGTACTTATATTATGATAAATTTCCGAACATGTGAAATTACAGTTGCGTTAACGTCACATATATGGGTAGCCATTGAAAGTATAGGTGCAATATTTCATATTAATTTTCACCCTTATTTCACTCAATTAACAAACAAAGCTATTTATAATTATAAAAAAGTTTTTTAGGAATTATCTTGTCTATTAAGCAAAATGTCTAATTCTAGGTTGTTCATGGATTGGCTTTTCTACGTTTCAATATTATTATCTCTTAGGAAAATTAAGTAGGTTTCAATTTCCCGCACACTTTTCCGATAGAAATGTATTAATGATATTATTATAAAAAATACCAAAAAATATTTGACGGAAGATAATGAAAAATCACTCTAAATCGTTGCGTCCATTCCAGAGATTGTCTATTATCCCTAATAATATTATAAATGCGAAAGTAACTCTGTCTGTCTGTCTGTTATGCTTTCACGCTAAAACTACTTGACTAAAATTATATTATAATAGCTTCTGCCCGCGACTTCGTTCGCGTGGAACTCCTCCTATTTTGCAGTCGGTTATGAGTCAAAAGTAGCCTATGTCTTTTCTCAGGCTCCAGACTTTCTTTGTACCAAATTTCATTTAAATCCAGTAGTTTTAGCGTGAAAGCGTAACAGACAGACAGAGTTACTTTCGTATTTATAATATTAGTAGGGATCTAATATAGAGCAACTTGTCTCTGTATAAAAGGTAGATTTAAATGTCATTCCATACAACATGGACCCAGTGGCATACTGAACAAAACACTCTCAAAATGATTGGCATTTGAAAAAGGGCTGTAAGTACATGATTGCGCGAAGGTCACAATGTCACAGGGAAATCAATAAGGACTAAGTAAGGCACTGATGATGAAAGAGTAGATGTAATTTCTGATGCCTTCGCGGTTATTACAATGGAATGAAACACTCTAACGGATTTAACTCGCGTATTTTATTTCATTTTCTGATTTGAAAACTTAACAATTCCTATATTCGTAGCACGACTGAGCTGACTTTAGCGTTACACTATTTATGCGAAACGTTAACAAATAATTAAATAGTACATTACGCACCGAGGCCAGTAAAATAAAAAATGTCTCAGATCACATGTAATTGTCGTCCGAGGCGAAGCCGAGGTTGACAAAAATGTGATCTGAGGCTTTTTTATTTTACTGGCCGAAGTCAGTATACTATTTTTCTGTTCGACGAAGCCAGAAAGCGGCCGGAGGACAGAAAAATAATATACGCGAGTTAAATCCGTTATACTTAGTGTTTCATTCCAAGAGTAGATGTGTTAGACACAAATTTGGAGCCTTATTATATAGGCCTATACGGCTCGATTCTTGATAAACCATACCAATAGTACATTACGCACCGAGGCCAGTAAAATAAAAAATGTCTCAGAGCACATGTAATTGTCGTCCGAGGTGAAGCCGAGGTTGACAAAAATGTGATCTGAGGCTTTTTTATTTTGCTGGCCGAGGTCAGTATACTATTTTTCTGTTCGACGAAGCCATAAAGCGGAAATTTCATTTAGCGAAGCGGCCACAAAGTAGGCGCTTTCTGGCCGGAGGACGGAAAAAGAATTTTTCAAATCGAACCAGTTGTTTTGGAGCCTATTTAATCCAAAAAAAATCCTCTTTATAATATTAGTATAGACATACAATACATATAGATATACAATACAAACAAAAAATAATGTAACATAGGACACTATGAGGATATTTTCTAAGTAATCATTAAAGCATATTTTCATAGACAATAACATAGTCGCAGAGTCGAGTTTTTTGAGTGAAAACCTCACTGGAGGTAATATTATCATATTTACTAGAGTAAATAGAGAGCCACCCCCGAGGGTTGGTTGCCATGGCGACGGGAAGGGGCGGAGGGCGTACGAGTAGGGACTGTAGCGACGAGACTTTTCGTATATTTTTTGTATGAAATTTTGAATAAACGCGTAATTCGAGCTGTGTAATAAATATTATAATTTCTAAAGCCCTCTCGGTTATAACACATTGAAATGAAACTATTAACAGATTTAACTCGCATATTTTTATTTTATTTTATTAGCTGACGTTTCGGATTCTTTACAGTTTTCATAATCGTAGCACGACTGAGCTGACTATAGTCTAACGCTAAAGTGTAACGCTTTCCGAAACGTCAGCAAATAAAATAAAAATACGCGAGTTAAATCCGTTAATAGTTGTTTCATTCTAAAATAGTATATTTTTAAATAGTGTGTATTAATTGTGGGTAGATGTTGTGTGGTAGGTAATTAGTGGATGATAGTTTGCATAGCTGTAATAATCACTTTAGCATTAGACTATTGTCAGCTCAGTCGTGCTACGATTATGGAATCTGTAAAGGCTCCTAAACGTCAGCCAATAAAAATAAAATACGCGAGTTAAATCTGTTAAAGTTGTTTTATTCCTAGGTATGTAACATTTTAAGTTATAACAGTCAGAAACGTAAGGTACAATAATAATAACACTTAGGTATTTATAAAACAAGCCATTTGTTTAAAAAATCATAAGATTTTTGACTCACGGAAGAATTGCCGTCAAACACGTATTAATACGTTTTAATATTTGGTGATTATAATAAAATAGTGGACAAAAAGAACAACTTAAGTACTTAATAAGACTTATTAAGTACTTAATATACCTATAACACTTATATAGTACTTACTTACTTACTTAATTTCTGATGATTTATCGAGCACAAAACGCCATGAGACATCTGTAAAGGATTTAACTTACAGCGTTAAATTATCGTCAGTTCAGTAGGCTACGCATATAGTAACTGCAAAATTTCGAAAGCCAGTAACTAACTATTTTCACCTTACTTTAATATACTATGAAACGATGCTATAAAACTCTACAATGTTATTTTTAATTGAAGGTTATGTTACCTTCCCTCAGCATGAATATCTTTTCAAAGTGACATCAGTAGTAGGTACCTATCTAACGGTGAAACGATGATTTTTCCGTTTTTTTTACGCCATGTTTTAAGTCACTAAAAGAATCTTAAAAGCTTTTACACGGCGAAGCTTGCCGTTACGGAAAATGAAAAGGGTCTCTTTGTGTTTACGATACGTTTTCATACTGTTTCTAATAATTTCTGATGCCTTCGCGGTTATTACACATTGGAGTGAAACAACTATTAACATAACTCGCGTATTTTTTTTATAGGTATGATTGCGTTTTGAAAAGTTTACAATATGTCGTCGATCGTGGTCGGCGGAAAAAAATTCCAAACGTTAGCAAAGACAATAAAAATGCACGTTAAATCCGTTAAAAGTGTTTTATTCCAACCTACTGTACCTACCTAACTTCTTTAATTAAACAACCATAACGGATTTGAGAATATGGCTATTTTATTTACTATTCTTTATTTTGAAAACTTTACAATTCTAACAGTAAACATGGCGTTTTAAAAACTTCAGCAAATATAATGAAATATGCGAATTAAATCTGTTATAGTTGTTTCATTACCTGAAACCGCCATTTTATCACAATTCAGAGACGCACAACAACAAAAATGTGGAATCCTTTAAAAATACGATCCTTGAATGAAACGACTATAAACGGATTTTACTTGCGTAATGTAATTGTTATTTATTAAGTTTCGGAAACTTTACAGTTTCCATTATCGTAGCACGACTGAGCTGACGATAGTCTAACACTAAAGTCACGATTTTGTTGAATTTGCCATTCTACTCAGTGCTCTAATAATTTATGAAAACGCAACCGTATCGTGGAGTTTAAAATGACGCTAAGAAAATCCATAATGCTTCCCTAAAAATAGAGTGCTGTTCCAGTCTGAAGAATAATTTTACTTTTTTATTTATCTGCCAACATTACGACAGAAACTTCCAAATGCAATGTTTGACTTTCTCTACCAACTTTACGGCAAAAAATGAGTCTCTATCTGACATTGACTGTCTCTAATGAAAATGTATTAAATGACCACAGACATATTTAATAGGTACATTTGATACATTTTCCGAGGTTTTTTGAAAAAGCCTCCAATTATTTATTATCAATAAATAAGTGAGGTCATATAAAATGGTCCTTTTTATATTCAAATAACTTGACTTTTATATATACCTAACTGAAACCTTCAAGAGATTAGTTAAGAAAAAGTCAAGGCATTTATTCGTTTAATTTTGTGGAAAACGTGCCGATTAACACTAGGCTCCAATATTTAAAAACAGGACCAATAAGTAAAAAAACTTAAGTAATATTTATGTCCTGGTACAGGTACAAATACTGTTGATACTTGATACTTCATAATATTTGTAACAAATATCGATTAGGTATCTATTATTAACTACCCTCGAAGATGGAGATTTTTGAGGGTAGGTAATAAGAGTTGTTTTGGCAAGTATGAATTTGTAAATGTATGAATGTATTACAAATATTAAAATCGCTGTGATAAAAAATGAAGCTACCTAAGAATTATGAAGATTTTAACCTCTAGGTAACCTGTAGGTTATATATTAATACCTACATTGAAATATATATAGAGAGTGATGTTTTAGATAAAAATACGCAATAGGTATATATTTATCGTAGTGGTGAGATCCCTAGTTATTTATTTATTTATAGTTAGATATCGCCTTTGTGTAGAAAAGTCTCTACGAATACACGACCTGTAAAATTTTCGAAACGTCACCATAACATTTTCGAGTTAGATCCGTTATAATTGCTTAATCCCAATATACAACACGTAGGTACTTATTATTAAGTACGATAGTTCTGTATCTTCACTTTCCATCTCAATTTTGCAAAAGCACTCACAAGTCATCGAACTAACATTTGAACGCAACAAATCGTTCGAAAGTGCTCGAGCGCGCTCGAATCAGCCTGAGTGTGCTCGAGTGTGCTCGACTGTGCTCGACTGTGCCCGACTGGGCCTGACTGTTCCATTGTGATCCACCCTCAGAATTTCCATTGTTTTACTCTATTCGTTACTTGCATTGTTTTGAAGGATTTTTCATTTTTTAATGGAAAATCGGAGTTGTTTATGTCTGTCTGAAATTAAAAGGGTTGCAGTTGTTGGTAGAAAATTTATAGTTTAGCGACATTTTTGTACACATTAAAAATACCTACTAACTTCAGTCTGTGAATCCGTCTGTGCGTAGCTACTTCGGACCCGAAGATGTATTAAGTAATTCTAACTGTAGATAGGTAATGAGTCACTCTGTATCCTGCCTTTCTTCACTTAAACTATTTGTACACCAAATTTCATCTAAATCAGTTCAGCGATTATTGATCACCAAAGGGAAAGGGGTTTCCCTCCCTTAGGAGATGATTTTCAAGATAAAAACTATCCTGTAAGGACATAAAATTTCATCCAAATCGGTCAAATCATTTAAACGCGAAAATATGACAGATAGACACGCTTTCGCGTTTGTAATAATATGTATAATACAGGTATGCAAAGCCGGGGCGGGCAGCTAGTATATCATTAAAAAGGTACATAAAAGACACATGTCTTGCCTATCATTACAATTTCTATCGACAGATGTAGTTACTTTGTAGTGTAATTGTCGATCTGCAATAATTAAGTGAGTTACGTGCGCGCAGTCGAATGAAAAACCAATTAATTAAATACTTCTCGTGATGTAGTTTTACGGAAGAATGTTAATGTCAAGCGAAATACTTAGTTGTAAACTTATTGACAATTACGGAACGGGTTTTCTTTTAACCTTTACGGGGACGTTTATTAACTAGATCTACTAAGAATAAATATTTCGTTTCAAACGAAACTCTCTCGTTACTTTGTTTTGAACGTAAAAAAAATGTCAAATGATATGTACCTTATTTTATGTAGGTAATTAAAGACTAATTAAAAACAATGTTCAATGAAAGTTTTATTACTAATGCTATGAAAATTAACTAAAGTTTAAAGCATTATTTTATCTAGGTAATTGGTAAGTTAGCAGTAGGTATTATAATTAATTTACTGATGTAGTTAAATTTAGGTGAGCACTTATGTTTGTCTATACTAATATTATAAACAGGAAAGGTTTGTTTGTTTGGATTGAATAGGCTCCAAATCGGCTGGACCGATTTGCAAAAATCTTTCACTGTTGGGAAGCTGGGTAAGGCCGCCAAAAATGCAATATTTCAAAAAAAAAGTTGTCCTAGACTTTACGACCTCATAAAAAATTCAATATTAAAGTTATCGTAATAAATCTTTTTTTACTGTATTCTTGAACTCAAAGTAGGTCGAAAATGTGCTAACAAAATAAATCTAAAAAGTACTACAAAAAAAATAAAAATTGTTTTCTAAAATATTAGCTCAAAAATGGCGTTTGTCCCAAGGGTACCCTGACCACTTCAAGTGGAGATGTACGCTTTTCTTATGCATATTTCGTTTAGCTCTCACTTCATATCAAAAGTATGATAGATTAACGATTATAATTATTATGTTAAATAATATTTATACTATTTTAAATAGGATCTGTAGACCATTATATTTTTTGAACTAAAATCGAGATATTCTACGTTACTCATCCTTCGTTACCAATATCAGACTTTAGACAACTCAGATTTAAAATTAAGTCAGAGAATTGAAAAATACTCACTCGAAAATTTAAACGAAAGCAAAAAGAAAAACGAAAGAAGCTATTTTGTCGCATTTATAGTCAAAAAGGTACCGGTAATAGGTTTTTCGTTACGTCAGTTTTTGGGAAATTTGAAAGGTAAAAAGGTAATATTTAATTAATTACAATTTAAAAAAATATGCGGGCAATACTTAAGTACACATTGATGTAGAGTTTTCTAGTTAATTTACTATAGTTTTTGAATTATAAATTATTAAAGTGTGCTCCGCGTTACCTTCGCGTTGCCTCTACGTTACTCTTAACCGATAGGTATAATAGAGGTGACCTAAAGGTTTGTTCACATTGTTATAATTAACCTCCCAAAAACAAAAAAGAGGATTATGGTTTTAATACTTTGCTTAAAATAATTACCAGGGATTGAAGATGGAATCGGAAGATTAGCATGCGCTGATGGAAAATAGTCTAAAATCAGGAAAGACAACTGAATCTGGGTCAAAAAACATGAAGTGAACGACAAAATATTTTTTTATAAAAATGATTTATAAATAAAAACCTACAAAAAGAATTAATGTCAACAGTAGTCACAGTAATATTTTAGGTTCAGTAACTATTTCGAAATAACTTTATATAAAGTGAAGTACTCTAAAACAGTATTTTTATTATACTATTATGGATTCGACCGTGTTACCTCTATATTACTTATTGCCCATTTCCGCGGCCTTACCCAGTGACGAAATAAAAAAAAATAAGATTACAAAAATACGAGTTTTTTTGTTTATTATGAACTCAACCTTACAATATTTATACGTTACTTCTGCGTTAAAGTAACGAATAAACTCTACGTTACCTCTATGTTACTTATTGCCCATTTCCGCGGCCTTACCCAGCTACCCTATTCCCGAGTGAGATATAAAATAGATAGGCTATAAAAAAGGTATCCGTGCGAAGCCGGGGCGGACAGCTAGTATTGTTATAAGCTACAGTCTGTGGCAGGTACAGCTCTCAGAGTTATAAGCACGAGCATTTCTACTAGAGTCTTGTATATCTTAATGTAGGTATGTTGTCTCATAACTTTGCTTAGTTTGGAACTAGATTTCTAGTCGGAGACGACCGCACAGCGACGGTCGGTAAACAATAGGTACTCTTTGGACTAGATTAATTAGTGTGAATTGTCCAAATATACCTAAGTATTTATTTATTTTCTCGACGTAAATAAGTCGACAAAATATCATTTATCTATTTGAGGTTCAACAGAATAATTCTATACCTAAACGTAGGTTTAAACAACAAATAGCTTGTATTTACCTATCTAGGTACAATACAATGGAAATAATAATATATTAACTGAAAAATTCGCTAAGTCTAATTTCTGATGCCTTCGCGGTTATTACCTACACATTGGAAATATTGGAATGAAACAGCTATTAACGGATTATATTTATTTCGTCATTGAAGGTATGAAGGAAAATTAAGGTGAAAAGTAATCAGTAGAGCCTTATAATACCTAGAGCTTAACTAAGTACTTACTAACTAAATTTATTTAAATTTAAACGCAGGTCTAGGTTACCTGCGTATAAGCAGTAAAGCAATATTCCATTACAATCATTTATTTAAAAACATACGAACGATATAAATATCAAAATAACAATAATCACAGCACGATCATAATTATGATCGAACCCAAAAAACTAGTCAAATTCGAGTTATTTTTTATAAAGATGACAACACAGACGGACCGAAATATCAGAAATTATATAGTTTCTGCTCAACTCGACTATAATTTGGAACTAAGGTTGGACTTTTTGTTTGTTTGTCCCGTAATTGCAATGGCGGGGACCTATCCGGTTTTTTTTTTATTTCGATGCCGTAATCTGTCACGGTAAATGTTCTATGGCAAATATTTTAAAAAAAGACTATTTCTGATGCTTTCGTGGTTATTACACGTTGGAATGATCAACTATAAATTTATTCAGCTACAAATATGAGAACTGTAAAGTTATATAATCGTCAGCAAATAAAATAAAACACGCGCGTTAAATTCCTTATAGTTGTTTCATTCCAAAAGGCAGATAGATTAGATACCTAATAGGTTCTTTATAATTACACATTGGATTAAAACAAAGTTGTAATTTTATTCTAATGTTTCAAGAACTTTATAGTTTAATTTCCAACAAGATAGACGATAGTTTAACACCTACCTTTACAAAAGAATACGTCTTATATTTTTAAGTGCTATCCCTACAAACAAAATCAGTCTTTTACAGCGTTCTCTTATTTTTCACTAGCTTTTGCCCACGACTCCGTCCGTTATTACGACAAGTAAACGTAGCCTATGTCCTTTCTCAGGCTCTAGTCTATCTGTGTACCAAATTTCATTTAAATCGGTTCATTCGTTTTAGCGTGAATGCGAGACAGATACCTAGACAGAGTTACTTTCGCATTTATAATATTAGTTATGATTTAAAAGAAACTTGCACAAGGTTTTGAGCGCAGTTTACTTATTTATTATATTATTATTATACAAATCACAAACAGAAAATACAATATTCTTATTCTAATAAACATGTAGGCATAAAATAAAAATTAGAATGACATGCTACTACCGTTTAAAATACTCCAATTAATTAGGGTACCTAAGTAGAGCTCATTACGTATTCCAGTACTAGGTCACAGATAATGCCTGGTAAAACCTAGGTTTCATAAAAAGGCCGCTCGGTCGAACCGTTTGCAATATTCAAATGGAACGACAAGCGGACTGGTCTCCATTGTACAGTTTATACTGCGCCATTTTTATTACTAATTTGTACAACTGGCACTATTTTTTATTTTACTTACAAACAAGGGCGTGCATTCCATATAGGCACAATGGTGTAAATGTATGGAGTGCCTACCCTGACGTAGTACATGCGCGACCCTCACTGCACGCGCCTGCAGTGATACAAATAATCTATACTTCTATACTAATATTATAAAGAGAAAAGGTTTGTTTGTTTGTTTGGATTGAATACGCTCCATAACGGCTGGACCGATTTGAAAAATTCTTTCACTGTTGGAAAGCTACACTATTCCCGAGTGACATAGGCTATAAAAAAAGATGATCCGTGCGAAGCCGGGGCAGACAGCTATTAATAAATAAAGGAACCGTACGGTTCTACATCAAACTATGATTAAAATTATTTAGTTTATGCATAGGTAAGTATTACCTACTCGTTTTTTTAATAACACCTGCTTTCGCAGTACCTTAGTATTCTCAGTAACTTCTCGTGAACATTTATGAAACTACAAAAGTCATAATAATTTCTGATGCCTTCGCGGTTATTACACATTGGAATGAAACAACTATTAACGGATTTAACTCGCGTTTTTTTAATTTTATTTTATTTGTTGACTTTTCGGATTTTTTACAGTTTCCATAATCGTAGCACGACTGAGCTGACAATAGTCTAACGCCGAAGTAAAAATAAAATAAAAATACGCGAGTTAAATCCGTTAATAGTTGTTTCATTCCAATGTACAAAAGTCATATAAAGTTTAATATTCCATAATTACTTGAACAATGAAAACGCGTGCACACATTACTTAGAAGCTTAAAGCTCAAGCCGCGGTTTACTTGTAAATAAAAAAAACGCAAAGCTCGTAGATTGCAATCTATTATAATGTCACTTTTTATTGGGGTTTTGTACCAAGTACTCACAAAAGTTGTAAATACTTTTATTAATCCATGGTACTTATTGGAATGTACCAAAGGATTAAACTCGCGTTTTTATAGTTTACTAGCTTCTGCCCGCGACTTCGTCCGCGTGGAGCTCCTCCTTTTTTGCAGTCTGTTAAAAAGTAGCCTATGTTCTTTCTCAGGCTCCAGACTTTCTTTGTACCAAATTTCATTTAAATCGGTCCAGTAGTTTTAGCGTGAAAGCGTAACAGACAGACAGATAGACAGACAGACAGACAGAGTTACTTTCGCATTTATAATATTAGTTAGGATATTAGTTAGGATAGTCTTATGCTAAAGTGATTAATAACTTTAGCATAGTCAGCTAAGTCGTGCTACGATTATAGAATCTGCAAAGGCTCCGAAACGTCAGCCAATAAAATAAAATACGCGAGTTAAATCCGTTAAAGTTGTTTCATTCCAAATAATTCCAACGTATAATAATCGCGGAAGCATCAGAAATTTTCATGGCACTTATTTCTTTTTTCGTCTGTGATCTTTTGTTATCTATTTAAAATTGTTTTTCTGTCCTCCGGCCGGAAAGCGCCAACTTTGTGGCCGCTGCGCTAAATGAAATTGCCGCTTTCTGGCTTCGTCATACAGAAAAATAGTATACGGACCTCGGCCAGTAAAATAAAAAAGCCTCAGATCACATTTTTGTCAACCTCTGCTTCGCCTCGGACGACAATTACATGTGGTCTGAGACATTTTTTATTTTACTGACCTTAGTGCGTAATGTACTATTACCTAATAGAAAGGTGCTATCAAAGTTTATACTTGTAATAATGATAGATGATGTAATGATAATGAAAGATAGATTTTGTATTTTTTTTTCCTTAGACACTTTGGCCCTCTGTGGCCCGGGGGCCCCTTATAATTGATACGGCAAATACGGCGGTAGCTACGCCCCTGATCTAACAGAATCAATAAGTAAACAAAACTTAAGTTAAATTATCTCCTGCTGTTGGTACAAATACTGTTTTAATTGCAAGTATTAAGTAGGTACCTATGTACTTAATAATATTGTTTACAACCTTTGAGTATAGGTAGATATAGTTAGAGACAATGACGACGTCTCAAACGCTCGAAGATCCGTTCGTCACTAAAATGGCTTATTGTGATAGTATCAAAGTCTAGTAAAGGAATACTGCATTATTGGCAGCACTGCAAAGAAAAACGAGTGAAAACACGGGACCGTTACCAGTCGTTATTCTGTCACTCTGATGTCGTAAAACTTTATCAGATTTTGTAATATATTTAATTGGATTTTGTTTCATGAAAACTAGCCGGTATGCAGTGTTTTACCTTAAAATATAATTATGGTTTTGGTCACAAAGTTAGTTTTCTTTATTTTACCTACTTACCTATAGGTAAGTAGGTACTTGTTTACCTTAGATGTAGGTATTTAGATAAAAACTAAGGCTACCCTTAGTTTTCAAATTTCCATTTAAGTTGGTAATTTAGGTTGCTGAATACCTATATTCTATTATCGTCAAATTAATTAAACCTGCAAAAAATAACATAGCTTATAAATTAAATTTAAATATGAAATTGTATAATTTCATCAATAACCACAAAGAAGCGACGTTTATAAATACTTGTTTTAAAAACTTTAATATTTACTTACCTCCCTTATTTTAATATAATGAGCCTTGTTAAGAGTAAAAACACGTAACTGTATCGTAGATAATGCTTACTAAATGAAGCTATAACAGTATATTTTTAGCCTATTTATCATATCCCTGCATTATTAACATTAAGTTTTAAAGCCCCTTAAAACAAAACGATTGTAACGGTAACCAGAAAATAACTAGCTACAAACAATTTCAACAATAATTAGTAACTAATTATTCCACTTACTAACTGTCAATTTAGTTACTAATAAAATTTAATAAGTAATATTTAACCAGTTAAACTGACCTATTAGAGTGTTTAAGTCGCTAAAGAGAAACGGGTCTTACTGAATTGGTGTCAAAAGTACATAGTAAATTATTAGTCATTGTAGAAGGGCCCGCGCCACGCGCGTCCAATCATGGTATCGCAAGAGAATTCTAAATTTGAATGGCCCAATTAGATTTGTAATTGTTAGAGACGAATACTGTTTTATAATGGTCACATAATTAGGGCTATTTAGGAAATGTATTGAACTGGAAATAATATGGTAAGTGGACGTTTTGTTTGTTTATGTTCAGAATGTTTTAACTAGTCTATTCTTTCTTTGTGTTGTGACTTTGTGTAGGTTTTTCAATTAACTTGATAGCTTGTGTGGCTTATGCGGTAGTTTGTCTTAGGTCACAATGACATCATAAGCTGTGAAAGTGAAGAATTTATAATACACACCTAGGTAGGTACCTATTTAGGTAACATCGTAAATAAAAAAAATCGTACAGTTTAAGTTTGTACTTAAAAAAAAATTAAATGAATATTATTTTTTTTAAAGCAAGTATTATAATAATATGTCTCTGCCAATGATGATGTAGTGATGACGTCACAACAATAGCCTCTCCCACGGGATGCAATGATTTGTGTAAGCACATTAAACGCTACTCAATACGGGAAGTTGAAATATTTTAGATGAGGCATTTTATTTTTTTGTATAATTGTAGAACTCACATTTAAATAATATATATATTTAATGTGGAAAAATATTATGTGAGTACTTGCCTACTTTAAGTAGGTCAGTAGTTCTTATAATTTATTTATTTGTTAGTCGCTAACTTCTCCTATAATATGATTATAGGTATTTAAAATAATGAAATTAAAGCTTCCTAATTGAAGATAAATAATTGGTTTACCACCATCCTTACCATCCTTATTCTTACTCTGTCTGTCTGTTTTTTACGCTTTCACGCTAAAACTACTTGACCGATTTAAATGAAATTTGGTACAAAGAATGTCTGGAGCCTGAGAAAGAACATAGGCTACTATTTGACCGACTGCAAAAAATTAGGAATTCCACGCGGACGAAGTTGCGGGCAGAAGCTAGTTATCTATAAAAATGGCAATAAAAATCACGCTTGTTGTATGGGTAGTATGGACCTTAAATATTTATTTTATTCTATATCGGCAACAGAAATACATCATTTGTGAAAATTTTAACTGGCTAATTATCACGGGTTATGAGATACAGCCTGGTGACAGATGAACAAACGGACAGCGAAGTCTCAATAAAAGGTTCCCGTTTTACACTTACTATGAAACCCTAAAAAGTCCATGCCGTATCTATCCAATAAGTACATTTAAAAAAATATTATGTCAATGTGACAATAAAGTCCAGATTACACAATTGTGACACCCCGGGACAATATTGTGATCCGACGGTGCATTGTGCACCACCCCTTATTCTTTACGCTAATTACGTATCTATTATAAAAGAAATCTATTATAATGAACTCGATGTGCCCCGCGGTTTTGTCCGGAATTCGTGTCGGAAGCAAATAAGCTGAAGATCGTGAAATAAACTTTTAACATTACCTATAGGTATTAATTATTGGTTTGTGTTTATATTAAAAAAAGGTTTTTGTAAGAGTAGGTAAACGTGGATAAAAATAATGAATGTAAGCAAGATATTAAATAAAATTAGTATTGAGACCGTACATCTTATTATTCTTAATCACTTACATACCAACAAACTACCTATTAACAGATAGACATTTTTTTGTTATTATAATAATATAATAAATATATATTCTTATAGCGCTTGAGTCAGTAGAACAAAGTGTCATAAAAAAGTAATTAAAAAACCTACCTAATACAAGGAAAATAAAATATAATATAGGTACCTTCAGTCATGGTCATAATTATAGGTATATCGCAGTTAAAAAAAATACGTGCCTTATTTAAAAACAATAGTTTTATTTCATTGTGTGTGTAGAGGTGACGATAGTCTAACTCAACTATCGACTATAAGGTAGCTACCTTACTATCGTCAGCTCAGTCGTCTACAAATATAGGAATTATAAAGTTATCAAAACGTTAATAAAAAATAAACTCACTTTATCCCACTGGGGCCTCGTTTATTTTTTCGAATTTCATTACAGTGTTAAACATTAAACTCTTACTTTAGCGTTAATAAATATCTCTCATTTGTCTACGTTACAGTAATTCTTAAAATATTGAAATGAAACAACTATTAAAAGATTTAACTCACATGAGTTTTTAGAATTTTTATTTTTATTTCCATAATCGTATCACGACTGTCACATATTAAATCTCTAAACGTCTAACGCTAAAGTGATATACAGTTATGCAAACTACCTTAAGTAGGTATATCTAAATTACAATTTTTTGAAATACAACCCTATTCTAAAATATGAAATATTAATGTTACATTCTACGCAAAATTTAACTGTTTTACACTACAAATAATCAGAAATTTTAATCCTTAAAATAGTTAAAACATTGTGCATTGTACAAAGGTCACGTGCCCCCTGTGCCCTGATAGTATTATTCCAGGCGGCTGGATGGGAATCGGGGTGTTGACACAGTGGCTGTTATCCTATTCACTGACTTGCTAATATGGGAATAAGCATTTTTATGTGGTCACTTGGCGACTGGCTGCTAGCTGGACGACCTTCGCTAGGTATGTTTTCTTTTCTTGGTCTATCTATACTAATATTATAAAGAGGAAAAGTTTGTTTATTTGGATTGAATAGGCTCCAAAAGGACAAGTTCGATTTGAAAAATTCTTTCACTGTTGGGAAGCTACACTGTTCCCGAGTAACATAGGCTATAAAAAAAAGATTATCCGTGCGAAACCGGAGCGGACAGCTAGTCTGTACTATCAACTGTGCTGGCGATGTTACACCTTTAAGGCAATAATCGCTTTAACGACCCTGGTACCTGGCGGCTGTGTGTGAGGCAACAAGTGCAAGCAATTTTTTTCTAAAATGGCGTACCCCGAAAGCATGCGATAGTACATAAATTGGAATGAAACAATTACGCATAACGGATTGGAATAAAACGACTATGAGCGTATTTTACTCGCGTATTTTATTTTATTGGCTGACGTTTGGGAACCTTTACAGTTTCCATAATCGTAGCACAACTGAGCTGACAATAGTCTAACGCTAAAGTTTCAATTATTATTATTATTCATTTATAACGGATTTAACTCGCGTATTTTGCGAAATTTTAGATAATGATGTACGTACGTAATGTAAAAATCACATTAGCTTTTATTGTAACTGTAAAGTTTTCGAAACGTCAATAAATAAAATAAAATACACGAGTAAATCCGTTATTGTTTCACTCCAATCTAAACCTATCTACAGTGTACTTCTACCACAAAGCAAAAATATATACACGTAATATATATATTATTTACTTTCCACCCCCGTGGGGGTATCCCCCCCTCCTACGTCACGCCACGTGACGTCACGCTTCAGCGCCCCTTTTGACCTGCTGATTACAGGACATTGTGCCCTTTGGAGGGTTGGTTTTTGATGTCGAATTCCTTTTTAGAGTATTCTCCCGCATTTAAAATTTCGTCCCGCAAAATTGGGTATGAAAAGTGTTAAATTTTGGTACATTTGTAGTACCTACGAGATTTTATTGAAGAATTTCACTCGTTACCTAAGTCATTTTGAATGTGCAGACAGTATTACGTTGCCATGACTACGTAAAATTAAAGATTTCTATACCTACTAATATAATAAAGAGGAATGTATCGTATGTTTGTTTATTGGATCGAATAGGCTCCAAAACGACTAGACCGATTTGAAAAATTCTTTTACTGTTGGGTAGCTACACTATTCCTGACTGTCAGCTAGTAAATAATAAATCCATATACTCTAATCATGTTTTATGACAAAGTTTCCAGTAATATAAGCTTTTCACTTTTGAAAAACATATTATTATGAAATTATCAATACTTACATAGGTATACAGCTACTATTCACGTTTTGAAAAAGTGATCTTCACATACTAATACTTAGGTATCTACCTAATATACAAATTAGGTTATCACATTCCTTTGAGAGGCAAGTTCGACGAAATTAGAATTGAAATTCATGATCTCTGTAATAATAATAATAAGCTAGCTGAAGTTTCTATCGTCACAATATACCTACGATCCTAAGTTAGTTAATGGTAAATTATATACAAATACTTAAAGCCAATTAAAATACCACGTACAAAAATAGGGTTTACAATTTCAATGAAAATTCTTGTTTAAATACAACCAAATTACATCGGGAACATAAACGACATTTCACAATATATCACCAACTTGACATATTCCAACGTCGTCAAATAACATAAATACAGACGTACACAATCATAACAATTCATTGATTGATCGCAAAACTTGCAAGCCTACGAAAAACTGCATAAACTGGGCGCAGAGCAAAAAGCGGCGGTCCGTCTGGTGCGAGCGAGACGGCAACACGTTAGAGAGAGAGGCTGGAGAAAAACCTGCGCATGGGCAGCTATGCGAGCTTCGCTGAGGCGTGCGGCAAAGATTATTTTTTGGAGATAGAACAGTTTTCTTTTACTGAAAAGAAATAAAAACTATTTTTTATGTTATATTATGTGCTTTTGTTAACTGATCGAATTTAACTCGCATACAAGAATTATATGGATTTTATATCTTCTACTACGACAATTAATACTTCAGCATAGAATATGAGTGAAGTCCAATACAGTTTGCGTCAATAGGTATATTTTTGTTGTTAATAATAATTTTTATTAAAAAAAAAAACATTTCACGGTAGGTACCTATTTTGGGCCAGTATTCTCTCTATAATTTTGATAGTGTTTTAATTTTATAATCTGGATTTTCATGAAGCTTTTATTAATTATTTTGATATGTACTCGTAGGTACAGTGTCCTCTATTATTTCTCACATTATTGTCGAGAGTTATTTTAATTACAAAATAACTCACACACATGCATATATACACAGCTATGTAGGTACAATTCTAAAATTCAAAGTCGCTTCTGCATACTCTTTGATCCTTGTCTTCAAAGTGCTTGCCGCTTCCAGTTTATTTTAAAGAGCTGTAAAAACAGCGTAGACGCAAGCACTAGAATGTAGGTAAGGGCCTAGATTTAATTAAAAGCGCTTTTTATGTTGGCCAGCCTGCCATCTATATCCGGCTAAGATTAGATCGGTTTCCGGTTATTTTCTTTGGTTCGTTGTTTATAACCATACTAAAATAGTGTCAATTCTTGAAGGTATAAATGTTTGTTTTGCTATCGATAACAATAACAAATAGCCTGAGAGCTGGGTTCAATTTTTGGGTAAGTATTTGAGGCATGCTGAAAACCTGTCGATGTAGCTCTCCTTACCTCAACACATAGGCAACTACAAATCTATACTAATATTATAAAGAGGAAAGGTTTGTTTGTTTGGATTGAAGGCTCCAAAACGACTGGATCGATTTGAAAAATTATTTCACTGTTGGGAAGCTACACTATTCCCGAGTGACATAGGCTATAAAAAAAGGGATCCGTGCGAAGCCGGGGCGGACAGCTAGTATAATATATAACTATAAATATAAAACCTGACTGGTGAGTAGCGAAGCTAAATCAAACCTAATTATTATTTTTTCAATACTCAACTAAAACGTCTGACTTTTTTGTACCTATTATTTAAATATTAAACTACAACATATCGCAATTGCACATTGCCTCCAATTTGTATATGTTTTAAATTTAAGGGGGGCTAGACAAGTGCCCAACGTTCAACGTTAACGTTAAAAGTTAGCACCAAAATGTATGGGATTTGACGTTTGTGACGTACGTGACAGTCGTTCGCGGATGTCAAATCCCATATATTTTGGTCCTAACGTTTAACGTTAACGTTGAACGTTGGGCACTTGTCTAGGGCCCAAGGTGTAAATCCCTTATTTTCTCGGTACTTACCAGCTAGATTAGCAGTTTTTTGTTAGGGCATAGTAGGAGAGCTTTATGACAAGTTTTAAATTCGATTCAAATACCTGCCCAAAAAATGGCCAACTCTCGGAATATAAAGTTAATGCGGAAATAGCTTTGGATCCGTTGTTTACTTAGGTAGTTATATTAAATTTAATGTAGGTACAAATTTCTTCATTCCGTTTAAATACCGATTTACAAATATCAAATCTGCAACCCTTAATTGTGTCCACGGGCTGTTGAGGTGAAAATGTATCTTTTTAAGCATTGAGCATTACTTAATGTTACACTTTGTAGGGACAATATGCGTTAAGGTTAATAAAAAAGTATTTGTAAAATTGGCCAAACGAAATTCGGAAATTTGATTGTTAAAAAAGATTGCGTACAATTTAGAGAACGGACGAAAAATAGGTAGGTAGGTAAACACAAACACATTAACTGAACTAGATCAACAGATTGGATAATTATTTAAGGCTATCTTTGTTTAGGTAAAAGTACCTAAGTAAATTATTGCAAAAGAAACTTTCAAGTAGGTACCACCAACCAAATTTCGGACAATCTATAGAAACAATGTCGGGCAAACGTCGGCCAATCTTTACAAACATGTCGGCCAAGAATCAGCCAATCTTTACAAACATGTCGGCCAAGTATTGACCAATCTTTACAAACATTTCGGCCAAGTAGGTATCGACCAGTCTTTACAACAAATAATGGTGGTCAAATTTCGGCCAATCTATACGAACATGTCGGCCAATGTATACAAATAATGCCGGCGAAATTTCTAGAATAGGTCAAATAATACGTCTAAATAAGCGCATTCCCCGAATCACTAAACAAGGCAATCCGCGCGGCGGCCAATTACGGATATAATAGGCCAATTTCTTCTATATTATGTCTCAATTCACTTAATACTATTTAATAATTCACTCGCGTATTTGTTTGTAAAAACTTGACTTGTTAATTAAATAATATACATAATTACCTACTTTATATTTTGTAAAGCTTGCTATGACAACGTTATATTAAATAACGGATTTAGGTAACTGGTGTCTTTTACTTTATTTGTTGACGTTTCGGAAACTTTACAGTTCCCATATTCGTAGCTGACTGACGATGGTCTTGAGTATAAGACTATCGTCAGCTATGCTTCTCTCGAATGTGTAATAACCGCGAAAGCATTAAATTTGACTAAGTAGATAGAGTTACTTTGAACTAATCCGGACTTACACAAATAACTAATTAGTTTCACGAAGACCTAGTCGAAATTTGGATATTGTTACTAATTTTCAGTCGTTCTACAATTATGGAGACTGTAAAGGTTCCGAAACGTCAGCCAATAAAAAAAAATACACGAGTTAAATCCGTTGTTGTTTCATTCCAATTTTTAATTGCTTTTATTAAATACTTAGGTACATTGGCTCAGGAACTCGAGTCACCATTATCTCGGAATAGTAGGTACCTATCTATAGAAATATTATATTACTAGCTTTTGCCCGCGACTTCGTCCGCGTAATTTTTAACCCCGTTATGGGGTGAACTTCATTAGAA
The DNA here is from genome assembly GCA_038024825.1 of Polylopha cassiicola. Taxonomy (NCBI): domain Eukaryota; kingdom Metazoa; phylum Arthropoda; class Insecta; order Lepidoptera; family Tortricidae; genus Polylopha; species Polylopha cassiicola. The sequence continues at coordinate 3,322,620 of CP149044.1, read as the reverse complement.
TACGGATCTATATCTGAATCTCTAACGTTTTTTAACCTATTATTGATTTCCCTAACGTTTTATGTCATAATGATTATTAACTAACACTCTTATGACCTATCTTTTGTTTTCCTAACATCATATGGATGTTTATTTTTCCACATAATGTTTTATTTTCTTAACGTATTTCCCACTTATCTACCATATTAATTATTCATCCTAATTCTATTCGGTTTTGGCGCCTCGCCGGCCGCTGCCACGGCAAGCTCGCTTCGCTCGCTCGGCTTTCGCGCTGTAGGGTCGCAGTTGAATTAATAAGTATACTGACAAAACCTGGTTTGTTAACGTTATGTCGTAAATATACTTTCATTAAAAGTACCGATTCTGACGCTTCGCCGGCCGCTGCCGCGGCATGCTCGCTTCGCTCGCTTGGATCGCGTGCTGGACGATCAGGATTCTACCTAACACTCCTCCTCGCTTCGCTCGTCGTTGTACCTAAAGGAGACCTTCGTTTGCCGCTGCCGCGGCACGCTCGCAAGCACCTTCGCTCGCTCGGCTTGTGCATTGTTGGGTCGCAGTTCAATTAATTAGTATATTATTAGTATACTGACAAAACCTGGTTTGTTAATGTTATGTCGTAAATATACTTTTATTAAAAGTACCGGATCTGACGCTTCGCCGGCCGCTGCCTAACACTTCCCTTATATTCGTAATAAATGGAGTTAACAATAGTTTAACATGTACAATATGCAAACTAAGTACATAAGTACTTACCTATCTTACTTTCGAAATTGCATAATTTGTACAGCTACCACTGAGTTCAACATTTTTTTTTTAATCGGACAAAGTTTTTAAAGAAATCATACACGTGAGGTTTAGCTGGCTATTTATTTAAGGATTGATTACCACACTTATTACAAAGATCTAACAAAACAACAAAACAATTTTACAATTCAATTCAATCCTACAAAATAAAACCTTATACCGATTACATACAATATAAGTGGTGTTACGAAATAAAACATTTCCCAGTTTGCCTCATTGCCTGTAATGAGATACTCTCGCAAAGCATACTCCTTGTAAGCTCACTCGGTCTTGAGGATATGTTCAGGGTCATTTTCTCAGTCAGGAGCTCGCGCGAGCTTGCTTTACCTCCGTCTCGTCCCATTCCGTCACCTCTGTTATCACGGCTTTTTTATATATGTCAGCTTTGGTCGCGAAGAACACTTCTATTTCTCTGCGTAACGACACCAGTTTCCCCTCGCAAGTTAAACGGGGTCTGCTTACTCAGGAATATTATTAAATAGTCCTCATTACACGATCCACGGGATATTACATAATAATGCCATTTTCGTTAACACTGAAGAAATCATACACGTAACAGTTTGGGTATTTATTTAATGTCAGGAATGACATTAGCAACCGTTGCTATGCATACCTACATTATACTTTTTAAATATGTGTCAAAATCAAAAGCACTAAGTAGTATTCATATCAATTTGGAAGAAAATCTCCCTTTTAACCCCATTAGGGGGTGAATTTCAACAAAATACGAAACACGTACTCCAACAATTCTGTTAAAGAATGTTTATGTAAAATTTGAAATAGATCGGACCAAGGAATCACGTTGTTGCATACAAACTTTGCACCCCATTTTTAACCCCTTAGGGATAGAATTTCGGAATATAATATAGCCTATGTCCTTTCCCAGGCTCCAGACTTTCTTTGTACCAAATTTCATCAAAACCCGTTCAGCCGTTTAGGCGTGAAAGAGCAACAGACAGACAGACAGACAGACAGACAGAGTTACTAACGCATTTATAATATTAGTAGGGATTTAATACACTATATTAACCTACCCAATTATTTATAGTTTGCTCCGATTACGTAATCAACGAATTGACTTTAATTATTATAAGGTGATCATAAAAATAACTAGAATAATTGCAAGCATTCATTTTGAAATGTTTGCGTTACCAGCGCCATCTCTTGGCGAGTAGCTAAAGCGTTGCGTTGTTTTTGAGTGGAAAGAAAATTTCTCTCTAAATTATGTGTTTTATCCTAATATTAATTAAGTGAGTAAGTATTGATTGTATGAATAGTGATTTGGAATATAATGCCAATGTCTATATTATGTAATTAAGTAGGTAGGAATTTTACGAATTGTTGAAATAAGTAAATTAAATAAAAAAATGTACTTACCTACCTACTTAAAAAATAAAAAAAGTATAGATTTTTATGTTTATTATAAATATTTTTTACATAAAATACACTATGTGATTGCTATACCGTCGGCAAAGATATTTTTAATTTACCTACCTACTTACAGTGTTCAAGGCCTTATAATATATTTTATCCAAAAACATATAGAAATATATTTTTAAGGACTAATAAGATGTTGTTATACTTTTTCACATTTAAATACTTCAACCTAAGTGACAACTTCAATGTTATAATTTTTAGACACCTAGGTAAGTAGACAGGTAGGTACGTGATTTTTTTGGAAATCCATCTGAATCACTGTAAGTAGGTATCTTATTTTGTTTAAGAAATTACTTCAGATATTTACTTACATTGAATGTTATTCTATGAATCTGATGTTACTGAGAAATTCCGTAAAAGATGGTTTTCCGTCGGATGTTTGAAACTATACCTACAATCTTTAGATAAAGAACACTAGGTACTTACCTACATAATCAAATTTGGATTAAATATTAAATATATATTTATATATTTAATTAAAATTAATTACAAAACATAACACTACAAAAAATCTTCCCGATTTTTGGCGAACATTTTCGGTGGAGAATTTCTCGGTTCAACAAATTCCTAATCTCGGGAAAATGGAACTAAGAATTATTGATCCGTATAAGTTATTTCATTCCAATGTATAATAACCGCGAAAGCACCAGAAATTATTAAGAACTAGCTTCTGCCCGCGACTTCGTCCGCGTGGTACTCCTCCTTTTTGCAATCGGTAAAAAGTAGTCTATGTTCTTTCTCTGGCTCCAGACTTTCTTTGTACCAAATTTCATTTAAATCGGTCCAGTAGTTTTGTCGTGAAAGCGTAACAGACAGACAGACAGAGTTACTTTCGCATTTATAATATTAGTAGGGATTAGTAGGGATTATTAGTTTACTTACTTTGAGGTGAACCAAAATTGTAAGATAACCTAACTTTTAATTTATAGCTAGCTTGTTTATGTATGAAAAACTTAATACCATAAATGTACATAAATAAAGCACTTAGCTAATGGAATAGTAAATTGTTGTTAAATTATTAACTTAACGCGTGGTATCTGCCATCTACTTCTAATTCAGTAAGTTTTCTATGAAATTTGTAGAAAATATTAGTGAAAGCTTTTTGACCATTTTTTTATTCCATTAGATATTGTGTTAATTGAATAATCCAATGTTACTTTCATCGTCATATAAATAATATTTCATACTTAGTTATATAAAGATAAAGTCGATATCAAAATTAAATTTGTATTAAGTAATCGTTTACGCAAGTATAATTATACCTACACTTTTATTTTTCCTGCAATATCCCTATTTTATGATACTTTACCTTATTTCTCTATATAGGTATTCAAGATTCCTATGGGTACTCTTAATGCTTTTATAAAACCACAAACAAAAAACATAGACAATCGAAAAAGTATTCACATTTTAACAAACCATCTATATAGACCTACATCTATGGTGCGTTCGAGTAGACGCGATTTCCGACAAAAACAATAATATTAAGATTTGTAGTCGTTGGACTAAAGGGTGCGTGAGTTACAACATGGCGCCTGTAGGCCACACCTATGCGTGGAGCTATGCAAATGTACGGGGCAGGCCTGTACGTGGCGTACACTGACTGTGGAATCATTATAATACTGTAAACATAATAATGGGTGAGTAGGTACCTATGCAGTCTTATGTAAGAATTTCTCTCTCTCCAATTCTTATTTCATTTGGTAGGTGCCTACCTACATAATTGTAAAGTTTAATAACGGTTTTTTGAAAAATCAATAGGTATGGTTTCCTATGGAAACAAAATAATAACTTAATATAGGTACTTATAGAATATTTTTATTTAATTTTCGCTGGTGTTTCAAAACTTAAACCGAAAGATATTACCCCCTTAGGGAGTGAATTTTTAAAATACTTTCGTAGAGCTCATATTCGATTTAAAAAGAGCCGCTGTGCAAAATCTCAAGTTTCTAACCCTAAGTCAGCTTTTCCTTTTATATAAAAGCTAAAAAGATATTTAAAAACAATCTATGATACTTTACAGTTACTTAAGTAGGGTGCGTCGGGGTAAGGTTGAACGAGATTTTGATGAGATAAACCATGTTTTTTTTAAAGCCTCATAATTTTAATCGTATGAAGCTGACGTATATGAAGTGATGTTTTTAGTAAAGTTAATGAATGGTTCTTCCTATCTACCTGAAAATGGACCTGATTGGAGGTGTTTTTCATATATAAAAACGACGGCAAAGTTAATTTTTTAGCAAAAAAATCGTGGGGTAAGATGGAATGATGAGGGGGGAAGATCGATATAGTTCTTAAAATCTTTAATATCCATTGTAGGTCCATTTGGATTATATGCACCGAAAGCATATTTTTTTCTCTATTCAAATATATAAATACATTTTAAAAATACCTAGTTTTAACTACCAAAATGAAATTTTGTTAAATATAATATTTCAGTCTTACCCCACTTTGTATTCAGATGATATGCGGTTCTCAACCTTTTCTTTTTATATCCTAATATTTAAATTTTACTACCATGTACACAAAAAATGTAATCATTTCTTTATTTAAATAGACAGGTAGTTAACCTAGCTAAATATATTACAACTTTTATTTAAAATCTTTTTTTTTTACACATGTTTTCATGAGTTGTGAATATTACACTACTCATGAACGAATCATACAGTTTGACAACCCCTGACTTTTACTATGGGTTTCATAATCGGGGTAAGTTGAAAAAGAAAATATTGCCGTCTTGCCCCTGGCTTTTACAAGCGGTGTAAGATTGAAAAATATAAAAACTCCGAAAATATAAAAGATATGCAAAATCGGATTTTATGTATCAACTATAAAAAAATTATCAATAACACGTATCAAAAAAAAAAATTTTTAATTTGCGTGTAGAAGAAACTACGGAACGTGGGGGAAGATTAAAAAACGCATTTATCGCTCAAAAACATACCTTGTCGAAAAATTGCAAAAAAAACATATGCACTCACAACTGACGATTATCGCTGACTGAGATAAGGAGCGCAATGAAATTACCTACAAAACTCTGTAGTTAGTGTTAAAAAATATGCACGGAATAGGCAGCTATGAGGGGTTTTTCATCTTGCTCTGTTTTTCATGTTACCCCGACGCACCCTATTTCAAAACTAAACATGACTCACGTGAATCATGTTTAGTTTTTACTACATCTATGTCTAAAAACAATACAGTATCTGTGCTTCGAAAAACTACCAACTTACCAAACATAAAAGTCAACACGTTCCCTCATGTAATATTCAAATCAAAAACAAAAATGTCGTCTAAAACCAGAACTAAGCCCAGGTAATACTTACAGGGTGTATCATTAAATTATAGTTAACGTTTCCAAAAACTCAGAAGCTTGCGTGCGCACCTTCGGGTTTTAGGCTGTTGCGGGTTGCCACTGGTGTCGACTTAATGACCACAATAAAGAATTGCTCGCTGCCTACTACCAAGAAATTCTTGTGTGAAGTAACGAGTGTTAAGATTATAAAAGATATTAGGTATCAATCGATAGGTATTTTATAATTATTCATGCATTTAATTTAGGTGATACCCTAGTGTGAGGTATTGAGAGGTTTTTGACTTTGCGAAGTGGACTAGCGAGTGTGAGATGACCATTTCATATTGTGATGATTTAATTTTACACGTTTTTTTGAAAACATAACTTGCAATATTAGATGAAAGAAACCATACATCATGACCAACGTACCCAATACCTACTACTATATGTAAGTTTTTTATTTATATTATTGTGTATTATTTTCGTATTATTTTCTCAATTATACAATAATATTACGAGAATAGTTTACAATGATGATGTCAGACTAGGCCAGTTTTCAAAACACAGAACTTTCTGTACACATTTATGCTTTTCATATGAAGCTGGAAGAATTAGCTTAAATCTGTTTTATTGGTAAGTAGGTTCTGCTGTAAGGAATCCGATCGTGTCAACTACTACATAACTGAAATATTAAGATTTTTGAGTTAGCTCGCATTCGATCTATTGTAAGCATCTTTTCACACGTTAAATTATACTATCTCAAGAAAACCATCCTTTTATAAACCTAGTACTTTATATTACACATATAATGTTAGTTAAAACAAAGTCGACACAAAATCTATTACCTACTCTCGAATAAACGTACGAATAAAATGTTAGTAAGAACAAAGTCGATACAGAACAAGGTGGTTTGGCAAACCACGCCGCCTTAGGCCGTACTCCAATGCTATAATTACCATCCTTTCGGGGAACCGGCGCGGCTACCGTCCAGATCACACAGAGATAACATATTATAAGATGAACACTGAATACGACTTGTTGAAGCTTTATAATTATAAGGTTGGAAAATCAAAATATTTAACCCCATTAAATAGTTCTTAGGTGGCCGGTTTATGGGTTACTTACCTAAGAATAGGTAGGTACCTAAATGCAAAACTTACCACCTACAAATGGAGTAGGTAAATACTTACAGATGGATAGGTAAATAAGTGCGAATCGGATTCGAGTATGAAGGGTTACATTACCATCCTAACTAACAAACTAACTCTGCCTGTCTGTCTCGCTTTCATGCTAAAAGTACTGATTTAAATTAAATTAAATTTGGTACACAGCAGTCTAGAACCTTTGAAGGGATTAAAATGGTAGGATGAAATGTTGTAATCACTAATTCCATGCGGACGGAGTCGCGGGCTGTAGCTAGTTATGTATAAAAACGGAATAAATCATGCTAGTTGTATGGGAGTCCCCTTAAATTTGTTTAAGTGTTTATTATAGTGGCAACAGAAATAAGTACCTACATCATCTGTGAAATGTGAATTGTTCAAACTGGCAAACTATTACAGTTCATTTGATAAACTTTACCAAAACTTTAAATTTCATATTTAAGTAACTTCATTACACATAAACTGTATTTTTTGTAAAATTTTAAGGAAACTCCAGGACTAATTTTAAGCAATATTTTTTAGTTTTTACTTGTAAATGACTGTTTGTTTCTTCAATAAATAAAAAATAATAATAATAAAGGCTGGTAACATTAATGCATTCTAAAACAAATGTTAGCTTTTATTTCCATTCAAATTAAATCTAATATCAGCTAAATTTTACAATCGTTAAATGTTTAAAAATTAAACAATTTAGGACCGTGGTCAGGGCACCTGCCATTTTTTATAATAATAGTTTTATAATTTCATGGTAAAATGGGTCTGGCCATTTTCGTTTATGGTCACCATAGAGAATGAGGGTTAAAAGCCTAATTCGATATAGATTATATTGTCTATTCCTCGCGATAATAATCTGTGGTGTAAAATTTAAAGTCCCATCTGGATTATGATATAAGAATATTTTAAAATTAGTTATATTTTCTACATAAAACTAAAATACGTACCTACTTACGTAACACTTTTTTTATGAGTAGGTATACGATGAACTAACCAGTATTAAAATCGCTTTAAATTTTTTTTTATGTATGACCGTTGATTCAGTCTCAAAGAAGACATAACAAATATTTACCAAATTTATATTACTTTTTAATATAATTATTTATTTATAATGTTGTTTAAATTTATAATCACTTAGTACAATTCAAAATGGCGCCGAGCCTAACTTTTTCTCGATATTAAAACCGATCAACAATATTTGTTGCTTTTCAATTGAAATTATAATTTGATCTTAATTTTTTGTCGCTAAAAATACCTACATATCTACAATAATCGATTAGTATAAGTACCTATATGATTTCATTTGTTATTGTTTAAGTCAAGTACGAGAGACTTTGTATTTCACACAATTTCTGTGTGACCTGTATAAAGGCTGTATTAGAGTAAACACCGGACACCCTTACACAGCCTATATAATATAATTATATATATTTTTTGTGGTACTTGGGCTAATTATCATATTATTTATAATAATTGTAATAGTCATCCTGATTATAGCCTTATTAATACTAAAATTATATTTATTAAGTAGATACAAATTAAACCTCAAGTAGCAACAAGTGCAACTTTAGAAAAATAGCACAAATAAATAATAATGCCCCATTACTTCGCAAATGATCTAATTATCATAATAAAGTACTTAAAAAATAAAAACCCGTCTTAGGTACTTTTTTTCTAATTGTAAAAAATGTGATCACCGTTTGGTATCAATAACTCATGGGTACCTTGTATATAATACTGCCTAAGGCGGAGTTCGAACCTACGCCTTGTACAAAGTAGCCAAGAGTCAAATTCGTGAACAATGCAGCTTTAGAAAATTCAGCTTTAATTCAAAGTAATAAAGTTCAATGTCAAAAAGTGTTTTTTTAAGTTGTGACCTTTCGTCTTCGGGTGTCACGCACGATCCGAATGATAAGAGACGCGTATAAAATTTATTTGAGCTCTCATTTTTACAATTTTCAACTTTATAACACACAGCGTAAGATTCCTTTTTTAATAAATTTTCAAAACGTTATTGACTTATTTTTAAAGGAATAATTCATGACTGTCTTTGACCGCAAGAAATTTCCAGACACGAAAAAGTAGTAAGTCACTTATTTCACTATTCGAAACTCGATCTTATTTTTTAGCAATAAGGCGAACTTGACAAAGGGTAAATGTATTGTGACATTAATATTTTGTATATATTAAAAATATCCTGTATGAATATTGATGATCATTCGATGCGGTTTTTTTTCCTGAGTATTATGATTGAATTTAATATGGCTTATTTTTCACAGGTAATTAAATGTAAAGTAACAGGCTATAACTGTCCCACTGCTGGGCAAAGGCCTTGAATAATTATCCATAAGAAATATGTCTTGATAAAGTACCCTAGAAAATTGTCTTGCATGATAAAAGTCATATTTCTTTATTTTTCAACACTTCATTGACGTTAACTACTTTACTTAAAATATATTTTAGCGAAAGATTTTTTTTTATTAATTTTATTCAGATTTTTAACTAAGAAAATATGATAATTTCTGATGCCTTCGCGGTTATTACACATTGGAATGAAACAACTATTAACGGATTTAACTCACGTATTTTTATTTTATTTTATTAGCTGACGTAAGACTAAAGACTTTAGCGTTAGACTATTGTCAGCTCAGTCGTGCTACGATTATGGAAACTGTAAAGAATCCGAAACGTCAGCTAATAAAGTAAAATAAAAATACTTACGAGAGTTAAATCCGTTAATAGTTGTTTCATTCCAATAAGAAAATATGCCTTGTTTTAATGAATTGTTTCAAGTTGAATGTATTTTGTTCAGAAATAAAAACGTGAAATGTATTCATTTTCTGAAATACCTATACCTAATATTTCAGAAAGGAACCTAATGTAGAGTTATTATAAATATTTTTTATGCAGAATATATTATAATAATATGAGTAAACTAAATATAAAGTAAAGCACAATGACATCAAAATACATTTTTTAACGATTATCCAATTTGCGTAAGTAATACCCCTTCAACGAATATTGAATTTAATATTAATAATTAAACATACAAAACAAAACTGGTCCAATAAATGTCATTCCGAGGTGTTTAATCCGAAATATATATATTTTTTTTTCAATTTAAGTAGGTACCTACTTAAAAATCAAGAACTTTTCGCCGTCAAGAGATCATAAACAAATAAAATATTAGATGCCTAACGTAACCATTTATTTTATTATCATATTTTGGAATTAAACAACTTTAAACGGATTTAAACTAAAACTTTAGCATAAGATTATTGTCAGCTCAGTCGTGCTACAATTATGGAATCTGTAAAGTCTCCGTAACGTCAGCCAATATAATAAAATATGCGAGTTAAATCCGTCCATAGTTTCATTCCAATGTGTAAAAACCGCGAAGGCATCAGAAATTATTTTATTTTATTATCATATTTCTAAAGTGAATCATAGCAGTGACTCATGGAAATAGACCAAGATTAAAAAGTTTTTAATCCAAAAATCTCTACCAACATCCAAAATCCTTAAAAACAAAAAAACTCCATCGGAAGCCGAACGGCGGGCATCGATTTAACCTTATACATAACCGATAGATTAATTTGATAAATGTACGTTGCAACCAACAATTATGAATTTATCCGCAAGAAATTATCTTTTATGGACATATTTTGGGGTTCCCTTTCATTGTGATAAGGTAATATTGATAATTTCTGATGCCTTTGTGGTTATTACACATTGGAATGAAACAACTAGAGCCTCCACTAAGCTGACAATAGTCTTATGGTACCTACAGTAAAGCTCAGTCGTGATTATGGAATCTGTAACGTTAGCCAATTAAATATAATACGCGAGTTACATCCGTCTAAAGAGGTTTTATTCCAAGATATTATTTTATTTCAAACGTCTCTCTACTCGACACTTATCTTGAGGTTCAGACCAGATCTAGAAAATCTGCTATAGAAGACTTGGTAGACCAGCGAGCCTATGATGAATTGTCGAGTCGACATCTCGTCATGTCGATATCGTCTTATTCTCGCGATGATCTGTCAAAAATCAACGTTGTCGGCAACGAGAAATCTTGTCATGTCGATGTCGTCCCTTATTTCTACATGTCTATAACAAAATAATATCGTAACGACGAACCTTTTGCTTGTCGACAACATGTTGTCGACAGTTCATAATAGGCTCGCTGGTACTCGTTCTTATATTTTTTAGATGTAGGTACCTAAGTACTTTAAAATAAAACAACTAGGTACCTACTTAACGGATTTTATTGCTGACGTTTCGAAAACTTTACAAACAGTAAACTTTAGTCTTAGGTTATCGTCAGCTCAGTTATTATCTAGGAATATGGAAACTGTAAAGTATTCGCAAGCAAATACTCTGTATTGTAACTTAAAACTATACCATATAAAATATCATAGTAGAACCTGCTAAAAACACCGACTCGCTCTTGACTTTTTATTTTACTTTAAAGACGAAAAGGTGAGTAACAACTTTTTTGGTAGGTTTATTGTTGTTTTTACTTATATCCGAACATTGAGTAATTTTATTACGAAATATTATACTGTAGCGACGTAAGGGCGAGAATAAAATCATGATTAAAAGATTAACTGTTTAAAGTATTTTTAAGGACTCTCATATAAAATATACCTAAGGGAAAAAAAAATAGATCTTAAGAATATCATATTTTTTTTTTTTTCGAACTGAATACTGAAGCGCAGTTGGCCAGCTAATGGGCCTTTACTGCAAAACCGGACGGGTGGCGAGACTCCTGAAAGGAGACTCTTAAGCCTTTTAATAATATATTAAACCAAAATATATTACTTACCTTTTATATAGCTCCCTAACGCTAACATTTTCTACTCAAAAAGAGACAGCCGCTTACGAGTAGGTATAATGAACATGCATAAATAAAAAATGTCTTAGAAATAAAATATTGGATATAGCTTGATTCCGAGTCCTAAAAAAAACTTGAACTAAATTTTTACAATATTCGTAGCATAAAGAAAGTCCTTTGGCAATATTTTTATTACATTTCATACAGTATTTTTTTTTTTTAGATAAAGCTTGACTAGCATCTACTTATTGTAAAAAAAGCAATCTTCTCTTGCCATGTCCCTATCTCTTGAAATTTTTGACAATAAAGATTTTAACAACAACATACTATTACCTTGTCACCAATTAGGTATATTATACTATATACTCAAAGGGATTTACTTGCTAGTATCCAAGTTTCAGTATCCCTCTTGGCTCCATCAGATTATCATCATTTCTAAATCATTATACCTACCGTCGGCCAGACAATACGTAGGTACGAAGATCCATCTACACAAAATTAGGCTAAAATGTAAAGTCAAGTCTTGTTTAGGTACATTGTGTGTCTCACGCTTAAATGTATAGACAAAAGTCTATACCTAATCTATATTTGATATAGGTAGTCTATGGTTAGTTATGACACAGATACAAAGACTTTGTTTAGGTAAGTAAGTACATTGTTTGTTGCACGCTTAAATGTATAGACAAAAGTCTATACCTGAACTAGATTTGATATTGTCTATGGTTAGTTATAATACAGATACAAAGGTAGTTACAATACTTAGTCTCCATTAAAAATATGTAAGTACCTAATAAATATGGAAATATTATTAACAAGTTAGTTATTTTTATCTGAGCTGAGTAGGTATTAATCAAGAATCTGCGCCACACATTATTAGTTAAGTACCTACTAGTTACAAAATTAAGATGCTAAAGAATTTTATAAGAGCAAGTGACTAAGTTGAAAACTTTACGGTAGGTACTCATAAAGAATTAAAGTTAAGAATCACGATACCTAACAGTTAAAATGACCGGAAGGCAAAAATAAAAAGGCGGATGCGGCGTTATTAATGTAAGGCTTGATTCCGACAAACTTCTAAATTTCGGAGAAAAAATAGTAAAAACAAAATTATCGAGTCTAAACAGACCGACGGGCTTGTGTTTTAAAAAAATCACGTTCCGAAAATGGCCGCAGGCTGTCGGCAGTTTGGTGAGAGGGTCTGCAAAAAAATGTGATCAGAGTTTAATTATTTAACTTCATTCGAAATGATTAAGTCGAAAATCCTGTGACATTCCGATCATAAGGTAGTTAAGCTTTAAATCCTTTAGTGTATATGTTGGCGTTTAAGCTCTTTATGATTATTAATTTATTCTCATTGCAATCATCCTCCACTTATCTCATATTTTTCTTCAATTGACAATTTAATTCCTAAGTATAAAATAACTGAACTCTATCACCCATCAGCCGCAACTCTTCTGTAGTTTAATAATTACTAACGAATTGATAAGGTATTTAATACCGTTTAATACCAACTGACATACGAATTATATTATACTAGCTTCTGCCCGCGACTTCGTCCGCGTGGAACTCCTTCTTTTTTGCAGTCGGTTAAAAAGTAGCCTATGTCCTTTCCCAGACTCCAGACTTTCTTTGTACCAAATTTCATTTAAATCGGTCCAGTAGTTTTAGCGTGAAAATGTAACAGACAGACAGACATACAGAGTTACTTTCACATTTATAATATTAGTAGGGATTAAAACAAAAAACATAATTATCATAATAAGTAGGTACTTACCTAAGTAAGAAAAACAAAGGCGTAGGTGGGTACTTTCAAATAAATTAAGTATATATGAGACAGAAGTACTTACTTTAATATTAACCTACAACGATATGTAATCATCGAAATTTGATTGATAACTATGGTTTAATTTATTTCTAATATTAATGATATTTACTTGTACAAAGACAAGAGTAGGAAAAACCACTTTGGTCTCGATTTTTTTAAATCAGTGAACTACCCTAAACTAAACCTAGATGATAACCTGAATGTTAACTAAATAGATGCACTTACGAGTTAATAAAATTAACAAAACCTTAAATAAATATTTAAAATAGTTACTTTTGTATTCTAACGTTACAATTTATTACACGGTGTCGGTACGGAATTTTCGTTAAGTAACGATTATAATAATTTCCAAAATTTGTAATTACAGACCCCATCGCTACTGTTTTCACATAAATAATAAACTTACGACCGTATTTAAAACATATAAAAATTGTACGTGCAATTTTGTACAGCTGATTTTAAAGTTGTTTTTAATAAAAAAAAGCCTCTTCAAAATGTACAAGGTTACAATCTATTCGTAAATAATTTGTCATCATAATCGGTAAGTACCTACTTTACTTATTTTTTGATATTTTAGCAATACTGACCTATTACAGAATCATCACTTACCTACCTACCTAACCTATACCTAAGTATACCTATCAAGATATTTAAAACAAAAGATTGTTAACAAAGAAGTTAAGCAAGACTTATTTATTAAGTGAATAGGTAAGTACTTTTAATAATAGTTTGTAATAATTCGTGAACATACATAAAAAAAAACATCCCGACGAATTGATAACCTCTTCCTTTTTTGAAGTCGGTTAAAAATACCACCTTTAAAGTTTTTAAAATCGAGTGGATCGTTTTCACTTTTTTGTTTTATACCATTACATTGACATTCCAATTGTGTCATTAAAATCCTTTCCTACGAATATGTAGGTAGGTACTACTAACATAATAATTATTATCTACAATAAAAAATCTTCCTAACGTAGGTACCTACTACTTATTTTGATTTCATACTACATACTTACCTGATTAGATAGGTAATCGGTTAGAAATATGAGTTTCCTATCATAAGGCTTTACTGTGCACAGATATAGGTAGGTATTAACTATATCTATATCTATATCTGGGAGGCTAGGTTAACGTTGAACGTTGGAACATTGTCTAGCCCCCCTGGTCCCCTAAACAAATGTGAATCGATAATAGCAACCAAACACAACGTCGACAGACAGTCTTTCATGTATGTCAACTGTAACAATTTTGCATTCATATCGTTCGGCTGCTAATAACAAAACTTTACGATATCGATTGAAAGACTACGCTGTGTAGTAGGTACCCACCAGCCGCTCTTTTCTCAGTAGGTACATCTCTATAGCTTGCCGCTATTGACGCCCTAAGCCCGAGCCTACTAGGCCATAGGGTACCTAAATCAGACAGTGTAGCCATCACCTAAATATTTAAAATCAAACAATAAATCAATCCTTACACATTATCAAAAATCATTTCTACGAAACGCCTACACAACGGATACGTCAACCGCTTCACAACAAAGCCGATCGAGAATATTAAACATAACTAATATTTTATCAACGTGTCGGATCTAGTTGTTAAAAATCAAAATGCACCAAGTGCATGAGATGTGTAGTTACGTAAGACCTTTTGGTGTAGAGATTATTACGGCCCGAGGCACTAAATCAAAGTTTCAATCCTTAAAGAATGCCTGAATTTTATAAGAAAACCATTTAATATGTCGAAAAACAAGGTAACGCATCAATTAAAATTCTGTTTTGGGAAAACTGTAGAGTTGTCTATGTTTGAGAAGGGAAATATTTTTTTGATACACACACCTAACTAAACAAAATATTTAATCGTAGTTACTGAAACTAATTCTTAAAAATTCTTGAAGTAGGTAGGTATTAAAATCTCATTTCATCTCATCGTAGCTACTAACTAAGTAAGTATAAAAATATTGGGTGTATTTTTTATAAACAATAATACATTTGTGATCAGTCTTCCGTAAATTGTAATATTATTTGATAAGGTACACATAGGTACACAACATAATATATCTACCAGTTTGTTGCCAGAGTCCTCCGAATCGGCTGGACAATTTTTATGATATTTTGTGTCATAGAAAGTTTTGACAATCGGCCAACATCTATTTTTTTGCCTCTTAATGTAAAGAATGGTCCACCTCAAATATTTATTTTGATTATTGAACAACACCACTAAATTTTCACTCCTCTACCATCAACCCCTGTATGGCGGTACAAAGTTTGCCAGGTCAGCTAGTAAGTTAATATTTATTTGAGTCGGAATTGGGAACTAAATATCGTAGATATTTTTATAAAATGATACTCATTGCATTATATTAATGAAATCTTAATCTTAAATTATAATTTTAAAGCACAACAACGACTCCTCAGGCCCCAATCATCAGAGATTCATCACCGATCAATCAGAAACATACCCGGTGCCAATAAATTAAGTTTTTTTCCCCACAACATGTTATTACTCCTAATAATAAAGCATAGCGTGTAATTACCAGCTATATTTCTATTGATCTATCGGATAGCATTAGAATATTTGGTGCTATGCACTTTTGTTCTTGTTATTGTTATTTCGTTATTTTTTTTATTCATTCTCGTAGATGTATTATCGTATATACTTAGGTACAATAAGGAGCCTTCAATAAAAAACACTATGATCTAATGTATCAACTTCAATAATGCATAATTATAATGCCTCTTGTTTTATGACATCCCTACTAATATTATAAATGCGAAAGTAACTCTGTCTGTCTGTCAGTCTGTCTGTTACGCTTTCACGCCAAAACTACTGGACCGATTTAAATAAAATTTGGTACAAAGATAGTCTGGAGCCTGAGAAAGGACATAGGCTACTTTTTAACCGACTGCTAAAAAGGAGGAGTTACACGCGGACGAAGTCGCGGGCAAAAGCTAGTAGTGTATTACTAGTTTTTTTAAATTTAAGGTAAGTACTCTACTTTTAAACTTCTTATGCTGCCAGCACCCTCACTGGATCGCAACCTCTGCAGTACTTATAATTTAATAGCAACGAAAACGATAAGAAAAAACTTTGTCAATACTTTTTGACGGGGTCGATTGGTTTAGTAGTTCTTTACTAACATTGGAATAAACTTCAAAACCGGACGTCGCAGGTTTGAATTTATCTAGGAGTAAATATCACTGCGATGAACATAAGCCGTTGTTGTGTTTTGGATGTCATATTTGGATGACTAGCCTAGGTATCTCTTGTAATTATTATTTTTGTTATCTACCCATAGTAATTTTACTTTTTTGGAACTAAATTCAAAGAAAGAAAGAAATAAAGTAATTTATTTTCCACAGATTCAAAAAGTCAGAATGTCACAGGACGATTCCATTCATTCCGTGACGGTGATTTTAAGATCTATTTTAAAGTCTGAATTTTTAGGAATCTTAACACTTTACCTGTTGAAACGAAACCAAGCCTACCACATTTCACACAGACAGAAATAAATTAAAAGAAATGTAAAAAACAAATAAAAATGGCGGCCCAAGGCAGGTACTAGCGTCTGTAATAGCAGTAGTCACGCGACCGAGACACGCAAGGTAACGCCGGTACTCAAAACTGATTGTACACAAGGGGACATCTTGGTATATAACGTCCCTACTATGTGACAATTTTTGGCAGCCCTTGCTTAACTAAATGTGTACTTATTTAAGGGAACATCAACAGCGCAAACATTACCTAAGGGCGTAGACAAGGTGCCAACGTTCAACGTTAACGCTGAACGTTGGCACCAAAATGTATGGGATTTGACATTCGCGAACGTTTGTAACGTACGCCGTACGTGACAATCTAGTTAGAACATAGAAAAGGCAAAAAAGGAACGTAACATGAAGCCAATAATGTCCACGATAATACAAAAATAATAATTATAGCATTGAAAATAAGTTTAAATAATTAAATGTGATTTAAGAGTTTATGTAATAAAACTTCATGATTGGTTCAATATCGAAGGGTGTGTGTATTTCTTTTATAGAAGAACAAACTTAGTTTATATAAGTATCTATGTAATAACCATAATTATATTCAAATTTACAAAAAACCTTTAATAGGTACCTCTGAAGCAATGACATAAAGGTACATGTTTTATTAAAAAAAAAACCAATGAAGCTATTTTAAACACATTTGTTCAATATATCTAAGATTAATTACCTAATTATTTATTTTTATAGTGCCTAATGCACTAACAGTTTTTATTTGTTGTCACCAGTCAGTTCCGCGGACGCTAGTCCTAGTCTTAAATAAATGTTATCATTCAAATGTGACTAGAACGAATATTATTCCTTCTTAAGCACTTTCCAATGTCACAACAAACTACCATTATTAGGTATATTGACTTGAAATAAACCAACTGTCAAGCTAGCACGGTCACGCGCGAGATAGCGTCGTAGTACCTACCCCTTTGACACTTTGTGGAAAGTAGATATGACAGGAGCGCCTTAGATAACTGTACCTAATGAAATTTTTACTAGTTTGTAAGAATCTGTTTTTTTTTTCTAGCTTTGTATTGAAATATACAAAATTATGTCGCATTGTAACTTTTTTACCTAACATAATTAAGTACTTACAGGAAATAGGCGCTGAGGATGGTTAACTGAATACTGAAGCGCAGTTGGCCAGCTAATAGGCCTTCACTGCAAAACCAGACGGGTGGCGAGACATCCTGAAAGGAGACTTTTAAGCCAGCGCTGAGAACATGACATGTGTGTATAGAGCACGAGCACTTGTACCTGAGCATGTATATTAAATGCAGGTAGGTAGGTACTCATTTAGGTTAGGGGCTTAATCAATTAATCTGAATATTATAATATTTTTACAATATATAATGTCTAAGTATACCTATATGGGAAAAAAGTTACTAAGTAACAACTTTACAATGAAACAACTTTAACGGATTTAACTCGCGTATTTTATTTTTATTGGCTGACGTTTCGGAGCCTATACAGATTCCATAATCGTAGCACGAGATATAAGAAAATAAAATACTCGAGTTAAATCCGTTATAGTTGTTTCATTCCAATGTATAATAACAGCGAAGGCATCAGAAATTATTTACTAACAAATTACTTGAGACTTACTTAAACACAGGATACAGGCCGTAAGAAATCTAATAGAAATATACTATTTCATACATTAAGGAACCAAAACCAGATCGAACAACCAATGATCCCAAGTAATCAAGACGTAACTAAAAAAACGACCAATTTCAAAACGTAGAAAGATATTTATACCAAAAAAATTCTGTCGAAATGTGCAGTTTAATTGCAGCTAATATCGGCCCTGAGGGCTGTGATTACGTCGGGAATCGAACCAACGATCCTCAGCATCATAACTCTAACTCATGATTGTGATTTATTGTGGTTTGTTATGTAGTTGTATGTAAGGATTATGTATTGTTTTGTATGATGTTTATGAGGTCTATAGGTAGGAAGATAATCTATTCAAATCATTGTATATTTTTTCCCGAAAGCATATTATTATGAAAGTTCAGTTTAATTCAAATCAGTATATGATCAGCGTTAGACTATTGTCAGCTCAGTCGTGCTACGATTATGGAAACTGTAAATAATCCGAAACGTCAGCAAATAAAATAAAATAAAAATACGCGAGTTAAATCCGTTAATAGTTGTTTCATTCCAATGTGTTAAAACCGCGAAGGCATCAGAAATTATTTATAAAATGTCTCTTGTATTTTATTGGAATACTTATACGAAAATATGTCGTGTACCTACGTATAATTATTATGTAGGTACCTAAGTATTATAAAAATATTGATGTTGTGGTGTAAAATGGTGTCATTTAATTTTCCGTAATAATATTATGTAGATAAATCCAAGATAGAGTAATACTCTTTGTATTTTTCTAGCAATTGTATAATATGGTATGAAGTTGAAAAACCTATACGAAATTCCTCTTAATATTAAATAGTTAAAATAAATATCGGATAAGCGATACTGGTTAATGAATACTGGTTATTTTGAGAAATAAATTAATCTAATCTAATTTATTAGATTAGATTAGATTAGATTTATTTATTTCTCAAAATTCATACAGTACAATTACACTATTAAGTATGTCGAATTATATGCATTCACATTGAGATCGTCAGAACAAAAATAAAGAAAAAATAATATGAACAAATTACATTATAACATTAAAAAATACATTATTATGTCAAATTATATTCACTCATATTGAGATCGTCAATACAGATTTAACTTACAGTATTTACAGTATCAGCAAAAATTATAATTTTATTACAATAAATTTCATTATGCATAATATTGGTTTACTAATAAAATATTAGTTACCTACTTGGAGTTAAGCGATGTCTTTATGTAGGTACCTATTAAGTTTGAACATACTCGAAATTTACTTTTAGATTTTGAAAGAATTAAATGTAGGTACTTAGCTTTCTTTTATGAAAAAAAACATAATTTTCTTGTAGTTTCTAAACCATTGTGCGCGACCTAATTAACAAGGTAGAAAGATATTTAATATCACAACTAACAACCTATCCATTAGTTAGTCAAGGAAAAATGCCAAATTACAAACTACTTGAATGTAAAATGAGCTTATTAACTAGAAAATGTATGGAAATTATCCCTTCGGAATACTGAATTAGAGGTAACCTCGATTCTATACATTGATTGGTATTTTTAAAGTAAGTATTCCTTTGTTATTTTATAATGATAAAATATCCTATGTAATTATTTACTGGATTGTTAAAAAGTATTTTTATAATAATTTCTGATGCCTTCGCGGTTATTACACATTGGAATGAAACAACTATTAACGGATTTAACTCGCGTAATTTTATTTTATTTGCTGACGTTTCGGATTGTCTCAGTCGTGCTACGATTATGGAAACTGTAAAGAATCCGAAACGTCAGCAAATAAAATAAAATTAAAAACGCGAGTTAAATCCGTTAATAGTTGTTTCATTCCAAGTATTTTTATAATTATTGTTTTATAATACTTTTAAAAAAAATACTAAGCTATATAAGCCAGTAACAATTCGAGTGGCCCATGACGTCACTTTGTCGTGAAAAATGTAGGAATGTCATCACGTCAAACTTTGACTTGGTATATTTTTGCTATACCTATTATCTACTTATTATTTGGTTTAGTCAGTAAATATATACCTACTTGTCCCACCTTTTTTTTGTAATCTAACTCTCAGATATATAGGTAACTAGCTTCTGCCCGCGACTTCGTCCGCGTGGAACTCCTCCTTTTTTGCAGTCGGTTTAAAAGTACCCTATGTCCTTTCTCAGGCTCCAGACTTTCTTTGTACCAAATGTCATTTAAATCGGTCCAGTAGTTTTAGCGTGAAAACGTAACAGACAGACAGATTTACTTTCGCATTTATAATATTAGTAGGGATAATATAAGAAAGTAAAAAAATATAGCGCAAAAAATCATTGAAAAAAAAATCCGTGGGAACATTGCAAAGAAACCCGAGTCACATGCCCATACGCAATTATCTATACGCGTTACTAATACATACGTCCGTCTGTCCGTCTAATTGCGGAGCCGCGATTGGCTGATTATAGGGGGTTCGATTCCGGACAGAGCCGTCTGTTACGGGGTAGGGTATGTATGAGTGGGGAAATTTACGGAAACTGGGAGAAATTTTCTAGTCATTGCGGCTCAGTGGTTAGGCTGTGATAACCAGGGGTTCGATTTCTGTTAAAGGTATACACTACCCATGATACATATTATTCGAGCGAAACAATTATTGAACATAGAAAATTTCTTAATTCAATATTACTTGTAGCAATACAGCGCAAACAAATTAGAAGTGGCTGGCTGTAGCCTGTTTATTATATTAGTTTGAAAATTCATAATAATATCTACCTACTTCAAAATTGAGTTCAAAAAATCCAACCGAAAACCTTTAGTTTCATTCCAATGTACAATAACCGCGAAGGCATCAGAAATTATTAAGAGTTAAGTACTTTTATTAGTATGAGAGAATTATAATCCTTGTTACCCTACTCCAATCCATAATCCGCTAAAAATTCTACGTTTTTAGTTTCTTGAAAAATTCAGCACAGGAATTAAAAAGTTGGACTGTTTTGATGTATGAATGTGGAATTTGTTTTCGTGGGTACAAATTAAAAATGGCGGAAAATTGGCGTGTTCGAAGTTCGAATAGCTAATTGATATTTTCAGCCCTTGGGTGTTTTATCGACTTGTAAGAATAGTACATTACGCACCAAGGCCAGTATAATAAAAAATGTCTCAGATCACATGTAATTGTCGTCCGAGGCGAAGCCGAGGTTGACAAAAATGTGATCTGAGGCTTTTTTATTTTACTGGCCGAGGTCAGTATACTATTTTTCTGTTCGACGAAGCCAGAAAGCGGAAATTTCATTTAGCGCAACGGCCACAAAGTTGGCGCTTTCTGGCCGGAGGACGGAAAAATATATTTTTAATTACCTGGCCTTACTGAAAATTTATATAGGTAGGTATAATAATTTAATGCTGTTCCACAATCTTATATATTTAACGGATATTATGACTTTATTCTTTACATAAAGGAGGCCGCAAATTATCAAATAGGTAGTAGTTATTTACATTTAAATTTTAACCGTAATATATTTTTTAACTGGTTATTTTTATTTTCTGGTTTAAGTAAATATTTTATTTTTTTCATTTCCAAACCATGAAAAAAAGTTATGAAAAGATCACTTTAAGAGTAGCTCATTTTAAAATGGCGTAGGTACCTAATCAAAAATGATTTCATGATAATCTGAAAAGGATAATCTGTCAAAACTGACATTTAAGAACATGTAATTTCTAATTAGAATTAGCAAATTTTCTCGAGAAAATCTCAAACTATTTTATTTACCGTTTTTCATTTTCCCGAAATGGTTCCCCATTTAGAGGAAATGGAAAATTTCATGCCTATGTTGATAAAGATTCGAGTAGGTGCCTATTTTCGGCGTACAGAATTTAGCTACAGAAGCAAAATTGAGAGTTAGGCAAACCAATATTTTACTAAATAATAACTAACTTTACTTACCTAGTTTAAAGAACTTTAGCATTAGACATCATCATCTCAGCCGTGGTACGAATATGGCAACTGGAAAGATTTCAACAGGTCACCAAATAAAATACGCGGGTTATTCCATTATAGTGTTTCATTCCAACAACTAACTTTATAGTAGGTACTTATTCAAAATCTAAGCACAGTTATTCGGTAGGCCGACACACCTACACGTTATGTGGTTTTAATTATAGGTTCTAACTAAGCTAGTTTGGAACTTGCTCCGGGCTAGACTACCAACTAATTATTATTACGAGTATACTGTGATAAAGAAATTTAACTTACTTATGGTTAATATTTAGAAAGTATAAAGTAGATACTTAGGTACCCACATAATAGAACAAGATTCCAGGGTCACCAAAGTTACCTACTTATTTATTTTCACACGAATAATATAAATAATACATAAGGACTTAAATAGTGTACCACTTACTAAAGTACTTACGTATAGAGTGTGCATACAAATTTCAAATGTACCTTCATTTATTACAATTCATTTTAACCTTAAACTTAAATATGCATTTAAAGGTCTGGTCAGTGTAAGTAGTAGAATTCTAAAATTTTAAAAAAATGACTGTTTTCACGTACCTATACCTACCGTTATTGTAACCTAGTTATAACACCTACAAGCTTTGACTAGATCCCTACTAATATTATAAATGTGAAAGCAACTCTGTCTGTCTGTTACGCTTTCACGCTAAAACTACTGGACCGATTTAAATGAAATTTGGTAAGTACAAAGAAAGTCTGGAGCCTGAGAAAGGACATAGGCTACTTTTTAACCGACTGCAAAAAAGGAGGAGTTCCACGCGGACGAAGTCGCGGGCAAAAGCTAGACTGTAATAAGACAATTTGTGTTAACAATCCAAAGATATTTATTTAACTGTGTTCTGTATTAGTCTGAAGTAGCCTGTTCTATTTGCATAAACAAATCGTTCCACAGTCGTTGATATTTCGAGATTTTTCCGATGTTTTTTTTTCAATAAGGCGTAGGTACTAAGTTATTCTGCCTTTAGCACTGACATGTGTCATGTAACACACCTTTATTTATTATGCAACGGGCTATGCAAAAAAGTGCATTGATATTAAACAAAAGGGTGCGGCGTGGCCATTGTACGTTTGTTCCCATTAACTAGTGAAATACCCTGGATTTTGTTAACATTTCATTATAAAACTTTTATTAAAAATAAATAGGAATTAGCTGTCATTTATATAAATTTATTGAGAAATTATGTGTCTCCTAATAATGGTACCCGACTGAGCTGACGATTGTCCAACGCTAATAGTGTTACGAATATGAGAACTGTAAAGTATTCTAAATGTCATCAAAGAAAATAAAATATGCAAGTTAAATCCGTTATAATTGTTTCATTCCAATGTGTGATAACCGATAAGGCAATTTTTTATAGAGGTTGTATCAATACATAGTATAAAACAAAGTCGCTTTCGCTGTATGTCCGTATGTATGCTTAGATCTTTAAAACTACCCAACGGATTTTGATGCGGTTTTTTTTAATAGATAGAGTGATTCTTAAGGAAGGTTTATAGCCCCCGTGTGAAGCCGGGGCGGGTCGCTAGTTATAAATAATTTATACTTATAAGCTAATTTTTTATACTTATATTGAAAATAATAAACGTAATGACAAGATGATTTTCCTGGTATTATTAGTATGGATTGCATACATGTGTATGTATGTCTCTGGTTGTAATAAAGTAATAAGTATTAATTAGTGGCTTCGTTTGTCTAAATACAGGGTGCGTTCTGTTCGTGACTGACATACAATTATACAGGCTGATTCGTCCTACGTTACATTTGTCAGTCCATATAGATACTAGTTTACCTATTAGTATATCAATAGGTTTTTCGCTTAGAGGTTTTCCATTAAAAAAATTACACGTAAGTACCTAAATATTTATCTTAATTTAAATTTTATGTTAATTTTAATGATAATCTTTAAATACGTGTAGCTTTAAATTTACTCTATAGATACTTAAATGTCTTTAAATAAAGTCTCTAAGATGAAACTGTGTTTATTTAAATTTTATTTTATTATTAAGTACTACGTAACTTCAAAAAATTACCTTTATTTGATTTTGATCGGTTAATACGCAGTTTACTCCATTATACTAAAAAAAAAATGAAATGCAAATATTAATTACATACCTACATATACCTGGTATTACTAAATGACATATTTACATAATATTAATACACAGTTCAATGAGACACCTTATCTGTATTTTTTTTTTCGGATTAATTATTGGAATCAACCTGTACATAATAACATTCCAACTGTCATTCATATTGACGCCATTGTTTTTATTATTTTTCTGCAGTCCTTTCAAAACAGGAAATACCGGTTGTGTTGGTATTAAAGTTCATGGATAGATGGGGTTGCCAGTAATTAACGTAGTTTCTTAGTCTATGGATATTTTTGAATGTTATTTTTTTTAATTATATATCCGGTTAAAAGTTGGATAATTTTGACGTTTCTACTTCTGAGGACTTGTAAAGGTAGCAAATGAGAATTTTATCGCACGAGACAGCATAACAAAATTATACCGTCATGCTTTTGCAATGAGTAGATAAATTATGAGAAATCTTTTAATACTATGCTTGCTCTCCTAGTAAATAAGTACCCCGCACGGCCCAAAAAAAATTTGATATTTTAATGTCCAAAATTGCCTGTGATCTTTTTACATTGTACCATTATTTTAGTATAATATACACTGTCTTTAAACATAGATATTATTATATTTTATTCGTAGGTACCTACCTAGGTATTTAGTAAGAAAAAACAAAAACAAATTAGAAAAGTTTAAAAAAGGAACTAACTAAGTAAAAAAATTAAAAAAATCGCAAAGTTGTAATAGGTACTTACTTCCGTCTTTTCACAATTCAATTACCACGTAAAAGCCACTAAAATTAAAAAAAACTAAATTGTAAAACTGGCCATTAGTTATCAAACGCGGGGAAATGGCTTGACAAATGACATTGCCCCTGGTGCGATAAAATCGGCATTACAGAGCCAGTTAACATGCAAATTCGATCAGCTGGGCCATACATTAGTGTCATCGAACGTACTATCCCTGCGATTCACTGACTTTTAAGGACTGATAATATAAAATAATAAATATTTACAATGATGTAAGTATCAATCGAAATTAGATCGATATCTATGGTTCAACAACAGTTTTAATGATACTTGTCTTGGTACAAAATATCTTGGTGAATTATTTGAGACTAGCTTCTGCCCGCGACTTTGTCCGCGTGGAACTCCTCCTTTTTTGCAGTCGGTTAAAAAGTAGCCTATGTCCTTTCTCAGGCTCCAGACTTTCTTTGTACCAAAATTCATTAAAATCGGTCCAGTAGTTTTAGCGTGAAAGCGTAACAGACAGACAGACAGAGTTACTTTCGCATTTATAATATTAGTAGGGATTATTATTATTATTATATTATTATTATTTGAGATTTAATTAGGTAGGTACTTTAAATGACACTACTATAACGGATTTAACTCGCATCATCGCATGTTTTAATTTACTTACTTACCTATATTATTATGCTGAGGTTTAGAAAACTAACTAAGTTTCTGAATAATTTCTTAATATTAATAGTATAAATATTATTAAATACTTACGCGAGTTAAATCCGTCACAGTTGTTTACTATTAAATTACTTAATAAAATAACTAAAATAGGTACCTACTTAGATATTATATAACGATTATAGATAATACATATTTTTAGATATCTAAAATACCTATATTTTACAGTAGGTAGGTACATTATAAAATTGTAGGTACACAAGAACCAACCTACTCAAAAAAACAAAGTTTTGCGTCGGATAGTCAAGTAAGGCACTTCTTTATGGAATATAGAAAATCGTAATAAAAAAATCGTGGTCACCAAGTGGTTGAAATTAAATTGAAGAGAGCACCTGTCTTTTACACCTTCATTTGACGTCATGATTTCCAATATTAATTGATTTAGATTATCAATTTTCGATATTAATCGCCCACCATTGGTCATTGAGTTTTAAAAAGAAACGATAATTTCATGTCTTAACCCTAAATTTAAATACTTCCTATTTTATAGTAGGTAACAGTACCTAACTACTTAGGTAGATACTCATTTTAGTTAAGGTCATATTTTTTCATTGCGTGACGTCTATAAGTATATCATAACAATACTTTTTTTATATTTCAGATAATCGTCAAGCGAAAAGCGAGTCTTAAAACTATTGGTAGGTATATAGAATTAAAATACGTAATACACTAATACCTATTTATTGAAATCTTTTATTTCTTTTCAATGCAGTACCTTTACAGTTTACTCGTTGATTATTTTGAAATACGTAAGCTTCACAACGCGAGATCCTCTGGCAGATCTATTACAGATCCGTGATTTTAGCCAACATTTTCCCTTTTAAAATATCGTGCGCGTGCGCATATGTACGACTGCGGCCGACCAATAGCGTGCGCTCTCGCCCGCGGCGGGTCACGATTCGACGGTTGCCATATTTGAAAGTGTTTTGTTCTTTTTGACAGTTGGTATATAGAAGTGACATATGACGGTTGAAGGGGTTGGTATATGGTTTATAATTTGGTGGTTAAGTAGGTATTTGGTATTTGGAGGTATTTAACTTGTAGGTAAAAGATTAGCTTTTTTTTTATTTATAGGTTTTTGAATATGTACTTATATTTACTTACTTACCATTTAGAAAATGAACTGATACCTACTTAAGTATTGTATAATATTATTATGTACCTACGTACATACGGTACGTTTTTAAATTCTGTGGAAGGTTTCATTATTATGGAGAAGTTTACACCATTTGTCAGTGGTTAATGCCATAGACCATATTCATACATCTTTACATTTGAATTAAACAAACTCTAAACTTACAGGTAGGTATAGGAAATAAGTTGTGCCAGCCATCTCTAAAATTTCCTTCCACCTCTCCCTAATATACAACGTGGGTAGGTAACAGTTTTTTTTTTTTAAGTAAATGCTTTCAGGCATACTCGTACTTACGTCAACTCGTCAGTTGTTTATGTATCAGTTTTAAACTATTAAAATTATTATTATTATCTAGGTGGTAAAACAATAGACTTATAAAACGAAACAAAGGATAACCTCAACAGCATCAACCATAAATTTTCCAGATAAATAACTTTTATTTAAAAATAACAAGTACGATTTGTAAATCACAGTGAAAATAGAAGAGTTTTGATTGATGCACGTCTGGGATCGAACCCGCTTCCCCCAGGTAACTGTCTCGGCGTAATCACTGGCCTGTGCCTCTTTGATTGATTTACCGTACTACAACTTGGGCAGAACTGCATCAAACGCGGTGTAGCCGTTTTAACCTCTATGCTCTAGGATGTAAGATCAATCCACAAATTTTGATGCAGTCGGTAAAAGCATCTTAAAGGTTTTTGTAAAGAATCCGATAATTGACGAAAAGAATTTTTATATTGCTTGATTTCCTGTAATGATGTTTTTTTATTCGATAATTGTTGCAATGTGTTAAATCGGTTTGGGATGTTAAATAAATTTGAACAGGGTTATCATAAATCATTGAAACCATTCCGTAACTTTGAGGTAGGTAAAGATTGTTTTTATGTAGTTACTGTTTACTTTACCTATGTACCTAAAGTTTTATTGTAATAAGTAGGTACCTACATAAATATTAAAGTTTAGTTACAGAAATTAAATAGATTGATAAAAAGTTTATTTCAATTGAGGTTAGTACCTATACCTACTTAGATTAAAATTTACAATTAGATTTACGAACTGTTTTTTTTTCTGTAAATACCTAAACCAGGTCTGATTCTAAGGTTGATTGGTAATGAATGCCTCAAGGCATTAAGTTCGCCTTTAGTTCGCTTACTTCTGTTAAGTTTTGTACAATCCCTACTAATATTATAAATGCGAAAGTAACTCTGTCTGTCTGTCTGTCTGTCTGTTACGCTTTCACGCTAAAACTACTGGACTGTCTGGACCCTGAGAAAGGACATAGGCTACGTTTTAACCGACTGCAAAAAAGGAGGAGTTCCACGCGGACGAAGTCGTGGGTAGAAGCTAGTGCAGTATAAATAAATAAAAAGGTACCTACCTAAATAAATTTTCTACAATTATACTCCCGCATCGGAGTTTTAAGCTCTACACTAAATGGAAAATGGTCCGCTACAGTTCAGTTAAAAAAAATACACTGTGGTCTTACGTTAACAAACTAATAATTAGGTTATGTATGTTTATCCTATGTAGGTCGATCACTTACTTATGTAAAATAATAAAATAACATGAAAAAGTACGTATCCATCGTCACAAACATAGGTAGGTATTAACGTAATAAAATTACCATGTACTTAAATTAATAAGTAAAAACGTAAGAAACTAGGCAGTTAGCATAATTACTATGAAATAGACATTCTAATTGGTTGAGAATACCTTCTACTGAACAGTTGGGGTTTAAATTATTAATTGACAAGCTACCGCCATATTGGATTAAAGATGGCCGCCGGGGGGACAGTTTTTAATAGGTACTGTTTAAATTGTCTTTCAAAAAACCTTATTATTATGTACTAAGCTTAACTAGGTAGACAATAATGAAAAAAAAATTGTTACGATGGATTTAAGTAGGTATTAAATAAAATTCTAGCGATATCTATGGTTTAATACAACCCAAAATATAGCGCTGCTTTTCTAGAATAGTGTCACAACTCGAAATAATTTGTTACTCCATTTAACATTGTAAACCCTCACATATAAATTTCAATTCAGAATGGTGACACATTTCGAGTTGTGACACTATTCCAGAAAAGCAGCGATAGGTATATTTGTATGATAGGGTCGATATACATACTATTACATACCTACCTACATTTATGGTTTAGGTATCGATAAATCTGAATTTCATGCCTTTTTAGAATAGTAATCAAATAATAAAATCAAATACTTAGGATTCGGATTATTAGATGAGACTGATTACAAAGCTTGCAACGTTCAAAGTTAACGTTGAACGTTGGCACCAAAATGTATGAACTCAAACTCAAACTCAAATAATCATTTATTCAGACTAGGCTCTTACAGGCACTTGTGAATGTCAACGTTAAAATTAATATTCTTTTTCGATTCAGCAAAAAAAAACCTCTTGAGAAGAATCGAGAATAAACTCAATGAGGTATATTTTTTTCAATATAATAATATTACAATTTCACTTAAGTATAAATTATGTACAAATTACAATATGTATGTAATCTAATTACATTTTAAAAAAAAATATAGGAGAATAAAAAAACAAAAAAAATAACAATCGGTACCTACTGGAGATGTATAAGGTCTCCAGATGTCAAAAGACTAAATTAAATTTACTGGAAATGTAAAGGTTTCCAGGAGTCAAATATAAAATAAAATTACTGGAGAAAAAACGAAAAATACACAAAGTAAAAAAGACGCTATGATGTCTCTAGTCAGATTCGTATGGAATTTGACATCCGCGAACAACCGTCACGTACCTACGTCACAAACGTTCGACTTTTGGTCGTTTCGTTTAACGTTAACGTTGAACGTTGGCACGTCTGAATTACCTAGTAACTATCGAGTTTCCATATATCTAACATTACAACTGTCATAGTGAACGGAAAGGTTTTCAGTACAAAGAAATAATACCATTCGTGACATAGTCAAGGCGAAACCATTCTAATGCGTTCTTGACCTATGAGTGTGCGGTATTGTAAACGTGTTCACGATTGCACTGTAGTTAATCCTTGAACCGTTGCATTTTAATTTTTTTTGTAGGTACCTACTTAGCTACCTAGTTTTTTTGTTAAGTAGGTACCAAGTAATGCTAGGTAAGTATAGATATTATCATTTTTCTTACATTTAATTATATACTTATCTCTACATTTACTAAATACCTACAGGAATTCTTACTGAACAATTTCTG
The DNA here is from genome assembly GCA_038024825.1 of Polylopha cassiicola. Classification (NCBI taxonomy): domain Eukaryota; kingdom Metazoa; phylum Arthropoda; class Insecta; order Lepidoptera; family Tortricidae; genus Polylopha; species Polylopha cassiicola. The sequence continues at coordinate 3,292,199 of CP149044.1, read as the reverse complement.
ATGACTGTGTAACAATATGCAAAACCATTAAAAAATTAAAACCTAGGTAGGTACCTATTTCTATAAAAAAATCCTTAAAAACAAACATGTGGCTGTAAAACAAGAAGATACAGTCACGTGAGTAAATAATCTAATAACCTTGGTTACCACAGAGATATAGGAATCCTAATCCTAACATAGGTAGGTAATATTACAGCTGTCTGTCTCACTTTCACGCAAAAACTACAGAACCGATTTAAATTAAATTTGGTACACAGAAAGTCTAGAGCCTGAGAAAGGACATAGGCTACTTTCAATTGCGAAAAAGGGATGAAATGTAAGAAATTCCACACGGACGGAATCGCGGGCAAAAGCTATTAAATGTCTAGCATACCTACCCACTACAGTTTACTTGTACTTAGAAATATTTCAAAAATAAAAAAATAAACTCGCGATAGTAATCCCGCGTCAGTTGCAACATAATTACTGTACAGCCCTCTCCATTGTTTTACCGCCAACTGTCGCCGTGTAGACTCACCCTTAGTACTCGAGCCAAGTACCATGCGGGCAGTGTTGCTATAAAACGACTAGCTTCTGCCTGCGACTTCGTCTGCACACGATAGGAACCCCTATTTTACTCCCTTAATTTGGGGGTGAATTATCTAATAATATTTCATGACTTCTGATGAAGAACTTTCACGCTGATTTTCATTCGAATAACTTCAAAAACGATAAAGTTTTATACTAACTTTGAACCCCCGTTTTACTCCTTAGGGGGTGAATTTACAAAAATCCTTTCTTATTGCTCTACACTATAAATGGAACCAGTTCTTCATTCAGTTACCTTTCGCTAATATAGATTTACATTTTTAACCCCCGACGAAAAAACGTCTATATATATAGCATCATAGTCATAGTCCCTAACGCATGTTTTTTTTTTAAAGTTGAATGTGACGGGAGGGTTCTTAGCTATGTTTGATGAAAATCGGCTTAATTAACCATGCATTGTCATGCCATCCAAAATTTTAAAATGACCCACCCCTTGGCTTTGCTCACGTGGTAGGTAATCAATACTTTTAAACATTCAATTAGGTTATCCTATTACGTCCTATCATTCAATTAGATACGTTTATTTTCGAAATTAAAATAACATGAGTTAGTTAGATACCTACTCATCAAAGGCGTGCATTCCATATAAACACAATGGTATTAATGAATAGAGTGCCTACCCTGACGTGGTACATGCCTCACTGCACGCGCCTGCTACTCATATCACTGGATCACGTAATAAAATTAAATTAATACGGTTAACCAGTTGTGGATTTAAAATTAACTTAAAAGTAAATAAAAAAACTATTTATTAGTCACAATAAAATATATTTGTAAAAATATAGACACAAAATAGCAACCTGATTATATAGAACTCCATATAAAAATATAATTATTCTAACATTTAAAATAAACATTCTTAAAACTAATTGTAGTATAAAAGCCGTATAAGTAATGCAATTTTAAGTAGGTATTTAAATGCACATTTTTCATTTTAACAAAAGGAACAGATAATACTGAAAAAAGTTTTCAAATTATTGTATGATTTTATATGGCACGAAAAATATTATCATCGAGAAAAAAACAGATTTTTACAGACAAAAATACAAGTTACATATTTTTTTTGCCTTCGCGGCTATTATACATAGGAATGAAACAACTTTAAACGGACTTAACTCGCGTATTTTTTTATTGGCTGACGTTTCGGAGCCTTTACAGATTCCATAATCGTAGCACGACTGAGCTGACAATAGTCTTATGCTAAAGTGATTAATCACTTTATCCGTTTAAAGTTGTTTCATTCCAAGTTATTTTTACTTAATGCACTTTCTGTTAAATAGAATTGATAACACAAGTTCACAAGTCTTTCGTATTATAGCAAAATTAATTTCACGTACTTATTTATAATAAAAATAATAACACAATATATTGAGTATTCAAAATTTCTTTGATTCCTTAAAACTAGAAGATCGTATAGAGATATTTAATTTTATATATTGGAAGATAATTCAGTCTACGTAGTTATAAAAATATTTATTCACTGGAAAATTACATATTTTTTTTATAAAAATATACATACATTATAAACAAAATTAATCTTCAAAATGTCATTACATTAGATCCAAACTTGAAACAAAATGGACATAATATTATTACATCGTAGTGATTTTCGAAAAACAACTCTAATAATACGAGTTAGGGTCCATTTCACTAAAATATAATGCTTAATTTTATTTATAAGTAAATAATATGTTCATAAAATTGTAAATAGTACCTATTTAATAAATGGCAGTCATATTTGTAAAACTAGAAAAATGTGATGATTTCGTAATATTTTAATGATTTTATAATTGAGTGGCAAAAACCAATAAATATATTTAATAATAAAAATGCTTTGGAATAAATTTCGATTAAAAAAATTATACTTACTAAAATTTATAGGAATTTCACACTACACCATCTTTTTGTATCTTTTTATTAAAAAGGTTTAAAATTAAAAAACTGTCAAACTGGTTGCAAAAAAATATTCAAACGAGTTATCGACTTTAGAATAAAACAAGTGTACCGAATTAACACACGTACCTATTACGCTGACGTTACGAGAACTCTACAGTTCCCATATTCCTAGCACAGTCAACTATAGTATAACACAGAGACTATGTAGTCTCTACGTATTCGTGTGAACTCATTTGTTTCATTTCAACGCGTAAATAAATGACTATGTAACCTGTTTAGCAAATGATCGCTGTTGTGATAATTTCACTGCTCTTTGTTTTACATGCTTATTAGAATACAACCTTACCCAAGAATCAGTGAGAATCTGTCTCGATAATTGCGTCTTAAGATACGTCAGTATTTAATCGGCATTGTTAAAAAAATGCCTCATTATGGCGTTTTTCTTATTTAAAATCAATTAAAAAATATTTCTGTTATTTGAATGAAACAATTTGAGACAACGGAACAACGGATTTAAGTCCCATATTTGAAGTTTGCTGACGTTTCGATTTTACAGTTCCCATATTCGTAGCCGACTGAGCTGACGATAGACAACACTACCGTATTATCGTTAGCTCAGTCGGCTGTAGTTTACGAAACTTCAGCAAATAAAATAGAAAACGCGAGTTAAATCCGTTATTATTGTTTCCTTCAAATTCTTGTTATATGAAGTAGATTTAAAAATAGCAGTACATCATTGTCAAAAAAGTTCATACTTAGCTTTGTATGACAGCCAAAGCAACTGGGCCTCTAGACAAGAGCCAATCGATAAAAGCAATCGAACGAAACGAATGCAAAGTTGTATGGAATACGCGAAACGTCACGTCATTTTCGTTTGCGTATCAATTGGTTGCTATTATACATTATCTAGCTACCCCTTTTAACTGTCAGCCAAAGTAACTGATCAGTTTAACAAACCGTCTGTGACATCACATTACGTAATTCTTCAGTTTAAGCTAAGCATATCAGTTGTTTTCCTTCGTCCATTTGGAATTGCACTTTGTCCGAGTTCGCGGCTTTGTCTGCGCTCTTCGAGAGAGCACTGGCGATAAATATTTGGGCCACACCTGTCGCTGTTACGAGAAGAGACCAGCCTGGAAAAGGAAATTTAAGTAGTAATTTAAGGCAAAATACAAAGTATCTATAGTGTTGGAATAGAACAACTACAACGGATTTAACTCGCGTATTTTAATAATATCTGATGCCTTCGCAGTTATTACACAGTGGAATCAAAGGTTCCGAAACTTCAGCCAATAAAATAAAACACGCGAGTTACATCCGTTTATAGTGTTTCATTCCAATCGCATATTTTATTTGATGACATTTCGAAAAATTCACAGTTCCCATATTCGTAGCACGACTGAACTGATGATAGTTAAGTTTACGAAACGTAAAGAAATAAAATAAAGTGCGCGTTCATCCCTACTTAATATTATAAATGCGAAAGTAACTCTGTCTGTCTGTTACGCTTTCACGCTAAAACTACTGGACCGATTTAAATGAAATTTGGTACAAAGAAAGTCTGGAGCCTGAGAAAGGACATAGGCTACTTTTTAACCGATTGCAAAAAAGGAGGAGTTCCACGCGGACGAAGGCGCGGGCAGAAGCTACCTGTTATATTATGTAGTTATTTTATTCCAACAGGATAGGGGTGTTAAAGGAGTTGTATTCAACGTACCTATAGAGCAGTCTCCAGGTATGTAGGGCTCGGAGTTCTCCCCGCAGAGCCGGCGCACGCGCTGCGATCCCCAGCCCCACGGGTACAGCAGCAGCCCTAGCACTCCGAACAAACCTGCAATCAACGCGAATAAAATCAAAAACAATGATCACGCCGTAAGATTAATTTTATGGGGTCAAAGAAGGTATGATGAACTCATGGAGTAGGTGGACTGTATTTTTTTATTATTAAAACTGTAATCTTTAGAAATTACGAGATTTATCAAGAACATTTTATTTTACACAACCTTGGAATGAAACAACTATTAACGGATATAACTCTGGTATTTTTTTTATTTGCTGACGTTTCGGTTTGTTTACAGTTTCCATAATCGTAGCTCGACTAAGCTGACAATAGTCTAACGCTTAATAAGAACCGTGAAGGCATCAGAAATTATTTAACACACTCTTTTATCCATAAAAACTATAAAATTTAATTTGAAAGGACAGTCGCGGAGCACAGCTAAAAACGGACGTTGCCCTTTTTCTATTTGTCACAGTCGCACGCGCGTAGTAATAGTAAACTTGAAAGGTTCCTGTGAGAGCGTGAGGGCACTATTACTATGCGCGTGTGTGCTTTAGTAAGATTAAAATTCTTCTTTCTATTGTTCTTACCCCCCAAGGCTTGAGTAGCGCCGGCGAGAGATATCACACTCTTCTTAAACACAGACTGCACGCAGCACGCCATCACGCCAGCCAGAACAGTAGAAAACTGGATTGCAGCGCCTGAAATTAAAATAACAAAAGTAATGATGTTACCATACCAGTGGACTGATCACCCGACCGTCGCTATATATCCATCGACAACTAGACAAAATACCTACTTATTTGACTATATACTTTAATGTAAAAATAATATTCATCTAGATTAAGTAGTTTGTTTATAGCTCCTCTTTGTTTTCAATACTAAGTACACTTTACATTCTATTATACAAGGAAATGTGTCTTATTACAAACTACACAAATGCTCGAGTTTGAGTCATACTGATAAACAAGCTAATATTATTGTTGTGGTAAGTCAACACAATGAATATACCTATCTACTTATAGCAAATTATTATTAAATATTTCTGCTTGCAACTTCGTTTTTAACATGAATTTTCAAATAACCTGTCTTAGTGCTCTCCTAAGTTATAAAAGGAAGGCCTGTACAAATTTTCAAGTTTCTGGATAAGTATATAATAATATGTCAGTCATTAATTCAGATATTATTTTATATAGGTTCCTATATAAACCAAGGTTGTGATTTTATTTTAAGTGGAATAAAGGTTAACAGTAAAATATATGTATAGGTATAAAAGAAAGAATTGGAAGTCAGTAGAATAATTGCTGATGCTTTGGGGTTATTAAAAAATTTAATAAAACAATTACAACAACTTCAGTGTTAGACAATCTTCAGCGTGGTCTGTTACAAATATGGACACTGTATTTTTTAAAAAACCATCATAAAAGATATTGAAGTTGAATCTGCAGGGTACCAGTGGACTCTAACGATCTACACCAGGTCTACACTGATTTAAACCATAATACACATATTGCATTCCAAAGCTACAAATGTGTATTTTTTTTATTATTTTACTTTTTGGTTTACATATATATTTGTTACTGGCCGTTCATTGTTTATGTTTCGTTTTTATATTTGATAGTTTGGCAAAAAGTGTGATGCGAAAATAGTGTAAAATTTGTTTATTATGTTTTAAATAAAGTCCATTGATGAAAAAGTGATTCTCATTTTTAACATAATTATGGTAACAGAATATGCAACTTACAAAGTGACAGGAAGAACAGGGCAGCTTTCCATGGTGTTGGGTAAAAAGTTGAATCTGTGGCAAACCCGTAGAATGTGAATGAACCACAACTATCAGACTTTTCATTGATACGGGTACATCTGTAATGATAAGATACCATTTTTAATAAAACTTAAAGGGATGTCTGCCTGTTTATTTATTCTATGTTTAAATTTTTTGTAAATGTTTTGTAATAAAACACTCTCACCTTGCCTATTTCGCTAACTTCAGCTATTATATAATATTTGGAGTATAGCATACCTACTTATATTATTTTTTTTAACATGACAAACAAATATAAACGCACGCTAATAAAAAATTGGTATTCACACAGGTGGATTAAATGTCGAATGTATACAAATTAGCAGTGTTAAAAAATAAATTAGCAATTTAAAACAGTGAAGCACCAAAATCTGTACTTGATACAATAAGTATGTATTAACGGAAGCGACAGACTTTGCATCATAAGTACACGTAACAAAGTTTTATAAAGTTGAAAAAGACCACCACAAAGATTACTTTTGACACTGTAAATACGAAAAAAAGAAAATATAAATCTAGGCTTACCTGTTGTAAATACCGACAGTTGGCACATAGAAACCAGTAATATTATTCTCATTTAGCACCACGGGCTGGCCCAATAACCATTTTGGTGTCATTATGCCGGACAAAATTAACATAAATGCAACAAGACTCAACAACAACCACGCTAAACTACGACCTGTGATAATCACGTAGCACATTTTGTCGTCAAAATTAATATATTGTGTTATGAAAATAAAAATAACAAAACAATAAAATAAAACGAAAGCGAAACTGAAAGTTTTCTGATTTGTGATGATGGATGGGTGAGATGAGATGAATGACTGATTTGACTGAATGAATGAATATTGACATGAAGTATAACTGCATGAACAGATTAACCGAACTACTGGAAACGAATGGTAATGTAAGCTTATCATTCATTCCCCTAAAGCCTGCTATACAATATCAAACGTATGAATAAGATATCAAAATATGTAATATAAATATTATACAACATTACTTAGTGTATTTTTATCCATCACCCTGAAAACAGTAGGATGTGTAAAATAAATTTATCCATATTATTAAAAACAACTTAGTTCTTTGTACGAAAAATCAAATCCTTTCACTTATATATTTTTTGAACGCATTCATAATAAAGGAGACTTGAGAAGAGCGTCATCTAGCGGAAAATAAACAAAACCTGTATTTGTTCCTCTCCCTCGTCTTGTTTCTTTTTTCTCTACTTGCGTGAAATGGTCAATCGAAGGGCCTATTTGAACTTTATATTTCGGTACTGAATAATTTAATTAATAAATGCGTATATATTTATAGCAATATAAACAACGCATTAATTGTTGTGTGTGCTAGATCTGAAGTGAAGTGAAATGTGGTCGATGACAGTGTAAAACTGGGTGCTAATGTAAGTATAACCCGCCTAAATTATCAATTTGTGACAATCTATGCGTGGAAGTTAATGGGACAGCTATTTTATTTTGTAGTATTGTTCACCAGCTTGTCATTGTATGTACAGACACTATTACTTTGTAAAAAGAAATCAGACGTATTTGTACAGTTATTTTAGTTATTAACGTTGTTTTAGCGCTATAATAAGTGTGTATCAAACGTGCCATGAGATATACCAAGAAAGAATTGAATGCAATCGATGCCCGTTCAGGTAAGGAAGACGTAAAAAACATGTTTTAGTTGCCTTCTTTGGTTGCTAAATCGTGAATCCTTTGTGAGGCGCACTTTTACTTTTTGTCATTAACTTGGTATCGACATTTTATTGTCTGATTTGCTAGTTTTTCATTATGCGGGTAGATTAGAAAGTTGGATTACGTAGTTCGAAGTAGGTAAAGTGCAATAGTGCATAATGTTTTTTTTTGTGGTCCTAGACAATATGGTAAACAGGCAGTTCTGTGGTGTAAGCTATTGCAACCTGATCTTTATCCTGTCTTGCTTGCATCAGCTGGTGTGTTGTCATTAATTTGGCTTGTTATTTATATAATAATGTTATACTCAGCTGCACACACTTGCAAGAATGGGAGCATAAAATGAATCACAATTGTTTATTTTTTCCTTATGTTATGTTCCCTCCTTCTGTATGTTATTATCTTATCTAAGTATTAACATATATTGTAATAAATAATTACCTATAACCGTGAATTATACTTAGTCTTAATTTATTTTATTTAAGGTATGCATTTTAAATATAAAGATATTAAGTTCATCTACCTACTAAAACTGATCATTTATACTTATTATTAATATATTTTAACAACATAATTTATACAAAAAAACCTAAGTTAAGTCAGTGTCAGTCAATCAGATTTTTGTCTTAGGTGTAAATATATATTACTTATATATTCGCTGCTTCTCTGGAATAGTGTCACAACTCGAAATGTGTTACTATTCTGAATTGAAATTTATATGTGACGGTTCACAGTCTTAAATGGAGTAACAAATTATTTCGAGTTGTAACACTATTCCAGAGAAGCAGGGAATTATGTATTTAATATTTATGAATGTTTATCCATATGCATAATAGTAGCTTTTCTTAGTTTAGGACTAGATATTATTCAGTTATGTATACGGCCATATAATACTATATATGTCAGTTTTTCAAGCTTAATATAATATAAAAGACAACTTAGAAGTACAAACCATTCATAATTACTGACTATAATAATTACTATGTACAATTTAATGGCTATTTTGTCAGCAATGACCTTGATGCAAAGATGGTATCATGTGCTAACGCAAATTATCAATTGCATCAATCGGTTGCTTTATTGCCAATAGTATTTAACCATAGACCATGTAACATGAACACCATGATGCAATTAAAATAAAAAATATAGTTTCTTACAGATTCACTGGGAATTATTTAAAACTAGCTGTGCCCGCGACTTCGTCCGCGTGGAATTTAAGTACTGGGACATAAGTATGGATAATTAAAGATTTTTTTCTAAAATGAGTTACTCTTTATTACATAAGCTATCTGCCAGTGAAAGTCCCGTCCAAATCAGTCCAGCTGTTTTATAGATTAGCCGGAACACACAGATAGACAGACAAATAATATAAACAATATAATATAGGTATGTATTTAATATTTCAAATGTAAATTATAAAATGTCTTTATAAACCACATTAACAGTTTTTCCTTCTGGGGCTAATATGAAAAGGTTATCCGCATTACTAACCCGCGAGCAAGCCACGTATAGTTGGCCGTGTGAAAAACAATTCGACCTGAGATCAACTCCAACAGCCTTTAGCGTCTGCCCCTGAGACTTGTTAATTGTCATAGCAAAGCAAACGGACACTGGAAATTGTGTCCGTTTGAATTGGAATGGGAAATTGTTGGGGATGATTGGTATTCGTGGTATGTATACAGTTTCACCTGCACTACATCCAGTAAGAATCTCAGCTTCGATTAAGTTTCTTTGTAAAGAAGTTACTCTAAGTCGGGTTCCATTGCACAATTTAGGCGGAGTAAGATTTCTCAATAGCGATGCGTTGTAAGCGTTTCGTCTGGGCATTTTTAAAATCAAAGCAAATACATACAATAATACATATATTTATTTCAATAAATCTACGTTTATATTTCAATAAATCTACGTAGGCAATATTTTTTTAGATTATAGATTATATCCGATATTTTTCAACTAATTCACAAAGCAAGTTCAGAGTCCGTATTTTCATATCCAAGTATAACATCAAAATCATCAACTAACCGAATCGCAAGACAAACAAAATTAAATAGTTTTAAACGTAAAGAAACAACCAGTTTGTATTTATTATACTTTTCAGAGAAAAAGCTACAGCGCGTTTTAATTGCCTTGAGGCGCCATCTAGTACTATATTATGTAACTATAAAATCTCCTATAGAAAAATTACCTTTAAACTTTAAAAGACGATATCTTTTTTATTTGACATCCGATTTCGATGAAACAAAGCCTATATGTTGCTCAGGGAAGAGCTTAATCTATTAGTGAAAGCCGCGTCAAAATCTGTTCAGTAGTTTTCAAGATTAGCGAATACATACAGACAGACAGACAGACAGACAGACAGACAGACAGAAAAGAAAATCTAAAAAATCATTTTTGTGTTCTGTTACTCTTTTATTATTGCCCACACCCATTTTTTGTTAAAAATTTCAATTGTACAGACACGCGGTTTCTACTGTTTTATTATATGTAAGATTCCACTATTAAAATGATATCTATGGTGGCTTTTGCCCATAGATAAAAGTAGATTCAATTGTTATTTTTTTAACACATGATTGTTGATTACTCTTGATCAGAATGTTTCAAAATGACCTAGATCTGAATTCAAAATAAAAATTTAGGTCAGTTCACACCTATTGATTTAGTTCCAGATTTAATAAAGGCAGTACCTACTGGATAAGATATAATTATACATAATACCTATAAGGTCTTAGACTTGGATACAAATTCATAGATCTGATTAGAGACAGATTGATACCGTTTTACAACTTCTGGGTTAGATTTCTGACTCTCTGACAATGATCTTATGTGTGTATGTATACCTACGTAAATAAATAAAAAAACAAGTAATTCAATAATTTTTCTTTTTGTTACAGTAAAACAGCGCTGCCAATCGAAGAAATCATCAAAATAAATTATGTTATTGTAAATAACAATTAAAAATTATTAACCTGTGATCTCTTTATGTGACTAGTGTAATTTTTTTTATACTTGAATGAATTGTGTTCCGATTTAGTGCAATTTTGTTTGTTTATATTGTTTTTGTTTATGGACTGATATTAAAATGAGCTCGATGAATATGAGGCCTCCGCCTCCCTTGAAGGCAATCGATTTGGATCAGGTAAGAAATATTTTTATTATTATTTTTTACTTTTTATGGCTACATGCGTTATTTTGATGGTGGAATGACTTGTTCAAATGAATCAAGTAGGTATAATATGGGGCTATAAACAAAATCTTATTAGGAGACATACCTACCTATATAACTACTTAGGTTATTTTGGCGCCAACATGTAGGTATTAGGTAGTATTGCACACCTAGACAAATAAATAGCAGACTTTGTAAATCTTAAACAAGGCAATTTAACAAAATAGCCTCTGTGACCCAGTTTTATGACAATGGTGTTATTATCTTTCTTCATCGTAACTGTACCTCTAATTTAGAGCTAGCTTAGCTTAAATTGATTTGATACGGAAAAACGACAATGTTTGCATAATTTTAGCTATAATTAAAAATTAAATACCGTAGTGTTAAAATCCTATCTACCCAATTAAACTTGTCTTACAAGATTAATAATGTTAGTTTCATCGCAAACACATTTTTTTTATATAGGTATTATTTATTAATTAATATATTTGGTACAGCTACTTATTGAACACATAACATACCTACCTACTTATAAAATACCTACCTAGGTGTTCAATAGTTTTTTAACTAGTAGGTATTACCTATTCTTATTAGCCTAATTCCAATAATACTGACGTGCCTCAGAAAAGTAGTCCCCCGGAATTTAAACGTACCCCCCGGACGGCCCTAATGACCTCTAAAAGACAAATCCGGAAAATCCCGGACGGATTGTGGCTCTACTATGAACTTTGAGACTATTAAATTATCTTCTATGTTTACTAAGGAATGTAATAGGTCAAGAGTTAATGTAATCAATACACAGATTATTTGTATGTAGCGTTGCCAGGCGTCCGGATATAGCCGGACATAGGTAGACTTTTTGATTGCGTGTCCGGCTTTTGTTAGGTTTTTTACAATAATCAATAGACGTGATTTTTCGTACCTACATTTTTTGGCGTACCTATTCATACCCAAATTTCCGGCCAAACTGGCTGGTCTGTCCGCTATTAGCTTTTGTGACCTGGCAACCCTATTTGTATAAAAATGTGCTAGAGAGGTACCCTACATATATAATTATATACCTACCTAACTAGTCGGTACCTACTTTCAGTTTAATTAAATCCATTGAAATTTGGTAACTTAGTCCATACGTAAATACACACAAGTTAATAGTCCGATACGGGAACGATGTAAAAGGCTTACAATTAACAAAACTCACAAGTGCTTTCTTTTTTGTAATCTGTTAGAGTACATTGAAATGTAATGGGGAAAAAAAAATATAACAGTTTTTGACCGTGCGTTAGGAATTATTCTTATTTTTAGAAGCAATATTTGTAAATCGTTGAAAAAAAATATGTAAGTGCTTTTTTTCTGCACTGGGTTATCACATTTAATTATTAGAACGCCTCCTATCATTTTTTAACTGTTTCATCAACAGCTTTTAGCAATATAATCGAAAAAGTGAAAAAAATATATATATTTCCTAAATTAATATTAAAGTGAATGTTAGTTTCCGCAATGTGCTCAAATCGATTAAAAGTAACGTCAGTTTTTATTTTTAACAGATTTATCAATAGCTTCTTTTTTTATTAACATAAAACGTTCTCTAGACCGTAAAAAAAATTTCAAGATTCTCAAATCGACGTTTTCTAATGCAGAATATTTGTAGTAACGCATTGACAGATTTTTTAACTAATTCAACAATAGCTGCAGGTTTTATTACCTTATCAGTTCAAATAATTTTGTACAAATGTACTGAATATTCCGGTCTCATCCTAAACACTAAGCTGTAATAAAACGCATATACCTATAAATTTCAACCTATCTAATTAAGACTATCTTGGCTCGATGCGTAAGGCATCGCTTAGTATACCGAGAGTCGTGGATCGAATCCGACTAGTCAACATGCTTTTTTTATTTTTATTATCTGATCAGTTCCATATTCCATATATACTTACTATGCAAAGCAAACGAGAAATGCGACGTTGTCATACTGACTCTTGTTTTTTGTTGCCAAACTTCACTCGCCGTTTAGATCGCGTCCTATTTAAAGAATCTCAATCACTGCCGTGTCAAGACAAGCGGTGTCGACATTGGTAACGGATTTTCGTATAACGAATAATTAAACCGCTGGCCTGGCGGTCATGTCGATTGCACGTTTATAGATCGCGGCTGGTTTGAGTTCAAGACCAGGAAAGGTTAAATAACTTTTATTCTTTTTTTAATTTTATTATGATCATATTTTGTACGTCGGTGAGACACATTCAAGACTAACCCTAATTAAAGGTTTCCCTAGCTTTATGGTTTATTTAGTCTAAGTTCTTAAGAGGCTTCGTTTTGTGTTAAGTACCTAATAAAGATTCTTTGGTGATTCCGAATATCTGGCCTGTCTTTTCCCATATACCAGGGAACCCTAATGCTATAAGATCCAGCTGTACCTAAATCATTAGATTCGTCGCGCTAGAATTTTTATACGTCTTGACGAGTACTTTGATACTACATATATAGTACCTAACCAGAGTCTAATGATGGCGCTTAATTAATTACAGAGTTTGTCATTTAAAAAAGAATAAGTCGAAAAGTAATAAAAGAACTGCAAATATTTATACCAGTTTTCATTGTCCCATCTCCGAATATCTCGCCGCCCTATTACTGATCAGAAAAATCAATTAAAATTTATTTTGTTCATTTTAAAATATTAACTAGGTGTCGCGAGCTGTATTAGTGTTTACTTGGGGAATGTAACTCGTATTATATCTATATACCTAGTAAAACATCCCGCGAAATACTTTGATATAAACATTGAATATTGGTACAAAGACATGATAAAGATTTCATACCTCAGCTGATTATAATGCCACCATAGTCCTCTCTTAGAAGTTAGAAGCCTTTGTCTTCGAAGTCTCCATTCCCCGTCCACCACCTGTATATAACAAATACAGCTATGACACAACTGCGGTTTGCAGTCGTGCCATAGCCCCGTAAGAACATGAACACATGACGCTATTGCCAACGTCTTCTTTATTGGTGTATGTATCTCGTAACTACAACATTACCAATGTTGAGTCTTAACGTTATTGCCAACGCCCTTCATACTTGTCTCATAACTACAACATTTTTACCAATGTTGAGTCTGAACGTTATTGCCAACGCCCTTATCTTTATATTAATTGTAGAGAGGTATCTCTTACCCTACATGTCTTATACCGATCGTATTGGCCATGAAATTAGTTTAGGAGATCATCCCTCGACTGCTGTTACCAGCAGTCGCCCATTGGACCATTAATACCAATTGATAAGCTGAACACTAGATATTCACACACATATACACCCAACGTGAAGATATTAGGAACACTTATAACTTGTATAAATACTCAAAACTCAGAAATACTTAGTTAATACTTAGCTTCAATGTTTTAGGAAGAAATTACTTTTGGTTACTTTAAACTATGTGACAAGAAGGAAACTGAATAATTTGAATTCTTACCATAGACAAAAGGCGCGAAGATTTCGATGTTGCTATATACAATATTTACATAAAGGTTTCGCGAGACGTCGCGACACTAGGTAATACAATTTATTATGGAAAATAAAAAAAGTAAATAATATGATTATGTAATACCATATTTCCTATCCGATAATAAAAATAAAAAAAGCATGTTGACCAGTCGGATTCGATCCACGACTCTCGGTATACTAAGCGATGCCTTACGCATCGAGCCAAGATAGTCTTAATTAGATAGGTTGAAATTTATAGGTATATGCGTTTTATTACAGCTTAGTGTTTAGGATGAGACCGGAATATTCAGTACATTTGTACAAAATTATTTGAACTGATAAGGTAATAAAACCTGCAGCTATTGTTGAATTAATTAAAAAATCTGTCAATGCGTTACTACAATTATTCTGCATTAGAAAACGTCGATTTGAGAATCTTGAAATTTTTTTTACGGTCTAGAGAACGTTTTATGTTAATAAAAAAAAAAGCTATTGATAAATCTGTTAGAAATAAAAACTAACGTTACTTTTAATCGATTTGAGCACATTGCGGAAACTAACATTCACTTTAATATTAATTTAGGAAATATATATATTTTTTTCACTTTTTCGATTATATTGCTAAAAGCTGTTGATGAAACAGTTAAAAAATGTTAGGAGGCGTTCTAATAATTAAATGTGATAACCCAGTGCAGAAAAAAAGCACATACATATTTTTTTTCAACGATTTACAAATATTGCTTCTAAAAATAAGAATAATTCCTAACGCACGGTCAAAATCCGATATATTTTTTTTTTACAAGGAGTATTCATAATATTCTAACTGACTACCAAAAATTGCGCACTTGTGAATTTTATAAGTTAATTTTGTTTGCGTATCGGACTATAAGTGTTTATGATGATTTTAAAATTAAATTTTATACCTAGGTAGGTACGATGACGCAGGTCCAAAGTTACATTTTGAATCTGGAAATCAATTGTATACCTATTTTGTATTATTTCTAAACATACAATTCTTTAAGGAACGCGTGAATTTATTTCGATTCATTGAATTTTAAATCATTCCTCACCCAATATCTTTCCATATTCGCATTATTGAAATCTAAAACGTATCAACAAACTATTTTGAGCCCCATACCATTGTAATAAAGACTATATTTAAATAATATTGTGTGTCGGAAGATAAAATTTTGTACCGCTCCCTTGGCTCCTAGCCAATGAGATCTTAACGTTGTGAATGAAAAATTATTTATTTTATTTATATTGAACATGTGTCGATGACTTTACGGCTCAGTGATCAAATTGGCAGACTGGATACGAGACAGTGGGTTCTATTATTGTACAGTATTATAATTTTTATATGTTAAATTGTACCTATCTATTGGAATGGAACGATTATAACGGATTTACCTCGCGTATTTTATTTTATTTGATGACGTTTCGAAAAAGTTTACAGTTCCCATATTCGTAAACGACTGAACTGACGATAGTCTTAACACTAACGTGTTTTTTTTATTCATGAAATGAGTTTAATCCGTTATACGTAGGTAATTTCATTTACCTAGGTACCTAGGTATATAGTTTATATTATTTTATATATCCCAATTCTTTTGAGGTCTTTTTAAATTATTTCTTTGTATTGCGCTTGAAATAAACCAGCTACATACTTACTTGCATAAACTCAGTTATCTTTCATAATTAATTCATTCGCCCTAATATGTAGAAACCACTTCTGTCCACTAAGCGTTGCCAAACGTCCGGATAAAGCCGGACATAGATAGGCTTTTTGATTGCGTGTCCGGCCAAAATAGACACGGTTTAGCTTGTCCGGAGTTTGTTAGACTTTTAACAATAATCAAGAAAAGCTTTATTTTACGCCCTGTCATTTTATACTTAACTAGCTTTTGCCCGCGACTTCGTCCGCGTAATTTTTAACCCCGTTATGGGGTGAACTTCATTAGAATACGGATCTATATCTGAATCTCTAACGTTTTTTAACCTATTATTGATTTCCCTAACGTTTTATGTCATAATGATTATTAACTAACACTCTTATGACCTATCTTTTGTTTTCCTAACATCATATGGATGTTTTTTTTTTCCACATAATGTTTTATTTCCTTAACGTATTTCCCACTTACCATATTAATTATTCATCCTAATTCTATTCGGTTTTGGCGCCCCGCCGGCCGCTGCCGCGGCAAGCTCGCTTCGCTCGCTCGGCTTTCGCGCTGTACGGTCGCAGTTCAATTAATTAGTATACTGACAAAACCTGGTTTGTTAACGTTATGTCGTAAATATACTTTCATTAAAAGTACTGATTCTGACGCTTCGCCGGCCGCTGTCGCGGCATGCTCGCTTCGCTCGCTTGGATAGCAAGCTGGACGGTCTCAGTTCTACCTAACACTCCTCCTCGCTTCGCTCGTCGTCGTTCCTAAAGGAGTCTTTCATTTGCCGCTGCCGCGGCGCGCTAGCTTCGCTCGCTCGGCTTTCGCGCTGTAGGGTCGCAGTTCAATTAATAAGTATACTGACAAAACCTGGTTTGTTAACGTTATGTCGTAAATATACTTTCATTTAAAGTACCGATTCTGACGCTTGACCGGCCGCTGCCGCAGCATGCTCGCTTGGATCGCGTGCTGGATGATCACGGTTCTACCTAACACTCCTCCTCGCTTCGCTCGTCGTCGTACCTAAAGGAGACCTTCATTTGCCGCTGCCGCGGCACGCTCGCTCGGTTTTCGCCCTGTAGGGTCGCAGTTCAAGTAATTAGTGTACTGACAAAACCTGGTTTGTTAATGTTATGTCGTAAATATACTTTTATTAAAAGTACCGGATCTGACGCTTCGCCGGCCGCTGCCTAACACTTCCCTTATATATTCGTAATAAATGGAGCTAACAATAGTTTAACATGTACAATATGCAAACTAAGTACATAAGTACTTACCTATCTTACTTTCGAAATTGCATAATTTATACAGCTACCACTGAGTTCAACATTTTTTTTTTAATCGGACAATGTTTTTAAAGAAATCATACACGTGAGGTTTAGCTGGCTATTTATTTAAGGATTGATTACCACACTTATTACAAAGATCTAACAAAACAACAAAACAATTTTACAATTCAATTCAATCCTACAAAATAAAACCTTATACCGATTACATACAATATAAGTGGTGTTACGAAATAAAACATTTACCAGTTTGCCTCATTGCCTATAATGAGATACCCTCGCAAAGCATACTCCTTATAAGCTCACTCGGTCTTGAGGATATGTTCAGGGTCATTTTCTCAGTCAGGAGCTCGCGCGAGCTTGCTTTACCTCCGTCTCGTCCCATTCCGTCACCTCTGTTATCACGGCTTTTTTATATATGTCAGCTTTGGTCGCGAAGAACACTTCTATTTCTCTGCGTAATGACACCAGTTTCCCCTCGCAAGTTAAACGGGGTCTGCATACTCAGGAATATTATTAAATAGTCCTCATTACACGATCCACGGGATATTACATAATAATACCATTTTCGTTAACACTGAAGAAATCAAGAAATCATACACGTAACAGTTTGGGTATTTATTTAATGTCAGGAATGACATTAGCAACCGTTGCTATGCATACCTACATTATACTTTTTAAATATGTGTCAAAATCAAAAGCACTAAGTAGTATTCATATCAATTTGGAAGAAAATCTCCCTTTTAACCCCATTAGGGGGTGAATTTCAATAAAATACGAAACACGTACTCCATCAATTCTGTTAAAGAATGTTTATGTAAAATTTGAAATAGATCGGACCAAGGAATCACGTTGTTGCATACAAACTTTGCACCCCATTTTTAACCCCTTAGGGATAGAATTTCGGAATATAATATAGCCTATGTCCTTTCTCAGGCTCCAGACTTTCTTTGTACCAAATTTCATCAAAATCCGTTCAGCCGTTTAGGCGTGAAAGAGCAACAGACAGACAGACAGACAGACAGACAGACAGAGTTACTAACGCATTTATAATATTAGTAGGGATTATCAGTGCGGTCCTTTCGGATGCATTTCGTCCCATAGGGATCTTTTTGCCTTATGACTTTATACATAGTGAAATTAAATTGTTTTTATATTATTTCCAGATATGGGGCGACCTACGCGAGGGCATAGAGCAAGTTTACAAACGGCAGCATATGATCAAGCCCAGATACATGGACTTGTATACGTATCCTTTGTGATTGTTGACCTGGTAGACCGCGGTTCGAATCCTGCTAGAGTCAAATATGTCGCTTGTGATTAGGCAAATAGCAGCACATACATTAAAGGAGATTTAATAATTAACCATGTACTTTTCCCCGATATGTTCTTTATTTTAATGTAATTTTCATAAAGAATACCATATACCTATATTACTCTTTATTGTATTATATTAGACTAGTTGCTGTCATTTCTACCCCCTTGGGGAGTGAATTTAAAAAAATAATTTCTTTTAAGTTATGAAAGGGGAAAGCCTTATGCAAAATTTCAAGTTTCCAACCCTTTATAGACAAACCCTGCGTTGATAATAATATGTCGGTCATTAAATCAGCTTTTCATTTATATACGTACTAGCTTCTGCCCGCGACTTCGTCCGCTTGGAACTCCTCCTTTTTAGCAGTCGGTTAAAAAGTAGCCTATGTTCTTTCTCGGGCTCCAGACTTTCTTTGTACCAAATTTCATTTAAATCGGTCCAGTAAGTAGTTTTAGCGTGAAAGCGTAACAGACAGACAGACAGACAGAGTTACTTACGCATTTATAATATTAGTTAGTTAGGATTATGATTATAGTAAGAGTTTAGTTGATACAGTTTGTTAATTCAGTCAGTAACACTGTAAGGGAATATTTTCCTGAATGAAAACAGTCATGTATACAATTATTGCACGTCGGTGCATCAACAGCAACAGGGTTTCAGCAGCACTACGAATCTGCGGAACCGCCCCCAGTTTGGAGGAAAAAAACATGTAAGTCACAGAGTTTATTACCCTACTGACTAAAAAAAAATGGTTCTTTCACTTCTTAAAGAACGATCGCACAGTAACCTTGAAGGTTACTATTACTACGCGCGTGCGACAGAGACAAATAGAAAAAGGGCAACGTCCATTTTTCGCTGTGCTCCGCGACCGTCCTTTAGTATCAGGCGCGTAGTGTGCACTCGCTGGGATAGGCATTCAATTGTTCCTTTATGGTATGCACCCCCCATATATGTTGTACGTGTCAATTTAATGTGTTCCTTCAACTTCCTAATATCAGACGCGTGCACTGGGCAAGTGTTACGTTCATCGTCACGTTATGGCATAAGTTGTACCATATAGTGACGTCACGAGCCCCCACTCACGAACTTTAAGAAACACTTATCTTTGGACTAAATAGTTTTTTTTTTTTTATTTTTAATTGTTTTTGTAGAGTGGTCAGGTGTCGGGCGGCGCACAACTGGTCGGCCTCGAGTTGTACAAGCGACTGAGGGAGTTCCTCAGAAACTACCTGATTAATCTGCTAAGCGTGAGTATATTTTTTTATTTAAAAACAACATTTATTCAATAATGATATTTATATCAAGATGAGTGTAGAAAATTGAGGCCCCAGTGGAACTTGAACACACACCTATACTGACGCTTCTAAAAAATAATAGCACTGCGATAGCAAAGGCCGCAAGAAACTCTTTATGCCTTTTTTAAATAGAAAAAGATATGACATAATTTATAAAATTTCATCGAAAAGACATCAGTGACGTCTTAAGTGTAAGCCCCGCCGCGTATGCCCGCACTCGGATTGGCTGTCACGAGCCGTATTTAAAACCTATGGCGCATTAGCAAACACCGCATTTGCTCTCATGTCCGTCACGCCCGCGTCGACACGCGAGTGAGGGCATATGCGGCGGGGTCAACTGGGGACTTTTTTTTACCCTTGTCTTGGTACTTACTTGGTATCATTAAGATTTATTCAGCGTAGCATTCTACGTTCTCCTATTAGGCATTGCAGTGACAGCCCTTTATATATATCCATACTAATATTATAAATGCGAAAGTAACTCTGTCTGTCTGTCTGTCTGTCTGTTACGCTTTCACGCTAAAACTACTGGACCGATTTAAATGAAATTTGCTACAAAGAAAGTCTGGAGCCTAAGAAAGGACATAGGCTACTTTTTAACCGACTGCAAAAAAGGAGGAGTCCCACGCAGACGAAGTTGCGGGCAGAAGCTAGTATATATATATATTTTTTTTTGTATCCCCAGAACGGTTCTGACCTGATGGGCGAGGACGTGCTCGCATTCTACACGGTGCAGTGGGAGGAGTACCAGTTCTCCAGCCGCGTGCTGAACGGCGTGTGCTCGTACCTGAACCGGCACTGGGTCAAGCGCGAGTGCGAGGAGGGGCGCAAGGTAACCGTGGCGACCGGGTGACGTCACCCGCTGAGCGCTCTAGTGGGCGGGGCTTGCGAGAGAGTTGTATCTGATATTATGAATACGAAAGTAACTCTGTCTGTGTATCGCTTTCACGCTAATACTACTGAACCGATTTTAATGAAATTTGGTACACAGATAGTTTAGAGCCTGAATGACATAGGCTACTTTTAATTTTGAAATAAGGGTTGTAAGGGATTAAAAGAGGGGATGAAATGTTGTAAGAAATTCCACGCTAACGGAGTCGCGGGCAAAAGCTAGTTGTATAATAATTTGCCTTCGCGGTTATTACAGATTGGAAGACACTATAACGGATTTAACTCGCAGATTTTATTTTATTTGCTTATGTTTCCGAGCCTTTTCACAACGCTAAAGCGAGTGTGACTTTAGCGTGTTAAATCCGTTATAGTGTTTCACTCAAATAATCGTTAAGCTACTAAAACTACTTGCAACTTACTTAGCTTTAGCTTACTTGTCAAAAAAGACGTTGGTTAAGTTTCTTACCTGCCACTTAACTGATGAATAACTGACATATTATATTTTTCAGGGCATCTACGAGATATACCAACTCGCGTTGGTGACATGGCGTGACAATTTGTTCAAATGTTTGAACAAACAAGTGACCAATGCCGTATTGAAGTTGATCGAGAGGGAACGCAACGGCGAAACAATCAACACTAGACTTGTTTCCGGGGTGAGTTGCGAAAACGAATCTTAACACGTTCATATAAAGTACACTTTGAAATGTTTCTCAATGAAGATTTAGGTTATTTCTAAAAGCTACAAGTGAAGATCTGATCGAGAATGAACCGAGGTGCGACCCCCACTCTGGGGACCGTCTGGTCTATCAGGGCTAAACGAAATACTGGCTTTGTAGCTTCTCATCTGGAGGCTCGCCAACCGTCCAGTTTTGCAGTATAGGTCCACCCACCAGCTGTCCAACTGTGCTTCAGTATTCAGTTCGAAATAAAAACACTAGCATTTGCCCCTAGAAGTATTAGAATCCGCGACCAAATACAAAACCGACCATAATCTAAAAAAAAATAAC
This sequence comes from Polylopha cassiicola, assembly GCA_038024825.1. Classification (NCBI taxonomy): domain Eukaryota; kingdom Metazoa; phylum Arthropoda; class Insecta; order Lepidoptera; family Tortricidae; genus Polylopha; species Polylopha cassiicola. The sequence continues at coordinate 3,270,330 of CP149044.1, read as the reverse complement.
TCCCAAAAATAAAGTAAATTATGCTAAGTAAATTATGGAATTAAGTATCGCCACGGCGCCATCTTCTTTTATCTATATATATGTTAAAATCAATCGCAAAATGTGTTGGTATGCTGATAACTCAACAACGCCTGGACCAATTTGGCCGTGACGTCGAGGATGGAAGGTTGACAGGCCAGGACCGCTAGTACTAAATAATATTTAGTAGACAATCCATTCCATCATTAATAGATGTCGACATGTTTTTTTTGTCAATAATGCCTCAGTCGTTCTTGAGATTACCCGATTCGATCACGGCTGCCATAGCGGCCGCCGCGCCCCCTCCCACGGACACAAACCGTACACCGACACACAGGCAGCTGCCGCGCGGCATGCGGCCTTACCCACACCTAGCATACTCGATAGTGTTACAGCGGCCCCGCCGGCGGGGTCGAAGACGTCCACATACTCCCGGCGCGCGTCGGACTTATCCGCAGGGACCTTCTGTTCCCTTACAACATAATAGTCGTGTCAACACACCTCCTGACGGCCCGAGCCGAGGTGCGACCCCCACCTTGGGGGGCCCTCGGGTCGGTCAGGGCTAAAAACCCTAAACCATCCCAAAAGGCTTAAGAGTCTCCTTTTAGGAGTCTCGCCACCCGTCCGGTTTTGCAGTGAAGGCCCATTAGCTGGCCAACTGCGCTTCAGTATTCAGTTCGAAAAAAAAAAAAAAAATCTTGAGATTAAATCCTTTTATTTATTGCTCCTAAATAATTGAAATCATATTATCCAGGTGATCAACTGCTACGTAGCCCTAGGCCTAAACGAGGAGGACCCGAGCGCCCGCGGCCAGAACCTAACCATATACAAGGACACCTTCGAGGCGGTCTTCCTGGAGGACACGGAGAGGTTCTACACCAGAGAGAGCACCGACTTCCTGAGGAACAACCCCGTCACTGAGTACATGATCAAGGTAAAAGAAATAAAGAAAGAAATTATTTTATTTGGCTATAAATAACTTACACATCTTATTTATTTGCTTTTTTGAAATAGAATAGAGAGTATAAAAATAAGTAACAGCAATTATAGTAAAAAGAGACTTAATCAAAAACTACTTAATTTTAAATTAATTAATGATTAAAAATCATAACCGATGATGATTGACAAAATGATGAAAAGTTGTAATTTAGTAATTTCTGATGCCTTAGCGGTTATGACACATTGGAATGAAATAACTGTAGAGGATTAGATTAGCTATTTTTTTTGTATGTGGTAGTTTTGAAAACTTTACAGTTACCATGTTTGTAGCACGAGTGAGCTGACGATAGTCTAACGCTAAGATAAGCGTTAGAATGTCGTTAACTCGTTAAATCAGTCGTGCTACGAATTTGGGAACTTTAAAGTTTCGTAAACGTATCACGACTGTAGTTGACGATAGTCTAACGCTAATTTTGTGTCCTAATAAATAACTAGCTGTCCGCCCCGGCTTCGCACAGATCATCTTTTTTTTATAGCCTATGTCACTCGGGAATAGTGTAGCTTCCCAACAGTGAAAGAAATTTTGAAATCGGTCTACTTTCTTAGGAGCCTATTCAATACAAACAAACAAACCTTTCCCTTTTTATTATATTACTAGCGGCTCGTCCCGGCTTCGCACGGGGGGACTTAAGATTTTTTTAAGGCCTACGAAACGATACTTTCCCCCGTTTTTAAAACATTTTCGGTTACTGCTCCGCAACTATAAGACCTAGCGTGATATTATATAGCCTATGTTACTCGGGGATAATGTAGCTTTCCAAAGGTGAAAGAATTTTTGAAATCGGTCCAGTAGTTTCGGAGCCTATTCATTACAAACATACAAAAATACAAAAATACAAATCTTTCCTCTTTATAATATTAGTATAGATATATTCCAATAAATATTGATTTGTCCAGGCGGAGCAGCGCTTGTTGGAGGAGAACAAGCGGGTGCAGGTATATTTGCACGAGACCACCATGGAGCGGCTGGCGAAGACCTGCGACCGCGTGCTCATACAGAAGCACCTCGAGATATTCCACTCGGAGTTCCAGGTGAGACGTGCGCGATATTAGGGAGATGGTGGACAAGGGCGTGCGTTTCATATAGGCACAATGGTATGGAGTGCCTACCCTGACGTAGTACTGGCCGCGCCTGCTAGTGACGCAAATCTGTAATGTAGGCACATGTGAAGTAGCCATTTGCGACTCATCTTTCTCACACTTCATCTAGCAATGTGAAATATACCTTACGGCCTTTTCTCATACCTACCAAATATACCTACATACAAGTAAAAAAAATGATGAGAATTGGTTGAGCGATTTTGGAAGACTGTCAATTTATATTTTTTTTTTCTCAATTACTTTAGCACTAAGAAAAAAAGAGATTTGTGTTTACTACAATGTATGAATCGGAATTCGAGCGATATCTATCTGTTAGTAGGTACAGTTAATTTTAATCATAATCATATTTGTTGATACAAAGTTGTCTTGATAGGCAAGAGTAGAAAAAATCGACATTTAACCCACACCTATACGCGAGGTATCGTGCTTCATGATGCAATAAAGTATAATTGCTTCTAAAAGTCTCACTATGGTCACAATTTTATCTACTCTTATCTTGATATAAATTTGTATATTTCTTACGATCGTTTTCAATATCACATGAAAACGTCTTTAATTACAGAAACTCCTAGACGGCGAGAAGAACTCCGATCTCGGTCGCATGTACAACCTGTTGTCTCGCATCACGGACGGCCTGAACGAGCTGAAGAAGCTGCTGGAGCAGCACATACACTCGCAGGGGCTCACCGCCGTCGACAAGTGCGGCGAGAGCGCGCACACGGTAATACCAGTTAGCCATATTATTATTACCATTATCAGAGCGGCGAGCACTGAGCAGTGAGGAGTAAGTGGTGAGCAGCGAGCAGTGAGCGGCGAGTACTGAGCAGTGAGTAGCGAGCAGTGAGCGGCGAGTACTGAGCAGTGAGCGACCTGTTGTCTCGCATCACGGACGGCCTCAACGAGCTGAAGAAGCTGCTGGAGCAGCACATACACTCGCAGGGGCTCACCGCCGTCGACAAGTGCGGCGAGAGCGCGCACACGGTAAAGAACAAGTAGCTTTTGCCCGCGACTCTGTCCACGTGGACGTTTCTTACGTTTCAGCCCCTCTTTTAATAGCTTGCAACCCCTTTTTGCAATTAAAAGTAGCCTATATAACCTTTCTCAGGCTCTAGACTAACTGTGTACGAAATTTCATTTAAATCGGTTCAGTAGTTTTAGTGTGAAAGTAAAATATTCAAATTAAAATATTCGCGGTAGTCTAAGGAAGGTTTTTTTTTCTTACATGAGAACCCCCAGATCGTAATAAACAACAAAATAAATAATAAGTAAAATGGTCCAATCATTTTGGAGCCTTTTGACAAAATAATCTTTCCTCTTTATTATATTGCTGTTGATATATAGATTTCTAATAGAATAGGATCGAATTATTGGAGTAAATATTATATATATGATGATACATACGAGATTTTTTATTTTATTCCAGGATCCTAAAGTATACGTATCAACGATATTGGAGGTGCACAAGAAGTACAACGCGCTTGTTCTCGTCGCGTTCAACAACGACTCCGGCTTCGTGGCGGCGCTCGACAAAGCGTGCGGGAGATTCATCAACAGTAATATATATTTTATTATAATTAGACTATATTTGACGGCCTGCTGATCTGGTGGTCAGAGCTGATTACGAAACTGCAGGTTGCCGGTTCGATTTTTGCTAGGAGCAGATGTCAGTTATCCGTTGTCTAGTACTCCTAGTACACGCGTAGCTTAGTTAGAGACTAGATTAATTGGTGTGAATTTTCCAAAGATATTTATTATTATCTCAGAATAGAATCAATAAGTGAAATTATCAAGTAGCAATAGAAACAGTATTAGTACCAACTATAGTGTACGCGTGAAGCCCGCGGACGTTGAAGCTCGGAACCCGTAAATGTCAACAATGATGAGGGTTTTAGAAACCAATAAAAAACAGCCATTAAAAATTGCATTTTCGAAAGTCCGGCCCGGACGCTCCACGGGCACCCATTAAACTAGGACAAATCTGAGGAAAAACATCATAAAACATTATTTAATACAAATTTGTCCAAATCTATCTATATATATCCTTACTAATATTATAAATGCGAAAGTAACTCTGTCTGTCTGTCTGTCTGTTACGCTTTCACGCTAAAACTACTGGACCGATTTTAATGAAATTTGGTACAAAGAAAGTCTGGAGCCTGAGAAAGGACATAGGCTACTTTTTAACCGACTGCAAAAAAGGAGGAGTTCCACGCGGACGAAGTCGCGGGCAGAAGCTAGTACTAATATAAAGAGGAAAGGTTTGTTTGTTTGGATTGAATAGGCTCCAAAACGACTGGACCGATTTGAAAAATTATTTTACTGTTGGGAAGCTACGTTCACCCTGAGTAACATAGGCATGTATTTGGAAAAAAAATAGGGAAGCTGGGGCGAACGGCTATTTATTAAATATTTTTATATACAGGTAACGCAGTAACGAAAGCAGCTAACTCGTCGTCGAAGAGTCCAGAACTGTTGGCGAAATACTGCGACCTGCTTCTGAAGAAATCCAGTAAGAACCCAGAGGAGGCGGAACTAGAGGACACGCTCAACCAAGTGGTAAGTTACTTTAGAACACTGGTTCTTAACCTTTATAGGTCCCTTACCCTTGTGACCTAGCTATGGTCACTGAATTTACCCCTCCTCCCGACGACGAACTCGCGCGCTACGCTATGCTCAGACTTGATACTTTGATATTCCGCGTTCGAGACAACTACCAGCTGATTGATACTCCCATGAAATACAAGTTTTACCCCCGCGGGTATTACTCCCAGCTTAAGAACCTAGGCTAGACTATCGTCAGCACAGTCGTATTACGAATATGGGGACGAAAGTTTTCCAAACATCAGCAAATATAATGAAATACGCGAGTTAAATCCGTAACAGTGTTTCATTCCAATACAGATGTTTTCACTTGAGGCTTACGGAACTAAACAATAATTTAACTGGCATTATAATTATTTCTGATGTCTTCGCGCATTAAAATAAAACAACTTAACGGATTTAACTTGCGGGTGCAATTACATTTTCAAACCAGCCAAAAAGCGATTGAAATATACACAAAATTTCATCTAAACCGGTCCAAACGTTTAGTTAGGTCACAAACACACGTACAGAAGATTTTTGTATACTCATATTAAGATATGTATGTTTTTTCCAGATGGTCGTATTCAAATACATAGAGGACAAGGATGTGTTCCAAAAGTTCTACAGCAAAATGCTTGCCAAGCGGCTTGTCCAGCACATGTCCGCGAGCGATGATGCAGAGGTAAATATATACCTACATTTTTAAAAGTCATATTTTATAGAGATTTTATGTATAAGACATACAGTGAAGGACATAAATCTATTATGTATATATAAAAGGAGAAGCTAACTGACATATTACTGGAAGAATGCCATAAATGTATGTTAAAAACTTAATGCCATAAATTGGAATGAAACAACTGTTAACGGATTTAACTCGCGTATTTTTATTTTATTTTATTTGCTGACGTTTCGGATTCTTTACAGTTTCCATAATCGTAGCACGACTGAGCTGACAATAGTCTAACGCTAAAGTGATTTATACAGTTATGCAAACTACCTTATATTTAAATTACAAATTTTGAAAAACTACCCTATTCTAAATACAATCGGACGGGCAGGACGACGTCTGCCGGGGCCGCTAGTTATGTATATTCCAATGTGTAATAACTAATAACCGCGAAGGCATCAGAAATTATTAATTCCATAAAGTTTTTAACTTTTGTACATAAAATAACTTACCAAATACAAATGATCTTATGATGTTTTCAAAAAGAATTTGTTATATTTCAGGCGTCAATGATCTCAAAACTGAAACAGGCGTGTGGCTTCGAATACACGAGCAAACTGCAAAGGATGTTCCAGGTAATTTTTAATTATTCAAAATCAAAATCAAAATCAAAAATATGTTTATTCAATTTAGGCTTTCCCAAGCTCTTATGAATGTCAGTACAGTTAGGTAAAACTTTTTTTTTTTTTTACACATCTTAGAACTAAAAACATAGGTACTGAAAATGTTTAGGTTTCCAGAGGTCATAAATAAAATATAATCTAAACAGAGAGGAAAAAAAAAAAAAAAAAAAAAAAAAAAAAAAAAAAAAAAAAAAATCACTCAATTAAGTCCCGGATAGAATATGTTTGATGAAAATCGGTTTAGTATAATAGTTATTCGTGTTAAAAACTGTCTAAAGATTTACTCTTCGCTTACCCCAAAATGTTTAGAAAATAAATGTCCACCCACGCGAATCCGGGGCGAAATGCTAACTAGCAAAAAAAATGGTTACACGATATTGCAGTATCATAGAGTTCACTTTATGACGTGATTTTGCTTTACGTTCTATATTCTTAATTATATAATTCTAGACAATATTGACATAAATTTAATAAATCATTTTAAAACCGTATAATGACAGCTTATAAATAAGTAAATATAAAATGTTGAATTTCTTTAATATGAAAATAATAACAAGTATGACAAATATTTGTATTTATACTTGTATAAGCGAGATGTGCTTAATTAATAATCATTTAAGTATGTTACCTTCAAATGAGAAGTGGTATCTCTTGCATATAAATTAATTTGATTTGATTTGTAAATTACTGTCACATCACAGAATGTTTCACCACGCGATTTCAAATTTAAATGTGCAGACTTAGAGTCTTAAATGGAGTAACGAAATATTTCGAGTTCACGTTATTTATGATGCGATTTTGCTATCCCTACTAATATTATGTGTTCCGTTATATGTCCGAAGTCTTATAGGAGTCACGTCACCTCGTTCGGCCGCAAGGCCCTAGATGTCGCTAGTTCCGTGTCGTTTCCCGCGCATATTTCCCACCTATTTCACAAACCTGCTTCCGTTAGGAGCTGTCGTCGAACAAGCCGCCATATTATTTAGCCATTATTGCGTCGCTCTCTGAGCTGTGCGCAAGGTCCGTAAGTCGCTAAAAATTTCAATATGAAATTTTTATAATTTAAATTCTGGTAAGTAGAATTTATCGCTGAACGTTGTGTTCTTAACTTTAATAACTTTTTAAAGCACCGTACTTAGAATCTTTTCAGAAAAGATTTCTCTTTAAGTACCTTCAATAGTTTAATAAAAAATATTGTATTTTTTTTCCGATCTTTCGAGATGGTAAGTAGAAAGTTGGTTTTTTATTTAAAGTGTTCCGTGTGGTTATTTAATTTGTTTCATGAATAACACGTGTTTTCCCGCGCCGGCGGAGGTAGTGCGACAACGGGGGACTTGCGCAAAGCGCGCAGTCTCTCCTTTAGTTTCTCTGACGAGGAACGCTCTCGCAGCCGGTGTTGGCGCCGCCGCCGCCGCCGCCGCTCCCGCTCTCGCAGCCGGAGCCGCGGCGGGCGGCGTCAGGCGCACCGCGTCTTCGGCCGTGTGGAATGCGCCACGAGCCACGTGGCGGCCGCGTAAATTGCGCCACGAGCCACGTGGCAGATGCGGCGTGGGCTACGCGGATTGCGCCACGAGCGGCGTAATGGCCGCGTAGATTGCGCCGCGAGCCACGTGGCTGTCGTGGCGTCAACCGCACCGGTCGCACCGCCTCGCACCGGTCGCACCGCCTCGCACCGCTCCGGGTCCACGAGCAACATCGAGCAGAGGTTGAGTTTCACCAACGGCAGCTGGTAAGTCAGCTATACAATATTTTGAGTAACGGCATACCGGGCGGGTTTCGCGCGGCACCGCTGCGTCCGCCGCGCGCCCCATCGAACCACGTGTCGACACCGTGCGCCGTCCGAGCCGCGTGTCGTTATGGCTGTGTCCGCGTGTCGTCGTGGCTATGCGCCCGCGTGTTGTCGTGGTTATGTGCCCGCGTGTTGTCGTGGTTATGTGCCCGCGATCCCTTGTCCGTGCCATGTGTTGTCCGTGGCTCGTGTCGGTGTCGAACCACGTCTGGTCGCGTATATGTGCCCTTCAGGCCGCGTTCGTGTCCGCACCACGTGTCGTTCCCACTATGTTAACGCTTGCGGTTAGCCTGTCCGTGCCTCGTGTCGACGTCAACCACGTTGGTCACGGCTATGTGCCCGAGGGCTGTCGCGCGTCGACGTCAACGCCACGCGTTCTTAAAGTTGTTTTCCCGACTTTGGACCACGTGTCCCCGTTAATGAAATGTGTCCGGGATGATATCGCTGCCTCTGTAGTCTCACTTCAATTCAATTCATTTATTGCATTCTATATAACATGTTATGGACGAATATAGTCTCTGTGAAGGTTACTGCCGGATTTCAGTTTCGTAACCTAATGCGTTACTAAAATTAGTATCTATCAACCCTTTAAATGAAATGATAATTAAATGGAACCCACCGGGTTGGTTTCTTAAAAGAAGGCGTTTCCGGCCTATTATCGCATTGAACGTATTGTTTCTTTGTGTATTGCCTGCTTGCTCTAAAGCTATAAGAGTAATTCTTACAATATAGGCATTAAGATTGGATCGATAAACCTGATGTTGATCTTTCGCATCTTCTTTGTGTAACCAATTAATGATAAAGTATTCGTAAGATATAGAAGTTCTATAGTCCGCAGAATATTTATTCAACCCATCGGGTTTGTCCTTTTCCTTACAAAAAGTCTTTTTTATACCGCCTACATCCTTTTGTGGTAGATTTTCGACGCACAACAAATCAAGACAAGACAAACCTTATTCCTTTTTGTTAATACATCAGTCTAAATTAATGTTGGCCTAGCACGTAGTCTGCATCGAAGCTCTTAATCGATCTCGAGTGGAACATAAACTTCGACCTTGGTGCAAAACCAAAGTTTATCTGAAACGTATTTTAAGCCGATTCGACTGTATGTACTTCCTACATCAAAAAGAGGCACTGTTGATGTTGATTGTTACTTGAAATAAAACCCGTTCGTTACTTTGGAAGCATTTAATAAATCTAAAAAGCGTATATACGTACATCAAGGGAAATCTTGACTTGACTACATACTACTAACCCCAAACATCGACTGCTGCTTCGAAATTCTCCAAATTGTATATTGTTGTCCCTGGACAAGACTTAATGACTTCCAGGTCATCTTTGTTTGCGTGAGAGACTCGATCGAAAGGCACATAGTGTACTTAGTTTTAAGAATTAACTCTAGTTTTAAGCTTTATTTCAGGTTTGCACTGTGCGTCATTAGTATCATAATTTTGCTTCTTTCACCGTTCTTCGAAATAGATTGCACTGTCCCGCACTGCAAAGGCACTGCAAACTGTTGTAGTCAAGCGAGCGATCCCGATACACCTCGAGGTAAAAGAGCCAACCCACATCGTGACCGATGCCTCCGATCAGAGCTGATCGTAAATTTTAATTTTTTTTTTTTTTTTTCCTGGTGCTTCGCCGGCCGCTACCGCGGCACGCTCGCTCCGCTCGCTCGGCTCGCACGCTGTAGGGTCGCAGTTCTAACCTAACCTAACATCCCTCTCCTCGCTCGCCGTCATACCTAACGGGTACCCGGTCGACAGATACAGAAATCCCAGCTCCATAAAAGATTTTTTCTAAGTGTCTGCATCCCCTTTGCTACACCCGCTTGCCTCCTGCCTCTTGCTGCCTGTCGCTTGTCGCTTGCTGTCTGCCACCTGCCGCATGCCGCCTGCCGATTGCAGCTACCTGTTTCGGCACTGGGGCTCTTCTGCGATCAACCTATACGTCTAGCAGACCGCTTACGTTGTACCGGAGTATGTCTCATGAGATTCGCTAGTCTCGAACGCCATCTCAAGATGCGTTCGGCAACCGCTGACTGTAGGGCCTAGTTCCGGCGTTTTCACCCCCAGGTCTCATACCGTGTCTCCTTCGGCACCTGAACACTGCCTCCGGCCTGTTCATCATCGTTGTGCCGGAGTGGGAGCGACCCCGCTGGCAGCCGGACCTGAGAGCCCGAGCAGTGACGCGCCCGCTCGGAACCTTCGGTCTGTATCTATAGGTGGACATCGCGACGGGCCCGCAGACTAAGTTGGTGGACACCGCAATAGGCCTGCGGACCTCGCTGACGGAGTCGCCGCGACGGTCCTGCGGACCTCGCTGGTGGAGTCACCCCAACGGTCCTGCTGACCTCGCTGGCGGAGTAACCGCGACGGTCCTGCGGACCTCGCTGACGGAGTCGCCGCGACGGTCCTGCTGACCTCGCTGGCGGAGTAACCGCGACGGTCCTGCTGACCTCGCTGGCGGAGTAACCACGACGGTCCTGCTGACCTCGCTGGCGTAGTAACCGCGACGGCCCTGAGGACCTCGCTGACGGAGTTGCCACGACGGTCCTGAGACCTCGCTGACGGAGTCACCGCGACGGTCCTGCGGACCTCGCTGGCGGAGAAACCGCGACGGTCCTACTGACCTCGCTGACTGAGTCACCGCGACGGTCCTGAGACCTCACTGACGGAGTCACCACGATGGTCCTGCGGACCTCGCTGACGTGGTCGCCGCGACGGTCCTGCGGGCCTCGCTGGCGGCGCCGCGACGGCCCGCATTTCTTGACCACGGGCCACTGCCGCTGCAACGAGTTCAGGACCTGAAGGTAAGGGCTTATCTCATGTCGGAAGAGACTCTCACGAGCGATTGCTCTCCAAATAAGAAGGCCCTCCTAGAGCTCTGGTGGCGACTTTCTACAATAATTGTCTACCCATTTGTAGAATATGATCAGATTAGTGCTCTCAGAACGATATTTCTTAGCAAATACCTAAACCTGAACAGGCCAAGATGATACCTACGCAAATCGCAGGTGCGGTAATAAATTGGCTTATAGAATAGATCTTGTTCACAAAACGATTATTTCGCTTTTGCTTCAATTTGTGAGTTCTTCTCAAATGTAAAAAGTTTATCTAACAGTACCGCCAGACATGTTATGCTACAACGGTAACGATACCTTAACCTCCAAAACAGCTAGTTTATATGCGAGAATGCTGATTAAATTCTAAAAAGAAACCTTTGATGGCAGTATCTTGTACGATGTTTCCAGAAGGACAGCGGATTTTCTTTTGCTGTCATCGGAACATGAGTCCACAGCTCTGTTAAACTCTTATCTCGATCGGTTCGTTGACAACGACCATTCTATAGGTAACCTTGTATCCGGAATTCGGTTCTATAACTGACTCTGGTACGTACCTACCGTTAATCGAGTTAGTAGCTCTAGATCGCAGCTCTAGTTTATTGACTTCGGAGGTTAGCCCACATTCCTAAAGAAATTAAGGGCTCTACTACTAATCTATTTTTATGTCCTAGAATGCCTTCGCAGTCTGCCAATCCGACCATGATCGGAGGCTGGATGAAACGGCTCCTTGCCGAGGCTGGTGTTCGTGCTATCTCAGGTACCTTCCGGTTGGCCGTGAAGTTCTTAAACTGGTATGGAAGATATTTATTAATGATATTTTTGAGAACTGCGATTGGCATTACGAGTCTACCTATCGCAAGAGCCGGTAAGATCAAATCCTTATTGCGCTTATATTTCAGAGCTAACAGGTACTGTAGGTACTGTACTGTAGGTACTGTTACTAATAACCGTTTTCTACAGAGTCTGTAATTTATATTACTCCCACCGCTCTGGGTCTGTCTATATTGTTTATGATTTTGTTGCGGTATATCATATCCTCTAATTCTGCTCATGCTGATAATACTAACGATTCAACATAATACGTCATGTAATCCGTTAACACAAGTTAGCTTTTTGGTATCGCATTTTACCTCTATTGTAAAGCGGCTCATATTGTTACTAAATACAATATGTAATTAAGAAATTAATGCAGCTATGATTATGTTGAGAATGTTTTTTCTCTCTCTCATGTATTAAAGTTTGTTGATAGACCTATAATATGCCGATTCAATGCTGGTTATCTAATAAATACACATCTCTGAGAACTGAGCACTGCCCTCAGTTCATCTTATGTACTTTTTACAAGTAGGTAACATACTTGCTCTGCTGTCCAATTTATGAAAAATCTAATGTTTTTAGTATTTTACCGTTTTTCTTTCCTTCAATAACAACATTATTGCGTCCTTACATCGATCAAGCCACCAGGAGATAATAAACAAGTCTCCTATAAGACTTCGGACATATAACGGAACACATAATATAAAATTTTACCTTCCAATAAAATTGTTATTATGTTTCCAATATGTCCGAAGTCTCGGCAATGCCTTCCTGGTGATACAATTCGCACCTTGCTTGCAATAATGGCTAAATAATATGGCGGCTTGTTCGACGACAGCTCCTAACGGAAGCAGGTTTGTGAAATAGGTGGGAAATATGCGCGGGAAACGACACGGAACTAGCGACATCTAGGGCCTTGCGGCCGAACGAGGTGACGTGACTCCTATAAGACTTCGGACATATTGGAAACATAATAACAATTTTATTGGAAGGTAAAATTTTATATTATAAATGCGAAAGTAACTCTGTCTGTCTATCTGTTACGCTTTCACGCTAAAACTACTGGACCGATTTAAATGATATTTGGTACTTACAAAAAAGTCTGGATCCTGAGAAAGGACATAGGCTACCTACTTTTTAGCCGACTGCAAAAAAGGAGGAGTACCACGCGGACGAAGTCGCGGGCAGAAGCTAGTACCTTCTATAAATTCTATAATGTTTATTTTCCAGGACATCGGCGTATCGAAGGACCTGAACGAGAACTTCCGCAAGCACATGTCGAACAGCTCGGACCCGCCGCTGCACATCGACTTCAGCATACAGGTGCTGTCGTCAGGCTCCTGGCCGTTCCAGCAGTCCTCCTCCTTCCAGCTGCCCACTGAGGTGAGTGACCTTTCATCGACAGCAGAATTGTGGGGCAAATGTGAATGAATTAAATTATGATAAGTATTGTTTTTTATTTGCTATCACAATGACATATGTATACGAAGTATATGACGGCATATTTTCGTGTGATTTTTTAAATGATTAAAATTAATATTCAATGAGGATTACGCTAGGGCGTGCATTAAATATAGGCACAATGGTATGAATGTATGCGGTGCCTTGACGTGGTACATGCGCGATCCTCGCTGCACGCGCCTGGAATGACGACTGGTTAAAAGAACGAAATTCTGTTTAGTCTGTTAGTTGGGTTTTCGATAGTTATTTGACACATATATTTTTTTAAACTAACAATAAATGACTAAGATAAGTGCTTCTGACTGCTTCTAAAGTACGAGAGTGGGGACTCATGACTTCACGATTTAGTACAATTTATACCATAACGTGACGTCACGAGCCGACTCCCGAACTTTAGAACCACTTATCTTTGTCATTTATTGTTCGATCGAGAAAAGAAATTAAAATAAAAACTAAAAAGGAAAAAATAATCAGTTATCCGATTTACTATGTAATAAATTTAAATATATTCTTACAAGTTACTAAACTTGTAAGCTCTAGCTTACACGAAATTAACTAGACTTACTTAATACCCAATCCTAAATTAAACTCTAATTTAATATTAATTCGACACGAGATACGATTTTAACACCTAACAAATAAACAATTTCTTAAATTTTTATCACCTCTTGAAGTCGGTGCCAAATCTGATTTACTTACACTTAGTACCGTCTTCGAGTAATTCGTGAACATACTTACATAAAAAAAAAAACATCCCGACGAATTGATAACCTCCTCCTTTTTTGAAGTCGGTTAAAAATGGACAAATAGTCGCCATGCCTTATCGGGTTTCACACATTATACCAACAAGCTGGCACGCATAAGTAATACTTAAATTACAATTATAAGTGTATTGTGTTGTATTGCAGTTGGAGAGATCGGTGCATCGGTTCACGACGTTCTACTCGTCGCAGCACTCCGGCCGCAAGCTGAACTGGCTGTACAACATGAGCAAGGGAGAGCTGGTCACCAACTGCTTCAAGAACAGGTTAATGTTGCCAAAATAACTGTTACCAATGTTGCCATTTGCATGTTGAGAACGAAAGTGACCTAACTCGAAATATGTGTCACTAAGTGAAATCAAATTTAAATGTTAGACTTAGAATCCTTAATGGAGTAAAGATATATTTTTAATTGGGTCACTTTCGTACGACAACTGAAACTGAAAGATAACTGAAGCCCCCGCGGATAAACATTGGAATGAAACAATTATTGCGGATTTATCTCGCGTATTTTATTTTATTTGTTGAAAATCTTACAGTGATCATATTTGTAAAGTGATTATACATTAAGCAATTTTAGAATTTTTAAAAATCGTGATTTTTATAAAATCACTTGTGTTAGATTAGCGTCAGCACAGCTGGCTACGAATTTTGCAACTAATATATTATGTGCTCGGGTTTGTAGTTTTATTCCAGTGTGTAATAACCGCGAAATGATCGAAAATTATTGATTCCACTTGTTAATCCAATATAAAAACTACCCTTATTCCTTTACCTTAAATAGTTTATATCCTGCACATTACACTGTATTTAAGTCTGCTTAAGGACAGACAGACAGTTCTGATTTTATATAAGTACTGAATTTGAAAAAATGGCTGCCAAGTTTTTTCCGCGTTTCTTCTCCGCAATGATGGTCTTGCCGAAGCGGTAGCAGATCCATATCTATACTAATATTATAAAGAGGAGAACTTTGTTTGTTTGTAATGAATAGGCTCAAAAACTACTGGACGATTTTAATAATTCTTTCACTGTTGGAAAGCTACGATCACCCTGAGTAACATAATCTATAAATATTTTGCATAAAATTAGGGACCGGTGCGAAGGCGGGGCGGACCGCTAGTGATATATAAAAGTCTTTGTTGATTTCATTCCAATTTAATTCCAATGTTATATTAATCATCATTGCTAATATATTTTGTTAATTTCAGATACACATTGCAAGCGAGCACGTTCCAAATGGCCGTGCTGCTGCAGTACAACGAGAACACCTCCTGGAGCGTGCGCCAGCTGGAGCACCACACCGGCATCAAGGGCGACTTCCTCATACAGGTCTGATTATACACTAGCTGTCCGCCCCGGCTTCGCACGGATCCCTTTTATAGCCTACTAGCTTCTGCCCGCGACTTCGTGAGCGTGGAACTCCTCCTTTTTTGCAGCCGGTTAAAAAGTAGTCTTATGTCTTTTCTCAGACTCCAGACTTTTATTGTGCCAAATTTCATTTAAATCGGTCCAGTAGTTTTAGCGTGAAAGCGTAACAGACAGGCAGACAGACAGAGTTACTTTCGCATTTATAATATTAGTAAGGATAGTAAGGATGTCACTCGGGAATAGTGTAGCTTCCCAACAGTGAAAGATTTTTTCAAATCGGTTCTGTCGTTTTGTAGCTTATTCAATCCAAACAAACAAACAAACCTTTCCTCTTTATAATATTACCTAGTATAAATTAGTGACTAAGTATTTCTTTCATCATACATGTATTATACATATTAAAAATCCTCCATTTCAGTCACTTTATCTATTAAAAAATCCCATAAAAATAAGCATACATAGAGACAGACAGACAGCGGAAATCGAGTTTGTTTTACACTATGTGATGCTGGACAAGTATTTTTTTTAAAACCAAAAAATGTTACATACTTATTACAAAAACAGCGCGTCAATAATCGAGGTACTCAAATAAATATATTTAGAGTAATGAAGGCTTAATAATATTAAATTTGTATTCAAATTCTGCAGGTCCTGCAAATATTGCTAAAAGCGAAGCTGCTGGTATGCCAGGAAGACGAGACTGAACTGTCGGAGACCTCCATCGTAGAACTATACCTAGGATATAAGAAGTAAGTCTTACATTAATATATCATTATCTGTAAATTATGAGAAATATGTAAGATAAGATAAGTTAACAAAGATTGACCAGAGATACTATTATATGTAGATATTTTATGTAAGAATGTTAATTATTAAAAAGTAGCGGCCCGCCCCGGCTTCGCCCGGATCCCTTTTTTTATAGCCTATGTCGTTTTTCAGGGTCTAAAGATTGTCTATGCCAAATTTCATCAAAATCGGAAAGTGTAACAGACAGAGTTACTTTCGCATTTATAATATTAGTAGGGATACAACAAAATATCTTGTATGAAGAAAAATTACTCATTGTTTGGCCTTTTGTACTTGATTCGTTTTTATTTCAAAGCCCACTGTCCAAAGAAAACTGTCTATTATGATATTAGAGTGACACAACTGGCGACGTCACGTATTAAAAACTATTACAGAACAAATAACCATTCAATATAAAAAATATTTTCCATATCTGATGATTATATTGTATTGCAGTAAGAAACTTCGCGTGAACATCAACATACCGCTGAAGACGGAGCTGAAGGTGGAGCAGGAGGCCACGCACAAACACATCGAGGAGGACCGCAAGATGCTTATACAGGTACACACACACACACACACACAATATGATGACTCAGATATATGTACACACACATAATCACAGTAATAAAATGCGCATATACCACGTCAGGGTAGGCACTCCATACATTTATACCATTGTGCCTATATGGAATGCAGAAAGAAAATCTCAGAAACATGTATATGTCGCAGTAAGATGATAAAAACAGGGATTTGATCAAATCCCTCAGTGATATGATCAACTCCCGGTAGATGATGAAAATACCACGCGTTGTGTCATTTCCCTAGCGAAATTTAGTGATTTGATCAAGTCTCCAAGTCATTCTAGGGAAATGAAAGAATCATAGAAATGGCTGATTAGATTTCTTCATTTCACTTAGTTATTTGATCAAATACCTGGGCTGTTTTAGGGACATGATAAAACGAGTTATTAAGTCAACTCGATTTTAACATTTTACCAAACACGTCTAGTGATTTGATCAACTCCCTAAATATTTTTAGAAAAATGATAAAAACAGGAATCCCAATCCAAATCCCTAAGAGAGATGATAAAATCCCGGCACATGCGAAAATATGACGCGTTGTATTATCAAAAGTATCGGTTCTGACGCTTCGCCGGCCGATGCCGTGCTGACTCAGACCTACATACAATATGGTTACACAGAAACAGTAGTACACACACAACATACTTTCACAGAAACATACACATTGCTTATACAGAGACATACTAAAGGACGGTCGCCGAGCACAGCGAAAAACGTGCATATATATGACTAGCTTCTGCCCGCGACTTCGTCTGCGTAGAACTCCTCCTTTTTTGCAGTCGGTTAAAAAGTAGCCTATGTTCTTTCTCGGGCTCCAGACTTTCTTTGTACCAAATTTCTTTTAAATCGGTCCTGTAGTTTTAGCGTGAAATCGTAACAGACAGACAGACAGAGTTACTTTCGCATTTATAATATTAGTAGGGATTAGTAGGGATAATAACTTTGAAGGTTACTGTGCGAGCGTGAGGGCACTATTACAACGCGCGTGCGACAGTGACAAATAGAAAAAGGGCAACGTCCGTTTTTCGCTGTGCTCGGCGACCATCCTTTTCATACACACAACATGCTTACAATAGTGCCCAGACTATACAGAAAAAAAATACTAAAAAATGCTATTTGTTGTGAACAGGCGGCCATAGTGAGGATAATGAAGACCCGCAAGACCCTCAAGCACCAGCACCTCGTGGTGGAGGTTCTCAACCAGCTCTCCTCGCGGTTCAAGCCGCGCGTGCCCGTCATCAAGGTAATAATGACACAAAACGAAATATGTCACTATTTATTAGGTACATACTATTTAAGGTTGCAAGCTTGCCTCGTTTAAATTTTCGTGCTGACACATTTTAACTTGTGTCACTTTTCCATTATATTTTATTAGATACTACGGTTCACCCCGGCTTCGCACGGATCACTATTGTTTTTTTTTTTTTTCAAAATATTATATAGCCTATGTTACTCGTGGATAATGTAGCTTTCGAATGGTGAAAGAATTTTTAAAAACAGTACAGTAGTTTTTGAGCCTATTTAATCCAAACAAACAAACCTTTCCTCTTTATAATATTAGTATAGACAATTTAAGACTCTAAGCTTGCCTCGTTCAAATTTGAATTATCGCGATGACACATTTCGAATTGTGTCACTTTTCTATTATATTCTCGCGTTATATTTTCTATTTATTACGCTCTAGACTCTCTGTATACCAAATCATTCATTTAAATCGGTTCTGTAGTTTTAGCGTCAAAGCAAGACGAACAGAGTTACATTCACATTTATAATATTAGTTAGGAAGGATTTAGTGAGGATGCGAAATAAATGTCAAACGAAATACAGGTTTTTAAATACAGAAAACAAATTTGGTTTTTTTATCGGTTTTAATAGTTAGTTACATTTGATTTTTATGCAAGATAGATGACGTTATCTGTATAAATTGGTGTAAAAATCGATATCGCGCGAGAATGGACTTTAATTCTGATAATTTATCGCACTGCGTTTGTATTTCTAAAGCTGCCTAGTAATTATGTTTTTAATAGATATGTATATGACTAGCTTCTTCCCGCGACTTCGTCTTTTATGAGTATTTTACACAATATCGTTATAAAATGTTATTTATGTTATGCCTTATATTATGTTATTGTAAAGTTTCATCGAAATCCATAGCATTAGTAGTTTTTTGCGTGAAATATGAACAAACCCAGTCATCCATTATTACAATTTTAGGAATCAGAAAAATTATAAAGTACTAGCTTCTGCCCGCGACTTCGTCCGCGTGGAACACCACCTTTTTTGCAGTCGGTTAAAAAGTAGCCTATGTCCTTTCTCAGGTTTCTGACTTTCTTTGTACCAAATTTCATTTAAATCGGACCAGTAGTTTTAGCGTGAAAGCGCAACAGACAGACAGAGTTACTTTACTTATAATATTAGTAGGGATGATGGAAACATAATTATATTCGAACTTGGGCTTAGACAAGGTGCCAACGCTCAACGTTAACGTTAAACGTTGTCACCAAAATGTATGAGATTTGACATCCGCGAACGATGTGATACAAACGTTCGCGGATGTCAAATCTCATAAATTTTGGTCGTTTAACGTTAACGTTGAACGTTGGCACCTTGTCTAGGCCCCCTTATGCGTTAGAGATTTTTATAATTTTATTTTTGTTTTCAGAAATGCATCGACATATTGATTGAGAAGGAATATCTGGAACGCACCGAGGGCGAGAAGGATACGTATAGCTACCTGGCGTGATTGCGTCGTAACCAATGTATATGAAATAAATATAACATATTAATGTAATACTAAATTGTTTTTTTATTTTATCCCGAGTCTTATAGACGTTTGAGGCCAAAAATCGAATATACTAAGAGTCAGAAACTGAACTGATACTTAAAAATAGTACCTAGTGTGAGGCTAAAGGACGAGCATAGCGAGATGATGATGATGATGTAGATATTTTAGGTAGTTAAGCAAGCTTTGCTCTTTGATATTGTATCAATTTGTTTCTACTGAAACTACACGTGATGCAAATAACGATGTTTCTTTTAAAACAATAAAACATACTATCCGGCGACATTTCGTAGAGCTACGTAAACGGTACCTATTTAAAGTTTATTAATTTATCAGTAAATTTAGTTAACTGCTTTAGAAAATGTAATAATACTTACCTACTTATATAAGAAGTAGAGTTGACTCTACGATGAACTATCTGTACCTACCTACTGTGGAATTTTACTTTTGATGATGATTGGGTAAAGAAATTAAAATTATATAGTTCCTTAGTTCAAATTATTACGACATTTTAGTACAATTTATACCATAACGTGACGTCACGTGCCACTCCTAAATTTCTGAATTTATCTTTGTCATTTTATTCTTGTGATTAAAAAAACGTGTCCAATATTTTTGATACTTAATCTACCTACTTGATTATAAATAATAAAAAAATATTTTTTATATCGGCTTTTACAAGCTCTTATTAAAGATACCACCGTTTCCGAAAAAAGAAAAAACATCACTTAAGAAAAAAAACTCAATAAAATATCACTTTTTTACTTTGCTTTTTTAAAATACATAATTAGGTACCTACAATTTATCCTTAGAAACTGAATAAACAAGAAACTGACGTAAAAGGTCTCCAGATTTTAAAGTAAGTTATAATAAGAGCAGATTAAATAAATACGTATTTAATTAGCATTTAAATAGTGACTAGACAATAGAACGAACTCTTGATAACTGAGCTCTGAAAATAAATGAATGTTATTCGTCAGTAGTCAGTAGTACGCAAGCCGCGGTCGAGTTAACACGTGAAGTAACACAAACTTAGAAAATGTTAAAAAATCCAAATTATAGATACGGTACTGATGTACTGGATATACCTAGTAATTTACACATTGGTCATTTTTACCTGAAAAGATTGCTAGAGTTCAAGGACGCTAAAATTGTAAGTATTTTTTGTTGCTCGTATAATTGTATAAGGAGTGTATGATTGTATACAGTCTAGTTATGTTTACCTAATCATTTGTGATATATTTCCGGATATATTTTTAAACTGAACTGTATATAGTTGAAGTCACAAGTATAGTTTTATTTCTCAAAGTTAAATTAATTATATTAGATGGATAAATGTAAGTAATATTGGTATAAGTAGGTATTATTAAAGACTTAATTATTTACATTATTTTATCTCTGTTATAAATTATAGGTAATCCGTCTAAAGTCTCATGTATAATAAAATGTGCATATCCTTATTAATTCGAGTTTGAATACAGTTGAATCTCATTTGCTTTCAAAGTTTCTTGGACAAATAATATTTATCATTAGGTAAATAATAATTGAGTTTAAATTAGAGTTAACTAATAAACTAAACGAATCCACTAGGTTAACATTAAAACGAACTGTCAGCTGTTTCTACTTAATTGTGTTTAAATTCCAAAATGACTTTAGGTAGGTAGGTACGTAATACTACCTACCTATGTTGGAAGATTACCGTATATTAGTGACCTGGGGGCTAGACAAGTGCCCAACGTTCAACGTTAACGTTAAACGTTAGCACCAAAATATATGGGATTTGACATCCGCGAACGTTTGTGACGTACGTGACAGTCGTTCGCGGATGTCAAATCCCATACATTTTGGTCCTAACGTTTAACGTTAACGTTGAACATTGGGCACTTGTCTAGGGCCCCTGGTCTGCATGATTGTCATTTTTTTTCCGAACTGCATACTAAAGTGCAGTTGCAGTAGGTATACGCGAGCGAGCATCTCTACTCAGTTAATCTTTCTACCTCTAAATAGTTAAAAATGAACTGTAAGACTAGTGCAGTCTATCAAAAAATAGTGCAATATTATTATGCTTATTATAAACTTATAGGTGCTTCTTAATACCAACAAGTAGGTAAGTGGCTAAGTGCAGCAGATATGATATAGGTACAGTACGATGACTTCATACAGGTTAAATAATATTATCATCTTGTTAAATAATGCGGTCCATTCGCGGCGAATATCTTCGGATTATTTATCAGTTAAGCGATTTATCATTTAGTAGGTGTTTAGATAATAATCAAATTTATATACTTTACGCGTTCTTTTGTACTTTGATCCCACTAATATCGCTTATCACTTCTCATACACAACTGAGATAAAAACAGGTATATCTAGTGTTATATAGTTAAGTAGATATACGGGTTATGTTTACCTACTGGTATTTATAATAGGTTATATAGTTGATTTACTATAAAAAGACGCGTACACGAGGTCACCTCAGAGTGAATAAGATGAAGTGTACGTCACCAACAACAACAAATTAAGTAGGTAAGTTGATTACAATGTCAAACATACTTGCTTGAATTATACTAAACTAGCTGTGCCCGCGACTTCGTCCCATTGGAATAGTAATTCTTCATAAGGCTTCATATTTATTATTTTCCCCGTTTTTTACACATTTTCCACTGTTTTTTCGCTCCATTGGTCGCAGCGTGATGTTATACCTATAGCCTAAAGCCTTCCTCGATAAATGGTCTATCCAACAAAAAAGATTTTTTGAATTCGAACCAGTACTTAGTTCCTGAGATTAGCGCGTTCAAACAAACAAACAAACTCTTCAGCTTTATAATATTAGTATATATATGTTTTACATTAGAATTATAAAGCCCTAGTATAAGGTAAGAAATACGAAGACTGTTTATATCTGTTCTATGTAAGTGATTCTAAGTTTTTAGTAATATTTTTTCTTAGCATAGTAAAGCAAGACAACTTACAAATTACGATTTTGTAATCGTAATAATGCCTAAAAAACTACTACGGAAAGAGGTCTAACAGTTTGTTTACATGCATATAATTAATAACATTTTAGAAATATTATTAAGCAGGCAGCTTTTATTAGCTAGGTAGGTACTTACCTAGACGTTACGGCAGTTATATCCACTAAAACAGTCCCAACAGTGTGCTTAGTTTAGCATTTCGAACTTTTAACAAATAAAACTATCTAGGTATGACTTGTTAACCTAACCTACTAAAGGCTTAAGAGTCTCCTTTCAGGAGTCTCGCCACCCGTCCGGTTTTGCAGTAAAGGCCCATTAGCTGGCCAACTGCGCTTCAGTATTCAGTTCGAAAAAAAAAAAAACAAAAAAAAAACAAAAAAAACTTAACCTACTTGAAGTTTTGTATGTGTAACATTTATATAATTTCATTTAAACAGATAAACGGACAAACACACGAAGAGATAACTTTAGGTGAAATAGCGCAGCAAGCTGTCAACGTATCGGCTTCGCTCACTCGACTTGGAGTCAGAAAAGGCGACAGAGTAGCAATATGCTCAGAAAACCGAATAGAATTCTGGGGAACTGTCATCGGCACTCTCTTGAGTGGAGGAGTGTTGACCACTTTGAACATGACCTACACAAAAGGTGTGTATCAAAGTAACACATGATAAGTTTATTAAATTTAAGCTGCAATAAGCACTTGTTAATGCTGATGCTTACAACTCCATTCACGATTTATAAGTATAACGGATCTAAAATACGGTTATCAGACGCCGGCGCCGTTGATGTTTGCAAAAATGCACGCGACTCAATGATAAATGAACGACCTGCTAACAAATCTTTATATATGTCTTTGTATGTAGTTCGGGCTTACCACCTGTCTCGTCCCGCAGGCCCCGCACGATCGACCTGTAAAAGCGACTGTATGTAATTTGACTATGCTACAAAATTCCCCGGGTTTGTTTGGGCACGTCAGTAGGCGTGCGTAAATATCTCGTCTTAAATTCATATTGTTTTTATTGTAAAACGAATGTTAGACGAACTTATGTTAAAATATATAATATTATATTTTACTACCACGTATCAATTAAATTTTTTGGTACAAATCTAATATATAAAATTCTCGTGTCGCAATGTTTGTTGCCAAACCATTGGACCGATTTTAATAAAAGTTTGTGTGCGTATCGGGTCCCTAAATGTTAAGGGTGGTCCATGCGAAAAGATTTTTTAATTTATAGATTTTTTATTTTTTTATTTTATGATTCAGCATTGAAAAAATATAAGTAGAAGCCTAAGTTGTCACATCACATATTATTATTTTTAATAAGAAAATCCTTACTTACTAGAAGTTCGCTGGGTCAACTAAGTAGTATCATTAATACAAGAATTCTTTTTCAGGTGAAATCACTCACGTATTAGGCATTGGAAAACCGAAATACATCGTATGCTCACCTCTAGCATACAAAACACAAGTTAAAAACTTTAAATCACAGAAAAATGTACAAGGCTTAATCGTTTTTGGTGATGACAAGATCAGTGGCACAATATCATTCAATGATTTGTGTTCACAATATGTCAGTATTGACGATTTTCTGCCTGTAGAAGTGGAAGGTCAAAATGATTTGGCGTTTATTCTGTATTCGAGTGGAACCACTGGTTTGCCTAAAGGTGTTATGTTAACGCATTTGAACTGTTTGAACACATTTTGTTCGTAAGTATTATTTTTACATAATATATTTTACTAGCTTCTGCCCGCGACTTCGTCCGCGTGAAACTCCTCCTATCTTGCAGTCGGTTAAAAAGTAGCCTATATCCTTTCTCAGGCTCCAGACTTTCTTTGTACCAAATTTCATTTAAATTGAATCCAGTAGTTTTAGCGTGAAAGCATAACAGACAGACAGAGTTACTTTCGCATTTATAATAATATTAGTAGGGATTTATTATCAAAATTAAGCCAATGGAATAAGATGCAAACAATGGTGCCGTGTCAAAGATTGGGTGCTTTACTTTACACCATCTTTTTTTTGTTTAGTTAGGTAGCTACTTAGGTACTAATGCAAAATTACCTTTAAAGATTCTTGAAAACATTGTTTTTTTTTGATAATTTTTGTATGATATAGTTCCTGGGTTCTTGACTTGGTAGTTAAAAAAGTAGTAGAACTTACTTTACTTTAACCTTATTAGTAAAACTTTTATTCGCGGAGGTAACTATTACCCGAAATTCAAAGTGACAAGTCTGAGCACAGCGTAGCGCCGACTAGCGCGCGAGTTGGTCGGGTAAAATCAATGACCCTAGCTAGGTCATAAGGGTAACGGACCTAAAAAGGTTAAGAACTACTGATATATTGGAATGAAACAACTATTAACGGATTTAATTTGCGTATTTTTTATTTTATTTAATTTGCTGACGGTTCGGTTTCTTTACAGTTTCCATAATCGTAGCACGTAGCTGACTATAGTCAAAGGCTAAAGATAATTATACACTACTGATATAGTGTAACTATTGGTGAGCCAAATAGATAAATAACAACTACCGTTTCTCCAATATTTCAGGCCCCCAGCAAAAATACAGTTCCAGCCTGTGGTTCTTAACGTGAACCCTTGGTTCCACACCATGGGGCTCATGGGGGCCTTGAAGTCTATAACCTCCGGGAGGACTTTAGTCTACATCCCTAAATTTGAATTAGATTTGTACTTAAGGACTATTGAGAAGTATAAGGTGGGTACGGTGAAATGAACAAATTACATAGTAAAGTGCTTCAAAATGGAGGCTAAAATTAGATGTAGGTACGATAGGTACAAATAAATTTTGTATGTATAGATATTTGTATAATAATAATAATCATTCTATATAAGTAAGCTGGATGCAAGCAGCCGAAGATCGAGCAAAGTGGCGTGCAATTGGAAAGGCCTATGTCCAGCAGTCGACTGCGATAGGCTGATGATGTGATGTATATAAATATATAAAAAATAATCCTGGATTCCCTTGCTTGGGCCGAGATTCACAAATTCCTTTTTTTTGTGTAGTTCATTCGAAAATTTAAGAAAACTTTGCAAAAACAGTAGTTCATCTCAATGACAACATTCAAATCAAATCATTAATGTAGCGGTGCTTTGCCGGGACCACGTCTGCGGGAACCACTAGTATAGGTACCTACTATAAAATAAATAGTTCATATGTCAAAACTTTTTCAAACGAGATTTGTTAGTGGACTATGGAATAGATTACGAACCTAAGTCTTTTGTCTTTATAGTCTTATGGGTGGGAGTCTTAAAAGCAAGGGCGTGCATTCCACACAGTGTAACAAATATATGGAGTGCCTACCCTGGCGCCATATTTACGCTCACCCCACTGCACGCGCCTGCTTAAATGTTATATGTTTATGATTACAGGCGTCAGTGATCCAAGTAGTTCCACCCATTCTGGTAGCGCTGACGAAGATTCAGGTGAAGTACGACGTGAGCTCCGTGCTGATGATCTTCAGTGGAGCAGCGCCCCTGAGGGAGGAGACAGCGCACGCCATCAAATCTGTGTGAGTCTTAGTGAGACAGATAAATAAATAAATATAAATAAATAAATATAAATAAATAAATAAATAAATAAATAAATAAATAAATAAATAAATAAATAAATAAATAAATAAATAAATAAATAAATAAATAAATAAATAAATAAATAAATAAATAAATAAATAAATAAATAAATAAATAAATAAATAAATAAATAAATAAATAAATAAATAAATAAATAAATATAAATAAATAAATATATTTGGACAATTCACACCAATTATCTAGTCCCATTTTAAGCAAAGCTTGTGTTATGGGTACTAGACAACGGATAAATATACATAAATACATATAAGACTCAGGTACAGATGCCAGTGCTCATTGACATCTGCCCCTAGCGGGATTCGAACCCGCAACCACCGGTTTCATAGTAACTAACCACTAGACCAACAGGCCGTCACACTTATGACGGATAAACGTTCTATCGTTGTTCGTGTACACTCAAATATTCCCGCTTACTATTCAATCAATCTGTACATTCCTTTTCAATCTCGAATCTCCCACTTACTCTTTTGTCCACCCGGTGTTGTGATCGCCGCACACGCATAAAAACAATATAAAACAAGAACAATAACGTATCAAAAGTGCTGTTTAAAAGCTGTGATAGTGTCATCAAGAATCATCATTAACCATTACCTAACATATAATATACTAGCTTCTGCCCGCGACTTCGTCCGCGTGGAACACCTCCTTTTTTGCAGTCGGTTAAAAAGTAGCCTATGTCCTTTCTCAGGCTCCAGACTTTCTTTGTACCAAATTTCATTTAAATCGGTCAAGTAGTTTTAGCGTGAAAGCGTAACAGACAGACAGACAGACAGACGGACAGAGTTACTTTCGCATTTATAATATTAGTATGGAAGTATGGACTAGTATGGATATTAGCAAAGAGATGTAGTGATACATACTTAGTATAAAACAGAGTCGCTTTTTCCGTCCCTATATCCCTATCAGACCCTATGTACGCTTTTAAATCTTTAAAACTACGCAACGAATTTGATGCGGTTTTTTTAATAGAGTGATTTAAGAGGAAGGTTTATAGCACCCGTGTGAAGCCGGGGCGGGTCACTAGTATAGTATATTTTTTAAATAAAAACGTTTTATTGCGTCTTTTTCACAAATGACGCCAGAGCATCTACAGCGGGTATGACCAGAAGGTGCTCTGAAATCATTATCAATGATTAACCTATTCTTATAATTATCATTCTTCCAGGTTCCCCAAAGCCCTGCCGGTCCTGCAGGGATACGGCATGACGGAGTGCACCCTCGCCGTCACCGTCAATGACAACTTCCAGAACCCGAAAGCTGGCTGCGTCGGGAAACCGATGCCCACTGTCGTCATGAAGGTATCAGACCTTCACTATCCTTCCTATTAAACCTATTAATTAATATTGCCAACGCGAAAGTTTGCAAGAATGTAAGATATTGCGTAAAACTATCCTGCGCAGACGAGCGGGTAGAAGCTAGTTAATATTGTAAACGCGATAGTTTGTAAGAATGACAGAATGTATATATATGTTTGTTGCTCCTTCACTCAAGAACTAGTGAATAGATTTTGATGAACCTTTGCAATAAACCTTATACTTACATCAAAATAACATATACTTAAGTATGTTATATTTTGTAACGATATCGTGTAACTTACTCATCGTACGCATAAGAAGTTGCGGGCAAAAGCTAGTAAAGTATAAAACTAAGTCACTGTCCGGTTTCTGTCTGTCCTTATGTATATTTATAACTTTAAAACTATGCAACGGATTTTGATGCGAATAGATAGTGAAACTATATATCAAGATATCTGCTTTGTTTTAGTTTTATAGGTCCCAAGATTGGCACCTACCCTGTGTATCTAAAAAAATGTTTTGTATGAAATAAATGATTTTATTCTCCTATTTTCAGGTAGTAGACTTAGAAACCAGAAAGCCTTTAGGTCCCAACAAAGAAGGCGAAATATGCGTGAAAGGAGGGATTGTAATGAAGGGATACGTCGGCAAGGATCGCAAGGAGGACTTTGATGAGGAAGGCTTCTTCAGGACTGGAGACATCGGGTATTATGATGAAGAAGGATACTTCTACATAGTGGATAGATTGAAGGAGCTGATCAAATATAAGGGATATCAGGTATTGTGTAGCATAGATGAAGATATATTATGGAGAAACTAGGATATAAGTATGATTCAGTGAAATTGGTAAAGCCTTACAGATTTTTAAGCTTTATTGGACAATTGTAGGCTTTTATTAATAACTAATGCTTTATGAGTTGTAATTAGTAGCCTATATTCTTGGGGACATGTTTTTGCAAATTGCCCAATCCACGACCCATTTACTTAGAACTTTCGCTATCAAAACACAGGGACTTTAAGAATAGGCAAAGATCTTTTGCTTCTTCAAATTTCAATAAGTTTGAATTGAAACAATTATAAAGTTTTTAGCTCACGAACATTAATATTTTAATTACATGTATGTTGATGTTTCGAAAACTGATCCCATAATCGTAACACAGGGCTGTATAGTCTAACAAAGATTTTTTTTATGGAATATTTACTTTGTATAATCTAACTCTGAAGTTATTAGGTTTTCCATGCATGCTTTTTCAAAACAAAAGATCCAGGAAATCTTTCTTTAATTCTTACACAAAACTGACACCATACTTTTTAATCAGGTGCCCCCAGCAGAGATAGAAGCAGTGCTCCTTCAGAACCCAAGCATTCGTGATGCTGGAGTGATCGGGTTACCGCACTCCTCAGCTGGAGAAGTACCGCTGGCCTTTGTGGCGCTGCAGCCGGGGGCTAAGCTGACCGTGGCGGAGATCCAGCAGTTCGTGGCTGAGAGGGTAAGTGGCTTATTTCTGAAGCTGTACCCGCCAAGATTTGTGAGCACAGTTGATCCCGCCAAGTATAGCGGGTGATGTAGCTCCCAGTCTAGCGACCGCAGTTGCTCCCGCCAAGTCTAGCGAGCGCAGTTACTTACGCCAAGTTTAGTGAACGCAGCTGCTCCCGCCATATTTTACGAGCGCAGTCTGTTACTCCCAGACTAGCAAGCGCAGTCGATCCTGCCAAGTCTAGCGAGCGCAGTTGCTCCCGCCATGTCTAGCGATAGCAGTTGCTTCCACCAAGTCTAGCGAGCGCACTTACTCCCGTCAAGTCTAGCTAGGGTAGCTGCTCCTGCTAAGTCTAGCGAGCGCAGCTGCTCCCGCCAAGTCTAGCTAGGGTAGCTACTCCTGCCAAGTCTAGCGAGCGCAGCTGCTCCCGCCAAGTCTAGCTAGGGTAGCTGCTCCCGCCAAGTCTAGCTAGGGTAGCTACTCCTGCCAAGTCTAGCGAGCGCAGCTGCTCCCGCCAAGTCTAGCTAGGGTAGCTGCTCCTGCCAAGTCTAGCAAGCGCAGCTGCTCCCGCCAAGTCTAGCTAGGGCAGCTGCTCCTGCCAAGACTATAGAGAGCAGCTGCTTCCGCCAAGTTTTGCCAGCGTAGTTGCTCCTGTTAAGTTAAGCGAGCAAGGTTGCTCCCGTTAAGTCTAGCGAGCGCAGTTGCTCCCACCAAGTCTAGCGAGCGTAGTTGCTCCCAACAAGTCTAGCAAGAGCTTCTGCTCCAGCCAAGTCTAGCGATCCAAGTCTATAGAAATTATATTTAGTGTTTTTTTCTTCCAGCTGTCTAACCCGAAGCACCTGCGCGGCGGCGTGCGCTTCGTGCCGGAGATACCCAAGAACCCGAGCGGCAAGATCCTGCGCCGCCAGCTGCGAGCCCTGCTCAGGGACTCCAAGAGCAAACTGTGACGAGGGAAACATACATGAGCTTACTAGTTATATTTGAGCGTTTGAGACGTCATTGTCGTCTCTAAAGGGCAGTCGCGGAGCACAGCGAAAAGCGGCCGTTGCCCTTTTTCTATTTGAAGGTTACTATGCGAGTACTAGGAACTATTACTACGCGCGTGCGACAGAGACAAATAGAAAAAGGGCAACGTCCGTTTTTCGCTGTGCTCCGCGACCATCCTTTAGCTATAATTATCCATAATGGTTGTAAAGACAAAAGTAAACTGTGAAAGGAGTCGTAATGCCTAAGTTAGAGTTGTAATTATATAATTTTGATACTTAGGTATATCATTTTAATACTTGAAGTCCACAAGGTTGGAGCAGAATACGAAAAGTAACGTGTCTAGTCCACTTAACTAGTGGAGAATTCCATATTTATAAGGTACTTGTGTAACTTGAGACTGCAGTTTTTTTAATTATTGAAACTGTGCAATATTAAAATATACTTAAGTATGTTTAAATGTATTATATATATATAGCCAAGAAATATGTTTACAACAAAGTAATAATTTTATATTTAGGTACCTTTGTGATAAATGATGATTAGAAAAAAAAACATTAGAATGAAAGAACTACCTTATATATATCTAGAGTTGTTTCATTGCAATGGCTAGTTTAAGTTGAATATGGCAATCTAATATATATAATTCCGATTTTTATAAAAAAAGTTGTGCATATCGGGTAAGTACCTAAGTCTGAGAATCGGTCAAAATCTATTTTTTCATCTGCGTTTTGAACCTGCGATCCTTTGACAAATAAATAACCAGGAAGGGACACTAGGAGAACCTACTAGTGTGAATACTTAGTTGTCTTGTTTGTACAGTTTTTTATCTCTTATTATTTCACATTGGCTATATTTACTTGTGAATTCAAAATAAATAACAAAAAATCTATTATGGTCACCTCTATGACAATCGGTTATTACCCGC
Organism: Polylopha cassiicola; assembly: GCA_038024825.1. Classification (NCBI taxonomy): domain Eukaryota; kingdom Metazoa; phylum Arthropoda; class Insecta; order Lepidoptera; family Tortricidae; genus Polylopha; species Polylopha cassiicola. The sequence goes on along the minus strand of CP149044.1, from coordinate 3,239,812 downwards.
AGCTCTAAAAGGTCAATTAATAAAAGGTTGTTTTGTCTCATTGATTTAAAATTCAATTATTTTTATGTAATGAACGAAAAATGTTTTTTTTTGTCTATGGATAGGTACCTAGGTAGTTTACTTAAGTTACCTAGTACCTTGGTAGGTTAGTAAGTATTGCAAATTATAAAAAAACAACAAACAACCACCGAATAATGTTTTATAGGTACTTCTTTTATTTATTAGAATGTTACTTAACAAAATGACAATCAAAAATCTTCATTAAAAGCATGGACAAAAGACAAACAATCCTAACTGTAAAACACAGCAGGAACTATCTAAGACTAGCCATTGGGATAATCACAGGACACTGTACACTTAACAGACACCTGACTATTCTGAAGGTAAAAGAAGATGCAAGATGTCCGGAATGCGACGAGGAAGAAACTAGCTTTCACCTAGTAGCACAATGCCCAGCCTACTCACTACCAAGGCGGGAAATCACGGGAAAAGAAACACTACAAGAAGAAGACCTTGCGGACCTCACTATAGGAATTATCGTAAGGTTTTGTAAGAGCACAGGTAGGTTCACGGGGATGACGGCGGGAGGCGACGGATAACCCAACACCATTGGGGGAAGGGGAATGGGGTGAAATGGTCCCACACCAGTGGACTGATCACCCGACCGTTGCTGCGCGGTCGTCCCCAACTAGAAATAATAATAATAATACTTAACAAATAAAAATATATTATTTCTTAAATGGTATTAGTAATCAAATTAGAACGCCGCCAGAAGAATAGTTACCTACAGAAAAATGAAGATAAGAACTTACCCACATTAGCAACATTTACGTAAATGAACTTAGGAGCTATTTTAATTTATTATCTCACTAAAAACACTAAAACCAATTACTTGATCTCGCTAGCGCACGCGAAATAATATTTTAAATCCATACACATAAGAATCACAACAATGATAAAATGTCAGTTAGGTCATTACACTATTAAATGAAACGATAAAAATATACCTACAAGCTGATTTTAATAATCAAGTGTAAAAAATCATCAAAACAAGATACAGCCAAATAGTCAAGTCATGTTTTTTTATCAGTATTACACAAAACTTTGTTGATACAAGTCGTGTTCGCAAGATGTTAAGAAATCCAAACTATGTTTACGGGCCTAGAGATGTTTATATACCGATGAGAATTAATTTTGGTGAATTTATGATAGATACTTTATATAAACATAGGAAGGAGATCGCTATTGTAAGTATTTATTTATCTTTGTTATCTTTACTATCACTATATCTTTAATATAGTATAAAACAAAGTCGCTGTCGCTGTCTGTCCGTCCCTATGCTTAAATCTTTAAAACTACGCAACGGATTTTGAAACGGTTTTTAAATTAATATTAGAGTAATTCAAGAGAAAGGTTTATAGTCGTGCGAAGTCAAGTCGGTTGCTAGTAGACATAAAACATGCCCACATCTTCTTTAAAATAAATAGTAGGTACCAAATCATTGTTATACTAGAATATAATTATGCTTCGAAGTCTTTTAAATAGATTTTGTGAATAAATTATGGGTAATCAATTAAATATATTTATATTTTAAAAATTAGAAATAACCATGATATTTCACAAGATTCGAGTAATCAAGTCCAACTGGGAATTTGATTTTATAATTTTTTTATATTATTGATAGAGGTGACACTTAACTTTAATATAGACTAGCGGTGCGCCCCGGCTTCGCCCGGATCCCTTTTTTTTATTTTCCTATGTCACTCGGGAATAATTTTGCTTCCCAACAGTGAAAGATTTTTTCAAATCGCTCCAGTAGTTATAGCGTGAAAGCGTAACAGACAGACAGACAGAGTTACTTTCGCATTTATAATATTAGTAAGGATTAGTAAGGATAATTCTATAAATTATTTCATATTATTGTTAGAGGGAACACTTAACTTAGTAGATATTATGTAGATACCGGTACAATAATGTAAATTCGTTTTAAATTTATTCAAGATTCGTTGCCTCGTCCTTGAAACTTGCCGGCGTACCAATGAGATTATAAATAATTTGATTTGCTAAATAGACATATTTACCTACTCAATGCATGCCAAATTATATTCAACTAGCTTCTGCCCGCGACTTCGTCTGAGCACGATGAGTACTTCACACAATATCGTTATAAAATATAGCCTATATGTTATTCTGGTGTATAAGCTATATTGTGGTAAAGTTTCATTCAAATCCATTCAGTAGTATTTACGTGAAAGAGTAACAAACATCCATACATCCATACTTACAAACTTTCGCCTTTATAATAGTAGTAGGATATCAAGAACGACGCATCCATTTTCACCAAATTTTCAACACGCTTTTGGGTACAAATTATTATATCAACATAGTATATTTTTTTAGTATATTTAAATATTGTCATTAAAGATCATTTTTGTAGGTATTTTATTTACCGAGTACCTAATAACATTTCCTTAGTAGGCATGCAATTCATTCCTAAATAGTGCAAAATACTTTGAGGTGATAACGATAAAAAAAATATAACAAACGATGACAAATCATAAATATTATCTAAGTATTAAAATTACAGATAAACGAAACCACAGGGGAGAAAGTGACGTATGAACAAATATGCCAGGAGGCTGTGAATCTAGCCGTCTCGCTCACTCGCCTTGGAGTGCAAAAGGGACAGGCAGTTGCCATCTGCTCTGAGAATAGACAAGAAGTATGGAGCTCGATCTTTGGAATAGTGTGCGCTGGCGCAGTTATGACGCCTATTAATACAATGTATACTCAAAGTAAGGACGTCTTTCTACTATGAAAATACCTTAAAAGAAGCGTTCATTAATCATGTGGTATTTTTTAGCCTTTTGAACCCCCCCTTCTACCTCTTGGTGATACGTGGTGAGGTTTAAAACTACCCCTCCAACACCATCTAATATCACGTGTATTTTTAATACCTACAAATATATATATATTTTAATATTATCTTTAAATACATGTATAAAAGTATAATCGGGTGAGTTAAGATCTCCCCCCCCCCCCGACCCCTCTTGTGATATTTCGTGATTTTTGCACACTCTCAATGATCGAGTAAGGACATTTAAAACAAGCTAATATCATGACTACTATTCTAGGGTTCTGTACCGAAAGGACTCCTCTGTCCATCCGTCCATCTGTCGCCAGACTGTATTTTATTAACCGTGATAGTTAGCCAGTTGAAATTTTGATGTATTTCTGTGGGCATAGATATTTAAGGGTGCTCCCATACAATAAACATTTTTATAGATACCTACCTAATATAATCTAGGTACCTATACTAATATTATAAAGAGGAAAAGTTTGTTTGTTTGGTTGTAATGAATAGGCTAAAAAACTACTGGACCGATTTGAAAAATTCTTTCACTGTTGGGAAGCTACGTTCACCCTGAGTAACATAGGCTATAGAATATTTAAAAAAAAAAAACAATTGATATCTGTGCGAAGCCGGGGCGGACCGCTAGTTATTAATAATATCATAATCTTGCACTATGAATACTAGACGTTCCCATAGTACAAGACATACTTAGTTTGGGATTAGAATAATTGGTATGAATTTTCCAAAGATTTATTAATTTACTAATTTATTTTCAGCCGAAACAACTCACGTCCTGAACATATCAAAGCCCGCATTCGTAATTTGCTCTCCAACCATGTTCAAAGTTCACGAAAAGACATTTAGATCTTTGAAGTTCATAAAAAATATCATAATATACGAAGAGGAAAAACCGCTAAACACAGTACTTTACAATGACCTAGCTCGACGAGAGCATATCAAGTTTGAACAGTTCGAGGTACCCCACGTTAATGGACAGACGGACACGGCGTTTATCTTGTATTCCAGTGGAACCACTGGTCTGCCTAAAGGGGTTATGTTGACGCATTTGAATTTGATTGCTACAGTTAGTATGTAAGTATACCTTATTCTCGCTTTTAAATATCTGATCTTACTTAATAACTACATAGGTACGGTCTGTGTAGTCTATACTAGCAATACTTATATAATATACAGAAAAGGTGTAAATCTTTTAGTCGATACTGACTCACTCAATTGATTTCACGTTAAAATCATATTCTTACCGGATTAGTAAATCCTATATGAAAAAAATCTTTCACTGTTGGGAAGATACACTATTGCCGAGTGACATAGGCTAAAGCTAGGACGGACAGGACTTTCACGCAAAAACTACTAAATGGATTTTGATGAAACTTTACAATAATTATACCTAATACATAGAATAACATATTATAGGCTACACTTTTTAACGATATTAGAATAACTTAGTACAAGCTTTACTTTAATTGGGCCTAGATCAAGTGGAGTGAATTGTCCAAAGATATTTTAAATTATACCTAATATTATAATATAACTAGCTTCTGCCCGCGACTTCGTCCGCGTGGAACTCGTCCTTTTTTGCAGCCGGTTAAAAAGTAGCCTATGTCCTTTCTGAAGCTCCAGACTTTCTTTGTACCAAATTTCATTTAAATCGGTCCTGTAGTTTTAGCGTGAAAGCGTAACAGACAGACAGACAGACAGACAGACTTACTTTCGCATTTATAATATATATTATAGAGCAATAGAGCAAAAGTCCCAACCAAAACGACTAAAAATCACTATCTCAATTTAGTTATCTGCCTACTGCCTACCCCCTAAGAACGATGGCGTGATTATTTATAGCCTATGTCCATTTCTAGGTTATCATCTATTACCATACCAAATTTCATCAAAATCCGTTCAGCCGTTTAGGCGTGAAAGAGCAACAGACAGACAGACAGACAGAGTTACTAACGCATTTATAATATTAGTAGGGATATTTTTTAAAGTTGTTTCGTGTATTTTATTTTATTGGCTGACGTTTCGGAGCATTTACAGATTCCATAATGCTAAAGTTTCATTCCAATGTAAAACCGCGAAGGCATCAGAAATTATTAATATTGTTGTTATTGTAGTCCCCCGCTAAGAGAAGCCCCGGAGCCCTACAACCCTGTGAGCATCTCCGTCACCCCCTGGTTCCACGCCATGGGTCTCATGTTCAGCATCATCAAACTGGCCCAGGGGAAGACCATGGTCACCATGAACAAGTTCGACATAGACTCCTACTTGAAGACTGTTGAGAAATATAAAGTAAGTAGAAGCCTTTGACTATCGTCAGCACGGACTAAGAATATGGGAGTAAAGTTTTCGAAACGTCAGCCAATAATATACAATACGCGAGTTAAATCCGTTAATAATTGTTTGATTCCAATGTAGAATAAAACTTTTGTCACGGATTGGAATGAAACAATTACCTATTATAACTCGAGTATTTTAGTTAACTTACTGGCGTTTCGAAAACTTTAATTCCTATATTCGATGTTGACTGAGCTGAAGAAATTCTAGCACAAGAATAACTGTAAAACCATTAGAAATTATTATAAATTTCGTGGGTAGGTGCATTATAGCTATATTTTTCTATAGAGCAAAAAAACATACAATATTCTTTGTTGCATAGTTGGCTGACAAAATAAAATAAAAATACGCGAGTTAAATCCGTTAATATTTGTTTCATTCCAATGTGTAATAACCGCGAAGGCATCAGAAATTATTTTTTTATAATACTTTCTGATACCATCGCGTTTATTATACATTGAAATGAAACAACTATAGACGGATTTAACTCGCAAACACGTCACAAAACTTTGTCACGAGCAAAACGTCTCCCAATAAAATAGAATATTGAATAATGTAGGTACCTTTTTTATGTTACAGCCATCTCGTCTCAACGTGGTTCCGCCGATGCTTGTGGCTCTCATCAAGTCAGAAGGACAATACGACCTCAGCTCCGTCCAATATTTCATCTGTGGTGCTGCTCCTCTGCCCAAAGATATCCTGTCAGCTGTTAAAACCAAGTAAGATAAAATTAGAGTAATATTTTATAAGTAAGACTGGCTTTTGTGGGAGCATAAAATGGTGCCCCGCTCCATTGGTATTAGCGTGATAATATACAGATAGATAAGTATATTATATCCTCGATAAATAGGGCTATCTAAGACTGGAATAAATTTTCAAATTGGCCCAGAGATAAGAGCATTCAAGCAAACAAAGATACCTACTTTTCGGCTTTATATATCTTTTTATAAATAGGATTATAATTTGCATTACTGAACTTTTCGTGCTGTGTAATATGAGTCAGCGATCCCAACTGATTGTGACTTTCAACAGTTAACTAATATTTGGAACCGTCACAGGCGCATGCAGTGAGGGTCGCGCATGTATCACGTCAGGGTATGCACTCCATACATTTATAAATACCATTGTGCCTATATGGAATGCACGCCCTTGGGAATAGATCCTTCGACAAGACACACCAAAATAAAACTTGTCTTAACAAGACAAAAGATCGAACCCGCGTCATGGGATTTTTGGCTAAGAGCTCTGAGTGCTCTGACCACTAAACCAACAGGCCATTAATACCTCCATCTTTTTTTTTTCGAACTGAATACTGAAGCGCATTTGGCCAGATAATGAGCCTTTACTGCAAAACCGGACGGGTAGCGAGCCTCCTGAGAGGAGGCTTTTAAGCCTTTACCTTCATCTAAAACTTCGTATTTACATCACAGGTTCCCTAATACAAAAGCAATTTTACAAGGATACGGAATGACAGAAGTGACGCTAGCTATATCCATGGACCACAGTGACGCTGCCAACACTACATACAAACCTGACAGCATCGGGTCGATCATTCATGGACACGTGGTAAAAGTAAGACAAACGTCATTTTCTATTTCATATTTTTTTAAGAGTAGGTAAATGTTAAAAAATGTGTAAAACATCGAACTTGTAATGTATCTACATGTGATCCTCTTTCATTTGATACCCCACTCGTGAATATTTGTAGACTTTTGGTTCCCTTCATGTAACCGCCTTATTTTGGTTTAAGAATAACTTCACATAGTTAACCATGCATTGTCATCCAAATTGAAAGTGTGTAGGTACAATATAAAATTTCAGGTCAATCGCTTATAATTATCTGCTTCTAAATTAAGTTGCAAGATTTCACTCGTACCTACATACTTACATTGCAAGTTAAATAAAAGCTTTTAATTTAGAGGAAAATAGTCATTTTGACGAATACAACTACAGCGGTGCAAAGGTCATATTAGTTCGGTTGTGATGAATGCATCATGGTAAAAGCACACACCACACATAGGTACCACAGACTTTGTTTGATTCTTAAGTATAACTTCTAATGTATTTACACAATAACATGAGTCCAATATAAAATAATCTATATAATATAATATTTTTCAGATAGCAGACCTTGATACAGGAAAAGCCTTAGGTGTCAGACAACAGGGCGAGATTTGTGTCAAAGGTATCACCATCATGAAAGGATATATTGGCAAAGACAATACTGATGATTTTGACAGTGATGGTTTTCTGAAAACTGGTGATATTGGGTACTTTGACGAGGATGGTTCGCTGTACATCGTGGATAGATTAAAGGAACTGATCAAATATAAAGGGAACCAGGTAGGTTAATGATTAAGACGCAAAGCAAAGTTAAAATACAAAATTTATCGCATGCTCATCATAAAAAGAAATAACTAAAAAAATTAAACATAAAACGATTCTTGATTTCTAAAAAAGTTTCATTTTTGAGATATTCCTTTTTATCATCAAACCTGCTATTATAATTTATTAATTATAAGTTCCATTATTAACATCAATTCTCTTTTATATTTTATAGATAAGAATAGTTCTTATAATTATCATAATCTATGTTTTTGCGCCAGACCTACATTCTCAGGATAGACTCAGAGTAGACTAGACACTCTTTACCTACTTTTATGCAATTATCACATTGTTCTTGTATCGAAAGCTCACATCATCATCATTTTTACAGAATAATATAAACTACCTGGCATACAAACTATATGCCTTAAAGTCCTCCACTTCAGCAGGTCGCCGGTGAATTTCACTCTTAGCAGATCATCCAATGATAATATAAAAACTCATTTCCAGGTGGCTCCAGCAGAAATAGAGGCGATTTTGCTCCAGCATGAGGCAGTGCGGGATGCTGGTGTGGTTGGGATCGAGCATAAAACCAGTGGAGAGGTTCCACTGGCTTTTATAGTGACTCAACCGGGGAAGAGTGTCACTGAGAAGGAGTTAAAAGACTTCGTATCTGTCAGGGTACATTTCTAAAATTTTGAATCTTATTTACTTATATAGTAACGAAGTGTGAATTTCCTATGTATAAACTAACAGCGCCTAGTAGGATTTGAATCCCTAATAATTAGTTACATAGTCAAGCGTCTAATTGCTAGACCAAAATGACTTCAATATCAAATTCTGTTTTATCATCCATGGATAGAAATTGATTTCTTCAAACTTTAAATTCAAATTATTCATTGAAACTGTCAATATTACTCATGAACTCAATTACACGTATATAAAATTTTCGTTAATGTCTTCTTCAATTCTAAATCATGAGTTTTAATCCTAAACGACTTCTTAAAAGTAGCAGATTATTTACTTCCGATTTATTTAGGTTTTAGGCTGAATACTGAAATGTTTTAGGCTGAATGAATTAGCTGTAAGGCTTTACTGTAATACTGGACTATAGGCGAGAGTCCAGATTAGACGTATCTAAGCCTGTAAATAACCGATGCTTGAAAGCCTCCCCTCAGGATGCTGACCACCTGTCCGATTTTGAAGACCCATTAGCTAGCCAGTTGGTCAGCTAATGGGTCTTCAGTATTCAGTTTGAAAAAAAAACTGTAAATACAGCCCTTATGGTTTTTAGTTCTCACAAAACCAAGAATGTGGTGCTTTTGATTTAAGATAGCGCGTGTTAGACACACGTAGTCTAAAGTGTGTCATATATCTGTTTTTTTTTTTTCAATGTCACCACTATTGACACATCTTTATTGTTTCAGCTGTCTAATCCTAAACACTTACGCGGAGGAGTGAGGTTTGTGAGCGAAATACCCAAGAACCCAAGCGGCAAGATACTCAGAAGACAACTCAAGATGATGCTTAAAAACAAAAGCAAATTGTAAAACTGTCTATAATCCCTCTTTTTCGTGTTACAATAAATTGTTACTGACTTGTGCCTAATTATTTTATGTAGGCATATAACTTTTATTCTGCTATACGAACACCCAAAGAAATGTTTTGTTTACCAACCTTTCTATCTCATATTAAGAGTTTATTGTACTTACCTCTTTAGTAAGCTTTCATATTTAACTGTATTTTCATTTTGTACATGAGTTTTGGTGTGCAATAAAGAGTGATTATAATTATAATTAATAAAAACTGTGTATTTTTTTATTTAATTTTCTAAAACATTCGATTTTTAATAACTAATACATAATTATCTTTATTACAACCCATTATAGGGATAAAGTTACGAGAAATTATCTCCTGGTACAAATACTGTTTACCCTTATAGGTATAGCTAGAGACGACAATGGTATCTCGTCTCAAATGCTCGATGATCCGCCGTATGCCCACGTGTGAAGGACGTGAGAGCAAATGCAGAGTTTGCTACTACGCCATAGGTTTTAAATACTGCCACTGGCACACGGCTCGTGTTAGCCAATGCGAGTGTGGGGATATGTGGCGGGGCAACTAGTAGTTCGCGTATATTTCCCTCGTCACAGTTTGCTCTTGGAGTCCCTGAGCATGGCTCGCAGCTGGCGGCGCAGGATCTTGCCGCTCGGGTTCTTGGGTATCTCCGGCACGAAGCGCACGCCGCCGCGCAGGTGCTTCGGGTTAGACAGCTGGAAGAAAAACAACTTAAAATCAATAGATGTTTATGGTTTGATACCATTAATTCAATGATAATGGTATTTGACAAGCTAAGGAGAAATAGGGATCCCAGCGGCACTTGAAACCACATAATTAAAAAAAAAAAAATTAAAAATTTTGACAAACCCCCGACATAAAAATATAAAATCCCTCTAAAAAGTATAATAATAATAAAAACTTGGTATTAGGTAGGTACCTAAGTATTAATAGGTATTTCTACAAAGAAAACGTCACGTCGGGGGGACCGCTCATCATTTACCTAATTGTATTCTACCTATATTTACCTACTATGTATCGAAACCTAAGGTCCCCCCGACATGACGTTTTCTTTTTAGAAATACCTATTAATACTTAGGTACCTACCTAATACCAAGTTTTTATTATTATTATACTTTTTAGAGGGATTTTATATTTTTATGTCGGGGGTTTGTCAAAATTTTTAATTTTTTTTTTTTATTTCATACTTTTTGAAAGTAGGTAGGCAACTTATTATTTTTTTAACCAATTTCCATTTTACATGGAATTCTGTAATGTACATGTGATCCTCTTTCATTTGATACCTCACTCGGTTATATTTGTAGTCATTTAGTTAACCATCTCCACACTTTCACTCCCTATATTTTTTTAACTACTTAACCGATTTTCATTATAATATCAATTTTGTAATGTACACGTGATCCTCTTTCATTTGATACCCCACTCGGTTATATTTGTAAATATTTGATTTTCCATCCCCACTTTCACTCCATATATTTTTTGAACGACTCAACCGATTTTCATTATAATTTCAATTTTGTAATGCACTCATGACCCTCTTTCATTTGATACCCCACTCGAGTATATTTGTGGACATTTATTTTTCCATCCCCTCTTTCACCCCCCTCTATTTATTAAACTACAGGTCCGATTTTCATCAAACATAGCTAAGAACACTCCCGACATATTCACCTTTCAAACAAAAAAAACAGAATCAAAATCGGTTCATGCGTTTGGGAGCTATGATGCCACAGACAGACACACACACACACACACACACACACACACACAGACACGTCAAACTTATAACACCCCGTCGTTTTTGCGTCGGGGGTTAATTATATATATAAACGCGAGGCATCGTGCTTTCAAAAATGGGCATCACTGATCGTGTCGACGAAATCTTATACAAACTACCTTTGCACTTACATAAAGGACGGTCGCGGAGCACAGCGAAAAAACAATAGTGCCCTCACGCTCGCACCTTCAAGGTTACTGTGCGACCGTGAGCGTGAGGGCACTTACTATGCGCATGCGACAGAGACGAATAGAAAAAGGTCAACGTCCTCTTTTCGCTGTGCTTCGCGACCATCCTTTAACAGCGAAAGGCAAAAGACAAACATCAAGTACTTCGACCTTGAAGCATGATGAGCCTCGTATAGATGTGGGTTCAAGTCCCGCTGGGGTCTCGATTTCTTATACGCTTGTCTTCAGGCGCGTGCGGTGAGGGTCGCACATGTACTACGTCAGGGAAGGCACTCTATACATTTATACCATTGTGCCTATATGGACTGCACGTCCTTGCTTGTCTTAGCCTGCATGGCAATATTTTTATCATTATTAAGCCTGTGACTTTCTGCTAAGTACAGGGACAATATAGAAGAGCCCACTGGTTGAGGTGTACAGCAATTTGAAATAAAATTGCCTTAAACAACTGTAGCACATCTAACTTTATGTGCATTAATTTTAGAAAAAAACTTACTCTATCAGCTACGAACTTCTGGATCTCTTCAATGGTGACGTCAGCTCCTGGCTGCAGCACCACGAATGCCACAGGAACTTCACCAGCTGACGGGTGCTCCAGACCAACCACTCCTGCGTCCCGGATTCCTGGATGCTGTAATAGCACAGCTTCTATCTCCGCTGGAGGCACCTGGAGATATTACAGAAGTTCAGCGTTACAGAGATTTGGTACTATAGACTTGGTACTTGTGGTTTATTTGACCAAGGTAGGATTTCGATCAAACTCTTTTAAATTTTTATAAGACCAGAATAACCTGAGTATATGTGTAAGATTAGGCAAGGAGACCAAAATCACATAAACAGAGATAAGTATAGTGTGGATTTGTTTGTCTTCTTTTTGAGTAATGAATAGAATTTTTAAAAAGCATCTATTACCTGATAACCCTTGTATTTGATTAGTTCCTTCAACCGGTCAACGATGAAGAAGTATCCATCGTCGTCATAGTACCCGATATCGCCAGTTCTGAAGAACCCCTCCTCATCGAAGTCCTCACTCCTGTCCTTGCCGACGTAGCCTTTCATGACATTGCCACCTTTCACACAGATTTCTCCAGGCTGGTTAGGACCTAAAGGTTTTCGCGATTCTAGATCTACCACCTGCAGTAATTGCAACTAGATTCAATTGAGGTTATGATATTATATTAGTTATTAATAACTATAGGTACTAATATAATAAAGAGGAAAGACTGGACGATTTGAAAAATTCACTGTTGGGAAGCTACACTATTCCCGAGTGACACAGGCTATAAAAAAAAAGGATCCGTGCTAAGCCGGGGTGGACAGCTAGTTTATTATATATACGCATCTTTGGAAAGATAGGACAAAAAGAACGACAATGTAGTTATAATATATGATGTCTTGTATATAAGACAATAGTTACCTTTATAACTGCCCCTCCTACTACCTTCCCTACTCCTCCCACTTTAGGTATGATAGACTCATCATTGTCCCGAATGGCAGCTAAAGTAGTCTCCGTCATACCGTAGCCTTGCAGAACTTTGCAGGTCTTTGGGAATCTACCAATACAAAAAAGATCAGAGACAGGCATAGCGAGTTCTTGTAAGGGAATTCAAAATACAAAACGACACAGGAACCTGAAGGTATTTACCAAAGCCTGAAACGTGTCTACTACATCACATGAACTATCGTTCACTCGTATTATGTGGGTATATTGTCAATAGGTACATTAAAAAATATTTCATGTTGCATTTGCTTAGTTATATTATATCCCTTACTTTGGTGCGCCTCTTGGCATAGGCCTTCTCTTAAGATCTCCATTGAGTTCTGTCTGTAAGACGAATGTCCTCCTCCCATCTTCTTACAGGTCTTATATGTATTATTATGTATATTTATCCTTAGTTTAATACCCATATAGTACAAGCTTAGCTTAGACAGTAATAATAACTCACTTGTTGTAAACTGCAGCTACAGTGTCTTTGCGAAGAGGCGCAGCACCGCTGTATATCATCTCGACGGAGCTGAGGTCGTGGCTGGTGGGGTACTTGGTGAGGGCCACCAGCATCGGAGGAACCACTTGGAGACGGGTTACCTGAAATATCATAAGGTCTTACCAAGTGAAGGTCTTAAGGTGGTAAGTGGCAAGATGATGGGGCGAGTAAGGAATTTTGTTTTTAGGTTTCCGATGCCAAAGGGTAAAACTCTAATGCTGAGACTCCGCTGTCTGGCGCTGTCTGTTCTTCTGGCCAGCCGCAGCACTTACCCGGTAAGAAGAACTTTTAGTCTATGTACGTATTATGCGGTCTTTTTTCTGCCTGTTTAAAAACACATTTTAAATTTTTGAAATTATGCAATTAACCTCTTAATGATAGGGTCTTTAAGAGGTTTTGCCGAGAAAAAAAAACAATGAAATGCGCTTTGCGTGATTGGATAAACTACACTAAAAAACGTTGAGCTTACTACCTTATATTTTTGAATTGTGTCCAAGTACAGATCGATTTCGAATTTCGGAAGATATACTATGTTTCTTCCAGACGTCAGATACAGGAGGGTTCCCATAAGCCCCATAGCGTGGAACCAGGGGGTCACTATCAGGTAAACAGGGGGTGAGGGAGTCTCGATGCCTTTTCTGGAAAAATACAGGGCACTTCTCATAATGTCCAAGGCAGGACTGTAGTTAGTTTTGATGCTTTTGCGACTACTAAAATGAAACAACTATTACGGACTTAACTCGCGTATATTAATTCATATGATGACGTTTCGAAAACTTAATGGCGGTTTTTTTTTCTCTATATTATGAAAACTTTTCCTCTATATTATATTAGTATAGATTAAATAGATTTTTAATACTTGGGCTATGTATACAAAGTTATATAAGTAGATTTTAAATATTTTTTTTATAAAAAAAAACTTACGAACAACTTGATATGAGTACATTAAGGTGCGTCAGCATAACACCTTTAGGCAATCCAGTGGTTCCACTCGAATACAACACAAACAGCGTATCGATTTGACCAATAACATCGGCCACTTGAAAATCTTCAAATCTGACATTTGTAATATTAATCAAATCGTTAAACGATATCGTGTTCGGTATTTTGTCTCGTCCAAAAACAATTATTTTTTTGACAAAACTAAATGTTTTGAATGTCTTTTCATGCATTTTGTATGCTGTTGGCGAACAGATAATGATGTCTGGTTTCGATATGTTTGCAATATGAGTAATTTCATCTGAAATAAAAAACCAAAGTAATTAGATATATATATAGAGATAAAAAATTCAGCTCGAGAGCTCTTAAGAAATCTTGTGTTCCTAAGCCATAGTCCTAAAATATATTTTTGTATTAGAGATACACACAGCGACTTCTTGCAGCTGCAAGAAATTTTACATAAATTTAGACCTGAAACCTGACAAGGGGGCATAGACAAGTGCCTATGTTCAACGTTAACGTTAAACGAAATAACGAAAATGTATGGGATTTGACATCCGTGAACGTTTGTGACGTACGTGACAGTCGCTCGCGGATGTCAAATCCCATACATTTTGGTGCCAACGTTTAACGTTATCGTTGAACGTTAGCACCTTGTCTAGCCCCCCATGGGACGTAGACAAGTGCCAACGTTCAACGTTAACGTTAAACGAAACAACCAAAATGTATGGCATTTGACATTCGCGAACGACTGTCACGTACGTCGACAAACCTTGTCTAGGCCCTCAGACCTGGCCTTCTTCCAGTTCTATATTCATATCATGTTGGAACCGCTAGTTATCTATGTTATAAAATATTTTTGAAATTGTTTTTTTACTCACATTCAGAATATGCCATATTAACTGAACTAAACACAGCCCCAGTACAGATGGAACCTATTGCTGCACCCCAGAATTCAGAACGATTCTCAGAACATATCGCTATAGTCTGTCCCTTTCCAACGCCTAAACGAGAGAGCGAGACAGCGAAATTCATAGCTGCCTGGGCTAATTGGCCGTAGGTTATTTTTTCGTGTGTTTTCCCATTGATCTAGAATATATAAATATTAGATTAGTAGGTACAAACTTTTTATATATTTCACATGTCACTAGATTCCTACTACTATTATAAATGCGAAAGTAACTCTGTCTGTCTGGTACGCTTTCACGCTAAAACTACTGGACCGATTTAAATTGAATTTGGTACAAAGACAGTCTGGAGCCTGAGAAAGAACACAGGCTACATTTTAACTGACTGCAAAAAAGGAGTTCCACGCGGAAGAAGTCGCGGGCAGAAACTAGTTATTTATAAATAAATTATTTTTTAATTTGTACAGTTAGCGTCACATATATCTCAGATATCTCCGACCTGACTGTACCAACCGTTTTAGGGTGTGGTTGATAAGAGAGCAAAACAAACACTCAATGTGACTATTTGTTTTAATATCACATTTTAAAAATCAATACATAGTATAAAACAAAGTCGCTTTCGCTGTATGTCCGTATGTATGCTTAGATCTTTAAAACTACGCAACGGATTTTGATGCGGTTTTTTTTAATAGATAGAGTGATTCTTAAGGAAGGTTTATAGCCCCCGTGTGAAGCCGGGGCGGGTCGCTAGTAGTAAATAAATTATACTTACGATAGTCCTGTCTTTGAATTCCATCAGTTTATTTAAAATAAATTCACTAAAATTCAAATTCACTGGCAATTGGAGATCCGGGGAGCCATATTGGTAATATTTGTTTTTCAACATGGTGTGAAGAGATTGATACGTGTTTTTCCTATGATATCTCAAGAACTACTGAACAATGATAAATGATGTAGAAGTTGTTTACAATTCTTATCTAATAAGCAATCACTAAATTATTATGACTTGGATATTTAGTTATCTGCTTGTGCAGATATAAAGCAAAGAAAACAAATACGATATACCTAATGTATTTTTTTCTATTTAAACATTTTGAATTTTGAACGAGAGTATGAATGATTGGTTAAAGGTCAATAATAGTCTTATCTATTGGAAGACAAAGTTTATTTTGTAACAAATAGTTAAAATATTAATAATAATCCGTCAAAAGGACCTTACTATTAACCTAGTACAAGATAAGGTCCTTAAGATTTGAAAATGTCTTAAATTTCTCAAAATTTGGTTTAAGTCCCGCTGGGGTCTTTTATTTTTCTACTCTATCTTGGCACAAATATCAATATCCAAATTGATTAGTTACTACAATAAAGATATAACGTTTTACTGTCTAATATTTTCCTGTCAATAACCAATTTTATAACAGACTAGCGGTTCGCCCCGGCTTCGCACAGATCCCTATTTTTTTTTTCAAATTATTATATAACCTATCTATGTCACTCAGGGTAAACGTAGCTTCTCAACAGTGAAATAATTTTTCAAATCGAACCAGTCGTTTTGGAGCCTATTCAATCCAAACAAACCTTTCCTCTTTATAATATTAGTATAGATATTTCTGGTTTGCTAGGTTTTCACGTATCAGTTTTCTCTTGTCTTTGCAACAATTAAATATATAGATAGATACGACAATGACGTCTGAAACGCTCAAAGATCCCTATAACTAGTAGCTCATGTATGTTTCCCTGGTCACAGTTTGCTCTTGGAGTCCCTGAGCAGGGCTCGCAGCTGGCGGCGCAGGATCTTGCCGCTCGGGTTCTTGGGTATCTCCGACACGAAGCGCACGCCGCCGCGCAGGTGCTTCGGGTTAGATAGCTGGAAGAAAGTAAGAGTTATGAGAACCCTTCTTCGACCCTACAATAAATGCGCCTTCTCGGTAGAAAGATAACCTTTACGAGTGATAATGGATCCTTG
The DNA here is from genome assembly GCA_038024825.1 of Polylopha cassiicola. Classification (NCBI taxonomy): domain Eukaryota; kingdom Metazoa; phylum Arthropoda; class Insecta; order Lepidoptera; family Tortricidae; genus Polylopha; species Polylopha cassiicola. Next base: position 3,222,940 of record CP149044.1, on the reverse strand, counting down.
GAGTCCTTGGTAAAACCTTCTTTTTATAGGAAATATAGAAATTAAAAATAAAAACGTACCCTCTCAGCCACAAAGTTCTGGACCTCCCCAGCGGTGATGGTAGCTCCTGGCTGTAGTACCACGAATGCCAACGGCTCCTCTCCGTATGACGGGTGTTCAACTCCGACGACACCTGCGTCTCGCACCTTCGGGTGCTGAAGTAGTACTGCTTCTATCTCCGCTGGTGCTACCTAGAGGTATTCATCTCAATCAAAAGTCCCACTCCTAGACATGGATTTTCCTCAAAACATAGTTACTCAAATCGGCCTCTTTTTGGTGGAATTCACTTGACCATCTTATTACACCTTCACTCTTTTTATTAGGAAAATTATAAGGGAAAAAATAATACTAAATTCAGTTCTGTTTACTACTAACTTAGAAGTCAGTCTTAGGATTAGACTACAAGAAACGGAACCCGTCCATACCTGATACCCCCTATTTTTAATAAGCTCCTTCAACCGATCAACGATGAAGAAGTATCCATCGTCGTCATAGTACCCGATATCGCCAGTTCTGAAGAACCCCTCCTCATCGAAGTCCTCACTCCTGTCCTTGCCGACGTAGCCTTTCATGACGATGCCACCTTTCACACAGATCTCTCCAGGCTGATTAGCTCCTAAAGGACTTCGTGTTTCGAGATCTACCACCTGAAAGAAGATTTAAGTTTTAATAGGTCTTCGACCTCGCAATTGGATAAGGAAAGTCGATGATAATACCTTCATTATAGAACCTCTTAAAATCCTCCCAACTCCTCCCAGTTTGGGAGCAAAGTCCTTATAGGTGTCATGAGTCACGGCGATGCTGGTCTCGGTTAAGCCATAACCTTGTATGATTTCAGATGTTGGGAACCTAAATTGAAAACATTGAAGTGGTTAAGTTGGGTATACCTAGCACGAAAATATGGAGGATTCTTGAACTGGTTGCATTGATGGATTTGATGGATTTTCTTTGTCACATTAAGTAACTTATTGTGAATTAGGGCCAAATCCGCTACTGTCTCACAGACTTTAATCCTTTCTTTAGATATATTGCCTTTAGTTCCTAGTTTATTACCTCTTATTTCTCTGTCATAAGTGATATTTTTGAACGTGATCTATGGTCTTTTTTGGTTGTTTTATGTTACTTACTTCTCTTGTATTGCTGTCATGGTGTCCTTGCGAAGCGGTGCGGCTGCACTATATATCAGCTCAATGGGAGTCAGGTCGTGGTGTGATTGGTGCTTAGTCAGAGCCACTAATATCGGCGGGACGGCGTGAAGACAGTTTATCTAAAATTTAATAATATTCATTGGTGTCTGTAGTACGAGTAAACTTTTGCAATCTTTGAGTAAGACTTAGTTAAAGATCCAGATAATTATATAAGTTATCCACCGCCTAAGCAGTAATTTAATATCTGTTGGTCCAATATTTTTTGATGCTTTCGTTATTGTCCATTGTATAAGTTACATTGTAATAAAATGAATATACGCGAGTTTAATCCGTTTCACTTGTTTTATTCCGATCTGTTAGTTTGGTAATTTAAGATATTGTGTTTATGTTTTAAGATACCTACATTCGCCCCTTTTTAAGAATATGGAATATTCTTTAAACCATGAAGTTATAAGACTGAGTAAAATGAACTTACATTGTATTTCTCGATAGTGTCCAAATAAAAGTCGATCTCAAACTTGGATAGATATACCATATTTCTACCAAAAGCTATGAACGCAAGGGTTCCTATGAAACCCATAGAGTGAAACCATGGTGTTATGATAAGGTAGGTGGATGGTGTGCCAGATATATTTAATCCCCTCCTGAAAATACATGACGAATTTGTGCATTAAAGGAAAATGGATGTTTCATCATCATGAATGACGTCCACTGCTGGAAGGCGGTATCCCCCCAAGACCTCCATAGGGCCCGGTCCCGCCTGCATCCAGCTACACCCAGTGACCTGAGCCAAGTCCAAAGACCACCTTGTATCGGGTCTACCTACGCTGTGTCTCCCGAACTAAATTCCCAGAAATGGATGTATAAGACTGTAATTTGTGTTTTCTTTCAAAAACATTTTTGTCTTGTGTTACTTCATACATTATTTTTAAGGAAAGACGTATTTCATATCATCGAGAAACATCTGAATTTGCATTTAAAATATTTTAAAAAATATTTACTACGATGTATCAATAGAAATTCGATCGATGTCTACGGTTTAATACCATTAATTTAAATGATAACGATATTTGTAACCAAGACAATATTAGAAAAAAACGAGACCCTAATGGGACTTGAACCCACACCTACATACCTACGAGGCATCGTGCCGCCAATTACACTATGGGCGTCACTGATTAAGTCGACGAAATCCTACACTAATTCTGTCTTTGATTCAGCACTATACAACAATATTTTTATGTTGTTAAAATTAACTAAAAATACTTACTCGTTACAAGCTATAAGTATATTAAGGTGCGTCAACATAACACCTTTAGGCAATCCAGTGGTTCCACTCGAATACAACACAAACAGTGTGTCGGTTTGTCCAATAACGTCGACAGGTTGAAATTCTTGATACTTAACATTTTCTATATTAATCAAATTGTTAAATAGAATTACCCCCGGAAAAACATCCTCGCCGAAAACTATGATGTGTTTAACAAAATCTAAAGATTTGAAAGATTTTTCGTGTTTCTTGTAGGCTGTCGGTGAACTAAAAATGTAGTTAGGTTTTGATATGTTCGCTATGTGGGTGATTTCATCTGAAAAAAAAATATGTTATTTTCTCTTTTATTATGGCTCATAAGAGGTTGATAGGGTGTAGTAGGTGAGTTTGTACCTAGAGAGTTAGTAACCACTAGGAAGGGTCTTTAAAAAACTATTTATATAGGGGTTGGCGTGAGTCAAAAATCCACTAGATGTCACTAGTCTTGAGCCAGGTCCAGCTGTCATGTTCCACCAATCACAGGCAAGTAGCTTGTCTCTTATTGGTGGAACATGACAGCTAAGCATTACTCAAGACTATCGACATCTAGTGGATTTTTGACTTACGATTTCTTTTTTTACTACTTACCTATTTTTGTACAGTAATCGTCAGAGATATCTGATCCCGTCTATTAATACGACAATAAGTATGCGAGATCATATAGCTCTGACGCTTACTGTAAGTACATAAAAAATATGATTTAAAAAATGAAAATTGTCATTCAATTGCTTTGTCTATACTATCTATACTAATATTACAGAGGAAAGGTTTGTTTCTTTGGATTGAATAGGCTCCAAAACGACTGGACCGATTTCAAAAATTCTTTCACTGTTGGGAAGCTACACTATTTCCGAGTGACATAGGCTATAAAAGATGATCCGTGCGAAGCCGGGGCGGACAGCTAGCTTTGTAATAATCGCGTTAACATCAGAAACTAATAATGACTACTTACAGTCAGTATAACCCATATTAATTGTGGTGAACACAGCCCCCGTACAAATGGAGCCCACTGCAGCACTCCAGAATTCAGTCCGGTTCTCAGAACAAATAGCGATCGTGTGTCCCTTTCTAACGCCTAGGCGATAGAGGGAGACGGCGACATTCATAGCTTGTTGGGCTATTTGGCCGTATGTAATGGACTCGTGAGTTTTTCCATTGATCTGAAAAATCAAATTTAAATTTAGTTATTTATAAATTACTAGCTTCTGCCCGCGACTTCGTCCGCGTGGAACTCTTCCTTTTTTGCAGTCGGTTAAAAAGTAGCCTATGTCCTTTCTCAGGCTCCAGACTTTCTTTGTACCAAATTTCATTTAAATCGGTCCAGTAGTTTTAGCGTGAAAGCGTAACAGACAGACAGACAGACAGACAGAGTTACTATCGCATTTATAATATTAGTAGGGATTACAATCATGTTAAATAAAAAATATCGTATCTCGTTTACACAGACATAAGCGAAAATTAAATTATTAAGTTTTCATTTTCATTAATTTTCAATTTTCATTACGTTATGGATTCATGAGCATAATGAATTGGAAATTATACATGGGTAGGTAGCTATATAATATTTCTATCTATATTTTTTTATTTAGTTAAATTTAAAATCATAATAGATAATCACGTAAACTTTAAATAAATAAAAAAAAGAAATAACTGTAAAGAATTTCATCATCATTTGATGACGATTCTTAAACTTTACAGTTCCCATATTCGTAGACGTTAGTGTTAAACTATCATCAGCTCAGTCAAACTACGAATATTGGGACTGTAAAGTTTTCAAAGAGTCAGCAAAAAATAATGCGTATTAAATCCTCTATACTTGTTATATTCCAATTATTTTACTGGCTAAATAAAGGTAGTCTATACTTACAATAGTTCTGTCCTTATATTCAATTAGCTTATTCAATATGAATTCTCCAAAATTCAAGTTGACCGGTAATTGCATATTAGGGCAACCATATTGGTATTTTTTATTTTTCAACATGATTACAACACGTATTCACCGTATGAAGAATACTGAATAAATGCGTGACTTTAGTTACCACCATATATTATAAATTATAATCTTTATGACTGCTTCACGACAAACATAAAAATAGTTAAAGTAGCAAAAGCTATATTTAAATGGAATTAAAAATGTATAGCATTAAATTAACATAATCTTAGGACAACTCACGACAGACTAGATTGGAATGAAACAACTTTAAACGGATTTAACTCACGTATTTTATTTTATTAGCTGACGTTTCGGAGCCTTTACAGATTCCATAATTGTAGCACGACTCAGCTGACAATAGTCCTATGATGTCTGATCGCTTATTAGACATTGGCGTTTTGAAAACTCTACAGTTCCCATATTTTTAACCCCCGACGCAAAAACGACGGGGTGTTATAAGTTTGACGTGTCTGTGTGTGTGTGTGTGTGTGTGTGTCTGTCTGTGGCATGATAGCTCCCAAACGCATGAACCGATTTTGATTCTGTTTTTTTTGTTTAAAAGGTGAATATGTCGGGAGTGTTCTTAGCTATGTTTAATGAAAATCGGACCAGTAGTTTAATAAATAGAGGGGGGTGAAAGAGGGGATGGAAAAATAAATGTCCACAAATATACTCGAGTGGGGTATCAAATGAAAGAGGGTCGCGAGTACATTACAAAATTGAAATTATAATGAAAATCGGTTGAGCCGTTCAAAAAATATAGGGAGTGAAAGTGGGGATGGAAAATCAAATATCTACAAATATAACCGAGTGGGGTATCAAATGAAAGAGGATCACGTGTACATTACAAAATTGATATTATAATGAAAATCCATTAAGTAGTTCAAAAAATATAGGGACTGAAAGTGTGGAAATGGTTAACCAAATGACTACAAATATAACCGAGTGAGGTATCAAATGAAAGAGGACCACATGTACATTACAGAATTCCATGTAAAATGGAAATTGGTTAAAAAAATAATAAGTTACCTACCTACTTTCAAAAAGTATGAAATAAAAAAAATAAATTAAAAATTTTAACAAACCCCCGACATAAAAACATAAAAGCCCGAGGGCTTTTATGTTTTTATGTCGGGGGTTTGTTAAAATTTTTTAGCCCATAGTCTAACACTTAGGTAAGTATAATGAGTCGTTCCAATCCATTCTGCTTATTCATTATTATACAGTTTCCATATTCGTAGCCGACTGAGATAACGCTAACACTAAGAGATTTTTTTAGTGATAGACAATCGTCAGCTTCGAATATGGTAACTGTTAAGATTTCGAATCGTCAGCATATTATGATATAAAATACGCGATTTCAATTAGTTATACTTGTTTGATTCCAATTATTTTTTTAAATTGTTTTACTGCAATTTGTAATAACCGCGACAGCATCAGATATTACTATATTTTTTCTTGTTGTGTCCGTTTTTGGCTAATTTATTAATTCACAATTTCTTAGTTGTAATTGTTTAATTCCAATGATTTTTTTAGTTACTAAACGCCAATTTGTAATAACCACGACAGCATCAAAAACTACTATATTTTTTTTGTAGCGCCCGTTTCGGGCAAATTCATTAATCCTATAAACCTACTTAGGTACTTACACAATTTCCGAAACACGAGTAAATGACGAATTTAAAAATCGAAACAATAAAACACCAAATTCGACCCCCCAAACCGGACAAGTACCGATACCAATAATAAGTTACTGGTTACATAACGATAATTTCTCCAGTTCTCCTTACCGGTTCATTTCCGTCATTCGGGCGGTTGTCTCGTTTGGCCGCGGACTTTCATCGAGCCCAAATTTCGTAAAATCGAACTAGTGACTAGTCTGTAATCTTCGTAATTTGTTTTGGATTTGAAATTCGAACGCCAGTGACAAGTTTGCGGAAGTGTATTTTTTTTAATTGCGTTGTTTTTTTAATTCGGGGGACTGCGGCCAGTGTTTAGAAATTCGTCTAAAGAGGTTGGATAAATAATAGTTTCCTAATTAAATTATTTTTTTAAGAATTATTAGGACGATAAATACATATTTTTTGACGAAATTCGAAGGAGCATTTCTTCGCGAATGACCAGAGTGAGATATAATGTTCAATACAATTCAAATAGCAACAAAAATAGTAATTATATTAAAAATACTTACTAGCGCACAATGCGACACAGAAACTGACACGGTGAACTCAAACCTATATGACTCTAAAAACTTTATAAAAAATAATGGAAACAACGTCATATCCCGACTTATAAGTGAAAGTAAATTTAATTCCGAAATACTGAAAAACATTGGCAAAGATTCGGATAAAGTGAATCATTATGAGGATATTACTATTTTAGACGATAACGGACAGTTGAAAAACTTGAAAATCAAATCGGCCAATAAGGAGAGTTTGAAAGACTACAGTGAAGTGACAAAAGTGACAAGTGACAATCAAGTGGAGACACCGGTGACACTTAGTGAGATAGACGAAGCTAAATTTGAACTGAGTGGACATAAGTCGAAGTTCTTCGATGAAATTGGACGTAAGTACCTACTGTTTATACAAATTATAATAAATATTACAAATGTAAAGTACTAAGGGGATAATTTAAAACTTTACTGTACACATTACAATAAGAAAGAATAGAATGAGGCCAAAATAGAGTAAGAAAATATTTTAGTCTTGATTGAGTAAAATATCAAAAGAAGAGAAAATTGTGAGTTAAAAAATACATAATATTATACGTAAGTAGGTATATAATGTAATGTGAGGTTATACGTTCTGAGGTACCTACACTACCTACTACTAGGAGTTACAAAAATACATATTTTATTATTGAAGCGAGTTTTATATTCTGAGCGTAGATACTCGACCGTACTGTTTCTTAAAGCAAAAAAAAAAGTTAAACCTTGTGCCTGTATAAATATATATAAGGCAGTAAGTAAATACACAAACTGACTGAAGTGTTTTTCTTACTAGTTAACCATACATTTAAATTACTAACGACTAAGAAAAAATATATTTTGGTAATGATATTTGTAAATTTTCAATAGTCATGTAGATACCTATGTATTCCTTGTTTTATACTCTTGACGATCTCAATATGACTACTATGCATAATAATATATAATATGACTTTTGTTAGGTATATTGCATAAAATAACGAAAAATAAAATGAATCTATTGGAATGAAACAACTATTAACGGATTTAACTCGCGTATTTCTATTTTATTTTATTTGCTGACGTGTCGGAGTCTTTACAGTTTCCATAATCGTAGCACGACTGAGCTGACAATAGTCTAACGCTAAAGTCTTCTAATGTGAAATAACCGCAAAGGCATAAGAAATTATTAAATTAATCTAATCTACCCAACATGGCGACTTTGAAAATAAATTGTCGCCGAAGAAAAAAAACATAAGATGAAGAATATTGAAGAATTTGACATAGAATCGTGAAAAAAAAACAAACCAAAGTAAACTCAGTCACGTGAAGTGACGTAACAACTTTCTACAGGTTCAAGTTTACAAACCAAAATGGACTTAATTATGTATATCTAAAGACATTGGTAGTGAACCTTTGGGACTGTAGTTATCTATACTAATATACTAATAATATTATAAATAGGAAAACTTTGTTTGTTTGCTTGTAATGAATAGGCTCAAAAACTACTGGACCGTTTTTAAAAATTCTTTCACTATTCGAAAGCTACATTGTCCACGAGTAACATAGGCTATAAAATATTTTGAAAAAATATTAAAAAAGGGATCCCTGCAAAGCCGTGGGGCAGACCGCTAGTTAGAAATATAATTGTTTAAGCGGAACTATTTGGAACGAAACAACTATCTGGCGTATTTTATTTTATTTGCTGAAGTTTCTAAAATTTTACAGTTCCCATAATCGTAACCAATAGAGATAAGACTAAAGTGATTTTATTTTATGCAAACTAAAACTAAGGTTGGACTATTTGATTGAGGTGAAAAATAATAAATCTATAAGCTAATATCTATATGGCTATTTTTGCTTATTTTTATGATCAAAATAGCTGCTACGTGCGACTTCGTCTGCAAAAAATAAGCACTCCAGTTTTACCCCCTTAGAGGGGGAATCAAAAATACGTTATAAAAGAAACCTCTGTGAAAAAAAACAAATTTCTTAGTTATAGATATGTTAGTTATAGGTAAAGCTAAAATCACCTTTTATATACATATAAGTAGGTATGTCAAACATGTAGGTATGCACATTGGAATGAAACAACTATTAACGGATTTAACTCGCGTATTTTTATTTTTATTTTGTTTTATTAGCTTTTTATTGACTTTAGCGTTAAACTATTGTCAGCTCAGTCGTGCTACGATTATGGAAACTGTAAAGAATCCGAAACGTCAGCTAATAAAATAAAATAAAAATACGCGAGTTAAATCCGTTTATAGTTGTTTCATTAGAAATTATTATGTAGGTATGCATTTTACCTCTTTATATCAATATATTATATTCTATGGCCCAGAAAGAAAAATTGTAGGCTGAATTTTATTATTATACTTATACCGCAGGTTGCCTACCCCTGCATCGTAAAAAAATTACAGCATAACCTATAAAGTAATATTTCAAATGTTTATTGAGACCCGCCTTTAAGGTTAGACCGATCATTAATACAAAACCAGTTATTTTTAAAGTTATCGTTATTTTGTAATGTTACGCTAGAGTGAAAGTGGATCCGGGTGAATAAGTTATAATGCCGCGTCATAAGGTTATATTTTTAATAAAAATATAAGGTGCGTCATAGGTTAGTATAAATTTCAATATACTTGCATAATATTGAAGAATCACCGCATGAATATTTACCACTAGCAGGATTCGAACGCGCAATATCCACCACTCCTCTTTAGAATACCAAAGAGAAACGAAAAACAAAGTAAAAAAGAAACATTGGATTGAAACAACTGTAACGGATTTAACTCGCGTATTTTATTTCATTTACTTACTGACCGAAAACATTACAGTTCCCATATTCGTAACAGGACTGAGCTGACGATAGTCTTACGCTAAAAAAGAAACACCTGTACAAGAGAGATAATAACTTAACAACTAAACATTCGAACTAAAAAGATACCCACTAAATTAAATCAAACAAACTAAATACTACTGAAAAAACTAAAGTTGTCTCTGTGTGTGTAGTGTGTGTATGTATCTCTCTCTCTCTCGGTGTGGGTGTGTGTGTGTGTGTTATACTATCAATAATCATTTTCAATGTCGATACGTACATATTTATTTGGCTTTCAATTATGAATTATCGTGCCAATATAAACAAGGCCTAACCAGCAAGAGGCGTGCCACTTTCTCCGCAACCTTAAAACTAATGTCTGTCTGACATAACAATACCTACAGCCTGGCTGCGTTTGCGCAATATTCATAACCATGCCTAAACGTGTGCTGGGCCGATTTTGATGAAATCTGGCAAGGGGGCCTAGACAAGGTGCCAACGTTCAATGTTAACGTTAGCACCAAAATGTATGGGATTTGACATCCGCGAACGACTGACACGTACGTCACAAACGTTCGCGGATGTCAAATCCTATACATTTTGGTCGTTTCGTTTAACGTTAACGTTGAACGTTGGCACCTTGTCTACTCTCCAAGGACATTAATATTAACTACGATATATCAATCGAAATTTGATCGATGTTTTTTGGCATTAGTATTTTATTATATTATTATTGATATTAGTACCAAGACAAAAATAGAAGAAATCAGGACCCCACCGTGGGATTCGAACCCACGCCCAATCCTTTACTAGCATCAGCGTGCAGACCTTTACACCATAGGGACCACAGATGAGTCTGAATCTTTGTTAATTCTCTAGGTACTCCTTCAATTCGGTCTTTGTACTGTCTTGCTAACAAGCTTCTTTCTTGTTTGTTGACTGGTATATAATTCAGCACGATATTTTTCTACTCTTGTCTTGGTACGAATAACATTATATTATATACTTAGGAACTTAATTTTCTTGAAGATATATTATAAGTACTTATAGGAACTTTAGAGTTATTGATTAATTTACATCCAAGCAAGGGCGTGCATTCCATATAGGTACAATGTCAGTAATTTATTAAGTGCCTACCCTGGCGCCATACTTACGCTCCCCACACTGCACGCGCCTGTGTCCAAGGGAATTTTCAAGCATTAATTTTTAAGGGATAAGAGGCTACTTGAAGTAGATACAAATTTTCCGTTGACTAAGTCGCGGTCAGACAGAAGTAAGTAAATAAATTACTATACATACTTACCTAGGACTCGTGTTTATTACACTGACATTTGCCCCTAGCTGGATTCGAACCCGTAACTTCCAGCTTCATAGTCAAAAACCGTTACCTACTACGTGGCGTCGTGAACATGGAAATATAAATATTTTACCTAAAATACAATTTTCCTTTTCCTAATGCAATTGGCATAGTAAATATTTTTATTGACGTATGTTATGACAGATGTGTGATAAATTTTATTAGTACTTATACTAAGCAATATTTTTTTATCTGATACCTACTTATACTTACTTAATTGTATTAGATACCAAACTTTATTTAATTTTGTCCTGATAATAACGAAATACAACATAGTACAATATTTTTAATTAAATATATTACATCAGTCACAGGAAAATATTTTTGGGCCCTATTATTGAGACTCTGCTCCAGACTTTCCTTGTACCAAATTTCATTTAAATTGGTCCAGTAGTTTTAGCGTGAAAGCGTAACAGACAGACAGACAGACAGAGTTACTTTCGCATTTATAATATTAGTAGGGATGGTACAGAATCCATAGTACACAAGTTACCTATACTGTGCCTCTTTTTGTGTGTAGATAAGATTTTGTCGCGGTAGAAAGTTCGTACGCAAGTTATACACAAACTTGACCGGTTTTTTTGGACGTAAAGTTTTTGTCGCGTGAGATAGCATCTGTCACTGTCATACTTACTTCTGCAACAAGTGAATGTCCGAAAGTGACATATCTATTATGCTTTCTCGCGCCACAAAAATCATACGTGCTAGGCCTCCTGCAGCCATTGGCGTGCATTCTTTAAGCAAAATTTCAAAAATGCCTACCCTGGTGCTCTCCAATGCACGCGCCTGCTACGGCCATATGTTCACAAATTATACTTAATATTTTAAGTCTCACGCAAAATATTATAGTTTTCAAAAAAAATCGAAAACACGTGATTCGTCAATAAATACCAAGGGTTATCCCGAACTGGTAACATGTGTTTGTGTACCTTTGTTTATATAGTTCGGGATGTTGCTCTCCCGTCGCTTCTTACAGTCCCCTCACGATTTGCCTTTCAAGACGCCGCCGTCAAGAGAGTGAATCTAACTCGCCTTTTACTTTGTGTTACATTAGAGTCATGATCATAGATCTTTAGTGAAAACCGGAACCTTTTAACTGTAATAATCTAGGAAACATAAACTTAGATTGCATCTATAAATCAATATTAATTTTCAATTAATATGTCGATCTACCTACTTTGGAGCACTTGGTTACGCCTAGTGCCGACCTTTTATGGAGACTAGGAATTTAGGTATCAGGTGCGTGCAGTGACAGTGCATATGTACGATGTCAGGGTAGGCACTCGCTTGCTGACGAGCACTGACGATAGTCTAACACTAAAGTCAAAAGATGTTAAAATCAAAGTTGACTTTATTGTTAGACTGTAATCAATTCAGTGTAAAATTTTGAAAACGTCATCACTACATACACAAAGTCGCTTTTTCTATCTCTATATCCCTATGTACGCTTAAATCTTAAAAACTACGCAACGGATTTTGATGCGGTTTTTATAAATAGATAGAGTGATACAAGAGGAAGGTTTATAGCACCCGTGTGAAGCCGGGGCGGGTTGCTAGTCAAATAAAATAAAATACGCGTGCTCGAGCGAAATCCATTATAGTTCTTTTATTGAAATCTATACTAATATACTAATATTATAAAGCTGAAGAGTTTGTTTGTTTGTTTGTTTGAACGCGCTAATCTCAGGAACTACTGGTTCGAATTGAAAAATTCTTTTTTTGTTGGATAGACCATTTATCGAGGAAGGCTTTAGGCTATATAACATCACGCTGCGACCAATAGGAGAGAAGAAACAGTGGAAAATGTGTAAAAAACGGGGAAAATAACTATTCCACGCGGACGAAGTCGCTGGCAGAAGCTAGTTTATAGTAATCGCGAAAGCATCAGAAATTATCAAACTTTAGTATGCAAATCATGTCCCAATCTACATCCAGATGTCGACAACTACTGGTCTAAATATAAAAATTAAAAAGTAAAACCGGAGACCGCTTTCCACCGCTCTCGCCGCTCTCTGCCAGTGGCGCCGAGCAGTTGGCTATTTATTATAATGTTATCTTGTAAGGATATTTTATAAGTATTAGACATTGTTGATGGATCAAAAGTGAAATTTGTTTAAAATTGTTTAATTTGAAGGTATTTTAAGAGATTTAGTTTAATGTAACGTTTAATATATAAACAATTAAATGTATACACAAGTACCTACGTATGTAGGTAACTGCACAATTTTTCACTTTTTTTTAAGTATGCCATTTTCTTAGAGAATACAGAACTGGAGGCGGCTTCGACAGGCGTTCCCCTCTGCCAAGGTATAAGATAAATTATCTAACGCGTTTGTAAAAACTGTTTTCAAACAGGTCACTTTGACATTGTCACAATCGATATCGAAGAGAAAAGAGCTCCCGAAAAATGTCTTCCTGCGCTAAAATAAGTTGCAAAAATCCATCCACTATATCAGATATACAAAAAAACAGTATTTCCTTTCATATGCAGATATTTTTTTTGTACGTTAATTGTTATTTTTCAAATAATTATTTTCTCATTCACCACGCGAGAAGCATCGATTTACGCATCGATTACGTTTTTATTCGTTTAAAATCGTTTAAAAAAATTTATGATAGTCTATGGTCAACAAAGAGTAATGACACACATTTATAAAAATTTTGCAGAGTAGTGTATCCGATACTAGGCGTTAAGTCCTTTGAGTTAAAAGCGATAAAAGCATCCATGATCAAAATTCGGTTAGAGATGTACTTACTGGACAATATCAATGTCGATGAATTTACAGTACAGATGATAAGAAGTACGCGTATATTTCAGTATATCAGGTATTATTTTATTAAAATATTTTATTTCTTTATTCGAATTTCAAATGGTTTAAGCGTACCAGCAGCTTGGGATTCGGTTGTCTACTTTGTAATTTTTTTTTTAATTATGGTTGTTGATATTGTTATCTCTCCAGCTCAGCTGTAATAGACATCTGCCTGTTTTTCATGTTAAGCATAGTGGGTAATTGTAATTGTTTAAGCATTATTACTAAAAGAAAATTACTTGTTTATTGAACTACGTAGTAACTAATGTTCAATTATATAATAGTATGAATTAAAAGAAGTAAATACATTATTATGTATGAACTTAAAATATTTATATTAAAATATAAATTGGTTGATCCGCCATTTTGTGTCAAATATAGATAAATGTATCGACAGCCACTTAATCAAGCACTATGTAATCGGTTCAGTTTGGCTACTAATACATTTCAAACTTGTGTACGGATACGACGTTTATAGTCTTGTTTTTGCTAGTGTGAATAAATTCCGCCTAGTGTTGACAGTTTCTATTAGTATGCGTGTGTAACGATGAGAATTATTTTTACATCAGTGTGCAGTTTTTTGTATGTGTTCCTACCTCGTCCCCCGCTAAAAGTGGCTAAAAATTTTGTATGACGAATAGTGTCGAAGCCGCCTCCAGTTCTGTATTCTCTAAGGCCATTTTATATTTAGAGATCTACAGTTTACAGTTTTACATATTTTAAAGACATATATAACATAATTAAATTTACTTAACCCAAGTGTAATTAATGTCATAATTATAATCACTACTAACATGGGTAGAAATTGTTAAATTAAATTATTTAAATGAGACGTCATTTCACATACTTTCTTAACCACATTTATTTATAGTCTCATCAATTCTCCTTGATCATACTTAAACTAAGCAATACATCATTAATCATGAAATAAAAGCCATAAAACTGCACAAATACGCATCTTGCGACAAATTGCAATAAAATTACAGTCATTACCCTCTTAAATACGCGTGCAATGACAGCCGGTAAGAACAACGTATATTTGCATATAAATTACAATTATACAGAACGAAAGTTGGTTGACCACCCCTCACTTTAGGTGTGACCAGTTAGTTCTTGTCATAGCCGAGTCACAGTGCCGCGTCTGTGACAAGAGAAGCACGTGAAAGAAAATAAAGAACGGAACAGCGTTTCTGAATCGGTGGTTTTTGTAACTGAGAAAAGGTTGCGTTCCCCTGGATTTTTTATTTGAAAAATAAATCATGTAATTGGTCGTTTTGGGTAAGTGTTTTGATTTTTGTTTAGTGTGCGTGATGTTGTTATAAAAAATGTGAAAAATAAGGAAAAACAAAAAATATTAACTACTTACCTATACATATTTTCTTCTCTTCTTTAAATATATTTACAAAATAATAAACAAAATAAATACTAAAAAAAATTGGGTAACACGAATACCTAGTTAAACTTTCAATGAAAAAATTATGATATTTATAAATTAAATTAATTCATTAAATAATACTATGATGGACTGAGACACTGAGAGATAAAACTCAAATAATCGAAAGAGACAAAAAATAATCAAATATCGCCAATAACGAATTCTTCACATTTAACGCCGTTTTACTTAATACTAGATAACGATAGTCTAAAACACTAGATGTTAGTCGGCATTCCAAAATATTATACCTACCTAGTTAAATACATTATTAATTTAACATACTTATCTCGATCAGTCTTTCTCATTTTGCACACCTAGATATAAACTTGAAAACCTGAAATTTTCAGTTATGCTCACCATCGGATCAAGCAAAACCTATCTACTACTAAAACAGATTTAAACTAACTCTTCTAGCTTCATTATGAAAAGCATAAATCTATACTTACAGAAAACTCCTGACTTCATACAGACATATATATATGAGTATTAATCAAGTTTGGCCTCTTCGGAATAAAATAACTTTTATAAGTTCTCTTTACATTTAGTTGTGCGATTTGTCAAATAAGTTTTAGTCAATTGACAGATCATATAGTTTATGGTTCATAGAGTATGTAGCCAATAAATTATATCTTTAGACTATTGTTTACATTTATTACAATGTATAGCAATGCAATAAAGTGTTCACACAAATTCTAAAGAACAGTTGACAGTAACATATTATTTTATTACTAACACATTTTCGCTGTTAGTTAAGTATTTGTTTTCGAAAGTGATACAAACGTTTTATTTTCCGTTTATGTAGTTACTAATTTTCTAATTCATCAGTAAACGTCAGATATGTCTAACCCACTTACTTAATATCGTATTAAGTAGGCAGAGTCAGATAACTCTGATGCCAAAGGCGTGCATTCCATATAGGCAAAGAGTCACTGTCACAATATATGGAGTGCCTACCCTGGCGCCATACCTACGCACCCCTCACTGCACGCGCCTGTCTTACGCTTACTGTACTACAGTATTATGAATTATCGTCTAAAACTATATTTAAAAACAGAGTCAATAAGTAACAAAAATAAAAGTGATATTGTTCCCCGGTACTGTTACAAATACTATTTCAAATGATACTTAATAATATTTGCAATCTTTATAGATAGACTAGCGGCCCGCCCCGGCTTCGCCCGGATCCCTTTTTTATAGCCTATGTCCTTTCTCAGGGTCTAAAGATTGTCTGGGCCAAATTTCATCAAAATCGGTTGAAAGGTTTACAGACTGACAGACAGGTAGTGATGTAGACGACAATGACAGCGTCTCGAACGCTCGAAGATCCGTCCATTAAATCTACGCGATGGTGACAAAATATTTGACACCTCAAGAGACCTCAAAAGAACTCTTTTTTTTTCTATCTGAATACTGAAGCGCAGTTGTCCAGCTAATGGGCCTTTACTGCAAAACCGGACGGGTGGCGAGCCTCCTGAGAGGAGGCTTTCAAGCCTTTTGTAAAAGAGCTCAAAAGTCATTTAAATGTTGTATGTCGAAACGGAAAGGAAAATAAAAAGGCTAATGTGCACTTGACACATCCGGTGGCGCACACAATTGCATTTGCAAAACTCTCCATTTGATATTTGGGTTCCGTAGGCATCAGTTTTTTTTACATTTATTTTTACAGCAAGATCGTTGGATGATCGTTGTCTATATGAAATTGTATTAGTATGTACCTACGCATCATATATTTTTGAAGCTGTCATAGGTATTTGAGATAGTAAAAATAAATTAGGTACCTATATTTAGTTGCCTAAAGAACATCTAAAAAGATTATCTAAGGGATTAAAATATAAAATAATAAATTCTCAGGAATGGACAACTAGTTTAGTTTATCTTAATAAATAGTCATCCTACTTAAGTATAGTAAAAATAGCTGCATGGATGACCAAGATTCACACAAATAATTCCAAAAAAATTCGAGTCCTCGTCCCAAAACTAGATATTATACCTATCCAAATTATAAAAGAAACCTTAAATAAACAGTTATATACAACATGTGCAGGTATCTAACTAATAATAAATAGTTTATATATGTATTAGCTAGGATACCTATAGGTAGATATCAAATATTTATATAAAAACGAGAAAAATATCAGATTCTTCAACGTCACAGCCATATAGGTAAATCATGTCATACATCCATAAAGACTCCTGAAACATCACAAGTACTATTGTTTAACATTTCACAAGCTTATTAAGGAACCCGCACGCCGTGCCCGGAATCGCGCTTGGCCAGTTTTCGCAACGTTACGAAACGGACGCAAGATCTGCGCCTGCGCATCCATAATTCATGTTACGTTCTGTTTCACGCTCGTGACGTATGGAAACCAGATTTCTTGTCTCGGAAACAAGGTCACAATGATTTTTGTCATCTCATGTATTTTAGGAACTGGTCAAAAAATATACTTATTTTGATAAATATGACGATTTAAAATTAAATTTATTATAGTATTTTCAGTAAGTGAATATTTGTGCTTTGATTTGCAAAATGAAACAATTTTAATTCTTGTTTGAACGTCTGAACCAAGATAATATAATATTTTTGTTTAATTCAGTCCTTTCAGTTTCTTTAACTATAATAGTATATCAAACGAAATAGCGTAAATTTGTTCGTAATTAAGACCTATAAATGAAGTCTTATAAGATACTAGCTTCTGTCCGCGACTTCGTCCGCGTGGAACTCCTCCTTTTTTGCAGTCGGTTAAAAAGTAGCCTATGTCCTTTCCAGTAGTTTTAGCGTGAAAGCGTAACAGACAGACAGACAGAGTTACTTTCGCATTTATAATATTAGTAAGAAGTAAGATATTAGTAAGATATTTAAGCAGTTTCACTGAAATAATTCTGTTATGTAGAAATAAACACGCGGAATTCACAGACTTTTATCAATTAGGTAGTATCAATATTTAAAGTGCCTGTAAGAGCCTAGCCTGAATAAATGATTATTTGAGTTTGAGTTTGAGTTTTGAGTTTAAAGATTGTACTTTTATGATAATAAACATGTAACAATAATAATTCTATTAAATAACAGAATCATTACTTTATCTATTTTGTGAACGTTACGTAAACATCCAATCCAAAAAAAATGAAGTATTTCACTAATTCCTAGAATCAGCGTAATACTTACCTAAACAATGTTAATTAAGAAAAACTGATTGCATTGATCAGTTGCGATCATGAATTTAGCAACAGATGGCAAAAAAGCGCGAATCCAATGAATTTCGCGCCAAAGCGAAAGTGAAAAATGGCGGATCATCTGTCAAACTGTCGGCCATTGTTGTGAATCTGTAGTCCGCGCGTTACGTTCAACTAAGTACTCTCAGTTTCAAGCTTTAGGTATTTTTTGCGGTTGTTATGCAATTTTTCGCGCCGAAATAATGTTTTTTTGTAGCTAACGATTCTTTTACTGCTTTTTGGTTTATATTTTTACAACTTCTTTATCTAATAGTCCTTATACAATAGATAATTCTTATGAGTAAAATTGTAATTTTTAATAAAAATGTTTCTAATGGATGCAATTGTATATATTTTTTAAATCGTCATTTGTCTCTCAGTAAATCAGATCGTCCATCAAAAACAAAAATACTCAAACTAAAAGACTGATTGAAAAAGACAATACAATTCAACTACCGGCAACAAAAAATCTTTGTGAAATTGACCTAGATCACAGGAATTTCTTTGGCCCTATCAAAAACCAATTAGTACCTAATTTTGCGCTACTCAATACGAAAATAGCCTTAACAAATGTCATTACCACATAAACAGAAAACAAACAAATATAAACCATATTAGGTATGCTTAAAACACAATTTCGTAACAACGCGCTCAATGACTCAGAGTTATGTCATTAAAAACAAAAAAATATTCATTCAAAATTCAAACTAATGCTAACGAGTTAAGGTGCCAAGTTGTTTGAGTTTCAAGCGGTGTTTACACCGTTTTCCTTGTTTATGGGCATGTTTTGGAAAGCTACAGCGAAAGTTGGTGCCTTACAAGTCTTGGACTGTGACCGGATCTACTTGCTTGACAATTAGATGGATTGAGATAACTTCCTTCTTTATTTGAGAAATACAAAAAAAATATCAAAAGACAAAACCCTAATTAAGATACCTAGATACCTATCGTACTTACCCCTTTATAAATGATATGTTAAGTAAGTAATTAATTAAGTATATCAAATACGAGTGCGTAAACAGTAGCTATTATACATCACGCATACTAAAAAAATATTTATTGAGGAAACAAAAACGAAAGCGATGTTATAATCTTAAAATTACGTTCCACAGATAAACAAGTCTAATGTTAAACGCTATTAAATAATTATACGGTTCGGAATGGCAACATAACGGAAATTATAGTGCAAAACCGAACAGAAAGTGAAAAGGAACGTAACCGCGCCATCGGCGCTTACTTCCGATCGCCGTCTTCCCGCGTCAAGACGTTCCAAATTGAAAAATAAAAAAAAAATATGGAATAGTGAAATGCGAATCCAAACCAATGGATTGGCGAGTGACATTAAAAAGAAAAATTTCAAAATTAGAAAAAGAAGTGAAAGTGCCAGGATGGGTTTTGGAATTGGAACTCTTTTGTTTTCTATTAGCATAGTTTGTGTTTTTAATTGTGTTGTGTGTTCGGAGATAGAGAACGATGTGTTGACGCTGCAGGACAATTTAGACCTTAAGGATGACGAAATAGCGTCGGATCGGAGACGGCCGGCGAATGACCAAGAGAAGGATATTTTGTTGTTAGACGCTTTAGGGAGAAGAAAGGGGTCCTACCACCATAGTGGTTATGGGACGTCGCAGGAAGATGACTCTATTATGGATTTATTGGGGAAAAGTGAGTATAAGAGACTTTGATCTTGTTTCATATTATGCCATGGAAGGAAGCAGGAGTTTTAAGTCACAATAACGCCTCTTTCATTTAAATTTGCCACTGTTTTAATTGAATAGTTTCGACTCGAGATAAATAATTATATAAATTAACCAAATCCGAATATTTCGACACCAAATATGCAATGCTAATTTACATTTTAAATAATTACGTAGAACAATTTCTTGGTTATTACTAAAGGACCTCGTTATTAGCCAATTGTACCTTACTTAATTAATTTTTAATTATAATTACTTCTTTATTTTTTTAATAATGTATCCAGCAGTTTAAACTTTGATTGAAAACTTCCGCTGTATATTTAAACTCTCCTATAACCTATAAGATCTGATTATTATTCGGTTAATAAATTAAAATAAAAAAATATAGCCGATTTAACTCGCATATTTTATGTAGTTGCTTACGAATAAAAAAAATGAAAAATGCCAAATTTTCGAAACGTTAGCAAATAAAATAAAATACGCGAATTAATTCGTTACAATTGTTTCTTTCCAATTATGTATAACAGATTTAATTCGTGACATTAATTTTATGATAACGTTTCTAAAATTTTACAGTTCCCATATTCGTAGCAGACCGTGTTGTTGACAGTCTGACGCATAATTAAACTATAGTCTGCTCAGTCGATCTTTATGGTATTAATGTAAGCAAAAAACTGACCACGTGCCTTTTAGTTAACTTACGTCAATCCCATAAAATTTTGCATTCGTTTCGTTTGATCGCTATTATCTATTGACAACTAATTGCGTCTTGTCTAGACTCTAGAGGCACAGGCGACCTCAAATACAGGTTTTAATTATATTTTTTACTAGTTGTGCCCGCGACTTCGTCCCCGTGGAATAGTAATTCTTCATAAGGCTTCATATTTTCCCCGTTTTTTATACATTTTCCACTGTTTTTTCGCTTCTATTGGTCGCAGCGTGTTATATAGCCTAAAGCCTTCCTCGATAAATGGTCTATCCAACAAAAAAAATTTTTTTGGCTTCGAACCAGTAGTTCCTGAGATTAGCGCGTTCAAACAAACAAACAAACAAACTCTTCAGCTTTATAATATTAGTATAGATTAATCGACTGCTTTTGTTCTGGATATGAAATGTAAAGTTTTTTAGCTTTTCTTTAGTTTTTCTTTACATAAATATAATAAGCTAATGAGGCCGAGGTCTTAATAAATCATTAGTTATTAATAATTATTGATAGCAATAATATAATAATTTTAAGTGGCACTCCTAATTAACTGTAGTACAGTTGGCATCAATATTATACCAGTCAATGATTCAAATACAGTAAACACGCTCTAACGCCCTTCACAATAAAGACGTTATTGATTTAACATATTTGAGTATTAGCAATTGATGCTGACTGTATATTGCATGTCGTATTATCATTGATGATTTTATTTATGTAGGTTATTGTAATTAACATGAAATCTTATTTTAGCGCAAATAATATTATCTAGTTAAATATATTCATTTTCTTTATAAAATTTGTTGTAAAAAAGAGAGAAAATGTAATCGAAACAAAACACATAGTCAGTGTAAACAGTATATTTTCTTTCCTTTACTTATAATATTTTATATATTTTTTTTTACTTTAGTTTCTTAGACTAGGAAAATAAATTTATTTTGTAGATTTAATTAAAAACTAAAATTTTGTATCACAATTGGAGCCTATGTTAAAGTTTAGTGTTAGACTATTATCATCCAAGTCTGCTACGAATAAAGAAAATCTTTCCCATATTTTGAGATAGGTACCTATATAATATATGATTTTCGAGACATACATATTCCTTTTTTACTATAAACTGCTTTAGATAGTATTTTTTTCAGTCAGCATATAATATATGCATCGTATAGTTTTCCATTTATTTTATACACTATTGTTTAATATATATATAAATAAACATAGGATAGAATAAGGCAGGTGGCTACAATGAATTAATAAGATATAATAATAAACAAGAAATACAAACCACAACACGATTACAGTAGATCGTAGATCCATATCATATTGATCATGGAGCACGCAAGATCACGCACGCGCATCGATAGTGAAAATCGATCGGCCGTTCACCGCCATTTTGATCTATAGATCATTGCGTGCGCGCGTTGAATTCATTATCGGTTACGTGATTTAAGTAATGAATGTAATTTTGCTCTATGTTTTGATTCCTGTCATGATTTCAGAACTATGTGTTATGTTGTCGTATCTTTTATTACATTTAAAAAATATATATATATTTTAATTATTTCTATAAAAATAATATTAATACGTTATCATTAACTACTAAAGTAATTTACCTCTGGGTAGGTGACTTAATTAGTCAAACTTTTAAAGTTTAAGCAATATTTTCTTTTCTAAAAAAATATTTAAATAATTTACTTAATACTTACTTGGACAATATGAAAAAAGCTCTCAAAGTTTACATATAATGTATATAATTATATCTACGCGAGACAAGTGTCATGCTACATTCGTTAACGAAATAGGAAAAATTTAATTGACTTAAGCTTACGAAATCATGTGGCCACTAAAGTAATCGTTTATATATCAAATTCAGTTCCATTCATTTATCGTTAACGCTAGTAGAATAAGATCATATTATTATCTAACCCCGGAAAAGAAACAAAACAAGTACAACTTCCCCCTCAAAGGAAAATCTAACCAAAAAAAATGTCAGATTCCTAACATCAATTTTCTTTCCATTCCAGTGATACCCCAAACCTGCCGGTACCGGGGGGCGAGGTACCCCTGCGGCCTGAGCATATCCTGTGTCCTGGGGGGAGGGAAGCCCCTGGACCTCTGCTCGGGGGGTATGATCTGGGCGTGTTGTGTGGACAGAGACACCACAGAAAGGCCCAGCGAGGTCGCGCCAGTCGTGCATAATGCTAGTAAGTAATTTTTGGGGGTTAATTGTGACGTCAGAGGGATTCTTAGTTTGTCAATTGTTTTATTGTTTAATGTCACAAATAATATCTATCGCGTTAGCTTAATGTAGCAAATTGTATGGTTAATGAACACCGCCTTCCGATGAGTAACTAAAATGTTCGAATAAGACAACTACAACGGATTTAACTCATGTTTTTTATTTTATTTGTTGACGTTTCGAAAACTTTTAGAGTTCCCTGAGCTGACGATAGTATTACGCTAAAGTATTTAGTGTTAGACTATCGTCAGCTCAGTCGTCCTGCGAATTTGGGAACTGTAAAGCTTTCAAGTCGTCTGCAAATAAAATAAAATATGCTGTTAAATCCGTTATAGTTGTTTTATTCCAATGTCTAACAACTGCGAAGGCATCAGAAATGGTCAAACTAAAATGTTAAACCAAATAAATTGTGACATTAACGTAAACGCGATAATGTGTGCTTTTTATATTTAAAAAAAACTGTAATAAGACAATTTACAAATCTCGTAACCCTATTGATAAAACAATTGTATTTTAATAGGTTGTGTTGTAACTAATAAAATAAATTGTGTTAATTTTGTGTTATCGACATATAGGCACACAATTCAAAAATACACTTATTACCTTTGTCATACACTGGTCATACAAAACTATTTCGGATTTTCTTCAACTACAAAATTTAGTACATTAGTAGATACGAATTTACATATTATATGAAAGAAGCTAATTTAAAGACGGACATGTTTAAAAATAAGGGGTAGATACTTGAATTTTAAAATGATAAAATGGTAATTGAAAATTCACCCCATAAGGAGGTAAAGCGGAAAAAAGTTATACATATTGGTAAAGCGTTGTAAATTATTCTGTAGGGCACCTCATTTTCTTAATCCTAAAACGCAACGTGTCATAATTTCCGATGTCGTCACAGCTTACGAATGAATATTCATTGTGTTGTGACGGACAGACCAACACATTTGCACGTGACACAATGGTATATTCTTACATTTAATATGGTGCTCTTTCTTACGTGTGGTATAAGTTAGAAGCTTTACTCGTAAGAGGACGAAAGCAAAAACAAATATATTTAGCCCATTGTGAATATAAAAAAAAGGTAGTATGTGATAGGTTTTAATATACATTTATAAAAGGTCGGCATTTTAAGATCTGTAATGGAACATATCGTTGTTTCATACCATTGTATGTATTTGCTTTGAATTTAGTTGCAAAATGACAGCGGATCGGTCTAGATTTTGAACTAAATTGATCTGAATTTTGACAGTTTTCAAAAAGATTAAAGTAGACGTGCTGTTGGGCAGAATGCTCATGATTTAGAAATTTTAGGATATATTGAGAATTTGTAAGCTTCTTACTGGTTCATTTAAAAAATAACGTCATCCTTTTGACAGTTGCTTTTTGACATAAGAAATATATAAGAAACTATTTCAAAAGGTAATTAGTGGATACCCAGGCCACACAAGTTCTATATAAGTTTTCTTGTATACAAGGATTTTTGTTGTTAGACAACTTTTGTATAACTTACATAGAACTTTTATGCTTCTAAGGTGATACAAACGTTTCCGTGACCGCTACTGCGCATACCTTGCGGCCCAAACTAGCAAATTCACGCGCTGTTTCCTCACAATTATTACAACCTCGTTTCCGGCAGCTCACGAGGGTGCCGTAACATTTCGGTTACTTTCACGGACGTTACGGAAACATTTGAATATGCTCAATAAAATATTTATTAAGTTATGTAAACAATGCATTATGTTTGATAAGCATTGTACTCAAACAGAATCGGCAAGCTCAGAAGTGCTGAGCGACAATCATTTTGAAAACTGAAATAGCAGAGCAGGTTAGGTAATTTGACTAAATTCCTGTTCAACTAAACTTAGTGTGATTAGATATGACTAGATTAAGTCCAAGGGCGTGCATTCCATATAGGCACAATGTCACTAATGTATGAAGTGCCTACCCTGGCGCCATATTTACGGTCCCCTCACTGCACGCGCCTAATTAAGTCCGTGGGAGGCTCTGGCTGGAAAAAGCAAATATATTTACAGTCCCCAGGCTAACCTTTTTTAACGACGGTATAAAAACGCGTTAGCCTTAAAAAAACACCGTCATTTCCCACACTACCATTAAAGGGAACGCATAGGATTAGAACTATAACCTTTTTTTCCACCTTGGAGAAAGCGGAAGATTATGCCAGACTCTTATTGGCTAAAACCCCACTGTGTTCCTCTTCGAATGCTTGAGTCAAAGAGCTGGGTGCACTTGCGTAGATCTCCACACCACTAGAACAATCCCGAGACGAAATGAATCAACAAAATCTAAGCAATTTTATTTTTGGACAGCCCTCCAAAAATAATGAGAGAGCATGGTTCATGAGCTTCTAACCCGTGGGTTCTTAACGTGGGGTTAATTACCCCCGCGAGGGGTTAAACTTGTATTTCACGGGGGTAACAATCAGCTGGTAGTTGTCGCGAACGCCGAATTTCAAAGTGACAAGTCTGAGCACAGCGTAGCGCCGCACACAAGTGAAATTTACGTAATTCATGGCCAATATTGCCAAAGACAAAGTTACTCCGATTTAAAAATAGTAAACTTATTTAGGAACACGACATATGACTCCATCTATTAATTATCTATCGAATGATTGAAACTTTTTATTTAGATACCCACAACACTCGATTTAAACAGTTTTACTTATGGAGTAATTTATTAGAATTTTGAACATTAGTTTAACAACAACGTTTAGTTTTTATTTAGTTGATATTAGGTGTAAAACGTAATGTAGTCTATACCTTAAGGTAAGTATGTTATTTCTGTATAATTAAAACGCTTATAAAACTTACGATTTCATAGTTAAATAGTTTTGAATAGAAGGCTATACTTTAAGAGTTTAGTTTTTTTTTACATAGTGAAATAGTTCATACTCAATCGCACTCAATCAGTTTATTTTACATATTTCGAAAGAACATATCTATGGCTTTCATATGACAATAAAATTAGCTGCTTCTACCTGCTTCACCTTAACAAAATAGAATAAAACTCAACAAGGTTTTTGAATAAAAAAAATGCTCTTGACAATTTTTCAGGCAGTTCCAGGCGTAGCATTCCAATTAGTCGAAAAGAACTATTGAATTAAGATAAAGAAGTATAATAATTTCTTTATCTTAATTGTATTTTTTTAACTTTATCATTTTTAATACTAGTAAGATTGAATATATCAATTAAACATGGTATCAATAAAGTTTAATTTTCTAAAGCACCTTCAAACTATTATTTTAGACAAACTACAGCAATGTACACACTTAACGTAATATTGGCCAGCTTTTGAGTAAATCTCACCTGTGTGCGCCGACTAGCACGCGAGTTCGTCGTTGGGAGAAGGGCTGAAGGGAAATCAGTGACCCTAGTTAGGTCATAAGGGTAATGGACCTAAAAAAGATTAAGAACCACTGTTCTAACCAAAAGCCTGGAGCAAACCTTTCATAAAGTTAGTCAGGTAGTTGATCTTTATGCCTATATCAATGGATTTATGGAAGAACAAATTTATTATTTACTTTTAAGCTTTCCAATGACTGTCTGTTTTCGAGTATTTACAAATACTTATCCTTTGCAATTGATTCGTAAATTCAAGTGCGCTTAGGTGAAACCCGAGAGAAAGCTGAGGTCCATGGGCAGTGGGCCGTTAACACAAAGACGGACATGTATTGTTATCCCTACTATACCTAAATCTTTACTGGTCGTTTTATATTTTGGCTGTACTTTTATAAAGTTCTTTATAAAAGTACAGCCAAAATATAAAAACAAAATAATAACAAAATTCGTAATTGATTTTATAATTGGAATAAGAGAAGTGTTAAAAACTTTAAAACTTCCTAATTTACTTTTGAGTTGAAATAGAGGTGTAACGGATTTATCGCGTATCTATAAGGGTTAGAAACTTAAAATTTTGTAACGTAACGGAGCACTAGGAAAGATTTTTTGAAAATTCACCCTTTGAGAAGGTAAAACGGGGATGCGCAGACGAAGTCACGGACAGATTAACAGAGCTAGTTAAAACACAAACGTTAAAGTCAATAGTAACACTTCTGTAAAACATCCTAAAGCCTCTACGCAAACATAACTACACGTAGGTACACATACAAGCTTAGATTACTAATTACTTCACAAGGATTATTTTGCAACGGATGTAACCGTACGGTTACATTACACTTGTGAATAATTTGAGTTACGTTACATTACATGTTAAGTAGTTCCTGATTAGTTAATTACGATTGTGTTGGTTTAGTAGCATTTTATTATGATGCCTTAGTATGAGGTAAATAAAAATAAAAAAAAACTGTCTGTCTGTAAACTTTTCACGCATGTATCGGTGAAGCTAGATGGAATGAAGAGAAGAATAAAAAATAGTATAGTAGTATAGTATAGTATCTTTGGACAGTTCACACCAATTGTACTAGTCCCAAACTAAGCAAAGCTTGTCATATGGGTGCTAGACAACGGATAAACATACATAAATACAAATAAGACATCCAAGACTCAGGTACAGATGCCAGTGCTCATCACACTGATATCTGCCCATAGCAGGATTCGAATCCTCAACATTCGGTTTCGTAGTCAGGCTATCTGACCACTAGACCAACAGGCCGTCAAATAAGTATATGGAGACTATCCGGATATTATTTTTTTATTTGACGGCCTGTTGGTCTAGTAGTCAGAGGCCCTGACTACGAAACCGGAGGTTGCGGGTTCGAATCCTGCTAGGGGCAGATATCAGTGTGATGAGCACTGGCATCTGTACCGAGTCTTGGATGTCTTATATGTATTTATGTATGTTTATCCGTTGTCTAGTACCCATAGCACAAGCTTTGCTTAGTTTGGGGCTAAATCAATTGGTGTGAATTGTCCAAAGATATTTATTTATTTATATTTTTATCCCGGAAATTATCCCCTAAAGGGGGTAGAATTTTGTATAGGAATATCCGAAGTATCTACTTATTAGCAATATAGATCTAAGAATACTAAATGACCAGCCGACGTTGTTCACTATCACTAGGGTCATGCACCGAGGCCAGTAAAATAAAAAATGTCTCAGATCACATGTAATTGTCTTCCGAGGCGAAGCCGAGGTTGACAAAAATGTGATCTGAGGCTTTTTATTTTACTGGCCGAGGTCAGTATACTATTTTTCTGTTCGACGAAGCCAGAAAGCGGCAATTTCATTTAGCGCAGCGGCCAAAAAGATGGTGCTTCCTGGCCGGAGGACAGAAAATATAGTTTACACCTATATCCAAAATTAAATAAAAATCGATAGTACCGTTTCGAAGGAGTGCGACCACAAACACCGTCACAAGAGTATATAGGTATAAGATATGTTAAAATATTAACTAGATGAAAACGTATAGAAGAAAATCCGAAACATATAAACAGAGTATGACACTTAGCCCGTAATACTAATCACTAAAAACAACTTACAACACAGGTGACCTAATTGAACTCATCGGTACATTCCCACACGAAAACTATGAAAACACAAACCAATACGAAGACCCCGTGATTGTGTACACTGAGACAGCCAGGCCCAAACCCGTGTACAAACCAGACCAGAAACCATGGGACGATTTCAATCAAAACCACTATTTTCACGTCAAACCGTCATACCACGAAAGTACAACGCCAAAACCGAAGCCGGTCGATGACTTTTACACTGATCATTTCAATCAAAATAATGATGGTGATGGTGATTATTTGCCGGTGATGACGAACGATCACAACCCGCAAAGACCTAGCTATCCCGGTGAGACTTGGGTGTTTCTGGTGCATTTTGACGAGTGATAATTGGATCCAAAGTTGATGGTAGTTTTGGAATTCAAATCGTTAATTAGTATGTTTTGGGTTACTATTATATCATATAAAAAGTTTTCATTGATTAAAGACTACTTATGTATTATTGCAATTTATTTCTTACTTATTAATGTACATTTTCCGTCCTCCGGCCAGAAAGCGCCAACTTTGTGGCCGCTGCGCTAAATGAAATTTCCGCTTTCTGGCTTCGTCGAACAGAAAAATAGTATACTGACCTCGGCCAGTAAAATAAAAAGCCTCAGATCACATTTTTGTCAACGTCGGCTTCGCCTCGGACGACAATGACATGTGATCTGAGACATTTTTTATTTTACTGGCCTCGGTGCGTAATGTACTATTAATTTTGTGCTAAACACTACTAGACAGTGACTATTACTATTTGTTTTCTGATTTGAAGTTATGTTCGATTTTCTTTTAACATGTTATCTTATAATATGTTTTACATACTTTTTTAGGAAGGAATTAACGATTTGAATTTCCAAAGTATACCATTAAAAAAAATATACCTACCTTGGACAATATTCAATTTTCACTTGGTTTTGCTCGTCATCTTTATCGCTTGATCTTCAGCACTGCATTTTATAATCATCCAGCACTTTGATTATTTTGTACAGCACATACGACTATTTTAAAATACATAAATACACACTGTCAAAATTTTCCTTTTCGCTAAATAAATGCGAGTTGACAATGTTACTTTCCTGCCGTGAATTTCTTCTGGCGATATTCACGGTCAAAAATTACTGTACCTTTTTTTACAGGGTTCCAAGATGACAGTATGTAATTGTGGAAAGTCACAGTCAAGTTGTTGTTAATTAAAACAGTAACTTTGTCGAATCGCATCTATTTTCTGAATTATTAGTTGTAAGTACTTATTAAGGTGTAAAAGTGTATACTGTAGGTTTGTAGTAGATGCATAGTCGTGTTTTGTTTAGAAAATGTATGTAAATTTTAGTACCTTTTTACGTTACATTACGTAGATTTGTTATTGCACAAAAAGATTTAAAATATGTATTTCGATACCTTCATAAAATAACACAGTAACTTTAACAAAGGGTAAAAACTAGTACGTACTTAGGTACCTACTCATATTAAGAAAAAGTTTAGACACGCAAATCTTCTATATTTTACCTATAATAAACCGGAATTTTCCTATTCTTATTAAACTATTGATTATTGTGGTTTAAGCCGTAAATATACCTACTCTAATGAGAGAATGAGAGGATAGTGTATGTAAGAAAGAACAACGACTAAAATACATTTTGTCAATGAATAACGAACAGTAATCTCACTCAGTGTACTAAATATAAACCCACAAATTATTTCAATGTAATGTAGTATATAAAAACAAAAGCTATCTCCAGCTTTTTCCTCATCTGCTCATACTAACGTCAAAACTGGACCACTTTTAGGTTGCGGAGAGCACTTTACTCGTTCGAACCGCATCGTGGGAGGGCACTCGACCGGGTTCGGCTCTCACCCGTGGCAGGCTGCCCTCATCAAGTCAGGGTTTCTCAGCAAGAAGCTGGCCTGCGGTGGAGCACTGATCTCAGACAGATGGGTCATCACAGCCGCTCATTGTGTTGCCACGTAAGTTGATTCTAATTGTAAGTGATTAATTTATGTCGGCGACTGCGTCTGCGCACGTTATAGTAAGTACATTACGCACCAAGGCCAGTAAAATAAAAAATGTCTCAGATCACATGTAATTGTCGTCCGAGGCGAAGCCGAGGTTGACAAAAATGTGATCTGAGGCTTTTTTATTTTACTGGCCGAGGTCAGTATACTATTTTTCTGTTCGACGAAGCCAGAAAGCGGCAATTTCATTGAGCGCAGCGGCCACAAAGTTGGCGCTTTCCGGCCGGAGGACTGAAAAGTGCTTTACACAATATCGTTATAAAATATAGCCTATATGTTATTCTGATGTACAAGCTATATTATTGTCAAGTTTCATATAAATCCATTCAGTAGTTTTTGTGTGTAAGATTTTTTTTTCTTGGTCCAAAAAGTGCGTGACCATAAAAATTACAAAGATAAGCGCTTTAAAAGTTCAGAAGTGGGGGCTCGTGACGTCACGGCATGGTTTAAAATAGTATAAATTGTACTATAAACGTCACAAAGCCAGTAATCTAACTGACGGACTAAATTAGATTAGATTAGATTAGATTTATTTATTTCTCAAAATTCATACAGTATAATTACATTATAATGTCAAATTATATGCACTCATATTGAGATCGTCAGAACAAAAAAATAAAAATAAAAATAAAGAAATAAATAATATGAACAAATTACATTATAACGTTATAAAAAAAAATACATTATTATGTCAAAATATAGTCACTCATATTGAGATCGTCAATACAGATTTAACAATAGGTACTTACAATATCAGCAAATTACAATTTTATTATGCATATAATGTCAAATATTTAGGTACCTATATTAATTATAACTGGTTTTACTCATTAGTCGTCAATACAGGTTTTCAGACGAATAATTAATAATATATAATACAGTTTATTTATATTTCTGATTAAATTCGTCAACAAATAATTTCTTTATCATCCCTATTATCAAGATTATATAAAGACAAAACATTTGAATGTAAGAAAGGTCATATTCTATTATTTAACACAAAATATTAACGGTCTGACGCAATTATCCATCGTCGATTACTCAGCGCTTTCACGATTACATCAATCGAAAGTCGGTATCCGTAATAACATACATTAGGTAATGCTTCGAAGTACATTCACTTTCACTGCTAATCATGCTGTCGAAATGATCATTAGCGAAAATATGTATTGTCCGCCAAATATCTTTGCTTCATAGGATTTCTATACTTACTAATATTACAAATTGTAAAGGTTTATTTGTTTGGATTGAATAGGCTCCAGAACCTTTCACTGTTGGCAAGCTACACTATTTCCGAGTGATATGGGCTATAAAAAAAATGATCCGGGCGAAGCCGGGGCAGACAGCTAGTCTATTCTTTATTCACTATTTCTGGAAGAAAAGATTTCAATCCCTTTATGTGTATGTTGTACGGATATACATTTCTTCTGATTCGATCACGGCCGCATATTTATTGCAAACAATTGTTGGCTACGTTGAGCGGCGTTCACCGATATTAATAAGACGAAGCTATAAATTTGTTGTCTAAGTAAAAAAATATTTTAAATAGTCTATCAGTTAACTTGTTAAAATATTGGACACGTATTTTTTCTTTTGCCAATCAAATTAAAAAATATAGAAAAAAAACGCATAAAAGTTTGAAATGCTCGTGATGACACTACACGGTAAAAAAGTTTCTAGGCGTTACAGAATATCATGATGATATTTTGTTAAATTTATAAAAAAAATTACTTGTCTAACATTTGTAGACAATGTGAGGTTGTGTTTTTATTCACAAGCCTATCATATCATCAATAACTATCATGACTCGTCTAAACTGTAGTCTTCAATCGACCGAATATGGAAACTATACAGTTTTCAAAATATCAGCAAATTAAATAAAATACGCGAGTTAAATCCGTTTCATTGTTCCACTCAACTATCAAATAGCCGCGAAGGCATCAGACACATCATACCTAACCCTTTAAACAACCCATTTCCAGCACACCAAACTCCCAACTCCGAGTCCGTCTGGGAGAGTGGGACGTCCGGGATTCCATTCCAATGTGTAATAACCGCGAAGGCATCAGAAACATCATACCTAACCCTTTAAACAACCTATTTCCAGCACACCAAACTCCCAACTCCGAGTCCGTCTGGGAGAGTGGGACGTCCGGGATTCCATTCCAATGTGTAATAACCGCGAAGGCATCAGAAACATCATACCTAACCCTTTAAACAACCTATTTCCAGCACACCAAACTCCCAACTCCGGGTCCGTCTGGGAGAGTGGGACGTCCGGGATTCTGGAGAGCGGTACTCCCACGAGGAGTTCGCCGTGCAGAGGAAGGAGGTACACCCCTCCTACGAACCGGCTGACTTCAGGAACGATGTGGCGCTGGTACAGCTGGATCGAGGAGTTGTCTTCAAACAACACATATTGCCGGTGAGATTTTATTTTTTTAATATAAACTCGTAAGATGTCTACTAGATAAGGGATTGCCATAACGCCTGCATGTATCGGATTCTACAGTCCTTCAGATACCTGATTGTGGACATACTTTTAGATCCCAATCTATGCTAAGTCTACGTACTGCTTTTAGCCCCAACAGCTGTGCACTCTACGAGCTCTAGATTATATATATCTAGGATCCGGGATTATATATATATTGATAGGAAAGGGGACCAGTACAAAAACTTGTATGCAATTACACATCCCTACTATCCCTACTAATATTATAAATGCGAAAGTAACTCTGTCTGTCTGTCTGTCTGTTACGCTTTCACGCTAAAACTACTGGACCGATTTAAATGAAATTTGGTACAAAGAAAGTCCGGAGCCTGAGAAAGAACATAGGCTACTTTTTGACCGACTGCAAAAAATTAAGAGTTCCATGCGGACGAAGTCGCGGGCAGAAGCTAGTTTTAAATATACCTAGAGGAAATATTCAACAGGTTTTTCAATGAATTCAAAGTTAAGTTAAAACTATTCTGCTCATGTACTCCATATTTCTTTACTTGATTTACGCATACAGATTTAAACTTTCACGCCTCGGACTTTTCCTGAATTCCTGGGGGGCTAGACAAGTGCCCAACGTTCAACGTTAACGTTAAACGTTAGGACCGAAATGTATGGGATTTGACATCCGCGAACGACTGTCACGTACGTCCCAAATGTCAAATCCCATACATTTTGGTGCTAACGTTTAACGTTAACGTTGAACGTTGGGCACTTGTCTAGCCCCCCAGGATATGTTTAGGCTGTTATTTTTTTTTCCCGTATACAAACCATAGTTAAGAAAATATATTTAACTTTACTTAGTGTCTCTTTGTTTGCAGGTGTGTCTGCCCCAGAAGCAAAACATAAAGCTAGCGGGCAAGATGGCGACGGTGGCCGGGTGGGGGCGCACGAGGCACGGACAGAGCACAGTGCCCTCCGTCCTGCAGGTAACAAGAGCCATTTCACTTTGGACCTTATTACCATGGTGTACATTCCATATTAGCAATTAGCACAATGCGATAAATATATAGTATGGTGTGCCCTATACATGTGGACCCCAGTCCGACTCGCCTGAAAAGCCTGATGTTTTTACTTTTTTTAGATACTTCTTTGAAATCACATACCTATCGCACATTTACTCGTAGATCTAAACTGCATTACCTAGAAAAAGTTATTTTGTAGAAACGGCGGAAAGATGAATAATATGTTCTGTGCACTGAAGTGTTTTCTGCATTATAATATGAAGCTAAAAGAGTTAGCTTAAATTTATTTTATTGGTAAGAGTAGGTAGGTTTTGTTGTATTCGATGGTGTGCATAACTCAGAACTCCAGGTTTTCGAGTAGCTCCCTTTAGATTTAGATGTCACAAATTATAGAAATAAATAGCATTAACTAGGTATAGGTATAGGTTTTCGCGGGCTTGGTTTCCGCAACTCGACGACTTCTACTGCGCCTATTTTGCGTGATGGGTTGTAGGCACTACTCTTGCCAACCCAATTCTACCAGGAAGCCTAGCAGACCCTTGATGTTGCCGACGGCTTCTGGTAGTGACCTCGGGGTCCCGAGGTGTTGTGCCCGGTATGTGGTAGAGGTATTATTGGCTCTGGTCCTGTTGCTTAGCATTAACCAATTTATTCATCAATTTTCTCAGGAAGTGGACGTCGAGGTGATTCCGAACGAGCGGTGCCAGCGCTGGTTCCGCGCCGCGGGCCGGCGGGAGACCATCCACGACGTGTTCCTCTGCGCTGGGTATAAAGAGGTATAACACATTTTCATAACCCACAGGATCCTTTACTTTCCTAGGATAATATGAGACTCATGATGAGTGAGATGTCAGTGGAAGTTTGTATGGGATTTTCCGATTTACTCTAGGATTTAAAATGGGGGGTGAAAGTTGAGATGAAAAAAAAAACTTAATATGTGATTCAAAACATTTGGGCATAAAAACAGAAATCAGTGCATGTGATGTCGCAAACAAAATATAAGTTGTACAAGGACCCAGTCAACAACTAAATATACGCGAGTTAAATCCGTTACAATTGTTTCATCAAAGGCTGTATGCTTACTATTCTATTCTTAGTTAAAGGATGGTCGCACAGTAACCTTAAATAGAAAAAGGGCATCGTCCGTTTTTCGCTGTACTTTGCGACCGTCCTTTATTGCTACTGTAGATTGTTCATAGTATGTACAAAAAGGCAATGTTTAAAATGTATAACGTGCCTACCCCAGTGGCTTCATACGCAATCCTCGATGTTCTCAGATACAAGGGATATATTCTTACATAATTCCAAAAATTTACAAGAACTGCTCATATTAACATGCTTCCTTTTAGGGCGGGCGGGACTCATGCCAGGGCGACTCCGGGGGGCCGCTGACGATGAAGATGGAGGGGCGCAGCACCCTCATCGGGCTGGTGTCCTGGGGCATCGGCTGCGGTCGTGAGCACCTGCCCGGGGTCTACACCAACATACAGAAGTTCGTGCCCTGGATCGACAAACTCATCAGCCCTT
This sequence comes from Polylopha cassiicola, assembly GCA_038024825.1. Classification (NCBI taxonomy): domain Eukaryota; kingdom Metazoa; phylum Arthropoda; class Insecta; order Lepidoptera; family Tortricidae; genus Polylopha; species Polylopha cassiicola. The sequence continues at coordinate 3,187,565 of CP149044.1, read as the reverse complement.
GATCACCCAAGTGTTAGCGCTAGTGAGGAAGGAGAACCAGCTGTCATGTTCCAAACAAGCCTATGATGAGAGACAAGACACTAGCCTGTGTTGAGATGAGAGAAGCTACTGGCCTGTCATTAGAGACAAGCTACTTGCCTGTGATCAAAGACAAAACACTAGCCTGTGATGAGAGAAGCTACTGGCCTGTCATTAGAGAAAATCTACTAGCCTGTGATTGGTGGAACATGACAGCTAGAACTCATACTACACGATGCGCATCTAGCGGATTAAAGACATGCGCACACGCCCATTGTGATGGGAAATTGTTTCTCATACAAAATTAATAAAGAAAGAGTATTATGACCTAAATATCTCCTCCAATAGACTGCAACATCCGTAAGCAGTTTGCTTTAAGTCTTAGGGAGACAAAAATATCGTTGTCATTTTTTTCCGTTAAAGCCAGCACAATTCCATCATCATCTTTATCATGTCATTGTCCTCTGCTAGGTGACGGTCTTTCATAAGAATCTTCAAATTGACCGGTCTCCAGCGACCTTTTTTAGGTCCATTACCTTTACGACCTAACTAGAGTAACTGATTTGAGTAGCGCGCAGGTTCCTCGTTTGGAGGGGCCCAACGAGGTACTTGCGCGCTAGTCGCTACGCTGTGCTCAGACTTGTCACTTTGAAATTCGGCGTTCGAGACAACTACATGCTGATTTTTACCAAATACCTACAAGTTTTACCGCGGGGGTAATTACCTCCAGGTTAAAAACCTAGGTTCTAGAGGCTCTACCCGCGCTGCGTCTCCCGGTCTGTTGTTGCCTTTCAAGCACCTTCTAGCCTGAAAGGCCATATTCTATATATAAAATAAATTATATTGGTAATCTTGGTCCTTCCATACCTACCATAAAGTAATTTATGCATTTTACAAATATGTATAAATACCAAATATGTGAATGGACTTATCTAAATGAAACTTCTGGCATAAATGTATTTAAAAGGCTTGCCAAATCTTTGGAATTTAAATAGATCATTATATTGTATCATCATCATTACCATTGATCGTCATTTGTAAATCATCTATAATCATGGCATCATTATAAATATTATGGCCTACTATCTTTAAACAATTTTATCGATTATTATAATTGTCTGATTTTGCAAAAATCAAGTTAAAAAGGTCAATAAAATATTTCACGGGTGACTATAGTGTGTAAACATATATAGACATGACAAAAATAAAGCAAATTCGATTTTTTTTTGTCTCGTAAAATTTCGTTATTTTATGCTCATAGACGCCGTGACCATGGGGTACGAAAATGTCTTAAAACAACGTTATAATCAGACGAATTGGTTGGAATTGTTCTATACTTATGCATAACATATTCCGTACATAATATTTAAGTTAATTTAAATATTTTTGGTTTAAGAAGTCCTAAATTAGGATTCCTCGGACTATGTGGTCCATGTTTTTGAAAGTAGAATTATGTTTAATTTATTTGTAGATTACATTTTTTTAATTTTATTTTGTTTTTATGTTCATAAAATAAAACATTACAAAACATAGCCCATTCTTTTAATACACATCCATTAAGTAGAGAACCCCGTATGGCACTAAATCCGAGTTTTATAAAAAAAAAATCACTATAAATAGTAAAAAAAAATTCAACATTTTAACTTTAGGTACCGACATAGTTACTTACTTATCAACTTTATTTTATGAATTCTATTTAGGTGAAACAAAGGCCCGAAATTAAACAATACATAAAGTAACTATTATAGTTACCTATTTTACATTAATTTTTAATATTACAAGGTTCAACTGTAAAAAAAGCAAAAGATAAATTGACAACTTAACTAGATCATTATCTTTACCAACGCCATCTACTGCATAACCTTTGAACTACAATGTTTCTTACTGAGCCTCATTACCATCCTTTCACTTTTTAAAAAGTTTTCAACGGATAACTCTTTAAAATAACTATAGATGTCACTAGTAGGACAAAATAGTAATACAAGGTATTCAAACGTATGCTACGAATACGGGGACTGCTATTTTCTAGAAATGTTAGAATAAATTATAAATTGATTATTACACACGAGGTGGTATTATAAGTGGGTGAGTATGTAATTACTAAATCACACGAGTTTCACACGACGTTTTTCAACACACTTTAATTAACGTTAGACTATTGTCAGCTCAGTCGTGCTACGATTATGGAAACTGTAAAGAATCCGAAACGTCAGCAAATAAAATAAAATAAAAATACGCGAGTTAAATCCGTTAATAGTTGTTTCATTCCAATGTGTAATAACCGCGAAGGCATCAGAAATTATTACACTTTAATTAGTAAAATCACATTTTTGACAAACTCCTATAATTAGGTATAACTTTTAGAAGAAAAGTTTTCTTTTTTTTCTCGAGCTATCCGTGCTTTGCACAGTTAATCAACAAACAGTAAATATTTTAAAATATTATTTTTTTAATTACAACGTATTTTTTTTATATTTATATGGTCATGAAGGACCCTTTAGTAGGGACTAAATAAAATAACCGACTTGAACACAAATTTTTACGATAGAAGAACATCGTTGCGAGATTTTTTTATAAATTATGTTTTTGAATTGTTATTTTTTAGAGCAAGCAGTTTCGGCTGCTGTTATCAATTAGTCTAACAGACCGTTGTTTTTTTATATATACTGATAAACATATTCAATGTCATCACAGTTCTGGATGATTATAATATACTCTTAAAGTCATTCAATCCAAGTAAGTTCGCGCGTTGATGTCTTTCCTTAGAAATATAACGCGCAACATATTATTACAAGAAATATGTTATTTTCTTAAGCTCAAATTTTTATTTAAATATATTGAATAATTAAATACACTTACATAATAAATACTACACTTAAATATAAGAACGTCACTTACACTAGCTTCTGCCCGCAACTTCGTCTGCACACGTTAAGCACTCCCATTTTACCTCCTTAGGAAGTAAATTTTCAAAATCCTTTCTCAGTGCTCTGCTACGTTATAAAATTTCAATTTTTTTAACCCTTATAGCCTTACATTGATATGTCAGTAATTTAGTCCTTCTATAATATAACTAGCGGTCCGCCCCGGTTTCGCACGGATCCTAATTTTTTTTTCAAAATTTAATATAGAATAGTGTAGCTTCCCAACTGTGAAGGAATTTTTCAAATCGGTCCAGTTGTGGAGCCTATTAAATCCAAAAGATGGTATCTTTCAATAATTACTCAAAAATAATCCACTTAAAATATAATTTTCTTAACCAATTACGTACATAAAAGGAAGTCAAATTACTTCAATACCCGTTAGATCACTCGTGGAAATATCCTTTATCTGACATCACCTGTCGATAAGGTTGTAAATCGCTTATATGTCACTTGTGACGTTTTCAAATTAATTTGCCGCCACCTTGGCGTCGGCTCAGTGTTGCTAGTTTATGGCAAATTAGTTCAATGTAAGCCTTTTTTAAATATCAGATTATTCATTAATTATTACTATATTTCAATTTTAATAATTTATTTGCCTTGGCGAAAATTTTACAGTTCTCATATTCGTAGCACAACTGAGCTGACGATAGTCTATCATAGCGTTAGATTATCAGCTCAAAAAGTCAGCAAAAAAAAAATACGCGAGTTAAATATGTTATAAGTAATTGTTTCATTCCAACATCAAATTCATACTAATATTATAAAGAGGAAAGATTTGTACCTCTTTTTGTATGTTTGTAATGAATAGGCTCAAAAACTACTGGACCGATTTTAATAATTCTTTCACTGTTGGGAAGCTATGTTCACCCTGAGTAACATAGGCTATGGAATATTTTGAAAAAAAATAAATGATCCGTGCGAAGCCGGGGCGAACCGCTAGTGTATGTATAAAAAAACAGCAATTATAATTTAATTTATGTATATAAGTTTAAGAGAATATTTTTTTTGACAAAAATTTAAACAATTTGTATATTAAGTCAGTATGCAGTATAGATAAATAAATTAAAATTTAGTCTTGTATTTTAAAAACTGATCAAAATTATTATTATGTAGCTTACTTAAAATTATCGTATCTAAATACGTACCTACATTTTTAACTATTTCGCGGATAACCAATTAATTTACCTACTTAACAAAAACATTTATTTTAACTCAAATAAATCTTTTACTATATCCTAAAACTAAATTGCTATCTATAATATCAAAATTTATATTTTTAACACAAAACGCTAAAAAACATTTTAATTTTTATACCAAATCCGATTCCTTGTACTGGCAACACCGTCGCCTGCGCAACCAAACACAACCAGTAACCACCCGACAAGAGAACGCGCGGCCGCGATGCCTCAAAAAACGATAAAACAAAACGAAAACGAAAACAAAAACTAAAACACCAAATTACAAAACAAAAACACCTAGTCGAACGCATTGTTTTCGAAAAATTCAATCTCAAAAAGTGCTTAAAACTTGATACAAAAGCATATGGCGATACCAAGGATGTGTACTTTTTTTTTTAAACAGTGAAGTTCAAATGTGAGTTTAATGTGATTGGAGTAAGGTCGTGATTTGAGTGCCTTTGGTTTAATGATTGGAGGTGTCAAGCGTAGGTTAAAAATAAGTTTGAAAAGGTAAGCTTTTAACTTTAAGGCCTTAAGTTTAGTTTCTTTGTGCAATTTTAAAGTTTGCTGGGTGATTTTGAATCACGGACCTGTTTCAAAATTGATTACTTAATACGTACTAGGTACTTTTTAATGTTTTAATGAAAAACCGAAAATTATAACCGATATACATATTTCGTTAGGTACATTCCATAGAATTTGTAGCCGTTTGGAACTTTTTGGTCGCATGTTTAATTATTACTGGCCGTTTTTTAGTTTACGTTTCTTTTTTATATTTTTAAATTTGACAGTTCGGTTAAATATGTGATGCGAAAACGTTGTAAAAATTTGCTTGTTTTTTTTTTAAATACAGTCCGTTTATGAAAAGTGATTTTCATGTTTAACAGAATTAGTAACAGGCAAGCAGCCACTAGAAAATACCTATGTTTTGATTTAGTTTATTCCTTAATGGAATGAAACAAACCTATTTATAAAGTTTATTAAAATAAGTAGTTAAAAAAAAATACAAATTTAAAATCGACAATTCTTGGCCATTATTTTCCAATAAGAAACCTATTTGTAATACCGTCCGTCTATCACAAGTATACCTATATAGTGTATAGGTATGTAAATCAACACATAGGTATAGTGTGCAGGAATTACTGTAGACATAAGTTTTCAAATAAGGATCCCAAACAAGTTATATGTTTTTTCTGAATTTTTTAATCGAAACGAGCTATTAATACATACCTATAATATTATTACAAAAGATGAAAAAGTTACAATATTTTGTAACTTTTTCATCTTTTGTAAAGTTATATCATTAGCGCCAAGTAAAACCTACTAGGTATATACATAAACATACATACAAGTATATCCCACTTTTTATTATTATAAGGCGATAAATAACTTCTTATGGCGTGACTTCACTGCGTTTAAAAGTTATTTATGGTTATAGTTATTCTGTAAAGTATAATTGAAAACCTGTTTACGTAACACACGTATTAATAATTTCTGATGCCGCGGTTGTTACACGTTGGAATGAAACTACTATAATTTATAGATCCCATATTCGTAGCACGACTGAGCTGATAGTCTAACGCTAAAGTCATATGGGTACTGTAAAGTTTTGGCGAGGAAATAAAATAAAATACGCGAGTTAAATCCGTTACCTATAATAGTTTCGTAATATTATTTTATTTTTAAATCCCTACTTGATCATTAATTACAAGATATCTAAGAAACAGTCGACAAAAAGCATAGTTAATTACGATTTTGTTCTCCGATTGCCAAACAATAGGCGACCTTATCGCTCGAAGGCGATCTCTTCCTCTTTATCGTTAAGAAAATAGCAAACACATCATAAGGTTATAAAAATAATTGTTTTTAAATGTAAAGCTGACTTAATGACTGAAATATCGACACAGACTTCAGACTATAATGATTAGGAAATTGAAATTTGATTTTTTTTAGTTCCTTTTTAACGTAGAGAAGCTTTACGAAAGGACTTTTGCAAATTCACCCCTTAAAGGGGTCAAACGAGGGTGCTTGTCGCAGTCGAAGTCGCGCGCATAAGCTAGTTTGCTATGAAGTAACAGAAATCCACCAAGAAACTTATTCAGACACTACCGTCTAGTGAGTAGTGGCTGGCCCTGACTATACAATACTCAAGGTTCCGGGTTCAAAACCAAAGTGCAAATCACACCAGGGGGTAAAACTAGGGGGTGCTTATCGTGCCCAGACAAAGTCGCAAACAGAAGCTAGTTTGCTATGTAGTAATAGGAATTCCACTAAGAAACTTATTCAGGGAATCCAAGGGCGTGCATTCCATAAAGGCACAGTGTCACTATGAGGTGCCTACCCTGGCGCCATACTTACGCTCCATTCACTGCACGCACATGTCAGGGACTGCTGTCTAGTGACCCTGACTATACAATGCCGGTTCCGGGTTCAAAACCAACGTGCAAATAAATAATAATAATATAAACACTTAGCGTCAAAGATTCCTGACCCCGTCTAATAACTGCATACAAATGTAATAAATTTCACACAGTGACTGTATACAAATTTATGTAAATTTCGCACAGTCTGAGTAAGACATCGTAGCCAATGCATAGGACCCTTGCCTAATAATTTAAGACTTTTAAGAGCCACGGATCAAATCCAGCTTTGGTCATCTCACTTTTTGATATTTTTTGATTATTCGTACTTAGTTGAAATAGGAGTCTAGAAACAAACGAGCGCCGGCCCTGGGTTAGAGCGAGAGCAGAGGTCGCTGTAAGCGCCACATGGCAAACGTCAAAAAGTCACTTCTACACTCCAAAATATAACAGGTACATTATGTGAAAAGCGTCCATTTAAAGCGCTCAAAGATAATCTCTCTCTAGTCCGTTCTACCCAGTTTAAAAGCTAGGGCCGGCGCTAGGACAAATTGGAATAAGTAAAATAGGTTTTCACCGAGATCAAGAGCTAGGGCCAGCGCTGGGACAAATTGGAATAAGTAAAATAGGTTTTCACCGAGATCAAGAGCTAGGGCCAGCGCTGGGACAAATTGAAATAAGTAAAATAGGTTATTCACCGAGATCAAGAGCTAGGGCCAGCGCTGGGACAAATTGCAATAATATAGGTATGTTGTTCTAATCAGGTTATTTATTATTTTCTTATTGGATTAGAAGTGATCATTTAATTTTGTAATAACTGTTAATTCAGTTATTACAAAATTATTTATATTACATATATTCTTCGTCCTTAAACCCAGTTCTATAAGTCGTACAAAGGTTGTATAAAAAGGTGATCCTCCTTTTACAACCTTAGTTCAACTTACATAGAACTACGAGAATGAACTGTATAACCTGCCTATTATTAATGGATAATTTAGCGGTTATTACACATTGGAACATAACAATTGTTTTATAACTATTATTAAGTTATATTGCACAACAATGGCACAACAGAATCAACAAGGTACATTTTTTGTGCCTCTGAGGTCATTGAAATTAGATAATGAACCAACAATGGCTTGTTCGTTAAGAGTAATTTTCCACTAAGAGTTTACCAAATTACCTGCAAATAGGTTCAGAGGTTGTTGGAATTGTACTTTAAATAACTAACGAAAAGGTAGGTATGACTATCGTTACAGAATATGATCTTTTGCTCGCGACTTCGGCCGCGTTCTTATTAATTCCTATTTTGTACCCTTAGAGGGTAATACAGGCGCGTGCAGTGAGAGTCGCGTATGTACTGCGTCTGGGTAGGCATTTCATACATTTATACCATTGTGCCTATATGGAATGCACGCCCTTGGTGAATTCCATTTAACAGTGAAACACTTATTCAGTGTAATGTTTTTAGGAGCGTTAATCTCAAGTTTTATCAAAATCGTTGTTTATTTATAGATTTTTCTATACAAGCTTTCAAGTCACTTCTTAGTGTGCGTCCACGTTTTTAATTAAAACAACTGTCCAAATTTCACGTTTCTACATAATTATTAAAGTTACTTCTCCTTTTAGACAGTATCAATACGCGATATATTAGTTTGTATCTATACCTATATATATATATTAGATAGGTATATAAATAAGTTCCTTGCTAGCTAAGAAAAAGCAAAAAAAATATGAAATAAGTATATTCATTATGAAAAAGGACTGAAAGAATAAAATCTATTGAAATTTACAACTTTTCTGATACATATGCTTACTTGACCTAATCTTATATATAAAAATGAATCGCAAAATGTGTTGGTAAGCGCATAACTCGACAAAGCCTGGACCAATTTGGCCAATTTTTTTTTAAATGTTCGTTGAAGTCCAAGGATGGTTCTTACGGCGAGAAAAAATCGAATAATTGCCGGGAAAACCCTAAAAACAACCCCTTTTCTTTTCCCATACAAACGTTGTCTAACTAAAGTTACCTAATTTGAATTTCGAACGGGCAGGATGACGTCTGCCGGGACCGCTAGTTATACATATATATCAGAAGATATATGAGTTACGTACCTTATTTAAAATACACATAAATGTTCTTTAAATAGACGTAGTTAATCACATATTCGAAATCCTTGACTAGGTAACCTAACATGCTGACTGTACCTAGATTACCGCCAAGAACTATCGAGTCAAGGCCCCGCCCACTTGCAACTACCCACGTTCTAGGTATATTTCAGCCGGAACTATATCGCTGACAAATATATTTTTAAAATTAGGTAGACAAAGGTACTTTTAATAATTTCTGATGCCTTCGCGGTTATTACACATTGGAATGAAACAAAAAGACAATAGTCTAACGCTAAAGTGACTTTATCGTTAGACTATTGTCAACTCAATCGTGCTACGATTATGGAAACTGTAAAGAATCCGAAACGTCAGCTAATAAAATAAAATAAAAATACGCTAGTTAAATCCGTTAATAGTTGTTTCATTCCAAAGGTACTTTTAATTGAGACATTAAGTTAGCGCATTGTCGCCAACAACTCTTAAAATCGTTTTCCTGAAATTCAACTACTGTATCTAATTAGGTATTTAAATTTTCACGTTTATCATTCATTATACTATAAAAAAACGCATAACATATTGTATAGTATTCAACCACTAATTATATAACGATAATCCTTACTAATATCCTTACTAATCCTTACTAATATTATAAATGCGAAAGTAACTCTGTCTGTCTGTCTGTCTGTCTGTTACGCTTTCACGCTAAAACTACTGGACCGATTTTAATGAAATTTGATACAAAGAAAGTCTGGAGCCTGAGAAAGGACATAGGCTACTTTTTAACCGACTGCAAAAAAGGAGGAGTTCCACGCGGACGAAGTCGCGGGCAGAAGCTAGTTCTATATAAAAATACCTTCCTTCCATATTACTGTCTTTCCTTAATAATAATAGGTTCTATACATACACATAGTACCTACCTAATACAAGCTTTATAAAGTCACCCGGAAGTAGAAGTAGGTACTAGTTCATAATATTATTATCATATCTTTTAGATACTTGTCTATTGCAATGTAATAACATTCTTAAACTAATTGCTTAGGATCTGATTAAGTCTAGCTTAGTACGCAGGTATTGCAATATCACCGCACATCTGGTTTACGTATTAAAATTCAAAGCACTGGTTATAATTTCATAATACACTTTCGCTAATAAAGGCTTGTATCATTCTCCAAGTATGTTACGAGATTAGTTACTCTTCTAACAGATCTAATAAATACATACTAACTAATATTATAAATGCGAAAGTAACTCTGTCTGTCTGTCTGTCTCGCTATCACGCATCAGATATCAAATTAAAGATCGATTTAAATTAATTTTGGTACACGGATAGTCTAGAGTTTCACGCTAAAACTACAGAACCGATTTAAATTTTGGTAAGTACACAGATAGTCTAGAGCCTCAGAAGGGACATTGGCTCCTTTTAATTGAAAAAAAAAGGGTTAAAAGGGGGGGTGACATGTTGTTATTACTAAATAATTTCATACTGACGCAGTCGCGGGTAAAAGCTACTGGTTAACCAATCGCTTAAATTGTCTTCAAATTATTTAGGCACTTACCTCCAAAAAGCTATGCAAAAGAAGCCATTACTTAAAATCCAAATTGTACCATATATAGAAGATCAATCAACTTGTATTAATTCAACATGATTACGACGTAATCGCATATTAAATAACAAATGACTACACATTAGCTTTTAACCAGTTTGCGTGTCGAAACAGATTTGTGGGTTTCGACACTTGTTGAAACAACGATGATAGAAGATCCACCGTTTAAAGGTTGTGACTTATAAATGTTTTATTTATATTATTAAGTGTTAGCTAAGCACTTAAAGCGAGTAAGCTTTACATTTCTCTCGCATAAGGAAAACTAATCTTCCTAGAATCAAGACATCGTTAAATCTAACCCTAGAAATTAATCAAGTACTTACATAATAATTTCTGATGCCTTCGCGGTTATTACACATTGGAATAAAACAACTATTAACGGATTTAACTCGCGTATTTTTATTTTATTTTATTAGCTGACGTAAGAAAGTAGGACTTTAGCGTTAGACTATTGTCAACTCAGTCGTGCTACGATTATGGAAACTGTAAAGAATCCGAAACGTCAGCTAATAAAATAAAATAAAAATACCTACCTACGCGAGTTAAATCCGTTAATAGTTGTTTCATTCCAAAGTACCTACATAATAATTAAAATTAATTTTGATCAATTGATTAATTAAGTAATTCAAGGAAATCCTATTATGTAGGCAGCTCTCTTTTGCTTTTAGCGCTGGATGTGGAGGCTCCACAAGTTAAAGATTTTTTAATGCTTCACGTGTAGCATTAAAAAAAACTTTAGGATTTTTTTTGTTCTTTCCACCATATTAGTCAAGACGCAAGAAGAATTTTAGTGTTGCTATATTCTGGCAACAGAGTAGGTACAATCATCTTCGCAAAATGTGTTGGTAAGCGCATAACTCGACAACGCCTGGACCAATTTAGCCAATTTTTTTTTAAATGTTCGTTGAAGTCCAAGGATGGTTCTTACGGCGAGAAAAAATCGAATAATTGCCGGGAAAACCCTAAAAACAGCCCTTTTCTTTTCCCATACAAACGTTACCTAATTTGAATTTATAATATTTTCCCATACTAACTAAAGTTACCTAATTTGAATTTCGAACGGGCAGGATGACGTCTGCCGGGACCGCTATAGGCTATAAAAAAGTGGCGGGCCGCTAGTACTGAATAATACTAATGTTGCCATAACTCGACAGTACTCGACACCAGCGACCATAGACCAACCGAGTCCACAGAGTTATTCTACTCGCCTGTAGAGCAAAGATCGGTGTCAAAAAGTGACAAAACGAATTAAAATCTAGTACAGGAAAGACGAATCCCAACTGTTAATAAGACTAAACATATGTCCCATGTCTACATCATCTACAACAAACATAGCGAGTAGGCGTTAAGGTTGTGCAACGCTTGTTTGTACCGCCTTCGCCTGCCCTTGCCGACCCGTAGCGGGTTCGATTCTGACCTCAGGCTCCTCTTTATTCTAGTCCTTGTGATTGCAAAAGATTGCGCGGACATTAGGGAAATCCTAGTAGGTATCTGAGTAGTATAAATCGGTTGTGAATGGTTCTAATTTTAGGGAAAATTTATCTAATAATATGTTTTCAGAAATTAACACAGATTATAAAAACGTCAAATCGATGAATTACCTAAATTATATTTTGAGTTACCTAAAGGTGTCTTGATTTATGATTACTTGTGCCAATGTCAATGTTTTAACCACAGATGCAAAAATAATGGGTTTTTATAAGTTTGAAATGTTTGTATGATTGTCTGTGGCATTATAGCTCCTGAACTGCTGAATCTATTTTGTTGTTTTGTTTTGTAGAAGGTGATTTTGGTAACACGTAAATAGTAAATATCGATTATAATGGACCATAAGTTCGTGAAAACAAAATCAGTTTTCCCAAATTTTGACCAATTTAAGTATTTTTTAAGTAAGTGATATATAAAGTTCAATTCAATTCTACACATTTTACATTTTCTACATTATTAGCAAATGTAGAATGTCACTTGTCTACGGAGCTGGACTAGATGTTAGTGAAGAAATAAGTGAAGCCAATAACAGCCTCCTTCATTAGGAGATATGAAGCAAGACGTCGACTACTGCTTGTACACTTGATAATCAAAGCCTTAGCCTATGTACTGTCATCAATATATGAAATACTAGCGGCCCGCCTCGGCTACGCACGTACTCTACTTTTTTTTAAATTTCAAATTGGTAAAATTGAACACAGCCTCATCTATAAATTACCTACCTAATACATTTTGGATGATACGTTGCAACCATGGTCGCATATATTTTTTTTTTAAATGAAAGTGTGAAAATCGTGAAAGTTTAAATAACAATAGTACCTACTCACATAATTTTTGAGCAAAACTAGTTATTCCAACACGTTGTTATAATAGGAGACTGTTATACAAAGTTTAATACACCCATGGGACTTTTCATACCGAAGTTCATCGACCTATTTTTAAAGTTCTTTCTAATTTCCGTTTCTCTCTCGATAGATTCTTAGCGATAGATATTTATGACTCAAATTCTAAAAAGGGCAAAGAAACAAGATTAATTTCATCAGAGCTGACATTTTAATTTCATTATAGCCAAAAGTGATAAAAGATCGACCCATGCAAATGTGCTAAATGAATCACGGATTGCAAAACAAGTTATGTCCATATAAAAATGTCATTAATGCGTAAAACTTGTATGGTAGAGGTTATTTTACTCCTACATATTTTCGATGAAATAACAAATTTAAATTTGCTTAGGTTAGAAAACATTTATTGTTAATTTTCTAAATTACTTACTTGAAATTAGGCGATTTCAGGAAACTTGGGTAAGAGCGTCTATCGCTTTTTTTACAAGTTTTGTATTATTACAAGTTTTGACTCATAAAAATTTGAACTAATTTGAAATAACGTATTTTAAACCTACAAATAGTTATATTTTCTTATATAAACGAACAATTATGTTTACAAAAATGTCCTCGACATTATTCGCGTTTAATTACTTTTCAGTACCTGCCTGTTTAAAGAATATAAATACTTGAACAATACCTGACCGTAATGTATAATTACGTACTACAAATATACAGATTGTTTGTCTAAAAGAGATATCTAACCTAAATTTAGTAAGTATTAAGGTGACTATTTATAAAATCATATTATTATTTTATTATGAAACTGCTCTAGGATTGGTAGAACATTAATCTCTTAAATTTATTCTCACGAAGTCTATATAAGTAAATCAGAAACACGATTAGTTTTTCTGCAACATTTTAATGCACTTAAATCAAACGATAATAATCTGTATTATGATGTCATAAGGATGTCATTGGTAGTATAATACATTTACATAAAAATTAGCTTTACCTCGATATGAAACAAACAAAAACACACCTTCTGATAATAGTAGTAAGGTTTCTATAGATCGCAAATACAGTTTGTTGATTGTATTATCGTTCACACGATAACGATCTGTATTGTGATGACATAAGGGCGTCATTGGCATAGTGGGCTGCGGCCTCGGCGCGAGGTCGCGGGTAATCACATTATACACCTGCAGCATCTTCTGTGATATTAATAATAAATGCGACATGCAATATAATAATAATAGGATTAACAAAAAACTAGAAATAATTAAAATTTTATCTGTTACAATTTCAGTTATCATAAAAAACGAAGCTAATAATCACTCCAAATTGTTATTTATGTAATTTATCTCTTATTAAAACAAAAACGGTTTGGTACAATAATATTACGATTTAATTGCTACTTTATTTTTACCACGATATTGTTTATTTATAATAAGTATAAGCACCTAAATAAAATACTAATTGCACCAATTAATCTAGCCCCAAGATTAAACCGAAATTCGTACCCATAGGGGTCTAAGAAACGAATTTTCGAATGCCAAATCAATTAGGTAGGTACATAATTAATTTGTAAACATGGTCACAACAATCGCAAATATTTGCCCTAAGCAGGATTCAAACCACCACTCAAACTTAAAAAAACATTGTGCATCATACACTAAAATCTACTTATGTAATAGGATCCTTGAATTTAGGTATAAGTACACATTTACTTATATAAATTGTAAATAACTATTTTACAAATTTATTTTGATTTTTAGAACCTTTGCGTACTATAAACAAGCTATCAAATATCCTAAATGTATCCAGGAAGTTCTATTCGAAATATCTGTAAGAAATCACATGATGACTAAATCATTTCATACTCGGTTACTAAACGTTATGTAATGACATACTAACGCTAAGGTCATTGCGCGAGGTCGGTGCATCGTCATCATCCGGTCTGATTGGATCTGTCAGTATGATCAGTAAGCCTATCACACTAGCTGTCCGCCCCGGCTTCGCACGATCCTTAATTTTTTTCAAAATTTGATTTGAAAAATATTTAAGGATCATCTTTTTTTTATAGCTGTCACTCACAAATAGTGTATAGCTTCCTAACAGTGAAAGATTTTTTTAAATCGTCCTGTAGTTTTGAGCGTATTCATTACAACCAAACAAAGTTTTCCTCTTTATAATATTAGTATAGACAAGCTCTATATATAAGCAGTACAAAGGCTGAATAAGAGCAATCACTCTTGTACAGCTTTTACATTAGGTACTTACTTATTTAGAACTCGTGTGCTAGTTTGGATATATAATTATACAGGTAGGTACATACTAACACCCGGTTTCGCACGGATCCCTATTTTTTTCAAAATTTACTATAGCCTATGTTAGTTAGGGTGAACGTAGGTTTTCAACAGTGAAAGAATTTTTGAAATCGGTCCAGCCGTTTTGGAGCCTATTCTCGAGTGGCATAGGCTATAAAAAAAAGGTGACCGGGCGAAGCCGGGGCGGGCCGCTAGTAAAATACAAAAAGGCACCGTGCGGTTTTTTTTTCCATTAAATTATATCAGTTTCTAGTCGATGCCAAAATTTATTTTTATAAATCCATTAAAATTATTGATGGCAATATGTCATAATATATATATACAAATTTATTTCAAAAGAATGTAAGTTAAAGGTTACATTGAAGGAACCTTGAGGCAGTCTTCCTCGTGGGCGGATTTGATATTGAAGTATTATGAATGAGTACATAATTGTATGTCACAGGCGTTTGCAAATTGTTTATTATACTTCCGTACATACAAACATACAGCATGTCATAGAAGATAGTTGATTTGTAAGTAGAGAGTTAGCTTAAGGCATATACAGTACTAAAGTAGCTTAATTCATAATATATATTATTCCATTAAGGGTTCTATAAAAGTCATCTAAAAAAAATTCGCGCAGTGACACATTTCGGGTTAGGTCACTTTACTGTATATGCGTTATATTCGCGGCTATTGTAATATGTGTCCTATACTTATATACTTAGAAGTTAAGTTTGCATTTGTTTCTTAAAATAAATTTACTTTTCAGTATCTTCTAACTAACTTAAGTTCACTGAAGTAACTACTAACGCAGACTTTTTGCGATTAAGTGTTTGTCTTTTATAAATACCACTAGCTGTCCGCCCCGGCTTCGCACGGATCCATTTTTTATAGCCTATGTCACTCGGGAATAGTGTAGCTTCCCAACAGTGAAAGAATTTTTCAAATCGGTCCAGTCGTTTTGGAGCCTATTCAATCCAAACAAACAAACAAACCTTTCTTCTTTATAATATCAGTATAGATTATTCAAATGTCAATTGTGCTTAATCATACAACTGCCCATAACTATGGGATATGCAATACAGTGACCTAACTTGTAACTACAAACCCTTAGTTAATAACAGTTTACCATAAGTAGAATGTAATATAATTTATTAAAACCATGAATACAAATTCGCTAGTTTTTTTACAACAAATCTGCGGCACTTATCAGTCAATTACAAGACACAAGGCCGAAGCAAAAGCGTTCGCAAAAAACACAATTTGGTTAAAACTTACCGTGACTTGCCAACTATTTTAATGACAGTTAAATTGTTAATGGCCGAGGCTGGATTTCTTATGAGAACTAAGTATTTGATACGATGTATCGATCGAAATTCGATTGATAATCGTTTAATACGTTATTAATTTAATGTACTTACACAAACAAGAGTAGAAAAATCGTCACTCCAGCAGGACTTTACTCCAATTCTATACCTTCACACAACGACCATGGTGTAATTGGATAAGAGCTTGATATATTGCGTTAAGGTATAGAATGCGGGTTTAAACCCCAGTATATCTCAACGTTTTCTAAGCTTTTTTTGGTAGAAATACTATTATCGGAATAACTATATAATAACAGATACTGCCGCGTACAGTGGCGGATTTACGTGTACCGCATCAGGGTAGGCACTGTATCAATTTAATTATGTTCTATTAATTTCTGTATTTCTTATGATTTGGTAAATTTTTAATCAGGAAGGGGATCGGAAGAGACCATCCCTATTAATATCACTTCTATATCGCACCAAGACTTTACAAAAGATATGTAAAGTAGGACACAGATATTTTAAGGTAGAATCTATTCTACTGGGTAGATAGTAGTAGTAGCATACAATATGATAACAAACAAATTTAACTATTAAAAAACATACCTAGTTATATAATTAGAACGTAATTTTAGAAGTTTTATCGTTATCAGACCATCGGTCGCATTGCAACAGACCGACACTTCGTTTCCCAATTTTCCCATAGAACAATGGCACTTGCCGGCATGCGAAACATTTCTTACTACATTTATATCGTTTATCTATAATAATGTAGTACGAAAATAAGTACATTGTGAAGTTATTAACAGGTCCGGGGTCCCGAGATAAGTGCCAATCGAAAATAGCAACCGCACGAAACGAATGCAAGTTGTGTGAAATTGACATACACGAAATATCAATTTCATACAATTTTTTAATACTAAAAAAGTTCATACAAATCTAAGTTTGTATTTTGAACACTTCAATAATATCTTCCACGAAATCAACAGTCGAAAAAAAACGCCAAACCTATTTAAAAAACTATTTTTCACCTCAATAATTTGAAGATGCAAAGATTAGATATAAACAAACCGCTAAATACATACAAACATTGTAAAGATAAAATCTTATAAAAATAAGCTTTAATAGCGTTGATTCAGGTATCCATGACATTAGACTGTTTACAATATTGCGCGCGCGCAGGAGCAGCGATGTGCATCGATAATGACCACGACCTTGCAGGACCTTGCACACTTGATCAACAACACGTAAAGATAATTGCACATATATTGATACTAGACTCAGATGCAACCCCTATTAGAATTTACAAAGATAAAAAAAAGGAAAATTCTTTCGACTATGACAGATGCGTGCATATATATGTACCGCGCCAGGGTAGTCACTCTAAACATTGATCAAACTGTGCCTTTATGGAATGCACGCCTTTACTCTATAAAGATGTACAAATCGATAAATACAAAGTCTAAGGAAACAAATTTCCGTGTTATTTTCTTTGATCATTGTCAATTTTATCTGACTGATTTTACATCTTTCATTTTGCTCTGGTAATACAACAATAAACGTTGTAGAAACAAACAAAACAATAGGTTGATAACAATACAGTCTGTATTAATTTTGGTAAGTAGAACAGCCGTACATAAAATACATAACTAGTAACTAAGGTAACATTATAACGTTGAACAAATAATACAGTCTCTATTAGCTATAGTTTATTTACATGAGATAAATGCGTGCCTACTCTAGCGTGTCTCTCACTGCACGCACATGCAGTATATATAAGTTATCTAAAAAAAAACTAATTTAGACAATTCCCAGCTAAGTGTCATAACAAGAACTAAAACTATTTATCGATTCTCATTAAGATTAAAACAAGATTCTTTGATGGTAATGCAGTATTGCCAATTGACCATACAATAGGTACAAGATATAATAACTCGTTTAAAGGCCTCACGACTGGTTTGTTAATGTTAGGGGCACCAATAAAAAGTATCTCGAACGAAACCGCGAGCGTGAGAGGCGATACGCTCTTTTTAGTACCAGCGGGCTTAGCATGTGTTTTTTAAACAGATTGCACTTAAAAAATGCAAGCCTGTTAGAAAGCATTGTTATAAAAGTACCAGTTGGCTCGACAAACTTCGTACCGCATTTTATGAGAGTATGGGTCCGTTCTCGAGTTTTAGCTTAGGCGACGGCATTAGCCATGTTACTTACATTATTATAATATGTATATTTACTGAAAATAAAATACTTTTCCTAGAAAGTTAGGGCATTACCTTATTAAAAGACAGATCTAGGTGACTTCCGTAACGTCTACCAAATTAGATCAATACCGTAACGTCTTGAGGTAGTCATAGGCTAATAATTTGACTAATTTTCTAAAGTTTATTAGCGTAATTTGTTAATATTTATATATTTTACTAGCTTCTGCCCGCGACTTCGTCCGCGTAGAACTCCTCCTTTTTTGCAGTCGGTTAAAAAGTTGCCTATGTTCTTTCTCAGGGTCCAGACTTTCTTTGCACCAAATTTCATTTAAATCGGTCCAGTAGTTTTAGCGTGAAAGCGTAACAGACAGACAGACAGACAGAGTTACTTTCGCATTTATAATATTAGTAGGGATTGAGATGGGTGCAGTGTGGAGCCAACTGGTCCGAAAACGGTTTGCGTGTGACGTAATCTGTGTGCCGTAGCCTTGTGCAACCCAGCCGGTGCAGTCACACGCACAAGTGCTATCGTTGTTAATATTTATTGTAGCTTGTGTGTCTGTCGCAGCCGGGTCATATAATCCGCCATATTACATTACGGTTGGCCGTTTTGTAATGCGGCGGTTCAACGATTAGCCCCATTGTTGCAGTCTTAACCTAACCTCTAGATACTGTTCTGGTCAGGCGCGTGCAGTGAGACTCTCCTATGTACTGCGTCAGGGTAGGCACTCCATACTTTTACACCATTGTGCCTATATGGAATGCACGCCCTTGGTTCTGGTAGCACTTCGAATTTCACGAAGTCAAGCAGCAAAACGACTAGCCGTATTATAATACGGCGGATTAGACATATTTGAATGAAAAAAATATAACGGATTTAACTCGCGTAATTTATTTTATTTGGTGATGTTTCGAAAAGTTCACAGTTTATTTTTTTCCAAAATTCGTATGATGGAAATGAACCTTTACCTATGTGGTATTTGTGAAATGACAGCTAAAAAATATATATTTAAATAACTTTTCTCCACAACTGTCCACAAATACAACCAGCTCGCGGCGTGCCGTTTCGATATTATTCACTAATAACCACAGTCCACGTGCATGTTTGTGTGTTTGTCTGTTTGCTTTTCCCAAGTTTATTGCTTTTTAGAGGTTTATCTTTTACGACGGAAGACTAAAAGGTTTACTTAAACATGGACTTAAAAAATGTTTTATCTCTTCGGATGCTTTTTGCGTTAGATAAAATTTATCAATAATACTATCATTATAACGCATTAAGATTATTTTTAATAAGAAAACTGTATTTGATATTTATTGATAATTACATATCTACGGAGAAGTTCAAATCGGTTTTTGTGAGTTCATTTTAAATCGTAACCTATACCTACCTATAAAACTTTTGGTTTTTAGTAATAATGAGACCAGAAAAGATCTCAGTGCTTGTTATTATAAAGTACACATTTTAGGTACATTATACACCTTAAATGACCTTTTGATCCAAATTTTGACTGTAGAGAATGCAGTAGGTCTGAGGTCAACTACTTTACACTTGTCACTCGGTTCAAACACGAATATAACGAAGTAAGAGATTACATATACCTAGGTACATCTAATGCCTACTAGTATGTCTATATATAATATACTAGCGGTTCGCCCCGGCTTCGCATGGATCCCTATTTTTTCAAAATATTCTATAGCCTATGTTAGTCAGGATGAACGTAGCTTCCCAACAGTGAAAGAATTATTAATATCGGTCCAGTAGTTTTTGAGCCTATTCATTACAAAGATACAAAAATAGGTACAAAACTTTCCTCTTTAATATTAGTATAGATATTATAAATTAAATCTATATCAAGTCTACGTTGGTACGGTAACTGACCTCTAATTAGCGTCGTTGATGTTCGGCATAGACCTCTCTGTGGGATTAATGCAGGGTAAATATAAGTACAATTTATAATTGTCGCAGACAACATCAGCAATAGCTAACTTTGAACCATTTGGTATTTTTACTGTTGTCATATATTATAGAGTGCCTACCCTGGCGTTATACATGCACGCGCCTGTGTGACGCACACTGATCAGCCTCGTAAGTTTATTTTTTTCTGATTATTGAAACAATCTTTTTCTTTAGTCACATATTAAGTCGATTTGAAATTATATAATAATATGTACGAAAACAGACGCTAACAGTAATTCTTACCTTATGTATCCTTCCATTGATCCGGGGTTAAATTCTCCAAAACTGGAATGAAACGACTATTAACGGATTTAACTCGCGTATTCAGCAAATAAAATAAAAATACGCGAGTTAAATCCGTTAATAGTTGTTTCATTCCAATGCGCAATAACCGCGGAGGCATCAAAAATGATTCTCCAAAAATGCTTAAAATAAAAACACCCTCGCTCCATTAATCAATTATTTACGACAAAACTCTCGAAAAACACTTTCATAAAGGTCCTTGAAAAACCATAAGAAAACCCCGCGTGTCGGTCTGTCCGTCTGTACAACCAGTTTGTATTGAATATGCATTCCTGACCTCCATTGTTCGCAATGACATCGTTTTTTCGACATAATCCTTTGTGATTTTACGTAATAGCGTGGTTTACTTATTTACATATATTTCCATTTGTATGAATATTTTGTATATTGTATGGGTGTCTATGTCAAGTTTGTGTGGATTTTATTTAATAAATGATATTACTGTTGTGACTTTAGCTATTGTCAGCTCAGTCGTGCTACGATTATGGAATCTGTAAAGGCTCCGAAAAATCAGCCAATGAAATAAAATTCGCGAGTCAAATCCGTTTAAAGTTGTTTCATTTCAATGTATATTAACCGCGAAGGCTTCAGAAATTATTAAATGTTTTTAACTAAGTTATTTTGGGTGATAGACAAGGTGCCATCGTTTTGCGTTAACGATAAACGAAAGGTATCGAAATAAATAGTTTTCCTATTGAACCTTAGAGTTGCCAAGCTAATTCTGATGAATATCTCATCAAATTTGTATCCAAGGAAAATTCTTAGACGTCCAACAAACAAAATTAACTAAACTTACCTACAGCATTTAAAACTACTTTATTTTACTTTATAACGCTTTAAAGAAAGATTTGAGCGTAATTATAGGATTAATTATTCCTATATCTATATCTACCTTATAAGTTGTACGTACGTTAACAACTATATCTAACTTATAATCATCTTGTACAGACAAGTTAACAAGCCTTACAACATACTTATGGAAGCGCAATTTATTAGTAATTCCAGACCTATAGTTATTTTACAGCTAACTTAATATGATGAATTGTCGACATCTTGTCATGTCTTTGTCATCTTAGTCTCGCGGTGATCTGTCAAAAATCGGTAACGTTGTCGACAATGAGGAATCTTGTCATGTTGATGTCGTCTCTTATTTCTTCATGTCGTCAACGAAACAACATCGACACGACAAACCTTCTCCTTGTCGACAACGTTCTCAATATTATGTTAACAAAATGTCAATTAGACAATTCATCATAAGCTTGCAGGACTACTTTGCCCGTTGCGCTTGTTTGAGAATGTTTTCCAATTACATTACAAGGATGAACGTCAGACAAAAACATGTACCACTTTCAGAATTCGCAACCGCCATAATGAGTAATAAGTGGGAAAGTGTGTCAACGATTAAACTCGTTGTTATATAACATCGGCACTGTGTTAATATATCGGTGTCACCCTTAAGATGTTGCTATGGAACTCTCCTTTTAAAGACGTAGGATTTTCATTCGGTTTCTTCATAAACTAGACTAGCAACCCGCCCCCGCTTTGCCCGGATTTTTATAGCCTATGTCACTTGGGAATAGTGTAGCTTTCCAACAATGAAAGAATTTTTCAAGTTGGATTAGTTGTTTTGGAGCCTATTCAATTCAAACAAAAAACCTTTCCTCTTTATATTATTAGTACCTATAGATAAATTAGTCCTGTCTAAGTTGGGAATATTCAATTTAATTTTAAAACTTTCGTGGTTATTACACATTCGAATGAAACGAATATAACGGATTTAACTCGTATTTTATTATATTTGGTGATATTTTAAAAACTTTGTACTTTCCATATTCGTAGCCGACTGAACTATGTCTAATATCTATGTCCAGCTGTAACGATCTTGTGATTGATATGTTGATGATGACAACTATATTATAGTTATATATCCCTGCTTTTCTGTTTATTTACAGAGGTACAGGTTGGTTACTAACTGACCCAGCAAAGTTCTGGAGATTTAGCGAGACAAAAGAACCACTATATTTTTTTATATGTAGGTATAATACTTATTGACAATTATACAACTCATCTTTGTTACATTATTAATTTTAATACAAACTAAAAAATGCGGTCTTTGAAATAATTACAAACAACTTAAATGTGCGAACATTTTTTTTTACGCGGAAGCTGGCCGCAATCAGCCGAGCGAGACATGCGCGTGGGCACCCGACATTAATTACTCTATGTACTATGTTATTAAAATATACATAATATGTATATGAGTAATATAATTTATAACTAGCGGCTCAACCCGGCATTGCGCGGACCCCTTTTTTAAAAATATTTTAAATGTTACTCAGGGTAAATGTAGCTTACCAATGATGCAAGAATCTTTAAAATTCTTATAGTAGTTTTTGAGTTTATTCATAACAAACATACATATACACACAAATACAATTAATCTTTCCGTCCTCCGGCCAGAAAGCGCCAACTTTGTGGCAGTTTGTGGCCGCTTCGCTAAATGAAATGTCCGCTTTCTGGCTTCGTCGAACAGAAAAATAGTATACTGACCTCGGCCAGTAAAATAAAAAAGCCTCAGATCACATTTTTGTCAACCTCGGCTTCGCCTCGGACGACAATTACATGTGATCTGAGACATTTTTCATTTTACTGGCCTTGGTACGTAATTTACTATTTCCTATTTATAATAATTGTGTAGATAGATTATTATTCTTATACAGTCAGCATTTGTACAGTGGTCATATCTTGAAAATGTCATTATGAAATATGGGTTAGTTCATCTATGTATATGAAAGCTTAATGCCTACATTATAAGGGTTGAAAACTTGAAATTATGCACAGGGTTTCCTTTTATAACGGGAGCACTAAGACAGAATTTTCCAATATTCACCCCCTATGGGGGTAAAACGGGCCTGCGTATCTAGTAAAAACTGTATGAATCTTACCGGTTTTCCTATAAGTAAAAAGATAAATAGCTCACCTTTATTTTTCATATTTATTCGTAACAGAATGTATAACTCCCGCCGGCGGGGTCGAAGACGTCCACATACACCCGGCGCGCGTCGGACTTATCCGCAGGGACCTTCTGTTCCCTTGCAACATAATAGTCGTGTCAACACACCTCCTGACGGCCCGAGCCGAGGTGCGACCCCCACCTTGGGGGGCCCTCGGGTCGGTCAGGGCTAAAAACCCTAAACCAACCCAAAAGGCTTAACCTCCTAAGACCCAGTTTCGAAGAGGGCACTTCCGATGAAGACCCAATGTCATAATATTAGAACCAAATCAATGATGTACTGAACACCCAGACCAAAAATTTGATGTATCAAGTTAACCGCAACATATACAGCTATTATATATTAGGGGTATTATAATATTGATTTAGGCTTGTCAGACAAAAAGAAAAAATATCAATATCTTTTGTTCTATATTTAGCACATTGGACTGTTATACATGTTATACAGAAAATCAAAATCTTATAAAAAGTTAGTATTTAAACACTTGATACTAGCAGAGATCAACAAAAATAGCTTTCAGCTTTATCAAAGTTACAATAATAAGTTTTTTCTCTAATAGAAAGCTCAAATATCACTTATAAAATTAAAATTTTGGTATGAAAATCACCAAACAGTAACAATGATTATTTTCATTTTAGTTAACATTATGAAATATCGCTCGCTCTGGTTCTGCGTGAAAGGTACTCATCTTCTATATCATCCCCTCCGAAGGGATCATCCTCATCATCTTCGGTGTTGGATTGTTGAAGAAAGTCAAGTACTTGAATATCATCTAAGGCTGTAAAAAAATAAAATTTTCGAGCCCAACTGCCTAAAACTATGACAAACTATGCTGTACGTAAATAAATATCCCATTCTTTGTTTCTTTATCACACAAATACAAAAACTAATTCGAATAAGCAGGATGTCAAAACATTTAAAAAAAAAGAAACTTTTGGTATATCAGCCCGGCATACTAGTACTAGTACAAATAAATTATCGTCAAAAATACAAGTCGAAAATGACGAGATTAGGGTAAAATAACAGTATTTACACATATGTTATTAGTTTTTCTCAAAATCAGTGCAAAATACCGTAAGTTTCAGATAAAGATTTCAGAGATATTGATAAGTTAAACTAACCTCTCCTCGTATCACTTGTCATCGCTGCGACGTTTCGTGAAATAAGTCCGAAGATACCCCTCCCCGCTCACTTTAAGCAGTGCTGCCACAATGCCAAATATATCCTCAGGCTAACCGACAAGGTCGAGATGACATGGCGCGCAATATAAAAATACCAGGTGTCAGTAAATATTTTGTTCTAGTACTATCACAGTGGGTCATTGCCCCAAGTCTCTGTTAAAATACTTGGGCTTTCACTGCAAACTGATTTTGTCCTAGTATTATCACTTTGAACCCCAAGAGGTTAAGAGTCTCCTTTCAGGAGTCTCGCCACCCGTCCGGTTTTGCAGTGAAGGCCCATTAGCTGGCCAACTGCGCTTCAGTATTCAGTTCGAAAAAAAAAAAAAAAAAAAAATGTATAACCATTTAAATACTTCCGCTGACAAAATCAACTGTCCAGTGCCCTTTAGACCAATTGAAAATCTAGCCTAGATCTACCGCTGCCCTAACCGCGCCTAGGTCTTAAAACAAAGCAATGAATATAATATACATATATATACCTACCGGTGAATGGTCGTTACCTCACAAGGTGATCAAACGCTTTCTCCGTTAAGTTGCTATAGTCGTGACTGCGACATAAATGCTTTATTTTAGCCGATTAAGTTTTACAATTATTATGTAAATGTAATTGTTCAAAGCTTATTACTGAAATACAACCGTTTGTCTCTTTAATTTTTAGGCTGTAGGTACGTACATAGGGAATGGTTTAAGATCACAGGTAATTTCTTTGCTTTATACTATACTAGCTTCTACCTGTGACTTCGTATGCGCAATGTAACCTCCGTAAGGGGTGAATGTTCCAAATTATTTCTTAGTGCGTCTACGTTATAAAAAGAGCCCCTGTGTCAAATTTTTATAGATTTATATAGATTCTATTGATTCTTAGATTGATGTTTTGTTATTCCGAAGAGGTCGATAGTAACTTTATTTATTAGGACAGATTAAAAGTATCCATTAAAAACCAAATAACAAACTTATGTTAAATGCTTACGTATATAATCATAGTAAATGAAATATACTTATAACAAATAATTTATTTAAAAAAAATGTTTATTTGCATATTTAAGTACTATCAACTGTGCTGGCGATGTTACACCTTTAAGGCAATAATCGCTTGAACGACCCTGGTACCTGGCGGCTGTGTGTGAAGCAACAAGTGCAAGCAATTTTTTTCTAAAATGGCATACCCCGAAAGCATCCGATAGTACATAAAATATAATATGTATTAATGTTACGGTTGCGAAAACGACCACCAAATGAATTTGACACACTATATCTTATAAAATAGGTAGTTATATATAAATATTAACCTAGCATGTTACTAAAATCCATATTAAATTTAATATGTAATCAAGTGTTCAACTGAATAATTATAGGTGTTAAACTAATACTTTTGTTTTAAGTCTTAAGCAATACAAACATATGAACATGTTCCACTTTGTTAATAGTTTTTAGGTTATTTAAACTATTGCCAATACAGGTGAATAAATTGTGTCATTTCTACATGTGTTTTAATGTATACATTGTAATGAATCATCAAATCTAAACGATTATATCGAACAAAGGAAGCGAATGCAAATTTGTATTGAATTACACCTAAATTTACTAAAAGTCATGTCTGTTTTCGTTAATGGATGTCAATTCCATACAAATTGCTTATTTGTATGGTTCTTATAGTGTCATAAGTATAACTTCCCTGTACCCATGAAATAAAATCGCGCCCCCTCCCCCTCGTCCCTTCACTACCTCTTTAACCCTTATTTTACTCTGATAGCAACTTATATTAAAAAAAAAAACGTATACTCCTTGAATAAAACTAATGATATTGTAATAACTTATAGAATATAGACCCGCTATTACAATAACAACGTAGTTAAAACAAATCTGTAAGGTTTTCGCAATCTGCGGTCACTTCAAACAGTAAACTTACAAAACTTAGTAATTACACGAACTTTGTGTTTGTATAGTGTAACACATATTTTTGTAATTTGGCTAACTATAGACGTAAAGACTTATAAAAACGTTACCATGATTATTTAGAAAACTTTGTGAAAAATATTAAAAATTATGTTGATCTGCACAATCTTAAACAAATGTGATCGCAAATGTCTTGTAAGTAGGTAGATCTATTGTTAAATTGTATATTTATTCTAAGAAATTGAGTAACATAAACTATCCTACGTTTTTCAATATAACAATTAAATACTATAAGTACGTATAATAAATAATATATATTACCTACTTCCTAACACAGTAAAACTTTGCTATTTACGTCAATATTACACTTGATAGATATACTTACCATACATTCAGAATTGTCAATTGTTTTATGGCACACATAGTCACAAAACAAATGACAGCATTACAGATAAAACCAGTGTACGATACGTAATAATATTTATTATAGCACTAAACCTACGAAACACTACCGTAACTATAGAAAATCGAAAGTCGTCCAGTTACAAAACTCTACAGGGATTTATACCCCGGGAGAGATACCGTGAACGCATTGCGTAATTTTTCTGTCCTCCGGCCAGAAAGCGCCAACTTTGCGCTAAATGAAATTTCCGCTTTCTGGCTTCGTCGAACAGAATAGTATACTGACCTCGGCCAGTAAAATAAAAAGCCTCAGATCACATTTTTGTCAACCTCGACTTCGCCTCGGACGACAATTACATGTGATCTGAGACATTTTTTATTTTACTGGCCTAGGTGCGTAATGTACTATTATTGGCTGACGTTTCGGAGCCTTTGCAGATTCTATACCTAATCGTAGCACGACTGAGCTGACTATAGTCTTATCTATACCTATATAAAAATTACACATAACTTAGAAACTGCACAAAACTAGATGATTCTTTTTATAATAATATGTCACTAGCTGTGCCCGCGACTTCGTTCCCATGGAATAGTAATTCTTCATAAGGCTTCATATTTTCCCCGTTTTCTTACATATATTCCTTTGAACGCGCTAACCTTAGGAACTACTGGTTCGAATTCAAAAAATCTTTTTTTTGTTGGATAGACCATTTATCGAGGAAGGCTTTAGGCTATATAACATCACACTGTGACCAATAGGAGTGAAGAAACAGTGGAGAATGTGTAAAAAACGGGGAAAATATGAAGAATTACTATTCCACGGGGACGAAGTCGCGGGCACAGCTAGTATTCTAATACTTTCGGCTCAGTTGGGTTCAAAGGGAAATGTAGTATTCGAAACGTGAGCAAAAACGCGAATTATCCGTTATTTTTGTTTTATTCTATTCTTATTAGATTCATTATGTGTTTTTATATAAACGTATAATAATAAGTATTTTTATACTTTGTTTCAGACTGAAAAATGTGGAGTATATTACTAGTCTCGGCATTGCTTGTGACCGCGCGTTCCAAGCAGATCCCAGCATCAACCGGTGAGTGCATCAATCAATGTTAATTTTATGCACTTTGCAAATGCACTCAAAATGGTACCTACTTTTACAAGTCAGTTTCGATGTAATATAACAGCGCTACAAAAAATACAAAAGTCAGCGTCGCCTTAAAAACACGGCAGTATTTTTTGTTTTTGAACGGAAAAGAAAACACGGTAAAAAAAATCTACAACGAAATAATATCCTGTTTACTTTTAAGTTTACAAACTGTTTTGGTGCCATGGGACAGGCCTAGTATGGTCACCACCTATGTACCTATTTACCTAAATTACCTAAAACAGTGTTCTTTAAATAAATGTATAATGTTGATCTGGTTTCGTAGTTCATTTGTTAAATATTTCAAAACAAACACCTAATCCCTACTAATATTATAAATGCGAAAGTAACTCTGTCTGTCTGTCTGTCTGTTACGCTTTCACGCCAAAACTACTGGACCGATTTAAATGAAATTTGGCACAAAGAAAGTCTGGAGCCTGAGAAAGGACATAGGCTACTTTTTAACCGACTGCAAAAAAGGAGGAGTTCCACGCGGACGAAGTCGCGGGCAAAAGCTAGTGGACAAATAAAAATAATAGACGTCTCACGTCAAAATTTCCCGAAGCAAAAGCATTTTAGTACCCATAAGAACATAGAAGTTAATTAAATTTGTTCAAGAAGTTTATGGACAGTGACTTTTTATATCCGTGTAAAACCAGTCCCGAAGAGAAGCTCTAAAGTCCAAATAAAACAAAATAAAAAGCGCAATGGGTGGTCTAGGGATTGCAGTTATAAAGTTATATTGCAATTGCAATATCGTAGTACACACTACTGAGCATATTAAAGATATTTATAAGTCGAGTTGCATTAATTTCAATTGTCTGTTTATTTTAAAACTAGTTTCGTCTGCGCATAGATATGCGATATGCGATGTGCGATAAGCACACCTGTTTTACCCCCTCAGGGGGTGAATATTCAAAAATACTTTCCTAGTGCTCTCCTACGTTATAAAAGGAACCCCTGTGCAAAATTTCAAGTTTCTAATCCTTATAGTTTAGGCTCTGCATTGACATATGTACTAGCATATCAAATCAAGCCCTAAACTAAACATTAAATCAACTTCCGCTTTTATATAGTACGTATACAATAAATTTAAAAAAATGCAAAAGGATATTACTTATTCAGAACATCGTTTTATAAATATAACTTTGGAATTTAACTCTTATTTCTCTGAATATATTTACGTGGGTGGATCAAAAAGTACCCGCGTTCGGAAACAGATGATGTCGTTGAGCTATGTTGTTATTACCATCGTGTACTTAAGGTATTTAGAAATTAAAAAACATATGTTTTTTTAAAAACAATACATTACCTTTTATTTAGTGGCCAGTTTTATCACAAGAGTGTTGTATTTCGCGGTGACTTGGAAAAAGATCAATATCGTTTCGTAATTCGGTTTTTATTTTTAGATGGAAAAACATGCGATGAAATAAAAGTAAAGTTGGATGCTGTCTATGGGGGCCTTTCGCCTTCTGTGACAACCGTCAGATATTGGTCCCATGTATTTAAACGTGGCACACAACTGTTTTTGATGAAGACCGGCCAGGTCGCCCTCCAGACGTGGTTTCCGAAGAGGTCATTAAAAAAGTTCATGACATGATTATCGCAGATCGACGAACTAAAGTTTGCGAATTAGCTGACATTGTAGGCGTGTCGTACAGAACATTTTTCAGTATATTATGTAATAAATTGCACAAGAAAATGATGTCCGCCCTTTGGCTGCCGCGTTTACTCACAGATGAAAATAATCGGATTCAATGTCAATGTCAAAGCAATGTTTGGATCTGTTTAAGCGAAACCCGATGGAGTTTTTGTCTCGAGTTATGACTGTTAACGAAACCTGAATCTATTATTATACGCTAGAGACCAAGCGAGTCCAAATAATAGATTTTCCCATATGAATTTCCTCCAAAGAAGGCGAAAACGGTCCCATCTGCCGGAAAAGTCGTGGCCGCGATTTTTTTGGGATTCGAAGGGAATACTCCTTATTAACATCTTACAGAAAGAAAGAACAATCACAGGGCAATATTATAGTGAATTATTGGACCGATTCGATAAAAAACTTAAGAATACACGGCCCCATTGGGATAGGAAAAAATGCTGTATGGCCCTGATAACGCACCAGCATATTCATCCAGGTTTGTCGCTGTCAAATTAGTGGAATTTCGCTACGAATTGTTGCTGCACCCACCATATTCAATTGATCTGACGTCCTACGACGTCTTTTGGTGCCTCAACATGAAAACTTGGCTCGGGGGTTAAAAAAATCAGCTCAAACGAAGACGTGATTGCCAAATCAGAAGCGTATTTTAAAGGGTTTGAAAAAACATATTTTTCAAAGGGTTAAAAAAGTGGCCAAAAAGTGGGGTTATGTGTAAAGACCTCGAAGGAAATTATGTTAAAAAATAAAAAAAAAAATCTTTAAAAAATAAGTTTATTCTGTCTTAACGCGGGTACTTTTTGATCCACCCATGTAAGTTAACTGTAGGTACTTAATAATACAAAGCACGTAGGTGTTTTTATTACTTACTTGAAAATTATATAATATGTCTGTCGGCTAATATATATTTTTACAATAGAATGTTTTTTAACTTAAAGTTTTTAGGAACGTACAAACATCATATAATTTACATATGCAATAAATTGATTGGTAAGTTAATTAAATAAGTACAGATCTTTATTTTTGACAACGTCTATATTAAACATCTCCAAAATCTTTTGGTATTTCATTATAAAACATTAAATGATATATATATTCTGTCATTGAAACTTTCTTGCTCTTGGAATATTCTCACCACATGGTTAAATAAAAAGTCAATATTTCCCTGTATCATTGTGATCAAATCTCGAGACGTGCAGACAGACAACTATGTATTTATATATATGGCGGCGACTGAGGTCACCAACCCTGCGCCGGCGCCGATCCAAAGCACTTGCGCAGTGCGAAAGAGACGATATTACGTGATTGATAGTCATCTTTTTTTTCTTAGGGATATTTATAAATTGACTATTTTTGTTTCACTGTTCAGTTATTTTTCCTATTAGATTGTATTGACTGGTAGCTTTGGAGGGTTTATTGACCCTTATATAATTCTTCTTGTAATATTTTGTGATGATTTTGCAGGAATGAACTGAAACGGATTTATGGCGTATTTTACTTTATATATAGCCAATTGAGCTGATGATAATTTAACACTTGTTATTATTATAAACATGATTAATCTAACACTTGTTATTATTATAAATTTAGGATTTTCTCTAAATTGTAAAGTTCTCATGAAACTTCGACGTCGTAAAACATAAGAAAACTGAAAAGGACAAGGAAAGATATCGAAAGTGGTTCGAAAAATTTACAGTTATGTAGTTAAATTTATATTCGTAGCTGACTGAGCTGAAGATAGTCTAACACTAAAGCAATAACCAAGAAGAGACCACAAATTATTATAATTTTAAGAATTATTTAGACCCAATATTTAAAACAATTGCCTTTTCTAATGATTCGTGTGTACAGCACGTCATAATTTTCCAAGAAAATGTGTACAAAATCAGAAAGCATTACGAATTAAAGGTACTTACAAAGTATTATTAGTATGTATTCGGTGCATTTAGAAAGTAATACTGTTATAAAATACATAGGAAACGAAACGGAACCGTTTACGAGGAATAACACATAACCCTTCCCTTGGTCGTAAGCGGATAACAGTAGAGATACGGAAGAAATTTTAAATGCTAAAGTTACGTGAAATTTATCTAATATTGGAATAAATGTGCATAAATACATAGAAAACATCCGAGGCTCATTGGGAGTTTGCCATAATAATTATCTTGATTGATTATGACAAAAATGCTCTTGAAATCTTATTCCACTTTATGAGTGAATCAAATTAAAGTAACTTGTCTTCTCTGTGAAATTTTTGATAGGTCATATAAAGGACAAAAATAAAAAACTAATTATTTCGAATAATTATCTAAAACACTATCAATATTTTTTTATCCAGTAACCTAATACCTAATTATACTTGAATTAGATTTAAAACCTATTCCTGCTATTGATTTCCGAATAAAAAAAAAGGAAAGTTGCTAGGAAAATAAAAAAAAATTAGAAAAAATTACGATAATATTAACATAATATTATTATAGTACCATCTCAATGACGACAACTGTCAAATCGATTGATTAATGTAGCGCAGGTTTGCTAGGTGCTGATGTCAGTGTGATGCACTGACATCTGTACCTGAGTATTGAATGTCTTAAATGTATTTACTAGCTTCTACCCGCGACTTCGTCCGCGTGGAACTCCTCCTTTTTTGCAGTCGGTTAAAAAGTAGCCTATGTCCTTTCTCAGGCTCCAGACTTTCTTTGTACCAAATTTCATTTAAATCGGTCCAGTAGTTTTAGCGTGACAGACAGACAGACAGAGTTACTTTCGCATTTATAATATTAGTAAGGAGTAAGGATGTATGTTTATCCGTTGTCTAGTACCCATAGTACAAACTTTGGGACTAGATTAATTGGTGTGAATTCTCCAAAGATATTATTATTATTATAAATCCTAATTATATACCTTTTTTTTAGACTTATCAACGACAACAATAGCAACTGCGACAGAAGAAGACACGACAGCATGGCCCGGCGCTCTCGCTCCGTTAGACACGCTGGCCGTCGCGTGCGAGCGGGACAGCATGCACGTCACGATCAGCCTGGCACACACCACCAACTCCATTCGTGATGAGTAAGTGTCACTGGCTTTGTAGAATTTGTCGTTATAAAAAAAATATGACCATAAATATTTTAACATAAATCTTGGTAATGGGGCAAGCTTCGCCCAGCAATGGGATAATCTACTAATTCATAAAATACTAGGATAACAAACCATCATTAAGACTACTTCATAATAAAATTGAACTCTGCTTGAATCCTTAATTCTTTTATATTACTTTTTAAATAAACTTTATTAACGTAAGGTCGGTTTACATTGACCGAAAGAGGGTTACATTGCCGCTTTTTTACTATTCCGTTCACACAGTTCTTTTATTTTTTCTTTATTAACACCCTAAATTGATACATCAATATATAGGTAGATATAGATCAAACAAATTAGACTTTGATAATTTGATTGGGCAAAGTTACCCCTTAGGGTTAAAATAACCCAACTGTACCTTAAATACTAAAGACGGCAAAAATTACTAATTCGATTTTTTAGATTGGAAATGAAACAACTATAAAGGGATATAAATAGCGCATTTCGCACGTTTCCAAAACTTTTCAGATCCCACATTCGTAACACGACTGAGCTGACGATATGATAGTCTAACGCTAAAGTCTATCTTTCAGGTTATACGAGGCGTTCAACGGGATAGTGTACCCGGCTGGTCTAGGCAGCAACTCCTCGTGTCTGCGGGAGTACGTGTCCGCCCGGGGGGACCTGCAGTACGTCGTGCCGCTGCGGGGCTGCAACACCATGTCCACTGACAATGTGAGTAATG
This sequence comes from Polylopha cassiicola, assembly GCA_038024825.1. Lineage (NCBI taxonomy): Eukaryota > Metazoa > Arthropoda > Insecta > Lepidoptera > Tortricidae > Polylopha > Polylopha cassiicola. The sequence goes on along the minus strand of CP149044.1, from coordinate 3,153,853 downwards.
TCCACTGGCAACACCATGTCCACTGACAATGTGAGTAATGTCCACTGGCAACACCATGGCCACTGATAATGTGAGTACATTAATGTCCACTGGCAACACCATGGCTACTGACAACACCATGGCCACTGACAACAACATGGCCGTTGACAACACCATGGTCACTGACAACAACATGGCCGTTGACAACAACATGGCTACTGACAACAACATGGCCACTGACAATACTATGTCCCCTTACATAATATGTCCACCAACAACACTAAGTCCACTAGTACAACATGTCTAGTGACAACATTATGTCCACTGACAACAACATGGCCACTGATGAAATCCTTCCATTGATAGAGTTGAACACTATGCCCACTTACCTACCATATTCCCTGAAAAATCTATTTTTATTGGAAAAACCGTGTCCACTAACGACAACATGACCCTTGATGGCAACCATCCACCGGCAATTTGTGTGCACGATATTATTAAGAATTTAATTGAGTATATACCTAAGCACTACAACTACCTTCAGTGATGCTTTTTCGTAAGACAGTAACGTCTTAGACATGAGAGTGTCGCCAACCGCTGCCGCACTCAGCGTGACGCTCTCGATGCGTGTCGCACTCGATGCGTGTCACGCTTGGTGCGTGTCACGCGCTTCCTCATGCGTGTTGCGCAATGTGAGCGATGCACTCGGTAAAACGCATCGCATACTGAATACGTTAAGAGATTGAGATTCTGTTGCGAAAAGTTTAATGGTTGTACAATTTAAAGAGGCTCGTCAGTTACCTAAATTGTTATTGAATACGAAACTAGTAAATATGGTTAAGAATAATTATAAAGCTTTGTCGTAATTTACTCCCTTGCCTTCTAATTTACGGAAATCTTCAGACAGTGAAATCATTTCCTTTTACATGAAATCTCTAGAGTTTATTGACCAGTCGGATAAGATGTTTTATCAACGAAAATTAAGCTACTTTTAATCCAAAAACATAAAAATTCGTCAATCCCAAGAACGTGTGCAATTCCACGCGTCTAAATGCAGACTTGTCATGAATATAAAAAGGTCACCTCACTTAACCTAAAAAGGTAACCAATAGTCTGTCCTGTCATCCAAACTTGGCGACAAGCGTCGCAATGGCCGCTGCGCCTTACGCGCCGACGTAGGCGTACACGTCAGAGTGACAGAACAATGAAGACATAACTGTACGGCATACCCGCACTACGTAGTATAGGAACTAGGAACCACTGGGTTCGACAAGGCACTTTGTTTTTGAGGTTCTACAGGAAGCTAGCAACTATTGAGATTTTATATCTGTAAGTCTAGCAAAAACAATCGCCACGGCCTTTCCTTTTCTTGAAGCAGTCCTGCAAGCCTTTAAATTAGAGTCGACATCTTGTCGTGTCGATGTTGTCTTATTCTCGCGGTGGTATGTCAAATCGGTAACGTTGTCGACAACCAGAAATCTTGTCAGGTCGATGTCGTCTCTTATTTCTCCATGTCGACAACGAAACAATATCGACACGACAATCCGTCTCCTTGTCGACAACGTTCTTGAGAACGGCAATGGTATTATGCCGACAAAATGATTCGACAGTTTATCATAGGCTCGCTAACCGCTTTGATCCTATTGGTTAGATAAAATCTCTATATTTAAGAGCTAATACGTGTGAAATATTTACTACCTACGTTTACCGGAGACTTTATGGACTGTGTGTATAAAGGCACTTATTCCAAAAAACACTTCAATAACAAAACGAAACACTTATCAAAAACCTAAACATCTTACATAATCAATGAGACCTTTAAACGTGGGTTAAGTGAGAATTGATTCAGCCTTCTTCAGTTCTAATATTTTTATATAACTCAGGAACTAAGTATGTTATATAAGTATGACATACACATTTCGAGTCAATTTACAGATAATCAGTTGTTTGCTTTTACATCCTGTCGTGTTGAAATGTGTTTGAGTAACAATTGCGTGGTGTTAAGTGGTAAACCTGAACGAATGGCCGCTAAACTAATTTTAATGAAAATTGGTGCGTAATTTGAACTTTAGTGAGGAACTTCTTAGACAGTGAAGATACCTATAGCTTCATTTTGAGTTTACTTCATAGCAACGGAAATGTCAAAACGCCCGCTTGAAAAATAAATTCTTTATACAAATTTGTAACATCGCACACCAAAATTAAAAGGGAGCTAACTCAAAATAGATCTATGTACACTGGAAAAGTTTTCTAAATAGATTGTTAAATCTGTTTTATTGGTAGGTAAGTAGATTCTGAATTCGATGGTGTGCATAACTCAAACATTCAGGTTTTTGAGCTAGCTCCCTCAGATGAAACAGAGAAAACTAACTTTTCTCTATATCACCTAACTAGCTTGATTCCTCTCACATAAGAATAGGTAGACATATTTAGACAAATACAAGCTTAACCTATAAACTACTATCGACCTACGGCAAACTACACTATGGTTATACGGCCTGCCTTTAGGCAAAATAAAGCCCAATATTTTGGTCACGTGTTACCTTGATAAGGCGACATACACATCTGTCACAACACATCCAATTAAGTATATCTGTAAATAGAACTGCTGTATACCTTTATTTTTATTCAGAACATGTCCTAATGCTATCTTCGCGTGACTGAAGCTGCTTAACATAATTGGTTTATCCAATTTTGCAATTTGAACCGAGGCCAAACACGTAAAGTCATAAACAAAGCTACGTGATGGTGTACAGACCTTTCTTAGATGTTATAATAATAATTAAGTAAGTATATACAGTGTAATCTCACTAATACGGCACTTCGATAGATAGGCAAGTCCTATAATCCGGCACCATCCTCCCTACGTGTTAATTTAATACATTACATCCATTTATTTCAACACACTGTCAATTTCGCACATTGCAATCTAACGGAACGATAGTCGCGCCGCGACATACCTGACTAGTTAAACTGTCACTGACGTGATCTAAAGATATAAACTAATCCACAGCAACGAGATCACAATGAAATACAGTAAAATGAAATATACAGTTGTTATTGTATTTTAAGAAAGGGATAAGATCGTGATCGAAGTTCAATAAACCGTCAAGTGACTACAAAAAGTGGCAGAAAAGGAATTTTGTACTATATTTCTAAAAATATTTTGTAAACTTATAGATTAAAGATTGTAACAGGGTATGAAAAATACAGATACCGAAAAATAAAAAATAAAAGATATTATAATATAATGCCTAGAATCAATAAGAAGAGTCGAACTAAACAAATGCCAAATCTTAATAGCTAAAGGAATATTGTATATAAGTTGACGTAGGTAAGCTAACGAAAAGTCATGGACTCTTATTTACTTCCACTAAATACCTACGAATAAAAGTAAATACAGGAAACTTACATAACTCGTACGTAACTGTATTATTAAGTACAAAATATACCAATTTAAGTATCTTAAAAAACCCGATTACAACAACACAAAGTCTTTTTCAGAAACGTAAATTATTAACTCCTTTACTTACTCATTAAGAATCTAAAATAATTTACTTATATAGCTATAATACTTTCGTTATTATTTATTTTAATTGTTTGACCTCGCGTATTGCTCATAGAAACAAGCCTCGCCAGTTAAGGGCAGTCGTTTAAAAAACAAATAAGTGGTTGAGCCCTTGTACGGCGCGTATTGCAAAAGAATTTAGTACGAGTGAGAGAAAATGTCGAGTGCAATGAGCTAAGTTCTCTTTAACTACACAATTTAATAGTTACAGAAAATCTATACATATAAAATGCTTTATCCTGAATGACTGACTGAAGGATACACGCAGCCGAAACAAAACAAACCGCTGATCGTAAATATAAATCTTGAAGAGTGTTATTTGTATGACGTAGAGATTCAATAAGAAAGGATTCCTATCGTTCGTTCGCTATTATCGAATGGTCGTTGTCTTTGGGCCCCGCAAGCCTAAGATGAATTGTCAAGTCGACATTTTGTCATGTCAATGTCTTATTGTCGCGGTTAAATCGGTAACGTTGTCGACAACGAGAAATCTTATCAAATCAATGTCGTTTCTTATATCCTACTACTACGTACTATCGCATGCTTTCGGGGTATGCCATTTTAGAAAAAAATTGCTTGCACTTGTTGCTTCACACACAGCCGCCAGGTACCAGGGTCGTTCAAGCGATTATTGCCTTAAAGGTGTAACATCGCCAGCACCAGGGGCGTGCACTCAATAAAGGCATAAAGGCACTGCCTACCCGACGAAAAACTGCTAGACCTTACTAACAACCCTATAATCTATAAGAAATATTAATTATCTAATTTAAAATATTTTTTCTATTCACTGAATAACATTAAAATCGTAACGTAAAATGGAACGTAATACATAATTTTATTTACTTCAACTTCATACACAAGTTACCTATATTACATTACTACATTTCACCTAAAACTTTCGTAAAAAGGAACGTTACGTCAAATTACATTCGCGCCATTTCGCGCGTTTCGGCACGTCACGAATTCTAGGCAGTCGAGCTCAGTGCCTTTGAGAAATGCAACAGTGTGCGTGAAATCTCTTGTCCGTGAACTACTTTTATATCGCACACACGCAAACGTCTCCAATTTGTATGGCGACTCAAGTCCGGCCGTCTGACCTGCCTTAGGCGCGACAGATGACAGCTTCTCTTTCACACGTTGTACGAACCGTACCGAAAATTACCGAACCGAATCGAAATGTGTACTTTAGCTTCCAAGTTTGTGGTAAGTAGATAATATAATATGCACTATATTGCAAAATAATATAATTATATTAAATAAAACCAATAATCTTTTACAATGAATATAAAAGTATTATACTTATTTAGATGAATAAATGTTTTTGAACAATTACTTTGATTAGTTTCGGAACTTTCTAAACGTTTTTACTTTTTACGTTGACGTTTAGACAAATGTCAGTTAATGTCAGGTCGAATGTTTATTTCCCGCTAACGTTGTTGTTTTGCAAATAAAAGAGTTATGTTTCGAACTTTACGCAGTGTTTTCAATAAATATGATAAGTTTTATAATGACGAATAAAGATTTTTATATTGTGCAGTGAATCTTTAGATCGTGTCAGCGATAATGATTGTTAATACGTAAGTGTTAACTATGAATGTATTTAAACGCACTATTGTTGATTGATTTCGTCAAGTGTTCATTATATTTTACGAATTAACAACTTGTTTAAGTACCTTATTCTTACATAAATATTCCTTTTTCTTAAGCAAACGTTCCTTGTTCTTAAATCAAACATTCAATCTCAACTCAAACTTTTAACTTATATCATGTGCATATTAGTATTAAATTCTTTAAACCAAACAACTTACTAATAATAAAAAACTTTTCTAAGCTAACAAAAAGTAACAAAGAAAAAAAATAGAACAATATTAAGCTTTTTTTTTAATTTCTGGACAAAAGCTACATTTATGAAATACCTAGTTATAATAGAATGAAAACCAAATGACTGTCAAGGATAATATAATAACTGTTTTTTCTGTAAAATCTTTAATGTATATAGATATTATTCTTTTCTCTTAAGTAAATTTGAAATTATAGTGGAATTAAGTAAGTAGGTACAATAAACCTTTCATTATATACTTAGATCTCTTATTAAATATTTAATTTGCTATTTCTTTTATTTATATGATGCTATACAATTCTATATTTAATAGGTAGGTACTGCTCTTTTGAACTATATTCTGGCGAAGAAAATCCTTGTAATGCAATATGTATACTTACATCAAAATTGTCATGTAATCCCCCAACTCACACTGGAATAGCATGGTAGATTAGGCTAATACTAGCAAGGACTTTCTAAAGAGGTCTGAGCCCAGAAATGAGATGTTTACTGAATTAATTTTGTTATTATCTGTTCTGTCCGTAGTCGGGTGAAAGAAAAATGTAAAATATTATGTAACAAATATAATATGTATTTATGAAAACATAGGTATATATATATATGTATTTGTAAAATTAAGAAGTAATGTATTATTTACTATGTTAGATAAAGTTTTATTAGATATAAACCAAAATTATCAATCATTATAATAGGGGTAGTGTTCATCCGCCCATGCACCCGAGTGTATTTTTTTTATTTTTTTTTGTTGTGCGTGACTGCCCTTCCCTGCCTACCCGCGTAGTAAACCCAGTGCACGCCCCTGGCCAGCACAGTTGATAGTACCTATATATGCGACTGGGTGGTCATTCAGGAATCATAAAATATTGATATAGCTTCCATTGTCACGATGGAAGTATGGAAAAGTCAAGCAAAACCGATCAACCTTGCGCATGACGTCATCGGCGCCATAGCCGGAGATTCACCTTCGGCGCCCGCGCAGAGACCCACGCAGCGACCGGTTTAGTACTTATTTGCAAAATTAAAAAACACACGGCCTTTGGGCTAAGGGAGAATGTACCGAGTACCTGTTTCTGTGAGCTACTGGTAGAAAAAATTAAAGGTTACTCTGTGGTGACTTGTTTTGTAGTGAAGTTATTTATTACTAGCTGTGCCCGCGACTTCGTCCCCGTGGAATAGTAATTCTTCATAAGGCTTCATATTTTCCCCGTTTTTTACACATTTTCCACTGTTTCTTCGCTCCTATTAGTCGCAGCGTGATGTTATATAGCCTAAAGCCTTCCTCGATAAATGGTCTATCCAACAAAAGAAGAATTTTTGAATTCGAACCAGTAGTTCCTGAGATTAGCGCGTTCAAACAAACAAACAAACTCTTCAGCTTTATAATATTATAGTATAGATAAATTTTTGTTTTAGTCGTTTCTTTTAGTGTATTTAATTCAAAAGCATCGTGTAGATAGGTACTGTAGAGGTTACTCTGAGGGTTAATTGATACTTAAATATTTAAATTCTAGAATTTAGAGGTTGCTAATGGTAGATTGACCTAGATGAAATGGTGATGATGGTATACTAAGAATAAGGAAATAATTATTCGTTTTGGAATGAAACAACTATTAACGGATTTAACTCGCGTATTTTTATTTTATTTTATTTGCTGACGTTTCGGATTCTTTACAGTTTCCATAATCGTAGCACGACTGAGCTGACAATAGTCTAACGCTAAAGAACGTTAATAGTTGTTTCATTCCAATGTGTAATAACCGCGAAGGCATCAGAAAATAATTATTCGTTTATTGAATGATTTCCTTCATAATGCCTACTTATTACTTCAAAAAGAACTTTATCTTAGCGATATTAGCTACCAGGCTTGAAAGCCTCCTCTCTGGAGGCTCGCCACCCGTCCGGTTTTGCAGTAAAGGCCCTTTAGCTAGCCAACCGCGCTTCAGTATTTAGTTCGGAAAAAAAGAGATATTAGCTACCACATGATAAAATAATAGAGGTGACAATAGTTGTAAACTAAAACGAATATGTTAAAGTTTTGGAAACGTCAGTATAAAATTAATACACGCGTAGGTAAGTTTATCTAATCAGAAACATCTAAACTTGTTAGACATCAATAAGCATAAAACTAAAGCCACCTTAACTCGTAGGTACCTATTCAACTTTACAAATACCTACTCGACAACTTCAATTACGTCCACAAGTGTATGTGTCAGAGAAAGACAAGTGACCTTTATCGCAACCTTGGAGCAGTAGCCGAAAGAGCGCTTATATGGAGCGTTACGTCACCACTGACAGATACTTACTGTCATAATTTACTGAGAAATCTAGGCGATGGCTTAACAGCCAAATGGGACAGCTGGGTGACCTTACTAACTACAGCGAATGAAGCAGGCTTCTATACTATAGACTCACTACGCGGAATGTAGCAGGCTTCTGTACTATAGACTCATGATATTGTCTCACAGGTCGTGTAGGCAGAACATCATCTGCACTTATTATGTACTTTCATATTCTTCTTCTTTGTCGTTACACTCTTGGCAGGGGAAGTAGTCGTGGGTTAGAGGCTCACGCAGTCGAATGCGCAAGTTATCCTGTGGTGTCCCATAATGACGGTCAGGGTAGACGCTGGTTTTTAGTGTGTAGTCTGGGCATCGTCTTAGGAGTCCCATATAACCCGATGCTTCCCCGGGCTAGGGTGGTATGCGTAACGCATTTTCCAGCGATAAAAAAGGAGTGGGAAGCTTTACAATTCATCGCCATTCCTCCCTTACCGTACGTATACTGTACTACACTTTCAATAAACATGTTTAAAAATTTTCATATCCAGCTTATGATGAAATCTCTTGTCACGCGTGGATCGACAAATTACCTATGTCTATTAATCGTCAAAATAATGTACACATTGACGTTACCAAAACGACAATTTGATGGCATTATGTCGTCTAGTAAAAATCATCTTGGATATGTTGTCCACTTTTGACGGTTAAAGACGACATATTGATCGACAAAAGCATCTTGGTAGGTAGGTATCTATGTAAGTTCACTGTCGAGTTGTGATTTAAATTTTAACATTAACATATAAAAACAATCGAAAGCCTAGTCTAGTTACAATTATTTCAAAGATCGTGACATTTCCCCACACGTTTAACGTCAAATGGAGACAATTAATTGTAAATTCAAATCACACCCGCATCCTTCGTGAACTCCTGCGCAGTGGTTCGGTTCAGACGGACGTGACGTCACTTCCCCTCATTGTCGTGTCAGTGTTGCCGCCCTGACAAATTCACTTTTTTACTTTACCGAGTAGGTTAAGTGACTCACAATGTGAAAAAAATGGCAAATGTATTTGAAAATTACAACATTTAGGTTAAGTGCATAATACTCGTTAACCATTTACTTAAAAATAATACATAAATTATTTAATTAAAATAGCTATTTTGAAATGAAGCAGAAGATACGTCTATTATGAAAAACGTAATATCTGTATACCCAGCATGTAATTTGTATAAAAATCAAACCAAACATAACAAAATATAATAATTTCTGATGCCTTCGCGGTTATTACACATTGGAATGAAACAACTATTAACGGATTTAACTTGCGTATTTTTATTTTATTTTATTAGCTGACGTTCCGGATTCTTTACAGTTTCCATAATTGTAGCACGACTGAGGTGACAATAGTCTAACACTAAAAACCGAATCCGAATCCGAAACGTCAGCTAATAAAATAAAATAAAAATACGCGAGTTAAATCCGTGAATACTTGTTTCATTCCAATAACAAAAAATAATTTACTTAATTGTTGTTTTAAGTACTTAGAAGACAACAAAAAGTCGCGGATACAGCTGTTTTACACAAGTAACATACAAGTAATACCTATTATAAGAAAAACTTTAGACATTTCCTGTTGAGTTGAATCATCGTTAAAAATTGTTACGATGATTTCATGTTAATTTGGTTCATGCATATTGGCATACATAATATTATTATGTCTAATAATCAACATGTGTGCATATGAAAATATTTATTACCTTATTTAAACTTCTTATATATTTATTACCAAGTTAAAAAGTGATGACGAAGAATAATATAATTATAAAAAACACATCAAAAGATAATAATCCGTCATTGTGGTTATTTATGTATTTTTGTGTATCTATATAATATATTATTAAGTATATAAATTTATGTATTTATTTATGTAGTGTAATATCTTCCTATTTTATATCGTATTTATCATATCGATACCTCTGGGCTCAAAGGGCGTAAGCGCCATTTTGGCGAAAATGAGTTTTGAATGCAGTCGTACTTAGTTTTTTTTTCTCTATCGATCTGTATATTCAAAGTTTTCAAATTCGCAAAAAAATGGTGAATACGCCCCTAAAATTTTAGCTTGATTTGCAAAGATTTTGAAATTTTATGGTCGTATCAGAAATGTTTGTTATTAATGACAAAAAAAATGGGTGTAAGCGACATTCGAAAAAACCATATGGCGTTTACGACCCTTGCCTGTTTTGTATCATGAAAATAAATGACTTTTACACCCACAAATATTTATGTTCTTATGAATTATAAAGACTCTTACGTCTACAAATATTTTCTATTTTTATAGTTAATGGACTTACACCCCCACAAGTTTTCCATAATTTATAGTATTACAGATAATATGATTCACTGTAATGCGCATATCTCGTTAAATTGTACATATTACTAAATTAAAATATACAAACATTGTCGTTAGTACGTCAAAGTAAAGCAAATGAAAGGAAATCGTGGAAACAAGCCAACAAATACCTCAAAATCTGGTAAATATTACTTAGAGAACTGGTGATTACTCCCTATTTTTTTGTCAAATTAGACATTTTAGGGGGTAAGCGCCGGATCATTTAAATTTCAGGAGTGAGAGGTTGGTGCTTACGCCCCTTAAGTAATATTTTTGAACTGAATAAATTGGTGAATACACCCCTATTTCAATCCTTTTTTAAACATAAGCAGGTTAATACGCCTAAGTAATTAAACTTTTAACCGTGTTTGTTGTTGAATACGCTTACTCTCATTGTACTCTCTTACTTTAAAATACTATTATTGTTTCAATTCTACACATGAATTAATTGAATAAGAAACATTTTGAAGATGCTTTAATGAATTTATTCCGATTATTGAGGTTTTTTTTAAAATATAAGTAGGTACAAATCAGAAAAAAATAACTGTTGGGGACTGGGCGGCGAAGTAAAAACACTTAATTTCAGTACACACAAACGTTTTTTTGCTCTCCTGTAAAGTCGTATTTTGGTGGTTACGACCTTTGAGCCCAGAGGTATCGATATTATGTGTATTATTTATTTGCGCCTACACATGCTCTCTGTTCATTTCAAAGGTTGACTGGTAGAGAATGCCGTATGGCATTAAGTTCGCCTTTTGTACATAAATTAGTTTTTTTGTGCAATAATGAATAAATAAATAATTGAAATTAGTTTTAGCATGCTGCCGTGACCAAAATTTTCTATTTCTACTACCTATGTATTTTAAGACAGAAGCTATAGGTACCTAGGTGTCTAGTAAGTCGTAAACGCCGAAACAAAACAAATCTCAAAAATAATTACCATTACAAAAAACCAGAAACAATATTTCTAAACATCTTCAGGGTCATCTTGCCCACGTGTGAACCGCGTTACAACAGAAGCCAACAATTCACAATTAACATTCAAAACATTATCCAGTTCGATATGGTCACGCAAGAGATTTGTTAAGAATTTTGCGGTTAAATGTTTTCTAAAGATTTTATGGTTTAGGTATTATCAAGACCAATGCCATCATTCCATCAAAGTTGTTCACAAATGTATGAATATGTTTTTTTAATGCTACAGTGATAATTTATTATACCTAAAGGTAGCTCTATAGCTACTCTATACAAAAAGCCCCAAATTAAGTATTTACCACCTTTTATACCTACCTGGTCTGCTATCCGTAAAACGTCCCCGCTTTCATCTTAGCAAGTATCCATTCTAAGTTCATTTTATACTAGCGATCCTAAAAAGTTAATTTTTCTAAAATAATATAAGTCTGGGGTAACTGGGATCTCAGTCTATAACATAACGTCAAGAGCCTTCACTTCTGAACTTTTGAAGCTTACCTTTGTCACTTATTGTTCGGGGTAAAAAAAAAAACACGCATCCAAAATAATCGTCATGCCTATTCTTATAAAATTAATTTATTTCTCAGGATGACGGCACAGTGGAGTACTACAACAACATCATAGTCCAGCCTCACCTGCGGCTCGTGACGGGGCAGGGCCGAGGGTACCACGTCCGCTGTCGGTACCGCAGACGCGACCTGACGCACTTCCACGTGTACAAACCACATGCAGACCGCCTCACCAGCAATGACTTGGGAGATGACGAGTAAGATAATCCGTAAATTTCTTTGCTGTAAAGTTGGTTACTTTGAACGAAGTGTTGGTTAGTTTGATCCAAGTTGGTTAGTTTGATCCAAGTGTTGGTTACTTTGATCCGAGTGTGGGTTAGTTTGATCCAAGTGTTAGTTAGTTTGATCTAAGTTGTTTATTTTGACCCAAGTGTTGGTTACTTTAATCTAAGCGTGGATTAGTTTGATCCAAGTTTGGGTTAGTTTGATCCAAGTGTCGGTTACTTTGATCCAAGTGTGGGTTAGTCTGACCCAAATTAGTCAGTTTGATCCAAGTGTGGGTTACTTTAATCCAAGTGTGGGTTACTTTAATCTAAGCGTGGATTAGTTTGATCTAAGTGTGGGTTACTTTGACCCAAGTGTTGGTTACGAAGATGGGAATATTAAATTGTTTTTTATTATTATTCCAGGGAGGAATTCGACGAAGACTCAGGGTTGCTGCCATCCGTCACGATGAAGATTTACAAAGGGGACCCTAAAGATAAACACGTAAGTATTTCAAAAATTACCTATAAATTGTTAAAATTTGGCAAAAAAGGCAGCCCTTAAATGTTTATTATTTTTATTCTCTTAGTACCTATTTGTTCCTATAGGGGCAACAGAAATACCCAATATCAACTTGCTAATTTGGTCTGGTGACAGACGGACGGACAACGGAGTCTCAGTGATAGGGTCCCTTTGGGTACGGAACCCTAAAAAGATAATGGTATTGCATGATTCCAGGTGGCGTCCAATGTGCGTATCGGCGACACCCTAACCCTGGTGGTGTCCCTGGAGAAGCAGCGGCAGTTCGGGCTCCTGGTGTCGGAGTGCTCAGTTCGGGACGGTCTGGGCTGGGCTGAGCAGAGTCTCATCGCTGATGATGGGTAAATTACCGATTCTTATCTCAATTTCTAATAAATACAATATATTAGTATATACATAGGTACATTATTGATACTACAGGACGCAAAATAATGAACATATAAATAGAACGATACCTGTAATTGAACTTGTATTTTTTTATGACAGTTGTCGTCATTGAGACGTCAGTTATCACGTTAACATTTTCGTGAAGTTTTCTAAATTATACACGCATTTTTTTATTTTTTCTTATATATGAACATTCTCCTGAACCAAACACAACAAAAAAAGAATCAGGGAAATCGATCCCTACGGCGTGATGCCGACATAAAAACCTAAAAGCCAATAATAAAAAGTTTAATTATTGTTATACTATTTAGAGGGTATTTAGATTTTTATGTCGGGGGTTTGTTAAATTTTATAGATAGATGTTATGTCATTAGGAACGTTTATTCCAGGTGTCCATTAAACGGTGAAATAATGGGCATGTTCCACTACTCGGGCGAGAAGCAGGAGGCGCGCGTGTCGTTCCCTGCGCACAAGTTCCCCTACACCGCCAGCGTGTACTACACCTGTGAAGTGAAGCTCTGCGATTTGAACCATCCCACGGATTGCGTATGTACCTTTTGACTAAAATTTATATTGATACAGCGAATTTCGTACCGCGTTTTTTGAGTGATGGTAGAAGAGTGAGTGAAGCTTTGCGACCTGAACCACTGATTGTGTATGTACCTTTTGACTAAAATTGACTAAGACTTCGGCGGTTTGAGATATTTTAATTAGGGAATTGGGGTTGATGGTAGAAGAATGAGTGAAGTTCTGTGACCTGAACCTTACTACTAATTGTGTATGTACCTTTTGACTAAAATTTACAAGGATATTAAGTGACAAAGAGAACTTTCGCGGTTTTTTGAGATTGTTTATGGAAAATTGGGGTTAATACAGCGAAAAACGGACGTTGCCCACCTACCCACGCTCGCACCTTGAAGGTTACTGTGCGAGCGTGAGGGTACTATTACTACGCGCGTGCGATAGAGACAAATAGAAAAAGGGCAACGTCCGTTTTTCGCTGTGCTTCGCGACCGTCCTTTAGATGAGTAAGTGAAGCTGTGCGACCGGAACCATCCCACGGATTGTGTACAAATTTCGTACCGCATTTTTTGAGATATTTTTATTAGAAAATTGGAGTTGATGGTAGAATGATGAAAAGTTAGGTTTGTGTGTATTGTTGTTGTATCATAAAAAATAATGGAAAAAAAAACAAAAAATGGGGTATGAAAAATAGATGTTTCTCGATCCTCAGATCTACTCGACTAACGTTAAAATTAAAGTATTGTCAGCTCAGTGATGCTATGAATATGGGAACAGTATAGTTTCCAAACCTCATAAAATAAAATAAAATACGCGAGTTAATTTATAGTTGTTTCATTCTAATTACTATTGTTTAATTTGATGGTATACATGAAGGATTGTTATATTTCCGTAGGAGCCTTGTTCTCACCGGCGGCGCGTGCGCAGACAGGACGAGGGCTCCCCGGCTACTGTCGAAGTGTTCTCCGGCCTGTACGTCAACGATCAAGACTCGCCTGACAACGACGAGGTCACAAGCGAAAAGGTATATTTTAAAACCACTCTCTTTTGTCTCGGTCAAGCTAGGTATATTTGTCTGAATATTACTTACTTGCATCAGACGCAAAAACGGGGTGTTATATCGATAGTGTTACAGCGGCCCCGCCGGCGGGGTCGAAGACGTCCACATACACCCGGCGCGCGTCGGACTTATCGCAGGGACCTTCTGTTCCCTTGCAACAAAATAGTCGTGTCAACACACCTCCTGACGGCCCGAGCCGAGGTGCGACCCCCACCTTGGGGGGCCCTCGGGTCGGTCAGGGCTAAAAACCCTAAACCAACCCAAAAGGCTTAAGAGTCTCCTTTCAGGAGTCTCGCCACCCGTCCGGTTTTGCAGTGAAGGCCCATTAGCTGGCCAACTGCGCTTCAGTATTCAGTTCGAAAACAAAAAAAAAAAAAAAAAAAAAAAAAAAAAAAAAAAAAAAAAATCTCTCTGTATATGTGGGTGTGTGTCTGTCTATGGCATCGTATTTCCCAATGGGGGGAACCGATTTTAATTCACTTTTTACCTATATTTTCAGAAAGAAGACGAAATCTGCATATCGCAGCGCAACTTTGCAATCGGCATTTGCATAGCAGGCGTGATCCTGATGGCGTGCGTTGTCGCCGCCATTGCGTTTATCCTGGCGCGCAGGCGCAGCCCCAAACCACACTCCAGAACCGGCAGCTCTCTATACAGCGGCCCCTATACTAACACTGGCTACTCACACACTAGTTAAACTTTTAGTCCAGCATAGGGGATTTAGTCGGCTAAAGGGCTATAGGGGATTTTACCCTTTAGCCAACTAATTACGTTCAGGTTTGATATACCAGTGTGTTAGTATTTTGGGGGATTACTAATTAACTTTAGACGGCTAAAAAGTCTGTATGCCTTCTTTGACTAAGAATCTAAATTTGAACTATTAGCCATCTAAAGGGTACCTACATGAAATATTATTACCTACCTAAAGAGAAAGAGAATTTCGTACATTCTAGGTTGGGTAAATATAACATAAGCGTTCTTTGTGTTTGAAAACAATAGGAAGTGGAAAATATTAATTAAGCATATTAAATTAATTTGGTTTCATAATCATCGAATGAACGAGATAAATTTATTAAAATTTAATGAAGACAAAATGGCGCGTGTTACTGGTCAAATGAATTGTCTGTAAAATTACTAAAGTGTAATAAAAAATGTTTTTCATCGAAAACACCAATTGAATGAAATTATATGTAAGTCAGTACAAAAATTAGAAACAACGAAAATTCCAGTGGAGATGACGTGTATTTTTTACACAATAATATTCAGTCATATTTTTAGGTTAAGTTAGTATTAATATTTTAAATTGTATCTACCATGAATTTATATATTTATACGAATGAATTTGTGATAATTCGATAATCATTCCGTCCTTTTTGCAATGTTAGTTTATTGTAAATTAATGTTCTTACAATAATTGTATTTTAAGAGAAAGGTTGCCTTGCATTACGTAAAAAACTATATTATAGTCGTGTGTTAACTGGCCGGTTTACTTTTAAATTACTGTGCTAAAATTTACAAAAGAAGACTACCTAGGTACTTTATAAAAAATCCGTTTCGTAAGAAGTTTTTAATGAGGGCCATCGCGTGTCAGAAATCCGCTAGATGCGCTAGTGTAGAATGAGGTCCAGCTGTTATGTACCACCAATCACAGGCCAGTTGCTTACCTCTCATTGGTGAAACATGACAGCTAGACCTCATTCTACACTAGCGCATCTAGCGGATTTCTGACACGCGGTGGCCCTCATTAGGTCACATAACAAAACTTTTTTTTAACTAGGCAGATGAGCAGAATTGTACAGGGCCAGTTATTCAGTTTCCTTTAGGTTATACTTACATTGGAAAATCAGCTTACTAGTTTCTATAAGGTTTTCAGAACGCTTGCCTCAATTTGAAAGAGAAATTTGAAACAACTACCTATCTCTGTCACTCATTAGAATCTATGAAGTGAATGAGAACATGATAGCTATATATCGTAAGCTGACAAACCTATTTGTGATTCAGTTTCTATAACATTTTTGGGTTTTTAGTACTTAAAGGTCTGTGGAAAATACAAAATACAGGAAGCGTGTAATAATCGCTTTTTTGTAACATTTTGCAAATTTAACAGACTTTTACTGTTCTTAAGTGGTGGCGGGAAAATATTTTTTCAGTTTTTTTTTTAATTTCGATATTTAACAGTTCCGTATTTATGCCAGTTGGAAATATTTTGTTACTTTAGACAATGTGGATGCCATATTCCCATAATTTTATCGTTTAAGATATTTCATTTAGTTGCCATTTTTAATATCGTACATAATCGGTGCTATGTTTATTTTGCTTTTATTTGCTTTTTCGCTTATCCTTTAGATATATGCAACGAATTATCGATATGCGTTTCATAATTACCTCATTGTCTTTTAGTTTTTTGAACTAACATTATAACTAGTTTTTTTTTTAATTACAATGGGGTTCTGGAACCATATCGAATGTGACTGTATGCAATACGTACTTTTTAACAAAATATACTGACGTAATAAATATTTGTTTTATTTATCAAACAGAAATTAAATCCTTAACGCGAGACATTGTGCTTCCAGTTACACCATGGGCGTCACTGATTAAGTCAAAATCGACTCAATCAGTGACGCACGTGAATGGTGTACCCAGCTATTAGTTAGTAATAGGTAACAAAAAAATAAGTATTATTTGATGAGTACGGACGGTGTAATACATTTAATTAATGTCCATCATAAGATAATATATATTAGCTAAACAGCTCGAAAAAACTAAATAATAGTA
Source organism: Polylopha cassiicola (assembly GCA_038024825.1). NCBI lineage: Eukaryota > Metazoa > Arthropoda > Insecta > Lepidoptera > Tortricidae > Polylopha > Polylopha cassiicola. The sequence goes on along the minus strand of CP149044.1, from coordinate 3,136,768 downwards.
CCTATACCAAGGATTCCTTAGAAAATAATTCAATAAAACCAAATTCATATTCATAACTGTGGTATATTTAACCAATTAAATCGGTATATTTATAATAAGTAATTGAAAAACAGAATGTATAAAAAATAGACACGAAAACATGACAAGCTTAAGCTAAAACAAGTTTTTATTTTATTGCAAAACCATTTTTGATGACTATTAAAGTGAGCAGACAATTTTATTATCAGCCAAAAGACAATGCCAAAGTGTACACTTGCACAATGACGCAATAGTGCGTCATGGCGCTACGAAACCATATCTATACAGTAAAAGATTGAACAGCCCCAAATAATTATCTACTGGATTAAACAACACAACATTAACATATAGTATGGAAACATTTAGTCCTAACATTAACTGCTGCCTATAAAATTCAATTTGTACAGATGTATAGTAGAATTCTATGGAAGAACTAAGTCCTATATATCTTAGTAAAAATAAAACAATCCCAAATAGAGAAATGGATTACAAAAGTATGGGGATTCGGGCTTTTCATCAAAACTGCAAAGTACCTACCTTGTAACGTATTTTTTGTGTATCGGATTAATGTAAATCTTTCGGATATAAAACTTTCAGTCTTACTCTACGCTAATTTCCTAACATAAGCGCCACAAACAATCACAGATTTTTTACACTTAACACCATTTAAATACTTTAAATTTAAATCTATAATCAAATTGCCTTAGTAGTACGCTGAATGACGCAAATGTGTTGTGAAACAGGTTTCAATTAACCAATCACAAACAAAACGAATGATTCCTACCTTTATATTGGAAAACTGCCAATTTTTTTTTTTTTCATAAAGAGTCTGGGATGTCTGGGTTTCCTTATTTTACTATTAGAGGAATTAAATCCAAAATAACCGTTCAATAGCTGAAATAGCTGCTTACAATGATGACGTATAAAATAAAAATCAGTAAAAATATACAAATTCAAGGATAGTTAAGTATATCTTATATTAGTATGTACTGATACAAATGCTGATGTCTTTAAGTTTGTCTTAAAATTAATATGTGATTACTATTTTCAACTCAAAGATGAACATTAGTATTAAAAAAACTATTTTAGGCCAAATAATATTGCACATTAAGCGAAAATTCAAGAAATCCTTATTTTTTTATATAATTTTTTGGTATTCTTTACTGGAAGTAAAATTTGAGCAAAAACGAAAGTTTGCGTTATTCATAAACTTACTTTAAAAATTGATCCAACTCTCGCCATTTTCAACTCAGTACGGCTGTCAAACTCCCTAGATGCGCTAGAGTAGTGTAGAATCAAAACCAGCTGTCATATTCTTATTTATTATTACAGCCAATATCTCGCCTCTCATTGGGATTCAAAACCACAAATTTCAAAGCTAGAAGTAAGCTTCAAACTCATGACGCATACCGTGCGTCATACGCGTTACGAAGTTTTATATATCTTCAGTATGGCAAGGAATCGTCCATTTGTACCGTCATTAGGGCGTCTTCCGGGTGTATTTCAAGTAAGGCTTCAGTTCCGTCGTTGAAGGGAAACGATACGCTGCCGTCTATTACTAGTCCTGTAACAAAATAAATTGGTTAAGACCAAGGATGAAGGACGAATATATACGATAAGTTCCAATACGTTTCAAAAATCTATTTTTATTTTTATTGTTAATTTTAGTCTCTAAATGTTACTGATATTGCACATTATCTGTTATAATGCATGGCTCCGTTTCCGAGCATGACTTGGTTTTAGAACATGGCTCTGATATAAATCATGGCCAGGTTTTCGAAAATGGTTCGGTTTTAAAAACTAGCTTAGTCATCAAGCATAGCTCGATTAAAAAGCATGACTCGGTTCTCATAACAACATGGCTTGGTTTTCGAGCATAGTTCGGTTTTTAAAAATGCTTATGTTCCAACATGGCTCGGTTCGGTTCTATCGGTTACTAAGCATGGCTTGGTTTTCTAACATAGCTCTAAATTCAAGCCACGTTTGTAAACCAAGCCATGTACAAGCGTGGCCCGGTTCCCATAGCCCGGTGCGTACCTGCGTCGACGCAGTGCGACTTGACGCGCACGGCGCGCGCGCGGTCCCGCACGCGCAGCCCGCGCGGCGCCGGCCACTCCTCGAACGTGATGTACTCGCGCACCGAGTACGCCAGCGTGCCCGAATCTGGAACGAACGACGCCAAATCAAAATTATAAATATAATCAGCTGAGTGTTGCAAAACATTACACACAGATGGCGCTGAAGCGATAAATTTGCTTGTAAATTAGAAAGTACAAAGACCGAATATGGTATTATAACTTTTTGATGAATTATTTAATTTTTATTACTGACCTGCTGCAAACATTAGTTTCTGGTTATATTTCTCCGCTATCTCCCTCGCTTTCTCTAGCGTGGTGTCCACCTGGACGCCCTCCTCGGATAATATGTTCATCAGCTCCTGGACCGAGTGCGTTCGCAGACAGTTTATACTGAAAGTAAACAAAAAGGAATATAATATAATCAATTATATTTAGAATGTGTTAATAAAAAGAGTCATACTTTAAAAAAATAAAAGAATATAATTATGTCTTTGTTGCTTGAAAGAAAACATTATGATTGCTAGGTTTACCTTATAAAACTACCTTGCCATTATATAAAGCTACCTCGCCACTGTATAAAACTACCTCGCCACTATATAAAACTACCTTGCCACTATATAAAACTACCTTGCCACAATGTAAATAACCTCGCCACTATATAAAACTACCACGCTACTATATAAAACTAGCTCGCCACTATATAAAACTACCTCGCCATTATATAAAACTATCTTGCCACTACAGAAACTACCTCGCCACTATATAAAACTACCTCGCCTCTATATAAAACTATCTCGCCACTATATAAAACTACCTTGCCACTATATAAAACTACCTCGCCACTATATAAAACTACCTTGCCACTACAACATACTACCTCGCCACTATACAAAACTACCTTGCCACTATATAAAACTACCTCGCCACTATATAATATTACCTAAAATGCCAGGAAGTGCTCCCGGTGCCGGTGGTGACGCACAACCCGGAGCTCTTGGTGTGCGTCCACGCGCCCTGGTCTATTTGCAGCCGCAACAGAGACACTCGCGACGTCACGCTCTCTCCTATGAACACCTGGCGAGACGGAGATATAATGAAACAGAAAATAATGCAGTATAATGGTAATTTCATTTATAAAACAATATTATAAATGCGAAAGTTTGTATGAATGTTTGGATGGATGGATGTATGTTTCTCTTTCACGCAAAAAGTACTGAATGGATTTTGATGAAACTTTACAATAATATAACGATATTGTGTAAATTTTTTGTCGTGTGTAGACGAAGTCGCGGGCAACAGCTAATTTTGTATAAATCGTGTGTGGTGAGTATTGCAAAGCACTACACACAGATGGCGCTGAAGCGACATTTTGTTTATAAATTTCGTCGACTCAATCAGTAACGCCTATAGTGTAGTTGGAAGCACGATGCCTCGCATTAAGACATAGGTGTGGGTTTAAGTGCCATTGGGTTCTTGATTTTTTTTATCATAAATATTTTTTTTTTTATTTTATACTAGCTTCTGCCCGCGACTTCGTCCGCGTGGGACTCCTCCTTTTTTGCAGTCGGTTAAAGAGTAGCCTATGTTCTTTCTCAGGCTCCAGACTTTCTTTGTACCATATTTCATTTAAATCGGTCCAGTAGTTTTAGCGTGAAAGCGGAATAGACATACAGACAGACACAGTTACTTTCGCATTTATAATATTAGTAGGGATGACCATCATATTTTATGATTATGTACCTCGTTTAGTGCTAAAAACGGCAGTACTTTAGTGTGAAGCACCGAGTTCCTCTGCTCCGTCGTGAATTGTTCCCTGTTCATTTGTTCCGGACTGTCGTGCGGGTTCGACACCGCCGGATACCTGAAACAAAAAAAATGTTTTGTTTTATTAAAAAATAGGTGTTGATGGTAGAAAGGAGGAAATTAAAAAATTAGAAACACATACAACCCGTATGTGTTTTTCAATGATTTATAAATTCAATTGACTTAGTGGTCAGAGCCTCTTGGTCTAGTGGTCAGAGCCCCTGACTACGAAACCGGAGGTTGCGGGTTCGAATCCTGCTAGGGGCAGATGTCAGTGTGATGAACACTGGCATCTGTACCTGAGTCTTGGATATCTTATATGTATTTATGTATGTTTATCCGTTGTCTAGTACCCATAGTACAAGCTATGCTTAGTTTGGGGCTAGATCAATTGGTGTGAATTGTCCAAAGATATTATTATTATTATATTATTATTATTATTATTATTATTACTATGTATGTACTTACCTATATGTATTTTTTTAGTTTTACTCTGTTCTCCATTTTATTAATGAACACTAATATTTTTTTTTTCCCGAGTCCACCTCATTATGATGAATTGTCGAGATGATATTCTGTCAAGTCGATATCGTTTCATTCTCACATAATAATATGTCGGTAACGTTGTCCACTTGATTTGTACTTATCGACAACTCATCATAGGCTTGCTGACCAGTCTTTGCTTATCCAGGGACTAGTGACCAGGGACTAGGGGCTAGGGACTAGATACTTTGGACTTGGTACTTGGGAGTGGAGACTGGGGACCGGGGACCGGGGACTGGGGACTGGGGACTGGGCACTGGGGACTGGGGACTGGGCACTGGGGACTGGGGACTGGGCACTGGGGACTGGGCACTGGGGACTGGGCACTGGGGACTGGGGACTGGGGACTGGGGACTGGGGACTGGGGACTGGGGACTGGGGACTGGGGACTGGGGACTGGGCACTGGGGACTGGGGACTGGGGACTGGGGACTGGGGACTGGGGACTGGGAACTGGGGACTGGGGACTGGGGACTGGGGACTGGGGACTGGGCACTGGGGACTGGGGACTGGGCACTGGGGACTGGGGACTGGGCACTGGGGACTGGGCACTGGGGACTGGGCACTGGGGACTGGGGACTGGGGACTGGGGACTGGGGACTGGGGACTGGGCACTGGGGACTGGGCACTGGGGACTGGGGACTGGGGACTGGGGACTGGGGACTGGGGACTGGGGACTGGGGACTGGGGACTGGGGACTGGGCACTGGGGACTGGGGACTGGGGACTGGGGACTGGGGACTGGGGACTGGGGACTGGGAACTGGGGACTGGGGACTGGGGACTGGGGACTGGGGACTGGGAACTGGGGACTGGGGACTGGGGACTGGGGACTGCATTTACCTGCTGTAGTGCAGCGTGTGCAGGTCCACGGGGGTGATGGAGTCCAGCATCTTGGGCTCGCTGGTGACGGTGGTGCGTATCCGGGACCGCCGCATCCAGCGGAAACGACCCTGGGAATAAAATATATAGTACTAGCTTCAGCCCGTGACTTCGTCCACGTGGAACTCCTCCTTTTTTGCAGCCGGTTAAAAAGTAGCCTATGTCTTTTCTCAGGCTCCAGACTTTCTTTATACCAAATTTCATTTAAATCGGTCCAGTAGTTTTAGCGTGAAAGCGTAACAGACAGACAGACAGACAGACAGAGTTACTTTCGCATTTATAATATTAGTATGGATATTAGTAATGCGGCACTATCAAAAACCAGAGAACTTTGGATTATAGGAATCTTTAGGTCAATGGACTGTATAAAAAAAAACATTTAATATAGTGATACAAAATTTTCGTATCGCAGTGTTCGTTGCCAAACTTCCCCGAAGCGACTGGACCGATTTTTATGAAATTTTGTTTGCATATTGGTTAGAGGTCTGAGAATTGGTCAACATTTATTTTTTATACCCTTAGATGTTTATGTAATCAATCAATTGGACAGTTGTCAAATCTATTGATCTATATAACTGTTTGCTCCCGAATAGGGGTCCTGCGTGTAATACCTGTACTGACCTCTTGCAGCGCCTGCAGCGCTCCCTTCACGTCGTTGGAGCACCACGTGGGCAGACACAGGCGCCCTACGGACTTGTGCGGCGCGCTGTTCAGACCTATCACCGGTTTACTGGACAAACAACACGTTATATAAGTATGATAGAAAGAAAAAAAGAAAAGAAAGAAAAAATATTTTATTTAGCGATAAATAACAGCAACAAGAAAATATAAAAAATAATCAACAATAGAAAAGAAACTCAATCTATTTTTTTTTTCTTTATTCATCAAGTACCTAATTATGTAGATTACCAAAAAATATTGAACACGTATAAATTTATTATTTTCTAAGTCACACAATAAATTACAATCATTATTAGCACTTCAAAAGTTCATAAGTGGGGGCTCGTGATTAAAATTGTAATTTCCTCAAAATCTGTTCAGTAATTTTTGCGTGAAAGAGTAACAAACGTACTTACAAACTTTCGCATTTATAATATTACTAGCTGTCCGCCCCGACTTCGCACGGATGCCTTTTTTTTATATCCTATGTCACTTGGGAATAGTGTAGCTTCCCAACAGTGAAAGAATTTTTCAAATCAGTCCAGTCATTATGGAGCCTATTCATTCCAAACAAACAAACCTTTCCTCTTTATTATATTACTAGCTTCTGCCCGCGACTGCGTTCGCGTGGAACTCCTCCTTTTTTGGAATCGGTTAAAAAGTAGCCTATGTTCTTTCTCAGGCTCCAGACTTTCTTTGTACCAAATTTCATTTAAATCGGTCCAGTAGTTTTAGCGTGAAAGCGTAACAGACATACAGACAGAGTTACTTTCGCATTTATAATATTAGTAAGGATGTCACTTGGGAATAGTGTAGCTTCCCAACAGTGAATGAAATTTTCCAAATCGGCCAGTCGTTTTTGAGCCTATTCAATCAAAACAAACCTTTCCTCTTTATTATATTACTAGCGGTCCCGGCAGACGTCATCCTGCCCGTTCGAAATTCAAATTAAGTAACTTTAGTTAGACAACGTTTGTATGGGAAAAGAAAAGGGCTGTTTTTAGGGTTTTACCGGCAATCATTCGATTTTTTTCTCTCCATCACCAAACCATCCTTGGACTTCAACGAACATTTAAAAAAAAAAATTGGCCAAATTGGTCCAGGCGTTGTCGAGTTATGCGCTTACCAACACATTTTGCGATTCATTTTTATATATAAGATAAGTATAGATTATTGTGATTACTACTTACTCAGCGTCTCTGACTCTAGAAGCAGCTAGGAGAAATGTCCCGTCACCACCACACGGGACCACCGCGTCGCACCAATTTATTAGCTCTTCATTATATGTTAACCTGAATAAAATATAAATAAATTAGGCATTAATAAGAGTTTTGATAAATGCACATTTGTATATTACGTTTTGAACTTTGTAGTATAATGGTAACAAAGAAAAAAGTGTACATTTTGAATGAACTAGTCCATAAAAAACGTAAAAACTCAAAGAAATACAATATTTATTTATTTATACTTTACTGCAAACAAAACTTAGCTAAGATAAGTGTGCAAAAGGCGAACTTAATGTTATGAGGCACTCTCTAACAACTAACCTTCGATTCTTCGACATTATAAAAAACATAGATACAACAAATCTTCTTATGTATAATTCTACTTAACCGAAATATTCTATTTTTTGCGTTGGGTAGCGCCTTGGATTATTTCGATTCACGAATCAGCCCGCAAGATGGCGATGCTGTCAGTATTTTCAAAAAAACGAGACAACTAGTAGGTACATCTATAAAATACGAATAAGACATCCTAGATTCAGGTACAAATGCCCCTAGCAAGATTCGAACCCGTTACTCACATTGTACCATTTAAATATACCAAATGCTCACCTACTCGCCATCTCGACCTTCCTGCCCATATCCTTCAACGTTCTGGCCACGCCCTCCTCGAAGGCTTTCTGTTCTCTATGGTTTTGCAACATGGCGTCGAAGTCCGAGCCGCGGCTGCGCAGGATTCGCTCCAACTCCGCGTCCGGTAGGTTGTCTAAACTGTGCCTGAATATCATTATTACTTTAAATAATCCTGAGGGGTCATTCATAAATTACGTCACGCTATTATGGGGAGAGAGGTTAATAACGTGACAGCTCGTAAAAAGCGTGACAAAGGGGAGGAAGGAATTGAATCCCGACTGCAAATATAGGAACTGTACAATTTTCGGAACGTAAGCAAATAAAATAAAATTCGTGAATAGAATCCGTTATAGTTTCATTAAAAATTAGTTAACTAGTTCTGATTGATTATTTATGAAATTATTTAACTTCTCATTAAAACTTAAACGGTGTTTTAATACATAAAGGTGACAACGCTTAAATCTTTAAAACTACGCAACGGATTTTGATGCGTTTTTTTTTTAATAGATAGAGTGAATCAAGTGGAAGGTTTATAGCACCCGTGTGAAGCCGGGGCGGGTCGCTAGTTTTAACGTAAAACTAATAAGTAGTATGAAATCTCCATTCAAAATTAAATGTGCGACGAGAAATTATCCCTCCCAATGTATGTACACTCTCTTCATTTGTTTATTGTGTATATTTACCGAGGCCCTGCCGCACAAACACCCGCGTGTTTATTTTATCCACGCTATCGAAAGAGGTAACTGCAACCGGTTATAATTGGTACCACTCGATCGACTGATAGCAAAGAAAATACTTCAGTTTAATGTCCAGCTACAAACGAGCAATGAGAAAAAATATGACTCTAAAATTAATTTTTTTTTTTTGGTTGGTGAACTTTCATCGGTCACTCGATTCCGTTATGATCGATCAGGGAAGACCTTCGACATTCATTATATTTACGTCTTAGGCGACCAGAAGGCAATCGCTAAAAGCAACCGAACTAAACGAATTTAAAATTGGAATGAAACAACTATTAACGGATTTAACTCGCGTATTTTTATTTTATTTTATTTGCTGACGTTTCGGATTCTTTACAGTTTCCATAATCGTAGCACGACTGAGCTGACAATAGTCTAACGCTAAAGTGATTTATACCTTATATTTAAATTACAAATTTTATAAAGAACTTAAAATTGTATAGATTTGACATATACGAACGAAAACCGACCACGTGACGCTTCGTTTACGTACGTCAATTCTACACGATTTTTCATTTGTTTCGTTTTCTATTATAGATTGGCAATTGTCTAGGACCTTGGACCTTAAGCTGGGGGTAATTACCCCCACGGGGGTAAAACTTGTATTACACGGGGGTAACAATAAGCTGGTAGTTGCATCTAACGCCGAATTTCAAAGTGACTGAGCACAGCTCAGCGTCGACTAAGTTTATCATTGGGAGGTGGGGTAAAATCAGTGATCCTAGTTAGGTCATAAGGGTGACGGACCTAAGAAGGTTAAGAACCTCTGGTCTAGGGTAAAGGTCTGTTCACTACAGTGTCCCATAATGACGGTGAGGGTAGACGATGGTTTTTAGTGGGTAGTCTGGGTATCATCTCAGGAGTCCCACATAATCACCCGACGCACCCCCGGGCTAGGTATGGTAGGTAAAAAAAGGGGGAAGGTCTGTCAACTCACTTCTCATACTCGTATCTAGTGACCTTGGAGACGATGAGGCACTTGTCCAGGGCCAGCCGCGGCTTCTCCTCGGGGCTGGTGCTCCGGCGGCGCCGCGGCGCGGGCGGAAGCACCGACGAGAACTGCTTGTCTTTACGGAGTCCTGGAACAATGAGAATTGTTTAAAACCCTAACGCAATAAGAGGGGTGTGTGCGTGTCTGTATGTGTGTGTGTGTGTGTGTGTGTGTGTTTCTGTGGCATCGTAGCTTCCGAACCGATATTGATTCTGTTTTATTTTGTTTAAAAAGTGAATAAGTCGGAAGCGCTCTTGGCGATGTTTGAAAAAATCGGTTTAGTAGGTAAAAAATCGGTTTAGGTTAGTATTATAGCAGATCAGGCCGGGTCAAAAATCAATACTTCATCTCCGGGATCCTTAAACAGGAAGATTTTAAACCCGTCAAAATTTTAATGATTCTTCGGCGAAAAATATTAATAAGCATCATAATGGGTTTTTAGTAGATATTAGTATTTTGACCATTTCCTAAACGGTGAATTAAATTTTATGGTATTTATTTACTTATCTAGGATACAAAGTAACTAGGATACAAATCCTACTAATATTATAAATGCGAAAGTAACTCTGTCTGTCTGTCTGTCTGTCTGTTACGCTTTCACGCTAAAACTACTGGACCGATTTAAATGAAATTTGGTACAAAGAAAGTCTGGACCCTGAGAAAGGACATAGGCTACTTTTTAACCGACTGCAAAAAAGGAGGAGTTCCACGCGGACGAAGTCGCGGGCAGTAGCTAGTAATCTATAATTTTAGTCGTACATCCAATCAAGATCGGTTTTCGTTATACCTACATTTTATCGAGTTCTACAGTCAACATTATATTGCAAAAATGATTTAAAAAATAATCAATTTTTAATTATTATAATAACGAACGAGACGTCAACTTAACGGAATAATTATTATTAATGACATCTAAATATAGATAAATTGATAACGCGCTGACCCAAAGATTACTGTGCCATTTCCGACGTAACTGACAAAGGGCGGTAGATTGGATATCGGAATAATTCTCCGATGGAATTTTTTGATAAACTTCACTCGACGTGAACTTTTTGTAAACAATGTCAATGTATCAATGTTTGGAATTTGTAATATTGATACATATATGGGTACAAGACAAAATAGTAAGAAATAGTAAGAAATTTACGGTATTAGGCGTAGGAAAGAAATCCGAATGAAACGAAAAATTCAGTGACTGAAGACATTTTTTTATAAAAAAACAGAAACAATTAACACTTATTTATACCTAAGAAATTAAGTATTAATTGATTCTTCTCTTTCTCTTAGTTCTTACACAGTTTTAAACTACCATCAACTCAATCTGTCATTAAAAAGGGAATTGTAAAGTCAGAATGTAAACACAAAATACGTGTATTCATATTATTACTACTATTTAATAATGACCTTAACTCGCATCTCTCCATATTAATGTTTACTTTGAGAAAACTTTACAGTTTCCATATTCGTAGCCAACTGAGCTGACGATAGTCTAACACTAGTGTAAAAATGAATACACGCATGTTAAATCCGTTATCGTTATTTTATTCCAATAATGTTATCGCGTTATATAATAAACGCAAAACATCAGAAATTATTACACGCGTTAAATCAATTACCTTTCATTAGGTATATTACTTAAATAGTATTGAAAATTTTTGATAAATAATTAACAGAGTACTTCATTATTAAGGCCAAGGCTTCTAATTCCGGCATATTTTTGAGCTAGAATCAACTTTGGTTAAAAATTTGAGACGTTTATTTTTAACTATTTACCCATTATGGGCATGTATTAGACTAACAATTTACTTGGCTATCAAGTAAAAGTATGATATTCCATGTATTAATAACTACAGTAATAAATAACTGAGTACATACTACAAAAAAAAACATCTGGATATGCCCTCAAGTGCCCGCATAACGATATTATTTGATATTATTTATTTTTGATATTATTATTTCACGATATTAACATATTATCTTATATGTTGACAAAGATTGACTAGTTAGATTAAAAAAAATCAGATCAGATCCTACAAAATCATTGATAGTTTCATGAACTGCGGTCATGTGCCTGTGCTTAAATAGACCGAAAAACATTTTAGTAGGGCAACAAAATCACTGCAGACCAGTATAACGACGAAAACCCCAAGTAAAGAAACTATCACACCTAAGTGTTCCGAGCAACAATACTTTTTTAATAACCAATGTAAAAAAACAACTTTTATTACGTATCACAGTAATATGGCAATCTTGTTATTGTACGATTATTTGCAGTATTTATATTAATAGCATGTCACGTGATCCCGGTATCATTGTTTGTGAGGTTTTACCTTCCAGGCACGCTAAATGGACAATATTGCATATCTAAATGAGCATTCAAGGTGATACCCCACGAACTAATGCGATTATTACATACTAGCGTCCCGCCCCGGCTTCGCACGGATACTTTTTTTTATAGCCTTGATGCCACTCGGTAAAAGTGTCCCGACAGTGAAAGATTTTTTCAAATCGTTCCAGTTGTTTTGGAGCCTTTTCAATCCAAACAAACAAACCTTTCCTCTTTATTATATGAGTATAGATTGTAATAAAACAACTAACCAAGGGCGTAGCGAGGTACGGGCAAGGGGCTTTATGTTCCCTGGAGATTTTGATTCCCTTGCGAGTGTCGAAAATTACCTTAGATATATTCTTAGTTTGTAACAGACCTTAACAAAATCCTAGCTACCCTTGCAACTAACAGACCTGAAGTTATAGTTTTGAAAGGAATTTAACAGTTCCCATACTCTTAACAAATTGAATTGTATTGAATTGTATTAATCTTGAATTGTACTCAAATATTTGTTTAATTTTTTTATAAATTATTACCAAATAATAATTTATGATGCCTTCACGGTTATAACACATTAGAATGAAAGAACTATAACGGATTTAACTCGTACATTTTATGGGAACTGTAAAGTTTTCGAGACGTCAGCAGATAAAATAAAATAGGCGAGTTAGATCAGTTGTAGTTGTTTCGTTACAATATTACCTAGTATTTCTTATTATTGGAGACAAAACTTATTGAATTGTAATATAGATAAGTACCTATCAGATAAATATCTGTGTTTAAAATTTGGTGAAATAATAAATTTGGTGTATAAATCACTTTAGCCTATGACCTTTCTCAGGCTCCAGACTTTCTTTGTACCAAATTTCATTTAAATCGGTCCAGTAGTTTTAGCGTGAAAGCGTAACAGACAGACAGACAGAGTTACTTTCGCATTTATAATATTAGTAGGGAAGTAGGGATAAGTACCTATCAGATAAATATCTGTGTTTAAAATTTGTTGAAACATTAATTTTTATATACCTACTTGAGTACCTATATATATATATATGAATAGGTATAATGGTTACAAACAAGGAAACACTACCAATTGATATAAACATATTTAATATCAGCAAGTCATGAACTAGAACTTATGTCTAATTATAGTTTAGTATAAAATTAAGCATCAATAAATTATTAAATTTATTATCGCAATAACAACTGCCGTGATTATAGACTGAGGAATGATTTCACAACAATTAGATTAGCGCAATCTTAATAAAATAATGACGAAAGTGAACAAATAATCAATGTTTGCACTTGTAATTTCTCAGTGCATATTTAGTTAAGTGTATGTTATAATAGCAGTTCGCCCGTAAAGGTGGAGTTGGCTGTTAAATTTATTTATATTTTTGAACAAATTTTCTTCTCTTTAATTTGATACCTCACTCAACAATTATTGTAATGTTTCATCAAAATCCATTAACTTCCATTAAGTTGGTTTTGTGTGCAAGAGCAACAAACATACAATACATTTCTTATAAACATTCTCATTTATATAATACTAGCTTCTGCCCGCGACTTCGTCTGCGTGGAGCACCTCCTTTTTTGCAGTCGGTTAAAAAGTAGCCTATGTCCTTTCTTAGGCTCCAGACTATCTTTGTACAAAATTTCATTTAAATCGGTTCAGTAGTTTTGGCGTGAAAACGTAACAGACAGACAGACAGACTTACTTTCGCATTTATAATATTAGTAGGGATTAATAGGATTGAAAAAAAATGGAAAAACATGAAGTTGATATTGGAATGAAACAACTATTAATGGATTTAACTCGCGTATTTTTATTTTATTTTATTTGCTGACGTTTCGGATTCTTTACAGTTTCCATAATCATGCTAATTCCAATGTGTAATAACCACGAAGGCATCAGAAATTATTAAGAAGTTGATACTTTTAATTTAACCACAGAAGGACTGCTAGAATTTTTAAAATGTATTTTTGCAATCACAGTTTTTATCTTTATGTATGTACTAGCGGCCCGTCCCGGCTTCGCACGGGGGGACTTAAGATTTTTTTAAGACCTCAGAAACGATACTTTTCCCCCGTTTTTGAAACATTTTCGGTTACTGCTCCGCAACTATAAGACCTAGCGTGATATTATATAGCCTATGTTACTCGGGAATAATGTAGCTTTCCAAAGGTGAAAGAATTTTTGAAATCGGTCCAGTAGTTTCGGAGCCTATTCATTACAAACATACAAAAATACAAAAATACAAAAATACAAAAATACAAATCTTTCCTCTTTATAATATTAGTATAGATGTATGGTTATCTCACAAGATTGAGTGTATCTTCAGCTGTTAATGCAATCTTCAAGTTATTTACCCTGTCTATGAGTTTATAATGCATCAAGAGCATAACATCAAAACAATCATAATATTATGATAAGAAAATGTTTGTTTTAGCTTCAAGTGAATTGTAAATAAGCAGTTATTTCCTGATTTGAATATATTTCCTGAATAATAATGATAACACAAATTGATATAAGTACACTAATGACTTAAATGTGTTTAACTAATTATAATTTATGATGCTTTCACAGTACTACTGGATTAAAACAACTATAATAGAATTATTTCTGATGCCTTCGCGGTTATTACACATTGGAATTAAACAACTATTAACGGATTTAACTCACATATTTTTACTTTAGTGTTAGACTACTGTCAGCTCAGACGTGCTACGATTATGGAAACTGTAAAGAGTCTGAAATATTAGCAAATAAAATATAAGAGTTAAATCCTTTTGAAGTTGTTTCATTCCAATGTATGTTATATATCTGTTATGAAAAACAGACCCGTGTGTGTGTTTTGTATGATATATATTAAAATATGCATAAATATATTTTTTATTGTCATTTGAAATTGAGTAAAATGCTAATAATTGGGTTGGTTTTGATTAGATTTTAAATATGAAGTGCCAAGGTCAGACGGAAAGGAATATTCTAGATTAGAAGTACATTAGCATGATAATTTAAATTTATAACAACATTAGAGATAAGATAAGCAATTTTTACACATGCAGAAAACCTATAAAATAAAAATTATTATCATGAACATGAATGTCTGAAATTAAGAGTAACCATAAATAATAATTTAACAATTGTTTACCCGTAGGTATTTCAAACAATTACCTACATTTAAGTACTAACTAAAGCATATAATGCAAAAATTACCACACAATATTTGAGTACTAGGCGGTAGATTAAACATAAAAAATGGTATTTATATGTAGGTAGCATTTTGAATTGTATAGCCCATTAATTAATGTAAAAGAATAATTCTAAATGATTAGTTATTTTGGAACAATAATACTACTATTTTCTCTTGATAATAATTTAAAAAATGGCGGCAAAATAGCAACTTTTAATGGTGAACTTAAAGGTCAATAAAAGATAATTCATTCTCAAGTACCAATGACTTTTATATATCTGTTAATTAAGTTCTAAAAATATAACTGCAAATACTTACGTCTCAATCCCTTACTTATCGATACACTGAAGTTATTAAGCACTGACATTTTAAAAACAACTTTAAACTAAAATTTGCACGCAAAATCAGAACTAAGCTTATACTATAACGAAATATAATTTCACTGATTACATGTACCGTAGATATATTAACACTGCCAATTCGACCTTAAACTTACTTAAATTGCAATAATTTAGATAAAAAAAATGATTAACTTTTATCCAATTTGTTTTCTATTCTGACAAAAATACTAATTCATGACGTCGTATAAAAAACCAATAATTATCATGCACGGAGGCGTGGCGCACCGGTTAATTCGTTCTAGGCTAAGCGATAACTCGCTTTTCTGAAGATAAAAATTATTGCAATAACCAGAACCGTCGGTAAGAAGAGAAAAAACGTCAAATTGATTAATTAATATGATTTATGCGATTGACTTTGACGTTTGACTTCGACTATGACAGATTAGAGTCGGATTTCAATTATTCATAAATATTTTTTTACATCAGTCAAAAGAATTAAAGTTATAAACAAACTTTAAGATTTCTTTTTTTGTCTAGGAGAGTATATATTTATAACACAAATACTTATGCTGCTAATATGTAGCAACTTTGTCTATATATCACGACATAAACTTTAAGTATATTTATCGACCCAATTAAAAGTTTCCAACGACGTACAGTTTCCGATTAAAATACGCTACAGAAACGTCAGCTGCGTTTTATTTCTGCTAAGGCATTTCTTTAAAATAATTGCTTAAAATTCATTACTTACTAAGAAAAATTAAATAATTTTGTTTATTTTTTGAAAACCCAATCCTGGATTTAACTTTTTGAATCAAAGAATAGCAACTAAAAAAATATAAAAATAATTGTCAGCACTCATACACGTTGTAATTACAAGAAAATATTGTTTCGGTAGTAATCTAACCAGTTTCTTGGTCAATTCAAAGCTAGGAAATGTACATAATTAGTAATTACCTACACGTACACTTTCTTTGACAATTAATTTTATAACAAAATATACTTACTTACAGGCGTAAAAAGGAAAATAAAACATGTATGAACTGGGTACTTGTATATTAGTTTTATTATAAATAGCTAATCAACGATACAAGCATCAAATAACAAATTTAACAACACTATTCATTCGACTTCATTATTTACAACAAAGTTAAGATTCATTCCTAAAAGACCTTTTTACTAAGACTCGAGAAATGTTACTGCCATTATTACGAACGAATTAAATTGTAAAATGCCATAAAAACATTTTTTGTTGTACAATATAAGTTTTTAAAAATAAAATTTCCTTTTTTTTTTCTTCTAAATTCAATATTATTTTATTTTAATTTGGCAGTGTTAGGGATTGATCAAAGTCAAATGCTAATAAATACAGGGAATGTCTAGGGAATAAACAATTCACATTAAAACATTAAAATAAATTATTTTTAGTAGTTAACACCGGCTACTCGTGAACATGAGAAGTAAGAACTAACATGTGGAACTAAAATGTGTAACTATATATTCTATAGAAATGGAAGATATCTTGCTAATTTTTAGAAGTTATGAGTCAAACACTACTCAAGCCATTTAAGACTTTATTCCGTTACCACAGAATTAAAATTACAACTACGGTACAAATAAATATTTCAAAGGTGATCCAAAAACATACTTTGTTCATGTATGTTTTAAATGCTGTATTTTTGAACCACCAAAATTATCGCAATTGACTAGAAAAAGCATTTTTTGAGTATAGTGTGAAATCGTAGAAAATATTTCAAATTCATATTTAAGTATATCTATTTGTATTACTTTCGATTGTAAAATTCAAATAACTTTATTGTAAAGATATTGAAGATTTCAGATTATGTAATTTAAAATTATGAGACATTTACTCAACCTCATTAGAAAAAAATACAAATTATGTATTCAAAATATTTTCTGTGACAAGTTTAATACAATATTAGTATGTTAGTAGGTTTATTGCAATTTTTAATAGTAATTAGGGGATAGAAAACATTCTATGTTCGCGTAAATGACAAATAAAATAAAAAACTCGTACCAAATATGTCGTGTACCTTATAATACTAAACTTGTATCATAGTAAGTAGTATTATTAGTTTATTTGCATTATTATTTCATTATTTCATATTAAGTATATACGCCATGGCTGTATAGCTGTGGTCTTTTTAAGTATTACAGAAAATTTTACATTATCTGTGGAACAATGGCGGCTAACCTGTCATATGGGCTTATCATTGCTGATACACATTTTTTAGTAAGTAAAAAAAATCTTTCATATTATTTATTGGAATGAAACAATCATAACAGATTTAGCTGGCGTATTTTATTTTATTTGCTAACTTTTCGAAAATTCTACAGTTCCCATATTCGCAGCCGACTGAGTTGACGATAGAACACTAAGATAGGCTACGAATATGGGGATACGTTATATAGTTTTCGATACGTTAGCAAATAAAATAAAATACGCGAGTTAAATCTGTTATGATTGTTTCATTCCAATGTGTAATAACCGCGAAGGCATCAGAAATAATTATAATGCATATTATTAAGGTAACGACATACCAGACACAAATATTAATCTTAAGTAACGGAGCCAAAATCTAGTTTCAAATTTACTATTAAAAAATATTTTTAAAATAAATTATTAGACCATCTTACCCTAGTAACATGAAGATTCGAAATAATAACTTAACGATGAACATTAAATAAGAATAAATATTTCGTTTGCACGATCGTGGAGACTAACCCTAAATTCACAAAAACAAAATCACTTTAATGATTTCAAAATACTGAGAATGTTTTGTCGCTGTCTGTCATTGAAGTGAAAGAAAGAGACAAAGCATATTACAGCTAATGAGTTTATGAACGGGACAAATGTTAAAAGAAGTTACACTAGTAATTCGTATTATTACACATAAACAAAAAAAACGTTACAGACCATAGAAATAATTCTTCAGTAATAAACTGGGATTTTTTTTAATTAGATACTTAGATAGGTATGTTTTAAAATAACTACACTTGTAGTTATTTTATATCGTTATATTGCCGTGTGTATTTTAAAAGAACATAAATCATATTTTCTAAGTGCCTACTGGCAACACTAACTGTTCGATGTTGGCAACATCAAATTAATTGCCAACATAATAATTTAGTTTATATTCCTTTGACGGAATACCAACAATATTTTTCACTCGCGGTCCGTAAATAATATATGTATTTACTTGAACATTGTAATTAAATAAATATGTACTTTTTTGACTGAATGATTTTGAAATCATCACAAACTTCGACCCTTATTACAGATCTCATAAAATCCGACAAATTGACAGTTCTCTTCTACTTGTCAATCAATCTGACGTCATTAGAAACAAACGTTATACATATTTAAAGCAGTAGCGGATTTACCCTAAGGCTCAGTAGGCAAGGCATTTTGACCAAAAAATCAGTACTTACTGGTCCTACACAAAAGTATCCGAATTTCTGTTTAAAAGAATTGTACATAAAATCCAATAGTTACATTACCATCATAGCGAACGGAAAAACAGTTTATACGAAGAAGCCTATAAATAATTGACAAGGCACAAACACGTTCTTGAGACGAAATACCTAATACCTCCTTACCGCGCAATTCCGTCTTTTACCCGCCTTATAGCAAAACTAAAACAATCCAATGTATAGAGAAAAACTAAATATACATAATTTTATTTAATTTTTATTTCTAATAGAACAGGGCCAGAAACAGTGAGAGCGTGTAACCCGCCAGCTCGCACTCGTAAAGCTTAATAAAAGCACTTAAGTTTTTTTTCTAAATCCTATGCCCAACACTGGGTTAAAAATTGGTTCTACAAATTAAAAAAAAAATGTTTTTTCAAGGTTCCGTTATTTATCTGCGTTTTTGAAACCTGTCATAATCTTTAAAAAAAATCCTATTAAATTTTTATCGAAAATCTGATTTCATGAATTATATTCTAATGAATGAATATATCATTAGCATTGAACGTGTTAAGTATTGTAATGGCCCTGTTCGTAGTAATTATTTTCTGTTCACGATCGAATAATTTACCAAGAAATTCTTGTCTCATACATCTTCCCAATATGAGGAAAAGGTTACCCCCTTCACGACTAAAGGGGGAGTGAGAGAGGAACATTTTTCTTCTTCTTCGCTCAGTCTTCTTTTTTTTCTTCGGCGGATTTCGGGGTCCCCTCCAACGAGGAGGGGGGCCGATCCGATTCTCCATCTGAACCTAGAATAAAACATACCATTAATAAAAAAAACTATATCAATCTATAGTATATACGCTCTTAAATCATACATTTTACGCTATGTCTAATATGGATTTAAATTAAATGAAAAATCCATCGATTTCAATATTTTAAAACTATAATTATTATGAAATGTGTGTGTAAACTTGTGTTTTATTTTAACAATAGTCATATTCATACACTATACCATATCTATTTTAACAATATAAATAATTAATAATTGTGTGTATAAAAAAAAAGACATTTAGCAATTAATTTTTTTGTTTTTTGTTAGTCTAGTGGTCAGAAGCCCTGACTACGAAACCGGAGGTTGCGGGTCCGATGTCCTGTAGGGGCAGATGTCAGTGTGATGACAACTGGCATCTGTACCTGAGTCTTATATGTATTTATGTATGTTTATTCGTTGTCTAGTACCCATAGTACAAGCTTTGCTTAGTTTGGGACTAGATCAATTGGTGTGAATTGTATAAAGATATTTAGCAGTCTACTAAGAATTTCAAATGATTACCGCCAATTTCAGTTATCTTTGTCTTTTTTTCGTCGTCGCTGTCGCTCGAACTCGCTACGGAAGAGTCGTCGCCGCTGCCGACTAAAAAAATAATAATTTTCCTACATTAAATAAGTGTAAAATTCTAATAAACGAATTGTCTTAGCAAGATGTAGTTCTCAATGCATGTATTTGCTATGTATTGAACGCAACCAATTATTCTTTCAGCTCTTGTGATGCAAGATATCTATTTAAAGTTATGTAATATGTTTATTCCGTCCGCCACGTCCTGATTGCCTGTAGAGGTGTAATAAAATGTGTGTACAAACATGTCCACGACCAGTATATGTACGTGTAATTTACTAGACAGCGAGAGCAGCGTATTATACCGCACTTTTTCACGCGTGCAGTGTAGTCCAGCATCTTCACCTGTGCCACTTCTACACT
The DNA here is from genome assembly GCA_038024825.1 of Polylopha cassiicola. Lineage (NCBI taxonomy): Eukaryota > Metazoa > Arthropoda > Insecta > Lepidoptera > Tortricidae > Polylopha > Polylopha cassiicola. Next base: position 3,116,139 of record CP149044.1, on the reverse strand, counting down.
TACTCACTGAACCGTGGACGCAGCTATCGCGATGCTTGTGCACCGAGTCATGAAGTCCGAATTTTACACAGCATACAAGTATCCCAGCATCTCCACCGTCGCCATGTCTATTGTCAAACTAGCATATGGAGCGGCCAGACGGGCAGTGTGCTACTATCGCGCTGAACAGAGCGGCATAAAGAAACACACACTTAGAAAAACAGCGATCCGAAAATCGGCCAAGTGCGAGTCGTAGATCGAAGTTGCTCATAAACAACACTCATAAACGACTTTCGTATTATCTTATTTCCTTTTTCCCGCGGATCAGGACTTTGACTTTCGGAATGGAAATAATCATAGTCAAATCAGATCATCTCTCGTCCAATTGAATAGTAAAATAGTTTCCATTTAATTCTAAATCAAATACATTTTTAGTCGCAACCGTCACAAGTCTATTTGGGTTTTGGGCGCGCCCATCGTTCCCATGATGGATCCATCCATGCGCATACTAAGTATCCCATCCTCTCCACCGCCGCTGTATGTACAGTAATTAATATACGAGTGCACTCACTGGGCAGCGGTCGCGGCGTGTTGAGCGCGTGCGCGTTGTGCGCGTTGTGCGCGTGGTGCGGCGTGGCGGGCAGGGCGCGGGTGAGCGCGGGCGCGGCGGGGCGCTGCTTGCGCGCCGGGTTCAGCCGCCCGCAGTACGCGCACGCGTACGACACGTAGTCGAACTCCTCCACCATCGCCATGCCTGACGACAACACATATTATATACTGTCAATCATGAGGCTAATAGTATGCCAGAATTAGCTTTAGCTGGTGGAACTAGATTTCTAGTTAATACCTAATACAATATTAATAAAATATAATAAATAAAAATATCTATCTACAATTCTATATAGATACTAGCTGACCCAGCGAACTTCGTATCGCGTTTTATGAGTTTTTTTTATTAAAAAATAGGTGTTAATAGTGGAAGGGTGAAAATTTAAAGTTGTATTTTCTCAATACCTAATCATAAAAAAAATAAACATTACACCCTTAACATTTAGGGGCATCAAGAATCGAATTGTCCGATTCTCAGATATACTCGATTTTCACATAAATATTTATGAAAATAGGTCCAGCCGTTTCGATTTTGACACCTCGACAAAAGAATTTTATATATTAGAAGATTTCTACAAATCATAATTACCTTTATCGGCATAGACAATTATTTAACCACTAAGTGATACACCTAATATGACGCGAATAAAATCCACGATATATTATTAGAAATCACAATAGGCCCCTATTATCTATACTAATATTACAAAGCGGAAAGGTTTGGATTGAATAGGCTCCTAAACGACTGGATCGATTTGAAAAATTCTTTCACTGTTGGGGAGCTACACTATTCCCGAGTGACATAGACTATGAGAAAAGGGATCCGTGCGAAGCCGGGGCGGGCAGCTAGTTGAATACAAACCGTTATGCGAAAAGCATTCAGTGCAAATAAGCGCCATGCGATGGTTCGGTCCGTCCTTCAGCAGGTAGTCCACCACCTTGTCCAGGGCCGTGCGGTTCTTGTCCAGGAGAGGCCGGGGCAGCTGGTCTGACTGCGAAACAAAATGGAGGATGGAAAAAAATATATATCATCGATACCTAATGATCAGAGATCGCAATAGGTAGTGCCTATTTACCTAAACGTGGCGGGAGGAGATGACTAAGAGTGGTTACAACCACCAAAAATATTATTTATTTTTATTGAACGCGGGATTTCCCGGGATTTATAAGAATACATAATCGATATAGATTCACACTCAGGGTGTAATGGTTAATGAAATGTAATTGTTTAATGCCGAAACTTACGTTGAGAACTCAAAAGGTGACTCATACGAGTGGTCCGTCAGGCATAGGAATATAAACATTTTCTATATTCCTCAAAAGGATTAATACGTTATATTTTACTTGTAAATCTTGTTACATTGATTTATTTTAAATTATGTTAAATTATGTTAAATCCCGCGTTCGATAAAAATAAATAATATTTTTGGTGGTTGTAACCACTCTTAGTCATCTCCTCCCGCCAAGTTTAGGTAAATAGGCACTACCTATTGCGATCTCTGCTAATGATATTTGCACTAAGAGAAGAGTAGAGAAAATCGAGACACCAAGAGGGACTTGAACGAAGTGTTGCGAAGCGCTACACACAGATGGCGCTGAAGCGACATATTCGCTTGTAAACAATAAAGTACAAGACCGAATAAAGTAGTGGAAAATTTCGTCGACTCAAGTGTGGCGCCCATGGTGTAATTGGAAGCATTAAGTCGCGCGTATAAACTTAGGTGTGAATTTAAGACTCACTGGGGGGTTTTGGTTTTTTGTACTCGTTGCTTGGTACAAATAACATCCCTACTAATATTATAAATGCGAAAGTAACTCTGTCTGTCTGTCTGTCAGTCTGTTACGCTTTCACGCTAAAACTACTGGACCGATTTAAATGAAATTTGGTACAAAGAAAGTCTGGAGCCTGAGAAAGGACATAGGCTACTTTTTAACCGACTGCAAAAAAGGAGGAGTTCCACGCGGACGAAGTCGCGGGCAGAAGCTAGTTATCAATAAAAACTAACGGTACCATGGATATTGATCGATATGAGATATGGATTTCAACCAATCAATTCGACTTTGCAAATCTCTTCTCTGTCTAACTTGATGTAAACGCCCGATTTTAAAGGAAGATATTGATATTTAAATTTTGTAATTAATATTATTAACGCCTATTTTTATTATAAGTAGTTGTACTCACCATAAGCCTAGGTCCCTTGTACAATGCGGAGTTATTCAGAGACACTAATTCCTTATTATGGTTGAGAGGCGTTGAAGTCTGTAGCGCTATCTGTCTTTGACGTAACTGGCCCGGTGTTGCTGCATTCAAAACAATGTTGCCATTGGTAAAAAAAATATAATAGAAATAGTAAAAAAATCTTGATAAATAGAATTAAATTAAGTATAATGTAAAATCATAATACGATAATTATTATTGATTATGTAATAGGTAATGTTCACAACTAGATACTGTTTTTTTTAACATTAACCTAACTTTATTATTATGAATATCATGCATGTATGTCTTGATCCAGCTAGTATCTGTCTTTGTTGCTCTTTAGCACATTACAAAAGTGCGACAAGGACAGAATATATTTATGTTTTCAGAGTGCGACACTAGATAGTTAAATTTTAGATAAAATTATATTGAACCTTATTTCAATTCAGGGAACGTTTAAAATTGTAAACCCTTCAACCTTCAATGTTTTACGATTATTGCAGTAATTTCTGTCTCATTTCACTTGACATTAATATAATGCAGAAATTTATCGATATGCAAGTTATAGGTTTTATTTCATTTTTATTGATTAATTAAGCGAACATTTCAAGGGCGCACTAAACCCGAGAAAATAAATATGTTGTCATAATATAATAATAATGTTATAATTTTACTACAAAAATCTAAGGGCGGGAGGGTAAGGTTTGTAAAATTTAGTAATTTTGTAAATTGTCATTTTCGGATGTTTTATAGGACGTGTACCATTTTGGATTAAGTTCATATATAAATGATCTATAAATTGTAGAAGGGTTATATAAATATACTATAATTTGAAGAAGGCTCATATAATAGATCTATAATTTGTACAAGACTCTTATCAATGATTTTTAATTTGGAGAAGGATCATATAAATAGTCTAATGATCTACATTTTGGAGAAGGGTCATATAAATAATCTAATGATCTTTAGTTTGGAGAAGAATCATATAAATAATCTAATGATCTATAATTTGGAGAAGGGTCATATAAATAATCTAATGATCTATAATTTGGAGAAGGGTCATATAAATAATCTAATGATCTATAATTTGGAAAAGGGTCATATAAATTGTCTAATGTTCTATAAGGGTAATACTACAGGTTAGTGACTACCTGGGGCGGGCGTGAGCGTGCTAGGAGGTTTACCGGGCACGTTGAGCGTCGGCACGAACGGCTTCAGCGCCTTCGACTGCTCGTCCGGACCGCCGTACTTGTCTAGTATCTCTTTAGCTACCTGTAATCATTGTTACCATCATCACCATCGGCATAATTATCATCACCATCGGCATAATTATCATCACCATCGGCATAATTATCATCACCATCATCACCATCGTCATAATTATCATCATCGTCGTCATTACCATCATCGTCATCGTCACGAACATGCTAATTATGAGTGATACCGATCGCGGGACTGACTCTAGATACTTATTTCATGATAATTTTGGATTAAAAACCACTATAAAAGTGCTAGATCGGGTATATATTGTTTTATTCTAATGTTTCGAAAACTTTCCCATATTCGTAGGCGACTTAGCTGACGATAGCCTAACATTAAAAAAACTCTAATGTAACTACACTACTGAACAGTAGTGTTAGATGAATATGGGAACTGTAATGTATTCGAAACTTCAGCATAAAAATGTATACCCGAGTTAATTCGATCATTTATTTTATTCCAATTGCCATAACCGCTGTACCGTCGGATTTTAATTGATCCATTATTAATTACTTGAACAAGTTTAATAAAATATTTTTTCTAAAACTAAATGTAGCTACTAAGCACATAAATAAATATTAAGAATGTCATTTTTAAGTCAATATTCTCACCTTATAAGTTTCAGTGTTCATAACTTCTTCGAGTATCTTTTTCTTTTCCTCTCGCATTTTCGTCAGTTTTAGCCTGTTCTTGTTCAAAGTCCAGTTGTAATACCAGGATATGGTAGCTCGTAGGAAGATGACACTGAAAAAAAAATGTGCCACACCATCAGCTACGAATATGGGAGCTTGTAAACAGTAATCATTTATTGCATAAAAAAAAAAAAAAAATCATTTATTTCAGACCAATAACGTCCATATTGTGTTAGTAATAGTCCTTATAACTAGGGTTAACTTAAATAACTATCTTATGTGCTAAACCTAATATTAAATAATCATGTTGTTTACAATTGAGAACTTAAAGATAAATAGTGGATCAAACATGAACAATCCTAGGGCAAAGCAAAAGTTCGCGAGTGAAATCCGTTATAGTTGTTTCATTCCAAAGTGTAATAACCGCGAAAGCATTTGAAAATATAAATACCGAGACCTCAACTTAACTTGATGCCTTTGCGGTTATTGCACATTAGTATGAAATAATTATAACGGATTTCACTCGCGTACCTATACTACTTCATTGCTGACGTGACTAAAATTACTTTTTGGAACCGTTCAAGTATTACGTAAGCACCATAGGGGGGTCTTTACTTTGCTTATTTTTAATGACATGGAGGGTGAGGGGGGGGTGGGTCTAGATGGCCATGATTACATCAGCAGTAGTTATTTTCTATTTTTAAATTGGCAATCCTCACATTGTCTATGCGTTGCGGAAACACATTTTTTAAATACTTAATAGTAATAAATCTTACGTACTACTTGAACGGCCTGTTAGTGTTAAGCTATCAACAGCTCAATCGGGTGAATACGAGAAATGTAAAGTTTCCTAAACGTCAGCAAAATATAAAATGCTCGAGTTAAATCCGTAATACTAGTTTCATACGAGACAAGCGGCCCCGGCAGACGTCGTCCTGCCCGTCCGATTGTTTCGTCAAAGATCTGTCAAAGTCTTCTGTCACTTACCGTCAATCACTTTGTATATGGGAGTATAGAAAGATGTTGATTTTACACTTTTTCAAGATGTATTTTAAATTTTCACTACTTACAAACCTTCCCTGGACTTCCACGAATAATTCAAGACCAAAATTAGCCAAATCGGTTCGTGCGTTCTGGAGTTATAGCGTCAGGAAGGAAAACCCGACTTATTTTTATATAATAGATTAAAATACTCACAGCACAGGTAAAACCAGCAAAGGCGACGCATATAGCAACGAGTGAAGCCAATGTTGACTCCGGCCGACATACATATAGTAGTATAGTACAGCGAACAAAACATATAGGCCAACAGAATATGCCATTACGTATCCGATTATACGCTTGCGTTTCTGCTCTTTGGACTGTCCATCCTTCTCTATGCTTCGTATGTTCGTCTCTAATTTCTCTAGTACCTCTGTGGTGGTTTTTTTGCGCTGTAACAAAATATAACATGAAATCACTCTAGTTAAGCCAAGCCTTCATCTATACTAATATCATAAAGAGGAAAAGTTTGTTTATTTGTTTGGATTGAATAGGCTCCTAAACGACTGGTCCGATTTGTAAAATTCTTTAACTGTTGGAAAGCTACACTATTCCTAAGTGTCATAGGCTATAAAAAAAAAGGGATCCGGGCGAAGCCGGGGCGGGCCGCTAGTTTAATTATATGCATTTCGGCAGTCTAGTTAATCGTAGCGTATTTTTTTCTTTGTCTATCAAGTAGATTGCCAAAAAATATTGGACACGTATTTTTTCTTTTCTCAATCGAACATTAAATTAAATGCCAAAGATAAGCGCTTCCAAAGTTCGGGAGTGGGGTCATGTGAGTTCAATTCCCGAACTTTAGAAGTAAGATAAGTATCTTTGGCATTGTTCATTTCTTTCTGTAAAGAAAAACCGGCCAAGTGCGAGTCGGACTCGCGCACGTAGGGTTCCGTACCTTTATCTATAATAAATTAGGTACTTAATATGATGGGGGGGGAAGTCAGGGTATGGTCTTGGTGGGAATCGCTGCATGTGAGAGCAGCATTACCTACAAAATGCCAAGAAACCATCTGCTGTGTTAATGGCGAAACACCGAAATAATGCAGAGCCCTGGCCAGTCCGAGTCACCCACGTCCCCGTCGTCCCCTCTGGGAACTGCTGGAACCGCGCCGCCGCGCGATTGCCATCACGAGTTGCAGCTGAGCTAAGGGTGCAGGGCAAAAGGCGAATCTTCTGCGCCTCAAAACAGAAACAACTCACAAGGGAGGAAACCCGAGATAAAACCGAGCAAGCTCACAGGCTCCAAGGTGGCAGCCCCACCAGTGAGCTAGGGTACAGTGGGTTAATCCCTCGCTTACCTGAAGCCAACTGATTAATGAAACCTACATAATGAGAAACCGGACCGATCACAACTCGACGACCTTTGGCATGAAAATACGGACACGAATTGCTTGCTGGAACGTGCGCACGCTAAGCGAGGATAGCCGACTAGCCCAAGCAGAAGCAGAAATGCTAAGGTACAAATTGCAAATACTCGGTCTTAGCGAAGTGCGCAGAAATGGATTCGGAGAACTGAGAACGGCAAGAGGCCTTACATTTCTCTACTCCGGGAAGGAAGATGAAGAAGACGCCCGTGAGAACGGCGTAGGTTTCCTCCTTTCTGATGCTGCAAAGAAGAGCCTTCTCGACTGGAAACCGATCTCAGAACGAATCATCACAGCTCGGTTTAACAGCAGAGCCCGCAAGATCACCATCGTTCAGTGCTATGCGCCCACAAATTTGGCATCAGAGGAAGACAAAGACGATTTCTATAGTATACTAAACCTAACCTTGGAAAAGATCCGCAAGCAGGATATAGTTATCGTCATGGGTGACCTGAATGCCAAGGTTGGCACTGAGAACGGTGGTTGTCAAAGACATATGGGTACACACGGGCTGGGAGTCCGGAATGAGAATGGGGAGAGGTTCTTGGAGTTCTGTCAAGACAGAGATCTCACCATCGGTGGTACACTATTTATCCACAGAGACCATCACAAATACACTTGGAACTCACCCGATGGATTTACCAAGAACCAAATTGACCATGTTGCCATCAGCTCCAAGTGGCGCTCATCGCTGCTCGACGTTCGCAACCGCCGGGGCGCAGATATCGACAGTGACCACAACCTTGTCGTAGCCGAAGTACGGCTTAAGGTAGCCGCAGCCCGAACGACCAACGCACCGACAAAAACTGGCAAAAGGTTTGAGGTAAACAGGCTGAAGGATCAAAATATAGGCGACGCCTTCAGGCTAGAACTCCGGAAGCATCTCCCCGACCTTACGACGGAATCTCTTACTTCTGTGAACGCGGAGTGGAACCGCATCAAAATGGCTTACGTAGAGACCAGCTCCGTCGTTCTTGGACATAAAACCCATAGCCGGGAAGACTGGATGTCACACGGAACCTGGAAACTCATTGAGGAAAGGCGCGCCCTCCATCTTCAACTCCTAGCTACCAACGATCCGGCTGAACGTGATGACTTGAGGCTGCGGTACAGGCAGATACGCAGGGCCATCTACCGCAGTACCCGTCGTGACCGACGTGTCTGGGCGGATGGTGTGGCGGACTGCGCCCAACGTGCGGCGGACTCCGGTAATCTCAGAGAGATGTACAAGGCGAATAAAACGTTGGCTGGGAACTGGAATCGGAGGAAGAAGAAGCCCCTGAAAGACAAAACAGGCCAGCTGATCGTGACATCGGAGGGACAGCTTCATCGCTGGCGAGAGCACTTTGAGGAAATTTTCCAAGTCCAGGATTACCCTGTCGCTACTGCACCTACTGACAGCTTGCCCGCACAAAGCCTCAATATCGATGTGTCTCCTCCCACGGGTGAGGAAGTAGAAAGAGCCATCCGTTCACTAAAGAACGGTAAAGCACCAGGAGTCGATCTCATTACGGCAGAAATGCTAAAAGCCGACGTGACTTATGCCGCAAACGTATTAACACCTCTTTTGCAAAACATCTGGACAGCCGAAGAGCTACCCGACGACTGGAACAAAGGCCTTCTTATTACCGTACCGAAAAAAGGAGATCTCAGTGAGTGTGGCAACTGGAGAGGCATTGCTTTACTCTCGATCCCGTCAAAGGTGCTCTGTAAGATCATTCTAGACAGAATATCGTGGGCCGTTGAACCTCTCCTTCGCAAAGAGCAAGCTGGCTTCCGACCCAACCGATCGTGCACGGATCAGATCAATACCCTGCGCATAATACTCGAACAGGCATCAGAATGGCAGAGAGAGATGTATCTCACCTTTGTAGACTTCGAAAAAGCCTTCGATACGCTGAAATGGGATAGTATCTGGAACCGACTACGTGAAATTGGAGTCCCCGAGAAATTTACCAACCTTATCAGGGCCATATACGAGAATTACTCTTGTAGAGTGACGCACGATGGTCTTGTCTCGGAGGACATACCGGTACATGCGGGAGTACGACAGGGGTGCCTCCTCTCGCCTCTCCTATTTCTCACTGTCCTAGATGGCATCATGGCGAAAACACACATGAATAAGCGCCGCGGCATAGAGTGGGGAATATCCAGCGTCCTAGAAGACCTGGATTACGCCGATGACCTATGCTTGCTGAGTCACACACGCGCCGACATGCAAGCCAAGCTAGATGACCTGCAACGAGAGGCGAGAGGTACAGGACTCAAAATTAACACCCGAAAGACCCAAGAAATGAGGTGCGGAGCAACGATCTCCTTGCCGCTGCTTATTGGCACAGAGAGGGTGGAAAGGGTCCACAAGTTCACTTACCTCGGGAGTGTAATGTCCGAAACTGGAGGGACCGAGGAGGACATCACCTCAAGAATCGCCAAGGCCAGAGCAACCTTCGCACAGCTACGACCAGTATGGCAATCGCGGAAATTGACTAGGAGAGTTAAACTTAAGATATTCCGGTCCAATGTTAAAACCGTGTTGCTGTACGGGTGTGAGACGTGGAAGGTCACAAAGGACATCTCGCGCCGTCTTCAGGTCGTCATCAACCGCTGTCTTCGCCGTATTCTCGGTATATACTGGCCCGAGAAAATCTCCAACATTGAGCTGTGGGAACGGTGTGGCGAAACTCCGATCGACCAGCAGATCAAACGCCGTAAATGGAAGTGGATCGGCCACACGCTCCGAAGGGATCCTGATCACATTCCGAGGCAAGCCCTAGACTGGAATCCCCAAGGAAAGCGTAAACGTGGCCGCCCTAAACAGACCTGGCGGCGGACGATCGCCGCGGAGGCGAAGAATATAGGAAAGACCTGGAGCGAATTAAAGCGCGAAGCTCAAGATCGACCGGGTTGGCGACACATTGTGGAGGCCCTTTGCCCCATCTAGGGGACATAGGATTTTAAAGAAGAATTTGATTTATGACGTTTAAAAACAAAACTACTGTCTAGATCTCATTCAAAACAATTTTTGTTAGTAGTTTGCATAGTAATACATATCATATATTTTTTCAGTTTTATCATGCCCATATTTTAGAAGTTAGGGGCCGTTTAAGTATTACGTAAACACAATGTGGGGGCGGGGGGGTCTATGTATTGCTTATTTTGGATGACATGGGGGGTAGGGGAGTCTAGATCATGATTACGTCATCGGTAGTAAAATTACTTTTTTACACGAATGGCAACCCTCACATTATCTTTGCTTGAAAACGAAACGCATTTTCATTTAATATGTGTACCAAAAATTTAAAATAAGTTTGTTATGTTCGTAACTTCGTAAGACTATAATATTTTTGTAACTTACTCTATATTTAAAAACCCTATCAGTAAAATCTAATCTCCATACTAAATCTTTTTTTTTTTTCATAGGTAATTATAATGTTTAAAAAACAATACATTCATAGAAAAATATTTACGTAAGCATAGGGGGAGGGGGTAAGAGCTTTGCTTACTTTTGCTGACAAGGGGTATGGGGGGATAATAATTGTAATAAATCTGCTTACGTAATACTTGAACGGCCCCTTACGTGGGGGCAAACTATTCAGTACACTGAATAAAATGATGTTAGAAACCTCAACATCATTTTAAAATACATATGTGGGGTATCTATCCCACACGTATAGCTCTGATGAAAAAACAAAATTGAGTTTCAGTTCTATGTATGGGGAACCCCAAAAATTTTGGATTTTTTTCTGATTTTATTTTAAAATCTTAATGCGGTTTACAGAATAATGTAGCTCTTATAGTTTCGGAATAAACTGGCTGTGACAGACGGACGGACAGACAGACAGACATGACGAATCTATAAGGGTCCCGTTTTTGCCATTTGGCTACGGAACCCTAAAAATAGCTGTCAAATTTTTAATGTAAGAATACGTGTCGAATGTTCAATAAACGTAAAAATACGTGTAGAATTTCGATTTCTTTACCCAGTCGTCATCCATATTGTGAATAGAACACATCCTAGGTATATGACCTATTGAGTTTTTGTCTGTGTACTTACTTAATGGATTTAAAAAAATTCAAAAGGCGTCATTATGTATAATGGACAGAGTTTAAGCGTACCTAAAGGTTTTTGTTAAATTTGAAAGTAAGCGTGAATTATTTGGAGCGCAACGAAATTTCTTCGAATAGACTGAAGTTATCCAATTACGACTTTAACACAATGTAATAAGGTGTTTAATATTTAGATAATAAAGGAGGAATATGCATAACTGAACAATAGTCAAAAGAAGAGAAAATATATTAGATTTATTTCAGTGTTTCTTCTTAACTATAAAAAAATCCGTAAACTAATATTGAGGAAGTAGTAGATGTGCAGTTAGCCTTGGTAATTCTATATAGGTACTTAATAATGTTTTTATATTTATTATTTTATGACTTAGTACGTACAATTAAAAAAACAAATGAAAGTCAATGTTTTATCCTGTATTAGAATAGAAGACAAATTTTATATTATTTTTATAGATCAATACATAATTAAAAATTTTTGGTATCAATGGCAAATTTTATCAGGTGTGTCACTTGCTATATATTATTTTATATCAAAGATACAAGCATATGTGATTTCTGCTTCTATTTATTAAACACAAGCAGCCCGCCCTGGCTTCGCCTGGGTCCCTTTTTTTATAGCCTATGTCACTTTGGAATATTGTAGCTTTCCAACGGTGAAAGAATTTTTCAAATCAGTCCAGTCATTTGGGAGCCTATTCAATCCAAACAAAGAGACAAACTTTTCAAACACACCATTGCTCCACATAGGTCTTTACCAAAGACATCCTCGATCATCAGGTCATCGAAACTTATTATAGGGAAATTAGTAATTAAGAAGGGTGCTTGCTTCAGAAAGTAACTAAACCTTGTAGATTAAGAGAGTAATATTTGATAAGCAATGGCTTTTGTTCCGTGTCCACCTTTCAATCTACACCTCACTCAATTATGCACCAGGTTGCATATAGTGCAATAAGATCAAGAACAATGTGCACAATGTCAAGTGCAATGCCCTGGTATGAATTCAATCAACAATGGATATTGTATTGATTTGTTTACTGATAACAGATAAAGAAAAACACAACATTCTCATTATTAATAGTTATTAAAATGCTGATATCTTGCCAACATACTATATCAAACTGATTTTTAAATTGGTCTAGTACCTATGACCAATTTTTATAACATTTAAAGACTTGTTACAAAATAAAATTTCGATGGACATTACCTCAAAAACCGGTGTCTTTGAGCATCGGCAAATTCTGATACACCTAATAAAATTATTAACAAAAACTTATGCTTTTAATTGGATACTTATTTGACCCTTATGCATACTAAAGGTTAAAGATGGTAAAATTTTATTACAAGAAAGTTAAGAGTCCCTGAAATTGTAAAATTGTAATTACAGGAGCAAGTAAAATAATGTTTTCCTTTAGTCTACCTAATGAATATTCTAAATCAACAGTGGCATTGTTTCAAGTATCAATCGTTAATTAGATGCAAAAATAACATCCTTAGTGTGTAAAGACACTGTATTTGCATTTTTTAAGTATTATTAAAAGCATAACAAAACAATTGGTGATATATAATAATATGATTGTTTTTGTCTTCTTACTCTTTATCTAATTAATTTATCTGTATTCAAGTGCTTTATTTATGGTCCAAATTCCATTAAATAAAATTTTATGAAAAAACATTATATATATAAATATTTTTTTATAACAGGATAGGAAATAGTTAATAATTGAAATATAATTTCTGACATTTTATTTTAAATAACAATCGCATCAACATTAAAATGAAAATTTAATAGGTCTGTTATTATACAATATCTATGTTTTGATTCTGAAGACTTTAAAAGTGAGAGTGTCTACAATGAAAGCAGATAAATTTTAGAAGGTCTGTGGTGGGGCTGGCGACCTGTTGCCACATGGGAACATCTAGCAACAACGCCGAAAATCAAACAAATATAAATACAAAAAAAATGAATAAAACCTCTGTAATAGGCCACGGCCGTACATTTGAACTAACGCCAGATGATTATTAGACATATGTTCAACCATCGAAATAGTCTTGGCTGCGTTACAAATCATGAATTTCAATCATAAAAGTCCAAAGTACTTACCCGAAATCTTGATATAATTAGTCCCATTATTGCCGGTAAATCACACCAAGTAGTTAATCGAAGTTAATTCTAATTAACACTCAAACAGCAGCTTCGTTTAAGCTATTTAACGGTCTAAAAATAAGTTCGGCCTAACCAATAGTAAAATGATGACGATAGACTTCAACCAATGATATTTATTATAACCTACAATGCCGACAGATTTAAAAACTAAATGTTTATAATAGTTTGGACATCAGGCTACATGTCCACGGATGATACTTGAAATATGGTCGTCGAATAAAATATATAAGACCTGAAACAAAAAGACGCGAATCCGTGAAAAAACATTCACTTTTCTAGCGAAGTGTCAGATGGTGTGTCAATTTTGTTTTTCTTGGTTAGTCAGCGCTGTGACGTGGATTCTAGGTTTTTTAAGCCACATAGCAGTAACGAAACGTATTAAACTAGCTCAAAGTTATGATTGCTTTACGCATGTTAATGCACATTTCCTTCGTACATCAGAATCTAAATTAACTAAAAATCTAAATAAGTGATAGGTATAAGTAGGTATATTTTGTGAACCTCAGCAATATGACTTATATCATGTAGGTATGGAATTGAATGCATTTAAAAGTACCTTAACTAAATTAATTGAAAAAAGGGAAGTATCTACTTATATATTTCTTTGCCTAGCGAAACAAAGGTAAGATTACAAAATTCGGTTACCTATACATCATAAAGCCTAAAAGATTAAGAATGTTTTTTATAGAAACGTTACCTACTTATTTGTTCCGGTATGAAATGTCTAGTAGGATTAGGTAAGTAGAACATTTAAATTGTTTATTCAGTAAGTACGTAGGTGGTTTAAAAATAAAGACATGCTAATTTTTAATTACTATGTATATTTTGTCATAGGTAGCTTCGCAAGATTTACATATATGCGTAGGTGACATTGCTCCATAAAATTTCCAGGCGTTTTAAATTCAAAATGAAAAATAGTCACATTATTTAACAGTTTCGCCAATCTTCACCACTGTAGCAAGTAAGGTCGGCTAAATTATTGGATTCCAATCCAACCTGCCGGCCATCTTGGTCTACGCATCGACAAAAACCTCTGCGGCACTGGATACTTCTGAAATTGCCGTTCTTGCAACACACGGGTTTTTCTATAGAAGTTTCCATTAGAAGTGATGTTTGAGCGCAATCTGTTAAGGAAAATGTAAAAAATTTAGTAAGTAGAAAGAATTATGTTTGCTTCCTACTCCTGTGAGAGAGACGTTATAGGGTGCGTTCCACTAAGCGCCCGCAACGCTCGTGACACCCTCTGTATCGTTCCACTTAACGCCCGTGGTCGTTGCGAGCGATGGCTCGACGTCATAGATGACGTCACTGTTCGCGACCACATCGCGCCCACTTCGCCCACAAAAAATTGGTGGGTCAGAGTGGGCTTTCGTCGCTCACGATGTGCGTTCCACCTATAAACATTCGCTTACAACGCCCGCGGTGTTTTCTCGTTAGTGGAACGGCAATTTCAGCGGTCGTGGTCGACGGCATTGCGAGCGTTAAGTGGAACGTACCCATAGAAGTTTATACCTACTTATAGTTAAAGACGACCATAGATTAGGTACCTACCTAATCTATGGTATTCTATCTTTGAATAGGTCTGTAAGTAGGTACTACTCTGTGTTAGATCTTTAGTCTGGTAAGTAATTCTATAACTAAATCAAATAATTAAGTAAGACAATTTTACAACTTACTACAATCCATATTATTGTATGCTTCTGTTCCCGGGGTAGCCTCATAACCATCTATTTGTCTTCCTCTAGCATCCACACATACTTTTCTGAAAAAAAAAAAATTTTTTGACAAATGCTTCAGTAAGTACCTAAGTAAACTTTTTTTTAACAATTTTTGCAAAATTATCAAAAGCCCATATAAAATTCGCTTTGAAATTTAACATAGTCCGGTAACTAGTACCTAGGTACTTAGACAAAATTTTAATTAATTCGGAAATGGATAGGTATTTAGGTATAGCAAGATTTGAAAATATAACCTAACGTACCTACATACTAGGTACCTATGCCTTAGGTCAAATGCACCGCGAACCGTACCTAACTACTTTTTATAAAATAAACGAGTTTCTATAAAAAATCTGATGCCTTCGCGCTTATTTCACATAGGAATGAAACACTACAACAGATTTTGTGACGTTACAAAAACGTTACTTTTGTCAGCTCAGTAACGCTACGAATATGGGAACTGTAAACTTTTAGCAACATCAGCAAATAAGTCCGTAAATCTTTACTCACGCTCCAGAACTACTCTTCGAGACTCTTCCAAAGGTTCCGTCAGGTAGACACTCAGGTATACCACTAGCGAAGTCCACGTTATAGCCGTCCTGCTCACTCTCACGGAGCAGTTGTATCACCTCCTCTATTCTCTCCAGGCAGGGGGTAGTGTAGTTGTAAGGTCCCTCCCCTAGACTCTGGCTGGGGAACAGATCGAGATCTGGATCATCTGGAATTAAAAAAAAACAAGATTATTGTTTTAGTATTTAGTTAAGATCATGACTTCACAATTTGCAATTTGTGTTTAGACTCGAAGAGAGCTACGAGTATAATTCCTAAAAATTCGAAAACCTTGTTAATGATAGTATTTTGGTATTATTTTTGTCTAATTTTCAGATTCTACAATGAATGTAGGTAAAGAATAGGTTTTTAAGAGTTGACGTATTCAGAAAATTTTCGGCTTAAGAAAGTCTGCTCCTACCAGGTGCGTGCAATGGCAGGCGTCCGGGTAGACACTCCATTTTGCCATTAAATTTGTCTTTATGGAATGCACGCCCATCGTTCCTATTCCACATAGCTACTTACAGCAAGATAGTTCTGTGATAGGCGCTGTCTCTAATTCCACGGATTCGCCTTCCTGGATGATTCCAGTGATCTTGTCCACGCAATAACAGACCCCATCAAAGCATTGCACAGGGTTGAAATTCCCATCGAACGTGCACCGAAGACCTATCACTGGTAGAGGTACTCCTGGGGCTATGGACGTCTGGATCTTGTCATGGAGACGGGCACAACCTGGAAATGTTATGGTAATACTCGTTATAGTTACACACACAACTAATCTGCGCCAAATACTTAATGCTCGCCGTTTATAATCTATGGAAAAATGTTACGGCACGGCGGCGCCATCTTGAAATGTATTTTTCAATTTAAAATTATTAACCTATTGAAATTTTAATCTTGATAATGACATAATAAGTAATTAATATATAAAGAACAAGAATTGTTTAAATGAATATGAGGATTAGGTATAAGGTTCTCACCGCACTGCATATTCTGCTCGGTCTGTGCTCCTAAATGTGGAACCTCTCCAAAAATGCGCTTGCCTTCTTCTGACTGGCAGAAGCAACTAAAAAAAAAATATTTTGAACACTTTCGAGAAAAAATGTTCTTCCTGTGATTAAAATAGGAATGCTCATTCATAACAGGTTTATGAAGAGTCGCGATAGAATAGAACTATTGGTAATTATCCATTTTATTACAAAAACTAAATTTTCGAGTTAACCCCGTTTATTGGCTTAAAATAGTAACATCAATTAACAGGCAATATGTATTCTACAAATAAAATTATTTGATTTTAATATCTGTAAAAGGCCTCTTGTCTTACGTTTGAGTAGGCACGCAATGAAAAGTGTCGAATTTTCCTTTGCCGTCGCAGAGAGGCCTTTGCTCTAGGACACCGATAGTGCCTGTCGCGTGTCTCAGGTCGTACCCATCTTGTGCTGCGTGACAGTCTGACTCCACTAAAATAAGAGCAAAGCAAAGCTAATTAGTGCGTAGGTATAAATTTAAGTCTGTCTATACGCACCAATGTATTAAATCTATATAGGTATGTATATGTACCTATATAGATTTAAAATGTATAAAACAAAATAGAGTTTCTCATACCATTTATATTTCAAGAACGGCAAGACCGATCTTTACAATGTTAAGTTTGTTGCGGCCTGAATAGCGACAACGGAAAAAAATATGGCATACATTTTGGCTTTTTGTTCATATCTTAAATTCCCAAACTTTATTAGGTCAGCTAGTTGAAAGTCAAAGGCTTAAGCCAGCTCAACGGAAGTGATAACGAAGTATCATTTCAATATCTTCTATCTGAAGATAGTTTATCTCTGTTTTAAGATCATACTTCTCCGACAGTAGTTGCCGTCGTCTTCCTGGGTGCAGGTCAAGCCTGGACCGCATCTGCCAACAGTCGTCCCCGTTCCGGGACCACCGCGACTGCACGGCCCACCTTCCACTGGAAACAATTTTTTTGTAACATTTAATATTTAGTATTTTATTTTATAGTATCCGCATTGCTAAGTACCTATTTGTAATATCTTCTAAAAATGTGAATCATACACCTACATTACAAATGTATGCAATGCCTACCTCACTGTGCATGCAATGCACGCACCTGAACTAAAAGCTTAGTTACACAAAGTAGCATACTACCTTCACTAACGCTTGCACTTTTCGTTACTTCGAACTTTAGTACTTCAAGAGAAAATAGACTTTACATTTAACAATATAAGGACTATTTACCTATGAAAGGTAGGCAGTACTCGCAGCAGTTGCATATAGTCGGCGAGGGCAGCCACAGACCGGAGTGAGTGCCGTTGTTTATACGGCAGTTCTGAGACGTCGTCGTGCAGCCTACTTCAAAACCATAGGTCTGGAAAATACATCATAGAGCTCCCTATCATTGTCTAGACCTAAGTTATGACGGTTTCAATATAAGAGCCTAAGAATCGCCTAAAAAAGTGCTGTGTCTTTTTTAAGGTTCCATACTATACCATAAAGGGTAAACGAGACTCTGATTACAGCTATAAGGGTACGGAATCCTTCGTGAACGAGTCCACCTCGTACTTGGCAGGTTTTTAGGGTTCCTCGCCTCAAAAGGAAAATACGTAACCATAACCTTGTCGTCCGTCTGTCTGTCTGACAAGACCCTACTTCTCAGTAGTTCTCAGGAACGTGTGGAGTTTTCGTGCTGAAATTTATATCAAATACTCAGGTCTACTGACCTTTAGAACTGTAAAAAAAACTTACTTAGCTAACCCAATCATAAAGAAAGACATTCCGTTTATGTTGGAAATAGCCGCAAATTTTCGACACTCGCAAGGATATCAAAACTTACAGGAGCACCTTCTTGTCCTTCTTATAGCATATTATGCATTTATTATACATAATATAAGCCTTTCTTTCGAATTACTCTATCTATTGCAGAAAACCAAATCAAACAATCAAAATTAATTGCGTAATTTTAAATTTATAATTTATAAGGGATAGACATGGGAAAGGGACTTTTTTCATACTATGTAGGAATAGTGATGACGTTTTCCACATCGAATTTCCGTATCATAAATAACCACTTGCAGTATTCTAAAGTGAAACGTAATTACATATATTCAAATACGTTTATTTTTATTTATGGTTTATGGTTACAATTCGTTTTCATTGTTCAAACATATATTTGGCATAATAACCAGATATTATCTATTGTCTTGAATATCACTTCGAAAGTGTTAAAGTTAACGAGCGACCCGCCCCAGCTTCGCACGGGTGCTGTCAACCTTCTTGAAACAATATATTAAAAAAATCCGCTTCAAAATCCGTTGCGTAGTTTTAAATATATAAGCTTATGGGGCTCCTAGACGGGCCATGTTTTTGTGCAATTTGTGGCTGCACTATTGGCAACTAATTTCCCAGCAACCACAAAAATATTTCATTGCAACTGATGGCCGAGCCATCTATGGCTGGGCAATGTGTGCATATATGTCTGCAATAGTATGGCTGATGAGACGCAGACTCACACGAGCAACACAAACCGGCAATAATGGCTGACGAAATCACACTTGTCGCAGCAGCTTTCATCGTTTTAAAAGAATAACAAAAGAAGAAGAAATTATGGATTCGACCTGACTTAAATAAACATGAAACTCTAGATAATTTGAGTCTAGATAGTAGTCCTTGATAATAAATTATTTAATAATTTTACTAGAATGTCAAAGAGTGATTTCGATTTTCTTTTAAACAACATCGGACCAAAAATAAAAAGAAAAGATACAAACATGAGGACGGCGCGAAAATCGCAAAAGGCGCATGTCGCGTAGAAAAGGATACACTATGGCGTACAAAGTGAACGAGTGAAACAACAATACAACTGGCTGGGCAATATTGCATTTAAAATCGACAGCCTAGCGATCGTCCGGCAACCCTTCGGAACAATATCGGCCATACACGGCAACACAAAAAATGTTTGGCTATATGTCCGGGACATAACTGCATTATTGCATAGTGTGGCTGGTATTGCTTGCAATGTTGCTGGGCCACTGTGTTGCAGCCACATATTGCACGAAAACATGGCCCGTGTAGGAGCCCCTTTAAATAGGCAAGGGCGTGAATTTCATATAAGCAACATGGTGCTTAATGTATGGAGTGCCTACCCTGACGTAGTACATGCGCGACCCTCACTGCACGCGCCTGTTAACATAGAGACGGAGCGACAACGATTTTGTTCTATACTATGTAGTGATAGTGAATATACCTACCCTACAAAATCCAGATTCGCACAATATTTGACTTTTCACTACGTTCAAAAAACATAACATGATCACAAACAAAATACCCGCCATCATTGCTTCTCATTGCACAAAAGACTAAAATGTACAGATTTGTTTATCATTTTGCTATCGATATCGGAAATCGTTAATTGTCCTTATCATATCGGATACGATTTAATGATTCATTATAATTATATTATTTATAGGTAAAGTACCGACTTATTATCTATTTCTTGCTATTTAGCAAAGTTTCATTTTGTGATTTAGATATTAGACCTGTCACTACAAACTTAGGCACCCACGTGGTTTCAGAATTATTTTTATTTAGAACTAGCGATCCGCCCCGGCTTCGCCCGGACCCCTAATTTTTTACAAAATTTAATATATCTACCTAGTCTAGCTTATGTCACTTAGGATTAGTGTAGTTTCCCAACAGTAAGAGAATTTTTCAAATCGCTCCAGTAGTTTAGGAGCCTATTCAATACAAACAAACCTTTCCTCTTTATTATATTAGTATAGATTGGTAGTATAAAATAAACTTAAAAAGAAATGGATAGGTCCTACTCGCTAAGCTAAAAGCGGGACCGTTTTACAGGTAGCAAGTATCAAAGGAGCAATTTTTTTCACACGGGATAAAAAGCAGATAGGTACCTACTACTCCTATGTTCGTCTCCAGATTCTAAGCTAAAGGTAGCTTGTCTCCCCAACTCCCCAAAAATTTTACTGAACCGGTTCAGATTTCACTTGTAAACAACAAGAAAGTACCATGAAAATACAGTGTTAGCAAACTACTTACACTTCAACAGGTGTCCCTGTTCCATAGTGTTTCCCATAGTATTTATTTATTTATTCTTTATTGCACAAAAAAACTTATTAATGTACAAAAGACGAACTTAATGCCATACGGCATTCTCTACCAGTCAACCTTTGAGATGAACAGAGAGCATGTGTAGGCGCAAATAAATAATACACTTAATATTATGATAAATACAATATAAAATAGGAATAGTAGCCATAGTGTAGGTAACTGGAATATACGCACGGCACCGTACGACATAGGTGTGGGTTCATATCCTACTGGGGTCTCGATTTATACTCTTGTCTTGGTACAATCATTACATTCATATTTGTAAATTATTTAGATATTGGAATAAAACAACTATAACTGGATTTAACTTGCGTATTTAATTTTATTGGCTGCTTTTCGAAAACTTTACACTTCCCATATTCGTGGCACGACTGAGATGACGACAGTCTAACAGTAAAGTTAATTCCAAGGCATCAGAAATTATTTTTTTAAATATAATATTTACTTAACTATCTAAACAATTAAAATACTCTTACCTACGTAAGTAAGTACTTTATATTTAATTCACATAGGTGACACAAGGCGAATCTAGACACCTGTTATCTCTTATCAGGAGGCAAGGGATCTCGCGGTATCACTGATAAGGTTTGTTTAAACAGTTAGGTAACCAGGATGGTGTGCTTAAGATGCCGCGGAATGTGATGTGAAATAGGCCGCGATAACATGATAAGAGAAACTTATAAAAAACGATATACTTAATTAGACGTATTTTAGAAGCTTCAAAAAATATAGAGTAGGTAGGTAGGTACCTAGGGTACCAAATGTGATCGATACACCTTATTAGATTACCTAATAGGTACAAAATAGTCCTATTTGCTACAGAAAGAGGTTCTGCACGATACATGAAAGAAATTACAAAAAACCTGGTTATAAATTTTGAACCTACGTAGAGGTAAAAGGGTAGATAGGGGTTTTAGGCAAATCCGTGCGCAGTATTCGTGTCAGAAAAATAAAAAAAGAATTCCTTTAGTACTTACCTAAATATAATATTATTATAGATGTACCTATCAACTTCGATGATGAAGATGAAACATACCATAAGTACACCCATAACTACATACTAAACCTAACTCATTAAACATTATATACTTACAAGATTACCTATAGTTTTAACTGAAACAAAATTTGGGAAATTACGTTTCTAAAAAATGTCCTTGTCAGATAAAATACCAGCTATCATTATCTTTTGAATTAAACACACACATTAATACGTAGAAAAGTTAATGTCTGACAACAAACTGTAAAGATAAATTTGAGACGTTATCAAAGTTAAATAAGATTTAAGTATTTGATTAGTCTAGATTTTACACAAATAGTTACCTACAAAATATGAATGATCCCTGCTTAAATATTAAATAAGGTCAAGTTAGGTAAGAACGTCATACTTAAACAAATATTCATATATTATTATTAACGTAGACAATAATGAAATTTGAATTATATACTCGAACATAACACTCATAAACATTTTTTTAATAAATCTTAAACTAAATATATACTTAACTCTATAACAGTTCTTAAGTTAACTATACTTCATAAAACTATACTGGCGGAAATATGTGAGAAAATAATACAATATCCGAGAATTACACATGAACGGAAAAGATATTAAATAATAATGTAAATAGAGGTAGCTTTTGAAATTCTTCGTCGATTGTCGAGCTGAATAAACTAGATCATCTTTTAGGAACGTATGATTCAGTTCAGTCACTCTTTATTATACTCGTAGAAGGATCCATCTAAGAGCGAGATTTTATTTAGGTATCTAATAGTTGATGTCATTTGTCACGGAATTACCCAACTCTACTCACATTGTAACACCACCAATATTATAAACGTACCTAAACTACGAACTATTAAATGTCTTACAATAATCTGAATCATTTTATAATTTAACAAAACACTCGTATTAACGATATCTTACGAAAACGGATAATTTTTAAACCATACTATTTATAAAAACTCTTTAAGTTAAGTACTCACTTTATTCAAATAAATTCATGAGATTTTAGTTTTGTAAGTAAACAAGTATCTGCGCTCCAATATTCAGTTAAAAAAAAAGAAAACAGTAAAATCACGTTTATTGTATGGGAGCTTCCTTAAATATTTATTTTATTATGTTTTTTAGTATTTGTTATCATAGCGAAAATTTCAACGGGCTATGACTACCACTGTTCATGAGACACAGCGGGAGTCATAATATCCCGTTTACCCCATGGCAACATTACCCCAAAAATGACATCTACTCTTAAATGGATCATAGGTATATCTTCAATATCTCGTTGAGCAAGCATCCGTTCATAAAGAGAGCAACTCCATGACAGTGTTTACTGGCAATACTGTCGACGGATAGCTCTCTTCATTAACAGAATACGCTGGAGCTCTTCATGATGATGATGATCAGCCGTCGGTGATGATGAAGAAAATCCTTGGCGTTCTTCTGACGGTAAACTGGTCACAGTTTACAATCATACCAACATATTATTATAATTACTTTATAGCAAAGAACTTAATAAAATACGTACTCCTTTTTAATAAAAACTTTTCAACAAAATATTTTCTTTGAAACAGGGTAAACATTTCAGTTGTTTAGATTAATTCCAATTGTTGTAGAGCACAATGTGAGATGGACGATTATACAGACATATGAGTAATCTAATAAAGGTTCAGAATTTGAAGATACAGGATTCAAAAAACTTGTCTGTGGTAAATGACATGCTTATTGGGTCCAGTACCATTTTGTACCGCTTTGTTCGTTTATCCAGGGATGATCGGAATCACCTCTAGACAAATGTCATTCGGAATTCATGAACCAATAGTATTTAGGTAATTTCTTACTCACTTAAAACTTAACAAAAAAGTTTAGTCCATGAAAATTCTTATTCTCACTTATTCGTTCCCATGCAATACCTATATATGCAACGGGAATACGTTTTCAAAACTAATTATACATAGGCCTTTCAGTAGATACCTACATACGTATATATTTTTTTTTCCCACGTAAGATCTTCAAAGGTATAACCGACCAATTTATCAAGAACCCTTAATATAAAGCAACAATACTACACAGTAACGCATGTGCATAAGCTAGTGACATTATTGACACAGCTACCCGGAAGGACCGTGTCAATTGGTGGGCCACGCCGCCATGTTTGTGTTAGCTGTCATATTTGACATATTTGGTAGCTGGCCGGTGCTAATGAGGCCTTTGACGTTTAATATTTGTAACGGGAGACAAATGTCACAACGTGTTACTCGTGACTTGTCTATTAAATGTAGATTTTAAATAATTTGTTTAGTATTAAAATGAATTATTTTATTGGAAACTATCAAGGATCATCTTTTTTTATAGCCTATGTCACTCGGGAATAGTGTAGCTTCCCAACAGTGAAATAATTTTTGAAATCGGTCCAGCCGTTCTGGAGCCTATTCAATCCAAACAAACAAACCTTTCCTCTTTATAATTTTAGTAGGTATAGAGTATAGATAATGATAACCTTGGAAAATTCACACTAATTGATCTAGTCCCATACCTACTAAGCAAAGCTAGTACCTACCCATAGGTAGGTACTAGCTTAGACAACGGATAAACAAACATAATTGCATATTTATATATATAACATCCCAGACAGGTTCAGATGTTCGTGTTCATCTCACATCTGTCTCCAGTGGGATTCGAATCGGAAACCGCTGGTCTCGTAGCCAGTGGCTCTGACAACTAGACCAACAGTCTGACAAATAGGTACATATATAAATACATGTTTGTAAGCATTATTTAACTTTTTACCCCCTTATGTTAATTCCTGACTGTATTAAGAAATAAATACTGTACCTATAACATCAACGACAAGATTCATTACAGATGTTTTTGCTCACATTGGAACTTCGTCACGCTACCCCACCCTACCCCTTCAACAATTCCAATTCGATAATCTTCAAAAATAATTTTGGTATAAAAAACCAACCAAGTGCAAGTTGGACTGTCGTACGAAGGGTTCTCTACTAATATCTATAAAAACAGAAAAAAAACATGTGTGGTAGTCCTGTTAAATATTTATGTTGTTCTGTTTTTAGTATTTGTTGTTATAGCGCAAACAGAATTGCATTTCTATGCATATCACAGACACACAGACAGTGGCATAGACAATAGAGTCCCGTTTTACCCTTTGGGTACGAAAGCAAATAAACAAACATACTTAATTCCTTTATTTTTCTCTACCTACCAACTCTTAAATATTAAGTACCTACATATTAGTATGGCAACGGAACTAAAATGTCTCATCACTCAAGTTACTTACGTACCAATACCGTCCTTTTAATAATCTACCTACAACATTAGTCTACAACAAAACCGACATGGCCAGTACGGGCGCTCATACAAACCACGAGTCAACAATAGTTCGACAATGACGACCTGAGAAAACAATCGAATATAAATTTGAAGTACTTGCAATTATTTTTAGTGTTTTGCTTAAAGGTTAAACAGTGTATGTAAAGTACAAATTTCGCTTTTAACAAACCAAGCCAGTGTAGCCCAGAGAAGCCCTAGGCTCTACTTAGAATGCATTTTTATTTAAAACTAGTGGCCCGCCCCGGTTTCACGCGGATCCCTTTTTTTATAGCCTATGTGCATTCTCAGGGTCTAAAGTGTGTCTGTGTCAAATTTCATCAAAATCGAGAGGAAATTCAGATGTTTAAGCGGGAAAGCGTAAAAGACAGACGGACAGAGTTACTTTGGCATTTATAATATTAGTAGGGATGTCTTCAAGTATTTGAGTAAGTTTACTAGTAATCATTTAGTTTATAAACTGTGAGTAGGAAAATAATACAAAACAAGGTGTAAATTTACACTGGAAGTCAGGGGAGGTGGGGGTGACACTGTCAATCTTATTATCTTCTTCTTCTTCTATCTTTTCTTTATTTTTTATTATATAAAAGAAAGTCGTGTTAGTTACTCCGTTTATAACACAAGAACGGCTGAACCGATTTGGCCGAAAATTGCTGGGGATGTAGCTCAAAACCAGGAAAAGGACATAGGATACTTTTTATCACGTTTCAGTAAAAAAAAAATATTAAGCTCTTGCCGGGCGGGACGAAGTCTGCCGGGACCGCTAGTTTTACTTAAAAGATACCTAGTAATTTGATCAACAGGTAAACGTAGCTCCCCAACAGTAAAAGAATTTTTCAAATCGGTCCAGTTCTTTTGGAGCCTATTCAATCCAAACAAATAAACCTTTTCAGATATAGATTTTTAGTATAGAATATACAAGAAAAGTCAAATATTATTTAAGTAGGTACCTACCTATTTTATTTATCATATTACCTAGGTTATGAAATGGGCATTAAAATCATAAGGTTAGTAGACATATTTTGCTTTACATTGTAGTCTAGGTACAGTACCTATAATAAAACAAGTAATCTAACTGAAAGGACACAAATGTGGTTGTTTAAATGTATGCCTCACGATTTTGAGCAACAAAAGATTTTCTTGACACAGTGAGGTGTACGACCTCGACGCATATTTTCAGAATGATGGTATATAATGAAGTCATGAAATCTTATCTGAATTATTACTAAGCTTATTAAAGAAGGAAAGCCAACTTTCATAATTCACAATAACGTTATTTAGACATCAGTTAAATAAAGGCATGAAAAAGTTTTGTAAACTCACAATAAATAAGCAAAACAGGCTGATTATTCTGTTTTAAATGCCAATCATAAAAATCAGGTCTAAAATAAGTATTTTCTTGCTAAATTCTCTCTATCCACCATATTATTTGTTTATCTAAAACGTGAGCCCATTCAAAATCAAGTCTATAAATACTATATTCCTAAATTCTATATAGATATTATAAATGTAATAATATCGAATAATATGTATAACAGCATACTAGCTTCTGCTAGCCCGACATTTCGTCTGCACACGATGAGTATTTCACATAATATCGTTATAAAATATATTATTCTGATGTATAATCTATATTATTGTAAAGTGTCATCAAAATCCATTCATTACTGAATAGATTTTTGCGTGAATGAGGAACAAATATAAATCCAGACATTCATACATTCTCACAAACTTTTACGTTTATAAAATGAATAGAATTAAATATGTAAACGCTGTCGTTTCGAGATACATCTATATATTAGTTATCTTATTATTTCTATGGCTATGGCTATGCTATGGCGGTTTCCTTGAAAACGCTTCGCCAATCAAATTAGTCGTGATTCGTGATGGTTCAGTTCACACCATTAGAGTGTGTTCGATAATAAGCAAGAGCTTTGTGTCGGTCACCGATACACAAACCCAGTAATACTCTATTTAACTTTGTTTTAAAATTCAAGGCTTGAGAGCCTCTGGAGGCTTGCCACCCGTCTGGTTTTGCAGTAAAGGCCCATTAGCTGGCCAACCGCGCTTCAGTATTCAGTTTAAAAAAAAATTGTTTTAAAATGTCCAAACAGCCTACCTGACAAGCAAAATTAGTTCAGCGTTTTCAAGACTGCTTTTATTCTCCTTTATGCCTTTTAATACCTTTATGTACCTACGAGCAATTATTTTATTCCAAATTGAATCTTACGACTTAGTCATTATTAAGAACGATGCTTACCGATCAAGATTTAATTTATTTTAAAAAATATTATGAAATATTTAATTGAAATTAGGAACTTCATATTGAGTAGGTATTTTAGAATTTAGAGTAGGCACCTACGCCCGGATAGGCTGGCAACCCCATATAGAATATTTTATTGTATTTTTAAATAAACAAGTGTAAAACTATTTAACGACAAATACACCTTAAAATACCTAGTAATAGCTTATTTAACAGTACAAAAGGGAGGCATGGACGTCTCTAATCTTCGCGCGTGACTTACAAACAGATTAAAACGATTGTAAAACGTAATACAAAGTAGGTAACCTAAAAACAAAAACTTATTAAATATGGAAAATTTTTAACCAATATATTATTGACCTCAAGACTTGATGAACTGGTTCCTTTTCCAGCTACGAAGCAGAACCAATTTCTTTTTATTTAGAAAAACACAGAGTATTTTATATACCTTCCTATAATTTTTAAAATGGGTGTGAAACAAGGTGAAAATAGCTCGTAAGTATATATATAGTGAGGACTGACGGCTTCCAAAACCAAATTAGAAAAAATTATATTCTTATAGTTACCACCCTAGTTATAAATATACCTACCTACAGTTTACTCCCTTCTGACATAACCTATAGGAGTATACCTTCCTACCTAAATATTTACGTTTAAGCTAAGCACGCTTTCATTTTTACTCACTTATAAATTAAAGAACAAAACACACATTAGTAAACTAAGCAATTTAAAATAGGAACTTAGAAAACTGGCAACACCGGTTACATTCAAACGCAAATGCCTTACAAATCCAAGTCGTCACACGCAATTTGTTTTAACTCTAACATTTGCATCTGTATAGTGGCACTATTGTTTCCCACTTATTTGTTAAGGAGTTTTAGTAGCAAGGAATACGTAATGCGGTTATGCAAGGTGACCCATTTACACATCACGAATACAAGCATGGTAAAGTCAGTGCACGGTTTCGATTTTGGAATGCCTATTTATTTTTTAAACCTTTTTGGACTTAGATTTCATAAAATGATTGCCATTAGGTACTTATCACTAAGTGCTTTTCTAACTTCGTGTAGGTACCTATTTATTTTAAAGACTATTTTGATTTAATTAAGGGTAGGTTTATTTCTTATCTTTGCTTGCATGGCATCATGTTTGAGCCCAACATTAATTTTCTGCTTTATATATAATATTTTCTACTTTTGCGGGGATGTCGCAGCACCAAAAAATGTGCTCTTTCTTGATCGTTGTGTAGAAAAGTCAAAACACGTTTCCTGAATAATTACCGTCGCTCCTCATCCATCCTTATCTTAGAGAAGATCCTTATTAATAAAGGCTGCCAGCACATAATATTATAATAATATAATATAGGTACCTAATTAGATTTAAGCTACCGAAGAGTGGTCTGTACAGTCTGAGCGAAGTGTAACAAGTTGGTTTAATGATAACTTCTAGATGAATAAATTCTGAACTTTATGTAACTTTTCAAACCAATTAATTTCTAAGTGAGATACTATACAATTTAATTTAAAAAAATCCAATTGCTGACAAATATTTTGAGAAGCCGCTAGTTTCTCTGATCATCAGTGTATTTTTTGACACTTTTGGCAGTCTGTATCTAATATCTAAGCCACCTAGGTACGTGTCACTTGATCGAAAAAAAAGAACAGTTTAAAAACTCCCAACATTCCAAACTGACTCATTTACGAATCTTTAGAACACACAAGCCTATTTGAACCCAATTTCTTCCGTTGTTAAATTTATTCCATTTTGAACGGTATCTCTTAGATAAGAAGAACTATTTTTATGCCGCTTTATCTGAAATCAGCTGTGTAAACGAATAGCAGACGTGGAATATTAATTGAAAAAGTTGCCTGATGTGTACTGTAACCAAATTTAACTTGAAATTTGGATTTTGAAATAAATAGTTTAGAAATAACTACTTAGTTTAGAAAATATCTAGACATAAGTGCCATTAATATGTCGAATGGGCTCTACTCAGTTTATATTAGAATCTTGATTTATGAAATATGGTGTATGAATATACATATCTATAGACTTCCACTGGACCCGGATCGGTAAATATTTTAGTAAATTATTTGTTTTAATAACTATATAAAAGGTAAGTAGGTAGGTATCTATATATTATTATATTTAGGGGGTATTGACCCGAAGTCCGGGCCCCAAACTCAAAGGTTTATTAGGTACCTATACCTAGGTGGCGCGCAAATTTCAAAGGGCAATGTATGGCATTGTCAAAGCCTAGCACTAATACCGTGAAAGTGATGTGCTGAATTATTTAAAAAAAATGAAGTTAAACAAACACTTAGGACGTTTTATGATTGAGAAAAAAAATGCGAAGTTCTCGTGGTCTATGGCAGCCTTACCATAACTAACAAGGCTATATAGTAAAAATATTACTTATTTTAACTATATTCCGTTAATTAATGTAGAATGTCACTTGTCTGGAATAACAGTAGGTTATTCCTAAGATACCTAATAGAGTAAGATCCCAGTGCCGCCAGACCTCATCATCAGCATCGAGCCAGTGCTCGTCATACCGAGGCGAATGAGCCTAAACACGATATGCTTATGTTCATCCATCTTTGAGATCCATTTTTTGGGTACCTTAAAAGCGTCTGAGGTGTCTGGGAGAATAATTGGCCCATTGGATTGGTCTGGCTGCTTACAAAGAGTCTGGAAATAGTACCACGTAGTTATATATGTCAAATTTATGCTTGCTAAAATGACGTAGTTTACCTAATTTTTTAAACACCTTTAGTTCGCGCTACCTGTGAAGTAAGTACGCATACTCTCCTAACTACATACTAGACTATAAATCATCAAAATTTCAGCTTTGCTAAAATAACGTAGGTCTGGCGGCACCGGGATCTTCGGCTATAAGTTTTACCGACTACTAGCGTCAAGCCCATACCTATATCTAATCCACGCCAAGGCCCGACTTTTGTATGACAATGCGAGTATTTTGTAATAATAACTGCGGTTTGCATGCGTCTCATAATTGGTTTTGCACACTTTGCAGGTTACAGCAAATATATTGTCTAAGTGCAAACCGCTTTCCGTGAAAATGAAATCTATTGTAATGCACGTTGTAAATCTCAAACATTATACAAACAAAAACGAAGACTTCAAACCACTTTTAGGGTTCCTAACTCGAAAACATCGCGTCCCTTTTTAGATCACCCGTGTAGGTCTGTTTTATACATAACTAAATATAGGTCGACCAGGATCTGATGGCAAAAAGGGAAAAAAGAGATTGACGCTAGCGATACTGGGGAAATTGGAGTGTTTACCTAATGTGTATAATAATCTAATTTTTCTTAGAAGCGCAAACTTTCTGGCCGCTACGAACTGCTGTCGAACAGAAAAATAGTATACTGACCTCGGCCAGTAAAATAAAAAAGCCTCAGATCACATTTTATTCAACCTCGGCTTCGCCTCGGACGACAATATTACATGTGATCTGAGACATTTTTTGACTGACCTCGGTGCGTACTGTACTATTATAGGTCTACCAGGAGATCCTGGCGGGAAAAAGAAGTATAAAAAGTTAGACCTATAATTCTTCGTACTTATTTGAAATTATTCTAATATGGGGAATATTTAACTTTTCGGGTCACACTGGTAAAGTAAATAAAACCGTAATCTTAGATTAGAGAGCAGTAAACTTTACGTGATATCTTATCGTGCCACTGTTTAACTAGTAAAGTGGCATTTAACGTGTTATGGTTATTTTCTCTTTGATTATTTGATATTGTGATATCTTTAGTTTATGATTAGATGCACTTTAAAAAAATAGGTATATTTAAGAAATTCTTGCTTGATTGAGTGGTTTCATGTGAAGAAGCTTTGTCTGGCAAAAACTAATGATAATTACGCCAAAAATCAATGATCAGTATCATTTGTACAGTATGTAGGTATTTAGACCACAACGTAGAATCGATTTAAAATATATAAATATATAATAAACCTTTCTTTTAACAATTCGTAAATAGGGATATATAAAACTATAAAAGGGTAACTTAATAAAAATTCTTACCACTCAAACAGCTTTAGCAATACTTTCAAAACTGAAAATCCGCCATCTTGAATCACATGTTCATCTCATCAGCGAGCGAATATTACTTATAACCTTATTTCGTCATGTGACTAATCACAAGCTTTCGACTATTATAAATTATCAATACAATCATAGATAAAACATTAAACAATATCAATTTTATCAATTTCTAACAATTTCGGAATTCCCGCTAAATTTTGAAGTAACGCGACACTAATAATTTCAGACACTTTATAAAAGAATACTTACGTAATTATGTCACCGAACTATTCAAAAATCTAATTATAATTATTAAAAAACTTTTGACTACTTAAATTCACTAATTTGGTAATGATTAAGTATATTTGTTTATTTCGAAATTGGACGCACGCGATGGTGTCTAATGTAAAATGGCGTCATATTCTAAGATGGCCGCTGCTTTATACTTGTTCACCTGTTACGTCACACCTGTGAACAATATTCATATGTATTTTGTTATCGGTTTCGAATGAATACGGGAAAATCGGCCTTAAGAGTAAGGTTTGTAAAATACAGACTTAGGTGATAAATCAGTATCTACAAAAATCAATCTAGTTACTTTGAATTAAGGCTCAAGTTTCTTCAACGGCATAGATAAAAGACAAGCTTGCATCCGAGCCATCTGTTTAGACAGTTTAGAGCTTTTTAGAGATCCGCAGGTTTTGTGGTATGGGTTGTGTGGGTAATATGATATTATGCCTAGGTACTAATCGTTTTTTATTTTTCATCCGAAACTTAGGTATTTAGGTACTTTAACAATGCTTCTTTTGATACCTTAATGGGTACTAAAACAAAAACGTACCTACCTACCTAATTACGTTTTAATATCAAAAATAATAATAATTTTTGATATTTAATAATTAAGTTATAATTATGAACCCTATCGTGGCTCTTAGACAAGTTACAATTGAACTTCAACTGAACGTAATGACTGCAAAATTTATGGAATTGGCATAGGTACCGATTTATTTTTGTGACGTTGAAGTAACGTCAGAACATAAACAATCTCCGTAAGAAATCCACTGTATACCACGCATATTGGAGTGATTTTACGTACTGCAGCGTAGTCACTATCACTCTTTAACTGATTGCAATGGTTTGAAAGGGACAGAATTGCCGGTTTTTTTTTATTTTGATATGGTATAGGAAACAGCCACAAGACCCTAGTCTTCCCAGTGTCATCTCGGCCTCTTTCCTTATCTGTTATCATCGTGATAACACGAGCAAAGATGTCGTGTACACATTGATAATACTGCGCCTAAGTTATAACATTGTATAACTAAGCGCAGTCACAGAATTATAATTATAACTAGTTCATGTTTACAGATATTTCATAACTCTATACCTAAGTCTATAAAAAATACTTCAGCAAGATTATTAAAAAAAATATTTAATACTTTCCTATGTCAAATAAGCATAAAAATATAAAGTTTCGCGTGTCGCCACACCTGTCACACTTTTTACAATAAAGTGATTTCAACAACAAGACAATTGTAAAAATGACGTTTTTGACCCGCTCCTTTCAAGAGATGCGTTATCAAAATCCTTAATCAAAATGCCTGTTAGCGTTACAAATAGGTAGGTATAGGCATTTAAAAAAAACGACAGAAAATAAAATACGCAAGTTATAGTTTTCATTCCAATATAGATAGCATTGTATAATAAGCGTAGGTACCTACTTACTTACTCATATTTGGAATAGTAACAAAAATAAACTTAATTTGTAGAATGCCTTTTTTTCAAATATGTATAGGTACCTAACTATACCTACTTACACAGCCTTAGAACTTATAGGTAATAATCAGAAAATTTTTCAACACGAAATTTACCAAGTTTTTTGGAGGTAGGTAGTTTTTTAGACACGAGCACAAATCACATAGATACCTAAGTGCAAAATTATTTACTTAGTCCACATTGAGATACTGTACTATCAGTTCTCGTGGTCACGCTATAACTTTAATTGGAATCTACATTTTTGAAAAGATAGTCAATAGTCAAGGAATGCCTATTCCTTGACTATTGACTATCTTTTCAAAAATTTTTGACAATGCGAAAAATAAAGTGTAAATTACTGTTAACAGTATAAATTAAGAGTTAAAAAATGATTATTCATTAACGTAAGTTGAAAATAATAATTGATTTATTTAAAAATCCTTAAATAAAAATTACATTTTTTAAACGTTTGTCACGTGACACAAAACGCTCCTGCTGGGCCGAGTTTTTCGTGACGTCACATGCCCGTAAACTTTGTTTACCTACCTAGTTGTGTTGCGCCTAGTTGTGGTAGATTATCTCAAACAGGCATGTGACGTCACCGACCTCATTGCGGCGCCATATTGTCAAAGTAGCGTTTTGGCACACTATTTAAATATTGAATTTTTAATTCGATGTTTTTCAGCTAATACATACCAGATTTTAAAAAAACAACTTTTGCTGGGTTCCTTAGACTCTACTACATGATATAAAATGGATTTTAAAAACATGTCAAATACCCTATTACGAATTACTAAGTATTTGATGTATGGACATAATAAATATTTATAATAATTCTAGTATGTAGATACTAGAATTATTATAAATATTTATTATGCTATACCTACCTACCTATGTAGTAATATTTAGTTAACATTTTCTGTTGTTATTTCGAGCAATTTACTAGTTAATATAGTTTTCCATCACTAAAGTTGTAGGCGCTTTTAAGGTTAGTCGTGTCAACACACCTCCTGACGGCCCGAGCCGAGGTGTGACCCCCACCTTGGAGGGCCCTCGGGTCGGTCAGGGCTAAAAACCCTAAACCCAACCCAAAAGGCTTAAGAGTCTCCTTTCAGGAGTCTCGCCACCCGTCCGGTTTTGCAGTGAAGGCCCATTAGCTGGCCAACTGCGCTTCAGTATTCAGTTCGAAAAAAAAAAAAACGCTTTTAAGGCCTCCAAAACATTATTATATTATTATTATACGCTAAGATTTGGTATACATAATATATCTCTGATAGTAAAAAAAAATCCTAAAAAATAATGAACATTTCGTTCACATAACTGCTATTTTTATTGTTTAGTTAGAAAATAAAAAAAATAATTTAGGAGATAAGTAGTACTAATGATCACCTTTTATTCTATGATCATCGGGGTTATCATATTCTGAATCAAACTTGGCTTTTAGTTTGAGTTTCTTGTCGAGAATTTCAGCTTTAGTCATTTCAGATTTACGTTTTGTACCAGTTCCAACAGATTCCTCTTCTGGCTTTTCTTCAGCAGTATGCTTCACGCCCGTTTCTAAATCTTCGAAATCCCCAAACATTTCCTAATCATCACCATCACTAGCGTCATCCAATTTCAAAAGTTCAGATGCATCTTCGTCGGCCGATCTTTTGCCAGTTACAAAACTGTTGATCAAAAACTGCTTATTAGAATCACTTGTCCAATCTCTCAATGTTGGTTTGTTCAGTGCATAAAAGAAGGAACACTCTTCAATATCTAACTGCTCTTTCTCCTTATGCTTTTTCTTTTGCGTATCTGTAACCTTCTTAAACAAACCGCCAATTTCTTCCTGATCACTTTCATCAGATTCTTCTTTCTTTTGTTTAGTTTTACTTATACTTACTACATTAAAAGTTACTTATTCTAAAATTACATGTAAAAAATGGGTTAGGCACAAATTACTTAGGTAACTGATGTAAACGTACCTACTAAGTGGTACTGTGGTACAGAAAGCAGTCAAAAGCATGTTTTGTCTGGTTTTATAATCGTTATTAAAAGTTAATCTACCTATACAAATAATACTTATAATCCTTACTTCGCATATTCAATATCTATTCTAATCTATACTTATATTCGATAATATAATAAAGAGGAAAGGTTTGTTTGTTTGGATTGAATAGACTCCAAAAGACCGATTTGAAAAATTATTTTGGTAAGCTACACTATTCCCGAGTGATATAGGCAATAAATTTTGAAAAAAAAAATAGAGAACCGTGCGAAGCCGGGGCTAACCGCTAGTATCATTATAATTATCGGATCTATCTGGTTAAAAGCTAATTTAATCTATTTTTATCAGTCAAAAGTAGTTTTGGCCGAACAAAACCAGTATACCTAGATAAGTTAAGTAGATATTGTTATTATTGTGCAGATATTTTTTCTAAACAAGTGGTCCGCCCCGGCTTCGCACGGATCCTTATATTTTTTCAAAATTTTGTATAGCCTATGTCACTCGGGAATAGTGTAACTTCCCAGCAGAGAAAGATTTTTTCATTTAGGTCCTATAATTTTGGAGCTTATTCAATAGGTACAAACAAACCTTTCCTCATAATAATTTCTGATGCCTTCGTAGTTATTGTATAAATCACTTTAGCGTTCGACTATTGTCAGCTCCATCGTGCTACGATTATGGAAAGTGTAAAGAATCCAAAACGTCAGCAAATCAAATAAGTACTTACGCGAGTTAAATCGGTTAATAGGAAGTTGTTTCATTTCAAAAATCCCTCTTTATTATCACTACATAGTGTAAAACAAACAAAGTCGCTTTTTCTGTCCCTATATCCCTATGTAGGTACGCTTAAATCGTTAAAACTACGCAACGGATTTTGATGCGGTTTTTTTAAATAGATAGAGTGATTCAAGAGGAAGGTTTATAGCACCCGTGTAAAGCCGGGGCGGGTCGCTAGTATTAGTGTAGATATAGATTTACGGTGGGCCAATGTACATGTTTTTGAGATTGTATTATGCGTCAACAGCGTCATTGATACATTGTTATTTTATCTTGAAAGTACTTAATTACATAGAAAGATACACAATATAAGGTATTAGGTACGACTTATTACGCCCATTGCACATAGTCTATCTTAGTTGAACGGTCTAATAAAACTATTGCAATTATTATTTATTTATTTACAAGTGTAACAAATAAGTTGTTTTTAAGCATTAATTATTTTCTATTATAGGGCGACATGTGCAATAAACCTTTGTACTCTTCTTACTGCAGGTTTGTACTCATGTTAAAATTATTATTATAATATTACTATAAGTTACTAAAGTCGTCAATGTACATACCTATATTATTTAGGTAGGTATCTAACTCGTAAGTATTAAAGTGAATATTAAAAATAAAGTAATTTTTCATTGGTTTACCAATAAAAAAAAATAAGTAGGTAGGTAAAGTTGGGCACTAAACTTCTTTTGCGATTTTCCCGAAAGTTGGTATGTTGTTAATTGATTATGGAATCTGTAAAGGCTCCGAAACGTCAGCCAATAAAATAAAATTACGCGAGTAAAATCCGTTTAAAGTTGTTTCATTCCAATGTATAATAACCGCGAAGGCATCAGAAATTTTTCTGGTAAGTTTTGTTAGAAGGTCGACTTTTTCGAAATGACGTAGGTACTTACTATTTTTTATTATTAATATTTTTCACTTTCTCTATTTCCAATTACACAATGATAGATCCAATGAGTACACGATTCTGGAGGTGCTCAACACGGACTGTTGGAGACACATCCTCGACCACGTGCCATTCACAGATGTGATCAGATCGGAGATAGTTAGCCAGCACTGGCAGAACGTTATACATGAATATTTACTAGGTAAGATCGTACTTACTACCTATCAATTTTATTTATTGCTCTACAGAAGCCACTACAATCGTCTACAATATTATAAATACGAATATCTATCGCCTAACTCACCCCAGAGAGCCTATATGATGTACTGTCGAGTCGACATTTTGTTGACATAATATTAAGAACGTTGTCGACAAGCAGAAGGTTTGTCGTGTCGATATTGATTCGTCGTCTACATGAAGATATGAGAGACGACTTCGATCGGACCAGATTTCTAGTTGTTGACAACGTTATCGATTTTTAACAAACCACGAGAATAAGACTACATCAACATGATAAGATGTCGACTCGACAATTCAGCATAGGCTCGCTGGAGAAGCTGTTCTTATGTACCTAAAGACTGACTTTAACAAGTTGTGTAAAATATTTTTGTCAGTGTTGCCAATTTAGCGATTTTGTCGCTAGAACTAGCGACTTTTGCTTAAGGCATAGCGACCAAAAAAAAGTTTTGACGACAAAAATAGTTTAGCGACTTATCTGGCGACTTTTGGAGTAGGTACAAATTAAAACAGTTCTAGAGCCAATAATAGATATATTTTTTATCAATATAGATACATAATAATATGGAAAACGACAAACGCGATAGCTCACCACATTCAAACTATATTTAATTGAAGTTCCATTTGTATATTATTATGGGGGGGGGAGGGAGTCCCCGAACATTTTATGGTTATGTTTTAGTTTTAGCGACTTTCTAGCGACTTTTGACTTTGAGTTTAGCGATCGAATTTCTAGGAGTTGGCAACACTGTTTTTTGTTGGTCTGTACTTATAGGAATCCACGGCATAGAGGTCATTACCAACTACATTCCTAGTGTTCCGTACAAAAGCCGCCGTCGCTTTCACGTTGTACAACTGTCTCGTGAGAAGGTTGACTCTTCGTTAGAAGCCGTGCTGAGCAAACTTGGCCCTTATGTGATCCGCATCAATGCGAACCAACGTTGGCTAGAAGATATCGCTAACAACTGCCTTGCTTTAGAAGAAATCTTAGTAAGTGTTTATGGGCAATCACATATTTAATAACGTGTTGTATAATTGTACCTTTATAGTGATACAACTTGTTTCAGTTGGATTTTGTCATAGATGGACTGGAGATTGTCGCGAAGAAATGTACGAGACTTAGAAATGTATCTTTCATCAACAGTTTACAGGTAATTTGGTTTGCTTAAGTTTATTGAATACCTACCGATAAAATACTATCCCCTATCTAATTTAGTTGTAAATAGTAATCATTATATACAAGGGCGTGCATTCCATATAGGCACAATGGTATAAATGTATGGAGTGTCTACCCTGACGTAGTACATGCGCGACCCTCACTGCACGCCTCTGTTTCTATACCCACTGACAGTAGGTACCTAATGAACAAGACAGATCACTTCCATACGTCGTTTACATAAAAATCTGCTCCCACCTAACTTTCCGAATGCACAGCTCTCAATATGGTATCTGTCAAATGGTAAGCCATAAAGGCCGGTGTTTGAAAGTACAGCTTCGTCCGCCAAGTAATTCATTAGTAATTGGTAGATGAAGTAATTCATCAGATCTATATTTATTTCCGCAGCTCCGGGACAGCACATTAAGTCAATTTTTTAAATCCATCGAGACAATTGAAGAGCTAACAATTACCGGATGCCGAAATGTAACCGGTGATTTTTTAAAAGATTTAGGAGCAAACCGTTTGACACGTTTCGAATTTCACGGCGACGGATTGGAATTTGAGAAATTGCTTTCAGCTGTGGAAAATTTAAGAAGTCTTGTCGCACTTAATCTAGATAATTGTGACTTAAATATAATTTGTCGGCTGCATTTGTTTCTGGATGGTCTTCCTATGTTGGAGGAACTGTCTCTAGTCGGGCATGAGAGGATCGAAGACAAATATCGTATAAAATTTATTGATGGATTGAGTAAATTGAAACATTTAAAGACGTTGCGCCTAGCAAGAAACGAGAACGTGAACGATGTGCTATTTCGAATGTTGGGAGAGTCTTGCAGGAAACTGCAGTGTCTGGACGCGAGTAGGTGGTTCAAAATAGGTAATATTATAGTGTCACCTTGTATAATAAAATGGGTAAACTTAAAATATGTCCCGTAAATAACCCGTCTTAATTCCAGAGGCAGTTTCTGACGCTGGTGTGTCAAGCCTGTGTCGCGGTTGCAGAGACCTATCTTCTTTAAACTTAGAGAATCAAGTTTTAGTTGGAGATGAATCCATCAAGACAGCAGCTATCTTTTGTCCTAATCTAAAGTACGTTAACCTTCGTGGTACCAACGTTACAGACGCTGCAGTGGCGACCCTCATCGACTCCTGCCACAAACTCAAGGTCAGTGTAAAAGAGGCTATAAGTTTAAGGTCATGCGATATTAGTGAAACTAACTGGGGTCTGTAAACTAGAGTTAAGTTCAATGCGATATACCTATCATCTGTCGGTAGACTAACGTTACTTCAATAGGCCTGACAATTTTTTTTCCTTGGTCCATCCAGTAGATTGCCAAAAAGTATTGGACACGTATTTTTTCCTTTCTCAATCGAACATGTGTGTGTACTTACCTATAACTCTTGCTCACAGCTGCGCATTAGTGACCGCTGATAAGCTTAAATTTACCCACAAATTATGTTATTTCTAAAATAATATTCTAAATATAAAACAAAATGTTGATCATAAAAGCGTAGGGCTCATGTTCTAAAGCCTGCGCATTGTACTTAGTATAATATCTATCAGTATTCTTAATAAGTAGTAATTAGTTTCCTTCATGTGTAAATTGATTTAGTATCCCCATTGCAATAAGTTTCGTATGAGCTAGCCTCGCAATAAACAGAAAATAATATATACCTATTGTATAACTAGGATAAAATGTACACTAGTTTTAATACATTATTTTGTTAAATTATTATTATCTAATAAAGTCTTTTTGAAATTGAATTGAATCGAACAATAAATGGCAAAGATAAGCGCTTCCCAAATTCGTGAGTTGGGCCCGTGACGTCTCGAGTCTTCACTCACGAACTTAAGAATCACTTATCTTTGGCATTGTTTATTTGTTGGAATGAAACAACTATTAACGGATTTAACTCGCGTATTTTTAAAAAAGCTTTAGCGTTAGACTATTGTCAGCTCAGTCGTGCTACGAT
Source organism: Polylopha cassiicola (assembly GCA_038024825.1). NCBI lineage: Eukaryota > Metazoa > Arthropoda > Insecta > Lepidoptera > Tortricidae > Polylopha > Polylopha cassiicola. Next base: position 3,075,976 of record CP149044.1, on the reverse strand, counting down.
TATGGAAACTGTAAAGAATCCGAAACGTCAGCTAATAAAATAAAATAAAAATACGCGAGTTAAATCCGTTAATAGTTGTTTCATTCCAATGTGTAATAACCGCGAAGGCATCAGAAATGATTATTGTTTATTTGTTTGAGAATAGAAAAAATACCTACGTCTCTAAATTTCGGACCAAATCGAATGTCGTGTTCTTTACCCTGTCGTCATCACTATTGTTCAATATTGATATTGTACTAAATTCATATTGTGCCGTTTTTTTGCATGGACTCCCAGGATCACCACAAAATGCATTTAAAAAAGGCAAAATGATAAGTAGGTACTTAGTACATTATTTAATTTTCAAAATGTTCCTCAGAGCATAAACCTGATTGAGTGCCGGGGAATAACTGAAGAGTTGTTTCTTCTTGCGGGAGAAGTCCTGGAAAAACACCCCCACAACTTAAAAGTGGTCATATCCATAGAAGATGTTCACTTAATGCGAAGGGTTTGTATCAATTTCCCTTCAACTAGATTTAAAAACAGAATCGTAGCCCTTAATTGTAAAGGCTCCGAAACGTCAGCCAATAAAATACGCGAGTTAAATCCGTTAAAGTTGTTTCTATCCAATGTATAATAACCGCGAAGGCATCAGAAATTATTACAATCATAGCCGTTAGAATACTCGTAGAGGTTGTAGATATTCAGAGCACAGTCTTTTATAAAAATGAATTAGGTAATAATTGTGATTTGCTCCATGACATTAGTACCTACCTACCTAAATAAATCAATTTATTTCAATTAAAATCTATCGTATTTTTTTACAGTATCGAGCGAAGCGTACGAAGGAGAGCCCCTACCTCTGCATCGAATTAAAATTCTGCTGAACCATCATAATCATGACTAATTAATTTACATTTTTCCGAATAGCAGCAAACGCAGTACTTACCTAATTTATTATGTTTTAATTGCACCTACACTTCCTACTTACTTCATAATAAATGTAAATTATTGACATATTTTTTTCATTTTTCACTCCTAGCTTTATTTAATTGTCTTGCTCTTTTCAAATATATATATACGATTACATTCAATATATTTTATGTTTTAAAATAAAGTGTTTTATTTTATATTTATTGTATTGGTGCTGGCAATACAATCGATGACGATGTTGCTGCTTTCATAGTCACATTAATCAAGGGTATTGGTATTAAGGGTCGTCAAAGTTAAGTATAATAGATATTCATTAAAAATTGCATCTATTTCACAAATAATTTACTCTAAACCCAATAATAATATAGATGATATTCGGATTACGCAAACTTTTTAAATTCAGAGTTTTTCCCGTAATTTTTACTCACGTTTTTAGGGTAACCATGAACTAAAATAGCAACATTTATTACTGTCACTTTAAAATCTGTCAAGACTGACAGCCGTTCTCCCGAATTTGTTCTTCAATTTTCTTTCATTCGCAGTAGTTAGCGGGTGCAAGTACGTAATTTTATTTTATTATTTTTATAAAAAATGTTTTAGTGTTCAAAAACAGTTTTCATGTATTAGGCTTAAAGATGCCTTTTTATAGTTAATGCGATATTTTAATTCAGTTTAAGTGACAAATTATTTGACGCTCTTAGGTTATGTAAAAGGTGTTCTCCAAGAACAGTGCTGTGCATTTATTTTAAGTTTTTTATTTGAATCGTGAACGAATTTTAGGGCATTTCACATGTTGAATTGAGGGGTAGTTGTTATCCAATTAAAATCATTAATTAACTAAGAGTAAATACAAGCTTTAAAAGTGAAGCGATTTGCGTTTAGTAGAACAGTTTCCATAAGTTCTGACGTGATTGGAACGATTATGATGTGCATTTTGTGGTTTTATAAATTTTTCTATATGTATTTCTTCATTTTCAGCACACACACTGGTTTAGACAATGAAAACGACTCAAATTGCCCAGTACGCCCTTCGACTCACATATTCGCAGGTATGTTTTAGTTAGTAACGTGCATACATTCAGTCCAACCAAACTAATAAGCCATATAGCTAGTGGAATTAGTCATATGTTGACAAAAATCTTTTTTCTTAATATAGGTATAACCCTAATAATGTCTTATGCCTTTGCGGTAATTAAACATTAGAATGAAACAATTAAAATAGATTCCTCTTATAACTATTTCATTCCACAAGATATGCCTTTACAATAAATGCCTTTATTACTATAGCAATCTATTTCTTTGGTCTTTTCGATTCTTGTTCTTTATGGAACAGGCTTTAATATGGCAGGTTTTTATAACTACTGACAAATTGTCAATGATACTGCAATTAAGTTTTGATGCTGCAGGTAAAAAAAGATAAATTTATTAATTGGTTTTCGAAAATCATCTTTACCAATTACAGTGAAAGAGAGTAAGGTTAAATAGGTAATCAATCTAGCATTCTAGACATATATAATAATAGGTATAGGTATTCGCGGGCCATTATTATACTTATATGTCTAGAATAATATTTCTTTTGTCTATTTTTAATGGAAACAAAAATGACCATACTGCAAAAATCTATTAATAATCCCTATGTGCATTATATATTAAAAGTAGCTGTCCGCGCCGGCTTCGCCCGGATCCTTATTTTTTTTTTAATATAATATAGCCTATGTCACTCCGGAATAGTGTAGCTTTCCAACAATGAAAGACTTTTTTAAATTGGTTTAGTCGTTTCAGAGCCTATTCAATCAAAACGAACAAACAAACCTTTCCTCTTTATTATATTATATTATATTTGAATATCATGTCAGGGGGAATGCCACATTACCGGGTAAGAGCTAAGCTCTTCAAATACATTCAGTGTCAGATATCTGACCCCAGTTGACCTCACCTGATACCCTTAAACAAGTTATGTGGTTACATAGTGATTGTGATGCACTTTACATGCTATGATTAGCGTGTAAATACGCCAACGTGCATTTAAACAGTGTAAGATTGTTAACACAAAAGTCGAGCTCTGCGTTTAATTTGACCAGATTTTTTATCCTAAAAACCGAACTTAACAGTGACTGTTTTAATTGTGGTCTTCAGAATAGAGTCTTTCAAGTATTACGTAAGATTTATTATAATTACACCCCTTGTCAACAAGCAGTAAGTACAACTCTTACACCCCTCCCACCCCATGCTCACGTCATGCTCACGTAAATATTTTTTTATAGATCATGAGCATCTGTTATATTCGTAAGTAAATGAGCGTAGGACTTTTTGTGTAAAAGAGTAAATAACTAATCAGGATCTAGACCTCCCACCTGCCTTGACAACAAAAGTAAGCAAAACAAAGACCGCCCGCTCCCCTATAGTGCTTACGTAATACTTGGACGACCCCATACCAAAGACCACAAGTATAATAGCGACTGCTAAGCTCGGTTTTTAAAAAAAATCGGGTTTAGGCTCGCGCGTCAGCCAGACAAAAAGACCGGACACAACCGTAAAAAGCCAAACATTTCTATCATCCCTAATCAGGTGATCCTCTGAAAGTCTAGATACTTCTAGAAAACCTTTTGCCCAGTTTGAGCATGGTTATCGTCTAAGTTAACTTTCATTATTATACAGTCTGATGGCTTAAGTACATGATTGTCACAGCACGTGATGACAGTGCACCTGATTTGACACGTGCATAAAATGCACATTGCAACGTGGTTAATAGGCTTAATACAGTGTAAACTGCAAGGTGAGGGCCTACTGCAGTTTACACTCTACGTACTATCGCATGCTTTCGGGGTACGCCATTTTAGAAAAAAATTGCTTGCACTTGTTGCTTCACACACAGCCGCCAGGTACCAGGGTCGCTCAAGCGATTATTGCCTTAAAGGTGTAACATCGCCAGCACAGTTGATAGTACCTAAATATGCACAACTAAACAAATATTATATTTCGTGCGTCCAACACCGATTTGTCTAATTTTGGCAGTTTAACCAACATTAGAAAAATGTCATGTTCTAGGACAGATTATGTAATAGCTTAAGAGATGAAACCTATCTCTACTTTATAAACCAACTAGCTGTCCGCCCCGGCTTCGCACGTATCATCTTTTTTTTATAGCCTACCTATGTCACTCGGGAATAGTGTAGCTTCCCAACAGTTAAATAATATTTCAAATCGCTCCAGTCGTTTAGGAGCCTATTCAATCCAATCCAATCCAAACAAACAAACAAACAAACAAACTTTTCCTCTTTATTGTATTAGTATAGAAGATATGTTTAGTTTAGACAATAGTCAAGAAAGTAGTTATAGTTCATCTATGTGATTCGATTTAATTAAGTACCTACTTAATGAATGTTACGTATTGGTGACGTTATTTAAATACTGATAGGTACCTATTTTAATTTATTTATAGTAATAATATCTAACAGATAGAAGTCAAATGACGCGTGCTATAGTGCTAGTAGATATCTTTGACAACCTATAACCTCTGATATGTATAAATTATATAAATAACCATAATCCGATATCTACGTATTGGTTAAGTTGACATACAGCATTTTTTGAAAGACGAGGCGGTATAATAAATATAGTTCAGCCTATAAGTAGAAAAAAGTGACCAGATGAAATCACATAGTCAGAATATAATAAAGCATATAAAAGCGAATTACATTTATTTGCTACTTTTTTGACATAAGTACCTATATAATCGACTGCTTCGTCGAGACTTAATTGGACATAGTGAAAAAAATATACAATAAAATTAAATTATAATACTACGTATGTTTATATAGACCTGTACCTATTTTACGACTACGTTGAAATTAACAATGTAATAGTTTACGGTGTCGAAAAATCTATTTTAATTAGGAATTGTTGCTAGAAAAAACTTTTAAAAAAGCAAAGCTCAGTCACTCTGGTGCTCTATTTTAAAAACGAGGAAGCCATTTTGTATAATTACCTGAATGTCATTTAGCCGGATCACCTTGAGAAATTCGCGCATTGTAAAAGAGGCATACCTATACATTTTTCAGTCACGATTTATATGTGTTGCTATGTCACTTTGACGGATTGGTCTAGTGGTCAAAGACCCGGACTTAGGAACCAAGTTGCGTGTAAGGGCGTGCATTCCATATAGGCACAATGGTATAATTGTATGGAGTGCCTACCCTCACGTAGTACATGCGCGACCCTCACTGCACGCACCTGGTTGCGTGTACGAATCCTGCTAGGGGCAGATGTCAGTGTGATGAGTTTATTTCCATTTCTAATGCAACTTAAGTTCATTTGAGCCTATACTTTGGTTTTATGTTTAATACAAACCTCTTTTCCTTTAACCCCGTGGACTGTCTAAAATTCCTTTCCTTAAAACACTTACACATAAAATAGCTGCCGTGTCAAAGCAAGTACCTGTTTGCCCCTTCCGGTATTTGAACCCGCAACCTCAAGTTACTTAAGTTGGTGTTCATTTACTCCACTGTATGGTTCGTCTTACATATGGCTTGTACATGAAACATTTAATCAAGGTTACTTCCTATAAACTCCGCCAATCGCCATTTGTATCCGTACTAAGTACCTGTTTAATAAATGAGTCTGATTATTTAATTTACGGAAGAGGAATATATATAAATATACTTATATACTTAAATGTATAAATAACATTGTCTCAATGTTGTTTTATTGTGTAACTAGCGGCCCGTCCCGGCTTCGCACGGGGGGACTTAAGATTTTTTTAAGGCCTCAGAAACGATACTTTTCCCCCGTTTTTGAAACATTTTCGGTTACTGCTCCGCAACTATAAGACCTAGCATGATATTATATAGCCTATGTTACTCGGGGATAGTGTAGCATTCCAAAGGTGAAAGAATTTTTGAAATCGGTCCAGTAGTTTCGGAGCCTATTCATTACAAACATACAAAAATACAAATCTTTCCTCTTTATAATATTAGTATAGATGTTGAATTGTCTCCGTAATTAATACGACAAATACTATATTAGCGATAATGATCTCGAGTTGTATATTTAAAAATCGGCCAAGTGCGAGTCGGGCACGCGCAATAAAGGCTCCGTGGCATTAGGTATATGTAAAAAATGCAAATAAATCATGTATTTTGTAATTTTTGTATGGCAGCCTTCTTAAAATATTTATTTTGTTGTTGTTTCAGTATTTGTTGTAATAGCGTTAACGTTAACACAAATATCTACGTCTTCTGTGAAAATGACAATTTGCTAACTATAACGGTTCATGAGATTCAGCCTAGTAAGAGGTGGACGGTAGGTCAGTGGAGTTGTAGTATAATACTGAGCTGGGGAACCCTAAAAGTTTGAATCGAATTGCATCTTATACTTTTAGGATTCCGTATCCAAAGAATAACGAGACCTTATTAAAGAATCCGCTCTCACTCACCACTCAATACGCTGTTTTTTTTGCGTACATTTTATTGATACATTAATGCAATTCTGATCCGTCATTGTCTCTGATAGATTTCCCGAGTTCAACGCCGCGTGATGCTCTATGACGATTCGGTTTATTATTAGATCGGCACGTTGCACCCTGAACATGTGTATCAATAACAATAAATATTTCCAGGGGCGGATTTGCCCAGCCGCTCTAGGCCCAGGCCATGTGCCGCCCTTTTCTCAGCATCGGTGACTTCTTTTTTGGCACCATTTGTCGCCCTTAATATCTGGCCGCCCTAGGCCTGGGCCTACGAGGCCTCAGGGTAAATCCGCCATTGCATATTTCAAAGTCAAAAATCGATCATCAGAACCTCCTTTTATTGTAGTCGAGTTTTCTTACTCCATTTCATCTCTTAACTTTCTTTTATATAAATCTTGCTCTAACAATAATAAACACAAATATTTATCCGATTTGGTGCAGTTGATCGGAAATTATGCGCATACACATTTCGGTGATTCATTTTATTTATATAAACTTAACATTTCTCAATCATGTTTCTCCGCAGGAATATTATTTTTCCGTCCTCCGGCCAGAAAGCGCCAACTTTGTGGCCGCTTCGCTAAATGAAATTTCCGCTTTCTGGCTTCGTCGAACAGAAAAATAGTATACTGACCTCGGCCAGTAAAATAAAAAAGCCTCAGATCACATTTTTGTCAACCTCGGCTTCGCCTCGGACGACAATTACATGTGATCTGGGACATTTTTTATTTTAGTGGCGTAGTACGTAATGTACTATATATATATAAACGGATCTCGAAGATAAATATAAGCAAACGCAAGTTACTCAATTACAATTGTTTTTCTTTGAATATTTAAAGTGGTGTATTGTCTGTTTAATTTATTAACGAGAAGAAAGATCGAAGTCCATACTCCGATCTTAATGAACCAATTCTCTTTTACTACGCAGTACCGTGATACCGACACAAACGTGACATCTAGATTGATCAGGCGCGTGCAATGCAAGGTGCGCAGTTAGGCGCCAGAGTAGGCACTCTGAACTTATCATATTATGTCTCTATGGAATGCACGCCCTTGTATCTAGACAACCCATATTAAATCTTTGCCATAAAACAAAACCGGTTTTTTAACAAGAAGACTGACAGAGTATTAAACTAACTTAATTAGGTACATTCTTCTACCTAATTAAGATAACAGGTAATCAGTTATTATAAAGAGAGCGGCTGATAAATGTTTTGACCGTGTGGCAATCGTTATATATATTTCTTGTATAAGTACAGTTTGTATAAAGCAAGAAATTAAAGAAAATCACTGAAAGTAAATGTAAGTTTTGGATAGATTTTTGCTTTGGTGTTTTTTTGATAAACGGTTGATACCCGGTTGGTTTTATCATGAAATCACTAATAACGAATTTTTGTCGCACTACTAAAAGTAGTTAACATAACTAGTGTTTACAATAGTCTACAAAATGAGCCGTCATTTACTAACTGGTTACGAGTTAACTTAGCATCAAAATACCCACCCTAGATCAAGTATTTAAAGCACAAAATGTGTAAAAAGAAGGATTCGAGAAATTGCAATTGACTAAAATTCGAGCGCCAGTACTTTTTCTGCCTAAATAATAATTGAGCTATAAATGACATTTGGGTACATTCCATGTTTTGAAAGAAACAAAAATAGAATTGTACATTTCGGAAACTACAATAAACAGTTTAAATTAGTTTTAGACGGCAAGGTCGCTGTGATGGCTTCAGGCCAAAATAACAACATTCACTAGCGGTGAGACAAAAACATTTACGCATGATTTATTGGAGAAATGTTTATTAATATAACGTTGATATTTTTAAAGAATGTAACACTTAATATAGCTATTTTTTCTTAAATCTTGTAAGAATTTATTTAAAACTTTATTGGCCACACTGTCAGAAATAAAACAACTTTGTCAAATGATTTGTAGGTAAAAAATTTACGTGAATGCTCTAAAACTAGTCTTATTTAAAGTCTACAGTTGAGTTTTTATGTAGCTTTTGTGTGTAAATTTAATTAATACACACCTCTTAAATAAGTCCATATCTAAATTCAATTTATTTTGATAGGAAAAGAAGCGAAACGAAACAAAGGAAACTGATTTGATAAGAGCTCATAGCAACGCCGCCGCGAACCTGAGAAAGCGTTCGATAATATAATCTTTGAACGATAACAGATAATTCGTCGATGATTTATCTTTCGCTCAGCCCCGAACGGGTTTATATCGCACTAGTTCTAGATTACGCAAGATAAAAGATTTTGAATTTTAGAATATTTTATTATGCACGTCATAATATATAAACACAAGGGCGTACTTTCTATATGAACACAATATCAATAATGTAAGATATACTGCCTACCCTGTCACCTATATGCACCCCCTCCAAGGCACGCACCTGATTCCGACTGAAGTATTGGTTTCAACTAAAATTGACCATTTCGATACTTGCGTTGATGATACTTAAATCTTTCTCTTGTAATTTTGCCCGATTGTATTTTTTTGTTTTATTTTTCATATTTTGCATCGGAAGTTATTTTAGTTTGCGTTTGTGCGACAAGCATTATAAATTTTCATGTGTGTGTAAAGTAAATTGCACTCAACTTTATTAAATTTTAATTTAACTTTTAATTGAAATAACCTACACAGTTCTGCTTATTAAGAGTTTGCTCATTACGCTTGTAAAATCCCTACAACGACCAGAAATGATCTAGTAACGTCAGTATAATCTATAAGTCAGATTTTTATAGCCTGTAGGCTATCATAGGAACCATTGACCTGTCGTATCTACTTCACATATATAACATGCATTGCGTGCCTATGCATGCGAAAAATTATCTTGGACCATGTTCAAGACGTGAAGCTAGTGAGACATTTTGTAATTCATTAACACTATTATTATATATACTTAACGCAAGTTTTTTTACTATTGGGCACTTGCAGGCCTTCCGTACAGGTACAATGTCAAAAATGTATGGAGTGCCTGCCCCGGTATACATGTGCACTGCACGCACCTGTTGACTAATAGATATAACCAAAAAAAAAAGCATAGGCGTAGGTATCTGCTTTATAATAATGCATTAAGAAATATCCGTAGTCAATTTATTACCTTTTTGCGGCGTTTCTTCTTAATGCGTCATTATGATCTGATTTCTAACTATTTTGTTTAGAAGCGCTAGTAAAAATTGACGTCTAAAAGTGTCCATTTACATTTGTACTTAATCAAGCTCTTCGTTTTATTAATGAGATTGTGCGGTAGACCTCAAATTACAGTGAAATACTACCAAAATTGACATTTATTACGGTTAATCGGTTATTTTGTAACAAATCGTTATAAAATAATCTATTAACAATTACGAATTAATTACAAGTACTTTGAACTGTACGCGTATGTCTATTTTTAGTAAATGTACCATAATTAGTAGCCAGAAAGCCGAGAAGTCAACATATTAACCATCGCGAATCACAATTTGTCATAGATATGTGATGCTATTGACTGATTAGAGGACATCTTGGCAAAGATATAGTCTTTAAATAGATCGTTACGGCTGAATGCATTTCATTCCACAATATGCATATATGACATTATGACTTTGACCCGTTGCCCTAGTGGTTAGCGCTCTTGACTAAGAAGCGGGAGGTTGTGGGTACGAATCCAGTAATACTTTGTAGGCACCTGATTCTGGGATGTCTGTATGTATGTAGTTAGGTATGTTTGCACGTTGTCAAATCATTAAAATATAAGCTTTGGTTAATTGGGATTATTTGAAGTGATGTGTTGTCAAAGTTATTTATTTAGGAGTCTTTTTATTATGCCATAGTGTCAAACTATGTGAAATTAGTAGTAAGTACTAATATTATAAAGAGGAAAGGTTTGTTTCTTTGTTTGGATTGAGTAGGCTCCAAAACGGCTGGACCGATTTAAAAATTCTTTTACAGTTGAGAAACTACGCTATTCCCGAGTGACATAGGCTATAAAAAAAAGACGATGAGTGCGAAGCCGGGGCGGGCCGCTAGTATAAATATAAATTTAAAATTATTGTTCGCTTGTCGCTTGAATATCTTTTACATCTTTCGCAACGAATTGCGGGGAATATGGCGAAATATTTAGCTATCTAATTTTTAGGTATGTACAGATAAAAAGTAAAATAAAATCTGATATAAAGAGGTATGTAGTGATAACAAGCAGACTTGACGCCCTACATAAAGTTGATAATGATAACGCAATGATATAATATTTTCTAAAGAATTTTTAAAACATTAGATTACACCCGGTTAGATACGTAAAATTTGTTTATTTTTCGTCGATATCAAAAATACCTAACGTAAGAGAACAATTCCGAAACTTTACCGACTATTTTCCTCTTAAGGTTTCATATTTTACGGTCTCCCCTTGATTTTTGCGAAATATCTATACTTCTGTGTCTATACTAATATTATAAAGAGGCAAGGTTTGTTTGTTTGGATTGAATAGGCTCCAAAACGACTAGACCGATTTGAAAAAATCTTTCACTGTTGGGAAGCTACACTATTCCCGAGTATATATAGACTACCTATTAAAAAAAACGCGGCGGACAGCTAGTTACATATAAAGGGGAAAGATATGTAACGGATAAACTCAAAAATAATGGGACCACTTTGAAAATTCTTTGCTACATTATTCCAGATCAACAAATAGATTCAAATATTTCTTAGTTGAGGCCGTTCAATACCCTGTGTAGTAACTGTCATGTGACGTGCGACTTATGTGCCAAAAACAATTATATAACGTCTGGCACATAGACTATATTCATCTAGCAACAAACTATAGCCACAGTGGAATCGATGGCTCCGAACTGCTAACAAATATTTCTATACTAATATTATAATAAAGAGGAAAGGTTTGTTTGTTTGTTTGGATTCAAATCAGTCCAAACGGCTGGACTGATTTGAAAAATTCTTTTGCTGTTGGGAATCTACAATATTGCCGAGTGACATAGGCTATAAAAAAATGGTCCGTGCGAAGCCGGTGCGGACATCAACTGTGTATATATGTCGGCGGCTAATCGTAAAATCATAAAGCACACCTAAACAAAGTACATAATAAGTAATTATATGTACCACAGCACAAAAGCAGTAACTGGCGCGTCTAGACCTAAGTCATATATTATAAGACAATCTAACACATATAGCTTATATTGCCTATATATATTACTGACATTAAACAGCTATGAATCTAATGATAGCTTAGAAATCATATTTTTTTAAGAATACATATTTTCCAAATGTTAACAAGTACCTACATAATAACTTACTACTTTAGCGTTAGACTATCGTCAACTCAGTCGGATATAGATATGGAAACTGTAAACTATTAGTAGGTATTAACATAAAAACAAAACAAAAAATAATATTCTTACGCCAGTTAAATCCGGTATAGTTTATTTCAATACTTACCAATGAAGTTAAATCCGGTATAATTCATCTCAATACTTACCAATAAAAGTGCTGTAAAGAAACGAACTTCTCATGTCCCTGACCATTTCAACAAGTCAAGCAACCTGTTAGAATTTAAGAATGTTCATTATTTTTGGCACCGTCTACAAACGTCACTCTTAGCGCCGATATAATAATAAGTGTTCACATGACTTGCGCGCGCGCATTCACAAACATGGGCGACGCTGTGACGTAGGCACACGCCTTTTGAAATGCCTTATGTACTTTGTATTCACGCAAACGTTTCAATATATCGTGATATTTTTCTTATTTGATTACTATATAACTAGTACCGTATTTTTCATTCGAGGTCAATGAACTTTGTATATAGTCTGGTTACTTTTATAATATAGTTAAATATACTTATATAATGTTGAAAGTTACATTAGGTCATTAGGTACAACCCTTTAGGAAATGTTCTCATTAAGACCATCAAGGGTACGCTAAAAATAGTCTAGAATGAAAGATACTCTCGTTTAATGATAATAAAAATAGGTCGCATTAAATGAAACATTAACACACTTATAACTCACATTTTATCTTTTTATTTCTATGGTAAATAAATATTTTAATTTTAGATCGGTAATTTCTGTGACATACAGAGCTGTCGCTTTAACTAAAGCACCTCGTAAATGAATACGTCGATTCGTTTTTTTTAGCCTGTTTAAGAATCCTGCATTTATATATTGTAGTACTCCTATAAGAATTACTGGGATATTGCAATGCAGACCACAAAATTTAATTAATTCTTAGGTTCTATCTATTCTAAGTATTATCTATTTTCTATTAACCCAAGTATTATTTTCTTTTACAGCCAGCGAGCCGTGAGAAGATGATGTCTAGATCCGCGCTCGCTCTAGCTGCCATCGGTCTCGGCCTCTCCACGTTCAGTGTCCGCCAAATGGTCATCAGCCAATCCAGAAGATTCTAGAACACACCAGAATGTTCTACCAGCTATCTTACTAGACCAGATCGCATTCTGCATTCATCTAAGCTTGCCGACGCCATGTTGAAAAGGTTAATTCGTTCGAGTATTGTTGCGAGTGAAACGCATTATAGAATAACGTCATAAGTTATTAGTAGCTAAAACTCCGTGTATTAGTGTAAATGTGTAGATGATTTATTTTATTATTTCATCGATATGTCGTGTGGCCCCAAGGAGTGTTTTCCATCCTAAGTGATATTATTATGACGCTTGTTTTTTTGTTTCGCTAATAATACGTCACGTTTGTTCATACTTATTAGTTTCAAGTGAACATTCGTATTATCGCGTTGAGAATTAACCTTTTTTTTCTTTAATTTGTTTCGTGTAGTGTAACGAATATGAACGTATGAAAAATAATGTAAAAGATGGTAAAGTGTGTAAAAAAACCGTAACTTATTTTTTTGAATATTTTTTTTTTGTGAGTGCGAATGTATCCACTACTTAGGTAAATTCAAATTAGTATAAGAATTCTGTGTTTGGGTGGATAAACGTTAATATTGTTAGTATGAAAAATATGAACGGGAAGAACCTCTATATTGTGATGAAACCAAATAAAATATAGACACTAAGAGAAGAGTTTCATTTCCTTTTTCCTTATTGCAACCACTTCTTCATTAAACCGTTATTTAATTCGTGCAGTTTACTTATTCATTGACCGAATGTGTCCAAAAGAATCGATTTCGGGAATAGAAATAATAACTAAAATTTCTCCATGAATAAGTCCAGAGAGGTTGAGACAATATACCTGAGATTTTAGTACTAATGGTATTTGTACCAAGACAAGAGTAGAAAAATTTATACCCTCAATGGGATACGAACCCACGCCCATGCCTTTAATAGCGGGAGCATATGTACTGATTTTTACACCATAGGGATCCATGTCAGCACCCTGCCGCTATGGTATTAAACCAAAAATATCGATCGAATTTCGATTGATACATCGTAGTTAATATTTTAGTACAAATTAAATGTGACAGAAGCGTTCCTATTTACGATGACGTTCGTTTCAAGCTGTATTTAATGATGAGCAGCGCCCCTAGCGGCGAGTATCTGAAACTACAATTTCTCGTACAAAATGTAACATGTATTTTCAAAAGTCCATCGTAATCGAGTAGTTAAGGTTACGTTAACTATTTGTGACCTAAAACGTTAGGATAGATTCAAGTTAAATGTTACATACCTACTTAATCCGGTCATTTTAGCTTATATTAGATAAGAATCACGGAATTCGAGATACCCGGCTGTAATTTTGTAAATAGTTGTATATTGACACCCTTAAAGTTGTCTCAAAACCTACATATGGTAGGGTGTGAGCGTCCATTAAATTTCAAGGTCAAAGTGTCAAAAAATCGTTATTTTTGTAAATTTCTCATTTCCTATGGGTTTTAGTTTTTTGTCTTTGTTGGCAATATTGTAGAATACAAAATTCTCTACAAATTTTGTTTAAAGAAAATTTTTATACGGTGAACCGTTTTTGAGGTAAAGGCCGTTAAGCGCGCCGTCACAGCCAACAGGTGCCACGGTCGAAATCACGCCATATACAGTTGATGAACTACAGATATTATTAATTGTTGATGTTTACGCATGCTACTGTGTAATGCTTATACTTATATAGTTATATGGAAGTTTTTCACTATATGTAAAATGAGAACATAATCATACTTACGTAATATTATAAAATCAAAAGCAAATGATCAATGTGCATAAAAAATGTTAATTTCTTTAATAAGGTTAATTGCACAGCACTAATTAATGATTATGTTCTCATTTTATGTATAGTGAAAAACTTCCATATAACTATATAAGTATAAGCATTACACAGTAGCATGCGTAAACATCAACAATTAATAATATTTGTAGTTCATCAACTGTATTTGGCGTGATTTCGACCGTGGCACCTGTTGGCTGTGACGGCGCGCTTAACGGCCTTTACCTCAAAAACGGTTCACCGTATAAAAATTTTCTTTAAACAAAATTTGTAGAGAATTTTGTATTCTACAATATTGCCAACAAAGACAAAAAGCTAAAACCCATAGGAAATGAGAAATTTACAAAAATAACGATTTTTTGACACTTTGACCTTGAAATTTAATGGACGCTCACACCCTACCATATGTAGGTTTTGAGACAACTTTAAGGATGTCAATATACAACTATTTACAAAATTACAGCCGGGTATCTCGAATTCCGAGGTGAATTCCTAATTTGACCGGTCTAACTCGTTATTCAATACAAATTAAACCATACGCTTGCTTGCTTGGGTGTAAAATTGTCTACCTCGGTCCCTAGAAAAATTGGTAAGAGGACAATAAATAATACAAGTTATATTTATTCATTATTAACAATTTAATTACAATTTCCTTATTTATGCACTATACAACACAAACACAAAAATGCATACCGAATATAATACTAAATTTCATTAAATGCCTTTAAATAAGTGTAAATATTTCATAAATACGTATTTAAAAATCTCGATTAACTTTTGATGAAAAAATATACTGATATCGACGTGTTAATATTTATAGCACTTATATGTCTGTAGGTAGGTACTAATTAAGTAGGTATAGGTACAACTAGTGTTTATTATTATTAGTAATGTTCATAAGTACTACATTATGGACTAGGGTTTATATAATTTGTGCTATTTTATATTATTTACTTATAAAACTGTAGACACTCTGTTAGGTACTAAACGATAAAGCACTTACTATTGCTGTTATTGTTATATTTTGTTAACTAGGTATTATTATTACATTTATCAGCGAGTAATTTGTAACTGTCGATGAAATTTAAAAAAGGCCACTTATGTATGTCACCTATTGATCTATGTAACTAAGCGGTAAAATATTGGTACATGCATGAAATTTATCACTTACTATACTGTACTGTACTAAAGGACCTTGAAGGTTACTGTGCGAGCGTGAGGGCACTATTACTACACGCGTGCGACAGAGACAAATAGAAAAAGGACAACGTCCATTTTTCGCTGTGCTCGGCAACCGTCCTTTACGTAGGTATATTATTACTGTGCTCACTAACACTCTTGCATATACGATGGTCATATAATATATCCACGCACACATTTTGATTATAAATTTACTTTTATATTCCTAACTGTAGAATAAAACTAATAACTGCACTGTATAATGAAATGTTGATATGAATGGATTTCTACTTATATATTTTTAAATGAGTATACCAGAGAATACTTTAGTATTGAAAATACTTATTTAGTTTTAATTACTTTTCTAGTTCAATCCAAGTGGAACTGAACATCGGAAGCTTTAAACAAAATGTGATAATTCTAACACTCAAATCAACGAAGAATATAGGATGGGAACAGTAGTTTTAACGTTCGCAAATAAAATATAAAAAAATAACGCGAACTAAATCATATTACAATCCAAAATCTACACTTTTTTATCCGGAATTTCAACGCACACTCAAGCAAATAACGTCACCGTGACAGATTCAAAAACAGCTAAATCTCCACCTAGTATAAAACAAAGTCGCTTTTTCTGTCCCTATGTACGCTTAAATCTTTAAAACTACGCAACGGATTTTGATGCCGTTTTAATAGAAAGATTGATTCAAGAGGAAGGTTTATAGCACCCATGTGAAGCCGGGGCGGGTCGCTAATCCCTACTAATGTTATAAACGAGAAAGTAACTCTGTCTGTCTGTCTGTTACGCTTTCACACTAAAACTACTGGACCGATTTAAATGAAATTTGTTACAAAGAAAGTCTAAACCTGATAAAGTACATAGGCTACATTTTAACCGACTACAAAAAAAAAAGGTGTACCACGCGGACGTCGCCGCGGTCGCGGGCAGAAGCTCACAATATCATCAAGGACTCTGAAAGACAGTGGAGATGTCCTTGAAGACCTCGCGCTATGGCCGCTTGAAGTAGTGCTCGTCGACCCGCTTGGCGAGCGCCACCAGCGCGTCGTGCCGGCGCACCGCCTCCGCGAGCCGGCGGCACGGCAGCCGCGTGGTGATCACCGTGAACACGTGCCCGAACACCAGCGCGTCCAGCTCCGTCGGCCTGGAAACAAAACACAAACTTAATAACAAAAACTTGCAAATGTGGTAATTTATGATGCCTTCGCGGTTATTACACACTAGCGGCCCCGGCAGACGACGTTCTGCCCGTCCGATTGTTTCGTCAAAGATCTGTCAAAGTCTTATGTTACTTCTTCAAAAAGGCTTCATATTTTCCCCGTTTTTTACACATTTTCCACTGTTTCTTCGCTCCTATTGGTCGCAGCGTAATGTTATATAGCCTAAAGCCTTCCTCGATAAATGGTCTATCCAACAAAAAAAGAATTTTTGAATTCGAACCAGTAGTTCCTGAGATTAGCGCGTTCAAAGAAACAAACAAACAAACAAACAAACAAACATACAAACAAACTCTTCAGCTTTATAATATTAGTATAGATATAGATTGGAATGAAACAACTATTAACGGATTTAACTATACTTAATAACTATAACTATCGTCAGCTCAGTTGTGACGATTATGGAAACTGTAAAGAATCCGAAACGTCAGCAAATAAGATAAAAATACGTGAGTTAAATCCGTTAATAGTTGTTTCATTCCAACTCGCAAATGAAGTCATGTCTGATGCCGTGTCAATAACATAGCACTCGCAAATGTGATAATTTCTGATGCCGTGTCAAATTGGAATTCAAACTGTTTATTGCATATCACATTACACAAATAATTAGGATGGTAATAAACAGTAGGTATTCATGTGACGCCCTGCAAGGGCACAGCAAATTTTACTTAAGAGGATTGTGAAGCTGTTGATTTTCATACAAAAGGCGATAACGTTTTACACCCAGTAAATATAGTTAGATTTTTATAATTTTTGGATATGTTGTAGATATAATGAGAAACTACGTCTGTACGTTTTGATTTTTAAGAAATATTGCTTAAATAATATAGATTTTTATGATTATAAATTTATATATAGATTTTTAGATGCTAATAAATTTTAGCGTAAGCAATATTTCTTAAAAATCAAAACGTACAGACGTAGTTTCTCATTATATCTACAACATATCCAAAAATTATAAAAATCTAACTATATTTACTGGGTGTAAAACGTTATCGCCTTTTGTATGAAAATCAACAGCTTCACAATCCTCTTAACATAAAAACACGTCAAATTTTACTTAACATAAGAGTGTCAAAAACTTAGCACTCTCAAATGTACTTACTATATACTAGTGTACGCTATAAATACCAAAGTCTATATATAATTTATGGACGAATTCATGAAAAAAGTTATCTAGGTATATTATAAACTAAGCTAATCTAACATAAAATAAGCTATAGATATATACTTAGTAGATATATCGCACCTACGCTGCAACAACGTCACTTATGCAATTTTTTTTTTAAAATATCTGAGTATGAGGAAACATAATAATGATATCATAAATGTTTCCTCATACACAGATTTTTTAAAAAAAAAATTGCATAGGTGACGTTGTTGCAGCGTAGCTGCGATATGCTACAACACAGTACCTACAACACTGAAATTCAAATTCATTTATAACTCGTAACGTATTCAAATCCCATACATTTTTTACTAATTACCTTTACACCATACAAAAAAATATTTTCTGTCCTCCGGCCAGAAATCGCCAACTTTCGGGCCGCTGCGCAAAATGAAGTTGCCGCTTTCTGGCCTCGTCGAACAGAAAAAATAGTATACTGACCTCGGCCAGTAAATAAAAAAGCCTCTGATCACATTTTTGTCAACCTCGGCTTCGCCTCGGACGACATTTACGTGTGATCTGAGACATTTTTTAATTTACTGGCCTAGGTGCGTAATGTACTATTGATCAACTTACGTAGTAAACCCATTCTGCATTAAAGAAACCTTTTCGACACGAATTCAATATAAAATAAACAACAAAAGAACTGAATATTTTGCTATATTAGGATTATCCTGAGTTTGAATCGAACATAAATAATGGTTAGTCGAAATCTAAATCGTCCAAAACGCTATGGTGCTCCGTATTCTTGTCGCGCAGATATTTCAACAAGTTTTCGACTGTCATCTCTTCATTGCTCGTAACATTGAAGGGCGACTTAAAATCTGTAAGTATAGCATTTATTATTTATTTATAGCCTTTATATTTGGACATTTTGTTATTTAATATTCTAGTATTTGTTCTTTGCTAATTTTTTTTAGTCCGGTTGCCCTTCGGCAAAGACCTCCTCTAGCCTTCTACATTCCTGTCTATGCAGATATTTTGGTTGAGGTGGTAGTTTAAGTAAGTATAGTATACTTAACTATATTAAAATAATAATTTCCGAGGCCTTTGCAGTTATTACATATTGGAATGTAACAATCATAACAGATTTAATTTGTATTTATTATATTTGTTAACTTTTCTACAAATTTACAGTTCACATATTCGTAGCCGACTGACGGTGTCGATGTGTTAGACTATTGCCAGTTCAGTCGTGCTACGAATATGGGAACTGTAAAGTTTTCGAAACGTCAACAAATTAATTAAAATTCGCCAGTTAATTCCGTTATAATTATTTATTTCCAATAAATTTTAATAAGTATTTAACGAATCTCACACGTATAGTATCTACTACTGTCATAACTACTACAAGTTTATTAATTCAATTTATGAAATGATTATGCACTAGCGATTCGCATGGATCCCTAATTTTTTTTCAAAATATTCTATAGCCTATGTCACTCGGGAATAGTGTAGCTTTCCAACAGTGATTTTTAAGAAATATTGCTTACGCTAGATCTAAATATAGATTTTTAAATCTATATATAGATTTTTAAATCTATATATAGATTTTTAGATGCTAATAAATTTTAGCGTAAGCAATATTTCTTAAAAATCAAAACGTATAGACGTAGTTTCTCATTATATCTACAACATATCCAAAAATTATAAAAATCTAACTATATTTGCTGGGTGTAAAACGTTATCGCCTTTTGTATGAAAATTAACAGGTTCACAATCCTCTTAATGGTAAGCTTTTTGCTATTTAAACTTCACTGTACAAATAAAAAGAAGTAGGTACCTAATTGTGTTCTTTGGTGGACCTACGACAATCTATAACTATATTGAACTGCTATGTAGACATAAAATAAAAATAAAAAACAACCTGAGGACATGGTAGTATGTGACAAGGCAGACGTCACTGACAAGATAGTTTTCGAGGTTTGATCGTCGTTGCTTGTAATTTCAAGATTTTCCCTATTACAACTACAAAAAAATACGAAAAAAACATATCAAATAAATTGTAACCAGATAACAGTAATACTGAAACAAAATACAATGACAGATTCCTGATCTATTTCTCAGCTTATTTTCATGTTATATTTTCACGTTTGGTTACGCTTAGCTTAGGTTTATTAATGCCTTGGGAAAAATCCGTCACTGTAAAAAATAGTACCTAAGGCTAAATGTATGTTTGTTACTCCTTCACGCAAAAACTTAATAGATTTTGATGAAACTTTACAATAATATAGCTTACATCAGAATAACACATAGGCTATATGTTATGAAGGATTTATGCAAAGTACTAAACTCGCGCAGAGAAGTCGCGAGCAAAAGCTAGTTTGTTTCTAATATCGTACCTCAAATCGTGAACATCCGAACTTACAATATCTTTAGGCACGCTGTTATCTAAATCACTGACTATCAAAATAACATTACTGTCACGCTCAGCATTACTGTCACGCTCAGCATTACTGTCACGCTCAGCATTACTGTCATCATGCTCAACGTAACTATCATCATGCTCAGCGTTATCATCATCATCGCGCTCTATATTTGTATCATCGTGATGGACAATGTCGTCGTCATCATTAACGATCCTTATCACATCTTCAACCTCTGCGACCGTACTATCATCGTTAAAGTCACTCTCTTCAATGGTGTCCAAGAAATCATTGGGCTTCTCGCCGCAACCATTATTGTAGTTTAAATATTGATTCGTGAACATAACTACTTCGAAATCGTGCTTTTCCGCTTCCAATTTAAGGTTCTCGTTGAAAATTATGATTTCATCAACTTTCTCTATTATTTCTTCGATAATCTCGGTGACGTTATAATAAACTTCCTCGTCGACCATTGCCGTTTGGCTGCATTTTATATTTTTCCGTTCGCAAGTTATTGCCCCTCCCTTGGAGGTGATTATCATTTGTTTCGAAGCAAACGGTTTAAACCCTGTGGCGGGGGACAAACCGAAAATTTACTACAAGTCCAAAAATTTAACCCCAAAATATTTCTAAATGACTAAATCAACATAAATTTACCAAACACATCTCGGTTGAACCTCGCGCCGTCCCTATTAGTCCACATGCCCTTCCTAGTCCGGCTGGTGCGTTCAGAGCCGCCCCGGATGGAGGAGGTTCCTCGGCGGAAGGAGACGTGGGCGGCTTGGTTTATGAGGTACTCCTCTTGGGGCTGACGGGACAGGTGAGGAATCGTACAGGTAAAATGGATAATTGATAGGATCTAGGCTCACTAATGACTCTTCAAAGACTAAAAAATTCAAACGAAAGGAAAGGAAGTCTTCATTGGATTCTACTTTTTAAATGTTAATAAAGTATCTAAAAGTGTAACAGAACCAAATCTACTTTTCTTTATAAAACGCATAACATTCTAAAAATGACGTAGAACTCAACTTTTTTTTATAAAACGCATTTCCTATAAAATAATATAAAATCGGTAGGAATATCAATATCGTTAACGTCTTTTTAGTCAAAACATAAACCCACGTACCGACAGTTGCATCTGTGTTAGATTAGCCACTCTTAAGGCGTGGTACAGGAGGGCGGTCGTTATAGGTTTGATCATGAGCCCAGCTTTGGGCCCCCGGGCCGAGAGCAGAGCGCGCAGGTGCCCGTACAACAACGCGTCGAGGGGGGTCGGACTGGGACAAGGAAAGGGGAAATGCCGTCTACATACACTAACACCTTAACATCGCTGTGACGATAACTATAAGAAGTTTAAATGTATACCAAACTAGCGTTTCGTCCCGGCTTCGCACGGATCCCTAATTTTTTTTCAAAATATTCTATAGCCTATGTCGCTCCGGGTGAACGTAGCTACCCAAGAGTGAAGGAATTTCTCAAATCGGACCAGCCGTTTTGGAGCCTATTCAATCCAAACAAACAAACAAACAAACCTTTCCTCTTTATTATATCAGTATAGAAGACCAAGACGTTCCAATGAAAAAGAACTGTCAGTTGTCTTCTTTTTTTAAATTAGTAGCAATAGATTTCTGAAGTTCCATCTGAATCAACTTTAACATGTGTGTAGGTAATGTGCGTCTAAGCTAAGAGAACAAAATGGCCGACGATGATACCTAAAGTGCAGAATATATAGTGATTTAACAATTGACATTGCATATACTCACGTTCCAAAGAAATAGTCCCGATCGCCTAAACGTTGGCTCAAAGAGTTACAGCATTGCTCCACCTTAAAAAGAGAAAAAAAACACATATTTATGTACTTACCAAGAATACTATTAGGCTGCTTATTCACCTTAATACAAAATCTTAGTTGGGACAAAATAAATAATAATGATATTGTACAATGATAGTTGAAGCAAAATTTTACTATTTTTTTTTAACAATAGAATTGCTGTGCTCTGCGACCGTCCTATACCTCGGTTCCTAACCTTGGGGTAATTACCCCATGTTTCGTGGGGGTTACAGCTGGTCTCGTACGCCTAATTTCAATGTGACAAGTCTGTTATAACTTACATCAGCCAAAACTTGATCCAAGGTCTTATCGTGCCAGTGTAGTGCTTTCAGCCTCTTGGCCACCAGGTTCCTCTTCGTCCTGGTCTGGATCCACCCGAGCGGCCACGGGTACACCGACGAATTGCGCACCTTGGTCACGGCGTTGAACGTGTCATTGTCGATCCAGGATACGTATAACTGTCAAACAATTAGGATAAACTTTTTCATAATTTATATATTATAACAATCAAAAGAGGCTATCGGCCAACGGAGGCTAATAAGAGACAAGTTATTTCCTTGTAATTGGTAGAACCTAAGAGCTGGAAATCACTCAAGACTGGCGACTTCTAGGGAATTATGAATAGCAATAGCCCAAATTAATAAAAGGATGAAAATGTAAATAATAAACATATTGAAACAAATTATACCAACACAAAAAGCAGTAGTCCACTTTTATTGGAATTATTTGGACATTACGATAAGAGTTAGAGTCTAGGAGTTCTCAAGCAATTACCTCAGTATATACCACTAATGTGTGCATTTCATCTTCTTACAATATGTGCAATCCACCAAAACAAGTTTTTTGTAAATTAATTGATGTAGACGTTGCAGCGTTGGACAAATATAAATACATATATAATATCTAAGACTTCGAGAATGCGACCCCAAGCTTCGTCATCGCAACCTAATTGGACAACAGTTGTTATGTTGGTACCAACCTCAGCATTGACCAGCACGTTAGTGATGAGGCTCATGTATGCTCTCATTTCAGCCTTCTCCTCGGCGCTGAGCCGCGTGCACAGCGAGACTCCCTTGTTGCTGGCGAACTGCACTATTGGCTCCAGCTCGGAGACGACAAACTCGCCACACTTGATGAACGGAACCCGCCCGGAAGGGGACATGAACTCTGCGTTCCAACGCATCTCCACCTCGAAGGGGAGATTGCTCATCTGAAATTATCATTATATATAGGTGAAATCGAGATAATATTTTAGAGTATCTACATGAAAGCAACAGTAAAACTTTTTTATCTTAACAATACATACAGTACTAATGGTATAAATATATAAACAAGGTATATTTTTCTGTCAGTACTCAAAATATGATAACCCAATATCCAATAAGAATGTGGTTATAATACTTTTAATTGCTCATAAATAGATAAGAAAATAATTTAATATAAAACCATTAGTTCAGAAATTACCACCTACATTTTAAACACAAACTGAATTAATTGCACTTTATTATATTTTATATTAGTGTACATTTCTAACTATTTTACTTACAATCTTTTTGATAAATAAAAATGAATCACTGAACTTTCGATCAACTGCACCATTTGATAATTCTATTTTTTTATGTTGTCAGGACAAGGTTTGTAGAACATTAGAAAATATAAAAATATTAGTATTAAAATCAGAAGAAGGTGGTATCATGTTTGCCAGGTCAGCTAGGATATTTATATATTATAGCTTCTGCCTGCGACTTTATCTGCGTGAAACTCCTCCTTTTTTGCAGTCGGTTAAAAAGTAGCTTATGTCCTTTCTGAGGCTCTAGATTTTCTTTGTACCAAATTTCATTTAAATCGGTACAGTAGTTTTAGCGTGAAAGCATAACAGACAGACAGACAGACTGAGTTACTTTCGCATTCATAATATTAGTAGGGATTTTAATGTATTTTTAATTTTCTAATGTAATGTTTACAAGTTCTTATTTAACATACCTTAAGGAATGCCTGGACAGCAAGACAGCTTGCATTATCCGGTAGCAAGATCTGTTCCACCTCGTAGGGTTGGAAGAGTTTCACATTGTCCGGCCATGGCTCTTGTGCTAAGATCATTCCAATAATTACATAAGTAAAGGAGCATCCATTAAGTATGTCACATGAATTTCATGATTTTTTGTCACACATGGTCATATTTGTGAAACCCCTGAGTGTGTTGTTACACATTCTATATATTATTTTGAAATGTGATATCACAAACTTTAGGACGAAAGGGCCCACCTTTTGCCACACAAAGTCACACTTCGTCAGTCTTGTTGAAGTCACACTTCATCAGTCTTGTTAAAGTCACACTTCGTCAGTCTTGTTAAAGTCACACTTCATCAGTCTTGTTGAAGTCACACTTCGTCAGTCTTGTTGAAGTCACACTTCGTCAGTCTTGTTGAAGTCACACTTCGTCAGTCTTGTTGAAGTCACACTTCGTCAGTCTTGTTGAAGTCACACTTCGTCAGTCTTGTTGAAGTCACACTTCGTCAGTCTTGTTGAAGTCACACTTCGTCAGTCTTGTTAAAGTCACACTTCGTCAGTCTTGTTGAAGTCATAAAATCACAACTGACATATTATTATATTGAAACAAAATTATTGATGCAAAATTAAATGTTAGCACAATAAACTCCATAACCCTCACTGTTTAGTATTTTCACCAACAAATGTTGATAATCCTCCAGTCATATATGGGATAAAATAGAACACACAATATTGACAAATCCAGGACAAACTTGTAAGTCCATTTTATTAATTAGATATCAATATAACATGATTGAGGTTATATTAAAAGCAAAAGAAACATAATTATTTACAAACATTGTCACTCCACAATAAGTGTGCAAACAGTGACAAAACCAGTAAACACTCAAACCAATAAAATACATAATTTCATTTATATACTTAGTACCAAATACGAGTGGGTCACCCCCGTTCATTTTAAAGGTTTATCGAAGATAAAATTTATACGTAGACTAGATGTAACAGCACAGATTTACTTTAAATAGGGCACGCTGCATCTATAATTAAACAATTGTGTCATACAAACAACACAATATACCAAGAAACAAATAATTATGTAATATCACATTGTTCCATTTGCATTAAGTAAATTATTTAAAAGCTTACCATTTAAGGATGTTATTATAGTGTCCTTTAATGATAATTCTGGCATGTCAGTAGAAGCCAGTAATTACACCTTTTTAAACAAAACTGTTAATGTTCAAACACGAGAAATAACAAATTTATTCTAATTTGACAGAATGAATTGAAATAAGAATGACAAATACTTGACAGATAAATAAATTTTGACAGTGTGACCTCAGAAGGAATACCAACTTGACGACAAACGAAAGCGATAAACATGACAATGCTTAAGAAAGAACGCATAAACAAGTGTCTCGAACAACAAGTGGTAAATCCCTGTAATTATTAAGAGGATTGTGAACCTGTTAATTTTCATACAAAAGGCGATAACGTTTTACACCCAGTAAATATAGTTAGATTTTTATAATTTTTGGATATGTTGTAGATATAATGAGAAACTACGTCTGTACGTTTTGATTTTTAAGAAATATTGCTTACGCTAGATCTAAATATAGATTTTTAGATCTAAATATAGATTTTTAGATCTATATATAGATTTTTAGATCCTAATACATTTTAGCGTAAGCAATATTTCTTAAAAATCAAAACGTACAGACGTAGTTTCTCATTATATCTACAACATATCCAAAAATTATAAAAATCTAACTATATTTACTGGGTGTAAAACGTTATCGCCTTTTGTATGAAAATTAACAGGTTCACAATCCTCTTAATAAAGTGTTACATCTTTCCTTTGGTCACTAAATATTGTAAAATTATATTAAATAGTTATGATTATGAACAATAATAAAAACATAAAACATCTGACTTACCCATTTGAATTAGCTTAGTAATATTGTCACCTACACATGCTACATTTTTATTCAGCAAATTTATGCCAAAAGCAAATTCTTCATCATCGAAAAAATCAAATGGTCTTTCTAAAGGTTCTGTTTGCTTTGCATCTGTTGATATATTCGATTTAGATTCAATTATATCTATATATTTATTGAAAATGGCTTCACCAATATTACTAGGAGGAGAAGAGGATCGTGGAGTCGCTATTGGAGATTTAAATGCCCATTGTGAAGAAAGAGAACTTTTTAGCTTTGGTTCTTTTATATCTTTATCCCACAAATTGTACACACTCATTTTAATTTAGTTTATTTTATGCAATATTAAATAGAAAAATAGGTGTCTTCTCTGAAATTTATAAAAATACTTGTCATTTCGTTTGACATAAAACAATATACGTAGCTACTTTTTTTATGAATTATAGGATTTATTATTTACATATCCAGGAAGCGCTCTAAGACATTTTTTAAATACTACATAAATATTTTTAATTTTGCTTGTTATACATATTTTGTACTTATAAATTTATATTTTGAACGCGCCCGAATCATGAAATGAATGAGGCATAGATTGATTAGATTGA
Source organism: Polylopha cassiicola (assembly GCA_038024825.1). Lineage (NCBI taxonomy): Eukaryota > Metazoa > Arthropoda > Insecta > Lepidoptera > Tortricidae > Polylopha > Polylopha cassiicola. Next base: position 3,049,093 of record CP149044.1, on the reverse strand, counting down.
TACTGTATGAGTCTGTAATCTGTATGGTGGCCGCTTGATGTTTGTCAAACAATCACGCGAATCCCAGGAGCAAAAGAAAGCGAAGCTATAATTAAGTTACGTTTTTATATTCAAATTATTAATCCACAGTATTATTTTATAATAAAAAAATTGAATTGAAGACAACTGTGTAAAATGGCTGATGTTTTGGATATCGAGAATTCAGAAGAATTCGAAGTTGATGAGGATGGCGAACGTAAGTAAATAACTATAGCTGTAAACGTATTTCCCTCTTATGTCATAATTTCTACTTAACAAAATAATTTAACCTGATTCTTGTTAATAAATTTCGTGTTTGGCGTTTAGATACTCTACTGTTTATCTAAACCGTTTTTGTAGGTTATGATAACAATTTCAGTGACTTTCTAATTTTTTCGTGGACGTGAATTGTTCTAATTAATTGCTGTCGTAACTAAGTTTATATTATTATTTATGTCCCGTGTTTGATAATAATTAATTCCAGAGGGGATTGCGAGACTCAAAGAAAAAGCGCGAAAGCGTAAAGGACGTGGTTTTGGCAACGAAACTGGATCGGGCGGCGCCGCTGAACGTGGAAACCGGGGCAGGTGAGTTCATAAATCAAATAGTAGATTTCAAACTAATGGAGTAACAGACCACTAGTGTTGGAACTCCTAGAAGCGATTGCTGCATCTAATGACCACAAGAGGTCCGCGAAGTGATCTCAAAATATGAAAATAATCAGAAGGTCCACAACAAGAAAGAAATTTTGTCAGAAAGACTCATTCCTTACAGGTCAACTGATATAAAGACATCTCACTTTTAAGTGTACCAATGATAGTGTCAGTGACCACTGTTACTTCATGTCAATTATTATTTTTTAGATATGACAGTCTAGCTCCAGAAGGTGATGGTAACACTCCGGGGCCACAGCGCTCAGTGGAAGGGTGGATCCTATTTGTCAGCAATGTCCACGAGGAAGCTCAGGAGGAGGACATACAAGTATAATATAAACTAAGTTATATTTTATACTAGCGGCCTGGCCCGATCCCTTGTTTTTATAGCCTTTGTCCTTTCTCAGGGTCTTAAGATTGTCTGTGCCAAATTTCATCAAAATCAGTTGAGATGTTTAAGCGGGAAATCATAACAGACAGACAGAGTTACTTTCGCATTTATAATATTAAAAGGGATTACCTTTCTGTTATTAAAATAATTTATATAAAGCACCTTTGTCATTTAATATTATTAAATCTAGATATTATTTTATAGCATAAATAATAGAATCATAATTTTAATTTCAGAACCAATTCTCCGAGTTTGGAGAGATTAAGAATATCCACTTGAACTTAGATCGACGCACTGGTTTCCTGAAGGGATATGCTCTGGTTGAGTATGAGACCTACAAGCAGGCAGCTGTAAGTAGACACTGTCCCAGACATTATCCCAGATATTAAAATATTATTACCAATATATTTACTTATATTTAAGACCATGATGTCTGTCCAAGAGTGGGCTTATGTCCCAACATAACTAGACTTTAAACCAGACCAAATTAGGTTGGACTCCAAATGTGTGATGCCACGCAAGTACGTCTTGTTCTGTTTTAATATGAAATTATTTTTCTGTTTTGTATGTCAGATACTTATAATGTACGCATTCTCGTTTTTTGAGGGTCCACTGAAAAGCAGTGTTGTGTCACTCTCATGTGCACAACAAATGCTGAGGGGATATCCTTTTTCGTTGCAACATAATTTTGTATTTGTCACGTAAGATTCCATTTAATTAATTATTTACTATTTGTTTGTTTCTTTATTTTTGTCTGGAAAGTTGTACCTACGTCAATTGTTTTGTGTTGTAATGAAATAAACGTTTTATCTATCTATCTATCAAATATAATCCCACAATGCTACAATGGATAGGGTGATGGCTAGTTATGGGAAGACAGCATACAGATGAATTTGATTATTGGTGACTCCAACCTGACTTAAAAAGCTGTTTTTTTTCCCCTGGATCAGAACTGATGGTAACTGCTAGATAATAATAAGGCAGGACCATCAATACTACGAAATTAAAGGGAAAGCCAAAAATATGTTAATCATTTCACTAGTAATTTTTAATTTTTTTACTCTTTAACTCGCGTATTTTTTTTTTATTTGACTAGTTTTTTGTTTCTGAAAAGACAGCAAAGGTTATTATGTCAACTTTAAAATCTTATTTATATTTGTTCCAGAGCGCCCGCGAAGCCCTAGACGGTGCCGATATCCTCGGACAAGCTATTTCCGTGGACTGGTGCTTCGTTAAAGGACCAACCAAAGTGCACAAGAAGAGGCGATAAATAATAACTAACTCAACAAACAACACAATATAAATGCTGAAAAACAAATCCAGTGTTAAAATTGCACATCACTTTCTTGATAATCTTGGGAATGTAGAGATGATGTTGATTTAGAAGTTCAAGGTCATTGAACTCTCCCATATTTTCTATTATTATGATTTGTTTAGCGGTCAGTCTAAGCAGCAACTGAAGTAATTGAGGGTATTTTCTGACCAATAACATGCCCCTTCTGTTTAAAACTTCATGCAATCCTGTTTAATTTTAGGCTAATATGTAATATAAGATAACTTTCTAATACAGATTGTTTCATTTATGCATCATCTCCTTATTCTGATGATAGTACAGATAGACGACGAGACGGCGATGGGTTACTCAACTCCCGGGGCTACCCCGGGTGTAGGAAGGGGGTGGAAAGGGGTGAAAGGTCCCGTACTGGTGGTCTGATCACCCCACCGTCGTCACGCGCTCATCCCCAGACCCCAACTAGAAATAATAATACTTAGTATGCACATTTTTATTTATTTTGCCATAAAATTATAACATTCGCTTATAATTATGAGTATTACAAATGTATTAAAAAAATCAGTAATATTTCTCTGATTTACCCGTGATGTAGGTACCTACATGATTAAAGAATTACAATTTAATATGAGGCATCCCGCTCGTCAAGATATTTTTCGACTCTATCTTCCTAATCGGTGTCATCTGAAAAATAATATAGGTAATTATAGATACGTTATCTATACATATTTATTCAACTATTACGAGAAATATTGTTATATATTACTTTTCGAATTCGACAAAATTTATACCTAATAAGTGCAAGAATTTTCTAATCGCTTTACGTCTAAGCATGAATGTATGAAGTCATGTTGCATGAATATGACTTGCCATTAATGTTCTATGATTGACTTGTGACCTGCTGCCGACGTTCATTACCTACCGGATTACAGGCGGACGTCCTGGTGTGTGTTCCAGGGCCCTTTTTGACTAACGCGACATCGTCAGTGACAAGTGACAATTCGAAAAGCAATGCATAGTCAATATGTAGCCAACCGGCGTCGATTCTTCTAGAGCAGTGATTCTTAACCTTTTTAATTAAGTCCGTTACCCTTATGACCTAACTACAGGCACTGGTTTTACCCCTCCTCTCAACAACGAACTCGCGCGCTAGTCGGCGCTCAGCTGTGCTCAGACTTGTCACTTTAAAATTCGGTGTACCTACGAGATAACTACTTATTCAACTAATTTTATACAACTAGGTATATATTGTGTGAAGTATTTATTTATCCTACGCAGACGAAGTGGAGAGCAGCGGCTAATGTATTATTTATTACGAGTACATCTTACCGTCATCAGACCCATAATTATAGAAGTAACGATCACTGTTATAGTCATTATGGTCACCATCAAAATCATAGTCATTATGGCATGCCCGAGGGTCCATTGTAGAATTGTCGTTAAAGCTAAGTACGAGGCACTTGTGCTTCTCCAGTCCCTGGCGAGAAACAACATGTTAGTCAAAATGATCTATATTGTTAAAATGGCACTCTTATCCCTTGTTTAAAATTGTTATCGTGAACACGTCGCGACGCGTCGTTGATAATGCAAATCAGCGTAACCAACAATGTAACTAACAAATTTATCAAATTTAGGTAAAATGGACACAAAGATAGTCTAATGCAATGGTCAGTTTGTGTAATGGAACATCAATATATCCTCCAGTCGCGATATATTGTGCTACCGATTAACCAAGGCGTTGATATAGGTACCTACTTAATTGGCGAAATTTTGTATTGCATGTCTTAGTAGGTCCTGTACATACTTTAATTACTAACGTAAGAGCGCTACAACGCAACGGTCGTGACGTCATATAGTTATACTCACCTCTCGATACATTATATCGGAACGGGCAGCTAATATTTGCAGGACGCGCGGATGGTCGTCCAGAGCTCTTGAAACTGACGACAGAAGCTCAGCCGACAGTTGCGAACACCCGCGCACGTCCAATAACTAATCAATGGAGAATTCAATTAGAAAAACTGAATATCTTATAATATCAAACATACTGCAAACTAAGATAGCTAAGTACCTACCTACAAACTATTTTTAGATTTTTAATTCATACTTATTTGAAAGCATCAGAAATTATGACAACGTTTAACCTAAAAATGGTTAACTAATTTATTCAGCACATAAGAGATGTAGCCTTATCATTCTTATCAAGTGGATTATTATCTAATTATATTTCGTGAAGCCTTTTTCTCACCTCGAGGACGTGACAAGAGTAAATGCACGCCGTTAAAGCACTGTTCGTTATATTTTTATTTTCACACAGTTGTAGGCTGGCGAGGTTGGCGCACGTGGCGAGAGCTCGCAGGCTGGCGTCCGTGACTCCTGGTAGCTCCGCGAGCCTCACAGAGGACAGGCCGCTGCACCCGCGACACACGGCTGTCACACCGACATCTGTCACATCTGTCACAAAAATAATTTCTCAAGAAAACATGGCCGACTACGATACATTTACGCTTTTTGTAATTGTCATTATTACAATTTTTTTTTTCGAAAGTGGCTGTATAGGTACAGTTGGCCCTGGGGCCGTTACTGCTCCACCGGACAAATGGGGAGCGCTCCGAGGTGCGCTCACCCTAATTGTTACACAAACACGATTTTATTATATTAGCTTAATTTGCTTTTTCACCTAATCAATTCAGTAGGTATAAGTACTTAAAAATTAAAAAGTTTTTTAACTAACTTCTTAAATAGGTACTTAGCTTAGAGAATTGATAACTGGAGTCAGCTTCGACAGACGTTCCCCTCTGCCAAGGTATAAGATAAATTATCTAACGCGTTTGTAAAAACTGTTTTCAAACAGGTCACTTTGACAGTGTCACAATCGATATCGAAGAGAAAAAAGCTCCCGAAAAATGTCTTCCTGCGCTAAAATAAATTGCAAAAATTCATCCACTGTATCAGATATACAAAAAAACAGTATTTCCTTTCATCTGCAGATATTTTTTTTGTTCGTTAATTGTTATTTTTCAAATAATTATTTTCTCATTCACCACGCGAGAAGCATCGATTTACGCATCGATTACGTTTTTATTCGTTAAAAATCGTTTAAAAATTTTTATGATAGTCTATGGTCAACAAAGAGTAAGGACACACATGTATAAAATTTTTGCAGAGTAGTGTATCCGATACTAGGCGTTAAGTCCTTTGAGTTAAAAGCGATAATAGCATCCATGATCAAAATACGGTTAGAGATGTACTTACTGGACAATATCAATGTCGATGAATTTACAGTACAGATGATAAGAAGTACGCGTATATTTCAGTATATCAGGTATTATTTTATTAAATATTTTATTTCTTTATTCGAATTTCAAATGGTTTAAGCGTACCAGCAGCTTGAGATTCGGTTGTCTACTTTGTAATTTTTTTTTTTAATTATGGTTGTTGATATTGTTATCTCTCCAGCTCAGCTGTAATAGACATCTGCCTGTTTTTTCATGTTAAACATAGTAGGTAATTGTTTAAGCATTATTATTAAAAGATAATGACTTGTTTATTGAACTACGTAGTAACTAATGTTCAATTCTATAATAGTATGAATTAAAAGTAAATACATTATTATGTATGAAGTTAAAATAATTATATTAAAATATAAATTGGTTGATCCGCCATTTTGTGTCAAATATAGATAAATGCATCGACAGCCACTTAATCAAGCACTATGTAATCGGTTCAGTTTGGCTACTAATACATTTCAAACTTGTGTACGGATACGACGTTTATAGTCTTGTTTTTGCTAGTGTGAATAAATTCCGCTTAGTGTTGACAGTTTCTATTAGTATGCGTGTGTAACGATGAGAATTATTTTTACATCAGTGTGCAGTTTTTTGTATGTGTTCCTACCTCGTCCCCCGCTAAAAGTGGCTAAAAATTTTGTATGACGAATAGTGTCGAAGCGTACTCCAGTTATCAATTCTCTAAGGTACTTAGATAAAAACTGACGCGAAAAGCTTTTAAATCATACAAATTGTGTCAATTGTAAAATGACGTTATAAGTTGGTTACTAATAAAGGTTTATAAATATCTTCCTTTTTAGCGCATTTAAATAAAATTTAAATTTTTACTTTAAAAATTTTATTAATATAACTTAGGTACCTACCTGATTTTCTAAAATTAACGATTGGGCTGCAATAGCTTACGTCCAGAGTAAGCAACATCGGACAAGATTCTGCCACTACTTCTAAAAACTCGTCCGTTACAAGAATGTTACCACGAAGGTACAAGTGCTTTAGATTTGTCAACTCGCTGACACCAGTAGACAAAGCTTTCGTCAACTTTTCATCATAGGTACCCACAAACATTTGGTACCCAATTAGAGAGAGTGTTTGTAATTGTGGCGTTTGTTCTAGAAGCAAATTAATATTTTGTAGCACATCTATAGGATAATAAAGGTCATCAAGGTGTAGTTCTCTCAGCTCCCTCAGGCTGTCTACAGCTGAATGCAAATGTTCATATTTTAATTGACATTTTTGAAGTGCAAGGTATTTCAGTCGAGTTGTCCCCAGTTTAAGCAAAAAGTTTCCATGTATATGTGGACTGTTATTAATTGTCAGTTCTTCGATTGTTCCGTTTTCAAATAAGCTTTCAATGTAACAGTCCTCCAGCTGGTCAATAAATAGACATTCAATATTAGAATTATTATATGTAGCTAAATAAAAAGCATAAAAGTAAAGTAATACTTAATAAATATTGAAAAATAATACTTAAATAGATATTTTTAATTTTATCATTTCGAGTAGATATATTATCTTAAAATTATTCAATGTTCACTGTACCCACCTATACCTACTTTTCTAATACGTTTAAAAAACTTTTTGTTAGGTCGATTTGTAACTAACTAATAATGTAAATTAAAGTAGGCCTACTTTAAGACCTATAGTCCTCGTATCGTGAAATTTGGATAATGTAAGTAGGCAGAGATGTAATTTTGATGACAGAATAATAAGTATTTAAGTAGTAAATGTACTATCATCCTGTTTTAATGGTGCAGCTGGAGTTTACTCAATGGAACTCCAAATTTTCATATACCTATATACTTCTATATAGGTACCTCGTACAGGAATTTTCGTATTAAGTATAAGAGATTTAGATAACTTAGATAGATATTTATATTTGGCATATATGATATAAGTTATTGACCCATGGCTTACCTTGAGACAAGGCAGAAAGCACATCTTCTTAAGTTTCGTACACTTCTTAGCCACGCTATTCAGATCTTCATAATTGTCGTTTAGTCCGTCAAACTAAAAATAATTATTAATTAGGTATAATGCTTACCAAATCAGTTTGTTGCACAGCTGTATCGCGTAAGTCTGTCATTGTCATACATGTCAGGCCAGGTTACTTGAAGTTACTTCTAGGGGGAGGCAGCTGCCCCCCCCCCCCCAGCACTACGTCCATGAATATTATGAAATAATAGATAAGTAGGTAGCATATTTTACTCAAAACTTACTGTTATTTCCTCCAATTCGGAACAGTATTCTGCTATTTTCTTTATAAATTGGTCACATTCATTTATGTAGACGCGTACCATATATGGTGCCATTTTGCTAATAATTACATTCAACTTTACGTCCATTAGGGTGCGTCGGGGTAACATGAAAAACAGAGTAAGATGAAAAACCCCTCATAGCTGCCTATTCCGTGCATATTTTTTAACACTGACTACAGAGTTTTGTAGGTAATTTCATTGCGCTCCTTATCTCAGTCAGCGATAATCGTCAGGTGTGAGGGCATATGTTTTTTTGCAATTTTTCGACAAGGTATGTTTTTGATCGATAAATGCGTTTTTTAATCTTCCCCCACGTTCCGTAGTTTCTTCTACACGCAAGTTAAAAATATTTTTTTTTTTGATACGTGTTATTGATAATTTTTTTTTAGTTGATACGTAAAATCCGATTTTGCATATCTTTTATATTTTTGGAGTTTTTATATTTTTCAATCTTACACCGCTTGTAAAACCCAGGGGTAAGACGGCAATATTTTCTTTTCCAACTTACCCCGATTATGAAACCCATAGTAAAAGTCAGGGGTTGTCAAACTGTATGATTCGTTCATGAGTAGTGTAATATTCACAACTCATGAAAACATGTGTAAAAAAAAGATTTTAAATAAAAGTTGTAATATATTTAGTTAGTTTAACTACTTGTCTATTTAAATAAAGAAATGATTACATTTTTTGTGTACATGGAAGTAAAATTTAAATATTAGGATATAAAAAGAAAAGGTTGAGAACCGCATATCATCTGAATACAAAGTGGGGTAAGACTGAAATATTATATTTAACAAAAATTTATTTTGGTAGTTAAACTTGATATTTTCAAAATGTATTTATATATTTGAATAGAGAAAAAAATATGCTTTCGGTGCATATAATCCAAATGGACCTACAATGGATATTAAAGATTTTAAGAACTATATCGATCTTCCCCCCTCATCTTTTCATCTTACCCCACGATTTTTTTGCAATAAGTTTAACTTTGCCATCGTTTTTATACATGAAAAACACCTTCAATCAGGCCCATTTGTGGAAAGATAGGAAGAACCATTCATTAACTTTACTAAAAACATCACTTCATATACGTCAGCTTCATACGATTCAAATTATGAGGCTTTAGAAAAAACATGGTTTATCTCATCGAAATCTCGTTCAAACTTACCCCGACGCACCCTACTTTATTTAATCTTATAACTCTATATCCGCAATAGTTATTGAAGATTGAAAATCGATAGCCATAAGTAAAATTAAATCCACGAACACCTGAAAAAAAAACACAGCATTGTTCGTCATTTATGTCTGTAAAAGTTTCTTGTAAATTGGAGAAGTTTACTTAGCACTGGTTTTATCTGATACTATTTATACGTCTAGTTTTAAGATGCTTATTACCTCGCAAATATTCATGTACGATGGCCTGCCAGTGCCTGCTAACCCTCTCAGACCTGACGACCTCTTCGACCGGCACCAGGTCAAGGATCTGTCTCCAGCAGTCCATATTTAACACGTCCAGGATGGTGCTTTGCCCGAAGTCAGCGCTGCTAGCCACGTCGGTCTCCTCCAGGAGTCCATAAAAAATATAACATTTTTGTATATTTCTATTTAAGTAAGTACGATAGGATACGCGTCATTGTAGGTACCTACAGTCTTGTTAAATGGCCAGTTTTCGAATTATAACATGGTTCTCATGTCAGTTTATAATAATTCTGAGGTCAATTTCATTTACAATGATGTAACATCAAAAGTGATCCATCAACACTAAACAGTTTAGTAACAATGCAGCAGTCGATATGTTGACAACTTGACACCGCCCCTCTTCTAGCAATTTTAATGATATAGCTTTAGGAAGGTACTCATAATTATGCTCTAGAGTACCTAGGTAAGTAGGTACTCATTCTACTCGTGCTTCTTGCAGATGAGATTTAGTACAAATTATAAGCGAGCGTTTGAAGACACCCCAGGATTACCTATCATAAGTTAGTATAGTAATAAGTACTATGTTTTTGTACATAGGTAGGGTTTTAATAAGTGAAATTTCTTAATATTTGCACCAGAAAAAGTCAAAGTGCAGTCAGAAAATGCCACGTAAAATATATGTACCTATTTACCTATGCCATCTTAACTAGCGTGACCAAAAATTATAACCTACTAATTAAATTCCGTGTTTTGTACGAAATAATAATAATATTATGTTTGTAAGAAGGTGGGTAGGTAACTAAGTAGCTATTTTATTTACTCAAACGACTATCATCAGACCCTCTGAAGTACCTACCTACTATGCTCTGATTTAGACGTATAGGTACACTTCCTATTTAATCATAAATCTTTACGCTGTAGTCACATGCGTATATACATACATACATATATATTTATACACATGTAGCTTAAAAACGTACCTAAAGATATGATTAGGTAAGTAGGTACCTATTGTGCGGCACTCATATATCTATTCTGTGAATTTACTTACATTGCTTCCTGTTGCTTCATCCGACATTTTGCCTTCCCTAAAATAAAATTAAAAACAATTTTTAATTAAAAAACTATTCTTTATAGGAATAATACTTAAATTACCTTACAAAGTAATTTAATTAGGTACCTATTATTCCTATAAGGAATAGGAGGATTTATTTAAGTAAGTACCTACACTACCACATAGAAAAAAACACCTATATACATATTAGTATAATTTTCATATTAAGGACCTACTTATTGGCAAGTAAGTAAGTAGGTACGTAAATTAAAAGATCCCAATGGATCGAAGTGCATCCGAAAGGACCCCACGAATAAGAAGTAGGTAAGTATGTATATTAAATATAAGTACATAACTATGACTCAACTGAAATTTCTTCATTAATTAAATTCAGTTTTCATAAGTACCTACCTACCTACATTAAAAGTATACGGTGAAATAAATAAGCTTAAAGTAATTAAAATTTAACCGAACATGAGATAGGTAGGTAACTATTTAATTTAAGTGCATAGATTAATTAGGTAATAATTAATTATTTAAGTGGCGATATTATCCATAGGTTTCTAAATATTAAAGCTGCAAGATTGCGCTTGAGTCGCAACATGACATGTCTTATATTAAGTAAGTAAGTATTTTGATTTTAAACTCACCGTTACGACCACCAATTTTTCACTCAATCTAACCTTAAATAATTATTTCTACTTTTCAGACAGTACAATGCACAATGAACTGATTAACAGCAAGAGTGCTGAGTACACTTTAAAATTTAAATAAAACTATTCGCAGAAACCGACTTGTTGTTTCATGAGTAATTCGCTCTAGGGCAGTCTAGGGTCGCCACGCCAACCCGTTGTACTATTTTTCACGTATACGTGGCTAATTAAAAAAAAAATATATTACTTAATCTAGAATCCAAAATTTAGTTACACGTAAAATGAGCAATATGGCCTATTAAGCAATTGATTGCTGTTAAATTGTACAAAATTGTGCAAGATTGATTGACTTCGTACTTCATACGGTTGACAACCCTAATTCGCTCACTGTGTATTATACTTTTATGTGAAAACCCCGCACTGTGTTGCCATATCTATAAATATATTGTAATACTTGGTTGTCAGTTTTTTAACTGACCAAAATAAGAATTATATTTTGAAGCAATTCTTGTTATACTTTACTTGTTAACTCTAATTTTAACTTAAGAGGATTGTGAACCTGTTAATTTTCATACAAAAGGCGATAACGTTTTACACCCAGTAAATATAGTTAGATTTTTATAATTTTTGGATATGTTATAGATATAATGAGAAACTACGTCTGTACGTTTTGATTTTTAAGAAATATTGCTTACGCTAAAATTTATTAGCATCTAAAAATCTATATATAGATCTAAAAATCTATATTTAGATCTAGCGTAAGCAATATTTCTTAAAAATCAAAACGTACAGACGTAGTTTCTCATTATATCTACAACATATCCAAAAATTATAAAAATCTAACTATATTTACTGGGTGTAAAACGTTATCGCCTTTTGTATGAAAATGAACAGGTTCACAATCCTCTTAAGTCGTTTCTGTTTTAAAATCACATCAAAGCTTAAATTATACTCTAAAATGTTTAAACGTGACTTGCTGTAAAAATACAGCTCGAGAATGTAATCTTAAAAAAAATATTTAAATTAAGTAGGTACCTACTTACATAATTATGTATGATGTATAAAATATGGTAATAGTTATTTATTTTTTGGAAATCAAGAAATCGATAACTTCTGCAGAACTAGACCCACGAGCACGTAAATTACTATTGCGTTCTAGTCTCAATAAAGCTGTCTACACACCAAAGCCGCCGGCCGGCCGGCACACCCGGCGGCATGTTCGTGGCTGGGTTTGTAGAACTCGCCACATCTAAATTTTGATTTCAAAGCCGAAAAACTATTATAGAGTTTATTGAATCTTGTTTTTTAATTTCTTTTTTTTTTCAAACTGAATACTGAAGCGCAGTTGGCCAGCTAATGGGCCTTTACTGCAAAACCGGACGGGTGGCGAGACTCCTGAAAGGAGACTCTTAAGCCTTTTAAGTTTTTTAAATAACAAGCATGAAGCACAGTAACATATATTATTCTTAAGGCGAGCAGCATAACTAATGGCTTAAAACAAGAAAAGACTTTCTTGTATTCAATAAAAGGTAGTCAAATAAAACTAAACAACAATTTTTCTTAACCATATATTAAGTTCAAGCTATCGAACTGGCGTTTGAGGCTATACGGGGCCACAGGTCAGCGCACTCCTTGGCTACGGGGCCGGTGATGGCAGAACCCTTCATCTCTCCCTTGTTGTTCACTATCACGCCCGCGTTGTCCTCGAAGTATATGAACACCCCGTCACGCCTTCTGAACGGTTTCCGCTGCCGGATCACCACTGCAGGCATTACCTGAAAACACGAGTAAGGATTATATAGATTGAACTAGACGCACATACAAGTAGGTACAATAGGTTCACACTAAGCAAGGACGGAATTTCTTACGCCTTCCATTAAGTCCTCATATACATAAAAATTATGAGTCAGAGGTCCCATAATAACATATTTGTAAGGCTATTTACAATATATATAGCAAATAAATATTATCTTTTCTTTTCACAATTTCAGGAAGGTATGACTAGCTGTTACCACAGAAATTAGTTAACTATTTGGAACTCTCAAGCTTGCACCCGAACTTTGATCAAAACTTCAAAAGTTCAAACACGCCATTAAAAATAAAAACTTAGAAGAAAAAAATCTCGAAACTTCTGCATATAAAACAGAGGAGTTTTTTAATTAAAATGTTAACAACCATGAAGACATTGACAAGTTAGAAAATAATATCAACAAAAAGAAGTAATGCTCATTCACATTGTATCCAATGTACCGCTTTTAATAATATGTATCAACACTTTTTTATATTTAATTTGTTTTATTTGATAATTATGTTATAGTTATAGTATATAGTATATATTAATAAAGAAATAAAGTCTATACATATCAAGTAATAGATAATATCGCTCAGTCAGCCAAGGCATATCATCAAACTGTTGAAAACAGCTCAGAAAGAAAAATATAGCGAAACCATTGGCATATCATCACTGCGATAGTGGTGTTCGGTAGTAACTAAGAGGTAGAACATAGTACTAAAATTTTAAGCTATTAAAGCAAAGTTCCACTATACAAGAGGCATGTTTTCACTTAGCTTAAACTGTTTAAAAACTTAATATCCCACTGATAGGTCATGTTAATAACCCTGAATAGACATATATCAAGAGAATTGAGCTAAGATTTGCTTTACAACTCATTAATGGGTATGCTGAATGATTTTATTCTAAGTTGGAACAGACTGTATACTGCATATTGACACACATTGATACAAATTGTCACAGAAATATTAAAATGATAGTAAAATTGAGATTACCTTTTTCCTGAGTTCGGGTTTGCCCTTTTTGACTGTGGCTACAATCATGTCTCCGGAGCCAGCCGCCGGCAGCCTGTTCAGGCGACCTTTAATACCTTGTACGGCAATCACGTACAAGTTCTTGGCGCCTGCAATATACCATACGAACAATTTAAAGTGACTGAATAAAAAAACAAACGAGAATTTTGACATGTAAATAATATATTACATTACAATTATGTTTTGATGTGCATGTATACTATAATTTTAAGATTTTCAGAAATAAATAAAAATCAATTACATTATTAGGTAACATATAATTCCTAGATTTTGAAAGGTTGTTTGTGTAGAATATAAATGAGGGAAATATAAAAATGGAGAACTGAATTACTTCAGACACAGCCAAGGAAGAAATCATCATATTTCAAAACACTGTGTGTTATCTAGAAAGATATCATCATACGTTTTCAGTCCCGAACGTGCTAACATTTGAGGTTAGAGTTGTTATGGATAAAATGATTGAGTTTTTACCTGTGTTATCGGCACAGTTGATGACTGCACCTACTGGGAGACCCAGTGAGATGCGAAACTTCGCTCCCGCGGAACCACCACGTCCTTAAAACAAGAAAAATCGAAACTTTATACATTTTTCTGCAGACACCAAAACACTACGCAAAAGTGTAATAACAGAAATATACATGTTTCCACAACGGATTTCACACTACTTTTAACTTTCACATGGTTGACAATAGAATTATACAAGCAAAATCGAGATCTAGATGGATATTTTACAATTTCACGAACCTCTCTTAGACATTTTGTTGTGTCAATTTGTGAAGAGGAATTCAAAAGAACGTGAAGTTAGCTGAGCATTCCGGATCAGGGTTCGTTTAGAAATAACATGCAAGTTGAAGTTAGTCTGTAATTTTTGTGTTCCTATATTTTGAATAATTATGTTATTTACATCATTAATTGTAAATTTCTTCCATATAACAATTCCTATCTAGAAAAACTTTCAGTAATTATATAAAACTTGAAGTGTATATAAAAAACTTTACATTTTCTTATTTCTGAACGAACTTGCTTTGAAAATGTTCCGTTTTTAAATATCAAATGGATGTAGGTAATGCAATTTCTTAAATATTTCTACATTATCAAAATTTATGCTATCTTAGGTCAATATCTTAATAAGAGTGAATTAACAAAACACAACTTCGATGATTTGGAAATAATTATTTAAGACTTGCTAAATATAGATGCTGTATTACAAAGCATATGGAACGAAACGTCACCAAAAAATGTTTGTCATTTTCGTAGCCGCTTGTCATTCATTATAATCTGCAAGTTTTCTTGTTTGAGCACTTAAAATATTGTACTAAAGTTTAATTATCAAAACAACATGGCTTTTATGGGCGATATGATGAATCCTGCACCCTTCTGGCATAACGGGCCTGCTCCTGGGGCTTTTTATAACTTTCCCGGGAATTCTTCTACTTTTGGACCAGGGAGTCACACTGTTCAAGATTTCAAATCTCAGTGAGTACTTTTTATGTCCCTATCCTGCTTAAACTAAATCATTCCGTCTTTTTATTACATACGATTTCACATATTTGTTTGCCTGCAGCTCTGCTACACCTATCACAACCACGACTACAGTAATCGGAGTACGCTTCGACAAAGGCTGCGTGATTGCCGCTGATACTTTGGGATCGTATGGTTCCCTAGCTCGCTTCAGAGACTGCCCCCGTGTCATGAAAGTCAATGATCTCACCCTGCTTGGTAATGGTGGAGACTATGCCGATTACCAGTACTTAAAAGATATTATTGAACAAAAAATGTAAGTTTTTTTTATGTCTTCATGTCTTTGTTACATATTTTTTAATTATCATAGAACTATTACAGAGTAGGTTTATAATATAATAATATTGTGTTTCAATAAGAGCACATACAATCTGAATATTTAACACACATGAATATAGTTGTAACCTAATAGTTTCTGATGCCTTCGCAGTTATTCCAATAGTTGTAACCTATAAATCCAATTTCAGTATTGATGAGAAGTGCATGGGAGACGGTCTGCAGCTGAAGCCCAAGTCTCTGCACTGCTGGCTTACCCGTGTTCTGTACAATAAGAGAAGCAAAATGGACCCCTTGTGGAGCAATTATGTTGTGGCCGGCATTCAGGTGAGATTGGTAGAATTTAAATAAACAATCAGTTTATTTTATATGATACTAGTGGTTCGCCCCGGCTCCCTATTTTTTCAAAATATTCTATAGCCTATGTTAGTCAGGGTGAACATAGCTTCCCAACAGTGAAAGAATGATTAAAATCGGTCCAGTAGTTTTTGAGTGTATTCATTACAAACATACAAAAATAGGTACAAATCTTTCCTCTTTATAATATTAGTATAGACTAGACCCGGCAGATACATTTTAGTTAGAAATTCTTTGTATGGGAAAAAGAAAAGTTTGTTTTTGTTCTGTTTTTAGGGTTTTCCTAGCAATTATTCAATTTTTTCTCAAAAATAGTAAAATCATCTTTGGACTTCAACAAACATTTAAAAAAAGAATATGCAAAATTGGTCAAGGTGCTGTTGAGTTGTGTGCTGACCAACACATTTTACGATTCATTTTTATATATATAGATTATATATATTCTGAAGTGGAAATAACTTGCTTTGATTTACTAGGATGGGGAACCATTCCTTGGAGCTGTAGACAAACTGGGCACAGCATATGAAGATGCTGCCATTGCAACAGGGCTCGGGGCTTACATGGCAACACCTCTGCTAAGGAATGCTATAGAGAAGGGGCCTCTGGACCTCGAGGGAGCTAAGTAAGTTGACCATTAACGATAATAAAAAGTACAGGTGTTACTAGATGCATAAATGTATTGAATAAAAATGATACCATATCATTGAAAGCTGTGTATTCACACAGTGTTTTATATCTAAGTTAATAGTTTGCAGAAGTGCTGTAACACAGGATTTTCTCTAACACAGATCTTGCTAGAGACTGGTTAATATGTAAATGACCTCAGTGGCGGATTTACCATTAGGCTGAATAGGCTGGAGCCTAGGGCGGCAGATTTTAGGGGGCGGCAAATTTGGTCCAAACATTTTATTTTGTCTTACTAAAATACTAAATTAGCGCATGAGGTCAATAGGGGCGGCAAAAATTGAATAGCCTACTGGCGGCAAATTTGTAAATCCGACACTGAATGACCTACCAATGAGGAACAAGACACCTGCAAAATTATGGACAGTTAGATGAATACATCAATTTATTTCAGGGCCCTAGTCCGCAAGTGTATGGAAGTCCTGTTCTACCGTGACGCGCGTTCGTTCTGGCGCTACCAGCTCGGTGTGGTGACCGCCGACGGCGTCACCGTCGAGGAGCCTGTAGAGTTGAAGCATGACTGGGCACTCGCGCACATGATCGAGATGAAGTGATTATAATAAACATATTGTATTTTAAACATGTCTTGTTCATTTCTGAGGCCTTTGCGGTTATTACACACTAGCGGCCCGCCCCGGCTTCACCCAGATCCCTTTTTTTATAGCCTATGTTACGCAGTGATAATGAAGCTTTCTAATGAAAAAAGAATTATTAACATCAGTCCAGTACTTTTTGAGTTTATTCGTTACATACAAAAACATAAATCTTTCGTCTTTATTATATTAGTATAGATTGGAATAAAAATATTATAACGGATTTAACACGCATATTTTATTTTCTTTCGAAAACTTTACTTCCAATATTGGTAGCTGACGAAATTCTGATATTAAAGTCTTTAACTAAAGTCGGCTACGAATATAGGAACTGTAAAGAGTCCGAAAATAAAAAACGCGAGTTAAATCCGTTATAATTGTTTCATTCTAACGTGTCTTGTTTTGTTGTTATTACTTAAATTGAAATTACTTCTTGTGGCTGTCAAGTGGTCAAATGGGTAGATTGAAATTAGTACCTATTACATTGAATAGCCTACTATAACCAGTTGATCTTGTGTTCAGTTTAAAGAAACTATAATATTTTGTCATCAGTGCAAATAAAAGGCATGTATGTATTAAACCATTTTTTATTTCAACAATTTCAGGTTGTAAAAAAAAATACATTTTGTACTGAGCAGTAAATACAGGTGACACAAGATGGCTGTATACACGGCCACACCATAAATAAATAAATATTAGTATTTCTTTTTCAATTTATTACAATTTCATACTTAACTCCTTAACTGACGAATGAGTCCTGTAAGTTTATAAGGCCGAACTTGTATAGCCTGATATAGCAAGAAAAAATCTAGGTTGTTTCTGTTTCTGCTTTCTTCTGTGCCGCTTTCATCTTCTTGCGGCGCTGACTGCGCTTCCGGTTCAACGGGATGCTGCCTAGCAGTTTACCAGATTTCTGTAAGGCTACTAGTTTCGCTGATTTACTCTGAAAAAATATGTCATTTTAATCAATTATAATCAGGCTCACATTATCTATGCTAATATAAAGAGGAAAGGTTTGTTTGTTTGGATTGAATAGGCTCTATAACGGCTGGACCGATTTCAAAAATTCTTTCACTATTGGAAAGCCACACTATTCCCAAGTGACATAGGCTATAAAAAAAAAGATGATTGGTGCGAAGCCGGGACGGACAGCTAGTCAAATATAATCGCAAAGGCTCACATTATACTTACATAATATAGGTTAGCTTTACCATCATAGCAATCTTCCTTACCTAACCCTATAGATTACTTATAATATCATATAAGCATTGGTAAAATGTAAGTTTTTTAAAATTTGACAGACTTAAATATAAAAGGCATGGCATATACAAGTACCTTTGCTTCTGTTTTGGTTATTTTACTATTCTGCTGAGTCGTATACTGGACATTGATTCTTCTGTTATCCAACATTGAATGATGCTTCGATAATGCTAGCTGTAACAAACACAAAAATGTCAATACTAATATAATAAAGAGGAAAGGTTTGTTTGTTTGGATTGAATAGGCTCCAAAACGGCTGGTCCGATTTGAAAAATTCTTTCACTCTTGGGTAGCTACGTTCACCCGGAGCGACATAGGCTATAGAATATTTTGAAAAAAAATTAGGGATCCGTGCGAAGCCGGGGCGAACTGCTAGTAGTTAATATAGATAAAAGAAAAACAACCTGTGTATCTATATATGAGCATGTAACATAACTTACTTCATAGCTAGGTTCATTGGCAACTTCTAGGTATGCTATAGCGCTTTTTTTCCCTTCAGCTCTCTTTGGTATGCGGATGTCTTTTACAAGTTCCGACATCTCAGAGAAATGCTTCATTATCTGTAAATAACACATAATTTAATTATGAGCATAAAATATTTTTTCCGTCCTCCGGCCAGAAAGCGCCAACTTTGTGGCTGCTGCGCTAAATGAAATTTCCGCTTTCTGGCTTCGTTGAACAGAAAAATAGTATACTGACCTCGGCCAGTAAAATAAAAAAGCCTCAGATCACAGATGTGAGATCTGAGACATTTTTTATTTTACTGGCCTTGGTGCGTAATGTACTATTGCGTTATACCTAGGAACACTATGGAAACATATTAGTCTTGTTTTCCATTACCTAGTAGATGCAAACTTGATAATTGAAGTATTTGTCAGATATTTCTTATATAGAGAAATGTACACTAACCTTTTCTTTATTAACATCCAAAGGTAAATTTCCTAAAAATACAACATATCTTTTAGGCCCTTTAACTTTCTGCAGTGTTTCTTTCTTTATAACATCACCTTTTTCATTGGCTTCTAATTTTTTGGCCTTTTTCTCTGCAGTTGTCTCATCATTTTCTTTCAATTTCTTCTTTTTTACTTTTTTATCTGTTTTCTTTTCTATATTTTTCGTAACAGGTTTCTCGGTGGCAGTTTTTAGCATGTTGTAAAGAATTCTTATTTTTCTTAGATCTGAATCATTTAGGTTTTCAGAGCTTTTTAAAATGGCTTGTATTCTGTTATGGATGACATCTGGCAGGAGTAACTCAGAGGTACCTTTTAAATTGTCTTTAAGAACTTGCCTTATTCGACCTGAACAATTTAAAAATGTATTTAAAAAAGAGTTCAATTTTATAATACAAACAAAATGTGATAGACTAATATAAACTTATAAAATGTTGCTTAACAAATGTTTTTTACAAACCTTTTTGATTATTAGTCATTGTGACACCTAAAAATTTATTAACCAATTCTTCATTTTTCAAGACAGGAAAGCGCTCAGCTAATTGCTCGATTGTCAACTTTTCATTTTTTTCCAATGGCGACTTTGTTCTTTTCAACTCCTTCACGTTTTCAGGAGACTTGACATCATTTAATGGAGCTTTTACTACAGCACTGATTTTGCGTTTGCGATTTTTTGAAGGAGATTCCATTCTAAAATTATGGTTCGATTATAAATAACAAACAATTAGCTTAAAATACTATATATTATTAAATATCGAAAATTAATGTTTATTGGATAGTAACAATGCTGATTTTAGGTATGTAGTGCACGTGTTACCTCGTACATACTGGCACAAATAAATTTAGTGAATATAATCTGATCTGTTGATGGTGAAAAGCTAAATATCTGCCAGTGTAACATGTAGTGTTGAGCCAACAGATGAAATGATAATTTAAATACTAGTCCATTTTGGTAAACTGTCTATACACAAAACAATGTGTAAATGTATAAAATACTTTGTTAAGTACTCAAGTACCATGTGGAGTGTATAATTGTAGGTTATAAAACTGTAATGTAATGAAAGAAAGGATCATAACATATTATGTGACTAGTTTACCTTATAATATGATCAAGCTGTTGTTTCAATAATAATTTGTGTAAACTTACTTATTCAAATTAATTTCCAAGCTTTCACGCGTTTCTTCAATTTAAAAAAGGAGAAAATTTCATCAATAGAAAATTACTAATATATTCCTATTGATTCATTTTGTTGAAAAATTTGTATTACGTAGTAAATTTCATTTTTTATATATTTTCATTAGAGAAAATCGAAATGTTCAAACATAAGAATTTGTTTTCTGCAATTTTTCTTTGTTTTGACAGCGGCTGTCATTTCAAGCTGTGAAAGAAGATTCCACAGATAAACTTCAATATAAATGAGAATTAATCCACACTTTTACAGATTAATCTAAAATATGTCATTTATTATTTACGACTAGCGGTTCGCCCCGGCTTCGCACGGATCCATATTTTTTTCAAAATATTCTATAGCCTATGTTAGTCAGGGTAAACGTAGCTTCTCAACAGTGAAAGAATTATTAAAATCCAATAGTTTTTGAGCCTATTCATTACAAACATGCAAAAATAGGTACAAATAATATTTCCTCTTTATAATATTAGTATAGATGTTTAAATTGCACTAGACGGATTTTATCCATAATTAGCTGAAGTAATATACCTATGCAGATAGCCAGGCGCGTGCAGTAAAGGGAGTGTAAGTATGGCGTCAGGGTAGGCACTTCATACATTAGTGACTCTGTGCCTGTATGGGATGCACGCCCTTGGATATAGTTAACTCTGACCAGAATACCTTAAAATGTTAGCATGGATTATTTTTTCCACTAAGTAATAACAGTAGCAGTACAGTAGCCTGTACTTCATATAGGTATTTGAAATAGGATTAAGAAATTCACAATATTTAAATACGCAGCTTTTATTTCTATTAATAAATAAGTAAGTAAATATATAAACGGGTAGGTACATGTTCATTAAAAATTTTCGTATTGATTTGAGATACTTTTTGATACGGTATAATGTGAACTTCGCAGGATCAAACATCTGTGATGTGCTGGATTCTGAAAACAATAAACAATATTTAATTAGTCTAAAAAAATATTTTTACAAATTAATAATAACATAGCAGTCCACTTCGGATCCTGATCTCGTTCGCAATATGCATTACTTTGAGTGTTTATCTACACTAATATAGAGAACAGGTAAAACTGACCATGAAAAAATATTTAGCTATAAAAGTCTTCTATTAGTCTGCTTCATAAACATTGGACCAACGTCATTTAAGTTTTCGTTAACAATGATAATGATATTTGTACCAATACAAATCAAGACCCCAGCGGGATTTGAACCCACGTCAATGCCGTAACGAGAGGCGTTGTTTCGCCAATTCTATATCACACACAAATTTTCTACTACTTCTATTCTGTCTTTGTACTTTTTTCGATTATAACCCAAATGTCGTCCATCGAATTTTGCTTCATCGTAGTAAATACTTTATTTCAAGGGCGTAACGTAGACAAACTAAGAATATATCTAAGGTTTTCGACACTCGCAAGGGAATCAAAACCTCCAGGTTACTTCTAGCCCTAGGGCGGGAATCTTCACCCCTGAACCCAGACCGTACCTCGCTACCCCCATTCTTTAGTTATCGTTAGACAACCATGCGATGCCCTGCCTATACCCTGTCTTAGCGTATTTAAGGTCATTGCACTCACGCAAGGTGATATTCTGGTGCCGTCCACCCAGATCTCCAAGGTGCGAGGGTGGCTCTCCAGGGCCCTCACAGTGGAAGCCACCAGCTCATCCGTCACCAGTTGGCATCCAGGAATTATCAGCTTCTATAATTAAAATAAAGCATAACATTAATGTACTAATTATGTAAGGTGGTGGAATTTCTGATGCCCTCGCGGTTATTACACATTGGAATGATTAAGCTATGAACGAATAATACGAGCTGTAAGAAATACGAAACGTCAGCAAAAAAAAAATACGTTATAAACGTGATTTTGCTAGATAAATGGAACCTCGTGCGCAAGTCGACTCGCGCGTGCCGGTTTTTCGTATTATTTTCAACCGACGAAAAAAACCGAAGAGGTTCTCAAGTCCACACGTATATTTATTTTTTATGTATGACCACGCATAACTTTTTAGTTGAGCCTCAAACCAACTTGAGCACCTTAGTAAAGAGTTGTTGTACCAGCTGGCACCGACTTTTTAAAGACGTATTCGACAAATTAACAGACGTTACAACAATAAAAGTCTTTATTGAAGACAATTTGTTTTTTTTTCTTTTCAGTGCGCTATTGTTTTTTATTGCAGTTTAGTTTTTTGTTTCATTCCAATGTGTAATAACCGCGAAGGCATCAGAAATTATTAAGTTACCCTTTTAACATTGAGCGCTAACCTTAAGAGTGTGACAGTTCCGCACGCAGCTGAGGAACGCTCCGTCGGATATGTCCGCTGTGATGGCCGTGAGCGTGGCGAGCTCCGCGCACCCGCGACTCACGGCCTCCACGCCGCGGTCCGTCACACCTGCACGACACGGTACAGTACAACCATCTAACAAATACAATAGACAATGACTTATAATTAGACTAGCGGCCCGCCCCGGCTTCGCCCAGATCCCTTTCTTTTATAGCCTATGTCGCTCGGGAATAGTGTAGCTTTTAAACAGTGAAAGAATTTTTGAAATCGGTCCAGTCATTTAGGAGCCTATTCAATCGAAACAAACAAACCTTTCCTCTTTATAATATTAGTATAGATGTATTGTATAATTACCTGACTTCTCGGCTAGCCTTCTAGGATTGCAATAGCTGATATCCAACGAGCGCAGTCTCGAACACGACCTCCCGACAGCCTCCAACAGTTCATCATTAACAAATATATTATTCGCTAGTCTTAAATGTTTCAAATTTACCAATTTACCAATACTCTGAGCCAAATGGCCACCCTCTCCTACCTCGTTACCTACACTCCAGTAACCAGACAAAGACAGTTCCTCCAACATAACCAATTTATCTAAGAAAGAATGAATATGTAATATTATTTGATTAGAGCATTTATTCAATTCAAGTTTAGTTAAACAGGACAGGTTTTTCGAGGCAATGCTAGCTAAGTTGGATATATTTAATTGTGGCATCTCATTGAGTGACAGGGTCGATAATTTTGTGGAACCGAATTTAGCGAAAAATGCCCCGGTGATGCCGGAGCCGTAATATATGCTTAGGTCTTGTATTGTGTTCGTTTTGCTGAAGAACTGACATAAGAAGTCCTCGCGAAGCTGGAACAAAGACCATATGAAAATATATAAGTAAAGTTTTTTTTTTTGTTGTTTTAATACCCACAGTAGCAGAGCTAATGTGTAAAATATATACATATTGAGATCTTATAAAGTAATAAATTTACAAGAGATACAATTTAGTTTAAGGTTTTTTATGAAACTAAATATATAATTTTACAGGTAACAAGTGGCAACACTGGTGTAAAGTATATAAGTTTTGTACAGTGTTGCCATTTTTAATCAATTGTAACTTGTTTTATAATGTAAATTCATCCTTATTTATTATTATTGTATTTTAAGCATTTAATAAAATTTCTTTTAGTTTAACATTTTTATATTGTATAAGGGTGCGCTTGAATATAATGCTACATTCTTTAGGTACCATGAAACAAATATTATTTTATAGTTTCGACCATGTAGGTCATATTATTATTATATGTTGCTAAACTTACTTGTAAACAGAACTCAAATGATATACGTTTGAGTTTCTTACAATTCTCTGCTAATAACTTGATTCCTCCAGTATTTTCATCGAATCTCACCAGCTATAACAACAAAAACCGAATTCATTTTGCATCAGGTACACATAGAATTAAATGAACTATAATTTATTTATAGTTGATGTCCTCATTACATTAAATTAAATAATTAAACGCAAACTTGTACACCCTGGCCTTGCGTTGTGGTGATATTAGCCTGTCACTTTTCACACCTCCTGACCACTAGAGCCAAAGCCACTACTTTGGTAGCTCTCAGTTCAGTCAGGCTTATGCAACCCAATTTACAAGCTTAGATGCATTCTTATAGTCCAGTTTCGCATTAAAGGCCCGCAGCAGGCCAGTAATCAGTCCGAAAAAGACTTCTAGACTTCTAGAGGTCTGTGTCCAAGAGTGGGAAGAATATCCCAGGCAAGAAAATGTATAATTTACCGTAGTATATTGGAATGAAACAACTTTGACGGATTTAACTCGCGTATTTTATTTTATTGGATGTTTTTCGGAGCCTTTACAGATTCCATAATCGTAGCACGACTGAGCTGACAATAGTCTTATGCTAAAGTTTAAGTTGTTTCATTCCAATGTATAATAACCGCGAAAACATCAGAAATTATTACCGTAATATCTTCCAAATTAGGGCAATAATCGGCAATGGACCTCATCCAGCTCTCTGTGCTGAGAGCCGTGACGCACACCATGTAAGGCCCCATCTTCTTCAGCATACATGTGAGGTCCGATAACGCAATGGATATCAAACGATAAGGATAGTGTCTGACGTGATTGTTCCAGTCTTTGTGCGGGTACAGAGTACGCTCTTTTAAGAAGAAACTACGTACACCTGCAAAATGTAAAAGTTATAAAAAAATATACATCTATACTTCTACACTAATAATATAATAAAGAAGTAAGGTTTGTTTGTTTATATGGATTGAATAGGCTTCAAAACGACTGGGACTCCAAACATTCTTTCACTGTTGGAAAGCTTCACTATTGCTGATTGACAAAGGCAATAGAAAATTAAAAAAGGGATTTATGCGAAACCAGGGCGAAACTCTAGTGAAATAATAACAATTACTTAATCTTAGTATAATTAAAGGTACCTGATAGGTATTCTTGGATCATGGCCTGCCATCCCTGGCTGACTCTCTCGGACCTGACAACCTCTCCGATGGGCACATAGTCCAGGATGACTTTCCAGCAGTCCATGTTGAGGACATCCAGGATTGTGCACTCGTAGCCTGCATCAGCGCTGCTGGCCGCTGCCTCCGGTTCTGACTGAGGGATCTGAAGATGTGTAGGACATGAAACCATTAATGACCCACCCAGAGTAAAGAAAGATTAAAATAATACATTACGCACCTAGGCCGGTAAAATAAAAAATGTCCCAGATCACATGTAATTGTCGTCATTGACAAAAATGTGAGCTGAGGCTTTTTTATTTTACTGGCTGAGGTCAGTATACTATTTGTCTGTTCGACGAAGCCAGAAAGCGGCAATTTCATTTAGCGCAGCGGCCAGAAAGTTGGCGCTTTCCGGCCGGAGGACAGAAAATGTTATTAATTTATCTATCAATAATATGTACTTACATTTCTTTGATGTGATGTTTCACCAATATCAATAGCATCATAATATGACAATTCTTCATACCTATAAAGATGGTGATTATCAAAATCAGATCTGAATCTTTTTTTGTAAAGCAAAGGGTCAATTTATAAGGCAGACACAATAGCATGAAAGTAGTCACAAGACTACTAGTAATTAGTTAAAATTATAATGGAATGCAATAATTATAATGGATTTAATTCACATATTTCATTTTATTTACTGATGCTTGGAAATTTTTGATGATGATGATCAGTCATGCTGATGATTGTTAATGCTTAAGTACTTTGGTCTATTATAATTATTTTATTCCATTATATCCAAATTTAAGTAATCCACAGCGCTTTCTACTTATGATTGGGTAAATTTTATCTATGCTTAAAAATAATTACTTAAGACAACATTCTTCTATAGTTACATTAACTAAAAATTTTATACAATTTTATAAAAATTACTTGACATTATTATTTAGGGATACCCCACCCTTAATACCATATATTTGCTTGTCATCAAGCTGTAGGTGGTTATTCTAAACTTATTCACGCGCATTTCATGGACCACCCTAATTGTACAGGTGCAATTTATTAGCGAATAAAAATAATACGATAGGTAAGTATTAAGTCTAGAAAAAAAAAATGTATAAAACGGGTATAGTTTTGTAATTTATAAAAATTCACCGGTTAATACAGACGCGATTGTATAAATTATTTTTTCGTGACAGAGTTTACAAACAAATAATAGATATATATATAGGTAAAATTGTATTTAATAAATACTATTTTATTTACTTACCATCTCACACGATTCATTATGTTACTGGTAAGTTATTTGTTTAGTAAATATGTAAATTCCCATTTGAAAAACAGATCTTGTATGAATAAACACTTGCACTTAAACAATCGGACCACGCCTAGTTATAAAACTACAGAGCTAAGAGGTAAATCCAATCCATTCATCCAAACATAATAGGTAGCTAAATATCACGTATAAATATTATAAACATTTGTTTTGTTTTCTTTGCTGTAATATATATCAGGAACCGCACAGATTCCGGTTTCCACAGATAATAAAATATTCATGTCAAATTGTCAAATGTCAATGTCTAACTTTTTTGTAGATACTATAACTTGGATACTAGATATTTAGCCCATGACATTACAGAGATAGTTCAAATATCTTTCGATTACAAAATTCCAAAGTTTTCCTTTTGCTTATGCATACGAATTTTTAATTGAAAATCCAGTAACGAATTACTAGGTGGTAAAATTTTGGTAGGTTATCTTAATAATTTGAAATTTGCACGCGCCGATAGGTCAATTACTCAATTTTTCACACAAATCTGGTCAAACACGCATAAAATCTTAATACAAAGTAAAATTATTTTATCTATAACTTTTGGTGTTGATTTGTGATGAGCGCGACATACGTACGATCCTTATGTAATTTATCAAGTCACTTATTTATATGTAACCCATAGTACGTCATAATATGTTATTTTTATAATTAGTAAATTTACACTACCTTTTTTGTCAATTACCTAGTTATGTTTCGGAATATTCGTCATTCCTTAGTTCTCACTCTCCGTTAGACTATATTCGAAACATAAATCTATGTTTCGAATATATAAGAAAGGCACTGCAAAAATAAAAATGGCTTTACATTAGTATGAAATATGAAGTAAAGTTTGGACAGAGATTTGAGTACCATCGAAGTATAAAAAGAGGTAACTAGCAACCAACTGGAGTTGGTAATCTACTCGTCAATCATGGCGAGCTGATGTTTGCCTTCCTGGAAACAGGATTTTAATGTTGTTCAAACAAACGCTCACTTAGAACAGAGTGACGACATCTTCCACTATGAGCTAGTACTATACCTACTGTACCTATTTAAATTCCTTCAATGCATGGATAAAAAAGAAAACGAGAAAGGAGTGCTTCCAAAATTATTTATTTATTCGTATATAATTTATATATTCATTTATAGTTAAAATCAACCGATGCACACAACATAAACATTCGTACCCATTTACTCTACACATTCGGCAAGACCAAAATGTTCGTTCAAAAATAGACCATACTCACTGGCAGTACAGTTGAGATTACAAAACATACCTTGGCATGGGTTTAAACTACAATAATTTACGGTTAAAAATAATACAAGCTTTGTCTATGGAGTGAACTCGCAACGCCATTTAGCGCCGGGAGAAATAGCTATAAAATTTATTTTAAAAAGTTTAAAAGTTTTTATGGAAAGATTGCTCGAATACTAAGGTATATTCGTTAATTTTCATTATAAAATACAAAATTAGAGCAAATGATTACAATTATATTTGTTATTAATAAATCAATTCATGACATGCCAGAGTATAACAAAGTGTTTTAGTTGACAATGTGGAATTATTGCAATATAATTGTATTATTGGATTACTTTTTCCATTGATTTAAGTAATTGATGCAGACTTTATCACCAGGTCACTATTATGAAATCAAATATCTGTATATCAATATGATTCTATAAATAGTGACGTTATGATAATAATATAGATAGGTACTAAACAGTTAAATTAAAATTTCCAGTACACAAAAAATACAAAACAATGTCTTCCAAAATATAAAACACGTGTTTTATAATACTTTTCCATTCCAATGGATACATATGCTTTTAAATTTGGCAAAATTTTTAATATTAAAATGTTTATATTAGCACAAAACTACTTTTATTAAAATTGATTTTATATTGGACGTGAAAAAAATGACACAATTTTATACATAGGTATATTATTATTGAAATGTATAAGAAAATAAATAATTAAGTATGAAATTCACCAATAATTTTCTTATAGATACATTGATTATTTTAATTATGTTACTCTAAAAATGCATGGTTAAATACAAGAGTATTCCGTTTAACTTTTAATTCTTCATTTTTTTGTTTTAAAATAAGAAATAAATTGAAAGTTAAGTAACAAATCGATAGAAATGTATTGGTCAACATCATACGAATATTTGAAAGTAAAAAAATGTACAATTCAATTCAGTGACTGTAAAATTGTCACCAAAAAAATGCCTTTCAGCTGTCACATTAACAGCATATCTGTCAAGTTAGGCCTTAACATTCCTGCCGCGGCAAATCAACAATCAAGGAAAAGACCTAAAAAAACAAACAGAAAAGATTGAAATCGATAAAATACAGGAATTACATCCACGTACATTTACGGCCATTTTGATTAAAAAAAAATAGTTTGTTATATTAATTAGGAGTAATTGCAAAACAAAACAAGATTATTGCATAACTCAGATTAGTGCCGCGGCAAAAAGTCTCACCACCTACACCTATCTCCCATTACTCTATAGTCTATGCTAATTACCATCGCCTACCGCGAAACTTGAAATAGACAACTTTTTAATTTTTTTACACACCCATTAATACATTTACACCGTCTACGAAAAAAACTGGCCACCGAAAAATCTTTTTCAAAACGTACTTATTTTTAAATATAGAATACCCCAGCGGGTAAATACTGGTTCGTTGCTACGCGCAAATAAAAAAAAAATAACGTTCGAATGACATTCATAATTCTATCTTCTCTATGCTTAAAAATAAATCTCTATTTAATACTTTTTTATACTATTCTTATTAATTACTACTATGTACAGTCAACTAATTAAATACAAGTACACTCAACAACGTGTGTGTGCGTTGTTTATAAATCACATAATTTTGCAATTTGACGAAATCTTTTTTGTCTCGTGACGTCATAGTCTCTGAGATTCAATATGTTCATTCGATATTGTGACCATTGTCCATTTTTTAGAATCCAATTTCGTTTGGAATGTTACTTTCACATGTTTGTGTAGTTGCCAGTAGTATTAATTGATATTATATTAGATAGAAAACTATCTGCCTTGGAAGATTATTAGGTGTTGAAATTTATATTTTTATTTTGTATTGAAAACAAAGAACTAATACTACTATTCATGGTTGGTATGTCATTTTGTGTAAGTCGTTTTTATTATAATTAAATTTTGTCGATCTTAATATATCTACTTTTGAGTAATTTCGCCTATTTTGTGCGAATCATCTAGGCATGTACCTAGTATCTTATTTCATAAACCTTTCAACCGCCGTTGCGACGGTTAAGATCTCTACGGAATTGTCATCATTGTCAGTCATCTGTCGCTTGTCAGTGTTGCAATAAATAAGGTCTATTTTATACTGGATAACATTAGCGACATTTCAATATTTAATGAAAGAGTTAGTACATATATTTTTTTTTTTTCAGATTATTTTCGCGTGATTTCAGAGTAGAAACTAGTTCGCAAACTAGAGTAGAGTTCTCTTTATTTGCAGATAAGTATATCACAATATTCATTATTTTATTGCTTCCTCTTATAGCGTATAATAAGGGTATATATCCACTTACGAAATTTGTTTAATTCAGTATGAACGTCTATTTCTATAAAATATTTTTTGTATTTTAAAAGCTACTATCAGCGATTGTAAACAAAAAAATTGGAGTTTTTTTGAATTTCACACTTAATAAGAAACTATTAAGAGTCTGACAGTGTCTAAGTAAGTCACGTGTAAACTTCTTCCAACAGAAAAAGACATTTGCGTTTCAATCCTCAAAACGAACCAACAGACACAAAGGCCTGGAGGATAATTTATTTACTAGCTAAACCAATTGGAACACAAACGATACGTCTAAATCGTCGCAAACAGCTTACTTGGAACTGTGTTCCAGATTTTAGAGGTACATATACCCTTTTGCCACGCTACGTTTATCAGGCAGGGGGCCCTAGACAAGTGCCCAACGTTCAACGTTAACGTTAAACGTTAGGACCAAAATGTATGGGATTTGACATCCGCGAACGACTGTCACGTACGTCACAAATGTCAAATCCCATACATTTTGGTCCTAACGTTTAACGTTAACGTTGAACGTTGGGCACTTGTCTAGCCCCCAGGGTGTTCAGTTCTCTGCAGTGTTTAGTATCGGTGTTATCTGCAGTGTACTCTGCAGTGTTTAGTATCAGTGTACTCTGCAGTGTTTAGTATCAGATATGCGTCCAGCGCTCCTCGAAGAACTGCCGCATGGTGTGTCCGGCGCGGCCGACGGGGCTGTCGTCCTCGTTGAACACCTCGCAGTTGCTGAATATCAGCCGCACGTCAGACGCGAACTCGTCGGGGGCCTTGTAACTGCAAACGAGAGTTGTGATTAACTGGCGATATAAATTGGAATGAAACCCAGTGGCAATCATTAAGGGACAATTAATTACCTAAAAATATGAACGATCTCAATGTAACAGGGAGTTATTTATTACTAGCTTTACCCACGCACTTCGCCACGATGAGTAATTTACACAATATAAAATATAACCTATATGTTATTCTGATGTATCTCTACTATCTCTACTAATATTATAAATGCGAAAGTAACTCTGTCTGTCTGTCTGTCTGTTACGCTTTCACGCTAAAACCACTGGACTGATTTAAATGAAATTTGGTACAAAGATAGTCTGGAGCCTTAGATAGGACATAGGCTACTTTTTAACTGACTGCAAAAAAGGAGGAGTTCCACGCGGACAAAGTCGCGGGCAGAAGCTAGTAAGCTATATTTTCGTTCCATCAAAATCTATACAGTAATTTTTGCGTGAAAGAGTAACACACATACGTACTCATAAACTTTCGCCTTTATAATATTAGTGCACTAATCTGAAGCAAAGGGCCCTTTCTTGTTTAACTGTTAGGTAGTTGACGAAAACTCTCTAATCTACGACTTGGATCAACCGGTCGCATTATTTAATTTCAAAATTCCATTAAATATTGAACCTTTAATTCCAGGGCTAAAATACAATGCTCTAACAAGAATTACGGAGAAGTTATGATTTTAGCCAGTTTGAGTTCGTAAATACTTAACTATGTACTCTACACGCAGAGGGAAGACGAGTATAAAATAACATCCCGTCGTTTCTTAGAGTTAGAACAAATCCTGTATCATTGTTCTATCAATGTTGCATCACGATCGTAGCGACGTAGAATCATAACGACGTAAGATAAACGACAGTATAATTATTGGTATGTTGCTTACATGTTATCGTGCAGTTTCCTCTTAATGGTGGACAGGTCCATGGGGCACTTGATGACCTTCTTGTACTGCGGGAACTGCTTCGTGTTAACTGGCACCAGGAACGGCCATGCCTGCTCGTGACACTCCATTTCACATACTAGGTTCCTATTAACATAGACGTCATTTATGAAAGGTACATTTTCTTTATAAAAAATATGTTATAATTTCTTGCGGTTATTGCATATTGGTATAAAACAATTATAATGGATTATTAGTTTTTGGACTTTAGCGTTGGGCCTTCGTCAGCAAATAAAATATGCGAGTTAAATCCGTTACTAATACGTTTTAATAAATATCTTTTCTATTCTTCGGATAACCTCATTGATAAAAAAAAATGGCAAACTATAATTTACAAATAAACACTAGGTGATGCCTGCAGTTCCCAGTTAGAGGTTTCAAAACATTTAAAGAAACTTGATGAGAAAATGTCATAAAAAAACTGTAATTAAAAAATGTAAGATCTTCAAACTCTTCATAATATTAATTTTAGTGTTATCTATTTTGCCGTGTGTTCACTTACTTGCAAAGTTGTAGTTCTTTGTGCAGTTTCTTGGCGGAGTTCTTTTCTTTTTTCGCTCGCGACAGTAATGGCACATTCTCAGCATCTTGGTCGTGTCCTGTGAAAAAAAAACATAAGTGTGAGATCCCTAATAACGTTCTTATAAAGGTATTGTTGTTAACTCCTTCCTCAAGCACGTTATAAGGCTTATTAACACGTTATACGTCAATTAAAGGAATAAATGCTGTAACTGCGGCCAAATTATTGTTTAATATAAAAGTAAAATTAGTCTTAAGAACGCTCTAAGTAATATTTGCTTGTTGGGCGGTGGAATAAATGATTTCTTAGGACATTGTGAAAACGGTTTCAGTCCTCACCGTCTATGCTCTCCTCGTCGTGGGGCACGGCGCCGTTGCCGACGTACGAGAGCGCGCGGCGTTTCTCCGGCGGCGGACCGTCTTCAGACAGATCTGGAGGCACTGTAGAAAAAAAAAACACCTTTATAACTATGATTTAATATTTATTATATTGACTAACGACCCGCCCCGGCTTCACACGGGTGCTATAAACCTTTCTCTTGAATCACTATCTATTAAAAAAAACCGCACGCCGTTGCGTAGTTTTAAAGATTTAAGCGTACATAGGGATATAGGGACAGAAAAAGCGACTTTGTTTTATACTATCATTCATTAAGCTCTAAAAAATTTAATCTCTAAGTCTATAATCGGTCAAATGATAGACAATTCTGCAGTGCATGCTTTTACACAAGTGACACTATGTAAATAAGGTTCTATCCAGACAGATCCTTGCTAAGGAAAGGTCGTAGCTCAGAGGTATACGAGTGATTGATATGATGATGAAATTGTTCTGACCTGGCGGCAGCGGGGGGTGGTGGTTGGTGTCGGCCTCCTCGCACTCCTTCTCGGGGGTCTGCACCTCCGCCGACGGACACTCCTCGGCCGTGGTCGACGTGGATGCGTGCGACTGCGCCGGGCTAGTGGATAACATGTCATTATGATCTCTTTGAACTAGCGTAGTAGGTACATTAACATTATTTAGAATGTTGTAATTGGCGAAATAAAAATAGCAATTATAATTATTTAGAATAAGATCTATATCTAATGACTGCCGTTAAAAGAAAATGCATTTCAGCCTATTCAATCTATAATAGGTTTCCGATTCACGTATTCTATTGTTGGTAAACAGTAATTAATAATAAAGCTTTTTGAGAAGTAGTTCAATCTATTTCGAATTTCTTTTTGATTCGAAACTGATTCCTAGCTAGCACATAAATATAAAAACGCAGTGACAATTTCGAATTTTGTCAACAAATCACATTCTAAGAGAGTTGTAAAATAATTTCCAGCTCACCTGGGCACCATGCTCTGGTCGAGGTCGACGTCCTTGTGCCTGCTGTCTCGTTTCTTGGCATTGCGCGGTTTCTTCGGCGGCGCGCGCGATATGCACTGAGAACAGTACCATTTGCCGCGGGGGTTCTGGAAAATAAAATCATTTTGTGATTATAATTCTACTACTTATAATTATTACTACTCAGTTCGTGTATTGCTTTTTTAACCGACGAAAAAAACGGAGGAGGTTCTCAAGTCGACACGTATATTTGTGTATCACCACACATATGTGTAATAACGTCGTATGAGGTGCTTGCGTAGTAGCGTCGTGCAGGGGCGTGCACTCAATAAAGGCATAAAGGCACTGCCTACCCGACGAAAAACTGCCTGACCTTACTAACAAACCTACAATTTATAAGAAATGTTAATTATCTAATTTAAAATATTTTTTCTATTCACTGAGTAACATTAAAATCGTAACGTAAAATGGAACGTAATACATAATTTTATTCAGGTACTTCAACTTCATACACAAGTTACCTACCTATATTACATCACTACATTTCACCTAAAACTTTCGTAAAAAGGAACGTTACGTCAAATTACATTCGCGCCATTTCGCGCGTTTCGGCACGTCACGAATTCTAGGCAGTCGAGCTCAGTGCCTTTGAGAAATGCAACAGTGTGCGTGAAATCTCTTGTCCGTGAACTACTTTTATATCGCACACACGCAAACGTCACCGATTTGTATGGCGACTCAACTCCGGCCGCCTGGACTGCCGAACCCTTCCGAACCGTACCGAAAATAACCGAACCGAACCGAAATTGTGTACTTTAGCTTCCAAGTTTGTGGTAAGTAGATAATATAATATGCACTATTGCACTATATTGCGAAATAATATAAATATATTAAATAAAACCAATAATCTTTTACAATGAATATAAAAGTATTATACTTATTTAGATAAATAAATGTTTTTGAGCAATTGAAACTAATCGAAGCGATTAGTTTCCGAACGTTTTTTACGTTGACGTTTAGACAAATGTCAGTTTATGTCAGGTCAATCAAATGATTATTTCCCGCTAATATTCTTGTTTTGCAAATAAAAGAGTTATGTTTCGAAGTTTTTAATAAGTATGATAAGTTTTATAATGACGAATAAAGATTTTTATATTGTGCAGTGAATCTTTAGATCGTGTGTGTATAGGAGCCGCAGCGGTCAGCGATAATGATTGTTAATACGTAAGTGTTAACTATAAATGTATTTAAACGCACTATTGTTAATTGATTTCGTCAAGTGTTCATTATATTCTACGAATTAACAACTAATTTACCTTGTTCTTACATAAATATTCCTTTTTCTTAAGCAAACGTTCCTTGTTCTTAAATCAAACATTCAATCTCAACTTAAACTTTTAACTTATATCATGTGCATATTAGTATTAAATTCTTTAAACCAAACAACATACTTATAATAAAAAACTTTTCTAAGCTAACTAAAAGTAACAAAGAAAAAAAAATAGAACAATATTAAACTTTTTTTTTTAATTTTTGGACAAAAGCTACATTTATGAAATACCTAGTTATAATAGAATGAAAACCAAAGGACTGTCAAGGATATACCAAAGAACTGTCTTTTCTGTAAAATCTTTAATGTATATTGTATATAGATATTATTCTTTTCTCTTAAGCAAATTTGAAATTAAAGTGGAATTAAGTAAGTAGGTACAATAAACCTTTCATTATAGACTTAGATCTCTTATTAAATATTTAATTTGCTATTTCTTTTATTAGAATTGTATAGAATCATATATGATGCTATACAATTCTATATTTAATAGGTACTGCTTTTTTGAACTGTATTCTGGTGAAGAAAATCCTTGTAATGCAATATGTATACTTACATCAAAATTGTCATGTAATCCCCCAACTCACACTGGAACAGCATGGTAGATTAGGCTAATACTAGCAAGAACTTTCTAAAAAGGTCTGTGCCCAGAAATGAGTATTATTTACCATGTCTTGGATAAAGTTTTATTGGATATAAATCAGAATTATCAGTCATTATATTAGGGCATCTGCCCACGAACCCGAGTGTATTTTTTTTATTTTTTTTTTTGTTGTGCGTGACTGCCCTTCCCTGCCTACCCGCGTAGTAAACCCAGTGCACGCCCCTGGCGTCGTGTGATTTATATAATATCTTATGTAGCAGCGTCATGTGATGTGTGTTATATCTCGTGTGGTAGCATCGTGTGATGTGTGTAATATCTCGTGCAGTAGCATCGTGTGATGTGTGTCGTGTGATGCGTGCGCACCTTGGGCAGCGGCGGGTGGTGGCAGTCCTGGTGGTAGGCGCGGAAGCAGAGCGCGCAGGGGATGGTGCGGCCGGGGCAGGCGCCGCCGCACACGATGCACACGCGCTCGCCGCGCGCCTTGTTCACGCACACCCAGCAGTACCTGACAAGAATACACACACATACTTAGCTGACGGATTCGTATATTGTATACTAGCTGTGCCCGCGACTTCGTCCCCGTGGAATAGTAATTCTTCATAAGTCTTCATATTTTCCACGTTTTTTACACATTTTCCACTATTTCTTCGCTCCTATTGGTCGCAGCGTGATGTTATATTATAACCTAAAGCCTTCCTCGATAAATGGTCTATCCAACAAAAAAAGAATTTTGGAATTCGAACCAGTAGTTCCTGAGATTAGCGCGTTCAAACAAACAAACAAACAAACAAACTCTTCAACTTTATAATATTAGTATAGATTTCACCAGATTAAACTCCCATATATTGATTTTATGCAGAAGTTTAATTCGTATTTGTAAATTGTTCATGTTTCGAAGACTTTATAGTTCCCATATTTGCAGCACGTCTGAGCCGACGATAGTCTAACGCTAAATTGATTTATACATTTTGCAAAGCACCATATTTTTAAATAAAATACGCAAGTCGTATCTGTTAGGTATAGCGTTCTTTCTTTCCAACTTGTCCTGTGTTCGGTTGGTATGACACTCACCAGTCTCCCTCGGGTATCTTGTCCATCTGCGGCTTGAAGCAGTACGTGTGGTATCCCTTGTCGCAGCCGTCGCAGAGCAACAGCTGCTCGTCGTTGTCGTCGCACAGGCAGAACTGACAGTACTGTAATTATAAGTTTGATGTTTATGACTTGTTTTCTTTTTATAATGGAATAAAAAAACAATTTATTTTATTTGCTGACGTTTCGGATTCTCAACAGTTTCCATAATCGTAGCACGATTGATCATTGTCAGTTCAATAAAAATAAAAATACGCGAGTTGAATCCATTAATAGTTGTTTCATACCAATCTGTAATTATTAGTAACTAGCTGTACGTCCCCCCGGCTTCGCACGGATCCCTTTTTTTTATAGCCTACTAATTTCTGCCCGCGACTTCGTCCGCGTGGAACTCCTCCTTTTTTGCAGTCGGTTAAAAAGTAGCCTATGTCCTTTCTCAGGCTCCAGACTTTCTTTGTACCAAATTTCATTTAAATCCAGTAGTTTTAGAGTGAAAGCGTAACAGACAGACAGACAGACAGGGTTACTTTCGCATTTATAATATTAATAGTAATGTGATCGACTCACAGCCTTCATGATGCTCTTGTCCCAGGCGACGTTGGCCTCGAGCGCCTGCACGAGCATGGCGAGCTGCGCGGACGTGTTGCAGCGCGCCACCGCCTCGCGCCACGTCGCCAGCCCGCGCGCTATGCCCTTCGTCTCGGCTGCAAGTGCAATGTACATTCATACATAAACATCTGTACTTACACCAATTGATCTAGTATTAATAATAATAAATAATAAATATCTTTGGACAATTTACACCAATTATCTAGTCCCATTTTAAGCAAAGCTTGTGTTATGGGTACTAGACAACGGATAAATATACATAAATACATATAAGACATCCAAGACTCAGGTACAGATGCCAGTGCTCATCACATTGACATCTGCCCCTAGCGGGATTCGAACCCGCAACCTCCGGTTTCGTAGTCAGGGCCTCTGACCACTAGACCAACAGGCCGTCATTAAACTAAGTAAAACTAAAACTAAACTATTGCCTTGCATTAAATAAATATTTTTCTTTCTTTCTTTTAATAAGCGTTAGGGTTACTGACCCCAGGTTAATCAGACGACTTTGAGATTAAATACTAGCTACTGAACCCTGTTATGGGCGTGCTAAAGTCATAATTAGTAAACAAATCTTTAAAAGTTACTTTTACACGTCATGTGATCAACTAGCGCTACGGAAAAACCATCATTGCCGAGAAGAAAGGCCGCAAAAACTTTTTTATAATTTAACATTATACAAACAAAAAAAGAATGTAACATAAGCCACAATGATGTCTTCAGGATTTCGTCCCAAAGCAAAATCATGTGATTATCTAAAGTCCCTCATGCAGATCTGAACAGACCGGATCCCACAAACATCACCCGTTAACGAGTATGACGTGTATCTCAACCATCCTTCACAATCTGTCCCAGAGTTCATAGGCCGAGTTTTATTAGGCAGACTTCGTCCCGCCCGGCAAAGAATCGATTTGACAGCTGTCATTGGATTTTTTTTACTGGATCGGGAAAAAAAAAAGTATCCTATGTCCTTTTCTTGGCTCTCAGTTTAGCCGTCCTTGAGTTATAAATAGAGTAACTAACACGACTTTCTTTTTTATATATAGATAGAGATAGATAGATGTTAGTTACGTTTGGTGTCGCCGGCGCCGTCGGTGTTCTGCGGCGAGGTGGCGGAGGCGTTCCCGTGCTCCGCCTGCAGCACGGCGCCCAGCGTCGCCTCCGAAGTGCTGCGGACAAACACTATACATCGACAATAGTTCTACGATACTTACATTATATGTTTGGAAAAATATACTGAAAGTTTGATACTTTTAAAGTAATAAAAGTAAAGCAATTATATTACGTTTTATTAAAAATTAAAGTTATAGTTACGCACTATATAAATTATAGTTAGCCATTGTAATTAAGATTTATTAGATTTAAAAAAAATAAGCAGACAGATAAAAAATAAACACAAAAATATAGCTGTTGCTTAATCTTTTTTTTTGTGTTTGATTTCGGCTCTCTGAACCGCTGGAATTTAACTCTAAGAATGGAAAACTTGTGATTTGAAATTTAAAATAAGAAAATTAACCCAACCAAAACTCTTCACACTTGTTAATTGGAATGAAACAACTATACTCTAAAGTTTAGTGTTAAACTATCGTTAGCTCAGTCGTGCTACGAATATGGGAATTGTAGAGTTTTCGAACCATCAGCTATTAAAATACACGAGTTAAATCCGTAATAGTTGTTTCATTCCAATGTGTAATATTAGTGTAGGCATCAGAAATTATTAACATTAATTTAAGCAAACTAAAACAACACACTCAAGACTGTCCAGTAGTGCACCCGTCCCAAGCAAAACTACAAAACAAAAGTATTTTTTCACGTACACTATACAAAATAAAACAAAAGGTTGTCAACGATTGACATTTCAAAACTATAAAAATACGGTTATATTGTGCCTTTCCGGACAAAATTAATTTTCGTGGCACAATAACTATGAATTAATACTTATTACACAACCCTTAATTTCATGCGTTCCTATTAATGCAAGATAGTTTGAGAAAAAGGTGACTAATTATGACTCTATTCAATGAAGAAAACACCCGAACCTACCACATATAAAAAAACATTCAAATAACATTAAATTTCTTGAAGCAGGCATACATCTATGTGCATATTTGCAAATTACAATACACAACCCATACCATTGAAAAACAATATTTAACTTTTTGTACCTTATCCATCAGCTAGATACTACCGGGTACAGTCAAGGGCAAAAAATGTTATGATACTCTTTTAATACACGTTTAATGCAAATACTAACATATATATAGTAGATATTTTGCCATTGACTGTAAACAAACCTAAAATACGTAAACATTACCCAAATCACCCAAAACCAGCCACAAATCGTACGGCAATAGTATTCAAATTTCACTTTACCTAGCATACCTTTGTACCAAAGGCGGTTTGAGGTATCTCCTCTCGATGTGCGCCTCGCAGGAGGCGAGCTTGTGCCGCGCGCGCGCGACGATCTCGGCGCCCGTCGCCTCGTCCGGGAGCTCTAGCCGGGACGGCCGCCACCCCTTCACCTGCATAGAGGCCGCCGCCACTCGCTCTTCTAGTTGTTCCACCTGGTTGGAAAATATTCGATGAATATAGTATCGACCGGTTAAACAAGCCGATTTTTTACGTTATTTGATCAATCTATAAGTTTACGCACATACAAAAATTGCAAAACGGGACACAAAACATATAACTTGGGACAATTACATATACAGAAATGAATGCTTATTTGGCTTGGTGACGGCATCAGCCAAAGCGACTGGACTGATTTCACTTTTTCTTTTGCTGTGTTTAATATGATCAGGAAAAGGTATAACTTTACAAAAATATTAACGTACCATCCTAATGACAATAACTGTCAAATCGATTAATGTAGCGCTGCTTTGCCGGGCGGAACAACGTCTGCTGAGATCACTAATAAAGGCTAGACATAAAGGTCTATTGTAACGGTACTTTGCCGAGCAGAACAACGTTTACTAGACCTCTAGTCAATGCTAAAGGCTAGATATAAAGGTCTAATATAAGGCTACTTTGCCGAGCAGGACGACGTTTGCCTGCTCCACTAGTAAAGGCCAAACCTAAAGGTCTAATGTTAAGCTAGTTTACCAGGACCGCTAGCGCTAAAGGCTAGACATAAAGGTGTACTCACCATGGCCAGCAGCTGCATGTCGACGCGGCGCGCGGCCACGGCGGAGAACTCCCCCGGCTGGTCCGGCGCGGGGAAGCCGCCGCTCTGCGCGATCACGCGGTCCAGGTGCGAGATCGACAGCTCCGTGTTGGACGTGTCGCCCTTGTCTATGTGCAACTGCGGACGAGGTGGAAAATATATACAACGAAATTGACGGCCTATTGGTCTAGTGGTCAGCCCTTGATGGAAGATCGATTCCTGCTAGGTGCCGAAGTCAGTGTGATGAGCACTGGCATCTGAACCCGAGTCTTGGATGTCTTATATGTATTTATGTATGTTAATCATACGCCATAGTACAAATTGCCAGCGATTTTGCGCTTGTCTTATGCAAGTATATCTATCCCACAATTTTTTTTAAAGATTAACGATATCTTCAGTAACTATCGCTACTCTGAGCTACGGCGTCTCTCATCCTACTCGTAAGTTACCTTATTATTAACAGTGGGCGTGTTCTGCAACAGAGACGCATGTAGTTCTCTCTCCCTCACTCCCCTCGGGTGCAACGAGTCCATTAACTCTTTCAGCTGATCAGATTCTGTGATGCGCCACCAACCGTGCCTGTTAACAAATATGGATCTTAATAATACTAACAGAGAGTTTGTTTTTAAGAGTTTTGATTTGGTACTGCCAGCAATACTCAGTAGGTACACCAAGATTTTAAAAGTAAATAGCAAAAGAATATTAGTGCTGAAATTCTGTAAAAGTGTAATTAATTGATTTTAGCTTCGGTGTCATTTAATACATAGTTAAAAATAGTCTGTGCAGGATTTTTTATATACTAAATTTATTAAAAAATATGTTTCATTCTATTTTCAGCTGGGTGAAGGTTTACGTGGTTTCGGATCTTATACTAAAGGTAGGCTAGGGCTAAACCGGCGCTCACCTCAGCTCCCTAGGCACGAAGGTCCCCTCGGCCTTGCCGGGCAGCCCGTGCGCCTTGCACGTCTCCAGCTGCAGCGCCTCGTCGGCGGACATCAGGATCGGCGGCGGGCTGTCGCACGTCACGTACGTCGACAGCGCGTTGAAGTTCAACAACCCCAGACTGGTGAGAGACGACGCCTTCGCCTTCTGCGCCGCCATGTCTTTGAGAGCGTCCGTTTGGAGCTCCTTCTCTAGGTCATTGTCCTCCTGGGTTTGCAAAAGATTGTGTGTGAAGATGACGTGTGTATAATAGGGTGGAGCGAAAAAAAATTTTTTTTGAATTTTAATTTTCCTGTATTATTAATTGATGATACATAGTATTAGAAGTAATTATGCAAAATTTTAATTTTCTAAATATATATCTTCAGGTGGCGCATGAGGTTTAAAGTTTTGGAAAACTGAAATTTTTGACATTCACATATAATAAATGATTTATTGAAAATTATATATAGACCTATTTAACCATTTTAATCATAAACTTTACAGAAATCATAATAAACTAGCAAAATAAACTCAAAAAAATACATTTTATTATTAAAATTCAGTAGTTTCAGGGCGCTCATAAACACGAAAATATTGAAATTTGCTGTCGAAAACGGGTATTGTCGGGTATGTCTTGCCGGGCTTTTATCCTTATACAAATGAATCTATCTCTAGCTTCTGGTCCACAAACTGCAAACGAAGCCTCAGTTACCAGCTTGACACACCTTTTGACAGCCTGCGTGTGGCAAGGATACTTTTAGAAATCCATCAAAGCTCCTGAAGTAATCAGGATTGAAATTTCTGTGTCGCTATATTTCATTGTCATAGGAGGTTCTGTAAGCTTTCCTTTCGTCCAATCTATTAAATCATAATAAGTAGATGCGTCAGTCATCTTTCTTTTGGTCTCTTTTCTCTTTTAACACTCTTGGAAGAGCCAGCTCCCTTATGTGAGACGCATCATCTTGCAACATAGCCTGCAACAAATTCTTTGGATGTGCGAAGAATGAATTTCTTTGAATAGTTGTCAGTGCAATACTTTTCAGGTTATCTGGTAAATACTGACATCTTTTAACCATGGTAAAAACATGAATTGGACCATATTTACATGATGATTTTGTCTTTACGTCGACCCAGGTTGGTGCATAAACTTACGTAATGAAAGTCGCGAGATCCCACGTATTCTTTGTTGGTTTAGCTGTTCGAATGTATAAATGGAGAATCCTGTTTGCGTAAGTCAACCATCGGGAATGTGCCAGTTTTCCTGGGTCTTTGCTTGCTAAGTTGGGCGACACCCAACCAGAAGAAATTGCGGTGCAAATCTTAAACAGATATTTTTGATCAGAACTTAGCAATTAGGATTCAAAGCTGGCAATTCTGTGGAAATGACTTCGAATTTCTCCATTTCAAAATACAGGCACTTAGCTAGCTATTTTCCTATATTGCCAGATATGCATTTGTACATTGAATGTCTCCGTTTATACATTAGAACAGCTAAACCAACAAAGAATACGTGGGATCTCGCGACTTTCATTACGTAAGTTTATGCACCAACCTGGGTCGACGTAAAGATAAAATCATCATGTAAATATGGTCCAATTCATGTTTTTAACATGGTTAAAAGATGTCAGTATTTACCAGATAACCTGAAAAGTATTGCACTGAAAACTATTCAAAGAAATTCATTCTTCGCACATCCAAAGAATTTGTTGCAGGCTATGTTGCAAGATGATGCGTCTCACATAAGGGAGCTGGCTCTTCCAAGAGTGTTAAAAGAGAAAAGAGACCAAAAGAAAGATGACTGACGCATCTACTTATTATGATTTAATAGATTGGACGAAAGGAAAGCTTACAGAACCTCCTATGATAATGAAATATAGCGACACAGAAATTTCAATCCTGATTACTTCAGGAGCTTTGATGGATTTCTAAAAGTATCCTTGCCACACGCAGGCTGTCAAAAGGTGTGTCAAGCTGGTAACTGAGGCTTCGTTTGCAGTTTGTGGACCAGAAGCTAGAGATAGATTCATTTGTATAAGGATAAAAGCCCGGCAAGACATACCCGACAATACCCGTTTTCGACAGCAAATTTCAATATTTTCGTGTTTATGAGCGCCCTGAAACTACTGATTTTTAATAGTAAAATGTATTTTTTTGAGTTTATTTTGTTAGTTTATTATGATTTCTGTAAAGTTTATGATTAAAATGGTTAAATAGGTCTATATATAGTTTTCAATAAATCATATATGTGAATGTCAAAAATTTCATTTTTTCAAAACTTTAAACCTCATGCGCCACCTGAAGATATATATTTAGAAAATTAAAATTTTGCATAATTACTTCTAATACTATGTATCATCAATCAATAATACAGGAAAATTAAAATTCAAAAAAAAATTTTTTTCGCTCCACCCTAGTGTATAACACTGTGAATTAGCATCCGCACGCGATTTCAAAAATGGAATTAGAATTTCACAGTTTTTAACTTCATTAGGTATAAGTTTCTGTGATAAAATTTCCTACATTTATTCTAAACTAGCTGTCCGCCCCGACTTCGCACGGATCATCTTTTTTCTATAGCCTATGTCATTCGGGAATAGTGTAGCTTCCCAACAGTGAAAGAATTTTTGAAATCGGTTCAGACGTTCTGGAGCCTATTCAATATAAATAAACAAATAAACTTTAATAAACCATTCCTCTTTATAATATTAGTATAGATACATAAAAGAAAGACGAGTTAGTTACTCCATTTATAACTTATGAACAGCATCACCGATTTCATAATCTTGGACTTTTTAGTTTTATCTTCTCCCCCCATAACGGAATAACTAAAAATATGGAGAGATCTATTCTATATATATTTTTGGGATGGCTGTTTTATGTAGCGCTGCCACCGGGACAACCGGGACACCTAGTATTTTATATATGATTTATATTTCCTTAGTTTAAGGTAAAGAGATAACAAACAAACATAACTACTAATTCTAACAAATTTACAAAATAACTGTTTTCAAAACTCACCTCCTCCTTACATTCTTCCTCTTCGACCTCCTCAAAATCCTTGTTACTAGCGTCCAGATCCTCTTGGCCTATCCCGGACAGCGTCATACTGGAGTCCAAATACACGTTATTACTCGGCACCTGCACACTGGTCACCATACTGTTCAGCGTGAACAAACTCGGGTCGTTCAACAAGTGTAGGTTGTTTGAGACGTCCCACT
Source organism: Polylopha cassiicola (assembly GCA_038024825.1). Lineage (NCBI taxonomy): Eukaryota > Metazoa > Arthropoda > Insecta > Lepidoptera > Tortricidae > Polylopha > Polylopha cassiicola. Next base: position 3,004,235 of record CP149044.1, on the reverse strand, counting down.
TGTGCCCCTGCGTCATGACGACTTCGGAACAAGTGTGCTCATTGTCGCAGTAAGACTTTTGTTCCTTCTCCTCGCTCGTAAGGAAGGAATTCTCGTGACGCAGTATAGAAAACCATTTGCCTTCTAACATCTTTGTATATAGATATTCATTGGCTGCCTCCGTGTCCATCACCTCCTTCTTAACTTCTACTTTATCCTCTTTTATTTCTTCTGCTTTCTTTGCCGCATCTAATTGAGATGAAACAGCTTCAGCCATTTTTCTTAGTTCTTCTAGATTGTTCACTAATTGATCTTTAGGTTCTTCCTCTTTCTCTTCTTTTTTGACTACGTTCTCTACTTTGACTATTTCTTGGGGCTTGTCGACCGCTTCCGGCTGCGCTGCGAACATCGGCGTGTGCGTCGGTTTTTGTACTAAGAACGCAGTGGGTATTGAATCTTCTATGTCTAACATTTCTTCTTCGTTTGTTTGTTTGTGTTGGATGTATTTCTCTTCCATTTTTATTGATGAACCTGAACAGTGAAGTGATTTTATAATTATTTATTTTAGAATAAACCAGAAACATAAATAGCTGATTGATTTTGACTATTGTATAATTGACTAAATTCAGCAAAGGAAAAATGTGTTATCTATGTTATGTTATCTATTTTTTCGTCGTCGAAGTTGACAGTGGTTTTCATTATTTACTTTCAATTCTGACTTATTTTATTTATTTGGAACTAAAAATATCCTTGTACAATTCTCACAAGTCGATCTAGTCTCACACAAAACGTCTAATCACTAAATAAACACTAAATTACGTCCGACGTTTTGGATGCGATGGAGCAACCACGGAGAGCAACAACATAGAACGGAGAGACCGTTGTCGTATATAAAACTTGCCCAGGTGGGAGATTTGAATCTGTCACAGCTACATATGTTTAAACATATTCTCAATGATTACCTTCCACTTTGCAGGCGCCGTGCTTGACGTTGGGCTCGTACTTGATGATCTGCGTGTGGTCGCTCAAGTTCAGCTCAGACTTGATGTTCTTAAGTTCAAGTTCGCTCTTCAGCGCCTCCTCCTTCTTCTGAGCCTCCGTCTCAAGGTCGGGCTCCTTGCGTTCTTTCACTACTAGAAATAAAAAATGCAATTTATGATTTATGTTTTATAAGTAGTTTCTATGAACCTATAAAGTGTAGTCGTTAAAGATTTCATTTCTAAATTCCCCATAAAAAATAAACTTTACCATTATATTTATTTCAGACGCAGTTTCGAAATGGTAAGAAATAGAGCTGAGTTTTTAGATCGTAATAAAAATAACAAACTTAAAATTAGTTTTGGTCTAAAATAATAAATGAAAATTAACTTAACTCGTGTATATTAATTTTATAAAGACATTTGGAAAACTTAACTCATATTAATACGCGAATTAACGAAGCATCGTTGGGAGGAGGCGTAAAATTATCCTAGTTAGGTCATAAGGGTAACGGACGTAAGACGGTTAAGAACCACTGATCTAGTAGGTAGAGGGCATGGACTGTTTGTATTAGTTACCTCTCTTCTTCCTCCGGGGCTCGTCGCCGCGTGCCGCGCGCGTCTCGAGCGCCTCCTGGTACTCCATGATCTCGGGCTGCGCAGACTCCATCCCCTCCACGAAGATGCCGCCGCACTTGCCCAGCGACCAGTACCGGCGCCAGTACCTGTTGCAAACAATAAAATTTTGGTCAGTTAAATAACTCAAGTCTCTCATATTGTCAGCTCAGTCAGTTAAGTTCGAAAACTACAGTGCCCATATGGGCACTGTAGTTTTCGAAACGTCAGTAAAGCGCAAGAATTTAAGGTTGTATATATTTTTAATGCTAAATTATGAAGAATTAAAAACAAAAAAAATATCCCAAAATAAAAATAGAAATTAAAACTTTGGAGTGAACCACCATTAACATTTAGGGGTATCAAAAATATATATTGGCCGATTCATAGACCTACTCGACATCCATACAAAATTTAATAGTGTAGCTTTTCAACAGTGAAAGAATTTTTCGAATTGGTCCAGTCGTTTTAGAGCCTATTCAATCGAAACAAATAAACCTTTCCTCTTTATTATATTAGTATAGATATTGTTGTTTGTATTGTCGATTTAGAGTGCACGTAATTTGAGATTGTAATTATAATGTGTGATTGAGAAAAAAATCTTAATTTAATCTATCTATATCTAATTACAAATCCCTTATTTAATCTATCTATATCTAATTACAAATCCCTTATTTAATCTATCTATATCTAATTACAATAATGTTGTTATCAACAGTGTGCTTACCTGTCCTGTCCGTAGCAGGTGGCCCGCAGCGCGTGCGAGCCGGCGCCGAGCTGGTGCAGCTGCTGCTCCGACTGCCGCAGCAGCTTCTCCAGCTTGCGGCCCAGCTCCTCGGAGGACAGGTTCTTGTCTTCATCCTGACAACATACACATATAAGTAGGACTACCCCGGCTTAGCACGGATCCCTAATTCTTTTCAAATAGCCTATGTCACTCACGAATAGTGTACTTTCCCAACAGTTTAAATAAATAAATATCTTTGGACAATTCACACCAATTATCTAGTCCCATTTTAAGCAAAGCTTGTGTTATGGGTACTAGACAACGGATAAATATACATAAATACATATAAGACATCCAAGACTCAGGTACAGATGCCAGTGCTCATCACATTGACATCTGCCCCTAGCGGGATTCGAACCTGCAACCTCCGGTTTCGTAGGCAGGGCCTCTGACCACTAGACCAACAGGTCGTCAAACAACAGTGAAAGAATTTTTGGAATCGGTCCAAGTCGGAGCCTATGTTAGTACAATTTTGTGTTTTGCCTAGATAGGCAAAACATGAAATTTTACTAATTTACGATTATTGAACCGAACGGAGGCAAAGGCCAATCATAAGCGTCATCCTATCATCTTAAATAAAAATACCAATGCTATTCATCACATTTTTTTAAAATTTATGTATATTAATAGTAAGGACTGTTTCGTAATGACTACTATAATCCCAGTTATATGTCAATAGTTTTTTTATTTAGAAAAGGAAAACCTACCTCCTCAGGCTGCGTGCCTTCGCTCTCCAAATCGCTCAAGATGGCGTCGCAGTCTCCCATGACGCTGTCCTTGTCTATCTTGTTGTCCGGCGGCGAGCCCTCCTCTTTGTTGTTATTCAATAATTCCTTGCTCTTCATATTGTTGACGTCCTTTAGGGGCGATAATTCCTTGTCGCTCTCCTCTTTGTACGGCGACGGCACCTCGGGCGTCGATTGTTTCTCGCGCTCCTCATCTTTTTGGTCTTTTTCGGGTTGTGGAGTTTCTGTAAAATTATTGCAATAAAAAATAGGAAAATGATTCCTTTTATAATATGATTAATATATTAAAAATAGTCAAAAGCCTTTTGGTTGACTATTTTACAATTGCTGGAAAAACTTGCGTGCTCAACGACGGTCGCCGAGACTAGCGAAAAACGGACGTTTCCCTTTTTCTATTTGTCACTGTCGCACGCGCGTAGTAATAGTGCCCTCACGCTCGCACAGTAACCTTCAAGGTTACGTCCTATAGTAGACGCTACGCTGTGCTCAGATTTGTCACTTTTTAAATTCGAGACAATGGTCACCCCAGAGAGTGTTTACCCCAAGTTTACCCCCGCGGGGGTAATTAACCTAGGCTCTAGTATGTAGTAAGCTAGGTTGATTACCGTCGTCGTGCAGCCGCGGCGAGGCGGCGCGCAGCGTGGCGGCGCTCTCCTCGACGAGCCGCTGCATGCGCTCGAGCGCCAGCAGCTGCTGCTTCTCCGCCTGCTCCGCGCGCAGCTTGCGCTGGTGCAGCACTCGCACTCTGACATACATACGTTCATTACATATACTATATATATATATATATATATATATATATAGTGGAATTAATCACGTATATAAATGACTAGCTTATGCCCGAAACTTCGTCTGCGCACGATGAGTACTTTACACAATCTATACTAATATTATAAAGCCCGCGACTTCGTCCGCGTGGAACTCCTCCTTTTTTGCAGTCGGTTAAAAAGTAGCCTATGTTCTTTCTCAGGCTCCAGACTTTCTTTGTAGCAAATTTCATTTAAATCGGTCCAGTAGTTTTAGCGTGAAAGCGTAACAGACAGACAGATAGACAGACAGACAGAGTTACTTTCGCATTTATAATATTAGTAGGGATGTCACTTGGGAATAGTGTAGCTTTCCAACAGTGAAAGATTTTTTCAAATCGGACCAGTCGTTTACAAGCCTATTCAATCCAAACAAACAAACCTTTCCTCTTTATTATATTAGTATAGATTAGCTTCTGCTCTAGACTTCGTCTGCGCACGATGAGTACTTTACACAATATCGTTATAAAATATAGCCTATATGTTATTCTGACATATGAGCTATATTGTTGTAAAGTTTCAACAAAATCCTATCAGTAGTTTTTACCCCCTTCATTTTATACCTTTAGGGGAAAATTAACCCTCTTATTAGGGGTAAAATTTTAGATTTCTTTTGCAAATCTTGTATAAGAAAAACAATGTGATTCAATCTCTTTCAGATATTACGTAAACATTATTTAATAGAATTGTTGGGGACTGGACGGCGATAATAAATAGAAATATTTGAGTATCCACGCCAGTGTAGGTAATCAAAACAATTATAAACTTATGCCTATACATATAATTTTCCATGCACTCACTTCCTAATCTTCATATCCATGAGATAGCGCTCCTTCTTGAGTTGGTTGAGGTGGTCGAGGGAGCCGTCTATCTGCCGCAGCACCGCCTTGTTCTGCAACAGCTCGTCACAGAGGAAAGCGAGGATCTTCGCCTTCATCGTCGCGTTTAATGCTAAGAACGGCTTGTCGCGGAGAGCCTCTGTAAATAAAAAAAAAAATGTTAAGAAATATTTATTACTAGCTTCTGCCCGCGACTTCGTCCGCGTGGAACTCCTCCTTTTTTGCAGTCGGTTAAAAGGTAGCCTGTGTCCTTTCTCAGGCTCCAGACTATCTTTGTACCAAATTTCATTTAAATCGGTCCAGTAGTTTTAGCGTGAAAGCGTAACAGACAGACAGACAGACAGACAGACAGGCAGAGTTACTTTCGCATTTATAATATTAGTAGGGATAATATCTGATGCCTATGAGGTTGTTACACGTTGGCATGAAAGAGCTATAATATATCTGATTTAACTCGCGTTTACAAAATCGTATACTAACATTTAAAAAATTGTACAGTTTGGATATCTGTGGCCGATTTTCGTAACTATCGTTAGCTCAGTCGGCTACTATAACACTTAAAGTCTGAAGTAAAATTTTTCAGTGTATTCAAGGTACATATGTAAGTGCCTCGTGTAAGTTTTGTATTCGATTCTATTATAACGCATTAAAATAAAATGAGACACAATCCGCCTTAATTAATCTAGTAGGTAACAAGCAAAGGAGACTAAAGACTATCCATTTTCTTTAATAGGCCACCAGGTGGTTAAAATTGAGACAAAGTAAATTAATTAACAACCTTTAATATTGGTAATTATTGCCAATTAAACATTTGTTTACATTATTAATATCTAATTCCTTCGCCGTTATTAAACAATAGAAAGAAACAATTATAACAGACCTGACGTGAGTGTTAGACTATGGTCAGCTCATTCGGCTACGAATATTGTACCTAGGAACATTATTATTCACCTGATAGTTTGTACGTGTTGTTGTTGTGCAGGTGTTCGTAGTAGGCGGCGTTCTTGGTGCTGGCGCAGGTGAGCTGCATCTCCGCGTCTGTCTGGTGGTGGTCCGCCACGCGCCGCTCTCGCTCGCGTTCAGCTGTCAGACCTGGACAGGTAGAACACAGAGTTACAGCAGATGTTAGAACATAATATAAACGAATAAATATTATTATGAACTAGGTTTTGCCCGCAACTTGGTCTGCACACGATGAGCACACAATACCTTCAAAAAGTAAAGGCTATGTGCTATTTTGATGTATAAGCTATATTCGCGTAAAAGAATAACGACCCGTTTATTACAAGTGATTTTTGTAATAAATATCTTTATCATATAAAACAAAAAATACAATCAATTGAATGAAAAAATCTTTTCGAGATAATATTTCAATTTACTTTTTTACTTGCTTTAAAGTACTGTTATGCGCCCCAGAGGCACTATCAATAACGAATATTACTTTATCGCTGCAACATGAATGGTCCTAAACTTTTTTCGGATTGAATACTGAATCACAGTTGGCCAGCTGCAAAACGGACGGTTGGCGAGCCTCCAGATGAGAGGCTTCAAAACCTCTGGTCTTAATCTGTTCTGAGTTACACGCTTTTTATCTTACCGGTGGCAGCCTTGACTTCCCCGGTGGCGTTGGCGTAGAGGTATATCCGGAGGACTTCACTCAGGTTGTGCGGGGTGATGTCCCCCATGCGTAGCGCGTGTCCGAGCAGCGTCGTGTGCCGCCCCGGGTGCGGGATGCCGGGGTCCTCTGTGACAAACAATACAATATAAATATTGTTACACATTTATAAACCACTATTATGCACTACTACTTAGGGTACGTTCCACTTAACGCCCACAACGGCATCGACCACGACCGCTGAAATTGCTGTTCTACTAACATAAAAAAGCGGGCGTTGTAGGCCTGGCGAATGTTATAGGTGGAACGCACATCGGAAGCGACGAAAGCTTGCTTAATACACACCATAAAATATTGTAAACAAATAAAAATGGCAAATAATTAGTGCTTCTATAGTTCGGGAGTGGGGGTGTCACGTTATAGTACAATTTATACCATTACGTGACGTCACGAGCCTCCACTCCCGTACTTTAGAAGCGGGTATGTAAATGTGAGACTAACCACTGTAGAAACACATCAACTACCATGTACGCGATAAATCCCTACTAATATTATAAATGCAAAAGTAACTCTGTCTGTCTGTTACGCTTTCACGCTAAAACTACTGGACCGTTTTAAATGAAATTTGGTACCAAGAATGTCTGGAGCCTGAGAAAGAACATAGGCTACTTTTTAACCGACTGCAAAAAAGGAGGAGTGAGACACACGGACGAAGTCGAAAAGCTATAAATAATATGAGTGGGTCCTCACCTATAGCGCAGACGAGTAGTTGCGTCAGTACTTGCACGAGTTCTTCCTCGGTGTCGGCGGCGCACTCGGGCAGCAGCGCGCACTGCAGCGTGTTCAGAGACGGTATCGACTCCACGTCTGTAACAAAGACAATACAAAACTATTAACCTCGTGGTTTATTTGTCAGAGAGATTACGAAGACGGAGGTTGCGAGTGCGAATGGTGTCAATGTTAGTGTAATGTGTATTTATTTATGCTCTTCCTTATAACAAAGACTAGCGGCCCCGGCAGACGTCGTCCTGCCCATCCGATTGTTTCGTCAATGATCTGTCAAAGTCTTCTAACTGTCACTTAATGAATAGTAATTCTACAGAAGGCTTCATATTTTCCCCGTTTTTTACACATTTTCTACTGTTTCTTCGCTCCTATTGGTCGCAGCGTGATGTTATATAGCCTAAAGCCTTCCTCGATAAATGGACTATCCAATAAAAAAATAATATTTTTTGAATTCGAAGCAGTAGTTCCTGAGATTAGCGCGTTCAAACAAACAAACAAACTCTTCAGCTTTATAATATTAGTATAGATTCAACTTTTCTTTAAAAAAAAATGAAAATCATAATGTGCGCTAGTGTGTAAGATGTGCGATAGGAATAGAGACTACAGCGTGACTGCTGACGGTTTTTTGTATGGTTACTAGATGCTTCTTGAGGTTATTTTTGAAGGCGTTAACAGATTAAGTATAATCTAAGTTGATATTCTATAGTTATTTCTTCACAAAAAATATTTACAACTATAATTGCAAATGTAACCCAGGTTCCATAATATGTATAAATAATTTCATTTAATCAAATTCTTAAAAACACCCTTCCGACGCGTACTCGTGGAAATTAAAAATTATAACCTAGAAACTTACCAAACCCAAGTGTCTGTCCGAAGTTGTGTATGAACTCGAAGACCTGCAGTATGTCCGCCATGGCCTGCCCCGGCAGCTTCAAGCCCGGGATCCTGTTGAGGGCGGGCAGAGTCTTCTGGTCCGATAATGTCGAGTCTTCTTGAGGTCGCCTATTTAAAATACAAGATGAGATGTTGTCTTATTCCGTTGGGACTTGTTTGATGAATACTATATAACAATACTAGCTTCTGCCCGCGACTTCGTCCGCGTGGAACTCCTCCTTTTTTGCAGTCGGTTAAAAAGTAGCCTATGTTCTTTCTCAGGCTCCAGACATTCTTTGTACCAAATTTCATTTAAATCGGTCCAGTAGTTTTAGCGTGAAAGCGTAACAGACAGACAGACAGACAGAGTTACTTTCGCATTTATAATATTAGTAGGGATTTTATTTGTTAGCCATTTCTTGATTTAATTAGTAGTATGTAGGTAGTTCTACATTCTTCTTTCGGAACGAAGTATGAGGTATTTACACTACTTTGAGCTTGTAGGTTCGCATTTTTTTTTGCAGATGACTTCCGCCCCCTGCATCGTAGCATTTTACAAGGCCCCCTCTCCCCAAATTGCGTCACGTAATACTTGAACGACCCCCAACCTGGGATCAGACATATACATTCTACGTTCTATACATCTCTTTCTCACCTCAGCTCCGACAGTAGTTCCATCTCCTTCCGCCGCTGCTGCAGCTTCTTCTCCTTCGCCAGTAGTCTGTCTAGAAGGTTCTGGTGTTTCCGTCTCTCTCGCTCCTCCCATCTCCTTCTGGCGTCCAACTGACGCACGAACGTGGTGTGCTGTCGTCGCCTTTCTCTTTCCTTTTGAAATAAATAATACATAAGTGAAATTAAATACTAGGTACTCGTACATTTTTAAAACAAATTTTGTTAGCTTTGTTGGATGATTGGATGTAAAATTCGATTCTCTTATTTTAGTAATATGTAACTACCGCGTTGATTTTGTATTAATATACTGTTTCATGTAAAATTTTGATTAAAATTAATATATATACAAGATATAAACTCAACGCTTCGAAATTCCTGATAATTATTTTTTATTTTCGGAAAGTTTATTAATTACATTTTTTTTATTAATGATCTATATAGGTAAATAAAGAAACCACGTGTAAATTCACAAGTCAGTTAAAACATAGTATTCTCTGTCGCTAAATAGAAAACATAATTATGCATATAGGATAAATGTTCACACCCATTCTATTACAATACTCGAGGTAATTAGTCAAGGAAACATATATAAGGTCTGTTTAATAATGCAATTAGTAAGATTGTTTAAACTAAAAAATAATCAAAAATATTATTCAATGCCAGTACTTTATTTAGTTAATTATATAGAGCTTATAAGATGTCTTTACTTATACGAAACGTTACAAATAGCTTAGGCACGATAAGATACTCTCTTCCCTTGATATGATTTTATATTAACTCGTGTATCGTAAGTAAGCAAGAAGCACAGATGCCAACATGCAAAAAAGAAGAAAGAAGTACCACAAAAAGAAAATTAATTACAGCACAAAGAGTGATAATCATATGTCTAAATTAATCACCGTAGAACCAAGTCACTTTTCAGAACGGTTACATTAGTAAGAAGTTAAAAAGTAACACTTTCTTTAAGAACAGAATAAAGAAAATAATACGATTTCAAGCTCGTAGTTTAGTGAGCGTTACTACAAACTTATGTCCTATACAAAGGACGGCCAAAAACTGAATTTTCTTTCCACATGCATATTCAGTATCATGCATTTAAAATAATTACCTCATTTATATACTTTTGCTGTGTCCGGACCGCAAAGGTGGTTGAAACAAAACACACACGTAAAAATCCACACATAATATACATAAATACGTTATAACACATTTAAATCAAACTCTGTGATGTTATCTGTGTCTTGTTCTTTTTACATACGTTTTTAACGTAAAGATGAAACTGGTTAATATCATCACAGTTTTTGACTACCCATTAATCACAACACACAAAATTATTAAACACTCAGTAATTTTAAATTATACTTAAAATTTTAGAACTCAAGCAAGCTTTTCACACGTTTTCTCAAACATTAGTCACACAGATGTAAAAAAAAAATCAGACAAAACTATGTTTTTAATTTCATGTCCGATAGAAATTCAAATTTTACAACCCGATAATAAAGTAACGGCAGCGGTTACTACTTAATAGATTCACATCTCAGAATAAATACGTGTTCTCTACGATATTATACCTGTACAAATGTGCTATTTATAGTACTATAATCGAAATCATATCTAGTATAAATTCTCATTTAGCCAATATCCAATTAGTGAAATTTACATAACTTGTAACGTGTACTATAAAAAGGACATACGGTCAAGCTGATTAAAAATACGGGTTTGTAATTTGAATTTCCACCGGACATTACAAATTCAAGGCAATACGCTGCTAACTTCAGGCCTCACCTGTTCTTTAAGTAACATAGCCTGTTGCCGCTTCAACTCTCTCTCCTGCAACAAATATCTCTAGTGAAAACTTGCGATACTATACGAATAGACAACTATAGCGACAGAGAATACCACTGTAGGTACATACTCTATATACTTTATTTAGGATACATTGAGAGACGTATTCTCATTTACATGTTGAAAGTAACTAACTTCAGATATGATATGACCTATTTTAAGTAATGAACTTGGCTCATTTTCCATATTTATATTTGATGATACCTATAAAGTACCATAGATAAACTTAAACAACGGTATTGTATATGTACGATAGTACTGTGCGATGATGTGCCTTTAATTATTAATTTGAGAATAATACTATATAAAAACGGAACCCAATAGCGTAAATAAATAATTCAACTATGACACTGTTCATATTAATTTGAATGCTGGTGCAGCCTGTGAGAAAACTTCCTAAAGCGACAATACTTGTTTGCAAGCGGAACATATACAAATAAATTCTTGTTATATTATAACACATAACAAACCTGTTGCCTTTTGGCCTGTTCCTCCATTTTTTGCCTCTCTATCTCCTCCTGTTTTCTCCTTTTAGCCTTTACACGAACAACATCGAAAGCGCAGCAAATCAAAATATAACAGCAAACATGAAACAAAAGATGATCGTTTATAAATTCATTGCATCAAATCGCTCGTGTTAAATGAAAGTTGCAGAGGAAGCGTGCTAAAATGATAAATAATAAATATTAGTAAAAAAAAATAATAATAATATGAATTGTATTAGTGTGTTTATAGACGTGATCGGGAATTTAATAATTTCGTATTTGATTTATTCCTGTACGTTTTGTTTTTAAACCAATCGTTGTATTAATAAAAATAAATCGTAATTTTTCTTAATAAAAAAAAAAACGAACGGTGTACACAAAAAAAACCATCACCATAAAGTTTTCAATAGTCAATGCAATATCGCAGGCACATAAAATATATTAGTGTAGAATTGTTAACCACATACGTCAGACAGAATAGCTGTTAGTGTTACCCGAAAAGTTAGTATTTTTTATATCAATCACGTACCACTAAAACATCCTTGCCGTACGGATGGACCGATATCGACAACGCGCCATCTTTCCCGATATTAAAAGTTCCTTTACTTATTTTCTTTGAAATAATATCCGTGAGCAGATTATCATCTTCCTCACTGAGATCAATCACATCTTTAAGTACAGAATGTTTATTATTCTCTTTAGGCATCAACATTAAATTTTGGGACATGAATTCGTTTTTAGCATCTAAATATTTCTGTTCCAATAACTTGGGATCTTTCTTATCCGTACGCAGTTTGGACCAATCACAGCCGTTTATGAATTCAGAAATCCTCGAATACGATTCGATGAGCTTCTCCAAGCTGTTCTCTTTTTCAGCTGTATTTTTTCTTTTCTCGTTCGTTTTCAACAATGAGAAATCATATTTGTCTTTACTGTTTTTAGGGAGATCGAATGATACTTTCTCGGCGAAATCTTTCATTTTATCGAGGGCGTTGTATTCTATATCCTCTTTCCAAGGTTGGTCGAGGTTCAGTTTTATTGGCGTGTTTTGGTTGTCTTTCGGTCCTGGAACCGGTATTAGCGACAAGCTTATCGGAGGCATAGTGCGTTCCTTATTGGTTTTGGTAGCGGGTCCCATCACTAAATCTGGTATTTTCCATTCGCTCTCGGCGCCTTTCGGCAGCGGCTCGATGGTGAGCTGGGTTCGATTCTTGTTGATATGCTGTTTTGAATTTCTTTTCATTAATTCTTTTATTGTTTTAATATTATCAATTGGAATTTTGACAACATTGTCAAATTGTTGTTAGACGTAGACAGATATAAACCCAGATAGATTTGAAATACATATATATTTATAAATAATATATTGGATGCAATTTAGACACACACTAACTACCATCTAATAAGCTAAGAGAGCTGTCTACAAGCGAAAAGTAGCCTTATTGCAACCCCATTTGGTACTTTTTGCTTCGGATTCTACATATGGATGTGAGCACAATGTTGCCAAGCATCAAATTGATAATAAAAGTAGAAAAAATACGACAAACACAAGCACAATATTAAAACATAGATATGAATAAATATTTGATACAGTCCTCATATAAACTAATTCAAAATATGTCACATTTGACTTGCCCAAACTAAGAATGGGCTGATGTAAAACTTATTAGGTGATACTCGAAACTAAATATTGCATTTGGAGTAAAAATGACATCCAAAGTGAATTAATTGACTAAGACAATATTTATAAAAATATTATCCACATTGACAAGACATCTTAAGTCAATGCGAATCCATTTTATCTTAATTATTAATGCCTACGTCGAAACTTAGCTAATATGAGAACTATATAAAATTCTGTCAAAGAGCAAACTATATTCTCATAGTAAAAACTATTCCTATTTTTTTTTATTACAGTAACATTAGGCTGTCGTTATCGCGGCAACGTAATTGCAATATATTTCACATGGTATTGCAATCAACTTGTTTTGACATTTCTTTCTAAGAGAAACAGTCAAGTCTGAAATTACTGCTTGGTTTTAGGAATTAAAAATAAAGTCTCCCATCTGAGTTAACGCCGAATAAAAGCCCAAAAAAACACAGTTCCTCTCGACATGAAGCAAGCAACATCATTGATAAGTCTAACGTGATCGAAATTTAGCAAAAAAAAACTCTTTGACAGAACAAACACACAAAATACCCCAAAACTATAATATACATGACACAACATACCCATAGAGAGCAAAATTATATTACTAACCTCCAATAGCTGTTGACTTCGAGCCTCTTTCTCTCTTTTCGCTAGTTCCGCCTTCTCTGTTCTCTCAAGTTCTCTGACTAGGCGAGCCTAGGACAAAACAATACTTTATCACGAGACTAAAGATAATAGAGGTGAACTACAGTGATGGGAACGAACAGAGATGTTTGTTATTCTTTCACGCTAAAACTACTGAATGGATTTTGATGAAACTTTACAATTATATAGCTTATATATTAGAATAACATAATATAGGCTATATAATATATTATAACGCAGACGAAGTCGCGGGCGGAAGCTAGTTTTTAATAAGTTTATATTTGCATGTTATATACAATATTTTGGACTATACACATTTTTAAAGATGAATTGTATAACATTGTTTTATGAGAAAAATAAAAGTAGTCTCGAGAACGCTATAAGCACTGATTCAGCTTGTAGTATTGTAAAGTCGGGTCTACATGTATAGCATTTCTGTGTATCATATCTCCGTTACGTGGGTTCAACGAATCATAATCGCTAGTTTAGACCGACAGGCGCGAGCTTGGGTGGGCGTAAGTATGGCGCCAAGGTAGGCACTCCATACATTAGTGACACTGTGTCTATATGGAATGCACGCCCATGTTTGGACGGTATCATCTCGTGTCGTGTCGTGTCGTGGTGACGCACCTGGTCTCGCGAGCGCGGCGCGGTGTCGCGGCGCGCGTCGCGGGCGGCCTGCTGGCGGCGCGCCAGCTCGATGCGCTTGTCGACGGGCGGCGGCGTCGGCCGCGACGTTAGCGCCGCGATCGCGCGCGCCTCCTCTAACCTGCACAGAAGTAGATAAGAGTTATACACTGATACAGGCGCGTGCAGTGAGGATCGCGCGTGTACCACGTCAGGGTAGGCACTCCATACATTTATACCATTGTGCCTATATGGAATGCACACCCTCGCACGATATGATGATAAAATGCCAGTTAGAATATAATAGGGATGACGTAAACAAAATTAAATTATATTTAACCCATCCATTAGATTTTTTATATTCTTTTCATTTTTTAGATTCTTTTTTCAAACACACAAAAAATGTCAAAGGTTAGTGCTTTTTAAGTTCGGGAGTGGTATATGGTACAATTTATGCTATATACTCTCAAACTGAATCGCGTTTCTTTGTCACGTGTTGGTCAATTGTGAAAATTAAAAATACATGTCCATAAATTTTGGTAATCTACTTGATGGACATAAAAAATAGTCATCATGCCTATTAGGATAAACAGTGTCTCTTCATAGTGTCAATCAGGCGCATGCAGTGGGGTGTGCAGATGTATGGCGTAGGCACTCCATACATTTATGACATTGGGTGCGTTCCACTAAGCGCCCGCAACGCTCGTGACACCCTCTGTATCGTTCCACTTAACGCCCGTGGTCGTTGCGAGCGATGGCTCGACGTCATAGATGACGTCACTGTTCGCGACCACATCGCGCCCACTTCGCCCACAAAATATTGGTGGGTCAGAGTGGGCTTTCGTCGCTCACGATGTGCGTTTCACCTATAAACATTCGCTTACAACGCCCGCGGTGTTTTCTCGTTAGTGCAACGGCAATTTCAGCGGTCGTGGTCGACGGCATTGCGAGCGTTAAGTGGAACGTACCCATTGTGCCTATATGGATTGCACAGCCCTTGGTGTCAATGTCAGTGTCCATGCGCAGAGTCAGTGTCAATGCACAGTGTCAATGCGCAGAGTCAGTGTCAATGCACAGTGTCAGAGTCAGTGTCAATGCACAGTGTCAGTGTGTGTAGCGGTCGGGGTTACCAACCTCTTGTTGATCTCGGGCTCGCTGAAGAGCAGCGGCTCCTGCGACTCGAGCGCGGGCTGCACGTACTCGCCGAGCACGGTGCGCGCGCTGAAGCTGAAGTGCTCCGCCGACAGCGGCGGCTGCGGCGACGACTCCAGGAACTGGCACACACATACATACTTATTATAATAATCGCTACTAATATTATAAATGCGAAAGTAACTCTGTCTGTCTGTTACGCTTTCACGCTAAAACTACTGGACCGATTTAAATGAAATTTGGTACAAAGAAAGTCTGGAGCCTGAGAAAGGACATAGGCTACTTTTTAACCGACTGCAAAAAAGGAGAAGTTCCACGCAGACGAAGTCGCGGGCAGAAGCTAGTAGTACATATATACACAGAGCACTTGCTAGCTGTGCCTCAAAGGTTCATCTGAGACGAAATCACTTGTAGTTACCGCGAGTTGGGAATAACAAGTGGTTTAGGTCTTTTTCAAAGGCTGGAACCTCACACATAACAAATAAGCTTAATGTAATAAAGATTCTCGTTAATTCCATCCCTACTAATATTATAAAATGCGAAAGTAACTCTGTCTGTCTGTCTGTGTACTTGCAAGTCCTTGAGAGCATTGAAGTTATGCTTTCACGCTTAAACTACTGGACCGATTTAAATGAAATTTGGTACAAAGAAAGTTTGGAGCCTGAGAAAGAACATAGGCTACTTTTTAACCGACTGCAAAAAAGGAGGAGTTTCACGCGGACGAAGTCGCGGGCAGAAGCTAGTTTTTATATATAAATGAAACAGGCTTGGCCATTTCATTAGGTAATAGAAAAAATAGTGGTATAAGGCCTTTACATTTTTTTTAACTTATCAGGGTAACTTTCCATCTCTTTATTACGTACAAAAGAAAAGAGTTGTTGTCGGAAAAAATATTCGCATTTTACTAAAAAATTTAAAGTCATAAAGTTATGACCTTAAGTATCAAGTAAAACTATAAAAAAAAAAAAAAAAAAAATTTAACAAACCCCCGACATAAAAACTAAAAAGCCCTCTAAAAAGCCCTCTAAAAAGTATAACAATAATAAAATCTTAATATTAGTTGCCTAAGTATTCATATTTCTACAAAGAAAATGTCATGTCGGGGGGACCGCTTCTCATTTATTTTAGTTGTAAATATCTATTTAATATGTATTTTTACAATCTACCTAAACCCACGCACGGTTGTGAACGTATCATTTTTGTTCTGTACACGTGATCCTCTTTCATTTGATACCCCACTCGAGTATGTTCGTAGACTTTTATTTTTCCATCCCCTCTTTCACCCCCCCTAATTATTAAACTACTGAGCAGATTTTCATCAAACATAGCTTAGAACACTCCCGACATATACACCTTTCAAACAAAAATAACAGAATCAAAATCGGTTCATGCATTAGGGAGCTATGATGCCACAGACAGACACACACACACACACAGACAGACAGACACGTCAAACTTATAACACCCCGTCGTTTTTTCGTCGGGGGTTAAAAATTAAGAAAAGATATGAAATCTTTAGGTCTTACATATATTTTGTATACACATACCGTTTGCAACTCGTGCATGCTCTTAATCTTGACTCCTTGATGCGGCTCGGGCGGGGTGTACGAGACGTCGCCCTTGATGTTGCAGTTGCGGGAGAGCCCCTTGATCACAGTTATACGCTTCCAACCTGGGATGAATAAAAATTGAGGCTTCAATGACCACTGTCAGAGGAATGTGCACCCTAAACCTGAATAACATGGTGGTATTACCTTTGGCACGCAACAGAAACGATGTTGAGGGAATTTAATACGCGTGGACAATAAGGTTACAGCCCTACTACTAAAATATTGCTCATAGCTTCATCTTATATTCTACTTTTATGCATCATGAAACACTTTTTAAATGTTTTTTTTTAAGAGCATAAATCTCAAATTATATTTAACTCGTTGCAAATTTAAAGATTTCACTCCCTTAAGCGTTTAATTACATTCAAAGTACAGACCCAGCGATTACGATCAGCGGTTGTGAACGTATCAGTCAAGTCATTCAGGACAAAAGGATTTTATATGCATAAATTCCTACTAATATTATAAATGCGAAAGTAACTCTGTCTGTTACGCTTTCACGCTAAAACTACTGGACCGATTGAAATGAAATTTACAAAGAAAGTCTGAAGCCTAAGAAAGAACATAAGCTACTTTTTAAAAAAGCAAAAAAGGAGGTGTTCCACGCGGACGAAGTCGCAGGCAGAAGCTAGTAAGATTATATCTGTGTCAAGGCGTGTGTAGTGCACGCAGTGTGTCGTGTAGAGTTACCTCTGGCGAGCGGCAGCCGCAGCGCGGCGTCGTGTCGGCGGCCGCAGTGCGGGTCGCTGGTGTCGGAGTCGGGCCCGCTGTCGGACGGACACTCCGAGTCCGTGCTGCACGCCTCGCCCAGCAGCGCCTTCAGCTTCTCCTGCAAACGAATGTGTGCTTTATTCTATGCTGCTAATGTAGATTATTGGAAAAAAACATTTATGTCGTATACAGAAGTCCGAAGATGTAGTGAAAGTAGCTAGATTCATCTGAATTCTTATGTTGTGAGGTTTTGGTCCTCACTTTGAAGATCTTTAGGGAAACTTACGACGTCTTTCGGTTGAAAAAAAAAAGACTGCGAGAATACTAACAGACAAGACTGGTAGATTACACCATTTGTGTTCTCAAATAATAATATTTTTATCTTAATTTAGTGCAAAGTTAAAATAAAACTCATTGTTATGTAAACAAACACCAGTATTACCTGATAAAGAAATAGAAATGCCATATGAGTCATATGACCCTATTAGAAAAAACCTTGTGCAATCCTCATGAGAGTTTTGAAGGCGTATTTAGCACTGAAATTCAATCTCCTATTAACACGTAGCAATATCATTTTGTTACCAGGTCTGTCTCTGCGAGCAGTTGCTGCGCGAGCGCGGGCCGCAGTCCGAGCGCGCGGCTCTGCGCCAGCAGCGAGGCGACGGTGTTCTTCTTGGGCTTGCTGACGCCGCGGCCGAGGTTCCGCGGGCGGCCCTCGCGGTTCGGCCAGCCTAGGGCTGCAACATTTATTTATTGTACTGCAATTGGTGTAATTTTCCCGGTACATTAATCAATCGATGCGACGGTTTTGTTGTCATTGAAATAGTACAACGGCAGGTACATGCAGTGAGGGTCGCGCGAGTACTACGTCAGGGTAGGCACACCATACATTTATACCATTGTGCCTATATGGAATGCACGCCCTTGGTACTACGTTAATATTTTCGTAAAGTTTTCTACACTAATATAATACCTCTGCCTCTATTCTATATCCCTTATGAGTGAATTCTTTAATTACTTAACTATTCGGAGTATAAACTATGTTTGTGTACTTTATAACTAGCATTGCTAACTTCGACACTGTAAAAGAGGGCATTAGCCAAATATAAACCACTACTACTCTATACTAATATTATAAAGAGGATAGACCAGGTTTGGATTGAATAGGCTCCAAAACGACTGGTCCGATTTGACAAATTCTTTCACTGTTGGAAAGCTACACTATTCCCAAGTGACATAAAAAAAAATAAGATCCGCGCGAAGCCCGGGCGGAGAGCTAGTCGTTAATATTTTTATAAAGTTTTCTTCCATTTTTCGTGCACTTATTTTTTTTTATACTAATATAATAAAGAGGCTGGTTTTGTGTTCGTGTATTAAGGGTTACAATTAAACAATCGTAATACATTGTATTACTAACTCTTACATTCACTGTCCTCGCTGCCGCTGGACTTGGGCCGCGGCGAGTCGGCCACGTGCGAGTTCAACTCGGGCACCACGCGACGCGGCTTCGCGCCCGGCTTTCTTCGCGCTGTAAATATGATGCATTCATTAAAATACAAGAAAAAGTAAGGGTAAAACAACTATAAACGGATTTAACTCGCGTATTTTATCAAAGGCTTGAAAGCTCAGGAGGCTCGCCTGCGAACTGCGCTTCAGTATTCAGTATTGGCTGACGTTTCGCATTAGACTATTGTCAACTCACTCGTCAGCCAATAAAATAAAATACGAGAGTTAAATCCGTTTATAGTTGTTTAATTCCAAAATGTAATAACCGCGATGGCATAAGAAATTATTACTATCTGTATTCTTAATTAAACATAAAGTTAAAACAACTTACATATCCTATCGTTGCTTGAGGATGCGTTGAGGGAACTGCTAAGTGACGTCAGTCGGGACAACGCATCCGACGCTTGTGTGCTCGCTGTGAACAAGCAAATATAATAAGAAAAATAATTATTATGTACATATGAAACTATTGTGTTGCCCTGGTGATGCGAGTTATTAGCATGAGCATAATCATATACTTACATATAATTTTAATATCATAGTAAATGTAATTGCTTAATTTGTAACTTGTAAATCAATTGATGTAGTTATAAACTGAAAATGTGAAATGGTTTTTGGAATGAAACAACTGTAACGGATTTAACTCGCGTATTCCATTTTTATTGGCTGACGTTTCGGAGCCTTTACAGATTCCATAATCGTAGCATGACTGAGCTGACAATAGTCTTATGTTAAATCCGTTAAAGTTATTTCATTCCAATGTATAATAACCGCGAAGGCATCAGAAATTATTATGTGAAATGGTTGTTTCAAGTTATATTTTTGTAACTTGTAACTTTAAAGTCGCAATAAAATCCGTTTTCCTATTAGGTCATAGACTTCATCATCATCATCATAAGCCTATCGCAGTCCTTATAGCTATAACAATATTAAAATTAGGAACCACTGCGTTACATGTTAGTCATAATTTCCTCGTTGAAAAAATATCTTAAGTCTATTGTCTCTTAGGTAGTTGAGGCAGTACTCACGCGGCGTGGGTTTGAGCGAGAGGTTGAGGGGCGCGTCCTCGTCGCCCTTCAGGCCGAAGTCCAGCGGGGACTCCTCAGCGCTCGTGTTGTTGGACTTTGTGCTCAAATTCAAACCGGAATCTGAAACAAAATAACATCAATTATTTCTGACTACAGGGGGGCTAGACAAGTGCCCAACGTTCAACGTTAACGTTAAACGTTAGCACCAAAATGTATGGGATTTGACATTTGTGACGTATGTGACAGTCGTTCGCGAATGTCAAATCCCATACATTTTGGTCCTAACGTTTAACGTTAACGTTGAACGTTGGGCACTTGTCTAGGGCCCCTGGTCCCTCTTGTATTGCACAACAAAAAAGACAACAACAAATTTTAGGTACATTTGTTTGGAAAGTGTTGAATTTCTGAATTGTGCCATTAATGAATTTCAATATTTTCATATTGATGATGAATGATAATCTAAGGACTTTTAGCAAAGACCAAGTAAATACTATCCCAGTTAAGATATTTGTAACTTTATTTGCAGATAAAAATATCTTTAATAAATAATCCCTACTAATATTATAAATGCGAAAGTAACTCTGTCTGTCTGTCTGTCTGTTACGCTTTCACGCTAAAACTACTGGACCGATTTAAATGAAATTTGGCACAAAGAAAGTCTGGAGCCTGAGAAAGGACATAGGCTACTTTTTAACCGACTGCAAAAAAGGAGGAGTACCACGCGGACGAAGTCGCGGGCAGAAGCTAGTATCTTTAATAAATAATGTTATATATATGATAATTTGGATAGTTTTTTATATATTTTTTTTTCAACTATTTTTATCAACTGTTTCTCCTATATGACTCTAAGATTGACTGGGAGAGAATGCAAGGCATTCAGTTCTTGTTGTGTATAAAGTATAAATATATTTTTTATATCTACCTGGTGGCGCGGTGGAGCCGGCGAGTTGTCTCTCGAGCGCTGCGAGACTGACGCCGCTCTGACTAGCTATGGTTTGCAGGAGCTCCCGGGATATGCCTGAGGGATATATTCAATACATAAGTCCGACGAACACTTGACTACATAATATAAAACAAATTAGCTTTTTCTGTCGCTATATCCCTATGTTCTTCTAATCTTTAAAACTACGCAACGGATTTTGATGCGGTTTTTTTTTAAAGAAATAAGAGTGATTCAAGAGGAAGGTTTATGGCACCCGTGTGAAACCGGGGCGGGTCGCTAGTACTATATACAACAATGGTCTGAAAGTGCTTGATTGTCGACCTGGAATCAGTCGGCTCCTACAAGCTACCAGCGATCCTATAATGAATTGTAGGGTGGACAACGTGTCACGTCAATGTAATCTAATTCCCGCTGTAATTTGACAAAAATCGGTAACGTTGTCGACAACGAGAAATCTTATCATGTCAATGTCGTCTCCGACACCCATACATTATCGATACGACAAAACTTGTGGACAAAGTGCCCGATATTCAGGCGAGTGCAGTGGGGGGAGCGTGGATAGGTACTCCATACATCAGTGCCTTTATGGAATGCACGCTTGCCAATATTATGTCGACAACTTGTCGACTCGACAGTTCATCATAGGTTCGTTGGTGAATGTTGCTAGAATTCACTGGATACGAGTGGCGATGTACCAGTACTTAGAGGTCCAATATCCATTACTACTTACTGGCGTTTCTTAGGTGAAACCTATATCCAGCTTTTGTTAACTTACCGGCATAGTCTGCGAGGTTGTGCGGCGGCGTGGGGGCTCGCGCGTGTCGCTCCGGCTTGCTCGGCAGACGGATCACCTCCACAGACGACCGCGAGTTACTGTACTCCTCCTACACACACATACACATGTTACACACACATAACGACGCAAGTAGAGCTAGTACCTATATATAAACTGCCCGGATTTAATTAGAGTGTTTTTAGCGAAAAACAATAGCGGTAAGTCCTTGTAATTAATTGTATGAAGCTTGGAAGATTAATAAAATAATGTTGTTTTTCTCAGCTGACAATATTGACAAAAAAAGAGGTTCATTTACATTTTTAAAAATTAAGTTTTCGTAACGTCAGCAAATAAAATAAAACACGCGAGTTAAATCCGTTATAGCTGTTTCATTCAAATTTATAAAATAATTATATTATTAGATAATGATGTATATGATTACATATTCTTTTTATTTTATTTCAATTAAAACCATTCTAAGTCTATTATGGCAGACAAGCTCTTTACTGTAACCACAAAAATCGCCCCTTTAATAAAAAAATAATCAAACGTAACTGTCTCCTATCGTATAATATCAAACATAAACCAGCCAATGAAACGTCTGTATATATCTCGCTACGTTCATACCAGTCTTACTTCTTGCCTCTTTCTTATTACGATTCTTACCACTTTTTGCCTCTTGCTGGGTAGCGGCGTGCCTCTCTCGGCGGCCGGATGCACCGACACCTGTGGCGGGTCCAGCGATATTGTCTTTTTGCGGCCGCGATTCGTCGTGCCAGGCGGCGCCTGGGGATTAAGTATGTATTTAGAATATTGTATTTAGGACTTCCTGCAGAAGATAATGTGTCGGAGACTGGTATTACCTCATTGTAAATGACTTATGCTTTTGAATGGAGTATTGTGAAGCATAGTATCACTTTAGTTTTATAGCTATCTTAGTACTAGTACGATGGAATTGTCATTGAGCAGACTGTAATTATTATAAATGTGTAAAGACTTATAGTATGTCATGTAATATACGATGTAGGGCTCGTAATATACTCGTACATCTCACAATTGCTCATTGTAAGGGTTATTAAGAATATTATCTCACATAATAAGATTTCTGTATGGAGTGCAATGTACTTTTAGATACCTGCGGTAATCTGAGATCTTTTTACGGACTGTATAATACTTGCTTCTAATTATTGTATCAAATTTCATATATCGTCTTGTTTTAGATATTTGAACAGATTGTATCTCACTTCTTTGTACAGAATGTAATACATATATATTATGTAATTTTATGAAATGTAATATTTTGCATGGAGTGTAACATACTCATACGACCCATATCATGCACACTAGTACAGACTATATAGTACGTATTTGTACGAGGTGTAATATCTTTGTACGGACTGTAACATACATTCGTGTACAGCCTATGTCATGCACCCTAAAACAGACCATATTGTACGTATTTGTACAAGCTGTAAGTAACATCTTTGTACGGGCAGTATTATTCGTATTTGTACGGGCAGTATCATACATATCTGTACGTGCTGTAATATACGTATTTGTACGTGCTGTAACATACGTATTTGTACGGGCAGTATCATACGTATTTGTACGTGCTGTAATATACGTATTTGTACGTGCTGTAACATACATTTTTGTACGGGCGCGTCGTACATTTTTACCTTGGGCCCGGCTAGCGCGGACGTGTATTTGATTATTTCAGTATCGGGCGGAAGTCTTACCCCGCCAAGCACCGAAGACGGATCACTGCAAAAAAATAACAAGAAATAAATATCTAGTAGGTTACAATTTTTTACGATTATGATGGGGTATTATATATCATTGGTTTTGTATTTAAGATGGTTGGTAGTGATCAAGTACCTCATGGAAGGTAGGTAATTAGTTAAGACTCTGATAAATCTACTAGTACTACAAATTATCTATTCAAATGAACATATGTTCTCTTTCATAAAGACTGCTTTATTTTTGTTTATTTGAAGGTATCATGCATTCAGTTTCTCTAATTTGAATATCAAAATTCTAAATTAACTTCTACTTCATGTACTTACCCTCCTTCCAATGCAGCACTAACAAGAAAAAGGAAATGAGTATGGAGAATGTATTAAAAAAAAAACCCAATAAGGACTTTCACAACCTTTAAGTAAATCCCAGGTAAGATATTTACAATTTATCTAATAAATAATGACACTGTTTGGCTTTTACAATAGTTAAGTAAAACTTAAAATTGACTACTTCTTAATTAGTGGATTTTTTTATAGTTAACATACAAGCTTTACCCGGAAATTGCAAAATAAGCCTTAATACTTGACAAGACCAATGCTTTAGTCAATATTGCTGTTACAAAGCGTGTCTTGCGGCGTTCCTGTTAAGTATATGCTCATGAGTATCTATAGTGTGTTTAACGTGAACGCCTTCGTACTTATGTCCTTTAGGTACAAGCTTATGTGACTATTAACGTGGTCTCACCTAAGTATAGTATGCGGCAATCCAGTGAGCGAGTCAATACCGCCGTGCCGGTCTTTCTCAGAGCCCGGCATGCCGAAGGGATACAGTGGGGACATGTTCTGAAACAAAATAAATAAATTAAAATCTACCTTTTACTTGTACTGTGTCCTAAGAAGCCTGCAGGCTACTGTCTAAATGTTCTTTTATGGTGTGTCTATATGCTACCATATCTGTGTTAGTTTGTCCTTTAGCTGCGGCTATACTATGTCGCGTCGTACCTTTACTAAAGGACAGTCGCGGAGCACAGCGAAAAAAGGACGTTGCCTTTCTTCTGTTTGTCTTTGTCGCACGCGCGTAGTAATAGCGTCCTTTAGAAAAGTTTAAGATTCTACACATTTCGAGATGTCACATTCTCGTAAAGGTGCGATGTTATGTGTGTTTTTTCTTTAGCTTCACTAGGCTTTATGTCTTGGGTTCTTAACCTGGGAGTTATTACGTCCACGAGGGTAAAACTTATATTTCGCGGGGGTAACCATCAGCTGGTAGTTGTCTCGAACGCCGAATTTCAAAGTGACAAGTTTGAGCACAGCGTAGCGCAGACTAGCGCAGACGGAAGGTTAAGAACCATTGTGTTATGTTTACCTTCCCCTTGGCGGCGGCTGCGACGGCGGCGTGGTAGGCGCCGTGCGCGGCCGCCTGCGCCAACATCAGGTCTCCGCGCAGGAGCGCCAGCTCGCGGTCCTTGCCTTTCGACGACGACCCGGAACTACTGGACTTCCCTGGAACAAAAGAACCTTGGTCAGACTTTGGATTTACATGCCAGATACAGATGTCACGGTTAAATGTCATCGAAATACCAATTTCAGTATTGTTTTTTTAAGTAAAGTTAATATTTCTTTGCAAGAATACGTATTAAAATAGTATACACCATTTTATTCGGGAGTGGGGACGTCACGGCTAGGCTATAAATTGTAACTAGCCGTGACGTCACAAGCCCCATCCAAACTTTAAAAGCGCTAATATCTTCGGCATTTACTGTTCGAATGAGACAAGAAAAATTACGTGTCCAATATTTGGAAATCTACTTGATGGACAAAGAAAAAAAAATATTCGTCATGCCTATTAGACCCGTTGCATATGCCCACACTCGCATTGGCTGTCACGAGCCGTGTGCGAGTGGCAGTATTTAAAACCTATGGCGCAGTAGCAACCTCCGCATTTGCTCTCACGTCCATCGCACATGTGTGCAGGCTTAGTGTTAACTCACTGGAATGCTGCTGGTGCTTGGCGGGCGGCTTGGCCTGGTGCGGCGCGGCGGCGAGGCTGTTCAGCGAGGCGAGGCTCGACATCGCCGACGAGTGGGAGTGCATCGTCGACGGCGACGACGTCTTCGGGAACCCGTACGACGAACCTGCGGGCAGATCACCGTTAAATAATGGTTACCTGGACAGGATAGTCTTAAACCCCAATTAGAAATGATGGCCTGGTTGTCACTTTTCTAGTCAATAAAAACATAGTTTGATTATGAATTATGATTAATAAAAAAAAGTAGACTGAACTCTTCGGTACGATTAGCTCTGTTGCTCTCTCTCTCTTCTTCGCTTTGCACGAGCTTATTAAAAAAATATAACTTATATCAGTTCTTCAAGCACTTTCAATACAAATACCAAACAAATTATATATTATTGAAATTTTATGATTAATAAGGAATATTTGTATTATTATATAATCTCCGGATTGTTATCTAACATCTACTGTATAATTTATGTAATTAGTAATCTATTTAAGAATAAAAATATGTTTTTATCCGCTTGAAAAGCGATAGTCAGTTTTCCTGGGACGTACAGACAAAAAACCAGCACTAAAAACTTTTTGCCATTGTCAGGATCGGCGAAAAGTTTTTAGTGCTGGTTTTTGGTATTTTAGACTAATATTAAGGAGTTGTATTAAAATGATACATGCCCCACTCACTCATGCTGGGCTGCGAGTTGGTGGACGGACTCTTATCCTTCGTCGACGCGCTCGATGACGTGCTGCTGCGTCCCGACCTTTATAAACAAACATACATGAAAATCTGTGTGTTATATTGAACATAGCTCTATGAACACTTCCGTCTTATTTACCTTTCAAACAAAAAAACATAATCAAAATCTGTTCGGAAGCTACGATGCCACTAACGCACAAAGCCATACACCGCTGCTTTTCTAGAATAGTGTCACAACTCGAAATGTATCACCATTTTGAATTGAAATTTATATGTGACGGTTTACAATCTAAAATGGAGTAACAAATTATTTCGAGTTGTGACACTATTCTAGAAAAGCAGCGGTCACACCTCAAATTTATAACAAGACAACTGCTTCTTCCTAACTTACATTAAATTTGCTGCCTGATATAGAGATATAGATATTGTTTAAAAATCAAACACATTAGATGGTCTGTTGGTTAGTAGTCAGTATGATGAGCTTGAGCATTTGTATCTGGATCTTGTATGATTATCCATTGCACCTACCAATATCATAAGCTTTGTTTAATTTAGGACTAGATCAAGTGGTGTATGACCAATGATATAGTGGTTAGATATATGTCAACCGTTTATTTGTTATTGTTTCATAATTAAGCACAAGGAACTGTAGCTGACAGTATTATTATTATCTAATATAATATTATTATAAACTCAATACAATAAAATAAAAAACGAATAAGTTAGGAGGACAATAAATGTATTACCTAATTATTTCTATTACCAACTTTATGACATCATAAGTACTTCATCACATAAAGTATATCTTGGTTCAAACTACAAAAATGAAACCTAAAGCCTTTTCAATAAGATACTATTTCAAATAAAAATATAAATTCGCATAGGTACCTACAAAAAAACAATACGCAAGCATCGAACTAATATCACAAATCTGAACCATATTACTCAGTTAATAAGGTCACCTTTCATTCCTAGTCGGCTGTTTCCCGGGCTTGGCTTGCTTGACACCCGCTCCGGATAGAGCCGAGAGGGCCGAGTAAGGGTCGGCTAGGGGGCCTCCAAAGTTTAACCCGGAGGCCTGCAGCCGCGCCAGGTAGTCCTGGGCCGCTAGGTGGGACGCCATAGACCACCACGCCGCACCTGCAATGATAAATTTATAATGTTAATCATGAGAGAGTGGGCTCGAAAGCTGCGAGGGGCGGACGTTAAGTGTAACAACTATCTTATTTAGCATGTTCACCATTTTAGGGTCTTCCTGACTAGAGAAAGCCATTGTTATACCTTTACAATAAGTAAAAGTACGACAGTAACTGGTATCGTCTCAAGGAAGTAGTCACTTTGTGAACCAGGACTTTCTAATTGGGCACTCTAAACTAGTCCTTTTTGTATGTCTCGACAGAATAGTCTTATGTTAAAATTACAGGGGCCTGATCCTATTGTATCTATATGGGCAGCTACATGTTCACGAGGCCACCCCACTCGTTATGCCGCTTGTCTTGCTCCTCATCCTTCTGGGGTGGCCGTACGCATGCCCTGCATACTTCCCTCGCGTACTCGCGAGCATGTGGCAGCCCAGTTAGTAAAATGTTCAATAAGGGCTAGGCAGTCTGAGACCTGCTATCCTAGCATGGCTTCTAATACTCACTGGCGGCAGGGTGTAGAGGCAGCGAGGCGGCCTGGTTGGCTGCGACGCCGAGCGTGCTGGGCGGAGTCTGGTATCGGCCGCCGAACCCGAACAGGGCCGCCTGGGCCTGCGCCTGCGCTTGTGCCTGGGCCGCGCCGGATCCATCCCGACCCCAGTATGCTGGAAAATAAATAAAACAGGTAAACATAGATTCATCAACAATATTAACCTTAATAATGTCTGATGCCTTCGCGGTTATTATACATTGGAATGAAACAACTAGACGGATTTTACTCGCGGATTTGTCAGTCGTGCTACGATTATGGAGCCTGTAGTTCCGAAACATCATCCAATAAAATACGCAAGTTAAATCCGTCTAAAATTGTTTCATTCCAATATTTACCTTCTCACTGGATGGTAATCCGTACCTTCCTAATTAGATGTTAAATTTAACAACAAATTGACCATTCTGTATTTTCATAGTCGTTTAGAAATATCTAGAGTTTGAGACCAAATTTACAGATTACGTCACGATTTTGTCCTTCATCAGCGAGATCACCAATTTTTTATGTTTATATAAAAAGTTAAATCTTAGGTAAAAAAAAAAGTAATTCTTATTACTAATCATTGAGTGGGAAGTTCATGTATGTATATACTTATTAGGATAACTTCAATAAAAGACATTAAGAGTAAATGTGGACAAACCATAAGGTAAAGATAATAAGCATACCAAATACAAGCTTAACGCTAGAGCGGTAAGGTACAAATTACTTGTAACTTTACCTAGATGAAATCTGCAGATCAAGAGGCGCTATGTGCCAATAACCTAAAATATCCATAAACACAACATGAAAGTGTTGACAGAAGTTCTTACTAAACAAAAATATTTACAAACTCGTCATGTTGTGATCTACACAAGTGCTGTAAAACTAGGTCAAATAGGTATCAGTACATGAGTACATCAAACCTGTTTCTGAACATGTTATGATTAAAATTAAAGTACAAATGCGATATAAGCACAGTACGAATGATTATATTTAATTTACGTAGCATCTTCATCGTTTTGTTCACATCAGATAATACATATTATTATAATAATTTCTGATGCCTTCGCAGTTATTATACATTGGAATGAAACAACTAGCATAAGACTATTTTCTGTTCAGTCGTGCTACGATTATGCAATCTGTAAAGGCTCCGAAACGTCATGCCAGCCAATAAAATAAAATATTATTCCAACATAATATTATTATTACAATATTTTTTTTATATAAAAGGTGATATATATATAGATAAAGGGTTAAACCATTTCAAACTGACAGACTGATATCAACTCAGGAATATCCGAAACCGATCTAGATGAACTTGAAATATTGCATAAAAGTCTAATGTTTTCATTCGTCATTTAAACATCCTTAAGAAATTCTCTTTTATAAAAACCAAAATCGACGCGTAGAAAGTATTTTCTTCAAACTTTTTTGTTCGCGCGTCAGAAAAATGTCAATACGGTTTGCAAATTAAGGTAAGGCGTAACATATAAAACATATAGTGAAGTAACCTAAGTCTCTGGGCACGCATATACATATATTTATATTATATACTACTTTAAAATATGAGGATGACTCACATTCTATTTTTGCAATGATATCTGCATCGACATTTATGGCTATACTTTATAAGGACGTGATGATTTACACGTCTTTATAAACACTTGCTGGACTTGCTATAAAAAATCTAAATCTCATATTATTATTCTTCAATGTTACATTATTTTGCACCTACACTTCCTCTCTGCTTACTTCAAAGGTTGATTAGAAGAGAATGATGTATGTCATTACGTGCGCATTTTGTACATTTTTGGTTTTTGTTGTGCAATAAAGTAATCGACGAATTACAGTCAGTGTGATGAGCACTGGCACCTGTACCTGAGTCTTAGATGTCTTATATATATAATTATATATGTTTCTGTTGTCTAGTGCTCATAGTAAAAGCTTTGCTTTTACTATGAGCACTAGACTGTATCTACTTTGTTTAGGACTAGAGTAATTGGTGTGAATTGTTCAAAGATATTTATACTTACTTATGTAAGTAGACATAATTATCCACATTAATATTACATACATACTTATTTGTTAGTTTGTTATGTTTTCACGTCAAAATCATTTAACAGATTTAGACGAATATTTGAATAGATAGGTTTATTAATAGACTTTAGAAAAGAACATACCTAGGTTAATATTTATCCCGATCTCTAAGGATAATAAAAATCCACGCGGGTGGTGACACCGAGTTATCAGTACAGTACCTACTTTAGGTTACGTTATCTAAATGATAATATTAGATTACTTGTGAAATCCGAAAAACTCATAAAGCCATTTCCTAAACCTCTAAATTCAGAACAATACATATTGCAAACAAGATTAACAAATTAACAAAGACGAATGATTGCACCATCGATACGTTATCATACAAATAATACGCCTTCATAGGAAAAACAACCTTATTCCAACACCATAACGACACCCTCAGTGCATATGTATATTCGCTCACCAACATCACCATAACCCTGTTCAGGCAAAAAACAACGTTACGTTAAAGCAATAAGGTGTTCCAATAAGACTTGGATAACTTTGTAGGACTCTGTACAACGCAGGTACGTTAAGATAAAAACGACCTTATTTCCTGGTCTTAAGTTGGTACGACGTGCAAACATAAGTTAGTGTTTACGGGGTCGGCGAACTTTGCAAGTTGCATGGTAGGTAGTACCTAGTTAATGGGAAATGAGTGAACGAGTTCGTTTTTAGTACTGTGATAACTCTTCTTCGTAGATATGTAGACTAGTCTGTAGACTAGATCTACTTTCAATCCATACACAACCGCCAAGAGAGTGACTCTTCTGTGAGGAAAATCACACTGTCAAATAATATGACAGCGAATGACGCTGTGCTTGGATTGAATATTATGTTGAGTTCACTCTTCACTAGCCGTGGGCCGCGGTTTAACCAGCTTGCAATAGAAATTCAAATTCAAATTGTTTATTGCATATCACATTACACAAATAATTAGGATGGAAATAAACAGTAGGTATTCATGTGACGCCCTGCCCTGCAAGGGCAAGAAAACTTTGATATGTACATATTTTAAGAATATCGCGCCCTATTATTTTCCCGGGACAATAACAAGCCTATACGTGTAGTATCTCTGGACCAGAATTTATGAAAATCGATCAAGGTAAATATTTAGATATATGAAAACAACAAACTTTAATCAATATTTTAGTGAGGATGATTAATCTTTACTAATATCATAAAGCTGAAGAGATTATTTGCTTGAACGCCCCAATCTCAGGAACTACTGGCCTGATTTGAAAAAAATCTACTAGTGCTGGAAGTCCATTTATGGAGGAAGGCTATACATATAGATCAATAGGAGCGTAGCAGTACGTAACTATTCCACGCGGACGAAGTTTCCGCGGGCTGAAGCTAGTATATTATTTAACAGATGTATTCTACATTTGCTAAACCTATATCTAGAATTGACAAATAAGAAAAACCTATTAAGTCATTTAGGGGAGCTAATTTGGTCTAGATATGGGTTATGTGTAAGTACATACAGAACTGGTAATGCAACCTATTCCTTTATGGAGTTTAAGGGCTTATTCTAGAGCTAATTAGCGATATAATTACCTCCGAATAGGCCAGCAGCGTCGAGTAGCCCGTCAGGCGGCGGCTTGCCAGCCTCGCCGCCAACTCCATTCTCCTTCTCCATACCTCTGAAACAGAACAGAATAGGATGAGTTTAGCGTACATCTACATACAAAGGAGAAGCTGACTTAATGACTGGTATATCAACGCAGGACGATAGATAGCGAGGCTATGATGAATTGTCGTGTCGACATCTCGTCATGTCGATATCGTCTTATTCTCGCGATGATCTGTCAAAAATCAACGTTGTCGACAACGAGAAATCTTGTCATGTCGATGTCGATGTCGTCTCTTATTTCTACATGTCGATAAAAAAATAATATCCTAACGACGAACCTTTTGCTTGTCGACAACATGTTGTCGACAGTTCATAATAGGCTCGCTGAACGAGGGTTAGAAGCTTGAAATTGTGAACAGGGCTTCCGTTTATAATGTAGGGAAGCACTAAGAAAAGAATTTTGAAAATTAAGAAAGGATCTTTGAAGGTAGAACGGTGGATCTTATTGTGCGCAGACGAAGTCGCGGCCAGAAGCTAGTATAACTATTTGTAAGAGATAACCATTCAACGAATATGTTTTTTTGCTGTTTTATTAGATCGTGCACAAGTCCGACTCGCACTTAGCCGATTTTTTACCAATATTTAATGAAACGAATATTATTTTGTTCCAATAATTTTTGATTACGTAACAATGAAATGTGTTTTACAAAACAGCTGCTTACACAAGTGGGTTAGTTTGTATGGCTTTGGCAAACTGCTCGTTGTATGAACGTTGCTTGGGGGATAAACGCCCTAAGCACCCACTTCGTGGACATATGAATATTTTTCAAAATAAGAAATGAAAGTATAAAGATAATGTTTCTACCTAGACAAGTAAAAATAATCGAGAACCCCAGTGAGACTTCAACTCACACCTTTGCCTTGATGCGCATTAAAAACTAATGTTATTGAATATATCAAATTTCGATTGATACATAGTAGTAAATAAATCTATATATATAAAAGAAAGTTGTGTTAGTTACACCGTTTATAACTCGAGAACGGCTGAAATGATTTGGCTGAAAGTTGGCGGGGAGGTAGCTTAGAGTCAGGAAAAGGACATAGGAAACTTTTCGTCCCGATCCAGTAAAAAAAAAATATTTAGCTATTTGTTAAAAATAGTAGGTATAACAAAACGCAACAATGACAGCTGTCAAAATCGATTGATTAATGCCGGTACATTGCTTCTTTGCCGGGCGGGACGAAGTCTGCCGGGACCACTAGTTAAATAATAAATATAGACTTTATAGGATCCGAAACGTTAGCCAATGCCGGTTTTGGGCTGAAATGGTCCCGTATCTTATCTATATTATAAAGAGGAAAACTTTGATTGTTTGGTTGTAATGAATAGGCTCAAAAGCTACTGGATCGATTTTAATAATTCTTCCACTGTTTGGAAGGTACGTTCACCCTGAGTAACATAGGCTATAGAATATTTTGAAAAAAAATAGGGATCGGTGCGAAGCTGTGGCGAACCGCTAGTCCCGTATAGGTATACTGGACTGATCACCCGACCGTCGCTACACGGTCGTCCCCTACTAGAAATAAATAGGTGCCGAATAAACAACTTTGAGACAATTTATGACTTTTGCTAAAACCTCCCCCAATCTCTTGTAGATATTACATTGTTGATCTGTTCTTTAAAATTGCATACTAAATGCGGGGCCTGGATTGGTGCCAAATGGCTTGCAAGTGAAAAGTATATAAAGGAAATAATATAAGTAGAACTTAGGAAACCTTTAGCGCTTTCAAAGTATTATGTAAATTTATACTAATGTATAAAACTGAAGAGTTCGCTTGCTTGAACGCGCTAATCGTAACTAAGTAGGTACTGGTTTGAAAAAAAAAAACAGTGTTAGATAGCCCATTTATTTAGAACTAGCGTCTGCCCTCGACTTCGTCCGCGTGGAACTCCTCCTTTTTTGCAGTCGGTTAAAAAGTAGCCTATGTCCTTTCTCAGGCTCCAGACTTTCTTTGTACCAAATTTTATTTAAATCGGTCCAGTAGTTTTAGCGTGAAAGCATAACAGACAGACAGAGTTACTTTCACATTTATAATACTAGCGGTCCCGGCAGACGTCATCCTGCCCGTTCGAAATTCAAATAAGTTAACTTTAATTAGACAACGTTTGTATGGGAAAAGAAAAGGGCTGTTTTTAGGGTTTTCCCGGCAATTATTCGATTTTTTCTCGCCGTAAGAACCATCCTTGGACTTCTACGAACATTTAAAAAAAAAATTGGCCAAATTGGTCCAGGCATTGTCGAGTTATGCGCTTACCGACACATTTTGCGATTCATTTTTATATATAAGAAGATTAGTAGGGATTTAGGCTAAGGCATATATATCATCACGCTAAGACCAATAGGAGCAGAGCATTAACTATTCCACATGGACGAAGTCTCAGACAGAAGCTAGTAGTACTATATAAGACAGCTGATTAATTAGTGACCCTGACTTCAAAGCGAGATGCAGCTGGTATCATGTAATCAATATGAGCATTCATTCCTTAACCCTGTATGGAATGGGCGCCCATGGAACAATGTCTAGAGCGAATAAGTAGTCTAACATGCGTTTGGCTAGTAGGTAGGTACGAACGAATCTAATAAAGGGGAAATATGTGAAAATTTCAAAAAGATTTCATTTCTCTAGAAGCTGAAACCTACACGTAGAGAAACATTTCACATATTTTAGAAGATTCTTTAAAAATTCAATTTAATTCAACCAACACGAAAACTAGAACCTACATTCTAAAAACTGCACAAGGTTAATAGATAATGCAATAAGACCCCCCTTTTCCGCGATTTACCCCCCCTAAACAGCTGAGCGGGGTGTTTGGTACCACCCCCAGGGAGTCAGTGGGCGCGCATGTATTCCTTTGACCTAGGTCAGGTTCTGTGACGTCATTAGGGTAGGTATAATATGTTTCGTCTGTCTCTACTAAAATAGATGCCATTAAGACAACTTTAAAAAAACAAGTCTCGCAAGTCAGTTCTTCTATCGTTAAAAGTTATGAGATCCATGTAATTAGTAATACCAAGTCCCTACCAACTTAAAGGTGTGGTGATATATATTTTTTGTTTTAAATAAATAGATTGACTTGGCTATCGCACTAAACAACCTAATTGAATATATACTGATACGTATTACTTGATACATTGTGTTTTCATGGTATAACTTATACCATGAAAACATACCATTTAACATGACATCACGGGCCTACTCCGGACCTTTACAAGCACTTATTTTCGTCTTTTTATATTTGTTTGAAAAAAAAAAAGTACTTTTCCAATAATTTTAA
This sequence comes from Polylopha cassiicola, assembly GCA_038024825.1. Lineage (NCBI taxonomy): Eukaryota > Metazoa > Arthropoda > Insecta > Lepidoptera > Tortricidae > Polylopha > Polylopha cassiicola. Next base: position 2,969,449 of record CP149044.1, on the reverse strand, counting down.
TCTAACTGACGAACTAAGTAGAATTTAGTTATCTTTACTCAGTCGTCATCCCTACCGTCATAAGCGAACGAAAGCCGACCACGTGACTTTTCGTGAGTTTATTTTGTTTCTCTAGTGTTGCTCAGTATAGAATGTCACTTTTCCAGTGGAGCTGATCATCTGGAGCCTGGAGCTGCAATCCTTCTCTAGCTTTATAGTCGTTCTGACCACAGGCGTCAAAGTGCGACTAGTCCCTACATAGTATAAAACAAAGTCGCTTTTTCTGTCCCTATATCCCTATGTACGCAACGGATTTTGATGCGGTTTTTTTAATAGATAGAGTGATTCAAGAGGAAGGTTTACAGCACCCGTGTGAAGCCGGGGCGGGTCGCTAGTTTTGGATAAAAAAATACCATTTGCGTGTCGAATACAAATAGATGCAAAACGTTACTTGTAATCGTAAAAGTCGAGACATTGCGGTCGTTGACCCGCAAGCGTGATCAGATGGTGAAATAGGTACATTGTGGCTGAATCTGAGGTTTACGGGCCTTGAGACCGCTTTCATAATACTACCGATTTTAGAATTAAACCGTTGCATTGTTCAAAAACATCAAAATAGTAAAGGTAACTCATTTAATAAATTATATATTACTAGCTTCTGCCCGCGACTACGTCCGCATGGAACTCGTCCTTTTTTGCAGCCGGTTAAAAAGTAGCCTATGTCCTTTCTGAAGCGCCAGACTTTCTTTGTACCAAATTTCATTTAAATCGGTCCAGTAGTTTTATCGTGATAGCGTAACAGACAGACAGACAGACAGACAGACAGAGTTACTTTCGCATTTATAATATATAGAGCAAATAGAGCAATAGAGCAAAAGTCCCAACCAAAACGACTAAAAATCACTATCTCAATTTAGTTATCTGCCTACTGCCTACCCCCTAAGAACGATGGCGTGATTATTTATAGCCTATGTCCATTTCTAGGTTATCATCTATTACCATACCAAATTTCATCAAAATCCGTTCAGCCGTTTAGGCGTGAAAGAGCAACAGACAGACAGACAGACAGACAGACAGAGTTACTAACGCATTTATAATATTAGTAGGGAAAGTAGGGATGCATACCTACTTACTTAAAAAAGTATTAACCTACTTACCAGAAAATTGTTAAGTTAGATAATATTAATTACAATTTCGATGAAATCCGTTTACATATTATTTGCTTAAAAAGTGCGACTATGGGTAGGTTGGTACATTACCGTATCACGTGTTAACAAACTCTGCATAGATATAATTGTTTATGGCCATAAAGAGGATGCTAACTAATGATGTTATTCGGCAAAGTTTAAAATAATTAAATTTATTCCCGGCTCCGTCCGTTTCCAATATCCTGTCTCTCATTGTCTGTGCCCAGCTAATGGCTTTTGGACTTTCATTAGGTTATTTAAAAGGGAAGGTGAATTGAATTCCAAATTTGAGTAAACTTAAGCAATTTAAGTAAACACGCGCACATGTAGGTACCTACGTATCATCATTAAAAATAAACCATTGTTTTAATTTTATATCTTACGCCTAAATTATTATGTTTATCTCAATTATTATTATAAATAAATTGATAATCTTTTTTTGACCTCAACGCGACGCCGCGACATTCAGGTGAGAAGTGCAAATAATTGGCTAATTAAAAAAGTAAGTGACATCATGTTTCGAATAAGAAATATTGGGTCATTCCATTGTGACGGGTGGGACATTTATACTCATTTGTGCCTGCACTTCGCTTTATTTCTGACAAACGGCAACGATTTACGCATTGAATATGACATTATCAAATACTTGAATAGTCATTGCATACTGTACCATCGAAAAAAGTATGAAAATGTCATTATTATTATGAGAAATTGACGGTATAAGAAGTGTGACGGGTGGGACTTCAAAGTACCTCTCCTCTCAGAGTTGACTTACACTATTCGCAATTCGTAAGAAACTATGTATCTTTTGTTAAACAACCTATTTTTATATAGTTTCTGATATTGTATAGATTAGGTATTAGTAAACTTTACGCAGATAACTCGTAAAATAAAAATAATTTTGCTTCTCAAAGCTTGTGACGGGTGGGACAGTACTTTGTGACGGGTGGGACGAGTAACATTTGGGCATACAAATGTATGAAAAATATAAACACAGTTCTTTTGTATTTATTTTAAATCAGTTTTTAGATGAATTATCTAATGTTACAAGTAATCATTTCAGTAGTTTTTTAGAGTAATAAACAAAAAAAAAATGTTTTTTCTTTTCTATGTTTACAGGCTCAGAAAATTGATAATAATTGGTAGAATGTCTAAAATATGACTAGTTTTAATGAAAGAGACATCTTCCTCATTCATTCGTAATGCTTTGCTAGTTTTATCAACACATTTTAAAAACATGACCTTTTATTCATTGTCGAAGTCAAAGGTACTTTGTGAAACTGCGAGGTATTTATACTCTTTCGACTTTTTCCTGGCAGTAATCTCTAATTTAACCCAATCTTACTTGAGTCTTCGTCGGCGGAGGAATTATTAGTGGTGGAAAAACTTAATCCTGGCGTTTGGTCTCTATCATCCTCATCTATCGTCTTTGAGTCAGTTTCAGTATATACCACCACCAAATTAAACGCGATAACACATATAATTTGCTTTAGTATAAACCAGCTACGTTTAAATAAAGTTGACACAACGATTTTATACTCACTAAGTCAGTTTTATCAGATAACCCATTTCGCTCACCCGTCAATGTGACGGGTGGGACATACTTTGAAAAGCGTTAAAAACAATTTTTATTTAGTAATGCAACGCGTTTTTGATCTAAAATAATCGCCCTCAACCTAATTGTTTCTTTCACAAAGCAAGATAACAAAAGGTTAGATATTTTTAGGTTTAACAAGAAAAAACCTTGTTTTACTGTGACGGGTGGGACATGAGTTAAGCTTTTTGTAGAAGCCCAATAAATACTAACCATGAAACTTAATTTATAAGTACTTAGCACTAGTTTAAACTGCGTTAGATATATTTTCCTTTATACGTATCACTTTTTCCGTAATGTTCAGAAATGCCGCGAAATAGTGCTGCAAACTTAAAGTAAAAATAGGCTGGCGTGGACAACTGGCGCTAGGAGTACGGTCAAAAACGAATAAAATGGAAAATATTGATATAAAAATGAAAAACTCATTGGTTAATAAAACAAGGCATAATGTTCTATTCTCTAAATATGTATTTATGTATAAATTAAGTTATTTATATTTTATGCCTATGGTGCCGGTTTCGCTGGAATGACCCTATTGTCATTATAAGACTGGCACCAGCTATGCGCGAATGTACATTCTGTTTTCAAAATAATCTATAGCCTAATGTAGCATTCAAATGGTAAAAGAATGTTTGAAATCAGCCCTGTAGTTGAGTTTATTTGTTACATACATAATACATATTATATAGGTACAAATATGTCCCCTTTATAATTTTATCTAGCAGCCAGCATCCAGGACGGATTGCAATTTGCAACCTTTATAAAACAAAAGAACATCTTCCATATTTAAATGCGACCACAAAGAGGATACTATCACAAACAGTTCAAAATAATATAATTAACCCACGTCCCTTCTATTAGCAATACTCTTTGTCCGACGTTGTCTATGCCCGGCTAATGGCTTCCAAATTCGGTTAGAAGAGAAATTTGACCGTCCGTGGGCGAATCACGTAAGAGTCATCTATACCATAGATGCATGGACCATGGGGGCGTTAACAATACAAGTACGTGCTACGTTACAAGTTGTATCGTATTATTAGTTTATACCTACTTATTAGAAGTAAACAGATGGTGACTTCTCACCCTGAGAATGACATGCCATATTTAAATGGTTAAAATAAAAAAAAATCTTTTAATAATTTCTGATGCCTTCACGGTTATTACACATTGGAATGAAACAACTTTGACGGATTCAACTCGCGTATTTTATTTTTATTGACTGACGTTTCGGAGCCTTTACAGATTCCATAATCGTAGCACGACTGAGCTGACAATAGTCGTATGCTAAAGTCCTTTAGCATAAGACTATTGTCATTCCAAAAAACCTTTTGCTTCAAAGCTGGGTATTAAACTTTTGTGTTATCGCTCTTACCCTAATGTCCCTCAAAAATACTTTAGTGGTCAGCTTCACTTACTTAACAAAAGAGTTAAAAATTTAACAAACAACAACAACTAAAACTAAAACTGAAAATCCTTTGATACCATTTAAAGTAGAATCAATAACAAAATAATCAGTCTGGTGACCTATTTTTTAAGGGATAAGTTTGGCTAGCGTTCTGTTAAAGTTTTGTTGCATCACAGAATAATTAACTTTGCATTGCATACCTAGAATTAAATAGAAATATCAACGTAATTATCACTATACGACAGTTTTCTTTAATAACAGGCGAAGCAATTAAATCCTACTTTGCATGATTTCTCATTAAATCACTATGTACTTATAACAGTTTCCGCTATATTTACCATCTTCGTGTAACAAAGAACATTACATGCTAAAGCAATGCAAGTAACGGTTACGAAACGACAGCGGTGTAAACACTGCCCTAGTTAAATACTACTTGGGTGAACAGTTTAACATACACATTTTCTACAATAAGCATTCATATTTTATTTGTTTTGTTTTAGTTTTCCACGAAGAAATTGAACACTCCACGTTCTATTGCGAAACGTAACTGTCTGTAACCATAATGGTTGAAACTGTTTCCAAAACCAGCGTGTTCATTAAATAGAGGCACCCATTTTCTATATACCAAGTACATATATATAGTATATGTCGAACGCCAACGTACATATATATAGTACATTTTAGCGTTAGACTATCGTCAGCTCAGTCGTGCTACGTTTATGGAAATTGTAAAGGTTCCATAATCGTAGCACGACTGAGCTGACAATAGTCTTATGCTTATGCTAAATTATTAAATTATCCGTTTATAGGTGCTTCATTCCAAGAAAGACCTTGTTTGTTGGATGACTTTTGACGACAGAATGTCGATCGATGAGTGACAAAAGAGTTTATCATAGGTTTGCTGCCCTAAAACTTATTATCTCCTGAGGATGCTTAAACTCTATGCAAACCACGAGTCGTTTATTCCATTACTAGCTTCTGCCCGCGACTTCGTTCGCGTGGAACTCCTCCTTTGTGCAGTCGGTTAAAAAGTAGCCTATATCCTTTCTCAAGCTCCAAACTTTCTTAGTATCAAATTTCATTTAAATCCAGTAGTTTTAGCGTAAAAGCGTAACAGACAGACAGACACCGAGTTTCTTTCGCATTTATAATATTAGTAGGGATTTAATCTTTGTTAAAAGTATTTTGCAAACAAAGGTATCCCTAATAGTGTAAAAAATCACATTCGAGTTAAACGTTCAAGTTTAAATTTATATGGGATAATGAGCAGTGCCTCAGGCGACAAATAGTTAATTATCCATACATTTAACGTTCAGGGCAACTTGATAAATGATGATAAGGCTTTTCGTGACATGCATGCATGCTGATGCCTAAATGAGTTTGTCGTTTTCCGAATTTATCTAATACCTATCAGATTTTTTATGCTTAATAATCAATGGTGTAAAGAAAACATATTAATTGGATGACTTCTGCCCAGGACTTATAGATAATGCTTCGTTACTAATGGTCTTAACGTGATATATATATTATATATAGCTTTCATACTAAATGGGATATAAAACACTGAAATAATTTTTCAAATCGGTCCAATAGTTCCTGAGATTAGTGCGTTCAAGCAAACAAATAAACAAACTTTTCGGCTTTATATTATTACATTGATATAGATATATTGTAGATAGATTTGGGCTTGCACCCAAGCTCGGGCACATTAAGTACTATTTCTCGGCTCGGTATTGTTTTGATGACAAAAATGATGTTTCATATTGATTGATTTAAACCGCGTTAGATCTAGTACATATTACGAGATAATTAAATTTTGCACGTTTTGCTGTTAAAATAAACGGTATCCAAAGTGCCCTTACGCAGTTTTACACACACATCGACGTATTAACACTTACCTTCTATACGAGTGATCATTCAGATCCTGGCTCCGGCACACACACAGTCACACAACACATGATCACTGCACACACACACTTCACAATCCACGCGACATCCTTTGCAATCCAATATCTGAAACAAAAGCAAAGCTGTTTTAGAAAATTATGTCAAAGAAGTAAGTATTAGGAGTCACGTTCTGTAAAAAAACCACTGCCTTTTACAAAGCAAAAGCCTTTAACGTAACTGGATATAGTAATTCCAACGGTATTTGTTTAATCCTATACCTACTTACAAGATTCAAGCGTAGTGCAATGGCGTGGTTTAAGTAGGTAATTGTCTTTTGGTCTTTGGACTATATAATTGTCAATAACTATGCCCATAGATGAGTCTGTGGTCTGACTGATAAAGGGTATAAGTGCCATACCATATAATATAAGGTCTTCTTGTGAAAGATTTATGTCCATTTTCAATACTAGCATATGACGCTCGTATATCTACACTACGACCACAGAACCAAAAATTTAAATAATAGACATTATAGATTATTTTCCGTTACTGTCAAAGGTACGTTGTCTCTAACTATAGACAATTAAATACCTAATCGTTTCCGCGCAGGCGTTTATCTACTAAGCTTTTGACACATGGCTAGGGGGATCGAAACAGGGGTCGTTCCAATAGGGTTATTCGACTCTATAGAAAGTATTGAATATTTTGTACGGTTTCATTTTACATTTGTAAATGGTCCAGTGGTGCCAACATTGAGTACCTATCGTGTTTACGAATTCCATAGATTCCATAGAATCTATTCATTTAACCACATATGCCATAGCATATGAGGTTATGTTATAATAATATACATAAATACAGCCATAGGTAAATAGTTTTTTGGATTAACAAAACTATAAGAAATTTTACACAGTTCATAAGTTATAACAAGTACCTAATCCTGAACTTTACTTCTATACTTACTAATATAATTAAGAGAAAAGGTTTGGATTGATCGACTGGACCTATTTGAAAAAATCTTTCACTGTTGTGAAGGCATGTTATTTGTATTAAACTTATAAAAAAAATAGGGATCTGGGCGAAGCCGGGGCGGACCGCTAGTACCTATTTTAATATTATAATCTTACAATACTACTAATATTTTAAACGAGAAAGATCGTGTTGATGAAACTACAATCTATACTAATATTATAAAGAGGAAAGGTTTGTTTGTTTGTTTGTTTGGATTGAATAGGCTCCAAAACGCCTGGACAGATTTGAAAAGTTCTTTCACTGTTGGGAAGTTACACTATTCCCGAGTGACATAGGCTATAAAAAAAGATGATCCGTGCGAAGCCGGGGCGGACAGCTAGTAATAAATAAGCATAGCTTACACAGATGTGTAAATATGTGTATAACACATACTTACTTATAGTGCGATTTGTCTAAATTATGTCATTACTAGTATTTTATGACACATAATAGGTGTGCTGACGATATTGAAAATGTGTAAAACGTGTGTTGTACACTACATTTCTAAAACACCGCATCGAAATCAGTAAATCACAATAAAAATCATAGCATTTGGTGTAATTTGCCAAAACTACCGCTTGCCACTAAGAGGGTGCCACCCTCGGGCAAAGTATTATATAGCGATAAAAATCATTAATACAACTCTGTTAGCCCGTTGCGCTTTAATACACCTTAAACTATTTGAAATAAGATTCAAAATCTATGCGATGCCAGTATCAATACGGTCAGAAATTTAGCCCAAAGATGTTTACTGATTAATGACAAAATGATTATTTAAATAATTATTCTCACAAGTTAAGCTTGTATTATATTGGTGTGAACCATTCTGAAAGGAGTTCCGACTTATTATCACAGGTATGACCTAAAGTTAACTCTCTTACGTTTAAAGGTGACTACTTATTAGTTATTACAATACTTACTAATAATGGGACTTTACAATCTAAATTAACAGAATAATCAAGTTTTCAACAAATTATACCTCAAATAAATAAACGAATCCATCAAATTTCAAAGTCTCAAACATTACAATACCAACATTGTCTCCAGATTACCCACACAGATGTACTCTGAATAAAACTTGTCATAGATATTGATTCTCGTTCGTCTGCCGCCCTTGTCTAGCACAGGTCAAAACCCACGGGAGCGACAGAGACAGGTGTCGAGGTGTCTCGACCACTGTCGGATTAATGGGTCACGCCCATTGGTTTGTTTTATGTCTGGATTCCTTCTGTTAAGTTATGGTGCTCTTTTCACCGATGCTGGATTTTCTTGGAACGTATTAAATGCCTATTTTATATTTTAAGTCCTTTTCCCATGCAGCGAGGCTTTATCGTATCGATCTATGCGATTTTGTTGCATCGATCGATACGTTAGGACAATAGACAAAACATGCTTTATATAACGATAAAATTATATTAGTATGGTTCGTTTGAAGAATTAAACAATATTGACGAATTTAGGTTTAAACATCTTGGAGGTCATAATCTAGACTTTTTATCCAGGGTAAAGAATCCGCGTGACAAAAAAAATTATAAAAGTATTTCCTTAGACCTGGGTGAATCCGCGGGGCACAGGTTAGCTAGACTAGACAGGTAGTATTTTATAATTATAACAAGGCTATCTACCTCACACTAAGAATCTAATGTCAATATTGATTTCCTAGTCACCACGACAATTAAAATAAAGGTTAATTGATCATTGATGATTCGAAAGAGTGTACAGTATAAATACTAATTGATTGGCTTACAAATTTCATCATTCATTAACGTGTAGGTACATAATCTAATTAGCGGTCAGTTCATTAAATTTATGGTCAGCAAAATTAATATGCCGAACGTATAAATTATAATTTTACGCGATTGCAATAAAAAAAAAATACCTACACAAATTGAGTTAATACCTAATCAGTTAATCATATTACTAACCAGATTACAGTTTTATGGCAAATGCAATAAAACATTGTATTTTAATAAATACCTTTTGACATACTTTCACACGACGCACAGACGTAGATATTGCCATTCTAGGCGGCCATAAGTCTAAATCTTAAAAATCAACATACTAATAAGCTTTATATTACATTATCTAATAGACATTCCTGGGCACCTACCCCCAGCCTTTTTACCCCGTTTGATAATGTTAGTGCTGAGATACAGATAGTCGAAATTAGGTCATCACTCGAAGTTTACGTATCAGTTCTCGGTGCCTTGAATTTACTTGTGTTAAAAAGGTTAAAAAAATATATTTTAACGTCTTTAATATAAGAAAAAATTATGGATTCTTATTATACAGGAAAGTATCTTTCAAACTAATATAAATTTAATGTATTTTTTATTGGTTTATTGTCCTAAAATAAGGCTCAAACGTAACAAGTATTTTTTAAGAAAATTATTGGTGATTTTGGAATTGAAAAGCTAATTTGAAATGTTTCTCAGTATTTCTCTGCTTTCATTTTTATTTTATTTGTGTAAGTATATATTCAGCATTATTTATTATAGAATAGTTTCTGCCGAGACCTGCCCAGTGCAAAAAAAAAGTACTTTGAAGTCTACACTGAATTATCTACTAAAAATGTGTTTTTTTTTCTACGTGGGTAATAAGTCGTTTTTATTCTACAGAATCATCCAGAACGTCTGCATTTAAAGTGGTAACTCATAAATATTGGTTTAAAAATATGCAAGATCAAAATTTCCCATGTTTACGTGAAAAATAGGAAAAATTGCAATGCTATAGGTTCTGATGCCCTAGAGTTTGGGATTACAGTGATATATGCAAGAATACGGTTTTTTCAAAGCATATATATATCTAGCCTATAAACCAAAAGTAGAAAGAGTTAGAAAAACTAAAAAAAATGGAAATCCATGAATAATTTCGGGCAGAAACTGGCCTATTGATATACGTGCCTAAATCCCACTTTGGTAACACCAATAACGCGATGGTAGTAGGCGTCTCCGATTATCCAAAACACTTAATTTGCATCTGAAATTAACTAATTTACTTATTAAAAGTGGTTTTGTAAGCAATTTCAAGTGGACATAAAATGTATGTAGAGAAATATGACGAATATGCCTAGAGTACGGAAACACAGCATGTTGAAGGTATGGGAGCACCCCATGACTCCAGCATGGCTCAAAATTATGATCTATGGTGCTAAAACTATAAAGAAAGCCTTTAGGCATAATTTGCCAACTGTCAAAAGACATTGCAGAAGCCCGAAATTTCTCATACCGTCTAAATTTTGCAAGAAAGTTTTCGTGATAAGAGTGCAACCTAGTCATTTGTTACTAAGACTGTTGCGCACGTCAGTATATTTGAAGTATGAGGACTTCCAAAAATTCTCAAATACTTAAAAAAAATCTCGTCAAGCAATCGAATTATTACTGCCAGGATTTGCTTAAAAAAGACAGTGGACTTTCATAATTTATTTTTGGTTTTTATTTATTTAGTACATATTTTTCCACTTTAGTATTATTGTTTTATGTTATATCATTGATAGAATATGTATTAATTAAATTTTAGTTTTTTAGAGATTTTTTTTCTTTTATTTCAGAGTTTTTTTTTTGTAATAAATTCGATTTTATCGAAATTCCGATTTATTTTTATTCCGAATTAAATTAATTTTAGTGAAAATGAATATTTTTTCCGATTTACCCCATTTTAGGGATGATAAGATGCAAAAATAATATTGGCCAAATCTACGTCTGCGCGACGTCTCAGTAATAGGATCTTAGGACACCTACGAATTACCGTAGTAACAAAAATCTGTTTTATCACAACGCAAGGTAACCTAACAAAATCGTTTCAACCGTTTCTTCGTAAGACCCTAAACATTTTTTGTTTGAATATGGATTATTAATAGTTGAAGTGAAATCATTAATTTACATTAAAGCGAATGCAATAATCAAAAACGTGCAATTATAGCGAATACAATCGAAGGGTGCCAGTTCCCATGACGCCCTCCAAAAGGGATGCATTAACGCAATAATGCAAATGTCTACTGCACTTTGAGCATACCATGTGTTGTTTTTGCTAGCCTCTTGTAGTTCATATATGCGGTTCATTTAAAGTTAACTAGAATAAACTAGGGTCACAAATAGCATTGCATTTTTAAGAAGAGTTCCGTGTTAAGAATGCAATCAGTTTTGAAATTTCAAGAATTTTTCACTATCGGAAACGACATATTTAATATTTTTTCCAACGTTTTGTGGAGGTGCAATAAATAATGAGGACTTTATAATTACTAACTAACCTAAAATATATATCACCAAATAATACTCGCATAGTATAATGGCGGTTAACATTACTAAAAACAATTATCACACGGTCAAAACCCAAAATGCTATAAAAGTAATGATAATACAAAAGAGGTTGAGCTCTCAACACCCTCTTTAAATTAAAAACACCATGACCAAGTACTTACTAGTCGACCAATTAAACAGCTATTAAAAAAACTACAGTAACAAGAAATTAGGGAAATCTATATACACTTTCTGAGACTTGAAACACAATACAGCCGAGCATGGTTTTCCCATCTAGTTAAATTGGCAAGAGTAGCCAGGGAGTTGACAAGACTACATCGTTGGTGACGAGAACACCAAACGCATACAGTAAAGGGTCGATAGCACACATTATACACAGATTAATTTACCCTCTGTTACATATAACAATATATACCGTTATATTAATTTGGGGTGCATAAAGTAACCCTATTTGGCTATCGCAGCAGCGAACACTCAATCAATATCCCAGACTGAATCCTGATGTCTGTATTGCAGAGTGTTAAGGTTCAGATTCGAATAGAATTTCAGGAGGATTGTCCAAAATCTAAATTAACGAGGTTAGTGAGAGTAGAGATGGGTAGACAGTATATGTGAAACTTGATTATTTTTTAACGCAGGAAACATTTTGTTTTGGAATGAATCATTCATGAAACAGTACCAATTAAGGAGAAAATTTTTTGAAGACTTTAGAACCAATTAACCAATCTCCTTGGATTTCTCTTGTTTCCGTAATTTTATTGTTATTCATTGGAAACGTACGTAGAAATGATACTTCCTTTTTTTGCTTTTTCTTTTTAATTTAAAAATAGGTCATATCTTTCCAGATTAGCCGCATTTTAATAAAATCTAGTGCTTTAATCCAGCATTTTTTTGCACAACATATCAAATAAATCAAGAGCAATTGAAAGAATCACAAAACAAGTTATTATGCAGATACGTTTTATGGCATAGTATGGGAAACGGCAGTGTAAGTGGACACTTTCTCTGTTATGTAACATAACTTATGTAGTTGACGTTTGAAGCCAATACAAGTATTATAGAACCATATTCAGAATATTAACTTCCTCGTTATAAATCCATATTAATGTCGTTTTCTGCGACTTCGTCCGCGTTCGATTTTTCTCCATAAGCAATCCAGGCAGAGATTAATTCAGATAAGTAGATTTCTTTTACTTATAATATAAGCGAAAAAAAAAAATTCACACGTAGTGTTCTTTTCTACGAGTCACAAGGTTTTGCCTACGAAGCAACATGAATGAAGTGAAGGTAGCAGTAGGTAAAGAAAAAAGTTAATAAAAGCCCACCAATTAGAAAATGTTCTATAGATTCTACACGTCACACAATAACACTGCATCCATGCGCCAGCCGGAACAAAAAATCCGTAAAACAGGGTATTGATCAAGAGCCCTAAGGTAAGTCATTGTCCTTTATTCGCCGTCTCGCTCGCACGTGCGCCGCGTGGCAAAAAAACTGCGCCTGCGCACCGACGGATACGATGCGCTTGACGTGTGGGCTTTGATTCCTGGTGAATCGGGTTTGTTTGAGATAGTTTTGACAGACTTAAAAACTGGAAGCTTTTTAAATAATGCTATCTAAAATTCTGAACTAGATAAAAGCGAGGCCTATGTCAAATTTCTACTTTCTGGGTGACGTTGAGGCAGGTCAGGATTAAGGCGTATAAAAACCAAGTCTTGTCCAAATTTAATTTCATTTAACAATTTTCAAGTCCCTTATAAAAAAGATAAATGAACCTAAATTTAAGCTTGTTGTCAGGTGCTTATGAAAATTTTCTTTATAAAAGTAAAACTATGTAATTGCATAACAAGAATGTAGAAAAGTGTTTATTACGAATCCTAACTAATATTATAAATGCGAAAGTAACTCTGTCTGTCTGTCTGTTACGCTTTCACGCTAAAACTACTGGACTGATTTAATTGAAATTTGGTACAAAGAAAGTCTGGAGCCCGAGAAAGAACATAGGCTACTTTTTAACCGACTTCAAAAAAGGAGGAGTTCCACGCGGACGAAGTCGCGGGCAGAAGCTAGTATTACATATATGTAATAAAACTTCAAGCCAATAAATCTAGACTGTACAATAAAGACTTAACTACTTTTTGCGAACATCAAGATCCCTCTGAAAGCAGATGAAATGAAGTAGTAATCAAATAATTTAACAAAACCATTTAAAAATGACGTTAGTTCTGGGAATGGGTAAATATCCTCATAATAGTTTTGTTTGCTTACCAGAATTCCTAGACTTTAACCCGTCTCGAACTTCAGGTTTGTCTTTCTAATTGTTCTTATAGATGACTGGTAATAATGTAATCAGCAGTGACATTGTTTCACTGCCGATGACTCCGTTACGGAGAAACACATCGATCGGGTTAATATTGTATGTGTGAGGATGGTAGCGAGCTGCAGTGGCATGCTTGAATATTTTACTCGGTAGTCCATTGTTTACTCTGACTTGCAACTGTCTGAATCTTCATAGAAATATTAGACTTTCAATTGAAGATTTGTAAACAACCAGCTTTCTTTATTGGGTTCAGCTTTATGTTAATATCAATTATCAGTCTTTACTTAGGCTTTCTTAGAATATATAAAACCACTTTTAGAGGGGGACGAGTGTCGTTACACACACTAATATAAATCTCATCGGATATACGACACAGCGAAATTCTTTCACATGTGTGCCCTTTAGTCTATGATTTCCAGAATTAGATCTAATCTAATCTGGCAGAGACCGTCTGTCGAAAAGTACTCCAGTTTTATATGTTCTACTTCTTTTATTAAATATACATAGATTTTATATTACGCAATCTCTTTATTTGTTTTCAGATCTACATACGGGTAGTGTATCTACAAATATTTTGTTGTTACTTCTGAATAAGCTATTTGCGACTTTTGTGCAGGCAAAAGCATTGTTTAAACTGTAAATTACAGCAAAATGTATGTTACAGTATTGCTTATTAGTTGTATTATTTATTTAATATATTTGGAAGTTAAATAAAACATTACTATCTGCGAAAAAAGTTAACTTAAACATTAAACAGGCCACAAATGATACGTGTAATAACCGCGAAAGATCCAAGTAAACGAAGTCGCATGCAACATCTAGTTAAGGACAGACCAATGACATCAACAAGGCGCCTGTAATGAGAATGCAGTTTTTATCAGAAACGTTTATACAATCGATGTAAAGCTGTTAGACTAGTATAGGGACGTATAGACTGCTTTTTGCCTATCGATAATTACTAAAGAATCACGACTTCCATAGAATACAAAGTAGGCATTATGACAACAGAACTATTATAAGGCCATCGTTCCTTTATGGGAAAACATGTTTTCATGTAGGTATGGTTGTAATATAATCCTAATCATAACTCAAATGCGAAAGTACTTAACTGTCTGTCTCGCTTTCACGCTAAAACTATTGAAGCAATTTAAATGAAATTGGGTACAAAGATAGTCTACTTTTAATTGCTAATTCCACGCAGACGGAGTCGCGGGCAAAAGCCAGTATATTCCAAACAAAACTTTAAAGAAAGTCAGTCAGTGTAAAATATTTATCATAGCGTCCAATTGTACATTCTATATCACAAAACTCATCTCCGCATATAAACTAGATATAGAGTAATTGTCGGAACTTCTCGTTTTACAATTACTCACAAATATGACTGGACTTAGTTACATGATATCACATGTCATTCCTAATGTACACGAACACATGCAGATCTTAAATTCCGTTGCACCGTTCCCAGAATAAGACAATAGCGGTAATGAACAATTTCATAACAGAATTTCTCTGTAATTGGATTTCTTTTTTCATTTATATGATCGCTGTCGTGTAGATTGCAATGATCTTTAGACATGTAACCTTCAGCTGTCCGAATAGTAAAAACGTCTATTGACACAAAATTAAATGCAAAACTTGTTAGTTTTTGTTAAAAATCTATCAATCAATCAAATCATTTATTTCTGGTATTTAAAATTGATTTATGCAAACAATATGATTATCTATATCGATCGAAATGTATGTACGTGCATTATACCGAACAACTGCTACCAATTGAATAATTCCTTTGTTGTTGTGTTCGTTTGTTAGGACGATGTTTGTGTAATGGCACATAATAGGTTCGATGTCTCAGTTTTGATTTTCATGCTTTCATTATACCTACAAGCCGCCAAAAAATAGTTTTCAACGAAGGCTGCCATAATGGCATACCTCTTTACCATGAAAAGTCAAGTTTTCATTGACATAACTGAAAGGAGTTTTTGTTATGTAAGGTTTTATGCAACTTATGCCCTTTACCTAATACAAGAGTAGTGGCGTCTCACGCCATGTCTTACTGTCTACACGCAATCTAATACTAAACGTGTAGTCACAGAGAATATATGCACTATATTTGGTTCGTAACCTTATAAGTGATAATGGTGGAACGTTTAATGTCTCACATATAGCTTCCGCTTGTTCTATTGCAGATGTATTGTTAGTTAGCAATATGACAAAACTAGAGAAACGCAGACCTTCGGTCCTGTAGTTACAATCCTCAACGAGGCTACCCATCATTATCAATTCCGCGACCCATGTGCTAAATCTCAATTGTACTCTGCGAAGTTGAAATTATTAAATCAATTTGTGGAGGAATTGAGGATGCAGCGTTGGCATAACTCCAGGTTTGCTTGGCGAGAAAACCCTATGCGACGGGCGGTAGAGCCAAAACTGTAGAGGTAACCATATATGTGCGAAATGTAGGTTAAATTGTCTATGGATTGGCTGAGATTTTTGCCCAAATAATGCAGCAGCCGTGCCAAGACCTTTTGTGGTGCTAAAGGTTTCGTTTTGTGACGACGTGGACGTATTTAATGTAAGTGACATCAATGCAATGTAGTGAAGGTTTTATTACTCAGGTAAGGGATTTTTAGGTAGAAAGAAGCTTAAATAGGGAATATCTGCTTTCTATGAACGGCGCACCTCGGAGCGCTCCCCATTTGTCCGGTGGAGCAGTGACGGCCCCAGGGCCAACTGCAAACAGTCACTCAAAAAAAAAAAAAAAAAAAAATATCTATGAACGGTGAAGATAGTCACGAGGTACAGTAGGATTATTTTGATCATCGGGATAAGACAAGGTTTGAGTTTATATCAGTTTAGAATCCGGAGTTTACATACCACCCTAAAAGTTGGCATCATGAGTATCATAACTTGTAATTTGATGTTCTTACCTTGAAAGGAAAGGACATCGCAATAATATTCAATGACGATATTAAGGCTTTTGCATTCGGACGTCTTTTAATACGTGGAAGTTACTTAGAACACGTTAATGTATTTTTGAATGCCAAAGGTTGACCTTCAGAGCTTTGCGCCGGCTCTTTAATTAAACCTTATTAATTAAAATTTACGAATATTTTATTGCCTTCATAACGATATATTTTAAGTAGTCGTTTGAAAAAGAAGCTAATCTGTATTGACTTCCGTTATGTCTTTTTGTGGGATTGTTCTTGTCTAAATAATATACCTATAAGTTACAGTTTTGTAATTTAACAGAGTTGAACGTAAATTACTCTTTTACAAAAAAGTCCCAGAGACAAAAGAGAGGGTATTATATTAAATTAAATAGGTACTTAAGTATTAAATATTTCCATCTCGTGTTGAATTCATGTTTTCTTCTACAATACCGCATGAATCGAGCTAGTTAGGCCCTAGCTTAGTCCACGGCTGACCTAGATTATTGTATGTACTATCAAGTTTCACTTTTTAGAAATCCCTAGCTAATACGTCAAAGGTCGCGCTTAGAAATTATAAGCAATAGCTTACATTAAAAAGGCTACCAGTCGCAGACATGTTGTACTCCTTGTTACACACACAGAGACAGATTAACGTATTACGGCCTAAACTGAGTAACAAGTAAGCATCAAATTCCTCGTTAATTGGATCATTTAACCAACAGGTCTTTTATCTATATATAGCGCTATAAATAAAGTTCGGCGAATTTCTATTTGGTAACACGTGTGACTTCCGTCGATGTTAAAGCACCCACTTAGACATTGAAAGTAGGACACGCGCTTCCTTCGGGCTTAGGCAATTATAGCATGGTCTCCTTCAAGACTGGTACTTGATAAAAAATAACGAATATACTTAATATGATGTAAGTTCATAGTATTCTTCGGTCATGTAGACCTATATTATTTGTAAAATTGCCAATGGAACAAAAGTGCAGTCGACCATATTTTTTACTGATTCTTTTTCTTATGTAGTCTAGTCACACACACTTGCTACAAAGTGACCGATGCTTTTTATAGATCTTGTTTAAAATAATACGAGATAAAATAGTACATTACGCACCGAGGCCAGTAAAATAAAAAATGTCTCAGATCACATGTAATTGTCGTCCGAGGCGAAGCCGAGGTTGACAAAAATGTGATCTGAGGCTTTTTTATTTTACTGGCCGAGGTGATTTTTCTGTTCGACGAAGCCAGAAAGCGGCAATTTCATTTAGCGCAGCGGCCACAAAGTTGACGCTTTCTGGCCGGAGGACGGAAAAGGTCTTTTTTATTGTGATACCCTGCCTCTTTACAATCTGTAATGAAATAACCATTAATAAACGATAGAGAAACTATTGCAAATAACTGAGATCAAGACGAAACCTAAACCGCTATTACCGCGTCATGTACCTGAGGTTTTCTTTATGTAGGTATACTCGTAGTGTTAAAGATACAACTGCAAAGATAGTTAGTTATATGGTCGGCAGGACAGGCATAAAGCGACGTGATCCAGCCCAGCATTCATCTGTGACCTAGATTCGACCTAGTAACAGCTCAAAGGCTTATTCACTGACTAAATTTAGGAATTTTACTCGGAGTTTTCCATCCTGTGTTTTCGTGGATGCATTTTTATATCTCCAAGGAGATCGGTCTACTTGTCTCTCTTTTACATTTTATAGAACCATGGGATTTTAGACCTTATAATATTATTATGTTCCTATTGTATATATATGGTAATTGGTCTCAGCGTTTTGAACATTATTAATAATAAGCACAATAGGAACTATAATAAATGAGGCGTAGGCGGAGAACAAATAGAATAAGTTTCACACATACATATTATATCATTAATAATTATAATTACGGCTTAATTAAGAAGTTCTCGTGTATATAAATTCTTTAAATTTTTCGAACCGTAAGATATTATCTTGGGATCAGGTTGGGAAAGTACACAAAATCTTACTCTTCGGGGTCATACAGAATGTTTCTTTTCAAATAACGCCTCATGTTCTATACCAAGTTAAACGAACACTTAGCAATCTTTAATTTATAAAGATTTATATCATTCAAAGATTCCCCAAAACGGTTTTAATAAAACTAAAAGCGGTCAATCCGGACCGTTTAACAAAAAGTAATTTCGCCTTGCGGGCACATTCTTTAGGTTGTCTTTTTGTTTCGTCGGTCCAAACGCACTGACATCGCTCCGGCTGTCACGCCTAAATTATTTGACTCGTTCTGATGATTCAGGGTTCTTTGGAGATCTTGTGACAGTTTGAAAGGGCTCTATAGCATGTTGCCGACACCTGAAATATCCTTCAAGCAGCAAGTATCATTAAATAATTTAGTTCTCCTCAAAGGAAAGTTAAAATTCTGTGCCAATGCTTATTCGGTATATTTTAAGCATACTTTAAAGATGTGTTAACTTATTTGTGTCTCAAATAACCGGTGTATCACATCTAGAACCAAACTAGAAGGAGTTTTTGTAAATCGAGCTTTTCAAAAGTGATGGCGTTAGAATACAGGAGATTAAAGTAGATGCATCACAAGTTAAACGATCGTAACATGACATAATGTAGATCGAATGAGCTCATTTTGTTTATGTTACAGATAGGCATGACTCGTGCTCTGTATTTTGATGCAACAGTCAATAAAAACACATAATATTCATAATATTTTATTTAGCAGATGGAAGTTAATAGGTAAATGGAAGTAGTACATGGGAGAACGTCTCAAAGGACGCCTCAAGGATCGAATTCTACTAAATAAATCAGGGTTATCACTAAAGAGTTACGCCCTTATTTTTCTTGCTCTTTCTTTAAAATTCACATTAATGTCTTGCATAATTTATACTCGAACTACGAAAATGTCATCATTTTCCTGCACGTATTTTGTACATGTTTTGGTAACTTGAACATGCACAAATTACGTGCAGACAACGACTTTTGGTTACAGTAAAGTGCAGAAACACACATAAGTAAGCTACTTACTAGTTCTAACGGTTGAATAATTATCAGACTTGGTGACTTAGCGAAATTCTCCGAATAAATCTGATCAGTGTGTAGGTACGTCGATAAAGAGTAATGTTTACAATAACATTCCAACAAATAATGTAGTCTCGATTATTTCTAAATAATTGCTTCTTGTTGTTTTTCTCCTGAAGTTAACTTCCTTGAAGCGTACTGATCAATCATGAACAACCATCAGAGCAAATTATGCATCAGTGACGTAATGGAAAAGACATTCTGCCCCGAGGGAAAGCCGACAAATTATATGCTGTCGAATTGAATCGATGTTATGTTTCCTGAAAAACTTCCCATCGATAATTATGTACTTCAGATTCCGTGAAAACGGTTTTTGATGTTGCTTGGAGGTAATATGAATATTGCAGAGCGAGGAAGTGCCGGAAATGGATTTATACAACACAGGTATAATTTGTTGACGAGCTTGGAAATGTAAATGCACGATTACTTGAAACAAAAGAGTATATAAGCGTTTATGACATTTTATAATTTGATAGACTTTCCTAATTGTAGTCGTGTTTATTCGCCAATCTTTTTATTTTACTTCTGACCACTGAAACAATATTAGAAAAATATAATTATGAGTATACCAGCAATGTCCATAATCTTTCAAAGCAGTTCTTTTCAGACCCTGAAATAAATTGCATGGTTGTTTCGTTCTATGTTATCTTTGCCACTTAATCTACTTGCTTAATGGCAATGATTTAGTCTAGGTTTCTAAGTTGGACTCCTCTGCACATTGTTAGTTCATAAAAAGATTTGGCCAATATAAAATGAACAAAATAGTTTACCAGACCAGGTGTCAAAACAATCACTTCTTGAGCATCCATTGAAGATAGGTGTTTCGTTTAGCGTGGAAGTTTTCGTACTACGACAATAATTATGTATTGGAATTTACTTATTCACCTTTCAAGTCATATTAAAACACTAATAACGCACCATCACGCGCTCGACGATACATCGACAGCATATGCCTTTGGAATTGAGGACAAGGTTCCTTTGTCTTGCTTTCCAGTTGCGAGCACAGTGCTCAAATTGATTGATCATTCATAACTTTGTATTGAATACGAATTTATTCTCGTATCAGGGGTTTAAGTAAAATGGAAATGGTTGGCTCTCTGATACGCTTTCTCTATACCGATTAGCAATTCGAGAAATAATATGAACGTGGTTCTTACTGAGGAGGAATCAAGCAATTTTTTTTAGACGGTATAAATGATTTTGATTTAATTATTGGAGCAATTTTGAATTCCGAGAGGACAAGACATTATTTCTGAAAACTGGGTAACATTACTAAAGTTGCCAGACTAAACTAGTTATCTCAAGTTTGGAACAAAACAAATAAGGGTTTATGATGTCCTGTTTCATCAAGAGAGCATTTATAACCGTTCCAGCAAACTAATTGGGTGTTTTTATCTTTTTATTTCTTGTAAAGTGGCCAACGCCAAATATGACGAGGTACACTCAATGTTATTCATCATTGTTAGATGGTCTTTCGTTCCCTGTAATAAAAAGGAGTTAAGTTGTACGAGCGCTCGATCTATGTGTTTGAGTATACACATGTGTCTGAATTATGTTATCTCGCAAAAAGCATAGAACACGGCAAAGTGTAACCAATCGCTATGTCGATGACTTACGAATGCCCGCCATATCGATTTGTAACCGTTATTTTTATGACACATGTCGAGGTGGAGATAATTTAGAATGACTAACGTTTAAAGGGAGAAGCATTGTGTTAACATAAATTAATACAATTTCTTGCAATTGTATCAGACAGTAGCTAAAGTATGTATTTAATTGGTTACGTGGCCGAGGCCCCATTTGTACAGATCAAATGAATTCAAAGCCGATTACTTAACGGTACTCAGTGATAAATTACCATTGTGAAGAATCGATTCCTTTCATTTCACATCGCGTGATTTCCCAATAGCATTTATAGCGCAAATTCCGATGAAAATAAGTAGAAACACATTAGCAGATCCAAATACAACAAACGAACGTTCAAAAAAGCCGTGAGCCATTTGACGAGAAGTCTCGTTCAGTAATGACCGATGAATCAGCATTAAAACTATTAAAACCGAACACTAACAATTTATGAAAGCCATTAAAAACTACAAGTACAGAGCATGGAGGATGCTTTCTTCGTCGGCCGCATAATAGGCAGAGCACCTCGCTGTGAGTCGGTAAAAAAAACATGATGACCCGTCTTGTCTGTGGTATGCAACGCGACAAATTCGAGATGATCGCGGCCAAACGAGGATTTTCTGATCGCGATCTCACAGTTTCACGTGTCCGGGTAATAGCGCAGTTAAATAAACGTAGGTAGAATATGTACCGGAGGCCGTTTCACAAGGCGCGGTCGTGGACGAATGCAATTATTTTATGCTCGATGTGCTGTATCCGCCATGATAGCCGACGCGGAGCGTTCGATATTCGAATCGAAGAACACATTTCATAAACAATTCGGTTTTGGAGCTAATTGTTTTTTTTTTTAATGGCTTAGGTAGGTAGGTATGTTTGTGCGTGGACATTGTTATCGTGTGATGTAACGTTTATCTGTATGCAAGGTCTTTAACATGAATTCATTAAGCTCGAAAGAGAGATAACTTATATAATGTAGCGACTTATACATATAAGTATATACAAAGAACTATGTGTGCATTAGTTCTTGGCGTCGCCATAAAAAAAGGTCTTTTAAGGTCAAATATCTCGCGGCGAGTGGTTTATTACCTGTCTACGTTTAATAAATACACAGCGTTTTCCTTTGTCTACTACACGACTATTAGACGTATGCAAAATGCATAGCATTATAACGTAATAAAAGCAGGTGATATGAATTGAAATGTCATTACCTTAAGTAGTCAGATACTAAGCATACAGGTGTGGAAACGTCATTACCAAAACCAGTCACCTACAGTCACAATTACACGTACACTTTCTATAGTTCAGCATTTAAAAACACTAGCATTAAACACGATTAGATTAAAAACTTGTTCCATTACAAATAGTTTTCATTACGTTATGAATTAATTAGCTTTCTAGTACAAGAACATAAACATGTAGGTATACAGTCTGTTTATTATGTCAGTACAAACGAGATAAATGAAATAATAACACTATTGAATAGATAACGCTATTATTCAATGAATTTTATGAATGGACGACGATTCTCTAATTAGCACACTGGCCTTATTAAAAAGAAAACAGTTCCAAGTTTATATTAGCGATTGTTTATTATGATTAAAACGCGGACGTACCTTTGCACATATATCACTAACTTTCGCAGAGCGCGTCAAATTAAGAACGGCCGCCACTAAAATTATTGATTCGTTACAAAACAACAAAAGATATAAAACCGTCCCCGCGCCGGTCAGAATCGATCAGAATGATAATTGTCGCGCACAAAGACAGTACTCACCTAGACACTACTCGATCCACAGACTCACAAACATCACAACAATCCACACAGCACTTGGGTCGCACAATTGTTATCTTGTTTTAGCGTTTTATATTTGTTTTTTGTTGTTATTTAGCGTTATTTGTCGCGAATTGCGGCCGTTTCGGTCGGAGACGCGCGCGGACCGGCGGCCGCAAGCAAGATGGCCTCCGCGTGTGCCGCGCCCCCCGCGCCCGGCCCGTACGTGCAATGAAAGATAGGTAGCCGACGCACAGGGGGGCGACCATCGGGATAAGCGCGCGGATAAATCTTGCGGCCCGGGCAAACTTACGATAATTAAGTTCTTTTGTTGCAACAATAGAATTCTTATCTGTTTTCAAATAAATTTCTGACATATTTTCTTATTACGGCAGCATTTTGGAACATCGAATACTGAACTACTGAACCGATTATCATATATTAAAATGATTGCCGTTGAATCAACAATAAATTAAATTAGGTACTTAATTTATTTACACTCAAAGAGAAACCATGGCGATAACCGATAGGTGCTCCGGAAGGTCTTAAGAGTTCCTTATGATTCCTACCTGCAGGTATTTTAAAGTATGTATACCTACCTATAGAATTATATGGTAAGAGTCAGGTCATAAAATAAATATAGAATAATTAAATTAAATAGGTTAAGTACAATAAAAACAGGTAAGTACCTAATAATATTTAAGTTACAAGTCTGTGATAGATACCTACTATTCGTAGGTCGGTATACTAATAAATAATACTGAAGTGGAACGTATCATATATTCATTATACCTACCTATGATATGTAGTGATAAAAGTGATAGGTATCTTCAATGAATCAGAAATATCCGCAGATCGAATGCCCTCTGCACCTCCCATCTCGAGACGAATCTCGCGACACTGAGCCTCGTGCGTCCCTTCGCACCGCTTTGCCTGCGGATCGCCCCTCCTGTTCTGAGCCTAACCTCTTATACTATACTGCTCTCTTTACAACAGAAAAAAACACCAATTTTCCAAATTCCCAATCGGTCTCTCTCGCTCGCTAGCTAAGATGGCCGCCGGTTCCATTTTGATCGCGGATTACTCGTCGCGTTCGACGCTCAAAGCCTAAGCGGACGACCGCCGCTGTGTTACTACAGTTAACATAAACGTATTGCACACGGTTTTAGGCTATTTTTTTGTGATGAATGCGACGGTGACATTGTGGGGAGCGTAACTAGAGTTGTTTAATCGTAATGGCGGCCGGCGGGAGTTTAAATTTGAAACGTTTATTGATTGACTGGCCGAAGAAACGAATGTCCGGGCTAGTGTTATGGGCTTCAGGTTGTCTCTTTCTGCGTATCTACCTGGCATTACCGGCCTAGCTGCGAGGAAGACGACGTTTACTTCACGTCTGCAACAAAACCAATATAAATTGTCGTATTGATGCATTGATAAAACAGCGGAAATTTCAAAAATGGGGCTCTTTGTCGAGACGTGTTTACATTTGGAACGGTGTTCAGATTTAAGGGGAATAAGCGAGTTGGGATATTAAACTGAGGGTTCCGTAAAATTTACATAATAGTATTTTAGGTAGATATACATATTTATAATGATTTGGATAATCTACGGCTGATGAACTAGTCACCTAAGTTATTTAAGTATTAATTATTTATGAAGTCAGATCTCGTTTACATTTACTGCAGTCCTCTTTAGAAAATTACTAACATAACACATAAGTTACAGACAATACATACCTACAGTAAGTGAGTATGTGTGTACATATATTGTGGAACAACAGCTATATTTACCCAACAAAGCAAACATAACTACAAACGTATCTACTCCTATTGATTAACAAAACCATCACTGCTCACAACTCTGCAGTACTCAAACTGTCACTTATCGAACGACCAGTTAAAGAAGACCTCCCAACATCTACTCAAATCCCCCATCTCGCCTCCATTCTACTAAATGAAGGGAGGTTAGTGAGGTCCACTTATGGTGGTAAGACCGTAGAACGTTGACCTACCCGTGTGTGTTTTCCATCAACACATGGTCAGTGTATTATAAATAGTTTACTCAACACAGTAAGACACGGTGATACACAGTGTTTCAGTAGAGTTACGTGGATAGTTTAGTGTAATTTGGACGCGATAGAAAGGGACGGGCGGTTTTGACTAGTTTCGTTAAAACCTTGGTGATTATTGAATTAAGCTAAGTAAGGTTATTATGAAATTAATTAATCCTGTTAATATAATTTGGAATTTAATTTGAGTACCTACCTAAGTACTTTAAACTGAAACACGTTTTGTCCTACAAACATAGCTTATAGGTATATTTGCAGATTAACGTCTTATTTTAATAATTTGGCAATGCTTAAATTTTGTGTAGGGCTGGGATCGAACCCGCGTCCTACCGAAGACACGTGTCGTGATTTCTATTTACTTTTTTGTGCATTTTTTTGTGAATTTGCACGTAACAGGACCCGAGACAGTTGCAGCTGGCGTTTGCCTATGCAAGTAGAGTGCATACGATTTGTGCATAAAATTTAAGGATAATTATAAAAAATTTTTTTTTAGTAAGTAGGTATATAATTAGATCGGAACTATGCATGTCTATAGATATAGTTAAAATAATGAACTATGGCATTCAAAAAGGTAAAATATATACAGTAGGTATAAATTAATAAAATAGTAAGTTAAGAAGTTTGCAATAGGTTCTGCAAATCGTTAACACAGAGTGTTACACATAAAATATTTAGGATCGTACAGGAAAAAAGCATGGTAAGTACATAATTAATTTGATAAGGAAAAGTAGGTATGTTATTTACAGAACCTAATAAAAAAACAAGCGGGATGCCGTGTCGATTAAGGATATGACCCAAATATAGATCCATGAGCCATGTGTGACATATTAATTTGACAGGTGTCATTGTCAAAATACTAATCAAGTGTTGCCCATTGCAACAAGGTTGAAATAGACAATAGACAATTTAGTGCATAGACAATTATAGACCGCTTAGTGTATTAACGAATGACGTACAATGTAAATGCGATTTTAGTTAAATGGTTTTTACTGTTTGCTCAACGCTTTAATGTCAAAATAGCTTAAGCGATCTTGATATTTTTTTTAAATAGATAGATGCATAGGACCTTGGTTAAGCACATAGTATGGTATGGTTCCCGATGGAGAAATCAAAGTATTGATATCTTTGCGAGTGAAACCACGAGGTATGACTAGTTCACTATAAAACTCTTCTTCATTGAGGTAGACAGAGACTATTTACTTACAATTGCTGAGATACATGATACATTACTCAAAATAATATTTTTTTTACGATTTTTTTTATTGATCAACGTGTCCTCAAAAACTAAAATAACCTTGGAGCCTCGGTGTTGAAGCATTAATTATTTGTTGTCTAGACATTTGAAATTTGAAGATAATTTCAACAGCTGAGCCTTAAAAAGGTAAAACGTTATAATAAATTGTTTAGAAAAAGAAAAAACGGAGGGTACAATATTGCTACCTTGAATAGTACTTACTCTATAGATCAAGATTATAATGTATAATAACTAGCTGTCCGCCTCGGCTTCGCACGGATCATCTTTTTTTTATAGCCTACTAGCTTCTGCCCGCGACTTCGTCTGCGTGGAACGGTTCCTTTTTTGCAGTCGGTTAAAAAGTAGCATATGTCCTTTCTAAGGCTCCAGACTTTCTTTGTACCAAATTTCATTTAAATCGTTCCAGTAGTTTTAGCGTGAAAGCGTAACAGACAGACAGATAGAGTTACTTTCGCATTTATAATATTAGTAGGAATGTCACTCGGGAATAGTGTAACTTCCCAATAGTGAACGAATTTTTGAAATCGGTCCAGCCGCGACCGTTCTGAAGCCTATTCAATCCAAACGAACAAACCTTTCCTCTTTATAATATTAGTATAGATAACTAACCACGTGACTTTCGTTTCGTTTTCATAAACTATATACGTCTACCAAGTTAATGATGATTAAATGACTATAACAGAGACAAATTGCATTAGGACTTGGGCAGATTTAAAAGCGTATTTAAAATATGTCCCGCAAAACTACTAAGCTTTGTCACCCCACTTTACATGTCTGCCACAAAACTGTGCGACAATTATGATAATGGTTCTGTACAGCATTATAATGCTTAGGCTGTAATCGTTTTTAGAGATCCATAATTCAGGTATAAACCAAGCTTAAACATAGAGGTAGTATTTAAAAAAAATGTTTTGCATACCGTGGCTGAATGGTCAGTGACCCGGGCTACCTGCGAAAGTAGAAATTAAATATGCACAGAACATTATACTTATGTGTCAATGCGATCATCGAAATATTTCTCCTTTTTTTTAAAAATAAGTAGTTACTACGGCATAAAAGTTAAAGGCGATGTTTAATAATATTTAAAGTTTTTATAATTCCAGGTAAGTATATTAAGTTTCTGATGCTTTAACTTTAGCATTAGACTATCGTCAGCTCAATCGTGCTACGAATATGTGAACTGAAATGCGTTCAAATCTTTAACAAATAAAATAAAATGCTGCTAAATCCGTTATAGTGTTTTATTACAATTCCAGGTATTAGATAAGAGTACCTTCCCTAATAAATCCCTACTAATATTATAAATGTGAAAGTAACTCTGTCTGTCTGTCTGTCTGTTACGCTTTCACGCTAAAACTACTAGACCGATTTAAATGAAATTTGGTACAAAGATAGTCTGGAGCCTGAGAAAGGACATAGGCTACTTTTCAACCGACGAAAAAAACGGAGGAGGTTCTCAATTCGACGCGTATATTTTTTTATTTTTTTTTTTTATTTTTTTTTTTTTATGTATGACCACGCATAACTTTTTACAGGGTGGTTCGATTTTGATGATTCTTTTTTTATTGGAAAGGGTATACTTCGAAATTGGTCCCATTTAAATTTGGAAAAAAAATTCCGACCCTAAGGGTAGAAAAATAGGGGATGATTAAATTTTCACGCACCGATTGTATCGTTTGACCATGGGTAACTTTTTACAGAGTAGTCCGATTTTGATAATTCTTTTTTTATTGGATAGGTCATACCTAAAAGTTAATCCCATAAAAATTTGGAAAAAAGAAACCTACCCTAAGGGTGGGAAAGGGGGGGTTAATAGCAAAAACAAGGTAGGTAGCTATTTTAAAAATAATTAAAAATTAAGCATGTAATAATTTGTATAAATTATGGCCACAAAAAAGTATAAAATAATAACTTTTTAATAAAAAAATTTAACCGCTGAAAAAAACTAAAATTAGATAACAAAAACAATAGCGCACTGAACAGAAAAACTAATTATTTTGTCTTTTATAACGACTATTATTTTGATTGTAATGTCTGATATTTTAGGAGTCGGTGCCAGCCTCAAACAAACTTGAGCACCTTAGTGAAGAGATGAGAGTGAAGAGTTGCTGCACCAGCTGGCACCAACTTCAAAAATATCAGACATTACAACCAAAATAATAGTCGTTATAAAAGACAAAATTATTATTTTTCTCTTTTCAGTGCGCTATTGTTTTTTGTTGCCTTTTAGTTTTTTTTCGGCGGTTAAATTTTTTTAACCGACTGCAAAAAAGGAGGAGTTCCATGCGGACGAAGTCGCGGGCAGAAGCTAGTAATTTATAATTCGTCGCGCATACTGTCTCCAGCCGGCCCACACCCTCGCTCTAACAAAACCAAATAGAGAAACAATGTCTCAAGATCCATAAATGCAACGTGTAAAAATTGCTAGCGCTACGTCCTTCCATTTGGATGCAACATTTCTCCTTGAGACAAACGATTCGTCCGTGAATGGTCAGCTTTAAACAAAGGTTAAAGGTGGACAAAGATGGAGATGGAAAATGGCGTTTTTAACTTGCTGGTAAACTTTATAGATTTAAATAGTTACTAAATTAATTATACACATGGTTGTAAAGCACATGTCATTCTTATTTGACGAGTGTAAATTTATTTAATCTGTTTAGTAAGTGGTAAGTAGCTTGAGAGTTAATGGGACTGTTGCTTACTGTTGAATCGTGTAGTTATGTTTGTTAGTGATTCCTAAAGCCGCCCGTAGGTGGCGGAGGTGAAATGTATCGCGGTCCATAAATATTGATTTTATGCCCGGGGTGGCCGCGTAGGGTTGCCAACTAATAGTTTAAATTATATACTGCTGATTTATTAGTCTTTGTTGTATTCGTTTGTGACCAGTAAATATTTTGCTGTACAAATATGTAATGTGTGCATGTTATTGTTCAAAAAATTTCTTTATTTGTGAAATATGTGTTTACAATATAATTATAGTGAAGTAAGGTTTTTGATTTTTTTTTTTAAATAAGTACAGGAGCTTTTCGGGGACTAGGAAACGATCTTGTCAAGGAAAATTCATTAGGTATATTTTAATTTTAGTCTATAAATGTATTATAATAATTTCTGATGCCTTCGCGGTTATTACACATTGGTATGAAACAACTATTAACGGATTTAACTCGCGTATTTTTATTTTATTTTATTGTATAAATGCATTGTTTTACGTTCATATAAATTTTATATTAGCTTAAGTTAATTGCAGACTCTAAAACTATACGAAACAATGTAGTGACTAATAATAAACACAAAATTAATAAACAATAAAATTAAACAGCAGCGTTGACAACCCTAAAGCGTTAAGCCCGCAGGGATGTCACACGTCCAACAGCAATGAGATGTGAGAAAGAAACGACAACACTAAACCACCAGTTAGAGCGAGACAACTACACTTATCTCCGTTTATGCCAACAGGTTAGTCTTATTTCGTCGTTGCTTTCATTTTGTTAAAGATGGCTTTTAATTGTGATTCTTTATTTGAATTGCATTTTTAACTTTATCCATTTAAAAATAAAATGGGAAATAAATATAATCCTACTTGCCAGTGTCTCTTTAATTATTACTTAGATTGACCTAAGGGTGTTTTAATAGGTATACCTAATTTATGTAATAGTTACTAGACATTACACTACACTTTAGTGTTAGACTATCGTCAGCTCAGTCGGCTACGAATATGGAAACTAGTTTTCTAAACGTTAGCAAGTAAAACAAATCCGTTAAGTAGGTAGGTATAATTGTTTCATTCCAATAGGTAGGTATCTAAATAAATAGGTACTTACCTAATTGTTTTTTATTTATTTAAAAAAAATCCTACCATGTTACCTTAGTAACTGGTTGGTAGGTAGGTAGGTTAACCTACCTACTAAAGTCGGGTACTTTTTACCTATATAATTCACTAATGGTCAGGAGATAACGATAACTACACATTTTAAATCTAAGGTAAGTAGGTAGGTGTCTATCTACCTACTTAGGATATCTTGGCACTTGGATTAACTGTAAAAACCAGTACATATGTCTACCTATACCTATATTGGTAGGTTAGTTTTGACATATCTAAGTAGATAGGTACTATAGGTAGGTAGTTAGGTAGGTACCTATTAGGTCATGCGATATTAAGGTCGCAAATGTTAGTACTTACCTAGGTAATTAAGTAGGTACCTACCTACCTACCATACGAATGTATAGCGTACCTAACGTAATTAAGTATCTATCTACTTACCTAGTAACATATTATTAATTACTTGCTAAAAACGTAGACTTTGGTAGGTATAGGTACCTACCCACCTACCTATTTCGTTTACGCTGTCTACAATAGGTAGGTACTTAGTACTTACCTACTTTCATTGTTCATTGATATCATAAAATAAAGACTGTTATAAAATATTGATGAAGCAGGTAAAACCGATCTACTTATAGGTTTTTACGAAATAAGTCTGGACTTAGCAGGTTGCTTGATTATTATTACTTGGATCTACCCAAGTAATTATGTAGATACAGAAACTAATGGAAAATAATAACAGTAAACAATAGGTGAGCACATAAGTTACTCAATTACAAAATAAACAAGTAGCTAGGTATACTTCTGTCTACTTGGATACTTATTTATATTTCTAGGTTAGGTACGTAAATTAAACAAGTTTTAAACACAAAAATTCACTCCAACATATTGTAATTACATCAAATAAGTACATCTATCTAACGATAATTAATTAGTACGATCGTGAAACAGGTAAGTACCTAATAATGTAAAAAATCAAATGATGGCACTTACCTTTCACGTTCTTTTCCCTGAGAAATACACAAGAAATATCACAATAGGGCACAATTAGGTAATATAGTGCGTATTATTATAATCCTCTGATTAAACAGTCACTCATAGTCAACGTTTTAAATGGAGTTAACTTCACGAAACGAATTGTTTGTTTTCTTTCACCTCACAGACACCGCTCTAGTGAGTGAATGGCAATTGGCGAAATAAGTTTGTTTATCAAAGGTAGTGCCATCTTGTGGTCGTATCATTCAACATTTCGCTAACAAGTTGCTTCATAGAATGAGATAAGACACGAAATGAGAACTGACAGCGCTATAGTTAATCTACTGACCCAAAGATGTCGCTAGATGTCAATGATAAATTTTACATTCACTTTGTACTGGAATTAATTTATGTTTTAAATCCATCACAAAATGGAAACCGTAGTTGTTTTGCAAACAACATTATAGGCATTTACATTGGTAAAAAACACCCGTTTTTCAAGTCAATGCCAGAACTGCACTAGGTACCTATCTAATATCAACTAATATGGGTTGGTAGTTTTTATTAACGGATTCAGATCAAAAATTATTGCTGATAATGAACGATCTGGTTAGGTTAGTAAGTAACGAAATACCTGATCCACTTATTAATATCTTTTATAGAAACAAAACTTGCTTTAAAGCATTGTATAGTTCTTGAAGTAGTTTTTAACGCCATCTACCATCAAATAGCGGAACCACTGTGACGTCACACGACCGGTTGCAGGTGGTACCGTTGGGTTGAACGACCGCCGTCGATTTGTTTACGGTGTGATTCATGGTTTTGTAATATTTTCGATGTTGCGTGTGGTGATGATTCTTAATAATTTGGAATTTGGTTAGGATCACTATTTCGGGACATTTTGAAATATTCCGTACGCATTCTATATCATTATATGTTGCTGGATTGTTTTTATTAAACAAACGGGCTATGAGGAGATGGGGATCATAATGGAACCGACACACATTGTTGTATTCATGAACACGAGCGAAATGGAAGTTACTAAAACTATTTGAAATGAAATGGGAACTATTCTTGTCTATGAATAGCACACGTTATTTTTGTAAAGCTCTTTTTAATATGATCAAACATTTCAAGTATTTGCTTATCTGCTATCTGCTTTTATAACGTAGGGGAGCACTAAGAAAGGATTTACGAAAGTTCAACCTATAAAGGGGTGAAACGTGTGTTTATCGTGCGCAGACGAAGTCGCGGGCTGAAGCTAGTTCGTTTTAAATGTCAATATCAAGTACCTACATAAGTTAGTTAATGCGAGGTTCGGATTGGCAACACCAGTTGGCGGCATCGTCGTTCTGTGCGGCCTATATATACCCATCGTACCTACCTACGTATAGTACCCATCGTACCTACCTACGTATAGTACCCATCGTACCTACCTACGTATAGTACCCATCGTACCTACCTACGTATAGTACCCATCGTACCTACCTACGTATAGTACCCATCGTACCTACCTACGTATAGTACCCATCGTACCTACCAACGTGTATAAAAATATCGAATAAGTAAATCCAATCGTAAGTTAGGAATATTAATTTACTTAGGACTTCTTACTAGTTAATAATAGTCCCAAACTAGGCACTTACCTAAAGCGTAGGTAGGTAACCTTACAGTACAGTTGGATCAAAATATCAACATCATCGCAACCGTACTCTCTAGCTACTTGACTGCTGTAAAGGTATAACATTTTAATTTCTCATACTTTTGTTAGGGGGATATCGGGGGCATATCGCCTTGGAACAGTAGTATACCTATTTTTCTAATTTTCTAAATAGACACTGAATTTTTCTTTTCCCATATAAACGTTGTCTAACTAAAGTTACCCAATTTGAATTTCGAACGGGCAGGATGACGTCTGCCGGGACCGCTAGTACTTTATATTTTTAACTGAAACGTATTGACAGAAACTAATTGTAACCATTTTAAAAAGAAAAACATCTAATTTAAATCAGAATTATGAGATAACGAATAATTTCTGATGCCTTTGCGGTTATTACACACTAGCGACCCGCCCCGGCTTCACACGGGGGCTATAAACCTTCCTTAAGAATCACTCTATCTATTAAAAAAAACCGCATCAAAATCCGTTGCGTAGTTTTAAAGATCTAAGCATACATACGGACATACAGCGAAAGCGACTTTGTTTTATACTATGTATTGATTGATTGATTAAAATAAAACAAGTAGGTATTAACTGGCTGAAGTTTCAAAAACAGCGGTAGAATATCGTCAGCTCAGTCGTGCTACGAATATGGAAACTGTGATATTTGCGAAACTTCTGCCAATAAAATAAAATACGCGAGTTAAATCCATTAATTGTTGTTGTAATAAAAATAATTAACAAATTATATAATTTGTTTGAAAATGACTTCTCAGAATGTTCCAAATTAATTTGGAAACAGCAGACTATCGTGCAGCCTGTCATCCTGTGCACAGGAATGTAGGTCAGCTCACTGACTACCCTGTATAAAAATATGGGCGTGAGTATGACACACTGCATAAAATAAATAATTCCTTAAAGATATAGGGTAGGTATAGGTTGGCTATAATTTTTGGAGTTATTGTGTAAAGTACTAATCATGCGCAGACGAAGTCGCAGGCAAAAGGAACTTAGTTAGGTAGGTAATCATTATAATAACAAAATGTTAAGAATGGAACCTTTGAATCGGAGTCATAGGCAGTTTAACTATTTTATTTTTGGAATGAAACAACTATTAACGGATTTAACTCGCGTATTTTATTTTATTTTATTAGCTGACGTTTTGGATTCTTTACAGTTTCCATAATCGTAGCACGACTGAGCTGACAATAGTCTAACGCTAAATTGTCAGCTCAGTCGTGCTACGATTATGGAAACTGTAAAGAATCCGAAACGTCAGCTAATAAAATAAAATAAAAATACGCGAGTTAAATCCGTTAATAGTTGTTTCATTCCAATGTGTAATAACCGCGAAGGCATCAGAAATTATTATTTTATTTTTGCCTATATTTACATAACTAATAAAATATTAAACTAAGCATCATCTCAAAAGCGGCAGCATCCGAAGATCCACCGGCATAACCGGCCGCAACCGTTACCACTTTGCACGAAAAAAATACAGTTAGCTCAGCCACGGCCGCTGAGCGCATCGAAAAAAGCACAACCGTTCTCCTCACCACATCACTAGGACGTACGCTTGGTTTCTGAACGATCCCCAAAGCGCGGGAAAACTGACATTGACGTTTGACAGATCGACCGCCGCCATTGTCGCGAACCAGTGTTGTGCCAGTGATACAGATACAGAATGTATGTGAACGTGTCCGAATTTGGATAATATTTGTGGGTCTCCAAAGTTTTTCTGTTGGATTTTTATTTTGTGTCGAGGATAATCTTACAAAATGCCGAGTACTATTCGAGGTGAGTTTTTTCACGCAATAATGAGTAATTGTAATTTTAATTTTATATTAGTTCAGTTAACTGTAGGTGAAGAAGAAATTTAAAAGAAAAAGATCGAATCAATTGATAAGTGTTATAATATAGGTACTTACATATATTTTTCCTACGTGAGTTATAAACTATAATGGCAATTAAGAATACCATACTTAGAAACACACTACAAAAGCAAATTAACCGCCGAAAAAAAACTAAAAGGCAACAAAAAACAATAGCGCACTAAAAAGAGAAAAATAATAATTTTGTCTTTTATAACGACTACTATTTTGGTTGTTACGTTGATATTTTTGAAGTCGGTGCCAGCTAATGCAGCAACTCTTCACTCTCAACTCTTCACTAAGGTGCTCAAGTTTGTTTGAGGCTGGCACCGACTCCAAAAATATCAACGTAACAACCAAAATACTAGTCGTTATAAAAGACAAAATTATTATTTTTCTCTTTTTAGTGCGCTATTGTTTTTTGTTGCCTTTTAGTTTTTTTTCGGCGGTTAAATTTTTTTATTAAAAAGTTATTATTTTATAATTTTCTGTGGCCATAATTTGTACAAATTATTACATGCTTAATTTTGAATTAGGTACTTTTGAAATAGCTACCTACCATGTTTTTGCTATTAACTTTTAGTGAACAGTAAATTACCGCTATTTTCCCACCCTTAAGGTAGGTTTCTTTTTCCAATTTTTTATGGAATCAACTTTGAGGTATGCCCTATCCAATAAAAAAAGAATTATCAAAATCGGACTACTCTGTAATAAGTTACGCGTGGTCATACGATACAATCGGTGCGTGAAAAATTAACTCTCTCTCAATCATCCCCTCTTTTCCTACTTAGGGTAGGGTTGGAATTTTTTTTCCAAATTAAAATGGGACCAATTTCGAAGTATACCCTTTCCAATAAAAAAAGAATTATCAAAATCCAACCACTGTGTAAAAAGTTATGCGTGATCATACATAAAAAAAAAAAATAAAAAAAATAAAAAAATATACGCGTCGACTTGAGAACCTCCTCCGTTTTTTTCGTCGGTTGAAAAAGGCATACCTACTAAACCATATTAAATATGTGTATGTATTTTGAGACATCTCCTTCGGTTGTCACTTATTTTCTATGCACGAAACTTTTATTTCGTTAAGAAAAAAATGAGTGATAAAAAATACTATCACCCTGGTATTATATTACTTATGTAGGTATGTTACAATTTGCAAATCCAATGTTTGTAAATGTGCTGATTGTATGCGGAATAGAATATTTTTGCGACTAACAAATTTTGTGATTTAAATTTCATATTCTCGAGTGTTTACAGTTTTTTACTTTTTCTTGTTAGATATTTTGTTTGAATAAAATTTTCTTATGTAATAAAATTACTTAACTTCTCCGATATAATATAATCGATAAAAACTCTTTTTACCAATTACTTTTATAAATTATTATCGAAAGTTGCAGTTATCATATCCGAAATTAATGTTTAAAAGTACTTTGAAATGTTAAAATGATACGATAATTGTAATGGTTTCGGAATTACTGATACTTTCACGATCATTAACTATACGAATAAATAAGTAACTTACTTCGGATAATAATTGGACCTTTCTTCGAGTACTGGTACGTACCTACTTACTCGCGGATTTTTTTTAAGGATTTAAGTAATAGATTTTTAGTAAACTAAATACTTAATTGTAGCTAAGTATTATTAGATGATGAGTTGATTATTTATTATTATTATTGCACTCGCATTATTTTTCTGTTGTTCTGTAGTATGTCATTACATACAATAATAATGCGTAATGCAAATTACTGACAGTATTTTCAAAAAAAAAAAAACAATAATTTATACCTCATTTGATACTTTTACGGTTATTACTTATTTATTTGCTGACGTTCGAAAGTTTTATAGGTCCCATATTTGTAACCGACAGAGCTGGCGATAATCTTACTCTACCCAAAAATCACAGCCTTAACATGACTCATATATACATACATACATACATTATAGTGTACGAAAACGTGGGTCAAGTAGTCGGCAATATTCAGAGGTTATTGACCTTAACTGACTTTTTGCTCGCTAGTAAAGACTGCGTAAGTAGACACTTACTATTCAAGAATACTCGTAAAAAACAACAATATAACCTAATAGATGTTATAATGTTGTTGATTAGAAACTAGCGAAGGGCAAATTATAGGCAAAATTCGCTAATGAGGCTTGTATAAATCTAAACTTCTCTACTAATATTATAAAGAAAGGTTTGTTTGTTTGGATTGAATAGGCTCAAAAACTACTGGTCGATTTGAAAAATTCTTTCACTGTTAGGAAGCTACACTATTCGTGAATGACATACTTAGGCTATATTAAATTTTGAAAAAAATTAGGGATCCGTGCGTAACCGGGGCGGACCGCTAGTAGGTATATAATAAAAAATCATAAACTCGTACGAAAACACTAGGGACCTGGAATTTAATTAAGATCTGCAATATTATGTTGATGGTTTAGGCGTAATTAGGATTTCGTTCTAATGGAGGTCTGACCTGCGATAAAAACGTGTAAAGTTTTTTGAAAAATTTAGTCTAGATTCTAATAGATAGCCTAACATATTGGGGTGGGGACTTGCATTATAGGCCCAGGCCAATCTACTCCCCCCTAATTACCTACGCCTATGGTTGACAGATGATGAGAGCAATCAAGTATTTATCCAAAAGTTTAAGTTGTTTTTGAAGTATTTCAGATTAAAATCATCGCTGTCAGGTAAAAGACAATACATATTTATGTCGTATTGTATACTTAACTTACAATCTTTTACTAAGTTAACAGCGATCTTTCTATTGATACTTTATGCCTATATCGTAGGACGTTGCAGATTTTACTCATTTGTCGTACTTATTTAGCGTCTAATTAGCATTAGAAAAGTTCCATTCTACAGAATTGACATAAGAAAAGTCACGTCAGTTTTCGTCCGCTTATGTCAATCTAATTCTTTTTTTACTCTTCTCGTCGCTGTCTAAGGTCTAGTTTACCAGACAGCCACAAGTTATATTAAACATGTCTGTCATCAAATAGATGATAGTGCAAATATACAGTTGCGGCAGAAAAGCGACAGTCCCCGTTTACCGTTGATCGTCTGTTTATCAAGACCTAGGTCTCTAGCTGTCATCATTTGGATAAATAGTGTTTTAACTTTGTTATCAGTATTTGAGAATTTAAATAGCATGCAATAAGCTTAAATTTAGAAACTTAAACTTTGTTATCAGTAGGTATTTGGAGAATTCGAATAGCATATAGTAAGCTTATACATATTTGTAAAACCTTAATTTGCTAGAAGGAAGTGAATTGCATATTAATTCTTGCAGCCCTTAAATAATTATTATAAATAATAATAATATCATAACGTAACAGTATCTACACCTTTCGCAATAATATGTGCTGAGTTTCTAATTTAATTTTGAAACAAAAATCGTCCGCGTAAGAGCTTTACTAACACATACGAGTATATTATATCTTGTTAATAAATAAAAAGCCTCTTTATTTACCTTTTCACATTAAGTAGTAAAAAAGATAAAAAAAAATTGTGTTAATAAGGCCCTGTAGGTATATCTTTTAGTTGTGTTACTAAGACTTACATCAAGTCAAGTGAGTACTACCACAACCAAAAAACATACACAGAGTCGTTCCACAAATCTGTATGTTGGCAGTACTGTATTGCGCGGCATCTGCGCCGGCGCAGTGCAACGGCATAAAAGCGACAGTCGCGGCCCTTGTACCGTTGGATCCCTTTCTTCATGACGTCGCGTACGGTACTGAGTGAGGCTGAGATGCGCAAGCGCAGGTCGATACTATTGCACTTAGATTTTGTTTTTTTTTTTAAATAGCTAATGGGAATTATGTCAGATGTCGAGTAAAATTATGTGAATAGCATAGGTATTATAGTACCTAATTCAAATGTATACGAAAATTCAGTTTAAAATAAGTAAACATTACGTATAAAATAAAATTGTACAATATATGGTTTTGAAATGGGTGCATTACGGCTTATTAAAGTTAAATGCATAGGTATGTCACAGCCAAATCGCATAATCCGCCGTATTACATTACGGCTACCTAGCCTTTATTATGACATTTACCGTTCATCAGACACATACTTAGTATCTTACTAAATTATTATTTTTTAATAGGAGGAAAAGTAACTTCTCTTCTATATTTTAACACTTAAATATCGTCAGCTAGATCAGTAACAAATAAAAAAAAATACGCGACTTAAACTCATTACATTTTCATTCAAACGTGTGACCACGAAATCATCACAAACACCACAATTAAATTAATAACAAATATTAAATTAATTTCCATCGTACATGTCATCGTGTCGGCGCATCACTAGCTCGTGACGTAGGTAACGGTGCGCGGCTCACCCACATACTCGCGCCGTTATGTGGACGCGATCCGGGGACTGGCTGGGAAACGTGGAAAATGGGGGAAAAATCACCATGACAGACGTGAGACTTCACGTTTGTCGTTATGACCTTCTTGTCTTGAATTGGTTAGTAAGCAAAACTATGTTTTAATAATTTCTGATGCCTTCGCGGTTATTACACATTGGAATGAAACAACTGTTAACGGATTTAACTCGCGTATTTTTATTTTATTTTATTAGCTGACGTTTCGGATTCTTTACAGTTTCCATAATCGTAGCACGACTGAGCTGACAATAGTCTAACGCTAAAGTCTAAACTATGTTTTTTTACGTACCTCAAGAGTTCAATGGTGGTACTTCACATGAATGAAGATAAAATAAAACTTACATAACGTTATATGTTTAAAAGTACTTACCTATGTTTTAGTAAAAAATGTATATTGAATATTACATATAACAAATGTGATGATGAATGACTCATATACTGCTCTCAAAAAGCAGTATAAGTAGGTATATATGTATTAAAACCAAGAAATTATATACTTTTTTGTACAAAAAAAAACGCCATTTTATATAATTTATTCGAGCAGTAAAGTCTACAAACGCGTCTAGACCATATCGTAGGATCTAGGTTTCAAATTCAACATTACATTTTGTCCAAAGTTCGATGTCCGACTGCGGCACTGTAGCCCCTCGATTTATAAGAACAGAATATAATTGCAAGAAAACATGGCATGTGTTGGTAAATTTGCAATTTTTAGCTAAAGTTACTTACCTATACACCTAGAGTGAGACTGATGCCATATATTATCTATACTATCTAATATAATAAAGAGGAAAGGTTTGTTTCTTTGTTTGTATTGAATAGGTTCCAAAATGACTAGACCGATTTGAAAAATTCACTGTTGGGAAGCTACACTATTCCCGTGTGACATAGGCTGATAAAAAAGGTATCCATGCGAAGCCGGGGCGGACAGCTAGTATTATACATAAACACTCGGTCTAGAAGCTTGATCTGAGCGCACGACGTGTGTCGCATACCAGAACCTAGCAACAAGTGACACTACTTTATCTAAAGAATTTGCAATATAATTATAATAGTTACGTTGGTATAATAATTTCTGATGCCTTCGCGGTTATTACATTTTGGCATAAGACTATTGTTAGCTCTGTGCTACGATTGTAGAATCTGTCAAGGCTCCGAAACGTCAGCCAATAGATAAGATAAGATAAGATAAGATAAGATAATCATTTATTGTCAAGACTGTGTACATTGTTCTTATATATAAAATAATTAGTCAACAGTTTACCCGTTTCGGGCGTACAATATTAGTTATTAAACCTAATAGAAAAAATAAATAAAAAAAAAAAAACTAACTTTAATAAGTACTTAATTAATCAATAATTTAACAATTTACATAAAATATTCATTTAAATCATAAAAACATTTACATAATAGCCATTCTTTGAGTTTCCTTTTAAATTTTACTCCTATTTGGGCCTTAATAGTTTCTGGTAGTTTATTATATATTTTAATCCCAGCTACATATGTGCTTTTATTGTGTATGTAGCTTAATGGACGGACTGTACTCAAGTCATACTTATATTGGCTTCTTAAATTTACCTTAGTATTACATTTTTTTATAAAAATATCATTTCTTTCCTTGACAAATAAACAAATTTCTAGTATATATATACACGTCAAGGTTAGTATTTTGTGGCCAATGAATACAGGTCTTAGGCTATCTTCATTTTTGACATTGAATATGGTACGCAAACATTTTTTTTGAGTAATAAATGTGGATTGAATATTTACTGAGTTTCCCCAGAATATAATGCCATAAGAAAGTAGAGGGTAAACATTGCCATAATATGTTTGCATGGCCACTACTTTTGAAGTTGTATTGGTAAGTATTGATATTGCGTAGCAACATTTGGTGAGTTTTTTATTTGTTTTCTCAACATGTGCCTTCCAATTTAGATTGCAATCTAGTGTGACCCCCAAAAAGTTAGTACTCTGGACCTGTTCAACTAGTCTGTTGTTGATCATAACATTTAGGTTTTCAGGTACTTGTTTATAATTTACAAATTGTATTATTTTTGTTTTTTCTATGTTAACTCTTAAATTTATGGAGGATAACCAGTCCATAATTTTAATTAGTGTGTTTCGTAGTACATTACTTGTATCTATGCCATTTAATTTATCATTTGATATCAATACAGTAGCATCATCAGCAAACATTACACATGGATGATCCACTACTGAAGGTAGGTCGTTAATATATATTAGAAATAATAGTGGCCCCAGAACGCTGCCTTGTGGAACTCCCTGCAAGATGTGTCGATAATTTGACTGTATTTTGCTTATTGTTTTTGTTTCCCTGTCATAAGTGTCTAATACTATGGATTGTGTTCTGGCTGTAAGGTAACTTTGGATCAGTCTCAATGCGGGTCCCCGGATTCCTGCATGTTCGAGCTGCCTTAATAGTATATTGTGGGAAACACAGTCGAAAGCTTTACTGAGGTCTATAAACAGCCAATAGACGCTGTTTTTCTATGTATGTCTGCCCATAATTTTTTCAAGAAATTGAATATTGCTAACGTGGTATTTTTTTCTTTTTGAAATCCGAGCTGATTTTTGTTGAGTATGTTATTTTTGTTTAAAAAAGAAATGATTCGATTTGAGATTACTTTTTCAAATATCTTAGAAAAATTCGGTAGCAGTGCAATTGGTCTATAATTGTTCATGTCTTGCTTTGAACCTTTTTTGTGTAAAGGTTTAATTAATAAAAAAAAATACGCGAGTTATATCTGTCTATAGTTGTTTCATTCCAAGGTACGTTAGTACTTTAAAAAAAAGTACCATTGAAAAGAGTTTGTCCCAATAATATTTAATTATACTTCATTACGCAATCGTAAATCATATAAAAAAATCGTAAGAAAATCATGATATAAAAAACATCTAATATTTCTTAATAATTTCTGATGCCGTCACGGTTATTACACATTGGAAGGAAACAACTATTACAGATTTCATTCGAGTATTTTTATTTTATTTTGTTCACGTGTCGGATTCTTTACAGTTTCCATAATCGTAGCACGACTGAGCTGACAATAGTCTAACGCTAAAGTCAAGGCGAGTTAAATCCGTTAATAATAGTTTCATTCCAATAATATTTCTTATCAAATATATTTCATAGTTAGACGTAA
The DNA here is from genome assembly GCA_038024825.1 of Polylopha cassiicola. NCBI lineage: Eukaryota > Metazoa > Arthropoda > Insecta > Lepidoptera > Tortricidae > Polylopha > Polylopha cassiicola. Next base: position 2,927,190 of record CP149044.1, on the reverse strand, counting down.
ATTCCAAATATATATTCAATAAAACAAGTTTCGTTATTACATTATTATAGTTGTACAAAGATGCCCAAACAGTTCGTTCACCCCGACCGGTCCATGACCACAGGTTCTTAAAACTTGTACTACATCAACACCGTTATATTTGGCTTGTAATATTCGTAAAGCAGTGGGAAAGTAAAATATACTAACTAAATAAATTTGCATATCTTAATAATGCATTTTAAATTTGGGTTCAAGACAGCTACGGTATTGAGTATCTTTATATAGCTATTGCACAATAAAATAAGGTAGACCACGCCATTTATAAACATCATCATTTCACAAAAATAGGCAATTATTATTTGTCTCCTTATAGTGTTAGTCGTAAATAACATTAATTTCTGTAAGATTCTCATTTTAAACCCATTTGCGTGATATCGATAATGTCAATTGATTATTCACGTCACTCTTTGAAAATTTCGTAATTTTCAATGACGTGTCAAAAAGAATCAAATTCTCAAATATTTTTTCAATTTTTAAGAAAAAGCACTAATTCAAATAAATATTTTCAGTTTCATTGATAGTAAAAACATTCAGTCAAGCTACTTACATTTCTAAACAAATACATGACATGTCATACCAACCACTTTTATAAATGGACCAAAATAAACTAATTCCCGAACGGCCTTGTCTAAACTGTGGCAACCATAGACACGGTGGCAACTGTAAAAAAGAACAAAACAGACCCGTTACCATAAACAGTTCGATTTTTAAAATTCCCGCCGCGCACGAAAGTACGTGACGGCAAAGCACCGTAATTATGACGGCGAATTTCGTTGCATAACGGGTAACGGAACGCATTTCGGCAGTTCAACGGACGCAGTTCGGCTGTTTCCCGTTAGCGCACGTGACGGTTTTACTTTTACATTCTCCACGGAGTTCCGCTACTCGGCAGCAGATGGCGGTAGCGGTCATCGTTCGCGGGAAGTAAGAGTGCCTTGTTTATTTTGGCACTTTGACACACAAATTTAAATGTTGGCTCAAGTTGAGATGTGGCAAGACGTATGCACTCAGTACTTTGTATCTCTTTTAACTGCGTTGCAACTTTGTACTCTGGGATTACGACCAAAGCCATTATGCCATTATGGCGGCTTCAGGCTATCTGGCTAGTAAAGCTTACGGGAAACACTACTTCTTTCTCTAGCCTTCTTGACAGGTATATCGAAAAAAAAAAACACAAACAAACAAACTACGAACATACTAATGTTTGCAAGGTATCATGGGTCGTAAACCTTAGGTTTTATGTTCAACACAACAGTGGTGGCAAACATTTTGATTAGTTAGTGTCCTGGAAGTTCGAAAATTGACAAGATATGACTTGTTGGCATTTGTTTTGTAATTGTCATACTTAAAATAATTTTTAACCCATGACGCAAAAACGACGGAGTGTTATAAGTTTGACGTGTCTGTCTCTCTGTGTGTGTGTGTGTCTGTCTGTGGCATCATAGCTCCCCAACGCATGAACCGATTTTGATTTTTTTTTTATATGTGTTTGCTTAATATAGGTTCTCAATCGATCCTCCTCCCTCAGAACAATGCCCCGCCGTCCTTGAGTCATTGCGCAATACGCCAGACGCTAAGCATTATTTTATTTATTTTTGCGTAGTTCGCGTTACTCACGATTTCATTATTTTTTATTATATGTAGGTATTACGTTCGTATGACGATCTGCTGTTTCGCTAGTCATATATTAATAAATATTATTATTATTAATTATACTAGTTTAATGACTTTAAATAAATCAAGTTTTCTATTGTACTCTTAACATCATTTAAATAATAATAATTTCAATCCCTCAAAGAAATAAGTTCGCCTTTGTACGTTTGTATTGTTTTGCTTCTGTATTTCTTCTGTTGTGCAATAAAGAATTTACATACATACATTCATAAATAATATATTTACAATTATTGCATAGAAAAGTTAATAAATAAACTTTGCTTTTGCAATATTTAAAAGTTTTGATTTAGCATCCTATAGGTACCTATATAATTTTATGACTATGTCGCTCAAGAATCTGCAGTTCAGTTTAACGAGTTAATTTTTGAGTGAACTGCTATGAATTTTTGAGATATAGGTATATTATATTATCCCTACTTCCCTACTAATATTATAAATGCGATAGTAACTCTGTCTGTCTGTCTGTTACGCTTTCACGCTAAAACTACTGGACCGATTTCAATGAAATCCCTACTAATAATATTATAAATGCGATAGTAACTCTGTCTGTCTGTCTGTCTGTCTGTTACGCTTTCACGCTAAAACTACTAGACCGATTTAAATGAAATTTGGTACAAAGAAATTCTGAAGCCTGAAAACGGACATAGGCTACTTTTTAACCGACTGCAAAAAAGGAGGAGTTCCACGCGGACGAAGTCGCGGGCAGAAGCTAGTAGGATTATATATCTGCATTATATATTTCATATATTTGTTTCCTCGTTCCTTGAAGGAGGCTTCTAATTTTCTATAAGAAGAGACTTGAGGATTACGTAATTGGAAGTCAAATACCATAATATCCTTCAGCGGCAGTTATTAAGTTATTCATTAATTTTCCAGTGATCGGATTATAATTAAGAACTCGCTTGTATTGGAAAATTGTTTAAGTATTTTAGGAAATAAGTACCTACTGTATATATATATATATATATATACATAATAAATATATATTTCCTGCAATATACAATATATATAGCCAGTGCAATGATATATATATATATATATATATAGTGTGATCAGGAAATATATATTTATTAAGTATATTGCACTGGCTAAAGTAGGTATAAGACTTACTGATAATATGTACTAAAATTATCTAAGTAAGTATATAAAAAAACTGATTTCAAAAATAATACCTATCCAGTAGTCCATAAGGACCAATAGACATGTATGTGAGTCAAAGAAATGTGCTTCTTTTTATATTAATAGTTTATATATTATAATTGATTAACAATAATTATTGAGGAATGTTATTATTAAGTCATTATATATAAATGTAGGTATAATAATAAGGTGAAAAATATAACGCTAAGTTTTTTCTTACTAGTTTACTATGCACTTGTACATATAAGATATAAGACAAAGAGACAGTAAATGATAATATGTACTTATTGTAAATTATTATTATGGTAATATTCTATAGGTATAAATTCTATGTTTTCTATATAGAACAAAGAAACCACCAACTACGTTAATTTTGATATACATATAGTTATGTAGAATATTTGTTCTTTATAAAGGACGAATGGAATAATCATGTTGTAAATCGGACCGTTACTCTATATCACTAACGTCGTAAATAAAGGACATAGAAACAGTGTATTAAGTCCTATTTATATACGAATCCATTTAGGCGTGCACCTGTATATAAATAGGGCATAGAAAACGTGGGCTGTGACTGATGAAGGTACTTGCCCAGCTGTAGCGTATATTTCGTCCTATATATAGGACACGAAAGAGGATTGTGTCTGTTTACGCCGGCCGCTTGTTTTGGCTCGTCAGCGTCATGCAAGTTACGTAATGAAGCTTTTGTATCGTCAGCAGAGAAAGTATATAGGATATATAAAGGTCAATAAACTTAATAAATATATTTTTTTATTTTAATTTATGTTCAAATTGTGACACTGGAATCGTTTAATATATTCTGTTCTGTAAAGTTTTACAGAATATGTAACCTGTGAATTATAAATGTAATGCCAGAAAACATTGTTATTATGGGAAGTTTGTTTGTAAGGATAAGCTTACATACACACATTGCGGTCTCATTCATGTTAGTGTTTTAATACAAATCAAAATAAAAAATATATATACGGTCATTTTTATTCGGAGTTACTTGATAATTATAATACCTAATCATTGATCTAATCTATAAAATAAGTTTTTTTTTCTAAATACTTTTAAACTATTAAAAGGGTATTCACACGCTTTTTCATTTCGTATTTCTATTCACGGACTGAGTTCACTTCGTAAAAAAAATCTTTTTTTATTTTTACTATATTTCAGTTTCCTTTGTTCCATCCAAGGCCACCGTTCCCTTTTCATGCTGACGCTTCCAAATCGTACAGTGGAGGGCCGACATAAAATTCGATTATATACTTTTCGTCATTTTGAGCCGATCGAAGCCGAGTGAGCGAGACGGGTGTATCTGGCCCGAGCGAGAGGGAAGATGCACAGGCTTCGCGCATGCGTCGGCACGTGTCGGCAAACATGAGGGGAGGCATAGGATGCACGGTTGTGGGGTCGCGTCCGAAGATTCGGTTTCAGGCTTGTGTGTTATTGTTCTTTGTTATATATAGGTTTCGTAATTTTTTGTGTCGAATATTACTGTTTCTTGAGCTTATTTGTAAGTTTGATTTTGCGTTACGGAGTCGAAAGTTCTAGATATAGCATAAAATTAAATAGATCAAAGAATTTGTGTTTCTAATACAGATAATTAGGTGCGCGTGCAGTAAGATAAATAGTGGCATATCTTCAAGTCAACATAATGAGTAATGAGTCGAAGAATTGCTGTCATTTAATTTTGTCAGTGACGAATTTCCTAACGAGTATCAAAAGAAATACTTAAATAACTAAGAATATCATATTATTATTTAAATTTATCATATTTTACTGTTTGTGGAAAGAGAAAAACAAATCCAGTCGATATCTCGGGACATATCCTCGGATCGTTATCCGGAAGCAGTCTACGGCGGGCCTACGCGCCGCCGCGGTGCGCTACGCTCCGTAGGCCCAGTGGCTACGACGGGACTGCTACGAAGCGGCGAAAATAGGACACCGTGTCAATGTGTCGGCCACCCACCCTAAGAAACAAAACAATGTAGCTTGAAAACAGTGCCTCCTACCAAACACTGCCAATCAAAAACGCACAATTAATAAATAAATAAAATTTCGGAAGCCGACGACCTCTGACCTAAATACGCTGCAACTGCGCGATGCAATGCAGTAAGCCCAAGGACGGTTCATCATCAGTATGTGTTCAACAGTGATAAGATACCCCGTGTTCATTAGTGTAAACCTGTGCAATATTTAGTGTTATGCAATAATTTTTAATATAGTTTCGATTCGACTGAACTTTATAAGTCTGACGTTCTTCTTAGCGTGTCTTCAAAGTGTTCGAGAGTTAAGTCTGTTTGAGATGGCGGGTCGTGATAATATACTGGAGGGGCAGTTGACACATGTCATCCAGCACCACATGTCGCAGCCGGGGGCGGAGGCCCAGGTGAGCGTGCACCAGGTGCAGAGCCCCAGCGGGAGCGGGAAGAGACACCAGATCATCATAGACATTAAGCAAGATATAGACATGGACGAGCTCTCTACTCGTTCCTTGGCTGAGAGCGTGATGGAAACGCTGGGTGCCAGATCAGCTTCAGTCTACATAGATAATTCTCAGCATCACATCGGCGGGGAGAGTAATGACTTGGAATCCCTGACGACAGTTAACGTTATAGTCGCTAACGACTTGAGTCAGACGGTGCCGAGTCCTCAAGTGGTTGAGTCGGAGCCGGAGGTTCAAGAAGTGCCGGAGAGTCCAGGGTCTGGAGTGCTGCCGGGGAACAGGATAGCCGTGGACAGGATAGTGGAGATGGCGAATGCTGCTAACACATCTGCTGAGACGTCGACATCTACCACCGTGTCCATCACAACAGCCACTACCACTGCTTCAGGTAGTATGAGTATTAATATATTTTATTTACATAAAGTACGATGTGACTTCATTTGATTAGCAGGTGATGATTAGTAAAAGCTGAAAAACGAATTTACTCTAATATTATTTTCCTTAACTTGGTATTATCGCTTTGTTCTTTTAACGTCTCTGGCAGATCAACATTTCTTAATATCAAGAAAAACAATAAACCAATAATTTCTGATGCCTTCGCGGTTATTACACATTGGAATGAAACAACTATTAACGGATTTAACTCGCGTATTTTCGAGCACGACTGAGCTGACAATAGTCTAACAGTCGTGCTACGATTATGGAAACTGTAAAGAATCCGAAACGTCAGCAAATAAAATAAAATAAAAATACGCGAGTTAAATCCGTTAATAGTTGTTTCATTACAATAAACCAAGATTACAATACATTCAGATTCAGATTACAATATATTCATAATCTAAACAAACTAATATTTACTGATACGTCACGAGTAAACACTTTCTAGGTATTTGACCTATTGAGTGACTCGTTCTACTACGTAACAATTGCTCCAAATATAAATACTGCGTAACATAATACAAATGACTTAATTTAGTTTAAGTGGAATATAGTAACAACTAGCGGTCCCGGCAGACGTCGTCCTGCTCGGCAATCGATTTGACAGTTGTCATTGTTGCGTTTTGTTAAAAGTACTATTTTTAACAAAAGAGTTTAATATTTTTTTCTTTTTTTTTTTTACTGGAACGTGATAAAAAGTATCCTATGTCCTTTTCCTGGCTCTAAGCTACCTCCCCGCTAATTTTCAGCCAAATCAGTTCAGCCGTTCTTGAGTTATAAACGGGGTAACTAACACAACTTTCTTTTATATATATAGATATTTATCAGTTTAATATTACAGTTATTATAAAAAGTTATGTGTGAGTATTGATCGTATAAGGATTTCTATTTATATATAAATAGCAGTTTAAAGGGATGGCGACGCTACAACGCACTTTAGTGTTTTCTTTATTGTTGATAGAACAGCGAACATGTTTTTTTTTAGTATACTTTTATTTTTATAAATAAAGCCGTGTTGCACTTTACGCCAATAAACGTTGAGGCAGGCTGAGATATTCAATAACAAAATAAAAATATTTAAAATAAAATTTTCCCGAAGAAAAACAGCGAGACGCAACATAATAACTTTAACGATATTTTTACTGAAAAAAATAAATAAAAGTCTTTCCCTGACTTATCTACTTAGTGAAACTTAGTTTATCGAGGGTTAACTACGTTTTCTTATTTTATAAGGTAAAGTTTATTTTCGAACTTCACTTGTTTGTACCTAGGTTTACCTGGAACTGGAAATGGCTGAAACTAGGTCACGGACGAGTCCTATTTCACCTAATACTCGGTCTATCTAAACATCATAATTAACTATGATACATACATAACTAATCGTTTGACATTTTAGTACCGTATTCAAATATCCCTATTATATTCTAGTAGTTTTCATTTTACTATAAACAAAATGTTAGTAGGTAAGTACGTGTTATTATTGGCGCAAAGAATATTAGAACTTATTCTAAGCTTACAATAATTTATTAGTGCGTGTTTCTTAATTTGACATTTTTAAAATAACGACATATATATACATGTTAAAATAATCTGTATATGTATATATATATATATATGTTAAAATAATCTGTATATGTATATATATATATATATATATGTTAAAATAATCTGATAAGAGTCGCAGAACGAATGTATTCATACTATATTAGTTTTTTTTGACATAAATAGTTCTTTGGCTCTTAAACAGTAAATATATCAAAAACAACTGTCATTTTTATATATTTACTTCTGACTTTCCTAACTAACTTAAGTATTAGCGATAGAAATAACAGTAATAATGGGTAAAACATAAGTAATTATTTAATACATTTCGATCACAAACTAAAGTGACGTGGATTCAATTATTTAAGATAACGTCAACATATAACAATGAGTTTGTACTCATTCAAACTTTGACTGAATGGAAATGCTAGATAGGGTAACTTTAATTACAAATGCTAGTACTTTATAGTACTTTATAAAGTACAAACCATGCATGACATACGTGACATAGGAAGTATAATGAGCGAGGCCCTAATGTTCTACAAATAGAACATATTAATAATATATTTATAGTCCCAAATAAAGCAAAAACTTCAGCTTTGTTCAAAAGTATAAGATAAGTACTCATTTAATGAATAATATTGAATTTGTATAATAATACTATTGTAACTATTTATGTATTTCATATTTGTATAAATAGTATAATGTTCTCTTTGGATGTCTTTATTTTACATGTATAACTGTTTTTTGTGCGTGACTCTAAGGTTGATTGGTATTAAATTAGCCTTTTGTACACTTAATTCTTTTAAGTTTTGTGTATTTAAGTATACATAAATAAATAAACAGTAGGTACAGAACGTTTTTAACTATCTTAAATACATTTTTCAACACAAAAACATTTTACTTTTGCATATAAATAAATAGACATTTGAGTTTGTTAGGAAACAATCTAACAAATACATTACAAAATAAATCGATACAACTATCATTGCAAGGATCGTAGCGATTGTGCTAAATTTAGAACACTTTCGTACCTACCGTGTGTAAGATAAAAATAGATATTTCGCCGTGATATGTTGACATTGTGTTATGTAGCCAGTCCTGCGTACAGCATGTCCCCGCTTCCCTCAGTATTGATCCAAATACGAGCAAAGCACGAACTTACTCCACCGTATTTCGATACAATTTGTATTTAATCTCTAGTAATTATATCACTAATATTATTAGTATGTTTATTCTTTCACGTCTGAACGATTTTGAATTTTGGACATAGGATATTTTTTCTGGTTCCCGTGGAATAGACACATAATAATGTTTTTTTATTGATATATTCTCTATGTGCACAATTTTTAACCGACTTTAAAAATGTAGGTTTTCAATTCTGTTTTAAAAATGTTATTGTAAGCAATGTTTAAGTACCTATTTTTACTTGAATTTTTCTATTTTTCATTTATACACAATTTTTGTCTAACCTATTCTAAGTCAGGTTAAATTATACAAGGAATTGTATAATTTAACCTAACTAAAGCCCAACAGTTAACTGGAAGTTATTCCTTAAACGCATAAGTCCGCCATAAAATAATTGATTTTACGTGTTGACGTTCAAAAGTAACTATGGACCGCTCTAGATTTTCAAATATACATGTCAATGTCAAGATTAAGTTCCAAAATATTTTGTAAATAATATTGAATAGGAAAAAAATCTTGAAATTTGTATAACACATTGGAATGACCGCGAAGGCATCAGAAATTATTATTTGTATAACAATTAAGTACCTATATAGTACAATTCAAGATGGCGTTGTGCTTATGCTTTTTTATAGACTATCAATACGTTATAATGATATTTTTCTACTCTTGTCTTTGAACAAAAATATCATTATAATTAAAAACTAATGGTATTGAACCAAAAATATCAATCGAATTTCCATTGATAGATTGTAGTTAATATCAATATGTTATTTTTCTTGCTAAAATTTGAAAGAATTCAATTAATTCGATTTTGAGAATGTCTCGGGTACCAGCTACTTTTATATCATTATAATAATATGCATATATCAAAATGCTAAACCTACATAAGACTTCCTGTAAGACAGCTACCTCTAAGGCAAAACTTAATCATTAACTATTTATGATGCGCTTAACTAATTATAATAACACGTACCGTGTGAACTCTGTTAATTAAGAATCAAAATAATACTCATTCATTTATACCGTTAACGCCATCTAGCGAACAAAAGTTACACCCTGTTGACACATATAGGAACCAGACTCAATTACCTATTCTGTACCTAGACGCTAACAGTACCTCCATTGGAACCTAGGCAGTCTAAGATCTACGCTTTAATGGCATCTAGGTTCTCCGACGAGCACTATTATATTAATTAAAACTGTAATTGACTGAGGTCAAAGACTTGTAATGACATCTAGCGAAGTAACTGTGTTCCTATCTGTAATAATTTATAATTATCAAAGTAAACATATAAATCAGACGGTACTCTAATGACAAGTGTTACAATCAGTTTGACCCAAATATTATTATGACTAAATGCACTACAACGCACATGTTTCGTAATAAATTCTATCTATTTTAACTTTAAACTAAACAGTTTACGAACACTGTCCTTCCAACAACCAATTGCACCAGATTAAAGAAGTGTACTGTATCTTTTGTCAGCGCCATCTAGCGTCGAGTAGCGACACCGCGTTTTTACCAAGTACCGTTGTGTACCGTTGAATGACACAGTTCTCGCACAGCTGACGGCTGTCATGGTGTGACGTAGTTACGAGAAAGTTACGTCTGTGTGCGCGAATCCGGGATGCATCGCCGTTAGCTTTGGTGTTCAGAGAACAAGTTTGAAACCAATCCACGGAGACACCTGAACGTATGAACTGTCCAATAGGACGGGGGTCGATGGCGACTGGCCACTGTTAAGTGGTAATACATGTTTTGTAATACGTACGCAGTTACGTTTGTTTGAATGATGTACTTGGTTTTTGGCGTTTTTTCTGTTGTTAAGTGTTTGAGTAGCTTTGACTAATTTCTCTTTATTTTTCCAGGTAAGTGTTTACGAAGGATGGCAAGTGAAGAAAGCTTTTATTGAGGTATGCTAGTACTTGTTTAACAGAGGGTCTGGAGTGGAATGTGTAGCCAAGACAATAACGTAGAAAAATATGACACATACATTTAGAAAATGACTGGTTGTTTTTCGTTTGCGCAATATCAACAGTGGCGGACTTGTTCTAAGGCCTACCGGGCCTATCCAGGGCGACCAGGATATTAGGGGTAGGCATTCGTGTCCAAAAACACATTGATGAGTAGAGAAAGGGGCGGCTGTTACTACTTAGATTGTAGGGATATCAATTATACCTAATTTTGGGTTCCTAATGAAAAAGGGTATAAGTGCAATACAGCATGTAGAGGACTTACACCGTTTTTACTAGGACGTCACATTTTGAATATTCAACGTAAGAAAAAGTGTATAAAACATATGAAAATTATTTGGGTAACTAAACTCAAATCATTCATATTGTTACTATGTCGATTTTATTACGACAGCAATATTTTAAATTTCACGTGTAAAAAAGTATACCTAGGTATTTCCTCATAAATTATTAAACTGGTTATTACTGCATTGAAATTTGATATCAAATTGTGCGAAGTTGTTTTAAATTCGTTTTTTAATTGAAAACCGATATACCTATTAGAATTCCGATCAAGTTAGAATAAAAAATATTTTAAGCAATTTTATAATGAAAACTAGTTGACACGGCTAACGTTTTACCAGTAGGTACTTTAAATACCTACCTATAAAATATATTTTATAACCTATTCTCATACCTAACAAATATATATAAGATACATACAAAAATTTTGAAAATCGGTCGAGCTGTTTCGAAGTAAAGAGATCACAAACACCGTGCCGCGATATTTTGAAATAAGTATTAAATTTTCTTTACACAAAGTGCCTTTTTCTTTTAGATATTCTGGGATTTTCGTAAAAAAAGTGTACAGTCAACATCAGAATCATGTGACCTCTACATCACCTCTGCTAAAATTACTAATATACCTACAAAAAATTACAAAAGTAGAATGTTTTTTTTTTCTATTCTCGATATTTTCGAATTTTCAAAAAGGCTAATGAAACATTTTCTAATAATTTTCTTAAGGTTTCATATAGAAAAAATAGACTAGCTTCTGCCCGCGACTACGTCTGCGCACGATTAAGCACTCCCGTTGGCCCCGTTCTACTCTCTTGGGTGTGAATTTTCAAAAATATTTTCTTACTACTCCCCTACGTTATAAAGGAACCCCTGTGCAAAATTTACCTACGCGATAATTATAATGTTATGTTTAGTAAATATTTCCGAGTAAACTCACGGCATTATCATTACAGATTTTTTTGACATTTAATATAATTGTTGACATTTGAAGTATTTATTGGTAGCAATGCAATTTGAGCCTTGTACGCAGCAGTGTCAAATTTTGTTGATGCTTTACATTCTATTTCCTGTGTCACACCTAAAATACACTATTTGATAAATACAGGTATTTAGTAGGTACGAATATAATAAATTGTTGCTATAAATCAAAATCAAAAAGATATTTATTCAATTTAGGCTTTCACAAGTTCTTATGAAGGTCAGAAGAAGAAGATGCCGTTTCCGCAAAAACCTCACGAAGAAACGGCAAGAAACTCCTTTTATAAACCTATGTATACATATATTAAAGGAGAAGCTGACTTAATAAAGCAGACGAAGTCGCAGACAGTAGTTAGTAATACATTTGTGGTCATTTTAATGAAATGTAGACATAAACATTTATAAAAAACGTAATCCGTAATTGTGATAAGAGGATAATAATAGTAAACGTAATAATTTCTGATGTCTTCGCGGTTATTATACATTGGAATGAAACAACTTTAAACGGATTTAATTTTATTGACGTATTTTATTTTATTGGCTGACGTTTCGGAGCTTTAACATAAGACTATAAGACATCCAAGACTTAGGTACAGATGCCAGTGCTCATCACACTGGCATCTGCTCCAGGATTCGAACCCGCAACCTTCGGTATCGTAGTCAGGTGCTCTGACCACTAGACCAACAGACCTACTACTACATACTTCTATATACTTCAAGAGCAGGCACGTGCAGTGAGAGTCGTATATGTACCACGTCAGGGTAGGCACTCCATCTGTTCCATTGTGCCTTTATGGATTGCATGCCCTTGTTCTAGAGAAGTCTGTACTGAAAAGTGGAATGGTCATAGACAGTTTTATTATTATTTCATTTCTGTAATGAGATAGGAAGTAGCCCTTCTGCCCGACCAGTTTTAGATCAAAAAGCTAATCTTTAATTATTCCCGACCAGTTTTTTGAAAAGGTCAGAAATTGCAAATGCGAGAGGGTTTTTTTTAAATTCGCAAATGTCACCCTTTTGTGTGTAACCCTTGGACATGACAGGACATGCGAATTCCATTCACTTACCGGACCCTAAAATTGTGGGGTCCTTTTGCCTTTAATTTTGTATGCATTTAAATGCGATGTCAAACTCTCTCTGGGTCATACTGGTTTTAGGGTTCCGTAGTGACTCTTAGTTTCGGGTGTCTTGTCTGTCTGTACGCGGGTCGACTTTAAAACTGAGCCTGCTTAAGCTGTGGTTATCACTAGTTACTACATAGTATAAAACAAAGTCGCTTTTTCTGTCCCAATATCCCTATTTACGCTTAAATCTTTGAAACTACGCACGGATTTTGATGCGGTTTTCTTGATAGATAGAGTGATTCAGGAGGAAGGTTTATAGCACCGTGGGAAGTCGGGGTGGGTCGGGAGTTTTTTTTATAAATCAAAAATTTCTTTGGTAGTCTATTAATATCATCCTGTCAGCTCCTACACGCCTTCTGTTTGCCTTATTGGTTGACTGATAGGGAATACCAGATAGAATTAAGTCCGATAATTGTACAAGATTGCCTCTGTTCAATAAAATTTAAATAACCAATTAGGTATTGATTTCAGCCTTGCGTTTTTGAAGCGTGTATAGTTATTCTATTGTGAGTCAGACAGAACAGAATTGCAGTTTTACACTTCAACAGATCACGAAGATTATTATAGACAATTAGTGTTATTGTGCACTTGTTATTATGAACACTTAAGTACATACCTTACGTTCATGTGCGGTAAAATATCATTACGCACTGTTATAATTTGGATATCGCACACCTAGATCTAAAGAGAGCTAACTCAAAAAAGGTACTTTTTCTGGAGAGGCGAGAAACTGATTAATATGTCCATAAGCATGCATGAGTTTTTTGTATAAATTTATACTTTTCATAATAAATCTAGCAGAGTTATATTAGCTGAAATCTGTTTTAGTGTAGGTGGGTTTTACTGGAATCCGATGGAGTGCATAACTCAAATCTTAAACGGCTAGACCAATTTGAAAAATTCTTTCACTGTTGGGAAGCTACGTTCACCCTGAGTATCTTAGGCTATACTCTATAGAAAAAAAATACCGCTAGTTTCAGAAAACCATAGCCATTGTGTTAGTTATGTGAAGTTTTATTAATATACATTGGATAGTATTTTAATGTTTATATTAAATGTACAAATCAAAACATTGCACGGGATCGCCTCGTCTCAACAGAAGTCCTCACTTATGACGTAGTCATGGTCTAACTAGGAACATACTCTAAAGTCAAATCAAAAAAAAAAATAGACAAGTTCGTTTAACAACACGAGGCGATACCGATCCGTTGCCAAGTACATGACCATATATATATATATATATATATCTTGGGCTATAAAACGATACATTTTTGTCAGTACATTATCGTCCATTGACCGAGATACCGGACGTTATCACTTGTTATCATTGGAAATTAGGTTACCGTAACTCACGGCGAGTGTTTTGGCGTCTCCAGTGATAACACAAGTATAGTGTTGGTAGCGACAAGCACCTGTCACTGTCACTTTTCAATCACTGCAAAGAGTGTGTCTTACATATCACAATATTATAAAGGCGAAAGTTTGTGAGTGTGTATGTTACTTCTTCACGCAAAAACCACTGAATAGATTGCGATGGAACTTTATAATAATATAGCTTACATATCAGAATAACATATAGGCTATATTTTATAACGTTATTGGTTCAAAATTCAAAATTCTTGAACTCATTACTTTAAATGAAACAACTATTAACGGATTTAACTCGCGTATTTTTATTTTGCTGACGTTTCGTTTCGTTTTTCGTTAAAATCACTTTAGCGTTAGACTATTGTCAGCTCAGTCGTGCTACGATTATGGAAACTGTAAAGAATCCGAAACGTCAGCAAATAAAATAAAATAAAAATACGCGAGTTAAATCCGTTAATAGTTGTTTCGTTCCAATGTGTAATAACCGCGGAGGCATCAGAAATTATTTCATTACTTTAATTTTATCTTACACCAAACTCCGACAAATACTACGTAGGTACTTACTTAAGTACCTTATTTGTCTTTTTTTGAAAGTTATGACGTAATTTAATAAAGTAAGGAATTATTTTTGTATGATTATCATTTCTACTTAATTTTGTCCTCAGATATTCAATACCCATTATACTTTGACTGTGACTCGTAAATCTTCATTTTTATTTAATGTAAAAAATAATATTTGTAAACATAGTAGCTAGCGACAGAATTGTTATTTTGTAACAGTGATTGATGTTTAAACGAAAACGTATATTTTAACGCTCTTTTAAAACGTCAAAACAAAAGTAATTTAGAGAAGCTTTATTTCGCCAACGAATTAAAAAGTCGTAAAAACACAAAATGAAATTCTTATATTTATATAAGAATTTCATTTTGTGTTTGCATTTTGTCTTAAAATGTTTTACATTTCGTAAGTTTTCCACAAAACATTCCGAAAGTGTAATAAAACATAACTTAATTATTTAACTGAAACTGATCTAGTTCTATTCAAATTATAAACAGATCTGCCATCGCAAATTTGGAAAATAATATTAGTTTAAAACTAAAATTAAAAAAAAAATCATAAACATGTTAATACAGAAATCCACGATCGATTTTGTGGTTCCTTTGCTCTGTGCTGGCTGTTTAGTCTCGCACCGATATGTTTTACTTAATTAAACACTAAGCACTGGCTATTTGATTAGGCCAGCCTAACTCGACTTTCAAGTGGCTAGGCACTGCCTAAAGTCCGAACGCGAAATTGCCTACCTTCACAATCCTGCGGCGCTGGCGCAGAATTTTCAGTCAAGCCCGAACCACGGTCGACGCCGGCCGCACGCCCAATTTTCGCGCGCTTCTTACAAAAGTGACATTTCGATTTATGACAGTGTACCACAAAAGTGAAGTGCTTGGATTGCAATTTGGATGTGAGTAGGTATTTTTTTTCCTTCGGAGGTTTTTCGTCCGTCATACGTTTTTTTTTTGGAGGCTGTTTTTTTATTTTTTTTTAAGGTGCGGATTTTTTTAAATAGGTTTGTATAATAATGACCCGTATACACCAATTATCAATCACGAAATGCAGCCTATCAAGGTTGTTCAGTTGCATGAGATCTCGTGTTGCATTTTGCGGGAGCGGGACGCCGATAGACCCCGACCTTGCGTTAGAAAGGGACAGTGGATGTTAGGAAACTCTTAGGAAATATCATTTTTCTCTTTCGGTGCCGAAGGGCGTTTTTTATGAATATTTGTTTTTTAAGATAACGATGTATCTTTTTGACCTAGTTTCTCTTAATTGTTTTTTTCGTGAAATTTCTAAATATGTTAATTTGTTCAAAAAAAATTATTTTATTGTGTGGCCGTTGAAACAGTACAACATACCTACTTACCGTCTATTTGTCAGTGAAAGTTTGTACTTACCCAAAATTTGACTGAATATTTTGACGTCAGAAAAATAAAAATAAAAACAGATATAGTTAACCGTATGAAATATTTAATAAATCACTCATAGGTAGTAAGTATAAATTAGTGAACCAACACTAACTTTTCAACTATTTGAAATTTTCACAAAAACAAAAACTTTCTAACTTACTCCAAGCTTATTTAAAGCTCCACTGATCTGTTTTCTTACCATAATTATCTCTTTTTAACAAACTGAACCTATACAAATTTATAATCATAACTAATAAATATAATGAAATAACTATTATTATATATATAATTTCTCTAGTGCATAATTTGTCAATATAACAGACAGACGGACCGACACACGACATATACTGTAATAAGGGTTCTTACTTTTCATTCGTAGTACGGAACCCTAAAAATTACATTGCAAAGTAACCGAGTATGCAGTAAATTAATTTAAATCTAGTATATTATATTATTAAATGAAATTAAGAGAGCCTTTTGATCATAATTTTCTTCATCATATTGAACTAATGTTGTACCTAATAAGAGAAGTAGGTTGTTATAACAGGTGATTCTCAAGCTAAGCAACTAAGAAATAAATTAAACCGAACAAGTTGCTGTCATATCATACAAAATTTAATGAAAACCGAGCTTTGAAGGCGTGCGATTATATACTACTTATCATCATACCTATCAAAGACATACCTACATACAAAATTTGATGAAAATTGAGCTAATCACTGTGACACAAGTTTTTTTTTTCGAGAAAGCTTTGTTTTTTCAGCTAAGTACCTACCTAGTTGTGAAGTACGATATATTTTTTTATTTTTTTTCGAGCAAGCTTCATTTTTCCAGCTAAGTACCTAGTTGTGTAATCGAGCTGATCACATTAACACGAGATATTTAAAAAAAAATTTCGAGCAAGCGTCGGTTTTTCCAGCTAAGTAGTTGTGAAGTAGGTACGTTATAAGTCGAAGGGCGATGTGGTTTTATATATATTTAAGCACAAACCCGTATAATTCATACAGGTTATTAGTTTTGCGTGTTACGAGGACACCAGATAAAACAATGATTACAACTAATTAATCGTGAATTCAACGTGTTTTTTTGTTCTCCTCACAAAGGTAATCGTTTATTCATTAAATTCGCAGAACCGTTAATTGGTGACCCTTTTTTATTGTATGTAAAAGTTTTCTTTAATGATAAAAAAAAAACAGATTTTTATTAAAATTTGTGTCTTATATTATTTTGCACCTAAATGGTTAATTGGTAGAGAACACCGTGGTATTAAGTCTGCGTTTTGTGCATTTATAGTAAACTAGCTTCTGCCCGCGACTTCGTCCGCGTGGAACTCCTCCTTTTTTGCAGTCGGTTAAAAATTAGCCTATGTTCTTTCTCAGGTTCCAGACATTCTTTGTAACAAATTTAATTTAAATCGGTCCAGTAGTTTTAGCGTGAAAGCGTAACAGACAGACAGACAGACAGAGTTACTTTCGCATTTATAATATTAGTAGGGATTAGTAGGGATAAATCTGTTGCTCCCGCGGTTATTACACATTGGACATTGGAATAAAATAATATACGCAATAATCCGTTATAGTTTTTTGAAACTATAGCGGATTTAACTTGCGTATGTTATTTTGTTAATATCACTTTAGCATTGTATCTTCAGCTCAGTCGGCTACGAATACGGAATATGATATTTAAAATTTACGAAAAGTCAACATATAAATTATATAGAAAAAAACATAATAGTAGTTATATTTCAACTTGTAAAAGTATTTACACACGTGAGCTGATGGAGATAAACTTACATAACTCAAGAATCTTGCATTTTTTGGTATGCAAATGTTTTGGAAAATTTTAAGATTTTTTTTTCTCAGCATAATCTAATACGTACGTTATATCTTTAATATATACCAAATAAGCAAGATTTTAAGGCACGTTTTTTTTAATAATTTTTTTTTATTAAATTGTTATTACCCGAATACGCTATACCTACTTACTGGATAAATATTGACTATTTAGACTTTTAATAGCCTTTTTCATCAATTAGAAAATTAAGCTTATAACTTAGAACTCTGTAAAATCCTTAGAGAAATCACACCTACGAGTATAAAAACATAAAAAAAACACGTAATCGATAGTTGAAAATCGTGACATGTATAGATTTATTGTTAAAAAGACTCGCATCCGGCTTTTGATTTTAGCATATCTCGTATAATGGTAATAATAATTACGGCATCGATCAACTCTCGCGCACTTTCTCGTTGGATTTTGGCAGTCGCTTTCACTTGGAGAGTGCGCCGGCGCATGTTACGAGATACGAGCTTCTCTTATCTCAATTATTTATTTATACTTCTTTAATTTGTATAAATCATTCATTTATTCCTTTTAAATACTCATTTTATTTATTTATTTACTAGCTGACCCCACAAACGTTGTTTTGCCTTATAAATTATTTCTAGTTACAACCCTTATCACTTAGGGGTATGAAAAATAGATAGTATCCGATTCTCAGACCTACTGCATACGCATATAAATTTTGGTAAAAATCGGTATAACCGTTTCGGAGGAGTACGGTAACTAACATTGTGACATGGAAATTTTATATATTAGTTGTAATTATTGTTTTTATTTGTCAACTTACAACTTTAACGGATTTTTTATTATTATTAGATAAAGTTTTTATTTCGCCATTGATAGCTACTTACTTACTATTAATAATGTTTTCTTATTCTATAAATTAATTAAATGTTTTTTAATACATGTAATCACAAAAGGTTAAGACATACATATTATTTAAAATAGTTTTACATAGTAAAAATATATGAGGCTTGCCTCAAAACAAACAGCAAGTGCCTTTTCCGCTTTAATTACAATCATTATGTTTCCGCTTTCGCTTGTAACCTGCGTCGTGCGCAGGCGCAGCGCGTAACGCAATATTGCGTAATGGCGTCGCGCATGTGAATGCTGATTAATATTTTGGGGTTTTTCCTTTCTAATAATGAAAATATAATTATTATACAGTTTATTTTATACAACTAGCGGTCCGCCCCAGCTTCGCACGGATACCTTTTTTTATAGCCTATGTCACTCGGGATTAATGTAGCTTCCCAACAATGAAAGAATTTTTCAAATCGGTCCAGTCGTTTTGTAGCCTATTTAATCCAAACAAACAAACCTTTCCTCTTTATTATACTAGTAAAGACTAGTATAGATAATGAACAATTTTACATTATACGTGAATGTCTATAAAAAGCACAGGATTGTGAAGTAAACTCAAGTAATTTAAGATTGAGTGATTTAGTAACCTGTAAAATTCCTGACCTTTAGTATTTTAAAATTGGTATACTTAACATATTATAATCAAAATATTACATATTTATATAAATTAAATAAGTATAAATGTACATTAGTACAACGGACAGTTAAACACAATAAATAAATATCTTTCACTACGAAACTAATTACATATTATATTCATTCATACTGTATGTAGGTATACCTACTTCATTATAAACATATATTTATGTATATATCTACCGTAATAGAACTACACGCATTCTGGATCAATAAAATATTGATATATGTACCTAATTTCAACGTAGTTTCGAATAGGTACATGCTTGTATTAAGCTACAGACTGTATAAACCATCATTAGGCCTAAAACCAAGAAATAGCTAACTAAAGCAAACAAGTGAAAAACCTCGCAATGCAACAGTAAATAGTTGACAAAGGAGGCAGCTTCGAAGTATGTAACTTCAAAGTGAATGACATAATAGACTCTACACGGCTAACCATAATAGTAGAGCCATGTGCATAGACAACATAGAGCGGAGTAGTAGTCCATAGGATCGATCGCGGGCATGCGCACTCGACCACGCCGCTTCCTTCCCCCCTACCCCCCAGAAACTGAAACACCCCGGTGCAACTGCATTCAGTGCATACACGAACGCGACAAAATTCCGAAATTGAAACGCAAAAAGAAATATACCGAATAATGTGTCTCACGCGCGCTAATACAGAGTGCAATCGAGTCAGTGTCCACCAGTGATCGACCACCACACCATCGCGACAGCAAGCGAACTATGAAGAGGAAAAAACGACTAAATGGAACTTCCATTGAAACAATCACACCACAAGACACGTACGACGCGACACTCTGAACTTAAAATAAGCAATTTATCTAACCCATTTGTACGCATATAACCGCAATAGTATATCTGCATTCGATCACAACTAGCTATAAAAATATACGATACCTACTTCCCGAACGATATACCCACACCTTAATAACGAAATTTTAGACTGATATATGAATCCGAATAGACAAATTATAGCGTATTTACATTAGTTGACCATTTGAGAAATTTTATATTAGTATTCATAAATATAGTATTTATAACAAAACGCAATATTAGCAGTACCTTAATTGTAAAACAAATACAAATTTAATTCTGGGATCACTGAGTAGCCTTAAGTTTTTGTATGGCGGACGAACAATCTCGATAGTTGCGTGGTTTCAGTGGCGGTATAAGATGGATGTGACGGTTCGTGTGGTAGGCGTGTGTGTAATGTGTTGATCGTGTCGGTCCCCCGGGGCCCAATATGTTGAACATGTTTGATATGTGGAACACAGTTAGTACCAAGCTGGAGGCGCAGACGAACGTCCAGACTCAACAGCCTCACACATCAGGTGGGAGCATTAAAGGTAATTTGATATTACAGGTTCGAAGGCCGCAGCTTGTCCCGTACTAAACATACTACGGCGGATTACATGACAATGTTTCCAATAACACTTAGTTGTATTACCAGTGGAGAAGATTAGGGAAAATGCACGTTGACAAATAAGAAAAGAAGCAAAAATTGTAGATAAAACTTTGACATTTGACAAGTAGTTTAAAATCTTGCGCGTACCCCCAATAAAAACGCTCCTTGCAAAACTTTAAATCATCTAAAATAATGATTTTAGGCTTATACATTTTATGCAAAATTAATCATAATCAAATATGTCAATTTACCAAATACATATCAATTTTATTTTGCGAGAAAGCTAAACCAAGAATTGTACAGTTGCATATCATTCAATCGAGTAAGTACAATTTAATTAAACTGAAGTGATTGCAAGTTCCCTATCAAGTTGTCACCCACTCACTGATTCATCGTCAAAACTCAGAGAGATAGTAGTTTCAAACTTTCTAAAGAGGTTTTACGAAACTTCTTACTTAAAGGATGCATAATTTCAATGGAGTTGCATTGGTCGACTGCCACTCTGTTACTAATTTGAATAATGTCATAATAAAGAGACGTCACTTGTCAAACCGTGGTAAAAAAAAAATTACCAATTATCAATCCCTACTAATATTATAAATGCGAAAGTAACTCTTTCTGTCTGTCTGTCTGTTAAGCTTTCACGCTAAAAATACTGGAACGATTTAATTGAAATTTGGTACAAAGAAAGTCTGGAGCCTGAGAAAGGACATAGGCTACTTTTTAACCGACTGCAAAAAAGGAGGAGTTCCACGCGGACGAAGTTGCGGGCGTAAGCTAGTCAATACATAGTATAAAACAAAGTCGCTTTCGCTGTATGTCCGTATGTATGCTTAGATCTTTAAAACTACGCAACGGATTTTGATGCGGTTTTTTTTAATAGATAGAGTGATTCTTAAGGAAGGTTTATAGCACCACCGTGCGAAGCCGGGGCGGGTCACTAGTATTCAATATTTCCGAGGAGTAGTGAAAGAGGATATATCTTTCACGTGCTTACACTTCTTCATAAGGACCATTTCTACATTATATTATGACAATCAGGTATACCATTTTGTACTAGGAACTTATGTATTAAAAATAATCTGCAATCAACTAAAGTTTTTTTATAGTAAATTTAATAATTTATTGCAAGTATCAAGTAATAGTAAATATTCTTTAGTGACGCTTTAGTTTTTATTTTATCGCAATAAACAACATATTATAACCGTGCGTATCCGAAATATGTAAATATAACATTAAAAAGATAAGCCTTGTTAAGGCATTGCGTGATCACAAACATTGTTAAAATTTAGAAAGTTATGTCAAAATCTCTTTCCGGTTCGTTATTATTTAAATAATTATTTCACATCTTACGTAAACACGAAAGCGACGATATAAAACTCGTGCCCACCCATTGTCTTAATCTAATGTATTTGGCTGAAATCTCTAGCTTCCGGGGTCGTTTATTAAAAAAAGATGAGCTCCGCACTTTGAAAAGTTTTTAATCTGTAATGGAATTATAAAAGTTTTAATCCCCAATGTTTTTAATGACAACATTGATAATCTTAATTTTATATAAGACAGAAATCTTAAAACAGTATTTACATAATTTGTCACAGATATTTTTTTTTTATACTTACTACAATTTGTAATATCGGCACCAGTAACTATTGAGACGTTTTTTAAAGACAACTAAAACATTAATTTAATAAACAGGCAGTTGGGTAAACGAAAGTAGAAGGTTGAAAAACGCCTTTAAAATGTTGTAAGTTCTTTCTCTGTCACAAATTCAGCGTCCAATTAAAGGCTTTCTTCTCAATTGAAGTTTTCGAAAGTACATGAAGAAATTTAATTTTGCAAAGGATACTTGCAAGCAGTCTGGTTTCTTTTGAACTATTGCGTAATTGTAACATGTTGGGTAATGGAAACCTGTTTTTATTTGCGAATGCTATCCCCTCTGTGTTTATTTAACATAAACAGGTTGTACGATTAGGGTACGATTCAAGAACAACTTTAAAAAAAACATTGTTTAAAGATTTTTAAAGTTCGACGGTTTTAAAATTTTGTTCTTTTTTCAAACACTAAAAAAAATTATATGTACTTAATATACATGTAGGTAGGTGATATTTTTATAAATTCACATAGATAGGTACGCCTTTGAAGGTATAAAGCAATTAATAATAATTTAAAATTTTCTTCTATTTCGTCAGCTACAAATAATTGCGGATTAAACAAAAATTTTCAAAAAATATACATATTAATTTTAAATATTGCTGATTTGTAAAAAAACTATGTCCACTTGTAATTCGATATTCTTTAATACAAATTGTGCTGCACTATTTGCTTAGCTTGGATATTCTAAGTAAAATGTATATTAAGCAGTTTATACAATTGTGACGTTGATTTTGTCGAAATTTCTTAAGTGTGATAGAGGCATAATTAAACTCTTAGTGATTTATTTAAAGACCTAAAATAAACTGTATTATTGGGATGAAACAACTGTAACGAATTTAACTCGCGTATTTTATTATGTTTGCTGACGTTTCATAACTTTACAGTTCCCATTTTCGTACCCGACTGAGCTGACGATAGGGTGACACTTATTCCTGTTTCACTACATAGTATAAAACAGAGTCGCTGTCTGTCCGTCCCTATGTATTTTAAATCTTTAAAACTACGCTACTGATTTTGAAGCGTTTTTTTTAACAGATAAAGTGATTCAAGAGGAAGGTTTATAACTCCTTGTGAAGACAGACATGTATTAACGAAATTATTTAGTATTTTTTTTATTAGCAGTTCTAATTACCCAAAAGTACCAGGGTCACATAAGTATGGTGGGACAGAACTATCGCACGTCTGCCCGTACAGCCTATATTAAGGCTTGAAAGCCTCCCCTCAGGAGGCTCGCCACCCGTCCGGTATTGCAGAAAAAGCCAACTGCACTTCAGTTCGAAAAAAAAAACAGCCTATTGCGCAGTTTTAAATTCCCGAAAGTACCAGGATCACATAACCATGGTGGGATAGAACCGTCGCATGTCTACTAGTAGGTACAGCCCATATTGCGTAGTTATACTCCCGAAAATACCAGGATCACATAACCATGGTGGGACAGAACCGTCGCATGTCTATTAGTACAGCCCATATTGCGTAGTTATACTCCCGAAAGTACTAGGTGTGCATAGCTCGCGACACGTTACTCAGAGAAAAAGTTGCTCGGCCAAGACCCATATAGGAACCACGACGACCAACATGTATTGATACTTGCCCGTTTATTTGTCACATGCAATAGTGCGATTAAAAGGAAATGAGTATGTTAACTCTAATGGTGTGTTGGTCTGTCTGTTAGTTTAAATTCATGTAGTGTTTAACTGTATAGCAGGATATTAGGAAAATTAGCTCTTTGTAGCTACATTTATTTTTAACTAGCGGTCCGCTCTGGCTTTGCACGGATCCTTAATTAAAAAAAAAAGCCTATGTTACCCACGAATAGTGGAGCTTGCTAAGAATGAAAGAATTTTTCAAATCGGTGCAGGCGTTTTGGAGCCGATTCAATCCAAACAAACCTTTCCTCTTTATTATAGTGTTATTAGTAGGTAATAAATTTATTTAAGTACTTCACCATAATAAAAGAACAGCGGTCATGTGTAAATAAAAATATAACAAACTAAATCGTCGCAAAAGAAAATAACTTAAGAAACAGTTATAAGTATTAAAGATTGTACATAGAATGAATAGTCTTTAAAAAAACCACTCTTTTGATAATGTAGTCACTAGAAATGTGTCACGACGTGATTTTAAATTTAAATATGTCTTACAAACGTTAATACAGTAAACATATATTTTGATTTGTGTCGTTGTTTTACGAAATAAAAAAATAATTATCGAAATCGAACTACTCTTTAAAAAGTTATGCGTGATACAGAAAAAAAATACGCGTCGACTTGAAAACTTCCCTCGTTTTTATCGTCGGTTCAAATAAGGGAACAAAAAAACTATGTATAACAAAATCAACTCGCGTATTTTATTTTATCTACTGAGCTAGCGATAATCTAGCGCTAAACTAAAAATGATATTGCAGCAACTATCAAAAGATTTGACTCGCGTATTTTGATTCTATTCCGAAAACTTTACAGTTCCCATATGCGTAGCACGACTGAGCTACTGTTAGACTAGCGATAGACTTGGCTAAATTAAAAATGATATTTGAGCAAGTTGGAATGTAACAACTATTAACGGATTCAAGTAGCGTATTTTTATTTTATTTTATTAGCGCTAGACAATTGTCAGCACAGTCATGCTACGATTATGGAAACTGCAAAGAATCCGAAATAAAATAAAATAAAAATACGCGAGTTAAATCCGTTAATAGTTCATTCCAGTGTGTAATAACCGCGAAGGCATCAGAAATGATTATTTGAGCAAGTATCAAAACTTGTGTTTAGTAGCCACATGTTAGCGCATGCGTGGAGTGGCGACTGATATGATAATACATGCGTGCACCGTGCTGCGTTTGCACATGCACTAGTCAATGCAAGCTCATAATGAAATTGACGGCTTCTTGGTAAGTACTTAGGGGGTGTCCATAAATTACGTGAGGTGTTTTTTTTTTAATTTTCTGTCCCTCCACCCACCTTGGTGATATGACGTCACATTTTACTTAACCCTCTCCCCCAACCACTAAACTCACGTGAGATTTTTCAAAATGTGGGTTTCTTACGAAAACGCGTTGGATTTTTATCTCGACTCGACCACCTCCCCCTCTTGAACATCTCTCGTAATTTATGGACGCTCCCTTATAATCTAAACGTTAGACTTAATAGGCGCGTGCAGTGGGGGGAGCGTAAGTATGGCGTCAGGGTAGGCACTTTACTATGTAGTGTGTAGTGACAATGTGCCCATCTGGAATGCACCCGTTGGTTAGCGGTTCCTAACATTATTAATATTGCTACCCCTGTATCATAGTGGGAAAACTGATTTCAATAATTTGACTATTGTGAGCTGAGTCTACGATTATGGCAACTGTAATAAATCCGACACGTTAGCAAATAAAATAAAATAAAATACGCGAGTTAAGTCCGTTAATAGTTGTTTCATACCATACTGATTTTATCCTGGCCTTAAATAGCCTCACAATGTAGGTAGTAGATTTACCCCTTTGAGTGGGAGGGGTAATTACCCACAGTTTCTGTATATATACTCTATACTAATAGATGTAGGTGTAGGTATAGATATGGGGTAACACAGGGGTCTCATATAGGTCCCTATTAGGATTCGAACCCGCAACCTCCGACATCGTAATCATGGGCTCTCAATATATATATCAATTAATTTCTGATGCCTTCGCGGTTATTACACATTGGAATGAAACAACTATTAACGGATTTAACTCGCGTATTTTTATTTTATTTGCTGAGATTTACACATCTTTAAATCACTTTAGCGTTAGACTATTGTCAGCTCAGTCGTGCTACGATTATGGAAACTGTAAAGAATCCGAAACGTCAGCAAATAAAATCAAATAAAAATACGCGAGTTAAATCCGTTAATAGTTGTTTCATTCCAATATATATATCAGTTACTAGTTGTCCTAATGGCTTCGCACGGATCCCTTTTCTTTTAGCCTATGTCACTCGGGAATAGTGTAGCTTTCCAACAGTGAAAGAATTTTTCAAATCGGTCCAGTCGCTTAGGAACCTATTCAATCCAAACAAACAAACCTTTCCTCATTGGAATGAAACAACTATTAACGGATTTAACTCGCGTATTTTTATTTTATTTTATTAGCTGACGTTTCGGATTCTTTACAGTTTCCATAATCGTAGCACGACTGAGCTGACAATAGTCTAACGCGAGCGTTAGACTATTGAATCCGAAACGTCAGCTAATAAAATAAAATAAAAATACGCGAGTTAAATCCGTTAATAGTTGTTTCATTCCAATGTGTAATAACCGCGAAGGCATCAGAAATTAAAACCTTTCCTCTTTATTATATTAGTATAGATACATATTTGTATTTAGTACTCGTACGAGCACTAATCTCGCTGTGAACAATGCACCCCGTTGCATACACGCGGTGCAGTCTGACGTCATCGCTAGTAAAGTGTTAGGTACTATCTAGACATCTTATAGGGCCTGGATTTATTTATAGCAATTCGCGTACCTAGATCTTAAGGCTGCAAATCTTGTTAGATAAATTGTCTGCGGTATATAGTTACATTGTATAATGTAATATGGTAGTAATGATACTGTGAATATTTATTTTATTATGTATTTGTGTTAATTAAATATTGTTTTTAAAAGTTAGCTTTTCCTTAATTGTTGCAATTTTTTAAAATGTTGAAACGTATTTTAGGGTTAGGTAACTTTTTATAAAAAAAATAAAACACATTCGCTTATACCCTCTGTTACCTTTTTACCCCGGTTAGGGGTAAAAAATCTGAAAACTTATTTTTTTTTTATTTATTTATTTCAATTACATTTTAGGATTTTTTAAGGATTAAATATTTAGCCGTATATAACTCCCAGAATCCCAACAACGCAGAAAACGTCTTGTATAATATGTATTCTATTATTTACAAGTAGAATATTGCAGTTATCTCTAGGTCGTAGGTTCAAATCTCGTTGTGACAAATATAGTTTTTCTGATTTATATCTGTTGGTGATGCAACTATAGTCATATCGTGTAATCCGCCAACACGTTAGCCGTCATCGTGTCATCTTTAAGTATACACTGTTTTAAACTTTAAAAATATTTATCTTTCAAAAATGTTTCAAATAACTTAATTACTTGGACCTTGTGAAATAAACCTAGTCTTGAACATATTTTTTTTTCTAACCTATTTATGTAAGTAGGTACTAAAACATAACAACGAAGTGCTACGCCGTAGAGGGTCTACGACATTTTTGGATTTTATGTTAGATAAGTATTTTTTTAATGAGGAAATATTGTCTTGTAGCGTTCATATCTCTTTAGGTCAGAACACCTAGAAATATTATAAGATGCAACTATTTAAAATCAGAAAATTCCAATTATTATATTCAAATGTTTGAAATTGGAACTATCAATAGACAATTTCCGTGCAAAAAGGTACGAATACACCGTACACGTTAAACCATAGACTAAAAATTTCATCAAACAACCTTCAAGTCCTAACCCCATTACAATAGTTTCCAATTAAAAAAAACAATATAACCTTGTAGGGAAGTTGCGAAAAATGTAAAAAGCGGGCACCGATATTGTCAATCAACAATAGTTACGTAATGTAACTACAGAAGGTCGATTTCACATTGTCGTAAAGGAAATTTGCGACAAATTTGAATTTCGATTGTTGGTTTTTAACAATGACGTCACTTTGTTGTCCAACACATTGAATCTCTAACTTGTTTAAATAAAACAATAGTTAATAATTAATTGCATTTATCATCAAATGTTATTGTATAATATAAAGTCCATATTTAGGCAATATATCAGAGCTTATCAATTTTCTTATCAACTTAGGAATTATAAAATAGTAAACACATTAACTTTATATCTAAAATAATACTTAGAGCATCTTGTAGCGTCAAAAATGTGAGTAGGTACAGGTAGGTACCCATTTTTTTAAATATTACTCTAGTTGGCATACAGATACATGTATGCTCGAAAACATGAAATAATGCTGGCTAGTTTTAGTTTATGGAAAAAATACCTCAGGGCGCCATCTTGAATTTCACTTAAATGTTTCAAATTTTAATGTAATATATATATACTTATTATTGTTGAATATAAAACCTACCTAAATTTATTTTTGATATCGATACGTATCTTAATTTTTACATGTACCTAATGGAAAACACAATACATACAACTATGACGTCACCAAACACCCAACGGTGCATGAGACAACCTACAGTAAACTCAAACACCGGCCATTCATTAAAAAAAAAACAATAACGGAATAAAAGAAAAAAACTTTTCAAATTTCGAAATTTCGCGACAGGACGCGTAGCATTGTGCCCGTCTCAATTAAAACTGGGGTGTACCTTCGTTTCAATTTGAACTTTCCACCCTTGTCATAGAGTTGGTATTCGTTTGCGTCCATTTACGGCGTCAAGCCAACTCTTAAGTATGTCAGAAGTTGAATAGCACGCCGAAGGTCGGACTATCTAGGAGTGCGCGTCAAATGCGCGGATGTGTCTATCTGTTTCTATCATATTTTATTCTGTACTATGTTAAGTACATAGATTTTTATATCATATATAAATATTACGTTGAGATGTCGTAGGTACTAGGTATAACAGTGGTCTACGGTCTAGATCATAAGGTCGCGGGTTAAAATTTCGGCAGGATTTGGCATGAAAATGTTATATTTCGTATTTAATAATCTCATACGACTATAGGTGAAGGAAAACCTGGCATGCCAGCATGATTTTCTGAATATAAATGAGTACTGTGCCCAGCTGTGGAAGAATTAGGTATATACTCAATGTATTTTTTTTTCATAAATAGCATTCTTGGAAATAGCTTTGCTTGTTCAATGAAAATTACTTTACTCTCTGCATATAACATAACAGAAGCTATAAAGTATCTGGTCAAGTACCTACCTATTTCATTGTCTAGTACCCATAGTAGGTACAAGCTTTGCTTAGTTTGGGACAATTGATGTAAATTGTCCAAAAATATTTGTTTATTTGACATTCGTAGCCGACTGAGCTGAGCTGGCTATAGTCTAACACTGTACCTACTGTTAGACTATTATTAGCTCTTCGGTTACAAATATGGTAGCTGTAAAGTTTTCCAAACGTCACCTAATAAAGTAAGTACACGAGTTAAATCGGTTACCTAGTTGTTTTCCAATGTGTAATAAACGCAAAAGCATCAAAAATAATAATCATTTACCGACTACCCCGGAAGGTCTTATACAGGCTCAGTACAACTTTTATAGAACTCATATGCTGCTTAGTAGAATCTGAAGTTTAACCCACGTTGTACTATGACGTAATATGCTAGTAGAGTGCACAAACAAAAACGGTGTTGCGTAACTCAGGGCTTGGTTGTACCGTCTGCAAACAAACTGGTTATAAATGCAACTACCTTTTACAATATGTAGGTATGTTGCTTAGAGCGAAACAGACTGTAACTTAACTTATATTCAACTTGCTAGTTATTAGTCGTGGATTTCAATTCCTTTAATATCTTCATGATTTGTATTTTTTTTAAGAGTATCTTTAAGGGGCGTAGCTACCGCTGTATCTGCCGTACCAATTATACGGGCCCCCCGGACCACAGGGGCCCCCAAAGTGTGTAACGAAAAAACGTAAAAATTTTCTTTTTCTGAAAAATCTTTACCCTAATATAAGGGTTTCCAAAAAAAATTTGTATACGGGACCCCGACAAGGCACACTACGCCACTTATTTTTATTTGTTTAATATGAAGTCGTAAAAGTTGTGAATGGCAACATTCGCGCTGATCTATGATTGTCTATTGTATGTTTTGACCAATGGCTGACGAGTGAGTGTGGCCAATCAGCGACTAGTTTCTGGCTGGAATGACAGAAGACGTGGGAACAGAAGAAAAGCTGTTCTTTGCACAAATTTTAATAATGTCAATTGAAATTGGTACTGTTTAATTATTGAGGTTAACGGTCTCTTCAAAATGAATATGCTGTTCCTATTCATAATTAGTATAGTTATTAAGTAAATCATTTATTAGTTCCTGTAATGGACAAACAATAAAAACATAAGCCCATCATACATACAGACATACACCAGCAAAATATAAAGTTCGATGAATATTTTTGTGTAGCTAGAGAAGGTTTTGTAACTATAGGTGTAACCAGGTTTGAGAAGCCTGGTTCGCTCACGAAAATACTACCCCTGGGCTAATCAGCCTGGCGGTGCATAAGTGCACCAAAACCGGCTTAACAGCCAATAATCCGTTTATTGTAATGGACAAACATGTACACACAAAGGCAAAATATGCACACATTTTTTGTACCCATAGTACAAGCTTTGCTTAATTTGGGACTAGATCAATTGGTGTGGTGTGAATTGTCCAAAGATATATATTTTTTTTTAACTCTCACTACATACATACGGTTCAGCGTACATACCTTCTACATTAGCACTTCACTGTGCTAATTAAAGCTAGTTTTGATAATTGTAAAACGTGAAGCATCAGTGGAGCCTGCTGTCTGTACGAGCGTTGTTTTTTCCTCGTTGCAACACCGCGATGCCGATTTTCAAGGGAAAGCGTTGACGCATGCGCAAACATACGATACTTCATGACTTCATGATGGGGTTGGCAGAACCATCTTTTGATATCGGTGGGAAGCTACACTGTTCTGGAGTGGAGACCGCGTCTCGGCACGCGTAGTGTAGGACGTCCTCAGGCAAGGTGGAGTGATGATTTGCGTAAGATGGCTGGCAGGAGCTGGATGCAAGTAGCCCAAGATCGAGCACAGTGGCGTGCAATTGGAGAGGCCTATGTCCAGCAGTGGACTGCGATAGGCTGATGATGATGATGTGGGAAGCTACACTATTCCCCAGTGACATAGGTTATATAATATTTTGAAAAAAGGGATCCGTGCGAATCCGAGGCGGGCCGCTAGTCTATGTATACATTTAAATGCTTTGTCCTGAATGACTGACGGATACGCGCACAGCCTAAACCGCTGATCCTAGAGACGCAGACGAAATCGGGGACAAAAGCTAGTCTTTAATTATAAAATAAAGTCGGGTTTGTTCTAACACTTGTTAAGATACGACTGGATCGATTTTCATGGTTTCTGATTTTATGGATTCATGTCCACTTTGAATAACAGATATAGTAATTAATATATATATCGGTGAAATAAAAATATATACATCTCTTATGGAATTAATTACACCATTTACAATTCAAGAACAGCAGGTGTATTCAATTTGGTAGTATTTTCAACATTTTTATACAAAAAAAGGAGTGTTAGTTTCAAACTTTGAAAGTTAGTTTACCTAAAATTAACTTGAAACGCTTTAAGAGATAGCAATGTTTGATTTGCAAATACCTTGAAAATAGAAAGTTGGTGAAATTTATCGTTTTGCAAACATTTGTGTTTTTGTGACACACTCGTAAGTTATCTAGTAAATTGCAAATTCAGTGAAAAAGACAATGATTTGTCTATCGGCGTAAATTGTAATTGAGAAACTATTATTTTATGTCGGAATCGTCTTCGAAAACTGTCAAATTTAAGAAAGATTTCGATCCAACTTGCATAAAAATTCGGGCATGGCTCGTGACGTCACGATATGGTACGATTTAAAATACTATAGCGTGACGTCACAAGCCCCTACTTTCGAACTTTTGAAGCGCTTAGCTTTGTCATTTATTGTTCGATTGAGAAAAAATACATGTCTAATAAGTTTTAGTAATCTACTTGATGGACGAAGAAGAGAAAAGAGTTGTCATGCCTATTGGATATTATATTAAGTATATAAATAAATCACTACTAATCCCTACTTTCCTACTAATATTATAAATGCGAAAGTAACTCTGTCTGTCTGTCTGTTACGCTTTCACGCTAAAACTACTGGACCGATTTAAATGAAATTTGGTACAAAGAAAGTCTGAAGCCTGAGAAAGGACATAGGCTACTTTTTAACCGACTGTAAAAAAGGAGGTGTTCCACGCGGACGAAGTCGCGGGCGGAAGCTAGTAAATAAATAAATAAATATCATTCCAATGTGTAATAACCGCGAAGGCATCAGAAATTATTAAATAAATAAATATTGGTCAAGTGACAATGACAACATATTAAAAATCCGCAAAATAACAATTACCAACAACGCCTATTTTCATTTTCAAACCTAACAAAAACCAAACCCAACTGTGTCAATGTCTAATCAACGATTCAAGATGGCCGCGAAAACAATTGCCTATTCCTAGTACTTATTCAAAATTCGAATACTAAAGCCCTATATGACGTCACGCACTCGCGTGCACTTAGAACCTTGAAGCTAGACTTTATAATGAAGTAGTACCACCACTAAACACTGGGACTAAACAGAGGTCAGGCTAAAACGAACTTTAGAACTTCTTCGTTAGGATGTATTTTTCGCTGCTGTTCTGTCGTTAACTGACGTCTTTGGCGTTTACAGGGAAAACGCATTGGTTGTTTGGAAAAACAAGTTTTTAATGGATAAGCTACTGTCATTGGAGTTAGAATAACTTATTTTAATTATATGTTTGGAGATAAAATTATTTAATAGGCCCTTAAGTACATCCGTTCACCTAATTTCATGAATATGCACAATTATATTCAATACCTAAATAATAACATGTGTATTGGTTAACGCAAAAATACTGAACCGATTTAGATGTAATTTGGTAGGTACACAGATAGTCTAGAACCTGACAAAGGACATAGGCTACTTTTGATTGCAAAGGGTTTTAAGGGGTAAACTCTCCAGGTAAAAATCTTTAAATACTAATTCCACACGGACGGAGTCGCGGGTAAAAGCTAGTATGAACACATGTATAACAACATTACATTCTGACACTATTTACAAAATGTACAATATTAATTCCATCGAAACGTAGAACGCTGCGCATTGACCCGAATAAAAGATGCATTTTACATGCAAAGTGCAACACTGCACAAAACGCACTAGCGATATCATATATTCATTGTACTGTAACAATAAATAATTTTGCATAATATAATATAGGGGAACTGGTAAAATCCAATCTCACTTGAGGCCAAAGGGAAGGAAGGAAGGGGGAGGGAGTTTACTTAAAAGTAAAAGTGATATTGTAAGTCGTGACGTCACTGTGTTTGTGAGACTGTGTGACGTCACTTACCACGCGTGCTCATCGCCTTGATGAAATATTGATAAGAACGAGATAACGTGACTGGTCCATTTTTTTTCCCTATTTCTAAAATATATTACAGTAATAATTTCTGATGCCTTCGCGGTTATTACACATTGGTATGAAACAACTATTAACGGATTTAACTCGCGTATTTTACTTACTTAGACTTTAGCGTTAGACTATTGTCAGCTCAGTCGTGCTACGATTATTGAAACTGTAAAGGATTCGGAACGTCAGCAAATAAAATAAAATAAAAATACGCGAGTGAAATCCGTTAATAGTTGTTTCATTCCTATATATTACAGTACTTAACTTTGTTTGCGTAAAATTAGTAAGCGCTTAGAAAACTTACCCTCTTCACACCCGAAGTTAATATGAACTTCTGTGATGAAAACTTCAATTTCCTTCCCAGGGACTTATGATTTAACTCACGTATTTTATTTTATTGGCTGACGTTTCGGAGCCTACAGATTCCATAATCGTAGCACGACTGAGCTGACGATAGTCTTATGCTAAAGCTAAAATACGCAAGTTAAATCTGTTTAAAGTTGTTTCATTCCAAATCATAAAGCTTTTTATTCAGTCACATGTCTACATGCAACATACCTATCCCACTCTCACCTCCAAAACTGGTAGGTTATCTAAGAGTGAAAGTGTACCTCACGATTTTTGGCCACTCTCCAATTCGTACAGATTGTATGATACAAACTATACAAAGCATTGTGTTTACGAGGATACCGTACTTGTAATCGAGAGTAAATATTATGTTGTCGCCTTGAGGATACGTCCCTTCATATTGTTATGTTGGTACGTAAGTATTTGGTAGTCTTTTATTTATACGGAAGGAGGCAACTTTAAAAAATTAAACGAATATTACAATGGGAATATCGCTACATAATATAAAAAGACTGTCGCTGTCTGTCCGTCCCTATGTAAGCTAAATTTTTTAAAACTACATAACGGATTTTGAAGCGGTTTTTTTTAATAGACTAGCTGACCCAGCGAACTTTGTACCGCGTACACAGTTTTTTTTTCTTTTTTTTTCCAAGTTTTCTCAACCTTCCCTGGAGTTCTACAAACATTTTAAAACTAAAATCAGCCAAATCGGTTCAGCCGTTCTCGAGTTTTAGCGAGACTAACGAACAGCAATTGATTTTTATATATATATAGATAGACTGATTCAAAAAAAAAGAAGGTTCAGAGCACCGGGGCAGGTCGCTAAATAGTAGGCATCACAGTGTAAGAGACGATATAGGTCTGTACCTATGTACTTAATGAATGTTTCCAATGTAAGTAGGTACAAGATAATCGGTATTTATAGAAATCAAATCTGTATTTTAATCATATAGCTATTCAAATCCATACATATGCAATTTTCGGTAGTCATAACATAAAGATAACACATACTCATGTTAATCCACATTACACAATACCATTTAAATAAACATAACCGTTTATTACATCGTTATTTGGTTATTTTGCTTAAAATAATCTGCTGCATGCAGACCAAAACACACCTTATGTGTCAGATAAGAAAGTTTGAAGTTATATGTAAATTATTTGGTTGTTTAAAAAGCTTACAACCGAAAATAGCGGCGCACACGCGAGCAACTTTCCAACGGAGAAAGCGGCTGTGGCGAAAAAAATAAAGGTTTTGTATCTATCCGGAAGTTATATACATAGTTAGATATATATATAGCTTTTTTATCGTTCTTTTATATGTCTACATGTCTCGATTTAAAAAAGACTGTTGAGGTTCTTTGTCATTTAGCAATTAGGTACCTACCTAGGCTACTTACGTTATATTACTAGCTTCTGCCCACGACTTCGTCTGTGCACGATAAGCATCTCCGTTTCCGTGAATTTTCAAAAATACTTTCTACTGAAATCCCTGCGCAACATTTCAGTGCCATCCGTTGATATGTCAGTCATTAGGAAAGTTAGCTTCTCCTCTTATTTAGGTACTTAAGTAAATAGATTTTATTTGTCATATAGTTTTTTTAGCTGTACCTATAGGGTCCCTTGATACGGTTTTGCAGTAGGTACTTACTTATTTAACTACTAACTTTTATTCTAAATTAGGTACTTAATTTAAGTTTAGTTACTAAGTCACCTCTGTCTAACGAGGATGGAAGCATTTATGGAAAAGACTTAAACCTATCGCTACCTATTGGAAAAGTTCTGATCATATTAAACTATGTATGTACCTACTTGTATTATTTCGTGTTAAGTAGAACTTAACATTATTAAACAAAGCTTTCCTCTTCAAAACAAACGGAATCCACTATCAATATGACGAAACCATGATAACGCGTCGAAAACAATCTACAAATAGTAATTTGACAGATTTTACATAACTAACAATCTACCAAATCACAGTGACCTCTCAGTTCACAATCACATTAAAGGAACATAGTTCAAGTTAAACTGGTCATTATTTTCATAACGAACAATCAACTGAGATCTATAGGTCCCTAACCAGATATTGTCGCTATGGTAACATAGGTCAGGTTAAGCTGGACTTTGTATTAAGATGGCGGACGCGCAGCATATGTTCGCGCGACGGAAACGCCCGACGTTACCCGAACGCGTTCGTAAGTAGGTCACGCGATTACGGGTGTGTGCGTGTCGCGCATCGTGTCTCGTGCTCGCAGGCACTAGGTTTGTACACATTATGCGATTTTTCGCGTGATGTTTTTTTCGTATAGGATTGAGTGGATTGCTATGTCGACGCTAATGTAATTGGTTAGCGTTGAATTGTAAGTTTATGTAGATTGTTGTGAGATATTTTAATAAATTATAAGTATGTTTCGAGCATACAATTTTATTTATTAAAATTGGCACTGAGAATCCCAAACAGGACCTAATTTATAAAAGTTAAGGAAATAACAGTAGGTAGCTGAATACGTTGACTAATAGGTATTTTTATTTATTTTAATAGCTATCATTTTCATGTTTAGTTTTCGAGGAATTTTTGTAGGTAGGTACATGTACAACATTTTAAGATACCTATATAATAACACTAGCGACCCGTCCCGGCTTCGCACGGGGGGACTTAAGATTTTTTTAAGGCCTCAGAAACGATACTTTTCCCCCGTTTTTGAAACATTTTCGGTTACTGCTCCGCAACTATAAGACCTAACGTGATATTATATAGCCTATGTTACTCGGGGATAATGTAGCTTTCCAAAGGTGAAAGAATTTTTGAAATCGGTCCAGTAGTTTCGGAGCCTATTCATTACAAACATACAAAAATACAAAAATACAAATCTTTCCTCTTTATAATATTAGTATAGATTAGTATAGATATATTTCTTATCAATAAGCCGAGTGCGTCTACGTATCTATACCTACAAACATAATATTATGTTTGTCATAAAATTCACAGTAAACAATCACATAATTAGGAAATAATAAAGTGATTGTATACCTATAACTAAATTAAAAACAAAGTTTTAAACGACTAAAACCAGACTGAGTATATATTATACGCCGAACATTGCTGTAATTAATTTTTAATTTAAATTTTATGTAGGTACTAAAGAAATCTCAATACAATATAATCAACAATAGTTAAGACGGACTACGCCTCTAAAAAACTAATTATCAGTCAGTATTTGTAGACGAATAATATAAATTGGAAGCTATCGCTAAAAGATCCTGTACGTTTGCGGTAAGCCAATCACCTGCATACGCTAGCCAATGACTGTTTCGTTGGCCTCGCCGTCAACACGCATCATGAATCCGACCTGGGAATATTGTCGTATATGTATGCTCAAGGCAAATTGCTAAACATGAATCTAAAACATGTAAACAAGTGATGGCAGTACTCTGCTTCAAACATGGCACTTTATTTTTGAGTATTTGTTATGTCACTGTGTCTAGGTGTACCTATATATCTCTATATCTTCTTAAATAGGTTAGGATCTCTGTCTAAGTAATTTCAAATGCAAAACTAGGATTATGTACAAGCGCTAGTTCCTTTATTGGTAACGTTAAAGTGACATTTATGTTTATACGTAAAACATCTTCTATGTGTAAATAGATTACCTACTTTGAGAGCCATTGTCATATTGTAATAATTTCTAACTTTTCTAGCAGATAAGTGACAGTTGAAAGTTCTGTACTTAAGTACCTATGTAATGAATAAAGATAAGAATCTTTATTCATTACATAGGTACTAGGAATTTTGCGAAAAGTTTTCAGAAAAATACAAATATAATCAGTGTTAAACTGTAAACATAATAAAAGATCTCAACCCTAACTAGCTATAAGATAAGACGGCAATATTTATGGATATTATTTTTTAAAGATATAAAGCCATGAAACGTTAAGATCATTTCGCAAATCGGTTTTGAGAATCAAAAAAATCCAATGGAGGAAAATATGATTAAAGAAGATACATTTAAAAAAACCTACATTTTTATAGTTATTTTTCCATTTACCTATTTTAAAACTTATTTTTAATACTTGCAACTGCAACTGCCTTCTTTTACTTGACAAAACCAGTAAGTTAAGTCAAGTGTTATGTAAGTTAGGTCTTACGTAGTTCTATTAGATGTTAGAGTAACTTGTTATTTGTATTCAGGTAATGTTATGGCTGGCCTAGGCCAACAGCCTATCTGAATAAATTAACTATTTTAATACCAAGTAAAATTGGTCAATGCCGTAATAATTTTAAACATAGTTTAACGATATTTACTTGTCATGTCAAGTTAATGAGTCTTAGATGGGCTTATGGTTAAATATTGCTACGTCGTCGAGTCTTAGGCGTTTTTAATAATATTTAGGCGTTATATTTGGGTTTACGTGCACCCGATAAAGTTTAAGCAAGTTAAAAATAAGAAACGTTTAGTCCTATTCATAGTTACAACAAACATAGCCGGTATATATTTTATAATCAGAAATACAGATAAAAAAGAAAATACGGTAGACATTGAGAGACATGTAAATATGACAGCACCAAAATGGCGACGTCTGTCTTTCAACAAAATCAATGACAGTTTCAAGTTAGAACGGCAGTTTTATATAAAGAATACAAGTAGTTGAAATACTATGCTGTAAAATTGCGAGTCATTACGAGGAAACGTCGTACTATGTTGCTAGGAACGCTGACATCAATGAATCATCGCATATATAAACAACATATATTATGTTTATTTCTACGTAATCACCGATATAGGTTGCTGTAGGTCAGGCTTTTGCAACGAGTTTTGCGTATCACTCTTTGTTATTAACGTTATATATATATATTGAAAAAGCATTTTTGCAGGTTCAATGATGTTTTAATTTTCTAGGCGGTAGATTTAAATGTTTGATATTATCATATCTCATGCTCATGATATTTTATTGAACATACTTTTAGCGAAAATATGAGATCGATAAAGGATCGCCGTGAATCGATATGATAGTATTTAAACATCGAGTTTATTTGCAACTTTTTTTCGTATACTTATTTAGTTTATAAAACGTCTTTTGAATTTACAGCTCTTTCAATATTTTTTTTTCAATGTAAATATGTGCTTTGCTTGTATTACGCTACATCTCAAAACCCTTTGCTTCTAATATGTGGCTTGTATTTAGATATCAGACTTACAGTTAAATAACTAAATGCCATTCACAACCTTAACCGCGCTTTCATGAAACTAAAAACCGAGAAAAAACTGAAAGGCATTTTCGCTTTTCAGTGCTTTTAAAAAAGTACTCATTAAGGTATAAAACCCGCATGCCGCTAAAGATTACTCCACACATGCACAACGTGTATATTACTAACACACGTCGTCTACATATGCCACTAACACGTGCGAGCCACGCACACAGGCAAGCGGAGTGATGTAATACGAGTGACGGCTGGCAGACATTTTTTTATGTCCTCTGACGCAACGTTTTTTTTTAAAGCCGCGTTAGCGTGTTTATTTCTTTATCGCTGTTTTAGTTTGATTGTTTCTTTCATAAGGATGATAATGCTGATTATGGGACAGTCGCGAGTCGTTGGGTTTCATTTTTAGATGTTGTGTAGCGGTATGTTGAACTAGATAAATATTTATGCATGTGGTTTGCAAAAAGACCTCGGAATTGTATTTGTTATTGATGTTTTTTTTTTAAGCACACGAAACAAGTTAATCTGCGAGGTGTAAATAATAGGAGTATGTACTTAGGTTGTGGTTTATAATTGTAAATATACATGCATAAGAGATGTAAACAGATTTTATGTAAACATCTGTTTATGTTATCTCTTCGTTTTTTTTTAGGCGTAAGTTTAATTCAAATGTGGGATATTTATCATATCTTTATATGAAATTGGTTAAGTTTTACAATGTTTTAATGCGTTATTTGGAAATAAATATATTTTCTTGCTATTATTTTTTATTTTTTAAAATTTATTGTTTGTTAATTATAATTATTTATTGTTTGTTATAAATTATGGGCGTTAAGTAATAA
Source organism: Polylopha cassiicola (assembly GCA_038024825.1). Lineage (NCBI taxonomy): Eukaryota > Metazoa > Arthropoda > Insecta > Lepidoptera > Tortricidae > Polylopha > Polylopha cassiicola. The sequence continues at coordinate 2,887,026 of CP149044.1, read as the reverse complement.
GTATTTTTTATTTACAGGTAAGCAACCAGAGACAAGCAAATCATTAAAAATGTCATCACCAACTACCACAGGTACTTTAATAAAAAAATATTTAACTACTAACATACTTTTTACATAAACAACGTAAAATTTAATTATAACACTAAAATTCAAAACACAAACAAACTCATTCTAAATAAATAAATTTCATTTTTTGATTAAAGTGAGTATAATGAAATATAAGCGGTACTTTATTGCTTTAAACCAATGACATTTTATGTTTATCCAGTATTAGAAAAACGGTAGTAAGCTTTAAAAAAAGCATTTCGTGTGAATCGTTCCTAACGATGCATGTTCACACAAACGAACGTATATAACTGTAAAGCAAGGCTGCACACATACAAAGCAAGGACAGGTCAACGCACTGCGTTGCCTTGCACGAGCGAGAAGAATATACAATATATACTATAAGTCAGAAGAAGAACGCCATGTTTCTCACGCTTCCGTGTTTGCAATGCGGTCTCAACTAGAGAGAGGGGGACGGCGCTATGCGGAGTGAAAGGGATGGGTATCTGTAAACATTACGTTTGCACTTCCTTCGCTGTGATGCAATAGTAATTTTACTAAAGTATCTATTTTAAGACAAAGTTTTGTTTAATAATAGTAAAAATATATGTAAATTTGTAAAGATCGTACTAAAAAAAAACCGCTTTATTACTGTTTGGGTTCCGTATTCATTTCAATAAAGTAGGTATCTTTAAAGTATACTTACCTAAACTAAATAATAATCTATTTTATAATGATTTAAACTTAGGTAAGTAATATACTTACTTATAATAAATTAAAGTGATTTTACTTCATATTTTTGTTGTCCTTCTTAATAAAAGGGAATATTAAATTAGTCTGCCATTATAAACTGAGCTAGGTAGGTACACGTGTAAATGTCGCGTCGTAAGCAGGTAGGTTCTATGTACTTTCAGAGATAATTATTTCTAAGAAATAAAGACAACTTACCTCATAGTAAAAAATAAGGAGAACTCAATAAAAACAACTTAATAATTTAGTATAGTATTTTTTAACCTATTTTACAAATATTTGTTAAAATATATCGAACAGATTACTCGAAAAAATAAAAACTGTTGTCGATATAAAACAGGTGCTTACAGCGCCATCTCTTGTGAAGTAGCTAAACTTATTAACTCCTCGCGTCCTAATTCCAAAAGCGGAAACAATACAAAATGGCAGTTTTACAAGGAATTCCAATTATAACACTTCGAGGAAAAAATCAATTAAAAAACGTTGCAACCACGCATGCCCTAGATTCTCTGTTCTGTGAAAAAAGTCTACAATTTTCTTGGGTGAAAAAATCAGTAGGCCCAAGGAATGAGCCAAACTCCGTTCAACGAACTTTCCAAAAGCTGGCTCGGATACCGCTCAAATACCAAAATATACCTTATCTGTCCCGCATCTAAGTCGAAAATAGCTTTTAACGATCCCCAAAAAGAGTCCATTTTAAATCCACGCGCCAAACACATACGCTCTTTCGTCCGATTTCAAAAAATCTAAAGACGCCTACACACTATCAAAGGCGTGTGTGTGAAGAAAGTACGTACGAGCTTTCCCTGTGTTAAGTTACACAACTTTAGTCGCTTCTCTCTTTCTAACACATCAACAGTCTCTCTCTCTGGCCGACTGTTATGTAATAACGGTTGTTGTATATCGTCGCGTAACATTTTTCCCTAAGAACCGCTACGTAGGTATGCAATTTTGCACTGCATTTTTGATATTTGCATGGCTTAAACGCATTTCCCAATAATACTTTTTAGATGGAAACAAAAATTTTTCGAATCAGTTATAGTCGTTGCAAGAAACATGCAGTTCTAAACACACATAGTGCACGTGCGGTCGTGTGCGTGGTGTCTCGCCGGTGTGTGTCGGGTTTGCTTCCTAGTTGGTCTCCCGAAGGCCCGCTTGCAACACCGGTGTGAGCGGGTCCTTACTTACGCGCGAAATATAATATTCAGTAGGTACGGGAGTGAAGTGAAAAAGGGTTTTTCAAAGTGAAATTGTGTTGTGTATTAAAATTGGAATGTCAGGTGCGTTTTGTACGGGTAGGCACAACTCGGCTTAAATATATCTGGACATAGTGATGTAAGACAACCAGATATATAAGAAACTTTCTTTTAATGTTTAAATTAATTAGTCGCTTTTCGCTTCGAATTACTTGTTTTGAATAAATTTAACGTTTTATCATTTAATTATGTTACGTGGGATTGCGGAACGTGCGATAATACCGTTACGTTATTCTAGATATTTTAGACATTTCAAATTTTAACTAAGTAATATTTTATGTAATACCTGCAGTAATTATAAAATAATTTTATTATAAACATATGAATATATTTATGATTGAGAGAAGATCGAAGATAGAAAGTTTTTTTTTAATTAAAATTTGTTTTGAACAGAATGACTGGTACCTTAGCAATAAAGAAAAAATATAACGGGACATTTGTTTCAAGTATTTCAACCGAAAACCACAAAAAACGTTGTTTACCCAACTGTTGATAAAATACAATATCTTGGTTTCCTTGTAATAGATAACGTAGTTATTTGAAATATATTTTTAGTGATACTTACTTGTATGAGTTCTTATTAAGTGGAATAAAAGTATATAAGTAAACAAAAATGGCGTCATAACCTCAAAATAGAATTCATATTTAAAAAGTTACGAAAACTTAATAAAAGTTTTTATCTATTTGCAAAAAGATTTGGCGAACTATAATAATTTATTATAACGTGAATCGATTAATTTTAAGCGATTTTGATCAACACAAGAAACTAACAACAATTTTATTTACAATTTAGTTCCACGCATGAAAAAATATATACACAAAACAAACACAGTGCAACTAATTGGAAAACCATCTTTATCTTCAAACAGAGGGGGACATTAGAATGAGGACTCTGTCCCTTTCGCACTTCATTTGAGAGATAGCGGAAGAAAGAGACACTGCTATTGTGTGGACATAAAGGGTGACCTACTTTTCGCCACGTGTCTAGGAAATTTGAAAAGCTGTCATTCCCCTCAATTTTAAAAGTGCTATGGATACAATGGGCCATTATTTACATGGCTTGTTTGTTAGAATAGCTAAAATATAGTTTTATTTTAGACTAGCGGTTCGCCCCGGCTTCGCACGGATCTCTATTTTTCAAAATATTCTATAGCCTATGTTAGTCAGGGTTAACGTAGCTTCCCAACAGTGAAAGAATTATTAAAATCGGTTTAGTAGTTTTTGAGCCTATTATATACAAACATACAAAAATAGGTAAGTACAAATCTTTCCTCGGGGACTGCTAGTTTCCAATAAATTTGAAGATTTCTTTGTCATTCTAAAATATATTTTAAATGTCATTGAAGACTTGACAAGTATGTACTTGTATATATTATACCAGTAAGACAAAAAAAAAATGTAAAATGCAACAAGAAACAAAGAAGCTTTTTTTACAGCTTGTATTACTAAAAAAAAAACTTTTCCTTTAAATTTCATACAAAAATGAACAACAAAAAACAAACCTTTTTTATACAGCTTACTACAATTAAGCATAAATTAAGGATCATACGTCAAGTAGACAGGATTAATTAACTAATGAGGGAATAAGCATTTAATAGCTAGCCACAGGAAGTCCTGGGCAGAGTGCCCTCCTCTGACTCATAGTATCCTGGTACTGTTTAAATTTCGTTTCAACTATTTGATACATTGTCAAATGTGTTTATCTTTTCCTACACTGTTACATGAACTGTAATGTGTATATGTAACTATACCAATTAATAAAATGAGTTAAAAACCTGCCAAGTGCGAGTCGCCGCGCGCGGAGGGTTCCGTGACATCGAATTATATTCTCGTAGGTATCACTCCTTCGAAACGGCTGGATTTTTATGAAAATTTGTGTGCATATCGGGTAGATCTGAGAATCGGCCATCTATTTTTCATAACCCTAAATGCTAAGGATGGTCCACCCCAAAGCTTTTTTATAATTTTCAGCCTTTTACCATCAACGACTACGGTTTAATAAAAAATCTCAAAAATCGCTGGGTCAGCTAGTTATCTATAAAAACCTCAAAAATTTCACGTCGTTTGTTGAGGGTTTGCTTAAAATAAAAACAATTCTTTAAATATATGATTTTTAAAGAAAAAATAAAATGACTTTGCTAAGGACTAATGTCCTGGAGGAAATAACTCATACTTAAACATTTATTCATAATATTTTAATAGCTTTATGATTTATTGACAAAAATATGAACAATCACAATTAATATTTAAAATGCGAAACTAAGTCTGTCTGTTACTTTCACGCTCTAGACTATCTGTGTACCAAATTTCATTTAAATTTGGGATATCCACAGATAGTCTACTTATACCGTAACAGACAGACAGACAGACAGACAGAGTTACTTTCGCATTTATAATATTAGTTAGGATATTTTAATAGCTATATGATTTATTGTCAAAAATATTTAAAATTTCTCTATAAATTGTAAAAGCGTATGAAAACTCGGCCGTCAAAGAACCAAACGCGAGTGTGACGGCGCCGGCGCAATGTATTGCAGCTTTTTTATATCGCAAACCAGAATGCAGGAAAATGAATCATGGATTATTCGGAATTCTGGAACTATATTTAAACGCAGGATATTTGGACGCGCTTAAAGGATTTTTTCATGTGTTTTAGTTAGAACGTCAACAAAGTGAGCTAGACTAACGAGAAGTGCTGTTAGCAGATATTTGTCGCGCGAGAAATCTGACTATTTCACTCATTGCCAAAAGTATGTCAGTAAATTGTATCAATAATACCCTAATAGGTTTATAATAAAAAGAGTAAAATTATTAAAAAACTGCCAGAGAAGTATTTCTAAAAATAGGTAAATCTCAAAATAATTTCATAATTTCTAATGCCTCGCGGTATACATTGGAATGAAACAACTTTAAACGGATTTAACTCGCGTATATTATTGTATTGGCTGACGTTTCGGAGCCTTTACGGATTCCATAATCGTAGCACGACTGAGCAGACAGTAGTCTTATGCTAAAGTGATTCAATTTTCAAAAGTTCTGCAGTGCCTGCAACTTGTTTACAATTGTCTGAGAGAAATGAGGTTAAATAATAAGGATAGCAGAATCCCCGAAACCAGAACACGACCTCTAACTGGGATCTGGGTCACTCGTTTTGGGCTAACTCCGGCTGTGTCCTGGATTGACCTCACCGCCCTTGCCCTTGACAAGTTCGTTATTGTTTTGAAAATTTGACGTAGCAACATTTTAGAGTTGTACTATCTCTCGCTAGCTCATTGGTGGTGGAAGAAAGTTTTATTTGCCTTAGTCTAAGAGTATGGCTTAGTTTATAGTAGGCATGATGAGTCTATATATAGGCATGATACGACCATATAATATATTTCTTTTCTACATATAAACAATTAGACACATTTTTGTAGAACGATTTTGTTAGGAAAATATGAGGCCCTTGTACAACTAGTACAACAAGAGGATTAAGAAAATTTGAATTTATTTTCACAAAGTAGACGTAGGTCTGTTGTTTGGCTTACCATATGGACGAGACGAAAAAGAAATTTAAAAAAAACATATACTTACCTACCTAATTAACAAGCAGTACTTATACCTTAGTAGAATCAACACAATAAAAGTCGCCTTTCTAAACAATTATAACAAGTATAATTTGATATAGAACCAATAAAACACGTAACCAGTAAACCAGTCGAGTCACAACAATGCGTGTTACATACAGACAGACAGACGGTCGTAACTGCGCTTGCGCAACCTTGCACGAGTTGATTATTTCACATCGTTACTCACTAAAACTAAGTAACAAGTAACAATTATTTTCATTATGATAATAATATTATCTTTAACAAACAAATAAGTAAAATTGAAAAGTGGGACTTGAACCGACATCCACCCGATCTATCTGGTTTTATATCAACATTTATACCAAAATTTTTTTGGTATACTTTCAGATATAAAACTTATTTAATCAATGGTGTTAATGGTTTCAACCAGATTTTTGATTGTTTATATAATTATGAAATAACCATTCGTTTGTTCTTTATATAATTACAATTAATACATAGGCATTTAGCATGGGCGTGCATTGCATACAGGTATACTTAATGTCATTTCATATGCCTACCCAAATTGCGTCATGTAATGCACGTATTTTTAAGGGCTGTCTCATTTTAGAACAAAGAATCTCCCATGAGTCCGACTCACACTTAACCGGTTTATATATTAGCTAGATTATTTTTATAATAATATTAACGGAAGGAATGTTTGTGAATCAAATCCATGACTCCAAATCGACTGTACCTAGGTAGGAAAACAAAAGAGAATCGTAAGTGTCAAAGCAAATGGACTAAAAACGTCTCTGATGGCTGCCCCTCTAGGAACGATACACTATTGATATATGCACATATACGTATATATCTATATCTATACTAATATTATAAAGCTGAAGAGTTTGTTTGTTTGTTTGAACGCGCTAATCTCAGGCACTACTGGTTCGAATTGAAAAAATATATATTTTTGTTGGATAGATCATTTATCGAGGAAGGCTTTAGGCTATATAACATCACGCTGCGACCAATAGGAGCGAAGAAACAGTGGAAAATGTGTAAAAAATGGGAAAAATAACTATTTCACGCGGATGTCGCGGGCACAGCTAGTATATTATATTTCCCCTGACGCTGTTACTCAATCCCTCTTTATAACAAAGATTCAAGGGCTGACCTTCAACCTGAAGGGCCTCTTCAGACTTTTTAAGATGCTAACACACACATACGCGACACCCTCAACTTATAAGCTTAGCTAGTGAGCTTGGACATGTAAATATCGCACACCTAGATCTAAAGAGATCTAACTCAAAAACCGGAAGATTTGAGTTATGCACACCATCGGATTCCAGCAAAACCCACCTACACTAAAACAGATTTCAGCTAATATAACTCTACTAGCTTTATTATAAAAAGTATAAATTTATACTGAAAAAACATGCGTGCATATGGACATATTAATCAGTTTTTCGCCTCTCCTGAACAAGTACCTTTTTTGAGATAGCTCTCTTTAGATCTAGGTGTGCGATATGTAAAATTATACTCTTATTACAACACCTGTGTGTAAGGAATTATAGTCGAATTAGAGAAAGTATGAACATCTTGAAAGTAATAGTACTTATCTACTTATAATTTTTTAACACTAATTTGAAATTTAATTTTGTAATAATTAATAAGCATTTTTTAATATATTAATTTCTAATTTATTTACTGATAAATATCTGAATCTATACCTAAGCATGTTCAACGCGCGCGTAAGCTAACGTAACACAATTAATTAAAGTTTTATTTCTAACACATTTAATTTTCATTAATTTAGTTATATGATAGTAAGATTAGTAGGTATTTGGATATAGGTACATAAAAAACACCGTAAACAAAAAAGTCCGCATTTAATTATACTTATGCTAACAACGCCATCTGGCGCCGAGCAGCGGAACTACGCCAGCATCAAGTGCCCAATTTTGGCGCGATGGTTCACAATAAACTTGTATTTTAATAAATACTTATTAGTATAATAATATTGATAAATAGTAATCATTAAATTCAACATCAGAATTAGATTTTCATATGGTTAACCCCATATCGTATCGCATAAAAACCTAAAAACATGTATATATTTGTTTTGCTAATTTGTATCATAAACGTAAGTACGGTCTAATTATTATTGTTTATTTCACAAAAAATATTTTTTAAAATAAATATAATAATATTTTTTAATGAAGTGCATGACGGATATTTTAGTTCATATTAAGTTTAACTTTGTCCTAAAACTTTTTGTAACGCTAGTCCAGCTACTCGCCGCGAGATGGCGCCAGAGATTTTGCCACGTAAGTCACTGACCGCACAATTTTTTATCGTCCGTTATAATACTGCAATACCTTGTCTAATCGTGCAATGACCGCTGCATTGTTCTGTTGCTAAGTGTTTATAGTGGTGATAAAAATGTATAAGGAAATACTCATTTGCAATTTATATTCGATTAAATACGATTTTTTACGCTCCTGTTACTTCTACAATTGCATACGCGATATAATGGAGCCGAGTTATTTTAAGTCAATTTATAATTTATCATTATTAGAAAAACATATAACATAGATTAAAAAGAAACTTACAAAAAAGCATAAGTAATTTATATAAGTAATATAATTATAACAAACCGTGCAATCTACATGAACTAAAGGCTATTTTTATTTTTATGTAATTTTTCGATGTTTGAATATTCTTTTACAAGGTCCAATGACCTGGCGAAGGTCGCTGGGTGCTGTGTATGGCCTTGGGGAGACCTGAGGTAATGGATAAAATGATAATGATCGCCCCTTACGGGATTCGAATTTATTACCCCAGCTTCTAATTCATATAAGTAGGCACCAATTTTAAACTAATAGCAATATAGGTATTTCAAAGTTTATATTTTACATTAAAGTACGTAAAATAGTTTTAGATTCAGGTTCTTTAAATATTTGCTTTACTCTGGATTCGAATTTACGACCTCTACCAATATATTATTAGTCACTAATCAGCAATAGTGACTGTCGCTCTACATAATCGGTTATCGTTCTAAATCAATAATTTATCACAATCCAACAAATATTTCCAAAATTTATCAGAAACACGTCAACAGATTTATTTTTTTATCAAACAATGACATCATTTTCACAACTCGTTCTAGTTTGTCGAATCATTGTCACAATGCAGAAATTAGATCTAATATGTTAAACATTCATTAAATTATAGCAATAATTATTCAAGTCAGTTTGGAATGAAACCTATAACGGATTTAACTCGCGTGTTTTATTTTATTTTCTGATGTTTAACTACAGTGCTGATATTCGTACACTTGTTGACGATAGTCTCACTCTAAAGGAAATAAGAAATTACGCGAGTTAAATCCGTTATAGTTGTTTCATTCCAATGTGTAATAACCGCGAAAGCATTAGAAATTATTATCCGAGTCGACCTATGAATATGAATATCTTATTTTATTAATATTCAGAATGGTATTTCTGTTAAAAAGTACGGTTACCCTAACATATACGACATCATTTCGATTCGTCATTTTAGACGACGGAATCCTCCAAGGACCTTCACTAGGTATTGGGACAACAGTCCGCGTTTACCACTGTAGTACATACCACTTTTCTAGCTCCAATCGACATCGTAGTATTAGGTAAATTAATTGTAAAACATCCAAATAGATAAAGAATATAAAAAATAGTAAAAAAAAAAATTGCAGGTTTAAAAAATACCACATCTAAAATAAATTTCATTAAATTGAATTGTTGGAATAAGTAATCAATCTGTACGTCACAGAATCACATGTAATACGATAAGCGACCGTTCGTTCAACTCAGATTTAGCAGTTTGAACTTTGGTTGCCTTACTCGATGCCAGATGGCGGTAGTAAAAAAAAAGCTCAACATTATTATGAATTATCTAATTAAAACCGTTTTAATGAGACAGATATAATATTGTATTCATTAACTTTACTAATTATAGATGTTTCAACTTTAATTGTATTAATTATGGATGTAATTAAAAGATTTTCTAAATACTATATTAAAAGTTTACTTCCGCTACTCGTTAACAGATGGCGTTGAAATCAAGAGTTCGCAAGGATTCTGTAGTTCATCGGAGTGCGTTGAACCTCGGTTAACGTACGAGACAAGTGTTTTTATAAAAAAATATACAAGGAAATGAAAAGTGTCGTCCGATGATACAATTCGCTCGTTTGATTGTCGGATCAATCAATTTGCATATTATATGGATTGAAATTGATTTTTCAACTTCCGGTTAGGAAATCGTAAATTCAAATTAGCTTCCACGTAGGATTATAATTATCTTAGTATTCGGCTAAATTTATGTACATATTTAAATAAGTTTTACTTTGAGAGATAAGTGTATTTTGAGTCGACTGCAGTGAATAAAACTATTTTTAGATCTTAATTTTCTCATAAATTACTTTTTCTTTAAGAGTTATTTTCATCGTTTATTTTGACGACGAAAAATGTCTGCAGACGCCAGAGAAGCACTCTCTCTCGCATGACAAATCGATTATAATTTACAAAAAAAAAACTTAATAATGTACTAAAATATTAAGGTATTTTTAAGTTTATATTTTAATATCAAGCGGGGAGACAGAAAAAGGACACCGAACACGTCGACAAAATTAATCACAACATTAGAATTATTTTTTCCTTATAATAATATGATTAAATAAATTAATTCTCAGTATTAGAATTACCTGCGACCGTTTTATTACAGGTCGTTGCCCTTTGCACTGACTCATGCAAATATAAACATTGTCGATATAATATTTAACATGTTGCAATAGTAATTATTGCATTATTTTTATATAAAACATTTACGAAATCTGCACACTTGTACAAAAAAATCTGCAGCTAAATAAATTAGTATTTTTTAATAATAGTGATGATGAATAATGATGAATAATCATTGTCATCAAAATCATTGTTTTAAGGCTTATTGGACAATGGATTCAACCATCCAGCGCATACTTTGTTAATTTTAATATCATTAAGTTTAGATTCATTGTACTGAAACTATAACGGATTTACTACGTTATTTTTTTGTTGGCTGACGTTACGAAAACTTTACAGTTCCCATATACTTAGCGGAGTGAGATGAAAGTTAAAGTAGCCATAACTTTGGAATGAAACAACTATTAACGGATTTAACTCGCGTATTTTTATTTTATTTTATTTGCTGACGTTTCGGATTCTTTACAGTTCTGTAAAGAATCCGAAACGTCAGCAAATAAAATAAAATAAAAATACGCGAGTTAAATCCGTTAATAGTTGTTTCATTCCAATGTGTAATAACCGCGAAGGCATCAGAAATTATTAGCCATAACTTCTTAAGTGGTTTCATTTCAATGCGTTATAACCAAGAAAGCATCAGAAACTAAGTTTAGATAATATGTTTGCCACTCTCATGATCGCTTAATAGTTTTAAAAAACTGGAAAACCTTTAAAAAAATTGGTCTTGATTGAGAATCACCAAGTCTTTCTTTTGCACACTTAAAGTTTCGTGTAATACTTAAAGTACCTATAAATAAATAATTAGTCCAAGAATAGGAAACCGCTGCTAAAATCTAATATCTTATAATATGAGCCCCATGTTGGATTTGAACTTGTGACCCCCGTTAAAATAAAGGCATCCGGTCGTATTGGCAGATTATATATTATTAATTATGTAGAACTGTTTACTATATTTCCTTGTTATTACAATGAGTTTCAAAGGGCGGTGTTTACCTTGGATAAGTTATCAGTTACCAAATTTATCAGTTAGGTTATTGAACTTTTCAAATACTAACGAATGCTTAATGCATAGTCATATGTCATGCCGAATTTCCTAAACTATCGCGGGTTGTTCGTGGGCCTATGCGAGTTTAGTGAAACCGGATAACGTTTTAGTATTTTAAGCAGTGTCATAATTTGATTTTGGCTAAGACATAATATTATGTTATCATTAGGTACGTATCTACACATAAGTTTATACAAAATTAACTTCTGCCCGAGACTTCGTTTGGTCTCGATAACCCCCGTTTTACCCCCTACCTTGATATGTCTGTCATTCAGTCATTTTTGCTTTTATATATCGTAAGTGGGGTGAAAAACTGATTATTATGTCCATACATATGCACGCAGTTTTCTGTATAGTTAGAAGTGTCTTAAATCTGTTTTATTGGTTTTGCGGTAAGGAATACGATATCGTGCATAACTGAAATCTTCAGGTTTTTGAATTAGCTCCCTTTAGATCTAGGTGTGTTAGGATGTCTTTAAACTTGATTGTTGCATCTGTTCGCTATCTATCAAACTATAGATACAGTACTTGCTATTAGTTCTCCCGTAGTTTAATGAATTTGGCAAAGGCACGTGGGGTCGTCAGCCCATTATATTATTATCTGAGCTAATATGCCTAAAGCTATAATTACATTATTATGTTTCGTCATACTGAAAAATTCGCTGTCATGCACACCTTATCTCAAAACGTCTGCGAAACGAAAAGCGCCGACCGTCTTCGCCATAAACATCAACTATATCCGTCCCTGTCACACTGTATGCGTTTTTATCCCGCTCTCCCTCTAACCATGAACATGGCTGCCGGGCGTTGACCTGCCGAAATTCTCGGGTCATCGAACGACCGAGCGAGTTGAACGTACGCGTTTGTATGAAAAGAAGAATTAGATTTTTATGCGATTTTTGCGTAATTTTTTGCATTTAAAAAAAAAAAATTGGTGGTTTTGCGAAGAGTATAAAAAAAGATGTGTTTATTTAGCGTTTTTTTTAAAGTATTTCGTTGAAAAACATAAGTTAATGCTATGTTTAGACGTCACAATGTATCTAAATGACGCAAATTATAAATTTAATCCAGTATTATCCGATAACCAAGTCAATAAAATAAAAAAATAACATTTATCACTATCAAACTTGAACTTTTACAAAACATCAAATAAAGCAAAAACCACACATCCAAATTCAATCAAATTAGCATCATTAGAAAGCCAATAAAATTCCCTTTCATACGACCAACACATCATCACGGTGCGACAAACAGGGGCTGAGCAGTGTCAATACGAAAATCACCGCCAAACAGCATATTTGAAAGTTCATTAATCTCTTGTGGGTGAATGAACTGTTTGGGCGCAATGAGGAAGCGAGTTTAGTTCCCAAACACTTACCTACTCAATGAAAAAATGATTAATTTTTGCAAGGACACTATGGGTTTCATTCATAGGGTTTAGGGTCATTCTTGTTTTTGAGTATTACGCGACGTATATTTGGAAAATTCGTCTCTTACGATATTTTGATGTCTAATGTCTATGTTGGTTAACTGTAATTTGATACTTTTGTGTAAGTAAGTGTAATGCACAAATACGGTAGGTAGCCAATTAAGGTAATAAATGGAAAAGTGCTGTAATGGAAAAAAAATAAAAAACCATTCAGATATAATATTCTACTAAAATATACTTACTGAAGTATATAAAACTCGTGCTAGTACATATAAGTACATACGAATTAACATTTTAATAAATAATCACATCGAGTAAATCCTGGGTAACTTTGTATACTCAGTTATTTCTAAAGTACCTTTTAAACTAGATATTTTAGATCACAGAACAGCCTTTTCCAAAAATCTGACCTTGCACCAATTTTTCACCACGAAAAACGAATTGCAAGTATTTACAAGTGTGATGGAATAATTTAGTCACTCCCGAATTTAACTGATTTAGTATACATTGGAATGAAACAACTATTAACGGATTTAACTCGCGTATTTTTATTTTATTTGCTGACGTTAACTGTATAAATCACTTTAGCGTTAGACTATTGTCAGCTCAGTCGTGCTACGATTATGGAAACTGTAAAGAATCCGAAACATCAGCAAATAAAATAAAATAAAAATACGCGAGTTAAAACCGTTAATAGTTGTTTCATTCCAATGTGTAATAACCGAGAAGGCATCAGAAATTATTATGATTTAGTATATACTAGCGACCCGCCCCGGCTTCACACGGGGGCTATAAACCTTCCTTAAGAATCACTCTATCTATTAAAAAAAACCGCATCAAAATCCGTTGCGTAGTTTTAAAGATCTAAGCATACATACGGACATACAGCGAAAGCGACTTTGTTTTATACTGTGTCATCATCATCATCATCATCAGCCCGTCGCAGTCCACTGCTGGACATAATGGAGGTACATACGATGATATTTGCTTTTTGGGAAAACGTCGTCTTACAGTAGCTATTTACGAGAATCACAAAAAATGCGAAATAAGCAACATACATAAAACATATAACACTAATGATAAGTAATTAATTTAGTATTTTTAAAATTATAATTAGGTAGGTACCAACTCGAGCACCTGTAATACTTACATTACAAAAAATAATAAGGGAAACTAACTTCTCTTTAATTAGTAAATTAATAAAATCAAAATGGGCAAGAGTGTCTAAAAAAAACGGAAAAATTGAATCATTTATACTTTGACACTAAACTATGTCCCCTTCTAAGTCCAACTCCTTTCCTTGTTTATTTATTTAATCAAAATTCTGTTTTAGGACATCCCTAAATAACCAAAAAATCTTGATTCACCAATAACCAACGTTGTGCAATACGACAGACAGAGGTGATCGTACGTTCAGGGTGAATGTGCCAAAACTAACGACCATTATAACTAGAACCCTGGGTCATTTGTTGAACTCTGGGTTATTTATTGAACTCTGGGTCATTTGTTGAACTTATGTTGTCATAGGTTGTCAGACTTAGATATTAACACGGGTATTATTGGCACTTCAGTTTCAGATTCATTTGTTTCTTAATATTTACACAGTCTTATGTCATACTAGCTGTCCGCCCCGGCTTCGCACGGATCATCTTTTTTTTTATATGTCACTCGGGAATAGTGTAGCTCCCTAACAGTGTAAGAATTTTTGAAATCGGTCCATCCGTTCTGGAGTATATTTCATCCAAACAAACAAACCTTTCCTCTTTATAATATTACTATATAGATAGATATTATATCCACTCATAATATGATCGTCACAGATTAAAACTATTATTAGAAAAAGAGCCTGAGAAAGGACATCTATAGGCTACTTTTAATTGTGAAAAAAGGTGGTACCCAAGGGGTTAAAAAAGTAACAAAAGCTAGTAGGATATAAAAGTTTTAAGCGGTCAAAAGTTTAGGGGGAAAGTACTTAGTATATTTTGTCGCATTGTCAGTGTCAATGACATCGGAATGATTGTTAGGGTCATTTATTGCTGGGCTAAGTACTAAAATCGATAAAGGTCAAGGTCCTCGGAGGCAACGCACGGCCTTCCTGACAGGTCGTTGCTTTGAAATATAATTAAACAACGCCTTTTAGTAACATTCTAATTTAAGATCTATGATTCAAAAATTTGAGTTGAATATCGAAACGGAGAATTCCGTTACGTTTTGCAGTGCTGTATTGATTTGCAGTGAAAATTTATGAGTTAGTTGGTCTAGGTTTGCTTTGAGCAAAAAATAATTATTGCTAAAAGTGCCTGAGAGTGTTAAATTCGTTGTTCTATCAAACAGAAAAGAATAACAATAAGACGCAATTTTCTTGCATAGACCTACTGAAAAAAAACGATGTCATTATCTTCTATTTTATCCTCAATTAATAACCAATCGATCATCAGGTAGTTCATAGCTTGTAAAATAATAATAATAGGTAGACACTGAATATAACCTAAGATAATACCATATTTAAGACAGTTCCCTTTTAAAACAGTTATTATAAGTTTGTACGACTATATAAATCTGGTAGTCATGGCAACAATCAATATACCTATATCACAACATCCTAAACACTAGACTAAAACGCTAGGTTCCCTACAAGCGGACATCGTCGCAAAGTTCACCGCTCGGTGATTGCACACCGGCCGAATTTCGGCGATCAGGTCATTACACCCGAGTCATCGAACTACAAGTGACTGAACTGTTGGTACTGACCTACAGGCATGATGATTTGTGATGTTAAGGAATCTTGAGTTTGGGAGTGAGTAATGTGTTAATTGTGTCCTCGTGTGACAATACTTGTATTCAAATTTTCACGTTTTGCGCAATACGTATATGTGGCAGAGTCAATGTTTTTGTAACCTAAGGCTACACGAGAGCTTACCACTTTAGGTTATTATGATAATGCATGAACCTTTCTGTATCTCTAAATTCTGATATATCTATTAGTATAAATATTACGAGGAATGATAGCTATTTTTCTAAAAATTATTTTATTTGACAGGATCCCTTAAAAGTATTTTTAATATTTAAACGATACGCAATTTTTTGTTGTACTGTCTGGAGTTTACGTATATTCATATTTAATAAAATTAAGCCTTACTAGCACCTTTTCAAAGAATTATCAAAAGGTAGATTTAGCATTAAGAACATACATTTATTCGTCATCAAAAGTACATATATTAAATAAATCATGCCACGCCCAATAATCGCTGATCATTCGCACATTTGAACATCATTACCGTTTTTTTGATCAATTACAATTCGATAAGTATCATCAGGCATCGGATGTGTGAGATAATCCGTGAAAAAAGACATGACATCAATGCACAAAAAATACGTCAAGAGTGAACCGACGTAAAAGTATAGTGGTTCTTTTAATAGACTATTTTTTTTACTTTGTAGGTACTTATGTCAAATCTGAATTTTCATACCTTAATGTGATGTCTTATGTAAAGTAAGTACCTAGCTAATTCCAGTTTTTTTTTTAATTGGAATGAAAGAATTATAACTCATTTAATTTTATTTATTTTTCACGTTAACGATAGACTCTCTTCAGTCAGTCGTGCTACGAATTAAAGTTACTTAAATAATAAATTAAAAATTTAACAAACCCCCGACATAAAAACCTAAAAGCCCTTTAAAAAGTATAACAATAATAAAAACTTAATATTAGTTACCTAAATATTAATATTTCTACAAAGAAAACGTCATTACGGGGGGACCGCTTCTCATTTAGGTGTTACTACTGAATACCTACAATCTACCTAAACCTACGGTCCCCCCGACATGACGTTTTCTTTGTAGAAATATTAATATTTAGGTAACTAATATTAAGTTTTTATTATTGTTATACTTTTTAAAGGGCTTTTAGGTTTTTATGTCGGGGGTTTGTTAAATTTTTAATTTATTTTTTTATTTCATACTTTTTGTAAGTAGGTATCTACTACGTAAATTATTATGTTTAACTAATTTCCATTTCACATGGAATTTTGTAATGTACATGTTATCCTCTTACATTTAATACCCCACTCGGGTACATATTTTGTCGACATTGGGTTTACCATTTACACTTTTATTTCCCATAATTTTTGAACCACTCAACCGATTTTCGCAACAATTTTAATTTTGTAATCTACACGTGATCCTCTTTCATTTGATACCCCACTTGGGTATATTTATAGACATTTGGTTTTCCATCCCCACTTTACCACCCTATATTTTTTGAACGACTCAACCGATTTTTATTATAATTTGCATATTGTAATGTACACGTGATCCTCTTTCATTTGATACCCCACTCGAGTATGTTTGTAGACTTTTATTTTTCCATCCCCTCTTTCACCCCCCCTAATTATTAAAGTACTGAGCAGATTTTCATCAAACATAGCTAAGAACACTCCCGACATATACACCTTTCAAACAAAAAAAACAGAATCAAAATCGGTTCATGCGTTAAGGAGCTATGATGCCACAGACAGACACACACACACACACACAGACAGACAGACACGTCAAACTTATAACACCCCGTCGTTTTTTCGTCGGGGGTTAAAAATACGTGAAATAAATCCTTCATTTTTTTTTGTCATTTTTTGTGTTGAATACGACGTGCGTGCCCAATGGCGAACTTGGCGTCATAGGTCAGATCAAATACGAAAGAGAGAAAAAATTACGGATTCAAACTCACGAATATATATAAATGAAAATAATTTGGCATGGATCTCTAAAACACTGAATAGATCCAAACGTCAAGGTACTCCTACATACACTAACGAGGTGAAAAAACGCAAAGAATCCGCACAATTAGTCACCGAACATCACCGCGATGGTGTTATTGTGAGGTTAAAAAAACCTTGTTCACGAGCCTGTCGATACTCGTTCATTTAAGGTCTATTACACTGTGCAATTTTCAGCCAAATTAGAATTTAGCGAGGCGTTTTGTATGCTATGTGAATCCCACTAATATTATAAACACGAAAGTTAAGAATGTATGGGTGCTTGGTACTCTTTCACGCAGTCTTAGAATGGATTTTGATAAAACTTTAAAAATAACATATCTCTAGGTTGTATTTTATACAGACGATGTAGCGTACAGAAGGTAGTCTAATATACAATTATGATTTACCGTAAAAGGTTCAGTTGGTATAGTCGCTATTGTTTATCTATTTATATTAATGAAAACAAAACCTTAAAAATATCAACAGAAGCAGTATAAAAGTTAAAGTTTATCTCTATATGAACATAAAATATGTATAAGTAAGTACATATAAGAGCATAAAAGTTCATATCTTGCCCTCTTTCTTTGAGTTCAAATAAAACGTTAACATAAGAAATGATAAACCCCCCTCTCCTTACTTTGCAAGTTTACAAGCAGAGAAAAACATTAAATTAAATAAAATAAAATTAGGTACTTACCTATTATATTATATTGTGGCAAATATTTGGAACTTAAATGATGTTTTATATGCTAGAAGTACAATAACTTGGACATTGTGCAAAATATATAAAACAAAAATGAATTGCTGTTCGTTAACTACGCTAAAACTCAAGGCCGGTTGGATCGATTTAGCTAATTTTCATTTTGAAATATTAATAAAAGTCCAGGGTACATTATTTTATAATAAAACTAGCGGTTCGCCCTGGCTTCGCACGGAATTCTTTTTCAAAATATTATATAGCCTATGTTACTCAGGGTGAACGTAGCTTCCCAACAGTGAAAGAATTTTTCAAATCGGTCCAGCCGTTTTGGAGCCTATTCAATCCAAACAAACAAACAAACCTTTCCTCTTTATTATATTAGTATAGACACGGTAAGAACTTCGTGGGGCCAGCAAATATAAAATAAAAAAACTGTCCCGGAATATATTTTTTTAAGTCTTTTCCAAGTTAGCTGTTTCCATTGCGATCTCGAGCCGGCCACGTGGCGGGGTCCTTGGCTGGCACACTGCGCGAGAGGTCGCTGCCCGCCGTAGATCCAACATGGCGCCGTATTTTTATTATACGCATTGCTTATTGTTTTACCAGAACTGTTTTGCTACAATTGTTTTGAATTTATGGAGGACTTTCGGGATTTCATCTCTTTTTTTCACCCTCTTGGTATGTACCGTTTGGACTACACAAACTACTGAAACCGTGATAATAATACCATTCGTTTCCTTAAGCAATAAAATATATTTCGAACTATATGAACTGTATTGCATAACAGTCTAAGATATAATGAAAATAAATGACCTCTTAATAAGATAAATATTTATCTACCTAAAAACTGACCACTTTACTTAAGATTAGGTAATGTTAATTGAATGTTTTTTATTTACAACATCATCAAAACATGTGTGACATAAACATTAAAAAACTTTCCAAAACATTTAGGTCAACTAAAAGCAGTTTCCCTTAAATTTACACAAAAAGCATGTAAACAAAACCATGTAGGATATATAATAAAAACTGCCATAATCAAATTTCACTTCCTGTGAGCTAAAAATATAGACCTAGAAACATCGAAACCAGGTTATGTTTGTGTTAACACGCCTGGCAGCGTTATAATTAATTTTAGTTCCTCAGAACTAAATTATACACAAACAAACTTCATTTTATTCATCACTGAAAAAATAATATATATAGTCATCTTGCTAATAATTGCATTTAACTTTTTGAAGACTTTTTTTATGAAAATCATAATAAAATAATTATGGCTTGTGAAATATATATATATACTTAGTACCTAAACTAGAGAGAATCATGAAATCAAATTTATATTATATTTCGTATACCTACTACAAGATGTCTTCGCGGTTATTATTAATGTCATAATGTTATATTTACGAGTAAGTAGCTATATAGGTACCTACTCGTATACTTATATATTTGTGAAATGACGCTAAATAGAAATTGACGATTTAGAAGTTTTTGAAACGTCTGAATAAAATTTAATATACACGACTTAATTCCGCTATAGTCGTTTTACTTAATCATTAAGTTCGTTTTTTCATTTTATGTGTACTCGGTTACCCAGGTATCTAATAAACTACCATTTTGACCCGGAAAGTATCGCCGGAGCTGTCACTAGTAACCGATCGCCAATATCCTAACACCATCTGTCACTATAGGGTTGCCAGTGCAAATAATAATTTAAAAAATATATTGCCAGTAATAGAAAAAATATTCTTAGTAATTTGAGATGTTTTCGCGGTTATTACATATTGGAATTAAATAGCTATAACGGGTTTAACTCGCGTATTTTATTTTATATGTATAAGTACGTCTCGAATACTTTATAGTTTCAATATTCATAGCCGATTTGTGGTTACGAAAGAATAGTTCATTTTTGAAATATGTAATATTGAATTATTTTTTATTATTAAGTCCGGTCGAGTTTTTTTCGCTATCACATTGCCCTTGACATTTTAGTGAAAAAGTTTTTTTTTATTATTTTAGAATAGGTACGTTATGATTTATTATGTAATAATTTTTCTTGTGTAAAAATAGAAGCAAGCTGTTTCGAGTATGTTATTACTACATTAGGTTAGACATATTTTTTGAAACAGGTTTCTAAAATAACGTTACCTATTTTCATTAAGAAAAAACAGAGATTTCTTTGTAAATCCGGCTTTTGTTTTATATTTTCTTTCTAAGTTCAATATATTCGCTGTATTTTTTCGTACCACAGGCCCAGAGATGGCTCTGGGCTTGCAAAAAAAAACATAGATTCTCTATGGTCCAACGAAAAGCGTCTTTAAGCTACGTATGTTAATCCCACATAATCTTTATTCTAAAGAGCAAACGAATTTAGAATTTCAATTGTTCAGGCCCGGGTCGATAGCATGGTTGTCTAGTACTCGATCAGCTGACAGCCCTGTGTCGGCGGCCGGGCGACGACCGCCGAATAAGGTCATCGCACTTCTAGACCGCTACATTCGCAAATGCGGATTATATGATTTTAAACGGAGTTCTTTTTTAATCTCACGTTCTTTAAGCCATAGACAAGATGGACTTTTGCTTTTTTTAAGTGGCCAGGTACTTATATAAAATAAAGTTTACTTGTTTATTTGTCATAGATTACCGTAGATTAAAAAAGGTACAATAAATATCAGGGTGTAGAAATAGGTCCCCTTAGCAGATTGTCACGATCGACGGACGAGTTTTATTAATTCCGCGGCGCTGATTTTCAGTGGGGTCAGTTATAAAAAAAAGCGATTTTATGTAAAAACTACCTTTATATTTTTTTTTTGCTTTTAGACTATCGTCTCTGTTACAGTCTAAGTTTTCAAAACCTCAGCAAATATAATAAAATACGCAAATTAAATTCGTAATAATTGTCTCATACCAAAGTAAAAGTAAAGTTACAAGGTCTGAAAAAAGAAACTGATTAGCTTTTTAACGATAAAATATCACAAACACCCTTAAAAGTTTTTCGTCAATCGGAAGTTATTTTTTGTTTGTCATGTTACATATTACCAACATACTAGAAGAGTCGATGCCTTTGTTACATTTGGCGTTAAACTTGTCAAAGGGTCACACGGGGTTCATAGTTCGTTAAACTTCGTTTGGTGGTTTTGAAATTCGAATTCGAATTGAATTTGGAATAAATGTTTCGAAAATATTTCTCGAATAAACCCACCAATTGAATTTCGAATAATGGAATTTACGTTTCCAACAAAACAAAAGATGTAACTTTATATTTCATAAAAAAAGAACATTTTTATCAGTATCTAAAAAAAAAAAACAAAAATAAATGTTTACATAATATTGTATTTCATGCGTTAAGTTATACAGGCATTAATACATAGTTAACAGTATAAATATTTTATTAAACTCCTACGACCTTTTCTGACCCAAAAAACGAAACATGTGTTACAAATTATATTCGTTATTTTATAATAAAAATATTATTGAGGAAGTGAAGTCAGTGACCTCCAAAAATGATAAGGGGTTCGCGAATTCCTTATCAATTTCGTTGTGTGTATTGATTGCTTATCATATTTTAGGGTTGGCTACATAGTAACACACTGTTTACTCGAAGAGTGTACTTTCATGGCTATTGTCATCGTGAGATAATAGGTTCAATTCCTGATAACTGTAAAAATATGGCATATGCAATGTAGTCTTCGTACATACTTAAACATAACTTATAAATTTCTACTGGGTTAAAATCAAAAATCTTTTTTTAAAAGCTTTAATTAAATTTTATTTGAGCAGTATAGAAAAAAATACATCTATAGTACATTACGCACCAAGGCCAGTAACATAAAAAATGTCTCAGATCACATGTAATTGTCGTCCGAGGCGAAGCCGAGGTTGACAAAAATGTGATCTGAGGCTTTTTTATTTACTGGCCGAGGTCAGTATACTATTTTTCTGTTCGACGAAGCCAGAAAGCGGCAACTTCATTTAGCGCAGCGGCCCGAAAGTTGGCGCTTTGTGACCGGAGGACAGAAAAGTACATATTTTTCACCTTCATAACTTATGCTCCAAAACTGCATCAATACAAAATTCTAAAGTCCAAGTAAAAAGGGGTATAGGTAAGTGTAATGTACAGGACTTATACCCGTTTTCAATTGGAACCCAAAATTGCTCTTGGCCATACATTATCCACGTCAAATAATTCTAACACTATTATCATAACAACATATTGAAATAAAACTACCCTAGCAATCCACCATAAATGTCAGTACAAAATGTCAAAGACAAATGGTTTAAATTTTAATCCAATAGTCTCGAGTTGGTCTAGGTTACGTGACGTCACGATTTAGGTCTTGCACGCGTCGATTCGGGTCTAGACTGCATCCCTTAACCTCAATTTAAAGTTCTAGATATTCAACCTAAACTAGCAGGTCTAGGTTTTTAGTGCATTGTGCTAGGTTATACGATAAGTGTCTGTGTCTGTGACAATTGTCAAAGTATTAAAATCTTTTGAATTTGATTATTAATAAATGTTTTATTTTCATTTTGAGTTTTTGAAAACTTATAATTAGAATAGTATATAAAAAAGTACTTTAATTCATACATGTCAAAGTGCAAGTAAACAGGAAAAATATGACGATTATTAATTTATATTGAAACCATTCATAAAATTTTGACGTTAATTAGGTACTTATTACATTTAATGTGGGGAACGTTTTTTTTTAGTTATTTTTGTAGGACAGTTTTATTGACGTTTTGTAATAGGAAAACCAGGTAGCAAGTCCGAATCCTAATTGAGGAAAAAAAAGAAAATGAAGACGTTCCTAGAGTACCTACTTAAAACACTCAAAATAAAAATAAAATACGAATAAGTACATACAACATGAAACAATCTATTCTTAGTTCAAAAAGATACGTAAATACATATTTTCCATACAAATGAAAAATCATTAGAAGCACGTGGTCCAAAATCAATAGGTCGTTACCACGAGAGCGAGACGGGGACACTGTGACGTCACATTCGCCGTCTCACTCGCACACAAGGTCACCGGCTCCTTACTTACGATTTTTTTAAGTCTTTGACTTTTGATAGTTACGCCCTTTTTCAGTACTACGTTGGTACCTAGTTATAAAAAGCAGTATTTAATATATATGTATTTTACAATTGTAAGCTACATGCCAGTAACCTCATACGGTTAGAAAATGGTTTCGATATATTTTGCGAGGACCATAATAATATATATTCAAGGGCGTGCATTTCATACAGGCACAGGATCACTAATGTATGGAGTGCCTACCCTGACGCCATACTTACACTCCCCTCACTGCACGCGCCTGTATATATTATATTTAAATGTGAAAAGTTAAAATTCAAGTTATATAAGAATAAAAAAAAAGGATCGACTCAGTCGTTGAAATCTATTTTATCTAGGACCTAAATGAAGATTTTTTCATTAAACATGAGATGGAGAAAGAAGGTGATAAACTCGGAAAAAGGTAGTAAAGGTGGAAAGGTCAATAAAATTACACATTCCATTTAATTACTAACAAAATAAATAAACCGATGAGTAATAAAAAATAAACGATCGGTGGAACACCCTTGCGTAAACTAAGTATTTTCCGGGGCCAATGACCTTTCGACAAACGGCCCAAGTATACCTATACAACATCCATTTATTAAGTAATTCAGTATACCGGAAATAAATTAAAAGATAATAAAATCTCTATACATACATTTCTATTTTACTTCGTACAATTCATTAAAATTGCAAGTCCATTTATTAAATCTGAAGATTACAATATATTGTGATCTTGTCATGTATGTTGTATGTAAAATTGCAACTCCATTAGATAACGATAAGTGGTACAGATGGACGGAGATTTGACCGGGGTTATGACATCAAATCTTATCCTTTTATGGTTATGACGGCCAAATTAAAATTCGGTCAGAAAGAATTCGAAATGAAATTATGCATAATGCAATAGAAGTTCAAATTTCAAAATTCGGACCGTTTGCCAAAAATTGGCGGCGACGTAACCAGCATTCGAACTAGAGTTCAACAGCATTTCACCGAAATCTACTTTGTTTGGGTCTCGGGTCGGCGACCGGAGCTACGTATGTGTGCGTCGCTGCGTAAACACGATATCGACACACAACCGCACTATGACTCCAAATCGACTTAATTACTGTTAAACTAACATTTTTCCACAACATAAACGGTTTTTCTTAACGTTTGAAATGTCTAAAATATGTTTTTGGGGGTTATTTTTCTTAATCGTGACGATTTTGGGAGAAAATTTCGTGAACGTCGGCCGGACGGGGCGACTGAACTATCACTATGCTAGCTCGAATATTCGGATGAAAAAAAATATATAATTTTTTGGTGAGCCCGGCGGAAGATCGGCGCGCCAGTCTCACGCGAGCCGGCCTCCCGTCGACACGGCGCGAGTTGTGCACAACCCATAGTACAAAATAACGTACAAATTTATCTTCTGCAGTGAGGTGACATGTTTTACAATATACAAACAGAGTGACAGTGCCTTCAGTGGAGTGCCCAGGATGCTATGCTCACGGAACACGGTGTCGTCGACGATTCTTTACCTAAAATTCAAATTTCCGGATTTTAGATAATTGAACTCGGTTCGGTTAGCTAAAATCGATCATTGGCATAAATCTCCATTCTTCCAAAAAATCTTAAGCAATTAAATTCTTCTTTCTGCTCTCGTTTTCTGCTTACAGATTTATTGTGTTTTTACCAAATTTTTGATACGAGGATACAAACAGTAGAGTATACGGGAACAAGTGGAGAAACAATAAACAAAAACAGTGCCTTAACTAGTATGTTTATTTAAGAAGAAAAGGAGAATAAAAAATATCACCACGGAGACAAAATGCCAAAAAACTTGTTACTTTTCAAAAAGATAATACCTGAAATTAACTTCGCGAAAAGAAACTTTACGTCACCGCTCGGCCGGAACATATTTATCAGTTAAAAGGACCTGGTGCTTTTCAAAAACAAAATCAACAAAGTTGAAGAAAAACATTGACAGTGCCATAAAGATTTTTCCAAGATAAAATTCTTATGGTGTAAAGAACAGAGTTGCCTTACCGACGTAGTCGTTAAATTCCCCCAAAAAAGAAGGAGACACCAAATCGATCAGTGATACTAGTTAAAAAGACAATGCGAATTCGATTCGCGGCAATAAATCATTGGCCGAAGATCACTTAATCAAAACGTTTAACTTTTTCAAAAAAGAAGACTTGGAGTTTAGAGAGATGAACAACAGTCAGTTCCATGAGTTGTTTGGGTCGCAGTGGCCCCCGGACCAGCACGGGGGCCACTCCTCGGCCACGACCATGCTGCATCAGAACCAGTCGCTACCCCAGGGCATGCAGCTGAAGAGAGAGCCAGACGTCCCCATGCACAGCCAGATGGGGATGATGCAGGACATCTCAGGGTCCGTAGCTGACAGCACTTCCCCCCCTCCTGGGGGAAGCGACGGCATGTTCGGCTCCACCATGTCTGGGATGTTTATGGATAAGAAAGCTGCTAATTCTATTAGAGGTAATCTTTTTCATTTTAATCTTTGTATGCGCTGAGATGCATATTTTTTATGCAGTGCAATTTCTGGTGTCAGATTTTCAACATCCTTTAATTTATATTTTTGTACAGGTTAGTAAGTTTGTACAGATTAGTTTCCAGATTATGTATCTGGCAAAATTTTCTATCTAAACGCTCATAGCAGATAGACAAAAACCAAGGTCGATGACCTCTTAAAATTTGTAATGATCCAAGATTGGACCACTCGTCCTAATAAAGACTCTCACACATGCGCCGGAGCAGAGCATTAATCTATTTTAACATTCCTAGCACACATGCGCAAGTTGCATAGAGTTAGGCATAGACGGTCTATGAACTAGGAATATAACATAGCTCTTAACGACTGTTGACTGCATACATGTTCATTGCATAATAATATAAATACTTATCGATGTTTCTGAGCAGTCTATTGAAATTATATCTATGATTCGTTTCAATAGAGTGTTAGGAATAAATTTGCAAGACGGATGTTCGATTTGTAAATTTGTTTTTTTAATGTTGGTCACCCTGTTCTTTCTACGAAGTTACTAGTATAAATAAATATCATAGGACAGTTCACACTAAAAGATCTAGTCTCAAACTTAGCAAAGTTTGTATGGGTATTAGTCAACGGACATGCAAAAAGCACATAATTCATCAAAGACTAATGTATCTACAGTAATTGGGTTCATCATATTGACATCTGCCCCTAGCTGGATTTGAACTCGCAACCTCCGGTTTCGTAGTCCGTGTCTCTGACATCTAGATCAACAGGCGTATAGTCTAATATATATAGTAGTTACATTGAAGCCTTATAAATGGTAATGACTATTGATATAATTTTTACTGATAAGGTCATCAAATTAAAAATGAGTTAGTCAGAGATACCTTGTCATGGTAATTATATAAATACTTTTTAAAATTGGTAATAAACAACTTTAAACGGATTTAACTCGCGTATATTATTTTATTGGCTAACGCTTCGGAGCCTTTACAGATTCCATAATCGTAGCACGACTTAAAGATGTTTCATTGTAAAGTATAATAACCGCGAAGGCATCAGAAATTATTACTTTTTAAGTTATTTTCGTAGATTTTAGTTACGATACGATTTATTAAGTAAGTATATGATGTTATGTTTATTTTATAATCATTCGTAGACATGACACAATATAGTGCACATAAGACAAATATTCATATCAATTAAAGTTTATTTAGTATATCATGTATGTAGGTGACAATCAAATAACCAATTTATTGATCATTCCAAAGTTCTCCTTTTATCAAAATTAGGTTTTATATCTATCACCTATAGTATATATAATATTATTATAGCAAGTAGAATGTTATAATTTATGATGCCTTCGCGGTTATTACACATTGGAATGAAACAACTATTAACGGATTTAACTCGTGTATTTTTATTTTATTTTATTAACTGACGTTTCGGATTCTTTACAGTTTCTATTACTCCTACGATTATGGAAACTGTAAAGAATCCGAAACGTTAGCTAATAAAATAAAATAAAAATACGCGAGCTAAATCCTTTGATAGTTGTTTCATTCCAAAGTAGAATGTTGTAGAAGTATGTAAATTAACCGTAAATTTCTTTTATTTGTATTCAGCCCAATCAACTTACCTACCTACTAATATTATTAAACACGCAACTACTCGTATATATTTAACCATAATTATATACCTTTTTGAAAACGACACAAATGATGTCAATAAAAATGGGAGTGGACACAAAAACTAAGAAATCGAATTTCTCATGTTATTTAATTAGATTGATATTATAAATATTATATATTTCAAGTCAATTTTCCCCTTTAAGATGTGAAGTTAAAATTATCAGTACTATTTGAAATCATCGTCATCAGAAATATAAGTGACTTAACCGTTGTTTGGTATTTTTTATGACTTTATATACCTTTATATTTTTTAGGCTATAAATTAGCATTACTTATTTATCTCATCCTTTTTATGGATTATTAGTAGTTCAATACCATTAGTTCTTAATTATAATGATATTTTTGTTCAGAGACAAGAGTAGAAAAGTTTTATCCGACTGGGGGTCTAAATTTTTCTACTCTTGTCTTTGTACAAAAATATGATTATACGTGGTTTTTTCGTATGTAGGGCGGTTTTTTATCAGCCTATTTTGCTGTCTGCTGTTTCAGACATACTGTCGCCAAAGGGGTATCGAACTCTTGGCCTATCTTTACTTTTATAGGCATTTTCTTAGGTTTGAATTCAGGGCTGTTTCCTTCTTTGCCATTTAACATACAACGTAGTGAAAAAAAAATTTTTTTTGACAGTGTGAGGTACATAATCAAGGGGCTGGTTACATTATAATGGCATTTATAAATAACTAGCTGTCCGCCCCGGCTTTGCACGGATATTTTTTTATAGCCTATGTCACTCGGGAATAGTGTAGCTTCCCAACAGTGAAATAATTTTTGAAATCGGTCCAGCCGTTCTGTAGCCTATTCAATCCAAACAAACCTTTCCTCTTTATAATATTTATAATATTAGTAAAGTTGGGTTCCTATTAATTAATGAGTTTCTACTCTATATATGTCTCCAAATATGTCTAGAGTGACAACTTTGTATTACTTGTCAATCACTGCAACAATTTGAGTTAGGATTAAAGACCACGTGAGTACTTAAGGTATCTCCATTAGTACAGTCCTGCAATACTCTTAAGTGACATTAAGATTTCCTTTTTTTTTAATACAATGACGTCACTTATTTGCTGGAAATCAAATGGGGGTCAGCTCTTTCCGCCAACAACATGCAACTTTTCCTAGTTTTATCCTTCAGTTTTACCTTTGAAGAATTCATGATTCAATTTGACCCCGTTTTCGTTAATTGTCAATATGGCCATTTTGACGTAACCGCCGTTTGCCCTAAAAAGGTGTTTACTTACAATTAGTTGGATTTATCTATGTGCTCAATTGCATTTAAATGTTTGTGCCCCAAATAATATTTAATTTTCCGCAATTAGTTTGGTTTTTTTCTTTGTTTCCGAATTTGTGTTAATTGTTCAAAATTTGGGTTAAAATGACACACCACGCGTATCTAATGACCACTTTAAGAAATGTTGCGTAAAAAAACCTTATCTGGAAAAGGAAACACGGGTTCGGGGACTGAATAATCAGAAATCACACAATTTTCTAAATAATTAAAAAAAACACGAAAATCCTACTAAATAAACCTAATACAGGTATATATCCGTCAACTTCGGTAGGTAAAGGAATTAAGAACACTAGTGACAGTAGGATTAAAAAAAAAACTCGGTAGGTAGGTATGTACGAAAAGGCATTTCATAACCGTCTACTGCACTTTGGCACCAAGTATTTCTGCATAATCCTAATCAAACTATCGTAATTCTTAATAATTCTTAAAAAGGCAAAGTTCAACTAACTCATTACAAAAATAAAAAAACGTAAGTCCAAATACCGCCCGTCCAAAAATAAACTCTATTAATTCACGTTACGGTACATTCTCGATTGTAGTTTAAATGCTTTTAGGCTGTAATGGATGGTAAACTGCATACACGTGCTATTTCGTGGGGTTAATGCACTCGCCGTAGCTGGCATTGTTTGATGCAACTGGTTGCTACGTGGGTTTAAAAAACATTTTTAAAAAGCTTACGTCCGCTGGAAGAACAACGAGTTGAAAAATTTCTTATTTTGTCTATGCCTGGATGTTAAAAGTTGGTGACGTCAGAAATATCTCACCTCACGTGTGAGTTACTCCCTTTTCTAGCTGATTACACGTATTGGGGTCATTGACTCGTGACGTTGGTGTGACGTCACTTATGTCACTTTTATTTTAGGGCGCGTTCCAAATTAACCAAAGTGTACCGTTAGTTTTTTCCCTTTTATCTAACGTTGTAAGTCGTTGGGTTATTTTTGGGTGATTCATCTCGTTTAGACATTGGTTAATTAATAAGGTTAGATATAGGTACTTTTTTGTTAGATATTTTTTAATGTACTTATTAAAACATCTTTTTCTTTTATCATAGCTTCTAGGCTACTCCTTGCGCATTTTTTTCTTAATTTTGACAAGATTATTGATCTGCAGGAATGGAATCTCTACATATTTATTTATTTAGTCTGCGATGTCAATCAAAAATAGCTCCTTTACTTTTTTTATTGTTATGGCAATGGTTTGACTAAGCATACGGTCTGGATTAATATTATAATAAATAGTTTCTCTTTGTTGCAATACGTTACGATAAAAAAAATGCAATTTTATGAAGCTTGTAATTAATTATTAAAAATAATTGTTAATTAAATATTTCCTTATGTTTCGGAATGCATTATAATAAAAGTAAAATATGAACAAATGCTTGATGTATTTTATATTATTGTACAAAAGATAACGACAAAAACACACCACTTTTTATCAAATTTAATTTATTGTATACGAAACTTGATTCCGAATTAATACCGATTGTCATTTGTTTTGATGCTGTTTTTTTTAACCTGACTGAAATTAATTAATATGAAAAAAGTCTTTATCTACCTACCTAAGTAATAGCGTTAAGGAAAAAAAAAATACTTGTGAAGTAACGTTCAAAGGAAATAAAAACAATAATATTTTAAAAGCAATTTAATTAAAACATTAGAGTGATTATAATTACTTATTTACAAAATAGGAAGTTAGGAAATATTATTGAAATAAGTGAAATACCTGAGTAATTAATTTATTCATATGATAAGCACTTATATTAATAACAGTAGGCAAAATGGACAGAAAAATATATTTCTCGCATAATTAATTTTATTTGCTTTCGTTTCGAAAACTTTACCGTTTCAATATTCGTAGCCGACCGAGCTGACGATAGTTATCTCAAAAGAAATTTTCCTAAAGATGATATCTATCTAGAATTCCTAATCCAAATCGCTAAGCCATTTTCAAGAACTCGTTTAAATAAACTTTTGACGAAACCTAATCTCTCATTAGAGTATACCACATTTCTAAACTCAGACACAAACACAAACACACACACAGACACACACACACACTACATGCAATAATATTAAGTAAATACATAAGTAAAATGTTATGATCTTTAGCTTACAAGAGCGGAATTTCCTAACACAAGTATACTGTACCTTACTAGGTTCCAACCATAAATTTAAAATGTTTTAGTCTAACGCTAAAGTGACTTTAGCGTTAGACTATTGTCAGCACTATCGTGCTACGATTATGGAAACTGTGAAGAATCAAAATAAAATAGAAATACGCGAGTTAAATCCGTTAACAGTTGTTTCATTCCAATGTGTAATAATAGCAAAGGCATCAGAAATAAAAAAATATATATATTAAATTTAACAAATTATTGTAACTAATATATTTTTTAAATATCCGTATATATACAAACTAGCTGTCCGGCTTCGCACGGATCATCTTTTTTTCTATACCCTATGTCACTCGGGAATAGTGTAGCTTCCCAACAGTGAAAGAATTTTTCAAATGTATCCAGCCGTTCTGGAGCCTATTCAATCCAAACAAACAAACCTTTCCTCTTTATAATATTATAGATACACGTCTTATACATAGTGCAGGAGCTGCGTGTTATTTCGCGCCGGGATTATACAGCGTCCTTGTGGCTCTCGTTGCGACATCACATGCCGATGGTTAACTTTAGAACGCAACGGATGCACAAACAAACATGTTGTTTGGGTTAAACAGCCAATAGTCTAAATTACTTGAAATAAAATTATATGGCACTAGCTTCTGCCCGCGACTTTGTCCGCGTAACTCGGAACTCCTCCTTTTTTGCAGTCGGTTAAAAAGTAGCCTATGTCCTTTCTCAGGCTCTATATTTTCTTTGTACCTAATTTCATTTAAATCGGTCCAGTAGTTTTAGCGTGAAAGCGTAACAGACAGACAGACAGACAGAGTTACTTTCGCATTTATAATATTAGTAGGGATTAAAACAAAATTTTTGGTTTTAAATAGTTTTCTATTTAAATAATATGTACAACTAGCGGTCCGCCCCGGCCTCGTTTTTTTTTAATCTTCTATAGTCTATGTTACTCGTGGATAATGTAGCTTTTGAATGGTGAAAGAATTTTTAAAAACGGTCCAGTTGTTTTTGAGCCTATTCATTACAATCAAACAAAGTTTTCCTCTTTATTATATTAAAGTATAGATTAAAAAAAATTTTTTTTTACAAAATGACTTCGTGTACGGTTTTAAATAGTTTTCTATTGAAATAAATTATGTACAATATAAGCTTAAATAACCGTAACATATTGAGCATGTATGTGGACGGACTTCCTGAATTTAATGATGGACTGTATTACGTCAAAATAAAAAAAAAACAAAATGTGTATTTTTTTTGTCTGAAACTGTTAATTGAATAGGTTAGATTAGTTAAGATTTATAATAAGAGAAATAAATCGTACAAGACACATTTTACATTATTATGTCAAATTACATGCACAAAAAAAAACATTTTTTTAAACAACGGTGTCTTGTATCTGACTCCCACCTTTATAGTCTAAGATCCAGCGATTAAAAAATCACAAAGTTTTTGAGAACACTTGATTAAATAAACGCATAAGTTGAACACTTATGTCATTGAGCAACCAAACGCAAATAAAATAGTCACTTTATACAATAAAATTAACAATACGGGGTCGTCGACCGTTTCACGCCATACCTACACCTGATCTGAAGCCAAATCTATATATAAATCGATAGAAATTGTAAACAACTTTAATATACTCAGCAATATCAAAATAGAAGTAACTGATTAATAATTAATTGATTAAATGAACTTACCTAAAGTGAAGTTTAATCATAATTATGTGAGGTTCATTGTCCGAGATATAATTATTGTAGTGTATGTAGATCACACCGACTGTCACGATATTTTTAAAGCTACTCGAAGAAAAAACGCCTCTGCTCGCACTCCCGCGCTGTCACACGGATATACTTCATTATGTTGAAAGTATGAACAACCCTATACCTTAGAGGGAAAAAAAATAATAATTATAATAACATAACAAGTCCATATAATATTATATGTATTTTAGTATTATTTTTGGGAAAAGGGTGGGAAGCTATATCTCGGACAATGAACCTCACATAATTATGATTAAACTTCACTTTAGGTAAGTTCATTTAATCAATTAATTATGTTTATTCATTGTCCGAGATATAATTATTGTAGATGTTTGAAGATAGGGTTGTGAATAGATAATAAAATGCAATTATTAAATTATAAGAAAAAAAAAACGTTTTTATTAAGAAAATAAAATTAACCCAAAATACACATTAAAACTTCTATTTGTTTAAATAACTATAGCCTTGTAGGTAAGTACCTAGAATTACCTAGATACAGGCCTACTTAGGTATCAATATTGACTAACATACATAAATAACAATCATCACTAAAAGAGATTCATTAACTTGTAATATTCCTATCATGAGTATCACAAATTGCCTGCTAAAGGCCATAGCATCTGTCACAGGTCTATTATAAAAATGAGCAAAAGTAAGAGAAGTAGGTATCAGGTCACCCAGCTGCTTTAATGTTGCTTTAATCCATCTGCTAATGGATTGTGGCGAAGCACAGTGGAATGGTTTTTTGTATGTTAAAATGAGATTTTTAGTAAGTTTTTCTAATACCCTTGATTTGGGTAATAACTAGTTAACAGATTAAGACCTGAACATGGGTACCAAGTGAGGCAATTTAATCCCAGTTTATTTATAATTTTACTGAAAGCTAAATGAGACAATTTCCACTCAATGTTAATTTTCCTAAATTCTCTATCAGCTTCTATATTATATTTAGTATTAATTAGACTAATATGTCATTGTGATGCAAAATTCCAATTATTTTTATGTTCACACCATTTGCCAGAGAATATAATATTTTTTATAAACCTAGTATAATTTTCTGTAAATAAAATTTTGACATCAAGATAAATAGAAGAAAGTATGTCATTATTGCTGAGATAAGTCACAACCTGTAGGGTAGTGTTTAATTTGATATACTTTCTTCCCAATAAGAATATAGATATTTTGGTACAGTAATTGATAGATAGAATGAAATATGTCTCTGTTAAGGGCCATAAGACAGTTTTAACATTAATTTGTAATCAGTTTTATGTCTTTTAATTTAAAATGCTAATTTTAAAATTTTAAATGTATTTATATAGTATTTTCGATTTTAAAATAAGTCTATAGGTATATATTTTAATTATTATTTTCAAATGAACATATCAGTAATAGCCCTAACTTCAAAAGTATCTGTATTTCAATTTAAAAATTATGTTTATCACAATCAGGCCAGTGTTGGTCCAGAAATAAAAAGGATTTAGTATCCTTTTAATCAGTTTAGCACATTAGGATTATCAGTTACATATTTGGTTCCAATTGTGGACAAAATATTTGAGTCGACCAGCATGAATATGTACCTGTAATAATAATGACGCCTGTAGTTGGATCTCTGTGGTGGTGAATGACGCTTGGTGTTCCTGTTCTGATGAACTAGAGGCGGATCTCGACGGTATCTCGTTGATTTGTTTGACCACTGCTCATTGTGTGGCAGTTGAGTTTCCTGTGTCGGCGGAGATTTCCGATTTAAAGGCTGGGTGTTTGGTTTAATTTTGTGACTGGTTATTTGCACCTTATGAGCAGACTTTATTTTTTCCATTAGGTCCTTTCCAAAAAGCCATTCATCTGTCATAGTATTCTTAGCTGCTAATTGAACATCTTTATTTGCACCAGCTAGAGCAGAAAACTTCCTGGAATTATCGTCATGGTAAAATATGTCAGTAGCAAATTTTGCTGCATCGCTCATGTATTCAATTAGCTTTATACTATTTATGTTACCTCTTAAAATGTCTGTTAGACAATAGCCTAGACATGACAGTATCTTTCCCAGGCTATTTTGTCTAGATATGATTCTTTTGTCTCTATTTTGTGATAGTTCTGATATTGCGGCAGCTATTTCTAGATTGAGTTTTGAAGGGGTCGCTCTTGGTAAGTTTCTAGGTATCAAATGTTTTGCGTCGAGCGCTTGTCTGGCTTCTTTGGTCAGTCCAGTATTTAAAATTTTAGTCCATCGGGATGCCAACTCTTCATTGATAGGTATGCCATCTTCTTCCTTGTCCATACCTTCTTCTCCTAAGGCAGCCAAGAATTCATCAGGCAAGCAGAGTGTCAACGCCTCATCTAGACATAATATTAATAATATTAGTATATATAACAACACATAATTGTTTTATAATTTTTGTTGATATGACATCATAAGTATTATGTACCTATTTTATCTGTCCACCCGCTTAGTGGTGGCGCTAGTCAAGATAATAATATATATAATATATAACATGTCAATCCGCTATTGTGATTGCGCAAAGTTATAGGAATAATTATTTGTAGGTATTGTAAGTGTAACATGTCTAACCGCATTGTGTTAGCGCTAAGATAATGTCCATAAAGGTAAATTTCTTTTTCTGCCATGTTGTTTTATATTAAGATTTTAGTTGGATTCTGTTTAAAAACACACCTGTGTTGGGTCCAGTTGTTTGAGGCTGAGTTGTTGATGTTCTGGGTTCCTGCAGTTTTGTTTCTAGTTCCGCCGCGCTTTCGCATGATGTGTCAGATTCAATATTTGTTATATTCTTCAGCTTTTCAGTTAGCTTCTTGATTTTCTTCTTAATTTGTTCTTCGTCTAGGGTTTTGTTTCTCCTTTTTCCCATTTTAAACACTTAGAAAAAACTTTTTTCGCGGACGAAAAAACGTGAGCGTCGTTACCGTGAATTTCGAGAAGGCGAAAGGAAGCGGAAACGAAAAAAAAATCTAAGGGAAGTGTAGACAATTTACAGATAAAGAAAAGTAAAAACCGTTAGTTGTATTTTTCTAGGTTGTATTAAATCTGCGACGAGTTATTTTTATCTATTGTCTATGCTTTAATTGAAGGAATTATTATCTGTCCAAAGACGAACCTGTTCCTCTTCTTATGACAAAAATATATTTAAGATAAAATCAAGTACTTACATAATGATTTCAGTTATAAATTCTTGTCGTAGATGTTGTTATCATGATAATTGACTCACCAGACACTTGTTTATTCAAAACAACAACATAACCTCTTATAGAACACAATCCGGTGGCAATGTAAAACGCTTAAATTCTTTTGAAAAACACGTGATTTTTATAATTCGAACACTTTTGTCACTTCTATAATACATTTTAGTAAGGATAATGTAGATTAACTTAATATAATGCTTAATTTTTAATATAAAAACGTAACGCGTACACTGACAGTTCGGCACGAAAAACATAATGAAGTATATCCGTGTGACAGCGCGGGAGTGCGAGCAGAGGCGTTTTTTCTTCGAGTAGCTTTAAAAATATCGTGACAGTCGGTGTGATCTACATACACTACAATAATTATATCTCGGACAATGAATAAACATAATAGAATGTCTAAATACTACAAACGCGATAATTTAATCTTATTCTTAAATGAAATAAAACATTTTCACAAACGAATAAAATGTTAACGATGAAAATACAAGAAGTCAAACGATTTTATTAAGTACCTACCTTTAAAGAACCAATTCACATTCGAATATCGAACACCGTTCTAACAACAACAATAGAAATGTACCCTGAAGACAAATTGCTACTCTATTCTCATCCCTATCCCAGAGAAATAGCTTTCTAACCAGCTAATCCATTCGCAAAGTTATCCTAGCCAATCAACAAGGGTATTAACGCAATTTTTAAACTGGATCCTGTTGTAATTTGAACTTTAATCCGTTATAATAAAGTTTTCAGGCGATTAATCCGCTCGCAAATAAATAGAACGTTAGTTCGGACAACTGCGGCCGTTCACCCGTGACGTACGCCGTTAGATTAGAATTCAAATTCGGAACTAGAGTAGGGTTGCCATAAGTGTACAGACTCGGACCGGGACATTTCAAGAAAAAACTAGTAAAGGTAAAAAAAAAAAAAAAAAAAAAAAAAAAAAAAAACGCACTGATTGTATCGTATGACCAGACGTAACTTTTTACAGAGTACTCCGATTTTGATAATTTTTTTTTTATTAGATAGGGCATACCTCAAACTTGATCCCATAACAATTTGGAAAAAAGGAACCTACCGTAAGGGTGGAAAAATAGGGGTAATTTATTGTTCACTAAAAGTTAATAGCTAAACCAAGGTAGGTAGCTATTTCAAAAGTAATTAAAAATGAAGCATGTAATAATTTGTAGAAATTATGTCCAAAGAAAATTATACAATAATAACTTTTCAATAAAACAATTTTACTGTCGAAAAAAACTAAAAGGCAACAAAGAACAATACCTACTTAACGCACTGAAAAGAAAAAAAAATATATAATTTTTTCTATGTAGTGCGCTATTGTTTTTTGTTGCCTTTAAGTTTTTTTTTCGGCTGTAATTTTTTTTTATTTACATAATAATATTCGATTTTTTTTTTATTTTAACGCTTCTTAGGTCGACTTTTCTCAAGAAGTCAGGTATCAACTGAATGTATAAAATCGATATAAAATATCAATGCATTAGAAAAATCGATCTTGTATCAAACATGTCTAAGTCACATAGTGGGCTTGATAGCATGCCATTGATGCGCTCTTGTTCTGTCAACGCTAAGAGTCTGCGATCTCGAAATGCGTTGACACTGTTAACGTAAATTCGTGAAACGTGAACGGACAAGTGTTAGCGCTTACGTCGTTCCGCGTACGGCTAATCGTACGCTAGTTAGAGCGCGTTTATTAGAGGTACTTACTGTTTACCAACTCCAGCCCTCTATTAAATAACTATGATTTTTAAACCGGGACAATTTGCTTATCGGCCGGGACGCCGGGACACCATGCTTCAAACCGGGACATGTCCCGGCGTACCGGGACGTATGGCAACCCTAAACTAGAGCCTTGGAGGGCTCGACTCGGCCGTTGACTTGTGACGTAAAGTTCCTAATTCGAATTGTTATGAATTAAGAAGCAAATTTTGACGCTTTAGCAATAATTTGGACGGCTGGCTGAAAAGATACCATAGACAAGCTTCAAATATTTTTAATTCTTAAAAAATAAACAGGAGGTTTAGACAGTTTTACATATACATATTTATAAAAAAAATAATTAAGTAGGTACGCACTGTCATTTAGAAACTTTGAATCTAGGTACTTACAAATTGTAGCAATTTATAAATTCCTAATTACTATACTAACTGCGCATTTAAACGGTTCGGACATATTTCCTTTTGTTAACAACCAAAAACAATAGTAAAAAAACTCTCTAAATAGTAGTAAAAACAACGATACATGCTTACCTTATCTCAAGTACATGGCAACCCTAATTTTCAAATTCCTATGACGTCATAGTGACATTTTTCAATCACTCGAGCCGGTGCACGGTCGATGACCTCTGACGTCATGATCAGCTGACAGTGCAACGGGCCTGTATCGCCCTCTCTTTCACACTTTGGGCCAGAGTGCAGCCTTATTCAATGCAACTTGCAGTGCATTTGTATGACATTGCGTTTTAAAAAAAACTATCATTAACACTATGCATTTAACAAAAAATATGAATCTCTAATTATACTAACAATAGACTTTAAAAACCCTAACATTTTATTGTCGACTGCAAAAATAATTAAAATAATGACAAAGCATCCGAATATAATTAGCGTCAGCAATTATTTATAACTACGTAATTGCTAATTTTATGAATGTTTCTAAAACAGCAAATAGGTATCATTATTTTTTAAAATTTTAAAGTTATAAAATTAAAAAGTTTTTATATAAAAATTAATAACTCGCTACCAAATTGATCTATAATGAATACCTATACTCGTGCTCATCAAAAAAACTTATTACAAGCCCCAAACGTTTGCAATCCGTTACTTGTCAATAATACTCAAAAGTGTCGTAAAACACAGTTATTATTTTTGCAATAAAACAACAAATAACAATTTAACCGCTGTCACCCTGTCTACTGTCTACAATACGCCAGTTACAAAACGTATTGTCCAGAGACAAAACAAAGGTATAAACAGTGTGACCAGCAATTTAAGTTTTGCGTAATCCATTAATTTACAATGAACATTTAAAATAATTTACTGTTGTAACACAGGATGTGTTTCCTCTGCGTTACCCTTTACTGTTCTTGACCAAATAATCAACTGAGTTTGGTTGACTATTTGCTACTAGGAAAAAAATTATTCTATCTACGTTTATTGGAAACTAGGTAAAGCAAAATTATATAAAAACTATAAACATACGGATTACACATTATGATATTTGTTTAACAACAATATAACAATAACGGGTTTAACTTGCGTATTTCATTATATTAGCTGACGTTTTGAAAACAACAGTTCTGAGTTCCCATATTAAAAAACTAATGTAGAATAACTTTAGTGTTAAACTATCGTGAGCTCAGTCTACAAATGTACTTAGATCTACTGTAAAGGTTTTGAAAGGTCAGCACAAAAATTAATATATGTACTTACTTGCATTAGTTAAATCCGTTATACATAGTTGTTTCATTCCAATGTGTAATAACCGCGAAGGCATTACTAATATTATAAAGAGTAAAGATTTATATTTTTGTATGTAGGTAACGAATAAACTCAAAAAGTACTGGACCGATTTTAATAATTCTTTCACTGTTGGAAAGCTACACTATTCCCGAGTGACATAGGCTATAAAAAAAGGATTCGAGGGCGGGCCGCTAGTAGGTACAATATAAGAAAATATACCTTCAATATAAATGAGACGTAAGTAATAACTTTGTTTTTCGTTTTTGTTTTTAGAGTGAAAAATGTATGTTAGTAGGCGTTGCATCTCTATAATTGATTTTATTGTTATCTCTTTAATTCGATATTAATGTTGTTGGCAATTACATTAATCTCAGTCCACGTGTAAGAATTGATTTTAAATTGTTTTCAAATGACGCAACTTTGTACTTACTTTCATTATTTTTGGAATCAAGCAAATCCAAAGATTAATTCATTTATAAATTAACGGTATATAGGTATCTATCGCATATTTATCACAAGCTTTTAAATAATTTATAAGAAATAAAATATAATTCTTATTTTTAACCCCCGACGCAAAAACGACGGGGTGTTATAAGTTTAACGTGTCTGTCTGTGTGTGTGTGTATCTGTCTGAGGCATCACAGCTCCCTAATGCATGAAACTATTTTGATTTTGTTTTTTTTTACAGTTAAAATGATCTCTGAGAAAAAAAAAATATATTAGTAATAATAGTGATGTGATGATGATTTGCTATAGGTACTTATCCCCTACCCAATGATGAGCTAGTGTGGAAAGCAATGATTCCAGAGTGCTTTGGTTAAAATTCCTAAATTTTTTTTTGATAATTTTATTGGATTTATGGCCTTTTAAAACGTCGGTGGTCATGAATAAAGCGGCAAAGGTTGATATTTATTTTTGTACTACGGTTATTCGGTAAGATGAGTAAGACAGACGTGGGGTGAATGACCGAGGCCCGACCTTGCGCAGGAGTCGATGAACTCGTTCATTTTCGGTCCG
The DNA here is from genome assembly GCA_038024825.1 of Polylopha cassiicola. Classification (NCBI taxonomy): domain Eukaryota; kingdom Metazoa; phylum Arthropoda; class Insecta; order Lepidoptera; family Tortricidae; genus Polylopha; species Polylopha cassiicola. The sequence goes on along the minus strand of CP149044.1, from coordinate 2,846,591 downwards.
TACTTAGTTATGTTATTTTACCTGTACGTAATATTTATTTAACATTTTTATAAGGAAAAATATTTTTAGTAGTCAAATTGTATATTAAATTACGTAATTACTAACCATTAGTAACTTTTTTTTTGCACAAATAAAAACTTATATTTTTTAACCTAATGCCCGAATTCTTGAATTTTTAATTCGAGTTTCTCTCGATCGATCGAACTAAGTCTACGATCGATAGATCCGAAAACCGATCGAAGATTCTAGATCCCATTCAGAGCAAGGCTCAGTACTGTCAAACCAATGCTGACGTCATTATTTTTTTGTTTCAGCTCAAATCGAGATAATACCGTGCAAGGTGTGCGGTGACAAATCATCAGGGGTCCACTATGGCGTCATCACCTGCGAGGGATGCAAGGGATTCTTCAGAAGGTCACAGAGCACAGGTCGGCTTCATTTATACTGCCCTTAAATCATTACCATCATCATGTAGTGGTCAAGTAAGAGAGTAAGAGACCGTTGACTGCAATTTACTTAGTAGCATAAAGGTATCGTTTCACAATCATCAGATTAGTAACCCATGTTCATGCTGCTTATTTATAGGCATAGGTACTAGCTTCTGCCCGCGACTTCGTCCGCGTGGAACTCCTCCTTTTTTGCAGTCGGTTAAAAAGTAGCCTATGTCCTTTCTCAGGCTCCAGACTTTCTTTGTACCAAATTTCATTAAAATCGGTACAGTAGTTTTAGCGTGAAAGCGTAACAGACAGACAGACAGACAGACAGAGTTACTATCGCATTTATAATATTAGTAAGGATATTTATTGTTTCCTTGTGCAGAAAGATATAAATTGCTTACTTGAGATTTATTTGAAATAGGTCCAAAAATTGTAGAAGGAATGGAAGTCCAATGGAGTATTAGTGGTAACGCGGACTTTTCGTGTGGTGGTGGGTTCGATTCCTGCTGGTGAATATGAAATGTGAACGGCTGATAGATTTCTTACATGCAATAATTTTGACGTTTATGAAAAACATAATTATACTACCTACATATCTTCTAAGCCTTTAACTTATCAGAGTTACCTAGGCTCAGCAGTGGGACATTTATAATTTGAATAAGGTTTTAAAGAACCAATTTCAAGGAAATAAAATTTCATAAAATCATTAGCACGCCTGTTTCCCTTAGAGGTAAGTAGAGACCATTTTCTTTTGCTTCTTCAACTCTACATCTCGCATAACATAATTATTATTTATACTGTATTGACAACAAAAAACGAACTTAAGGCCTAGAGGCATTTTCTACCAACCTTACAGTCATATAAAAAAGGGGTAAGAAAATTCCAAAATATAAAACAAGGGCAGACGCAGATCAGGAATGGTTCATGTCACAAAACGGGCCCACACCAACAATAGCCTTAACATTAAAGTCCCTAAGGCTCAATTTAAATCAAACCTCAATTCCGCAGCAGTACAGACAGATGAATGTACATACTAATGCAGTGGTCGTTTTCAGTGGTCAACTACCAGTGCCCGCGGAACAAAGCCTGCGTGGTGGACCGGGTCAACCGGAACAGGTGCCAGTACTGCCGGCTGCAGAAATGCCTCAAGCTGGGGATGAGTCGTGATGGTACGTACTTTGCAATACCTTAAACTTGGCTCCTAGATACACTTGTCTAGGGGCCAATACCGTAAGAGCCACCCGGCACGAGCCGGACCTATCCGCAGGAACCTTCTGTCCCCCTGCATCATAGTCACACAACACATGACGGCCCGAGCCGAGATACGACCTCTCTGGGGCCAATGGCGTGCATTCCATACAGGCACTGTGTCACTAATGTATGAAATGCCTACCCTGACGCTACCCCCACTGCACGCGCCTGACTGGGGCCTCAGGTCAGTCAGGGCTACAAACGCTAAACAAATAGGCTTTGAAGTTTCTCATCTGGAGGCTCGCCAACCGTTCGGTTTTGCAATAGAAGCCTTCCAGCTGGCCAACTGCGCTTCAAAAAGGCCAATTCATAATAGGAACCGATCGAAACGATATAAAATTGTACATAAGCGAACGGAGACAAATCACGTGACGTTTCGTTCGCGTATGTTACTTCTATATAAATTTTCGTTCGTTTCGTTCGGTTGCTATTAGCGATTGGCGCTTGTCTAAGGCGGCTTGTGTTACAAGCAGCACTCGAGTTCTATAAAGGCTACATGAGGATCGCTCTTAAACAGCCATTGTAGTTTTTGTAAGAACAGAAGGATGTAAACCTGTATTAGAAATACATATAAAAAGTTAACCGTTCAACTACAAGTATTTATAAAAAGTTATCTTTTTTACATGAAATGTTAGTGTTATGATTCGCTCAATTCGAAGTCTTGTAAGTTGAGAGACATGAAGTAATTATTTGGACACAGAATACCTACTTAATAATGCAATACCTATTTAAACAAATATCGATATTCTATACTAATATTATAAAGAGGAAAGATTTGTACCTATTTTTGTATGTTTGTAATGAATAGGCTCAAAAACTACTGGATTTTAATAATTCTTTCACTGGTGGGAAGCTACGTTCACCCTGAGTAACATAGGCTATAGAATATTTTTATTAGGCTGAAAAATTAAGGATCCGTGCGAAGCCGGGGCGAACCGCTAGTCTAAAATAAAAAAATATACCGTCTGAATATCTAGTTGGAAAAAATATATAAAAAATACGTTTTTAAATCCTTATAAAAAATAAAACAAATTCTCTATAGATCTAAAAATAATAATTAGCAGTTTTTTAATTAAAAACTAAATGTCGCCCAACAAATCGTCCAACATGTTTGGAATCCAACGTCCAGCCACGTGGTATGAGGAAGCGACCCGGGGTCAACGACCCGCTATCACAACTGATAAGGCGTGTTGTGTTTATACTGCGCGAATTATTGTGGTACATGCCACGAGAGCGAGCGAGAGCGGGTAGTAAATTGTAGTTTTTCTTAATATTGGAACAAATACCTATTATACAAAGACAGCATCTAAACTTTAAAATAAATTTGAGGATAAATGTAAATAATATACTTAATGATATTTTAAATAATTAAGTATACTTACACAGGTTATAAGGACTTCTAATTAGTTGGTTAGTTATTAATATTTGACTCTCAGCATTCGCAGCACAGATTCTGATAAAATATTAGCAAAATTTATATAACTTAACAAGTTCTAAATATATTAAGTATGTCAATATTAAATCACTTCCAGTAGGCAACACCAACTAATTACCTACAGGCAAATGTTACAGCAAAACAAATGTACTTAACATAAAGTAGTATATAAACGGTTTCAATCCAATGATTATTATTTAATAACCTCAAAAGTTCGTAACTTGTGCCCACTTTTAAGATTATTCATTGCTGAATCGATTTCGATGCAGTAACACGGTGCGATAATACCGATATTTCCTAGTTTATGATTTATTAATAATATTGCATTGAAATTTCACAAAATTACATTTTTTGGGCACCTCCAGCAAAAAAACACATTTAAAAAAAAGATTTATTTCAGACCTTCTAGAGTAAATAGTAAAAAGAATAATTGATTGGACTAAAACATTTATAACGAATTAAACTAGTATTCTTCTTTTTGATGAAGTTTCGGAAAGTTTACAGTTCCCATATTCGCAGCCGACTGAAGAATAATTAACTATGTATTACAAAAGAGTTTTAGTGGTCAGCATTCATTTGTTACCAAATTTTATCAAAGAGATCATGCTTTGGTAAATGTAAAATGTACCGTTACGTCTTTTTTCTGTATGAAAGCAGATATCCTTTTCATACAAAATTTAAATTGCAAACTACAAAATTGTATTAGCATTTACCTTTCCAGAATTCGAGTAATAAAAACCAGTAAAAAAAATAACTAGGTTAAAAATACGGTAACGCAGAATAGTTAAAATCAAGTCTTTACTCGATAGCCAGTCGACTGTGACTTATTAACTGAAAAAACTTCAATATACATAAATGTTTAAATTAATTATACTTACTGACACAGATAATCACGTAATAATACATAACTATTGCCAATCGGACCGCGACGTTGGGAAATTGCAATTCTTGTTTTACTTTGAAAACACGAAAAAATACATGTTTCTGGTAAACGTAAATTCTTTCAAAAAATGTTGGTATTTTTTTTACAATCTCATCAAAATGACAACGGAGTTGTAGTTTATAGACAGTTTTAAAATAGTGATGTGTTAATCCCTACTAATATTATAAATGCGAAAGTAACTCTGTCTGTCTGTCTGTCTGTCTGTCTGTCTGTTACGCTTTCACGCCAAAACTACTGGACGGATTTAAATGAAATTTGGTACAAAGAAAGTCTGGAGCCTAAGAAAGGACATAGGCTACTTTTTAACCGACTGCAAAAAAGGAGGAGTTCCACACGGACGAAGTCGCGGGCAAAAGCTATTTATTATATTTAAAGTATTTCTGTACCATTTCTGCATTCATATAGATAAGTAATATTTTCCAAAATACTATAGCCATAGAGGTATTTATAAGAAAATAAGCGGTAGCGAGCGTTTCACACGGATCCCTATTTGTTTTCAAAATTTAATATAGCCTCTATAGTGTAGTTTCCCAACAGTGAAAGAAATTTTCAAATCGTTCCAGTCGTTTGGGAGCTTATTCAATCCAAACAAACCTTTCCTCTGTATTATATTAGTATAGAAAAACAAATATGCACTGATACGGAACCTTTTAAATGCAAGTCCAACTCGCATTATTATATGTACTTTAAAGACAAGTAGATATTATATATATATATTTATATGTGTGTTAATAGGTATTGTTGTCAGGCACATAGCGCCGCGCCGTCCGTCCGTGCTATTGCGTAACTATACGTAACTGTAGGGCAGGGCGTGTATCGATGATACTGCATGTCGATATCGATAAAAGTAGTGCAATTGCAAGTGCGTGTTTCGCATTCATAAAAAAAACAATTGCTTGGTTAAGGAGAAAGCTATCTGGTTATAATGTAAATATTACGGGAAACTTATATTTTGTAATAAATATATAAATTAAAATATAATTTTAAATAGAAGCATACAATTACCAAGAATACAAATGAGAAACACATCTGTTTTCTTCGTTTACAATGATATATAATGGTAGTTACATTGATAAATTGTAAACTATTAAGGAGGTTAGCTAAATATTTTTTCCGACGGTAAGGTTGTAAGTAGGTAATGACGTCAATGGACATATTTCCTCAATTTCCGATGCCAAAACGCGGCCAGTGGGTACACGGCCTCAAGTAACCTGGAGGTAGAGGAAATCACAATACAATACACTTAAATAAATACTATTAGTTTGTAACGCATACAATCGTTAAATTTTAAATTTATCACGGTTTTCATTTAAATTCCTAAAAGAAAAGAAAATAACATAATACTATTCATGCACACTTCGTTATACATATTTGTTATTGATAAATGATTAATATTATTATTTAAAAGTAACCGTTGTTTTTTTACAATAAAAATGATAAAATCTGCACTCTATTAGGTACAATAATCGTATAGTAACGATAAAAATATAATAATAATAATAATAAAGCCTTTTTATTTCCTTAATAAGTAAGTAATTACATCTATATTATATAAACAATCTATTTTTAATTAATGTTTATTAAGGACCTCTTCATAGAGTAAGGGCCTCCTCCATTTTCCTCCACATGGTTCTATCCTTTGCTTTTTCAAACCAGTTTTCTCCAGCTGCTTTTAAAATTTCGTCGTGCCATCTCTCCGCCGGTCTGCCTCTGGCTCTTTTTCCTTGACCCCTTATCTCCTAGACTTTTCATTACCGTCCTACAAAATATAATGCAGACATTAAAATGGAGAAACAAGGGTATTAATATCAAAGGTCAATATCTGAGTAATTTAAGATTCGCCGATGACATCATACTATTTGCAGAAAACTCAACACAACTAGAGTCAATGTTAAATGAAATTAATTATGTCAGTAACGAAATTGGTCTAGAACTTAATACAATAAAAACAAAAATTATGACAAATAGTAACAAATTACCAATTCACGTTAACCGTGTCTTACTTGACTATGCCCATGAATACACATATCTAGGCAAACAAGTATCATTTAAAAAAAGTAGACACTATGATGAATTAATGAGACGCGTAAATATGGCTTGGAACAAATTTTGGTGTTTCAAAGAAATCCTGAAGTCCAATACTTCAATTAAAGCAAAGAAATTGATACTAGACTCTTGTATCTTACCCTCGCTTACTTACGCGTCACAAACATGGATTTTCAACAAAAAAACCAGAGACAAAATAGGAACAACACAAAGGGCCATGGAACGGAGCATTCTTAATCTGAAATTGAAACATAAAAGAAACAGTACATGCATAAGAAAAACAACCAAACTGATTGATGCTCTTGAGCACAGCAGGAAGTTAAAATGGAAGTGGGCCGGCCATGTTGCACGAATGAGTGATGACAGGTGGGCCAAAAAAATAACTTCATGGAAGGGACCCACAGGATAATATAATTATTTACCTTTAATTAGATTGAAGGTAATTTCTATCGATAAAGAGGTCAGTGCATCACTAAGGTATTGTGCAATTATGTACACGAAGCGTAACATTATTTATCGAAGTAGTGTTGTTACAGATTGTTGTTCTTGATATTTTATGTAAGGAGAAAAAAAATGTTGCCATACAATATTAAGGACACGTCGTTGTCAAAAAATATTTATGTCTCTCCAACAATAAACACGGCAAGTTCGTTAAACTTATAATAATAAACTAGGTAGAAATATTTCAACTTCCTTGTTTTATAGAAAAATTACCATCTGTCCTTTGTTCTTAACAAAAATCTATTGTTCATAATACTTCTACACATTCTTTGTAAACTTAAGTAGGCCGCATACAGAAGTCAACGTTCCAAATTGTAACAAAAACAAAAGATCTCCATCACCGTAGTGAGCGTACAAACATAGAGTCCAAGTTACAATGGGCGCGGTTCATCGCACTTTCTGAACAAAGAATTCAAAAAAAGGTCTAATCGAACGTTGAAAAAACGCAAAACGGTACGCTACGTAGTACCCGCTATACGTCACCACTACATACGTATAGCGAACGTCAGAGGTTTCCGAGTTCATCGGTCTACTAGGCAGTGTGCCAATGGCCGCACGCACACCAACGCAAACACGCACACATAATCAAACAATCCCCGCACACAGACACACCTCTTTGTAGCGTGTAACGTTCGGAACGTTCCGCGCACACAACCGCAAACTACATTATTAAGTAACCATAGACTTGTCATTGAGGATTTAATTGTGTGAACATTGTTTTTCGTGCGTTATGTTGGTATGGGAACGATGAGCAAAATGGTTTCCCTGCGATCGCAGCGCTTGGCCTATATAGCGGCGAGTAGACGAACTAAAAACGTGAGATAACAGTGTATTCAATGATGCTTCAAGTTGATAAAAAATGTGTTTGACATCGTCACATTAAATGGAAGATAGACTAAGTAACACGTATTTCTCTCTCATATTAAATGTTGTTTTTTGAGTTTGAATTACACTTATTCGGCGGTAATCACGACACGTTTTCATGACTTCGGAACATCCTCCAGGTCCTGATCACGACAATATGTCGTTAAATACTTTTTGCTACGTAACTCGTCAAATGTACCTTCATATTTTGACATGCTTTTTTTGACATTTTATAGTAAAGGGCAAATTTTATAACGCAGGACTTGGTGAGAGTTTCTAGCTTTAGGCCTTAGCGCTGAATGGATTAAATATAATTAAGCATAGAGGTTACATACGGTTTTACCATCACAATCCAATGATCATTCTCTATTACAGCGGTGAAATTTGGGCGGATGTCGAAGAAGCAGCGCGAGAAGGTGGAGGACGAGGTGAGGTACCACCGCGCCCAGATGAGGATCAACCAGACAGACGCCACGCCAGACTCCGTGTACGACGCCCAGCAGCAGACCCCCAGCTCCAGCGACCAGTTCCACGGACATTATAATGGGTGAGCAATTCCAAATCGGTCCAGTCTTCGAGTAATGGGGAACACATCATATTATCATCACTACATGGTATAAAATAAAGTCGCTTTTTCTATCCTTATGTACGCATAAATCTCTAAAACTACGGTTTTTTTTTAATATATCTAATAGAGTGATTCAAGAGGAAGGTTTATAGCACGTATGAAGCCGGGACGGGTCGCTAGTCATACATAAAAGACCCGAAGAGAATGTCTTCCTCATTTTGAAGTATATTAAAAAAAAATTGTACACCAAGAGAGGATCCAGCTGTAATTAGCGGGGTCACAAAGTCAAACTCTATTTAAAAATAGTAAATTGATGAAATAAGTTTTGAAAAATATCTACTGCTATCCCAGGGCCCGAAGGGTCATGACAAGGATACTAGACAAGGTTGCTATATTAAAAATTATAACATCAATACCGCCAGTAGTAGAGAATTTACGCAAAAATTGTTTTTTTACGTTTGATTAACTCCCCAAAGGTAACTCAATTGAAATTGCACAAAAACAGTTTAATTATAAATTCGAGACAGCGCCGATAATTAAAACACTTTCCCCAAAAAGGTGAAACAATTAAAACGAAATCAATAGCGTTACTTTATTCATCAGCCGCATCAGCTAGAGCAATACCAACAATTGTCAGTAAATACCAAAACAGCAAGAAAACTATCTGTGTAAGTGTTCCCGTTGGTTCGTCGTAATTCATTACATCTATCCGTGTCACCGGTGCCAGACGGCAATGATTACTATAACGGTCTCACCGTAAAGACAGCCATGTTGTGACGTTTAACGGTAAATGGAAATAGCGCCATCTAGTGCCGAGTAGCGGGACTAAGTGTTTCTTACGAACGCTAACAGGTGGCATTGTATTCAATGGTAATGATGCGGACGGGTGATTTATTTGTTTTCGTTATGGCCTCTTATTGATTATGATGCTTGTGTATTCAATTGAAATAAGATCGGTTTTGTCGCTACCTCACATATTTCCTTTACTCATTTTATATGTGTAAGTTTTTGTTAGGTGACTAATACGATACCTAGCTTCTCCAAACGTTATATTAATTACTTACTTGAAAATGTTCTTTAGTAACTTATTAAATTTTTTTTCTTTGCTACAGCTATCCCGGCTATCCATCACCCCTCTCCTCGTACGGCTACGGCGGCACAGCCCCAACCCTGAACTCCAACATGATGCAGCCACAGACGCAGCAACAGTCGTACGAGCTGCCGGCCGACTACGTGGACTCCACAACAGCCTACGAACCCAAACAGGGCGGGTTCCTGGACACAGACTTCATCGGGCACGGTAAGTTTCTAGCACTGAGAGTGCACATCCCGTTTTACTAATTGACACTAACAAAGAACATTCTCAATAGACGAACAGAAAGGGTCGACAGCCGTTCGGCCGTCGGGTTCGACGACCACGTCCACAGCCACGACGGCGACGACATCCATCCGACAGTCTACCATCGAGATACCGCGCAGAGTTCAGCAGGACTTCGACAGATACGAACCGGACCGCATCCAGTCGCCCGCGTCTATATCCAGTGGGGTCATAAACATTAAGCAGGAGATAAAACCTGAGACATCCATCGGTGTGGACAATCTGGTCGCCAGCTATGTGGACTCGACGACGTTCCTGCATAGTCCTTCGAATCTGCAGCATAGTCCGATGGATATTCAGAACTCTGTTCTGGTGAGCGGACAGAGCTCCGTTTCGTTGACGAGCGAGGAGCTGAGCCCGGATGATCTGACATCCAGCAGTGGACACGGCAGACTGATGGATCCACTGAACTTGAACATGTCTGGGATGGGAATGGTGAACCCTAATGCCGTTACGAATAGACGGCACCAGGGGTCCAGTCATAGTGGATCTAGCAGCGATGACTTACCCAGTGAGTGTATTGGATTGAAAAATTTCAGTTTCAGCTACTTTTAAGTTTGTTTTGATTGAAAGTAGGTTTTGTTTTGTTAATAGTTTATTTTGGCGCACTTACTTATTACAATCGCATTTGTTTTTCTTCAGTTGCCGTAGTACGATACCGTTTTTTGTTAAGCATAAATACATACGTCTTTCTTGAGGCATCTAAAACATACCGCGGCATTTAAGTCTATTGTATTGATAAAGATATTCCTATGCAAAAAAGTCTTGTTACGCAAAATGGACTTAAAGAATTTACCTTATCTCCGGAATTTGAAAGTTGCGCATTACTGTCACTTGTCTTTCTGTGTTGGCTAAAATCGTAGGACTTCACCACAAATACAGGGAAGGGGAATAAAGGCAGGGTCATACAGCAGGGAAGGAAACATGCTGCAAATAAATTGAAATGAAAATGCTTGAAGGCTTCCCAACCAGAGACACAGGGTCGTTAGCTATATATTACTATTAACACGGAATCGCACAAAGCTACCATAAAACGTCCAAATGTTTTTGGATTTCAGTATTGACAAGATTAAGTATGTAATAATAACAAAAGAAATGATAAATTATATGTTAATATACTTACGCCAACAAGTGCACAAACAGGTCCCTAATAAAAATGCTGAAAATGGGTCCAGAGCCATTTTTGGAACATTTTTTGTTACAAACACTTTTGGTATTATTTTAATAAGGAATTATTTTCTCAATACTATTAAGTATTAAGCATTATCTTTGATATGTCACTGTGACGTTTGTTTTATTGACGTTTTTTTTAGTTGCCTATAATGTATTTATTGTATTACTTTTTTTTTGTATTGCAGTCATAAATTTAATCTATGTGATCTTATTTTTATTTCATTGTATATTAAATATTTTTTGTGTAGTTTTATATTTAGATGCAATTCATTACTAGATTTGTAAGCATGTTCATTAGTAAAAGTAGATTTTATATTTCTTTTTGTTAAATCCTTGATTGGAATTTGGGAAGATTTTAAACTGTACGATATTGAAAACCAAATTATCTGTTTGGCGAAAAGTACAGTCGGCTATAAAGAGATCCGCCTGCTTAATAATAATATATCGGACCATATCTTTATTGTCAGAAGCGTTAGACCATATCTCGATATATTTGACCATTTTGACATCCTTAAATTTGACGCTGCCTATACCATAATACCATAACTATCTTTCCAAATTCCAATCCAGTCGATTGAAAACCAGAATCTCTTTTTTGAAGAGGCAGTTCATGGCCTCATCAATATTTTTCAAAATATATCTTTTTTTAAGAATTAGCTATGCGAGTTATATGTTATATAAATATATGTTTGTTTTTCAGCGGAGGGAGACATCAGCAAAGTGTTGGTGAAGAGCCTGGCCGAAGCACACGCGAACACAAACCCAAAGCTGGAATACATTCAGGAGATGTTCAGGAAGCCAGCTGATGTGTCCAAGTAAGTAAAATAGACATAGTACATACAGATTAAGGGTTACAAGTTCTCCTCGGAACTCGAAAGAGATAATAAAGTAATTTATATAATTGGGATCTTTGAGTGTTTGAGACGCCTTGAATTGAAACAGTATTTGTAACTGCCGGTAAATAAATGAAATTAAAAAAAATGTAGCAGTACCAGGTGATATTTTCACTAAATGTTAATTTATTTATTTGAATGAAAATAATGCCTTAAAACGTAGCTGCTACATTGCGTCTACGCTGTAGCACGAATTGTAACGTTATTTTTCGTAGCAAAATTGTGTAGGTATAGACTTGATTTTATTTACCTTTTATTCTGCAATAAGTAAAAAAATATATAAATTCCACTTGATAATTTATTATGATTATTCACATGAGATATTACGATAACATTTAACTTGTAATTGCTAAGGAAGAAAATAGAAAAATAAAAACTTAATAAAAAAAAAATGATCTGTTTGAGTTTATTCAAACAATAAAAACAATTTTAATTTTCTATTTAAGTTTTGAATTACACGAACATATTTCATAAAAAAAAACACCCAAATTTAGAATCACCAAGCGTACACTATAATCACTTATTAGCGATATTATTGATACGTTCCCTATCAAGGCGCAAGAACGCGTGGTCATCAAATGTGTGATCTTCATAAGCGTTCAAACGCTTATACAACGCCAGAGCCGGCGTGTTGCTATACGGCACGTACCACTCCACATGATCCACCTTCTCATTCTGTGCTATCCTGCAGAACTCCTTCATGAGACCTTCGGCAATTCCACATCGACGAGCGTTAGGTTTGACGTATAAACCTTGGAGGTAGAAGCCTCGACTAGTCCAGTTGCAATACGTTCTGCTCCCCATAACGGCTCCAACGACCTCCTTATCCCTCTCTGCCAATAACACAAAGAACCAGGGAGATGGGCTGTCGAATCCGTCTTCGATTAAGTCTGGAACAGTTAGCTGAGGTCCGTCTGGGTGGCCTTGGACTATAGCCATTTCTTTGATTAAGTCACACACTGTTGCCATGTCTTCTTTAAGCGCTAGACGTATTTCTACATTTGCGTTTTTATTTTCTTGTAGGTTGGTTTTGTTTGTTACCTCCATTGTTAGAGTTTGCGCTATGAACGCTGAATAAAGACTGTATGATAATACAAGGAAATGTCTCACAGATAAATGATAATGTTCAGTTTATAACCGTAATATTTATGTAGTTTGCGATAAAAGACAGCGATAGATAACATTATTGAAGGAATCTGATTTATAATTGGAAATATTTTTTCTTTAGGTATTATTAAACGTTCGATAAATTCGAATTAAAAATTATATATTTTATTAGTCCCTTACTTTTAAAGAAATTTGCAGCAATCATATTTTTATTACAATCAAATAGTAATTTAATTACTTAAAACTTCTTCCCAATATTTCCTTCTCTAGAATCATCAAAGCAATATCAACCTACCTGTTACTAAGATAAGGTTTTGTTTCAGACTACTTTGCTACAGCTCGATGACGTACGAGGCTATGTGGCTTGACTGCGCTGACAAACTGACTGGAATGATCCAAAACATCATCGAGTTCGCGAAGCTGATTCCTGGCTTCATGAAGCTGACACAAGATGACCAGATATTGCTGTTGAAGTCTGGTAAGTGTCGAAATCATTGATGACCTTTGAAGAATCAAAATCCAAATAAATAAGAATAAGGAATAGGCGTGGGTTCGAATCCCACTGGGGGTCTTAAATTTTTCTACTCTTGTCTTTGTACAAAAATTTATTATAATCAGTCATATAATTTTATTGGCTTTTTCGCAAATATGGCACCGTAAAATGCTTAGGTATATCATAACAATCTTATAACAATCTTACCATAATTATAAATGGGTAGGTATATAAAGGTGTATGTATAAAGATTAACTTTATAACTACCCGGTCCCGGCTTCGAAATGTAAGTTCCTAAATTCCTTTGAATTTGTTTTACTGTTTCATTCAACAATATTAAATAATGAACTTATTAGTATAGAATAGATATTAATACGATGAAGCATCACAGAAAATCCGAAGATAATTAAATTTAAATACATTTTTGATTGCAAGATCTTTATGATTATTTGTTGTTCAGGTTCGTTCGAGTTGGCGATAGTGCGTCTCTCTCGGTTGATCGACATCAACAGAGACAACGTGCTGTACGGCGACGTGGTGTTGCCGATCAGAGAGTGCGTGCACGCACGGTAAGTGGTCACTATTTATCATTACTGGAATATCATCATATTTTTTTAATAACTGCTCCTGCTGGAATAATGGGTTGTATTGTTTTAAGAATAGTCAATTTTAAAATAAATTTGAGGAACTTTTTTAAAATTCAAAATTGAAAATACATACAATTCTAAATGTTTACTCTTCTATTGACCCTTATTTTTAAATAAAATATCTGAAAAAAGCGATACAAAGTTTGCTGGGTCAGTTAGTCTTCTTATAAAATGTCTCCCAGAACTACTTAGAATTAAGTGTTCTCTTGTTGTGTTTTCAAGAAAGGAGTATTTTATGCATTTATATATTCCTAAGTCGAAGTTGAGTTTTTTGTTTTATTTTCCAGTGATCCTCGCGACTTGGGGCTGGTCGTGGGTATTTTCGAGGCAGCCAAATCCATCGCGCGGCTGAAATTGACTGAGACTGAATTAGCTCTGTACCAGAGCCTTGTGCTGCTTTGGCCAGGTAAGTAATAATCGACTCTTTGGAAGTTGAAACTTTTAATAATACGCAACACCTTTAGAAACCTTATAACTTAAGCTGTGAAATTGTTTGAGCTACCCTACCAAATATTTTCATTGTGAGGACATCAATCAAAATTACTATTTTACCCCTAGTTTTCATGAATAACAACTCTCTATTAAAGTTTTAGCTTACCTACCAACCCTCATTTGTTTATTCAAATGCTGACCCCTTGAGACAGGCTACGCCTAGTGTCACTGAAAATCTTAGTTGTTATAATGAAACAGCTATAAGTGGCTATAACGGATTAAACTCACGTTATTTATTAGCTGATGTTTCAAAAATTTTACAGTTCTCATATCGACAATAGTAACACTAAAGACAATACCACTTAGTAGTCTAAAGCTAGACATGACAACAACTAAAGTTAAATCCGTTACACGAAGACATCAGAAGTCATTACGTCACTGATATCTTTATCTTTTTTGTAATAATAAATCTTAATTACCTCTAATTCACATTACCATTTCTTCAATGTAATTAATTTTAATTACCTCTAATTCCCATCGCTCAGAACGGCACGGCGTCCGCGGCAACCCCGAGATCCAGTGCCTGTTCAACATGTCGATGGCGGCGATGCGGCATGAGATACAGGAGAGCCACGCGCCGCTGAAGGGTGACGTCACTGTGCTGGACACGCTGCTCGCGAAGATACCCACTTTCAGGTAAATAAATTATTTTATAAACTATATGAGCATTTTCCAGGGCTTGTTGAGCATAGAGGAGCACAACCCTAAAAGTGCTCATTAGTGCTCCTTGTTAGCGAGTTGTGACTAAGGATCTAGATGTGACAGTTGGTATCACTGATGTGTAATACTGTCGACTCATATACCTCATAACAGACAGAATTGCAAAAGACCGGAAACCATTTTCTAAACTATTAGTCTCAAGCGACAATTAGTACCTACTGTTTAAGATCGCACGACAGTTTAAATCAAATTATTACTTCAGATCAAATTCCTGTACGATTTTGAATATTACTTCAAATTCCTCAAGTACGGTGTAGTCCGTTAAAGATATGTTTTGAATCAATGATATCTTGGAACCCGATAGCATAACTTAGATTGAAAGATTATAGAACATATTTATTACCTCTAATGTTTGATTATTACCTCTAATTCATGATTATTACCTCTAATTCACAGAGATCTGTCCCTGCTGCACCTGGAGGCACTCTGCCGCTTCAAGGCTGCGCACCCTCACCACCAGTTCCCGGCGCTGTACAAGGAACTGTTCTCCCTGGACAGCGTCCTGGACTACACCCACGGATAATAAAAGATCCAAGGTTTTTTTACCGGGGACGATCCTCTATTGCCCGAGCAACGTTGCTGTCAACTTGCTTTCTTATACTGTCCTCTATGACAGCTATGTTTTTCCTTTTTTAATCGAAACTGAAGATATCTATGTGTTATTTGTTAACCTATTTATAATTGTATGTATGTACTCTGAGACTGTTATGATATTTACGTATAGGTACGTACGTACAATATTAATATTTAAATGTTTATTTAATTTGCAAATTTAATGTAGGAACAGATAGGTATCTTTAGTTTTAAACCGGATTTATGTATTATTTTGTTATGTTTTTGTTATACATAGCAAATTACATGTACCTAGATACTGAACTCTGGTTTGTTGCCTGTATACAAGTACATAATAACACATTCCATAGCTATGTTTTATTGTGTATTCTGTATGTTGGCGTGTCGTAATATAATTATCATAAAATGTATCTAACTTGGATGAAGAAATAATAATTATTATTATAAAGATATAATAATAGAAATAGAGTTTTTATTAAGAAATAAATAAACGAGATGTAACGGTGTAGCGAGAAGTAGTATACACAGTTTTTTTTACGAAATCCCTTTTTAAATAGGACATTATTTTAACAGTTTTTTTTAAAGAGAATTGTAACTTGTTATTTATTTCAGATGATTATGACGATAGATGTTTTGTCTTCAATGTAGATTGTCGATTAATTTGTATGTTAAGAACATGATACTGCCCATTTGTTTGTAAGTTTATGTTCGCTTTTTATTATCTACGGAACGTTGTTTGTACTCGTACCTACGTTTTGAGGCGTTGTAATAATTCAAAAATAATAATGTAATTTAAATAATAATAAGTTTGGATTATAACGTATTATTACGCGGTGCGTTGAACAAAAATACAGTCGAACATTTATTAATGGTAAAACAATTTGTACGGACAAAATTCGTTTTGTATTTTACTTAGCAGGCAATTTGACGTATTTTTCATATGAATAAATTTGATCTCATATTATTTTGCACGTTGTTTCGCTTTAGTGCCATGTCTGGACAATTTTACAATTTTAAAGCATAATAAGGAATTTCTTTTTGCATAATAATTATTTTGACAAAGTGCATGAAACTTATACGTAAATTTTTATATTTTTTTTTTAGCTTTATTATAGCCGCTGTACGTATTTTTTTTATAAAAAATTGCCTGCTAATTTAATTAGGGTTTACTTGTAACCATCAGTTTTCTAACACCTACGCTAAGTTTTGTCAGATAGCCTTTATAATAGACTGGTTTATATTAAAGTTAAAAAAAAGTATGAAATCTTAACTCGTATTTTGTAAATAGCTATTAATCGTATATGTATTTTATATTAAATATTATAAGGTTCGATGGGTTATTTTTAATTTTACATTCTATTAAAAAAACAGATGTTCCACAATTTCTCGACGGACTTTGTGAAATATGTTGTTTTTCCTTTCTATATATTATATATTTTTTGTTAAATAAAGCAATCTGTTATTGTCTATTTTTCTTTTGTTTTATTTTTTTGCGTTCCTTTTTTTTATAAATTATGTTTAACGCGCATATTTTCTCCGATAAGATATATTAAGGATATTCATAAATAAATAGTGAGAAAATAATAGCATAATAAAAATATACGGGTGGTTCAAAGTTATTATTTTATAATACGTATTTAATTAATACATATATTGTTAATTTCGATATGGTACAATAATATCACTGTTACAGCTTTCTTATAACAACAGAATACAAAAATCAATGTTTAAATAAAAAATATAACCAGAAATCAAAATCACATGATTTTCTTTAGATATTTAGTCGCACATAGATGAGTTGGTGTTGTATTATTTAGCTTGCGAATTAGTTTATATATAAAAAACGATAATTATTAAAATAAACGTTTTAGAGCACTAAGACTGAAAATCGGCTGACTTTTACGCGCATTTGCCTAATCATGGGAAAACACTTTTTCATTAAAAAAGAAAAGGATAAAATAACGATTTGATAAATAATAATTATTAAAGCACGTGTTCCGTTTTCATTGAGATCAGAAAATTATAAAAAATTACAACCAGACCGCCATTTTGAATAAGGTAGATGAAACGACATTCTCTTATATTTCTACTATGTATCTACTTTCGGAAAGAACTTTCCTATAATTTCTGTCCTAGTCATCAAAGGTCAAAACAAAGCAAAGGCTTCTAATGTATCTTACTGCCAGAAAGACGGTATAATATAAATCTCGAAATGATTTCTGTTATCCCAGTAAGTAGGTACTTGTTAAAATTATTGGACGAAATGTTTTGTTAAAAAGTTTACCTAAGGCAAAAGGAGTTTGTCCATACGATGTCAATTCCAAATAAAATATATCTTATGTTATTCTATCAAATGCCACGACCACACACTCTAAAAAGGCGATGGAAGCAGCTAGGAAAGGAAACAGAGCATTCCTGTGGCCACTAAGAATTGTCGACGAATGTAGTGGCTAAAGGATGGTCGCCGAGCACAGCGAAAAACGGAAGAGTAACCTTCATGGTTAATGTGCGATCGTGAGGGTACTATTACTTCGCGAGTGCGACAGAAACAAATAGAAAGAGGGCACGTCCTTTACAAAATGCTCTGCCTCATTTCCTCGGTCCTTTCTTCACCTCTGCATAGGTGTGGGGCAGGGATATCAAATAAAATATTAATTTCTTCCCTTTGAAATCGGAACACCAAAAAAAAATTTTTCGGCCAGCGTTTTTGTATTAATTTCCAAAATCCGAATTTCTTTTCTACTAACGTCCTGTTTTCAAAAATAAAAAAAACGTTGTGTCCGTTTTAATAATTTCGTTTGCAAGTAGACCTTGATTGGGTGCAGCCTTGGAGAATGAAGCGAGGTGCATAATGTTCTCTCTTTCGCACGTATTGGGGAGAGGTTAGTGCGATAGTGATAGATATAGGGTAAACGTTTTAATTGCTGGGTAGAACTTAGTAGATATTTCTAAAACTTTTGTACTATGTTTTGCTAAATTTTCACTATAACTATATTATAGATTTGGACACAAAGGATAGAGTAATTAAAACATTTGGAAAAAAGCAAGGTGGAGGAATAAAGGTAAATGAGTGTGTTTTGTATTGGTCCCGTTATTACGTAAGATTTTTAATTTTTATCTTTCTCTGACCTTATTTGTAAAAAAAATATATGAGAGTTAAAATCGTTTATATGGAACAAGATAATTGTCCGAATTTTTCTTCCCAAAAAATTTTATTTAAAACATATGTTTTCATTACTCTTTTGTTTAATTTTTTGAGAAGAGTTTCTATTTTATACTTAAAGGTACCTTCAAAATTACGGGTATCGTGATCATAAAAGATATACTTACTTAAAAGTTTTTGTAATATTGTTTTCTATGAGATAATTTATTATCAAAATATTAATTTGTTAAAGGAGTATTAAGTATTTTTACACATTACCTGAACATATTAAAGAGAAACAAATATAAAAGCATATATGTAAAAACAGAATATATAAAAATAAAACATATTTTGTATGTTGAGGTTCACCGAAAACTTTCCGATGAGCGATTTACAATATTTTTCGTTATAAATCCGTTTTGTTGAAAAATCGATTTTGACAAAATAAGTTTATCATAAAAAGGTGATTTTCGGGAGGTTTTAGGTGAATCTTTTCGTAAGCTTTGTTGATTTATAACTCAATACAAACAATTGTACCTAAAATGTAGATGAAAAATGGAGGAGAACCAATAGTGAATAAATGTTAAATTGTTTTTATTATTCTCGAATCACTTGCAAGCGAAAGTGTTTTATTCCACTCATACTTATTAATACCTTGTGTACATTAATCATTTTAAACATGAGTACTTATAGTTTTTTTTAGGCACATATATACAATATATATATATATATATATATATATATATATATATATATATATATATATATATATATATATATATATATATATATATATATATTGATTATATATATATATATATATTATCAGTATTCAAATTCTGGCCTTACAGGAACAAAGTAACACGGAAGGTTCACTATGTCTTGGACTATTAACTGTATTTAGTTGTAGTCAATTTAAAACCACGTATAAAATCTGTAAAAAATCTTTTATTTACAGTAAGGTACAATTCCAAGTAAATAATAAAATAAAATTTAGGCGTAAAAAATATGCAGATTTTTTTTTTGTAAGTTACAAGAACAATAAGATGTAGTGAAGTTATCTTCATAAAATCAATGTTGCTTATTAAAATTCGCATGGTTAGAAATTCTGTGAAATTTTCCCCGAACTTCGTTTTTCCGAAAACAAATAAAAGTATCTAAAAATAGCTTAAAGCCCATAACGAAGAAATTTGCCACCCGTAAATTAATTTAATATAGGTCACTGTTGGTCTCTAAAATTATAACAATCAGCGCATTTTCTTCTTTTGTTTTTCCTGAGCTCCCCATACTAAGTACGATATGGTCCATTGCATACGATAAAACGCTAAAAGTAGAATAGAAGTAACTATTAAAATTAGTGGGAAATATATTGTGCCGTATAATACTTTAAATATAGGATACAGCCAAATACCCCTCTCGTAGTATGTGTACAGGAATCTGAAACAATTTACAATACTTAATAATTTTTATTTTTTTTTAATCAAAAAGTGTTTTTAAGAAGTATTATAATTTTGACACTTCTTTTTGAGAACTAAGTACAGTTCTATATTCAACTCAACTATTTATTTCTAGCTTCATTTTTTTTGCAATTTAAAAATTAAAAGGGCTAATGACGTGCAAGGCTGATGCCTGCCACGAAATTATTATTGAGGGAACTGTAAAGTCCTCAAAATATCAGAATAAAGTCAATATATGAGTCTTAAATTTGATATACCTAGTTTATTTCAAATATGCCAGAAGATGGTATTTATAATACTTACAAACTGAAATAAACCAGCATGTATACGGTCAAATGTGCAATATTTTTCACGTGCGATTTTGGTGCATATCGCGGCTGCAGCAATATCTCCCAAAGAGCCATTGGCACTATGGCTGTATGCATTATATGGTTAGATGTAGGCGTCAACACTTTGTCTATAAACTCAGGGAAAATGAGGCTTCTGTCATATAAGAATAGGGACCAGAATACTGTGAACACCAACTGGAAAGAGACATTGAACTTTTAAATATGGCTAAAAAGAAATTAAAATATTACACAGTTCAAGACCAAATTAAGTTGTTGACTGATTTAATTTTAAGTGAATATTAATACCTATTTTACAAAAGGGTAGTCGACATACATAGTGTTAAAAAAATAAACTTATATTTTTTGTGGACCAAAGCCGAGCAATATTCTATTTAGAAACCAAACTGGCGAAAAACTAAACTACATTTCAAATGGATAACTTTATTATGTTTAACCCGTTTGAGTTCTTAAAATAGTTACATGAACTTTTCTAAAATTGAACGATTACGTTTTCTTGCTAGTAGTAATTATTAAATACTTACAAAGCTAGCTGGCCACAGTAATGCTGCAAATATCGTGTCTCTGCAACCCTTCAAATGTCTCGGGAGTTTGTAGTTTCTCTTTGAAGCGTTCCTTAATATAAGTATTTCGCAAGAAAGGCCAATGACCGCGTAAATCATGTGTAGGAACTGAAATCATTAAAATAATACATTATTTATTGAATCGGAATTGGCTTTAGTTAGACTAAATCATTTTAACAATTGTCTCTTTAATTATGTTTTCAATTCTAATTATATTCAAAGATTAAAATATCTGTGGACAATTTGCATCAATGAATCAAGCCCCAAAGTTCGTAATCTCTAAATTACAGATAAATATATATAAATACTTTAAACACATCCTAGACTTAGGCACTATCCGATCGAATAGCAGGAGGAGGATATAGGATGTAGTGGGATCCTACATATAGCAGGATCTGAACCTTTCGTAGTTAGGGGCTAGCCTGACCATTAGACCAGCAGGTCGTCATGTCTAATCTTCTGTAAATCCCTACCTATCCCTGTCTGTCTGTTACGCTTTCACGCTAAAACTACTGGTCCGATTTAAATGAAATTTGGTACAAAGAAAGTCTGGAGCCTGAGAAAGGACATAGGGTACTTTTTAACTGACTGCAAAAAGGAGGAGTTCCACGCGGACGAAGTCGCAGGCCGAAGCTAGTATGTAATATAATAATATATGCATAATTTCTAAAAGGCTTAAGAGCCTCCTTTCAGGAGTCTCTAAAAAAAAAGCATAATTTCTAAAATATAAATGGAATTGTATTTTCGAAAATAGTAATCTCGCAAATGATAGTTGAAAGTCAACAGAGAAAATTTAAAGTAAATACCTACAGCATGATATTTAAGTAAATAAGTATGTATTTATTAGAATGCAAAATAAAATATTTAAAGTTAGGTCTAAGGTGAGTTTTAAAATACAGTACTTGAAATATTAAATGATGCGACCTCAAGGTCGATATTGAGTTATAGGTACATACAAACGTCGTACTTTTTTCGAATAAAACACCTATTGATCTAGTCCCAAACTACGCAAAGTAAAAAGGCTTAAGAGCCTCCTTTCAGGAGTCTAGCCATCCGTCCGGTTTTGCAGTGAAGGCCCATTAACTTAGCTTGGCAAACTGCGCTTCAGTATTCAGTTCGAAAAAAAAAAAAACTACGCAAAGCTGGTACTTACTATGGGTACTAGAGAACTGAAACAATATTCGATGCAAATATTTAATATGTTCATTTGTTATATTATTATAGTACCCGTAATAAAATATTCGTCTAGTTTGAGATTTGATCAATTGGTGTGAATTGTTTAAAGGTATTTTACATGTACATCAATAACCTCAAAAGGATAAAAATAAAATATACTAGCTGTCCGCCCCGGCTTCGCACTGATCCCATTTTTTACAGCCTATGTCACTCGGGAATAGTAAGCTACACTATTGAGAACGGTTAAAGATTTTTTTAAATCGGTCCAGTCGTTTTGGAGCCTATTCAATCCAAACAAACAAACAAACCTTTCCTCTTTATTATATTACTAGCTGTTCGCCGTACGGATCATCTTTTTTTTATAGCCTATGTCACTCGAGAATAGTGCAGCTTCCCAACAGTGAAAGATTTTTTCAAATCTTTCCAGTCGTTTTGGAGCCTATTCAATACAAACAAACAAACATTTCCTCTTAATTATATTAGTATATAGACAACTCACAAAGGTCCAGCAAGTGAAGTACCTCCTTCTCGTCTCCACAAATATTTTCACTTTTCTATCTTTGAGTTTGTCTTCATTCATATTTATTATTATATATGCTAGGTTGCCTATATGCATGGCCAGTGTTGCCACATAGCCCAAAATACGTAAATAGCTAAGTTTGGACATCCTGAAAACAAAAAAAAACACCAATGATTAGGGGTAGTTAATAATTTCTAAAAATCCATTTTAATGTAGGTCGGTATAAACAGTGTTGTAAAATGAAAATAAAAAAAACATTGGGATGAACAACTATAAACAGATTTATTTTATTGGCTTACGTTTACAGTTCCCATATTCGTAGCACGACTGAGACGAGAGTATAATTTTAATGCTAATTTTAAATCATTTTCTTTTTTGGGCACATATTTTTATTTTATCTAAGTTTCGCGCTTATACGCTATCTAGTGATTGTGTGACGTCACAACGCTATAAACAATCTTAGACTTAAATTAATAGTGTCAATTTTAACAGCAACTGATTATGTAGTATTATTAACTACTGTCTATGTGGCAAGCGACGTTTCGATCATATGATTTCAAATATTATTTTATTAAATAATTTAAATTGGATGGAAATTTTAATTAAAAGATCCATTTAAAACGTTCATAATCATTATTACTAGCGTCAAATACTCTATTAAAAAAATTAGGTCAAAACGCAGAAGTAGGTAGCTATTCTAATAAACTTTTCTTTTTATATAATTGTATACTACATATTATATTCCAATCAACTTGATTATTAGATATTAAGTAATTTAATATCTGCTGTAGATACAATTGACTTCATATCGATTGTTTCGTAATTACAAGCTGCATACAATAAATGGGTTATAGGTCATGTCTATAACGTTAAATGTAAGTATAGTAAAGTAAATTTAAATTATATTAATACCTATTTAAAAACCTAATTATTTTTCAATATGACTATATAAAAACATCCATGATACAGTTTGAAATAATAAAAGAGTTAAATTTTTTTCATAATATCAAAAAACCACCAAACAAGCATTAAAAGATACTTACTTTGAAAAACACAAACACAATTAGAACTTAAAAAACGCCACTGCACCAAAAATTGTGCATTTGAATATAGAATAGTATTTATTTAAACGAAATTCGAAAAAAGAACGTATCCGTCGACTAACGGACGATCCACTACTGAGGATAACAGTTAACTGTAGACCAGTATTAAAAGACCTGTTAGGTTGCCCCCCCTGTGACCAATTATCATAAAGTTTTCTACGCGCGGGGGGTCAACTTAAAATGGACTCTTTTATCTGGTGACAACGACCTATGTAGCGGTGTCGCTTTATGTAATTTTCAAATTTATGGTTTGGTAATAAAGTTTATTATAAATTGACACGTTCTGTCGGATATGATTATGCTTGCAGTATAACTTTGTTTAGTCGAGAACAGGCTTAAAGGTACTGAGGTGAAACAAGCAGAATACATCCATTTTGAATAATTAAGCAATATTTGCTTGAGAAATAGAAATAAACTATAAAATTGGGATTTTTAAATAATCAAATAAGGGTCTATGATTTTCCCGGCGATTATTCGAATTTTTCTCGTCGTAAAAATCATCCTTGGACATCAATGAGCATCAAAAATAGAATTTTCCAAATTGGTCCAGGCGTTGTTGAGTCATAAACTTACCAACACATTTTGAGATTCATTTTTATGTTATTACTAGCTTCTGTCCGCGTGAAACTCCTCCTTTTTTGCAGTCGGTGAAAAAGTAGCCTATGTCCTTTCTCAGGCTCCAGACTTTCTTTGTACCAAATTTCATTTAAATCAGTCCAGTAGTTTTGGCGTGAAAGCGTTACAGACAGACATACAGACAGAGTTACTTTCGCATTTATAATATTAGTAGGGAAGTAGGGATATTATAGAGACCTAGGTATGTAGAGAAAATATGTTATGAAATAAATAATCATATACAAAATGCGACAGAAAATACACTTCCTTAAATAAAACCATTTTTAATTATTTCTTCTTCCAGGATAAAAAATAAAAAAAATAATACAATCAAATTCACTTTATTACCTTTTGTGAACTATAGATTCATTTTGTTTTCTTTCCTTTCACTTGGGTTCCCCACAGAACAGATACAATAATCCATTGCATATAGTAAAATGTCAACAGCAATGCACAAACATACACAAACAACAACGGGAAGTATATAGAGCCTTGTATCATCTTAATCACAGGATACAGCCAAAAGTCGTAATCAAGGTATGTTTTTATTAACCTGAAACAATTAAAATCATATTTTAACAAAAAGAGTAAAATTGGATCTCTCCAATTTTACCCAGATATTACTCTCCAAATTTACTTGCTTTCAAAATCGGCTAAATTCGAGTCGGACTCGCGCACGATGGGTTCCGTTGCCTATTTATAAAAACGACAAAAAAAGCTCCTTTAAATATTTGTTAAAATTTCAAATGGCTATTACTATTTATAAGTTACATCCTAGTGACAAACGGACGGACAGCGGAGTCTCAATAATAGGGTCCTGTTTCCTTTCGGTAAAGAACCCTAAAAATCACAAAAATATCGCAGCATTTCCCATTTTCGAAACACGCAAATTTTATTTTTACAATAACTTTTTTTTAAGTCTAATTAACAACAACTTGCAAACATTTACAGATTATGAAAAAGGGTCAAAAATCTAGTAAAATTTTGAAAACTTACGTAACAAAGTAACACAGAGCATGTACCGCCAGCAGTGTTAAATTCATACGATGACTCTCTGGGACATATCTGGGCAGCATCACAATTTCCCACAACACAACTGGCACTATTGCAGTGTGTATGATGTGGTTCGACAATGGCGTTAGTATTTTGTCGATAAAGTCTGGGTAGACTAGGGCAATGTCGTATAGATAGAACGGCCAGAATAGTGTGAAGACCACCTGAAATATATAATAATATATTAACTACGATTTATCAATTGAAATTTGATCGATATTTTTGGTTCGATCCTTTAGTTTTTAATTATAATGATAATAATTACTGATGCCTTCGCGGTTATTACACATTCGAATGAAACAACTATTAACGGATTTAACTCCCGAATTTTTATTTTATTTTATTTGCTAACGCTTCGGATTCTTTACAGTTTCCATAATCGTAGCACGAGCTGACAATAGTCTAACGCTAAGCTAATCCAAAATGTCAGCAAATAAAATGAAATAAAAATACGCGAGTTAAATCCGTTAATAGTTGTTTAATTCCAATTCTAATTATATTTTTGTATCAAGACAAGAGTAGAAAAATTAAGACCCTCAGTGGGATCCCTAAGTAATGATTTCAAATAATTAATGATTTCATTAAAACGATCGACAATTGACGTTTATCTATAATCTCAATAAATCGTAAATTAAAATATTTATTTAAAAGTAATTTCTACTTGCACAATCTAATCTAGTAATTTTAAGAGATAACTTTCAATTGCAGGTAATTTCGGTACATGTATATAAAGTCAGATATATCTTTTTTGTTATCTAACTATATCGTGAATTAATTTTCATCAATTATTTGGTTTGATTTATTTAAAACTAGCGGCCTCTTTTATAGCTTCTGCCCGCGACTTCGTCCTCGTGGAACTCCTCCTTTTTTGCAGTTGATTAAAAGTAGCCTATGTCCTTTCTCAGGCTCCAGACTTTCTTTGTACCAAATTTCATTTAAATCGGTCCGGTAGTTTTAGCGTGAAAGCGTAACAGACAGACAGAGAGAGTTACTTTCGCATTTATAATATTAACTCTAGTATTGATGTCACTCGCGAATACAGTGAAAGACTCGCAGTGAAAGAT
Source organism: Polylopha cassiicola (assembly GCA_038024825.1). Classification (NCBI taxonomy): domain Eukaryota; kingdom Metazoa; phylum Arthropoda; class Insecta; order Lepidoptera; family Tortricidae; genus Polylopha; species Polylopha cassiicola. Next base: position 2,820,030 of record CP149044.1, on the reverse strand, counting down.
TTTTTTCAAATCGGTCCAGTTAGGAGCCTATTCAATCCAAACAAACTTTTCATCTTTATTATATTAGAAAGCAGTTTGAGTTAGGAACTTATATTAGGTATATGTTGTCACTACCAAGTTACTTACGAATAGTTGAATAGTGTTAAGATACTCACAAAAGAAGTAGGCCACACTATAACTGAAAATAATGTGTTTCTTGTCCCACTTAGTAAGCTGGGTAGATTGTAGTCCTTGTTTGAGTTTTTCAACGTAAGCAAATCACAGGCCAATCCAATGAAAGCGTAAACAATTTGGAAAAACTGAAATATAAATAAATTTATACGATAAACGTAACTCATTGAATACACTTAAAAGATATAGAAAGACATTTTAAATGTAGGTAAATTTTAAAAATGATAATACAAACAAACATAAAATTATCTCGTGCCTACATAGTTGTACATAATTATGTAAACGCACACACGCACAAGCATACAGAACATTTTAATAATTTCTGATACATTCTCGGTTATTACATATTTCAATGCTACAACTATAAACGAATTAAACTCACGTAATGTATTTTTCCGTCCTCCGGCCGGAAAGCGCCAACTTTGTGGCCGCTGCGCTAAATGAAATTTACGCTTTCTGGCTTCGTCGAACAGAAAAATAGTATACTGACCTCGGCCAGTAAAATAAAAAAGCATCAGATCACATTTTTGTCAATGATTGACAATTACATGTGATCTGAGACATTTTTTATTTTACTGGCCTTGGTGCGTAATGTACTATTAATTAGCTGAAACATTTTACAGTTTCCGTAATCGCAGCACGACTGAGCTGACGATAGTCTAACGCTAAAGTCCAACGTCAGCCAATAAAATAAAATACGCCACTTAAATCCGTTACAGTTGAAATCAAAACAACTATTAACGGATTTAACTCACGTATTTTTATTTTATTTGGTGACGTTTCGGATTCTTTAGTTTCCATAATCAGTGGAATGCGATAGGCTGATGAAAATGATGATGATGACAGTTTCCATAATCGTAGCACGACTGAGACAATAGTCTAACGCTAAAGTGATTTATACAGTTAATCAAACCAGTTAATAACTGCGAAGGCATCAGAAATTATTCCGTTATAGTTATTATTTTTATAGAAGAGTTTACTTACAAAGTTCCAGCACGTAATGAACCGCCCTTGGAGTCCTACGAAGGTCCTAATCTTGGGGTCTTCCATGACGTCTCCATGATGGAAACTGTCCATGTAAATGATGTTTGTGACATGCATCAATATTGTCACGGTATATCCGAAGATACGGAGATGGGTGCGGCTGACCATGGTTCTGAAAGATCTATACTTATATTATAAAGAAGAAAGGTTTGTTTGTTTGTTTGGATTGAATAGGCTCCAGAACGGCTGGACCGATTTAAAAAATTCTTCACTGTTGGGAAGCTACACTATTCCCGAGTGATGGCTATAAAAAAAGATGATCCGTGCGAAGCCGGGGCGGGCCGCTAGTAGGTATAATATATAGTAGGTAAGAAACAAATGCTAGTCGAAGGATTGATGTTTTCGCGAATAAAACAAATTTAACGGATTTAACTCGCGTTAATTAGAGAGCTGAAATAGTCTACTACGACTAAAAATAAGTCTTCCTATATTTATATATATTTTTCTTTTATCTTGAATAAAAACTGGAAATATAGGCTGATTAAATTCAGCGTAATGTGAACTTTTCAACATGAAATGACGTCACAAGCTTACTCCCGAGCTTTCAACCACTTTATTGACAAAAGAAGTTAGCTACGAGTGTCGAATATTTTTTTTAAACCGTAGGTAACTGAAAAACTAATTAATAGTAATATTTTGTTACACAGGCAACAACCCTTAAATTCATCCCCATTACATGCGCATTACTTTCATAAAAAATATTCAAAAATAATCTTCATTGGATCACGATTAAATTTCATCCCTACTAATATTATAAATGCGAAAGTAACTCTGTCTTTCTGTCTGTCTGTCTGTCTGTTACGCTTTCACGCTAAAACTACTGGACCTATTTAAAAGAAATTTGATACAAAGAGACTCTGGAGCCTGAGAAAGGACATAGGCTACTTTTTAACCGACTGCAAAAAAGAAGTAGTTCCACGCGGACGAAGTCGCGGGCAGAAGCTAGAATGCCATATACGGTTTCTTTAAGTACCTACCCGGAAAAGGGTTCTTAATTAGTGACCTTGACATTCACAGAAGATAAGCAAAATATCAATAAATAAATACATACCTGACAATTTTTAAAAAATATTTCGGAAGGACAACACAGTTTGAGTTTGTACGATACACTGCCTTAACTCTCCAGCGTGTTATCAAAGCTAACATTCAAATTGACCAATGAGAGTAATTCATTTTGAATCAAAGAGAACACACAGTTCTGATTGGCTTAAATATTTACTCTTGATATGACTATTCGTTGAAATGAAATTGGCTGTTGACTGTTTATGAGAACCAAGTAAAACAAGCAGGTCCTTTTTGACCTTTATACTTATCGAATTTTATCATAACATATTTATTATACCTATTTATAGGTTCCGAATAGCAGACCAATAAAAAAGTTCTATACTTAAAGTCTTTTTAAATTACTTGGTGTGTTTTTGGACGGCCTTTTGGTCTAGTGGTCAAAGCTTTGACTACGAAACCAGAGGTTGCGGGTTCGAATTCCGCTAATTTCATGTCAAAGTTTTGAGCGCAAGTATCTGTATCTGACTCTTGGATGTTTTAATGTATTTATGTATGTACTTATCCGTTGTCTAATAATCTATATCTATACCTTCTAATATTATAAAGAGGAAAGGTTTGTTTGTTTGGATTGAATAGGCTCCAGAACGGCTGGACTGATTTAAAAAAATCTTTGACTGTTGGGAAGCTGCGTTATTCCCGAGTGACATAGGCTATAAAAAAGGGATCCGTGCGAAGCCGGGGCGGACAGCTAGTTATAGTACAAACTAGAACAATTCGTGTTACGATTCGCTTTGACTTATGATAATGCATAATAAGTATGAAATTACATCTCGATAACACACCAACAAACCACACAAACCACTTACTTTATGTATGAATCGACCGATTATCTCAGCTTGACCGCGTCTGTAATTTTTAATTGGAATAAGGAAAATAAAACAATATTTTATAATAACCTTGGTTCACGTTAAAAGTAGTTGAAACACGTTTTAATTTTATGTAGCCTACGTTTATACTGTTATATTAAGATTATGTAAATCAGAATCTTTGTGATGGTCACTAATGTTACATTGTTAAAGTCAATAAAATCGTCTTAACGCGCTAGTGTGTTGTAAAATTGTTTTTATTTACGAGTTATTTATCTGCCCCTGAGACAATAAAATTATTGACATAAGCGAAAAAGTCCCTGGTCAGTTTTCGTTCACCTATGTCTTTAAATACCTACCACATTTTTCAATCAATTACACAGCATTTCGAGAATGTCGAATACAAGATTTTTCAGCGCAGTCTCTTTTACAATGTCTAAGAAACGATAAGTACTTACCTAGTAGCAAGGGCGTTCCATACAGGCCCAGTGTCGGGTCTATATTAAAACGCATAAAATAAATCGTCATAATTTGAAGTAGCATAACAATACTAAGCATAATTGTAAGTCAGCATAACATTAATAAGCATAACTGAAAATGCATAACTTTAATACGCATAATGTAAATACTCATAACAATAAACTAGCATAAAAATAAAAAGCCTAAAATTATTTTTTATAAATATGAAAAAAAATTAAAAAGTTTAAGTGTCGTGTTCACAACCTCAACTGATTTAAATATGTTTTTTGTGTGCATAATGTATACCAAATTTTCAATATTCAATATAAAAAAAAAAAAAGTTTTTATACATATACTTTTATTTTCATCTATTGGGGCCAATAAAATGAAAAAAATATGTTTAAAAACTGTTCTACTTTTCTAGTAGCAAATCGATCCTGCGAGTGTCGCAGTTTTAACCTAACCTAACCTACTTTTCTGATAATTTTGGAATAAAGACAAGTATGATTAATATTATACCTACGCGACACTAAATGATATGTCTAAGAATAACTTTTGAAAGAAATTCTAGAATTGTTGTAATAATTTATGATGAAACACTGTCTGAGATAATTTTCGGTATCTCAATAATAGACTTTTCCATTTTATGGAAACTGTGGTGCCCCCTTGTTTATCCATTTTAAAGTTATACCAGATAAAGTTATACTAATTAAAATTATGCTTTTTCATTATTATGCATTTTAAGCAGTATGCCATTTTATAATTATGCATATTGTATGTTATGCATAATATTGTTATGCCAAGTCTGTTATGCGTTTTCAATATATGACAATTAATGTTATGCTATATAAGGGGCACCCCCCAGTGTCACTAATGTATGGAGTGCCTACCCAGGCACTACTTACGCTCCCATCACTGCACGCACCTGGTAGTAGGTAACTATTTCTGACAAAACAGGTTGTGAAATCAATAGATTTTATAATGTATTTTATTGTTTTGTCAATAGGTATTTGCGTGTCAACATTTCACATAGTAGCGATAATTGTGATAAAATTTATAAACACATATTATAGTGAATTAAAATGTTTTTATAAGGTTTCACATAAATAATCAAACAGTTATCAAAAATAGTTCTAAGTAAGAATAGTGTTTTGTCAAATAGGTATTTTTATTTTTCCATATTTATTTAAAATAGACCATAAATTATTATTTATCTACGTAACCTTTTTAATGAAAATATTGGATTGAAACAACTATAACGGACTTGCGTATTTTATTTTATTTGCTGACTTTGTTCCCATATTCGTAGCACAACTAAGCTGACGATAGTCTAACGCTAAAGGGCTTAAGTTTTAGACTATTGTCACCTCAGTCAGCAAATAAATTAAATAATAAGTAAGTAAATATCTTTTGGACAATTCACACCAATTGATCTAGGTCCAAATTTAAGCAAAGCTTGTACTATGGGTACTAGACAACGGATAAACTTACATAAATACATATAAGACATCCAAGACTCAGGTACAGGTGCCAAGAAATAGAATAGCAATAATTAATAAAACAGTTGTTTCATTCCAATGTGTAATAACCGCGAAGGCATCATAAATAAAATTATAATGAAAATATTATTAGCTGTCAGCGTCATAATTTCTTTCCAGATTTTTTATCACTCCATATCAACGCAGTTAAGTACCATTGTACATGGTAATATGTAAACAGCATAATTCCTATGAAAGCAATTATCATAGGAAAGTATATAGTGTTGTGTGCCATCCCGAATATGGGGTACATCCAGACCCCTAGTTCTAGGTAAGTGTAGTACATTCTGAAAAGAAAAACACGATAATTAGCACTGAAAGAACTACTTACAGAAGTAATGGTGAAGTTGAAGAAGTATTTACTAACTATCTATTAACTTAAACCTGCACAGTCTAATTCCTTAATAAATTATTTTTAGTTATTATTACCCATGCCATGGGGGTCGTCCAAGTACTACGTAAGTATCATAGGAGGACATGGGGGTCTTGGCCTCGTTTGTTTTTGATGAAATTGGGGGTAATATTAGTATGAGACAACAGATTTTGATAAGAGCTTTATAAATAAATTAAGAAATTTGAGGCGAAAAATTTAAATTTAAGAACAAAATCTAAATTCTAGAGAATATACTCCTGTATTGAATTCGGAATTAGGTAACAGCTAAAAGTGATCAGATTGAAAAGATTATTCATCTTTTTAAAGCAAATCAAAAGTAATTTTAAAATTAATTCGCACTGCAACCTATATATAATTAACTAGGAATATATTTAAACTTACAAGCTTAAATAAACCAGCATATACACGGTCAAGTTGGCGATATTGAGCGCGTGTGATCTAGGCACTGCACGGGGTTGCAACATGACTTCATACAGTACTATGGGTACTATCGCCGTATGCACTATATGATTGGCTGTCGATGTCAAAATCTTATCAGCAAATAGAGGGTAGATGAGACTTCTGTCAAAGTGGTACAGACTCCAGAACATTGTTGAGACTAGCTGGAACATAAAGTCATTATCTATACTAATCTATACTAATATTATAAAGCTAAAGAGTTTGTTTGTTTGAACGCGCTAATCTCAGGAACTACTGGTTCGAATTCAAAAATTCTTTTTTTGTTGGATAGACCATTTATCGGGGAAGGCTTTAGGCTATATAACATCACGCTGCGACCAATAGGAGCGAAGAAACAGTGGAAAATGTGTAAAAAACGGGGAAAATATGAAGCCTTATTCCACGGGGACGAAGTCGCGGGCACAGCTAGTTGAAACATATAGAGTCATTTCCCATGACGTTATTTAATTCCACGTGGAATGGTTGTAATTATAAATATAGACGTTAACGTTGTCGACAACGAGAAATCTTGACATGTCGATGTCATTTCTTTTTGTCGACAACGAAACAATATCGACACGACAAACCTTTACCTTGTAGACAACGTTTATTTCTTTATGTTGATAGGTAATTAAACAATATCGACACGACAAACCTTGTTGTCGACAACATTCTTAAAATTATGTCGGCAAAATGTCGACACGACAGTTTATCATAGTGAGGTCTATTACCAAAACCATTCCTCATTAATTAGGTACTTATTATTAAATCATAGGGTAAGGTGTTCTATTGGTCAAAATATTTGATTATTTGCGTTTTGATTCCTGCTGGGTGCAGTGTGATGAGTAAGTACAGACAGTACCTGAATCTTGGTTAATTCAATTTTTTATTAATGTTTATCTAGTAAGAGTTGTAGGAAATTCACATTTTTATTTATTTATTATACTTACAAACACAGTAGGCCAGAGTACACCAGCAAAAAGTCGATCCTTAAAACTTTTCAAGTATTTAGGAGGTCTGTAACCTTTTTTTCCTGAATTCTTCAGAGTGAGGTAGTCACACATTAATCCTAGGACAGCGTGTGCTATTTGTACTTCCTGAAATTAAATACAAAAGTTTTATTTAAAAAAATGTATGTTTGATATTATTCCACGCAACAATTGCTGAACGGAGAGAATAAAGTTTGTTATACAGCTTAAAACTTCAACACAAAGGCTTAGCACTTCACACAGATAGCGCTTAAGCGACATAATCGCTTGTATCAAAAAATATTTTTTTTTAATATTCATTAATCTATACTAATATAATAGAGAGGAATTATAAAGAGGAAAGTTTTGTTTGTTTGGATTGAATAGGCTTCAAAACGGCTAAACCGATTTGAAAAATACTTTCACTGTTAGGAAGCTACACTACTCCCGAGTAACATAGGCTATAAAAAAGAGATCCAGGCGCAGCGAAGTGCCGCTAGTTTAATATAATTTGAGACGACAATGACGGCGATTTAAACGCTCAATGATCCACCCAGTAATTGTCAGGGTTACGGTGATTCTCAAGAATGACGGTTATATACGTGTAATTATACATAACTAGTATAGTTACTACTTATAATCGAAGATAATTGTTCATCATCACACACTGTTGCTGATTATGTATAATGTTCTTTGTGTAGAACTGGAAATCCAATGACCTATCAATATACCATAGTACCTATCCATAGTAGTAGTATCATCATAGTATCCATAGTAGTGTATGTATCCATAGTAGGTACCTATCCATAGTAGTATATGTATCCATAGTAGGTACCTATCCATAGTAGTATATGTATCCATAGTAGGTACCTATCCTTAGTAGTATATGTATCCATAGTAGGTAGATTATAGAAAACATACGACTTTGTCTGCATAGGATTAATACTTAAAGTACCAGCTTAGTAAATTTCAACACCCTTATTACCCTGGGTAAGATTTCAACTATGAAATTCAATCACATTTCAGTACAAGCAGTAAGTACTAGTAATTTTTCTTTCACATCTTTGATTGTCAGTTCAAATGTTCCCGATTTATGACAGACGACCGCGACAATGAAACGATATCGACTTGACAAGATTTGTCCTGGTCGACAACGTTACCGATTTATGACAGGCCAGCGCAAAAATGAAATGACATCCTTGTCATTTGTGTCTGCAGACAAGGTGTGAAGGTTCAACTTTAACGTTAAATGAAACTACCAAAATGTATGGCATTTGACATCTGCGAATGTTTGTGGCGTACGCGACACAGTCGTTCGCTGATGTGAATTCCTATACATTTTGGTGCCAACGTTCAACGTTAACCTTGTCTAGGCCCCAAGGACAAGACAAGACGTCGACTCGACAATTTATCATAGACTCGCATGATGAATTGTCGAGTAGGAACTTTTACACCATCTACTTTTTCTACACAGACAAAGTCGCAAGCTATTATTGTATAGTATAACTTACAAAAGTCCACACAGTAAAGAACCTTAAGTGCAAGGCGGCGAATGTTTTGACATCATCGTCTTCCATCACCGGACCTTGGAGGGCGCTCTTCATCATCACAATGTTGATGCCGTGCATCACCAGGGTCACGGAGTACCCCAGCATGCGGAGATGAGGTAGGTAGGACATGGTTCTGGAATATAGGATTTTTTGTTAAAAAAAAAGGTATTGAGATTTGAGCACTTTGGAACTTTAGCGTTACTTTTACTTGAGAATTAGACTATGGTTAGCCTAGTTGTGCTACAAATATGGGAACTGTAAAGTTGAAGATACGCGAGTTAAATCCGTTTATAGTTGTTTAATTCTTCTTAGGAAGGATTAAAGATAAAAAAACGTTTATTTTAATAGTTTTCATATACTGAAATAAAATAAATTTACTAATTTTATAGCTGACATTTTGAAAACTTTACAGTTCCCATACCTATTTGTAGCAGTCTGAGCTATCAAACTATTATTTTTTATATAGGTACCTAAGTAGTACAATTGTTCAGCATATAAACATTTACCTCTAACGGGATTCGAATTTGTATATTCCGTGTCTGTTTAAATAATAAGGCTTATACAAGTTCGCTCAAACCAGATTTCTACGACATTTGTTTAGATGTCAAGAACTTTATGACCTTCACAATAAAGCTTTTAACAGCTAAACAATCCGGTTATATTTTATTAGCATTACTCACGTGTAAATTACAATTTGTAGTAAACTATTTAATATTTATAAATTCTCTATTTTTATTAGCTAATACACACGTGTAAATGATTACAATTTTTAATAAACCATACATTTATAAAATCTTTATATAAAGTGAAGACCTTTTAATTAGCCTTTAGTGGTCATTTGACACCGCCCAATAAAAAAAAAATAGTCGATAAAATTGCGGAACTGTATTATATTTTTTTTGTTATCTATTTGACTACACAAAGCTAACATTAAGTATAATCCAAAGCAATACAATAAACTACTCAGTTACGGTTTACAAATGACAATAAATACTTTTTTCTTACCCTTTTCCACTTCAAATCCGTACGTGCGCAGGCGCCGCCGCGTACTCACTGAGCGGAACACGTCACAGACAGTCTCACAGTTGATCATGCACTAGCAGTGTAACTGGTTGTAACATCAACAGAATTAACGTATTTTTATTTTATTTTATTTGTTGACGTTTCAGATTCTTTAGTTTCCATGATCTTAGCACAACTAAACTGACAATAGTAACGCTAAAGTGATTTATACCACATATGGTAAAAATCAGTAGAAACTGGATTGTAAAGAATCCAAAACGTCGGCAAATAAAATAAAATTACGCGAATTAAATCCGTTAATAGTTGTTACATTCCATTGTGTAAATTATTATCAAAATAGAACAGAGTTGCTATTCGGGAGTAAACAGTCATATGGATCTTGTGTCTGTTTCTAAAATTCTTAGTTCTCCCCTAGTTTATAAAAGGATAAGCCTTGCAAAATTTCATGTTTTAACCTATAGTTTACGCCCTGCGTTGAAATGTCAGTCATTAAGTCAGCTTCTTCTATACTAGGTAATATTATAAAGAGGAAAGGTTTGTTTCTTTGTTTGGATTGAATAGGCTCCAGAACCGCTGGACCGATTTCAAAAATTCTTTCAGTGTTGGGAAGGTACACATTTCCCGAGTGATATAGGATATAAAACATTTTGAAAAAAATTAACGATTCGAAGTTGTTCCGAACCGCTTCATAATATGTAAAGATTACCTAAGTATGGTATTTAACACGATGTAGGTAGGTCATCATCATCAGCCCATCGCAGTCCACTGCTGGACATAGGCCTCTCCAATTGCACGCCACTTTGCTCTATCTTGGGCTGCTTGCATCCAGCTCCTGCCAGCCATCTTACGCAAGTCGTCACTCCACCTTGCCTGGTAGGTAGGTACATCATATTTTATGTTGTTTTATTCTAGAGACAAGTAATTTAAAAATTATTATATACCTATAGGTATGTATTAATATAGGGGATATTAATAAGATTGTGATAGTCTCATACATTATTATTCAAATATTCATGAGTTTTCACTGTTCATTGCTTTCAAATGACACTTGCAGGAATTAAAGTGACAGTATGTAAATAGTAACATAATTAATGTGGCTTGAAAATAATAATTTAAGTACTTACTTAGTAAATAAATTTATTTTATAAATGTACTTACAAGATTGTTTACTAATATGAGGAATGTGCAAAGAGGAATCTTCAAAGTGACTTATTCTTAATTATTTGTTACAAAAACAAAGCAAAAAATGGCATAAAATTATTCGAAGAGTTAAATATTTAAACGGACATATTATTATGCTCGTAGCAGGTTATTTAAAAACAATTAAAATAACAAAAAAAAACAGACAACAAAAATATAAAAAAAAACTTGCAATATTAGTATTTTTGAATAAAACAAGTGTATTATTGTGTACTAGCTGCTGCCCGCGACTTCGTCCGCGTGGAACTCCTCCTTTTTTGCAGTCGGTTAAAAAGTAGCCTATGTCCTTTCTCAGACTCCAGACTTTCTTTGTACCAAATTTCATTTAAATCGGTTCAGTAGTTTTAGCGTGAAAGCGTAACAGACAGACAGACAGACAGACAGACAGACAGAGTTACTTTCGCATTTATAATATTAGTAGGGATATTGATTTTATGCTGACATTAGAAAATATTACAATATCCAAATACAGATAGTGGTAACTTAATATCCTACGAATATAGGAACTGTGAAATTCGCGAACCCCTAGCAAAAACTGCTATAGTCGTTTGTGTCATAACCAAAAAAGTCGCAAATGTATGATAAAAACTCAATAGTCAACATCGTCTTCATTTTATTCTATTCTAAAAGGAAATAAAAAAGTTATAATTTCCTACCAAATACATAGGGTTTGATTTTTATAGGACCTTATCTCGACGTTTATAAACAATAGCCTTAGAGCATAAACAACTGGAGAGGCCTTCGACAGACGTTCCCCTCTGCCAAGGTATAAGATAAATTATCTAACGCGTTTGTAAAAACTGTTTTCAAACCGCTCACTTTGACAGTGTCACAATCGAAGTCAAAGAGAAAACAGCTCCCGAAAAATGTCTCCCTGCGCTAAAATAAGTCGTAAAAATCCATCCACTGCATCAAATATACAAAAAAAAACAGTATTTCCTTTCATATGTAGGTATTTTTTTTGTTCATTAATTGTTATTTTAGAAATAATTATTTTCTCATTCACCACGTGAGAAGCATCGATTCAGGTATCGATTGCATTTTTATTCGTTTAAAATCGTTTAAAAGTCTTTATGATAGTCTATGGTCACCATTGACTAACGGCACACATGTATAAAAAATTTGCAGAGTAGTGTATCCGATACTAGGCGCTAATTCGTTTGAATTAAAAGCGATAATAGCATCCAAAATCAAAATTCGGTTAGAGATGTACTTACTGGATAATATAAATATCGATGAATTTACAGTACAGATGATAAGAAGTACCTACGTATATATTCGTATTAGGTATTATTTTGTTAAAATATTTCTATTTCGTTATCCGATTTTCAGCTTGGGATTCAGTACTCTACTTATTTCTCCAGCTCTGCAGTAATAAACATTTGCCTATTTTTTCATGTTAGACATAGTAGGTAATTGTAATTATTTAAGCATTATTGCTAAAAGAAGTTTACTTGTTTGCTGAACTACGTAGCAACTGACGTTTAATTCTATAATACTATGAATTAAAAAAGTAAGTACACAATTATCTATGAAGTTAAAATTATTATATTTAAATATAAATTGGTTGATCCGCCATTTTGTGTCAAATATAGATAAATGTATCGACAGCCACTTAATCAAGCACTATGTAATCGGTTCAAATCGGTTGCACACACATGTAAAACTTGTGTACGGACCTGTCGTTTATAATAATGTTTTTGCTAGTGTGAATAAATTCCGCCTAGTGTTGACAGTTTCTATTAGTGTGCGTGTGTAACGATGAGAATTATTTTTACATCAGTGTGCAGTTTTTTGTATGTGTTCCTACCTCGTCCCCCGCTAAAAGTGGCTAAAAAATTTGTATGACAAATAGTGTCAAAGGCCTCTCCAGTTGTTTATGCTCTAAGACAATAGCTAGGTATTCTATTTTAAAATGCGTTTATCAATTTATTTACATAATAAAAACATACATTTTGTCCGAATCTTTCAATACACATTATCGCCTTCTTGGCGTTATTTTCGTATAACATCTTAGTTTTCTCAATTGCATCCGTATTCAGTATATTCAATCTTAAATCTCCGTAATTCATATCCCCTACATCATGTTTCATTTGTTCTATAAGTTTAAAAAGATCAGGATTCGATTCCAAAGCAAACAGCACAGGCGCACTTGCTAAGCAAAAGTGATCTGTATCATCTGAAAATAGAGTTTTAATTTCGGTGGAAGCTTGCCATGCCAAACCGACATGGCAACCGAAATCGTAGGCATGGTTTACAATTTCTTCATTTTGATCTGCAAGGATCATTGCTGATTGGCAACCCTTTCCTAAAAGACCGACTCCATTGTAAAGGGACCTTGGGGCCTAGACAAGTGCCCGAACGTCAAACGCTTTCTGCCGGCGACAATTGCAAACGCCGGAACGTTTACGCCAAACTTTGGTTAGACAGGATCCAAAAATCGCCATAAACGCTCAGTCGATCGCGATAAACGCCAAAAAGTTGAATATTGTCTATGGTTACGATTTTTGAAATGTCAAAATGGAAAGGTGACGTCACTTTTAAAAGAGATTTTTACGACGCGGTAAATAACAAGTTATTTACGTAATTATTTTAAATTTAAACGCTCCATCTAATACTTTTATGTACCTAAAATTATTACTATTAATATTTTCACAGTTCTATCAGTTTGATTAGCGCAATTAGTCGTATATAAGTATTTTACAACGGATGTTTCTTTTGAAAAACACTTACTAAAGTATCCTTCAAATTAGTACATGATATATGCTTTACATATATATAATTATATTAAATGAAGCTAATAATATTCACACCACTGAAACAACAACAAGAAATGCGTGCCAATGTGACGTCATTTGGCCACTAAACATGGCTGTTTTAGTGCTGCCCAAAAGATTTTAATGTTATTAGGTTTTATCGATAAACGTTCTTGGCTCATTTTATTTTAAACATTATTGAGTAAATTATTTGTAGAATAAATACTTTAATAGGAAGTAAGTATATTGTTATGTGCAAAGATACTTTGATTTAGATGTGTGAAATCCAAGATAAGATCGTGCTTCAAATTTGCCAAGTAAACGATATGACGATTTTATAAAGTTGTCGTTTAACAACTCAGTGACTTACAAATAATAATTTCTGATGCCTTCGCGGTTATTACACATTGGAATGAAACAACTATATTTAACTCGCGTATTTTTATTTTTTTGTTTTTCCTTCACTTTTCAAAATTTGCCTCTTTAAAAAGTCGTTAGGACCTGCGCAGGCTTTTAAAACTATAGAGTTTTCGTTGTTGACAAGATTCCTCTCCTGTAGGTCTTGTATAATATTCTGGAACTCTGCAATTTTTTCTTTTGCCGCCGCACTTATATTTTCTTCTTTAAAAAATCACATTTATCTTCAAGATTTTTTATTTTTGAGTTTGGTTCTGAAATAAAAAATATTATAATTGAATATAGTGTATTTATGTGTAGGCGATCAAATTAGATGTACTTAATTTTAAGTAATTCAATAAGTACTAGTACTGAACTGCAAGCATTCATATGTTTCCAGCCACTTTTTCTTTTCATAGTAATTTCTTGGGATCCTATAAAATATGTTTTAATGATAAAATAAAAATATTTTATCATGTCATATGTAAGTAAATCGATATCAAAGTCGATAAATAATCTACAACCCTAGCTAATAAATTAACAATATTTAAACGTAAAAAAATGGTTAAATAAGTCAAATCCATTCATGATCTATAACCACACATAAGAACCTTGCTAATTATAATGTAAATCTTTCTTTATTTTCCCGGTAACAAAAGCAATAACCAATATTTTTAATGTTATTTATAGCATACCTGTGCATGGTTAAAGATAGCTGATTTTGTGTTTTTCTTTTGCCGCACCCTATTACACTACACACTGGCATATTTGCAACGTAATTATTTACTTATAGCTTCAATTATTTTAAATCACGAGCAATATATTGAAAGATAATTAGTTATTTTGATTTACACCACGGCTTTTTGACAGGACAAGTACCACCGGAACTGACTGACAATGACATTTGGTGCGCTAAACATGGCGGATTTTCGACCTCAATAGGTATTTTGGGATATTCATGTTTCACTTTATGTCAGTTTCTGTACGCACTGAAATAGTGTTATATTTTTTTCCAGCGAGTTACAGTGCTGAGTAAGAACGAGATAGATATATGTTTATGTGTGTGCCTTCAAAATTGATGCTATTTATATAAGCAATTGTACGTATAGAACAATATGCCTTGTCCATATTATAGAAGTCTATGATAATATTTTAGAATGAATATAAAAGTATTGCGTTTTGATAATTTTTTTGAATGATTTGGTACTTTGATTGATTTCTGAACGTTTTTATGTTGACTGTCAGAACGAATTATTATATTGATTGATGATTATTTTTCTGCTAATGCTGTGTTTATAATAAATATGATAAGTTTATTAATGGCAAATGAAGAGTTTTATAAGATAAGTGCTTGTGCAGTGAGAGTTTCTCTAGGCAGTGACTGACGATGTAATTAGTCAGACGCAACGGTCCAGTTGAAAGCTATGCCCGAGTGTGATTTTAGTATAATGTATAATAACCCTTGTTATACATTACACCTACTTAAGAAGATAATTATGTTAACTTCGACTTCTTTTTTAATAGAGTGACGTCGGTTTGTAGCATGATAAAGGTATCACAATCTTATTATTATTCTCTTTATTGCAACCATAGTACCTACCTACTTATTCGCGACACCAAATCTATTAGTTATAAGTTGAATTATGTATAGAAATAAGTCAATAAAACAGTAGAATTAATTAGCCAAATAAGAAATAAATAAATTAAAAGTTATATAAAAAAGTAGGTAAAAAGTAGGTAAAATCTGATTAGCTATCACCAAGTAAATAATGAATACATAGTACTAAATATAATTGTGAACCCAGATGGCCCTTTATTATTTTTTAACATACATAATAGGTACCTAATAACCTGTAGGTACTTGTACAGGTTATTTAGGTACAATAATTAGGTAGCCCTTTGTCGGTTGGCAATAACACCAAAATCTGATCTGTGCTGTTTTCTTCTGCAGGAATATCACTGACTGAGAAAAAGTGTATAAGCATTGAGTGTCATGTTGACCATGTTGTGCAAGATATATTGGGCTGGCCACCTCGGGATGACAATGATGTGTCCTGGTTTCAATCACACACCTCCACTAAATATTAAGCACAATGCAAAGTCTGTCTTACATATAATGTTTTGTGTATTGCTCCTCATGAAATCTTGATTCTGTATTAAAGATCTGCATCAGCCGTGGTCTTATTAAAAAACTGCATTCACCTTATAAATTCATTCATATTTTACTAAGTACCAATTGTTTTATTTTAGGCATTAAGTAATTAATTATTTATATAAATCTTGATGGTATTTAAGCGATAAGGAAATATAAGTAAGTATGGGATTGATTATTTAAAGAATATTTTGTAACTTAATAATTTTTGTCTTTGTATGAATAATTGTTTATTTCTAAAAGATATTTGCCAATAGGCTGTAGTTAACTAAATAAGTCACATGGTAAATAATATTTGTGTGTACAAATTACCCAATAGCCTAACTTGTTAATTAACTATTTATTTCCTATTGTAAGTATATTATTATAAGTTTGTATTTTGTAGCTCCACTTGACTTGATGACAAAATAGTAATATGTGTATCATGTGTGGCGTGGGATATAAAATATTATAATTTTAATTTGGCATTCACATCAATTATTGAAAATAATAAAACTAATTGCTATCACAAATCTGTTAGTTTATAAATCAAAAGGAACTTAGGTGAAGAGAAATAGTATAGATCTGCCTATCCTTATTAGAAAAATAAGTTTTTTTTTATTCATTTATGTATCGCAATGTGCTACCACCCACTAAACCAGGCAAGTTGATTTTTTTCTGTTATCTCTAACTAAATCATTAGAACTAGGTAAGTACTAAGGAGGTAGGTATTTGTGATAGTATATATATAAATAAAAATAATAATCTAGTAAGGTAGGTACCTACAGCTATTTGTTACCTAGGACTCTAATGCCAAAATAAATAAGAGAAGGTATGAAGAATCTGCAAAGACCAATCAATAGCATAATTAAACCTATGGACACAATTTACATTATGTTGATACCTATAGGTATTTAGCTTTATTGCAGTCAGTAAGTAAGTATGTTTTTATGTGAAATTATAAGCAGCTTTTATATTATATACCTACTATATGAAAAGTAAAGGTACCTACCTACCTATTTCATTGTGTGTAGGTATAAATTACTATTAATAAATCTATACTAATATTATAAAGCTAAAGAGTTTGTTTGAACGCGCTAATCTCAGGAACTACTGGTTCGAATTGAAAAAGTCTTTTTTTGTTGGTTAGACCATTTATCGAGGTAGGCTTTAGGCTATATAACATCACGCTGCGACCAATAAGAGCGAAGAAACAGTGGAAAATGTGTAAAAATAATTTATATAGGTCTACTAACTAACACTAGGTGCAATTCTTAATAGGTAGGTGCCTTACTATTTAGACGTCACTTTATTTTAATTGATAATAATATATAAAGAGTATAATAAATAAATACTAAATAAATAAATCATTTGAACCTAGGAATGTGTAATTATTTACATTTTTTTTTACATCAAAGCAAATTATCTACTCCGTATTATCAACAGCTGATCGAAGACCCGCCATTTTGAATCGTTTACGTCCAGGGTCGAGTGGACGCCAGCTCGGCGTTCACGGTGATCGTTCGTGGGCGTTTACGATTGTCAAAAGTGGTTGTTGGCTAACACAATGTATGGGAATTTGCAATCGCCATAAACGCTTTCTTGCGTTCAGCGTCTGAACGAATTCAAAAGTGTTACTTTGTCTTACCCCTCTCTACTCGTTTGGACGAGATGACGTCACGAACGTTCGCGGCTGTCAAATCCCATACATTTTGAATCGTTTCGTTTAACGTTTACGTTGAACGTTGGGCACTTGTCTAGGCCCCCTTGTTGTCCACTCTTTTACAGGATTCCCGATGACATCGTCAATATCTATAGATTTTGTATTAAACTTTATGTGAACATTGTCTTTTGTCTTCTTCGGTAGTCCTGGCAACGGCTTGTTTTGTTTGTCTCTCTCTCCAAAAAATATACCTTCAGCCAGCTCTGCTAGCCCAGATGATACTAAAAACATTACATCATTGTTCCTTAATTCTGCTATTTTTTTTGAATAGTGCTAAGTAAGTAGGCTCGGAGTAGAGCGACAATTTTCTTTGAGAATTCGACTGAGTGTTTATCATTGGATGCCTTGTCGTATTGTACATATTCTATTTCTGTGAGATAATAATAAATATGACATATTTTTATTATTTCTGCGAGCTTTTTCTGATTTTCTTCAATAGACTTGTCGTTATCGGTTTCAGTAGATAATTTTACTGATTTGGATAATAGTAGAATGAATAAGCTCCATGGTTTTACATCTTCAAAGTGTCCGTTGAGATTATGTTGCACTATATTATTATCCAGGTGACTGCTTTTAATCTGCATACAAATTAAGAAACATTTAGAGGAAATCATATATACCAACCATCATACTATATAATCCAAATACTTTACATAGTTACTTCCATGTTAATATTTGAGCAAGAGGCTACATACAGCCTTTTACGATAACCTTGCCTTACATCTTAGTTCGAATAAAATATATGCATGAGTTAAAATATTTTTAAATCGCCTATTCCAAACAATAAAACTTACCATTTTTATAAAATCGAATCCATCTTTTTTAAATTCGTCAGTAAGCATGCTTGCTAAATTCACTTTCGGGGTAAGAAATCCAATTTTCTTTTCTATATCTTCAACAGCAACGCTCCAATTACTTGGTGTAAGTAATTTTGAAACCTCAATCTTTTTATGATTGGCCAAGGAGTGTATTAGCGAGCGTTGTATAACAATAAATCGTGCCATTTTTGTATTCACTCTTATTTTTTACAAATTGTATACAAATTTAGTAAATATAATCATCTAGGCAATTCTCTCACAGTATGACATTTTTAGAATGCAATCCCGCTTTTAAAAGTTTAGAACCATCCAATACATAAGCAAAAAACAGATTGTGTATGTATAATAGACAAAAACGAAGTCATTGTTGCATTAGATAATTTATTTCAAAACATTTTCAAACTTCGAGAACAATAGATAAGTAATAATAATATAATGAAGAAATATGATTTTAAGTTTGTTTTCAATTTTCATTTATTAAAAAGAACAGGAAGCGTATAATAATTTATCATGCTTTTGAGGTGATCATATATTGGAATAATCTGCACTGTAAAGTTTCCAAAAATATAAATTTAATTGTGATTATCAATGCAATAGTTGAAAACTAAGCTAAAATTACCTAAGTTTCATCCATTTTAAAAGTCAATGATTAACTTCTTGACTACGTCAACACATTCATTGTGACTTAAATTTTCGATAAGCGCTATCGCTTTTGCAGCATGGTGTTTATATAATTTCATAGTTTTATCAACGGCGTCCGTTTTTAGCACACTCGCTTTTAATTCTTCATAATGTACACTTTTACTTTCTTTAGCATGTTCTATGATCTTATAAATATCTGGATCGATTTCCAGAGCGAAAATGACCGGTGCACTAGCTAAACAATAATGGTCTTTGCCTTTAGAGGTTATGGTTTTTATTTCATTAGCAGCTTGCCATGCCAAGCCAACGTGGCAACCAAAATTGTAAGCGTAGTTTGACACATGCTTATTTTGGTTCCCAAGAATCATTGCCGCTTCACATCCCTTTCCTAAAAGGCAGACTCCATTGTGAAATGTCCTCATCGTCCATTCATTTATAGGATCACCCATAATATCTCCTATTTGTATATTGTTTTTATTTAACGTTATTTTGCGATCTTCTGTTTGCTTTTTTGGTTTTCCTGGCAATGGTTGGTTTTGCTTATCTCTTTCTCCAATAAATTCTTCTTGTGCTAAATCTTTCACCGCTGTTGAAATTATGTACAATACATCAGAATTCCTTAGATTTGCTAGTTTATTGTGAGCAATACTTAGAAGGTAATCGCCTAGCAAAAGTGAAATTTTGTTTCGCATATAAATAGATTTGTCGCTCTGGTTTCTTTGAATATACGGAAAATTTGCAATTGTTTTATGTAAAAAATTGCTAGTTTTCAACATTTCCACAAGTATTGCAAGATTTATCTGATTCTCCTCAATAGATTTGGCGTTTGGGGTTTCTGGAGCCTTTTGTATGGACTTTGATAAGAGTGAGATGATTAAGCCCCAGGGTCTCAAGTCCTTAGAATTTTCTTGTATGATATTTTCAACTGCAAGTAGTGCTGAATTGCTTACTATCTGTAACTATATAAAAATGTTATTATTACTTACGTGACCCTTATATCTGTCACCTAATTATTCAATCAGGGAGCTATTTATACTTTTGAATAATTTCGTGAGTGCTATTCTAATGCTTATCACATGTAAAACTTTAGGTATATTTATCCTTAAATTATCTAAAAGGATGATCGATAAACATAAGGATGTCTCCAGTTTGTCCCTGCGTTAGAGTTCAAACCGTTTTGTGTCTCTTTCTTTTTTAATATATAGTAATAAAACTTACCGATTTACTGCGAAACTCTTCTTTAAGAAATTTCTTCAAATTTAACCTTGTATCGAGATACACTGCATTTGTTTCTGCCTCTGTTTCATTACACTTAGTAAAAGGAGTTTCCAAACCTGTTAAAGGTTTTTTCTTTGTTGGATAGGTTTTTGAAAACATCTGTCTTTTTTGAAATACGACTTGCCATCGATTAAAAGTGCTAGGAAACACCCACATTTTGGGCATCATTAAATTTTTCAAAGCAATTTAGCGAAAAAAAAAAAACACTATGAATCGTTCCGTTTCGTGGACGATTACTCGTTGTGTGATAAAAATAGAAAGAATCCTTATTTTTATGCCAAACATTTTGACATTCAAAATAGTAAAAATAAAAAATAAATTCGTGTTTTTTTTGCGATTTGACCTAAGACTTGTTGCACCGACATTGAATATTTATTTTCAAGTTGCTTACTAAAATACCACTTTTTGACCTAAGTATTATATCGCACACCTAGATCTAAAGGGAGCTAACTCAAAAAAGTTACTTTTTCAGGAGAGGTGAAAAACCGATTAATATGTCCATATGCACGCATGAGTTTTATGTATAGATTTTTGTTTTTTATAATGAAGCTAGCCGAGTTATATTAGCTTAAATCTGTTTTAGTGGTAGGTGGGTTTTACTGGAATCCGATGGTGTGCATAACTAAAATCTTCAGGTTTTTGAGTTAGCTCCCTTTAGATCTAGGTGTGCGATATGTTACCGTTTTTTTATCTGTCTGTCTGTCTGTCGGAAACAATACAATATAAGTATAATGAAAGTCCGTTTCTTTTAAATTTCGTCTATTAAGTAAATAAATATTATCAGTGAAAAAAATAATATTAATTAGATCATACACTAATTAATCTTAATAATTTATTTTAACGTTTTATCGGAGGTTTTCTATAATAGACAGGTAAGTACTAGCATTTACTCATTCATTCATGGAAAAAGCTTTACAGTGACAAATTAAAAAAAATTAAAACATTAAACAATAATGTTTATAACTTATTATATTAAGTAATATTAATAATGTCAAGCTATGGTACCATATTTAATAACACAAAGATATACCTAATAATATGATTGAATATAAAAAGGCAAATTAAATTAAGTAATCTAATGTCAGAAAGGTATTATTTTTTCTTAACAATGTGTGAGTTTTTTGTGACTATAAATCTTATTGTTACATTTTAAATAAGTATTTTTAAAACTGCTCGAGTCCTTTGTAATATACCTAATGCTTTTAATTTCAAAAAGTATTAATCAATTTCTTGATCATATCAACTGATTCATTTTGACCAATACTCTCAATATACGCTGTTGCTTTCTTGGCGTGATCTTCATGCAACCTTTTAGTTCTATCAACAGCATCAGTTTTCAAAATGTTGAATTTCAAATCTTCATAATCCACGTCCTTAACGTCACCCTTAGCTTGGTCTATAATCTTATACAAATCAGGGTTACCTTCCAACGCGAACAGAACAGGCGCACTAGCTAAGCAAAATTGATCTTTACTGTTAGATGTTAAAGTTTGGATTTCTGCAGCTGCTTGCCACGCCAAACCGACGTGACAACCGAAGTGGTAAGCATAGTTGATAGTATCTCTGCTTTGTTTTCCAAGGACCATCGCAGACTGGCATCCTCGGCCTAAAAGGCTAACCCCATTATAAACTGACCTCGCCGTCCATTCCTTCTTAGGTTTACCAATAACTTCGGCAACATTTATAGATCTAGTATCAAAAGTGATGTCAAAATCATCTTTCGTCTTCTTGGGTTTCCCTGGCAACGGTTGGTTCTGTTCATCCCTTTCCCCGAAAAACTCTCCTTCTGACAAATCCTTCAACGCCGTTGAAATAATATAAGAGACATCAGAGTTCCTTAGATTCGAAAGCATAGCGTTAGCTGTAACTAGTAAGTAGTCCCCGAGAAGAATGGCAATTTTGTTGCCAAAAATAGCAGATTCTGTGGCCTTGGATCTTTTTGCGAATGGAACGTTAACTATTCCTTTATGTATGAGGTGTCCAGTTCTGATCATTTCTATAAGTTCCGCTAGTACTCGCTGGCTTTCTTCCATTTTCTTTGTGGTGGGGGTCACAGACGCTGTCTTCACTGATTTGGACAGAAGTAGGATGATCAGGCCCCAGGGTTGAAGATTCTTGGAGTCTCCGTAAAGAACATTCTTCGCTGTCTGCATTACTAAGTGGTTGCTTCCAACCTGAAAATAAAAAAAGGAAAAGGTTTATTAATGTTACTGAGATCGCGATATAAATACGTGGCTGAAAAAATAACCTTAAGTTTGTTTATGAGGTTAATAATACTCAACATTTTAATGTCAGAGTCAAATAAATGGTTCTTAAAATTAATATGTCATGTCGCGATATTACTTTGCTAGTTTTTTGATCACTATTGTCAAAAGTTTTAGTTATAAAATGCTACCTCTTCGAGGTTACCACCGATTTATATGAAGTTGACTTGAGTTTAGAGATTGTTTGGGTCCCGGGAAAGGACGTAAGGTAGTTTATATCTCTTAAAAAGTCGGAACTATGTTAATTAAAGAAGTATGAGAATTAATCGAAGTATTCATTGTACACCGATAGAATAATCAGGACTGCTTATTATCTTTAATGCTATATGCGCGTCGTATAGATTAAAGTTTAGCTATTGTGTTCCACCAATCACAGGCAGATTGTCTCTCATTGGTGGACCTCAGCTGGACCTCATTCTACACCACGCGCATCCAGGAGATTTTTGACAAAGCTATTGAAATGTTCCATATAAAACTATATAGAAATTCGATATAAAAATAATATTTTCAAACCGTCATTCATTGTCATTATGCAACAGAGCCATGAAGAATGTCGTGATTTGTCTATATTTATATTATATTCAACCATTATGCAGCAGGTAAGTGGTAATTTAATAAACAAATAGGTATGCAATTCTCATATAGATCTGACTATAACGTCATGTCTAAAAGAATATAATAAATGATAAGAAAGGTGCGAAGTATTAATGATTCTCGACTATATTATGCATGTAATCTATACCAATGTAATAAAGAGAAAAAGTTTGTTTGTTTGTTTGGATTGAATAGGCTCCTGAACGACTGGACCGATTTGAAAAATTCTTTCACTGTTGGAAAGCTACACTATTCCCGAGTGACAAAAAAAAGGATCCGGACGAAGCCGGGACTGGCCGCTAGTCACTCTATATAAATGAAAAAACCCGCATCAAAATTCGTTACGTAGTTTTGAAAGATCGAGGCACACATAGGGATAGACAGCGGAAAGTGACTTTGTTATAGAGTATGTAATCATGTTATATATTTATGTGATGATTAGTAGCGGGTGTTTATTTAAAAACAGCTTGAATCGTACAGTCCGCATGTATGTACAGTCGCTCCAATCACAACATATCAGAACTTTCTAGCCGCGTCGAGAAGTGACGTCACATACACGTACGACGCATAGAAAGTGGGAAGTTGCTCTGTTAATACTTCTGACATTACAAAAAAATAAGTAAGTAAATTTATATTGAACGTTTAACGTTATTTTTTTTAATTTCCAGTGATATAAGATACCTAATTACTATAAAGTATTTAATCATTGCAAGTAAAATTAATAAGTGGTTTTTATTAAATAGCGTTTAATCAGTCTGTAATTAATTAAAAATAAAGCAATTTAAAATTATATATACTTTGATAAGTACTTTATTTTCAAATTTTAGGGTCTTAAAGAAATTCATCCCCACGCAACTTCCTAATAAAACATTAAAAAAATCAAACAAATACCTACCTACTTGCTCTTATTTGAGAACATAAATTATAACTGATGAACCTTTTGATGAATCAAATATTTTTACATCGTCTGAATCGATTTTAAAGCTACCCCTAATTAGTGTAGTGGGTAGTCTGGGTATCATCTCAGGAGTCCCACATAACCACCCGACGCTCCCCCGGGCTAGGGTGGTATGCGTAACGCATTTTCCAGCGATAAAAAAAAAAAAAAAAAAAAAAGGTATGAACACTCACCAATTTTCTAAGATATAAAGCCATATTAGCAAACTCATCACTTAAAAGGCACCTCAAATTCATGAACGAAGTAGGATATCCGACAACTTTCTCCGCATCTCTGATAATATTGCTCCAATTCGTGTAAGGAGGGCGTAATAATATTAAAATCTCGTCCTTGGTCAAACTGGCCATAGTCGACTCTTGCCTTTTTTGAAAAAAAGATGGCGACCGGCGAAAAGCGCGTGCGAAAACTCGCGCCATTTTGGAACACTTTTTAATTCACTTTTTAAATTTCGAACGTCCGCGCTGTCACTTATGTGAGGATAGAATGGGAGACGATAAGCAGTGTTGCCAGTAGGTTCTTGCAATTAACACATTATTAACCTTAAAAGTTGGTGTTGCGTAAACGATGGTAAGGTCGGTTATGGTTTTGTGTTCAAGTAATTTGCAGAATAATGACAAGTGTATGGTTTAATCACAGGATGTAGGCATGCTTTTATTAATCACAATTATAAACAGGATGTTTGTTATTACAATACATGATTGTGTCAATAAATAAATAAATCTTTACCTATTTTATAACCACATAGTGTTAAAACGATTATTCTGACGAACTAACTAATTAATCATTTACTTAGTTCAGAAATATTGTATTCGTCAATTTTGAATTCGTAAATTTGTCATGCTTAAATTAATAGGTAAATAGGTTTGTACCTATTTTAATATATTATTATGGGCAGCGAAACAAATATTTATTAGCCACTTATTTTAGAAATAATGAAATTTTAAACCTACCAATTTACCACAAAACCCCTTTTTTATATTTTATGTATTTAATAGATAAATACCTATACTGTCCTATACGAAGATAACTCTTTAAATCTCTAAATTATAGACAAATAGTCATAAACACTGGCAACACTCGTGCTCTTGACCGTGTAAAGTAGGCCGATGGTGGTCAGATTCATTCTCTTGAACCGAGTACCGCGTTCAAAACAACATTAATGTTTCACATGAATTCTTAATCTGCATTCGAATTTAAACCTAATCGTCAGAGCATAAGAGGCAGCTAAGACTTCACAGTTATCATAACAAACAATTCAAAAAACCAGTTACAAAGACCCGTTATTTTAACTTGCGGTAAAGTGAGTATGGGTCATTTTAAGCTGGTACGTTCTGAACGGATTCCATTTTCGAAAGTTCTTTTTCTTATTAGGCCGCTCTTAATGGCCATCATTTCACTCCATAAGACCAGTTTTTGGGAGGTCAACTCTATGATAACTTTTTCTTTTATTCGACCTGATATTTTGAACGAAAGTTTGTCTTAAAAATTAAAAAAAAAAGCTCAAATGAAATATTTGATGACTTATGTAGGTGTATAATTATATTTTATATATTATATTAAATTTATTACTGATTTAGTAAAGGTAAAATGTTTCAAATTTGATTGAGGCAAGGGTAAGTTGACCATTGTTTGTTTTTAGGTAAGTACCTACTTATGCTCGATTGTTACGTCAAAGATCTGTCACATGCCGTCAATCATTTTTTATAAACTAGAAATTGTATATAATATTTCTGTACAA
Organism: Polylopha cassiicola; assembly: GCA_038024825.1. Taxonomy (NCBI): domain Eukaryota; kingdom Metazoa; phylum Arthropoda; class Insecta; order Lepidoptera; family Tortricidae; genus Polylopha; species Polylopha cassiicola. The sequence continues at coordinate 2,794,076 of CP149044.1, read as the reverse complement.
ATCTGTATAAGTACCTACCTATTTTATATAAATTTTCTTATATACAAATCTTTTTCTGGCATAAAGGAACACTTAAAAAAGTATCATCTTATTCTAAAACAAACTAAACTAAACCGGGGAAATCGGAGTAAACTTTTTTTAGGTCTACCAGGATTCGATGGCAAAAAAATGTTTAAAAAGTTAATAATTTCTAAAGCCTTCGCGGTTATTACACATTGAAATAAAACAACTACCTATTAACGGATTTAACTCGCGTATTTTTATTTTATTTGCTGATGTTTCGGATTCTTTACAGTTTCCATAATCGTTGCACAACTGAGCTGATAATAGTCTAACGCACTAAAGAATAAGAAACTTTAGCAAATACGCCTCTTGCGTATCGCTAGTGGCGCCGCGATGCGGCAAATTCAGACAACACTTGGGTGGTGAGTGCGGTCAGCTGTTCGGTTAACAACGTTGAAAAGTGCACTTAAAAATATTAAAAAGTGCCCGTAAATAATTAAAAAATGGGTAGTAAGAGGTACTGCTGTGTTGTGGGATGTACTAATTCCCAACCTCGAAATCGAGAATTAAAATTTTACTCGTTTCCGAGGCAGAACTGGGAAATTAAAAAACGAAATGACTGGATAAAAGCTGTTAGAAGAGTGTAAGTAATTATTATGATATTTTAATGAGTGTCTATCATTTAATAGAAATACGTTTAATTAAATGTTCCATTTCATCGTACATTCATTTCAATATAAGCAATTTTCTCTAAAGACCGTTTTATTCTTAGATTTTTTATAAAACAAACCTAACCTAAAATTTACAATATAATTTTCAAATAAATGATATTATTATGGTTTCTGAGTAAATGGTTTTGATGAAATGAAACATTTTAATACCAGGAATGTATTAAATACATTCCTGGTATTAAATCCTAAAAACACTCCGTTTTTTCTAATTTTCTGTTTGTTTGTTGCAGTACATTAGATAACAAGCCGTGGCAGCCGAATAAAAACACTCGAATCTGCAGTGCTCATTTTGTTGGAGGCAAGCAGTCAAATAAATAAAATAAGAAGAAATAATAAATATTTAAATGAATAAAATGATTATCGGTTAAATATTTCAGAACAATACATTTAAGAACGATATATCTTTGATAAAGAAATATATCTTAATTTTCCATATCTATTTTGGATGTATGGTTAATATTTGCTGAAAATATATTTGTTTAGGGTATTATTCAACTATTAATTCATTTTAAATACCTTAACTCTCACGTCTTACGGTGGATTATTTACTTTTGTCTGTGTGAGAACTTTCCCGCGGATAATTTGTTCTCCACCATAATTAATTTCGACAACCTCCTGAACATGGTGGCTTTCGAATAGTTTGTGCCCTATTCCTATAATTTTTAATTAATTTAGCATCATATTCATAGTAGTGCGATAATCTTATCATAAATAAATAAATACGTAGTAAAAATTATACACAATCAATCTGAAATAGTACATTACAGACGGCGCAGGGAAGTGACGGCTTGCGAGCCGAGTATACAGTATAGACGGCCGACCGAAGGGAGGCCGGATATTGTTACGAGGCTTGCAAGCCCCTTCCCGGCTAGGCATGTATAGTGCTTTTCTCAAAGTAATGCAATGAAATAAATAAATACAACATTCAAATAAAATAAATTACACTTGAATAACAGAATTTTTTATTTTTTTACACCAAATACAACTTGATTACTTTATTCCGTTCTTGAAAATCACAACTTCTAACATGTACCAGTAAATCCCTTTACTTAACAACTTCTAGTTATCAATCGTATTAGCGTATAAGTCTTGAACAGGCCGTTAACCTCCAACCTCTAAACATTGCGAATTCATTTTACAATATTTGTCCAAAGACAGCCATCTCCTTTTTCGTTCCCGCGACTTCTACCATGACAGCTCCGATTGCTGCTCGCCGCTGATTGGCCACGCTCGCTCGTCCGCCATTGGTCAAAATATACAATAGCCAATCATAGATCAGCGCGAATGTTGCCATTCGCAACTTAAATATACCAGTAAAACTAAACAAATAACAATACTTTTTAAAAATCATGACAAGTATAAAATTAAAATTAATCTAATAATACAGATTCTTTTTTATTCTCAGTTCGTGTATAATATAGGCATCAACGTGAATATTTTTGGTACAATAAAGTTCTAACTTATTAAAAAAAAAACGGTTGCTTAAACTGTTTATGAGGATCAACGCCATGTTGATATTCAAATTAAAAAGAAATTACTTCCCGGCCTAGGCCAGGAATGATATATTTCCTGGCGTGTTTTGACGCACGTAAGGACGATATTTCATTGCATGTTTGAGAAAATATATTTCCTGGCTTGTGTATTTACTTGCCTTTTGACACAGATTTCCCAAGAAAAAAGTCTGCATAAATATTCTGAAATGCACATTTAATAATAGTCTGGCTCATTATATCCATTTAATTAATTTTTATCGAGTTAAAATAAACAAACTTGTAAAACTTCCAGCAACTTTTATGCGGATCATATGTTCATTTGAACTTGACAAGTGGGCAAGTGTTGCCGCTGCTTGCCGACAGTTGGCGCTGCAGTCGATTTGCCAGATACGCAAGAGGCCTATAGAATAAAAATACGCTAGTTAAATCCGTTAATAGTTGTTTCATTCCTATTTAAAGAGTTCTAGGTAAAAAGTTTACTCCAATTTCTTCAGTGTCGCGATACTGAAGAAATTTCATTTTCTCTTTTTCCCTTTTTGCCATCAATTCCTGGTAGAACTATAATTTACCTATATATAAGTTTTATATATTTAGGTAGGTACTGTTTATGTTTATCTGTTGCACCTTTGCTTGGCTTGCGACCGATTTTATTCTATGAATTGTGGAAATTTTGATAATAATGTCGATGTGTAAAATGATTTTGCTACTATTAATGGTTATATCTCATTCGTAGGTATAATATTTAAATAAAATAAATTAATTATTTACAACGCCATCTTTGTTTTAAGTAATAACTCCATCTGTATCATGTTCGTCAACTGACGTTGTGGCTTATGAAAAAAATTCGCTAATTCTTCGATAGATGGCGCGGAAAGCAAATCTGTGCTCTTAGCTGTTTTTTTATTTCACCCTGCCCCTGGCTTTGCACGTTTGATATAAACGAAAAAAAAGGAATCATTAAATCTGGTGCAGTCGTATGGAAGTAATGCGCATATATAGGTACACAACCTTCTGCCAGCGACTTCGCCCGCGAACGAGAAGCACCCCCACTTTACTCCCTTACATTTTAACATTTAAGGGAGTAAAATGGGAATTTCCATAAATATTTTGCATGTTTCATGACTTCCGATAAAGAAATTTTTATAATGAATTTCATTTGAATAACTTCAAAAACGGCAAAGTTTCATACAAATTTTGAACCCCCGTTTTACCCCATTAGGGGGTGAATTTACTAAAATTCTTTCTTAATGCTTCCCTAAGCTTTAAAAGGAAGCCCTGTGCTTAATTTCAAGTTCCTAACCCTTATAGTTTAGGCCTTGCTTTGATATTTCAGTCAGTCATTCAGTCAGCTTTCGCTTATATACCTAGGTAACTAGCGGCCCGCCCCGGCTTCGCCCGGATCCCTTTTTTTATAGCCTATGTCACACGGGAATAGTGTAGCTTTCCAACAGTGAAATAATTTTTCAAATCGGTCAACCCAAACAAACAAACAAATCTTTCTTCTTTATTATATTAGTACTAGCTTCCGCCCGCGACTTCGTCCGCGTGGAACTCCTCCTTTTTTGCAGTCGGTTAAAAAGTAGCCTATGTCCTTTCTCAGGATACAAACTTTCTTTGTACCAAATTTCATTTAAATCGGTCCAGTAGTTTTAGCGTGAAAGCGTAACAGACAGACAGACAGACAGACAGAGTTACTTTCGCATTTATAATATTAGTAGGGATATATTAGTAGGGACTAGTAGGGATTAGCATATTAGTACCTATTAGTATAAATTTAGATTTAGGTGATTCGTTTATATTTATATTGATATACTTAAGACATACATAACTGTTAATTACAGTATATTTAGACAAGTCTATTTGTCTAGAAGGCTTGTCGGGGGCGTGGTACCTATGTCAAGTCGTTTAGTATAGCTACCTAGCCTGGGAACATTTTTTATAAAACTTTATGCAGATGAATAACGTGTTTTAAATATTTTTTTTATCGATATATGATCTGAATTAATAAATACATTATAATATACGGATAATAATCTTTGATGCCTTCACGGTTATTACACAATTGAATCTATACTAATATCATAAAGCTGAAGAGTTTGTTTGTTTATTCGTTTGTTTGTTTGAACGCGCTAATCTCAGGAACTACTGGTTCGAATTCAAAAATTCTTTTTTTGTTGGATACACCATTTATCGAGGAAGGCTTTAGGCTATATAACACCACGCTGCGACCAATAGGAGCGAAGAAACAGTGGAAAATTTGTAAAAAACGGGGAAAATATGAAGCCTTATGAAGAAGTGACAGAAGACTGACAGATCTTTGACGAAACAATCGGACGGGCAGGACGACGTCTGCCGGGGCCGCTAGTAAAACTATAAACGGATTTAACTCGCGTAGTTTATTTTATTGGCTGACGTTTCGGAACCTCTTCAGTTTCCTGACGATAGTCATGTTTCATTCCAAATATATGGAAAAAAAAAACAAGTTTTTATGTAATTCCGCGTGGAATTAGTAATTACGGCAGCATTACGATACTTTTATACAACATTTCATCCCCCTTTTAACCCTTTACAACCATTTTTTCGCACTTTAGCCTATGTCCATAGTCTCTAGACTATCTGTGTATGAAGTTTTATTTAAATCGTTCAGTAGTTTTAGCGTGAAAGCGAGACAGACAGAGTTACTTTCGCATTTATAATATTAGTTAGGATTAGAATTAAGATTAGTCTAATCCTAGGATAGCAAAGTATTCCTTCGTGTCCGACACGCACTTGGCCAGTTTTTTATATTATTTTTGTCAGTTAAAAAAATCATAACCTTCAAAATGAACTGAAGTCACTGGAGTTCTTGGGATTGTTTACATTTGGTTAATTTTTACAAGTCATTCATAATCCATTAAGTAGATCAATTAAATGGTGGTGATTACAGAAAATCATTGTTTTGCGTTTTCAATTTGTATCCAATTATTTGTAAATTGTGTAAGTCGTTTTATTAAGTACAAAGTTTAAAAACCCACTGAAAACGCTTCATATATTTCTGACGAGAATTAGGTAATTATATTATCTACTAGCGGTTCGCCCCGGCTTCGCACGGATCCCTATTTTTTTCAAAATATTCTATAGCCTATGTTAGTCAGGGTGAACGTAGCTTCCCAGCAGTGAAAGAATTATTAAAATCGGTCCAGTAGTTTTTGAGCCTATTCATTACAAACATACAAAAATAGGTACTTACAAATCTTTCCTCTTTATAATATTAGTGTAGATATAGACAAAGTTTAAAAACCTGCTAAAAAAAAAACACTTCATATGTTTGCGACGAGAATTATGCCACATATATAATAATATATCGTTAACCTAGATTCTTATCTTATCTTATCGTTGGGGTCCTTTCGGATGCACTTCGACCCATTGGGATCTTTTGTGCCTACCCCTCCTTTAGCTTACTCCAGGTTCTCCATAACCGATTCCATGTATCGTATTATGTCTCCCTGTCGCAATGCCTCGAAGTCTCCAGGCTCCAGGTCACCTAGATTAAAAGGGAGCTAACTCAAAAACCTGAAGATTTGAGTTATGTACCTACACCACGGAATTCCTTACAGCAAAACCTACATGTTACCACTAAAAGAGATTTAACTATTTTAGCTTCATATAAAAAGCATAAAATCTGTACAGAAAACTTCTTCAGTGCAGGGACATTAAAATCAGTTTTTCGCTTTTCATGCAAAAATAACTTTTTAAGTTAGCCCAGAAATAATTAAATTAGCAAATTTCATTAAAGATTTTTGTACACGTGTTTACAGTTAGCAGCTACTAAGCACAATTTATTAACACTATAAAGTCACGTGTATGTGTCACAATCATGATATTTTTTATACTTTTTTTTGTACTATTTAATTATTCATTACCTAATTTTGTTACTACTATGTATGAAAACAGGAAAGCTTTCTCACACATAAACACAAAAGCGATAAAGAATAAACACGTTCTATATAATGTAATTAGGTATTATAATGTTAGGGTTTCTTTGTCTAAGCCTAAGACTTAATATTTTTACTTTTTTCATATTTTCAAAGTCCAGTAAGTAAGATTGCATATACCTACTCTTTGTTCCTTAGCTATTTTTAGAGGTCTACCCCCAATATAGTCATGACGTTACTCCACTATTCGACCTCAAACGGCTCAAACGTAAGAGCGTAAAGGTGGCGTTTTGAAGTGGAAGTTAAGCATAGACATCCCGTGGACAGCAGCGGGGGATAACAATAAGTTTTTTTTATTTTATCATTCCAATGTTTATAACATTTTCAGTTGTTTTTTTACTACGGAACCCTTTGTTGGAGGCTATTCCATAATAGATAAGTACCTCTTGATACAAGCCGCGATCTGCGTTTCTAAGATGTGGCACATAACGTGGAATTATACTCACAATTTGCTCAAAAACGCTCCTTTATGGATGCTTCATATAATATATATTTATTTATAATGCAATCCATTATATAAAAACTTACATACCCAGCGAACTTCGTACCTACCGCGTTTTTTGAGATTTATAATTTAAAATAGGGGTTGACGAGAAAAGAGTAAAATTTTGGGTTGTATGTATTTTTTTAAAACAAAATATGTGGTCCATGCAATTAAAAAAAAAAAATTTTGGGGTGGAAATATTGATGTTGCCGGATTCTTAGATCTACCCGATATGCGCACAAAATTAAATAAAAATCGTACAGCCGTTTCGGAGGTGTTTTTCAACAAACACCGCGACACAAGAATTTTATATATAAGATAAATCGCAATTCCCTTGATCACGGCATCACGCTTAAACGGCTGGATCTATCGGCTGGATCGATTTTACTAATACTTTTTATAAGTTTTGTACCTAATTAAAAAAAATAAAAAATAGGTGCGAAAAAAAAACTACGCAAATATAGTACCATCTTAACGACAAAAACTGTGCTTCAGTATTCAAGTAAAAAAAAAATTGTAAAGTCGTACCTATCAGATAACTACCTTATGACCTTACTAGCAGTTTTTGATAACGAGTCCACTAGCTTCCCAATTATATAGTTATACCAGTGACATAACGCTGCTTCTCATAGATTAAATCGATTTTTATCTATCCATAATCTATAACTTAATTGCAACAACAATATCAACAGAATGTTATATTTTAAAATATTAATAGTCAATTTAAATATTGTTTATTGATCTAGATCTGTTATCGGAACAAGAATTTAAAGGTTGACGTTTGAAAATATTTTTGTTTTTTTTTAGATACGAGTACCTTTCTTATGAGGTCACAGTGGATCAAAACACATAGGACCATTGGGGGCGTAGACAAGGGGGGCTAGACAAGGTGCCAACGTATAACGTTAACGTTAAGCGAAACGACCAAAATGTATGGGAATTGACATCCGTGAACGTTTGTGACGTACGTGACAGTACGTTAACGTTGGGACCTCTTCTAGGCCTCAAAAATTTGTCTTTGGACAGTATTTTGACACATATGACTTCGAGCGTTTGGGACACCGTCATTGTCTCAAACTATACGTTAAGAATAGTAACAAAAATAAGCGAAAAAAAATATCTCCTGTCTCTTAATATCGTATTATGTAGACGGGGTCGTATATATCTGACGATTACTATACAAATATTCTGCGCGTCATTAGCTCGCACATTTCGAGCTGTGAAACTCCTTTTACACCATTCTTTTCGTATTTTGCTTTAAAAAAAAACACTGGATACCTAGTTTTATGTAAGAAGCTAGACATTAAAATTTAGTTGAGCAAAGTTACTCCTTACGGTTAAAGTAACCTATTCTCTTAGTACGTAAAGTATCTTATTTTTTTTTCGAACTGAATACTGAAGCGCAGTTGGCCAGCTAATGGGCCTTTACTGCAAAACCGGAGTGGCGAGCCTCCAGAAGAGAGGCTTGTCATTATTATTATACGATTGGATTGCGACTACATCGCTAAAATCTCCATTGATACCGTGTAGCAATCGCCATATTTCAGTTAATTTTCATAAAACAGGAATACTACCAACTTTAGACCTAGAAGCTAGATTTAGATACCTACTATAGAGTAATTCTCACAAGGGGGCCTAGACAAGGTACCAACGTTCAACGTTAACGTTGGCACCAAAATGTATGGGATTTGACATCCGCGAACGACTGTCACGTACGTCACAAACGTTCGCGGATGTCAAATCCTATACATTTTGGTCGTTTCGTTTAACGTTAACGTTGAACGTTGGCACCTTGTCTACGCTCCAAGATGTAGTTTTGGTAGTACCTATTCCCAGTGCGTAGAATGCAAATGGTAGTTCTAAATACGTCTTGACGTATTTAGAATCACCATTTGCGTAAAATTAACCTTGATAATGACAAAAATATTGATTTATAAACAGCCTTCCGTCTCGTCATAACACATATTATTAAGTACATCATATTAATGAAGACATAAATATAATAATTAGTATAGATCCGAGTTGAGATAAGCTAAGATTAAAATCGGTATTTGCCGGAAAATTAATATTTTATTTATATTATAATAACAGGAAATTTAGCGTCACGTCTTTATTGGAAAATTACATAATTGATTTATCCGATTTAATATATATTATACAATTGCCACGAGCATGTCGGCGATGAAAACTTTTTAAAATTGGAAAACCTATCGTAGGGATGGTTGCTTTGCTCCTAAGAGGTAAGGTACCTTTAACCCAACCCAATTTTCAATGTCTAATTCTTGTTCTTGAACTATCTGATTACTTAATTCATATTCTAGAGTTTAAATTATTATAATCTTACTAGCTGACCCAGCCAATTTCGTACTTTCTACCGAGTTTTTTGAGATTTTTTAATAAAAAGTATGGGTTGACAGTGAAAGATTGAAGATGTGTATTTTTAAAAGAAAAAAATACTTTGGAGTATGAAATCTAGATTTGTTATCTATTATTTAAACCTTTCTTATCCACACAGGGTATTTGGATGAGATACATATTCACTATTACTTACACAAAAAATGTAAAATAACTAATAACTTCTTATAACTTCGCGGTTATTAATTACATTATACATTGAAATGAAACAACTATAACGGATTTAACAAGGGTGTTTTATTTTATTTACAGACGTTTCGAAAACTTTACAGCTCCCATATTCGTAGCACGACTGTGCTGATAATAGTGTAACGCTAAAGCGCAAACTCAGTCGTACTATGAATATGGGAATTAATTGCTCAGTTGTTTCATTCCAATGTGTAAAGTAAGTGTTAGTATTTATAACCCTTTTTAATTTTTTTATTTATTTAATTAGTGGAGATATCGAGTGAAGTCGGGGAGAGTTGCTAGTACATCACATATAATATTTATTTGAAGATCATGTTAGAATCTAGGCCGGAAAATCTATTAAAAGTATTTGTCACCATCTTAAGTTGCGCTTATGTCCTCTAGAGATACGCGCAGTGTGGATAGAAAATAGCGTTTTCTAAAAGCGAATGAAACACTTTATGATAGAGAATCTAGTATTTTGAAGTGTGTTTGAAAAGCACAAGGAAAAAAATGGAATCAAAAATTGGTTTAATAAAATATCACTTAGGTATTTAAATTTATTTGTACGTATAGCTAAGAACGGATAATTTGCGATTGTTTTTCTAAAATTTTCTGGATCAATATTTTTCGTCGAAACGTTGCTTTTATATTAGTACTAGCGGTTCGCCCCGGCTTTGCCCGTATCTCTATTTTTTTCAAAATATTCTATAGCCTATGGTTTTTTGTTTTTTTACTCAGGGTGAACGTAGCTTCCCAGTAGTAAAGAATTTTTAAAATTGGTCCAGTCGTTTAGAAAGGAGCCTATTCAATCCAAACAAACAAACAAACCTTTCCTCTTTATTATACATATTAGTATAGAAGTATAGATATAGATGAAGTTTTGAACACTAATCAGAAGCGATTGAACGCAATTAAAATTAGTATAAGTAGGTACTTTAATTAAAAAAAAACACTAAATAAAAAAAAACGATACGTAAACATACCCAATACCACCCCGCTATCCTCACCGCTACCCGCCGTTACCACGCGATCAATCCGCCAACTAGTCGAGCAACGCGTCCACAGAACACCCTATATAAGCGATACTTTAAGATTCCGGCCACCAGTGTCGCGCGAACGCCCTGTATAAACAATTAAAAATTACTTGGTCCGATTTTAAATTCCTGACAACAGTGAGTATCTACTTCATATTTTTATCAGTGAATTATGTAATAAAAAAGTTTTTCATTGGAATAAAACAAATACGGATTTAGCTTTAAAAAAGTGCCTTTAGTGTTAGATGGTCAGCTCAGTCGGCTACGAACATGAGAACTGTAAAGTTATCGAAACATCAAATAAAATAAATGCGATTTAAATCCGTTATAGTTGTTTGTTTCCAATGTGTAATAACCGCGAAAGCATCAGAAATTATTATGATCAACTAAAAACATTGCAATTTTTTGTTTAAGTATAATAAAATATACACAAAAGTAGGTTGAAATTATAAATAGGTGCGGTTTAATTAAAATTTAATAACAGAATTAGTTAACTTGATATTTTTCATGAAATTTTTCATGAAATTTTTCATGAAATTTTTCAATAATGTTGTGCAAATATTTCAACGTATTTATGTTACAAAACATAGTATTTTTTATTTAAAATTAATATTATAGCTAGGTTTTCAGTGAAATTTCATATAGTTTTATTAGTTAAAAAAAAAAAGAAAATAATAAGGTAGGGAATAAAATAGTAGCGTCACTTACCTAGGTTTTATTTTTAGAGTTAGAAATTTAAAATTCTGAAAATAATAGTCTTCATAATATTTAATCATACTTATACTGTAGTAGCCGTAAACATATTGATGTTTATAATAATCATTTCTAACACTTTTGAATTATTACATTGGAATGAAACAACAAGTAGAGGTAAAGTAAGACTAAATAGGTATATGCGTTTGTCGGAAAAAATATACTCTTTTTCCTGTACTATAATAAATATGGGAATTGTAAAGTTTACGACACGTTAGAAAATAAAATATAATACTTAAGTTAAATCTGTTACAGTAGTTTCATTCCAATAATCTATCTATATAAATAAAAATAAATTGCTGTTCGTTAGTCATGCTAAAATTCGAGAACGGCTGAACCGATTTAGCTGATTTTAGTTTTTAAATGTTTGTGGAACCCCAGGAAAGGTAAAAAAATTGAATTAAAAAAAGAAAAGGTAAACGCAGTATGATGTTCGCTGGATCAGCTAGTTTATAATATATACCTACGTATATAAGTAAAATATATACCTACGTATATAAGTAAAATTTATACCTATATTTTTGAAACGAATACGATATTTTACTTTAAATAGCAACTAAAAATGAGAAATTCTAAAAATATCCAAACTCAATAGAGCAAATGAAGTTATAAGGTGAAACGGTTTCACAGAGTAAATAAACAATAATAGATATGGCATGATAGAGTGTGACGTATTGGCAGATTGCCGCCAACCTTCGTATTGAAAAAAAAAAACTATTATATAAAAAGGTAACTGAGAGGCATTTTCTGTACAGATTTCATAAAAGGGGTAGACCTCTTTGACGTTTTTGATTCAATGAAATAACTAAAGAAATTCGTAAAAGTTATGTTTTTATTTAGATTAAGTACTTATATCAAAATTTCTTTTTGTACAATTTACACAAAAATTCTTTCACTGTTAGGAAGCTACACTATACCCAAGTGACATAGGCTATAAAAAATTATACCAATATAATATAGTAATATAATAAAGAAGAAAGGTTTATTTGTTTATATTGAACAGGCTACAAAACTACTGGTCCGATTTGAAAAAATCTTTCACTGTTAGCTACACTATTCGTGAGTGACATAGGCATAGTGAAATTTTGAAAAAATAAGGGATCCATACGAAGCTAGGGCGGACCTATACAAAAAAGTAAATATAATAAAAGGGTGATTCCACGGGCGTTTCAACCGCCGTCAGTCCGTTGTCCTGAATATTGAAGAAATGAGCTACAACAAGAATTACGTTTTGATGCGACGACATACTGCGCTCGCACTTGTCGTCAAAATTAATAGAGTTTAAATCTTATTGTAGCTTAATTTTTCAATATTTATGGCAAGGGACTGACGACGGTTGAAATGCCCGTGGAATCACCCAAAAAATAATGTCTATAAAATATCTTGTATATAAAATATTAGCTGTGTTTTAAGGAATTCGGTTTCCAGTGGAGTCGTTAATCCCTGATCGGTAAGAGCGGCGTTAGAAGCCTTAGAAGTGGCGGGAAATGTCGATGTGCGGTAATTTATGTAAGTCACTGCCATAGAGCATGGAACTATAGACAAGACGGTTATCATTTACTAGCGGACCGCCCCGGCTTCGCACGGATCATCTTTTTTATAGCCGGTGTCACTCGGGAATAGTGTCTTTCGAACAGTGAAAGAATTTTTTAAATCGTTCCAGTCGTTTAAGAGCCTATTTAATCCAAACAAACAAACTTTTCCTCTTTATTATATTAGTATAGATAATAATTTCTGATGCCTTCGCGGTTATAACACATTGGAATGAAACAACTATAAATACCTAAACGGATTTAACTGGCGTATTTTTTTTTATTGGCTGACGTTTCAGAAAACTTAAATCTTTTAGCATAAGCCTATTGTCGGCTCAGTCGTGCTACTATTATTATAGAATCTATACAGACTCCGAAATGTCAGCCAATAAAATAAAATACGCGAGTTAAATCCGTCTACAGTTGTTCATTCCAAGACTGTTTTATTTGAATGAATACTGAAGGGTGGTAAGTGGTGGTGGAATAAGAAATCATTAGTAAAAAGGAGATATGGAGAAGTTGTAGGTAAAAATAACCGCGGCTGTTAACAAAAACCACAGCAAATTCACCTCTTATTTCATATATATTCTCTATTTACTATGTTGTATTAAGTATGCCTACTTAAACTGTAGCGACACGTGCAAAAAGCGTTAATTTACCGAAATAATTTATTTTCGCTTATAAATATAAAATTATAATGACTCGCAAGATTCTAATATTAGTCTAGGATAAGCAGAAGTAAAAATCTTATACTTACCTGGTATTTACCTGGCACCTAATTTTAATATACACATCATTTATGTATTAAGTATAATATTTATTTTAAAAGATAGGATATTCTTTGACCTAAGTAATAAAAATAAATGTATTGATAAAATCTGTACTTAATCCTGTAATTTTAAAAAACAAAGAGTCCTTACATTTTTTGTAACAACATCTGTATAAAAAAAATAACTATATTAGCTATCGTATATTATTTTTCCATATTCGTAGCATACAACTAACATACGAATAGTTAGTTATTCCAATGTGTAATAACCGCGAAAACATCCGAATTTTATACGTATTTATCTAACTACGTTTTCTTTGGTTACAGGTTAATTCATTGTAAAACAGCGATTATGGAGCATACTGAATTTCGTGTTAAAGGTAAGACTAAGAAATTATATAAGTATATATACCTAGACTACTTTTATGGACTTTTTTCGGAAAAAAAAACACTCGTGTTTTATCGAAGTATTTTGTTAAGTACTCCATTGAAGATTCATAGTATTATATGAATATATTTGTGATGGCTGAGGTTCGTAAATATATTATTTTACTTACATACTCGTATTTTCGTCGTAGATAATATTTATATTATTTCATTAGCTGACGTCTCGAAAAGTGTAGACTTCCCATATTCGCAGCCGACTGAGGATATATATGTCGCAGTGAGATGATAAAAACAGGGATTTGATCAAGTCCCTCAGTGATATGATCAACTCCCGGCTGATGATAAAAATACCACGCGTTGTGTCATTTCCCTAGCGAAATTTAGTGATCAAATCACTAGACGTGTGATGATTTGATCACTGACGACGTGACGTGTGATGACATGATTTGTACCAAGACAAGCGTAAAAAAATTTACACCCCCAGTGGGATACGAACCCACTAATGGTATTGAACCAAAAATATCGATCGAACTTCGATTGATAGATCGTAGTTAATATTAAGTTAAGCCCGTTAAATTGTTTCCTTTCAATAACAAATAGTAATATTCCTTTTGTATAAGACTATCACTTTAGCATAAAACTATTGTCAGCTCAGCCGTGCTACGAATATGGAATATGTAAAGGCTCCGAAACGGCAGCCAATAAAATAAGCGTGTTCTATTTTATTGCCTTTAGAGTTAAATTCGTCTATACCTAGTTGTTTCATTGCAATCTTTTTAATCGTTTCCTTCTAAAGACAAATTGTAATATTCCATTTGTTTTCTAAATAAATAGTTTTTTAACAAACAAGTGTTTTATAGTCACCTTGTTTATAATAGTTCTAATGGGGTATTTGATTACTAATATCAAGTAATAATTGCGGAATCAAGATCAAATGTGATTGGAAATATAAATATAACTACGTTGACGGAATATTAAATAAATTAATTGCATGATACCTAATCATTTATATTGACGAAGCTTGTTGCCGATTTTATGATATTTGTTAACTGACGAAGCCTGAGTTGTGAATTTGACATTTATGTATTAATTATAATTGGAATTGATTTAATAAATCTTACAAAATAATACAAGTCAACTAATCCAAGACACAAAAAAATATTAGTAGGTATGGTTATATATCAACATTTGTGCTTGTATATTGCATGATTGGAATAAAAGAATTGTGACGGATTTAACTGACGATATGCTGACCTTTTTGCTTTACTGTAACGTACGTTGACGATAGAATAAAAATTTTTTTTTTTAATAAATTAAATACATTTCCTAATAAAATTTAATATTTATGTTAATCGCAAAAAAATAAATAATCAGATACACATTTGTAATATTATACCGTCTATATTATTTTTATATCCTAAAACTGACTTGGAAAAATGGTATTTACACTTTGTCCCAAAAATATGTCTTGTTATTTTCTTAAAAAAAAATTATTTTAGATGCCTTCGCGGTTATTATATATTGGAATGAAATAACCATAGACAAAAAAAAATCCGCTAATTAAATCCGTCTATAGTTGTTTCCTTCCAAAATACAATAGATTTATTGGTACTGTCCGTTACTAGGTACATACATAGTAACTAAATCCTAACTAATATTATAAATGCGAAAGTAACTCTGTCTGTCTGTTACGCTTTCACGCTAAAACTACTGGACCGATTTAAATGAAATTTGGTACAAAGAAAGTCTGGAGCCTGTGAAAGGATATAGGCTACTTTTTAACCGACTGCAAAAAACGAGGAGTTCCACGCGGACGAAGTCGCGGGCAGAAGCTAGTATTACATAAACAAATAACCACAGGAAAAATACATGTCTCAAACCGCACGTCAGCACAGACTAGCGAAACAAAGTATTGTAACGTAATAAACGACAGATCTAAATCCAGAGACAATATACCAACATAATAAAGTCGAATGGATTCAAATGACGCCATAACATTTGTCCGGGATTTCCCGTATTGGGTCTTTATCGGAATTTTATTAGGTAATACGTTTGGATTTGCTTGTGTTGTTTTGTTTTACAGTAGATTATTTGAAGACCAAGACTGTCGTAGGTTCATATCCAGTGATTGCAAAAAATACGATTAATGTTTAATTATTGTTTGTTGTTACCTAAATTAATTATACGACAAAAAATATTTTTCAATTTTTAAACGTATATTGGTTATTTATAATATATATTGTTTCAATTATATTCGATTGTAGCATTAATTCGGTTTAATATATATTTTTAAATGTAGTGTAATTTAGGTATATATGATTATTGAGGGATTACTTTCGTGTTTTGTCAAAATTTCGTTATGGTTTTATATTGGACCTTTTTTATTGAATTATATTGAAAGTAAAATACTGTTTTCCTTAACAAAGCAATAGTCAGCCAAAATGAGGTACTTACTTACTTACCTGCTTAGTACATAAAAAAACACTTATTAATCGATTTTTTTCATTTAAAAGTATTATTTTGAAAAGACGTTCTTTATCAACATAATATCATAATTTAATGTTATATAAAGTAATTTAATTTTATAAAAATCAATTTACCAGTGGCAGATGGTGTGACTAGTTCAGAAGTATTTTTGAGTTGGATTCTGCACACACTTCAAAGGAAATGGACAAACGGACAAACACTCCCGCACGCAGCTGGGAAACGTTCTTTTAGATTTTATTTTACAGTAAATTCACTAAAGGAAAGAAGGTTTTTTGTATTGAATGAAGTTTCTAATTTGTCTATACTTTATTAAGAGATACTTGTAGAATTTTACATTCTTCGACTTCTATTTAATTGGATCATCTTGATGGAAATAATCAATTAGTCTTTACTTTAGCGTTAGACTATCGTCAGCTCAGCCATACTACGATTATGGAAACTGTAAAGTATTCGAAACGTCAGCCAACAAAATAAAATACGCGAGTTAAATCCCTATTTAGTTGTTTCATCCAATCTATACTAATATTATAAAGCTGAAGAGTTAGTTTATTTGTTTGTTTGAACGCGCTAATCTCAGGAACTACTAGTTCGAATTAAAAAAATCTTTTTTTGTTGGTTAAACCATTTATAGAGGAAGGCTTTAGGTCATATAACATCACGCTGCGACCAATAGGAGTGAAAAAACAGTGGAAAATGTGTAAAAAACGGGAAAAATAACTATTCCACGCGGACGAAGTCGCTGGCAGAAGCTAGTGTGTAATAACCGCGAAGGCATCAGAAATTAATTGATCTTTAGTTTTCTTTGTTCGCCATTTTTGGCAGGGCGTTTATGTTAACCATACATTCGTAAACACTGTTTAACACAAACACCGTTCTATCTCATTTTTGTTCTCCGTTAAAATGTGACGTAATTTATCTATAATCATAACCAGCCAAGGAAATGGTGGACTACATAGCTGATTACCTGGAGAACATACGGGATCGGCGCGTGTACCCTGGAGTGCAGCCAGGGTACCTCCACAAACTGCTCCCGAAGGAAGCCCCTCAGCTCCCGGAGAAGTGGGATGACATCTTCAAAGATGTTGATGAGCACATCATGCCGGGGGTGAGTTGATGATACATCTTGATTTTTCGAAATTTGTATTGTATACTGGCATAGCTGACACAGGACCTATTTAAGGAAAAACTGGGTAGTTTTGCAACATATTTTGCTGGGAAAATACATAGTTCCAAAAACATGTAGAAGTAAGTAAAAAAGGTTAAAACTATAAAAAGGCTGTCCGTTCGGTTAAACGACAATTTAGATAGGTACACCTAGAAAAGGTAACTTGATATGTATCATAAAACCATATCGTGTACCCAAAAATCCATTTATAAGTAACCCTGAACTTTGCATTATAAAAATCTGCCCCAAATCCGAACCAGCGTTTCATTGACTATCGAGTCTCAAAACCAGATCAAATCTAACTCGACCTCGTATTCCAGCTGGTGCACTGGCAGAGTCCGCACATGCACGCCTACTTCCCAGCGCTGACCTCGTACCCATCCATCATGGGGGACATGCTGTCCAGCGCATTAAACGTGCTATGTTTTACTTGGGTAAGTCAGTAAATTTATTGAAACCTCGTAAATAATTTAACTGACGGCCTGTTGGTCTATTGACCTTTGAATACGAAACCGGAGGTTGCAGATGAACACGACCATCTATACATACCTGAGCCTTGGATGTCTTATATATATGTTTATAAGTTAGTAATATGAATCAAGAAGACACTACACATCGGATGATGGTGGAAACAGCCTAATAGTTCGATCACCAATTTACTTCTTATCTATTACTAGGCGTCATCACCCGCTGGAACAGAGCTGGAGACCATCGCCATGAACTGGTTGGGTAAGACCCTGGGTCTACCGGAGTGCTTCCTCAACGAGAAGAATGACAGCCCTGGAGGAGGAGTCATTCAAGTAAGTTATCTTTCAAAATCAAGTTTCATACAGCAGTAGTCACTCTTTCGAAAGGATTTTCTCGTCTCTTAAGAGTAGGTTCTTGCATTTTGGCAAAGACTTAAAAAGTCTTTATAGCGTAACTAACAATTTTAATAACAAATATTAAATTGCTGATTTTTGGATGGTAGAATAAGCGAAAATCTACTCAGATTATCAATCTAGGGTTGTAAGCCTTAAGGACAAAAGCACGACGATTTTCACTCCAGTTCTGTTATAGTAAAAAGTGTTCAGAAACCACAAGTTCCTTAATCTGTCTTTATACTTATTTTTAATGTCCTCGCTTATGTAAGTGCACTATATATTTTTGTGACGAGCTTCTGTATTTCCTTAGACGACAGCCAGCGAGGCGACCCTGGTCAGCCTCCTGGCAGCTCGGACCCAGGCTCTCATGGAGCTGTCCAAGCTGAACCCTGAACTGCAGTCCTCGGAACTGCTGGGGCACCTAATCTGCTACTGCTCGGACCAGGCGCACTCCTCGGTCGAGAAAGCTGGGTTGATTGGTAAGTACAACCTTCTCTCCGGTCAATTGTGTACGCAATTGGTTTACAAGAGGATTAAATTGGTTCTCTTTAAGATTTTTTTATATTAAGTAACGCTTTGATAGTTTCTCACTCAATTCTGTTTAGGGATAGATCATTTGTCGTCTAGTAATTTTGACTAGCATTTCGAAATTATTTATCGTAAGGTCGGGTTACTTTGACCAAATGAGGGTTACAATAACCCTTTGTTTTGACTATATTCCATTCAAGAAAAATTAAGATAGAATTAATAAGGATAGTTTTATGGAAACAAATTACCTAGACATTATAAATTTGGTTAGACAAAGTTACCTCTGACTTGTCTATCGCTCCAACCCGAAAAATACGTATATTAAGTAACACAAGCTTATTATAAAAGTAGATACATGCCAAATTTCAGTTTTAATTGATTCTTGCTTGAGCTTTGACAAACACAATAGTTATCTATATATCTACTATTTATTAGAAATCATGATTTTCGTGCAGGTCTGGTGCGCATGCGCTACATAGAATCCGACGATCATCAGAGCATGCGCGGGGACAAGCTCGAGGCCGCCATCATCAGCGACAAGGCCAAGGGACTCGTGCCCTTCTGGGTAAGTCATCATCATCACTACCGTCATCATCTCAGATATCATCACTACCGCCATCTGAGATCATTATATATCAGCAGCGTGCATTATATAAAGGCACAGTGTGATAAATATATGGATTGGAGTGCCTACCCTGACACAGAAATGTGCATTTATCTAGATCATTTATAAACCTTGTCCTTTCTTAAAAATATGAACAACTAGCGGTCCATCCCGGCTTCGCACGGATCTCAATTTTTTTCCAAAATGCTATATAGCCTGTCACTCGGGAATAGTGTAGCTTCCCAGCAGTGAAAGAATTTTTCAAATCGGTCCAGTCGTTTTGGAGCCTATTCAATCCAAGCGAACAAACAAACCTTTCCTCTTTATTATATTAGTAAAGATACGTTATGATATAGAGTCTAATAGGTAAGAAAAATATAGTCTTTTTAGGGTTATAATATAACCCTAAAAAGTCTCTAAGATATTATCGCAAGGCTATATCTCATGACACTTAATAGTTAGATTGTTGAAATTTGCACAGTATTTCATCAGGTAACTAATAAACAAAATAAAACTTAATATTAAAGGGTGCTTAACAAACATGGTTTGGTCTTTGTACATTAGTTTATTATTAGATGGCCCAGAACCCTACGAGCGCGAGACCGACTCGTACTTGGCGGGTTTTTCAATACTCAAAAAGTGTATCACTAGACTCATCATGATGAAGTACATGTACCTACCTACTTATTACGATAGCTTTCTTCTAAGTCTAGCTACAGAGTAAACTATCATACCAAAACTTAAGAGGATTGTGAACCTGTTAATTTTCATACAAAAGGCGATAACGTTTTACACCCAGTAAATATAGTTAGATTTTTATAATTTTTGGATATGTCGTAGATATAATGAGAAACTACGCCTGTACGTTTTGATTTTTAAGAAATATTGCTTAAATAATATAGATTTTTATGATTATAAATCTACCTATATATAGATTTTTAGATGCTAATAAATTTTAGCGTAAGCAATATTTCTTAAAAATCAAAACGTACAGACGTAGTTTCTCATTATATCTACAACATATCCAAAAATTATAAAAATCTAACTATATTTACTGGGTGTAATACGTTATCGCCTTTTGTATGAAAATCAACAGGTTCACAATCCTCTTAAGTCTAGCTACAGAGTAAACTATCATACCAAAACTTAACTTCATGAAAGCACTAGAAAGACAAATACTTTTTAATAATACTTAAAAATCTCTAAGCTATTTCCCCAGAGTTTTGTTTGATATTTCATGAAATGTCAAAATCCTTTTAAATTGATACGGTTGTTAAAAGCAGATTTACTTTAAGCTGAGTGCAGTGGGACCAATTTACTACAAGATTGTAAGGAAGTTGAGTGGTCCAAGATGAACAGAAATAGCGGGTATTTTTTAAAGTATATTATCGTAATAATTTCTGATGCCTTCGCGGTTATTACACATTGGAATGAAACAACTATTAACGGATTTAACTCGCGTATTTTTATTTTATTTTATTAGCTGACGTTTCGGATTCTTTACAGTTTCCATAATCGTAGCACTTTAGCGTTAGACTATTGTCAGCTCAGTCGTGCTACGATTATGTAAAGAATCCGAAACGTCAGCTAATAAAATAAAATAAAAATACGCGAGTTAAATCCGTTAATAGTTGTTTCATTCCAATATATTATCGTAGTTTGAGTTAGTTTTTAGACGTTTCAATTTGTACCTATACACTTTCAAAAAATCATTTTGTCCAGGTGAAGTATTAAAAGATTCAGTCTTGTACTCGTTTTAAATATAGGTAAAAATTACGAGTATATAGACAGGCGAAAGAGTTACACCGTAGCAGATGTGGTAATATTATAATATAGGTATTCGTATTGGGAAATATAAAGGTATACTTAATGACTAACATATCAACCTATAAGGATTTGAAATTAGAAATTTCGTACCTTTTATAATGTAGGAGAGTAATAAGAAAGGATTTTTGAAAATTTGCCGCATAAGGAGATAAAACAGAAGTGCTTTTCGTGTGCAGACGAAGTCTCAGAAAAAGCTAATTATCAATAAAGAAGCTTACTTTTGGAATGTTCATTCATTTATTTGTAGTTTAAGCAATACTGAGCGATTTTGTTCCGCCTCCGCTTACGCTTGCTCTTTGTACTGGACGTTATCTGTCAGATTATTAATTTGCCTCCAGTGGTTTGTTCCTGGTCATTAGTTTACAACTATTAATAATATTGGATTGTGATTTATTTTTTTAAAAAATATTCAGTAAAGTTATTTGCTAAATTATTTGGGACACGAATGTTTGGATATAATTAAGTAACTACCTACCTAACAATATTATATTTGCTTGATTTATAATAGTACCTACTTTTTGCTTTTTGTAACCTTTAAATAGTGACACATATATTGGAATATCTATATATAAACTATATCAATCCAATACCAAATTAAATTAATATTTCAGGTCAATAAATATTTAAAAAATTCTGATTGCTTCGCGGTTACTACACATTAGAAATAAGAAAGAAACTGTAACGGTCTTAACTAGCGCATTTTATTTTATTCGCTGACGATTGCAAACCTTTATAGTTCTCCTATTCGTAGCACGACTCAGCTGGCGATAGTCTAACGTCTAAAAAAATAAATACGTAAATCCGTTATAGTTGTTTCATTCCAGTCAGTAATAATTCTTCTCAATATTTTCAATCCAAAACTCGGCCCAATCATAAGGCACATGCATTTTACGCTCCTCATTACCGTCGCCTAGGTAACCTAATAATATTAAACTGCAAGGTGTATCCAGGCAATGCAGTTATGCGACACTGACATTATCACAGATTATGCACGTGCTACTTGTACACGTGTCAACTAAGAGTTAACTAACGTTTATAATGCATTTTTATTTACTACGTGTATCTTCGGAAACTTCCCCGATTGTGATTTGTTTCTATTACGCGGTTATTACATACTGGATTAAAATAACTATGACGGAGTTATTTCGAATATCAATCGCACGCCAAATTTCTTAAGATACTTATCGTCGATTAACATAAGACCACTTACTACGAGTAGGTAGGTACCATGCACCTTAAATTAGGTTAAAGATTATTTTAGCTATTTTTTGGATAAAAGTAATTCCATAATTATATTATTTGGTTTATAACATACATGGTTTTTCTGTTTTATAGCGTTAGGTAATGTAGAATGTCGGTTATCTAGTAGGGAGTGAGAGATTCTATGAAATGCTAGCGGTTCGCCCCGGCTTCACACGGATCCCTATTTTTGTTTTAATATTTAGCCTACCTATGTCAACCGGGGATAGTGTAGCTTTCCAACAGTGAAAGATTTTTTTGAAATCCAGTCGTTTCGGAGCCTATTCAATCCAAACAATCAAACAAACCTTTCCTCTTAATTAGATTAGTATTGATAATAAGTACTTAATATTATAACCGAAATCAGCAGCAGCTTATTTTTAATATTAATATATTTAAGGAAGAAATTTACCCTCTTCAATTTGAACCTAGAACCCACGTTCCTTACCAACATGCAAACATTACCACCATTTTTTTTTTTTTTGAACTGAACACTGAAGCGCAGTTGGCCAGCTAATGGGCCTTCACTGCAAAACCGGACGGGTGGCGAGACTCCTGAAAGGAGACTCTTATGTGTATGTGGACGTCTTCGACCCCGCCGGCGGGGCCGCTGTAACACTTGACTATCGAGTATGAACATTACCACCACGGTATGAGACGATCTATCGTTCCAGGTATGCGCTACCCTGGGCACAACGGGTTCCGTGGCGTTCGACAACCTGCGGGAAATCGGTCAAGTCTGCGAGAAACACTCTGCCTGGCTTCACGTCGACGCAGCGTACGCTGGAAGCGCTTTCGTCTGTCCAGAGTACAGGTAATTAACATGGTCGAAACATATTGTGGATTTTCTTATGTTTTCTATGTGTTTTATTATATTTTGACGAAACTTCGGTGGATATCATGACGTTTGTAATATTATAATAAGGTAGTTACTCAGTTGACGCAAATTAATATGTATGTAGTACTAGCGGTCCCGGCAGATTTCGTCCTGCCCGGCAAAGAAGCAATGTAGCGGCATTAATCAATTGATTTGACAGCTATCATTGTTGCGTTTTGTACTATTTTTAACAAATGAGCTTAATATTTTTTTTCTTTTTATAACTGGAACGGAATACAAAGTATCCTATGTCCTTCTCTTGGTTCTGAGCTACCTCCCTGCCAATTTTTGTCTAAATCAGTTCAGCCGTTCTTGGAATAACTAACACGACTTTTTAAAGGATAGGGAAATGACTACTTTCCTGAAATGTATATTCACATTTTCATCAATTGCGGCCAGATCTTGGCTTGTTTAGGTTTATTCTCTATAATTCCTAGATTAGATCATATGAATGTACTAATAATTAATTTCTAATTACCACTGTGTTTTTTTTTTCAGGCATTGGCTGAATGGGGTAGAAATGGCGGATTCCTTCGCTTTTAACCCGTCTAAATGGTTGATGGTCAACTTCGACTGCACTGCTATGTGGTATGATAATATTTTTTTACGTTATTATATTTATTTTTTAATTAAATGTATTATTACTGTGTTTAAAATATTTATTTGCTGAAATACCGAGTCACTCAACCGGATTAAAAATGATGAAATGTAAAAACAAAAAAATAAGATTCTTTTTGCATATAATAATAAAGCTTTATTTAATTCCACACAACAAAAATATTGACATGAATGAATTATAAATAATGAAATATAGAGTATTAACATAATAATGATTAACTTAACTAATGAATAAATGT
The DNA here is from genome assembly GCA_038024825.1 of Polylopha cassiicola. Classification (NCBI taxonomy): domain Eukaryota; kingdom Metazoa; phylum Arthropoda; class Insecta; order Lepidoptera; family Tortricidae; genus Polylopha; species Polylopha cassiicola. The sequence continues at coordinate 2,769,883 of CP149044.1, read as the reverse complement.
ATTTTGTATTTGATTTTTATATTTGTGCGGACCCTGGGTAAAAGCCTCCCCCAATGAGCTCCATTTTTCTCTGTCCAGCTTGTATCTTTTTGCATACTTACATATAATATATTTGTAAGTTTGTATTTGTAAGTTTTTTTTATTGATTTTGATTTTTTGATTTCAGGGTTAAGGATAGCACAGCTTTACATAGGACGTTCAATGTAAATCCTATTTACTTGAGGCATGAAAATTCAGGTAAATATATAATTCATAAAATGTAAAATTTTCATGCCTAAATTGATGCACTTTTAATATATTTTCTGTTTGTTATAGGAAAAGCTATCGATTACATGGTAAGTAAAAAAAAAAAATACAAATGTAAAAGTTACATTAACTTTGTAAATTGAAGCGAACTTTTCATAGCATTTATTTTATTTCATTACTTACTGATATAAAAATATTACGATTAATTATTAATTGTTAATTATTTAATTGAATTCCAAAATATTTTTAAAGTTTATTTAAAATTAAAGGTAGGCACACAAGTATCAAACACAAAAAAGGTTTTACGCACCAAAGACAACCTAGACGGTAATCTACCAAATGGAAAAACCAATGGTTATCACAAAATGAATGGTGATACGAATGGTGATGCACACTCAAGTGATGATGATCTCTACGGTGATGATGAAGATGATAACAATCTACACGGTTATGATAAGATGTCAGCCGGTTGTGGAGAGAAAATTAAACTGGAAGATCCGGATAAAAAGGAACTACTAGTAGGACTCTTTGAATATGGTGATGGAGTAAATGGTGACAATTTCGGTGACGGCAGTAAATTAAATTATCCTCCTGATTATAATAGGACTGGATTGGGTTGAGATTTCTATAAATATGGACTTACAGGTGTCTATATGAAGGCTTTAAAGGTTTTTAGTATTTTAAATTAAACAGGAAAACGGTGGTGGAGGTGCTGGGAATTTTAATCATGAGCAAATTAGGTTACAAATTCCTCTTACAATGTGTAGACTGTAAAGGAATTACGGTGAACATAAGTCCATAACTATGCGAAAAACGTTAATTTATTTTGAAATATAGTTATAAAAAAGGTGACTGGTCGCACTCACACGTAGTAGAAGCCTGGCTGCGCATGATTTGATAATAAGGGACCTCAAAAAACTTATTTCTAAAATATCATATATTTAATCAATATAAGTATGAGCGCATCACTAATACAGTGGGTAGTATATCACTTGTATTACAAGAGTATTTCTTTTTCAGCACTGGCAGATACCTTTGAGCCGTCGCTTCAGGGCTCTAAAGCTGTGGTTTGTCCTTCGCAACTATGGCATTTCAGGAATCCAAAAGCATATACGTGAGGTAATTAAAAAATATAAAATAAAAAATAATTCTCAATATTTAATAATTTGTACATTTTCCTGTTGCTAAGTGTTTTAACGTTTGCACGTTCTTTTTCAGAGTGTACGCTTGGCACAAAAGTTTGAAGCTCTAGTGCTGGCTGACCAACGATTCGAAATTCCTCAACCTAGAAATTTAGGTAAGTGCAAAAGTAGCTTATTGATTACGTATATATCTTTAGCATCTACGTTAGAACTGTTTACAAATATACCTACATTGTATACTGCTACAAATGGTGATCACCTGCAAATTCTATTTTATATTTACATCCGTCTCTACATACATCTTTCTTTTGGGTCTTCCAGGAATGGTAGCCTTCCGCATGAAGGGTGACAATGCCCTGACCGAGCGTCTTTTGAAGCGCTTAAACGGCCGCGGCTACATCCACGCCGTCCCAGCTTGCTTCAAAGGCACCTACGTCATCAGGTTCACCGTCACCTCCCAGAGGACCACTAATCAGGATATTTTGGGTAAATACTTCTTTAACACCGCCGCATATGCCCACACTCGCATTGGCTGTCAAAGTCGTGTGCCAGTGGCAGTGTTTAAAGCCTATGGCGCAGTAGCACTCCGCATTTGCTCTCACGTCCTTGTAATGTAGTATAAATCAACATCTTTGGATATCATTTGATATAATTCTTAACTTTTAGATGACTGGAACGAGATCAAAACTGTGGCATCCGAAATATTGGTCGATGTGTTTGGATCGGAGAATGGCAACATTGTTGTACCCAAGAGACCGAGGATCTCTTTGAGAGGTGAGTTTTCACTACATAGCAAAGTCGCTTATTCTGACCCTATATCCATATGTACGCTTAAATCTTTAAAACTACGACGATTTTGATGCGGTTTTTTTAATAGATAGAGTGACTCAAAAGGAAGGTTTATAGCACCCGTGTGACGGCGGGGCGGGTCGCTCGTTCAATTACAATTACCTAGAATTTAAACATAAATTTCCTTAGACACCTTATAGGTATCTTGTTTTTTGATTTGTTGTTAAATTACCATCATCTTTTCAGAGACCCGCGAGCTGAACGCCACTTTTGGCACCAGCCTCCTCCTGGCCAACAGTCCCATGAGCCCAAAAATCGTTAATGGGACCCACGCTGCCATCTGCGACTATGAGCAGGTCCTGACCTCTTGCGCTCAGACCTTCGCTCAACTCAAGATGGAGCCTAAGGATAGTCCTGGTGAGTCACGTAACATTTTATTTTGTATATTACTAGGTGTTTTTTTTTATTTTGTTGGTGGTAAGCCGGTGAAGAGTGAGATCTAAATTTCACTACGATGTAACAATAAAAATCGATTGATATTTTAATATCATATAAGCATAAAAAAAAATCTAGTCCCCAATGGGTCATTATTTATTTCTATATTGATAGAAATTTCGCTCGAATCTCGAATTCTATCAAAGAAAGGTGTAAAAAGTATGTTCATTCGTATTTAGAATAATAATTGGAATGGTTTCTAAAGCACATGAGTAACAACAATAACAAAACAATAATCATCCTTTTTCACTCCGACTTGCGCGTACGCCTGTCCTAAGTCAATATTGATAATCTTAAAACTAACAAAAACCACTTCACTCGAACTTTTTAAGTAAATATTCAAGATATTTATCTATATCTATAGTAAAAGATTTCGAATATCTTGGTTCTACTAACTATAACAAAAAATCATCAGTTGATTAACAATTATAGAAGGGTATTCAAATAATTAAGACCAATCGAGTAACAGAACACACTTGTAATCGCAAACGACGCAAAAAACATTTTTTCTTAATTAGGATTGCATTGAACTCCAAATTTTAATAAATAAAATCATATAATAATATTAATTATTAATATTACTTATGGATTTTAAGTTCTATTTTATAAATGTGATTTGACTTAAACACAACAAACGAGGGGATAGAAAAATTTAGACGAAATCCATATTCAAGAGGACAAGCGAAGTATCAATCGCAAATTATTTACTTTCCGTTTTCAAACTAGAATAAAAATTGACGTAGTTAAACTTTTCATTTGTACTAACCTATTAACAAAAGACAGTGCATGTTAACGTCATTCATAACCTAACATTACCGCTATCGCTTTACTAACTAGAGATGCGCCGGCGCGTGAGGGCGATCAAGATGTGTGGTAAGAAGCTGTCCCTGGACTCCTGCATGGACATGGTCCAGGGGATGATGGTGGAGCAGTCCCTCCCCCGGTGCTGCGAGGAGGAGAGGGAGGATGCCTCTAATGGTTGGTGGTGGTAGACTGTAACAATATGGGCTTGTTTTTTAACCCTGTAACATTTGCACGTGTTAGGCAAATATTTTTTTCTGCTATCATTTTCTTGTTTTTTTTTTAGTTCTCATGTATTTTTTTAATGTGCTCGTGTTATTAAAATTTTGTACGTATTTTTGTAGCTTTTTTTCAGTTTTGTAGCTTGATTTGGCTGAATAAGTTTTCTTATCAATTCTATTTTAAGATACATATTTTTTTAAAAAAAAACGCGATCTAGGTTTAGGTCTAGGTTTCATAATCAAAATATCGGATTTAAATCATTAAACCTTAATCATAAATTTATAAAATGAGCATAAACCAGCCAAATTCAGGTACAAAATCTTTTTGAATCAGTTGCTACTGCACATAAGTAGGAAAATATGCATCTGTAGTCAATAGTACAATACTACAACTCAATAGTTTTTACAAATATTAGGAGTATTAAACATATTTTTGTTACAGTTTTTATTAATTTATAGAATTTATCTCGTTTATTATTAAATTGTTTCAATTTTAGGACCGATTAATGCCATTGGATCAGAGTAATTGAATTAACTGTGAGTAATTTTGGAATATCGGTGATGGGTTTTAGATATAAATTTTTGATTGTTAATTTGTATTCTCGGACGATATTATGAGAAATGTGGGTTCGCTGGAGTCCGATTTGGGTAATCTTAGTTATAAAATATTTGTGAATATCCAGGACACTTTTATATTGTAAGAAAATTTTGAAAAAAAAATGTTTCTTTTTTATAAAACGGGGTATAAAATTTATGGGATCAGCTATACGTCTATTAATGTAGTATAATTTTAATTTATCATTATAAGCCCTTTGTTTTATCCTCGATGTCTATCATTATTGTTTTTCTTTACAAAGTAAATTGAACTCCAGGATCCAGTCCCGGTGACAGGTCCTCGCTGTCCACATCACCTGTCACTGTCAAACAAGAACCCAACCAGGAATCGAACCAACTACAGATCCCATCCACTCCATCAAGACAGTACAGATCGAAATCCGTCGACGTCTCACTAACCGGCCTAAAACTTGATGACGCTAAAATAACAATCGATGTTAAAAACAACGAAATCATCATAACACCAACAGGGTCCAAAAATATAACCGACGAATCCAATGAAAACCAAAAATCTGTACATTTCAGCGATTTAGAAGAAAAATTGAACATCGGCGATAAGATTACGCAAGCATTCGAAAATTTCCAGGACGGATTGCAGATGCTGAGCGAATTTAGGGGCAACGATGAAGGTAATAAAGTTGAGAATAAAAATGACGATTGTGATACAAAACTCACTATCAGAGGTCCTGGGAGTTACATTAAAAAACTCATTCAACAATTTAGTGAAGATCCTTTTGGCAGCGAAGATTCCAAGCCAGAATCAGAACGGGGAGCTTCTTCTCAAACGATAAAGGAAAAGGCCGATGCGATTTGTAAAAAATGTCTACACTACAAAGGTAAAATAAGCAAGTAAAATGTGTAACTTGGCAATAATACTTAAGGAATAAAAAAACGTTTATGCAAAATCTACGGTAGATGGTGTTTAATCATGTTATATGTAGATTATATTAGTTAAATTGTAATGATGTTGAGGTTATAACTAAAGTATCCATAGCTAAGGCATTATTCTTATACAAAGATGTATTTGAAAATTCTGCTGTCTTATATGAAAATATTACCTTTGCTATTTCATCTTTCAATCCATATTAAGAGGCTTATTCAACTAGTAATCAAATTGTGCTATTTTAAATGCTGTAGCCGATTACATGCACTTATTGGGATATTAAATAAATAATAATATTGCAGTAGATGAAAAAACTTAAACAATAAATATATAATATGGTACTTACCAATGTTGTTAATCTTGTTGTTTATTATAAAATATATCAATATTAGTATAGTCGGGAAACTTTAATCTTAAGGGGTAAATTGGCCCAATCACATTTTCTGTCTAACTTGAAATTTTGCATTGGGATTCCCATTATAAAGAAATAAAGGATTTTTGAGAATTCACCCCCTAAAGGGGTTATCGTGTGCGGACAGAAGCTAGTAACAAAATATAAAAAGAACAGTATGGATGAAACATAGTTAAAACAAAGGGTTAATAATAAATAAATATCTTTGGACAATTCACACCAATTGATCTAGTCCCAAACTAAGCGAAACTTGTACTATGGGTACTGGACAACGGACAAACATACATAAATACATATAAAACATCCAAGACTCAGGTACAGATTGCTAGTGCTCATCACATGCACATGTGCCTAGGCATCTGCATCTGCCTGGTAGCAGGATTCGTATCCGCAACCTCCGGTTTAGTACTCAAGGCCTCTGACCACTAGACCAACAGGCCGTCTTAATGTAACTGAAAAAAAAATGGGTTACTCTGCCCTCCTTTGGCCAGAGTAACCCGATCTTGCGGTATAGCATAATATTAGACATTTTCTATATTACCAATTTAATTACGATGCATTTATAAATCACCATGTTCACAACGCTTCACTCTCTGTCTTTCTTTACATGAAGTTCTAAGTCAAACTAACAATAAACCTCTCTTAATAAATTGGTTTAATAAAATTAATAATGGCGAATTAAATGATATAAGAATGAAATATAAAAAAAAAATACTAATTATACTTAGGTAGGCAAATTTAGGCTATATTGATGCACAATAATTTCGTTTTCATTTTCTTCGTATGTAAATAATTGTTGTTTTTGAAAGGTTCTTTAATTAAGACGGGTAGGAATATATTATTATGTACTTATGATATTTTTCCGTACAGAGAATTCTGAAAATTTATATGAAAAAAATGTATTTATATTAATATGAGCAATTCTTATTTAAGTATTACGTTGACATTTAAATGGGTTGAAACTGTCAAATTTTGTTTAACCTGCCTAGACAAAGTGCCAACGTTCAACATTAACGCTGAACATTGGCACCAAAATGATGGAATTTGACATCTGCTAACAACTGTCACGTACGTCACAAACGTTCGCGGATGTCAAATCCCATGCATTTTGGTCGTTTCGTTTAACGTTAACGTTGAACGTTGGCACCTTGTCTAGGACCCCTTTAATATTTATTTTTGAGCCAGGCTCGGTATTTCAGCAAATATAGTTACCTACATTATTATAATTTAATAAGTGACGTCAAATGCTGTTGTAAGAATTGTATGTTTTCTGTATCTACTTACGAAAGTCGAATAATATTTTGTCCTAGCGGAAATTTTAATAATATTATTATATGTATATTATATTTATATAATTTATATAGGAAATCATAATTTTTAATAACTCAAAATACTGCTGTGCTTAATCAATAAATGTAATAAGGATGTAGTTAATTCTTGCTCTTTAGATCTATAAATATTTTGAAAAAAATAGATATTATAGTAGTAGTAAATAGTAATAATATATTTCGAAGTATATTCACAAATTATTAATAGAATTTTAAGTAGAAAATATAAATGTACTTTATTTTGGTTTGCGTAATAAATGATATTGGATGCAAATAATTATTTTACTTACCAACCTACTTATCATTTTATTTTCAATTCCTGATCTTTCACGGTTATTATACAAAAGAATAACACTGTAGTCGTTCAACATTTTGCAGTTCCCATATTCGTAGCAGACTAAGCTAAAAACCATCTTGTTTAGAAGGAACTCTTTTGTATGTTTCCTTTTTAAATAAAAGTTTTAAAATAAAGTTAGTGGTCTTAAAATAAAATGAATAAAACACAAATAATCTTATATTTTTAATAAATGCGTAACAGTCATAATATTAACATTTTCTACTTATTTTAAATTATTTTTGAGCATCATATTTATAGCAGTAAATACATTTTATTTATCATGGTAATCAAAATGTACAAGTACATAAATAATGTATAATGTAATAAGCTCGATTTTAATTTTTTTTCAAGGAACAATAAATTTTTGCTTAATAAATGCAGTTTTCAATATCTTAACTAAATAATTATAAACAATAAATAAATGCATTTGAATGTACAATAATTACTATTCCTATAAAATATACATTTTTGTATATTACAATATAATATTACATTGCTGAAAATGACACAAAGTTTAACTTATTTAAATTAAAAAATATAAAGATCTCTATTGAAGGTTTTGTATGAAATTATTTTTTTTCTTGTTAAAAATAAAAGGAAAATCTAGGAAAAGTAGAGAGCACTTACGGAATAAATCATTTTATAAATACGAATATCTGACTTCTGAAATCTTCATTTATTAACGTAATAAATGCAATATATTTTACAATAATTAAAATACTTATCGTAAATTATCCTCAGGGTGGGTTTAACTATATCCAATTTTTGTCCTTATTTTTCAATTTTCAATTAAATTTAACAAAGTCTAAATTCTTTATAAAACACGTTTTCTCTCCACATTCTTATAATATAATATTCACAAAAATATAACCAAAAATAATTTATGTCAATAATTATTTCTACATCTTACACGTAGTTTAATTTTATTTTTATACCTACTGTGCTTCTAAAATATCGTAAGAAAAGTAAATGACCATGAAATATGTAAGAAAAATGTGGAAGACTGCTTTAAATTAAGAAGTCGAGCACTCATACAAAAGTTTTAGATACCTTATAAAGATATACTTGCAATGCCATTTTTCCTATAAAAAAGGTACACTTTGAACCTATATTCCTTATAGATAATTTTATCAAAAATAAAATTTAAGAAACTTTTGCGAGTACCGAGCGAATTCGTTCAATTCAACAAACAAAGATCAATCTTATTTCTATAAAATTCGTTCAAAATCAAACATTTCCCAATCTTGCTAAATTATCAACTCATCTTGTTTACGTTAATTTGGGCAGGGTACAAGAGGTCAATGAACTCTTTGGGCAGTTCTATGTATAAGAGGTCAATGAACTCCCGTGACGCTCCGAAGCCAGGGTTTGTAGAAAGTGGTCCTCATGTAGACTCCAGGCAGGAACGGGGCGGCGCACTTGATCCCGTGGGACACAGTACCGACTAACTGCCAGCGACCATCATCCCGCTGTAGTACTAGAGGTCCACCGCTATCACCCTAGAATTATAATAAATAATCTTACTAATATTATAAACACGAAAGTTTGTAAGAATGTATGGATGTAGGTACAGATGTAAGGATGGATGTCTGGACGTATGTTTGTTCCACTTTCACGCAAAAACTAATGAATGGATTTTTATGAAACTTTACAATGATCCCTATAGCTTATACATCAGAATAACGTACTCATCGTGCGCAGACGAAGTCGAGGGCAGAAACTAGTATTTATATATTTTTATTATTTTCATAAGTCATTACAACAAAGGTCAAGAAATAGGTTAGTACGCATTTTCTGTCAGTTCGACTTATTACTAGAGTGGTCGTTTTTCCAATAAATTGAAATAGTTTGAAGGAGGTAAACTCCTGTTGGCTTCACTCGGTTTCAAGGACATAAAATTATAAATGTTAAAGAAAATTGCAAGGAACCCGTTGCTTTAAAACTGGCTTTACTTTCAATAAATGTTGTTGGACTTACTTCACAAGAATCCTTCTGCCCGTGAGCGTATCCAGCACAGAGGAAGGAGTTGAGAATCTTTTTGACGTGGCCAGCCGTCTGGAACATCTCCTGGCAAGCGTTGTTTTCTATCACAGGAACCTGAAAAATAATAGAGTGAAAAGTTAAGAGTAGTATTTTATGCCACTTACATTATATTATTTGTAGTTCAGTGGCTTTAGAAATATTATTTATGGAGTCATTCTTTTATTTATTTTAAATTAAAATAGGTACCGACAAGATTTATAAAATTTTCTACTACAACCTGCGAAATGGAAATATGAAAACAGCGCTTCTGACATAGAATATCGCTTTTGAAACCACTATAGCCAGGATAAAAAAAATGGTTCCCCGTAATTGTCAAATTAGAGATATTATCTACATAGCAATTACATAATAATATAACTTTGGTGTTTTTAAATCATCCCATGGACCGTAGACAAGGTGCCAACGTATGGGAAAATGGCAAATGGATTTGACATCTGCGAACGACTGTCACGTACGTCACAAACGTTCGCGGATGTCAAATCCCATACATTTTGGCCTTTTCGTTAACCGTTAACATTGAAATTAGGCACCTTGTCTACGCCCCCATATTATGTTACGAATTAACTTTTAGTTTTTGAATATCATTGCAGGTCTACACTGAACTTAATGGTTTCAACACACGACAGATTTAAACACCACTCTCATTATTGTAAAAATTTATCAACTCAGAACGGAATCTGGTACATATCTTGTACATCGCAATCTATACCATATTCTATGTCGGTATTATATGTCGGTTTAGAATCCTGTACCTGCACTTCCTGTAGGACTGCGGGCACAGCACCCCCGTATTTGAGCCGACCCCAGCCGGTGACTGTCGCCATTCTACCAGTGAAGTCAGCTTCATCAGGCGGCATGCAGATGGGAACTGAAATTGTGGAGATAGGAATTAAAAGTGACGGTGATAAACTAATTAAATGGAGTATAATAAACACCTCTTTAAATTCAAAGAAAATAAAGACAGTTATTGTTATTAGACTAAATTAAACTTGAATTAGTTTTCGTATCGTATGAAACTGATAAACGTTCTAAGTGTGTCTGGAACTAAATAAAATATAATAAGCAAAATGAACTCCAATAGGTTAGTTGTTACTTATTAGCTTCTGTGTGGTCAGACCATAATTGACCATACGAACGACAACGAAACCAAGAGAGTGTATCATACGTTTTGTTTATTACGCAGAATGCCGGAATAATACATAAAATTTTACACGTAGGTGCTGAAAACCATCTAAAGATAACCAAAACAGATGTTTATCTGTACAACCTCATCGACCAACAACACCTAAAGAGGAAAATTTAATCTTACCAATATGAGCATCGAACTTGATGGGTGACTCCAGTTCCAGCAGAGCCAGGTCGTTCTCGAAGGTGGCAGCGTCGTACTGCCGGTGGACTATGACTCGCTGGACGTTCCTGGACACGGGCTTCCGGGGCTCCAGGTCCAGGGAAATATCGTTCTCTCCAAATACCGCCACTAGGGACGCCAGGAATCTGAAATGAGGTGTAACGTGGGGTTAGATCTTTAATTTAAATACTATATCATTTTAAATTAGATCGGTTACTAAAATAAAACATACTATTTGTCAGTAAAAATACTTCCTTCTACAATCCAATAGTAAGAATGTGTAGGCAGTACAACGATGTGGCTAGTTATGACGAGATTGATATTTTAGCGTCCTGCACATTTCAGGAGATGCGTGATCAATATCCTTAACCAAAATACCTAACTTAATGTTTTGAGTACTAAAAAAACAAGTGTATATTTTAAGTTTTATCATTATTTTTATACTTATTAATCAAAATGTGTGTACTTCCCTTGGATCTCATACTAGTCAGAAACTGTTCAACACCTATTTTATTACATTGTATATTACCGTATGTTATCTGTTTAGTATGCCAAATAAATAAATAAAAAAAAAGTAAACATTTATTAATGAATATTACAAGAAAACCATTACAAAACGTAATATAACGGTAATAATACACAGGATACTGACATTTTAAGGGTGGAATTTTTACACCAATAGCCATTCATTCTTGACAACTATTTGATCACTAAAGTTATTTTCAAATAAACTAAAATCATCAGAAACTTAATACTGACTTTGAACAGAGATACTAAGTTTGAAAAGAGCCACCTCATTGCTTTAGCCCCTTCTAAAAGTAATAAACATTTTAATTCTATTATGTCACAGAAGTTTTACAGAAGATTTTCTAACGTTCATTCAACAAAATATGTAGATATTCAAAACAGATTTCCGATCAATTTAACTGGACTATGTGAGGTTTGACAATACTCACCCAGGCTGACAATGGGCAGCGGTGGTGACAAATCTGCTTGTGATGAGCACTCCGCCACACTTGTTCTTGGTGAAGAGTCCAAGCCACGTGGACTCCCTGACGAGGACCTGCCAGGGCCACTCTCCTTGCTTGGAATTCTTGCCGCCAACGATACGCCCTGACTTCATGAGGGGTCGAACACCACATACTGAAATCGATAAGGTTTAGGTTATACTTTCGGAAAGTTATGTTTAGTTTTTTTAAATAGCAGCAGCTAACAATAACATAGATCTGTTACAAGACACTTTTGTACTGTCTAAATAGTTTCGTACATAAATTATTGAAAAGCATAAGCATTATACAGTAGTGTCGATATAGGTTTGGTCCAAAATATTATAGATTTGATCATATCTTTGTTTTTAATGTTGTTTTGCATTTATTCCATATCTATTTTTAATATATTTGTATACTAGCGACCCGCCCCGGCTTCGCCCTTTTTAAAGCCTATGTCACACGGGGATAGTGTGGCTTACCGACAGTGAAAGAATTTTTCAAATTAGTTCAGTCGTTTAGGAGCCTATTCAATCCAAACAAACTCTTCCTCTTTATATTATTAGTATAGATTAGTAATAGAAGTATAGAAAATTGAAATTCACACTTACAATTCTTATCACTATAGTTGATGTCCTGATCGCTGTAGCTTTCTGTTGTGACTTCATCGGCCAGCTCAGTGGTTACGGTGGTGGTAGGTGGCGTGGTGGTCACTTTTTTCGTCGGTTTCGCCTTCTTAGTAGTCGTCACCTGAAAAAAGTCACAGCACTTAATTTTAAAACTACATCATTGACTTTCAGCTGTAATAATGATATTTTAAACTGGGGATAAAAACATTTGCATAGAGAGACAAATAACCTAATAACATGAGTCTAGGTTTGCGATGTTATAATTTTCCCATGATTTTAACGATTTTTTAAAATAGGTGTTTTGTTTTTTACTGTTTGAATTGGTTTGCCTAAAAATATTCTATTAATAACTTACTGGTTTCTTTGTAGTGGTAGTGGTAGTAGTGGTGGGCGGTGGCGTAGTCGTAGTCGGTCGTCTGGCTGCTGTAGTCAACTTCACTGGCTTTTTGGTTGTTTTGACTGGCGGCTTCTTTGTCGTAGTCAAACGAACTGGTGGTTTTTTCGTTGTCGTGAGTGGTCTTCTAGTAGGCGCTGGTTTCTTCGTTGGCTTCGCAGTAGTCGTTTTCGTTAATGTCGCGTTCGGCTTCTTATCCAGAATCACAATGTCGTGTAACTCCTGGAATGTACCTTGAAGGCTCCCTACGATTTTACTTACGAATAAATTCATTTTCTCGTTCAATTTTTCATCTTCTTGCCAAGTAGGAGTTGTGAATTCTAAATCATGTAATGCATCTAATTCATTATCAGATAAGGTTATGCTAGTGTTATATAATCCTGGATTAGAACCTGTAGCGTTGAGCATAGGGTTCCTCACTGGTGGGAAGTTAATGAGATCATCTGGTGACGTTTGCATTTCCGGCTTCAAAGTCGTTGCTGAATAGAATTCTGTATATGAATCTAAGCTTGGGCTCGTTGAAATAACTACAGATACTGGTCTTGTTGCGGCCTTGATGGGATAAGGTGTCGTCGGTGACGGTTTTGGAGTAATAATGACTGTAGGCGATGATGGTCTATCATACGACTGTGGTGGTTTACCCATGTAAATATTATTAGTAGATTCAATATGATTATTAACAGTAATCTGGCTGACAGGTTTCTTAAACGGTTCTTGAGATATTTCAACAAACTGTGGCTCTTTGTCTTCTGTTGAAGAGTCTGGTTTTGCTGTTTGGAAACCATTTAGAACTATAACAGTGGGCGTGACGCTGGAGAAAGTGTCTGGTGCCACATCGTAGCTTGAGATTATACTTGAAGGTGACGTCACAGGTCTTCGGGAAGGCTTTGCTCCAGTGACGTAACTAGTCGATGGAGGTCTCCTCGTGGTGCTACTATAGAAGCTGGGTTTGGGAGTGGTTGTAGAACTAACGTAACTGAAAGTGGTTACGGAATCCCCAAACTCACTTGGGTTAGTTGGGTACCGATTAAAAGCATCGATGGCTTGACTAGTAGATGGACTAGGCTTGGGTGACGAGTAATAAGGCTTACTAGATGGTCTGTTTTCATGAGGAATACTGTTTGGAGTAGTATATTTCACTGGTTTTTTAGTAGAAAGTGAAGGTCTGTAACTTGGAGTGGTAGAATGAATAGTGGAGTACGATGATGGCTTCAATGTTACGTAATGGCCTGTTGATAAAACGTAGTTGGGGTAACTACTGCTGTAAGAAACTGGAGCAACAGTTCCAATCGAAGGCGATGGTGATTTATTTTCAGCCAACAAGGTTGACGGTGACGTCACTTCATCCTTCAAACTTGGTGTACTTTCATTTAACATTTGGATAATACTGTTAATTGAAGACAGATCATTGATTTTGTCCTTTGTTACCGTAGACACTATTACATAGTTTTCTGTAGATGGGTTCTTAGTTGTAGTCTTATTTTGAGGTTTTGGTTTGAAGACAGGCTTAGTGTATATTGGTCTGTGAGTCGATACGGTCTTTGGAGTAGAGGTTGATGTAGATAAAGGCGAGGTTGTTGGCTTCGTTTGCATAGATGACACTTGAATATTAAAATCTGACGGCCTCGCTACATTATCTACAGCCGATCCATTCTTATGCATAAGTATAGTATCTACTGAACCATGATCTATAGCACTATGTGAGTATACACCAGGAGGTTTTGCGGGTTTGATATAAACAAAGTTATTATCCTTAGGCGGTGCATGCAATAATGAATCCGTGATTTGACTGAGACCTTCAGAAATTATTTCAGCCTGAACTTTCTCAGTGCTATCGTTTTCAATAGTTTTCACAGTGGATGATGAAACCTTCTCCCCTGGTCTGTATCCAGGAGTGACTATGGGTTTGAAACTATTATGCCATGCATTTAGTTGTTCAGAATCGTAATCATCACTTTCAGTTTCAGCTTCTGGGTAGTCAAGGTAGCTGGTCATGACTACTCCAGGTCCTTTAGGGATATGTGATTGGCTGTCAGATTTAAGTTGACAGCAGGCGCCGAATAGGAATCCATCCATGCAGGCTCCAACTACTTCGCCACCTCTTTGAACGCATTCGTGATTGAACATGCATATTGTGTTGCCTCTATTATATTTTGCTGCTCTTGACGCTTTGCAATAAGCCGGTGTTATTCTGTAACCGCCGAATAGTTTTCTTGAATCTGAAAAGGAGAAATTTAATATTTAATGCTACATCGTAAAAATGTTGAATTTTGAATCCTATTTAAGCTTGGAGTCATTAAAAAAATTAACAACAGAATGACAGATGGGTGGAGAGAGGAGTGATTTTGGTTAAGGAACCCAAAAAAGTGAGATCTAGTGCAAATATCAGACAGCACATTTAAGCAATTGCGAAAGAGCTATCAACAAAAACAAAAGCTCAGAATTTAAGACAAGATAAAAAACTGCAAGTAATCCGTACTTTATTAGATTGGCTTTTAAAAACCGATTAGCGCCATTAACGGTTGCGCAACGAAGAAAGTTAGAAAATCGAAATACGATACGAATTATCGTATAATACCTGTCAATTGATGCCGATAGTAAACGAATCTAATACTTTGAGATTGCTTCTAATTTGATATGGGGAAAGTTAATAGTATTGGCTTTGGAAATGTAGACGTGAGTGAAAATCGGAGAAATGAACTTAGGTTTATTTACCCTATATCTAGATGAGATTTGAGGGCCAAAAGGTCTAATGGTCAGAGACCCTGAATACGAAACCGGAGGTTACGCGCTTGAATTTTCCTAGGGTCAGATGTTTGTGTTGTCTTATATGTTATTATATATTTTTATCCGTCGTCTAGTCTAATTTTGGGACTAGATCAAGTGTTGTAAATTGTCTAAAGATATATTTAATTTCTATACTTATTATAGAAAATGTATGAAACGGTGAAGGCCACTGGAGTTTGTTGGATGTGGACGACGCGAGTTAACTCCGTTATAGTTGTTTCATTCTATTGCAATGTACTAAAGTCTTTTTTAAAAGAATAGGACTATAACTACCTTCGAAAAATGTAACGTACAAATGGCAAAGTAGTCACGCTAAGAAGAGTATGTACCCAAATACATCCTTAGTAAAGTTATACATTTATTTCCAACTAGCTGTGCCCGCGACTTCGTCCCCATGGAATAGTAACTCTTCATAATCATAAGGCTTCATATTTTCCCCGTTTTATACACATTTTCTACTGTTTCTTCGCTCCTATTGGTCGCAGCGTGATGTTATATAGCCTAAAGCCTTCCTCGATAAATGGTCTATCCAACAAAAAAAGAATTTTTGAATTCGAACCAGTAGTTCCTGAGATTAGCGCGTTCAAACAAACAAACAAACAAACTCTTCAGCTTTATAATATTAGTATAGAGATTGCCAAGACGATTGATATCATCAATATCTCGTGTGCCGTAAATTCAATTACCGAGTGAAACAATCATGACTAGAAACCAGGATTTCTACCATCATTCTGAATTGCTACTTTCCAAACGGTACGAATTTCTCTCAAAGTCACGTCGTCCATATGTAAGGAGTTTCTTATTTACGAAACTGGTACGAAAGCTTACGGACTTACAATATTGTCCAATAGAAGTTTATTTCAAGCTATTTTCGCCACTTCTTGGTTGTAATATATTTTTCATATTTGTACGACTGAGCGGTCAGCCTGTAATGCTACGAATATGGGAACTGAACTGTCAGCAAATAAAATAAAATACGCGAATTGCATCTGTTATTTTCTTCCAATAACCGCTAAGGCTTCAGAAATTATTAAGAGTTACATTTTATCTAATAATACTCGAATAAAACTTAGATTTTTCATAAACCGTACATAATTTTACACTTCCTATTCGTAACAGGCCGACCTGACAGTAATTTAACATTGAAAAAAATATATTAAAGCGAATTAATCCATTATTATATATAATAATAGCGAAATGATCAGAAATGATTAGGTATTAAAAGTATATTATAATTAAGTAAAATTACCTTTTACTTTGATCCGTACCGTTTACGTATTTCGTCCTGTGATGCGGTAGAGGGAAATAATATCTCTTTTTTATGAATATGTAAAACAATTTTTATAATTCTCTTTGATTATTAGTCTGCATAGTAAAAAGAACCTTGATTACAATGTTTACTATAATGTATCGATCAAAATTCGATCGATATCTATATTTTAATACCATAATTTAAGTCCCACTGGTGTCTCGCTTTATCTACTCTTATAAATATCACTCTTACAATTGTATTGGCTATAAAAAACACCTCATTCGTTGAATATCCTTACGGCACCAGTGCCGAATTGAAATGAAAGTACACTCTCACTGAGTATGATTACAATGCAGGCTGCGTTTCGACCGCATTACGACTGATGTGATCAGTTTAAGGACTTCCGATGAACTTTGAGGCCTACTTTTTATGTAACCTAGATTTTTTCAACGTAGCCTACCTGTTAGCCTAACTGGACTAAGACAGGGCCATCTACACTACTATTTTAAAGAGGAAAGTTTTGTATTTTTGTGTGTATGTAGCTATATTTATCCTGAGTAACATAGGTTATAAAATGTTTTGCAAAAAAATGGGCATACATGCGAAGTCGGTAGTGTTTTGATTGTCTGAAAGTCTTGTGGTCAGAGCCCCTGACTACGAAGCCGGAGGTTGCTAGTTCGAATACTGTTCGAGGCAGATCCAAACGTATTAATTTACTTATTGATGAGGGACCAAGTTTTCCCACTTATATATATACTAGCTTCCGCCCGCGACTTCGTCCGCGTAGAACTCCTCCTTTTTTGCAGTCGGTTAAAAAGTAGCCTATGTCCTTTCTCAGGTTCCAGACTTTCTTTGTACCAAATTTCATTTAAATCGGTCCAGTAGTTTTAGCGTGAAAGCGTAACAGACAGACAGACAGACAGACAGAGTTACTTTCGCATTTATAATATTAGTAGGGATATATGAGACGGTTGACTATTAAATAACATATGAGCGTTATAAGACGTAGCTACACTGGTTGCAGAAAACCTCTATACCTATTACCTATTTACGACAGAGAAGTAATGTAGTAACTCCATTGCCGCTTTCTAGACAAAAGGATGAGAGCTGAATGACGCATGTGTCATAATCGGTTCGCTAAACGGTGATGTCACTTCTCGAGAGAAAGTTAACTCTTAGTTTCTGACTCAGTGTTTGTCTTAATTTGTTATGACTGTTCTTTCCTTAAGTTTGTATGCTCTTAAGATTCTTTAACTCTGACTAGTTGGAGTGTTATTTTTTCGTACCTGGTGCCGATGTAGAATTTGTTATAGTTATTCAAAAAAGTACTTATGATTTAGACTAAAACATATTTATATTTAATTGGATAAACATAGACTACTAGGGAGGTACCTAATATACATTCTGTATTAATTCTTAAAAATATAATTATCATATAAAAAAATTGCTAGCACTTCGCTTTATAATACCGCTTTACTACAACTCTTATTAATTTTCTTTCTCGCGGAGTAGAAATAACAATTTATTAACTTAGTTTTAACCTCCATATAGGTACCTTAGGTAGGTTTTGTTGACAAATCTATTTAACAAAATAAACAAAAACAAAATAGTGTATCACGTTAATATAGATACACATCTTGATCAGCAATTAGGATTGCTGCATTGTGAAACAACGTTAACGTTTAAATAGTCAATGTACAAGTTCATAAATCACTAATTCAGCTACAAACGTTTTAGCATATTAGTTGATAAATGCAATAAAATCAATATAAATATTATAGAAATCAATGGCTCGGGGCATACGAGCCGGAAGACCCACATGGCAACCAGAGCGTGGAAGAAACGCATACCGAGCGGCGGTGTGGGACCGAAATTGCACATCGAATATCGATCGTGGATCTTTTCATAATTGCAAACACGCATTCTGTAAGGGTTATAATTAGCAGGCGCGTGCAGTGTTAGCGTCAATATGGCGTCAGGGTAGGCACTTCATACATTAATGACAGTGCCTGTAAGGAATGCATGCCATTGCTAATTAAGAGGTACGATACCTTAAAAATAGGAGTTTCTTAGACTTGTATATCTCTGAGTGAAAGTGAAAACCTTGGAGAAGTGACATTTGCTAACGCTATGGGATCGAAAAAGATATGTATGCAATTCACAGAAGTGGGCAAAGTCACGTGATCAGTTTTCGTTAAAATGTTATGTCTAAAGATGACTATTACTCTGGTGAAGCAAAACGTAGCATATCAGAAAAATCTGCGTAATGCTATTTTCATAATCAAACATGGGATTTAAACCCGCGACCTATGCATGGCTAGGCCGCGACACTTCGTCAATAATTATAAGATCCTCAAATTCAAAGAAGAAGAACAACTAATATTTAAGAAATAAGAGGCCCCAAAGTTACTTGAAATATTCAATCCTCTTGGGTAGACAGAATTATGCATAAGTTTTGAACCATATATCATCGCGAATATATCGAAAATTTCACACTACACATATCAAGGACTGAATGCAGTTTTTACAATTAAAAAAGAAAGCAGGAAATGAAATCTTAATAAAATTTACCGGAAAGGGCCCAAGTTTACTTTACTTTTTACAGAAGATATAAAACAAAGATAAACATTTTTAATCTGAAAGTGGAACAAATCTCTAAAACAATCAACTTGTATTAAATCGTGCAATAAAAATTAAAACGAAATGTTTTTTAGAGTAGTCGTTAATTTATCTTTTTAGGTATCTTTGACGGCTACTTTGTTATTTGGAGTCACTCTTACAAAACTGGAAAGGTAATTTGTAAAAACCTAAAGAGGGAATAAAACATTGATACAGAAAATGACGTACAGAATGTTGCCAGGTGTCAGATCATGGTGAGAAATAGATGTGGTCTTTGCAAATATCTGTTTACTATTATCATCATCATTACCACCACCATCATCGTCATCACTACCACCCTCATCGTAATCATTAGCATCGTCATCACCACCACCAGTATCATCAAAAACATCATCATCATCAAGTTATACAGAATAACCTACAGAAAACTGTTGGTCATCAGTTCCTTTAAGGAAAGCCATAACGTGCTAACTTTCGTCGGACCACCTTAGAGGTCAACGTACGTGATCGCCAAAAAAGAGGTGTGATTTTGGCAAGTATGCTGCCTTACTACCTATATATGTAGGTATAGTAGTGACTATAGCCTTTACTAGAAAAAATATACGCGTCGACTTGAGAACTTCCTCCGTTTTTTTCGTCGGTTGAAAAGTGTAACAACTCGCAATGTGTCACCACATGAATTCAAATTTAGATGTGCAGACTCAGAGTCTTAAATGGAGTAACAAAATATTTCGACATGTCATAGTTTTCTAGTGAAGGTGCGAAATAATCGAGACTCCAGCGGGACTTAAACCCACAAGTCACTTGCTCATTAAAGCCTAGTCGGTGCATAATTTCGCGATAGGATACAAATGTGGGTTTAAGTCCCACTGAGGTCCCGATTTTACCAAAACACGTCTTGATACAAAAATAATTTTATCATAAACAACGAACGAATTCCGGTGATAAAGTAATAAAATTTTATAGCCTCATTGTACAATTTACTTGAAAACGACCTACATTTCAGATCTCTACCATATCATTACATCTTTTTACTTTTTTTCTGCTGCAACAATGATCATTGTCTATAAACTTCACATTGTCTCACTGGCATACTAACCTTTATTGATTGCATTTTTACTATGAAAAAGTTGTGATAATAGTTTACCATACAATTCGCGCAGAAAAAGGCGTCAGGTGTAATTATAATGAACTTCTAATGAATAAATTGAACTTTTTTATGCTTTATAATAACTAGTAGGTTTCGAACATCACCCTATATGCACTCGAAAGCGTTTTCTTTACAACATTTATCTTCGTAACCCCTTAACCGATTAAATATACTCGTATGTTCGAAATTTAAAAAAATCATATAGATCGGATAAACGATACCTAAGTTTTCGTCAACAACAAAAAAACATTTATTATAACCTCGCCTATTAATTCGAATCATGATTTAGAAAAACAGTTTCTAAATAGTATTAGTTAATACGAAATACAATAAAAATAATACCTATAGCTTCTGAACCCTAAAAGAGAACGTAAATAATGTACAATAAATAAGTCATAACGACATATATATTAAAAGTCCTGTAACAGGGAAATGAGGCTCAGAAGCGAGCTTAAATTCCTAATAACATATATGTTTAGGATAAATATAACTATATCAAGCCTTCAACCGCCTTACTGCCACAAAGATATGTAAAGCAACGTACATATATCCAATAATAAACCGATCGACAATAATACTTTAAACATTGAATTAATTGTAGACACGCGCTGGAGCAAATTGCGGTATTTTATGTAATAATCTAGAGATACGTAACTGCATAACGGGGTTCATGCAAATCAGTGCAGCCGTAAGCTTTAAGTTATAGAGCAGAGTCACGCGCGATCTACTCTTATACAGCTTAGAGTGTTATAAACTGCTTGGTATTAGATTAACGGCTTACTTCACAATTCTACTCGGGAACGGAATTAAAAATAGTATTTTCCTTTAACTGTTTTCGTATTTTTTTTTTATAAAAAAGTAGACAATAGACTATTAAACAGTCTTAAATATACATATAACAATACGTAGCAATTCTATCTAATGTTTTTTGTATTGAAACCTTGAACTTGAGGCAGTTCTTGATGCTTATTATATTGAAACTATCCGATTAAAAAAAGATGAGTTATTTTGACTACCATAGTAAATCAATATTTTTATTTATTGGCATTGCGTATAAAGTTTAATTACGTACAGACCTACCACAACCCCATTTTTAATAAAAATACCTTGCAGGTGTAATACAAATTAACTGCAGAAGTCGTGTACGGATAATAACTTTGTATCCAATTAATGGCAAAAAGAACAATAACCAGCCATTTCTATGGACATTGTTCAGTCAGAAATTACACTTGTAACCGGCTTTTCTAATTTAACACAATTTTCACTTTCGTTGACCCGCCGTCTTACTTTCTACCTAGTTATGTCTTGTGACGATTCCAAAACAATCCTGCAGAGTAACATACAATACATCGCTGTTTGACTACGAAGTTACGTTCCAGTCACCGCGTTGAGACAGCAATGGATGACGAAGTTTATTTCTACTCGTGCCTAATATTCATTGGACATATAATATATCTTTGTAAACTATTGGTCGAAAAGTTTTGGTCTGCGACCGCGTTTTTGCTGATTCGATTTTGTCGAGACGACCGTTATGTTTGTCGTAATAGTTTGCGATTACAGTACAATATACGTATCATGGTCAAAGGAATCGTTTAGCGAGGTCTGCGTAATGACTATTTTTTTATAAAACGGTATGTCTGACACATACGGTTAGTAGGTCAGAGCGGAAACAGGTGTTAAGTTGTATCTGGATTGGGTTTTTAAATATTCTAGACTAGGTACCTTATATTTAATTTTCTAGTGGGAATAAAAAGTAGATCATATCCTACATGTAAGTACTTAAGTATAATTTTATTCCGAAATTCATCAAAACATGTTCATCGGTTTCGATAGATAATCGCTGTAATAAATTTACTTTAAGCAACATTACTGTGGAATATTTGATATTATCTCAATTATTTTGTATTTAATCTGACAAAAAAGTCAAGCCTATTAAAGTTACATGCAAATCTTTGCTTACGACAAACCCAACTTCCAACATCCACAACAAAAAAATGCAAAATTATTCATCCCTACTAATATTATAAATGCGTTAGTAACTCTGTCTGTCTGTCTGTCTGTCTGTCTGTCTGTCTGTTGCTCTTTCACGCCTAAACGGCTGAACGGATTTTGATGAAATTTGGTACAAAGAAAGTCTGGAGCCTGGGAAAGGACATAGGCTATATTATATTCCGAAATTCTATCCCTAAGGGGTTAAAAATGGGGTGCAAAGTTTGTATGCAACAACGTGATTCCTTGGTCCGATCTATTTCAAATTTTACATAAACATTCTTTAACAGAATTGTTGGAGTACGTGTTTCGTATTTTATTGAAATTCACCCCCTAATGGGGTTAAAAGGGAGATTTTCTTCCAAATTGATATGAATACTACTTAGTGCTTTTGATTTTGACACATATTTAAAAAGTATAATGTAGGTATGCATAGCAACGGTTGCTAATGTCATTCCTGACATTAAATAAATACCCAAACTGTTACGTGTATGATTTCTTCAGTGGTAACGAAAATGGCATTATATGTAATATCCCGTGGATCGTGTAATGAGGACTATTTAATAATATTCCTGAGTAAGCAGACCCCGTTTAACTTGCGAGGGGAAACTGGTGTCATTACGCAGAGAAATAGAAGTGTTCTTCGCGACCAAAGCTGACATATAAAAAAGCCGTGATAACAGAGGTGACGGAATGGGACGAGACGGAGGTAAAGCAAGCTCGCGCGAGCTCCTGACTGAGAAAATGACCCTGAACATATCCTCAAGACCGAGTGAGCTTACAAGGAGTATGCTTTGCGAGAGTATCTCATTACAGGCAATGAGGCAAACTGGGAAATGTTTTATTTCGTAACACCACTTATATTGTATGTAATCGGTATAAGGTTTTATTTTGTAGGATTGAATTGAATTGTAAAATTGTTTTGTTGTTTTGTTAGATCTTTGTAATAAGTGTGGTAATCAATCCTTAAATAAATAGCCGGCTAAACCTCACGTGTATGATTTCTTTAAAAACTTTGTCCGATTAAAAAAAAATGTTGAACTCAGTGGTAGCTGTATAAATTATGCAATTTCGAAAGTAAGATAGGTAAGTACTTATGTACTTAGTTTGCATATTGTACAATATTGTACATGTTTAACTATTGTTAACTCCATTTATTACGAATATAAGGGAAGTGTTAGGCAGCGACCGGCGAAGCGTCAGATCCGGTACTTTTAATAAAAGTATATTTACGACATAACATTAACAAACCAGGTTTTGTCAGTATACTAATAATATACTAATTAATTGAACTGCGACCCAACAATGCACAAGCCGAGCGAGCGAAGCGAGCGTGCCGCGGCAGCGGCAAATGAAGGTCTCCTTTAGGTACGACGACGAGCGAAGCGAGGAGGAGTGTTAGGTAGAATCCTGATCGTCCAGCACGCGATGCAAGCGACCGAAGCGAGCATGCCGCGGCAGCGGCCGGCGAAGCGTCAGAATCGGTACTTTTAATGAAAGTATATTTACGACATAACGTTAACAAGCCAGGTTTTGTCAGTATACTTATTAATTCAACTGCGACCCTACAGTGTGAAAGCCGAGCGAGCGAAGCGAGCTTGCCGTGGCAGCGGCAAATGAAAGACTCCTTTAGGAACGACGACGAGCGAAGCGAGGAGTGTTAGGTAGAACTGAGACCGTCCAGCTTGCTATCCAAGCGAGCGAAGCGAGCATGCCGCGACAGCGGCCGGCGAAGCGTCAGAATCAGTACTTTTAATGAAAGTATATTTACGACATAACGTTAACAAACCAGGTTTTGTTAGTATACTAATTAATTGAACTGCGACCGTACAGCGCGAAAGCCGAGCGAGCGAAGCGAGCTTGCCGTGGCAGCGGCCGGCGAGGCGCCAAAACCGAATAGAATTAGGATGAATAATTAATATGGTAAGTGGGAAATACGTTAAGGAAATAAAACATTATGTGGAAAAATAAACATCCATATGATGTTAGGAAAACAAAAGATAGGTCATAAGAGTGTTAGTTAATAATCATTATGACATAAAACGTTAGGGAAATCAATAATAGGTTAAAAAACGTTAGAGATTCAGATATAGATCCGTATTCTAATGAAGTTCACCCCATAACGGGGTTAAAAATTACGCGGACGAAGTCGCGGGCAAAAGCTAGTATAAATAATAATTTCTGATGCCTTCGCGGTTATTACACATTGGAATGAAACAACTATTACCGGATTTAACTAGCGTATTTTTATTTTATTTTATTTGCTGACGTTTCGGATTCTTTACAGTTTCCATAATCGTAGCACGACTGGGCTCACAATAGTCTAACACTAAAGTATTCATATAAATTTCAAGTAAAAACTGCGTTTAGAATCCATGAAATTGTGATGATTGACATAATTTCTTATGTCTGATGCCTACCGAACCGTTTTGAGTCCACACTACTTAAGGTTGTTTACATTTCGTAAAAACAGCGAAAGTAGAGTCGAAAGAGAAATTTTGTATATTTCACGGACAAATTAAATAACGATAGTGACATGTGAGTGAGTTTTTAATATTTACGTGACTTCGTATTTCTGGTAACTAGCGATTGTTTTAAAGTATTTTTAAGTTACCGTCATTGAATAGTTGAAGCTGGCGTTTAAATTAATAATTATTGTAAAGTAAAAATAAATATTTGACATTCTATACATCGTAACCTAAATCATCAAAATTATTCAAAATAATTTTGACATAAAATCTCTACGTGACTATAATAACCTCTATGTAATCAATACATAGTATAAAACAAAGTCGCTTTCGCTGTATGTCCGTATGTATGCTTAGATCTTTAAAACTACGCAACGGATTTTGATGCGGTTTTTTTTAATAGATAGAGTGATTCTTAAGGAAGGTTTATACCCGTGTGAAGCCGGGGCGGGTCGCTAGTTTAATATAATAAATAACGTTATTATATTGTATGACTTTAAGAATTAAATTAATCTAATCTAATCTATAAAATAGTAATGTTTTAGATAGCAGTAAGAGTAGAAAATATCGAGACCTACTAAGGTCTCGACTTTTTCCAGTCTGGTCTTAATATAAATATTATTAATTTCCTAACTAAATATATGTATTTTGGTACAACTCAGCAACCTCTTAAAATAGTAAGAAGCGTCGAATTTCATGGGCAATGCAGAATGTAGAAAAAACTAAATATCTTCGAGTAGCAAAGAACCTAATTACAACACACGGGTGTTTCACAGCACGTTTAGTGAGATAAACACTGTTCCTGGAATGTTGAATATTTTTATGTTTCCTTTATGATGAAGAAAACAATTTGAAGCGTAATTATATAATTACTAGCGGTTCGCCCCGGCTTCGCACGGATCCCTATTTTTTTTCAAAATATTCTATAGCCTATGTTAGTCAGGGTGAACGTAGCTTCCCAACAGTGAAAGAATTATTCAAATCGGTCCAGTAGTTTTTGAGCCTATTCATTACAAACATACAAACATACAACAATAGGTACAAATCTTTCCTCTTTATAATATTAGCATAGATATTTTATACTAAAAAGAAACACTTCAAAGTATGCTACATGCTACTAAACTTCCGTCACCATATGTGAAAATATGAACTAATTCGATTTTGTTGATTTCTCGTGAACTTTTATAAACCTTAGACATTCATAACGGATTTAACTCGCGTATTTTAATTTATTTGCTGACGTTTCGAAAACTTTACAGTTCCCGTCGTAGCACGACTGAGCTGACGATAGTGTAACGCTATAGCACAAGTAGGTAATTTTTTTCGTTGCGACTAAAGAATCGTCCAATTTAAACTTAAAACGATTATACCTAGTGAAAGTAAGAATTGCTATAATTATACAAATCATACAAATGTATGGTAAACCGCAGAATTAAGTTAATGTGTTTATCTTGAGGTAAGGGTCATATTGTGAATGTAATGAAATGTCATTAAGCATAATTGGGCCCTTGAGGTTTTTATTAAAAAAACTAAAATTACCACAAATTGATGTAAACATGAGATAATTATAATCAAAGCTTTCATGCAATTTGTGCCATTTTATAAAAGCGAAAGTGTTGTTTATACTATTACTTTGGCGTTTTTTTGTTTTCATGGAAGGACAGATTGACGTGAATTTTATAATTAGGGTTAATGTGATCATATTTATAAATGACTAGCTTCTGCCCGCGACTTCGTCCGCGTGGAACTCCTCCTTTTTTGCAGTCGGTTAAAAAGTAGCCTATGTCCTTTCTCAGGCTCCAGACTTTCTTTGTATCAAATTTCATTTAAATCGGTCCAGTAGTTTTAGCGTGAAAGCGTAACAGACAGACAGACAGACAGACAGACAGAGTTACTTTCGCATTTATAATATTAGTAAGGATATAATGATTTATTAGGCTTTAAAGTCTTCCGCGACTTAAAGTTTTAAATAGGTACTTAAAGGTTACACATATCACGCGACTTTTGTTTAATTTCTTAATTTATTATTGTTATTATTGTTCGATTTTTCTTTTACATTTAATTTTAACTATTCGCCAATTTGTATTTTAAAAAAAATTCAACGTAACGTTATCAAAACGCCAGGATCTACAGTAATATAATAAAGAGGTAAGTTTTGTTTCTTTGTTTGGATTGAATAAGCTCCAAAACGACTGGACCAATTTGAAAAATTCTTTCTCTGTTAATAAGCTACGTTCACCCTGAGCAATATAGGCTTTATAATATTTTAAAAAAAAATTAGGGATCCGTGCGAAGCCGAACTGCTAGTATTCATGTTTCCTGTCTGTGTTAGTTATAGCCAAATAAAACAAACCTTTCCTCTTTATAATATAGTAGGTATTTATATATTAGTCGATATTGCAACTCTATCACACAGGTCTCCCGAATGCCCGCTTAAGATTTCCAAGAAATAAGAAACAGGTAAGAAGCGGATGTCGCAATCCAATTGGATGCGTTTAAAAAGTGTTCAGTTTAATTCAATTGCGTTTTGTTGCAACTGGGAGGTCAGTGAACCCGCGCGTGTGGTCGCCAATCCGCAATGTTTACATTGTTTTAAAAGGACAATGACCTTTGTGATGAAGTTTAAAAAAAAACGGGCTCATCTCAAGAAAGGGTAATTTTAGCGTATAAGATGAGAGCTCAGTCGTGCTACGATTATGGAAACTGTAAAGTTTCCGAAACGTCAGCCAATTAAATATAATAAAATACGCGAGTTATACCTATATATTTATAGTTGTCGAATTCTAATACTAATAATATAATTACCAGATGCGATCTCGGATAATGTTCATTAACTATTTTGAGTTTATAAATGTATTTTTACCTGCTAGAAATAAAGTAACATACATATATATAGCACACCTAGATCTAAAGGGAGCTAACTCAAAAATCTGAAGATTTAAATTAAACACACGCTAAAAAAAAGCATCCGATTCCTTACAACAATTTCGCCTCTCCCGAAAAAGTTAGTTTTTTGAGTTAGCTCCCTTTAGATCTAGGGGTGCGATATATCTAGTGATAGTAAATTGAAACTTTTCAAGACTCTGAGTTAAAACTCCTACATATATCGCACCCCTAGATCTAAAGGGAGCTAACTCAAAAAAAGTAACTTTTTCGGGAGAGGCGAAATTGTTGTAAGGAATCGGATCCTTTTTTTAGAGTGTGTTTAATTTAAATCGTCAGATTTTTGAGTTAGCTCCCTTTAGATCTAGGTATGCGATATGTGATTTAACTTATCCGAATTCTTTAATATAATACCTATGCCTTAATATTTTACAGATACCAGATATATAACACAGAGAGGGTGAAATTTTTACCTAACCGTGAAGAAACTAATTCTATCATGTATATAAATTAATAATTAAATGGGTAGTTAGGGGCCCAGTAAGACAATTTATTATTTTTTAAAGGGTAACTTTTAATTATTAGTTTTATTTCTCCGCTTTATGCCTGCCTTGTGTATGTGAATCAAGTTTCTGTCTAATCGAAACTCGTTGATGTCTTTTGTATGAAACCTCTGATAGGTCATATTTATAAAGGACAAATACAAAAACACAAATAACTTATTTAACACATGTTTGCTTTAAATTCTAATAAACAGAAACAACTTACAAAACCTATTCCTTAAAAAGATTTAGATTTAATATGCAATAAAAAAAAGTTCATCTTAAATAACTACTACCAGTTTTTTTTATACAAAATCCTCCCCAAAGTAAACCACAAGGCACAGCTAGTCCCGAATACCAAGTATTCGATTATTTATGGGTCCACATTAGTACGGTGCCAAAATACCTGTTCCGCAGGACCGGTGACCCGGTTCCGGCGAGAAAGTTACCTCGCCCGACCATCGAATCCTTAAGCCTGACGAGTTGAACACATTGTTTAGATTTATAACCGACAGTGCAAGAAAGAGGGTTCGAATTTAATCAATACTAATATTATAAAGCTGGGGAGTTTATTTGTTTGTTTGAGGAAGGCTTTAGGCTATATAATAATATGCTGCGACCAATAGGAGCGAAGCAACAGTGGAAAATTGTTATAAAAACTATTTCACGCGGACGAAGTCGCGGGCACAACTAGTAGCTTTATAAATTCCGTCCGAGTGAAATTAGTAACTAAAAGTAGCCTATGTCCTTTCTCAGACTCTAGACTATCTGTGTATCAAATCTACACTAATATTATAAAGAGGAAAGATTTGTACCTATTTTTGTATGTTTGTAATGAATAGGCTCAAAAACTACTTGACCGATTTTAATATTTTTTTCACTGTTGGGAAGCTACGTTCACCCTGACTAACATAGGCTATAGAATATTTTGAAAAAAATAGGGATCCGTGCGAAGCCGGGGCGAACCGCTAGTCATTTATATAAGTTCAATAGTTTTTGATGCCTCCGCGTTTATACATTGGAATGAAACAACTTTAACGGATTTAACTCGCGTATTTTATTTTGTTGAAAAAAGGTACCGTGCGACGCCGGGGCGGAAAGCCAGTTAACTATATGACGTTAACAAATTTTCTAATGGAAAATTCGATCCTAGGCGCCATCTTTTGTTTTCATACTCTATACTAATATTATAAAGAGGAAAAGTTTGTTTGTTTGTTTGTTTGTTTGGATTTAATAGGCACCGATTTCAAAAATTCTTTAACGGAGGGAAGTTACACTAATCCCGAGTGACATAGGCTATAAAAAAAGATGATCCTTGCGAAGCCGGGGCGGAAAGCTAGTTAACTATATGATGTTAACAAAATAACATATTATATACATGTGTTTGTGCGTGTATTTATGTATATATATATACACACACACTACAATTACCTCTTAGACCAGAGTCTCCGGTCCTACGTTTTGACCTCACTTCCTCTAATTAGATAGTAATTAGCTTATTAAAATAACTAACTATTAAGTTAAGTAGGAAAATTGACGGCATGTTGGTATAGTGGTGCCTTTGACTGCATAACCAGAGGTTACGGATTCAAATCCTGCTAGGGTCTGGACGTTTAGGACTTTGATGACAAACACATGTTCATAAGATTTAGATATATTATATAACTAGTTGTCCGCCCCGGCTTCGCACGGATCATCTTTTTTTTATAGCCTATGTCACTCGGGAATAGTGTAGCTTTCCAACAGTGAAAGAATTTTTGTAATTGGTCCAGCCGTTCTGGAGCCTATTCAATCCAAACAAACAAACTTTTCCTCTTTATAATATTTGTAACTACAAGGTTGGTAAAATTACTTTCACGGTAATTTCCGACTTTTATTTAGCAAAAAAAAATCCAAAACGTTACATTTGAAAATTAGAAAAAATCAAATCCTTGATAAAGATTCTTCAGTGACATATTATTATATAAATATTATAGTTTATTTAAGAGAATAACTTTGGAATTAAACTGACGTTTCGGATTCTTTACAGTTTCCATAATCGTAGCACGACGGAGCTGACAATAGTCTGACTATAAAGATATAATATGTATGTACCTATATGGAACTTTAACAAATAAAACTACGCGAGTTAAATCCGTTAATAGTTGTTTCATTCCAATGTGTAATAACCGCGGAGGCATCAGAAATTATTGAGATTAACTTTATTCTTACATCGGTAGTATTACAAGCAAGTATGAGACTAATGAGGTGCGCTGTATCGAATATCGAGACAGTTATTTTATCGATAGAAATCGGCTATGCAAATAATTATAACAGTTATTTTAAAAAGGAAAAAGTGTTATGAGCAAAACTTAAATATTTGGAATGTGAAAACATGTGCATTTAAGACTTAATGCCTTTTGGCATTATATTTCAGTCAAAAAGAGGAATACTAAGAACCTACGTGTTTTTTTTTATAAAATATTTTGTTTGGACATATTATTATTTTGAATCGAGAAAAAATGTAAGCTGGTTAGTATTGGTAGTAAACTGTTTGTATTTTTTTATTTTTGTTTAATGAAAAGCAAAATTGAATGTATCGATTTTAATAGATATATGATATGAATAAAAACATTTGTAATAAGGTAAAAGTAAAAAAAAGTTCAAAAGAAGAAACCTCGCGACAACCATCGTTTTATAATTTTCATGAAATTTTTGACATCAGAACAAGTTGGGAAGTAGGTATATATGTTATGGAACAAATTTTCTTAATCACAGATTTCCAGAAGATAGGATAATGTAATAAAACTTATATTTTGTAAGAAAAGCTCTCTTTTCGTTACCTGCATATCTTTTTTAACCCTTTGACAGACGACCTATTTTGATTTTTTTAATTAACCCTTAATAAAATACTCGAGTTACTCACCTCTACCATAATCTTCGGCCTTACACCTAAAGGCCAAATTGTCCAAAAACAACACAACAACCACCAACAACAACTGTGTCACATCACTATTGTACCTCCGAACTGTCATCGTGACGTTTAAACGCGCGCGAAAAATGAGCCCGTACAAAGACAATTATGACATTTTTTTTTTAATTTTCACGACACCTGTACGGCCTCCTTGGCATTTTATTTATACTTTTTTTTCATACGTCCGTGCGGTGTCGAGTCTATGAGCCTACTAGCCGAGTGACCAACTTTATACTGTAAAATAAGAAACATACATATTACAAGTCTACTTTTACTTTGACACAGTCTTACACCTTCACCCCTCAATCGATTATGGACCTTATCGTATAGAAATAGGATACGTTTTAAGAGCGTGGTTAGTGTAGATAGAACTCTGTCGCTTTAAGTGGTAACTCGCTAAACGAGTGAACGGTGAAATGAGAAATTGTGAGAGACAGATGTACGTCAGAAGGGGATGGGTAGACATTTCTTTTTCAATACGGCTGCGATGAGTGTGGACTTGGGAATATATTTACATAAAACTCTTTAACCTATGAGTTTTGGATGCCTTATTATTATTATATATTTGTGAAGAGCGAAATATCACCTTTATAATTAACAAAGTTTTTCAGTAGGATTAGTAGGTACAAACCTATTGAATATATTATGTTAAAAATAAGTAAGTATAAGTTTATCTTAAGACATACATAGTGATTACCTTAATTTTTATTTTCATAGATTACTTTATAATGATTTCATTCCAAAAATAGTTACATGACTATTCAGCACAATTTAATCAGTAGATAAATACATAATTTTAATAATTAATTAATATATTTTTTCAGTCGTTTCTCAAGAACAATATTTTTATCGCTAGGCTATCTACGTTTATAACATTTTATAAAATCATTACAAATTATCTAAGAAAAGCAAAATTTATAAGAAAATCTTGCTTAATGATACAAAATTTAAAAAATATTTATATACTTATTATAAAATGACTTAAATACTAAAACATTATAAGTTAGCTTAAGTCCACACTTTCAACAGCCACATATAATATATTGTGCATAGTAACGGAAGAATCTCACTTTTTTTAATCAACCTGAATGACATAATTTGATAAAAATTCAAATTTCATCAATGAACATCGTCTCTCTCTTACCGGCCAATCCTAATAAGAAAGAAAGAGACGGGCATATTTTCGTGAGTCCACCTTCATATCGACTCCTGCGCAAGTGTTGTACTTGTTCGCTAATTTGAGTCAATATATGGGAACGGTAGTTTTAATCACGTGGCTCGGTGAATTTATTTACGATGCTGGAATGCTTTGTGATTATAATTGGCCCTAAATTATTACTAAGGGTTTAAGGTTATTGAACCTTTATGAGGAAGAAATTTCACGTGGATACCTTTATTGGTCAATTCTGGTCAATATAATGTGGCGGTCATTCGGGAAGATACGGCCATAGTTAACGATATACCTGTTGTATCTGAATAGGTAGGTACCTAATAATAATATTACTTTTTTATTAGGTATATCGCTGTCGACAACATTACCGATTTTTGCCAGATCAACGCGAGAATAGACATCGACATGACACGGGGGCGTAGACAAAGTGCCAACGTTCAACGTTAACGTTAAACGAAACGACCAAAATGTTTGTGACGTACGTGATAGTCGTTCACGGATGGTCAATCCCATACGTTTTGGTCGTTTCGTTTATCGTTAACGTTGAACGATGGCACCTTGTCTACGCCCCACGATGTCAACGCGACTATTCATCATAGGCTTAATGGATACACCTATAGTACCAGCTCTGCTTAGTTTGGGACTAGATCAATTATGGTGGAATGAAACAACTATTAACGGATTTAACTCGCGTATTTTTATTTTATTTTATTAGCTGACGTTTCGGATTCTTTACAGTTTCCATAATCGTAGCACGACTGAGCTGACAATAGTCTAACGCTAAAGTGAATTATACAGTTATGCAAACTACCTTATATTTAAATTACAAATTTTGAAAAACTACCCTTTTCTAAATTATGAAATATTAATGTTACATTTTACGCAAAATATTTTACTATTATACATTACAATTAAAACCTAATAGGCGGCGTTACTAGCGCTTCGGAAAGACCATCAACTGAGAAGAAACGCCGCAAGAAACTCAGTCGGAAGTGCTACGATTATGGAAACTGTAAAGAATCCGAAACGTCAGGTAATAAAATAAAATAAAAATACACGAGTTAAATCCGTTAATAGTTGTTTCATTCCAATGTGTAATAACCGCGAAGGCATCAGAAATTATTCAATTATGGTGGTTCAAAGACATAATTATTAGCTATATATTTACATTCTGTATTTCCTGGAGATAGCTAACAGGATAATAAGCAGGGAAACCTGATCAAGCGCATTAAGCTCTTAAAAGCACAAAACACGTTATAAATCTACCGTTACTTTCATATAATTAACCTTTGCGTCCATACTCAGGTACTAGCTGGAAAACCGAGACATGAAAACAAACATAATTATAGAAAATTACAAAAAAAAGCTGATGTAACTAGGTACAATTTTAAAAGAGTAATGATTAAACCCTCACTACTTAAATAAATAAATAAATATCTTTGGACAATTCACACCAATTATCTAGTCCCATTTTAAGCTAAGCTTGTGTTATGGGTACTAGGCAACGGATAAATATACATAAATACATATAAGACATCCAAGACTCAGGTACAGATGCCAGTGCTCATCACATTGACATCTGCCCCTAGCGGGATTCGAACCCGCAACCTCCGGTTTCGTAGTCAGGGCCTCTGACCACTAGACCAACAGGCCGTCAAAATGCTTGCAATCTATCCTAATAATACCCTATAATATTTAGACTGTCACGTTAGTATTGAAAATTATTGGACATATATTTTTTATTTTTTTCAAACAAACAATAAATGACAAAGATAAGTGCTTGTAAAGTTCGGGATAGGCCTTGGCGTCACTTTATGTTATAAATTATACAATTACTAACTTTTGCGCTTATCTTTGTCATTTATTGTTCGATGGAGAAAAGAAAAAATATATGACCAATAATTTTTGGTCATTTTGGTGGACTAAGAAAAAAAAACAGTCATCTTGCCTAGTGTTTATAATATTTATATTACTACCTATATTGTAAAATTTTAGTTAGTACATTTGAAGTACTAGGATTGTGACAGTAACATTTTATAATAATTAAGTAAAGTATGAAATACTTTACTTATATAAATAATATAAAAAGCCTTTTATTTCTTGCTTATTAGTTGTTGTACATTGTAAAACTTACTTTTATAAAAATAGATTAGCAAAAACATATTTACAATAATATATAAAAAAATAAAAAAATAAAAATAACCCTAGGATAAGTAAAACATAGATATAAGGAACTAACCACAAATACTTTACTTATCTAAGTACACTAATATTATAAAGAGGAAAGATTTGTACCTATTTTTGTATGTTTGTAATGAATAGGCTCAAAAACTACTGGACCGATTTTAATAATTCTTTCACTGTCGGGAAGCTACGTTCTCCCTGAGTAACATAGGCTATAGAATATTTTGAAACAATTAGGGATCGGTGCGAAGCCGGGGCGAACCGCTAGTATATTATATACCGGACATAACGACATCCTGTCTATAAATCAATGACGTATAGGAATAATGAAGATTAACCTTATTTGTGTACGGTAGGTTAAGTTTCCAGGCAAGGTCACTGACCCCTCTAAGATATCGCCGGCACTGACTGACTTTCGCTTAAGGTCATGCCTAGTGATGTTACTATTGTATCGATATCGATGAAAATAAAAATAAGTAACATTTCATATTCGCTAACTATTTAGAATAGAACTAAAAATTTACCGCGTAGTAGCCTTTTTCAGCATATCAATGTTTTTTTTTATCGCTATAGGCTGTTTTTAACATTCTGGACTGATATTCGGGAGAAAGCAGTCATAGAGGTCACGTATTCATTGAAAATTACTTACAATAGGTAATATTAGTAGCAACTTAGAAGTAATATGATTCTAAGGCAGAAAACCGTCATACAATAACATCCTTTATTATTATGACTATTAGCAGCGCAATTCTAGAGCAAATGTCCAAGAAAATTTGGTTTTGAGTTGCGTGGAATTCAATGAAATACTAATAAGTGATGTACTGTAGTAACGTATCTTCCTTTTTTTATTGGAATAATGCTATTGTTAAACTAACATATGCTGCATTACGCATTTAACACATGTATTAACATAGTAATATTTGTTAAAATTAAATGATAATATATATAGAAATGATTGTTTACTAAAATAGTAAATAGTATATCGATAGTCTTCGCAGTGTGTACAACACTAGCGTGATTTCTTTATCGATAAAGTATTCGACACGGGACAACACAATAGAAAGTTTATTTGTACAGTCAGTGTCAGCAAAAAAATGTGTGACGAGTCAATTCTGAGACAGTGTATTAGAAAAAACTAGGTATTTTAATAGGGACAGTTTTTGTGACCGGTGATTAGATTATTGCGTCATAAAATTAGGGTTACAATTTGTTTTTTTTTCGTAGAATGTTCACCTTTGTAATACGTTTTGGTATTTGTCAAAATTATTTTTTTTTGTTAGTAACTTTTATTCATTCAAGATAAGTAAACATTGTTGTATCTAATCTAAGTATACAAATTAAATAATAATATTAAAAATACTGCTAAAAACACAGACATAAAAATTTTCTAGAATATAAAGAGCTATTCAATATTAAAATATTTATTTGCTATGTTTATTTGCTAACGATACTTCATTGGTGCTTCCTTACTTGGCAGCTATTACAAACATTGGTGTATTCTTTTTGGTACTGGTTAATTTCGCTTTTAAGTTTTAAGTTGGTATAACAACAGTCTGTATCTTATAACGGAAAACAGGTAATGTAGGTCATACCTCACACAACACATTATATTAGGTATCTTTTTAATTTTGTTTTATTTTATTAAGAAGACTTACAGCTAAAAGTTTACAAACCATATGATTGCGATGAACTACTACAAATTCAGCCATTAACAAGCCTTCGCCTATGGTACAAATTTAATTAACTTACAATCTAGTATAAAATAGATACATAACTTCAATCAATTCTGTTGTCTGTAAAAAACTATATACTTACATATTTATAGTCTTCCATTAATTAAATGAATTATAAGTTAAAAAAATATACGCGTCGACTTGAGAACGTCCTCCGTTTTTTTCGTTGGTTAACAAATCTACACTAATATTATAAATGCGAAAGTAACTCTGTCTGTCTGTCTGTCGGTCTGTCTGTTACGCTTTCAAGCTAAAACTACTGGACCGATTTAAATGAAATTTGGTACAAAGAAAGTCTGGAGCCTGAGAAAGAACATAGGCTACTTTTTAACCGACTGCAAAAAAGGAGGAGTTCCACGCGGATGAAGTCGCGGGCAGAAGCTAGTTATAAATAAAAACAAATAGTTACATAAAGAACACACCAACTCGTGTCAGTCGAAAGTGCATGACAGGTGGCTGACAATGGCCGGCAGGTGACTGAGGTCGTTCCTCACACAATATATTAAATTATTACCTTTCTATTATAGACGAGTATCGTAGAATCATCTGTGGGACGAACAGTTGTGAAAGGTAATAAGTGACGTCTCAATTACAGATCAATTTATTTTTATTACAAAGGTACATGAGTCAATCTGCAAATATCCGTTTTTATTTGTTTAGATAAGATCTTTTTGATAAGTGAAAAAGGGTATAAGTTCGTCACATGCAGAACACATTTGTACCCTTTTCAAATAAGACCATAATTTATGACCTTCTTTCACTGGGATCCCAGATTAATGGTAATTTAAGAAAAATCTGTGTATTTTTTTCTTTTTTCTTAATTTCTACCATAAACTTTATACTGGAAAAAACCTTTTAAAATGTCTCATAGACATAACGACAATAGAATAAAATATATTTTTTTTTATACTCATCAAGTAGATTTAAAAAAAAACTGCACGACACGTATCTTATCTTTGTCATTTTCTGTTTGTATAAAAAAACGTATCCAATATTTTTAACCCCCGACGCAAAAACGACGGGGTGTTATAAGTTTGACGTGTCTCTCTCTCTGTGTGTGTGTGTGTGTGTGTGTGTGTGTGTGTGTGTGTGTGTGTGTGTGTGTGTGTGTGTGTGTGTGTGTGTGTGTGTGTGTGTGTGTGTGTGTGTGTGTGTGTGTGTGTGTGTGTGTGTGTGTGTGTGTGTCTGTGGCATCATAGCTCCCAAACGCATGAACCGTTTTTGATTCTGTTTTTTTTTGTTTATTTAATAATTAACTGACTTATTATAAATAGAATTTCTTTTTCTCCACAGTCCAGATAAATTAAATACACATTTCCCTTTAAACACATTATTTTAAAACGAAACAAAAACAAGCATAGACCCAATGACCATAATGCCATCTCATTTTAAATCTCATCCCTACTAATATTATAAATGCGAAAGTAACTCTGTCTGTCTGTCTGTCTGTTACGCTTTCACGCTAAAACTACTGAACCGATTTAAATGAAATTTGGTACAAAGAAAGTCTGGAGCCTGAGAAAGGACATAGGCTACTTTTTAACCGACTTCAAAAAAGGAGGAGTTCCGCGCGGACGAAGTCGCGGGCAGAAGCTAGTCACTAATAAAATTAATGTAAGTAGAATAGGTCAAACATAAGGGCCATTCAAATCATAACCAAACAAACTGGCAATTAACATGTTAATGTGGCTCTAAACCATAAAGAGAAGTTAATTAGGTATTTCTCCACAATCTTGTGAAATTACTTAGCGCGTTATACGGCATTGTTTGAGTGAAAACAGGCAAAATTACAGCGCATTGTAGTTAAGTCACTTTGAAATACACGCTAGAGATTTTACATGTAACACATTTTCCAATGGAAAATCAATCCTGGGCGTCTTTTGTTTTCATACTTCATACTAATATTATAAAGAAAGATTTGTATTTTTGTATGTCTATTATTCTGTTTGTTTGGATGGAATAGACTCCAAAACGACTGGACGATTTGAACAATTCTTTCACTGTTGGAAAGCTACACTATCCCGAGTGACATCCCTACTAATATTATAAATGCGTAAGTAACTCTGTCTGTCTGTTACGTTTCACGCTAAAACTACTGGATTAAAATCGTTAATGAAATTTGGTACAAAGAAAGTCTAGAGCCTGAGAAAGGACATAGGCTACTTTTTAACCGACTGAAAAAAAGGAGGAGTTCTACGCGGACGAAGTCGCGGGCAGAATCTAGTAGACCATAAAAAAAAGATGATCCGTGCGAGGCCGGGGCGAACAGCTAGTAACGAATAAACTCAAAAAGGGCCTGTTGGAAAGCTACACTATTCCCGAGTGACATAGACTATAAAAAAGGGATCAGGGCGAAGCCGGAATGAACCGCTAGTACCTAATTTATATAGAAGTTGGTATATTTCAAAAATAGTAATGTTAAACCTACCATCCATATTAACATATTGTATTACCTACTACAGTTTTTTATTAATAATCTCTTACTTATTTAATGAATAAAAAGGATTACTCATAATATCATTACGCTATTGGTTGCCAAAGACCCGGCTAAATAATATCTCTGTAACAGATTTCATAAAAAAGATGGAGATTATTTGTCCTAGTTTCCTTTTTAAATAAATAATTTATATAAGTCCCAAAGTAAGCAATGTGTTTGTGTGTTATTTGATAGCAAGCGTTTAAACCGCAAAGTGATCTTTTTATTAGATTAGCGGCCGTATTCACACGGGTCGACCTCAGCAGGCGAGTCACAAATGTGAAACACTTTTACTACCTACATTTAATATTTGAACTCAAAAATTAAAAAAATATAAGAATAAGAATAAGAAACGTTTATTTAGTGCTATAAAACAAACATAGGTACATCTTTCAATACATACAGAGAAAAGACGTAGGTACTGTCGACATTGTAAGAGATGTGAATAGGACAGCACCAAAAGGGCGACCAGCTCAGCATAATGCTGCAACTTATAGTCACAGCGCTGTTTTTCAGCTGGACCCGAGAGTTACAACATATCTTGCACTGTCGGTATCTTAAAGAATTAAAAAAAAAAAACAAAAACAGAATACAATACTAACAACAGACTTACAGGTAAGCTACATGGGTACACTCCATTTCATGTCATTTTATATTTATTATATGTATAATATATTTGTCTATAATAATTTCTGAGGCCTTCGCGGTTGTCACATTGGAATGAACCAACTATAACAGATTTAACTCGCGTATTTTATTTTATATAGGTACTATTTGAAAACTTTACCATTCCCATATTCGTAGCACGACTGAGCAGACGATAGTCTAACGTTAAACTGCGAACTGTAACATTTTCGAAACGTCAGCAAATCAAATAAAATACGCGAGTTAAATCCTTTATAGTTGTTTCATTCCAATCTTTTCTATATTCATAGACAATTCATGTCTTTTTGACATTAATTATGGGAAAAGCTGTCATTAACCTTAGATTTGACATTTGTCTCAACCACAGAATAAAGAACAATACTTACCTCCACTCTAATTCGAACCTACATCCTCGAAATCATCCGGCAGCTAATATCAACAATCTAAGAGTGACTTTATGTTTCCCACGCGCAGTTAGAAATATATAAAAACAAAGAAAGTTCTTCCTGTACCCGAACAACGCTACTCTTACCTATTTGAAATTTGGAAAAAAAATACAAGTTTCGTTTTAAAAAAGACACTGTATGGAGTAACGCAAAGGTAACAATTATAACTAATTTAACTCTCGTATTTTATTTTATTTGCTGACGTTTCAAAACCTTCACAGTTCTCATATTCTAATTACACTTAACTATACTCTAACACTGATGTGTCACTATCATTAGCTCAGTCGGCTACGAATATTGGAACTGTAAAGTATTCTATACCTTCCTTCTAAATAACACTTAACTATATTCTAACACTGATGTGTCACTATCATCAGCTCAGTCGTCTTCGAATATTGGAACTATAAAGTTATAAAAACTGCAAATAAAATAGGCAGTCACTATTGTTAGCTCCGTCAGCTTCGAATATGGGAACTATAAAGTTTTAAAAACTGCAAATAAAACAAAATACTCAAATTAAACGTTAAAGTTGTTTCATATACCTATGTTTATTATTTTATTTTTCTTTATTACATCTCAGATAAAACAAGTCGTTATCGAACAATTGCCTGTGTCGAAAATATCCCTATAATAGAAAAGGAAAGCATATAATCGGCGAGATAGCATTACGTGCGCTGACGCAACCACCGTCTTGAGGAATAGTGGCCAAGCGTGAGCGTATTTATCTCTTCCGGGTTCTGAAAAAAAATGTGGCTCTAAAAATACGCGAGTTAAATCCGTTAATAGTTGTTTCATTCTAATGTGTAATAACCGCGAAGACATCAGAAATTAATAGAATCTTAAATTACCTATTTACGTACATCCCAGTATTTAGGTAGTTAAGTTTAGGCTAATCCTTTCTACCTTATAAAGTTAGTGATAAAATCTACTTTGTTAGTGATAAAAATATGCAAAAAAAACAGGTCTCTTCCACACTAAGTCGTTTAAGGTAGTCTAAAAATCCGTTTTATAAAATACTAGCTGTGCCCGCGACTTCGTCCGCGTGGAATAGTTATTCTTCGTATAGGATTCATATTTTCCCCGTTTTTTAAACATTTTCCACTATTTCTTCGCTCCTATTGGTCGCAGCGTGATGTTATATAACCTAAAGCCTTCCTCGATAAATGGTCTATCCAACAAAAAAAGATTTTTTCAATTCGAACCAGTAGTTCCTGAGATTAGCGCGTTCAAACAAACAAACAAACAAACTCTCCAGCTTTATAATATTAGTATAGATACCTACACCCGCTATCGGGGTATAGGTACAAGTGTCATTGATTTTGTCCTGTAAATTGCATATGATGGTATTTTTAAGTATTTTTTTAATTACTTTTTCGCACCTAGTTCCATACTCACTTATATAAGCAACTAAGCATTCTAAGTATTTAAATTCTATACCTTCACTAGCAATTAATCGTATGTTGACGTGTACTTTACTGTATTAAATATTTTGACTTTGACTTTGACTTAATGCATTGTTTCCTTATCATCTCGATAGACCCCTAAAAATATCGGACAATTGCAAAAATGGCGTATCCGAAGTAATCCCTGACCCGAGAAAGTAGCTTTCTCCGTAATCGGACAAGTAAAAGTGTTATTTGTACAACTTAATAGCCAACACTTTCGAACTACGACACCTCGGTCAAACTGTTAGTTTGTTTGTAAACACACAATGATAGGCTATCTTGATTATTATGCACCTATAGTGACCTATGGATGAACCGAAAATCGAGAGATTCTAATCCACATTTATACTGGAGAAGTATTACCTGTCTAAGATCTGGTATGTACTTAAGTTAATTATTTCATATTATAGATCGGTACGCAATTTAGCTAGGCAGGCAAGCAGTACCTATACAACTTATTATTAATAAAAAATAGACGAGGGTACTTTATACCGGATCTCGCATTATACGCTTTCCTAATTAGTTAGAATCGAAATAATGTTTTATTGTAACTAATCAGCTTATAATTTCCTAGGCAAGGCAAGGCAAAGCAAAACCACCAGCGAGGTTATGATGAATTGTCGAGTCGACATCTCGCTTAGAGAATACACAACTGGAGGCGGCTTCGACACTATTCGTCATACAAAATTTTTAGCCACTTTTAGCGGGGGACGAGGTAGGAACACATACAAAAAACTGCACACTGATGTAAAAATAATTCTCATCGTTACACACGCATACTAATAGAAACTGTCAACACTAGGCGGAATTTATTCACACTAGCAAAAACAAGACTATAAACGTCGTATCCGTACACAAGTTTGAAATGTATTAGTAGCCAAACTGAACCGATTACATAGTGCTTGATTAAGTGGCTGTCGATACATTTATCTATATTTGACACAAAATGGCGGATCAACCAATTTATATTTTAATATAATTATTTTAAGTTCATACATAATAATGTATTTACTTCTTTTAATTCATACTATTATAGAATTGAACATTAGTTACCTACTACGTAGTTCAATAAACAAGTAATTTTCTTTTAGTAATAATGCTTAAACAATTACAATTACCTACTACTGTTTAACATGAAAAAATAGGCAGATGTCTATTACAGCTGAGCTGGAGAGATTACAATATAAAAACCATAATTAAAAAAAATTGTACAAAGTAGACAACCGAATTCCAAGCTGCTTTTAAAAAAATATTTTATTAAAATAAAATAATTTAATAAAATAATACCTGATATACTGAAATATACGCGTACTTCTTATCATCTGTACTGTAAATTCATCGACATTGATATTGTCCAATAAGTACATCTCTAACCGTATTTTGATCATGGATGCTTTTATCGCTTTTAACTCAAAGGACTTAACGCCTAATATCGGATACACTACTCTGCAAAATTTTTATACATGTGTGTCATTACTCTTTGTTGACCATAGACTATTATAAATTTTTTTAAACGATTTTAAACGAATAAAAACGTAATCGATGCGTAAATCGATGCTTCTCGCGTGGTGAATGAGAAAATAATTATTTGAAAAATAACAATTAACTTACAAAAAAAATATCTGTAGATGAAAGGAAATACTGTTTTTTTGTATATCTGATATAGTGGACGGATTTTTGCAACTTATTTTAGCGCAGGAAGACATTTTTCGGGAGCTCTTTTCTCTTCGATATCGATTGTGACACTGTCAAAGTGACCTGTTTGAAAACAGTTTTTACAAACGCGTTAGATAATTTATCTTATACCTTGGCAGAGGGGAACGCCTGTCGAAGCCGCCTCCAGTTGTGTATTCTCTAAGACATCTCGTCATGTCGATATCGTCTTATTCTCGCGATGATCTGTCAAAAATCAACGTTGTCGACAACGAGAAATCTTGTCATGTCGATGTCGTCTCTTATTTCTACATGTCGATAACAAAATAATATCGTAACG
Organism: Polylopha cassiicola; assembly: GCA_038024825.1. NCBI lineage: Eukaryota > Metazoa > Arthropoda > Insecta > Lepidoptera > Tortricidae > Polylopha > Polylopha cassiicola. Next base: position 2,726,478 of record CP149044.1, on the reverse strand, counting down.
ACGAACCTTCTGTTTGTCGACAACATGTTGTCGACATTTCATAATAGACTCGCTGAAAGTCGTAGTTAAAAATGTCTGGGTCTCCCAGTGCAAGGTCGCTAGAGAAATTAGCGTCACCAGTAAACAGAGAGTAATCAGTACGTCAAGATCCGCTTTCAAATATCACAGTGTCCCACAACAGCATGCAAAGATGACTATACTTTACCTAGGTCGGGAGGAGAGCGCGGTGACCTACTCATATAGGAACGCCGTGTACAGAAATAACATAATAGCTTTGGATAATTCATATTAATTAATTTACTCCCACACTAACCAAGGTTCAAATTAATGAAAACTATATAATAAACATTTCTTCTTTGATAGCCTGTTGGTCTAGTGATTACGAAACCTGAGGTAGCGAGTTCGAATCCTGCTGGGGGCAGATGTGAGAGTAATGAACACGACCATCTGTACCTACCTGAGACTTGGATGTTTTAAGTGTGTAATAATTTCTGATGTTTTCGCGGTTATTACACATTGAAATGAGACAACTATAACGGATTTTACTCGAGTATTTTATTTTATATGCTGTCGTTTCTAAAACTTTGCAGTTCCTATATTCGTAGCCGAAAATATTAAAATAAATATACGTACTAAAAATGTTTTATTCCAATGTCAAAACAATTTTTAACTTAGTATAAGTCGCCGCTATATAGGAAAACAGTCAACACACAGACAGCCTGACATATACCATATACAGCGGGTGAAAGCACAAATCTGGACTCAAATGCCATTAGGATGCGGCGACATCCGCGGCGCGTGACTTGTATGTCTATTGTCTTTAAACACTTGACTTGGCTTAGTGGTTAGAGTGACTATGATGCTGAAGGTTGCGAGTTCGAATCCGGCTAGGGCACTGACAGTACATAAACATAAACAATATAATTGTATTTTTGTATACCTATCTATATATTTTAGTATATTAATGTATGTATTTATGTAGTGTAATATCATCCTGATATATATTGTATCTATTATATTATATGTATTATTCTTTTTGCGCCTACACATGCTCTCTGTTTTCTTTAAAGGTTGTCTGGTAGAGAATGCCGTATGGCATTAAGTCCGCCTTTTGTACTTTTGTTTTATTGTGCAAGTGTAAATAAATAAATAAATAAATTATTTCTGATGCCTTCGCGGTTATTATACTTTGGAATGAAACAACTTTAAACGGATTTAACTCGCGTATTTTATTTTATTGGCTGACGTTTCAGGGCCTTTACAGATTCCATAATCGTAGCAGGGCTGTGTTGACAATATAATAGTGTTATGCTAAAGACGAATACTTGGCATAAGACTATAAACAATACTGGTTACTGAACGCTTTATGTACAAGGTTTTGACAGTGTAAAAATGGTTGCTAAACGATAAAAAAAAAATACTGAAACTTTTTTTTCGTCGGTTGATAAACAGAATTTCACTTATAATCCGCATAAACCTTTTCTGTCGGAATTTAGGTAAAACTATCAATTGGAATGGAATCCTTCTATATATGCCCTTAAGCCCATTTTAATGGCCTATGTTTAAAATAGCCACATTAGCAAAACTCGTTTTTATAATATTATGTAATTTATAGTTCAAACCTTCGCAAAGTGAATAAAATATTCTTTGTTACTAATTCTCATTTTTACCAACTTTTGATAAAATAAGAACTCCATTTAATTGAAATAATTCACATAATATTAACTCGTAATTTAGGAAAGTTTATATAATTATATATGAAATATTTATACTTTACAACACGTAATACGTGCATGGAAAGATTTACCTCAGTTATTTATTTAATACAAGTAAGTAGGTAAGTACGCATCAATCGTCAAAATCATACACTTTGACATTTAAAAATACATCGGGGACATTTGCTATTCCTAAAAAACTAGGCGTTTTGGCGTGACCACTCAAATACTATATCATGTATTAATTCGGTAGCGTTGCTTTCTTACCTAAACCGAGCAAGGGCAACATCCTATCTAATGAAATGTTTATTTTATAACACTCCGAAAATTCATTTTAATTAACATGAGTTTATATTTATATAGGTGGGTAAGTAGTATGTCGGTAAATATAACTACTCTTTAATTAAAAAAAGAGGTCTTGAACATTTCTCATTAGCCTGAATAGAAAATGCATATTATTATTAAAACGTAAGAAATTAATTTTACAATGTCCAATCATAATAAAACTTAACTCCAGGTTTTCCCCGAGGTAATTTAATAATAACCTTTCCCTCTCATTTACATACTTTCCAGTTTTCACTTGCGCGTGCAAATGTATGTTTTACTGCCCGCCCCAGTTTTGCACGGGTAGTCACTTCTTACATTTCTTTAATTATTTAAACATTCTGTGGACATCTTACGCTTTTTCACTAGGACCGTATGATACTTATATTATTATGTATCCTTCTTCACCTGGAACTGTGTGTCACTTTGCCTTTTTCACTAGAACCGTATGACACTTCTATCATATTACCTTCTGTTCCCCTGCAACATAACAATGAGCCGCCCGAGCCGTGGTGCGACCCCCACCTTAGGGGGCCCTCTGGTCGGTCAGGGCTAAAAACCTTAAAACCAACCCAAAGGCTTGAAAGCCTCCTCTCAGGCTCTCCACCCGTCCAGTTTTGCAGTAAAGGCCCATTAGCTGGCCAACTGCCCTTCAGTATTCAGTCCGAAAAAAAAACGATCCTATTACCTAAGTTCTTTCTTTTTTTTCTCCTATTGTATTATAATATCCCTTTCTTCTAGTAGGAATAAGATATCTATTACTAAACTAAACATGACTTTAACAGGTTGGAATGAAACAACTATTAACGGATTTAACTCGCGTATTTTTATTTTATTTTATTAGCTAAATCCGTTAATAGTTGTTTCATTCCAATGTGTAAGGCATCAGAAATTATTATGACTTTAACAGATTTAACCCGCGTGCACTAATTTTATACCGGACAATAGGTACCTACGTGTAATAACCGCAAAATCGGTCATTGTTTTCTTATTTCCATTTAAAATTTAAGTGACAATATAAAACACAGTAATTCAAAAGTCTCTATAATAACCAGAATCAAAGCAGTACTTAAATAGGCTGTGTAATAGCCAGATTATATTAAGTAAGTCTTAGTACATATTCTAGAGCTAGACAAATAGACGGAATGACTTTCGCATAATATTTAGTATGTTAAAGGTGCTAGGTCTCTAGAGCTTGAAGGAAAGTTCGCTTTCTATGAGAATTTACTTTCGTTTCATGTTTGTTTAGTGTTTATATATCTGTTACTTTATATTTATGCTGATTTTATTACTTTTAGTCGAGTTTTGCTTTGAATTTATATTCTTTTTTATGAGAAAACTAGTCTATTAATGTTGCAAATTTGACAGAGAGTATCTCTTAATTTCGGTCTTTTATTTTCGGCCCGCCCCGGCTTCGCCCGGATTCCTTTATAGCCTAAGTATGTCATACGGGAATAGTGTAGCTTTCCAACAGTGAAAGATTTTTTCAAATCGGTCCAGAACGTTTAGGAGCCTATTCAATCCAAACAAACGAACAAACAAACTTATAATCTTTGTTATATTAAACTGTAAGACTGTGGGTAGGAATGTAGGAAATAGACTACAATGATAAAATGACAATAATTTTGACTACGTAACATATTATTTTGGTCAAAATGAACTTAGTAGGTAGGTACGTAAACAATAATAATTTGGTTAGATCATTATACACACAGAATAGCTGGGCGTTTTTTTTATTCCATTTAAACGAAAAATTCCTCGAATAATCGAAAAAGGATAAAAAAACGCAAAAGACCATAATAATGCAGTTTATTTTAAGAAATTATCGATAAGGTCCTATTCACTATAATATAAAACTAAATACTTTTCTACTAAAATATTTAGTTATAGACAACAGAAAATAGTCATGGTAACCAAAAAATATCACAAAATTCAAATAATACAAACAAGAATCTTTCAAGGACTTCATTTCAAAACGATTAATTTCATTGAAATATTGTAGTAAATACTACAAAGTAATTTAGAAATTTAAGTAATTTTCTGTCTATGTTAATTCCTAAATTTAGTTATAAAATAAATATCACTTATTTATAAAAGATCATCGTCAATTCAACCCAAAACTACTTTTTAGGTCAAACTGACAATTTAAGCTTAACTACTAAACCCTCATAAAAAAAATTGTATGACAAATTATTATAAAATTAGGGTAACTAGATAATACTTAAATCGGAATCCACTTAAGTACCTAATAAATATAAGGAATACAAGTTACTTATTAGCGACAGATCAGTATCAAATATTTCGACCAATCAATATTTATTAGATATTTTATTCTGTGCTTTTATAATATTTTAAATATCAAACTTTTGCTTCTTTAGCTTCCTTTAAACTCTTCTCTCTTTCCAACAATCTCCTTCTGACTTCCTCTGGATTATACCTCTTTCTGTACACTCGTCTCACTCGCCTAACAGGGTTTACATTTCTTGCCTTTATAACCTTTTTCTTGCCAAAATTATTATTACTAATGACCGACGGTGCTCTGGAATCTTCCAAATGTCTGAATGTTTTAGGTTTTCTTGTAGAATTATTGTTGTTGTTGGATTCCCTTTGTTCTCTTATAGTTGCATCGTAAAAAACTTTACCGTTTACTATAGCTTTTCTAATATTTTCAGTGGTACTAAGTACTCTAGGTGGTCTCACGAAAGTCGTTTCACTAACCTCTAGACTTCTATCATTTTTCAATCTTTCATTTTCAATTTCATCTTTCGAAACCTTTTGGATGATACCTCTTCTCTCTGTAGTTGGAAATTTGTTACCGAAATTAAAATCTACCAGATCTTTGTCAATGGCTATGCTTTTTGCTTCTAATTCTTTTTGAGATCTCTTTTCTAGAATTAATTGTCCACCTCTTCTAGACGCCAGTAATCGTCCAATTGCCTCAATTTGTCTCTCTTCTGCTTCCAGAGTTTTGACATCTGATTCCTTCTCTCCTTTTTTGGCATCTTCTATATTTAATACTTCAATAGATTCAGTAATATCTCCTAGCTTATCATCAATCCCCTTTATACTGTCCTTGTCTTTTTCTTCCTTTATTTCTGGTTTGATAATCTCTACGTCAGATTTATTAACCGTGACTTCCTTTACTGGCTCTTTTTCTACATCTAAAGTCTTCAATTCAGCTTTTGGAGTAGTAGATTTTACTTTTTCTGGTGCTGGTAAAATAGTGTCACTATTGACATTCGTTATATTTCTCATTTTTTCATCTCTGCGTCTTTTATCTATATCGTTATTACCTGGACTTGCAATATCGACTTTAGAAAATTCGGCCGGTTTTGATCTTGGTGGCTCAGGCTTATTTAAAATATCTGGCCTCTCGGGTCTTTGGGACCTGTCTGGTTGCTCTGGTCTTTGAGGCCTGTCTAATCTATCTGGAATAAAATTATCTGGTCTATGTGGTTTTAGGTCGTACCTTTCTGTTGAAGGTGTACCTGTTTCATTGAACTTAAAATATGTTATGTTCGGTGGTGGACCTTTGTGAAGATAAGCTACCGGCCAATACCTGAAATTATCATAAAGATTGTTTTTATTGTTAAAAACTCTACCAGCTACGCATACCTACCAATATTTTTTGTAAAAAATATTTACCTTGGCACTCCTAATCCCCCAGGTATGGGAGGGTCTAACTCGTGCTCCTGCAGAGTCAGCGGAGACCAGTGTCCCGTGCTGGGGCGAGGGTAGTTGTGGTGATACTTAATTTGTGGACGAGTGATTGGAGGTACTCTTGTGTATCCTGAAGAAACGAGATTAATCAACACAAATCAGATTTTAAGATCACGATATCAATTATACATTTTATAAACCATTACTTTATAAAAGTTAGATTTTTCTTATTTTAAAATATGATACTAATTCCTTCTGATTTTAGCAGGTTCTTATTTAAATTATATAAATTTATATTATCACTCAATACATAGTCGTGATAAATAATTACCTGGCAATGGATTTCCATATTTATCATAATACGCTTTAGGTCCATTTTGGTACAGGTCGTCCCAATACTTTCTGTCCGCCTCAGATATATACGGGCCTAGTACAGGTTTGTCTCTATCATCTGGTAGATAACTTGGTCTATTATGCCATGGCCTACTCGGGTATGGTCGTTCGTCTGAAATACGAATTTATGGTTACGATTTGTCACCATCTTTAATATCATCTTATGCTGCTGCTTATCACCAAATCCTTACTCAATTTACCTCTATGGCCTTGAGAAGGATGGGGCACGTTATGTTGGTGATATGGGTAATATTTCTCGCTACACGGCCTCCATTGGTCATTTTCAGGTCCCACGTAACACCTTAAACGTACAAAGTTATAAATAAGATGTGTTGTTTATGTGGACGATCTAATGTTTTCATACACTTAGGAATTTTCATACCATGGTTTGTTGAAACCTTCACTGTATCCACATCTATGGCTCGGCGCGCAACAATAATCCCATGATCCTGGGGATGATTTTAAGATTACATTTTTGTCTCGACAAATACAGCAGAGAAAAGAAAACAATCAGTTATTTAGATAAATATTGTCAGTATTATTGAATTGACATTCATAATATTTTTTCTACCCAAAATCTTAAATAATATTACTAACAAAGTCTACTTTCCACTTTGTTTTTTCATTTTATCTATATTCCTATATATGGTTTACCTACCATTAATTTAAATTTTAAACAAAAAGTATTAAGACACGATATAAGTAGTACAATTCGCCGACTCAATCAGTGACGCCCATAGTGTAATTGGAAGCACGATGCCTCGTGTTACAGTATACATATAGGTTCAAGTCCTAATAGGGCCTTTGCAACTTTTGTATTGGTACAAATATTATTATATTAATGCAAAAACCAAACTTACCAATTTCACCTCCTTCAGGCTCACAGGCCCAGTGGCCGGCAACATTGTTCTGAGCACACGTAGTGCCGGTTCGACACGGAAACCCGGAAACTGTATAATGGCTCCAGGACACGGCAACTAAATCACATTAAGAGCTGTTAGAACTTCTCTACCACAATTATTTAAGTATAAAATAGTTTAGTAATATAATCCACTATATGTTAACCTGTAGATTTATTTAATTAGTAAATATTTGGAGCTTATGTTTTCATCTCTTTTCAATGTGGCAGATACATCGACCACGTTAAACAGATAGTAATACTGTAAAACGTCGAAATTTATAAAAAAAAAGAAATAAATCCAAATTAATTTTAACCTTATTTAGGTTTTTTGATATTTTTGACTTAGAGAACATTAATCTTATTTCTTTTCTTTAGCATGTTATTATAATATACAATTTGTTAGTAAAAGTTTCTGTGCTGATGATGGCAATGATTTGCGACGTGTGTTGCTTATGGCAATTATAATAATGACTTATGCAGAAAAATTGGTAGGTAATGACCAAATATTTAATAACTACAACAACTGTAATGAAATGAAACTAAAGCGTGAATTCAAATGGCACAAACTATCTATTTCATACTGAAAAGCAGGTGTTTTTTCTACAATGATTTAAATGGTTATATGAAAATCTCCTGGAAATGCACAGTAAAATCATTCAGTTAGCACACAATTCTTAATATTTAATTTAAACATTGCTAAAACTATCATCATTTAATAATTTATTTATTACACATTGGAATAAAACGACTAAGTATAACGGATTTAACTCGCATAATGAATTGCTAAAATTTTGAATTAGACGCGACTGAGATTAAGATAGTCTAACAATAAAGAATTATAAATGATTGAGTTAAAACCGTTACAGTTGTTTCATTCCAATAACATTTACCTCATAAAAAAATACAAAACTTACTTGGTCCTTCGACTTCTCTATCACCTGGGTAAGGTTTCTCAATAGGCCTTTCAGGTATTTCAGGATAAGGCCTAGGTCTGTCTAAGGGTAGATAACCAGGTTTGAAGCCATCATACTCAGGTCTACCTACACCACTAGGTTCCAAAGGTAAATATGGTTCGAAACCAGGTTTCTGATTAGGATAAGGTTCATAATGTGGTTTGAATGGTGGGTAGTCGGGGTAGCTGGGTTTGAATTCTGGTCTGGGTTCTATGTAAGGTCTATCTGGTCCGGAGGGTTTGTAGGGTCCTGTGGGACCCGAAGGTGGTCCTGATGGTCCAGAAGGAGGTCCTGAGGGCGGGCCGGATATATATGGTGGTTCTGTAAAACATATATACTTAGCAATATCACTGATTCGTTTAGTTATTGATGCCTCCGATGCCGAAAATGTTTGGTATAATATTTAATGGTACACTTATTTTTAAGCATAAAAACAATTTTCGGTCAAAAAAACAATGCAAATCAAATAATTTCCAAGATATAAATAATTCGACAAAAGATTATATTTAAGCTAAAAACCCAAAACAATCAAAAAATATGCACCGAAAAAAATAATGGGCAAAATAATTTAGACTAGGTACTACAAAAGATATAAGATATTATTATGACGCACACGGTAACACACAAGAAGGTGATGTCCCGAGTTTTTAATACTTATCTTTGTATCCATATCAATAGCTATTATTTCATAAAACGTGCCGATTTTTTAAAAATGAGCCTGATAACATACCCTCTGGTGCTGGTAAATATGCCGGTCCACTTGGCTCATCGGGTCTGTCAGGCCTGTCGACTGGATACAGACCATCAGGTGGTAAGATTGGTCTCGGCAGCTCCGGCACATGTTCACTGGAAACAATTGTACAAGAACTTGAACTTAAATCCTAAATAAGTGTGATATCTCAATTTTAATTGCTAGTGTGTTTAATTGCTAATATGCTAGTGTAGTGGAGATTCGATTTCGGCCAATTTCGGCCTACAAATCATGTTTCGGCTGGAAGTTCGGCTAAAAAACCGATGTTTTGTTATTCATACTATCTTGAAAGAACGGACCATTGACATTTTAATCACGTTTTAAAAGGTTTGGTTTCGGTTTCGGCCGAAACAATAATCAAACTGAACATTTAGTATCGGATTCTTTATCGGAAAAAAACATAAATTTTAACAGTATTTGTAACTCACTCATATCCCTTCCCCCGAATCTTCCTCCAGCACTGTCCGTTGAACAAGTCGAAGGCAAACAGCCAATCGTCTGTAGAATGCTCGTAATCCACGCCCTTTTGCAGATCGAAGAGCCGAATCTCGGAGAGCAGGCAATTATCAGTGCCTGGTGGAGCGATATTACTGGAAAAAGAATTTGATGATAATAATTTGAAATCATCCAAAAGCATTCACACTGAAAAAGCGGGCGTAGTGTGTCTTCAGACATAATAAAATATTCTATTTCAGAAGTCATAAATATTTTTGTATATGACAAATATTTCTTTTTAAATGGTAGGACTTACTTGTATGAGAAACTCAGGCATCTAAAGGGAGCGTCAGTGCAAGCTTGGCCGCAAGCCTGCTCGTCTCGCACTCTAGCCTGCCCTCGTATAGCTGATCCTATGAGTTTCGCTGCATTGTCGTACTGGAGATAGCATTCTGGAGAAAATAAAACATATTTATTAATCACTACTATAATAATATAATATGATACAAAAAACGAACATAACAGAAATTCTCGAAAGTGCAAAGGCAAATAAGATAAAGATAAAATATAAATTGAATATTGAAATACCTTTCTTAGATTCCCCTACAACAGTATTATCAAAAAGAGCCGGTTCACATCCTCGTCCGTAGTTTCCTCTTGCATATAACTCGTGACCTCTTGCAGGCCGTAAACCTCTACCGGAAGCCAGAGAGGCTGGTGGTGAAGCGGTTAGGATACAGTTCGGTAGCTCTTCTCCGATAGTTGGTGGAGCGAATCTGAGAATCAGATAAAAATCAATTATAAATGGGAATACTAGACGCTTTTAGCATTTCCATGGAGCCTTCATTATATTCGACTGACAGAAAATTTCATTTTATACGAAAGTTATCCGAGACTAACCTGAAGCTGAAAACTCTGCAAAGAAATCCTTGACTCCTGATGCATTCCGCCTCGCACGCGCCAAGACCGGCGACGGTCAGTGCAGCCCTGGTCACAGCGTCAGATACGGTCACACCTGAACGGACGTGCCAGAAACATTCTGGAAAGAAAACCAAATTCAAGGGAAAAACGTTACGTGACACTTGCAGGCAGGAATTATTTGTATAAGCTTTAATGGGTGTGGTTAGCAGTACGGTGCTGCAATATAAGAACAATGGCCTAAAAGATACGTTGATGATCTCGTCATCCCATAACGGAATTCTGAACGCACTAGGCGCAGAATTACAGAGATATGAATCCCGCCGACCGATCAAATTTGTCTCTGTGTGGCATAATTAATGTTCTTAGTAAAAGAGATGGAGCACTCACCACTCTCAACCCAAGGTTTGTTAGTTGGCGCACAGTCATGGTTTGCTGGCATGGCGTATACGTCTGAACCACTATCAGCATCTAGATCCAAACCACGGTAAGGTCTCTCACTTAGGAAACAATTGTCGGTGCCACGTGAATTAGAATATCTGAAAAAAGACATTCTTTCATTGACTGAATTTTATTTAACGGGGATCTCAGTACGGGTAGTACGTAAGGTTTTAACGCGCGAAAAAGTATCTATCACTATCATACTTTTGCAATGAGTAAAATGCGACTGTGACAGCTTATGTGCTAACCCTTCTACTGACTTTTATTAGCAATGTATTGCAACTACTGTTCTTGTAAATTTCTTCGTAGTTTAAGGATCATTTTGTTCTAGGCTCTTGTTACTACTATCATTGTCACTTAAAGGGGTAGATTTAACATGAACATTGGGAGAACATGACTACAAAACTAATTACAAATATGATAAACTCACCGATAACTATAGGATACGCATTTGAATTCCCTTTCTTCAAAACAGGCTGCTTCACAAGCCAGGACATTGTGAGCAATGAGAGCCCGCCGGATAGAGCCGGAACTGAGTGACATGCCTGGCTGACGATGAGCAGCGCAATCTTAAAAAAAATATATATTAAACCGACTAACGCTAATCAAGAAGGGAAGAAGAAATTCAGCCAATCATCAATCAATCAGTAGATCACAGTAACGCAGAAAAAACAAAAGCAGCACTAGTAATAAAAGTGACAAGCATTGCTTTTGTATTGAACAAGTTTATGAAATGTGTATTACACAATTAGTGTTACCTAATTAATTTAATATATTATCATCATTCAATATCAAACCATACCTGTAATTTTATATTCTGGTGGCCCATAAAATGGCTTTAATGGTTTGTAGAAATTAGACTCGCCATAATCCAACCCATTCCAGGTTCCAGCGGAATTATTCCATCTTCCTCTTTTCCAGGAACCATAAGCATATCCATATAGATCATCATCACCATCTCTTCTTCTTAAATCATTATAGTTGAAGTCAGGTTTGATGCCCCAGGGTTTGACAGCATTTGGTTCATCGTCATTCAATCTCCAGTAATGGATAGATTTATGGTAGTCATTTCTGTCCTTGTAGTAAGTGTTGGAACCTCCATAGGAGCCTCCGTATTGGCCCCATGACTCTAAATCATCATTGCTGCGGCCCACACCTTATTAAAAATTAGTATTATAATTAGGTTCGTCATGATTCCTATTTATTTTAATAATATTAAAACCTTCACGTGTTATATTAGTTATTTTGTATTGTTTCGACGATCTCTGTATGAGTGCATGTAAATTGACATAATAAGTATATTTTGTGTGGCTGTATTGAAAAATAAGTAAATTTAATCTAGTCTACATTTGATTGGCAGAGATGAAATTAATCTGTGACGTCTAAACCAAACACCAAAAATATGAATATTCTTTTTAAGGGATGATTAATCCAACAACTTACCAATCTGATACGGCACAAAGAATTGATCTTCATATCTTCTATTGTAATTTCTCAAGCTCCTATCATCATAGAACCTGTCGTAGCCCTGGAACCTGTCGTGAAAGTCTATTCTATCACTCCACTTATCCCTATTCCCTGGCACCCAATTCGCTTCAAGCTGGGACGGCTTAGAGGACAGGTAACCAGAATGCAAGAGACCCGGCCCTCTTAGACTCTCTGGGCAGTTAGGTTCCAAGCTATTTCGGTCTATTTCATAGAAGTCATAGTCCTTGTCTTCAACAAAATCTCTTCGGACGTCGAAGGCTTCTATGGGTTTCGTCATCAGCTCGCATAGGCCTTTCCCGCGGAACGATGGATCCAGTCTGGAATAAGAAGATGAACTTATTACCTAAGTTCAACTCAAAGCATTAGGGATTTTTTATAACAACGTTTTTTTTTGGAATAAAACAACTATTAACAAATACTAAAAATATCACGTTTTTATTCTTACTTATAACGGAAAAAAGTCCCTGTATTTTATTTTAAGTAAATGACAATATAATATTTACAATCACATTGATGGCGTATGATTATCATATTTGTGTAGAGAGTAATTTAGTATCATCATTGTAAATTGACTTGACATTGTGAATTGACCTGATTTTTGACCATTAGCTATGAAGTACCTAAGTAATATATTTTGGTGGGAAACCCGTAGAGAAATTAGTTATAGACAATCAGGAGGCAAGGTAGTGCCCCCGCCAAGTCGAGCAAAACAAAGAGGCACGACAGGATCATCCTATTTTTTGAAGCCATTCAGGCCATAAAATTAATACTGTATTAGGCATTCTAAGATAATTAAATACATATTACTGCTATTTATTAATTTCTTCAATGTTCACAATTTTTTAGTATAAATTATTTACTTTGCTAGTATAAGTTTAAAAGTAGAAAATTTAGTTTATAATGAACTGAAAATTAATTTAAGGGAATAGAAGAAAATTTTGGAGTAGGATATAGGAAATAAAAATAAAATTCCAGGTAAATTTTTTATTACATCTATTGTCTCTCTTCTCTAGAACTAGACTTGATATATCGCACCCCTAGATCTAAAGGGAGCTAAGTCAAAAAAATTAACTTTTTCGGGATAGGCGAAATTGTTGTAAGGAATCGGATCCTTTTTATTAGCGTGTATTTAATTTAAATCTTCAGATTTTTGAGTTAGCTCCCTTTAGATCTAGGTGTGCGATATACTATAGACTTGATTTACTATATTATGTACTTTTCACACTACCAAATAAGATTCCAAATACGCGAAGAAATTAAGATTGATAAAACATTCGCTATATCAAAATACGTAAGACGTGTTGACGAGTTTCTCTCTTCATAATCTGAAAGGTAATCAATCCTCTTGTATTTTTGGTACAGTCCTTGCCATATTCCAATTCGTTCCGTATACGGATTCACTTCCAATGACGTACTATTGCCGATGTGCAAATATGTTGAATATTTCTCTTGAATTGGTGGCCATGGTAAAGATAAAGCGGGGACTCTGAAAAAGTAAAGCATTTTTGAAATAACCATTTATAACACTTATTAAATTAATAACATTGATTAGATAAAGTAATTGATGTATGTATTTGCAAAACACCACAATAGTACAAACAAACATCTCATAAATATTTTCGTTACAAAATATTCGAATACAAATCGTCAATTGTTTTAAATCATAATAAGAATGACATGTAAATTACCCCGTTTTAACAAAACTCGAAACAATCATCGCTAGTTCTTCAACTATTTTTCTGTCGTAGTCGGTTGCATTTTTTTGTGGAATTAAGTAATTGGATATATCGCCATGACTTGCTCCAGGTACATTCAAAATCTTTTTATTTGACAAACCTCCCACATACGTAAACTTTAAGAGAAATGTTTCATATTTCACAGAGTTTGCTTTTGCATTGAATACTGCTGGAAACACAAACTCGTTGTCTCCCCAATAATTTGAATATTCAACCATACTGCTATTAGTAATTCTTCCATTACCAAAATAGTATTCTTTCAAATTTTCAGCCACATTTTTTTTCTTTTCTTTAGGAATATCCAAATATATAGGTATGAACTGGCTAAAATTATCATTAAATTTATCAATTGTGCTATAAAATATATCTGCTTCTAATGACGCCTCATAGTCACTGAATGAAAAAATCATACTTATATTTATTTTATTCATACTTATATTTATTTTATTCATATTAAGTACAGGTGGTTTTGTCATTATATTTTCAACTCCATCTAACTCTATTTCTACACACGGACAAAATCCTAGTTCTCCTTCAATAAGTGTGAAGTAATTTAAACTTTGTTTAATAATTTTATCTACAGAGACTTCTTGATAAAATTTAGCAAGTTCCTTTATATCGTCAGATTTGAATCCTAGCATCTTTGCATACGTTTTAGCATGAGTAATAGGGTTTGGAGTGACGGAAAACTGGGCTGTAGCAGTTCCATCTAAGCATATGGCTCTGTGGAATAAACCTTTGGCTGCATCAGACATGGCCAGGATATGTATAGAAGCTGCTCCCGCACTGGTACCAACCACGTTTATGTTTTCGGGACTACCCCCAAACCTCACTATATTATTTTTAACCCATCTTAAGGCAGCTACTTGGTCCTTCAAACCAGCATTTCCAGGAGCATCTTTAGTGCCAAGGCATAAGAAACCTAGGGTTCCTAGGCGGTAGTTGAACGACACGACAATAATACCTAAAATCGAAATATGATTTGATTAATGAAAGTTTGTAATGTACAGTTGTCAATGATATATTCAATAGTTAATTTAATGGATACAAATTTTAAATAACACTTATAGGTAAAAATCCTACCCTTTTCAACTAAATGTCCAAGTCCTTTAGTCGGGGCAGTATTCATAAGATACCCTCCGCCGTGGATGTATACCATCACCGGCAAACCCACAGCACCTCTTGGTGCAAAAACATTTATGGCCAGGCAGTCTTCGACACCGCCAGATTTTTGTGGACATTTTACAGTCCGGTTGGCTGTAAAAACGTCGTTCCAGGGCTTTGGAGGTTGAGGAGCCTGAAAAAATATCATCCATTTAATCGGTTATGTGAAAATGTTAAATTCCCAAAAAAGCGCGTTAATTTACTTGGACGGTCTTCTGTAATAATTAAAATTGCTACTTGGAAATAATAATAAATCATTTATTAAACTTAAGGTTTAGTGTTTACATCACTACAAAATTATCTGTGATCCACACTAGTCAGGCCTGTTTCGTGTAAATCAAGCACGTTTTCAAATACAATGTGACAAAAAAAAATGATCTTACAGGACTTACCTTATCCCTTTACAACCGGGAACATAAAGTTACGAAATTTGAAAAATGACTTTACGTACACTAATAGTAATGATCCAAGGTTTCTAGGAAAAATAGTAAAAAAAATCGGAAAACCTCCGTTTCCCGGAAAATCACGTGCACGATCGTGCGTCTCAGGAATAACTTGACATGTGCACGTCCGTGCAACTTTGGTATATCTAAGCAACTTATACGTAAATTGTTGAGAAAATGAACATTTATAAAAATTATAACAATACTAAATCAATTGAAATGATGTCTTAATTAAATAAACCTTACAGGAACAAAGCATTGTCACCGTAAAAGATTAAAATGAACTAATTTAAAATTTTCTCTAAATTTTCCACGATTTAACTTTTATAAACAACTAAATATAATTTTGCTTCTATCAGAACACAGGTAACTCTTTTATTAATTAATGGGAGTCTTAAAAGCAGTGTTGGCCACATGATATGTAAAAGTAGACGTTGAATTGCATCAAAATGCAACGTACTTTTGTACAATTCTTGCAATTTTCGCCGGCACCAGCTCTTGGTGGCTGAATATCGTCAAATCATGGAAGGAGTATCAGTTAGACCTTCCAAAGCTGGTCCAAACGCCAGGGATGGATCCACTCCTGGCGGTTGAAAGTCCGTATCGACAACATGCCGTGCATTTCGAAGAGTTAAAAAGAGGTCTCGGGATGGTTTGCTAGATTTTTTTTCTAAAGACTAGTACCTTGGAACTCTAAGATTTTGAAAAGATCCGTATCTATATTATAATAAATATGTACGTACGTTATTATAGATATGAAAACTTACCAATAAACTTCATAAAATCAACTCTGGTTGTTTTAACTCTGTGCCATGTTTGCGCATGTAGTAATTATGAGTGACGACCCTCCTTACTTGTTCAAAGAATTCATCATCAAAGTATCCATCGTAGTACCTAGTCGATACTAAATTGTTCGAACAAGTCTACCTATAGCACGAAGAGCAATTGAGTATTTGTCTTCGAAAGACGTTTCCTTCCAGAGTAAATGGCGCGCACTTGAGAATTGGATTTGTATCGTTGAAACACAATATTCGGGGGTAGTCGTGTGTTGAACAGGAATATCATCAGGGATATCACGTATTTTAATAGGGCGGTCCCTACTCTCACATCTGGAGTCACTCTTAGTGAATGAGACGGTACAGGAAACAGCGAACGAGTGGCTGCTGGGCGCACCTGAGAAGATTCAACAGACGCAAGTACAGGTCTTACAGTCAATAGAGATGGATAACGTTGTTCTTGCTCTAATACTGGGCTTTCCTGGAATTCTTCTATCTCTTTGTCTGGTGTATCTTCCTCGTTTTCCTTATTTACAACCTTGTTTGTACTATCCGACAGCAATTTATCGTAAAATTAAGGATTGAAATTATATTCAAAGTCACGAAATTGTTCAATATTGGGCTCAATTCCATCTCCCATGGACTCAAAAACAACCTCTAGAGCATCATCAGCTTGATATTGGTCGAAATGACAGAAAATGTAGCAAATAAAACTGAAAGTCCAAGACTTTAGATACAAATTCACTTCACTACTTAACACCGAAAGCCCACGATCGTGCAACATTAATTTTCAATCAAGGTTCCAGAAAAATATACAAAGATATAAATATTTATTATATTGCATATGATAAAAGTATTATTATATTTACATAAAAACGCTATTTCATGATTAATTTACCACTTGATTATCTAAAAATAAGTACTTCCGCGACGCGCCTCTCCCGCCAAAAAACGCGGCCATCTTTGAAGACGACTCCCGAACAACCAAAGTGTCGCTGCATCGCGTGCTATTTTTGTTATATCACAAGAGGTCCCGCACGCGGGATCGGCCTCGGTTGCGTGCCGCAAAACGAATTCTAGTATCATCCAAATTTTTGAAAAGGAATATGCACGATTAGCTCAAGTCGGGTGGAAAGGGTTATACCTGTATTCTCCAATAGGGGCTGCAGCATACGGTATGCCTAAGAATGAGTAATAATCACCATCACCTGCTTTCAAACCCCTGACCACTCCATCACTGATCACCACATCGTTGTAATCACCCGCCACAACAGCCAATACTAAATGCAACCCGAAGATTGTGTTTATCTTCATCATTTTTTAGGAGCGATTAAAAAAAAACTTAAACACCTGATTCTGATGAAGAGGTCGTTGGTCGACTAAATTGTTTTACATTTTAATTTAATGTGACGATGTTATTTAAATTGCTAATGTATGACACGTTTTAAAAAAAAATTTAAATAATTTATCCAGTAGGATAAGTCAACTACTTTAGCACTTTATATTAAAGTGTTGTTGTCCGTTGACTTATATTTATAACTAGCTGTGCCCGCGACTTCATTCGCGTGGAATAGTTAATTCCCCCGTTTTTTACACATTTTCCACTGTTTCTTCGCTCCTATTGGTCGCAGCGTGATGTTATATAGCCTAAAGCCTTCCTCGATAATTAGTCTATCCAACAAAAAAAGTTTTTTTCAATTCAAACCAGTAGTTCCTGAGATTAGCGCGTTCAAACAAACAAACTTTTCAGCTTTATAACATTAGTATAGTTGTGTTATAATATTACACGCAACTAGATTATATTCAACCTTGTATCTTTATTAGTGAATCATAAAATAACCAAATGCTGCGATAATATACTTTAAATTTGTATTTTTTTTTAGGTATAATTAAAGTCCCCTTACATATATAATACCTAATTTAAAAAATAATAGTAAACACAAGTGTAAGTATTATTTATACTTACAGAAAAATATACTTTGTCGCTTTCATCATACATTAGAAAGAAACAACTTTAAACGGATTTAACTCGCATGTTTTATTTTATTGGCTGACCTTTCGCAGCCTTTACAGATTCCATAATCGTAGCACGACTGAGCTGACAATAGCTATATGCTAAAGTAATGAATGTATAATAACCGCGAAGGCATCATAAATGATTAAGGTACATTATCTAACGCAGCTTTCTAAGGCAAGAAAAATATTTTTCAAAGCAAGTAATTTTCATACTATACGTTCACAGAAAACCATTTATTAAAACCACTACAGTTTATTTAATGAAACAGTCAAATTAGCGAGTAATTAACATATCGTCGACCGTAGGTTCAATTACGGTAAGGGACAAAATACGGTTTTTCAGGAGAGGCCGACAAAGTTTTTTTTCGGACTCAATCGCTTGTAACTTTTTTTGTATTGAACCTTTTTTGGATCTGATTTCACAAAAAACCTTATATTGTAGTGCTCTTTCAGTCTTTGTAACGTTTATTTCAATATTCCAGCTATTTTAGAAAATAGATGTCCCTTACACTAGTGTTTTTCGAAAATTACGTCTCTTACACTGCAAGTATTTCGTAGTCACGCCCCTTACATTAAATTGACTACTAAGTTAAAATCATTTTTTTTATTACAAATAATGTAAAAGACGTGTTAAAAATAAAAATTAGAGATAAAATACTGTAAGGCAGTTGTTGCAAAAGAAATTAATGGAAAATTTTATCGTAAGGCTAATTTTAAATCGCAAACAAGTTTAAAAAATATTTAAGGGACATGAAAATGTATAGAAAGTGCATGCTGAGTGTTTTTATAATATTATTATGCAATATTAAAATATACCAATATTTCTTTGCTGAAAGAAAAACTGACTAAATCATAACAATTTTACGTATAAAGCTATTATGAAAGTGCGTAAAATAAACACAGGATAGGATTTTATATAGGTACTGCCTTGCAGATTTTAGCTGCAACATTGAGAAGCACATAGATTCTGTACCTAATAACAACAGTCCAAGACTTGACCGTTATTGGTTATTTGTAGAAGATGCTTCAATCACAATCTTGGAGGTTTACTCCTCAGTTAGATCTACTAGTTATGGCTCTGGAGAACTCTTAAAATAAAGCTATTGAATTAATCGAACCAGTCTAATCCAAATACTGCTTTACAAACTAGATGCCATCACACAAATATACCGTTTTTCTCAAAATCAAAGAATATTCAGTGCTGTTTATTACGATTGTAAAGAAACAACAACAAGCGGTATGTCGATTTTGATGTTTTTGGGCATATATTATAATCAATAATCACGAATTGATTCGATGAAAGACTTAAAAAAAGATAATACTGGAAAAGTTACAGTTTCCAATAATGATGAATTGTCTTGTGAAGGTGTCTTGAAATCTTTGAGACAATAGAAAAGAAATTAACATGATTCAAATTAAATTCAAACCTTAATGCTGTAAAGAAAGCAGTAGGTATTACTGTTGTTTTTGATAATTCTGGTCGTATTTTTTATGTATTACAATACTTATGGTATTAATAAATATTACTTGGATGAATTCGAATGAATATAATCCATAGAGTACCTGCAAACTGGAAAGAATTTTCCTTAAGATTACTCCTCCTCCTTTAATGCTATTTTTTTACTCTAGTCTTGCATTTTGTAGCGTATCTTATATAAGCACATGCCTGTATCTTGTATTATGAAGTTAAAAGTACATGTAATATAAAGATAATTATATCGCACCTTTATTAGAAAAGTATGTCATCTTGAAATATTTTGTTACTCCATTTAAGACTCTATGTCATAGTTATTTAAATTTGAATTCATGTGGTGACACATCCCGAGTTGTTATGGTAAAATTAGTGTAACGGTAACATCTTCTTCGGTACGCTAATGTAAATTAAGGTAAGGGACAACTATTTTAAAACTTGTGCAATTTTTTTAAGGTATGGGTGATATTTTTTATTTTCTCTTTATGAAAAACAATGTACATGTAATTAATAGAATGCGAAGACCCTTACCTTATTTCATTTGAGTTTACGGCGGTAATTACACTATTCCAAGATGCTATTGTTCAAAAATTATCAGATACATTATTGGCCGAGGGATAATTTGACTTGTGACCCCTAAAAATCACTATGGTAAGGAACATTTTTTTTGAGCTAGAATTTTTTCGAATATACCATTCGAAAGAGCGCAAAATTCTGAACAAAACTGTATACTTAACTCATTTTCGGCATTTTGTCCCTTACCGTAATTGAACCTACGGTCGACGATATCTATTTGGATCAAAAAAATACTTCGCGTCTATTATAGCATTACTATTGTCCATCGCCGACCTTGCCAGTTGGCCTGATTTCAATCCATTACGCATGACGACAGATGACGGGGACCGTCATGCAAAATTATTATGTACTTGTTTAATACCTTCCATAGATCTATATATATAAAATAAAAACTGTCCAGTAGTTTTTGAGGCTATTCATTACAACCAAACAAAGTTTTCCTCTTTATAATATTAGTATAGATTGTAATGAAACTGTAGATGGATTTAACTCACGTATTTAATTTTATTGACTGACGTTTCGGAGTCTTTACAGATTCCATAATAGTGGCACGACTGAGATGACAATATCCTTATATCTAATATGCTAAAGTGCGTTCGTCTACAGTTGTTTCATTCCAATGTATAATAACCGCGAAAGAATTAGAAATGATTATTATATGAAATAGTTTAGGTACGTCGTTGTAGAAAAAGTTATAGGTACCAACGTAGGGAAAAATACATTGTTTACTTAGTATGATAAACAAATCGATTTTATCAGTTCCTTGTGTTTATATTCAATTGTTATTTTTATAAAAAGAACTATAATGTCGTTGACGAGAAACCATTTTCTCTTTCTCAATCATATTGTAAGCATTAGATACAAAGTAAGTCACACGTTACAAGATATTAAACATGTCATCTGTAAATGTTTTAAAAATAGAGAAACACACGTAATTTATATTCATTTCCATTATTTGGAGCACACTGTATTCATTACTGACAAATTTATTTAATTATTTTGTAAGGTAAAAACGCCTAGTGACTATGGGAATTATCGTAATTGTTTACACAGTACAATAATTTATTCTTTATCTGATAAATTATAATAATATATGTCTGACAAGACTAGTTGACACTTCGCGGGGAACATTTTAACTATAAAAAGGAGACAATTTATTTAGTCAGATTTTTTTTATAATCACTCATATTATAAAACAAATATTTCCTAAATAATAAAAATGCAATGACGATAGCTGAAATTGTATGTCTTAGGATTAGAAGTTATAAATGTGTGTTACTGTGTAACGAGGATTTAACAGACAACGACACACAGACAGCTGACGCGCGACATGTATTGTGTCCTCACGCACACCTAGCACACTCGATTGTAATACAGCGGCCTCGCTGGCGTGGTCAAAGACGTGCACCCACACTACGAGCCAGACTGCACGCAGGAACCTTCCGTTCCTCTTTATCAGAATCGTGTTAAACCCATTGACAGCCCGAGTCGAGGTCCTACCCTCACTCTAGGGAATCCTCGGGTCGGGTAAGACTCACAACCCTGATTAGGCTTAGATGCTTCCCATCTGGACGCTCGTAAAGAGTCTAGTGCGCTTATCGTCCAAAAAAATATACAGTAGGTATGTATACAGCCAAATTAAAAAGAAAATACTTAGATATTTGTACGATGATGATGGGAACGGTTAGGACCCCCATGGAGGGCGGCCATATAGCATGATAAAATTGACGTTATAATTATATAGGTATAACAAAAATATATTATCTAATTGTCACTACAATAAAACATCCACGATAAAGTTATCATAACTCGTAAATAAAAATAATAAAATTAATAAATTTTGAAATGAAACAACTACGATTATGGAAACTGTAAAGAATCCGAAACTTCAGCAAAAAAAAAAATACGCGAATTAATCCGTTAATAGTGGTTTCATTCTAATGTGTAATAACCGCGAAGGCATCGGAAATTATTCAATCAATGAATATTTTAGGCCACATAAAACTGCACATACGCATTTATAAATATTTCCGTGCGGGTATCAAACCCATGTAAGGTAGGTACCATATCATTTTATACGTTTGAACAATAATAGAACAATTCTGTCGACCAAACCTCATAGATCATAGGTCCAGACAACCCGCTATCACAAGGTGATCACACAATAGAGATGGAATGATAACAGATGACCGGAGGTCACAGGTTTTTATACCTTTTCAGCAATTTGTATGCAAGAATTTTCTTTGTCATAACTTGCCGTCATTGATGTCTGAGACGTAACCGAGGCTACACGCAGAACCTAGACAAAGTAATATTATATTTTTGCTAACATTTTTTAATAGAACGTATAACAATATTATTTCCACCTTTGTAGTTTATACTGTTGTCGCCCTGGTCTTTCCATAGAAATCTGTTTTTTTTATTTCTCCAAAAAAATCAAAGGCATGAAAATCAGTTCAGCCGCTCTTAGGTTATATCTAAATGGTGTAACAAGCCCTACTTTTGTATCACTAACGTTAGCTCAGTAGTACTACGAAAATGGGAACTGTAAAGTCTTTGTAAATGTCAGCCAATAAATGAAATACGCGAGTTAAATCCGTTTATATTTGATTAATGAGAAAATAAATTACTTGTACTTTTTCTTAAAACGAAATTATATCTCGGGCAGCACCTCCGCTAGGTCGAGCAAATTTTATAGTATTTTTACGAAACAATGCAAATATTTGGAGTATAAGTAATTCTTATGCAAAGTAGCGAACATGTAATTATGACATATGCTAATACCTACTCGTACATGCAAACAAGCTAGCGATGAGAAACAGATCATATCTCATATTAGCAAAACCTAGGCTTATATCGTCGATTTAGGGTTGTCAATATATATATAATTATAAAATAAGTAAATATTATATTCAAGTGCTATCTAATTTCCAAAAAATGTACAATACTTGCTTATATAAACAAATTTAGTAATACTAGTTGATTCTTTTGTTTACTGATTGAAAGTGAACAGGTTAAGCTAATTATATTGTTTTAGTTAATTTCAACAATTATATTACGCTTTTTTACATTTGTCTTGGGATGATTAAGTATTATGATATTTATTTTTTCTACCTAAACAGTAAAATTGTGATAAGCTACGATATAATACGATTATATTATTATACATCTTAAATATTTGAGTAAATTACGATACAAATACAATTAAAGATGAATAAGATTTCTATGCTTCTTAAAAATGCTAATCAATTTTATTTTATTTGCAAGTGACATTCTATAATCGCAAATCAGAAATTATTTCCATGATAATTTCTGATGCCTTCGTGGTTATTAAGTACACATTAATGTTATTTCCCTAAATTTGTTTTAGTGATATGTTTGACAGCCCTGCAGCACCTGTTTAAGTAGTAACCTAGTTGCTCGCAGTGCGTAAGAGAAGGGCCGCATCCGATCGTTCTGTGACGTGATTCTACCTAGATTACTAGTATCCAAGCTACTTATATGCTCTGAATTGACTATAATTGTATGTGGGATGAATATATATATTTTTTTTAAAATAGTCCGTAAACACAGAATCTGGTTGCAAGATGTCTATAGTCAAAAAATGGTACAATTTTAAACCTGAAAGTCTCATTACACAATATTTCAGGATTTTAACGTTAGACTATCGTCAGCTCAGAAGTGCTACGAATAAGCAAATGTAAAGTAATCGAAACATCATAAATTAAAATAAAATACGCGAGTTCTCGCGAGTGGTTAATATATTGATTCCAGGGGGCAAACTTGATATAAAAATATTATTTTTTTTAATAGTTATATTTGGGCTTATCAGGCATAAAAAAATATTTTAAGGGTCTTTTAGCGCATTCAATTTTATCCAAAATCAAAATAAGGGGGTTGAAAAAACTACATAAAATCTCACTAACCTCCCTTTCCAAATTGCAATCCAACGAAGTCGTCAGATGTTGGAATGAAAATAAAAATAAAATACGCGAGTTAAATCCGTGGGAGTTGTTTCATTCCGTTATAATTGTTTAATTCCAATAGATATATACTAGCAGGAAGAAAACCCTGCGGTTTCGTAGTCAGGGACTTTGACAACTTTCAACAGTCACAAATAGCGACAACTAGACCAACAGTTTCAAAGAGTGTTTAAATATTTGCCACAACATTATCACGTTATCCAATAATAACTTACTCCGTCAATTAACAATTTGGATAAATTAAGGCCACAGCCTTTAAAGCCACAATGGTGTGAACTCTGGGAAAATTACCACATTACCAGTACAAGTTCAGAATGTTCGCATGGCTTCACTATTTCTCGTATAATGTCAGTTTTGTTAATGATTGATGATTTTAATCTTACTTCCTTGGCCCTATACTTAGGGTTTGTTAAGCTTTAATTGCTATTGTGTAATTAATTTTGTTGCGTTGGTAATCGGGTGCGTGCAGTGTAGCCGTGCCAGGGTAGGCGTTCTAAACTGTTGTACGCAATGCACGCCTTTGGTAATCGATATGTTAGTATAAATTTGAGTTGATATTTTTAATATTTAGTACATAGCTAACATGAAATTATAGAATAGATTGTATAAAGGTTGGGTATACAAAGGGGTTCATTGAGTGTCACCTATGTCAAATAAGTCTCACTAATATCTGCTTAAAATAACATAACAATATGCCAGTTTTAAAACTCATCGTGCACTTTAAAACTCTCGCAATTTCCTTTCAATAGGTCACCTTCGCCTAGTCTTATGTAAATTAAAATAGTTTAGCTTTGCCTGTTTAATTAGTTTAATCTTACTTACTTACCCTCACTTATATCAACTTACACTTACTTATCTCTGCTTAGTGAAGTTAACTATTATTCACTTACATCCACTACTGCTTAATATGACTTACTTACGTCCACTTATATCAACTTACTCTCACTTATTACTGCTTACTCCAACTTATAATCACTTATGTCAGTAAACTCACCGGTAGTTGAAGCTCTCGCAGTGGAACCGCCTCTCAGTAGCGCACTCTCGCCTGCAGTCCTCGAGCCTCTCGCAGTGCACCACCCGGCGCACGTTGCTGCGCAGGGCGCGCCGGCCGGCCAGCACGCGACGGAAACAGGCTGTGGAGATGAAGGCTGTTAGTACTAGGTACACATTCAGGCGCGTGCAGTGGGGTGAGCTTTAGTATAGCGCGAGGGTAGGCAGTCCATATATTGGTGACACTGTGCCTGTATGGAATGCACGCCCTTGTACACATTGAAATGAAACAACTAATAAACGGATTTAACTCGCGTATTTTGTTTTATTTGCCGTTTTGAAATAATTTCCGTCGGTTCATTCGAATGTGTCAAAGTCAATTCATTCCAAGCGCTAAGGCATTAGAAATTATAAAAATTATATATAACTAGCTTCTGCCCGCGACTTCGTCCGCGTGGAACTCCTCCTTTTTTGCAGTCGGTTAAAAAGTAGCCTATGTCCTTACTCAGGCTCCAGACTTTCTAAGTACCAAATTTCATTTAAATCGGTCCAGTAGTTTTAGCGTGAAAGCGTAACAGACAGACAGACAGAGTTACTATCGCATTTATAATATTAGTAAGGATAAGGATAAGGATGTTCTTGCTCAAAAGGAACCTTCAAATGAATTTACCAAAGGTAACATAACATTATGCCACTTTAGATATTTTTGCTTCCTACTGACGATTTGGATTTAAAAACGTTTTTGTAATAGGTACCTGGTCTATTCATTAGGTACCTACAACAAAATCCACGATAATAATCAAAATTACCTAATCTTTACTAAGGAAGTGTTGTTAACATTGATTAGTCATAGCTAAACCATTTTTACAAAAGCACTCTAAATAAAAAAAAAACTTTTTTCGTTCAACAATTTCAAAAAACATAATTGGCACTTAAACCATGTTTACCAACTAATCGCAATCATTTTAAAATCTATCAATAGTCATCACACAGTTAAGTGGACATAATGATTGTGAGACGGACGGACAAAAAGTGACCTTCGTGTGGGATGATTACTAGATCCGCTGTTTAGAAAAAAATGGATGACCTAGTCCTAATACTGATACATCACGACACATTCATAATATGATATAAGGCAGTATAGGTATAAGTGGTATAACCTTTTGTATAATCTTTTGAGGTCCGTTACCCTTATAACCTAACTAGGGTCACTGATTTAGCCCTCCTCCCAACGACGAACTCGCGCGCTAGTCGGCGCTACGCTGTGCTCAAACTTGTCACTTTGATTCGGCGTTCGAGACCGTTACCCCGAAAATACAAGTTTTATCCCCGCGGGGGTAATTACCCTCAGGTTAAGAACCCAGAATATAAAGGAATCTTCGCACGTCATTGTCGTTTCTAGCCAAATCTAACAGCTTCTACCCTTCTGCGTCTGCGCACGATAAGCAACCCCGTTCTACCCCTTTGGGCGGTGATTTTTTAAAATACTTTGTTAGTGCTCCCCTAAGTTATAAAAAGAACAACAAAAAACAAACAACAAGTTATAATTAGTATATTACACATTGAAACTGTGTAAGATATAATCATTTCTGATGCCATCGCGGTTATTACACATTGGAATGAAACAACTATTAACGGATTTAACTCGACTTTAACGTTAGACTATTGTCAGCTCAGTCGTGCTACGATTATGGAAACTGTAAAGAATCCAAAACGTTAGCAAATAAAATAAAATAAAAATACGCGAGTTAAATCCGTTAATAGTTGTTTCATTCCAATGTATGAGATATCTTTACTATCACTACCTACATATTATAATAACGCAACGGATTTTGAAATGGTTTTTATAATAGGTAGGTAGAGTGATTCAAGAGGAAGGTTTATAGTACCCGTGTGAACTCGGGGCGGGTCCCTAATTATAAAAGTATATAAAATTAATGTTAATCTGTATATTAAATAATCCATTTTTTGGAATGAAACAACTGTTAACGGATTTAACTCGCGTATTTTTATTGTGTAATAACCGCGAAGGCATCAGAAATTAATCCATTTTTTGTTGTGATTATTATGATCAGACGAAGTTTTGTGAAAATTAAAAGTTCGCCGGGACAACTAGTAAGAAGTATAGTCTAAAGTAACAAATAGTTTGAGACAATATTTGAAAACCATCAATAAAATAAAAAATACGTACTCGGAGCATTTTCCACTAGTATAACCCGTGTTCCAACCGCAATATGTACAGACAGACACACGAACAATGTCAACACTTTCATTTTCACACATTGGCATTATTCACTATGACAGATAACATCACAGATTTTTTATTATACATTACAACATACGAGCGAACTGATCGAAAAAAGGTCAACTTTTCAAAAAACAGCACAGTTCCCCAAAATTGCACATTTTGGAATTTTAATCCATATCTTTTTTTATTTAAAAAAAAAATATTTTATTTAATAAGCCGTTTTAGGTATTATGTATGCTATATGGCTAATTGTTTTTTTGATGATGTTAATTTCTTCTGTTTTGTATTTTGTAAATTTTATTTTTTTATAAAAAAAAATAGGTCAGTAGGGCCGCGGCGCGTTACATGCAACGACTGAACAGAAGCATTGTTTGACATAAGCTTATATGTGAATGCAAATACGCCGTGAGAATAGTATGGACATGACCTACCCCGATTGGGTAAGTAAAATATATATCTACGCTTTATTAACTTAAGTACATTAGTGCACTTAAACATATTATAACTAGGTATATCATTTTAAATGCAAGGTCTATAATATGTCAAGTTGAAAATGTACAAAGCACATTATTTAGTCCTTTTCATAAAAATGTGGTCATGGTGTAATATTGACGAAAATCAAAAAAGTTGTTAGTTTTATGTTAGGTAATTAAAATTAAAAATGTATAGAAATTAATTTTACATTTAAAACATAACTTGTACTCGTACACCAAAAGCATATTGAGTTAACTAAATCGAACAATATTCAAAAACTAGGTACTAGGTACAAAATTTTACAAATATTTATTATCAATTTAACACTTAACTTTTGTAAACCAAAAAGCACAATAAATATTTAATAATGTAGTTTTTTCATTTTACAACCCGTCCGTACAATTCTATCGTTACTGATTAAAGCTGATAACCCCACAGCGGGGTCTATTGTCTCAAAAAAAGGATTTGCAGCAAAAAGCTAATATATCCTACCATTGTGCTATATTTATAGGTTTATAAATAACGAAAGGGTTAATTATAACTCATACTGACCTACAATATCCAGACTATTATTAGAATAAACTTATGAATGTCTTAAAAAAAACATAATTATTTAACAATCTTTTGAAGTTGGTGAAAAAATTTTGTACCTACTATTGAGTAATGCTTTCGCGGTTATTACACATCGGAATAAAACAATTATTTTTAAGGTCAGGTCTTGAAATAAAACTAACTGACCCGGTGAACTTCGTACCTCCCACAATTTTTTTTTATATTTTCTAAATTTCTAAAAATCTTTTTTTTAACAAAAATACAAAATAAAAAGAATTGTCATATTTGGTGCAATCGATCAGGTGTTATGCGTGTACATATACATTTACCACTTACACCTAGGTAAGTACATTTCGTTGATTAATTATTATTTAAGTAGGTACCTATATTATTATAGATTTTTAAATAGTTTAATTCAAACGCATATAAATTAAATATTAATATTACAGTTTAGTAGAACCCTCCAGGGTGGTTTAGCATTACTCTGCCCTACTTGGACATTGTGAACAGCCCTAAGTTTTTTCCAAAAACATAATAACCCAAATTCCTTCCGCGTGTTTACACAAACAATACTATCCGGCGGAGCCTTAGACACGACGCAGCTATTAAAACGATATTTATTTATATTTTTTATTCCTAAAAAAATTAACAGTTTTGACCTTCGTACATCCGCCGCCGGTTTTTTGATTTGGCAATTTGAGGGAATCTTGAAACACCTTTGTTTTTTTGATATCCTGAACCTAAATTAAGTATAAATAAAATTGCTCTGGGGACCCAATGGAATTTGAAATTATCTAGTAAACAGCGTGTTCCATATTTTCTTCTTGATGAAAAATGTCCAAAATTATTTAAAATGAAATGAAATCATTTATTAGTAAATAAGCTTTAAACCTATATTTCGAACAATTATCGCCTAGTTAGAAATAAAAAAAAAAACTAAATCCTACAAAATTCATGAATAGACCTAAAATATTTTTTTTATCTAAGACAATAAATGGTAGACCTAAGTAATTACTTCTTACGGCCAAATTGATAATCCTACAATTTACTTATTTTAGAGTACTTCTTCTTTAAAATCCTATGTCCACTAGATGGGGCAAAGGGCCTCCACAATGATTATGTGTCGCCAGCCCGGTCGATTGAGCTTCGCGCTTTGGAGTACTTACTAATGGTTTAATTCCTAATTTTATTTCATGACTCATTCAGCGTTACGGAGAAGTCATGACGTCATTTGCACCTATTTTAATGTTGCCATGATAAATGTATTCTGTTTACCGTGAACAGATCACCTTGGTTTTAGCAAAACAATACTTAGGAAGTAGTTAAATAATTTGTTAGCACAGTTCGGATGGGCAGTACTTCGTATCATCGCTATAAATGGATTTTATTTGTTTTTAAGGCTGCGACAAATTATTATGAGTATAGTACTTAATAAAAAATCTAGAGACGCTTCTCTAAATGGAGGAATTTATTACTAAAACAACAAAAAAATAAATTTGTTGTATACTAAGGTGTCTGTCTACTAGTCTAGTCAGTTGTTATCTACACTTCCTCTGAATTAAGAATGTTATATAGGTATTAGGTGTTTAAAATTACTTGAAAGGTTGTTAAAGGAAAGTTTTATGTATACAAACACATTTGTTTTTAATTCAAAAAAAAAAACAAGTAGTAATGATTTTACATACATTACGTACTTTTTCAAATACTATTTATCCCGTTTCCGCAGAAAATAAATGCATAATTATTTTCTACCTGCTTTCGCGTAAAACGGCCTCACTTTAAGCTTAACGACATCCAGTCCTTTCTAAATTTATTTTATACTAGCTGTCCGCCCCAGCTTCGCACGGATCCCTTTTTTATAGCTTATGTCACTCGGGAATAGTGTAGCTTCCCAACAGTGAAATAATTTTTCAAATCGGTCCAGCCGTTTTGGAGCCTATTCAATCCAAACAAACAAACAAACCTTTCCTCTTTATAATATTAGTATAGACTAACGACCCGCCCCGGCATCACACTGGTGCTATCAACCTTCTACAATCACTTTATCTATTAAAAAATAGCTTCAAAATCCGTTGCGTAGTTTTAAAGTTTTAAGTATACGTAGGGACGGACAGACAGCGACAGCGATATTGTTAATACTATGTAGTAATAGTGACTACCAATCCAAAAAAAACTTTCTTAAAACACGTAAGTCTAGAGACTCTGGGGCGACTGGGATTTTGGTCCAGTAGGTAACATATTTGTTCCCAAAAAAATATGCATTGCTAGCTTCTGCCCGCGACTTCGTCCGCGTGGAACTCCTCCTTTTTTGCAGTCGGTTAAAAAGTAGCCTATGTCCTTTCGCAGGCTCCAGACTTTCTTTGTAACAAATTTCATTCAAATCGGCCCAGTAGTTTTAGCGTGAAAGCGTAACAAACAGATAGACAGAGTTACTTTTGCATTTATAATATTAGTTGGGATTATGAGACCTATGCCCAGCTGTGGGACAGCGTAAGGTCACGGTGTCTGGCACACACATTACAATAATAATGAACTCTTTTGTTTTATACAATTAATTATAAATGAACAACTGACCGAGGTTGATGATTTTTGGCGGTCTTTCAAATAAGTAACAGTAAATGACGTTCATAATAACACGCGATAAGTAAGTATGTATTTAAATTTGTTCATTGTTTACTAGGGTGGATTTTGGGGGGTATATATAAACCTCGTAACCCCTCCCTCCCCCCCTTTCCTTTGGACCCTGAAACAGCAATTAAGAATAGAAAAATATCTACAAAATTTTGTAAACTTATTGCTTTAATCAAATGACTTTTTTTAGTCTGTGAAAATTACAATCGACTAACTATCACAGTAGCTATACAGACTGGTGACAGATTGACGGATAGCTGAGTCTCAGTAATATGGTCCCATTATTACCCTTTGTGGTCGAACATTAATAGAAAGCAATTCATACCATTCAGAAATGTAATAATTTCTGATGCCTTCGCGGTTATCACACATTGGAATGTACCACTATAACGGATTTAACTCACATATTTTATTTGCTGACGTTAAACTTTACAGTTCCCATATTCGTAGCATGACTGGAAATAAAACAAAATACCTACGCGTAAATATAGTGTTTTATTCCAATTCATAAATTTGTTCCCAATTCAGGAGGTTCGAAATATACATTTGACAGCTCTTAGTAGCGACCAAATCAGTCCAGGATGTGATACGATTGTGTCAGGGTGACCATCATGCTCCGTGGCACCGACGATGACATAATGCACGTAAAATAGTTTCTTCAAATTACTCCATTAAGTTTTTCAAGGACTTTGTGTGTAGAAAAAAGGTACAAAAAATACTCTAGGCAAAACGGAACCCGGTCACTGTTAAGTCTTAAACGCAAAATGTATGGACTGCCTACCCTGGCGCCATACACCCCACACTGCACGCGCCTGCTTACACGACTCTTTTTGATATTGAATTGATTGCGTAAGCTATATAGCCTCTTGCTTACAGTCGGCTACGAATACGGAAACTGTAAAGCTTTCAAATCGTCAGCAAATAATAAAAAAAATACCGCCGAAAAAAAACTAAAAGGCAACAAAAAACAATAGCGCACTGAAAAGAAAAAAATAATAATTTTCTCTTTTATAACGACTATTATTTTGGTTGTAATGTCTGATATTTTTGAAGTCGGAGACAGCACTGACAGCTGGTGCAGCAACTCTTCACTCTCAACTCTTCACTAAGGTGCTCAAGTTTGTTTGAGGCTGGCACCGACTCCAAAAATAACAGACGCTACAACCAAAACCTTTTAAAGTTTAAAAAGCCTTAATTCCGTGTTACTCTATCTGGGAAACACAGCGTACATCATTCCGATTAGAGGTCCGTCTGAGTTTTTACTATAAATAATAATCACATAATGGAAGGCCTAAACAATTTAGTTGGAACCTACCGCTTGCAATTTGCGGAATGAGTTAATCTGTGGTATGAGACATGAGTGAAAGCGGAAACGAAATTAATTTTGCTATATATGTATTAATTTTGCAAAATGCACTTACGCAATTTTTTTTATTTAAGGCGTGGATCATAATAATATTGCCTCTAACGTTATACATAATACTTCACAACAATTCTAACGATTTTTTCAAGCCTTTGCCAGAATATCTCGTAGAAGGCAGATTTACTACTTACCTACTTGACTCTTATGTATACTTAATAATTATAATGAAGAGGAAAGGTTTGTTTGTTTGTTTATATTGAATAGGCTCCAAAACGGCTGGACTGATTTGAACAATTCTTTCACTGTTGGGAAGCTACGTTCACCCTGAGTGACAAAGGTTATAGAATATTTTCTAAAAAAATACGGATCCGTGCGAAACCGGTGCGCACCGCTAGTTGTTATATATTATTATTCGAAAATTCACACAATATCTTTATAAATTATAGCCGTAAATTTTCACTTAAAATCCATTCAGTAGGTACCTAGTTTTTGAGTGAAATAGCAACATACATCTATACATACATACGAGTTCTATACATACAAAGTTTATTTCTAATAATATTAGTAAGGATTAGTAGGTAAGCATAAATGCAAAGAGATCAGCTTTTTTTATGTTGTATTTAACGTTTGTTGACTCAGAGGTTTTATATATACCTACAAGCACTTATATACATAGCTGTGTCGAAGAAGAAAAATTACTTTTTCTGTCCTCCGGCCAGAAAGCGCCAACTTTCGGGCCGCTGCGCTAATTGAAGTTGCCGCTTTCTGGCTTCGTCGAACAGAAAAATAGTATACTGACCGCGGCCAGTAAATAAAAAAGCCTCAGATCACATTTTTTTCAACCTTGGCTTCGCCTCGAACGACAATTACATGTGATCTGAGACATTTTTTATTTTACCGGCCTAGGTGCGTAATGTACTATAGTTTTAAAATGCTTGCAATCGCTTCTGTCTTACACCAAGAAATAAGATTGTGATCTGGTATCAAGAACCTTTGAATAATTGTGTACAAAAGTTATTGTTTAAGTTATATCATGGCACATACCATTAGGATATAGCCTTGAGAGTATATCTACTAATTATTAGCTGGAAAGTAAAAATCCTAAATGCTCAATAAAAAAATATACTTAAAAAGCACAACGTCAAAATTAACTACGATCTATCAATCGAAATTCGATTGATATTCTTGGTTCAATACCTACTATTAGTTTTTTATTAAGTATAATTATTTTTGTACAAGAGTCAAAGTTATGGTAATGCTTTAATAGCAGATACTGCCCAATTATGTTAGCTAGCTTCTGCCGGCGTCTTCGTCTGCGCATGAAAAGCGCCCAGGTATTTCACCCTGAAGGGGTGAATTTTCAAAAAAATATTAGTGTTCCCCTATTTTATTATATGCAAAATTTCCAGTTTCTTACATTAGATAGATTAGGTTAACTTTTTTTAAAGTCCTGTATGATATAGGTACCTTAAAAAAGGTACCTATATATTATATGCTTATGTCCTTGAATGATAATTTAATTTGACAAATTGATTGAATGAGGTGTCTCTAATATACCTACAACAACGAATGCTATTTTTCTTAATTTTATGTACGTTTATGTAAATTTGATCAAAATTCTTGTAAAACAAATAGCCTGTTTATGTAAACATGCTTCCGTATTTTAATTTACAGGTATCTTATTGTTTACTTAAGTAGCTATTGTTCTAAAACCTTGTATGTCTATTGATAAAATTAGCATCTTGTTTTAGTGAGCTCATTAAAAGGTTATAAATTTATTTGACAACCTGAAGAGCTAGCAGGTATTTGTCACGCGAGATGCAAAAGTCTTATCGCAAAAGTATGACAGTAATTTAAATATGCATTCTCACGCGTCAAAAACCTTATTGGTCTAAGATCCCAGTCACCACAGATTTACGTGATGTTAGGTTTTTTTTTTGTAGTATACAACAAACTTTGAAAGAAATGGATACTCGATACGCTGAAATCGCGGCCAGGTATCAAAGGTGAAAAAAACATGTTACTTTTTTCTCCACAAGAATGAGATTAAAAGTATCCTATGTCCCATATCCTCCTCATTCTAAATTACCTCCTCACCAATTTTCTCTACTACTCGTGCTGAGGGATACACTCCTAATAACTTGTTACACATAATAAATCATTTAAAGAATTCCACTTACCTTTATAACTTCCGATCTTCCCAGGATCTCTGTATCCAGCTTCATACCCTGGTTTGTCTCCGTAGTCCCCAATCGTGACTGGTCTCGATGTGACCACTTGCCCATTAGGTCTTACTATGTAACTTGGCGCGTTACCAGGTTTCTCCAGCTCATACTCATAGACTGGTCTAACATCTGGTCTATCTGGATTATAAGTCTGGTTGTCTGGTCTTTTTTGGGGTCCATATTGGTTATTGGGACTATCTAGACCGTATGCAGGTTTTTCTTGCCCGTAAGATTGGCCGCCTTGATTCTGACCATATTGATTACTGTTGTCAGTTTGACCATAACTACCTTGAGAGCCGAAAGATGGTGGATTTTGAGGTTTTTGACTGCCGTAACCGCTTGATTGTGAACCGTATAATTGGTCATTTTGACCACTTTGACCTCCATAAGAACTTTGACTATAGTACGGTCTGTCAGGTCTTTCATGTTCTGGGCTGTTATAATTCTGACCATATAGACCACTTTCACTGTTAGAACCATAATAATGGGAATGACTGCTTTGGGACTGACTGTAAGAATTTTGACTGTTAAAACCGCTTCCATAGCCGTAGCTTTGGCCATAGACTCCTTGATTGGAATAACTAGGTTTATCATTTAATGGTTTGATTGGCTTATAGGGTCTCGGTGGATCATAAATCTCTACGTAAATGGAATTGTCTTGGTTAGAATTCTGACCGTAACCACTAGCGTATTGACTATTGTAGCTATAATCTGGTCTTTCGTAAGGTCTCGACGGGTACGCGGAATCTTCGCTTGGTCTTGGCCTATATGGTCTATCAGGCGGCCCTATAGGTCCCGATGGATAAGGATCAGGCTTAGGTCTATTGTAACCATCGTTTGGTTTATATGAATCAGGTTTGTTAGTATAGCCTGGCTTATTTCCGTATCCCGTATCTACATCTGGCACATATGGATCTGGTCGATTTGGCCTATAATTCTCAGGCTTATGAACACCAGGCTTTGGGTAATCTTGGACGGGTTTACTACCGTACCCAGAATCAGGGAATGGGTCCGGCTTGGGATCATACGGGTCTGGCCGGTTAGAACCATAATCATGAGGTTTACTTGGTTTATATGACTCGGGCTTTGGATAATCTTGAATGGGTTTGCTACCATACCCGCCACTAGGGTATGGATCTGGCCTTGGGTCGTACGGGTCCGGCCGATTTGGTACATAAACATCCGGTTTACTGGGTTTATACGGATCAGGTTTTGGGTGATCTTCAATTGGCTTATTTCCATAACCACTGCTTGGGTATGGCTCTGGCTTATTAGGCTTATAAGGATCTGGACGATTTGAACCATAACCAGGTTTAATTGGCTTGTAAGGATCGGGTCTTTGATAATCGTGAACTGGTTTGTTATATCCTTCATCCTGCGGTATTTGACTTGATGGTTTTTTATTTGGTCTAATTATATAATGATATTCCGGTACCTCGGGTCTGAATAATGGAGGTCTGTCATATTGTGGGCTCTGTGGTCTTATAGGTTGAGGCCCATATAAATCAGGGATGTCATCGTGTAAAGAAGGCGGGTACAGTGGATCCGGTCTCCACATACCAGGATCAGGTCTGGGTGGTCTACCATAATTGCCTTGGAATTGTAGAACATCATACGGGTCTGGTTTTGAATGGCTTTGGTTATAATAAGGTTTCTCTGGTCTGTAAGGATCTTCAGGTCTATAAGAGGGTTCAGGCCTCAAAGGCCGGTATGGATAATCAGGTCGAAATGGTTTCTCAGGTCTAAAGGGTATTTCCTGAGGTCTATGAGCACCATAACTTGGAGGCCTGTCAATATCAGGTTTGGAGTTATAATAGTCATCAGGTCTATCAGTATCGATATAATTGTTGTGAGGCCTTTGACCATGTGGTCTGTGAGTTGGCGGTGGTCTCATGAAATCAGGTCGAGTGGTCTCATAAGGTCTAAGATCAGTAAAATAATCATCAGCCAAAGGTTGCTTCGCCTCGTCTTCATCAGGTCGAAAGACTGGACGATGTAAAGGGGGGTTTTCTGGATCGTCGAATTGTGGTTGCAGTGGGGTGGGAGGTAGTTGCTCGCATTGGAAGCGACGGATGTAAATGTCGTAGTCTGGATGCCGGTTAAGCTTATTTTCTTTTAACTCTTTCTCACCGAGGTTGCTGAGGTTGCAGGTTGCATTGCCTTTAGCTCCCACTCTGAAAATAAATATAAGTAAAAGATAAATTTAACTGTAACTTTCAAAATTATATATATTATATTATATAATTATATATTAGATTATCATAAAAGCAAATAACTGTTTTCGCTTGAATCAAAAGGAATCTAAGGTTCTTAGAATTGCACTGAATATACCATTTTTTTTTATTGCGTGAGGGTGTCCTGTGTAACTAATTATTGACATTAATCAATATTCTTGAATATTGATCCCATACCTTGATCTGACTGGGACTCATAACGCCATCTAGCGGTAAATACACGTCTAAATACTCACCCATATTCGTAAGTCTGGCATTGCTTGTCTTGTTTGCACAGTTGTTCGCACTCGCGCGTCGTTAGTTCCGAGATATTCCGATAGATGGCGTTCGATGGAAGTTGCTCGCCGATCAATATTCTTTCGAAGCAATCTGTTGAAAAGAAGTAATTATAAGCATGGTTGTTTAACTATAAAATTTGTTTACTATTGTCTCTCGAATATTTTATCTTAATTACCTAACTAGACTAAGAGGTAAGTAGGTAACTACCTTTTTATATCGTTATCTGAGTACAGCAAAAATCCAAGATTTACCTACTTAATTCGAGATTCCAATGGGATTTGAAACCACATTTACCCACCTTAACGCGAGGTAGGCGTTATTACTAATATTTATTTACATAACAGTCTCATTGCTTATATTGATTTTTTTTTTTCTAATTTATTTGGATCTAGCTAGCGCGGAAAATACATATTTTTACGAATTTCGTCATTAAACCTTTCGTTGGACTTTCATGAATATTTCGAGATGAAAATCAGCCAAATCCAGTGGTTCTCAAGATTTAGATAGACTTACCTACAAAGAGCAATTCATTGTATTAAAATAAAAAGGATTGTCTCTCGTTACGGAACTTAATTTGAACGTCAATAAATCAGAGATGAGTACAATATGTTTTTTATAACAACATTATAATGTGCCGGATACCGTTAACTCGTTTATTTACTACTAACAAGACATAAAACAATTGAAAATAATTGAACAAGGACGTTATAAATAACTGGGGTTTCCGCGACCTTCGTACAGAACACTTATTTTACCCCAATCACGAAAAGTCAAAAAGTGTTTTGATTTTAACTCTCTATGAACCTAAGTAGGAATATAAGTACCTACCTACCAACCAAACTACAATCTCATTTGCTAAATCATGAATTGTTAGTTGCCAAGTCACAAATTTCACATTATCATAGACAATAACAATCATAAACGCCACACTTTTTAAATATAGGTAGGTAATTGTATCATTAAACTCAGTTTTCAGTTTCTTTTCCACGCTTTCCGAATTACCCATCTATTAAAAATCAACAGCTACAGCTACAGGGCTTTTCTTTTGAACCGAAATTAATAAATAATCTTAACATTTTTTTAAGGATAGGTACCTACTTAAGTTTACGAACAACTCGAAAATTGGTCTTGAGATTGAATTAGGTAATAATTGATGTAATAAGTCGACTTATCATATTACGCAAGGCTGCATTTGATGCATTTATTTATTACTAGTTACTGCCCGCGACTTCGTCCGCGTGGAACTCCTCCTTTTTTGCAGTCGGTTAAAAAGTAGCCTATGTCCTGTCTCAGGCTCCAGACTTTCTTTGTACCTTTTCATTTAAATCGGTACAGTAGTTTTAGCGTGAAAGCGTAACAGACAGACAGACAGAGTTACTTTCGCATTTATAATATTAGTAGGATTGTTATACACATAATATCTCTCAATTCTCTCATTTCTTATTTTCCTTTCCTTACCTTCTATAGAAGTCCCGAGCTGCGAGTCTATGGTTAGAGTCTGCACACCACCCACAAGGAAAATCGGACACAGAAAAAGTAAATTCAACATTGTTACCAATATTAAAATCATCGCACTTTATACTATTGTCATTTCAACAGCAACAAATAATCTATATTTTTTAAACAAGCGTTCATTTAAAAATATAAAAGTTAATCAATCATGATATATCAATAAATAGTTTTAAAATTCACAATTAAACGTCTTCTAAAACTTTAAGAAAAAACGAGCTCGCGCGCTTCCCGCCATCCCGTACGTCAAACGTCAATCGTTGCGTTGACAAGTATTTTTTTTTATATCAGAGACAATTCGCACGTCTATTCAGGATTGATTTGGCAAATCTTGTGGCTTGGATTTTCGCTGGGTGTGTCTGTCACGGTCCGCTGGCACTTCCTTGGCATGTGAACCTTTGGCAATCGAGACACGTTAGGATTTTAAAGAACAAAAGGGGTCTGTACTCTGTAGCAACAAAAAATATATTGGTACTTTTATTGTTACTAAGCATTTTATAGGTATTTATTCATGCGATCTTAGCAATTCATTTTCTGGAAAATAACGTACAAAACTTTATAGAACCCTGTCCAGGGGTAGGTGGTAAATAGCCGGTAACTGACATATTATTTTGCTGGCATCAATAGGTATGCCTAGATACAATGAAAAGCGCTAAGGTAGGTACCTACTTTAAGTTAGATAGGTAAGTGGTTTTGTTTTTTTTTCTAATTACAAAGGATATGATTAAATTATCTTTTTTATTATTTGCTAGGTACTCTCAAATATACTATCAGCAGCTAAATTAAGTAGTAAGTAGCTAAGTATAGGAAATAGTGATTTTCTATATTTTCAAGGAACCCTAACCTTGCGGTACGCAATTAGTATTTTTTTTAATTTAATCCTTAGCAAATCTCCACCTAATTATTAAATATAACATGTTTCTCTTAATAACAATATTATGCGTTTTATACCGTCAATCATACTGATATAAGACCAAAGGTATCTCGCAATTTACGCCCTTATAACCATAAGCACAAGAGTCATGTTTTTTTCTTTGTTTCCATAATAATTATGAGTTACCAAGTACAAAGGCAAACGATTCGTAGGTTTTTTTGGCAACGACAACATTAGATTTGAACATCCGTACAATAAATCAAGTTAAATTGTAATACGTAAGCTACACAGTGACGTATGGCAACTCTGTTTATTTTATACTAGCTGTCCGCCCCGGCTTCGTACGGATCTCTTTTTTTATAGCCTATGTCACTCGGAAATAGTGTAGCTTTCCAACAGTGAAAGAATTCTTGAAATCGGTTTAGACGTTCTGGAGCCTATTCAATCCAAACAAACCTTTCCTCTTTATAATGATATTAGTATAGATTTAAGTAGGTAGGTATTACCTACGTAGTTAAGGGTATCTATTTATTGAAATGAAACAACTGTAGACGCAATTAACTCGCGTTTTTTTTATTGGTTGACGTTTCGGAGTCTTTACAGATTCCATAATAGTAGCACGACTGAGCTGACAATAGTCCTATGCTAGCTTATGCTTATACGTCTACAGTTGTATAATTCCAATCTATACTAATATTATAAAGAGGAAAGATTTGTATTTTTGTATTTTTGTATGTTTGTAATGAATAGGCTCCGAAACTACTGGACCGATTTCAAAAATTCTTTCACCTTTGGAAAGCTACATTATCCCCGAGTAACATAGGCTATATAATATCACGCTAGGTCTTATAGTTGCGGAGCAGTAACCGAAAATGTTTCAAAAACGGGGGAAAAGTATCGTTTCTGAGGCCTTAAAAAAATCTTAAGTCCCCCCGTGCGAAGCCGGGACGGGCCGCTAGTGTATAATAATCGCGAAGGCATCAGAAATTAGTATTTTATGTTTTTTAAAAGACCATGGCGTGTTAAGAGAAGACACATCGCTACTGCTAATAACTGACTACTTAGATAAATGATTAGATAACACAAGCGTCTTATTTACATTTGTAATAAGCAACATAATTATAGATGCAAGTGTTTATTAAAAATAAGAAACACTGCAATGCATCTTTTAAAGTGGGGTTGGTACCTAACCAGTTATTTATTTGGTACATATAGTGGTAATGATAATTATATAATAATAATATAACTGTTGCATAATTGTTTTTTTTTGTGTCCATCAAGTAGAAGTTTCACGTGACGCTGACGTCACTTTGTGGTATAAATTGTGCCCTAACGTGACGCGACGAGCCCCTGCTCCGAAACTTTAGAAGCATTTAACTTTGTCATTTTTTGATTGATTGGGAAAAGAAAAAATACGTGTCCAATGATCTTTAAAGATCTAACTGTCGAAGTTTAAATAGAATTTCGATTTCCAGTCGGACCTATCAAAATAAAATTTAAACTTAAGTAGGTTCCTACTTATAGCAAAATTTTGACAAAAATATGTAAGGTGAATTAAAGTCATATATTTTAAGGTCAATTAAAATGTATTAGATTCAAAGTCACTCTAGTTAAAGCATCATAACCACGGATTAGCAAGTTTCCTAGAGTTTGAGAACCCCAAGTTTTTACCGACCCTGATCACTATCAGATGATTATAGTATTAACTGATTTATTTCACGTTTTTTGGAACAATATAAATTGGATCACTATGATCCTATATCACTTGCTATATCCTAAGTGAATAAACGGCAATCCTCCTGGAAATTTAAAGCAAGGTGATCGATCTAGCAGTCTAGTAGGTACTTAATAATTTCTGATGCCTTCGCGGTTATTACACATTAGAATGAAACAACTATTAACGGATTTAACTCGCGTATTTTTATTTTATTTTATTTGCTGTCGTTTCGGATTCTTTACAGTTTCCATAATCGTAGCACGACTGAGCTGACAATAGTCTAACGCTAAAGTTTTGTTACATTTCGAAACTTTCCTAGAAAAAAGGTAATTAAAAACCGTTAAGCGACAAAAATCTAGACTACACATGGCGAAATTAGCGACTCTCCCACGTTTTTGGAAAGGATGGACCGAAGACATACTGTGGGTCAACAAACCGATGTGAACAACAAAGAAACAAGCGAAAGTTTTGTATGGATCGGTAATTTCAGTAATAAGGACTAGTTACTACTAACTTCATAGTTAATAGGTGGGGTTATTCTGACGCTTAGTGTACCTACTTGATAAGTATAAGGTAGGTACAGGTACCTACCGCATACTGTTGCTAAAAGAGAAGTGTTTCTTTTTTATGATTCATCAAGTGACATCTGGCAGTTTCTTATGAGAAAATAATATACCTAATAGGTACCTAACTCATTTTATTTTCTCCTTTGCTTGAATCCGCTGTAGGTACGCTTGATTAACAGTACCTAGCTACGGCCGTTAAGGCAATTTTTAGGGGATTTAGCGTTAGACTATCGACATCGTCAACTCAGCTACGAATATAGAAACTAAAGTTTCTGAAACGTCTGCAAATAAAATCAAACACGCCAGTTAAATCTCTTAAAGTTATGATGATAATTATTTGAACCAAGAGTAGAAAAAATCTAAAAACACTCCCAGTGGTCAATTTGGTCTTTAACAAAAACCGAATTGAAGGACTAGAGAATTTTCAAAGACTCATCAGTAGTCCCTATGGTGTAAAGATCAGCACGCTGCCGCTAATAAAGGCATGGGCGTGGGTTCGAATCCTCCTGGGGGTCTCGATTTTTTCTACTTTTGTCTAAACTTGTCTTGGTACTCTTGGTACAAATATTATTGTCATTAAATTAAAAACTATCGATCGTATTTCGATTGATACATCGCGTCGTAGGTAGTTAATATATGTTATAGTTGTTTCAATCTAATTTTGAGGAAGGCCGCTGTCCGTTTGTAGCTTTGTTTCGGCCGGTAGGTACCTACAATAAAGACTTACATGTTGTTTAGAATATCCACATAAAATAGCGTAACATTAAAACAAAGAGTGGCACTCAAGTGGTTCAGGCAATTACCGAGTTATCGCGCGATCTGCAGACGCGAATTTATTATTAATTTAATAATATGCGAATAATCCCTAGTGATGGGAACGTCACAGTCGATGAACATTTGCCAAAAGAGGCAAGACAAAGGATTGAATAGGTAAGTAGGTACCTAGGCACTTACCTACTTTCTGGTATATCCTGATATATAAAAGAAAATACGCATCGACTTGAGAACCTCCTCCTTTTTTTTGTCTGTTAATAAAGATATTCAATATGTACCACGTATATTAAACATTTCAGTTGTAAATACGTAATTAAATTCCTACATACACCACATGGTTACAAAGCAACACACATGTATGTCAATTTTATCCCTAACTAAAATTGGGTGTTTCGATTGATAATTATGATGATGATTTATAACCAGTTAATGTTATATTTCTACAATGTAGACTTTTAAGTTTGTAACTTATAACCATAATTTATCTCAGAAAAAACAGTACTTTACATCGGTCAAGGAATTATCACAATCAGACCTTCTTCCATAAATAACCTTTTAAACACACATCACTATCTCCCTTACAAAAATACAAATTAATGTCTACAGTCCCACGTACAGTCGATATCGATAGTTAACAATATCGATATCGACTAGAGCCATCACTATTAACCCCTGGCCACACTGACCCGTGAA
Source organism: Polylopha cassiicola (assembly GCA_038024825.1). Taxonomy (NCBI): domain Eukaryota; kingdom Metazoa; phylum Arthropoda; class Insecta; order Lepidoptera; family Tortricidae; genus Polylopha; species Polylopha cassiicola. The sequence continues at coordinate 2,683,205 of CP149044.1, read as the reverse complement.
TTTTGACCGCGGCCTAAGATCTCAGATTGCCACTATAGGTGTTATAACGAAAACAGTTCGTTAACGCCTACATTTTATCACTTGGATACAGGTTATTAATTGACTTTTTTATACTTACGGTGTTTTAGTTTTATTGTTGTTAAGTAATTAGGCGTAACATAGGGTATTTTTTATCGATAGTGTGTTTAATAGGGGTTTGTAAAAGTCATAACAAACGTAGTTTAAATTTGACGTAAAATCTCCCGTCCCTGTTGAAAGGCCTAAATCAAATCAAGCAAAAAATCACGTCTATTTAAGTCCCCCTAAACTATTTAAGTATTTTAGTTTGTTTTTAATATAATCATTTTGTTATAGCAGCAACAGAAATAAGCCATGTTCATGAGATGACAGACGAACGGAATGCAAAATTGTATGGGCACGCCGAGATCTATAGGGTGCTAACTCAAAAAAGTTTATTTTTAGGGGAGGCGTAAAACTGATTATGTCCATATGCACGCAAGACATATTATCTGTATAGACTTATGCTTTTTATATGAACCTAGGAGAGTTAGCTTAAACCTGTTTTATTGGTAGGTAGGCTTGGCTGTAAGGAATTCTATGATGTGCTTAACTCAAACCTTCAAATTTTGAAATCGGTTCAGTCGTTTAGAAGCCTATTCAATCGAAACAAAAAAACAAAATTTTCCTCTTTATAATATTAGTATAGAAGTATAGATTAGTATAGATAATTGGCTCTTGTCCAAGGACTCAGTAAAAAAACAACCCTTTAATTAACACCATTTTATTAAAAATCACTTCTTCTCTTTCTTATCCGTTTTCTCTCTCTTTCTTTTATTAATAGGGTTCCTCGGGTCGTAGATGTCGAACCAGTCGTCACCTTTTGTAGAAGCGTCTTTAGCAAGCAGAGGTCCCTTCTCTTCGAATCGCAAAGTGTGACCGAGCCTGAAATTGACATTTGCATTAATAATTTATAACTAGCTGTGGCTTGCGGCTTCATCTGCGTGAAGCCCTTTCCGTTATTTCCATAGAAACTTCCGACTATAAAGTATTTAAAAACTTAAAAAATATAAGTAACTAGATATAAACTTTATCGGTAAGGCGACCTATATAAAAAAATGCATTTTATTATTATGAAAATAAAAAAAAAAGTTAAATACATTTTTAATTTAGAACTAAAACTCCCGTTTTTTTTAGTTATAGCCATTTTCAAAACCCTCGATGCAGTATTAGCCACATTTTTTTTGGCGAAGGCATTTTGGAATTTCAAGAAAAATCTACTCCAAATTACGTTGAAAATGTTAAAATCCTTTTTTTTTGTTTCGTTAACAATAAAATTATTCGCTTACATTGGAGCACAAATCTTCTTTGAAGCAATGACAAGTCAAAAATATTTTTTAATTTTATCCAAAGTTAGGTAGGTATTTTGTTTTCTTACCATTCATCAGTATTGAGGTTCTCATCCTCCTTCGGCTCTTCGGTATCGGGTTCGGTTCCCGTCTGTGCCTTTTCCTTTATCGAGTGCAGTTTATTCTTGAACTTGGCCAAGAGCTCTAGAGTAAAGTTTTCTCTGTAAAAAAACATATTTAAGCACATTATAACACAAATCAAGACTTTATCATACTGAAAAACACCATAAATGTGATTCCAGGGCCGCTTTAAATAAAAATGAAAATCTTTATTAAGTAAATAGAACCAGGGTAATTTTTATTACTGATGCTTCGCGATTATTACACATTGGAATGAAACAACTATAAACGGATACTTTCGCGTTAGACTATCGTCAGCTCAGTTGTGCTACGATTATGGAAAGTAAAGTTTTCAAAACGTGAGCCAATAAAATAAAATACGCGAGTTTTTTATTCATCGATAATTTAATGGAACCTAATATTTTTTGTTTGATTTCTTTTTCAGTGTAAGAAATAACATTCGTCCCCCAAATATTGGCCCCAAGCAGGATTCGAACCAGCGGCCTCTAGTTTAAAGCCGGATTACTTAGCGACATACTCAATCTCAGTTTAAATTTCACTTTTTTGACAATAAATAATAAAACACAATAAGATTAAATATAACTTTATTCAGTCTTAAAAATACAACCATTTTTAAATAAAATACTAAAAATATAAATAAACAGGCAGTCACATTAAAAATTAATTTCATAAATATATTTCATATGGCAATAATTATATACCTCTGAGGTAGGTAGGTATATAAAAATAATTATCTAAACATTAGTAAGCGTAAATATTAGGTATGATTATAAAATAATAGGTACAAAATAAATTCACCAATGAATGTGCACGAAGTGACGTAGTTATATTATAATATTAAGTTATAACGTTGTGAAATTAAACCATACCTATATAAATATATTTAACTACTTAGCAAAATAATAAAAGGCATGACGACTGTTTTTTTTTTTGTCCATCAAGTAGTTTACCAAAAAATACAATATTAGTGTACAGATATTTTTTTTCCTTATATAAATGACTAGCTGTCCGCCCCGGCTTCGCACGGATCTTCTTTTTTTATAGCCTATGTCACTCGGGAACAGTGTAGCTTGTCAACAGTGTAAGAATTTTTGAAATCGGTCCAGCCGTTCTGGAGCATATTCAATCCAAACAAACAAACGAACCTTTCCTCTTTATAATATTGGTATAGACAAAGATAAGCGTTTCTAAAGTTTGGGAGTAGGGGCTTGTGACGTACAATTTACAATTCATACCATAACGTGACGTCATGAGTCCCCACTCCCGAACTAATTGACGGACTAAATAGAACTCCGTTTTTTTTTACCCAGTCGTCATCCCTATTAAGCCTATATTTATCCCATTGCTGAGTATAAACCTCTCTAGAAATATCTAGTAGTAGGTCTTATCGAAGTAAACTTAATTACATTTGAAATAATTCTCCTTTGGTCGCACAAAATTAAATGCAGATAAAATATTTTTACATCAAATATACAAAAATAACAAATTATTTTTCTAACTCGCTGTGTCAGACAGCTGTCATTTATATCTGGTATCTGTCACTTGTTCTATTGGCAATGTCGCGAATTAAAATAAAATATTCATAAATTAAAAAAAATACTAGATTCATGATTAACTTCTCTCATTTAACAAACATTCGTCTAAATCATCAGAATCATTGATGACGGCCTCATCCCAGGGTCCATATATGTTATCTTTATACTTCTGCCACCTCACAAACATAATGGGACAGTAAACGCTCAAAACAAAAATCAAAACGATAAAGTAAAAAAACAAAGTTCGCGAAACCGACCATAGAGAGATTAAAGTCAAAATTAATACAAATAAGTAAATTATCACAAATAATTTTGTTCGTAAAAACACTTTAAACAGCTGCGGGCTGAGCACGAAGAAAAGGACAGAGACTGTCAAAAGTATAAACGCGTCAAACGGCGTTGACAATCTTGACACGAGACACACTGAAGCAAAGATGGCGGCGTTTATTGACAGGGAATTTGACACTAGCGCCACGGGCACGTCATAATCGAAGAATATCAAATGAGTAATTAACATGATGACAGCCCACGCGTATATCGTGTCGGTACTGACAGTATCTGTCAAAGTGTGCAACACGGGCGACAGTAAATAACCTATAACTAGATACACTAACACCGTTTTGAAATTGCTCAAAACGAAATTTTCAAAACTGACATATAAGAGGTACCCGAGTATTGACAATGACACAGAAAAATATATAACGGTGTGTGTGTTTATCCAATTATTATACATGTACACGAATAGAACTGCATATAACACACAAATACATAAACGCAGGGCAACCCGAAACGATCCTAATACTGCTTGGTTTAAGGTCACTTTTTCAACGTACACATTCTTTTTTAAATCTTCTAAAAATGTCGAATTCGTGTAGTTGTCCGGATAATCACGATTCTCATACAAATTCTTCACCCAAGGTTTCTTTTTGACAGTCTTCCTTGTCACTTTCGTACGTCTGCTTCTGAAATGACGTACGTTATTGTTTTGAGTTTTTGACACTTCCACACTTGTTTGACACTTACACTTTACACTTGACAGAAACACTGACACTGCTCATTAAGTGACACTTCTCGCATTTACCAAAGTAACGTTTCTAAATATTAAAAATATATATACCAATATAACTAACGTAACGTACGTAAATATAGATAACACATATCTAAGTTTAAGATTTAAATATCATAAATTGATCTTATTACCATGACTTAAGAACCATTTTTAAACGATGTCGCTGAATCCGTAATTAGAGCATACGAAACCGAATATAAAAAGCATTTATCTTATGTATCATTTTTAGTAGGAAGTAGGAACCTACCTGGGTATTAAATATAATCTTTGTATTTAAATATGTTTATCCATCTAGTAGATACCCATAGGGCAAACTTATAGTTAGTGAGTCAGTTTTTTTTTATAAATACCAAATTTAACTTACCTGGCAGCCCCTTTCTTTGGCAATTTCTCTTTCATCTTCTGGTACTTCTCCTGCTCTTCTTTGTACTTCTTGTACATTTCATTATCTTCTTCAATCTTCTTACTTTCTTTCTTTTCTTCTTTACTCTCTTGCTTGTCTTCTTTTGGGGCCTTCATCTCCTTCTTCAATAGTTTGATCTCATTTCTAATTCTATCCCTAAAAATACAACGAAATGTATATTATTGGATATATTAAGGTACCTATTTATTGTTGTGTGACAAAGCGGGGGAAATCCCAAAAAAACTAATTTTCAAGAACAAGAGTAATTGCCTATGCTGTAAATAATTTAGTAACCAATAAGATGAAAGTTGCACTGTGTCATAAAGTCCCAGTGATAACGAAACACGACTTCTCGACATTATAAAATCTACTTCCAAGTTTATACCATGAGTTATGTTAGTGAACACTTACCTCTCTTTTCTTCTCTCTTTGTCCTTCTCCATCCCAATGTAATACTCTTCTTCCGAGCTCTCGCTATCTTTCCTCTTCTTACTTTCCGGACTTTCCCTCTTGCTGTCTCTTTCTGGGCTCCTCTTCTTAGACAACTTGTCTCTTATGTTAGACACGGCAGCCGCTGTTTCTTCTTTTTTCTCCTCTTTTTGTTGATCTGTGAGTTCCGTTTTCTTATTTTTCTCCTCTATTTCTTCTAATTCTGTGACGAAAATAAATTTATTTAAACATACTTAAGCAATGAATCTATTTAACATTTGTTGTCATTGAGATGGTGCCACGTTAATATTTTCTTACAATTTTTTTTTTATTAAGAATCCTACTTCTTTTTTCAGAATTGTATATTTATCTGGCATTATACCTCTGCCCGCGTCTTCGCATATGCTGATTTCAACTTCTACTCTATTTTAGTTCTTTCTATCCTGTTGAACTGACGTTGATAATTTTTGGTAGGTATAGAAGCAGATGAGACTTCGCAAATTAATACGGGCTACATTTCGCTCCTAAACTATAGAAAAGTGTGACAACTCAAAATATTTTGTTCCATTTTAGACTCTAAGTCTGCACATTTAAATTTGAATTCATGTGGTGACACATTTCGAGATGTCACATTTTTCTAGTAAAAAGTGCGATTTTATCTCGTTTTGCGGGATGATTGAATTCCATATGAGTAGTCGACACTAGTAATCTACCTATAGTAATATAATAAAGTGGAAAGGTTTGTTTGTTTGGATTGGAGAGGCCTATGTCCAGCAGTGGACTGCGACGGGCTGATGATGATGATGAGGCTACAAAACCGCTGGACCGATTTGGAAAATTCTTTCACTGTTGGGAAGCTACGTTCACCCTGAGTAACATAAGCTATAGAATATTTGGAAAAAAAAATAGGGATCTGTGCGAAACCGGGGCGAACCGCTAGTTTAGTATATACATACCGGCGCCTGTCATTTTGCTTAGTTTGGGGTCCTCGAGCAGGTCGTGCGTCGACTTGGGCTTCCCTCTGTACTCCATCGCCTCGCCTTCATCTTCCTCCGCCTCCTCGCCGAACGAGAGCAGACCGAAGTTTCTATAGCAAAAAACATTGTTTTTTTTTAGTTATGCATTAATGAAAGAATATTTTAACAGAGGCAATAACGGACCTGCAATAAAGTAAAATTTTGTTTAAACATATATATATATATATATATATATATATATATATATATATATATATAGTATTATGTATCCAGATTATAGGACAAAGCACATGCACTAACCTGGGTGTAGGTGACAGACTGGTTTTCTTTAGGTACCTTCTTTTATATTCACACTCAAACCTAACTACCCTCATTGTTCATATATAACATACCTCCCCCTTTAGGATAAAGTCACACACTCACAGTTCCACTTATAACTTTTCAGTTTATCTCACATCTCATTACACTACAACACTTATTACTATATTATCGCTAATTATATATCCCTAACTAATATTGATTATTCAGTATCAGTATATACTGAATCGGATTCTTGTTCCTCACTTTCACTGTTCTTTTGAAGGCCACCCATTTCGTATCCAATATATAACCTTGCTTAAGACAATATCTTTCTTTGACAATCTTGCTACTTCTAACGCTGAGAATTCTAATTCGACCGGTGTCTCTTCAATCAGTAAAACACCAGAGAATTCCTCTTCAACATCTTGTTCATCTTTGTCAGCTGGCCAACGACTTAGAGCATCAGCATTGCCAATATTTTTTCCTTCCACGTATTGTAAAATATAATCATATGAATTCAATAAAAGTGCCCATTAATATATTATACAATTTAAACTGACGTAATTACGAAAATATATAAACAAAATACAAAAGTATATACATATACTAATTCAACAACAACAAAAAACCCCGTAAAGATGTTCCAATAATTTTGTGATTACGTCAGTTTAAATTGTATAATACTTATATTAACTTTTTACGGCGTGTTTACCCTGGGATGTCGATTTTTCCAAAGTAACCCTTTTAAAAACCATTGTCAAAACAACTCATAACACATTTCTAAGATTAGATAGTGCTGACTATAATTACAATATCACTAGTCCTATTAGTAGTTAGCTTACTTAACACCCTGACGTTCTTTCTTCTTCTTCTTGGGCGCTTCGCTCTTGATCTCGCTGACTCTTGGCACAATGTCAGTGAACGGGTTGATCAGCACAGCAGTTCCGGTGATCTTGTGCGGGTGCTCAGGCCTGTCATCGGGCCCAATCAACCCTTCCGTTAACTTCAGAATGTTGTATATTGTTTCTCCTGAAAAATAGATACTTATTTTTATTTTCGATTAATCTATACTAATATACTAATCTATACTAATGTAATAAATAGGAAAGGTTTGTTTGTTTGTTTGGATTGAATAGGCTCTAAAACTACTGGACCAATTTGAAAAATTATTTCACTGTTGGGAAGCTACATTTTTCGTGAGTGTCATAGGCTATATTTAATTTTGAAAAAAATTAGGGGTCCATGCAAAGCCGGGGCGGATCGCTATAACCAACAAGTTTGGACCAAAGGGGTTATGTTAAGTTTCTACTGCTTTTGGAAACAGGGTAAAGGATACGTACCAGTAACTTTGCCAAATATAGTATGTTTATTCTGCAACTCCGGTGTGGCTGCGAGTGTGAAGAAGAACTGCGAGCCGTTGTCATCCTTGCCAGCGTTCGCCATTGCCACCAGCCCACGCCGGTTGAAGCGGAGACGCGTGTGGAACTCATCCTGGCAACATATTAATATGGTTTATTAGTTAAAGTCTCCCGAAACCGAAAGTTACGGTTTTAAAATGTGGTAAATAGCATAGTTTTAAAAATCTAGTGTAAACTCACCTTGAATGGTTCTCCATATATGGATTCTCCTCCTGTACCATCGCCATTTGGGTCTCCTCCCTGGGCAATAAACCCTGGCACCACTCTATGAAATATTGTGCCTGAAAATTATTAATTTGTATAATATAAGAACAAATATTTGACATGTAGCAAGCAGTCTTGATCAGCCATACATTGCACAATTAGAAATAATTATGGACTCCTAATATTTGATGGAACTACTTGACATGATTAGAAATTCATATTATGTAATTAGACATAAAAGAAGAGTAATACATTTAAGAATATAGTTTTGAGCTGTGGTTTTTGTTATCACTTCTCTGTAATTCAATTTAGTGAGTAAATATGACCATTTATATGACCATTTAGTATGGTTTACCTACATATCTATTTTAGTCTATGCTTTTCGGGCTGAATATTGCCAAGTGCCAGAGCCATCTAGTTGGAATACAGACTTTTAAATCATTGTTTATAGCCCTAACTAATTAATTCATAGTAAATAAATGAACATAAAAAAATTACCATTGTAATATCCTTCCATACACAGTTGTATGAAATTGCGACAAGCTTTTGGTGCTTCCTTTGTCCATAGTTCAATATCAATTTCACCCGCAGTTGTTTTCAACAGAACCTATAAATAATATAAAACATATTATTTTTAAAAGATGCTTTTATTCCTGAGTTTTCTTCAAGTATCTCCACCTTATTTTCCATTAAAAATAATTAAAGTGAACATTTTTGCTATACTTTGTTTGTCACATTGATTCTGTCAGGCCTTTAAGATGGATAAGCTTGTCATATCAGAACAGTGAGGTTTTGATTTGTCTACAAATCTTGTACACAGACAGAGAAATATATCTCTTACACAGAATTATTGCAAGAAATGTAGGTTCTTAAGTAATTTAAAAAAAATGTTAAATCAGTACTATCCAAATAACTCTGCACGCACGAAGCTTACAAATCGATATCACCTAATTTTGTTACTGTTTAAAATGGTCGGATTTAAAGGTGTACAACAGAAAAGAAATTAAGAATACCTTGCCAAGCGCGGGAGGTTCCTGTATGTAAATATTACTCATTTTTATTCACAAGCTGAGTTTAATTCATTGGAGACAAATTTAAGTAAATAGCACTCTTCAATTTAATTATTAACATTAATTCTATAATTTACAATAATCACTTTCATCCACACAAAACGAAATAAATCACAATTCACAAATCGTACTGGGAGCTATAGATATTACAGCTATTTGACATTGACAGGTTGGTACTCAGACTCAGTACTTGATTGACATTGCAGAAGCGTATTTCAGTCGAAGACTGTTTTTAGGCGTTTTCTCATAAAACTTATCTCGAAAAGTGAACCTACCTATAGGTACTTGTACTATTATCTATTCTGTGCTATAGGTCCTGTACTACGTAATTTTAACGGCTAAAATTGATTATCGTACCTACACGTATATATTAATAAAATAGTATTTACTTCAAATAAACGCTTTGCTTTGTTAGCTAGCCTTTATTTACCCAACAAACCTAAAATACTTAGCTCAAACTGAAATCTTGGTATCTCCTGAACATAAATAGGTATAGGTACTTACTATAATATTGTGTATGGGAATTAGGGCGGCCACATACATTCGGAATTCCGTTTCGAAATTCCGATTCGAAATACCGTTTCGGGATTCCGAACGCATTAAATCCATACAAATCTATGAATCTGTCACACACTTCAGTTTCAGAAAAAAACTGAAGGGAATTTCGAAACGGAATTCCGAATGTATGTGGCCGCCCTAACATAAATTGCAATGCGTAATTAGGTACTTAGATAGGTAGGTATTTCATCTGTTGTAATTTTCCATGTGTAGGTACCTAGTGAACTACTAATAGGCATACACTATCGTTACAATAGATTAACTATTAATCTATGATCGTTACCTACCTTAATCTGCAGGTGAATAAATTATACAAAACGGAAACTCGGATCGAAACGTCAGCCAATAAAAATAAAATACGCGAGTTAATACGTTAAAGTTGTTTAATTCCAATGTATAATATACCGCGAAGGCATCAGAATGTTATGTTAACCAGTACGGACAGGACACAGCCAATAAAATTCGGCGGTTGGAGTCATTCAAGATCCAGCAAGGACGTGCGGTAAATGCTCTCAAATTTCTCAAGATTTGCCGCAACGAGAATCTTACTCCTACGTGCGTGAAGATAACACCGAAAAATGATATTTCTGGTAGTGATCGACTAAATAAAGCCCCAATTTAATTTTTCCCTAGGGGCACGTGGGAGCTACTTACGTCATTGATAAGAATTTTATTTACTTAGGGTAGGTGATTATTTGTATAGAGGCACTAAATTCTACGAGTGAAAAACTGCGAGGCAAAACTTATTTCTCAATAAAAATGCACTTTAATATTAGTTCGATGTATCCAAAGAATTTGCAATAAATAGACGATCATGCCGTACCTACTCTATTATAATATAAGAAATATTAAATCCTAGGAACTTGGGTATTGAAAAATGTTTTAATATCAGCACACAGTCAAGAATATTAAGTATAGAGGCACAAGATGAAATTTCATATTTTTGATATACTTAACTAAAAAAAGCTTAAATTAGATAGGTAAGAAGGTACATATAAGTCTGTATAATATAATATAATATTTGATCTTTCTACCTATTAATATAGCCAGAAAAAATTACTTACCTAATTACATTTCATTGAGTAGACTGTACCTATCGCCTTTAATAAAAGAAGACTGGTTCTTTGAATCCCAAACGACATAAGTACTTACTTAAGTATAAAAAACTAGCTGTCCGCCCCGGCTTCGCACGGATCCCTTTTTTATAGCCTATGTCACTCGGGAATAGTGTAGCTTCCCAACAGTGGCAGAATTTTTCAAATCGGTCCAGTCGTTTTGGAGCCTATTCAATCCAAACAAACAAACCTTTCCTCTTTATAATATTAGTATAGACAAATCTCAAATTAAATCGATTCTAAAGACAAACTAATATAATAAAGTATAAATTAGTACCTAACTTATTAAATGTTAGTTAATGATAATTTCCGATATTAAGAACCAATATCAATAACAACTCGTAATGAGCAAGCGGTTTAATCAAAATCGCAATTAAAAGCGGTTTATTTGTTTCATACCCACAATCAAACATATTAGAAATCTACAGCTATGATATAAGTATACGTACCATAACGTGACGTCACGACCCCGCACTCCTTAACTTTTAAGAGGATTGTGAACCTGTTAATTTTCATACAAAAGGCGATAGGTAACGTTTTACACCCAGTAAATATAGTTAGATTTTTATAATTTTTGGATATGTTGTAGATATAATGAGAAACTACGTCTGTACGTTTTGATTTATAAGAAATATTGCTTACGCTAAAATTTATTAGCATCTAAAAATCTATATATAAATCTATATATGCTAATAAATTTTAGCAGGTTCACAATCCTCTTAAAGCGTTTATAATAGGTAGCTAGTTATCTATTCTTTGAGAAAAGAAAAAATACATGTTAATAATTTCAGGCCTAATCTATTTGATGGACAAAGAAAAACACTATTGTTATACATTGGAATGAAACAACTTTAACGGATTTAACTCGCGTATTTTATTTTTATTGGCTGACGTTTCGGAGCCTTTACAGATTTCATAATTTAGCATAAGACTATCAGCTCAGTCGTGCTACGATTATGGAATCTAAAGACTCCGAAACAGCCAATAAAAATAAAATACGCGAGTTAAATCCGTTAAAGTTGTTTCATTCCAATGTAAGTATAATAACCGCGAAGGCATCAGAAATTATTATATTGCTATGCCTTTTTACGGAGTCGGTGGTGTTGGTGACAAATATACTTCGCTGCTTTTCTAGAATAGTGTCACAACTCGATATAATTTGTTACTCCATTTAAGACTGTGAACCGTCACATATAAATTTCAATTCAGAATGGTAACACATTTCGACTTGTGACACTATTCCAGAGAAGCAGCGACTTATTTCTTATATCTATAGCTACTTTATATTAATTGTCCTGTATTCTAACCGTAAATCTAAAAACAAACATTAATTTGAATCACAGGTAATTGTCGAAACAATAAAATCCAAGTCCGTACAAATTACGATTGACTGCCGGCTTAGCACACTATAACAATGACTAGTAGGCTAACTTTATAAATATCAGAATTACGGGTGACTTATGTATATAAAAAATAATTTTGAAACGTAAGTAGGTAGTAGTAAGGTATTAGCATTGGTAGTAGGTAAGTTTAAGACTTATTATAGTTAAGTACCTAATTTCTGATGAACTCGTGGTTATTGCACATCGGAATGAAACAATTACAACGGATTTAAGTCGTGTACTTATTTTATTTGATGATGTTTCGAACACTTTAGAGTTCCCATATTCGTAGCTCTACTAGGCTGACGATAATTATGCTAAAGAATAAGATATTTATTGAAATACTTTATGATGTTAGAAACTAAGTAGATTCTCTACAACCCTACATACGAGACAAAAACATATTATGCAGATAAATATATTATATAATACGTTAATTAATAGGTTTCTGACAAGTATTTTTACTTGCAACAATAATATTTTTTTTGTTTAACGATTCAACATAATTGTTAGTAGATATTCCTCTTGCTCCTTGTGTTACTCTTCTTATTATAGCGTGGTCTCTGACTCGCCCCGGGGGACGCTTTACCGGCTTATCTCCTCTTAAACCCAGTGCATACTAAAATATACAGCATTTACAAATAATATTAGCAGAAAAATACATAGGTACCGAAATTAAATAAGAAAAAAATATTTTTTTGAAGCTTCTGGCAGACCAGTTAAAATGTGCGTCTTTTTTTTAAAAAAAGTTAGTTTACATAATGTTTCTTTAGTGTAAGACTATCGTCAGATCAGTCAAATACGGCTAAGTATAGGAACTGTAAAGTTATAGTAACGTCAGCAAATAAAATAAGACACACGAGTTAAATCCGTAATAGTCCGTAGTAGAATTAAATCCGTTTATAGTTGTTTCAATCCAATGTGTAATAACCGCGAAGGTATCAGAAATTATTCCGCAATAGTTGTTTCGGTTCAATTTTTAATAACCGCTAAGTCATCAGTAACTAATTATATAATTTTATTTCATAGCAATGGCGTAGAAACCTACTTTAAAGTATAGCTTCTCTCGTGTGCTATGGCGCGGCCCTCTAAGCAAATAGATGCTACCAGATATTTCCAACTTCAGTCCGATTCCCGATCACCCGGAGTGTGAACCTGTGGGAATTAAATCTTTAAAAAAAGTATTTTTTTAGTGTCACATTTGGATTTTTTTTGGAAGGTAAGCGTGCACTTGTGATTATCACACATTATAGTTGCATTTTTATGTCAAACTAGCGGTCCCGGCAGACGTCATCCTGCCCGTTCGAAATTCAAATTAGGAAACTTTAGTTAGACAACGTTTGTATGGGAAAAGAAAACATTTAAAAAAAAAATTGACCAAATTGGTCCAGGCGTTGTCGAGTTATGCGCTTACCAACACATTTTGCGATTCATTTTTATATATAAGAAAATTAGGTACCTGCAGTCATACGAAGATAGTTATTATAAAGAACAATAATATTATGTGCATAATTCAAAAATATATTCTTAGGTAAAAGTTTGGTTGAAATGTCATAATATTAAAATCATCAAAATACTTATTTATCTTTAGTCGTTAAAACAACAAAACAATTCGCATAATTACAATAAATACAATTTTATGTCCAAATTGGGTATTTTTATTGGGTCGTGGTTCACATACGAATGAAATAACTATAACGGATCCAACTCGCGTATTTTATTTTATTTGCTGACATTTCGAAAAAATATATTATTAACATAATATGTAGTTTCGACTGAGCTGGCGAGAGCCTAACGCTAGTATTATTTTATTAGTATTTTTAGTGACCATGTTTTTGAGTTTCCTACCTATTCTCAAAATTGTATTTTTTTTGTAAATATGTATCGCGGTACCATACTCCTGAGTATCTATACATTTATAAAGGCAACCTAAATTAAATCAGAAACTTCGAATCAATATAAGTAGATACGTAGGTCTGTACTAATCATGCAAATCATCGGGTCGACAAGATAACGGACGGACATTTTAATGAACATTATCACAAATCACTGGCCCTCGTCAGATAGTAGATAACAACTGATAGCGGCACTTAAAAAACTTTATGAGCTTTATTCCTTAAATCTATATTATACTAGCGGTTCGCCCCGGCTTCGCACGTATCCCTAATTTTTTCAAAGTATTCCATAGCCTATGTTACTCAGGGTGAACGTAGCTTCCCAACAGTGAAAGAATTATTTAAATCGGTCCAGTAGTTTTTGAGCTACTTCATTACAAACATACAAAAATAGGTACAAATCTTTCCTCTTTATAATATTAGTATAGATGAAAAGCTAAGCTATCCGACAGATTGATTTCAACCAATAATCAAAATTGATTGATTGAATTGTACTTTACGTAGGTAACCATTGTAATGAAACTACTATAACGGATTTAACTCATTTAACTTTAATTAATATCGTTTTTCGTCTACTAATATGGGAACTGTAATGTTTTCAAAAAAATATCAAATAAAATAAAATACGCGAGTTAATCCCTTTGTAGTTGTTTCATTCTAATGTGTAAGTAATAACCGCAAAAGCATCGGAAATTAAATATTACTAACTTAATAGGTTATTACAGATTTCAAGCATGCATCTAGAAATATAATATCAAAATGAAGACATTATTTCTATCAATTGTAATATCTACTGCACTTCATCAAATCCAAGCAAACAGCATAAATATCGCCTTTGAAAAAATTAACAATGTCACCACAAAATACAACTCTATCGCTGCTGAAATTGCATGGGAGTCTTCATTAAACCCTGGCAACCCCGAATTACCCGACAAGGCAGCCAACTACCAGCGACAACGGATATTATGGGAAGGGAAAACATGCGAGCAGTTGGTAGCATTGGAAAATCGTCAGATGTTAAACAACACGCAAATGAGGCAGACGTATTTGATGTGTAGAGGACCGAAGTTTACTTATGATGAGGCCAGGTGATTAAAAAAACACCATAGTAATATTATTTAAAATTCGAATAGCTTAAAGACAATCTAAGTAAAAATAAACTAGACATTCATCAATTGTCTTTTAGCTTTAAATAGGTGTTATTTTTTCAGAAAAACTAGTGTTCTTTACGAAGAGCTGCAATCAATTTACTCGGATGCTCAAGTATGCCTTCCCTACACCATGAAAACAAAGAACAACCTCACGGAAGTCGAAGAAACTATTTCCAAATACATAGCAATGGTAAAACAAGTACTGAAAACTAATGAAAAGGAAGCCGTGTCTGCTGCTGCAAAACTAGCTGTTGACGAGAAAGTTGACGACAATTTCATTTGTTTGAGAGGGGAGTCTGATTTTCAGAAAATAATGAAATATTCGAGGAATGAGGATGTTTTAAAGTGGGTTTGGTTGGTTTGGAGGGAGAAGGTTGGGCCACCCATGAAGGAGCCTTACAGAAATCTGGTGAACTTGGAAAATAAAGCTGCTAGACGTAATGGTAACGAATCTATAATAGTACAGTTACGAATAATAGATTAATACATACGTACCTACCTCACGTTTAAGTTGTAATTAATATTCAAAAATATGTAGCCACATTTCACTCCAATTTATTAATATTTCGTCCAAAAACAAATGAACTACATGACAGGACTATAAAACAAGAGGTAGTGACAGTCCCTCGCAAAACAAACTATATGATTATAATAACTGTTTATTTCTTCATTATTCATTGCCATAAATATAAAATTCATATCTAAACATTTACTTAATGACAACTTAGGGGGTAACCTTTGATATTAGGTACTTAAAAATTGTATCAACGTTCAGGATACGCTGACATCGGGGCAGCCTGGCGTGATGAGCTGGAAATGCCAGAACTTCGCAGAACCTGTCGCCATCTCTACAATAAAATGAAACCACTGTATACCATACTCCATGGTGTGGTCAGATATTACTTGAGACAGTATTATGGTGACATTGTGCCGGAGAGGGGGCCTATACCAGCACACTTACTTGGTAAGAAAACTGCAGTAGGTACATTATTACACTCAGGAGTTAACATGAAATCAATATAAATAATAAATCGCAGTTATGAAAACTCTAAAAAAATCTATGCAATTTAAAAACTCTTAAAAAAGCACAGCGAAAAACGGGCATTGCCCATTTTCTGTTTGTCTCTTTCGCACGCGCATAGTAATGGTAGTGATAGATAGTGGCATGAAGGAACTATTATTACGCGCGTGCGACAGAGACAAATAGAAAAAAGGGGAAATCGCTGTGCTTGGCGACCGTCCTATACTTATTATAATAGGTATTTAAGAAGTTTAAATTCAGTTCACTTTTTTATTTCATAATTGCTATCCTTCTTAACAATTACCTGAATTTACACACTTTCGTATTTATATTTTATATTATAGGCAACTTATGGTCGCAAAACTGGGAGCCCATAGCCGAACTTATTGTGCCACAAACCATAGATTTGGACAAAAGCATCAGAAATCTAAATTGGACCACGACACGCATAGTATGTTCATTTCAATTCCATTAAATTCAATATATATGTTTAGACCATTTCTGTAATACATATTTATGTTATTATTAGTTGAAAAATATATTTAAAAGTACTATCTTACAATATTTAGGTAAAGCTCGCCGAAGACTTTTACCTGTCACTCGGATTACCCGCCATGACAGATACGTTTTGGCGCGAATCTGTTTTTGAGCGGGAAACTGGCGACACTCGCTGCCATGGCACTGCGGCGGACATGTTTAAAAATGGCGACTACCGGTATTGCCAGTTTATAATATTTCCTTTTTTTAAATTATTTACTAAGTTTAGCAAAAACTATAATATTGTGTTTTATTTTCAGATTGTTATATTGTTCTGTAACATCCGCTGAAGATTTATACGTCATACATCATGAAATGGGGCATATCCAATACTATATGGCATATGAAAAACAACCTGGAATATTTCGGGTAAATAATTTAAAAGATCTTAATAGTCAAATAAGAAGTTCTTCATGTTCATAAGGATATAACTTTTGTACATTGAATTTATGCTGATGTTTCGAAAACTTTACAGTTCTCATATTCGTACTTCTACTATAATATTATTATAAAACACTATGGAGGCTATGTGCAAATCCTTATATTATTTATTTTTTATATTTACAGCAAGCCAACTCTGCTCTTCACGAAACCATAGGCGATACTATAATGTACGGCGTCATGTCGCCACAACACCTCCAGAGACTTGGCCTAATTAACGACAGTATACTCTTCATGGATGGGAGACACAATTCAAAAAGAACCTTAAATCCTGAAGACGAAAACTCAAAATCCGACAGAAGTTCTAAAAACGAAGATTCTAGTTTTACAATCGATGAAGTCTTCATATTAAAGCAAGCTTTAAATAAATTGCCTCAGATACCGTTTGCGCTGCTCATTGAGGAATACAGGTGGAAATATTTCGAGGGTGGTATTACTGGAGGTTTGAATGAGGAGTTCTGGAGGATGGCAAGGGACTTACAAGGCATACAGCCTCCTGAAGTGCGGGGGGAGGAGTATTTCGATGTTGGAGCCAAGTTTCACGTTCCTGACAACACTCCGTTTATTAGGTAAACTAGCGGCCCGCCCCGGCTTCGCCCGGACCCCTTTTTTTATAGCCACTCGGGAATAGTGTAGCTTTCCAACAGTGAAAGAATTTTTCAAATCGGTCCAGCCGTTTAGGAGTCTATTCAATCCAAACAAACAAACTTTTTCTCTTTATTGTTTTAGTATAGATATCGTAAATATTACAAAAACTAAATGCTTATATAGGACATAGGCACTACATATACTAGGTGCTTCTATTTTAAAAATGAATAATATAAAACACATCAATTGTTTTATAATCCTCATACAAAAAAATAATATTGACTCAATTATCCTCAATTACCTAATATAATATTTTTTTCTGAATGTGTTTATCTTTTGCATAGGTAATTGTAGTATATTATTTTACTCGTAAGTCCTTAAAAGCCATTAAATGGTGGAATAGTTAACTACTTAGGTATAGCATTAAAAATGTTTTCCCCACTATGAAAGTTGCAAAACTTAATCATTATAAAACAGAACCTTACCCTCATTCATCTCAAATTCATTTCCCCCTCCTCAGGTATTTCCTAAGCAGCTTCCTCCAGCACCAACTCTTCGAATCTGTCTGCAAGGCGGCGGTCTACGGCCGGCTGCACGTGAAGGAAGACCTCCCGGACTCCATACTGATGAACCGGTGTGACATCTACGGATCCAGGTCCGCTGGCAAGCTTTTGAAGTAAGTCCTACTTGGTAACAATTATCTGTCTTTCATTATTTACTAATGCTCCGGACAGACGTTGTCCTGTCCTGCAAAGCATATTAATCAGTCGATTTGACAGTTGTCATTGTTGCTTTTTGTTAAACTATTTTTAAAAAATGAACTGAGTTTTTTTTTTAATGGAACTGGATATAAAGTATCCTATATTCTTTTCCTGGTTCTAAGCTACCTCCCCAGCAATTTTCACTCAAATTCTTTCAGCCGTTCTTAAGTAATAAATAGTGTAACTAACACGACTTTCTTTTATATATATAAGATAGATAGATATAGATAAGATTGTACCTTCCCGCAGGAACCTTCTGTCTCCCAAAAACGCAATCGTGTTAACACCTCCTGACAGCCCAAGTCGAGATACGACCCCCACTCGGGTCGCTTAGGGCTAAAAACACTAAACAATTATAGACTTTGAAGGCTCTCATCTGGAAGCTCCATAACCGTCCTGTTTTGCTGTAAAGGCCCACCATTTCGCGTTCATCCGAAAAAAAACCTACCCACAACATACCCGGGTGAATATTTGAGTTCGTACATATTGGGCAGTTGGAAAAAAATTCAGAATATCGTTTCAAATTGCGTATTTTATATTTTTAACCTAAGGTTTAATATATAAATATGTAAAAAAAAATAAAGGGACGTTAATATAACCAATAAATAAATACATATTTCAGTTTTTATTTTTTTTTAACGAACGGTAATGAGTACTCATTACCGTATCAGGAATGGTAATCAGAATGTATGAAATATGCGAACGGTAAGGAGAAATAATACTTATGGTAGTGAGATTTGCTTGGAAATGGTAATGTGACCGTAAATGGTAATGATAATAAAATATTTTTTATATGAAAATATAAGTGTGATTTAAAGAAAATGAGTCTCGAAATATAATGTTTTAATACCTACATAATTATAATTATCAAAGTTTTTAAATAAAAAATTAAAATAGCCTATTAATACACATTACCATTCGAAATATCTCACTACCGTTTGTAAAATAAAACGGGAATAAACGGTAATTTCAAAAACGGTAATGAGATTTTTACGAATTTTGACCATTGTGCATTATTAAATAGACTTAAAATTATATTTGACATATTAACATAAACACATACCACAGACACGTTTTTTGGTACATTCGGGTTTAATAAGGTATTAACGAACTTGCCAATAAATCTTCAATGGTGAGGAGATAAAAATGTTGACAAACCGTATAAACGTAGGAAGAGATCGTCATATTTTGGCGGGAAATCGTTTCACACGCGTGCGACTAGTTTGGCTCGCTAGCGACAACTAAGATCGATTGCCGCGTCGATAGTTTGACAAATAATATGGCGCGAATATTTGTTTATGGCTTAGAATATTCTGACCAATGGTAATGAATGGTACCTGCATGGACATTTTTCAAAGCGATGGCAAACTACTTAAAAGTGCTCTTTAAGGTGTATAATTTTTATGATATCTAAACAAAGTTCTATTCTATAGAAATAACTACTTAAAAATACGATATTCGACATATAATTGAATCATTTTGATCATTCATTGATCAAAATTGGGATTTGGGACATGACGGGTAATGAGATTTGGCGAATATTTAAATTTATAAAAAATATTTCTATTCAAAAAATAAATATGTCATAAACTTCCAAACATAGAACTAGCTCTATTTGATATATAAAAAATAAACTGACTCAGATTCCTCCACGTCTCAATAGTTCTTTAGTGTTTGCCGCGTAATATGTACGAACTCAAATATTCACCCACCCCACTCAAATGACATTATTGTAATTTAGTTTCAGCTGTACTTATAGCTGAAGTTAGTTAGTTTCATGGATTTATCTTCTAGCCTATACTTTTATAAAACTACTAGTTTCAGTTTTATAAGCTGATATCGCTACTTCGCTCAACACAGTTCTAAAATGAAATTTAAAATAATTATGATATTGCTTTTACGTAAATATTTTTTACATCATCATCATCAGCCTATCGCAGTTCACTGCTGGACTGCCTCTCTATTTTTTACATGTACTATTGAAATCCTTAATTACACACCTACCGATGTCATATTTCAGGAATGTCATGTCAAGAGGCCACTCACAAAATTGGCGCGAAATACTCCAAGCAACTACTGGCAACACCGACATCTCGGCAGCGGCATTGGAGCGATACTACCGCCCTCTATACAAGCTGCTAGCTCGATTGGTGCGCGCGCACCGCATCCCTATTGGCTGGTAAACGATTTTAAAAGGCTTTGACGTTACTTAAAACTTGACTTACCAATTTCAACTTTTTTTTATATTCAACTATTCAGTGGTAGGTATAAATTCTAATAAATCTATATTGGAAATTTTCTCTCTGCTTGCTTTTTAGGTAGTTATTTCATGAGATCGAGTACTGTTTCGTAATATCCTAAATGTAGTTATCTACCACTTGCTAATCTGGCTACACTGTGATGGAATTAACAATGTCTTTCCAAAGCCTTCAATAGCTAGGCTATCATGCCCGTTGCACCTCTAAGATCGATCACCATCCATATTTTTTTTGACATTATTGATCTGTGTTTAAACTTCTTTACATTTTTCTTTTAATATATCCCTTGTGATATATAATCACTTCGCCACGTTTTAAGGGATGACATAGATGTGGCTACTACAATAAATATTTTGTTAATTTGGCCTTTTGTCAAGATTTATTTGATAGCTAAATTTGTTAGACAGGTAATAAAATGACAGACATTATATAAATTAACAATAAATACATTTTATTAACTTAACTTTCTTAAATAGTGCATTACAAACAAAATTGTTGTCAACCTTATATTAATTAAGTACGAATTGGTATGAAATGTAAAAATACTAGACACTCCTTCAAATAATAAATAGAAGCTTTACAATAATTTATTTAAAGCATCCCTAGTAAAATAGAAAAGTATAAAATATTTACAATTTATTTTTTATCTGGTATTTGTATGTACAGCTAAGTTTAGATTATTTACATAATGCTACAATAAGGCACTTATGAATTAAACCTTTTTTTTAATATTGCAATTTTGGCGAGTATTTTTATTGCTAAAAAGTTTTAACCGTTATCACAATTTGTTAAAAGCCTAATATATGTGTAAAATGTCGTTACTTTAAATTGTATAATAATACGTATACTTTGTCGGTATAACATTATTGACAGTTTTTTTCTCTCTCCCAATGCGGGATATAAAGGAAATATTACTATGGAAAAGTTATCAACGTTCACCTCACCACCTTCGGAAAAACCTCATTCAATAAATTACATGTAAAGTAACTCTATTACGCACACGAAAACAAAAACAAACCTAAATAGAAAGACAGTACACATACAAACATTTCTTTAAACTTTGTTCAAAACCGTCATACAGAAACATCCTCGGCCGTAAAGAAAACTCCACACTCTTCGGTATTATCTTCTTAAATGACAGCTCGTACGAAGGCATTCCAAAACTACACAAACCCTTTCCTCCCTTATGAGTGTCATAAACAGGAAAGCATTTTTATACTTTCGGACGGAATCACTTTAAAAAGTCTTTCAACACTGTCGTTACGTTAGCGTAGTGGCGTGTGAGATCCAGTCGACAGTGTGCGCTACTCTGTGGTAGATGCCTGGTTGGCCTCGGCTTGCGCAGGAGTAGCCGGCTGAGACCACGCCTATGAGGTACCATCGGCCTGACCGCTCCAGCATGAGCGGTCCGCCGCTGTCGCCTTGGCAACTGTCCTTGCCTCCCCCTCGGTAACCAGCACACAGCATTTCAGGGTAAATTACTACGTTGATACCTGCAATTAGAGGATTGAAGGTTCAGTCATAATACGCAGAGATGAAGCAAATCTAAATACTTAAGCATAAACTATGAAAATACTTTACCTTACAAATGTATCCTGAAGGATTCTTTTTTATAGAATAAGTACTAACTTCGTCTGCGAACGATAAGTCTATTACACAATATCGTTATAAAATATAGCTTGTAAAGTTTCATCAAAATCCATTCAGTAGTTTTTCCGTAAATGTGAAACATACAAACATACATTCTTACAAACTTTCGCGTTTATAGTAGGTATTTTAATAGAATAATTGAATTGTTGATGGCGTCAAATTTTATAATAAGAACTTAAAATTTTCCACACGTAATCAGACACTCAGGAAGTTATAGAAACCAATAATGATTACACACCATTGGCTCGATGCCACCGCTCGCACACCCTGTTGTCCAGGACAGGGACATCCACGGCCTGGAGAGTACGAGGCCGGAGCCGCGAGCCTGGGCTCAGCGCGCCCCAGCCGGCAGCCCAGCCATACTGCCCGAGGAAGTCCGACCCTCGCTCCGGGAGACAAATAGGAGCTGAAATATGATAAACAAGCTGAGATACTAATTGTCTTTGGTACTTTGTGGAATTTTATATAATTAATTATGTAATCAACAAAGGTCAATCTATACTTTACTGATTCTTAGGCTTTAAACCCTCAACACGTACCTACTGTACATAAAGCTTTAAATGGACTTTTGAAAATTTTCAGCTCTACCAAGGAAATAAGTCTTTAAAAATTGTTCAAAGCACTATTAGAATGCACCTCTAGTCATTTATATCATTGGATACAACCCAACAACGGTAAATTTGTGTACAGACTAGAATAAGTAATTGTCTAGGTAATACCAAGACGTAATACAGGCTACATTACTTGTCGAGAATATATCATCGGCCATGCTATACGAATGAACCTACGTAGTAGTTTCAACAAGTTTTATTTTATTATGTATAGGAAAGACTATCTTAAAAACCCAAAGTTTTAAAAAGGTACAGAAAAATTTAGACGCAATAGAATTAAACTGTTTAGGACTTTTAGATGTTTAAGGATTGGCGCCCAACGTGGGACGGTATAATAACCCAGACATTCTTAATACTCATATCAAAGAAATCTGTGACCATAAATAACAATTAAAATTCAGCCGCCATCCAGCTTACTAATATCATAATTAAGAATAAGAGTCAGTTTATTCAGTATACACAAAGTGATGACAATATCTAGTTTATATTTTAAGTGCAATTCATGTCGACTGAAAAGGCTATTTATTAAACATTCATAAACTTACCTATATGTGGCATGTAATGCACATTTCTATCCAAGGTCAGGACAGCTACATCAAACCGATCAGCTTGAGGAGTGAACTTGAAGAGCGGGTGGACTTTGATAGTCCTGACTCCGAAGGTGTAGGCGGGGAGAGGTTCCGCAGCAGAGTTGATGACGTAGTCTCCCAGAGTCACGCGGACGTGACGTGGTTGGGCCCTGGCGACGCAGTGACCCGCCGTGACCACGTGACGGCGAGATATTAGGGAACCCCCACATCTAGAACAGGAATGGAGTAGTTATAGCAATTGATTTAAATAATCTAATACAAGAATCAAGTACAGGTAAAATAAGGCATGCGATAACAATATAAATTTGAGAAAGATATCATAATAATATTCATGTTGGCGTGTTCAGCTGGGTTGTTGTTTTCAGAATTTAAAGTCAAAAAAATTATTAGGTACGTTTGGTCATTAAAATTAATGAACTCCAGCCGTATTTATTGGATAGATATTAATTAATAAAAAAACCACCCTAATACATAATTGTCATGACTAATAAGATTTGTTGTTACATTATTATTTTTCAATGTGTTTGTCTAATAAGCCTTTAAGATAATCCTCTTTCGAGTTACACAGATTTATACAGATATACCGAAAATTATGACTCCAATAATTGACATACTTGGAGTATAATAGATTCGTATTTACCTATATCCTTGGTGACCTGGACAAGTACTAGACAAGATGCCAACGTTAAGAGGATTGTGAACCTGTTAATTTTCATACAAAAGGCGATAACGTTTTACACCCAGTAAATATACCTAGTTAGATTTTTATAATTTTTAGATATGTTGTAGATATAATGAGAAACTACGTCTGTACGTTTTGATTTTTAAGAAATATTGCTTCTATATTTACTGGGTGTAAAACGTTATCGCCTTTTGTATGAAAATTAACAGGTTCACAATCCTCTTAACATTGAACGTTGGCACCAAAATGTATGGGATTTGACATCCGCGAACGACTGTCACGTACGACACAAACGTTCGCGGATGTGAAATCACATACATTTTGGTCGTTTCGTTTAGCGTTAACGTTGAACGCTGGCACCTTGAGTCCCCGGTGAGTCATAACTTCATCAAAACAAAATAACAGGTACCAAGAAGTCAGTTTCAGAAACTAGTACTGCTATCGATTGCGTGGTGCTACGTAATGTGTTATGCAACCTGCCCTTTTTGAATCTGCTCACGGCGATGAATGTAAGATTAATGACACGGTGTTTACTAACACTGGCACGTGTAATCTTACAAATCACTTCCTATTTAAAAGCGGGTTAATTGTCAGAGCCCTAATGTTGCTATGATAATTTATGATCTAAGGGTATTTAGAGGAATGTCAAATTGTGGCAATACTTTACTGTTAGTGTTACCAGACTTAATAAAGAATTATTATAATTTGTAATAAATAAATAAATGTTTATATGATGTCGAAATTTAAATTTTTAACATAGCAGGTAAGTTCCCATCGGCTACAATTATTTTTTACATGGACATACATACTGATATCATTATCCAAATATGAAATTACCAAATACAGTGAAACCTGGTTAACTGGGTCTTCCAAGGGACCTGTAAATTAGTCTCACTTAAAGAGGTATTCCACTTACGCAGTGTCCCAGATATCTAGGTATAAAAAAATACCTGTCTCATTTACAGAGGGTTCCATTAACAGAGGTAAGAAAAGAGGTAATCTCTGTTATAGAGGTGTATTCAATAAAGCAACGTATTTATTTTGTAAACAATTCACTATTTTCCATAAAAAATATCAAGAATGTGGTTTAAAGACAGTTCTCCTGAAACTAATAATTCGTTGTTGACGTTTACAAAATTATTAAAAGTTGGAGGCAGATTATTTTACTGATTCGGGCACTGACGTTAATTTTAGTTTTTTTTTGTAATAATAAAGACTTTGTCCTCGTTTCGGTCTTTTTTAAATAAATACCCGATTAATAGAGAAACCGCATTAAAACTAAGTTATATAAGGGCCGATTTAGAGAAGTTCGAGTAGGTAAAGAAGAGAAAGAGAGGAAACATCCGAGGTCCGAGGTAGCCTATGTGTACCTACTGATTTTATCCCAGTTACAGAGATAAATACACGCGACTTCTCAATTATAGAGGTAATTATGACAAGAAAATAGAAATAACTTATCCCAGATAAAGAGGTTGCTTTTGTCTTACTAACAGAGGTAATTCATAGCCAAGGTGCCGGGACCTCAGCATGTGTTCCAGATATGGAGGTTTTTCACTTATCCAGGTCCCTCTTAAACAAGTTTCACTGTATTTATTATTTATTTGCTCTCTATTGCACAACCAACCTAATGTACCTACCTACAAAAAGCAAAATAAGGTAATAATTATATATCTTGTTATAACTCTACTTCCGGAGCATTTGTTATTAAAATTAGGACCTACGCTTATCTTAAATGCTTATACACCACACTTCTATATTTTGTAGCTACACACTAACAATATTTCTTATCACAATCACGTAGCTTGCGATGAACTTAAAGATTTTCCCACATGCATACAGTTCCGGCAGCTAACAAAACATCGAAATAATCATTCTCATAATCAAGACATAACTCCGATAATATTAACAAAAAGGCTGTAGTTCTGAGCCAAAAAATTGTCTCCACGTACGCAGACAATAAGTGAAATTATCCAATTTTCTTTACGCAAACGCTTGCGTAAAGGGTATTATGAGTTTTCTATAGCAATTGCGATGTGCAGGAAATGTTCACGGTCTGCGCAGATCGCAATCCTTGGCTTGTTAAGTTGACAAACTGACGGAATTATGTGTTAAATTGATAATTGCTTGTTAGGCCATATATGTTTGGTACAGCTGTTGGAAAAACTTTTACAGCGAAGCCATATGCTAGTACGTAGCCGAATAAATCAGGCCTGGATACCATAGTTTAGAGTTTTTTTTTTAATGATTTTCATAAAAATGCCGAAATGCAACATTTAAAGTCAAATAACTTATATAAATGTAGATGTAAGAATCATTTTTTTATTATTAAACACCTCATTTTTTTACTATTAAGTATTTGAAACGTAGGTAAGGAAAAATAAGAGACCTATTTAATATTTTTATGTTTTTCCGATGCTACAAATTGTAACAGAACTAGATATTTTCTGATGCATAGGTACACATTGGAATGAAACAACTATAACGGATTCAACTCGCATTTTTTTTCTTGCTGATGTTTCTAAAACTTTGCTGTTCCCATATTCTTAGTCGACTGAGCTATGTCTTACGCTAAATAAAATAGTTAAATCCGTTATAGTTGTTTCAAATAATGACAGCTATACATAATTCATAAATAAATAGTTCACTTACCTTTAACACATTAGAATGTTAAAAAAGTTAAGAATTAGTAAAGAGTAAGACTAGGTTATTTTACATATTAACATCCAAAGAGAAATGTGCGAAAAAGTAGATAGAAAACAAGACATTATCTAAAATAGATTTAAAGACAAGAATAAAAGAATTATAATCAATTAAATTATTGAAGAATAAAAACAAAACAGTCGATTTACTTTTATACATTGTATACAATTTACCCTAAAAGAAATCTACCATGCATAAATATTTATAGCTAATACATATAGACAATAATATACTGTTTCACAATAGGTATTACATATAAGTCCTATATTAATACTTTCTCCCTTTCTTTAATAACCCTAATAATACAACTACCTTCATACCATATCAAATCCTACGTCTAATCTGTTCTATTTCCGAATGTTAACTAATACAGTACCCA
The DNA here is from genome assembly GCA_038024825.1 of Polylopha cassiicola. Lineage (NCBI taxonomy): Eukaryota > Metazoa > Arthropoda > Insecta > Lepidoptera > Tortricidae > Polylopha > Polylopha cassiicola. The sequence continues at coordinate 2,655,994 of CP149044.1, read as the reverse complement.
TACAATTACATTTGTATAACGAAAACACTTTTTATGTTTTCAAAAATATCTTACTTAACTTTCAAAAATAGAATCTTCAGACTAATTCACCCATAATATCACAAAATTTCAACAGAGGTCACTAGTCTCGTATAGTGTAATTCCACCAATCAGAGACAAGTTACAAGCAGGACGTCCGTGATTGGTGGATCTTGCTAGATTCCGGACCTCTGGCGAACTTCACTCCGTACACCCAACCGTTGTCATGGCGAAAATTTATCAAACCTATTCCTATATATTTTTGATATCTACTGTGTCCTACACTTTATTTCATGCTAACTCTTTCGCACATTTACCTCTCTATCCAACACTGCTTCCACCCAATTAGCTCGAAAATCGACATAAGCATGTTGCATCTGTAATTAATTGATTAATACATTTTTATTAGTTTATTAATACACAAACCATAACCGGTAATAATGCGCTTGCGCAAATTTGCAGACAACGGGGCGAAGACAAAGTTCAATGTTAACGTTAAATATTTGCACTAAAATGTATTTTGGTCGTTTCGTTTAACGTTAACTTTGAACTTTGGCACCTTGTCTAGTGCCCAAGTTTTAGTATCAATTTGATTTATGTATTAATGGAAGAGTTTAAAATCATAAATATTGCCCAGGCGCATTATTAAAAAAAGCTTTATTAAGTTACATTTAAAGTTCAACCTTTATCCATAACCAAATGTTTTTTTTTAAAGTTCGGGATAAAAGTTCAACTCCAGCATAAATCAAAGTCATTATTTTAAAACTAAAAGCATTTATGTTATAAATTGTTACAATATTATTATTTTATCGGTACACAAAAGCACAATCAAAGCATATCGAGTTATACTTACCTACTTCTTTTTAGGTACCTATTTTTTTATTAATCTAGTTAAGCAAAAATACTGTTATTTAGTACATTAGGTAATTACAAAGACTATTATATGTGTTAAGCATACATGAGCGTGTGAAAATGGATCAAAGTCAAAAGCAAATGACATGACGTATCTACAGAAGCAAAACTATTCAATAGTACATTACGCACCAAGGCCAGTAAAATAAAAAATGTCTCAGATCACATGCAATTGTCGTCCGAGGCGAAGCCGAGGTTGACAATAATGTGATCTGAGGCTTTTTTATTTTACTGGCCGAGGTCAGTATACTATTTTTCTGTTCGACGAATCCAGAAAGCGGAAATTTCATTTAGCGAAGCGGCCACAAAGTTGGCGCTTTCTGGCCGGAGGACGGAAAAATACTTTATTCCCAAAATAGTATTTTTCTATAATAATACATGCATACTGAGCGTACTTAGCATGGCTTCGGTATTGAAAATGAAAATGAAAATGGAACATATATATGTATGTTTTGCATATGAAAATGTGATAAGCTCTACGTCTTTTAAGCATTTACTTAAAACAAAATTAATAGGATAAGTAATTGTCTTTCAAAAGTCCATTTTTAGTAAAGTAGGTATATATAATGAATAAAATAATAATAATATATCTATTGTATTATATTTGTACAAAAAAGTAAGAACTTTTCAATAAATGTTAATTATATTTCCGAATTGTCGCTTTCTCGTGGGAATAAAACAAACTATAAAGCTACCGAACTAATCATATTATTACTTCTTGCTTCATAATAAATTTTATAGTTAGGTGTAGGTAACTGATACACTTTCTTTAGAGCGAGAGTGTAATTCAATGAAAGTAATTTAAATGAACAATCAATATTCAATCTATATCTATACTAATATTATAAAGAGGAAAGATTTGTACCTATTGTTGTATGTTTGTAATGAATAGGCTCAAAAACTGCTGGACCGATTTTAATAATTCTTTCTGTTGGGAAGCTACGTTCACCCTGAGTAACATATAGGCTATGGAATATTTTGAAAAAAAATTAGGGATCTGTGCGAAGCCGGGGCGAACCGCTAGTCAGTAATAAAGGTAGGTAAGTAGATATATATAACATTGGTAAATTAATTTTGCTTTTGACTTTGATTTTTTATATTAGTCATGAAAATGTAAGATGTAGGTTGTTTATGCAGATTAATGATAACATCGAGTTATAATTATTAGTATTCAATTAGTTTATACAGTTCAACATACATAATGACAATTAACGCAATAAAAACAGGATTGTATGAACAAATTAAAGAAAAAAGTGTAACGGTTCATAGTAATCAATAACAAATCTATCGTTTGAATAAAAATACGTATACTGGACATAAGTCAGGTTATAGGTTGGATACCTATCTCCTCCAGGAATAAACTGACTCAACTTTGTACACGATGTGATATTTTCGGGACTCAAACCAGAACAGTATGATAACAGTGTAACTCAATCCCGTACAGTGTTATGACTGTGTGACGCAACCCCGTACAGTGTGTTGACTGTGTGACTCGACCCCGTACAATGTGTTGACTGTGTGACTCGACCCCGTACAATGTGATGACTGCGCGACGCAACCCCGTACAATGTGTTGACTGTGTGACTCAACCCCGTACAATGTGTTGACTGTGTGACTCGACCCCGTACAACGTGATGACTGTGTGACGCAGCTTCATACAATATATAATGTGGTCTAAATGTGTCATTCAAACCAGTACAGTGTAATGTGTAACTCGATGTCGTATATAATTTGTACAGGCAGGTGTGTTATAGCTATATAAAGTGCATGTATTTGAGTACAGTCGACTGCTTGAACTAAATTATTATGCTTAAATAAGATATTATAGTGTTATTAAGTAAGTATTAAACTGAACTTTACGATCTTAATTCTACTTCCCTTAGGCCGAATTGCACGTTCTCGGCTTAGCCTTAAATCTGTCGGTCATCTGCACAACAACTGTTAGATTTATTCGGTTAACCCCGTGTTAGTGGCTAATCCGAGAACGTGCAATTGGGCCTAAGGGAAGTGGACTTAAGAAATTGGACCTTATAATATGAATAATAGGAAATTTATAACCTGGAGGATCCGATCCTTATATAAGCCTGCCATGGAAAAGTGCCGAAGCCAGCGTCATCGCCGCCTACGATGCGTCGCTGGGCGGTTTGCTTCCCAACCGCTATGCCGCAGCCTGGAATTAAAAAAAAAACTTTAGTAAACAAATTTGGGTTGAATATTGTGCACCCATTTAAAAACAAAAACAGATTAGTTCGCAATAATAAACACGGCGCGCATGCGTTACGTTGCCAGATGTTATGATATGAATATTGCAGAAAAAATATAAATTTATTTGATATATTATTGCTTTAAATATTATCCACAGTATACATTTCGAATACTCTGGTGTTGCATTTATTTGGTTACGTTAATAGCCTCTTATTATTACCTATATTATTTTAAAATAAATACCTACACTGCTATAAAGTTATATGCATAAAAGTGACAAAACACACTATACATTTTGTAAAGAAAAGCAGTAGCGAATTGCAGTAACTATGCTCATAATATATAAACTTCACGTTTTCAAAAATCCAAAATTAACGTTTTTTTCTCTACCTAAATATTTTCTATATTTTTTTAGAATAAGACATTTAACACTTATACCTTCAAAAACGTAATTCTCCCAGTCCAAACGAGGTATTTTCTCACTTTTCCTTATGAAACGTATCCTTAATTCACTTGTGTCGTTCGCAAGCAATAAAAAAACAGTCACCAATATCAACTTCATTTTGTATATTTTTCTAAAGAAAAAAAATCAAATCGTTCATATTTTTGACAATTTTTAAACGTCAATCACAAGGTAAGTTTACCGAGGGACCCCATAAATCAAGTAAATCACTTTTATAAATTTATACGCAATTTCGTACATTACGCGTAAAATCTAAGCTTATAGCACACGTCATAATTAAACAGTTCAATTTAATTAATGCGTATAATATTATGTTAGATTTTTTTAAAGTGCTTTTTACTAACGTCCAGCTCATAGTTATTACTATTACCCACTGAGGTTTGTGAACACGTGAATTACCCAATATACTTGCTTCCTGATATATTACTATGAGCGTGTTTGATTAGTTTTCCCAAATTAGTAACGGACTAGTGGTCTCCTAGGCTTCATATGTATGAACACATCAATGAATGAAACATGGCTTTCATTGAAGATTCACATGCTTGGCTATATTACACCACTCAGAAAGGAATTTTCTACAAATAAGACCTAGATAAATCCGTTAATAATTGTTTCATTCTAAAACCTAGATAGATTGTAATTTTTTTCCCTAGTTAGAAAAATTGTTTTATTTTTGAACAAATTAATATTCGTTTATAACCGCGGACAGAAAGGTTTTTTTTTTCGAACTGACTCTTTTACAGTTGGCCCTGGGGCCGTTACTGCTCCACCGGACGAATGGGGAGAGCTCCGAGGTGCGCCCACCCTAAGGACAGAAAGGTATTCCTATCTATCAATATGTACTCGTAACTATATTAAAATCCTTTCAAATAAATTCAAAAGTTCTCTCTTAACCGTATTACTCCCACATTTTTCACGTGAATCCAGCCAGCAAATTATTTTCATGAAATTTAAAAGAGTCATAATCTCTTAAAGGATGGAATCTCTCGGAAGAAAATATACATAACGGGTTCACTCCTGTTTGTATGATGTGCCAAAGTAATATTATTTTGGCATAAAAGCGAGTGCCTATCGCATTAGGTACTTACGGAAATGGGTATTAAGGAAAAGGCTTTATAGCTCTTATACAGCCTCTATACAGCGTATAAAACTTGTGTGGTGGTTGGGAAGTCTACGCAATTGCCTGTACTGTTCAACTAACAGGTTACCCGCATGAAATTCATTACCATACATGTATTGTTAATGAAACTTCCGCAAACTCTGGATCATAACCATATTATGCGTTAAATTGCGTAAATAGGTACGTGAATATGTAATAAAATGCCCAACGACTATTCACCTGAAACGTACGGATTTCCGGTATATATAAAAAAGTGTTTTATTGAACACAGAAAGTCTTTTTTTTCTCTTTATTGAAAAACGAAATATGTCAGAAAATGTGGCTTTAAAAGGAAGAAAAAAATATTATTTTTCATCTTCCGATAAATTCAATATCTCAATTTAAAAGTGGACCATGCTATAAAAAAACTGAAAACAACAGTAATCAGTATTAAGTATTTAAACTATTCGTAATACGAATTATGAGTGAAAAACAATATATCGGTTAAAAAGCCACCTTTACATATTTCCATTAAATAGGGCTGTCACAACTATTTAGTATTTGAGTCAAAATGAATCTACAAATAAACGATAAACGATATACCAATTAAGGTCAAAGAATCTACGCCTTAAACGCTCACCGAAGCGCTAACCGTAATTTATCTAAAAGGCGTACTTAAATCGAATAATAAATTAAACGTAAACTTTTACGTAACTTCTTGTTAAAGTACGCGTAAACAATTAATGAAGTCTGAAGCTAAACGTTGCAATTATATCACGCTGCCTATTATGAATTGTGTAAATCGATATCGTTTTCTTAAATACCTTCCTAATTTATTGATTACATAGCAAATGCTCTGTACATGATTTTCTATTTTTTTAGCATTTTATTGCATAATAAAGATTCCAAAATAACAATGAACATATTTATTTACTCTTTATTGTACAACTAAAACTTTAATGTCCCAAGGGTAACCCATAGATACGGCATTTTTATACAGCATTTGATTCACCAGTATACCTTTGAAGTAGACAAAGCACACACCTACGTATACACACATTACAAACACACACACACACATTTTATACTTTGTTTTTTTTTAATCATATTTCTCACTTAGCCTTGTATACGTAATAATAGAGTTATGACTTAAACTCGACCTCTTATTGGTAATGATAGTTTACAATGTTGAGTCATATTGCCATCACTATGAGTACGCGGTTGAGTCATCTAGCCATTACTAAGAGTACGGGGTCGAGTCATCCAGCCATCACTATGGATACGAGGTTGAGTCATCTAGCCATCAGTAAGTGTACGAGGTCGAGTCACATAGCCGCGACTAAGGTACGAGGTTGAGTCAAAATGCCCTTATTACGAATACGAGATCGAGTCGTACACTACCAACAAATTTAAATAAAAAAAAACGGTTGACGGCACGCACTTACCTATATTTTATTATTATTTATTTTATTTATAACTGAAACGTTGCAAAAGTTTTTTTCATACAAATATGTATATAAATGAGTTTGCGACACCCTTAAAAAAGGAAGTAATTTTACTCAATACTACATTCATCATATTTACTTGAACTTTCTCGGGTTGCGGCTTGTGGTCGGAGTCGAGGTCTCGACTAATGCTATCATTTTACTAATATTCTTGAAGGTCTACCTAAATAAGCTCTTTTAGAGAATTATCCGATATAATCAGAATAAGTATAATTAACAGAATAATCAATTATATATAACTATAATTTTTGATTACATTTATATCGAGTGGTCGTAACGTCCATACGTCAAAATTGTAAGATAGTCTTTCGCCCTGTTTAAAATTACACAATATAGGAAAATTATTATATTTTAATTATAACTATTAATTATAAATTAGTATAAAACAACTAAGTATAACATAACTAGGTAGGTGTTAGACTATCGCCAGCGCAGTCAAAAAATAATATATGCTAGTTGAATCCTTTGTAGTTGTTTTATTCCAATAGAATTTTCTTTTCAGAGATAATATACCAATAATGTGTTGAAAATGAATGTTATACCTATAATGTAATGTAGTGGCTCGTTAGTGAATCAGCATTGCCTCAATTATGTGCTAAAGTGTTTAAAAAAAATGGACTTGTAAAGTGTATTTGTGTGTGACAACCTTCATGTGTACTATACCGATCATTTGACGAGCCAAAGGGTAAAAATATGACAATTCAAAATCACCTTGTACCTTGTATCTAATATGAAACAAGCGAATAATAAGCGGTCGCCATGTCCGTCCGTTGCAACATCCAAACAAAGATTGTCTCAATTAAGGTATATTGGGTGGGATTAGGCTGTACGTTAGCAAGCCTTCTAGGTAAAACTAAGCACCTATGTAAGACTACTTAATTTGAATAAAAACATATTTACTAAATCATAAATTACCTATATTAAGAATAGCTGACCCAGCGAACTTCGTACCGCGATAAAAAAAAAAAATTCTTTTTTCCAAGTTTTCTCACCTTTTAAACCTTTCCTGTAGTTCCACAAACATTTCAAAACTAAAATTAGCCAAATCGGTTTAGCCGTTCTCGAGTTTTAGCGAGACTAACGAACAGCAATTGATTTTTATATATATAAGATTTAAGTGATTTACCCTTCCTTAAAGTTAGAAGTGTAATACTGCAAGTGAAGTACTTGTGCCTTATTTTCACTAGGACCCTGAGTATACCTACCCTATTTTACCACAACTCCAGAAAATCCCTGAAAACATTTGATTGAAGGATATAGGTACCAACTTCTAGATAACCCTTAAAAACAATCATTCTTGGAATGAAACAACTATAAACGTACAAACCGTGAACGGATTCTTCAAAGTTTCCATAATCGTAGCACGACTGAGCTGACAATAGTCTAACGCTAAAGTACTGTAAAGAACCCGAAACGTCAGCTAATAAAATAAAATGAAAATACGCGAGTTAAATCCGTTAATAGTTGTTTCATTCCAATGTGTAATAACCGCAAAGGCATCAGAAATTAACAATTATTCTTCTTCTAAGTGTTCTTATCTCATTCAAGACACCTCTTATCTATATAATCTGTTCTCATTTTTATATTTCTTATTAAAGTTAATTACTTTTCTTTAAAATATATATATTTAAATTTATACGACTTAATGAAGAACCAATATGTCATCATTTCCAACTTATATCACATCCAATATGTCGCAATCTGACGTAAAAGACTCCGGAAACTATTTGAAAGCAGTTAACACACATTAGACATAAGGGCCTAGCAATAAATTGCACAAATGCATACTTACATAACACATTATGCAATTGGAAAAAGCTTGTGCAGACATGCATTCTAATGCAAGAAAGAGGGTCATTTGTTTTATATTCAACACGAGCCGTCCTTGAAACTGTAACCTTGGTTTTCTGAAGGTTAGTATTATAAATAATTAATATAGATAATGAATTGGTTTGAATAATTATGTAATTAATTCTTGAAAAAATATTAAAATGTTATGCGGTTGTGAGAGATGTTATCGACTGCAATAAAGATCAAATGCAACTTGGACTGCTACGCTAAAAACTGCCTTAAAATAATCAACCGAATGAACCTTATGATTTAATATGAAAACATTTAATTTTGCAAATCATACTAATAAAAGGCGAAAGTTTGTAAATGTGTGAGTGTATATACAGTGAAACTTGTTTAAGAGGGACCTGGATAAGTGAAAAACCTCCATATCTGGAACACATGCTAAGGTCCCGGCACCTTGGCTATGAATTACCTCTGTTAGTAAGACAAAAGCAACCTCTTTATCTGGGATAAGTTATTTCTATTTTCTTGTTATAATTACCTCTATAATTGAGAAGTCGCGTGTATTTATCTCTGTAACTGGGATAAAATCAGTAGGTACACATAGGCTACCTCGGACCTCGGATGTCTCCTCTCTCTTTTACCTACTCGAACTTCTCTAAATCGGACCTTATATAACTTAGTTTTAATGCGGTTTCTCTATTAATCGGGTATTTATTTAAAAAAGACCGAAACGAGGACAAAGTCTTTATTATTACGAAAAAAAAACTAAAATTAACGTCAGTGCCCGAATCAGTAAAATAATCTGCCTCCAACTTTTAATAATTTTGTAAACGTCAACAACGAATTATTAGTTTCAGGAGAACTGTCTTTAAACCACATTTTTGATATTTTTTATGGTAAATAGTGAATTCTTTACAAAATAAATACGTTGCTTTATTGAATACACCTCTATAACAGTGATTACCTCTTTTCTTATCTCTGTTAATGGAACCCTCTGTAAATGAGACAGGTATTTTTTTATACCTAGATATCTGGGACACTGCGTAAGTGGAATACCTCTTTAAGTGAGACTAATTTACAGGTCCCTTGGAAGACCCAGTTAACCAGGTTTCACTGTATTTGTTACTCACACTACTACAGTAGGTAATATAGCTTACTCATCAGAATAACATAAAGGCTACATTTTATAACGATATATCGTGATCAGACAAAGTCGCGGGCATAAGCTAGTTTCTAAGTTCCCTTTGGTTACGAATCCCAAAAAAACCATTTATGTTAGAAATAAACTGTTTTTAATCTATACTAATATTATAAAGCTGAAGAGTTTGTTTGTTTGTTTGTTTGAACGCATTAATCTCAGGAACTACTGGTTCGAATTCAAAAAATCTTTTTTTGTTGGATAGACCATTTATCGAGGAAGGCTTTAGGCTATATAACATCACGCTGCGACCAATAGGAGCGAAGAAACAGTGGAAAATGTGTAAAAAACGGGGAAAATATGAAGCCTTATGAAGAATTACTATTACTATTCCACGGGGACGAAGTCGCGGGCACAGCTAGTGTACTATAATTCAGAGAAAAATATATTTCCCAGAGTCGAGATACATACTTATACTTTGTTAGAGACACAAAATCACTCAAAAAATCTCACAAATCTAAACTTCAAACGTCGGATTCAACAAAACCTATCTAGATTTTGAACGGTCTCAATGTTATTTGCACTGTATTTTCAGGAAGTAAAACTCCTGCCACTATACCTAAAAAAGATAAACTGCGATTATCTGCTATACGTGACTCGGGTCCAAGAAGTGCGGTAACTATTATATCATGGGAGAAAGTCGGTCGCAGCCGTCTCCTACTGACCAACTTACGCTTATGGCTTGTTGTTAAACAAATCAGCCATTTAGTGATAACATCTGAATAAGTGATAAGGTGTCTGAAGCTAAACGTCTTCGAGAGAGGGTTGTGGTCTTGTGACATGTTTGTTATGTATGGTTATAATAGAAATTTAAAATTTATGTAACTTAATATTTTTTAGACTTTAAAGTTAGACTATCGTTAACTATGAGAACTGTAAAGTTTTCGGAACGTTATCAAATAAAATAAAATACGCGAGTTGATAAATAATTTCTTAATTTTATAATTTCTTAAATTTTTTCTTAATTTTACCTTTGGCATATTTACGCAAATTAAGTTCAACATAACGAATTTGGTTTAAATTGCTGCACTATTCCTATCAATATTTAAATATTAGTGTAAAATTAAATTTAAATTAAGTATTTAATTTATAGCAAAATCTTAGTTAAATGATTTACTTGTGTTTTTGTTTCAAGTCTGCAAATACTTTTCATTGAAAAATAGTGTTTTAATATTGACGAGGTACGTACTAACGTTTTTTCTTCATTTTATCAAACTGACTATAAAACAAAACTATGTTTTCGATATATATTGTATGATCTATACTAATATTATAAAGCTGAAGAGTTTGTTTGTTTGTTTGAACGCGTTAGTCTTAGGAACTACTGGTTCGAATTGAAAAAACCTTTTGTTGTTGGATAGACCATTTATCCAGGAAGGCTTTACGTTATATAACATCACGCTGCGACCAATAGGAGCGAAGAAGCGGGAAAATGTAGAAAAAACGGGGAAAATAATTATTCCATGCGGACGAAGTCGCGGGCACAGCTAGTATTATATAAAAAAATATGATGTAACAATAAAATATTAATAATTTAATACGCATCAATTCCATCATGCTCTATAAAAGCAGTAGGCGGAAACATCTCATAAGCATTATTATGTATTATTATAAACATACTATATTATAAATATATGTAAATACAAAAACAATGCACAAGTAGGCCGTCGCATATAACAAGGTATCTACAACATATTATGTTACGTTACGTCACAAGAATCTTTGACAAAACAGTAGAAAATCCGACCAAATACTATCTTTATTTAATACTCGTAGAAACATTCCGAGAAAATTTTATATTATACACGTTTAACGGTAGGTTACCTACCTTGTTTTACTTTTTAAAACAATATTCTTGAATCATAATAATAAAGCAAACCTTTAAAAGTTAAGTCAGTTATTCAACATTATCACCTAAACTAACCCAAGTAGGTACAATTATTATGAACTTAATGCACTAAGTACCTACATATGTAGGTACTTAGTGCATTTATTGTACCATATCTTATATATATTTTTTTAATAAATTTAATTTAGTAAAAACCATTAAGGCACACCATTTTGGTAGTAATGGCAGTTTAAAAAACACTTTGCTGAATTTGGTGTTTTCCTTGGCGAGTGCACATTTAGGTAACAATCGAGAAATGTCGTAAAATAAAAAAACTTTCATTTTGCTCTGCGCCCACGCAGCGCCTTTATAAGTGAGACATTATTTAGTTCAGTAGGGTGACCACAATACATCCTATAAATTGGGATAATTCAAATTTTTAATATTTTTTGAAAGGCAGCTCAATCAGCTAAAGTAAAGTTTCTGAAACATCAGCAAATAAAATAAAATACCTACGCGAATATAGTTGTTTTATTCTAATGTGCAATGTGCCGCGAAAGCATCAGAATTAGTATGTTTTTTGCAGTCATTATATTATAAAAAAAATACAATTAGGTGCATAGGACTCCCTCGTAGAGAATCGATGAATAATGATAATCAGAGAATTATAAAATAACCGAGATATATTAAAGCTTAAAGATTCTAATTACCATTAACTCCCTGCAATTTACCTTTATTATACAGAGAAGATACATCCTTACTAATATTATAAATGCGATAGTAACTCTGTCTGTCTGTCTGTCTGTCTGTTACGCTTTCACGCTAAAACTACTGGACCGATTTAAATGAAATTTGGTACATAGGAAGTCTGGAGCCTGAGTAAGGACATAGGCTACTTTTTAACCGACTGCAAAAAAGGAGGAGTTCCACGCGGACGAAGTCGCGGACAGAAGCTAGTTCCTTATAAAAATCTAAATTGACGTATCAATGTAAATATAATCGTTATTTAACAATAACACATAGCCTTTCATGCATGACCGGATGGTTAAGTATTTTCACCATAGACATAATCAAGAAGTCGTAGGTCGACTACGCTCCGCCAACCAGTCTATACGTGTTATATATATATATCTAATATAAACATATATACTAAATTTTATACATAAGTAAGAGAAGATACTGCACGACAGTTACTTAAGAATCCTATACATTGTGTAATATTTGTGAGAGAATCGTCTAAGTATGTATTTTGTAAAATAAATTATTCGCTATTGACGAACCCTTGGCGAACTAACCGAGTTTTTCAGAATTAAAATCAATATTAAAGTAGTTACCTAGCTAGCTAATAAGGTTTTCTTCTTTTTACTACTTTTCAAACCCTTATACATTTAAAACTTAGAACATAATTAATAGTACCTACACGCGATAGTGCAAAAAACAAACATCCAAATGAACTCGAATAGAAAAAGAAACTTAAAAAGTTGTTTAAAAATGGAATGTAAGCCGCTATTAGACGCGGTTGAACATTGCTATAGAAAGAGTGTGTAGGAGACAAAGAAATAGATAGACAAGTTTTTTTTCCTAAAAATAGTTATACCAAAACAAAAATCATGGTCACCCTACATACAACTTTCGTCCACAAATTGCTGGCACAATGGCAACATCTCACAAATTATGCATCCGTGCCATCATTGTTTTGGCTTTTCTTTTTTTATTTGCATCAAATGATCATGATGTAAGACCTCCTGCTGATAAAAGAACATCAAATCATTTTTATGGAGAAAAAATACACAAAATTAGCCTATAACATGATTTGTAAACTGGCAACTTTTAGGCAAAAAAGTCCGGTAGGTTGGTAGTTATTTCTTAAGCTAACTTTGTTCAATACATTATTAAACACAAATTTATATTTTGTAAAATCATTAAAGTATATGACCGACAATAATTAGAATTTCTACCAAATACAGTTTTCTTTTAAATAGAAGAAATAATAATATCTGGCAACATTTAGTCATGACACTGTGACTCGCATTAAATATTTTATATTTACTACTTAACTTTATTTCTTGATAAAAAACTTAATGATAATTAGCCTGTCATTTATCTTATATATATACACACTTTATTGTACTTGAAAGGTTATAAATACATATACATTATGACACAAATATATAAGATACCTAAGTACCTAATAGTAAAAAAAGTGCTCTCATTCTTTTATTATTACTGAATGGTGATAATTGATTTGACACAAGATGGAGTCTACTCAGTTATCCAGGCAAAGGCTCACTACCGTTTGTTTTAAAAGTATAGGTACCGGCAGTAATGAAGGCTGTCATTCGTAGGTTTTGTTGATGACCATAACTGAAACATGTCATCAGGTAGCCCTTGACAGTTTCACAAACGGAAGATCAACAGCAAATATACTGTATAATACAGTAGATGTGACAGTAAATACTACATAATAGCTACCGTAGATGATCGACAGTAATAACTGCCGAAGTCTGAACTCTACAAAGTACTAGCTCAAGGAACGTAAGGTTCAAAATAGAATATCACTTAATTTGTTTTAATTTAATAATTGATAGTTATGTTGTTGAATCAACAACTCATGGAAGAGATACTGGTCATTAAGTGAAGTCATGAAAAACAAAGACATGCCACTTATATACAAGAGGAAAATATTCAACACGTGCATTCTACCATGCCTAACATATGGCTGCCAAACCTGGGGCCTCACAGAAAAGCACACGGACAAATTGAAAATATGCCAAAACTCAATGGAACGGAGTGTGCTAGGAGTAAAATTGAAAGATAAAGTCAGACTGCAAATAATAAAAACAAAAACGAAATTCAATAATGTTATCAAGACTATTAAGACCCTGAAATGGCGATGGACTGGACATATGATCAGAGACCCCACGGAAAAATGGACAAGACAAATTACTGAATGGTATCCTAGAGGGTACACAAGGAAAAAAGGCAGACAAATCAAAAGATGGGAAGATGACATAAAAATAACAGCTGGGAAAAGATGGATACAAACAGCAAAACACAGAAAACAATGGAAATCCTTGGAGGAGGCCTATGTCAACAAGACAAGCTGTTAATAAAAGTTTAAAAGTTACTGCAAATGAAATAGAATACAAGAGCGAAACAAATAAACATATATATAAATAAATAGTATTATATAAGAAAAACATTGTAAAATTAATTAACGGAATAAAGGCTATATTATTATTATTATTATTATAGTTATGTACGCAACGGATTTGAAGCGGTTTTGAAGTTTTTTCTATACTTATATTATAAAGAGGAAAGGTTTTTTTGGATTAAATAGGCTCCAAAACGGTTGGGTCGATTTGAAAAAATATTTCACAGTTTGGAAGCTACGTTCACCCTGAGTGACATAGATTATAGAATATTAAAAAAAAAATAGGGATCCGTGCGAAGCCGGGGCGAACCGCTAGCAATAGATAAAGTTTATTCAAGAGGAAGGTTTATAGCACCCGTGTGAAGGCGGGTCGCTAGTTGGTAGTATAAAATTCGTTGTCGCTGTCTTTAGCAATTTTATATAATAGCCGAAGACAGGAACAGCCGCGTGCCGTCATATCCCACATGGCATCAATTGCCCTTGATTGGTTTCGCAACCGGAAACAGAAGCGGCGGCTGACCGCGGCCGTGGCGCAAGAGACTAGCGAATGCAAACTATCGTTTATCGTTTATAATATTTAATATTATAAATGCGAAAGTAACTCTGTCTGTCTGTCTGTCTGTTACGCTTTCACGCTAAAACTACTGAACCGATTTAAATGAAATTTGGTACAAAGATAGTCTGGAGCCTGAGAAAGGACATAGGCTACTTTTTAACCGACTGCAAAAAAGGAGGAGTTCCACGCGGACGAAGTCGCGGGCAGAAGCTAGTCGTTTATAAAAAAGATTCCGACGAATTGAGAAGCTTTTTTGAAGACGGTTATAATCAAATCAGAATATTTGTACCAAGCCCACGATGGCAACTGTGTTTGATAAAAGCGCAAACTACCTAGCAAAAAGGGTGATAAGGGTAGATCATTAACCTGAACCAAACAACTACAAAGTGTCCATCAAAAAGTGTTTGGTAATAATTTCTGATGCCTTCGCGGTTATTATACATTGGAATGAAACAACTATAACGGATTTAACTCGCGTATTGTATTTTTATTGGCTGACGTTTCGGAGCCTTTACAGATTCCATAATCGTAGCACGACTGAGCTGACAATAGTCTTATGCTAAAGTGATTACTTACTATTTTATACAGTTAACTTGGTACACATAATTAGCATTATGTAATGAATAGTATTAAACCATAATTATTTGTCGATCAAATTTCTATACACGCAGTTTCTAGTTAAAATAAGAATTGAGATCATTTTATTATCCTCTACACATTTAACCCAAAGACGTAAACTGTACATAGGTCTAATTTATCTACAGATGTCACCGATTCCATATACCTACAGTACCATTATGTCTATTCATAATAACAATTAAGAACAACCCAGCCAATTTGACTTCCAACCATGAATAATTTCTGATGCCTTCGCGGTTATTACACATTGGAATGAAACAACTATTAACGGATTTAACTCGCGTATTTTTATTTTATTTTATTTGCTGACATTTCGGATTCTTTACAGTTTCCATAATCGTAGCACGACTGAGCTGACAATAGTCTAACGCTAAAGTGATTTATACAGTTATGCAAACAACCTTATATTTAAATTACAAATTTTGAAAAACTATCCTATTCTGAATTATGAAATACTAAAGTTACATTTCACGCAAAAAAATTTACTATTATACAGTACACTTATAACCTAATAGGGGGCGTTACTAGCGCTTCGGAAAGACCATCATTACTGAGAATAAAATAAAATAAAAATACGCGAGTTAAATCCGTTAATAGTTGTTTCATTCCAATTTCCAACTTTGAAGTTTAATTGTAACATTGCGAAATATTGTTATATTTCCATCCGCTGTAGTTTACACCGCACGAGTAGTGTAGCGCGGCGGCGCGTGTCTTCCGCACTCCTTTCACTGTTTACATGTTTATTCAACTGACCATCTTTAATTATATTGTCAATATTACAGTCGAACATGGACGAGTTAAAACGAGTAGAATCAATTGGGTCAAACAAAGAAATGGTATATTAATGAATAGCTGTACGGGCTTCGTACGGAGCCTTTTTTTCATAGCCTATGTCACTCGGGAATAGTGTAGCTTCCCAACAGTGAAAGAATTTTTCAAATCGTCCAGTCGTTTTGGAGCCTATTCAATCCAAACAAACAAACCTTTCCTCTTTATTATATTAGTACCTATAGATATCGTCCACAGTTATTACCACTTTTCATAAGCTATCCATTGTAAATAGGAAATAAGGTCTTATATTGAATATATCGCACCCCTAGATCTAAAGGGAGCTAACTCAAAAAAAGTAACTTTTTCGGGAGAGGCGAAATTGTTGTAAGGAATCGGATCCTTTTTTTTAGCGTGTGTTTAATTTAAATCTTCAGATTTTTGAGTTAGCTCCCTTTAGATCTAGATGTGCGATATATTTAAATAAATACCTAAATCCTTAATTAATTAATTCATCGGTTTAAAATAGGGTATGCTAAGCTTGCACACTAAAACAGTATTATGACGGTTTTCTGTCAAATAAAAATTTTATTAAACTACACTGAACTTGCAGTCCAAATTAACTTCCATCAATCAAGGCATACAACACAAATACTTATAATAATAATTCATAAACCTATATGAACAATGAATATTGGAATTTCTTATGCCTTCGCGGTTATTATACATTGGAATGAAACAACTATACATGGCTGACGTTTCGGAGCCTTTACAGATCCATACCATATAATATAACCATACTTAATCGTAACATGACTGAGCTGACAATAGTCTTATGCTAAATCCAATAAAATAAAATACGCGAGTTAAATCCGTCTATAATTATTTCATTCCAATCAATATTGGATTTTCCCCATTTCCTCATAGTCAAAGAAATATCAGTATGCAACAACTGTTTCGTAATTAGCGCTAATTTATGTTTCGCAATTGATATTATCGCTAGTAACTTGTTGTTAATTAATCGCTAAATCACAAGCAGAAATACTGTCAAATGAAGTACAGTTGACGGCGTGCTGCACCTGTCAACGTCATTGTAACAGTACTGCCGTGCTAATGATAAACGCAGTAAGTATATATGAATTTCTTACATACTTACTGCGTTTATCTTTAGCACGCCAGAGTGGTCAATGTAGTATTCAGTGTCAAATAAGTATATTTTTGTGTCCAATGTGATTGAACATTACTGTCAACGTCACTAGTTTCTATAATTTTGACCACATTTATACTATAATATTATAAAGCTGAAGAGTTTGTTTGTTTGTTTGTCTGTTTGTTTACTTGAACGCGCTAATCTCAGGAACTACTGGTTCGAATTCAATAATTCTTTTTTTGTTGGATAGACCATTTATCGAGGAATGATTTAGGCTATATAACATCACGCTGCGACCAATAGGAGCGAAGAAACAGTGGAAAATGTGTAAAAAAAAACGGGGAAAATATGAATCCTTTTGAAGAATTACTATTCCACGGGGACGAAGTCGCGGGCACAGCTAGTCTGCTATATCACTGGAGCTGACTTGACACAAACAGAAATACCGATAAATTAACGAAGTAAAAAAATTGTTAAGATATCGGACTTAATTTAACGATATTAAAAGGACCACGTGGTTTTGTTGGTATTCTTAATTAAATTTGTATATTTTTGTATTTTATATAACGTCAACGAATTGATAACGTCACGTCTAACTTGTCGTATCTGCTATAAAATAAAATACGCGTATTGTTATAATTGTTTCATTCCAATAACCGCGAAGGCATCGAAAATTACTTGTCCTACTACGCCTGATATCATTTAGCAATGATCTTACGAGTATAAACACTAGGCACTACGTTTGGTTTTCCCTTTTCTTATTACCAAATTCAGGCCAAATCCTTCTTTAATGACATTTCAAAAACTCCGTGAGTCACATCCGATTGCGAAGAGCCTTCTGATGGAGGTGTAGAAATTGTCGTAATGCGAGCAAATATTGCCGTGACATAGTTGTGCTAGCCGTGAATTTTACCTAACACTGTAAAACCCCAAAGATGAGTCTACGTAAATTTAGCAAGAGTACCTCTCATGTTTGAAGTTTTGTTTGTTTATTAACCTTCGACAAATAACAACTAGATAATAACAAAATATGTGACTAGTTTTAGTTTGCGAGTATTTGACGGCCTGCTGGTCTAGTGGTCAGAGCCCCTGACTACGAAACCGGAGGTTGCGGGTTCGAATCCTGCTAGGGGCAGATGTCAGTGTGATGAACACTGGCATCTGTACCTGAGTCTTGGATGTCTTATATGTATTTATGTATGTTTATCCGTTGTCTAGTACCCATAGTACAAGCTTTGCTTAGTTTGGGACTAGATCAATTGGTGTGAATTGTCCAAAGATATTATATTATATTATATATTCAATTTTGCGTTAGTTTCATTTGATTACTAAAATTATCGATTGGCAATAGACTAGAACTAAACAATATACAAAAAAATAAGCAAGTCCGAACTCAGGTCTATGCATGATTTTAAATATTCATTTTGGGATTATTTTCTAGAGGATTTTCTTTATTTTTAGATTACTATGTCTTGTCTTGTTTACGCCATTATTAAAAATTAGGTAATTTACTACGCAGTCATGATATTATGCAGTTTTTATTATTGACTATCTTTATAAATAAATTGGAATGAAACAACTATTAACGGATTTAACTCGCGTATTTTTATTTTATTTTATTTGCTGACGTTTCGGATTCTTTACAGTTTCCATAATCGTAGCATGACTGAGCTGACAAAAGTCTAACGCTAAAGTGATTTATACAGTTATGCAAACTACCTTATATTTAAATTACAAATTTTGAAAAACTACCCTATTCTGAATTATGAAATACTATTGTTACATTTTACGCAAAAAATTTACTTTTATACATTACAATTAAAACCTAATAGGGGGCGTTACTAGCGCTTCGGAAAGACCATCATTACTGAGAAGAAACGCCGCAAGAAACTCAGTAGAAAGTCATTTTTTAGGACACTTATATATTTACAATTAAAAAATATTATGACATTAAAATTAAAATTATACAAAACCAAAAAATTCAAAAAATTCAATTAAATTAAAAATGAAAACTAAGTCTATGCAGTCTTCTGTCCGCTTAGGATTTGATGAGGTGGACTACTGGATCCCAAGCTGCTGGAACGGAGAAACCATCTTCCCTATTGAAATTCGGGTGTTTTTGAATTTCAATTGCCTCGCGAAGCATCCTAGGTAAGTAACGGACTTCCTTCGCAAGGACCTGGGCTTTATCAAATTGGATAGAGTGGTTGGGTTTATCCATGACATGTTCACAGACTGCAGACTTCCGGAAACGGCGGTGTTTCACATCAGCCATGTGTTCCTTCACACGAGTAGCAATACTTCTCTTTGTTTGCCCTATATAAGAGAGACCACAATCACAGTCCAGCTTGTATACTCCTGCATCTTGTAAGGGGATGTTACATTTTACTGGTCTCAAAAGTTGAGAAATCTTCTTCAGCGGTTTAAAGTATGTTTTGATGGAAACACGCTTCAAGATCTTCTCAATCTTGTCTGTAACTCCTCTCACAAATGGCAATACGGCAGGCCTCCGCTCAACTGTAATTGCTTTTTCATGACGTCTGCGACGTTGGCGTGGTATCTAAATAAAAATACGCGAGTTAAATCCGTTAATAGTTGTTTCATTCCAATGTGTAATAACCGCGAAGGCATCAGAAATTTTTATAAATAAAGTTTTTAGTACTTACCTAGGTATAGCAAGAACTGCAGATAAACAAGTTTTAGCTAATATACAAATGTCACACGTTTAAAATTATTATATCCTGGCTACATTAAATTTAGTAGGTAGATATATATTATTTAATTTTGTCTCACAAATTGTGTATTAGTAGGTATTAAAATTTACCAGCAGGCGTTACTTAATGCACGTTTTCTCCAAAAATTGCTAAATAAACAGCGACTTTCCGTCGTTCTGTCGCGCTATTAAAATATGACAACAGTTAACACGCGTTATAAAATAATAATATGCACAATATATTTGCGTGCGAATTCTGCGAGCCTACCACGAGCGAGTTTTAATACCATTATAACCTACCTAACTTCTACGGAGTAAGATTTTTCTCGCGCGAGAAATCGGCTGCCAATTTTCAATCCTAACTTAATCCCTACTAATATTATAAATGCGAAAGTAACTCTGTCTGTCTGTCTGTCTGTCTGTTACGCTTTCACGCTAAAACTACTGGACCGATTTAAATGAAATTTGGTACAAAGAAAGTCTGGAGCCTGAGAAAGGACATAGGCTACTTTTTAACCGACTGCAAAAAAGGAGGAGTTCCATGCGGACGAAGTCGCGGGCAGAAGCTAGTATTATATACCTAAATGCGAGAGTCAATTTGACTGTCTGTAAGTACGCTAAAATTACTGAACCGATCTGAACGAAATTTGGTACATAGATAGTCGAGAGTCTAAAGGACATTGGCTACTTTTGATTGCAATAGTAGGCTGAATACTATTTGAACATTATTTTATTAATTATTTCTGGTGCCTTCGGTCTAACTTTAGACTATTATCAGTTCAGTCAGAATATGGGAACTGTAAAATTTTCGAAATGCCATCAAACAAAATAAATAACGCTAGTTAAACCCATTATTTTTTTTATGCCAACAATAATTTCTTATTAGTCACTTAAAGAAATCTATACCAAAATTAAAGGTAGTTTCCATCCCTAAGTAAATTTGCGTTGTGCGTTTGCAAACTCATGGTAGCGCGCCACGTGCGCCGGCGCAGAGAAAGTGTTTACGTAAGCGATGGCCCGCTACGCGCACGAGATTTCGCATCAGAATCCTTGCTAATTATGACCATATTATTCTGGATGCAATCTAGAAGATTGACATAATCCCAATATTTTAATACGAGCAGTTGTGAACATATAAAAACTTATATATTTTGTATGTCATAGGATTCGTTGCTGTGTTGACTTTAGCGTTAGGCTATCGTCAGCTCAGTTGCGTGTAAATAATATAAAATACACAAGTTAATTCCGTTATAGTTGTTTCACCTAATGTGTAATTTATAACCGCGAAGACACCAGAACTCAATGGGAAATATAATTCATTAAAATTTGAAAATAATGCCTTATCTTCCATTAATTCTTACCGGTTGGCATTATTTTTCTTGACGTTGTGAATATTGTATGCAACATTATAATTTATTTTTTTATTCTATTTTCAGGCATGGTTGAAATTTCTTCTTAGGTATACTAACATAAATATACCTATCAGCAATGAATAACACTCCAAAGACTGAGCTAAAAATTAAACATAAAACCTAAAATTAAGGTTTGGTACTGATAGTTCTCAGAGATTATCCTATTCGAATATTGTGACTACGTACAGTTTGTTCAACTATTATATTCCCAAATGACAAAAATAAAAATATACATAGGTATTGAAATCCTTAAATATTTCTAAAGAAATAATAATATACATATAATATTAATTTACAAACAAACTAAAGGACATAAAAAATCACTTACCTGTCTATAAGAGGATTGGTGAAAACTTCCTAAAAAATACAACTAATGTTTTAGTATGTTAGTGATGATCTAAAATACATGAGTTAGTGTCATAGATGTGAAAAAGCAAGACATAGTTAGAATAGAGCATGTAGAAAGAAGAATATATAATTGTTACAGTCTGTACCTGATGACGTCACTGCTGGCTATAACCTGGATTTCTAGATTTTTCTACCTATGTCTTGCCGAACGACCACATCTGAGCTCTGTTAGTGTCCATTTTGTAGTTATGTGTTTTTTGCACCGTTCCTTAATTGGAATTTTAAATAAGGAAATATTTTAAACGCTTTCTGTCTCCAAAAAATGATAACTTAAATGCTAGTGTAGATATTGGGGTAGACAAATAATGAGAATGAATATTTAGTCGCTTTTGTATTGAATGTTGTCTGATACTTGATTGTTATACTTAGGTATTTAAAAATATATGCCCACCAAATAACTGTTAGGAAAGATCTAGATATTCTGACGCTAACTCCACTCAGTGAGCCTAAGATAATTACACATCACACCTTTAGTGGAAAAATGCTATATTTTAATTCTTTTTTTTTAACATTAGTAGGACAAAATACTTGAACAATAAAATTACATTTGATTAATAAAATATATTTCAATTAATTTATTCCGAAAACGATTGTCATTATGAAAACAGAAAGAATCTCACTTTTAAATTCACATTTAAATCAATTAAGAAACGGTGGCATTCTCCAAATATCCGAATCACTTACTTTCATCATTAATGACCGGGCCGTAACTTATCTCAGCCGAATAATCAATGCTATTCGAATCTTGGACACCAAGTATACCAGCTTTGGCCACGCGGTGACAGCAGCCCTTCAACAACCCTCCACAGGACCCTTCGAGTAGCCCACCCACCATCCAACAGTAGAAAAAGAACTCGCAAGTCCCCCCTTGAGGGCACTTTTTCTCATCTTGCCGGTCCTCCTTCTGAGAAGCCTCCTCTAAGGCATTGGAAGGTTCAGATATATTGTCAGATAGAACACGCCCTTTCCTCACTTTACTACTTGGTATCTTTGTCGGTGCGTCTCTCAAGATCTCCCGCACTCTCATCATCTGCTGATCTGTTATCGGTTTGAACTTTGGTAGCAATGATAACTTGTCTACTGTTATGTTTTGATATTCCTCGAAGTTTCTCTTTAGAGCCCTTTTCGGTCCAGTCTGTATGAACATTGGTTTTTCTAATTTATATTTTTTTATATCCATTCTTTGGATAACCTTGTGAGCTCGATGTAGGTCGTTGGCATCTGTTTAGTAAAAAAAAGAATGTTATTTTATATTTACACTATGTGGAAATGTTAGTACCTTTTTGATTAATTAATTGATTAATGAAAAATATTATTGAAATAAATAGATCTTGAGATGGAAGCAGAAAAAGGTGAAATTAGATTGAAAAGCAATGACATGGAATAAGTATAAGTTGATCAATAAAAGTAATATATTTCACAAAAAAATGGAAAAGTTTGGTACTGAAAATAGAAGATAAATAAATACACTGTTAAACTGTCCCCAGATGCAACCCCTTTTGACGAATTGGGATTGTTTAAAAGCATTTTTTCCATTGATCTTTTTATTTATGAGGTACCTTTTTTTAATTGTAATCATAATTTTAGAAGTATCTTTAATTGCTGGGATTTATTTTGTTATAGTATAGATCTATGTTTACCTCCACCCGAACTACAACCAGGGGCGTGCAGTGGGGTAGGCAGTGTAGGCACTTTTATTTATGAGAGTATGTACCGCACGCCCCTGACAACCACCATATTCTACATTCTCAAAATTTCATCATGGGTTATATGTTATGTATTTTTATTACCAATTTAATTAAGGAAACCGTAAATCTCCTCATTATAATTAAATTTTATACCTACAAATAAATTTATATATTTTTTGGTTAATTTATAGGTAGGTATGTGTAATATAATAAGGATACGTTTACTGCATTTTTAATAGTAACCAGGGGCGGTAAAATTGCATATTAATTGGTAATACCAGCCCTGACCTAAAGAGTCACCTTGCAGAGTTATGACGTCACAAAGTTCTACGTTCGTACCAACTACGAAACGGGGGGTTGCGGATTCGAATCCTGCTAGAGGCAGCTATCAGTGCGTTGAGCACAAGCATCTGTACCGGAGTCTTAGATGTCTTATATTTAAGTCATGTTTGTCTAGTACAAGCTATGTTTAGTTTGGGACTAGATCATTTTGTATGAATTGCCAAAGACATTTATTTATCCCTACTATCCCTACTAATATTATAAATGCGAAAGTAACTCTGTCTGTCTGTCTGTCTGTCTGTTACGCTTTCACGCTAAAACTACTGGACCGATTTAAATGAAATTTGGTACAAAGAAAGTCTGGAGCCTGAGAAAGGACATAGGGTACTTTTTAGCCGACTGCAAAAAAGGAGGAGTTCCACGCGGACGAAGTCGCGGGCAGAAGCTAGTTTATTATAAATTGGGAGATAAATATAAGGGTACCATTCGAGAAGCATAAACAAAATGCTTTATACCTTGGCGATACCGACAAGGGCGTGCATTGCATATAGACACCATGTTATTATTGTATGGAGTGCCTACCCTGACGTAATTCATACTTTGACTAGTCCCAAACCAATCTAAATCTTTTATACATTATGGGTCCTAGACAAAACATAAACATGAACCATCCAATACTAAATTACAAATACTGGTGTTCTGATACAGGCGCGTGCAGTGAGGGGTGCGTAAATATGGCGCTAGGGTAGGCACTCCATACATTAGTGACACTGTGCTTATATGGAATGCACGCCCTTGAGTGTTCATAAATCAGGCATCTGCCTAGTAGGATTCGAACCCGCCACATCTAGTATTGTAGTCAGGCTCTCCGACCACTAGACCAGTTATACCCAAACCTGACCATCTTTTATGACTGAATATGGTCAAAATGTTTCGGTCATATTTTGTCATATAAAAATATTGTTGGTCTCGCAATGACAACGCCATTTTTGATAATTCGAGGTCATACAGATGGTTTCCCAATATTTAAATATTACCGATTGTGTTTATTGGTATGACTAAAGACGTTACTGGCCGGATGTTGCTGTGAGTCAGAACTCAGGAATTGTGAAATTTAGCATAAGACTATATTCAGCTGAGTCGTGCTACGATTATGGAATCTGTAAAGTCCCCGAAATAAAATACGCGGTCCAATAAAATAAATTACGCGAGTTAAATCCGTTTAAAGTTGTTTCATTCCAACGACTGAGCTGACAATAGTCTAACGCTGACTTTAGCGTTAGACTATTGTCAGCTCAGTCGTTGCTACGATTATGGAAACTGTAAAGAATCCGAAACGTCAGCTAATAAAATAAAATAAAAATACGCGAGTTAAATCCGTTAACAGTTGTTTCATTCCAATGTGTAATAACCGCGAAGGCATCAGAAATTATTATTTTTCATGTATTTCTTAAATTTGTTTATAAGGTCTAAATAGACCTTTAAAAAGTACTTCTGCACTTAAGATGAGTTTTTACTGCTTCAGTAAGACTACCATTCATTATTTAGGAATATCTCTGGACAATTCACACCAATTGATCTTGTCCCAAATTAAGCAAAGTTTGTACTAGAGAATGGACAAACTTACATCTATACTATATATATTATATATTATATATATTATCTATATCTATACTAATATAATATAATATAATATAATATATAATATAATAATAATAATAATAATAATAATAATAATAATAATATTATAAAGAGGAAAGATTTGTATTTTTGTATTTTTGTATTTTTGTATGTTTGTAATGAATAGGCTCCGAAACTACTGGACCGATTTCAAAAATTCTTTCACCTTTGGAAAGCTTCATTATCCCCGAGTAACATAGGCTATATAATATCACGCTAGGTCTTATAGTTGCGGAGCAGTAACCGAAAATGTTTCAAAAACGGGGGAAAAGTATCGTTTCTGAGGCCTTCCGTGGCGTGCGCTGAGCATATAGTTAAAGTTATACAAAAATGCTTTATGGGTGAATTGTTCATCTTAACATTATCTTTAAAAAAGTCCGCGAGAGCATATGTCTATCTTTTATAGTTTACCCATAACAATCGTTTTAATGATTTAGATGTTTGCTCCAAAGTAATGTCATTTTGGCGACGGGATTTCGAAGTAAATGGTTTAATCCTTATAATGAATAAAATCTTAAGTCCCCCCGTGCGAAGCCGGGACGGGCCGCTATATATAATATTATAAAGAGGAAAGATTTGTATTTTTGTATTTTTGTATGTTTGTAATGAATAGGCTCCGAAACTACTGGACCGATTTCAAAAATTCTTTCACCTTTGGAAAGCTACATTATCCTCGAGTAACATAGGCTATATAATATCACGCTAGGTCTTATAGTTGCGGAGCAGTAACCGAAAATGTTTCAAAAACGGGGGAAAAGTATCGTTTCTGAGGCCTTTTAAAAATCTTAAGTCCCCCCGTGCGAAGCCGGGACGGGCCGCTATAAATACATATAAGGCAACTAAGTCTAAGATACAACGATTCCCTAGCGGGATTCGAACCCGCAACCTCTGGTCTCGTAGTCAGGAGCTCTGACCAATTCAGTCTTGGAAAAACTAACCCCAAACAAAATAAAAAGCGGATTAGAAAGAACAGCACTGCGAGAAGAAACACGGTATTTCATGAGCTCTTCTACACTACTATTGTAAAGAGGAAAGATTTGTATTTTTTTGTCTAAACAAAAAACTACTGAGCCGATTCCAAAAATTCTTTTGCCGTTATAAAGCTACATTCACTCTTAGTGACATAGGCTATAGAATATTTTGAAAAAAAAATAGGGAACTGTGCAAAGCCGGGGCCGCTAGTACTTAAATAAGGACATTAACATAATAAACGAATCACTAAAGTTCCCGAAGATTCTCAAGACTGCCTGACACCCAACTTTTATTAGTACTTTTATTAGTCCATTAAAACGTCACATGTGAAAGGAAAGCGAGCGGTGAACGCTCGGTGACGCCACCCGGATACGCCCGCAGAAATTGAAATAACATCGATTCCGTAGCCAATTGAGTTTACGGCGGCCATAGTAATTTAGTGCACAAAATGGTACCAAATTATAGTATCTCGTAATACGAGGAACTTTGGTATACTTCAGGTTATTATTGTATATAGCTTTCGTCAATATTCGTCATGTTTGTGGAGACCCAGTGAGGATAATAAAGGGTATAAGCGTCATACGATTTTAATGAAATTCAAGTGTGATATTCTTGTGCAAAACCGTTCTTCACTAGGACTAAAACCTTTTTCCAGTAACTTTTTCACTAGGATTCCAGATGCAAGTCTTTAGATATGACTACAAACATAGTAACAGGATAGTTCCATATTCTGTACAAGAGTTATAAAAGAGCGAACACCCTTACACAGCCTTAGTACAGCTTGTACAACTTGTGGTGCCACAGGGCGATTTTTTGTAGGGCAAAAACCAAAAATAAATTACAACTTAACCAAACTTCGCATGGAGCTACGCCTATGGCTGTAAAAGACTGAATGTGATAAAATTTGTGCTACACATTAATACCACGGATCATAAAAATACCTTTACACTTTAATATAAAATCTTAGGGAAAAAATTTTCGCTTTGTAGTCGAGAAAATTAAATTTGGAAATGAGACCAAATCCTAATTTTCGAAAAAACATTGATGCCAATTTTGACTATTGAAATTTTCTGTTTTTTCTTTAATTAAAATAAAATCTCTTAGAAAATTCATTGTATATTTATACTTCATACAAAAGACATCAACGGGCGCGCCAGCTAATAAAATGAACATTGCTTAATAACAATAAATTAATCCTTACTCTACAACTAACCCTAATTTTCGTCAAAACTGTAATGCCTATGACTCATAAACATATATATGTTTATATGTATACAATAAATTGTGATACAATTAAGTAGATTTAGCAATAAACTAAACGAACAAAAACAGGTAGTTCATAGTTAAGTAACATCCATAACGCTACTAACTTCGACTCGAAGCCTATATTTTTATGTTTGTTTCTGTCGTAATATTATGTCCAAGCTATGCACTTCGTTTAGTTACGCAAGCGAGCTCGTCTCGCCGCTAAGTGGACCGTACAGTCAGATTAAAAAGAAGATGTCTATGATAATACACAATATGTTATACGAAAGTAACTGTACATTTTTAAGTGGAGTAAAATACTATATGAAACTATTTATTTGTTTTTCTCATTTATTTTATACCTACATCCCTACTATCCCTACTAATATTATAAATGCGAAAGTAACTCTGTCTGTCTGTCTGTCTGTTACGCTTTCACGCTAAAACTACTGGACCGATTTAAATGAAATTTGGTACAAAGAAATTCTGGAGCCCGAGAAAGGACATAGGCTACTTTTTAACCGACTGCAAAAAAGGTGGAGTTCCACGCGGACGAAGTCGCGGGCAGAAGCTAGTAATATATATATGAGTATTTTACTACTGCCTTTAAATTGTGGAGTGCTGCTCTGTTGGTAAAGCAGTGATATTTTTTTAAATTATGTGCTTCTAATGGCGGCTAACTCGACGGTAAAGAGGTCTTGTTTATAATTGACATATGTCATATTCTTTTTCATAACAGGGGGGCTAGACAAGTGCCCAACGTTAACGTTAAACGTTAGCACCAAAATGTATGGGATTTGACATTTGTGACGTACGTGACAGTCGTTCGCGGATGTCAAATCCCATACATTTCGGTCCTAACGTTTAACGTTAACGTTGAACGTTGGGCACTTGTCTAGGGCCCCAGGAGATAAAAGCTGATTTTAAAATACAGTCTCGAGTTTATTTTATTGTAATGGAACGTGTTTAGACATTCATCTCTATACGGGGTGAAAGGGGTTAAAAACCGAAACCGCGGGCGGGAAGCTAGTAACATAGACATGAAGACCGAATCCACGTTACATAGTTTCTTGTATATTATTATTATGTTTTAGCCAAACTAAAAAAAAGGAATTATTATATCTTTATGTTTTAATTTCTGATGCCTTCGCGGTTGTTAACGGATTTGGCTCGCGTATTTTTATTTTATTTCATTTGATGACGTTCCGGATTCTTCACAGTTTCCATAATCGTAGCATGACTGAGCTGACAATAGTCTAACGCTAAAGTGAATAGTTGTTTCATTCCAATGTGTAATAACTGCGAAGGCATCAGAAATTATTATGAATTATTATATCTTTGTTTTGCTGTCGGTACAAGTTTCGCTTTCTCGGCAATGCCGTAATATTATACAATTGTCTCGACAAATATGCATAATTGCACTACAACCGAAAACAACAGCCGACGACATTGAAACTAATGCTTTATATAAATACTAGCTTCTGCCCGTGACTTCGTCCGCGTGGAACTCCTCCTTTTTTGCAGTCGGTTAAAAAGTAGCCTATGTTCTTTCTCAGGCTCCAGACATTCTTTGTACACATTTTCATTTAAATCGGTCCAGTAGTTTTAGCGTGAAAGCGTAACAGACAGACAGACAGAGTTACTTTCGCATTTATAATATTAGTAGGGATATAGTCACGCCCGTTTCCTACGGGGGTGACTACTCCTTTCATTGCGACAATATTTCAATATATCAATGCTCGTACATTGAGGTTTTATTATGTGAAAACAAAATGTTAGATAGTGGTTATAGCTATATTATTTTGACATT
Source organism: Polylopha cassiicola (assembly GCA_038024825.1). Classification (NCBI taxonomy): domain Eukaryota; kingdom Metazoa; phylum Arthropoda; class Insecta; order Lepidoptera; family Tortricidae; genus Polylopha; species Polylopha cassiicola. Next base: position 2,626,492 of record CP149044.1, on the reverse strand, counting down.
CAAAATTTTGGAAATTTTGGGATATTGTTTTTTTTATTTCTGAGTATTCATAATAATGATTCAGATTTTTAAAAGTTTTAAGAATAAGTAAGCACAGAGAAACGATTGTGATTTTTATAGTAATTATTCAATTAACTTTAAGTATATTTTGTAAAATTTCACCATGTATATAAACACAAAAGTACTACTTTTGCTAGAACGTTTTAATTTCCATATTCAATTCAGAAATTTCTTTTACAAATAACCAAACCAAAAACGCTGAAATGAAAAATTCAAAACAACAAAACGGTAAACTATACATTGTATGAAAAACTAGCTCCGACCGGACAAAGTCACGGATTCCATTAAAATTTACATACATGTACATGTACGGAACAGTAACGTGGAAAACCCAAATGTCAATGACTGGAGAGAGAGGGCGACATACGGAGCGAGATAGCGGCCGGTCGCGTGACAGTGAAATCTAAGCAATGCGTTACGGAAAAAGTCTGGTTTAGTAAAGGTTAGCTGAGTAAATATGGATTACTAGCTTCTGCCCGCGACTTCGTCCGCGTGGAACTCCTCCTTTTTTGAAGTCGGTTAAAAAGTAGCCTATGTTCTTTCTCGGGCTCCAGACTTTCTTTGTACCAAATTTCATTTACATCGGTCCAGTAGTTTTAGCGTAAAAGCGTAACAGACAGACAGACAGAGTTACTTTCGCATTTATAATATTAGTTAGGATTAGGATTGGAATGAAACAACTATTAACGGATTTAACTCGCGTATTTTTTTTTATTTTATTTGTCTTTTTACAGTTTCCATAATCGTAGCACGGCTTTACTTTTGTGTTAGACATATGTCAGCTCAGTCGTGCTACGATTATGGAAACTGTAAAGAATCCGAAACGTCAGCAAATAAAATAAAATAAAAACATGTGAGTTAAATCCGTTAATAGTTGTTTCATTCCAATGTGTAATAACCGCGAAGGCATCAGAAATTATTAAGTTTTTAAAAGTTAATATGGAACATGCACGGTACGTGACAACACTAAATCAAAAGAGACTCAATGCAACTCAAATAAAATTATCCCTTCAATTAAGTAGTTTTTGTTTTGACGATCTCAATATGAGCAAGAGCGTGCATTCCATATAGGCACAATGGTATAAATATATGGAATGCCTACCCTGACGTTAGTATATGCGCGACCCTCAGTGCACGCACCTGATATATGAGTGCATATAATTTGACATAATAATTTAATTATACTGTATTTAATTTAGAAATAAATAAATCTAAACTAATCTGTTAACTAGGGATTCCGATCTATCAGTAATGAGATAGATTAATAGGTAATTTTCATTAATATAATTAATTCTATTTATCCCTACTAATATTATAAATGCGAAAGTAACTCTGTCTGTCTGTCTGTCTGTTACGCTTTCACGCTAAAACTACTAAACCGATTTAAATGAAATTTGGTACAAAAAAAGTCTGGAGCCTGAGAAAGGACATAGGCTACTTTTTAACCGACTGCAAAAAAGGAGGAGTTCCACGCGGACGAAGTCGCGGGCAGAAGCTAGTTCCATATAAATGTCAATATCAAGTGATGAATACTAAGTTTGGATTGACACTAGTTGGAGGCATCTTCGTTCAACACAATATTAATTTTGCAGTAGTAGTTTTTGTGAAGAGATATTTATACTGTATACAAAAGACATCAACGGGCACTCCAGCTAATACAATGAACATGGCTCTACAGGCTAGTTACTATTTAAACGTAGTCGAAGATAGTAAGGTGCTTATCAAAAGAATAAGCTAGACTATGAATCGGTAGGTATAGGTACAAAGAATAATTAAATTACTTCAAGCCTGCATACAAGTAAGTAGAATATTGTGAAAGAGGCTCTATAGAAAATATCAAAGGACGCCGACACAAGTTCCAAAAACTTAAACGGTCATTGACACATTACGAAATGACTGAACAGACGGCGGGACGTTTCGAAATATCTATTTCTATAGAAATGTTGGTAACGGTGCAGTAGTTTTACTGCATTCATGCATTTTTGATTACTGCGTCTACGGTTTTGTATGTAATCAATTTGATCTCACGTTCGGCTTTAAGAGAAGTTATAAATACGATTTAATAATGTGTTCCTTAAAATCTTAATCTTTGTCAAATAATATTTTTACTTCATATTCAAACATTACACTATACCATTATCACAAACTATTTATCTCGTGTCGTCGAGCTACGATTATGGAAACTGTAAAGAATTTGAAACTTCAGCAAATAAAACAAAATAAAAATACGCGAGTTAAATCCGTTAAAAGTTGTTTAATTCCAAACTATATGTATCATTAAATATTTATGCTTCATACAAAAGACATCAACGGGTGCGCCAATTTATACAATGAACTTCAATATTATCAAGTTAGTCCAAACCCTAACAGATGACATAATATATAATTTCGACATATGATATCTATACTAATATTATAAAGAGGAAAGATTTATACCTATTTTTGTATGTTTGTAATGAATAGGCTCAAAACTGCTGGACCGATTTTAATTATTCTTTCACTATAATTTCTGATGCGTTCGCGGTTATTACACATTGGAATGAAACAACTATAACGCTAAAACTTTAGCATTAGACTATTGTCAGCTCAGTCGTGCTACGATTATGAAAACTGTAAAGAATCCGAAACGTCAGCAAATAAAATAAAATAAAAATACGCGAGTTAAATCCGTTAATAGTTGTTTCATTCCAATGTATTCTTTCACTGTTGGGAAGCTACGTTCACCCTGAGTAACATAGGCTATAGAATATTTTGAAAAAGCCGGGGTGAACCGCTAGTAGTATATATTATATAATGGACAAAGTGCAGCTAAAGAGGACGAAAGTTTAAAAGTCACGTCTTCAATCTCTACTCGCGACATACAATACAAATTGATTTTGTATGCAACGCCCGATGTAACATACAAACTCACACAAAGTGGGTTAGGTTTGTTTTAATAATAAGCAAGTATTGTGTTATATGATGTAACTATTATGTAAATGACGTTTCCGTAAACATATTTTTAGGTTATGATGCTTATTATGGTGAGCTTTTAATATTTATTATTCACTAGCTTTTTGCAGCGATTTCGTCGCCCGAAAGCCCTTTTTCCCACTTAGGGTGGATTTTCAAAAATCCTTTCTCAGTGCTCCCCTACATTTCACTTACCCTTGTGCAAAATTTCAAGTTTAGGCCCTGCATTGATTTGTAAATTATTAAGATTAAATTAATTTTCATTTTTTTTTGCTAAAGCTTTTGCTCCCAAACACGAACTTCTTTATAATCGGTCCAGTCGTATAAGTTACAAGTAACTTACTTGAAACTTTTTAAGTCAAGTAATAGGTTTAATTATCAAAATATTACCTACTAATTATATAATAGAAATCAGTTTAATTGTAAAATCTATATTTTACTATTAAATTTATAGGTAAAAAGCGATATTTCTAATAAACCGGTCATAAATATAAACTGCAATTTATTACCCCGCACCGGAATCGAACCGGCGACCTGTTATCCAATCGAACGTCTATCAATTATATAACAACAACTATAATTTCTGTTTGACCCGCCAAAGGTCGACATTATCTAATACCTCTATTCAAACGAAATTGAACTGTATTGACCTAGATATAAAATTAAAATTTGATAACGTAATGTTTTAAAGCATATCTGAAAGGACTGAACTGACTGCCGAGCTGAAGCAAAGTCTAGAAAATATATCTATACTAATATTATAAAGCTGAAGAGTTTGTTTGTCTGTTTGAACGCGCTAATCTCAGGAACTACTGGTTCCAATCGAAAAATTCTTTTGTTGGATAGACAATTTATCAAGGAAGGAATTATGCTATACTAGCGGCCCCGGCAGACGTCGTCCTGCCCGTCCGATTGTTTCGTCAAAGATGTGTCAAAGTATTCTGTCACTTCTTCATAAGGCTGTTAAGCATGTTATATAGGCTAAAGCCTTCCTCGATAAATGGTCTATCCAACAAAAAAATAATTTTTGAATTCGAAGCAGTAGTTCCTGAGATTAGCGCGTTCAAACAAACAAACAAACAAACTCTTCAGCTTTATAATATTAGTATAGATAACATCACGCTGCGACCAATAGGAGCGAAGAAACAGTGGAAAATGTGTAAAAAACGGGGAAAATATGAAGTCTATATGAAGAATTACTATTCCACGGGGACGAAGTCGCGGGCACAGCTAGTTTTTCATATAGATGTATTTTATACTTACCTATAAGTCAAATAAATACAAGAAAATGATTTAAGGTAATTATTTAGGGGGTTAAAAAAGGGATGAAATTTGTATGACATATTTTACTCTTATTTTAAACTTCACCCAAAAAATCTACAATAGGAACGGGTGATCTAATGTTTTTAAAAATTCATCCCCTCAGGGGTTGAAATACGGGTTATTCATATCAACAACTCTGTCAAAACAATTCGGTCTAGCAAGCATGAAACCGTGTACTAGATCTTTTACAAGCAAGGGCGTGCATTCCTTATAGGCACAATGGTATAAATGTACGTAGTGCCTACCCTGACGTGGTACATGCGCAACACTCACTGCACGCGCCTGTTTATAAGGTAACTAAGAGGGAAAAAATAATTGGAAATTCTTTTTGTTTGTATAATTAAAATCATGAAAAATTACATATTAGAAACAAAACAACGTATTAGGAAATTCGTAATACATGTATACATAATATCATAAAATATGCTCAGAAGTCGCAAACAAACAGCTATCCGTTATATTACAGAAAACCTGACATTTAACTATTATGCTAATTTACATACGACACAAACAACATGTAAATACAATAGAATATATACTCTATTACAACACACTAAGAGTGGTTATAAATGTTATTTTGTACCAAAATATTATATAACTATTTCCGATTGTGACCTACTGCTTTTTTCACTTCCGAGTTCTTTGTACAGGTTTTTTATGTTACATGAAATGCGTAGGTCAGTAAGTTTTTTAGGTTAGGTCATTTTATACTAGCCGTGTTACGCGGTCATGCCTGCTTTAAATATTAACATTTAAGAACCCCGTCTCAGCGCCGGCTATAAACTAGAGCGAGAGGCTGCTCTAGTCTAGAGCCAACAAAACAACGTCGATCGATTTCGCTCTACTTAAATCTATGGTTATAAATGGCTCTGCGCTTTGCCCAAGAGCTTCCCTAGTAAATAATATACTGAAGCATATTATTATAATAGAAAATTTCAACTCGTACATAATCTCGCGATTAAATATAGAAGTGGGTTCAAATCCTATCTGGGTCCCGATTTTTCCGTTCTTCTTTATAATTATGAGAAACTTAAATGAATCATGAAACCGTATCATACAATTGTAATTATAAGAAACTAGCTGTCCGCCCCGGCTTCGCACGGATCCCCTTTTTTTACAGCCTATGTCACTCGGGATTAGTGTAGCTTTCCAACAGTGAAAGAATTTTTCAAATCGGTCCAGTCGTTTATGAGCCTATTCAATCTCTTTATAATATTAGTATAGATATATAAAAGAAATTAATTTTGATACGAAGCCTATCTAAGTAACTATCTATAAAATTAACTCACATTATTATTTCTTATCAATAAGCTTCTATCTACCAAAAATACATTAATCATTTAGAAATTGTATTTTTTTTAACAAACCACCAGACCATACCACAAAAAGTGACAAAGCCTTTTCACCTCGACCTTGGGCGTTGAACCACGGGGTCAACAGAACTACGAGGTCATTTTAATTGTTTTTTTATCACGATTCAGTTATTGTACTTTTTGATGCTTTTCTTTTGATAACGTGATGTTCAAGGTTGATGGGTAAAAAGTGTAATCATTACTTTTGTATTATGATCTAACTTGTTCCCGCAGTTTCGTTGGAAACAACTAATGTACTTCAGCCACTGGATCAAATTTAAATGCGTTTTTTAAATAAAAACGCTTGAACTAGTTTTAAGGTACCTACTCAACTAGAGCACCCATAGGCATGTTCCTACTGGTGAGAATGCAGTTGACGGTATCTCAAAAACAGTAGGTTAGAAAAACATCAAGTGTCTATTTTTCTTCAAATGTATAATAGATCGAGGCCTATTTCCTTGCGACAGTTTTCAGTATAAAATTGGGTAGGCCACCGCCGCCGCGTCTAGATATGTTTTGTTTATTATACCTATTCTACATTTTGGAATGAAACAACTATAACTAAGAGCTGATGATAGTAGACTTTAGCGTTAGACTATTGTCAGCCCAATCGTGCTACGAATATAGGAACTGGTAACTTTTCGAAACGTTGGTAAATAAAAATAAAATACGCGAGTTAAATAAATGTGTATAACCGCGGAGGCATCAGAAATTATTAACCATTAGATAGTTATTTGAGATGCACATATTATCTACATTGGACAAATACATTAAAACAACTTTCAAACGTTGCAAATCTAAAAAGTAACGTTTAACAAAAAAACAACAATACGCAATGTTTTCTATGAGGGTGAAAATGTTCTCAGTGTCGCAAAACAGTGGGAGCTATTGTTAATACGAAAGTGCTGTGAAAATGGTATTATAAGTTATTTAATTATTGCGTAAATTCAGATCTAATCAGTAATGTTTTAATTTATTTAATTAATTTATGACTGTCTCGAGTGGCTTTGGGGCAATTATTTACCTAAGTTATTACTTTTTCAATATAACATAAATTTCAATTTTAATATAAAATATTTGTTTGCAGGAATCTTAATTTGTTTTCATTGTCAAATAATAAATAAAGACGTCATCACTATTTAATATAAATATTTAATAAATATGATAAATATATAAATATTTATTAACTATCCTATACAATACTAACATAGCTTTGAATATAAGTACTAAATAAATATTAGTATTATTATTTTTTTATTTACCTACTTATATAAATTTAATAATTTCTGATGCCTTCGCGGTTATTTTCGTCTGTTTTCATCCCTTTAGGAATCGACGGTCCATTTATTTGCCTGTAATCGTCTTGTTACCAATAGTGTAAATTAATCTAATAAGATATTTCGCGAGTTGGGTTAACTATGGGTCAAAAAACCACTAATAAACGGGTCATATGTTATAAAGTGACCCAGTAAATGACCACCCTGCACAGCTGTGCAATGTTTATCCGTCGTAAGCCGCCATTAGAGACTTTCTAGCCACTTTCGGCGGCCATGTTGTGCAACAAAAAGATGGCGCGACGTAATAGTGACGTAAGCTGGTCTCAAAATCTAAATATCGATTTTTTATCTACCTTCCGTTTTTGGGTCGAGTTTGTTTCCGGTGACAAATTTGATGTTGTTAAGACGTGTAATTGTGTTTTGCTTATTTTTCTAGAGTAGGTCGTGACCTATGGTTCTACTAATATTTTTTTACCTGAATTTAGGTTTTGGTTATAAATAGAAGTCATAGAAATCCAACTAAACAATGTCAGACCCGCAAGTAGGTACAATATGGAAATATATATGTACATATATTTAAAATCCTTATAGCTATGTGTGTCATAAAATGATTAGCTATAAGAGACTGTGGTAACCTTCTTAGTGTTTATTCAATTATAATTTTATGGTCATGCCTGAATATTCTTCCGACAGTTAACATCAGGTATTCGTCATGCATGATTTCCCTCGATTGTCTTTTTATTGTTATCTCATGGCAGTAAACATTTTTCATTTACTTAACTTGAGAATTGTTTATTATTTTATCTTCAGACATGTCACTGACGATCACAGGAAATTATGTCAAATTAGCTTTTGCCCGCGACTTCGTCTGCGCATAAAATATCTTCAAAATTGTAGCATAATTTGTGGAATTCTGATTTATAAGCTACTAGCGGCCCGTCCTGGCTTCGCACGGGGGGACTTAAGATTTTTTTAAGGCCTCAGAAACGATACTTTTCCCCCGTTTTTGAAACATTTTCGGTTACTGCTCCGCAACTATAAGACCTAGCGTGATATTATATAGCCTATGTTACTCGGGGATAATGTAGCTTTTACAATATTAGTAAGAATTAAATACTGCTTCCATTTTACTTGTACTAACACCTACTTAGTACTTGAAAGAAAGAAAGAAAAATATTTATAATATTAGTATAGACTAGTATAGACTATAGATAGTGTAGATTAGTATAGATATTGTTATAACGTATCCTAAAAATCCATTAAGTAGTTATACATCCATACATTCTTACGTACTTTAGCGTTTATAATATTAGTAAACGCTAAAGAAATTATTAATATTAGTAAGGATAAATTAGGTACTGTTTCCAATTTACTTGTATTAACACCTACTTAGTACTTAGCATCGTTCGCTGCAAATCTTGCGGAGAATTTATTAGAAATGTCAACTTCGCTTGTTTTTTTTTCACCAGTATCATTACTTTTACCTGAAGTAATTGGTAAAAAGCCAGATTAGTACCGATAACATCTTTGAATCGGATCCGAAATAAGATTTGATAAAAAAAAAACGAATTTGTCGTATCGTTCCGCTCTATTAGCTACGGATGTTACGTTCGACTTTTACGACAAAAAAACAACTGTAATAGATTGTCGGAATCCCATTTGTACTGGTTTTTGTATGTCATTTTAGATGCATTCTTTTGTAAGTTATTTTGAGTTAGACGAATATCTAAATGGTTATTGACCCCTTAATACACAACTACAGTAGATTGTTAATAGGTACCTACATTATTTTTGTAAGGTTAAAGCAAACATTCGGACTTTATTGAAATTAAAATTGTAGGAATTACAGTAAAATAAGTAGGTATAATAATAAAAAAAAAAAAATTTCGCGGACGGTATTGGAACTTGTGGCCTCAAAATCGGTAGAACCTTCTCTACCACTGAGTTACGACACATCAGCGCATCGATGAAATAATAATGAATATTGATTTTTAAAGATAATCTCTGTACAATAATTATGTAGCTATAAGTACCTACTTATTCATACTGATTATTGTGGATTTAGGTCGTTAGGTATTTCAAGGTAGGTAAGTATGCTTTATTTGCCTTCAAATGTAATTTTTTTTTAACTTTTAAACATATATTATATGTAATTTGAATGTATGTTGTTCTTTTGTTTTGTTTCAGTACCCACATAATTATTTTTATAAAATAGATTGTTTCTTTTTCTCTCTTTATTCGGTTATTGTTAGTTTTACAATATTAAGTAAAGTATTCATATTAACATCTTTATAGTTTTGCCTAGGCCTTACGGATATAATTTTCTTAAAAAAACCATGTAAAGGGAAATATAAAAATACTTTCGTGACATTGAATTGTCGCCTAATAATTAAGCATATACCGGAAAAATAAAAAACAAATTAAAACAAACACGTACTTTTTACAAATTAAAACTTTAGCACCCTTAATTTAAATACACGCACATACACGCACGCAAAGTTAATTTTACGAGTGCTCAATGAAAATAGTATTTTCAACTCTATTACATTGGAAACAGAGTGTAGACTAACTTAACATCTTTTTTTTTTGCATACCAATTTTCTCGCATTAAACTGTCAAAGTGATAGTTTTAAAATGATGTTACCTATTTAACGGTTACTTTTACTATAATAGAAAAAATACGTATTTGCAGAAATCTTTGTTAAAAGTTTGAGAAAATTTTAACGCTCAAAAAATTATTAATAAGAAAGTACTTACTTACCGATATATGAATAAGTAAGTACTACGTTAAAACACCTTTTTTATTATAATAAATGTTTGAAATAATTAACTCCAGACTTATTTGGATATATAGTTTTCTCCCACAGGAAATTTATATACAAGGCTGGTTAACGATAATCCATTCATCTTGGAAAGAGACTGGACTTGGAGAGACTTATCGAAGGTTGAAAGGCTAATTGACTTAAGCGACATAACAGGCGATATTGAGTTAAATATACTTATTCGAAATCGGCTGAATAATCTGTGTCTTTAGAGACGGGTATCGAGTAATTCTGAGAACTTTTTTTGACGCTTAAGTCAATTAGATTTGGACGGTGTTTCCTTCACGTTCATTGGCTAATAATCGAATCGTCATTTTTTATTAGATATTTCTTAGAATAAAATTTAGTCGTTCTACGATTATGGAATTTGTAAAGGCTCCGAAACGTTAGACAATAAAATATAATACGCGAGTTAAATCAATCTATAGTTGTTTCATTCCAATGTATAATAACCGAGGCATCAGAAATTATTATAAAATTTATTTGCAAAATAATAAGTGATACGTGGACAGCTTGGTTTATGTTTGGTGCAATAAAGTTAAAATAAATAATAGAAAGTAAAGAGTCAGCGACAAAAGTGACCTCTACTGCAGTTGCATACAGAGAGACACCTTGTTTTATATTTGAAAGTGACATTTTGACATGCATTGTAAAGACTTTTGTTTTTTGATAAGAGAAACAGTGAAAGTACCTAAGTGTTATTTAAATTTTCTATAATAATATATTTAAGTCATTGTCTAGCGTGAGTTTTACTTGTTTTTTGCAATAGCGTAATACATACAGTTATTACCCACATACTTTAAGAGGCATGTGATTTTAAACGAAGCAAATCACGGCAAAGGCTGCTTGTCTATTCTGCTTACATGTGCTCAAATAATGACTGGCTGTATATAGAGCCATGATAAAAAAAAACTTACAATTTTGACACCAGTAAACACTGGCTAAATAATCCTGGCCGTTTATAGTTCTGTGCTTCTGTTTGGTTAAAAAAACTGGTCATTGTCAGCTTGGTATGTACAAAAATTATATTTATTTTGTACCTATTACTATTATTTTCCGAATCATATTGAAATTTACGTCCATTTTATGCGAATGGTTTGATGTCTCGAAAAAGCGGTATCTACGAAATAGCTGAAAAAGTTACTCGTAGATAGGTATTATTATATTATTATTATTACATGGTGATATTTGCGTTAACAATAAACAAAACGAATCAAAATGTATGGAATTGTCGCAAGTTAATGAAAAGTCACGTTTGCAGTTTTCTTTCGCTTATTTCATTAAATTTTTCATTTGTTTTGTTCTCGTTCGTTATTATGGAACGGTACAGCTACTTGTCTAGGGGCGCTTGTGATTTTAAAGTAAGTACCTAACTATATAGTTATTTTTATATAAACGAATGCCCATGAATGTTCGTAAGCCCAAGTTCACTGTTTGTCCTCATAGTTTCATAGTTTTTTCGCATGGTGGTGGGAAACCGAGATTATCACACAATCGGTAAAAGTTGTATTGTGCGCCGCAGATCCATTTGTACTGGAAAGGTCACGTTTTTGCCGTATTAGGTAATATGTCACTTTCAAATGTGAAAAAAACTTTTCAACATTTAAAATTGTGCATTTAACTCTATGTATTGAATAGGACAATCTGTGGGCATTAATCTCACAAAAAAAAATTTGATTTATCAAAGTTAGTCGAGATAAGGCTGCAGAAAAAGACGGAAGAGTTAATAGCCCGAATACAAAGACTTATTAGCAGTTCGGGACAACTCACCAAGGGTTTTACTGTCGAGTAGCTTATTTTTTCCATTTTTGTAAAATAAAGGTCAGATCACTAGATTGTTTCTTCACTTAATTCAAATATGATTTTAAAATCCCTCATGGGTGGTTTAGAAAATTATGCGATTAGAAAATCACTGGATTGCCAGTTTTTAATACCTATTTACTAAATAACAATAACTGCCGAGAAGAAAAGCAACATAATACCTCAACAAAATGTATACAAAATGTTTTTTTTAAGTTCATTGCCTTTTTTTCCTCATTGAGATAGTAGCATGACAATTATGTTTGGCTGTAAAGATGTAGTTAGATAGAGAATGAACATTTTTTATCAGATCATTACATTATTTTAATGTATTCTTTAATAGCAATCATCAATATTCTTAATTAGAGATAAAGTTTTATTGTTCATTTCTTGAAGATAATTTTAGAAATGATTTTATTTTTATCGTAAGTCTGAAAGGGAGAGTTTAAATTGACACAATTTTATCAAAGATTCCAAATGACAAATTGGTAATTGAAATAAAATAAATATTTTTTATCTATTAACATAAAAGAATTTCTAACAAAAAATGAGTGATATTACTAATTACATATATATTTTAATAGTAAACATATAATGTATATAGAACGCTTAAGCTATCAGAAAGACGTTTATATCGTAGCGCAATTAGGATAATGAAAATCGCTTTAAATTGAATTAATTTTGTGTTTCAGCTGATAATTAGTGTTTTGCCAGAGATAATACACACGAACATCTGCCAGGTTAAAGACCTGAGAATTGTCTAGCACAATTAATATCACAATCAACTACATTTTATTTTATATTAGACTAGCTTCTGCCCGCGACTTAGTCCGCGTGGAACTCCTCCTTTTTTGCAGTCGGTTAAAAAGTAGCCTATGTCCTTTCTCAGGCTCCAGACTTTCTTTGTACCAAATTTCATTTCAATCCCGTAGTTTTAGCGTGAAAGCGCAACAGACAGATAGAGTTACTTTCGCATTTATAATATTAGTAGGGATTAGACCGGATTCTGCCCGCGACTTCGTCTGCGCACGATAAGCGCCGTTTTACCATCTTAGGGGGTGAATTTTCAAAAATCCTTTCTCAGTTTAAGTTTCTAACTCTTACAGTAAAGGCCCTGTATTTACATGTCAGTCTTTAAATCAGCTTCTCCTTTTATATTTATATTAGAAACTGTCATCACTACTCACTACAAAATCGCCGTCATTGTCTGTCCATCCCTATAATATATGCTTAAGTCTTTAAAACTACGCAACGGATATTTAATAGATAGAGTAATTCAAGAGGAAGGTTTATAGAACCCATGTGGAACCAGGCCGGGTCGCTAGTGTTATAAGCAAGCAAAGTCAAGGGAAAGGCAGAAATATCGTGTCTAAGCTGAGTTTACGTTCATGCAATCGTTATAATACATTATATTATTGTGCTCATTTACATACAACTATTCGTTCAGTAAGGAGAACATCGTGCAATCTTCTTGCCACGACCAAGGTAAGTAAAACGTGGTAAGTGTAGTCATTTAGTTTAAGCAATTCTAATAATGAAGTGCTATACAAGTGTGTACCTATTTGTAAGTATCACTATACACTGTGCCTATATATGGAAAGCACACCCATAGGTTTGTATTATGCTACTACTATTGTACATAATAATATATACTAATAAACATTCATTATCACACCTATTTTTTAACTATATACAAACCGAAAATTCGGTTCCTCAATCCAAAAATTAATCTCGTTCAATAACGCCCATTCTACTGTCCTCCGGCCAGAAAGCGCCAATTTTCGGGCCGCTGCGATAATTGAAGTTGCCGCTTTCTGGCTTCGTCCAACAGAAAAATAGTATACTGACCTCGGCCAGTAAAATAAAAAAGCCCTAAGATCACATTTTTGTCAACCTCGGCTTCGCCTCGGACGACAATTACATGTGATCTGAGACATTTTTTATTTTACTGGCCTAGGTGCGTAATGTACTAATATTGGTTCAAGTCCCACTAGGGACTCGGTTTGTTCTATATTATACTTGTCTTCGCATCTGTCACATCTAGACAGCTACGTCCGTGTTAGAGATGCCGTGACAATATTGCATTAACTCGAAACATGTCATTTCGACATTTCTGCGCGTTCGCGGCACATTTGTGACATACCGCGTTGACACAAGATTTCAATACATTTTGACATAATCATGTAATGTCACTTGTGACGTGATACTGTCAACATATAAATCTTAGGACCCTAGACAAGTGACAATCGATAAGCGAACAAACGAAAAAAATGCAAAATTTTATGAAATGAGGGCCGCCGCGTGTCAGATATCCGCTAGATGCGCCAGTGTAGAATGAGGTCCAGCTGTCATGTTCCACCAATCACAGGCCAATAGCTTGCCTCTCATTGGTGAAACATGACAGCTAGACCTCATTCTACACTAGCGCATCTAGCGGATTTCTGACACGCGGTGGTCCTCATTGACGTAACGTAACGAAGTCGCGTGGTCAGTTTTCGTTTGCTTGTGTCAATCACCATCTTGCATTTGTTTTCTTAGTTCACTCTTATTTATTTGAACTTGTCTAGCCCGAAGTCCTAGTAAGCTATTTGCTAGTTATATAGTACATGAAAAACGAAGATCATAAATGATGTGTTGAACCACAGGATATTTTAATCTAATGTATAAAAATCTCGAACACTAGATTTTACTATTTGTAGTTGCACTTCTTAGAAAAAATTTTTTATCGAATTTTGTATGTGTGGTAAAGGACGGTCGCCGAGCATAGCGAAAAATGGACGTTACCCTTTTTCTATTTGTCTCTGTCACCAGCGACCGTCCTTTAGTTATGGGAATAGGACATAAAGTATATTTTATACCTCTAGGTGAAAAGGGTAATATTTCAAACACATCAATATTCATTTTGCCTTCAAATAATCTTCCAACCTTATCTATATGTATTCCTAATACATTATCCATTGTCGTTTTTTCTATTGTGGTTAAGACATTTTCGAAAAGAAACCCGCCATTTTGCATACCAGTGTGTAATTTAAAAATCGTTATTTCTTTTGAATATAAAAGTCATTATTTACTGTGTTATTAGTTACATAACATTTATACATAATTCTTCAGTGAATGTAGGCGATGATTACCATCAGAATGGCTCGAATGTTTCACCTTCACAATGTTTTCAACAGTTTTCGTAACTATTTGAGAAATTAAGTTAACCAATTGTTTTTTATACTCTTAAGAATTAATTTCAGTACCTGTAAAGTAGTTTATTGTGTTGTATACCTCTTAACTTTATTAAACTTTTGGAAAATTATTTAAACTTTTCAAAAGTTTACACACGTCGTCCAGTTAGTCATAGAGAAATATATCTGTTAACTAAACTAGGTGACCCGTTTCGAAAAGTTTAAAAAAAAATCTTAACATCACAAACATTATACATGGAACTAAAGTAGTTTGTTATTGTCACCTTCAATACCATTTTTTGGTACTGACTAAGGGCTGACCCTTTCATACTCAGTGTTAAGCAACCAACATAAACATATCATGGGATACCAATCTTCAAATCAAATCTTTCCAACACGGTTAGCTTTTAGTGGAAAGCATTACAACCTATAATTAGTTGTATTAAACGGTCTAATCATCTAAAGGCAAAGGTCGTGTTCATTACATAAGCCTTACCTCTCTCTGCAAAGGCATCGGCGTTGCTGTCGATGTCCTGCAGCGCATCGTCAGCCCCGACCACGTCATTGAGTCCAAAGTTCTGCTCCCGGAACACCACATTGTCATTAAAGGTCCCAGGACCCGCGTGGGAATTAGTATGGATAGAATTCACATTGTCACCGTTATATGGGAACACCACTCGAGGACTGCGAGCCTTCCACCCGCCGTTAGGGGGGTAAAAACTATTCCTAACCGCCGGCGCGAAAGGCAAAGAGGGCTGGTAAGGCTCGAAATTGAAACTAGGAGCGTACCGACCGAATCTACCCTGATAGTACTGGGGATAACCGAACGGACGTATCCTCGGCTCGTAGAACCTCTCGTTACCCGAGGGCAGCTCCCCGGGCTTCGACTCGCCCTCCGCCGGGGAGGTGAAATCGTAATCCACCGCGTCGTCAAATTTGATCTTCGAATTGACTTTTTCGACCGTCAGATCGATCTCGCCGCGACCAACCGGCTGGTAGTTCTCGTGCTCGTCCAGGAACAAGATACGGGAACGTCTAGGCTTAAATTTAGGGATGAACATAGGTCTATACGAGTTCTGGACTAGACTCAGCGCCCGGCTGGCCTCGCCGGCCGCTATAGACGTAAGAAAGAGCAACACTTTCCATTTTTCGCTCAACATATTGCTTCGGTCACTGCACCTTTGATTTCACTTTCATTATCTACCGCACTTTTTGGGGAAATACTCGTTTTTGAGGGTGTTTTAGTAGGGCATGTTTTTTGTTTGTCGCTTGGTTTGTTTTAGGGTGTTGTTTGCATGTTTTGTTGGTTGTCTGTGGTGCGTGGAGCGCGGGCGGCGGTCGGTCGCGGACTGGCGGCGCGGGCGGCCGGGCCCCGCGCTGCCTCGCGGTTACATAAAACTCAGAGTGTTTATGTAACGGCTCGTGAGGGGTTCTGAGACCTATTTGGGAGTTAGTGTTGATGAAATTTAGACGAGTATTTTTTTAATGCTGAAATAGATACGACATTCCTTAAAACCTTTATGGGAGTGGGAAGTGGGATTTTAGATGTGATGGATTCGGTATTTTTTAACCGAATACCTACTTAGCGTGTTATTCAATTGTAAATTGTGTGATTTTGGTGCCAGGATATCAAAAAGAACGTACCTACTTATGTAGGTCGGTGTTATATTCTTACTAGAAAAATTCTCAGAGAATGACATTTCTAGAGCTGTTGTCAATTACATTTTTAAAGGTTAAAAAAATATAGATCAAGTTTCAACCTAAAGCTACAGTAAGTATCTTTTTTCTTACGAATTGGTATTGGCTTAATTGGAAAATGGAAGTAATTTAATATGTATAGATTCCTAAACAACACTGCTCTATTTAACTGTTTTGAACAAGTTTATGATAGATAGGTATACAAATAATTAATATTTATGAATAGATATAGATATATTTACTTATGTTTGTATAATTAATTGTATAAATCTTTGTGGTCTCAGCTACGTTTTAATTTACAAGGAAAGTTGCAAAAAGCAATACTTATCTTAGTTGGATTTAGTAAAATAGGTTCCTCAAGTAAACGGATGCAGTGAAAAATGTTTTTTTGAAGTCCCAAACTACGCAAAGGGTACTATGGGTACTAGACAACGAATAAACATACATAAACACACATAAGTCAATAATATATACAAAATATCATTATAATTAAAAAGTAATGGTTTTAAACCGAAAAATATCGATCGCAATTCGATTGATAGAACGTAGTTAACACTTAACATATAAGACATTCGAGACTCAGGTACAAACTCTCGTGCTCATTTAGTCATCAAAAGATCCACCAAGGCTTATAACTTGTCTAAGGCAATTTTATACGACTTAACTCTTACTTATTTTTTTAAATAGCGCATTCTAAGACCTGATATAAATATTAAACTCTAAGCTGTAAACGCCATCTATGTGTATTATATAAAAACAATGTCACGATAATCGATTTATTCTTTACAACGGAAACATGCTTTCTACCTTTCACTTTAACGTGGAGTTTGATACAGCGTGCGATAGATGGCGCTTCACATGTGAAGAGATAACAAGTTCTAACCCCGTAAGAGGCAAATATTTGAGTTTTATATATTTTTTTTATTTACTAACGACTCGCCCCGGCATCGCATGGGTGCTACAAAACATTCCTGTTGAATCACTCTATCTATTAAAAAGAACCGCTTCTTTTGCTGACGTTTCGAAAACTTTAGTTCCCATATTCGTAGCACGACTGAGCTTACGATGGTCTAAAGCTAAAGTGGCGTTCTAAAGTGACGAGTTAAATCCGTTATAATTGTTTCTACTGAACTATATTTTTTATATATCGCACACCTAGACCTAAAGGGAGCTAACTCAAAAATCTGAAGATAATAAGAAGAGAAGAAGAAAAAAGGATCCGATTCCTTACAACAATTTCGCCTCTCCCGAAAAAGTTACTTTTTTTGAGTTAGCTCCCTTTAGATGTAGGGGTGTGAATTATATTATGTAAATAAAATAATTTATTACTTACTTGCATTTAAAGACATGAAAGTGAAGTACAAACGATGTCTTTGTGTTTGCAATGCAAGTTCGTTGCTAAGCTGAGCGGCGCGTTTATGTCTTTTATATGGAGCCGGTAAGAAACATTGGAATGAAACAACTATAACGGAATTAACTTAAGCGTTAGACTATTATCAGCTCAATCGTGCTACTAATATGGGAAATGTAAAGTTTTCAAAACTTTTCACTAGGGTTAAATCGCGTATCTCATTTTATCTGCCATCGTTTACAAATTTTACAGTAACTTCACTTTACTATATTCGTAGCCGGATGATACGGGAACTGTAAAGCTTTAGAAACGTCAGCAGACTCGTGATCCTACGACGCAGTCGCCACCGATCCATAATTAAAAGAAAATGGAAAACTTTTAAGAAAACGCGGACAAACCCAAATGAAAAGTTTATTTCATCGACACTCATTTAATATCCGCGATTACAAAACCTTGCATAATTATTAAATGTAAGCTTTCTATAATAACCTTTGGCGTGAGACAGACGGACAGACAGGCGCCACCGGTGAAAAGGTGAAACTTTTCGATATACATACCAAGGGCGTGGCGAGGGCTATATTAATTAACCGAAAGTTATATTAATATGTAATTTCTAATCCTCAGTATATTACATACTAGCTTCTGCCCGCGACTTCGTCTGCGCACGATGAGTACTTTACGCGTCGTTACAAAACATAGCCTATATGTTATTCTGATGTATAAGCTATATTGTGGTAAAGTTTCATTCAAATCCATTCAGTAGTTTTTACGTGAAAGAGTAACAAACATCCATACATCCATACTTACAAACTTTCGCCTTTATAATAGTAGTAGGATTACACTTTCGTAAGTCGGCTACGAATATGGGAACTGTAAAGTTTTCTAAACGTCATCATACTTTTTTTAACTATGTGTAAAATTTGCGATAAATAGATTAATTTATTTCTCATTATTTTTACATATAGTTACCGTCTTATAAATGTCATATAATATACACTCATATTAAGATCCACAAGAAACAAATTAAATTAAAACAATTATTGGAATTTAAAACTATTATGATGAATAAAATGAATAAAGAGGAAAGGTTTGATCGTTTGTTTGTTTGTTTGTTTGGATTGAATAAGCTCCAAAATGGCTGGAGGCTAGTCCGATTTGATAAATTATTTCAATGTTGGGAAGCTACGCTCACGCTGAGTAACATAGGCTACTGCATATTTCGAAAAAAATAGAGATCCGTGCAAAGCCGGGGCTAACTGCTAATGGTTTAATATAATAGTGACATTAATCATTGACACATCGCACACCTAGATCTAAAGGGAGCTAACTCAAAAATCTGAAGATTTAAATTAAACACACGCTAAAAAAAAGGATCCGATTCCTTACAACAATTTCGCCTCTCCCGAAAAAGTTACTTTTTTTGAGTTAGCTCCCTTTAGATCTAGGGGTGCGACATACGGATAGACATCAATATTCTACTAAAGAAGTATTATAAAACCTAAAGCGAATTTTGTTAAAAATAAAACGTAAAAAGCAATAAATAATGCGCTAATTAAACGACTTCCGCGAATTTGTGTCAACAATTCGCACCTTCGGTGGCACAAGGGCACAATTGTCAAAAAATCCAAAAATGAGCCAAGTATACAGAAATGTTTCACATTTTTTTTGGAACATTTCTGTATACTTAACTCAATTTTGGATTTTTTGACAATTGTGCCCTTGTGCCACCGAAGGTGCGAATTATTGACCAGTATACTGCACTGTCTGTAAGAGACCGTTCAAGTATTACTGAAGTGTTGGAATGAAACAACTTTAACGGATTTAACTCGCGTATTTTATTTTTATTGGCTGACGTTTCGGAGCCTTTACAGATTCCATAATCGTAGCACGACTGAGCTGACAATAGTCTTATGCTAAAGTAAAGTTAATCTTACGTTAAAGTGGTTTCATTCCAATGTATAATAACCGCGAAGGCATCAGAAATTATTACGTAAGTGTTTACGTACACCTTTTTATGTTTTGTTTTTAATAGGCTTTCAAGCCTTTGTAATTTAGCACCCCTTAAGTGTGGGGTGTCAAATTACAAAGGCTTGAAAGCCTCCTCCCAGGAGGCTCGCCACCCGTCCGGTTTTGCGTAAAGGCCCATTAGCTGGCTAACTGCGCTTCAGTATTCAATAAAAAAAGGTGCAAAATTAGACATTGAAATTTTTTTTGAGCAATATTTTCTTAGGGTTTAAACTGCCCGAATTTACTGTAACTATGTATATTTTTGAAATATACATATAGGTACATAAAGTATTCAGAATACTATGAGTTTAAATTTAACCAAGGTATTTATATATATGTAACTAGCGACCTGCCCCAGCTTCGCCCGGATCCCTTTTTTTTATAGCCTATGTCACACGGGAATAGTGTAGCTTTCCAACAGTGAAAGAATTTTTCAAATCGGTCCAGTCGTTTAAGAGCCTATTCAATCCAAACAAACAAACAAACTTTTCCTCTTTATTATATTAATATAGATTAGTATTTTATGTGACATAAACGAGCCCCAAGAAATCGTAAGATTTTAGAATCTATTTGAAAAATGAAACAGAGATTAGATAATTCGAATATTTGTTTAAAACCGAACTTAAGCCAAAACGCGGTCAAAAGCTATAAATAATGAAAATTGTAACGTGCTAGTGGAATTGTCGTGTATACTGTATTAACCACAGGTTTTCAATTGTATAGACATGGCCACACTCACACTAACACAATCCTGAGACAGACAAGGACAGAGATAGTATTTCCTATCTCTATCACTCAGTTATCACTTTACTTATTTTGGAGTAGGAAACTTTTTAACAACTAAATTGAGAAGTTTTAATTGACATTGGCACTTGTCTCGAATTATAGAGGGCTTATAAAGCAGCTTTAAAGTTTTTTTATCTCCTTCTGTGGATATAGGGGGAATTCACACCGACGTCATTACCTGATTCTAAATTGTTTGAAAAACTGTATCATAAGTTAATGATTTGTGTTTCTCATTTTATCAAATATTTAGAAATTAGAAATATACCTATTTCTAATTTCTAAATAATCGGATCGTACTTCTTTTTTACCTATAATAAATCGCTGTTTTCCTGTTTTTGTTTATTAGCTATTGAATCTTGGTTTTGGTGTACTATATTTTTTTGAAATGCATTTTCTTTTATAACGACCAATTAAAGTTTCCTTTTCGACAAATGTTGTAAGGTTGTATATGACAAGAGTTTTCATTTTCAGCGGAGGCAACATATCGGTTTACCACTATGTCACGGTGTTCTTCGAAAAACGCGCTGCAGTAAGGACAAATTATTGTGTTAAAAAAAAGGTCGACCTAATCCACCCTTTAGCCGTGTCTACATTATAATGTGTTGTAACTCTATGTTTCTGCAGTAACGGTGCGCGTGCGACGGTGTCGCGCAAAAAATGGCGCGTAACGGACTCCACTCATTTACACCGGAAAATATTTTTATTAAACCACTTTGAACGATTTCGGCTCCTGCGATTTTGCGACAGTCGATCGATATTTTAATTTAATTAACCAGATAATCAAATTATTGCAATGAAAATGTCACTATAATTTGAAATAATGAATGATGTTTTATTTGTTCAAATTTTTATTCAACTACCAGTAGATAATAGTTATGTTATTCAAGTATCTATAACGTAAGTATATAAAATGTACTTACACAATATTTTATATTTTTAACTAGCGACCCACCCCGGTTCCACACGGATGATATAAACCTTCCTCTTGAATCACTTTATCTATTAAAAAAACCGCATCAAAATCTGTTGCCTAGTTTTAAAGAATTAAGCGTACATAGGGATATAGGGACAGATAAAGCGACTTTGTTTTATACCTACAATGTAGTTATTTTACCCTTATTTTTATGTAGAAATTTTGTCTTGTCAGGTCCCGGTAGACTTGTATCCGTGAAGCGATCATTAGATTGCATAATGTAAAACAACCCACACTAAAGAATTTCAAATCCTAAATATAAGCTCTAAGGTTGACAAGTAGAGAATGGATCAATTTAAGCTTCGCTTTCGCTTCTGTTAAATTTTGTGCAATAAACTATAAATAAATAAAAAAAAATCCAATACTAACTTTACAAAGTACCTTAGGCTCTTGATTTATTTGAAATATGTACTCAACAAAAATAGAATTTAAACTCAGAATTACTCAGAAAAAGAAAAGTCCAGTAACTCAATAATAAAAGACCTTTCACGTTATTATGCTCAAGGCCAAATTTAACAATATAATAAAATATTTCATATCAGCCTGTATATCATGAAAGAAATGGAATCTTAAAATAGTAACATCATGTATAGGCACGGCCTTTCGCCGGAGGCTGCACTAGAAACATAAAGCTGGGGACACACTGATCGAAGCATACCGTATCTGATAAACGTAATGTACAAAAATATTATTATTTCCTTGTATGGTTCGTAATTGAATATTTAGTAAACCTTGTGTGTTTATTCGAAAGACAAAACGATGCACAGCTTTTATTTAATTTTATTCAAGCGCGAAAATAGTAAGCCTAGATGAATGATAAGCAACAACTTGAAAAAGTCACAGCCACACTGGAAATTTAAAAAAAATTATGTGATTGGTTATGTTCTTGAAACATTGACTACTGGTAGGTACTTATTTAACTTGTTTTATTGTAAATTAAAACAAGACATTGCGATTTCTATTAATCAATGGAACTACTTTTATGTAGCTATTTAAAATTAAATTAATTTTGTAATCGTTAATTAAAATAATTATATACTTACACTATTTGCAGCCTCATTAAAGATAGGTTATAAAACAGCAATAAAAAGGATTTCTAGCTATGTTAGCAGTTTTTGAACATACATCTTAAATTTCTTACATGAAATGTAATACGAACCAATTTGCATCATTTAATAGTTTGCGACAACGATCAAAAATTAATTATAGACCATCAAAAACTGCTTTTTTATCGAAAAGTGTTATTGGAATGGCGCCTAAAATATTTAATAAATTGCCGACCTCTATTTTACAACTAGAGGACATAAAAGAATTTAAAAATGTATTATTTAAGTTTTTAGCATCGAAGGCCTATTACTCTGTTCAAGAATATTTAAATGACGTAGATTTTTTGAGTATGTAACTTTTCAATGCACGTAACACATAAGTACCTATCCAATATATTTGCATGTCTCTAAGACGAAACATGTAGCTCTGTAAATAGATTTAAGACCATATGTATGTACCATGTTTGAGCAAATAAATGACTGATTCTGATTCTGATTCTGATTCTGAAATTAACCACTTAGCATCTACGCGACCAATGACATCTACGCGATGACAACATATTCATTATTTATATTAGAGAAAATACTCCAATCAAAATTAGCATTTTACCATTCAAAACAAAATTAATTTAAAATAGAAAATGTCAATCGAGCATATCGGAACTATCACTTTTCAAGCTTTTCCAACGCCCGATTATTAAATTTTTCCCGCCGAGCGAAATACCAAATTAACCAGTATAAGGTTAGATAGCGAGACGATGTGAAACCGGCCTTACCGCAACTGGTTTCGAAAATCAACAGTCAGCCTTAGACAGCCAAGCGCGCCTGACGGCCATTTTGAAAAACAAAAGCGCCGAAAAAAAAAACAATATCAAACGTCAAATTTTTTGCTCCTCTAATTCGAATGCTCGCTTTTTAATCCAAAAGGTTCTTTACAATGCAAGTTTCGCACACGCCTTTTTTTGGATAATATTTTCAATTGAAATTATAGTGTTTTGATTCATTGTGATTCAATATTTAGGTGCGTTGAGTGAAAGTGTTTTCTAGATCTAAAAGTGAAAGGCAACAAGTGAGTATAAGTTAAGCCTGTTTTGAGCTTAATCGGGTTAGACTGGTGAAACGTTTGAAGATGCCTTTGTTTAGCGACCTAATTAGACCTTCAAATATGCTCTGGAAAAATATTTTAGTTTATCTTTAAAACTGTTTTTTATCATCGTTATTTTTGATATGATGCAATGGCAGTGTACAGCCCCAGTTCGGGTTGAAAACCTATTAATTTATCATTACAAAATGTGTCAGTAATAACAATAATATGTGGTAGACTTTAAATTGTTGTCTTTAATTAAATATATGTACAAGTACCTGAAGATATTTAGGTTCTACATAAACAACATTTTTTAGGTCCCCATTAGGTATATTATAATGCTTAAACAGATATAATACTAATATAAATATTTTGTATAATAATATAATTTTTAAAAGAAAAAGTTGTAAAAAATTCAAACTGTTGGTTGTTTAAGATATTTTAACTACATTTATTACTTGATTCCCTATTTTACCTTTCGTAATCTATAATAATATTATAATGAGGAAAGGTTTGTTTGTTTGTTTGGATTGAATAGGCACCAAAACGACTGGATCTATTTAAAAACAATTCACTGTTGGGAAGCTACACTATTCCCGAGTGACATAGGCTAAAAAATAATGGGATCCGTGCGAAACCGGGGCGGACAGCTAGTTAAAAATAAAATTAAATCCCTAAAATGACTAGTTATTGGCACATGCTCACCACGCTCTTTCGACATTATTTATAACATAGGGATTTTTTGAAAGAATTAACCAAGTCAAGTCTCATCTCCAAGAAAATATATTTTTAACTAGTTGCCCGCCCCGGCGTTACACGGGTGCCATTATACAAACATTGTAGACGAACACAACAAAGAATGAATTTTTCAATTTGGTGCAGTCGATCGGAAGCTCTGTGTGTTCATAGGTACATTTCAGTGATTCATTTTTACTTAATAATTTCTGATGCCTTCGCGTTTATTATACATTGGAATGAAACAACTATTAACGGATTTCACTCGCGTATTTTTATTTTATTTTATTTGCTGACGTTTCGGATTCTGTACAGTTTCCATAATCGTAGCACGACTGAGCTGACAATAGTCTTACGCTAGTGTGTCATTTTTTAATACTTATATAGATTTTTATTTTGTAGAGGGAAGCTAGGTAGCCTACCTGGGCGAGACCTAGGAAGGAAGCTAACTTAAATCCTGGGCACCTGCTATACAAATACATCACGCCACGAACACGTTACGTCACGATTGTTGACTTCATTTTCTATGCACGCAGCGTGCTGCGTTATGTTCTACGGATGCATAAGCTGAGATAAGGTGCAAGTGTTTTAGTGGTACAGAGGTTATGTTTACTTTATAAATAATCTTTTATTTTATTGAATTATATTCTCGAATAAATGTGACATTCAATGCCAGTTGCATGCGGTGTGTAAAGAAATTTGAAATTGAATAAATGTATTTTTTTTAATTACTTATTCAAAATATTTTTCGAATTATTGGTTAAATCTACTACTACATTAGATCTAAGTGATCTAACCAATATTCCGATTCGAATTATTGAAATTTTATTTTAAATTCTGATATTTCGATAACTACAGTTCCCATATTCGTAGCCGCCTGAGCTGACGATATCCTAATACTAAAATTATCGAAACGTCAGCACATAAAATCGCGAGTTAAATCTGTTATAATATCTACCAGGCGAATCCACAACGCACTGCTAGTTTCGAAAAAAGATAACTAATCCCTACTATCCCTACTAATATTATAAATGCGAAAGTAACTCTGACTGTCTGTCTGTCTGTTACGCTTTCACGCTAAAACTACTGGACCGATATAAATGAAATTTGGTACAAAGAAAGTCTGGAGCCTGAGAAAGGACATAGGCTACTTTTTAACCGACTGCAAAAAAGGAGGAGTTCCACGCGAACGAAGTCGCGGGCAGAATCTAGTAAACTATAACCAACAACAATTTTCGACGGATGTAAAGAACTTTAAAATGACAATTTCCTTAATGAAAATTTACAACCCATTAAAAAATCGTAAAGTCGAAATCCGTAAAACTTTTTTCGAAAGCCATTCCTTTATGTACCTTTTACGGCGACATTTGCATTGCAACGGACTGTAACACTTTTTCTTTTATTGTTAAGACAAAGGAGATGTTTTCTGCCATTTGTCATGTTGGTACCATTGTAAATCCTATTGCACAGAGGACAAAATTCTCGACAACCCAATTTAAGTTACGTGACATCAACTTGTAGGTATCTATATGCTTAGGAAGTTAAAGAGATAGGTAACTGAGAAAGTTTCAAGTTTGTGTGATAAAAAAAAATTGGATATCTATGTTAATATCGGTTCCGCAATTCCGGAGCACACATTTTAATGTTGCGAAAAAATTTACTGTTTTATTGTTTACTAGCTTCTGCCCGCGACTTCGTCCGCGTGGAACTCCTCCTTTTTTGCAGTCGGTTAAAAAGTAGCCTATGTCCTTTCTCAGGCTCCAGACTCTCTTTTTACCAAATTTCATTTAAATCGGTCCAGTAGTTTTAGCGTGAAAGCGTAACAGACAGACAGACAGACAGACAAAGTTACTTTCGCATTTATAATATTAGTAGGGATTAGTAGGGATATGTTAACTTGGTGCCTTTTTCATGAGACATTAGTAACAATGTATGTACACTGAACTCTTTTAGTCATTTAAGCAGATGTATTATACAATAGTCCAAACCGTGCAGTGATACAAAATTTATTAATATGTATATGTATATATACGGTAGAAACTTCAGTCCTACTTACTATTTTCTTAAATCTGTATCTGCAAACAGACGCAGTGGGAGGCGAATGTATTTGATAGGCACAGGGTAGTTACGGGAACTCCAGCTACCCAGTAATGCACGTCATTGTCTGTAAACGTGTAATTATACTACACTAGCGACCCGCCCCGGCTTCACACGGTTGCTATAAACCTTCCTCTTGAATCACTCTATCTTTAAAAAAAAAAACCGCATCAAAATCCGTTGCGTAGTTTTAAAGATTTAAGCATACATAGGGATACTGGGACAGAAAAAGCGAATTTGTTTTATACTATGTGATGACAAAGTTATTCTAGACTTAAGGTGTGAACATTTCTAAATCCTAAATCAGGAGAAATCTGCAAATTGACACCTAACCCTGCGGTCGAACAACAATTAAGCTGGGGAAAGCCGCACGCTCCGCCGCGCTTGTAGGCGACCCTAATCACTTACTTACTTGCAGATGTTAATTGGAACATTAAAATAGATTTCATTATGACATACAATATTTAATCGGCAACGACTACTCTAGCAATTTCATCTGGGTAGAGTTTCAACCGATTTTTAAAAAAGACTTGGTTTCAAAAATTGGGCATTTCTGGGCTACAAAATCCGGGGATTTCACGGGGATTGTCCGGGTCGCCAAATTTTAGAGATGGCTACCCTATATTAAGAAACCCATGAATGAAATTTAAATTATTTTATAGTTTGTTTAGAAATATAAATTCTGAAGCAGCAGAGTATTTTGCCATCATTACCGTTCCTACCAAGCCTACCAAGGTACTATCGGATGCTTTCGGGGTACGCCATTTTAGAAAAAAATTGCTTGCACTTGTTGATTCACACACAGCCGCCAGGTACCAGGGTCGTTCAAGCGATTATTGCCTTAAAGGTGTAACATCGCCAGCACAGTTGATAGTACATTATGTTTTTATTTGTTACAGAGTATTTCCCCATAAGTCAGCTACACGACACACGATATGTCAGTCACAGTCCCACAATGTCAACGGTGACCGATCACAAATGGATCACACCAAAGACACACGGATGGGACAGCACAACACACAGGCACGCACAGACGCACACACAGAAAGATGCGTGTAAACAGCTGAACGAAACAAGATGGCGACGGGACACAAAATGGCGGATCGGCTCGCGCGTGCTCATATTCATGATTTTGAATGTGACTGGGAGAGTGGATGCCGTGGAATGTGAGATATCTTATTATTTTATTGTGACTTAATTACTAACGCTTTCGCGTTTGATGCACATGTGTATTAAATAACTGCAAAAGATAGATCTTAATCTCAGTCTGTCTGGGAATGTGGAAACAATATACCGTCAACGTGTGCGATATACGTGTTACAACATACGTTAGAGTTCTTGTTTTATTACAATATTCGTCGGTTTTGTGTTTGCAACTTCTTTACACCGCAATGTAACCAATTTGTCTGAAATTATTAACATACCTATGTATAGTTAAATTATAGAAGATAATACAAATGCTTCTGTTTATCTTGTAGAAAGACTATTAAACGTTTCAAAGCTGTAAAATAATTATTTCCGCTTAAAACAATGAGGTACTGTTATTCGTCAAATAAACATGCTAACTTAACAATCTAATCCAAACGACCTTTTGTCAAAAATTTTGCAGGATGCCTCTTCCACTCTGATCCACAACCTCGGCTTATTGTTCAATTACCTCGTTTCCTTATCCATGTGCCAGTCTATTTAAAATACCATCTACTTACAAGGCTTTTCTTTGATTCCAGCCCTCACAAGCCGCATGCTAGCATCGTTGCTGGGCTACCCAAGCACCTGCACCTTCGGTTCTGAAGTGCGTCCCTGCACTCTGACCCTCACCTGCTGGCTGCACGGCGGCGTCAGGGCCCGCGGCTGCGGCGGCGGCTGGCTGTTCTCATGCTGCGTGCAGCAGCAGACTGAGGAACTGGATAATAGGTAAGAAGATCTGTTCTAAACCTCTGTCCCAACAAGTAAAATCAGTACTTACAGCGTTCTCAAGACTAGGTACTTTTATTTTCTTTGTTAAACAATAGCGGCCCGCCCCGGCTTCGCACGGCTTTTTTTTTCAAAATATTCTATAGCCTGTTACTCAGGATGAAGGTAGCTTTCCAATGGTAAAAGAATTTTTGAAATGAATCCTAAGTACCTACCTAATTCCACACTTATTCTTTTATAGGATTACTTTTCATGTTCTTCGACATATTAGTGAAATGCCAATAATTACTGATTCTTTATTTATTCTTTAGTATACCGTCATCGGAGTGGCGGTACAAGGCGCCGCCTCGGCTAAGGCAAGTCCCTCAGCGGAGCGTGGTGCCGGCCAACGTGTTCAGAAGACGTGTCGACGATGATGTTTCACAGGTACAGACATACCATTACCCATTTCTCCATAACGTGGGGTATAGTATTCACTTCGTATTTCACTACCATGCTATGAGGATGCCTGAGGATGTCAGGGGCTGTAGATAGCATGGTAGTCTGCATAGCATGGTAGTCTCGGTTGTCTAAAAATGTTATAATAATATCTGATGCCTTCGAGGTTATTACACGTTGTAACGAAACAGCTAAAGTGATTTATACATTATGAAATCCATTGAATCTCTTTAGCAATAGACTGTCGTCAGCTCAGTCGTGCTACGAATGTACGTCATCCAATTAATTAAAATACGGGAGTTAAATCCGTTAATAGTTGTTTCATACCAATGTGTAATAACCACGAATCAGAAATTATTATTTTTGTTTCATTTACTTAACTAAGTCTTTGGCCCGAATCCCGTTACCCGAAACTAATTCATGGCTTAATTTTTCAGATAGATTGCGGACTTCCTTCCTCCAGAGTCCTCCAGAAAAGAATTATCGGGGGGCGGGAGGCGAGGTTCGCAGAGTTTCCTTGGCAGGCTCATGTCAGGATATCGGAGTTCCAGTGTGGTGGGGTGCTTGGTAAGAGCCTATAATCCTTTTGTGCTTCCTGCCGAAGTTTTTGTCCATTGATTTCTAAGCCACGCAATATGTGTTTTAAAAAAAGGGTTTTTAAAAAAGAGCGATAGGTCGCCAATACCTTATGAATGTGTGATATAAAACCCCTGTGCTTTACAGGGAGCTCTATAAGAAACTCTTCAAATTAATTCACATAATAAGTTATTGGATTGATACTGGCGTAACTTCAAACGAAAATAGTAATATATATCACTATTTTGCTAATGATGCAATTAAGTAAACATCCAAAGAATTGAAAACTCACCACATATTTTACTTCTATTAAGTACGGCAGTATGCTGTAAAACACGTATCGAATTTTGTTACTTAAATTTGTTATTCTGCTCCACCTTAAATATCCTGGACCACCTTTTGGTATTACTGACATCTATGACAACTTGACAGTGTCTCGATGGTACGTGGCGACAGCGGCGCACTGCGTGTCGCGGGCGCATCCGCGGGACATCGCTGTATGGCTCGGCGCTCTCGACACCACCGCCGGCTCCAACACAGCCAGGAAACTAGGGTAAGCACTGTAGTTTTAGGACCTTTCGTGGATGGTGAAGAGAAGAGAACGTAGTCTGTGAAAGGGAATATAAAATAAGAAGTAACTGTTGTAATGACTAATTTGTTGAATTTATAATTTCTGATGCCTTTGCGGTTATTACACAATGGAATGAAACAACTATGTACACGGAATTAACTTACGTATTTTAATTTATTTGCTGATTTTTCGAAAACTTAACAATTCCCATATTTGTAACGATATTCTACCACTAAAGTGTACTATCGTCAGCTCGATCCTCAAAGTGTACTAAATACGTTATAAATAAATAAAAGCTTAAAATGGTCATTGATTTTTTCAACTAAGTAGAAGTGATATTATAACCGAGACCTATAATTTTAAAACCTTCCAAAACCTATTCCTTCTTTGCAGGGTCGTCCAAAAAATTCTACACCCGCTTTTTCAATTTCGAATGACGCAGCCGGATCGCTACGACATCGCCCTCCTCAAGCTGTCTCGCCCGATCACGTACATGAGTCACATCCTGCCGATATGCTTGCCTGACTTCGACCTAGAGCTCCGAGGCAAGAGCGGCGTGATCGCTGGCTGGGGCAAGACTGATGCTACTAATGGGCACACCGGCACCAACCTGCTGAGGTCGGCCACGGTTCCTATATTAAGTGAGTTCTTTTTTTTGAGCTGTGAGTCACTAGACAGGAGTTACACAGAAGGGTTGAGCTGCTTTCATAAAAATTAAGCTTCAAAACTAATTAAATTGTAGGTACCTGAGAGCCTGTGATGAACTGTCGAGTCGACATTTAGTCGTCATAATATTGAGAACGTTGTCGACAATGAGAAGGTTTGTCGTGTCGATATGAAGATATAAGAGACATGACAAGCTTTCTCGCTGTTAACAACGATACGAATTTTTGACAAATCACCGCTAGAATCATCGACAATTCATCACAAGCTAAACGCTCCAGGTACTATCAACTGTGCTGGCGATGTTACACCTTTAAGGCAATAATCGCTTGAACGACCCTGGTACCTGGCGGCTGTGTGTGAGGCAACAAGTGCAAGCAATTTTTTTCTAAAATAGCATACCCCGAAAGCATGCGATAGTACCTTTGTCTGCCATTGTTATCTTCCCAGACCGCTCCTATAGGTAATGATTCAGCGTCCTCGTCTTCCTCAGGGTCTGTACGTTTGTACAGTGAGTCCATCTGAATCTATTGAAGCAGCGTCGGGTGAGGTTCGTGAGTTGGGGTCTGTAGTGGGGTTAGTTCTTATGCATTCTTGACAGAGTGGTCGTGATAATGTCGATTTTCGGGCTATGGCAGCTCTTGTGTTGTCTTTCCTTAGGTACCTGTTAAAAAAACAGACACCTAGTTTCTGGATTGAAAGGGAAATACCAACGAATAACCTAATAATGTAATTCTTCGGAAAGACATTAACTACATCGTTTGTGTTTTGCAGGTAAAGAGCAGTGCATCACGTGGCACCAGAGCAAGCAGATCTTAGTGGAGATACACTCGGAGATGATCTGCGCGGGACATTCCGACGGACATCAAGACGCATGTTTAGGTAGTTAATACTTTAATTATACTGTTTTACAATACCTAGGTACTGTAAATACAGTATAATAGGTTAATTGTATTGATCGCGAACATCGAACAATTAATGTAATTTAAACTTTGTATCTAATTTACTAATGACATAAAAGGAAAATAACAGAAAAGGACGTGTTAGTTTAACATGACTTGCTGAGGGTTCCATATCCAAAAGATACAACGAGACCTTATTACTAAGACTTCGCTGTCCGTCCGTCTGTCTCCAGGCTGTATCTCATGTGGTTAATTTAAATTTTTCACAGATGATTTCTTAAGACTTTTGCCGCTATAACAACAAACACTATAATACGGTATAAAAACATATTCAAGTAGACTCCCATACGCCGTGATTTTTTAGCAATTTATATACATACCTACGCCTTCGCGAGTGCTAAAGATCGACTACACACTTGGCCGTTTCACATGATAACTCTTTTTAGCGATGCAGTGGCTATAATCCCTACTAATATTATAAATGCGAAAGTAACTCTGTCTGTCTGTCTGTCTGTTACGCTTTCACGCTAAAACTACTGGACCGATTTAAATGAAATTTGGTACAAAGAAAGTCTGGAGCCTGAGAAAGGACATAGGCTACTTTTTAACCGACTGCAAAAAAGGAGGAGTTCCACGCGGACGAAGTCGCTGGCAGAAGCTAGTAATATATATAGCCATTGATACAGTGTTTTTGTTGCACCTAAATAATATGTAACTGCATCGATACGGCCGCTCTTGCATTGCTACAAAAAGTCCCACCCATTTTATCCACGTTTTGAAACATTCTAACAATTATGTCCCAATGTCTCCAGGTGACTCTGGAGGCCCCCTAATAGTCCTGGAGAACGGACGGTACTACCTGGTCGGCATCACCTCAGCCGGCTTCGGCTGCGGCGTGGACCACCAGCCCGGGATCTACCACAATGTCAAGGTCACCACCAACTGGATCCGGGGCGTCATCAGTCCAGCCATCAACTATATAGACTTTTGACATGACGAATTTCTGATGCCTTCGCGATTGACACATTGGAATGAAATAACAATAACGGATTTAACATCCACTGAGCTGACGATAGTCTAACGCTAAAGACTGAGCTTACGATAATGTTACGCTAAAGACTGAGCTGACAATAATGTAAAGCTAAAGACTTTAGCGATAGACTACTATCGTCAGCTCAGTCGTGCTATGAATATGGTAACTGTAAAGCTTCTGAAACGTCAGCAAATAAAATAGAATGCGCTAATTAAATCGGTTGGAGTTGTTTCATTCCAAAGCTAACGAATAATTGACTGTAGTGGTACAGTCTAAATGGCTGTCAACCATATTCTGCCACTTCAAAGATGTTGGTACATAATTTTCTTGTACTATCAATGAGGGCCACCGCATGTCAGAAATCCGCTAGATGCGCTAGTGTAGAATGAGGTCTAGCTGTCATGTACCACCAATGAGAGGCAAGCTACTGGCCTGTGATTGGTGGTACATGACAGCTGGACCTCATTCTACACTAGCGCATCTAGCGGATTTCTGACACGCGGTGGCCCTCATTGACTAAAGGTGGACACATATTTTATAAAATATTCTTTATATGAAACGTCAGGCGAGGCAATCCCGACCAATTAGCATTGTTCTCCTTGCCTTGGCACAAGTTTGTGGGTAAGAATGCCGATCCGGTACCGTGTTGATATATGTGCGACGATTCAAGCGAATAACATGTTTGTACCAAACGTCAAGCATACTTGCCATCTCCTTGCATTTATATATAGAAAGCTTATTTAAATTTAATATTATTGTACTTAGTTAATTTGATCTCCTTTAAATTTTTTATATGTTGTGCAATTTTTGTAAAACAATAAAAGTGAAAAATAATTGTGTTGTTTTATTGTGAGATATTTTAAGTTATCGATTATCGACTTTTCTAGGATAGGTAGGTAGGTACTTTAATTTTCTACTTTAAAACCTCCGCCTCAGAAATGAAATGTCAAATAATTTTGAAATTTACCATGCTATTAATTTCTTTGTTTTATAAACGGATTAAATAAATTACCTAGTGCTTTATCAATTACCGTCAAATCCCTCTACATACATTAACAATGCTTCTCTACCACTATTTATGTTAACGTAGTCTATATTGTTCATCAAAGCTTCAATCAATGAGTCAATCACAAAAAAAACCTCAAACCAGATCTGAACCCCTGACCTCTACGCTACCAGGCCGCACGTCCGGACTTACCTAAAAGCTTTTTCTTGGTTTATTTGTACAAACGCTACGAACACAATAAATTCTTTTTCTTGAACACGATTGTCATTCTACTAATTATTGTAGATAAGTATACAAAATAAACGCGACATCCTAAATTTTAATTCATCTTTGCTATGATCATTTAATAATATGTTTAATTCCCAAGATTTGATTTCTAGTGTTTCACGAAGAAATGTGAACACACAAAAACACGGAGACTTGTTGGAAAGGTGCTAACAATTCCAACATAAATGGTCATACTTTTACAAACTATGCAACCACAAACAAAACTGTACTCTATTTTAAAAACACAAATGTTTAAATCTACATCGGCAAGCTTGAGTGATTAAGTGAACCGGTCGAGTAATTCAGGACAAATGAAATTGAGCTGTATGAGTTAACAAATAAGAGTCCAATTGGATTGTGTCAAAGACAACCGGTAAGCTAGTGAAACGTGCTGCAAATGTCAAACAACAGTCTGTGAGAATGTCGCGGCGCGACGACGCGTTCTATATTTGAATTTTAAATTGTGAATTATTTTGTGGCTAATGAACAAAGGTTTTTAAGTTGGTACTTGTAATAATGGCGGGAATTAAATCAAGTTTTTTAATAATTGCAGCGATGGCTGCGGTTTTAGACGGACAGACCTTGGGAGGTGAGTGAAAGGTTTTTTTTTTTACACAAACGCATTTTAAGTTAAAGTTAGTCAGGGTTAAAAAGTTACTGTGCAACTATTGTTCAGTTTTGCGAAGAGAAAGCGCAAAAATACTGGCAACTAATAAAGAAACAGTTTTCAGTTATGATTCAAAGATAGAACGCCATCTTTAGGGTTGTTGCTCTCATCGTTTATTGCACAGGGTTTTCAAAAATATCAGGCTCCCAATTCATTTACCACTAGTAGCCCGCCCCGGCTTCGCACCAGTTTATTATTTAAAAAAAATCTATATTATAGGTATGTTAATTTAGAAAAACGTAGCATTCCAAAGTTGAAAGGATTTTTTAAATCGGCCCAGTAGTTTCTAAGCTAACTCGTTACATACTTACAAAGGTAATAATTATCTCCTCTTAATAATATGAAGTAGGTATGAATCTTCATTAAAAATACAAATTATCTGCAAAGCTACAGGAAATAGGGGACGATTGCTGAAAGTCAATATTTTTGATAAACCTTATCAAGGTCATTAGCATAAACAGATAAACATTAATAATTCAAGTTAGGTAGGTAGGTACATATAAATACACATTTCGTAAGTAAGCAAAAAACCCAATAAAATATACAAATACCTATTTTAAGATTTCAAATCTAGTACCTTCCTATAACTCAATTAGTCCCTTTATAACGAAAAAAAATAATTTTTGTTGTGAAATATTTTAGTTATTACAAGCGGAAATTAGTTATACTGACCTAATAAAGAGAATAAAATGTAAATAAAATAATAATTTCTGATGCCTTCGCGGTCATTACACATTGGAATGAAACAACTATTAACACTATTAAAATAAAATAAAAATACGCGAGTTAAATCCGTTAATAATTGTTTCATTCCAATGAATAAATAAAATAATTTATGTAGACCGGTATAAAATGAGTCACATGCCTTACTGCATACCTATTTCCTTATTGAATCATAGGCCCTTTTTTGTTTACGTTGCAAGCATTAAAAAATATGACTAATTTAATAAAATTAAAACCTACCTGAAATATATTTTCCACTGTAATTAATTTAACTCGCGTATAGTGATTTTATACTTATTATGCTTTATTTCAATCTGTGATCACTATAAAATAAATAAAAAATGTTTAGGTACCCTAAATAATTCATAAAAAAACATTGTACCTGGTCTACTGATCACTTTGCGATTAGGTAATAAATTAATAGGACTAAATGCTGTCATTTAAATTTTAATTAATAACATATTAATAATTAGTTAATTACAAATACTCACCTGAATTACCTAAATAGGTCATATCATCAAGTTACAACTTATTGTGATCTAAATTATGTTAAAATTTTTAAATACATAAATGTATACGATCAGCGTTCACATAAAATATGCTATTCCATGGGCGGCAGGTACGGGTAGTAGAGGGTTAGAAGGTACCAGAAGGTTTTGATTCCCTTGCGAGTGTCGAAAATTACCTTAGATATGTACTCTATTTGTCTACGCCTAAACAAAATCCAAGCTACGCCCTTGTGCCATTCTAAATATTTAAAAGTTAATTCATTCACTAAAAACACGTCTCACGTCTGGTATATTTCTAAATATCTCTTATTTACAATAAATGAGTCTAACCTTGATATTTACTGGCCGGAACAAGGGTATGGCGACATGTTAAAGTCGAATATGTTATACCGGTCTTGCGTTAAAATGGGTGTTTAGTGGGTAAAGATGTTTCATTCAAATAAGGCGCTTTAACAGACCAAAATAGAATAGGCAATTAGGCAATACGATTTTTTTTTCTTTGTATCAAGTAGATTGACAAAAAATATTGGACACGTATTTTTTCTTTTCTTAATTGAACAATAATTAAAATAATTATTTTTTTTGCGTGAAATGTAACTTTAGTATTTCATAATTCAGAATAGGGTAGTTTTTCAAAATTTGTAATTTAAATATAAGGTAGTTTGCATAACTGTATAAATCACTTTAGCGTTAGACTATTGTCAGCTCAGTCGTGCTACGATTATGGAAACTGTAAAGAATCCGAAACGTCAGCAAATAAAATAAAATAAAAATACGCGAGTTAAATCCGTTAATAGTTGTTTCATTCCAATGTGTAATAACCGCGAAGGCATCAGAAATTATTATGAACAATAAATACCAACGAAAAGCGCTTTCAAAGTTCGGGAGTAGGGTCTTGTTATGCCTATTGGATGACATTTAGCGCATGTAGTTTCTAATCTAGATGATTAATAACAGGTAGGCTGTTTATTAAAATAGAACTAAACCGAAACACGCTAAAAAAATTTTTTTTAATTGCATATTCTTAGTTTAAGGTTTAAGACGAACCTTAACTTTATGAAAATGTCAAATGATTCTGCAAGCAATTTATAGGTTACTATAACATAATCTGTGCTACTCATTACATTCTTAAGTAAATGTTGAAGGTACCTGTAATTTAAGTAAATTTTGTAACTCGGTCATTTGGGTTGACATACTAGTGGGCTCACCCGACTGCGGCGATCCCTCGACCATGAAACGAGCTCTTTGTTTTTGGATGTGACGTATATACTTGGTTTTGTAGGTTATTTGGTGACCTTTTTAAAACTGGGAGTTTATGACAATCGTCAGCCGTCAGTTTGCTCTCACTGTATCAACATTTTTCATAATGATATCAAAAAAAGTTAAATTTAAATTATAAAGTACAGCCGACATTATATGGCCAACGAGTCAAATCGAGTGTCCATAGACCTCCAGCGAGCCTATGATAAACTGTCGCGTCGACTTGTCATGACGATGTCGTCTTATTCTTGCGTAGATCTGACAAAAATCAGTAGCGTTATCGACAACGAGAAGTCTTGTCTTGTCGATGTCGTCTCTTATGTCGACAACGAAACAATATCGACTCGACAAACCTTCTCCTTGTTCTCAGTATTATGTCGACAAAATATCAACTAGCAAGGGCGTGCATTCCATATAGGCGCAGTGTCACTAATGTATGGAGTGCCTACCCTGGCGCCATACTTACCCTCTCCTCACTGCACGCGCCTGTCAACTAGACATACATCATAGCCATACAGGTCCTTAAATAAAAGTCATGTCTATTGCAGGTCCCATGCACGGCAAGGCGGTGGTGTGCTACGTGGCGTCCTGGGCGGTCTACCGGCCCGGGGTAGGCAAGTTCGACATCAGCGACCTCGACCCCTCTCTCTGCACGCACCTGGTATATTCCTTCACCGGCCTCGATGACAACACCAACGCTATCAAAGTTATGGGTCAGTATACATATCATGGAATATATACAATTCTCGCGGCGCGTTTGCTGCCAAACTCCTCCTAAATTACAGAATTTAGATCCAATAATTGGCCAATTTTTCATACCCCTAAATTTTAAGGGTGGTCCACACCAAAGTATTTTCTATTTTTTTTTCTAAAAAAGATTTTGTTTTTATTTTTTCATGCGGCGGGCATTCCATGTAGGCCAAAAATGACAAAAATTAATAGTGTAGTGTCAAAAATGTATGAATTGTCTGCGTTGCTTACTCTGACACCTACATGTGCTTCCTCGTGCCTGGATAAATGTATATGTATTAGTTTATTACATAAAAAATGTTACAAATAAGTCATGTAGGTGAAATGTATGTTTTTTTTTACTGTAGAGTAAGGGGTATAAGGATTAGCCCTTATGGCTTATACCCCTTACCTACTCTTAATAACAAGGGCGTGCATGCCATACAGGCGCAGTGTCACTAATGTATAGATTGCCTACCTTGACGCCATATTTACACTTCCCTCACTGCACGCGTCTTAATACCTTTGGTATAATTATACTTCAAGATAAACGCTCGTCAACCAAGAAAATCAATTAAGTTTCTTAATTCATACGGGAATTACCCGCTGACTCAATTAATAAAAAAGTAAAAGTGATTTTCGTTCACTGACTTTGCGTCCCATTATTTATCTACGACATACTTGCACGACACTGACTCATACAAATGTTCATTCGAGCAAAACCTGATCACGGACTGGGCGCAATAAAAACTGTATAAGTTAATAACCAATTCACAATATTAACACAATAGTACATTACGCACCTAGGCAGGTAAAATAAAAAATGTCTCAGATCACATGTAATTGTCGTCCGAGGCGAAGCCGAGGTTGACAAAAATGTGATCTGAGGCTTTTTTATTTACTGGCCGAGGTCAGTATACTATTTTTCTGTTCGACGAAGCCAGAAAGCGACAAATTCATTTAGCGCAGCGGCCCGGAAGTTGGTGCTTTCTGGCCGGAGGACGGAAAAAGAATATTTCGATTGAAACCTATATTATCTGGTATTCGAAATATAATATACTAGCATAGTAGGTACTCATCAGGCGCGTGCAGTGGGGAGAGCCAGGGTAGGCACTCCAAACATTAATAACACTGTGCCTGTATGGAATGCACGCCCTTAGTACTCAGTACTAAAAGTGTTAAAATACAAATAGTAGTATCACTGTAGACCCTCTTGGGCACAACAAATTGTTTAGGCACTATTGGAATGAAAAAACTGTTAACGGATTTAACTCGCGTATTTTTATTTTATTTTATTACCTAGCTGACGTTTCGGATTCTTTACAGTTTCCATAATCGTAGCACGACTGAGCTGACAATAGTCTAACGCTAAAGTCAAAAGTAAGTACCTAA
The DNA here is from genome assembly GCA_038024825.1 of Polylopha cassiicola. NCBI lineage: Eukaryota > Metazoa > Arthropoda > Insecta > Lepidoptera > Tortricidae > Polylopha > Polylopha cassiicola. The sequence continues at coordinate 2,587,306 of CP149044.1, read as the reverse complement.
GTGTAAAGAATCCGAAACGTCAGCTAATAAAATAAAATAAAAATACGCGAGTTAAATCCGTTAACAGTTGTTTCATTCCAATGTGTAATAAGAAGGCATCAGAAATTATTATGTTTAGGTACTACTTTAATATATGTATACATATAAAATTATGACCAATAAAATTAATAAACTCGTGTCGTAGCTAAATAGATATAGGTTATGAAAAAAAATCTTAGAGTTTCACTTAAAACTTAGTCACAGTAGATATATGTGGCTATATTCATTCCAATGTATTTTTTATTTTATCACTTACTTCACAGACCCTTGGCAAGATATAGAAAAGAACGGTGGTCAGTCTGGCTTTAAAGGTTTTGTAGCCCTGAAGCAGCGCTACCCTCACCTGAAGGTCACGATCGCCATAGGAGGGTGGAATGAGGGGTCCCTGAAATATTCCAAGATGGCCGCCACCAAGGAGACCCGAGAAAAGTTTATCAACAGTGTTATAGCCTTTTTGGGGTAAGACTTTTTACTCTTCTTTAGAAAAATGAGCATCGTGAGCTCCTCAAATTTTACTACCATTTTAGAAACTATATTTTCATGGAACTATGACGGATTTAATACGCGTATCTCATTTTATTTTTGCTGACTTTTCGAAAACTTTACAGATCCCGTATTTGTAGGCCAACTGAGCTGACAATAGTCTAACGCTAAAGTTTTTATAGTTATTACATTCCAATGTGAAATAACCGCGAAGGCAGCTATATTTTTGGGTTTTTTGTTTACAGCAATTATAAATTCGATGGTCTTGATTTGGATTGGGAGTACCCTGCCAGGAGAGATGGAAGGCCAGAAGATAAAGTTAATTATGTCCTATTAGTCAAGGTATGTTTAAAATTAATTATACACTGACACTATTATTATGGCAATCCAAATTCAATAATAATAGAATGTTGACGATTTTTTCAATACCTAGATATTATCTTCAAAACCTTATTCAGTACGGTTATTCTAAAAAATAGGAGATATCCAGGATAGGCATTAAGTATGTGTATTTACGACAATTTTCCAGAAATGCATATGGTAGTATTCTATTCCAGGAACTAAAAGAGGCATTCAAGCCTCACAACTACATCCTCACGGCCGCTCTGGGCGCCGGGAAGGAGACGATGGAAGCTGCCTATGACCTGAGCAAGCTAAGTCGCTACCTGGACTTCATACACATGATGTGCTACGACTACCATGGTACTTGGGACGGCGTGGTTGGCAGCAATGCACCGGTCAGGGGGAGCGATGATAGTGATGTGCTTAGTGTGGTGAGTTCAATCACTAACTTTTTCCAATGGACTTTTGAACTTGTTCCTGTGGCCGTCACTACTCTACCGGATAGGTCGGGAACGCGCCGAGGGGCGCGAGGGGAGGGACTAGAAAATCGAATCTTCTTCTTTTTTATATATAAAAATGAATCGCAAAATGTGTTGGTAAGCGCATAACTCGACAACGCCTGGACCAATTTGGCTAATTTTTTTTTTTAAATGTTCGTTGAAGTCCAAGGATGGTTCTACGGCGAAAAATCGAATAATTGCCGGGGAAAACCCTAAAAACAGCCCTTTTCTTTTCCCATACAGACGTTGTCTAACTAAAGTTACCTAATTTGAATTTCGAACGGGCAGGATGACGTCTGCCGGGACCGCTATAGGCTATAAAAAAGGGATCCGGGCGGAGCCAGGGCGGGCCGCTAGTAGATTAATACAAATAGAAACCCATTGATACAAAGACCAAAGGAACAAAAGGCCTTGGTAATTCTACCACTTCTCAAGATTTGGTAATTTGTGGACATAACGTTAAATCTTCTGAGGATGCTTATGGTTAGAAGCAATAGTCGCTGACTGTATTAGCTGCATTTATTATAGACACTTTTCTATGTAATGCAATTTATACATTGTCACAAATATATCTTCACAAATACCTATATAAATATCTTAAAATTATGTAGGTACTACATCAAATAGGTGTCATTTGTATGTTCTTATGTAAACTCTTTAATGTAACTACGACAAAATTATACAGAAAATCAAACTAGATTGCGCCAAAAAATAATAATAAAAGAACATATATCATGGAATAAAATGTCAGGTTATGAGACGTAGATAATTTCAGGCTCCTAAACTTACTACCAACCCATTACAAATTCAAAGATATACAATGTTCCAACAAAATTTATTTACATTCCCAGGAATTCACAATCAAATACATGCTGGAGCACGGCGTGAGTCCATACAAGATGGTGCTCGGTCTTCCAATGTACGGAAGGAACTTCATCCTTCAGGATCCTGACGTGAGGGAAGTGGAGTTTGGCAGGACGCCCGCCAAGCCTCAAGGGTTCAAAGGACCCTTCACTAGGGAAGCTGGCTTTATGGGTTATAATGAGGTAAGAACCGAATAAGAGATAGAGTAGTCAGCAAGAACTCGAATAGGTACTTGAATAGAAAATTACCTATAGATTGAACTAAAAAATCTTATTGATTGAAAGAGATATAGGTGTCAGGTAGAAATGTTTTTAAAATCTGAAAAGTCTTGAACGTGAATTAAGGATTGGACTAAAAACTTCAACGGATTTTCATACAGATTCCGTGTTGATAGACTGAGTTGACGATAGTACAATAGACATAATATAAATACCTACCAATAATATTATGGTTTTTGTTTCAATATACCTACTTACCTACGGAATATCTGCGAAAGCATCAGAAATTATTAAATTCGCTATAATTGTTATTGCTCTTTATTATGTGAATTTTATCCAAGATAGGTTTTTTGTGTTGTCTTATTTGAAAACCAACAGCTTAAAATAGTATGATACAAAAGCAGAGTAGAATACATAGAAGCCAATTACAGGTTATCACATATAGAGTCCCTTATTTTTATAGCCTATGTCACTCGGGAATAGTGTAGCTCCCCAACAGTGAAAGAATTAATAATTTCTGATGCCTTCGCGGTTATTACACATTGGAATGAAACAACTATTAACTTATGACTTTAGCGTTAGACTATTGTCAGCTCAGTCGTGCTACGATTATGGAATCTGAAACGTCAGCAAATAAAATAAAATAAAAATACGCGAGTTAAATCCGTTAATAGTTGTTTCATTCCAAAGTGAAAGAATTTTTCAAACCGATCCAGCCGTTTTGGAGGCTATTCAATCCAAAGAAACAAACATACAAACCTTTCCTCATTATTATATTATAGTATAGAAAACAGCGAGATCTAACAGAGATAGGTAAAACATGGTACATAATTAAAAAGAAAAGCAAAGTAAGTGCTACTAAGTACTATTACGTTCCAGATCTGTATGGAGATGTCGAACGTGACCTCAAAATGGACGCGGCACTGGCACCAAATGTCTCAGACCCCCTACATACGAGACGGGGACCGCGTCGTGGCATACGACGACCCTCGCTCCATCGCCGCTAAAGTCAAGTAAGTAATGAAGAAAATATTGTGAATCCCTCTTTAACATTTGATTAAATATGGCTGGAGTGTAACCCTCATTAACGATGTTTTAATTTTAATTTTAATTTTTAGAAATGTATGGAAATAGTCATTACATCCCACATTCGTAGCCGACTGAACTAAGGATAGTTTAACACTAAACTCAATTTGTTATATATTTTTATTATTTTAGTATTATACTATCTTCAGCTCAATCGGCTACGAATATAGGAACTGAACTGAATAATATAAAAATAATTTGCAATAACCCCAAAGACATCAGAAACTAAACCTGACTAAGCACGCTGCCGCTAGTAAAGGCATAGGTATAGGTTCGAATCCCACTAGGGGTCAAAAAAAATTTCTACTCTTGTCTTTGTACAAAAATATCATAGTGATTATAATTAAAAACTAATAGTATTGAACCAAAAATATCAATCGAATTTCGAGATCGTAGTTTATATTAAACCTGACTACTAAACTTTTCCAGACTGGCCATAGACTACGGGCTCGGTGGCTTGATGGTGTGGAGCATAGACACAGATGACTTCCGCGGGGACTGCGCCAACCACTCCGACCCCTACGTGGACTTCAGAGACCGATACAACGCCATCGTCGACGACCCCGTGCTGGCGGAGGCACTGAAAACTCTTGCGTTGCCAGATGGTAAGATTATATCGCACCTTTACTAGAAAAATGTGACATCTCGAAAACTTATGTTAGTCCATTTAAGACTGTAAGTCGGCACATTTAAACTTGAATTCATTTGGTGAGACATTTCGAGTTGTTACACTTTTCTAGTAAAGGTGTGATATTAGCACCTGAGTCGTTTTTCTTTTATACTAACAATGATCTGTCCTTCGTCTTATGCATCTCATTAGAGGATTTAACATTTTATAATGTTCGGATAAACGTCTAGGTATAATATTTTTTAGCTATGATATTATGTAATCTTTCACTTACCCCAACTCGCATTTTTTTTTTTTCGTTTTGCTCGGAAGTTATTAAACTTATTCATTCCCATCACACTTATTCGTGTATCATTTATTAAAGGACGGTCTCCGAGCACAGCAAAAAATGGACGTTGCCCTTTTATTATTTGTCTCTGTCGCACGCGCATAGTAATAGTGCCCTCACTGCGAAAAAGAAAAAGGGCAACGTCCGTTCTTTGCTGTGCTCGGCGACCATCCTTTAGTTGATTGTTTGGAGTCTAACTATTACTTTTCTGTTCCAGTTAATCGCCGAGAAAACCTCAGCAAACGAACCTCTTATGTCATATCCGATGGAAAACTACATCTACGATTACCGGAACCGGAATATCTTAACTATGCTTTAATGCGTACTATTAATGAGGCGACAACCCTAGCGTTAGAAGAGAAGCGAATTCTTGACGAGATGGACCGCGTGACGAGAGAAAACGAGATAGAAGATAAACCAAAACCTGATTCTGCGACTAGGGTTGTCAATTCTGCGTTCAGTTTACTTTGTGTATTTCTCTTAGTTATTTTTAAGTGATTCGTTTTTTAACTAGAAACTAGGTTAACTTTTCTTGTTCCTAAGTCTTTGTTTGATTTCCTTATGTGTTATTTTGAAATTTAGCTCTAAGTATATGATATGTACTTAGATAATGTTTTGCTCTCCTATATTATAAGGCCTATTTGTAAATAATGTATCATTTTTATATGCATTTACAAGTGATTTACATATCAACAAGAAAATGTACCTATTCTTAAGGGTTTATCTTCTGTAAAATACTCGATTCGATATCTACCAAAATAAAACAATATTTTTTAAAACTTCAGTGTTTTTTTATATAAACATGATTTATAAGTCTTCATAAGGTGAACCGCAACGAACATTGTAAAAGTGATCGCATACCTGAAAAGAATAATCATTGTATCATATCCATTATTCCGGCTTGAAATTAAAAAATGGGTGCGTAAAATAATTTTGACAAGTGACCAAATCACTAGGTACATAGTATAAAACAAAGTAGCTTTTTCTGTCCTTATATACCTATGTACGCTTAAATCTTTAAAACTACGCAACGGATTTTGATGCGGTTTTCTTTAATAGATAGAGTGATTCAAAAGGTATGTTTATATGACCCGTGTAAAAAAATATAAATACTGGCCAATAATAATCCACATGAAAAAAGTTTCACCACGGCGCCATTTTGTATTGTACCGATGATAATGATGTTTTCAAATTCCTATTAATATCAATCATCCTATGTGGAAGGGGGCCACATAGGGTGTGGATAGTTAATAGATATTTTACTAAACGTATTCCTTTTAATACATCGCTTCCCCTTGACTAATTTTAACTTCATACCTGAAATTGTTCATTAAAAAGGGTTCCATTCGCGCAGAGATCGGTGGCCGCCAGCCGCTGGTGCCAGCAGAAGTGGTACGCCTGTGGACAATATTACAATTTGCTTTCTTATTTTTTAATTTGACGTCCTAGTGGTGAGGTCTCTGAAGGAGTGAGGACGTGAGTGATTTTTTACTACCTACTCACTAATTATGAGTCCTTGAAAAACTTAATTCTTGTTAGTTTTTCCGTTAAACGCAAACTATTTGAGGGTAGACGTCACGACCGCAATATACTTCGTAAGAAGCATCGGTACCTATGCTTAATAATTTCTGATCCTTCGCGCTTATCACACATTGGAATGAAACAACAATAACGGATTTAACACGCGTACTTTATATTTGCTGACATTTCTAAAATTTTACAGTTCTTATATTCATAGTACGACTGAGCTGAAGTTAGTCACACTTCATCACTTTAGCGTTAGACTATCATCAGCTCAGTCGAATATAAGAACTGTCAAATTTCGAAACGTCAGAAAAGAAACAAAATACGCGTGTTAAATCCGTTACAGTTGTTTCATTCCAATCAGCATGCTTGATAAAGATCCTGTGAGAGCAAATGCGGAGTTTGCTACTGCACCACCGGTTTTAAATATTGCCACTCGCACACGGCTCGTGACAGCCAATGCGAGTGTGGGCATATGCGGCGGGGTTAATAGTTTGTACTCACTTGACACCCTGTGTCGATGTCAGCGTAGTAACCTCTAGAGCGGCCGACACAGGAGAACACTGTCTGCACAGATGACAGCGACAGCGTCGGGTACAGAGGTGGAGAGTGAGGTAAGTGTAACTCGTGGTAGTAGTCGACTGGCTGCTGACCCGCACACAGGGCTACAGCTGGAAAACAAAATTGTATAAATAAGGAGCCTAACTGTGTTAATAACTTAGATGCTACATGCGCTAAATTTCATCAATTTTATTCCAATAGGCATGACAACTGTATTTTATTTGTCCATATAAGTAGAAAATTAAAAATTAAAAGACACGTATTTTTTCTTTTTTCAATCAAACAATAAATTATTAAGTTAAGCGCTTCCAAAGTTTTTGAGCCCCTCACTCCCAAGTCTTCCTTCTCCCTTTTAAAACGCTTATCTTTCTTCTGTAATTTAGTTTTTGAGAGAGAAAAAAAAAATACGTGTACCTAAGTACAATCTTTAATAATTTAACTTATGAACTGCATAGAATTAAGTTTTTTTACCAGAAGTCATTCCTATTGTAGTAGGTACCGCTAGAGAGACGAAGTACCTATCTATAGATGTTAAACGGGTACAATGTCCAAAATGTAGAGAATTTCTAAATAAGTTACAATTAACACAAAAATTACCTGATTTTCGGAAAAGTATCGATTTTTCTATAAAAATCGTGCGTAAAATAGCCACTTTTACCATGCATTAAAAAAAATCAACTAGTACTTACCCAAACAAAATACAGACGAAATTTTCAACATCTTAAATTTAAAAATAAATAATTATAAAATTAAAATAAATAACAAAATCGGGTACCGCTTAGTGCCGCGAGATTAACAATACTAAATCAATACCACTAATCCCTGTTGAATTTAGAATGTGATATGATATAGATCCATACATCCGCAGAAGGCGTTAAGCAATAAATCGCCAAGAAAAGATTTCATATCTATACTAATATTATAAAGCTGAAGAGTGTTTGTTTGTTTGTTTGTTTGAACGCGCTAATCTCAGGAACTACTGGTTCGAATTCAAAAAATATTTTTTTGTTGCATAGACCATTTATCGAGGAAGGCTTTAGGCTAAGATATGTATAACATCACGCTGCGACCAATAGGAGCGAAGAAACAGTGGAAAATGTGTAAAAAACGGGGGAAAATATGAAGCCTTATGAAGAATTATTATTCCACGGGGACGAAGTCGCGGGCACATATTTATTATATAGCTCGTGATAAACATTAAATTAAGTGACACTTTTAGCGAGTATGTTTCCTAAAATTATAAACGGTCACGGTACGTGCATTGCATTTTTTTAATGCTTTTTAATAAGCTTTACAGTTTCCATTTTCATAGCAGACTGAATTCAGAATTTGAAACTTAACTAAATATTTAAGTAAATAAAATGCGTTTTACTAAGTCCCAAAGGAAAACTTATCTATGTTTAGTTTTATATTGCATACAGCGGTCCATGCGCATGAGTGTCTGTTTCGCGCACGCGCAGAAGGTCGTGTGCGCGGGACCTTGCACTCGCATGCCGTCGATCCATATATCGTATGTGTGTCTGTCTATCGAGCTTGAGCTTTTACAAGCTTTCCTTGTTCAGAAAAGAAATTTTAACTTTAGCGTTAGACTATTGTCAGCTCAGTCGTGCTACGATTATGGAAACTGTAAAGAATCCGAAACGTCAGCTAATAAAATAAAATAAAAATACTTACGCGAGTTAAATCCGTTAACAGTTGTTTCATTCCAATGTGTAATAACCGCGAAGGCATCAGAAATTATTATTATAAGAAAGATTATAATATCTTCTCTATCTTCAAATATTTTTTTTTATCCGGAAACTGTAAGTAAAATTTATTAAGCAAAAAAGACTCATCTTTTATTTCTATTGTTATGCCTAAAAATCCATGACATAGGCAGATTTTTATACACACAAAACCCATATTGTTTTTAATATAGATTGTCTATTTAAAAGTATAAATTACTCCGTATGACAAATTGTATTGACGACTAATGAGAAAAATCTATGATAGTTAATATACCTATTTGACATTATAAGTATGTATGACAAAATCTTATTGTAATTTTGATGTTAATTATTATTTAATCTTATTGTTCTTTGTTTTTGTTTTTGACGATCTCAATATGAGTACATGTAATTTGACATAATAATAAATGTAATTATATTGTATGAATTTTGGGAAATAAATAAATCTAATCTAATCTAATAAGTCCTCGAAACTTATATTTCTGAATATGCACAATCGCTCAAAATGTAAAAAGTTAATTTAATTTGCTTTATTATTTTATGTACTTGTTCAAGCTAGTTATTTACGTTTTTTACTTAAAAATGTTTCAGCTTTCGAGGACAGCTCGGTTGTATTTTGATTTATCTGTCTATAACCTTTAGTAAAGCTTTAAATAGACATCACGAAGCCTACATTTAATGTACCAACTCACAACGTAGCGTTTAATAGTTTATTTTACTTCCTACATTAATTTTAAGACTGCAATAAGGTGAAGGTAAACATGTAAAAAAATTACACTCTTAAAGTGCAATTTTCATAGATCGTTAATAATTTGACCTTCTTTTAATCAAGTCAATAATAACATATTTTTCATTTACTATTTGTTAGTACATTTTGGAAAAGGCTTAAGAGTCTCCTTTCAGGAGTCTCGCCACCCGTCCGGTTTTGCAGTGAAGGCCCATTAGCAGGCCAACTGCGCTTCAGTATTCAGTTCGAAAAAAAAAAAAACATTTTGGAATAAAATAAATATAATGGATTTCACTCGCGTATTTTATTATACTTACCTACTTATTTTGCTGACGCTAAAGTGACTCACTGTAGCGTTAGACTATCTTCATATCAGATCAGACGAATATGGGAACTGTAAAGTTTTCGAAACGTCTACACAATTCAAGACATTGTACATACACTCAATCTCTAATAGAAAAATATGCGCAGGCGCAACATAACTTTTGACAAGTGAATAGATAATTAATTATGCAGCTTTTCAACCGAGTGTTGACTTTACATAATGTTATTGTAGTCATGTCAAACAAACGATACAGCCGATTAAACATATGTTTTGAAATATATACTTCTATTTAGTTATATTAACGTAGGTTACCTACATTCAAGCTTAAGGTCCATTTAACAATGCAGAAGTTGGTAATACAGCTATATGGTGTAGCTAACTCTTAAATAGACTGTCAATTGGGTAAGTATTAACTATCGAGTTAATTTAAAAGAAAACTGGTTTATTTAAATCTAGTTAACCTACTCCGTGACACTTAAGAGCCGCTTAAAACTGTCACTTTAATGGCATTAATCAATTATGAGATTAAAAAAACAAAACACGGTCTATCGTAGTTATTCAACTGATAGGCGCCTGCGCATGACGGCTCAATGTCGCGGTCGAAACACGTTCGCAATGGAGGTAGTTTTAGGAATGCTGACTGGACATGTGCACATTCCATACAGGCATGACAGAAGCCCACTTTTATAGCTTTACTAGCTGTTCGCCCCGGCTTCGCACGGATCCCTTTTTTTTTTAAATAATAATCCCAACAGTAAAAGATTTTTTGAAATCGGCCCAGTCGTTTCGGAGTCTATTCAATCCAAACAAACCTTTCCTCTTTACTATATTAGTACCTATATATTACTATAGAAAAGGCTGTATAAGTGAATTTGCTCTTACATTACGTAAGCAGATTTATTACAGAAATCTACCCCCCATTCCCGTCAGTAAAACTAAGCACTAAGTAAAGCTCTTGCTCCTCCCCTGTTTACATACATACAAAACAGTTATTATGTTTTACCTTTTTTTGACGATGTGAAAAATAGGTTCTACCTCTTCTGAGCTCTTAACATAACAGCTGGACCTCATTCTATACTAACGCATCCATCTAGCGGATTCGGAATTATTAACACAGAGCCAAAATTAAGACACAAATAAATAAACAAATGTAAGTGTATAATTATTGCGAAATTATTTTTGTTACAAACACCTCCCACTACAAAATATAGGTAACTGAAAATTGCATAACCGGTAGTTAATTGATTACTTCAAGTCTTACAGGTTGAGACCAAAAATAGTGTTGGCGTGAATAGTAATCAAGACTAAAAATGAATTAAATTAAAGGGTTCATTGGCGTAGTTAAATATGTTTGAAGGTGCTCAGTAATAACGCAGCTATAAGTATTATATTCTGTTAGGCGAATAAGGTATTTGTCGCATCAGAAAGGGTGTGACACTCTCACTCTTTGCAATGGTGTGGCTGTGATAGCTACCTACCTACTTACAAAAACCTTACCTATAGGTAATAATATTATTATCCTAGCTGTGCCTGGGTGAAAGGGGTGTGATTGTAATACTGTATGCGAAGGTAATGTATACTTTTTTCACTGGGACCCCAGGATTTTACTTACATACAATCGCATGGATACATAGGTAGTACATACTTATATGTACTATGTATCTACCTAATATTTTTACAATATAACAAGTAGTTAGAGGGGTCACTTATTAATGTCACTTACCTAAATTTTAAGCAGGTAAGTGACATTAATGAGTAGCCATAATAATAATATCTAAAACTGATATAAGTACGCGTATAGTCGTATACACGTCATGTACCAACCTACTTATTTAAGATTGCCTGATTCATTCTTAAGACACATGGACGGTACGTCATAACTAGAGAATAGAACTTTAACTGCAAGGAACCCTAAATTGCCTATAATCAATAACTGGTTACCATTGGTTCCACATTTGCCGATTGACCTCCGGCTAGGGTCACTGGCAACGCAAATAAATATAAATTATCGCTATGTCGATCTGTATCCGTTTTTAGGTTACCTCCTATATCTTATAGTCCAATCAATTAGAGCATTTATAGTAGGGATCTATGTAATCGTAGTATAGGAGGTATCTTTTTAAAATTCGTAGGTATTATTTATTTGTACTTTATTGCACTTAACTTACACCAACTGTATAAAAGACGAACTTATGTCTTATCTCTTTTGGTCAACTTTAGAGTCGCATTAAGGCAGATCTATACTAATATTATAATAAAGCTGCCTAATTTAAATTGACTTTTAGATTAATATGCATAAAACGCTCTATTCATAGAAAAATAGTCAGTCCCAGAATTTTTAGCAAACCCACTTTTAATATAACTTATAGTATACCTACAAAATTTGTCATAAAATGGGTTTCATTCTATTATCAGCACTAAGAAGGTTGATATATGGCCGGATCTTAGACTATTAAAATATCTACTTAAGTAGCATTAAATACAAAAATATAAAAATAATGTGAATGCATTCTAATTGAATGTGAACGCAGACAAAACCTCTTTGCTTAGCCTGTGGACAGTGACAGCTGACAGCTGTCAGGTCTGAGCCCTGAGGCTGATCGCAGCTGTGAGGTCGTATGTTTATTGTAATAATAATTTATAAAGAATGCCTCTAATTATAATATGCGGGACACCTGTTAGTGGAAAAACGACTCGATCTAAAGAATTGAAGGCTTTTTTTGAAGACAAACACGGAAAACATGTTGAAATTGTGTCAGAAGAAGATGCCATAGTTAACTTAGGTTATGGTATAAACGAAACATATTTGGACTCCCAAAAAGAAAAGAGAGTCAGAGGCTACCTTAAATCAGAGGTTATAAGGCTTATCGGTAAAGACAATGTAGTTATATTAGATGGCAGTAATTATATCAAAGGTTTGTTATGCTTTGTTAAAAATAAGAGTCACTTTTCTTATACTTAAATGGACTGTAATCAAAAACATAACCAAATTTTAGAACATTTTAGCATCAACTTTAACAAAACTCCTAAAACTGTCAAATTTAAAACTATAAAAAGAACATAAAAAACTATAAAATAACCAGTATTAAACATGAAACCTAAATAGTTCCTATCGGCAACATGCTTAATTACTGCTTGCATCTTGTTTCATTACTTCCTTTAAGATTTGTATTTAAGGAATTTGTTTCTGATGCCAGTAGAGACTTAGATAATCAATGACTTAGTCATTGCACCATTTAATAATAAATAAAGTGTACTTACTGAAACAGTCAGAAACACGCCATTTTAAGGTCTGTTTTAATTTATCAGGGTATCGCTACGAATTATATTGTGCGTCTAAAGCCTCAAAATCGACGCAATGCACCATCTTCACAATCAGGAACCACCAGGAAGCATGGGAGGCTAACCAACGAAGGGAACAAAGTACACAGACAGATTCAGGAGACAAAAGCAAAGTGGTGTACAGTGAAGAAGTGTTTAATGCGTTAACAAAACTCAGGTGAGTTATTGTTGAATACTTTCCTAGGCAGCAAGTGCCTTGATGCAAAGATAGACAGGTGCAGGTTTATAGAAAGAAATTGAGTTCAAATACAAATTACAATCAATGTCAGATAAATGTAATAGTAGTAGCAGGCAATGTCCTCAAATATATCTGAACACTCTGATTGTATTAACAAATGTACTAATATTTTTGTATATATGGCCGCGCCATAGTTACTATGATTAGTATTTCCATTTGAGTCATACGCTCATACAATATTAAATTATCTAAGAACAGAACTTTGTGCTTTAATGTGTTTTTTTTTTTCAGATTTGAGGAGCCGAATTCAAATAACCGATGGGACAGCCCTCTGTTCACTGTACAGCCACAAGATATACTTGATTTGGAATCAATCTACAAGGTTCTCTTTGAAAAGAAACCTCCTCCTCCAAACATGAGTACACAAAATGTTAGTTTCTATATTCTCGTTAATACTTAACAGTTGTCTTTGCAAATATACCACAATTATTTATTACTGTTATGCAACACCTATTTTTTTCACTTTTTTTTAATGCTTTACTGGCAATTTTCTTTGTACCATCATTAAATGAAAGTTTTACTTTACTGGTGCTGAAAGAATATGTATTAGCCAAGTAGTTGCATTATTACTCAGACAGTGTAAAACATGCCTTAAGTCTTTATCTTTTTAATATTACAACTTTGCCCAATTCTAAATAGTTTTTGTTTACAGCCTCCACTGACAGCAACAAACTTCCTCTATGAGCTAGACAAAGTTACCCAGACAATTTCAAAACAGATTTTGGACTCAAAACAGATAAACCCAGACAGCGAACTAAGGTTTCCTGAATACCCCGGATGCACATTAGATTCAGGGTTCATACAAATGGTAAACCCACAAAAGTTGCTCCGATTAAGACGTCAGTTCTTAACTTACGCCAAAATGAACCATTCCAATGAAGAAATGGGTAAAATCGCTAGGTATTTTATACAGTATTTGAATAAAACATTGACAGATTAATTTTGAATTGTTATTTTTTATCTCCCCTCTTGTAAGGAAGCTCAAAGGATCATACTATGAATTATTTAGGGCCAAATATGTGTTACGGTTGACAGACATATTTGTCTTTGATTACACATATAGTATGTTCCTGATTTAAAACAAAATTAGAATATAAGCCAATGTTAAAAAAAATAAAACAAAACAGATATCCAATAAACTGATGGGTATATTTAATCTCTTTACATTGTACTTATAACAACTAGCAAGTCTTTAGTTGAGATATAAAACTATGCGAGGTATAAACCTAACAAGTATATTGTGTAAATACTTCAAAAAATACTTTCGACTTGAATTTTGTCACTCTTGTTCCAAAACAATGATGAACATAGGTACAGGCGGATTGTGTCTATTTATTGTCTTCTTTATTAAAATAATAAAAAAACATTAGTGTTTTGTTTCCTATATATTGAAATTATCTTCAGATTAATTAAATTATATTATGCCGTAATAATGGTATAAGTAATAAAACAGACTACGTATTATCTACATAAGTTTTTAATAGCGCGTCTCAATCAACAATTTTAGGTATCGACGAACTAATTTGACAAAAATAAACCTTATAAGTCAACGGTTGTATGTAAATATCGATTTATTTATATAAGGCTGCTCAATTTGAGAATAGACATTGATATATAAATTCTTCAAAAATATTTATTTAATTAATTCTTTATTCACCTGTTAAGTTTACACCTCGTTTTTACGTAACGGATCTGACAACAGACAAAAAATACTTAGAACGAGTACTTAGATAATACTATCCTGTCATAACTTTGTGATAACAGATAACAATTTTACAATAAACTTTTTTTAACTCCGCCCGGAATAACATTGCCCACTAATTAATTTTAGATTATTTCGAGCTATGAAGTTCCATCCCCAAATTATTGTGAATAGAAACTCTCTGGAGTACGTAAATGACTGTCTACTTGAATATATGTGCTATATATCCAAAAATACATTATTATTAATTAGGCAATTTTAACATACAGGCAAAGTTATCATCACAGAAGTATTCCATTTTAAACAAGTATCAACGATGTTAATAAAACAAATGAAAATAATAAGAAAACTTCAGTTATGGATATACAATAACAGTCAGTCTAAGCAGTCAGTAGATAATTTTAAATTAAATCTAATTTAAGAAAAAAACAACCAATAACCATAAATGACTTCTGAAGTGTATCATGCTCCAAATTATTTCAAGATTTTAAACTAAATAAAATTCCTTTTTTTTTTCGAAAAAAGCAAAAGTAAAAAATATTTTATACTTACAAAGTTTAATAAAAATAATGCGTCATTATGACTAAGTTTTATCACTTTAATAAAAAATATACGTACTATTTAAATAAACGGTATTTCGATGGGATATAAAGTTACACTTGCTCGAAGGGAAAAAAAAATCTTTAAAACTTCTATAAAAATATTTTTTTCTCAAATCGTCAATGATATACTTTTCGATATCTTGTAATATATTTTTGTGCACTTGCAATGTAAATACAAATAATTTACAAATATCAAGATATCAGTATATTTTTATCAAGTCATTGTATCAAAAACACCCATCAAATTACCGTTTATTTTATATATCACCATTCAGCTGCAAATGGCCAATTTAAAAGTTGCCAATGAAAAAAATACTTAAATAATACAAGTCTTTATTAAGTTCGTGGGATAAAAAGCGAAAAATGGCAATACTTAAAATTTGAGAAATATGAGATCTAATCATAATACGCAGTAGCATAGTAAGCAAAGTCATGGGAAAATATTAGCTATTTTTCAACGATTGCCAACTTCCGCTAAATCTTTTCAAAAACTTAATTATAATCATGCAACGGTGATTAAATGACTAAATAACCAATACCTCTTTGTAACAACTTACATTTACTAATAAAAATATTTATTTATCGTTTTAGGCATTTGTTAATAAACATAATATTGACTTATTGAAATCGCATTAAGAAATATTTTTATTTATAGATATTAGTAGACTAGCGAATCGCTCTGGCGACGTTTTAACGACAAACTTTTGAAAAAAAAAAATATTAATGGCTTCAAACGTTTAGTTTTGAGTCCTTTCAGTAAAATGGTAATTTCTTTATTACATTAATAGTAAGCACTAATATTTAGATTAATAAAAACCATCAGATATACAGGAGCGGGGAACCAAAGACACGCGTTCACTTCGGGCACGCAGAAAAAAAAATAACGGCATGCCAATTCATTACAATTTAAAAAATATGTAGAAACAATGGTTCTATAGTCAATTATATTTGTATCAATATTTTAGGAGGCTAAGGTTCGCCGTCCACGCTTCCAAAAATAAAATAAAAATACTTATTTTACAGAAAAAGTCTTAAAGCTTGTCTTTGAAAAAACTTGTATTTATCCACGATCCCTAAATAAAACAGTTAATGTAACAAGAAAAAAACTCAAATATTAGCGTAGTCTAAAGAAATTTGTTATCCTATCTACACTTAATGCAATTTCATAAGCCTCTTATATGATTAATCTCTGTATATAATATATTATTTATAAACAATATGGCTTCCTGCAGACAAAGAAGACCGAATCATACTCGTGCTGCATCATTGAGTTAGGGTTTTGTGCGTATTTCGTTTTCACTCCCGTTTGTTCTTTCTATAATAAAATATTATATAAGTAATTAAAAATTTATTTGGTCACTCGTTAGACACTGTACTCGTAATAGGCGTACCCTATACGACTGATAAAGAAAACGAAATTCTATTTAGATCGTCAGTTAAATTATTGGGCACGTTTTTTTTTATCTTTTCTTAAAGAAACAAAAAAATGACATCTATTTCGGGAGTAGGGGTTCGTGACGTCACGTTATGGTAAAATTTATACCATTTATTTACCAATAAATCAATTACCATCTACGTAATCGTCAAAGACATCTTTGTATCACAGCTTTAAGGAGTCTGCCCACTACACCGTATCATACCATGACCGTGCTATGAACGTGTCAGGCAAAAAAATATTCTTTGTATAGAAAAGCATGATACTATGTCCCCTAGACTGTTCCGTCACCGACTCGTACCGCCTTATGTGCTTGATACGTTCATAGCACGGTCATGGTATGATACGGTGTAGTGGGCACACTCCCTTATTTTCTAAAATAAGTTATGTATTAAAATAAATTAAACTTACCAAAATATCAAATCCAACGTCTCTTATGATGTCCAGTAATATGTCATAGGGGGGCTCGATACTGTTTTCCGTGGGCATATCACTGCGAATCAATTATTAAACATGAAATTTTCTGATGCGATTATTACACATTGGAATGAAACAACTATAAACTATTGTCAGCTCAGTCGCGCTACGATTATGGAAACTTCGTCGTTCCAAAACGTCAACCAATAAGGCCCCGCCGGCGGGGTCGAAGACGTCCACATACACCCGGCGCGCGTCGGACTTATCCGCAGGGACCTTCTGTTCCCTCGCAACAAAATAGTCGTGTCAACACACCTCCTGACGGCCCGAGCCGAGGTGCGACCCCCACCTTGGGGGGCCCTCGGGTCGGTCAGGGCTAAAAACCCTAAACCCAACCCAAAAGGCTTAAGAGTCTCTTATCCAACCTGACAAACTTTGCTTTCGTGCCGAGAGCTAGTTTACCTGTAATGGTACAAGAGGGGTCCCAGATTGATCCAAAACCCTCCAGGGCGCAGTATCATGTATATCCTCTCGATGAACTCCAGCACATTCGGCGCGCAGTCTATGAAGAAGCACGACGCCACGCAGTGCCATTGATCTGCTTCTGTGTACACCTGCAATTTTTTTTTTCTTTTCTATACTTAATATTATAAAGCTGAAGAGTTTGTTTGTTTGTTTGTTTGAACGCGCTAATCTCAGGAACTACTGGTTCGAATTCAAAAATTCTTTTTTTGTTGGATAGACCATTTATCGAGGAAGGCTTTAGGCTATATAACATCACGCTGCGACCAAAAGGAGCAAAGAAACAGTGAAAAATGTGTAAAAAACGGGGAAAATATGAAGCCTTATGAAGAAGTGACAGAAGACTTTGACAGATCTTTGACGAAACAATCGGACGGGCAGGACGACGTCTGCCGGGGCCGCTAGTGTTAATATATAATTAATTCTTATACGCATGTACTGACATATAGTGACTCTATTAAAATATATCGTTACTCCACTAAGGAGTCTAAGTCTTCACATTTAAATTTGTATTCGCGTATTGACACATTACACCCAAGTAAAACCATCATGACATATTTTTTTCACAGCTCGTCAAAATAAATTCTGCTTATGCTAAATAGCAAGGGAGAAAATTTAAAAGTCATAAATATGGTACACAACATTTGGTTTTTAAATGAACACCGCAATTGTCAGCATTTTAGAATACTGTAGGGTCATTCCATTGTGACGGGTGGGACATTTATACTAATTTTTGCCTGCACTTCGCTTTATTTCTGACAAACTGCAATACATTCAAGACACGTAACAGCCGGTAAAAATTGTTGTACAGGTACAATCTATCTACATCCCTACTAATATTATAAATGCGAAAGTAACTCTGTCTGTCTGTCTGTCTGTTACGCTTTCACGCTAAAACTACTGGACCGATTCAAATGAAATTTGGTACAAAGAAAGTCTGGAGCCTGAGAAAGGACATAGGCTACTTTTTAACCGACTGCAAAAAAGGAGGAGTTCCACGCGGACGAAGTCGCGGGCAGAAGCTAGTAATCTATATACATAAAAGGTGACTATGACTTGATAAATGACATATCAACGCAGGGCCTAAACTAAAAGGATTAAAAAACCTAACATTTTGTAACGTTCCTTTTACATATAACGTAGGGGAGAACTAAGAAAGGATTTTTGAAAATTCTCCCCCTAAGAGGGTTAAACGGGGCCTAACGGGGGTGCATATAACCCTGATTCTACCTAGTCTTATAAACAACAGATAAGATACCACACCTTGAGGAAGTCTCCGGCGGTCATAGAGAAGTTGTGATTGGGACGGTCCCCGGACGGCCGGACGTCCGGGAAGCGAGCGGCCATCAGCTGATGCTCGCACGTGATGTTGTTCACGTACTGGTGGAGCCACGGGTGCACTGTGTGCCTGTTGGCCTGTTTATAAGAAAGTAAGGTTATTCGTTAAGATACACCTAAACAGCTTTATCCCTTTTTTTTTATAGCCTACGTCACTCGGGAACAGTGTAGCTTTCCAACAGTGAAAGAATTTTTCAAATCGGTCCAGTCGTTTTGGAGCCTATTCAATCCAAACAAACAAACAAACCTTTCCTCTTTATAATATTAGTATGTATAGAAGATATTTTTTATATAACTAACATACCTACGTGACGTTTAACTTATAATAGCCTGTAGCCTACTATTAATGCAATAAATACTTAAATATATACTGATACTAATTACTTGAGCCACGTACCTTCAAATTATAGCCCCTATTATAACTCAAAATTTTACAGATACCATATAATTCAGACAGTGATGTATAGAAGTAATTCTAGATACTTACTACTTTTTTTAAATCAAATGAAAATACAAATTTCTAAATACCGAGCTAATATTATCCAGCATTCGTTAATTATTTGTAGCTTAAATAGCCCTGGCTCCTGGTACACAAACTTAGTGCGGGAGTCACTGTCAAAGTTTACGAATATTATAATTTAACGGATTTAGCTCGCGTATTTTATTAGCTGTCATTTTTTAGCGTTAGGCTATCGTCAACTCGGTCGTTCTACGAACATAGGAACTATAAAGTTCCATTATAGTTGTTTCACTCCAATTTATGCATATTATTTGGTCCGTGTTTAGCATTAGTGTTTCAACCCACACCAAGCTAGTTTTGAGATATCGGCGCTTAAAGTTTTTTGAGAACATTCTTCTTTTTCCGCTTATTTTAAGCAAAAAAATATTGTTATGTGGTATCATTTTTTTTTGTTGAAGTGCATAGATTTAGGATATAAATGTATTTATTTCAATACATTTATAATTAAATAGAAAATGCAGAAAAATGGTTAATGCTTAACGGCTATAAGGTTTATTGCATTTAGCATTTATGTTCTAAGCCACATAACACTATGCAAAATTCTAATTTGTTCTTTTATAATGAATATATTTTACACTATTTTTTTGTAAATGTAAAATAATAAACATCTAACGTATTAAAACTATAATGTAAGTACTTATTTATTTAGTTTTTATTGTTATAACATGTTTTAAATAACATTATAAGTTCTGCTAAAAATGAGAAATAGGTACAACAAGTTAACACTTCTATTAAGTCAATTACTTAAAAACCTTAACCAAATAGATTTATTATTATTATTTTATCATATTGAATTAAACCAATAATATATACTTCCGTACCTAAAAAGTTAATAAACAACCTAAAAACCATTTTTCGAAGAGTTGTTAAATTGTGGCGACAATTCGTACATTCTATAATATTATTATGTGTAATATTCTAATTTTTATCACACACGTTCAAATCTAATGATGTATATTATAAAAAAATATCGGTTAAGTGCGAGTTAGACTCGCGCACCAAGGGTTCCGTACTATAAATAACCTGTAGGTATATATGTTTTAATGATGTCATTAAAATGTATGGTTTTCGTATTTTTTTCATTATCCGTGCTATATGACGTTACCTCGGACCTACTAAATTAATTCAAGATCCTGAGTTCACGAAGAGTACCCTGTAGGTTTTGATTCCCTAGCGAGTGTTGAAAACTTTTGTCAGACGCGGCATAAACGGCGGTTCTTTTGATTGCGTTGGCGATTTTTTTGTGATTATGTTACAATTTCAAGGGACGGTAGTCCTGAGTATTTGATATTACTATGAATTTTAGTTTGATACCTACCTCCACGCGTTACTGAGGTAAAGGATCACACAGACAAAAAAGTAATCCTGTAAGGGTTACTTTTTTTTTCTTTTAAGATACGGAACCCTAAAATATTTTATTTAATATGATAAAAATAATAATAATAAAAAAATAAGTTGGATAATATTTTTAAGTACTTAATTGAAATAATATTTAAGTGTTAACTTGTACCTATTTCTCATATTTAGCAGAACTTATAATGTTATTTGATACATGTTATACAACAATAAAAACTTTAAGTAAATAAGTACTTACATTAACGTTTTAATGCGTTAGTTGCTTATTTTATTATATTTTCTAAAAATTAGTGCATAATATGTATAGGTACCTATTCGTTTTAAAACAACAAATTAGAATTTTGCATTAATGTGTTAGGTATGTGGCTTAACACATTAATGCAAAATACAAATCTGACATGGGAAATAAGCAATAATGTGTTATATGTGGCTTAACACATTAATGCAAAAATACAAATCTGACATAGGAAAAAAGCAATAACCAA
This sequence comes from Polylopha cassiicola, assembly GCA_038024825.1. NCBI lineage: Eukaryota > Metazoa > Arthropoda > Insecta > Lepidoptera > Tortricidae > Polylopha > Polylopha cassiicola. Next base: position 2,565,997 of record CP149044.1, on the reverse strand, counting down.
TTTTGTGCTCTAGAATATTCTACGATTTTTTTTTAATAAAATGGATTGCACTGCCGTATTCCTCATGATCCATTTAATAAAACTGCATTCATAACTCAAAACCCGATTTTTTGTGGGTTAACACACGAACGTTTAACACGGTCCATTTATGTATCCGAGTCTCACTTCAGGGCATCGGTTGAGTACGAAGTTGCTAGCGAAGAGCATGAACAGCGAGAACTCGTTGCCCTGGCAGCTGTAGCCGCGCGCCGCCACCTCCCACGCCAGCCGCCCCAGCCCCGCGCCCGGCACCAGCACCGACACGCCGCTGCGGTCGCTGTAAACATACTTATATTGTTTTACAACCATCAAATAAAAGAACCTTGATGGTTACTGTGCGAGCGTGAGGGCACTATTACTACGCGCGTGCGACAGAGACAAGTAGAAAAAGGGCAACGTCCGTTTTTCGCTGTGCTGCGCGACCGCCCTTTAGCTGCCACATAAGTGTGTTGTTTTTGGGACCTCAGTATTTACCACAATCGAATACGCAAGTTATCCTGTGGTGTCCCATAATGTCGGTGAGGGTAAGTGTGCCGAATAAATAAATTCTTAATACCTATATTCGTCGTAGGGGAACCGCAGCTCTAACTCGTCCAATATAGGCTTGTAGCATTGCTCCCGTTCAGATGCCCCCACGTCGCTCCAGTCGCGCACTATGTTCTTAAGGACAGACTGTACCTGAAATGGGATAGAAGTAGGATAAAACTCTTAAAAAAAATAGGCCTAAAATTTTGACGGTTACGTTTGCATATTGCCTATCTGCCTATCATATTGATACAAATACACCTAAAGAAAAGTTATGAATATTTAGCTGCATAGCTCCGATCCACTTGTTTGTTTGTTTGTTTGGATTGAATAGGCTCCAAATCGACAGGACAGATTTCAAAAATTCTTTCACTGTTGGGAAGCTACACTATTCTCAAGTGATAAAAAAAAGATGATCCATGCGAAGAAGCCGGGGCGGACAGCTAGTAGCTTATTTATAACTAAAATCCTTGTACCTACACAATATGTATATTTCACAAAGAGAACCTTCAACTAAAGAACGTCCTTAACATACTACATATGAAATGTACTTACCTTCTCTACATCATGCTGCATCTTATGCTGCTTATGCGAGCTTATCTCGCAGTTGTTATAATTGCATCCAAAACTCTCTGTGCCGTTGGTGCCGCTACTCCCAGTTTCAGTTGTGTGATCCACATTCTCGAACATAGTGTCAACATCCTTAATGATGAGATTGACGATATTGTTGTTTGTATCAAGACACTTCTTGAACTTGGCGAGGTAGGATTTGTATTTTTCGAGACGCCTCTGATGGTTTGAGGGGAGATTGGCGATTATCTTTTCTGATTTTTGTATGCGATCTAAACTGCATAATCTAAAAAGATAGAAAGAATAGAATAAAAATATAATTCGGTAATAAACCAATCAGATACATAGAATATAACATATTTTTAATGTAGGTTCCATAGGTACCTATTAGGAACTTTACTAGGATCTTTTTCATGTCTAGGTAAGAATCCTGGCCCTTACCTAGTACTTGAAGCTATAAAGCTCCTTTATAACTTCAATAAAGACACCGTTTCCAATTCAACAACAGATGACTATGTTTTAAATAAACAAAATACAGAAACTATTGCCAAAAGTTACTGAAGTAAGTTTTACATTTATATAATAGACTAGCGGGTCGTCCCGGCTTCGCACGGATCCCTAATTTTTTTCAAAATATTATATACCCTATGTTATTCAAACGTGAATGTAGCTTCCCAACAGTGAAAGAATTATTAAAATCGGTCCAGTACTTTTTGAGCCTATTCATTACAAACATACAAAAAAACAAATCTTTCCTCTTTATAGATTAATTCTTAAAGGCTAGTTTGTTAGTAAAATTTATAAAGTGTTCATTCAGTCTCATTAGGTATATATTATATAGGCTTTACAATTACATATTTAATCACATATCCACAAAAAGTCATCACTGATTGCCTACTCAATTTAGATAAAACCTCAACAAATGTGTTATGTTATCCTTTAACCAGGTTATGAATGGAAAAGGTTGTTGGAGACTTCTGCTAGTAAACAGACTTACAGAAAAAGGTAGTTTAAATAAAACATAAACCAAGTTAAATTAATTTCATAAATTAATTAAAAGTCTTTATTATTAGTGATTAATGATACTCGATTAGTTCATTATTGTTCAGAGCCTAAACAACGGGTCTACTTTGTGTGTGTATATTTATATACCTATCTACTTGCAAAACTTGCAAGTAGCCCACATGCAAAATTTACTCGGGCAATATAAAACCAGCCATAAGATTTATATAAAAATAATAGATTACTTACACCTACATGAATTAGGTAACCACATAATAACCACTTGTGTAAAACTAACATGTTCAATAATTTATAGAAATTATACATAAAATGCAGGTGGGTGTATGAATCACATCAATTAAATAAAATAAAAATGATGATGCAATTGAATATAGAAATATGAAAAAATACAATTGGAAAACGCAATTTTAATATTTAAGTATAATAAATATTACTTATAAAAATGACAACACTCATATACCTCATTCACATAACAAAGAAAATGATAAAGCATTACAGAACAACACAAAAAACAATGTAAAGCAAAAGTTTGAATAAAACAACAATGGCCAATTTACATTGCACAGACAGATGTATGTTTATCACATTAGATTCCAATTTGCATGCACACAAATAACATAATCAGCCTTGAAACCAGAGCAAACCTAGCTACAAGGAAGAAGGGGTCACAGCACGACACGTGTAGACGGTATAAACAAACTTCTATTATACATAAATAGGTTAATTATCTACTACAAACCTAACAAAGAACTGTTGTCAAGCGGGATTTTAACCTATTCCAATTATCGAAAACAACATAATAAACTGTAAATGAAATTTAAATGTATAGCAATCTCATCAAAAGTAAGTAAAAACACAAATAAACTCACTTGTAATATTTAAATGCAGTAACTACGGCGCGAAAGTGTTCCCGCTCCCTAGCCTCGTCTATTTCTTCTGCGGCGGTTGAAGAATTCATTTTACTGCTGTTATAAGACTAGGAGACCTAGATCTAGCAGTAAATAAAACAGAGGTGATATCAATCAGCGTAATTGATGGTATATAGAAGGAAAATTCTCGGTATTCTTCCTTCCGCTGACTATCTGCTGCCTCTGTCCCGACTCCCGCCTGCGCCCCGCCCGATCTTGAATTAAAATTGTCAGTGTCACTACTGTCATGTCATTGTCAATTTATGAGGCGTATTTCAGGCATTCCGTAACTGGATTAGCTTTTCTCATTATTAATGAAGTGATTTACATATTCTGTGTTTAGAAATATAACATTTAACAGTTTTTGAGCTTATTTGTCTCAATTTTTTTAATAATTAGAAGCGTATTGAATTTTTACTTAACGTAATGTGAATGTGACGTATGGCTTTTTGCGCAATAAGATCTCCCGTCCGAAAAAAAAACAAATCAATATGTCGGCACGGCACGGGCGAGGTGTTTGTCAACATACTATTGATCCGAATTAAACCTTTTTACGTATCTAAATAAACAAAAAAGTATATTATAGTTATGTGATTAGGTTATAAAGTGTTTGTTATTATGTGCAAATGACTACAAGTATATACGTGTGCGGAAATATAATATTCTAGTGCATTTTTTTACGTAAATAAACTTTAAAAGAAATACTAATTAGATTTGCAACTGGATGAAAAAAATATAAACAATATTTTAGTGTCATTGCTCCTGTGCTTATCTATAACATAAAGGTCGTGAACTACGGAAACCGCTAAGTCGCCATGCTTTACGCATCGTGTTATAAAAATCAATAAAATCTGCAGTGCCTTGCGTTGCTAGGTTTTCGTTTCAATAATGCACTCGACAACCTCCAGTCTACCATGACTGTAATTCTAATATGATGGAAGGTTTAAACCAAAGGATGACGCCGATTATTAAATGCGCTGTGTTGTTCCTTTTTATTTTTACGGCAAAAGTGCTAACCTCGAGACCTCAGGAAACTCAGGATTCTAAAAACAGTATTCAGCAAGTAAAACCGCACCACTACGTTCGAACTTTTACTAAGTATCACCATAGGAGGACTATACAATGGGGTGGGCTAGATTACTGGCCAGTTACACAGGATCATCCAAAAGTAATTGGCAAAAGAAGCATTCCAAGTTTGAAAGTGTTTAATGATGACTGGCCTGTGAAAAACCGTATTCGAAAAAGAAGTTTAAGTGATTTTGATTCCAAAGAGTTTGTGAGTTCGGAATTGAATATTTCTCCATTTGGTTCTGAGCCTGAAGGAGTAAAGGTGATTAGTTCTATGGATAGAAATTCTATAAGCTCCGGAAAGGAGAATGGAAAGAGTGGTTATGCAAATGATGTTAAAAAGAACCCAGAAAAGTCAGGAGCGAAAGTATGCCTATTCAAAATGCATAATGTTGCCAACAGCGCAACACTTAATTATGATGAGGACCAAAGTGATGCCCAGGTCATGGTTGTAAATGAAAAATTTGGTTAGTATGAACAGTGTATTAGTTTTTAAATATTTGCTGTAATTACAAAGTCATTAAACTTACTAAGAAGTTGAAAAAATAACTACAAATATGTATATAGCATTACATAGCATTGAATAAACCCTATTTTTTATAGAATCTCCAGGCAAGATTACAGATAAGATTCTCCCAAGTGGAGAGAGGGTACAAGAGGAGCAATGTACCGATGTCCAAGCCATCTGCTACGTCCTGTGGAACCGTGATAAAAATGACAATATCACAGTCCTCGGTCAAGGTATGACAGTAGAAAAAAGCTTTGTAGTATATGTTACATACTATTATCTAGACATTTAGACATAAAGCCCATAATGTGTACAATTTGTTAACTATATATACTTAACAAATTGCACACTTGGTAGACAAATAAATAAAAATCACATAGTCCAGACAGTGAGTCCTACATCTCATACTAGATACCGCTTATCACAATACTGTAATCAGAGCACAAATATGTATAATTACTGTTTACTTGTCCAAATGTCTAGACTTGGAAATGACTAAATCAATGTTGGGGTGTGTTCTCACTGTGTCATAAAGGAGTTGTTCATTTATGTATACTCAGTGCCGTATATCTGTTATATGGCAGTGGGAATGCGCCCTTTTTAGTGTTTTATAATTTTACAAATTGCTTTTTAATGGTTCTAATACTTTAACATCTGGAACCTGTGAAGTAAATCTATCCTTTGAAACAATAAATACTTTAAAATTTTTAGTAGGTAGGTATGTGTTTAGAATAATTACTTATTGGTGGCATAAACTTAAATTATAATAACAAATAATTAAAAAAAAGTTTTTTTTGGCTGAACATTGTATGGAATCCTGGGCTTACGTGTTTGAGAAGACTGTTGTTTGAGTAGACTGTTTTTTTTTTATTTATTGCCGTCTCAATCTCATAATAATGTAATATTTCAGGTTGTTGGAAGTCTTCTCAGACGAAAGACTGTGACTCATGCACTAAGGTCACGCCTAAGCTGCCTGGCACCAGGTTCTGCTGCTGCACTAAAAGCTACTGCAATGCTGATTTTAGTAAGTATTGTATTAAAACAAATAATTAGTCTTTAGTACATAATATGTATTAAAGTATGATGATATTATCATCTTTCGAAAATGCATTCTTAAAGTATGAAAAATTATACCTATTAAGTACCAACATAATATTATTATAATAACACTGGTGTGCTCTTAACCCCTCATTTTTTTTTCTTACGTCTAATAAAGGCGAATCACAGACATGTGTATATAGGATACTAGCCCGAGCGGACGACGTCGCCTGCGCACGATAATCGCCCACTGAGGGGGTAAAACGGCCCCCTCAGTGGGTGAATTTTCAAAAATCTCTTGTTTGTTCTTCCCTACGTGCAAAGTTCCAATCTCTAACCCTTATAATTTAGGCCCTGCATTGATATGTCAATCATTAAGTCAACTTAGTCTTTTATATATTATAATATGTACATAGGTTTCAAGTTTAATTGGTGTTTAGGCTATTTTCTAAGATCTTATATTTTTAATTTTTCAATATCATAAATTCAACAGCATCCCTCAAGGAAGAAGATGTGACACCTAAAGCGGAGTCCACCGTGCGTACAGCCTCAATCCAGCCGAACTACTCGAACGTGGTCGCGTCGGCCATCTTGGCGATCGTCGCCATTTTGATTATGGTAATAGTCATGAGGAAGTTCTATTGCAACAAGGCGGAGATCGATAAAGATGAATTAAGCAGTGGGGACATTGAAAAAGGTAAGATAAGAAAATGTTGGAATGAAATAAGACTTAACCCGCGTATTAGAGTATCATCAGTTCAATCGGCTACGAATATGGGAACTGTAAAGTATACGTGAGTTGAATTCGTTTAATAGTTGTTTCATCCCAAGTGTTTCCCAGTGTGTTATAGATGAAGTATTACTGTGTCAATAATGATGAATTTTGCTGTTTTCAGGTGATGTGATGGGTACTGGACCCGACGCCCTGGCGACCGGACTATCGTGTGTGGATAACCTTACACTAATTGAACACATTGGTAAGAACTTACTTAATTATGTCTTCTAATATTTAATAAATATTGCATAAATAACTCCTTAATAGTCCAAAATGGCTTCGAAAAGCACGCTGCGACTATATATATATTAATGACCCAATTATAGAGACCTTTAATGTTTTTTAAACATAGCCTTTGTCTTTCTCTAAGGCCCCATATATCTCAATGTCAAATTACTTACATCAATATCGGTCGCAAAATTACAGACAGAGTTATTTTTAGGTGAGCGTCGTGTAGAATGAGGTCTAGCTGTCAAATTTCCCCAATCAGAGACAAGATAGTCATTTGTTTTTAGTGGAATGTGACAGCCAGACCTCATATTACACGATGCACAACCCGCAGGGGCAAATATTTCACTGTCTAGTCTTGAAACTTAATCATTGCATTGGAATGAAATACAAACAGATTTAACTCGCGTATTTTATTTTATTGACTGACGTTTCGGAGCTTTTACAGATTCCATAATCGTAGCACGATTGAGCTGACAATAGTCTTATGCTAAAGGCTCCGAAACGTCAGCCAATAAAATAGAATACGCGAGTTAAATCCGTTTAAAGTTGTTTCATTCCAATGTATAATAACCGCGAAGGTATCAGAAATTATTAATCATTGCATATTAACATTGACCTTTTCATGAAATTATGGACTGGAATGTAACTGATTATATCATGAGTTATAAGTGTTACAGCAGTGCTTAACAAAGTTTGAATTAATTACCGCTATCTCGAAACTCTCTCATCTAATGACATTAATTTGTTTATCTCTGCGTCGTAATTTTAATTAATGTGATATAATTAATTACCTCCGTTCGTGATATAATGGCAATTGGTAATAATTTCACTGGTTTATTTCAATTTGCAATTATCTATTTTACAGCTATAGAATGCAAATGAACGATTCAGTGAATTGATTACAAATTAAATGCCTTACATTTTTTTATTGACATGAAAGTTTGTACCTACATTTTAGCTATTATAATATGGTTACAGATTAAATGTCATATTATAGGTAAATTTCCCATATACATCACCTTTAAAAAACTTTAAAAAACTATAAAAATATATATTTTTTCTATTATAACAAATATTTGTTAATAAAAATATAGCCCATTATCACTCCAAAACTGATTCCGAGTTTTGTGACATGTCTAAAGGTCAAATGCATTTATCGTTACATTTTGCACTCTAGGTCAAGGTAAATTCGGTTCAGTTTGGCGCGGCAGCCTGGGCAGCACCCCCGTCGCCGTCAAATTGTACTCGAGCGCGAGCGCGTGGCAGAAAGAGAGCGCCATATACGCCATGCCGCAGCTGTCTCACCCTAACATACTTAAGTATTATGGTGAGTATTATGTTAAATGACATAGTATGGACATTGATCAACTTTTCGCATCTCCTGTTTTTTTTTTTTAATTAACTCTTTAGATCTGTGTGTGTGTGTAAGATTAAATTTTGCTCGTAACTAAGTCCGCGTACTTTTTAACCCCGTTTTTTATGACGTATGCGTCCGATAAGAAGGGAATTTATATCCCTAAGGGGTTGAAAAAGAGGTGCAAAGTTGGTATGACGTGATTGACTGACAGATACGCGTACAACCTAACCCGCTGATCGTAGATACCTGGAACTTGGAAGGTGTATTTATAAGATAAGATACAACCTGTATTTATTTATGTAGTGTTATATCTTCCTATTTTATATTGTATTTATCATATTAAGTGTATTATTTATTTGCGCCTGAACATGCTCTCTGTTCATCACAAAGGTTGACTGGTAGAGAATGCCGTATGGCATTAAGTTCGCCTTTTGTACATTAATTAGTTTTTTTTGTGCAATAAAGAATAAATAAATAAATTAATTAATAAATTGAATAAATATAATTACCTATTGTTTTTTATTCAAGACAATGAATTTTATGTCTTATATACATATATAAAATGTAAGATAAGATAAGATGATATTTGTCAATACCAGGCAGCGACACCCGTCCGACGCTGGAGGCGTCGTGCCGCTCGCACCTGATCGTGGTGGAGCTGTGCGCGGAGACGCTGGCGGCGCGGCTGCAGCGCGCGCCGGTGTCGTGGCTGCAGTTCGCCACGCTGGCGCACGGGCTCGGCGCCGCGCTGGCGCATCTGCACTCCGCCAGTGAGTATCTACACACGCAGGCGCGTGCCGCTCGCACCTGATCGTGGTGGAGCTGTGCGCGGAGACGCTGGCGGCGCGGCTGCAGCGCGCGCCGGTGTCGTGGCTGCAGTTCGCCACGCTGGCGCACGGGCTCGGCGCCGCGCTGGCGCATCTGCACTCCGCCAGTGAGTATCTACACACGCAGGCGCGTGCCGCTCGCACCTGATCGTGGTGGAGCTGTGCGCGGAGACGCTGGCGGCGCGGCTGCAGCGCGCGCCGGTGTCGTGGCTGCAGTTCGCCACGCTGGCGCACGGGCTCGGCGCCGCGCTGGCGCATCTGCACTCCGCCAGTGAGTATCTACACACGCAGGCGCGTGCCGCTCGCACCTGATCGTGGTGGAGCTGTGCGCGGAGACGCTGGCGGCGCGGCTGCAGCGCGCGCCGGTGTCGTGGCTGCAGTTCGCCACGCTGGCGCACGGGCTCGGCGCCGCGCTGGCGCATCTGCACTCCGCCAGTGAGTATCTACACACGCAGGCGCGTGCCGCTCGCACCTGATCGTGGTGGAGCTGTGCGCGGAGACGCTGGCGGCGCGGCTGCAGCGCGCGCCGGTGTCGTGGCTGCAGTTCGCCACGCTGGCGCACGGGCTCGGCGCCGCGCTGGCGCATCTGCACTCCGCCAGTGAGTATCTACACACGCAGGCGCGTGCCGCTCGCACCTGATCGTGGTGGAGCTGTGCGCGGAGACGCTGGCGGCGCGGCTGCAGCGCGCGCCGGTGTCGTGGCTGCAGTTCGCCACGCTGGCGCACGGGCTCGGCGCCGCGCTGGCGCATCTGCACTCCGCCAGTGAGTATCTACACACGCAGGCGCGTGCCGCTCGCACCTGATCGTGGTGGAGCTGTGCGCGGAGACGCTGGCGGCGCGGCTGCAGCGCGCGCCGGTGTCGTGGCTGCAGTTCGCCACGCTGGCGCACGGGCTCGGCGCCGCGCTGGCGCATCTGCACTCCGCCAGTGAGTATCTACACACGCAGGCGCGTGCCGCTCGCACCTGATCGTGGTGGAGCTGTGCGCGGAGACGCTGGCGGCGCGGCTGCAGCGCGCGCCGGTGTCGTGGCTGCAGTTCGCCACGCTGGCGCACGGGCTCGGCGCCGCGCTGGCGCATCTGCACTCCGCCAGTGAGTATCTACACACGCAGGCGCGTGCCGCTCGCACCTGATCGTGGTGGAGCTGTGCGCGGAGACGCTGGCGGCGCGGCTGCAGCGCGCGCCGGTGTCGTGGCTGCAGTTCGCCACGCTGGCGCACGGGCTCGGCGCCGCGCTGGCGCATCTGCACTCCGCCAGTGAGTATCTACACACGCAGGCGCGTGCCGCTCGCACCTGATCGTGGTGGAGCTGTGCGCGGAGACGCTGGCGGCGCGGCTGCAGCGCGCGCCGGTGTCGTGGCTGCAGTTCGCCACGCTGGCGCACGGGCTCGGCGCCGCGCTGGCGCATCTGCACTCCGCCAGTGAGTATCTACACACGCAGGCGCGTGCCGCTCGCACCTGATCGTGGTGGAGCTGTGCGCGGAGACGCTGGCGGCGCGGCTGCAGCGCGCGCCGGTGTCGTGGCTGCAGTTCGCCACGCTGGCGCACGGGCTCGGCGCCGCGCTGGCGCATCTGCACTCCGCCAGTGAGTATCTACACACGCAGGCGCGTGCCGCTCGCACCTGATCGTGGTGGAGCTGTGCGCGGAGACGCTGGCGGCGCGGCTGCAGCGCGCGCCGGTGTCGTGGCTGCAGTTCGCCACGCTGGCGCACGGGCTCGGCGCCGCGCTGGCGCATCTGCACTCCGCCAGTGAGTATCTACACACGCAGGCGCGTGCCGCTCGCACCTGATCGTGGTGGAGCTGTGCGCGGAGACGCTGGCGGCGCGGCTGCAGCGCGCGCCGGTGTCGTGGCTGCAGTTCGCCACGCTGGCGCACGGGCTCGGCGCCGCGCTGGCGCATCTGCACTCCGCCAGTGAGTATCTACACACGCAGGCGCGTGCCGCTCGCACCTGATCGTGGTGGAGCTGTGCGCGGAGACGCTGGCGGCGCGGCTGCAGCGCGCGCCGGTGTCGTGGCTGCAGTTCGCCACGCTGGCGCACGGGCTCGGCGCCGCGCTGGCGCATCTGCACTCCGCCAGTGAGTAATCCCTACTAATATTATAAATGCGAAAGTAACTCTGTCTGTCTGTCTGTCTGTTACGCTTTCACGCTAAAACTACTGGAACGATTTAAATGAAATTTTATACAAAGAAAGTCTGGAGCCTGAGAAAGGACATAGGCTACTTTTTAACCGACTACAAAAAATGAGGAGTTCCACGCGAACGAAGTCGCGGGCAGAAGCTAGTCATATATAAGAGTTCTTGCTTATGCTAGCGACTTCGTCTGCCCACGATGAGTATTTTACAGAATATCGTTATAAAATATCGTTATAAATATATAAAATATCGTACAAACTTTCGCGTTTATAATATTAGTGAAGACTATAGGAAACGTGCTCAAGTGCTAAGTAACAGCACTCGTCGAAAGAGACATGCGACCAGTAATGGAACTATTTATGTCTGTCAACGTAATAAAATTATCCGTCCAATAAGTAAGTTAAGAATATTATATTAACATATAAAAGTTCCTATTTTTCGATCTATACAAACCTTCTCCTTATCATAACGAGCTCTGCCACATAGTAATAAAGTATTTCGGTAAAAAAAGATTTTGTAGGATGGATCGTAAGTCAAAGACATCAAGTTACAGTACATTACGCACCGAGGCCAGTAAAATAAAAAATGTCTCAGATCACATGTAATTGTCGTCCGAGGCGAAGCCGAGGTTGACAAAAATGTGATCTGATGCTTTTATTTACTGGCCGAGGTCAGTACACTATTTTTCTGTCCGACGAAGCCAGAAAGCGGTAATTTTATTTAGCACAACGGTGCGAAAGTTGGCGCTTTCTGGCCGGAGGACAGAAAAAGTACATTACATATTATAATTATAACGTCCCACAATGTTGTTGCAGCACCAACTAAACCCTGCATAGTGCACCGCGACGTGAACAGCTCGAACGTGCTGATCTGCAACGGACAGGCGAAGCTCGCGGACCTGGGGCTCGCCCTCGCCCTGCCGCGGAACAAGAGGGCCAACACGGCTTGCTTGGCGGAGGTAAGGAGAAACATTTGATTTTGACATTCTCTAGTGCAAAGTACTGAAATAGTACATTACGCACCGAGGCCAGTAAAATAAAAAATGTCTCAGATCACATGTAATTGTCGTCCGAGGCGAAGCCGAGGTTGACAAAAATGTGATCTGAGGCTTTTTTATTTTACTGGCCGAGGTCAGTATAGTATTTTTCTGTTCGACGAAGCCAGAAAGCGGAAATTTCATTTAGCGCAGCGGCCACAAAGATGGCGCTTTCCGGCCGGAGGACTGAAAACACTTTTTACACCACCATGTGAAATATGGAAATGGAAAAGATACTTTTGGATTAAAATGCATGTTAGCGATTTTATTAAATTGATCTACCTTTTATTTCATAAATTTCACAGAATATATTAAAGTATGGAAGCATTCAATTTCGAGGCGTTTTTTTTTTTCTAATAATAAAATTAGAATATAGTGGTTCAGTTTTAAAAATTACTTTTAGTACAATTTGAGATTGCACTAGAACTAATACTTTTCCAATAGGCAATAGGCATAATTTTTTGAAGTATCTCTAAAATTCACACGAGTTTTCTTTAACGATTAAGATTTTTCGGGTATTAATATTGTGATTTCCCGGTGGTCCCCCCCCCCAGGCGGGCACGCTGCGGTACCTGGCGCCCGAGGCGCTGGACGGCGCGCTGGACCTGGACGGCTGCGGCGCGGCGCTGTGCGCGGTCGACGTGTACGCGCTCGGCCTCGTGCTGTGGGAGCTGCTGTGGCGCTGCTCCGGCGCACACAGCGCCGCGCCGCCGCCCTACGCGCCGCCCTTCCACCACCACCAGCCGCACCACCAGCACCACCAGCAACACCAGCACCAGCGACTGAGTCGCGCGCACATGCAGGTAAACCCATCATTACCACCATCCACACCAACAGAAGCAGCAACACCAGCATCCGCTCCAGCAGCACCAGCAGCCGCACCAATAGCACCACCAGCCGCACCACCAGCAGCAACACCAGCACCAGCGGCTCAGTCGCGCGCACATGCAGGTAACCCCATCACCAGCACCAACCGCCACACCATCAGCAGCCACACCACCAGCAGCCGCACCAACAGCACCAGCAGCCTCACCAATAGCACCATTAGCCGCACCACCAGCAGCACCAGCACCAGCGACTCAGTCGCGCGCACATGCAGGTACCACGCGCGTCACCAGCGAATCCTGTGCCTGCTCGGCCGCTGTGACGTCACGCTGTGATAAGTGGGATAGTGACGTCATATCGAACTTTAACGTGCTTATAACTTATTTTTCGTAATATATATAAATAAAAATTACGAACGGCTTAATCTATTTGACTGATTGTAGACTTTTAATGTTTGTGGAACATTTGAAAAATAAACTTAATGCGGTAGGAAATTAGAGATAAGTTACTAAGGTTGCAATTACGCTTTCACGCTAAAACTACTGAACCGATTTAAATGAAATTTGGTACAAAGAAAGTCTGGAGCCTGAGAAAGGACATTGGCTACTTTTTAACCGACTGCAAAAAAGGACGAGTTCCACGCGGACGAAGTCGCGGGCAGAAGCTAGTGTGAAATAAATTTACCTACTCTAATAGTAATATCTGTTTCGTCAGACGCTGGTGTCGCGCAACCGCGCGCGGCCGCCGCTGCCGCGCGGGCCGGTGGCGGAGGCGCGCGCTCTGAAGGTCGCCTGCGACACCTGCGACGAGTGCTGGGACCACGACGCCGAGGCCAGGTCGGACGTACACGTATACTGTAGAGAGTAGAGAGTCTATGCACTCAATGGACCTATTATATGGTCCGTGTTTAGCATTAGTGTTTCAACCCACACCAAGCTAGTTTTGAGATATCGGCGCTTAAAGTTTTTTGAGAACATTCTTCTTTTTCCGCTTATTTTAAGCAAAAAAAGTATTGATATGTGGTATCATTTTTTTTGTTGAAATGCATAGATTAAGGATATAAATGTATTTATTGGAATAAATTCAAAATTTAAAAGAAAAAGCAGAAAAATGGTTAATGCTTAATGGCTATAAGGTTTATTACATTTAGCATTTATGTGCTAACCCACATAACAGTATGAGAAATTCTCATTTGTTGTTTTAAAATGAATATGTTTTACACAAATTTTTGGAAAACGTAATAAAATAAACTACTAACGTATTAAAACTTTAATGTAAGTACATATTTATGGAGTTTTTATTGTTTTAACATGTTTCAAATAACATTATAAGTTCTGCTAAAAATCTGAAATAGGTACAACAAGTTAACACTTATATTATTTAAATTACTTAAAAATCTTAACCAAATTGATTTATTATTATTATTTTATCATATTGAATTAAACCAATAATATATACTTCCGTACCTAAAAGCTTAATAAACCACCTAAAAACCATTTTTCGAATAGTTGATAAATTGTGGAGACAAGTCGGTCTGCCATTCTATAATATTATTATGTGTAATATTCTAATTTTTGTCACACACGTTTTAATCTAATGATGGATATAAAAAAATATCGGTTAAGTGCGAGTTAGACTCGCGCACCAAGGGTTCCGTACTATAAATAACCTGTAGGTAGGTATATATTTTTTAATGATGTCATTAAAAATGTATGGTTTTTGTATTTTTTTCTTTATGTGTGCTATATGACGTTACCTCGTACTAAATTAATTCAAGATCCTGAGTTCACGAGAAAACTTTTGTCAATTCGCGGCATAAACGGCGGTTCTTTTGATTGCGTTAGCTAATTTTTTTTATTAATACAAATCCAAGGGACGGTACACATGAGTATTAGATATAACTCTGAATTTTAGTTTGATACCTACCTCCACGCGTTACTGAGGTAAAGGATCACACAGACAACAAAGTAATCCTGTAAGGGTTCCATTTTTTTCCCTTTAAGATACGGAAACCTAAAATGTGTATTGATTTTATTTAATATGATAAAAATAATAATAATAAAAAAATAGGTTTGGTTAAGATTTTTAAGTAATTGAAATAATATTTAAGTGTTATTTTGTACATTTCTCATTTTTAGCAGAACATATAATGTTATTTGAAACATGTTATACAACAATAAAAACTTTAAATAAATGGGTACCTACTTACATTAAACTTTTAATTCGTTAGTTGTTTATTTTGTTACATTTTCTAAAAATGTTTGCATAGATAATATGTATATTCATTTTAAAACAACAAATTAGAATTTTGCATTAATGTGTTAGGTATGTGGCTTAACACATTAATGCAAAAATACAAATCTGACATAGGAAATAAGCAATAATGTGTTATATGTGGCTTAACACATTAATGCAAAAATACAAATCTGACATAGGAATTAAGCAATAACCGATTTTGTGCTCTAGAATATTCTACGATTTTTTTTAAAAAAAATGGATTTCACTGCTGTATTCCTCATGATCTATTTAATAAAACTGCATTCATAACTCAAAACCCGATTTTTTGTGGGTTGACACACTAATGTTAAACACGGTCCATATTATCTATTTATCTTTTTCTATTATATAAAAGAAAGTAGTGTTAGTTACTCCGTTTATACCTCAAGAACGGCTGAACCGATTTGGCTGAAAATTGCTTGGGATTTAGCTCATAATCAGGAAAAGGACATAGGATACTTTTAATCACGTCAAATCGATTCTTTGCCGGTCGGGACGAAGTCTGCCGGTACCGCTAGTTGTTAATATATCACAAAGCTATACTTTATATACCAGGGCCAAACATTGAACTATTATATCTTTTTAGGAAAAAAAGAAAATATTATTTAAGTCTAATAGAAAAAGGTGTATTGACTGTTTACTCGGTTTATTTACAATTATTTTTTATTTATAGACTTACAGCCGTCTGCGTGGAGGAGAGAATGGCTGAACTGAAACTGATGCTGCAGTCACAAGGACCGGTCATACACGACAACAACCTGCATCCGCACCCGCCAGGTAATAGATCTGACAGGCTATATATATATTTTATTTTTGTGACATTTTCTTCATATGTTTTTTCTCCAGCGGACCCGTCGAGTCCGCCGCCCGAAGCGGACAAAAACTCGAACTGCACCTCGTCCCAGACGTGTGACGTCACCACGCCCCTCCTCTACCCGCACCCACACATCGGCCGCAACGCCTGCATCGAGCGCAACACGCACACAAACGCACAAATCGCTGTCACACTCATACATAAATCGCTCAAAGACGTATCCGTGCCCACTGACGCACCGAGAGTACAGAACTGTGAGGAAAACTGCCTCTCAGTGGCTAGAGTCTCTAGCAGAATCCCGGTCCAGGATTATGAGAACTCGGATAGGTTGAATGAGATCAGGTCTTATCAGAGGCCGCTGGATTACGTCCAGAACGACGTGAGCGCGCATGACGTCGACAGAGGGCCGAAGCAGACCAATTTGCTCCACGACGTGAAAGTAGAAAAACCAAAATGGGGTATCAGAAAGTTTTTCGAGAAGAAACTTAACAGATCCAAAGTGGAAACTGAGGTTAAATTGGTGCCGGACACGACAACCAACTGTTTACTGCAGAACGGCAGAACGAAAACTACGATAGTGAGTGATAAACCCAGCAACATAAACTTCGACAGACCGTCTAATCTGATCATCAATCAGGACAGGAGTCCTTACAACTTTGAAGGCACGCTGTCTCCACCGAACAGGACTCTGTCGCCGACGATGCTGATCGAATCGGAAATGCGCTCGGAAAATAACGTATTCGGTTTTAAGGAGCTACCATCCAACACCGACAGCGAGCCGAACCAAATCTTCGCCGTGATAGTACCTAAATCCAAACCGATGGACTTCACAAATCTAATCGAGCTCAAGAAACGCGGCAGTTCGGAGAGTATAAATAAAAATTCTGTACGCACCTCGATGTCCTCCCAGAGTATTTTTAAATCTGGCAACTCTGAATCCGAGGATTCTACAGTTAAGAAAAGGTTAAGTTGCGACAATAGGATCATTACTAACTCGAACAGCGCGAGTTCCTCGCGAGCCAGCATCAATCTCGAACTTCAGTACATAGATCAAGCGCCCAACTTCACGGGCAACGACAGTCCGTTCGACCTCAATTCGGACTGCTCCTCCAGCGAGGACGAACACATCATGCTACTATCAGAAAACGGCGGCTCAAAAATAACAATGCAAACCATACCCAAAACCGACGACAAGAAGAAACAAAACGAAGTTCTAAAGGAAGCCAGTCAGACCAAAACGGACTTCGTATTCAATAAGTATCAGAACAAATACACCAATTTCGATAATGAATTCAGTGATCCGAACGATAAAGAAAACTTAGTGAACGGGTACAGCGGCGATAACCCGGTGTACTTGGCGGCTCTGAACGGCGAAATAGATACAACCGATTTGAAAATATTCCACACGAACGCTGAGATCAACGAGAAGCCGAAATCTCCGAAGCCTGCGTTGAAAAATTTGGCAATCAAGCGTCAACACTCTCTGGAGCAGGTGAGTGACATATTTTCATCTTCTGGTGATATTCATTTGTTGAATCCGGCGGGGAGGGTGAAGACCCCGGGGGACTTGCCCGTGGCGGTGAGGAGGGCTAGGAGGGACCGGGCGCTGCAGAAGGGCAGGGCTAGCGAGTCGAATAGACTAAGTCTATATGACGACAGGATGATGTTCGGTAATAGCTTGTAAGTTACTTTTAGCCGGCTTTTGGTTAATTATAACTGGATTTGATGGGACTAGATTAAATATGTCAAAATTTTATTTCAGCATATTCTCGGTATAAATTTACTTATCTTGGTCCAATCCGGGCTAAGAAAGTTTTAGAATAGTCCAATCAAACAGAAACGGTTTAAAGTGTTTTTTGTAAATTCCCGATATTATATATTATACCTTGGTATAAAATATTTGGCAGCTATATTGATTGGACTGTAATATGTTTTTCTCAAACAGGCAATGAAATATCGTCCTTACGTGCGTCAAAACACGCCAGGAAATATATCATTCCTGGCCTAGGCCGGGAAGTAATTTCTTTTTAATTTGAATATCAACATGGCGTTGATCTTCATAAACAGTTTAAGCAACCGTTTTTTTTTAATAAGTTAGAACTTTATTGTACCAAAAATATTCGCGTTAATGCCTATATTATACACGAACTGAGAATAAAAAAAGAATCTGTATTATTAGATTAATTTCAATTTTATACTTGTCATGATTTTTAAAAAGTATTGTTATTTGTTTAGTTTTACTGGTATATTTAAGTTACGAATGGCAACATTCGCGCTGATCTATGATTGGCTATTGTATATTTTGACCAATGGCGGACGAGCGAGCGTGGCCAATCAGCGGCGAGCAGCAATCAGAGCTGTCATGGTAGAAGTCGCAGGAACGAAAAAGGAGATGGCTGTCTTTGGACAAATATTGTAAAATGAATTCGCAATGTTTAGAGGTTGGAGGTTAACGGCCTGTTCAAGACTTATACGCTAATACGATTGATAACTAGAAGTTGTTAAGTAAAGGGATTTACTGGTACATGTTAGAAGTTGTGATTCTCAAGAACGGAATAAAGTAATCAAGTTGTATTTGGTGTAAAAAAATAAAAAAATCTGTTATTCAAGTGTAATTTATTTTATTTGAATGTTGTATTTATTTATTTCATTGCATTACTTTGAGAAAAGCACTATACATGCCTAGCCGGGAAGGGGCTTGCAAGCCTCGTAACAATATCCGGCCTCCCTTCGGTCGGCCGTCTATACTGTATACTCGGCTCGCAAGCCGTCACTTCCCTGCGCCGTCTGTAATGTACTATTATGTCTTTATTTAAAATATGTCAGAGAAACTTTATTTTATTCATGAATATAGTAGTGTATATATATCACAATAGCGTAAACTGCCAATGGTCATAATTTTTTATAAGAAACTAATTTGCATTTTTTTAAGAGCTCGTAAAAAGCGCTTATTATAAAACATGTGTCATTTTTATTGCATTTAAAATGTATTTATAATTTTACTACGATTAACCAATCAAAATTCGATGTATCTATGGTATGATGTCATTAATTAAATTATAATGATATTTGTGCAGAGAAAAAGTAGAAAAAAATCACCTTTACCCAAATACGAGGTATCTTTATTTAATTGTACTTGGGCGTATGAAACAGGATGATATAATAGTACATTACGCACCTAGGCCAGTAAAATAAAAAATGTCTCAGATCACATGTAATTGTCGTCCGATGCGAAGCTGAGGTTGACAAAAATGTGATCTGAGGCTTTTTTATTTACTGGCCGCGGTCAGTATACTATTTTTCTGTTCGACGAAGCCAGAAAGCGGCAACTTCATTTAGCGCAGCAGCCCGAACGTTGGCGCTTTATGGCCGGAGGACAGAAAAGTATATAAGTTCATCATTTTACACACTAGTGAATTGTGGGTTTTAAATTTTTTGTCAACATAATGTATATTATTGCACATAATAGAACACTTTTGTTCATTAGAGTGAGTATAACTGACTCTAATGTTTTTGAATGATCTAACGATTAACCTAAGCTTAATAATGATTATAGCATTATAAATAATGTCATTTCACGTTGAGGAAAAAACTCATCATAAACTAACTTTAATTGCTGCAAGTAGTATTAACTTGAGACTTTTGATATACGATTTCTCTTTATATTGCTATATAATTGGCTAAATCATATATTTATCTCAAATATTGCTGTGAGTTCTATTTTTGTGATATTTGTGTATGATATTTTAATGAATTGGGTCATACAACTAAAGGACGGTCGCGGAGCACAGCGAAAAACGGACGTTGCCCTTTGTCTATTTGTCTATGTCGCACGTGCGAAGTAATAATAACCTTCAAGGTTACTGTGCGAGCGTGAGGGCACTACGAGCATGCGACAGAGACAAATAGAAAAAGGGCAACGTCCGTTTTTCGCTGTGCTCGTAGACTGTCCTTTAGCCTGTAATGAAGCGCGTCGAAGTTTCCATCTCCGTTGTACTTTTTAACAGCCAAACCGTAGAATTTATATATCTAAGGGTATGTTACGCTTTGACAACCCACTAATGGTATTTGGAATTATCTCTGTTACAAATTCATAAAATGTGATATATTTTATTTTAAATATTAGATTTAAGTTCCTATTTGAAGCTAGGCTTTGTTTTTTATTTGTTAAGTTTTTTTTAATTGATTAACCTATGTTTATGAACAATTAAGCCTTGTCGTTTATGTTTATCTGTTGTATATAATTTTCTAGTTTATTATTAATTATCAGTAAGTAAATAAGTTATTTTTAAATACTGATTAAAATTTAATTAATTAAAATCAATGTAAAAGACACGCAGTTTAATATATCGAGGAAATTTGCCGAGATCTTTGTCTCTTCGATGTGTTAGTCTAACTAAAACCCATGTATATTTTAGATTATAAAATAATGCATTTACCTGTGTAACTCACCAAACCATTCCACTGCTAAAGTTTACAAGGATTTGTAAAGAAATGAAGTCCATTTTAATATTAAAATGCACGTTTTTCTTTTTGTTTAATTATAAAAAACATTTTGTAAATTGATCCACGACGGAAATACTGATAGTTATTATCGATCTACCCACATTATGAGATCCAAATGTATGCTGAAGTTTACGTAGAAAACGTAGGTACATACGCTTCAGTGGAGGCACCCAGTGTAAAAAATCCACTAGATTTGCGTCGTATAGAAGAAGTAGCCGCCTTATTCCACCAATGAGAGACAAGCAGAACGACCTCATTCTACACGACGCACATCTAGCCGAATTTTCACACGCAGCTGTCCCGTTAACAAACTACTTAATATTTTAAAATAAAAGCGCAATGACACTACAGTCATCAGTCTTAGGTACTATTACAACTGGAATTCTATCTTCTAAGTGATAAAAGCAGTTTGTAAAATGAAACCTAACTGCGTTTTATATGAAAACTTGAGTTTAGAGAATACCGCCATCTCTTGTCATATTTTCAAACAAAGCAATTTGTACAGTCATGGTTTAGCTAGTAATTATGAAATACGTTTTCTTTGACTGCTAGATTGTGTAATAAAATATAATTAAGCATCCATCAGGTCCCAAACTGTTTGCCGCGACCTCTATTAGTTGATTTGTGGAACTTAGCTGTATAAAATGGCATACATAAAAAGTAGCTTAAAATTGATTGCGCCGCTTTGTTGATCATATTACTATGTATATGTGGACACGAAATATAAGAAATATGTTTTTATATACTTTGTTGTTTAATTTCCTTAAATGAAGCCTGATTAAGAAAATCCTAATATTTAAAGTGTATAATTTAGTCCCTCTGCCGCAAAACTGTCTAAAAAATCATACAAATATATGAAAATGTAAAAGTGGGTAATAAAAAAAACTTATACAACAACTAGGTACATTTTTATTTAACTTCTACATATCACATAAAAATTACAAAATAATAACCAACAATTAAGCACTTACATTAATATAGGATAGAAAATATTTGAAAAATAAATATAAATTCATTATAACAAAAAAAATCGAATAAAGTGATATTTCTCATTTAGTCTTGTTTCGTTAATAAATAAAATAGTTAAAAAATTACCTGCAAGCGATGCTTATAAATGTTAGCATTTTTTTTAATAAACAGAGTTTAATCATTAATGAAAAAAACCTTTTTGGCACTTCCAATTATTGGCACCTATACTCTTGTAAACCTCAATCACTAGACTACATGAGTGTAAACAAAAGGTCATTTAAAAAAAAAATGTTTTTTTTCTGATGCCTTCGCGGTTATTATCATTGGAATGAAACAACTTTAGACGGATTTAACTCGCGTATTTTATTTTATTGGCTGACGTTTCGGAGCCTTTACAGATTCCGTAATCGTAGCACGACTGAGCTGACAATAGTCTTATTCTAAAGTGACTAGTGTCAGGTCAGTCAGCCAATAAAATAAAATACGTGAGTAAAATCCGTCTAAAGTTGTTTCATATCAAAATAAAAATTTATTTATACCAACTACAACAAATACCATGGACCAGAGACCACTTGTACAAAATTGACGGGCACAGTTCATGTCTAACAAAGCAACGCTTGCAGGAAACAACAAAAATAGTACACCGAATACCCATAACTAACTAAATAGAAACTAGTTTGTGAGCTAACGTCAAAAATATTTAAAAAAATGAGATAGGTAACTTCGACTGACATAGACATTTCGCACCCCTAGATCTAAAGGGAGCTAACTCAAAAATCTGAAGATTTAAATTAAACACACGCTAAAAAAAAGGATCCGGTTCCTTACAACAATTTCGCCTCTCCCGAAAAAGTTACTTTTTTTGAGTTAGCTCCCTTTAGATCTAGGGGTGCGATTTATATAATGTTTATTGTACAATGGGAAATAGTTCATTATACAGGAACTTAGAAATACAGATCTTTCAATTTAAAATAATGTCATGCTGAAATCTTTTAAGATACTTATATATATTTTACATTTTTGTCCGCATAATATGCTAAATCATGCCATGCCTAAATATAGTTTTGTAGTACCTGCCGATATTCTCATAATTAAACCACAAATATTTTACCATGGAATGAATTCGGTACTAGGTACTTATTACAGATAGCATAATTTATACTCCCAAGTACCAATTCATTATATTTTGTTATTATCAAAAATAACAATTCTAACTTCGTCTTGATAAATGTCTAAACAATATGAACCATATCCCATTTACACAAAAAAAATAATTGAGACGTGAATTTTCTTAAAAATATGATAAAATGCATAATCGATAAACGAAGAAGCGTACGGCAGTAACTCCAGTTTAATCATATAAAATTATGGCAATTATAAGTAGGATAAATATTGCTTTATATATACCTAGGACAAAACCTAAGTATAATATCTAGGTTGTATCCCAAGGGCGCAAAAAGTATGTCTATGGCTAGGGCAAAAAAGATTAAGCCCGAATTGAATATAGTTTTAGTACCGGATTGTCGCATACATATCAACTCGGTAACGGATAGGCGCCGCTAATGTGCGTTACATTATGGACGTTCCATATAAAGACTGGATTACATAATATGTTGATACATCATTTTTTTTAGTCCATCACAACGATAAACTAAAATATTACTATAATGTATTTTTTAAACCTGAGTACAATAATATTTAATAAAAACTGAATTCATAATTTCAAATAAACCAAATCCATTATACTTCAACTCTTGATCAATAATGTTTTAAACTGAACGGTAACAAGTCAAAATTAAATAATTAAGAAAATAATATTTCGTACGCTCCCCGTCACCTTAAAAAAATGTGTATTTCTTAATATATATACGTTACTGTTAGTACAAATATCGCACCTCTTTCACCTGTCCCATGGTTTAATTAAAAAAATAATTTCTAAGAAACTTGATTACCAAATATTTAAATAAATAACATTTAACAAAATAATCAATAAGGTTTAACTTTACAGCTCTTTTACATAGAAAATAAATTTAGTTTCCTATGAAGAAACTGATTAAAAAAACTAATTTTAAGAGCAGCTACAAGTACGAGATCATTTAGACTTGATAAATATGTGTATAGTATAAGTGACTGCCAATTAAGATTCAAAATTGTACATACGTTGGCTAATTTTGAACCTTATGACATTACGGCTGCTACGTATATCTTTATACCCTACGCTGTACATCATTTAATAGCACACAGGTGAAAGAGACAAGTCTTTTGTACTAACAACAATGTAGGTAACTACCGACGTTGACTGTTAAGACAAAACGAACCTTACCCCATTAGTTTAAAGTACAAAACCCAACGTATCAATTTCACTAAGTCAGATATTCCGAGATATCCGTACAGTAAACTGAGCTAGCTTTTATATAGAATTTATTAAAAGTTACATACAAAATTCTATTGCTGGGTCAATGTTAAAAATATTTTATCCAATATATCTCACATAACGTAGCAGATTTTATGAACGAAAAAAATACACAGAACGTTGAACACTGAAAAGTGACGTTATTTCTTAAAAAAAAATATGGAATTGAAGAAAAATAGAGAACTATTAACATTAAAATGTTGCACTTAGTATAACGTATGTAACTTTTAATAAATGCCAAATTTCCTTTTCTTGTCCCCTTATTACTAATTTTATGTTGAACTCCAGTCATATAAGGACCTGAAATAAAAATATTTAATTACGATTTAGTAAAAAGCCATCATTTTTTTATTATTTATTCATAAATTTGAAAATCTTAAACTTTAGGAATCATTTTTGGGTATCATTACGTTAATATTTGTATCAACAAATAACGCTTTTGTAAATTTTTTTTCTAAGTATTTTTTCTTTTTCCAATCAAACAAAAAATTAAGAAGCTTTATAAGGTCGCCAGGGGAGAGCTCGTGACGTCACATCTGAATATAAATTATATCGAGAGAGAAACGCGTGAACGTCATCATACCTATTAGGAACAAGCTAGTAACCTGTCATTAATAGTAAGCTACACAATAAATTCTTTAGGATGTTACAGCGTTACTCACGTGTTACGTGTTGCGGCGTTGCGCGCGCGCGGCTAATTTGTACGCTATGAACGGCCACGCCGCCAGCAGGATCAGCGTCGGCATACTCAACTCCTGCCACGGCCACCGCCACCCTGTAGCTTGCTGGAAAAAAATATAACAATGTGACATTATGCATTTACCTTTATTTCTAAAGATAAATCGACTGTTTGAAGCAATAGTCCTGCATCACAATGTTTGAGTACAGCTGAAAGTAGTTAACAAGTAAATTGGTCACAAACCGGGTCTGTTTGTCATAATTATGAAATACATGGGCATAGGTAAAACACTCAATCAGGTACTTATGTACAAATAAATTAATGTTTGTTTGTTTATGCAATCTATCAAATTGCGATTTTATCAAAATTAATTTTCAATTCTAAAATTTATTCGTTGTTCCCTTCACTAGTAAGTACGTGACGCTTTCGGAGGTACCTTCAATAAATCTAAGGCTAAGCTTCTGAAGTTAAGGGCGTCGATAAACTGAAGTGCCTACACTTTGCGGTCCTCGTGCACCTCCCACTACACGCACCTGTCTAACATCAAAGAAGTGCGTCAATGTACACTTACATGCATCATTCTCCTGTCGCCCTCGACGGCCTTGCGCAGCGCCGCCACGTCAGCCTCCAGCCGCGCCAGGGTGCCCGGCAGCTGCTCCAACACTTTCAGATCTAACATAACAAATGACGTCTTATAAATGTTTAATAACATTAATTTAAATGATACGAAATTTGTACCAACACAAGAGTGATTTCATATCACATCTTATAATTACACAATGGGATAAAACAACTCAGACGAATGTAGTTCAGATTTGAATTGAAAACTGTGACATCCTTAAGCCACATTGCTGGTAGAATAGTTGTAAGATGGCCAAAAGACACAAGTGCAGAGACAACTTAGATAGGCCCTTTACAAGATACCTTGTTTGACGACCTAGTGGAGGTCGTTAGAATTCGTTGAATGCGGGTAGCGTGTGACAGGTTATTGAGAACTGTCATGGAAAACCTATATCCAGCAGTAAACTTCTTCCAATGAGATAATAATTTCTGATGCCTTCGCGGTTATTACACATTGGAATGAAACAACTATTAACGGATTTAACTCGCGTATTTTTATTTTATTTTATTAGCTGACGTTTCGGATTCTTTACAGTTTCCATAATAAAATGAAATAAAAATAAGCGAGTTAAATCCGTTAATAGTTGTTTCATTCCAATTCTTCCAATGAGGTCTGCTGCGTGTCTGCACAGCTATATGCTCTAGTGTTGAATGAGGTCTAACTGTCATATTTCACCAACGACAGACATCACACTGGCCTGTGATTGGTGGAACATAATACAACATCTAGCGGATAGGCACGCGGCAGTCCCCATTGGATGATGTCTATGACGTCACATCGTTGTACTCACGCGTCAGCTGCGACGTGATCTGGTGGGCGTGTCCGTTGCTGAGCCGCGCGGGCGGCGCGGGCGCGCGTTCCGCCGCCTCCGGCTCGCTCTGATGACAAACACACATATCGCTACAGAGGTGGACGAAGCAATAGGACGAGTTATAAACTCGAAACGAAGATGAGGTATCTTGATTAGGCAAGTATTGAGTATTTGTAATATCTCTACGAAATAAATATTAGATATCCAATAAATAAATATACTGGATAGGATAATAGAAAAATACCTAATAGTACAGGTTCCGTGGAGTATTTTTTTTTTTGATTACTATCAAGCTAATTTTCCGTGAGTAGCTTCATTTTGATAAGACGCCCAACAATTTCCTGTGCGAAAATTTTTGATTGTGGTAGCTAACAGAGGTAGCAATAATAAAATATGTCGATTTGATGATTCTTCAATATTTATTACTAACTGAATTGTTTTTATTAAATCTTAAGATAATTATCTAAATTATTTGAAAAAATATTTGTCCTACAAAATCTATGGTTTCATCAAAGAGTCCTCCCTCTTCAACATGTGTTGATAACGACATCACCAAAAATGATTACTAACCAGCTGATTTTTTTTTTGTTACTTAGTTAATATTTATATAATGTAACGGTCATATTGTCCTACAAATTCCGTGGTATGTTATCCCGGTCCTACGCTCAGAAATTGTTAATACCATAAGACCATTTTTCTCATTACTAACTGTAGGACAAAAATATTACATAATAGGTTAGGGTCTTCAGTGCCCAAATAAAACAATGTCCTACAAAAAAACAGGTATGTATCACTAGTCCGACAAGAATTGTCATTTTTTCGTTTTCCTATTTCTAACATAAGATACAGTGAAAAAATATTTTTTAAAAATTTAATAAGTTTATTTTTTGGGAAAATTAGGTACAAAAATTGGTGTATTGGTGTATTTATAGATAAAAAAAAATTAATCTTCATCATATTCATCTGATGAATCTTCATAATCTTCGCTACTAATATCGTTGTCAGCTTCATTTATTTCTTTCACTTTAAAAACAGTTGACGAAACAGTTCACATGTAAGCTGTTTATTGTTGAGTGAAATCTACCAAAAAGTCAACATTTTTTTTTCTCACGCTTGAGAAATAAATTGATTTTTAATTTCATGACTTTCCAATATATATTCAATTGGAGCACCGCAACAGCGTACCACGTTATTTTTACATCAAGGATCTGTACTACTACTTTTGACCGTAGGACCGGGACAACGTACCATAGATTTTGTAGGACAAATATTTTTTCAAATAATTAAGATAATTATCTTAAGATTTAATGAAAAACAATCCAGTTAGTAATTAATATTCGAGAATCATCAAATCGACATATTTTATTATTGCTACCTCTGTTAGCTACCAATATCGAGAATTTTCGCACAGGAAATTGTTGGGCATCTCATCAAAACGATGCTATTCACGAAGATTCAGCTTGATAGTAATTATTTTTACATCAATGATCTGTACTACTACTTTTAAGCGTAGGAATCGAAATAACATACCACGAAATTTGTAGGACAATATGACCGTTAAATTATATATATATTAACTAAGTAATAAAAAAAAAATTAGCTGGTTAGTAATCATTTTTGGTGATGTCGTTATCAACACATGTTGAAGAGGGAGGACTCTTTGATGAAACCATAGATTTTGTAGGACAAATATTTTTTCAAATAATTTAGATAATTATCTTAAGATTTAATAAAAACAATTCAGTTAGTAATAAATATTGAAGAATCATCAAATCGACATATTTTATTATTGCTACCTCTGTTAGCTACCACAATCAAAAATTTTCGCACAGGAAATTGTTGGGCGTCTTATCAAAATGAAGCTACTCACGGAAAATTTGCTTGATAGTAATCAAAAAAAAAAAATACTCCACGGAACCTGTACTATAAGACTTACTTGTAAATTGTGCGATGAATTAAACACCAAATACAACTTGATTACTTTATTCCGTTCTTGAGAATCACAACTTCTAACATGTACTAGTAAATTCCTTTTACGTAACAACTTCTAGTCATCAATTGAATAGCGTATAAGTCTTGACAGGCCGTTAACCTTCAACTTCCAAACATCATGAATTTATTTTACAATCTTTGTCCAAAAAACCGCCATCTCCAATCTCGTTCCCGCGTCTTCTCCCATGACAGCCCGAGGCTCGCCGCTGATTGGCCACGCTCGCTCGTCCGCCATTGGTCAAAATATACAATAGCCAATCATAGATCAGCGCGAATGTTGCCATTCGTAACTTAAATATACCACTAAGACTAAACAAATAACAATACTTTTTAAAAATCATGACATTCGGCCATCCGACCCGTGCATCGTCCCGATGCACGAATCACCTATTTAAACTAAATTTTGGCCCTTTTGAAAAATAATAAACCAAAAACATATAGGTATTTATACAAAGAACAATCTAAAGACCTTATCTTCAAAACAATATTAAGTTTACATGATATATTTAAGAAATTATAATAATTTTATGTACCTACATTTGTGTACGTTAAGTTTAATAATATTTGATAGCCAAAAGATGTTAACACTGCAAATTAATAAACTTAATTTCATTAGGTACCTGTTTACATCATGACATTCGGTTGTAAATGCTATAATATTACATTCAATATTCATTCACCTAACGTATTTACTTATATAAATTGAAAGATTCGCTAAAACAGTCCAATAATCATACTAGATATGAAAGGAAAGATTAAACAAGAACAAGCACCTAAAACGTACCTACCATTAGATAGCTAATACTGTTACAATTTTATGCGAAACTTAAATATAAGTTTTTTTTTTTACAATTGGTTTATTTTGGTACCTAAGTATGTCATTTCTTCGACTATGACTTTTACAAAATACCTACGTCAAAGTTACATTAAAATTTCTAAAAATAAACTCTTGAAATTTATTTAAAATAACCGAGGTACAAGTAAAGCCACTAAGAAACTTTAAAAACAACTAAAATTTATCTTTGATAAAAATAAAAACTTACTTAAATCAGAACAATAACAACACATCCAGAATAAATTGCGACATAATTTAACAATCACTTTATAATAAGGCGTGTACAACAAACTGTAAATTTAATACAACTGTAATAGCTAAGGATATAATTCCACTAAATCCCTAAAATATATTGAAAAGATGATCATTTAAATTAATATTTCAAACTCAGAAAACAGGTTTTCGCACCAGAAAATAAAGGTTTTCATCAAAACAATACAATCAATTTGGCTATTTATAACCTTTTAGATAATCTACATTTATATTACTTATAAGGAGAAAATATTTGATTGTTTGTGATGAATAGGCTCCAAAACGACCCATTTGAAAAATTCTTCCAATTTAGGAATGCTACACCATTCTCAAGACTATAGAATATATTATGCGTGGACGGGACGGGCTGCCAGTACATATAATAATATATAACGATGAATATGGATAGGGAATACGTACTATTACCTACCCTGCGTGCGCACTTTACGTATAATATGAATATGATGAAAGCCTTAGACTGTGCTTAACATAAAATTCAATTAAATAAATTGTGAAACCATGTACAAAGAAAATTATATATGTCGCAGTGAGATGATAAAAACAGGGATTTGATCAAGTCCCTCAGTGATATGATCAACTCCCGGCTGATGATAAAAATACCACGCGTTGTGTCATTTCCCTAGCGAAATTTAGTAATTTGATCAAGTCTCCAAGTAATTTTAGGGAAATGAAAGAATCATAAAAATGGCTGCTAGATTTCTTCATTTCACTTAGTTATTTGATCAAATGCCTGAGCTGTTTTAGGGACATGATAAAACGAGTAATTAAGTCAACTCGGTTTTAACATTTTACCAAACACGTCTAGTTATTTGATCAACTCCCTAAACAGTTTTAGGGAAATGAAAGAATCACAGCAATAACTGGTGGAATTCTTCATTACCATTTCATCAAATCTCTTAGCTGATTTAGGGAAATGATAAAACTAGTCTTAGAAACAAGATAGATACCCTTTAGGAAATAACTATTATTTGCCATAAGTACGAAAAAAGCAAATCCAGACTGTTTCTTTGTGCACAGTGGGTATAATGTAGGGGACATCGTAATTAATGGCAACTGAAGATCTCCTTTAGGTACGACGACGAGCGAAGCGAGGAGGAGTGTTAGGTAGAACTGTGACCTTGCAGCTCGCGAGCCGAGCGAGCGAAGCGAGCGTGCCGCGGCAGCGGCCGGCGAAGCGTCAGAACCGATACTTTTGATAATACAACGCGTTATATTTTCGCATGTGCCGGGATTTTATCATCTCTCTGAGGGATTTGGATTGGGATTCCTATTTTTATCATTTTTCTAAAAAAATTTAGGGAGTTGATCAAATCACTAGACGTGTTTGGTAAAATATTAAAACCGAGTTGACTTAATTACTCGTTTTATCATGTCCCTAAAACAGCCCAGGCATTTGATCAAATAACTAAGTGAAATGAAGAAATCTAGCAGCCATTTTTATGATTCTTTCATTTCCCTAAAATGACTTGGAGACTTGATCAAATCACTAAATTTCGCTAGGGAAATGACACAACGCGTGGTATTTTTATCATCTACCGGTAGTTGATCATATCACTGAGGGATTTGATCAAATCCCTGTTTTCATCATATCACTGCGACATATACATTAACAAAATTACATTTAACTGGTAGGAAACAAACGGTCTAAATCGATCATTTAAATACATAAACAAAGACGAAGTACACAATTTCCTCTTTTAGAGTTCCACAAGAAAGTATTGAGTCTTTAAATACTCTTTCTGATTTACATCATTGATCTTCTTCGAGCTATAAACGTAAACCCAGTGGTCCACACTGTTATTTTTAAGTTAAAGCAACATCAACAACTAATTAAAATTAACTATAGAAATTTATATGAGTATATATTTATGACATAATTATTTATTTATGTTTTATTAAAGGGTCAAGTTTGCCTTTGTAAATTAATATTATTGTCGCTACATACATACAAAGGCTAAACAGTAATAACTTGAACATAAAAAAATAAAAAAAAATGACTTATAAACTTAATAATTAATGTTCTTTAAACATAATTAATGAATATAACGTAATAAAAAAAAAATATAATAATATAAATAGTTTAAGTTTTGATAGTTAATTGACGTGGATTAAACAAATTAGCATTGTATATGTAAGTACACCTATAGTAAATTTTAATGATATGGCCAAAAAAAGATAGTTCGATTTATAAAAAAAAAAAAATAACTATAATTATTAATAAAATGTTTAAATAGCTAGTCTGAAATATTACCCATACACATTAATATTAGTAATTGCACGCCTAACGGCAAACATAAGGTCTATGATATTGTATGTATTGCTAACACCATAACACTTATATTACTCAAATTTAAGCAATATTTAAAACGATCTCAAGACCAACGATGTTTGTACCAAGATGGAATTAACCCCAATAGCATAATAGCAGTTATACGGGCATTTAATTTTAGGTTCATACACCTAATAATTCCTTGAGGAAGCGTAATAACTTGTAAAGTAATGTAACAACATACAGATACAGGTACGAAACCACGCGCTTACAGCTGACATAAGACATTTACAAAAGCAACATTATTTATACTTGTTATTACATCTTAATAGATCATTCATATAGAAGTTATCTTTGGTGTCGACGGTTCTTCACTAATAACATATTCTAAATTTTCTTAATGTGTAAACTTCTAAGGAAGTCATTTTTATTGTAAGAGTGTACCTACAGTAATTTAATTAATTTAGCACAAAGCTAAGAATGGTAAAGCCATAAACTAACTTTCAACTTTGAAACAAATTTGAAAAAAAATATTCGTTTAGGTACTTATTTTTAAAAGTGTCCTAAAAGATAATCCTGAAAATGTCTACTTTTGTATTGCTGTTATTAGTAAGTGCGTTGTATATTTTTTTTTTACAGATCAGCCCTGTAAAAACAATAAAACCGCACTATAAATATGCACTTTTTAACAACCATAGTGCTTCTTGACAATCATCCCATTGTGGGTACTTCAATGTGTTGCTCCGGTTGTACCACCGAAAATACATCAAAAAGCGGTCGACTTCTTTCTTGAATAGTCCATGTCGTATCTAGTCGGAATCCTTGATATTGAAAGCGACAACAAACTCTTTCTAGGCCTGGTGCTTCCACGTCCCCTATGTAGGTACTTCTCTCTCGGGATTCAAAAATGCATCATCACTGCACTGTGTTTACTGTTCACGCATTGGCCATTACCTCAGATAGAAACAAAAGAGAGAAAAAAAAAAAACATACGTTAATAAATATAATTATTAACTAGAATTTGAACCAACTAACAAAAGTATAATATAGGTACTAAATAAAATACTCATTTATAATTGTTTAAGATTGTGTAATGTAACTAGAATATTTGTTAAAAATAACTATTAATATAAATAAATTTTACCTCGTGGTATATTAGAATTCTAAGAATGTAATACTACTCAGGTGGAACTAGAACATGGCTAGTTAGCTTTAAATAACGACAGCTACGTTTTTTTTTTTTTTTTGCAATGTATTATTAATAGTAGAATATATATATTTTTACTACAAATAACTACTAGTGATATTGGTATAAAATAGTGCAAAATAACTTATTCTTATAAAATAGCTCACTTGACATTTTTTTAAATATGGCATACATAGCCCCTAGACTTGTTTTTTAAATGGCATACATAGCCCCTACATTTGTTTTTGAAATGGCATACATAGCCCCTACATTTGTTTTTGAAATGGCATACATAGCCCCTACATTTATAAAATAGCACACTTGGCTATTTACACTTATAAAATAGCACACCTGGCTATTTTTTAAAAATGGCATACATAGCCCCTACATTTATAAAATAGCACACTTGGCTATTTACACTTATAAAATAGCACACCTGGCTATTTTTTAAAAATGGCATACATAGCCCCTACATTTATAAAATAGCACACTTGGCTATTTACACTTATTAAATAGCACACCTGGCTATTTTTTTAAAAATGGCATACATAGCCCCTACATTTATAAAATAGCACACTTGGCTATTTACACTTATAAAATAGCACACCTGGCTATTTTTTAAAAATGGCATACATAGCCCCTACATTTATAAAATAGCACACTTGGCTATTTTCGACATGTTATTTACTATCTATTATTGTTTATTATCTATATTTTGAATCTGACATTTTTTTACATTGATTTTATATATATATATATATATCGCTAAAATGTTTAAATTTGCTTGACGACTAAAGAGAAAAATTATAATAATGAGATTTGTAAAATTCTAAAATAGTTTTAATTTTATTTGTTCTGTGTTTATTTATTTTATAATGTAAAATTCTGACGATCTCCCTGTGAGTGCATATAATATGATATAATGTGTAATTATAATGTAATAATGAGAAATGAATAAATCTAATCTAATCTAAAAATCTATGCTTCGCTACGTTTTTGATAATTAAATAGGTACTTGTCTTTGTACAAATGTAATTATCATTAAAAACTAATAGTATCGAACCATAGTTAGATATTGATCGAATTTCGATTGATAGATAAATATAACTAAACACTATCTATTAGTCTTTATACTTTTTACAACCAATTCATTTCGTCAAACGTAGTAAAATAATAACAATAAACAATAATCAGTAAACTATATTTAATTTAAGCGGCATTTATTATTTTTGGTTAAACGGTTTACACAGAAACACATCTTCACATAAACAGATATTAAACTTTAAAATTATATACCCACCTAAAGAGTAAAATAATTTTACTGATTATTAGTAATAAAATGATAGCACATATAAATTAATTAGGTACAATGACTAATCACGTAACTATAACAAACCGTATAAAGTTGAAATCCTGACCAATTAAATCTTTTAAAATAAATAAATCCACTTTAAATACTTATTAATATGCTTAAGTAATTGTTGGGCGTTTTAACTATAAGATGTAAATATTGAAAATTAGAAAAAAAAAATAATTATGAATAATAACACATTTACGCACCTTTGGATTCTTTTCTCACTTCTGAAATGCGATGAATTAAACACCAAATACAACTTGATTACTTTATTCCGTTCTTGAGAATCACAACTTCTAACATGTACTAGTAAATTCCTTTTACGTAACAACTTCTAGTCATCAATTGAATAGCGTATAAGTCTTGACAGGCCGTTAACCTTCAACTTCCAAACATCATGAATTTATTTTACAATCTTTGTCCAAAAAACCGCCATCTCCAATCTCGTTCCCGCGTCTTCTCCCATGACAGCCCGAGGCTCGCCGCTGATTGGCCACGCTCGCTCGTCCGCCATTGGTCAAAATATACAATAGCCAATCATAGATCAGCGCGAATGTTGCCATTCGTAACTTAAATATACCACTAAGACTAAACAAATAACAATACTTTTTAAAAATCATGACAATTGTCAAACAGGCCCTAAAAACATAATTTACTAATAAAAAAAAAAATATACGTGTTGACTTGAGAACCTCCTCCGTTTTTTTCGTCGGTTAAAAATTTGTAAATTATGTCCATATCCATCATATACTTAAATCGCATACAAGAATACCTAGATTTGTATTTTAGGACAAACAAAACACAACCTTATCATAAAGTAAAAGAGTTCAAGAAGCATAACGTAACATAAATTAGTAAATAATTAGTTATTGAAAGAACAAGCGCCCATAACCCGTACAGAACGCGATATAATGAAAAGTTTACAGCAGATAGACACAAAAAATAACATAACCAAGTAACTGTCTAGAAAAAATCTATGCAACTTTTATACCAGTGTATTCAATTAATTTCTAATAGAAAAAGTTGCAAATATCATAATTGGATATTGTGTAAACAGGCCCAAACTGTCACAATCCGCGTTCATTTCATCATCTCGCGCCGTGTACATATCGTACATTATTGTAACTCACCACATCGACCTCGACAGTGCGTAATATCTGTCCGCCATTTTGTCCCGTATCCGCTTCCGCTACCACCTGACTCCACTTTG
Organism: Polylopha cassiicola; assembly: GCA_038024825.1. Lineage (NCBI taxonomy): Eukaryota > Metazoa > Arthropoda > Insecta > Lepidoptera > Tortricidae > Polylopha > Polylopha cassiicola. The sequence goes on along the minus strand of CP149044.1, from coordinate 2,530,924 downwards.
TTAACAAACATTAGTATGAAACATAAGCGACGTGCCAAAAATACATTTCACTATGAAATATATCGACCTAATATTAATATTATAAACGCGAAAGTTTGTAAGAATGTATGGATGTAAATATATGAATGATTGTTCCTTTTTCACGCAAACACTACTGAATTGATTTTGATGAAACTTTACAATGGTATAGCTTATACATCAGAGTAATATATAGGCTGTATTTTATAACGATATCGTGTAAAATACTCATCGTGCTACTTAGTCTGCACTAAGTCGCGGACAGTAGCTAGTAATATTATGAATAGGAAAGTTTGTGAAGATGTACAATATTTATTACACTCCAAAGAAAAGTACTTAATGGAATTTTTGGTACAATTTTTTTATATAACATACATATTATAACTCAAGTCATTCATTAAAATACCTACATCTATGAGTTTTTTTTTTTTAAATGTAAACAAGATATTTATCGCAAAACGTATTTCGGGCACATCACTAAAAGCAGAAAGTAAATAGAGCAACACAAAAGACAGTAAAATAAAAAATAAACAAGTTGAAAACTACAAAAACCGATAGAGTTAGAGAAAAACAAGAGTTATTTAACAGTCACCTGTGCAGACTGTTGAATGCTGAATTCATTAAAATAATTACTATAATGTAAGCATTTCGTTCTGGAATTCAGTGAATGAAGTATCAGTAAAATTACTGATACTTCAAAAAATATCTGTATATTGGAATAAGGTACATCATCATCGACGTATTATGCATATACTATGTATAAGTATATCACCAGTCTGCACAGTCTACAGAATAAACTTACAGCTCAATCAATCTTTGGCAATAATTAAATAGGCATTAAAATTAACAGCAATAAAGCATAAAATACCTTGCATACTGGACTACAAACTCCTGGTCTACTGTATTATGAACTCAAAAAGACTTGGTCCACTGTACTAAATAAACCCGCACAGAGCTAACTACTGGATATAATCCGTAAAACACAAAAGTGTCATAGACGTACCCACAGTGGGGCAGCTGCCCCACCATTCTCTCTGACTAGAAATTAAGTTGAAATTGTCTAAAAAATCGAAATTAATTTAATGACAAAATTAAATATTGATCTAAAAAGATATTTTAAGCCAATTTAGTTTTATGACATTTTATATTCATCTTTGTACCGCTTAACAATGCCGTAGGTATCAGACATCAGTCAGCAAAATGTTTAAATTATTTTGTCCTACCTAAGTATATTTTTTTCTGCACCACTAAAAACGCTGAGTACGCCTTTACAAAGAGTGATACGACAACTTAAATTTCTATAGGTACTAATATTATAAAGACGAAAGGTTTGTTTGTTTGTTTGGATTGAATAGGCTCCTGAACTGCTGGACCGATTTGAAAAAATCTTTCACTGTTGGGAGGCTACACTATTCCCGACTGACATAGGCTATAAAAAATGGTGATCCGTACGAAGCCGGGGCGGACAGGTAGTCGTCTATAAATTGCCAAAAGACGTGATTGGACTACAAGCACTTGCGCTCGCGCATGTTAGTAACATACGTACAATACTAACATCGACAGTGTCAATGAACTCGTCCTCGGAGTCGTGGCGCGCGCGCGGCAGCGGCGAGGCGGCCGGCACCGGGGACGACGCGCCGCTCTCGGAGTCGGACCCTGGAGGAATATGTTGGAATATAATAACTATATTTAAAGAACGGTCGCCGAGCAAAGCGAAAAACGGACATTGTCTCTGTTGCATGCGTGTAGTAATAGTGCCTTCATGTTTGCACAGTAACCTTCAAGGAGACAAATAGAAGAAGGGCAACGTCCGTTTTTCGCTGTGTTGATCCGTTCTGGAGCTACGATGCTCCAAAGAGACAGACTCACTCTCTCTCTCTCTCACACACACGCACACGCACACGCGCACGCACACGCACACAACACACACACACACACACACACACACACACACACACACACACACACACACACACACACACACACACACTACTAACCCATTGGTGAATTGTGCGTGGACCGCACTCTCTTGAGAACATCTCCCGCCACCAGCTCGAGGTCCTGGTTGGGGAATTCTTCATCATTGTCGTCCACGGACAGAAACGACGCCACGTCCGAGCTGTACGACATAGTTTCAACTATCTGCAAATAAAGATACACAAAGTTATAACATTTTCTGTTGTCTGCAATAAGGAGTTCCTCAGGGCTAACATTTAGGCTCAATTGTAAAAAAGTTGTTGTCAAAAAGGAAGGCTAACGTTCAAATTGTCTTTTTATCATATAGAAATTTTAAAAGCATACAACAACATAATCAACTAGCTTTTACCCCCGACTTCGTCAACGTAGATGTCGAAAATAAATAATTCTTAATGATTTACTATTTTGTGCCCAATAAACCATGAAACACGAACTCAATGAAAGGTTTTTAAGAGCATGAATTCCAAGATTTATCAAAAATGTTGCTAATTTAAACATTTAGAATTAATTTTGAATTAACTTGGGAACTTCTCCTTTAATACGTAGCTATATGTATATTATTATATAGAAGTAGTTTACCTTGTGTAACTCGTCGACGTATGCCTGCATCGCCTCATCCTGGCTCATGTTGCCAAGTTTGTTCCATGACTCCCATTTTGCTCTGCAAACATTATAAAATTCAATATAAACACTAGCCGTCTCAACCCGAAATGTTTTGTGTAATGGGCAGGGGCGAATTAAGCCCTCAAAAAAAAAGTTGTGGTCACAGCCACCCGAAAACGGACAAGTGGGAGTCCAACTGAGGTCCAACGTGAGGTCGCTTATATGTACGTCTACAATCATGACTAAATTAAAAGTACCTAGCCTATGTCCTTCCTCAGCCTCTAGACCATCTGTGTACCAAATTTCAGTCAAATCGGTTTAGTAATTTTAGCATGAAAGCGAGAGAGACAGACAGAGTTACTTTCGCATTTTTAATATTAATAGTTAAGATACAGAAGCGGTATCAGCCCGAAATGGTTCGCAATGAAATCAATAAATCAAGCCAACGGGCTACATCGATCGTGATTGTATTTCTGAACTTCGTTAACACGGTACTTTTCATCTGTTCTTTTTAAATATTTCTGTATCTTATTGTTTAATAATTTCTGATGCCTTCGCGGTTATTATACATTGGAATGAAACAACTTCAAACGGATTTGACTCGCGTAATTCTATTTTATTTGCTGACATTTCGAAAATGTCACTTGATACTATAGTCTAACGCTACTATCAGTTCAGTCGTGCTGCGAACAGTAAAGTTTAGGAAACATCAGCAAATAAAATAAAATACGCGAGTGAAATCCGTTATAGTTGTTTCATTGCAATGTGTAATAACCGGGAAGGCATCAGACTCTTTAATTGTGTGTTTGTTTACCTGTTAACAACGTCCCAGAAGCCCGGTTTGGGCTTGTCGCAGGGCCCCTCCGTCGCCTGCTTGAAATAGCTGTAGAACCGTAGCATCAGCTCATTGCTCGGCTGGTACGAACCTGGGGAGACAGAGCGACACATACAAATTACTATAGGTAATACTCGATTAATTATTGCTATTCCACAATGTTTATACTTAGGTGTTCTCTTAAGACTAATGGATTTCAATAATTATGATGTCTTATTTATTTAAAAGGTTTAATATAGTTATTTTAATCAGTGGAAAGTAGCTAATGCTTATATAGATCGTATCGTAGGTTTTCAAACAAGAGCTAAAACCTAGTTACACTTTAATTATCAAACCTTACGAGAATGAAATTTTATTTCCAACAGTAAAATAGAAAGCAGAGTCGAATAAAATGAAGCTGTAAATAATCTTGTATGTAACCAGAATTTCGAAAATGTGGTACATCTTGGCGAGGGCACTGCCGTGCTCCCAACAACGTTGCATACAATATTACCCTATTATATTGTCACATACTCAGGTCACTGCAGTTTTATAGCCCAATAATGATTAGCCAGAATATTGCAACAATCGGTGAACCGCGAGGTGGTCGTTACGCGGGACAATGACGTAACTACACGCCTGACGAATAGCCTGTTGACGTGGAAATGACGGTGAGGCAAGTCAATGATCGATAAAGACACGGAAATGCAAAATAGAACGGTACGCTAACACCATTTCAAATTCGACAGCTGGATATCCCTCCTAATCATAATCCTAACTAATATTATAAATGCGAAAGTAACTCTGTCTGTCTGTCTGTTACGCTTTCACGCTAAAACTACTGGACCGATTTAAATGAAATTTGGTACAAAGAAAGTCTGGAGCCCGAGAAAGAACATAGGCTACTTTTTAACCGCCTTCAAAAAAGGAGGAGTTCCACGCGGACGAAGTCGCGGGCAGAAGCTAGTATTATAAATGCGAAAGTAACTCTGTCTGTCTGTCTGTCTGTCTGTTACGCTTTCACGCTAAAACTACTGGACCGATTTAAATGAAATTTGGTACAAAGAAAGCCTGGACTCTGAGAAAGAACATAGGCTACTTTTTAACCGACTGCAAAAAAGGAGGAGTTCCACGCGGACGAGCCTACGAATACCAATTCCGGTACACAATAACTTTATAGCTCTGCTTACTAAAATAATGATTCCTATTTAAGGGTACGAACTAATTTTAATGTTTAAACTGACCATATAGAATTTAGCATAAGGGTGCTAAATTTTGTAATAGAAATCATACGTCAAAAACGATTCATCCATTTAATAAATGCCACATACAGTGACCCACATTGCATCGAACAGATTGATAACATTGTCCACCTTTTAAAACTAGTGCAATTGAGTCATCTTAGATATGTCTACATTAAGCACAATGGTCCTAATTGTAGGCACCCATTGTTTTCCAGTAACCAAATAATTACCTATTTCAAACTCAACCTAGTCCTAACCTTTGTTGAACAATTAGAATAAATAATGAACCTTCCTCGGTGTTTTAAACAATGAGGTATTTTACTAAATAAAAGCGTGTACCTAACGAAATTATATTTTCACCAAAAAATCATTTAATTGCATGCTTTTGATACAATTACTCGATTAATTTAAGTTCAGGGATATCACAATATACCGACCTGTAATCAAAAATAAAATAAATGTGTGCACCAGATTTCTGCCGCGAAAAGAAAGAAATAAGAAGAAAGTAATATTGTGGAATATGCAGGTTCAAATCTCAATGGGATATATTGTTTGTTTAATTGTCTTGTTTTCGATGTTTGCCATTGTATAATAAAATTAAATCTAGCAAACTTACTTTTAAAGACCAAAAACCTTATATATACCTATTTTACGAAACTTTACTTTACTTAATATCTTACAAATACCGCCAGAAATACATTCGCTTTCTTTAGGGTTGCCGTACGTCCGGATTTTTTCCAGTTTAGGAGATTTTATACCTAGGTAGCCAACATGACCTCAAATAACCGGTCTCGAAAAATCACAGGCCCACTGAGGGCTATTTCAATTCTGAAAAAACGTCCAAGTACTTTAGCGTTAGACTATTGTCACCTCAGTCGTGCTACGATTATGGAAACTGTAAAGAATCCGAAACATCAGCAAATATAATAAAAATACGCAAGTTAAATCCTTTAATAGTTGTTTAATTCCAATGTCCAAGCAAGCTTTTTCTACTTTCAGAGATTCCCAGCTATGATAGAGGTGTAAGTAGGTTATTTTCATTGTGTTTCGTTTAGTACAAAAGTCAAGTCGTTAAGATTATTCAAGTTTATGGTAGAAACTATGTGAATACAAAAACGAAACGGTGAAAGCCTTTACAAAGCACAGTGAATGCAAACTATATTTCTTTTCAATAGAAATACTGGAAATTTTAAAATTAATAAGTATTTCTTCTATTCAATGGCAAAAATATGAAAAGTGACGTAACTTCCTTAAATATTATATACTAGTCCTCTTCAAGCTTACCTCCTAAGATAGTTTAACCCTAGTTATAAGGATTCATTTACTAACACAGGTACTATTGGTCTGAAATAAATACGGTTTATTATTTTATTGTATACTTACTTATCATTAAATCTTTAGTAAGAATAACTTCATAACCTCGTGAAGCTAGAGGTCAAAGCCCTTATGAAGCGAAATTACATGCATATATTTCACACCTCTGTTTGCAGTGTTAGTATGTCAATGAGTCCTTCTATTAGTAATTAAGGGCTCGTTTCACAATCCAGATAAGTTACTTACAACTTACTTACTTAGATAAAGAGATGTTTCGCGTTTCATAATCCTACTACTATTATAAAGGCGAAAGTTTGTAAGTATGGATGTATGGATGTATGGTTGTATGGATGTATGGATGTTTGTTACTCTTTCACGTAAAAACTACTGAATGGATTTGAATGAAACTTTACCACAATATAGCTTATACATCAGAATAACATATAGGCTATATTTTATAACGATATTGTGTGAAGTACTCATCGTGCGCAGACGAAGTCGCGGGCAGAAGCTAGTCGACAAATACGACTAACGACACAAGAGAGGTTTTAGGGTTCCGTACCCAAAACGTCACCCTATTACTGAGACTTTGCTGTCCGTCCGTACGTTTCTCACCAGACTGTATCTCATGAACCCTGATAATTAGTCAACATTTTCCCAGATGATGTATTTCTGTTGCCGCTATACCTAACAAGTACTAACAACGAATATTAAAAACAGAATAAAATATTTAAGTGGTCTCCCATACAATGAAGCCTATTCAATCCAACCTAACAAACAAACCTTTCCTCTTTATTATAATACTAGCTGTGCCCGCGACTTCGTCCCCGTGGAATAGTAATTCTTCATAAGGCTTCATGTTTTCCCCGATTTTTACACATTTTCCACTGTTTCTTCGCTCCTATTGGTCGCAGCGTGATGTTATATAGCCTAAAGCCTTCCTCGATAAATGGTCTATCCAACAAAAAAAGAATTTTTGAATTCGAACCAGTAGTTCCTGAGATTAGTGCGTTCAAACAAACAAACATACAAACAAACTCTTCAGCTTTATAATATTAGTATAGATTAGTATAGATGAAATAGGCCCTCAAATTTTCGTATGCGTAACACGAGCAAGACCTTGTCTCATCACACTGCACCTTTCTCTAGTCCATACCACGGCTGTCGTGCAATGTTGCAAAACCACCAAAATACACATTTTGCAATGATGACATAGCTGGCGAGTTTTTTACTAAACAAGTCGGTAGGAAGAGTTAACATTTTAACACTAGCAGTGATGTGTAGTTCTCGGTAACTTTCCTACACTACACAATACAAAACTATCTGTCCCTAATGTGTGCTTGAATCTCTACTACGCAACAAACTAATACATTGTTATTCAAGAAGAAGGTTTAAATTATGTATAGGTAATACATATGTATAATATGATTTGTTTTTTGAACTAAATACTGAAGCGCAGTTGGCCAGCTAATGGGCCTTTACTGCAAAACCGGACGGGTGGCGAGCCTCCTGAGAGAAGGCACCATACTTAATATACGTATAGTAGACAATCACTGATAATTATTTGTCTCAGCATTGTATCCGCGCTGCCGACCCGGCGCGGGTGCTCAAAATTTTTAATTGACATTACGTCTCTTTCATAGTCAGTCCCAAATTCATTGAAATTTTCTCTAAATATCTTTCAAGTTATGTTCATGCTTAAAAACATATACTTAGTGTTATTGTAGGATTGCATATACTAAGATCGTTTACAGGTGCTGAAAACCACTAGGTACCTATACTTACACAAAGTCATAAAACACAAATATAACAAAACTATTTTTTTAGTTGATCGATATAGGTATTATACCTCCACACTGATTAACTTGCCAAGGGCACGTATTCAATAGAAAAAATATGTGCATTTTAAACATAAAATACAACGCAAAAGTTTATTCAACTTTCCTTTTTAGGAATCCGTGCCCAAACGGTAAAACGGGATATTATTACTGAGACTTCTCTATCCGTCCGTCTGTCTGTCAACAGGCTATATCTCATGAACCGTGGCCATAGTGCTAAACTATCGTCAGTTCAGTCGGATAGGTACGAATATGGAAACTGTAAAGTTTTCAAAACGTCAGAAAATAAAATTAAATACGCGAGTTCAATCCGTTATAATTTCATTGCAATAAATAGGTAATAACAGCGAAAGCATCAGAAATTATAATTCTGTTGGAATGAAACAACATTGAACGTAATTAACTCACATTTTATTTTATTTTATTTGCTGACGTTTCTGATTCTTTACAGTTTCCATAATCGTAGCACGACTAAGCTGACAATAGTCTAACGCACATTGATAGTTACCTAGTCATAGTTGTTTCATTCCAATGTGCAATAACCGCGTAAGCATCAGAAGTTATAATTCTGGTTTTTGCATCAGTCTGTTATAAATACCTAACTTAACACCAAACAAATCGGGTCCAAGTAACCGGGTCGCCTTGATCTCGCGAGCACCATGCAAGTTCGCGTTGCACTTCATCGTCCTTCATTTAATACGAGTAAATGCACGCAATTTAATGACAGTGCAGTTATAATAATTACTAGCGGTTCGCCCCGGCTTCGCTTTTTTTTATTATAATACCTACCTATAGCCTATGTAACTCGGGAATAATGTAGCTTCCTAACAGTGAAATATTTTTTCAAATTAGTCCATTCGTTTTGAAGCCTATTCAATTACAAACAAACAAATCTTTCCTCATTATTATATTAGTGTAGATGTAAGTAGACAACAGGAGTAGCTCGTGAAGCATCTGTCACTGTTTCGCACTCATTAAAAGTATGACTGACAGATGGTTTATCGTGCGACAAAAACCTTATGTAGGTACTAGGTATTAAGAAAACGTTTTCGAAAATGTATCCTGTGTGGTGGTTATTTTTTACTCCACTTACGATCTGTAAAGATACTTACTTAGTTAGTAGGTAGGTACCTATTCTAAAATAATAATAGTAAAAACAGGCTTTACGGGGTTAAAATGTAACGCGAAAGTAGATATAGGTATTCTTTTTATCCCTACGGTTCCCGTTACGGTTTGAAAGCGTGAATAAAATGTTTGGAAATTCATCTTTGAAGGAGTTCTTAAATTTACGAGTATCCGCACAATGTTTTTATACCAGCACAATGTTCGCAATAAAACTACTTACGCGAACAAGTCATCTTTTGCTAAAGATCGTTACATAACGGTTATGCAGTTTGCCACCAATCTTTAGTTTTGATAGTGTAATGACCCTACTACAGATCGCGTCATAACATAACCAGTAAAAGTGAAAATGTTATGAAACAGTTCGCCTCCGTCCGTCGCGATTTAGAGAGGTTTTTATGTGATGTTTAGCTAGTAGTAAAACGCAACAATAACGGAATACCTATAGGTACTTAGTATTCTAATAGCAATCTATCCTAGACATTCAAGTAAGTAGGTATGTCAAAGGATTCAATCCCATGAATAACACAACGAATGATCACCAAACTTTCAAGAAAACTGCAATTATCTATACTAATAATACTAATATAATAAATATTAAGAATAATTGGACCCAATTTTTACAGTATGTACCTACTAAGATGGCCATTGCCGCCCATTGATAGCGCAGAAACTTTTTTCAATTTGCACACAGAGGCACAGATTGTCAACAGCCAGCCATTAGGACACGTAAAAAAACGCGCAACTTTTTTATTTTTTCGAACACGGCTCAGATTTCCAGTATATTAATTGTAGTAAAGTAACGCTACCGGTTTTTGCGTCAGTTAGTGTTCATAGCGTCGATTACAAGTAACCCATTGTACCCTTGAATGCGTTTTCGATTCCGGTTCCACGAGCACCGGCCCGATTGCCACAGAATAGCTAAATCTGGCAAAAACGTCTTGTTATAAACGGGTGTTGAAAACTGTTATAATCTGTATACATAATTCTATCGTGAAAGGTGAATCAAGAATTAAAATTAGATTAACATAGACGACACTAATGTTGTTGCATTTTTTTTTCTAATTGCCTTAATGCATTTCAATTAACAACTAAGATTAAGTAATATTGAATTTACCCACAGACGTAATGGTATTACCTATTGTTTCGGCACTCCCTTTATATCCAGGATGCCTATCTTCGTCTTTTTTCGTATTTTAAACGGGAAATTTGGTTCTTGAAACACGAACACTTTTTACATTAAGTATAGAATAAATACCTTTCTCGGCGGCTAATAAAGATTTTATAGAATACACACCGAGAAAGTAACACATTGATTTAATTTTACTTTCAGATAAATGTAATTAACTGTCGTTGTGAAGTTAAATTATTTAAATTGTGTAAAATTACATAATTAGTAGCCAGCGAACGTAATCACCGTGTGCATAAAAAAGCCGTCAAGTAAGAATCGTGCTTGCACTACTCGTAATAAAAAAGTACTCTATCCTAATCCTAATATTATTAATAAGTATACGAACTGTAAAGTTTTCGTAACGTCAGCAAATAAAATAATGTAACTCGCGTGCGAATTAAATCCGTTATACATAGTTGTTTCATTCCAATGTGTAATAACTGCAAAGACATTAGAAATCCAAATCCTAACTATTATAAATGCGAAAGTAACTCTGTCTGTCTTGTTTTCACGCTAACGCTGATTTAAATGAAATTTAGTACACAGATAGTCTAGACCCTGAAAAAAGAGTTGTAAAGGGTTAAAGGGGGGGGATGAAATGTTGTAATAATTAATTCCACGGCGACGGAGTTGCGAGCAAAAGCTATAATAAAATAAAATAATAATAATCCAGGCTAATCCTTTAGAAGTATTTAGAGTAGATCTAATTTTTCAGGCTGCTTCAATGCTGGCTGATCCATTACGCATCAATTATGGCTTGGAGGTTACATCATGATGTTTTCCTTTATCGAAGAGATAGTTGCATGTCGGAAAATAATGCACAATGAAATTACCTCTGCATATTGTACGTATAGTACCTATTATGTCGTAGGAAAAGTCAGTAAGGTCGCGGATTCAAATCTTTGATGACTTGTAGGCAACGACTATGTCCTGGGAGGTACATATATTATAAGTATATAACCCCCCAATGGCCTCCCCAGGCCGGGGGATGCGTAAAGCATTTTCCACTTCAACAAAAAAAGGAGTACACATATATACGGGTGATTATACAAAAATTGGGCAACTCGTTGTCACCAGACAATTAAACGATGTATAGCTATAGTTTTCATATGTTTTTTATTTTATTCCAAAACAGCTAAATGCCTTTTATTCGGTCACTCACTTTCAGCTTTTCATTTTAATTACAAGTTTGTAATTTTCTACAATATAGTCTCAAAACATCAGTACTTTGGCATGTCACCATCCCAAAAATTCGCAACAAAGTGGCTGTGTATTGAATACTACCATTAATTTAAACAAACTTACTATTTCACTATTATCTATGAAGTAGTTTACAATGTATATTTCAGCTTTTATAATATAATATTGTTACTGTTGCTGTAAAATTCATAACAAACTTTGTGTTCAGTTTTATTCGTCAGTCCGCTGTGTGCTATTCGAATTCGAATTTCCCGCAAAATATTGTCGACTCAAATTAAAATCAGTGTTGAATTTCAACGTTGGTAGTGAAGTTAGCTGGAGGCGATGCCATTTTGCGGCCGCTTTTAATGCGCCTAGGGATGCAACATCGTTCATAAAAAACATCGATACTGAAACATCGATGTTTTTTAAAGTCAAACATCGATGTTGAAAACATCGACGTTTAAGAACGATACATCGATGTTTTTTCGATGTTTTCTTTAATTACAGAGAAAAGGATTTTCCTTATAAAAAATATTGATAATCAATTTAGATTCATTTTGGTAATCATAATTACTGACAATGTCAAACAATTAGTTACTTTAAATGATAAATCTATAACGTATTAGGATATGAAAAGTAGTACAACGACAAGTTAAACAAATATCAGAAAGTCAAAGATAACCAATTTTATTATTAAAGTTATTTACTATTATTATTATTATTATTGAATTCTGTAATGAGAAAATAGAGTTATTTAATATTTTTTCTCATTACAGAATTCAAAAATAATAATTTCGCTAATCTACTGCCGAGCATCCGGTTTCTTTCTTGGGTAATTATAGCTCTAGCTTCAGAAAATAACCTTTCACTGGGGACAGAAGTTGCGACTATTGGCAAATGTTTCATAGCCAGTTTATATAAATATGGAAATACAGTTTTCATATCGTCCCAGGTGACACGTATCACACCACACGCGCGACACACACACACGCAATAATAGTTACGTGTACAATACAAAGAGAAGGCGCCGCCATTAAACATCGTTCATAAAACATCGTTGTTAATGAACGATGTATCGATGTTTTCTTGTAGTTCAACATCGATGTTTTAACATCGATGTTTATGAACAATACATCGATGTTTTAAAACATCGATGTATCGTTTGCATCCCTAAATGCGCCAGTGCTAGCGTTGTGTTTGTCATCGAAACACGTGCGGGGCCAGTCAAATTTTCAGTCCTATGGCGAGTCGTTATTATATTATAATACCTGTGTTATGTTTTAATTTATACATAGCTAGTTCTGATTGTTTTAAATGTAACTTATTGCTTTATCAAAATATCATAATTAACGTTGCTTTTAAAGATAACCTTAAATTCATGTCTTTTTCGTCAGTCCTTTGGCGTCAGTCCTTTGTCTAATATTGAGGCAAAAGTCTGACGTGTCTGCAGAGTACTGATAATTAGCGTGTGTAAGCATGTTTTTTTTTACTTATTTCAGATTAAAACATGGGGCCTCCTAAAAAAATATGTCTAAGGATAGGGAACATCTATTAAAAAAGAAAAGAGAAGCCGATTGTTACTTAAGTGAATAAGGACTCAAAATATGTGTCAATGTTAGATTCCAAGAGTGTTCTTCAAAATATGAATAAATTACATACATTTAATATGAAAATATCTTTTTTGTTAGTCCCCTGGCAGGAAAATTTTGAAAAATCGTAATATCTCAGAAACGACTTCAAAAAGTGACTGGCCCAAACACACACACTATATTTATTATATTAGCTATCTTATATACTTACATAAATTTGTAGGGATATTATTTAAAAACTATCATCAACAAAATATCACTAAAAGTTGCCCAACTTTTGTATATTCACCCATACCTACCTTGAACGGACTTCATCTGGATGAGATTTTTTTTCGGATTGGATAGATTCCCGTATCTTATAAAAATAGGGACATGTTTAGTCGCGGAATTTATTTGTTCCACAGGTCAGGTAGAAACAAGTAAACAACTTCGGGTAAGAATGTACATTTACATGTTTGTCAACGCGACAATCCGGCAGATACCTACTTAAACCAGCACACCCTTGAAGAAACTTGTATCATTAAACAATCAACAAACAACATGCAACTAGATATATATGATATATCATGTATAAGTTAACTTTGGTTTTCCTAACACAACCTTAGTCTCCTAAACATTTCTTATTAAAAGAAGGTAGGTACCTACCTATTTTATTAATATTTTTACGACAGCGTAACTTGTTAATTTATAAATATCTAAGGAGTATAAATTTTTCAGTGTTGCCATTTTTAACACTGTTTTATTTTTTACTAGCGACGGCTTCACACGGGGGCTATAAACCTTCCTTAAGAATCACTCTATCTATTAAAAAAAACCGCATCAAAATCCGTTGCGTAGTTTTAAAGATCTAAGCATACATACGGACATACAGCGAAAGCGACTTTGTTTTATACTATGTATTGATGCCGGTTTCAAGTCACTTCCTGTTGTTGCATCATTATAAAATTTGACGGACATTTGAATGTCTGGAATCTGGTGACAAAACAGTAATGCCAACGTCCTAATCTTACGATAGCACTGGAAAGTATGCATAGGAACTCGTTACGAACTTATCCTAATGGTGTTTATGGTTTAACTATTTTTGCCTGCAATATTGTACTTGTATCTTTATAAAACACGGCCCTGAGGTGAGGAACTGGTGTTTGTCATCGGCGACCTTGCGGCCTTGTCCCCACGCGGCGTTTCTCACATTTACTGAATGAGTTAGATATATAACGTCATAATATACTCGCCTTGTATATCAGATATTGACATTATAAATTTCCTGTACTAACTTTGCCTCACCGGTTCTCGTGCGTAAAATTCGTATATAGTATAAGGTGTGGATAAAAAGTAGGCTGTATCTCTTTTCATGGACTCGTCTCAATTAATATCAAAATTTAGTAAAATTCCGTTTAGCATTTTGAATCTGAAAGTTAGCAAACAAATCCATAAAACTAATATTACTGAATTAGGTACACTTAGATTATAAAAAAATACTTACGAAACTATAACTGGGTTGCTAAAAAATTTTGTGACCTTATTTCACTTCTTTACATTTCAATCTCTTAAATACATATAAACTTTAAATTAAATGTGTTAGTGCAAGATTAGTCCCCTTTCATTTTTTCTTTTTCAGACTACATCATTAATCTTGGTGGAAAAATATTGTCAAGAAAATCATTTCTCAGTACTGTTTATGATTTACAGTGCATTGTAGCACATCATTTAATGTAAATAAGAAACTTATTGCCAGATAACTGATTAAAATCCATTCACAATCTATGTGATTATCAAATATGTGTTAAAATGAACAAAAAACAAAAGACAAAAATAGTATGATACCTACTGGTTAACTAATACACACACAACATAACACTTATTGAATCTAAGTATACTTGACACATTTAGTAGAAGAGTGTGATATCTCGAAATATTTTGTCACACCATTTAAAACTCTATGTCTGCACATTTAACTTTAAATTCGAGTGGTGATACATATTGAGTTGTCACACTGTTCTAGTAAATGTGCGACTTTTTATCATTAAAATTATGCATTGTTTTTTACAATTATCAATAACAAAAAGTTATTAGTAACTAATAACTTTTAATATTTGTGTGCTAGCTAGTACGATTTCATGTCTAATTTACTGTAGCAAGAAACATAATACAAGTATGTTTATTTTATTTAAGGACGTCCAAAGTAAACCAAAGGAAATTATGGTCATGGTAACAATTAAAAATATACTTATATATTGATGCACTTTATTGCAAATTCTAAGATGATTTGTGGCTAATTAAAAACTTGTTTTTGGATGATTGCAAAATCGTGTCATGAATACATTAAGGTTTATTAAGTTTGCAAATACATTAACACATGCTATTTTTGGGAAAAATTAAGGAAGGTCTCTTAAATGAGTTGATAAAATATTGGCAGAAGCCTTATTGGACACATTTCAAAAGCTTACAAAATACACTGTAAACCTTCACTTTTCCTTGGTCAAAATTCAGCTTAGGATGGTTGACCCTATAGTTGACCATGCACCGGTTGTTGACCACTTGTGACTTTGATTCTCAATAATAAGATTTACCGCCGGTAGCCGTTATTTTTAATGTTGGCTATAGGTTTTGACAACTATATCGAATCAACCAATCACATCAACCGCTAGAAAAATATCCACAGATTAGCCAATAACTTCGTTTTACTTTTACTTGTCGCTGTTAGTTGTGCTTCAACCGCCATTGCAGTAAGGAACGTGCTTCGACAGGTAAGACTATTTTAATTGAATTTATGTGTTTTTGTATAAATTTAGTTGTAATTGTTTGTTTTCCAAGTTATTTAATGGTTGTATTTAACGATTTCAATGTAATTTCAAATGTATATTATTATATTTAATTTTTTTCAAGGCTGGTTAACTATAGGTAACTATTTTGTATGGATTTCCTAAGGTTGACCAGTTGGTCAACTATTGGCTCCTTGTACAACTTTATTTTCTGTCTTTTTTAGTTGTTTTTTTTCATAGCTATGGCATACTTAGATACCCCACTCACTATTTTATGGTTGATATTGCCTAGTTTTCAGTAGTTGACCAGTGGTTTGACATTGGTACTGCATACAAAAAAGATTTTCCTAAGTTTGACCAAACAGGTTAAAAATAATTTTTGTTCCATTTGTTGTAGACTAACTACGCCGCCAAAAAAGTATTTTTCAAATACAAAGAAGATGTATAAAAAGCACTTGATGAAATACACTCGGGATGCAAAATTAGAAAAACATATCGTAACCATTTTTCGTTGTACTGGATATCCAAAAATGGGACCGCCAACTATTTTAACACCTGAGGAGGAACAATTGCTTTGCAGATGGATAAATGCGAAAAAAGGAATCCCTATTAAAAAAGAGCAGTTAGTAGATACAGAAACAAAAATAATTACAACAGACAATCGGCCGACGCCGTTCAAAGATGATATACCGGGAAGGAAATGGTTCGACAATTTCATGAAGAGAAACCCCGAAATTGCACAGCGACAAGCAGAAGTTTTCTTAGTTATTAATAAAGACGATTATAAAAAAGAAAAACCTTTTATTGTCTTATTTCTTATATTTAACTATCGTTTTTCAATTGGTCAACTTTTGGTACAAACCCTAACAACAACTGGGGCCGGTTGGTCAATCTAAGGTACATTCCAGAATTTAAACTTTAAAAAAAAAATTCAAAAAAACTATCTAGAATTAAGTGATTTCCTTTTGAACCATTACTTTTAATTACATAATGTAACAGATAAAAAATAATCTGATAATATAGGTTGATACTATTTTGCGTAACAACACTTTAAAGTCAAAATTTCTCCTTAACTGGTTTGGGACCGGAGCACTCACCCTACTTTACACAAATTATGCAGCTAAATAGTCAATAATCTAATTATAAGCTTGAATTTCACATTGTTATTTCGTTTAAGCTTTAGTCGCAATGGTAATTACCAATACATATATAGGTATGTTAATTCTGTTAATATTCATTACAAAAACAAATTAAAACACTCATTGAAAAGGTCAGCCAAGGTAATCAATAGGATTAAAAATTCATTAATACCACTTTTGATAAGGCCAGCTAGCAATAAAGTAACGACACTATACGTGTTTATTCCTTTTTCTTTGCGCAATTTCTTAAAAGTAAGACCTTGATGTTTTCGTTGGTAACTGATTCCACAACTTACCACTCTTAGGCAGGCTCCTGATAACATTAACAGCGGCGTTAAACTTATCCTCCAGCGACATTTTAGCACAAATCACTAGAAACAATCAGAATAACACGCACTTTGAACCTCAATCACTTAAAATTATCGAACGAATCACAGAGCTACTATCATGTTTTCAATAAACGACAGTCAATTATTATTCAAAACAACACGCTGCCGACTCGAGCTCGTCACGATTGTGTAATAAATGGGAGACAATGAAAACAATACATGAAAATAAGCGTAGTAAAAGTATAATGGGTCATACGTATTACGACTGTAGACCGAAGAGGGGCAAGTGAGAAAACGAAGTGACATGACGTACATGACAGCTGACTGACATTTTGACATAAAGCCTTGGTCCGAATAGCTGAATTTTAAGAGAGAATTACGAAAGGAATGAGATACCTATAAATTATTTTTTTACAAAAAAAATAACTCAGGTATTAATTATCATAGGAAACAAAATTAAAAAGAATAATTTATTCTTTGAAAGTAAAACTATTCAATGCTCTTCATCTGAAACGAAACATTTGCAAAAGACAGATAGCAATAAAAGAGAATTCTTGCCACATTAGAAAATTAGGCAATTTTTGTTTTTTGAAATGTAGAAAATTAGGCAATGAAATAAATCAAATTAGCTGAAACCGAAAAAGTCACTAATAGCGCAAGTTTATTTAAATGTGTACTTTTTGTTACTATTTGCATGCGCAAAGAAACATATTTAACCGATTATAATTTAACAATTACTACTATTTTTGCATTAGCAACATAGTTTGATGAAAGAGTGAGTAGGAATATAGGTAGTATATTTCTCCCTGTCTTACCTACCTCTCCTCTTGTCATTTGTCACGACGGGTTGCGACCGTTTTTGATACCGAAATTTCCTTTTCGAAGGTAAATAATCTACCGATTTCATGGAAATCGCTTGTTAATGTGTAATTTTAAGATTATATAACGTTTAAAAGTGATTTAAAGGTGTGATAAGTTATGATATTTCTTTTATGAATGAATTCGGTGCAGCGCTCCGGGCTCTCTTTTTAGCGGCATAAAATTTTATGGAATCAATACTTTGCATTGTTTATTATTAATACTCTTTAAGTATATATTCTCTACTAACGAATGTGTTAAACAGTGAACTGTGCTCTGTGAATTATGCTCCGTTCTTGTGATAGTATCAATGAATATTTAATCCGGTCGGCCGTCTGAGAAACGCATGGATTTTCGACTTTATGTGCATGTAGATCTTCTTTTTGTGTCATTTTGACGAATAGTGCATTAAGACAATTAATTATGCCAACTTAAATCTATTGTGCACTTCGTCGGTGCTAAATATATTTATGTCTTGAGTTATTTTCTAGTTTGCCTTGGTATATGCCCAACGTTATTTTGTAATTTAATATGCTGTCATACCACCTATATGTTAATAATTTAATATTAAACATAGTGATGATGGATAAATTTGGGCCCTCTGTTTCGATTACACTTATCATTATTGATTGAAATAGTTTGATAACAGAATGCTGAAAAATTAGTTAGGTTGGGATTATTTTGATGAGAAGTACAATATAAAGACTATCTAATCCTTCCATTAACTATTGCGTTCAAATCTATAGATACATTAGCAGAAGAAACTTAATATTACTGAGTGAATATGTTATCATTTTTATATCATTGCAGGAATTTAAATAAGCCAAGATATCTCAACCAAAGGACAAAATGCCTGAACTCACAGAGTTGGACAAGGCTACCGCCTCCATGACAGAGAAGCGCAAGGAGGAGACCGCATCCTCGGACAGTGACTCCGATGACACTATCCCAGAATTGGAGGATGCTGGTAAGAGACAATATATTATTTCGTTTTTGCAAAATTTACAGCGAACATAACATAATAATTTCGGATGCCTTCATGGTTTACCATGAACAGTTTAATTATGAGTTAAAAATTAAAATATGTAGATTATTAACCAACTTCAAAAAAATATATATTGTATTTTCTTCTTCATAATAAGAATAAGGTGTGATGATCATAAATTAATGAGATAATTCAATGCCATATTGTATGATCATTGTACCTATATACTTGGAAAAGGCCTATTTTTTATCAGTGGACTATTTTTGCTCATGATACATATAGTCCGAAGATAGTATAGTTACATGATTATTGTTTTTTCTAGGAGCTCCAGGTGCTGGTGGTATTGCCAACCCGATCGCTGGTATTGACATCATCTCAAAGGCAAAACAGACCCGTGGAGAGAAGAAAGCACGCAAGATCATGAGCAAACTGGGATTGAAGCCAGTAAGTAGCTGTACTTATGTACATTTCAAAGCAGAGAATGGCAATTTAATTGTATATTTGGTCATAAAAGCCCCATTAGTAACTAATTCAAACCATTAATATTTTTTTTCTATATTACATGCTATTTTTTTTTTTTTAAATTAACTTACAACATCTATTATAAACATAATAATAATTTCCAGGTACAAGGTGTGAACAGGGTTACCATCCGCAAGTCAAAGAACATTTTGTTTGTGATAAACTCCCCGGACGTGTACAAGAACCCCCACTCGGACACTTACATCGTGTTTGGAGAGGCTAAGATCGAAGACCTGTCACAGCAGGCCACCATGGCTGCCGCTGAGCGATTCAAGGCGCCCGAAAGCGCCGCAGCCGGCAATGATAGCGCTGCTGCTGGAACGGTAAGATATAAAATAAAAAAAAAAAGTGATGCTTAAAAACTTTTTACTTAAAGATCATGACTACTTCGTAAACCATTTGGCGGATCTTTAACTACATTTATGTAAAATCGACAAAAGTATCAATATTTTAAATGAATCCAGTTTTAGTGGTATTTTGAGTACTAGCTCTTAGTCTTTATAGACATTTTGATCAATGTAACAAATGTTTTTTTTTTTTATCAACAGACAGTAGCGCCGATAGCCGAGGAAGAGGACGAAGAAGGTGTGGATGACTCTGGCGTGGACGAGAAGGACGTGGAAATTGTCATGTCGCAGGCCAACGTCTCGCGCGCCCGCGCTGTGCGGGCGCTGCGTAACAACCAGTCTGACATCGTTAATGCTATCATGGTAAGCACATGGTGAAAACTGCTACAGCTCTTAAGTCCAAAACCATTACTAATTGTTCGATGGCAGAATATTCTCCATTGATCATACTTAAAATGTTGTTTATTTCTGTTATAAACAGTAAAGTCAAATAAGGAATCCTAAAAAAATGAGGCATTTTGTTTATCTGTGTGTGGCTAAAATTAACATTGTTTTTTGTTTGTTACAGGAACTCACTATGTAGGTGCCCCACGATAGTCACAAGATAAACTTTTAGTATTAAGTCCGGTAATAAAATAAATAACCAGCGGCTATCGCCGTTATCCTACTGTAATCCAAATAAAAGGATCGCGAGCGGTCAGAGAAGGCTTTGAATGGAATAAACGGGATTGTATATAGGCGTATTTACTGAAATACAATATAATAACATTTGTGCAAGTTTTATTTTGTTGGTGTACCTATTAAATCATTTCACAATTCCCTCTAATTTTAATAAATTGTCGACCGTAGGTACAATTACGGTAAGGGACAAAGTATGGGCTTTCAGGAGAAGCCAATGAAGTTTTTTTTTCAGAATTAATCGGTTCTAACTTTTTTTGTAATTAACTTTTACTGGATCTGTTATCACATCACAATATAAAAAAATAAATTAAAAATTTAACAAACCCCCGACATAAAAACTAAAAGGCCCTCTAAAAAGTATAACAATAATAAAATATTAATATTAGTTAGGTACCTAAGTATTAATATTTCTACAAAGAAAACGTCATGTCGGAGGGACCGCTTTTCATTTAGGTGTACTTACTTACCTAATATTTAAAATCTACCTAAACCTACGGTCCCCCCGACATGACGTTTTCTTTGTAGAAATATTAATACTTAGGTACCTAACTAATATTAATATTTTATTATTGTTATACTTTTTAGAGGGCCTTTTAGTTTTTATGTCGGGGGTTTGTTAAATTTTTAATTTATTTTTTTATTTCATACTTTTTGTAAGTAGGTACGTAGGTACCTACTACATATTATTATTTTTAACTAATTTCCATTTAACACGGAATTTCGTAATGTACATGTAATCCTCTTACATTTGATACCCCACTCGAGTATATTTGACGACATTGGGCTTACCATTTACACTATTACTCCCCATAATTTTTGAACTACTTAACCGATTTTCATTACGATTTCAATTTTGTAATGTACACGCGATCCTCTTTCATTTGATACCCCACTCGGGTATATTTGTAGACATTTGGTTTCCCATCCTCACTTTCACTCCCAATATTTTTTGAACGACTAAACCGATTTTCATTATGATTTCAATTTTGTAATGTACTCGTCACCCTCTTTCATTGGATACCCCACTCGAGTATATTAGTAGACATTTATTTTTACATCCCCTCTTTAACCCCCCCCTAATTATTAAACTACTGAGCCGCTTTTTATAAAACATAGCTAAGAACACTCCCGACATATACACCTTTCAAACAAAAAAAACAGAATCAAAATCGGTTTATGCGTTAGGGAGCTATGATGCCACAGACAGACACACACACACACAGACAGACAGACAGACAGACAGACACGTCAAACTTATAACACCCCGTCGTTTTTGCGTCGGGGGTTAAAAACCTTATAATAAAATGTTGGTAAACGCTGATCTATTGATTTATACGTGTTGAACAATAGATGGCAGTTTGGTATCGAAACCATACAGGCTTGCTGAACTAAGATTAAACGTGTTATTCCTTATCTCAAACATGAGTAACCTTTTTTAGTGTGGCAACATACATAAGCAAATGTCAAACTAGAATGTCAGATGTCATTTGTTTTCTTTCAGAATTATTTTGGACAGTAAACATTCGTTTTATTTCTAAATCTGTTTCCATCTAGGTTGTGTGAAGTGATATTAACGTGAAACATGGCTCTGTTTCCCGGAGCCGTCGCGTTCGACGAATATGGACGTCCATTTATAATTCTAAGGGACCAGGATAAGCAAAAACGGCTCACCGGTATTGATGCTTTGAGGGTAAGTTTTCATGTATATCCACTTTATATAATATCCTTCCATGATTAAAAAAGCTTCTCTCGGTTGATGGCAATTTTATTTATTCAAAAACTCTTTAAAAAATAATGCAAACTTTCTTAACCTTACCCCAAAAATATTTTAGATTTATCGAGAAAATCATTCAAAATCGTAGTTTTCTTTACAATTTTCATATTAATTATACTTCTTTTAACTATAAAAACTACTATCGACCCTAGAAATATAGTCAACCAGTTATAATTTACGAAATATTTACATTTTTATTACCAGGTGTGTATCTGTGAGACCTGTGAGTCACATGATACATAATGAATGTAGCTTTACAGTCCATATAACATCTCACTCAGAATTCTTCTGGAATAATAATAATATAGGTTATTTACCACCATTTAGAAATATTATGTTGGAATTTATTGTGTTAATGTAGTTTTGCTACTAATTAAAACTTATTTTGGTAGCCATGGTGACCTAAAAGTATACCTTTCAAATCAACTTATTTAGATTTTTGTATGTAAGTAGGTACATATTCTATTATGCCTGAAATAGTTGATAATATTACTCATATTTTAAATATAATGTGTATTTACTTTTTTAACATTATTTTCTTAATCTTTTACTTATTTATTTAGGACACAATACATTGAAATTAAATAACATAGAAGTTGTATGTTGTGTGCCTAGACAGACAAACCAACAAGGACACAATATGCAAATAATATTCATCAAAAAATATAAGGACATGCTACAAACAAACAAATAAAAATGTAAATGAAGTATTGGAAAATGTAATATATAATTGCCTACCTAAGACAGTTATTACTTTACTTTAGATGTATTAATAGTCCCAATATACCTAACTATTTTAGCAACTAATCTGAATGTTTTTATAGTCCCACATCTCAGCAGCTCGCCAAATTGCGGGAATCCTTCGCACATCTCTTGGCCCTCGTGGTCTGGATAAGATGATGGTGTCACCAGATGGTGAGGTAACAGTCACCAACGATGGTGCCACTATCCTGAAGCTGATGGATGTAGAACACCAAATTGGAAAGTTGATGGTGCAATTGGCACAGAGCCAGGATGACGAGATTGGAGATGGTACCACTGGAGTTGTTGTGTTGGCAGGTATGCAATGATTTAGTGACAATTATTTAACATAATTGTCTTGTTAAATATGCATATTACTGTCACAACCCTTATCCTCTTTGGATCTGGAATTTTGGAAACATAAGAGATCAAACTACAATATTGTAAATCTTAGTTGACAAGTATTATTTTCATGGTTTTATCAAAGAATAATTTATGAAATTGCACTGAATCCACCATACTCAGGCATAACATTGTACCTACAGATTAATTAGGAGTTCTATAAATGAAAATTAATTTACATATTATTTTCATAATTATCTAAAGTCTAAAGGAGTTAGTGAAGAAGTAGTAATATGTCAAATAATGTGTTTTTACCAGTCAACCTAAAAACAATAATTTCATTTCAGGAGCCCTACTGGAGCAGGCCTCCAATCTTTTGGACAAGGGTATCCACCCGATCCGTATCGCTGATGGATTCGAGATGGCCGCCGCCGCAGCCCTAGCGCACTTAGAGAGTGTCAGCGAGGCCTTCCCAGTGAACAAGGACACGAGGGAGCACCTCATCAAGGTGGCCATGACCACGCTGGGTAGCAAGGTGGTCGTGAAGTGCCACAGGTTGATGGCTGAGATTGCTGTTGATGTAAGTATATTTTTTCCAAAAAGTAACATGTTCTGAGTTTAGTATCATAGTTACAATGGTCAATATTGTGGTCCTAAAATCTATCTAATCATTATTCTAGTAACAATTATGATGTTAATACATGGAAACATAAAAAGGAATTAAACCATAATAATATGTTATAGTCAGGCATTCTGCCATATTAACTCACTCTGACCATAAAATTTCCCCTTGCTTACAGGCTGTACTGTCTGTGGCGGACCTCGAGAAGCGTGACGTGAACTTTGAGCTGATCAAAGTGGAGGGCAAGGTTGGAGGGCGTATGGAGGACTCCATGCTGGTCAAGGGAGTCGTTATCGACAAGACAATGAGCCACCCACAGATGCCCAAAGTTCTCAAGGTTTGTCAGTTGTTCTACAAGGAATAGTTGCACTAATGGCCTATACCAACCATACTCTAAGTATGTTCCGCGGAACCCTAGGGTTCCGCGATACCCCTGGCGGGGTTCGCAAGAAGTTATAAAAAAAAAAATCAAAACACCTCCCTCTGGTCGACCATTCTGACGCGGCGTATCACGATTCACGAACAATTTTACTATGCCGCCACCGCCGATACCTACTTGTGGCCGCGCAATCCCTTTTGTTTTATTGTAGGGTTCCATCAAGTATTTTGCTATCCAAAAGGGTTCCGTCACCAAAAAAGATTGAGAACCGCTGGCCTATACATAGAGTTTTCTTTCATCCAAAATATTATATGTTAACTATTTTGAAAATATAGGATTGCTTGTAATATAAATTTCATCTATTTAACTCTTGTATTCTCTGTAATAGGCTTGTGTCCCATTGTTTCTACCTATCTTTTACAACCCACTTATGTTGTTAGTCACATGTTTTAATAAAACAAAATGATGTCGCATTTTCACATGTTGTCTTGATGTGTTTACACTAAATGAAAACAATATTACACTGATAATCTTTTACCTCGCAGTCCACAGTTCCATCATCAACATTTTCTAATTGTTATTCTGAAATCCTGTGCAGGACGTGAAACTCGCCATCCTGACCTGTCCGTTTGAGCCCCCGAAGCCCAAGACCAAGCATAAGTTGCAGGTTGGCTCCGCGGAGGAGTACAGAGATCTCCGTGCTTACGAGCATGACAAGTTTTTGGAGATGGTCAAACGTGTCAAGGTTGGTGAATTCTATTAGCAAGTGAAAGATATTTTCTATACTAATATTATAAAGAGGAAAGGTTTGTTTGGATTGTATAGGCTCCCGAAAGGCTGGACCGATTTCAAAAATTCTTTCACTGTTGAGAAGCTACACTATTCCCGATCCGTGCGAAACCGGGGCGGACAGCTATTTTATATAAATTCATAACTTACACCTTAGTTAACATAAGAATCAAAAACTTTCCTTTTAGCAATTGACTTCAATATGATAGATTAGTAATACAAGTTCATATGAGTAAATGAATCCTGTTTATTGTAAATACGATGTGCAATATAAATTAACATATTTTTTTAATTCACAATCAGGACACGGGCGCTACGCTCGCCATCTGCCAGTGGGGCTTCGACGACGAGGCGAACCACCTGCTGCTGTCCCAGGAGCTGCCGGCTGTGCGCTGGGTGGGAGGGCCCGAGATGGAGCTGATCGCCATCGCCACCGGCGGCCGCATCGTGCCGCGCTTTGAGGAACTCACCGCTGACAAGCTGGGACACTGCGGGCTGGTGCGCGAGCTATGTAAGTTGCTCTTATGTTCATTACTCGCTGTTTTTCCCGCGACTTCGACCATACTCCGTTAATAGATGAATTTCAATAAAATCTTACCATCTTCCATCAATTCTGTTTAAAATAGATTATAATAGAAAAAATTGTAATAGATTTGTAACAGTAACCCCGTTAGGGGTAAAATTTCGAAAAATTTTCTGTTTATTATTGGAGGCCTACGTCATACAGAGAAAATACGCCCAAATTCCAGGTCTGTAGTACACACAATAAATGCATTTTGTGATTATTTAAAATAAGGTAGTCTTCCTGATGTAAAAGTACTTTAGTGTTACACTATCGACAGCTCAGTCGGCAACGAATATTAAATCCGTTATTACTGTTAATTCCAATAGATATTATTGGTTTACTGATTAAACTATTATCGTTCCCCCATAGCGTTCGGCACATCAAAGGACGATATGCTGGTGATCGAGGAGTGCAGCAACTCGCGCGCGGTGACGGTGCTGATGCGCGGCGGGAACCGCATGATCGTCGACGAGGCCAAGCGCTCCGTGCACGACGCGCTCTGCATCGTCAGGAGCCTCGTGCAGGTCAGTCACCAGTCACCGCGACCGCGTACCGAGAGACACCGGCTACAGGACTGTCAAGTGTTCAGACAATATTCTTGTGCGAGGAAATACAACTTGTACTAACAAGAAAATTAATTGTTCTTGTTATACTGTAACGGTGGTGAAAAATAATATCATTGTCAACGGCAGTAGAGCGTGATCCGATATATATGATGCCGACTGTATGTACAGCACATAATTATTAATTTAGTCGCATTTTTCTAGCACGTAAGGATTTTTTTCTCCGTGAAAAATCTTCTGTCACTTATTAAGCTGAGCTACGCTCTTTTATTTATTTCTATAGTGTATCAGTTGCAGGTGCTTTCTATGGCGCGATAAAAACCTTACTTGCTAGGCTAGCAACAAGGAATGTTTTTATTGTGAAAATAGTATTTTGTCTATTAGCTTAGTCTGTTTATTACAGCGTTCTATTTCAGCAATGCAAATTTTCTCCTAATGGTTACAGATGTGTCATTGTTTGCACTAGTTTATAGAAATGTTACATAATTCCCAGGACTCCCGCGTGGTGTACGGCGGCGGCGCGGCGGAGATCTCGTGCTCGCTGGCGGTGGCGCGCGCTGCTGAGAAGATCTCCTCCATCGACCAGTACTCGTACCGCGCCTTCGCCGACGCGCTCGAGGCCGTGCCGCTTGCGCTGGCTGAGAACAGGTGAGCGAAGCCACAGGCCGAACAAAATACACGATACCATTACTAAATGAAACTCATGATAACTATTTATTTCTAGTAGAAATTACTTCACAATGTCCATGTTGGCTATTTGCAGCATTTATATAGCAGACTAGCGGCCCCGGCAGACGTCGTCCTGCTCGTCCGATTGTTTCGTCAAAGATCTGTCAAAGTCTTCTAACTGGCACTTCTTCATAAGGCTTCCTATTTTTACACATTTTCCACTGTTTCTTCGCTCCTATTGGTCGTAGCGTGATGTTATATAGCCTAAAGCCTTCCTCGATAAATGGTCTATCCAACAAAAAAATAATTTTTGAATTCGAACCAGTAGTTCCTGAGATTAGCGCGTTCAAACAAATAAACAAACTCTTCAGCTTTATAATATTAGTATAGATAAAGACAATTATGTTACAATCGTTAATTACGATTTTATTTAAAAAAGGAGTCATAATTGGAATGAAACAACTGTTAACGGATTTAAGTCGCGTATTTTTATTTTATTTTATTTGCTGACGTTTCGGATTGTTTACAGTTTCCATAATCGTAGCACGACTGAGCTGACAATAGTCTAACGCTAAAGTTAGTCAGCTCAGTCGTGCTACGTTGTTTCATTCCAATGTGTAATAACCGCGAAGGCATCAGAAATTATTAAGGAGTCATAAGTTACATGAAACTTCTTGTGAAGTTATAGGTACCAGATGGTAGGTAGCATGTAGTCTCATCAGTAGGTATCTATTTTATTAATATTATGTATTTGTTTGTTCACAGCGGTCTGTCTCCTATCGACTCTCTGTCGGAGGTGAAGGCGCGCCAGGTGGCCGAGAAGAACTCTAACCTCGGCATCGACTGCATGGGCAAAGGTATGTAAACACAAATACATGTTAAATGATTTATTAATATCTAATTCAAGTTGATTTCTACGCTATACATAAGACAGTTTTGTATATTTTTATGTCTGACTAGTTTTTACCACAGATTTTTTTATCTGTGATCCATCATCCTAGAGTGAATTTTATTCGTCTGGTTTTATTTTTATCCAAGATGAGTTTTTACAGTCAAGGCCATGGTATTGAACATTACTCCTGGCAGAATACATCTTTTTGTCCTTGACTGCACTCGATTTTAACATTTTATTTGTATAAATGTTTCATATGGATAACGATTTGGCAGGTACAAACGACATGAAAGCGACAAACGTGATTGAGTCCCTTCACTCCAAGAAGCAGCAGATCGCGCTTGCCACGCAACTCGTGAAGATGATACTCAAGATAGACGACGTGCGCTCGCCGGCTGACTCCATACAGTAGAGCAAACGGGGGCTACAATTCGGGAAGCCTCTAATGCGTGGTGCCTACTTTACTAGCTTGAGGTGTCCCGAGTTCTGGCACAGTTTATTGTTAAATGTCACTTTATATTAACAGGTGATCTTTATTGGTGAACGTTGAATAAACCTTCAATACGGGAGAGCCAGCAAAATGCCTGAAGGTCATAATCAAAGCATTTGATTAAATTGTATTTTGTAATATTAATAACATTGACTATTAGTGATTATACTATATAGTATTGATTTTGAGACGTTCACGAATAAAGAAGTGTAACGTAATATTTTCAAAATAATTTTATATGTTGAAATAATGCTAAAGTAATTTTGTAAATTTTACGCCACATAAGTTTTGAACCGAAAATATTGTACTATTTTGCTATATTCTGTTTGAAATATAAAACCTACAGATCGCTAGAATGTTTTAACTTTATTCTGAATGCGTGCTTTAATTTTAATATTCATAATTTCTAGTGAAAGATAGGATTTTAATTTTATTACTGGACATGTCACACTTGTTTGTCCATACTAGGACAATGGGCCCAGAAAACTCAATTTTCTCACACAATTTAAACCAAAACGTATCTGGCTCAACTTCACTAATATGTATTTTAGGTTACTTCAATCAGTATGTTATAGTTTATAAGTTATTAATGCATTTTATGGAACAAGCGGGCGATGTACGCGGCGTACGAAACTAAGCCTTATTGCACTAATAAATTAATGAGCTGAATTTGTAATGGTTTTATTTTTATGGTATTTATTTATTTTACATTCAGAAATAATGACATAGCTTCTAATTGTACATAATTTCATTGATTGAAACAAAGATTTACATTTCAGTCTTAAAAATAGTTCATGAAATTACAGTGTACTAGACAAATTTGTTGATATATTATACTGTGTAGGGTTAAAAATACCACTGAATATTCAAAATAATACAAGCTGTCACGTCTCTTCGAAATTGTAGATTTTTAGTCTTTATCTCTATTATTCAGTATTATAATAGAACTCATAAAATTCCATGTATAACTGACTGTTCTATAAGACAACACCTGCATAACCAAATGGATCCCTGGGGGAGGTATTTGAAAAAAACTTATAAAAACACCTTTTTACGAGCCAGTGATCACAGAGGACCGCCTCGCTCGCTTCGGCCGCTATATGTCGAACCTTTCAAACGCCAATGCCTTGCCTTCTTCATCATACTCCTCCTTAGTAATACAGAAGGAATAGAAATCAGTATCTCTAAATATTTCTTTGCCGCCCTCCCATGCATATGTTAAGGGGTTATCAGCTAAAGTAACATTCACATCGAGGTGGTCTAATGCAAAAGAGCGCACATCATTGTATACTCTGTCTCTGAAACCAGGGAACAGTGTATTCCCACCATAAAGGACTATATTTGCCAGTAAATTTTCTTTATTCTCTTCTGGACATGAATCAATGGAATGCATAATTGCTTCTGGGATACCCATCTGTGGTATACCAACGTCTGATGGGTGGAACAGCAGTTCGGGGATGGTGAAACGCTCATTGTTGAGTCGAAGTGTCTGCTGTTCTAGGTCCTCATCTGGTTTGACAACGTCACGCAAGTACCCACGACGAATACTAGTGTAGTCAGGCAGGACATAATCCTTTATTATTGTATTTGAAGAACCTAGAAGAAACCAAATTTTAAAGTCTTAGTCAAGATAAGTTTATTTCGTTTTGCAAGCA
Organism: Polylopha cassiicola; assembly: GCA_038024825.1. Taxonomy (NCBI): domain Eukaryota; kingdom Metazoa; phylum Arthropoda; class Insecta; order Lepidoptera; family Tortricidae; genus Polylopha; species Polylopha cassiicola. Next base: position 2,500,948 of record CP149044.1, on the reverse strand, counting down.
TTACATTTTTGGTGTGGTTTATAAATAGGGAGGAATAGATTCTGGTACAATTATCCAAATTTTGTGTAAAACATTTAGGGTATATTCTGTACACTGTAATAAATTACACTACATGGCAATATAATACTTGAATACAAAGAGGAATTTATCTAATGGTATGCTATTAAAAAATATATAGATTTGGTGCATACCCATAATTGTATCTTACTTTAAACACAAGCTTACCTTTTGATCTAGCAATTGCCATATCTGCCATGAAGTCCTGTGAAACAAAACATGAATCTTCCTTGGCTTGATTGATAACATATGTCTCATCCAATACATTCAGCTGCCGATATGACAAAATCTCTTTCAAATGATTTGTCAACACTTTCCCACCAACATCTATTCTAACTATACCTTCTTTATGCTTTTTCCCTTTAATATATGGAACTATGTATGTAAAACTGTAGCCAGAGTCCACCACCACAGTGCAATCATTATTATGCATTTTTCTATACTTGTATTCAGCCAAGTCTGTACCATTTGTTCTCAATAAAGTCTGGCACTCATACTCTTCAAAGAAAATCTCAGTCATAGCCTCTTGTATTGATGAAAAGTTGAACAATGGCTCAGTTATAATCAAAGGTACCTCATTAAGGTTTACCGGACAGCATTCTTTGCTAAATATATAGTCCCAAACGGTCTTTTGCGTGTCCCAGTTAATCAAGAAGCCTTTTTGAAAAGGAAGAATATAGAAAAGCCCCGAAGCATCTCTACATTCATCGATTTGAGAGCCGACGAAAGGACGGCGTCTTTCCGACTTAGCTTTCATGATACAGTTCGGCACTACCTTCGGTTCTTGGGTGGATAAACCCACTTTGGCTGTATAAGCTCCATTGTCGATGATATAACAGGAAGTATCAGACATTTTAATATAAATAGTGGAGGTTACCGGGTGTTATGAGATTTTCACATATCAATTTATTTTGATATAATGGGAGTAGTGTTTTGATGTAAGTTAATTTTGCAGAAATCGTACTTGTCTTATGTGGCATGTACACGATATTATTATCAGAATTAACTTAAATAAATTAAGGTAAGTAATACATAAATATTAAATAAATACATCTGTACTAACATGACCACAGACATACTATAAGAGTACTCAACAATCAACAGACTGAATTGACGTTTAATTCAATGTTACCATTGTTAAATTCTCATTGAAAAAGTGGCGTTTAAAATTCTGTGTCAAACAATACTTTTTATCATTTTTATTAGTGTTGTCATATTATTTAAGTTTACTCTTATATTCAGCCACCACAGCAAGTATAAAAAACATATTATAACTTACGTTAAGTCGTTGAGTGACATTATAATTAAAACACCAAGATTTAAATCATAAGTTTATTTTTACACTTTTCTAACTTAACCTATCTGATCTTGACTTCCGGAATATCATGAAGCAGCTAATTTATCTGAAAACAAAAAGTGAATTTTATAAAAGTGAATATGAATCATTATTTATATTATAGTTTAGGAATGGTATCGATAATACCTGGGCTTGACTAGTCACTACTGGTATCAAGCTATCAATTAAATGTTTAGTACTAATACCATACTATCATAAATAAAATTTAGCCATTAACCTTTTCGCCGCCACGCAACAATACAAAACGCTGAGCCTGTGACGCCAGAACAAAAACAAGCATTCGAGATCGAGAAACCATAGTGACTTGGAAATGGTGTATCGATATTTAAATAATTCCTCGATAATTATATCCAAAAAGTCGAAGAAATGTCAAAAGAATAATATAATAATGTTGTTACTACATGTTCATTGGTTATTAACCTTATAAAACAACATTAAATAATGAAAATATCAAAATTATTGCATTATTTACAGTACAGTTTAGTGACGAAAGTCACCACACTACTCACGCGATGACGTCACGCGTTGTCGGCACCGGCCGACCCGGGCTTTTAGGTACTGCAAATTGCTTTGATTCTAGAGATGTGAAACTGTTGTAGGTATGTGTTAACTGCATTTATCGACATTTTAGCAGGGAGTCCAAAGAAAAAATCCTACACATTCTTTAGCAACAAACCAATAATAAAATGCAGTACCTAGGTACCTAGATTTCTTACAAACAAAGTTTTTAAATAAATTCCGATAATTATTTAGGAAGTACAAATAGCATATAGTCGGCATTTCCCAGGAATTCGTTTGAAATACCGCCTGCACGTGCGATGTGCTTTACATATTTACTAAGAATTCCTCACAAAAATTAAGCCTATTGTTATTGCTAATGAGTGTTTCAGGTAGAAAAAAACATTAATAAAAGGGTCATTTCTTTACCTGGATGTAGTCGTTTTCTATTGTGCTTTAGATAAAGTAACGATAGGTTTGTAAATATTTAATATACATAATTACCTAAACGAGAACACTTGTCTCGGTTGCTCGTCGAACTACTTCATTATAATAATTGACAGAGGTATACAGGATAAAAAATTAGATTAATATACAATTTTTTCGTTTGTTATTTACTTGAACGAGCCGATCTCAGACATGACTAGTCGTGTATAGCCGCGGGACTAATTTAAATAAGTGTTCAAAATATGCTGTAAAATATATTTTACTATTCCCATTTTGATTAATTAATCGCATTCAAGTAAATAATTTAGTGAACTTATAATTATAGAACTACACATTTATAAATTCACCTATATTAAAATTTTCGTAACGTGTATTGCAACAAACAAAACACAGTTGGTGACAGCACTACGCCGCGGCTATCGCCGACTAGGGCTTCAGTACGGGCCGTATTTGCTGCATTTTATCATGGTGCGCAAAAATGTTTATTTATTCAATGATGTTATATTGTATCACGTTTATGTATTAGGTTTACGGTAATTTAGGCTTTAACCAATAATAAAAGTTCATAATTTGTATACTAAACTTTTAATTTACTTATAATTTTCGCCTCTAACTTTCAGTCGGTAAGGGCCGACGAGGCGCTAGTGGTACTGCTTTTTGTAGTCGGTAACTGCCGACTGGGGCGGTGAAAAGGTTAAGGTGCTATTTCTAGAGAATAGAATAGAATAATAGGATTGAAAAAGTAGGGTCAAACAAAATATAATTTTCTCTTCTGTTATATCATATGGTATGTATGCATGTATGTATGTATGTATATAAAATCTTTATTTTACAACTAAACAAATACTGATGATGAAGTGATAACAATACAAATGTATAAAGTCGAACTTATCCCTTTAAGGGATCTCCTCCAGTTCTAAATCATTAAATAACAATACAGACTCTGCAGCACAAAATAAAGGCAAACAAACATGGACAGCTTTTATGTATACTAAGTTATGATGAAATTAGGAAGTTACCTATTTACTTCTTAAGAAGCTGGTGGCGGCAGATCAGGTAAGGGGCAGACAGGCCAGAGCCAGCGTACACAATGAAGAAAGCTGTTAACTTGTAGCGGTTGGTGATGTCGAATGGCAGATTCTGGAATGTTTTACATTTAAAATTAATAAAGAACTTGAGACAAAAATAACTTCAAAGGATTTTACCTCAGTCTTGCACTTTTATCCTTGAGAATAGAGGTATAATACAAATCAAACAGGCTATATACTATACTGTTATAGGAAATGGAGTCCTATAGAATAAGATTAAAAACAATTATACAAATGAATAATAAAAACTAAGTAGATAACCTATAAATTTGGCAATCAATACTTTAAGCAAAACCTACTTACATAAGTAAAATATTATTTTTAAAGTATCAATTGTTTTATAAGTAAATGAACTTGAAACTCTGAAAATTGTTAAAAAACAAACAAATGAATAAATAAGAAACAAAACTTAAAGATTATGTAATTGCATTATTGAAGAAAATTTTGAATTTAGAACTCACCTCGCCAGGGACTCCACCGTGTGAGTGATTTCTCACGAAATTGGTCATCACATTCCTGCCTAATTTGTTGGAGATACGAGCCAGCGGGGTCAACATTTTGGTGATTTTCCTATAACTTTCCTATGACGAAAAACAAGGAATTCACAGTTCCTATGAGGTCTTTTTTTTTATAAAAGCTACTACTGTGTTCTCATTTTGTGGTAGATTTTGAGTAAAATTAAAATTGAACGCAGCCAATGTGAAGAAAATTTAAATAAAACCAAACTATGATTCATGAATCTTTCAATTTATTTGAGAGTTAATCTTATATTATATCTACATAAATTGCTCTATTGAATACATAGTGACTTGTACAATTACCTGAAAGAGAAAATGTAATTTAATAATTTGCAACACATAAATAAAGTATATACAGTTCATGTACACATTTATTTTGTATGTACGGATAAATTGTAATGTGACTATATTACAATTTATCCGGGGTGCTATGTAAATTAAATAACTCAATTACATAGCACCCCGTCGTTTTTGCGTCAGGGGTTAAAAACAAAGCTACCATTATATATTTCACGTGGTAACTCTCATAACACATTAACTTCCGACTTCCGGGACCAGAATCCAAACTGTTTTTATTTTAATAGAAAGTTAAGTTCTATCTCGGTTGTAATATTAAAATTAATGATTTTGTTTAAACTCGCCTCGTCTTTGTTTAAACTCGTCCATAAAACATAGCGTACCTAAGTAGGTAAATTATAGAACCGAGCATTTAAATAAAGATTATAATATACAATATCTGTGATTAATTTCTAATATATTAACAATACGAAATCACTAAACAGTATAGGTATATTATAGTAAAATTAAAACGTACATAATAAGTAATATTATTATATAAATATGTCTAGGAAAAGCTTTGAATAGATTTCATATAGTAGGTACGGATGGAACAATACCTACCGGAAGTTTCATTTAACAATTTAAGATAATTCTGCGAATAGGTACATTCCTACCTATAGAAGTTAAGTTTTTTTATTTAGTACCTATGTATTTATAAAATGGATAAAAGTCAGGTTGCAAATAATGTTAACTGTGCGTGTTTATTATCCATAATAACTAACTATTGTTTTTAATGTTTTTTGCATAGTATTTTAAAATAAATTATGTTACTGACGTTATATTACAATTACTTTATATGTGGAATATCCAGAATGTTGTTTTTATTTCAAGGGGAGTTGTTTACGCGACGAACTCGTCTGTTGAGTGGTTTTGGTAATAAAAGGTGTAACCTAATTACAGAGCACCGTTGCGTAATATAATTTGCTTTTTGTATCTAGATAATAACAGGTTAAACTTATTTGTATCAAGGCACGGGACATTACCTAGTTAAATAAAAAAAATATCTTCAAGACAAATACCTTTAAATTGGGTGCCCCTTATATAGCATAACATTAATTGTCATATATTGAAAACGCATAACAGACTTGGCATAACAATATTATGCATAACATACATAATGCATAATTATAAAATGGCATACTGCTTAAAATGCATAATAATGAAAAAGCATAATTTTAATTTGTATAACTTTATCTGGTATAACTTTAATATGCATAATAAAATAAACGCATAAACATGGGGACACCACAGTTTCCATAAAATGGAAAAGTCGATTATTGAGATACCGAAAATTATCTCAGATAGTTTTTCATCATAATTTTCAACAATTCTAGAAACTTTCAATAGTTATTCTTAGACATATCATTTAGTGTCGTGTATAATATTAATCATACTTGTCTTTATTCCAAAATTATCAGAAAAGTAGGTTAAGTTAGGTTAAAACTGCGACACTTGCAGGATCGATTTGCTACCAGAAAAGTAGATCAGTTTTTAAACATATTTTTTCATTTTATTGGCCCCAATAGATGAAAATAAAAGTAAATCTATGAAAACTTAATATTGAAAATTTTATACATTATGCACACAAAAAACATATTTAAATCAGTTGAGGCTGTGAACAGACACTTAAACTTTTTATAATTTTTCATATTTATAAAAAATAATTTTAGGCTTTTTATTTTTATGCTAGTTTAACGTTATGAGTATTTACATTATGCGTATTAAAATTATGCATTTTCAATTATGCTTATTAATGTTATGCTGATTTACAATTATGCTTAGAATTGTTATGCTACTTCAAATTATGACGATTTATTTTATGCGTTTTAATATAGACCCCTTTAAATTAATAAATCTTGACCTTCTGTCAAAAATAAAGCTCAAAGTACCTAGGTACTAAATTTCATAATTTGGTACTTAAAGAGAAAAGGTCTGTTTGCTTGGATTGAATAGGCTCCATAGCGACTGGGCCGATTTGAAAAATTCTTTCACTGTTGAAGAGCTACATTATTCCCGAGTGACATAAAAAAAGGAATACGAATCCAGGGTGAACAGCTAGTTGTAAGTATAAAGGAACAAAATATAAAGATAGGTAATAACGATAGGTACCTACCTACCTTATTTTATATGAATTGACTCACCCGTCTACTTCTTGTAGAGCTGGTAGAAGACGATGAGGAAAGGTGCTCCAATACCAGTGCCGACATACCAGAAGAAGTTGAACGTCAGACGAGCGCGGTTGTTGATGTCGAATGGCAGATTCTGGGAAAAACGTTTCAAGGGGATGAGTTTGAAAATTAAAAATCTCGGGGTACGTTGAAATTTAAACGTAATTGATTGCCAGTAATTCCAATTAATTAGGGATGACGACAGGATAGATAAAACGAAATTCTATTTAGTCCGTCAGTTAATGTTAGAAAATATTAGACACATTTTTTCTTTTCTCAAATAACCAAAAAAATACGAAGATAAGTGCTTCTAAGGCCTGGGAGTGAGACGTAACGTCACATGATGGTACAAATTATACCGTAACGTGACGTCACGCGCCCCCACTCCCGAACTTGTGCGCTTATTGTCATATATCTATTATTCATTTGGAAAAAGTTAAAATACGATGGTCAAAGAAAGATAAACAGTCGTCATGTGTATTACCAATCCCTGGTTTGATTTAGATATAAGTAGGTAAATACACTTAGTTTTGTGATGGAAGGTAAAAATAAAGTAACTACGCAGACATCTGACAAGAGTGATTTCGTGGAAATCAGTCTCAGGATTTCTAAATATCATGGCATAAAATATTGGTAAGTAGTAGAAGTACCTATTTTCAGATTTCAGACTATTAAATTAGCATGTAGTTAGAGCTTGCTGCACAACCACAGTATACAGTTGTCCAATTTTAGAAACACATTAGTAATAATCGACAGTCTTGCACGTAACACATCGAATATATAAGTGAAATCATTTAGGCAATGTTTGTACGGGCTACATAACTAATACCAACACGTTAGACATTGTCAGCTCAGTCGTGTTACGATTATGGAAACTGTAAAGATTCCGAAACATCAGCCAATAAAATCCGTTCATTATTGTTTCATTCCAATGGTAATAACCGCGAAGGCATCAGAAATTATTAAAGAAGTTAATATTTTTATACATCTAATAACCTACAATATTTTCTCGTTTGACCTAAACAACTTTAATAACCCCCCCTATGTAGGGGGAGAGACGTGACGTCATCCACCTCGCCTGACATTTCATAATTGCATTTTTATAGCGATTGTACTTGCTGATTAATGCATTGTTCGCCGGCGACTGCTAATAAATGCAACATATACTATTTGTAGTTCATACAGACGCGTCCTGCTATATGTGTAAATATTTATGCACTTTTACCACTACTACGCGAAAACGACGAAATATCAGCTGTATGAACGAGACGTATATATGGATGGTATCATATTGTCTCTTTTTCTTGACTTAAGCTTATAGTTTGCGCGTAGTTTGTAAAGTTTTTAGTATCCTAACAAACAGGTTCAGGCAGTCGCGAAAACAAAGCTAGGTATATAAATGGATGAAGTATAAGGCTGGGTTAAATGTATCGATTTATTGATTTATTCTTGACAATCGATTTACAGAATGTATATTTTTTACTAAAATTATGTTAGCTATATTATACTTACAAATCTAATTAAGTTGGTATCGTACAAAATGTATCAGGTAACAGTAACAGTTTTATACGCCCAGCCTTTATATTCGCTATAAACTACAGATTTCTAGACTGTATCATTATGAGCCATAAAATGTGCATTTAACCAAGGCCACAGGTGGAATGCTACAAAGTTCGTCTACATTGAGTTGAAATAGTTTCAATTGGATGAAAATACTTCAAATAAAACAACTATATTTATAACTAGCGACCCGCCCCGGCTTCACACGGGTGCTATAAACCTTCCTTAAGAATCACTCTATCTATTAAAAAAAACCGCATCAAAATCCGTTGCGTAGTTTTAAAGATCTAAGCATACATACGGACATACAGCGAAAGCGACTTTGTTTTATACTATGTATTGATAAATATCTTGTAAGACTCTACTAAACTAAATACTATCCTAAATTCTAAATAGTATACTTACTTACAGATAAATGAAGGCGGGTTCTATTCATCACAGATATATACACACCTCATAAAAAGGATTATTAATCCATATTATTGAATAAAAATCTTAATAAAATACTACCGACATTTAATTAATCAACAAATTGGCATGACTTCAGTGAAGCAATGGACTTTTTCATCAGTTTTCCTCTTTGTTGCGTCTATCGTTGTATTTGTTGGTTAAAATGCACATGTAGGTATATACTATATAGTATGAATATCACAAGCGCACATGCACCTTTTCCACCTTCATTTCAATTATTATTTTTTATGCATTCGACTGAATTTACAAACCTACCTTAAAATGATGGTCCACTCATAACGAGCATGAAGATTTCGCATAACACTTATTTTGAGAGTTTTAAAAAGTTACGTAATGTGAAACTGACCTCTCCAGGAACTCCTCCATGAGATCCATTCCTGACGGAATTCAGCATGACCCTCCTTCCAAGCTGGTTAGAAATCCTAGCAATGGGTCCCAACATGTTGATTTTCACCAAAAAGGATCCTACAGGTAAAGTGATACTTGATAAAGACAAGATAAGAAAGTATCGGCTATTGGCTGTCGATGCGACTGCTCTGGTGGGTTGATAAGCCTCCTTTGCCAACACCCGTTTCTGTAAGCGTGGAATGATATAACACGACTATATGAAAAAGATGTTTTTTTCTTCAACAGTTCTATTTGATGGAGAGACTTTTTTAAATGGTCAGGTAGCTGCATGTACATGATTCAGTCGGTTTAGGTCATACGTTGTATGTTTAGCTCTATAAAATTGTTAAAGCAGGAAAAATAACGAACTTATGTATTTTTAAGTAATTTTTATTTTAATTAAAATGTAGGTATAGAACCTAGTAGGTAGACGTACTTGGTCTGATTTTACTCATAATTATTATTACCTAGCTACTATTTATATTACCTAACTCCTTTAAATGTCATTTTCCTCAATGCATGGCATGTTAATGTTAGAAATAATATTTTAATAATAATATAGTAAATAGGTATGATACATCGAATATTGGATTGCGTTATTAGGTGCATATTTAGGTAGGTACTTCATTCAGTAGGTACACATTTGATTAGGTACCTATCTACTGCAATAGCCTGATTTAAACCAATTACCAGTAACAGCAAGATAGGTCAAAGTTTTATTTGTTGGCACAAAGCAGACAGGTCACACGAAGGTCGCCAGGACTTTATACTTTTAGAAGTTAAGTGAATATTGATCCACTTTCCTAACTTTAAGAGATCATATTTGAGCTATTTTCATGTATAGTACAATAACAGCATTTTTTAACAATTAATGGATTATAAAAAACATGACATGTTATTATTAATGACTCTCGGTAGTTCTCCAGTCTAAAGACTCTAAAGAGCGCCAAAAAGAAATCCTCGAATAACTTCTAACAATGATGTTGCCAGCAAATGTTTTCAATGTCAGTAATAGTAGATTTTACCGCTGGGGGCTAGCAACATTCAAACCTGCCATTTTAGAAAAAAAAAGAAACAGTCGGCCACGCTTGCTACAAAATCATTTTCACGTTTGGGGGCAGTTATTTCCCCCCTTTTGTTTAGCTCCAATATTACTGTAATTACCTATTTACCATTGTAAACCACATAAGTGTTATTAATAATTAATTATGGCTGATTTAGACGATTTCTTCGCGAAAAAAGACCGCAAAAAAAAGTCTACCAAAAAATTTGCAACGGCCGATGAGATGGCTAAGAAGTTAGATGACGGCAAACCGAAATCGGAAGTTCGGCCGAAGAAAGAGCGTCCTCCCCAGGAGGGCGAGGAAGGCGGGCGAGCCGGGGTGAGTACTGAAAAAACGTGTTGCGGCGTAATATCGCTAATTCAACTAATTTGTTAAAGTCTTTGTCAGTTGTCAAAATTCTACTTCACACGTTGAACCTAGTTTTTCGCACCGCAAATTCGATGATGCCCAGCCTATAATTGAAATGAGTAATGTTCTCCAGTCACGAGAATTCGCAACAACTAGCTCTTGTCCCCATTTTTTTTATATTTGCGTATTTGTGACGTATTCTGCTAATGTGGCACAAATACTTTCATTTATAATTAATTGTATTCAAGTCTTTGTTTAATTAACGTCGTGGCTTAATATGTTCGTGGTGGCCACTTGTTTATTCCAACATCATTATACTATGGCAATTAGGTTAGTATACAGTGATATTGAATGAGATCTGATTGTTTTCATCTTACGTGCTTTTTAATTGCTTTTATATCATCTTAACATAACTTAACTGTATAAGATTTTACTGCCACTTGTACTTATATGATAGTGAATTATTGTTTATATTTCCTTCTTATGTTATGATAATGATAGTAATTAATTTATAGTACTGACAAATAATTAATGGCAATGAGTTACCAGACTGGTAAGTTATCTATTATAATGCCACTATTTGAAGCAATAAGTTAAAGTAGTTGGACATTATGAAACAGGCAACTTAATGTTTTTGTAATAATATGAGAAACTTAAAATAAATAATTTTTGGGTCACTTTTTTTCTTAGATATACTAACACTTAACCTAATCTGTACCAAACTACTTAACCTATTCTTATAACAACAAAAAAGACAAGAATCTGCAGGATTTGTTCTTGAAATTTTTTTTTTATAATGATGACTGACATAAACGCAGGGCCTAAACTATAAGAGTTAGACTTGAAATTCTATACAGAGGTTCCTTTCAAAATATAGAGGAGTACTAAGAAAGGATTTCTGATATTTCACTCCCTATGGCAGAAACTAGTATAATATAAAGTTGTATTAATGTTACAGTTAAAGTTTAATTATAATATTCTATTTACCTCATTCTGTATTTGTTTTGAGGATGTTTGTTTACTGATTTAGTATGTATAGAGTTTTTCTTAATATGTATTGATAACTGTTTTACCTATATATACTGAATCACAGAGGTTATCCGAAAGTCTATAATAATTTTATTACAGACTGGGAACATATATAATTTAACTATCTGTAACTTTAGCACAATTTTATAAAGACTATTTAAGATCCTCTGAAATTTACATTAATATTAAATTGGTGCATAATATGTGTCTGTTAAATACCCTGATTAAGCAAAAGCAAAAAATCAGTAATTCACAATCAATTGACACACCCAAAGTAAGCAAAACATTAGGTATATATAAAAAAAAAATTGAAACAACCAAGATATTATTAACATCTTCCCCTCATAGGGTTTAAACTTGTGGCATACATATTCTAATGTTAACAAACATTTTACAGGAAGAGGAAGAATGGAAGGAGTATGAAGAGACAGTGAAGGATTATACAGGTTTGAAGATCCAGGTGCTGCAGGGCGGCACTGGAGCACCTGAATCTGGCCGGGATATGTCCTCGGAAGAGTCAGCGCCCGATAACGGGAAAACCAAGGGACCATGGAATAAGCCCGTATGTTTAATGAATACTTGATATTTATTATGAATTGTATTTAATTTATATACTCAAATATAATAGTAAATTGTAGTGAAACTTATAAATTGAAAACAGAATAACTGTTTTCCGTTAATTTACTTTTTCTCCAACTGAATTATTATATTTATTTTTATAGTAATAATTGTATTTTGAAACCTATAACCTTTGTCTTACATATTTATTTTAGTCCATTGGCCTTTTAAGAGTATACTCAACTATGACATTAAAATGGAAATCTAAAAGGAATTGTATTCTGTAGGCATAGACAAAAAACTATACTTAAATAGATCTAGTCCAATACAGCATGCTTGGTCTCGTTACAGCAACAGCAGCAGCAGGCGGCGGTGGTGCCGGAGCCGGAGCCCGAGAAGCCGAAGGAGTCCCGGCCGGTGTCGACGGCGTACGTGCCGCCTGTCTCGCGGCTCGCGCGCCCCGAGCCCGTGCGCCGCCACGCCTCCAAGCACGCTCCGGATATACACAATGATGACACTTTCCCCGTATTAGGTAATGCCATCGTCTTTAGCATGAAAAAAGATGACTTCTCATTTATTTATGTCAGTAAATAACATTCATTACACATAATACTAGTGTAGTAAGTATACAGTATACACATCAGTTTTTAAGCTGAGAGCTAAAGCATCAATTTATTATAAAAAAATTACAAACCAAGGTCACTAGAACACCTTCTGATTATAAAGCTATATAAAGCTAAGCGAATCCTGCTCATGACTGTTGTTTTGGATGTATCTGTGTCCAGAACCCATTGTACAGGCTTAGTTTGAAATTCAATCAAATGGATTTAATTTTTCCAGGTTTTTGTGTTAGATGTTTCCTAAAAGTCAGCCATGACATCAGAAATAATGAGCCTAAATGTACTTGTGGGAAATTGGGTCTAGTATGTGAATAAATGTGTTTGTGTGTAAGGCGCGGGCGGCAAGCGCGAGGGCGGCTGGAGCACGGCGGTGGGGGGCGCGGCGGCCGGCGCGGGCGCGGGCCGCGCGGGCGCCGGCCTCCGCCAGCCGCTCGCGCTCGACAACCGCTTCACCGAGCTGCAAGACGACAGCTAGCCAGGTAACGCAACTAATTTACTTGCAAATATGGCGGCAAAATCTGCTACAATAACAGTTAGTGACGTATAAGAGCTCTTGACATGCCATCCAACCACCAACGGCAAACTTACCATAACGTAACTGTTTCCTATGCGGAAAGTTCTAGCGCCAGAATACTTTTTTGAAGAAGTTTAAATAGCAACTTAACATAACTATATTCTATGACTTGAGAAATAAATGAATCCAATCTAATGTACTACTACTTATTTTGTTATGAACTTTTTTGCTCAAAACTGTTATTTATATAATTTAGAGTAGTTGTTTATTTTTTACCAGCAAAATATTAACTTGTGACTTCTAAAACATTTCTTAGTGATAGCGTTTGATCGCCTGCTACGCAATGATGCAATATGTATTATCATTTGTACTTTTACTTAAAATATTTATTGTTATATTTCAGGTAACAACCAATTAGCTTCAAGAAGCAACATAAAAGTGAAGTGTCAATATGGACTCAAAGCAAAGCCTTGCGCCTAGTATACACATACATATTATATCTATGTTAACCCGCCAGAACGCATTGTACATTTAATACTGACCTAATATTATCGACGACAAATTTAATTGAACCTTAAAACGATCGCATTAGGTCTAAATTTCAATCGTTTTTTGTGAAATAACTTATTGAATGTGGGGTAAATACGACGTGACATGGCTGTCTCTGATTAAGATCAAATTTGAAAGTGGTTGCGAGAGACATTTGATTCATAAAGTGATCGCGTTGCACGTTGCTTACTGTTTTACACATGACTATTGTTGAATTCTAAAGGAATTTATGTAACGTAAGATTTATCCGTTAATGAATTTTTAAAAATATTTTTTTATGATGTACCTAGCTAAGATTTAGACAAAAGGCTGTCACGCTCCTAGAATGTGTTTTTATGGTACATAAGAGGATTTCACGCAGACAAAGTCGCGTAAGTTCGTTAATTAAGTTATAGAATGGGGATTACCGCGAGACCGAAATCTGCTAGATGTCTCTGGTTTTTATTGCAGTTCAGCTGTTATGTTCTACCAATCACAGGCAAGTAGCTTGTCTCTCATTGGTGCTGACTAGACAGCACTCAAGACTAAACTACTTATCGACCCCCACTGGCATAAGTGCTATAAGCCAAATGTCAAGAAATAATGTCTTAAAAAGTTACCAGATTATTACAAATCAAGCGACACTTTGAGCGATATTTGCATCATGGAACTGTCGTTGAGAAAATGTCTCTGTCGCGTTTTAGTAAGAATCTTGAGAACGCCGAGTCGGCCGTGTCGCGTCCAGTCAACCCCATCTTTGCGTTCTGTTCGGGTTATAAGCATACAACAGAACAATTGCATTTTGTTTTCCGATCGTACCCATTGAAACACGTCTGTTTGACAGTTGCTAACAATAAAACAATGTTCCTAGTTTACAAAATTGAACTTCCCAAGTGCAATAATATCTGTGTCTGTGTAGAAATGAATGTATTTTATAACGATTTTTAAAAATGTTGCCAGTTATATTGTAGACAATAAGGGACATGTTTTCAGTTTTGTTTTTAATTTTTTTTAATGTGTCTTCGTTTTATCTCGCCGTGTATTTTCGTTTTTTAATTTTTTATTGTGTACTCGAAAATTTATGCATAATTGTTATCTTTTGAGTACGTTGGCCGACTACGTAGAAAAAGTTTTTTTTTAATTCACTTATATTATGAATTGAGAATAGAAAAACACGGCTTACGATCGTAAAAAATATTGAAAATGTTTAATCTGAAGTGGCAACTGTCTCAGAAAAAAAGTGTAAAAAGTAATTAAAAGTGTTGAACTTGTTTACATTGTCATTTTTTACGTTTTTATTGAGAATATTAATATAAAAGTATTTCTTGTTAAGTGAAAAAGGACTTGAAATTGGTTAAAAGTACGTAACTAAGCCGACATTGGTGTCTTCAAGCGTGGATCGCATGTTTAGATATTTTGTATCAATGATAATTATAAAACACATTGTTTAAATGACTGTTTTTGTTTTACGTTCGGTTGAAGTGGCTCTAAAGTTTCGATATGAAAAATCATTCAAAACACGTTGTACCATAGTAATAAATTATGTATTTAAACTTACAGCATGTGTTTTTTATTTAAACTACTACATATTATGTATTATAGCAAAGACATCTAAGACTCTGGTACAAGTGTCTGTGCTCATCACATGACATCTGCTCGTAGCAGGATTCGAACCCTATTTCGTAGACGGGAGCTTCGACCACTGGTCCAGTGGGCCCGTAAAATGAATTTGTCTGTTATTAAGGATAACAGGCTCATGATGCTACTGGTTCTATTTTAGTAAAAGAAAATGTGAAAATAAAATCTGGAAAGGAGTAATGTTAAATCAGTACAGTCAACGCCATCTAGCGTATAGTAGCATATCAACATAGCGGGCACACAGTTTTGCTACATAACCTATAGATGGCGCTACGTTGGCAAAGCGCAATGATTTTTTAGTATTTTTAGTTTTCTAGTATTATACTATTCATTACCGGCCATTGAAAAATATATTATCTGTTTGTATGTAAATTCAACGTTATATATTACAGATAAAAATGTAAAAAATATTAAAAGGATATTGAATTACACTCAAAATACCTACATCGCGCTATTAAAATTTTGAGACTTGGTTCGTATATATACAAATTGATTCACATAGCAAGTGTACTTGCTTCGGCAGTACATATACTAAAATTGGAACGATACAGAGAAGATTAGCATGGCCCCTGCGCAAGGATGACACGCAAAATCGTGAAGCGTTCCACATTTTTTGAAGATTCTATATTCAGTTTTAGGTTTATACCAGCTTTTGGCCTACTACGTAAAAGCGAATGGTGTGTGGTGTATGTGTGTGTGTGTGTGTGTGTGTGAAGGCCCATTCTTTTGTCTGTTCTAGAATTATGGTAATTAATGTTACCTACTAATAACGGTAAATTTAAGTTGGATGGGCAGTTATATTAAGGTGAAGTACCTCTCTTATTGATACAGGTTTAATATATAACATATATATACAAAAGAGATGACCCGGTATTTGTAATACCGGGTCATCTCTTTTGTAAAACTTTTACTAGTACCTCCTTGAATTGTAACTCATTAGGTGCGATAAGAAGAAATAATTTTCCACGTCCCCAGGCTCCCCAGAATTATGTAAGTAGGTAAGTACGTGATTTTAGGAGAAATGTTTTTTTTTTAGCACCAGGTACCTACTTACCTAGTAGGTACCTACCTATAAAATAAACTTAGAGAGGAATTGATACCTACTCGCTACGTTGAAAGAGGGACCATTTCACAGGTAGTAGGTAGGTAACTAGGTATAAAATGTGGAAAAAAAATATGCTAACTTTTTTCCCACCGAAACGGGATAAAAAGTTTTGGTAGTATACAAGACAGTTTTAAAATAAATAAAAAAACTAAATATTTTTTATACGTATGCTCATGTATATTAAATAAGTTCTTTCAAGGGTATCGTTTGTCTATTTACATAAAAGGGTGGATCTTCGAGCGTTTGAGACGCCATCATTGTCCTCTACATCTAGGTAGGTATATTTAAGAACAGAGTCAATAGTAAGTAACAAAAATTTGAGTGATATTATTTATCCCCCGGTAGGTACTGTTACAAATACTATTTCAATCGATACTTAATAATATTATTTGCAATGATTATAGATATAGATGTAGAGGACAATGACGGCGTCTCAAACGCTCGAAGATCCACCGAATAGCTGTCATCAATACTAATGTGGGTAGGCAGCTACCTACATTAAAGAACAACGTCTTAAATACTAAAATTCTCTTCTAACCTTCTCAAATGATCGATATTGTTCTCTTGAGTCGGACTATGGCTTAGAATATTATTTTTATATATATCCAAGTTCCTCTGGACAGTCGCCATATTAGAATACACATCGCGGGGCACAAGACGAGTTTGGGCGGGAATTTTGACAGCTGAATTTCCCGCCAACTCAAGGCTGCGTTCATTAAAGAACCTGTCGTTAGGGTAACTCGGAGGAGGTTGCACTAAAAAGGGTGGAACATCAGGTTTTGGAAAATTGCGTAGCATATTGTTTCGTTCTATTTGGTTTTGTGGGTTAACGTTAGCGATGTTGTTCATAGATTTCATCCATTGCTGCTGCTGAGTTGGTGGCATTCTATTGGGATAATTGAATATCCAAAGCCGGTCGCCTACGAACATAGGCCTCGGAGCTACGATCCCCAAACTACTGTAATATTGCTGCGCAAGCAATTCCACGTCGTTCGTGTATTTACGCTTCCATTTAGTTCGGCGATTTTGAAACCATATTTTGATCTGAAACAAAGACGTTCAAAAACTTTAAAGTTGTTATATTAGGTTTGCTTCGATTACTTACCTAGGTACCTAGTTCTTAGCAACTCTTTTATATTGACTAATAGTGATTGATTTGTCTTTAATTTTATTTGATCGTTTAAATTATGAACAAAACGTGGCTTGCTATAATTTATTGCACCCAATCGAGGAAAATGACAATAATGATTGTTTAGCAGTTAGAACATTAGCTACTTACCGGTGATCTTTTGGGGAGTGTTCTCAAGACTGGCACATAAATACACACGTACATACATACATTAGTACATAGCAGCTATATATCCTGTGGAGTAATTCAGTAAAGTGTAAGGAAGTTACCTGTGTTTCTGTGAGTCTCAGTTGCCTGGCGAGCCGTCCGCGCGCTGCGACAGAGAGGTAACGGTTTTTCTCAAATTCAGCTTCTAAACTCTTGATCTGTTGAGCACTGAAGGCAGTACGAGCACGCTTGCCCCGAGAACAACCTGTGGATGAA
The DNA here is from genome assembly GCA_038024825.1 of Polylopha cassiicola. Classification (NCBI taxonomy): domain Eukaryota; kingdom Metazoa; phylum Arthropoda; class Insecta; order Lepidoptera; family Tortricidae; genus Polylopha; species Polylopha cassiicola. The sequence continues at coordinate 2,483,102 of CP149044.1, read as the reverse complement.
AATATCAATAACTAGCTGTCCGCCCCGGCTTCGCCCGGTTTTTTTTTTATAGTATTTGTATATGTATTTGTTACTCGGGAATAGTGTAGCTTCCCAACGGTGAAAGAATTTTTCAAACCGGTCCAGCCGTTTAGGAGCCTATTCAATCCAAACAAACAAACAAACCTTTCCTCTTTATAATATTAGTATAGATCAAATGAATTTTTCGTGACTAAATTAAAAGTTGAAGTAGGTAGGTACTTTTGTTTTGAAGTTCTTTTTCAAATCATTTTGACCCGCAAACGCGGATAACATTAAATCCAGAAGCTTTGAATTTCATAATGTTAGTACCTATCTAATTTCAACTTCTATATTTATAGTTTTAATGGGCTGCACTCAAAAATATTAACTAGATAATAATAAGTATATCTTCTGTAAGTTTGTACTTTATACTTATTGTAGTGAATACTTTTTATTCAAAAACCTTAGGTTTCGTTCGAGTTTGTAGGTTGTATAGATTGGATCAACACGTTGAATCGTAACATTATTAACCTACTTATTTAGTTATGATCAATCAACTCAAAAAACGAATAACCGTAAAGCTGGAGCCATTATGATGATATTATTGTGTTAGATAATATTATTTTAACCGTTTTTATTTAAATTATAAACCAACGACATCTAGGATGTGACGTCATGACATTATCAGGAGCTTGCTATATAAGACGCCTCGCTCACCTGGACCGGCCTCTTTTGCATTGGGTTTGTCACTTAAGCAGGTCTATCTGATATTTTGTGGTATATTAGTCCTAATTTACTACCATACATGTAATAAGTCTCTGTGATTTAATTTAAAAGAAGTTAAGTGAAGAAATAAATGAAGATTCTATAATACATTGAAATTTTGTGTTTAAAAAACCTGTCTAATCCTATCATCAGAAGTGGGATAGCCTAAAAATGCCCACAGATCTCGATGAAATCGAATCAAGACGAAGGTCTCGACATCGCAAGCGTCAGCATCCCAGTCGCAGTCAATCATCCTCATCGGATTCCGAGGCAAGACACCGGCCTCGGAGCAGACGCCGGTCTCGGAGGAGACACCGGTCACGGAGGAGACATCGCACCAAGAAGCGCAAGTCACGTTCAACGCAGCAGCGACGTTCGCGCCGGCGATCGAGTCAGGCGAGCCACCACGTGGATCAACATGTGTTTACACGTGCTTTGTCTCCCAGTGGGCAAAATCGAGAGTATCTTACTAGGACCAAAAAGGCGAGTAACAATATTACCGTAATTAATGAATCCATATAAAAAGGTGTTAATTGTAAATATGAATCTCCCACGATTAGCTTACATTGCTTGCTTACTGAAGTTTTAATTATATCTGTCATTATTTAAATTTTATTCCAATGTGTAATAACCACGAAGATATCTTGAACTATCATTATTTCAATTTGTTTAACATGATATTGCTTTTATTGGCTTGCTATAAACATATTATGTAATATAAAAGCTGGCGACTGAACAACAAGCGTAGGTACATATTACAGATCTACCTACTAAATTGCTAATTTAAATTGCTAGTCTACCTGAGTTATGCCTTGTAAGTAAATAGCTGATTACATAACTGGTGAAGTGTGATCTAGTTATGTTTTGCCAGATATATCAAAACAACGTGCTTTACGAACAAAGAATAATTTAAACGTGTTTATAGTGATTTCATATCTGTGCATTCTTGAAATGTTCGCAACAATTCTCTTTAGACTGGAAAATAGTCAATGTTATAAGTACCTACGAGTTTATGATAACATAATACCAACTACGCTACCTATTGCATTGTTAAGTATGACGAGGCAAGATATTAAAATTATTTTTTTTACAACAACAATTCCAGCAAAATATGGCCGAACAACCGTCAACGCAAATGCTGGACGCAGAGGCATCGCTTACGGTATTGGAGCCAATAAGAAGCAACTCGGAGACTGCGGCGGCTGAGCAACCGACAGCTTCGCCTGTTCAGGTGTCTGCACCGATAACGTCGCAGGATAATAGGGAGGTACCTAAATATAATATACAATATGACTGTAATCAGAGTGATTTTTCGGCTTTTATGCAAAACTTTTTGAAATTTAGTAATCAGCGAATACCGTATGATAAGAATATGATTCCTAGTTTCGACCCTGCACAAAAGAATCAAAAAATCGAAAATTGATAGTGAAGGTTAATGAGTGTTCTAAAATATACCATTGGACTGATGAACAAAATTCTCACTTTGCACTACCTAAGTTAGCTGGGCATGCTAGGAAGTGGTATGAGGGTTACCGACCATACTGTTAACATGGGGAGAGTGGCAGCAACGTTTGATTAAGGCCTTTCCTTCAGAAAGTAATTATGCAGCATTACTTACAGAGATGTTAGATAGGCGTTTGAAGTTCGGTGATTCGATTGATGAATACTACTATGATAAAATGGTTTTACTCAACGCGTGCGGCATTAATGGAAAACATGCGGTCGATTGTTTAGTTTTTGCAATAGATGACAGAATCCTTAGATCAAGTGCTACTTCAGCACGTTTAATGGACCCTGAAGACTTGTTAAAATTTTTGAAAGATTTTAGTAAAGAATCAAACTCAAAAAGCTTTAAACGTCCAAGTGCAAACGCTTCCAATGAGATGCTTTGTTTTAAATGCAAAAAACCGGGACATCGAAGTATCAATTGTCGTTATGGTAATAATACAAATGCTCAAAATGTACTCTATTGTTATAATTGTAAAGAAAAAGGGCACATATCTAATAACTGTAATAAACCAATCATCAGATGTGATAATTGTAAACTAATAGGTCACAAAAGCAATGACTGTTATCGTAACAAATCTGCAAATAACGATAAGGTTTCTGATAAGAAAATTATGTTTGCTCAAGTGTTTAAACCTGATGCTAAATATTATAAACAAGTTCTTGTAAACAAAGACATTGAGCTGAAATGTTACATCGATTTTGGAAGCGATTGTACTCTTATTAGACAGGATATTGTTAACAAACACTCTTTGCCAAATTTCGATAAAGACTTACCAACTATACGAGGTTTTGGGAACAATTCGTACAAGCCATTAGGACGAACCAGATTTAGTTTAACCTTAGGAGAAGTAGAGGCTGAAATAGATGCTTATATAGTAGACGCATCAGTGCTATCCGAAGCACTATTAGTAGGACAAAATTTTACCGAGAGAGAGGATGTAGTGGTCATGAAAACAAACGAGCGTTTAGATATCCTTAGACGAGCCATACATACCGAACTTGCTATTTCACCAGATGTAGTTGAATCCAGTAACAAGATAATTCTCAGAATTGTCACCGACGTTAATGTAGATAATTTTTCTTTTGTTGACTGTAAAAGTGATGAAGTGTTAAATAGCTGTGATATTCTTGTTGAGGATAGTATACGCACTCTAAATAATAAAGATTACTGCGTCATTGGTGGCCTATATAATCTGAATGATGGGGACTGTAAGATTGCTGTACGTAATTTTTCTGAGACGCCAGTTTGCTTGAAATCTGGTTTATTATTTGTGCGAGCTAATTTAATTACCGAAACACAAACTTCCCAAAAGTGACGAGTTAATGAATTGTAGGAGAATATCTGAGGCTAGTGCTCTCGTTCCGTTCACCGAACAAGAAATAAAATTAAATCCTACTTTGACTAAAGAACAATCCATTGCTGTAATTCAATTAATAAATAAATATAGATCATGTTTTGCACGAAATTTATCAGAGTTAGGATGTACTGACGTAACAGAAATGTCAATTGAATTAACGGATTCGACTCCAGTAGTATACCGTCCATACCGACTGAGCTATGTAGAAAGGCAAACCGTTAGGGATATGGTTAAGGAATTGATCGACAATGACATTGCTGAAGAGTCTAATTCTCCGTACGCTAGCCCCGTTATATTGGTTACTAAGAAAACAGGCGGTTATAGATTATGTATAGATTTTCGAGCTCTAAATCATAAGACTGTTAAAGATCACTTCCCAATGCCAAGAATTGACGATCAGTTAGACATGCTTAATGGAAATAAATATTATAGTAGTCTTGATCTTGCTAGTGGTTATTATCAGATACCAATTCGTGCGGAATGTAGACCATATACAGCCTTTATCACACCTGACGGGCTATATCAGTTTAAAAAGATGCCATTTGGTCTTGCGAATTCTCCTGCTGTTTTCCAACGTACTATCAATAAAGTGTTAGGACCTTCCCGGTTTACGTCTACTCTAGCATATATGGACGATATTTTGGTGCCAGGTAAGGATTTTGTAGAACAATTGAATCGTTTGGAAGACGCATTCAAAGTTTTACAAAACGCAGGATTAACATTGAACTTACAAAAATGTAATTTTTTTCAAGAACAATTGGAGTATTTAGGCTATGAGATTAGTGAAAACGGAATTAAACCCGGAAAAGGCAAAATTGCGGCAGTCCAAAAATTCCCAACTCCACGTAATATTCACGAAGTAAGACAATTTATAGGACTGGCAAGTTATTTTAGAAAATTTGTGAAAGGATTTGCTCTACTTGCTAAGCCATTAACGGATTTAACCCGAAAAGAGTGCGTGTGGCATTGGGGTGCTGATCAGGAGCAGTCTTTCCAACAACTCAAGGACTCTCTTACCCAGAGACCTTTGTTAGGTATATATTACCCAAGTAGTGAAACGCAGTTACACACCGACGCTAGTAAATACGGATTAGGTGGAATTCTTATGCAAAAAGATCATAACGCCAATGTATTTAAGCCTATAGCATATTTCAGCCGAAAAACGTCTGTAGAGGAACAGAATTATCATGCATATGAACTCGAAACCTTGGCAGTCATTTCTTCCCTTCAAATATTTCGAGTTTACCTGATAGGAGTCAAATTTACTTTAATTACCGACTGTAGTGCATTAAGGGCAACGTTTTCTAAAAGGGATCTTATCCCACGTGTAGCGCGTTGGTGGATTGCATTACAAGAATTTAACTTTGATATAATATATAAGCCAGGTCATACATTATCTCACGTCGATGCTTTAAGCAGAAATCCTCAATCTTGTGAATCCGTTGATATACAGGACCCTATTCCATCCATTTTAAGGATATCCCAAGAAGATTGGTTATTAACTCTACAGTTAAATGATAGTGAACTACAAAGAATCAGGAGAATGTTAGAAGATAAAGAGTACTATGACGTTAAAGAAAATTACACGGTTAGGGATAATAAATTATTCAAAACTAGTGGCCCGCCCCGGCTTCGCACGGGGGCTATAAACCTTCCTTAAGAATCACTCTATCTATTAAAAAAAACCGCATCAAAATCCGTTGCGTAGTTTTAAAGATCTAAGCATACATACGGACATACAGCGAAAGCGACTTTGTTTTATACTATGTATTGAAGGTAGGAAATGACTTAAAATGGGTGGTACCAAAAAGTGCCAGATTTCAATTATGCAAGCTTAATCATGATGATATAGGTCATTTTAGTGTAGAGAAAACATTAGACAAAATTAAACAAGACTTTTGGTTCCCGAAAATGACACGTTTTATTAAAAAATATGTAAGATCATGTATAGAGTGCTCTTATGGTAAAGTACCTAGCGGTCCGAAAGAAGGCTTATTACATCCAATTCATAAAGTTGATAGGCCATTTGATACTGTACACATAGATCATCTAGGACCATTTGTTAAAAGTGCCAAGGGTTATTCTTACCTTTTGGTTCTGGTTGATGGTTTTACAAAATTTACTTTATTGAAACCTCTCCGTAATTTGAAGTCGGTTTTGACAATACGCGCTTTAGATGATATCTTTACTACTTTTGGATATCCGAATAGACTAATTTCTGATCAAGGTACATCATTCACATCCAATGAATTTACGAAATATTGTGAAGAATCTAAAATTAAGCACATATTAAATGCCGTATCAGCACCACGAGCCAATGGCCAGGTAGAAAGGTATAATAGAACGATTTTAGATAGTTTAACAACATACTCTGATAAGCTAGGTGAGAGACATTGGGATACTGTGTTAGGTAAGGTACAGTGGGGCTTAAACAATACCCTTAACAAAGGAATAGGTAAGGCCCCTTCGGAAGTAATGTTTGGAGTCAGGCTTGTTAGCAAAGGTGATAATATGTTCGCGGAAGTTCTTAATGCAACTCGACAATTAAGTGAAATAGATGGTATAAGAACGCAGGTTAGTGCTCATATTGAAAGGGATCAAGTTAATCAAAAGGATAGATACGACAAGAATAAAGTAAAGGCAAAAATCTATAAGGTTGGTGACCTCGTTAAAATACTGAAACCTACGCCTAATAATGATGGGCAAAGTAAGAAATTGCTTCCAAAATTTACAGGACCATTTAAAGTGACAAAAGTGCTAGATAATGACCGATATGAAGTATCTAGTATTCCAGGATCCAAAATTACTCAAAAAAAGTATTGTAATGTATGGGCAGCAGATCGTATCAAACCTTGGATCACTATGTATATTGATAATGGTAGTGATGCGAGTGACTCTGATACAGAAAGTAGTAATGCCGAAAGTTAGTGAATTAGTATTTATTTTCTTTTTCTTTTTTTGTGCAACTGTCGGAATATAGGTTTTTGTATACAATTATTTGTAAAGTATATTGCATATTGTAAAATAAAAATAATAAAATGTTAGTTATTGAATTAAAATTTATATGCTCTTATTGCGGTCACTTGATTACAGTACCTAAATATACAATGAAACAATAGCTTACCTATTTTATGTGTATTGTGGTAATTATTATTGTAAGAATAATGGTTAATATTAAAACAAAAACGTTTAATATTGTAAGATTAATGATTAACATTGAAACAAAAATGTTTAGTATTGTGAGAATAATGGTTAGTATTGATCAAGCACTGGTTAGTATTGATTGAATAATTGCTAGTATTAATTGAATAATTGTTAGTATTGATTGAATAAGGGTTAGTATTGATTGAGCACTGGTTAGTATTGATTGAATAATTGTTAGTATTGATTGAATAAGGGTTAGTATTGATTGACCACTGGTTAGTATTGTTAGTATTGATTGAGCACTGGTTAGTATTGATTGACCACTGGTTAGTATTGATTGACCACTGGTTAGTATTATTAGTATTGATTGAGCACTGGTTAGTATTGATTGACCACTGGTTAGTATTGTTAGTATTGATTGAGCACTGGTTAGTATTGATTGACCACTGGTTAGTATTGTTAGTATTGATTGAGCACTGGTTAGTATTGATTGAATAATGATTAACATTGATTGAGCAATAGTTAGTATTGACTGATTGATGTTTAGTATTGATTGAGCAATGGTTAGTATTGACTGAATGATGTTAAGTATTGATTGAACAATGTTCGTAATGTAAATACTAGAACAATAGTTAGTAATTTTGGGGTATAATGTTACATGGATATATAGTCATAATAATATAGTAGATGAAGACAGCTTACAGTTGGATTGTATTCTTTTTTATATTAAACATTGTTAGAATATTATTTATGATTAACAATAAGAGAAAACTTACATGAAATACCATAATGGTTTAGTTAATAGCATAAACTAATAATTAAGAGTGTGTACATTATGTATTTTATTATAATAAGTTTGGGACAAACTTAATGTCAGGAAGGGCCGAGTGTTAGATAATATTATTTTAACCGTTTTTATTTAAATTATAAACCAACGACATCTAGGATGTGACGTCATGACATTATCAGGAGCTTGCTATATAAGACGCCTCGCTCACCTGGACCGGCCTCTTTTGCATTGGGTTTGTCACTTAAGCAGGTCTATCTGATATTTTGTGGTATATTAGTCCTAATTTACTACCATACATGTAATAAGTCTCTGTGATTTAATTTAAAAGAAGTTAAGTGAAGAAATAAATGAAGATTCTATAATACATTGAAATTTTGTGTTTAAAAAACCTGTCTAATCCTATCAATTGTTCCAACCAATTACTAATCTCGGAACAGACAGGACGGACACGGTACGTCGTCGCCTAGAAGTTATTTTCAATAAACACCTCTTCGTGAGTAATTAGTGGCAATAAATCAACGTGTCATTCGACTACCGACAGCGCCGGCCATCTTAGCTATCAAGCGACACCGTTTAACAAACCAAGAACACTGAACGCACCCTAATTATCCCGCCAAAATACTCAAACGTCAAAACACGACGTTCAAAACTATAATACATGTTCCGTTCAGAAATAAAGTCGAATATCGCACGAAAAAGTTCTTTATAAGCGATTTGTTATTTTTGTCTGTAAGAATGAATGTGGAGACGATTTATTAGATCTCGCGATCGTTAAAGAAATTTCAAAGAACATATGTTAAAACGGGTTGTATTTCAGTTTTAATATGATTTAATGAGGCTCGTTTGACTCTAAAATGTTTTGAGTGTTGTAAAAACTGTTTCCGGAGACGTGAAATATAATAATTGTCGGTACTCAAAACACAGTAAGTAGGTAGATAATTTTATTTTATAGCAAATAACTATAAAATCAATACATAGTATAAAACAAAGTCGCTTTCGCTGTATGTCCGTATGTATGCTTAGATCTTTAAAACTACGCAACGGATTTTGATGCGGTTTTTTTTAATAGATAGAGTGATTCTTAAGGAAGGTTTATAGCCCCCGTGTGAAGCCGGGGCGGGTCGCTAGTAAGTAATAAAAGAAATCCGCCAGACAGTGGTAGTTTTTTTTATTAGGTAGGTACCTATAAAAGCACCTCATTATCGTAAGTACTATAGTAGGTACTTGATAGGTAAGTACAAAAAAAATTGTTAGACTTTGAAACCAATCTATTAAGCCAACAGCAATAATGTAGGAAATAAATTAATTAGCAGTTAAAAATAGTTCTTTGTGAGATAAATTCAACCGACAAATATTCAAGAGCCGCCGTTTCTTCTTGGACTGCAATTAACGTCAATTTATCGTCACATGTCAACACAACAGTTTCGCGCTATTGTTTTTTTTTTGCTGAAGCAGTAAAAATAACTTCATTATTTACACAAATATTTATATTCTCGAGGTAATGAATGAAATAAGGACTTATTTATATTTACAATTTGGCTCACAACCGCGTGATAAAGTTTTCTATTGTATTTTATTTTAATCTGATACGCACAAAAGTTTTAGAGCAATCTTTGTGAAAAAAAAGGAATCTATGCAATAAAATATTCGAACGACCAAAAGCACACTAAATCTATACTAATATTATAAAGCTGAAGAGTTTGTTTGTTTGTTTGAACGCGCTAACCTCAGGAACTACCTACTGGTTCGAATTCAAAAATTCTTTTTTTTGTTGGATAGACCATTTATCGAGGAAGGCTTTAGGCTATATAACATCACGCTGCGACCAATAGGAGCGAAGAGACAGTGGTAAAATGAGTAAAAAACGGGGAAAATATGAAGCCTTATGAAGAATTACTATTCCACGGGGACGAAGTCGCGTGCACAGCTAGTTTTAAAATATGGGCAATGTTGTTAGCGGTCAAGAAGACAGAGAACACTTTTTAAAACCCAATAAACTGTAGGTGTAAGTACCTATCTAAAAAAAAGAAAGAAACTGCCATCTAAAAAATCGTTCATAACTCTTGCTAACTGGCCATTTATAAAAAAATCGCAACACTTAATTTATTTACGACCTGCGACAATAAAGCGTATAGCTCAAACGTCCGCTTGCGCCGTTCGGGATTCAAATTAGCCGTTTGAATTGGTTCCCTGACGCTCTCACATACACGAACAAAAAACACCGGACGGCACACAAGCACAACCACTGATGTCTCATTTTCTAAATTCGTTTCGAAAAGATAAATCTCCGCGTGTCCCGAGTCTCGTTAGCTAAATCTTTCTCCTCAGTAATTATTCAACGGTTAGGAAAAAGAAATAAACATGAAAAGATGTCCCGCAGTTGAAATTAAGTAAGCGGTTTGAGCTCATTAAAAAGCTGTAAAATTCTATTAAGGGGCGAAAGTGTTCACTGCCTACTATTGTTCATTTACTTATTACTAATTTAGTCTAACGTAAAATAAGTAGGTAGGTACCTAAGTAGATACTTACCTAATAGTAGAAATAGTTTTTTTTGCTATTCATTAATTTTATTTATTTAGGTATATAGCTACTTACCTATTAATTAAAACTATACTTGTTTTACACTTTTTAAGTTCGTTTAAACACTTGTTAAATCTAATCTAGACTAATAAATGTTCTGGATGGAATACTAACACGAATGGAGCACGGTAGGTATACCACGTCTCGTATTAATATTGAAGTTGTAGGTACTAGTAGGTATTGAATAGGTCAGCAGTAGGTAAGTATACAATTAGGTAGCTACAAGTAAGCGAAAAATATTTATCTTACAAGATGAAAAAAAAACATTCAAGGACAATGAAAGGATAATATTATCAATAAAATAACATAAATTAGTAAGACTGGAAGAATTTACAAAAACTTTTCCTTTCAAATAAATTAACTTCCTTTTTCATCTTCATCCTTTTTTTAAAGTAAATTTCACTTTCTGAATAAACTCAAAGTTTGTTAAAAGGAAGCATCGTTTTACACCGGCTGAAGCGTGGCGAGACGTCAAATGGTCCGCGAAGGTGCAAACTGTGGTAACTTTTTTACTCACATTTTACTACTCCAATTACAATTTAGGAATAAATTGTTCTTTTTTTGTGTGGGTTAAGCTTCATATTAATTTTTAACTAACATGTGCCGAACATAAAAAATTATTCTCGTCCGGATTTGCTTAAAAATACCGACGGCATTTTATTTCTTTACCTGTTCTTTTTTTTTTCATTATAAAGAATCTACTATAACGGATTGCTGACGTTTCGAATACTTTACAGTGCCTATATTCGTAGTCGACTGAGCCGAGGTTAGTTTAATTCAACACACTAAACTGAATAATTTTTAATGTCTCTCATTATCTATTAAAAATTTAATATTATGAATTATGGATTTTCATATTATTCAATAACACAATACTATATCGCGTGTCGAGGAATAAGACACACCTACCTAAATAATTAAGATAGGTAGCGTCAACTTAAACAAAAAGAAACTATTTAAGAACGATGATTTTTTTGTTCAGATCTTATCTAGGATCTATACTTTACCAATAAAATTAACAGTAGAAAAAACTGCATTGACTGTATATATTATTGGTAGGTAGCTGTCAGTTGGTACCTAGGTACTATTATACGTCACCTTGATAATTTTTAGACACTTATTTGTCTTCAAATTGAAATAATAGTATCCAATAAATTACGTAGGAAAGGTACGCTAGATTTAATAATCGGCTAAGTATGTTATAGGTAATATGCAAATTAATTTGACGTGACTGCAAATTCTATACTTACAAAACAAATATGTAAGTACCTACTTACTTAAGAATCTGTTTCATTGGCAATAAATACAATACTTAGGGCAACACAGATAAGTGAAAATAAAAGTATTAAACTTTCAGTATATCCAGGTAGGTACCTAACTTAATATTTTTAATAAGTGGAACACATTTTTTCAAAAATAATAGGCAAGAAATTGGAAGTTTTATAAGTAGGTACCTACGTCGTAAATTATATGGCACTTAAAAATTTTGATTTGACTTAAATTTTTAATAATAAAATATGAAAGTATCTATTCACATGGACTTGTTAACTATAATTATCTTATTCATAATAGTATATTTTTTTACCTATAACACGACTTGTAAGTATTTTGTTTATTTCTTTCTTTATATGCATCCATGGTAAGTATTTAAGGTAAGTAGGCACATAGGTAAGTTTCACATTTCCATTATATGTAGCAGGATTATCAAATCCAATAGGTAGTAAATATAATCTTTTGATTTGATAAATAAAAATCCTGCTCTTATTAAAAAAATTAAAAGCTTTGTTTATTTTGTAATGTTCACCTACACTTTTATATTCTAAAAATTTGTTGACTTTTATTAATATACAGTTTCTGCCATTCGAAATTTCACACACAGGGGTAAACACAACTAAATAATATTGTTGGTGGATATGAGGCATTTTCTACTTATCAGTAAGTACGTAAATATTATAAAATTTGAATCAGCCCGAGCAACGCGACGGATAAAAGATAGAATAAGAGAAGAATAGGCAACCATCCTTCGTTTTGGTGGAATAAGGGATTCGTTAGATACATTAACTAAGAAGGTACCTACTTAGTTCATAAGTATAAACTTATTATGAACAAAATAGCGTATTTTAAATACCTGATTGTTGATAATCAGATGTTTTATCCATGTCTTGCGCATCTCCAGCAACGGAACTTTCAACGTCGACATTTTCTGAACTATTCGTGCTCACTTTATCTTCCTCATCGGATTCTAAACTATTCTGAATTTCACTGAAAAAACTAGGTTTAAAATAATCTGTTGTTTCCAAATTTCCTTCTTGTGTTTTTTCTTCTTCGATTCCATTCCGATCTCTTTTACTGAACTTATCAGAAAGGAGATTTTCTATAGAAAACGGTAACTTGACTTCCGGTTTTTCAGTTCTTGATTCGTTATTATCGATACTGTCTTCCACGTCCATCGATTGATCACCTTCATTAGTAGGATCCATTATATTCAAATTAATGAAAATAAATTTATATTAAAACTCAATTCTTAGTATGATCAGTAGCTACGTCTTTACTGTAAGAAACTAAGAAGCTGATTGTATTTTTCCAGCATCGACTTCAGTATCGGGTAGCTCACACGCGATAATAATTTAAACTAATTCGAAGCTCTAACGATGCGTTTTTGTCAAATTGGACCGCTGAAACCGCTGAGCGGAGAATGTTAACTGCCTCTTCTGAAAAACATATTTGCGTTCTGAATCTTTAATTTTTTCAAATTCGTCTTTATTCTTTGGACAGTAAGATATTTTTTTGTGTATGAATTTTGGCTGTTTTGACTGCTTGGAATACGAATGATGGGAATGAAGATGGAAAGCTTCACCTAATGGGCGTCTTTCTGGATGACAATTTCGTATGCTACACTTAAAAGAAGCATATTCAAATTTAAACGCTAAGGCTCATTAATAGGGGCTGAATTTAGTTGTACGTCGTTAAACGATGCAAATAGCTCTTGAAGCGCGATTCCAAGTTATAATTAGAGATTAACCAATGAGAAGTTGGTGGGCGTGGCTGGAAGTAACGGATGCGCGTGCGACTCTTTGTAGTTCAAATTGGGATTTATTTAAGGCGACCGGTGAATTATGTGCTCGCTCATTAATTGTGATAATTATTTAGTTAGTTTGTGTAATTGGACGCGTCACGTGACACGAACAGGGACTTCGATACTCAAGTTAGTGAGATGTGATGTTAATATTTAATCTAACTTATAGCTACTCCTTGACTCAGATGATACTTTTTTAATTAAGTAGGTACATAGGAAGGTACTTATTGCTCGTATTACGAAATTTATTTAGGTGTTATTAAGAAATTATTCATTTACAAATACCACATCATAAATCGCTTTGTTGTTTCTGCCAAAACATACAATATTATTAACTTCGTCTGACACTATTGCCACTACTGCTATCGTCCACTCTTTAAGTTTGATGACATTGATGTTGATTTCATATCGAAGTGGAATAGTGTCGATCTTCTAAGTTCTTTGTGTCGTTTTGCTACTGGCTAAAAGGGATTTAGAAGCTGTAGGTATGCTTATAATATCCATGCAACTCTAGGAGTTTTTGTCTTCTCGCAGTTTAACTCACTTTTTTATAGGTACCGCAGTCCGCAACCTAGAAAACTTATCATCGAATAAGTATAAAAAATAGGAATTTGATATAATTATTCGCAAATAAAATAAAACTATATAGACTCATTTATATTTTTATAAAGAGTAAAAAAATATTTACGCAGTTGATACTTATTACACAATACATTCAGATGAATTCAGACATTACTGGCAGATCGTTCCAAATATTTAAGATATCATCTCACAAAAATTAAAAATACGCCATAACTACAAACTTATTAAAATAGACATTTCAATATTTTATTACGTCTGAAAAAGTCAACACAAACAAATGTTCATCGTCACAAAAACAATAAATAACGTGACAAAAAACCTTCAACGCGCCCTTTCAAATAACCGAAATATTTTGTCATAATTACGCACGTTTGAATGGCGCTTATTTTTTTAGGCCCTGATTGATGTATATTCTGCCATTGAAAAAAAAAGTATTTGACAGTTCCGCGGTGAATCGTATCCGCATACTTTACTCTGGTATTTGAACTTTCAACTTTGGCGCTTTTAAATTGCTTCGGTATGCGATGTGGCGCTACCAATAATTTACACGTGTAGGGGACGAACGATTTAGAATGTTTATGAGTTAATTAGGGTTTTGGGGTTTCATTAGTTTTTCGACTATTTCAAACCGGTGTATATTGCAAACATACGAAACGAGACTAGCAATTATTCTAAAATCAGTAAAAACGAGATAAGGTTAGAAAGGTACGTACTTTGTATAAGTTTAAAAAAAAATCCTGTATTTTAACTGCAATATTATGACTTAGACCGTTAAATTAAATAGTAATTTTTAAAACTTATATTTGTAGGTACCTACTTACCTTTTTATAAATTTGCCCTAAAGTTTAAACCAAGTAAACAAGTAAGTATACCTAACAACAATAGGTATTTTATTATATAAATCTTACGAAAATAATATAATTTTTTATTTATGAACTTAGATGAAATCTGAAGCTTTCCTTTTTTTCTTTTGGAATGAAACAACTAGGTAGGTATTTAATAAACGTTTCATTCTTATGTGTAACTGTGTTTTATTATTTAGGTACTATTCTTATCCGGCCCTCAGTGGGTAGATGGATATCTAAGTATTTGCAATCTCTATACACTGCCAAAACATATCAGGAATACAATGCAACTAATATACCTACTGAACCTTATTCTACTTTCTTAGAATATTTTTCTTACAACTGTTTGAAAATGAAAACATACCTAAGTAAATTAAATAACGTGGTTACATCCCTTTACCTTTAGGGGCCTCGGTTTATGAATAAAATAAATCTTCAGAACAGTTCCACTGAAACTAGTTATCCATTTTTCCGTTAGATGTCACTTTGTTTAGAGATGGAAAATTCTACATCGCGCTATTGATATTTGAACTAGGAAATTAGAACAGAATTTATATTTTCTATTTGAGATGAAATTTACAACCCGTTTGAACCCGTTAAAGATCTGTAGTGTATTAATTAGGAAGTAAGTACGTACATAACCAACGTCCAACCATCGTTTCAACATTTTGTTAGTGTCAATCTGTTATTGTTTTATAATTATTTAAAAACTTATATTATATTAAATTGATTTTGATCACGACCGTGAGCCATAGCGGCTATCATTTATATAAAAGTGAAGTAGTGAATGAGATTCGCATTAATTAGCGACACCAGTGACCAGTTACCTGGTATCTTAGTTCTGCAATAGTTTAAAAATATTAAATATTGTAAATGTCGAGCCACTAGTTAATAATAATTCATGATTAGCAATTTCAAATCAAATTAAAGTACCTAGCTCATAAATGGTAACTATTTTTTGAGCAGATAACACTGTCAATAAATGTCAACTTGAAGCTTGCCATTTAGTTGCTTTAACGATTAATTATTGATATTTTTGCATTAATATCTCACCAAATCTATGAAGGTCGATTTACAATTCAATAAGGTAGACATTTTATAATGTATTATCCATTGTAGCAAATGTAAAACGTACACTATCCATCTCTAAATTGATTTAGATATAATAATTGTGACATAAAAGCTTGTTTTATTATTTGATTCATTAAATAATTTCAAGAATAGGTGTTTACGCATGTTTTTTTATATGTGACAAGGGTTTAATAATATTATTATTTAGATTTCTAATGTTTTCACCTTGCAACACCGTCCACAACTGTCAAGTTCTAGTTCAATCATTTGTTTCGTTTGACGTGTCGTCGGGCATTATTGTTGTGATTAATTTATCGCGAATTTAACATTTACTCGCTAACGATACGTACGTTAGGTTTCGCCTTAAAAAAATATTATTTATTATTATCGTAAATCTTCAATTGGAGTCTGCGGACGACCTATATAATACGTGTTGAGTTTGTAACTAACAGATAATCGGAGCCGATTTTTTTATTTATAGGCCATTCTTGGCTATTATTTCAATTATGTAAACTGTTGAAGTTAGATCTGACCCCGTGACGGCTACACACGTGTACGAACAATGTCCGCGCTAATATAAAATGTACTTCTGTGACATATACAGTGCGTAATACATTTTAACAAAATGCGTTTGTATCTTCGAAAACTGTTGGCCATTTGTGGTCTGTTGGGGCTTCTGTGGTTCATAGTGTCGTTCACGTCTATGATAGAAGTGCCCAGGACGGCAGTGAAAAGTAAATTTAGAAATATTGAGGACTATGAGATTAGAGTAAATAATTTGGAGAAGCAAATGGACAAACAGCTGACTGACAGTAATAAATTGTTGCAAAAAATGGTCAACCATCTGAGAAATAAACAAGAGAAGGTTGGATATGAGGAGGCTCGGCTTAGAGACGAGCTACAGAAAATAAGAGGTATGTATTCTCCATTTGATATTAAAAATTTCCATTTATTTTAAAAAGTTCAAGCAACCTTCCTAATGCGCGTATCTGTAGGAAGCTATATAGTCACTAAGTAATTAATTTAAATTAGAACCTTGAAACTAAATTAATTTTCAGTTGTGATTGTTAGTATAACTTATTGTATATTAAATGTAATATAATATGTTAACTAACAGGGGTACAGACCTCAATTGATTAAAATTTACATCTGGCATACTCAAGTGTCTAAATAAATATAAAAGACCACATCATTGTTGGTTATGGCTACTATAATATAAGTAGGACTGGGGCTACAAAATGAACACTAATAATATATGTATCATAAAAACAAAGACTACTATGATTTTTTATAAAAGTTTTCCTTATTATATTTTACCTTAGTATAGAGTATAATTTTGTGATTGTGCATTGGAACTACATAGAATAAAATACACTGATATGAAATATATTTCTTTTTTATTAAATCATAAAATATTGCCAAATCAAGCTCAAATTGTATAATAATTGCTAGACTGCTAAAAACTTATAAAATATACACATTTGAATCACTAAATGCTATTAAAGAACAATAATAAGAATGAGGTCGAGCTGTCAACAATTTTATTTTAAGTAATTAGTGAAAGTATTAGGAGTTGTTATTAAGTATTGCAGAAAGGTCTTTTCCATTTTGGAATAAAAGAACAACAATGGACTTTACTCACATATATATTTATTTTATTACATTTCAAGAACTTTACAGTTCATCAATAAACAAACAATGATTGATATTTTAAAATATAACAAGGAACCGAAAGAATTGGTTTGTCCAATTTGTTTTAACTTACTTAGTTGGTTTGTGAAATTTGTTTAAAATTTTAATTTAAGTGTACTTTTGAGAAAAATCAAATTATTGAAGTACTGAACACCCGGATCAAAAATTGACCATATCTGTCTAACATCCACATAAACGGTGTGTTATAATATTGATTAGGCTTGTCAAACAAAAAAGAAGGACCAAAATCCTTTGCTCTTTATTTATCTAATGTAAACTGATTTACGGTTTAATTTTGATTGCATAGGTAGGAAAAAAATATCTCCTGATAAGAATAAATTGGGTGGTCAATATATACTTACCCATTGTTACGATCAGTTATTGTAATGGAAAATCCAATTAGTCCAGTATTTTTAATATGCGAATCAAATGAGCTTAATACAACATAATAATATATTTTATAAACCATAAAAGTATCAGAAAAAAATATTAACTTTTAGTTCAGTTGAAAATACCCTTACTATTATTTAATTATTTCTGATGCCTTCGCGGTTATTATACATTGGAATGAAAAAACTTTAAACGGATTTAACTCGCGTATTTTAGTTTATTGGCTGACGTTTCAGAGCTTTTACTGATTCCATAATCGTAGCACGACTGTGCTGACAGCAGTCTTATGCTAAAACGTCAGCCGTTAAAATAAAATACGTGAGTTAAAACAGTTTAAAGTTATTTCATTCCAATTAAGTAGTATTATTTGTTTCCTGTTGGTTTTGGTCTAGTTGGTTTTTCCTGTTGCAGTTGAAAAAACTCGAATGTATCTGCAATACAGTTATCCATTAACATGCTAATAATAAACGTATTGTGTCCCCGACGCGAGATGTATTGAAAACGTAAATAAAGTTTTGTAAGAGTTCAATAAACATTATCTTGTTAAATGGTTCGGTGAACCGGTGTAGCTTAAAACAGCCAAGATACTTGGAGAAAAACGATTGGTTATCGTACTCTCAAAATGTAAATCTGTTCCGTATGCGCGTATTTGTTAAAAATAAAGGTATGCGTATTTATTGCTACTTCTAATTAGGGACGATAGTTTAGCGCAGGTCCGTTCACTTCGGTTTTAATTGGGACTATTTTGTGTCTACATCGACATCCGTTAGTCTACACCCTTCGCCTGTCGGCCGTTGCGCCGTCATAACAACCGATCCGTCAGGCAATATGACACTAGACGATCCTATTGTTAACTCGCCTAGGTTTTTCTTTCAGAGTGTCTCTTCGCAATATAACCTGTTGGTGAAATACATATACGTTTAAAATACAGTAAAAGCTCTTTATCCGCGGGGTATACGTTCCATAAATATGCCGCGAATACAGAAACCGTGAATATGGAATGGTAATTGGATACGTTTCTAGGTGACCAAATAAAAATGATATATATATAAAAAATACTTAATTTAATTAAAGTTTTTGAACATTTGAATTAATTATCTCAAGGCTTAGGCAATGGTTAAAAAAATTGTGTTTTCTCACACCTATCGCGAAGGCGGTGTCATTTAACAACATACTTTAGGCTAACTTGTAATAAGATCTATTTTACTTTTTTATTTCTGATTGTTTACATTGTCAAAGACCGATCTTTTACTGTATCGGATATTATCTGACCTCCTTTATCTTAGACCAAAAAGTCGAGTGCCTGATTCGACTGATAAAAACGCGGCAGTTTTTGAGAAATAAGTAGGTTTTCTGTAAGTATTTAAGTATCTGTTACAATTGTGTACTAGAAATGTTTGGACAACTGCACGTATTATACCTACTGGTTTACTACAATAGTGGTAAAATACTATAGCAATCGTTGTAAATTGGGATTACGTTACTGTGTAACAAACAAGTGCAATTGGTCTTTATTTCTGTGTGTCAAGGTGGATTTTTGTTAAAAGTATAAATTGCCTAGCAGCTCAATTTCTGTAAATGGGTAGTCAGCTTTTTTGTTATTCAAAAGTAGCTATTATTACCATGAAATATGTTTAGTTGCTATAAAATTGAATACATACTTAAATAAGTATTATTCTACAATATACCAATTGACGTAGTCTTAAACCAAACAAAGATTTCTTATATCTAAAATTCCTTATATTTGTAAGTAATATTTAAATAAAATAAACGTACCCAGCTACTAAATATTTTTCTATAAATTAATGTAGATAGGTAGGTCTGTAATTTTATTTAAAGAAAAGATTTTAAAATCTATCGTAGGTAGGTACCTAATATTTCTCCTCTATTCCTTTTGGTTAAACTATATAATGCTTTCTTATTCTTCTATATCAACATATAAGTGCGCGTTATTACAATTATTTTTCCTTCTTATCGTCACATGTTAAAATTTAAATAGTCTGCTATTTATACGATAGTAACATAATAATATAATAAATACATTCTTTGAATAGGTGGGCGTTGAAACAGCTGTCAATATAATAATAATAATGGGTATTAGTCAATAAATATAATCGTTATGTGATCCATGATTGCTGGTAGCTTCAGAAATATACAATTTCAACCTTATATCGAGGTAATTGGATTTAATTTGCATAGACATACGTATTTTTGATTACACAGTGTGGTTAGTATCAATAATGTCATTACTGACAGTTGGTACCAGTGATGACGTGTTAAATAGGGTAAAACTTTTGTATGTTGGTGACGAGTGGCGGAAAACACCTTGAGAAAATATTAATGTACACCTGGGTAATTATTAGCCTACTAATCCACCTGCGTATTAAAAATTGTTTTACTTATTGTTAGTTAGGTACCATTTTATTGCCGATTAGTTATACAAGATAAATCGTATTTTATTACCAATACCTGTCTTGAGGTTCTAGTATAAGCTATAAATTGAGAACTTAGAAGAGTATGTTTATTGTTAAATAGCGGCCCGTCCCGGCTTCGCACGGGGGGACTTAAGATTTTTTAAGGCCTCAGAAACGATACTTTTCCCCCGTTTTTGAAACATTTTCGCTTACTGATTCGCAACTATAAGACCTAGCGTGATATTATATAGTCTATGTTACTCGGGGATAATGTAGCTTTCCAAAGATGAAAGAATTTTTGAAATCGGTCTAGTAGTTTCGGAGCCTATTCATTACAAACATACAAAGATACAAATCTTTCCTCTTTATAATATTATAGTATAGAGTATAGA
Organism: Polylopha cassiicola; assembly: GCA_038024825.1. Classification (NCBI taxonomy): domain Eukaryota; kingdom Metazoa; phylum Arthropoda; class Insecta; order Lepidoptera; family Tortricidae; genus Polylopha; species Polylopha cassiicola. The sequence goes on along the minus strand of CP149044.1, from coordinate 2,462,494 downwards.
TAGGTATTAATAATCAAGAAAACATGCTACGATATATAAAATAAAATACTTTCCCGGGAGTTTTATAAGTTTTAAAGTATCAATTTACACTACAATCCGACTGAATATACATCTATTTTGAGGGTTCTGTACCCAAAGGGTGAAACAGGAAAGAACTGATACCTACTCGGCGATCCTTCCATCTTTCCGTCCCATCGTCTTTCACCAGGCTCTCTCTTTCTCATGAATCGTAATAGTTAGTCAGTTTTCACAGATGATGTACCTATTTCTGTTACCGCTGTACTTAATTGTACTTAGAATTTACAGAATAAATTAAAGGGCTCCCTAACAACAAACGTGATAATAATACTTTGCCGTTTTATCTATACTAATATTATAAAGCTGAAGAGTTTGTTTGTTTGTTTGTTTGTTTGTTTGAACGCGCTAATCTCAGGAACTACTGGTTAGAATTCTAAAATTATGTTTTTGTTTGATAGACCATTTATCGAGGAAGGCTTTAAGCTATATAACATCACGCTGCGACCAATAGGAGCGAAGAAACAGTGGAACATGTGTAAAAAACGGGGAAAATATGAAGCCTTATGAAGAATTACTATTCCACGGGGACGAAGTCGCGGGCACAGCTAGTAGTTAATATGACGTAGTATGGAACAATACATGGGCGAGTCCGACTCGCATTTGGCTTTATTTTGTTTCTAGCTTCTGCCCGCATGTCTGCACACGACGAGTACTTTACACAATATTATTATAAAATATGTTAACCTGTTGTATAAACTATATTATTGTAAAGTTTCATCAAAATCCAATCAGTAGTTTTTGCGCGAAAGAGTAACAAATATACATCCACACGTCCAGACATTATTACTAACTTTCGCGTTAGGTACAATATTAATAGGATAGAACCTTAGGTGCGCGTGTCCGACTCGCACTTGGCTTTATTTTATTACATGTAGGTAGGTACCTAATTGATGTTTTGTTTGTCGTGTTCAGGTGAAATCGGCACAGTGTTGCCGGTGCTGGTGATCGCGTGTGATCGCATCACAGTCAAGCGGTGTCTGGATAACCTGATCAAGTTCAGGCCCGACAAGGAGACCTTCCCGATCATCGTCAGTCAGGTAAATATGCAAGGGCGTGCATTCCATATAGGCCTGCCTACCCTAGCGCCATATTTACACGCCTGTAAATATCTATGTCTATTTGTCAGGCAATTAGCTGAAGTAAGAGCAATGGATTGGAAATCTATCCTTATCTGCCTTCGCATTGTTACACATTGGAATGAAACGACTGTTAATGGATTTAACTCGCGTATTTTATTTTATTAGCTGACGTTGCAAAAACTACAGTTCCTTTATTCGTAGCACGACTGAACTGATGATACTCTAACACTAATTGTACCTATTTGTCTGTCAAGTAGAAATAAGAGCAATGGAAATCTATATAGGCATATAAAAATGAAACCCTATTTCCCTTCGTCACCACGAACTTCTGGACGATTCGTTTTTTTTGTGTTTCTTCTTATGATTAGAAGAAGGTTCTTTTGTAAAGAAAACAATTAAAAAGTTGCGCGGCAAAATATGTAAAAGGTTTAAGAAAACTACGAAAATATTCGATTAAATAATGTAGCGCCGCTGTGCCGGGACCACGTCTGCCGGGACCGCTAGTTAGTCGATAAAAATCAAAACACTTATGCATTACATACTTATTGTTATTCCTATCCCGCATGCTGAGCAACGACCCAGCTATTGTGGGTTATCGGTAAAACGAAGGATATTGGAATACTGTTTATATTTGCATGCTTTTTATAGAATGGGAAACGTACGCAGGTATATACTTGCGGCCGTAAAGTTTGCGTAAAAAACTGACAATTATGCTGTAACTATGGTAACTGTTAAGATGAGATCGTACCTGTCATTTGATAATTATGATTTAGATAAATAGTCAATATTTATATCATTTATTAAAATCAACATTACTTATATATCCTTTACGGCTACACGTTACGTCAGTGAAGTATGGGAAAAATCTCTTTCTTTTCTTCCACATCTCAAATATAATTCCTGTTTTATTTACCACTAGCAGTTCGCCCCAGCTTCGAACGGATCCCTATTTTTTTTTTAAATATAATCTATGCCTATGTCACTCAGGAATTAGTTTTCCAACAGTGAAAGAATTTTAGAAATCGGTCCAGTCGTTGTGGAGCCTAATTAATCCAAACAAACAAACAAACCTTTCTTCTTTATTATATCAGTATAGAGATATCCTCTTTTATACTATCCATCTGTCTTTCCTTAGTCTCTTATCCACAATAATTTTATTAATTTCTAATGCCATCGCGGTTGATTTTTCGAATTCACCAGCTTACTCCACAAGTTAAGCGTTCGTAAATAAGTTTTATTTAAATAATGATTTTTCACGCGTATTAAGGCATTAGCGACGAATATGCTAATCGAATTACACCTAAGGTTATGTTAATGCCTAAACATAAGTGATGTGAAGTTACAACTAGCGTTGCGATAAGACGCCGTTGAAGTTTTATAGCACGGCTCACGACAACGCTCTTATCGTTAGAATGCAAACTGTGATGTTTATAGGCGATTTTAAATCTTAAAATTGTACAAAGATTATTAAATATACCTGTAATGTCATTACGTACGGTAGTGAAAGTTGGTTATGGTAGAAAAAGCATAAAGGTAAGGTACTTAAACAAAATGAGAGCGTTACCTACGAAATGTGAATTGAAATAAGAAAATTGAGATTTATGCTCTTATAATCATTGGAATGAAACAACTATTAACGGATTTAACCCGCGTATTTTTATTATTATTTTATTTGCTGATGTTTCGTTCGGATTCTTTACAGTTTCAATAATCGTAGCTCAGTCGTGCGTAACTTAGTAAAATATAAGTATCATTAATTTATGACTTCTACACGGACGAAGTCGAGAGCAAACGCTAGTGTACAAGGTTCCTTCTAAGTTGTTTTATATATCCTATCTATTTATACAAAACTAGCGGGTCGCTCCGGCTTCGCACGGATCCCTAATTTTTTTCAAAATATTCTATAGCCTATGTTACTCGGGGTGAACGTAGCTTCCCAACAGTGAAAAATTTTTTTAAATCGGTCCAGCTGTTTAGGAGCCTATTCAATCCAAACAAACAAACCTTTTCTCTTTTTTAATATTAGTATAGATTAGTACAGACAAAATCTGATTACTATAATGCTATTATATATCTTTATCAGCCCTACGATTTTTTTCTATTGTTTTTCAGGACTGCGGTCACAACGCGACCTACCGCACTATAAAAGCGTTCACGGATGTCGATCCGTCCATCACACTCGTCAAGCAGCCGGACTTGTCCGACATACCCCTGGAAAAAAGCAAGGTATACAATAGTCGGCCTTTGTTTTGAATAGTTTCACATAGTCCGTAAGTTATGTTAAATAGGATTAACATCCGTCCAGATTTCGCCGGATTTATCGTAATTTTGAGAGCGTCCAGGACCGGGCCGGACCTTCATTTCTGCGTCCGTATTTTTTGTCTCAAAAACTGACATGTTGATGTGTCCGGGTTTTGGGCTGCGAAATCAGGAGATTCATGCTGCTTGTTTGGGAGAGGATATTAGATATGGCAATTCCAAGGTTAAAAGACAATATGGGACACGTATTTTCAGGAAACGCTTTTGCTCAGACTACGCTGTATGTCCGTCTTTGACATGCTTCATTTTAAAAATTTTTGGCTATCACATTCTAGACATTTATAAATTTGTTTATTAATAAAAAGTACAAAATTACTACAAATTCCAAACATATCCGTCAGCGACCAAACTAGGCTGGGCCTGTATCTTGGCCATCTGCGAGTGCGGTTCACATACAATTTATAAATTATAAAAACAAAATTAAATTAATTTAAAATAAATATCACATTCTAGACATTTATAAATTTGTTTACAACGATGTATCAATCGAAATTATATAAATCGATCAATATCTATGGTTTAATACCATAAATTTAAATACGGCGCTGCGCGATATAAATATCATTAATTACATTTTTTTTTTTAATTTTTAGAGTTTTTTAATTAATTCTCTTTATTGTATTTATGTTAAAGGTGAAATTCAAGGGGTACTACAAGATCGCTCGTCACTTCAAGTTCGCCCTGTCGCACGTGTTGGAGACCCTGGGACACGAGGCGGTGATCATAGTCGAAGGTATCTCTTGTTTATTAATAACACTAACGGTCCGCCCCGGCTTCGCACGGATCCCTTTTTTTTTCAAAATTGAATATAGCCGTTGCTTATCACGAATAGTGTTGCTTCCCAGCAGTGATAGATTTTTTTCAAATCGGTCTAGTCGTTTTGGAGCCTTTTCAATCCAAACAAACCTTTCCTCTTTATTATATTAGTATAGATTATGTCGTTTTCACCAATGTGATGCCTTCTGAATGTTACTGCCTTTTGAAAAATAAAGGGTGTAAATGTGTTGCGGGCGCTACAGACTTTAATTCAGAATTTAAAAAAATCAATGAAATGATTCAAAAACTTTTCTTGAAGTTGAAAAAGAAAAATATAATTACTTAGGTATTTACTATAGGTAATAAGATACTAAAGTGGATATCACGGACTGAGATAATAAGACCTTATGATAGTACACTTAAAGGTTAAGTTTGACTGGCACACTCATACTTTGGGGAAAAAAAAACTGCATTTGTGCATTTTTCTTAATTGCAGACGACCTTGACATATCGCCAGACTTCTACGAGTACTTCTTGGGCACTTACCCGCTGTTGCACAAGGATCCAACTATATGGTAAGTGTTTATTAATAAGAACTATACTTGTACTTAGGTATGTATATATATATATCTATGTAGGTATATACATTACTAGCGGTTCGCCATTTTTTTATAGCCTTTCACTCGGGAATAGTGTAGCTTCTCAACAGTGAAAGGATTTTTGAAGTCGGTCCAGCCGTTCTGGAGTCTATTCAATCCAAACAAACAAACAAACCTTCCCTCTTTATAATATTAGTATAGATAGTACAGACGAGTATACGTCCAATGGTCGGTATGTCAGCTAGATTCTAAAAAACATGATTAGTAGTGTCGTGGGTAGATTTAAATATTAATAATAGTTTTATATGTACCCTCACATGCAGGCAATAAACAGTTGTTGTCAAGCGCTCCAAGGTGTTTCATTAAAACCTTTACATGGTGGCAGCGGTGATTGGTTTAATCTCAAAATTGCATTAAAGGCCATAAAAATTGAGTAGTTGTGCTTCTGATTCAGTGTTGTGAATAGAAATTATTGAGAAGTAAACATAGTTTAGTACAATGGAACATGCGAGACCACCACCCGAGCTCAGTATGGACGGCGGTCCCGTTAGTCAAGCGGACACGTGGCGGCGGTGGAGACAACAATTCACAGTGTTTTTAAAGGCATCCGGGGTTGAGGTGGAATCCACTGGAGTGCGAGCCAGCTTGTTAATTAACTTGATCGGCCCAGAGGGATTCGACGTGTATCAAACATTTGCCTTTGAAAAAGAAACGGAAAAAGATGACGTGGATGTGATACTATCAAAATTCGATGAATATTTTGGTACTAAAGAAAACATCACTTTGTTACGGTACAAGTTTTTTATGCGCAACCAAGAAGAGGGAGAATCCATACATGCGTATGTAACAGCGTTGCGCTTGTTAAGTAAGAATTGCACATTCGGTTCCCTTCAAAACGACTTAATTAAAGATCGCATCGTGTGCGGAATTCGAAGTGTTGCATTAAGAGATAGATTACTAAGAACCGATGATCTGGATTTAGATAAGGCGATTAAACTGTGCCGAGCTGAGGAAGTGTCTCAGGAGAGCGGTAGGCAGATGAACTTAAACGGTGAGACCAGCGCTGTCAATGTTCACGCTATGTCGCGCCGAGCGGCTGGCGGCGGGCGCCGCGGCCGGCGCGATCGGCCAGGCGGTGGCGGCGGCGGCTTCGGCGGCTTCGGCGGCTTCGGCGGCTTCGGCGGTGGCGGCGGTGGCGGCAGCAGCGGTTTCGGCCCAGGGAGGCGCGCGAATGCTGGTGCGAGTCGACCGGTACCTCGGCTTTGTGAAGGCTGCGGTGGCACGCGGTGCGCGGATCGTGAGTGCCCCGCGCTGTTTGTGCTGTGTTATGTGTGCGGTGGTCGTGGACACTTCGCAAGATTATGTAAGTTGCGGTGCACCGATAATAATAGACGTCAAGATGGGGTCCAGAAGGTATACGAGATCGATCAAGGTAATGATTCTGATAATAGTGATTCTGAACCATTTTTTATGAATATGATTTCATGTATAAACATTAAAAAAGATCAGTGGTCAGAGACCTTAGAGTGTAACGGGGGCAGTGAACGATTTAAACTCGACACGGGGGCTGACATTAACGTTATATCGTATGAGAGATTTTTGTTATTAGGTTTTGATACCGCATTAATTCAACCTAAAAAATCATACTGCAATCGTACACTGGTAATGTTATACCTATCAAGGGAGCTTGTAATCTGTTATGGTATTATAAAAATAAATCATATAACTTATATTTTGCGATAGCCGACATAAATTGTCAAAGCGTGTTGGGTCGGAGAACGTGCGAGGAAATCGAACTCATTAAGCGTATCAATGAAATTAACTTATCGGATTTTTCAGATTTGTTTAAGGGTTTGGGATGCCTACCTGGTAAATACCACATAGTGATAGACAAGTCCGTGCCTCCCGTTGTATGTGCTTCGAGAAAAATACCTCTAGCTCTAAGAGACAAGTTAGGACAGGAACTTAAGAAAATGGAAGAGCTAGGTGTTATTAGAAAGGTCTCGCATCCCACACAATGGGTACATCCACTCGTGTTGGTAGCAAAAAAGAATAACAGTATTCGGATATGCCTGGATCCGCGCGAATTAAACGTGGCGGTCCAGCGCGCGCATTTCCAACTGCCCACCGTAACGGAGTTGGCGGCGCGGCTGCGTGGGGCCGCGTACTTCTCTGTGCTGGACGCCAACTCCGGGTTCTGGACGGTCCAGCTGGATGACGAGAGTGCCGATCTTTGCACTTTTGCTACCCCTTTTGGTAGATATCAGTTCTTACGCTTACCCTTCGGCATTAATTGCGCTTCTGAAGTCTTTCATGCAAAAATGCGGCAATATCTAGAAGACCTAGAAGGTGTCGATAACTTTATCGATGACATAATAGTGTGGGGAAAAAATAAAATTGAACACGATGAACGGCTTAAAGCTTTACTCATTCGCGCTAGGGAAATAAAGTTAAAGTTTAATAAGGATAAGTGTAAGATAGGCGTCAGGCAGGTCACCTATTTAGGGCACATTTTCGACGTTGAAGGTATGAGGCCGGATGATAATAAAGTTAGGGCTATAAAAGAGATGCCGCCACCGACCGATAGGAAAAGTCTAGAGCGATTTCTAGGTGCCGTGAATTACCTATCTAAATTCATACCTAATTATTCACAGCAGGCTATTCCGCTAACCAATCTGCTAAAAAAGGAAAATGAGTGGCGTTGGGAGCATAGTGAGAGAGAGGCCTTTGAACGATTAAAAGAGTGCGTGTGTAGTGCAAGCGTTCTAGCGCTGTACGACGTGCGTGCGCCGGTAGTGTTGTCGGTGGACGCGAGCAGTGGCGCGCTCGGCGGCGTGCTGCTGCAGGGCGGCCGGCCTGTCGAGTTCGCCTCTCGCACGCTCACCGATGCGCAGCGCCGGTACGCACAAGTCGAGAAGGAGCTACTCGCTATCGTGTTCGCTTGTGAGCGATTTCATCAGTATATTTACGGCAAGGCAGGAGTAGTTGTGGAATCGGATCATAAACCGCTTGAATGCATTTTTAAAAAACCGTTGATGTCCGTCCCAGCACGCTTGCAAAGAATGATGTTACGGCTACAAGATTATGATCTTATAGTTACATATAAACCGGGTAAATTTATGTATATTCCTGATACCCTGTCTCGCGCGCCCTTGCCTGATTTATACAGCGAAGAGGTACATAATAGTATTTTACATCAGGTACAGTTAGTGATTAACAGTATACCTATATCAAATGACAAACTGACACTAATAAAGAAAGAATCAAAAAGGATAAAGATTTTTTGAAAATGTTCGAATATATTAATGAGGGTGGCCTAGTCACAAATCGCAAGTATTAAGCGATTTGAAAGTGTATTGGTCACTTAAAGATGAACTGTATATTGTAGATGGGGTTATATTTAAAGAAAATTTAGTATTAATACCGAAATCATTAAGAGCGGAAATGTTAAATATTGTTCATGAGGGTCACATGGGTATCAATCGGTGCAAACGTCGCGCGAGGCAGGTGATGTACTGGCCCAATATGACGCGTGACATAGAAGATTTTGTCAAACGTTGTCCTACCTGTCAAATATACCTGAACACACCCGCCAAAGAACCTTTAATACCTATAGAGATACCTAACTTGCCATGGAGAAAAGTAGGTTCAGATATATTTGAAATAAATAAAAAAATATTTTTTAATAATAGTCGATTATTACTCAAACTATGTAGAAGTGTGTAGCCTACATAACATATCATCAAACACAGTGGTTTCAAACATGAAGGATATTTTTCGCGTCATGGTATACCAGAGACGCTAATTAGTGATAACGGGACACAGTATAGTAGTCGGGAGTTCAGAAAGTTCACCAGTGAGTGGGGATTCAATCACGTGACGTCATCGCCCAACTATCCGCAAGCGAACGGCAAAAGTGAACGAGCGGTACAAACTATTAAACTATTACTCAAAAAAGCGATTTATAGCGGCGGTGATTTTCATTTAGCTCTGCTTAATTTTCGTAATACACCAAGAGACACTTTGAGTTCGCCTGCGGAGTTACTCATGGGTCGTAGGTTAAGATGTAAATTGCCAGTTCATCCAGATATTTTAAAGCCTAAGCTCATTGAACCTTCGGAGTATCTCACAATGTTACGCAATCAGTCTAAGTGCAAGGAGCATTATGACAAACATACGAGGACCCTTCCTGCACTTGATGTTGGTGACTCTGTGGTATGCATCGAGGGCAAACACAGAACTCGAGCGACAGTTGTAGGTGAGGCCAGTACTCCTCGTTCCTATATCATAGAAAATAAGGTGGGGAGTAAATTTAGGCGTAATCGGCGGCATCTAATAAAATGCGAAAACAATAACACAGCGTCCGTGAACTACGATCGCAGCCAGCAACAAACTGACATCGACGAGTTCAAGGACGCCAGTGATGAGATAGTAGGTCACAAAGAGGTCTGCAAAACGTCACCCTGTTCTAACCATAATCCTGTTTATGACAATGCAACGACCTCTGCGGGAACTACAATAATGACGCGTAGGCGCGCTAAAATGTTACTAAATAAAATGAAAGAAGATAAGTAGTAATAGGTATTTATAATAGTACCTAGGTAACAATTTTAACTACTATTACTTTTTATTGCAAAACCCACTTAAGACATTTCATGCTAAACTTAGGTACCTACTTATAATGTTTATTTTATTAGTAATCCATGTATGTATTTCACTAAGTACATACATGACGACATGTTAAAAACTTAGTAGGTAAGTAATAATTTTTTTAAACTCTTATATCTTTTGTCTTAAATAATAGATTAAAAACTACCTACATAGTTGTATTTAGGCATTGTAACTATTTAGAAATACTACTTTAGAAATCTGTGTTAATACTAGACTAGACGTACTATATACTTATACTTACCTATACTTATATAAAATCTAGCAATTAAGTTTTTTTTTTTTTTTTGTAAATACTTTCTTATTGTACAACGAGGGGGGGAGATAGAAGTAAGTAGATATTTGTTTATATAATTAAAAGGGGAGATGTCGTGGGTAGATTTAAATATTAATAATAGTTTTATATGTACCCTCACATGCAGGCAATAAACAGTTGTTGTCAAGCGCTCCAAGGTGTTTCATTAAAACCTTTACAAGTAGGTATTTATTTAACATATTTACGTAACTAGGTAAATATATTAATATACCTACGTATTTTAATAGGTATTTTAAAATATAGCCGAAGTATTTTAAAACAATTTGTGTACCCGATTAGATAATGTAGTTGTATTTCTATGAAATTTAATAAAAAAATTGCCGAGGTATTAAGGAATAGTTACATTAAAAAGAAATTTCTAAAAATACTTATAGTTGTTTCATTCCACTGTTTACATTGAAAATTATAATTTATCCAATAATATGTTTAAGGTGCATATCAGCTTGGAACGACAACGGCAAGAAGGAGTTGGTCGACCAGTCGAGGCCGGAACTACTGCACCGGACAGATTTCTTCCCCGGGCTCGGCTGGATGCTGCGCCGGGAGAACTGGCTCGAACTCAAACCGCACTGGCCCGAGGCGTAAGTTTACACACGGGAGAAAAAAAATATACTTACTATAAATAGTGTTTTCCCGGTGTATAGATTTATATATGTCACTATATCCTCCTGGATCCCAACCAAAATCATTGTATGCTGCCATAAAAGCCGAATGTACTTTATAAAGAATCTATCTCAGAGTCCTGAACCTTGTATCATTTGTATTAAGGTAAAAAATGAATATGACCATTTTTTGTTGGAACAAAGTTTATTGTATACTCTATATGGAATACGTAAAGCTTTCTTTTCATTGCAAATTATTTGTACTTTATGAATCCATCTCGGCTTCTATAGTAACCGAAATACGTATTTTTGTAGATTATTTCGTTCATTTTGTATGAAATCTAACGTCTATTTTATAAAGGATATAAAACAAAAAACTTATCAAAATAATGTTTAATAAAAAACGAAAAACTCACAAATAAATCTTCTCCAAAAAAAACAAAAATACACTTTCTTTTCTTGTCTTAATGTTTAACAAAGTTTGTCTTAATTATTCATTGTACTACAGCAAATTACAATACCTAAGTATGTATTAATAAATATACGATAAATGAAAAGCACCGAAAGTACTTTATAAAGTACAAATTCAAGAAATACTTAATTGTACTTACAATATTACACGTGCAACGAAAATATTAATGATACGTTAAAGACCACTCTCTATTCTCGTTACAAACATAAAAATATGATCAAGAATGTAGCATATTGATCAGAAAATATGAGATCAAAATTACCTCCACCTGCACGACGCGGCATCTTGTACAACATGTGACGTCGTACTGAATAGAATATACGTTTTTACTATTAAATGGTCCTTGATAAAGAGAGACAGATATATTTCGGATCAGCGATCAGCGATTGGTTCTCCGGATCACGCCACTATCGTCTAATTTTTAACGGCAAATATTTAGTTCTGTATGAAGTACGCCCGGCAATAAAGGCTAAGTTTATTTACATAATGTCAGGACTTAAGGTGGGTGTCCATTTAGTTCTTTATAAAGACCACAGGGATCCAGGAGGATATATGTCACCAGCTATCTATCATTTTCGAAATAAAAACTTATGTATTTTTTTCTAAAAATAATTGGTCATTTAAATAATAATATGTAAAATTTACATAGTGTTAATACTATCGATATAATCCCAACTATTCCCAACAATAAAAGAATGAAAAGCATTAGAAATAAAAAAAGAGTTCAATTTAGTACTTGAGTACCTACATTTTTGTAAATTTCCAGATTCTTCGATGATTGGCTTCGCAATCCGGCCAACACTAAAGGGCGCGCCTGCATCCGCCCGGAAATATCCAGGACTTATTCATTTGGCAAGGTAAATAAAATGTCTCAAACATAACAACAACACATTTAAACTTACCTACTTTTGAGAATGCCTCAAACATAACGACAAAGTTAAACGCGCTATACTTCGGATCTTCTCCGAGAAAATTCAAATAAAAATTGTTTTTAATATTAACTACAATCTATTAACCGAAATTCGATTAATATTTTTGGTTCAATACCATTAGTTTTTAATTATAATTATAATGATATTTTTGTCATAGTGTAATGGTTAGCACGCTGCCGCTAGTAAAGGCATAAGCGTTGGTTCGAATCCCACTAGGGGTCTAAGATTTTTTCTACTCTTGTCTTTGTACAAAAATATCATTATAAAAATTGTTTTTGTTTAAAATTCATTATACTATAATATGTACCTTATTCATGTGGTGATAAAGTTTACAATTAAATACATAATGCTTAGTTTTGATGTTTTAAATACATAGTTAATTAAATAAATATTTATCCATTACACTTTGATTATGTTAGTTATAATTGGAGCTTAGTTAATGTTTTTATTTGCTAGAAAACTGGCAAATAGTTTCCTCGATGTTCACCAAAATTTATATTGTAAGTTACTTTTTTTTAATTTTACAGTTGGGCGTGAGCAAGGGATTGTTCTTCGATGTGCATCTCCGGTACATGCAGCTTAACACGGATTACGTCGAGTTCACAAAACATAACCTCACTTATTTGCTCAAAGTAAGATTTATATAATCACAGATTTTTTTATTTTTTTATTTATTCTTGACCTGGATGCTGAACGTCCATCAGTCGATATAATCACAGACACTTGCCAGTGTTGCCACTTGTGAAATCTCTCAAAATTAAATATAGTGGTAGTGTTGCCAAGTAAAAATGAAATCGTTTAGTTTATACATAGCAACACCAATAACTAAATGACATATATATTTTGAAATTAATAATTCGCCATGCTTGCCCGGTTATTATACACTGGAATACAAATTGAACTACATACGAAAAAGGATTTTGCAAAGTTTTCGAATCGCCACCAAAACATATAATATGCGCGAGTTAAATCCGTTATAATTTTTGTTGACGACAGGAATACGACCTTTTTAATGATGTACATATTTTTATACTTTTTTTCTTATACTGTTCTTTTGTTAGTCTTAGTTCTGCTCTGTCATTAAACTAGTTACAAGGAAGCCGAGTTAAAATCGTCTTCATCGCCACGGTCCCCTACAATACGTTTTTATTAGTTTCTAATAGAACGTACTTTGCCCCCAGGACAACTACGACGCGTGGTTCAGTTCGCTCGTGGGCTCGCTGCCCTCGGCGGCGGCGGAGGAGGCGGCGGCGGGGGGCGCGGGGGCGCTGCGCAGTGACGTCACCGCGGTGCGCGTGCCCTACTCCAGCGCGAAGAGCTTCCAGCGCGCCGCCAAGCGCCTCGGCCTCATGGACGACTTCCGAGTCGGTTTATATCTTATCTTATATTATTATGTTACACACATGGATCTGAAGGTTTAAAAATTCTGGAGTTAGAATTCTTACCAAATAAAATCTAGGTACCTTACCAATAAAACAGATTTAAGCTAACTCTTCTAGCATCATATTCATATAAGAAGCATTAATCTATACAGTAAACTCTTACATACAGTGCACATGGACAAAATATTATGGATCAGTTTTTCGCCATTCCTGAAAAAATAACTTTTGAGTTAGCTCCCTTAAGGTATGGCACATATATAAAATTCTTTGTCCTGAATAACTATCGGACACGCGCACAGCCTAAACCGCTGATCGTAGAGGTCTGAAACTTGAAAAGTGCATTCTTTGTACGACATAGGCTTGCGTTTAGAAAGGAATTTCTGAAATTCTACCCCTAACGGGATGAAAAAGGCATGCAAATTTTTTACTACGTAATTATTTGGTCCAATCTATTTCAAATTTTGCATAAACATTCTTCAACTAAATTAATGGAAGACTAATTTCCTTTTTCACTGTTATTCACTTTCTAATCGAATTAAAAAGTAAGTGGACGAAGTCCCGGGCAAAAGCTAATCTATATTATAATATTATTATTATACATTGGAATGAAACAACTATTAACGGATTTAACTCGCGTATTTTTATTTTATTTTATTTGCTGACCTTTCGTATTCTTTGCAGTTTAGCGTTAGACTATTGTCAGCTCAGTCGTGCTACGATTATGGAAACTGTAAAGAATCCGAAACGTCAGCAAATAAAATAAAATAAAAATACGCGAGTTAAATCCGTTAATAGTTGTTTCATTCCAATGTGTAATAACCGCGAAGGCATCAGAAATTATTATTATTATTATATTTCAGAGTGGTATTCCTCGCACGGCGTACCGCGGCGTGGTGCAGTGTCACATAAAGGGCCGGCGGGTGTACCTCGCGCCGAACTTCGACTGGGAGGGGTACGACCCATCGTGGGGGTAGCGAATAGCTTAACTAGGTACAGTATCAAATGATTCACAAACAATGTATTTTATTATAGCAAAGAAACGTCCTAAAATCTTATGCGAATACTAGGATTGTCCACAGTGGATAATATATGGATAATTTGAGTTGGAAAATGAAACGCTGTCGTATTACTTTTACTAATGTGCGTCCGTCCTTTTGTTACAGAGTTGTATCTTTTGAATCGTAATAGTTATCTATTAAGGGGGGGGCTAGACAAGTATGGGACAAAAATGTATGGGATTTGATATCCGCGAACTACTGTCACGTACGTCATAAACGTTCGCGGATGTCAAATCCAATATATTTTGGTCATTTCTTTTAACGTTAACGTTGTTTAGGCCCCAATAAATAAAAGCACTATTATATCACAACAGTAATAAAAGAAAGGTGCTTCCCATAAGAAACATGTTTATTTTTTGCCGAAACGCATTTTATCATTTACTAGCGGCCCCGGCAGACGTCGTCCTGCCCGTCCGATTGTTTCGTCAAAGATCTGTCAAAGTCTTCTGTCACTTCTTGATAAAGCTTCATATTTTCCCCGTTTTTTACACATTTTCCACTGTTTCTTCGCTCCTATTGGTCGCAGCGTGATGTTATATAGCCTAAAGCCTTCCTCGATAAATGGTCTATCCAACAAAAAAAGAATTTTTGAATTCGAACCAGTAGTTCCTGAGATTAGCGCGTTCAAACAAACAAACAAACAAACTCTTCAGCTTTATAATATTAGTATAGATGTATTTCTGGACGTTTCTTTGCATTTGAAAATGTTGCAATGCCACAAATAGTAATTTTTGATTATAGTTAAAATACGGTACCTTGTCATCGCGAGATGTTTTGACAATTTTATACATCAATTTATACATGACATGACGATAGGTTATGAGGTGCCGTGTACAATTATTTATTGATTCGACTGTACGCCAGATGTGTATTGGATTTGAATAAAAAAATCTTTATTGAGTGTACCAACTCTAATTGTAGAATAATTCTGTAAATATTATCGTATTATGTGTAAATAATATTACGTTTGGAAGAAATTTCCAAAATAGGTACAATTTTTTTTATGTTTCTTGTTTAAATACTGATTTTTCGAATCTAGAATTTAAACTAATTAAAAAAAAATGCATTTATGTTGTTTAGATATTGTAAACATGTTTTAGTTCAATGTAATGTCTCAAACTATAACTATGCGAAAGTAAGTTATTTATTTTCTTCTTTCATAAAATTTTATTTATTAACAAATACAATTTATTTGTTGAATTATAAACTAGATGGCGCTGACAGTACTATTTTTAGGACGAATTTGATTGGTTCTAGCGAAAGATTTAGATAAATATATCTAATAATGTGAGATATAAGACAAAATACTTAGTTTGTTTGGAAAATAAATTTTTCAAAGTGTAACTGGAAACTGCCTTCGTAAACCTTATCTATTGAAATTACTATGTTTTCCAGTGGTGACAAAATATACTTACAAAAGAGTTTGTTATTAACGTTTTATTTATTTATAATTTATTCTAAATGTCACAAAGTTAGGTCATAACTGTGAAATTGTTAAATGTGTTACTAATTAATATACTAAGTAGTTTTAATTAATATTGACACTAAAAACTTTGAATACAACAAAGACTACTTGTTCCCTTAAGTATTTTTGCTAAATCACAGACTGATAGGTTTCAATGTTTTGTATCAATCTACTAATATCTAGTATAAATTTCAGATTTCACTTTTAGTTCTGCAAAATGAGCTGTACCTATGAGACTGTCAGAAGAAAAGTTGCTATCATAGTGATTTGAGTCTTATTGTCTAAGTGTTATGCTTGCATTTGTTATGTAATTAAGTTTGATTTTAGGCCGCTTTTCTTCTGTTCGCCTGATATGTCATTTATATTGACCACGTGAGTATGAAATGCCACTACGGGCGAGACCTGTAAATGTTATAAAAAAACTTACAGAATTGTGCAACTGATGTGAAAAACTTGATATTATGTGACACTGCCATAAGAAATCTGTATAGAGATAATAATCACTCTTAAATTTATAGTACTATCTTGCCTTACACTGTTGCCGCTAACTTTGCAATTCCATGACGTCACTATGGCGGCAATTTTTTTTATAAACGTATAACTTGAATAGTTAAGTTAAATAGTAGTTTATGTTTTTACAAGACTATGACACGGTAGAATACAAGCATTAAATTTTAGATGCGTTAAAATTGTCGCAATTATATTGTTTTATTATGATATTCGTGGGCAAATATTGACTCTAATATATAGCGACATCTGCCCCATATAGTGAATTTCTGTAACTATAACATGTCTTCGGTTGACGAATATGATGACACTAGCGATACGAATATTCGAGATCGAAGTTTGGGACATATCAACACCACTTGCATACTAAACTGCTAACGTCTGTGTTCAGGAAAGTCATAGTAACAAGTCACAATATATTTTATGCCTTCAGATAGGTTAGCATTGTTAGCAAGCGCCATTTTATAGACGTGTGGAAAACACCTCATTAAAAAGTTGAGTATTAAAGGACGTGTTTAATACTGGTTCGATATCCTTATCCTTACTAATATTATAAATGCGATAGTAACTCTGTCTGTCTGTCTGTTACGCTTTCACGCTAAAACTACTGGACCGATTTAAATGAAATTTGGTACAAAGAAAGTCTGGAGACTAGGAAAGGACATAGGCTACTTTTTAACCGACTGCATAAAAGGAGGAGTTCCACGCAGACGAAGTCGCGGGCAGGAGCTAGTACAATATAAAGGAGTTGGTAAAGTTTTGTTATATTAAGATGTGTCTGACTTTTATAAGTAGGTAGTGCATTTTAATTGATTCAGGGCTCAAATTGATCACCATAGAGATTAGAGAGTACGGAGATTTTGTATAATTCTGTCACAGTGAGGTGATATGTATAATGTATATAATATTATTATGTATCTAGTATACGTTGCTTGGATAAATTATTGACAGCTGTCAAATTTAGTTCCATAATTGGCCGTCAAACTAACATGTGTGCTGTACGTTTTCGTATAAGACTGTGATCTGTAATGTATATTCCTTTTAAATGTTATAGTGTAATTAAGCTTATGTTATATAATTTTAATTTAATAAAATGTTTGAGTTTGTTATAATGTTCGTTTATTTATTCTTGTTAACCCATATTTTAAGATACAAGTAAGTACGTCACCTTACAATGTAACGTATTTTTAATTTAAACTACTGTAGGGCATATTATTGCGATATTAATAAAATTAGCAAACCTGAGGTGGACTACAATTTGTTACCGGTAATATTAGAGGTAACAAGTTCGAATTCCGCAATAATATGGTCTGGTCTTAAAGTGATGAACACGAGTTTTTCCTCAATCTAGAATATCTATTACATATAGGTATACAAGTCGTATTTATATAGGCTTAAAGTTTTTCAGTACAATCTTGCTTAGGTGAATTATTCCACACTAGGTCGCGAAATAATTCGCGAGAATAAGCTAATACGTATCTTACAATATATTTCGTAAATATTTTATAAGCTATTTGTTTTAAAGTTATCATTATAAACTAGACTAGGATATGACTAGAGCCTGGAGCCAGGTCCGACTGGCCACAGCATGTGATGTAGGGCTCGCCCGAACACGTGCACGGCCTTCAGCCGCTGTCTCCTGAAGTCCTCGTCGACCATCACGTGGTACCCTGTCTTCATGAGGCCCTGGGATATCGCCACCTGCTTCGCTACGATTAGCAGGTGTCCTGGAAAGAAAACTAGCAAACATTAGATTGCTTTTGGTTGAGTTTTCTTGACAGTGGTGCGTCATATCTATATTAATTTACCTGTTAGGTAATAATATTGTTTCCGCAGAGAAACCTTTCGTAAACATTTGTAGTAGTGTTAGTTTATTCGCTATAGCTACATAAGGAAGAAACTAACACTATATTAATCTAACTAACAATCTACTTTTAACTAAAATGTTAAAACGGATACTCAATAGATCTAACGTAGGTATGTAGGTACATTAGATTAGTTAATGATACCAGCATGTTCTTGAATTCTGCATAGAGATTAAATAAACGTGTACCTGTAGGTAGGTAAGTACATACCTATGTTTATATTAGACAAAAAGAAATTAGTGTTGCATAAAGTTCGGGTAGGTGGTATAATAAAAAACTAAGAACATTTTAAAAGTTTATTCAACTATGCAAAGGGCCAGGTCATTTGTCTTCCGCCAAGGACCTGTACATAGAAGCAGGTCGGCTGCCCAGCGTTAGGCCCTTCGTTCATAACCACGCGGAACCCCTTCGACAGGGCTTTGGTGCGAGCCACTTGACGAGCAATAATTAGAAGATGCCCTAGAAGTCATAATAACCTTCTAAAGGTGGTTCATAACTTTTTTGCGACTTTCAAACATATATTTTTTACAATAAAAAATACTACAGACAATAAAGACGTTGCGATTGTAGTTTTTTTATTTAGTACATGCGCCTTTAGGAAACAGCATCGGCATAGGGAAACGGGCGCCATTATTTGAAAAATTTAAAAGTTAATGGCATAAAAAAAATACATTTAGTAGGTACTTAAGTTTTAATCTTACAAACTTACCAAGCAGTTTTTCATCATCTTCAGATGCTTCCGTTAATCTGGGAATAATTTTCTTAGGAACGACTAGAAAATGAACTGGGGCTTGAGGATTATTCAATTCATCGAATACAACGCACTAAAAAATATATTAAGTAGGTAAATAGTGGATCAAGTTTATCATGACTAATGTGTTAATGACAAACTTAGATAGTATTGTTGTTTTATAGGTACAAATGAAAATTACTTTACCTGCTCATCTTCAAATATAAATTCAACTTTGTTATTCCCAAAAAATTGTTTAAAATTAGTTTCCGAACCTATTTCTGTTGTCATTTTGTAGTATGTCCTTGAAGTGTATTTACAGGTATAAATTTGGTTTATTATTAAAATGTAAAAAAGGTGCGCTCAATCATAGACTCTATTAGCAAGTCATCATGAAGTTGCACCTGATAAAACTTTATCTAAGTTTTATGACTTATTACCGTTACGTTTTACGTCAGCACAAAAGGAGTATTATTGCAGAAGATCGGTATGGTTAGTTATGAAAATCAATTACTTTCTTAGATCTTATATCATACCCATTTTAATGTTGTCTACGGATTTGTTAATTTATCTTAGTGTTGGTTTGATTTTGTTGACCTATGAAAGTTTTATAATTGGACTTTTGGTGAAACGGAACGTTATGCGATAGTTGTCAATGTTGTCATTGTCAAAATCGTATTTTACTTTTAGAATAGAGAGAAAACATGGCTGGCGGAGAAGTTGAACTAGCGCAATCCGCCGCCCCTGGTGGCGATACGATTTTTGGAAAGATTTTGAGGAAAGAAATTCCAGCTAAATTTGTTTATGAAGATGAGCAGGTACAAATGTTATTATTTACAAACGCCAATTTGTTTTCTCCGTTACCGGCTGGCGACAGCAATCAGCTGTTAGCTTGTTACCGGGATTGATTATATATTTTACTATCTTTTAAAATAACTACTATCATTTTACTTATTGATATCTAAAGTATTTAAATTAATTATTTAATTTTGACTGTAGGTGCGTAATTAGATAAAAGGGTTAGATTGGGGTTGCAACAGACTGATCGTCTGAATTTATTTACTACATATTTGGAAAAAAAGTTCGACTATGTTTACGTGATATTTAAACGGTTTTTTTTTTATTTTTTTTTTAGTGTGTAGCTTTCCATGATGTAAATCCACAAGCGCCAACACACATCCTGGTTATTCCTCGCAAGCCTATCTCTCAACTTTCGAAGGCCGAAGATAGTGATGAACAATTACTTGGTAATTATAATTCATGATAGATACAAATTGTGGTCTATTACAAATACCCATAAATGTAACAATTTTGTTCAAATATCCAAATAGCTTAATTAGTACTACCAAGTGTTACAAGTTATTTAAAACCTGGCAACCAAAGACCTACATTATCATCTTTCTACAGGTCATCTCCTGATCGCAGCGCGAAAAATCGCAGCCCAGGAAGGTTTAGATAAGACTGGGTTCCGCTTGGTCATCAACGACGGGAAGAACGGGGCGCAAAGTGTCTACCATCTCCACATTCACATTCTTGGTGGACGCCAGCTTAAATGGCCCCCTGGTTAAATTGTAATAAAAGTTGCTTCTAGTTTCAAAGGCTTGTTTAATTGGGCTTTCAGTCTAATCTTACCTATCTTGTTGATACCAATACAATTCAATGCATTGGCTAAGTATTAACATTTTCTGGCGATCATAGGGACCTGTTTCACATTTTTCTGGTTAGTCGTATACCTATTTTAGTTTTACAACTTTTACATTAGGTACATAATATACACATACCGTCAGCTACAAATAGTTAACAAATGTTATCCAGTGTTTCTTATGTGTAGTATAATTTATTTGTTTTGCCAACAGTTTGCGGTGTAAATTATATTTTACCTACTAGAATAATAAATAGTTTATTTACTTGGACATTGTAGAACAGGCCTTATGTATGTTATGTAATAAGTTAATGTTGCCAGTAATCTACTAAGAAAGTAGTGCTCGTAACAACTTAAACTAAATTTAAACGAGATTGGACGGTATTTTAAAGTTTCAGCAGGTATATTTAATTATAATATTAATACGATAAAATATATAAATAAACACTAATTACATATTCATGGTGTGGTGACTCGGAACGCAAACGTCACTTCTTAGCGTCCCCCCTTGTCCGCCGCTTACCCCTCTCCCGCCACCGCGTTGTTCGACCAAAAACAAATTTTGTTTATTTATATTCTTATAAAATCTAATAAATTAGAAATACTATTCAAGTTTTCGTTCAAAATGAGTGGTAATCACTTGATAAGCACAATATTTTCTGAGTTCCAAAAGAGTTTAGATGAGGAACAGGAACTACGTGAGGTACGTGTGTAACATAGAAAAATACTTATTTTAAACTTGAAATATAGATATTCTATGTATATACATTACGCTTTTATGTATTTAATATCACTATAGCTATTTAATTAGCCTACCATTCAGGTTGACCATTAATTATATTACTGTTTTTAGTTTTTTGTATTGATTTTGTATGTTCTGTTTTAGGTTATACGCACCGTATGTAAAGAGGTCGACCAGATTTCCCGTGAGGCAGTCACTATCTTGCAAGTTATTCATCACAGCGAAAGTGGTAGTAAGTAATTATAATACATATTATTCACTATAGATAATATCTGACTACCTACATTAATTATTATAAATTATCAAGTGTTAAAACATTTTATTATTTTTATATTTAGCCATTGTTATTGAAAACTGTTTCCAGTTGCACCAGCTTGTCTCCGTGCCCGTGAGCTGTTTGAGAAGGCAAGAGCGGGCTATGCAAAGCTGAAGGATGCTGTACCAGCTACAGATTACTACAAGTATGCATATCAAATTATAAACCAATCATGACATATAGATTATATGGACCGTGTTTAACGTTCGTGTGTCAACCCACAAAAAATCGGGTTTTGAGTTATGAATGCAGTTTTATTAAATAGATCATGAGGAATACGGCAGTGCAATCCATTTTGTTAAAAAAAAATCGTAGAATATTCTAGAGCACAAAATTGGTTATTGCTTTTTTCCTATGTCAGATTTGTATTTTTGCATTAATGTGTTAAGCCACATATAACACATTATTGCTTATTTCCCATGTCAGATTTGTATTTTTGCATTAATGTGTTAAGCCACATACCTAACACATTAATGCAAAATTCTAATTTGTTGTTTTAAAACGAATAGGTAAGTATCTATACATATTATGCACTAATTTTTAGAAAATGTAATAAAATAAACAACTAACGCATTAAAACTTTAATGTAAGTACCTACTTATTTATTTAAAGTTTTTATTGTTGTATAACATGTATCAAATAACATTATAAGTTCTGCTAAAAATGAGAAATAGGTACAAGTTAACACTTAAATACTATTTCAATTAAGTACTTAAAAATATTATCCAACTTATTTTTATATTATTATTATTTTTATCATATTAAATAAAATATTTTAGGGTTACGTATCTTAAAAGGAAAAAAAAATAACCCTTACAGGATTACTTTATTGTCTGTGTGATCCTTTACCTCAGTAACGCGTGGAGGTAGGTATCAAACTAAAATTCATAGTAATATCAAATACTCAGGACTACCGTCCCTTGAAATTGTAATATACTTAATCACAAAAAAATCGCCAACGCAATCAAAAGAACCGCCGTTTATGCCGCGTTTGTCAAAAGTTTTTAACACTCGCTAGGGAATCAATACCTATAGGGTACTCTTCGTGAACTCAGGATCTTGAATTAATTTAGTAGGTCCGAGGTAACGTCATATAGCACGGATAAAGAAAAAAATACGAAAACCATACATTTTAATGACATCATTAAAATATATATACTTACCTACAGGTTATTTATAGTACGGAACCCTTGGTGCGCGAGTCTAACTTACCCGATATTTTTTTATAATATACATCATTAGATTTGAACGTGTGTGATAAAAATTAGAATATTACACACAATAATATTATAGAATGTACGAATTGTCGCCACAATTTATCAACTCTTCGAAAAATGGTATTTAGGTGGTTTATTAACTTTTTAGGTACGGAAGTATATATTATTGGTTTAATTCAATATGATAAAATAATAATAATAAATCAATTTGGTTGAGCTTTTAAGTAATTGAAATAATATAAGTGTTAACTTGTTGTACCTATTTCTCATTTTTAGCAGAACTTGTAATGTTATTTAAAACATGTTATACCAATAAAAACTAAATAAATAAGTACTTACATTAAAGTTTTAATACGTTAGTTGTTTATTATTTTACATTTTCAAAAAAATTGTGTAAAATATATTCATTATAAAAGAACAAATTAGAATTTTGCATAGTGTTATGTGGCTTAGCACATAAATGCTAAATGTAATAAACCTTATAGCCGATAAGCATTAACCATTTTTCTGCATTTTCTATTTAATTATGAATTTATTGAAATAAATACATTTATATCCTTAATCTATGCACTTCAACAAAAAAAATGATACCACATAACAATATTTTTTTGCTTAAAATAAGCGGAAAAAGAAGAATGTTCTCAAAAAACTTTAAGCGCCGATATCTCAAAACTAGCTTGGTGTGGGTTGAAACACTAATGCTAAACACGGACCATATTACTGTGTTTATCTTTAGATGAGAGGAAGTTAAATTTTTGAAAAGTACACATTTAAATTTCAATATTCCTAAATAGTCTATGTAACATCTTTTTTATTTTTAGTTAACTGAGAGAGGCATTTACTCTAAAATATTTCTGAAATTTATGTTTATCATTTTACAGATATTACATTTCCATAGCAAAAGATACTATAACTACATTTGTACTTTATTTATATTCTCACTCGCTTAGTACATTTTGTCTTTTATTAGTATTTCCTAAATTCAATGCTATCTTCCAGATACCAAGACCACTGGCGGTTCATGACACAGCGCTACAGCTACCTGATCTCTCTCACCATCTGGCTTGAGACTGGGATTCTCGCCACTCACGAAACTGTTGCTGAAGTGTTGGGCAGTGAGTGCACAGTGCTTTTTTCAATTTTGAAAATGTTGAATATAGTAATATGAGCTAAAATGCTTTACGGATACAGTTTGTCTTCTTTATTTTTGTAAATAGTTTTTATGTAAATAAATTATTATTAAACATACCTGGAAGATAATACATTAATTTGACAATACAAAGAAAATATTTCTGAAATATATTTTCAATAGTGTCAATTATTGGGCATGGTATAATCACCAACCACAAATACTTTTGTGTCAATGCTAAATACAGTGAAACTTGTTTAAGAGGGACCTGGATAAGTGAAAAACCTCCATATCTGGAACACATGCTGAGGTCCCGGCACCTTGGCTATGAATTACCTCTGTTAGTAAGACAAAAGCAACCTCTTTATCTGGGATAAGTTATTTCTATTTTCTTGTCATAATTACCTCTATAATTGAGAAGTCGCGTGTATTTATCTCTGTAACTGGGATAAAGTCAGTAGGTACACATAGGCTACCTCGGACCTCGGATGTCTCCTCTCTCTTTTACCTACTCGAACTCCTCTAAATCGGCCCTTATATAACTTAGTTTTAATGCGGTTTCTCTATTAATCGGGTATTTATTTAAAAAAGACCGAAACGAGGATAAAGTCTTTATAAGAAAAATATTTTAATAAAAAAAACTAAAATTAACGTCAGCGCCCGAATCAGTAAAATAATCTGCCTCCAACTTTTAATAATTTTGTAAACGTCAACAACGAATTATTAGTTTCAGGAGAACTGTCTTTAAACCACATTTTTGATATTTTTTGGAAAATAGTGAATTGTTTTCAAAATAAATACGTTGCTTTATTGAATACACCTCTATAACAGAGATTACCTCTTTTCTTACCTCTGTTAATGAAAGCCTCTGTAAATGAGACAGGTATTTTTTTATACCTAGATATCTGAGACACTGCGTAAGTGGAATACCTCTTTAAGTGAGACTAATTTACAGGTCCCTTGGAAGACCCAGTTAACCAGGTTTCACTGTATATGTATGGATTGCGATCATTGATTCCATTTTTAACCCCCGACGCAAAAACGACGGGGTGTTATAAGTTTGACGTGTCTGTCTGTCTGTCTGTCTGTCTGTCTGTCTGTCTGTCTGTCTGTCTGTCTGTGTGTGTGTGTGTCTGTCTGTGGCATCATAGCTCCCTAACGCATGAACCGATTTTGATTCTGTTTTTTTTGTATGAAAGGTGTATATGTCGGGAGTGTTCTTAGCTATGTTTCATAAAATTCGGCTCAGTAGTTTAATAATTAGGGGGGGTTAAAGAGGGGATGTAAAAATAAATGTCTACTAATATACTTGAGTGGGGTATCCAATGAAAGAGGGTGACGAGTACATTACAAAATTGAAATCATAATGAAAATCGGTTGAGTCGTTCAAAAAATATTGGGAGTGAAAGTGGGGATGGAAAACCAAATGTCTACAAATATACCCGAGTGGGATATCAAATGAAAGAGGATCGCGTGTACATTACAAAATTGAAATCATAATCAAAATCGGTTAAGTAGTTCAAAAATTATGGGGAGTAATAGTGTAAATGGTAAGCCCAATGTCGACAAATATACCCGAGTGGGGTATCAAATGGAAGAGGATAACATGTACATTACGAAATTCCATGTGAAATGGAAATTAGTTGAAAATAATAATATGTAGTAGGTACCTACGTACCTACTTACAAAAAGTATGAAATAAAAAAATAAATTAAAAATTTAATAAACCCCCGACATAAAAACTAAAAGGCCCTCTAAAAAGTATAACAATAATAAAATCATAATATTAGTTACCTAAGTATTAATATTTCTACAAAGAAAACGTCATGTCGGGGGGACCGTAGGTTTAGGTACTTAGATTGTAAATATTAGGTAAGTAAGTACACCTAAATGAAAAGCGGTCCCTCCGACATGACGTTTTCTTTGTAGAAATATTAATACTTAGGTAACTAATATTATGATTTTATTATTGTTATACTTTTTAGAGGGCCTTTTAGTTTTTATGTCGGGGGTTTATTAAATTTTTAATTGTTACAGTTAGTGCAGTGGAACAAAAGAAAGGTTTCCACTTAGATGTTGAAGACTACCTGGTGGGATTACTGCAGATGTGCACAGAGCTGGTAAGGATATAAGGCATCCAATAACAAGTATAAGGCTGAGTGCCCTGTGTATATTATGACAGTGAAAATACACTTTAAAATTTACTAGTTAAGCATAAATGTTTGTTGAAGACGCGACAAACAACCTTCACTTGATCAAAATGATGATCTGACCCTCTATATATTTTTTTCCTGTGGGTTATTTGTGGACTACCACAGGTTGAAAAATAATTGACAGAATAGTCTATATTTATTGTTATTGAACTGTAAATTATTATAGTGAATTGACAAATAAGTCATTATTAGGTATTAACATTGTTATTTATCGTTTGTAGTCGCGGCTGGCTGTCAACTCGGTCACGCGCGGTGACTACGCGCGGCCGCTGCAGATCTCAAAGTTTGTCATGGAACTGAATGCAGGCTTCAGGTAACTAATACTAAATTATTACCTAGGCTTTTACTAACTTCTATATAATGAAGGTAACTTTGGCAATGGAATTTCAATCATCATCAAAGGGAATACAGTTTAGTTTGTTTTGTTTAAAGTCTGTTTATTTGGGGAGATACAACTTAGTGTCTAAGGTTTATATTCGCACTGCTTTTTTATTTAGGGTTGTTGGATATAAGTGTGTAATTGGCGTTGAAATACTGCAAAAAT
Source organism: Polylopha cassiicola (assembly GCA_038024825.1). Lineage (NCBI taxonomy): Eukaryota > Metazoa > Arthropoda > Insecta > Lepidoptera > Tortricidae > Polylopha > Polylopha cassiicola. The sequence continues at coordinate 2,435,863 of CP149044.1, read as the reverse complement.
AAGACCATTATTGTTTGATCGTAAAACTTTAATGTTAGACTGTTTTCAGCTCAGTAGGCTACGAATATGATAACTGTAAAGTTTTCAATAGATCAGTGAATAAAATAAAACACGCTACTTAAATCTGTTATAATTGTTTTATTGCAATGTGTAATAACCACAAAAGCATCAGAAATTATAATATTTTCTCTCTTTTTTTTTATTGATCTAGTCTGTATACCAATCGGCAAAGGCCTCCAGTCTTTTCGAAGATATTATTATTTTAACTTGTTTACAGGTTGCTCAATTTAAAGAATGACCACCTGCGGAAACGTTTTGACGCTCTCAAGTACGACGTGAAGAAAATAGAGGAGGTGGTCTATGACCTCAGCATCCGGGGCCTGCTGCCCAAGACGGAGCCCGAGGTCGCCTCGTAAAATACTAGAATAATATAATTTATATAATAATTAAAACTAGCTAACTCGAACGTCCTGTCAAATTTATTCTATAGAATAAAGGACGTGTTACATTTCCACTAATTTTCCATTTAAAAGACAAACTTAATTTGGTCAATTTGTATTTTTAAAAAATAAAAAAAATATAATTAAAATATCTGTTCAGCCGTTTCCGAGTGGTGCGCACTGAAGGAACGCGAACAGAAGTAAGTATGTATTTTTTTTTATATAGAAATTTAAACATTTAAATATAGGTAACTGAAGTGTTAACCCAGTTTTCCATTGGTGTTTATTTTATATTTATTTGTAAGAGGATGATTTGTAAATTTCTTTCGTGATTCCTCCCTGATAGACTTCTTCAAATGTCTAATATACCGAAATTCCTAAAGCTGTATTATTTAAATTTAATTTAGTTTTAAGATTATAAATTAAATTATTTCTCAACGAATATGTTTTTCTTTTTCATGACCACTTTTTATCTTATCCTTAGGTACTAATATTATAAATGCGAAAGTAACTCTGTCTGTCTGTCTGTTACGCTTTCACGCTAAAACTACTGAACCGATTTAAATGAAATTTGGTACAAAGAAAGTCTGGAGCCTGAGAAAGAACATAGACTACTTTTTAACCGACTGCAAAAAAGGAAGAGTTCCACGCAGACGAAGTCGCGGGCAGAAGCTAGTATTCAATAAAAACTTAACACTAAATAAAGCAAGACATTATATACATCTAAATGAGCAATATTTGTTTATATAGGTATTTAAATTGTTAGGGTGAGCGCACCTCGGAGCGCTTAGGGTGAGCGCACCTCGGAGCGCTCCCCTTTTAGTCCGATGGATCAGTAACGGCCCCAGGGCCAACTGTATACAGTCACTAACCGAGAAAAAAAAAACTTAAATTTTGTTTTATCAATAAAATTGGTAAAATTTAAATCAATTCACATAGGCATAGGTACCTTGTCCATGCTCTACATGGACATCGACCGAACGCTATTCCGATAGCTACATATTGAAATAAAATATCTTTCAACCATCGTACCGAAATTATAATAGCACCTTAATAATTATTACCAACCGCATTAGTAGTTCAGGACCTATGATGCTATAGTCTATAGCATCATAGGTCCTGTGTGTTTGTATAGATATTTATATAGTATAGACAGACAAACACACAGACGCGTCAATCTTTTCCCTCTCTCTTCGTTCGGAAATTAAATACTTTACGATAATATTATTATAGCTCATACAACAATATGATTGGTTATAATTTCTAAAGATATTGTGTAAAGTACTAATCATGCGCGGACGAAGTACGTACGCAAGATAAGTATTTAGTCGATTACAGATAATTATGGCAATATGAATGAATTTATGCAGCAGATTAATGATATTTAGTAGTCCGTATTGAATGTTAGGTCTCTCATTCGTATACGAGTCGTCGTTAAGAGTGATTCTTGTGTAAAGGCCCCCATATACGGTACGATTCGTCTTTTAACTCTAAGAGTCGGGATCCGGTTTGTGCATGGCATTACTACTTAGGTACATACCTATGCTGATCTCAATTTAATCCATTTAGACTGACCTCTAGACTCAATTGGCACAAAGTACCTACCTAACCTAGTTCAGTGACTCGTAGCGGTATTTAATTATTTATGTATAGTTACTTACTATCTTGTTACCAGCTATTAACATAGAAATGATTACAATAATAGCTGTACTTGTTATTGCATGGATTTTATACATAATCGGTACACGCAACTACGATTACTGGAAGAAAAGAGACGTGAAACATGAGAAAGCATATCCATTCATCGGAAGTATGGCGAGCGTGTTCAGACAAAAAATGTCAATGACAGAGTATTTTACTTATCTCTACAGAAAATATCCACGAGAGAAAATAGTCGGATATTACTTCTCCCAAGAACAGGCGTTAGTCATCAGAGATACTGAGCTTGTGAAACGCGTTTTAGTAACTGATTTCCAGTACTTCTACCCGCGAGGGATAAATTTCCACAGAGATGTCGTGGAACCCATGATGAGGAATTTGTTCTTCGCGGACGGGGACCTGTGGAGGCTGCTGCGACAGAGGATGACTCCCGCGTTCACGTCGGGCAAGCTGAAGGCAATGTTCCCTCTGATCGTGGAGAGAACGGAGAAGTTGAAGGCCATCGCCGCTTCATCTGCGGAGAAAGGAGCAGAAGTAGATGTACGCGACCTCATGGCGCGCTACACCACCGACTTCATCGGCGCATGCGGCTTCGGCGTCGATACTAATTCAATAGACGACAACGACTCCGCTTTCCGAAAATTGGGTAAACGAATTTTTTCGCCGTCCACTAGAGATATAATTGTCGTATTGCTCAAGTGGCTCGCCCCGAACCTCTTCAAGCGTCTCGCCACTATATCTCCAGAGGTGGAACGGGAGACTCTTTCACTAGTAAAAAGCATCATGGATCAGAGGAACTATAGGCCGTCAGGAAGGAACGATTTTATAGATTTGTTGCTCGAGTTGAAGCAGAAGGGGAAGATTATTGGGGAATCTATTGAAAATAAAAATGCTGATGGTACGCCTAAGATGGCAGAACTCGAACTGGACGAGTCGCTAATGGCGGCTCAGGTATTCGTGTTTTTCGCGGCGGGTTTCGAGACGTCCTCGTCGGCGACCAGCTTCACGCTGCACCAGCTGGCCTTCCATCCCGACGCGCAGAGGAAGTGCCAGCAGGAGATAGACGAGGTGCTGCGCCGCCACGACAACCAGCTCTGCTACGACGCCGTCAAGGAGATGAAGTATCTCGAAATGTGTTTCAGGTAAAGCATAATAGGTAGGTACTTTTTAAATTGGAGTTTGGTTTAATTCCTTAATCATAGGTACTTATCTAGTAATTTTATGTTGTTACAGAGAGGCGATGCGCTTGTTTCCATCACTGGGTTTTCTGATCAGGAAATGTGCAGAAAAATACACTTTCCCCGGTACAGACGTGACCATCGACAAGGATATAGCTGTCATCATCCCTGTTCAAGGTCTGCAGACTGACGAGAAATACTTCGAGAATCCAGAAGAGTTCAGACCTGAACGGTTTCACCCCGACTGTGCTCATAATATTAGCAGTCATGTCTATTTGCCATTCGGCGAAGGCCCTAGAGCGTGTATAGGTAAGTAATTGTAGGTCAACTAGGTATACTATATATATGGCCACAACGTTCAACATTGAGTTTTTATTACGATTTTACAACGTTGTTCCCAGGCGAGCGTCTGGGCGTGATGCAGTCGCTGGCGGGGCTGGCGGCGCTGCTGAGTCAGTTCACGGTGCGGCCCGCGCGCTCCACGCTGAGGACACCAGTCACGGATCCCTCGGCGCATGTAGTGCAGAGTATCAAAGGTGGAATACCTTTGAAGCTAATGTCGAGAAAACGTTAAATACTTAAACAAAATTGTTTTATTTTATTGAAGTTATACAAACTCTTTCCCAGATAATCGACAATTCTCGATCATCGGCTACCTGTAGTTCTGTTAAATATGTTTGATGTTCATTTCTTACCGAATGTCGCCGTGTTGATGTTCGTCCTAGATGTCCTACAGAGGGACTAGCATATGGTTTTTATCGCGCAAGAAAGCATCTGTCACTCATAGCAGAATAGCAGAAGTAAGTATGACAGTGAAAGACACTTTCCTACGCGGCAAAAACCTTACGTGCTACCCATGCATAATAAAAAATACAGATACTCTTACAGTAGCGTATGTATGTCGGTATGCGATGAGGAACATGTAGCACACCTAGATCTAAAAAGTGCTAACTCAAAAAAGGTACTTTTTCAGGAGACGCGAGAAACTGATTAATATGTCCATATGCACACATGAGTTTTCTGTATAAATGTATAGACCTACTTTTTTTTAATAAAGCTAGCAGAGTTATATTAGCAATCTGTTTTAGTGTAGGTGGGTTTTGCTGGAATCGGATGGTGTGCATAACTCAAATCTTACGATTTTTGAGTTAGATCCCTTTAGATTTAGGTGTGTTAGAATGTGTAGGTAGTCTGTAAAATAGTTCGTAAGGGTAGGATTCCTTTTGTTCCTATAAAATGAACATCATCACGAACCGTGGATGGTTTTTTATTCGATTGTGTTTTTCATTTTGATGAGTACGTGATTAATTACTTACTTACGTACAAACAATACTGATGTACCTACCTAATGATTATGCTAATGATAAAAACTGTGAAAGTCAATCACGTAGGAAGGTCATGGGCGATTATAATATTGTTAATAGGTCATTTATTTGAAAGTAGGTAGGTATCCATTTTGGCAAATTTCTTATCATTTTGCCAAATGATTAATGGTTATCAAATTTGACAGTTTACGCACTCTTACTAACCTAGATTCCTTATTTATGTTTAACTTATTAAAGTTATTAAGTAGGTAAGTATTTGGTTTCGGTGCTAATGTAGGTAATATGATTCCTCAAAGTCAAATGTCGATAATAACAAATAATGAATTTTCAACATAATTAAGAAGGTACCCTGCTTGTAAAAAAGCATTTTATTAACATCTTTTTAGGCTTACAATACAGGATTCATACCACAAGTCTTCTTTTTACCTACCATAACGCTGCCGTCCACTTACTAAAGAGCCGTTAACCCTCAAAACGTCAATTTTGACTTTTTGATGGTACGTTAACTATATAGTTTTCAATTCTCTATCTTTTGGTTTAAGAATCGTATTCCTACGGCAAATAGTTTTAAAGATAATGAGCAGTACTGTGGCCGTTAAGTGGCAGATTTTCTGGTGGTTCCTACACTAATGAGCGTCAAACCCACATTGCTTAGCTTAAATGTACGTTAAACCACCATAACTGCTAAAATTTAAGGAATTAATTCTTTTTTTGTGATCTTGTGCTTACCTAAAAAGTCGTTATCCCATTATCCTAAGCTAGAGAGACGCAAAACTCCTTTAACTTCGTTATAGCTAAGCAAGCCACTACGGTTATTATTAAAATTGCTATACTAAAAAGCGGTCTTATAGAAAACCTCCGCTAAAGAGCAGTAATAGTCCTTTAACGCTATTTTAGTTAAGTATAGATGAAATTATTTTGTATATTATACAGAGCTAAAGAGCAGTAAAGCCTCATTCCTTAACTAAACGGCAGTTTTTCGACGCTCGCACCGCGTACATTTTGAGGGAGGGGATAGATCGGGAGGGCACCCACCACCAATTATTATAGTTTATTTAGTCCTCAGGTAGAGCTTGTGGACGGCGGGCGCGTACATTTTGATTATTGCTTAATTATTAGATGTAAAAGAAGTTTTAATTTAGGTTTAATAACTGAAATATAACTGCCCCGACTGGAATTGCAGCATTTAACGTAAACGGATAAACTATTCACAGATTATTACAACTGCCCGTAGAACATTAACAAACTTCTAAATACAACCCGCTTTCAGACGAACTACTTGAAATTTTAAGGACAGACTTAAAAACTGTCAAATTATTTATTACTAGCGGCCCGCCCCGGCGTCGCCCGGATCCCTTTTTTTTATTGCCTATCATTTTTCTACACCTTCGGTTACATTGTTCAAATTTTACCAAGGATCCCTAATTTTTTTCAAAATGAAATGTAGCCTAACTATGTCAAATTGGAAGAATGTAGAATTCTATTGGTGAGTTTTTTTAAATCGGCCCAGCACTTTTTGAGCCTATTCATTACAAACATACAAAAATAGGTACAAATCTTCCCTCTTTATAATATTATTATTAGTGTAGATAGATGAAGAGTCTATGATATCTAATGTAACTCTAGCTTACATAAATCTTCGTTTATGCGAAGTGTATGATCCTTCTGATGTAGAAGATTGGTTGAAAGTTGAAGATTGGTTTGGGAAAGAAATAAGTATTTTAGTGTTTGGGGATCTTTTGCAACTTCCACCCGTTAAAGAAAAGTCGCCATTTGAAAAACCAACCCCTTCAGAAATTAATAAACATATAGGCACCTTAAGTATTCCAAACTTGTGGACTAAACTTTATAGTTACAACGAACTCACGTTGAATATGAGACAGCTGGATGATTCTACGTTTGTAAAAATGTTAAAAAGAATAGGAGTAGGAGTGACAACTCAATCAGACAAAGATATACTGTCTAACCGATTGATACCTCTGCTTTCGCATTGCAATGAAGGAAGGTTAATGGAAATAGCACAATGTTTGAGGGACTCGCCAAAACATGCTGTTTGCTTATTACCGACTAGAAATATATATATGCAGTTAAATATTGCTATGTTAAAAGCGATTCCGAACCCCGAGATAAAGTTAGTTGCTAAAGATTCCTTGGATTGTTTAAAATGTATGAAATCGAAAGCCCCGGTGTGCTTACAAAAATATAAAGATGACGCGTCGATGACTGCTGGACTGGAAGAAACAATAATCATTAAAAAGGGAATTAAAGTAATGCTTAGCAGAAACATTGATGTTATTTTAGGTTTAGTGGGTCGAAAGGCGTTGTACAAAAAGTGACGTGGGACCCAAACAAAGCCTAAACAATTGATGGGAAAATTCGCTAATAATTGTATTCACGAATTATACCCTATTGAGTCAAAATTTGAGATCATACCCCTGCAATACGTGTACATAGAACAATTCCCAATCTGTGTGGCCTATGCCCTAACAATTACAAGAGCCAAGGGCTTACATATGGCATATGGGCACCTCCATATTCTCTTGTGGCCAAGCCTACGTGGCGCTTTCACGAGTAACCGATCTTCATGCGATGCACCTCATAAATGTTCACTTCAAGAGTATAAAAGCTCTAGCTTCAGTGATCACCGAATACAACCGGCCTAAGCGTAAATACCGCGCTTATATTTCAGAAATTAAATCGTCTATTTAAATAAATAATGAACGCGAATGGGCAATAAGAAAAATTGTTGCTGAACAAGAACCAAAAAACAAGAAAAGAAAGATTTGTAATAATAAAAAACTACTCCTAAAAATAAAAAAACTTTGTCGAATAAGAATATCTAATAAAATAAATATATCAATATTCCCACGTTTCTACAAAAAGAAGTGAAATCCCACCAAAAATATTGTGTAAAAAACTAGCCAAGTCTCGAAGAAGAACATTCTTTATACGTTAGTGGGTACAAGTCAATTTTGTTTACACGTAATTGTTGTTGTAACTACCTATGTTTGTTAAGCGATAAAAGCCCATATTGGTATTGGTAATTGGACGCTAGTGTCTCGTTTTCGATCAACGGCCAAGTCACACAACATTAACTATGATAATAAACAAATCGCAGTAAGGAACCTTAGACTTCGCACGAATTTGTCTAGATTTCTTTACTTTTTAGAAATAAACAAGCAGCTTCTTCGAGACTTAGCTAGTTTTTTACAGAATGTTTTCGGTGGGATAAAGTTTATTAGCTCAGTTAACAGGCAAGTTGACCTATTTTTTTTTATTTCTTTATTTTTTATTTGGATTTTGAATAAAATGATTTTGTTATTACGAATTACGACTTTAATATATCGCATTTGACCTTATGATTGCTTTACTAAAAAGAAGTTATCCCCGAGCGACGTATGTTTAACTGCCCTTTAGTTAAGTATCACACTATAATCTGTTAGGAATCATTCAATTTTGTTGACACTTCCTTCACTTAATTTACGTTAAGGTACCATAGCCGCTCTTTGAACTGTAGCGGTAAGTGAAATTTGTTTCTGTTACTTGACTATACAGCAGTTAAGTCACCTAGCCGCCGTATAGCTAAGCATTTCTGAATAACTTCCACATACATTTACTACATTCAACATTTAAAAGAAATTACATCACTAAAGGGCCGCTAAGCCTCGCTCAGGGATGGTTAACTGCCGTTTAGTGCTGTAACTGAAGACAAAAGCCAGTCCATGTCCTTGGCTAAAAAGAAAAAATGATAAAAAAAAAATGAAATAATGCACTTTTAGTATCGCGTACCACTTTAAATAGTTCTCGGAATTAAATGAAAATTATGTAGACAAAAATCGTTTTTCTATGTGTAATAGTTTTGTAGAGACAACGAATTCCACGTTTTTTGGCTTTTTCTCGAAATTTACATTTTGGGCTTAACGGCTCTTTAGTAAGTGGACGGCAGAACGTAACAAGTGCTGTGGGTAGGTACCTAAAATAAAACCCCAACCAAGGGGGTTTGTGTTAAAAAAGTTAAATTCAAATTTGTGGGGTTGCATTAATTAATTAGGTAACTGGTAGGTAAGTAAGTAGGTACTAACTTATTTCGGAAAATGGTTATTATGGATTATCTAACAAACTACAGATCTCACAAAAAAGAAATATTTTTTGTTGTATGTCGTATGTAGGTATTTCCTATAGATCTCGTGTAGATGTTGTATGGATATTGTAGGTAAGTAGGTAGATCTTGTATATAGTATAGACATCGCATGGATCGTATCCGATGTCGTGTGGCTCGTAAAAAAAATCTTTGTTGCATTTGTCAGAGGACGTAGGTAATATTTATAAAATGACTTTAAAAAAATACTTTCTGCTAAGTTTTTCCGAAGTGCTAGTAGATTCATATGACGTGTAAAAGTCAAATACCTACCTATTTACTGGTAAGTACCTACCTATTTACTTACCAGTAAATAATGTAATTTGATGTCAGGGCAGACACTAGGGTCAATAGGTTGAAAATTTACCTAAATTAAGTCTGATAAGTTCAATTTACAATTATAATACAATAAAATAATAAAATTACTTTACCTAATAAGTAGTAAACATACTTTAGTAATAAGTACTTAGGCTCATAAACAATGGAGATAAAATCAAACGTAAATAAAGTATACATGATGGTAGGATTTTTAATTGCTCAGCGCGAAAGGATTTAGCATCATAAAAGTAAATACAGTGAAACTTGTTTAAGAGGGACCTGGATAAGTGAAAAACCTCCATATCTGGAACACATGCTGAGGTCCCGGCACCTTGGCTATGAATTACCTCTGTTAGTAAGACAAAAGCAACCTCTTTATCTGGGATAAGTTATTTCTATTTTCTTGTCATAATTACCTCTATAATTGAGAAGTCGCGTGTATTTATCTCTGTAACTGGGATAAAATCAGTAGGTACACATAGGCTACCTCGGACCTCGGATGTCTCCTCTCTCTTTTACCTACTCGAACTTCTCTAAATCGGCCATTATATAACTTAATTTTAATGCGGTTTCTCTATTAATCGGGTCTTTATTTAAAAAAGACCGAAACGAGGACAAAGTCTTTATTATTACGAAAAAAAAACTAAAATTAACGTCAATACCCGAATCAGTAAAATAATCTGCCTCCAACTTTTAATAATTTTGTAAACGTCAACAACGAATTATTAGTTTCAGGAGAACTGTCTTTAAACCACATTTTTGATATTTTTTATGGAAAATAGTGAATTGTTTACAAAATAAATACGTTGCTTTATTGAATACACCTCTATAACAGAGATTACCTCTTTTCTTACCTCTGTTAATGAAACCCTCTGTAAATGAGACAGGTATTTTTTTATACCTAGATATCTGGGACACTGTGTAAGTGGAATACCTCTTTAAGTGAGACTAATTTACAGGTCCCTTGGAAGACCCAGTTAACCAGGTTTCACTGTATTATTAATCCCTTTCATACACAACTTGTACCTAATGACTAAATGTAGGTAATACATAATTATGTAGGTAGGTACACAATAACAGCTTAGGTAGGTATAGTGCTTTAGTGGTAGATATATACCTACATGTAGGTATATATAAAACGTTACAATTCAGCATTTTACCCAAGTGCCAATTCAGGGGAGGGGGTAAAAAAGGGTCATGATGGTCATTCTGTCATCCAATATGATAGTCGGAATCGAATCACTGCGCGGATTGCTCTGTTTTTACTAATCAAATCGCTAAAAAAATATTGTACCTCTAACACTGATGTGTTGCCAGATCTAATTGGCATTTTTTGTTTAGAAAGACTGAAAAATTATATAAAATTCAACAATTGGACAATTACCGGCTGAATAACTTATACTTAGCCAAGATTTGAAACTTGTTAGAGCAAAATGAGCGTGATGACGTACCCGATTTTGTTAATTTTGTTTACACCTTACTAACCCCGTTAACATGATCCCGCGTTATTTTTCATTTCGGACTAGCTTCTGCCCGCGACTTCGTCCGCGTGGAACTCCTCCTTTTTTGCAGTCGGTTAAAAAGTAGCCTATGTCCTTTCTCAGGGTCCAGACTTTCTTTATACCAAATTTCATTTAAATCGGTCCAGTAGTTTTAGCTTGAAAGCGTAACAGACAGACAGACAGACAGACAGACAGACAGAGTTACTTTCGCATTTATAATATTAGTAGGGATATTAGTAGGGATAGTAGGGATTATCCGACAAATTAAAATAGTTTCGGCAGTTGAATTATATATAAGTGAGTACCTATATATAAGTAATTATTAGGGTGCGTCGGGGTAACATGAAAAACAGAGTAAGATGAAAAACCCCTCATAGCTGCCTATTCCGTGCATATTTTTTAACACTGACTACAAAGTTTTGTAGGTAATTTCATTGCGCTCCTTATCTCAGCCAGCGATAATCGTCAGGTGTGCGGGCATATGTTTTTTTTGCAATTTTTCGACAAGGTATGTTTTTGAGCGATAAATGCGTTTTTTAATCTTCCCCCACGTTCCGTAGTTTTTTCTACACGCAAGTTAAAAATATGTTTTTTTGATACGTGTTATTGATAATTTTTTTTTAGTTGATACATAAAATCCGATTTTGCATATCTTTTATATTTTTGGAGTTTTTATATTTTTCAATCTTACACCGCTTGTAAAACCCAGGGGCAAGACGGCAATATTTTCTTTTCCAACTTACCCCGATTATGAAACCCATAGTAAAAGTCAGGGGTTGTCAAACTGTATGATTCGTTCATGAGTAGTGTAATATTCACAACTCATGAAAACATGTGTAAAAAAAAAGATTTTAAATAAAAGTTGTAATATATTTAGCTAGTTTAACTACCTGTCTATTTAAATAAAGAAATGATTACATTTTTTGTGTACATGGTAGTAAAATTTAAATATTAGGATATAAAAAGAAAAGGTTGAGAACCGCATATCATCTGAATACAAAGTGAGGTAAGACTGAAATATTATATTTAACAAAATTTCATTTTGGTAGTTAAAACTAGGTATTTTCAAAATGTATTTATATATTTGAATAGAGAAAAAAATATGCTTTCGGTGCATATAATCCAAATGGACCTACAATGGATATTAAAGATTTTAAGAACTATATCGATCTTCCCCCCTCATCATTCCATCTTACCCCACGATTTTTTTGCAATAAGTTTAACTTTGCCATCGTTTTTATACATGAAAAACACCTTCAATCAGGCCCATTTGTGGAAAGATAGGAAGAACCATTCATTAACTTTACTAAAAACATCACTTCATATACGTCAGCTTCATACGATTCAAATTATGAGGCTTTAGAAAAAACATTGTTTATCTCATCGAAATCTCGTTCAACCTTACCCCGACGCACCCTATATATGATTATTATACAAAGCATAGAGTTTGTCAGATAAAAAAATCATAAACTCGTTTTTTCAAGATGGCGGCCATAGGACAAGGATTGCAACTCCACAAACATGATTTTAACTTTGCCACTACCCTTGATATCTAAAAAATAAATACCTATCTATTATTATTCAGCCTGTATTATTATTGTCATACATCAATATCATTAATTTGTAGCAACTGTCTGGGTTTCTGCAATGATAAGAATTAGTTGCGATCACTTCTGATTAGTGCGTGTATATATTTGTTAGAATAATAGACTATAGTGACAGAAGACTTACATACTTTGATTTGTAGATATTGCGTTATCCTTCAACATGATTCAGTACATTGCGGTGGTTGTTATTGTTTGGTTGCTTTACTTGCGCAGCAAAACTAATCATGACCACTGGGAAAAGAAAGGTGTACCTCATGAGAAACCACTGCCTTTTATTGGTAACGCGGGCCCTATTCTCACAGCAACAACAAGCTTAACGGACTACCTCACTGCTATTTACAAAAAGTACAAAAACGAAAAGTTCGTCGGTTACTACTTCATCGATAGACCCGTGATCATGTTGAAAGATCCTGATTTAATAAAGCAAATCATGACAACAGATTTTCACAGTTTTTATCCCAGAGGATTGAAGCCGCATAAAGAAGCTATAGAACCTATGATGAAAAATTTGTTTTTCGCGGACGGGGATCTGTGGAAGCTGCTGCGGCAGAGGATGACTCCCGCGTTCACGTCGGGCAAACTGAAGGCGATGTTCCCTCTGATCGTGGAGAGAACGGAGAAGTTGAAAGCCATCGCCGCTTCATCTGCGGAGAAAGGAGCAGAAGTAGATGTGCGCGACCTGATGGCGCGCTACACCACCGACTTCATCGGCGCATGCGGCTTCGGCATCGACACCGACTCCATCAACGACGAAAACTCCACGTTTCGTAGACTGGGCAAGCGTATTTTCACATACACTGCCAGAGATATTATTGTTACAACACTGAAATGGACGCTCACACCTATATTTAAAGATCTATATACTTTGTCGCCAGAAATCGAACGTAATACTGTATCTTTAGTTAGAGGGATTATGGAACAAAGAAATTATAAGCCATCAGGCAGGAATGATTTTATAGATCTATTGTTGGAGTTGAAACAGAAAGGCAAAATTGTCGGGGAATCGATTGAGAAACGCAATGCAGACGGCACACCTCAGCAAGCGGAGCTGGAGCTAGATCTGTTACTGATGGCGGCGCAGGTGTTCGTGTTCTTCGCGGCGGGCTTCGAGACGTCCTCGTCGGCGACCAGCTTCACGCTGCACCAGCTGGCCTTCCATCCCGACGCGCAGAGGAAGTGCCAGCAGGAGATAGACGAGGTGCTGCGCCGCCACGACAACCAGCTCTGCTACGACGCCGTCAAGGAGATGAAGTATCTAGAAATGTGTTTTAAGTATGTATCTGACGAAAATGGTGTAAGTTTATCTGTAAATCCGATTTATTGTATGTTATATCTCTGTCATTATTACCGTGTTTCAGGGAAGGCATGCGCATTTTTCCATCTCTGGGGTTCGTGTCCCGAGTATGTGTAAACAAGTACACATTGCCAGGCACAAACGTCACCATCGATCCTGAGACGCCGGTAGTTATTCCGATACAAGCACTACACACCGATTCGAAGTACTTCGAGGAGCCAGAGAAATTTCGACCAGAGAGATTTCATCCAGATAATGTGAAGAATATAAAGAGCTTCGCATATTTGCCGTTTGGAGAGGGCCCTAGAGCGTGTATAGGTAAGTAAGTAGGTAAACTATACTTACCTACTTAACAGCCACGACGTATGGCATTGAGTTTTTATTACGATTTTACAACGTTGTTCCCAGGCGAGCGTCTGGGCGTGATGCAGTCGCTGGCGGGGCTGGCGGCGCTGCTGAGTCAGTTCACGGTGCGGCCCTCGCGCTCCACGCTGAGGACACCAGTCACGGATCCCTCGGCGCATGTAGTGCAGAGTATCAAAGGTGGAATACCTTTAATTGTGGAATTAAGAAAAGATTGATAAAAATATACTTAGTAGGTACTTACCTACTTAACACTATATAACTATTTCAACATTAAAAGTAAATCCGTATATTTAAATATGAAGTTTATTTTGTTCTTGAACATTACATATCGTTGTATTTTTGAAGTAATTACTTATTATCCCCGAAGAGTAACACTATACTATCGTCAACACAGTGAGCAATGAATATTAGACCTGCAAAGTTATCACCTTAGCATAAAAACAATAATCTGTTACGGTTACTTTATTCCAATGTGCCTAACTATTATTCAGTAGCAAAGTAGTCTGTCAATGTTTACTCAACTTTTGTTAGCAACTGACACTGACTACCTATCTAATCTACATTTGCAGAGGTCACAACTTCATTAATATAGCATTAAAAAAAAAACATACATACCTAGACATTCTTAAGTATTCAATCGAAGCAGACATGCAAAACAGACGCATTCATCGTTTATCAGTCGGAGATTGCATAGTTCATAATATTAAGTATATTGTTTCACAAATTAATGAATCATGTTGACAGTGATAACAACGGGAATAATAGTGTGGCTGTTGTATTTGTATGGAATGAAAACTTTCAATTATTGGAAAAACAAAGGAGTTAAGTATGATAAAGCGTACCCATTTATAGGCAGTGTTGCCAAATTGATTGCGCATAAAGTCAGCGTTTCTGATTACATAACTGATCTCTATAATAGATATCCAGACGAGAAATTTGTGGGTTTCTATTTAGCAGGTCTTAAATGTCTAGTTCTGAGAGACCTCGATCTAATAAAATGCGTTTTGGGAACGGACTTCCAATTCTTCTATAAAAGAGGATTGAACTATCACGATGAGGTTATCGAGCCACTATTAAAGAACCTCTTTTTTGCTGACGGAGACCTGTGGAAATTGTTGCGGCAGAGGATGACGCCAGCGTTCACGACTGGCAAGTTGAAAGCCATGTTTCCGCTGATTGTAGAAACCACACAAAAATTGAAGACCGTCGCCGCCGCCGCCGCGCAGAGCGGCGCGCCGCTGGACGTGCGCGACCTCATGGCGCGCTACACCACCGACTTCATCGGCGCATGCGGCTTCGGCATCGACATCAAATCTATAGATGACGAGAATTCCACCTTTCGTGAATTAGGTAGACGCATATTCCGCCCAAACGCACGAGACAGCTCTGTAGATGTATTGAAGAGGTTAGCGCCGGATTTATTTAAAAATCTAAATGCGTTGTCTCCCGAAATCGAAAACATTATGTTTCCTTTAGTTAAAGGAATTTTGAAGGCGAGAGATTATAAAAAATCAGGTAGAAATGACTTTATTGACTTGCTTCTGGAGTCGAAGGAGAAGGGAACAATTTTCGGTGAGTCCTTAGAGAAAAGAAATCCCGACGGATCTCCACAAACTGTGTCCCTTGAGCTGGACGAGTCGTTGATGGTGGCGCAGGTGTTCGTGTTCTTCGCGGCGGGCTTCGAGACGTCCTCGTCGGCGACCAGCTTCACGCTGCACCAGCTGGCCTTCCATCCCGACGCGCAGAGGAAGTGCCAGCAGGAGATAGACGAGGTGCTGCGCCGCCACGACAACCAGCTCTGCTACGACGCCGTCAAGGAGATGAAGTATCTAGAAATGTGTTTTAAGTAAGTAGATATGAACTGAGTTTTAAAGATAAACTTTTAGAACTGTCTACTTTAGAACATACTGTTAATGTATAATAAATTACATTACAGAGAAGGACTACGAATGTTCCCGCCATTAGGTTTTCTGGTCAGAAAATCGACAAGGCCATATCAATTTCCGGGGACCGATGTAACGATAGACAAAGACGTAAATATTTTCATACCTGTTCACGGCATCCAAATGGATGAGAAAGTTTTCGATGAACCCGAGGAGTTCAGGCCAGAGAGGTTTCATCCCGATTACACGCAAGAGATAAATAGTTATGCCTATTTACCCTTTGGTGAGGGCCCAAGAATGTGCATTGGTAAGAAAAACTTTACTTTTCTATTTCTGACGTCACATTTACTCGAACATCATCAGGGTTTTTTTAGGAGCAGTAGTAAGAGTCTTATACATAATAATTAACGGGCATAGTCCCCACCAAAGATTTAAGATAGGATTATACAAATAGTACGAGATTAACTTTGATGATTTATTAATGAAAGAAATTTTTTGGGCTTGGCTATGCGTTGGATAGTAACTAAATAAGAGATCGCTTAAGGATGCATTTGTGTGTTTGTAAAAGGATTCGAAGGTCGTTTAAGTAATAATACTAATATAATAATGCTTGGTTGTTCCCAGGCGAGCGTCTGGGCGTGATGCAGTCGCTGGCGGGGCTGGCGGCGCTGCTGAGCCAGTTCACGGTGCGGCCCTCGCGCTCCACGCTGAGGACACCAGTCACGGATCCTGCCTCCTACATCGTACAGAACATCAGTGGTGGACTACCTTTAAAACTTACATTAAGATAATAAAATTAGGCAGGTACCTATGTAATGAAAAGAAACGAAAGGAACATTTTAATTGTTTTATTAATTATTTCTTCCTGGCCACCAAAGCGAGTGGTAAACCGTGTTTGGGCGCTTGCACTACGTTGGAAGAAGGGTCTGGTTCGGGGTATCGCTGAGTGTTCTTAGAGGGCGCCACGGAGAAGTCAGCGAGGAGGGCCGCCAGCCCCGCCAGGGACTGCATCAGACCGAGACGCTCGCCTGGAAATAACAACGATTGTTATGACTTTCTGATTTTACTACGCGATAAGAAATAGTTATTTTGCGAAAATTCTTTCATACCAACGAGATAATTATTTTACTAAAATATCTTTGAAACCGCAAAGATATTTTAGTAAAATAATTATCTCGTTGGTATGAAAGAATTTTCGCAAAATGTATGCCAAAGATTGATACGAAATCACTATTTCTTATCGAGTTAGCTTATCGATTTGGCAGACTTTGGCATCGTTACTGCAGACACGCGTTCAAAAGTCACCATGTGGCGAGTCACTAATAAAATAACTAACCTATACAAGCTCGAGGGCCTTGACCAAAAGGCATCAGCGCACATTTTTCGAAATTGTTTATGTTGCTGGAATGCATCCTTTCAGGCAAGAATTTCTCAGGATTTTCGAAGAACCTCTCATCATTCTGCATGGCGTGGATTGCTATGATGATGCCCACACCTTCGTCTATTGTTACGTCGGTGTCCGGAATGGTATATTTCTTCACGCATTTTCTAAGGGCATAGCTGATCGGTGGGACGAGGCGGAGACTCTCCCTGAAACAAGACACAAATGGAATGATAATACAAATAGATTTTCTGTGTGTGTACACATTTCAAACTGTAGTAATAATATCATGAACAAAACTCTTCTTAATTTCTTACTTGAGACACATTTCTAGATACTTCATCTCCTTGACAGCGTCGTAGCAGAGTTTGTTGTCGTAACGACTCAGCACCTCGTCTATCTCCTGCTGGCACTTCGTCTGCGTGTCGGGATGGAAGGCCAAGTGATGAAGTGCGAAGCTCATCGACGATGATGACGTCTCGAATCCAGCGGCAAAGAAATTAAACACTTGTCCGGCCATCAACAGTTCGTCCATTACCAATTCCGCAGTTCCTGGTGTACCATCGGGATTTCTTTTCTCAATAGACTCGCCAGTAATTTTGCCCTTTCTCTTTATATCCAGAAGCAGATCTATGTAATCATTTCTAGTGGATGGTTCGTTATTTCGTTCATTTACAACCTGCTTAATGATCGACAAAAGACCTGCCTCGATTTCAGGCACTAAGAATTGTAAGTTTTTAAATATTCTTGGCGCTATAAATTTGAGCGCGAAAACAATTGCGTCTCTGTTAGAAACTTCAAAAATTCTTTTGCCTATTTTCCTGAATGTCGAGTTTTCATCGGACAAAGAATCTGCGTCTATCCCGAAACCACACGCCCCTATAAAGTCGGTTGTGTACCTCGACATGAGATCTCTTACGTCGACTTCCTCACCACTCTCGGCTGCAGTGACTGCAATCTTCTTTAATCGCTCTGTGGTTTGTATGATAATCGGGAACATCGCCTTCAGCTTGCCGGTGCTGAAAGCTGGCGTAAGCCTCTGACGCAAAAGCTTCCATATGTCTCCGTCAGCTAGGAACAAATTCTTCAAAACTGGTTCTAGTTTATTTGGATGTGGCAAAATGCCTCTCGCATGGAAGTATTGGAAATCTGTTTGGATAATTCTGCTTACAATTTTAGGATCTCTTATCAGGAGTCTGGCATCGTTGCCTAAGTAGTATCCGACTATTTTTTCATCAGGATATTTTCTGTAGAGGTCTGTGAATGCTTCATTCAAGGAAATTTTCTGTGTAACGACTGGGAGACTGTTCCCAAAGAACGGTATAGGTTTGTCGTGCTTGACGCCTTTCCTGGCCCAGTACGAGAGCGAGCTACTTCCATAAATATAAAAAAGAATTGCAACCACAACTATTCCAATAAATAAAAACATTCTGCCGTCTATTACAGATCAAATATCTTGGGCCGTTGAAATTCCTCTTCCACGTAAGTAGCTAGGTAATCTGAAATTAAATTAAATATTTTTATTAGCGGTATTTCTCTATTTTGAAGTAAGTATGACATATCTACTATAATAAATAGTTGAAAGTTCAATCGTTTTTGGTGCTTACGTTGTTATTATAATTTGGGATAAACACATCTATAACAGATTTATATATTATAAACTAATACCTATAAGCGATTTAAATTCGTTACCTTTACACTACCTATTTTACAAGATGCTATAGTTAAAAATATGGAAATAAAATAGTGGTTTTGTACTTACGTATTAAATAAATATATTCAATCTTCTTATTATCATAAACTATGCATATATTTAAGAATTAAAAAAAGTAAACTACCTATGCATGTTTTAAGAATAAAAAGAATAGAGATATCGCTGTGAATGTTAGGAAGCAAATGACTTGTATTTATCCGTTCACGAATAGACTACCTGTTATCATTCATAATATCTTGCGTGTATCTGTGAATTTTATCGACTTAATTAGGTACCTATTTAATGTTTTGTATAAAATAATATGTAAATTAAGTAGTTCTGTATATTTGGTTATAGATCTCTGTCTCAGACCCTTTACTATCGCAGTATAGATATATATTTTGTGAATGATCCAAATTATTTACAAAATAAGGAATAGCTGAATAGTTAAGCGATTTAAAAAAAAAATTAAATATATAAACAGTACTTACCGAAATATTTTTTGAAGCTAAGGTAGTAGGTACCTTTTTATTTTTTTTTCTTGTTTATAGGTAATATTATCAAATCAAATCTTCCAAATGTATACTTCCATGACGGAGCTTGAAGCTTCTTAAGTAAATAATCCTGCCATGTCTGTCAGTCATTTAATTTTAGCAGTTATTTATATCTATATATTAGTTACTAGCTTATGCCCGCGACTTCGTCCGCGTGGTACTCCTCCTTTTTTGCAGTCGGTTAAAAAGTAGCCTATGTTCTTTCTGAGGCTCCAGACTTTCTTTGTACCAAATTTCATTTAAATCGGTCCAGTAGTTTTAGCGTGAAAGCGTAACAGACAGACAGACAAACAGAGTTACTTTTACATTTATAATATTAGTTAGGATTTACGCAGACAAACCCATGCGATCGTGTATCACACAGTTTCCGTGATTATTTTTAACGTGATTCTCGATTTAATGTACTTTGCCCCCGATTAGTATTTTGGAACTAAAGATAAAATTGATAGTCACGATAAACAATACCAAGGCAATAGTTCAGTTCATTTAGTTTACTTACACCTTGTTGGTTTAGATATATTGGTAATGCGCTGTGTTAGTAAAATATCGCACCTACGGTGCAACGTCTTATTTTGTGCAATTTTTATCAAAGTTATCTGAATATGCGGAAACATAAATTTATGTGTTCTCATACTTAGATCAATTTTGACAAAAATTACATAAGTGATGTTCTTGCACCGTATATGCGATATATAACTTGGTCATATTTTGGGCATAACTCATAACTATTGACACATAATGAACTATAATAATACAGGTAACTACTAATATTTATTAGAAGCAGTGAAGAAACCGCGTGCAAAGTTCGTCTTAATTAACCTTTGGAATCAAACAACTCCTCTGTACTTTGAACACGAAACGGCCGATCGGTCTCAGTTATTATTATCATAACAATGTGAAATAGTTGCGTAAGAAATATGTAATTCTAGATCAAATTTGGTCTAGACAACCCTATTAAACGTGTAATCTTCTTCTTCTTATAATATATAAAAATGAATCGAAAATGTGTTGGTAAGCGCATAACTCGACAACGCCTGGACCAATTTGACCAATTTTTTTTTTAAATGTTCGTTGAAGTCCAAGGATGGTTCTTACGGCGAGAAAAAATCGAATAATTGCCGGGAAAACCCTAAAAACAGCCCTTTTCTTTTCCCATACAAACGTTGTCTAACTAAAGTTACCTAATTTGAATTTCGAACGGGCAGGATGACGTCTGCCGGGACCGCTAGTAAATATATACAGTTGACATATAATAAAAGAAAAGATATAATTAAGTAGACATGTATATTTTATTATAACGTCAAACATTTATGTATCTACTTAGGTATTATTTGAATAACATTGATTCACAAAATAGCTTACAACCTGTAGAGTACCTAACATTTATAAGTCGGTAAAGTTGGGGGCATTCTTCCAAGGTTGAATGATTATGGACCACCTATTTTATTTTAGAAATAAACATAATTGAAAACTACCAGCGCTTCGGAAGAGACCGTCATTGCTGAGAAGAAGCGCCGCAAGAAACTCAGCAGAAAGTCTTTACATTTAACACTACTATTCAAGTCTTCAGGTTTTTCGTAAACAGATAGAAAAACCTAAACACATTGAAAAAATTAAGACAATAAAATAGGCATTGGATAACTTGGAAGAATGTCCATATTAATTTATTAAATACAAGTCCATTTACATTAAAATTTGGCCAGATAACGTATACTGTTAACACTTTAATAATAAAATCAACCGAAAAATTATAACATTTTGTATAAAACTTAATTTTAAAATAACCGCTGGTTCAGAAGCATGACATTTTTTTATGCTTCTAAGTAAGTTAGTAAAATTTATATGAAACTTTTATCCTTTAACGGGTTAGGAAAAATATAGTTATGGAAAAACTAAACTTATTCATTAAGTAAATCTAGAATTTAGTGGGACGGTCAACATAACATAGAATTCGTATGTATCTTTATAAGAATACGAGTGCCTTAATTACATTATAAAGTACTTTTGGTATATACTTGTAATTAATTAAAATTTTTAGACTAATATTTATTTTTTGGCATGTTACTTGAAAAGTAAGTTTTTAATAGCCTGTGATAATTTCAATAAAATTTCTCGAAGCAGACAATTTTATACAATAAAGAATCAAATCTCTTACTAGGTACCTACTTATATTAAATACAATAATCAAGATAGATTCATTAAATGTATAGTGTAGATTCAGTCGAAAAAATATAAATACTTAGTAGGTAAATTTTCAATAAATTAACTAACTACTTAAAAATACATTTGGAAAATACAAAAATAAATACTTATTACAAGCTCCATTTTTAAATATAAATGACAAAGTAGGTAATCAAATAATAGGGTAAAATAGCCCAAAAACAATTAAGACATATTTAAGAAGATTGTGAACCTGTTAATTTTCATACAAAAGGCGATAACGTTTTACACCCAGTAAATATAGTTAGATTTTTATAATTTTTGGATATGTTGTAGATATAATGAGAAACTACGTCTGTACGTTTTGATTTTTAAGAAATATTGCTTACGCTAGATCTAAATATAGATTTTTAGATCTATATATAGATGTTTAGATGCTAATAAATTTTAGCGTAAGCAATATTTCTTAAAAATCAAAACATACAGACGTAGTTTCTCATTATATCTACAACATATCCAAAAATTATAAAAATCTAACTATATTTACTGGGTGTAAAACGTTATCGCCTTTTGTATGAAAATTAGGTAACAGGTTCACAATCCTCTTAAAATATATTACCTAAGTACACGATGGACCGGAATCTTAATGTAACATTTAAATATATATATATATTTCCAGATACGTTTAGATATCGTCACTGCTAGAATTAACGGTTGTAAAACTGAATAAAAATGTTAATATGAAATGGATATAAACCAACGAAAATTGGCCACGTGACATTTTCCATTTTATTTCGTCGCAGAATATAAAATTATGAAATCAAAATTATAAAGTTCGTTCGTTGCGGAGAAAACGATTTATTATAATTAACCTAATAAATTAATTGTTATTTAAAAAAAAACGTAATAAAGCTTATTTCATTCACAAAAAACAATTCATTAAATTAAAAAAAAAGACAGATATTATAAACGATAGGAATTTGAATAGACGTGTACCTGGATATACCTGCCTAGTAGTTAGTACATTCATAATTTAATTACATTAATTTCCTCACACGTAAAGCAAACTTTTTTTGTTTTTTTTTATTTTTTTTAGTCGTTAAATTTTCGACTTCGACTTAAATTTTCCGTAATCTTATCCATCGCCTCAGCCTTTTCAAATCACTGACCATATATGCAGCCTAAAGGCACCGCGCCAGGTGTCACTAATGAAAATAATTTCATTATGACAACCATTCTCTACACTTTACTGTTTACTCTTGACCAACAAGCCTGATGAACTGTCGAGTCGACATTGTCATGTCGATGTCATCTTATACTATCGACACGATCTGTCAAAAATCGGCAACTTTGTCGACAACGAGAAATCTTGTCATGTCGATCTCGTCTCTTATTTCTTCACCACAAAACGAAAAAATACTCTTATCGACACGAAAAACCTCCTTGTCAACAACGTTCTCAATATTGTGTCGACAAAACGTCGCCGGCGACAGTTCATCAGGCTCGCAGTTAGCACGCAAGTTTTTCAGGCGAGAAAGCATCTGTCACTGTCATTCTTGTACAATAAGTGAAAGAACGAAAGAGAGCAGTATACATACGTCTCACGCAATGCCTTACACGCTAGAACCGAACTATTACGTACGTGTATACAGTTGGTAAGGTGTTTTAAATGTATACTCACATCTCAGTCAAAATACTCGCTTTCGCTTAATCTAGATACATTTAACACTTAGAATCGTATCAGCCTTCGTTCTGAACAGGCAAAATCTAATTACAGCCATAAATCAATACATATATAATATAACTACAAGTAATAGAGTTTAAAAATTGGTAAAAAAAATCGTCTTCTTCAAAGTACATTTTATCGTGATTCATAGAAATACTAATTACACGTGTACGAAGCAGCAAACATAGACATCACCTATGAACATAATTCGCACACCTAGATCTAAAGAGAGCTAACTCAAAAAAGGTACTTTTTCAGGAGACGCGAGAAACTGATTAATATGTCCATATGCACGCATGAGTTTTCTGTATAAATTTATACTTTTTATAATAAAGCTAGCAGAGAGTTATATTAGCTGAAATCAGTTTTAGTGTAGGTAGGTTTTGATGAAATCCGATGGTGTGCATAACTCAAATCTTCCAGTTTTTGAGTTAGATCCCTTTAGATCTAGGTGTGCGATATATTTGACTATATATATTATATGTTAAATAAATAGATGTTTCACATTTTGTAAAGTCGCGTATGCATTTTACTTTACGATCTCGCATTTATTCTTTAGAAAATGATAGCGACCTTACCTTACCAAGGCGATTCAGAGTCGCACAGATTCAATCCAGATAAGTACAAACAATAATCAATGTACTTTGCCTGTTCATAGCTCAATTTTCCTTTTTGAATTCTGTGAAATAAATAATAATACTTTAGTTGCATTTTTACATATAAATAAACGATATAGAGTAAAAGGGCATGTTTATACTCAAGGGAGTTATGGCAAAATGTTATACTAATTGTTCCATAAGTCTATTGTTGTGGCCTACCAATGAAAGACAAGCTACTGATTGTCGATGGTTGAATTTTACAGATCGATCTAGCGTCTTATCGACTTCTATTCAATTTGAATAAACACAAGATACTTACCCTGTGCCCCCATTGATGCTTATTCGGAAAGAAACATCTTCTTCTAGTAATTTTAAACCTCTTAAATATTCTATCGCTCCAATGTATTCGCCAAATTTTTGAAAAAATATCGCAATAGTGTTTAACAAGTTGTTGATAGCAATCAAGTGATGCGGTTTAAAAGGACCAATGAATTTCATCTCTGTTTTTGTTTTAGAGTCGATAAACTCTATGAAATACTTTCGCAATGGCTTAGGTATTTTATCAGTTTTTGCAAAATCCTCTTCAACTTTCTCATTTTCGTTATCTATTATTTCGTTATTTTCATTGTTCCGCAAATTCCTCTTTATGCTTTTGAGAAAAGGATTTTCATCAACTTCCGTGATCAATTCTTCGCAGTTGAGTCCATATAATTTACTATTGTTATACATTTGTAGTACTTCAGCACTTATGGAGGTTAAGTCCGCGACGTTGTCGACGTTATTAACCTCAGGATTCTTGCTGTTATTGATCAATGAGCTTAGCTCAATTAACTGCTTGCTTTTATGTAAAATACCAAATTTCTCATTCCTCCCTGCTCGGACGTCATTATTATTTCGTGAGTATGTTTCATCTGTATCATACCTATCGCTAGAATTCCCTGTATTAAAAGCATTACCGTACAAATTATGATTACTGGAATTGACTGTGTATTGGTCCTTAGGAATATTAATACTTTCATTATTGAAACGATTGCGTGGGACCGTTATATTTGGAAATTGTAAATTGTGCGTTTCCCTCGCATTGCCGTTGTTCTTAACCCCCATACTATAATTTATAACTTCATTTAAACGTAAATCATGTATATTTTCTTTGTGATCTTCAACAACCTTACTGTAAAATATTTTATTTCTATCAATACCATACTTCTCCCAAATTTCATTTGGATCGGATGGTTTATTACCGCTCAATCTGGCACGTCCCTTTTTAACCACTGTCTTCTTGTGTACTGGTCTCCATTTTCCAATAGAATTATTGTCATCGATTGCGTTATTTTTAGGTAGCACAGTGTCACAATAGTTACTGGCTACATTATAGCGTTCCTCAGATTTCTTTTTTTGGTCGTCAACAGCAGTTGAGAATGCATCTGGTGTCACTAAATAAACGTGCTCCGGAGGATCTTTATAGACAATTATTAATCTGAAAAAAATTAGGAGAGGAACATCGTCAATTAAGATTTGAATAGAATTAAGAAGACGAACGAGCCCCAATTTTGGATCCCGATTCAGAAAGGCGTTTAAAAAAAGTACTTACCGATCATCTTCAGTTACTACTTGACTGGAAGATCCCAGGACAAACTGATTGTGCTTATGTATGTCGCTCAACAAGCCGTACTGGCTGCTGTGGTCCAAGCCGACTTTCTTTTCATTATTTATATATGTGTGCACAACCATTTGCAAAAATTTCTTCTCAAATCTTTTTTCCGAGACTTCAAACACTATCTCGAGCTCATTATCGTTTTTGACGAAATCCAAAAGGTA
Organism: Polylopha cassiicola; assembly: GCA_038024825.1. NCBI lineage: Eukaryota > Metazoa > Arthropoda > Insecta > Lepidoptera > Tortricidae > Polylopha > Polylopha cassiicola. The sequence continues at coordinate 2,410,222 of CP149044.1, read as the reverse complement.
TAGTAGGCAGTTTGTCCTAAATTTATCCCGTCGAGACCTCATTTTCGGAATGTGTCTTCTTTTTATTTTTATAGGTTTTATGGGACAATTTGGTTTTATGTAGCGGTCCTAAAAATGGAAATAAGTCAATGCGATTTCGCTTTAAAGTTTTCATGCTCGTAGTTATTATTCGTGCAATTATTATGGAAAAAAGATTAAAAGATTGTTACATTTAAATGTTACTTACATTGATAGAATCATATATGGCATTGCTCGAGCCTCCAGCTCGATACTCGATGAACCTATGAAGAAACATTGGGATAAACATGGAATTATGGATATATATAATACTAGCTTCTGCCCGCGACTTCGTCCGCGTGGATCTCCTCCTTTTTTACAGACGGTTAAAAAGTAGCATATGTCCTTTCTCAGGCTCCAGACTTTTTTTGTACCAAATTTCATCGAAATCGGTCCAGTAGTTTCAGCGTGAAAGCGTAACAGACAGACAGACAGACAGAGTTACTTTCGCATTTATAATATTAGTAGGGATTCTAAAGAAATCGTGTATGTTAAAAATTAAGCTACTGTTTAAAATAATGTTTAAACTATTTTATTTTACAGTATCATGTATGTGTTACAATATCGTCAGCTTCATCTACTAAGAATATGGGTACTGTAAAGTTTTCGAAACGTCAGCATAAAATCAATACAAGTTAAATCCATATTCATTGTTTGATTACAATTCCGTATTATTAATTTTCTTTACTAATTTGCCTCATTAATAGGAAGAATTTTATGCAGAAGCAGATGCAGACATAGTGGGTACATATTTAGAACAGTTGTAATATAATAGTTTCATAAATATATTTCGCTCTGCAGCATATAAAAATGTTACAAACCATAATAACTAATAATGAGCAATTAAGTAAGTACCTACAATATATAATTAGAATGAAACAACTATTAATGGATTTAACTTGCATATTTTTAAGTTATTTTATTTGCTGACATTCTGACAATAGTCTAACGCTAAAGTCATAGTATTCTCAGCTCAGTAGTGCTATGATTATGGAACCTGTACAGAATACGAAATGTCAGCAAATAAAATAAAAATATGAGTTAAATCCGTTAATAGTTGTGTCATTTCAATGTTTAATAACCGCGAAGGCATCAGAAATTATTAGAATATATAATTTAAATCAATTCAGTTGTACTTACCTAGCCTTGCAATCTCGCGGTGATGAGTTGCAGATGTATGGAGGATGCAACTGTTTTTCGCATACCCACCCAATTTTAATATATTTTTCAGGTCTCATGTGTGTCATGGGGATGGGGTAATCTGGAGCTAGTCTAGACCAACTGTCACTCGCCCTGTGGCGGCTGGTTAGACATTTCATTCCATTTTGTTTCATTAATTCTCTAAAAATTGTATATTTAAAAATAATGTTAATTTTTATAAATATTTGCGAATGAGGGGAAATGATCCATTCGAATGAATTTCCGTAAAATAATTTCATATTTAAACAATGTAAAACTATTATATGTGCTAAACTTAAAATCGGACTAAAAATCGGCCTCTATATTTTATATATATATTTATATTCACAGACTTACTTATACGGACTTTCAGAGTAAGTAGGCTGTGACAGACAGACAGACAGACAAGATTTTTCATAGAAAAAAGGGCTAATAAAAAATAATATTTAAATAAGTAAGGATATGGGATAAGGATTGGGAATATTTGATATAGTAAATTAGATTATAAAAAAATAATTATGATAGTAAGTATTATTATTTATACATACTCATATTCTTTCTTGCTTATGAAGTCCCTTGGCTCCTGATACAGCAGATCTTGGCTCACCACCCGCCTTTTCTTAATATCCCTTACTTCATTGAATACTTTAGGAGTTTCTTTTAAATAAGATCGGTCTTTGCGCAAGAACAATATTAAGTTATCCGTATTGTAAAATTGCGAGCTTTTGAATAATTCATATTGAGGATTAATTTCCCTTGAAACATAATTAGGTTGAACACAAAAAGTCCCCATCTTTATATGTATTTACTAACAAAATTAATTATAGAAAAACAATAGCGCAAAAGTCTTCTCTAACACTTGGAAACATTAAGAAAAAGGGATTTCAAAGAATATTCGATATTGGCACAAAGATTTAACGTTGTTTGTAAGTATCACTGGTTTTACGGCAATTTTTCAGTTTAAATTTTATTTGTTTTGATATGGAAAATTTTGCATCGGTTACGACGTAAAAGTCGTAAAATTTGTGTCATATTGACAGAAGGGTGTTGCCATTTATAGTATGCCAATTAATCAATAGTCTCATCCTGGGTCAAGGTTCATCGATTAAACTGTTTAAGATGCAATTTTTAACTATGCGGTTTTGATAACTTATTTTTTTTAAAAGCTCAATTTTAAATATTTAATATAAGGTGCATGGTCAAATCAATGTCTAACAGGATTACAGGACCTGTGTTCGATAATAAAAATTTGATCCGTTTTTTTAAATTATTTATTTATCTACATCATTTATTACACCTAAATTTATGCATAAAGTAATACATCAGAAAAGTTTTACAAATACGGAATAAAAACGTTTCAAAATAAATATATAAAATTCAGATGAATATAAAATGATTTTGGAAAAAAACGCGTACCAATGGCTTACTTTACACAGAAAATAATTTGCACATTGACTACAAATTTAAGAAAAAATGTAAACTGCAATAACAAAACAAAATGAGCTCAATGCCAATAGAATAAAATTCAAATTTAATTGGTTATAATCTGTCTTGCATCTTACACTTTTTGCTTTGAACCAGTTCTTGTTACTTACATAATTTTAGATTAGCAATATAAACAGGCAGAGCAGATTTTTTTACTATAACTGGTAACTCTAACAATCAATAAGAAACCAAATGTTACAGTACTGCCATATTTTGCTACCTGAAACAAACGAAAAACAGCATTATATCTCAAGAAATAAAGTAACTAATTGTTATTATTAGTAGAAGATATAAAAAAGTACAATAAGTCAATAAGTACTTACTTCTATTAAGGCACAGAATAACGAGTACAAATAGGTAACTAGAGGTGCTAGATTGACATTTTGTACCTACTGTTTCTACTTTATTTTTTATGACTGGTTGCCTCCCTGATATTAACCCTCCTTCCTTCGGTTAAAAAGGTACTATTTAACCCACAAGTCCGGAACTCCGGACGTGGCAACTATGTAAATGTATGACGGGACAAAGCACCTCATTCAGTCATTCTTTTCAACTGACGAAAAAAACGGAGGAGGTTCTCAAGTCGACGCGTATATTTTTTTTTTACTCACTGTAATAGTTTGATGGTGACAGACGCAAATTAATTATCGATTTAATTAGGTTTTTTAACTAACCTAGTATGTGAGCGAGAACTGGTATTAGCAGTAATACATTTATTCGGTCATCCAGTAGAAGCGCGAGCCGAAGCGAGCCGGTTTCTTCTCCGCGTCGTCGGGCAGCGCCGGCGTCGCATCCGGGAATAGGGCTTTCGGTTCTGCCGGGGGCTTCGGTCTAGAACAAAGATAAATTATAAATAACTATTGACAGCTAGGATACACCATTTTTTTAACTTGCAAGGGATGGACACAGATCAAAATAGACTTAATTAAAATTAATCCTCCCAGGTCTGTTTACCGTGAATACAGTAGGGCTTCGTTAATCCGGGGAGGCAAAATTAAGACCCTTTCCAGATTATAGTATGTCATATTTAATGTTTCGATTTCTTCAGTGTTTTTCGTACACCAAGACCACTTTCTGTTAGGCTAACAAACTTCAAGATTTCATCTTACTTTTTCAGTTGACCTGCTATACCAACCTTACGAGCAATGACAGGGTAGCTACCACCTTTATCTAACACTAGCGGCCCGTCCCGGCTTCGCACGGGGGGACTTAAGATTTTTTAAGGCCTCAGAAACGATGCTTTTCCCCCGTTTTTGAAACATTTTCGGTTACTGCTCCGCAACTATAAGACCTAGCGTGATATTATATAGCCTATGTTACTCGGGGATAATGTAGCTTTCCAAAGGTGAAAGAATTTTTGAAATCGGTCTAGTAGTTTCGGAGCCTATTCATTACAAACATACAAAAATACAAAAATACAAATCTTTCCTCTTTATAATATTAGTATAGATTTCTATAATATGTGATAAACAAAAAACTACCCACATTTACATGACCAACTCTCCACAAAGACCATTACCTGGCCGGCCGGATTACAGCGATCACCGAACAAGTGGGAGTTCAGATTTCCGAGGCTCTACTGTACTAAAATACTAGTTGGAAACTATCCCCGGTGTCTGAGGACTCTTGCTCACCTCTTGGTATCATGGACACGTGCTTCACAAAAGTATCCGAAATCTGGCCTCTCAATGTTCAGTTTCTCCAGCATGCACTTATCATACACTCCTTGGGTGGTGCGGCAGCTGCAATTAATTATCAAAATAGGTTAAGTATTTAATTACTTCAATTGTAGAATAGACCATTACACAATAAATAAACTAAATTTGAAATCTGTGTGCCATAGAGGCAAAACTTCATGTAATTTGGATAAGCTGTTTTATTATGTCACAAGAAAAATAACAAGCAATCATCATCACAAACTTAAATTTTGTAGAAAAGCTAAAAAGTGAACAGTACACAGCATTAGTTATAAAATTTATAACAAAATAGATATACTGACTGTTGGAGGGAGTAGTCTCCGGAGCTCTTGTCAATGCAGTTAGCGTATTGGTTGAACTCACTCATGCAGGACCGTTTCACCTTCCGGAAGAAGTCTAGAGTGCAGGCAGTTACTGCTTTACCTTCATTGGTACACTTGCGAGGGTCTTTCTCCTCTAAACGGCATAACATGAACTCCTAAAATGAATAAACAATATATTTCATTTTACATATTTAAATACAAGTATTTTGTCTTCTTTTTCTATGTTTGAAATGTACAAGATTAAATTGATAGATCCATTAAATGTTACATATTTAAATAATTTGGAACTTCTTAATTTAACTCTGAAGTAGTTGGTACAAAAATAACTTGTAGCCACACTATTTGTCTTTTTAGAAAATTTCCATGTTATTTAAATTTGCGTAGGATGGCTGGCAGGAGCTGGATGCGAGCAGCCGAGGATAGAGCAAAGTGGCGTGCAATTGGAGAGGCCTATGTCCAGCAGTGGACTGCGACGGGCTGATGATGATGATGATGATGATTTAAATTTTTAAAATGTATATACATGGATTTAATTTATAGCCTAGATTTATTGTTACATCTTACATGGTATACAATAATCACTAAATAATAATTTCAATAACAACACTATGACACTTGCACTACAACTTGAAGAATTTAATATTTATTGATCATTCCTACTACTTAAATATATTCTGCTGATCAATTAAAATTTAAATCCCCTTTGAAATTAATTAAATCGTGTGGCTTTCCCTTGTCACAAAATTATTAGCTTGGACACAAACTGGTACAACATCAAAATATAACCTAATTTCATTGATTATGCAATCAATTATTATCTGTCCAAAACAACTAGTGAACAGAGCATGAACTAAGGAACCAAGTTGATTATTTTCACGTAATTTAAACGCAATACTTACGTTGTTAGCATGTTCACAATATTTTCCTAGATGAAAAGAACCTGCCCTCAAACTTGCACTCGACAAATTGACCTCTTGTACGGTCAATTCGGAGTCGTCGGGTAATTGAACGTCAGCGGTTAACACCATTTTAATTTAATTAAGTTTCACTGAGAATTTAGAAAGTCAATATCGAAATAAATAGAAGAATTTCTTCCACAAAATCCGTGGAAGAAATCTAAAATGACAATGGTGGTCAATTTTAAAATGTATTATATTTGCAGAGTAAGGAGTATAAATAATTACATTATACCAAGTGCAACAGAGATAGACTATGCTATTGGGAACTTTTAATTTTATCAGGTTTTTATTTAGACTTAGACAGATGTCAAATGTCTTAGTTTCTTTTCACGCATTATTTTTACACTTTCTGTTATATTAATACAAATCAAACAAATACAAAATTTGATATCTATATATAAGAGTTTCTGATGCTTTTGCCGTTATTTCACATTGTTGTTTTATATGACATCATATTTTATTTTATTATGGGAAATAATAGGGGAACAAAGTTTTCCAAATGTCCACAAATAAAAGAAAATAGGTAGGTACGAGAGTAAAATCCGTTACAATTGTAATGCTTCAGAATGATGTCCATTTTTTTAAATAAAATGCAATTTCATGACAATAACATTATTTATTAGGACAAATAATAAAGCAAGTACTAAATGAGATATAATAAGTAAGTAAGGTAAAAGATAATACATAAAATAATTTTACTAAGGTGATAACCTTAGTGTAGGGTAGGTGCCTATGATAGGTAGGTCATATACCCACATAATTATTTCTTCATGTTCTCTAGTTGGTTACCGTAATATGTTTCTATTTGTTCTTGGTTAATATCAGGTTGATTGTCATCTGTAATTATTGAAAAATACATAACTAGGAAGCAACTTTCATTTCTTTTCCATGCAGTGCGAATTCAACTTTATTTTTGAAAAATAACTAGGTAAGTAAAGCCTAATGGAGATATATTATTATACGTAGCATAGGTATATAATATTATAGTGATATAGTAGCAATATTTAGTGGTTATGTACATACCTTCATAAAGCTCAATATTTCCAGCAGGGACTTGATACAGCTTCGGGATATCGTAATGGTTTTGCTATATAAAAAAAAATGAATAATAAGGCTTTAATTCACGTATAGTTACATAATGTGTAAGTGTGCGGACACCGGGAAGAATTCATACAATCATGCAATTGTAGTTATAAAGTCTAGTTCGCATTAGTAGAGAGTAATTCAGTGGCTAAGTACCCACTTAGGTGTTCAGATCCCTGAACACCAAAAATTTAGTAGAGGAGGTTAGTAAATATATTTTTTTATACTAGCCTAATGCGAACTACCCTTAATAAGGTAGATAGATAAAAGAATATATGTATTATAGTTTTCTTTGGAATCTTTGGATCATAATTCATAGACGATAAATCATAAATTGCTAGACGAGAGCCTGCTTGTCATTTATTATTATACTCATATTCAAAGTAACCGTAAGTAACGATTCCTTCTACAAATTCTATTCTAGTCTATTTTTCTTAGGTAAACACTAGACTGAGAAATTGAAAATAGTCAGGATGCATTGCAGCATGGACTGTTTTTTCGATAATCTGCAGATTGAGCCGCTTAATGGGGAAAGTAATTGGGATATATGGAAGTTAAGAATTAGCTCAATTTTACAATGTAACGAAGGTGCTATGGAGGTAACAGAAGGAAAAATTAAAAAACCTGTGTTAGAGACTGGCGCAGGGGAGGCTGTGGTTTCTAAATATAATTTAGAAATGGAAAAATATACAAAGATAAATGCATGCGCTATTCTTATAATGACAACGAACATGACTTATGAAATACTAGGATTGGTCAGAGGATATAAAACAGCCAATGAAATATGGAAGGAGTTACACTCACTCTTTGATGAAAGCCGTTTTGAGGAGACTATTCTGTGTATGAAGTTTATTAGTTTCAAACGAGACCCAGCTGACAGTATTATGTGTCATGTATCAAAACTCAGAAATACTTGGGTCTCCCTGAATAGTAAAATATCTAAGGACGGTAACGGTAAAGAGTTGCCGGAATCATTGTTCATTGGCAAAGTACTGGGAACACTAGGCGAGGAATACGTCGATTTTTGCACAAGTTGGTTGTTGATGCCGAAAGAAGATAAAACTTATGTAAACTTTAGAAGTAAACTGTGCAACTTTGAAAAAACTTTGATAAGAATACAGCAACTGGATCAGGAAGCCAGAACAAGTACGCAAAAGAAGAAAAACATTAAGTGTAGTTACTGTCATAAGATCGGTCATCACATTAAAAAGTGTAGGAATTGGATTAATGATGGGAAACCACCTAAAAATGTAACACCTTTTTAAGCAAAATATTAACCTCATGCAGTACCTACCTATTTAAAAATTTAAATATAGGTACCTACCTACTTATTCTTACATAACAAGATGATACTAAGTAAGTAAGTAATTTTGTTTTCTATAAAATATTAATTTCTATTGTTAAAACATTTAAATATTTACTGGCTCACAAAAACACCTATCTACTTACTAACATTAGATAAATGCTGCACCCGAAATATGTTAAGTTTTAATAAATTATATAAGAACCTATGTGTTTTTCATTTTATAAACTTACCGAATCGTAGTTCCTCCTGCCCATGCGAGGTATATTCTTGGATGGAATTGTTTTGATGACGTAACCCACTGTGCCCGGTTCAAATGGACCTTCAGCCTCATTGCTCCTTCCAACTCTTGGTATATTCTTTCCTTTTATAAACGACCCTTGTGTTTCAAGCAAAAACGCAACCATGCAGAATACAGCCAAACCCAAGCCTATTTTGGATACCATATTTGAAAAAGTAAAATGCCAAACTTTAGCGGGAACCTTTCGGTATAAAGTATGTTTTAGTTGTGATAATGCTTTTAGAATTTGTATTTATTTTATACTGAAAGATACGATCTATCCCGTATGTGGTAATTTGATTAACATCAATCGAAATTTCTATCAGAATACTAAACAGTCTGTACCTAATACATTTTATGGGGGTAATTTGATATACATCAATGACGTGTGCAAAATGGTCCTCCGTCCTGTGTTACTTTTATTAAAGGAGATTGATATTTATCTAAAAACGTAGCTACAGCTCAGTGCGATCAGGTAAGTAAGTATTAATTGATTGCAATGCAAATATTTAAAAATAATTATCTATCAATATTTGGTCGTTTTTGTTAGTTTCCATTTTTAATTAGCGTAATGAAAATTAGATAGGTATCGAAAAAGGTATGTTACTAAAACAATAGGTATGTTGTAACACTCACTTTAATATAAAATGAATATACTTAAATGTATTTGTAAATCATTATTGCTTCATATCGATTCGAAAAAGGAATAGACTTGCCTGCACCAGTTTATTTTAAATTTATATATTTTTATTATAATGATGGGCTATATAAAGGCAATCATTGAGGTTCACAAAATTACTGACTAGATAATTCATAATAAGGCAATTATATTTGTACAACGAGGTCAATATTGCGTACCTACATATAATATGTATAATAAAACTACATACTTTGTATTTTTCCAGTACTATAGGCATGGTTTTGTTTTCTTTTTCCATCAAGTAGATTTACTAAAAATGATGCCACATTACCTACGGTATAAATTTTACCATATCTTGACGTCATTAGCACCCACTCTTAACTTTATAAGCACTTATCTTGGCGATTTTTTGTTTGAGAAAAAAAAACGTGTCCAATAATTTTCAATGATCTAACTCATGAACTAATTATAATATGTACACAATATTTTGATCTTGAATATAGTTATTATAGCAGAATAAAATGTAAAATTGGTTCTGTAGTGTTACAATGAAAATGGTGCCTTATCACTTCGGCAGAAGGTCATTATTACAAGTACTAAGATAAAAAGTATTAACTTGAGAAATTTTCTTATCTCCCATTATGCCTGTTGACTCCACTGGGTATAAAAACTTGGTATTTCGGCGTATTGCCGCCCTTTTCTATCACAGCGCGGATGAGCGAGAAAGGGTCCAGTTTTTTCTTGACAACTAAAAATCTGAAACAAAAAGCCTTCTCAGTCCCAATAGTATATTATTATGCCTGTACATTTGTATTACCTTCAGAATTTGTGTATATTTTCTTTTATTGTACACGTTACTTTCTTATATATTCGTAGACAAACTTAGAATATATCTAAGCTAATTTTCGACACTTGCAAGGGAATCAACATCTACAGATCACTTCTAGGTGGCCCTGTGGTGTATAAGAATTGCTCACCTGTCGGCATCGGCCCCATAGCTCCTGGACGCGAGGCCCATCCTCTGGGCCATCTGGTGCAGCTGCGCCCGCTCGTCCTTGGTGAACTCGCTGCTGAACACCAGGTCCACGTCCAGGGTGTCCGAGGCGAGGTAGCGTCGCATCAGCGCCTGCGCGGAGCGACGCATCGCCTGCACGTCCGACACCGTGCTGCCTAGCCCTTGACGGTTAACCTGGTGAGAAAATGTATAAGGAGTGTACAAGACCGGTATGTGGCAGCACTAAAACGTCAAGAGACACTATGCGATCAGTAAAAGAACTATGTATGCCTGTCGTTGTGTCGTCATTCACATAAAATTATCCCGACAAGGCTACAGTTAAGTACCTTCGTTATTTATAAATATAATACAAATTTAATCATGGATTTTGATCTTTTGCTCGAATAATAATTTCACTAGTATATATAATTAATTCATATAATTAAATGTGTGGTTCGGATTGGCACATCAAGTTCACCTCATGTATGTAGAATTTACTTAAGTTAAATATTGATTTCCTAAGTAAGCTTAAATATCCTGTGAAATGAAGTCTAAAATTATACATTACCATTTGTAAATGCGGCTTGATCGGCTCGGCAATGCCTTGCGCTTCGGCGCCTAGTCCACCGCCCTTCCAGCCCATTAACTTCATCATTCTGCAAATTATTATTATGTTATTTAATTTAAACATGTTTTGTGAGACAAGTGGATAGGCAATTGATATTTTTTGTGATGTTTAATTTATCGGCCCGGGTTAACATGGGTGCAATGCTGATATTAATTAGCAGCCTTCATCTACTTTTAAACCTTGCCTTTGAATCACTATCTATAAAAAAACCACATCAAAATCCATTGCATATTTTTAAAGATCTACATAGCGGTAGAAATACAGTAGAAAGCTACCTTGTTTTATACTATCCCTACTAATCCCTACTAATATTATAAATGCGAAAGTAACTCTGTCTGTCTGTCTGTTACGCTTTCACGCTAAAACTACTGGACCAATTTAAATGAAATTTGGTACAATGAAAGTTTGGAGCCTGAGAAAGGACATAGGCTACTTTTTAACCGACTGCAAAAAAGGAGGAGTTCCACGCAGACGAAGTCGCGGGCAGAAGCTAGTACAATTATATTTTGGCGAAAAATCGGTATACATAATTATACTCACTTGGTAGCAACGCTGTTCTCAACTGGTGTACCAAACTCATCCTCTTGTTTCCGTTTACCGACATCATTCACGGATATCTTGGAGCCCTGAGCTATCCACTGCTCCTTCATCACCACACTAATCACTTCCTGGCGTAATCTCTACAAATAATGTGTGATTATTTAAATATAGCATACATATAATTTTAATTTAGTGTATAGCTAATTTTATTATTTCAAACAAGTGTAAATTCATGCTCTATGTAAATAAACTAATCTACCTATATCAACAGAGGATTCCTTTTACATATAAACAAATTAGTTTAACAACAAGAACAATTTTTTTATAGGGTTTTTTTTATTATAATGATGAAATACTTACATTCCAAGCCATACTTTCTACAATACTTTTGGCTTCAACTTTACTGCTTCCAGTAGCTTGGGCTACAAGGTTATTGTTTATATACATAGACAACATGCCATTTTCAAATGTTGAAGTAAATGCAGCACCACAGTTTTGACAGCTGGCTGGAAATAGTAATTTTACAATATGTTAATAGAGTAATGGGGCTATAGTAGCAATATATTATTATATATTTTTAATTATAAAGTGGTAATTTGCATGTAATATTTTCCTACTAATACACTGTACTTACTTTGTATATTCCACCATTTGCCAGCCCACGGCCTAATCAACAGAACCATTCGTCCAAAATTACTATAAAACATTGTTTCATCAAAACTTCTCACATTTATACACTGAATCTTCAACATTTCATTTAAATAATCATTAGCATCAATTATTTCTGAGGATATTTTTGTATCTTTTTGCTCTTTTATACTATGAACTGCTACTTCTTCAGGTCTAGAGACTACTTCATTGTCAGTACTCTGGCCTGGTTTTACAAATTGTATCTTGGAGGACTTGCTCGCCGTCGCATCTTTTACTACTCCACCCTCTCTTTTAATTCCTCTAGCTCTATCTTCCGCCGCATCTGATGCAGAAACAAATGTCCTTTGGAGTTTAGTTTTCTTTATATTTCTATAGTTTTGTGCTACCTAAAAATAATAATTCAATACAGTTTTTCATATTATTGCTGGGAAACAGTAAATTATTTTAAAGTTCTTGTTCCTAAGTCACTGTAAGATTAATGTATTAAAATCAAATTTCAACAACAAAATGTTAACTACTTAGCAAATATGTAGATATCGTTTACCTCTTTTGAGAGCCTTGCAACCTCATGCATGACTTCTGATGGATATCTACAGCCCATAAACTCCATGTTTGCAAAAACTCTGGCCAGGCAGACTAGTCTCTCTTCGGGGTAATCATTTTTCCAACGTTCCATAAAAGCCTTTCGTAATTCCCAATGCTCGTCGCATTCATGGTCTTCTTTATGTTTATCTATATCCCAGTTTGTATCAATCGACATTCTGAGGTCGTTTTTATTTAAAATATTTAAAATAATTCTAAATAAACTGATGCATATCTATGTAATGGAATCAAGACAACAATGACAACTGACAGAACAGTTGACAGATGTGATTTTTGTATAGCCAACAAAAAAATAAAAACCAACTTAAAATAATGGCTGCTTCATAGCCGTACGATTATTAAATTATGTTTTCCGTCATTTATTATTTTAGTAAAATTATAATAAATAATCATTTTCAACATGAAATTTAAGGTAATGTTTTATAAATTCGCAATGAATATCTTCTCAAGAATGTCTTAGATCTAAAAATCGATTATGGATATGTGCGTTTTGATATTACATATTGTTTTTGACATACATAATTTATTGTAAACTTTTGAGTTTTGTGTTTCACGTTTTGAAATGTTTTGATCCTTGATGTCATAGTAAACAATATTATATTATGAATTTAGTTCAATTTAGTATTAAAATTAAATTCGAAAAACAGCTGTATGGTTCTACGAAGCAGTGTAAGTAAATTGAACTAAACGTATTTTAAATAATTCGAATTTTGGTCTTTGACGTTTTTAAACGTCCGTTTTGTTACTTCCGGGGAAAACAATAATATTGTTAAGCTTTCTGCATTACCTACTTTGTGTGTTACAACGTATTATTACCTACTTATTGTGTTTTTATTTGTAAGTACTTCAATTTTATTATATAGAGTTCTAAAATATGCAAAGAAAATGTGGGTATACCGCATAATTTTAACTCTAACCTTCGTTTTAACCTTACCTATGTTCTTACCTTCGTAATAATTGTTAATTAACTGTTTCGGTTATTATTAGGTCCAATAATTTGTTCTCTGGTCATAAAAAAAGGTAATTTCAGGTCCCGTCAGCAAAAGAAAACTATCCTGAATTTATACAATATATAAACGTTAAAATATAAGAAGACAACCATTCGGGCAATGCATTGTAAATACTGGGTCAAATCGTGAAGGATGTCTGATCCCCAAGGTCCAATGGCGCTGGACGCCAAAAAATTACTGGAATACATTCACCCTTTGCATCTCGCAGATTATTTAAACAGAGTTTTAACTTTTCTGAGGAGCAATGATGTGGAAATGTGTGTTCCAAATATAACTTCATACACTGAAGCCTTACTGATAAAATTGGCATCAAATCCCAGGAGATTTGCTTGCAATAAATTTAATGAAGAGAATAGGAAATTTCTCAATGAAATTACGGAAGAACTGGAAGTGAATCGTGATGTTTATAGATGGACACATTCCATTATTAACAGAAAGTATGGCAAACCGTAAGTATGCATCATTAAAACTAATTTAATACAAATGTCAGTACTAAATTGTGCTGCTTTAGTATTGAAGAATTGGATATTGTGGTTCAGGGGCTTGATATTTTAAATTAAGTTGTTGCCAAGATTTTATCTATACTAATATTATAAAGTTGAAGAGTTTGTTTCTTTGTTTGAACGCGCTAATGTGATATAAAGTTCCTGCAGCTGCTGTTCATTGTATAAGCACCTATTCTTCAGAATATTTTGTGTACCTAAAGTGCAGTTAATTAAGATAATTTACTAAATTTTATTGTTCTGGTTTATAAATAGCATTATTTATTTTACATAATTATGTGATTGTTTTGTATTTTTAGCTTGTTGGTTTTAAAGAAGGTATACACTAACAAGGTTAAAATGGGCTCACAGGATCGAATGACTTACAGGTATGACTATATATTGATTTGACTGTTTTAGAATGTTATAAATAAATAAATAAATAATATTATAAGGTCCACTGTTTTTCAAAATGCTTTTTACAAATCTATTAATTTGGAACATGAATATGCATGCCTTGGGGCTTTTTTCTTTTGAATGTACCTTGACTCCATGTTTTCAGTGTGATATAAAATTTTTGAAGCTTGCTTGTCTTTACAATAACATTCAACATTTATCACTAAACATTTAAACTGCAATTTTATATATTTATGTGTAATTACCTAAAACTTGTAGTCTTTTCATGAATAATAAAACTGTGTGAAATTAACAAAAAAATATTTTACAAACAAGTTCATTATTACAATTGGCATCATTCCTGCCATAGTTTGAGTGTACTGATATAAAAATTAAATTTATATGTGTGCATCTATCTTGATCTACTCTTTATCTTCATAATTGAGCGGCAAGTCTGGGCTTACCATAGGGTATCTAGGAGAATTACTGTAAAGGCACCTATCTTAAATATTAGGAGATTCAATATACTGATAGGTAAAAATAAGATAATCTCATATAAGTGAATTGTATTTAATTCTTTTGAGAGTGAAGTATTCTTTAACCCCTAAAAATAAGCTTGGCAGTTGTTAGATTTCACATTTATTCCTTACTGGTTAAACTAGATTTTCAATTAATTCACCTATTCACAAATAACTAGCCGAAGACTATTACTTAATAACCTAGAAATTTGTATTTAGTGTCTAAATGAAACACACATTTTTAAATTAATGGTGTTTACGAGGGTTTCTTTATTTCACATTACTCATATGCAGTGTCATTGGCAAGGGTGTAGCTAGGATTTTGTTAAGGGGGGAGCGGGCATAGACAAACTAAGAATATATCAAAGGTAATTTTCGACATCCGCAAGGGAATCAAAGCCTACAGGGTACTTTTAAGGTGGGGCAGCTGCCCCCCTTGCGTGTACCTCGCTACACCCTTGTCATAGGTTATATTGATGTGAGCTAGACATACCATACATGCATGCTACCCTTCCAGCACGATAAGCACCCGCTTAGTCCAACCACGCACAGATCTAGACCAAAATAATGTCCCAACTGCTTTCAAGATTGAATGCCTTAACGCTACCCTGAAATTCTTAAAAGACAATGACCAACTGATCTTGCAATACCCCGAGATGCCTAAACATCATTCAGAATATCTTTGGTCCTTGCTGGTTCCACCAGAGTCTAGTGAAGATGCCTCGGGATCTGATGTGGGGTTTGGTTTTAAGTCTTTGTCTGCTCCGTTGAGGGAGGCTATGAAGGTGTGCGCAGAGACCTTTGATTTGAAGTTGACGGAGGTTGAGACTGATAACAGGGAGACTTTGTAAGTTACTCCTGTTTATAATTTAACAATACATTTGTGAAAAAAAAAAATATGTTAAATTAGTAGTATTTTAGGGATTGTTGAAAATTTTATTTTGATTTTATAGTGTAAAATTATTGTCACAGTAAATATAAGAAGAGATATGTAACATTATGAGTATAAAGAACATAAGTAGTAGGGATGTCAAGATTGTCGGTAGAGTGATGTGGTCTCTGTCGTTTCGAGGTATGAGCATTTATAAGTGCGTCTTTTGCTTTTAAAATTCTTATGTTTATCAGAGCTTTTAACACCTATTTTTGCCTATTTGTCGTGTTCTCACTACTAAACCGTCCTGCATCCATAATTATGCTTGCGCTTTTGCCCCATTTATTTTTTAAATACTCTTAGTAACTTATAATTAGACGTACAATAATTTAAAAAAGGAGCAGATTCGAATCCTGCTTAAGGCAAATGTTATTGTGATGCCTGTTACCTAAGTCTTTTGTAACAGCTGTCCATTATGGTATTACTAAGTTTAATTTGGGTCGTGATCAATTAATGTCAATTGTTTGTTATTTATTTAATTGAAATATGATTGATTTGTTATTTTAGTATATATTACTAATAGTTAAACAATTTCAGACGCTTGGCACTCGAGAAAAGACGGAAAAAGTATAAACAGCTAATAAAAGATGAAGTCCAAAGGTAACAATGTTTTTTTTATAAACTATAGTATTTATAAATTTATGTAAAACGCAACAAAAAAAAAAAAGACATTTAAACTGTATGTGATTGTTATCTTGAAATAATGATAATAACCTCTAAACATACGTTTGTTGAAAACAAGTGAAACGTAAAGCGCATACTTACGTTGTTTATTACAACGAGGGCATATTTTACAGTGTCTAAGTAAGTAAAAAAATACAATTAAATCTCTAAATAATTAGATAATAAATATATGATGGCCGTTGTTGCACCCCTGAGTTGCAAATGATCATCATATGTTAAGTTCCAAGTAGCTTATACTGTACTTGGAAATTGTGAAATCGGTCCTTAACATAAATCGTTTATTGCTGATGCCTTCGCGGTTATTACACATTGGAAATTGGAATTAAACAACTATAAACGGAATATTAACTACAATCTATGAATCGAATTTCGATTGATATTTTTGGTTCAATACCATTAGTTTTTAATTATGGGTTTTTGGTTTATTTTATTTGCTGACGTTTCTTTACAGTTTCCATAATCGTAGCACGACTGAGCTGACAGTAGCGTTAGATGATTAATATTTTTCAGGTTCAAATTTGAATCGAGTTTTTATGGTCCCGACATCAAATTAAACGGCCAACTGGCGTCTATAGTGAAAGAGGTGTCACAGGAATTCATACGGATTACCCTACACTCTCTGATTCAGTTTGTAAAGGATAGATCTCAAGCCAGCATATACTTTGAGGACCTATCCGATGAAGAGATGTGTTTTGTTAAGTATGTGAAGACAATGGCGGCCTCCGACCAATGGTACGATCTGTTTGAAGCAGACTCTAAGGAACTATTGCAGAAGTTGAATTTATGCGTTCTGGAGGTGATAGACGAGTACAAGATTAAAATGGAATCCGGCACGAAGGTTGTGAAGGGTGTTGATATCAGGTGAGTTCTGGTTTTTAACCCCCGACGAAAAACGAAGGGGTGTTATAAGAATGACGTGTCTCTCTGCCTCTGTGTGCGCGTGCGCACGCGCGCGCGTGTGTGTGTGTGTGTGTGTGTGTGTGTGTGTGTGTGTGTGTGTGTGTGTGTGTGTGTGTGTGTGTGTGTGTGTGTGTGTGTGTGTGTGTGTGTGTGTGTATGTATGTGTGTGTGTGTGTGTGTGTATGTATGTATGTGTGTGTGTGTGTGTGTGTGTGTGTGTATTTATGTATGTGTGTGTGTGTGTGTGTGTGTGTGTGTGTGTGTGTGTGTGTGTGTGTTTGTGGTTTCATAGCTCCCCAAACATGAATAGATTTTTTTTTTAATTTTTTGTTTGAAAGGTGAATATGTCGGGGGTGTTCTTAGCTATGTTTGGTGAAAATCGAATCAGCCGTTTAATAATGTGACGTGACAATCGTCGGTGACAAGTTACAATTCGAAATGTAACGTGTAAATATGAAGTCGGGCGTAGATTCTTGTCGAGTTTGTAGTTTAAACGTAATTGTCACTTGTCAACGAGAAATTGTCGCGATTGGCGTTACGTAAGGGGTTAAGCTTGTGGTATTTTTCTAGGGTCTCGTACGCAAGGGGTTATACGGGACCCTATTACTGAGACTCTGCTGTTTATCCGTCCGTCTGTCACTAGGGTTTTTTCACAGATGATGTATTTCTGTTACTGCTGTAATAACAAATACTGAAAATCAATCAAATAAATATTTAAGGAAGCATTACAAGGAACGTGTTTTTAATTCCGTTTTTATAGATAACTAGCTTCTGCCCGCGACTTCGTCCGCGTGGAACTCCTCCTTTTTTGCAGTCGGTTAAAAAGTAGCCTATCTTCCTTCGCAGGCTCCAGACTTTCTTTGTACCAAATTTCATTTAAATCGGTCCAGTAGTTTTAGCGTGAAAGCGTAACAGACTGACAGACAGACAGACAGAGTTACTTTCGCATTTATAATATTAGTAGGGATGTACCGTAATAATTTCTGATACCTTCGCGGTCATTACACATTGGAATGAAACAACTATTAACGGGTTTAACTCGCGTATTTTTATTTTATTTTATTAGCTGACGTTTCGGATTCTTTACAGTTTCCATAATCGTAGCACGACTGAGCTGACAATAGTCTAACGCTAAAGTCACCCGATTTTTAATGTTAAAAATGAAATGTTAACTGCCAACCGGTGATTATTATTCTTATTTTGTATATTTATTTATATCGCAGGTACATTCATTTGATGAAGGTTCCTAAAGACATCGTGCCGTCCGTCAAGCCAAGGCCGGTAAATAGGTAAATTGCATTTCTATAAATATGATTGTATTATACTAGTATTTATTCTATATTTATGAACACTAATATATTGTAGATGAATAACAGTAAGAGGAGGTGAAACAAGTGCAATGGCGAACTGATTCCCAATGAGATTCCAGAACTGTTGACTGACTCCTAATGGGATTCCAGAACTGTTGACTGATTCCTAATGGGATTCCAGAACTGTTGACTGATTCCTAATGGTATTCCAGAACTGTTGACTGATTCCTAATGGGATTCCAGAACTGTTGACTGATTCCTAATGGGATTCCAGAACTGTTGACTGATTCCTAATGGGATTCCAGAATTGTGTGTTTATTAAATAACTAGCTTTTGCCCGTGCTTTTCATACAACATTTCATCCCCCCTTTCAACCTCTTACAACCCTTCTTTCGCAATTCAAATTAACCTATGTCCTTGGCTCTACACTATCTGTGTGCCAAATTTAATTTAAATCGGTTGAGTAATTTTAGCGTGAAAGCGAGAGAGACAGACAGAGTTACTTTCGCATTTATTGATATTACAGTAAGGATAATAATAATTTACCATTTTATTTTGTTAACTTTTTACATTATTTTTAATTTAAAAAATCTTATGTTTTTAGTATCCCCGTGCCGTCTAAATCGAATACCAAAACCGTTTCTAAAACAAGAATCGTTCGTGACAGATCTATCAGCAATGACAGAATGTAAGTACCTATGTCACTAAATAACTCGCAAAGTAAAAAGTGCCTCTCGAGTTAATGTAAAAAAAAATAAAGCAACATCTTTGTCAACCAGTAGTGTACATTACGCACCGAGGCCAGTAAAATAAAAAATGTCTCAGATCATATGTACTTAATTGTCGTCCGAGGCGAAGCCGAGGTTGACAAAAATGTGATCTGAGGCTTTTTTATTTTACTGGCCGAGGTCAGTATACTATTTTTCTGTTCGACGAAGCCAGAAAGCGGAAATTTCATTTAGCGAAGCGGCCACAAAGTTGGCGCTTTCTGGCCGGAGGACGGAAAAGTCTTTTATCATTCGTTGACTTGTATATAACTGTCCCGCTTACCTCACATATTAACCTAGGCAAGGGCGTGCAGTCCATATAGGCACATTGTCACTAATGTATGAAGTGCCTACCCTGGCGCCATACTTACGCTCCCCCCACTGCACGCGTCTGAACCTAGGTCCTAAGGTTCTTAACCTGGGGCTAATGTCGCGGGGGTAACAACCACTGGCGCGTGCAGTGGCGAGAGTATGGCGCCAGGGTAGGCAATCTATTCTTTAGTGACTCTGTGCCTGCAAGGAGTGGATGCCCTTGCAACCAGCTGGTAGTTGTCTCGAACGCCAAATTTCAAAGTGACAAGTCAAGCTTCACTGATGACCTGGGTGATAGACAAGGTGCCAACGTTCAGCGTTAAATGGCACCAAAATGTATGGTATTTGACATCCGCGAACGATTGTCACCGTACATCATAAACGTTCGCGGATTTCAAATCTATACTAATATTATAAAGAGGAAAGTTTTGTTTGTTTGTTTGGATTGAATAGGCTCCAGAACGGGTGGACCGATTTCAAAAGTTCTTTCACTGTTGGGAAGCTACATTATTCCAGAGTGACATAGGCTTTTAAAAAAAGATGGTCCGTGCGAAGCCGGGGCGGACAGCTAGTGCCATACATTTTGGTCGTTTCGTTTAACGTTGGCACCTTGTCTTGGGGCCCTGAGTGTGACATATATAAATTTATGTATCTCTTTGCCTCAGGATTCAATTCGAGAGCGGCGGCAAGCTGTCCCCGAGCAAAGAGCAGTCGGCTGAGAGCACAGAGTACACCGCAGAGAGGCCTCACATGGACCGACTGAACAAGAGGAAGGCGAAACTGTTGGAGGACATGTCCGTACCGGTCGAGAGCGATAAGGGCATCAGGTCTGTTTTAAATATTATATGATATAAAATACTAGCTTCTGCCCGCGACTTCGTCCGCGTGGTACTTCTCCTTTTTTGCAGTTGGTTAAAAAGTAGCCTATGTCCTTTCTCAGGCTCCAGACTTTCTTGTACCAATTTCATTTAAATCGGTCCAGTAGTTTTAGCGTGAACGCGTAACAGACAGACAGAGTTACTTTCGTATTTATAATATTAGTAGGGTTTATATTAGACTAGCGACCCGCCCCGGCTGTCATTCGACACGGGAGGAATGCTATAAACCTTCCTCTTGAATTACTCTATCTATTAAAAAAACCGCATCAAGATCCGTTGCGTAGTTTTCAAGATTTAAGCGTACATGGGGATATAGGGACAGAAAAAGCGACTTTGTTTTATACTATGTAGTGATTAAATTAAAATTATATTTTGTACAAAGACCAGAGTAGAAAATTGAGACTCCCAGTGGGATTCGAACACACGCCCATGCCTTTACTAGCGGCACCGTGCTGACCCTTACACCATAGGGATCCACTGATGAGTCGTCCAATTTCTCTACTCCTTCAAATCGGTCTTATACTTTGTTGTTTACATGCGAATTTATCCAAAAATATCGATAGAATTTCGATTGATAGATCTAGTTAATATAGATAAATTACACACATTCAAATGTCACATACGTAATTATACCGCGATCGACAATACATGAACAATAAAAGCATTCCAAGTGGTGGATGTATGCAAGTGTTACTAATTCTCTTTTGTGTGTGCAGGATGATGTTGCTAATGGGCTGGGAGGGCGGAGGCCTAGGGCTCCGCGGGGAAGGTATCACGGAGCCCATTATACCCGCGATAGAACTCGTAAGTCCAAACGAAAGTGCTTTATTTTTGGCCGCCATAAACGGCTAATATTTTCAAAATATATTATTTCTATAGTTTAACACTTAGCACTAAACATTGGAATGTAGCACGACTGAGCTGACACTTTAGCATAAGACTATTGTTCTTTACAAAATACCTATAGAATCTGTTAAGACTACGAAACGTCAGCCAAATCTATACTAATATTATAAAGCTGAAGAGTTTGTTTGTTTGTTTGTTTGAACGCGTTAATCTCAGGAACTACTGGTTCGAATTCAAAAATTATTTTTTTGTTGGATAGACCATTTATCGAGGAAGGCTTTAGGCTATATAACATCACGCTGCGACCAATAGGAGCGAAGAAAAAGTGTAAAATGTGTAAAAAACGGAGAAAATATGAAGCCTTATGAAGAATTACTATTCATTAAGTGACAGAAGACTTTGACAGATCTTTGACGAAACAATCGGACGGGCAGGACGACGACGAAATCTGTTTAAAGTTGTTTCATTCCAATGTATAATAACCGCGAAGGCATCAGAAATTATTCAGTTAACACTAAAGTTCTATATTATTGTTACAGCCGCCCGGCGCTGGTTTAGGTCACATACCACCCCCTAAAGGAGAAACGGGTAAATGCACGAAATTAGGAAAGGTGACTCCCCGGAAACCAGCAGAGTTCCGGCTCGAGCTACTCCAGAACATACACGAGCTGCTAGTGAACAAAGAGAAAGCAAAAGATATCTCCTTTGTAGAGCCGTTGAATAGAAAAGAATACAGGTATACTAACTATGAATTTATCTTCATCATTTTTGGGGTTCCGAACCTAAAGAGTAAAACCTTACTCTATTGTTCTACTGTACACCCGTCGGTCTGTCACCAGGCTTTATCTCATGATAGTGAGCCAGTTGAAATTTTCTTATATGATCTATTTGTCTCATATGTCTGTTGTGGTCATAATAACAATTAGTAACATAATAAAATCGGAAAATATTATATTTTTGCCGCTTTTATGCTTTAAGGAGTCTGCCCACTACACCGTATCATACCATGACCGTGCTATGAACGTGTCAGGCAAAAAAATATTCTTTGTATAGAAAAGCATGATACTATGTCCACTAGACCGTTCCGTCACCGACTCGTACCGCCTTACGTATTACCTTCCGTGCTTGATACGTTCATAGCACGGTCATGGTATGATACGGTGTAGTGGGTAGACTCCTTTAATGGTATCGAACCCTTCGTGCGCGAGTCCGACTCGCACTTGGCAGATTTTTGATTAATTGACAAAAGAATGAATTGTGCATTATTTTTGACCTATGTATATTGTTTAAGTAGGTACATAAATTTATACCGTGCTGTACAGCCGAAAATAAACAATTGAACTAAAACGTCTAATTTTACGTATCAATAGGTATTTTAACAATGTATAAACAACATTATTTATTAATAATACTTATTTAAAAAAAGCAGCACGGTGTTTGAATAAATAAGCGAAGAAACCTACAGACGGTTTATATTATACTAGCGACCCGCCCCGGCTTCACACGGGGGCTATAAACCTTCCTTAAGAATCACTCTATCTATTAAAAAAAACCGCATCAAAATCCGTTGCGTAGTTTTAAAGATCTAAGCATACATACGGACATACAGCGAAAGCGACTTTGTTTTATACTATGTATTGATATATTTATTTTGTTTGCAGGTTTATGAATAGTGCTTTGAGGACTTTCAACCACAGAGGAAAATTGTCGCTGAATATCGAACCGGAAGTTGAGAAAGTGGCTCTGATATTGGAGGAGTTGTTGTGTGATCCCTTCGTCGAGTTGAAAGCTGACGTGTCCTTGGATTACAGGTAACTAGCTTCTGCCCGCGACTTCGTCCGCGTGGATCTCCTCCTTTTTTGCAGTCGGTTAAAAAGTTGCCTATGTCCTTTCTCAAGCTCCAGACTTTCTTTGTATCAAATTTCATTTAAATCGGTCCAGTAGTTTTAGCGTGAAAGCGTAACAGACAGACAGACAGAGTTACTTTCGCATTTATAATATTAGTAGGGATTTATAAAGTTGTTGATATCACATCCAGAGTCCAGTTAAGCTCGAGCATTGCGCCAGTTGCCAGGTTGCGTGTATTTTAACTATTAAGGACGGTCGCCGAGTACAGCGAAAAACGGCCGTTGCCCTTGAACTTGTACTGTGCGAGCGTGAGGGCACTATTACTACGCGCGTGCGACAGAGACAAATTGAAAAAGGGCAACGTCCGTTTTTCGCTGTGCTCGGCGACCGTCCTTTAGTTGTGATTAGGCATATTACATACAAGCTTCTGCCCGCGATTTCGTTTGCCCAAAATTAATATTTCGCAGAATATATGTGTAGCTAACGCTTTTTCAGCGCAAGCCAGAATAACTCGGAGAAAGGTTTACTACTTCCTTGACTATTATCGTTTAGATCAATTCACACTATCCCTACTTCCCTACTAATATTATAAATGCGAAAGTAACTCTGTCTGTCTGTCTGTCTGTTACGCTTTCACGTTAAAACTACCGTACCGATTTAAATGAAATTTGGTACTAAGAAACTCTGGAGCCTGAGAAAGGACATAGGCTACTTTTTAACCGACTGCAAAAAAGGAGGAGTTCCACGCGGACGAAGTCGCGGGCAGAAGCTAGTAGCTCTATAAATTATAGTCTATGTGTTGTTGTGATGTGTGAGCTATATTATTGTTATTTCATCAAAATTAACTTTTCACGCAATGACTACCTCATTGCGTGAAACAACAAATTCACGTCTAGAACAATTTACATTTAGGTACTTACATAATATTTCTGACATGCATTTAAACCAGTAAAGTTAGTCAGTCACCAAGTTTTATTTAAGTATATAGGGTATTTAAAATTCAGTGCGTTTTTCAGAAAATTAACATTGAAGAAAATTAAAACATCCAAACCGAAAGTAATAAAAAACCCACCTGAAAACGTGGCTGTGACGAAAAAAACGCAAGCCATAGCGCAAATAAAAGACGACATAGAGTATATTGGTTACGATATGATACAAGATGCTATACCGCTTGTGACGGTAAGCTATCTCAATGAAAAGGGAAAAGAAACTCACGCCACGAAACTATTGATATTAATTAAGATCGATGAATTTGTGATGGATCCGTTTACGGAGAAAAAGTATGAATTTGATTTGACCTTAAAGAAGAATATAAAGAAATTTCTGGAAGACATCGTGTTTTGTGTCAACGAGAGAACATTCAGCCCAATGATATCGAAGGAGGAAAGACCTTATCTAGAACATATATTTGAGAATATTGATAAATGCAAACTGGTGTTGGAGTATCCGTCGTCAAAGTGAGTTTTTAATCTTCTTTCTTACTCTTTTTTGCACTAGCTTTTGTTTCCGTCCGCAATGAATTGGCGATTAAAAGTAGCCTATGTCCTTTCTCAGGTTTCTAGATTATCTGCGTGCTAAATTTAATTTTAATCGATTCGGTTTAGTAGTTTAAGCGTGAAAGCGAGACAGAGTTACTTTCGCATTTATAATATTAGATAGGAGTTAAAAAATAATGTACCAAAGTGTTCAAGAAAATGAGGTTTTATTTAAATCGAATTTAATCTAAAGGTCTTTTTTAGTTATTAGAGGTTATGTTCTACATTTATATTAAGATGATGTGTTTATTGAATAATAGAGGTTATCTCTCGTCTATTAGTAGGTATTTAAGGTAGATTATTTTTCCTACTCTATCAATCCATCAATCATAGATAAACTACTTATTTATTTTATTAGTGTAACTCGACAAATAATCTTCAGCAGCTATTTCAAAGCCAAACTAAATATTATCAAGTAGGTAACTTTTCAAGCAAAAGAAAATTAATATCTTCCATGAGAAGCGGCAATATACTCATTGATAGATTTACGAAACTTTCCAGTGCAGCCATATTTAAAATTGATAAATTAACATTCTCAAAGATACTTTAGTTTTAGAGCCTTAGGTCGCCCAATGTGTTACTTTTAGATTTTTTTTCATCAAACAATACAAGGCGGGCCACTTAAAAATGTCATAACTATTATTTTCGGTCCTTATGTATTGATTTAAATAAGTTAAAGGAGTACCGATATCATGGATCATAAAAAACAGTCTGTCCATTTAGATTATTCGAATGATAAGTTAATTAAATCCAGATAAGATAATGTAACCTGTTAAATAATTGTTTGATATGTAATCAAATGTTGGAAATCTGACAGGAATGTTCGTCATGACGTAACAGACAACATAACCTATGCGATTAGCCTTTCCATGCCGCGGTACCGTAATTCCCCGATCGATCTAGTAGCGTATCTAAGACATAATGGAATTTAGTAACGTTAAACTATTGATAAAGTATTTTGAAAACAATCTGGAATTCCTTAAAAACTTGAGTCACCACAGTTTTCTTTTAAATTTTGATGTTCCTATGCGATCTTACATACCTTACCTTTTTTTATTAATATAAGACCATCAGCAAATTTTAAATATTGTTTACTTTATTACAGGAGCTTTTCCTTGAAAAAAACTTACTACCAAAAACTAGTATTGAATCCGAAAATCGTCCCAAGAACAATAAATACGTATGATAACAATAATGACATTCAAACAAACGATCAGAATAATGTCATTGGTGATAAAAATAAACCTGATGATTTGTCCGGTGCCGAAAAAGATAATCAAAAAATGATAAGCTATAAAGCAAAAACAAAAACAGACGCGGATAAATGTGATGTTGCAACAAATGCAATAAACGATTCAAAAGAAAGTGTATTTGAGTTTGACATAGAGGATATTTTGGATCAAATTTCTCCTGTTAAGGTTAAAAAAGAGATTAAAGACGATGAAGTAAGTATTTCTAAAGATAACAACGATGATAATATAAATGCTGTGTCCGTAAATGGAAAAGTTAAAGAAGAGACTGATTTTGATAGATTATTGGAAGACGAGTGTACTAAATGTGATATTAAACTAGATGTATCAGATCTCGATAACGATATAAAGGAATTGGAGGACGCCATGCTTGAAGCCGATTTTAGTTTTCATAGTGTTAAAGACGAATTGACAGATGCCGGTCAATCTACCAAAAGATCCCACACGAACTCAGAAACTTCAGAGATCCGGGTTCCGAAAAGATCGAGGAAGCGAAACGGCAAGTTTTTGGTATCTATAAAACATCAGAATAATGACAACATCGAAGTTGAAACAGTTAAAAAATTGCAGAAGGCAATTATAAATGAAATAGAACAATCGGAACCTGATGAGTTTTTGCCTCTACTAAATTGTCACGGAATTCAAGACGGCGGGTTGGTGTATGGTTGCCACGATGACAGCGACGTGAAGTGGCTAGAAATTTTGATCGGGGGCGCCAGTGAATTGGATCTAAAAATTACCAAATGCGTAGATGATTTCTGTTTCAAAAAAGTCAATCAAAAGCTGGCAATTAAAATAAACTGTTTCATAAAATGCGATTCGAAAAAAATGTTCAGTATGATCGAGTTATATAATAATGGTTTGAAAACAGATAATTGGAAGGTATTGAGTGAGAAGGCGTTTGATAATTATAGTTTGTTCATCGTAGAAGTGGATGATAACTCCTCCAAATACATATCGGATGCTAATTTTTCTTTATTTTTCGGCATCGATAAAGCAATATTTAGTATTATCTATTAATGTACCTGATTATAAGTTAATATGTGAATCTATATGAATATATATTTTTTCACAATTATTTTGTCACAATTAGTAGTAGAAAGGTAGTAATTAAATAATAAGGATTTAATTTTAGTATTTTTGACATGTTTATTAAAATCGAAATTATTTTCTAGACAAACTATATCTTTGGACATTTTACTCTAAACTACTTTTGGCTCGTAATTTGGTTTAGAAAATATGACATTTGTAGGAAAATAGGAAAAGTATTTTGGTGTAGTAAACGTAGTTAGAATCAATTTTTGAAGATCTCTAGGCTTGTAACTAAATGAATCTTGTCGAAAGGTTTTCTTGATCCGTAGTGGATAATGATCTCTGAGAGTTTATACATAATATTTGAAGTAAAGAAAGTATAACAAGAATTTTCAGAATCCGTGTGTAACAAAATCTTTGCACAATAATAATGAAGGAAGGTAAAAAATGTTTAGATTAAATATAAAAATCTACTTTGTGATTTGTATGTAAATGTGTAGCTACTTATGTTTCTTATTAGTGGGTAGGTGTGTGTTAAAACAATTAAAACAAAGATATTCTAATAAAAAACAAACACAGAAATTGTACTGTATTTATATAAATCACTACTTAAATATAATTTTAGCGGTCTTCGCTTGTAGGGCAAATTTTCGATGTCAATAGTACAATACTACATATTACAAAAATATTGTCAATAGGTCTCTTTTTTCAAATGAATCCACTCCAATGATCTTTTATTTTATTACATACTAGCGGCCCCGGCAGACGTCGTCCTGCCCGTCCGATTGTTTCCTCAAAGATCTGTCAAAGACTCAAAGTCTTCTGTCACTTGTCAATCACTTTGTATATGGGAGTATAGAAAGATGTTGATTTTACACTTTTTTAAGATGTTTTTTTAATTTTCTCTACTTACAAATCTTCCCTGGACTTCCACGAATAATTCAAGACCAAAATTAGCCAAATCGGTAAAGGCGTTGTTGAGTTATAAAATTACAACGCAAAGTGGCATTGATTTTTATATAATATGTATAGATATAATACGAGAATGTTGCTTTATCATAGCATCCAAGATATAATAAAAACAAACGTAGGGTTATAAATAAAGGTACACAATTTTGAAACCATTTTATTCGGTACTTTGTTTGAGACCATAATTATTGATCTTGATTCTTTTAAAATTTAGCCTCTATCGTAAATATTGTTATTAGTTCATTTTGCATTTAATGAATGTTCTTATGATAATGTGTAATTTATGTATAGGCCTAAATGTTAAGAATTAACGGTACAGCTGCAGTGATCCAAATTCTAACCACAATCAACAAAATACAGGTATTTGATAAAATAACTAAGGTTTTCAATGTCGCTGGTCTGACAGAGAAAACAAAAATGGATCCTAAATAGCTTGTGCCAATGTTAATTTCTACTTAGTATCTTTTTAATGTCATACTCATGATGTAACAATAAAACAAAACACAAATATTTGTAAGTTAAACTATGTTTTTATCATTTAAAAACTTGCAAATAGCTCATTTGGATACAGGACCTAAAAAATACGGTTATATTGTGGTTAAGATTTGGCTACCACTGTAACACCGTCAAACGATCGCTGTGAACTAATAATTCTAAATTACTCATAATTTAATATTATGTATAGGTGTTGTAGGTAGATATAAATATATTTCTGTGTAGTCGAAATTATCAATATGCGGAGCTCATTTAGTTAAATGTTAAAGGACAGTCGTCGAGCACAGAGAAAAACGGACGTTGCCCTTTTTCTATTTGTCTCTGTCGCACGCGAGTAGTAATAGTGCCCTCACGCTCGCACAGTAACCTTCAAGGTTACTGTGCGAGCGTGAGGTGAGCGTTGTGCGCGTGTTTTTCGCTGTGCTCGGCGACCGTACGAAAATGTTACATGGTGTAATTATGATAGGCTTTCAGATTAAATTACCTACCCTCCTCTTTAGGAAACAGCGTTTTTTGAAGTCTCAAGAAAACTATTAGATATAAGACTTCGGGTTTGTTACGATTTTGCCAGTAAATTTTTCCCAGTGGTGTTTGTTGTTACGATTTTGCCAGTAAATTTTTCCTAGTTGTAATGATAATATAGAAAATAGAACGTTATTTTTCTAAATATCTATTTACTTTTGGCAGAATCCAACTTAGCCTTATTTAACTTTTGTTAAATGCTTTGTTTCTTTTATATTTTTTGTCAAATTATTATAGTTACGAATACTAGTTTTTCTAGTTGTAGAATATTGTACTTTAAGATAAGTTCTCATTATATTTTTTTATATACCACCGATTACAAAGACTTAGAACATTATGTGCTCCTTTATATTCTAAATTAGAGGAAAAAGGGTATTATGCGAAAAATAAAGGTGTATTATAAGATTACTCTTTAGTGATTTATAGCTGAGACGTTAAGACGGTTATGTTAATAATTACTTATATGTTCCAATATAAAGTATTTAACGACTACGGGTAAACTATTTTTATTCTTATGACGTCTCAAAATAGAAATACATTGGTATTCACGAACATGGAACCTTTTTTGAAGTTATTTGAAAAGCGGCTTACGTCACTTGTACCAGAGACAAACTGATACTGTCATTTTTACATACATACCATAGAGTAGGTAGATTGGGATCTGATGTTATTTTCAAATCTAGGAATAATTAAATACGTCTGATAACTTTGTGAAATGTGATTTATTACAATTAATAATACATTAAATTAAAAGTGGTTACTTTTTACATTAAAAAAGTGCTGTCGTTTTTTTTGTGTATTAACAATTACAAAAACACCGAGTTGTATACCATTTGTTATTTGTCTCTTGCGTTAAAGTTGATTTCAATAAATGGTTGTTGTACTTCTATTGACTTTTTATTGTACTTATAATGTAAACACCGGGCTCGACTGAGCTTTTTAGTATCCCAGATAAATATTGTTACTGGTAAAAATTTTACCCAGTTCCACTCTACAAAGATGTCTATTTGGTTTATGGGGTAACTACTATTTTTCGGTTTGTTTACGTACTAATTGTTCTTATTGATGAAGAACCTCCTCCTTTTTTGAAGTCGGTTAAAAATGGATAATAAGAAAGTTTTTCAAAGTTATTGCGACAAAAAAAATTCGCGCGGCCCTTCGCTTTTTAAGTAAAACGTTAAAAGAACTACCATGTAGTTATTTCTTTACTGAGATAGTTCTCTTGCGACGCCTTACAAGAAGCTACGCGACCTCTCAGGGAGTCGATAAACGAAGGTTAAAAATAAAAAGCATTCGTTTCGAGGTTTAGATGAGTCTCCACTCCCCACTGGACGCTTGCCTGTGTGCAATGTTCTGTACTTAATACTACTCTTAATAATACTCGTCAAAGTAAAGAATTTCCTCGATGTATTGTTTGTACGTAAGGTTAACCAGGCCAAATTGTCATGTATTACAAATCAAAAATAAATTCATTTTTTTTTTCAATGCGCTTATATTTTATGTTTTTGTATTTCTTTAAAAGTACCTACCGAACTAGTAAGGATTGTAGGTAGGTACTTTAAATTATTAGGAATACTTTATACTCATTACCGATTTACTCCAAAGTAAAGTCCTTCTTTCCTTGAGATTGTTTTATTTTATTATCATCATCTATCAAAACATCTTACTGCTATAAACACACATCGATGCTTTTCTAGAATAGTGTAACTTCGAAATTAGTCGAAATGTGTCACCATTTGAGGATTTGAGTTGAAATTTATAAATATGTGACGGTTTACAATCTTAAATGGAGTAAGTAAGTAACAAATTATTTCGAGTTGTGTGTTCTAGAAAAGCATCGACATATTATTCGCTAAATATCTAATTACCACATTTAGCAAAATTTTCTTCTGGTGAGTGACAGGGGCAGTCCTCCGGCGATGTTCTGTACTACGAATGAGGTGGGCTCGGAAACTGGTTTCCTCAGCGTGGAGCGCGAGGGCCGCACCGTGAACTGGCTCAGCAGCGCCGCCAGCCCCGCCAGCGACTGCATCACGCCCAGACGCTCGCCTGGAGAAAGATTAGGTCAGGAGGTATTTATGTATGTTTCTCCATTGTACCTACACATAGCTTTGCTTGGGATTAGATGAATTGTTGTGAATCATTCTAGTAGGTAGGTACTTACTTATATTGTTATTATGTATTATCGACCTCGGAATACGATCTAACACCCTTGACATAGGGTGTACCTACTGATATATTTTGGTATCTTGACCGCTATGGTAACCCTATGGCAAATTGTTTATAATGAAAAAAGCTTACCTATACAGATCCTGGGACCGCTTCCGAATGGAAGGTAAGCATTTTTTCTTATGTCATTTACGTTATTAGGATGGAACCTCTCCGGCTCGAATTGATCCGGGTCCTTATAATATTGTTTATCGTTATGTATTGCGTGAATTGGGATAAAGACCATCACTCCTTCTTCTATGGTCAAGTTTGTTTCAGGAAAAGTATATTTTGCTGCACACTTTCTACTAACATAGCCTAGTGACGGGAATATGCGGAGTGTTTCTCTGAAATGAAAAGTCTAATCAGTGCTTAAAGTTCTAAGCATTTAAGGTCACAGTTAAGTAGTTAAGGTAACGGAAACAAGTTGAACTACCTGAAACACATTTCTAGATACTTCATCTCCTTGACGGCGTCGTAGCAGAGCTGGTTGTCGTGGCGGCGCAGCACCTCGTCTATCTCCTGCTGGCACTTCCTCTGCGCGTCGGGATGGAAGGCCAGCTGGTGCAGCATGAAGCTGGTCGCCGACGAAGACGTCTCGAAACCCGCCGCGAAGAACACGAGCACCTGAGCAGCCATCAGCACCTCATCTAGCTCAAGAGACACAGTTACTGGAGATCCGTCGGGATTTCTCTTCTCTATAGATTCTCCGACAATCGTGCCCTTACTCTTCAACTCGAGAAGCAAATCGATAAAATCGTTCCTCTTGGACGGCTGATAGTTTCTAGTCTTCAAAATATTTGTCACTAAAGACAAAGTAGTCTTTTCCACTTCAAACGGTAACATTGTTAAGCTTTTGAATAATTCTGGGGCTGACCATTTCAATGCTGTGCAAATGATGTCCCTCGGAGTTAAAGTAAAAACTCTTTTGCCTAGTTTACGAAATGGAGATTCCTCATCGTTCAGTGAGTCTGCGTCGATGCCGAAGCCGCATGCGCCGATGACGTCGGTGGTGTAGCGCGCCATCAGGTCGCGCACGTCGACTTCCGCGCCGCTCTCCGCGGCTGCGGCGGCACTATTCTTCAACCTTTCAGTCATCTCCACGATCAGAGGGAACATCGCCTTCAGCTTGCCCGACGTGAATGCCGGCGTCATCCTCTGCCGCAGCAGCCTCCACAGGTCTCCGTCCGCGAAGAATAGGTTTTTCATCATCGATTCTATAACGGTCTTGTGAGTGTTCAGTCCTCTCGGGTAGAAGAACTGAAAGTCTGTCACCAGAACGCGTTTGACTAGTTCGATATCTCTGATAATCATCATTTTTATGTGACCTGCATAAGCTCCTACGTATTTTTCTTCTGGATATTTATTATATACTTTTGTAACATAATCGGCAGCGCTGATTTTACCTGCAAAGACTTTAAGAATACTCCCGATAAACGGCAAAGGTTTTTCGTATTTCAGTCCTTTCTTTTCCCAATAGTCGTACGATCGTGTTCCGAATTTGTACAAAAGCCAAGTAAGTCCTATAAATAGTACGATAGCAAACATCGTTTTTGACCGTGTGGTATATCACCAATTCGAAATTAATAAATCCGTATGATGATAGTTAGAGCCCAACTTCGTTTCTGAGATCATTATGGTATTGCATGTGCTTAAATGGAATATAAAATACACCAATCGTTCTTTTTAAGGTTATTCAGGTCATATTGTCGGTATTGTTGTTGTAAAAAATACCTATGTTTATTACACAAAAAAAACATAAATACTTGGGGGGTATTTAAGGAAAGTACTAGTACGTACCTACCTAAGGACTTAGTTGGCCAGTTAGTCGGATTTGCTGAGCTATGTGACCACTCGCCTGCCCCGCTCTTACATATATGGAGTAAGTACCTAGCTACTTAATAGAGGTGGCAGTTATAGTTCTGTTGCTTCTTTGAAATTTGAATAATTAGAGTGAAATTTCTCACGAAAACTCGGCAATGAAGTTAATTGATCAAGAGTGTGTCTACCACCTGGTGTAAATCAGCTAATCCAAAATATGAAGATAAAATTTTCTTAATTTTATGTAAATACAACGTGCATTTTCATACAATTTTAATAACAATAACATTCATTCATGTTTACATAAATATAAATAAGAGTAAAAACAAAATATGTTTTGTTTGCTTTAGTGTCTACAAGGCATTGTCAACACTTATACTTACCTACTGAAAAAATATCTTAAACAGAATTCACAAACATTTGTTTGTTGTTTATTTCGAAACTGAATAGTCCACTGCTAACCACTGAGCAGTTCTCTTGTTTAAGAGAACGTTCCCTTATTTAAAGTTACCCAAACAAAAGTGAATTTATATAAGTTACTAGCGGTCCCGGCAGACGTCATCCTGCCCGTTCGAAATTCAAATTAGGTAACTTTAGTTAGACAACGTTTGTATGGGAAAAGAAAAGGGCTGTTTTTAGGGTTTTCCCGGCAATTATTCGATTTTTTCTCGCCGTAAGAACCATCCTTGGACTTTAACGAAGATTAAAAAAAAAAATGGGTAAAAATGGTCCTGGCGTTGTCGAGTTATGCGCTTACCAACACATTTTGCGATTCATTTTTATATATAAGAAGGTAATTTGTGATGCCTTCGCGATTATTACGCATTCAGCTCAAGTCGTGCTACGATTATGGAAACTGTAAACGTTTCTAAACGTCAGCCAATAAAATAAAATACGCGAGTTAAATTAGTTTATAGTTGTTTTATTCCAAAGTAAAATAATTGTGACCTTGGTAATGTCTAAGTATTTATATCAATTTCAAAAAAGTTGGCTTTCATATCTACAAAGGTTACCAAGAGGTCTCATTTAGCAAGCAATTAAAAAAATTGTAGGTTTTTATAATTAAATAATTTATTGATTTTTCTTTCTATATGTTAACGCTAGAGGTATTCCACCTTTGATGCTCTGTACGACAGTTGACGTTGGATCTGTGATGGGTTTTCTTAATGTGTTCTTGGAGGGTGCTACGGAGTACTGGCTGAGGAGGGCTGCGAGGCCAGCCAGGGACTGCATGAGGCCGAGGCGTTCGCCTGAAAAAAAAAAATCACTATAAGTAACTTAATTTCAACTCACATCTCCCGTCATAATGTTTAATATTGACTCCAATTTCATTTACCTAGGTATCTATTTTTTGTAGTCTATGTTTTCATGGCGTATTTCCATGTAAGTAACTACTTATTTATTATAATATATTATGTATTGGTCCGTTCTGATTCTATTAGATCATTTATTTGCCTTCTATAAATGTTATACACCGTGGGCGCGAATAACCCGACAGACTTTAACAATAGATTCTAATTAGGTACTAATTGGAGTAAAAATAGTTATATCATTTATAGTCCAATAACGAATGGTTTTAGAGATATTAATTATTTAATAAAAAAAATACACTTAAAAAAAACACCAGTCTAACACACCGTTAGTATGTGTCATATTCGTTTAGGCCCAATTGCATTACTGTTTCTTTACTCGGGATTGGTTTATCTTACTCACACTTTGAACTAAAGATTTGTTCACAAGGTAGAACTAACGTTAATTGATTTATTTTATTCTAAAAAATAATTTTAATTTAAGTACCTACATAATTGTCCCTACGTTGATATATTTTTTTTTTACTTGTAATACCCTATAATACTTAATAATATATGGTTAAAATCTGTCGGGTTATTCGGGCCCACGGTGTATAGATAGTATCTACTTATAGACCCTGTTAGGCACAACAAATTATTTACAGCTATACATTAATTAAATATAAATAAAATTATGACTAATAACATTATGACTAATAACATCCTCGCGCATATTATTGTCTATACATGTTATTGTCTATTACCTTTACGTTCTATTGTTATTGTTTTATTTATTGTCAGTTAGATAGTTGGATTTAAGTTGTGTCGTATTTGCTATTATGTTTGTTTGTATATAGTTGTATTAAATTCCTCCATACCTATTCTCATAATACCTAGTTTACCTAATTAAAGTCCTTCGTCAACACCTATTTTTATCTATATCTACCTAGATATATATTTACATACTTACAATTTTGAATGTATGGATTTTATCATAATTTCTATCACTTAATGATATAAATATAATATAAGTACCTAATAGGATAAATAGGATGTAGTACAATTTGTAATTCAAATATTTAAAAACACCTAGCATAATCGTTGTGATTATATGATTAGGTAAGTAGATAATAGTAATGTATGAATTCTTAACTCAGTGATTAGTTTTAGGTACGGCGGTACCTACGGAAATATAATTCATATACATATATACTTATATAAGTACCACAATTTACATCCGTGTTGTAACATATACCTACTATTTATAACAGATAACTAATCATAAATACAGTGATACAACTAACAAGTATTATTTCCTCAATGACGATGCCTAATTTCAAAATAGTGTGGGTTAAAGAGGGTTAGCAACGCGGGCTGTATCGGGAGACATTCCATACATTCTTTATATTAAAATGAAATATACAGTCGTGCTATTAGCCTGAATAAAATGCACGCTCGTGAAATTTCATGGAATTTTAAAATTTCGTGGAATTTCATACAAAATTTCACCCTCTTATTAACCCCTTACAACCCTATTTTCGCAATTAAAAGTAGCCTATGTCCTTTCTCATGCTCTAAACTATCTGTGTACCAAATTTCTTTAAATCGGTTCAGTTTTAGCGTGAAAACTAGACAGACAGAGAGACAGAGTTACTTTCGCATTTATAATATTAGTTAGGATTAGGATTAGGTGTACCTATATAAAATAACTGTCACTCACCTATGCAAGCTCTAGGCCCTTGACCGAAAGGTATGTATGTAAAGTTTTGGATGTTCTTGATATTCTCAGGGCTGAATCTCTCTGGCTTGAACTTTTCAGGTTCCTCGAAGTATTTGGGGTCAGTGTGGAGACCTTGGATGGGAATCGCTATCGTTACACCTTCATCAATCGACATATTTGTGTAGGGGAACTGATATTTCTTCACACATTCACGAAGAACAAACCCTAAAGACGGGAATATCCTCATGCCTTCACTGCAAAATAAAACAATTTAAGTAAGTAAGCGTGCTAAATTAAAGTCATCAAAGAAATATTCGACTCTACTTTAATTTTAGTTACCTGAAACACATTTCGAGATACTTCATTTCCTTAACAGCCTCGTAGCAGAGTTTGTTATCGTAGCGGCTCAGCACCTCGTCTATCTCCTCCTGGCACTTCCTCTGCGCTTCTGGATGGAAGGCCAGCTGGTGAAGAGTGAAGCTGGAGGCTGATGAGGAGGTCTCGAAGCCCGCCGCGAAGAACACGAACACCTGCGCCGACATCAGCAACAGATCTAGCTCCAGCTCTGCTTGCTGAGGGGTGCCGTCTGCATTGCGTTTCTCAATCGATTCCCCGACAATTTTGCCTTTCTGTTTCAACTCCAACAATAGATCTATAAAATCATTTCGGCCTACTGGCTTGTAATCTCTCTTCTCCATTATAGCTTTCACCAAAGTTACGGTATTTCTTTCTACTTCTGGTGCAAAGAACGTAAGGCTTCTGAACAAATCCGGTGCCGTCCATTTCAGCAGACCGACGATGGTATCTCGTGTGTTGAAGGTAAATATTCTTTTGCCTAGTTTTCGGAACATAGAATCTTCATCGTTCAGTGAGTCTGCGTCGATGCCGAAGCCGCAGGCGCCGATGAAGTCGGTGGTGTAGCGCGCCATCAGGTCGCGCACGTCTACTTCTGCTCCTTTCTCCGCAGAGGAAGCGGCGATGGCCTTCAACTTCTCCGTTCTCTCCACGATCAGAGGGAACATCGCTTTCAGCTTGCCCGACGTGAACGCCGGCGTCATTCTCTGCCGCAGCAGTTTCCATGTATCCCCGTCAACAGAAAAAAGATTTTTCATAACCGGTTCTATAACGGTTTTGCTCGGGTTCAAGGCTCTCGAATAAAAGTGTTGGAAATCCGTCGCCATAACATGTTTGATTAGTTCTGGATCTCTTAAAACGAGGGCTGGTCTTCGACTGAAGAAATATCCCACGAATTTTTCTTGTGGATATTGACGATAAAGGCCGGTGAAATAATCTGTTAAACTTATAGTTTGCGCGAAGATGCCCCCGGTGGTACCGATGAAAGGCCAGGGTTTGTCATAGCGTAGGCCTCTCTTCTTCCAGTAGTCAAATGTCGATGTTCCATATAGGTACAATGACCACAAGATTGACAGTACCGCTATTACGTACAGATACATGTTTGTAACACACTACAGTTCACCGGACGGACACTAGTTTCGCCGGCGAGAGGCCGCTGTGATCTGCTGTTATTTTACTATGTCACTGTTAAATAAATTAGACACGACTGATATTATAGGTAGGTGTTATTATTACCTGTTTTATTTGATAAGTTATCGACCCTTGAACGGAGCTTATCAATTCATTATCAGTTATTTTGTGTTACAGGAAATCAATACCGGAGTAATTTTGATTGCTTGAAAAACGTAATTTGTTTCCTGATGGAGACTCTTCGGAATATCTTTACCTGTTGGATTAAAATGAGGAATATAAGTGAAATAGTACGGTAAAACTTAATTTGTTAATCTTAAAATAACATGAAATAAACGTTTTCGATTAACTACATTAAGTATATGTCATTCCCTCATACGAGTCATACGGTCACAAGTAAGTAGGTACATCTATACATATAATAAAACAGTAGAAACCGCGTGTCTGTACAATTGAAATTTTTAACAAAAAATGGGTGTGGGCAATAATAAAAGAGTAACAGAACACAAAAATGTTTTTTTAGATTTTCTTTTCTGTCTGTCTGTCTGTCTGTCTGTCTGTCTGTCTGTATGTATTCGCTAATCTTGAAAACTACTGAACAGATTTTGACGCGGCTTTCACTAATAGATTAAGCTCTTCCCTGAGCAACATATAGGCTTTGTTTCATCGAAATCGGATGTCAAATAAAAAAGATATCGTCTTTTAAAGTTTAAAGGTAATTTTTCTATAGGAGATTTTATAGTTACATAATATAGTACTAGATGGCGCCTCAAGGCAATTAAAACGCGCTATAGCTTTTTCTCTACGTTTAAAACTATTTAATTTTGTTTGTCTTGCGATTCGGTTAGTTGATGATTTTGATGTTATACTTGGATATGAAAATACGGACTCTGAACTTGCTTTGTGAATTGGTTGAAAAATATCGGATATAATCTAAAAAATATTGCCTACGTAGACGTAGATTTTTATTGAAATAAATATACATATTATGTATTATTGTATGTATTTGCTTTGATTTTAAAAATGCCCAGAAGAAAGTCGAATCTGTCTCAGAACAGTAGACAAGCGAAAAGACAGCGGATGAGTAGATCCCAAGAATCGATGATCAATGATTCGAATGACGAAAGACAGGCACGACTTAGTGTTAATCGAGAAAAAAAATCACTTAATCGCCTCTCGGAAAGTTCCTCTCAAAGGGAGTCTCGACTAAATACTGATCGGGAACGTCATTCGCTATCTCGCGCCTTGGAGTCTTTTCCAGATAGGGAGTCTGTGTGTTCCGGCTAATCTATGGAACAGCTGGACTGATTTGGACGGGACTTTCACTGGCATATAGCTTATGTAATAAAGAGTAACTCATTTTAGAAAAAAATCTTTAATTATCCATACTTATGTCCCAGTACTTAAATTCCACGCGGACGAAGTCGCGGGCACAGCTAGTTTGTCAAATAAATATTTGCTCATTCAAAGACTTTTCAAATTAAAACAGAGTTAGTTTGAAGATTTATTTTTATGGATACGGATTTATATTTATTATTTTAATAATGTTAGATACTAAAGGCAATCACAGGGATATAAGCTGCGACTAAATACGTTGCGGTCAATAATTACCAACCTTGAAATATATATTTCATTGTCCGTTTTATATAAAATGTATACGTCTGGTTTGGTCACTCTCTTGTTTGGTACTGGGGGCCTTTGGGAGTCGTGGTTTAGTTGTTAAACATCGAAATATCGACAAAAATAAACTGCTGGTACTTCTGAACTACACGAACATAGTCACATACGTATATGTGGCCTTGGGGAAGGCATTATTTGATACTTGAAATAGGGAAATAGTTAAAAGATATACGATTTAGTTCGAAGGTCAAACTCTAGGTGCGGCCTTGACATTGCGTTACTCCAATAAAGGTTTTATGTCGTCATATTTAAATTTGAATTTGCGTAGTGACACATTAGTATCTATCTACGATGATGTCATCTTGCGTTTTTGGTAGGACTACGTTAATAATTTCTGGTGCCTTCGCGGTTATTACACATTGAAATGAAACAATTAGGTAAGTATAGGTATTTTAATTAATCTGTTATTAAACTCGCGTATTTTATTTGCTGACGTTTCGAAAACTTTAAAGTTCCCATATTCGTAGCTGAGCTGACGACAGTCCGTTATAATTTTTTCATTCCAATATAAAACTATAACTATGTTATTACGGATCTACCTATATATTGTTTTTTGCTAATCCTTTCTAATACTGTGCGACAAAACACATAGAAACTTTCTTTTTAATGACGTATCTATGTCTATTAGTCGTGTACCTTTACGAAAATGATAATAAAAATGCTTATTTTTTAACACATTTTTAAGTACCTACATTAGAGGTTGCGATCCAGTAAGGATGCTGGCTGCATAAGAAGTTTAAATGTACCTATTTTTATATTTTAAAAATTATACGGAGTTGTCATATAATTGTATGGCTGACGATTGAAGTTGTTAGGTACTTATATTACCTCAAAGTGATTTTTATTGAAGACTTCCTTATATCTAGTACCTACAGTTTATAATATATAAGTAGTAACTAGTATCTACATAAGATTTAACTCGCGTACCTACCTATATCAATGTCATAAAATATAGTTCCCATATTATTCTTAGCAGACTGATACAATCGTTAGATAGTACACGTGAATGAAATCCATAAAATGCAGGTATTTGTTATATTACAATGCGAATTAACCGCAAAAGCGTCAGCAATTATTTAATGGTGTCTAGTTTAAACTGTGAGTAGTTAGACGCCATATTTCTGCGCAATCCGTACATATATTACCTATCGGTGGACTTTGGACTCTAAACTGAACGAGTTTTATTAGTCTGTCCAACATAGTGCTGTTTATTTGGACTTTGACCGTTGACTTGCAAATTCACTGTCCAGTTTGAATAGTTACGTACTCATATTTGCGCAAACCTCAAATATCGGCGTTGGACTTTGGACTCAAGAATGGGTTTTTTATTACCTTGTCCATGTCCAACATAACGTTACTTGGACTTTGACCATTGACTTTCAAATTTACGTATGACTAAACATTACATTAATTTGAATTAATCTTTTGGCTTAGACAATCAGCGATGATTCATTTCAATCAGTGAGTAAGTAGGCAATCAATGTAACCTTACCAATGTAAAGAATCCGACAATCATTGGAATATTTTCGATGATAACTTGTAAAACCTTCTTTATCTGATAGAACTCTGGGGCTGTGCCGCACAAAACAAAACTAGGTGATCTACAAATATTACAAAAAATAATAATAGTGTATTTCACTAGGTACCATTACTTCGCCGATAAAATAATTAACAGCTCACTTCATACTAACCTATCGTTAACGCAGTTAAAACAAATCAGTATAAAATCCACTCGTCAAGTTTTCGTATATTGCAAAAATTATATCGTAAAACGTGACATATCGAAACATTTAGTTACTCCATTTAAGACTCTAAGTCCGCACATTTAAATTTGAATTCACGCGACGAAACATTTCAATATGTCACGTTATTCCGGCAAAAGTGCGATATTACCTTAGGGTAGAACGCAGTTAGGAAAAAAAATCACCGTCCAAGGTAAAGCTGTACTTATTACAAACTACCGTCAACTTCGAAAACCACAAGTTCATTTAATGCACTTACAATAAAATTATAACGTTCTATAGGTATAGAATACCTAACTACCTATATAGCTAACAGCAAATACCTTTGTATCTACTTTGGTGTAAATAAGGAGTAGGTAATGCATTAAGCATTAGCTAAGCGAGAAATGTACCTACATATAATAAGTATGTCTCAAAAAAATTATTTTTGAACGTTAAAGCTTACAGATTTCTATCCAGGTGGGCCCTGTGCTTTTGCTTCGCAAGTTTGCAGTCTGAGGTGGATCCAGGGGGTGATGAGATGGGGTGGGGGGAGGGTCATAAATCAGCAGAACGATAGTACGAACTTTGCTTTTTTTAGATTGGAATTATTAGTAAAAAAATGTCAAACACATGAAAATGCCTATTCAATAGTTTTAGCAATTTTACTATGCTAAATTATCTTTCTGTGTTAGGCGTTTGACAAAAAGTTTCTCCGTTATTTTTAATTGTGATAAGTTCGCTGGATAAGCTAAAATACTTTAATGTCATTTTTATAATTATTTAGGTATGTA
Source organism: Polylopha cassiicola (assembly GCA_038024825.1). Taxonomy (NCBI): domain Eukaryota; kingdom Metazoa; phylum Arthropoda; class Insecta; order Lepidoptera; family Tortricidae; genus Polylopha; species Polylopha cassiicola. The sequence goes on along the minus strand of CP149044.1, from coordinate 2,368,397 downwards.
TCTATACTAGATAATATAATAAATAGGAAAAATTTGTTTGTTTGGATTGAATAGGCTCCTAAACGACTGGACGATTTGAAAAATTCTTTCACTGTTAGAAAGCTACACTATTCTCGTGTGACATAGGCTATAAAAAATTTAGATCCGGGCGAAGCCAGGGCGGCCCGCTAGTAATGTATATATTTAAACATCTACAGACGATATATACATGTTTGTATTTAAATACTACCTATTAGGTACTAAGATAATTGAGCGGAATAAAACAAAACGCTTAAATACATTATACACCTACATCATACATTTATTACCTACTTGGGTAGTCCTTAAACAAGTTTGTGCAAGGCGACAGCGTGGCGGTCAGTTTAATTCCGAACACGCAAGCGTCACGATGCTTGTATTATTATCGTTTGTTGTTGTTATAATCTCCATAATATATTTATTAGGAACAAGGAACCACTCTTACTGGAAACAGAAAGGAATCAAATATGACAAACCTCTACCATTCGTAGGCAGTGTCGGACCAGTATTTATTCAAAAAGTAAGTTTAGCAGAATACTTAGCTAATTTGTACAGAAAATATCCAAATGAAAAATTCGTGGGCTACTACGGTGGCAGCGGGAGCGATTTACTGCTCCGAGATCCTGAACTGGTGAAGCATGTGATGGTGACAGACTTTCAGTACTTCTATCCGAGAGGACTGAACACTCACAAGACTGTCATAGAGCCGATGATGAAAAACCTGTTTATGGCCGACGGGGATTTGTGGAGGTTGCTGCGGCAGAGGATGACTCCAGCGTTCACGTCGGGCAAGCTGAAGGCGATGTTCCCTCTGATCACGGAGCGCGCCGCGCGGCTGCAGAGCAGCGCCGCCGCCGCCGCGCAGAGCGGCGCGCCGCTGGACGTGCGCGACCTCATGGCGCGCTACACCACCGACTTCATCGGCGCATGCGGCTTCGGCATCGACACCGACTCGTTAAACAATAATACCTCAACATTCCGACAGTTGGGTAAACGGATATTTACCGTTACGCCCCGAGATGCTATTATCAGTGCTCTAAAATGGACTGCACCAGAATTATTCAAGAACTGGAACTTGTTTGCACCAGAGATCGAATCTCACACGGTTGCTTTGGTCAAGAGTATTATGAAACAGAGGAATTATCAGCCTTCGGGAAGGAATGACTTCATTGACATGCTTTTGGAGTTGAAAGACAAGGGAACGATGATAGGTGAGTCAATAGAAAAGAAGAACTCCGATGGTTCCGCACAGATGGCAGAACTCGAGTTCGATGAATTACTAATGGCTGCGCAAGTGTTCATCTTCTTCGCGGCGGGTTTCGAGACGTCCTCGTCGGCGACCAGCTTCACGCTGCACCAGCTGGCCTTCCATCCCGACGCGCAGAGGAAGTGCCAGCAGGAGATAGACGAGGTGCTGCGCCGCCACGACAACCAGCTCTGCTACGACGCCGTCAAGGAGATGCAGTATCTAGAAATGTGTTTTAAGTGAGTATTCGAATCGTTACCAAAGTACTCGTATATCAAACGAAAGTTATTGCTCAATGAAGTAAAGGAACTTCACTTTTTTAATTTTGCTCTTTACGTTTCAGGGAATCAATGAGACTGTTTCCATCTTTGGGCTTCTTGATCAGACAGTGCGTGAAGCCGTACACATTTCCAAAGACTGATTTGACGATAAGTGAAGGAGTCCACGTCCTGATCCCGGTGCAGGCATTGCAGAACGACCCGAAGTATTTTGATCACCCGGACCAGTTCCGACCGGAAAGGTTCCACTCGGACAACTTGAATAATATCAACAACCACGTCTATTTGCCATTTGGGGAGGGACCTAGAGCGTGTATAGGTGAGCTTTTACTTTTGTGTTTACGTCCCTAAAAGTAATTTAACTCGTTCAAACATAATATAAAAAATGTGTCAGTACCTAAACTCCATTTTTTAGCGTCAGAAATATCTTTACATTACCTACTACTGGTATGTTAAATTTTAAAAATAAGCTCAAGCTTTATTTAATTTCTCTCCAAGTTTCATAGCTGACTGTGTCCTTAAACACACACACTCTCTCAAGCACACATACACTCACTTACACAACACACACACACACACACACACAGTGATGCCACGCCAGTACGTCTTGTTCTGTTTAATATGAAATTATTTTTCTGTTTTGTATGTCAGATACTTATAATGTACGCATTCTCGTTTTTTGAGGGTCCACTGAAAATCAGTGTTGTGTCACTCTCTTGTGCACAACAAATGCTGAGGGGATACCCTTTTTCGTTGCAACATAATTTTGTATTTGTCACGTAAGATTCCTTTTAATTAATTATGTACTATTTGTTTGTTTCTGTATTTTTGTCTGGAAGGTTGTACCTACGTCAATTGTTTTGTGTTGTAATGAAATAAACGTTTTATCTATCTATCTATCTATCTATCTACTATTACAAGGTTTATATAGGACAACCTAATGTAGAAATGTATTATTAAATTGGCTACATCGCATCGGTGCACTATATAAGCACTTTTACACTTTTACACATATTTAATATTATAGTGCGAACGCAGCTGAAATTGCGTCGTAGAATAATAGTTGGTACCTATAACAATTCAAGGTAAATATTAATTATGTAGTTGACCTGGTTTAGGTCAAGTTAAGGATATCTGATGCAAAAAACCAGTTACAATTTAAATCTTTTTGATTTTTGTCTGCTCTAGGGGTTACGTAATGTCGACGATCGATATGAAGCTTCGACAATTTAGGTGTATATGTACAGTACATCTATAGTGGTACCATCCCCCTATTGAGTACGACAATGATTCAATATAATAATATAATATAAGTATTCGACTTTATAATAATCTTGTCGATATCGAATTTGTATTGAAGTGGCATTAAATCAGTCTTCCATTGATCTCTTGGCTCAATCAAATAAAATCTCAATAATTACACACACACGTGCACTTCACCTATAGCCTTACTGTACAATGTATTTACAAAATGAGATCACAGGTCTTTATAAGTATAGGTAATAAATAAGTACACTTTTACGTTTACCTGGTACTGGGCTCCATAGGCGTGCATTTCATATAGGCATAGTGTCAATAATGTATGAAGTACTTACCCTGGCGCTATACTTACGATCCGCCCACTGCACGCGCCTGCAGTGGGTTCTGTAACACATGGCAAGCCTAGCTAGGGCTCAAGGATATGTAAGATTGTACTATTTTCTTCATTAACAAATATATTTTCAATTTCATTTTATCTAAGTTTAAAGATTTTGTGAACATAAACCGGTTCAATTCTATTTGACCGTCATTTTGGGTTGATTGCCTTTTGTAGATGACATTTTAAGGACAAAAATATGGGATAAGAACCAGTTTTGCATGTCCTTATTTTTATTTTACCTACAGTCTCGCAATTATGCTCCGTATTTTAAAGGATTGTACAATCTTAAATGTTGTAACTGCTAAAAGTGCTTAAACAAGAATTTCTGATCTACTGGCAAGATTGTAAAATTTCTTTCACCAATGTATATTACAACCTCGGAAAATACTTAAACACTAGCGGCCCGTCCCGGTTCCGCACGGATCCCTTATTTTTATTTAAATATTTATAGCCTATGTTACTCAGGGTGAATGTATATTTCCAATAGGTAGTGACAGAATTTTTGAAATCGGCACATTACTTTTTGATTCAATTCATTACAAACATACACACAAAAATACAAATCTTTCCTCTTATGTACTAGAGCAGTGTTTCTTAACCTTTTTAAGTCCGTTACCCTTATGACCTAAGGTCACTGATTTTACCCCTCCTCCCAACGACGAACTTGCGCGTTAGTCGGCGCTATGCTGTGCTCAAACTTGACACTTTGAAATTATAAGTTTTACCCTTGCGGGGATAATTACCCCCAGGAGAAGAACCTAGGTGCCTACTTGAGGCACGATTACTCTTGGGATACAGTGTAGATTAGGTACATCTTTTAGAATTCCACGCAGGGAATTTGCGAGAAAAGTTCACCTAATAAATCAATGCGGTGAGATTGGCTAGTATGGCGGTTCTTGGATGTTGCCTATTTTGATTATGATGAACTTCCTTCTCCAGGCGAGCGTCTGGGCGTGATGCAGTCGCTGGCGGGGCTGGCGGCGCTGCTGAGCCAGTTCACGGTGCGGCCCGCGCGCTCCACGCTGAGGAAACCAGTTTCCGACCCTTCTGCGTTCATTGTGCAAAGTATAAAAGGGGGGCTGCCTTTGATACTGGAAAAGAGAAACAAATGAACGTGAAAATAAACATAAAAGTTTAGTATTGCACGTTTACTAAAACAGTGACATATCGGAATATTTTGTTACTCAATTTCAGGCTCTAAGTCCGCACATTTAAATTTTAATTCATTGTGGTGACTCATTTGGAGATGTCACACTGTTCTAGTAAACGTGTTTTTTTTTTAAGTTACCTTAATTTAAGGTTAACATTGAGGTGAGCGTTAGTATGGCGCCAGGGTAGGCAGTTCATACATTGGTGACACTGTGCCTGTATGAAATGCACGTCCTTGGTTAACAAGTATGAACTTTGTGTAAGATAGGTATATATGCATGCTGTTGTAGTCAAATTTTGTATTTTTGAGAATCTTGTGATTGATGTGATTGGGTATTAAGAGTCAGGTCATTTAAGGTCAGGTCATGAAAGGAGGTCATTTAACTCAGTTAAATAACTAGGACGGACGAATATAATTTAATATAAGTAGGTTTAATAGGGTCAACTGTCTTAATAATAAACTCAATCACTTATTTTAGAACGTGATAAGAGGAATATTATTATTTTCAAATAAGGAAATGTTATGTTAATATTTTAGGTAAGGGGCCGTTCAAGTATTACGTAAGCAGATTTATTACAATTATTTACCCCTCCCCCCATCCCCAAGTCATCCAAAATAAGCAAAACCCGCATACCTAGTGCTTACGTATTACTTGAACGGCCCCTAAGCTTTGCTTTCAGTATTTTGTAATTAAACGCCTGTGAAATAAGTATATGCAATTTTATTAACTTGAAGTAATACTATAGTTAAGTTTCTGCAAAAAACGAAGTTCATTTACAACACGACACAATCCGCAGTAATTTTCACAACAACATATAGCTAGTACATATTATTAAGAGTAATTCTAGACTATGCTCAGTCTGCAACGAATAAGGAAACTTCAAAGTTTTTAAAACGTCAGCATAAATAACTATATCGCGAGTTAAAACCGTAACGAGTACGCGCAAGTTCTAACCCTTATAGTTTAGGCCCAGCGTTGATATGTCACTAATTTAGTCAGCTTTTATATAATATAATTATAATTATACTAGCAGTCCGCCCCGGCTTCGCACGGATTCCTACTTTTTTCTAAAATGTAATATAGCCGATGTCACTCGGTCCAGCCGTTTTGGAGCCAATTCAATCCAAACAAACAAACCTTTCTTCTTTATTATATTAGTATAGAGTATAGATACATATAGATGATCTTTAGATTAGTAGTAAGTAATAGAAATATCTTGAAATGGTGTTTGACTCGGCGCGTGAAGCAAAAAACAAGAACAATGACAATTGTATTTTTTCTACACGCGAGTAATTACGGATAATTACATCCTTACTCTCATCCGCATTAAATCTTATCTATTTATATCCACTGCCAGGTTTATAAATTGTCTTTATTAATGATAATGTAAATAATTCAACGTCATTACTCATTACCTATATTACTCCAAACAATTTGTGTTATACCTACAAGATGATCCAGCGAACTTTGTACCACATTTTTTGATATTTTATTTTCTTTTATTTTTTCTATTGACAATGAACCTATGTTTTCCTGTTTTTTTATTCAATCAAAATAAACAAAAAGTATTTATTAAAATTTTACAAATCCCATATTCATAGACTTACCTACTGAGCTGCTAATTATGTCAGTCCAATGTATAACAACCTTTAAGGCACTAGAAATTATTACAACCAATTTATGTTAATAAGTACATTACTGCCGACGCCGGGAAATAGGGGCTTGCAGCAGAGTGTAATAGACATGTTGATATTCAAATTAAAAAGATATTACTTCCCGGCCTAGGCCGGCAACGACACATTTCCCAGCGGGTTTTGACGACGATATTTCATTGCATGTTTGAGAAAAATTCTATGTTGCCAGTCTTGAATGAAGCAGCAGCGGTAATCCTCCTTTAATACTTTGTACGACAGTGGCAGAAGGGTCGGAGACTGGTTTCCTCAGCGTGGAGCGCGAGGGCCGCACCGTGAACTGACTCAGCAGCGCCGCCAGCCCCGCCAGCGACTGCATCACGCCCAGACGCTCGCCTGGAGAAGGATTACGGCAAATTTAAGAAATATCTATACTTACCTACCTACATATAAAATGCTTTGTCTTGTATACGGACGGACTTACGTATCGCAGGAAACTTGGAAGGTGTGTTCCATCCGACAAGAAAGATTTATCCGAAATTGAAGGCCGGGGTTAAAAAGTAGGTACGCGATTGAATTTAAGTAACGGGCATACAATTTAGATAAAGTAGTGTGACCTAACAGCTATCGTATCGTCAGGTCTGTATATAGGACCTGACGATACGATAGCTGGTAGGTCACAGTTAATTAGCGAGGTTATGGCAAAAGCTCACAATATTTCAGTATGATGTCATAGAGTAAGATCCTAGACGTGAATTATTTTATTATCATACTTGTTAGCTTGGGTTGTCGGTAAATTCATAGATATCAGATAGACGGACTATAGACGGATTTAACTCGCGTATTTTATTTTATTGGGTGACGTTTCCAAATCTTTACAGTATAACCGCGAAGGCATCAAAAATTATTAAACTAAAAATAAGGTTTTCCTGCTTAAGTTTTCATTTTATAGGTTGTCCTTACCTTGGTTTTGCATAAGATACTATGAGGATAAGTACGCCATGTTATAAGGACAAAAAGCACATTTACGGTGTGGTCGATAAGGAAAATTTTCTGTTTGATTTTGGGATTTTTTTCTGCAGAATGTTACAAACAAAACTTACTTATGTAAGTATTTAACCTAATAGCTATACCTATAGTTGTAGGTATAATTATAATATTACCCATGTCATCGATTTTTGTTAGGTGTTTTTAGCACAATATTCATAATTGTGTTCGCAAAATTATATAAAAATAAATGCAAATACTTAACAGTACAAGGTGAGCATGACCGAAACAGGTTCCGTTTTCTCTCAAAATCAAATAGGTACCAAAAATATTTGGATTATGTCCTTATTTTTGATCACAATAATTAAATCTTTTCCTCCAAATTTCCGTTTTAAACATCCCGTTGATTAATAAGATCTTTAACGAATAAGAATAAGCATGTTTAACGAAGGCCTATGTCACTACAAATATCAAAATAGGAATTATAATTATCGGAATAGTAGGTACTTAGTCTTTTTTTTTTCGAACTGAATACTGAAGCGCAGTTGGCCAGCTAATGGCCTTCTACTGCAAAACCGGACGGGTGGCGAGCCTCCTGAAAGGAGGCTTTCAAGCCTTTAAGCCTTTTAGTACCTAGTCTCTCTCTAAAAATAACTTTGAAGAGAGTGTAAAAAAATAAAATAAGTAAAATACAGCGCAGTAGGACTATTACCGATGCATTTCCTTGGTCCTTCTCCAAAGGGGAGATACACGAAGTTGTCGATACTCTTCTCGTTGTCAGGATGGAACCTTTCTGGTCGAAATTGTTCCGGGTCCTGGAAATACTTCTCGTCGTTGTGCAGTGCCTGCACCGGGATTAGAACTCGCACACCTTCGTCTATCGTTACATTCGTGCCGGGAAACGTGTACCGCTTCACACATTGTCTTGAAACAAATCCCAACGAAGGAAAGATACGCATTGCTTCTCTGAAAACAAAATTGTTTACCTACACTGAATTACAATATAAGTAATATATACTTACCTATATGTTTTAAGTTCCTGATGAGTCTCCAGTCTACCGCGTGAAAATGGAGCATGTTGACTTAGTTTGATGAGAACTCAACATTTTATAACAGTTTAGTAATAAAGGTACGACTTGGAATAAAAATAAAAGAATAAACTCACTTAAAGCACATTTCTAGATACTTCATCTCCTTGACGGCGTCGTAGCAGAGCTGGTTGTCGTGGCGGCGCAGCACCTCGTCTATCTCCTGCTGGCACTTCCTCTGCGCGTCGGGATGGAAGGCCAGCTGGTGCAGCGTGAAGCTGGTCGCCGACGAGGACGTCTCGAAGCCTGCCGCGAAGAAGATAAATACTTGCGCCGCCATCAGCAGCTCGTCCATCTCCAGCTCAATTTTATTCGGAGACCCATCCGCGTTTGGATTTTCAATAGATTCACCGACTATCTTACCTTTTTGTTTCAACTCCAAAAGTAAGTCAATAAAGTCATTTCTTCCAGACGGCTGATAGTTTCGCTGTTTCATTATATTTGTAACTAATGAGACGATGGTTTCTTCGATAAAAGGCGTCAAGATGTACATATTCTTAAAAGTTTCAGGAGCAATCCACTTTGCAGTAAAACGAAATGCATCTCGGGGCGTAACGGTAAATATCCGTTTGCCCAATTTACGAAAGGTTGAGGTATTGTCGTTGATGGAGTCGGTGTCGATGCCGAAGCCGCATGCGCCGATGAAGTCGGTGGTGTAGCGCGCCATCAGGTCGCGCACATCTACTTCTGCTCCTTTCTCCGCAGAGGAAGCAGCGATGGCCTTCAACTTCTCAGTTCTCTCCGCGATCAGAGGGAACATCGCCTTGAGCTTGCCTGACGTGAACGCGGGAGTCATCCTCTGCCGCAGCAGCCTCCACAGGTCCCCGTCCGCGAAGAACAGATTCTTCAGGATGGGTTCTAAGTTTCTATGTGGAAGTGCACCTCTAGCGTAAAAATAATGAAAATCAATTGTTAATACACGTTTCACCAATTCAGGGTCTCGTAAAACGATTTCTGTCCCTGTTCCACCAATGTATCCGACGAACTTTTCATTTGGGTATCGAAAATACAAATATTCAAAATATTGAGCCAAACTCATCTGTTGAGTGAAAATTTTTAGAACTGTGCCGATGAACGGGAGCGCCTTGTCTTGTTTTACTCCTTTTTTTATCCAATAGTCATGATTCCTCGTTCCCAATAAATATAGCAACACTAGTGCGATGGCGACTAACAAAATGTAATACATGTTTATTTTGTCGCACAGTTTCTATTACAGAACTGTGTATCTTCAGTCACGGCCGCGACACAACTGAGCTGTGTTAGGTCAATATTTTTTTGATATTCTGATACGATTATTATGCAGTCTGTCAAGTTAGATAATAACGCAAATGTACCTAAGTATTTATAATAGATAATTAACCATCAGCATGGATGGTCGGATTCGATAATATACCTACTTATGATAACATTTGACGTTACTATAAAGTGTCTGGGAATATATACATTTACTGTAGGTAAATAAACTAAATCCATTATTTGACATCTTTTCACTATGACACCGTGGTAAAAAGTGGACGGATATTTTTGTGTAAATTGGTTGAGGTACATGTCGAACATTGACATGACACCACTTTGATAAGAAATCGACACATCTAACATACCTATGAGCGAACGATAAGTAGTTGACATGTAGAATAGCGTCGTTTATTTTATAATTGGAATGAAATAATTGTAACGGATTTACATCGCCTTTAATGTTGACTAAGGTCAGCTCTGTAGAGGTTCGAAACGTCAGCTAATTAAATTTAATACGTGACTTAAATCCGTTATAATTACTTCATTCCAATGTTTAATAACGCGAAGACATCATAATTATTATTTTTATTTATTTATTGTTTCATTTAGTAGTTATAATTAATCATTATTATCAGATAAAGTGCCGGATTGATAAATAAACTGTTTTCTGTTACACAATATTTTATTAGTACCTAAAGTAATGAAAAATACCATGTCCTGTAATATTAAGATGTCAATCCTAACTAATATTATAAATGAGAAAGTAACTCTGTCTGTCTGTCTGTCTGTCTGTTACGCTTTCACGCTAAAACTACTGGACCGATTTAAATGAAATTTGGTACAAAGAAAGTCTGGAGCATGAGAAAGGACATAGGCTACTTTTTAACCGACTGCTAAAAAGGAGGAGTTCCACGCGGACGAAGTCGCGGGCAGAAGCTAGTAGCTATATAAAATTCTTAATACAACAAGAGTTTACCTGTTAAACCTATGTATAGATGATATTATTATCATAGATTTATATTAAACTTTATTTTCTTTACTTTTTTGAAGTAAAAATTTAACGCAATCTTTTTTCAAGCAAGGTTCAGTTTCTTAGCTAGTTATATTATTTGAATGAGTTGTGCGTCGCTGGGTTTATAATTAAAAACACATAAAAACACTTTATACTGTATTTCCATATTATTTTACATGGTTTAATTTGAGAGCTATTAGAGCTCCTTGTGAACCTATGGGACGTAAAAAAAAGACCATAGTGAAAGGTAGACTATGTATAAGTACCTTATATTAAGTGTGCATCACACATATTCCCCACACAAAGAAAAAATATAAAAGGCTCTTACAGCTAATTTTACATATCAATAAATGAAAGTGAAACTTTACAATTATATAAGTTCTGAAACCTGGATCTACACAACTCATCATAAGGTAAGTACAAGGTAAGTATTTTTTTTTTATTTATTACACAATTTTGGTAAGTATTTATTTTAGGTAGCTAAGTATTTTAAGTAAGGTAAGTATTATAGCTTTAAGTTACCATAGATGAATTTATTTAGTATTTTAAGTAGATACATAGTATTTTATTTTTTAAGAATAGGTAGGAACATATGTATGCAGGTAATGTAATGAGATATATTAGGTTCAATTCATGGTTTAAAATTAAATTTTATGGTCGGGTATATTGAGTTCCTGGCTATTAAATTTAGCAAAGCATATTTTTAAAGTTTAGTCGAGATTAGAGAGTAGGCGTATGTCTGATATACCGGCGAAAAGCTTATTATAATAATAATTCTTATTAATATTGTAAAAAAACTTATTTTTTTATAATTTTATTTGTCTATTAATTTTGCATATTAATCGCTCAACCGATTCAAATGAAATTCGGCATGACTAGGTATAGAACGTTTCTTTCCGGGGATGGATAAATAATAAGTAGTATTTGGTTTTTTGCATAAATAATGTCTGTCACCATATGTACCTATCTCATAAACCATGATAGTTAGGTAATTAAACTTTATCTAATTATGTTGCTATAACAACAAATAGGTACTAAAAACAGAATAAAATAAATATTGCGTAGTTGCGTACAACAGGTACAGAACCTTTAGTGCGCGAGTCCGACTCGCACTTGTTTTTTGCCACGTACTTAAATCGTTTCGCAAGATGTTGAAAAGGGGGATAAGTATTCTATAGAACGATAATTGGAGAATTATCAAAGCTACCTGAATTACCTACTTATTCTATGATTTATTATTGCCCACACCCATTTTTTGTTAAAAATTTCAATTGTACAGACACGCGGTTTCTACTGTTTTATTATATGTAAGAAGATGAAGTCGCGCGAGAAGACAAAAAGAAAAATTAAAATTGTCCTGAATCGTGCCGAGCCGAACCTTTTCATCCATAGATAATAAACAATCAGCATTATTTGGCCAAAATCCGTTGGCTCAGTATAGCTCGGCTTTTAAACTAGTTGTAATCTCAATAAACCAAAAGAATTTGTAGTACCTAAGTACCTAGATCAATTTTATCTTAGGGGTAGCTGAAACAAAAAAGATATAAGGGGTATACCGCGTAATATATTAAATTAGTAACTTCAACGTCTAAGGGTTGGCCATGCGCAATTTCTAAATAAAACTTTTTCTTTTGAAGAAGTTTTTTATGAAAAAATCTTTCATTAACACAGCAATTTTAAATAACGCAAACTTTTCCTGCATGTCAATATGGTAAAAAGCATAAGAATAATTTAACTATAATTATTATGTAGGCAGGGTAATAAAGTTAATTTTTAATTACCTACTGTATTCCTTGTAAAGTTATTTTGTCGAAAGTTAGTTAAGGTTTGTGCATAGGTATTTAGGTCGGATATAAAAAGGACATTGAACTTTAACAGTTGTATTAATATAAGTACCTATTTAATTAAAAAATATCTTAACTTTTATGCGCTATAAAATCAAAATCTGGTATTTCCAATCACGCAACACTCAAACAAACTTTCTCAAAAAGCTTGTTTACAAAAGCTTCGGCGGCATTAAGCTTTCTTTCACCGGTAGGAAAAAACTTTGGAATCAGTGCAGCGAAGCAAAAAGTAACTGTTGGAAAGTAATTTACGAGGAAAGAGCTTGCACTGGCCTCGAACGTTCAGTTAGGCCGTAGTCGCGGTCAAGGCACTGCGCGCGTCGGCGGCCATCATTAAAAAAAAAGCGCGCGCTCGCGAACTGTCAAAAATAGGTCCTTTAAAACAGGAACGCGTCGACAACTTTTTAAATAATCCAAGGAGGTTGATGGTCAATAGGAACTGTTTTGTGGATAATGAGTTCACTGTGATTGTAAAACGTCTTGGTGCCGTATAAACAGGTGAATATACAATTTATTTCAATGCACCGTTGTAATGACCCTAAATATTCGCTAACGGTCGTTCGTTTGCAATTTAAAATCAGTTCTCTGTGTCATGTTTACTTTGATTATCCGATCTTTTTTTCATAAGATGTTGCCTATTTATTAATATTATTACCTACTTATGAAGTGTTATCATGGAAAAAATTTATAACGTCATATCATTAAGAAAAATATATAAAATATTTGTCTTTGTATTTTTTTACTTTCTTGAAAGTAAGGGCGATTTCACAGTAGTTATTAATTTAGCCAGTTTTGCTACTGGTATTTAATTAGACTACAATTAGTGTACTTGCAGTTTTTACCTTGTGCTCAGCCACCGAGGGAATAACGGCCCTGCAATCATAGGTTATTGCTCTTCTACAACTCGACCACTTAAAGGAATGCAAGATAACCCAAGCAACTTGCAACACTAGTGACATTTGCAGATATTTAAAATTGTTTCAATTCACAATCCTTAAACCACAATAGTGATATTACCTAAAGAGTAAAGACGAGTACCTGTAACGTTCACGATAAAAAACCTTTTGTGTCGTTAAGCTCTTTTTATGCAAAGTTCTGGTTACTTTGTCGTCTTAAGCAATATGTTGTCGTTGATAATAAAATACCTTGTTTTTTTTTAAAGTAGTATGCGTTCCTATTCACGTATTTAAATATTTTATATTTTTAATAGATTTTAAGATGTTGCCATGTCGTAAAAATATTTCTGAGGCTCGAGTAGACGCCTGAACTGAATGTAGGCCAGTGAAATGATCAAACCATGGTCCCGTTCGGAATTTTACGTCGTCCACTACTGACCGATTTTGAGCAAGAAAGTTTGTCATTCACGTTACTATATTCAAATTATAATTTTAGAGTGACATTTATAGAACGAAACTAACGGTGTCATAATGAATGACTAATTGGATAGTTTGGTCACTTGGTGGTAAAAACAAGCTCGCTACTAAAACAACTTGTACCTACATTTTTTTGTTCAACAAATCATAAGTAACATAATTTAAATATTTTCGAATTAAGTTATTTATTAATTTCGTGAAAAAAAAATTTTTTTTTCAAATAATCCAGGGATTATTTCCATGTATCTTATTCTTGTTAACTTTTTTCTAAAAGGAAGGTTCAAATCGGTGATAATGAGGCCGAATGCGTATAATTTTTGCATACGAAATGTTTCAACCAACCAAGACACCCTTTTATATTTAAATTCCTTTAGGTTATTTAAACTATTTGTTGTTAAAATGGCTACAAACTGCAAACTGCGGCATACTTTGGGAGATGACATTTTTGTAATTAACAATGTAGTTACGATACAGTCGCGCATCATCAAAAAGTCGCAAGTAGGTATAAGGCACGATTAGGGTTAAGTATTTTATAATACGAAGATATTTTGTTAGGTACATGACTGTTACGACCATTAGAGATTACAGCCCGCATAGAGTTGTGAAAACACATATTATCATAACGATACGTTCATGGTTGTTATGCAACCAAAATAATTTTCACTTTGTGAAAATTTCAAAAATGCACAGTGCATCTCCAATTATCCTAAAATTTTCTACGCCTTACCTCTTCCTCGGGTCGGTCAGCGCTAAAAACCCTAAACCCAACCCAAAAGGCTTAAGAGTCTCCTTTCAGGAGTCTCGCCACCCGTCCGGTTTTGCAGTGAATGCATTAGCTGGCCAACTGCGCTTCAGTATTCAGTTCGAAAAAAAAAACCTTACCTCTCAACATGAATGGGATAGGTTAGTGACATTGCCGTCATAGGCGTGCATTGCATGTAGGCATATTGTCATTAATGTTTAGAGTGCCTACCTACTCTGACGCAGTACAAGTGCAATCTACTGTCATCCGTAGAGTACTTCAGACTATAATTATCTTTAAGCCTCTATGAATGCTCAGAAAAAAATGAAAACTAAATTGTATGGAATTGGTATAAGCTAACGCAAACTACGTGATCAGTTTTCATTTGCTGACCAAATTAAAACGAGATCAGTCGGAGTCATTAACCTTATTAAATGCAAAAATAATCATCAAACCGGTCAAGAATTGCTGGATACTCCAACATATAAAATGTTGTCTTGAAATTCATTGAAATGTGTATTATAAGAATACAAATAACTACGTATTTTAAACCAGTTTTACAAAATGCGACTCATATTGTAACCTCATTATAAAACACCGTAATGTTAGACAAATCATATTTTTTATGCTGAACATTAAAATGACGCATTTTTGAAATTGAGGTTAAATTTGTTAAATAATGCGTTAACATTTTTTTCTAAATTTATTCTATTTCTTAAGTTTACTTACCTATACAATTACATAATTTAAATAATCGACAAAATAATTACGAAATTATAAGATGCTTATTTTTTATTTTTGTGTTTTTATTAAAAGTCTGTAACTAAGCAAAATAAATGTGAATAAATTATTGCATTAAGTAAAAAAAAATTTTTGCTTCGAATTGCATAAGTAAATAATCTTGGCTGTATTCATTCCATCCTATTTTGTATTGGATCGGTGTGTTAATTAGATATCGTAAATTTATCTTATTATGTCTACAAAAGTAATTAGTCCACTTCAAATGACTGATTATATAAAATAATATTTAAAAAAATCAATGAAAATGACCGATTATAATATCGTTATCATATCGATTGTATTTTACAATCAAGATGCCAGTGTCATTATAAACGACGATGATAAAAAAGAGTATCGAACGGAAGTGTGCAATGAAAAAAGAAACATTAACATCGAAACATGGTGGAGTTGTCGACACCGTGTTTTGAATTGGAAAACAGCTGATTTACAAACAATAAGTTCTTATTATTGGCCATAATTCAGGTTGCATGTTGGACACTTATTGGCTACTAGCGGCCCCGGCAGACGTCGTCCTGCCCGTCCGTTTGTTTCGTCAAAGATCTGTCAAAGTCTTCTAACTGTCACTTAATGAATAGTAATTCTTCATAAGGCTTCATATTTTCCCCGTTTTTTACACATTTTCCACTGTTTCTTCGCTCCTATTGGTCGCAGCGTGATGTTATATAGCCTAAAGCCTTTCTCGATAAATGGTCTATCCAACAAAAAAATATTTTTTGAATTCGAACCAGTAGTTCCTGAGATTAGCGTGTTCAAACAAACAAACAAACTCTTCAGCTTTATAATATTAGTATAGATGTGACAGTTGTTTGTAACTCTATTTAAACCTCTATAAAACGTAAAGCGACAAGTTTCGAGTTATTTTAGGAGGTATATTAGGGCTATAGATACCTATATAACTTCCGTATCTTAGTACCTATCTATTAATTATTTATACGGGACACCAACAGGTATATAAAATGATATGTTACATGTATGGTAATTGTACTGCTTATATTTAAATGGTACCCTAAATTATAAGTGAACAGATATATAAGTAGAATATATTTTATAGTAAAAAATAAACAAGTTATGTGTTATACCTACATTCAATAATGCATAAATATGCAGGCTTACACATTATCTAAATAAAACATACTTCTGTAAATTTTCATGTAAAGCTATGGTAAAGCAAAGCCATGGCGTGAGCATAACTAGAGAGGAGAAGGGGGGTGGAGGGTAGGAGGGTATTTTCTTAAACCCCCTACTTTAAAACTACCTCAATGCTGAATACCAATCTTGACCTTTCGAGGTCGACTGGAAGCGGCCGCGGATAAGTCCGTCTCATTCTTGCTCCAAGTGGGTCAGTGGCTCACGTAGCGGACTGTCGAGAAAGTGTGGGTGGTTCGACGAGACCACAGAACAACGTTTAGACGTTTTAGAAAAAAAAAAAGATTTTTATTTTTGGTAAGGATTAGTAGGCGGGATAGTCATAAAAAAATGTTTATGGATGTTAAGAATCATATTTGTGTTATATTATTATTTCATATTTTTACTCGAGTGAAATTAAATTTCAAAAGATTATAAGTGCCTACTTTCCTTCTATAAAATTCAATTGAGCTTATACATCAGGTTTCTAAATATGCACATTTTTAAACTGTTCCCTTAAAAAAAAAAGGAATTAAAACCCCTTGAGATAAGATTAGATTAGATACACTTATATATATATTTTTATGCCAAATGCACTCATTCTGAGATCGTCAAACCCTGAAGCGATGAATTTATAAAATACGTACACGTAAATAAAATAATACATTTTGTTATGCTACATTTCAAGCTTGCAGACCCAGATCTTCCGGTTGTGCATCCGTCGATCAGTTAATCAGCCAATAGGTTCTTTCATAATATAAGTATTTATTACAGTACTGACCGTTCTTCGAACACATATTTAAATACTATATTTGACATTCTATGCATCATAAAATTTTATTGTAGCTGTACTTAATTTTGTTGTTATTTATTGTAGGTACATCTTATTGTGTTTTTTTTATTCTTGTTTTGACGATGATGAACATCTCAATATGAATGCATGTAATTTGACATAGTATTATAACTATATTATATGACTTTTGAGACATAAATGAATATAATCTAATCTATTAAAATTTAATTTCCTAAAGATGAGAGATCCTGGAGTATCTTACTTTGATTCCTTGCCCCAAAAAAAGCCTAGTAAACATTGTCAAAAATTCCTTATCAAGAACATACTCGTAATAAATGTAGACCTTATATACTTAATAATTTCTGATGCCTTCGCGGTTATTACACATTGGAATGAAACAACTATTAACGGATTTAACTCGCGTATTTTTATTTTATTTTATTAGCTGACGTTTCGGATTCTTTACAGTTTCCATAATCGTAGCACGACTGAGCTGACAATAGTCTAACGCTAAAGACCTTATATACTTGCCAATTAATAGAACCTCTCTGCTGTTTGTAAGTTGGCTCTGGTCAGGTTGTCGGAGAGATTCAACGACCTTCCGAACGGCGACCGGTTACCGCTAACTGTTACTGCGGCTTCCTGTCGGGCCCGGTAGATAACGACACGATAGGACGACGACACTGTGCCGTGACGACACGATACTGTGACGACACGAGGACGTTGATTTCCTTTAAAGGGAATGTTGATCGCTGAATTAGCATTGGTGACTTGTTTCACTGCTTAATTTTTGTGTTCTAGATAATTTTGCGTGAAATGGGGGGAGAATGAATAAATTTAGATAAATTAGCCTTGGATATACTTATTTCTTGCTAATATATTTTCTGAGAACTCTTTTAAAAAATAGGAAATTTAGATATATACAAATATAGTTCGTTCAATAATAAAGCATACATAAAGTAAGCTACAACTTTTTGCAAAATATATCTGTAGCGAACTCGTTGATGTCTTTTATGTGGAAACACATAAAATTACCAACTTTAATAAAAATAAACGTAAACTTCGAAATATTCTTGGAATCTCTGTAATAAAGTCCGAGTAAGTCTCGAGTAATCTATCGGGACCTTTTTAACTGATAATACTCAAGATAAGCATGGATTGATACGTACCATCCAATATTTAAAGAAATTTATCAGTCATTGTAAAAAAACAAGCATACAGGTGACGTTTAACAAACTTTACAGTTTCCACATTCGTAGCAGACTAACGATAACTTAACACTAAGGTATATATGCCAGTTAAATCCATTGTAATAGTTTTATTCCAATGTGTAATTTAATAACCGCGAAAGCATCATTTAAGTGTTAGACTAGGCATCTTCAACTCAGTCGGCTACGAACATGACAACTATATATACTTTTAGAAACGTTACCACAGAAAGTGATGTACCTACATGTGTTAATTCCGTTATAGTGTTTAATTTCAAAGTAATTGTAATTAATAATACCAAGATAAGATTTTATGATGATACTTACTTGTACCGCTAGGGAGTGGTAGTACCGTTAGTTGAGACTAGACCTAGCTTATTAGAAACACTAATGTTGTACGTACCCTAGGTAGTTCCTAGCTTATTAGAAACTAATGTTGGACTAGACAGTTCTATACATATTTATACGGTATAAAAAGTAGCCTTATACCAAGTATGAGGTAACCGTAGGATAATTAAAATGGCCTAACATGGAGACGGCCTGTTGGTCTGGTGGTCAGTCTTCAAACCGGAGGTTGTGGGTTCGAATCCTGCTTTAGGCACATGTCTCTCTTAGTCTTATTTTTACCTGTGTTTACAGAACAAGCTTAGTTTGGGACTAGCTCAATTGGCGTGAATTGTCAAGATCTTTCCAAATATTGTAGGTATCATAAAAGTTGGTTAAACCATAAAGTGCCACTAGTTTATGTATGCACTGAGTAGTTAATTTACAACAATTATTAAAACGGATTTAGCTCGCGTATTTTATTTTATTGGCTGCAGTTTCGAGAACTTTATACTTCCCATATTCGTAACACGACTGAGCTGACGATAGTCTAACACTGAAGACGCTAAATACGCGAGTTAATTCCGTTTATAGTTATTTCATTCCAATGTGTAATTAGTAATTAATAGTTAATTTAATTTTCTAATTCAAATGTATTTCTATTGTTTCAGATAAAAAAAATGCACCAGTCGTAGCAAACAAACAAACACAATGGGCCCCCCTATTAGTGCATGGCCGAGCCCCCCCCTCAGTGACAGTGACACAGTGACAAGTGACAGTGACAGGAGATGCCTATTATTTGCTATTGTGGACAAATTTCGTGGTTTTATAATAAATTTCTCTGTAATATTAATATTTTTGCATGTGCTCATAGGGTATAGTGCGGTAAGGGCGGGCCCCGTCATACTAAATGTGGACTATTTACAAGGTAATTATTCATAAATACGTTATTATATGTATAACTAGCTTCTGCCCGCGACTTCGTCCGCGTGGTTACTCCTCCTTTTTTGCAGTCGGTTAAAAAGTAGCCTATGTCCTTTCTAAGGCTCCAGACTTTCTTTGTACCAAATTTCATTTAAATCGGTCCAGTAGTTTTAGCGTGAAAGCGTAACAGACAGACAGACAGACAGAGTTACTTTCGCATTTATAATATTAGTAAGGATAATAATAATAAAAATTCCTAGGACAATTCACACCAATTATACTAACCCCAAACTAAGCAAAGCTTGTACTACGGCTACGAGACAACGGATAAACATAAATAAATACATATAAGACATTCAGGTACAGATGCCAGTGCTCATCACAAAACTTCTGCCCCTAGCAGGATTCGAACCCGCAACCTCCGGTTTCGTAGTCAGGGCCTCTGACCACTAAACAAAATGGCGGTCAAATTATGATAATATATGATATTAATTAATCGATAAATTGTATTTTTATCGATCGTTATGATTCTCGCGTGGCAATAACCATAATTACTTGTGCTAGCAGTGCAGTTGAGATTATTATGACTTAGCGGTTTCATATGAACATGCACCTAGCTTACTTTTGCTTGCTTACCGATTGAATAGAATTATATAACAATTAGTTTTTAAAAAAGGTGTATATTTCAGCTAAATTATATATGGACAATATACATATATCTACTATGAAATGTCACTTCGTACATAGTTGATACACTTATTGATAAATTGAATATCGAAAACAAAGCCCTAGATAATTAACGTTTCGGCCCCAAAATCCTCAATAGAAAATGAATATAATAGGGACCAAGACAAGTGCCAATTGATAATAGCAACCGAAAGAAACGAATGCAAGTTTGTATCGTATAGAATTGACGTACGCGAACGAAAATTTGTCAGTTTTGAATTTTCCGTTTCTTTTCGTTGTTATTATCGATTAGAACTTCTAATTTTCTAATTTTCATCTAGGAGCCCTTGGGCCCTAGACAAGGTGCCAACGTTCAACGAAAATGTATGGGATTTAACATTCGCAAACGACTGTTACGTATGTCAAAACCGTTCGCGGATGTCAAATCCCCATACATTTTGGTCGTTTCGTTTAACGTTAACGTTGAACTTTGGCACCATGTCTACGCCCCCTTGTCTCAAATCGTCGACGTCTGACGATACGCGACGCACACAGGCGGATTTTCTTAAATTTCTGGCCAAAACTAATGGATTGAATAAAAAGTTAGAAACGCTGACAGAATCAAATAAAAACACAATTAAATTAAACTACAGCTTTATTTATGTTAGATTTATTGTTTCTATATTTATTTTCTACTAGCTTCTGCCCACGACTTCGTCACGAGGACCTCCTCCTTTTTTGCAGTCGGTTAAAAAGTAGCCTATGTCCTTTCTCAGGCTCCAGACTTTCTTTGTGCCAAATTTCATTTAAATCGGTCCAGTAGTTTTAGCGTGAAAGCGTAACAGACAGACAGACAGAGTTACTTTCGCATTTATAATATTATATAGTAGAGATTATTTTATTCGTTATTTTTTTCCTTACATCCAATAAATACTTTAATTATTTTGCATAACCTTTTATCTTGTTTGTAATGTTTTCGTGAAATATCCGTTAAATATTAGGATCAGACGATACTAGAAGGTTATTAAACACATCTTCTATGTTTTGGATTCGACTGAATTTTCTCGAATATCGTTTTCTGTACATCTTTATGTCCTATTTCTGGATTCTTGAGCTTCTTCTGAGAGTAACCCTAAAGGCACTATACAATTTCTTATTATTTCATGGCCATGAAATAAGATTTTGTGTGCAGTTGTTGATAGGGGGTACCATGGATATTGTTTGATAAAGACAACAGCTGTCTTACAGCAATAAATTTTAAATTTATTTGGGGTGACGTACTTGTGAGAGCTGAAAGGATTATAAGAAATCGATATATTATTTTTTTGTTTATGCCAGTAGGTAATTTCAGCTGAATCTTCGAAAGAATGAAAAAAAAATCTTGCTGTATTCTCGTCATTACTACTACCTACATAATAATTTAGTTAATCTATAGCTTACATGAAGCAAACACTCGAAAAGTCGAATCCAAGCATGAAGTGGGGATATAAAAATATAAAAACTCCTCGTTGACTATTAAATCATCCTCAACACCTAAGAAACTTGCTACTCTATGAACAAGATTGTTAAATTTTTCATTATTATCGTTCGATTTAAACGTTCTATAATATTCAAGCAATTGTTGACGGCTTATGATGATATTCTGAGAAGATGAACCTACAAAACAAAGAAAAAATAAAAACCAACTATTTTCGTGATTTCTACTTCTACTTGATAATTGTCAAATAAAAAACAGAGTAGCACGTATTAGCAACATAAACTATCAAAAAAGTTTAGCTAATATGTTTGTCGTTGTTAAAATCTTCACGCAAAAGCGGGATTCTATTGAATTTATAACTTTGTAGCATAAAATAAGCATCCGGCAATCAAAAATCCGGTTGTAAATAAACTTTTTTTTTCTTGTGTGCAGACAAACTTAAAAGTATATCCATTTATATTAAAACATAGTTACATACCTCCAGCTTCACAACACATAATATAAATTACACTGAACAGGCTAAAACAAGAGAATATCTTATATATATAAACTCATTTTTAACAAGTAATTAGTCATTGCTCACAAGTCGATACTTTGTTAGTGTGGGTAGTAATGAAAACGTTCATTTAAATTGTTATGCGGACTATCATTAAATGCTAGGAAGCATATAGATTCGAAAAATAAAGTCATGTTATCATTATCGTTGATTTGATACTTTAGACTTTTGGCCAGAAATTTAAGAATATCCGCTTGTGTGCGACGTTCAAATAAGGTTTAAATAAGGGTTAACACTGTATTGCATATCCTCCCATTGTATCGTACCATGGATACACACACATATGCACTTATATGTAGGTATGTAATAGTTCGAACTACGAAACTACTGAAACGATTAGTGTCAAGAGATCTTATTTTTATATAATCATCACCATTTACCTGTTTCCAATAAAAATTCATTATACAACAGGACGCTGATGATAACACAGAATCATCAACCAGGTAATAAAAAAGGAAAGTAAAAAAATGAGTCAAGACAAAGACACATATTAAAAACACATTTCGCTATGACTAACTCACATACTTAAGCCTACAAAGTGAAAGCTACCTTATTATTACGCATTAAAATGTATTTTCGAAGATTCCGTAAAGTCTTTAAGAGGTGGGGAAACGATGACAGCTGATCGGGGTCAACGACCTTTATGCAAGTGTCTTACTTTGTCAACTGCACTAATTTAACTGCATAATTTAGTGATCCCATAAATAAATATTTTATATCAAATAAAAAACATTAACGTAACATTATCTATACAAAGTCAAGCCTATATAAAAGTATACCTAGGTACATACTTAAAGTTTTTTTCTGAATATGTTTCACTAGCTGTGCTTCGTCTTCGTCCCCGTGGAATAGTAATTCTTCATAAGGCTTCATATTTTCCCCGTTTTTTACACATTTTCCACTGTTTCTTCGCTCCTATTGGTCGCAGCGTGATGTTATATAGCCTAAAGCCTTCCTCGATAAATGGACTTACCAAAAAAAAAAAATTTTTAGAATTCGAACCAGTAGTTCCTGACATTAGCGCGTTCAAACAAACAAACTCTTCAGCTTTATAATATTAGTATAGATGAATAATTACTTCATTCAATTTAATTTAAGTACAGATAGGTACGGTTAGACAAAACCGACTGAACTTTTAGCTCCGAAATTTTAATAATAACTTTTTTCAGCTCTGAAAGTTTTGATAGTTGTTTTGATATTTTGTCGGAATTATTCCTAGAGAGTCGGATCTACTTGGAGATTTCGGTAGGTAAAGGATATTTAGTATTAGCTAGGCTTCATTTTAATTTACAAGATAGTTAAGGTCCTTAGCCTCTACAGACAAGTCTAGCTTAGTCTGTTGACCCCTTGTAAAATTATATATACCTTAATAATTTCTGATGCCTTCGCGGTTCTTACACATTGTATTGAAACAACTATACACGGATTTAACTCGCGTATTTAATTTTATTGGCTGACGTTTCGGAACCTTTACAGTTTCCATCAGCACGAGTCAGCTGAGGATAGTATATACCTTGGCTAATATATTTTTTTAATAATTTCTGATGCCTTTGCGGTTCTTACTCATTTGATTGAAACAACGATACACAAAATTATCTCGCGTATTTAATTTTATTGGCTGACGTTTCGGAACCTTTACAGTTTCCATAGTCGTAGCACGAGTTAGCTGACGATAGTATATACCTTAGCAACTTTTTTTTTAGGTTAACAAAGTCGCAAAACCAAGTCTTGGGCACTCGGTTGAGTTAGTGAAAGTCTGCATCTAGGCCAGGTGTGACACAGCTTGTATACTAAAAGGATATACATGTACGGCTGTCTGTCCGTTAACCTAAAATGTATTGATTATGTCCCACGGTTTCACCCGAGTTGGACATACGATGTCGTATTAGATAAGGTTTTTAGATAAAATTTCATTTAAATATTAGTAAGGATATATACTTAATATTATAAACGCGAAAGTTTGTAAGAATGTATGGATGTAACAAACATACATCCAGACATCCATCCTTATGTCTGGATGTATAAGTGTATATTTCACGAAAAAACTACTAATTATATTTAGGCGAAACTTGACAATAATAGGTGCTATACATAATTTATGAAGGTAAAGCACTAATCATATGCAGACGAAGTCGAGGGCAAAAGTCTTTGATGTTTTTTATGTGAAGATGAAACCTGATCGGACTTCCGAGTAAATTCTTTGGAGATATTTTCTTATCAACGTAGAATTCTTTTGGTTTCTTAATGGTTTTCCGTTAATTAACGTCTTCATAGTTTCGAAAATTATAGTTAACTAGCTTCTGCCCGCGACTTCGTCCGCGTGTCTCCTCCTTGTCCTTTCTCAGACTCCAGACTTTCTTTATACCAAATTTCATTTAAATCGGTCCAGTAGTTTTATCGTGAAAGCGTAACAGACAGACAGACAGACAGACAGAGTTACTTAGTAGGGATTAGTAGGGATAATCATTTTCCTGATGACTATCCCTGATAAAGTCATTACACGCAGTCACGGTCTCTAGACATGATATTTATTACCAAAAAAGTTATTTGCATAATATAGACTATTGTTATACGATGAACCTGATATCTAATTAATTAATTCTAGATTTTTTTGTATCAC
This sequence comes from Polylopha cassiicola, assembly GCA_038024825.1. Lineage (NCBI taxonomy): Eukaryota > Metazoa > Arthropoda > Insecta > Lepidoptera > Tortricidae > Polylopha > Polylopha cassiicola. The sequence goes on along the minus strand of CP149044.1, from coordinate 2,343,658 downwards.
TATATTTCTCATTGGAATAATAGTGAGATTCATGAATTTTAATTGGTTTCACAAAATTTGCATTAATATTATTTATACGGTTGTTATTTAATTTTTTGCTGCCACAATTATACTAATTAATGAAAAGGTTCAATACAAAAACTGGAACACGGATTTTAGCATTCGTAATTTTATTGTTTCTGTAAAGACATTGCAGAATATTGTATGCATATATTTTTCATTGACATTTTATACCTACCATGATTCTTTTAGAATAAAATTTAGTAATGACCGTTTAATAATTTTTGATGTCTAGGCGGTTCTTACCTGTACAATGGAATAAAACAACTTTAAACGGATTTAACTTGCGTATTTTATTTTATTGACTGACTATGGAATCTGTAAAAGCTACAACGTCAGCCAATAAATAAAATACGCGAGTTAAATCCGTTTAAAATTGTTTCATTCCAATGACCGTTTAATTTAAACCAATTGCGGTTAATCGGCAAAACATTTAACACATTCACTAATTAATAGCAGCAATCGTAATTGCACCTTCGCTTTAAAACATATTACTATCTGAGGATATGTCCTAATAACCTACCTTCGAGACGGTCGTCTCTTGGGTCCCAACAATAGATCATCTTTATAGATTTAAAAAGTAGGTCAAAACATGTTCTCTTCACCTTGACAACAGGTTCTAAACGGTACAGAGGCGTGTGTACACTAAACTAAAAACTAGTTTGGTGAACCGTGGTGACATTTGAAAATGATCCTTACAACGCGGACAGTGAGTCAGTATTTAAATAATCGAGATTAACACGTTAAGATAAAGTCCGTTAGTTTTATTTGATCTTGATTAGTCACTGTTACATGGGGAATGTGGAGAAATTTGCAAATTTCCCACCTGTGTTGTTTTTTTCGCGAGGCTGCGAAGGGTGGGATTGCCCAGGTTAAACTTGTACAAGGATAATAAGGTGTTAGAGGGAATAAGTACCCTGCCATGAAGCGCTCTATATTTTTGCACACTGATGCTAAGAATCAACATAAATTTAACATAAATTTGATACAATAAGTAGATACTATTATGTAAGTAAAACGTTTACATGATCGCATACTTTAGTCACGGCGGGATCAAGTACTTATATCCTAAATTGCAAGATCATAATAGGCATAAAAACTCGGTTAAAAATGAGGCTTAATGTAATGATTTACATTAAGCCTAGCGTAGATACCTACAGAGCTTTCCATTTGCCCTATTGGGTATCATAAATCATAATGAATATGATGACAGGAACAATAATTTAAATATAAATGAATACTTACAACATGAAACTAATTCTGAAAATAACAAAGAAATTGCAATTGATTTTCAATATGGATAAGTACAAAAATATTGTCGATATAATCCTATAAGTACATTTTATTATTTTTATATACCTATCACCTAATGACGTACCTACCTAAACGTGTTCTCAAAAATATTTTTAATGATATCAATATATTTTATGAAGGAGGAGGAAACCAAGTTTAATCCATAAAAAAAGTTTAGGCTATAGATAGCCATCTAACGTGAGTCTCTCAAACTATCACGCTATCCTCAATACTTCGGAGTTAGTTCATGAATCAAGACATAGATGGCATTTTCTACCTAACAAGCTAGAAATCACAATAATTGATACATCTCTCAGGGTATTCAATCATATGCTTACCCATAGATGTCGCTGTAATATAGTGTAAATTAAAATTTAAGCGTATATCTTATACACATAAACCTATTGTTGCGGCATAGTACTAATACTACAATACCTACGATAAGATATCTAAGTATGTTTGAAGACATAGCATAGGTGTATATAATATTCGAAATGTACCTAGTGTAATTGTTATAGGTAATTGTTATAGGTTATTAGACTATTTTTTCTAATAAATGTTTTTTTTTTGTTTCAGGTCCTGTACCTTTAGCTAGGAATATAAGACATCTCCCATGTATCTCAAGAAGAACAGGCCAAGAAGGTCTATGCATGTTCGCCATTGACTGCCTTAAAGCCAACGGGACACATCTAGGGACCTGCATAGATAGGTTTTACTTCGGATCCTGCTGCCAAATAGAAGACAAAAATATCCTACCACAAATAGTAGGAAATAACATAGAAGATAATTCTATAGACAGTGCAAATTTCGTCCATCCACAAACAGAAGACAAAGTCCAAAGTACAGTTAGTAAAATACCTGACATATTTCCAATCAAAAACCCGGAAAAAACTGTTGAGACTACGACTGTCGCTGAAAAAACAACTCTCGCCGATAGAACAGAATCAGTTGATTTAGAAACTAAATCTGATGAACAGAATATTGATAACAAAATTTCTGATGATGACAAGCTTACAACTGAGTTAGAGACCAGTACTAAAAAGGTAACGAAACCTATTACTAGTATTGAATTAACAACGGAAGTTCCTATTAAATTATCTACCTTCCAAACAGTATCTGGTGATATTAGCAATTTGGTAACCGATAAACCAGTAAAGGAAACCGAAACAACTACAACATCAAAGCCAACTAGAAAACCAGTACGACCAACTTATAAACCTAGACCGACGTACAGGCCGACAAATTTCACTAGACCACAATATGTTCAGACTAACAAGCCGAGGCCGAACAAGCCAATATCATCAGTATATAATACGACAAGAAAGCCACCTTACTGGTCGTCGACAAAGCGATCAACGACAAGAAAACCATTACCATCTCCACCTAGATTAAATATAACGATTTTACCACAATCAACCAGTTCCCGACCAGGATTTACAAGGCCTTCAGCACCGGTTATTACTTTTATAAACACGACTGTATCAACAACACGAGAAACCACAACAACAACGACGACCACTCCGGCGCCGACTACAACAACGACGACGACGACTACCACGACTACAACAACAACCACTGAAGCGCCTACAACAGAGAGAATAACAGAAACAACGGAATTATCTACTGAAGCTACAACAATGTCTCTTGTTGAAAAAACAACTGAAAAAGCAATTACAGCTCCAGAAACGTCTACTGATATACTTAAAGAGACTACGGTAACTGAAGCTGTTACTGAAACCGAGACTATAAGACCAACGACTGAGGCCGATACTCCTACGACTACAGCTAAACCGGTCACGTCTACTGAGTTCCCTCCATTGGTAACTTGGTCAAATACAATCGATACGGCAACTAAAAACCCTGACAAGACAGAAACTACAACAATCTCTGATGGTAAGTGTTTAAAATTTCTAATCATAAATTATATAGTCTGAAAAAGTAGTATATAGAGAGTAGCCAGAAATTCACACTCTATTCTAAGGAATTGTTTGATGTATCTACTTACCATTATTATTTTTTGTCCCAATTTTAAGATACAATCTCAGTAAGTTCGTTACATTCGACTCTTATGGAACAAAAAAATAATACAATCAAAATAAAAGTTAAAACTATCTAAAAATTAACATTATGCAACTATGTAATAATTTGCTTAGATTTGCAATCAATTGTCTAAGCTAATAATAGTTATAATTTCGATCGAACATCAGTAACTCGTGAATAATTTTCGTAGATAAACAAAACAGTTAGAGGTCAAAAAACTAGTAATGAATTCTCAATATAATTGTTTTTAACCAAGGTGACCGGTCACTGGAAACAGTAGGTTGTTTGTTAGTTTTTTGTTAAAATAAATTGAATTAGCTACTTGATTGATACATTTACTTTAACTGCATTTATTTGTATTTCACTTGGAATTGAAATTTTTATCTATTTCATAGTTAAATTAAATATATTATCAGGAAAGGAACACTTATTTAAAAAGTCGAATTCTAAGACGTTCGAATCTTTAATTCAGTATACTGAATTAAAGATATTTATATATTTTATACATAATAACATAGTAGGTACCTATGGTTTTATTACTTTGTTGTTTAGATATATAATTTACTTAGGTATCCTTACAAATCTATCTTCTATTAAATTAATCACCTAATTCGCACCTTCGGTGGCACAAGGGCACAATTGTCAAAAAATCAAAAATTGAGTTAAGTATACAGAAATGTTCCAAATTTTTTTTGGAACATTTCTGTATATTTGGCTCATTTTTGTTTTTTTTGACAATTGTGCCCTTGTCCCACCGAAGGTGCGAATTGTATATTATAATATATGCACATAGTTTCCGAACGTCTGCGCCAAATTGATTAATTTATTTTTACTTGTGTTCGTCTATGTTACGAGTAGGACAATGTCTTTACCTACTCTATGGCTCTATGGCTCCTGCGCAAAGCCAAAGATTTTGATAATCAATGCACGATGAGTCAACGAATGTTTTTTCCTGAAGTAGGTTAATATAAGAGTAATAACCTGACTCGCGGCGGAGAATTCTTCGAATGCGTAGGCAGTAATTACAAATCATACTGAGGTATATCTTATAAGGTAGCTAATGTATAGGTACCTCAATTTGATTTCCATTGAACCTACTGTTCCTTGTTTATATCAGAATTAAAAAAACAAGCTCAATAAATTTCAGATGCCTTCGCGGTTATTATACATTGGAATGAAACAACTTTAAATGGATTTAATCCGCGTATTTTATTTTAGTGGCTTTATCATAATACTATAGTCAGCTCAGTCGTGCTACGATTATGGAATCTGTAAAGGCTCCAAAACGTCATCCAATAAAATAAAATACGCGAGTTAAATCCGTTTAAAGTTGTTTCATTCTAAAGCTCAATAGACATTTTAATTTGAGAATATTAATGTCTATGATTATTTTAAACTTGCGACCCGCCCCGGTTTCACACGGGTGCTATAAATCCTCCTCTTGAATCACTTTATCTATAAAAAAAACCGCTTCAAAATCAGTTGCGTAGTTTTATAGATTTAAGCATACGTAGGAACGGACATCAGCGACTTTGTTTTATACTATGTACCTACTACTATGTAGTGATATTAAACTATATTACCTAGAAATTAATGCCAAAGTATAACACTGATTTAATCGTGACAAAAATGTATAGAAATTAAAATATGAAAGTTAACAATACCGGACTCCAGACAAGAAAACCGTCTTTGCAAAAGTGCATTCTTAGAGGCAGATAGCAACAGATCAACAGTCCTGTCACGTATCTGGGTCAGGCACGAGAGGCGCCGGGCCCATTGTGCCTTACTGCTGAGTGAAATTTAGGTTCACTTTCCTTGAGTATCCGATTTCGGAGGTCTTTGGGAGACGGTGTTTAATAGTGTCAAATTGTACAAAGAAAGAAATTGAGGTCAAAGGCATTTTCGATTTGGTTGTGTTTTAAGAATTAAGATTTGTTCTAATAGGTATTTAAATTTTAAAAAAAACATACCTATTGTAGATGAAGCGTTTTGCAATATCCACCTAAAAGTTATAATATAAAGTAATAACAATTTTATAAAGCAGGCCTCTTGTGTCTAATTACCTCTAGGTGCCTTCGTAACACATTTCAACTCACTGCGCTAAAGATTTAAATTTGATAGCAATAGCGCACTCCTGCGCATCCAAGCATCATGATAGATCTAAAAACGGTAAATCACCTCGATTCAGATCATGGGTCAGAGAGATTCACGACAAACCGTGACGACTCTACCCCAGTTTTAAGACAATGTCAATGACAATCTCCAGGTCATCAGAAAAAGGTTAGATTTGAGTTAAAGAAGCTAAGAGGCGCATTAAACAATAAACATGTCTGTACACGAATTTATTGTCATGAGTGATTTTATGACTTTTATGATGGGATATAAAAAAAAATATTAGGATCTCTTTCGTTCGTTTAATTATGTACCTAACTCTATACTCTGACACATTGAAAAGTGTTATTGATGAATTTTAATGAAACTTTAATAATATTTTCAGAACTATGGTCTCCTATAACGCCTCCGGAAGGTTGGGTGTTAATATCTACAGTTCCACCAAAACCGGAAACGTCATCGTCATCAAGCACAACAACTTCTACAACTACCACTACAACAACAACAACTACCGAAACTCCAACAACAATCGAGCCCGCAACGCAAGAAACCACAGAATTATTTACGACAGAAAAATCTGAACCCACTACGACGTTTTCAACTACGAAGTTGACAAGCACAACAGAAACTCCATCATCGACTGCTAAGTTGACAACAACAACATCAACAACAGAAAAATCATCAGAAGCTCCTCCTGAAGTGACCGAAGCGCCTGTTTTAGAGTTTACGGTAAACGTAACGCTGTCACCAACGGTGCCGACTTTAACAACAACGATGCCAACAACAACACCAGAAAACGCGACTGACAGTGTTAATAATACAACACTAACTTCAGACGCTCCTAATGTGACCGAGTCTATTGGTGCCGCTGTAAATGGTGAGGCTCTTTTTATTAAATATAGAATACAAAAAAATAATATATATCCCTACTAATATTATAAATGGGAAAGTAGCTCTGTCTGTCTGTCTGTCTGTTACGCTTTCACGCTAAAACTACTGGATCGATTTAAATGAAATTCGGAACAAAGAAAGTCTGGAGCCTGAGAAAGGACAGGCTACTTTTTAACCGACTGCAAAAAAGGAGGAGTTCTACGCGGATGAAGTCGCGGGCAGAAGCTAGTTAAATATAATTGCATTTCTGTTATTGACAGAAACAACAACAACATCGACTAACGCAACGACAACAGAAGTCCCGATGGTAGTCGCAACAACAACAGAAGCCGTAAACATGTCCGACTACAAAGACGGTGAGTTGTTTTTAAATGTTTCACTCAACATAGTCAAATAAAACTAATTTGCTAATATTTATTATATCTACATAAAAATACGTTTTCTAAAACATCGATAATTTATTTTATGTTTTTGTATCTCAGAACGACATTGACAACTTATTCGCAATCTGTATGTAAGTAGGTAAATTACTTAAATAATGCACGCTAGATACGTGAATTCTAGCATGGTATTAGCTACTTCAATGTAATTATATGCAGAATATGGCACTAGTGATTAGCAAATGCCAATTTGTCTATGGTTACAATGATTTCTTGACAATAGAACAACTAATACACGAAACGATTAACTCGGTACGAGTAATTTGCTACGAGAGGTAATTTGAACATCCTTACAGCTTCCGCGTAGTGATGCGCGCATTATGTCGATATCGATAATTGCCTAGTTACATTTTGATTTTAATAAGATAAAATAAACATTTAAAAAAGGGAATGAATAATTATATCTTTCGGTTTTGATTTTCATTATATTTACTTACATAAAGACATCTAAGTCATCAGACAAAGATGTCTGTAAAATCACAAAGTGGAAGACTACTTAATTTTATGACTGTAATATTTTATTAATTTGTAGATGTACTTACTTACCTTACTTAATTTGTTTAACAAAATTATCTGAAATATTATGAACTTAACGGATGCAGATTATACGGATTTTTGTTGGTAAAACAAAACTGCACGCGTTGTTTAGGCCTTCAGCTTTACTTCCGCGTAGTGATGTGCAACGAAGCATGTCGATATTCAAATAAGTGGTAAAGTAGGCACTTTAATAAACAAATTAGTCCTTAGGCCATAGGCAGGTAATTTGAAATATTTGACTAAAGAATTTGAAGTTGATAAAAAATCCTAGTATTGCTTATACTAATTAGGTAACCCATTTGAAAACACAACACAAAATATATAGGTACGTTAATAAATTATTGATCAGTATGCTCGTGGCTTTATGAATGTAATAAAATTGAAACCTATTTATATTTACTTTAACTTTGATTTCAAACCCATAAACTAAAACGTAGGTACGGAAGTAAATATTAAATTTGGATAATTTAGGTCGGGCATTTTTTTTTTAATAGAAAAGATTTCATTTAGGTATGGCAGGTTTTTTTTAAAAAATATTTTCATAATTTAAAATATAAAAGAAAGAAAATCAGTACACTATCATAAAAAATTAAAGCAATATGCGGACCTACCTACACAAATACTTATTCCAACGCGAGAACCCTAAGATAATTCTTATCTCCAAGATTATTAAAGAATGAATACCACGATTCACAAACGTAACATAAACAACTATTTTTTTCCTCTATGATAACTATCTTACCCTGGTTTCATTCGGACATATTTTTACGTGATCAAGGTATAGATAATAATTTCTGATGCCTTCGCGGTTATTACACATTGGAATGAAACAACTATTAACGGATTTAACTCGCGTATTTTTATTTTATTTTATTTGCTGACGTTTCGGATTCTTTACAGTTTCCATAATCGTAGCACGACTCAGACTATTGTCAGCTCAGTCGCTCAGCAAATAAAATAAAATAAAAATACGCGAGTTAAATCTGTTAATAGTTGTTTCATTCCAAGGTATAGAAAATTCGTAATTACCTAGTGAGACAGTTCATCAATATTATGGCTAAAGACTCAAGGGCGGATCTGGTAGTTTGGGAGGAAAGGGAGGGGGGGGTCACAAAGTTATATTCAAAAGATAGTAGGTACTTACCTAATAAGCTTAAAAAATATAATATACTGTTAGAGCGAGATTGTGGACACCGAAATCTAAAGTCTTTTAGAGGTAGGAAAATACAAAAATACTAATTTGTCGGACTTTTAATAAGTACCTAGTTCTGGTGATGTTTTAAGCCACGTAATAATTAACTACCTAAAATATAAAGATAAGTTCGCCTTTGTACATTTATTGTGTTTTTGTTTATGTATTATTTTGTTTTGTTGTTGTACAATAAAGCGTTTACATACATACATACATATAATAGCTTGAGCAAATCAATAATAAGGTATAATTTTCAACTCTATTTTAGGTTAATTTATAACACTTATGAAGTCGACAGTACTCAACATGTTTGAGGGTTAAAATCTTATCTGCCCTTTGTTAGTTTAAGAACAAGTTTAAGACCACCTGTTAACTATTCGTAGGTTTAGGAAACAATCAGAATCTGAGAAAATATTATGATTCGAATAAATGTTCTGACAGGAACTTTTAATAATTTATTCAACTATTTTAAATAATCACTATTAAAAATACTTTAAATTTTTTTATATATATGTACCTACCTACTTACTTAAGTATAAGTAGGTATTAGAACGCCCTTATACCTCTAATTAGGCAAATTTTAAAAATGTTGCCATAGCTACGATAAAAATAAATGTTAACAACTAAAAATATACTTTAAGACATAAAACGGCGTCATTTCTTTTTTATATAATTTACCTGTCAAGTTTATGCCTAAGTTATTGATAAACGTCAACGAGACGCGCGTCAGCACTTAAGTTTATCTTTTAATTAAAAAATAACAAAAATAATTTACAATTCTTAATGCAAACAGAATTCTTAGCATACCGGCTCGAAAAAAAAACGTCAGGTCAAAGAACTGAGTGACAGGACAGTGTATCTTAATTTATGCTTTGTTTTTGTACTAGCTTTTGCCCGCGATTTTGTCTGTGTTGAATTATTAGTACCTATATCTATAGTAAATTGCACCCTCTCTTCACTCTGGGATAAAAACTATCCTATGACCTTTTACGTTCTTTTTTACCCCGTTAGGGGGTGAATAACACTTAAAATACTAAACGTCTTATAATTCTGTTAAATAATTTTTACGCAATATTTGACCCCCTTATGCCAACGTGGTACAAAGAACACACTCCCGAGTTTCACTCTACGATTTGCGATTTCGGCTGTGTGTCGATCTGTCAGTCTGACAGTTAATCAGGACAAACCATTTTATATGTATAAGTATAAGGATTTGTCGATAACTACAAATTAACTTAGTAAAGTACTTAATATGTATAAAGTATTAAAAAATAAATCGGTTATAGGCATTGAAATATGTACGAAAAATTTACAAATATTCGTGTTCGTCTTACAGTCCTTGCTATTAAAAAAAATAAAGCACAGCAATTCACTATTACTTGCATTAAATTTACAAAAATAACTATAAGAAGCGCTTTTCGCATATAAAGATAGAAAAGTTAAGGTAGCCTTTATTTTTAAATTAATTTACATAATATTCCGCGGTAGGTAGTTATTGCCCATCACAAACAACGAAAAGTCATCACTGTCATTTTCCAATTTACTTGTAAACCCTAACTTTTAAGCTTTATATTTTCCTCAAGAACGAAAGACGCGGCAAAAGCTAGTAATAAAATAAAAAATATAAGTGAAGCGGTTGGATTTCAAACAAAGAGTTGTAACCGCACCGTGCGCACGCGACGGTCAAGGCGAACGCAAGGACGCACAAATGAAGTTAAAATTATAGTGAACATAGAGTTAAAACAATTGTCACATTAACTTAAAAGTGTTAGTGCTAAGTGAGACCACGAAAACTTAAAATTGAAAAGGACTGTCATTTGTTTTGATAGAGTTAAATATGACGCTAGACTGACAGTTTGTGATACAATTACAAATTAATTAAGTAACTTAGTGCAACTATTTATTTATGAAATGTCACTATAAAAAGACTGCAAAATAAAATAATTACTGTAAGGGTGATTAATACGAAGTGCATTTGCATGATTGATTTTGAAAATATGAAGACTGATAGTATAGAAACGTAAATAAAAATGTACCAATAGTAGTGTTATTATAATAATCATAATACGTAGCAAAATAGGTAAATTAGCGTATAAGCTAAAACAGTCGTATAAGTACTAATGAAGCGCACTTTCCCGGTCTTTATTAAAAAAAAACTTTCTTAAAATTTTTCGCATAACAAAATTTACTACACCCAAGGACTGTTTTAAAGTAGCATTTTCGATTCTGAGGTACAAAAAATAAATCGCGACTTGACGTCACCAACAGCCTGTATTGACAATTGAATGAAAACTGAGTTCATTGCTTCCACACTGAGTTACAAAGTTCCATAATGATCATAAACTCAACTCTCCTGGTGCTGGCAGTGTGTGGGCGGCGCTTGTGGCCCCAGGCCCGGATAGTCGGGGGTTCGAAGTCAGCCTTTGGACAATGGCCCTGGCAGATCTCGCTCCGGCAGTATAGGACCTCCACGTACCTGCACAAATGCGGCGCTGCACTCCTGAACGAGAACTGGGCGATCACAGCGGCACATTGTGTTGAACAGTGAGTTAAAATTCATTAGTTATAATGGTATCATTGGTTCCATACTTCCATCTGAACTTGAGGTGAAGGATTTCTGATCCTTTCGAATAATACAATTTAGGGTAGGTACTTCATTTTATGCTAGCGTTTCGAAAACTTTTTTTCCCATATTTTTAGCAGAGTAGCGGTTGATAGTCTAACACTGAAGAAATTTTATATTATGCAAAGTACCTAGTAAATTTCTTGATGCTTCTGTGGTGATTATTTGACAGTTTTTTTTGTCTTGTTGTTCATCAACAATCTTGTAATACGCATTAAAGGTATTTATGAAACAGTGGTTAAGAAAGGTCCGCCTTTTTTGCCTCCAAGCAGTTTATAAATATTGCACTTCATTGCGGTGCATTGCAGTAAATGCAGGCTGCATCATGATCGAAGTCATTATGTTTCAATATTTCGCATCACTCTCTACTACAATGAACTATTTACATTGTCTTAACTAACTTAACAGTTAATTTTAATTTAAGTTAAATATATCGCACTCTAAAGATCGCACGCACGCAGATCTAAAGGGAGCTAACTCAAAAAACTGAAGATTTGAGTTATGCACACCATCGGATTCTTGACAGCAAAACCCACCTACCACTATAACGGATTTAAGCTAACTCTGCTAGCTTCATTATAAAAAACATAAATCTATACAGAAAAGTCATGCGTGCATGTGGACATAATTAATCAGTTTTTCGTCTCTCCTGAAAAAGTAACTTTTTTGAGTTGGCTCATTCATCACTCATCAGCTCATTACAAAGTATTTGATAAATAAAGTAATACACTACTTTATTTAGCTACTTATCCATGCATAGAAATTATACTACCTAATTAAAAATAGATCTCAAGGTTCAATGCAGCATTTAATTGTGTCAAACATCACCGCCATTACATACAAAGTCAAAAGTCAAAGTCAAAGTCAACATATTTAATACAGTAAAGTACAGGTCAACAATACGCTTACTTGCTAGTTAAGGTATACAATTCAAAAAGCTTCATTTAAAATTTAATTAGTAAAATTGCGTTATATAAATTTGAATAAAATTACGAAAATAATAATAACAATTATAATATTTAATATAATAAAACATTATCTTATTAACTAGGTAGGATTTATTTATTTAGATAAGTACTCATCGACACTATAAAAAGCATTTTCCGCTAAGAATATTTTCATTTTTTTAACAAAAGAATCATATGAAACCGCATCTTTAATAGATTTGTCTATTTTATTGTATATTTTAATAATGCTATTTTTTTTACAGTGTCCCTCCATCAGAACTGCTAGTCCGTCTCGGGGAGCATGACCTGGCAAATGAGGACGAGCCATATGGCTTCGCAGAGAGAAGAGTTCAGATCGTAGCCAGCCATCCTCACTTCGACCCAGCCACCTTCGAATACGATCTGGCTTTACTCAGGTAAGACAAGGTTTAGACTCTATTTTCAAATTTTGTTAAACAACTAGCTTCTGCCCGCGACTTCGTCCGCGTGGAACTCATCCTTTTTTGCAGTCTTTCTCAGGCTCCAGACTTTCTTTGTACCAAATTTAATTTTAATCGGTCCAGTAGTTCTACGTTAAAGCGTAACAGACAGACAGATAGATAGAGCGTTAATTTCGCATTTATAATATTAGTAGGATTAGAAGGAATGGCAACGCAAAATTTTAGACAATTATTATGGCCATGTGTCCCTTTTTTTTAGAACTTATCAAAAGTGACAGATGTCCTGTATAAATTATGCCGTGTCTGGGCTGCCTTATTTTTACGTTAATATTTTCTTCGATGTGTTGTACCTATAATTTCTAGAGTACTAACTGTGTTATTTAATGGAAGCAGTTCCTTGTCAAAGATTAGATGAGAAATATCTATAAAAAATATAGTTAATCCTTCGTTCTAGACTACAAAGTATATTACAATTTAGACTACGTCATATCATGCTTATTCATCGATAAAATATTTACTCTTTATATTCTAAACCTCGACCTTCAGACTGGACAAAAAATCAAATAAAATAAGAGTAGGTATCTTCAATATTATTTGATTATGCATTTGCATGTAGATTGGTACTTATGTATTCTTTGCTAATAAGATTTTCAACTGTCTTTTGACTGCTTGTAAGGTCAAGAGCAGTGGTGAGTACTGGTGAGTGAACCCCGCCGTCGCAGTTCCAACGCAAAAACTATTCACAGAATGACTAATGATCGTTAACTGTTTATTTATCATTGTAATTGAAGACGTGGGTTCAGTTTTAATGAATACTTCATATAAGAGCACTTTTCCCAAGTGACGATTTTAGTCTTGTTCGTTTGGTGAATAAAAAACAACGAATCGTAACGGTTTTGCATTACATTGGAATGAAACAATCTTAACTAATTCCTAACTAATATTATAAATGCGAAAGGAACTCTGTCTGTCTGTCGGTCGGTTACGCTTTCACGCTAAAACTACTGGACCGATTTAAATGAAATTTGGAACAAAGAAAGTCTGGAGCCTGAGAAAGGACATAGGCTACTTTTTAACCGACTTCAAAAAAGGCGGAGTTCCAAGCGGACGAAGTCGCGGGCAGAAGCTTTAGGTAGGTAACTACCTATAACGGATTTAACTCGTGTATATTATATTATTTGCTAACGTTTCCAAAACTGTTCCTATATTCGTAGCACGACTGTACTGACGGTACTGTAGCGCTATATTAAATGTATGATTTATTCCAAATTCCAGATTCTACGAGCCTGTCACATTCCAGCCGAACATACTTCCCGTGTGCGTTCCTGACAATGACGATGACTTCGTCGGGAAGACTGCCCACGTCACGGGATGGGGGCGACTGTATGATGGTTAGTAACTAAATACGACATATTCTAGAGTTCAAAATTAACTTAGAGTGACTTAGACATAATGAAGTGTTGAACTTAGTCTAGACAGGTAACGTAAAAAATTGTTTGAGAATTTGAATTAGGTAGACTAAGAAAATAGCCCTCGCCATAGGATATCAGCAGATAATTTGTAAATTTTTGGCTTTTGATCAAATTACTATATTTTGAATAGACTAAAGGAACATCGCCAACCTCAAAAATGTCTTTCAAACTTTTAAAAATAAAATCTAATCTAAACTGTGTGTCGTTAGTTCCATCAAACGGTATGGTTTAGATGGACGTTTTTATTTTGGAGTGTTCGGACTCTTATAGAAATTTATTTAGCTCACATATATTCATTTGTTTTAGGGTGAGTCTAACACATTGCACGCAGTGTTGCCAATTTAGCGATTTTGTCGCTAGAACTAGCGACTTTTGCTTAAGGCTTAGCGACCAAAAAAAAGTTTTGACGACAAAAATAGTTTAGCGACTTATCTGGCGACTTTTGGAGTACAAATTAAAACAGTTCTAGAGCCAATAATAGATAATTTTTTTATCAAATCGACACATAATTATTTTATGCCAAGAGATAGGTACTTAATATGGAAAACGACAAACGCGATAGCGCACCAAATTCAAAATTTATTTAATTGAAGTTCCATTTGTATATCATTATGGGGGGGGGGGTCCCCGAACTTTTTATGGTTATGTTTTAGTTTTAGCGACTTTTGACTTTGAGTTTAGCGACTCGAATTTCTAGGAGTTGGCAGCACTGATTGCACGTTTGTTCGCAGATGGTCCCCTACCGACGGTGCTGCAGGAGGTGGAGGTGCCTATAATAAACAACACGGCCTGCGAGTCCATGTACCTGGCCGCCGGCTACAACGAACACATCCCGAACATATTCATCTGCGCCGGCTGGAGGAAGGGCGGCTCCGACAGTTGTGAAGGTAATATTATGTTAAACTATTAAATTTATCTCTTAGCATATCTCAGCCATACTATGTTACTAACCAAGGGCGTGCCTTCCATATAGGCACAATGGGATATTAAATGTTTGGAGTGCCTACCCCGACGCAGTAATCATTGCGGCCCTTTGACTCGCACCAAAAAATCGTCAAAAAGCGGATTAATGACAAGTACAGTGGCCACACAAACAAAAACAATTGGCACAAATGCTTTGTCTCCTTGCCTCGCTACTTCCCTTTTCTCTGTGCGAGTGTGTGGGCAAGGGGTATAAATAAATAATTACTATGTTCTAAATCCAATTGTACCTATAATAAATAAGGTTTTATAAAATTGTAATGTACTGGCTGAATAATGCTGGTCGGTTAAATTTTGCAGATAAAAAGTTTTCATATTGTTAAAGTTATGACATAGCGCCATTTTTTATTTTAGGTAAGTACCTAGACCTACTGGATTGATTATTACGTACGATGGTAATTAAATACTTACCATCGCATGTCAAAAAAAGCTAGATTTGCGCGATCTGCTCTAGAGTGGAGTGATGTATAACTTCATATTAACATGTCTCACCAATGTGAGACAAGCCATACAGTGAGACAAGTCTTGTGATTGGTGAAATAAAACAGACCTCACTCGAGACTAGATTTTAAAATTTTATTTGATGCCGATATTTTTAAAAAATTGCTGCACATTCTTTGCGTTTTTTACATATACGTAATTTATTGTTTCCAGAACTTTCATTGTACGTAAAATAAATATCTATGGATAATAAATATAGTACATAGAATATCAAAATGCCGGTACCCTAAACGTAACTTTTTTTTAATATCCAGGTGACAGCGGAGGTCCCATGGTAGTCCAGCGTGACCGGGACAACCGGTTTGTCCTGGGCGGGGTGATATCCTGGGGCATCGGGTGCGCCGAGCCCAACCAGCCCGGCGTCTACACCAGGATATCGGAGTTCAGGGACTGGATCAACCAGATACTGCAGTTTTAAAACAACGGGGTTTGCTAAGAAACTGCTGTTATAATGTCCATGATATTTGCACACAAGAGTAGAAAAAATAGAGACTCCAGTGGGATGCCTTAACGCAGCCTTATGCTTCCATTTACACCATATGGGTCTCAATTTTTTCTACGACCTATCTAAAACAGTGGCGCGTATTGTATATCCGCCATAGGGTAGGCACTCCGTTTTCACGTTAAGTGCTTTTTGTGTTGCCAACTGCACAGTCATGATATAGTTAGTAATTTGGATTTCTAAAAAAAATATATGAATCGAATATTAACTGAGCAAACTGACAATTGATTCTTTAAACGTATGTAATATATGAAGCGGCCGAGTTAAATGTGTATTTTGAATAGATGTTCAGATTAATAGACAATTGATTCGCCTTAATAACATAAATACCCTATTTTTTTATTCGTGTTTGCCAAGGCAAGCAGCATCAACGACTGCATCTCAAGAACAAAATAGTGGTTAGATTGTATTTTTTCTGCTTTTAGCTTTAAATAATAGGGAGATATGCAGGAGTTAAAAGTAGACATAAATAAAATACTTTTTGCTTATTATTCTGAGATATATGTTAACACTTTATTGTCCAGTTCTGCCGTTTTCGGCAGTTTTTTTCTTATTATTTGAGTAGTCCGCGAATGGAATGTTTTACAACGAACTAATTGATAAATTAACATAATAATATAATAATTACAGACAAATAAAAAACATGCTATAGATTTATATCGATGGAAGTTTTTGTGTAATTTTTGTTTGTTTTTGATATTTACTGTTTTTTTTATTGTTAGCTATAAACTCGCCAATGTAGTCTAAGAGTTTATTAACATTTTCCCGAATTTATTAAATAATATAACATTAAGTAGAACTATTGTACCTAAAGCTATTTACATTTTTAGATATATTTCTTCCTTGATTCCAAAAACAAAAGTTGTTCTAAATTAAATTAAAAAAGAATATTCAATAATAATTTATTTTAGGTTATAAAGATACCTGTTGTACATATCTAATCTGTCGATGCATTTATTAAATTAATTTAAGCCATAATGTTAATTAAGTTTTAGGTATAAGTATTTTTAGAAAAATAATAAAATCCTTAATTGGAAATTCAATAAAGATTTTTTATGGAAATATGTATTCTTCTTACTTTGAAATGCCTACCTAATGTTTTAATAACGAAAACTGACCACGTGACTTAAGTCAATTTCATAAAGTTTTGCATTCGTTTCGTTCTTTCGCGATCGTCGCATTAGTCTAGTCTCACAGTTACAGTTCCTAGGAAATATGGAATTACATCTGGAATTTCTGATTTCATCATCAGACGATGTTCAAGCCGAGTTGGTCCTGGCGACGATCTTCAAAGGTATACCTCCTCTTATGCTCTGAACAACTATAGTTGCAGGTTCAGGAATTGGGATCCTCAGGGTACTCTTCGAAGGCTCTACCGAATGGTGGCGCAGTAATGCAGCCAGGCCTGCGAGTGACTGCATATGCCCAAGACGCTCCCCTGAAAATAATATGTTTCTTTATACCCATTCTGAATGTAATATATAATTAAAATTCTGAATTGAATCTATATTTCGAAGTATTAAGTAAGTAAGTAATCTTTCAATATGGACCAGACACATAACCAGCACATTTTTAAGTCGGAGCTTAGAGTCTCTGTTTCTGTCCAAGCTAAATATCTTCCATGCCCTATTTTTGTTCACACTCCTTTAGTACTCACCGATGCAAGCTCGAGGTCCCTCACCAAAAGGTAAATAAGCGAATTTGTGAAACTTCCTATTGTCGGGATGAAATCGTTCGGGGATAAACTTCTCCGGTTGTTCAAAATGTTTCTCGTCATTCTGAATTCCTTGGACTGGGATAATCACTTCCACATTACGGTCTATGCTGAAGTTCGTCCCGGGTACATGATATTTTTTCTCGCACCTTCGTTTGAGGAAGCCCAAAGATGGAAACATGCGCATTCCTTCCCTGGAAAAATAAAAGATGTTATAATACTTATAAGTGAATGAAAATTAGTGCGAATTTAATAAAGGAAGTAAACTTAACTTCGAACTTTAATAAAACTTACTTAAAACACCAATCCAAATACTTCATCTCCTTAACGGCGTCGTAGCAGAGCTGGTTGTCGTAGCGGCTCAACACCTCGTCTATCTCCTGCTGGCACTTCCTCTGCGCGTCGGGATGGAAGGCCAGCTGGTGCAGCGTGAAGCTGGTCGCCGACGAGGACGTCTCGAAGCCCGCCGCGAAGAACACAAACATCTGTCCTGCCATAAGATACTCGTCTAGTTCTAGTTCCACCATTTTTGGTGACCCATCTGCGTTCCTGTGCTCTAAAGATTCAACAGTAATTTTTCCTTTCTCTTTCAATTCCATTAGTTGATCGATGAAGTCGTTCCTGGTTGACGGTTTGTAGCCCCTCTGTTTCATTACACTTCTCAGCAACCCCATTATGTTTTTTTCTATCATCGGATCTAAAAGATATTGCTTCTTGAAGGTTTCAGGAAAAATAAATTTAAACATATTTCTGAACATATCCCATTTTGTGATTTCAAATATACGTCTACCAACTTTTCGGAAGAGTGAGTTCTCATCGTCTAAAGACTCGCCGTCGATGCCAAATGCGACGGCACCGATGAAGTCCGTAGTGTAGCGTGCCATCGATTCCCGCATGTCCACTTCCTCTCCACTGACCGCAGCTTTTGCTGCAATTTTCTCTAGTTTTTCAGCTTTCTCGATAATTAGAGGGAACATCGCTTTCAATTTTCCAGACGTGAATGCTGGTGTCATCTTCTGCCGCAAAAGCTTCCACAGATCGCCATCGGCGAAAAAGAGATTTTTGATCATTGGCTCGAAAAATTCACGATGCGGTATAATACCCCTAGAGTAAAAATTGTTGAAGTCACTTTGCAGAACAGCTTTGATGAGCTCCACATCTCGGAGGACCAAAACAGGCCTCGACGCATTGAAGTAACCGACAAATCTTTCATTAGGGTAATTTCTGTATACTTCTGCGAATCTGTCTGAGGCGCTTATTTTTCGAAGAAAAACATTCTTGCCGTTGCCGAGAAATAAAAACGGTTTCTCATAGATTACTCCTTTCTTTTCCCAATAGTCGTAATTCCTGGTCCCCAGCAGGTACAGTAGGGCCAGCGCCACCACAATTATCGCCAATATTACATACATTATCTGAGTAAAAAAGTTAAGCATGAATTACTTCCTAATAAATTTAAATATCTTTAACCAGAATTTATTTTTAGTTAAGTACCTATTCAATATATTTACACCACACAGAACATAAACAAACAATATTACAATGGAGGAGAAAAAAGGCGTTATTTAATCTAAGTAAACTATACCTACAGTTAAACATAGCGCATCATTGCCTATTATATTCCAAAATAAAACTTTTCACTCACCTTATTATCAATTTATTTGAATGCATGAACTACTAACGCCCTGTAAGATCCGGCACACAATAGATACTGGACTTTGTTGCAATTAATTTCGGTATAATGAAACATAACCATAATAAATAATACACGAACTGATGAAAGAAACTTCTCAGAGAGGGACAGCTAGACCTCTCCACGAGTTATCATCTTTAGATGTATCTTTTATCTCTCTCCGCCATGACCATTGCATTATCTCGGGTGTTGTGCCTACTCGACCAGTGATCTAAACCTGTTGACCTTGATAGAGATCAGAAGTGTCAATTATCAAATCTGTTTACTGTGATGCAGGCCGGGTTCTGTATTTACACAGCAGTGTAAAATGTTACGATTACTGTTTATGCGATTACATGTAATCTCAACTACCCGATCTAGATGATTATTTCAAGTTATTAGTAGTTTATTAAGTAAGAGAGTAGAGATTATTAAGTACTGTGCTCGCGATAGTTATTTTATAACCGCAATTACCGATTACTTTTTAAAGGAAATTAAACTATTATTTACGATTTGGTGAGCTTATTTACGCTTAAGCTTACACGCGAATGAAAATATTAATACTGCAATAGTTAAAAAAATATTCATATTATTATAATCATTACAACTTCGATAAATTGTTGATTACTGGGTATTAAAACTACTGGATCATAAAATTACCTAATAACAGGTTACTGAGTAATCAAATATAAGTAATTGGATTACAGTGCCTGTATGGCTGAATTTGACAAAAAAAAACTAATGTAGTATTTTTTATTCTGATTACTTATTTTCTTATAGATAATGTGGTGTGCTACTTCCAAATTATTTTTTTTAATAATTAATATCGTGTGTCATTCGAGATAAAAACCATTTTCCTTATTGTAAGTATATTAACACTAAATAAATAATCTTAAATACCTACATGAAACAAAACAAAACTGCGCTTAACTAATTAGTTACGTAGATATTATTTCTTAGTAAATAGGTACGTAGTGTAACTGTGTTATTAAGGGAACCCTAGAATACATAGTTATACGGTGTTCGTTAGACTTTGAACGTGTAGTTTGGACTTTGCACATAAAAAAAGAAATTGCAAAGAGTTTTCCCATCATTACCGGTCGATCCTTTGTCGGTAAGTAAGTAGGTACTAGTAATTACTATGGCTGCAATTACCCGAGCCATAACATAAGTACCTACCTACCTTAAATTATTATTTTTTAAATGTCGTTTTTCTTAATTTTTAATTAGAAAACATAGTAGGTACCTATGATCTATGATAACAGTGTAGGTAATTATTTCAATGTGCACAAATCGCTAGCCCGGCACGCGAAAAAACTTTCTTAACGTTTAAGAGGATTTGTTGGATATGTTGTAGATATAATGAGAAACTACGTCTGTACGTTTTGATTTTTAAGAAATATTGCTTACGCTAAAATTTATTAGCATCTAAAAATCTACATATACCTAGATCTAAAAATCTACATATAGATCTAAAAATCTATATTTAGATCTAGCGTAAGCAATATTTCTTAAAAATCAAAACGTACAGACGTAGTTTCTCATTATATCTACAACATATCCAAAAATTATAAAAATCTAACTATATTTACTGGGTGTAAAACGTTATCGCCTTTTGTATGAAAATTAACAGGTTCACAATCCTCTTAACATTTTTCCGAAAAAATAGTGTGTTAAAAGACGTTGTATGAAACTCGTGTGGATTGATAATTACATACTCGGCTCTCTTACAGAACTTGCCTGCGACCCGCGTTTTATCTATCGCACCTTCGGTGATACAAGGGCACAATTACGTACACTTTTTTTTAATTTTACAAGAGAGACATTTTAAGATTATTTTTGCGTTTTGGAACATTTCTGTAAGTATACCTACTTAACTCATTTTTGATTTTTTTTGACAAGTGTGCCCTTGTTAGGTGCGTTATGATCAACCTACCACTTTTATATCACATTGCCAATAATGTCACTTTTAATAGATTCGGTAAGGACATTTAATAGTACGTATCAGGTTTATAATAGTGGTTTAAAAATAAAACGAGATTTACTTGCTTTGGAATACTGACATTGCCACAAGTTCTAGAGGCATCATCAATTGAAAATAGAATAGTACAAATATCATAGAGATGCACGTAGGTAGGACCTATAGAAAACAAATGTTAGAGATGTGGACTTTTATGCTAACTGGCGGTAAAAGTCAATATATAAGACACTAGCGGCCCGTCCCGGCTTCGCACGGGGGGACTTAAGATTTTTTTTAAAGATAATTAAGATCTCAATTCAGATTCACCCATAAAGCATTTTTGTATAACTTTAACTATATGCTCAGCCACGGAAGGCCTCAGAAACGATACTTTTTCCCCGTTTTTGAAACATTTTCGGTTACTGCTCCGCAACTATAAGACCTAGCGTGATATTATATAGCCTATGTTACTCGGGGATAATGTATCTTTCCAAAGGTGAAAGAATTTTTGAAATCGGTCCAGTAGTTTCGGAGCCTATTCATTACAAACATACAAAAATACAAAAATACAAATCTTTCCTCTTTATAATATTAGTATAGATAAGTAGTGTCAAGCTGTAAAGTAAGTTCCTATATATATTGCCTTTCATCAAATCAATAAATGAATTTAGGGCTTGCTTTCCATAGTCCGTCAAGTAAACTATTGGCAGCGATTTTAGCTATAAAGATACCATTTCAGTTACACAATTTCTTCATTTATTAATTGGAAAACATCAAGGTACACACAAGAAGAATAAGAAAACCAGTTTTGATAACATTAAGGCAGTTGCAGGTTTTTACCAAAAGTAACTAAAATCCATAACAAAGTTTTCAAATAAATAAAAGTCTATATAAAGTGCTAAAGTTAAAAGTATTTGGCTATAATACATCTGCAACAGATGTATTGAATAAGTCAATGAGTTTTAGTTAACCTAGGTCATAGTTAAGTGCTTACACGCTCTTCATAATTATTAGTTTTGCCGGTAGTTAGTTGATGCATTTGGAAGATAAAATAATTATGGCAAATAGTTAATGCAGTATCGGTGCGGTGGCCGATTAAATTGATTATGTTGATTAAGGTGCAAAAGAAGTGACACATAGCTTGAAAAATACTATGCTCTTACAGTATAAATACAGATATCATTTTCGAAAAAAAAAACAGTAAATCACTCTACATCGACATTTACCTACAGAAATTAAAGAACAATATTTCAGCAGCAATAAAGTCCGCCAAGTTGAAATGATGTACTTACTACCTAAGTAATTATTTTTACAAAATTACGTCAATACAAACTGTGGATAATAAATGTACCTATCTTAAATACCTATCGAAGGTCAACAAAAAACTTGATTGCCAAATTGAGGAACCACAAAACAACACATTTAAAATTTAAAGATAAGTTCTTTTCGTTCTTTCTCAGTTTAAATTTTATTTCTTGCGACAATTTTCAGGGGTATTCCGCCTTTGACGTTTTGCACGATATAAGAAGTGGGATCTGTTTCCGGGATCCTCTGGGAGTGTCGTGAGGGCATCACGGAGTGAGTCTGCAGCAGCGCCGCCAGCCCCGCCAGGGACAGCATCAGGCCTAGACGCTCGCCTGAATAATACAAAGGCCAAAAATAAAGTATACTTAACTGTTATAGATTAAACTTCCGTGACTACAGCGATTTTGAAAATGTGAATGGCTGATGATCCTCATGCACTCAATTCTAAGGGTTTGTAAGTGAAGAAATTAGACGAGAATCGCATAAACACTACAGGCTTGTATGTATCAGAGCAAGTGGAAGAAACTGGTTTATTCATGGACAATAAGCAACGCATTATCAGTAACGCAGCAAGTATTTTAGGATTTCGGGAACAAATATTACATTCTCAATATATGAATGCAATAATAACTTGAAAATCTACATAATTAAGAACGTCTTTCCGTAAGCTCATCAAACTATTACTTATTATTGCAACTCTCGTGGGGTAGTTAGCCTAAACAAAAATTCTTCAGAAACATACCAATGCATGCTCGAGGCCCGGTTCCAAACGGCAAATAACAAATTTTGTTTGTGAGTCCATTCATGTCAGAAAACCTTTCGGGAATGAATACATCTGGATTGTGATGATACTTCTCATCGTTGTGTAAACCACGCACTGGGATTGTAACTAACACGCCACTATCTATAGTAAAATCTGTTCCAGGCACTTGATAAAGTTTCTCGCATTTACGCATTAGAAACCCTGTTGGAGGAAACATGCGCATGCTTTCTCTGTGAACAGAAAACAGTCACATATTAGTATTTTTTTGTTAGTTGGTAAACATTAGAAATATTTGTAAGTAGTAAAGGACCTACCTGAAACACATTTCTAGATACTTCATCTCCTTGACGGCGTCGTAGCAGAGCTGGTTGTCGTGGCGGCGCAGCACCTCGTCTATCTCCTGCTGGCACTTCCTCTGCGCGTCGGGATGGAAGGCCAGCTGGTGCAGCGTGAAGCTAGTTGTCGATGACGTAGTTTCAAATCCCGCTGCGAAGAACAAAAACACCTGAGCCGCCATTAAATTCTCATCCAGCTCCAATTCTACTGTTTTCGGCGAGCCATCTGAATTGTAATGTTCGATAGAATCCGTCACAATCTTTCCCCTCTGTTTACACTCCATTAGCAGATCAACAAAGTCGTTCCTTCCTGACGGTTTGTAGTCCCTCTGTTTTAAAATATCCTGAAGTAATTGAACAATGTTTTTCTCAACTATCGGGTCTAAAATATGCATTTTCTTGAACGTTTCAGGAAACATTTTTTTGAGCACAAGTCTGAGAGCGTCGAATTTGGTAACTGTGAAAATCCGTTTTCCGATTTGTCGGAAGAGAGAGTTCTCATCGTGCAACGATTTGCTATTGATTCCGAAGCCAACGGCTCCGATGAAATCAGTTGTGTATCGCGCCATTACTTCGCGCAGGTCAGTGTCTTCTCCTATCTGTGCTAGGTCATCTACTTTATTTTTTAACAGTTCGGTCATTTCCACGATTAAAGGAAACATAGCTTTTATTTTAGCAGTCGTGAAAGCTGGCAACATGATTTGTTTCAACAGCTTCCAGAGATCTCCATCACAGCTAAATATGTTCTTTAATATTGGTTCGTATATTACCTTGTCCAAGAGAACACCTCTCGAGTAGAAGTGTTTGAAGTCGGTGACCATGACAGCCTTCACGAGCTCTGGGTCTCGGACTATGAGAATTGGAATGTTGGATCCATAACAGCCTACTACTCTCTCGTTGGGATATTTAAGATATAATTCATGGATAGTATCCGCCATGTTTATTTTTCGGAAAACTGTGCTTATGCAGTTGCCAAAGAATGGTAATGGTGTATCATGCTTTACAGATCTTTTGGCCCAGTAATCGAAATTCCTTGTTCCGTACAGGTACAGTAAGTATATTATTATTGTAAGAAATATTAAAACAATCATGTTTATTTGAAATACACATGCGAGTACATGTATTAGGATGAAACTTGAGTATGTCTTGATATTGCATAAAAACGAGAAGACAGCGTTTCTGAAAAAAATATGGGTGAAATTAGTACGTACTTAACTAGTGATTTAATAATGCGTTTTAATTAAGTCCATGCGATAGTTGATTGAAATAATTCCTTTTTTGGAAAAATAGCAAAAATGTTCTTTAAACGGACTATTGATATTCTTAAATTAAAGGCACTGATATATTACAACGACTTT
Organism: Polylopha cassiicola; assembly: GCA_038024825.1. Lineage (NCBI taxonomy): Eukaryota > Metazoa > Arthropoda > Insecta > Lepidoptera > Tortricidae > Polylopha > Polylopha cassiicola. Next base: position 2,318,523 of record CP149044.1, on the reverse strand, counting down.
TGTAAGTGTCTTAAAAATTAGATACACGTCATACTTGTGAACGGGTGCTGTTTGTGGTCCGGTCTGTTCAAGTCTAGAAAGACTTAAAGATAACCACATGCTTTTTGTTTTAGGACGAGATCTGGCAGGAGACATCATAATGTCTATAAATTATTATGTTTAATTTTTTGTTTTGTTTGTATTTTAGGTACTTACCTGTCGTCGAAATTTTCGTCAAAATTCAAATATATAAGCCTTACCTTATATATGTATATATATTATACTAACTGTCCGCCCCGGCTTCGCACGGATCATCTTTTTTTATAGCCTATGTCACTCGGGAATAGTGTCCCTTCCCTTACAAAAGAATTTTTGAAATCGGTCCAGCCGTTCTGGAGCCTATTTAATCCAAACAAACAAACAAACCTTACCTCTTTGTAATATTTTAGTATAGATATAGATAAACTGTACTAAGTAGGTACCTACCATTCAAATTAATCCGAGTTTCTTTTTGACACTAATTAAGTCTTCTCACTTTCACTTCATCAATGATACTTACTTAAATTGTACGAATTCAGTGTTTTTTATGCAAATTGAGTAAACATATTCTTGTAAGGCTCTTTCAATACATCGGCGTAATGACGTAACTACGTATATAATTATTATCATTATTATATTGAAACATAGGATCGAAACTGCATCATTTTCAGGAACTTTTATTGAATTACACAAGCCCGTCCCTTTTAAAATAGAAATATCTCACAATCGTCTCAAATCTCAAGTCCTCTCCAAAGTTACTACCTAACAGTTTTCTATAAAATGATCGTACTTACTAGCGGTTCGTCCCGGCTTTGCACGGATCCCTATTTTTTTTTAAATATTCTATAGCCTATGTTACAAGGATTAAAGGAACGTAGCTTCCTAACGGCGAAATAACTTTCGGTTCGGTCCAGCCGTTTTGGAGCCTATTCAATCCAAACAAACCTTTCCTCTTTATTATATTAGTATTATAGACTATAGATCACGTAACAGTGAAGACTGATATCGTATTTAATCAATACATTATATAGAGTAATTATGAGTACTAAAGACAGATATCATCCATGAACACAATGCACCGGGAGTAAAAGCATGCATCCCTTTAAACAACTTGATGATAAGTGACAGGTGTTTTGAATACCTAATACCTATGTACTGATCTATTAAATCGGAGCTTTATCAATGTTGTGGCTATATTAATTATTATTTTCAAACTAATGGGAAGAACCTTTAGAGATAGAAATAACGTCAAGAAGGCTTCTTCATCTTAGCGTCTTAACATCATTTTCCGTTTCATTTAGGAAAACATTCAGTAGGTAAGTTTTATAAAGGTCATAAACACTTCTTTATCGAACAAAGATTTCACCTTCCTCATGAAACTTGTTTTTACGGAATATAAATATTGACTTGAGCCCTATAAGGGCTAATATATATGACTCAAAACGCTTGTAACGTCATATTCTGAACTAAACCAAATCCAGTAATAATCAGTTTTTCTTATAATGTACATAAAATATCCGGTTTCATACATTTAAATTTAACCAAGGTGTGAAAAATGGCATTAAACTGCTAAACTCTGGTTTATATTTGGTTGACAGCGCTTACTATAAATGTTCTAATTATTTGAATTTGTATGTTAAATTTTTGTCACTCGTCGGCGCGTGATTTTCATGCGTTGTATGCACCTTGACATCAAAATTGTATCTATCCAATATCTTAAAGATTTTTATTGAAAATATTTAAGTACATTACATCTATTGATTATCAAATACATTTACATCTAACTAAATGTCTAGCTGTATCTATATCTAGGTATGTAAAGGTATACCTACCTATGTAAGTTATATTTATGTAGTAGGTATCTTTATATTACATAACATGTATGAAAAACTAAAGATACTAATACTGACTTTTCCGTATAGTATTTTTTTTGTTTTTACTTAGTACTTAAGTGTTGACACCTACGAACTATTTTTTTTTCTATATGACTGTATGCTTTACTGGTAGAGAATGCCTCAAGGCATCACGTTCATCTTTTGTACAATTACATCTAATAAGTTTTGTGCATAAAAGTATCAATAAATAAATACGTAGTGGGATATAGCTTAGGTACATCAGAATAACATATAGGCTGTATTTACGTTATTGTTTAAAGTAGGTACTTACTCATCGTGTGCAGATAAACTCGCGGGCAGAAGCTAGTACATAATTATATTATATGTCTTCCTAGAGCAAGCAGAACCGGAGCGTTTAGGTAGTCATTTTTTAAGTGGCTCGTAGTTAGGCCGCTATAGATGCTGACGTTGACATACGTACTTAGTATGCACCAGTATATAAATGTGGTCTGAAGGTTGAAGAGTATCACTAATTCCATGTAATCCATCGGACACGGTTGCATGCTTCTTAAATAAATAATATATTTTTTTACATCTTAAAAACATTGTTGAAATAACAATTTATGACTACGTAATTTATTTTAATGACAAAGTGGTTTTGAAAAGTAAATTTGAAAAATAATTAGTTACGGTGTTTAAAATTATTTTTATGTACCTGACTATCTGTAATAATGGTTGATATTTAAACTTATTTAGTACCGGAAATATATACAGTGTGTGTTCCAGAATGTACTTATTAAGCAGATGAATTTTAAACTTCTTTAATAGGAACAAAACAATAATTATAATATAAAAAATATGACTAACAACAAGTGATCAAAAAATAGACCCCAAAAAAGGGCATATTCTGGCAAGAACTGAACTAAACTGCAACAAAAATGGAGTCAAATTGGAGTTTATTCACGACCGAACCGCACACGGGTCTACGGTCCCCAAATTTGACAAACAGCACCGTCAACTTACAAGAAAATTTCGAAATCGACCTGGAAGACACCAATTGGATCCTGACCTCTTCCTTCATTATATTCACTATGCAGACCGGTAAGCGCTTTTTTTATGTAAATTAATGTTTAAGGAATTAAGAGAAGTGAGTAATGAAATAAGATTACAAGAAAAAAACCTTAGAAACAAGCTTTTATAAGGTGCATGTGATCCTCTTTCATTTGATACCCTACTCGGGTATAGGTATATTTGTAGTCATTTTTTCTTCTCAATTAGTTTTCCCCCATAATTTGGATTAAGAATGACGGCATACAATAATGTCCACACTGAACGTGTGTACAAAATTTTAGCTCAAGCTTCAAATTAGTTGCAAGATTTCACCGGTAGGTGCAATGTACCTATACATTGCAAGTATAATAAAAGCTTTAAAAATTTATACTTAACAAGGGGACAATTTGAAGACATTTTTACATAAAAGAAATCTAAGTTTCCAAACTAAAGCTTCCTGAAGTTTATTACTTGAACCTGCTCTCTACTGCTTTGCTACTGCCTCGTACTAAAGTAGTATAATCCCTACTATCCCTACTAATATTATAAATGCGAAAGTAACTCTGTCTGTCTGTCTGTTACGCTTTCACGCTAAAACTACTGGACCGATTTAAATAATATAAAAATACAAAGAAAGTCTGGAGCCCGAGAAAGGACATAGGCTACTTTTTAACCGACTGCAAAAAAGGAGGAGTTCCATGCGGACGAAGTCGCGGGCAGAAGCTAGTGACCTATAAATCTTGTTGAAGAAATTTCCTTAACTATTAAAACGTTTTTTTATATTCCTACCTCCGGTACCGCGTTATATTTTAAATTAATTGTTGCCACTTGGTGAGATTCAAATACATGATTCAAGGAAAAAATCCATGGCTTCATAATGAAGATTTACGCAAGGCTAAAACATTGAAGTCCCATGTAATAGTGTACGTTATGTTTTAAACTGCTGATAAGTAAGTATTTGACGTTTTTTCTAGGTTTTGGAATGCTAGAATCAGGATGCGTCTCCATAAAAAACGAAGCCAATATTATGATGAAGAACTTAGCAGACATCTCTCTTGGAGGTACTTATCCACATAATATAATATTTATAAACAAAATTTATTTTTCTGTCCTCCGGCCGGAAAACGCCAACTTTCTGGCCGCTGCCCTAAATGAAATTGCCGCTTTCTGGCTTCGTTGAACAGAAAAATAGTATACTGACCTCGGCCAGTAAAATAAAAAAGCCTCAGATCACATTTTTGTCAACCTCGGCTTCGCCTCGGACGACAATTACATGTGATCTGAGACATTTTTTATTTTACTGGCCTAGGTGCGTAATGTACTATTAAATCCAACTAGTAGGTATAAAGTGAAAAATACAGTAGGTACAAAATTTAAGAAACCCTTATAAATGTTTATCGTTTATAGTAGTTAGGTACGGATGCCAACCATATTATTTTCCTAGGACAAGTCGCAATTATGGGTGCCTTGGGTTTTTCAGGAAGATACGTAAAATTAAAAATATAATTATTATTGGTAGAATTTCATTAGTATTTTTTTTTCTATATAATATAGTTTTTAAAACGATTTGCCCTGATTTTTTTAACACTTACACAACTTATTTTATTGAAGTTCTGTTCGACAACCCTAGTTTAATATAAAATTTACAACCTATATAACTACCTAGCTATAATTCTAACCTAGATCTAACTACCTACCTAGCTACCTATTTATTTCTATGATGATATTTATCACTACCCAGGCCTGACCTATTGGATCTTCGGTTACGGGATGTCGTTCGGCCAGGGTCCTTATTCCAACCCCTTTATAGGAGTGGGAGACTTCCTGGTAGACCCCCCCGTTGGAGACGCGCTGATGGGACCAGTTTTCGCAAGTTTCTTGTTCCAGCTGTCTTTTGCCACCACCGCCACCACCATAGTCAGCGGGGCGATGGCTGAGAGGTCAGTGGGAGTTGATAACTAGTTGTTATGATCACTATCATCACTTCACTATCACTATCATCACTACATATATTATATAAGTAGTAGTAGTACTATTAAATAGCTGTCCGCCCCGGCTTCGCCGGAATCCCTTTTTTTTATATGTCACTCGGGAATAGTATTGCTTTCCAACAGTGAAAGAATTTTTGAAATCGATCCAGTCGTTTTGGGGCCTATTTAATCCAAACAAACAAACCTTTCCTCTTTATTATATTAGTATACATATAAGTCGCTGTCGCTGTCGCTGTCTGTCCGTCTCTATGTATGCTTAAATCTTTAAAATTACGCAACGGAATTTGAAGCGGCTTTTTAATAGATAGTGATTCAAGAGGAAGGTTTATAGCACCCATGTGAAGCCGGGGCGAGTCGCTAGTTAGGAAAATAAAAGACGGCCGCAAATCTGACTTTTGAGTCGATGTCCATGATTGCACATCCACAAATAGTACCGTGTCACCGAAAAGGCCTACAGTTAATAGTTTTTTACGTATTTTATTGTTTCATAATGATTGCAAGGTAGGTACGTCTAGGAAACATGCTATCGACAATTATAAAGAAAACAACTAACGTACCTACGAAGTTAATTTACATGCTATAAAGAATAATAAAGAAAACAACTAGCCTAGGCACAAGGTATTCTTTGAGTATTTGCAACAATCTCAAATGCTGCAATAACTAACAATAAATAACATATTCGAGATTTACTCTATAAAAACTTACTTGATTTTTCAATAGTACTCTATCTAATCTGCCACCCTAGGGTATTAAAATGACAGATGTTATCTGATCATCAGGTGCAACTTCAAGGCGTACTGTCTGTTCTCATTCCTGAACACGATCGTGTACTGCGTGCCGGCGGGGTGGGTGTGGGGCTCCCATGGCTTCCTGAACCGGCTGGGCGCCGTGGACATAGCCGGCTCGGGACCTGTCCACCTTATTGGTAAGACTAACTCTATCTCATCATCTTCATCATCATCAGCCTATCGCAGTCCACTGCTGGACACAGGCCTCTCCAATTGCACGCCACTTTGCTCGATCGTGCAAAGTGGCGTGCAACTCTATCTGAAGACACAAAATTATATCGACTCTATTTGTGATAATTTCTGACGCCTTCGCGGTTATTACACATTGGAATTAAACGGTTATAACGGATTTAACTAGACTATCGTCAGCTTCGCTATATCGTCAGCACCTACAAATATGGGTGGGTGCCTACTGTAAAGATTTGGAAACCTCAACAAATATTTACCCCAACTTTTTTTATTTATTGTTTTATTCATTATATAATATGCTCTAAGTTTTATTCCAAAAAATTTTAATGCCTTTTCGTAGGTATTTTATTTTATTTGCTGGCGGTATCAAAACTTTACAGTTCCCATATTCTTAGTCGACGTAGCTAACGATAGTATGTATAACTTATTTTATATCATAATATTTTTATTAAGGGATATCTAGATTAGGTGTAGTTTACTTATAAACTCACCAAATAAATGTTATCTTTTAAATATTTCGCGGGAATAAACTAACATCGGCAGTGACAGAAGGGGCTCCTACACGGGCCATGTTTTCGTGCAATATGTGGCTGCAACACAGTGGCCCAGCAACATTGCAAGCAATACCAGCCACACTATGCAATAATGCAGTTATGTCCCGGACATATAGCCAAACATTTTTTGTGTTGCCGTGTATGGCCGATATTGTTCCGAAGGGTTGCCGGACGATCGCTAGGCTGTCGATTTTAAATGCAATATTGCCCAGCCAGTTGTATTGTTGTTTCACTCGTTCACTTTGTACGCCATAGTGTATCCTTTTCTACGCGACATGCGCCTTTCGCGATTTTCGCGCCGTCCTCATGTTTGTATCTTTTCTTTTTATTTTTGGTCCGATTTTGTTTAAAAGAAAATCGAAATCACTCTTTGACATTCTAGTAAAATTATTAAATAATTTATTATCAAGGACTACTATCTAGACTCAAATTTCTCAGTTTCATGTTTATTTAAGACAGGTCGAATCCATAATTTCTTCTTCTTTTGTTTTTCTTTTAAAACGATGAAAGCTGCTGCGACAAGTGTGATTTCGTCAGCCATTATTGCCGGTTTGTGTTGCCCGTGTGAGTCTGCGTCTCATCAGCCATAATATTGCAGACATATATGCACACATTGCCCAGCCATAGATGGCTCGGCCATCAGTTGCAATGAAATATTTTTGTGGTTGCTGGGAAATTAGTTGCCAATAGTGCAGCCACAAATTGCACAAAAACATGGCCCGTCTAGGAGCCCCATTATGCCGCGTCAAGCCTTACTATAGGTACCATATTACCAATACCACAAAACACAATTCTATATTTTGTTCAGGTGGTTCATCGGCGTTTGCTTCAGCGCTGATGCTGGGTCCGCGCCTGGGGCGGTATGCGAAAGGCACCGATCCTTTGCCCCTCGGTAACCCGGTTAACGCCGTCATGGGAACCTTCGTACTTTGGTGGGGCTGGCTGGCTTTCAACTCGGGAAGTACATATGGGGTAAGTACTTATAGACGTAAAGACGTTATTGTACTGAATTAAAAGCTACTATAATATAGTTAGGGTACAAGGTACCTACCAAACAGCACAATCGGTAGGTAGTTACTTATAGTCGATCTATTAAATAAACATCCTGATAACATTCTAGAATATTGAAAATCTTCTCGTAAACAACTTGAGCTCGTAGACAATTAATCTATTTAAGAAACAGACTATTCGCGTGTGTCACTAAATTGCCGCCATTGAAATTCAAAATGGCTGCCGTTTACCTGAAATCGTTTCAAATGACTGTTAAAGTGCATTTTGTAAATAGTATAATTTAACTAATTGGTCGCTATATTACCTTAACGTTGCTTTATTCAGTTTGTTTTTCTCTTTAAGCCTTGACTTTGATCAATACTTTTTCTTAACTGGGAACTGAAATAAGATGTGAACACATTTTTTGAAAATACTGAGAATTAAATCTATTTTGTTGTTTTTTTTTATATTGTATTCGTCACATGCTTACATTTTTATGTAATTAATTACGCGCTATCAAATGATAATTTAAATATGTACTTACAGTTAATTCTAATTCACTACACGTGTTTTAGCCTCTTTATAATATTCATGGAAGATTACCACAGAATAAACAACATGTAGTAGGCTACGTGTTATGAAGTTAAATTGTGTTTGGTTTATTTATTACCTTTTTATTTATTTAGGTGAGCGGTGCTAAATGGCAGTACGCAGCCCGAGCCGCCGTGATGACCATGATGGGGTCATTCGGAGGGGGTTGCTTTGGTCTGCTGTGTGTATTTCTTTTTAATATCTACCTCTTCAAAATATTGTCTATAGCTATCTATACAGTTGTAGTATGTACCTGTCACAGCTGTCAGTTGTGTCTGGCGGGAAAAACTAAAAAACAATAACGGGCGAGAATTAGACACGGAGATTAGAGATTCTCCTGTAGGTAATGCAATTACCAACATAATATTATGAAAGTATGTAACGTCCACACTGCAATTGGTACCTATATTTAAATTTCTTGCTCAAAAATATCATAGGTACCTATTAGATTTGTATAAGATAGTTAAGAAAAAAATAAGAATCGATTTATAAATAAATACCTTCTGTGGAATAATCTAATGTAGGTACTTATACTTAATAATCGCGAAAGCATCAGAAATTATTAACTACCTACTGTTCGAGATACGTACTGTACACCGAATCATTTTCGTTTTTTTTTGGACTGAATACTAAAGCGCAGTTGGTCTGCTGCGGACTTTTACTGCAAAATCGGACCATAGGCGAGCTGCCAGATAGGTTGTTTCAAAACCAGTGAAAAATAATTGCATTACCTACCTACTTAAGTTACCTATTTGTTGAACCTACCTATCGACATAATTATAATAGATAATTCCTGTCATGACATCATGCGGTTAGTTTTAATAATCTGATATCATCACATAATTTTATAAATTTTCCTTATTTTCAGATTTTCTCTGATAAAAAATAAAGGCAAAGCGGATGTTATGGAACTCATCAATAGCGTGTTAGGATCTCTTGTGTCTATAACAGGTTGGCTTGATTGATTCTTACTATACCTAGTTTAATTTATATCTTTATGGTAAAAAATAACTTCTAATAAAATTCGAACATTGAACGATTTATAGCGTTTATTAGGTACATTTCCTGTTGGTTGCGCGTCGTGTGTTAGATATCAGTTGGAAAAATAGTCTGTCTGCAAGTTCTAATCTAGGTAGTACATAATAATACAACGCCTGACAAAGTACCTATTTATTGCGCTCTCGATCTATAAATTATATAGACCGTATGGGTACATCTTGTCCGTTAATCCTCTTACCTTTGCCTAATCTACAATTAAAAAAAAAGGAGCAGACATTATGGTTAATGTTGCCAGGTGTCAGACAAATCTTCCTATTTAGGAATATTTTATCCTTGACTTTGTTAAAGAATTTCCTACATATATAATAATATTGATATGTTTTAATATTAAATAATTAACTACATACCTAGTAAAATGTATACTTATAGCTATTTAATTTCTGTTATGTTTTTCAGCCGGATGTTTTCTCTACCGCGCTTGGGAGTCTATTCTGATTGGTCTAATCGGCGCAGCCATTGCATGTGCAGCCACTCCACTGTTTGATAAAATGAGGGTAGATGATCCAGTGGGCGCTTCCGCCGTTCACGGCGCCTGTGGACTGTGGGGTAAGATAAATAAATAAAAACTTGGAAAGGGGATTGGACACAGAACTTGATCTAACCCTAATTAAGCAGTAGGTACTGCATGGGAACACACCTAAATGAAATGACATCCTTTGGCAGATATATAATTATGTCTTATCTATGAATACTATAGGTAGTTCCTACCGCATAATATATATGCGCCTGAAATCTGGCAGGCTTTGAAAAAAAGGAAAATTATTCGAAACTCATAATGATAAGTAGAGAGCTTATACCTATCTGTTTTTCTCATAAAAACCAAAGTAGATTCGAGTAAGTACCTACTTGCAGAAATATATTTAGGTACCAAGTACACATTTTCCTGCTACAGCTAGGTATCTAATTATAATGTATTTAACCTCCACGTGTAATTGTTAGCCACTTTTTGCTTGGAAACCCCAATGATTCAGTTTTTTCATTATTTTTAGGAGTTTTAGCTGTGGGTTTATTTGCTGATAATCCTATTCCAATGGACACAACTAATGGGAGATCCGGTTTATTTAAAGGTAATACTTACTTTTTTATGTTTAATCAGATGGTAAGTAGTTAAATTTTACGCTAATTTATTTGCGGACATTCACTGCCGAACGTAGGTCACCCCTAGCGACGGAACATTTATTTAGGTATTCAAACAAAATTCTGAGTTTAATGTACGTCCAGCGATGGATGTCTTTCGACTGAAATGATGATTGCGATCCTCCAGGTGGCGGCTGGTATCTCCTTGGAGTACAGGCCCTCACCGGCGTGTGCCTCATGGCTTGGGGCTCGCTAGTTACCATGGCCCTTTTGTGGCTCATCGATAAGGTCCTGCCCATCAGGATGGACCCTTACGAGGAGTTGCTCGGTGCTGACTTGACTGAACACAGGATCCGACACGGGCAGGTATGATATCCAGTATCCTTTAACCGTATTAGTTAAATAAACTCTATTTATTGGGTCGATCGTCTATGGGCACCAAAATGCTTTGTTTTAACAGAGAGTCAGTATATACTCAATTAGGTGACAATATTTTACTTTGTTGGCTGATGAGTATATGCGGTATAATTTAATATAAATTTACCATAATATTTTAGGTGGGAGTATCTAGGGCCGTATCAGCTCTACGTCCTTTCCACCGGTCTAACAGTATTGAAGAAGTCGGCGGTATAGGCGTCAACACTGGACACAGTTTAGTCGTGGATAAGCTTTACGAGGTTCGCAACACTATAAATGTCTCATGCATAATATATTATTACTAGCTTCTGCCCGCGACTTCGTCCGCGTGGAACTCCTCCTTTTTTGCAGTCAGTTAAAAAGTAGCCTATGTCCTTTCTCAGGCTCCAGACTTTCTTTGTACCAAATTTCATTTAAATCGGCCAGTAGTTTTAGCGTGAAAGCGTAACAGACAGACAGACAGAGTTACTTTCGCATTTATAATATTAGTAAGGATTAGTAAGGATTATTATTACCTATATAATTTTATGTACAATTCTTAACTATGAATTACTTTTACAGGCTCAGTTAAACAAGAACAAAAACAAATTCGGCGGTCTACAAATATTCAAAAACCAAGCATTCGTTGACGACGAAGGAAACCAGCAGAAACCAAAATTACGCAACAACGGTTTTTTGAACAAGAGACCTGGCAACCCCGAGAATGAACTACATAGAGCGTTGGACTCTATGGTCCATGAACTAGACATGACAAATAAACAAAGAAAAAATAGAAATGGCGGCAGTTCCGAACGCACGGCTAAAGTAACTCCAGAGGACGTTCAAGGGAAAAAGTTTAAGGAGTTGTCTGTGACTGAACTAGAGGAATTAGGTGAAATGAATTCTAGTGAAGATAGGTTTAGGCATAGGTTTAACGAGGAAGATTATAAAGAAGACTTACGGAAGGCTAATATTAATGTTACCTGGATTGATTAGGTTTTGTTATTTATTTTTTAGCTAACATACACTAAGAGTTATAGAAAACTTACCTACATACATTAAGTACCATTTTAGAGTGATTTCCATTATAATAATATTACTAACGAACAACTCTCCTCTGTAGGTACCTACGGAGTATCTGAAAATGAAAATGAATTTTCAGTGTTCACATATTTAAATATAAATATGTGAACAGTGTAGGTACCTAATTATTGTTTTTGATGCAGACAAATTTTATAAAACTAGCCATATGCGAGTTGTATTCGAAAGATCCGTACCAATACGAATTGATTGGTTGTTATGGCAGCAAAATTTGTTGTTATAGTGGTTAACTATCACAATTCATGAGATATAGCCAGGTGACAGACAGACGGACTTAGTAATAGGGTCCCCACTTTACCCTCTGGGTACGGAACTCTAAAGAATATGTGTGTTGTATGGAAGCAATATATTTCTTTGAAACATAGACCACACAACCAAAAAAAACGATGTACCGATTAATTTAAAACCCGCCTTTTTTATTCTACTATTAATATAATGTAATCGCTATTCTCATTAAATCAGTAGCTTATATTTTATAATGTAATTTAATGTACGTCCTCACATTAAAATGCATGAGATTTAGAATCATGTTAAAACTCATATCAGTATTATTGATTTATTTAAATGGTTTTGTTTTAAATGCTTAATTATAGTGTAAATAAAATGTATTAAATTACGTACAACTTATTTCATTCCGTTTGTTTCCTTTTATTAGGTATCAATTAAAATGGTGTAATTGGCATCTTCTTGTCACGATCGTCTCATTTCGTAACGTGACGTCATGAAACTTCGGACCAAACACTTCGTCGATTATATTATGCATATCTATATTAATATTATAAAAAGGAAAGGTTTGTTTGTTTAAATTGAATAGACTCCAAAACGACTGGACCGATTTGAAAAATTCTTTCTCTGTTTGAAAGCTACACTATTACCGAGTGACATAGGCTATAACAAAGGGGTGCAAAGTCGGAGCGGATAGCTAGTAGTAGGCACTAGTAGGTAATATAAAGTTAATAATACATAAATGAAAGCAAAAAAAAAGGTAAAAATTAATTTATTGAAATTCAAAAATATCATACAGTACAATTCAAGATGGAGTCATTATTTGGCAAGCGCATTAAGTAGGTAACATCAAAATTTTACACAACCATTTTTTTTTTCTTAGACCATGGTTTAGTTTTTCCAGCCCGTACACTACTTAAATCTAAACGACAGCATTATTGAACCAATGCTCGATCTCAGTGGGCAGCGCTTTGAAGCCCTTGACAGCGACACGGAGGTCCTCCTCGGGCGCCGCCAGCGTGTACAGCTGGTACTCCTTCTGCACCCGGCTGGCCGTACTCTCGTTACTTACACAAACATTTTTCTTAGACAAAGGTTCAGTTTTTCAGCCAGGACACTACTTAAATCTAAACGACAGAATTGTTGAACCAATGCTCGATATCAATGGGCAGCGCTTTGAAGCCCTTGACAGCAGCACGGAGGTCCTCCTCAGGCGCCGCTAGCGTGTACAGCTGGTACTCCTTCTGCACCCGGCTGGCCGTACTCTCGATTTTTACACAACCATTTCTTTTTAAAATTTTTTCGACCATGGTTCAGTTTTTCCAGCCAGTACATTAAACAAATCTACACGACAGAATTATTGAACCAATGCTCGATCTCAGTGGGCAGCGCTTTGAAGCCCTTGACAGCGACACGGAGGTCCTCCTCGGGCGCCGCTAGCGTGTACAGCTGGTACTCCTTCTGCACCCGACTGGCCGTACTCTCGTTCCCGTGGTGTATAGCGTCGTTCACCCTCACTGGCATTATGATCTCTAGCGCCTGGAGATGTTCGAATGCCTTGAGTATTACAGGCCGGGGAACAGTCTGCGTGGAGGAGTTGGCGTTTGCGAATTTTGTGTACCTGTGAAAACGTTTTAAATATAAAATATGTTGGATCAATAAATTATCTAGTCCAAATTTAAACAAACCTTTTATAATATAGGTAAGTATATACTATTATAGCAGATTTAACTCGTGAAAGGTATACATTTTATGCCGACGCTTAAAAAAATGTTCAGGTCCCATATTCGTAATATACATAGCACGCACTATTTCAAACTGGGTAATGCAAGGCATCCCTTTCACACACAACTCGTGAAAAAGAGACAGATGCTCTTACCTTTATTTAAATAGGCATGCTGTTTGGAGCTTATCTAAATTAAATTAACTTGAGAAATCCAACTGTCTGAACTATTTTAATGTTTTTTCGTTCCTTAATCAATAAACACATACTCTTCTATATTGGGTTGTTTTAACTTACCTATGTAAAACCATTTCAAAATTCATCGGTTGCCCATCGAAAATATCCATGCCGTGCTTCATGGCGATGATCAGAGACAATTCGAGTATAGACAAGGATTGTAGAAGTTTGACTCTATGCTCGGACTCCACTGTCTTGTCTATGATTGCACAGAGATCTGTTGCCTCGATAAATGGTTTAGATGGTGATATTGTGCAGACTAGTTGAAACTGCAATAAAAAATATAATAAATTATGTATTTTTTTAAGAATGTTAACCCTTTATTAGAATTTGAACATAATGCTCTTTGAAATAAAGACGAAATTTGGATGTACCCACTTTCTTTTATCTTCTATAGAGCTGTATAGAACTTTAAACACATACCTATATACATTTAATTGCTTTTTAATCGTTTCATAACAGTTGGTAAGGATATAAATATATTTTTTTTACTTTTCTCAACTGGGTCACAGTTAAATACAACCTTTTCGAAACAGTATATCAAATTTAAAGAAAGTATATCATTGTCACTACGAATTTAACTGTCACTCCGATTCAAACAAACCAACCGTCATTAATTACACAAAATGACACTATCACCGAAGAAATACGTATCCAATTTCACGAGTTCAACAACAAACAGGGGTGTTGAAGCGAAGGAAATAGAAATAGCCAATACGCATTTAGACATAAACGTTTCTAGTTCTCAAGAGAGCTCTAACGATATCGATGTGAGGTCGCAAGGGTCCCAGAACGACACAGGGTCGTATATACAGGTTGTAGTGCAAAAACATAAGCATAAAGAGCCTATAGTGGTAGCAACTCAAACGTCGCCAAGACTCCCTGTAGCTTCAAGCCCAATAAAAGCTGTAAACGCCTCAGGGGATTACTTGCAAAACGTTTACATGTTACAACAACCAATGTTACTAGCGTACCCGCAACAAAATTTCACGAAGCCAGAGCCAAAAACAGAGTTGAAACGGAAATTAACTCCAGTCAAAGAAGAGAAGACACCAAATAAGTCCTTTTGGACAAAATTCCAAGAGATCGCCAACGACAATTCACCGGATAGAGTAGAGTTGTACTATTTCGAAAGGACTACAGGCGATTTTTTATCGACTACTGATGGTGTAGTGACGCATGCAGAACGATTTGCGTTAAGGAGTTCCCGATTTACGAATAAAATAACTGCAGAGATTTTCTCTGTGCCACAGTTAGTTTTAAACATACCCGTGTCCATATTCCTACAGTTAGAACGCTCTGTGTTGATAATTTTAAGGTATTTTTTTGTTGGTAGCGTACAGATTTTTTCAGACTACTTTTTCAAGCCTTTTCTAACATTATCCTTTAATGCGATTATTCAACCACCTTTAGTGTTTCTGGGGAATGTTTTAAAAGCTTTTAGGGAGGTTGTTACGCCAATTGCTAATATAATTGGAGATCTTATAGACCCAGTGGCGAAACTATTGGGTTCCTTTAGATTAGTCAATGTGGAGAGATGTCGATATGCTCAAGAAGTGTGAAAATATATCATTTATTGTCAATTTTATGGAATATAATAATAATATATTTTATATGTAGTATATGTAGTAATTTATATATAATAATATTATAATATTATTATATATTATATCGTAAGCCTTGCTGCTATATTTTGGTCCGTTAAATACCTCTAGGTGTCTGTACCCAGCAGTGTAAAGATTAAAGGCTGAATTATAAAATAATTATACCTATTATTGTGGTTTTGTTATATTTTGAAGCGTTCCAGTAAACTCGCGTGCGACGAACGAAAAGAGATACTGGCAGTAAAATTTACACAAATGAACTTAGGAGCTATTTTATAAAAAAAAAAATTGGTTGATCATGCATGCGAAATAATATTTTAAATCCATATGCATAAGTGTCACTTTTTCTCTGATTTTAGCATAATTAATTAGCAACCCTGCTGCATTCTTTGCTAACCACTATCTATATTATACTAGCAAGATTACCTGTAGTGTGTCTACACACTAAACACTTTGCAATGAAACAACTTTAAACGGATCTAACTCGCGTATTTTATTTTATTGGCTGACGTTTCGGAACCTTTACAGATTCCATAATCGTAGCAATTATTAAACACTTACCAATATATTCCTAAAGATCTGTTCATTGATGGTATAATAGCATAATTTTTCAAGGCTATCATTTATTTTATCGTGCGTCTTCAAACAGTCCACGTGAGCATTCCAGTCTTGGACGAAGCCAGCATCCAAGTTTGCAAACTGATTCATATCCATCTTGCATCTCTGTAGCACTTCTGGCGGGATTGTGTTGTCTGCGGTGTCTACGTCCATTGGCTCTTCAGTTGCTGAAATAAATATCAAATATATTTACATGTTAATATTTAGTTGTAATCACACTAATATTATAAAGGCGAACATTTGTAAGTGTGTGTGTACGTTTGGTCCTTTTTCACGTAAAAACGATTGAATGGATTTTGATGAAACTTTACAATAATACAGCTTATACATCAGAATAACATGTAGGCTATATATTTATGAAGATATTGTGATAAATAAATCATCGTGCGTAAACGAATTCGCGGGCAGAAGATAGTCAAATTAATATCTTTATCTTCTGTAAATATTTGGTTGTAATATAATAAAGAGTTTACATATTATTATTATTGTATATACAATAGTTAGTTGCATTAACCATAACTCAAAGGTAATTGAGAAAATTAGGGTTGTGGTTTAAATACTATAAACTTTAAGGACACTGAAAATTAATTTATCAATCACCTTATTAATTTATATATCATCATCATCATCATCAGCCCGTCGCAGTCCACTGCTGGACATAGGCCTCTCCAATTGCACGCCACTTTGCTCTATCTTCGGCTGCTCGCATCCAGCTCCTGCCAGCCATCCTACGCAAATCGTCACTCCACCTTGCCTGAGGACGTCCTACACTACGCTTGCCGAGACGCGGTCTCCACTCTAGAACACGTTTACTCCAACGGTTATCGGTTCTTCGGCTAATATGGCCAGCCCACTGCCACTTTAGCTTGCTAATCCGGTGGGCTATGTCGATGACTCTGGTTCTCTGCCGAATCACCTCATTTTTGATTCGATCCCGCAGAGAAACGCCGAGCATAGCCCTTTCCATAGCCCGCTGAGCGACTTTAAATTTGTGAACCAGCCGTACCGTCAGTGTCCACGTTTCGGCTCCGTATGTCATGACGGGTAGGACGCACTGATTGTAGACTTTCGTCTTCAGGCACTGTGGGAGTGACGATATGAAGACTTGACGTAGCTTCCCAAACGCTGCCCAACCTAACTGAATTCTTCTATCCACCTCATCCTCGAAGTTGTTTCTACCTAACTGTAATGTCTGTCCAAGGTAGACATATTTTTGAACAACTTCGAGAACGGCGCCGTGTACCGCAATTGGTTCCGGTAGTACATGTTCATTGAACATGACCTTGGTTTTGTCCAAGTTCATCCGTAGGCCAATGCGTACAGAAGAGTCAGCCAGATCATTCAGCATCTGTTGTAGGTCCTGCAGCGTTTCTGCCACGATGACGATATCGTCAGCAAATCGCAAGTGAGAGATGTACTCGCCATTTACTTTGATGCCACGTCCTTGCCAGTTCAGCGTTTTGAACATATCCTCCATTGCATTTGTGAACAATTTCGGGGAGATAACGTCCCCTTGTCTCACACCGCGATGCAATGGTATAGGCATTGTTTGCTGATTCTGGACTTGGACGGACATGGTAGCGGCTTCGTATAAACATCTCATCACTTGGATGTATCGCCAATCGACTTGGCATCGCTGCAGGGACTCCAGAACAGACCAGATCTCGATCGAGTCAAAGGCCTTCTCATAGTCCACAAATGCTAAACACAGGGGCTGATTATACTCTTCGGTCTTCTGTATAATCTGCCGCACTGTGTGGATGTGGTCTATGGTGCCGTATCCGCTCCGAAACCCAGCCTGCTCCGGTGGTTGGAATTCGTCAAATCTTCGCGCAAGACGGTTCGTGATTACTCTTGAGAACAGCTTATAGACGTGACTTAGAAGGGAAATGGGTCGATAGTTCTTCAGCAGGGTTTTATCTCCCTTTTTGAAGAACAAGACGACCACACCTCTACTCCACATCTCTGGAGTTCTCCCTTCAAACAAGACGGCGTTAAAGAGTTTTTGGAGCTCCCTAAGTATAGGTTTACCTCCTGCTTTTAATAACTCTGTTGTAACGCCATCTTCTCCAGCGGCTTTTTCCGTTTTTGAGCTGTCCAAGAGCGATCTCGATTTCGCCAATACTGACTTCTGGCAGGTCTTCGCTGTAGTGGCGTGTTAAAGTGGCTCTAGAATCCTCATTTCCGGGATCAGGTCGAGATGCATGCGAAGCGTACAACCGGCCATAGAAGTTTTCCACTTCGGTTAGGACTGCCGGCTTCGAAGCAACGACTTCTCCAATTTCTGTGGTCAACTTCGTCAGGTGGCTTCTTCCAAGAGATTGTACAAACACTTTTGCTCCCCGGTTTTGCTCGATCGCTCTTTCGATCGAAAGAGTTTTGAAGGACCGAAGATCGTGTCGTACGCGTTTACTAATCTCTCGGTTTAGAATCCGTTTCTCTGACGAAGTGACGGGTGGGTTTTCACGTCGTTTCTTCATTAGCCCTAAAGTCTCTTCCGAAAGCTTCGACTTCCTGCCACTACGTTGCATTTTACAGAATCTCGTACCTTCTTCCCTGAGAATCCGAACCACATTTTCAAGGTTCTGGTCAACGTCAGTTGTGGTTTCCACGGCAGCGAATCGGTTCTCCAGATTGGACTGGAACGTTTCAGATCCCATCATAGTTTGGAGCAAAGTTGGTCGGAGCCTGGCCTTCATCAAGCGAACACTAATTTATATATGCATTTATAATAATATACCAAAATGTCTCAAATGTTGTAATCAGTCTGTTTAGGCATTTGTAACAAACTATCATTCGAACCTGCAACCTCTACCTTCATAGTTGGGATCTGTGACCACTAAGCCAAACACACTTACCAACACTCTTTCTTCTAGTTCGACCCTTTTTTTTAACCTCCCGTTTCACAACAGTCAACATGTCCCCGAGGATACCCTTGAACCGCTGCACAGGGCTGGTGTCCTCATCCGGGAATATGAAGATGTGCCGATGGGAGAAGCGGGACTTCACTCTCTTCTCCAGAAGCTCCATTACGTCCAGCCGATTGGTTATTCCTGTTAAAAAACAGAAATGAGTATCAGTACCTTGCAGACTAAACACAATATTTTACAAGCAGGCTATCATAATCTCTATCACAAACATGATAGAGCTACATTTAAAAATACAATCTGGGGACAACACATGATAAAGAGCTATATTAAATACAATCTGCAGCCAAGTCCAACTAAAACTGTTGAGGGCAGGTAGATGCTGAATTTAGTTACTAATTGTAATACCAAACCATGATCAAAAAGGCTCTCCTGCTTATTGAAAGCCTTTTAAGGTACGAAAAAATATAAAATCTATTATAGTAGTGACAAAGTACAAACCTAACACACACATAGGTGCCTGCTTGCTATGTGTGATGTCAAACAGGTTATACAGTAGCGTCTGTGTGCGTGTGCTATGACAGAACATGTCAAATTCTTCTAGAAGGAACACCATGCTTTTGCAGCGACGATCCGCTCCGCTTTGCAGACAGCTTAATAAGAATGAGAGGTTCTCTGCAAATGTACCGAATACTCTGTCACCCACTGCATTCTCTAATTGCATCTGGAAATGAAAACAAGCTAGAGATTTAAACATGCATGACAAGGAGCATGTCAATGTTCAAATCTCTAGTGTATCTACTTTTCCCATCAAGATGATGCTAGTTATGTAAAGTATGGTTGCCGAGTACAGGGAAAAATGGACATTGCCTTTTCTCTATTTGTCTCTGTTGCATGCGCATAGTACTGCCGCTCTTAGCTGTGCGGCCTCATTAGCACTATTAGCTGTGCTCGGCGACCATCCCTACTAATATTATAAATGCGAAAGTAACTCTGTCTGTCTGTTACGCTTTCACGGTAAAACTACTGGACCAATTTAAATGAAATTTGGTACAAAGAAAGTCTGGAGCATGAGAAAGGACATAGGCTACTTTTTAACCGACTGCAAAAAAGAAGAGTTCCACGCGAACTAAGCTAGTCCTTTATTATAGGTAGTAAATATTATGTCTAGACATGACTAATAATTAGAATGATTACCTGAGCAGTGATGGACTTGAGTGCAACTTTATCATCATGATGAATGTGACCATTAAGTTTTACTATAATGGCGTCACTGGTTATGTCTGCTTCTTTCGTTAGTTGATGTAGAACTGAATTAACAAGCTGAAAACAATATGGTTTCATAGTAATGACAATATCAGCCACTATATAAAATAAAATAAAAATGGTTCTCTGCCACACTAAACTCATAGATTTATATGGAATCGATTTAAAAAGTGGATTTTGAGAAAGAGTTTTAAGACGATAATAACGTGCACCTTATAAAGGATTGGTAATATTGAAATCATAGTACAATTATTCATAACCTGTTAGGTACTGTATCTATTATATTTCTAAGCACTTACTGTAGTTTTGCCGCTGCCTCTAGGACCAATTAATAACGCAGAATGCGATTCTCCATGCAAAACAACCCTTTTCATTAAATCATATACGTGATTCCATTCTTGTTTGTGGCCTCTGAATGATACGTTATCTTCCATTATTCGTAGCTTGAAATACTTTCTTATTAGCTTTATTTGAGCGGCAGTAAAGTTCTGAGACGTTAGTTCACCCATCTTTAGTTACAAATTATTTTATTAAAATATAAACAGAAAATAATACATAAAGCAAAACAAGAACAAAAAAGTAAACTTACAATTCGATATGACAGTTGGTTGACATCAGAGTTCCCGCGAATTGCTAATATTCGATAAATTTGACGATTTGAAAAGTGTTACTAGTGCACACAATAGAACGAATAGAATGAACAATCAAAATGAGCTGTTCGATTAGTCTTAATTTTATATATCGATATCGGTAATCAAAGTTTTTTGAGAAATACTTGGTTTACTTAATCTATTATTTGTTTGTTTTTTGACTTTCTAATATGGTTCAAACAAGTTTATATCTCACAGGTACTTAAGTCGTCAAGTAACGTTTTGCGCATGTGCTGACTCCCCTTACCTGCGCAATGCGTGAATCCCACTGGTCAATATGTGAAACGATGTACATGAGATAAATATCACGAGATTTTTAATGCACTATATATTGTTTCCTGCTTTACTTGTTTGTTTTATGTATGGACTTTTTAATATAGAATCCTAGAATACAATATTTTGATCGCATTTTGCTGTAGGTACCTACCCAATATTGGATAAATAAAAAATGCCTTAATACCATAACTGTAGTTACTGGGTAACTACCTATATGAAATATAGCTACTTACTGCCGTTGGTTTGAATAAATAAGTCCAATTTTAAAAATTTAGTCATAAAAATATTTTACCTAGATGATAATATTGTCAGTTTTTTAGTGTTATCTAATAATTTTATTTTTTATTAGCTTTTTTCCTTTCTATTGTGTAGTAGGTAGATTGAAAAAAGATTGTTAATTTTTAAAAAAAAGGTTTACTTTATCTACTAAATTATGAATAGGTGGGCACTTATATTATATTATATGAATACTTATATTTTATATAATTATGTAAGTACCTATACAAATAATCTGAAAAAAAAACCGGCAATGATTGTAAAATTTTAGTTGTAACAGATCCGGAGACCCTACGTCACTCACATTACATTGCCTTGATCTTCACATTTTGTCCTTTTCCCTTGTGGGTAAAACCCAATATATCGCATCCCTTTCTTGACCTTAAACTTTAGGTTTCTCATTGGTACACAAGGTATATACTGTATAGGATCGGATCCTGTCAGATATCTAAAGATAATTGTGGATATCGTAGCCAATGATCTCTCGAAATAAAACAGAAAACATATATAACTTTGTATTAAATAATGGACCTAAAATTTAGTTTGTCAGTTTGTAGTTTATTTTAATGATTTACATATTATTATAGTTGATATCAAAACATAAAAATCAAGAAACTCTGGTAGCGGATCGGATCCTCGTATAACTTAAATTTGTGACACAGTTTCGCAGTTTCGTGTCTGTAGTGTTGCAAAATTGGGTGAATTATAGGACTTCCGTAAAATCTGTTTTTGACTCATTGTGTTTCGTGCAGTAATCATTTCAGCATATCTAACTATTAAGAAGTAAAAATGTTTTACAGTGAAAAGTGCATCAGGTCTTGGTACAATTAAATTATTGCAAATCTGCACACGACACGAACGATAAAAATCACAATGTAATTTGTATATACATTTCCAAAGAGCAGTGTAGCACCGCTTTCAGTGTTATAACTACATGAATATAACTAATTGCTTAATAAATGCTTCAAATTGTAAGTCGTCTTATAATAATATTTTTTTTTATTTGCTGTTCTAACAAAACCCAACTTTGTACTATTATGAATATCACTTAGAGCACATTATTATAGTAAAATAATAACATACCATATACTTACCTAGTCATATTTTGTTTGAACGTCATACATATACTTATACTTGCTAATGTGCGCATCATACCACATTAAAAAAAATTGTTTACGTGCCAGAAGTTGGGATACAAGTAAATATTTATTATAAATTGAATGCTTATCGGATAAATTTACAGCTGATTAACACATATTATTTATTGTTGTAAATTTAGTACTGATTTGAATGAGTTCTCATTTAAATTACATATTAAAACGTATAATTTGTATAATAAAAAGTATAAATTAATATAAGTTACTGCTTATGTAGATAACTTAAGTAGGTACAAATTTAAGATATCCACGTAATACGTAAGTAGTATTCTCGACGTAGACACGGCGTGTATTAAGCAAGAGTTTTCGATTTTTTTTTTCTAGTACCTAATATTATGTAGTTGGTACGAAACCAATAAATTATGAAATTTTGTTATGGTATTCGTATATTCAAATAAGAAATAAAAAAGCCTAAACACTCTCACTGCTAATAAATTGTACATATCAATCGCTATTTTTTTTGTCTGTCTTTTTTTTAAATGACAAAAAAATATAAACGTCGTCTAGAGAAAGAACCTCCTCCGTTTTTTTTGTCGGTATAAAATTGTTATAATGTGAAATATCGATCGATTATTTTATTCGGTCATCACTACTCACTAACAAACATTCATTCATTTACTATGCTTCTAAAATGAAACGTTCTCCTCACAAGGCGCCCTCTAGATATAATCACTTCAAACCTGCTGTCAAAGACGCTTTTCTATTTGGTTGCCTTATAAATGTTATCGCCCGCTTTGTCCGGATGGTTTCGCACGTTTCGTTTATTTATTTATGTTTTTCTAAACATTTTGTTATCAGTAAATTGTGCTCGTTATTGTAATTATTTATGGTGTTATTGTTCGAGTGCTAATAACAGTAAGTGTAAAAAATAGATTGCGTTGTGTAAGTTGTGTCCAAGTCTAATTAGATAAGAATAAAGAGTGGAAATTAAAAAAAAATACAAGGGAGATCGGGGAAGTGGTTTTGTGCTATTTTGACAAGGAATGTTGTCTTTTTGCGTATCGAAATAGTTTGAATTGCGACTACGTTTTGCCATTATTTATATCGCGCTCCCCCACATTGGTTAAATTGGTTAAATGCGGCTCTAACGCCTAAGAATTATCCATATTCGTCACCGACTCTCACCTACGACGCGAACCCGCTTTTAATAATCTGTTTGAAATATTACTAACATTCACGATATTTTTCGCGTGTAGACACGTTAAATTTATGAGAAAGCAGTTTCAAAGTGCATCTTATTTACATCGAATCGACACAATAGGAGCAATAACAATTTTTAATCCGGGTTTCTTGTTTCTATCCTGTATTTTAGTATTCTAAGGCGTATCTGGTAATATCTACCTTAATTCAAGTTAAGTGTTTTTGCTATATATAAATCTTTAAATATTTTTTTTACTATATTGAAGTAAATTACTATCTTAATATTTTTTCTGATGTCAGTGCTGTGCAAGAGTGATATTGTTTAGCTGATGCAATAGAGAAGGAAATAAAATACATTTATTTTCTGCAATAAGCTCTAATTATACTTCAATGTGATAGTCATGATAGTCATACTGCATTTAAATTATATGTAAATCCATATCCATATTTAAATTATATGTAAATCATTATATGTACATAAATAGGATACAATTACAAATGGTACATAAGTAAGTAGTGAAAAATGAGAAACTGATGTAAGATCCTGCTGAAATGATGTTTGGAATGTGGATAGAAGCCAAAAGTATTAACAATACATTTAATGTCAGGGACTACCTTGCTGAGTACATAACCAACTGTGTGGCTATTCATTTATTAGTGAAAAACTTGTACGTAACACTATTTCAGATGTGCACAGTGAACTAATCACAATCAACAAGCAGAGTAAAAACAGATATTTTAATCATTGTGATTGGTTAATACTGTCCAATTCTCCTCTCTAAATAAACTATCCAATTGTTAAGCAGGAATCCTCCATATAACACACCATGATGAAAATATTTCCTATTTACAGATGTTTCACATAAAACTGTCTGCGGATATATTAACAAAGTATGGCGGAGGAACAAGCGTGCCTTGTGCGCGCTCGTTCTGACTCGGAGAACTCTTCGAAACTAGGCAGCTTCGGATCCATCAACCGCACCATGGCTTACACTGAAGATAGACTTAATGGTATATGTCCGCTTATAAACTTATCTTAATTTTTTTTTTAAATGCAAAGAGTGCAAAACAACATATTGAGACAGTTATCTAATGCACCATGGTTTATCAAAACAACAGAACTTCATGACAACCTCGGTATGCCAACAATTAAAGAGGAGGTTGCTTCTCACTGCAACAAATATAAATCTAGACTACAAAAGCATCCCAACAAGCTTGCCGGTCAACTGACAATCCCGGAAATTGCTGGTAGACTAAAAAAAGAGGCGTGATATTTTTGACTGTGATAGTCAGCATCAAGGCTTACCCTATAACCTAGGATCTACATTCCACTGGGAGTAGCATGCTTCGCAACAACCTACACCATCACATCTGCTTATAGCCCAAAGGGCTGATCGCATGATTATAAAAAAAAAAAAAAATATGAGTACTATGAGCTTTCTGCCCAAAAATTGGTGCATTTTATTTTAAGGTTGGTTGTGTGCAGATTTACTCCAGTATAAAACCCTTTCTCTCGAAAATCCCCATATTTAAAAAAAACAGGAATCATTATCAACAGCTCATTAACAAACTTATAAATAGCAAGTAAATACTTTTAGCGTTAGACTATTGTCAGCTCAGTCGTGCTACGATTATGGAAACTGTAAAGAATCCGAAACGTCAGCTAATAAAATAAAATAAAAATACGCGAGTTAAATCCGTTAATAGTTGTTTCATTCCAAAGTAAATACATTGCTTGTTTTATGATAATATTTATAGCATAATTGAAAATATTATGTGTCAAGTAAATAAATAATATCTATTCATGTCTTGAAACAAACAAAGTAGGCTAGACTTTGTTTTATCCTAAATATTTACTTGCAGATGGTTCAGGGGAGGCTCCCAACACGATAATGGCGTCGAACCCGCCGGATCACACCGACAACGAGAGTGGTGAGCTGATAGACTTCAACGACAACAGTCTTCTGGAGCAGTTCCACGAAGATGCCCTCAGACAGGTCAGTACTACTGTGCAGAAGATGTCTCATTTACATTTTAACAGTAGCCATAGCATAATAATTTGCTTAATTTCTTTGAGGCTTTTATATATTTGTGGTAATCTATCTTTATCTTTAATCTTTTTTCTAAATATATATAGAAATGATTCACTGAAATGTGTGTGCATAACTACTGATTTATTGCACCAAATTGGATAATTCTTTTTTTTGTGCTTAATGTAAAATCACTTGAATGTTAGACTATCGTTCAATAAATCAAATAAAACTATAAATTAACGATTTTTTTAAATTTATTGTGAAATAGTTAACTAGTTACTTATAGATTACATACTTACATAGATAAGTTGCTATTTTAAACTCTGTGTTGACCACAAAGAGCTTAAAATTGTATCATTGTTGTGGTTTGACAACATTGTAATAATTAACAATAATCAATTCAATCTTCTACAAATATTTGTAATGTAAACTTCATAAAACTTAAGTACAAAATCAATAAACATTTATATATATTTTTAAATATAAAGGCAGGTATATTAGTGTACATTATTTTTAATATGATCTCGTTCTCATCACCAGGCTGGTTGCGGGGTGGCCCAGGCCCGTATATACCTGGCGTGCTGCCTGGCGCTGGCCGGGTCGACCCTGGAGCTGTCCGCCGTGCCGTTCATACTGCCCGCCTGCGAGATCGAGCTGTGCATACGACCGCACGAGAAGAGCTGGCTTGGTGAGTTGTAGACACTTTGGCCCAATTGCACGTTCTCGGGTTAGCCACTAACACGGGGTTAACCTAATAAATGTGGCGGTTGTTGTATTGATGACCGTCAGATTTATTCGGTTTACCCCGTGTTAGTGGCTAACCCGAGAACGTGCAATTGGGCCTTATGGGTCAGGTTCTTAGGGACGAATTGGGTGTATGTTTTCTTCGGGTTTAATTGTTAATAATGAGAATTGAGATTGGCTTTTCACCTATGGCCGTAGGGCTCTTTAGAAATTTCTAGAGGATTATACCTAACTAGCTTCTGCCCGCGACTTCGTCCGCGTGGAACTCCTCCTTTTTTGCAGTCGGTTAAAAAGTAGCCTATGTCCTTTTTCAGGATCCAGACTTTCTTTGTACCAATTTTCATTTCAATCGGTGCAGTAGTTTTAGCGTGAAAGCGTAACAGACAGACAGACAGAGTTACTTTCGCATTTATAATATTAGTAGGGATTGCTACCACATTGGTCCAATATGAGTTGGCGGATATATTGACAAACCTTCATAAGTCAACTTCAAACTCAGATGACCTTATGAGACCTTGGGGGCTAGACAAGTGCCAAACGTTCAACGTTAACGTTAAACGTTAGCACCAAAATGTATGGGATTTGACATTTGTGACGTACGTGACAGTCGTTCGCGGATGTCAAATCCCATACATTTTGGTCCTAACGTTTAACGTTAACGTTGAACGTTGGGCACTTGTCTAGGGCCCCTTGTAATAATTGAAGTAAAATAAAGTGATAAAGTTATTAGCTAATATATTACATGCTAGCGGCCCGCCCCGGATTCGCCCGGATCCCCCCGGATCCCTTTTTTTTATAGCCTATGTCTTTGCAGTGCTAATAAGCCTGGTGGGTTGTTCCCTGGGCGCGCTGTGCTGGGGCGCGCTGGCGCAGCGTCTCGGGCGCCGCCGCGTGCTGCTGTCGTGCCTCGCCGTCAACGCCGTGTTCGCCGCCATCGCCGCCTTCATGCCCACGTACGGGACCTTCATGATGGCCAGGTGAGGTGTATTAGAATTACAATGTAGTTTCGATAAGTGACGTCACGAGCATCACTCTTGAAGTTGGTATTTGTCTTTGTCATGGTTTGTTTGTTTGAGAAAATAAAAAATACGTGCTTAAATGTTTTATGATCTGCTGGATAAAATAGAATTTTCGTTTTCATTACCTACTCATTAGGCTTATTCAAGATGTCTGTTGTAGTCATTATGAATTACTCAGTTATTTGGATTTGAACTCTGATTTTGTTAATTTTTGAGCGGTGTCTCAATAATATAATAATATTCCAGCAAGTATTATATAAGTACTAGCTGACCCAGTGAAAAGAGTTTCTTAAAAATCGGTACAGTCGTTTCGGGGGAGTTTGGCAACATAGGTACGCAGCGTTCACGAACATTTTATATATTGGAAGACCAGGTGTTAGTTTTTCATGAACGCGGCATGCACCGCCGTCGATGTGAAGCGAGCTCAAGAGTGTATCTGATATCGTCTGTCAGGTTCTGTTCGGCGATCGGGTCGGGCGGCGTGGTGCCGGCGAGCTACGCGTACTGCGCGGAGTGCACGGCGCGCGGCGGGGGCGCGCGGCGGCGGCTGCTGGCGGCGCTGGTGGCGGCGCACGCGGCCGGCGCCCTCGCCGCCGCCGCGCTCGCCCGCGCCGTGCTGCCGCCCACCGGCGCCGACGCGCTGCGCGACGACCGCGAGCACTTCAGCGCCTGGCACAGGTCCGTACACACATTCACATTACATATCACGCGCACACGCACGCACACAGACTCACGCGCACACGTACACACACAAACTCACGCGCCCGGACGCACACACACAAACTCACGCGCACGGATGCACACACACAAACTCACGCGCACGGACGCACACACACACAGACTCACGCGTACGGACGGACACACACAAGAACACAGATGCAGACACACACAAGAACACAGATGCAGACACACACAAGAACACACAGATGCAGACACACAGACATACACATACACACGCGCAGGCACTCATTAAATATAACTATACTTTTTCTTAATATTTACTACCTACAGTTAATCGAAATTCGATCGATATCTATGGTTTAATACCATTAATTTTAATGTTAACGATATTTACTCTAAATTACTCCTGTCTGCACTAAGACTAGAGTAGACATCTCTCGATAGTTAGTGATAACTGTAAAAGCTATCCAATCGCGTGTGTGCAGAAAAGCACTACACACATATGGCGCTGAAGCGACACTTTTTAGTTTGTAAACAAAAAGTTCAAAGACGATATAAAAGTAGTAAATTTCGTTGACTCGAACAGGACGCCCATGGTGTAAATAGAAGCATTAAGCCCCGCGTTAAGGCATAAGGCGTGGATTAAAGTTCCACTAGGTATCTCAATTTTGTCTAATGTTTGTTTCTTGTGCTTTATACTTTGTCTTACTATTAACATCCTGTTACTCACCATTCATAAGAAATAAAAAGCTTGTATTTATATTATTATCAATAATTTAAATATCTGTATGTTTTGTTGCAGATACCTCCTCCTGTGCACGCTGCCGATCCTGGCGTCGCTGATCAGTCTGATATGGACGCAGGAGTCGCCGCGGTATCTGCTGGACGTCGGCCGGGAGGTCGACGCTATGGTCGTATATCAGGTACTTATCCGTCAGATGGGTCATTCTAAGTTAAGAGGTAATGTGTTGTATGAAATGATGGCACGGCAATTTTTTAAATATTTTTACATTAGTATACATTTTTTTTATAGAAACCTTTAATTTGAAAATGTTTACAAAGTGGCCAGTCAATTTGTTGGTTTTATCTCGTTTTATAAGTGACCAGGGGAAATACTCGGTACAGGGTAGAGACAGGATGCACAGGGGAGGATACTTTATGGACAGGGAAGAGACATAGACACACGAAAAAAGAGATTTATTTTAAAAATCAACTTTATTTATTTATTTTTATATTAATTATAAAATATTTATAATCAGACTTTTTATTTCTTAGCAGCTCAGCCAAAACATATGTACGTTCTTCGCACATCATTTTTTTTCTAGATGGCATTTTTTCTGTAAAAAAGACATTAAATTGTAAAGCTAAGATATGTATATAATGCTTAGTAAAGGTTCAGCGAAAAATGCAGAAGTATTTATGACAACGCATACAAATGTACCTCCCCTGGACATTAAGTATCAAAAGAGCCAGGGGAAATACGCCAGGGGAGATACATTTTCGATTTATTTTTAATATAGCCGTAAAAGTGTTTCTCGTATGCAATTCACAACCAAGCATAACAAAGTATGCACTATTCATAGCTAATATTTAAGGTTACGTTAATAGTTTAACAAATAATAGCAAAATAAAACTTACCAGAGGAAAGACTGCATTCACTCGACACTTTCACACTCAGCGAGTGGCGAAACAAAAATGGCCGTTAAAATGGCTACGCAGTTGGCTTATGCGCTGCTTGCTGCTACCTTCACATTAAAACCTATGTACTCTAGGTCACAACTTCCACAGTCTAGCAAAAAAATAACTGATTTTTGACCGA
This sequence comes from Polylopha cassiicola, assembly GCA_038024825.1. Taxonomy (NCBI): domain Eukaryota; kingdom Metazoa; phylum Arthropoda; class Insecta; order Lepidoptera; family Tortricidae; genus Polylopha; species Polylopha cassiicola. The sequence goes on along the minus strand of CP149044.1, from coordinate 2,288,549 downwards.
AAACAAAAAGCCAGGGGAGGAGACACGAAACACGGAGGACAAATTTTAGAGTTCATATTATTTATGAAAAATTGGAATACAAGTAATTTGACTTATAAGACATTGTTACTAAGTTATTGTTCTGTATGGTATTAACGATGATAGAGTAATTATTGAATTTTAATACATACATAATAATTAGTTTACAAATAAATTCAGGTAAGGGACAGCCCAGGGAAGAGACTTTTTCCTTATATTAGAATTTATTGTGACTAAACTATGTACATTTCTGTAATAAATTTAAGTGAGCATTTAGAAAACATTTTGTTTTAAGTAATAAATAGGTTAATTAAGAACTTAGTATAAAAAAAAGGTTCTTTTTTGTCCTGGCCATCGAAAGTACCTCTTAACTTAGAATGACCCAGATAAAACGAGACCTATAAAATTATTTTAGTAAAATTGTAGTAAAAAATACGGATATGGTATCGCTAAGCAAATTTTAATATGGAAGTTGCTGTCAAAAATAGTGTATGTAATCGCCTATATGCCTATAATATTTATTTTGAAGGCTAGATTTTATTATGAGCCTGCAAAGTAGATAATATACATACTCATACAAATCATTTTTTTTTTAAATGTTTCCATTAAAGAAAAAAATGTCGACTAATTGAGAATCTCCTCATTTCTTGAAGTCTTTTAAAAATGTATGTATGTCAGTCCCTACTTTTGAATATTTTCGAAATGAGCTACATCAAGAATTATTTTTGATGCAAAAACATCCTTACTTGACAGAATCGACTGAGAACTTGTCAGAATCGATCGAGTTGAAATCTTATTGTAGCGTATTCCTTTAATATTTAGGACAAGACCCATGGAATCACTCATTTGTTATATTATAATATGTATATTATATTATGTATAATTATTTTATGTATCTGTTCCAGAGCATCCACAGCAGCAACAGCATCCGCATCTGCGACGCGGGCTCGGTGGGCGCGGCGCCGCGCGACTGCCAGTACCGCCTCGGGGAGCTCACGCTGCCCGGCAAGCGCCCGCCCGCGCCCGGGCACGGGCACGGACACGCGCGGCACGGGCTCAAGATGGTACGCACACGCACGCACGCACACACGCACGCACACACACACACACACACACACACACACACACGCGCGACACGGACTCAAGAGGGTCACACACACGCTCGCATGCACGCATATACTAACGACCACTCACCACACGCACACGGAGACAGACGTAGACGCACACTTGCGACACGGACTCAAGATGGACACACATGCGTCACAACAAAAGATATCGACATGCACACACAAGGACAGACATAAATGGACACGCGCGCCACGGACTCCAGACGCTACGCATGCACGCACGCACGACGACACGCACTGATACGACGAGATATACCGACTCGGACACACAGGGACAGACATAAACGGGTACGCGCGACACGTACTCAAGATCGTACACACTAACGGTCATACGTGCGTGTACACGTACAGACACGAAGAGAGATACCGACACGGACACACGGAGACAGACCCGCACACATAAACAGACTGTGAAACAGAGACGCGCGCCACGGACAGTCAGATAAACACAGAGACAGATAACTCGGAGAAATAATTACAGACTGACTGTCAAAGAGATACATAGACATAATAAACACGACGATGTAAACGTATTATGATATTGTATTTTAATATTTGTTTTATTGTTACAGTTCTATCAAGCATACTTCCAGTTGTTCTCCGGCGCGTACAGAAGCACGACGCTATCGCTCGGCGGGACCATGTTATTCGCGCTGGCCATTCAAGTTAGTTAAATAATAATAATGTTATATAAAATACTAGCTTCTGCCCGCGACTTCGTCCGCGTAGAACTCCTCCTTTTTTGCAGTCGGTTAAAAAGTAGCCTATGTTCTTTCTCAGGTTTCAGACTTTCTTTGTACCAAATTTCATTAAAATCGGCCCAGTAGTTTTAGCGTGAAAGCGTAACAGACAAACAGACAGACAGACAGAGTTACTTTTGAATTTATAATATTAGTAGGGATAATGATATTAATAAATTACTTATATTGGCATTAAAAACGCCTACATAGGTGGAACATGTCACACCTTGACTAATGTGGCATCTCGAAATATTTTGTTACTCCATTTCAGACTCTAAGTCTGCACATATAAATTTGAATTCACGTAACACATTTCTAAACGTCATATTATTCTAGTAAATGCGAGGGCGTGCATTCCATATCGATCGATCCATCGATTGGCAATTGCCTAGTTGTCAAGATGACAATAATTATAGAGACTAGTATATATATTTGAGAACCTTACTTGCTACTGTATTTGAAACAAATACTCTCCTTAGTCTGGGTCTAAAGGACGTTGAAAAAGAAAAACGGACGTTGCCCTTTTTCTATTTGTCTCTGTCGCTCGTGGGTAGTAATAGTGCCCTCACGCTCGCAACGAGCAACGTCCGTTTTTCGCTGTGCTCGGCGACCGTCCTTTACATGGATCAATTGATATTATTTTTTACAGTTCTTCCTATCATCGTACATACCGGCGGAGGTTCTAGCAATAGAGAACGAGCAATTCGAAGCATCCAAGCAGATCATACCAAACGGGACATACGCCAACGAGTATTACAACGAGACGCTCGAGAACATAGAGTATAGAAACGTCACATTCTACAACTGTACTTTCAAAGATCTCCTCTTGTCACACGTCAAGTTTATCAACTGCTCGTTCCTGGATGCGGCATTCACTAACATAAAGACGTCGTACACGTACTTCATTGAATCGAATTTTGTTAATACCACGTAAGTATATTTTTTTTTTAGAAAAAAGTCTTTGATTTTTTCGTTATGGGGCCACGAAATTGTCAATGCGCGTTTTTATTATGTGACTAGGTTCATTGGTTTATTGGTAGAGAATGTTACGATACTAGTTCGTAAATTTCTTCTGTTTTGTGCAAATAACTACTGTGCTAGTACTGTATATAATTAAAAAGGTGCAATAAATTGAATCTTAAATTGAAACTTAATTTTGAAATTTTTAAATATTTCAATTGATATATCGTAATTAATATAAAATAAGCTTAGAATAGATAAACTAACAACTAACGGATTTAATTCTCGACTTGAGTTGCATAAGGTCTGATGTTAACATAATAATATGTATCTTAATAGATACGAATATGTGTGTAGGTTACGTTAGCATAACGAGAGTTTTTAAGGACCAAACTAATGTCCATTTAAATTTTTTGTATCAAAACAACTACATATAACGGGATTAAACTCACATTCCGGAATCCAAATTCTACACCTATTCTATTTTTAAAAGCAAAAAAGTATCTCAAATTCATTAAAAAAATTCCGTCCCCGGCAGCATAATAGACACGGACATCGAGTTCGGTCGCGAGATAGACGCGCGCTCGGTGCTGAAGAGCACGGTGGTGCGCGGCATGCGGCCGGCGTGCTCGCGGCACGCGCCGCTCACGTGGCGGCTGGCGGGCGCGCTGGCCGAGCAGGCGCACGCGGCGCTCGCGGGGCTGCTCGCCGCACTGTTCGCCGCAACGTTCGCCGGCACGCTGCAGCATAGGGGACGGTTCGCGCCCAACGGTTTGTTGTAATTTTTTTATGTTTGTTAGATGTGGTAAGAGATAGTTGTCGACAGTGGAGTGGGCCGTTTTATAGGACCCGACAAACAAGTGACGTCATGGGAGGTATCATGCCATTGGGTGGCGTGATATTATCGCTTGATTTTACTATTTGAAAAATGAATCGCAAAATGTGTTGGTAAGCGCAAAACTCAACAACGCCTGGACCAATTTTTTTTTTAAATGTTCGTTGAAGACCAAGGATGGTTCTTACGGCGAGAAAAAATCGAATAATAGCCGGGAAAACCCTAAAAACAGCCCTTTTCTCTTCCCATACAAACGTTGTCTAACTAAAGTTACCTAATTTGAATTTCGAACGGGCAGGATGACGTCTGCCGGGACCGCTAGTAATATAATAAAGATGAAAAGTTTGTTTGTTTGTTTGGATTGAATAGCTCTAAAGCGATTGAACCGATTTGAAAAATTCTTTCACTGTTGGGAAGCTACACTATTCCCGAATGACATATAGGCTATAAAAAAAGATGATCCGTGCGAAGCCGGGACGGGCAGCTAGTGAAAATAGAAAGTTAGATTTTGTTTTACGTATTATTTTCTATTAAAATTTTACATCATAATTATGGAATGATAAGTATAATAATATAGTAATTAATAGTATTTGTAGCATTTTAAATTAAGTGCAGATACTTGCTCCTCGATTGTTTCGTAGCGGTAATTTACTATAAAAAAGTACACATGATGAGGGGGGAGAGGGAAAGATTCTACGTAACTTTCATCAGAATATGTAACCATTTAGATAATAATTAAAAATGTATACAAAACAACCCGTGTAATTCAGCTTCTGTGACATAATTAATCTATATTAAACTCAAATATTATTTCTTTTCAACAGTGATACTATGCGTGATATGCATACTCCTGTCCCCCTCTATCTACCTGGTGCAGAGCGAGACGGCGCTGTACGTGGTGGAGGCGGTGTACAGGGTGTTCCTCACCATTATATACTACGTGGTCAGCGTCGCCATTGTCGAGACTTTCCCGGCAAATTTGAGGTGAGTTTTTTTTAAGATAATTAAGTATATTACATTTTAATTTAGTTAATATAAGTAACATTATTAATAATTTCTGATGCCTTCGCGGTTATTACACATTGGAATAAAACAACTATTAACGGATTTAACTCGCGTATTTTTATTTTATTTTCCGAATCCGAAACGTCAGCAAATAAAATAAAATAAAAATACGCGAGATAAATCCGTTAATAGTTGTTTCATTCCAATAACATTATTAATTTAGGGTTCAATTTCGTCAATATTAAATAAGAGAGATAGATAAAATACGTTTCTATATGTAGTCAAATGTAGTGCTTTTGGCTGTACGTTGATATTTGACGACAGTTTTTGGCCCCCGACGCACAAACGACGAGGTGTTATAAGTTGGACGTGTCTGTGTGTCTTGGGCATTATAGCTTCTGAACGCATGAGCTGATTTTTATTCAATTTTTTTTATGTTTATTCTGGTTAATTTACATGAACATCAAATTTCTAATGTATTTTTTCAGCGTATTTAAATCTTGAGCTAGCTAAATGTCCAATGCCAATTTTAAATGATATAAATATCAAAAAGGTTTTTTTTCTGACGCCGCGTTAGGTGTTTTTATCTTTCACGACTACAATTAATGGTTGACATAAATAATTATAAACTGAAGTGAGGCAGTAACTTATTAGGACTTTACATTAAGGCACTTTTTGTTACGGTAAAAAAAAGCACTTGCACTGTAAATCATGTATTATAATGTCCTATACAAGCAACTGTTTTGTAAAGGTCTATTATCCCTACTAATATTATAAATGCGAAAGTAACTCTGTCTGTCTCTCTGTTACGCTTTCACGCTAAAACTACTGGACCGACTTAAATGAAATTTGGTACAAAGAAAGACTGGAGCCTGAGAAAGGACATAGGCTACTTTTTAACCGACTGCAAAAAAGGAGGAGTTCCACGCGGATGAAGCCGCGGGCAGAAGCTAGTAGTATATGTTCGTCAATTACAATAATATGGTGCGTTCGTGCAGGTGTTGCGGGCACGGGCTGATCATGTCCGCGTCGTACATGTTCGGCACCGCGGCGCGCGGCGCGGGCGAGCTGGGCCCGGCCGGCGGGGCCGCGCTCGTGGCAGCCGCCGCCGCGGCCGCCGCAGCAGCCGCAGCCGCCGCGGCAGCCAAGCGGTAAGTGAGTAACAAAAAAAAATCTGTAATGCCTCAGCTGTAATGGGCAAGACGACTGGGTAAAGATAACGAAATTCTAAAAAATATTGGACACGAAGGTATATTTTCTTTTCTCAATTGAAAGTAAGTGCTAAAGTTCGGGAGTGGGGGCTCCCGGCTCATGATATAAATTGTACCAAGGTACAATTTATATCATCAAGATGTGACGTCACGACACTTCTCTTTGTCATTTATTACTCGATTGAGAAAGGAAAAATCACTTTTTTAATATATTATTGAGAAAATTGTCTACAAAACACCGTAGTATGGTGTTAAAGCTTCCAACATAGTTTTGCGGTGGCACGCGTCACGAAACTTGAGATCTCTCTAACCCCTTTACATGTAATTTGTTTCTTGAACATAGTCTAGTCAGAATTGTTAATTAATTTGATTGTAATACTAAAATTACTATTCATCACTTTTATTAGCACACGTTTGTATTAGAGACATTATTTATGTATTTACTTACATTAAAAAATGTTTTTCTGCAGATAATCATCTACCATCATTAAGAAAATAAGGAAATCAACGGAACGAGGTACAGTGCTAAGACAAATGTAGTATTATGTCTGCATTTTATTATTGTAAATGTAAATATGACTTCAACGAAATTATGTCTTTTTTGTCGAAATTTAACTTTTTTTGTAGGTAAGCAGTATTTCTTTTTTTAATTTGATGACATTCTAAAATGTTTGATCAATTCCAAACAAGATTGCATAATTATTTCGGTAATCAATTACGAATTTATTAAAATAAATCCACGAAATGAAATATAAAAACTGTATTCCAATTTTTCAATGTCTCAAACCTAGAAAAAAGTCTCCTGTGCATATCACAGTTAAATTATGACAAAAAACGACATATTTCCCAAACCAAAAGACATAACGGAATATTAACTTTTTAAATGTAGTTTTTAATATTTTGTTCTCAAAACATACTAACACCTAAGTCCTAAGAGAATAACTTGCCAATGTGGATGGATACCAAAGTTTTTTTTGACTGAAAATAAAAAATGATACTCAGCCGATATGCCATGAAATTTATGACTTCGGGATTTTTTATGAAATGAGCGGCTACTGATGTTTTTTTTACAGGAATAGGATAAAACGTATACTACCTACCTCTCCAACAATTTTCAGCCAAATCGGTTTAGCCGTTCTTGAGGTATAAATATCGTAACTAAAATGATTTTCTTTTATATATATTATTACGTGAAAAATTAAAAATCAAGTGATATATTATTAGATTTATTTGATCTCATGCCTATAAAAACATTATATCAATATCCCCATATTTATATGTCTAGAAATTATTTTAGCCGGGATGTTATTCGAAGCAATAAAATATTAAATATCAATGATTCGACGATTTCAACGAGAGAACTTGTAAATAATTATATACAATATAATATTTATATATTAGGGACTTTTATAATATGGTAGTATAGTATAGTAATATCAGATGTAGGTTATTCATTTTAGGATCAATAAGGGGCAACCGCGTGTCAGAAATCCGCTAGATGCGCTAGTGTAAAATGAGGTCCAGCTGTCATGTTCCACCAATCACAGGCCAGTAGCTTGCCTCTCATTGGTGGAACATGACAGCTAGACCTCATTCTACACTAGCGCATCTAGCGGATTTCTGACACGCGGTGGCCCTCATTAGATTATCTGAAAGCGAAACTATTTTAATATTAATTATATTGATAATTATGACTTTAATATCGATTGTCACAATACATGTTAGTATTACAAAAATGAAATATTTAAAAAACTGCCACATAATGTTTTGCCTTTGTTGAGAACAAGGTCTGGGATACTATTGAAAGAGGGTATAAGTGCAACTGCATATGTAGGACTTATACCCTTTTTAACTACGGTCCCATTAACACGAGCAATAATGGACAGATAGTTTTAAAAATCTTGTATATACATAATATGATATAAAACATGAAATAAACCCAGTTGTCTCTAATGTTTGAGAAGTGTAGAAACATCCCAAATTTAATTTTTATCTTTAGTATACGAGTCCTTTTGTAATTTGAAATGTCTATAGTATTAAAAGCTGTGCTATTTGCAGAGACCAACAACCTCTGCAGCTCTGGTATTCCACAATTTAATTAAAATAACAATCTCAATTTTTAATACACGAAAGGATGACAAAGACCGCCTTTGATAAAGTCACAAGTTTAAATTTTATAAGCAAAAACTGGCAACACTGCTCACATCTATAGTAGTGTTGCCATTATTACTCTGTAAATTTGTAATTTTACGTAACACTGCCCTCTAGCGGCAAAAGAACAGTCACAAATTAAGAAAGTAATTATAGTGTCGACTGTATTCTTCCTAATATACTAAACAAGGTTTCATAAAATGTATATAGACTTAATTGCTTTGGCAATAAAGTTTATGTTTACATATTTCTGAATTTTTACGTTATATTGGAGTTTTGTATTAACGACAGACACTACCGGACTCAATAATAATGTTTATAATATTGTAAAATTAGTAGAGCCTGTTACACAATCACCAAGCTCTAAATAAGCTACTAAGAAGGTTATATTGGAATAAAATATTGTTCAGATATTGTCTACCAGTGAATAATTATTACTTAATATTTGTATACATTTTCAAATAATTTATTTGAAACTTGGATGTTGTGAAATAAGCTCTTATAGTAACCGAGGCGTATAAGATTTTTCAATTTCAAACTATGTAGATATTATTAGTATGAAAACTAGAAATCCGAAAGTTAAGGCTGAAATATCATAGTGAAAAGACATGGTTGTAATTTTTTTTATAAATCGGAATAAAAATGGCAACTTACGGCGATGAATCAAAACCGAAAATTATGTTGGTAGCATTGAAGCTAGAATTATCGATGGTTCGGTGTTACCAGCGTAAAAATATCTGAGATGGAAAATTGTTTTTAAGATTGTAAATATTCTTAAAAATAATTTTAGTTTAGTCCTATCGGATATACGTATATTAGTGAGTTCTGTGTAGATAAATCGAAATATTTCTAAAACTATGATTATTTAATACGATCCAAATATCTATTGACATAACATATTTTTTCAAAATTATTTCTTTAAAGTTTATTTTAATTAATGTATTTAATTCTGATAGGACCTGAAGAAAAACTAAACCTTTTGCGTAGTCTTGATTCGTAGTAATTATAAATGAAATATCATTGCTAGAGTTAATAATTATTTTATAGTGTTGCCATATCCTTCGTTAGTGATACACTTATAGACTGCTTTCATTATGTAGTTTAATAAAAGACATTACCTTGTGTTTAGATAAAAAAAAAAACAGGTGGATAAGAAATTTATTAAATGGAAAAATTGTCTTTATAGAATATTAAATTATTTTTGATTATAATTTCATATGTTAGTGTCTATTTTTTTATTTCCACTTGTTTTTTGTAAGCTTTTAGTTGTGTATAAATGCATTCCTTTTTTTTTGACTGACTTGTGTATCCTTACTTCTAAGCCATATTGCCCTAGTCACAAGTATATCATTAGTATAGTTTTCTCGGTGAATTTGCTTTTAGATCTACGAGTACATATTATTATAAATTCACTTGTTATTTTACCCGATCACACAACGCACGTATAGGTTTTCCATTAAATTAGAGGATCTATTTAGAAAAATTGACATTATTTTTGTTTTTTAATGTTTATAACTAAAATTTTTGAGAAGTTGTTGGAAATTGTAAAACCGGTCGTATAATAGATTTTTTTGAAAAAGCGAAAAAAGATAAAGCCGTGTTAGTTTGCAAATGTCAAACGTAACTCCAAAGACAAATAGGTCACATCTAGAGTCTTAAAAGTGGGTCTAAAAGTTAATTCAACCTTTCTGTTAATTATACACTCGGGAAATGTTTTTTCAATATGGCTATAAGTACTAAGTTGCTGAACAAATAGGAATATCATTAGACAATTCTCTCTATATAAAAACCGTGGTAGATACACTGCTTAAATAAAATTGTGACACAAACTGATTTTCTTTTTATGTGTTTAAAATTCTAAGCAGTGACATGTATTTACCTAGTGACATTTAGAGTTGTAACTTTTAATAGTGACACATTTCGTTGCAACGTTTAATAGTGACACATTTCGAAAACGTAGATTTCGGCAGCGATGTATGAATGAGGGCCACCGCGTGTCAGAAATCCGCTAGATGCGCTAGTGTAGCATAAGGTCTAGCTGTCATGTTCCACCAATGAGAGGCAAGCTACTGGCCTGTGATTGCTAGCGCATCTAGCGGATTTCTGACACGTGGTGGTCATTGAATTACACTACAAAGTTTTAAAAAATACGGATACATACCTTATAAATACTTTAGACTTATAACACCCTATTTTTGCGTCGGGGAATAACGAATTTTAAAGTTAAAATATTTCAGTCTCGTGATTTGTTTAATCAATCGATTAACGTAATTTAATGCTTTTGTATACTTGAAGCCATTTTGAAACATTTCTCCACCGCCAATTATGTATGATAATTCCGTTGTGTGCTATTTTTCATATAAGTATTATTCTGTATTTAGTTTATTAAGATGTGGAAATTGAATTTGTCCACTCGTCTGTCTGTCACACTGTTTTAACGCAATAAACTATGGTATAAGATATTTTTTTGTAAATATGTGACAATTTGTTGAATGTGTGTAAGGTTGGATGGGGTAATTTCGACTGGGAAATTAAATTTGCAAATTATTTTTGAGTAACCTATGTGAAATTTATCTAGCAGATAAATATCGATCCCATTTGTTGACTAATTATGAAAAATAAACAACGGATGTGATATTATATAAATATTAATTACTAACTGTCCGCCCCGGCTTCGCATGGATGAATTTTTTTTATAGCCTATGTCACTCGGGAATAGTGTAGCTTTCCAACAGTGAAATAATTTTTGGAATCGTCCAGCCGTTCCGGAGCCTATTCAATCCAAACAAACAAACCTTTCCTCTTTATAATATTAGTATAGATTAGCGGTCCCGGCAGACGTCGTTCTGCCCGTTCGATTGTTTCGTCAAACATATTTATGTCAAAGTCTTCTGTCACATATCGTCGATATAAACGTAGAAAAGTGTAACATAACACATGAACATAGAAGGATATTTTTAAAATTTTCTTGCCGTATAAACCATCCTTGGACTTCAACGAATGTTAAGAGGATTGTGAACCTGTTAATTTTCATACAAAAGGCGATAACGTTTTACACCCAGTAAATATAGTTAGATTTTTATAATTTTTGGATAATTATGTTGTAGATATAAAGAGAAACTACGTCTGTACGTTTTGATTTTTAAGAAATATTGCTTACGCTAAAATTTATTAGCATATATAGATCTATATATAGATTTTTAGATGCTAATAAATTTGCCAAATTGGTCCAGGCGTTGTTGAGTTATGCGCTTACCAACACATTTTGCGCATCATTTATATGTATACTTAGATATTATAGATTTGTTTACTAACTACCGGCCAGTTTACCTGGCTTGTTGATGTGATTTAAATTGATATTAGTTCTCAGTCGAAAATACCCCGTGCAACCTTAGATAATCGTATATATAATTTTGTATTTTAAACCTGTACTTTAATCGAATATCACTTAGTACCTTTGATTATGAAACATTATTACATATCCCAGTTGTTAAACTGACGTTGCTTTATTGTAATCGATACGTATTTTTTGGTGACAAAAATTATATCTATAGGTACTAGCTGTGCCTTCGACTTCGTCCCCGTGGAATAGTAATTCTTCATAAGGCTTCATATTTACCCCGTTTTTTTACACATTTTCCACTGTTTCTTCGCTCCTATTGATCGCAGCGTGATGTTATATAGCCTAAAGCCTTCCTCGATCAACGGTCTATCCAACAAAAAAAGATTTTTTGAATTCAAACCTGTAGTTCCTGAGATTAGCGCGTTCAAACAAACAAACAAACTCTTCAGCTTTATAATATTAGTATAGATTAAAAAATATTATCATGATTTCTGGTGCTCCCGCGGTTATTACACATTGGAATGAAACAATTATAACGGATTTAACTTGCGTATATTCATTTATTGAGAGTATTGTGCTGGTGATAGTCGTACACTCAGACTGGTACGAATATGGGAACTGTAAAGTTTTGGAAATGTCAGCATATAAATGAAATCCGTTGTTGTTTCTATTAAAAAATATTATTTTAAAAATAAAGAGTCACAAGTAAGTAGGTGTGATTTTTTAATGATAATTATTCTTCTTAAATTATATGATAAGTACTGTAAATATCTTGTTAAGAAAAATCTAACGTTTATCAGATTTAGTTTTAAAGTGATTTTATTTCTATGTATAATTTTTGTCACCGAAACTATTTAAAAGCTTATATCCAGAATGGCAATAATTCTTTAGTAATTTCATTTATAAAGTAAATAGCAATGTATTTAAATTATTTATAATTAGCTAAATGATTGTGGATATGTGATTGGTATGTGAAATGACAACATTTTTATTGCGGCTTTTTTTACAGTCAGCATTAAAATTTATTAAGTTATTGTCCCCGAGGTACCTATATCTGAACAGTACCACGTATATTTATAGGGACTATATTTTAGGCTGACTGTATGTACTACACGGCAATGGAAGTTAGGTGAAAAATATCGATTTTTAAACTTAGCAGCTAAGATTTTTGAATCTGACTGTACAATGAGTAAGAAGCCAAATAAAAAGTGTTGTTATTTGTTTTCGATTGGAAAGAGCAGCGGGTATGGACTGATAATGTATCTGGAAAATTGGTATTTGTATATAATAAAAGTAAATAAAGTTGCCATTTGCAATAACTGTTGTTTTTATTTACACGTGAGATTAATGATTAGAATTTATCGCGTTCCTCCTCTGTGATAATAATATTGGCTGTAATAAAAGTATTTTTTTGAATATAATTACAAATTTTAACCATACCACCTTGACTTAAAGTTCTATTTCAAACGTAAGAACCGAAAAATGCTTAACTGCGAAAATATTACCCATTGAAATAATTATTAATAACAAGATAATTCCAAAGTGCTCTAATACTAGTATTTCAATAAATACTTAAACTTGCTACTTGGCGCTAGATGTCGTTCTATAGAACTATTATGCTACTTGGCGATAGGTGGCGCTGCTTGAGTACTTTTTATATAGATATCTAAGTATGTTACTAAGCTGATAGAAGTATGTAATAAATTGCGTTATACTTAATTAGGTAGAATCATCTAATAGAGCTAGAAAGTGTTAGATATCCACCAAATAATCCTAACTAATATTATAAATGCGTAAGTAACTCTGTCTGTCTGTCTGTTACGCTTTCACGCTAAAACTACTGGATCGATTTATATGAAATTTGGTAGAAAGAGAGTCTAGAGCCTGAGAAAGAACATAGGCTACTTTTTAACCGACTGCAAAAAAGGAGGAGTTCTACGTGGACGAAGTCGCGGGCAGAAGCTAGTATCTAATAAAAACAAAAGGTTTTAAGTAATTATGAAGTCTGATTCTACTTAGTGATAGCGTTTTTCTATGTAGTTTTATCTTTATCTTTGACTGGGATATTCACTCAATCTGTAAAAGCCTGTAGCTTCATTCCCGGGGAGAATGGGAGAAATATTTGACATTATCCCAGAAACGCGACGCTAAAATCGCATGCGGAACCGGGCTTTTATTTAATCACGGGACTCAATTAAAACATCATCAAACCCTTCAATAAAACAAAAACACCGTCACCTCCGAGCCGGTGGAATCCACCCTAATCCAGTATGAACTGAACTAAACTGGCTCAATCTGCTTTAATTCAGTGCGAACCGGTTATCCGTCGTGGCTGAAATTGATGCGCCATTCTCTCTTTATCACACTCGTGTTCTATTGGCGAGGTGGGAACGAGACAAGACTATCTAAACGTAGGATTGAATTTGGCGAGGATTATAGTAATAGATGGATTGTTTACTAGATTAATAGTCTGTCAGATTGCGCCGCGGCGCCACCTGCGACTGGATTGTTTTTTAGGGGCCCTCGGTAACGTATATCATTGGATGTTTAAAGCGTTGATTGCGTGGGGTAGTTATCTGTGCCCGCCTGAGTAGGTATATCCATGTAGCTTCCTATAGAAAATGTTCATTTTGGATGAGAGTGAGGAAATAGTGATAAACAGACATTCTGCTAAATCTCCATAACAAACATCATTAAGTATACCTAATATCTACAAACCTAAACCTCATTTTAATACCTAAGTACCTATAAGTACACTTAGTACAATTTCCCTTAACGTTTTTGCTCTAAATAGGTTAATTTCTTGGTCTTTGTATCTGTAGGTCCCATGTCCAAGCCATTGGACTATACCTACTTAGTCTTTGCAGTAGAACTTTATTATATTATTATGTACCTACCTAGGTATATACATGTATCTACCCATGCCAGATAGTTGCCAAGGCTATCGCAAAAAATATATGGAATTGATATACCTACCTAGAGTGATGGCACCAATTATGGACATGTTAAGCGCACTAAATTAGAATTTCGTTTAAAAATGGGATGTTTTTTGGCAATACAAAAATGGTGATTTTTTGTTCGGTACTCAAATACATGAGGAACATTTAAACAACACCAAAAATCCTGTATGAATAATACCTAATTAATAAAAAATACATAAATTGAAATTTACGATATCACCATTGATGGACATCGAAGATTCAGTGATGGACCCCCAGTAATGGACATGGACCCAGTCATGAACATCCATTAATGGACACTTTTTTATTGCAGAGATAAATAAAACAAATGTCAAAAATCTACTTTGGATTAACTCTATTTGAACTTTTAACGTGATCAGCCTTAGATTCCCAAGTTATACTATAAGACTTTCAATCAACGATCTGGTTTTTAATCATTTACTAAACATTAATTGAGGCTTTGCCTCTTTGCCAGCAGCTGCAGCTTAGAATTGGTAATATAATAAATCAATCAACTGAGATCTATCAGAACCTGCGGTGCATATATATGCTATAGTGTAAGCATGGGAAAGCATGCCACAGTATTTCAGGCAGAGACGTATGCTGCATGTGCACAAGAAAATATAGATAGGCACCTGGACGAAAAACCATCTATATTTTGAGTGACAGCCAGGCTGCGGTGAACGCCCTTGGAGCCCATAAAGTGCAGTCGAAGCTGGTATATAATCCGCATGGCGTTCAACACCTTTAACACAGGCCTTAAGGAAAACACAATCAAGAGCCACACCGAAGAGTGGAAGGCATGCTTAGGTTTAAGGTCCTCACGGCAATTTATACAACACCCAAATGAAAACTGGACTAAAAAACTCTGGTTTCTAAACTGAAGACAAATCCGACTTATAACAGGAGTCTTCACTGGTCACTTAGGAGTCAACGAACTCCTACACAAAATGGGACTTACAAACAGCAGCGACTGCAGAATGTGTGGAGAGGAATGTGAAACTGTGGAACACTTGGTGTGCCACTGCGACGCCCTCACCAGATGTAGAAAGAAGATATTTGGCTCCGAATACCTGTGGCCTGGAGAATTTTTTGCACGCTCTCTGTTAATTTATTTCAATTTATGTGAAAGTGCTTTTAACTTATTGCGACCAACCATTTCACCAAATTGCCCTCTTCCTCTACCGTGAGAATAGTTTGTAGTCCCATAGCACAATCGACCTTTACTCAGCATTGGGTAGAATAATGTTGAAGAAGAAGATGAAACCGGAGGGCAGCTGTGATCATCATTTCTCCCATCCTCAGCAGCATCACGCAGCATCATACAGCATCAAATGCCCTCCCTATTTGTTCCGGGGTGTCATTTTTTATTGGCGCCATATAAGATAAAACTAAGAACCCAATGATGGACGACTAAAAATAGCCATTTATGGACATTGTCCATCATAGGAAAATAAAGAGCAATCACAAAATCAACTCAACCGAAATGTTTAGTGCAACAAATTAAATAATTTAATACAATAAACTAAAAAAATATTAAAGAACTTAAGAATGGACACTTGTCCATAACTGGAATTCGTAAAAAATCGAATCCAGTGATGAACAAACCCCACAAAAAACTTATTATTGGGATTGGGCATATTCAACTTAGCTCAATTTACTTGCAATATAGTATTATTTCGTAAAAATAACAAAAAATCTCATTACAACACAACACTAGATAATACCATGCACAAATATGTACTCACCTCCTTAACGATTTCACTAACAAAAATGGATTTTTATGACCACCGCGCGAAACGAGATTTCAATTCCCAACCATCTTCAAATAAAACGGGCAATTTTGATGAAGTGTATCAAAATGAAAGCCCAAACGTCTATTGCTTATGTTTTAGTATCTTCAATTGAAAAATGTTGGGCCAGTTGCTTAATAAATTCGATCAACGAAAATATTGTCCATAATTGGTGCCATGTCCATTACTGGTGCCGTCACCCTACTTACCTTCTTATACTTACCTACGCGAACGAAAGCTTACCCAGTTACCTACGTGAACTCTTGTCTAGGGCCCATGATATTGATATTTTTTTACAAAAGAAAAAAGTTAGGTATTTTTAACACCTTTTAATGTAGAATTTCTGTGATCAATAAGTAGGTACAATCGGAAAGCATTTTTAACGCATAGCCCTAAAGATCTACCTTCTCAAGTATACTTTGATACTTAGTCCCAGGAAAGCGTGGTTTCAGTTTAGTGCCGTATTAAAATATTCATTCGTTTATTATATGGTTAATTTATATAAACACTTCCGTTAATGCCAGAATCGGAATAAATGCAACCATGATGTCACATCAAACGTTTTTAAAGACGCCACTTAAAAAGCTTAGGAAAGCTCCCCTTTATGCCAGAGGCACAGATACAAATAAAATTTGTAAAGCTTGCTTTATATTCGTGTCCATAATGTTAGTACGTAGTGTCATACCAAATACTTAGTGTTTTTATTAGGATATTTGTTTAATTTTATCAAATTTCCTGTACAATAGGTTCCCAGGTGGAATGAAACTTAGGTAGTAGGTACCATAGGTAAGTAATTTAATTGTGTCGCCCCTGTTACTATTTCATAAATTAGGTAAGTATGTATTGTCCAGACATATTTTTTTTAATTAAGAAAATAAGTACCTAAGTATGTAGGTAAGTACCTATATTGACAAACTATTTGACGAATTAAGTAGGTATTTAATTTTAAATAAATTATTAAAGTTACTTTTCAAGTTTTCTCTAATGCCATTTATTTCTGCCTACTTGAATGTCTTGTGTAGGTAGGTTTGATCATTTACTGTTTTTTGCTTAAAATCGCTCGCTGGACCCGCTAACATATTCTATACCTACCTAATAAAATAAAATAAACGCTGAAGCTATATTCACATCTTCGCTCCATCCCTGTGACACACGCCTAAAAACTAAACGCTCCTAATATGTCACTTAAAAGTGTCTCCAATAAAGTACCAATTAGCCGCGTTTTAAAACTGACATAAATAGAACATAGTAATGTGGTATCCTTGCTGTGGCATTTTTTTGTGTTTTAATTTTGATGTTTAAGAGCAATCTATTACCTTTATTTATTTTTTGACTAGGTATTACTTGTTGAGATAAATATGATCGGGAACAAGTCGCAAATAATAAAATGGTTCAAAACATAATAATTATTCGCCACACCAAAACGTTAATAACGTCATCAACTGCAATCCATAAAAATATATTGCATAATGTTAAAAAATGACCGCAAACTATTCAAAAAGTTACAACTTTCTTTACCAAGCCATAAACGTGGTCAAATTAAAAAAATCCCTTTACCCCGCCGATTTCTAAACGAAATTGTCCTCAAAATTCAAAGAACGAAAAATATTTTGTCATTGTCATTGACTTTTAAAAACCGTGACGGGTTGTCTATGTCCACCGCCATTTTGCCGAAGGTCGTCCTTTCTAATTTTATTGTTTTACGGTAGTATTTTATTAGTATATTGCGACTGTATCTTAATTATTGAACTACCGCAATTTTGCGGGCAGTAAAATGTACTTTTCTTTTGTCTTTTAAACGTTTGTCGGTGCTTTTCGGTAAGAAATTAACCATAACTCATAGAAGGTTAGGTTGTGGTTTATAACTATAATAAATTTCGAAGTTTTTCTTTACTCGCATTTCTACAAAAGTAACTACCTACCTACCTAGATGCCTTATAACGATACCTATTTAAGATTTTTTGCACACCTAAGTTCTGCATAATCGAAGTCATTAACTTGTTTCTCACTTGTACGGCTTGTAGGTACCCTTGAGCTTACTTTACATAGGTAGGTACCTAGTTACTTACCTACATAGAAATTGAAAAACCCCATTTTTTTTAAAACAGACTCGAGTGTAGGTATGATTGGATTTCTGTGACTTAGGTACGGCTGTCTATAATTATGAGGATACATAATAATATTATATGCAAACCGACCTACTTAATTAATAATTACCTAATTGTATTACTTAGGTACCTTCTTCGTTATACCTAATTAGGTATGATTTTACCTAGATTATCTTTTTTATATAGGTATTTATAACAGAACTAACAGTAGGTAGGTATAAACCTTAACACAAACACATTATTTCACCTGAGATCATTGTATTTAAAAATTAAAAAAAATAAGCTAGTTTTCTGATATCTGATTTGAATTAGGTATCTACCTACTTAGTCTTTAGCGTTAGACTATTGTCAGCTCAGTCGTGCTACGATTATGAAAACTGTAAAGAATCCGAAACGTTAGCAAATAAAATAAAATAAAAATAGAGTTTAATCCGTTAATAGTTGTTTCATTCCGATATGTAATAACCGCGAAGGCATCAGAAATTATTACTTAAGTAGCTATAAAAAATATTATGACGTTAGCAGGTATTTTATTTTTGACCAGATGTATTTAACTATGGATCCCTAAAACATAGACCCTAAAATCAGGGATCCTTGATCCCCATTACCGATTCTGCCAAACTTTCACAATCCATATAAAATTTACCTCACGTCGCGCGATTGCCATTTGTCGCAATAAAAAAAGAAAAGGATTGTCTTTGATTCCACTTCTGAATTCAATCTACTCGGGTCGGCCATGATTTTATTTTCATGACTGCTTTGGGACCGAACGGACGTCAAGGGTTGCCGGTGACGAAAATTTTAATAATAAATGAAGTTAAAATGTTATTATATTACTGGATGAAGGGATGATGCGTTATTATTCTCGCTGTTTATGATGGGGTGCGTTTGATTACATTTGTTTTGTTTAAGGGGCGATAATACAGTTAATTGTTTTAAGGTTAGGGTACAAAACTTAAACATTGTTTACAGCATTACCGTCTGTTTTTTTTATCAATCATCTTAATTTATAAATAAAACAAATTCAGTTGAATATTACTTACCTACCAACTTATTAGGTTTTGCCGACCCGAACAAAAATCGTAAATTTGAAAGTTTTAATTAGAACTCCCGCGGCTTAGAATAATATTATTATTTTCTAGGGATAAAAAGTAACTCATGTAGACAATTTTTAAACTTATCGTACCTATAGGTAGTAGGTACTTTATATTTTCAAAATAGGTACTTATTACGAATATAAATTGATACTGAAATGGGGTAGGTCCTGAAATCCTTTCCGCTCAAAAAGTCCACATGTGTCGCATTATTAAAAAAAAAAAATGTCCAAAAAGGAAAATTTAATTAAGTAGTCCTTGTTCAGAGAAATGTATTTTTTACAATCATCTTTTTCGATCACATCATCTACCTATTTCAGAACACAAAAACTCAGTTCAATATAAACAAAAAAAACCCCCGACTGATTTCACAAAACCGAATCGACAGAGCCTATCCTTCAGTGACCTGCGTGTAAACTGCGTCGCATCCCCTAGTCCCGGTTTACTTTTTAATCCGGGACACATAAAACCGAGAGCATCACGGATATTCCGGGCAATCATCCCGGATCCTAACTATTTGTTCCTGTGAAAATGTTGCACTACCCTCCGGAGACCGCCCCTAATATATGTTTTATTTGGAAGGGTATGCGATGCCGAACTTTTTCTTTGGATGTTAGGTAAATAGACGTCTGTATGTACTGTGGGTTTTGGCGATTTTTATATTAGTATGCATAATAATAGATTGGTGTTAGAAGCGATAGGAAGGCTATTTTAAATCAAATGTAAAGAAAAGTACCTAACAAAATTTTACGGACCTAAAAAATCCATTGCGAGTAAGTAGGTACTTAGTTTGTGTAAATTGCAATAATAAGTAAATGGAATACCAATCTAGATTCAACTTAATTCAAGTACCTAAGGACAATTTTATCAATCACGTACGATAATTCTTTTCTTCGAAACTCAAAAGTCTAGAAGGCTTGAAGGTAGACTAAGTGTAACTGTGTTCAATTCTTTTGACCGGTAACATTTTATATTGTATCTATCCGTTGTCGTCCGTATAATTAAGATGTAAGTAGGTATTATAGACAATAAGTAGATACATGCATTTAAACAAAATAGGAAGAAAAAGAACTTTAAAATCCACGCAAAATTGCCTCCGTTTAAAATTCCACCCTTCGAAGAACTTTCATTCAAAGCAGAACTAAAGAGTTTAGTCATCGTCACCTACAAATAAACAAACCAAACATTTACACTTCGCAACCGAAACTAATCATTTGCTACCGAACGGCGAAAAACAAGATGGCCGCAGCGGGATGCCCGCTATTATCGAATTTTAACCTTTTTTGAACAATTACAGAATTCACAGACGCAATAAACCACGGTTGTTTACGAAACGTCAAAATGTTTCCCTCGTTTTTATTGTCCTTTCGGCTGTGGTATTGTTTCATTATGCCGCGTTGTAAAGTAACTCGGAGAAATTGTTACAATTTCTTTTTATTGACTTGTAAATTTGGAAGTTTGTTAGGGACATGATTTTTATATGGGTTTGTTTTTTACTGTATTATTTATCTACCTACAATTTCATTTGTTATTAGGGTAAGTTGAAATTCTGTTTTGTTTGACCACATAATTTTGCTTTAATTTTTTGTCGTTAAAAATCTTTGCTAAAATTGTTTAACCTACTACTTAAGTAATTGTTTTTTTTTAATTATCACATTTTCGTCTCTTATAATTTTTATTAATTACGTAGTTCTAGATTGAACCTACTCGGTACTTACAGGAGAATACTCACAGGCAACAGAATGGGATCTGTCAAGTGGAAACAAATTGAGGGTAATTTGCGTTTCAGAGCAGAACAGACGCTCATTCGCGCTTAAATTAACATCGTCATTTGGACTTCGTATAAACAGCTATCATTGACTGTGGAAATAGAGATAGAGATTGAGATTGAGAATACTAAGTTAGCAAGTTGATCCTACCTCTAAATTTCGCTGCGAATTTTATACAGTCTTTCTCATTATTCAAATGTATTTTATTACATTTTTGTCTACGGGATTTCAGCAACTAATACCGACGTCGATAGAAGAATGGTCATTAAGATTATAAAATAATTAATTGTATGTAGGTAGGTACCTAAAAACTAAATCATACCAGGGGGGTGTCACTCCGCCGCCGCGCCATTCCGGCGCCGAGCTAGGCGCCGCCCCAATGCTTGGGGCGAATCGTCAATGGTTGCCACGCAGTGGCCCGTGACGCACGCGCGCGCTTACGTATGAATACTCATTTATATCTACTGTCATTGTACCTATTATTAAATATGCATACAAATCTTCTATTATGATTATATACTTATTTAAAATACTTAGTATAGGTAATTCACATATTTTATGAACTAAAATTTTTAAGTTAGTTACATGATAATTTATAACCGACAAGAATGCAACACAAGTAGCATTATAGAACGACGTGGACGCTGGCATCTGTCGTGGTGTCGGACTCATGCTAGTTGTACTGAAGCAACAGTATCATGTGACTATTTCTCGCGCGAGATGTACATTTATATTATCTGTGATGTCTGGCAACGAAGGTCGCTAAGCATAGTTGCGCTAGACTAGACTGGTACCTAGCTTATTCTTACTCTTACATAATATTTGGTCCCGCACCATAGACTAAATAAAAGTAAGTACAACCGCTAAGTAAATATTATAAACAGCATAAATCGGATAGTACAATAGGTACCTATTTAATGAAAGTACTGACACTGACAACCCTATTCAGAACGTCTGACAAGGTGCGGAACAATGTCGACCTTCGCGCGGCGCCAGAGAGCTCAATGTCGGCTGCTCGCTTGCGGTCCGTTTGCTAATAATAATTATGTAGGCACATAAAAGGCGGCATTTGTGAACATCAAAGCAGTGAACCTTCTGTACTTGTACTATTATATATTCTGTGATCATACTCAGAAATAGGTACTTATGTTACTAAACATCCAGTAGTCGAAAGTACCACAGTGAAAACTAGGACTTATTTTGTTGGGAAGTTTTTTTTTAAACAAGCTCGTTCAAAACCATAAACAATGGTTCGCGCCAAAATTAACGTCATTTGGAATTCGCGCGCGTGGATAAACTGGTATCATTGTCTGTGGAAACGGCGGCCATTGTTTTATGACAGCTGTTAAAATGGCGCCCGCACTCTGTAAAAGCTGGGGTTGAATTTCTTTTTCTCGTTTAAATTGTAATCGTTTTTGGATTTTCTTTATACAACAAACCTAAATATTTTTTCTGAGAAGTTCGATATGCATTATCAATTATTGTTTAAGTGGTTAGTTTCAGACACAATGAAAGTAGGCATGTTGTCCATGAGAATTTGCTATAGGTAGGTACTTAATTACCAAAATTTTTATCATAATATTAATTTACTATTATTTAAGTACCTATGTGTGTACTTATATAATATTATGTAAAATGACGATGAAACATATATGTGTAGGTAGGTAAAGAGGTAAGAAGGTACTTAGATAACTTAGTCTGATTGTTCTTAAATCTTCACCCATCATAATCCTTTAACTTGCAATTTTGTAAAACCTCAGAATATATATTTTCTCAAATATCCGTTACATTGTAGTCGCTACGCTGAATAAAAGCAGGAAAATTACTTTGCTAGTTCCAAAACGAAAACAGACGTAACCGCCAACACTGTATATCCCTTTCTAACCCCTACTTTCCCGTAGTTACATCTCTCTCGTCCCTACAAAGGAAAAGCAAGCGAAATAAGCTTTTTCGCCTCCAAAACTCATTCGTGAATCGCCTCGCCTGCCATGATGGCTGATTATACAATACAATACGGTCCACAATTCCCTGAACGTTTTCCCTTCGTTTTCCTACTCGGAAACGGTCACGGACTTACGGCACGGAGTTTCAAAGCGAAACGGGCCTTTATCTCTTACCCGCCATTGGCTGTTTGGAAAAAACTACGCAGCTTCTGATTGGCCAAAACAAATTGCTCGCGCTGTGTTCTTTATTTGTTGTTGCGAGGAACGGCGTAAGTGCCTTTGTTTAGACTTCTTAAAAGGACGAATAGGCCATTCTGTTTTATGGCGGTTACTTCGTTTTTGAGTATACAGCAGTGGTTTTTACTTAAAAGGTTGGGATTCGTAAGAAATTGCAATATTAGGGCAATTATACGAGATTTTTCTCTTACCACGTAGGTTTTATTTCTGGAGATGCTTTTATAGATTTTGAAAGAAATTGTTTTATTTAGAAATTATCATAGTAATGCCTAGGTATCATGTAGGAAGATAAATTATTGAGCGTACTTACTTAGTATTCTATACTTAGGTACCTATGTCAACGTATAAAAAAAAGTTCAATTAAGTAGGTATTTATGTGTGCATATTGTTCTTTATAAACTTTAAAAAAAAACGTGTTCTCATTTTTTTAAATTACTTCCAAATTCGTTTCGCTGATCACCCATAAATAAACCAAATGCGGTAGACCCTTCATTTACCAAAAAAACTAACTAAAATCAGCTACCGTTCTCCATAGAAAAGTTCAATTGTTCATACAATTTCGAACAAAAGCCCTCACTTTAATTGCCACCGGTTGACACTTGTGTCCGAAACAGCTTATTGTCAATGATAAAGCAAATGACTTTAAAATATGACGTTTTTGTAAACGAAATGTTCATTTGGAAAACAAATAGGTGTGACTGTGAAATTTTGATTTGTGTTGGATGTCAGTTTTATGGAAACAACCGAAGATGGTTAATTGTAGCTAAAGTTCCGAAAACCTTACAGTTCTCATATTTAGTTATTTTATACCAATGTGTCAACTGCGGAGGCATTCATTTTTTTTTACAAAAGTAATGTAAGTATTTTTTTTTTAAAGTAAGTAGCATTCTCTCGTGCGTAGTTACATTATCCATAATGACATTTCAATGTATTTTAATGAACACTAAATTAAATTTTAAAATCTTCAAATGATTAAGATTTTAAGGTATGTAGGTGTTTATTCATTGGAAATTAAAACAGTTATAACAGATTTAACTCGCGTATTTTATTTTATATGCTTACATTTAAAAAACTTTAATCTTACTTCCCATACTGACAGCCGACTGAGCTGATGATTTCGCAACATCAACATAAAATATACAACAGAATCAGCATAAAATGTTCCCGATTTAAATCAGATATCATTCCAATATGTAATAACTGTGAAATCAAGAGAAATTATAATACAATTTACCTACTTATTTTCCCAATTCCACTCCACTCTTCCGCCCCTTGGCAAAGCCCATATCGCACCAACAGCCATTTTTCACGGCGTATCTCAATCCAAACTAAATAATGGACTGCGTGACTCCAATCCGCGTTTATATTTCATTATCCGACGCTGAGTCGTCATAATTGGTCGGCCATGAGTTTCATTGGTTCATTAATTTACACATTCTCTTTTTGATGTAAGCGACATAGCTGTATTAACTTATACGACGTTTATTAATTGGTTTGTAATATGTAAATGTACGATGACTCAGTTGAATGAAGTAAAAGTTGGAATAGGTACGAATTTTGGTGATCTGTGGGCCTAGTTGTTGAGACCCCACGAAACTGAATGTGATTCGAATCTCGCCAAGGGTAGACGTTTGTGTTTAAATATTTTTTAAGCAAATATATCCGTTTCTACCCAGAAGGCAAGCTTTTAATATAAGTAAGTACCTACTTTATACAGTTTTAATATAGGTAAGTAATTTTCATAAATACATTTTTGGACTACCTACCCATAGACATAAAATTTTATAATAATTACCTAGTGTGTACCTATGTGGTTTGTAATTAAGTATTGCATAATATTATGATGTAGTCGTATGTACTCCACAGAGATTTTATTAATAAAACTCCCCTTAGTTTATCAATGTGGTATCAAAATTGACCATAATAATATTTGCGTGATAAGTAAGTATAACAATTTTAATTTTATTCTGCATTAGTCATAACCTTTAAAGATATCCTCAGATAGACGAACGGCAGTTAACCAATGTAGGTAGATACCTACCTACTATTACGATTTATGGTATAAATATTTCGGCATTCTAATTGGTACGTTAATATTATATTATAAATAATACTGGTGGATATATAAAATCTTTGCCAAGTCATAATAATTACAAACAAGATAAATAATAATATGCTAATATTACTTCGTTAGCAGCAATTTATTGATATTAATAATTAATGTGAAATATCACAGTTCGACTTTTACGACACGTTTAGGATTATAATATCATACATTATCCTGTTGTTAATAAAATAATTACATACATACCTAAACTAGTAACTCTTTATAACTTCAATCGATATACCTAGGTACGTGGAGTAGGTAGGTACTTACATACTTACTTTATTATATTTTTCTTTTTCTGTGAAGAAAGTGAAGCAGTGGATTGTTTTACGTCACAAATCCCAGTATAATATGGTATAGGTGTTCAAAATTAGTAAATTTATGCTTTTACTAGCTGTCCGCCCCGGCTTCGCACGGATCATCTTTTTTTTTATAGCCTACGTCACTCGTATTATACGATCACAGGAAGGCACGATGAATAACACGATGTATATTATTAATTAGTTTATTAACATAAAAGTTACAAAACAAACATCAGACAATTACTGGCGGCATATTACAAACGTCACGAAAAAGAATGACAGCCGCTTCAGGTCCGTTTACGAAGTATGCTAATGTGAACGTTTACGAAGACAGCTAATAGACGGCCATACTGTTTCTGGAATGTCCCTATTCCAGACCAGCTCGGCCATTCACCTAAAGTTTGTATGACCTCATACATTATTTTTCATTTATTATTAATATTATTAACATGGAGCACATTAAATAAAAAAATAAAAGTAGAAATAGCAAAATAACAAAAATTAAATAATCATTTTCAACTTCCAAACCACCGTATTTCTCATTGATAATTCACCAAATGCAGCAAATGTCCATCTTCTAATAATCATCATCAAAAAGCCACCGTAGGCTACAAGGAATAAACAGATTTTGAAAGTTAGCTACATCATGCCACCCGCGGGCAAGTCATATTTCAGTCCGACAAAAGCTACCGTTTGCCACCCGAGGGACACGGCCTGCTTGCTACGACATCACTGCCACCCGAGGGCCAGTTATTATTATTTTGGCAATCTGCATCTGTTTAACCGATTTTCTGTTCATCCGTCTCGTCTATGCTGTAGCTGCCGTCGCTATCAGTGATCTAAACTGTAATGATTAAGGATAGGTTAGGTTGGGAAAGAAGATCTCAGAGAACTACTTACATATTATAATCAAGGCTAATTTGAATCATTGCTTCCACTTTCTTCGCACTCACTCATTTCATCATGAGTGTGAAAGGTTATCCACGGTTTTAATTGATCCGCCGGAAATATGTTACGATATTTACGTTGTGTATGTCCATCTATGCTAATAACTTCGTATCTGTCTTTTTCCAGTACCGAAGCTATTTTAAATGGACCACGAAATTTAGGAGCTAATTTTTTACTCTTGCCCTTTTCTGGATTATGATTCGGAATCATAACTAAATCTCCCTCCTTAAAAAATTTAGTTGGTGCCCTTTTCTGATCAAACCTTTCTTTCATTTTCAATTGATTCCGTTTAATATTGTCTGCTGCCACATCTCTAATTTCATTTCTTTCCTCAATGGTAGGAGCTTCAGAATCAATAGCTGCTTTTAATATTCCTTCAGATTGACTAATTGTTCTTTGACCAAAAACTATTTCAGATGGCGATTTTCCGGTTCCTTTATTAATCGTATTATTAAGACTCCACTGTAATTTTGCTGTATTGGTATCCCAATCCCTTTCATCAAGGCCGTGATTCATTGCAGCTAATGAATTCAAAATCGTTCTGTTATACCGCTCGATTTGACCATTAGCGCGAGGAGTAGCCACAGCATTAAAAACGTGCTTCGCTCCTATTGATGTAGTGAACTTATTGAACTCGCTAGACTTGAAGCTGGTTCCCTGATCGGAAATAATTACTTTTGGAGAACCGAACGATGCGAATATTTCTTCTAGAGCTTTTATAGTCGTTTTCGATTTAGTATTTTTAACTGGACGTATAAATATGAATTTACTAAACCCATCAATTATGCCCAAAATATAAGTATTCCCACGCTTGCTTTTTATAAATGGGCCCAAGTGGTCCATATGTATTGTGTGAAACACGGTGTTAGTTTTAGGAATCGGATGGAGATACCCAGTCTTCTTGCCAGGTAAGTCTTTATTATAAGCACAATTAATACATGCGGCAACATATTTCGACACAAACCGTTTCATTTTAGGAAACCAATAATCGGCGCTTATTTTTTCCAGAGTTTTCGACTGCAAAGTGTCCGGCATCATCGTGGTTAAGCTGGCATATTTTCCATCGAGCCCCACTCGGAACAACCCATTTAAGTTTACGTCCATCGCGTCTGTATATCTTATCGTCTTTTATAACATAGTTCTTAGTAATATCTTTAAAATCATTTTCGCTGGTGTCTAATATAGACTTAATATGCTGTAAACGTGGGTCAGTCATTTGAACTGTATGTAACCAGTCACCCGTTGATATACTCAAAATCTCTATTTCGGGTTGAACATCGGGCGGTGAAACGGGGTTTCGACTCAGCGCATCGACATGTTGCATCTTACAACCTGGTCGATACTCGATGTTAAAATTATATTCTTGCAGTAATAACCACCACCTAGCAATTTTAGGTATCAAGTCCCGTTTTGTTAATGTTGTTCTGAGGGCATTGCAGTCAGTTATAACAGTAAATTCTAAACCTATTAGGTACACACGGAATCTTTTAAGGGACAAAACCACAGCCATTGTTTCCAGTTCATATGAATGCCAGAATTCCTCCTCACGAGTAGTTTGGCGGCTGTAGTATGCCACTGGTTTCCATGGGCTGTCATCATTGGGTCGTTGCAGCAATATTCCTCCAACCCCTATCTTGCTTGCATCACAGTGAACTTCTGTAGCATATTCAGGGTTGTACAGAGCCAGTATAGGGCGTGAAACCAATCTATTTTTAATGTCTTGAAAGGCCAGTGTTTGCTCTTCACCCCATATCCACGCTGAGTCCGCTTTAGTTAATGTAGTTAGTGGCTTAACAATATTAGCGAAATTGTAGACAAACCGCCGAAAATAACTAGCTAGTCCAACAAACTGTCTAATCTGATGGACGTTTTTGGGTACCGGAAAACGTGATACCGCCTCTATTTTTTTACTGCCCGGTCTAAGACCGGATTCTGATATTTCGTAGCCTAGATAATCAATTTCGGTGTGAAAGAATTTACACTTTTTTAAATTAAGAGTCAAATTAGATTTCTTTAATAGTTGCAAAATCTCTTCTAATTTTTTGAAACCCTCTTCGAAAGTACTGGCACTTGACAAGAGATCATCTAAATAAGGCGTTGCTAACTCAAACCTCTTGTTTCCTAGAGCCTTATTCATCATGCTCTGAAATACGGCCGGCGCATTGACTAAACCGAAGGGCATTCGCGTATATTCGTAATGCCCATCTGGCGTAACAAATGCTGTTAAGTGACGTGCCTCTTCAGTCATAGGTATCTGATAGTACCCAGATGCCAGATCCAGACTAGTAAACCAAGACTTACCACTTAATCGATCAAGCTGATCATCGATCACAGGCATTGGGTAACTATCTTTAACAGTTTTTGCATTTAATGCGCGGTAGTCAACGCACAGGCGGTATTCATTATTTTTCTTCTTTACAAGAACGATTGGACTAGCATATGGTGAGCTGGACTCTCTGATTATGTTGTTAGCCATAAGTTCTCCAATCATCTCTCGTACTTTAGCACGTTCACTGTAGGGCAGTCTATATGGTCGATATGTAACGGGTGTATTATCATTTAATCGTATGGTCATCTCCGTGATATTAGTCCGTCCGAGTTCTTGCATATTTAAAGCAAAGCAGTCCCTATGAGCATTTAAGAGATTTAGTAGATCATTCTTTTGTTCACTGTTCACTTTTGGTCCTACATTTATCATATCTAGGGTAATAGGAGCTTTAACTGATTGATCATTATTGGAAACGCATTTCTGTTTTTCAGATAATATAACATTTATGTTTAATTCAGTTTTATGCGTTACAAAGGAATCTTTTGAAGGTAGTTTTACAGCTCGTGCTATTATCTTTGACTTTGGCAAAACCACAGCTGGGTTAGTCCAACTCATCAATAAACAATTACCTATTCCATTGTTGAACTCATAAATACCTTGTAGTAAAGTGTATTCACCTTTAGGTTGGAGGCACACACTCCCCGGCACAAACAATAATCCCGTGTATAGCTCATCAGTACGTACATTGACAAGTTGTAAGCCCTGAATCATAGTATTAGCATTGATCATAAGTGTGAGACGTTCTCTCTCGGTATCATCACAATAAAGAGTTAATTGTGACTGAGTTTTATATGCTACTACACCCGGTAACTCTGTCAACGTTTGTCCAATTAATACTTCGGTGTTAAGTAGTTCATCGTCTACAATGTAGGCATCTAAATCGGCTTCCACTGCGTCAACAATAAGCTTTATACTAGTTCTACCTATTGGCAAAATATTACCCGATCCGAAACCTTTTAGAGCAGGAAGATTTAATTTATTTATTGTTAAATGTAGGTTGCAAGCTAATGATTTCTGTAATAATGTGCACTGGCTTCCAAAATCAATATACGCAGTAGCGCTTTTACCATTTACTGAAACTGTTTTAAAATACTTGCCATTAGGTTCTTCACCTGAGGTGATTTGAAGCATTTTACTAGACTGATCGTTTGTATTTTTTTCTTCAGCTCCATTTGATTTAAAATTTGACATTGGGTGTTTCTGCGACGGAAAAGAACCTGGACACTCTTGGGACTTGTGACCCAACCGAGAGCACTTATCGCAGCGGTTTAATGGTTTATCACATTCATTCGCACGATGACCCATTTCTGAACAATTGTAGCATCTTATTGTTTTAGATCTGCTACGTGGCTGTGAAAACGTGGCAGTTCTTGGAACAGTATTTGAGGTACTTTCAGTTGGTTTATTATTGTTTGGTTTAAAAGGTTGCAGTGGTCTCCTCATCATTGTATTATTTTTCTTAGAAATTCGTCGTAAATATCTGAGTAACTGGGAAGGTCGTTTGAAGTTAGAACCCTGGGCATTGAATCTTATGTTATTATCGAAAATGCCGCTTACTATACAATCTACCGCATCTCGGCCGACGATTTTACACATCTTCACCAACCTGGCTTTATCATGAAAGTATTCTTCGAGCGATTCATCTATTTGACCTTGATACCAATTCTTCGCATATCCAGATAGTTTGGGTAATGCGTAATAGATAATCTGCTTTTCATCCCATCCATATATAGCTGCAGTTTCATCTATTTTACGTAACCATAAAGCAGCTGTTTGTGTGTTAGTATCTGGATTGAACTCTGGTATAACACTGTGTGCCCCTTCAAATCGTGATGTGCGATTATCCATTAATTTATTGAAATTATTAAAGAACTTATCCGATGCCGACATTTTGTGACCTCTTCTATCCATCTTACGTCGTTTGTTGTGTACGGACTTTCCACTAGTACTCGAAGATGTACTGCTAGAGCTCGAACTTGTTGACGTTACACTACTCGAGCTGGTGGAACGTCGATCGTTTTTGGATCGACGTGATCGCTTACGTAGACATAATCGATCTTTCCCACTGCTGCTTTCCGAATCAGATGTTATCGATACTCGGCGGCGTGAGCGACTACGGTAAGTATCCCGTCTTTTAAGGTTACGACGTGAACGTGAACTTTTACGTCTTTTGACAGCAATCTGCTTAGCCCGTCTAGAAGGTCTGCCATTATTCTTGCTCCTATTATCCAAGGGCGGTGTATACGTGGACCTCGATGGTGATAAGTCCATGTTCTATAACTTAGTGGATACTTTAAAAATATACGTTCAAGGTTTTATAGGAGGAAGAGGGACAAGGAGAGTAAACAAATAAAATATTAATTAGTATTGTACACAAAACATATCTAAGTATAGGTACCTATACCTTTATATGTAGGTAACCTTCAAATTTAAGCAGCTGCTATTTTTTTTCTTTTTAAAACATTGTCCAGTTTTTTTTTTGTAATTAAGACCTGTTATTATAATAAAAGGAATAGAATAAGGAGAATAATAATTCCCGTAGCAAATTGCTAGTAAGTAAAGGCGTGCATTTCAATCGCACTTTCTACGAGGTAATTATACCTACATCTATGAACATAATTCCTATATGAAATGCTCACCCATTAAAATAGGTACCTACTTTTATTTTATTAATTTGCAACATGTCAATATCACCTTACCCTTATATTTTATTTAACTACCTATACCGAAATATAATCATGTTAAGTACCTACGTAAAGATTACGCAATAATTTTACTCACAAAGCTGTGAATACCAGTAGGTACCTACCTTTTAAAAGACACGAAATTAGTTGGTACCTACTATTTAAAATCATTCTAAAGTATAATAATCATCGTAAATGCTGCTGCAAATACCTACTTACTTTACATTGAGAAGTTACCTAAATACTCGTAAAACAACAAATGTACCATTACAGAATCAATAAAATTCCATGAAATTTACTAGCTCAATACGTTTGTACGTTTATATTTGTTCTATAGAACATAAATAGTAGTTTAAAAGACAAAAGTTTACGAAGATCCAACAACAAAAACAGTAACGAACAATCATTTTACTATTATTAATACATACCTGTGGACGTATGCCAACGCTCTTACCACTTCCGATATATTATACGATCACAGGAAGGCACGATGAATAACACGATGTATATTATTAATTAGTTTATTAACATAAAAGTTACAAAACAAACATCAGACAATTACTGGCGGCATATTACAAACGTCACGAAAAAGAATGACAGCCGCTTCAGGTCCGTTTACGAAGTATGCTAATGTGAACGTTTACGAAGACAGCTAATACTCGGGAAGAGTGCAGCTTCTCAAGAATTTTTTAAATTGGTCCAGCCGTTATGGAGCCTATTCAATCCAAACAAACAAACAAACGTTTCCTCTTTATAATATTAGTATAGATAAAATACGTATTTCAAGCATTACCTACCTAATGTTATTATTCTCTGTGTGGTCACCCTACACCCAATTCGCCGTTCCAGTTTATCCGCTTATCATTTGTTACAACTGACGTGGCTTATATTTCCTATCTTATTATTAGGAAAATGCGCGTTCTCGTACTACGATAGTCCACCCTCATACATGTCGCTTACGTCAATTTTTATTTCAGCTATCATAATATTTTTAGTACATGCTTGTTAGAATGAACGTAAGCGCCAATGTTGCTTGTGATTTCATTTCCTTACAATCACATTATTTTATATTCTTATTATAATATCATAGAATAGTTATTTAGCTAATCTAATACCGTAATATTACGTTCTTATAATATGATTGTTGTTCGATTAATCATCGAGTCTGGTGTTATGGTGAAATTAGAAAGCAAAGTGTACTTATCCCTACTAATCCCTACTAATATTATAAATGCGAAAGTAACTCTGTCTGTCTGTCTGTCTGTTACGCTTTCACGCTAAAACTACTGGACCGATTTAAATGAAATTTGGTACAAAGAAAGTCTGGAGCCTGAGAAAGGACATAGGCTACTTTTTAACCGACTGTAAAAAAGGAGGCGTTCCACGCGGACGAAGTCGCGGGCAGAAGCTATCTATTATAAATGACGCTGCTAAAGACTACATTTCTAAATTTATTCTATTATTTTGTATAACGAAGTAAAACTTGTCATCCATGACACAAAAACTCATTAGATTTTAATTTAAACCAAAAATAAACTAAGCCTTTTAAACCAAAACTACATAAAAGCAGTTAAAATGTAGTTTTGTTTTAAAGGCGTAACAATCAAACATCTCATTCCGATTTCTTACAGACAAAATAAGGATAGCTACATTTACAATATAGTTTTATTTACTTTAAATTCAAGAAAATAAATACAGACATTCTTACCATTCACTTTAAACAATTATTGCAAAATGAAATTAAAAGGATGAACCAATTTTCATAAAACATAACTTCGAACATACTCGACTTATTTATCTTTCAAACAAAAAAAGAAAATCTAAATTTGTTCATCAAAACTTATAACACCCCATCATTTTTAACTGACGAAAAAAACGGAGGACGCTCTAATTCAACATGTAGTTCTCTGAAAAAAATTTTTTTTAATCTTGTGTCAAAAAGATTGTCCTTGCAAAACCTAACCCATGGTCACCCTTGCAAAAGGCAGTTTTTCTTATACGACGCGTTATCATTCATACGGCTTTTATCTGATGGGCCGACAATGAGAGAGACGTAATATAATACATGTTATATCCCTTTATATCGAGAAGATAATAACCTCATTCCGATGTTTTGTTTATTTAGATTTAATGTATCTCCTGTTATCTCATATTATATAACTACTAGCTTCTGCCCGCGACTTCATTTGAATCGGTCCAGTAGTTTTAGCGTGAAAGCGTAACAGACAGACAGACAGAGTTACTTTCGCATTTATAATATTAGTAGGGATAATATATAAAATACTTTGTCCTGAATGACTGACTGGCGGATACGCCCACAGCCTAAACCACTGATCGTAAAGACCTAGGCTGAGGGTGTTTTTGTATGACGTAAGCATTGGACAAGAAAAGGTTTTCCGAAATCCTACCCCTAAGGAGGTGTAAGGAGATTTTTATGGGACAACGTGATTGTTTACTCAAATCTTTTCAAAATTTAGTATACACTAAGTAGTAGGTACCTAATAAATCTGGTACGTAGTCGTGGGCACGAACTAGTACCTGAGTAGGTATTTTTAGTGTTTGACACCTGATAAAAGTCTTGACATTAGAGGTAAACTCATATCCATATTTTTTATTTAAGTACGTTGTGTAATAGGAAACCAGCAAATTAATGAACATACTTAATAAAAAAAATAACCGAAAAAAAACTAAAAGGCAACAAAAAACAATAGCGCACGAAAGGAAAAAATAACATTTTTTTCTTCAGTAGGTACTTAACGACTAAGTAATTTTTGTTGTAACGTCTGTTATTTTTGAAATCGGTGCCAGCTGGTGCAGCAACTCTTCACTAAGTTGCTCTTTGTTTGAGGCTAGTTTTTTTTCGGCGGTAACGTTTCTTGGTAAAAAGTTATTATTTTATAATTTTCTGTGGCCATAATTTATACAAATTAATTATTAAGTAGTTATGGTGTAGATTACCTAATTATCTACACCTATAGTTACGATGTAAATTCTATTATATCTTTGAAATTTATAAGTCATAGTGTTTTTCTATACAGAGATAAGTTTTCACGGATCAAATACAAAAAACCCGTCACCAATTTTGTTTAGTTGTTTTACCTAAAGGTACCGGGGTTACATAAAGGTACCAGAGTTACCAGTAAGGTACCAGTACATAACTAAGGCTATATATTGCATGTGCAACCTTCAATATAGCTGATAATGTGTCAAGGCTTACCTCAGCCAATAAAGGGTTTGCTTTATTAGCTCCGTTAGTCACCCAGGACAGGCCACGTGCCTTTATAGTTTTATTGCCTGTGTAAGTAGGTATCTACTACGCTGTACCAGATGAATACCTACATCTAAGACTAGATGAACATCCAGGGGCGTAAGTACCGCTGTATCTGCCGTATATCAATTATACGTCCGAATTAACGTGAGAATGCAATTTTTTTTACGCCCAATTTGTTTGTTTTACAAACTATATATAGCGACTCGCCCCGGCTCCACACGGGTGCTATAAACCTGCCTCTTTAATCACTCCATCTATTAAAAAATCGGTTCAAAATCTTTTGCGTAAAGGTATACGTAGGTACAAAGGGACGGGCAGACAGCGACTTTGCTTTTTACTATGTAGTGATGACAAAAGTAGTAAAAAGGGTTTTTATAAGTACGTATTTTTTAATAATATAAAAGAGAAAACCGGTTTCAGTTCTTTTCATGAAAAATACCCTTCAGACGGTTTCAGGCTCAAGTCTATCTATGACTCGGTATCTTATTTTTATTGTTTATTAAATACGAATTGAGGTTCAGGATAGGGAAAGTTGTCCAGTAGGCGTATTTACATATAAAATACTTGATAATAATGGGACAGGGAGCATTTAAACAACGTTTTTAAATTTATAAATAACTTCTTTTATATTTAAAACGTAATTATGTACAGTTTTCTTAAAACTAGAAATAATAAAGCATTTTTATCTAGTCTATTATGAACACTAATTAATAATATACTTACACGTGTATTTTTATAATACATTTAGGTCCAATTTAACACTTCCTAATTGAGATTATAAAGTATTTTAGCCGCGACTAATTTCGACCAATCGCATGCGAGTATTTTTCCAACTTAAGTACCTATCAGCCAATAATACAAGTCACAATTAAATAACTATTTACAATGAAAAACATCTTCTATTGATTTATTGCACTTCTTAAGATGTTTTTCCGAACTTTGGTTTTCCTCTATCGATGATATTTAAATACATTTCAAGTTTACATTATAATTACCCATCAAAAGATTTTTATTTATACAGAATTAGGAAAGTAGGTTACCTACAATATTTTTAGCGTTATTAGTTTAATTGAAAACAATAATATGAATTGTTAAAAAATTACCTTCTTTACCATAATGTTCCATAAAAAACTTTAACAATGGTCACCCTACAATTTTTTAATATCGATGGATAATAAAATGACATGGAACATAAAAATCGTATTTTTTCTTTCCATTCATTAAACTAACAAATTAATCATTAATGTCTTTTATAATTACTTAGTACATAAAATACGAACAACGCATTGGGACATTTTAAAACCTAACATTTGACAAGCTGTCAAATATAATCGGCAATTATCTGTGGTCTTTTTATAACCTTGATTCTTAACAGTGCCCAAATACACCTCATACAATATTTTACAATTTAAAAAATATTAAAATTCCTTAATCGATATCTATCAACTCACAGATACATCCGTCTCTCATGCACCCAATAAATACTAATAAAAAAAAAACTTATTTATCTACGTTTAAATTGAAATTGGAATACTGTGGTCGTAACGTCGCTTCTGGGTTGACAGGTGACGGAGGGGTCGGGGGAATGTAAGGGTATCTAGGGTAAGGGGGGTAGGGGTACCCTGCGGGTAGTAACTGGGGGTTGTGGAAGGGAGGAAGTAACGCGGGGGAGGGGTAGCCGTAAGGTAAGCCTACTGAGGACGCTGCTGCTTGTAAAATAGACGCCGCGAAGGCCGGGTCGCTGTACACGGCAGCGTAGGGCCATGCTACCGCTATTCTTTGACGTTTGTCCTTCATTCTACGGTTTTGGAACCAGACCTGTAACAAGAGAAATAAAATTTAGTATATTGTTGATTATTATAGGTACTTAGATGCATAAAAATATATAAAATTACTGGCGGAAATCCTATCTTTAAACATTTATGGTCAAACAGAAAGTTTCTTAGTTAATTGACGGTAATTGATAAATAAAGGGCAGGTATATTAGTCATTCTTTTGTTTTGCTACATTATTCTCCGTAAGTTTAAGAAAACAAAGAAGTGTGAAATCTTTTAAATTTTGCTCAACGATGCCAACATGATGGCAAAAGGAAAATGGAAAGTGACTTTTAAAAATCATTAAAGTAGATAGATATTTGAATGTTAGGTGGCGACTAAAGGCGAAGGTTACTTTAGTGATCAGTGACAGAAATTGTCAGATGTTTTTACAGACTCTAAAATCCCACTAATAAACCTTTAGGTACCGGTGTAAAGTATGTACACAGTGCATTTAAAGTCATCAACGCAAAATAATGCCGGTCCTTCGTTACAAAGTGCGCAAACAAAGCTTTTTCGCGAGCT
Organism: Polylopha cassiicola; assembly: GCA_038024825.1. Taxonomy (NCBI): domain Eukaryota; kingdom Metazoa; phylum Arthropoda; class Insecta; order Lepidoptera; family Tortricidae; genus Polylopha; species Polylopha cassiicola. The sequence goes on along the minus strand of CP149044.1, from coordinate 2,251,275 downwards.
TAAAACGTCTTTTGTGTCAAAATGGCGGACCTTTGTATTAAAATGGCCGTCCGAACGACTCGCTAATTGGCGGGCATACCAACAGTGCCAACTTAATAAACATTTACATCATAGACAAGATTATCACTTTTATTTTATTCCAAAACTTTACTTTGATTTGTCAATAAAAATTTAAATGAAGTGCCAACGAAATTAAATGTAGATACGTAGAGAGAAACTTTATTGGCACCGCAATAAAGATTCATCACAATAAACAAACAACCAGAAAAAATCCAGATTTTTACGACGCATCATATGGTAGCCACGGTTTAATTTAATAGTTTTTAATTGGTCATAAAACAGATGCTCGTCCATAGACAACCGATGAAGTCTTTCATATACACACTAATAGTCGCTTTATGGCGCTGTGAGGGCTCACTTCTTTTAGCATTAACGTTCATTAGCGTTCGACAGCTACTGAATAATTCGGTCGGTTTCTTTTATTAATGCGCATCGACAAATTAGCGTGAATGTAAAATTCGAATGAAGCTATAAAAACACGTGTTTTTGTACTTTTATTTTCCGAACCGTTGCTTTCTTTTTTTTAGTAAGAAGTGATAATTGAGATTATGACTGGACAGTCGCGAGGAATTTATATTTAAATTGGCTTCGAGCCCCGCATTCCTTGACCCGCATACGATGATAGAGGTATTTATAATGTAATGAATATGTGATATATTGGGTACCAAGAATATAGATAATACTTATTTTTTAACTTTGACTCTCTACTACCTATTACAAGTTTTACCAGTTACCTAGTTAAGAACTTACTTTTTACTACCTAGATAAATAAATCAAGGATAGGACAATTATATTATTATGTTCATTATAGTTTACCTACTTACATAGCATAAGACTCCTAATATGGCGATACATGATGACACACGTTATCGACAAAACATTCCAAGGAAGGCAAATTTGGCCTGAATATTTGGCCACTTATTAAAGACGTTAGCGCTCGTCAAATCAGAATTGAGATCGTTTTGCTTTGTTTCGTATTCACACGTCCGTTACGTGATTTCTGCGAATTATCGTACCATAAAACGTTCGTGATGGAAATTATTGTATCTCTAATTGAAGTGTCATACTAAAAAGATCCATAAACAATACGTCATAGATTTCGTTTTTCTAACGTGTTAATAATTCACATGCGATTTTTCGTGATAAGTACGTTAAGAAACATGTCGCTTGCACAGTAATTGAATAAAAGGTCGTTTTAATTCGGGTCACAGTTTTTCAAGTGTGGGATGACTGCGAATTGGATTCACTTTGTAAATATAACTTTAGTTGCAGTGCTGTCACATCAGTTTCTAGTTTCAACACAGAAAAATTACATAGGTACCACCTACCTACTTACCTACTCACATCCATTCATAAAGGAGCACGAGTATTTTTTTAAAAAATACTTAAGTAAATGTTATTAGTACCTACTATAGTAACTAAACCTTAACTGTATTTTTCTGATAAAAATACTATTGAAAAGCTTTTTCACGAAACAAAATTGATTAAACGTCAAAAACCATAGACATTTTTTTTTATCTTGAAAACATCTCCGCTGCGACAACTTTTTTTTTAAATGGTACTGACCTTAATAGTAGACTCGGGTAAGTTCAGTTGGGCAGCCAATTCGCATCGCCTGGGTCTTGAGACGTAGTTCTCTTTGAAGAATTCCTTCTCGAGCCTCGCTAGTTGCTCTCTTGTAAAGGCTGTACGGTATCTCCTATTAAAAAAAAAGAAATATTAATATTTGACGGGAAAGTTTTAGTTCAGAACAACTTTACTACGGTTCCTCAAATTTGTATTTTTGGAAAAAGTGTTATCTGATTATCTTAGTTATTTTGGTACGGGAGCATAGTTATTTACAACTTACCTAATATTTGGATCTGGCACCGAATTGGAGTTGGTCATCTGTTCCGACTGAGGACTTAGGGACTCTGAAACAAAAAAAAAGAACTTGAATAAAAATAGAACAACCTCTTTACTAGACCGATTATTACTTATCTACTTGTTTCAAAACGGCATTTCATAAAGGGTTGCTACTTACAAGTGCTTTAAACTTAAAACACTATCTAAATTACTGGTGCTACTTGTATCGAAAACACAAAGAACGCCGACTTTATAAGTAAAAAACTAATTATCCCATGGGATTGAGTTACAAAAAACGGTTCGGTAGCTCACAGGTGCTAATTGCGCGTTTCAAAAGGAATACATTAACGGAAAGCAAACACAAATAAGCTATTGTCTAATTAAATATTTTCTCATGTTCCCACAAAGAAACCGGCGGTTTGAGATCGCTTGGAAAACGCCGACTTTACAGATCTGATTAGCCGTTAAAGTGGTTCTAAATTTAAAAAGCGGCAAGCTGTTGACATTGGCCGAAAACGCTCCCGTTTCATTGTCTATGGTAATTGTAAATTAAGATGGAAAGTAGTTATGTGAACGTTACATTAAAATGTATCGTACCGACATAGACATAATTAGGCACATAGCTACATAATTGATGTTTATCGCATATGTAACTAATTGCTTAAATTTATAAAACAGAATTGCAAACATATTATGACATCATTATCGAAAATTTATTACCACTTTGAGTATTTTCGACATGAAACATATGATGTTTTTTTCGATGGCGTCTCAAACACTTGACTGGTTCCCATGCTGGGTGGCGACAGTACACTTAAAAATCAATTTGCAACAGTCTAGCCAAGTTTCCTTTCATTCAAAAGATTTGTTGTCAAACAAACTTTTTTCAAACTGTCCTTTTCGGCGCGATGTTGGTAGTCACCAGCTGCGCTATTATGGCGTGTGTCTATGGTTTTTAGAAAAAAAAGGGGGAAATGGATCGAACATGATTTTAAAAAGCTTCCGTTTGAAGTAGTTTCCGTCCACGTTCTATATTTGAACGGAAGAAATTATCGCTTCATAACGGTCTAAATTATGAATGTAATAAAATTATTAAACATCTCTTTTAAAAAGCTTTTACACATCAACTATATATTATTTGTTAATATTTTATAATTTTAATACGTCTGGCCTAAATTATTTCAACTTGTTTTAGTCTTGATATTTTTAAACAGTCAAAGTTTAGGACTGTCAAACTTTCGATTCTAAATTTACAAAACCTGTTGTCTCGTCTCTCATTAAAACCGTTTTCGTCGAGGAAACTTATTGAATTATGACGTTAAAGTACCGTCATTTACGAGGAATCATTTCGAAACGTTTTACCGCGTCTTTGTTTCAAAACGTGTTAATTTGGAAACAAACAGCGCGGGAGCTGTCAAATAAAACCTGTGGTACACTGAAAAACAAAACAATTGCTTACGGTTGAGACGGTGTTAAGGTTTTAGAAAGTTTCGTACCTATAGCAGATTTTTTTTATTTAAACAAATAAAAATGTAAAAGTTATGTTAAAAAACTAAAAGGAAAACAAGATGTAACTTTCGTACCTGCCAGTAATTTAAAAGTAAAAGGCGAAAATTATTTAGTTAACATTAATATAGATAATGCAAAAAGAGACATTAACCACTTTTCGGTAGCAGCTCTCGATAAGTTTAGAAATTATCAAATGACTATAATTATCGTGTGTTATGAAACAAACCCGACCTTCCTTTTAACACTTCGTGTCTCGTTCAAATCATTCACCTAATGAAAGACAGTTCAGCTTCACTTAATAAATTGTATTTTGAATATTGAATAATATTAGATAACTTATTACTTTATAATAGTAGTAGGTACTTTCAATAAAAAGAAGAATTTGCTTAAAGTAATAGTTTATTACAAAGTAAATATCTTCAATACCTCAAACATAATTATGTACTTAAATACAGCTCATTATTTTTTATTCAATAAATCCTAGGTTGCCATTTAATAAAAAAAAAATACTTTTGTATACTTAACCTAGAAAAAACTGAAAGGGCAAATCTTAATACAAATTAAGTAAAAATAGAATTACGTAATTATCAAATTGACTTAACATACCCAGCAATAACGTTAAAAACGGCTGTGTCAATTACCCACGTGGTGTTAAATGCTTAATTAATAGATACCGGATTCAATTTGCAGCTAACGGCCCCGGTAATTGGTTGAAACTGATCGGGATTCACCATTGGTATTATCTGCCGAATGTTGTTATACGGCACGCGTCGTAATTGCATTGTCCCCTATTTAATGGATTTACTAAATTTTGCCCGTGACATTGCCCTTCGTGGACAATATTAAGAGACGATATTTGGCAATCTGCCACTAACTTGATCAAAAATTGTTTGATAGAAACTTATTTTTCGAATGTAAGGGTTTTTGGCAGATCCGATTCAGATAATGACAGTTGAGTTTAATATATTATCAGACCATTTTTTTTATAAAAGGCTTAACGATTAAGACCTTTCTAAATAATCAGTACCTAAATTATAATATTTTGCCTTATAATTTCGGTTAAAAATCATTTACATTATTTTTAAATGTTGTCTTTATGTTGACGACTTTATTATGGATACGATCACATTTTACGTCTTATAAAATAGTTTCGGCATAAACATTATAGGAAAAGAAGTTACTTAAATCACAGCCAGACAAACTTTATCTTTGTTAATCTTCAATGTTGCTACCCCTGGCACGTGTCGATAATTGTATTGTCGTATATGACCCGTTTAATACGTTTATTGTCTATGACACCGTATCCCAGATCGTTCTGCTGATTTGAAATTAGAACGCAATTAGGTTTCATTGATGATTAAGGTATCGATTCTATTTATTATAACTAGATAGTAAGTATCTGAATATTTCATTTTGATATATAAGTACTTAGAAAGATGGCTAAATTACATTTTTGTAATACATACAATATTTCAAACAAAACATAAAAATGTTATTAAAAATGTATGCGTTAGGTTCTAATCACAAGACAGATTAGAAAACCGATGACAACTAAATTATTCAAGAATTATAGTGTAGAAAAACTCACTTCAACTCCCAATGGGTATAAACAATTTCAACCCAAGCAAAACATGAGACCAATTATCCAATTCAGTGCCAATTACACGGTCCCCTCCCCTATAGAGCCCGATAAAATCCGTACTAGATGTAATGAAGATAAATACATCCACAGGGGATGGCAATAAAAACGAAATCAGTTTAAACCCAATTGACAAGACATATTACGTTCGCAAAATGGCGTACTTGTCAAATTGTGGCGCGGGTGGACGCTTTTTCTAAAGACCATAGACAATGGCATTGATAAAGCCGTTTTCGGTCATTCAGCCATTGTGACTTTAGCGTCAGTTTGGCAGCTGTGGTCAGAATTGACTTTGTAATTGATCGTTTAATTCTGTTAAATTGCTGATATGTAATTAACTATTAAGGGATTATTGAGCGAGATAGAAATTTGGCAAATAGGTTAAATGGTCCGTTTATACAAATAACCTGTGGAGTAATATGCCTTGATGCTGATCAGATAGCTTTATACTATGTTTTATACTTAATACGATCTAATATTCGAGGTTTACGTGTTATTGCTTTATTTCAAGTAATTTTAGACTTAGGCTCCTACAGTTATTTCGTTTTTGCTACAAACCTTTTTTTATCTTCGTCGATATAACCTAACGGTACTGCAATAAAACCTCAATAAAAATATTAAACTTAATGTTATTGAAAAGAATTTACTGTGCCGAGGATTTTAACACAAAGCGTCGGCGAGTTTCAAAGGTTGTTAAAAGATCATAATTACCATACCATTTAAACATCTTGAACTTTGCAGCTTTTAAAACTTTTCTACCACTAATGACCTTTATTTTCTTGTTCGTAGAGATGAAATTATCTCAGCAAGAGTTTATCAACGGTATGTCCGTATCGCTACCTGGTGTAATCTTATCTTATAGTTTGTTTAAGTTTTTCTTAAACTGTTTATACTTTAATTGCCTAATGTACGGTACTTTTGAAGGTTTCTAAATCTTAATGTTTTTATGACAGCCCTTTTGATGGACGGCGTGTTATTAGGATTATAGAAATAAACTTTTCTAATTAAGTAAGTAAGTATATATATTTTATATTCAAAATATGTAAATAGGTATCTTGAATGTTAGAACGTTTATTTACATGTTCAAAATAATCTGTTTATTTAATTGTACTGTTTTATTTAAAAAATGAGTAGGTTATGGTGCGCGCTGGTATTTCACCACAATTAGGTACTTACTTTTCTCTAAAAGTAGGTAAATGCCTAACAACTAAGTGCTAAGTACTACTACTTATGTATTAAGTAGATTTATTATTCATCTGATGAGAGCTCCTCTAAATATCACTCACATGTGCAGAAACATTTTAGAACAAGAATGCTCTAAGTATAATTTAATATCGTAATTTCAATTGATTCAGCTATCAATAAACGCTTTCATAATGTAATCGAAATTGTGATATCAAAACGAGAATTGCATTAGTTCAGACCATAGACTATCATTAGTGACAATCTATATACTAATATTATAAAGAGGAAAGATTTGTACCTATTTTTGTATGTTTGTAATGAATAGGCTCAAAAGCTATTGGACCGATTTAAATGAAATTTGGTACAAAGAAAGTTTGGAGCCTGAGAAAGGACATAGGCTACTTTTTAACCGACTGCAAAAAAGGAGGAGTTCCACGCGGACGAAGTCGCGGTCAGAAGCTAGTAAGTATAATAAAAAATATAAATCGTTGATTTCTCTTGCCATGAGGCAATAATAAAGAGGCATAGTTTTTAAAACAAGATATTTGGACTGAACGTGACTTGAAAAGTGTTAATAAACGGCATTAGGTAGGTACCTAATTAGGCCAATTACCTTAAGAATATAATTTTTGATGTGGAATTGTTGCGACCTAATATTCAAATCAAATTGACAAGGGAGCAAATACCTAATAAACATACTTCATACTTACTGTTGATGTTGTGTAAAAAGTAAATTGCCTGTTTAAAAATATGGTACTTAAGTGTATAGGAGGTGGGTACTTAGCCGAGGGGGGTATACCCCCCACAGTGGCATAATTGTGTTAAACTATTAGCGTTTTATCGTAAATGACCTCATGTGGCCTCATAAAGCAGGCGAGGCGATTATCAAAAGCTTTGATAAAATACCTCGAATCCGTCGAGAAACAGTAGATAGACTACCTATTAAATACCATTCGACAGTACTAAAGTCGTCTAAATAAAACAAACCAAAACAATAATATAAACAAAATCAATATACCTTTGCTCTTCGGCGATGAAGGTGGCGTATGAATCACACTATACTGCTTAGACATCAAATCAACCGATAGCGGCATTTTCAAATCAACGTAATTCCTAAACTCCATCATTAAAAAAAAACTTGTTTATGGTTTAACACTGGCAGGTTGCGCGAGAAAAAGTGAACTGTCAGTGACAATCAGTCGGTTTTCTATGTGGGTTGCGTTAGTAAAAATCTATAACGTAACAGCCAATGAGCGTTATCCCCTCCAACAAGGGCGGGGTTTGGTTGGCTGTCTCTTTTGCTCTCGTAAAGAGAGAGCAGGAAGGCCTGGGATACACTGGGATTAGCGTAATGAGGCGGCTTGATCCGTTTATTAGCTTTTAGTGCGTAATGAAATAAATGCCGTCGTGTTATTGGTTTTTACTAAGTAGGTGCGCTTAATTAGTTAATGTGCTTTCGAGCACACTACATATAACTACCTACGTACTTAGACGTTTTCGAACTTATTATTCTTAGCTAAAACAATTTGGACTGTACCTACCTATTTACTTACTACCTATCATTTTTTTTTGTTTTATTGTAAATATCTGAATAATAGGTAGGTACACAAAATATCGCAGGCATTATTTGACTTACAAATTACAACAATGAAGTTACATATTATATTCCTTTATGATTTTACCGCGTTGCCCATCGATAATTCTACATTATTATAAACATAGATAGGTACTTTTATTATGAACAATATTATCAATGCTCCCACTGTGCCACAACTTTATTTTTCATCATCCTCTCGTTTAATACAGCGCCGCAGTGTTCATAGTCCTTTATTACAAGGCATAAACGTGTTATAAGTATTACATTATGTAACTGTAGCTTTAAGAGCTTTAATGGTGAGAATTAATGGTTTGATATCAAACTTTTAAAATATTAAGATTTAATAAGAACTACTATACCTACCTACCTATCTACTTACACTTCTTATACTTTACTATATTATTTATTATCTATGTAATGAGTACTTAGGTAGGTACAATGTCTAATTTTGATTAATGTTGGTAATTTAAGTTGCTCATAATATTGGGGGCTTTCATTATAGTGGTAACAACATTTTATTACTTTAACATAACTCCGACCTTACTAATTTATAAAGACAATCAAAACTATTGAAAACTATGCTAATTCCAGGTAGCAGCAAAGACCACAGCTAAACGTCCCAATTACAAAATATAAGCGACTCGTTCGCGGAACAACGCATTCACCAAAAATGTGGGAGCAGTAAAACCAAAAACTAAACAAAACCGACCGAAATGTTGTAAAAGAGAAATTTTAAACACTCCGTAATTGAACAAGACAATTACATTTGTGGACAAACTTTGGACAATGAGAACTGACCTATTGTTACGAGTTATTGTCTATGGCCTTTCTTTCTCAGTTTTGGCGGTAAAGTTGACAGGCGTCACGCTGGCAATATGGCTGACAAAGCATGTCGACAGTGGCGATAATTTGAAACAATGTGTGCTACCGTTTTGCTCGATAATTTGTCAATATTAAAGCGTAAAGGGAATTTTGGGTTCATTGTGATGTCTTTGTTTAACTTCTGATTTATTGTTTCCAAATATTTACTATGTTCTGTATAATACGAGTCTATCTTTATCACAGTGATGTGAATAAATTCGTATGTTGCCGGTACCGGTTTTTATTTAAGTAAGTATTTATATTTATTCTTTATTGCACATAAAAAACTAAATAATGTATAAAAGGCGAACTCTACCAGTCAACCTTTGAAAAGAACTGAGAGCATGTGTAGGCGCAAATAAAATATAATACACATAATAATATGATAAATACAATATAAAATAGAAAGATATTACACTACATAAATTTATATACATAATAATATATATAGATACACAAAAATACATAAATAAGATAGAATGACGGATGATGAAAACTAATGTTCAAGAAAGTGCTTACGTAGCAGACGCTTGAATGCTAGCTTTTTTAATGTAATTTTTAATTTATTCTACGGTATTACATGCATAAGTACATTATTCATTATTTGTTAGTCCTATTATTAAGTGCAAAATTATCATTATAAAAAAAGATAATTTATAAAACAGTATCTAATCCTTGTCATCAGTCCTCCGTTTAGCCACATGGGACTCTGGCACATGTGCTTATAGCTTTATCCCTTCGCTAACTACTACTTTATTATAATTTAAAACGTTAATATTTATTCGCATACAATATTAAAATATCATTAGTTTGATAAAACATAAATTTCATGTTACCTCATGAAAAATTAACAACCTTTCTTTGTTTAGGTACTTAGGTAGTAGCTAAAGAAATGATATCCAGATCATAAGTAATCTAGGCAGCTAATCAACAAACCGATAAACGAGGTTATCAACCTAAAAAAAAAATTGTGGAACTTAAAAAAATATATATTTGATGACATCGTTTAAACTTATCGAATTAACGATGATAATCCCTTGATACCTATTACAACACTTTGAGATCAAGAAAGCATCTAGGTTATTTACCTAAAGGTAGCAACGGCAGTGTTTGTAAACGAGATAGTGATGCCAAAAAAACGGTAACCGTAAATTTAATGATCTTGTTTTTTCAAATTGTTCCTTTGCATAAAAAAACATTTCCGGTGTTAGCTATTTTTATGAAGTAGATAATATAAGTAATTATTTATTAGGTATAGTGTAAGTAGGTAGTTGTAAGTAGGTAGGTAGTATTACCTGTGTTGGTAAGAGTTGTATCTACAGCCTTTTTAGTTTATTAACAATTTAATAAGTGTACCTACATGTTGTGACAGCAAAATTAGTTTCCATTTAACATTATTGTCCCCCAAATCTGAAACGTTTAGCAATCTTCTCGTGTTAAACGAGGGTGCGCGTGACCCTTGTTTTTTGTCCTTATTTTGTAAACAATCTCATAGTCAATTGAGTGTTTTTATAAACTGACTTAGTAATTTAATCCTTGGACATTAGGGGATTATTCTGGCAGTTAGTTTTTGTCACACTTTGTTCTATTGTTTCAATTATATAGCGATGGATTAGTGATTATAATAATGATTATCAAGGCTTATTGCCGGTTTTATGATATGTTAAAATTAAATAATGTAGGTATATCGACATTAACGAAATAAAATGGAGGTATTTTTATTATTCGATGATTTCATTATTTATATGGACATATAAAAAGGTAGGTAGGTAATTAATAGGTGTTTCGAGTAGGTTAGATTTCCATGAAACATTTTTTTTCGTTTTTATTTAAGGTCTTTGTTCCGTTTTTATTTAAGTATTTTTTATTTAACTATACCTATCTATTGATATTTATATTATTATAGCCCTCGATTTAATTTTTATAACAAAGTTATACAGTACCACTTATTTACTTAATCTCTTGGCAGGTAATAAAGATAACAAAACAATTAGTACCTACAATATTGTTTAAAAATTGTTTCTATTATTTGTTTTTCAATTCATCCCATTTCTAAATTACCATAGCGGTTCTTTCGATTTAAAAGACAATGGCAAGTCAAAGAGAGCCGGCGGTGTCGGTCTGTTTGTCTGTCCCTTCGGCACTTTAGCGGCTGTAACTGTTTTACAATCGGTAATTATATCTAGTTAAATTTACCGCTAGGTGATAAAAATTAAAACTGACAATGACAATAAAGGTTGCCGAAATAAATTCGCCTGGTAGATTGATTGAATGAGTGTTTTAAATATTATTTTCTGTCCTCCGGCCGGAAAGCGCCAACTTTGTGGCCACTGCGCTAAATGAAATTGCCGCTTTCTGGCTTCGTCGAACAGAAAAATAGTGTACTGACCTCGGCCAGTAAAATAAAAAAGCCTCAGATCACATTTTTGTCAACCTCGGCTTCTCCTCGCACGACAATTACATGTGATCTGAGACATTTTTTATTTTACTGGCCTCGGTGCGTAATGTACTATACTGTCATTGAAATTTATATTTGAATATCTATAATAATATTACTTAATAGCTTTTTATAGTGACTAATTTATCTATTCTGCCTTGGTGAAAAAGTGCCGACGGTCGACGGATACCTACCCACATAGACCACTTGTTTATAACCTAAAAAACAAATCTCTCTAGCTAAACATTTTTACGAAATACTTTTGTTGCTTTATAAAAATTACCTATAGGTATGTAGAATATTTATCTAGGTAGGTAAGTAATTGAACTTAAGTACTAGGTATTTAGTAAACGAACAAAAAAAATAGGCACATAGGTATCTACTGGCGTCTAATAGTTAATTAAACAAAAAAAAAAAACAATCATAGCTATACCTACTTACTTTATCAGTTATTAGGTATATATAAATAACCATTAACTTAAATGTTTCTCTAGGTTTCAGCAAGAAAATGATCAGATTTTTTTATTCTTACAAACCTCTCAAGAAATTAAGAAAAAAAAAATAGCATTAGGATCACTTACCGTGTGGTCGGTCATCCACGCCGTCGCTGTCCACCTCACTCCTGACACTTCCAGGGCTCGCCCTCTTCAGTTCCTCGCCCTGACCTTCCGGGTACCCATTCCCCAAAACCCGTTTATCATTATACATGAAGAACGGAAAATTCGGTACCCGGTTCTGTTGGAAGTAGTACCCCATTTTCCCATCCCTAATCTTGTCATCGTCTTCGTCGGTGTTGCCAGTGTAATCTTGGGAAATGGAATTTTCAATATCGATCTCGGGCGATCGTCGATCGTTCAGCCCGACAATCGATTCAATCGAGAAGTTCTTCGGCGGTATTTTTGTTTGCATCTTGCTTATTTCAGACTCCATGGCACGACACTTCACTTCGCGGCGTTTTGTGATTTCGACCGAGAGTAGATCTCGACTGAGTAAGATTTGATAAGTTGTGACTGAGTGTGGGTGGCCACGCCCAACTCTGTGGGGAGGTACTACAATAGAAATCCACCGGCGATTGATATTCAACCTTATGATCATAGCATATGATGTAAAATACTCTGGCTCTGAACAGAAGCTGGGGCTACCTAAATGTGTTGTTGTGCTTTTGAACTTTGTCTACGTGTGTTAAAGTAGATTTTTGTTTGCATTTTTATAGGTAGAAATTTAAACGTAATTTCGCTCAATAATGACCCGTTCAATACTGTAAAACTGTGGCCAAGCTTCTAAGTACTTTGTTAGTATTTTATTACAAGCAATTTAGGGAAAATTAAAAAATAAAATGGGAAAAAATGGTCAGGTCGTTTTTATAATTTAGGTGTTAGGACTACTAATTCGGAGTGCCTATTCTAAGGCACTCCTTATTATTTGATTTTATGGAAAGAACCTAGGAATGGTACCTAATTAAGTAGGTAGATATTTACATACAAAATCAAATCATAAATTGGTACCTACCTAAATAGACCTTAAAAATTACCTTTTCTTAATGACAGGTTTTTATTTTGAAATGCTGGTATATAAAATAAATCATTTTGTACATACTACGCTAACCACATAGTAATGTTAATAAAATCTCTGTTAGAAATTATCTAGTTAGGTAGTATTATGATGATTATGGAAACTGTAAAGAATCCGAAACGTCAGCTAATAAAATAAAATAAAAATACGCGAGTTAAATCCGTTAATAGTTGTTTCATTCCAATGTCTAACCTACCTAAGTTAAATATAATATTATGACACAACCGTAAATATGTACCTACCTGTTAGGTAGGTACCTGTCTATGTAACCATTCATTTCATTTATTCATTCTGCAAAAGTTTAAGGGCATTTTAAAATTTAACAATAATAATATAATTACTGAACTCTAGGTGGCTAGCCAGGAGATACCTAATTAGGTACATTTTATTTAGGTACCTAGGTAGGTAAGTACATCATCATCACGGTAAGTATGTAGGTACTTACCGTTACCTAAAAGCAAGGTAAGTACTTTAAAAGTGCCTATATTATAATTATGTTTCGCTGTCTATTAAATAGGTATAACATAAAACTATTTAATTTACTTACTTATAAATCTCATCCCGTCACCTATCCTAACATTCATTTAATCCCTACTAATATTATAAATGCGAAAGTAACTCTGTCTGTCTGTCTGTTACGCTTTCACGCTAAAACTACTGGATCGATTTAAATGAAATTTGGTACAAAGAATGTCTGGAGCCTGAGAAAGAACTTAGGCTACTATTTAACCGACTGCAAAAAAGAGAGGAGATTCACGCGGACGAAGTCGCGGGCAGAAGCTTCATTTATGAAAATCCCTGTACAATTTAAAACATTTTCAGCGCATTTTATACAAAAGCTCTGCTTTTACAATATTACCGTTGAGAATTGGCGCAGCGGGTAACTGAACGAGTCGTGAGCGCGGGATTATCTGGCGAATAACGTCTAGGGCTTGCACGCGGAATCCCGCGAATACCGAATAATACGGGATTGTAGATCTACATTTTTTTAATTTTTTTAATTAAGTAATTGAGTCAATTAATTATTATCCACGAGTAACATCTTCTTATATATAAAAATGAATCGCAAAATGTGTAAGCGCATAACTCGACAACGCCTGGACCAATTTGGCCAATTTTTTTTTTAAATATTCGTTGAAGTCGAAGGATGGTTTTTACGGCGAGAAAAAATGGAATAATTGCCGGGAAAACCCCAAAAATAGCCCTTTTCTTTTTCCATACAAACATTGTCTAACTAAAGTTAGGTACTTACCTAATTTGAATTTCGAACGGGCAGGATGACGTCTACCGGGACCGCTAGTACCTAGGCTATAAAATACCTATTTAAAAAAAAAATTGGGATCCGTACGAAGCCGGGGCGAAACGCTAGTTACTAATAAAAAGCTTATTGTTGACAAACTTTCTTTAAATAGCTAGGTACCTATTCTAATTTGTGAAAGTTCCAAATAAGTAGGTAATAATTTCAGATGCCTTCGTAGTTATTACACATTGGAATGAAACAACTATTGTGGCGGCCCTGTCAGAACGGATTTAACTCGGACTTTAGCGTTAGACTATTGTCAGCTCAGTCGTGCTACGATTATGGAAACTGTAAAGAATCGTCTCGAAACGTCGTTACGAGAATTTTAATAGGTAGGCATTTATCAAAGTAGGTACATATAGGTATATTTAAATAGGTGTACCTACCTATAGGTAAGTAACTAATCTATGTAGGTAGGAATCTAGGTATGTAGTCAGGTTTATTACTAACACAATATGGACGTTATTGGTTTGAAATACTTAAATGATTTTTATTTTTTATTTTATTTTATTTTTTTATTATTATATTATGTGTAGGTGCTTAGGTACATTTCCCTGAAAAATCTCTCCCAATTTCACATCCCTATTGAAATAACCTTACCAGTTAAAAGGGTGGTGGGGCAGGGAGGCCGAGGAGGAGGGGGGGAGGGTCGGTGGAGGCTAGATTATATTTTAATGCAATATTTCTACGTGATCATACGGCGTTTACGATGTTTCCAACAGCGCTGGGAGGTGCTCTGCTGGGAACAAGTCTTGGGATTTCTTTTAAGTAAAACTATAACTAGGTAACTAGCGGTCCCGGCAGACTTCGTCCCGCCGGGCAAAGAATCGATTTAAATATCCTATGTCCTTTTCCTGGTTTTGAGCTACATCCCCAGCAATTTTCAGCTAATACGGTTAAGCCGTTCTTGAGTTATAGACGGAATAACTAACACGACTTTCTTTTATAAAGATAGATTAGCGGTCCCGGCAGACGTCATCCTGCCCGTTCGAAATTCAAATTAGGTACCTAACTTTAGTTAGACAACGTTTGTATGGGAAAAGAAAAGGGCTGTTTTTAGGGCTTTCCCGGCAATTATTCGATTTTTTCTCATCGTAAGAACCACCCTTGGACTTCAACGAACATTAAAAAAAAAAATTGGCCAAATCGGTCCAGGCGTTGTCGAGTTATGCGCTTACCAACACATTTTGCGATTCATTTTTATATATAAGAAGATAAGATACCTAGGTCTTAAGTCTTCAAGAGATCCCATATGTAAAGTATCTACTTAGACATCTTCCGTAAGCAGTAAGTACTGAATTTGTAAAGTAGATATTATCTATATAGGTACCTACCTATTTTGGTACAAACCAACAGCACAGTTTGTAAAGTAGGTAAGTTGTTAGGTAGACATTTTCCATGTGTTATGGGACACAAACCTACAGTACCTAGGTACCTATATTTTTCAAAGTAGGTACTAGTTAGTTAGACATTTTCCATGTGTCTTGGGATACAAACCTATTAAGGCATAGTTTGGAAAGTAAGTAGGTAGTTAGCAAGATATAATATCTTAAGACACGTTTATTCATCGAGCGCCGTGTGCTGCTCTCCCGTCATCGCTGCAGATTAAATTTGGCGAAATTCAACGAGAGTTCATACCTCGGTACACCCGTCCACATAAGTTTTGGCACCGGTATTAATTCCACCAGTACCTATGCGATAGACCCAATGTACTTAGGTAAACTAAGCACCTACTTACCGATTTAAGTTTTTTTTCCTGAGATAAAAGTCTAGTCTGTTTGCCCGGCGCCGTGTGACACCTACCTACCTACTTATACCTATTACGGTGCCCGTAGCGCGATGAAACACTGTGTCTCTGTCATTAAACCTAGTAGGTACCTACTCGTATAGCTAATAATGGGCGAAAGACCGACAGTGATAGACATCCCTATGTCCTCAGTGATCTTGTGAAATTTTCAGATATGAATTAAGCTGTTAACCGCTAGCTAGGAACCTGTAACTATTAGCAAGTTAAGCTAATAGTTATAACCTATCTAGGGATCTCAATATCTAATCCCTACATTTTAATAATTGATTAATCTATATCTAACCTCTAGGTTACCTACCTACCTACCTACCTATTGAGGTACACTGGTAGGTACTAATTGAACCTAACCATAATTACCAAATACAAACAGATACCTACTTAGTACTTAGGTAGGTAAGTACTTACTTACTTACTTGTCTTAAATTTCTCTAAAAATATAGGTAATAATTTTTGCAAACGCAACCTCACATGTCAAAAAATGCATGCCAAAGTTTCAAAGAATTTGAAGAGTTTAAAAAAACAAAATAAAGATACCTACTTGAAACTGAATTTTATTTTTCATTCGAAACTTATTGCGCCCACCGTGCCCCGCCATAGTATAATACTCAATTATTAAACAATAATGTTCTCAACTCGAGCGGCGCGCCGTTATGACGCTTAGCTAAAGGCACCGCACCTGAAATGACGCATGACGCACTTCAGATGAACTTATTAAAAGCATTTTAAATCCTATGTTTACTATTAAATGAGCGATATTTGTTTGACAATTTAGTTCTACGGGAAAATGTGTTATGTACCTATTTTAATGGAATTTATTAAAAGGTGAGAATTTGACTATATAGGTAGGTAGGTTGCTTAGCTGTTAAAGATAGACCGTACCTACAACATAACAAATCTATGGCAGGTAGGTGTCTAGGACAAGGGTAAAAAAACAAGAGATGAATTAAATTGTATATTTTTCAATATTCCTTAATTGGATACCTATATAAATATAATAAAAAGGTCGAAATTCAGAACTTCTTTAAAATTATTTGTCGGCTAGCTCCCTCTAGCGTTGAGTAGCAATAAGCCAGTTATAAGTAAAGGACAATAGCTGTAGCTACTAAATTAAATTAGTTTGCTGAAATGATACTAGATGTCACTTTTCACTGTAAATGATTAACGTTTTAAAAATATTTTAGCTAAAATAATATTTTATAGGAAATTAATGTTCTTACTCATAACAAATTAAAATTAAAATTGATAGTGTATTCGAGTTTTGGTATACTTTGTTGAGAAACTTTTAGTTTCTGGCTGAAGCGTAAACGTCATTGTCAAACTTGACAAGTCACACGTTTCTTGTCCAATGCGGTTTGTTTATCGATTTGTTATGATTGTTATTATCACTAAATTGACCGTGGAACCAGGAAATTGATTAAACGCGATGAGTTTTTAAAATATAAATTACTTCTACATCACGATGGAACAGGTTTACGCTCTCGGTATTACTTGCATTGAGTTTATTCAAGAATGGTACGTATTTCTTTTTTGTTTGGCTCTTTACTGTTACTATTACAGATCTTTATATATTTCTAATAAGATGCAAACGCGTGTTACTTAATTATATTCGTTGATGGGTTAATAATAAGTGCTTCGTCATCGTACTTACATAACAATTTTTAAGTGCTGTCAAAGAATTTCTATAAAAATAATGAATGCATTTAATTTTCAAATATCTATTATATATTTTATACAAAGACTTTATCTCAATGTAGATAGATTTATGAAAGTATTTTTTACAGATAATTAAAATAAATATATTTACCTACTTTAATTTTGTTACCTACCTACTCAAGACTGAACTGATTTGGCAATTTCTTTTGTCATAACTTTTGTTTATATAAATTGTATCCTAAGAGCATGTGTAAAGAGCAGAAACATTTGATAAGCACATATGTTTGTTTGTTACTTTAGTGTTTAAATATGATGTTTATTTGTCATCTATGTGGTCTTATAGTATCCACAGTACAGTAAGTAAGTTTAGTTCTTGACCAATTGTAAATTATCACTCGAGTTTTTTACTTATATCCCATGTAATTAATTATTTTGTCTTCCTTCCAGGTTCCAAGACTCAGAACAGTTCTTCGAGACTGTAAACCACTTATCAAACCCTCACTATCTAATAGAAGGTCTGTTCCCAATCGTCTCAATCGTGGATTCAGTGTTTGCTGCTCAGCTGCTCTTATGCATGGCATTTGGTGGATGGCTGAATGCTGTCATGAAATGGTATGCTGTTTTAGAATAATAAGTCGCTGCTTTTCTAGAATAGTGTCACAACTCGAAATAACTTGTTACTCCATTTTAGATTGTGAACCGTCACATATAAATTTCAATCCAAAATGGTTATACATTTCGAGTTGTGACACTATTCTAGAAAAGCAGCGATTAGTGTCCCAAGTAATATTATAAATGCGTTAGTAGATTGGTTTGTTCCATATTCATGCTCAAACTTTGGTACAATTCAAATCATATTAAATCTGACTATGTTGTGTAATGTTTGAAGTCAAGGCAAGCTATCAATCAATAAATTCAATTAGGAAAATATCAGTTGTCATTGAAATAGCTGTCCTATGATTATAGGTGGCTTCTAGAAGACCGTCCATACTGGTGGGTGCGTGAGACAACATTCTATGCAGACTCACACCGCCCCCGTCTCAGGCAGTTCGGACAGACCTGTGAAACTGGCCCAGGATGCCCCTCAGGTAAATATTTTACATCCCTACTAATATTATAAATGCGAAAGTAACTCTGTCTGTCTGTCTGTTACGCTTTCACGCTAAAACTACTGGACCGATTTAAATGAAATTTGGTACAAAGAAAGTCTGGAGCTTCAGAAAGGACATAGGCTACTTTTTAACCGGCTGCAAAAAAGGACGAGTTCCACGCGGACGAAGTCGCGGGCAGAAGCTAGTTAGTAACAATTCAGTTGTTTAATTGGTAAAAAAGATGACTGTCTAATATTCTAAGACAATCTAACTGACTACATGTGTGTTTTTTTTTCTGTAGGATACAAGCCCTAGGTGCATGTCTCTTCTTTAATCTTATGATAAATATATTATTATGTCGCTGCTTCTCTGGAATAGTGTCACAACTCGAAATAATTTGTTACTCCATTTAAGACTGTGAACCGTCACATATAAATTTCAATTCAGAATGGTAACACATTTCGAGTTGTGACACTATTCCAGAGAAGCAGCGATGTAGGTAAATATAAAAAAAAAAATTATAATAATTGACAGGTCACACTACAGCCTGCGCCATGACGTTGTTGCTGATCATCATGTGGATATCACACGTCATGCATGACAGGTAATATGCTGAAATAGCTTGATTTCATATTTTAGGCACAGGAAGGAAGAGTAAATTAATTTAAGATTTTTATGAGATGAAAAGATCATATAATCTGTAAATAGTCTATCTGTGGGAAGTTATACAAGATAAATAAAAAAATAACAGTTAGTAATATATCTTGTGATGTGTATAAATATAAATATATAATATAAATGTATAATATACAGTAGATATATACGTCCAATAATACTGATCGAGAGTGATGAGTGTAGTGAATGTGAAAATCCTGAATGAGAATAATAAAACTTTACTACTAACTTACACTTTATTTTATTTATAACTAGCGGTCCCGGCAGACGTCATCCTGCCCGTTCGAAATTTCAATTAGGTAACTTTAGTTAGACAAAGTTTGTATGGGAAAAGAAAAGTGCTGTTTTTAGGGTTTTCCCGGCAATTATTCGATTTTTTCTCGCCCTAAGAACCATCCTTGGACTTCAACGAACATTTAAAAAAAAAATTAGCCAAATTGGTCCAGGCGTTGTCGAGTTATGCGCTTACCAACACATTTTGCGATTCATTTTTATATATAAGAAGAAGAATAAGAAGAAGAAGATGATCAAAAATTTTCTATACAATTTAGTAATCCGAATATTATAATAATCCACACCCTCTGTTAGTTAATAGTGTCGTATTACAGAAATCACACTGTATATTATTATGATATTCCCGTAGGAAGTGCTACGTGTACTGGTGGAAGTGGGCGGCGTACCCGGCGTGCGCGTGCGCGCTGCTCGCCGTCATGCTCGCGCGCATGTTCGTCGCCGCGCACTTCCCGCACCAGTGCCTGCTCGGCGCACTTGTTGGTAAGATTATAACGGTCCTCTGAAGTAATCCATCAATGTATTCCGAAAATCAACTAGGAAACATTGTTATGATATAGTACATTACGCGCCGAGGCCAGTAAAATAAAAAATATCTCAGATCACATGCAATTGTCGTCCGAGGCGAAGCCGAGGTTGACAAAAATGTGATCTGAGGCTTTTTTATTTACTGGCCGAGGTCAGTATACTATTTTTCTGTTCGACGAAGCCAGAAAGCGGCAATTTCATTGAGCGCAGCGGCCACAAAGTTGGCGCTTTCCGACCAGAGGACTGAAAAATATATTATTAAGTGAATAATTGTTGCTATATATAAATACAATCAAATACAAAATTTACAATTTTGACTTAAAATAGACTCTTACAATAGGTAGGTACTACAAAAGTTAAGGTTGATAGTAAAAAAACAAAGTTACTAAGTCAAGTTAAATAATTCCACGTAGGTATAGTACATTACGCACCGAGGCCAGTAAAATAAAAAATGTCTCAGATCACATGTAATTGTCGTCCGATTAACAAAAATGTGATCTGAGGCTTTTTTATTTTACTGGCCGAGGTCAGTATACTATTTTTCTGTTCGACGAAGCCAGAAAGCGGAAATTTCTTTTAGCGCAGCGGCCACAAAGTTGGCGCTTTCCGGCCGGAGGACAGAAAAAAAATATTTGTTAAGGTTAGTTTTGCAATTTAATTTTATTATTGCTCCATCCTCTCTTACTTATATTCCAGGTTCGTTTCTCGCGCCGGCGCTGTGCATCTACGTGTCGGACCCGTTCGTGTGGCAGTACGGCGCGCACGCGCGGCGCGACCCCGCCGGCGCGGTGTGCGGCCCCGCCGGCGCGGTGCGCGCACAGTGCTGGCACGTTCTGTGCGCCGCGCTCACCGCCGCCATCAGCGCACTGACTTACTACAGCCTGAAGGTCTGCGGCTGGGACCCGCAGTGGACCGTTAAACTTGTGAGTGTTCATAAATGAGATACCTACTGTTAAACTTGTGAGTATTCATAAAGTCTATCGACATTCGACTCACTGGACTGGGGATAAAATGTCGTCACGGCGTCAATTAGCGCTCACCTACTACAGATTCTCCGGCTCCATCCATATAGACACTCAAACAAATAAACAATGTCAAAGATAAGTACTAAAGTTCGGGAGTGGGGTCTCGTGACTTCATTATATGGTACAATTTATACCTAGCCGTGACGTCACAAGCCTCCGCTCCCAGACTTTGCAAGAGCTTATCTTTCTCATTTATTGTTTACTAGCTTCTGCCCACGACTTCGTCCGCGTGGAACACCTCCTTTTTAAGTAGCCTATGTCCTTTCTCAGGCTTCAGACTTTCTTTGTACCAAATTTCATTTAAATCGGTCCGCTAGTTTTAGCGTGAAAGCGTAACAGACAGACAGACAGAGTTACTTTCGCATTTATAATATTAGTAGGGATTCAAACAATCAATGTGAAAGATAAGCTCTTGCAAAGTCTGGGAGCGGAGGCTTGTGAGTTTTGTGACGTCACGGCTACGTATTCTCATTCGAGAAAAGAAAAAATATGTGTCCAATATTTTTTGACAATCTACTTGATGGACAAAAAAAAGCATTCGTCATGCCTACTTTCCTCGACAGCAACCTTTCTTGAGGGCTGGACCCGCCCCTTTCAGAGGTGGACTTGCACGTGGAAAATCTCTGATACATTGCGTATGTTTGTTTGTTTGTTTGTTCGTCGGTGTCGCCAGGCGTTCAGCTGGTGCGAGGACCCGGCGGCGATCCACGTGAGCACGACGCCGCTGTTCGCGCTGGTGCAGTGCACGGGCGGGCTGCTGGCCTGGGCGCTCGCCGTCACGCCGCGAGTCGCGCAGTCAGTATACCACCCTTACCAGTGTTGCCAACTCCTAGAAATTCGAGTCGCTAAACCCAAAGTCAAAAGTCGCCAGAAAGTCGCTAAAACTAAAACATAACCATAAAAAGTTCGGGGACCCCCAAATAATGATATACAAAGTTTAAATTTGGTGCGCTATCGCGTTTGTCGTTTTCCAAATTATGTATCTCTTGGCATTGAATAATTCTGTGTCGATTTGACAAAAATGTATATATTATTGGCTCTAGAACTGTTTTTATTTGTACTCCAAAAGTCGCCAGATAAGTCGCTAAACTATTTTTGTCGTCAAAACTTTTTTTTGGTCGCTAAGCCTTAAGCAAAAGTCGCTAGTTTCTTAAATCGCTAAATTGGCAACACTGACCCTTACACAGCTAGCTTTATTTCCAGCGACTTTATTTGTATACTTTTTAAGGGATATGTTTTAATAAAACTCTAAAAGCGTGTTCAAGTATTATGCCACGAAATTTTTGAAGATTTACAGATTTACGTCATTCCCTGGTACAATCTATTTAATTAATCCAGCCTATTTTGCATTTAACATTTTTTAACATAATCGATGGAAGACATGTTATATTCTATTCAAATTCACCCCTAAACGGGGTGAAAATGGTGATTTGAAGTTGATATTGATGTATATTGATTTAAATTACATTTTATTTTGACACATGTTAGAATAATTAATCCCATTTTTATTATACTCACATAAAAACTTGTACGTTATATTTTAAAACAGCGCTTTAATTAGACATTTTATATTTACTAGAATAAAGTAAGTAGTTTGCATAATGTTTATTATTTATTTGCAGGTACCGTCATTACACCCAAAACAGATCCCTAGTCATATCAGCCTTCACGACAGGAGTCATTATGTATGTGATGAACGAACTGACTAACAAAATACCGACACACAACACGTTTGTGTTCTACGCTTTGCATTTTGCATTTAGTACTTTAAAACCTGCGTTGTTTTTGAGGTTCACGCCTGCCGTGGCAATGTGGCCTTATACTGGCAAAGACAAGAAAGATTAATTAAAAAAAAATGTACTTACGGTGTAACAACGTCACTTATAAAATTTTTGACATAATTTATCTGAGTATTAGCGGTTCGCCCCGGCATTGCACGGATTCCTGTTTTTATAGCCTATGTCACTCGGCAATAGTGTAGCTTCCCAACAGTGAAAAAAATTATCGAATCGATCCAGTCGTTTTGGAGCGTATTCAATCCAAACAAACAAACAAAACTTTCCTCTTTATTATATTAGTATAGATATACATAAATAATGTTTCCTCATACTCAAATAAATTTTGACAAAAATTGTATAACTAAGTGACGTTGTTGCACCGTAGGTACGATATATTAAAAAATATAAACCACATTTACTACGTTTGTTTGGAATCTGGTAAAGGAATTATATAATTTGATGCAGTCGTTTGGAAGTTATGCGAACACACATTTCTGTATTTATTTTTTATTTATGTATGTTTATATACCTACATATATAAAAGTTAAAAATATATGTAAATTTCGTATTTGTTTTCGTTGTTTTTTTATTACACTGGAATGTAATTTATTATTTTCATTGTTTATTATAAAATATTATTAAAAATTGTAAAATAACGCGTCAATTTAACAACAATAATTTATGTCGTGTGTACTTAACTACTTACTTAATATATATGTTTACCTCTCATCTCTAATAAATACACTAAAATCTCAATAAATTAATAGGTAGGTACTGTATTAATATATAATTAAAAAAATATGTTTATTTAGCTACGTGTGTTCAGTGAAATGCTTTATATAAAAATAAGTAGACAATGTGAGATTCGGTGGGATAATTTCGACTAAATTAATCCTGCTAAAAAGGCATTTTTGGTTCAAATTATAATTAATTTAGACCAAATGGGAATTCTATGCACGTAATCAAAAAAAATTGGTAAGTACCTAGAATTCTTTACAAATGTCTTATTAAATAAATAGGTGGTACCTATTTAAGTACATTTTATCCGAAATTATCCCACCGAAAAATAAAATAGGTAAATTTATATGAAATAGCTTTTCAATATACATAAGGTTTTTTTAAAGATATATAGACAAGTGACAGTATTTGAACAAGCGGTTACATCCATTCGCCGATTTTCAAAAATCCTTACCTAAATACTAATATAACTCGCATAGCTGTAAAACTAATTTTTTTTTTTTTTTTTTTTTAGATCTTTGGACAATTCACACCAATTGTACTAGTCCCAAACTAAGTAAAGCTTGTACAATGGGTGCTAGACAACGGATAAACATACATAAATACATATAAGACATCCAAGACTCAGGTACAGATGCCAGTGCTCATCACATTGACATCTGCCCCTAGCAGGATTCGAACCCGCAACCTCCGGTTTCGCAGTCAGGGTCTCTGACCACTAGACCAACAGGCCGTCATTTACTTACATAATAATATACTTATAATTACAAAATTGACAAGGCAATGGCTTATTAATTGTGCTGTGCAAGCTCAGTTTTGAGGGTTTACTTTGTTCATGTATTGTCAGTGACTGACATACATTGTATGTCGACTTCAAAAATAGACTCCTTTTTGAGGTCGGTACAAAACTAGCAAATGGTTTACGGGTATTGTCAACTACACGCGTTCTGTGATATATTTATTTAGCAAATATAATTTTATGTAACACAGATTTTTATATAAGCACTCGGGGAAATAAAAATATGGGAAATATATTTTGTTTTTATTTTCTACTATAACCTCAGTGGTATTTTTCTTACTAATGTGACTATATTATTTTCTTAAATAGGTAATAATTTTATTTTTCTAATTGGTTAAAATATTAATTCTAACTAATTATAACCACCTAACGTCAACTTATTAGGCATTTGATAAATACTCGGAAAAAAATAATAAAGTATATACCTAATAATAATATACTTATACCTATTTATGGACAGACCTATTTTTTGTTCTACTGTAGGTACCACATCTTCAGTAAAAAGGTGCGTAATAGAAATAATCAATTTAATTTGATACAAGTATTATTTATCTGTCGGCAAAACGGAAATAGTTCCTTTATACCTCTTTGTTTATGGAAATAGAGTATGATAAGGTATTTAATTAAAAAGCACTTGAAGTTTATCTATTTTTTTTTTATTAGTCTGGACAATAAAGTCAAGCGTGACCGCTCTTTTATAATATTAGTTTAAATCTTTTTTTTTTTTTCGAACTGAATACGCGCAGTTGGCCAGCTAATGGGCCTTCACTGCAAAACCGGACGGGTGGCGAGACTCCTGAAAGGAGGCTCTTAAGCCTTTAGGTTGGGTTTAGGGTTTTTAGCCCTGACCGACCTGAGGGCCCCCCAAGGTGGGGGTCGCACCTCGGCTCGGGCCATCAGGAGGTGTGTTGACACGACTATTTTGTTGCAAGGGAACAGAAGGTCCCTGCGGAAAGGTCTGACGCGTGCCTGGTATGTTTAATCTCCATTTTAGGAATAGTACCTGGTCTGCATCTAGAGCTTTAACAATGAATATTGATAAGTAAGTACATTTAAATATTAACTATATTATTATGTAAGTAAAACTAAAGTAAGTATTTACCTATATGTAGCTACTAGGTATAGGTAATTAATTGTCTTCATCCATCAACCTATACAGAAATATATATAGTATGTACCTACTTGTTATAAATTGTGTACTTCATCTTAGAGAATAGATGTTTTTAAAATAGTTTAAATAATATTAAGTAGATAGGTATTCTGTAGGTACTATCAACTGTGCTGGCGATGTTACACCTTTAAGGCAATAATCGCTTGAACGACCCTGGTACCTGGCGGCTGTGTGTGAAGCAACAAGTGCAAGCAATTTTTTTCTAAAATGGCGTACCCCGAAAGCATCCGATAGTACTGTACTTATACAGTAGTATAACACTTGAGTATTTAGTATCTTACACAATATAATAATCATAGAATATTACTCCTTTATAAATTGGTTTATTTTCTTATTTTACGTTTATTTCTGCTTGACAGATCCCTACTTTTTGATATCAAACAGTCAATAATCGCTGATAAAATCTACAAACTCAATCAACGCAGTTAATTTTACCTCTGTTGTTTAGCGTAGTGACGATTCCATTGTTCAGACCTACCTATTCCTATTTTTTTATGAATATAGAAAATTTTATTTATTTATTTTTTAAGTCGGTAGGTAATTGGTAGTAAAAGATGTTGTTTGGTGAAAAAGCTGTGGTTGGACATTTGAATGCATTCTCTCAAAATGATTTAATGGAATATGTAAGTACCTACCTACTCAGAGTTGATATATTAATTTAAAATACATTTCAAAAACTGTTTTTTTTAATATAAAATTTGTAAAGGAACTTAAACTTATTTAAGATATTAATAAAATCATAAATTTAAATGAACAATATAATAACAATAATTAATATATATATTATATACCTAATTAATTTTTTTTTTATTTATATTTATAGCAAGTTTCAGGAAACTTACAAAGGTATTTGCTATGTTGTCTTTTTTTAATTGCAGGTAGAGTCGTTAATCCGACAGTCAAGAATACACGAGAAGTCGGGGGGCACAAACTATAGCTGGTTGAAATCTAGACCCATGCACGATTGTTCCAATGAACTAGAGGAATTTAAACCAATGGTTCAAAAAGTAAGTGCATATAATATGTAATATCTAAGTAAGTACTTACTACTAGTATATTACCTAGTGTTGTTGCACCCGCGTGGAATTCAAGTAAGTGTTCCGCAGGATTGGGATACCTATTCTTTTCCCGGCTGCCATGTAGGTAGGTATATTAGACATGATCTTTCACTAGTAAGTAAGTAGGTACCTACCTACTAAGGGTACGTTCCACTTAACGCTCGCAATGCCGTCGACCACGACCGCTGAAATTGCCGTACCACTAACGAGAAAACACCGCGGGCGTTGTAAGCGAATGTTTATAGGTGGAACGCACATCGTGAGCGACGAAAGCCAACTCTGACCCACCAATATTTTGTGGGCGAAGTGGGCGCGATGTGGTCGCGAATAGTGACGTCATATATGACGTCGAGCCATCGCTCGCAACGACCACGGGCGTTAAGTGGAGCGATACAGAGGGTGTCACGAGCGTTGCGGGCGCTTAGTGGAACGCACCCTAAGTAGTATGGATTACCTCATAGTGTTTTTTTAATACCGTTTTTAATACCGCGTGATTAATCCAGACGCTGAAGCTGGATAAGTATTTTAAAAATTAACTAATGTAACTTTCTCAGGTAGTTTTTTCCACTACTCCTGGAAGACTATCCTTAGTTTTGCATCTCCGTCCGTTATTTTGATTGTATTCACATAAAATATCCTATAATTCTCTTTTCATTTAAGTACCTAATATATTTACCAGACGATTACTATTTTGAACGGTCTTTTTCCAGTTGTCATCAGAAAATTGCGCCGCCATTGCTGTCAAGTTGGACAACATAACGGAAGGAAACGTCACCACAGCTGTCATTTTGACGTCATTCAAGAAACTACTCGAAGAGCAGGAGAGCATGAGTTTGATTGAGACAAATATAAAGAGAACGAAAGAGACAAAACATAAAAAGGGTAACAAAGTTCATCCGGAACTGAGCGGTCGACAAGCGACTGTTTCCTTCATTTTAGACTAGATTTTCTTGTAAAAATGTAATTAATTACTTACTTAATTAAGAATTAACATAAACTTATATCTTAAATATTTAATTAGATTGAGCTGAATTTCGTAAGTAAAGCGTATAGTATAGGTATGTTTGATTGTTTAATGTAGGTAGTTACTAAGGTCCCTACTTACATTTAACAGTTTACCTAGGTACTTTTTTTTTATTGCCATTGATAGCAAATTATTAAAGACATCTTTCAATAGGACTTTAATGAACCTCAGCCTCATAAAATAATATAAAAGCAGTAAGAAATCAACAGGTTGATCGCAAAAAGAAAACAACCGGAGCAGGAAGCGAGCCGGTCATTTGTTATGATGCTCTTGCGCACGAAATGGGCCGTGCGCATTTCTTAACAGGTTTATGCAAAATTAACCAAATAGCATGCGCTATTTTAAAATTTACTATAGGCATACCTTTAATAAGCTGTAGGTAGGTAAGTACGTATTTAAAATCCTGCGTGCCTTTGAAAGCGTTACTTGCATATAATTTTATTTAGTTGCTTAATTTGTTAGAACTAAACTTGGACAGATAAATAAATACAGGTAGGTAGTTCGAGATTTCAAACGAAAACCTACCTTGACACCTATTTGTTTACTTTAAATTTTGTCTAATGTTGTTAAATAATACTTATCAAATTATTTTTAATATCCAGCAATAGGGGACTTTGAGGTAATACGATCCCTGGAGGTCAAATGATCCCCTGGCTTAAATCTAAGACAACTAGTTACATATATCCAAATGCGCTTGAAACATGTGCCCCGCACCCCTGCCAGTTGCCTCTCCGAGAGTCAAGGCGGTGCAAGCGTTTGGCGTGATTTTATTAAAAAAATAAATTAAAAATTTAACAAACCCCCGACATAAAAACTAAAAGGCCCTCTAAAAAGTATAACAATAATAAAATCCTAATATTAGTTACCTAAGTATTAATATTTCTGCAAAGAAAACGTCATGTCGGGGGGACCGTAGGTTTAGGTAGATTGTAAATATTAGGTAAGTAAGTACACCTAAATGAAAAGCGGTCCCCCCGACATGACGTTTTCTTTGCAGAAATATTAATACTTAGGTAACTAATATTAGGATTTTATTATTGTTATACTTTTTAGAGGGCCTTTTAGTTTTTATGTCGGGGGTTTGTTAAATTTTTAATTTATTTTTTTATTTCATACTTTTTATAAGTAGGTACGTAGGTACGTAGGTACCTACTACATATTATTTTTAACTAATTTCCATTTCACATGGAATTTCGTAATGTACATGTTATCCTCTTCCATTTGATACCCCACTCGGGTATATTTGTCGACATTGGGCTTACCACTTACACTATTACTCCCCATAATTTTTGAACTACTTAACCGATTTTGATTATGATTTCAATTTTGTAGTGCACACGCGATCCTCTTTCATTTGATACCCCACTCGGGTATATTTGTAGACATTTGGTTTTCCATCCCCACTTTCACTCCCAATATTTTTTGAACGACTCAACCGATTTTCATTATGATTTCAATTTTGTAATGTACTCGTCACCCTCTTTCATTGGATACCCCACTCGAGTATATTTGTAGACATTTATTTTTACATCCCCTCTTTAACCCCCCCCTAATTATTAAACTACTGAGACGATTTTTATAAAACATAGCTAAGAACACTCCCGACATATACACCTTTCAAACAAAAAAAACAGAATCAAAATCGGTTCATGCGTTAGGGAGCTATGATGCCACAGACAGACACACACACACACACACACACACACAGACACGTCAAACTTATAACACCCCGTCGTTTTTGCGTCGGGGGTTAAAAATAATCAAAAAGTGTGGCTCTGATCTAAGGAAAGTCTGTTTTTGAACTTTCATTACTTTTTACATGTTCGTGTTTATTGAAATGTTGTTTAATTTGCGGGTATTAATAGAAGTCAGCTAATATTTAAGCAATGTCCGATCTCCGCACGCGGTATTTGAAGATTATGTTTTGATCGATATCTTGGAATTTGATGTTTGGGGCAAAATGATCCCTGATTTGTTGTTTATACAGATAGTACCGAGAATTTATAAACATAAGACTAATCGCCAAAATTGGCCTAAAGAATCAATGCAAAAGGGTTTAGATGCCTTTTGCGTTGATTCTTCAAGCCAATTTTGGTGGTATGCCTTACAAAACCATAAAGAGTAGAGTAAAAGATAATTATAAAAAAGAGATCTCTGATAAGTTTTGTGGAACTTGCTTAAATACTTAAACTGTTATGAACAATACATAATATGGTTAAAATAAACAGGTGAGTGTTTTATTTAACTGATATTGAGTAACTTATGGTATAAATTTCCCTGGGATCATATTACCCCTACCCCAGGGATCATTTTGTACACCGGTGTGTATAAAATGATCCTTTACTAAACTTTTACAAAAACCTCTTGTACAAAGAAACTATATAAATATAATAAAAAAATAAGTATGCAGTTACAAAGTTAAGTAAATTCACTAGCTCTAATAATAGAAATCTTGTGATTTTGCTTTCATTTTTAGCCAAAGTCAAGTTTTTTCCCTTAACCTCCTAAGACCCAGTTTCGAAGAGGGTACTTCCGATGAAGACCCAATGTCATAATATTAGAACTAATTAAGAAAGTACTGAACGCCCAGACCAAAAATGTTATATATCAAGTTAACCGCAACATATACAGCTGTCATATTTTAGGGGTATTATGATATTGAATTAGGCTTCTCAGATAAAAAGAAAAAACACCAATATCTTTTGTTCTATATTTAGCACATTGGACTGTCACACACATGTTATATAGAAAATCAAAATCTTATAAAAAGTAAGTATTTAACACTTGATACTAGCAAAGATCAACAAAAATAGCTTTTAGCTTTATCAAAGTTACAATAATAAGTTTTTTCTCTAATAGAAAGCTCATAAAATTAAAATTTTAGTATGAAAATTACCAAACAGTAACAATGATTATTTTCATTTTAGTTAACATTATGAAATATCGCTCGCTCTGATTCTGCGTGAAAGATCTAAATCTTCCATATCATCCCCTCCGAAGGGATCATCCTCATCATCTTCGGTGTCGGATTGTTGAAGAAAGTCAAGTACTTGACTATCATCTAAGGCAGTAAAAAAATAAAATTTTCAAGCCCAACTGCCTAAAACTATGACAGATTATACTGTACGAAAATAAATATCCCATTCTTTGTTTCTTTATCACACGAATACAAAAACTAATTCGAATAAGCAGGATGAAAAAACATTTTAAAAAAAGCAACTTTTGGTATATTAGCCCGGTATACTAGTACTAGTACAAATAAATTATCGTCAAAAATACAAGTCGAAAATGACGACATTACGATAAAATAACAGTATTTACACTTACTTTACTAGTTTTTCTCAAAATCAGTGAAAAATACCGTAAGTTTCAGATAAAGATTTCAGAGATATTGATAAGTTAAACTAACCTCTCCTCGTGTCACGTGTCATTGCTGTGACGTTTCGTGAAATAAGTCCGAAGATTCCCCTCCCTGCTCACTTTAAGCAGTGTTGCCACAATGCCAAATATATCCTTAGGCTAACAGACAAGGTAGGGATGACATGACGCGTAATATAAAAACACTAGGTGTCAGTAAATATTTTGTTCTAGTACTATCACAGTGGGTCATTGCCCCAAGTCTCTGTTTAAATACTTGGGCTTTCACTGCAAACTGATTTTGTCCTAGTATTATCACTTTGAACCCCAAGAGGTTAAGGGGATCATTATACCTCACCTTCCCCTACAAATTCAATCGTCTCCGCTAAAACAATACTTAGTTTATTCACCTTAATTTCTTTAAAGGTTAATCTGTTTTTTGTAATTTTTAGTGAATATTAGTTTATAGTATATACATATACAAATTATACTTGAGGATGAAGGATTGTATAGTCTCCGAAATAGTCTACCTCCTAAAAAATAAGTCTCTTAAAAGTAGTATTCACTAAGTAAATACATACAGAACCATCTCATTATGCTTGGCTCCATTCAATACAAACCGTTTTGCACTCGCAAACCTGTCATATCAGATGACTGCAAGGCCGCGATGCACAAAGTGGTCGACATGTGACATTTCCCCTCAAAAAAAATAACCTCACTTTTATACTACCAATTTATTAACATAATAAGGTTTGTTTTCAGCTTTTTTGAACTTCAATGCAATTTAATTCTGCGAAGGTGTCAATTATTCCACGAAGTGATTTATTGCGTTTCGTTTTTGCTTTCGTTATTATTTCATGCTTTTTTGGTATGTTTTAACGAGAGTGGGCTATTATTTATTGGAGTATAGCGTTTTGGTAACATCATGTTTATTATAAATACACCCATTATAAAATGCTGCCTACTTGGTTAACTTGGTTTTAATTTCCTTGGGTAGGTACCTAAACCGTACCTACTAACTACGTCATTATAACATACCCAGGTATTTTTATAGAAATACAAAACGTTAAAATTTATGAGTGCCTACATAGACCTTAGAAGTACGTAGTTTTACATGTCAGCTGAGTCTAGAGAGTACAAAATGCATAAACGTAACTTAAGTAGGAACTTACATTAAGAAGTATACTGTCTACTTAGTCTGCTAATTATGAGAACTGAAAAGTTCTTAAAATGTTAGCACAAAATCAATGTATCTACCTAATTATCGCTGAAGTATCGTCATATTAGTACTTACTTACTATCTACTACATCCCTACTAATATTATAAATGCGTTAGTAACTCTGTCTGTCTGTCTGTTGCTCTTTCACGCCTAAACGGCTGAACGGATTTTGATGAAATTTGGTATGGTAATAGATGATAACCTAGAAATGGACATAGGCTATAAATAATCACGCCATCGTTCTTAGGGGGTAGGCAGTAGGCAGATAACTAAATTGAGATAGTAATTTTTAGTCGTTTTGGTTGGGACTTTTGCTCTATTGCTCTATTGCTCTATCCCTACTAATTCCCTACTAATATTATAAATGCGAAAGTAACTCTGTCTGTCTGTCTGTCTGTTACGCTTTCACGCTAAAACTACTGGTACGATTTAAATGAAATTTGGTACAAAGAAAGTCTGGAGCCTGAGAAAGGACATAGGCTACTTTTTAACCGACTGCAAAAAAGGAGGAGTTCCACGCGGACGAAGTTGCGGGCAGAAGCTAGTTAAGTATATAAATATTGTTAATCTATAGATTAACAATTCTCCATTTTTCCTTACTCTTAACTACCACTGTAACAATTTCATCAAAACAGGTAGTCAATTTTGAACGTCGACACGCAATTTTAAAATTCTCTGCTCTTGTACCGCAAATTACAGTATTAATCTCAAAAAAGGAAAAAAACATGGCCGATAGCGTCCCAATATGGCGCTCTTACGATTATACTTTATTAATAACATTTTGACTTCCTCGGTAAGATTTTTATAGGGTTCAGTATTTGATAACTAAGTATGTAACATCTAAGAGACTTTAGCAGTTTTACGAGTGAGAGATGAAGTATTTTTAATTTAGCTTGGTATATGATCAGTGGACTAGGCTAAAGTATCCGACTTGCTTTTTAGAGATGCCATGCTATAGGTAATTAGGTAGGTGACCGTCAACATGATTTTAAAAATGAAATACTTACCGTGATTGATCAAGGCAAACTTTGATTTCAATCTTATTCTCTAATAAGTAGTTCAAAAGTAAGGTTTGTTAGGGTAATATCGGATACGGTGGAAGATCGTATGAATCAAACTTCTACCGAATTGCTTCTAGGTACTGAATTTTGAAATGGCGTCCTGCACAGTGTTGCCAACGTTAAGAAATAAAACCAAATTCGGTAGAAGTTTGATTCATACGATCTTCCACCGTATCCGATATTACCCTAACAAACCTTAATTGAGAAATACCGAAGTAAAAACAGTTGAACACAGATTAGGTACCTATTCAAATAACATTAAAACAAAGGTTGAAATGAGAATGAACGAAATACATAAAATACTTTAGTACACATAGGCACTTCCCTAATAGGTATATTATTATTATTATACTTACCTGGTCTACGGAACCCCGACCCATACCTACCTACTGAACCCCAATCCTCGGATGTCATTCAGGCTTTGTTTTTCAAAAGGTGACATATTATTGTAATCGGTCGAAAATTGTCGAAACACGACAAAGCGCGTGTTCAGATAATCACAGCGTTAACATTTAAGTAAGCATTTCGTCTTGAAAATGAATATGAAGGAATGATGACTTATCATTTCCAGACGTGCATAGTGCTGTCGTGTTTTGCTGTGTAATATTTTTAAAAGGCCAAAAACTAAGTAGGTATCTAAGCGTTTTAACCGTTCTCATTTTCTTAATCACACTACTTATTTGCTCTGAAAATGGTCATGAGACTCCATAATAATTGTTAGTTACCTATTTACTAAAAATCTTAATAATCCAAGCAGTAAATTGAGAGCGATTGAAAAGCTAGTAGAACTACCCACATAGGTTTATACCTTCACACGTGTTGATCTCCATCAGCTCTTTAACTAAATAAATACAATGGATAATTAAAAAGGCCCACAGAGTGCACATAAAATTTCCTTGTGACATCTCTCAAGATCGCCACATTATTTATTGAACGTGTATTAAAAAATAATGGCTCGACATAAACGGATAAAGCAGACGAATAAATCCTTCAAAACTACCAATACGAATTAGTACAATGAAAACTTACAACACTTTAAAATAATGGCCGTTTAAAAAGTAAAAAATTAAAACCAAACCGCCTGACAGATGAAACGGTACCATAAATATTCCCGCCGCGTCGTCTTTTTTTTAATTACCGATCTGTCAATGTGACAGGGCGGGAATTTGCGATGCGTTCGGAATTCGACCTCGTTTTGCCAAAAACTTATTTAAATTTCAATACAATGCACTGTTTAAATAAATTATTGTTATGATTGGCGATCCATGAAGAAATCGGTTTGCGATACGTGAGTGGTATTGAAACTGGTTTATTACGATCTAATAATTGCTTGTTAAATAAATCAATTAAAATGGATTTGTTTCGATACTTTCCTTAAAGAGACCCGGCGACGTGACGAGCTGTAGGTAGAATAGAAAAAACACGAGTTCGAATTACAAAAAGAATACACCGTGTTTTCGTAATTGATTTTTGTTTATGTTTATTTATTTAGTTTATAACGATAAATTGTACCTAATTGTTGATTTTCTCGTCGTTTGACGAGTGAGGTGTTATCGAATACGGTGGTACACTGGTAAGTAGTACCAGTTTTTTCTCAGTATATTCATAAGAGAAAATTCTTCCTAAAAATGATAATGATGATGATGCCTGCTACCTATTCATAATTATTTGATGTAAATTGGAAAATGCAATCTTTAAGTTTCGTTTTTCAATAAGGTAATTTCTTAATGAGAAAAATTAAATAATTGATGAGTTTTTGACTAGCTCTAAAATTTATTCATAGCCTCATAGACATGTCCATGTTTAGTGACGTCATTACGTGGCAGTTTTATATGATGAGAATTGGACCCTTTTCAGAGCTAATGCACCAGTTCCTAATTTGAGTTTAACAGGTAAGAAAAATAATCACAGCAAAGGTCGATATTCCACAGATTCTT
The DNA here is from genome assembly GCA_038024825.1 of Polylopha cassiicola. Taxonomy (NCBI): domain Eukaryota; kingdom Metazoa; phylum Arthropoda; class Insecta; order Lepidoptera; family Tortricidae; genus Polylopha; species Polylopha cassiicola. The sequence goes on along the minus strand of CP149044.1, from coordinate 2,216,057 downwards.
TATTCTCATACGTGGACTTTTCCCGTATGAACTAAACGGGTTTGTTTCATAGATATTATTATACGAACGTAGTTTACTTTACATTCCGTTCCATAAATATGCTCTCACTATTTGAATACACAACTATCAATTCAAATCAGTGTCTGTCAAATGGGCCTATATTTGATGGGACTCACTTTTCAAGCAAAAAAACGGAGGTTCTCAAGTTGACGCGTATATTTGCTTGTTTGTTTCTTTTATGTATGACCACGCATAACTTTTTACGGACTAGGTACTTAGTTTGATTTTATATGCAACTAGCTTCTGCCCGCGACTTCGTCCGCGTGGAATTCCTCCTTTTTTGCAGTCGGTTAAAAAGTAGCCTATGTCCTTTCTCAGGCTCCAGACTTTCTTTGTACCAAATTTAATTTAAATCGGTCCAGTAGTTCAAGCGTGAAAGCGTAACAGACAGACAGACAGACAGAGTTCTATGAGTTCTATGAGTAAGTATCTATGTTTTATTATCAGCCGAAGCTGTCGCCAATCTAATTATTATTTAGCCCGATTTCCTTATACCTACAGTTAGGTAAGTTAAAACGTAACAAGAGAATTATTGCCTGTAAGTGATTAAAACTGGTTGTTGGATAAGAACAATGTTAGGTAAGACCTGTTAAATAAGTCCTGTGGTGACACTTTACATTTGCCGTGGCCTGATTTTGATCAATCTTACTAATAGAATTACTTGAAAGCGTATATGTAATAAATTAACTAGGGACTTCAGAAAAAAATCAACTAAGTAAGTAAGTATTTTGTTTTTTTTTTAAAGCAGCTCTATAAACAGGAACATCTACTATAACAATATAATTTCTACTAGGTACTACTATCATATAGGTACCTACATAATATATTGAACTACAGTAGTGGGAAAATATGTACCAAATTGATATAGGTAGGTCGATGAAAATCAAAACAAAATTTAATAAAAACATTTTTTATTTACAATTTTTACATTTTCTACAAAATCAAACGCATTAATTGCAATCAAAACTATTTACATATCAAATTATAATATGGCAGTAGAAATTTCAGTACGAGAAACATTAGAAAAAAATACAATTATCCGAACTGGCTGTTTACAAAAAAATCGCCATAGACAAAGGGCGCGTTCGGAAATGCGTTTTTAAAAATGTTTGGTTTTCGGAGGCGTCAAGGGTCACAGTAGAATCACCAGCAGTAGGGGTAGTTAGGGCAGAGGGCAGGGTTGAAGTCTGCGGGGTAGCGAGCGCCGCCGGCCTCGAAGTTTACACTGGAAGAAATATAAGTAAACATGAGCACGGAAAACTACTAAATTATAGAGATAAGTATATACGTGCTAAAGCTGAAAGGATTCCAGAGAATAAGTAATAACACTAATATACCAAAGCGAAAGTTTGTGAGTGTGTGAGTACTTGTTACATCTTTACGCAAAAACTACTGAATGGATATTGATGAAACTGTACAATAATATAATATAGCTTATAATAAGAATAACTTAACATATAGGCTAAAGCACTCATCGTGCGCAGACGAAGTCGCGGATAGAAGCTAGTGTTATATAATATAATTATCAATACAGAAACGATGCTGATCAATTATTATTTCATTTAACTAGCTTACATGCTATGTGCGCCTAGTACGTGATAATACTTACGCGGGAGCATAGGCACCGTTGAAGCCCCACTGCGGGATTGGAATGCCAGACGGCGTGTGTCTGGCCAGGGCGTCAGCGTCGCAGTACGGGTAGTTGGGGCAGACGGCAGGGTGGAGCCCGGCGGGGTACTCGCGGGCCAGCGCTACCGCGGCCAGGGCAAGGACGACAATCTGGAGAATAATAAATAATAATGATATTTTTGGAATAAGACATGAGTAAAAATATCGATCGAATTTCGATTGATTGTATTGCTCTAAATTAAAGGCTGATTAATGACTTTTCATAATTAGAATGGAACAACTGGATTTAACTCTTGTATTTTATTTTATTTGCACACACGACTGTTCTGACGATCGTTTACCGGTAGAGCGCATCGTAAGCTCAGTCGTGCTACGAATATGGGAATTGTAAAGTTTTCAAAATGTCAGCAAATAATAAAATTATGTTACCTAATCAAGAAAGCTCATGATTAGTAATAAAGTTTAGTCATTTGGTTATTAAGTAGATTTCGTAAAATCTATGATTTATATTGACGCAATTGACAGCCTATCTATCTGAACTGTTGAATAAAACCCTAATCCATAATGAATCAAAGTCATTATCATTTTAATGCGTTACTTAACAAAACAAATAGTGCATGGTAAACCAGTTCGGCGCATTAGCAATTAAATGATTGGAATGACGGATGTGTCAATTGTTTGACAGCTGTCAGTTGCAGTTTCTTTACTGCGCCATTTATATTGTTGTGTAAAAGTATTTATATCCATAGAGACAGATTTCATTTTATAGATGTGAAAATTATTTTAAGGTTATTCACATTAGGTAGATAATTAAATAAAAAAATAAATTAAAAATTTAACAAACCCCCGACATAAAAATCTAAAAGCCCTTTAAAAAGTATAACAATAATAAAAACTTAATATTAGTTACCTAAATATTAATATTTCTACAAAGAAAACGTCATGTCGGGGGGACCGTAGGTTTAGGTAGATTGTAGGTATTAAGTAGGTAGTAACACCTTAATGAGAAGCGGTCCCCCCGACATGACGTTTTCTTTGTAGAAATATTAATATTTAGGTAACTAATATTAAGTTTTTATTATTGTTATACTTTTTAAAGGGCTTTTAGATTTTTATGTCGGGGGTTTGTTAAATTTTTAATTTATTTTTTTATTTCATACTTTTTGTAAGTAGGTATCTACTACATAAATTATTATTTTTAACTAATTTCCATTTCACATGGAATTTTGTAATGTACATGTTATCCTCTTACATTTGATACCCCACTCGGGTACATTTGTCGACATTGGACATTTACCATTTACACCTTTACTTCCCATAATTTTTGAACTACTCAACCGATTTTCATTATAATTTCAATTTTGTAATGTACACGTGATCCTCTTTCATTTGATACCCCACTCGGGTATATTTGTAGACATTTGGTTTTCCATCCCCACTTTGACACCCTATATTTTTTGAACGACTCAACCGATTTTTATTATAATTTCCATTTTGTAATGTACACGTAATCCTCTTTCATTTGATACCCCACTCAAGTATGTTTGTAGACTTTTATTTTTCCATCCCCTCTTTCACCCCCCCTAATTATTAAACTACTGAGCAGATTTTCATCAAACATAGCTAAGAACACTCCCGACATATACACCTTTCAAACAAAAAAAACAGAATCAAAATCGGTTCATGCGTTAGGGAGCTATGATGCCACAGACAGACACACACACACACACACACACAGACAGACAGACAGACAGACAGACAGACAGACAGACAGACAGACAGACAGACACGTCAAACTTATAACACCCCGTCGTTTTTTCGTCGGGGGTTAAAAATATTTTTACCTAATTCAGAAGATCGCTGTGAATAACTATAAATAGAACGAGAAAAATTGTATGTAGGTATGACATATTTTTCCTAATTGCAAAAAATAATTACTTGCAGTAATTACGTCTTATAGAAAAATATTCTTGCAGGTCGTAATAAGAGTAGGTACCTTAATTGGTATTTAAGGTCAAGGTTACTGGAGTAAGTTCCTAATAAAATACTGACCTTCTCATCAAAATTTACTTATTTTGAAAAATAATAATGTCAATCGGGATCCGTAGATTATCGTACACCAATTCAAAAAATAGGCTAGAGTAAAATCAATGCTTAAGTAAAATCGTATCGATTTTTGACTTTTCAATCAATTTTATTTCAGAAGGTAAGGAGAATAGTTCATATTTTTGGATTTTCATTAGCATTTTATTTTATTAATAAGGTACGTCTGATTTGAAGATTTTACTTTTACGACGTGTTAAGAACTTATAACATATGTCATTATCTAATTTATGTATGTAAAATGTATGTTAGTATAAAAATGGTAAGCGAAGGTTGCAAAGGTGTTACTGCAGCTAATGACGGGCGTGTTCTGAATAATGATTAGGATTACAGAATTAATTGAATATTTGTATATTGTTTTGGATGTTATAAATATTTAATAAGACTTAGATAGAATTATCTAGGTATTAATGTGCACTAGTGGGCGTTTCTGAGAGCGTTTGAAACACCGCCGTTGTCGTCTCAAGCTTTTTAAATTTAAATTAGTCATTTCTGATGCCTTCGCGGTTATTACACATTGGAACGAAACATCTAGGTAAGTAGGTATAAACGGATTTAACTCGCGTATTTTATTTTATTGGCTGACGTTTCGAAATGTTTACAGTTTCCATAATCGTAGCACGACTGAGCTGACAATAGTCTAACGCAAACTATAGAATCAATTAGAAAAAAAGTGATAGTGTCTCCTCCTAGCACGTAATTTTAGGATTTTGTCGCGCTTTCAGCATTTTTCACTGTCACTCTTCAACTCATTGTGGAACTATAAGTGACAGATGCTATTTCGCGTGCTGTTACTGGTATAAATACTTTATTGTACCAGTAACAAATACTTGATAATATTTAATTTGTAACCATTGCTAGACAAATGCCAGTCGATAAAAGCAACCGAACGAAACGAATGCAAAGTTGTACGGAATTTACATACGATAAGTCATGTGGTCAGTTTTAGTTTGTTTATGTCGATTCTTGCGCTTGTATAGGCCTAGAGTGGAAAATGTCTCTAAAACTTTTGTAGAAAATCACTGATCACTGGTCAAGAAGTCACTCTGATCATTGGTGCAGCCTCTCTAGAAATATCTGTAGAATCAGACCTGATCCACCAGGCTGATCCAATGCGAGTTTGATCAATAAAATAAAAAAAAATCTTTGGACAATTCATACCAATTGAGTTAGTCCTGATCTAAGTAAAGATTGTACAATGGAAACTAAGCAACAAATCTATACTAATATAATAAAGAGGAAAGGTTAGTTTGGATTGATAGACCGATTTGAAAAATTCTTCCACTGTTGGGAAGCTACACTATTCCCGAGTGACATAGGCTATAAAAAAAAGGGATCCGTGCGAAGGGGCGGACAGCTAGTAAGTAAACATATAAATACACATAAGATATGTAAGATTTCGAGAGCTAAGGGTCGAGTGCATCACACTGACCCCTAGCAGTATTCGAACCCGCAACCTCAAGTTTCGTACCGGAGCAGACTAGATCAACAGGTCGTTTGAGTAATATAGGACTGTGCTATATAAATAAATAGGGCACTTACCACTTTGGTGTACATGTTGTATATCCTCTCGACGTTTCTGTGAGACTGATAGCTTCTGAACTCCCGCGCGCCCTTTTATACTGCGCAGGAGTCGGATCTCAGCGCATGCGGAAATGGGTCAGGCGCGAGCGGGTTTAATGATCTAGTACAGTTAATTAGGATTTAATTGTGTTTTTGAACAGATTCTTTAATAATTGATAGTTAATTTGTCGTGTAATTTAGGCACTCTGAATGTTTTGAATCTCAATGAACTAAATCAGTTTATTATTTTTTGGTGTAAAAAGATCGAGATTCGCGTTAAATTTATATAACTAAAAACATTTCAACTATACGTGTACATGACTATAGTATTAATGAGTAAGCAAATACCTATGTTTGTATAAAACAGATATCTATTTAAAATTCGATTTAAATCATTTTTTCTATTTTTTATGGTACCTAAATAAGTAGGATCTAATTATAATAGATTATTAACATCATGCAAAGAGAAATACTTCAGTACATCACACGAATTTCATGAATTTTTGACATGTCTTTGCAATATTTTTAATGGAGTACTCCTATAGAAAAAATAAATGAGACTAAATTCAAAACACTATCAAACAATTAAAAAGTGAAATTGACAATCCTTACTTTTAGACTACCTATAGTCAGATTATTTGGCTACGAATAGGGGAATTGTAAGTTTTTAAAGCGTCTGTATAAAAAATAATATGGGTAAGTACGCCAGTTAAATCCATTGTAGGTTATATTTTATTAGGCACCTATTTACACAGTGTACTGCAGAATGTCGAGGTTTAATATTTAGTCGCCACCTGTAAGTATAAATTTGTAACACATTTCAAAAGTGACGGATACTCCTACCACCAAACTATATAGGTAGGTAGGTACATATATATATATATATATATACATATATATATATATATATATATATATGTATCCATAATTATAGTATAATTAGCTGTCCGCCCCGGATTCGCACGGATCATCTTTTTTTTACAGCCTATGTCACTCGGGAATAGTGTAGATTTTTCAACAGTGAAAGAATTTTTCAAATCGAACCAGTCGATTAGAAGCCTATTCAATCCAAACAAACAAACAAACAAACTTTTCCTCTTTATAATATTATTACATTATTATTATTATAGTGTAGATAGTATTTTAGCTCTATACTAATTGGTAATATGAAAAATTTAAAGATTCCAGATTAGGAACTTTTGTCTGGACTCCATATTAGGTACGGATCTCTTAAATTCCATTTCATTTACGTCTGTCATTTATTTTTCAAGATCTAGTTACATGTTTTATTTATTTCAGCCAAAAGAAACAAACTTAACAGATACGGTGCGAGGAATTAACCACTTTATCAACGGTGCCCTAAGAACTTGAGTTGCTCGTTTTAGAGCTGTATTTACGACCTTTCAGTTCAATTTTGACTTTGTTGCAGGATGCATTTCTTATCAACGGACCATTTTTGTAAGAAATATATTATTTTTATAGCTTAAGTCGGGATATAACCGTCCTAAAGACCTCGATTGAATCAATATAAGTGTTACTTACTATTTATGTTACGCGCCTTTGTCCACACTTATGGCGCATGCCATAAATTTATTAAGGAATAAACATTGTGTTTCTTTTCTAATAAGCTTCCATAAAAGCATGCTCGAAAACAGTAGGATGCTGGCCGATTAGAAAACTACATAATACCTATTGTTTACATTTGTAAAGAATAGGTATTATGTTAATTAATATTGTTAATGTATTTACATTATTTAACAAATTTAGCAAATTTTGTGAAAGTCGGAAAGGTTTAAACGGTGTGAAAGTATTGATAAATTTCGAGAAAAAGGGTTCCTATGTACGACGGAAAAATTCAAACAAACCGTACTTATATTACATAAGTAATTATACAGTTCACTAACGGCAATTAATTACGTATATCAATAATGTTTGACCACAAAACGTTTGACACAGCTCATCTATATGACATAGGTCATTATATTTAATTATATGTTCATTTGTAATATAACATATTTACCGTTATATAACCGTTAAATAGGTAGGTTGTGGTGTTTATTATAGAACCTTTTATAAGTTCGCTAGTCTTTTGTTTAGAACTTAAAAATATTATTTATATTTTCTCAAATGAAATTAAAAAGATAAGAGCTTCAAAAGTTCGGGAGCGGGGGCTTCTGACGTCACGTTATGGTACAATTTATACTCCAAAAAACAATCTACCTACCTATAATGTAATGAATACTAAATGGAGACCTTAATTATTAATTTAAAGGCATAGGGATAATCCTTGGTCTTTATAATAAAACACTTACGTTTTTATTATACTATTGTTTCATAAATAATGGTTTCCGGATACATATACACTTCCGAAATATTTTAACAATTTTGCCAATCGCATTTTAGCGACTTTCTAAGGCAAAGAAAGAAGGTAGGAAAATGGGCTACTCTAGATATTATAGCCAGGTGTCACTTGTGTGACTAAACTTGTCTTACTAAACTAATATAATAAGGAGAAAAGGTTTGTTTGTTTGGATTTAATCCAAAACGGTTGGAACGATTTGAAAAATTCTTTCACGGTTGGGAAGCTACACTATTCCCGAGTGACATAGGCTATAAAAAAAGGGATCCGTGCGGAGCCGGGGCGGACAGCTTGTTTAAAAATAAAATAACAAATTACATATAAAAAGCGGTTACGACCATTTTGAAATTTCAAAGACAATCGTCTCCATCACCATAGACAATATAGATTTAAAGATAGAAAAATAAATAAATGCTAAACAAAAATTCTTTAACTTTCTCGAAGTGCAATCGTTATTTACCTAATACTAAAGGATTTAATGAATTGTTATGAAGCAACACTGTGGCAAACAAAATAGCGACGTAATTATTTGTGAGGCAACATTAATTAATAACACTATTAAAATCGGTTTAAAAAATAACACAGCTAATTACACTTGGCGTCTTAAAAATGCAAACTTATTTGTTAATTACCGATTTGTAATTACGTAACTACTTTAAAAATACCACAATCAAAACAAAATACAATAAATATAAACGATAAAAGTGAGTCTCTATTAACAAAGTAATAACGCACACTTATTACATTTAAAAACTCAAAAAAAGGCGAAAAACTGATTATAATAATAAATATCCATATGCACACAGGAGTTTTCTGTACTTATAGATTTGTGCTTTTTAGATATAATATAAAGATATAAGAATTAGGAAAAATCTGTTTTACTGGTAGGTTGGTTTTGCTATAAGGAATTCGATGGTATGCATAGCTCAAAACCTCAGGTTTTCGAGTTAGCTGCCTTTAGATCTAGGTGTGCGATTATATATTTAATAGCGGCCTCTGCAGACGTTGTCCTGCCCATCCGATTGATCTGTCAAAGTCTTCTGTCACATCTTCATAAGGCTTCATATTTTCCCCGTTTTTTACACATTTTCCATTCCATTCTTCGCACCTAATGGTCGCAGCGGGATGTTATATAGCCTAAAGCCTTCCTCGATAAATGGTCTACCCAACAAAAAAAGAATTTTTGAATTCGAACCAGTAGTTCCTGAGATTAGCGCGTTCAAACAAACAAACAAACAAACAAACTCTTCAGCTTTATAATATTAGTATAGATAATTAAACAACTTAATGTAGAAACAGCTAGTGTGGCAATAGGATACGGCTACAGCTAGTCTAGTCTATTTATTATAATAATTCAATTTTGATTTTAAACCTTCAATAAAATTTGCCTATTTGTTAATCAGGCTCTAACGGCAGGTGTCAAATCATTGAACAAGACACAGTATGAAATAACACCCCAAGGTTAGGTATTATTTACGTATTATGACTAATTGAATATTTTGGCTATTAATTTATTTTTCCGTCCTCCGGCCAGAAAGCTTCGCTTAATGAAATTTCCGCTTTCTGGCTTCGTTGAACAGAAAAATAGTACCTATACTGACCTCGGCCAGTAAAATAAAAAAGCCTCAGATCACATTTTTGTCAACCTCGGCTTCGCCTCGGACGACAATTGCATGTGATCTGAGACATTTTTCATTTTACTGGCCTAGGCGCGTAATGTACTATTAAGCTGTAAAGCTTACATTACTTACTGTTACTGCCAACAGATCCTTTGGATAGGATGTATTTACTACGCGTTATTTGTAACTTATTTTATTATAGGAAAGGATAAAAAATATATAAGAAATATTTTTCTGGCATGCTATCATGCACTTCAAAAAATAGTAGGTAGGTAGGTACATACAGGTATTCATTTCTGAGGCTGACTGTACAGCTGTTGTAAGAAGTAGAAATATACAGTGATTCCGTTATTTTTTATTTACTTTTTTTTTACACCCTGAATGTTATCACAGGATCCTGTGTCCAACAGTGGGAAGTTAGCCGATTCAATTTTTTTGTACTTTTTACAATGAAAGGTCAAAAAATCGATTAAAATATTTATACGCATGGTATTGGCTTCAAATATGGCAACACCAGTTTAAAAGGGCAACATTATATGACGATATAATTATATTCGATTTCCCAAGGAAGATCTCTGATAACAAGAAAATTGAGCAATTAAAATAGCTTACAAGTCTGTTTTTGTACTATTCAGTAAAGCATAAAGCACACAAGATAGTTCTTTACTTATTTATTTTTGCAATAAATGAAATGCACAATATACCTAGGTACAAAGTACTCGAAACGTCATTATTTTGGAGGCTGAAGTGGGTGTTGTGATTCAAAAAACCACATGATTGACTTTACGTAAACGTTATATTTAGAATAGTGAATGAATATCCAATACAAATTGAAACTTAAACGTTAAAGTCAAGTTACGTTTCTGTCACATTTAATTAATACTAAGACAGCGTAATATTATAAGCTAGTTAAATCGGTTAGCACATAAAGTTTTTGTCACGTAAGAAAACGTTGTCCCTCTCGTTTTTTCAGTCATTGCAAAGGTATGAAATGGACTCCCGTGCAACACCAATGTGTTATCGTGTGTAGGTACAAATTTTTAGTCACTTTTTTAAAATTTATTGAAAATTGCAAATATCTACTATACGATTAACTAGCAACACTGTTTATTACTGTCATGCGCTAGGCAAGGGAACTAGCCATAGAGATATAAGACTAGAGTACGTGAGCCAGCCAGAAACGCGTTATAATGGTAGAAAGAGAAAAGAGCATTGGAATAGTGGTCGCGTCTTTGTCTGATTGCGACGTCAACGGTACCATAGCAACGGACGGCGCGCAGCATGTTGCCATTGCGCATGCGGCAAGACAAGGACAGTGCCTCTATTTAGAGTTTCAGTCTCTCTTTACCGTGATACGCTTCCACTTATAGACAGTCCTATGGCTCACGTACTCTAGTCTTATATCTCTATGGAACTAGCAAAGACAGGAGGCAGAGCATTAGTGTGGCCACTCTACTCGTTATGCCGTTCGTCATGCTCCTCCTCATGCACCGTGCAGCGTTTTGTCGGTAAATGAGGGCCACCGCGTGTCAGAAATCCGCTAGATGCGCTAGTGTAGAATGAGGTCCAGCTGTCATGTTCCACCAATGAGAGGCAAGCTATTGGCCTGTGATTGGTGGTACATGACAGCTGGACCTCATTCTACACTAGCGCATCTAGCGGATTTCTGACACGCGGTGGCCCTCATTGGCGCGACTCAAAGTTCCGCGAGGATAATCGTCGCGATAAATTATGAGATTAGGATAGAATGCGGCCGTTTATCTGTCATTTTTTAAATTAAAATGAAAATGGAGTTTATTGTACTTAAGCGTTTACTTTAATAATGAAACCAGCTACCTAGCACGGAGCGTATAGATAGGTACTAGGTTAGAGAGTAGAGTTATCGATACTGACACTAGGTATTTAACTTTATGCCTTTTTCATCAGTGATAACAGGCTAATTAACATTCTTACCTTCTTTAGACACTGAAACAAAGTAAAAGACACAGTTAGACACATTAAATGTACAGATATAAACAACACGATAGCCTTAAAAGACTGAGATATGTGTGTTTGTCTATTTATGCCATTTTTATTGTTTGTAATCATTTTTATGACACTTGTATACTATTTTAGACTGTCAGTCTAGGCTTGTGGTTGTATGAAGGTTAAGAGTTTGATTCCTGTTCAGACCAAAACCTTATACAAGGTGGTTTTATGATCTAGTGAAGGTCGATGGAAGTGACTGGATGGAGGCGGGATGGGTTGCTGTGGAGGAATTTGGAGAACGCTGTCCAGCAGTGGACGACTGGAATTTCGCCATGTAAAAAAAAAAAAGGTTGGCATAAAATGATGATTATGGTTATGATAAGCTAATATTTATGTGATGAACGTAAGGGTTATATAACTATTACTCACTTATGTTAAGTGCGTGATGCATTTTATGGTTCAAGGTTGTAGTTGCATTTTTTATTTTAGTACCTAATTGAAGCTCCTTTTATGCAGCAAGAAAAATTAAAACCCATGTTGATAGAAGGTATAATTTATTAGAAGATAATAAATATTATAAAAATATTTTTTTTTATAGGGGTCTGCTAGATGCCTTTGCCCAATCACAGGTCCGTAGCTTGTCTCTCATTGCTGGAACATGACAGCTGGACCTCATTCTACACGACGCGCATCTAGCGGATTACAGACTCGCGGCGGGCCTCATAGTGAACTGTACAGGCGCGTGCAGTGGGGAGAGCGTAAGTATGACGCCAGGGTAGGCAATCCATACATTACTTACACTGAGCCTATATGGAATGCACGCCCTTGACTGTTTATTACCAGAAGGACTTATACTGATGGTTGAATAAATTTAGTATACTTTAAATAAGGTCGTTAGTAATTAGGAAAGTGACTAGTCGATGCCGCATCTATACTTGACACAGTCATACATGTACCTACTTATGTCTCTAAGCATTAACATTTTATTTCCGCGTTCTTGTGTCGGGCGTGTGTACAAACTGATTACTTATAGCTTAAACAAACTTATTACTGTACGTTACTATATAATGTTATTATCTGGATGACGATACACGGGATCCAGATAAAAAATAGCCTAAGGTCTTCTTTATGGACTTATCTCTATACCAAAATTCGTTAACTTTTTCTTTCGGACTGAATACTGAAGCGCATTTGGTCAGCTGGTAGGGTACTGCAATACCGGACAGTTAGCGAGCCTCCAGATAAGAGGCTTCGAAGCCTATAGTCGTTAAAATTTGTTTAGTTTTTTTAACTATGATAACTTATGACACACTAGCTTCTGCCCGCGACTTTGTCCGCGTGGAACTCCTCCTTTTTTGTAGTCGGTTAAAAAGTAGCCTATGTCCTTTCTCAGGCTCCAGACTTTATTTGTACCAAATTTCATTTAAATCGGTCCAGTAGTTTTAGCGTGAAAGCGTAACAGACAGACAGACAGAGCTACTATCGCATTTATAATATTAGTAGGGATGCAGGGTACTTAATCCACAACGCAGGTTTCGTCAACTGAGTACTATCTAATTATACATACTTACATTACATACGTCATGTTATCCATCGAAGTTTCGTCAAAATAAAAAAAAACTCAAAGAAAACATAAGGAAATCCCAACATGCTTCGTCTTTTAGTATGATAACTTAACAAAGTGCTGGCTAAACTGAAGTGTTATTTTAAATTAGAGAATGCATTGGAAACCTAAAGATATTATGCATATATATATTCGTTTTAATAATGCCTTTTTTATTAAGTCTTAAATCCTAGTCAAAAAAGGTTATAAGTGTAATACTTCATATGAAGGACTTATGCCCTTTTTTTATTAGGTCCCAAAATAATCCTCAATGCAAAATTGTGTTTTTGACCACCTACATGCTTGAATTCCGGCGTTCGATTACGTCTCAATACATGAAGGTACATGTCACATGCATATTTATAAATGCCACCGCACTCATAATTCCATACTGTATAAGTTTTTATTATAAACCAATACGATATTTGGATCGGGCGTTTTAAACCGGGTCAGTTTTATAATGAAATGTGTAGGTCTTTGCTTAAGGTCTTTGCATACCTATCTACCACAATATCATAAGTTTAATGAAGTTTGAGAAAAAAAGTGATATTTAGATAGGTAATTTAACTAGATAGGTGTTTACATCGTACGAAACACAAATAAATAAAACTTTACAGTTCCGAACAGTCAAACAGTCTAGGGTTAGTTGTTTCATCCTTTACAGTGGTTTCATTCCAATAGGTACATAAGTGTAGGTACTGTTCATTTGGAAAAGATAAATGTATCAAATTGTCATATACTTACTTAGCCTTTAAGAGCCTGAAATTATATTTTGACAAGCTGCTGCATGACTTCGTTTGCGCCCGTTAAGTCTCATAGATATTTTAATAATCATTTCTTAGTGCTCCCTTACTTTATAAAAGGAACAAACTTCGAACCTTCCGTTTTGAAGTAAGTTAAAACGATTTATCCTGTATTATTATAGCCTCTTCAGTTAAAATAATTGGCGCATTTTTATTTCTCCAGCGATCTTTTGATAAAAGCGATAAAGTGATACAAAAGTTATTAAACAAGCCGGCCATCAAAACCCATAAAAAGTCGTGAAATTTGTTTCATTTCCATAAGTAATAGTTTCTGAAGGTAACAAGCGACACTTTACTTCGACATAAAGTCCCATATAAGACTCCAGTGGTACTGTTATAGCTCTACATCATTATTTAGCCGTTTTGTATTTAATAAATATTAAGATAGTAAAAGGATCATTAATTTTATTTTAAGTGTAACGTTGAATAAGGAAGAGCGCATCGTCAAAGGTGTAGTTTAAGAGCTGTGTAAAAACAGTAAAGAGTTTTGAGAAAGATTTTTCATACTAACAAAAAAAAAATGATATTTGTTAAGACATGAGCAGAAAAAATCGAGACCTCATCTGGACTTGAACCTACACATTACAACAAGGTATCGTGGTTTTAACCAATGAGGTTGCAACCAACGCGGTGGCCGTCATAGGCCAGTAGCTTGCCTCTCATTGGTGGAAAATGACAGCTAGACCTCATTCTACACTAGCGCATCTAGCGGATTTCTGACTCGCGGTGGCCCTCATTACACTATAGATGTCACTGATTGAGTGGAAATCTTTTATTGTCTTTGTACTTGTTTACAAGCGATTATTACCATTTTTTTTTTAAATATAATTGTCTTTATAAAAATTACAAAAAAATTGGAAAGGATAAGGAGTAGGTATCTTGTAGTATGTGAGTAGGCTTTGAAGCTTCTCACCTGGAAGTTCGGTTCAGTATTCAATTCGAAAAAAAAATGTGTGAAATTACCAAATGAAAAAAAGCTTATGTGGGTATAGGTTTTAAACAAACTAGATCTGGTGATCTCTTTAAATTACTGTATTTATTCAATTCTGAAACGTATTTTGTTTTGGAATGAAACAGTTAAATCTAATAAGATTTAACTCGCGTATTTTATTTTACTCACTGACGTTTGTAAAACTTTACACTTCCCATATTAGTAGCACGACTGACGATAGATAATCTAAAGTTTAATTCTGTATTAAGTGACTTTAGCGTTAGACTATTGTCAGCTCAGTCGTGCTACGATTATGGAAACTGTAAAGAATCTGAAACGTCAGCTAATAAAATAAAATAAAAATGCGCGAGTTAAATCCGTTAATAGTTGTTTCATTCCAATGTGTAATAACCGCGAAGGCATCAGAAATTATTATTAATTCTGTAATTGATTTGGACAAATATTACTGTATCGATTTGCCAAAAATAATGTGTTATTCAAATGCGACACACATTTAGGTAGTTCTCGATAAAGCTTACAATTAGAGTGACATTTACATAAAATTAATGTATAATTGGTAAGTTTGATTCTATCTTAGTGAACAAGTTATATTTGAATAGTGTAGGCGAGATATATTAACATAAGCATGTAGCAATGGAAGGTTTGTACATACAGACTAATAATCTGTCTATTATGATGAATGATATAAAGTTGTTTATGGCCGTATAATATTATAATAGTTTATAATTTACACATATATCATATATGTGCAAACGCCTTTTTAGCATTGTAAGAAACATAAATGGAATGTACAATATTGAAAAACATTTCAATTGTTGTGAAAAAATATTTCGAAACGTCAGCAAACATACCTAATAAAATAGGCGAGTTAAATCCATTATAGTTGTTTCATTCCATAATAATTTTCATGATTAAAATTTACGTAAAAAACTTAATGCGACAACAATATGACGGAACTAAATATTCATAACATAGTTTCACGGTTATTCTTGTTCGTAGTTAAATAACTGCGAAATTAACTGATATTACATCTACCTAACATATTAGACGGCCTGTTGGTAAAGTGGTCAGACCTGACTATGAAATCGGAGGTTGCGGGTTCGAATCCTGCTACAGCGAGATGTCAATGTGAAGAACATGAGCATTTATACCTGAGTAATGGATGTCTAATAAATAATTATGTAACTTTTAACTTTCTTAAATTTCACATTGATAAGTAGCTATTTTACTAATTGCTTTAGCTAATTATTCGATAGCTTGCCTTGACCTAAAACAACCGTATGCTCTTAGGCACAACATAGCGATACACTGTTTACTTTAAAACCCTTTTACCTATGACAAATAAATATATGTAAGTAATATGATTTCGATTTGTATGTTTATGCATCCCATAATACAAGCTTCGTTTAGTTTCGGAACTTAATCAATTGTGAATTGACCAAGGAGAATTATTACCTATACTTAACAAATCTAAAGACCAAACAAAAATCCCACATTGGAATGAAACAACTATTAACGGATTTAACTCTTTAATTTTAAATATAAGGTAGTTTGCATAACTGTATAAATCACTTTAGCGTTAGACTATTGTCAGCTCAGTCGTGCTACGATTACCTATGGAAATTGTAAAGAATCCGAAACGTCAGCAAATAAAATAAAATAAAAATACGCGAGTTAAATCCGTTAATAGTTGTTTCATTCCAATGTGTAATAACCGCGAAGGCATCAGAAATTAAAAATCCCACAGCTGAAGTGTTCCGGTCACCAAACTCTTATCCTATACTCAAGCGCATCGAAATATTCGCGCATGCCGCAGGTGCGCCGGCGCAGGTCGGTGTATGCAAAACGAACCAGTATGATAATAACTTCACAATTAACATTTATGTTATTGTTATTTATGATGCGAGCTCGTAATGTGGATTGAATGTTGAGATTTTAATTTGTTTTATGGAATTTTAATTATCAGAAGTAAATGTTGTTTAAGTATACTGAATACAATTTTTTTGTTGGTGTTTTACTTGACACAACAATGTTGATTGAATTGGTTTTTAGTTGCTTGGTATTTTGTTGCGTTGGCACCTACATAATTAATTGGTTTTTACTGAAATTAAATGTGGTTGGGTTTGCATACCTAAGCAACATACTAAAGATAACAACCAGACTATGAAAGGAAAACATAATAGGTACGCAATTTGCAATGGGTAATTTAATACGACTTCTAGGTCATAAACAAAGATTTGTAATAGGTTGACTATAGACTAAATCTAACACTATAGGTAAGTACACTAAAACTAGTTAAGGTAACGCATGATATCTATACCAATATAATAAAGAGGAAAAGTGTGTTTGTTTGTTTGATTGGATTGAATAGGCTTCTAGACGACTCGACTGATTTGAAAAATTCTTTCACTGTTGGAAAGCTACACTATTCCTGGGTGACATAAGCTATAAAAAAAAGGATCCGGGCGAAGCCGGGGCAGGCCGCTAGTACCTTATTAATAGGTTCTTTAAGATTAGGATGCTTTAAAAAATAATAATAACAACTAATTCGATCTAAGGTTTCATGATACGAATTCGTAATATTAGTAGGTACCTAAAATACCTAAAAGTGTTTTTTTTTCTATATTGCATATCGCCGTTCAGATACCGGTTAATCCACACACGATCGCTACATATACATACATTTTGAATGTCAAGGCTCGCCAAGGTTGCATTTTACGCTCTGTGGGTCAGACTGCAACTTGCATTCCGTCCAGGACAATGTCATTTTCTTCGTTGCAATTGCGATTGCAATCGCGATTCTCTCTTTTTGATCGTCTTCCGCTTGCTACGATAAAACGATGAGTTTACTCCGTTGATGATTTGTTGTTATTTTTATCGGGTTCTTCACAAATTGGTTGAAAATATGGTCTGGTCTGTTGACTTTATTTTCCTTTAGTACAGTAAAGATGATTAATTTGCTTATTTGTAGGGTTTCTTAATTTGATTAAGGTTATTCAGATTTTTTACTCATATTTAATATGTGTAGGTATCAGACTATCAGTCAAGTAAACGATTTGGTATTTTTTGTGTAGGTACCTATATCTATTTGAGTATGTCTTTAGATAGTTTTAGATTCAGTTACCTACTTGCTAGGTGGCGATACAATCGAATTTTCACTGGCAAAATATTTGCCAAGTCCCCTTGTACCTAGTTTATAAAAACTAGAGTGCCTACCTACTGATAGGTATTTTCTCCTAAATGTACACAAAATAAATAAACTTAGTATGAAATGCAATCGAGATGTCATAACTTCGCGTACCTATTGATTCTAAATCGCATGTCCAAAGAATATTATAAGCCATCCTTACAAAATATTCAAATATGCGCACATAATGATTATCCTAATTAGTTTTTTGTTACGTTGCACACATGCATCTGTGGGTTGCAACTGTTATTAACTGTTGCACTTTTGAGCCACTCCTCAGTTAATGCTCTAGTTATTTGATTAAAACGCAACAAATGCGTAATTAATATGATAGCAAGTGCGTAAAAATAATTAGTTGATAACGATGGATTTATTCAATGGCGTTCAGTAGTTGTCCCTATTAATTATAAACTCGTACAGATTACGTTCATTGATATCTACTTAATTAGTAATCAACTAACTTCTGCCCGCGACTTCGTCTGCGCACGATGAGTTACCTATTAAAAAATCGAAAATATCGCACACCTAGATCTAAAGGGATCTAACTCAAAAACCGGAAGATTTGGGTTATGCACACCATCGGATTCCAGTAAAACCCACCTACACTAAAACTGATTTCAGCTAATATAACTCTGCTAGTTTTATTATAAAAAGTATAAATTTATACAGAAAACTCATGCGTGCATACATATTAATCAGTTTCTCGCCTCTCCTGAAAAAGTAGGTACCTTTTTTGAGTTAGCTCTCTTTAGATCTAGGTGTGCGATATATTTAATCAATGTAGGCTTTTACAAGCTCTTATGAAGGTCAAAAGAAGATGCCGTCTTTAAAAAAAACTCATTTCAGAAGAAACGACGAGAAACTTACTACTTTACCTACCATCCATATAATATACAGGACCTACTTATAAACTATTCTGTTATTGTATAACCTACTTGTAATATTGTAAAGTTTCATCAAAACCCTAGTAGTTTTAGTAGTTTTTGTTATAGAAGAGTAACAAACATACCCAACCATACATCCTTGCAAACTTTCACGTTTATAATATAAGTAAGGATTAATAAAAAATACCTTCTGATTTTTAGCGCCTTTAGTTAATTGTCTATTTCAATATGAATTGAATGAATGGCTCATCTTAATTGTAAACATGTTTTCTTATGTTGGCGTTAGTGGAATGTCACCGCCCATCAAATTGAACAATGCAAGGACTTGTTGCATTAAATTTATGTGCGAGCAAAAAATTTAATTTAAAAGTTATGCATGTTTACGATACAGGTGTCAATTGCTGAATGCGGGATTGCTTAGAAATTATTTTTTTTAAACACTTTTTTTTAGGAACCTACTTATAACCTACGTAAATTCATTGAATTTCCTGATTTAAATATTATTAGGTAGTCTTAATAATTTCTGATGCCTTCGCGGTTATTACACATTGAAATGAAACAACTGTTAACGGATTTAACTCGAGTATTTTTATTTTATTTTATTAGCTGACGTTTCGGATTCTTTACAGTTTCCATAATCGTAGCACGACTGAGCTGACAATAGTCTAACGCTAAACTTTTAGCGCGAGTTAAATTCGTTAACAGTTGTTTCATTCCAATATTATTAGTCTTCCTCTATTTCGTTTTTTAGATCTCTTATGCGTATAAAAGGAGAAGCTGACTTAATGCCTGACATATTATCACTACATAGTATAAAACAAATTCGCTGTCGCTGTCCGTCCCTATGTACGCTTAAAGGAGTCTACCCTAGTATCATACCATGACCTTGCTATGAACGTGTCAGGCAAAAAAGTATTCTTTGTATAGAAAAGCATGATACTATTGCCACTAGACCGTTCCGTCACCGACTCGTACCGCCTTACGTATTACCTTCCGTGCTTGATACGTTCATAGCACGGTCATGGTAGGATACGGTGTAGTGGGCAGACTCCTTAAATATTTAAATTTGCGCAACGGATTTTGAAGCGGTTTTTTTAATAGATAGTGCGATTTAAAATCGTGTGAAGCCGGGACGGGTCGCTAGTTAACGGATAAGGGAGAGAAACTTAAAAATTTGCACAGTAGTTCCTTTTACATCGTAGTGGAGCACCAAGAAAGGATTGTTGACAATTCACCCCCTAAGGGGGTAAAACGGCTTATCGTGTGCACATTTATTTCATATCTCTCAGCTAGAAATCCCTACTATTCCCTACTAATATTATAAATGTGAAAGTAACTCTGTCTGTCTGTCTGTCTGTTTGTTACGCTTTCACGCTAAAACTACTGGACTGATTTAAATGAAATTTGGTACAAAGAAAGTCTGGAGCTTGAGAAAGAACATAGGCTATTTTTTAACCGACTGCAAAAAGGAGGAGTTCTACGCGGACGAAGTCGCGGGCAGAAGCTAGTTAAATATATTTTTTTTATTTCCAGTACTTACACGTATGTTTGTGTTTATTCGAAAGAAAAACATCTTAAAGACGTTTAATAAAAAAACACATGCCGTATCGACTTCTTTTTAAATGTATTGCTCTACATAAAACTTATATTAGAGAAAAAGAGACAATAAAACCTCCTTTTTAGGCGTCGATTAAAAATAAAAACGCGACTGTGTGGTTGTGAATGCTTTTTATTTTATAAATATCGGACATTACTGTAATAAAAAAAGTTACTTATTAAATCTCAATTTGTATTGTATATTACGCATAAAATTTAATATTTATCAATAAGTTATTTTAATTGAAAATGTTTCGAATAAATTTGCATGAAATTTAATATTTATCCATGCTTAGGAAATAGTATAAATTGTGCGATTGTTCATAATTCAACATGAATCGTACCCCCGTACTACTCACACAATGCCGAACATGTATAAATATGTAATGGTAAGTTTTCTTAAATCTTTATTAAAAAAAAGTGTTTTCTGTTCTCCGGCCGGAAAGCGCCAGCTTTCTGGCTGCTGCGCTAAATGAAATTGCCGCTTTCTGGCTTCGTCGAACAGAAAAATGGTATACTGACCTCGGCCAGTAAAATAAAAAAGCCTCAGATCACATTTTTGTCAACCTCGGCTTCGCCTCGGACGACAATTACATGTGATCTGGGACATTTTTTATTTTACTGGTCTTGGCGCGTAATGCGTACTATTACTGACGGATTTAATAAAATTAATATATCGCACCTACGGTGCAACAACGTCACTTATAAATGCAATTTAAATAAAAAAAAATAAAAATGTGTATGACGAAACATAAATGATGTCATTATTAATGTTTCCTCATACTCAGTTTTTTTTTTAAATTGCATAAGTGACATTGTTGCACCGTAGGTGCGATATTATAATAATGTTTTCACGGTTATGAAATATTAGATTGAAATAATTATAATGGAATTAACTGGAGTATTTTATTTTATTTGCTGACGTTCCGAAAACTATAATACATAGTTTCAGCGATGATGGTCTCAAACATATGCGAGCTAAATTCGTTATAGTGATTTAATTCTAATGTTTAAATATATACCATTTTCTGAAAATTATGAATATGAAATAAGGAAAAATAACAACTACATAATATAACAGACGATCTATTTGGGTGTTACGTAAAGTTCAGGGAGAGGGAGGGGGGATCAGAAAAACGTTACGGCGCGTTACATAGGGTGGAGAGGGGGTTAAAATTTTCAAAAATGTCGTTACGTAATACTTGAACGCTCCTAAGGGCCTCCAGCAGGCCATCTGCGCGTCAGAATTCAGTTGAAAAAAAAAAATTATAATGTACTAGCGACCGGACCCGGCTTCACACATAGGTGTCCCTAAGACTAAATCCAGGGGAGTCCAATAACCTTCACCAGGTCATCGGAACACCTTCAAGGCGCCATCCCAGGCTGCGCCTACACGACAGGCGCGTAGGCACTCCGTACATTATACTCTTCACTTTCCTCTTGTATCACTCTATTTATTAAAAAAAACCGCATCAAAATCACGTCGGGGTCACCACTTTGCCGGGCAGGATGGAGATTTTATGTCCCCGGATTCCGGGGACATGGTGAGATGGATGGTGCGACGTAATGACACTAAGAGTATTGACTGCTACTATTATAATAATATTTATTACATAAAACACAACACTTATATACTATATCGAGACAGCTCATATCGCTGCTCGATCTATCTATGTTACGTGATCTACGTGACTGTGGCAATCTGCTGACAGGGCCGCCACATAGTTTTAAAGATTTAAGCGTACATAGGGATATAGGGACAGAAAACCGAGATTGAAAAAAATCTCTCAGTATAAAAATACTATGTACCTAGTGTTTCCTGTTTAGGTGGCTGTCATGCTGCTGGTGGCTGCAGCATCAGCCATGCAGTTCTGCCCTGACTGCCAGCCGCCGCAGGGAAAAGGGCCCGTACCCGGTTAAATCAACACAAGGATAAAAAAAAGATCCCAACGAATTGACAACCTCCTCCTTGGGCCCTAGACAAGTGTCCAACGTTCAACGTTAACGTTAAACGTTAGGACCAAAATGTATGGGATTTGACATCCGCGAACGACTGGTCACGTACGTCACAAATGTCAAATCCCATACATTTTGATGCTAACGTTTAACGTTAACGTTGAACGTTGGGCACTTGTCTAGCCCCCCTTTTATCGAAATTGTTTCATATTGATAATTTTCTTTTGTCTTTCTACCTAAAAAGGGTAACATTTTTGTTTTCTTTTTAATAAAACACGTTCAAATTTTAAATGCACTTCGTTACAATAATTAATAATGTAATAGATATTATGATTAAAGTTGGCACATTTTAATTGTTTTTTTTTTATTTCGCAACACAAAAACCGTTTTGAAAATATGTAATAATAAGAAAATAACATTTATTTAATGGCAGGGCTAAGTTACACACGACCATATTAAGCCACATTTAAAAGATATAAGAATATTGCGCTAGGTTCATAAAACCTTTTTTAAAGAATACTAATATTAGTATAGAACCTCCTTTTTATGCGTCGGTTAAAAAAAATGCGAGCTGAATGATTTTCACTTTACAGATGATCTAATTCAATTCAAATGGGAACTGTAAATTTTTTAAGACTTCAGAAAATAAAAAGATATGCGAGTAAAATTCGTTATAGTTTCGTCATTCCAATGCAGCAATGTTTAAATAGATCATATTATTTTTACTGATACATTTCTTATGAAAAAGTAATATTGAGAATAGGTAGGAAGTATATTAAACGTCACTCTAATTACTATAATGTTGTAAAAGCTGAGATAAAAAGTCCTCGACCGGCATTGGCCTACAATACAGTCCATAATGGTATAAAGTGATACGAGTATAATGTACGGAGTACCTACCCCGGCGCGGTAAATGCGCACGCGCCTGTCGTGTAGACGCAGCCTGGGATGGCGCCTTGAAGGTGTACCGATGACCTGGTGAAGGTTATTGGACTCTGCTGGATGGAGTCTTAGGGACACCTATGTCCAGTTGTGGACGTCACCTGTACGTCCACAGCCGCCATAGCGGCGACCTACCACCACGGGCACAAACCAGATGTCGCGCTGCATGCAGCCTCATCCACACCTAGCCAACTCGATATTACAGCGGCCCCACTGAGCCCCACTGCGGGTTTTTTAGATGTGCACCCGGGCTTACCCGCAGGAACATTCCGTCTCTATAATGAGGGCCACCGCGTGTCAGAAATCCACTAGATGGCCTAGTGTAGAATGAGGTCCAGCTGTCATGTACCACCAATCATAGGCCAGTAGCTTGCCTCTCATTGGTGGTACATGACAGCTAGACCTCATTCTACACTGGGTACGTTCCACTTAACGCTCGCAACGCCGTCGACCACGACCGCTGAAATTGCCGTTCCACTAACGAGAAAACACCGCGGGCGTTGTAAGCGAATGTTTATAGGTGGAACGCACATCGTGAGCGACGAAAGCCCACTCTGACACACCAATATTTTATGGGCGAAGTGGGCGCGATGTGGTCGCGAACAGTGACGTCATCTATGACGTCGAGCCATCGCTCGCAATGACCACGGGCGTTAAGTGGAACGATACAGAGGGTGTCACGAGCGTTGCGGGCGCTTAGTGGAACGCACCCACTAGCGCATCTAGCGGATTTCTGACACGCGGTGGCCTTCATTGTATTAAGATGCCTGCTGAAGCAGAGGTGCGGTCCCCACTCTGGGGAGCGCTCGGGTCGGTTACCCTAATCTACAAGCTTAGATGTAGGTATAGCATTTGGAAGCTCGCTTATAGTCTGGTTTTGTGGCAGACCTTGGGGGCTAGACAAGTGCCCAACGTTCAACGTTAACGTTAAACGTTAGCACCAAAATGTATGGGATTTGACATCCGCGAACGTTTGTGACGTACGTGACAGTCGTTCGCGGATGTCAAATCCCATACATTTTGGTCCTAACGTTTAACGTTAACGTTGAACGTTGGGCACTTGTCTAGGGCCCCTTTACAGTTACAGACTATAAGCGAGGAAGAGTATCCAGTTACTATAATAACTGTAGTAATTATACAGTTCGAAAAAAAGTAGTGAACTTCTTTTATAATTATAGTTGAAATGTATTTGTTTAGATGGCTGTCATGCTGCTGGTGGCTGCAGCATCACCGCCGTTCTGCCCCGAATGCCTGCCGTCTACAGGAATACCTGGTTAAATCAACTCAAGGATAAAAAATATCACGACGAATTTAAAACCACCTCCTGTTTTTCAAGTCGGTTAAAAAAAATGATGTTTTCGTATTGATAATCTTTCTTTTGGCTTTCTACCTAAAAAGGGTAAAATTGTTTTTTCTTTTTAATAAAACACGTTAAAGTATCTTATGCATATATGTTTCTTACACTATTAAAGCTGGCACAGATTTTGTTTTTTATTTCGCAATGCTAAATTCTGTTTTGAAAATGTCTAATAGGATTACCTATTATAGTGTAATAATAAGAAGATTATTATTTTTTTATCCTTGTGAAAACATTTTGATAACTACTTATATTGCTATTTGGTCAGAATAGTTTTCGGTGCAGTTTGTTAAAGACAAGTTGACAAATAATTTCTGTCATGTTGACAACAGAACAGTTAGTTATGCATTAGATTACCATAGTTCTGTTTTACATACATACCTATCTGTCATAATTGATACAAATTACAGATAATATGGATCACATTCCAGAGACAATGAATTCACGCTTTTAAAGGACAAACTAATTATAATAAATGTATTATTATTTATTTTAAATTACAAAGTTAACTTAATTTGTTTGTCTGTGACTTTAAAAGGAACAATAAAATACATAACCTATATCCCTACTAATATTATAAATGCGGAAGTAACTCTGTCTGTTTCGCTTTCACGCTAAAACTACTAGACAGATTTAAATGAAATTTGCTAAAAAGAAAGTCTGGACCCTGAGAAAGGAAATAGGCTACTTTTTAACCGACTGCAAAAAGGAGGAGTTCCACGCGGACGAAGTCACGGGCAGAAGTTAGTAACGTATAAAAATGAAACCCGTTTTCCGTTGTCACGGCATCACGCGTGAACGGCTGGACCGATTTCGGAGGAGTTGTTAGGTAGGTACTTACATGATACACTGAAAATTAACTACGAGTACCTAAGCTCAGGAATCAATAAATACAAAATATTATATCACACACCTAGATCTAAAGGGAGCCAACCCAAAATAGTAACTTTTTCAGGAGAGACGAAAAACTGATTAATTATGTCCACATGCACGCATGAGTTTTCTGTAAGTATAGATTTATGCTTTTTATAATGAAGCTAGCAGAGTTAGCTTAAATCCGTTATAGTGGTAGGTGGGTTTTGCTGTAAGGAATCCGATGGTGTGCATAACTCAAATCTTCAGTTTTTTGAGTTAGCTCCCTTTAGATCTAGGTGTGCGATATTTTATAAGGATGATCGAAAAGTGTTGAATATGCTGTCAGTCCCTAAATATAAATATTTAAGAAAGGAGCCAAACCAAGAATTAAGTTTTGAAGAAACGATGTACTGTTCGTTCATTGGTATTCATCGAGTTTATATCTTAAGTACCTTTAAATTTCTGGTTCGGAATCTTGAATGAATAATGAAACATAAATCTATACTAATATTTATGTTATATATTATAATAAAGAGGAAAGATTTGTAGCTATTTTTGTATGTTTGTAGTGAATAGGCTCAAAAACTACTGGGCTGATTTTAATAATTATTTTACTGTTGGGAAGCTATATTCACCCTGAGTAGGCTATAGAATATTTTGAAAAAAAATAGGGATCCGTGCAAAGCCTGGGCGAACCGCTAGTATCTCATATTTTAACACAAAGTAGTACCTAATTAGATTTTGTAATTTAGATAATAATGCAGCTTGCATAACAGTATAATTCACTTTAAAATTAGCGTTAGTAGTCTAAAAGCTAGTAGTTATGAGTATTAATATTATACGTATTAAAATTATGCGTTTTCAATTATGCTTGTTAGTGTTATACTGACTTATAATTATGCCTAGAATCGTTATGCTTCTTTTAATTATGACGATTTATTTTATGCGTTTTAATTTATAGACCGTTTGTTTTATAGACCCAAAACACATGCCTGATACGATTTTATTTTAATCGGTCCATTTATCGACGAACATTAGTACATTACGCATCGAGGCCAGTAAAATAAAAAATGTCTCAGATCACATTAATTGTCGTCCGAGGCGAAGCCGAGGTTGACAAAAATGTGATATACTATTTTTCTGTTCGACGAAGCCAGAAAGCGGCAATTTCATTTAGCGCAGCGGCCACAAAGTTGGCGCTTTCCGGCCGGAGGACAGAAAATTAAGATTAAAAAAAATATAATGCTGTATATAACCTATAAGTAATTAAGAAGACGAATATAGAACCTCCTTTTTATGCGTCGGTTAAAAACAATAATGCGAATTGAAGTTGCTTTACACTTAACGGATGATTTAATTTAATTCGCATTAGACATTACTGTAATAAAAAAACCATAAATAATACTTAAACTGTCATGTTTATCTCAAATTTTAGTTATTTTAATGTATCCATGCTTAGGAAATAGTATAAATTGTGCGATTGTTCATAATTCAACATTAATTGTACCCTCGTACTACCCATACAATGCCGAACATTTATAAATATGTAATGGTAAGTTTTTTTTTTGCTGAATATTAGGGTCCATCCGAAGCGCTAGTAGCTCTATTTAATGTATTTGTAAAATAGTTACTTAATTAGAATCAAATAATTATTTCGTATTTTCAATGAGGGTACTAAATATTATTTGTAATTCTTACGTATTTAGTTGAATAATGTAAACTTATTGCTTTATTGTTAGAATATCGTTAGATCAGATTGTTAAGTTAAAACTGTAAAATTTTTAAGACGTCAGAAAATAAAATAAAATATGCGAGTTAATTTCGTTATAGCTATTTTTTTCCAATGTTTAAATAGACCATATTATTTTTACTGATAAAGTTCTTATGAAATAGTAAAAATGAGAATAGGTAGGTACATTAAACGTGACTACTATAATATTGTAAAAGCTAAGATAGAAATGAACGCTTAGTACCATGTACTACAGCGGCCCCGCCGGCGGGGTCGAATACGTGAACCCATAACTGGACTTACCCGCTGGAGCATTCCGTCCCTTAGTTGTGTTAACACGCCTTCTGATGGCCCAAGCCGAGGTGTGATTTCCACTCTGGAGGGCGCTCGGGTCGGTCACCCTAACCTACAAGCATAGATTCCCATCTGGAAGCGCCCTGGAAGTTATAGTCTGGTTTTGTAAGGGCCTGCAGTAGGCCAACTGAGCGTCTGTATTCAGTTCGAAGAACTTTTTTTATATCTTTTATATAGTTGAAATGTGTTCCTGTTTAGATGGCTGTCCTGCTGCTGGTGGCTGCAGCATCAGCGATGCAGGGATGCCCTGAATGCGCGCCGCCCACAGAGATACCGCGCATTATGCCTTATAAATCAACACAAGGATAAAAACAAATCCCGACGAATTGAGAACCTCCTCCTGTTTTTCGAGTCGGTTAAAAAAATATATTTTATCGGGATGTTTTCGTATTGATAATCTTTTGGCTTTCTACCTAAAAAGGTGAAATTGTTTTTTCTTTTTAATAAAACACGTTAAAGTTTCTAACGCACATATGTTTCTTACACTATTAAAGCTGGCATAAATTTTAATTGTTTTTTATTTCGCAACGCTAAATTCCGTTTCCAAAATGCCTAATAAGTAATAAAAAGAGATGATTTATTGAATGGCAAAATAAATGTAACAAAAAATCTTTGCTCTTATAAATAGGGCTTCCTTGATTTTTGTTATTGTTGTATTGTTGACAGTTACAAAGGAAAACTAAAACTAAATCAAAATAGTTTAATTCGCTTCTTCAGCATTGTAATGACTTAATTACAAATATGTCGTTACTTCATTAAGGACTCTATGTGCAATATGATGAGTAAAAATATTCAATAAAAACAATGCCCTAGACAAAATGAAAGCCTTTTTGTTAAGGTGTAGTTTTCCCTGTCACATAATTAATTAGATATTTTAGTTAAATTGACAATGTGAACAAATTATAAAGCTGAAGAGTTTGTTTGTTTGTTTGAACGCACTAATCTCAGGAACTTCTGGTTCAAATTCAAAAAAATCTTTTTTTGTTGGATAGACTATTTATCGAGGAAGGCTTTAGGCTATATAACATCACGCTGCGACCAATAGGAGCGAAGAAACAGTGGAAAATGTGTAAAAAACGGGGAAAATATAAAGCCTTATGAAGAATTACTATTCCACGGGGACGAAGTCGCGGGCACAGCTAGTTTATAATAAAACAGATTAGAATACAAATTTTATTTACGCTATTGACTCATTTTTATTGTAATAAATGATACTATTATCTATGTCTTTGTACAAATATCATTGTAAGAAATGAATTTTCTTAAGTATATTATGTTAGTAAAGAATATTACAATTTTAACTAGGCTAGTAGTTGTTAGGTATGTACATAATACAATGAAAATTAACTATGTACTTAAGATCAGGAATCATTACATACAAAAAAAAGAAGTAAAATCACACAAATCTATTGCAAAGATTTGTAGATTTCTTAGTCCATGAAGGATGATCGAAAAGTGTTGAATATGCTGTCAGTCTCTTAATATAAATATTGAAGAAATGAGCCAAACCAAAAATTAAGTTTTGAAGAAACGATGTCGGTATTCATCGAGTTTACATCTTAGTACCTTTTAATTTTTGATTCGGAACCTTTACAGTTTCCATAATCGTAGCGCGACTGAGCTGACAACTATAATAGAATATAAATACATTTTCTAACAGGGCAGTACCTACTTAGATTTTATAATTTAGATAAGAAGGTAGTTTTAACAGTATAAACCACTTTAGCGTTAGACTAGTCAATTTGTGCAGTGTTCAGTTTTCCAATTTTTTTTATTTTTCTTAATACATTTTGACAGCTATATTGCTAGTTGGCCAGTGCGTGCATTCAATACAGATTTGTCAGGATTGTCACTAATGTATGGAGTGCCTACCCTGGCGCCATACTTACGCTCCCCCACCGCACCTGCTAGTTGGTCAGAATAGTTTTCGGTGCAGTTTGTTAAAGACAAGTTGGCACATAATTTCTGTCATGTTGACAACAGAACACTTATTTATGCTTTAGACTACCATAGTTCTGTTTTACATACATATATATATCTGTCGATACAAATTACAGATAATATGGGTCACGTTCCAAAGACAATGAATTCACGGTTTAAAAGGACTACTTAAATAATTATGATAAATAAATATTGTTATTTATTTAAAATTACAAAGCTAACTTAATTTGTTTGTCTGTGTCGATATTGATGTCCACCTAATATTATACAAAATGGCTACATTATAGTTAACATTAACTGTCATATGTTGAAAACGCATAACACTTGACATAATAATATTATGCATAACATACAATAATAATATGCCTAATTAAAAAATGGCGGCATACTGCTTTAAATTCATGATAATTAATAAGCATAATTTTAATTATTATAAATTTATCTGGTATAACTATCGTATGTATTATAAAATAAATTTATAACCACAGTTTCCATAAAATTTAAAAGTCGTATATTGAGATACCGAAAATTTATCTCAGACAGATTTTCATCAAAATGGTCATTACAACTATTCTAGAAACTTTAAATATTCCTAAACGTATCATTTAGTGTCGCGTGTAATATTATTCATACTTGTCTTTATTCTAAAACTAGATCGCTATGCATAATAAACGTATATGTAAGGAAACTTTTTATTCAATATTGAATGCTAGTAAAATTTGTTGTC
Source organism: Polylopha cassiicola (assembly GCA_038024825.1). NCBI lineage: Eukaryota > Metazoa > Arthropoda > Insecta > Lepidoptera > Tortricidae > Polylopha > Polylopha cassiicola. The sequence goes on along the minus strand of CP149044.1, from coordinate 2,185,870 downwards.
ATTATGAATACAAAAATCGTTGAATGTTTTGTGGTTGTGAAAAGACACTTATTAGATTGTTATAATTCTTCATATTTATAAAAAATAAGTTTAGGATTTATATTTTTATGCTAGTTCATCGTTATGAGTATTCATATTATGCGTTTTCAATTATGCTTGTTAGTGTTATACTGACTTATAATTATGCCTAGAATCGTTGCATCTTTTAATTATGACGATTTATTTTATGTGTTTTAATTTATAGACGTTTGTTTTATAGACCCAAAACACATGCCTGATACGATTTTATTTATATCGGTTCATTTATCAACGGACATATTAAGATCTAAAAAAATATAATGCTGTACATAACCTATAATTAAGAAGACAAATATAGAACCTCCTTTTTTGCGTCGGTTAAAAACAATAATACGAATTGTAGTTGCTTTACACTTAACGGATGATTTAATTTAATTCACATTAGACATTACTGTAATAAAAAAAGCCATAAATAATATTTAAACTGGCACGTGTATCTCAAATTTTAGTTATTTTCAATTTATTTTAATCGAAAATGTTCCAAATAAATTTGCATGAACTTTTTTCCATGCTTAGGAAATAGTATAAATTGTGCGATTGTTCATAATTCAACATTAATAGTACCCTTGTACTACTCATACAATGCCGAACATGTATAAATATGTAATGGTAAGTTTTTTAATTTTTTTGCTGACGTTTTACTATACTTTGTGTATTATTTCAGCGATTATTTTCGAAGGGTAGCTCCATTTAATGTATATGTAATATAGATACTTATGGCGTACAATCAAACATGTTATTTCGTTATTTTAGATAGGTAAGGGTAGTACCTAATATATTATATTTTTTTGATTCCTACAAGCTTACATGTATCCCATTTGGAAGCTCGCTTATAGTCTGGTTCTGTAAAGATCCGCAGTAAGCTAACAGTGCTTCCGTGTTTATTTCGAAAAAAAAATTGTGAAATCTTTTATATAGTTGAAATGTATTCCTGTTTAGATGGCTGTCCTGCTGCTGGTGGCTGCAGCATCAGCGATGCAGGGATGCCCTGGCTGCCGGATGGCAGACACAGTCAAATCATAACAAGAAAAAAAAAAGATCCCGATAAATTGAGAACCTCCTCCTGTTTTTAAGTCCATAAAAAAATAGGTATATATTTTATCGGGATGTTTTCATATTGATAATCTGTCTTTTGGGTATGTGCGTAAAAAAGGTAAAATTCTTTTTTCTTTTCAATAAAAACACGTTAAAGTTTCAAATGCACATATATTTCGTTACAATAATTAATAATGTAATATAATATTATATTTCTTACACTATTAAAGCTGGCACAGATTTTAATTGTTTTTTTATTTCGCAACGCTAAATTCCGTTTCGAAAATGCCTAATAATAAAAAATAATAAAAGAGATAATTTATTAAATGGCAGGGTTAAGTTAAAAGCCACACGACAATAAGAGTAAATAAAAGAAATTTAATAAAAGTAATTTTGCTCTTATAGGCCTCCTTATTGGTTTAATTACTTACTACTTACTATTACGCCATAATGTTGGCGCTTTCCGGCCGGAGGACAGAAAAATAAATTTAATTTAAGAAGTTTTGTTTTTATAGGCCACCTTTTGGTTTTATTAGTTCTTCTTAGTTGTGACAGTTACGAAACAAAATGTTCTTTTTCTAATACCACGTCAAAATTTACTTACGCGTTATAGAGTAAGATCCCAGAGCGATCTGACGTAACTTATTTTCTGACGAATGAAACCTTAAGATTTCAGTAGCGTCTAGAGTGCCTTGAATATCTACGGGCTTGTGAAAACTGTCAGAGTGACACCAGGGCTGGTACCAGGTGAGAAAGGTGACTAAAAATAAGAGTTATCTTACTTATTTTCTCATGGCTCATTTTTATATATATATCATGTAGAATATTATTTTAAAGTAATGGATATAAGTGTCAGACAGTTTTGATTGACCAGAACTTTTGTCAGACACTTTTAAGCTACCCAAAAAATGGATCTCAAAGATGGATGAACATAAGCATATCATGTTTAGGCTCATTCGACTCGGTATGACGAGCACTTTCTAAACAGAATATGATGATGGTAGTGTTGATGATGAATCCTGAAGACTACTATGGATCTCGAAGTTGGATGATCATAGGCATACCGTATTTGGGCTTATTCGACTCGGTATGATGAACGCTTTCTAAACACATGATGATGGTAGTGCTGATGATGAATCCTGAAGACTACTCCGGATCTCGAAGTTGGATGATCATAGGCATATCGTGTTTGGGCTTATTCGACTCGTTATGATGAGCATTATCTGTTTCAATCAGTGTTGGCGTCAATCGATTACAAATGTAATCCAATTACTAATTTGATTACTCAGTAACCGATTACTCAAGTAATCGGGTACTCTAGTCACAGCCAGTTTATTTCGAAACTATAAGAGCTACATTATTAAAATTTGGTGCGTAGATGTATTCTGTAAACCGCATTAAGATTTTAAAATAAAATCAGAAAAAAATCAAAATTTTTGGGGTTCCCCATACATTGAACTGAAACTCAGCATTTTTTTTTCATCAGACCTTTACATGTGGGGTATCTATCATCATGTGTTTAGAAAGCTCTCGTCATACCGAGTCGAATAAGCCCAAACACGGTATGCCTATGATCATCCAACTTCGAGATCCATAGTAGTCTTCAGGATTCATCATCAGCACTACCATCATCATATTCTGTTTAGAAAGTGGTCGTCATACCGAGTCGAATGAGCCTAAACATGATATGCTTATGTTCATCCATCTTTGAGATCCATTTTTTGGGTAGCTTAAAAGTGTCTGACAAAAGTTCTGGTCAATCAAAAGTGTCTGACACTTATATCCATTACTTTAAAATAATATTCTACATGATATATATAAATATGAGCCATGAGAAAATAAGTAAGATAACTCTTATTTTTAGTCACCTTTCTCACCTGGTACCAGCCCTGGTGTCACTCTGACAGTTTTCACAAGCCCGTAGATATTCAAGGCACTCTAGACGCTACTGAAATCTTAAGGTTTCATTCGTCAGAAAATAAGTTACGTCAGATCGCTCTGGGATCTTGGACCATTACTCCATTACGGATTAGTTAACCATCGCATAATGAGACTAATCGAGTTAGACCACTTTAATGCAAGTGATTTATTATAATAATATATATGTAGGTAAAGTGACAGAAATATTAATTAAAATACTGTTAAGGACATATCGAAGTATAGTTTCCCCTGTTACATAATAAATTATAGATTAGTGTTTTTAATAAATTGTCAATGTTTACGTTATTGGCATGTGGCTTTAAAAGGAACAATAAAATACATTTAATAAAACAGATCAGAATAAAGATACCATTTATACGCTATCGCCTGATTTTAACTAAGAAATGAATTTACCTACATTCTAGTAAAGAATATTACAATTTTAACTAGGCTAGGAGTTAGGTACCTACATAATACAATGAAAATTAACTACTTAAGCTCAGGAATCATTAAATATAAAATAATAAATTAAGTAAAATCACACAAATTCTAACTAAGCGAAAGCTTTGTTTACGAAAACCATTAATGATGATTCCACAAGAGTTATAACGCCGTCAGTCTCTATTTTTAAATATTGAAGAAATGAGTTAAACCAGGAATCTTTTGTTTTATCAAAACCGATGCTAATTCAAAGACATTCCATACTTGCAATAAATATTTCATCACTTTAAGGTTTTTTTTTTAAATTCCTTCTTAGTTTGCGTTCGCATTTTTAATTACATTGTCCCCGTTTCTCGTCTCTATTCTATTAGCGGTTCCGACTGTGTCTATTTGTCTGTGGGAACCTCTCCTTTTATTAATAATATAATCTTTATATATAAAAATGAATCGCAAAATGTGTTGGTAAGCGCATAACTCGACAACGCCTGGACCAATTTGGCCAATTTTTTTTTTAAATGTTCGTTGAAGTCCAAGGATGGTTCTTAAAATAAAATCAGAAAAAAATCAAAATTTTTGGGGTTCCCCATACATTGAACTGAAACTCAGCATTTTTTTTTCATCAGACCTTTACATGTGGGGTATCTATCATCATGTGTTTAGAAAGCTCTCGTCATACCGAGTCGAATAAGCCCAAACACGGTATGCCTATGATCATCCAACTTCGAGATCCATAGTAGTCTTCAGGATTCATCATCAGCACTACCATCATCATATTCTGTTTAGAAAGTGGTCGTCATACCGAGTCGAATGAGCCTAAACATGATATGCTTATGTTCATCCATCTTTGAGATCCATTTTTTGGGTAGCTTAAAAGTGTCTGACAAAAGTTCTGGTCAATCAAAAGTGTCTGACACTTATATCCATTACTTTAAAATAATATTCTACATGATATATATAAATATGAGCCATGAGAAAATAAGTAAGATAACTCTTATTTTTAGTCACCTTTCTCACCTGGTACCAGCCCTGGTGTCACTCTGACAGTTTTCACAAGCCCGTAGATATTCAAGGCACTCTAGACGCTACTGAAATCTTAAGGTTTCATTCGTCAGAAAATAAGTTACGTCAGATCGCTCTGGGATCTTGGACCATTACTCCATTACGGATTAGTTAACCATCGCATAATGAGACTAATCGAGTTAGACCACTTTAATGCAAGTGATTTATTATAATAATATATATGTAGGTAAAGTGACAGAAATATTAAATAAAATACTGTTAAGGACATATCGAAGTATAGTTTCACCTGTCACATGATAAATTATAGATTAGTGTTTTTAATAAATTTTCAATGTTTACGTTATTGGCATGTGGCTTTAAAAGGAACAATAAAATACATTTAATAAAACAGATCAGAATAAAGATACCATTTATACGCTATCGGCTGATTTTAACTAAGAAATGAATTTACCTACATTCTAGTAAAGAATATTACAATTTTAACTAGGCTAGGAGTTAGGTACCTACATAATACAATGAAAATTAACTACTTAAGCTCAGGAAACATTAAATATAAAATAATAAATTAAGTAAAGTCACACAAATTCTAACTAAGCGAAAGCTTTGTTTACTAAAACCATTAATGATGATTCCACAAGAGTTATAAAGTCAGTCTCTATTTTTAAATATTGAAGAAATGAGTTAAACCAGGAATCTTTGTTTTTATCAAAACCGATGCTAATTCAAAGACATTCCATACTTGCAATACTTATTTCATCACTTTAAGGTTTTTTTTTAACATTTCGTCTTAGTTTGCGTTCGCATTTTTAATTACATTGTCCCCGTTTCTCGTTTCTATTCTATTAGCGGTTCCGACTGCGTCTATTTGTTTCTGGGAACCTCTGTTTTTATTGATAACTAGCCGGATTCGCACGGATCCCTAATTTTTTTCAAAATATTCTATAGCCTATCATGTTACTCAGGGTAAACGTAGCTTTCCAACAGTGAAAGAATTATTAAAATCGGTCCAGTAGTTTTTGAGCCAAATCTTTCAATAGGTACAAATCTTTCCTCTTTATAATATTAGTATAGACTAGCGCCCCTCTCTTTTTTTTATAGCCTATGTCACTCGGGAATAGTGTAGCCTTCCAACAGTGAAAGAATTTTTCAAAACGAACCAGTCGTTTTGGAGCTTATTCAATCCAAACAAACAAACCTTTCCTCTTTATAATATTAGTATGGATATAATATAGACTGTAGATTATTCCTTCAATATTCAAGACAGAGGACTTACGGTGATTGAAACGCCTGTGAATTCACATAAATTTTACAGTTTCATTAAATTCACATTCGAAGAAATATATTATTCACATCCGGACAAACCATTTATTATTTTTCAGGGCTCGTTTCACAATTTTCTAGAAAAAAATATTTCAATTTAAGTAACTGACCGACATCATCCGTGAATCCTGACTCATTTGATTAATTATTTAACTTAAACGATGTTTTTGTCAACGAATAAAAAAAAATAATTGCTAACCGGGAAATTGTGAAACAAGTCCTTGGACTATATTTTATCCAAAAATATGGATATATTTGTTTTGTCTAATAATTGTGAATTTTAGACAGTCTACAAACAGATTGACAACGTTGTGACGCATAATATACACTGTCATAATTAGGTGAAACATAAAGTCCCTACAATCTTATTATTTTTGTATAATAAATTTACAATACAAATAGGTAACAGATTAACACTCAGTTTTTTAAACTATAACATACAATAGGTACTTAAAGAATTATGCCACACTAACTTGTTACCTATAATAATATTATTTTAATTATATCGTACATATGTAACTCGGTACTATGTTGTTTGATTTGTTTTATATGATTAAAAATAACTTTTAAAAACTAATTTGGTAGGTACATAAGTAAGTACAACCATTATTTATAATTTTAATATTAACATAATAAAATATATAGGTGACCCAGTTTGTGTGACATACAGAATATAGCATAACATTAATTATAGTAAATATAGTTTTAACTAGAAACAGTCACAACAAATATTTTTCATATATTTTTTTAATTGATTTAAATATTATGCAATACACGTAGATATATGTTTTTGTTGTTTGACAACCTATTATAGAGAATCACATAGTCTTTCAATATTTTTTTTTTTTAATTTACAAATTATTAACAATTATGAATAAACCAAGCAACACATTTAAACACGGACTAAATAATAATAATTAAAATTATACTTTATACCTAGTAATTTTATATATTATGTTCGTATTCAAGAAAACATTTTATTCAAAACAGAAGATTAAGATCGAGCTAAATTTTACTATTTGTCTATTTAGACTTTTAATATGAATCGGTCTTAAGTGCCTAACTATTTTTCATGCATATCTACAAACCAATTACCTATAAAATATAATAATATATTATCTGTAAGATGTATTCTTAATTTATGTACATAAAATAGGTACTGGAACAATAAATTAATAAGGTCATTCTTATTTTAAGTCTCATATTTATACTTCTATTAATTTTCGCATAATACACATTTGACATAATGTTCGAAGTAATAAAAAAGTTTTAGGTATGAGGTTTCCAAAAACTGGCCATAAATGATACGGATTAAATTTATTTAAAAATACGTAAGTAACTTCTTATCGCTGTTTTTATAGAACAGTGACACAGACCAAAATATATTGTTACGTTACTCCATAAAACATTGAATACGTTTAATATGAATTCATATACAGACACATTTTTTAAACCAGCGTAATATGTGCGACATTATCTTACAATATAATTATCCTAAGATTTCCATTACAAATAGATAATAAAAATCCTATAGAAATACCTATGTACAAAATGGCTGGCATTGGAATTTAGGACGATCCCACGAGTTGGCACATTGTTGATATAATTTCATTTCATCGAAAAATGTTACCTCGAAAAGTTTTTAAAATTCTGAGTAATTAATAGCAGTTATTTTATAAACGAGTACATTGACCAGTAATCTACGCGAAAACTTAAATAAAAGCGTGTCTTATGTATTTACTTTTATAATTATTAATAATAATATTTGATTGGAAATAATTTAATCATAAATAACACATACACCTAATCGTAATAATATTATTATAGTGACATTATGCTTAATTTTAAAACATTTAAAGCTCATAAATTATAACATGGTCAATAAAAATCTAAAAACAACATGAAATCGGCATATTTAATAATTAAATAATTACTGACATTTATTAAAACAGATATTCTCAACAGCAATTATTCTCTTAATCAATAATATATTTTTAATTTTAATACGTAGGTATAGTTAACATCTATATTTGTACACTTAATTAGGTAAATATTTCAAATGGCAGCAAATAATTACTATTTAGCATAATAATATATTTTTTAAATTTATTAAATCTAATAGGTAGAGCATTATGAAACAGAATTTTTAAATTTTATAAATTTATTTCTGTATGCTAAGTAACAAAATAAGTGGATTCTTTAAAAAGCTTAATTTAATGGACGTCAAGATAGTGTAATTAACTATGTTTGTTCGTCATTATTATGCTACTAATTTTTTTATTCCATTCTTTGAAATATAAGAGCATTTATTGGACCGCTATTTTTTCGAAATGTTTTCTATGTTTACCTACGTAGACTTTTTTTATAATTATTTATAATCTGTGCAATTTGAGTACCTAGTGTCAAATCGTTTTTTGTACTTTATAAAATTTAAAAGCGGCTGTCTTTTACAATAAAAAAAACCAACCAACATTTTCAATACCTACATTCGTGTAGTATAATGTATTAAGTACTAATTTGTTTAATTCGACCTCTATTAGAATAAAAACAGTCAACAAATAAATGCAAGCACATTTACATTATCAATTTACCAACATTCACACAGTCATACATGAAATTACATCTTTCAATACGAGTTGACAGAGACCATTCCATGAACTTACTACGACTAGGGTTGCCATTCGTCCTCCAAAATCCGGGGATTTCACGCGACTTCTCCGAGACCCCAAATTTTAGAGATGGCAACCCTTATAATGACCAAACTATCGCCTCTATCGCTTCAAAATAATAATTTAATCAATATACTTTATTTAATAAGTGCAATTATTACAACGTGGATTGTCTCTTGGATCCTATTTCATCAAATCCTTGGCATTGACTTTCATATATTTTTTTTTAACATAATTTATATTTACGTAATTATTATAATAATACAATTAGGTGATTGTGATAAGCAAAGCATAATTAACAATATAAAATAATAACAACAATTTGGCTAACGATTAAGTGAAATAAAATTGTTTACACTTTAACATGTACTAGACGTTTTGTCCAAATGTCATTTGTCTCTTTCTTAATGGTGATTTCTGGAATGAGTGAGTGAGACGGAACACAGTTAGCAGTGAGTGAAGAGTTTGAAGAAACCCCTCCCTTTTTCTGGCGCTGGTCCCATCAACATTGGAACTTGGTTCTTGTGGGTTATTGTTATCTGTGGAAATAACAGGATTTAAAAGTTAATGAAATGAATACGTAGGTATATAAAGAACTAGCTTCTGCCCGCGACTTCGTCCGCGTGGAACTCCTCCTTTTTTGCAGTCGGTTAAAAAGTAGTCTATGTCCTTTCTCAGGCTCCAGACTATCTTTGTACCAAATTTCATTTAAATCGGTTCAGTAGTTTTAGCGTGAAAGCGTAACAGACAGACAGACAGAGTTACTTTCGCATTTATAATATTAGTAGGGATGTAAGTATTTTATTAGGCAATAATTTTATTTGGTCACATAAAACGATGGACTCTCGGACTTGTGATCAATGCAGTAAGCAAACTCCGCATTTGCTCTCACGTGCCTGTGAGAGCAAATGCAGATTTCCCTACTGCGCCATAGGTTTTAATGGCACACGGCTCGTAACAGCCAATGCGAGTGTGGGCATGTGCGGCGGGGCTAATAGGTTGGGCTAGGTAATTGTAGTGTTGGATGGCAAACACGGGGACGTTTGCCATCCATAGGGATGTGGTCCTCGAGTAGGATGGCGTGCCAAGTGTTCCGGCACGCCACTTCCAGTGTAAAGTGTCCCAAGGCACACATGATGGGTCCGCTCTGGTGGACAGTTGCTGGTCGGGTTGCGGAAGATAGCTTTTATGCAATTCCCGTGACCCGTACCGCAAGGCAACGAGAGGGACACCGTGGGGTTTTGGTTCCGCCCCCCCGTGGTGGAGGGGTATCCATGATGATTTCCCCACGTAAAAAAAAAAAAAAAAAAAAAAAAAAAAAAACAAAAAAAAAAGGTAATTGTAGTGTACCTTGCAAGGAGGCTGCATCCATGGTTCCCCATCGATCTGCATGGGGAAGGTCCTCTTCGTGGTCATCGTGATGGAACTGCACTGAGCGAGCCGCCTCCCTGATGCTCGGAGACCTGTGATTGTGTGAAATTAACATTAAACATAATAATTTCTGATGCCTTCGCGGTTATTACACATTGGAATGAAACAACTCAGCATTGATTGCATTAAACATATGTTTATGGCGAGGCTGGTACATTTAATTAAGAGTGATTTAGAGGGATGCTAGGGTATATTGAATAATATATAAGATTCAACTTTCAGCGCTTGAGAAAATAGCAATATTTGACGATACGTCTAATACTAAAGTAAGATTATTGTCAGCTCAGTCGTGCTACGAATTTTGGAAATGTCAGCAAATAACATAAAATATGCGACTAAAATCCGTCATTGTTTCATTCTAATTAAAAACGTGAAGGCATAAGAAATAAAAAAAGTCTACAGTTTATAATAATAATATCTTTGGACAATTCACACCAATTGATCTAGTCCCAAACTAAGCAAAGCTTGTACTATGGGTACTAGACAACGGATAAACATACATATAAGACATCCAAGACTCAGGTACAGATGCCAGTGTTCATCATGACTGACATCTGCCCCTAGCAGGATTCGAACCCGCAACCTTCGGTTTCGTAGTCAGGGGCTCTGACCACTAGACCAGCAGGCCGTCAAAAAAACGTTTGAAACTTTATCAGCGTGGAAAATTTAAATAAGCACCAATAAATTACACGTGGATATATTTTAGCATTCGATAAGCTTTGAAAATAAAAAAGAATACCTATTTATTGAAACGTGTAATTATCTAAATCTAAAACCAACGACGTAGTTTGTGAAGTGGTTTGTGTAGTTTTTTTTAATTCAAATTCGAAATTATATTGTATTTGGACAAGCGTCTGATAATATCTCCTAGCATAATACTTATTCAATATTTACCTGTTCTCACTTGTCCCATATGCAGACAGTTTTCCAAACCAATCACTTCGATCAGCTTGTCTCCTATATCTGTAATTTACAATTATACAATTTTTTAACTATATTAAAATCATGTTTCTAAGGGTACAATACTTTTATAGTAAAAATGTGGAAAAGAAAAATTGATGGAAAAATATCCAAACTAAATATTATTTTTTGTTCGAACTTTACTGCAAAACCGGACTATAGGCGAGCTTCCAGATGAGATGCTTGAAAGCCTGTAGTATCTTTAAACTTGAAATTTCCTATAAATTTTTCTTGTCCAAATTTTTTTTTATAAAATAGTGTTAAATGTATCCTAAATACACGTGCATCATTTTCATGCAATAGGAATAGATTCGGTCGAAGTATTGTAACCTGAGTAACATGTTTTTCATACGAACGAACCGTTGGAAAATTTAATTCTATTCTTGAATTCTCCTTTATTGTTGATAGCGGTCCCGGCAGACGTCAACCTGCCCGTTCGAAATTCAAATTAGGTAACTTTAGTTAGACAACGTTTGTATGGGAAAAGAAAAGGGCTGTTTTTAGGGTTTTCCCGGCAATTATTCGATTTTTTCTCGCCGTAAGAACCATCCTTGGACTTCAACGAACATTTAAAAAAAAAAATGGCCAAATTCGTCCAGGCGTTATCGAGCTATGCGCTTACCAACACATTTTGCGATTAATTTTTATATATAAAGAAGATTAGATTTGCCAATACTGAATTAAATTGTTACGTCAATTCTAACCTTGCTGAGCATTAGGGAACCTTCCTCGCCTGTGAGCGCCGCTCGCCCCCCACAGGTTCGAGCCGCCGTGGGCATACGGAATGTTCAGCAACGCCACACCTTGGAGCGCCGGCCCTTTGTTCAGCTCCAGGGAAGACCCGTCGCACTGAAAACAATATATAACAATATAATATATATTTATACTCTTACATGTTTTTTTTTTTCGAACTCAATACTGAAGCGCTGTTGGCTAGCTAATGGGCCTTTACTGCAAAACCGGATGGGTGGCGAGCCTCCTGAAAAGAGGCTTTCAAGCCTTTAGGTTGGGTTTAGGGTTTTTAGCCCTGACCGACCCGAGGGCCTCCCAAAGTGGGGGTAATATGTATTTCATTAGAACAATCACTGTACAAGACAGATACCTACACATGAAAGGGGATAGAGGAGACCTCTATAGGCTCTATACCTGAATTATTGCTCTATTGTGAAGAAAACATTGAGGGATGGAATAAGATTAATCTTTCAGACTGCAAGAGACTTTGGGATTTTACTAATACTATTGCTAAAAGGTTTAATTATCTTTACTGACCACTATATCGATATTCTCGTGCAGGTTCTTGCAGCTGGCAGCGAATTGTTCTGAGGTGGCGAACTCAAAATACCACAACTTGTTCTTCATCCGAGAACTGAACTTGTCGGGGTTGCGTTCTCTCTCCGTGTGGAACTTCACGCAGATGGCTGCATCCTATATAGAGAACAGATGCTTGAGAAATTGTACCTAATTGCTAAATTTAGTTTGTCATAGACGTAGAATCAGATACAGTATTTCCTTACACTTACTGCGAAGACGATAAACTCCTTTGTATTCTTGTTGGAATGAAACAACTATTAACGGATTTAACTCGCGTATTTTTAATAACCGCGAAGGCATCAGAAATTATTATCCTTTCTATTCTACTCCCATTCAATTCAAAATAGGTACTTTATATAGCTACATCACTTACTAGATACTAAGATTAGGTGCTATTTTAATTAACGATAGAACATTTTTAGTCAATTATTTTTAAAATATCATTACATATTTCATTATTGATGAAACTAAAGATAATAAGAAAGAAGAAATAAACTGTTTTAACAACAAAATATTTCAGTATATTCAACTTACAACGCCAATAGAGAAGTAGTTGTTGATGATGTTATAAGGGACGGTAGTCGGGTGCGGAGCTGACCCTGGCATCGCGGGCTGATCACACTGTGAACAACAACACCCACTTGAGAATTATTAAGGAACTAGCGACCCGCCCAGGCTTCACACCGGTGCTATAAACCTTCCTCTTGAGTCACTCTATCTATTAAAAAAACCACATCAAAATCCTTTGCGTAGTTTCAAAGATTTATGCGTATATAGGGATATAGGGACAGAAAAAGCGACTTTGTATTATACTACGTAGTGAAGATCCAAAAAAGGTGGACTCCAAAAAGACTTCCATCATTTTATAGATCGATGATTAGTTCGGTATTGAACAGGTTAAAGTGACTTACTTCCGTATTTGAGTTCTCCACGTGAATATGCCACCGGTCCATCATGACTGTGCTCGCTCGAGAAATCTTGTCCAGAATTTTATGGATGGACTCTCCTTCATACCTGGAAAGAACATTTTCAAGAAACTTTAATGACTTGGATTATGATTTCGTGAATGGCTTCAGATGACATGGAGACTTCACTTATATAGCGAAATTGATGCCACAATAGCGTTAAGATTTCACAGTATCTCATATAAAATATACTTCAAAACAGGCCTATTGTTATATATCTCCTCGATTTAATGCTGGGAGTTACAATTTGTTATAATGGAGACTTACGTCGAATGAACTTATTAGGAATGGTGATGATGGACATGTTTTTGACAGTAATCATTCAAAACATTATTTATTATTAGAACTTACCCTCCTCCCCACCGCAAGCACCTGGCCAGATCATTACCAGTTCCAAGAGGAATGACCCCCACTGCCGGCTGCGTCTCCATTTGGACTTTATCTGTAATAATAAAAATAGCAATAGGACTTCCAGGGAAATTCAGGGTAATTATATGAAAATCATACTACAGCTTGGTTTTAAATTTCGTGTAGTTTTCGATTCAAGATAATTATTTGAGACATCTATTAGTTTGAAAAGAAAAGGAAAGTCACAAAACCCATAAATTATACTTTAGTTCATGAACCTCAATTTAGTAACCATAGAAACCTACCCATAGTTTCTAAAACCCAGCCAACAGTGCCGTCGCCGCCGCAACAGATCACTCTGTAGTTCTTCGCATCTTTAAACATTTGCAGGCCTGAAAATAATAAATATTGAAGACTAGTGTATGTAGATTTTATCTCATCATCTAGTTAGGTCCTTAATTGGATAATATTGAATATGGCTGTACAAAAGTTTCATGAGAGCGAACACCCTTTTTATCCAGCGTGCTGTCTAGATAATATCATTATTTCCTCTCCGATTTTTTTCAATGCCTATTTAAATTACATACATATTAAACGTAAATATATTACCTTGCATAGGACCTCCTTTTGCTATATCGTGAACTTGTCTAGGGTTTAGAATGTACTGCAGTTTCCTCAACACCCGAGACCCTTGCCGCCCTCCAGATTTAGGATTGATGAAGACCAGCAGCGGGCAGCTCTCGTCTGGAGGGGTGATCTGGAAGGAGATGGGAGGAGCTCGGTGCTCCTTCTTCTCTTCTTTCTTCTCCTCTGAACCGGCTGAGATGGATATGGGGAGTGATATCGAAGTTGGTAGAGTTTGCTGTAAATATAATGAAAGAATTATAAGAGCATATATTAATATAGGTACATGTTAAAATAGCCTACTATACGTTTAATAAGACTACGTTGACCCGACAAGAAATTCAAGAAGATAAAATTATTTTAGAAGTTATGAAGCATAAACGAATTCAGAGTAGGTAGATCAATTATCGGAACAGACAATGGGCGAGCCACCATTTGAATAGAAGACATCGTGCAAGCATTTCAGCTGGAGGAATAACAGCAGAACGCCAAGAATAAAAAAAAACCTAATAACAACGTTATAAATGTCGAGAAACATAGTACTTACTGATTATGACGACAACGATGGCGATGGTGACAGGGATGTTGATATCGAAATTGGTGGTGTAGAAAATGATGGTGTCGATGAATATTGTGTCGAACATCATGGTGTCATGTACAAAGGTTCATATCATGGTGTAGAAGGTGATAATGTCGAAGATGATGGTTTAGATTATAATGATGTCAAAGATGATAGTCACGACGCTAATGATTTCGGAGAAGATACTGTCGACGATGATGGTGACGATAAGGATGGCAATGACGATGTCGACATTGGTGACGATATTATGATCAAATACCTGGTCGTGCTGCGGGCGGTGGGGCAGCGAGCGCTGTCGGTCGAGCACGAGCGGGCGGATAGCGGTGGGGGGCAGGATGTGCCGCGCGTGCCGGCCCAGCGTGCAGGCGCCGCCCGCGCTCCCCACGCACCGGTTGTGCAGCTAGGAAAGCACGAAATAACGTTTATTTTATCCTTACTAATATTATAAATGCGAAAGTAACTCTGTCTGTCTGTCTGTCTGTCTGTTACGCTTTCACGATAAAACTACTGGACCGATTTAAATGAAATTTGGTACAAAGAAAGTCTGGAGCCTGAGAAAGGACATAGGCTACTTTTTAACTGACTGCAAAAAAGGAGGAGTTCCACGCGGACGAAGTCGCGGGCAGAAGCTATTTCTTATACTTTAGTCGTATACTATTACCCTTTTATCTTTAATTACTTAATTGTTAACTCTTACTTCTGTAATGATTATATTTCTTCCTCTCGGTAATCGGTGAAGATTATGACTAATAATGAAGGTTAAGACTAATCTTTACCGGTATTAGCACTATTACTTTCAATATAAGACGTGATGTCAATAGATACATTTATAGCAATATGATCAACTGTATGAATACCATCGGTACTTACAGCTGCACCAATATCAGAACTACATGTAATATCAGTAGTAATGTCAATACCATTAATATAAACACTTTCATGTTGCATATGCAACATCATCATCAGAAAAATTAAGGGTAAAGTATTTTTTCTGAAAGTTACAATTTCTATAAATGAATAACTCACAGTGATATGACACCAGCGGCAGTGGAGCCCCGTGATTCCGTTGTAGCCCTTAATCTTCTTCCGACATCGAGCACACTTCCCGTGACAATTTCCTGATAAAAGTACATAAATGAGACTTGGTTTAACTCGGTAGTTCCGTGTAAACTACATGTAGGTGCCATCCACATACTTAAACTACAATTATTGAAGTGCCATGTCATGGAACAACAAAAAAAGATTTGGTAAATTACAAAAATTGTAACGCCAAATCCACACGGCAAAATGGAATTTATAGGTTATGCTCCAAATCAACGGCAGTTCATTAAACTAGCAGCATTTACTATCCAGTTTTTAATGCATGTTATTTCACAATGTAATATGTTTTCTATTCTTGTTTTCTCTTCGTTTCTATGTTCACAATAAATTAGATTTCTATATTTTTTTAAGTTAATAATTAATTATTTTTTATATTATATCGAATTGACATTCTTCTTTATGTAAACGCACCTTCGACCCAGTGATGCGCGAGCGCATTAGACGCGCGGCGCGACTTGCTATAGGTCGCGATGCACGACGCCGGCGCACGCTGCACGCATCGCTCGTGCACCGTGTACTTGCAGACTGACAGACACACAAATAACAATAAAACAATAGTCCCGGACTTCCCTTTTATAAAGTTTTTTTTAAATGTGCTGTTGGACCTTTAAAAGTCAGTCTCTATGTACACAATGTTACTGTGCTAAAAAAGTAACTATTACAAATTATGCTGTGAACTTTTATGATTTAATTTATTCGAAAACCTATTAAGCATTAACTAACAAAAAATGGTACAATTGTATGCACCTGGTAATAGAGTAATTTTAAATGAAAAAAAAAGTACCTAATTAAAAAATATACTAAAGTTTATCCAATTGAGGCTGATTTCAAATCCTCGATTTCTGCTAAGTCAAAAGATGGTATCAGCCAAGAGTTGAAATGTGCTTTACTTACATATACAGCAGAGTCCTTTTTTCCCCAACCCGACGAGCATGTTCAAGCACAGGTTGCAGTACGCAGGCCTGCTGAAGTGCTTCAGTCTCCAAGCATGTTCTCCGTCTTCCTTCACGTTCGTATCCAGGCCCAGAAGGACTAGTAGGGGGATAGTGGTCATTCTGAAAGACATTTTTAAATTTAGGTAGAAGAGAAATGATAGTAAAAGGTCACGTCAAACTTCTCTTGTCTCTGTATAATCTTACAAATCAACATTTTGCCATCATGTTTTTGTTGGGGTTTGTTATTAATATAGGTACACTTACCCTCCCCTTTTCCATTCATCCAAAGAGACAGTGCCATCTGCGTCATAGTCTATCTCCACCATCATATCTTGTAATATCTAAAAAAACAGAGAATTATTTTATGAAAAGAGACAAAGACGGTACGGTCGAAAGAATGTAATTAAGTCAACAATAGAAGGTGTGGAATGACTAATCACCTTCTTATAAAGATATTAAATTTCTTATAAGCGATTTTCTCAAATACTGTTAATATACAGAATGGAACAAGTTTTCAACATGTAATAATCGCGAAGGCATCAGGAATTATTCAAACAAAAGTAGTTTCGAGAACGCTCTAAATACAGATATCGAAACAGTTCTAGGAACCTCTAATTGTTAATATTTACAGGTTTCAGCTCCGAGGTCTCCCAGCCGAGGTATTCCGCGACAGTCATCATTTGGTTCACGATGCAGTCCATCTCGTTGGTGTCCAGGACGCCATTACCATCCGTGTCGTACAGACGGAACATGACTGCAAAACAACATGTGATCAAATGAAAGATCATTTGAAGACCACACGGGAATAGCACATTACGCACCAAGGCCAGTAAAATAAAAAAATGTCTCAGATCACATGTACCTAATTGTCGTCCGAGGCGAAGCCGAGGTTGACAAAAATGTGATCTGAGGCTTTTTTATTTTACTGGCCGAGGTCAGTATACTATTTTTCTGTTCGACGAAGCCAGAAAGCGGCAATTTCATTTAGCGCAGCGGCCAGAAAGTTGGCGCTTTATGGCCGGAGGACAGAAAAAACAATTAATGTCACCTTTTTTGTGAAACTGACGTTTTAAAGCCATCTGTTAGCTTTTTAGGGAAACAATCTATTAACTGCTTTTCTCTTAATGTGCTTTTTTTTGACATTCTTTGTTTTTCCCGGTTGGTCTTCATTTGATACCTCACTCGGGTATAATTGTATTTGGGTTATATTTGATTTTTCATACCCCCTTAATTTGATTTTAGTGACGTCACACAGTCAACCATGCATTGTCATCCGAACTGAACTATATAAATTTTCAGCTCAATCGGTGGTATATCTGCTTCAAAACTGAGTTCCCAGATCTCACCCACACATACTTACATTTTAAGATAAATAAAAGCTTGTAAAATATGAGGGTCTTAGGCCGCCTTTACACCTGTAAGTTACTTACGTAATATTCACCTACATAATTTACTTACATTTGCGTTTACACTTGTAAGAACTTACAGTAAGTCACTCGCAACGAGTGTTTACACTTGAAAATTCATCGTAAGTTGCTTTCGTAAGTCGCAATTGCACGTTTTCAGGTTAGCCACTAACACGGGGTTAACCGAATACGTCTGACGGTCATCAGTACAACAACTGTCAGATTTATTCGGTTAACCCCGTGTTAGCGTCTAACCCGAGAACGTGCAATTGTAAGTGACTTAAATGAGTTAAACTTACAGGTGTTAAGGCGGTCTTAGAAGGTTACTTACACTCCAGCTTGTCCTCTGGCCTGCCAGCCTCCAGGAGAGAAAGGTAGCACACGATGTCCTTGAGGGACACCCTAGCTGTGTGGACCTCCAGGGTCGATGACCGACGCATCAGATGCTTGAAGTCTGGGATAAGGTTTTTTATATCACCATCGTCATAAAGATGTAGGGTAGATGAAAAGTCAAGATAAGAACAAGGTTTTTTGGATTAGATAGTTTTTATCTATACTAATATAATAAAGAGGAAATGTTTGTTTGTTAGTTTTGATTGAATTGGCTCCAAAACTACTGAACCGATTTGTAAAATTCTTTCACTGTTGGGAAGCTACACTATTTCCGAGTGACATCCTTACTAATATTATAAATGCGAAACTCTGTCTGTCTGTCTGTTACGCTTTCACGCTAAAACTACTGGACCGATTTAAATGAAATTTGGTACAAAGAATGTCTGGAGCCTGAGAAAGGACATAGGCTACTTTTTAACCGACTGCAAAAAAGGAGGAGTTCCACGCGGACGAAGTCGCGGGCAGAGGCTAGTAGGCTATAAAAAAGGAGATCCGTGCGAAACCGGGCGGGCAGCTAGTAATTAATATTACTAATGGAAACTGAAATTCAGACTTCTTTACGCGTTTAGTAGGAACTACATAATGATTAGGTACGACTTGGCGAAACATGTAGTGCAAGCAGCTGCCTTGTGCTCGCCTAAAAAAATGCAACGCCTGACGCAATTCGACGTGTATTCTACACAAACATACCTAATCTGTTTATAATTACAGGCGTTAAGATACCCTCATGAAAAATCGCTTGTCAATATAACACTAAGGAGTGCATCATATTATAGGTATTGTAATATTTGTTGCGACCCAGTGAGAATGCTGGCCGCATAAGAAGTTTAAAAGTGTTCTGCAATTTTTAAAATAATACAGAGTTGTCATAAAAACAAGAATAATTATATTCGTGGGGACAATCAAAGTTGATATATTAGCTAAGAGTGATGTTAAATGAACGCCTCCTTATTATAGGTAAATAAATATATTTTTTGGACTATTCACACAAATTGATCAAGTCCCAAACTAAGCAAAGCTTGTACTATGGGTACTAGACAACGGATAAACATACATAAATACATATAAGACATCCAAGACTACAGATGCCAGTGCTCATCACACTGACATCTGCCTAGCAGGATTCGAACCCGCAACCTCCTAGTTTCTGACCACTAGACCAACAGGCCGTTACCTTCGATCTTCGTGCTCTGGTTGACCCGGAGCGAGTTGCTGCTCTTCCGGCTGGAGTTCCTGGACATCTGGCTGTGGCTGGGGCTGGTCTCCGTCCGCCCGAGACACAGCTCGTGCGCGGAGTACGAGGGGTGAGTGGTCACCGTGAACATGGGGTGAACACTCCCTGGAAACAAATGATGATGAGAAATGTTGGTAGTTCTGTTCACCTTCATGTGTTCATGTCTTCGCGGTTATTACACATTGGACTGACTTTAGCGTTAGACTATCGTCAGCTCAGTCGTGTTATAAATATGGGAACTGTGAAGTTACGAAACGGCAGCAATTCAAATATAATGCGCGAGTTAAATCCGTTGTAGTTGTTTCGTTCGTAAAAATTATCTTGGTGATTCATAATATGAAAAAATATTCACTTATAAGGTGTTTAAATAATATAGGTACTTATATAACAATAATAATATATAATGAGACATCATAGCTCAGCTATATATATTTATAGCTCTGATATGTTAATGTGTATTTGTGATAATGATGATATATATCAAGAGGCTTTCTCATAAATACTCTAATGATATACATCAATCATTTAAATCCAAATTGACAGGAGAACCCGAAGAAACGTGTCGCGGCGTCATTATAATAAAATTGACCTATTTCTTTTCACGCTCGACATTAGCATTTAAATTGCCACATTATAGAATTGGAAAAAACTTTAACCAATAATATTTTCTTTTTATTATTTTTTTCTTCCTCTAATTGCCTATTTTGCGATATAAGCAAGTCTCGGGTAAGCTATCGGCAACTAATCTAGCAGATAGTCAATTGAAACTCCTAATAGTTTAGTAAATTCGCAATAGTTCATGAAGACCCAAGAAAAGTTTCAAAATTTCAGTTCTACAAACAAAAAAAACTAATTACTTTATAAATGACGCTTTCACGTTTATTGCGTAGGTATTAGAATAAAACAATTATAAAGATAATATTTGAAAACATACCAATTATTATAGTATTAAGCTATCGTCACGTCTGCTTAAATAGATGTTAAGTTGGTACATGAGTTCATTCCTTTATAATTATTTTATTCTAATAAAAAATTACGTTATACCTTTACAAGTAGGTACCACACATATAAAACTCAGGTAATACAAAAATACTCAAATATACCTAAATTACTAAGGAAATTAATAACTGAAAAATATTTTAGCCATTAAGTAGGTCCTGTACCTACTAAATAAAATTCGACATTAACTAATACATAATTAATTAATAGTCAATAATAAAATAATAACCCTTCAAAATCTTGCCGAAAGACTAATTAATTATCTATGCAAAAACAGCACTTAGCAACTAAAAGCTTAATTCAGAATTCACAATAGCGAGCTGTTGCGAAAGTAATGTTTTCAGGAACTATTGATTTTATAGCAGCCACTGCATACACTATTTATAGAATCACCAGGACTGGCTGTTGTATTGATTTTGTATAAATGCAATGGAGGTAAAGTAACGATAGGGCATACTTTGATACTTGTTATGATTTAGGTACAGCACACAACTTATGCCTATATAAGTTTAAGAAGGCTGTAATAGGGTATCTTAAACAACCTTTGTACAAAGACAAGACCTTCGTCTAATCATAAAAGCTAAATATCTACGTATGCCTCTAGTACAGGTAAGCAAGATACCAACTTAGTATATCTGGTAGTGGTTCCTTTGTCAGGTAACGGTAGCAAAGTTTTATAAAGTTCGACTTCAAACTTGTTACATTGGAATGAAACAACTTTAACGGATTTAGCTCGCGTATTTTATTTTTATTGGCTGACGTTTCGGAGCCTTTAAATATTCCATAATCATAGCACGACTGAGCTGACAATAGTCTAAGTTAAAGTTTCTAACCAGCAAAACAGCTGACTGATTTCTTGCGGTGTTCTTATGGCAGTTACTCGTAATGTGTTTCATCCGAAGCGCTACTAAATAATTTTAGGTTATGTCTCTTTTCATTTCTCCTGTGTGTGCAAATTTGTTAATTAAGTATAACCAAATAAAAAAAAATGCCGTGTAAACTTGTCTCTTGGGTTTTATAAATTTTCTTAAACAAAATAGAAGAAACCGGATCCGGTAACTTGTTACAAACAACTGTAATTTTGCAAAATATTATTTTATAATTTGGACGCTTTAAGTTCACCCTTCCGTAAATTTTCCTTGTGAAAACTTTAAATTGACTTCGGAACCGTTTCACGCGAAGGTTTTTTTGATACTTTATTCAATGCAAATTATAATTAATTTAAATTAATGACGTTTTCAGAACCCTATTGTAACTGAATATTACGGTGTCACGATGCCTAAGTAAAAATATCTTAAGAATTTAGACTATGTCTATAAATCCTAATTAGAATAAAACGACTAAAACAAATTTAACTCGCATATAGTAGTTAGTGTCCGACTATTCTATATTATTGTCAGCTCAGTCAGCTTCGTCTGTAGGAACTGTAAAGTTTTCTAAACTTTATCAAAAAAACTAGTACGCGAGTTATGCGTATGCATCGCAGAGCTACCTAAATTTTAATTTAACTTGCGTTATTTACTAACGAAAACCATCGAGAGAATACGCCCATAATTATTGTATCTCATCCAGAAAATTTCAGCTACTTACCTAAACAATTAATTGACTTTAACATTGTTACAAAAATAAGGGACTTTCCTAACAGAGCTAATACATTTCAGCATCTAATAATAAGTTCACTAATATTAACCCATCCGGTGGAAAAATTATATATTTAATTAACTATTTGCAGGTTAAATTATGATTTTATCTTCGAGAAAAGCCTAAACTTCGATATATCGATGAATTCAAAATGACCCAGTAGATCCTTACCAGTTCGACTCCTGGATCCCTTATCACTGCCGTCTACGGAATCACCAGATCCCTTCCCCAGCTGCTGCAGCCGCTCCGCCAAGCCGTGGATCTTCGACGCGAGTGTCTGCTTACCCTGGAAATTATGTGTCTTAAAATATGGAGACAAGTCATACAGTGTATAATCAGCATAGAAATAAGGATGCATAAACTTAATCATAGTTGAAATATAGACTGCAAGTAAAGTAAATTTCATGAATGCTTAATTCACACATATAGGCTACCTATAAGATGGTAGGATATTACTATACCTATCTAAACCCGGTGTGTTGTCAGTATTGGTAAGTTACATGCGTGTTAATATATAGCTAAATGGCTTTCTTTTTCCTATCTAATTCATAGTTTTTAAAATAGTACCTAGATATCTGTGACATTGGTGTAGTGAAGTTCGTTATAATTAATATGGATTACGTCTGCAGAATAATCGGTAGGATCAGCGTCAATACGAGTCGGTGCATCATGGGTCGGAATCGATCAGGTCAGTCGGGTCTATCTCATTATACTCACCGAAATGTCCTGAGATACATTTGGCTGACCCTACCCAGCTAGTAGGTATACCGATGTGAGACTATCGATACGGGGGATCGGCCCTCGAGATAACCGTACCTATTTAAGTTACATGCAGTATTTAATTATCGAGGTCTGAGCCATCCCCTAGGAAAAACTGCAATGGCACCGTTACGATACAGTTGATGCTGTAAATATAATATACTAGCTGTGCCCGCGACTTCGTCCCCGTGGAATAGTAATTCTTCATAAGGCTTCATATTTTCCCCGTTTTTTACACATTTTCCACTGTTTCTTCGCTCCTATTGGTCGCAGCGTGATGTTATATAGCCGAAAGTCTCGATAAATGGTTTATTCAACAAAAAAAGAATTTTTGTATTCGAACCAGTAGTTCCTGAGATTAGCGCGTTCAAACAAACAAACAAACTCTTTAGCTTTATAATATTAGTATAGATTTGTTAGTAGGTATATATATTAATGTTTACCTGATGGTCTCCATGCGCCGTGACGGCTGCGCAGGCGGCGGCGGAACTCGCGGCCGCCATCTCGCGGAGAGCCGGCCGGCGGTCTCGCCGCACGAACGAGAGGAACAAGTGCCTAGTAGACAATAATACAAACGATTTTTAATAATAATATAATCATCTTGTGATATGAAATAACATTAAAAAAAGGAAAAAAATGTCTGCCTCTTGCGATATTGGAAATTGCAACTCCAGCTTTAAAGTTCTTTTTCAGCGCTGAATAGCGCTGTGTATCGGTATTAAATTCTAATTATATTAACACGTATATCATAATAGTAAGTACGAAATTGTTTATCTATTTAATAAAATATTAAGAGTCGTTATAAAACTTTGTTTTAATAATCAATTATTTCGAAACAAGATTATTATTAAATTAAATGTTGGTTTATCTCGTACTTTTATCAAACCTTTTTTATTTAATTTGCTTGTTATCAAAGAGGCTATTTAAAAAAAAGTCAGGTACCTTGAGAGTTCATCTGGAGCAGAAACTTCAAGGAATGTATCCAGAAACCAACGGAATCCTTCGAAGTCAATGTCCTGAAAGAAAAAAATATAATTAATAATCATATTATAATTACAGCGAATATGGGAACTAGAAAAATTTTGAGGCATCAGTAAATAACATAAAATACCGAAAGAAACCGCGAAAGCATCCAAAATGAAAAACATTGGAACTTAAGTAGGTACATACTTACATAATTGTTTTTGAATGTAAAAATAAATATAAAAACCAATGATGATACTCATTTTATATCAGGAACAAAAAAATTTACACCGCAGCAGCAGCAGTAAAGCAGTTACCGAGCTCAAAAGAAACGAAAAAAGAAAAAAAATAGCAAAATTTAACTTGTGTAATACGTATGTAAATATTTCAACATCACCGCTGAAAGTATTCTCTACTTATCTATATCTTATATAAAGAACCTCCCATCAAATATTAAATTCAATTACCATCAAAGTTTGCCAAAACCAGTTTATTATTCAAAAAGGTTTTACCTTCAATTAATGTGATAACAGAGTGGACCGCAGCCGAAAATCCCTTGATTATGAAAGCGATCCGCAAAATAAACGACCCCTTGTTTTTATATTAATTATATTGAAAAATAGGAAATCATAAAGTATAATTAAAATCAAAATAAGAAACAAAACCTCTGACGTCACTTTTACAAAACGTAAACGTTACGACAACTTTTTAATATATCAAATTTGTAAATCTGTTTACTGTCTCTCAACAATGTCCATAATTAGGTATAGTCAGATTCATAGTTTTATTTGAAGACAGAGTGAGAGGTAACGCAATGTCAAAAATGTATGCCAGACGTCTTTGACACACTATGTGACCATAACGCAATGTCAAAAATCTGTCAGACGTCTTTGACACACTACGAGTATATGACCATAACGTAATGTCTAAAATCTGCCAGAGACTGTCAGTGTCAACTATGTGAGCGAATTCCTGCTCTGTGATTGGTGTAAATTGCCAGATACACCTCTGCGTTACCTATTCCCATTCGAATTGCTTTCAAACCAATAGAGTTACACAACCGGGGGGCGGTTAATTAGTCAGGTTTTACCTTTGCCTTCAATAAACGTGTTACAGAAAGGGACGCGACCGGGTCCTATTAGGGAAACCCACAAACTCGAACGAGGGTGTTCATAATACAAATAGACTGAACATTTTCTTTTAAGCCCGTGTTCAAGGAAGTTCAAATAATAGTCTAACGCTAAGGTGACTAGAGCACAGTCGTGCCACGAATATAGGAACTGTAAAGTAGTCACATCCGTGAGTTACATCCGTTATAGTTGTTTCATTTAGCTATAATTTATTATATACTAGCTGACCGCCCCGGCTTCGCACGGATCATCTTTTTTTATAGCCTATGTCACTCGGGAATAGTGTAGCTTCCCAACTGTGAAAGAATTTTTAAAATTGGTCCAGCCATTCTGGAGCCTATTCAATCCAAACAAACGAACCTTTACTTTTTATAATATTAGAAGTTTGAGACTGGAAGTTATAATTTTTAAGTTCGTACGTGGATATAATCAGGTAAAGAATTGCGGTTATGAAGATATAATTACTTATACCTATTAAAAAAACATAAATACAATTATAGGGATCAAAGGTCTAGGTCATATCATGAGTATCCTGTGAACCACTTTTATACCTACTTATTAAAATGACTTTGGCAAGCGAAAATGTGGTTAGTTTAAAATTATAAACATTCCACGCATTTCATTTACTTTTTATTTTAGGAATATTCCAATATGGGACTGCGAACGAGTTAATAAATTCAGTTTCGCAACTATATTAATATCATATAACTTCTAATAGTAAGTAATTTATCCTTTAATGGTCGATCAATTAATATTACTAGGACTTCCATCTCAATATACACTGATTTCTGAAGCCTTTGAAATACTCGGTTCACGAAATGGTTCGCGGCCGGATCGTAAAATCCACCTTATTACATTACGGCTAGCCGTTTTACAACTGTTTTGAAATACGGTGGTTCAACGATAAGTCGGCTATCGATTGGTATGAATTATCTAAATCTATGTATATAATAGTTACCTACTATATTATACAAGAGGAAGCTGACTTAATGACAGACATGTCAACGCAGAGCCTAAACTATAAGGATTACAAACCTGAAATTTTGCACAGGAGTTCCCTTTATATCGTTACTGACTAAGAAAGGATTTTTGAAAATTCACTCCCACGGGGGTAAAACGGGTGCACTTATCCAGTGGCGGGGCAAGAACAAAATTTTATGTGGGCAAGGTACATTCAGCGAGGCCCTCTGGTAGCGTAAGAACCAATGCCATAAAAAAAAACATTTGAAAAATAGGTTTTTACTACTTTATTATAATAAAGATAGACATTTTCTTAAAATAACGTTAAAGAAACAAAAATTTTCTGCTTTGTACTCCAAAAGTCGCCAGATAAGTCGCTAAACTATTTTTGTCGTCAAAACTTTTTTTTGGTCGCTAAGCCTTAAGCAAAAGTCGTCAGTTCTAGCGACAAAGTCGCTAAATCGGCAACACTGCGCATTGCCAACAAACAATGCTAGACTAAATATTTTGTTTTTGGAGGGGCTTCCCCGTTCTTTTTCCGCGATAGCAACACAAAACCAACAAATTTGGCTAGCCTAAAAAAACATTTCGGTGTATCAATATAATTATTTATCGTTTTATAACTTTATAACGATTAATAATTGTAATTGAATATACCGTGCGATACTTTATTTTTTGAGAAGCGGCTGAAGTTTGTGAAGTATCTTATTTACATAGACAAACTTCAAACAGAAAACGAAATCTCCGAGTTTAACCACTAGGGGGTTGCCTGTGAATAGCAGTAAACATAACGCAATGCCAGTAAACATCGCTAGAGTAAATAAAACCATTTTATTTCGGAGGGGCTTCCCCGTTCGTTTCCCGCGATAGCAACACAAAGTAAAAAAATGTGGCTAGCCTAAAAAAATATTTCAGTACATAAATATATTTATCGTTTTATAACGATTAACGAATAATTTTCACGTTGCGTCCGAGTAACGCGTATCTGAGGCGCGAGGCCCCCGGACCGCGAGGCCGTAGGCGATGGCCCACGTCGCCCACGCCTAGCGCCGCCTCTGCACTTATCGTACACAGACAAGTCGCAGGCTGAAGTTACATAAATAACAAAATATAGCTATATAAAAAGAACAATTTGAAATATGTGTTATTTTTCGTGTTGTGTCGGTTGCCTGGATCCGGTTACCATGGCAACGTTTGATAAAATACTGTCAAACGCCCGCGTCCCATGAAAAGGCATCGACGTTGAATAATGGTAAATTGTAACATTCTCAGATCCCATAATGGTCGGGACTTTCAAAGTGCTATTGATATTTGAGAATTTATCAATCATTTTACGTTGAAATTATTAGAAACGTAATAAATGTATTTCAGAAGATAACAATGACATGTCGCGAAGTGTTAAGTTAATAAAGTACGAGAAATTCTTGCATGTATAATATATAATCATTTAAACGTATGTTTGTGTGTATGTAGATTTTCTATTTGTCTCTGTCGCACGCGCGTAGTAATAGTTTCCTCATGCTCGCACACCTAAAGGGCAACGTCCGTTTTTCGCTATGCTCAGCGACCGTCCTTTACCTATGCTCAAGAACAAGAAAGCGATATCAAGATTACATTTCGATTCTTTTTTTTGTACAATAGTTGCTAGTAATCGAAAATATTGTTTAGTACTAAATATTTAATAATTTGTACAAAACAAAATGAAGTATCAATAGGCATTATCAATGATAAGTGCCAGAGTAGGCATTCCTCATTTAATAACATTGTGCCTATATGTAATGCACGCACATGCTATCATACTTTGATTCACGACTTCGCAGTTTTAATATTCTGTCGGAGTAAAATTTGTCCATGTGTGTCTCGAGAGAACTGCCTTTGACATTTTATCTCATCATATGATAACATAGAGTTCGTAAAAAATAAAAATATAGACACGGCCCTAGCGAGCTACAACGACATTTTTTTACATAGGTACCTACTACATAGGTACGTACTCAGCAGTATAATAGTTATGTAAAATCTCTAGGTATAATTATTATTATTCATGAAAGTACAGACCTACGTCAAAATCCCACTAACGAGAAAGTAACTCTGGGGTCCTTTATTAACATGAAATATTACACACACGTATAATATTATGTACATGTCAGATAAGTCTAGTGCTTCGAAAAGATCATAATTGCTGAGAATTTTAGCATTTCCTCAAATTTTATAATACAAAAAGTTGAAAGTTCTATATGTGTGCTGGAATGTAAAGTTACTATAAGCCACAGATTATGTAAAAGAGTGTCTTAATAAAAGCGATAAAAATGTTAACCTGTCTCTTTTTCAGATGTTGAGCATATCATGTATGTAGTGCCTACCCTGCCACTGCTGGGCACTAGCCCTAGACAGATAATTTTCAGTTTTTGGTGTGTGATGAAACGAAATAGTCATGAATATAGTTTTTACACGTTTTCGTAGCGTAATTCCTAGTAATTTATTCAAAATTGGAATCCCATGGAGACGGGCGGGTTAAGAAATAAATTTACATGTAAATACGAGCTAATAAAACAATGAAACAGTGTGTGTTGCCAGCTGAAGCAACATGTGTTCAGTAGTGTCACAAGTGGCCGATTACGGTACTGGCGCATGCTACATTTATTGGCGGTTTTTAGCGACAAGAAAAACTGTTATGACTGGCAAAACTACATTTATCGAATTATAGCTTTGACGTGGCTTCGTAACTTGAGTTTTAGTAACCTAATTTTTTTATTATGAGGAAAAGAATCGTTTTTTGTACAAGTAAGTCTCGATTAAATGCTTACTGTATTTATAAACTTATTGCATGCTGAGTTTACCTTTAAGTAGTTGCTACACTCTTTTAATTATTGTTTTATAATTGTTACCTATGTATGATTTAGTGTAAGTACCTGTTGGTGAACCAAATAAATAAATAAATTAATGTATTTGCAACCTTACTAGAATGATTAATACCTATATTGTTCAAGCTTTACACTAGACTGTATTGAAATTAGCGTAATTTATGAAAGAAAACTAAAACTAAAAAAAAAATTTAAACATATCATCTATATATATAAAAGAAAGTTGTGTTAGTTACCCCGTTTATAACTCGAGAACGGCTGAACTGATTTGGCTGAAAATTGGCGGGGAGGTAGCTCAGAGCCAGGAAAAGGACATAGGATACTTTTTATCACGTTCCAGTAAAAAAAAAAGGAAAAATATTAAGCTGATTTGTTAAAAATAGTACATATAACAAAACGCAACAATGACAACTGTCAAATCGACATTGCCGGGCGGGACGAAGTCTGCCGGGACCACTAGTATTATGATATTATTCATTTACACGAGTTAAACCCGTAAAATTAATAAATTCTAATGCTTTCGCGGTTATTACACATTGGAATGAAACAATCATGAGCATGGGAACTGTAACATTTTCGAGACATCAGAAAATTAATAAAATACATGAGTTGAAGTCGTCATACTTGATTGTTAAATGAATAAAAAATATTTTTTATAATAATTTCTGATGCCTTAACGGTTATTATACATTAGAATGAAACACCTTTAACGGGTTTAACTCGCGTATTTTACGCGTGCTACGATTATGGAATCTGTAAAGGCTCCGAAACGCCATATAAAATACCCGAGTTAAATCCATTAAAGTTGTTTGATTCCATTATTTATTATGTTATTTTTATACTTCCATAAAGATTTTCTCAAAACTTTCTCAAGAAGACTTACATAGACAAAACATTTTAGCTCTCCGTAAAAACCCAGTGGATAAAAAGGCCTTGAGGGCTCGACAGAATTGGCGGTATCCTTGAAGGAAAATCCTCTAAGTAGCAATAACTGTTGTTAATGTCGAACGTGGGTCGCGTGACGAGTGGACGGACATCTTGATATCTCCCTCTTACTTTATTAGGGGTCACACGCGATTTCCACTATGAAAAACCCTTAGAGACACGCCACAGGGGGACTATTTGTAGCGATAGACAAAACTCGACGGTTGGTCACATTGGCGGAGGGGTTTATTTATTTACTTACACAAAAATAAGTGTACAAAATGGCCGGCAGTATGCATCGGCTAACTGTTGAACTAAACGGATGGTCAGTTAAACAAAGAAATACTAACGATTATACATTTAGCTGATTGTGATTCAGTAAAGTATCTATTATTCAGTCGTATAAATTCTCGATTGAATTGCTAAAGGAATAAAAGACTGTATTACCTTAGGTACCTATACAAAATCGTCGAAGCGATATTATTTTTTCTGGAATATCCATTAGTAGGTAGATACATAACTATAAAAAATAATTATATTATAATATACTAGCGGTCCCGGCAGACGTCATCCTGCCCGTTCGAAATTCAAATTAGGTAACTGTAGTTAGACAACGTTTGTATGGGAAAAGAAAAGGGCTGTTTTTAGGGTTTTCCCGGCAATAATTCGATTTTTTCTCGCCGTAAGAACCATCCTTGGACTTCAACAAACATTTTTAAAAAAAAATAGCTAAATTGGTCCAGGCGTTGTCGAGTTATGCGCTTACCAACACATTTTGCGATTCATTTTTATATATAAAAGAAAGAAGAAGAAGAAGATGACTGGATTCAAACCCGTAACTAAGCCATAGCACTTAATATTACAATTTCATAGCCAAATTTGACGTTCAACAATTCAGAAATTTAATATTCACAGACAATATAGCTGGCAAATCGCCTACAACACTGTCACCTCCCATCTTGCTCTATTCTCTCTGGTCCCAGCGGACACCCAAGCCTTTATAATCTATGGCTGCAATATGGCGGTCTTTGGAATAATCTGCGACATATTATACGGAGTTTCCGGGCTAGGTTTATCGTTTGTTGAATAATTTGGCATGTTATTAATCTAAAATTAATCCTTTGTTTCATCGATGCTTAAACCGAGTCTACCCTTGTTTTGATGACGTAGCAAAAAGTATGGTGTAGGTATAGTTGTCGTTGAACTCAGTATAATTACAGTCTTATTATCCATACATAAAAAGCCATGAGGGTGGACGTTAAGAATGATTAAATAGGTACTGTTGCGTACTCCTTGCGTTTGTATATAGTTTTTATAGTTTTACTTTTAATTGGCTATTGCCCTTTTTAAATATCGATTTTTTTTTTATTTCCATTGTCACTTAGTTAGTTTGATTTGGTTAAATTGTGTTGTATTGTGTTTGTAAAGTTACTTATTAAATCCCTATATTCCTTTATCCTATTGCTTTCATTACAGTCCATTACTCACCAACCTACCTACCTATATGTGATTTTTAAGTAGGTATACCTACATATAAATAAAATGTTAATAACCTAATGAACCGACCAAGTTCGAGTCGCACTTAGTGGCTATAAGAACGGAAAAAAATGATCTCTTATAATATGGCAACCATTTTAACTACATAATTATTTTATTATTTTTTTAGTATTTGTGGTTACACCAGCATCAGAAATATCACGCTTTATGAGATACAGTTTGGGGACAGACGGACGGATTAAGAGTCGTAACTTTAGTCCGTTTTATCCTATGGCTACGGAACTCTAAAAATGGTAGGTAGGTACTTTGAACATTATTGCACAAGAATAAGTAAAAGAACTATTAAGCGTATAAACCAAGCATGCAACTAAAAGTGTAGTTATTTTATGTAGGTAGTTTCTTTTTCCATTTACCCTGACCACTGAGGGCGTAAATTTAAAAGGGCTGTTAAACGCTCTATTGCCTTGTGATACCTGTCACACCGATACGAACCCCGGCAGTACATAACTCATATGTTTAGTTTATTTTTATTTATGTCCAGAAACCACATTTTTAGTGACATATATCTAAAACAAAAAAATATATTTTTGACCTTGTTTAGTATACCTATTTATTTTGACGGAGCTTTTTGATAATTTAATATTCGACGAAGCCTGAGTGTGGATTATTTTTTGTAGCATAGGTAATTATTGATTTTTTTGTGTGAATAAATTAATGTAAGAAATGAGTACTAATTTACAGATATTATATAAGTTTTTAACATGTTAATTTATAAGTTTGGTAGCTCTGTGACATTTACGAACTGTCAAAGTCAAGTGAATGACAGTTCTTAAATGTCAGTTTGATTTTATATAAAACTAGCCGTTTTAATGTCTGTCGATTATTGTATTGCTAGACGTTGAGTAAGAAAGTGCACAAATAAATCTACTAAAGGAAAACGAGCGTTTAATTTGAACTAACGTTCACACTTCAGAAGTGGGATATCACTTACGCTTCACGCCAAAAAGTACAATACCAGGATGGATAATTACGAGAAACGGGTAATGACGACTCCACCCTTGCCACTCGAGATTAATGAAAGGTCGTCATCTAGTCATCAAAGCCGAATAAGCAGTCGCGATCGGAACAAAAGTAGTCGAGCAAAAAGAAGTCGCTCGAGGCACAACGATGCAACGCACAACTCGAAGTCCAGAAGTAGGTCCAGGCGTGGTCGGCGAAGATCCAGGAGCCAGTCAAGATGCAGTCGTCGCTACGTCAGAAGCCGGTCGAGACGCAGTCGGGGTAGACGCAGTCGGCTGAACTCTGGAAGCCCCACTGAACAGCGGCCACGAGGAAGTAGGCTTCGCACATCCACTCGTAGTCGATCAAGGTACAGTGACACACGTAATATTACTCAAAAAGAAAACACACAGAACAATCTCCTATTAGATACGTTCAAAGAATTATTAGCATCGATTAAGTCTGATGATAGGGCGGATCGCGTGGAAAGGTTTCCGGTAATGAATGTAATACCTGAGTTTGATCCAGCGATTAGGAGCCAAACCATCGATATTTGGTTAGCTAAGGTGAATGAGACTGCTAGTATCTATAATTGGTCTGAGCGTCAAATAATACATTACGCTCTTCCAAAGTTATCAGGGGTAGCTCAGCGATGGTATCAAGGTTTGCCTAGTCTAAAATATACTTGGTCTGAGTGGCAAGATAAATTGAAAGTTGCTTTTCCTAGTAGAGAAAATTATGGGCTTTTACTTACTGAGATGCTCGAGAAGCGTGCTAAATTTGGTGACTCTCTAGAAGAGTACTATTATGATAAAATAATTTTATTGAATAGATGTCGTATAACGGGCTCCGATGCTGTCGATTGTATACTTTTAGGAATCGATGATCGCTCAGTTCGCACGAGTGCTGAGGCTGCTCAGTTTGTAGATCCAAATAAACTCTTAGTATATTTACGCAATCAAAAAATAAATAAACCTAGAATGCCTCTAAAGGTAACAAATAGTACTGAAAACAAGCGCCCTGTTAAGTCTAATACGTTCGATAAAACAGAAAATAAAGTAGTGAGATGTTATAATTGTGGCAAAGAAGGTCATCCACATTTTCGGTGTAACCAACCAATCAAAAAGTGCGAAAACTGTACTAAGATTGGACACCTGGTTTCTGATTGTCCTATGAAAAAGAAGGTAGATGAGAAAACAATATGACTAGTCGTTTCTAATAATAGTGATTGTAAATATTATAAAGTAGCTGTTGTAGGTAAACATACTATGATATGTTTTGTAGATTTTGGGAGCCAGTGCTCTCTATTAAGATTTTCAGATGCTAAAAATATATTACAGGAATGGTCCACAGACAATCTACCGGTTATAAGAGGATTTGGTAACTCTGTTGTGCAAGCAATAGGTAAAAGTAAAGTAAATATCGAAATTGATTCCGTTACTGCAGAAGTTGAATTGTTTATTGTACCAGATCATTTGCTTTCTACCCCCTTATTGATAGGTCAAACATTTACTGAACAGGATCACATAATAGTTCAAAAGACAAGCAAATCTCTAACTTTTTCTGACAAGCGCATTAGTTTACCTGAACACAAATCTCTAAATTTGTTCGTTAAAAATAATATTGAAATAAATAATTTAACTGAAGTAGACGTGTACTCTAAATCCCCTTATGATGGTGAAGTGTTTGTGGAACATTCATTGAGTTTACGCCCTGGAAAGGAGTTCGAAATATTAAGAGGTATTATATCTTTAAATAATGGCTTTGGTAAACTTTTAATTAGGAGTCTGAAATCAAACAATTTTGATTTACAGAAAGATACTATTATTACTCGCAGTGTTGTAGCGTACGAATCCAAAGAGTTCTATGTTAATCACATTAATTTTGACAAAAGTAATAAATCAACTAACCCAATAACGGAAGACATGGTTCAGGTGAATAAAAATATTGGTCATGATAATACTCATAAGCTATTTTGTCTTTTAAATAGTTTTCGTAATAGTTTTGCGTTTAATATAAAGGAATTAGGGTGTTGTGGATCTGTTTCAATGGACATTAAACTAAATGACAAAACGCCTGTAGTTTATAGACCATATCGCCTATCATATCCAGAAAGGGTTGTAGTGCGAGATATGGTCAAGGAATTAGAAGATTCAGGGATTGTTAGGGAGTCAATGTCTGAGTACGCTTCACCCATTCTATTAGTTAAAAAGAAAACAGGTGGTTTCCGTATGTGCATAGATTATAGGGCATTAAATAAGAAAACAATAAAAGATCATTATCCACTACCGCGTATAGAAGACCAGTTAGACAGTTTATCAGGGAACATGTATTATACTACTTTAGATCTAGCATCCGGTTACTATCAGATTCCGCTCACTGAGACGTCCAAACATTTAACGGCATTTATTACCCCGGACGGGCATTATGAGTTTAACAGGATGCCCTTTGGTCTTTCAAATGCTCCTGCAAATTTTCAAAGAGTAATTAATAACATTTTAGGTAATTCTCGTTTCAAACATGCTTTTGCATACATGGATGATATAATAATACCGTCTAAAGATGTTAATGATGGATTTGAGAAGTTGCAACTAACATTAAAATTGTTCAGTGATGCTGGAATGACATTAAATTTGCAAAAATGTAACTTTTTCATGGAGTCCATTGAATATTTGGGTTTTGAAGTTGATAAAAGTGGCATTAGGCCGGGTGTAAAGAAAATTGAAGCCGTGAAAGATTTTCCACGACCTACAGATCAGCATAAAATTCGGCAGTTTGTAGGTCTTGCTAGTTTCTTTAGACGTTTTGTTCAAAACTTTTCAATTATCGTCCGGCCATTAACACAATTACTAAAAAAGGATTCAAAATTCGAATGGGGAGAGTTGCAGGAACAGGCATTTCTAGCACTTAAACATAAACTTACTAAGAGACCAATTTTAACATTTTACGACCCATCCTTTGAGACTGAATTACACACCGATGCGTCTAAAGTAGGTGTAGCAGGTATTCTGTTACAGCGAAAAGATAAACAATCTCCATTTCAAGCTGTTGCGTATTTTAGTAAACAAACATCTCCTGAAGAAATGCATTTCACTTCGTACGATTTAGAAACATTAGCTGTCGTGTCGTCCTTACAAAGATTTAGAGTCTATTTGTTAGGTATTCATTTTACAATAATAACTGATTGCAACTCCTTGAGAGCAACATTTGAAAAAAAGGATGTTATACCACGCGTAGCAAGGTGGTGGAACATACTTCAAGAGTACGATTTTTCTATAATGTATAAACCAGGTAAATCTATGAGTCATGTAGACGCTTTAAGCCGGAACCCGATAGTTCTTGAGGTCAAAAATATTACAGTTGATTGGGTAATTACAGTACAACAAAATGATCCAGAAATACAACGTATTGTCAATATTCTTCAAGATAAGGGTACTAACAACGTGGTTGAGATTACAAAAAACTTCACTATCAAACGAGGCTTACTTTATAGGATTACAGATGAGGGGAACAGGTGGGTTGTGCCGAAGGGAGTCAGATGGCAAATAATGAAATCCAATCATGATGACATCGGTCATTTTGGTTGTGATAAAACATACGAGAAAATAAAAGGTACTTTCTGGTTTCCCAAGATGAAAAGATTCATAAAAAAATACATAGATTCATGTTTAGAGTGTGCGCATACTAAAATTCCTGTTACCAAAAGGGCTGGGCAGCTGCATCCTATTGAGAAGATTGCAGAGCCTTTTCATACACTACATATTGATCACTTGGGACCTTTTGTTACAAGTAAACGTAGAAATACTCATATACTTCTGGTTATAGATGCTTTTACTAAATTTATTGTTATAACTCCCGTTAAGAATACCAAGTCTGCCACTAGTATTAAAGTTTTAAAATCGTACTTTCACACATTTGGTGTACCAAAACGAATTATTTCAGACCGAGGTACTTCTTTTACATCACAGAAATTTAAAGAATATTTAAACGGATTAGGCGTAAAACATGTTCTTAATGCTGTGGCTACACCTAGGGCCAATGGACAAGTGGAACGATATAACAGAACTTTATTAGCGGCTCTTACAGCAACAAATGTAGGTAAAAATGAACGTATATGGGACGATAGTATATCGGAAATTCAATGGGGTATGAATAATACCTTTAATAAAGGAATTGGCAAAACTCCAGCACAGGCCTTATTCGGAACTAACTTATCTGGTACTTCTGATGCACTTTTACGTTTAGGTGTAGTTTTGAGTGATGATGAAGTAGATAGAGATACGGTTCGAAAGGAAGTTGTTGAATATACAAAATTAAATCAAAAGAAACAAAAAGAACGGTATGATAAAAATAGGAAAGTAGTATTTTATAAAGAAGGCGACTTAGTTAGAATTGAGAGGGATATACAGTCTACTGGTCAGAGCAGGAAACTTATTCCAAAACTAAGAGGGCCATACCGCATTACTCGAGTACTTGGCAATGACAGGTACGAAGTTGAAGATACTCCATTGTCGCGGAGAGGAAACAGGTTATTCAAAAGTATATTCTCAGTTGATAAAATTCATCCCTGGTTAGTCTTTAATAGATCGGATAGTAAAGAATAAAGTAATACTAAACTTTCTTTCAGTGTCTGAGGTTTCTGTGTGTTTTGTAAAAGTAATATTGCTGAATAGTATTAGAAATATGTATGAGGTTCTAATACTACAGATATTTAAAAAGGTATTGGAAATCGCTGCTTCTCTGGAGTGGTGTCGCGGCTCGAAGTGTGTTACGGTTCACAGTCTTAAATGGAGTAACAAATTATTTCGAGTTGTGACACTATTCTAGAGGGGCAGCGAAATATGAATTAGGTTCTAATACTATAGATTATATATTTTAGAGAAATTATTTAAACGGTATTAGAAATATGTATGAGGTTCTAATACTGTATATATTTTAAAGATATTGGTTTAAAAAGTATTAGAAATATGAATGAGGTTCTAATACTTTAGATTATATATTTTTGAGAAATTATTTAAACGGTATTAGAAATATGTATGAGGTTCTAATACTGTATATATTTTAAAGATATTGGTTTAAAAAGTATTAGAAATATGAATGAGGTTCTAATACTTTAGATTATATATTTTTGAGAAATTATTTAAACGGTATTAGAAATATGAATGAGGTTCTAATACTGT
The DNA here is from genome assembly GCA_038024825.1 of Polylopha cassiicola. Lineage (NCBI taxonomy): Eukaryota > Metazoa > Arthropoda > Insecta > Lepidoptera > Tortricidae > Polylopha > Polylopha cassiicola. Next base: position 2,148,183 of record CP149044.1, on the reverse strand, counting down.
AGATGATATATTTTAGAGAAATTATTTAAACGGTATTAGAAATATAAATGAGGTTCTAATACTAAAGTTATTTTAAAGATTATTTAAAAGATATTTGAAATATGTATGAGGTTCTAATACTATAGATTCTATATTTTAGAAAGATTATTTAAAAGATATTAGAAATATTTATGAGGTTCTATTACTATAGAATTAATTGTGATAGATAAACAAATTATTATGATGAATTGTATAAAGTAATTAGTCTATCAAGTGTTTATAAATTCTTTATATACATAAAATTATACATAATAGCCATGATTTGATTCATAGTATCTATTTATTTATTTCCTTGTGTTACTAATGATGTTAAATTTGTTCATGAGGACATGAATTACTTCAGGAAGGCCGATTGTAAGAAATGAGTACTAATTTACAGATATTATATAAGTTTTTAACATGTTAATTTATAAGTTTGGTAGCTCTGTGACATTTACGAACTGTCAAAGTCAAGTGAATGACAGTTCTTAAATGTCAGTTTGATTTTATATAAAACTAGCCGTTTTAATGTCTGTCGATTATTGTATTGCTAGACGTTGAGTAAGAAAGTGCACAAATAAATCTACTAAAGGAAAACGAGCGTTTAATTTGAACTAACGTTCACATTAATTATTGACAATTGTATTTTTTGATAATGCTATTGAAATATATATATATATATATATATATATCTCTCTATCTATGTCAGTACCCATAAAAACAATTTGTATATCTATACTAATATTATAAAGCTAAAGAGTTAGTTTGTTTGTTTGAACACTAATCTCAGGAACTACTGGTTCGAATTGAAAAGATCTTTTTTTGTTGGATAAACCATTTATCGAGGAAGGCTTTAGGCTATATAACATCACGCTGCGACCAATAGGAGCGAAGAAACAGTGGAAAATGTGTAAAAAGCGGGGAAAATAACTATTCCACGCGGAAGAAGTCCATGGCAGATGCTAGTACTTAATATGTGTCAAGCCGCTATTGAATTTGTGTGCTGTTGGGGATAATACGACTCTATTTTAAGGTAGATTTAAAATCAATCGTTATGACGTCTTGAATGATTTAATACGTTTGTCTTTTATGATTTGTCTTCTCGGTATATATAGGTACAGTACGGATAAATCTAAAATGCACAACTATAAAATCAAAGCTGTTTTCAATCTTTGGTAAATTTAACACGTCTACATCAAGACGGCAAGACTTTCTATTGCAAATACACCGTCTCTGGAATTCTCTCCCTCTACCTATCAGGCAAGCACCGAGTAAGCTATCTTTCAAGCGTTTGTTACGTAAGCACTTTTTAAACCTTTAGTTTTCATCATCTGTCATTGTAGTTATTTATGTATTTTTGTATATCTATATATTTTAGTATATTTATGTATTGTATTTATGTAGTGTAATATCTTCCTGTTATATATTGTATCTATTATATTATATGTATTATTCCTTTTGCGCCTACACATGCTCTCTGTTTGCTTTAAAGGTAGTCTGGTAGAGAATGCCGTATGGCATTAAGTCCGCCTTTTGAACATTTGTGTTTTATTATGCAATAAAGTGTAAATAAATAAATAAATACGCTTGTTCGCGACGGTGTAACCACCGGCCACATCCTACTAATGAAGACTGGTCGTCCTCGCTCCGACCGAATACTCATTTATATCTATTAGTTTTAAATGAAACACGAAGCCGCAACAAAAATAGAATAAACTTAATGCTAAAGTAATACTACTGTTTCTTGAAGTTTTCGCTGAGAGCTTTTGCTCCGATAAAGTTTCTGATAGTGGGTGATTTATTGACAGTGGGGCTGGGTTGACAGTGAAATGAGAAAGATTTAGCTTTACTGCGTTTCGTTTGGATCTAGGAAATGATTCATTAATAGTGGTTAACTCACTATGAAACCGGAGGTTGCTGCTACACTGCTAGGGGCATAAGTGCGATTAACACGAGTATCTGCATCCGAGTCTTGGACGACTTATAATATTTTTATATAACTTTACGGCATATTGTGAAATAAAATAATCACCGTTGATGTTTTCATAGTTAAAAACTAATATCTATACTATATATATATTATATATAATATATACTATATATTTATAGTATATCTATACTAATATTATAAAGCTGAAGAGTTTGTTTGTTTGTTTGTTTGTTTGTTTGAACGCGCTAATCTCAGGAACTACTGGTTCGAATTCAAAAATTCTTTTTTTGTTGGATAGACCATTTATCGAGGAAGGCTTTAGGCTATATAACATCACGCTGCGACCAATAGGAGCGAAGAAACAGTGGAAAATGTGTAAAAAACGGGGGAAATATGAAGCCTTATGAAGAATTACTATTCATTAAGTGACAGTTAGAAGACTTTGACAGATCTTTGATGAAACAATCGGACGGGCAGGACGACGTCTGCCGGGGCCGCTAGTATTGAAATATACAGCCTGCTACGAATGTGAGAACTGTATACTCTAAACGCAAACGAATAAAATCCGTTAATGTTTTTAACCAGTTTAAAAGATCGAATGACACACCCGATAACTGTATTCAATTCCTTTGAATCGTTTCTATGCAATATACAAAAAACCAATACATACAAATCTCTTTTTTATTTAAGTACAAGTGACGTCACATCCATACAAACAAATCTATAAAATTTTACCACCAATACTACAACCCGTCAACAATCGCAGCCGCATAACCCTTATATAGGTCACGTAAATATCACTAGGTCGCCTTATCCTTGCTGAGTTGTCAACAAACATCGACCTTATTACATAAACCATACGACTGAATTTCCCACCAACGACGACCTCCGTTAAATTCGCGTCCAATAGAAAAGCAATCGTGTTGCGAAAGCAATTGAGTTGAAAACGGAACAAACAAGTCCGGTAGTATTTTGAGAGTGACTCTTCACTTTTATATCATTGGATTTTATGTTCTAATATTAAAGGATTTAGATCTAATTTTGATTACAATTTTGTTATCATTATCAGATGTGATAAGCGGAGACTTTGCAGGCTTTGGTGTTACAAAGGTGTTTTAAGCCCGGTTCATGGTTTCGCAGTTAATAATAGAGATAACACATTTTTTTTGGTGGCTTTTGTTGTCATATTGTATTTAAAGACAGGTTAAAAAAAAAATGTTGACATATTTTTAAAACGTCTCAAACGTCACTTAAAAAGATAAGTTCGCCTTTAAATGGAAAAAAGTTTCGGCACGACGCCATTTTGTATAGAATTATACTAAACGATATTTTAAAATTTCGTATAAAAGGTATGTTTTGTATAAAACCTATTACAGAATTTTTAAGAATTTGTTGTGTCATTCTTGAGAATAATTATGTTTTAAGTTATACTTAGGTAAAGTTAACATTGGGCAATAAAAAATATATTCCATTTTTTGCAATAAAAAAGTGCTCTTTCTCTGCGCAAATTTAAATTTTACATCAAACGTCAAGCGAAATGTAGTAAGTAAGTAATTCAAAATTCAGCGACCGCAGTCGTCTTTATTAATGCGATTAAAACTTCACAATTTGAACTTATCTCACTTTAAGTGGGGAGTCATTCTGAATTCTGAGTATCGGGTTAGAATAATTACTTATTTAACTGTAGGGGAGAGTGGGGATCACTGTAACTGTTTTTAGACAAACAAACATTAACTTAAAACGTGTTGGTTAAATTACCTACTATGTACCAATAAAACTTTGACTTATATTTGAACTATACATCAAGTTAATAAAACTACGGTTAACTATTTTTAATTCTTTTTTAGAAGGAAAGAATTTTTTCCCATGTCATTGTTGGGTATATTTACCCCAATAGTATTATTAACCACTACCTACATTCTAGAACATGATATAACATATGATTTCATTAAAAGAAACCTACTAGGTGCCCATTGAACACCTAATGTAGGTAATATAAAATTAACTCCAATGTATTTTTTTATTTAAGTAACCATTATTATAGTTTTAATTTGAGTTATGTCAAGTTAGCCTCAAAGTTACAATAATCCCTAAATTACAAACAAAAAAAATACTTCTGTACTTAACTAATGATTTAAAAAAAACATTACTTTCTCGTGATACAATAATCCCCTTGTTCCCCTATTCAGATTTGGATCGAATTTTAAGTGGTTTGTAACAAGATTAAGAGTCAAATGTTTGCACAAGGCTATATCTGATTAAAAACACGTCGGGCTGGGTGTAGCCAGGGCTGTGAACACCTCCCCCTCCCTCCCCTAGACAAGTGTCATAATATACCTACTTATATATTTTAAATATATATCCTAATCCTAACTAATATTATAAATGCGAAAGTAACTCAGTCTGTCTGTCTGTCTGTCTGTCTGTCTGTATGTCTGTCTGTCTGTCTGTCTGTTACGCTTTCACGCTAAAACTACTGGACCGATTTATATGAAATTTGGTACAAAGAAAGTCTGGAGCCTGAGAAAGAACATAGGCTACTTTTTAACCAACTGCAAAAAAGGAGGAATTCTACGTGGACGAAGTCGCGGGCAGAAGCTAGTTTTAAATAATAGAAGATTGGAATGGAAAACGTATTTTGGATTTAACTCACGTGTTTTATTTTATTTACTGACGTTTCTAAAAGTTACAGTTCCCATATTCGTAGCCGACTAAGCTGACTATATATATTAATAACAATAAAGTTATTAATACGTAAACTTTTGTATAACGTAATAATCTGCGCTTTTTAAAAATGGCATCGACTAATTAAGACTAAAAATTATGAAAGTAAAATGGAATCGGTATGTATGTATGACACATACCGATTCCATTTTTACAATAATAATAATATATATTATTATTATTGTTAATATATCGATATAATAATATAATATTTACTATGAATACAATGATCTTTTAACCTGAAGTTCAAAGATCCCGCTGTAATAATTCAAACTTCACAAGGTGTCGACTTCGCCATAAATAAATAATGTAACAGATCGGCACAAGAATTATTGAAAAATATGGAACCCCAAAAGTGGAAGCCCCAGGAGCATATTAATGCAAAAACTCATTTCTAACAGTAAATTATTCATGGCTTTTGTTCTATGCTCAACTTTTAATAAAACGTACACTTTTGGCCTTTGAGGGGAAATAGGTTTAATTTAAAGCGGTATTGAAAAGGTGAGTTAATTACACTAGCACAGTGAACTTAATTAAATCAATAACTAAATTTGTATGTTGCTTATGTACCTACTGAATAACCTAGTATTTTTATTTCATTTTTTCCTTCGGAAAAATCGTCCCTCGATTTGGTTGATTTTTCTATTGTAGGTACTTACCTATGTATTATGTTCACGTAGATTTGATTTTGTCGAGTTTCTTGCGAGCAGCACTACATAATATGTATAGTACAGTCAACTATATCTCCATCTAACACCCGCCGTAAACAGATGGCATCCATTTTAATTTTAAAAATTTGTAAAAATACGCAAGTTAAATCCATTAATAGTTGTTTCATTCCAATTTTAGATACATTATTTCAGTGCGAGATTTTGAGTTTATTAGAGGAATCTTGCTACTTGTACTAAGCTTCAAAATTTAAGCCGCTGACTAAAATTTCAAATTTCTAATCCTTAAACCTGCGTAGATATAGCTATAAGTATGCATAGAACTATTGCGTATTAAATGTAGGTACCTATTACAACACCCCTCATACTTAATCCTTGAGGCATATCTACCACAATACAAAACCAAATCGTTCATTACATTGAAAGAAAATGCCGGTCACCCATCCAACATCAGACACTAGTCAAAACTGCTTAACTTCCACAACCACCAGCATCACCCCAGGACCACAGCGCCACTCGCGCCTCGTCAAAGCTAATGAAATTACATGTTCGTATAATGCGAGCTTCACATAACCATTACTGGTGATTACGTACGCAGTGAAATATGACTGGCAATTTGCTGCAATGACGGGCAAATCTCTGTCATTAGTCCTCCGAGAGTAACTTTACGCCTAAGACGAGGTATCCAGTGACCTATGCCAAGTTTATGGGATGATCGACTTGCTTATTTGCATTTATTAGCAGTTGCTAAGGAATTTATTTGCTTCACAGAGCTGGACACGGTTAGTCATACAGACTATGTATACACACTACGTGATTGTATAATAGCTAGCTGCCCGCCCCGGCTTCGCACGGATTATCTTTTTTTTTATAGCCTATGTCACTCGGAAATAGTGTAGCTTACCAACAGTGAAAGATTTTTTGAAATCGGTCCATCCGTTCTGGAGCCTGTTCAATCCAAACAAACAAACAAAAAACTTTTCCTCTTTATAATATTAGTATATATAGATATATTATTTCACTTAGTAAAAACAGAATTTTTATGCAAAATCAATTGTGTTTAAATAGTCAAGTGAGGGTCTGCGAAAAATCAAACTTCTAAAATTCAATTTCTGATTTTCTACACTCGCAAGGGAATCAAAACCTAGTACTTCTAGTAAACTCAGTTATATTTAAATTTGGTACGAACGAACATCTTATAACAAAGATGAAGGAAAAATAGCGATACCTAAACATAAAGTTTAAATTATATCATGTAAATAAAAATATGTTTTAACCTTACACCTAAAGGTTTGTAGGGAATCCACCGTGAGCGAGACCGACTCGCAGTCCGGTTTTTTTATTTAAACTAAATGTAAAATATGTATGTGAAAAGTGGAAAACACACTGCAGACACTGACGTAATCCGTTTGAATTTCACAGCCTATTTTAATTGGCAAATTCATGCATTCTCTTTGTTTGGCGATATATGCGATCCAATTTACAAACACTGGATATTTGTTCTATCGTACACTATAATCCGAGATAAGCCTTACATTTTAGTTTTTGTTACTTAGGGTTCTATAGTCATAATAGATATGACGACTGTTTTTTTTCTTGTCCGTTAAGTAAGTAGATTACCAAAAAACATTGGACGCAAACAACAAATGACAAAGATGACACGATATGCTACAATTTAGGTACTTACTTTAATGAAAAAAAGAAAAAAATACAATCATGCCCAATAATTTTCAATGATCTTACTGACAGACTAAATAGAATTGATATTGTATAGTTAATTTAACAATCTATACTAATATTATAAATGCGAAAGTAACTCTGTTTGTCTGTCTGTTACGCTTAATCTCACGCTAAAACTACTAGTTCGAATTGGAAATGAAACTTTTTGTTGGATAGACCATTTGAATCCTGAGGAAGGCTTTAGGCTACTTTATAACATCACGCTGCAAAAAGAATTACTATTCCACGTGGACGAAGTCGTGGGCAGAAGCTAGTTTCCAATAATCTATCTGACAGACTAAATAGAATTGATACTGTATAGTTAATTTAACAATGACTAATACCTGACAGCAAAGCTCCACTTTCAAGGTCACTGTCACCCGTTTAAAATGGAAATATGGCACAAAAACCACACAAACACAGACAAATATTGCTTCGGGAAAACGTTTAAAACGACGATATAACTTTGGAGTCGCGTAATTAAAATTCACGAGGCCCATTTCGCGGCGCGGGTCAAATTAAAAAAGTTATTTTTGTCACAGTTTATTCTGGTCGCGGCGAAAAAGTACTGATTAGCATTAATGATGAATAATAAAGACATAATATTATTAGTTATGGTCTTTGTCGAGTTTTTTTAACAACTGTCGCAAAAACGTCAGGGTTGTGTTTTACTTAATAAGTAATATTGATCTCTCTCTGTATGTGTGTGTGTGTAGTGGTCTGTCTATCATCTTATTGAGGAGCCGAGTTTAGAGATTAGGGCCCCTGACTACGGATTTAGAAGTAGCGGGTTCAAATCTTGCTAGGGGTAGATATCAGTCTTATACTCGTAAGCATGAACGTCTGTACATATGTATTGGATGTTGTATACGTATTTATGTATATTCATTCATTATCCACTAATTGCTCTGCTTAGTTTGGGACTAGATCAATTGGTGTTCATTTTCTAAAGACATTTATTTATTTATTACTAGCTTCTGCCCGCGACTTCGTCCGCGTGGAACTCCTTCTTTTTTGCAGTCGGTTAAAAAGTAGCCTATGTCCTTTCTCAGGCTCCAGACTATCTTTGTACCAAATTTCATTTAAATCGGTTCAGTAGTTTTAGCGTGAAAGCGGAACAGACAAACAGAGTTACTTTCGCATTTATAATATTATAGTAGGGATTTCTTGTTACTTCACGAGCTAGATTCCAGGTGTAACGTTTAAAAATCAAATGTTTCATACGAACCTGAAATAGCAAATCTTAGAAAAGTAATATCTATTAAAGGATGGACATTCAGAAACCCTTTCTTAGTACCCACTTAGATAAGTCTTATCAGAAACGAAATGGTAAAACTTGTAACGGCAAAATTTCAAGTCTCTATCGTCAGTGTACCCACAATGTTATACACCTAATCGATCAGCCAATCAGTTTTTCCCTTTTTAAATAATTAGGTGGATCTTCGTGCGTTTAAAACGCTGTCTTCATCGCCTCATATTTAGGAACAAAACAATAATTTAAAAATTCAAAAACTTTAATCTGGAAATAGGCATAAATGCACTTTTACATGTCTGAGTCTACCAGCGATTCGAAAAGTATGACTGAATACAAAATATATAGTTGCGACAGATAATTATGATATTATTCCTGGGAACATTAATTACCGAGTGATGTATAGTGATAGTGTCTCCGTGTCAATTTAAGTACAACTTAATCTACAGAATCGATTAGCAAAAAAACTTTAAATTATCTCCTGGGTCTGGTAAAAATACTGTTATACTTAAGTAGGTAATCATCTGTGAAAATTTCAACTGTCTAACTAACACTGTTCATGATACAGCCTGGTGATAGACGGACGGATGAACGGACAGCTGAGTCTCAGTAATGGGGTCCCATTTGACTATTTGGGTACGGAACCTTAAAAAGGAGTCTTGTAACTTTTTCACAATGACAACAATATTTCAAAATATTATTTATTATAAAAAATAATACCTATACTTACTTCTAATTAAATAAATAGGTACGTTAAGTATATTGAAATTAAACAACTTTAACGGATGTAACTCGCGTATTTTATTTTATTGGCTGACGTTTCGCAGCCTTTACAGATTCCATAATCGTAGCTTAACTAAGCTGGCAATAGTCTTATGCTAAAATCATTAACCGCGAAGGCATCAGAAATTATTACGTTAAGTATATTTGTTTCATTCATATATGAATGCAGATATATTATGCTTTATTCCAAATAGAGAGAGAAAGAGAGAGGAGAGCAAGAACTCTTTTTATTCAAAGCGTGCTTAAACTTTCTAAAGTTAAATTGAAAAAATTAAATAATTTAAACAAAATTGTGAGCACGTTTCGAACCGCGTGTTTCGGGGAACTGTTTATTTCGGTGTGTCGTAAATTTGTTTGTTTTCAGTGTGTTACGGTTTTCATAATTGGGATTGAATACAGTCGCGAATGTATTTAATTTTAACCCAATTTGAGGAATTTTTAAATACACACATTTACACTTGCCGTGAGAAATGTTCAAATTGGTCCCGGGTAAAATTATTCTGAATGAAAAAGTAGCTGTCGGACTTGTTTTATTTACGACTAACACCGGGTTCAATTTCGATAAAATTGTGCAAAGAGCATACAACTTACGAAAGATTTATGTCATATCACAGGTAAACAAACTTACGAAAAACTAAAATTTGTATGAAATAAAATTAGGCAACTAGCTACTTAGTTACTTACTTACTAATCGATCAGTCTTGTTACAAATTTACAATATTATTATTTATCATGACTTACGCTACTTTATTGATTCAAAAATATGCCAAGTAGGTACCTAGATAATTAGTTATATAATTAGACAAATCTATCAATAAACTGCCTTTAGGCGTAAAGTCCACCATTTCTGTAAGAACTTGAGAAGTAAGTTAAAAAAAAAATTACAAGAAAATTGGAAAAAATACCTAAATTCGTCACGTTTCCATAACCCTATCCACGTCGCATTTATTACGTGGTCTAGAGCGAGACACCACTATATGACGTCACTTGTCCTGTCCCTCTCGCTCATGACGTCACGGATAGTCGACTATAAACACAAAATCGGAATTTAAATCTTACCACTCGTACATTAGACTCTAATTAAGTTAGCAATCGGCCACTGTGATGTCATATTAAAGTATAACAGAATTTTCGAAGAGATTTCACACCCTAACGCCAATGTGTTAAGGTATATCTTTGTTTGCAGTTTATTTTTAGATTTCGTGGGATGTTTTTTATGTCCAAAAGTTCAGGATATATTATTATGGGGATGAGTTCCGTTTTCGCCTTGGGGGGTTATTTGCTAACAGTGTAGTTCTAAACTTATTATTGCAAATGTTATATGTCCTTGTTAACTGTTATTAAGAACTAAACTTAATAATCAGAGCTTAGGTAGATATAGTAAATAAAAAATAGCACTCCGGGAGTGCCGGCAGAAGTTAAAACTTCAATATGAACGCTGTGTTTAATTATAAGTACAAAAGTACTCTCATTTATGAGGTAGAATACAATGTTTATTTATTGCGCTATCGTACACAAATATGACAATTTGTCACCATCCTTGGATACGCGTGGCACGCTGTACATAAACACACACGACATGCGCGCAAGCGCCCTGTGCCACCTAAACGGAGTAAGTAGCACACTCAGGCACGGTAGAAAGAGTGGGAGATACTAGTTCCTCTCCCTTCCCCATTTTACGCATTTTTGATCAGCATCACGTGACCCTGACGCGAGTTTGAAAGTTTTTACCCATACAAAAAAGTGCTCAGCGCCGCTAAAGAAGTTTTCACTTCAAAAAATAATAAATATAATAATTAAGTACGAATTTTTAATCTATAATTAGATACCTATCTATATAGATTCCTAATTAAAAATTCTAAGACAGAGCTTTCTCTGAGAAAGATCAAACACAACATGGTAGACGATATCATAAAAATAGCAGGTACCTATTAGTGAACTAGCTGTCCGCCCCGGCTTCGCACGGATCCCTTTTTTATATAGCCTATGTCACTCGAGAATAGAGCAGCTTCCCAACAGTGAAAGATTTTCTCAAATCGGTCTAGTCGTTTTGGAGCCTATTCAATCAAACAAACAAACCTTTCCTCTTTATTACCTATATCAGTACTTATTGAGTATATAAGAGAAAAAGATCTTTTCTGTCCTCCGGCCAGAAAGCGCCCTCTTTTTGGCCGCTGCGCTAAATGAAATTGCCGCTTTCTGGCTTCGTCGAACAGAAAAATAGGCCAGTAAATAAAAAAGCTATAGATCACATTTTTGTCAACCTCAGCTTCGCCTCGGACGACAATTGCATGTGATCTGAGACATTTTTTATTTTACTGGCCTAGGTGCGTAATGTACTATTAACGTTTTACAGAAATTGAATGAAATGACTAAAGTTTTCCAATAACGAGGGTAAGATTCTAAGCGAGTGAGGCTTTAAGCTGTATACAAACAGTCAGAAAATAAGATAAACAGTGACGCCCCCCTCCATTGTCCCCTACTTAAAGCCCGGCCATCCTATATTTAGCCATCGAATAGTCCATAAAATGTATTTATGACTCAGCTAAAATCTTTTACGGGTCCCTTATAGGCTTTGCTAAGAATAATAATGACACACTTCCGTTTTCGGGTATTAAAGGTTTATTAGGGTTGATGGAATCAATTGAAAATCTATTTTACGAGGTGGAGTAGCATCGCGACTTACTTATGAAATAAGTATATTGGAATACTAGCGGCCCCGGCCCGGCTTCGCCTGGTCCCATTTTTTTATAGTCTATGTCACTGGGGTATAGTAGCTTTCCAACATTGAAAGAATTTTTCAAATCAGACGTCGTTTTGGAGCCTATTCAAACCAAACAAACAAACAAACAAACCTTTACTCTTATAATATTAGTATAGATATTTATTTTTTGCACAAGTGCTTAGCATGCATAGTAGGTATTTACTTGACTGCACTTTTGTTTCAACATAAAAGTTGTACTAGTTTTCCATTATCTCACTGCTTTACAGAACAGTTCCGTTTTATAAAACGGAGGTTCAACGATTAGCGGAATTTTCGCAGTATTAACCCAACCTTTTTGGTATCTATTTGAATTACACGAGAGCGAAATACTGTCTTAACCTAACCTAACATTCTTTTCTTTTGTTATTTTCTCACTAATTATTAAAAATTGCAATGTGAACCCGGGTAAAAAACTTGTTTTCTTTTGTTATTTTCTCATTCACTATAAAAAAATTACGCAATGACATACCAGCTAATTGTTACCGATTCGAACCGCCGTATTACAAAACGACTAGCTGTAATGTAATAAGGTGGATTATACGATCCAGCTGTCACATTTATATCGCACGAGAAAACATGGCACCTACATGCGCACTGCTGAAATCTTTCCCTTGAGCATAAACTCAATGACCGGTCCCGCGCCACCCACATTCAACGGTCCTCAGCAAACTTTACAGTACCCTTATTGTGTACAAAGGTACAATTGATTAATGAGAATTTATTAGTTTCAAACAATAAAATATCTACACAATTTAACGCCTCGATAAGCTTCAAATCAAATTGAATTAGTTAGAAGATAACTCAAGCGTTGAGTGATGCAGAAGTGACCGTTTTATATCTAGTTTAATATTGATTTACATACAAATACCCTTAGTTGTGACGTCATTGTGTTGGTGTATGTGTAGGTATGGCTTTCTATTGAGTTTCTTGCGTCGTTTCTTAGCGATATCAGTCTTCTTGACGCGTTTATAAACCTAAATTTAACGTGAAAAAGGGTAATTTAATGAGAATCATATCGCACTCCTAGATTTAAACTGCATTAAATCGGAAAAGGCGATTTTTCAGGAAAGGCGAAAAACTGATCAATATGTCCCTGTGTACTGAAGGAGTTTCCTGTACCTTTAGATTTAGAAGAGGTAGCTTAAATCTGTTTTAGTGGTAGGTAGTTTTTTCTGTAAGGAATTCGATGGTGTGCATTAGGTACTCATGTTTTCAGTTTTTCGGTCTAGGAGTGCGATTAAGATAATTAATGTGTATTTTTACTACCATAAACTTTGCAGAAGTACCACTTTAAGAGGATTGTGAAGCTGTTGATTTTCATACAAAAGGCGATAACGTTTTACACCCAGTAAATATAGTTAGATTTTTATAATTTTTTTATATGTTGTAGATATAATGAGAAACTACGTCTGTACGTTTTGTTTTTTAAGAAATATTGCTTACGCTGATTTCCCCAGTGGTACGGTTTCCTTATTAAAATATTGTACATATTATTATTATGTTGTGCCAAGAGCGCATGCTCACCTGAGATTTAGGTGAATAATGTCTCATTTGTATATTAATGACCTTTCTGTTTCAGGTTTCTAACATGTAAGAGTAAATTTTGGTTTTTACTTTTACAGTTTACACACATTCTTATTTCCAGACCTTTTCAAGCAAAAACGTTGAAACAGTAAAAAGTTCCTTAACAAAGTCAATGTTAATGAATTTTTATATCATTTTTTATCCCATACCGTTTTTAGGGATGAATCAGTTTTTTTATAACTTCAATGACATAATATTATAATTAAAATACCTACCTACTTGTCAAAGTTCAAAGAAAAATTGGCCCCTCATATTATTATATACCTACAGATGTTATGTTACTAAAATAATGATACAAACCAAAATATGTCATAATATTCAATTTCAATATTTGAGTTTACGTGTAATATATTTGATTTTGCATGTTATTTACATTTTACAATACTTACGTTTCTTATATAAGTGAATTGTAAATTCTTATCTATACTAATATTTTAAAGAGGAAAACTTTGTTTGTTTGGTTGTAACAAATAGGCTCAAAAACTACTGGACCGATTTTAAAAATTCTGAAAGCTACATTATCCACGAGTAACATAGGCTATAGAATATTTTGAAAATAAAAATAGGGATCCGTGCGGAGCCGGGGCGGACCGCTATTGGGAAATAAAAATCTCAACCACATTGTGTCATTTAATCAGTACCTATGTTCTTGTCATGATACTAACTAGGAATAGTGAAGTCACTTATATCAGAGAGAACTTATTAAACGTATTGCGATACGTTATAAAAGCGTATCAGTTTGTTTTATCGTTCTCTTTATTGCCCTCTCGACGTTATCTGATAGCGACATAATACAGATATAACATTTATTTGAAAGCAATTTTATGGAAATGGTTCGCTCTGATTTTGATGAAGTTTTTAATTTGAGTAACACCATATTGTTGAATGGGGTCGGTATGTCAATCTAAGAGGTTGTTTTTTAGGGAAAGTTGTTAATAATTTAGTTATTCTATTTAGAAAACATAAGAAAAGAAAACTTCTTCCACACTAATATAATAAAGAGGAAAGGTTTGTTTGTTTGGATCGAATATATTATGCTCTGAAACGACTGGACCCATTTGAAAAATTCTTTCACTTTTGAAAAGCTACACTATTCCCGGGTGACATCTATAGGCTATATTTTATTTAAAAAAAAATAGGGATCCGGGCGAAGCGGGGGCGAACCGCTAGTAGTTTTATAAACATTAAAAACATTATAGGTATGTATAAAGTAAGTAGAGACATAGTAGGTAGGTATATATTTTTCTAAATATCCCTTACTAAAATAACCCTAAATTGTAAGAATTTGTCCAAATTGTAAGAAAAATAATGAAACAAAACCCACCAGCAAAAATGTATTTATAATTTATTATACCGCCTTATGACACAAAAATGATTTGTCATAAAAATTATGTGAACAGAATAAAAAATGTACTCCGTGGCACGTACACACGGCAAATTCTCAAAAGCACATTACTTATTTACGAAATTCTTTTTTGCCTGTATTCCATCAGGAATTAAGATTATTACCATAATACATGTTAGGTTCCGGTTGGTTAAGATTCTGTGTTTTCCTCAATTCAGACTCCTTTTTGCTCAAACCGAGTATATTACGAATTTCGATAACTTTTCACAAAAAAAAAATATTAATAGTTAAAAAAATACTTCCAGGATTGAACTTTATATTATGTGAAAATAATACGAAACGAAATCTCTCTCTCCCTGTCTCTCTAAATTAGTAGGATTTTGAATAACTTAGTTGATAAAGGACGGTCGCGGAGCACAGCGCAACTACTGTGGGCAACGTCCGTTTTTCGCTGTGCTCAGCGGCCGTCCTTTATATCTACAGGATAATACAGATCCAAATTTTTTGCTTTGTTATTTCTTTTATACAATAATATGCCAAAGTAAAAATATAAAAATGTGTTAATATATTTCAGACAAAAATCATAAAATAATAAATACGTGACTTACACGCTTTTCATATTCGCACGCGATGCTTTCAGTGCGCACGTTTTGTTTATAGTCCAATAGATGAGAAGAAAAAAGGAACGAAAACTTGATAAATAGTGCAATTAAACAACTATAACGGCTTTAATTCGCGTACTTATATTAAATTTATATGCTATCGTTTCGAAAACTTTACAGTCGTTCCATTCGTAGCCGACTGAGCTGACGATATTCTAGCACTAAAGTGATAAGTCAGGGGACAAAATAAAATACGCAAGTTAAATCCGTTAAAGTTGTTTTAATTCAATAATTATGTAACAACTGCGTATGCATCAGAAATACTTAAAAAAATAATAAATAGAGTGTATGCATGTATCTACATAAGAATAATAATAATGTGCTTGAAAAAGTAATTCGAATTGTTTTTAAATAACTAGATTAAACGTGTCCCACTGTTGCGAAGTGAAATCAACCAATCAAACTTTATCAAAATCGAATCAGCTGTTCTTGAGGTAGGTATAAATTGTGTGACTTTGTAAGTAATATCATAATTATACTAGTTCAGCGACAGTTAAAATACTTGACGAAAACATCCCCTTCTTGATTAGACTATAAGGCGTGGAATTCATTTGGATCTGAGGGATTATATGAGAAAGAGTGTATTTGACAGGGCAATAAGTGCCTCGCAAGGAATCCAAGTTATAAGGCATACATGTGTTATCATTACTTTTGTCTTAGGTACTCAAATTTTACGCCTATAAAGATCCCTACTAATATTATAAATGCGAAAGTAACTCTGTCTGTCTGTCTGTCTGTCTGTTACGCTTTCACGCTAAAACTACTAGACCGATTTCAATGAAATTTGGTACAAAGAAAGTCTGGAGCCTGAGAAAGGACATAGGCTACTTTTTAACCGACTGCAAAAAAGGAGGAGTTCCACGCGAACGAAGTCGCGGGCAGAAGCCAGTAAGAAATAATATTACTGTCTAATTTTAGCTTAATGGTAATTGTTACTATTTTTTAGCTATATTTTAAGTCTTTCGTATGAACGTTTCGTCTCTCTTTCTGTGCCGACTGTCAATGACGTCGGTAGTTGTCTAAGCATTTTTAATTAAAATGAAATCATTTCCTAATTTTCTAGCTATGTTTTATTTTCAACACTAGTTAGCAGTCGCGATCTGTCAAAAAAACAAGAATTGTTTCGCCGAAAGCACCCATCAAATGGCTTAAATAAAAAGTAAAATAAATACAAAATCTGCTTTTTCAAGCTCTTATG
The DNA here is from genome assembly GCA_038024825.1 of Polylopha cassiicola. NCBI lineage: Eukaryota > Metazoa > Arthropoda > Insecta > Lepidoptera > Tortricidae > Polylopha > Polylopha cassiicola. The sequence goes on along the minus strand of CP149044.1, from coordinate 2,131,536 downwards.
AAGGTCAGGACAAAGTCAGTACCTATGTAAAAAAAGTATATATTCCTTCAGTTCTTTCACATAGTTGCCCATTACTGAATTTGATCCGCAAAAGCTTATCCTAATCACTGAGCTATCCGAGCCTTAAGCTTTTAACTGTAGCTTTCGAAAGCTCTCCTAAGTGCGGTTCATCTGCGGCTTAAACTGCCAAGATTGTATGAAATATCTTATTTAATATAGCTTTGTGTATAATTTGTGTTATTGTTATTATAACACTAAACCTTTAGGATTTGGTTTGGAAGCTTATTCGAATATCTCGGTACAACTATTAAAAATATTAAAGTGTTTTTTTAATATGGGAGACTTCTGCCCGCGATTTCGTCTGCGCTCGCCCGTTTAGGGGTGAATTTTCAAACTCCTTTCTTAGTTGGAATTTTCAAAAATCTTTTCTTGGTGGTTACGTTGTAAAAGGAACCCCCGTGCAAAATTTCAAGTTTAAGTAACTTTTATAGTTAAGGCCCTGCATATATAATAATATGTAAGTCAACTCTTTTTTAATATAATATATAATTATATGTTATATTGATTTAACTTATTTACACTATGGTTCAATTGTTTATTTTAAAGGTTATATTTGTTGTTTATGTTCATGTTCTTTATTATAATAATTATATTGTTATGTACTTACCCCATCTGGACTTTGTTTCTTAACTTCGCAAAACTCGTTGAGTACATCTTGTAGCTTTTTTGTTGAGTCTGCAAGAAAAAAAAACTATTTTAAATTACAAAACACAATAACAGATACCTCTCTTAATCTAGTTGACGCCCTATAGGTATAGAGGTCGCATCCCTGAGTGCGATACCGGAGGTTGCGGGTAGAATCCTGGTAAGGGTCTACCCTCACATTGACATCTATGTCAATGTGATGACTTTGAGCATTCGTACCTGAGTTTTGGATGTTTTATGTATTTATGTATGTTTATATGCTTTGCTTAGTATAGGACTAGATGATTGTCTGCACTACATACAGAGCTATTTTTTTTACCTAGGTACCCAAAAACTTTCCCAAATTGAAAGCTTAGGCGTTTCATCCAGTCAATCACTTTCCTCTCTTGTGCATAGATAAAAGGCTTTGAAACCAGCCCCCGTGAACAACGATAATTGAATATTCATAAAAGCCTTTGTATCGGTGATCCTATTTCTAAATATAGACAGAAAAGGGAAGGTTCTAATACGCTAATAGCATCCATAATGCTAATTGAAATAACGTATTAAACATAATTCTACTAAAGACCATTTAAGTGGTTTTTCATCGAGTGGCTATAATATGATTTAGGTACAATTTTATATTATTACTAGCTTTTGCCCGCGACTTCGTCCGCGTGGAACTCCTCCTTTTTTGCAGTCGGTTAAAAAGTAGCCTATGTCCTTTGTCAGGCTCCAGACTTTCTCTGTATAAAATTTCATTTAAATCGGTCCAGTAGTTTTAGCGTGAAAGCGTAACAGACAGACAGACAGACAGACAGAGTTACTTTCGCATTTATAATATTAGTAGGGATGAGTAGGTACAATAAATAATTTATAGCACTCTAGTACCTACACAGTACGCTGTAGGTACCTATTCAATACCAAGAATATTTGTCTTGGGTCATTGGGTCTGTTTAGATTTAAGTAAAATTATTGTTTTCTCAATCAATAACTTACCTACGTACTTAAATCTTTTGAGAAATAAATGTCATAAACCATAACATAGTTGGAATAACCGCGGAAGCATCAGAAATTATAACATAGTTACTTAATTAAATATCTTACATGAAGCTAATTCTTGTAGCTGCTGGAACTCCGCCGGCGAGAGTTTGTCCCACTGGAACCCCGGTGCTGCTGTCGACGTGTTAGGCATCTCCAGCTGTAACAGAACAATGATCGTTAGTTTATTACTTTACTAGCTCTTTATAATATTAGTATAGATACCTAGCTTTCGTACCACTCAAACCAGCCTAGTCAGAAAGCCTTACGTCATGGGGCCAAAGGTATAGTTTGTTAATTACCGCCGCGAATTATCTTAGTCAGCTCAGTCGTGCTACTATTATGGAAACTGTAAAGATTCCGAAACGTCAGCCAATAAATTCAAATACGTTAGAATAGAATAGAATAGAAAACATTTATTTGGTGCAACATTACAAGATAATAATAATATTATTTTACTTTAACTATAAAGATCTACTTAAATACTAATAAAAACAATATAAACATTTAAATTTTGAAATATAACAAAAACACCAAAATGGTTGCCACTCAGCTTAGTGCCACGCCGGTGGGCGTTAGTTAAATCCGTTCATAGTTGTTGTAATTACCGCGAAGGCATCAGAAAGTATTACCGTCGCAAAATCATCGGTATTGTTTAAATCTAAATTAACTAATTTAAATTATAGTCGAGGAGGCGTTTTACAATTATAGTACATTACGCACCGAGGCCAGTAAAATAAAAAATATCTCAGATCATATGTAATTGTCGTCCGAGGCGAAGCCGAGGTTGACAAAAATGTGATCTGAGGTTTTTATATTTTACTGGCCGAGGTCAGTATACTATTTTTCTGTTCGACGAAGCCAGAAAGTGGAAATTTCATTAAGCGAAGCGGCCACAAAGTAGGCGCTTTCTGGCCGGAGGACGGAAAAAAAGTTTTAAATCATTCTAATTTTCACTTTCAAGTAATTAGCAAAATCTCTCTTCGTATGCTTACACAACAAAACATTTCATCCGGTGTTATCACTATCAAAATAGCTATTAGTCGATCCCACAAATGTCTTCACACAAAACCTAATAAATCTAAAAAACACAAAGCGTGGATACCTATCTATTCTTATCTGCCATTAGGAGCTCACAGAGCAGGGTGCTATAGAGACCTCCATTAAGTAAATGCTTTATGTCGGTTTTTTTAATGATACCTTTTATCGTTTTTTGGCACTTTTATATTAATGCTGTTTTCGTCCTGTTACAGTCCGAAGATAAGCTGTAGGCTTTATTATTAAGTGTGGAGCTTTTTTTTCTTAGGCAAAATTTAGTTCATAATTTTGTTTTGTATAAAAAATCTTATATATCGGTCCCGTTTGTGATCCGAACTATTCATGTTTATAGAGATAAAACTTCTAAAGATTTTGTTTTTTTTCCATTGTGTGTTAATATGTACTTAATTACTAACTAAAACTATTTTGCAAGTAGGTATGTAAGTCTAAATTTTACATCAAGAAAAAAAGGCTTTCTGCCGAGTTTCTTTACGTAGCGCTGGTACCTAAATCCATGTGATTTTCAAAAGTTTTTAAGGACTATTATTTGATGGATTGATTGATTATTAAAAACATTTAAAATGTACAAAAAAGAACATATCGATTGAATTCACCGATTGACCCACTGGATCAAAAAGCTAGACAATTTTTACACATCTTTCATATGACCTTAAAAAAATCCCTACATTTTTACTACGTTTTTCGGCTATATGTATAAAGAAAGAAACTTCACATCTAGTTTTGATATTAACTAGTTTTGTTTTAATACTTCAGAGTTCGTATAAAATAAAACAAAACCGTAACTCTTACTCTACACAATACATTATACGCATATGACTAAGCTCTGGGTGTTTGTCCGTCCATCTATCATATCCGGACGTCGGCTTTATCCGATCTGTAATGTATGGCGAGGAACGTCTCAAGTTTGCGGCACTTTTACTTGATATGCGATGATCATATTATTATACGATCGTCGTTGTTAGGTTCGCCCCGGCTTCGCACGGATCCCTAATTTTCTTCAAAATAATCTATAAGAAACCTATGTTACTCAGGGTGAACAGTGAAGGAATTTTTCAAATCGGTCCAGCCGTTCTGGAGCCTATTCAATTTAAACAAACAAACAAATAAAGCTTTCCTCTTTATTATATACTCGCTGTCAGGCCCGGCTTCGCACGGATCCCTATTTTTTTTCAAAATATTCTATAACCTATGTTACTCAGGGTGAGCATAGCTTCCCAACAGTGACGGAATTTTTCAAAGCTGTTTTGGAGCCTATTCAATCCAAACACACCTTTCCTCTTTATTATATACTAGCTGTCCACCCCGGCTTCGCACGGATCATCTTTTTTTTATATGTCACTCGGGAATAGTGTAGCTTCCCAACAGTGAAATAATTTTTCAAATCGGTCCAGTCATTTTGGAGCCTATTCAATCCAGACAAACAAACAAACCTTTCCTCTTTGTTATATTAGTATAGACTAGCGAAGAAATACTTATGCAGAAAATCCGACCTACATTCTGTATAGAGTGCACTTTATCTAGCAGAAAATATGATTTAAGAAAACGGATCCGAGACGTAGAGTTTATTTCGACGTACAGTCAGCATCAGATATCTGACCCCACCTAGTAACCGCATATCTAGTATACAGGGTTAGATATCTCTGACGCTGACTGTACAACCTTCTGTTTTGCTATCTGGATTTAGTTCTTCTATTCTATTGGAGGAAGAAATAAGAAAATTTACTAAGAAACGATTTGTTTTTGTGATAAGTGCCAATCGCTAATAGCGAACGAAAGTAATGCAAAATTGTATGGTATCGACTTGAGCGAATGAAATATAATCATGTGAAGTTATGTTCGCGTATGCCAGTGGCTCTTAACCTTTTTAGGTCTACCCTTTTGTCCTAACTAGGGTCACTGATTTTACCCCTCCTCCCAACGACAACGAGCGCGTTAGTCGGCGCTACGCTGTGCAGACTTGACACTTTGAAATTCTGCGTTGGAGACGACTAATACCCCAAAACAAGTTTTATCCACGCGGGGGTAATCACCCCCCCGGTTAAGAACCTAGGTCGTATGTGGATTCCATATAATTGGCGCAAGATAACGAAAAGTCGCGCGTTTGCTTATATGACGGTTTATCAATTTTTCAGTCGTTTCTTTTGCTTTCGTTATTATCGAAGAGCATTAATCAAGGGCTTAGCTCTCTACCGTGTGTAAAATCAACTAAAATCAGCCTTGGTCAAACTTTATTTACCTACTATACTTTAGCGTTAGACTATCAGCGCTACGTGCTACGAACATGGGAACTATAAAGTATTCGAAACGTCAGCAAATAAAATAGGCGAGTTAAACCCGCTTTGCTTCTTTCCAATGCGTAGTAACCCCAAAGGCATAAGAAATAACGAGTGTCAAACTTTATTTAGGTACTTACTCTTTTAAAAGCAGATAAGGGAAAGAAAAGAATAACAGATATTAATCTCTCAAACGTAACAGATCAATGCAAAGCCTTTGTGATACGAATATCCTCAAAATTACAAACCGGACGAGCTGAGGAAACCATTTTGCATCTGGAATACCCTTTGTGACATTATATACGGCAAACAGTATGGAAACTAGGTATTTCATTTCGTCGGTGCGACTGCAATAGCGCGTAAGAGCAATTTGCAATACTGCGTATTTACAAAAGTCGCAAAAATTAGTTGTCGCGCCATCGACTTCTGAGTGTCTATTGGCACCAATTATTTCTTCCTCGTAAAAAATTGATAAAACACTGATTGCGGTATTGCAAATTGCTCTTACGCGCTATTGCAGTCGCACCGACGATTTGTAAATTGCCATTGGGGTTGCCACGGGCGTTTCGACTACCCTAGCTATATTGAAGGAATAACCTACAATAGTATTTAAACTCGATTAATTCTGATATGTACGAGCGCAGTATGTCGTCACATCAAAACGTAATTCTCGATGTAGTTTATTTCCTCAATATTCAGAACTAGGGATTGACGCGACGGTGGTTGAAATGCCCGTGGCATACCTAACTACTTATTAGCCTATTGATCACTTTTTAAAAATTCTTGATGTAGATATTAATGAAATAATTACGTTTCGACAACTTCACAGTTGTTATGTGAAATGTCTTTTACGAAGTATGTGTTTAGAATTTATCCTAAGATTCTAGATAGTATAAATTAGCCATAAAAAATACATTTCATAATATTATAGGTATTGCCTATATTATAGTTATAAATAGTACTAGCTAAGGAATTTATTTACTTCGAGAACAGATTTTTTAAACAACAATAAAAAATACAAAATGAATAAATAAAAATGTTCTATAATAAGGGCTGAAGAAAACTTACGATACTGGTGTTTATTTCTGTTGCGTGTCGGATTTTCTTTGTAGTGTCCATTGTCAAAGGGTGTAAGAACTTTAAGAATAATATGGCGCTTGAGATCTTTATAACTCAAGCACGCTTTTGTAAAGAAATCCTTTGTTGACTAAGCTTTTATTATTTTCCACACCGTTGGTTTTATTTAAAATTAAATTTGTTTTTAGTTCCTACGCTGAAGCGGGCAAAAGTGCCTATTTAAAAAAGTCGTTTCTTTTATGTATTTTTTTTATTTATTTTTAACTGACTAGTATTATGTTGTACAATTATCCAATAGCAAAGGGAAAGGATAAACATCAATATTAAAAAAAAATATATTTCGATGATATATTTCATGTTCTAAAAATATGTGATTTAACTAAGTTAAAAAAAATCAGCACGCTCGTCAATAACGTAAAAAATATTGGGACTTTGGTATTCATTCTTTATGTAGCTATCTTTTTATTAAAAAAAATAAAAATGTCTAATTTGGAAAATCCTTTGTACACCGGAGTATAGATAGACATAACTTGCATTATTGCCTGTATAAAAAAATGACATTTTAAAAACTTTATGTTACGAACTAGTTTTGACCAGTTTTTACGGTGTCTATAAATAAGTATATCAGCTTAAAAAAACATACCTACTTCACGCTATCATAGCATTTTTCATCATCGATAATTTCAACACGACACGGTTGAAGCGCACCCGATATTGCCGGTTATAACCGGTTAACGGATTATGTCCAACATGGCGGATCGGATTTAAGCTCTATAAAGAGTTATTGGTGTTTTATCGACTTTTTAACAGGAAAAAGCAGTTAAAATTGGTAATTGCGAGAATATGGTAATTACGATTCGCTAAAGGGTATTGAGTTAGATTTAATCTGATCGTTTAATTAAAAAATTGGAAATAAGAGCTCTTCGGCCGTGCTTTAGCCTTATAATTCTCTATTTTCATATTTGATACAATTAATAAATCGTCCTATTTATTTTCTTTCAGTCCACGACTTCGAAAGCGGCGATTTCGGTTTTTACTCTCTCTTCAAGCATTTCAGATATTAATTTCTGAATAATTATGTTAAATAAATAATAATAATAGTTATAGCCTTGGACAATAAGTGAAATTATATCCATCACCCGTAAACACTGTTAATGATACTTAATAATGTTATTTGCAACCTTTATAGATACTTATAGCTTTAGACAGCAATGACGGCGTTTCAAACACTTAAAGATCCTCCCAAATACTGCAAGGTCGGAAAGTAATTAAAGTAAATACTTTGTAATGTAAGAACTTTAAACGGATTTAACTCGCGTATTTTATTTTATTGGTCTTTACAGATTCCATAATCGTAGCACGACTGAGCTGACAATAGTCTTATGCTAAAGAGTTAAATCCGTCTATAGTTCGCCTGAGTTCGCCACACCTAGCATATTCGATAGTGTTACAGCGGCCCCGCCGGCGGGGTCGAAGACGTGCACATACACCCGGCACGCGTCGGACCTTTCCGCAGGGACCTTCTGTTCCCTTGCAACAAAATAGTCGTGTCAACACACCTCCTGACGGCCCGAGCCGAGGTGCGACCCCCACCTTGGGGGGCCCTCGGGTCGGTCAGGGCTAAAAACCCTAAACCCAACCCAAAGGCTTAAGAGCCTCCTTTCAGGAGTCTCGTGGCCCGTCCGGTTTTGCAGTGAAGGCCCATTAGCTGGCCAACTGCGCTTCAGTATTCAGTTCGAAAAAAAATAATATCTATAGTTGTTTCATTCCAATGTATAATAACCGCGAAGGCATCAGAAATTATAAAAGTAAATACTTATTTATTTTGCTGCTCAAGTGGTTATTAGTATTAGTTCGGCCGCCGAGTTTTATTGGCTATTAATGGCCGATACTAAAACTCATCTGTTTACTTTCCTATGTAATTTACGTCAAAATTATTAAGTTTCGGTAATCGACTTCTATTACACCGTATCGATTTAGTACATTTTTCTTATTAATTTTAAAATAATGAATTATAGTTTATAGATAATACTGCAGATAGGTAGTTAAAGTTTTTAGAAATCACTCCTCGAGTGCATATTACTTAGGAATATATTTTTCTGTCCTCCGGCTGGAAGCGCTAGCTTTCTGGCCGCTGCGCTAAATGAAATTGCCGCTTTCTGGCTTCGTCGAACAGAAAAATAGTATACTGACTTCGGCCAGTAAAATAAAAAAGCCTCAGATCACATTTTTGTCAACCTCGGCTTCGCCTCGGACGACAATTACATGTGATCTGAGTCATTTTTTATTTTACTGGCCTCGGTGCGTAATGTACTATTGTAAAACATACATTGAGAAATGAACCGTCAATTTTAACTATTATAAATAAATAAATATGAAAGTAATCTCTTCAACTACATTTTACTGCCTTATTACCTGTTACTGGTAATTTTTAACACGTAATAAAATTGAATACCTATTCAATATTAATAATTTCTGACACTTTCGCGGTTATTACAAATTAGAGTAACATAGATATATTAATTTCGACGTTTCGAAAACTTTACAGTTCCTATATTCAATAACGGACTGATATGACGATAGTACATAGATAAAATAATTGTTTTATTCCATTATTCAATACTAGTGGTCCCGGCAGACTTCGTCCCGCCCGGCAATGTCGATTTGACAGTTGTCATTGTTGCGTTTTGTTATACTATTTTTAACAAATCAGCTTAATATTTTTTTCTTTTTTTTTCCCTGGAACGTGATAAAAAGTATCCTATGTCCTTCTCCTCGCTCTGAGCTACATCCCCAGCAATTTTCAGCCAAATCGGTTCAGCCGTTCTCGAGTTATAAACGGTGTAACTAACACGACTTTCTTTTATATATATAGACTAGCGGTCCCGGCAGACTTTGTCCCGCCCGGCAAAGAATCCATTTGACAGCTGTCATTATATTTTTTTTCACTGGAACGTGATAAAAAGTATCCTATGTCCTTCTCCTCGCTCTGAGCTACATCCCCAGCAATTTTCAGCCAAATCGGTTCAGCCGTTCTCGAGTTATAAACGGTGTAACTAACACGACTTTCTTTTATATATATTATATAGATAGATTAATCACCAACACAGTATATTCCATTGACATAACACATACTGGCCCCTATTTCAACCAGTCCGGTGTCGGTGTGACGGACGGTCATTTGTAATATAGTTACGTCCGGATACCGTAACTGGATGAGGATTAATTACCAATCCGGATTTCCGGAGAAATTTACGGGAAATGTGCGACATCGCTTCGGATGAAATTATGGCCGATATGAGATTAGAACCCTTTCCTGCGCCCGTAGGCTAGAATACTAATTGCAAATGATTCTGTAGTCCATTCAAAGAGGATTCTCGTACCTATATTAGGTGGGTATACGAAATTTATCATATAGTCCAATTAAAGAACAACTTAGGGGCCGTTTAAGTCCATTATTATACAATTACTTATTTTAAAAATGCTTTTCGTTTTATAGCATAGACTGTAGATTGTCATTTGTTTAAAAAGTAAATAACTAGTACTGAAATAATCACTATCTAGACCCCGCATCCCCCATGTCTTTAAAACTAGCTGTGCCCGCGACTTCGTCCGCGTGGAATAGTTATTTTTACCGTTTTTTACACATTTTCCACTGTTTTTTAGCTCCTATTGGTCGCAGCGTGATGTTATATTCCTCGATAAATGGTCTATCCAACAAAAAAAGATTTTTTCAATTCGAACCAGTAGTTCTTGAGATCAGCGCGTTCAAACAAACTAACAAAGAAACTCTTCAGCATTATAATATTAGTATATATAAACAAAGCAGGTACCCCTCCCCATAGTGCTTACGTAATATTTGAATGGCCCCTTACAGGGTAGAGCAAGTCCTATCCGGGTCAATAAAAATCAAAATGAGTACTATATGTAGGTACTAGAATCTAGTAACTAGATGGTACATACTAGATATACAAAATTAATATTATTAGGAATCACAATAGGTAAATGTTTTGTTACGTAATTATCAACTTACGTAGGTAACAAAATATTTACATCTCAAACTTATATTAGTAGGTACTAAGATGCTAGAAGTATATTATGAGATTAATCACTAGCTGTCCGCCCCGGCTTCGCACGGATAAACTTATTTTATAGCCTATGCCTCGGGAATAGTGTAGCTTTCCAACAATAAAAGAATTTTTGAAATCGGTCCAGGAGCCTATTCAATCCAAACAAACAAACTAACAAACCTTTCCTCTTTATAATATTATATTATATATTATAAATATAAGTATAATAATATAGTAAGTATTATAAGTACAAGTATAATTATAGATTAAAGTTCAAATAAAAAAATACAGAGTACATATTTTTATACTTTCGAAATATTTTCCTAAACGTCATCTGTGTCCAACTTATTAAACCAGAAATTAGAACAATGCCACATTTTTTGTACGTAACTTTTCAAAAACAGGAAATATTTCAACTCCGCTCGAATGTTTCTGACGGGAGGTTAAAAATGTGACATTGACCAAAAATTTGCGCGTAAAAAGTTAATAACAAATTTTTGTATTTACTTGCCTGTCGTGAATGAAAAATTGCGTATTGTTTTGATTCTCTTAATTGAAGATGTCACGATTAAATAATTATATATTAATTAGGTGCACTGTTTAGGTATATATTATTATGTTAAGTATATTGTATATATATTTTTTGTTAACACCGCTAGGTACAAATTTATATTAGTTCGTTAAATTACGGGTACCACCGAAGATTTGGGCAATAAGTAGGTACCTAACATATGACGCCATAGAGTTACACTTCCCTCACTGCACGCGCCTGATTAAGGGTAAGGCCGAAGCGAAGATTTTGGCAACAAGTAACACAAGAGTACCTAATACCTATAGATGTTTCGTTACTAGTAACGTTTAGTATAACGCTAAAGTAACGAGACTACCTTCTCGTTACGACTAATAAATTGTAAGGTAGAGTAGGTAGGTACATAATAATACTTAATTATAAATGGTACAAACTTTGCGTTATAATTTTGTGCTGTTGCTTTCAAAGAATAAATTTACATTTGCTTATTCATATTTTTTCTCGTCGAAAATTAAGGAGCGTGTTCCAGTTACTTCGTACAAAATTACATGTGTGACGTCACATTTTCTCAATTAAGAAAACACACGTTTTCTCCCTACATTTGAATTTTTGTTGTTCCTTGGCTGTTTGATAAAATCATATTTTTTTAATTTTTCAGTAGCTTGTACTCGCGAGGCTTTACACATATCACAATTAACAAGGGCGTGGATTCCATGCAGGCACAGCGTCACTAATGTATGGACTGCCTACCCTGGCGCCATAGTTACGCTCACCCCACTGCACGCGCCTGAGTCAATTAAGTACCTATCGTGCAGCAAAAACTATGACGAGAAGAGTGTAACAACTCGAAATTTGTTACCAACATGAATCTAAATTTAAATGTACTGACTTAGAGTCTTAAATGTGGGTGCGTAACGATGGCTATAAATTTTTTTGGTATAATATTAGTAGCAATAACGCTCGTTTGATATAATTATGAAATCATATAACAACACTTGATATATTAACATATGACATAATTATCATTTCTTATAAAGATTATTTGATATAATATAATTCAATATAACATTCTTTAAGTATAATGCTTATTTTCTATAATGAACTTATGGTATAACGTTATTTTCATATAAAATATAATTGGCATAAATATTATTGATATAATGTATTAGAGACATAATCACAAAACGAACTGCTATCAAAAAGTAGGTTAGGTTAGGTTTGAACTGCGTCCCCCTACCAAAACGAATGGCTATCAAAAAGTAGGTTAGGTTAGGTAAATAAAACACAATGCGCAAAAGTAAATTAAATATAGTTAAGTACATAAATCCCAGGCACATTACTTTAGATTTAAATTAGAAGCCATTGCTCGCAATAATTCACCTTCGTTGTATTCCTCTTTTCGATTTATATACCTACCTATTATACCTCTTGATTGTTATATATTATGATTTGTATATAAAATGAGCGTTATACCATATAATCTTTATAAGAAAAAAGCGTTATACCAAACGATAAATATACGAATTAAATTTATATATTTTAAAATTATACCAAACGTTTATTATACAAAATGAGTGATTATATTAAATTATATCATATGAAATTATTTAAAATTATATCAAATGTTGATATATCAATAGAAACTATATTAAATATTTTTATATCGATCATTACACACCCCTTAAATGTAGCAACAAAATATTTCGACATGTTCAACTTTTCTAGTATAGTTGTGATGACGTGTGATTTTTCGGATGCGACGTTGCAACCGTGGTCGTGAAAAACTGACGTTATCTTAAACAATTTAGTAATACTTATATACGCAATTCAGTCCCGTATTTGTATATTATACTGTGTGAAAATCGTGAAAGCTAAAATCAGTCTATGAAGTAAATTAACTAAATAGAGTGAAGGGAATTATTTTTAATTAAACAGCACCAGTAAAGAAAACTAGGAAACTTAGTATGGGAATTCGGGTGGTCTTCATCAATCCTGACGCAAGCAATAAGCGCCTCGTACCAAAAAAGTCTCATACAAGCAAGCGCGTGCAGTGAGGGTCGCGCATGTACCACGTCAGGGAAGGCACTCCATACATTTATACCATTATGCCTATATGGAATGCACGCCATTGCATACAAGTAGGTACGGTAAGAAATAAAACCAACCATTTCTGAGCTTACGTAAAATATTATCAGCAAAGTACTTCAAGTTTTTCCAAATAACGTGTAAATTGAGCATAAATAAAAGCTGTAGGTACATTTCAAAACGCAATAGGTACTTAGTAAAAATATTAAAATCAGTGTCTATATAATGAAATGTGACGTACCAATTATTACTGGTATTTTTGACAAATATATGAAAAAAATTATACTTTCGTGATACTTTCGAAAAACAAAACAACTATAGATACCTACCTAATATTTTATATTGACTTCACGTAACGTCAGCACAAACTGAATGCGAGAGTTAAATCCGTTACAGTTTCCACACCAACGAGTCTTAATTCTCGTGAACTGTACACGCCTTATTCCATTACTTAGACCCTGGCCTCGGAATTTCATATCTCCAAAGAACCTTTATATAGAGAGAGTGCGGGAGCCGCCATAAACCTGGATTCCACGCCATTATATTATTTCCCCAACGAACGATAATACCCTATGGTATTTTTCGATGGACGAACTTCATTGTTATTAACTACAGTACGAGCACACAATACCCTTAGAGACAAGTGAAATTCTACTTTGGCATATTCCTACAATTATATGAAACTAGCTTCTGCCCGCGACTTCGTCCGCGTGGAACTCCTCCTTTTTTGCAGTCGATTAAAAAGTAGCCAATGTCCTTTCTTGGGCTCCAGACTTTCTTTGTACCAAATTTCATTTAAATCGGCCCAGTAATTCTAGCGTGAAAGCGTAACAGACAGACAGACAGAGTTAGGTACTTTCGCATTTATAATAATAAGGATGAAATAGGGCTGAAATTCTCTAAATGCTATGGTGACAAATGAGGTCCAGCTATCACATCCTACCAATCGCTGGCGAGTAGCTTGTCTCGCATTATTCAAGCATCACTTGACTTCTAAGTTACCATAAGTTCTTATCATAATATGCAGGCGAAGTTGCGGACAGTTGTTAATACAATTATCAAAACAGGCCGCTACCGACACCAAGGGGCTTAGACAAGTAACGAACGTTCAACGTTAACGTTAGGCCCATAGTACACGGCGTATTTTAAACGCGCAGACGATACGCGCTTCAAACGCAATTTGAACGCATCCTAGTAACCTAAGCACACGGGGCAATCGTAAAACTGCGCTTATGCGCGCAGATACAGCGCGTTTTGCCCCTACTCTGCTCCTTTGTAAGCGCGTTTGTATCGCTTCAAACGCGAGTATACGCGCTTCATACGCGCGCTTGTTTCATCAATGTAAACGCAACAAGCAGCGTCCACAGCGCCGAAGACGCGTGTCGACGCGTTTAAAATACGCCGTGTACTATGGGCCTTAACGTTGGCACCAAAATGTATGGGATTTGACATCCGCGAACGACTGTGACAATCGTTCGCGACATTGAACGTACGTCACAAACATTCGCGACTGTTAAATTCCATACATATTGGTAGTTTCGTTTAACGTTAACGTTGAACGTTGGTACCTTGTCTACGGGCCTTACTCTACACATCCCCCCATCCATTTCATAACTCGAACAATAATAATATACATGTACCCATTCCAAAATACATCTTGAGACGAGTGAAAGACATTTTTAAACTTAACCTACATTTCATTCTTTCCATCAAACAATATCTCTATTCCACATAAACTAATAAAACTGTCCGTGCGTCTGTGTAAATTAAACATCAAACTGAATAACTTATTGGCTATGTTTCTTATGGTACCCAAATTCGCTTTGATGTGCTAATAAATTTAATAAACGGCCACATTGAGATGTTATACGTTTGCTATATACAATGATTATGGTAATTTCAATTTTATTTTTTCGTTATTTATTATCTGACTACGTTGTTATTCATATTTGCAACTGATTATGATGTTAATAATTTCTGATGCCTTCGCGGTTATTACACATTGGAATGACTTTAGCGTTAGTCTATTGTCAGCTCAAAGAAAGAATCCGAAACGTCAGCTAATAAAAGAAAATAAAAATACGCGAGTTAAATCCGTTAATAGTTGTTTCATTCCAATGATTATGATGTTTTTTATCACAAATATATGTTTCTTAGAGGTAAGTGTTTGTATTAAACAAAGTCACTTTCCGCTGTCTCTTTTGAATGATTTGTTCTCTAAAACTACGCAACTGATTTTGATGCGGTTTTTTTTATTCGATAGAGTGATTCAATAGATATTAGTAGATTAACATGATATTTAATATCGGGTATTGAACACGGGCGTAGCTGGATCAAGTTGCCAGTTTTGTATAAAACAACAATAGCTAGGTTGGTCGAATTAAATACTCTTATTAATAAAAAATATTTCGCTCACCTCGGGATTTGAACCTGTGACCTCTATCTCTACTCAAGTTACAAGGTTCAACCACCTAGTAATTCAGTACAGTGAGTGAAAGCATTTATAAGAAGTGACAGTTACTCAAAGTAGTCCTCTTTGGACCCAATTGCGAGACTTTTTCTCAACAAAGCCTTAAATGGGAGGGCATTTTCCTTGAGGGCCCCTCGAGATGAGTATTTCACTTGACAATCGTTTTAACTGAATTAAACTGTAGGTATCTGTAAATTGCGATGAATTTTGCTAATTCAAACACTTTTTTAAAGTGCCGATAATTTTGATTATAGAGTTTGTTATAGATATATAACTTAAATATGATTTTGGGATAAATTATAAAATACTATTTAAGAATTCTTATCCTTAAATTGTAAGTGGGTTAGCTATTATTTAAGTTATTAAAAGAACAATTAAGTTATGATACAATTAAAGAACAATTAAGTTATGATACAATTTAAGAACAATTAACTTATGATACAATTTAAGAACATTTAGGTTATGAATTTTAAAATACAAATTTAGAATTTTTTTATTATAAAATATAATTTAAGAACTTTGTTCTCTAACTGTATTTTATAATTTATTCCTAAAAATCAAATTTAATTAAGCTTAGTGCAGGAGAAGGGATAAGTTTGTTCCATAACATAATTATAATAAAGAGGAAAGGTTTGTTTGTTTGTTTGGATTGAATAGGCTCAAGAACGGCTGGGCCGATTTGAAAAAATATTTCACTGTTAGAAAAGCTACACTACTCCCGAGTGACATAGGCTACAAAAAAAGATGATCCGTGCGAAGCCGGCGGACAGCTAGTATTTTATAAAAGTTCTTCCCAAACAAAGCCGCAGCTCAGAGGTAGTTAATCATTTTTCATTCTCATTTTCTGACGAAACATGGCATCATACGTACACGTACATTTTTACATACGGCTATAAATACAGGGTGCTATTTTTGTTTTCTCTTTGCATCGGTCGTTCAACTCCAGACGCTGGAACTTGCAAATGTAAAGAAAATGTAGCAATCAATAAAAAATGAATCTTAACTAGCATTTGGCTGCGACTTCTTCTGTTTATTTATTACAATATCGCATTGAGATTAATGCTTGTAACTCCAAATTAACGTATTTCTAATAAATACACACTATTAATTAAAATAAAGAAAATAATAATTGGTTTTTAATACTGCGATTTCAATATCGGTGTAAAGCCAGAAATAAATTAGGTACCTAATAACTTTGGCAAACTCGTTCTCCATCCCTATCACATCTTAAGACCCCTTTTAGGTATTTAGTATTTATAGAAAAATGCTACGTCCATATAAAATACAATATGATGTTATTAGGACAAAGAGTATTAGTCAAACTAGAGTTAATTGGTAACTATAGTAAAAAATCTGTTTTGTTAAGGAATCCGCATACCTACTTACTTAGTTTTGTCAAAGAGTTCTTCAAGTAGGTACCTATAGTAAAAAATCTGTTTTGTTAAAGAATCTGCATACTTACATTTTGTTTACGAAATTATCCATCAGTACTGACCTACACTCGCTATGCGTCAAACAATATCCCGAAATAGTCCAATCAAATGAACGCGTGGAAAAACTACAAGCTCGTAAAAAAAAAACACTGTCGAATCGAGAACCTCCTGTTTTGAAGTCGGTTTAAAACAAGTGCGAGACGGACTCGCGCACTAAGGGTTCCGTACGATCTATAAAGACGGCAAAAAACACGTTTCTTATATGGGAGATCACTTGCGATATAATGAGTACCTGAGTAGGTATTTCTTTAAGTGAGCTATCAAGTAGGTAAGGATAACTTTAGGAGAAGTCGATCTCGAGAATGATTTTAATAAGTAATAGAACTCATAGCTTAGTATGCCTGCTATTTATTATAATGATCCATAGATATATCTATACTAATAAATAGATTTTGAAACTTCAATACAACACAATAATATATACAGGCTATAATTTGAAGGCCTGTTGGTCTAGTGGTCAGAGGCCCTGACTACGAAACCGGAGGTTGCGGGTTCGAATCCCGCTAGGGGCAGATGTCAATGTGATGAGAACTGGCATCTGTACCTGAGTCTTGGATGTCTTATATGTATTTATACATGTATATTTATCCGTTGTCTAGTACCCATAACACAAGCTTTGCTTAAAATGGGACTAGATAATTGGTGTGAATTGTCCAAAGATATTTATTTATTATTTATTATTTATTATTTATTAAGTATTTATTATTTATTATTTATTATTTATTATTTATTATTTATTATTTATTATTTATTATTTATTATTTATTATTTATTATTTATTATTTATTATTTATTATTTATTATTTATTATTTATTATTTATTATTTATTATTTATTATTTATTATTTATTATTTATTATTTATTATTTATTATTTATTATTTATTATTTATTATTTATTATTTATTATTTATTATTTATTATTTATTATTTATTATTTATTATATAACGACACGCAGACAAAGTCGCGGACAGAAGCTAATTTGAATTAAATCATTGGAATTTAATCTATATATAAATATATCGATTAATGCATCAATCGATGTTGCTGGACTAGGTATTTAGTGTTTTTCAATTTATTTTTAACCAACATTTTCACCGATCGTTCACCTTTGGCTCATTCGACCGAGATAGTTGAATAGATTTTATTTTATTAGTCATCCATACACCTATAGAGAAAGCACTAAATTATAAAAGACTAGCGGTTCGCCCCGGCTTCGCACGGATCCCTATTTTTTTTCAAAATATTCTATAGCCTATGTTACTCAGGGTGAACGTAGCTTCCCAACAGTGAAAGAATTATTAAAATTGGTCCAGTAGTTTTTGAGCCTATTCATTACAAACATACAAAAATAGGTACCTACAAATCTTTCCTCTTTATAATATTAGTGTAGATTTTAATTTAGGTAGGGTGAGTCGGGGTAAGGTTGAACGACACTTCAATGAGATAAACCATGTTTTTTCTAAAGCCTCATAATTTTAATCGTATGAAGCTGACGTATATGAAGTGATGTTTTCATTAAAGTTAATGAATGGTTACTGCAGTGTTTATTACTAACTAGCGGCCCCGGTAGACGTCGTCCTGCCCGTCCGATTGTTTCGTCAAAGATCTGTCAAAGTCTACTGTCACTTCTTCATAAGGCTTCATATTTTCCCCGTTTTTTACACATTTTCCACTGTTTCTTCGCTCCTATTGGTCGCAGCGTGATGTTATATAGCCTAAAGCCTTCCTCGATAAATGGTCTATCCAACAAAAAAAGAATTTTTTAATTCATACCAGTAGTTCCTGAGATTAGCGCGTTCAAACAAACAAAAAAACAAACAAACAAACTCTTCAGCTTTATAATATTAGTATAGATTTTAATTTAGGTAGGGTGAGTCGGGGTAAGGTTGAACGAGATTTCAATGAGATAAACCATGTTTTTTCTAAAGCCTCATAATTTTAATCGTATGAAGCTGACGTAAGTATATGAAGTGATGTTTTCAGTAAAGTTAATGAATAGTTACTGCAGTGTTTATTACTAATATATAAAGTATAGGTAGGTAAGTTACTAATTAACACCACATAAACAATATAATATTATATGTAACTAGCATTAACTAGTTGCCTATAGTATTAACTATATTTAAACAAAAAGATAACTGGAAGGTAATAATTTGTGACCCTTACGATGGTTAATTTAAACTCAGTCGCGTATATTTACACTATGGGGACTGTTAAGTTTCCAAAACGTCACCAATAATGTAATATTTGAGATTTTTATTCCGTAGTAGTGAGGTCTAACAATCGGTACAACGTTGAGAAAATCAAAGTATCTACCTACAGCAATTTAAGCTATAGACAACATAAATCTATACTAATAATATTATAAAGAGGAAATTTTTGTTTGTTTGGTTGTAATGAATAGGCTCAACAACTACTAGACCGTTTTGAAAAATTCTTTCACCATTCGAAAGCTACATTATCCACGAGTAACATAAGCTATAAAATATTTTGATTAAAAATTTGGAAAAATTAGGGATCCCTGCGAAGCCGGGGCGGACCGCTAGTAGGAAATAAAAACAAAAAAGTTTAATCATATAACAACTAGCACCTATAGGATCCCTATCTATAGAAGCAAGACTTATGGTAAATATACACATTGAATAATTACAAGCCAGATTAACTATTACATCCCAGAAACATATTAATTAATTACAAAACCGACCAATAACGTTACGTATCCTCGTGACGCAATCAGTTAATTATTTGTCCTCATTAAATACAGCGAACACCCTTAATTTACCATTCAACATTTAATACGACTTGGGAAAGGGTCCATAAATACAGGATGTTTTGAAACTCGACTTAAATATTATGTTTGTTCCGATTAAATATGGAAGGGCTCGCAAATACTTGTTTATGAGATATAAAATGACTATACATTTATAAAACATTTTATTTGTGTTTGTTCTATGAATTGAAGAGTACGTTTAGACTAGAGAGATAGAGTTACATAGAAGGAAGGCATGTGAGAATATTGGAATGAAACAACTATGAACTAATTTAACTCGTATTTTAAGCAAATAAAATAAAATAACAAACGTGAGTTAAATCCGTTCATAATTGTTTCATTCCAATGTGTAATAACAGTGAAGGCAACAGAAAATATTATGTAAGAATATATTAATTTGTGATACTTTCGCAATGATTACGTATTGGAATAAAACAACTATAAAATAGAGTTAGGCTATCGTCAGCTCAGTCGGCTACGTATAATTATATTGTTAAGTTTTCAAAACATCAGCATTTAGGTACAAGTTATTTTATTCCAATCTTTAAGAAAATTTTGACAATGGTGTTTTTATCAATAAAATTAACTTCCTAATTGAAAATTTTACAACCACCAAGTCTAAACAAAATAAGTAATATATAGGTAACAAATAATATTAAGTTCTAAACAACCCCTTTCCATTTGATTTTTGAATATACCTAATGTTTGAGAAGTAAATATTTGTACCCAGACATCCTTTGTGTATGTACCTACCCTGAATACAAGTTTACCTACTCCTCCCCTTCTCAGTTCAACCCCTTTCCCAGTTCATTTGGGGTCTACGCTGAATACACGACACTACTTCGACAAGAAATCGACATCAAATACGTTCCAAAGTCAATAAACGAGACAGTCCTAAAAACCAAAACAGCACAAGTCCTTTCCCGCAATCATTGTAATTTTTGTCTTAAACTTGGAAATGTAAGTACATAGGTACGCTTGTTATCTGAAGATATATATGTACAAAAACCTTTGAAGATGATGTATTACAAATAACATACAGACCTGTAATTGCCTGAAGAAGTGACACGAGGCAAACAAAAAATCTAAACATAATTTGATTTCCTTCTTTCCCCGTTTAGTTGGCAATCAGCCACGAGCACGGAAACTACGACGTGACAAATTATTAAATAAGTTTTCATGCTTCGAGTTCACTTGACATCCACTTTGTTAATAATCTTTGATGCTTTCCCGGTTGCACATTGGAATAAAACAACTATAACGGATTTAACTCGCGTATTTTATTAGGGAAAATAAAGTCCTCCTACAAACAGGGGCGTGCAGTGAGGATCGCACGTGTACCACGTCAGGGTAGGCACTCCATACATTTATGCCATTGTGCCTATATAGAATACTAGCGGTTCGCCCCGGCTTCGCACGGATCCCTATTTTTTTTTCAAAATATTCTATAGCCTATGTTACTCAGGGTGAACGTAGCTTTCCAAAGGTGAAAGAATTTTTGAAATCGGTCCAGTAGTTTCGGAGCCTATTCATTACAAACATACAAAAATACAAATCTTTCCTCTTTATAATATTAGTATAGAAGTATAGATATGCGCTTTCTGCCAAAGTGAGCCAACTCTTCTCTGAATTTTGCTGGAATCATCCAATTTAGAATCTAATATACTTTTTAGTAAAAAAATCTAAATTACGCCGTACATAGTGCCCTGGGTCAGCTAGTTTTAATATGACATTCAAAGCGTCGGTTGTCACAAACTCGTACGCCATTCATTTCTCGTCAATTCACTTCAAAGGGCGTCACGGAAAACTGACAAACAAATAAACGCTGTTTGCAAAACAACGTTCAACCTTATCGCGAATAGAACTCGTGTCGGAACCTTTTGAAATGCCGCTGATTTTTATTGAGTGTTGTTTTGTTTTGCAGTTTTTAGTGCCTTGAAGAGAACAAAGTTGAAATTTATCTTTTGCACTAACAAGTATATGTTCTATTATATCTTAAGCCCGTGATTTCGTCTGCGCACAATAAGAACTGTTTCATCCCGTTAGGGGGTGAATTTTTAAAAATTATTTCTTTGTGCTCTATTTTATAAAAGGGACCCCTGTGCAAAATTTAAGGTGACCCCCCATTCAACAGACACAATTATGTCGTTTTTATAAATAAAATTGCGGTCCATCCCGGCTTCGCACGGATCCTTACCTTTTTTCAAAATATTCTATAATATGACACTCGGGAATAGTGTAGCTTTCCAACAGTGAAATAATTTTTCAAATCGGTCGTGTCGTTTAGGAGCCTATTCGATATAAGCAAAGAAACGGTCTTTATTAGGTATATTAATGTAGATTAGCATAAATAGTACTAATATACACTAATATAGGACTGCTAGTATAGTTAGGTACCTATATAGATAGCAAGGGCGTGCATTCCATACAGGCACATTGTCACTAATGTATAGAGTGCCTACCCTGGAGCCATACTTACGCTCGTAAGCACGCGCCTGATAGATAGATGAACCCTTCATGCACCTATAAACATGAACTGCAGACTTAGGTATACAGTTCAGGGGCCCTAGACAAGTGCCCAACGTTCAACGTTAACGTTAAACGTTAGGTCCGAAATGTATGGGAATTGACATCCGCGAACGACTGTCACGTACGTCCCAAATGTCAAATCCCATACATTTTGGTGTTAACGTTTAACGTTAACGTTGAACGTTGGGCACTTGTCTAGCCCCCCAGTATTGTCTATTAATACGGGTTTGAGTTCAGGAAACGATCCCAAAACAATGAGCCACGATTGCATTTGTTTTTGAACGCGAGCCAATTGTGATGGATTGGTTCGAGTAGTGACGTATTTGTGACGTCAACTAATTGTGGCCCGCTTCGAGAGTAGCGTTAGCAGATTAATAGAAATATTTATTTTATAAATATTTTTAATTTAAATAACGTTCGTCTTACATATTAATAATTATTAAGATTTTAATTTCTCATGCCTTCGCGGTTATTACACATTGGA
Organism: Polylopha cassiicola; assembly: GCA_038024825.1. Classification (NCBI taxonomy): domain Eukaryota; kingdom Metazoa; phylum Arthropoda; class Insecta; order Lepidoptera; family Tortricidae; genus Polylopha; species Polylopha cassiicola. Next base: position 2,108,969 of record CP149044.1, on the reverse strand, counting down.
ATGAAACAACTGTTAACGGATTTAACTCGCGTATTTTTATTTTGTCATTGTCAGCTCAGTCGTGCTACGATTATGGAAACTGTAAAGAATCCGAAACGTCAGCTAATAAAATAAAATAAAAATACGCGAGTTAAATCCGTTAACAGTTGTTTCATTCCAATTATTAAGATTTTTTAGGTTTACGTAAAACTTACGTAGGTAGGTAAAGTTGTTACACCTAAAGTTTGATTTTATGATTTTGATTCTCATAAATTAGACGACCCAAAGAAAATCTTACCCGGTATACTTAATTTTATACAACTCACCGAAACGAATTCAAAATTGTATAGAATCGACATACGCGAACGAAAACGTCTTTTATTATACATATTATCATTCATTGTATATATATTACTAGCTTCTGCCCGCGACTTCGTCTGCGTGGAACTCCTCCTTTTTTGCAGTCGGTTAAAAAGTAGCCTATGTCCTTTCTCAGGCTCCAGACTTTCTTTGTACCCAATTTCACTTAAATCGGTCCAGTAGTTTTAGCGTGAAAGCGTAACAGACAGACAGACAGACAGACAGAGTTACTTTCGCATTTATAATATTAATAGGGATGTGTAACGGTTTGTTATCCCAAATACCTACTTAAAATAACTAATAAAGCATCCTTAATTTAAAAAAGATCAGTCAATTTCACATCAATGCCACGAACTCAAAAACATGCGACATTATCAATTTACAAAGAAGAAAATTGATACCGAATTTGTGAACATTTTATATTCCGCGTCATCTTAGAAAAAAGTTAATTAAAAACGTTGCAAAAACTCTTGAACCTTTCCAATGATTTTCCTCGATGTACTCAACTGTGTTAAATTCTAATTTGTAAAGCAATTTTAATTTTCCTTCTCTTGGGCAGTTCCGTTTTTCTTAACATTTCCTTTCAAGACTGGAGTAAATATAGATACCTTTTTATAAAAAGTAACCTTTACATACTGGTATAGTATGACAAAATACTTTGACGTAGGTATCTAACTAGTAAAACAGTCAAATTTCACAAATATTTAGTTAGAGGTATTTATTTATAGGTACATTGAACACCGACCCATAAATTGACATTTTGTCTTTATAACAGTAAGTAAGTATTTCAAGTATTATATATACCATATCCTGTACTCATATTTAAAAAAAAAAAATTTGCTTTTGTTTGTTTTAATTTTAATTATAACCTTTTAATATTAATTTGATCAAGCTGTGGATACCTATAATTAAGTGAGCATTAATGTTAGTTTAAAATGTATTTTATAGATATAAGTTATAATGTATTGTATCATTTGTTGGTAACCCTCAATAAATAAATAAATAAATAAATAATTTTCATCAACATTACCCGTTTTATAAAACAACCATGACTGTATTAAAAGGCTTTTTATTATTTACTCATGTACCTACTTATTCTGTTTACTTACGGAAAAAAAACGATACTTACTCCTAACTATTAAAGCACACTTGATATAAATAATTGCACCTATTATTTGTATTCAAAGGTGCTAAGAGCTTTTAATAAAACAAAATATCTAGAACATAAAATAATTTATCACACAGATTTACCATAAACTGTCTGATTATGATTACTTACTTAAATACATTTCGAAAAGAAATGAGCTTGATTATTATCATAAAAAGAGTTTTTATGTATATTTTACATTGTTCCATTATTCATTGCAATGTTTTGCAAAAGCATTCAATTTCATCAAACCAAAACCTTTAATAAATACCTATATATAATTTAATATCTTTATGAAAAAATTGGCTGTCCGCCCCGGTTTCGCACGGATCATCATTTTTTTATAGCCTATGTCACTCGGGAATAGTGTAGCTTTCCAACAGTGAAAGAATTTGTCAAATCGGTTCGGCCGTTTGGAGCCTATTCAATCCAAACAAACAAACCTTTCCTCATAATAATTTCTGATGCCTTCGCGGTTATTACACATTGGAATGAAACAACTATTAACGGATTTAACTCGCGTATTTTTATTTTATTTGCTGACGTTTCGGATTCTTTACAGTTTCCATAATCGTAGCACGACTGAGCTGACAACAGTCTAATGCTAAAACTACTAGATAACTAGTTCAGATAAACAAATATTCTGCCGACGGTACTTGCGGTTGTTGGTAAACTGCTTAGTGACGTCGTCTCTCCCCCATTAACGTCTTAGACACGTCACATGATTGTCAAGTGATATTAAATGGAGATCTGCGCACTAACGAAGATGACTCTTGAGAAATTGATGACGCAATCACTAATTAATCATCACGTCATTCAAAACAGAAGTGGAAGGTTCAAATAGTGTGTAAAAGTATTTAAATCTAGATCTATACTAATATTATAAAGAGGAAAGGTTTGTTTGTTTGTTTATTTGGATTTAATAGGCTCCAGAACGGCTGGACCGATTTGAAAAATTCTTTCACTGTTGGTAAGCTGAACTATTCCCGAGTGACATCCCTACTAATATTATAAATGCGAAAGTAACTCTGTCTGTCTGTCTGTTACGCTTTCACGCTAAAACTACTGGACCGATTTAAATGAAATTTGGTACAAAGAAAGTCTGGAGCCTGAGAAAGAACATAGGCTACTTTTTAACCGACTGCAAAAAATGAGGAGTTCCACGCGGACGAAGTCGCGGGCAGAAGCTAGTAGGCTATATAAAAAGATGATCCGTGCGAAGCCGCGCGAATAGCTAGTTTAATATAGCTTTGATTTCATATTCTTAGTCCCAGTTCCTTTTTATCTTAAATAATTAATCAAAGTATCATTAGGTAGCGGTGTTCCTTTTTTAATCGTCCAGACAGAAGTTATAAAAGAATTATAAGACATTTTAAAAATTTAAACTTATTTAATTTCGGGCATGACTCGGCTTTCCGGCTAGTTACCTACGTACAATATTACGAGATTTCTACCATTATGATACAGCCCTGAAGACTTTTTTAAGATAATACGTTCGTTTTTACATAATACGTTCTTGCTTTACCGAGCCTATTTTGTCGACATATGATTGAGAATGTTGTCGAAAAGGTGAAGTTTTGTAGTGTCGATATTGTTTCGTTGTCGAAGTAAAGAAATAAGAGACATCGACAAGACAAGGTCTCTCGTTGTCGACAACGTTACCAATTTGTGACAGATCACCGCGAGAATAAGACGACATCGACATGACAAGATGTCGACTCTACAATTCATCATAGGCTCGCAGGTATTTCCACCATCTTGATAAATTGTCAATTTTGATTTGTACTTATTTGACATTTTTGGCAGCTCCCAGAGGATCAAGTGACAAGATTACATCATTGGTTCCTTGTCATTTCCTTCACACGTTTCCTTTGAAAATATAAATTTTCTCACTGAATTACCTTTGGTATAGGAAAATGTATTTCTTGTTACATTTGCTACGAATCGCAGTCGTAAACAATGTCTTTTATTGTTTTGCTTACATATACTGTGTAGAAATAACATTGTATAACGAAACACGCCCGTAAAACGAAACTGGACCAATGAAATGGAAATGAAAATGTGATTGTAAATGATAATCTTTATTAATTAAATGGCCCGGGGGAGGTTTTACACGTCAATGCATAATAGCTGGCTCTTTGCAAAAAAGCACTGCGGCAAAAGAGTAGCATGAAACATTTTTGAGTTTATTTCCGAAATTATATTAATTGATACATAAATAACAGACCACTGTAACTGTGAAACTATATCGACATGATATAATCTGTCTCTTTTGGACGTGACAAAGGATCAAAGAGTAGAATGATGATAAAAATATTATCTACTAGCTGTGTCTGCGACTTCGGCCGTGTGGAATAGTTATTCTGCACATTTTCCACTGTTAATTCACTCCTATTGGTCACAGCGTGATGTAATATAGCCTAAAGCCTTCTTCGATAAATGGTCTATCCAACAAAAAAAGTTTTATTCAATTCGAACCAGTAGTTCCTGAGATTAGCGCGTTCAAACAAACCAACTCTTTAGCTTTATAATATTAGTTAGTATAGATGAAAGTAGAAGTTCTCAATGGTAAGTTAAGCAAAAGGATTTAATTATTAGCTGGAAATGATTATCAGAAAAAGCTTAGTTAAGCTGTCAAAAGTAGATAAATTTATTGGATACTAGCGGTTCGCCCCGGCTTCGCATGGATCCCTAATTTAAAATATTCTATAGCCTATGTTACTCAGGGTGAACGTAGCTTCCCAACAGTGAAAGAATTATTAAAAACGGTCCAGTAGTTTTTGAGCCTATTCATTACAAACATACAAAAACAGGTACAAATATTTCCTCTTTATAATATTAGTATAGATATAGATTATCACATGATAACATCGATAAAATCGTGATAAAAACATCACAGGTCCATCTAAATTTTAATTTAAATTGGCCAAAATTAAACAAAGTACGTTGAGGTAAGGACAAAATTCAAGCAAACTCAACGTTAGATTACATGTAATAACTGCATTTATGAACCTTAAACCAATCACACAAAGCACATAATAGGTTGTTAGAGTGTGTGTTCATCCGAAATGCTATCTGGTACTCGTATCAAACTTTGTGTAAACAATATAATCGTGTAAACACTGATGGAAATTGGTTCTTGTCTGGTCTGTTCGTTTCATTGTGATTTCGATGTAGGCACAGTTTGTTATGTGTTTTTTTATGGGGAACTTTTTATCGATGTGATGATGATTCTTCAAAAACGTTCAAGTCTTTTGACACGTGACTAAGTTCGTAAGTGCCTTAAAGTAAAATTAGAAACAATTATCTATTTTAATTTTAAAAAAAAGGCGTTCTTAGTGATGGCATACATGGTTAAAACCTTTTTGCTTTGTCTAATTTAGTGAAATTTTTAGAATAATGAAATAGAACTTATTTAAGAATAAAGTAAGTAATTAAGAAGCGTGTTGTGGATTTCCTTACGTTTACTTTGGGTTTTATTTTATTTTGACGAAACTTCGGCGGATATAATGACGTTTGTAATACAAAGTTAGGTACTCAGTTGACGAAATTGCGTCGTTACTCTGCATGTAAGTATTTTTTTAATAAATCTATATATATAAAAGAAAGTCGTGTTAGTTACCCCGTTTATAACTCAAGAACGGCTGAACTGATTTGGCTGAAAATTGGCGGGGAGGTATCTCGGAGCCAGGAAAAGGACATAGGATACTTTTTATCACGTTCCAGTAAAAAAAAAGAAAAAAATATTAAACTGATTTGTTAAAAATAGTATAACAAAACGCAACAATGACAACTGTCAAATCGACATTGCCGGGCGGGACGAAGTCTGCCGGGACCACTAGTCTATTATATAAAAGAAAGTCGTTTTAGTTACTCCGTTTATAACTCCAGAACGGCTGAACCGATTTGGCTAAAAATTGGCGGAGAGGGAGCTCAGAACCAGGAAAAGGACATAGGATACTTAAATCGATTCTTTGCCGGGCGGGACGAAGTCTGCCGGGACCGCTAGTAAATTATAAACTGTAATGTAAAAAAAAGTAAAACATGTGTGATTTCTTGCTTTTATTTTTATTTATGGCAAGAAGACCTCGATATTTGTAATATTTTACATTTGTGAAGGTTCTCTGTCTATGTACCAACTGTTTTTAATATAAATAAACCAAAAGTTTCTCGCGTACACGCAAACTTCCCAGCGTTTTAATTGTTATAGCTTACAAACCTGAGATAATTACACTCCCGGACAAAGTTGAATTAATGTACTGAATACACATGTAATGAATTAACGGTCCCCGGGGAAATATTTGGGAAAGTTTAAGCGCCAAGTCATTCCGGAAAAAGTATAATTATCCGTAATTATACCCGGAAACCATTAATGATATTTTATAGGTAGTCACACACTGAAAGTGTGAATTTTATTAAATTTTTGTTTAAAGCATCATCATTATAATATTGTAATAAATTTAATTTAAATTTATAAATAAATTTTAATATTTACTATTTTTATTAGACATATATAGGTAATTCTATAATTTTTTTATGTATAAAAAAAATAGATTTTTCAAATATTAAGTAGGTACCTAATATGACAATTTGATCAACCATTTTTATTCAAAACTAGCTTCTGCCCGCGACTTCGTCCACGTGGAACACGGTCGGTTAAAGTAGTATTTGTTCTTTCTCAGGCTCCAGACTTTCTTTGTGCCAAATTTCATTTAAATCGGTCCAGTAGTTTTAGCGTGAAAGCGTAACAGACAGACAGAGTTATTTTCGCATTTATAATATTAGTAGGGATTAGTCTTCAATAGTCTTTAAATGATATCCAACGTTACACATTAGTCCAAGATCCCAGTGCCGCCAGACCTACATCATTTTAGCAAAGCTGAAATTTCGATGACTTATAGTCTAGTATGTGGTTAGGAGAGTATGCGTACTTACTAGCTCGAAAGCGGGGTCCTTTCATAGATAGCGCGAACTAAAGGTGTTTCAAAAATTAGGTAAACTACGTCATTTTAGCAAGCCTAAATTTGACATATATAACTACGTGGTACTATTTCCAGACTCTTTGTAAGCAGCCAGACCAATCCAATAGGCCAATTATTCTCCCAGACACCTCAGACGCTTTTAAGGTATCCAAAAAATGGATCTCAAAGATGGATGAACATAAACATATCGTGTTTAGGTTCATTCGCCTCGGTATGACGAGCGCTTTCTAAGACATGATGATGGTAGTGCTGATGATGAATCCTGAAGACTACTACATATTATTATATCGAATTTGGATGAACATAAACATATCGTGTTTAGGCTCATTCGCCTCGGTATGACGAGCGCTTTCTAAACACATGATGATGGTAGTGCTGATGATGAATCCTGAAGACTACTACGGATATCGAAGTTGGATGATCATAGGCATATCGTATTTGGGCTTATTCGACTCGCTATGACGAGCATCATCTGTTTCAATTAGTGTTGGCGTCAATCGATTACAAATGTAATCAAATTACTAATTTGACTACTAAAGGACTGGTTGGTTTTCGTAAAGTGGAGAACATAAGCATCAATTTCACTCATCATAACGTGTCATGGTGCTGTTGATGTTGGAAACTAAAGATTCATCATTAGCACTACCATCATCATGTGTTTAGAAAGCGCTCGTCATACCGAGACGAATGAGCCTAAACACGATATGTTTATGTTCATCCAACTTCGATATCCGTAGTAGTCTTCAGGATTCATCATCAGCACTACCATCATCATGTGTTTAGAAAGCGCTCGTCATACCGAGGCGAATGAGCCTAAACACGATATGTTTATGTTCATCCATCTTTGAGATCCATTTTTTGGATACCTTAAAAGCGTCTGAGGTGTCTGGGAGAATAATTGGCCCATTGGATTGGTCTGGCTGCTTACAAAGAGTCTGGAAATAGTACCACGTAGTTATATATGTCAAATTTAGGCTTGCTAAAATGACGTAGTTTACCTAATTTTTGAAACACCTTTAGTTCGCGCTATCTATGAAAGGGCCCCGCTTTCGAGCTAGTAAGTACGCATACTCTCCTAACCACATACTAGACTATAAATCATCGAAATTTCAGCTTTGCTAAAATGACGTAGGTCTGGCGGCACTGGGATCTTACTCTATATACATATATGACCAATCATATAAGTACATACCCAAGCAATTGTTATTATAATAATATATTTATAGCAAGTCCTCGTAGCTCTGACGTCACGGGATTACAATAATCACTAACCTAAGTCGACTTAAGTTTAAACGCAGTCCCAAGTTATAAGTGACTTATCCCTAAGGACCCGGGCATGTTGCTTAATTCACCATTAAATACAGTATCGTGTTTGCAGTTCCAGTTTCCTTGTTTGCTCCGAATAACTTAGTTACTGAGCTAAATTATATATCGCACCTTTACTACAAGAGTTACAAATCGAAATATTTTTTCTTTCGCCCTTCAGGCAATCCGTCTCTGGAATTCTCTCCCTCTATCTATCAGGCAAGCACCGAGTAAGTTAGCATTCAAGCGTTTGTTACGTAAGCACTTTTTAAACCTTTAGTTTTCATCATCTATCATTGTAGTTATTTATGTATTTTTTGTATATGTATATATTTTAGTATATTTATGTATTGTATTTATGTAGTGTATTTCTGTTATATATTGTATCTTTTATATTATATGTATTATTCTTTTTGCGCCTACACATGCTCTCTGTTTGCTTTAAGGTTGTCTGGTAGAGAATGCCGTATGGCATTAAGTCCGCCTTTTGTACATTTGTTTTTTATTGTGCAATAAAGTATAAATAAATAAATAAATATTTTGTTACTCCATTTAAGACTCTAAGTCTGTACATTTAAATTTGAATTCATGTGATCACATTTCGAGTTATTACTCTTTCAAGTGAAAGTGCAATTATGTTCACGAAATTGCATTTGTTTTGGAACTGTGATATGCCACACTATCGTAAATAATATTCGCCGACGTTCCAATGGCCTTAGACCGTTGGACGGACCTTACGCCTTAGCCCATACCTATTTAATATATGTAATATACTAAGTTTATTATAAAATAAGTTTCACTAGCGACCCACCTCGGCTTCTGGGTGCTTTAAACCTTCCTCTTGAATCACTATCTATTAAAAAAAAACCGATTAAAAATCCGTTGCGTAGTTTTAAAGATTTAAGCATAGAGACGGACAGACAGTAACTTTGTTTTATACTATACTAGCGTCCCGCCCCGGCTTCGCCCGGATCCCTTTTTTATAGCCTATGTCACTCGGGAATAGTGTAGCTTTCCAACAGTGAAACAATTTTTCAAATCGGTCCAGTACTTTTTGAGTTTATTCGTTACATACAAATATTCTTCTTTATAATATTAGTATGATAGTGATTTTAATATCAGCTTGGTGAAGGTCTAAGTAGGTTGTGATTTTCTACTAATAGTAACCAGTCCAATTACAGTCGCAATGATAGCCCCCGTCCCGCCCACATCCAGCCGATTCCAGAAACCTTCACCACGTCATCAAAACACCTAGAGCCTGCCCACGCTATATCTCCTTTCATTTTTCGACGCCAACGCTAGTAATAAGAGGATTAAAAAGGTTATTTAATTGAACTTAAATCCTGGAAAACTATTTTTAAATAAGCTATCATCAAAGAAATTATAAGAAAATTTATAGAGTAATGCGAAAATACTAGCAATCTTAAGTCTACCTATTTAAGGGTGTATGACGTCAATACTCCCGCGCGCAACTTAAAGTAAATAAAATGTCAGTAAAATAATATATTATATTTGTCCAATTACGCCCAATTATTGAGAACTAGCTGTGCCCGCGACTTCGTCCCCGTGGAATAGTAATACATAATAATTCTTCATAAGGCTTCATATTTTCCCCGTTTTTTACACATTTTCCACTGTTTCTTCGCTCCTATTGGTCGCAGCGTGATGTTATATAGCCTAAAGCCTTCCTCGATAAATGGTCTATCCAACAAAAAAAGAATTTTTGAATTCGAACCTGTAGTTCCTGAGATTAGCGCGTTCAAACAAACAAACAAACTCTTTATAATATTAGTACCTATAGTATAGATGTACAATAAACACTATTTTCATTATAGGTACATTGCGATTTACCGATGTTAGGCACAAAAGGTAAAGTGAGACCAAAATAATTGAAAGAAATCCTTTAGTTTTAGAAAGTCTTTAGCGTTACACTATTGTTAGCTGAGTCGTGCTACTATTATGGAAACTGTAAAGAATCCGAAACGTCAGCAAAAAAATAAAATAAAAATACGCGAGTTAAATCCGTTAATAGTTGTTTCATTCCAATGTGTAATAACCGCGAAGGCATCTGATATCAATAATTGGTCGGTCAATTAAAACTATAAAGTCATATACCTATAATTAATAAGTATAAGTACTAGAGTAAAGTCCGTTATAATTGTATCATTCCAATTAGAGAATTGTCCAAAATAAAATAATTACAACCCCTTTGACTAAAAGCCCTTTTGTTTAATTAATTAGCTTCGGATATTTACAAATAATGAGACTACTCACAATGAAGAGTTTAAAGATTGTCTCGCTCTTTGTTCGAGAAGTATTTGCGAGGCTCTTTGTAATCTTATTTATTTATTTTTGGAATGAAACAACTTTTACGGATTTAACTCGCGTATTTTATTTTTACTGTCTGACGTTTCGGAGATACAGATTCCATAATCGTAGCACGACTGAGCTGACAATAGTCTTATGCTAAAGAGTTAAATTCGTCTATAGTTGTTTCATTCCAATGTATAAGAGCCGCGAAGGTATCAGAAATTATTATTTATTTATTATAGTAACGTATTATTATAGTGATAAGGGACGCGGAAGGCGTTTTTGGTTATCAATATAGCACTTAATTTCACTAAATGTTTTAAATAAGTAGTACCTAAATAAGGATACTTACAGTTTAATAATTTCTGATGCCTTCGCGGTTATTATACATTGGAATAAAACAACATCAATACAACTTCAATACTACAATCGTAGCACGACTCGTGCTACGATTATGGAATCTATAGGCTCCGAAACGTCAGCCAATAAAAATAAAATACGCGAGTTAAATCCGTTGAAGTTACATTCCAAGGATACAGTTTTTAAAGGAGTTGCATCTCATTCGTACATAATTTATTAAAATCAGAAATGAATTAGTCTGAATTAAAATGGCTCGTCACTATGGCCGAAGATGATAACTTTTGGCTTTCTACAAAAGTCCCTTTATTTCGTTTTAAGAATGGTAATAAAGTTTAAAAATCGCTACCGTTCTTCGCAATATCGTCTCCCAAATCCAGTTCTAATGGTATTTAATGTTGATTCGACCGCAATGCCCTTTACCCGATTCTCGCCGGAACTCCACGCCCTTTGTTGACAATAGAGTCGGAAATCCCTTGATGAGCTTTATATTTTTAGAACATAATTAGGGTTGAATGACGCCTTTATGGAATTATCATGTTTTCCGTTATTATTTAATGGAATTAATTGTTCGCGTTTTATATTTAATTATGAATGTAGATGTAGAATTAATACGTGTGGGTGTGAGATTTCAGAATATTGTTTTTTTCTATCACTGTAGGGGTGATTTGACTATTTCAGAACTCATTTTATTAAAAAAAACACTTAATATATTATTATAATTTCTGATGCCTTCGTGGTTATTATACATTGGAATAAAACAACTTTAAACGGATTTAACTCCCGTATTTTATTTTTTTGGCTGACGTTTCGGAGCCTACAGATTCCATCCCGACTATCCCTACTAATATTATAAATGCGAAAGTAACTCTGTCTGTCTGTTACGCTTTCACGCTAAAACTACTGGACCGATTTAAATGAAATTTGGTACAAAGAAAGTCTGGAGACTGAGAAAGGACATACTACTTTTTAACTGACTGCAAAAAAGGAGGAGTTCCACGCGGACGAAGTCGCGGGAAGAAGCTAGTAATCCATAAAATAAAATACGCGAGTTAAATCCGTTATAGTTGTTTCATTCCAATGTATCATAACCGCGAAGGCATCAGAAATTATTACCTATTTTAGTATCATACCACGTAGTCGTCCAATGTTCATTTAATATACAAAACATTTTATTCCCAGACGTTTATAAAAGGTATCTCAAAGCATTCGAAAATTTGCTATTTAATATAATTTTTGTTTTAAAGTTATATCTTTGTACCTTTGATCTGGGAAGGGTTTCGGGCTAAAAAGGGAATTTACTCGTAGACGTGTCAAATAGTATATTGCGTAACGGCGGTTTCAATACAATTTGTATGAGTTCTTATTGTGTATGAACTCTTTATGGTATAACAAAACATTTGCAAATAGGTAATACATAAAAACGAATGTACAAAGGGAAAGGTTATTCCTTTTAGGGAATCTCTTAAGTTAATATTTTGGGCTATAAAGCGAAAATGATTTTTTTTTTTAGTTAGAATTGATATCTATACTAATATAATAAATAGGAATAGTTTGTTTGGATTGAATAGGCTCTAAAGCGACTGGATTTGAAAAGTTCTTTCACTGTTGGAAAGCTACACTACTCGTGAGTAACAAAGACTAGGTATATTAAATTATGAAAAAAATTAGGGATCTGTGCGATGCTAGTTAAAGGTATTAAGGATAATGATTATGGCGTAGGTATATATAATTCGTTATAGAAACAGGTCAACCAACTACGAATATGGGAACTGTAAAGTTTTAGAATTGTCAGCAAATAAAATTAAATGCGCGCGATACGTTATAGTTTTAATTCTAATATGTAATAACCACAGGTGTCAGAAAATGGTTCTTTAACTCTAATTTGTAATACCCGCGAAAGCATCAGAAATATTTTGGAATGAAACAACTATTAACGGATTTAACTCGCGTATTTTTATTTTATTTTATTTGCTGACGTTTCGGATTCTTTACAGTTTCCATAATCGTAGCATGACTGAGCTGACAAAAGTCTAACGCTAAAGTCAGCAAATAAAATAAAATAAAAATACGCGAGTTAAATCCGTTAATAGTTGTTTCATTCCAATCTATACTAATATTATAAAGCTGAAGAGTTTGTTTGTTTGTTTGTTTGTTTGTTTGTTTGAACGCGCTAATCTCAGGAACTACTGGTTCGAATTCTAAAATTATTTTTTTGTTGGATAGACCATTTATCGAGGATTTAGGCTATATAACATCACGCTGCGACCAATAGGAGCGAAGAAACAGTGGAAAATGTGTAAAAAACGGGGAAAATATGAAGCCTTATGAAGAAGTGACAGAAGACTTTGACCGATCTTTGACGAAACAATCGTACGGGCAGGACGACGTCTGCCGGGACCGCTAGTGTGTAATAACCGCGAAGGCATCAGAAATTATCATCAGAAATATTATCAAATATAGAACCATTGACTTTTGATACGCTGTACAACAGTATCACCGTACACCCCTTAGGGACTTATAGCTGTAAGCTGTCTAAACTTGCGAGATTAAATTAATGATTCGATATTGACTGAAAACCCTTGTTTAAATATGCAGAAGATGATTACTGTAGTTTGTAAAGTAAAATACTGAGCGTTAATTGGAACCAAAAATAGCTACTGAAAGTAAATACTGAGAAAGTTGGTATTTGGAAATCGAATTTCATATTTTCTCGAACCTTCTGCTTAACTGTCATACCTGAAACGTCATCTGCTATATGTCTTTCATTTACAAGTTTCAGTAATATGAATACAAATTTACGCACGCAAACTGGCAACAGATGATTTAGTTACTATTTCAGTTGTTGTTTTCTCTTACTTTGATTACATATTTTGATTTAATTTCCTGTTGTTAAAAGAAAGCGTAATTATTGTAATATAAATATTTACTACTAACTTGTAACTAAAGGTATCCAAATAACACGGAACCCTTTATGAATTAGTCCGACTCACGCTTAACTATGTCTTATTTCACGCAATACAGTCGTCATAATTTATTAAATATACATAAGCATGATATCGTTATCTAAACGTTCTTGACACTTTAACGTCATAACTGCAAGATTATAAATATACTGTCTATTTATATTGGAATAGATAACAAAATAGCACATAATATTAATACCTAAATACCTCTAGTCAGAAAATTTTATAGATAAAATTTCTTCACACGCTGCAATATTTTATTTACAATAGTGATGATGACTGATGATGACTTATCATAAATTATTGCACACGTAATAGTACATTACGCACCAAGGCCAGTAAAATAAAAAATGTCACATTTTTGTCAACCTCGGCTTCGCCTCGGACGACAGTTACATATGATCTGAGGCTTTTTATTTTACTGGCCGAGGTCAGTATACTATTTTTCTGTTCGACGAAGCCAGAAAGCGGAAATTTCATTTAGCGAAGCGGCCACAAAGTTGGCGCTTTCTGGCCGGAGGACGGAAAAATAAAATACACAAGTTAAATTCGTTTATATAGTTGTTTAATTCTAATGTGTAATAACCGCGAAGGCATCAGAAAATATTACGTATTTCTTTTAACCGAACAATAAAAGACAAAGATAAGCGCTTCATTTAAAATTTCGGAAGCAGGGGCTCGTGACGTCACGTTATGGTACAATTTATATCTTCAATTTATCTATTTATAACTTGTGAACAATTTTCTTTGCCAATTATTTCCATACTTAACAATCTATAGAATCCGAATACAGCCCCTTCAATATTGAGAACTAGGACTCTCGAGAGTACTTTATAGGTCTAATACCTCTCAAGTCGAACTGAATACTCAAGACGTATCAATAATAGGAATTCCTTCTTCCCTTGAATAAATCGATATGCTTTGTATACGCTTACGAGTTGAAGAACTTAAGTATCTATTGTTAATAATTTCCGATGCCTTCGCGGTTATTATACATTGGAATGAAACAACTTTAAACGGATTTACCTCGCGTATTTTATTTTATTGGCTGACGTTTCGGAGCCTTTAAAGATTCCGTAGCAGGAGCTAACAATAGTCTTATGCTAAACTATCGTCAATATCTATTGTTAATTTGTTAAACTCTTTTTCATCTATAAATACAAGGTATAAGACCTACGAGTTAAAGTTTGAGTTTGAGTATATATCTATTGTTAATTTGATAAACTATTTTTCCTCTATACCTATATGCTATAAGGTATGAGGCCTAATAGAACGATGAAGCAAAAATAATAGACAAATAGTAATTTTGGTCTAGTGGTCCACTGACTACAAAATTGGAGGTTGCGGGTCCGAATCCTGCAAGGTGCAGATGTCAGTGTGATAAACACGAGCATTTGTACTTGAGTCTTGGATGTCTTGTCTTTATGTACCTACCTACATTTGATCATCTATCATACAGTATTGCTTAGTCTATCGTCAGCTCAGTCGCCTACGTATATAGGTATCGGAATTGAAGAGTTTTCGACATATCACCATATGAAATAACATACGCGAATTAATTGCGATAGTATTAGACATTTTTAATTAAGCGTTTAGTGTAATCTAGCCGCTACAATTACGAGTTTAATTATTCACGAGGAGGTTAAGGAAGCACTTTGCAAACGTCAGAACGCTGCATTAATAATCGGCTCACCCTCAGTAATTATGTAAACGGCCTGCCTGTTGCAACGAGGTATTTCCTTGTTCATATTAGGAATTTGGACAAGGGGGTAGCTAGGAATTTGGAAATGGGGCAGGCGGAGACAAACTAAAAATACGTGTAAAGCAATTTTCCACACTCGCAAGGGAATCAAAACCTACAGGGTACTTCTAGTAATCGTACCTCGTTACGCTCTTGAATTTGGAAATTCTTCCTGTCCGTCTGTCGATCTGTTACTTATGTCAGAGACATTTAAGGGTGTATAATATATAACTTCACCCAATATCCAAGCACATTGTGATAAAGGTAGTGACAACTAATTACCATTTAAAACTAATTTATAAGACACTAGCTTCTGCCCGCGACTTCGTCCGCGTGGAACTCCTCCTTTTTTGCAGTCGGTTAAAAAGTAGCCTATGTCCTTTCTCAGGCTCCAGAGTTTCTTTGTACCAAATTTCATTTAAATCGGTCCAGTAGTTTTAGCGTGAAAGCGTAACAGACAGACAGACAGACAGACAGAGTTACTTTCGCATTTATAATATTAGTAGGGATAAGGAAATAATATTAAAGATGTAAGTATTTAAAATCTTCAATCTTAATAATAATTTTTAAGCTTAATTATGGAGTAAAAGGTACATAATAAAATTTACTAAATAAATGCAAATAATAGGCAGATAATATTTTTCCGTAGTAGGTATATAAATCATCAGAGTAATTTAAAGAAATACGAGACTAAAGATTATGAAATGAGATATAACAAAAAATCGTGAAACTTTTCTTACACTTTGTGAAAACTTAATGGGGCTCTAACTTAAAATAAATGTAGGTTTCTGGATATTACATAAAATTAGAATACTACTAAGTATTTTGTATTTATTGTTTAACATTAAGAAAATATTACATATTCCGTATTATCACATATGTACTCGAAAAAAAAAGTCATCTCGTTGTACTAGTAGGTACAAATAACATGTTAAAAAATCCTAAATAAGGAAGTAATAAGAACGTGAAAGAAAAATTCGGTCCGTTTGTTACAGGTGAGATTAAGTACCTATTGGATTATTGAAACCGGAAAAGAACGTGCAATATTACGGTAAATCGACAAACAAATGAAAACGAAGAAAAAACAAGGAAATGTCCAAATAAACAACTTGTTTAGGGATTTGTCTGTGGATTTGTTTTTATTTAAGAGTATTAGGAGAAATCGCGTCATTCAACACAAATAAAATAAAAGAGTAAATTTATCAAGGGTCTCATTTGTTCAGTCGATACTTACCTTCACTACAATCCAATTTACTGTTTGCTTGGGTTCCGTAACATTTCAACAGAAACCTTTAGTCGGCAAAAGATTTCAAATCTTGACTCAAAGATGTTCTTTTGACAGACCAATTGGATAGCTTATCAAGCAAGAGCTAGTTGTAGACAGATCGCCAAAAACGGACATTACCTAATGCATTTTGTTAAATTAATAAAACAGATATCTTGAATGTATAATCGGCCATCATAATTCAAGCGAATAGTTCATATTATTATAGTGAAACGTATCAATATCTTTGTCACAAAAGTTCGCTCTGAAATTTTAATCACTTGTAAGAAAACATCAAAATAAAATTACCTTCCTATATAAAACTAGCTGCTCGCCCCGGCTTCGCACGGATCCCTTATTTTTATAGCCTATGTCACTCGGGAATAGTATAGCTTCCCAACAGTGGAAGAATTTTTCTAATCAGCCCAGTCGTTTTGGAGCCTATTCAATACCAAACAAACAAACCTTTCCTCTTTATTATATTACTAGCTGTCCGCCCCGGCTTCGCTCGGATCGCTTGTTTTTATAGCCTATGTCACTAGGGAATAGAGTAGCTTCCCAACAGTGAAAGAATTGTTCAAATCGGTCTAGTCGTTCTGGAGCCTATTCAATCCAAACAAACAAACACACCTTTCCTCTTTATAATATAGAAGATTAGTATATTAGTAAGTATAGACGTAATAAACAAAATATAAACGGAACCCAATTTTGGCAGTGAATCTGTACGGGTAGCCAATCAGGTTTTCCGTCAGTCCGGGCGGAAAACTAGCTTATTCCGGCACAGTGGGACGGTAAAATCGAGGAACCGCCGCTCCGTAATGTACAATAATAAGGATAGGGTTTGTGAAGATATTAAATAAATATCTTGTGACTGCTTTCACCAAATACGATTTTCCGCTCCGTTGATAGTTTACATTATCGCATTTTGATTGAGATTGTAATGAAAAAATAACGGTTTCAACTCGTGGAGAATTTCTATTTTATCTGACACTCAGTTGGCTACAATATGGGAACTGTAAAGCTTCGAAACGTCAGCATATATACAATTTAGAGCGAGTTAAATAATAAATAAAATAAATATCTTTGGACAATTCACACCAATTATCTAGTCCCATTTTAAGCAAAGCTTGTGTTATGGGTACTAGACAACGGATAAATATACATAAATACATATAAGACATCCAAGACTCAGGTACAGATGCCAGTGCTCATCACATTGACATTATAGGTAGGTACTATACATTAGTGTATTAATACACTATAAATAAATACAAGATACAATTATTCAACTAACTGGTGATTCAAGTACTCGTTATCCTACAATACGCGTTTCACATTGTTGATCATTAAAAATGTTAAATATAATATAATACTAGCTTCTGCCCGCGACTTCGTCCGCGTGGAACTCCTCCTTTTTTGCAGTCGGTTAAAAAGTAGCCTATGTCGTTTCTCCGGCTCCAGACTTTCTTTGTACTTACTAAATTTCATTTAAATAGATCCAGTAGTTTTAACGTGAAAGCTTAACAGACAGACAGACAGAGTTACTTTCGCATTTATAATATTTGTAGGGATTAGTAGGGATTATGTACACGCATCAAATCACGCATATACTTATTTAATAAATTTTAGCAGATGCTATTTCTACAAAGACCATAG
The DNA here is from genome assembly GCA_038024825.1 of Polylopha cassiicola. Classification (NCBI taxonomy): domain Eukaryota; kingdom Metazoa; phylum Arthropoda; class Insecta; order Lepidoptera; family Tortricidae; genus Polylopha; species Polylopha cassiicola. The sequence continues at coordinate 2,090,902 of CP149044.1, read as the reverse complement.
AACCTTGATACATACTATTATATTCATTAGTGATTTAACTACAAATAAGATGATGTAAAGAAACGGAACTTCAAAGAACACTGAACCCGACAGGTATTCCGACACTACCTTGCTTTAGATCTATTTCGAATGAGGTCAGGCCTCCTGAAACTTTTTCCCCATAAATACTCGCCATAAGGATTGTGTAAATAAATTTTCTTTTCATTACACTGTTATAAAAAGCATAATAATAACAAAGAGGTGAATTGTCAACATTCATCAAACTTTGTATGCTTACTAATATTATAAATGCGATAGTAACTCTGTCTGTCTGTCTGTCTGTTACGCTTTCACGCTAAAACTACTGGACCGATTTAAATGAAATTTAGTACAAAGAAAGTCTGGAGCGTGAGAAAGGACATAGGCTACTTTTTAACCGACTACAAAAAGGAGAAGTTCCACGCGGACGAAGTCGCTAGTAAGAAGAAGCTAGTAAGATATAAATTTGACGGCTAGTCTAGTGGTCAGAGGCCCTGACTACGAAACCGGAGGTTGCGGGTTCGTATCCTGCTAGGGGCAGTCAATGTGATGAGCTCAGGCATCTGTACCTGAGTCTTGGATGTCTTATATGTATTTATCCGTTGTTACCTATAGTATATACAAGCTTTGCTTAGTTTGGGTCTAGGTCAATTGGTGTGAATTATCCAAAGATATTTATTTATTATTAATTATGACAAATCTATTATCCAAACCTTAAATAATACTACTTACTACAAACGGTGAATTTTTTAATTTTTTTCCAAATTTATAGATTCTCTCCCAACCTTTTATCAATTACTGTAATTTCTCCCAAGGTACCTATTATGTTAGAAAAATGTCAAATGATTTTATTCCCGAAGGCGTCAAAACAGTTATGTAAAGTGCAATAGCCAAAAAGTCGCAGAATGTCGGTCCCAGAGGCAATTTGGCAATTTTCTCCCTCAATTTTATTAAAGAATTCATAAGGAGGGTTCTGTTTAAGGAGAACTTTGTTAATATAATGAATTATACTCGAATTTATGTTAATTAAGAATATTAATACCCTTATCTTAATATTATAAAGTGAAGGCATATCAACTCTTACCGGATAGGAATAGTCCTTGTGCTAAGAAGAAGCGAATCAGTGCGATTCTGATTTATGTACAAATTTCCGTTTGAAGATTAAAATTGTATATATACTAATATTATAAAGCTGGAGAGTTTTCTAGTTTATTTGTTTGAACGCGCTAATCTCAGGAACTACGGGATCAAATTGAAAAAAATCTTTTTTTGTTAGATAGATCATCTATCGAAGAGGAGGAGGCCAAACCTTCCTCGATAGATGGTTTCGCTACATAACATCACGCTGCGACCAATATGAGTGAAGAAACACTGGAAAATGGAAAATAATATTCCACGAAGTCGCGGGCACAGCTAGTATGTGATAAAGATATAGATAGGTACATAGGTAAAAAAATATAGGTACCTAACCTTTTTACGCAACCAATTAAAAAGAAGTCTCACAAAAAAGACGTGGGACGATCAATGTATCAACAAAGCGACACAATACGTAAATAAATCTCAGTAGAAACGTATTCGGAAACTTTGAAGTAGGTAAAAAACGGATTCGTGAAAGATACTTTGATAAAAGAAACGGAGTTTTGTCGCAACTTTTCGAGTGGAGGCGTAAGACAAACGGTTTTTGGGAAGCCAAGAAATCAGTCGCTTCTAATTGCCTACGCTAAATTTTTGTTCATTTCAGCATAAAGCATATTTACTTAAGTTAAAAGTGTGACATCTCACATTTTGTTACTCCATTTAAGACTCTAAATCTTCACATTTAAATTTGAATTCATGTGGTAACACATTTCGAGTTCATACGCTTTTTTAGTAAAGCGATATACATGACCTTGCTGCTGTTCCTTGGCCTATGACACGACATTGATAAAAACACTAAATTTCGAAAACTATCAGGAAATCTATATATAAAGCAATGAAACCGTGATAGAGATAAATACACAAACACACAACAAACAACCCTTTACCCAAACGTAACTCTATTCAGTGGTGGGTGAAAAGAAGCGACGTATTGTCCCGACTTCTCTAGTGGAAGGGAACGTAAAACAAACGTTAGTGGAGTTACAAAGACCTCTGAAGATGTTGTGTGAGTTACAAGCCACAAAAAATGAGACAACTTTATATTTTAACCAATATTAAATTTATACTTTTTATAATGAAGCTAGCAGAGTTATATTAGCTAAAATCAGTTTTAGTGTAGGTGGTTTTTGCTGGAATCCGATGGTGTGCATAACTCAAATCTTCCGGTTTTTGAGTTAGATCCCTTTAGATATAGGTGTGCGATTATAGTCTTATGCTAAAGCGATTTTAGCGCTATAGGTAGTTGTTTCATTCCAATGTGTAATAACCTTGAAGGCATAAAAAATTACAATATTAAATTGTCCAATGATAAATAAATAAAAGACTTGAAGTTTGAGACTAGATGAAGATGAGAACTTTGGGTACAAGACGACAGATAAACATAAGTACATAAGACATCTAAACTCGGGTACATAAGATTTTGCTTATCACACTTATACTTGCCCAAGGATTCGATCGCCCAAGCAAGCCTATTGGAATGATACAACTATAGACGGATTTAACTCGCATATTTAATTTATTGGCTGACGTCTCGGAGCCTTTGCAGATTCCATAATCGCAGTAGCAAGGTGTTTTATTAAGTGTTACAGCCTAGTAGGCACGTGACGTTTTTGCAAAATCGTCTGTCAGTCATACTTTTGCAAAAGACTTCAAGAACTTTTGCTGAAGAGTATAAAAGCGATATAACAGGTGCTAGACCCAATGATCAGTAATTGCTTCAGTTTTTTACCATCATCAATGATTCTACCTATTAGATTGATAGATTCTAAGGCAAAAACGCCAATAACTGCCACCCTAGAATACAAATGACAGTTCGTAGGCGTCGACTGGTGGGCAATTAAGTTCAAAGAATGTACGTTATTGGAATTTCTTTCTGAATTTTCATTAGGACAACTGTAATTTACTGTTAAACTTGTCGAAGTACAGTCAGCGTCAGAACTACCTAATAACATTATTAGGTAGTCAGATATCTCTGATGCTGACTGTAGGTACTTTCATTATCATTACCATTTATTTTAGTTCCTTTGCAAAAATATGATACTCATTTAATATTCGATTTAAGTACTGAATAACTAGGTATTTAAAGGAAATATTTTGTTTAATTTCAAGATTTAAATAATTGTAAATTAATAGATTTTAAGAGCTACTGGTTCACTAAGAAAATGTTGTAGAATGTTTCTATAAATTGAATAGGCCTGGTTACTGAAAGGCACTTAAAGATTTATCATAAATTAAACACAAAACCAGTTAAATCGCGCCTTAAAATAAAATATAGGTACCTAAATATGAGACAGACCCAAAAATTGCGTAAAATGAAAATGTTTCATCATCAAATGAGATTAAGTTTACATAACATAATTATTAAAGTGATTAAAACAACGCCCCGTCAAATCAAGATTAATTAATTACCTAATATAATTACTCGCACGCGATATGATACAAAATAAAGTATTTAATACATACTAATGTAACCTTATACGCCATTTCCCTTGCGTCTGGATTATGTTTCTCGTCACGCGTGTCCTAAAAAAAGTACAGGGCCACGAGTTGGTGGGTTTACCCTACAAATGGGAAATTGATGTGAAATGTATTATTTTCTATTTACTTGAGGACAGCTAAGGAAAACATCAAAAGGAGATATTTATTGGGAACATGACTGTTTGTACCTGAATAATACTTAGTGTCTATTTCACAAGCTTCATATAAGTCCGAGTGTGAGATATGCTATAAACATAATTTAAATTGAAATACTATAACGGAATTATTCGCGACTGGGCTGATGATAATCTAACGCTATCGTCAGCTTAGTCGTGCTACGAATATGGGAACTGTAATGTTTACGAAACTTCAGAAAATAAAGTAGTTAAATCTGTGAGTGTGTCATTCTTAACTAAAATTGATTACCTAAATCATTTGGTAATTTTATAGGCATGACGGCTGTTTTTCTTTGTCCATTACCTTAAAAATATTGGAAAAACAATAAATGACAAAGATAAAAGCTTCAAAAGTATAAAAGTGGGTGCACGTGACGTCACGTTATGGTATAAATCGTACCATAAAGAGACGTAATATAGGCCCCATTCCTAAACTTTAGAATCATTTATCTTTGTCGTTATTGTCTTTGATAAATAATAAGTCATTTTATGAATAAAAAACCGGAAAACGTTATTTTGCTACCGATAATAGCAAATAACTTACCTACAGTTAATGCACTTTACTTGCAGTTAATGCATTTTATGCAACACTATTGTTGACGATTCAACCTCTTTTTATAGTTTTATACTTTTTATGTGTTTTATGTTTAGAATTATTATATTTGTGTTTTGTTTTACATTCCAAATTGTCAGTTGGTAATAAACAGTGATAGAAACCACTCGCTTTGTTTTAAATGTTACTTATAATTAGTTAATATACAGTCCATAAATATATTACATAGAAACACAAGTACCTAACTTGTTTTGATAACAATTATAAGTGATTGTTTGTAGGTCAAGAGATACTAATGAAATCGCGTCGTCAGTAGGTATGTATTTTTTAATTGAAGACTGTGGGTATATTTTATACTTACTTACTGAAAAAGTGAAAAATTTCAATAATTAGATTGTTCTAAAAATTAGGTTATTATTTACGACTACTAACCAGAAATTTATTGTGATAATTTCTGATGCCTTCACGGTTAAAGTTGTTTCATTCCAATGTAATTATACATTTCAACTTTAACGGATTAAGGTAACTCGCATATTTTATTTCACTTTACTTTTTTTTCACTTTAGCATAAGACTATTGTCAGCTCAGTCGTGCTACGATTTTGGAATCTATAAAGGCTCCGAAACGTCAGCCAATAAAGTAAAATACGCGAGTTAAATCCCTTTAAGTTGTTTCATTCCAATGTATGATAACCGCGAAGGCATCAGAAATAATTATCTCCATTTTTATTTGGTGAAGATTAGTAGGCTTTTATAAATATCTACACACGTGAGTTACTCATATAATTGTTAAAGTGTGTATAGGTCTTAAGTTATAATGTAATGGATGAGTCAGTGACGTCATAGATGCATACAATCAAGGCCGAGGTATAAAATCAATAACTTCTTTAATATACTTGAAAGTGAGATTTAAAAGGCCCCATGTACTTCCTAGGACTTTAATAATGTCTGATGCCTCCGCGGTTATTACACACTAGCTTCTGCCAGCGACTTCGTCCGCGTGGAATAGTTATTTTCCCCGTTTTTTACACATTTTCCACTGTTTCTTCGCTCCTATTGGTCGCAGCGTGATGTTATATAGTCTAAAGCCTTCCTCGATAAATGGTCTATCTAACAAAAAAATACTTTTTTAAATTAGAACCAGTAGTTCCTGAGATTAGCGCGTTCAAACAAACAAACAAACTCTTTAGCTTTATAATATTAGTATAGATTGGAAACTGTATAGAATCCGAAACTTAAGCAAATAAAATAAAATAAAAATACGCGACTTAAATCCGTTCATAGTTGTTTCATTCTAATTTCTAGAATCTTTCTCTATGCCAACGCCATAGAGTACCTATATTATAATCACTCTTCATTAGGGATGGGTCATTATCGGTAACTATACCGGTTAAAATATTTAAGTAGAAAATCGGTAAAGGGATAGTTGCAGTTTTTCAGCCGCTCTTACTTTCCTGGTCCAATTATTACACATTTACCTGTACCTAAGTAGGTACAATTAAAATTGTTGGATTATATTAAACCTAGTAAATATTTCTTTTAATAAATACCTCTTTCAAAATCTACAAGGAAATAGTAAATAATGTGACCAGGAAATTGAGAGCAGTTGAAACGAAAAACCTAAGTTACTCTTCGTTTTATAACCTGTTTTCACACTCGTTCTTTTTTTAATTGTTTATCTATGGCCCGGATCCAAGTCCTTTAAGCCATTACTTAACACCTCGGGATGTTCTTCTACCACGTAGCTATAGAGTGACAAAATATACCTACTCTGTCGCTGAATGCATACCTGCCACAAAATGTCTTGACCGCGAGAAAAGGTCCCCTCATATTATCTGTCACATACGAGAGTGACATGTTTTGTCAACTTAACATGTTATCTGGCATAGTCCTTTCATTTACAAATATATTAATTATAGGATATTATAAAAAAAAGTAAATAAAAAAATTAGAACCGAATTGAGATTTTCCTCCTTATCGCTTGTAATTGTACTAAAAATATCCATAGGTATTTCAAAATATGGACATAATTATGTTAATTTTTACCAGATAAATTATAAATACATTTGCTAAGTTAGAAGGACGAATATAATGTTGTAAGCACCTATACAAGAGATAACAAACTTTATAGGTACCTAGGTAGAAATTACCTACATCACAAAAGTTGTCGCGCGCCGGGAATCTAATCCAGATCTTATAACTTCTTATCAACAAGAACGTAAATATATACCAAGCATGACCACACGCTCTAATACATCATGAACACCTTAAAAACCTGTTGAAAATTAAATTCAAAACAATACCATCATAAACAACCTTTTTTTATCTATAAAAAAAACAAACAACGCTAATTCCATAACTAAAATAAACAGACGGTCACGTTCCGTTTCAGAGCCACACAGATGTTTGCCGAAATAATCGCATTCAAACAATAAAAGCAATTTCACGATAAATCGGTATAAAAATAGCATACTTTTAATATAAATTGCGCACAACACTAGCAAAAAAAAGAAAATAAAAACTTACCGCTTGCCGATTCCAAATTCAAACGACAGTCCGATCGAGCATTGCACTTTTTTTTCAAAACACTGTTCCTTTCGGGCAAAGGTATCGGTAATGAAAATACATCGTAAGAAAAACACGCTTTCTAATACATACAAATCAAGCGTTCGACAGATTTAATGTTTTATTATTAGGTTGTTAACTTTGCACAACTACTACACTTTGCACTTAATTAAAATTCAATAATCAGTTTTGTAGGTCCGGGGAGGTCCTAGAAGGACACGAGGGCCCAAGTATTGAATAATCACATATGGAAAATTGCGGAAAATTTCACGGATAAAAGGATACGATAACATCTACTCCCGCCGACCGCTGAACCGTCACTGAAACGGCGGAACGGGCCAACGGGGCCCTATCGTACAGCTTTCAGCAAATCTATAAAGGAAAGTACACAATATCACCGTCCTTGTCTCACTTACGGCGCTGGAGTATGCGGGTCTCACTCGCACTCATTATCCTTATAATTTAAAACTAGAAATCGAATTAACGTGAAATGGAACGGGAAAAAACTTTTTTTTTTCAATTTTGACAGACCAAAGTTACGGCGGGAGATGATTGGCGATTACTTTGATTAGGAATTTACGTAACAGTTAGTTTTTATTGCGTTTATTTTGATAACGGATTGGAATACGCTGGCCATATGGCGATTTTGTTTTGTAGGTTAACGGCGTATTTAAGGCGGCTCGTTAAGATTTACGAGGTAAGGTTTTCTATTGAGCCATGTAACTGAGTGAAAATTCAAGGGGATAGAAGTAAAACGTACTAAGCGGAAGAACAGAATTAACTTCGTTAGTAATGCGAAATGTCCGGCCACGGGCTTCGACTAAAACCCTTTTAGAAGGATCTTGTATGCTTTATTTCTCTTGGTTTAAGGATTATAATGCTTTGAATTTTCATAAACCACATGTAAAATGATTTTGAATTTAACAAATGGAGTTTTCGATGTCGACTTAGGACTGAGTTCTAATTAACAAGCAATTTGATTAATTCGGCTTTTTTTTCATTTAATCTTTACCTTTTATTGGGGCTTGGGGGTCAGTTAAATAACTATTTCACCTAGGGTTGGCATAATAGAGTAGTTCGGCCGTTTTGATTGCTACCTACCCTCTTTTTCTAATTATAATTAAAATCTTATGAGAAAATAAATGTCTTAAACCATGTTCCTACTTAAGCAAAACGCACAAGTTTAATTTTAAATGCTGGCGTACTTTTTTTATTTTAATTGATGACTTTTCGAAAACTTTAAGTTTCAATATTCGTAGCACGACTGAGCTGACGATAGTCTAACGCTACTTACTTTAGCGTTTAGTTTTGGAAACGTCAGCAAATAAACAAAGATAGGTACCTATCAGATTTCCTAATGGAGTTTAAAAAAATGCGGAACAACGTGCAACATTTTGTATAAGTAAGTATAAAAACTGGAGCCGTCAGGACAGCCTCAATGGATGACTGGCAGAGATTTCTATTAGGCGTTAATTCAGCCATTTTTACATTATCACGCCTAACCATATTTTTTTAACTATATTATCTAGGTACATAATAATTATATTAATACTTTGGAATGAAACAATTATTAACAGATTTAACTCGCGTATTTTTATTTAATTTCCTGACGTTTCGGATTCTTTACAGTTTCCATAATCGTAGCACGACTGAGCTGACAATAGTCGAACGCTAAACATCTTTTAATAGTTGTTTCATTCCAATGTAAATATAATAACCGCGAAGGCATCAGAAATTATTATATTAATACTTGTTACTAAGCCTAGTTAGTCTAGCTACATACGGAAGGGGTACTTTCTGCTCTAAGCTATACAATAGTAAACATAAAATATAATATCCTAATCCTAACTAATAATTATTATTATAAATGCGAAAGTAACTCTGTCTGTCTGTTACGCTTTCACGCTAAAACTACTGGATTTAAATGAAATTTAGTACAAAGAAAGTCTGGAGCCTGAGAAAGAACATAGGTAGGCTACTTTTTAACCGACTGCAAAAAAGGAGTTCCACGCGGACGAAGTCGCGGGCAGAAGCTAGTATAACATAAAATAGACTGAAAATACAGAATTATTTATATTACCTACTACAAATTGAACAAACTCGACTTAACTTAAATTTTAATTAAGCTCGGAAATGAACGGCATGATTAAACTTTCATCTGACAAAGATGACTTTTACTCAATTAAAGATCAAAGGTTAATTTTAAAATAATTATTTATTATGCAAAATGCACAGTTTATTCGTGAAATTAGGAAGACTGAGGTACCTGGTACGTATATAGATTTATAGCTAGTAAAGATTATGTAAGTACTAATCAACCGACGAAAAAAACGGAGGAGGTTCTCAATTCGACGCGTATTATATAAGTACTTATATATTTTTTTTTATGTATGACCACGCATAACTTTTTACAGGGTGGTTCGATTTTGATAATTCTTTTTTTATTGGAAAGGGTATACTTCGAAATTGGTCCCATTTTAATTTGGAAAAAAAATTCCGACCCTAAAGGTAAAAAAATAGGGGATGATTAAATTTTCACGCACCGATTGTATCGTTTGACCATGGGTAACTTTTTACAGAGTAGCCCGATTTTGATAATTCTTTTTTTATTGGATAGGGCATACCAAAAAATTAAAAAAAAAACCTACCCTAAGGGAAAAAGGGGGTTAATAGCAAAAACAAGGTAGGTAGCTATTTTAAAAATAATTCAAAATTAAGCATGTAATAATTTGTATAAATTATAGCCACAGAAAATTATAAAATAATAACTTTTTAGCCTCAAACAAACTTGAGCACCTTAGTGAAGAGTTGAGAGTGAAGAGTTGCTGCACCAGCTGGCACCAACTTCAAAAATAACAGACGTTGCAACTAAAATAATACTCGTTATAAAAGACAAAATTATTATTTTTCTCTTTTCAGTACGCTATTGTTTTTTGTTGCTTGTTAGATTTTTTTCGGCGGTTAAATTTTTTTGTTAAAAAGTTATGTTATGCTCAAGTTTCGAAAACTTTACAGTTCCCACATTACGTGTTATCGCCGAGTGGAGCAGTCGGTAGCACCTCGGCTTGTGAGAATTTCGACTAGGTAGCTATCACGGTTCATGAGATGGCCTGGTGACAGACAAACGGATAGACAGCGAAGTCTCAGTAAATATTAGTAGGGTTATATATTGGAATGAAACAACTATTAACAGATTTAACTCGCGTATTTTTATTTTATTTTATTTGCTGACGTCTCGGATTCTTTACAGTTTCCATAATCGTAGCACGACTGAGCTGACAATAGTCTAACGCTAAAGTCGTAACTAGTACGATTATGGAAACTGTAAAGAATCCGAAACGTCAGCAAATAATATAAAATAATAATACCTACGCGAGTTAAATCCGTTAATAGTTGTTTCATTCCAATGTGTAATAACCGCGAAGGCATCAGAAATTAGTTGGGTTATATTGGGTATGGGACTGTAAAAACTTACCTAACTCTAACTAAATACCGAAGTTAGTAAATCCATAAAGAAGAGAGTACAAAACAGCGTGAAACTAACAAACTCGTTTTTTCGTCGAAAGATACTCGATAAGTATCTATCACCGGCGCCGAATCGATTTAGGGACGTATCACAGTATAATAGGAAGGTAAGCCAACCTTATACATAATTATTATTTTAAATTACCTAGGTAAGTACGTATTATTAAGAAAACTTAATAGACGATGAAATAGAGCTCTAAAAATGTAGGTAATAGGTGATTTCTGATGTTTTACGATTTTCGAAATGATTTTTGTAACTCGTGTAGGTATTTTATTTGCTGACGTTTCCAAACTTTACAGTCCCCATATACATAGCACGAGTGAGCTGTCGCGATGACGATAGTCTGACGTTAAAGTGTCATTTTTTACTAACACTAACTAGGTAATTAATATAGTAAATGGAAAATAACTAAAATGAATACAAATTGCAATGCCAAATAATAACATGGGGAACAGATGAACAATATTGCAAAGTACTTGGGTAAATAGCTAAATAGACTCTTAAATACACTCTTATACAACTTATATAGAACTTTACCTAAGTGCTGCTAAGGTACCGGTCTACACTAATTTTAGAGAATAAAATAAAAGCTTCTGCAATTGTTTTATTTTCAGAATAAATAAAGCGTATAAGGTATATTATTATGGGTAAGTATACGAGTACTTAGGCTACTCGCCACATTATAGTATGACCGCGGCACGTGTGAGGAAAATATGATTTTTCAAACTGTAATAACAGTTTATAGAAAGTTCTATCCTCTAAGGAAAAAGTGCTAAAACTAAATCACATAATGTAGGTTTCAATAGCTTGGTAGTTGGGGTGTTACGAGGAGTGACGGGTTCAAATCCGGTTACATACAAATATTCCATAGTAGGTAGGTAGGTAGATAAGGACCTTCATCCCGATTTTCGTTAGCTTAGACTCGTAGGTCCTTTTCTACGCAAAATTGCATCTATCTAAAGAAGTAAGTACCTTCTTAATAGGTATGTAGGTACGTTTCAGCATTGAAATGCATCAAAATACTGAAATGTTCGCCATTTTTCTTTGTTCTAATTAAAACAAACCTACCTTACTTAAATAACTTTTTCCGTCCTCCGGCCAGAAAGCGCCAACTTTGTGGCCGCTTCGCTAAATGAAATTTCCGCTTTCTGGCTTCGTCGAACAGAAAAATAGTATACTGACCTCGGCCTGTAAAATAAAAAAGCCTCAGATCACATTTTTGTCAACCTCGGCTTCGCCTCGGACGACAATTACATGTGATCTGAGACATTTTTTATTTAAATGGCCTCGGTGCGTAATGTACTATTTTGTGTTTGCTGTGTTTGCTCATTGTCAAATTACAATAACTTGTTGAAAACTACCTATTAAAGAGCCCCGAGAAATTGGTCGAAAACGAAACGTTATCTCAATAAGTAAACTATATAAATATAAACTCGTGTACGTTTTAGTTAACGTCAACAATTTGTAAGAAAAATAAAATTACAAACTAAATTGTAAAAGGGAATGCTGAAACAGAAAATATAGAAAATTTTAATAGAGCAGCAAGTTTATCTCGCAGAAAAAATCGTGAATTGGACCGTTAATGTCATGACAGTTTATTGACAGTACATCACTAGCTTAATATTGCCAGTCCAACCTAAATAACAAAAGGTTGTGTAGTTTTAATTAATAACTGGAACTGTGCCTACATACAATAGAATATCGTTAGCTATCATAATCAGTATTTCTGTTAATTATTTAGTATAATATAGTTTAGTAAATATTATTATCGACTTGGGGCCAGATTATGCTCGTTACAATATTATTATTATTCAGATTTAGGTTTATATGAAATATTATTATCATTAGGTAAATAAAAAATGGTTAAGTCTTACTTATTTTATTGTAGAAATTGAAATAGTAATTGAATAAAATCAGAGCGTATTTCATTTTTATGTGATCTGAAGATAAATTTATAATAAGTGCAGTTGAGAATAAGTACCTAGTCTACGCAGTTTAAAATAATGCTAATAAAATCGTGGAGTACAGCATGTAACTTAAGAAAAAATTAAAAGAATATTTTTGTTTCAAAGTATATAATTATTCAGCCGGACGCAGATGATGGTTATAATTAGGTATATCAAAACAATAGGACATTTTAAGGATTTTTTTCTGGCAACACGACTGAAACTGTCAAAAGTGTCAAATTTAAAAGTCCGGTGAGGTAAATTTTATAGTACCACCCGAATCGCGTTTCATAATAAATTACCGTCTTTAAATCTGTTTTTAATATCGATTACCATACGAATTAGATTTATACGTCAGTAATTACTTCTAGATCACTTGTTAGCCGTCATATACAACAGGATTTCATTGTTATTTATGTTTGAACATCTTAACAAGTGTTTTCGTTGTTTTTAGTTATCATACGTTATCCTAAACAATGTCAAAGGTGAAATTGAATCTGATAGCGGCGGCGTGTGAGAACATGGGTATAGGATCTAATGGGACGTTGCCATGGAGACTCAAGTAAGATTAAATTTAAGTTTCTTTTAGGGTTAGGTCGGTATGTGTAAGTACTAAGTACTATCGCATGCGTTTGTAGTATGCCATATAAGAAAAATTTTGCTTGCTCTTGTTTTATTTCACACACACAACCAAAGCAAAACAATTAAGTAAACTCCGCCCCCAAGTTACTAAAATCACCAATTAGGATGCATTTAAAAATTTGCAGATGAGTCGAGTTAAACAAAAAAAAAACTATTGTTACAGTCGCATACTGCACCTTGTGCTGTTATTGCCGCGCCCGTTGCCTTTTTTTTTGTTCTCGAAGTTTTACGACCTTCGCTATTCTTTTTGGACCTTTGTTATTTGCCTCTTAGTGACCCCTGCTTGTTATACCGGACCGTGATCGCCTTACGTTGACCTGTGCTTGTTTATTGGACTATTTGATTATAATAATATAACGTTGACGTGTGCTTCATTACCGACAAACAAAATGCCGCGCAGTTTGGTTGTTGATGAAAGGATGAATATTATAATTTTGCATCGAGAAGGCCTCAACATCAGTCAAATCGCGGATGAACTTGATATAGCGGTAAGTAATCTAATACATACTATTAAAATAGTTTATAACGCACAAGTAAGTAAATCGGTAACTAAAGTGTGGGCAAAGAGCATTTTTTTAGATGTTATTAAAACGCCTAAAATTAATTGTCCTATTTGAAAGGAGCATAACATAATATCTAGTCATAATTGTAAGTCAGCATAACACTAATAAGCATAATTGAAAACGCATGATTTTAATACATATAATATAAATACTCATAACGATGGCCTTGCATACAATTAGAAGCCTAACATTATTTTTTATAAATATTTATGAAAAATTATAAAAAAGCTTATAAGAGTAAGTGGGTGTTTACAACCACAAAAAAGTTAACGATTTTTTATACATAATGACAAGACCAACATTTACTAGCATTTAATATTTGATAAAACAGAAGTTATGATAAATAAACTTATATTCTTACCTATTGGAGCCAATAAGACAACAAAAGATGCAAACTGATATGTTACTTACTTTTACTTTAACCGATCCTGCAAGTGTCGCAGTTTTAACCTAACCTAGTTATAATAGTTTAGGAATAAAAGTAAGTATGAATAACATATTAAAGTTATTACCTGATAAAGTTATATTTAATAATATTCTTGCTTTTTGTAGAAGTTACATTAGATTTTGTAACTATGCAAACAAAATATTATTTAATAAATTTTGTTTTAAAAATTTATTAAATAATATTTTGTTTGCATATTTATTTCTTCAATAAAGTACATATTTATGTTAACAAAATGAGTAAAACGGTATGAACACTTAACAATTTTAATTGTGAAAAATGATATACACTTTTTAGTGTTTTCGTTTCGTTTTTGTAAAATGTATGCGGGCGATTAATTATGCCTCTGAGTGTAGTTATCTTAAAAAATAAATAAACTTCTTTCCAGGAAAGAGATGGCATACTTCACAACAATGACGAGTAAAGTTTCAACTCCGGGGCACATCAATGCAGTCATCATGGGGAGACGCACCTGGGATTGCATTCCGGATAAATACCGCCCCCTTCCGGACAGGGTTAACGTCGTTCTGACAAGACATGTTGATGAGGTTAAAGATAAGGTAAAGAAATAAAAAAATCTGTAAAAGTATTACAATTTTATAAGTTTTTGTTGTTTACAGGTCAAATTATTAACTATTTCCCGTAAGAGTCCATCCAATAACCATTATCAGTAACTTATTAAAACTCAAGGCATTGCACTAACTTAAAATTACAGACAATATTTAATAATCCAACCAGGAAAGAACAACCTTCCACATGAAATAATATTTTGGAATGAAACAACTTTAAACGAATTTAACTTGTGTAATTTTATTTTATTGTCTAACATTTCGGAGCCTTTACAGATTCCATAATCATAGCACGACTGAGCTGACAATAGTCTTATGCTACAGTCCGTTAAATCCATTTAAAGTTGTTTCATTCCAATGTGTAATAACCGCGAAGGCATTAGAAATTATTAAACAACATTTTGTTATCCAGGTGCCAGAAGGTGTGGTGGTGGTACCAGGATTGGATGAGGCTATAAAGTATATCGAAGGGAGAGAAGACATTGAAAGTACCTGGGTTATTGGTGGCTCTTCGATATATCAGGTATATACAGTATTGTTGTATGTATAATTTCACACCTAGATCCAAAGGGAACTAACTCAAAAACTAAATGTTTGAGTTTACACCATCGAATTGCTTACAGCAACACCTACCTAACAATAAAACAGATTTTAGCTAACTATTGTAGCTTCATATAAAAAGCATATATCTAAACAAAAAACTCCTGCAGAGCACATGTATTTATTTATCAGTAATTTACGAATATTAAAAAAATCCTTATACCTAATAGGTATAAGGTTTTTTTTTGATCAAATTTAGAGTCATAATAATATAGGCTTGTATTTGATGAAATTCTTTTGAGGGCCTAACACCGCCTGTTCTATTATCAATTATACCTATATTTCGGTTAATTTCGGCGAAAGTTGGAAATCAAAAATCTAAGTTGGTCATTTAAGTTGGTCGCGTATTTTATTTGCCTTTTTTTCAGGCTGCCATGGAACACCCAAACTGCGGCAAGATCTACCTGACTGAGATCCAGAAGTCTTTCAGCTGCGACACTTTCTTCCCCGACATCGACAGACAGCAGTTCCACCTCGTGGATGAAGAGCAGATACCAGGAGACAAGCAAGTGGAAGGAGATATCAGCTATTACTTCAGAGTGTATAAGAGATTGTAGACAAGTCCTGTTGGCATAGTGGTCGGCGGAAGATGCTGGTTCAAATCGTAACGTACTTGAGCATTTGTACCTAAGAATTTGATGTCTTATATGTATTTGTCTACCTAAATACCTGGCTAATGATAAACGCAGTAAGTACATATTATTTCCATATACACTTACGTTTATTGTTAGCAGGGCAGAACGCAATTTAACACCTAAATATAGGATTTAAAACTGCTACAGAATACGTAAATTACTCAAAGATTTGTACAGCTTTATTTCGGACAAATCGGAACTATAGTTGATACGTAATAAAGTGCAAATTAGCTTGTTCAGTGAAACGTTATCTTATTATCAGCATATTTATTAGCTTCTCTTCATGTGTATTCGCTATTTCATCTATATATGGTCATAATGGAGGCTACTAGATACGCGTTGTGTAGAATGAGGTCTATTTGTCATTTTCCACCAATGAGAGACAAGTTATTCTGAATGAGTCACCAATTTTTACTGTAGCTTATTTTTGCTTGTATATTTTTAATAAGTACATGTTCTATTTGACACGGATTGCGACTTATTTCATACTGTGTTAACCGTGAATTGGCAATGTTCTATAAATAAATTAAAATATAGAAAATGAGACCAAAAAGGCAACTGGTATATGTCGAAGGCTTGTAAGTACAGTCAGCAACAAATGTATCTGATTCTTCAAATAAATGTCTAATTATTAGTTTCTCTGGTTACTTTCTTAGAGCGTTCTGATGTAAAAGCTACTATATATTTGAAGCTGACTGTACCACTAACTACATGAATCACAATGGGGTCCAAATCTCTCAATAAATATATTATTAACTTTCTAAAAATTTCTTGATAAGCTTTACTAACACTGCCAACATTTTATAAGCAGGTATACCTAGTTAATATAAACACAAAATAAATGTGCTTTAATTTATAACGTTTTATTATTAAAATATTCGCCCTGTGAAACCAAAGGAAAAGCGAATATTCCACAAGATGCTCAAGTTCTCGTCCTCAAAGGTAAACCACACTAAGTTCTAACGAAACTTTATTTAAAATGTCCTTTACTGGTTAGTAAAGGACATTCACATCATAGTACAATAATTTTATAAACTAATTTGGTAGTTGTATAAAGAAAACAACAGTTGAAAAATTTATAAATTATTTATTGCAAACACATACCACACTCGCACATCCAAAACACAAGAACCTTTATAAAATATTTCCATTACGAAAGCATTCTAATGATGTTTAGCCATTTTCAACTACCATGACGATATGACGAGTGCAATGGCAACATTCTTACAGCAGTTTTAAAATGAGGACTAGTTAGAGACCTGTCAAAGTCTCACATACCAACTAGCGCCACCAAGCGGGAGATAACGTCAAGATAGCTATTTATAAATTACTGTGTACTTACAACCCCTCGTCAATCGTGTAAAAAAATGGCTTTGATAATGTAATTATCGAGAATCCTATATTTGTGAAGATTTTTAGGCGTTTACTTATAGATTTGATACGAATGGAAAGCCTAACATAATAACTAAGTACTCCCCTGTTTAAGATCCGTAACATTATTTTTTATGAAAAGTGCTTACCACTATTATGCTTAGGTTAGATCTTAGGTTAGGGCTTAGAAAGATATATATAATGTGTGATGTTAAGAGCTTATTTAACCGTCTAAATCCACAGATTGACGAGAGATTAGTATGATTGTAGGAAACAAACTATAATATGACTTATTATACATGTAATAACTGAACAAACACTAAATAAACAAATGATATGTTGATATCCATACATACAACATGAGAAATATCATAATAATCACGCACCGCATTTTAACTGAATTTAGTACAGTGATAATTGCAACCAAACTGCATTTTTTTACTGCAATTCCCATTTTACGAGTACGAATAGTGAAAGAGACAAGTCTTTTGTGCATACTAAATAGCTTTAAATATAACTTACTAGCTTCTGTCCGCGACTTTGTCTGCACAGGATAAACACAATATCTTTATAAATTAAAGTGTTACACACTGATGTACAAGTTAAATTATAATTAAAATTAATTTAGTAGTTTTTGAAACAAACTTTCACACATCTATCTATAGATACAAATTTTTGCATTTATAATATTGGTAAGATCACTCGCAGATAATGAAAAAAAAGTACCTACCTATTTTTTCTGTCTCTTTTTTATTCGTACTTAACTACGAGCTTCTATAGCGGAAAAAAAATGATTGTAAATGTAGTAAATAAAAAACTGGAAAATGTATGATCATTGATCACTTAAAACATAAATATTGCCGTAATCTTCAAAGATAGAATTAAATAAATAAATAACTTAAATCTAGTGACTAAGTCTAGATTTATTTTTACACAAAAAATACGTAAACAAAAAATGAAAAACACTTCTACTTAAATATTGTGAGAAAACTTAAAAACATAGGATATACTGTAAGAATTAAAAGTTTAGATAAAAAAATCAAATAACACGAAAATTTGCCAAATCTAGCGGTAAAACTACATTATTTTTTTTTCTATTTATATACATTTTTACATTAATACAAATATTATGTTGTGTTATTTAAATCTTTTTTTCTGGGTTTTTTTAACGAAATTAAACAAGGCTATTGAAATTCACAAATAAAAATAATAAACACAATAAATGAGAGCTTAATTCAAAGTATTCGTAGATATAATAAGAGATTATGAAGTACTAGAAAACAAGATTTATCAAAATATTTCAATTTCAAACAATCAACGTTAATAGTCTAATGAAATAAATTTGCAGGAATGTATACCAAATCATTATATTTTTTTTAAGACGAAAATCGGTCACTTAATACTCAAATCAAATTTTCAAATTTTAGTGTAGATTTGTATGTTGAAAAGTATTTAAAAGCCAACAAACCAAACACCTCGTTGATTGACTGGTTGATCAAAACTTCAATCAATCACATTTCTATAAAAAAAAAACTTCTTATTCAAATTAAAACCGTATGCTAAAGACACACAGTTCATTAATTGATAGCAAGTATTGTTGCCAGTAAAGTACAAAATCTTTCAATGTTAAAATGTATCTTCGTACAAAAGTCCTTTAGAAAAGACAATCACTATTTTTTAACAATTTTACAAAACATGCCTCACTTACAAAAAATACAAAAGTGTTCATCTACGAATCGAACCTTATTTTACACACAATAAGGTTCAATTTGCAGACCTATCTTTTACTGTCCAGACCACAGACCGTAACAAACCAAAGCCTTAAAAAGTCATCTTTTTTAAGGTCAATGTTGTCTCCGCGGCCCAAACAAGACTAATACGATCAATACAGCCGTTTCCTGGAGTGCTCCTGTTTCTTCTGATACCACATGATCCCTAGGACTACGATGACTATAATGACGATGGCCACAAACATCATCCAGAGGAAGGTCTTGACTCCCGACATGGCTGGCTTGGCGTCCTCGACTCGCTCCCGCGGCGCCTCGTATGACGATGCGGATGGTATGATCTGAGATCTATCCTCGTCTTTGTTTTGCTGGAAATTTAATATTTTATTGATATTATATATAGACATGCATAGACATAATTAAGGTTGAGTATCAACCCACATGTAGTGGAGGGAAAATTGGTTGGAGACATTCTACGGAATTTAGGTATCAAAAATACTAATTGGACGCAGGTGAAGTCGCTGGTTGAAGCTAGTGATATACATTTTGAGACGTTTACAATGATGATAAACGAAACAATTGTAACGGATTTAACTGGTCGAGAGTATTTGACGTTTTGAGATCTTTACAGTTCCCATACTGGTCTAACACAAAATGGAATATGCAAACTGTTGAGTTTTCGAAACGTCTAATGCGCGAGTTAAATCGGTTATACTACACTATTAATTATGCTTTCTCATGCGACAAACGTGCTAGACACTTGTACATTATTACAATACTACTAGCTAGTTTCTGTCCGCGACATCGTCTGCACACGATAATCCTTTCTGCCCGCGACTTCGTCTGCATACAATAATCACCCCTGTTTTACCCCATTATGAGATGAATTTTCAAAAAAATATTTTTTAATTAGAGCTTCGACTTGTTACAATAGGATCCCTCGGATCTCTGCAAAATTTAAAATTTCTAACCCTTATAGTATACAAAGTTTACTTCCGTTTTTCACCCGCTTAAGGGTTAAATTTTGAAATTTGCAGCTGTTTAACCTGTGCGCGTATCCATCAGTCATTCAAGATTTTATATATACTCAAGATAAGATTATATTCAAGGTCAAGGGTCATAGGGTCGTGCACATACCGTCTCGAGCAGGTCCAGCTCGTACATCTTGACGGCGATGATGTCGTGGTTGTCGCTGAGGTCGCCGGTGGTGGCGGACGCGCCGAAGTAGTACCCGGTCGGCAGCAGCACGTGCTCCACGCGGAGGCACTCCTTCCACGCGTTCTTGCCTTCGAGGTCCGTAGACACTGAAAATAACAACGTTTATTAAACAACGTTACACTGTAGTCTGTTCAGTCGTGCTACGATTATGGTAACTGAAAAGTTTTCGAATCGTCAGACGTCAGCCAATAAAATAATATTGCAGATGCCTTCGGGGCCGTTCAAGTATTACGTCAGATTTAGTATAATTATTTACCCCCACGTTACCCTTGTCAGCAAAAGTAGGCTCAATTCTTACCCAGCCTCCATGGTTACGTATGCAATGGTACTTAGTTATATGCATTTTTCATTGAACGTATTTTGTTTTTGTTTTTATTATGAGCAGCGGTTATAATTCTCATAAAATAGGTTTAAGATAGGAAAGAGGAACCTAGACGTGCATTAGGTATTTTTAAGAAAAAAAATGCGTTTTTCAAACTTAAGAAATGTGTACATTAGAAAAGAGGTGTAAAAAATAGCTAGGTACTGCTAACGTTATCATCATATAGACCTCCCACCACCTCACATCATCAAAAATAACCAAATCAAAGCCCCCCCCCCGCCCTCATACTTACG
Source organism: Polylopha cassiicola (assembly GCA_038024825.1). NCBI lineage: Eukaryota > Metazoa > Arthropoda > Insecta > Lepidoptera > Tortricidae > Polylopha > Polylopha cassiicola. The sequence goes on along the minus strand of CP149044.1, from coordinate 2,070,119 downwards.
TAATACTTGAACGACATCTAATTTCAAATATAACAGAAAGCTATCATAACAACTCACCAATAAGCGTGTCATCCTTGTACACGATGCTCAGGTGCGTGTCGTGGTTGTAGTTCCTGAACTTGGCCTCGCAGCCGGCGAGCTGCGTGTGCGTGCTGCCTCCCCCCCTCGTACTTACGTAATACATGAACGACATCCACTTACAAAGATGGCAAAAACATAACAACTCACCAATAAGCGTGTCATCCTTGTACACGATGCTCAGGTGCGTGTCGTGGTTGTAGTTCCTGTACTTGCGCCGACTGTCCGTGCGTGCAGTCCCCCCCCCCCCCTCGCACTTACGTAATACATGAACGACATCCACTTACAAAGATGGCAAAAACATAACAACTCACCAATAAGCGTGTCATCCTTGTACACGATGCTCAGGTGCGTGTCGTGGTTGTAGTTCCTGAACTTGGCCTCGCAGCCGGCGAGCTGCGTGTGCGTGCCGTCGCGGTCGTGGTCGTAGTGGAGCGAGCCGTTGTTTATGGTCGCCGATATGTACGGGTGCTGGTGCTGTGGGCGTGTACGGTATCATAGACAATAAGTTTAGAAAAATATGAGGGGTGGGGTCATGATCCCCCCTAGATCCTCCCTTGATACTATGATCATATATTATGATATTAGATTCCTGATTCCTAGATTGCTGCTATATAATATGATCATATATAGCAGGAAGTGTCCCAAAATATTTTGTATGTACTTATTTTAAAATCCAAACAATACTATGTATTTTAAAATCCAAACACTAGGACATACAAGTTTACCTTAAGTGCAGTATTTTTACACATGAAGTAAAAATTTAAAATGAACAAACAAAAGTTTGGTTACGTATACATTATTATTATTATTATACATTGAAATTTTATTTTATGTGTTGTTCCAAAAAACTACAGTTTCAGAGTCGGTGTCAGCTTGAAACAAACTTGAGCACCTTCGTGAAATCAACTCTTTACTCTCAACTCTTCAAATTCAAATGGGATCAACTTTGGATCCCTATCCAATAAAAAAAATAGTAATATCAACATCGGCCCACTCTGTAAAAAGTTATGCATGGTCATACATAAAAAAAATATATGTATACGCATCGACTTGAGATTTTTTTTTTGTGATATTTATTTACCAAAATTTTTAGTTTCTTATTTATTCACTAGCTTCTGCCCGCGACTTCGTCCGCGTGGAACTCCTCCTTTTTTGCAGTCGGTTAAAAAGTAGCCTATGTCCTTTCTCAGGCTCCAGACTTTCTTTGTACCAAATTTCATTTAAATCGGTCCAGTAGTTTTGGCGTGAAAGCGTAACAGACAGACAGACAGACAGAGTTACTTTCGCATTTATAATATTAGTAGGGATTACACAGACTGTATTTTTTGTAATTTTAAGAAACTCCAGGTCTAACTTTAAGCAATATTTTTAGCCTTTACTTACTTGTCAAACAGTCATTTATGACTGTTTGTTTCTTCAATAAATATATTTCTTTTTTTTCTTACATTATGAGCTCCATTGTGGTTGCTATAAGTGTCCAGTATAATCGCGAGGCCCTGGTAATAGTCCTTGCTGCCGAACACGGGGCCGTGCTGCATGCGCTCGCGCACGTACCAGATCGCGAGCCCGTCGCCGAACAGGTCCTTCCCCCTGCCGTGCACTTTGAACTGGATCTGCACCTCCCAGTTGCGCGTGTAACAGGGCTGGAAAGATTAGATTGGATTAGATCCTGGGTTCTTTGGAATGAAACAACTATTAACGGATTTAACTCGCGTATTTTATTTTATTGGCTGGCGTTTCGGAGTCTTTAGTTACAGATTCCATAATCGTAGCACGACTAAGCTGACAATAGTCTAACGCTAAAGTCACTTTAGCGTTAAATCCGCTAATAGTTGTTTCATTCCAATGTGTAATATAACCGCAAAGGTATTAGAAATTATCCTGGATTCTTTCTTAACCTGGGGTAATTACCCTCGCGGGGGTAAACCTTCTATTTCGCGAGGATAACGATTTAACAATCCATTGAATTAGATTCGACTGAAGTCGCATTGACAGTCCCATTACATATTTACCTAATCTATTAGTATGTAATACGTAGATACTTAAGAGTCAAGTCTTACGAGCTAGGCAGTTAGGTGAATAAAAAAAAACTTAAAAAATTCTGATGACACTGCGGCTATTTTACATTGGTATTTGACTATCGTTAGCGCCCTCGTCTAAGAATACGGGAATCGTAAAGTTTTTAAACGTTATATAAACGAGTTATTTTATTAAAAAAATAGTAAAATACACACCTATTTATAAATATTAGATGTGAGTGCGTATCAATCAAGTTTACAAATACCTACTTAATTAATTCTCACCGCAACATATAATTGGTAATGCCGATAAGGGCGATTCGCTGATTTAATGGAATAGTGACTTAACTCGAAATGCGTTGCTACGTGAATTCAAATTTAAACGTGACGACTTACAATCTATAATGGAGTAACAGCATAATTATGTTACTGTCATTAAAACGGCAAATTTATGGGTAACCATTAATCGCCGTACGAAATATGCATGGAAAATATGACTTGAGTTTAACTTTGAAAGGAAGATTATCTATCTAATCTAGTGGTCAAAGTCCTGATTATGAAGCTTGCGGGTTCGAATCCTGCTAGGGGCAGATGTTAGTACATAACAGCAGCAAGCATTTATCTCATACTAGTGACCCGCCCCGGCTTCGCACGGGGGCTATAAACCTTCCTTAAGAATCACTCTATCTATTAAAAAAAACCGCATCAAAATCCGTTGCGTAGTTTTAAAGATCTAAGCATACATACGGACATACAGCGAAAGCGACTTTGTTTTATACTATGTATTGATCATTTGGGACATAATAAAGTAATCACACCTACCCAGAAACAGTTACACTTCAATTAAATATTTTTTTAAAGGCTTTTTCCACTATGTCCCTCAACAAGTATTGAAAAAATGTTACGGCCATGAAATACTAAGTAGATAGTTAGGTGAACAGGTCAGGCATTAGTAAAAAGTGTGTGACATTGTTTTTGTTACAATAGACAAGGTCGAAAGTTTTTACCTACTTGATTTGAGTAGGGTTTTGTTTTGATTGACAGTAAGAAAACAAATGAAATAGATATATTCAATTAATAAGAATATGTAAAAATCTCAGGTGATATAAATAAAACAGTGTCACCACATAAAAATTTAAGTGTCAGAGCTGTTGAATATTGAATAGAGTAACAAAATTGGTATGTGTCGATATTGTGTTACTTAAAAATGGTAAATTGTCTATTTCATTGTAATTTTCAAATCAATTGTGCCAACCATTCCATCTACTTATTACTTATTTATAAAATATACAGTGTTCTGTTGTAAAAGCAAAACACCTGTATAAATAGAATAATGTGTGGTTTTTACGATCGAAAACAAAAGCATAAATTACAACAGTAGAATACTTTTATATGCGTATGTTGCAACCAGTATGTTTTAGCTGATAAAATGTGCAGTAAATGCAATGGAAAATATGCAAAAAATGAAAATGACAATTTCACAGTTCAGTAAGTAAGTACTTTTGTTATCATAAGACCTGCATGATTAAACATGACCTCATTTTGTAAAAAGACTGATATAATATGTGGATTTTACTAAATGATGAACAGTTATACCGTAACCTTCGCATGTAAATAGAATATTACAACAATAGATTATGTTCCAATGACAGAATTTGTTGTATAGATAATTATATATACTAAATATACTACAATATTTATAAAAAAAGATCTATCACATTTATACTATAATTTAATGGTGTAATACTACGGATATTAAATTATATACTATAATATGAGCTATGTAGCTCATATCATTAAAAAGGATATTAAAATATCTGCAGCAATGGCATTGAGAGAGCCCCATTAAAATACTAACGCTAATAAAAAAAAGTACAATACCACTGCAAATAATTATGATAAACATCTTGCAAGTCTTTAAACACATGATGTACACTTACATTGACAATTCTGATACAATGTTCATCAATGAAATGCAGAGGAATGTATCCAAATTAAGACAGTGTACACCTGCCAGAAATGATCAAAACTTTACATTCTTCGTTTGCCAACCCAATCATTCATGCGGCGTAACAATCCAAAATAGATCTTAACGCGTCCACATAAAGTTCACACAAGTCACTCAAAGACAGGCCGTAGTTACTGCAAGTAGGATAGTGCGAGCCATGCCACCGTGCCCTTATTATCCGTTATCAATGTATGCATATTTACGTTTACGATAATACGTTCTGCTTACCACATTGTTCCATATAGCTCCAGATTTCGATTGCAAGTCGGGAGTCAAACGAACGTAATTTGATGTCACTATCGTGCTACCTAAGAAGTCCCAGTAAGGCACAGACATTCCACTTCCTGAAATCACCCAATAAACACAATTATTCGCTTTTTATTCAATTAAATTCACACAAAGATCAGAGGCAGTTCACAGGTCACTCACCCTGGTAAGGTTTTGTGAGAGAATGTTCTCGACGCACATAGTCTCGAGTATTCCATTCCGCGAGAATTGGCGTCAAAAATACAGCCGCAAAAACGAGCTGCGTCAGTTGAAACTTCTTTTCTTGCATTTTTCTATAATAAATTCGCAAATTCAGCGATCTCACTAGCTAATGTCAAACCCACAAACTGACGGCTGGCAGCCGCTACTAAGAGTTGCCCTAAGAAAAATCGAAACTCCTTGATTAAGCCTAAAAAGATATTTACAACATTTTCAAAGCCTGTATTAAAGATAATATTTCGAAAGAATTGTTTATGAATCAATATAAAATCAAATAATAGCGAATAAAGATGGTCGTCGGTTTAAAGGAATTTAGTTTAAAGATACCCTCTTAAGCGGCAGATGTACAAACTGAGCAACATTACTGTTGACGTCAAATGTCAAATGTTGGTCATTGTTTGTCGATAAAGCAGTTTTGTGTTTTTAGCGACATCTAGAAACACTATTCCAACAAGCATGCCAACTAAGTCACGGCTTTGACGTAGTTCAGCCAATTTCCGCTAGATGTCCACTAGGATAAAGATCCATAGAAAAAAAACACATTATTTAATGCTACCTATTTTGAATACTAGGTAGGTAGGTAAATAAATTACTGCAGTATTTTTTTTCTGTGCAGTCCTAACTTTACAATAATTAGATATCATAACGCGGTTTATCTTGTGCGCAGGATACTAACGTTAGTATCTAAACGTAATGTACCTACCCACCTTATTCTTCCGTACAAATATCTACCTAACATTTTTGCTTTTTGCTTTATTTAAATGATGATAAGTCGATATCAGTTCAAAGAGAACTTTAATAACCAACGTAAGCAAAACCATCATGCATTTGGATAAATAACTAATCTAGCCTGTAGGTAAACGTAGAAGTACTCGTACACCTGTCTTGCACTGTTACCTTGGCCGCCCGTGGCATCGTTTTCACTTTAAAAATGATACAAACGAGACCTATATTCGCAAAAACCGTCCCGTCAATCTGTGAAGGGTGTCGTACTTTCCCCACAAATGATGGATGCACTACTTTCACTGAATGTAGACTGGAAGGTCAAAACCACACTCAGACGGTCAACGAACCCTCATTTGGCAACTTTTACCGACTGTCTTGACACTTGATATTAGTGTCGGAATTTTCGGATGCTTATGGCGATTGCGGATTTTAAAGACAGTAAAAGGTGAGTAGGTAGGTAGGTATGTGAGGTCACATAATTGATGACGTATCCCAAGTATATAGGTAGGTTCTACTTATAAGGCAGGCCTTAAAATATACCTACGTAAATACTTTATATTTATCTACTATTTTATTATCGTTAAGTACAATCATCACAGTTTCATCCAGCTTAATCTACAATTTTATCGATAAAATAATTTCTAAAAAGGTAGCTTACTTACCTATATTTGAAAATACTTACTTAAATAATGATCAAGCACCTGCCAGTTGCGTCTAGTTCAGTACCTGTAGGAATAGGTGCCTATAGGATAATTTATACCTACTCGTACCTACTGAAATAGCTAATCAAGATGGAATACTTAATACGAAATAATAATTATAATATCTACTCTGTGTAGGTAATTTGTAAAAGAAATATCCAGAGTCCAGTTTACGATGCACCAATCACTATCTGTTTGCAAATAAGTTGCTAAGTACTTACACTTGACTTGTCGGATATTCCAGAAAATATGCTTTACGTACGTACCTACTTACTTAGCCATACCTAATCATTTCATGAGGGCTTCTTATGATCTTATATTTTAAAGAAGACAGTGACGTGACACCAATTAGTACAGCTAGGTACATTTTGAAATCAGGTACCTACCTATGTCTAGATTCGGTATGGGTAGTACTTTTAATTCTGATCTTATCACGAAAGGAAGAAAGTTTTCAGATTTCCTTAGCGTTAGGTATTAATGCATTAGGTATGCGCTAAAATGTCGCGTCTATTAGGGCAGGGCATGCAATAAATAGTTTTCACATTGATTTTCCATTCGACTCGTAGAAAGTCTAAATAACTGACGGAAAAAAACATAAATCATTTTTCTTATCGACTGCGATCCACCTACAACTAATCGATAGCAATCGATACTTCCAGTTTATAGATCTCGGAACGTGCTCGAGCCAGCTCGCTTACGTAAAAGTCATAAAAAAACCTAACACTTTTACCTGAGCCGCCCTAAAGTGGTTCATAACTTTCATCTATGATGAACGAAAGTGTATAAAACCAAAAGTGGTACTACCCTGAAGGTCGATGACTCGACCTAGCACAACAAACAAACATTTAGGTCACCAGAGAAAGCAGTGAAAGTATACTATTTGACCATGATCCACTATATACACTCTCCCTATTTTTACCGTGCTCTTGACAATCACTTTTCGATAACATAAAGAAATTACAGCTTTAAAACGAGAGGGGAGAGATTATTTTCACTTGTGATGATATCTAGGTCATCGCGGACAATACGTTGATCCAATTTTGACATGAGATTTATCATCTTGGTAATTTCTTTTTAATTGAATTAGTTTTGAAAGAATTAGCTTTCTAACCAATTCAAAGGTTATTCACATGCGTGAAACCTGGTGCGAATTATTCAATGCATTTTAATAAAGTAGGTAGATTTACAGACGAAACGTATTTATTTAGTTTCGCAATACGAGCTATATTATAACTAAGAAGTCCAATGGGCAACTTAGTACTACTCCTATCAATTAGGTAGGAAATTTCGTTCTGAAGATATCCTTCAAATTATGTGAATATTTCTGCACGACTAGTGTGCACTATTTTAAACCCGAAGGGTGCGGCTCCATTTCACATAGAACTTATTAAATGATGACAAATCTTCTACTTGAAACTTGAAATAATGCGTGCTATAGGTTTATATATTGCAGATTTAGCACCTAGAATCCAAGGGTGGATCCAGCTTTGTAGACAGAGGGTACACAGTTAAATTATTAATCAAAAGATAGTTTGTTTGATTAAAAGCAATGATTTTAGAAAAATACCTACTGCTATCCCAAATCCCGAAGGGGGTCATAATTCCCTAGACCGCCACCTCCTGGATCCGTTCTTGCTAGAATCTGCATGATGCAGACATTAAGGAACATCCTTTACTATTTCTAGATACTTTCTTAGTTACCTAATAGACGTCGATTGGTTATTTAATATGTATTACCGAAAAGGATTATTTATTTGTAGTATCTCTAACGAAATTTCTTGCAGCTTTGCTTCTTAGCTTTGATAGCCAGTGCGGCCACACAGACAAAAATTCCTGAATTTCATATCAGCAGGTAAATGCTTAGGTATTCTCACACATGTTAGTAAACACTTTATTCTTGCCACAGTTTCGCTGCAAAAGTTCAGAGTGAGTTTGCTACGGTTTTAAAATTTATCTTGTTTCCTAAACTTTTCATACCGCGTCATTAGCCTATAGGTACCTATACTTACCTACTCAAAACTTAAATTATATGATAGTTATTGCTCCTGCTGTTGAAGGCTTTATCTGTTGGAACTTACAAGGACTAAAGGCATTATGAGAAAAGTTTTTCATTGCAGTTTATTAGGACAAAGATAGTGTACCTACCTGCGTAGACACTAGACATGAACATGCTGTAACACACACATGGGCAGTAAAGGAAACACCGACACAAATAAATTTCTCTAATGAATACCTACAAACCAGAAGTTCACTAAGCTCCAGTTCAAACAATAGCAAAGGAGGTTCCATAGTATTCTAGAAGTATCGAGAAAAGAGCAATGCGCGTTTTCTCCGCTTTCTATCTGCAAACTTTCACTTCCTACCACGGACAGACAAAATGGCTACACTATTTATCGAAATTGTGTCGGTGACTCAGGTTGTTTACAAACTTGAGCACAACAATGTCATGCATTAGCTTTCTTTTGCGTATAGGTGTCGATGAACTTTAGTACTTGTAGATCACCTGTAGGGACATAGAAATTTCTAGTTATATTTACGAATCACATCTCATCACATATTTCGTTAGATAGCGTATTAAAACTCTTAGGCTCTTAGGTGGGTAAGTGAAGTAGTAGGTTAGGAATTACCCTATATCTGACTTCGGTAGTTTTTTCTTAACTTAACAAAGCATTACATTACCTGTTGTAGCGTAAGTTCCTTGTAGGTATATTTGATATAGAACTGCTCAGAACAGTTAAATTCATTCTAGAAAATTCAGTTGATAATAATAAACATACGAGTTAAATTAATTTTGAAACAAAACAACAGTAACGAATTTAACTCGTGTAGTTATATTGTCACGTTTCGAGAACTCTACAGTTCTCATGTTCGTAACGTTATCCTTACTAATAATATTATAAATGCGAAAGTAACTCTGTCTGTCTGTCTGTTACGCTTTCACGCTAAAACTACTGGACCGATTTAAATGAAATTTGGTACAAAGAAAGTCTGGACCCTGAGAAAGAACATAGGCTACTTTTTAACCGACTGCAAAAAAGGTGGAGTTCCACGCGGACGAAGTCGCGGGCATAAGCTAGTTAATAATAATAATTATTTATTAACCAAAAAAAAAGTTGCGTTATAGATCACAATAATAATTTTACAAATCTTAGGAAATGCAAGTAAATTATTATTAAAATAATAATTTTACAAATCTTAGGAAATGCAAGTAAATTATTATTAAAGATACGTTGGTACATTTCAATTAAAATGGACACGTAGTTACATAGTCATTCCTAAATACAACTATATAGGTACTTAATAGGTATGTAGGTACTATGTAGGTACTTAATAACCGCGAAAGCGTCAGAAATTATTAAGTTAATTATTACTATGGATTTTCCTCATTCATCGCTTTCTCTGGAACTTGTTCATCAATGACTTCAAAAAATGCCATATGTATTTAAATTTCGAGTTAAAAAAACTCGTTTCAGAATATGAATGGTGTCGGTCGTTGCCCGGCGAGAGGTTTAACCGACTTCGCAAAAGTGCTATAAAACTAGAACATCCCTACTAATATTATAAATGCGAAAGTAACTCTGTCTGTCTGTCTGTCTGTCTGTTACGCTTTCACGCTAAAACTACTGGACCGATTCAAATGAAATTTGGTACAAAGAAAGTCTGGAGCCTGAGAAAGAACATAGGCTACTTTTTAACCGACTGCAAAAAAGGAGGAGTTCCGCGCGGACGAAGTCGCGGGCAAAAGCTAGTAACTATATAACTTATAATATTTGTACTGAAAATTGACATGTGGTTTTAAGATTAGATATTAAAATGTATCTCTATGTCCTATTGAAATGCATAAATGATAGACTAGGTCCTGGTTACATTATTAGTACCTACTACATATTTTTATACCCCGGGGATGAATCTAATTGGAGACTGGAGTAGTATTTTCTTGTCATGTATATTTTGTCTCTTTTTATAACCTTATATATTTTCTGATGCCTTTGCATTGTATTAAAATAATAAGGTATAAATTAATATTATTTTATTTCAATACCTATTTATTTTATTAGCTGACGTGACGATAGTTGCTTTAGCGTAACACTAGTTGTGTTACGATTATGGGGAAAGAAACGTCAGCAAACAAAACAAAATACGCGAGTTGACTTCGTTACCTATAACAGTATCATTGCAATGGCCTCATATGTGTATTTGTTAGTTACATAAAACCTTGTAGCGTTATTAGTTACCTACATATTATATACATACTTGTCGGGAAGCGGCAGTTGAAAAGAAATGAGGAAACCAAAATATGCAGCCAAAGGGTTTATTGAAATATTTACAAGGAATAAAAGTATTTACAAATAAATTACACAAAAAGGAATAAGAGGATGTAGATGTATATGTAGTGTGTAGTAAGTGGATGAGTGAATGTGTGAATGAATGATGAGAGAGGTTATGAAATGAAGAGATTTGCTCGGCGTAGACAACAGCAGCAGGCAGGGTTCGGGTCGTCGGCGTACCAGGCCCGCCGCCTCGGCAATTAGGATAGCCGGGCGGACTGGAAGGGCCCGGGTCGAGTTCCGCTGCAGCCGCAGATAGGTGCAACGCAGTGTAGCAGATAGCAGCAGGTAGGTGCAGCCCCTCAGGTAGTGACGGTTGAAGGTTGACGATAGTGAAGATGAAGATGTGCGCGGTGACTTTGAAGACTTTAGTTTTTAGATTAAGGTTTTAGATTTAGCTTCTTCTTGTAGGTCTTCAGAGATAGGTCACACGCGAGGTCTAAACGTTGTCAACTTTGACTTTGGACCTGTAGAGTCCGGGGCGAGCTGGCCCCGGACAAGGCCTTTAATTTCGGGTGCTGAACTAGGCTCAGCTGCCGTCGAAATGAATGAGGTGAACGATTTGTATGGGCTTATATAGGGTGTAGAGTGAGACGGGTTATACTTTTGAATTTGGCATGTGAATTTTGTCATGGGAACGGGTGTAAACAAACAAGAAAATGATGTCAAAATATGGCCAAATGTGCTAAAATGCGTGAAAAATGAATTAATTTAACGAGAAAAGTGCAGCAGTGCATTGGAAAAATGATATGAGAGCGTGCAGTGAAGGTGCCAAGTTATTTTCAGTGCAAATGAAGTGAGTGCAGGCGTTTAAAGATTGATGGTCATGTTTCGATGGGTTATGGAATGTTAAAGGTCTCGTGATTTTCAGGAGAGGTGCAGGATGAGATGCTCCTGAAGTGATAATGAAATGCATGTGATCGACGGTGATGTGGACGTATGGAAATGCAGTTGGGCTCTCGAGGTTAGCCCGCTACATACTAGCTGTGCGACTTCGTCCCCGTGGAATAGTAATTTTTCATAAGGCTTTATATTTTTCCCGTTTTTTACACATTTTCCACTGTTTCTTCGCTCCTATTGGTCGCAGCATGATGTTATATAGCCTAAAGCCTTCCTCGATAAATGGTCTATCCAACAAAAAAATAATTTTTGAATTCAAACCTGTAGATAGTTCCTGAGATTAGCGCGTTCAAACAAACAAACAAACTCTTCAGCTTTATAATATTAGTATAGATTTAATTAACTTTGAATAAGATCTATTTTTTTTATAGTCACGTTTATAGTTTCTTCTGAAAATGTAGAGTTTAAAAATCCTTTTTAAAGTCCGGTCAAAAAAGCAAGTTCATAATTAATCACGTTGTGAAGAGTTATTGTACACGCATTAAAGCCCACCCAGAAATACCGATTTGCCGTTCATATAATTTGAACATGGTTTCGGTAAAGATAGCTTGCAAAAAATGCTATGAAAGATATAATTTAAACAAGCCTTGTAGTCTGGTCGAGAAGTGAGTTCTCTGAGAAAAATATATACGGTTGTCTTAAAAATATGGGGATTGTTGCATTCGATTCATAATTAAATTTCAAGAAGGGGGTATTTTAAATTTCAGCTAACTTTAATATTTTCTGAGTAACAGCTACAAATAGGACACTACCTTTTCTTCACTACGTTTATTGTTTATAGAAATTGCAATTTTCAATGGCGGAAAAAAAATACCCCCTTCTCGAAATTAAATTCTGAATCGAATGCAACAATCCCCATATTTTTAAGACAACTGTATCTATTTTTCTCACAGAACTCACTTCTCGACCAGACTATTGGGAACTGCCTTTCTGGAAATCTCTTAGCGATTTATTGTATTTATACTACTAAACTAAGTAGTTACTTACTACACTGACAATTCTTAAATAATTGAGAATTTGTAATATTGAAATATGTGATGTTAATATTATATAAGTATATCTACGTATGTTGTATGGTGCTAAGTCTATATAAGAATTAAAAATAATACTTCAATCATAAACTTGGTGAGTGACTAACTGAGAATTAATCAATTTCAAATTAAAAGCAGGTTGTTTCTTTACTCTCTAGGAAAATTCGTTTTAAAACTTTTTTTTCGAATCATCGCGATGTAAATAATATGAATTAAGTGCCTGATGTTATTCTTGTGGCATTATTCTTTGGACAACATTATTTTCTATGATTTTCACGCTCTTCCAAACATGCTTAGATATATATCCAATATCAAAACTCATAATAATATTATTATGACTTTTGATATTGACTGTCTATTGTGGTACAGTTTTAAGGTCAATAAACTACACCTAATATAGAAAAAATCACCGATTTTAATGTAATTTCTTGTATAGGTACTTATCCGAGTATTTAGCCTGACTTCTTAGCTCTTCTCAGCAGACTTCTTTCTGCTAAGTAAATACTTAAAAAAATCTAGTTAGGTACTTCGAATTGATTTCTCCCCTATCTATTGTTTCCAACCGGATAAAAACACAGGACGAGGCCGGTACTTAGATGAAAAGGGTAAACGATCTCCAGGCTCGTAAAATCTAGACCAGACTTCAACTGACAGGTTACGTCAGTACAGACAAAGTGTCTTCCGCGAACACAATACATCCGCTAGGTTGCCTAGGTTCATAAAAAATATGTTACATAAGCAATTATGCTAGCTTTTCCTGGATCGTACCCTAGGCACAACGACTGAGCTGTTGTGCAACAATTTATGCAATTTATGCTATGCTAGAAGACCGAGCCGTGCTTAAAATATTCGACAGCCTATTCGTCAGAGTCCCTGGCTGCGGAGTAAGAGGTTGCGGCTTTGAATCCTGCAAGGGACAGATGTTATGTGTATTTTAATTTGTCTAGTACCCATAGTTTAAGTTTTAGGTACCTAGTTTTTAACTGCTCAGGAGTGTTCACCATTGATTTATTTTGATTTACGTTAGCAATTGCTCTGTTTTCTAAACTAACTGGAGTTTCTATACCTATTAAGTGAATGTGAGTAGAAAAATAATCATTATAATTACCCAATTGAAACGTGCAATACTCCCTACATATTTAAGTACCACAGAAATAAAAAAAATATGAACAAAAAACAAAATAAATACGAATTTCTTGCAATTGTCTATAAAATGAATTAGATGGCGCTAGTAGTAAGAAACATAATATCCAGACAGCAATACATTGTATGCGATAGACAATCCAATTCTACAATTTGTAAAGTCGATCTATGATTAAAAAAATGGTTTCTCTATAGTAACACCGCTCCTATTGGTCTTTAACATCGACAATTGCCATAAATCTGTATTAAGCGTCATTATATTATTTTATTGGCTACCACACCGGCACGGAAACATCCAGCTATAAATGTTTTCATTAATTGCATCACAATTTCGCTTAGCGTCTTAGGGTCATTGCACTGTGATTTTTACATTTTATTATTCTAGGCATGACCGCCAAATTGACTTCGTGCTGAAGACGCCATCACACTGTTTGACTTTAAAATCAAACAAGCTTAGAGTATTACGGAGAGTTCATTTCCTGGTTATATTTTATTTGTTCTAGGGCTCGTTTCATAATTCTCTCTAACATGACAGTTGAACTTATAGGTCCTATTTGACAATTATAAAATACAATGTCTTTATTCGGCACATTTATCTACAAATAGCCTTAGGTACTATTTATTATAATAGACTTTTAGTGATAGTGATTGTAGGTCTTAATCCGTAGATTCTTCTGATGTTTTGGCTTGAAGCACAATAGCTTAAGTGATCGAAGCAGCTCGAACAAGCAAGGTTATTCGGAATGTCGCACATCCCCATGAAAACTATATGAATGGGTACGTTCGTAAATAATTATGTAAGGCTATTTATCTGTATACAGCCTTTATGTATGATACATTCCGCCCATAGATATAAATAACCAGGCGGGCAACACAGACAGGTGCGGGCTGTTGGCTGTGTGAACCCACCGGCTCTCTGTGACCGCGAAATCATTTTCAAGACTACACCAACCTCCAGCTAACACACAGACACAAAAACCGTGTCCATACACGCGTCTCACTACCATTCCGCCTATGTAGTGGTATTCGTGAGAAACTCGCTCAAGTTAACCAAAACGTCGCACGACAGCAAACCAGATGAATGAATATGGACTCTAGAATTACGTAGGTTGTTATAAAAGTATGGCCGTTTTAAAAGGTGTTTAAGCCGTTCCGCTTATAAGTGTAAGTAAAGTTGCTATCTTGTTCGTAATGTCCGCGAACAGGGGTACATTCAACTTTTAGCCCAGTAAACTCTCGAAGTTCGTTCACCTACTACTTATTGTCAACTGACGTATAACGAGGGAGAGGGGAGATGGGCGGGATAGCGGTGTCCCTGTTGCACTTTATGTTCTTGTTAAGAAGTTTTTAACGCGCCTATTCGGCGGTCGGAATAGTTGACTTTTGTGTGTGTTATGCTTGCCTGGTACATTTGACGGTTTACGTTGCTGTGATCGATAGATAACGTAACTATGGATAGTTTGCGTGAGTTATGTTTTATCGATAGTTTCCAATCACTTTGATTATCGTTTTTGATAAATTGATAGATTGGGTATTGACATCAATATTTCTCTACAATTAATTAAGTAGAGATAGTCCACGATACTTATATATCCGTTTTGATTTAGAATTTGCGTAGTTTACACCGATTCTACTTTTACCTACCGTATCTATATATACATATTATTATTATCTTTATATTAATACCGAATTGATTCTTGTAAACTGCATGAAATTTATAAAACCTAATCTAATTTTTTACATACAGCAATTCATCATACGTACGAGAAAAGACAAATGTAGTTTAAAAGAAATACTAATAAGACACAAAAACGTTTCACGATGTCTTTTTTTAATTAATTTGGAATATACTGAAGCCTAGAAAATTGACGATAGTTTGCCTAGAACTTACTTAAACAGTAAAACAAGCCCTTAGCATCGGAAAAAGAGATTTTTATCGACTGATCGATATCATACAGAGCCACGTTCTATTACGTAATGTTTACGTGGTGCGCATACGCATGCTTGGGATACAGTGGGCGACGCGAAAAACTCTTAATAGTGACGAAATTGAACTTTATGTTGAAGCAATAAGAGTGATGATTTTTGCGGATTTTGCTAGTTGTACTTAGCAATGGTTCACACGTTTAGATGAATTTGGAATTGAGAAATAGCCGCACTTGTGTTTTAGTGGTGTTTAATGGGGAACCCATTATTTATTCGAATGGGACAAGTAGACGAAAAACTACTATAGGTACCTACTTATACTATAAAACGAGCAATATTTGACGTTTAACTGCTTGAACTTCTCGAATGCGTCTAATATATAGATTAGATTAATTTATTTCTCATTATTTTACAGTATAATTACAGTTTTATGCCATAAATGTAAGCTGTCATTTATCTGATGTTATTTGTTCGTTTTCATAGTTATCTGGAAGGCCTAAGTCTAATTTACTATAATACATAATTATTAACAATCTATATTCGTACTTGTTATCCTATTAATCCTAAGAATTTGGACTAAAAGTCACTCTATCTTGATTAGGCACTCAAACTGGTTAGAAACCTCCAACACAATAATAACACTATTTTCAATATTTTTAAAAATAAAGAACTTTATATCTTACATGGTATGACAATTTACATTGGCCACATTACAGTGAAATTATGAAATGTAATAATCACTAGAGACTGGACATAAGTCTACTCAAAATGTATTTTTTCGTTCTACTCATACTTATACTTAAGTAAAAATAGAGTATTTTAGATTTTTGTTAAAATCAATATTTGTCATAGTTTCATTCCAATGCTAATAACCGCAAACGCATCTGAAATTATTAGGTACAGTCAGTGCCAGAGATATCTGACCCTGTATACTAAATATGCGGTTGGTAGGGTTAGATATCTCTGATGTTGACTGTACACTCATAAATAATTAGTCTCAAATACTCCCTAAGCTTAATACATTCCGATTACCGCATTGCACTTGTTTAACATCACAACACTAAAACGGTGACACTTTAACATTAAATTTCATTGACTAAATGACTATCGAAATATTACATTAGACAACCAGGCATATTGCACCCACTGCAGTACATAAGATATGGCTACAAACAAGATAATGATTGAAGTAGCAGATGACGCGGCCGGTCGTTCAACTTGTAACCCAGTGTGGCAGACGCAGGTCTGAGGAACGTGTTTAGTCTTCTACTAGACACTAGGGTTAGCACCTAGGAATATCTGTATAGCTTCTACCCGCGACTTCGTCCGCGTGGAACTCCTTTTTTGCATTCGGTTAAAAAGTAGCCTATGTCCTTTCTCAAGCTCCAGACTCTCTTTGTACCAAATTTCATTTGAATCGGTCTAGAAGTTTTAGCATGAAAGCGTAACAGACAGACAGAGTTACTTTCGCATTTATAATATTAGTAGGAATCAAAGTTGGGGTGTTTTTTTGTATGGAATCGGTCGTTATTTTTTCTTTTTTCTTCGAACTGAATACTGTAGCGCAGTTGGCCAGCTAATGGGCCTTTACTGCAAAACCGGACGGGTGGCGAGACTCCTGAAAGGAGACTCTTAAGCCTTTTGGGTTGGGTTTAGGGTTTTTAGCCCTGACCGACCCGAGGGCCCCCCAAGGTGGACAATCGGTCGTTATGGCTATACTTTGAGTATAATAAAAATACCTGGTATGCAACAAGCTTTAAAACCAAAGTTATTTCACTGCTTGAAAAAAACGTGTCGGTGTCGTGACATTCATATTCGTGAATAAACCTCACTGGACGTCAACCATAATAATATGAAATTAGCTTCAGACTGTCCGCAGAATATTGATAGTCATCAAATATCCTTACTAATATTATAAATGCGAAAATAACTCTGTCTGTCTGTCTGTCTGTTACGCTTTCACGCTAAAACTACTGGACCGATTTAAATGAAATTTGGTACAAAGAAAGGCTGGAGCCTGAGAAAGGACATAGGCTACTTTTTAACCGACCGCAAAAAAGGAGGAGTTCCACGCGGACGAAGTCGCGGGCAGGAGCTAGTACTTTATAGATAGAGTTATTATATGAAGCCTGCCATAGAAATCACTTGTTAATTTGAAGTTGTGTTAAATTAGGCGAAATATGGTAGTAGGGTGAAGTTACGACGGTATACAAGTTTTATAATAATATAATAATTTTTAATGTTGCTGTCTCTTTAGACTCTTGTTTAATGCATGTTGGGTCTTCAATCACAAATATAAGCTGCATAAAAGCTTTATATGTTCTGTAATGCTGTTTCCTTGGGGATACCCAAATATAACTACTTAGTCTATGCCAGTTCAATTCCTTTCATGTATGAGAAAATAATCAGATACTAAGAAAACTTTGTATATAGGTATAGATAACTTATTTTTATTAGTGGTATGTGATTTAAAATCAAGTGAATATATTAAAGTAGCACTCACTGCATATGTCCAAGAGATATTTATCGACAACAAGAGAATTGACGAAATAACCAAGGAAACACCAGGTTAATTTAAAACCTTATCTTTTTTAACACACTTGTGTTTTTTTATCATAACATAATAAATGTTGTAATTTAACACCCCAATAAGTTAAGTTACTACGTAACTTGAACTATAATTTTGTATGTAGTATTTCCACTGAAAATATATATATATTTTTTTTGTTTTAGTAAATAAACGATACGTTTTATTTGATGAATGAGAATTCTCTAGAAGTTACGATGTACGTCATGTATTTTAATCATAAATAATAGTGATTGGCATTTAATCGATTATCTATGTTCGCAATGCTATTTAAAAAAAAAATAGGTATCTATACCTAGTTTGATACGAATAATAATATGTTTTTTCAATAAAAATGAGTTAAAAAAATCGGGTAAAACTCGTGTGGATAGGTAATAATATAATCGGCTCTGTTACTAAGTCTCGCGTTTATAATACCACCTTATATCTACGACACTTGTAGCATAATAATAATGCACACATATATATTCGGTGTTCAATTGACGATATATAAAAATGATATACAATAGTTTTTACCTCAAAATTTTAAGATAAAAACAGTCCCAAAAATTCTTTGTCTCCTCGGCAGCATATTTTTTCGATTACTGAATATCGATTGCACAAAAACCAAAAAAAAGTATTTATTTATTGCATTCATGGTAGCTGACAGGCGTTTTACAGTGGTTAGTTTCACATGTACCCGTTTGAGGGCATTGGAAAATAATTAGTAAGATTTCATATAACTATTTAAGGTTCAAGGCCATATAGTAAGATTAGTTGGCGTGCAAAGTCAGGATTAAAATACTAGTATATTACAATTTCTAATGTGGCATCCTTGTGTTTCCGGGAGTATCGAACGCGTACTCGGCTAGTACTTGATACGTCAAATACTCGTTTATCGGTGACTTGTGACTCATACTTGGTAGCCATTTTAATTATGCTAAAGGGGCTCCTACACGGGCCATGTTTTCGTGCAATATGTGGCTGCAACACAGTGGCCCAGCAACATTGCAAGCAATACCAGCCACACTATGCAATAATGCAGTTATGTCCCGGACATATAGCCAAACATTTTTTGTGTTGCCGTGTATGGCCGATATTGTTCCGAAGGGTTGCCGGACGATCGCTAGGCTGTCGATTTTAAATGCAATATTGCCCAGCCAGTTGTATTGTTGTTTCACTCGTTCACTTTGTACGCCATAGTGTATCCTTTTCTACGCGACATGCGCCTTTCGCGATTTTCGCGCCGTCCTCATGTTTGTATCTTTTCTTTTTATTTTTAGTCCGATTTTGTTTAAAAGAAAATCGAAATCACTCTTTGACATTCTAGTAAAATTATTAAATAATTTATTATCAAGGACTACTATCTAGACTCAAATTATCTAGAGTTTCATGTTTATTTAAGTCAGGTCGAATCCATAATTTCTTCTTCTTTTGTTTTTCTTTTAAAACGATGAAAGCTGCTGCGACAAGTGTGATTTCGTCAGCCATTATTGCCGGTTTGTGTTGCCCGTGTGAGTCTGCGTCTCATCAGCCATACTATTGCAGACATATATGCACACATTGCCCAGCCATAGATGGCTCGGCCATCAGTTGCAATGAAATATTTTTGTGGTTGCTGGGAAATTAGTTGCCAATAGTGCAGCCACAAATTGCACAAAAACATGGCCCGTCTAGGAGCCCCATTATACCTACGATACTTGTGACAATTAAAAGATTTACCTGCTATTAAAATTATAACCGCTTTGAACTCTAGGGAAAATTTGTTGTGATGTAGTTTTATAGTTGAGATTAAATTTTTATTTTATTTTACGGAAGAGAAGAAATTATATAAATAGATGCAAGTATGTAACTATCTAATATGTAGGTATATAAAATTCTCATGTCGTGGTGTTTGTTACCAAACTCCTTCGAAACGTCTAGACCGATTTTTATGAAATTTTATGTGTATATTGCATATCGGGTAGGTCTGAAAATCGGCCAACGTCTATTTTTTATAGGTAGCCTAAAAGTTGTAATTTATTTTGAATTGAAGGTAAACCATTATTGGTTTATAAAAAAAATAAGACATTTGAAAAGAACATAGGGTACTTTTAAATTAAAATTAGAGCTGAAACCGCCGGGCACAGCTAGTTCTTGAAATAAAGCAAAATACCGTTGCAGATATACAAACAATCATTATCAGAATTATACAGATCTCGATAATAATCCGATATTAAATCGATATTATGTACGAGACAGGATAGTAAGAGGAACAAGTTACTAAGTTGCAATTTATTTACTCGGGAATTGCATACGTAGCTTGCGAGCCAGTCATTGGTAATAGAATTATATTATGCTAGCGACCCGCCCCGGCTTCGCATGTGTTCTATAAACCTTCCTCTTGAATCACTTTATCTACTAAAAAAACGCTTCCAAATCCGTCGCGTAGTTTTAGCGATTTAAGCATACTTAGGGACAGACAGACAGCGACAGCAAATTTAGAATCAAACAACTTTAACGGATTTAACTCGCGTATTTTATTTTATTGGCTGACGTTTCGGAGCCTTTACAGCTTCCATAATCGTAGCACGACTGAGCTGACAATAGTCATATGCTAAAGTGAAATTATTATTACCTACAGCAACTTTGATTTATACTATGTAGTGATGAAATAATAATAACTTTTCATATTGGAATAAAACAATGAGCCGCTTTTATTTTTATGCCAACGTTTCGAAATGACATTCCCATATTCGTAGCGGATTTAGTTGTTCAATGTGTAATTGCGAAAGTATCAAAAATTAAGAATATTGACTTCCTGGTTTTACAGGAACATCCAGGGACTTCATGGGAGGTGAACGACCGCCAATGCAAATATGGGATCCTGTCGATAATTACACAAGTATTGGAAAACCTAACGATGGAAATTTTCCCTTTCTTAGGGTAGGGTATGCGAGTTCATTTTTTAATGTTTTTTAGCAATCCCGCGTGCTCATTAGACTTTCCTAAAAAGTATCATCAGTATGTATTATCATCCTTACAAATAATCACCAAAATCGGTTTAGCAATTTTTCAAACAAACTTACATTCTCATTTTACATCTAAAGTATTCATATTTTCTAAGACTAATTAAAAACTTAAAACAAATATAAACATGGTAAATACTTTATATTGTTTCACTAAGTTTAAATAGCTTACGATTTTTGCAAACATAATTGCGTCAAAATAAGAAGGTAGGTACTACGATTCGCAAATCTCGTAGCTCGCTACGGGCACGTAGACCTTACTACGAAATAAGATCCTATAGTGCTTTCGCAAACTTTTGTTACACGAAAAATGTTCTGAAATTCATACGTTAAACTTGCGATCATTTTGTTTAACATACCATTTTTTACATTATCCGTTTGCACAATAACTCTTTAATCTATGCACAAGTTTAAATACAAAACCAACAACTTAATCACGTTAAACGTATTCAGAATACAAATGAGACACGTCGTATGAGATTTTAGGCGCGAACGACCTTTTTGCTTTTTCGATGCGGAAATGCTGGATATTTTCAAGAAAGCACCGTCCAGCCGGTTTTGTATTTTAAACTGTTTGTAAAAAAAAAAACTCGTACTAAAATGTAAGCGCAAACGAGATTCGAAGTACCAGGCTCGCATAGCTAGGCGGAGTTGACTCGGCCAGTCATACAAGTTTTCACCACTACATCGAAGGCTCATTAGCTACGTATCGCCTACGCGTGCACTCACACAGCCAAAAACGTATTAATTACTTTCCTATCTCCCTCTAATATAAGGTATAATGTGCATTAAACAAAGACGCACGTATTTGATAAGGCGCCTGCAATTAATACGTATTCATTACGTATTGTTTTTATCAGTTGACTGGCCGATCGGCGCGGGTTTATCAATTATTAATTGTTAATTTTCGTAATCGGTATGCCCTTTCGTGTATGTTCTGAACAATTTGAAGAACAAAAACAAAGTATAAATTTGAACTCGGAAGTGGCGATAGTTTAACACGAGTGAGTTGTAATAATTTCTCACGGTCGCCGTTCGTTGTGTGTGTCGGTCCATCTTTGTTTCCTTGTACATGTTGGGTTTATCTGTGTGTTTGTATGTGTGGGTTGGGAGTAGCAAGAGTGCTGGTAGTTCGTTCAACTTTTAGCCCAGTAAACTCTGTGGACTATACATAGACGTCGGCGGCTATATTATTAGTTTATGGGGTAGGCTGAGTGATAGCCCTAGGTTGTGACTGTGGGCGCGTTGATTTTGCTGCGTTTTCCTACGCTGTCATCTTTTTAATGTCTTACTGTTTAACGATTCTGTTCTTTTGAGGTATTTGATATTTTCATTTTGTCTTACTTTTCAATTTTCTTTCTTAATGTTATTGTTTATTTTTAAACTAATAAAAATATTATAGGACTCGTATGATAGGTAGGTAGGTTTTAATATTTATTTAGCTGATTGTTGTAAGTTGTAAGTAACTCATCTAATCAGTAATCAGTTATTTATTGAAAATTGGGTAACGAGCCCTAAAAACAGTAATTACAGGGTAGGTACCTGCAAAAACAACTAATCAAAATTATACATAGTTAATAATACCGATACACTTACTGTCTTTTAAATATTAAAAAGTTACTATAAATATATTTCCTATAATATAACTAGTATTTCATTTAATAAAGAAAATACCAATTGAAACATAATATTTACCCTAGCAGGATCCGAACCTAGACCTCCAAGTATTCTATACGCCTCTACCTATCATTAACAGTAGTTATAAGTATATGCTTATATCCCGTCTTTGAGCGTTATTTAGTGACAATGACTCTTAAATTTAATGACTTTTTGCATTGTAATGAGGTAATTGTATTCGGCGTCACACAGGACGGCCCAAACTAGTCAAGTAAGCTGATATTAATGGTTTCCGGTATTAAACTGATGCCAGTCACGCGATTATATGAAATTGCAGTGTTTATTATCTAGCGATCGGTTAATAGGTTCAATTCCGGGTGATACATTTTTTAACTACTTTTCTACTCTTTTGAAATATTGCGCTTGTTCTTTGCCTATTTTTTTAACTGGTATTATATTATGAAGTTTTTTCTGTAAGAGACTGTAACCTACTCATCTCTCATACATGCAATCTACAATACTGAAAAAAAAATCGGATAATTTTCAAAATTGAAATGTTGGCCACATTTTGTATGAAAATGAGCTTGCGTTTCTTAAATGTATGTGCCGAAAGTCACGTAAGCTATTTTTTGGTAACCAAATAAACCAAATCATATTCAGTAGGTTACTTTGATTTAAATAGGTTTTGGTGCATTTATAAATTCTTCTTTTTGTTTGTATATTTTATGTGAAATTTTAAATACAATAGACGCTTAACTTAAAAATCTAATGTTATTTTAGGTCATAAGAGTAGTTACCTACATAACAATTAAAAATATCAACTGACCAAGTGCGAGTCCTACTCGCGTATGAAGGCTTCCGTACCATTATCTATAAAAAACAGCAAAAAGGTTTGTTGCATGTTTCCAATTCAGGTTTAACCCTTTTCACCCCAGACAAAATTCCACCTCTCTTTTTACCCCCTTACAGGCCTAGATGCATCCCAGTATGCATATTCAATTAAAAAAATGTCTTTTCCCGGGATAAAAAAAAACATTTTTTTTGGTTTAAGCGTGAAGAGGTAACAGACAGACGTACTTTCGCATTTAAAATATTAGCATATATCACGTTGTACAAAATGATTATTGCTTATTTTTATTTCAAAAGTCCATTTGGTAAAGCGATCAGGTACTTATTGGAATGTTCTTACTCACTTTAAATAAGATATTTAATTTAAAATTATTTTCAAAAGGATATCGTACTTATTTTAAGTTGATAATCTAAAAATTTTTAAACATTTATCACTCTGAGAAATACATAATTAGGATGTCTGTTGGTGTAGTGGTCAGAGACTACGAAAGTGGAGGTTGCAGGTTTGAATCCTATTATAGGTGTCATCGTGATTAACACGGGCATCTGTATCTGAGTCTTGGATGTCTTATATGTATTTATGTACTAGTACCCATAGTACATGCTTGGCTTAGTTTAAAACTATAAAATTACAAACTATAGGTAGGTACCTACTCACAAATTTATTGATTTTTCAATTATAATTATAGATCACGAATTGAATCACTTAAGTATAAAAAGAGATCTACGTCGAAGATCAAAAAGACGCCACATCAGCGGTAGTAAAAAATATTACATTTTTAAAAATGTATTTTCCTAAATTCATAGTGTTTTATTGGGACGTAGGCAACTCACCGACATGCTAAAATCATAAATTGTATGTTATATACATTTAAATAGAAAAACTCGTATCTTTGGCACCGCCATCTGTGGACGAGTAGAGAAATCAAATATGCCCTCAAATGGGTTTGAACCCACTATGTAATCACTAACTAGCCAATTAAATTGGACAAGTTAAAGCAATAACTTGTGTATTTTATTAGTTTAGCGGCTTCGTTTCGCATCCTTATTCTATTATTTGGGAGGTCTTTAAACTCTATTTGGGATAAGTTTTGAAATCTTACAAGATTTAAATGTGGTCTTTTCTAGTCGGTCTTTTGAGGACAGAGAAAAACAATTGAACATGTTTTCTTTACAAACTCATTTAGTATTTTATTTTGACGGTTTTTTCTACGTTCTAGGATAGTATTATGTCGTAAATTTGTGTTGAGCACTTAATTTTGATTTTAATTGTTTTTGTATGATCCTGAACAAGAGGAACACTTGCAATATTATTTTTATTTATCGAAGCAGCGGCAGCGATAAGCCATACCTAAATAGGTTTTAGATAGGCAGGTCTTTTAGTTTTCCAGAAAATCTTTAAGTAAGTATATCTTTGGGGCATGAAGCCACCTTTGAGACATTGAAAAAGTCAGTCAGTCAATTTCTGTACACAAAAAGATAATAATATCGTAAATTTTTACTGCAAGGAACTACTAGTAAATGCTTTTAAGTGTTGTTATCAGTGAAAAAATCGATAGATAAGATAATACAGTACTTTTTCGAAAAAAGTATTGTTAACTTTTAATGTTGCCAGTGGGGGAAAAACTCCACACATTTGTCTATGGACGTGAAAATATTTCGCGAACACTGAATAGGGGTGCGCGGTTCATCGGCCGCGTTCGGCTGTTGTACGACAATAGAATCGATAATCGACGTCTAGACGACTTGGAGACATCGATTTTGATTGTGAATCTTCCATTTGGCCCATCACTAGTTGACATGGACCCTTCGATTTTTGAAATAACAATGGCGGTCTGACGCGCTTTCATGTTTCCAACCTTATTCGATTTCCAATTAGAGTATTAGTAATCATTCGTACAAATATATTAGAATTTGTATTGACGATGCTTTTAAAATATTTTCTGTAGTAGCCTTCGCATCAACTTTACTGTACTTTTATATCAACCATCATTCTTTCACAGTAAGTATATACCCGTAACTAGGTAGGTACATTCATTTGCAGTATGGGCATAACTAAGTACAAATCACTTCGGCTACGCATTCCTCATAAGAAACTAAGAAATCTCGGAAAGTCAACTATAAACAGTCTTAATCATTTCCTCAAACTGATCTTTATAATTGGAGAAGTTTTTTTATTGTTAATTACCAAAAGCAGTTTCTGCCGGTTGGCACCTGTAGGGGGACGAGGGGGGGCTAGGACGGCCGTTGAACCTTGTGACTGAACATTAACTAAAACTTCAAAAAGTATCAAGAACCTTTCTTTCCACCGTACGAAAAGCGACCTTGGAAAGTGGCGTTAGAAGCTATTCTTCAAAGACAGCGGAAGAGGGATCATTGAGCTTTCGAGCAATTTAACGCCACAGCTGGTAAAAGCGTAAGCGACGTTTTGGTCTGCGTTGTTGTTTGAGCTTTATTTGTGGGTGATAGGGTTGTTTTTTTGATTTACGTCTTTGGAAACATGGTTAGCGATCATGGATGTAGCTTCCTGGTCGGACTCATATCAATTAAGTGTATGGCTTGCTAATTTATTGAGAAATCAGGGCAGCTCGCTCACGATCACTAGCGTTAATGAATCATTGAATATAATAATATGTACTTTGCATATTATCAAGAGTAAAACTTTCTCCGTGTTTAAATTTTAAGGTGCATGTTTTGAAGTTCAAAGTCGGCGTAATGATGGTGATTTGCGAAGTCATTAAAATGTATACATGGTGAAATTGGTTACGAATGATTTAGCGTAACCTATTTTATTAAATTAATAGTTTCAATAGATTGTTTGAATGGAAAGAAATAGTTTTTCGAACCCTAAGTTAGTTAATTGGTAACTATACTAATAAATTCTGATGCCTTCGCGGTTATTACACATTGGAATTAAAATAATGAAGTGAATTCACTTATTTTATTTTTAACCCCCGACGCAAAAACGACGGGGTGTTATAAGTTTGACGTGTCTGTCTGTCTGTCTGTCTGTCTGTCTGTCTGTCTGTCTGTGTGTGTGTGTGTCTGTCTGTGGCATCATAGCTCCCTAACGCATGAACCGATTTTGATTCTGTTTTTTTTGTTTGAAAGGTGTATATGTCGGGAGTGTTCTTAGCTATGTTTTATAAAAATCGGCTCAGTAGTTTAATAATTAGGGGGGGTTAAAGAGGGGATGTAAAAATAAATGTCTACTAATATACTCGAGTGGGGTATCCAATGAAAGAGGGTGACGAGTACATTACAAAATTGAAATCGTAATGAAAATCGGTTAAGTAGTTCAAAAATTATGGGGAGTAATAGTGTAAATGGTAAGCCCAATGTCGTCAAATATACTCGAGTGGGGTATCAAATGTAAGAGGATTACATGTACATTACGAAATTCCGTGTTAAATGGAAATTAGTTAAAAATAATAATATGTAGTAGGTACCTACGTACCTACTTACAAAAAGTATGAAATAAAAAATAAATTAAAAATTTAACAAACCCCCGACATAAAAACTAAAAGGCCCTCTAAAAAGTATAACAATAATAAAATCATAATATTAGTTACCTAAGTATTAATATTTCTACAAAGAAAACGTCATGTCGGGGGGACCGCAGGTTTAGGTAGATTGTAAATATTAGGTAAGTAAGTACACCTAAATGAAAAGCGGTCCCCCCGACATGACGTTTTCTTTGTAGAAATATTAATACTTAGGTAACTAATATTATGATTTTATTATTGTTATACTTTTTAGAGGGCCTTTTAGTTTTTATGTCGGGGGTTTGTTAAATTTTTAATTTATTTTTTTTATTTGCGAATGTTTCGAAAATATTAGGTACAGTAGCTTACTGAGCTGGCGATAGTCTAACTCTGAAGATACCTACTTACTATTACCATTCACCATTTTCGAAATAAATACAGAATTGTCATCTTTCATTATTAATTACAAAAAACAAGAAATTAAACATTTAAGACTCAGGTATAGAGCCTCGTGTTCATCACACTGATATCTAGCTTGTGATTAGACATGAGCACTGCTTGTTTTTGTCCTTCAAGTAGATTACCAAAAAATATTCGACACGTATTTTTTCTTTTCTCAATCGATGAAAAAATGACAAAGTTAAGCGCAATAAAAGTTCAGGAGTGGGGGCACGTAACGTCACCTTGGGCCCTAGACAAGTGCCCAACGTTCAACGTTAACCATTAGCACCAAAATGTATGGGATTTGACATTTGTGACGTACGTGACAGTCGTTCGCGGATGTCAAATCCCATACATTTTGGTCCTAACGTTTAACGTTAACGTTGAACGTTGGGCACTTGTCTAGGGCCCCTTATGGTATAAACTTTAGAAGCACTTATATTTGTAAATTTCCAATAAGTATTAAAAAATTAACTGACTAGACTAAATAGAATTTCGTTATCTTACCCAATCGTCATTCCTATCAAAAACAGCGAAGAAAATTCTCAGAAATTACGGAAACTTCTCACCTGAAACTTTCCTAACTTTTTCTCAACTCGAAAACAAAGTCACGTGTAAAGCCACAGTTATAAAAATCACTTTAATCCAAAGAAACACAAACAAAACACGTTTGTACCCATGCATTTTATAGAATATTCTGGAAAAATACCTTAACTTAGGTTTCATTAATTTTAATGCAACGTTGTGCAATATCGATCATAACATCCATGTTTACTTTTCAGATTCCAATATGAAAACATTTGATTCGATGCTATATGCCAGTCACCCTGGTTTGCTTTTTCATTCCACAAAAGAGCATTTCAACGTAACTCCCATTTCAACAAACTCAAAAGTATTTCTACACATTATGTAAAAAAGTAATTACAAATAAAATCATAATCGAAATTAAAAATAAAAGAAATCACATTTTAAAATTCGCGCAAAATCAAACAAGCGGATATATAATCTTATTAACGAAATAATCAGCTGAATACAATTTTCTATTGTTTCTGGAAAATTTTCATAAGTGACCGTTGCGATCACGTTGTTTTTCTTCTACTCCGAACTTCGAGCATCGACCTATATACCGCTGTGATAATGCAACTAAACAAAAATACACAATTTTCTTTACATTTTCTTGGAAGACATGTGCTTTTGAATTGCATGGTGTTATCACGGGAGACGACCTCTCACGTGGCCGGCCACGACAGAACGGCCACAAAATATCAGTAATGTTGCAATTGTATACAATTGAATATAAAAAACGTTATCTGTTCTCGTTGCATTTAGAAAAATATGCCAAGTTGAGGCTTGATTTATCCATGTTATAAGATAACAAAGAAATCGTTAGCTTAATTAAGCTACGAAAGTTTTTAAAAAATCAGCAAATAAAAAAAAATAATTCTGTTTTAGTTGTTTCATTCAAACATAAAGAAAATTAAAACCCACTTGCGTGTAGATAAACAACGATGAAAAGTTTTGATATTTATTTACATAACGTAGAAAACATAACGATCTATACGTAAAACTAAGCATTAGTCAAAAATTTAACAACGAATCTTTTAAGAAACCTTTTCACATTATTTAAGGCTGGTCTTATTCTTATAAGTCTGTTTTTCTAAATAGTCAAACGTCGTTATCGATTTTCATGGTACGGTAAACTTGTGCTATGTAATCAAATAAGAATTTTGTTCATTACCTATGCATACTTATTAGAAACTAAGTTAAGTACATACTTACCCCTTTCTTCTTCTTCATATACCATTGTGTGTTATATTTTTTTGACTACTTGAGCCATAAAAGCGGCACATATTATTAGATACTTTAGCAGAAAAAGTTTTCGTCTTCCGAAAGTCCATTACCTAATTCACATCTGTTGTCACCTAATCAACATTAGCGTAAGACCAATACAGTTCAATTATTTGGTGTTTTTTTAGAACTTGGACGTTCCACTTCCAAGCGGTTCCCTTGTTGCAGTTTTGCTATTGCTGTACAATTATGCATACAATGTTTTAAGGAAAATTCAAATTGGGATAAATTACAGCTATATGGTGTTTTTAGACTTTTTACATATTACATAATATTGTATGACGTCCTTTAAAACAAATTATGCACGAACAGTTGTTGTTGATTAAATGAATAATTATTTAAAGTCACTTGTTATTTTCCGATGCTTTCGCAGTTATACCTAACAGTTTGGGATAAAACAACTACTTATAGAGGAATTATAACACTTTGACAAAACAACTATAGATAATTTAATAGTTTTTTTTTGACAAATCACACAAATTGATCTAGTCCTAAACTAAGAAAAGCTTGTACTAAGAGTACTAGACAACGGATAGACATACATAAATACATATAACACATCCAAGACTCAAGTACAGATACCAGTGCTCATTACACTGACATTTGCCCCTAGTAGGATTCGAACCCGCAACCTCCGGTTTCGTTGTCTGACCAATAGACCAAGAGGCTATCAGAATGTGAGAAATCTGAAGGAATTACTGCATAATTAAAACACATGCAAATTCACTGTTTATTGCCGAAGCGACGATTGTTAGTGTTAGACTATCATCAACTCAGATAAAGGCTTGAAAGCCTCCTCTCTCCTAAGAGGAGGCTTTCAAGCCTTTTCCTGGCTCGCCGCCCGTCCGGTTTTGCAGTAAAGCCCCATTAGCTGGCCAACTGCGCTTCAGTATTCAGTAGGTAAAAAAAACACAGCAAAGATTGCTTTAACTTTACAATTCCTACATATTAATTTCTCATGCCTTCGCGGTTATTACACATTGGAATATACATTAGGTACATATTTATATACACTGAGTAGCACGACTGAGTCGTGTTACGATTATGGAATCTGTAAAGGTTCCGACACGTCAGCCAATAAAATTATAAAACACGCGAGTTAAATCTGTTAATAGTTGTTTCGATCCAATGCAGAACGAAATAATAAATCTTTTTAAAACCTCATTCAGTACCTACTTATAATTTGTTTTAATTTGCTAATGACAACTTTTTTCAGCTAAGTAGCAACCCATCAGCATTTTTTGGCGGCTCGTTAGGCTATTGGTATATTTTTACGCAAATTATTTTATAAAATTAAATTATATAACCTTAACAGGTCACATATTGTATAGTTCATAAATTTTTCGAAATAAAATAAAATGCGCAAGTCAAATCCGTTTTTATTCCAAGTGTTATATAATTGTGAACGTTAAGTTTATACTGTAGTGCAATCGTCGTGTTGAGTACCTAAACGTTAACATAAAATTATTAATAATATTATGCTCGAGTTAAATATGTTGCAGTTGTTTTATTCCAATGTATAATAACTGCGAAAGTATCAGAAATAAGTAATAAATTGTAAAGGTTTCGAAACGTCAGTCAATAAAATAAAATTCGCGTGTTGTCTCATTCCAATGTATAGGTATTAACCGCGAAGACATCAAATATTATTAAGTAATAAACTATTTACTCAATTACAATGAAGTATTTTTTATTTGTTATTCGTTATTAAGCGAAAGCGTTTTGTGTTTTAAAGCTTGGAATTCAATCATCAGAATAGATCGAACTATTTCTTCTATTTTCCCCGCCTCAATCTCCAACGTGACACCCACTTATTTCTTTCATTCATAAACACAAAAACACCCAAATTTTGGATGTCAGCAAGTCGACAGTGGCGCCTTCACTCTATGTGAAAACTTTGCAAACCCTCGCATCAGATGCATAATGCATCACTCGCCACCGTCCAGGCTTCAGCCACTGACGTAGGTGCATACATTTTACGGGTGTTGACTGTAAAATATTGTAATAACCTCTCCCATAGGTAGCATATCATTTACAAAATTGTATACTTGAATAATTTCGTGAATTCGCTTTCCACATCTATTTTTAAACGACGACAGTTTCGCAGTGTTTTGTTTTGATGGAGGTACTTGCTGCATACTCGTGAAGCCACGCGACTTTTTCCCTGTTAAATGCAATTTTGCCTTGATTTAACTTTTCGAGTTTCCAGACGTCAAATTTGGTCATTATTTTACTATTAGGTTAGTTCTACTAGCGTCTCCGCCACTCTCAATCTCCTAGTCGGATGATTAAGCATTTGCCTGTCAGTACGATATTTTTTTAGGTTTATATTTTAGAATGTCCTAATTTTTTATAAATAAGTCTCAACTTTTTTACGATTTCGTAATAAAAAACATGTTGGAATATAATACACTTGAAACTTTGAATGAATTTAGGTAAGTAAGTACGTATTGTTATCTTTTAAGACGGATGAACACAATTTTATGAAATCAAACTTAAAACTAGAACAACGCGGATAAACCACCACGCAGCTAGTAAAAAAATAATAACTTTTCACACATCACGTTCAAACAAAGTTGAACATAGCGAAGGAAAGTACATAGATATTAGTAAGGCCAATAGTCACGTGTATTCAAGATGGGTGTTGGAAAGAAGCCACGGTAAACACGTGATCGTAACGTGGTAACCACATTGTCGGCTAACCTGATAGAGCAGTTAAATAATAAAAAACTAAGGTAACTATAATGTTCTAGGTATAATTGTTCAGGGGTATAGACTAATAGTACTTACCTAGGACTTTTGTTTGTAATATTGTTGTATTGACTAAACAACACTATCCAATTTTAAGCAATTTTTTATTGTTTAGAGACATGTTAATAAAAGGATCACTCTTTCTTTACCTAAGATTGAATTAAAGTATATCATGTGGTGATGCGACGAGAACTGGGTTTAAATTTTAACCACCAAGAAAAACCAGAGGTTCCTGAATTGAGAGTTTCTTATATTTATGTTTTATAATATTTTGTGATTTGAAAAAGAAATATAAATTGTGATAGATTGGAATGAAACAACTTTAAACGGATTTAACTCGCGTATATTTTATAGGCTGACGTTTCGGAGCCTTTACAGATTCCTTAATCATAGCACGATTGAGCTGACAATAGTCTTATGCTAAAAATAAAATGAAATGAGCGAGTTAAATCCGTTTAAAGTTGTTTCATTCCAATGTATAAAACGCTAAGGCATCAGAAATTATAAAATTGTAATAGATTGTGCATTTAACATTTTTTTTTAATTTTCTAGAGAAATTCCTGGAACTTCAGGGATTATTTTGAAACAGAAGAGGAAATATTAACAATTGTTCACTAGTACTTCCATGCATACTTTCTCCGTAACATTTCAAGAACATTCCTGCAATTTAGGATATATCCTGCGACTTGTAAGTTACAAGGCCTAAAGTACCTTGTACTATTCAGGTTACCCGCGCCATTTTTAAGTCATTCAACATAATTAAGCCCGGCCTTCGGGTACAGATGGTCGCCTATTTGAAAATTTGTTATTGTATCTAGCAAGAAGGGGGTCGAATAGTGATCGATAGAAATAAATCAACATATATCCCTACATAGTGAGTTGCGACAAGCCTTCGATATTTATTCGGGTTCCAGGTAATGTCAATGGACTTACTGTAATGAGCACAGCACACAATGTCCACAGGAGATTGGTTTGCCGTAACATTGAGGGCACGTGTCTATCCTGTGGACACGTGGATAGTGTTAGATATATGACACAATTTACTTTAGATATGTCATGATTTTATGTCGAGTATCTCATTTTATTATCTGAATTTTCGAATACTTTTCAGCAATCATATTCGTCCAACTGAGCAGACGATAGTCTAGTCTAACACTTACCTAAGTGATTTTACATTGAGCTACTTGAATACGTAATAGTTGCTGTTAGTAACCGCGAAAGCATCAGAAAATATTACGACATAATTGGTTTTATTACTTGTGAAAACTTCTAAAACGGCTAAAAAGTATATGTACTGTACCTACTAATATTATAAATGAAAAAGTGTGTTAGTGTGTAATTATTTTCAATATAATATATCAATGATCCAATTTGATGAATTTTCATCAAAGATATCTCACGAGATCGAGATGAAAAGTGACCTGTCATTTTCAAATGTTACCTCTAAATGCCAAAATTCATCAAAATAGGCTCAACAATTTTCGTGTGAGTTACTTACCTTTATTTTAAAACTAGCTTCTGCCCGCGACTTCGTCCAAGTGAAACTCCTTCTTTTTTGCAGTCGGTTAAAAAGTAGCCTATGTCCTTTCTCAGGCTCCAGACTTTCTTTGTACCAAATTTCATTTAAATCGGTCCAGTAGTTTTAGCGTGAAAGCGTAACAGACAGACAGACAGACAGACAGAGTTACTTTCGCATTTATAATATTAGTAGGGATATGCACCACTGATCCAATTTGATGAATTTTCATCATAGATATCTCACGAGATCGAGATGAAAAGTGACCTGTCATTTTCTAATATTACCTATGTAAATGCCAAAATTCATCAAAATAGGCTCAACGATTTTCGTGTGAGTTACTTACTTTTATTTTAAAATGCAAAGAAAGACCATAGATTGCAAAAAGAACAATTCATGTCTAAAATAAAAGGCCACATTCCTTAAATTTGTATAAAATACATAAATATTTGGAACATTACGACACATGCATTTTGAAGTACCATTAATAACAATTTAAATACTGTAAGGCCCTTTACATCATTGTGCGTGTTATTCTATTGTGTGTATTTAATACGGTGTGTTGAGCGGGTCGAGAGAACGCCACTAGTGTCGTGTAGACAAGGTGGAAAAAAATGGACATAAAGTGACCCAAATCATTTATACATGTGGTATCATTTTGTGTATTTGCCAAGTATGAGTGTAATATAAGCTGTGTAACTTTTTTGAGAAATTAAAGCTTACTTTAAGCTCCAAATAATACTAAACCCATTATCGGTAATGATCATGGTGAATATTTTAATTTAATTAATTAACTATTTTATATTTTATTCTCTGGTGAAGTTCCAAAAAGTTTACTTGGAACTTAAGCATGGCGTCTTAACATAGAGTATAGAGGACCTGAAAAAAAATAATACTAATCTATCTTATCTTATATATATATAAAAATGAATCGCAAAATGTGCTAATTCTTTTTTTTAGATGTTCGCTGAAATCCAAGGATGGTTTATACGACAAGAAAAAACAAATGATTTCCGGGAAAACCGTAAAAACAGCCCTTTCCTTTTCCCATACAAACGTTGTCTAACTAAAGTCAATTTGAACTTCGAACGGGCAGGATGACGTCTGCCGGGACCGCTAGTTTTATATATTTCTGTTTAATGACCAAGAGTCCTGCAAGGACACCAGGAAGATCCAGAGCTTCTATATGGAACTAGGATGACTAGTCGGTACTACGAAGCAACCCATCACCAACTATAAGATTAGATTATTCAATAATCCTAACTTCCTAACTAATATTATAAATGCGAAAGTAACTCTGTCTGTCTGTCTGTCTGTTACGCTTTCACGCTAAAACTACTGGACCGATTTAAATTAAATTTGGTACACATATAGTCTAGAGCCTGAGAAAGAACATAGGCTACTTTTTAACCGACTGCAAAAAAGGAGGAGTTCTACGCGGACGAAGCTAGTAAATAATAATTTCACGAAGAAAATCAATAATTTCTAAAGCTGGGTAGATATCGAATACGGGGAATAAATGACATTTACATTACATTATTTTAGTCATTATACTTACAGTCTTACGTCACATTATTATAGTTAAGAAATGTTTTGGTTATTTGGTTCATTATTCCAGTCGATGGTACGTTGTTGATGATCACATCGTCCTGTATGTATGATTGTGTGTGGCTGGAGGCTGGTCAAGCTGGAGCTGCGCAGACGCGTTCGCAAATCTACGGACGCGGCGCGCGCGCATCGAGAAAGTACAGGACAAATATTTTACCTAGTATAAATAATTTCTAATCTAAACTTTTATTAAGTGCAGTGGCCTTTTCATTAGAAACTAGCGGTCCCGGCAGACGTCATCCTGCCCGTTCGAAATTCAAATCAGGTAACTTTAGTTAGACAACGTTTGCATGGGAAAAGAAAAGGGCTGTTTTTAGGGTTTTCCCGGCAATTATTCGATTTTTTCTCGCCGTAAGAACCATCCTTGGACTTCAACGAACATTTAAAATAAAAATTGGCCAAATTGGTCCAGGCGTTGTCGAGTTATGCGCTTACCAACACATTTTGCGATTCATTTTTATATATAAGAAGAAGAAGATAAGGTTATCGTCTTAAGATAATCTGCTATATGCTTATAAGTATCAAAGTAATAATAAATGAATGTGTTTCAATTGAATTTAATTATTCAAATTTCAACATCTGACAAAAATTATTAATTTATAACTGTGCAAGTCTTCTACTTCTCCCTACAGTGACAGAATGTTCAATAGCTCGATAAAACAAAAAATAAAAAAATTAAGTTAACGTCTAAACACAATATTACGAGTATTAGTTAGCTATAGAAAAGCAAAAGCTGTATAAATCACTTTAGCGTTAGACTATTGTCAGCTCAGTCGTGCTACGATTATGGAAACTGTAAAGAATCCGAAACGTCAGCAAATAAGATAAAATAAAAATACGCTAGTTAAATCCGTTAATAGTTGTTTCATTCCAATGTGTAATAACCGCGAAAAGCATTCTTTTATTGCGTCGAACCAGGTTTTATGGCGATATGAGCATTCGATTCATTGTGAATATTCGACGAAAATTCACAATGAATCGAATGATGAAATGAAATTATAAGGAACGCACACTCGTGGATGGATTCGGTACTTTCGTGGAGCTAACACCCTTCAATCTGTCATCCACAATGTGGTCAAGCGGCACGTTGTCCCGGACTCCAAAAAACACGGGATTAAGCCTTTCATCCCATTCTACGGACGATATGGACATATTTTTTTGGGAAAAATTAGTTATGAATAAGTGGGCTTGAGTTATTGTTCGCATTTAGAGTTGTGGTTAGTGATTTATCGATATCGATAATCGTAGTTTGATATTTAAATGTTTCAGAACTTTAAAGGAAATTTTGAAAAGTTTCATGGCAGAATAATATCCTCTCTAGTTTTTATTTTTAGCGTACCTGTAGGCATAAGGTATATTAACGAAGTTATTATTTAATGCATATTATCTACGTACTTCACATTTGTATGTAATAATTCTGAAATTTGAGTAAGTTGATATGAGCTATTGGAAAATCCTATCCTCAAATATTTATCTCTAAGTAGGTAGTTCTTTTATAATGGCTTCCATGTTTTAATGGTTAGATCTCCAAATCCATGAATTCAATCAGTTTTGGTGATAATCTATAGATACTATTTTATATAATACTAGCTGTTCGCCCCGGCTTCGCACGGATCATCTTTTTTTTATAGCCTATGCTACTCGGGAATAGTGTAGCTTCCCAACAGTGAAAGAATTTTTGAAATGGGTCCAACCGTTCTGGAGCAAATTCAATCCAATCAAACAAACAAACCTTTCCTTTTTATAATATTAGTACTTATAGATATCTTATACCTCAGTGATAAATAGTAAATTACATCGCACTTTATTATTAACAACAAATATAACAAAACTCATTTTCATAAACTCAACCACAAATAAACAAATCTTATATATAAAAATGAATTGCTGTTCGTTAGTCTGGCTATAACTCGAGAACGGCTGAACCGAATTGGCTAATTTTAGTTTTGAAATGTTTGTCCACAGGGAAGGTTTAAAAGGTGAGAAAACTTGGAAAAAAGAATTAAAAAAAAAGGTAATCGCGGTACGAAGTTCGCTGGGTCAGCTAGTATCACATACATAAATCAAAATTTATATAAACATCGACAATTTTCCCATCACTAACCAAGAAGCGAGTGTTGCAAATATTCTGCATACAAGGTGACCGCGGTGACCACCGGGACGGTGCAAAAAGTGCATCCGAACGAGACAATTGCATCTTGATGGATAGCCCATGTGCAGCGAGCTAGTTAACAACTAGTTACTATGGAGGTGGACTTTTAATTGTTTTATGCAAATAAAAATATATAGGAACAGAGATTTATTTTTGGTAAAATTGGCCGATTATTAACGCGCGTGCACGGGAGTGGGTTTAGAAGCTTTTTATAGTTCTTTTTTATGTGGAAGTAGGTATGCACTTAAAAGAGTTTTGGATATTTATCCCACATGGGATGGCAGTTTGTAAGTATATAACTTTTAATTATTTAACAGGTTTTTTTCGAAACTTCATAAATCATAAAAAAAAAATATTTTTTGAATTCTGCCTACCATGGGTGGAAAATTTTCAACTTGAAAGGGATTACTTAAAAAAAGGCAATTTAAAATATTAAAAAAATCGTGCCGAATCTATGTAGATTCGAAATTAGAAGAAATTAGTATCTAGAAGAGAACAAATCTATGTAGATTCGTTCTCTTAATTAAGACACGATTTTTTAAATATTTTTATAGAAACAGGACCTACGTATCTATGCTAAGCCGTGGGCAGAGTGCTCGTATGTTAGACTTTTGCGTAAGTAAAACTTCCTTTTTAATGTAATATCCATTATTTTTAATAATATCATTGTCATGCATCATTCATTCATCACTTTATTGGAATAATTACAATTACGGATAATTATTAGGAGCGTATTGCATTCGGTAAATAATAAAGTAAAGCCGTTTCCATATTCATCCAACTTAGGGAATGTTCACACGTCCACTGATTGTCCGCTCACGTGCTAACATACACTGCGATTATACTTAAACAAACTTAATCATACACTCAATCTAACCTTTATAGAAACTGCATAAGATTCTATTTCGTTTGAAATGCATGTGAACTTACATTGTTTTGATTCCGTATTGTCATTAATCGTGTACTTCCGAGAGTGAAGTGTTATCGAGTATTTGGATGTACGTTTAAATTTATTAATGGTTTCAGAATGAAGTGCAAATTGTCAAAATAATAATATATTCAAACGTAAAATTTGTCGAAAATCAGAAGAAAAATTGATCTGTTTAATTTTGAATATATGTAGGTATTTAAACATTAGAAAACCTTTTAACCCCGAAAAATAGTTTAAATAAGTACCTGTCCTAGGGCATTGGCGTGCCAACATAGACAAATATGGCAAATATATATTTTAACCGACTTCAAAAAAGAATGAGGTTCTTAATTAAAAGCATTTTTTTTCTTTCTTTTCTCGTAGCTATCCGATTAATTGTCTACTCGTCTTAACTTAGTCTCTCTAATATAATAATTATTGGGTGATATAAGATGAATATATTATTATATTAAAATACCTTATAACTTAGTTATTAAGTTCAAAATCAGCAAATTGCAATATATTCCAAACATTGCATTCCATACCGCACAGTGCGACGCTTGGACAAAATTACATAAATGCCACCCAAAATTAAATGCCATTATTTCCGTCGCATTAGGCACGAAAATTGTCATCTTATTTTCGTTCTCAATAGGTGTTTAGTGGTGCAAAACTGGGCGACCATCTTCAATAGTTGACTCCTTTCTTGGGTGGCGGGACATTCAATAAGATCGTAAATAGGAGCCACTTGAGATCTGTGTAATCCTTTAAATAAATACGTATTACACAGATTATTGTCGTTTAGTTCACGTGTAGCGACTCGTGCTTTGTTAAACGTGTTTTTTTAAGCAGACCCCTTGCCGATTTCATTTCCTTTAGTGTATTAATTTGACGTATTTATATACCTAAATAGAATCGGCTTTGAATATATTTTGCTGGTTTTATGCTTATAATGCATATCAAATAAAGTCCATGCGTGTTTTAATATCACGTGGCCGGGTACGCTCGTGATGCTTTTTTGACTACATCATACTTTATGATTACATATAAATATACTAAGATCAGGGTATATGAACTCGACGGTTCTCCTGCTGTTCAAATTATACGACTAAAGCAAAAAAATAATACGAAATTCGTTTGTCTATTCGCAAGGAGTTGTCAAATGAAATTCATAAAATATGATCGTTCATTGTTTGCTAAATCTCATAAACGGAGATTTGTGTCAAAAATTGCAACAATTGTGGAGGATTCTTTTTGGAAAAAAATGTAAAGGAAGCGGCGCTAAGTTCCAGAAACGATAATCCCTATGGTATTGCAACCCCTTTCGAGTCTGCGCCGTGGTCAGTTTTTGTTTTTTTTTTGTGTCCGGGTGATTCTTGAATGAGAGCATTGTGCGTGTGCGCTTGACAGGAAGCTATTGAGCACAATTGTCTACGCTTCGGCGGGCATGTTCGCATTAACATAAGAAAGTAGCTATGTAATGCAAAAACATTTGTTAACTCGTATTTAGCCGTGTGTTATTGAATGCACTACTGTGCAGGTTTATACAAGTATCGATAGAGTTCAAAGTCAAATATTTAGTTTAGTTTATACTAGCGACCCGCCCTGGCTTCGCACGGGTGCTATAAACCTTCCTCTTGAATTACTCTGTCTATTAAAAAAGCTTTAAAATCCGTTGCATACTTTTAAAGTTTTAAGCATACATGGGGACGGACGGTCATACAGCGACAGCGACTTTGTTTTATACTATGTCATGATATGTTTATCTAAAATAATTGCACCTAGTCCTACAAAAACCAAAAGTCTTGGAATTAGTAATAACATTGTGCTTCCTCGAGTACAGTTTAAGGCTTATTACCTAATTTCAATTAGCCTTTTTTTATGCTAGACTTCTTGAATGATAATCCTCTTCTATAATTGAAACATAATATATTATCCTTATAAATATCTTATTTAGCGGCCAGCATCCACGATGGATTTCAACCTCTACAGTATTCAAAATATGGAAAAATAATTTTGTCGTACGGTACGGCACTTCAATGTAGCACAGTCAACAACCTCTGAAAAAAACAAAACGTTTACCCCACTTGACAGATTATTCAAAATGGCGACAAAACAACCCAAAACACCCGGGTCACTCAAACAATGACCTTGCCTAATTTATTCAACTGACCTCGTTTGTAACAGATTTACAGACGAAAATAGGTATGTATTCTGAAAAAACAAAAGAGCAAATTAAGTAAGCAACAGAGATGCATAATATAATTAAAAATGATAATTATAAATACTAAGGAGCGAAATGAATTAAAAATTGACCACGTAACGTTTCGTTCGCATTATTATGTCAATTCTATGCAATTTTACAATTGTTTTGCTTTGTTTATAAATAGCAACAAATAAATTAATTACAAGTGGCAATTGGTCATCATTTTATTAAGTTCCTACGGTCTTAGCGGTCCCGGCAGACATCGTCTTGCCCATTCGTTTGTCTCGTCAAACATCTGTCAAAGTCTTCTGTCACATACCGTCAATCACTTTTTGTAATGATTGTAAAAAAACATTCCAATCAACACATATAGACTTTCATTGTACCAAATTTCATTTAAATCGGTCCAGTAGTTTCAGCGTGAAAATAAGGAACACATAAAAAAGGATTTATCCAATTTGGTGCAGTAGCTCCATAGTTATGTGCATACATTTCGGTGTTTTATTTTTATATATTATATAGAATATATACCTACATAGCGCACCCCTAGATCTAAAGGGAGCTAACTCAAAAATCTGAAGATTTAAATTAAATACACGCTAAAAAGAAGATTCCGATTCCTTACAACAATTTCGCCTCTTCCGAAAAGTTAGCTCCCTTTAAATTTAGGGGTGTGATATATTGACGCCGATTACAAAAACTAACAGCTTTATCTCCTAACCTAAAAGTAGTCTACCTACTCATGACTTACTCTCAAGTTGTCATTGACACTCTAAAAACATACAGCCTCTGATATAGTGTTGAACTCAATTCAACTAATGTCAATCCGGAATCCGAACACTCCTTTGTTCGTCTGACACGGTTAATTTTGGCGAAGAAACAGGTATTTTGCATGATAAAGACACAAATTAGCGCTTTAGTGAGTCAGGGAAAACACGATAAGTGTGCCAACGGTCGGGTGAACCCGTCATTCGCGTTTGGGATGTTATTTGTCGAATTTCGAGGAAATATGTTTATGATGAGGTAATTGTGAATGAAGAAATATTACAGAGTAAAGTACGTTATCTTTAGTTATTAACGTGTACTTTTTTGATGCCTTCGCGGTTATTACACATGGAATGAAACAACTATAAACGGATTCAGCTCCGGCCAGAAAGCGCCAAATTTCGGGCCGCTGCGCTAAATGAAGTTGCCGCTTTCTGGCTTCGTCGAATAGAAAAATAGTATACTGACCTCGGCC
This sequence comes from Polylopha cassiicola, assembly GCA_038024825.1. Classification (NCBI taxonomy): domain Eukaryota; kingdom Metazoa; phylum Arthropoda; class Insecta; order Lepidoptera; family Tortricidae; genus Polylopha; species Polylopha cassiicola. The sequence goes on along the minus strand of CP149044.1, from coordinate 2,028,574 downwards.
AGTATATAAAAAAGCCTCAGATCACATTTTTGTCAACCTCGGCTTCGCCTCGGACGAGAATTACATGTAATTTGAGCATTTTACTGGCCTAGGTGCGTAATATACCTACTATTATTGGCTGACTTTAGATTTTTAGTCTTTATGAGATTTCAGGTTCCACTTTTAGTTCATAGCAAAAAAGGAAGTAACACCTTGAATCTCACCCTATGTAGGTAATAGTACATTAAGTACCTACATAGGTAAGTGCATAACGTAATGACGTCATGTAATACATATAATATATCAGTGAAGATAAAGGATGAAAATGTGTTCCTTAAATATTTTTTTTTTTCTTTTTTCGAACTGAATACTGAAGCGCAGTTGGCCAGCTAATGGGCCTCCACTGCAAAACCGGACGGGTGGCGAGACTCCTGAAAGGAGGCTCTTAAGCCTTTTGGGTTGGGTTTAGGGTTTTTAGCCCTGACCGACCCGAGGGCCCCCCAGTGTTCCTTAACTAAAGAAACAAAAGTAACGAGTTTATTTTCCTTATTTCATTTTCATGTTACCCAATCGATACCTTTGTATAATTGCCGATAGACTTAATTAAAACGATGAATTACTAGCACTTCGGAAAGACCGTCAATGCCTAGAAGAAACGCCGAAAGTCATAAAATTTAGCAGAAATTCATTTGTAGATTTTTTTTAAATCAGCCAGTTATTTTATATTGTACTGCACTGTACTAAAATATTATTATCTACTTGTTATTTAGTAAATGAATTGCGACAAGATTAATATCATTCATATTTCAGAGGTAACATAGACGTTAGACCCGAAAGAGACACCGCTATGAGGGGAAAAGAGAAAGAGCACAACTCTCGAGAGTGCAGTATAATTGCAAGTGCATAGCTGAGGTAAGGCTTCGTACTCACTTTCGTTTGACTCACTAATATTATAAGAGGATAGGTTTGTTTGTTTGGTTGGATTGAATAGGCTCTTAATCGACTGGATCGATTTGAAAAATTCTGTCAGTTGTTTTATTCCAATGATTAACGCCTGAAACAAAATATCCTAATAATATTGGAAGGTCATTATCTACAATTACCTAGATCAAACTAAGTTACAAAGACAAGCACGTATGTACATAAAAGGATCATAAATAAATCACAATACATTTTGTAACACGATACATACTTTGAAGAAAGTGCATAATCATAAGATGACGAAATCGAATCTACACTATTCCCGAGTGACATAGGCTATAAAAAAGGGCTATAAAAATAATATAAATAATGTATATAATAATACCACTAATATAAAGTAGTTTTGTGCCCTAGATATGAAAATGATTTTGGTTCTATTTATGCCCACAATTTATAAATCTATCAATGATTTTATAAGATTGGCTCTGATTTTTTTTTAATTTCTAACAAGCCGACAATTGTTCAAAATACTACCTATAGGTATAAAAAAAAATATAATACGTGTAAAAATCATGAAAACACACGTTGAAAACTTTCATAAATATGCAAGGCAAAAAAAAAAATTTTTTTGTAGAGCTGTGTTATTCGATATAAATAATACTAGGTATATATTTCCCGCTCGTGTATCCGTCGCGTAGTCGTGGAGAGCTAGTGAAAGGGGAAAACGCGCCGGCTCTGGGGTTATTCTCCTGCATTTCCTATTTCCGCCACTCATTTCCGCTTCCTCGTGATTTGGTAGACTTGGGATCTGTTAGTTGAAATTCTAGATTAACTGTGGTATTAAGTATACGGATGAAACAACTATAACGCACACATGCAGATGTGGTTGTGTGTGGTATAGATCGTTCTTAATCTATACTAATATAATAAAGACGAAAGGTTTGTTGGTTTGGATTGAATAGGCTCCAAGACGACTGGACCGATTTGAAAAATTCTTTCACTGTTGGAAAGCTACATTATTCCCGAGTGACATAGGCGATAATAAAAAAGGGATCCGTGCGAAACCGGGGAGGGCTGCTAGTCTATATAAATAAAAATGAATCACCGAAATGCATGTACGCGCATAACTTCTGATGAACTACACCAAATTTGATAAGTATTTTTTTCTATTTGTTACTGTCAGCATAGGGTTTGTATAAAATAAATACATATATTATTATTATTTAATCTATACTAATATTATAAACCTAAAGAGTTTGTTTGTTTGTTTGAACGCGCTAATTTCAGGAACTACTGGTTCGAATTGAAAAATTATTTTTGTTAGATAGACTATTTATCGAGGAAGGCTTTAGGCTATATAACATCACGCTGCGACCAATAGAAGAGAAGAAACAGTGGAGAATGTGTAAAAAACGGTGAAAATAACTATTCCACGAGGACGAAGTCGCTGGCAGAAGCTAGTTCAGAATATGACGGTACTGTGTTCGCCGGGACAGTTAGTTTAATTAGGTATATACATAACTTGAAGTAAAATTTAATATAACTTTACTAAATGAAAAAAGTTTTAGTGAAATATGTTTTAAGCGATTCAATTTTAGATGTTACTCATACATAGATAAAATATTGCGACAGTCTGACAGTTTTCAAAACAATTTTAACACAGACAACTTAGTGTTGCAACCTACAGACCATGATTGGGCGTATTCAGCCAAACTGCATTGAACCAGAAAATTAAATTAGGACTAAATTTCTAGATATTTCTAGACCAATTACTCAACGGACGATTATGAGCTACAGTATTTTTTATACACTTACGTAATATAATGGTAACATTACTGGATTCTGGAAAATCAGCTTGTTTGCACGGAAATGAAAGCGCCAAAGTCAATGATTACTGCACTTGTAACTAGCACCTGTCTCTTTCTTACCAGTATTGTAAGAGGGAGACGAACGAATCCTATAAGTGCAAGGTACCTTATATGGTGTTGCCATGATATTTGATATCGTATCTCTATTAAATATCTCAGTGAACTGGAAAGTAATTAGCGACGTGATCAATCAAGAATAGCTTTTTTCATTTTCCTTTAAAAGGAATGTCCTTTTGTAATTAAAACTTCTCTTATTAAGTATTTTCCCGTATATAAGTAAGTACCATAACTTAAATGGAAAAGACGTCGGATGTATGAATTGATGAACTCATTAATCTAAAACTGATCATTAATTTGTTTGCAATCAGTAGGTAAGTAAATGATAATTTGTTAAAAACGGTTGCATTTAATTTTGACAACCGCGAAATAATGCTGGCCGGTAACAATATTTTTCTGTTCTCCGGCCAGAAAGCGCCTACTTTGTGGCCGCTGCGCTAAATGAAATTGCCGCTTTCTGGCTTCGTCGAACAGAAAAATAGTATACTGACCTCGGCCAGTAAAATGAAAAAGCCTCAGATCACATTTTTGTCAACCTCGGCTTCGCCTCGGACGACAATTACATGTGATCTGAGACATTTTTTATTTTACTGGCCTTGGTGCGTAATGTACTATTGTTAAAAAAGGTTGCATTTAATTTTGACAACCGCGAAATAATGCTGGCCGTAACAATATTTTATAGAAAAAAGTTACGGCACACCGCCATCTTGTATTGTATCATCATCACTACATAGTATAAAACAACGTCGCTCCCGCTGGCTGTCCGTTCCTATGTATGCTTAAAACTTTAAATCTATGCAACGGATTTACAAGCGTTTTTTTCATAGATATGATTCAAGAAGAAGCTTTACAGCACCACTGATGTGAAGCCAGAGCGGGTCGCTAGTTGCCTACGTATACATTTAGAATAAATATTAATTTCAAATTTCACCTATTGGATATAAAACCTAATGAAGTTAAATCTTCATATCGATGCTCGCATTAATATAAGGAGATTTATCATTAGTAAAGGCGTAGACATATTGCATTTAATAAACTTGTCTTTGAACTAGTAAATTATAAACTAGAAAGTCCATAAAACCCATTCCAGTGACAACGACAGTAACTTGTAATGTTACCTGTTACGAGTATTATTGTCTCAACTATTTACTATTACAGCCGTTTCACATTCCTGGCAACTTTTTTATAAAGCTTCAATCCACGTAATTTATTGCCTGTTTAGTGTGTGTAGCAATTGTTTTAGTAGCAGAGTGAGATCCCAGTCACTTCAGATTTAGGAAAGACGTTTTATAGGATTGGTAGTATAAAATAAACATAAAAATGGATAGGTGCTGCACTAAGCTGAAAGTGGGGTCGTACCTACCAGGTGTCAAAGGTGGAAAAAAGTGCTTGTAGTCACCTGGCATCGTAATATTTTAAAATTGTAATGAATTTATTATTATTCGAAAATAAAATCCATATATTAAAAGCAAACTACCTACTCGTACTTATCTTAGTTGAAAATTTGGTAAAATTCGGTAGTCATTGTTACGAGTAGGTACCTTAATCATTTGTCTTATAAATAAACCATGAAATTAAACTATTAGTTGAGCTAATTTAGGTATTATTACTATAATAAATTGTTAAATTTTACAGCGCGAAATCTGACAGATTTAAGGACAAAAGACGAAAGAGATCGACCATAGACATACATTTTATTATAAGCTACGCAAATAGGTTCCATCCGAACAGCATTCAAGAATTGCTCGTATTATAAACAGATAGTTCTTTGGAATGAAACAACTAAAACCGAACCTATAAACGGATCTATTTGACTGGTTTTATTTTATTCGATGACGTTTCGAAAACTTTACCTACAGTTCCCATGCATGTATGTATGTAAACTCATTATTGTACAACAACAAAATAAAATAAACGAAAACACAATAAATGTACAAAGGCGAACTTATCTCGACATAGCACGACTGAGCTGACGATATTCTGTAGCGTTAGTCTAGTTGGATAGCTGTTTCATTGCAATCTATACTAATATTATAAAGCTGAAGAGTTTGTTTGTTTGTTTGTTTGATCGCGCTAATCTCAGGAACTACTGGTTCGAATTGAAAAAATCTTTTTTTGTTTGATAGACCATTTATCGAGGAAGGCTTTAGGCTATATAACATCACGCTGCGACCAATAGGAGCGAAGAAACAGTGGAAAATGTGTAAAAAAACGGGGAAAATATGAAGCCTTATGAAGAATTACTATTCATTAAGTGACAGTTAGAAGACTTTGACAGATCTTTGACGAAACAATCGGACGGGCAGGACGACGTCTGCCGGGGCCGCTAGTTAGTTATATAGTTGTTTCATTGTGTAATAACCGCGAATGCATCAGAAATTATTAGATATTAGTTCTGTTTACAGGATCTTTTAGTATGCCTAGTGACACACTTTCCACACACCGTGGAATCCCACGTCATACCTGGTAATGACACTTGCTAATTAAATAGTTGCATCGAAACGGATGCGCTCTACGTGAACTGCATAGAATAGTGCTCCGCAACTTTCTTAGAATATAAATAGACCTTGTATACACCTATTGCAGTGCGATGCCGTCATCTTTTGTTTATGCACTTTCTTCAAAGTATTTATCGTGTTACAAAATGTATTGTGATTTATTTATGATCCTTTTATGTACATACGTGCTTGTCTTTATAACTTAGTTTAGTTTAGGTAATTGTAGATAACTTGACCTTCCAATATTATTAAGATATTTTGTTAGTCTTTAATCATTGGAATAAAACAACAGACTTAAGTATATATATTCATTTCAGTATGACATTTGAAATTAATATTTGAGACTGTCTGTCTGCTATGAATAAAGGCTTTGTAAACCACAACATAAATTATCATAACAAATTTTATTATTTTCTTCCAATTTATATTTAATGCCCATGAAAGTGTCAGAAATTATTATGTCATTTAGCAAAAGTGAGAAAATTTGTAGACGATATAATAATGATTTGGTTATTTCCGGAAAAATATTAACAAAACCCTTAATCAACTTAAATTTTACCAACAACTTTACCTCATTATTTTCAAAACAGTTGCTAGCAAGTAATTGAAAATGAACCTTATAACCTAACCTACAGACATGATAAACAAAGCAGGCATCAACAAAATCATAATCTAGATTATGTCATGGGATTACTGGAACTTGAATAATATCATTTCACTAGAGGTCAGCACTGCTCGTTATCCGGCGCACGCGCACCTCAATCGACCAATCAGGGCTTGGCATACGACGCACGTCGGGAGCCGCTCGCTATTCTGCGCAGGCGCTGGTCCCTGCACGGCCTGGCCTAGCCTAGAGACACATGCAGGTGAACTATGAGTCCCTTGGTATGACCATGTTTTGTTTCCTAGATTACGTAATTGGTATTCTTTTGTTTCATTGCGAGTTTTTTTTTAGGAATAAGCCTAACCTCCATTTTCTTCAACACATTTGTGATATAGTATGAATGTACTTTTGATTGCAGCTTCTCTTTGATGACAGCTCTTCGATGCTCATTTTTGAATAACCAGGATTTCGATCGATATAAACGGAATCAATATTGCTTTCGCCAATTTTGACCACTTCAGTTACTCCAAATCAGTTGCCCAATCAACAACAGTGTTAACACTTTCAAGTTTAACTTTACAGGTTCTCATACTTCTTTCTTTGTTGTTTTTGTTCACTTTCTAGGACATCATAGTTACCCTACGAGGCGGGTCAATGGTGCAGTGGACTAAGCCGGCGGGCGCGTCCGTTGGGCACCGAGCCAACTGCTCACGCATCCTCGTGGGTAGGGAAATGAGTTAGGGACACACAAATGACAGTTCAGAATAACAAAGAAGTTAGCAGCAAGTGGGAGGACATGGTTTTTAGAGGTGAAGCTTTAATGGCGATCTGCATCGAGAAGTTAGTTACAGAAAACGAACGAATTCTACATTGTAATGTCCAATTTTATCAAGTTATGTATAACAAGACGACAAGACGGCGTTTTAAACGCTAGATGCGCTTTTGTAGAATGAGGTCTTGCTGTCTTGTTTCACCAATGAAAGACCAGCTTCTACCTTGTGACTGTTAGAATGTTGGACCTCATTTTAAACTAGTGCATCTAGTGAATTTTCCACAAGCGCCCATTTTATGCCCTCTCTCTTACGGCTTTGGTAAACATACAAAGTCACTAAAACTACCATAAGTGCCAAATAAATCTTCTTACCTTTACCTTACGTTAAAAGTACATTTGTCCTAAGTAATAAGAATAAGTGCAGTAGCACTAAAGTGCACTCTGTCTATTGTTTAACCTGCACATGTCCAACCCTGATCACGAAGTGCACAGTAAAAGTACTTTCATTCGAGGTCGCATCAACATTTGCACTTTATGGCTTCTGTTGGCAGTCTCCTGCCATCTTGGATGCCATAATATGCTGTTTGAATAAGAATGTGTTATAGAAAATAAGGTGATAAGATGGCCTAGACAAGGTGTAAACGTTCAACGAAACGACCAAAATGTATGCGATTTGACATCCGCGAACACAAACGTTCGTACGTTTGTGACGTACCTACGTGACGTGACAGTCGTTCGCGGATGTCAAATTGTTGTCTACGCCCCATTATGGGCAATTCTTAGTGAGATTAATTAGTAACTTGTATTAGCTCTAAAAGCATATTAGCCCAACCTTCAAGGTATAAGCATAAAAGGCTTTCTGCGTGATATTTAAAAGTTACGATTTGACGCGAGTAACATCGTGGGATATTAAATAGGTATAGTTAACTCACGAATAAACAAATGATAGTCATTTTTGACGTTTTCGCGGTTATAAATACATCGGAATATGTATGATGACGTTTTGAAAAGTACCCTTATTCGTAGCCGACTGAGCTGCACGCTAACATAAAAATATTATTATTATATTGCATATATGATAAATTGATATACCTATGCGAGTTAAATCCGTTGTTTTATTCCAATAAACAATGTTTTTTCGTTATTACGTAATACCAAAATCAGTATACAACAAATCAAGCTTGCAGAGGGTCAAATCAGTGTCATGACTTTGAAATAAGTCATTCCACTTTAAAGATATTCAGATGACGTTCTATTAGGTTTCTAATTTAACAAAATCTATACGATAAATTATCATTATTCAAATAAAAGAAATTGATAAAGAATTTCAAAATGTTTCGGCTCATTAAATTATTTTCATAAATTATGTAAGCGTTCATTATTTACATTTCGCCCGCGGTTTTGCTCGCGTAGTTTTCTATTTTAACGTCAAAATAATCAAAATGTTCATCCCATTCAATCTTTAGGGGACGAATTCCCGAAAATCTCTTCTTAGTGCTTTACGTCATATTATAAACCTACGAAAAAAATCAAAATTTGAGTGATTTTGGCTTTCCACCGAACGGTCAGTTTGTTTATTTTGATATATATAGAAGGTAGAATAGATTTTGTTCCTCTCTGAATTATAATCGATATTTTGAATCTAGTTTTCGGTTATTCAATGGAAATTAGTTTCTGTCTAGCTTTCCTTAACATAATAATGATCGGAAAGACGTCATTTCCTTTTCACTTTGCTAATAGAATTTCATTGCTTTATGTTTTAAACAGTTTTAATGAACCACGCAACTATTAAATAATTCGTTCATTGAAAAGTGACTTAACTCAAAATGTGTCACTATTCTAATAGTATATAAAATAGAGTGACTTTGGACAGACCAGTAATTTCGGTGACTGTTTTTTGAAGTTTTTGTTAACTAAAAATGATTTACTTACTTATTCGTATTACGTTTATCAATTCATACTTTGGAATAAAACAACTATTAACGGATTTAACTCGCGTATTTTTATTTTATTTTATTAGCAGACGTTTCGGATTCTTTACAGTTTCCATAATCGTTTTTTATCGCTGGAAAATGCGTTACACATATGACATACCATCCTAGCCCGGGGAGCGTCCTATTCCAAAGAGGTGGCGTTCAATTAGCAAATTGAATCTTACAAACTTACAGACAAACACGAATGATCGTTCATCATGAAGATTTTCAATAGCACGGATCTTCAAAAAGGCTAAATAAATAGGCAAAACCAGTTGAAATTCTAGTACATGACACCGCAGTGATGGTGTAAGAGTAATTTTCGTATTATTCTGGTATCTTGTGTACTTATAGGTTGTAATGTAGTCACCATGATTTTTCATTATCTATATACTTTGAATGAAACAACATAAACGGATTTAGCTCTCAAATTTTATTTTATTTGGCTGACCTATCGGAACTTTTACAGGTTCCATAACCGTAGCACGACTGAGCTGACGATAGTATAACACTATACTTACCTACTTTAGCGTTAGACTATAGCGAAACGTCTGCCAATTAAATAAAATACGCGAGTTAAATCCGCTTATAGTTGTTGCATTCCAATGCAAATAATATTATTAAGTACTAGCTTCTGCCCGCGACTTCGTCTGCGCACGATGAGTACTTCACACAATATCGTTATAAAATATAGCCTATATGTTATTCTGATGTATAAGCTATATTGTGGTAAAGTTTCATTCAAATCCATTCAGTAGTTTTTACGTGAAAGAGTAACAAACATCCATACATCCATACTTACAAACTTTCGCCTTTATAATAGTAGTAGGATCAATTGTAAAAGTACCAGGAGATAATTTCAATCAAGTTTTTTATTGATTCTGTTCTTAAACACAGCCTGATGCATTTAAACTCAAGCTAGTCATGTATTTTTTTTACTCGAAGATGGTAACAAATTGTCTATTCTTTCAATCTTAAACATGGCAACCCTATTCTTAACTGTTACCACCTCATTTGCGGTTTCATTCGATACTCGTTGACAAACGTCTTCATTAAATTATTGTTGGTAACATTGCAAAGAAACATAATTAGAAAAAAAAACAAAAATCACAAAAAAAATCATGTGCTAATGTTAATCAGGAATTGTAGGTATAATCAGGCCGGCTAGCATTTAAAAATTTCGTCGCTCCATCTTTCATTGCAAAAGTTAGAGTTAATGACAGATGCTTAAGTGTGCGTGCGTGCGTGCTTGGCTGTTTAACACATTTTAAAAAACGAGGGAATCCGTGTTCTTCATTTAACTACTCTTTTAGTATTAACCTTGTGGTGGAAAAAATATACCAAGACAAACTAAGAATCAGTCGTTTAAAAAAACAAAATTGATTATTGACAAGCAAAAAATATCACATTATTGATAGCAATACTTTTATTAACAGTGGGGCCGTGTGATGCTCATTTTATCACGATTTTCCCTTTCAAATTAACGAAAAAATATCGACTTATTCATTTTAACGAAAAAATATCGACTTAAACCCTTTTTTGACAATAGACAACCTAACACGATATTATATCGTTATAAACGTCTTCAACAGTACCGCAAAAAAAATATCACACGTTATCAAAGCTCAACTTCATCGACATTTGACAACACAAAACAATACTGAAAAGAATCGACACGATAAAGCATTGATTTACTTTAAACTTAGCTACCGTATTCACAGATACCCAACATTCTTTTGTTCTATTCAAATACATGGGTATCGGTGATGAGTTCCCTGGTTTTTTGCCTACTAGAGGGTGTTGATCTGGCACGTGGTCGGGTCCGGGCGTCGAACCCGCACCGAACACTGGTTGCGTCGTATAGGGAGCTGGTTCTACGGTTCTAGGTTTCCAGTACTGACTTTATTCGTATTTTTATTCTGTAGCTTGGTTGCTGTGGAAAATAGTTTCCGTAGGATGCCTAGGTTTTCCTTAGGAAATATGCTTCTGTCGCCTGTCAATTGTTTTAAAATCGACCTATCAAGTGTGTAGTATCGAGGGACACAAAAACTGACGTGGAAACGGAAAAACGCATATTAGAGTTGTCAAGTATACTTAAAGTTTTAAGCTACTTTTCACAATGGTTAAGTAACTACCGAATAAGTAAGGATTTGTAATAACAAAAGTCTACGGTAAATGTTTAGCATGGCTATCTTCATCCGAATGGTATTTTAATCAACTATTCTAAAAATGACTAGCGTTTCAACCGCTGTCAGTCCCCTGAATATTGAAGAAATAAACTGCAATAAAACTCTAAGTTCTAACAACATGACAACAAACAACAAAGAAATGTTATCTTGATGTTGCCTATTACTTCAATAGGCATTAATTATAACTAGGGACTGACGGTGGAAATGCCCGTGGAATCACCCTTTAACATAATATTATCGTCGACTATAAAAAAATATTAAAAGCTTTAAATATAATTTGCCATAAGCACCCGAGTAATGTACATATTATAATTAATCACAGACGGCAAAAGCAATTAATGTTGACTCAGTAAATAGATCGATCACACATATTTACACTGATGGGGTAAGGCCACGCTTTGGTTGTAGACAAGCGACTTTATTATCTAGTTAGAATATAAAATTGCCAAATAAACAAATTCATTTTATTACACCGGTAAATTCTCGGCGAAGGTCCAACAGCAGGACAAAAGGGCAGGCTTTTAAAAAAAATCATAACTACTTCTAAACTTTAATCAGTATCTAGAATAATAAAAACAAATTAGGCTCGTTTCATTCTCGATCATACAATGATTCTGTTCAACGAAACTGTATTAAGCGACTAAGAAAAGATTGCAGCTTGTATTTACGTTTCTCTCTCTCTCCATTGTCAGTTTTTGAGAATTTTTACTTCCAAAATTGCAATAACAGCTCCATTAGAAAACATTATTATAAACCGGGAGTACTTTATATCATGCATCCCTTTTACACATACCTTGTTAAAAAGGGACGCACTTAGTCCCGATTTTAAAAAGCGCGTGTTAACCGTCTAGTATTTAAACCTTATTGGGTTGTTTACTCGCTTCTCCAAAACCACATCCTTAATTACATAGCGTCCATCGAACTCTTGTAAAAAGTTCGCTGGCCTGCTAACCACGTGGCGACAGACAGACAGAATGTTTGTTTATATTGCCACTTAACTGATAGTGTACATTGTACTTGTCAAGGACTTTTATCGTTATAATTTTAAGGTTGGAATTAACTTTAGACGTAGGAAAAAACCTATCGCTTCATGCGATGGTATTTTTCAGATCGGTTCTTTATTAAATACAAACGGTAGTGCACAACACGTAACAATGCTAAATTCTGCTCTTTTAAAATGATACTACGTTTTATGCCTAGTTACCACATGATCCGATTTCAAGGAGCGAACTGTAAAATGTAAATTAAATGTGGTGTTGTAAATTATCTTAGGGCGTTTTTAGGTTCAATACTCGTCGTTTTTAAAATATCCCCGTAAATTCCCCATACTTACGCAACACTTTATCTCTAGAAGAAGTAAGTAGTTGGTGATACCGATCCATTATTCAAAATTACATGTATTTAATTTACTCTTTCTCATTAGATATACACACTCATTTATACATTATGTGTGTAAGGTCTATTATATAAAAATAAGTCGGGTTTTCCTTCCTGACGCTATAACTCCAGAACGCACGAACCGATTTGGCTAATTTTGGTCTTGAATTTTCGTGGAAGTCCAGGGAAGGTTTGGAAATAGAGAAAATTTAAAAAACATCTTGAAAAAGTGTATAATCAACATCTTTCTATACTTATTACACTACAAAGTGATTGACGGTAAGTGACAGAAGAATTTGACAGATCTTTGACAAAACAATCGGACGGGTAGTACGACGTCTGCCGGGGCCGCTTGTATTTTTATAATTATGAAAGAAACTTGAAATTGCAGTCAAACGTTGTCCTACTCCTACCTTAATGACTTAGTGGTATGAAATACTTTGCAACCTATTCCATAAACATTTGATAAAAATCGTCGAGCTATTTCGGAGGATTGCGACACTGTGACATGCGATTTTATATATTAGATAAATTGTACCATGTTCGTGCAGCGACAGAAGTCCAGGGCAGTGGCTTCAAATTTTGCTTTGGTCACCTAAGTCACGTAGGCAGATGTTTTATGCGAAGCCACCAATTGATCGATCATGCTAATTTGTCTAATGTATGCATTCGTTTTGTTAATTTTGAAAAACCCCTTGGTCTTTGTATCTTCATTTTTTTTATTTGTATTAATTTTTGAATTAAATTTTAAGAAATAGGTATATTATATACTAATATACTCGTAATAAAGAGGAAAGGTTTGTTTCTTTGTTTGTTTGGATTTAGTAGGCTCCAAAACGACTGGACCAATTTGAAAAATTCTTTAACTGTTAGGAAGCTACATTATTCCCAAGTGACATAGGCTATAGAACATTTTGAAAAAAAATAGGGATCCGTGCGAAGCCGTGCCGAACCGCTAGTTATGGATAAAGGGCTTTGTGCACACATGGTGGGTTTTACGTCCAAATTTAAAGTCAGTAGAAGTAGAGTTCATTACAAGTTATATGTTAAGATTGTAGGAAGAATCGACGACTGCCAATAAAATTTATATTGTACCATTAACCCGGACAGATGGCGGAGTGGTCTCGCTAGTTAAACACAGTCATGTCGCAACGATATCTTTATAATATATGTAATTAATATATCTGAACTTCTGCACGATCATTCGAGAAGCAACGGCGATATGCTTGCTATATCAACGTGAGATACTCGAGTGTTAAAGGCCAGGTTTTTGATATTTTTTATTTTGTTTACAGAGGTTTCGTTTGTTTAACTTAAGGGTGAGATTATCGTCAGCTCCGTCGTGCTACGAATATGGGAAATGTAAAATTTGGAAACGTTAGCAAATAAAAAAAATATAGGAGTTAAGTCTGTCATATCAAACATGGCCAATAGACCAATAACAATAGCGCCATTTCAAAGTACTATCCATACTTACACAAGCCGGACACGGAATTATTTTGGCCGGACACGCATCAAAAAGCCTACCTATTTCCGGCTTTGTCCGGACCCCTGGCAACGAACTCACGTAGTCAGTTTTTGATCGTGTCTGTACGTTCCATACAAATTTTGCATTTATTTCGTTCGGTTTTTATTTATCGATTAGCACTAGTCTTTTTCCAATTGTAACTTAAATACTAATAAAATTTATGGATGATAGGTTAGAAATCATATTATCATATCGTGGTAAGACCAAGTGGCTAAGTAAATAGTTTTGTTATCAACGTTCTGAAACCTAGTTCAAGGTCCAACTTCAATATACTAAGGGGAATGATCTGCAAATTGGTTTGAAGTTATTGCCGGGACGTGGGTGAGTGACTCTTTTATTATCTGTACGATAAGAGGTTTTTGAACTTGCGATAGCAATATATCTTTATACTCGGAAGTTTATCATTACTTTGTGCTTATGACCTTAACGTGTTATATATGTAAATTATTAAAGGCCGGTCAAACTTCAATGAGCTTAAGTAACATTTGGTAGATCTATACAATGAAATTAATGATTTTTCACTTTTTGATATAAACATTTTGATTTTGGTACAGAATGTTTTTTTTCACTCTTTTTTACTTATATAGGTAGGCACGTACTGAAAAAGGTACTTCAAACTTGATGTACTTACCTTTTACAGTAGATGTATGTGTGGTCTAATTGTAAGTAGGTAGGTATGTATACTTACATATAATTGGTATTGAGATAACAGATATTTTCGATGTGTTAATTGCACATTTACCCTGTATTTGCAAATTACCTTTGCTTTGCATTCGCAAATTTCATCCAATATTATTGTAAATTCGCTTGTTTGTTAAGTATAAACTAATATATTTAAATACAGTACCTATTATTTAAGTTCTAGCTAGCATAATATGATAAAATGAAACATGTGATATATAATATTTTTATATTATTAAAAAATATTATGTAATAAACGTTAACACTTACATAAGCTATGGACAATTAAACACGAGGAAAACTGGAAAAACTTATTGTGACGTCACAATCTCGCAACAATGGCCGATGTGAATGGACGGTAGGATTTCCTCTAGTGACGTCACGTCACGTGACGTTGAGGTCGAGTTTCGGCGAGCCTCTGAGTTCAATGCCCGGTCAAATATGCCACAACTATCTACACTAATATTATAAAGTGCTAAATTTGTATGTTGGTCTCTGAGTATTTATATTGATAAAAATATTTTTATGGAAAACTTTCATTTAGTTTCCAACTTAAAATGATATTTTAGCCAATTATAGGACGGGACGGACTTACAAAAAAAAAATATTTATAGTGCTCACTTGTATCTTATACGAGATACAAACTTTCCTATACTTACTCGGTCATCGGTCGTAATCGGTCTCTGCTGTGCGTTGATCGATCATCCAACCGATCAGTTTCCTCTGTTTCTACTTTAATATATTATTACATCTTAAACATATAAATAAATAACCTGGAATAATTCACAAAGAAAAATATCTAGTCAAGAATCTTGTACTTTGGGTAGTACACAATTAGGTAGGTAATATACATTTAAGACATAGAAACTTTATGTAAACGTGAACAATTATGTATGTATAGAATAGAATGTGAATGTGATAAGGACAACCTTATCACATTCACATTCTATTCTATTCTTAAGTTACATAGTCTAACATGGAGTCCTCGTAGCAAAATAGTAGGTAGGTACCTAAATTTTTAATATATGTTTTTTTTAAATTTTAATATCTCGTGAACGAGTAACATAAAATACCTCTTCCTCATAGACGTTGGCATATTTCCTTATACTTGCTAAGATACTGAAAAAAATCTTCAGATTCTTCGATTGTCATCATTAGCATAATATGCTCGACTAGAGAAGTACTCTCATAATTTTTCAAAACAACTTCTATTAATCAATACTGTATATCTCCCTCGGTCCCTCTCATATTGCTGTAGGTACCTAAACTAGGTCCTTACTGTAATACTATAAGGAATGCAACAGTTTGCCTTAATTTAAGAATCTAAACGCAAAATCCATGAGAAACCGCGATACATAGCGAGTCCACAATCCTCCTATTATGACGTCACATCGTGATCGGCAAGTTTTATATATGGGCTTGATTTTGGTATGTTTTTTAATTATAGGACGTTGATTGCAGTTGACGCGGGGTTATTGGACGGCGATCGTGTTGTGTGCCGCGGTTCTGTATTTAATTGGAGACGTTTATTTCGCAATTTGTCTGTAATTTTTCGGAAATAGCTTTGATTTTAGTTGTTTGAGATCTCACTTCCGATAGTTTAATATATTCAATGGACATTCAACTCTAATGTTCCAACTGTGGACATTTTGACACAACTATACCTACAATCTATAACATTTGCCAATTTGTAGAACTGTTTTGTGTTAATATTTTTTTGTCAAACCTAATGTCAGGATACTTCGCAACTTTCCAGTATAGCTATTTATGACCTTTTTCATATATTATTATCGCACCCCTAGATCTAAAGGGAGCTAACTCAAAAAAAGTAACTTTTTCGGGAGAGGCGAAATTGTTGTAAGGAATCGGATCCTTTTTTTAGCGTGTGTTTAATTTTTAATCTTCAGATTTTTGAGTTAGCTTTAGATCTAGGTGTTCGATATAATTAAGTGTGGAAGCCCACTGCGTAGTTTTATAAGGTGCTATACTAACACTCTAGGAGGTCCCGTGTCTAAAAATCCTATATTATACAGTCTAAGAACCATCGCATGTGGACTTTCATATGAAGACTCTCACTTGCAGTACTGCAGTGAAAAACTGCAGTGGGGACTTGCATTATGAGTCCGGATAAAAAGGATGTAGTCGTGATTTATTCCTCTTTATGTCGCTTTTTAATAATGATTGTGGCGGCCCTGTCAGCAGATTGCCACAGTCACGTAGATCACGTAACATAGATAGATCGAGCAGCGATTTGCGCTGTCTCGATTTAGTATATAAGTGTTGTATTTTATCAAATAAATATTATTATAATAGTCGCAGTCAATAAATACTCTTAGTGTCATTACGTCGACCATCCATCTCACCATGTCCCCGGAATCCGGGGACATAACCTTTCGATCCTGCCCAGCAAAATGATGATGGAATCAATATGACAGATTGACGCATCAAATACGTGTTTCAGTAGCTAACTAAATGAAGTGACATAAAACAAGTCTAATAATAATAATATGTATGTAAATCTTCTCGTAATGAAAATTGGATCAACGATACTGAAATGAACATCAAACAAACTCATTAGTTAGGACTCAAAATCATATAATCACTATTTGCACATACGCTTCTAGGTATATACTTCTACCTATCTTAACCAACGATCTAAGTTTTTAATTACACAGTATCATTAAAACAAAAGTTGCCGAGGTAACAATGACCAAGTACTTTTTAGGCATAGGCTCGCAATTCATGTTTTTTTTCAACTAAAGCTTTCGCAAATTATTTTTATAATTTATTGATTCACAAAAACGTGATTAATGTAATAATAAATTCTTATTTAATTTTTCAACGAAAGAAGAAATAGTGTGAAAATTTTACGTATGCGTACGTGATTTTATTCTTCGAAGACGCTCCTAAGTACCTAGTTAATATGAGGCAATCGAACGGCTTTGATACATTGACTTTAAATGATGTATGATGCATCATATACCTACTTACTTACACCAATGTAATCCTTACGCAATATTTATCTTGATACCTATATATAATTACAGAACACATATATATATTACTGCCTTAGGTGGCATATGATAATGCACCGGCCAAACTACACCCAAATCTCGACAAAATCCGGAAGTATCAAGTTATCATCTCCCTTAAAATAAAGCACAGACAATCAAAATGGCGGCGCGTCGCCATTTTCGAGCGCCAAAATAAACTTGCGGTCGTTCGTTGACCCGCAGTATGACGTTGTGTGACGTCACACGTCGTCACTCGACCTCGGTGCGATGATCAAGCTCAAGGTTTCCCAGCGAATGTATTGTTAGTAATGAATTGAATTAATAGGTATAAAGAGGTACTTAGAGCTTAAATCGGCCCACCTGTTCGATATTGACATTTTTTTTGTTGGTTAGGCCTGATTGTGACCGTACTACCGTCTGAGTTGATGTTGATAATGATGAATTTATTTTGATTTTTTTATATCCGTAATTTATAAAGTACTAGATGACCCAGCGAACTTCGTACCACGTTTTGTGACTTTTTTTATTAAAAAAATATGGGTACCGATGGTAGAAAAGTGAGATTTAGGGTGGAATGTTTTTTAATGTCAAATCATAAAAAAAATGTCCGGAAATTTAAATCATAACATTTAGAGAAATGAAAAATAGATGTTGGCCAATTCCCAACTATATAACTATATAACAAAACCTACCCGATCACACAAATTTTCATAAAAAGTTCAACCGTTTCGGAGGAGTTTGGCAACAAACACCGCGACACGAGAATTAAATATATATATGTTATAATTTTTTATCCTAATAACAGAGATTAATAACTAGTGATACTGGTCGTTGGTAAGAAAACTGAGGTTAATGATGATACCTATTTATACCTGTTATTTATAAATAAAATACCCAGATAATCAGATAGTCAAAATCAGATACAAAAACTATCCTATCTCTGGCAAAAACGCAATTAATAATTTGCACTAATTTCTGAAACACATGTTACTCCTCACGATTACCTCTGCAATTACCTTCTCGGTATTCCTCAAGGTCACACAAGTCATTATAGTCATTACCGATATTACGATCTACGTAGTCATTTGGCCCTCAGTCATTCACTGGTCATTGGGCTCCCCCTTGTACTGACGTCTCGGAAATCTAGACCTAGTCAGAGCTAGTCATCAGAGAAATGGAGATTCCGTAACACCTGGGAGGTGTGTCTTGTAGAAATGATTTTATATTTCCTGACTAACATAATTGTGGTAGGAAAATATACTATTTTGAATTGTAATGACGTATGAGAATGTTCTCGAGTTGAATATGAGTCGGATATTGTCAGTAATTCCAAATCGTTCCTTTATTTAATTTCTCGTGAACATTTCTAAAAGTTCTCGAATGTTCTGCTGTTTACTTTGTACATTGCTAAATATATAATACGACTTGTTATGTTACTTACTATAATATGTTAAGTACAATAATCATGTTCTTATAATGTCATTGATCAAAATGACGATGAACCTAAGTAGGTGTTAATAATCGATGAATTGTGTAGAGACGTGACATTTTTTTATTTTTTCTAGCAAGAAGCATTACTCTAAAATTTCACAAAACACAACACAGATCATTGCCACTTTGTCTTGGATATGAACACACTAGCTTCTGCCCATGAGTTCGTCTGCGCACGATAAGCACCCCCATTTAACCCTATATGGTGTGAATTTTCAAAAATCCTCTTACTGCTCCCCTATGTTATAAAAGTGCAAAATTTCAAGTTTCTAACCCTTCTAGTTTAGGAGCTGTGTTAATATGTCAGATATTAAATCCTTTTATATAAGTATAGATAAAATCACTATTTGAATCTGAACTTTTGACAGTCAATTTTATCGACGTGATAGTAGGTATAATGTTCTTTACTTATATTAATTTTTGAGATTATTTTACCTTTGGAATGAAACAACTATTACCTAACGGATTTTACTCGCGTATTTTTATTTTATTTTATTTGCTGACGTTTCGGATTCTTTACAGTTTCCATAATCGTAGCACGACTGACAACAATATTAACAATATTTGAAATAAGGACCTAACAAAAGTCAAATATACTGTCAAATTCCTACTTCCCTACTATATTTATTATATTAATATTATAAATGCGAATGTAACTCTGTCTGTCTGTCTGTCTGTCTGTTACGCTTTCACGCTAAAACTACTGGACCGATTTAAATGAAATTTGGTACAATGAAAGTCTGTAGCCTGAGAAAGGACATAGGCTACTTTTTAACCGACTGCAAAAAAGGAGGAGTTCCACGCGGACGAAGTCGCGGGCAGAAGCTAGTTTTATATAAATTTAAAGCACTATTTGAACCTGTGACGGTCAGTTTTATCGACGCTTAATTTTTGGAATTATTTTACCTTAACAATATTTCAAATAAGGCCCTCACGAAAGTCAAAAACTGTCTAATATTTTATATTTGCTCTGGCATTTACGACGAGAAATGTATGTCATCGTTGACAATACTAAAATAGGTACCTATTGTGAAGAAAATGCTTTTTTTTTGTGGAACAAACACGAATTTTCGTTTAACACTCTAAGTTCAAGGAACTCGCACATAGGAAATGAAATATGACCTAGATTTGAACCCATTGTAACATCTCAAATGGATTTCGACGAATAGCTCAAATTGCTATGCAAATAACTATTCATACGACTAATTATATGCTAGAAGTAATATTCTGATGTGATGTCTAAAAACATTTCTTAAATATTGCAATATTTTATCCCATGAGACTCAATGAAATTTTTGACGAACTCAAATGATGGCATTCCAAAAATTAGTAAGATTTCGTCAGTAATTTAATTTCGTAAAAAGTTTGATCTTTCCTCAAAACTGAAAAGATTCTGATATTGATAGAGCTGATACGAAATAAATCATTTACTAACATTTTTGATTGTACATTTACAATATGAGAAGTCGCACATGTAAATTAATTATTGTGTAAACAGCAGCTAGGTCATCATGTATATTGGTAAATGGACTAAAATACCTATTTTAACTAGGATTATAATTATGTATTATATATGCACGAAGCCTATTTTTTCAACCGACGATAAAAACCGAGGAGGTTCTCAATTCGACGCGTATATTTTTTTTTAACACTAAACTCAGTCATTATATAGGTACCTATGTTTTAAGTTATTAGAAATACGAGTACAACCTTCCAGAATAGTCCAGCACGCGCGGAGGCGGCGCACGGCCAACGGTTGGCACACATAGCGGATATGACCTCCTCAAGTTTATTGCCAATACCAACCTTAACTTCACCCGAGTTAGCGGGTTTTAGAGCCAGATTTGTAAGTTAAAATATGACTCAAGATAAGGAGAAACTCAATAGGTAATATAAAGAACACACATCACACCTTTTGCGAAGACGTGGGTTTGATCGGTCATTAGAATTCTGTGTGTGGTCTACTTATGGCAATCTGCATAAAGACTGATAACGTATACAGTTTTGCCTATACGTACTTTGTAGTATTGAGCGTAATTGAGAGAAGAATTTCAAAGTAGAAATAGATTTTTGGATATCGATAAGGCTGTTGAGGTAAGAGCTGAGGTAAGGCTTGCTGTGTATTTGAGGTAAGGCTTGCTGTGTATTTGAGGTAAGGCTTGCTGTGTATTTGAGAAACGTTGAGCGTTTTTTGACGGTCATTTTGATTTGGTATGAAGAACATGAAAGCTGGGAAACTAAACGATTTGGCATAGCTACAGGCTCTGAGAAAATGAGTACCTACCTGCCTACCTTATTTTATATCACTATTAATATACCTATTTGTTGTCTAAAATTAAAACTATAATAAGTAGGTAATGGTTGCTTTACATCATTACTAAATTATTTCTTGAAATTGAACTTATATATTTGTTGCATAAATGTAAATAATAGATGAGCATAATAATAATTTGACCACAGGAAAAATATTTCAAACTTAGACAAACAGGAATATTTTCAATACATCAATTAAATACCGGGACCTAATATGGTCAAATATTGATTCACCCGGATTTTTTCCAAATAAAGATCGAACAAAAACAGGAAAGAGAAAGGTGTTAAACAACATGGATATTGTTAGCTTTTATATCCTTTTAAGATCCACTTACGTCATTTTTATTAAGAGAAATCGTATTATTTTATTACTGTGTATTAAACTAAAATAAACATGACTCATCTACAAAGGTAGTTTCATAAAAAAATTATATCCTCATCTCAACTTGAAGGGGAAACTGGTTGGGTTAGGATTTTAGGCAACCGATTGAAATCTAGGCTAAAGAAAATCTTCAAAAACTTAAACTAAGGTCAACTCAGTCGACTACGAATATGGGCACTAAGCTTACGAAACTCTAAAACACAAACTTTAAAACTGCCCTACCTAAAACTAACCTTAGTAGGTTTTGATTCCCTTGCGTGTGTATAAAATTACCTTTGATAATAATTTCTGATGCCTTCGCGGTTATTATACATTGGAATGAAACAACTATAACGGATTTAACTCGTATTTTATTGTATTGGCTGACGTTTCGGAGCCTTTACAGATTCCATAATCGTAGCACGACTGAGCTGCAAATAGTCTAACGCAAAAGCATAACTTTAATATAACCGCGAAGGCATCAGAAATTATTATAATAGTGGAACATTCAAGATACTGCAACATTTGACATTATATACCTACATCATACACAGAATACACACATCTCCAAATATCCTATCTTACATACATTTTCTATAAGATTTCAAGAAGTACCGAGGGAGCGCCGTATCTTCGTCACCACTTTACTTTACGCCTTCTATTGAAAAGCTTCTCACTTCATCACTTCAGTGAAGTCTTCTTTAAAGAGTATTACATTCGCATTTATCTATACCTACTAATATAACAAAGAGGAAAAGTTTGTTTGTTTGTATTGAATAGGCTCCTAAACGATTGGGCCGATTTGAAAAATTCTTTCACTGTTCACTGTGACATAGGCTATAAAAAAAGAGATCCGTGTGAAGCCGGGGCGGACAGCTAGTATCTTTGATCAAAAATGTTGGTTATTTTTAACCAAGCCAAGGCTTTCATAGTTTATGATTCATCATTTCACAACCTATTCTGCGTCTGGGTATTTTTAAACAGACAGATCTATAGCATATTGCGATATCTATTGAACAAGTCAAAATGACTCATGTCACGGATACTATGACGTATGCAGTTTTGTACCAATGAATGGTCGAATTTGTGTGTCAAGAACTTTTAAAATGGTACCACAGGCGCCAAGGCAAAGTAATTGGTAACAATGACATGTAACATCAAGATTTTTACAATTACCTTCCTTAGATACTTCATTTGTTAATTTAACTCTAAAAGAAAGTTGTTATAATTTTTGAGCAAGCCATATTTTTTTACTTGTATCTATAAACTCCGCTAACTCAAAAGAATCAGGAAAATCGGCTGATTCCAAAAATATTTAGCAAAATGTATGATAGTATAATTTCTGATACTTTCGCGGTTATTATCACTGGAATTTACATAATGACTAAGCTGCTAGTCTAACACTAAAGTAATTTTACATTATGCAAACTGCAGAATGCCATATAAAAAAATACGAGAATTAAATCCGTCATATTTGTTTCATTGCAATATTTTGAATAGTTGAGCTTTAAACAAAATTTAATAAAAAAAGATTTATATCTACGGCACTTACATTAGCTGTTATTGGCTTCGCAAGGATCCCTGTTTTTCTTTAAATATAATATAGCCTATATCACTCGGGAATAGTGTAGCTTCCTTACTTGAGTTTACAGTGAAAGATTTTTTCAAATCGTCCAGTTATTTCGGAGCCTATTCAATCCAAACAAATAAACCTTTCCTCTTTATTATATTAGTATGACAAATGTACTTAAACAAAGCCCTAACTTTGCGCCAGAACTGAACCCTAACCTAACGGCAGTTGACGTACGATACATTTGTATCAACTGTATCAAGTATCAAGTTTGATCGTTATATCTTATACGAGTACCTACGAAGGCATAAGGCGGTAACGGTTGCCCCAGAAAGACTAACGAGGTCTCACAGTTAACTAAGACATGACAAACTGATGGTGTGGTGCAGTGATTGACGACCGGATGGTAAGGTTGCGGGTTCGAATCACGCTGGGCAAATATTTTTGTGTTGAGTAATGATGTTGGATTTCGTAACTAAGATACTAAGTAGTCTTTAAAACTTTGTTTAGTTTTGGACTTATATTGTTTGTTAGGTTTTTAAAAGCTAAAAGGTTTGTTAATTTCTATAAAAAAAATCACAATATAAAAAACTTATTTTTCTCTTCTCGTCTGACCTAGTAGGAATTAAGTATGATGAACTGTTTTGTTGCGCATTGATGTTAACAAAACGACATTTTGTCGACACATTGACGACATTATGTCGTCTGATAATATCGACTTAGATACCTTGTCCACTTTATACGTTTAAAGACGACATATTGATCGTTAGAAGTGTCCATATTATAGACATTACAAAATATTGACGCGACAAATCCTCGAAAAACTACCACAAGACTCTAACTATTCTAAAATCGTTGAGATTAAAACTAGTCAAGAATTAAAAAACTGTTATTTAAATTGGAAGCAAATTTTCTTCCCAAGACATCGTAATCAATGACACATCTCAGAAAAGATCTATAGGAAGTGACAGGTGAACTCGCAGTCTCGTAACGGGTGACCTACATATGGCAGTTAGCAAGTAACAGTCTCACCTCCCTGATACGGCAAGTCTCGGAACTTGCCACGGGATAACGGATGTCTCGACACGGACTTATTACATGGACTTAAATTTAGGTACCTGGATGAGACTTTAGCACTGAAAATACAACGTAAAGACGTGTTACTAGGGTGGTAAAATAGTGCCATAAGACTTATGCTTATAGTTGCAAGATACTATAATATAGACAGAAAATTAGCGTATAAATAAATGTCACATTGACATAACCTGCCATAGAATGAAACGACCATGAACGGATTTAACTTGCGTAGTTTTTTTTAATGTCGTTTCGGATTCTTTAGTTTCCATAATCGTAGTACGACTGAGCTGACAATAGTCTAACGCTAAGGCTAGCTGTTTAAATTATTACAACCTGCCATATTCTTCCTGTCTGTCTCGTTATTGTAAAGAACGTAACACTCGTTTAGATTTTCGCTATTTAGATATTTTTTGTTAGATTTTTTTAAATATATGAACCATAAACCTAGAGTTTGTAGTAAAATAAATCACTTGAGTAATTTGACCTTTGGGTAAAGCGGTTACTGCGTTATTGAAAACTTCTTAACAGCATTTTCCGTTGTCATCAGTAAGTAGGTACGTTGTAATTTATACTACACTAGCTTCTGCCCGCGACTTCGTCCGCGTTGAACTCCTCCTTTTTTGCAGTCGGTTAAAAAGTAGCCTATGTCCTTTTTCAGGCTCTAGACTTTCTTTGTACCAAATTTCATTTAAATCGGTCCAGTAGTTTTAGCGTGAAAGCGTTGTTACGACAGACAGACAGACAGACAGAGTTACTTTCACATTTATAATATTAGTAGGGATATAAAAACGTTGAAACAAAAACTTGTTTTGCACAGGTAAACTTAAAATATTATTAATAAAATAGGGATGCTAATTTATGCTTTCGCAGTTAAACAGCTGAACTGATTTTGTTGGAATTTTGCATAGAGATGGATGGACGGTAAAAGAGTGCTATATTATATTCCTAAAAAAATAAGAACTCCTGAGGTAACTGAAATTATCAACGTATTAACTTCTACGCTAGTTGGAATGAAACAACTATTAACGCTGACAATAAAGTCACTTTAGCGTTGGACTATTGTCAGCTCAGTCGTGCTACATTTATGGAAACTGTAAAGAATCCGAAACGTCAGCAAATAAAATAAAATAAAAATACGCGAGTTAAATCCGTTAATAGTTAATGTGTAATAACCGCGAAGGCATTGGATTTTTTTCTACTCTAGTGTTTTAATAAAAATAACGCCGTATCATTTTCAGTAAAGATAATCCTGTCGCATTATGAATTTACTAGAAGCGTTCACGGATCTTTACACCTAAGTACTTGATGCATTTCTTTGCAGAACTATTACAGGTAACACGGTCATTATCGGTAATAAGCTATAGGAATGTCTATGGGAATCATATGGCGCTATAATTCAACTTGTAACAGAGAAATAGACGTGACGTGACAGTAGTTGATAGGCTGAAGGCTCCTTAGCTCGTTGCTAATCTTTATCTATACTAATATCATAAAGCTAAAGAGTTAGCTTGTTTGTTTGTTTGAACGCGCTAATATCAGGAACTACTGGTTCAAATTGAAAAAATCTTTTTTTGTTGGATATAGATCTTTTCTCGAGGAAGGCTTTAGGCTATATAACATCACGCTGCGACCAATAGGAGCGAAAAAACAGTGGAAAATGTGTAAAAAACGGGGAAAATATGAAGCCTATAATATGAAGAATAACTATTCCACGCGGACGAAATCGCGGGCACAGCTAGTTCAATATAGAACAACAAATCGCACGTTTGCGACAACGTTACATATCGAAATATTTTGTTAGTCCATTTAAGACTCTAAGTTTGCACATTTAAAATTGAATTCACGTGGGGAAACATTTCAATATGTCACGTTATTCCGGCAAACGTGCGTAATATTGTTTCAATTCAATTGAATTTATCTATAGGGTGTAGGATCGGTGGATCAAACGCAGGTTAGACGACCACTAGACCTACCAAATAGATCCTCCCGTAAGTGCGCCGATTTTGGAGTTTAAAATAATCTGCATTTGAAGGTTTTTTAAGGAAAATCTGGTAATTTCTGATGCCGTCGCGTTCATTGCATATTGTATTGAAACTATAACGGATTATATTTTTAGAAATAAACTTATTACGGCAATTGTACACTTCGTTTGTGACAGAATAGGACTTTTATACATTATATGGAATGATAATTTATGTAATGTATCTTTTCCTTATGTAATAATAAATAATACATTTAAGTTTATTATTATGTATATATTTAATTAATTTCCTGAACCTAATGCAGACAGGAAAATCCATCATTAATGTCTATAATATAAGAAACAAGGATACTTACACCTGTTCAAATTTATCATTTACACTTATTTATAATGATTTAAATATACGTACCTATACTTATTGTATTATATATATATGTGAGTGTAAATAAACCTACTCTTTTTCTATTCTCAAAACATTTTGACTTAACTACAATACAAAATGTAATTAGCATATACTCCCAAATTTCTTGAGAGTATTATTACTGATACCTATTATAACGATTATGACAATAAATGGTTCAAGAAGTTTAAAAGGTTTTTCCACGCGTAAACCTAGATAGTCGCAATGATTTTACATACAAAATTAATTAAAACCTGAATAAAATTCAATTTGCGTTATTCACCAATAAAATGTGATTAATTCGGGTAAGTTTACCATTTAACAAAAAATATTTTTGCCAGTTCCAAGAAAGTTCTCGACCTATCACGTCATTGGTATGTTATTACACATAAATTAACTAGCATTATTTCTGATTAATATAGTGTCATCGAGGACTTTCTTTATAACAAAGTGGGCACAAAGTCATCAGTAAGTATAATTACAAATACGTAATTACGTGACGTAGAACGTGACAAGGTATTTACCCAGGATTTTCAGTCGTCGTTCTAGGCCCCAAGTGCCGATGAATAATAGCGAACTCAAAGTCACGTAGTTTTCGTTAGCATACGTCAATTCCATTTCAGTATTTATATAATTTTAGCTTGCAACTTTTAGAGGTGATAATTTCTGATGTCTTCGCTGTTATTACACATTGGAATGAAACAACTATTAACGGATTTAACTCGCTTATTTTTATTTTATTTCATTTGATGACGTTTCAAAGAGGTACTATCGGATGCTTTCGGGATACGCCAATTTAGAAAAAAATTGCTTGCACTTGTTGCTTCACACACAGCCGCCAGGTACCAGGGTCGTTCAAGCGATTATTGCCTTAAAGGTGTAACATCGCCAGCACAGTTGATAGTACCTACTGTACCTAGTCCTAATTATAAGTGAAAACGAACAGGGTATGGGATAGTTGATGAAAGAAAATTATGATCCACGTATCTTATACTAAGCTGCCACTATTTTATTGCTAATTAAAATACAAATTAAAAGCATTAGTAAATAGACCTTAAAAATTACTTTTAGGTACGTGTAATTTTCAATGAATCTACTAGCTTTAGAAAGATCATTATGGCCGAAAAGAATCGCGGCAAGGAACTTTTAGTAAAACCTTCAAAATGCTTCAAAATGCTTCTCTTATCAATAACCTTCCACATTTGTCATCCACTAATACATGTGGGTACTTAAGTTCAAGGAAGATCTAACAATGTTTGGGAATCACAAACTTAACATCCTCATTTTAAAGTTGATATTTCAATGAATATAGATTATAATGCACTTTAGCGTGATTTACTTGCGTGTGTAACCATATTCATAGTTTACCTTTTTCGGACATGAATTTAACTTTCTACATTTATGCAATTATCGCAAACTTTGTATTCATCAGTTAAACTAATAGTTCTATGAAATCAAAAGACATTTTCAAGAATTTAAGGGAGATTAATAATGAATAAGACTTTGACTGAAAATTGGTGGAAAGGTAGCATAGAACCCGGAAACGGCCATAGGATACTTTTTTGGGAAAAAAAGTTAGCATGGTTTTGTTCCACCATTAATTCGAGCTACCTGTAAAGCGGTCCCGCTTTCAGCTTAACGAGTACCTATCCATTTCTTTCTAAGTATAATAATATGTTATACCTACTGATAATCCTAATAAAAACATCATTCCTAAAATCACATAATATATGTCTAGAGAGATTGGCATCTCACTCGATTATAAAGTTGTATAGACGCTATCCTATCAGCAAATTTTATCAATCAGTTAGGCAATTGTTTTTAAAATCTCATTATCATAAATATTCAATGTTTTGCCAGTTGGGTTAAGCCAGATTAAGTGCGAACGATACATATAACCTTTTGAATTTAATCAAAGCTCTCAGCGGGGTATCACGCCCACTGTGCCACCTAACGGGACAAGATTCACGTCCTGCGCGACCTAAATATTCGATAATGCAGTTATTTTGATTATGGTCGTTAAAATTAGTATCCGCACTGGGTCAGTAACGGTATTCATTACGTGTTATGATGAGATGTTTTGTATCGTGTTTTTGTTTAGAAATGTGCCCTTGCTATATGATTTTTGATATCGTAATGGATTTTTCTGATCTGGCAGAAATATCGTTTTGATAAGGACGTTTAACTTTAGCCAAATGATACATTTAGCGTTTTGCGATTTACTTAAACACAAAAACATTTGACAAGCGTCACTATTCCTCAGTTTTATCCCCTTTTAAGATCTTTCTCGATTAGAAAACTTTTCCGGCCTGGTTTCAAACGTCCTCTACATCTGTTATCAAACGTCAGAGACAACTTACGGTACGTTGTGTAAGCTATAGATTACATGGTAAGTTCGATGCCCGTAACGGTTCATTTTACTGGGTCACAAGGTTTCGCTAATATCACATCGGGCATACCGTTAGTGATTATGTGGCGAGATCTGACATTTGTAACTTTGGTCCGGTTCGCTTGGAGCTCGTGTTTGAAGCCCGCTTGTAGATCGGTAAAATCTATACAGTAACCGAAGCCTGATTCGATCGACGAACTTCAGGTTTCAGAATTACAACAAAAGACAAAGATAGTGTATCTTCTTCTTAGTCGTGCACCCCTGACAGAGCGTTCGTGGTCATGTCACGACCGATTTTTTCTCCACGACAGCTCCTGTGATCCCTTGCCATGTGAGTCTTTTTTGATAGTGTAGGCAGTTCATCGTAATGATAGTTGAAGATTTTCCTGAAGACAAAGATGATGAGATCGGTCTGCTGGTTTATTTAGTCTAATCTCAAATATCAAGGGAGAAGGCATTATTAGTAATCTTGAAATTATGTTACTTCTCTTTTGTTAAACTGAGTCCATTTATTGATATTCTTAAGGGGATTTCAGGAATAACTCAATCAATTTTTGTTTCTAATGTCACAGGGCCCAAGAGGACAAGCCAGGCTTAAGAACCGGCCAGCATAACTTGATCTGGGAAGCTGTCTGCGCTGACATCGACGACTATTATTTCAGACCAAAGTATGGAGCTTGGGGGGTCGTTAAATACTGGTACTCGTGCATATGTAATACAAGAAGGTAGTTATTGAATGAGGTTGCATAACTGTTAGTGACACGTGCTTGTAAGGTTGATGCAGTTGTACAAAAATGACTGCACAATTTTTGTTTAGAGTCAGTTTTTTTTACTATACCTTATGGATCGGGTGAATCTAAGGTTCTTAGGTTATCAGGATCTGATCCAACACGAGGTTGTGGATAATTGAATGTAGATAATATAATTAGAATATATTTTACAAGTACACTTTCCTTTACAGATACTTGGCAGTTTCCTGTCTTGCCAAATGACGCATCGGTCCTATATGTAGTACCTGCTCTCTCGAGAAACTTTCACGAAATTCTCAGAACTATATGACAGAGTTAGAATTCTACTGTGAGACTAAATAGAAATTCCGTATGTTGATTGAGATATCAAGTGGATCTTCGATAGAAAATGTTAATACATTAGCCAATCGCTGACATATTACAGCAACATGAGGAACAAGTGCACGAGTTTTATTACTTCGTAATTTTTGTACGACTATTGTTATCTTTGACAATTTATATATTTATGGCATGACCTGAAACTTCCTCAAAAAACGACAAGCAAAATAAATGAAGACACCTTTTACAAAGGCAATAAGAAGACTTTTTGTTGACGCTAAATTATGCGGACAAAAACATATCGTGTTTCTTAACGAGTCCAAATTGTTCACACGCGACATAATTACTTTTGACGTTTAAGATTGATTGATCCTTCGACCGATCCAACTTCCTTCCATTCAACACTCGCGAGTCATCACGTCCGATACTCAATACGTTATCGGCAACCTCATCTGGCAACGCATTTTAATGCCGCATAAAACCTAACTGTCCACCAAAATAAATACCGGCAAAATGTGAAGGTAGGTCAAGCGAACGGTAGAGACAATGAACTCTGAAGTGGGCCAACGACCGCCGAATTTGGCGTTTGGATCGTTGAAAAAAAAAAAGCTATGATCTGTAGTACCAGGGGTACATGAAGCGGAGGTGGTTAGAGAAAGGTACGCACACAGACGAATGGTGAGAGGCGAATTTTTGGACATCGATGGGCGTAGGCGGCGCCGGAGCTGCAAGTATCGCCCACGTCATATGGTGTCGTATACACCTGTAGAACCCGGTGAAAATATCACATACGAAAAGCCGGTGAAAAGTCACATTTTTCTTGAAGGTGTATATGTTATTTTTCAGTGCGACTAACTAGGACTTTAAATTAGGAAGCATCAGATTTACATCTGCGGATTTACTAGTAAACTAATCTATAGGAATGAAACAACTATATACGGATTTGACTCGCGTATTTTATTGGCGTCTTTAGTTGTTTCATTCTAATGTATAATAACCGAGAATGCATCAGAAATTATCAAACTAATCTAATTAAACTTCAATGTGACTAAGTATGTGTTAATATTGTTTACTAACTTCAAAGAATATTCTCGAATTTCATATCAAGCTACGAACGTTCTCGACACTTATTCGTAACAGCTCGAGAATATTCTTGAAGTTTCGCAACTGTTCCAGAGTTCGTATCGGTTGCGATTTCGACTAACGCAGAAGGACGTTACGATTTTGAATAAAAAAAGTAAATAGGTAAATAAATAAATATCTTTGGACAATTCACACCAATCGATCTAGTCCCAAACTAAGCAAAGCTTGTACTATGGGTACTAGACAACGGATAAACAAACATAAGACATCCAAGACTTAGGTACAGATGCCAGTGCTCATCACATTGACATCTGCCCCTAGCAGGATTCGAACCCGCAACCTCCGGTTTCGTAGTCAGGGCCACTAGACCAACAGGCCGTCAAAATGTAAATTGTTTTATTGAAGTCAATCATATTACGGGAAAGTACTTTCCTCATTTGCGAGTGATGCCTGTTAATAATTATTCCGGTATGATAAATAGCTAGGTCAGTTTCTTCGCACTAGCTTCTTAGATTTTATCAATGATTACTAGTCATCGATTAGGAATGTGACTCACAGAAAGACATCTTAAGCTAGCAGAAAAAAAATAATGGCAACATTTAGCAATATTGTAAAAAAAAAAATTGGTAATTTAATTCAAATTATTATGTGTTGATAAATTTAATTGCCAAATGTAGGTAGGTAACTTAAAATAAATGAGGAATTTTATCGTTTAGATTCAAATTTTTGGACTAATGGAAGAACCGTGAGATATGTACAAAATAACATTGATAATAAAACATCATTTTAATTCGATTGCTTCAATTATTTATAAATTAACAATCTACTAGTAAAATTATATTAAAAAGAAAATTAAACTGCAACAGGAATACTACAAAAACTTCAAAGACTTAACCCGCGTATATTAATTTTATAACTACGTTTCAAAAATTCTACGTTTTATTATAACGTGTAATAATCGCAGAAGCATAAGAAATTATAAAAAGTAATTAATTCGATTGACACTTTTAATTCTAAAAACATGGCTGTCAAGGCTATATTTTAGCAAGCTCAGTGTCTCACAGCCCCAACTAGTGGTGCGTTACGATCGATATCGACAAACTATTCGAAGCGAGAAACATCCGCGTAGCCCAGATTAAAAGCAACATATATCAACACGGAGAAAAACGGCTCCACTCAGCATACTTATGTCATGCTTTATGAACATGCATATTTATTGTATATAGGTCTGTATTCATTGCTCACTCAAATAAAATTAAAGGCTTCGGTGTGTTATTTTGACGAAATAATTTAAGAAAAACATAGCTAATAAACTCGACAAATGTTTTTGCCCCTACCCTAATCTCCTAACAATATGAAATCTTTACTATCTATATACATATATGTATTTATAACTAGCCCTTCTTCTTCTTTTTCGTCCCCGTGAAATAGTAATAGTAATTAATAAGGCTTTATATTTTCCCCGTTTTTTACACATTTTCCACTGTTTCTTCGCTCCTATTGGTCGCAGCGTGATGTTATATAGCCTAAAGCCTTCCTCGATAAATGGTCTATCCAACAAAAAAGATTTTTTGAATTCGAACCAATAGTTCCTGAGATTAGCGCGTTCAAACAAACAAACAAACTCTTAAGCTTTATAATATTAGTATAGATAAATAGGTAGGCTAAGATACAAAATTTCATGTTAAACCATTTCGATGAAGTGTGATTAGAAACACCGTGACATGAAATTTTTACATAAGTATTCTATTTTAAGAATATTTAATCATTACAATGAAAAAATTAAAGTAATCCTTAATATTAGGTAGTATTTTGGAACCAGCTCTTGTAATTAGTACCTGCCTGTACCTATATCGAAAATGTAGTCTTTATTGCTCTTTACATAAGGCGAAATTAACGAACATACGGCATTCTCAAACAGTCAACATTTGGTGTACACAGAGTACCTATAAAAATCTAAACACACTATAAACGGGTACTATATGGGTATTATACTATAGTTACATTATAAAACAGTTTTATAAGTATGTAAGTAAGTAAATATAACAAAATATAATTATATCAAATACATGAATAACTACAACGACACGTGATAATGGCCAAGAAAGTGCTGAAGTGTGTGTGAAAATCATATTCATATCGGCCCAAGTGTTCGGTGCAGCTTTTAAGCAAATTGGGTGAGAGGTCAACGCCCGCGACATTTCTCCGGTCGTTGACTCCTAGTGATTAAGATAGCTTGCCGAATTCATAACTTCTGAATTTCAAGTCAACTTTACAATTTGACTTTCAATCGGGACAAGTTCAGCGGACGTTGCTAATGAAGTAGAATTTGCTGGAAGATGCAGAATTTCAAAGTGATTTAAAAAAATTTAAGGAAACTTATTGTAATTCCAATGTGAATCGGTGAATTGTAATAGCAATATATTAAAATTTTTCGTTTTATGATATTTTTTGTGAAGTTTTTCAAAGTGTTTTGTAAAAGGATTTGTAAAATGTTATAAATTTTATTGTATTAACTCTAATAACTTCTTAAATGTCAAAAAATAACGACAAAACGCCAAATCATGTGTTTTCTCCTTGCTTATAATAAATATTCTCGAAATAATTCCTTCTTTAAGTTATAAACTAAATCGTCTGGCCTTTTTTGTATCATGTAAACTTTAAACTACAACATATCAAAATTGCACCATTGCCTCAAATATATTTTCTGATATTTTTATTTAAATTCTACAACTGAATTATATTTTTTTTTGTGCCGGTATTTATCAGCTCAACCTGCAGTCCCGTGTAGAAGTATAGTAGAAGAGCTATATGACAAGTTTTCAGCGTGCCTTAAATACCTACCCAAAAAAATACCAGCTCTCGGCATAGGTACTGTTGACGATTCAACCTCTTTGTATAGTTTTGTACTTTTTATTTATGTTTTATGATTAGAATAATTATATTTGTGTTTTGTTTTACATACAAAAATTGTCACGTTGTTTGTTGGTAATAAACAGTGAAAAAAACCACTCGCTTTGTTTTAATGTTATAGTTATATAGATTACAGTCCACAGGTAAGTACATTTAAACTAACGTGGAAACATAAGGCGTTATAAAATGACGTCAGCGTCTGTCAGTCCGTCTGTGTAGAAAGTTAGGAAACTGCGGGTGGCGAAAGTCTTTGTCAGTTTGTCTGTGAATATAACTATACAAATAATACCAGACGTGATTAACATGAACACGCATAAATTATGTTTTTGAATTATCTTGCAGTCTGCGTTTGATAATTTAATCTGCATTAGGGATTTCAAAAGCGGTTTAACTTGTACGAACAGGACAGTATCAAAGATGAAGATTTCGGGTGAAATAAATCAGTGAAGTATCAGAATTTTTTTAGACACATTTTTATAATTTGATTTGAGAAATGCAATGGAAATCATATTACCTACAGTCAAGGGCGAGCAATTCATATAGGCACAATGTCACTAATGTATGGAGTGCCTACCCTGGCGCCATACTTACGCTCCCCTCACTGCACGCGCCTGTCAGTACCGATAGTTACTATTGATTAACTTTGGAAGTTTTCGCAGTATCCACATTTATAGAAAATTCAACATCATGATAATATCTAACCTATATTGTTTCCTAGGACTCAAAATACGTAAAAATATTAAGACCTCTTTAGGCAGGGTTACCTTCGCAATGACGGCAATCGCGTGTCAGAAATCTGCTAGATGCGCTAGTGTAGGATGAGGTCCAGCTGTCATGTACCACCAATCACAGGCCAGTAGCTTGCCTCTCATTGGTGGAAAATGACAGCTACACTATTCGTGAGTGATATAGGCTATATTCAATTAAAAAAAAATAGGGATCCGTGCGAAGCCGGGGCGGACCGCTAGTTATATATATTAGGGATCCCTGTTCCACACGTCACAAGTTAAGGAAAACAGTGAGTGTGTCAATAGGCCGGTTGCGACACCAGTCAGGTGATTTCAGTTTGTTTACATCGGATAGTTACGACACACGTAGTAGCGTAACACTGACTCATTTAAACCTTACATTCATTCATACTGTTTGTGACGTCACTGTTTTGACGGATTTCGAATGAGGCTCAGTTGGAGCAAAGCTGTAGTCTCGTGTAAATCCGGCTTAGGTGTGTCATTAATTGCAAGGTATGAAATAATTATGTGTTTGTATTTAAACGTATACTCCGGATGGTAAGTTTATAAAGATTATCTACTATATCGGAATCACATACATGTTAATTTATAAACATAAATGAATACAAAATCTAATATTTATTTTCGACTTTAAGAATTGATAAGTATCTACAGAAAAACAATGTTCAAATTTTCTCGTAAGTTGACTGTAAAGTAGTACGCGACAATAGCACGTAAAACCTTAATTTTACAGAGTAGTTCAAAGTCATCGTCAGAACTGGTCACTATGGAGATCTTTGAGGGACAGCCGCCGTCCAACACTGTAAAAGGCTTAAGAGTCTCCTTTCAGGAGTCTCGCCACCCGTCCGGTTTTGCAGTGAAGGACCATTAGCTGGCCAACTGCGCTTCAGTATTCATTTCGAAAAAAAAAATCCAGCACTGGACAAGGGCGTAACTAAGATTTTGTTAAGAGGATTGTGAACCTGTTAATTTTCATACAAAAGGCGATAACGTTTTACACCCAGTAAATATAGTTAGATTTTTATAATTTTTGGATATGTTGTAGATATAATGAGAAACTACGTCTGTACGTTTTGATTTTTAAGAAATATTGCTTACGCTAGATCTAAATATAGATTTTTAGATCTATATATAGAATTTTAGATGCTAATAAATTTTAGCGTAAGCAATATTTCTTAAAAATCAAAACGTACAGACGTAGTTTCTCATTATATCTACAACATATCCAAAAATTATAAAAATCTAACTATATTTACTGGGTGTAAAACGTTATCGCCTTTTGTATGAAAATTAACAGGTTCACAATCCTCTTAACTGGCGGGCGTAGACAAAGCAAGAATAAAACTAAGGTATTGGAATGAAACAACTTTAACGGATTTATTATTGTCTGACGTTTCGGAGCCTTTACAGATTCCATAATCGTATAATCATAGTTATTTCATTCCAATGTATAATCACCGCGAAGGCATCAGAAATTAAATTATTATATCTAAGGTAATTTTCGACGCTCGCAAGGGAATCAAAATCCAGGGGGAGGCAGGTGCTCCCCTTGGCAGTGGACCTAGTTTGTGACACCCACAAAATACTTAATTAATTATCTATTCAAATAAAAATGTTACAAATGTTGCATTACCGTTAAAACAGTTGTAATAAATATAATCCGGATTGCTTTAAAACGGTTCTGTTGCTGTCATTAACTCACTAATTAGAAGATAAACCAATTAGATTTATATGAATTCATTTTGGATTGAGAATTTTAACATTAAAAGTTATTGAAATGTTAATCGATTTATATACTTAACTATAAAGTATACTTAGTTAATTTATATACCTATGTATCACTAGCTAGAATACAACATTTATTATGATACTATAGGTACTTAGTTTATTTATATATATAGCCTATGTTACTCAGGGTGAACGTAGCTTCCCAACAGTGAAAGAATTATTAAAATCGGTAAAGTAGTTTTTGAGCCCATTCATTACAAACATACAAAAATAGGTACAAATCTTTCCTCTTTGTAATATTTTAGTATAGATCACTAGTTGGAAAGCCGAACAATGCACAAAAACAATTAAATAAATTGTTAAAAAAGGTTGCTTAAAATTTCGACAACGTCAAAAAAATATGCTGGCTGGTTATAATCTATCTATATATTAAAACCAGCCAGCATATTTTTTAAACTTTTCTATAGAAAAGTTTAAAAACGTCATCTTGTACTGTAGGAAATTTAAACTTGATATCGATGTTTTGAAAAATGTATAAATACTGCGTATTGTCTAATTCAGTTTGCTTTTGTAAAAAATATACTGAAACTATTCTATAATCTATTATACTATACTACATACATACATTGTATGTATATCACTGGTTCTTTACCAAATATTCAAGGAAACTACGAGATAAATATATTAATGACATAAGAAAAAACTAATCTAGGTCTTTTAAGTATACAAATTACAAACAATTTGTACCTATTAAAACATCTACATAAATATCCCTACTAATATTATAAATGCGAAAGTAACTCTGTCTGTCTGTCTGTCTTTCGGTCTGTCTGTCTGTCTGTCTGTCTGTCTGTCTGTCTGTTACGCTTTCACGCTAAAACTACTGGACCGATTTAAATGAAATTTGGTACAAAGAAAGTCTGGAGCCTGAGGAAGGACATAGGCTACTTTTTAACCGACTGCAAAAAAGGAGGAGTTCCACGCGGACGAAGTCGCGGGCTAAAGCTATATGAAAATAAATGCTTTCGGGCGCTTCTAAACTCGCAAGTATCTGTAGATGGTCGGAAAGTGTCCGAAATTGGTGTCATTGACCTTTGCACATAGAACACTACGCGATATCACCTCAAGAAATATCCAACGTTTGTGCACGCCAATTATTTATTAACACTTATATTTTTTAGTACTTAGGTAAGTACTAACTTTGACAACTTGACGACGAGGCAGTTAGCCCCTAAAATAGATCCTAATTTAATTACCTATCTATCGGAGAAGCTGGGTTAATGACTGACATATCAACACAGGGCTTAATCTATAAGGGTTAGAAACTAAATTTATCACAGAGGGCCCTTTTAAGGGAGTACTAAGAAAGGATTTTGTAAATTCTAAGGGAGTATTTATGGTAAAGGTAAGAGGACAGTACCAACCGAGTTTTCAAGACATAATGGGTTACGGTTTAGCTACAAGCTTTATTTAGTTTTCTACTGGATAAATGTTTTTGTTTGGAATTTTCATTAAAGTTTATTAAATTTGTTTAGTAAATATTTTTAAACCTGTATTAAAAGAGCGTAAGCAAGGGCGTGCATTCAAAATAGGCATGTCATAAATGGGGCGTACCCTTAATTCACATGTGTGGGTTTTTTATTTGTTTATTAATTGCTAATTATGTTTATATAGGTGGTAAGTACATAACTCTCTGTACATTATAGTGATTTCATTATTAGTGTCAGTTAGTTAATAGCGTAATAATTTGACGGCCTGCTGGTCTAGTGGTCAGAGCCCCTGACTACGAAACCGGAGGATGCGTGTTCGAATCCTGCTAGAGACAGATGTCAGTGTGATGAACACTGGCGTCTTGGATGTCTTATATGTATTTATGTATGTTTATCCGTTGTCTAGTACCCATAGTACAAGCTTTGCTTAGTTTGGGACTAGATCAATTGGTGTGAATTGTCCGAAGATATTATTATTAATTATACAAAAGTGTTTTTTTCTTAAACAAACTAGTATCACAACTGGCGTCGTATATGAATCCCACGCTACGCTTAGGACACTCAAACAATCTGCTATTTCGAATTCTAAGTACGTGACAAAACTAGTTTTAATCAAAGAATGTGCATTTACATCTAGCAGTATGTGATATTACTTGTAAAGTGATTAATCATTATTCAAACGTAATTATTTGTGATTTATGCTACAAAAATGTAGTTAGTCATTTGAAGAAAGTAGATTGATTTAGAAATATTTATATTGTTTGTTTGTTTAAACTAATTGTAGTCGATGGAATGAAAGTGGCGAGGCAGGTGTGTGAAAGTGCATCCTTTATTTAGGTAAGATTTTTTTTATAGTTTATAAGTTTATATAAACTTAATTCACTTAGAAAAAAAAATATCCATCATTTGCTTTGGAACCTACCATCTTGACGTACCTACCGTGCCTAGTGCCAATACCAACCACGGCTAATTAGAAAAAACTAAAGTATTTATAATTTCGTTATCGATCCATTTACTTTGATGTTACTCAATTAAATTTATTTTTAATATACCAAAATTTTACCTACTTAAGTCTGTCATAGCTATTTAAATGAAAACCCCCGTTATTTTAGAAAAATCAAACAATACAATAATTTCACTAGCCAGTAACGTTTCACATATTAATTAATATTCTTATATCACGATATAGCAAGTATATAGTATATAGCAAGTAAATTTTGTCGATCTCACTATGAGTGTATATAATATGACATAAAATGTGTAATTATAATGTATGTAATAATGAGAAATAAATAAATGTAATCTATAGCGTATGCTTCCTGAGTGACCTGACTTCTTAATAGGGTCGTCAACCTTTTCTGTAAGACGTTTGGCCTCAAATCGAAGCCAATACAAATCTGTGCCAAATGTTTTGAAGCTGGTCACTGACGTTTTACCTATTTATCTTTGGGCGGGCGGCTCTCATTTAGCTAGGTACGTTGTTTTTTATCAATAAAAAAAATAGGAACCCTACGGGCTACCCTAAGGCAAAGATCATAAAAAATATATCCAATAATTTCTGATGCTTTCGCGGTTATTAACGGATTTAACTCGCCTATTTTTTCGAAACGTCTGTATTAAATTATACCTAAATCTAATAAATCTCGTAGTATAGTAATTTACTATGTTTTTTTTTTTAAAAAAAGAGTTGATTTGATTTACATATTTCGACGCATCACATCTGGAAGCTCGCTTTTAGTCCAGTTTTGCAGGAAAGACCCACAGCATTTCAACTGCTCTTCAGTTAATTCAAATAAAAAAATGTCGCCTAAGATGAGACCATTTGAAGGTAAAAAGGACCATAGGTGAGTAAGTACTTTTATAGTTAAATTAGCAACGTAATGAATTCCAGGAATAATATGCTTTAATTGAATATTTGACTACATTACATATT
This sequence comes from Polylopha cassiicola, assembly GCA_038024825.1. Lineage (NCBI taxonomy): Eukaryota > Metazoa > Arthropoda > Insecta > Lepidoptera > Tortricidae > Polylopha > Polylopha cassiicola. The sequence continues at coordinate 1,988,568 of CP149044.1, read as the reverse complement.
TAATAACCGCATAAGGAAAAACCATTCCGATATTGTTATCATCTTCAGTGTATCATAATTGAACCACTTTGAATTCTAAGTATTGCTCCTGAAATTACAACTGTTGCTTAGGATTATTTAACACGTATTTCGTTAGGTATTATTGAATAAATTTGCGTCATTGATTTTTTTGGCGTATGGTCTGATTGATTAAGTAGTTGGTACCTAACTTTGTAGGTAGGTACTACGTTTTTTTAATAATAAATAGGGGTTGATGGTACAAGAGTGAAAGTTTAACTAGAATTGTATTTTTAAATGCCGAAACATAAAAAAGACCAAAAATTAGAAAAAAAATATTTGGGAGTATGAAAAATAGATTTAGACCAATTCTCAGACTTACCATATGCACAGAAATTTTCAAAAAATCCAGCCGTTTCGGAGGAGTTTGGCAACAAACACCGTGACACGAGAATTTTATATATCAAAAAGTATGTCCAATTTCTAATTAAAATAACTATAACATAGAGCGGCGATATCACTTATCACGTAGTCCCATTCATAGGAAATACCATTCAATTGAATTTTTCCCCATATTCCCGTAATTCCCCAATTCGTAACATATGATCCCGGAAATTGGGGAAAACTAGTTTATCCCGGAGTCTCACCTACCTAGGATTCAATCCTTTGCTATGCTCTAGCCATCCTTATATTTTACCGGGATAAAAAGTATCTGTCCTTCTCCAAGGTCTCATCTGTCTTTGCCCTAGAGCTAAATTTTTTTTTATTAAAATTAGGTATACTACATAAATAGAATGGATAATATTTTTTTTAAAGTAGTACTTTTTTACTTACCTATGTTAATTCGTTCAGTTTCAGAGATTTCAGCATAATAATTTCTGATGCCTTCGCGGTTATTACACATTGGAATGAAACAACTATTAACGGATTTAACTCGCGTATTTTTATTTTATTTTATTAGCTGACGTTTCGGATTCTTTACAGTTTCCATAATCGTAGCACGACTGAGCTGACAATAGTCTAACGCTAAAGTAGGTACTTCAATGTAAAGAATCCGAAACGTCAGCTAATAAAATAAAATAAAAATACGCGAGTTAAATCCGTTAATAGTTGTTTCATTTCGATTTCAGCATAGTTTATTATACATATTTTATGGAGTAAATTTTATACATTTCAAATCGGTAGGTAGTTGTTTTATTACAAACTAAAAATAATAATTACTAGATTCAGAAGTACTTTATAGCGTAACTAAACAACTTGTAAGTAAGTTGGTATTTATTTATTAAGATCTTGTACCCAGGCGGGTACAAGATCAAGAAAAAAATACCAATACTGTCGAATACGCAGGCGCGTGCAGTGGGGGGAGAGTAAGTATGGCGACAGGGTAGGCACTCCATACATTTGTGACACTGTGCCTATATGGAATGCACGCCCTTGCTTGTCCCAACCTGCTACCCTTAGATATTATTGTTTCCAAACTTAACCCAGTGGTTCATCTCACAAATGCTACATAACAAAATTCACCCTCAATTATTTAATTCACAAATTGTAATCAATTCGACATTAATAAGCAATGAAGTAAATTTCCTTTAAACTTGAATGACCGTATCTTGAACTTAGTTTATATTCAATGCCTTGTTTACAATTGTAATACATTTAACACAGACGGATGGGTCTGTAAACGTACGCGCATATATTCCTGTGATTACGTAAACTGTGATGTAATAACGTTAAAAAGATTGCTTGTCAATGTCACATTATGCATTGCTCCTTTTTTGGATCATTGAAATATTTAAGCATTCGTGGATTTGGAAATTAGGCTCATGCGTTTTCGTAGTTTTATTGGAATTGTTCTTTATAGCTAATGCTGCAGTTTAGGTAAAAGATTATAAATGATATAATGTAACAAATATATTTAAATACTTCAATGTAAAAATATGAATTAGGCAAGTAGACATCATATTTCAATTATAGTCTTATTTTAAGAAACATTCTCACATCTCTCACTAAGTGTACAAAAAATCCCAAGACAGAAATGACAACTACCACCACACAATTGCATTAAACGTTTGAACACAATGTCCCCAGCTACTTTAAATAAAGGATAAATAATATTCCAAAATATGAATAGAATTTTCAGAAACGGTCAAAATTGCGCGCAATAAACATTTCCAGCCAATGTTTTACGAAAAAATAGACAAAAGATTTTGTACAGTCCGGTGTGCCGCCCGGACCACCGTTCTATAGCGGTGTTTGTTTGAAAACCGTTGGCACAGTAAGCCCGCATCATCGTAAATTAGACAAAATTATAATGAACGGGAACATTTGTAAAACTGTACTTTGGTGTTTTTTTATGTGAACCTTTCATACCGTTTAGGCAGTGACGTAGGCGCTTTCGTGTCGTTCGATAACGAACCTTACAGTTATTTCGTTACAGACTATTATTGAAAGGTTGTAGAAGTCTTCATTTATCATTTAGCTGTCTCAACAGGTCATTTCGTTGTCTATTGTTGTGTATGTGTGACAATATTTTACCCTTACAGATCCATGACTCACCGGTTTAACACTTGTAACTGAATAAGTGAAGTATTTTGGTGCCGTTTAAAACATAATTAATAATTCGGCTACTACGTATTGTGTGAAAAAGCTTTCACCCAATAGTGGTCATTGATTTATAGTTGTTTCATTCCAATATGTAATAACCGTGAAGGCATCAGAAATCATTGATTTATTGAATTCCAAGATGACTAAATAGGATGACTATTTTTTAACTATACTTACCTACTATAATAGAAAGACCGGTAAAAGTATGTTATAGATTTGAATCTGCAATTGTCTAATTGCAAAACTAAAATCAAACATTCTATACAACATGCAAAACAGCCGCGGCGGCAAAACAAATCTCACCCAACTTTTGACGTCCTAATCAGCTCTAAGAAATTTCACAGCCTCAGATAACTGTACAAAGGCACCCAGTAGCACTTAAGGCGACAACAATTAGAACACCGCCTTTATGTAACAGGTACGCGATAAACAAAAGAAACACAAAGATATTTCAGTAGCGTTTTAAACTGAATTTGTAATCAGATGCAAACCTAACGGTTAAGGGTGTAATAAATCTTAAACTACACAAATAAAGGGTTAAACAGTACTTTGGCCAATACGGTCTAAAGTTAGTGGTTATTTTATACGACGGTTACGATTCCGAGATAGTGGTACTTTTGTGGCTGTAAAATTGGTTGATTTTTATTTGTATGGTGTGTTTTATTTATGACTATTTATTGCTGGGTTGGTTCTATATTTTTCGAGTTATTTGTATTTTTAAAATGTCTCTAAATTGAGATTAGATGACAGTGATGGCGTCTCAAATACTCGAAGATCCACGCAGCTACGCTTCATGTTAGTTACAGAGAATACATTTTTTTTTTTCGAACTGAATACTGAAGCGCAGTTGGCCAGCTAATGGGCCTTCACTGCAAAACCGGACGGGTGGCGAGACTCCTGAAAGGAGACTCTTAAGCCTTTTGTAGAGAATACAAGAACGTGTCAGATCTTTGAATTAATTTTAAACACTTAAGAAAGAAAGAAAGAAAGAAAATAAATTTATTCTGCAAATTTTCACCTGCTTAATTAAAATAACATTAAAGGCACTTAAAACTATGTAGCTTATAACTAGTGAATTGTTGATGAAACACTTCACGGTTCAGTTTACATTTAAAAGGTATTGAAAAATTAAATTATAACCCTCCCTACGAATATTATAAATGCGTTAGTAACTCTGTCTGTCTGTCTGTCTGTCTGTCTGTTGCTCTTTCACGCCTAAACGGGTGAACGGATTTTGATGAAATTTGGTATGGTAATAGATGATAACCTAGAAATGGACATAGGCTATAAATAATCACGCCATCGTTCTTAGGGGGTAGGCAGTAGGCAGATAACTAAATTGAGATAGTGATTTTTAGTCGTTTTGGTTGGGACTTTTGCTCTTTCACGTCTAAACGGCTTAACGGATTTTGATGAAATTTGGTATGGTAATAGATGATAACCTAGAAATGGACATAGGCTATAAATAATCACGCCATCGTTCTTAGGGGGTAGGCAGTAGGCAGATAACTAAATTGAGATATTGATTTTTAGTCGTTTTGGTTGGGACTTTTGCTCTATTGCTCTATTGCTCTTTTTGCTCTGTCTGTCTGTCTGTCTGTTACGCTTTCACGCTAAAACTACTGGACCGATTTAAATGAAATTTGGTACAAACAAAGTCTGGAGCTTCAGAAAGGACATAGGCTACTTTTTAACCGGCTGCAAAAAAGGACGAGTTCCACGCGGACGAAGTCGCGGGCAGAAGCTAGTTACCTATATGTAAGTAATATGTGCTGTATTTATTATTTTATACCATGGCATAGGTACTAAATAATCTAATACCTACCTACCTAATGATATAACGTAGGTAACTATTGAACCCAAAAACTACACTAAATTCTAAAATGGTGAGATATAATCTAAGTAATGCAGAGATTTTACATTTAACCAATTGTAAGACAACACGTGAATAACATTACATAATAAATGGAATCAATTTTTGTATTATGTAACTTTACTGCGTTTTAAAATTCTGCGTGCTAGGCTATAGTCTAGTTATAGCATGTAAAAACTAAAAGAAATTGGAATGAAACAACTATTAATGGATTTAACTCGCGTATTTTTATTTGCTGACGTGTCGGATTCTTTACAGTTTCCATAATCGTAGCACGACTGAGCTGACAATAGTCTAACGCTAAAGTCTAGCTAATAGTTGTTTCATTCTAATGTGTAATAACCGCGAAGGCATCAGAAATTATTAACGAAAATAAAGTTAGAGTCTAAGATATAAGCCAAAATAATTAATTATATGAATATTACTGAAATTTTGATATTATCATGTGGCGGGTCTAGAATACAGTAAAAAAAAAATATTACGATAACTTTAATATTGATTTTTTACGAAGTCTTAAAGTCTAGGACAACTTTTTTTTAATACTTATTGCATTTTTGGCGGCCTTACCCAGGTACGTGTTGGGGTTATAATAGGAGCGTTATATGATAAGGACATACGGCATGCCTCAAAAACCTACCAAAAAAATTGATTCAATACCTACCCAAAGATTCGGACTCGGAATATAGGTAATAATCTATACTAATATTATAAAACTGAAGAATTTGTTTGTTTGTTTGTTTGAACTCGCTAATCTCAGGAACTACTGGTTCGAATTCAAAAATTATTTTTTTGTTGGATAGACCATTTATCGAGGAAGGCTTTAGGCCATATAACATCACGCTGCGACCAATAGGAGCGAATAAACAGTGGAAAATGTGTAAAAACGGGGAAAATATGAAGGTTTATGAAGAATTACTATTCCACGGGGACGAAGTCGCGGGCACAGCTAGTGACATGATAAAACTTACTATTAAGTTAATCAATGGTTTGTAATTTACTATAATTTTTATCCGCACTTATTTGGATTTCCAATAAATAAAACTTTTGTTTTATACCACTGGACTACAACTAGCAAATACCTAGTAGAATAATGGTGAAAATCTAAATTTATGATATGCTCTACGAAAACTTTAATGCGTACTTACCTAGCGAAATTTAAATATTTTTTATACTATGTTCCATCTTTCATTTTGCGTTAAAAATTGTAAAAGGTCGTAATTACAAACCGATCCGAACGTCTATACTAATATTATAAAGAGGAAAAGTTTGTTTGGGTTGAATACGCTCCTAAACGACTGGACAGATTTGAAAAATTCTTTCACTGTTGAAAAGCTACACTAGTCCCGAATAGCATAGGCTATAAAAAAAGGGATCCAGGCGAAGCCGGGGCGGGCGCTAGTATACGTATAATAATATATTGACTTATAATTAGGTCCGTAAGCGAGTATATTTTCTAAACAGGTAAATTAAAAAAAATATACGTAAAGTTTTTAACACGAATTCTTGTTTAATTTTTATAATCCCACCTTATACAAATTAACTTCTATAAAGAAATGTCAACATAAATAATTGACAGCAAACTCATTTAAGGGTCCGTGTTTGCTTACGTCCATAAAATTGTATCCCAAATCAGTATAGGGCCGAAAATGCGCCCTTAAATAGGGCACATAGCAAACACCGCCAAAGACATTTTAAACAAAAAAGAGTACGACATTTGAATGGTCACTTTTTATCCATTTTGTTACTAAACTTGTTTGCATAACATTAAAAATATTAAATAACCTGTAAACTAATAACTGTCAACTTCCTAGTACTAGGCCTTTTTTTAGAACGACTTTTAAAAAATGTTACCTGCCTATAAGCGCAATATTTTCTTTATATTACCTTCCTACGTATATTAAACAACTTACTTTTTAAGACAATCATCACAAATACTTCGCCAAAACATGCAATTTTTAACAATCTGATAACAAACTCGCGGGACAAGAACAAACATTTAGTACCTGTGTTTACAACTCAAGATAATGTCAATTTTCGCCTAAAACATTATTCCGAGAAAGATAAGACACATGCACTTTCTAATCATAAAAAATGGTTGCGACTTTTTGCACAACAAAAATATTGTTAGCAAGTGTAAACTGCATTGTTCATTAAAAAGTTTAGTGTAATTGCTTTTTGAACATTTGCGCAATACTTAAAGCTATAAAACGATTTAAAATAAAAGAGGTTTGCAAAAGTAACAAAATGTTGGATATTTGATTTTGCCGCCTCACAACAATGGTGTGACAGTGGATATAACTGTGTTCAAGCAAAATTACCTACTTTCTTTACTAGGAAAACAAATTGTATGGGCCTGCGTATTGAATAATTATCATACATTGTTACTCAAAACCCCTTTAAATTGTTTACATGTAACGACAAAGGGCTGTCCGTAACAGAGCTGTCAAAATGTCCACTTTTGATATTTCTTTGACTTACCTCCTTAACACATAAGTAATCAGAATTAGTACCTACCCTAGTACCTATTTTGGTCGACTATTTTATGTACTAGAACAAGTCTTTATTTTTATGTTACCTATTCATGTAATGTTTTAGAGCGTAATTCGGAAAGCCTTAGCCGATAAAAACACAAGTTTAGGTGAGCTTTATTATCCAGGTAATAAAGGTGACTATTGTTTTACTAAACAATATACCACGACAGAGACTTTAAAATCTACTGCGTTTTTCTAGGCACAATGTGTGACCTTGTTTTGAGATTTTTGAGACAAGCCGATTAGTTGTTTTACGATTATATAATTTATTACTTACCTATATTATTTCAGTTGATTAAAACATAAATAAAAACTATTTTCGAGTGTCAGGGAAGTTTTTTTACGTCTTGTAAAGTTGTAATAAAACGCACTTAAACGTTTTTTATACTTCTTAAATATAAATAAGTATGCGCTTGCTAGTTGGCTTAAAATATTAGGTCAGCTTTTTTTATTATAATAATACTACTAACATGCGTTTTTTATTTAATAATTATTGTTGCTAGGTATTCTTATTTTAATCTCATCGCTATAAATAGTATGTTAATATTGTCACTAGGTAAGTAGGTATATACAAATCAAAACAAAACAAAAAAGTAAACTGCAATGCAAAAAAGCAGCACCACCTTACACATTAGTCAACTGTATTGCATTAATAATATGTTCCCGAGCGTAAATATATGTAGAGTGTGTAATGTGTATTATTTTAAAACCGGGAAATTCCGATATCAATGAAAATTTTGGTTATTTTAACCACTAGTTATGACGACTCGCCAATTTTAGGTTCTACTTATTTCGAGCACATAATGAACTGTCATAATATTGATAACGTCGACAAGAAGGGCTGTCGGGTCAATATCGTTTCGTTATCGACATGAATAACTAAAAGACGACATCAACATGACAAAATATCTCGTTGTCGACAACGTTATCTATTTTTAAGAGATCACCGCGAGTATCAAACCACATCGACATAAGATGTCGACTTGACAATTCATCATAGACTCTCTGATCTATACTAATATTATAAAGCTGAAGAGTTTGTTTGTTTGAACGCGCTAATCTCAGGAACTCCTGGTTCCATTTGAAAAAATATTTTTTTGTTGGATAGACCATTTATCGAGGAAGGCTTTAGGCTATATAACATCACGCGACCAATAGGAGCAAAGAAACAGTGCAAAATGTGTATAAAACGGGGAAAATAACTATTCCACGCGGACGAAGTCGCAGGCAGAAGCTAGTCATGAATAAATTAAGTAAAAGATTGCAAACTTAAGCAGCCTTATAACGCGTTGATTCAATTACAAATGACATAATGATGTAGACATTAAAAAATTCCAACAAATTCTACTTTATTTTTATTAATTAGTATTAACCAAACAATCTAGTATAGTATTAGTCACTGGCACCGTCTGTCTCGGAGCCTTAGTAATTGCTAAATACATTTGTCTATACATATTATTAGTCGGCAACTTTTGCCCCGTTATCTGCCTAATTATCAATATTGTAACTGGAAAATAATTGCTTTTCTTGACCCAGTACTTTCTATATAACTGCTCGATGAATTTGTTTGATGCGTTTTTAATATGCGTCGTTGGTGAAATTGGTAATTGAAAGAAATTGGCGCCGAAAAGGCGTAACCTTCATTTGGAAGTAAAAATATATTTATAAACTAGCGACCTGCCCCGGCTTCACACTAGTTATACAATCCTTTCCCTCTCAATCACTAATATCACTCTTATATATAAAGAAAAACCGCATCAAAATACGGTGTGAAGTAATAAAGGTTTATATATTTCTCATGATATCGCAGTTAAAAAAACAACCACGACTTATTTTACTCACATACCTACCTACATTATTATTTTACTGACGTTAATGAGGCCTCAAAACAGTAATGACAGAAAAACCTAAGATGAGATTTCCAAGATGTCAAAAAGTGCAAAACAGAGAAGAAAATATTATTGACATAAAAAAAAATATGGACACTTAATTGAAATGTTGATATTAGAAAGAATAGTAAATGCTGTGAGTTATTACAAATCAAAATAGTCTTTACACCGCAGTAAATAAAGACGGTTTTAGTAAGTAGATATTAGGTACCTAGTATCAGCTAGACTATTTTGTGATAATTCCTTTGACAGAGAATAAAATTATTTGACCTCGTTTTTAAAAATGCTAAATATAAATATCATAATGTAGCAATTATTTTAATTGGGTTTTATCAACACTGCGACTAATTATGGTGCATATTAATTCCCATTTTGGTGCAATCACGTTTTTTATCAAATTAATTTTAATGTGCGGATTAAATAAATGTAATAATTTTATTAAATGCATCCTGGTTATTGCATCATCCTATGTATATTTGTTTTAATGAAGTTATTAATTCTTATAAATTCGCGATTATTAACATTTTAGTAAAACAACTTTAAAGGTTATTAATTTTATGTAAAATTCCAGAACTTTTTAATCATAAAACCTGAAAATTCATCTATATGTTCCCCTAGTACAGGTAAGAAAGAATTTTCAGCTTCTATGATCGGACGAAGATCTAGCTTCCACGGACTCTTGCTCTAAAAGTTTCGAGACCTTTCCAGTTGTCATGATCACGTCAGACTAACAGGTAACAGTGACGGTGATACATACTTATATCCATATAAGTTTTTTCAAACATTTATCTGCTCGGCAAATGTGAAGCCGATTTTAAAACAAAAAATAAACTCAAGACCAACTCTTACAGTCTAAATTTAAACACACCTCCGACACAAAAACCTAATCACCTGAAAAGAATAATAAGTAGGTAATAATAGCAACTTAATATTGGGTATAAGTACTGTAAATATTATACCTCAATTGGGGGCGTTCCCCCCAACGCTATATTTACTTTACCTACAGAAATATTAATACTTAGGTACCTAGGTAAAATAAATTACCTATGTGTTAATTATACACACCTCTTTTCGTGTCGGGGGTTAAAAGAAAATATTTAAAGAAGCACCATAAAAAGTATCTACATATATTAAAATACTTTTTCCGTCCTCCGGCCAGAAAGCGCCAACTTTCTGGCCGCTGCGCTAAATGAAATTGCCGCTTTCTGGCTTCGTCGAACAGAAAAATAGTATACTGACCTCGGTCAGTAAAATAAAAAAGCCTCAGATCACATTTTGTCAACCTCGGCTTCGCCTCGGACGACAATTACATGTGATCTGAAACATTTTTTATTTTATTAGCCTAGGTGCGTAATGTACTATTGATGCCTTCGCGGCTATTACACAGTGGAATAGATAATTTTATTATAATTCCAATATCTATATTATCGAAAGTACGCAGACCAGGCGCCAGAACACAGATATTAATAGTCAATTAGTTTAATATCTGGACATGCGATACAGCCAAAACCACCAATTAGAAGTATATTTTATTTGTTCACAGGCGTCATCTTAACGCCTTCTACTAATTACTGCCTAATGAATTTAAACGATATCCTACTGATATAGTCGTTTAACATTTTTTTAATTATTCTTAACTAGCTTTTCGCCTGGCTTCGCACGGATCCATTTATTCTTTGTTTTTCTTTTCACGATTCTTTTTTTGTTAAATATAATAGAGCCTATGTCACTTGGAAATAGTGTAGCTTCCCAACAGTGAAAGATCTTTTTCAGAACCTATTCCATCCAAACAAACAAACCTTTTTATTACATCAGTATAGAAGTAGTATATAAGTATAAATTATGACATTTGCAAAACCAGGGCCGATATTTGGGAGCAACTAGTCATATGGATGTTCGCTCTCTTACACTCATATTTTTCCATTGTACATTTAGACATATTTCCTAGAGTTTAACAAATATGTCTTAATAATAAAAAATATCAACTACGATCGTTACTAGGAAAAGTAGTCAAAAAACCCTACCTGTATCAAAGACCACACGAAATGCAAAACAAGAATTGATTTTATTACCGCCCGCATCCCGCTCGGCAAATAAAACAATATTATATTGCTATAATACGCCTGTCGGTATTGATGTTCAAACAATGTCGCACAATACGTCACAATTGTGTCCATAAGCTGATTAAGTTAATCCCACAAATTTAATCTTTAAAAGTTAATCCTGCAAATGAGATAGTCGTTTGTTTTAATTCTTGGTTGCACTCCCGCCGTCGGCTTTCTCTTAGTACCTAAAGGGATTAAGACTAAGGATTAAAATTGGTAAAAATTTACAGAAGCCGTTTGTCAATAATGGTTATTTTCTACTTGTTTTTACCTGTTTGTTAATCCGGACCCCATGTTTTGGGTTGGTCATTTCTTAAACAATTTAAACGTTACTAATGTAGGTACTTAGTTACCAATATAAAAGTTGTAGGTACCTATACCTACATTTAGTGTTTTGTTATACAGATGGGTGATTCCACGGGCGTTTCAACCGCCGTCAGTCCGTTGTCCTGAATATTGAAGAAATGAGCTACAACAAGAATTACATTTTGATGCGACGACATACTGCGCTCGCACTTGTCGTCAAAATTAATAGAGTTAAAATCTTATTGTAGCTTAATTCTACAATATTTATGGCAAAGGACTGACGGCGGTTGAAACGCCCGTGGAATCACCCAGATATAGGGTATTTTTGCATACGTGTTACTCTATTCAGAAATAGTAAATTTCCTTATCAATAGTGACGTAATTAAATTTTACGATTATTTATAATTACGTAAATCTATTGAATTTAATTTACAATTTACCTTAAATTAATTATAATGTGGTTAAGATAGCTTATCCATAACCAATTTAACGTGGGTTTTTCGCTTCCAGTTGCCGGGTTACTATCAAATATAATTTAATATATTATTATTAAGGATTTACGGTGTCACGTTCATTCCAGGAAATTATGTATTATACCTAAATGTAACCCACTTCCTGACGTTACACCTCTTTATCACCAAATACGTCATACCTAGATAGAATGATTTAGTCGGTAAAGTTTTGTCCGCTTAGTGACGATAATATTTAGTCTTACCCTTTAAACTAATGAGCTCAGAACATTATTAATATAACATTATCCTACTACTATTATAAAGGCGAAAGTTTGTATGTATGGATGTATGGATGTTTGTTACTCTTTCACGTAAAAACTACTGAATGGATTTGAATGAAACTTTACCACAATATAGCTTATACAGTGAAACTTGTTTAAGAGGGACCTGGATAAGTGAAAAACCTCCATATCTGGAACACATGCTGAGGTCCCGGCACCTTGGCTATGAATTACCTCTGTTAGTAAGACAAAAGCAACCTCTATATCTGGGATAAGTTATTTCTATTTTCTTGTCATAATTACCTCTATAATTGAGAAGTCGCGTGTATTTATCTCTGTAACTGGGATAAAGTCAGTAGGTACACATAGGCTACCTCGGACCTCGGATGTCTCCTCTCTCTTTTACCTACTCGAACTTCTCTAAATCGGCCATTATATAACTTAGTTTTAATGCGGTTTCTCTATTAATCGGGTATTTATTTAAAAAAGACCGAAACGAGGACAAAGTCTTTATTATTACGAAAAAAAACTAAAATTAACGTCAGTACCCGAATCAGTAAAATAATCTGCCTCCAACTTTTAATAATTTTGTAAACGTCAACAACAAATTATTAGTTTCAGGAGAACTGTCTTTAAACCACATTTTTGATATTTTTTATGGAAAATAGTGAATTGTTTACAAAATAAATACGTTGCTTTATTGAATACACCTCTATAACAGAGATTACCTCTTTTCTTACCTCTGTTAATGAAACCCTCTGTAAATGAGACAGGTATTTTTTTATACCTAGATATCTGGGACACTGCGTAAGTGGAATACCTCTTTAAGTGAGACTAATTTACAGGTCCCTTGGAAGACCCAGTTAACCAGGTTTCACTGTACATCAGAATAACATATAGGCTATATTTTATAACGATATAGTGTAAAATACTAATCATACGCAGACGAAGTCGCGGGCAGAAGCTAGTATTAATATATTTAATATGTATATACAAATTAAACTAAAACGGAAGATTACAATCCCAAGGACAGCATGATGAAATATTTTCACCTAATTATTATAGAAGATTCTTTAAAGATTTGGTGAAATTATATCGATTTAAAAATTAATTATCATAGGTATATATTTCGATACTTCACAGTTTCAGTTTTCATTGTTTCCTAATAGTTATGTTTGTTAATTTGAGATAAACAATAACAGAGAGTATTTTTTTTTTATTGCAATGTCATCGGCCAGCGTTATTCAGCCAGTGCATGTGCAACGGTGTTGAAATAATGCCACGTTTTTTTTTTAATTTGGACTATGGATTTGGTGTTATAGTTAGTTTTAATTATAAAAGGAAATAAATGCGTTTAATTAAGTAGGTTATTTTTTTTCATAGAGATGAACTTGATGTTTTTTTTATTGATTAGTTTAATTTGTTTTTTTGATAAGTCCGGCTTCAACTTTCAGCTGATATAATGGTAATATGTATTAGAAAAAAATATTATTAGGCCAATAAAATATTATGCAGACATTTCGACGACATTATTTAACACACTAGGATTTCCTAAAATATGACGCATCTAATTATAATCATTGCTCTATATAATTAATATAAAACCCTACGTAGCTATTAATAATAATTATACAACGGTTAAAATAACCCATTTCACGCATTTAATTATGGTATTGCAGCTATTTTAAAAACCGGTAGCTAAATAAATATTTGTTACAATTGCACGTTTTATAATATAAGCGAATTCCATTATAATGATGCATTGTTTATTTATTGTAACAGTTAATTGGAGTTATTTTAATTATTCGCTAACGTTTGCCCTAATTTGGGTTAACCTGGCTTCTAACGACATTTGGGCAATGTTTAAAATGCCGTTAATTAATATCTAAGAGAGCTAATATGGGATTTGGAAATAAAAAAAAATTTTGAAAGATTTTTTGAAAATGCCTATCTCTACTTTTTATTTTTAATAAAAAAGTAAGTACCTGTAGACCTTCCTATAGATTTTCTTTCGTATCTATTTTTCTAAAAGGTAAATAAAATAGTTTTATACGCAACTTAGATTGATACGTAATCTACAATACATTATAAAGACATAATTTAAATTATTTTATCAATTGTTCAGTTTTTGTTAACGATGGCCATCCATTCCAAATTCTCCATATAAAATTAAATTACATACCTATATTATTATGTAGTATCAATATTCATTAGGTACTTTCATTCTATATTACCAATATAGAATGCTTAAAATACTAATTAATGATAAAATAGTTTTCCTACGCCTTCATATTTAATTCAAATACCTACTTGGCATAAAATTAAAATACTGTAAGTCGCCATACGGTACCCGCAATGTGCGAATTAAAAAAAAAATCTATGAAAAAAGCCACGCAGGGGCGGCGCATGCGTGCCGGCTGAAAGTTCCAAAATTTAAATCGCGAAAAAACACCTACCACTGCACGAGTCGGTATAAAAGCGCGGCACGTGGGCCAGACTCCATCAGTCTACGGACAACCTCTGTACCGTGCGCACGTCGCTCTGACCGCTCACCGCTGCGCTCGTAAATAACATCGATTTATCACAACGTTTCCACTCGATATTCAAAATGGACAAAGTTTTGGACCCCACCGGCATCTACTGATTCCAGAAATTCTGAAGATATTATCCCGTTTTCAAAGATTTCAAGAAATTCTACGAAAATGTTTGGGCTGGATCCGACTGGAGTTTATTGATTTTTCTGAAGTTTCATTGAGAAGTGACCAAGATTATTCCAAAGTGATCAAGATGTTCGTGTTGGACCCGACCGGTGTCTACTGATTCCAAATTTGGAGGAGTTTTAAATTTTGGCGATTTTTTTAAATCTTCAAAATGTTCGTGCTCGATCCCACGGGTGTGTACTGAAAACTCAAGAAAGTGCAAAGACATTAAAAGTGCTACAATATGTTCGTCCTCGACCCGACCGGTGTATACTAAAAGACTATTAAAAAAGTGTTGCTAGGTCGAAAATCAAAATGATCGTCCTAGATCCCACTAATGTGTACTAGGTTAGTATAAATTAGTTTAGATTTAAAATTAGAATTGATCTTTAGTAAATATTAAAATAGTCAGCAACATGCCGCTACCTATTTTAGATCCAACCGGCACTTACTAGTGTCACTAACTGTCATTTTTGTGTTTAAATTGAGCAATTTTTTAAATTTCAAAATGTCAGGCAAATGCTGTTGTAATTCCATCAGACACAAATTAATTTCGATGAGCAGACAAAAGGTATCATATAACAGGAGACGAAGGAAATAAATTGTACACAGTTTATTATAATTTGTAATTATGTAAATAGTGAACCAAAGACTGCATATGCCTGCCCGAATATGACCTTCCTTAGTCTAATGCGACTGGGTGTTCATTTAATTTATTGAAGTTACCTTAAGTTTAAGCTATTATTTATTGACTAACACCATGTAGTTTATAAGTCCCAAATGAAGTTTTGACGATTGTGTTAACAGCTCAAGAATATGTTTCTGTCTTTTCATTAGCTGTTAATTGTTGTTGTTTCTTGCATTTTATGTACCCGATTGCATTTTTCACTTTGGCAGTGATTTTATACTCTTGTAAAATAATAAGACTGTTAGTTAAATACTCTAGCTGAATGTTGCTGAAAAACATTGAATTGTTGAATAAATTTTATGTAAAACCTTATATTATTTTTCATTGATTCATTTCCCCAAATATTACATAAGATAAGACCTCACAGTAGATTACCTTTTCCTTGAGAACATTGCATCAGCCGATTGCATACAGTGAACGAAGTAAGTATCTTAATGTTAAGATTCTATTTATCAAGGACATGTCTATCAAATTTCTTAGCTCTAATATTTTAATTCTATTAACCAATATTTTGGACTACGGTTACTTGAAAAGAGTTTCAAAAATATCTTGTACTTACCACCAGAATTCCAAAGGAATTTAGAACCTTATAAAATTTAAGTTTGAAATTATAAATCTCACAAATTTAAATCAGAAATAAATATAAACGTGCGATAAACAATATGAAAAAATACAACACAAGTATTTACTACGTTACTATTTTAGTTCACAGCACACAAAAGAAACTTCTAGTTCAACATAAATATAATAAACATATAACCTTACCTACAGTACAGTGCTACTGTCATGTAAGCGTAAAATAAAGCTTGTAGGGTAGGTACTACGTTCCTCGTACATTCCAAGATAAAGGAATCAAAGTTAAATACGTAAGTAAAAGAATATCATCAAATTAATTATCAAAGTATGTAAAATATTCCAAGAAATTTTGAATAAAAAATGCCATCTCTCCAGACTTGACCACTCAGTCTAACACTTCGACCAGAGCTTGACAGTGTAGTAGTAAGAGGATATTTAAATTATAAACTACTAGACTAGGCTGAGTTTATTTGGCATTATCGAAATATCTTTACGTGGTGTTTTCGCGGTTGTTACACATTCGATTATTACTATATTTTTTTTTTTCGAACTGAATACTGAAGCGCAGTTGGCCAGCTAATGGGCCTTCACTGCAAAACCGGACGGGTGGCGAGACTCCTGAAAGGAGGCTCTTTGGCCTTTTAACTATTATTAAGGATTTAACATCGAAAACTTTACAGTTTACATATTCGTAGCCTACTAAGCTTGCAATCATCTAACACTAGTGATTTTACATTATGCAAAATAAAATATTTTAGAAATTACAAAATTTTAAATTTTGCATAGGTACTTAATATAAAAATTACTTTTGTGTTAAACTATCGTCGGCTAAGTCAGCTCCAAATATGGAAACTGTATAGTTTTCTAAACGTCATAATATAAATTAATATACTAAAGTAAACTTGTTTGTACCTGCTGTGCTTTGCGGTTAGGTCACAGAAACCAACTAATAGACACCAATCGAATACATTGATTAGTTCTTAGAACATAATGACATTTGTTCGCGGATCTGTTTGTATGACTTTAACAAGGATTTGGTAATAAAGCCCTTGAGTTAAGGATATGTATGTAAATGGAAAAACCGAACAATAAATGTATTGTCTTAATTGTTGTGGAATTTTATAATTGACTTTTAAAACGTTTTAAATGCCACGTGAAATTATGGTTTCATGAACTAGTTGCCACAACATACAGTATCTTATAGAACGTTTAGGTATTTTTATATTTAAAACTAGCGGCCCGTCCCGGCTTCGCACGGGGGGACTTAAGATTTTTTTAAGGCCTCAGAAACGATACTTTTCCCCCGTTTTTGAAACATTTTCGGTTACTGCTCCGCAACTATAAGACCTAGCGTGATATTATATAGCCTATGTTACTCGGGGATAATGTAGCTTTCCAAAGGTGAAAGAATTTTTGAAATCGGTCCAGTAGTTTCGGAGCCTATTCATTACAAACATACAAAAATACAAAAATACAAATCTTTCCTCTTTATAATATTAGTATAGAAGTATAGATAGGTACTACCCGCGACTTCGTCTGCGCACGATAAGTACCTCTGCTTAACCCCATAGGCGGCGAATTTTTGAAAATCCTTTCTTAGTGATCCTTTTATAACATAGTTCCTTATATAACGTAGGGGAGTAGGTAGGTACCAAACTAAAAAAACGTATGCTTCATAACATATATTCGAAAGTACATAAGAAGAATTCAAACAATAACTAGAGGTGCGCCGCAACAACGTCATTTCCACTATTTACGACGTTCATAAACATCGATACATAGTAGACTTTTCATAAGGAAATTCGATTTCTCGACAACCTTTCACTGATTATGTCGCGAAAACCCTAGTACGCAAGTTCATTGACTTGACATTTCTAATTTAGGCTGTATGCAACCCGACCAAATCCGGAAGCTTCCACGAATACCCGACCTCCTTTACGACACTGTATTTTTAATTCGGCAAGGTGATCCGCGAAAGAAGCGCCTGCGCAGAGTTCACGACCACTTTCTTTTATTCAAACTTGTTCACAGTGAAACCAATTGTTTGTGTAAAATATTTATTCTTTGACTAATTAATGGGTTTTATTGCGGTGACATGTAAATTACGCGGTAACTTTCGTGGATTAGCGATACGTTGCAACAAGAAAATGGTCATAGATTTTTCTTACCGTATTTTAATACCGTAAAAATTTATGTTTGATACATCTACCTTTTATTATAAAAGAGACACTATAAATTATAAATATGATATCTAAAAGTTGTAAAAAAATATGATTAAAAAGTCTTAACGCCATCTAATATTTATCTTCACATATTACTAGTTTAGAGCAAAATAAACAAAAACTAAATTATAGTTTCAAACCTGATCTTCATACATTAAAACTATAATAAACATTTTCGTTACAATATGTAAATGGCCTGCTAAAATAATAAAGTAATTAATAATTGTTTTTCTCGCAAAAAGATAAGGATGATCATAGCTATTCGAAATAATGAAAAAATATAAATTTCATACGACATTTCAAAGCACAAGCTACACCGCAGGTGTCTAGGCAGCCTTATTCTGATCTTTATATCGACATATTATCGATATTGTATCGGTAACATATTTCACATTTTTTCATCGACGCTCGTCTTTTATTTTAGTCTAGCCTTAAACTTTTTGCAAGCCAACGCCTTCTAAAGGTCGTTGCACTGTTTGGTTAGTTTAAAAGAGCATAAAATGCTACACGCCGGATTTTTTGGTGAATTATTTTTAATACTTATTTTTTAGTATGTTTTATATATTCTATTCATATTCATATTTAAGATGTGGTGATGCACTACGTTAATAACAATATAGTCAAAGATGTGTAAATCTAATAAAAGTTAGAAAAAAATATAGACAAAAAGTCTATGTGGTACTTAGGTACCTACCTACCTACAAGTTCATTAGTTTATTGAATTCATTCGAAAACATATAACAAAACTAGTACCAAAAGTTACATCGGTTCATAAAAAACACTTATTATTAAATTTTTAGCACAACTATTAGTTAAAACAATACTTATAACTAGACAAAAAGAAGACAACTTATAGACTTATACGACCTACTTTCAATATAAATGTATAAGTCTTATGTCAAAGGCATAAAAGTCATTTTAAAAAGTCTAGCTCCTAAGTAGAATAGAACCTCAGGCATTTTGCGTCTCGCGCTTTCTTAAGCTAACCTACTTTGAGCACAGGAAATGGTTAGAATAGATATTTTTATTTCCTATCAACTTATTTCTTGTTGTATTTCCCAGTCGTTATCTTTCCCACATAATCTTAGCATACTTAATAATTGAGCGGTAAGTACATTATTATACATATAACTAAGTCAGATTTGCAAGGAAAAACTTATTCTTTATTATTTTACAATGTAACTTATTATTATTCTATAATATTCGTATTAAGTCTAGCCTGCGAGCGTCTAGCTATATGTCAAAATATTATATTTTTACGTCCGTCAAGTAGACAACCAAAAATTATTGAACATATTTTCTAAATCGAATAGTTAAAAAATTCGCGAGTCACGTTTTCGCATAAATTGTACCTACTGTATCGTGACGTCACGAACCCTTATCTTTAATTTTTTTTTTGTTTATTTGAGGACGACTAGAAAAATGCGTGTTCGTTAATTTTCCATAATCTAACTGATGAAATTTAAGTAGGACTTGGTTTCCTATTCTATTTATTGTTGCTTACAGAATCTCTTGAGGGAATAAATTATTAAAAGTAAGCGAGTTAAACACAGCAATTTATTTAAACTTATCTACTTATTTAACTTATACTTATCACATTTTCGGTCGTGAATATGTTTTACTCGCGTGTTTAACTTAGCAGGGTACATCAGCTGCTCGTACCGAATACCAAACATTTGTATTTTTCATCCATTGGTTAATAAGTAGGTAGTAAGGATGCGCTTTTAAATTTTGCATACCAGGAGATAATAAAATTTTAGTTTACGTCTCACCTTTTTTTAAGACAAGTATTGATAGTGAAAATAAGTACCGTGTTATTTTAAAAGTTCATGCTTATAGCGTACATTTTATCATTTCGTGAAATCTATACTAATATTATAAAGCTGAAGAGTTTGTTTGTTTGTTTGTTTGAACGCGCTAATCTCAGGAACTATTGGTTCGAATTCAAAAATTATTTTTTTGTTAGATAGACCATTTATCGAGGAAGGCTTTAGGCTATATGACATCACGCTGCGACCAATAGGAGCGAAGAAACAGTGGAAAATGTGTAAAAAACGGGGAAAATATGAAGCCTTATGAAGAAGTGACAGTTAGAAGACTTTGACAGATCTTTGACGAAACAATCGGACGAGCAGGACGACGTCTGCCGGGGCCGCTAGTTTAATAATAAACATGAATGATGCACGATTGTTATATTGGTATATTTGCAATTTTAATTAGTTCATTAACGTCACAGTGACTTGACACAGCTGTTTCCCTTTTTTGCTCAAAAATAAGCACGTACTTATAATATAAGCATTATAAGTATATATTTAGTGACGTAACTTTGTTTTCTATTGCATACACAATTTTCGTATCTTCATAATAGTTTTGATTAAAACATTAAGGACTTTAAATGCACCCGAGGCACATAACGACTTTAGTGTCGAAAAATATGATTTTTCATTCTGAAATATTTACAAAATAAATTCTAATTGCATATCAGTATTAAATTAACAAAAACTGGGTACGGGAGAAAATCTTCAAATTCCACTTTTTTATATTTTGGCTTCCTGTTAAATTTTCTGTAGCACAATTAACTATTTCCACGGGGATTTGTACAATATCAAACAGGTATGAACTATACACATGTCTAAATATGCACTCCCACTGCACACATCTGAGTTAATATATTTATAATATACCTATATAATACTACCCGTCCGCCTCGGCTTCACACGGATCCCTTTTTTTATAGCCTATATCACTCGGGAATACTGTAGCTTTCGAATGGTAAAAGAATTTTTAAAATCGGTTCAGTAGTTTTCGAGCCTATTCATTACAACCAAGCAAAGTTTTCCTCTTTGTAATATTAGTATAGATATAATATATGCGTAAGGTATCAGACACAAAAATCTACACAGATTATTATAACTTGCGATTAAGTCGAGTCCACTGCATTCGTTGTTCTAAAACGCATCTAAACAAAGCTGGCCACTCCGCATAGCAAGTGTCCCCACTCTCTCTATGCACCATCACAATTTCTACCTACTATACTTAGGTACTACCTATTAGCTAGTACTTAGGTTCTACCTACTAGCTAGTACTTAGGTTCTACCTACTAACTACTAGCTAGTACTTAGGAAATACCTACGAGCTAGTACTTAGGTTATACTACTAACTACCAGCTACTCAGCTAATACCTACTAGCTAGTACTTAGGTACTACCTACTAGCTACTTAACTAATACCTACTAGCTACTTAGCTAATACCTACTAGTTACTCAGCTAATACCTACTAGCTAGTACTTAGGTACTACCTACTAGGTAGTAACCAGAGAGCTGGCATCAATTTTTTGATAGGTATTTGAGGCAAGCTGAAAACATGTCTATAGGTACTAATATTATAAAGAGGAAAGGTTTGTTTGTTTGGATTGAATAGGCTTCAGAACGGCTGGACCGATTAAAAAAATTCTATCACGGTTGGGAAGCTACCTACACTATCCCCGAGTGACATAGGCTATAAAAAAAAAGATGACCCATGCGAAGCCGGGGCAGACCGCTAGTAAAAATTAAAAAGATTTGATCGGAATATTTTTTTACAATCTAGTAAATAATTACTAATAACTACCCATAATAGGTCCTAGCATCACGCAAGCGGATTACAATGGTTCGTTTAAACAATTTCTTTTCGTTATTTTTTAACGCAAATTGAACTTTTTCCTACGCAATGCGTGGTGCAAGCGTATCGACGATGGTAACTTTGGTACGTTAATAATATTTAACACTTCATAAAGTTAGCATCAGGTGATAAAACCTTTTATATTTATAATCGTTTCAAAAACTTTACAGTTCCCATATTTATAGTATTGAGCTGTCTTTAGCGTGAGACTATCGTATACTATCGTAATCACTACATAGAATAAAACAAAGTCACTATCGCTGTCTGTCAGTCCCTATGTATTTTGGAGCGGTTTGTTTTAAATAGATAAAGTGATTCAAGAGGAAGGTTTATAGTACCCATGTGAAGCCGGAGCGGGACGCTAGTAAAATATAATAAACGAGTTGAATCCATTATAATTGTTTCATTCCAAAATCTATCAAAGTCAAAGATGGTTATTATTAAAAACTAGCTTCCGCCCGCAACTATACGTCCGCGTGGAACTCCTTCTTTTTTGCAGTAGGTTAAAAAGTAGCCAACGTCCTCAGACTCCAGACTTTCTTTGTACCAAATTTCATTGAAATCGGTCCAGTAGTTTTGGCGTGAAAGCGTAACAGATAGACAGAGTTACTTTCGCATTTATAATATTAGTAGGCATTTAAAGTTTAACAGTTCCTTTACCCCATACTTGTAGCTAGGCTGTATTAGATAACATACAGTAAGATGACAGTTTTACCAGTAGATACGCGTGCAGTATAATAATGCGCAGTTGGTATTCAGCTTGGATGCGCGCGCGCAATCATATTGCCCCCCGTTTTAATATGGAACTGAAGCTTACTGTGGGAAGTAAACGATGAAATGGTCTGTGTGTTCCAAGAGAGACATTAATGTGATTTTATAAGGTTGACCAAAACACGGGGGACGTTGTGGTGAAATTCATAGATCCCATGTGTCCCCTAACGATAGTGGGTAGGCCCGGGATCTAATTCCCGGGAGAGTTCCACATAGCCTCAGGCCCGGGGGATGCATAACGAATTTTCTCACAGATAAGGGTACCTAGGTACTATATGAGGAAAGTTTACTATACAGCTACCTCTGAAATACGAACTCTTTGGTGAAGGAAAACATTGTAATACTGCGTAGATAGAAAATAATTATATAATTTTACACATTTTAGTATAAACTAGTGGTCCCGGCAGACTTCGTCCCGCCCGGCAATGTCGATTTGACAGTTGTCATTGGTGCGTTTTGTTATACAGTGAAACCTGGTTAACTGGGTCTTCCAAGGGACCTGTAAATTAGTCTCGCTTAAAGAGGTATTCCACTTACGCAGTGTCTCAGATATCTAGGTATAAAAAAATACCTGTCTCATTTACAGAGGGTTTCATTAATAGAGGTAAGAAAAGAGGTAATCTCTGTTATAGAGGTGTATTCAATACAGCAACGTATTTATTTTGTAAACAATTCACTATTTTCCATAAAAAATATCAAAAATGTGGTTTAAAGACAGTTCTCCTAAAACTAATAATTCGTTGTTGACGTTTACAAAATTACTAAAAGTTGGAGGCAGATTATTTTACTGATTCGGGCACTGACGTTAATTTTAGTTTTTTTTTGTAATGATAAAGACTTTGTCCTCGTTTCGGTTTTTTTTAAATAAGTACCCGATTAATAGAGAAACCGCATTAAAACTAAGTTATATAAGGGCCGATTTAGAGAAGTTCGAGTAGGTAAAAGAGAGAGGAGACATCCGAGGTCCGAGGTAGCCTATGTGTACCTACTGACTTTATCCCAGTTACAGAGATAAATACACGCGACTTCTCAATTATAGAGGTAATTATGACAAGAAAATGGAAATAACTTATCCCAGATAAAGAGGTTGCTTTTGTCTTACTAACAGAGGTAATTCATAGCCAAGGTGCCGGGACCTCAGCATGTGTTCCAGATATGGAGGTTTTTCACTTATCCAGGTCCCTCTTAAACAAGTTTCACTGTACTATTTTTAACAAATCAGCTTAATATTTTTTTTTTTTTTCACTGGAACGTGATAAAAAGTATCATATGTCCTTCTCCTGGCTCTGAGCTACATCCCCAGCAATTTTCAGCCAAATCGGTTCAGCCGTTCTCGAGTTATAAACGGTGTAACTAACACGACTTTCTTTTATATAATTTATATAGATAGATAGATTGTCCTGTTCTCTCTATTTCATTCCAATGAATAATCTACCAGTATTTATACACATCTAAAGAAAACCTACCTTTAATATATTTAGGAAGCGAAACGTAAACAAGAGACCAGTAGAGACGAACCCGGACACAGCCTGTTAGCACAGTGTGTCTGTGTGTGTGTTTGTGTGTGTGTGCGTAGGAGAGCAGTTTTCGCTCGACTGGGAAAAGGAAATGCCAACTTGCTCTGGTGTGATGGCTGCCGGCTTGTGTGGTGTCTGCGAGTTTGAAAATATTGTGGGATAAGAAAAACAAAATAAAAAAAAATGATGATTGATTTTATGCAGACGTCTTTTATTTGAGATTTGTAAAGTTCTGCCAACATTAGTATATAATAAATTGAAAAGTCCTAGTAAATCCCTTATACTCTTAGTTGTGTGCAAAATTGTACGAAATTAACATAAGCGTAGGAAAAGTCATGTGGCATACAAGGGGGGCTAGACAAGGCGCCAACGTTCAACGTTAACGTTAAACGTTAGCACCAAAATGTATGGGATTTGACATCGAACGACTGTCACGTACGTCACAAACGTTCGCGGATGTCAAATCCCATACATTTTGGTCGTTACGTTTAAGATTAACGTTGAACGTTGGCACCTTGTCTAGGGGCAAAGGTACAAAAAAAAACAGAGTAAAGTAAATATCTTCTTATATGTAAAAATGAATTGCTGTTCGTTAGTATGGCTATAACTCGAGAACGGCTGAACCGAATTGGCTAATTTTAATTTCGAAATGTTTGTGGAACTACAAGGAAGGTTTAAAAGGTGAGAAAACTTGAAAAAAAAAGAATTAAAAAAAAAGGTAATCGCGTTACGAAGTTCGCTGGGTCAGCTAGTATTACGCACCGAGGCCAGTAAAATAAAAAATGTCTCAGATCACACGTAATTGTCGTCCGAGGCGAAGCCGAGGTTGACAAAAATGTGATCTGAGGCTTTTTATTTTACTGGCCGAGCTTAGGTCAGTATACTATTTTTCTGTGCGACGAAGCCAGAAAGCGGCAATTTCATTTAGCGCAGCGGCCACAAAGTTGGCGCTTTCTGGCCGGAGGACGGAAAAATATATTACACACACATGTTTTTCTTCCCTTTTTATGGACGGTGCGGAACCTTTCGTGTGCAAGCCCGACTCGCAATTGTTTTAAATATTTTTTTTAAATAATCGAAAACTGAAATCATGGTGTCACCACAAATAATTTCACAAAGCTGTTTTCCTATAACAGCCTCATAATATCTCTTGTATTTATTCGCATAATTATGAATTATATTTGAATTAATATAATTATTACTGGTATTATGATTGTAGTAAATTATTAAATGGGCGATGACACTGAGTTTTATTTGCGTATTATAAAACTGGACACACGCAATTTTATACTTTATTTCTTTATAGAGATTATGAAATGCGACTAGAAATATGAAAGTTAATTTTAATTTAATAGCAAAAAAATTTGGAAGCTGAATTATTATTATTGTAAACTAGCTGTGCCCGCGACTTCGTCCCCGTGGAATAGTAATTCTTCATAAGTAAGCATAATATTTTCCCCGTTTTTTACACATTTTCCACTGTTTCTTCGCTCCTATTGGTCGCAGCGTGATGTTATATAGCCTAAAGCCTTCCTCGATCAATGGTCTATCCAACAAAAAATTTATTAAACAAAAGATTTTTTTAATTCAAACCTGTAGTTCCTGAGATTAGCGCGTTCAAACAAACAAACAAACTCTTCAGCTTTATAATATTAGTATGGATAGGCATGACGAGAGTTTATTTTTCTTTGTCCATCGAATATTGATGAAATGCGGTTAAGCCCGGTTGGTAAGGTTGCGGAGGACTGCGTCCAAAAACACACAGACATAGGTACAAAAATTTTATATATTGAATAATAATATTATTATATTACTATCATATAGTGTAAACAAAGTCACTGTAACTGTCTGTCCGTCCCTATATATGCTTAAATCTTTCAAACTACGCAACGGATTTTGAAGCAGTTATTTTAATAAATAGAATGATTCAAGAGGAAGGTTTATAGCAACCGTGTGAAGCCGGGGCGGATTTCTAATATAGATCTAATAATTTCTGATTCTTTCGCGGTTAATATACATTGGAAGAAACATAACGGATTTAACTCGCGCATTTTATATGCTATTAATGTTTCACTCCAATATATGATACATCCCTACTAATATTATAAATGCGAAAGTAACTCTGTCTGTCTGTCTGTCTGTCTGTTACGCTTTCACGCTAAAACTACTGGACCGATTTAAATAAAATTTTGTACAAAGTAAGCCTGGAGCCTGAGAAAGGACATAGGCTACTTTTTAACCGACTGCAAAAAAGGAGGAGTTCCACGCGGACGAAGTCGCGGGCAGAAGCTAGTATGTTATATATTATATATTACCGAATAGAATTAACAGCAGGTGAAGCGATCCAGAGCAAGTTGTTTAAACTGAGGCGACATAGTTGGGAGTCCGCGACGTGCGTTTAACAGGCTCGTGCGCGCGTTGAACTCTTTATTATAAACCACGTGGTTTTTGGCTTGTTATACTATACTGACCGTTCGCCCCGGTTTCGCACGGATCCCTACTTTTTTTAAAATATTTTATAGCCTATGTTACTCAGGGTTAACGTAGCTTCCCAACAGTGAAAGAATTTTACAAATCGGTCCAGCCGTTTTGGAGCCTATTCAATCCAAACAAACCTTTCCTCTTTATAATATTAGTATAGATACTTAGTCTACTTTTACAATTTATTGCGAAATAAGGGATCATATATAGGTAATGCTTTTTTTATAGAAAAAGGCAGGCTGCTTCGACACTGATGAACTTCTTTCGCTTCTTTAATAAAATCTAATTCTAATAAATATATTTAATAAAGGAGAAGGTGATATAATGACTGACATTTCAACACTGGGCCTAAACTATAAGGGTTACAGAAGGGTTCATTTTATAACATAGGCATGAGAGCACTAAGGAAGGATTTTTGAGAGTGATATTTCGACGCATGGCCTGAATTATAAGGGTGTATAGGGGAGCACTAAGGAAGGACTTTTGAAACTTCACCCTCATTGGGGGTAAAACGGGGGTGCTTGTCGTGTGCATACGAAATCATATTTTTCTACATAAATAATTTAACTGGAACACAAAAAAAAATATGTCGATGAACTGGTTATAATAGCAATTTGCTAATTTAAGTAGTAACAGCTAAAAGTACGTTTTAATCTCAACCTAACGATTTGTTACAATACTTTTTTAAATCGTGAAATCTAACTAAAAATATTTTTATCTAAATTTTAAAACTACCAGATAAGATGTGCATAATAAATCGATTAATAAGCATTACATTAGTATCCTTTTAACTGTTTGGTTTAAAATCTAGATTTATAAAAAAAATACTAGATCTTACATCACACTGTGAAAAGGCCAATTTCTAATTCTTATCAAAATCAAATTAACGTTAAATTTCGTTTTTGAAAAAAAAACCATTTTACTTGCTAATAAAAAAAAATGCTTAATCAAATATTCAATGTGTTAAATTGCAATGAATAAAAAACTATTGTTTCTTCTTCATATAAAAATCGATTTAAAAATGAAATGCAACGAAATTTCCCTACCTAAAAAGATTTCATTACAAAATTAAAAAAAAAAATTAAATAAGTAATAATTTCTGATGCCTTCGCGGTTATTACACATTGGAATGAAACAACTATTAACGGATTTAACTTGCGTTTTTTTATTTTAAAATAAGTAGTTCACCAATTCACTACCTGTAGGTACCTTGGCCTATTACAAAACAATACGGGGGCGTAACGAAACGCAACAAAAAAAAAATTCGCGAATTAAATCCGTCTATACTTCCACTATATAAAATAGGTCACCAATTCGTACCTTTCGTGCCTATTACAAGCGTTATCACAATCAGTCTTATCTCACCGGCCGGTCACCCACAGATGGCGCCGGCACTCGCCGAGTCATATAAGCGTGTAGCCTCACCGCGGGCGCATTACCCGATCGACTCGCGCGCGGCTGTGTAGTGTCTTGTGATGGAAAACACCTTAGACCCAACCGGACTGTACTGATCATGGAATTCACTCTGGACCCCACTGGACAGTACTAGCTATGGCGTTAGACCCCACAGAGATATATTAAGATGTGCTGTGGCCAGCGGAGGGTACCGACTGGGACCCGCCCGGAGGACACCTCCTCGTGTAGGAAGAGGAGGTGGTGACCAAGGAAGCATAATGTAGAAGTGAGTATTTTTCACTCTTTACAGATTCGTGTTTGTTTTTTTGAGTTTTTTTTTTAGATTGAAGGTAATTACGAAACGTTTCCGTGTTGTGTTAAGGATCTGTCGATTTTATAGTATTTTATAATTGTCTTTGTTATTGATTAGTATTTAGAAAAAGGGTTGCGTTATGTAATGCCAAGGTTCCAAAAACGACGTAACCATGTGTCAGTTTCGTAATTTAATTTCAAATGCACAATATCACAGCTGTTGCATGTTTTAAGGTCATTGGCCGTCGGTTCGGCCATTTTCGGAAATATGACCCGTGGAGAATTTTAATGAAGTCGCGGACGAAAATATAAAACTATTTATGCTGTCCGATCTTACTTATGATGTCATGGACAGATTAATCTAAGTATACAAAAAAAAAACAAAGAATTACTTTTTTTAAAAAATAACCTAAAACTCTAACTTCATCGGCTTCTTGCCTAAAATCTCATAACAATCTCATAAGAAACTTTGTGTCGAAATTTTGGAGACTATTGCCATTTTTTACGTCTCACTCGGGTTCGTTGACCGGACATATTTTATCATCGCATACACACACAGACACTCACACACACCACGGTCTGATCTCGGCGTGTTCGCGTTTTGCGTAAATGTAACATTACACGTTCTTTGAATTGTAATCGGCCAATTTTGTATAATTAATCTTTTGATATTTCACCTACGATCTTTATACTTTTTTTACGTAGAAAAATTAAGAATACTTTTTTTATTGTTTTTTTTTTTTATTTTTTGTTCTCAATAATCTTTAACACGCTCTAAATGTATACATAAAAATACAACACAGCTACTTACAATAAAATCATAATGGAAGCTGTTAAAACTTACACTTCTTGTTTTCAAACTTTCCGGAAAATAATCAATTACCTACATAAAATTTACTCATCCCTTTTTACTTGTTCCAAAAACCAACCCATTTATAAATATTATTCTTATAATTACTTAGTATTCACGTCCCTATCATTCTCATTCGACATATCAATCTAAACAAACCTATCTCAATTACTAGTGTATTTACATCACCATCATTCTGAATCGTCATAACAATCAAAACCAAATCTTTTAAAAAAAAAAACCTCCGTTTCGTTCACACTCAAAACATATTCTTTACTCGTATTAGGTATTTTATAATCAGCACGCGGTAACAAGATTAAATTTAACAAGCGCGCATTGCAGTTCAACAACCGGGCGAATGCCCCTAAAATAGACTGCTCGAAAATGTTTGACATCTGATCGCGCACCTTTAAATACCTATTTACGTAAACTGTGGCAATTAATTTATTCATTGACGTTGGTTTAGAAATTACAAAAACAAAACACAATAAGGTACTTATTCCGCATTCCTTGAATTTTTCCGGTTAGTTTTATTTTCGATCAATTCATCACCGCTAAAGCTGTATTATAAAAATATCTTTATTTTAACACCCAAGAATGTATGAAATCGCCGATAAACAATAATCGCTATATTATTATATTACCTCTTTTTAAACTTATTGTATATAATGGAAAATTTTCGCAACAAAATCACTTTAAAACTCTAAAATAATGATTTCATAAGAATTCTAAAACTTCTCCTAAAATATTCAATTAGACATTTTTTAGTCTCAAACTTATTCTAGACTGTTGGAATGTATAATTAGATTCAGTCTCAAATAGCTGACTTAATAGCTAGTCATTCGTTGATTTTTCGACATTTAAAAAATTCCGCTTAAAAATGGTCATACTTTTTCGTACACTCTTAATTAATTTATTTCTGAAAAAATACCATTATGTCATGTACTTCTTTAACCAGAGAATAAAATAGGAGTCCTTTTCACAAACAACTTTTTAAAATATGACAGATAATCCTATTTAAAAACAACGCGTTCTATAGTTGGTCGGCCAATGTACATTCTTAATGTATGAAGAATTCGCAATGTCATCCAATGATTATGATTACAGTGATACGACGATAGGTCATGAATGTGCGACAAAAAAACAAAGTTTGATATCAACAAAACTGTTTTCAACATAGTTGATAACTATTTAAAAATCACGACTAAACATTATCATTCTTTAATATTGACAAATTATTCATTTTCATGAATATGAAAACGATTCACCAGAAACACTTGAACCGTTTTCATAATTGATGAGAAACTTTATCGATCCTAATCAATGAACATTACACTCGAATAATCTCTCTAGAGAAGTCATGAACATTTTTCACCAAGTGAAAATTGTTCACCAATTGTTTCACAATAAATATGGAAGATGATTCACATTCGTTCACATGGTTGGAACGATGCGCGGTGTGCGATTTAAGCAATCAAAGATGAACTTCCTTGACCGCTCGGCGCGCGCTGTGGCCTGTTTTTAACATTACGTCATCATAGGTCAACCTCCCTAGACTAAACTTTTTGCTCATAAAACTATGCTGAACACGTCTTCTTCCTTTGTTTGACTATTTAAGTTTGGAACTTGATGAGGTTCTATTTTTTTTAATTTTAGCTGACGCAGAATTTTTCGTTGTCTTTAGGGGTTTTAAATTAACGTCTTACTTATATTATCTACAGTGAAATAGCTTTTAATATGACTACCCAATTAAATACACAATAACAAGTTACTTACCTACTCGCAATTATTACGTAGTCAAAACAAGGTGTACTTTTTCAAGCGACATCGACAGTACGTAGCTGCTAACTAAAACAGGGCACAATTGAAATAATGAAGACTATAATTATGTCAATATGACAGTCTAGTTAAACGTTAATAACCAAGATGCGTTCCCAACATCCGCAACATTTTTTTCCTAGAAGCAAAAAGCGTTCGAATTTAAAAATGTAAATTTTTTACGATGCAAAATACTGCATGTCGCATTACAAAGGTGCAATGCAAGGTCGAGAGGACAGCTGGCTGGTCTAATTAAAGGTTTATGCTTAAATAATTAAGTGGGCAGCACTCTAGAGCCATAGCGGCTTACAAGGCAGGTGGTTTATTATTTATGCAAGAATAAAATCATTATTTACGAACGTGCCAAATTACGCGCATACATTGTCTCGTCTTTATGTTATTTTTTAACGTTGAACGTTTTATAATATTCTCCGAGTGTATTTAGCTCCTGGGTGGAATAAATAACTCTTAATTTGATGTAGTGTTCATCTATCTTTGAGATAACATCGGATGGTGCCGTAAATGTGGCGATCGAGTTTTATACGGTGTTACTTTCTTCCACAATAACGCCTGATTTACACTTGGTTAAGTAGAAAGAGAGTGACTTCATATATCAGTTGTACTAGTGAGAACATGAGTTCAAATCTTGCCGGCAAATGCGGAAATGTCTTAGTGCATTATTATTATGGTAAAGGGAAACCTCGTAATGCATCCTGCATATTATTGGCGTGTAATCCGCCAATCAGCATTGGCTCAGCATGGTGGATTAAAAATCCTATTTTGTATACTTACATGAGAACGAAAGAATTCTAAGAGACCTGTTGAATATTTTACTGCTGGTTGTGGCTGAGAGATCAGATAATATCCTTTTTTTTATTATATCTGTGAATAAAGTTTATAATAGCGTGAATAGTCTTAAAATAAAATCTCGTTTTATTTTTTTATTTTTATCAAATATGGATTTAATGCGCTTACACACCATAACATAAATGGACTAATAACTTGTCACAATAGCGACTTAACAAAGTGTAAATCAGGCATAACATCAAGTCTTCCGCCATTTTCAAAATAAATGTATTTTACGATTATATCACCAATCAAATTTAAATAAAGATAATCCTACGGTGGAATATTAGGAGTCAATAAACCCCGTTCAAAACAGGTTCTTTTTTGTTTGGACACAAAAATATTTCGTATGAGGAGCTAGTACAAAACATAACGTCCTCAAATAGTTTGAACGTTGAGGAAAATTCGAGCTATGCACATTAAAATACCTATTCGGTGAGACCGAAAAATATAAATTTTACTTAACAGCTTATCCGTAGGGTGAGAAATTGCGATGTCCAGATCTTACGTGCGGCCTTATAAAGTAACGACACCTGCGTTTAATGTTCAAATAAGCGATGAATTATTTCGTTCAAATAAAATTATTTATTACAACGAAATAACAATTTGTTTTTGCAACATTTAAATAATGCAAATTGGATACGGTATTAACTTGCAAATGGTTTAAGTGGTTAGTTAATTCGCTTATTGCCATTTTAATGACGAATTTGTAAAGATATATTTTTGCATGCGTGAAGGGTAATTGAAGAGTTACGATTTTCTTTTTAACACCATGTAGGTAAATGAGTATGTTCATTACGATATACCACATGTGGAGTGTAATCGACAATGATTTATTTAAAACTGCTTACCTATTTCTGCACCGATCTGCTTTTAATACGTACCTATTAACAAAATAAGTTAAAATGGCATTTATTGAGCTCATTTCGGCATCACATAGTGCGATGGTTTCTCAGGAAGTCCTTTTACTAGTAGCCTATACTTGATAGACCCTCTCGTAATAAGCAAATTCAGTTGTCTGCAATGATCCAGTGATCATTAGCTAGAGATGTATTGTGGTTGCTAGTTATGTGGGGCCACTAATATAGTCTAGTGGACAGGGGCCACTTGGCCCAAGGCCCAACAGGCCCGGGCCTAGGGCGCCCATTATGTCCAGGTGTGGCAAAAGCACCTATAAGTTGATTAAGCGGCAATACAACACGGTCTAGATCAAAACTAGAAATTAGCCACAACTTCTTCTGTCATCCCTACTAATATTATCAATGCGAAAGTAACTCTGTCTGTTACGCTTTCTCGCTTAAACCTCTCAACCAATTTTGATGAAATTTGGCACAGACAATCTTTAGACCCTATCTATCTACCCCGAGAAAGGACATACCTTTTATTGCGATTAATAGGGAACCGTGCGAAGCCGGGGCGGACCGCTAGTCTCAAATGTTTCTGAATTTTAATCTAAACTTTAGCTCAAACGCGGATCTTTCAACACTAGTCAGGGCACCACAGTCAATGCAGTTTACTAGGTCAAATATTGGCCCCAGACATGCGTACACAGCGACAGCCTTGTCTGAGCCAATTCAATTGCATCAGTCGTTGCATAAGGAGTGCTGTAATCGTGTGACTTGCCTGTTCTTGTACAGCTCCATTCTGTTAAATTGATGGTTTTGTTTTACAGGTTTCACTAATTACTTGGCAAGTTAATTGGTATCGTGCTTTATGAAACGGTAGGTGTTTTAGTATGCACTTTTTAAAATCCATATCTTATATCTTTTATATTTATGGTATATCTTTTATCTTCTTAAAGAAATTAAAAGTTAGGTAACTAACTAGGTAATTTTTGAACATAGAAAAATAAATTACGTTTAAATGTAGGTATACCAACAGAATCTTCGATCGTTATAAGTATAGCTAACAATCAAAGACTATTTTGTCTTATTTCACCTATCAATTTTGTCTACTATTATTAGCACAAAACTAAACATTTAGTAGGTAGTTATAAAAACTCGAAACTGCAATAAGATTTAAGTTTTTATAAGCCCCAGTCTGGATTCGTCATCCATCAAAGTCATTGACACCGCTGCATCGGCCGCCGATACTAGGAGATGATGAGATCGCTAGCGTTCACTCAACTCACCAGTGCATCCACCTTATCAAAGAAATTCACTCATAATATTGCGGAAATGAGGCAACAAAAATAAAACAAATTCTTTAAAATACTGAAAGACCGCATTAACCTTTCTGGTGGCATTACGAGTGCACGAAAGATAAATATGACGAAACACACAGGTCAAAGCGACTCGATAATTGACCGTCTCCAACGCCATGCGTCCCTGGTACCCAAAACATAGAAGTTGCTCACGAAGAAATCTGAAAAGCCAACATTAGCACAAGTTTCGAATGTAGAAAATCGTACCGCATAGCACACACTGCTCGTGTACGAAACGTCTGCGTTTTAGCCGACGTTTGTGTGAAGAGAAAATGCTTTCTACGTACATGTTTGTACATACACGGTTGTACATACGTAAGTGGCAGTATCTCATAGCGCAGGAACGCGTGTTAATAGCAAAGTTGTGTTTCCGCATAGGTAGTTCTGAGGCAACGAGCACGAGCGAGCCGTGCCCCTGTGTGAACATGAGATCGTCAACCTTACAAATTGGAATCTTCATAAACACTCCATTCCGGCGGAGTTCTTACACTAAAATACTCGTGATTGCTTTGTATTTAAATTCCGGACTGAACGGCAACATAAGCCTTTTTTTGCTTAAAGTATTATTTTCCTCGATCGCGCTTTGATTTAGACAGCGGTGACCTTACGAGGAATTTCAAAAAACGTGAACTGTGAAATTTGGGGCGTAACTAAATATTCGCGCGCACGTGAAAAATGTCGTCAGACGTTCCGACTGTGACGCGGCACACGCGCCCACGCACACTAACGCAGTCTACCCACTCGAATACACTTCGACGCTACGTCATGCCGACCTCCTACGATCTCTGCGAGCCTGGTACCTCGTCTCCCCGTAATAAGCTGAAGATAACTCGCTTTTCTTGATCTTACATTATAGGAAAGGAAGGCTTTTATTTATTAACTTCCGCGTCGCTTATTTAACTTCGACGTTGATAGTAAATGGATTGCGTCGAATGCGACAATACGTTTAGTCATTATAACATTTAGAAAATTGGGTTTAAATCAATATTTAGTTGGAAGAATTTGTTTTTCAGCACTGTAAATAGCAACTATATTAAACTTTCCGCTTGTTTCTGGTTATTTTACATGGAAAGTTCAAACACTGCGAAGCGTGTGGTTATTACGTAACAACCGCTTACCTGCACGCAGTAAGAAAATTAACAAACAGTATGTGTATATTTTGTGTGGCGTTCGTGTTCTTTTGTTAGCTTCATACTCGCTGGTTTTAGTAAACTCTTTCAAACCTATGTACTCCTGGTAACAAGTGTTCTAGTTGACGATCCGAGCAATCGCGAGATGACGGTGAAAAAACAATTACGAGAATCTCGATCTAAGTTCTAATCAAATATGATTACAAAATTAATTATCACGTGACTTTAATTATAATTAATGAACTCGAAAACATGACGAGTCTCGCAGCGCCATCTATCGGGGGATAGCTTAACTATTGAAGGAACTTGAATGGTATTAACTTTTTGCACTAACTCGACCACATATGGCTGAATACAGAATACAGGGAGCCTCAGCATGTCGCTGAACCACGTAAGAAGAACACATTAAGAAGCATAAGGCCAACTGCAAAAGGGTGCTGAAAAACATTTCGTTTTCGTGCAATTATTTTGAGGCAATGTGTCGCGAGGTTTAATTGTACAATGACTGTCAATGACAGGTGTAGCCGGGCCGCTCTAGCCAAGGCTGACCAGTGGCCGGTGCGCGGGCCACATGGCCTCATAGCACATATTGGTTAGTTTTTTGCCTTAGGACATCCGCGACACACTGCGCTTCTATTATAATTAGTGTCTTTATCAGAATATTGTAATTGGACGGGTCTCGAAACGAGAGCCTACGTATCCACAATGTGTTAGTTTTTTGTATGCAAAATAGATGGCTTATTAAGAGTCTTAAATTCAAATGTGCATCGAAACATGAATGGTCGTATATAATTGCTCGGTCTATTTATAAATCGAATACGAAGTAATTAATAAGTATAATGCAATTTGAATATAAATAATTGTAATTGCATCTTGTAATAAAATTGCAAGTGCAATTCTAGCATGACGATTTTATTATAAGTACCTACGAGTCTGTGAAGAATGTGTAATTGCATTGATGCAACGCAGTGAAGATAAGAATTGCATCAAATGCTTAGCATTTTTGGTTGCAACAAAAGATTATTTTACAAGACCCATAACAATTCTGATGTTGTACAAACAATGCAACGAGTATTGTCGGCAAATTAACAATTGGTCAGTTTTTGCAAGTTACAAAAAGGTATTTTTTATCGCAAAAAATTAAAAAATGTTATGTCCTTGTAATAAAACAATATGGGGAATGGTTTTGGGTCCATTGGTTGGTGGTCGTTGGGTCTTATTCCTAAATTGCTTTTTGGATAATGGCTGTAATTGTACAAGTGATAAAAGAGCGCCGACGGTACAAGGTCACTCTCTGAATCTACGTGCACTATATTGATAAAAAACTTCTTCGCTTTTCATTAATACCAACCTTAATGTGATTGATGACCATAGAGTACTTAATATAATTTTATTATCATAGACTAGAAATAAACGGATGTCAAAAATATTATTGTGATCTGATATGATTACAAAATTCTCGAACAAGTGAAAATGTCCGTACCTACTAACTGTCGTAATACATTTGAATACTAATATCATTGTGCAATTAAAGTACTAAAAGAAATAGAGAATAAAAAAATACTACCCAATTAAAAATCAATAAACATGACAAAAGCGACTGATACGAAGTAATTAAGTAATACAGTTTTATACTTTTCACATAAAAAGTGATCAAAGAGCTCACAAAATAGTAGTAAAAATGTTATAAGTTGAAGTCATTTTCATTACAAATACCATTATGTAACTATAAAATAAACCATAAAAGGTTTGAAACAACCGCAATTTAATAGTCATTATAGAAATTCGACGCATTTTTTTTTAAACTAGAGCATGTTAAGGAGACTATGGAAGAAATATGTGCCGGCCACCTGACGGCAGTGTGCCAACCTAAGAACCTGTCCGCTGGGTTGCCATACTATTTTTTTTGTACAAGTTTTGCAATTATTTTTATGTAATAGTTACGACATTCTTTCTAAATGCGATTAAAATTATAAATATTGATATGATAATTGCAAATAGTTAAAATAACGATAAACAAAAAGCATTACCTATTATTCTTTTTTTACCTGTCAGGGATATAAAAAATACAATAAAAGATAAATTTGCTTACACTGTGTAGGTATAGTTCAAATCCAGCATTTTTTTTATTAGCCCTTACGTAATTAACCTTTATTACCTAAGAATATCATACCTAATCTCATTTTCACGACTAAAAACGTATTTAAAACAAAACTAAAGTACCGAGTAAAACGATAAATGATTAAATTAATCGTAACAATTAGTAACACAAATATGACAATATTATTAATATTTATTAATATGGCAACACCATTCGCGTCCTGTCTGTATTATCTTTCATGCATTTAGCAATATGTTCGAAAACAAGATCCTTTAATGTGTCAAAGTTATTTATAAACGGTTTCAAAAAAGACAAAGTTATAAACCATGCAGTATTGAACTGGGTTTTTACGTTACCTAACTCAATATAGGCCCTCTTATTAACAAATACTGAATAGTTTTATGTAAATTTACAATATTATTTGTTATATTTAAAAAAAAACATCAACCGAAGAGGAAACAATTTTTAGACTAGTATTTACACAATTAACAGTAAAGTTTTTGATACGTCAGCAAATAAAACAAAATTCGCGAGTTATGTCCGTTATAATTTGTTTCATTCCAATGTGTAATGACCGCGAAAACATCGGAAATGATTACGACTACAATTTAATTTCATCATTAATCGTTATTAACACTAAAATAATTAAAAAAAGAATATAATCAATTAATAACACTTCTTAAAAATCATATTTTTATATTAGATCAAATTACTTATACAAGTTAGGTACCTAAAATAAATGTGACTTTTTAAAATTATCTAATTAGTTAATAGCTACAGCTATTTTTACAATTTTTTTAATAAACTGACTTCAAAGATTGACTGAATAGCCAATCTTTGAAGATATGAGATTATTTGTCTCATAATTATCATAGAATAAAACAATGTTCTTATGTTGATCTTAAATTAATGTTTATTTTTTCTTTCTTTTCAGAAGGACCCGTTCCAAGGAGTCTACAATCTACGGCTCAGTCGCTGCTACACAAACACTTATTTCTTGTGTAATTTAATACTCATTAGGTACATTAGTTATACGACTGATATTATATTTTATATAAATTATTGTATATTTAAAATGTTTTTGTGAAAAATGGTCTTAAGGACCTATTTCTAAAAGACAAATTTAGTTAAGACCTTGAAGACGAAGCAAAAAGAGGCAATGGTTGTTTTGAACGGTTTTCCATATTCCCCTGTACATTATTTTGAGAGACCTTCAAAATTTCACCGAAAATGTATAGAAACGATTATATTTTTAAGTTAGATTATTTTCAGATCTTTTTTCATACCTAGAAATTCGAGTTACCATACTTCAGCTTGAAATGTAAATAAAATTGTCTATGCGTATTTTTAAGGCTGCTTTACACGATGAATTGTCAAAAGTTTGTAATCTATGAAAGTCACAGGTCATTAAAAAGATAGTCAATGGTTGACTGAAATTTATTGCTATCGTCGTTATTATAAAAAATAAAAAATTTGCATCAAAATTTAAAGGAGAAATTATTTTTGAAATTATAAACTGTGTTTTTTGCCATTGGTAATACCAACATCTTAACAATAACAATTTTGTTTGTTCGTGTCTCTGTCTCTTGCAAAGCTTTTTTTTTTAATTTATGTCAGGATTTTGATCGACTGTGAATTGTTTCCGAGGTGTGTTACCTGCCACACTTTAAGACCAAATAAGGAGTTGTATAATTTGTGGTCAGATTTCAATTGACTCATTGAAACCTTTTGACGTCAAACGTTATTTTATGACTAGTGTAAAATACGCCTTGAACACGGGGCATTTCCTGAAATACACATTAAAAAAAATGTTTCAACTTAATTAAAAATAAGTCTGAAATGATAAGGGCTAAGAATCAACCTTTATTTAACTATTTATACAAAAAATTGCGCCTCCGAGAGATCCTCAAAAAAAAATCGAACTTTTTTACTCTATTACATTTTTTTGGTTTATGGGCGTTTTTCAGAGGAAGCAATTTATTCTTAGACATCAACATTAGTGTAAATTTAAATAAAATTCCGTACTAGGACAAATGCAACCTTAAATTTCTATTTATTTGTGCTAATTCAAATTTTAACATATCTATCAGTGTGGTTTTGCCTCGTGTTTTTTTCATCCTAACTTCTAGCTTTTGCTTAATTTAATATTAGATATATAGATAAATATTATGTGGATAATGTAATAAGACTGCATTAAAAACATGTGGCTCATGTCACGTCGTAGAAAGACTGACACGAATAAAAATATTTTTTTTATTTATAAGGTCTTAAATATAAATGTAAGTCCCTTTCACACAGAGCCAGTATAATTTCGTATATTTGTGTTTATGGCTCAGAAATAATCCCACCCTAGCGTAAAGAAATATATTTTGTAAGTAAATTTTAGTAAGTAAGGTAATAAAGATGTTTATATTTTTCTATAATAACTTTGTGTTTTAATTTACGCCCAATAGAATATATCCTTTCAATACTTATGTACAAATGAGTAGGTACATAGGTACAGCGTATTTTTTCTACAGTGTAATATGAAAACCATTAAAATAGTACAGAATTGGAACTATCAAGTTATGTTGGCCTAGTAACCTGTTGTTCAAAAAAAAATACTATCAAAATACGACGCCGTAGGTATTATAATTTAATTATACAAAATATAGCATAAAGTATACTTTATACTATATTAGTATTTAGGTTATAACCTATTTATGTTTGATGACAAATACTGAAGTCCAATGTACATAGGGAAGCCCCTACTAAACTACGTATGAATGACATCATTCTTTGTATGTGTGAGAATAGACTGAAGTATAATTTTAAATAGGTTACCTTCTTAGTCTTAATGGAAATATGAATAATTCGTAGTGAACTCAACTGAATAGAACTTAATTGTATACGTAAATTCTTAAATTATATGAGTACTTTGTAACTATTACATACAGGTATAATCGCACTTTAGCTATACTGCTATAATTATTATTACCTATATCGTATACTAGCGACCCGCTCCGGCTTCACACGGGTGCTATAAACCTTCCTGTTGTATTACTCTATCTATTAAAAAAACCGCATCAAAATCCGTTGCGTAGTTTTAAAGATGTAGCGTACATAGGGACTGAAAAAGCGACTATCTTTTATACTATATAGTGATATAAAATTCTCGCATTGCAATGTTTATTTCTAAACTTCTCCGAATCGGATTTTTTATGAAATTTGTGTGCATATCGGGTATGTCTCAGAATCGGCTAACATCTATTTTTTCATACCTCTAAATGTTAAGTGTGGCTGTTACCCGAAAGTTTTAATTTTTGAACAAATGTTTTTGATTTTATTTTTTTATGATTCAGCATTAAAAATACATATAACACAAAATTTACAACTTTTTACCATCAGCCCCTATTTTTTCGAAGTTCGCTTGGTCAGCTAGTATGTATGTACCTATTGCGTAAAGCGGCTGGAACGATTGCGATGAAATTCACAATGTAGGACTAGGTACTGCTAGCGAGATCTTTTTTTTAACTTATTAAACTCGACTTACCCACAAAATCGATCGATAAACTTATTACTTTATTACAATTTCGAAAGAAATTCACCAGCCCACCCAAGAACCTTTAAAGTCATAATATCCATAACCTCGGTTTAAAAAGATAAAAAATCATCGTCATTTATAACCTACGACAACCAGGCTCGCACACCAATCGAGGAGGTCCGTTACCCAAATTCTTGGTACAATCGCAAGATAGTGTAATAGCTATTACCAAAGTACTAAGGCTTGATGCATCGCCTAGCGGTACCCGTGTGCTGCTATGTAGGGCTGAAACCCGTTAAATGCACCTAGGCATGGGAAAAGTCGATGTGAAATATCGATAAACGCAAAGTGCGCAGACAGATTTTTTATTTAAGATTTACCGTGTCATTGATGAGATGTTGATAAGTAATTGATATAAAATAATTTTAAAACAGTCATGTTCTTTTGAAATTTCTCATGTTTTTATGCATATCTACTACTAATTCATTAGCTTTTATTAATTCGTCAGGTAATTTTAAATTGTGTCTGCGACGGCGCTTTGTTTAGTTTTCAGTAAATGAATCGTCCTAAACTATTTGAAGACAGTCATGTTATCATTGTTTGGAGTTGCAATTGATTTTATGCTTTCATCATAAATGCTATTTAATTATAGATAGTTTAGATTAGTCGATATCGATAGTTTGCCCATCCCTCGCCAGGATCAGGGATAGGCGGGCAGTGGCGCAGTGGGTCGACGGTCGGTAGGAATGCGGAAGAGGACGCCGGCCGCACACGGCACCACCTCTACAGATTTATCCCAAGATTTATGGTATTTTAGCGTGTTAAAATTTGACTTTATTTTTATTTCTCGCTTTTAATTAAAAAGTGTTGATGTAGTAGGTATAATATACATATAGTTACTGTTTAAATATTGTTACACTACTTTTGGGTATTGGTTGCATTTATACTGTAAATAATTATGACACAAACAATTTTTTTTTTTTTATATATTATGAGTACCTATTCAATTTGACATGATTTAAATTGTTATTATGACGTACCTAACAGTGATACACCCAATCCCTAACCACACCCTTTCCGACTTCAAACCAACGCGTACTTCTTTTAATGCGATAAAGAATTACTCACTTAAAGAAATAGGTACCTATTATTTACCTGCTACGCAATATTTTGTAAAAACCAAAATACGTATTTCATGACGTGGCCAAAAACGTGGCGGGCTTTCACAAACGTGGCACAATTCACGTGGCTGAACGTGGCCAGTGGCACAAGTAATGTAAATAAAATTCACGACAAAAGTAATTTAAATAACATCTCATATTGTTATATCAATCCAATACATAACAAACACTTTTAAATCAATCTTTGTACCTTGAATATATTAAAATATCGTGGATAAATAAAATACAACGAAAACGAAACGAATAATAATATTGACCATACCATCACTAACCTACCAAATAACAACCTTAAACACTTTAATATAATTTTTATTTTACTAACACAACAACAAAATCGACCAACATATCCCACGACACGTCTCCAAAATTAAGTGCGAGTACACCAAAATCTCCAAACCCGTCGTAGGACAAATCCCTTGTGTATCTCATTTAACGGGATCCATGTATTAAAATCGGGAAAGGTCGATGAAAAATGGGCCTTAGAAAAAACCCAGTCCTGTTAGGGTGTTTGACCCCTCGGGGTGGAATGACCTATATAGTTTTAAACGGGGTCAACCCGTCACTTATTTGTTTTTTTAGAAGATGATTAAGGTTTTTAAAGGTGCGTGCTTCGGTGTAATCATGGTGATTAACTTTCTTTGTAAGGATAGCTTATGTTATGGAGAGTTTTACCTGATAAAAGGCTTTTGTTGATATCATTTGAGAAATATTTTTTTATTGTCATACGATGATAAGGAACCTTTAATTTGCGAAAAGGATTTGCAGGCGTCTAGTTTTTTATTTTTCAAAGAACCCTTTAAGGTTCGCTCTTACTAAATAACACGAAATAAAACAAATTAATACCTTAAAAATCACTTAAAATACCTACTAGTTTGTTAAAAAATATGAGTAGGTAAATTGATAATATCTTTTTTGGGAAGTGGTTAAAAAT
The DNA here is from genome assembly GCA_038024825.1 of Polylopha cassiicola. Classification (NCBI taxonomy): domain Eukaryota; kingdom Metazoa; phylum Arthropoda; class Insecta; order Lepidoptera; family Tortricidae; genus Polylopha; species Polylopha cassiicola. The sequence continues at coordinate 1,945,626 of CP149044.1, read as the reverse complement.
AAAAACGGTTTAGTCGAAATTATGTACTTATCAGCTTTTAGGCGGGCAAAACCGTAGGGTTTCGTTAGTGTATAAAAAACAAATGTTTATGTTCTTAATACATATAACATAGTAAGTAGTATATGTGACCTGTTTTGATTCAACGACACCGAATATCTTTTAATATTCTTATAGCTTACATAATTCAGTAGTTAGGACATTTAAACAGTGCTTGTATATTTAAAAAAAATTACTCAACTGAAAAAAAATCTTCTCTTACTGCTCTCTTACGTTACAAAAGGAAACCCTGTACAAATTTCAAGGTAGTATAAAATCTTTTTATTATTTTTTGATTGTGTTAATTTTTTTTTTAGTAAGTAAATTGGTTGCATCTACGAACTTTTTTTTCTTTATGACTTATGAGTTACTGGTAGATTTCCTCAAGGCAATAAGTTCACCTTTTATGTTTTGTGCAATCAAGTATAAATATATAAAAAAGGGTTGAAATTAAACAATTAAAACGGATTTAATGACTGAGCTGACGATAGTCTAACGCTAAAGTGCTACGAATGTGAAAACTATAAATTTTCGAAACGTCCGCTAATAAAATAAAATACGCAAGTTATAGTTGTTTCATTCGAATCCGTACTAATATTATAAAAGCGAAAGTAACTCTGTCTGTCTGTCTGTTACGCTTTCACGCTAAAACTACTGGACCGATTTAAATGAAATTTGGTACAAAGAAAGTCTGGAGCGTTAGACTATTGACATCAGGCTACTTATGGAAACTGTAACCGACTGCTAATAAAATAAGGAGTAAAAATCCACGCGAGTTAAGTCGCGTTAATAGTATGTAATAACCGCGTAAGCATTATAAATAAGGTTTTCATTGGAATGAAACACTATTAAAAGATTTAAGTCGCGTATTTTTTTTTATTTAATAAGGTTTTCATTATATCGCTTCCTTATCTCATATTAAATCATTGTTCCAGGCAGCGGTCACCTCTTTACTTTTAATATATTCTTTAAGCTATAGATTTGCGTTGCACATTAAACGTTACGTTTAACATATAACTTCATAGTCATACAAAATAGAACATCCGGTACATATATTAACTTTTAAATCAACTAAATGTGAACAGACAGAAATAACAAATGTATTCCAATAATACATGGCTTAAAAATAGAAACAGAACATGTACATGTGATTTAGATAAAACGAAAAATATTTTAATAGGTACCACTTATTTTGAAACTTATCGTATGTTTTACTAATAAGTTACTAATAGTTTATCCTTGTACAAAAATTCGTAGCATTAAGCAGATTAGCGTATTAGCAAAGTTCTTAAGGATTCTCATTATAATTATTATCTAGTAATATAATGAAATCATTTATTATTTTAACACGTCATATTATTATGAATCTATTAGCGCTTCGGAAAGACCATCATTGCTGAGAAGAAACGCGTAAAAATCTCAGCAGAAGGTCATTTTCCAAAAGTCTATCTATAAAAATTATAACTCACTCACTAAACAAAATAAAATATATATTTCTATATACTACAAGTATACAATATAAACAAAACAAAGAATGAAGGTAATTAACATAAAACTATGATAGTCGGATTTCATCCTAAAGCAAAAGATGTGGTTGTTATGAAATCTGATTCTTATAAATTTATGAAATTTGAAAATTGCCTAAAGGGGTAAAAACCGAATTGTTCATGTAGTCCATATAATATAATATATTTAGAGAAGTTCTTTTAGTTTCAAGATAATTACGGATTTCGAAAAACTGAAATTATCGAACTACTAGCTCCTGCCCGCGACTTCGTCCGCGTGGAACTCCTCCTTTTTTGCAGTCGGTTAAAAAGTATGTCCTTTCTTAGGCTCCAGACTTTCTTTGTACCAAATTTCATAAATCGGTCCAGTAGTTTTAGCGTGAAAGCGTAACAGACAGACAGACAGAGTTACTTTCGCATTTATAATATTAGTAGGGATTAGTAGGGATGTAAAACCATTGACCAAAGCTAGTATTTTCATAATATAATCAATGTTAATGCACTTTCATTTGTTTACTAGCCCACGTGTAGGTATTCAGAGTGTGTGACACTTACATACACGATTTAAAGTCAAACCTCAGATTTGGTCCAATTTCATAATTTAGACTAAATTTAACCATGAATTTGTAGGAGTTATATTATTCAACATATTCGAGGTCACATACATTTTGTGTACCTTTAGAGGAAAATTTCGGAATCCAAAAACTAGAGAGGTAATTTCTGTTGCCTTACACTTATCTATACTAATATTATAAAGCTGAAGAGTTTGCTTGTTTGTTTGAACGCGCTAATCTCAGGAACTACAGGTTCGAATTCAAAATTTCTTTTTTTGTTGGATCGGTAGACCATTTATCGAGGAAGGCTTTAGGCTATATAACATCACGCTGTGACCAATAGGAGCGAAGAAACAGTGGAAAATTTGTAAAAAAACGGGGAAAATATAAAGCCTTATGAAGAATTACTATTCTACGGGGACGAAGTCGCGGGCACAGCTAGTGGATTATAATGACATTTTTGTACAAAGAAAAGAGTAGAAAAAATTAAGACCCCCAGTGGGATTCGAACCCACGCAAACTAAAAGTATTGAACCAAGAATATCAATAAAATTTCGATTGATAGATCGTAGTTAATACTTAGGTACTTATGGATTTTAGTGTTAGACTGTCAGCTCAGTCTACAAATATGATAATTGTAAAGTTTACGAAACGTCAGCTAATAAAATTAAATACGTGAGTTAAATAATATAATGTACTTACCTAGATCATTTTTAAACTCTAGTAAATTATAGTAGTTGCTCAAGTAGGTACTTATCTTATATGACTGACTTCACAAGGAAGCGAGGAAATTAAAACATTTTTTTTTTTAGTTTAACAGATATTTCTTACTAGCTTCTGCCAGCGACTTCGTCCGCGTGGAATAGTTATTTTCCCCGTTTTTTACACATTTTCAACTGTTTCTTCGCTCCTACTGGTCGCAGCGTGATGTTATATAGCCTAAAGCCTTCCTCGATAAATGGTCTATTAAAAAAAAAGATTATTTCAATTTGAATCAGTAGTTCCTGAGATTAACGCGTTCAAACAAACAAACAAACAAACTCTTCAAGTTTATAATATTAGTATAGATTTGATTTTTATCTCTAGCAGTTATAAAAGTAGGTTGTCCCGAACTGCCAACAAATCTTTGTATATAGTTCGGGTTGTTACGGACCCATCATGATTGAGCTGACTGCCTTTACTAGAAAACTGAGACATCTCAAAATATTTTGTTACTCCATTTAAGACTCTAAATCTACACATTTAAATTTTAATTCAAGTGATCACATTTTGAGTTGTCACTCTTTTCTGGTAATGCGATATATAACTTTGCATAGCGATTATTAATTGAAACCGCTGCCAAACTGCACATTGCATATTTTCATTTAATTATAAAGGCTCTATGCAATGTGAACATTACATGCAAGTGTTTATTAATAATACCAAAATTGCATAAACACCTGCCTCGAATGCAACCGATACAAACAAGCACCTAACACATAAAATAAGGCATTCTGATAAAAAGTGCAACGTTATTAAAATGCGTTTTTTAATCTAGGACAATGCGTAGGAGTTGCGTTGTTATTCCTTGTAATATATTTTTTAATATTAATTACTTGCAACGTAAAAATTAAATGCAGGAGATATATTGATAATAATACTAGGTATGCAACTATGCGCAGGAGTGTCACTGAACATTCGTTTACATGTCTCAAGATTTGACAAGTATGTAGATATATATACAGCCTGTTTCCGCTATAGATATATTTATGGATTTATAATTGAGACGGCGTATGAAAGTAATTTTACTCATCTACTTTAAGTACATACTCATAAGGACATGGAAGTTTCTGGAATCGTCGAGCAAAAGTACTAACTAAGCTTCATTGTACAAAAACAACTGCCTCGATGGAGCAAAGAGAAAAAGTGAGACCCACCATCCCAGATATACCTATGTATTATCAAGTTAGATACTTAGTAAATCAAAATTACCTCAACGAATTTCTTAGAGACTTTTAGGAGATCTTCACGAATATTACATTTTTTAAGCCATTTTATCAAAGCTTGGCTTTGATTATTTACTTTGATTATGCAAAGCTTTTTGAAGATAAACAAGTAGATGATACCTACAAACAATCAAAAATATCTATCTACAGAAAACTACCAATTTCTAAACTGTTCAACTTATAGTGTACCTACCATTTTGATAGCACTTACTTAATTATGGTCTTTAATCATTAAGCTATTCGGTCAAAACAAGCCAAACATATTCAAGAGTGTTCCTCAAGGAACATACAACATTCCCGAAACGCCACGACGCTAGTTCAATCAAGAGTTTTAGTCCTTTACCGGTCCAATAAAAACTATTAATTGCGTAGAGTACGTAATAAACTTTTGGGTTTAAAAATAACCAGGCGCACCACAGTCCGAGTATAAATTCTTAAAAAACATAAACTTCACGATCCTTGACAGCGCCCAAACGTCTTCAATTTAAAATGGGATCCTCGAATTTGGAACCAAAGAGATTCTTATAAGAATCACATTGGACTTGATAGTCGGCACCACCTACGCCGTTTAGTCATGTATCAAAGTCTCGAAATCTATAATTAGAACTGTGTTCTATTGCGCAAAAGATAGGGTTTACTATGGATTACGAATTCTAGTTTCCTTGCTTCGTTTCGGATCGGGCGGGTGTGGCTAGGATATAGGTCGTTGCTCCCCTAAACCTGAGTAGTCAGGGCAGTTCACAAGTACTGGCGTGTTTAAATTGCCCGCGTATGTACTCTCTTTACTTTGGACATGTACCTACATTGGGCCGGAGTGAGCGTCCTTTCGATATGCTTCTATGGCCGCAGATAACCATCAAGATAATTGAGTGTATCCTTTCACTATACATAAAATATTTTGGTGTAACAATCACTTACAAAATAACTTTGGTCCGAACAATGATCAGTCTTGTATGTGATATTCAATCGTAAACTAGGTTTAGAATACACTACTAATAAGAAGGTATATTACATGATTAAATACTTATAACCAATCATTATATTAACACCAGTCTTATTTAACTATATAAGAAGACTGAATCAAAATGTAGACATCCTAAACTAAATCCTAGGTTCAAATAGATATGGTACTTAAAACAAGTATATCTTGCGGGCATTACCTACTAATGCACATACCCCACTTCTATTGATTTTACGCTTATGTTCCGACACCTTGCTGTACTCATATTCATAGATATCGTAGCAGATTTAGTGACTGAGTTGTTAGGTACAAAGGACCAATAGGCAAAAGAAGGTAAGGAAGACCCCGAAGTAGATGAGAGGACGATATAAAACGCACGGATGATTCCAGCTGAATCCAGAAAAGACTGTGTTCACTTTGGAAGAGGGTTTGACCTGTAGAGGGGTTCTTGCAGAATAATTAACAAAAAACATACTGAAACTAAATAAAAGAATAATTCTACTTTTCTACTTTATGTTACTAATCTACACCACAACTTTTTTTTATTTCTTTTTTAATTTAAATTTCTCTACTATTGTACTTAAGTCCAAATACTTACTTACTTGGTGATTACGAGTAATTCATCAGCAGCATTTTATAAAGTCTTTCATTATACACATAACATATATTATGTCAACATTAAGGTATAATCCGACAATATTAAGACCTACTTCTTAGTAAGTTATTAGGTGTTTAATTTTTTTTTAATCTAGCTTAGTAAAGACAGGCATTACAAAAAAGAACGAAAATTATCTAAAGAACACGCATATCTATTTATAAGTAGGTACTTTTTTTATTTCTAGTTACATACCTAATAATAAAAATAGAATGAGATCTAGATAAGCTTTTTATAAAAGCTCTACCGAATATAATTTTGCCAACTAATCTTAACGATGAATCTTAACGTCGTATACAACTGGCAGTCCAAAAACCTAATTTGTATTCCATAGACAAAGCTGTCTAAGTTTTTAAACTATTTCACCAAACTTTTGCTTTACAATATTGTCATTTACGTCATCAAAAATAAGGACCAAAAAGCCAAAAGTGTTGCATTTAATTGGCATTGCACTATCAATTTTTTAATCGTAACTGTTTCGTGTCAATATATAAAAACATCTTCAACATTTGACGCAAGTTTGGTGATTTCCGGGTGTGAAATGTGGTCGGCCCATTTGGTTTTTGGTCGCAGATAGTGGCAAAAAAAATAGTTAAGTGCGAATCAAGCTTTAGATCGCCAGTTCCGTGCTGCTTGCAAACTCTAATCAGAAAAAAGTTCTATTCGAAATATAATTATATCATTTAAAAACTGATAGCATTAGAAACGAGGTTTTGGTATCACTCAATACTCAGTCAATAGCTATCTAACCGCTCTTTAAAAAACAACGGCATTTCGTTTTTCGGTAGCAAAAGTAATCCTATCGAGACTTCAATATTGGGGAGCTAAGAGCATTTGTCTCTTTCTTACGAAAGTTAGTAATTAGGCACAGATGATTTTACCTCCAGCAATCCAATAAATAATTGTCGAGTCAAGATCTTGTCATGTCGATGTCTTATTCTCGCAGTGATCTGTGAAAAAATCGACACAACAAACCTTCTCCTTGTCAACGTTCCCAATGTTACGTCGACTCGACAATTCATCATAGGTTTGGTATTACATTCTAGGGAGTCAGTAGGTCCTACACCCAATTCAAACCTACGAAATACATATCGACGTCCTTCCAAATGCTTACGGTACGATTTTCTAATTGTTATATTTAAGCACGGAACTCTAAAAACAATATTTTTGTAACGTCATCTCACCGACGCATATTTCCGTGTACAATAACGGTGATGCATTTTTTGCTGCGTCTGCATCACGTGTATTGCAGTGCATAGGGACCCGTGAGAGGCTGGCTGCATTTTGTTTTCTAATTAGGTTTTTGCGCGCGTAGCTGTTGTGTGCATAGTTATCTATTGCGTTTGTTACTCTGATATGGTAATTAGTTGCTATTCGGGGCGGTCGCAGTGCTAACACGACTTATGAAAAAGCTAGGTTTTATAATGCACAAACACTCCAACATTTGGGAATTTAATCATTCTTTGTTACGTGCAAGTAAGTTAAGGAAATGTCACTTATTAATAACTAGCTTCTGCCCGCGACTTCGTCCGCATGGAACTCCTCCTTTTTTGCAGTCGGTTAAAAAGTAGCCTATGTCCTTTCTCAGGTTCCAGACTTTCTTTGTACCAAATTTCATTTAAATCGATCCAGTAGTTTTAACGTGAAAGCATAACAGACAGACAGACAGAGTTACTTTCGCATTTATAATATTAGTAGGGATATTTATTAGTAGGGATGAGTTACAATCTGCGAGCCTATGATGAACTGTCGAGTTAACATTTTGTCGATAATAATATTGAAAACGTTGTCGACAAGGTAACGGTTTGTCGTGTCGATATTGGTTCATAGTCGATAACAAATAAGACACGACATCGACATGACAAGATTTCTCGTTGTCGACAACGTTACTGATTTTTTTACAGATCACCGCGAGAATAAGACGACATCAACATGAGAAGATGTCGACTCGACAATTCATCATAGGCTCGCTGAAATATCTTGTTTACATTTTCTACACGACCTCATAATATAATGAGGGCCACCGCGTGTCAGAAATCCGCTAGATGCGCTAGTGTAGAATGAGGTCTAGCTGTCATGTTCCACCAATGAGAGGCAAGCTACTGGCCTGTGATTGGTGAAACATGACAGCTGGACCTCATTCTACACTAGCGCATCTAGCGGATTTCTGACACGCGGTGGCCCTCATTGTGGTTCTTGCGTAACTACGTTGGTCAGTTCTGCTCCAGTGTCTTTAGGGAGAACCACCTACAAAGTATAAAAATAATGGTATCAATTTAAAGCCTATCTGAAGAATTAAGACGATCTGATAAAACATCAATGAACGAACGCAACGACTTTCTTATTACGCTTAATGTTTTTGTACACATAAATGTTTATTTTTATCTTAGCAGGTGTGAGTTCAATTTGTACCTACAACAAATTATATATTTCATTGTTAGTCATTCTTATCAACAAAAATATAATAGGAGTATTTGATCTATATTTTGTAAGCGTGGATATAATATTATGAAGGTGATGTTTTTTTAATTAAGCCCAGCAAATTAAGAATCAAACAGCCAACCTTGTAATATTACACCTTTGGCTAAATCAATAAATCATCTATATAACGGTCGCTGTTTTTTTATTTTTTTTCGCGGCTAACAAAATGAATAAAAAATAAAAAACAGATGGTTATCAGTGCAGGATGCGTGAATCAAATGATTAACGACATCTAAAAAGCAGATGATTTTGTGAATCTATGATTTTTTCATCGTAACTTTAGGCAAAGGTTTTTTTAACTTTGTGAACTTGTGTCAAAAAAAATATGATGTTCATAATGGCTTTGCAAAGTTTCAAATCTAATAAAAGATAGGTAATAAACCTATGTAAAATAAAATCATGATTCAGTTAAATTTACTCAAATATAATTAAAATCATGCCTTGGCGCGCCCACACAAGATACAAAGCGCTTTCATCCAAATTCGTTTGCACACATAGAAATTCACCAAACTGCTGCAAGCGCTTTTCAGTCTATTTGAAAAACGTAATAAACTCCATACGTCACATTACTAACGCCATCTGTGTCGCGCTGCTCGAACTCCTACGACTTTCTGCGCGCCTGGTGCGTACGACTTAAGTTAAGTCTGGCCTTAATCCGAGACATGAGCTCCATTCAAATGCAGATTATGCACAATGTAAATTAATCTCTAAGTAGCTAACGATAAGATTTAATTTTGTTTGCGTAAGCACTGAGTGACACTTATGGAACAGTGTTGTAGCAACTGTTTTTTATCAATCTATTATAAACCTTGAACGAATAAATATTAGGTATAAATTCGTGTGAGTAGAATTTAAGGCGACCTCACAAATTTTATGCTGCCCTAGTACTTTTGAGCAAGGCGTTTCATTTGTTCGTGGAAAAAAACGTTAAAACAACCAACGCGTGGTCTTTGCCGGCACTGACATCCAACTAAAGAACAAACTCCAAAGACATCATAATAAGCGCGCCATAATATTTATATCTCTTATTATTCTTCATACTTATATTATTGACGACAATACCGCACATGAATTATCTTAAATTCCTACTTTCTCAATCTAAAAAATTTTCGAAGTAAGTAAATATAATTTTCATAATTTAGTGTAGGTAACCATAAAATAACCATGCCGCATCGTTTGCAAGTTTGTAAATTTAAAGTAAAGTAAGCGACACCAAAAATAAAATATTTTAAATAGGTACCTATTGCAATTGAAATATGGACATTAATTTTACTTTAAAGTTTTATGATGGGTAAAAAACAGATAATATAATATACAGAGATATATATTTTTTATATTATAGCGCGGTTTTCAATTTATAATCGGTGTACCTCTATCTAATTCATTTACCATTTATTTATTTAGGTATACAAAATCATTCATTATCAACGGAAGCTATGAAGAAGTAATCGTCTACTACCTACTCATTGTAAGCATTTTTCATTAAATATTTTTTGTCATCGACTTCACAAACTCGTTCGTTTGCGAATCCACACTTAATTATTACAAAAGCTGCTACGTAAACTTGAAATAAAAAAAACAACATAAACCAGTCGATATTCTACTATGTGATTATTCTCGATTAAACCCTAATACTTTGCAATTGCAAATGTATGAAAAATGCTACATACAGGTGAACGATACAGGTGCATGAGTGATTTTGACGAGACAACTAGGAACACAAGAAATAAAGGAGAATATCACTATAACATTTTTTGATGAAATTTATTATTCATCAGCCACTACAATTTTAAAACCAGAATAAGTCTATTTTACATACAAATTTTCTAAAGTGAAAGATACTCTTACAGTTTGGTTTAAAATAGCATTTGTCTAACTTTAACCCGCCATTTTAGCTGAAAAATGTAATAATTTGATTCGTACTTGCAATTATTCCTGCGTAATCGTTATTACTTTCCCAAGATCAGATGTAGCATCTATCTCTTTATGATCACCTGCATATCCATTACTTGGAGTCAATACAGTAGATTCTAGGTACCTATGAAATCTTAACATTTAAACAGTTTTTATCATGCCGTCTTTCGCACAGTCTCTCGATATGAAAATACAATTTTTGCATTGTCACAAAAATCGCAACTCTTAACGCATTATCAGCAAAAATTCTCTAGTCGTTCGGCACTTATTAAATAGCTTCGGTAGGTATTCGTTTTTAAATTTCATCTTTTGAATTAAAACCAAAACGTTTTTGATCAAATATACCATAACAATATTAATCTTTACTTATTCGCTAAATCGATGAGATAAACTCCTAATAATAAATATAATAAAAACAATATTAGCAGTCAACTCCACCCCTGTTCCAGGAATAACGCGTGCCGTTCAAAACATATGCTCAAGTAATTGCAATGACTGCCCCGTGGCATGTGCTAGACTTAACTATATCACTTGTCCAACCACAACCTACCACCTTATTCCAAGTACATAAAGTCTATTATCCTATAAACAAACCGCCTTTATCTTTGTAAAGTGTTTAAGCAACTATTAGGGCATCACCTGTACCAATTAAGTGGTCACAATCTTTTGTTGCTTGTTGAACGTCTATTACTGATGATTTGTGACTGTTTAAGAAGCGGTGACAAGTATTTCGTTAAGGGTGATTCGTGCCGACAAAGTTATCGAAATAATCTCTCATATTGATAAATAGGCTGTGTAATTAGAGCTAAGGTTCTGGATATGTAAGAATATAGGATAAATGTGTTTTGTAAGGCTCTGCTATTTTTTTACTAGCCATAGGCGAGGGATATTAATATGTAAATGGGTATTTCTTTATCTTTTAAATTCAAAACATTATATATTGTTTCGCTTTTTGGTATTAAGTAATTATTATGTATTAATAAAATGTCAAAATCTTGAATTAGAACAAATATATCATCATCTTTCTGACATAGCTTTAATTTCAAAATATCAATTCTGATAGAAATAACGGGTCAGCACAAAATTAATATATCTACGCACGTTAAATCCTTTTTGTTTTATTCCAATGTGTAATAACCGCGAAGAATCGGAAAAATAAATAAATATTAAACTAATTGCCATATAGGTATACTGCTAAAAATTTGTAACTACATAATTACTTTACATGTAATACATGTTTATGAATGCATTTTATAAACATCGACAGTAATGACCCTGACATTTCGTCAGTTAGGACGCATGCTGCGTCATATAACAAAATGCAGCGCGCGCGCACCTACTGTCGACAACTACACTTATTCATAGTGAATAATGAGAAATAGTTTCATGTATTTATACATCTATACTAATATTATAAAGAGGAAAGGTTTGTTTGTTTGTATGTTTCTTTGTTTGGATTGAATAGACTCCAGAACGACAGGACGGTTTTCAAAAATTCTTTCACTGTTGGGAAGCTACACTATTCCCGAGTGAGATAGGCTATAAAAAAGATGATCCGTGCGAAGCTGGGGCGGACAGCTAGTTTCTCTATATTTACGATCAATACCCAGATATCAGACAAATTCTGTTATAATATAAGAAAGAAATACCTATTTTGCAAATGTTCACATGAAACAAAGAAATATATAGGTACTCAAAACTACATAAGTACATGACTTAAAACTATTGATATTTTGTAAATAATACTCCACTCAGCAAATATCCAGGCACCATCAGTGGTCAGACGCTGATTTTCAGTAGAACCTATAGTAAGCTTTATATAGGCTTTATGAATGTGTATATTGTCAAGATCAAATCCAATAGATTTTATGTAGTTTATATAACTAGAAACCACTTAAGTTTTAGGTATGATACAATTAGGTATCGTATTTTATGTTATTTACTGACGTTCTGAATACTTAACGTATTCGTAGCCTATTGAGCTGATGATAGCCTAACATTAAAGACTACCTAGGTACCTAAATAAATTTTACTAGCGTATTTTAAAGAGAAAAAATCGTTTTAGTTGTATGATTTCAATTATATTCTGTTTAAAAATTTTAAGCCTCATGTACTCGAATGTACACGGAAACACATTTGGACAAGGCAAAGTGTCAAAACTGCAACTCTTTGTCAGAATAACTTATACTTAACAATTCTTATTAATTGTGTTAAGATTGGTTGGCACTCGTTTAATTTGAGAACGGCCTGTCTTTAAAATAAAGTGGCAATTTATTGACATATATGCGTTTAACGATCAGGCAATTATAACTTTGTGTGGTTTTCGGTCCTTAAACTTGCTTTGTAGTTCAGAATAGTACAAAAGACTATACTTCTATAATAAAATTGAACTACGGCCCGTAACTCCTACTAAGTTCTGAGTAAAAGTCATGCATCTCACTTAGCAAATGAATGCGAAAGTGTGTATGAATATGGATATAGTAATGTTCCAGGTCGGAGGAAAATGAAACCCAAACAGTTTGCTTGAATTCGATGCAATTAAAATCTATGAAAACCTATACAAATTTGAGGGAACAAGTCGATAACGCGTTCTAACTCAGACAAAATGACATCTATTGACATATTTAATAACTAGCCGTATACACGTTTGAACAAGTAAAAAGAATGTATATAATAATATGTTTTTTACACTTTCGAGCAAAAACCACTAAATGGATTTTCATGAAACTTTACAATAATACAGCTTACACGTCAAAATAACACATACGCTAAAATTTATAACGATATCGTATAAAATACTCATCTCTACTCTACTCAACACTCATCGATAACGTACTCATCGTGCGGAGATAATGTCACGGGCAGAAGCTAATAGTATATTTGACACTTGTGTTAATTCAATATATTTTCTAATCACTGAATGCCTACAATTATTTGGACCCAAAACAACATTATCTAATAAGGGAGTGATAAATAGGTTAATTGGTCAAAGTTAAACATTTTCTCGTAGGTAACAAAAGACTAAAATCTGACTCAGATTTAATCTTTCACACAAACCTAACCTCGAATCAGTATCAGAATCCCAGCCAAACGTTAACCGATGGACTGTACGTCCGTCTCAGCCTCGTCTAATCTATATAAGGCTTCGACGGAGATTCCATACGCATATACAGTCCACTTCGTTTTTAAATATACCATCGAGAATGTGCAATATCTGCAAAAACTGCAAAAATCTCGTTTTTATATAAGCACCTTGAGTATGTATTTTGTACTGTTATTAAGCATTTGTTGTTATAGAGGCAACAGAAGAGATAAAGGGACAGATGGACGGACGGACGGATAGCGGAGTCTTAGTAGGTAGTCTCGGTAATAATTTTCAGGGAAATTGTCAAATATAAGAGCTTTTACCTCATATAATGATGATTCACACACCTAACACTACCACATGTAAGTATTAAAAAATATAACTGACGAACGCCTTGACAGATCAATCATGCTTGACGAGACGGTGGTATCTCCAGCCCGAACTATATACAATAATTTGTTAGCAGTTCGGCACAACTCGGTATTAATTACCGAATCACGTGAATTCGTCAATTTTGCTAACGTCAAGCGTATCGAAACAGTCGGATCACTGTTCCACTGTGCTATTATTATCTATTGATTAATAAATCGATCGATTAATCCATTGATCAAATGGTGTACCTACTACGCCCTATTTTATCGAAGATATTTGTATAATGGCATACGTGCAAAGCCATTGCAAACTAGTATAAATAGGTTCCTGATATATATGCGAGTTTTCCATACCTATCATCAAATGCTGTTTCACAAATATTTCACGAGTCCGACTGTACAAGATGACTCCTTGACGGAGATCCGATCACTCCCGAATTTTCTGAGAGCGTAATGATTTAAAACAATAGGATTATTTCGAGTGTAACACACTGCTGTCACGCAGATACGTGGCTGCAGTGGAGCCGCAAAAACGATGCTTTTTTGACGGTAAAAAAGACTGCATTCTTCAAGATGCACGCGTAGTGAGTTTTTTGCCATATTTATTTAAAAATGGACAGGCATTTTATTCGATGTGTTTTTCACCTTTTTGATTCGCTAACTAGGTTAACTCTCGTTTTTATTGTACTTAGTTTGAACCAAGGGCGTGCATTCCATAAGGGCACAGTGTCACTAATGTATGCAGTGCCTACCCAGAAGCCATACTTACGCTAGCCTCACTGCACGCGCCTGGTTTTAATCTACCATTCCTATATAGAGAGAAAAAATTCAAGTCAATAACTCGTCTAAATAGACAAAGTACAATGAAGTTTTAAAACATATTCCACAAACTATCATACGAAACTATATTTAACTAATTAAAAAATAAACTTCTTATTGAGAAAGTTTGCGTGTCGCGGTAGGTTATAGGATTGTTTATATCCAATAAATTATCCTTTAAAGGTAATGAAATTAAGATGAAATTTACAAAGTTAGCCGCAATATGAATTTTATGTAGAAACGTATAATATTTATCATTTCCATATCCTACTACTCATTGTGATAAAATATTCTTTGTTATTTTTTATTACGTCGTTGACAAATTGACACTATCGACGTCTTATCCACTTTTGACAGCTATAAACGACATGCCGCGATATTTTATCGTTTTGATTAATTTATTTCATACAGTTAGTATAGTTATTTATAGAATTTTATACAAAATTTACATGTTAAAATTATTTACTTTAAAATGAAGTTCATCATCAACTGAAAGGGAGAAAAACCATGACAAAGCGATAAATGTCAATAGAAATAAAAGCATGCTGTATACGGTACATGATCATGCTGTATACACCAGCTATGACGCCAATGCTGCCAAAAACACTTATCCTCGGTCATCCAGGGCTTTCCCTTTCATCTCCATACAAGGCTCAAGATAAAATTTACGTCGCATACCGTAGTACCATACAACCAGAACCTCTTGAACCGTCTAATATACTATAACATACTTTATGTGTAGGTCATAAGGTTGATATTAACTTTGGGTTTGTTAGAGTAAGGGCCTATCAGTTGTGGACTCTATACCCATCGATCGTACCAAGTTTTTGATCAGCTTGCAGTTTTTATGAAGGACACGTCTTACGGGCTGGTGGGCCTGGTGGCATTTGTATTTGTTAAACGACAATTAACAGGATTCCTTTTTTTGAGGTCCTAAATGGATTTGGAAAATATGATAACAAAAAGCTAATTTGAAGTCAAGTATAGATATTGTGCTATAGGTAAGTACATTATTAAACTTATGCTGAAATCCAACGTGTGATCGTACAGAAACAGTACCTAAGTACAAGGAACCGGTAAAGCAAAAGCACTAAAAATACATTATTTTACGAGATTTTAACAGCCATATCGAAATTTATTGCGAAAAAATATTTTACTTACTTGCTATAAAAAAGTATGACAACTTAACCAAATGGCATGATCGGGTTTCTCACTTAACATTTACAAATTCCTGAATACCATTACATGAAGTTAAAAATCTATAGTACCTTAGGTAACAGTTTCAGAATGTTTTCACCTATACCTACTCGTATTTATCGTGACTGCTTGTTTTGCCTTAATGCTATGGTTATCTACTACTATAAAAATTTAATCAAAAATAGTAAATTTATCGTCGAACAAACATAGGTACAATGCTCTTCGGTTATCAATCTAGTTTCAACTACATCTATCTATCTATATATATAAAAATGAAACCCGCTTTCCGTTGTCATGACATCACACGTGAACGGCTGGACTGATTTCACTAATTCTTTTTTTGTTGTATTTGTTATTATTAGAAGGTTCTTATTTAAGAAAAAAAATGATTATAGGGCGGTACGAAGTTCGCCGGGTCAGCTAGCATGTATTATAATTACCTGGTTCATAATTTCCAACTAACTCTCAACTATTCGCAACTTTTCAAATAGTTTCGCCATAATTATGATCCACTAACACATTTCCGTTTCCATGTCTTATTTTAAACAATGATGTTGAATGAATTTTATTTGACAATGTCAAATCTCCTAGAAAACTGCCAAAACTTATTTGCCATTGTAAAACTGCCCGCGTTTCCTCTTTTAACTTCTAAGCAATTTATACTACTTGTTAAAAGTAAAAATTGTCTCTTTACGTGTGTGCCACCAGGCCTTGTTTAGGCCTAAAATAATGTTAATTAAATCAAGTTTGCAGAATCAGAGCTCGATCACGGCCCCGAATAGCAATGGGGCTTGGCGACAGACCTTTTACGGATTAGCCCCAGACGATGGCCTAAATGCAATGAAAGAAAAAATACCACCAATATTGTTTTTACTTAAATTAACGCCTATAAGTTCTATCCTATTCAACAATAAATGGCTCGTGCCAATAGGACAGTTCCCGATAAGAATAATTTACTATTAAGCTAAAATCGACGGGTACGATTTTTCATAGAGTTAGGTATAACTATGTCTAATATCTATCTGAAACGTACGGTGAAAGTGGTCTTTCATAAAAATAAGTTCTTAATAATTGTCCAATGACTAAGAAAACTTTGTCGTACTTAAAAACTTTTTGCGCAGGGTTAAAATCCGTTCAACAAAAACAATCTAGCTTTCTGGGAGTCCTTTTTTATTCGTCATTCTTCTGGTATTTCTTGCCTTTCGTGAATCATTTATAACAACCCTTTTAATATTTTAAGATAAAGCGAATAACCTCAAATTTCGCATATACCGTGAATCCTCTTCCGCCCTAAATTTTTGATCATTAGCAAGACATAAAAAAACCATTTAACGCTTAATCAATCACACCATAAAATAACTCTTTAAACAATAATAGCAAATTTTGACAGTCGATAACCGTTATTTCATTGTTTACGGCCGATGCAATTTTTCAATAAAAAATCCATCAAACCCTTTCTAAGAGCATCTGCCTAAAACCAATTTTGCATTTTATGTACAAAAAAGCGCGGGTGCAAAAAGGCCCAATCATAGTTTTTATAATCTGCAATGTTTAAATGGCAACCCTTTGATCAAATATGGCGGTAAGTAATCAGATTTCGGCATGTGCTATCTTTTTTTTAAGAAACTCGATAGCCGTTCTTGAGTTGGAGTGTGCCGATCTTTTGTGTCTGTCGCCTGTATTTGCTTTCGTTTGTGTCTTCCGTGTCTAAAAAAATGGCACGAGCCCTTTTTATCGAGTACACATCGGGCTGTGTAAGAAATTCAATAGACGACACGACATGTGTTTGGAAAAAAGGGGTGATATAAAAGATTCTATGAATGAATCTGTTCGATTTCATTTGGATATTATCGATACATGTTTTCACTTTTTGTGACTGTTAAAAACATCTTTCACCTCGTAAACTTTTTCATTGAATTTTTACATTGAAACTGATAATCGCTTAATATTGAATATTCTCGGACTACCTTCACTTACAGGTATTTAATAGTAATACTTACCTATACCTGTTAATTGTCAGGAGGTACTTTTTACTATTATATATTCTGTAGTTGGTCTAAATTTTAAAGGGTCTCAAGTCCCTATGTTTCATGAACCAATTATTAACATTAGTTCACTCCCATCAAACCTTTTGATTAAACAGATAAATCCTTTTGTTTATTTAGTTAACGGCCACAATCCGATTAACAACCGGTTGCAAAAAATAACAAAGTTATACACTCACTATGAAATAACCCCTTTATAACTATTCCATATAGGTACAACCGCTTTCAAAATATTATATATACTCTCAAAGTTCAATAAAATCTTACTTTTCTGCATTGACTTAAAAATAAAGCCAAAGAAATAAATACCTAGAGAAAGTAGATATTCTTAACAATTTCTGATACCTTCGCGGTTATTACACGGTGGAAATTTTAGCGTTAGACTATTGTCAGCCCAGTCGTGCTACAATTATGGAAACTGTAAACAATCCAAAACATCAGCAAATAAAATAAAATAAAATACGCGAGTTAAATCCGTTAATACTTCTTTCATTCCAACATAGATATACTTATTTACTTGACGAACGAGCGTGTTTAGAAGATGCATAGATGCAACATCATGGATGCAAGATCTACAAGTAAACATATTCCATCAAGCCAATTGCAACACATGTCTGAATTCCGCAGAAACCACCAATCCTGTTTAACCAAAAAACAAAAGAATGATTCGCCGTCGCGCTCACTTGTTAAATTTCGCTAATAGATAAGACAAAGAGAGGAAGCCTCCGATTGTCTGAGGTGTCTTCATTATTGTGTCTGGAATAATTATTAATTATTTCACAGTAGCCAGTGGTGTCAGGTGTGTGTCCACCTGTGGAGCGGACAGCCGGACAGGACGGCAGGCTTGTTTTGACAGGTGATTGGTATTGTCACAGCGGATTACTTTAGCATGTGCTTTGTGTTTGTCTAGGATAAAGTGGACTGCAAGATTAAGACGGTACTAGCATTAGGTATAGTATTTTTTTGCTGTTCAAATTTTATAAAGTGTTAGTGTCATAATAATGGAATCGAGAAGGTTTTACTGAAAGACCTATTGAAATGTGTTTGGAATGAACTTCACTTCACAATCATGCTGATGATTATTAAAAAATGTTTTTAAAACTTATCAGAAAAGACACGCCTATAAAATATAGTACACAGTTTATCTAGTTATTTCGATTCAGCACAAAATGTTATACTGACATTATTGAAACCTACATAGATACTGCTGAAAAGGAAATTATTCCGAAAAATGTGTCTCATCTACAATTATATTAAGCACTAGCTTCTGCCCGCGACTTCGTCTGCGTGAAACTCCTCCTTTTTTGTAGTCGGTTAAAACGTAGCCTATGTCCATCCTCCTGCTCCAGACTTTCTTTGTAAGTACCAAATTTTATTTAAATCGGTCCGGTAGTTTTAGCGTGAAAGCGTAACAGACAGACAGACAGACAGACAGAGTTACTTTCGCATTTATAATATTAGTAGGGATTACTGCTCAAAAGGGAATGTTTTTAGAAAAAATATGTACTTTGCTATCCAAAATGTAGTTTTCATCCAAATTACGAGTACTTAATCCAGATACAAAGTTTTATTTTGATGCGAATATCAACACATTCATGACCGATGAATCAACTACATAGCTAGTCACAAGTAAAGCTAAAAAAACCCTAAAAAATAAGGTTGTATTCGTTATTTTTTGTCAATTTTATTTATACTTGCAAACCGTGTGAAGACAGACTTTTCCAAATGCCATCGTACCGCTGGTTCCATACAAAAGGTATGACACGATACCGTCTGCCGTCGCGTCCCTTTGCCCCATACGGAATTCCTTCAAAATCTGGAGGGCTCTCATCAATATACCGACAAAAACTGCCACAAAAAGGGTTCCACCAGATTTTTATTTGATGGAATCCGTCGAGCTAAGTATGAGAGGAGTTCTCGTAACGTCAAACGGGCCGCGTCGCAAAAATGTGCATAATTGGCGTCGATCGGGAGAAAAAACTGTTCAAAAAGTCGACCTCTAAAATGGTACGAAAAAGCGCATACAGGATGGGTGAAGAAAGGTTTTCGATTTGCTGAACACCTCTACAGAAGCTCGTCGTTTTGATAAATTAGAAATCTGATGTGATGTAAGTTTTCATTTCTGTTCATGGTGAGCTAAAATAATTGATTTGAGTCCTAGAATATATCTCGAAGCACTTTTGTGTATACATGTGTTAAGTATAGGTAGGTAATCAAATTAGCGCAAGAAAATAATGCATTGTATACATTCACATGGTAGCTATAATTCTTATTGTTATTTTTTAATTGCTTTTGGTATTAAACAAATAGCTAGGTTTCATATAGAACTACTCGTTTAACTACGTGGGTTTTATATTATTTTGTTCCCTATTAATAACACCCCGGAGAAAATTAAGCTGATGTTAATCGGGGAATTTTTATACGTCTTTTTGTGGAAGGAAATGCTTTTATGACAAGAAGGCCTGACTTTATGTCTGCGTAAGTTTTGCCCATCTATTGAGGCATCATTTTTATTTGCAACATTTTTCAGAAGGCATCTCTCTCCGCCTGTATAAGGCTGTATTTATAAGGATTGATTTATTCAAATCGAAAAGCTTTTGATTGTGCCCTACGCCGCGGGGCCACGAATTATTTGTTTTTGAATAGCAATTATATTTTATTTTATTAAACGCACAGTCTCTCATGATTTCTAAATAACTAATGTTTCTGCGAATTTCGTCTGAGATTGCAAACTGGAAAACGATCGGTTAAAGTAAAATGTGGATTAGAAGTTAATAATATGAACAAGTACGATAAAAGTACCGTGAGAGAGTTCCGTGTTACTTCGCCGATTTTGTAGACTGTCGGGTAATAAAGTTTCAGGAATTTACAACCATATAAGTCTTAGCTATTTTTATAGCGCGGCAATCTTAGGACTTTTAATATAATACTAGTGGTCCCGGCAGACTTCGTCCCGCCCGGCAATGTCGATTTGACAGTTGTCATTTTTGCGTTTTGTTATACTATTTTTAACAAATCAGCTTAATATTTTTTTCTTTTTTTTCACTGGAACGTGATAAAAAGTATCCTATGTCCTTCTCCTGGCTCTGAGCTACATCCCCAGCAATTTTCAGCCAAATCGGTTCAGCCGTTCTCGAGTTATAAACGGTGTAACTAACACGACTTTCTTCTATAAGTATAATATAGATATAGATAGAAGATAGATATTGATTATAAGTAAGTACACTTTGAACAGATGTACTTTGTTTTTTATTAATCTACCTATGTATTAAAATGATTCACCGAAACCTATGTGTTTATTACTTCTGACCGACTGCACCAAATTGGATAATTCTTTTGGTTATCTGATTTTTATTGTCAGGACAAGAATTGTATTAAAAATTGAAAGCTTTTTTTGAAATTTAGAAATATTTATTAAAAAAATATAGCAGTACAAAGTTTGCCGAGTCAGCTTATTAGATAATAACTCTATTGACTTTGTGAAGATCGCTGGAATTCGTTGGATTTGAACGGAATGATCTCCATGTGGGATCTATGTCCATCAGTAGCCATCTTTAATTAATGGATAATGAATAGCTTAGGTACTTATCACATCCTAGGAATCCCTAAAGAGGTCAAAAATTGCTTCATTCCATTCACTCAAATAATTTGCGATCGAAGTATGATGAAAACAAAAGAAGGCAAATCGGAATATTTTTGATTTGATGTTAAATAAGGATGTAATAGGCTGTTGGTGGTCGTTTAACATATTAGAAGTGATGGAGTTATGACGTGGATACACGCAACACTGAAACTAAATGATGTAGGTATCTTCCAGCGTGGATACAACGGCGTTTGATACAATTAGGGATGGATCTTGTTTTAGACAGAATTAGCTACTTCAGCGAGGCTATGATGAATTGTCGAGTCGACATCTCGTCATGTCGATATCGTCTTATTCTCGCGATGATCTGTCAAAAATCAACGTTGTCGACAACGTCTCTTATTTCTACATGTCGATAACAAAATAATATCGTAACGACGAACCTTTTGCTTGTCGACAACATGTTGTCTACAGTTCATAATAGGCTCGCTGAATCATGAATTTTATGGACTAGGGAGGTATGCATAATATGAAATTTATCGATATAAAGCAAACTCAAAGTATTTGAAAGTGTACACGAAGTGAGTATTAAGAGATGGATGTAAAAGTATGGCAAATAAATTATTTTTATTTACTTACCTATTAATCATAATCATAATATTTTTAGGTAATTGCGACTGTGATATTTGTTCATTTATTACGCTTCCAAACTACACCATTGAATCCATTTTGTATTTATATACATATTTGCATGGGATCTCCAAGAAGAAACTAAAAATCTAATGGGACAATTAAAAATAGGAAAATGCCATGCAAATAATGCCGCAGGGCACAGTTAAGCAGCTATCTACAAGTGTAGATAGTAAGCTATATGGGATAAATAACTTGAAACAAATTCATGTGATGAACAGCGAAACCAGCTAAAATTACCCAAAGCAAGACTTTAATTAAAAAGGACACAATTAATTACTTCAGAGAAGTGATCAGTTAATTAACCCCTTACTTATTACTTCATAGAACACGACACAAGCTGATCAATAATTAATTTTAAATTCTACACCAAATAAGGCCTGAACGAAATTACCCCCTTATATATTTAACTGCAGCTACTAGTTGTTTTCGATTACTTTAAGTGTTCAAAACCACTCCAGTATTTTATTGCAAACTTATAAATATGCAAAACATCTGCCCTCAAAAAAGGTAAACTACTAAAAATCGCATGGAAATAAAAAAAAAATGTCATATGCATACGCCATCTGGTCACTATAAAAACAAGGTATATGCAGATAATACAAAAAATGATCGCTAAAAAGTAGGCAGATAAAAAATGTTTGAATAAAACTGTGGCTTGCATCGAGAATTTGTTTTTTTTTTTAATTCGCGGCATGTGCCGCACTTCCTGCCGCAATGTTTGAGCATTAGTCAACTTTTTTAAATATGACGGAATTATTGGCGATACCTTTGCATGTTTTGTGCCAAAAAATTATGTTACATGCACTGCATCTAGTGATCTACCTACCTTCTACATAATAGACACTTAGTGCTCCGCTACGTTATAAAAGGAACCACTGTGCAAAATTTCAAGATTCTAACCTTTATTTAATAAATTAAACCCCACGTTGATGCCTATGCCAGTCATTAATTCGGCTTCTCCTTTTATATACTTACATAATATTATATTATTATATTAGCAAGGATAGATTGTGAGCAGGACCTCTAACGGGCGAGTAACTGAAGTGCTCATTCCTCGTAAATTCAAATTCCTTTATTGCCTGAAATCAATATATAAATACAAGATGTAACATTCAACATGTTAGGTAAATACTTAGGTACCGAAGTATGTACCTAATGTTTATTTTAAGTTAAACATGATGTTTTACACAAAACGCATTATTTATTAGGCTTGTTTGTCATTTATGTGTGTCATACATTAGGCCTAAACACAGTGGCGGATTTACCAGCAGGCCAAGCCTAGGGCGGCAGTTCTTAGAGGGCAGAAAATATGTCATTTTTTGTCTCACAGATATAAAAAGTTATTATTACACATATAAGTACTTAAAATGGAATTAATGAAGTATTATTGTGAACTAGGTAAATAGAAGCACAAAACTTGAATAGATTGCTCATATGTGTAAATCCACCATTGCCTAGACTATATACCTACCTATTTCCTATTTGCTCGAAGACATAATAAACCAATTGCAAGCATCTGTCTTGTCGCCATTAGCCACATGCCGCGAACGAGCAAAATTAATTATAGGCTGCGGAGAAAAAACGTCAAAAACCTTTCTAAACGCACGGTGTTTCCGTAAAAAGCGAGAGGATAGCACGCGCCATGTTTTTTGAATTTCACTTTTTCATCCCGTCTCAGATGCATTATGATCCGAACAATTGCTGATCAAATTAAGAAAAAAGCTTGGTCCTTTGAAAGGAAAGATTTATGTGGACATGGCGTTATCTATTTTTGCAGTTTTTGCAGATTAGAAAAGCAAAGTTTTGTTTATTTATGTATTTTTTATTTGGAAAAGGATGTCGAATTATGGTAACTGTATTTATGCCCGTTGAAAATCATTTTATACAATTGTCTTAATGTGTCAAAACAAAATGTAGATACTGCGTAGGTAACGCATTTCTTGATATAATATAGGTACCTACAGCTTGTCCATTTTCTAAATTAATTATATTCTTATTTTGTTTAAGGTTTTAAAGTTGTAAACTACCTACTTCAAATATTTTTTTTACAATATCCAAGGAAACCTCGTAAATAAATAAATAAATATCTTTAGACAATTCACACCAATTATCTAGTCCCATTTTAAGCAAAGCTTGTGTTATGGGTACTAGACAACGGATAAATATACATAAATACATCTAAGACTCAGGTACAGATGCCAGTGCTCATCACATTGACATCTGCCCCTAGCAGGATTCGAACCCGCAACCTCCGGTTTCGTAGTCAGGGCCTCTGACCACTAGACCAACAGGCCGTCAGGCAATGCCGTGCAGGTAATGTTTGCGTTTCACAATCATCAAAGAGTCAGCCGAAGATTTACCCGTTGGGCGATTTGATTATCAGTTACCTATTTGTAACCTGTATAATTTGTTTTAACCTAATACATTTAACCATTTGCCATTAAGAACACTAGCATGTCAATACTAACATCGCCGTTCAAACCACGGAAGTAGCCACAAGAGGCGTTCTCTTCCTGTCTTTTTACCTTCCTTGCCAAATTGTGTTTTTTACGTGGCTAAGTTTTTTATCATTTTTTCAACACCGACAATTAAAGCGGATGGCTCGTGCCCCCCCAGCTGCTATGACAAACTTTTGCTTTTTCTATGATTTCGCGGTACCTTTATGTATACTTAATGTGTTTGCTATTTTAGCGGGCATTGTTTACTGACCAAAAAATCTGCACTGGACATTGCGTATTCAATATAATGTCACCCAGTCGGCTTTTGAGTGTGAAGCTGAGGGGTGCTAGCATGGGTACTGCTAGGCAGATGTTAGTGTAACGGTAGTGCGGGTTACGCCGGAGTGGTTTTTAGTGGTAAGCTCAGGGTGTCCCCCGGGTGAGTTCTACATACCCCCTCAATGCCCATGGGTCCTTAGGATGGGAGAGTCCCACATTCCCCCTAATGGTCATGGGCCCGGAGGATGCATGAAGCATTCCCCACTGCAAAAAAAAAGGGCAAAAATGGTAAAAACAAAAATGTACCTACTTAATATAAATAAAATATGTATGTGTAAACTTTTATGAAGTTTTAAAGAAAATACAATAATATGATGTAACTAAAAATGTATAGCTTTCGCAATTATTCCTTTATCTGTGCTAGGTACCTATATGCAGAGTTCGGAATAGGTAGAACCTATTTAACTCATAGGGATGTAACTAAGAATGGTTACAACCACCAAAAATAATTATTCTTTTATATTGAGCACGAGATTTCCCGGGATTAAAAATAATGCGTGTGCACTTCACACATGGGGACAAATTATTAATCTATTTTAATATTATAAAGAGGAAAGGTTTGTTTGTTTGGATTGAATAGGCTCTAGGACGGCTGAACCGATTTCAAAAATTCTTTCACTATCGGGAAGCTACACTATTCCCGAGTGACATAGGCTATAAAAAAAGAACTTCGTCGGGGCGGACAGCTAGTGAAATACAATTGTTTAAAAACGTTGAGAGCTCAAAAATCTACTTCATACAAGTGACAACAGGCAATGATCTCACTTGCGAGTATATGATGAAATGTCGAGAGACATAATATTAAGAACGTTGTCAGCAAGTAGGTTTATCGTGTCGATATTCTTTCATTGTCGACATGATGAAGTAAGAGACATCGACATGACAAGATTTCTCGCTGTCGACAACGTTAGCGATTTTTGACAGATCCCCGCGAGAATAAGCCATCAATGTAAACTGATGTCGACTCGACAATTCGTCATAGGCTCGCCTGTAATCTAATCTTGCAGTAAATGCCTACAGGGCAACTGCTCTACAGTATTTAGTTAGACAAATAAACTAAATAGCTAAAGCTACCTATATGTAGGTTACTTATTCTTTATGCCCTTTTTGTTTTAACTAAAGAACTAAACATGCCGGCCAAATGGTGTGGAACGAGAAGTTAAAAAAAAGTAAAAAAAAAACGCGATCTCGTGCCAGATAATTAAGGCTTTTGTGGAATCGTTTTGTTTAGATAAAAAACGTTTCGCTTTACCTGAGATATCAAAAATTTTGTGGATACAGGTGGATTGTGTGTTTGTCGCAAAGTATGGTTTTCTTATCTTGTTAAACGCTTTTTTTCTTGTTATAACTATAACATGTGCGTTAATTTTTACAATAGGTTAATAGCATAATGAGATTAACAACTTGTTTATAAATGTGTTAAGTGCTTTTTATATGTATTCTGATTACGAGTAGGTAAGTCCTTTAGTTATAGGTGCAACATATAAAGTACCTAATTAAAATTAGGTATTTGATGTTTAAAAATTTGCAATACCAAATTGTCACTTTATACCTAGCTTTACATATAGTCTTCAAAATATACATATAGCTTGACATAGTGTACAACATAACCAGTAACTAATTCTTCTGATAAAATAAAAAGTACCTACTTACTTTCTTATTTATTGTAGCTACTAATAGTTGTTCTAAGTTCTACGCAACTTATATTAGATATTTACCTTTTTTTTTCGAACTGAATACTGAAGCGCAATTGGCCACCTAATGGGCGTTTACTGCAAAACCGAACGGATGGCGAGCCTCCAAAAGAGAGGCTTTCAAGCCTTTTATTCCAAGTATATTAGGACCTGTTGTGATTTTTATAAGTAGGTACCTACGTAACTAGAAGCTGAATAAGTAAATTGACTTTCTTCAAAACTTTACCTTAAATAAAATTGGCGATACTTGAACTGTAACGTAGATTCCTAAATAATTTTTAATTAAAATTAAAATTAATATCACACTCCATTTTACTCGTTTTCGTACCTTGCGATAACCTTAAAGTTATTGTATTGTTTATAGGCACGAATCACAATATGAGTATGAGTCAAAAGAATTACCTCACAGTCGATTCAGGTACTCCATCATTTTTATAGTCGCTCGTTTAAGTTAATACCGATTAGTGTAGGTAAGTAATAATATGTTGTTAATAATGCCGAAACTAGTCAGTGGGTACCTACTAAACACGTACATCGTTGGACAACTAAATTGGTATAGCATCACAAAAAAACACCCGCTGTATAAATCATACGTCACATACTCACCAAATCTATCCGATATGAGAAACGTAAAAAACAAGGGCCCCGTTTTTTACGCCATATCAAAAGAAATTCATATAAAAAGGTTGATTTCGCAGATGTTGGTTTTATAAATTTCTTGCACGTGTTTTGAAATTTTTTTTTTTGGCAGCTCCACTGTGCGGTCTTACTGAGATGTTTAAAATTTTTGAAATAGCCTTAATTAGAAATAAATTGCGGTTACAAATGATACGCGAATTCTATGGCAGCTGTTATTGTACCTTAATCAATTTTATAGTTTCTATAGGGTTATTTATGAAGGTTTTATCTTTTAACATTTTACCTAATCATAATATATCTCCATTACATACTTGCTTTATGATTTAAACTACCTACTTTTATGTATTCAATTTAAATTAAGATACCGAAATCGTTAGGTCTGTACTTTGTTGTTAGATCTGATATAGGTATAGAAGTATCATTTTAAGGTATGTTATAATTCTGCTTCGTTAAGTAGTTATTGGATTAATTGCTAAACACCTATTTATATATCCTTATTTTTTTTACTGATTTAATATTATTTAGATTAATAAACTTTTTGGAGGAATTACCTATTGGAGGATAGAAGGGAAATAAAAAATAAAAATAAATAATGATATTAATGTATATTCTTAATTTATATTAACATTTCTCATTACTAAATACAGCGCCATCTCGTCGAAAGTTTCGTACTCAATATAAGTAGATCAGAAAGCACGATAACAGCTAGTCGCATCGAGTTAGTTCCTATTGATCGCGCAAGATGGCGTTACAGTCAAAGTTTCAATCCAGCGCATTTAATGATAATAGTCGATAAAAGATAATCATATCAATATTAATAAAAAGAGTTAAAAAAAGCCAATCGTTTTTTGTGATTTATCTCGTAAAATACGCTCTAACGATGTCTATGACAAACAAATTCGTTACTATTGTCACAGACAGCCTCTTCACCTGTGTATTTCTCACTATTATACTCGATGCCCATTTTTTTAACTTCGACTAGAACATCGTTGAGACAAGCGCATTGCCAGGGATTGTCCTCAAAGAAAAACTTAGCCAACCTTGCGCCAGAGTTGCTGAGTTCTAAACAGAAGTTATCTTGTAAAAAGGTGAAGGCATTATTAGCCAAGTTCAGTTCCTTTAAATTCGTACCACGGAAAGCGTTCACAGGCACATATTCAATGCTGTTGTATGACAAATCGATGGTCTCAAGGCTCTTCATATTTTGAAATAAGGTCTCAGGAATATTTCTTATCTTATTGTAGCTTAAGTATAAGGATTTCAAATTCGTCAGCGGCTTAAAAACATCTGCGTGTATAACTTCAATGGAATTCGCAACAAAGTTAAGAATTTCTAAGTTTACTAAGTGAACAAATGTTGATGGATCATTAAGATTGGTTATTTGATTTGTAGACAGCATTAGATGTTTCATAGTGTTTAAGTTGGACTGGATTGCGAAAGAAGGCACTTCGGTTAATGAACATCTGTCTAGGTTCAAAAAGTCTATCGCTGTAAATGCATGCAAGAGGTTACTAGGTGTACCACTCATGTCATTTCTAGAAAAATCCATAAACTGAATAAAGCGACTCCTGTCAAATATATAAACATTCAAATTCCTTCCCAAAAGTGCATTGCTTGACAAATCTAGATGTCGCAACTGACTTAATGGATCGAACACACCAAGCTCAATATCCGTTAAGTTATTTCCTTTTAAATTTAAGTACGTCAAATTCTTCATAGGATCAAAGATACCCAGTTGAAAGTTTCCTAAATTATTCTCCTTCAGATCGAGCGTTAACATGTTTGGTTTTTGATCAAACAGTCCGAGCGGGAAACGTGTCAAAAAGTTATAAGACAGGTTCAAGTAATGAACCTTGTGGGACTCATCTAGGACACCTAGGTCTAGGTAATTTATCTTGTTGTGTGATAAGTCTATGTATTCTAAGGAAGGGAGAGCTTGGAAAGATTCGTAATCTACTTTGATTATTAGGCAGTCTCTGAGAGTTATTCCTGTGGTAAGCTCGTTGTCAGAAACGAGGCCTCGTCTGAGGACGTAGTCGCCGTCTCCGGCGGTGCAGACGACGTCTCTCAGTCCGTAGGTGGTGCAGTTCGGAGCCCCGTGTATAGCGCCCACGACGGCAAGAAGAATGATGCACCCTAGCATTTTGAAAGCACTGTCTGAAATCATTAAATAGGTACATTTTAAGATTTTTTTTAGTTCTCTTTTGAGTTCTTTTTTTCGAACCGAATACTGTAACGCAGGACAGCGCTATATACTAAATAACTATATTTATTTTGATAAATAAAAGTCTACAAATTTTAAAAATAGACTTTTCTTATCTATAAAAGTTTTTCAAACTTTTTTTATATCCTTGTCAGGTCTGCATAATGCCGGGACTTACAAAACCAACGTCTCTTATTAAATTAATCTTAAAGCCTCCTATTTAAGTAAAATTTATCACAATTCACACAGCGAATGATTAAGTATCATTAATAAAAGTCTTGTCTATTAACACTGATTAATAGGAATCCAACTAAAAAAAAAGTGGTTAAGCTAAAATAAGTAAATAATGTTAAAAATAAGTCGTAACGTATCGTTCTCACTTAGTTTTTGATTTTCAAACGCTTTTTTGATTTTTTTAATTACTTACATAATAAAAATAACATAAAACTTACCTGGAATATTTTTAACAGAAAATATAACACTCCACCACCATGCTCAACCAAAATGATACAGATTCAAGTAAGAAATCTACAGGAACAAGTGCCTCTATATACTTACTTAAGACATGTTTGCACAGCCGGTTTTGTAGAGAAAACTATAATAGACTTCCAACCAGTCCCGGGTATTTGTTCCATTTATTTGTAATAACTTATTTGCACTTGTATCTATAGTTTATTCGGCATAGTAACTACAATATTCGCTAACTATAGTACCTATTATCCTCAATGGGACAATCAAATAAAATGTAGTTAGAATACAATTATAATTGTTCTAATAATTTCTGATGCCTTCGCGGTTATTAAACATTAAAATGAAACAACTTTAAACGGATTCAGCGCGCGTATTTTATTTTATCGGCTAACGTTTCGGAGCCTTTACAGATTCCATAATGTTATATTTTCAAATTTTCTGCATCCCGGCGCATGCAGAGCTTGGTTCGCTTGAAGGTACTACGATAGGCACTCTATACAGTTTTGACATAGTTCCTTTATGGATTACAGCCATACCTTAAAGCTTCTGCTAATTTCACTGTTCGATTGGGGACTCACTTGATGAATAGTAACTCAAAGCGCAGCTCTATCTATGATTATTGCCTAAGCATCACTCCCTAACTTCTAATTAGTTCTAATTAATGTAGTACTACAAAACTCAGGCGCCAACACCCATGTTTAATACGAACATCTGTCGATCTTTAGCATTCTTTACATCTACCTTCGGAATTAGGGTATTCGGTCATAGCGAGGAAGGAATTATTTATGTTCTTGTGTAGGTAGGTACTTAATTATTAACCATCGTTAGTCCGCTGAAGAAAATGTTCGTAGTAGGACAATCTACTGAAGTAATAAGATTATGTCGTTACATAACCAATGCCAATACTTTACGATCAATAAATATTTTTAACACTATCATGATGTATGATAATGATATTCATACGCGTCGAAAGAACAATAACTTTTGTTTGCATAATGAATTCTACAGTCAATCGAAAGGCAGCACCGATATTCTTGCTATATTTTCAAGTGATTGCCTTAATTATTGATAGGCACAGGCATAACGGCATGCCTTCTTAATGAGGGTCAACTATGTGAATGATGTATTAGGGTGGAAACTCTTGAAAAGGTTAAAACTATGTACAACCATTTCTAACAACATTTAATTGTTAGAAATGGCAATGTCGATTGAGGAGACCTAAGTTCAAAGACTTTACCTTCAATTATATTATAACTCTATATGCAAACTATGAATGCCACTTTGCCAATAAATGGTAATGATACCATAAAAAAGTTATGCATCTATTAACCAGCTTATGCAATAAGTAGGTTATTTCAACGTGTAATAACCTCGAAGGCATCAGAAATTATTCGGTAGGTTATAGCTTAAATGAGTAACAAAGCGGCATCAATAAATTAATTGTGACCATGTGTGGTTATTGTAAACTATCGGTCATTAATGAATGTAAACAAGTGTCCAAATTCCAATCGTTAGTATAATAGATATTTACGTTTCACCCACTCACACCCACGATGTTTGTCGCGGATCAAGCCTTGTTACCTTGATCAAGTGTGTTTATGTCGAACCATAAAATTAAGCCGTTTTCAATTTGCAATATCAGTATCACATATTTAATTTGATGCTTAGAAAACTTGTGTATTATGGAATATAATTATGACTATAGCAAAATGTTACCACAACGTATATTAAAAGACATGATAGTAAAACTACAAAAACAGTCACATATTTTATTATTTTTAAACCATATTACATTCCACCTTTGTTATCGACATCCGGTTCTGATGATTCATTATCTAAAGATGTATCAGTTGTGATTATTTCATCCAAAACTTTGTAACTAGTTGACGAATTAAATTCTACAGGTTCTTCGTTAGAACTGACACTCCGACTCTCCTGATTTTGGGAAACATTTCTCGAAATGTCAATTTCACTCTTCAATCTCTGTATCGCTTGAACGACTTCATTCTGGAAGTTCATGTTCAACTTATAAAGTTGTTCTGAGTGTTCCTTTTCCCTGCGTATTTCATTCTTCAGATGCGTATCTTTAAATTTTTCTAGCTCTGTCATTATTCTCATTTTAGACTCAAAAACGTGTTGCACCATTGACACCAAGGTAAACAGTTTTTCGATTACTTTTTCTTTAACTTCTTTTGAGATATTCGGATCTGATTCAAGGTCTGTTTTGGCGTCGAGAGCTAAGTCATTAGCTGATGATGGGAACCCTAGCAAAGATTTTGATCCATTGCACCCATTAGCAGCGTTTTTTGGTGGTGAAGTTCTACCTTCATTCTTTACTAATTCCTTGTTTGCCGTCTTAGATGTGAAAGCTCCGTGAGTCACCACCTCTGTGAACACTCCAGAACTCGGTTTGTTCGACTGGTACTCTGCTGTCTTCTTACTAACTTTCTGCATCAACTCGTTTTGCTTCTCTTTCTGTTTTTCATAATGCGTTTTTTGCAATACATCCTCATGAACAATTATGATGTCCTTTGGCGAATCTTTACTTTGAAAAGGGCTGCCGGTTCTCTTTGTGAAATTCGTAACGGTCAATTTCGACATAGCTCCTTATACAGCGTGATGTCTTTTAAAGGTTTCAGAAATAGGTCACCGAACTCAATTTTTCTATGCACTTGTGTCCACCCTGCGTGGTGACGATGAGCGAACTAAGTGGTCTAATATGAAATATTGAATGGCAGTGGCCTCAGCATACCAAGTGTGGGTTTCGCTCCATAGTTTTGGTTTGTAGCTTCCTCGGCGTGGCAATGAATTTATTATTAAGTTAAGTAGCTGTGATTGGACGACGTGGGCTCGAGTGCAGTTTGCATTGAGTAATGTTGTCACCGACAATATTGGTTTGCGGCTTACGTGTCGACTAATTTTAAGGAAGCAAACATTTTTTTTAGTCTTATAAGTGACTTCATACTTAATTCAGGATGAACTAAAAATGGCTAAATATACTTTTGCGAAAATTACAAGAAATAATTCATTTCCAACTAGGTATTAATGCTTATCCTTACACTGGATAGATATAAAAACCCAGATAAAATATTTAAAGTCTAAAATTTTAAATGAATTTTAATGTGTAAAATCTGCGAAGGCAACAAATATTATTTTACAGTGTGAAATTGCATAAAAAATTGTTTTGTAACCTCTCGAGTAAAAATCTGGCACCACTTAGAGGTCTATGCTGAACATCGATACGATAAAGACAATGCCACTTCAACACGTCAGCTATCTTACAGGAGTGGAGTCATAATAATCTTCGGTATAAACCCACTGGTTTTGTACGAACTATTTTTCGAAGTTATTTTGATGTCGACTTACTACCTTTGTCAATCTTACATCACGAATTCTAGCAAGGTATATGGCTGACCCATTTCTGTTATGGTAATGTTATATTCTAACGTATCGATTATTTTTGTCTTTGTATTGTACTAGTTTACCTATTCATATTAATTATATCGATAGGTCTGCCGTAACTTGTCTATAGGAAATTTTATCCAGAGTTTATTATACTCGTAATAAACACTTCATATCAATAAAATTTATTTTAAGTATTAATCAATTAATTAAATTGTTGAAGTGAAATAGGAAACACTTTCTCCTATAGCGGATATGAACGAAAATGGTCACTATTGATTTGTATTCTGTGTAACAACATACCGGGTCAACTATGGTGGTACAGTCCACCGTTAACTAACGCTGAGGTATTTCAAAAATGTATTAAGCTACATAATTAAGTACATAAATATTATAAAATATGTACATACACTAGCGGACCCGACAGACGTTGTCCTGTCCCATGTCCCAAATTTCATCAAAATCAGTCCAGCATTGTGAATGTGAACCATCCCCAAACCCCCTGGAATACACACAAAAAATTTCATCGAAATCGGTCCAGCCGTTTAGGAGGAGTTCAATGACTAACACACGTACAGAAGATATATATTATTATATATAAAGATAAATAACTACAATGACGTGATGATGAAAATATAAGAATGTATGAAATATTTCATACATTTATGATACTGTATGGAATACACAAAGTTCAGCGTGTTGTTTTTTTATGTTATTATAATCTTTCTTTCATTAATGTAGTTTGTAGGTATATTATTTATTTAGCTAGGAACTGTAAAGTGAGACTTCAGGTACCTAATAAAATAAAATACACGAGCTAAATCCATTTATAGTTTGTGTAAAGTTACTTGTAGCTACTTTGGCAGAATTGTAACTTGAGTTTATTGCCAGCTCTTCAAAAAACACCTTTTAGTGTTTTCCGATACAATTGCAGCTTTGATTGTTTATAACCGCATGTAATGAGCCGTGAACATGTAATGAAATGAACCAAAATGAATTAACGCAAACATATGCAACAAGATGATCTTTAATTTTAGAATTTTAAGTGATACATTTCTACAGTATATGCAATATATTCGATCTTCCTTTACGGTGAAATGTAGTCAAAGTGAAATGTCTATCTATCTACTATTTAGGTAGGTACATAATATAATATCATTTTCATATTTAAAATATTAAAGTTTACGTAATTACCTATTTAGGCACGCGTTAATGCTATCATTATTGTTTCTACAATCTAGTAGCAATATAATTAACGTCTTTAACATTTCTTCATACTCTTGACATTATCTCCGCACTCACAAGTTCAATGATAGCTATCAGAAGCGATTACGAATGCAAGTAACGCGTGCTTTACGCCCGCTCGTCCATATCAAACACCCTGCCGTTTTACACTCACCACCTCTCCCTCACACCAACCAACAAACCAGTACGACAGACAAGGACACACTAACTGGATCACTATCCTTTGAATCAGGGTACGGTGTCACAAACAACAGAAAAGGCACTCTAAACGACACATTCTAAAAAGATAGAGGTACCAAATAAAATGTTCACACATAAGCCCTTTCATCGTGTTCATCGAAGGAGGATTCATATCAAATAGCTTTCCCTTACACTTAGATCCTTTACGTTCTAAAAGAGCGCAAGTACGCGTTTCGCTCATACAATGGAAGCCGATGCGTACCGGAACTACTATCAACGTGCTGAATTTGAAATGGCTGTATAAAAAGAGTAAGGTCCCTGACGAAACCATCACAAACTCACTAGCCTTCGTCCAGTGAACACCAGGAGCACAAAAAAACACAATGGTGTCACAAAGAGCTATGTTCCTGGTAGCCTTAGCGCTCTTCGGGGCTGCAGCCGCCCAGCCAGCCAAGCAGGGCTTCTGGAAAGGAACTCCCATGGACGGACTCGTCGAGGAAATGAGGTCCGGCTGCGTTGAAGGATCCGACCCCACAGCTTGCATCAAGTTCAAGGTCATGTCTCTTTTGGACACCATTTTCAAAAAGGACACTTTCCAGGTAAATAAAAAAAGCAATTGAAAACCTGCAATAAATATTTTAGAGATTCCAGTTTCCATATATTTTTTTTCTGTCCAGATCTCCGAAACCGTCGAGGTGACCAAGAACGGCGCCGGCAACGATGTGACCGGCCGCTCCAACGGCGACTTCTTCGACAACGTCGAGAACTTCATCCAGTCCCACGACGTGACTTTCCAGCTTCCCATCGCCGACACCAAGATCACCGTGAGCCCCAGAAACCTTGACCAAGATGAGATGAGCCTGAACATCAAGTTCAACAAGGTGGGCGCCCGGTCCGTCGGCGAGGCTCGCAAAGCTAAGCTGAAGAAGATCATCGTACCCATCCTTGTGTTCGTGCTCCTGAAGGCTATGACCCTGATCCCTCTCGCCATCGGAGTCCTCGGTCTGAAGGCCTGGAACGCCCTGCAGCTGTCTTTCTTCTCATTTGTGGTTTCCGTCGCTCTGGCCATCTTCCAGCTTTGCAAGAAGGTAATATAACTCTTAAAACTGTTATTTTAATAACAATTTAAAATTGCACTTCCTTTATTGCGACTTTGCACCTACTTCGTTATTTTTTAACAACCTTTATATAGATTCCAAAAAGACAGCACTTGTTGTAAGGTAATGCACGGTTCTTGAATAATTGCACATTTTTTTTTTCTGCGCACATTTCATCTAACATTTCCCTACTTACTACCTGAAGCTAACCTTGTAGTTTACACAGATTG
The DNA here is from genome assembly GCA_038024825.1 of Polylopha cassiicola. Lineage (NCBI taxonomy): Eukaryota > Metazoa > Arthropoda > Insecta > Lepidoptera > Tortricidae > Polylopha > Polylopha cassiicola. The sequence goes on along the minus strand of CP149044.1, from coordinate 1,909,804 downwards.
CGGCAGACAACTCTCACCCGCAGATCGCAGCGCACGGTCCTTGGGATGCTGCGTACGCGGCCACCCGCCACAGGAGGGACGCCGTGCCGCAAGAGGATGCGCAGGAGCTCGCTTACAACGCTTACCAATAACCTCCGAATGATAACCGGCTTATGTACAAGCGACTAGACCAAATAATAGTTTCATTTTGGAACTGAATGCGTGTAAATACTATGTAGTGAATTATTTATTGTATGACAGGTTGCGTGACTGTGATGTGTGATTGTTTTTTTATTTTGTTCTATTTATTTCATGAAATAAACCGTTGATGAAACATGCGTTTTTGATTGCTACCTCGGTGTTTTATATAACATTTTTATTTTTTATGAATAATAAGCAATAAATCTTATTATAATATTCTTGTTAATTCATTCAAAAAAACATAATTTTACAATATGCCAGAACACATTTTCTACTCAATAAAATTTAAAATCGATAATATTTTAATCAATTACAATCATTAAAATAAATACCACTAACTTTCTCCTACTAACGTAAAGGATAGTAGAAAGGACATAGAAAGTGCAAATAATTTATATTCTGGACAGAATCAGGACAACTCCTGCTTTCTCTAAAAGTAATTATATTTTCTGGTCAGCTCTTTACCACACATCCTGGCCACTGCGCTATCGCGGGGATAGAAAGTTAAATTACGCACCTCATTAAAAAAATACTTATTGACCACTTCTATGCCTATATTATTTAAAAATAAATATTATGAGTATTAGAAAATATTATGTACCTATATATAAACTTTGTGTCTATGCCACAGGATTCAATTTAGAAGGCAATGCAAACGTTAACCAAAATTTTTAAGGACGTTACCCACGTCCTTAAATCTATATGAATATAATATATCTATATGAATTTTCAAAGGTTTTATAATCAATATCAATAGTAATATATATATAGGTACGTTACGAAATAATTCGTTGACATTTGAAAATATCGCGTGACTTAAGTTCCAGCTAGTATATATATCCTTTTACAAATAACAATTGATACAGCCCCAAAATAAACAAAGCATGTACTTACTACGAGTACTAAATTTCTAGATATTAAAGTACTAGCGGTTCGCCCCGGCTTCGCACGGTTCCCTAATTTTTCTTCAAAATATTCTATAGCCTATGTTACTTGTGGATAGAATTTTTAAAAAAGGTCCAGTAGTTTTTGAGCCTATTCATTACAACCAAACAAACAAAGTTTTCCTCTTTATAATATTTTATATTAAAGATGAGAGTCGTAGTTCGCTTGAAAGAACGCGACCTAGCGATCGCGAGGTAGGTACCGAACACGTGTACAGGTACGTAGTGAAATTCATATCGAGTTGAATGCATTTCATATTTATGTTTTTTATTGTAGCAGAAATTTAAATTTCTAATTTTAAATTTAAACGTTGTAGTTTCTCGCTAGAACCGATGTTTATTATTCGTTAAGTACCTACTATTAAATCCAGTTCAATATAATTTATGGCTAATGCAACTTGCATTAGCCATGTGTGCAATCGAGGCGTTTTTGTGCAATTTAACTGAAAATACACACTGTTATCAGTAGGTACCTACTACGATTCATTATTTAAAGGCAGTATCAACAGTACAGTATCAACAGTACAGGTTATAAAAGCTTAAAAATTAAATTATCATCATAAAGACCTTACTTTTTATAGCATAACTTACGGATATTCACCGAATTTTTATTGTTTAAGTCGTTTTTATTGTTAATCAAAAAAACTGTTATAACAAATTATTTAGAACTACCGGTCTCGGCAGACATCACCCGGTCCATTCGAAGTTCAAATTGACTCTGAAATGTTTGTATAGGAAAAGGAAAAGGTCTGTTTTGGTTTCCTGGCAATCATTTAAATTTTTCTCCGCCGTAAAAACCATCCTTGAACGAACATTTAAAAACCATCCTTGGATGAACAAAAAATTCTATAATAATTCTATATACATAATTCTATAATATAAAAATGTAGGTGTATTATTATACACCTACATGGAAATAATGTGTTATTTTTGTAATTAATAATTATAGCATTTAAATATACCCAAGATACGATTAAATAGTACCTTCCTAAATAATTTTCTTAGTACAATTAACACAAATTAATCTAGCTCCGAATTAGGCAGACTTCTCGTTCTTTTTTTATTTTACAAGTAAATAATGTAAATGACTCCTAGCTATACATTCCTAAATTGAATAAACATGGTACAGTCTGTGCGAAGCGACCCCCGCCGCTTGCTTGCATAAGTACATAAGTTCCTCCATATTTAACACTCGAACCAAAGCCTAAATATTTATTAATCTGTGCCAACTGTCAGTATTAAGCCATACATAAACAATAGGTTCATTGTAATTCAACGTACAGACAGACATTCCTACCTCTTGACCCACAAGAGACTCCCGTATAAAATGTTATAGCTTCGGATATGGATGGAAAGCGAGCCATTAAATATACCCAATGGACTACATTAATGACCTGTTTAGAATCTAGAATAAAAAACACTTCCGAGAATTTTTACTATATTGCCGACTCTTATAATATATTATTATAGTATCTTAGACTACAACAAAAATCGCTACTAACATCATACTCTCTATTAAATAAATGCGAAAATTACTGTCTGTCTGTTCGTATGTTACTACCACATGCTTAAATGACTGAACCGATTTAGATGAGATGGAATTTACTAAACTATACGACACATTCTACGCAGAGTCGCAGACTAAATCGCGAGCAGAAGGTAGCTACCTAACATATCAGAATAATCAAGTACCTAGGTAATAGTTAAATTAAGGCTAGAAATACTTCTTGTAATCGAGTAGAGGATTATAATTTTTTTTAAATGCACCTACTTATTAACAAATATGTGGGCACCGAAGCGACTTTCTGCTACGAACACGCATTTTGCTACGACGTGGAATACCATGGTATCAGCTACGCTCGTAAATTTACGTAGACCCTGCGTATTGATCATAATATTAAGTTTTTACCAACATTTTAAATCACTTAAGCTAGGGTTAAATTGGGTGTTTGCAAATACTTAAATTTATACGATAGTTGATTACAGATAAATCCTTCTTCATTACCTATCAGTAATCACAGTGACATTGCAGTCAAACGTACTTAAGTAAAACAGCATATGAATTTAGTCTTCTATCCTACAAAGCACCTGATTATTGTCTAATTAGCCTCAGATAGCACGCACTGTAAAGTGTCACACAACACTTGGTGTCCACGATTGAACGGAAGAGAAACAACAATTTCACAATCCGGACATGGCGGTAAATGCAAATGGCGAACGCGAGGGGAATACAAAATGGCCGCTACCCCATTATTGCATAATGTAGATTGGGTAAGTATACAGAAACACGAGCTTTTTGTTAAATAAGAGCAAGTTTCACTTTCTAGACAAAATTACATAATGATCGTTGTGTTTTATTCTATTCAAAACACGAAGTCAAAACAAAAAACATTCGTAGCCAACATAATATGGTTTGGAAATTAAAATATTGTTTTATAATAAAACGTTATACATATTCATAATTTACAGTCTTTTAATTCTTTCAAACTTCAGTTTTATTAGTATTTTGGACAATAATCATGTTTCGAATCAAATGAGATCAAAATTCTACAGTCAAGCAACCGATATATAACGCATAAAAATCTTTTATTTAAAAATATAAGTTATTTAAAAACAATTATTATTTACTGTGCTAAAACACCTTCAATACAATAATATATATTTTTACTGAATTACTTCCACACCCCATAAAATTAGATAAACAATTAGGTGGCTAGAATCATTTGATTGCTAGGGTACTGTATCACTCGAAAGGCGATAGCAGAGTGATCAGTGATGATCGATGGGTAACTGCGCAGTGAGAGCCTCTCTCCTGCGCATAATGATCTACGGACTTCATTTGTTTATTAAGTATAGCTACCGCCATTAAACAGTAGCCAGTAGCTTTTAAAACAATACTAGAAAATCACCTGGCTTTGCATGGGCAACTTTATTGGTCATGCAACGCAAAGATAGGTAGCTCTCAAGTGAGTTTTTAAAAAAAAGACATTTGATGACTTATCGTTATATTCTAGCCAATTCATGAAATACTTCGTCCATTAGTGAACATAATAATATATGAAAATAAGTTGGATATTTTTGCAATTTAACGCGTACCTTTATACATACAGACAGACAGAGGCAACGAGGGACTCCATTAAATAATGTTTTACAAACTTGATGCTCATTAAAGAAATATGCACATTTGATCTACTCGTAGACTTAACTAAACAAATAGAATACAGAAATGTCTGAACCATACCTACAAGTCATCAGGTTCAAAAAATGTACCTTCTAGGTAGGTACTGACGGAGATTCGAACCCACTAATCTCTAAGATTTTTATGTAGGTCGGTATGTGTAATACAATACCTAAAATAACTAATAATCTAACGACATCAGGCTCTATTTATGAATTTCTTAGGTAGCGCACTAAACAATTGCACTTAAAGTAGTAGTAGTAGGTAAGTACTTTAAGTTTTAAAAGTTACAAGAAATACTAAGATTTAATGTTCCTTACAACATCATCGTTTCTCCTGACTCTATTGACAAAAATCCTACCTATATCTTCAAACAATTAAACATACTTAATGTAATATGTAGGTCCCCCCAAAAACAACAGTTAAATAATATTTCAAACCTTACCGCCGAAGCTGCACTCACTCTCACCACCAGGACTTTCTTAAATACTTCGCCATGTACATAGCGAAGTACGAAAGCGCTTATCATTCGCCGCACGCGCACCACACGCGTGCCTTGCCGCCCTAAGGATCCCGTATAAATACCAAGCCCATTGAAAAATTAAATCATTGTTGTACCATTAACCGGCCGGGCCGAACGTTTAATTAACCAAACCTAATGACAAAGTGAAAATCGCTAAAATGAAGTGTGTATGCCTGCTCGTGGCTTGTGTGGCTCTGGTGCGCGGATACAGTATCGCGGAAAATGAGATCGAGACGGCTCGGCTGGCGACAAGTGACGATCTCCTGGATAGTGTTATCAGTGATTGTTTCGAGTCCAGTTCGGCTACTTCGTGTCTTAAAGTGAAAGTACTGTCTTACCTGGATACTCAGCTGGGAGTTGGTTCGGAGTCGGCGCGGTCCTTCGAGGAGCAGAACATCGATAAGGTCATCTTTGATCGCGTGGGGAGGATTCTAAACGCCAATGAGTTTAGATTCCGTCTGCCCGAGTTCATCTTCCAGAGCGCCGAGGTGTCCTACAGGGCTGATAGAGGGTTCGATGTAGACTTTCCAGAAACCGAAGCCGAGAATGGTGAGGGTATGTATCACCACTTATCCTCAATCAGATAAACTAGATCTTTCTTTTTCCTGTATTTGTCGTGAATCGTGTAAATGTAACTTACCTTAATTTCGCAGCTCGTGGCCTCTTGAAGAAGAAGCTCCTGCTCCCAGTCCTGCTTCTCCTGAAGCTGAAGATGAAGGCTCTGATGCCGATCCTGGTGTCCATCATCGGCATAAAGGCCATCAAGGCCCTGGTCCTTAGCAAGCTCGCCATCACCCTGGTCGTTGGGTTCTTGGTTTACAATCTGATCATGAAGAAGGGAGGTAAGTAAAAAAAGAAAACTTAAAATTATTGATAAATGTGATCCAATTTAAATATCTATTTTTAGTCTAATCCATTTGTTAGTAGAAAATCATCTGCGCCATATTATTTTGGATTTAAATCTCTTTAGTATAAGTAGATCTAGAATTAGCATGCTGAATTTACCACTATTACAGTCAAACAATGACACAACAATTACCTACCTACTGAACACGAGTCTACATTCCAGCTATGCCGATGATGATGGCACCTACAGACGCGCCGCCAGCGCCCCAGTACGGCCCCCCCGCGTCCCAATACGGCGCTCCAGGGTCTACGCCCGCAGCCCCCTCGGACTCCTACAGTCCTCAATGGGAGCCCTCAGCGTCCGGCCCCTACGCCCGCGTCTGGGACCCATCACAACTAGCCTACAGCTCATACTACCCCGGTGACGCCAGCTCATCATCCAGCCAATCACCTAGCTATTCCAGCGTAGCATCAATCTCCACCGTTTCATCATCGGCGTCATCATCACCCACGTATTAAAAACCGCGACTACCTCCATGTAAATAACTAGAAGCATCATGTCTTGTACATACCACGCACGAATGGCTAGATTTAAACGAGGTAATTTATTATAAATATTTAATTTATTTATTGAACACAATAAAGAACTGATGTTTTTTTTTCAAATGGCAAATTGTTCATCCTAATCCTAACCTCTTTAAATACTGATTACGGATAACGTAACATAGCGTCATGAGTAATTATATATTATACTAGCTGACCCAGCGAACTTCATACCGCGATTACCATTTTTTTTTAATTCTTTTTTTCCAAGTTTTCTCACCTTTTAAACCTTCCCTGTAGTTCTACAAACATTTCAAAACTAAAATTAGCCAAATCGGTTCAGCCGTTCTCGAGTTATAGCCAGACTAACGAACACCAATTCATTTATATATATATAAGATAATGTACCTAGTTAGCTTGTAGGTACATTAGCGGTATTGTGACTAAAAGGTAGGTATAATTACGGTCAACGCCAAAAAGACAACCTTTTAATAACCCGAAGCGGCTATACAAGTAAATTAAAGCATCCGAATACGGTTGAAAAAAAAAATGAACATTTGGAATTAAAAATTATTTAAAGTGTCAAAAAATTAGGTAGTTTAAGACAAGGTAAGTCAAATCTATTCACGGGTGTGTAGGTACTGGTTCAAATTAAAAGCTAATTCATTGTTATAATTTTACTTTATTAGCATGTTTTGTTTCTGAGGCGGTATCCAAGCTATCTATAGATTACAATTGGAAAAGTGGAAAAATACAAACTGTACTAGTTCGGGGTGTATAAGTGTTCGCTATTTATTGTCACAAGTGTATGGATATAGTTTGTTTCACTTATCGTTACAATTTTAAAATCGATTAGAGAAGATTGAAAAAGTTAACACGTTTTAAAATGTCCAAAATGGCACGAAATAATAGTACATTACGCACCAAGGCCAGTAAAATAAAAAATGACTCAGATCACATGTAATTGTCGTCCGAGGCGAAGCCGAGGTTGACAAAAATTTGATCTGAGGCTTTTTTATTTACTGGCCGAGGTCAGTATACTATTTTTCTGTTCGACGAAGCCAGAAAGCGGAAATTTCATTTAGCGAAGCGGCCACAAAGTTGGCGCTTTCTGGCCGGAGGACGGAAAAATAACATACGTCCTCCGCAACACTTGTATCTGTACAAAGATACACAAATAGTAGGTAATGATTTATGTAGAACTTTAAAGACGTGACGCGTAAACGCGTCATGGCGCTAGTGATAACAAATGATACTTGTGATGGACGTTTAAAGGGTTACAAGGTAAATTATTATCTGTCGTACAAACATTTTAAATCCTGGGTGAGATTGTACGATTTATTCGTTACATATTTTGCCTTAAAATAGAAACAACCTTTTGGCATATTCAGGAAATTTTAAAACTTGTTCTATAGTTTCCTTGCACAAGCGTTTATCCCGATATACTCGATAAGGTCAAGTAAATAACAGGGGTAGTTATCTAGCCGTTATAATTATATAGGGACAGTACAAAATCATCATAAATTTATTCAGTCATATCTGCACACGATCTTGTGACTAGGTGGTAAGTAAATAAACTATTAAATTTTTCTATTTACCTAATACAAAAGACCAATAAATTAAGACAACAATTAGAACTTTGTTACAAGTACAAAATTTGTGCCATTTATTTCGATTTAGTCAAATGATTTGTATTCATTTAAAAGAGGACTTCAAAGCAACGCTTGTGCAAGAATAAGGTTATTTAACATGTCATGTAGATCATTAATGTTATTAGGTAGATACAATTTTTAGCAAGATTATATTTTGGAGACAAGTTTTAGGTGAACGTTATGGTATGACCAAAAAAATACACAAATCGACATTCAATTTTAAATAAGGCTGGATTTTTACTCCGTAATAACGAACATACTTTGTTACCGGCCTGTTATTAACAAACCTAAATCACCAACCGAAGTATCGATAATTATGTTGTGTTTGGTCTTATAGGTCATATTATAGGTAATATTGTATTAAGACGCTTGTTATTTTTTTAGTCATACCTTTGAGGTGCAAACGTTAATATATACTTACAGTAACCTTAAAATAGGGTTTAAATTAATAATACTGTACAATCAGGTAAGTACAAAATAGCCTAAACTAGGTTAAATTATTGGATAAATGAATTTTGTACTTGAAAGGTATTTAAAATGCGTTTGACTGTTTACATATAAAACCAAATAATACTCACAGCACACGAAAAAATATAATTAGTAAGATATATGTCATTGATCGCTTACATCATCGATGATAATAGATCATTAATGGTATTAGGTAGATACAATTTTTAGCAAGATTATATTTTGGAGACAAGTTTTAGGTGAACGTTATGGTATGACCAAAAAAATACACAAATCGACATTCAATTTTAAATAAGGCTGGATTTTTACTCCGTAATAACGAACATACTTTGTTACCGGCCTGTTATTAACAAACCTAAATCACCAACCGAAGTATCGATAATTATGTTGTGTTTGGTCTTATAGGTCATATTATAGGTAATATTGTATTAAGACGCTTGTTATTTTTTTAGTCATACCTTTGAGGTGCAAACGTTAATATATACTTACAGTAACCTTAAAATAGGGTTTAAATTAATAATACTGTACAATCAGGTAAGTACAAAATAGCCTAAACTAGGTTAAATTATTGGATAAATGAATTTTGTACTTGAAAGGTATTTAAAATGCGTTTGACTGTTTACATATAAAACCAAATAATACTCACAGCACACGAAAAAATATAATTAGTAAGATATATGTCATTGATCGCTTACAAAAAGAAAACTCCTTAAAATGGTATGACCTAATTCAAGAAAATGTATTATAGGTGAGCAATGTTACCTATTTACTAATTTTAACGAACACTTTAATTCCTACCTAGTCATAGAATTTAAAAAGAATGTTTACCTGCGAGCCTATGATGAATTGTCGAGTCGACATCTTGTCATGACGATACCGTCTTATTCCCGCGGTGATCTGTCTAAAATCGGTAACGTTGTCGACAACGAGAAATCTTGTCATGTCGGTGTCGTCTGTTATGTCGACAACGGAACAATTTCGACACGACAAACCTTATCGACAACGTTCTCCTTGTCGACAACGTTCTTAATATTATGTCGACAAGATGTTGACTCGACAGTTCATCATAGGCTCGCTGTAAGCAAATTGGTCAAGTAGCAATAATTTGGTAACAACTAGGTATTTTATTAAGCATTTAATAAATCATTTGCTTATTTCATATATTTTAACTTAATCTCATCAAAAAAAAATAAGAGAAAGGGCCCAGTTCCACGATTCCAGAGTAAGCTATCTCCAACATACCTAGTAGACAGATATCGTTTGAACGTAGCCTCTTATACAATGGATAAGTAATTTATTTATTACTATGTGCATCAGTGGAAACAGGATGTAATATATCTTCTCTTATATATAAAAATTAATCGCAAAATGTGTTGGTAAGCGCATAACTCGACAACGCCTGGACCAATTTGGCCAATTTTTTTTTTAAATGTTCGTTGAAGTCCACGGATGGTTCTTACGGCGAGAAAAAATCTAATAATTGCCGGGAAAACCCTAAAAACAGCCCTTTTCTTTTCCCATACAAACGTTGTCTAACTAAAGTTACCTAATTTGAATTTCGAACGGGCAGGATGACGTCTGCCGGGACCGCTAGTCTAATATACAAACAAGTTAATATTCGGTTTTATAAATAAACAGCAATGATGGTTCAGGATGCTATCTACAATGGAAGGTTAAAGCTATTTCACAGCCTTCGACTCTAAAGGAGTGCTTTCGTTAAGGTACTCGAGTGTTATAAGCGATATGTGAATGAGGTGCGTTTACAAGCAGAGTCAGGTACTAAGTAGTAGAGTACTAGTTAAAATAAATAGTACTTAAGTAAGTATCTAGAATTTTTAAAGTATAATAGTGTCAAAAATTCCTCGATCCTATCATTAAAAAATATTGTATCATAAGTAGGTATTTAGTCACTTTGGTTGATTAAATTATTTCACTTTTATTGTTACAATTGGTATATCGCACCGCCATCTAGTTGAATGTCTAGTAACATGGTGCTTTTGAAACAATTAATTTTCTTTTTGCTTGTTTTTAATTATTAATTAAAAAAAAAAATTTCTACGTGTTACTTACCAGACGATCGAGGAATTAAAATTAAAGTTAAAATGTATGTATTTATATAAACTTCAAAGTTTAAATCTCCAACCAGCACACAAGTTACTTATAAGAGTGAAAACTGTATGCTGCCTGGGATCTATGAAATATTTAAATAAGAAAAAAATATATATATATTACTAAATAGTTCATAATATTATAATGGAAGGCGAAAGATGAGTTATGAAATATTAAACACTATTAAGTAGATATAAAGTTAGTTTCAGGAAATTTTAAATGTATTAATTTGGAAGTCATTTCACCGATTAACAATATTACCTACCCTATGATAGTTAAAAGAAAGGCATATTAGTAAAATCGGTGAAACAAGATTATATATTAGAATGAAACAACTATTAACGGATGTAACTTGCGTATTTTTATTTTATTTTATTTTAGCGTTAGACTATTGTCAGCTCAGTCGTGCTACAGTTATGGAAACTGCAAAGAATCCGAAACGTCAACTAATAAAATAAAATAAAAATACGCGAGTTAAATCCGTTAATAGTTGTTTCATTCCAATGCGTAATAACCGCGAAGGCATCAGAAATTATTAAGATTATATATTATATAGTTCTGTTGTTGGTTATTAGTGAATGTATAATTTTATCCATAGTTAAATACTTTTAATATGTATATTATAAATATACTATTACGAAAAGTTTTTGCTAAATCCAATACCAAAACTTCCTTTATTGTCATCGGTTATAACTTCATAATGAGTGACTAAATACTATTTCTGTATTTTTTGATAATTAATTTAATTAAGGTATCCAATTATTAAATAGTCTACAATTAAATGTCCGTCTTTTAAACCCGTAACCTCAAGAAACCAATTAAATTGGATGCCTTAATTAAACTAAGGTCGTAATTGATATGCCTTATAATATCGGCTGATTTGTGTTGTATGTCATATTCTAATATATAATTATATAATATCTCAATAAACACTTACATGGACATTTATATTTCTATTTTACGTTAACACTCGGCAGTGATCTGTATAAATATATTGCTATGGTATTCTATAATAATTTACGGTTTAACAAACAAAAGCTATCCGAATTTGTAATTGATATTAACAAAAAATAACGCTATTTTTATGACGCACATATGCGTCATAACCGATAGACGGGTTAAGATTCTATTTCACGTTATACTGAAGCTGTCGTATATTCCTGCAATTGATATATATGTTCAAATTCAAAGTACTTTCGTATGATTATTTTTGGGCAATGTAAGCAATATTGTGCCTATAGATTAGTGTACGTCCAAATTATATTATATTAAATATTATTTAGAATACCATTGCGTTAACCTTATACCTCTATTGACCTATACAAGCAGAACACTATGAGGAACAAACTGTAGGATTATATACTAAGCGAAATTTGGTGCCTACCTTCACTTTGTTCCCCATTTGTACCTTTAAGGCCGCCAGTAGAAAAGTGGCCTATCCAATAAATATTACCATTCAAAATGCAACTTACACTATCTAGACACAAGACTTTGATTTCCTTGCAAATTATACCTACCTAATTTTCTTCTGACGGCCCCATATAAACCGACACGTGTCAAAAATCAACAAATGGAAGATGATTAAGGCACCAGGGACTTCCCACTACATTAAATAAACAAATCGGGCGTTAAAAAAGCACTTGCTCTTAAACTAAAAAAACGTAAAAATTAATGATCGGGTTGTTTTGGGGTAAAAAAGAAACAAAAGAAATTAAAATGAAAACATTTACTATCACAAAAAAAAAGTCACAACATCAGTTGGAACGCAATGTCATTTAAAGAGAAAACTTCGTTGGATAACGAATAAAACTGACTGGAAATATAAAACAAAGCAGGTAATACTTTTCATCCAGACCCGATTCAATGACGCTATAACGCGTCATGGATTTAGTACCAACCCAGACCCGGGCTTCGACCGCCGCTCGACCGGTTTATAAACACGCGATATCAATGTTTTATATTACCATCCAATTCTAAAAAAAAACTCAAAATATTTGGTTCAAATCATACTGAACAGGGTCAGGGGGCACCCGAACACATGGGACTAACATCTCTTAACATATTAATTCGTACTATTTACTTACAACATAATGTTAGTAATTCAGTCTATTAAAACACCCGAAATGACTTGTTAGGAATCAGCCTAGGATGTTTAACGACACTTCGATTACACTCAAAATATACATATTATCATATTATGGAGTAACAATAATCAATTTGTGACCTAAGTAATAAATTATTGCAATTTTCACACTTTTATTTGTAATTTTATATTTTACCAGATTTCTATTAATCAAGTGTAATCCAAATGCCATTTTACAACAAATGATCTAGCGTATTTATAACAGTTGTCCAGTGTTGTTAAAAACATTCTGTTATTTGTTCTAATAAATGTCACATTAGTTAAACTGTTTAATTTGCCACCCCCGCATACAACGCAATACTGCGTCATGCGCTATGAAAGAGTTAAATAATTCACTCACTAAATAATGTGCGTTTTCAACGTTAACTATAAAATTATGTAAAAACGTCATGTCATTAATAAAATTAGCACTTCAAATTAGGACTTTCACTATAGAAACAATACAAAGGCCATTAAACAATTGGATTCATAATAACCTGTAACTTTTAACACGAATAACATAGTCATTGCAAATTAATGTTACAAATGATTCAACGGTTTTGTACTAGACATTCATAAATATAAATCCACTTACAAACTTAACATTATGTATAACTATATTAAATATACATAAAGACACCAATACAGCGGCAAGACACCTTGTTTATATTACTATATGTTACATATGAATATATAATCATATGTTAAAAGCACAAGCATGCACATCCGATATTACACAAGTCTGCCATTATATATTTTCAATACATATAGCGCCAAATTTATATATATATTTTTATATTTACATTTCGTCCGATATAGTTGGTTAATAATTAGCTATAATATATTATCTTACTTTCCATAATTTTGAGTATGCTAGCTTAATAATTTATTTAGAATGTAAAATAAATTTTATAATTGGAAACTTTATACCAATTCCAAAACGTAAATCGTAAAAAAACTTACTACCAATAATTGATACGTATCATAAAAACTGCCTCTTGTTAAGACTAAAGATTCACGTAAGAATATCATTAATAAACTCTTTTTTTTAATGAAAAAAATTTAAAGAAATAAATGAATTACACGTCAATTTATAAAATATAATTCAGGAGTGATTTTCTTAAACGGCTAATTTCTTTTAAGTGAGCACTTCTTAAAGCATTTTACCAGCCTCATTGACACTAGTCAAAACCCCCGCAGTGTAACAACCAATACCATTGTCAGTATAAAGAACAGGAATAAAGAAAACGAAATTCTAGTCCATTAGAATATTCAAAATTATTGGACAGGTAGCTCACTTCCGAACTTATGAAGCGCATCTATGGGTGCGTTCCACTAAGCGCCCGCAACGCTCGTGACACCCTCTGTATCGTTCCACTTAACGCCCGTGGTCGTTGCTAGCGATGGCTCGACGTCATAGATGACGTCACTGTTCGCGACCACATCGCGCCCACTTCGCCCACAAAATATTGGTGGGTCAGAGTGGGCTTTCGTCGCTCACGATGTGCGTTCCACCTATAAACATTCGCTTACAACGCCCGCGGTGTTTTCTCGTTAGTGGAACGGCAATTTCAGCGGTCGTGGTCGACGGCGTTGCGAGCGTTACCCGTTAGCGTACCCTATGTCATTTACTGTTCAACTGTTAAAAAAATACGTGTCAAATAATCTTCATTAATCGACTTGATGGACAAAGAAAAAAAAACCATTGTCATAACACTGTAGTCTCTCATTTAGTGCTAACGAAAAAGAAATCAGTCATTTTACATTGATAGACAACCAATTTGCCTTAAAATCTCCAATCCCAAAATGCTGTCGTTTTGTATATATTGTAAAGAAAAAAAGTAATCTTATCTCTAAGATAGATAAGGCAATATGAGGGTATAACTTAACGTTAATGCTAGTCTTCACTAAGTCGATTTACAGAACGTTAAAATATGTATGTCCGTTGAAAGTGTAGTTTAGTGAATGATAATTTTATTATATGTGAATATAGTTATAGGAACGTAATAAATGCAGCCTTGTAAAATAACAACGGGCACAATTTTGAACCTTTTTATTACTAACATAAAGTTTATTTTAGACACTAAAAAAGTCTGACACATCAGAAATTTGTTTTTAATTTTAAAATTTAGTTTATTTGTTTTTAATTTTTAAAATTAATATTTAGTACCTAATTACCTTTTAATAAGGGATAAAACCGGGATAACCAGAGCAACTGTCACTCTTTCACTCATATCAAAAGTATAACAGTGACAGATAAATTCTCATCAAAGACAGGTCAAAAAAATTAAGACTACCATTCACATATATTCAGTCAGATTCTGTAACCTATTACTTACTACAATTTCAAAAGAACATACATACCTCTGCAAATCCGTCTATAGACCACTATGTCAGTGTCCAGGCCGCACTATGAAAGTCCACACGGTGTCGGCGTAGGAGGCTAGACGCTAGGCGGTCGCCCAGATCGGTGACGTCACCACAATGGGCCCTAGGTACCCAAAACAGATCCCGCTGATGATGCCGGTGACAAGCGTCGCTGCACCCAACATGCCTGCTTTGGCTGCGTGCTCGGGAGCCACGGTCCTAGAAATAAATGATAAAGGAAATTAATAACATAACTGTTTATATTTCTGATGCCTTCGCGGTTATTACACGTAGGAATTAATGTAGCAAAACTTAGGTGCACACAAATTTATCGAGTAAATCTGCGTGTGTTTTAGAAGAGCTTTGATATACCCACTTTGATAATATGTGACGCAACGCTAATGTGTAGCGAGGACACTGCGTTGGGTAGTGGGATGTGATTAATAATAGTAATGTTTATTTATTAATATATTTTTAAATGTCGGCCCCATACTAGGCTAAGTCTGTATCACAATTTACGAACAAGACTCCAAAAAACACAATTAATTTTGACATAATTATTATGCTTTGGTAATGTTATAATTTATTTGCACTGAATTCAGCTTGACTTATTTCTTTGACGATCAAGGAGAGCTAATTTAAGTGATATAGAAAGCTTTATATGTTATTTATTAATTAATCTAATAGAATAGTTAGTTTATTCAAAATATTAACCACCAGATAGACAGAACTTGATTATATATTACTTATTTGAAACTACTGACTGACAAATAGCTTACTTTGGACTTAATAGGACAATGTAAATAAAAAAGTCGTTTATTACTCACCCGCTAACATACATCATCCCCAGCGAGCTGCCGTGCCCGGAGCTCCATCCCAGGAGCGCGGCGACGAACCAATACAACCAGTCGCTGTTCACGAGGACCGGCAGTGTTCGCTCCATCGGGAGGTTGTTGTGCTTCGGAATATAGTTGCACAGCAGGAAGAACGGGATGAACGCGAGACGCAGCGTCGAGAACACCCAGAGCCACCGGGGACCGGGCTGGAAGGAATAATTCATTAATAAATAAATATCTTTGGTATTCACACCAAATGATCTAGTCCCAAACTAAGCAAAGCTAAGGATAAACATACATAAATACATAATCGCACCCCTAGATCTAAAGGGAGCTAACTCAAAAAAAGTAACTTTTTCGGGAGAGGCGAAATTGTTGTAAGGAATCGGATCCTTTTTTTTAGCGTGTGTTTAATTAAAATCTTCAGTTAGCTCCCTTTAGATCTAGGTGTGCGAATATAAGACATCCAAAACTCAGATACAGATGTCAGTGCTCATCACATAGACATCTGTCCCTAGAAGGATTCGAACCTGCAACCACCGGTTTCGTAGTCAGGGCCTCTGACCACTAGACCGACAGGCCGTATAATGTATTAAGTTAAAGAGTATTGTTTTTCTAAAATGAATGTTTTGTATGTGAATGAACAACATGGTTTTTTACACTAACATTGCCCCACGCGGGATTCGAACTTGCAACCTCCAGCGTCTTCGTCAGGGGTTCTGACCATTAAGATAACTCGGACGAATTATATTACACATAATAATTTCTAATGTCTTCGCGGTCATTACACATTGGAATGTATATTACACATGTTTGGCTTCTACACAAGACCTCAACAGATAATTGCAGGCGATTGTAAAGGTACTATTACTATTCTTTACATGAAAACAAATGCTATATTGTAGCAAAACTTAGGTGCACACAAATTTATTGAGTAAATCTGCGTGTGTTTTAGAAGAGCTTTAATATACCCACTTTGATAATATGTGACGCAACGCTAATGTGTAGCGAGGACACTGCGTTGGGTAGTGGGAGAAAAGACACATTATACCATATTTATACGTCGTAGTCAAATTGCGTAATCAACTTTCTTTTAACTGGACGGTGTTCAACCAAGGACTTCAACATTACTCAGTAAAAAAATATATAATGTCCGCAAAGATATCGTAACATGTCTGTATTATATTATTATGTAATAGGTAAGTCTATTTTGTAAGTTTTAATAATGGATATAAATATATGAAATACTCACGAAGTTCCACAGACTGGCGGTTATGTTGCCAATCATGGCAGTCAAGTTGAATGTGAGGAAACATGTGATCCGACAGAAATTTTCACCGTCGATGAAAAAGTCCCCGCCAGGAATACGCATTATTTCTGAAAATAAACAATATAATGTACTTAGTATGATTTATAGTCAGGGTCTGGCCACTAGACGAACAGGCCTTCAAATAAATATTAATCCAGAACCTTGAAATTTCGACAAGTATTTTGAGCAATTAAGACAAGACAAATATATAACACTAGGAACATTGTGAGCCACATGACGATGAACTTAACACTCGTCTGACAAATAAAAAAAAAAAACTATATTATTCGACGATAACTTTCGAGTGTTGTTGATCCTATCTTTAAGAAATTTTGTAAGCAGAAAGATGACCATGAGCAATTAGGCAAGGGGTTACAGAGAATTAGAACCCGTTATATATTAATTGATGTCCAGGTCAGCTACCTAACTGTATTAAAGTGACACTGCTGGTAGTGAGTATACCTGATTGCACAGCAGGAAAGACGGCAAGCGACACGAAGAATATCATAAATATGTTGTAGAGCTGCACCCAGGCCTGCGAGAGGATGGTGCGGCCGGGCGCGCTGGGCGGCGGCGCCGTGGCCGCCAGAGCCGGGTTCACTCGCAGCGTGCGCTGCTGCAGCGACTCGTGGTAGCGGTAGAACCTCTGAAACAATATACATTCAACGTACATACATACTTATCTACATTTTGCACACCTAGATATAATAGATCTAACTCAAAAAGCTGAAGTTTTGAGTTATATACACCATCGAATTCCTTACATAAATTCCTACCTACTAATAAAACAGATTTAAGCTAACTCTTCCAGCTTCATAAAGGAACCATAAATCTATACAGAAAACGCCTGCATGCATATGGACTTGTTAATCAGTGAGATTTTATAACATAAATATGAGGAGAACCTGACTTAATGACTGGCACATCAACGTAGGCCCTAAACTATTAAGGGTTAGAAACTTGAACTTTTGCACACGTAATTGCACACCTTGGGGCCTAGACAAGGTGCCAACGTTCATCGTTAACGTTAAACGTTATAGCACCAAAATGTATGGGATTTGACATCCGCGAACGACTGTCACGTACGTCATAAACGTAAGCGGATGTCAAATCCCATACATTTTGATCGTTTCGTTTAACGTTAACGTTGAACGTTGGCACCTTGTCTAGGCCCCCTTTTATAACGTAGTAAGAAACTTTTATAACGTAAGAAGAGGATGAAACGTGAGAGCTTATTGTATGCAAACGAAATTGCATGCAGAAGCTAGTTAAAATAACATAATCGTAACACTTAACATTTTTATGTAACGAACTTGGTTTGATACTCAGAATGGTACGCCTTAAACGTTTAAGTTACGCTATTCTTTACCTATAGGTCGTCGGACTAATTTGATTTAAAATTCGCGGTAACCACGAGTCGAGTCGTAAAGCGGCTAGGAACATTGCTACATTACTCGACTCCCCGCTAGATGGAGCTGTCACGTAAATAATTCACGGTAGCGTTTGTCACACCTGCGATATACAAGTCATTGGGCTTCTTCTTACCTAGTGTATTATGGAGATCGTAGGTATCCAATTTTTAAGTAGTACTTCACTTTAATTAGTGAAACTACGAAAATATTTCACAAAAACTTAAGTCTAACCTAGATCGGTTTTTCTGTAAATTATTCTCATTATTTCAATGAAAAAGATGTTGCCTTATTTACACACAGATCTTTATATAAGCATAAAAACATGTGCAATTTAGTAAAAACAGCGTTAGTTTACCCACTTTAAAAACAGAAACCAATATAAACACATTGAGACTGCATTGCGAAGTGGGACGACTCGAGGATATAAAAACCGAAAAATCTAACACGTGAGGTTTTTGCGCAAGAATACACTAGTCACTGCAAAACGACCAAACAGCTAGCCTATATTGAACTGTCGAGTCGCCATTTTGCCGACATAATATTGAGAACTAGATTCTGCCCGCGACTTCGTCCGCGTGGAACTCCTCCTTTTTTGCAGTCGTTTAAAAAGTAGCCTATGTCCTTTCTCAGGCTCCAGACTTTCTTTGTACCAAATTTCATTTAAATCGGTCCAGTAGTTTCAGCGTGAAAGCGTAACAGACAGACAGACAGTTACTTTCGCATTTATAATTATACTAGCTTCTGCCCACGACTCCGTCCGCGTAGAACTTCTCCTTTTTTGCAGTCGGTTAAAATGTAGCCTATGTCCTTTCTCAGGTTCCAGACTTTCTTTGTACCAAATTTCATTTAAATCGGTCCAGCAGTTTTAGCGTGAAAGCGTAACAGACAGACAGACAGACAGACAGAGTTACTTTCGCATTTATAATATTAGTAAGGATGTTGTCAACAGGGAGAATTGTCGCTATTGTCGTGTCGATATTGTTTCCTTGTCGACATGAAGAAATAAGAGATGACATCGACAAGCTAAGATTTTCGCTGCCGACAACGTCACCGAATTTCGACCGCGAGAACAAGACATAGACATGACAAACGTCTCTCTCTCGACTCGTATACTCACATTCAAAGGCAGCGCGAAGTACGTATCAAAGCATATCAGCAGCACAAACATGCCGGTGATGAAGTAATATATGGCTGAGGTGCGGAGGCTGCCGCCGATGACCTTGGAGCCCCACTCGATGAGCACGACGAGCGTGCCGCACACGTTGGAGCCGAGCACCACGGCGCCCGTGTACTGCGGCGGCAGCCGCGCCGCCACGCCGTACACGGAGTTTTGGAATATCGCGTTGAATCCTGAAAATTAAAATCTTTATTAGGTAAATAGGACCCAAGAGACACTTTTACAAGTTAATAATTACTAGCGCTTCTAAAAATAATGTCACTGTGATGAAAAAAAGCCGCAAGAAACACGACAGATGTTATGGCTTTTTAACATTATTATAACTTTCACTAGAACATAAATGAAACAAGATGTAAAAGACAATATTACTAGATAGAAAATGAATATTAAAATGGAGTTAACTGTACAATACGAATATAACAAGAACTGATGGCTTCTCGGTTACTGCTCATTGGAATCAAACAATTAACGGATCCAACTCCCATTTTTTATTTTATTACGTTAGGTACTAAAACTTCATAGTTCTCATATTCGTCGTAATTTTGATTACACCACTAATGGGTTTATCTCGCGTGAAATCCAGAGACGCCCCGGGCGGTAGAATACACGTGACAACTTTTGTAGCGAGTGTACTAAATTACGAGTAGGTAATATGAGAACTATTAAATTTTCGAAACGTAATAAAATATGAAAGTTACATCAGTTAAATTTGTTTCATTTCAATGTAAAGGACGGTCGCCGAGCACAGCGAAAAACGGACGTTGCCCTTTTTCTATTTGTCTCCAGTAGTAATACGTACTATTACTACGCGCGTGCGACAGAGAGAAGTAATAGTACGTATTACTACTGGAGACAAATAGAAAAAGGGCAACGTCAGTTTTTCGCTGTGCTCGGCGACCGTCCTTTAGAATCATTATAAATATATATTATCGCCATATAAGTACTAATGTTTCCATAGATGTAACCTAGTATATAAGATCGAAACCTATTAAATAAAGGTAAGTTCATCTATAACTTTAGTTGTTACTTGTCTCCAACTCTCGTCCCTACACGGCGACACCGCCAGGAATACATACCGTTCATGAAGAAGGCCGATATTATGGTCAGCCAGAAGAACATGGTCTTCAACTCGGACGTGTCCACCATCGCTAGCACCACCGTCAGCACGAAGATCATCACCTCGATGCTGAGAGACCACACGATACGCGTCGTCAGGTTACCGCTGAAAAATAATCATGGCTTAATATAAGTATTATTAGTAATTATATAGGTTTATGAAACAATTATAACGGATATTAACTACAATCTATCAATCCAAATTCGATTAATATTTTTGGTTCAATACCATTAGTTTTTAATTAAATAAATTATAACATATTTAACTCGCGTATTTAATAATTTCTGATGCCTTCGCGGTTATTACACATTGCAATTAAACAACTATTAACGGATTTAACTGGATTAGCGTTAGACTATTGCTAGCTCAGTCGTGCTACGATTATGAAAACTGTAAAGAATCCGAAACGTCAGCAATTAAAATAAAGTAAAAATACGCGAATTAAATTAAGTAATTATTATTTGTTTCTAGTTCATTCCAATCGCGTATTCTATTTGTTGAAGTTTCAAAAACAGTTCGCATTTTTGTAGCCAACTTAGCTGACGAAAGTATAACACTAAAATGTTAGTGATAATCTAACATGTAAAATGGACAATACTAAAATTAATATTACGAATATAACACTTTACTGTTTAGATTTTAGTCAAAGAGGATTTATGATTTCATATAATTTACCCTCACAATGAAAATTTGTAGCAAAACTTAGGTGCACACAAATTTATAATTGAAACATGCGTGTGTTTTAGTTAAGCCATACTCTGCCCATTTATTTAATGTGGTTGATATAATTTGGCTATATTACCACTGCGTTGGTAATGGGCGTAAAATCATTATTATACAAGAGATAATATAAATAATAATAAATATATACTACTTAGTATGTAAAAGTAGGGTTACTTTTACATTTCTGCAAAGATAGCTATCATAGCATTAACCAAATTATATCTATCCATGTACCATTATTTGGTACTAGCTTCTGTCCGCGACTTCGTCCGCGTGGAACTCCACCTTTTTTACAGTCGGTTAAAAAGTAGCCTATGTCCTTTCTCAGGCTCCAGACTTTCTTTGTACCAAATTTCATATAAATCGGTCCAGTAGTTATAGCGTGAAAGCGTAACAGACAGACAGACAGAGTTACTTTCGCATTTATAATATTAGTAGGGATTAGTAGGGATTGGTACAATACATACGTAAAATATTTTATAACTGATATATGGATACAATGATAATAATCAACATGACTTTTTAACGAATTAAAATCAATATAAGTCAACGATCTTCGTACAATCATTAATTAGTTTGATTTAAACCTCGCCGTTGATATTGAACTATATTGACTGATGAAAGTCAAAATCATTATTCTTTAACTAGATACTTCCAACGCATTTAAGTAACATAAAAAAATCTAATGCCTTCGCGGTTATTACACATTGGAATGAAACAACTATAAACTAATTTAACTCGCGTATTTTATTTTATTGGCTGACGTTTGGGGATCTTTACAGTTTCCAAAATCGTAGCACGACTGAGCTGACAATTAAAATAAAATGCGCGAGTTAAATCCGTTGTTTCATTCCATTGAAAAAAATACTAGTTCCTCTCCCTTCCCCATCTTACGCATTTTCGATCAGCATCACGTGACCCTGACGCGAGGCATCACGTGACCCTGACGCGAGTTTGAAAGTTTACATACCCATACAAAAAAAAGTGCTCAGCGCCGCTAAAGAAGTTTTCACTTAAAAATATATATATGCGCATAAACTTACCTAGATCTAACAAAAACGTTGAACCAGCTGAACAAAAAGTTAGGCAACTGGCTGGCGATGCCGACGTAGGTGAGAAAGTTATCCCCATATGTAGTATTCACTAGCTTGTATTGAGTGAAATAATCTCTAGCTGTTATAATCATATTCCAGGCAGTGAGAGTTCCCAGACCGTGTACCAAAAGCGTTATATATATTATGTTCCATTTATCTTTTGGCGGCACTAGATCCATTGTCACACCTGCGGAAACAAAAGAAAAAATAGTCTTAATTAAGAAGTCCTTTTTTACAAAGTACAAGTTAATCCTTTATTAAGTATATTAGTAAGTCCAACTATCGATTATATTATATATATTATATAAATTTATTTATTGGTAAAATATTAGGAAATGGAATGATATCTTCATCGGCTGTATATATGTTGTAGATACATAGCTTACTTGGTCATTGTAATGTTATTATTTGAGTTTAGTATTTAAGATCTATCTCAGTTTATTCAGGGTCTCTGTTTAACTAAGAAAATAATTTGTCACTTTGACAGTCTATACTTAAAGCCAGTTCACACTTAACAAGTTAATTCTCAACGTCTAATTCAAACTAGGCTAGTAGCTTGATCTTTGACATCGCCTCATCGATATAGTTTATTGTTTACTACTTGGAAACAGATAACCGAACGGTGTTCTTACCCTATGTAACTTATATAAACATATATTCGGCAACTTGTATCTTCGTAGCTCCTTTCCCGATTACGCTTATGTGTATTTGAAAATTCTATTTAGGTTATTTTTTTACTCACTTGCCAATTTTCAAAAATATATATTACCGTCTTCCTACCCAAGTCGAATAAAACCACGCATTGTCAGTCGACAAAAATAAACAATTCCAAAAACATTTGATACGCTGTTCAAACGCTTTTTTTACTTTTCTATGTCTATTTATCCCACAGACCGATTTTGCTCATGTTCGAACTCATAACTGCGATTACATAAGTTGCGTTCATAAATCATTTATCGCCAGAAAACGTAACTTACTGTGATTATGTAATTTAAACAGTACACTATAAAACGAGCAATATTTGTATATTACACTAGCTGTCCCGGCAGACGTCATCCTGCCCGTTCGAAATTCAAATTAGGTAACTTTAGTTAGACAACGTTTGTATGGGAAAAGAAAAGGGCTGTTTTTAGGGTTTTCCCGGCAATTATTCGATTTTTTCTCGCCGTAAGAACCATCCTTGGACTTCAACAAACATTTAAAAAAAAATTTGGCCAAATTGGTCCAGGCGTTGTCGAGTTATGCGCTTACCAACACATTTTGCGATTCATTTTTATATATAAGAAGAAGATAAGAAGAAAGAAGAAGATAAGAAGAAGAAAGATAAACCGATTCGTCAAAATCGAGGACTATATTTAAGTATAACGAAAATTAAAATAAACTATTTTAATGCCTATGAAGAAATATAACCAGCATAAAAAGTCGATGTTAAGCTTCGTTCTTTTAATCGGTTCCAAAACGGCATAAACAGTTAATACAACATATATACATAGAATAGTATAGATGCTAGCAAGACAGTGTGAATTCTGTTAAACCGTCTACTACCACTTACCACCTTTAACTTAATGAAGTGCAAATCAGCCTTAAACCACATTAAAGCGGGGTGTTTAATTGTATATACAACCTTTTGCGCTAAAAATTAGAGCTAATATGTTTTGAGTTACATCATAGCCCAGTTCATGGCTTCAGAAAAATGGCGCCACTTTTTCGTTGCTAGGCAACGAATCGTGTCAATTCCATATGGCCGATTCAGGTTATTTTTAGACGAGTTTATCTCTAGTATAATATATGCTAAAATAATATTTCGTTAAATATGATTTATAAACTTATCTTACAACTGTTCTAACAATAAAAATGTGTGGTTTGTGTAATTTGTGTGTATGTCTTTTCGGCAAATGAAACAAGGTGAATATAAAATTGTTTTAAACATATTTAGTACCTATAAGAGTGTAAATTTTATTAGAAAGTGTTAAAATCTAAGAATTAATATTTTTGTCATAATTGAAGTAAGTACTTAGTAGGTAATAAAAATAATAAATTAAGAAAGTACATTAAAGTATCGTAACAAAAAATACAAATATAAATTGAATTAACCCTTATTTTTATTATAATAATTGTTGCAATACTTAGGTGCACACAAGTTTATTAAGAAAACCTGCGTGTGTTTTAGTAAAGCTGTTTTATACCCACTTTTGTATATGTGACTAAGATTATTTGAATCGTGAGCCACTGCGTTGGGTAGTGGGCCAAGTGCGCCTGAGCTTGTTGTCTTATGTGCAAATTAATTTTAATGACGTCATCATTTCGACACCTTTTTTTCAAGGCCACACATAATCGTAGCCATATTATCAGATGTGTAGGTAGTGTGTGTGAGATTTTATAATGTATCTTATGAACCTGGGCAATCGAGCCTTGTTAGAATTCTTTGATTTTTACGACTAATCAAGTATGCGTAAAAATACGGTTCATAGGAATTTCCCCAGTAATTAGACGTAGCTAGTTCAGTCTTACGCACCAGTAAGTATACCTCTACAAAGTAAATTTGTTTAAAATCGTAAAAGTCATTATCGTGGAATAATTTGTAAATTTATTTTACAAATAGGTATGCTTATTTCGAAATGAGAATTTTCGCTGGCTACAGTCAACTTCATTAATATATGTATAATTATTATCTTTATATATATGAATCTTCTGTACGTGTGTTGTTAGTCATTGAACTCCTCCTAAACGGCTGGACTGATTTTGTTGTTTTTTTTTGGGACAGGACAACTTCTGTCGGGTCCGTTAGTACTATATACATATAAACTTGACCAGAGCATATATCTAGACACCAAATACCAGGTGTTTGTCCCTTACTTTCCTGGACATACTGGTCCAAACGTCAAGAAAAATTTCAAGAGACAAATTTTTAATTTTTTTTATCTCCATTCCAGTGTATCGACGTAACCCAAACTCGCGCAGAAGCGTAACTAGCGCGCCGCGGATGATTACCCGCGAAGTTGAGCGTGACATTGGCCAGGCAGATTCCCCGAGCGTGCGGTAGACTTGCCCTACTTTTCTCATATTTCCATGTATTATCGTATTATTGACGAGTTTTCCGCGGAAGCACATATACATATAGATTTCAGTTTCAACCCCTTTTTAAGTACATACCTAACGTGGCCGTTTATTAGTCAATTAGCTTGTTAAAGTAGTTGTTAATGAAAAAAAAACTTTTTAAACTCGTGGTTATTAGTTGGACGTGTCTTTGTGTGTCATATATACACACACACAGATACTAGGACTAGTAATTACACAAAGGGAGTCACGTTACACATACCTAATCCCATTAAAGGATGGTGTTTAAAGTTCGAACATGGGCGAAATTGGTCAAGAGGTTTGAGCGTCAAATAGGGTACGAAAATTAAATTTAAAAAATCAACTATTTATATTTTCTTTCTTTGTTTCCGGGATAACTTTACAAATCGATAAAATAATCAAGGGAGAATGACGCTCAAAGTTTTAGTATTAGAATCATTATGATGATGAATAATATGATGTTGAAATTACCTTTCAAGTTGAGAGTGTCATTGGGGAGATTTGACCCCTCCCACGCCGGCGTCAGTTTGACGGGCTCATTTTTAACGAACGGAGTCTTCTCGCCTTCTGTGTCCCAACCTAGAAATAAATAAACATATATCATAACTAGCTATCCGCCCTGGCTTCGCACGGATCATCTTTTTTTATAGGCTAAGGGAATAGTGTAGCTTCCCAACAGTAAAAGAATTTTTGAAATCGGTTCAGCCGTTCTGGAACCCCTATTCAATATAAACAAACAAACAAACCTTTCCTCTTAATAATATTAGTAAGTATAGATAGTATAGAAGATATTACATAGTTAATAAGTTCTGATGCCTTCGCCGTTATTACACATTGGGATGAAACAACTGTAAACGGATTAGACTCGCGTATTTTATTTTATCGGCTGACGTTTCGGAACCTTTAGTTTCCATAATCGTAGCACGACTGAGCTGACAATAGTCTAACGCTAAAGTCACTAAGTTAGTCAAGCTAAGTTAGTAGTACCTCTTAAATGTGTATAGTAAGTAAATTACACTTATTGTCCTATACGTTTATTTTAATCCAAAAATATAAACCTTGAAATGTCCATATGAAATGCTGCACAGCTGTGTATAGTTAAAAATGTTTAAATAACCCAGTAACTAGTATTTAGGTTCTTAGCGCTGTGAAGTAGGTTCAAAATAACTGTAGTTATGCGTAACCGTGTAACGAAAATGTAGGTAAATAATAAATTACTGTACGTTAAACCTTTTGTTTAGTTCTGGTATATATTATTTATCAGCAAACGTATGTTAATTTTAAAGTGATTTACAGAAAACTCATTACTTCAAATGTATCATTATTCCAAATATTTTTTTAAACTATTTCTCATGGCTTAGCTGCTATTAAACATAGGAATAAAACAACTATAAACGGATTAGACTCGCGTATTTTATTTTATTGGCTAACGTATCGAAAACTTTACAGTTCCGATATTCGTAGCTAATAAAATTTTATTTATTTGTAGCTAATCTTTACTATCAAATATATAAAAAAGAAGGAATTTTCCAAATAGTGGAGTCATTGAAGCATTATGGGTCCGATTTTTTTTACTGTGAACCGAATTGCATACAATTTTGGAATTAGGTTCATCTTACCCTTAAGTTCAAAAGTGAAAATGATTTGAACTCCGCTACCACCCGGGGGGTGATTGCCACCCCTTCTCGGGGGTGAATTATTTTTTTTTCAAAATAACCTCGGATATCGATAGAAGGCCTAATTTTAAGGAAAAAATCGTCTATAAAGTTTTTCAAAAAATCCAATACTTTTTAAGTTATTTGCAATTGAAAATTCGCAATTTTTTCCCCTTTTTCATCGGTTTTTTGCAAAAATCTCCAAAAATATACGTTTTATCGAAAATTTTATAAAGAACAAAATTGTAGCAGGCAAAACAATGAACAATTTGGTTTTTTATACAGTATTCTAAGTGCAATATTAAGCTATAAATTAAAGATCAAAGCCGTTTTTTATGTTGCCTGAAATTTAATCGATGTGGTCAATGCCATCTAGCGGCGAGCAGATGCATTTTATGCATTCTAATACAAAAGGGTTTTGTAGTGCTTGAAATAAGCTTTAAAATGAGCACTATTAAAAGTCTTTTTCACGTAAAATAAGAGAGCTGTATTGCAAATAAGGGGAACAACTAATGTTTTTTCTTTAAAATCAATGGGTTTCATAAGTGCCATTTCCACCATAATTAAAATTAATCGTATTCCGCCTAGAATTAACTTCATTATGAAGAGTTTGATAGATAGTATCAGTTTGGCTGCTTCAGGACACATATTTTTCAAAAAACTCACGATTAACTAAAAAAACAAAATTTCAAATTTTTAAAAATCCCACGTTTATTTCATAATATTTCAAGAATGACGACAGATAAGAATAAAAGTGTATGAATAAAAAATGTAGGTATTTTTCTGACAAACAATTTGGTTTTTTTGTTTTTTCTGACAAACAAAAATTGACGGAAATGTGATTGTTTAAAGAGCGCGTGGCAGCGCAATCACTGCCTCTCTTAAGCCCTTTAACCCTTCCCCGTTTTAGAAAAAGGTTTTTTACTATATATTGCAATACAGGATGTTGTAGCTCTCTTAATTACCTTTACAATGTTTTTTTATAAATTGTGATAGCGTGAAAATTAAAGGAGCTATGGTCCAAAAACTTATCATATTTTTTTCTACTTAGTAACTGAAAATTTCGGAGTGTGAATAATTGGAGCAATGTGAAGGTACGCAGTATAATATAGACCCACAACTATTGTTATGTGTATATGTTAACGGAAATGTATATAATCCGTCATTGTATACAATTCCTAGGAAATGTATGTAATTCCTAAAATCGCAATCGGAAATGTAAAACATTTAAGACATAGGTTAGGTTAGGTTTCCGCGAGCCAGTATGAGTCTGGCAAACCTTTTGCCTTCCCCAGGGCATAAGGTATCAATGAGGATTTCCCCACTAAAAAAAAAAAAAAAAAGTTAGGTTAGGTTTTTTTTTTTAGGTTAGGTTAGGTTAGTTTAAAGGGTAGAAAAGCTTAAGAACATGATAATCGTTTGCGAGAGTGTGGAATAATATTTAAATCCTTTTCATTTTATCAAAAAAAAAAATATCAAGGGGTAGTATTCAAGGGTTGAAAGGGGGTTAAAAATTTGATAATTATTATAGAGAATATAAAATATTACTTACTCTATACTTACATCTTTTTATGTCATACCAAAGTATTTTTTTCAGATTTTTTCAATTTGGGGGTTGTAAGATTTTCAAGGGGTTGAAAATAATTTTAATATGAGGTAATTATGTTAGAAAATACTTTACCATTTCACCACTTACTATTAGACATGTTTTCTAGCGATAAAATGGCTCAATTACAATTTTTCCATTAAGGGGTTGTTTACACCCCTTAAAAATAATAGGCGGAGTTCAGATCATTTTCACTTTTGAAGTGTAGGTTAAGATGTGCCTAATTCCAAAAATTTCATGCAAATCGGTTCACAGTAAAAAAATTCGGAGGTAAGGCCGTATTTTTCGCTTCAATGACTGCACTAAAATATACTAAATGAAGCTTAATGGAATATTTTTTTAACTCGACGTTACTTTAGTTTTTGCCTAAAATACTCAATTGTAAAGAACTTTCTTTTATGTACTTGTTGTCCGAAACGGCATTGAGCAAACGAAGCCAGTTAGTATCTTAGACGAAATCGTAGGAATTCATGGTATAGAGGTCATTTTCCGCCTACACTGTACAGCTGCTATCTGCTCATAAAAACGTCTCAATCTCGTTTCCAATTTGTATGATAATAAACCTTACAGTTACGCTAGAAGTACTTTTTATTATACAAAATAAATTACAGTGTTAATACCGTCATCGAGACTTACGACATTTAAATTTCGCTATGAACTCAACACAGCTTCTAGCTTTTCTTGCTGTCTTGTATATCCTAATCTTAACTAATATTATAAATGCGAAAGTAACTCTGTCTGTCTGTCTCGATTTCAAGTTAAAACTTATGAACCGATTTAAATGAAATTTGATACACAGATAGTCTGAGGACATAGGCTACTTTCAATTGCCAAAAAAGGGTTATAAGGTGCTTAAAAGGGGGGATGACATGTTGTATGAAATTAACGTAATTTCTCATGCGAGTCACAGTTTCTTTTTTAGATAATATATTCTTTTAGTCGGAAAGCAAACAATAAACCCAAGAGGATGTCGACGCCAAAATCCTTACCTATCTAAGTTAAAAAACAAAAATTAACTTACATTGCACACGAAATGTTCCATAGCACACATCACTCATTAAACGACGATTAATTTAACGGTAAACAATTAACTAATTATTGTAAATACAACGTATACTCCCCGAGGTCGGTCAAGTAATGACAGAAACTGGATATCGATCTGTTTATTCAATTAAGAATTCTAACTTCACGCGTGTGTTTCCAGATTGGCGTAAAACATTAACGGTCGTTGGACACAATATACTTGTATCAACTCGACATCCGAGCGGCATTGCCTTGGCTCGGACCGTAGAATCACCTTACACTAACCCTAGCTATATAAAAAAACTATCCCTATTTTTTTTAAAATATTATATAGCCTACTAGCTTCTGCCCGCGGCTTCGTCCGCGTGGGACTCCTTTTTTGCAGTCGGTTAAAAAGTAGCCTATGTCCTTTCTCAGGCTCCAGACTTTCTTTGTACCAAATTTCATATAAATCGGTCCAGTAGTTTTAGCGTGAAAGCGTAACAGACAGACAGAGTTACTTTCGCATTTATAATATTAGTAAGGATGTTACTCAGGGTGAACGTAGCTTCCCAACAGTGAAAGAATTTTTCAAATCCAGCCGTTTTGGACCGTATTCAATCCAAACAAACAGACCTTTCCTCTTTATTATATTAGTATAGAAGTATAGATAGGTACATGACGTACAAATTGCCCTAAGGCATTCTCTAAATTTCAAGCAGAGAATATTGAAGTAAAACAGAAACTTACATACCTCTAAAAGGTGTGTATATATATGTACCCTACACCAATGACTTTGAACATTCTGTCTCGTGTCACTTATCTTTCAATTAAATTAGAACTGGGCCGGCAATGATTCTAAGGGGCCCTCCATTAATCATAGACATTTTAAAGTAGTCCTATAAAACAATGCAGTTGTAAGCGTACTTTAAAAAATTGGTGGTTTAAGCTAGAGCAAACAAGGCATTAGAAATTTGATACAAACGAGATGTTAATATGAAACGTTTTTTTGGTATTTTGTTGGATTACGCTTGTATCGGAAAATATACTTTGAATAATTTCAGATGCTATTATTTTATTAGAACGCGTCATTTGCCAATGTTTCACATAAATAATTTATTATTTAACTAGCTTTTGCCCGCGACTTCGTTAGCGTGGACTTCAGGTTCGTCCCGTCTAGGTTTTTTTACGACCTCACATTAGAAACCTCAAAAATTGTAGCCTATGTGTTATTCTGATGTATAAGCTATATTGTGGTAAAGTTTCATTTAAATCCATTCAGTAGTTTTTACGTGAAAGAGTAACAAACATCCATACATCCATACATCCATACATCCATACATCCATACTTACAAACTTTCGCCTTTATAATAGTAGTAGGATTTCTCGACCAATGTTTTATTTTATTGCTTCCGCAAATAATATATTGATGTGGACCGTTACCGATTCGTTGTGCATCATTTCTCAATGCAGTACGTGACTTGGAAAATAACTATCAAACGGCTGGTACTTTAAGAACTCCGAATAGGGGCCCTGCCAATGAAGTTCAATTGATGACATTCCATTTATTTCGTTTGCTTTAAATCATACTGTTAAAATATTAATAGTTTAAAACTTAAAAACAGTCTAACGTTGAGAAGTTCGTACTTCCCCAAATAGTCTAAGATCCGGCCCTACATCGACCTTCACCGAGCTGATAATAAAACGAAACCTATTTTATAATAA
This sequence comes from Polylopha cassiicola, assembly GCA_038024825.1. Classification (NCBI taxonomy): domain Eukaryota; kingdom Metazoa; phylum Arthropoda; class Insecta; order Lepidoptera; family Tortricidae; genus Polylopha; species Polylopha cassiicola. Next base: position 1,878,138 of record CP149044.1, on the reverse strand, counting down.
GTTTAGTATATTATAAATTAAGGGTCTAAGACAGCACGTCATCGTCATCCGTGACATGATTTGTTAGTATATCAGCATAATAAAAGCGTGTTAAAATGCTAATGTAAAGTACCTACTTCGTTTCTTGATATAAGGTACCTTGTCAGGGGCGTAGCCGCCGTATTGGCCGTATCAATTATACGGGGACCCAGGCTACGGGGGCCCCCAAAGTGTGTAAGGAAAAAAAAATCTTTCTTTTTCGGAAAAATCTTTACCCCCACATAAGGGCCTCCAAAAAATGTTTATACGGGGCCCCGACAAGGCACGCTACGCCACTGTACCATGTATAATATATTAATACTAGTTAATATATAAGAACATTTGTTGTAAACTGGCTTACTTGTAATAATAATATTGAGAATTGCAAAGAGTAAAGATTTTATATAAGAGAAATTCCATCTAACTTATTTTTGGGAAACTCGTTTTTTCTACTGTTTTATCAAATAATCGAGTGAAGCCATTACATTTGGCTACAAACTAGTTTGATAAAAAATTAATGATTTATGTGCGAAGGACTACATTCGATTTATTTTATATTACAGATAAGTTCCGCGATGTTGCGAGTATGACCACACGAGCTCGAACAACGTTACGAGTTGGTAACTAGCGGCGTAAGGTAGGATGTATAAACACCTGTCTTACAAAATTAGATCGTGAACACTTCGCTTAAGGAAGAATTTTGAACAGAGGTAGTTTCAAAGTTCCTCCCTAATATTAATAACATTATCTAGGTATGTTATTGAAGATCTTCTGTAAACAACGCAGACAATGCAGCCATAACTATGTACTTGCAACTATGCACTATTTTAGTATGCAGTTACCGCATACCTACTCAGACATTCTGTTTATATACTTGATAGTAATAAAATATCAACAGTGGGAAATTATGGAGATGATGAAAATGCGTTACGCATACCACCCTAGCCCGGTGGAGCATCGGGTGGTTATGTGGGACTCCTGAGATGATACCCAGACTACCCACTAAAACCAGCGTTTACCCTTACCGTCATTATGGGACACCACAGGATAACTTGCGCATTCGACTGTGGGCGGGTTCGATACTAAGAAATTTAATTTGGGGATTACTTTCGACAGCCGAAAGTTATGCTTTGTTAAAAATCAAAACAAAATTGATTCCGACATGTTCCCTGGTATGATGTACACCAAATAAATGTATCTCATTTCAATTTTATTTCGCCGCTCCCTCTACATTAGTTCATTCTAAATCTTTACGGTCGTCTACGTGACGGTGATGTCACAACATGTTTGATTTGTTATTTGAATAGTTAGATATGATTCGACTATGTCACTTTGTTACGACACGTGGCTATATGCTATACTCGTAAATGCGTTCATTATATTATATTTTTTATCGCTCGTAATCCATGTCCCGGTTTTACGCTCGTTGTAGTTATTTATATACAAATACGTGTTGTGGTCGAGATTTTCAACGTTAAATAGCGGTTACTGTTATGTATTTTACTGATTTACTAATTCAACTGTGGTTATCTGTGCCTCTGTAATTTAAAAAAGTTTTGTCCAAATCCATAGCCAACTAGAAACGCACGAAATGGAACCCAATTTTCAAATTTGGATCACTTATTTCGTGCTCTTTAATATCTAAATATTGGTGATAAAGCTTATAAAAAAATAATGTTAATACCAATTTAGAGCTACACGACCATTTTAATCTGTGATCAGGAGTTATTAATAGCCAGCCTAAACTTTAATTCTATAGGTGAGGCTATTTCACTTAATAACAATTGATAGGTATTCTTAAAACCGGTAACCTTGAAATTCAATATGGTCACCTCACCTTAATTATTGAAGTGAAGTAGATACGTCAAGATGTCTCGTCGCTTCGGCGGGGAATTTTGGCAATGACAGCTTATTACTCATTAAGTCTTTAAATTTTATTTATAAAACTGACTTTTGTAAAAGGTTGTAAACGCAGAATAATTTTAAGTTACTTTCACCATTAAAAATAGAACAAAAAATGTTTTTTCGCATGTAGTTGCGACATCATCGTAATGGAAAACTTTGTTCCTGATTATAAGGATGCTGGCCGCATAAGAAATTTAAAAGCATTCTTATATTTTAAAAATAATACGGGGTTCATAAAATAACACTAATTAAAATTATGCGACGTACGATTGAAGTTCATATATTTGGTAAAAGGGATTTTTATAGTACCTATATCTTCATTGAACATTTACTGAATATTTTTGTCGTTCAGGCGGATTCCTTTGGCACGCATACAAGAATAGTTCATATCAACAAAGGGTTAGCACGTATAAATGACTCAACAAGTAACGAGCCTAAGTACCTAATTGAGTTAGCTTTATTCGAGTCTAAACAAGATTTGAACTAGGTTCATAACAATCAATGCACGCCACGACACACTGCTATCGTATTATGTGTCATCGCGTCAGTCATCGGTCATGTGTCGACATTTATTAATGGAAGATGATTGCAATTACTTTACATTCTGAACTTTGTATGTCTTTGTCAAATACACTTTGCGTCGTTTTGTGTTTGGTCGCGTGGGGTGTTTTAAGAGGATTGTGAACCTGTTAATTTTCATACAAAAGGCGATAACGTTTTACACCCAGTAAATATAGTTAGATTTTTATAATTTTTGGATATGTTGTAGATATAATGAGAAACTACGTCTGTACGTTTTGATTTTTAAGAAATATTGCTTACGCTAAAATATCTTATTAGCATCTAAAAATCTATATATAGATTTATAATCATAAAAATCTATATTATTTAAGCAATATTTCTTAAAAATCAAAACGTACAGACGTAGTTTCTCATTATATCTACAACATATCCAAAAATTATAAAAATCTAACTATATTTACTGGGTGTAAAACGTTATCGCCTTTTGTATGAAAATTAACAGGTTCACAATCCTCTTAAGTAATGTTCGTAATTTTAATTCTTATGCTTTCGCGGTTATTACACAGAGATGGAACTATAACGGATTTCTCGTATATTTTTTTTTATGCTCACGTTTCGAAAACTATAATTTCCATATTCGTAGCCGAATAAGCTGATAGTCTAACGTTGAAGTGTATTCGTAATATCTATTTTATAATGGTCCAGATTTTATACGAAACTAGCGGTCCCGGCAGACTTCGTCCCGCCCGGCAAAGAATCGATTTGACAGCTGTCATTATATTTTTTTTTTTTCACTGGAACGTGATAAAAAGTATCCTATGTCCTTTTCCTGGCTCTAAGCTACCTCCCCGTCAATTTTCAGCCAAATCAGTTCAGCCGTTCTTGAGTTATAAATGGAGTAACTAACACGACTTTCTTTTATATATATATATATAATATATATATATATATATATTATATATATATATATATATATATATATATATATATATAATATATAATAGATAATAGATAAATCATTATAAATTCATGTTTTAAACGACTAAAGGACGGTCGCCGAGCACAGCGAAAAACGGACGTTGCCCTTTTTCTATTTGTCGCTGTCGCACGCGCGTAGTAATAGTGCCCTCACGGTCTTTGCTTTGCTTATTTGTTATTTTCTATGACATGAGGGTAAGTGTGAGAGCACTAGAGGCGTAAATTATTGTGCTAAATCTGTTTACGTAATACTTGAACGACCCCTTATAGTTGTTTTAGCGTTATATTGTATAGTTCATAATATTTTTTAATGGTTGTTAAGAATGTAATCGCCCGTTATCTACATGGTTACAACACTGAAAAATTTGTGTGAACAATACCTATCATGTACTCAATTATCCATCTAGATAAATATTTGTTTATCCATGCCAAAAATAACCTTGACTTGATAATATTAGTAGATGACGTAACAATATAGAAGTCAATGTAAAATGGATTTTATTACACAGGTAATAATTTCCTTAATCAATGTAAGGTGTAAAATAACCAAATATTGAATTTAGTCATGACTATAAAAAGTTGTCTAGGTGTCTTGATTAGGTACTTAAAACTAAAATAGTTAAAATTAATACTAAATAAAAATATATTAAGTATATTAGTTTTCTCATGTAGTTTAAGACAACTCAATAACATTTTTATTCATACAATGGATAATAAATGCAATGTGTAGGCTTCGTGGTCGCTGGTTATATAAATCAAACACCTACATTAATTTGTGGACTGTATATTTTTGATTGAGTTGCGGATGAGTCGCCTCATCACATTTTTGGTTGAACAAGACTCAGTGTTGCCACTTTATGTATGTATCGTACACAATGCAATAAACTTGTGTCTGTTGCCAAGCCATTACTTGTCAACTAAGAGTTAATAATTTTGAACCATATTTTAAAACGGCATATATGACTGTAATCTTTACTGACGATAATTCTTTAGTATCTATAGTACAAGCATTATTTAGTTTTACAGGTATATACGAAAAAGCAAGTTTCTTAAATTATTAATTGCTATAAGAGTTGTTTTTCACTATCTCCGTGTAAAGTTCCTTGTAATCAATAATAAATAAATTATATACCCAATATCTTACATAGGGAAATTAAAGGAAAATCAGTCTGGTGGGTACTGACTGTGATTTTCCTTTAATTTTCCTATACATTATTTATTTATTATTACCTGTCATAAAACTCAGCAGCAACCATATTGATGCCTGATGCCGATTTATGATATTGACCTTGCTTTATTAAGTATGATTTATGTAAGTATATACTTCGTGTCTTAGGTATTAAATTTGATTATGTCTTATTCTAAATTTTACATACCTATTGAACGCTGTGGCATGACTACTGCTCTCTGGTCAGGCCTGAGCAGACTCTCAGCCTCCACACCTCCTTGGTACGACATCTCCATTGCTTATTCACACTAATATCATAACATAAGGGCTGTCATCTGTATCGGATGTGTTAACTGTTATCTGGAACAAGAATAGATATTCAAATAATTATTATTGGTAACCTTTTTAACCCCTGATAAAGTTGGTAGGTAATGTAGTCTTAAAAACTGATAATTTATCTATGTATTGTGATGTAAACTGATGTAGAAAAGTTGGGGTAACTATAATTTTGTATTAAACCCAAATAACACTTTAAAACTTTTTCTTGTAAGAATGTAAACAATGGCCAGTAAAATGCAAATCTAAGATTACAATATAAGCAAGGTTTTACCTACAAAGAAAATATTTCTAGCTAAAACACTTATTCACTAATTTTAATAACCTTCTTTCCTTTTATATATTTTCTTTGTTTAAGTAATGTTAGAGAAATGCTAAGGGGAAAGCTCTGCAAACACCTACGCAAACATACAATTAAAAAACACCGATTCTAATACATATTCGATTGGTATCAAACTCAGAGAAATAAAGATAAGATCCCGAAGTCATTGTTCTATTAAGTAATAATACGGGTGCTTTTAAGTGCTCCCAACATTCCAAAATTGACAACTATTGTGATAAGAACCTTAGAATGAATGCATTCCTCAACTCTACAGAGCGCATTTACATACTGACCTAGCAACCGTAACCTAATTTAAAACAAGTAACCACGGATTATTATTTTTAAAACTTATTTGAACTCTTTGTTTATGTTCCGTTTTTAAATAAAAGGGGAGACAAGACGCGCGCTAAATAATACTATTGCCCAAACGTGCTCTACCTACACTTCGCGCGTGGTCACATATTATCGTTAAAGAACTTATAAGACATATGATAAAATACATACCAGATCATAATAGGTACCGACTGCCAAATTTTGTGAACTTTTGTTTATTAATATTCAGTGCTGCGCGTTTAAAATGTTTAACTTAATAAAATTAAATATTCAAAGCAAAGAGACACGTGCAGGCAGAGCGACCGCATCTGCTCACATCGTTCATTGCACCTATAAAATGGAGTTGCCGCAAAGAAAATTATTTATGTACTTTTCAATTGCAATCATAATGTTGGCTAATATATTTTACGTTATAGGTATTAGTTTCTAATTGCACTTAGTTTTTGTAAATATAATATTATGTTGAAATTAAAAGTAAACAATAAACTTACAGATAATTTACTGAGTAGAACAAGTGTTCAAATATAGTACAGTATTTAACTAATGGCAACATTTCAAACAATAAGTCAGATTTGTACCAGCGCCTTCAGTGTTCTATTTTTAAAACATTTTTATGAGTAAAATTTACATTTTTCTCGGTGTGTAATTGTTTATTTTAAATAACTGCATAAAGAATAAGCCAAAGAAAGCTAATTCATAATACTTGTCTACAATGGTGAATCCGAGTTTGGCATACGAGATACTTTTATATATAAACTCATTTTATTTTGGTCTCTTTGCAACATGTGAAGTCGGTACTCTTATTCTGAAATCTGTATTGATTATAAATCAATATAAGATCGACGAAGGTCTAACATTAATTGGGAAGGATTATGGAGTGTTACTTGCCCTGTTTGTCGTGGAAGCAGCCAGGCTTATACTCGGAAGAAAAGGCAGCCTTAGCGCAAAAGGTGAGTAGTGTACCTACTTTCCCTACATTTTTGAAAACAAATTATAGTAAATAAAATAACAGTTGACCCTTCAAAATTTGTTTTCATACAAAAGTAAAGGTTATACATTTGCTTACAAACTTGAGTGGTAGACAAAGTTAAATCAATATTATGATTCATTATGATTCATCTTCTTTCTTTTTTCAGATGTTCCTGTGATTTTCTCAGTGCTACTTACAGTTCCTTCTATAATGGGGGTTTTATATTTGCTACTGGGCCAAGTGGTTACTATCCGTATAGAATATATTTGGTGCACCCTTATGTTGTGTTTACAACTTTTGGAGTTCATATTTGCATGTATGTTCATTGTCACTATGTGCAGAGTACCAACATATGACTAAAAATTTTGTTCGAGCCAATTCACCAAGCAATGTGTTTAAATTGTATTTTTAATTCTTAAAAGTTTAAGGGTCCATTCACTTTGCATTTTTTTGTATTGTGGATTGAAAGCACTGAGAGTACCTATTCAAGATTTAAAAACAAATGGTTGAAAAATGTAATTTTTACTGTTTTAAATATCTAGTCTATGTTAAATGATGCCTGTAATTCTGTATTTATAATATTTTTAAGGCAAATTTCTAATTAAGCCCAAATGCTGATTTTAGCCTTAGTGTAATATTGTGTGCTTTTAGCTTACTTTTGAATTTTGCATCGCCATTACCAAAGTTAAATTAAGGATTGACAAAATAATATTAGTCACACCTACTCCAGTAAATTGGGTTTCATGTAGGTCCATTGTGATTAAAGCTACTTAGAATTAATAGTTTTTGGTGCACTTTTATTACAATTTGTGCATTGTATTGCAAGAAGAGTATAGTGATTATTGTGGCCTTTCGGTAAAAATATGTAACTTATTACAATAAGAAAATCTTATTTATGAAATTTCTTCCATATATTCTTCATTATGCAAATAAGATTTACAACCAAAAATTTTAACAACCTATTTTTAATATGTCGCACCTTCGGTGGGACAAGGGCACAATTGTCAAAAAATCCAAAAATGAGCCAAGTATACAGAAATGTTCCAAATTTTTTTTGGAACATTTCTGTATACTTGGCTCATTTTTGGATTTTTTGACAATTGTGCCCTTGTCCCACCGAAGGTGCGATGTATATCCATAAAATACCTGTCATGTACATAATTTGAATAATTATGTGGTGACTTTTTGGGGGCCTTATAATGACTGTTTACATTGATACTTAGCAGAGATAGTCTGTGACACCGGGTTACTTTTGCTTATATTGTTTCAGAGTTCAGTTAGTTATATAAATACATTTGGTGCACTTTTTGATGTGCACCATCTATGTTATTCTGCTCATCAGTTCTGAGGATATAAGTCTAACTAAACTGTAGTTACAGACATTGTAATATGTCCGATCAGCAACTCTTTAAGCCACCTATTTCATTCATAAGTGATATTCTATCTAGGTAATAATACAAATTTTGAAATAGTTTATACAATAATATACTTGAGTGTTATTCAGCGGTCCTTTTAAATAAGATTCTAACCAAAGATTCAGGAAAATGAAACAAAACAATGTCTAGTCCATTAAAACCTCTATATTATAATGTTTATTAAACTAAAATGTTTTGTCCTATTTACAAACTTGTATAATGTACTTAATATTTACATTTATGTTCAAATATATACTTAATGATTGCAAAATATGTAAGTCACTTATTATAACCCAACTTAATATACCCACAACATATTCTAACATTGCTAGATGAAAAATAAAAAAAATAGAAAGATATAAGTAGCAAACCTTTTTATATCTACAATTCACTATTAATTTGAGATATTACCATTAGAGGCAACATTTTTATGTCAGTCTTGAATAAGGATTCTGACATAAATCATAAATATAAATTTATTAGTATAATATTATTATGCATAATTAACTGTGAACAGTGTCATCTTGTTTCCTATATTCATTTTGTAAGTATAAGGGAACTCTTCCTTTTGCTAATTTGTCCCTCTTGTGAACTCTCAACTCGTGTCTCATCAAAGCTTTCCTTGTACCATATTTGTTGCCACATAAACTACACCCGAAATCCTTAATACCTGCATGATCTGCCTTTAAATGAATATCCAAATCACATTTTGTGTAAAAACCCCTATTGCACTCTATACATTTAAAAGGTCTGTCTTTTCTATGAGTCAACAAATGTCTGTTGAGATTGCTACGAGTTAAAAAACGTAACTGACATGATTCACAAGAAAATGGTTTATCCCCAGTATGTGTTCTCATGTGAATTCTTAAAGATTCCATGAAACGGCCCCGATACGGGCACATTTGGCATTGAAATGGTAAATCGAAGCTATGCAACTGCAAATGACGGACGAGGTTATCTTTCCTATACAATTTGCCACACACCTCGCATATTAAATGTGATGCAGTTTGATGCCTCATAAGGTGTCTTCTGTACAGTTGTGCTGTGAGCAACCGGTTACAAATGGAACACTGTATTCTAACATTTTTGTGTTCTTTTGAACTTCTATGTTTAGCATATTCATCACTGGTATGGAAATTCTTTTTACATAATTTGCAATTATGAGGTTTATTAACAGCTGTGAGATCATTGCATCCGTCATCCTGGAACTCAGGATTGTCACTTAAAACATCATGGGTAATATCATCCTCAAAGGATAGACAATTATCAACACAAACTTTCTTGGACTCTAGTAATCTCTCTGTTTCTTTTGCTGATTTCCGAAACATTATAGCGCCTTGAAGTAAAACATAGCAAGCGTTACAAATATACTGTGGAAATCCATCATCTCTCATTATTGTAACATCGCCATAAAGGCAAATATCCTCAGAAATATTATCCTGCCCATTGTCACTGAATATTGGTCTATCAGCATCTTTTAAACACACTCTACAACTTATATCAGTAAACCTTGCTGATGCCGATGATTTAGAATATACTGGAGCAGTCTTGAAATTGTTTTCAGCCAGTATAGATGCATTCCGTTTCCTCCGCATAATTTTTAACCAACGATAAGAAGAAGACATGACATCGGCCGTTCAATATAAAAATAATAAATTAAATATTGATACAATTTGTTGATAATTGTACGGCGAACAATGCAATAAGTAGTTTATTTCATTTAAAGATTCAATATGAATTAAGTCTGTATTCTTTATTTACGTCCACTCTCATTTCATTTAATATACTATGTTGTGACACTTGTTGTAACGTCGATTTGACAACTGGAATTGACAGATTATATTGGTAATGTTACCAGACTAAATACATTATCACCCATATCTTGTATTCATTTCACTATTTTTAAACACAAAATAGTTGTACAGGAAATATTTTAGTATTTAGATATTATTCTTATTCCAATTCTGTGAATTCTTCGTTTAAGTAACTACCAACTATGCTATTCATTAAGGCTCACTACTTTTAGTGACCTTGTACCTAATGAGTAATATTGTGCACAATAAGTAGTTTTAAACGGTATTCACATATTGCTGGCCTCAAAATAATATGTTGTCAATAATTATTACGTGAGTAAAAACCCAAACTGTTTGAAAAATAAATACCTACTATTATTAATTATTTAAGATTTACTTAGGTATACAGATAGATACCTAATGTAGGTAATTATGTGTCGAAAATAACATGGTCAATTAATATCAAGAGTCATATATTTATTTTCTCAAACAAAACTTTGGTCTTCAATATGTAGGTACGTAACAGTTTTATATTTTAAATGCAGCTTCACAAATGAATACTAAACCATTTTATTATATATATAAACACATGCTTAAAAATGTAAAAGTTAAGAGGCCACAACACTCAAAACAGGCGTAAAAACATAACACTTGACTTTTATGATAATTTGGCGTAGAGTTATCATCTTTACAGCAGCAGCAGCAGTAGTAACAACAACAGTTAATACAGGAATTGTTAACTACTTCAGGATCTTCTTGCTCATTCAATTGTTTTTTAGGTTGTGTCGTGACAATATGGTTTTCTTGATCTGATTCGTTATCATTCTGAGTGTGTTCTACTTCCATCGTTTAATGCTATAATTGACACTGATATAAGTATGTACGCTCCATTTATATTACTCTTTAACGTAACCAGTTGAAGGCATCTCGAATGGTATTCACATATTGAACAGAAACACTTGATCACTTTGTTCTAGCATGAACGATTCTATTTCTACTAAAAGTATTGTGCTACAGAGATCGATGGCGTCATCGGATTGAGTAATTCTAAGGTCTTTGACATTGAAATTACCCATTTTTTAAACTGTTGTCGAGTTTTTTTTCAACTACCTCTTATTTTCTGCTCTCAAAGCCAATACCAGTTGCTACTTATTACGTTACCGAAACACATGTTTTAATAAATAGTTATGATGGGTAATGAGTAACTCTGATGAGTAAGTTGCTTTTACATATTATTTTTTATATACATAGGTATTTATCTGTTTTTATAAAACTGCACTAGTAGGTAGATATAGATTACGATTACTTACGAAATTTTTTATAAGTATATGTACTTGGATAGGTCTGTATTTTTCTCTATTACTACGGTCAAAAATACATTAACATACCTATGTGGGTGTGGGTAACTTTATATTAAGTATTAATAATACTACATATAACTATCAAACTCGAGCCAACCTCAGATAAAGTACCTAACAATATATATTTTTTTATAAAACATTTGTTAGTAACAGTACCTACCCATTTCCTCCAGTTAATCTTAACGTAAGAATTGAGTTAAAAACAGCATAGTAATATTAAGATATTGTATCCTGGATGCGATACCTTAATTATACATAGGTACTAGTTGTTCGTAGTTAGGTACTTTAATACTTCGATGTTTAATAAATATTTTGGTTATATTTTTGAATAGGTACAACAATATACAAGGGCGGCCCGGATGCAAAATCCCCCCGCCCCCTCTAGCTATAGGGTAGCAGTCGATATTTTCCTTTCATTATTTATTATTAATTATTTCTTTTCATTAAATTACAATGTTTTGAAAAAAAATTGACGGTGTGTAGTTAAGTAGGTATTCAAATTTTCAGGCGAGAAACAATCATATTTTATAAGTACATGTCATTGTATAAAAAGGAAAAATATAAATATTTACTTAAGTACAAAAACTAGAATGCAGTTACATAAAGTACTAGCCATACTTAGTTCTATTCTCATTTTTGATGTCTTTGCGGTTATTACACTTGAATGAAACAACTATAAATGGATTTAACTCTCGATTTTATTTTTCTATTCTATTCTATTGTATGGTTGAACTAGGAGAAAACTTGTACCAATGCTGCAGCACATTCACAACAACATGTAAACCACGCAATAAAGGAACCTTCTCCACAACAGTTCTCTTCCTCGTTCATGATTTCAAAATCTTTTCCGGTTTCAAGCGAATTTTGATCTGGCTTCGTCGTTATGGTTACAAATTCCTTCTCGTTCTTCATCAAAACTTCTAAGTCCTCCTTTATATTGTTGGAACCCATTCTTACTTGATATTATTAAAATATTCTTCAGACCAACTACTATGTGTACTTGGCAGCTTATAAATATGTAGTCTGATAGGGCTAAAGAGACTACAGATCGGGTTCGACGCCTACTGTTACTGATAGCCGCCCACTCTACATGAAATTCAGTTGGAAGCGTCCAAATTTCCGACATGAATAAGTAGGTATATAAGATATAAACTTATAAAAATATAGATTAATGATTGGATTTGACAGCCTACTATGCATAAACGTTTTCCCGTATTGTTTATATTTCAATTTTTCCCCATATTGTTTATATTTCAAAATGAATTTAAAAACAAGGCTATCTATTTAGTCAAACTCAAACTCAAATAATAATTTATTCAGGTTAGGAATGTCAACGTTAAAATTAATATTCTTTTTCAGTGTATGAGTAGGTATTATACGTAGATAATTATAATAAATATTTAGCTAGCTATACCGCCCAGTCACTTGACTTGAATTGAATACCTTCGTTTGATGTTTCAAAAGTGCAATTAACATTAATTATTAAATATTTTATTTTTAAGCATTGACGAAGGTTCCAGTATGCATGTTTCTACTCAGAAAGCCTGAATGCCACTTGTGTAGCACTTCTCAACATTAGATACCCACTGTGTTCTCTGTATTTATTTCTCAAACACCTACCTATACTTAAAAAAGAACACACTTTTAGAAAAAAAATGTAGGTACCTATAATTCATGGTCGTTGACGTCTATTCGATATTGAATAAATTCACGTAGAAACCGATTTTTCCCCATACCTATACATAAGTTCATGTGTAACTGACGTAGCTGCTAAATAAATAAATATTAAACATTTTTTAACATTGACACTAAGTAATAAACGATGTATTTTCTTTTTAACCGACTTCAAAAAAGGAGGAGGTTATCAATTCGTTTATTAAATAATGACAGTAGGTACCTAGGTACCACCTACTTCGTGGCATTGTGATCTTACAAGATAACTTGGTATCTGTCTAGCAAACTCGGAAAACTATTTGCGTACCTAATCATATACCTTTTTACTTTTTGCGCAGATTTTAATTGACGAAAACGTAAAAAAGTAGCAAGGTCAAGTTGAGTTTTACAATTTATAATTTCTAAAATATTATATATGTAATTAGTTTCTTTTTTGTAAATAGTAAGTAATTATGAAGAAATATTTCAGAATTACCTTACTGTGGAAAATAATTTAATATCTGGCAACTCCTTACCTATTTGAGCATTTTTCAATTTATAAATCTCATCTGCAAATTCTGCAAACAAATATTAAATGACGTGATTGCAGATACGTGCGCTATTACGCGGTTACCTAAAAATAAATCTTATTTTGTTTTAGCAATTGGTAATAAATTACAGTCAATGGCTTTAACAGTCGCACTTTTTAGCAAAAATGCCCATGATTAAAAATCGACCAATTTGACGTTTGTTGCTTGTTTGCAACTATGCAACCAGTGTTGCCAATTTAGCGATTTTGTCGCTAGAACTAGCGACTTTTGCTTAAGGCTTAGCGACCAAAAAAAAGTTTTGACGACAAAAATAGTTTAGCGACTTATCTGGCGACTTTTGGAGTACAAATGAAAACAGTTCCAAAGCCAATAATATATACATTTTTCGTCAAATCGACACAGAATTATTCAATGCTAAGAGATACAGCGCACCAAATTCAAACTTTATTTAATTGAAGTTTCATTTGTACATTATTATGGGGGGGGGGGGGGTTCGAAGATTTTATAGTTATGTTTTAGTTTTAGCGACTTTTTGGCGACTTTTGACTTTGAGTTTAGCGACTCGAACTTCTAGGACTTGGCAACACTGTATGCAACTAAATATTGCACGATTTGCATCATATACAGTTGACATTTGACATGAACAGTAGAACAGTACGGTGTGGGCACGATACAAAACGGACGGGAATATAGTATAGATCTTGTTCTCGTCTCGTCTTCATAGTTTGCAATTAGATCTTAGATCAATTCAGCATTCATCAGTGATTTGAGTGAGTGTGACCGGACAAACTTGCTTATAAACTAAACGTGAGTCGCTCAAACAAATTATAATTTACGTAAAGTCTTGGTAGGAGACGTATTTTTTACGAAACAGATCTTCCACGAGACAAATAATTACCTATATAGATTGTTTACAACATAGCGTAATAATTAGTGAAGTACCAAGACAGGTGTTATATCTACTGAGTTTATATAACTATCGACTGTTATCGAAATGGCAGAACCGGTGACTCTTCAGCCAATGACCCAAGTAATGGATGGCGTAAATGTCGTGAATGGCATTTATCCGACAGCGCCTCCCGAGCCGCAAGTGGTGGCTAGCCAGCCCCTAATGTCGAATGAGACCATAGCAGATGAAATAAAACGGCAACAGGAAGAAAAGAGGCGAGCGAGGAACAATGATTACTGTTGTTACGCGTGTGCTGACACCTCAGACAGTGATCCAATTTGTTGCTATTTGTTTTGTAGATATTTCTGCCATTGGTTAGGTTATTGCTGTGAAGGTTGTTATGGTTGCACAGAGTCCTGCTGTGAAGGATGTGGAAACTGTTTGAATGCCTGCTGCTGTGAAGATGGTGGGTGCTGCGGTGGTGGTTGCTGTGAAGGTGGAGATGCTGGGGACGGCTGTGATTGTGGAGATTGCGGAGACTGTGACTGCTCAGGTTGTTGTGACTTCTAAGCGCTTCTAGGATTCATAAAAGTAAGCAGTATACTGAATAGTACATGTTTAACTGTTTATCTTGAAATGTATAATCATAGATGAAACTGGATTGGATGTAAATCATGTCCAGTAAACTACTTGTGCTTTAAATGAGCCTTCATTGTTCTTGGAAGAAATAATTATATTTTTAACATTATAGGCATATGTGTAAGTACAATACAATTATATCCAGTGTCAAAAATTTTAGAGAATGGTGCACTAATTAAAACAAACACTTGTAAAATGAATTATACTGATAATTAACTCAATTAATATAAACCATAATATATTATATGCTCAAAGTTATACCTGATAATGTTTTGAAAATATTTTTTATACATGCACTTATGAAATTTTATAATTAGATATCTACATTTTAACTTTATTCTGTGATTTCTGATTAATCATGACAGTTAAAATAATTTAATAATAGGTTTAGTATTCTAGTAGAATCACCAGTAACTGCAGAATTTTGTAGCATAATTTCTCATGCTATACCACCAGGTGGACTTTTTGGCTGGGTATCTAGTTAATAATGATTTTTTTGAAAATTTGTATGAGGGTTAGTCCTTTAAAAAACGTACACATAAACCACAGTAACCAATACTTCAATAAACTAAAGAACAGGAAGTACTTACTTAATTTACTAAAAGCCACAATAATTAATAATTCAATACAATAAAAAACAAAAAATAATAAAACTAAAATTGGTTCTTTGCCAATAGAAAAGAAGGACCCATGGGCCATGACAGACATTAAAATACAAGTATATAAACCTACCTACTTGTATTTTTATGTCTGTCATGCAATAAATATGTATATGCATCATACAATAAATACAATAATTATGGAAATACATGTGATAAAAGTGCCAGATATTTTTTATTTTGTATTTGTATAGTGATTATGCAGGTAATTAGGTACATTATTTTATAATTTTCATGTTCTCGCATACTAATTACAAAATTATCATTAAACCTAGGGTTGCCATCCGTCCGGGTTTCCCCGAATTAGCCCTAGTTTAGTCCGTGGAGACTTTAATTGGCGTCCGTGTTTAAAAATGTAATTTTAACAGCTTTCTTGGTCGATGGTCGAAAAACTTGACTCTGGTTTATGTTATTGTTGTTCGGGTACTGGGCTCCAAAATACGGGTATTTCCTCGCGGCTTATCCGGGTTGCCAAATTTTAGACATGGCAACCCTAATTAAACCTAATGATAAAGTTAAGTAATATTAATGAGAGTATAATTGGGCCATTAACTTTTTGTGTTTACTACAGATAAGTATTCTAATGAGTGCAAGAGCTATAATGCTTATCTAGTTACTGCCTAGTGTTAGTCCAGTATAGATCGTTTTGAGTGTATATTTTTTCGTACCTAGTTGTAATTATTGTTTTAGTGTCAATTAATATATCGCACACCTAGATCTAAAGTGAGCTAACTCAAAAAAGTACTTTTTCAGGAGAGGCGAAAAACTGTTTAATATGTCCATACGCACGCATGAGTTTTCTGTATAGACATATGCTTTTTATAATGAAACTAGAAGAGTTAGCTTAAATCTGTTTTAGTAGGTGGGTTATGCTGTAAAGAATCCGATGGTGTGCATATTATCTCAAATCTTCAGATTTTTGAGTTAGCACCCTTTAGATCTAGGTGTGCGATATCTACTCGTTTAAAATATATTGTAAGAGTGGTCTAAAATTTGATTCGCTTTACCAGATCTGTGTTATATCTAACGTGAAGTAGTAGTAGTAGGTACTACATTGGTACAAGTGTTAATTCTTCCTTCCAAATCAAGAATGGCACAATCTGTGATCAGTGTAGACGCGTCATGCCCAATAGAGGAGGTTTCGCCAAAGGAAATTACTAAACTGGAATGTACTGAGCCTGTTACGACACAGCCTACGGGCAAATGCGATGTTTATCCCACTGAACCGCCTGTTATCACGACTCAGCCTTTAATGTCGAATGGAGATGAAATAAAACAGGACGAAGATGTGCGTACAAGACACCAGTACTGGTATGATTCATTCTGGTGCTATCCGACCACTCCTTGCTCTGATGGAGACGATTGCTGTGATGACTGTTGCCATGATGGTTGTTGCCATGGTCCTCTTGATGGTGGGTGGGACGGTGGTGAAGGCACTGGCTGTTGCGACGACGGGGGTGACGCCGGTGATTGTGATTGTGGCGATGGCGACTGTGGTGATTGTGATTGTGGTGATTGTGACTGTGGTGATTGCGCTTGCGGGGATTGCTTTTAGATCCTTGCGATTCAAGAGGATCAATTTTGTGCTTCGAGATTATTTTTTATAAAAATTATTAAATTAAATAGTTCTCACTGGAATTTTGAAATAACGAAAAATTTATAAATGATGAATATGTTGTTTTCAAACGAGCGCTATCTACCGCTAGAAAAATCTTGTAAAGATGGAGTAAACTAGCTCATTATAATGTACCTACGAACTTGCCACTTTTGTGTGTGACTAAAACTAAGTAGGTACCTACCTACTTTCATTGTACAAAATATTTGATAGTGTACCTAAGCCTACCGTCCTGTAGGTACCTACCCACCTCATTACCTACTGCATTGTGAATTGTGATGTAATATTTGTAGATATAATGCTTTGCCTTTAGAAAAAAAGCTTAGAACTCTATATACCTACATAGTAACTAGTAGTTCAATGCCTTATGTAGTGTAAGAGGAAAATATTACACACGCTAAATTATTTCTGGACTTTACTGCGAGCAAAGGTATAAGGAACTAAAGCTTCTTTGGTATTGTGGTGACTCAATATATGTCATTAAGCTGAGAAACATTCTTAAAGTTGTTTTAAAGTTGTCACACTTGAATTTAAATTCGCGTAGTGACATTTCGAGTTAGGTCACCTTAATACTTATTGTGTTTTATAAGCAAAATATTCATGATATTTTTTGTAATATTGCTGTCTGGTTACTAGATACCTAAGGCTGGTACCTACCTACAATTACATGCTGATTCGACAATGATGTCATTGTTCTAGTTTTAGAACAACACGAGAAATACTGCCATTGCATTCTTCCACAGTGTTGCAATAATTATAGGTTAACATTTGAACAACTGTAATATTAGCTTATAAGTATAATTTATTATAAAATTGTTAATGCACTTTATATTATGCACGGTACTTACATAATGTTATGTTAATTTATGGATATTTTTTACAATGTATTTAATACAAACTGTTTATTTATAGTTATATGCAGGTCAGGTTTTGAAGCCTAGAGTTGGTTACTGAACTGAATTTTATATAAGTACAGGTATTTATAAGAAATTTCCAAGCCCTCTTTGGTGCTAACTTAAAATGGTAATTCAAAACTACTTCATACCTTTTGTAACGCATTTATTACTCAATATATCCAGCCATGTAAACTCAATGTATATTTTTGAAAATGTTTTCATAGATTTAAGGAAACCGTTACTCTTTATATCGAAATATTTAAAGTGCTTAAAACTGTATTGGTTACTTGTTGATTAATTATTAAGTAATGAGGTCTGCAGAATATTGGCCTTAGCTCATGGCCGTGATTATTGTAGTTTGTCTTTATGCCTGTTGCCTTGTATTAAATTAAATGTAGCTTGCATTTTGCGGTATGAAGGGGTAGATCTTCAAACATTTTAAACGCCGTCATCGTCTTTTCAAACTATATTTAAGAACAGAATCAATAACGCTAACGCTAAAGTTTACTATTGATTTCTAACGGCTATAATTAACTCAGTCGTGGTACAAATATGGAAACTGTAAAGTTTTCGTAACGGCAGACAAAAATATAATACGCGTGTTAAATCCGTTATAATTGTTTCATTCCAATGTGTAATAACCGCGATGGTATCAGAAATTATCAGAATCAATGAGTTAATTTATATTATTATTTGCAACAATTTTATTATAGATATAGACTACGATAACGGTGTCTCAAACATTTGAAGATCCACCCTGACATTAGTTTAGTCCAAATGTAATGCTGAAATACTAAGTGGATAGTTCTATGTTTAAGATGAATGTTTAATCTCAAAATTTACTAAAATAATGTTATATTTGTTATACGTAAAATATAATAACTACGCTTATAAAATAATTGCGATGTAAGGAGTTAAGTTAGATGATTATACTCAATGTCGTATTTTTTTTTAAATATTTCATTTACCTATGTATTAAAATTATTATTTGGCAAGTTGACTTTTATTTTATTTTTACTAAAGTAAAAACTACTAAGACTTGGGCATGCCAATTGATGTTTTTAGCTATTTTTGAAATTTCTTGGCAATTATGTTGTAGGTATCTACAGACAGACACTAGGCTAACCTGGAAATATGCCAGGCAGGAATTTAGTTACTACTTTCGTACACCAAGGCCTTGAAATATATTCTAAAAAAATAAGCTATGATTCATATAATAAAGGCGAAAAAATTAGAATAAAAAAAATTTTTTGAATAGATCTATGATCACATAGTAAGGTAAAAATAGGTAGTGCCAAAGTATAAATAAAACGCAAGTTTACTTTCAGATAACTGTTTATTTCAACACCGATCACAAATACATAATTAATATATTGACTAGAAATACAGATTAACGGTGAGATTTAAAATTCTAACCTACGAGAGAACAGTTTCATGGCATATGTATATATTATTATGTAAATCAATAAAATTAAACGAGAAAAAATCCCTTAACCTTTTCGCCGCCACGCAACAATACAAAACGCTGAGCCTGTGACGCCAGAACAAAAACAAGCATTCGAGATCGAGAAACCATAGTGACTTGGAAATGGTGTATCGATATTTAAATAATTCCTCGATAATTATATCCAAAAAGTCGAAGAAATGTCAAAAGAATAATATAATAATGTTGTTACTACATGTTCATAGATTATTAACCTTATAAAACAACATTAAATAATGAAAAGATCAAAATATTTGCATTATTTACAGTACAGTTTAGTGACGAAAGTCACCACACTACTCACGCGATGACGTCACGCGTTGTCGGCACCGGCCGACCCGGGCTTTTAGGTACTGCAAATTGCTTTGATTCTAGAGATGTGAAACTGTTGTAGGTATGTGTTAACTGCATTTATCGACATTTTGGCAGGGAGTCCAAAGAAAAAATCCTACACATTCTTTAGCAACAAACCAATAATAAAATGCAGTACCTAGGTACCTAGATTTCTTACAAACAAAGTTTTTAAATAAATTCCGATAATTATTTAGGAAGTACAAATAGCATATAGTCGGCATTTTCCAGGAATTCGTTTGAAATACCGCCTGCACGTGCGGTGTGCTTTACATATTTACTAAGAATTCCTCACAAAAATTAAGCCTATTGTTATTGCTAATGAGTGTTTCAGGTAGAAAAAAACATTAATAAAAGGGTCATTTCTTTACCTGGATGTAGTCGTTTTCTATTTAACAAAGACCTATTTGGTTGCCTGTGCTTTAGATAAAGTAACGATAGGTTTATAAATATTTAATATACATAATTACCTAAACTAGAACACTTGTCTCGGTTGCTCGTCGAACTACTTCATTATAATAATTGACAGAGGTATACAGGATAAAAATTAGAGTAATATACAATTTTTTCGTTTGTTATTTACTTGAACGAGCCGATCTCAGACATGACTAGTCGTGTATAGCCGCGGGACTAATTTAAATAAGTGTTCAAAATATGCTGTAAAATATATTTTACTATTCTCATTTTGATTAATTAATCGCATTCAAGTAAATTAATTAGTGAACTTACAATTATAGAACTACACATTTATAAATTCACCTACATTAAAATTTTCGTAACGTGTATTGCAACAAACAAAACACAGTTGGTGACAGCACTACGCCGCGGCTATCGCCGACTAGGGCTTCAGTACGGGCCGTATTTGCTGCATTTTATCATGGTGCGCAAAAATGTTTATTTATTCAATGATATTATATTGTATCACGTTTATGTATTAGGTTTACGGTAATTTAGGCTTTAACCGATAATAAAAGTTCATAATTTGTATACTAAACTTTTAATTTACTTATAATTTTCGCCTCTAACTTTCAGTCGGTAAGGGCCGACGAGGCGCTAGTGGTACTGCTTTTTGTAGTCGGTAACTGCCGACTGGGGCGGTGAAAAGGTTAAAGAAATCCCCGACTCAAATTTCAATATCCAGTAGGTACCCACAACTTGTGACATAGGTTTTTTTATTTCTCAGACTCTCCGATAATAAAAACACTAATAGTAAAATAAATAATAATAGTACATTACGCACCGAGGCCAGTAATGACCAGAGACATTTTTTATTTTACTGGCCTAGGTGCGTAATGTACTATTCCGGACCCCATTTTCCCCAAAATTAATCAATCTTATATAGGTACCTACGTGTAAAAACGAGTAGGTATCTACTTGAACCAACTTCCAAAGAAAGGGTTTTTTCTGAAGCGGTTTTTTTTATTCAGCCATTTGTGTGCCAATCTTCCGCTTGATTTTATGCAGAAGTCCAGCTTTACAGTTCCTATATTCGTAGCAGAGAAGTTGACGATAATTTAAGACCTATCAGACTCACTTTTTACGACACTCATAATAATATGAAACTGTTCAAAGGACGAAGTGAAATGTTACTTAAATCAGGTATGTTCTAAATTAAGTACAAAGATAAGTAACACAAGTACATCTTCATAGTATCAATATCGCACCTAGATTACCTACCTAGGAAATAGGTATAAAGTGAAACAAAATAATGTCCTTTTATAGTAAAACGAACATAAGTAAAATGTATTAATTCAATTAAATTTAAAACTTTTACAATCATTCACAACTAAACGATGTTATGCAATAATGTGTCAATCTAAAAAAAATCTTAAATCGAAATATACCACTCGCTACCTTAGGTACTTAGGTATATTTAAAACACTATTTTCTCAAAATGTCTAGATGGTTGACACAGTGTTGCATAAAATTGTCCAAATGTACATGAAACAAAATTTGATTACTTACCTACAACTTGGGTAATGAATATCTACTTTAGTAGGTATGTAATATGTAGGTATATATAGGTATTTTATAGATTTTTATTCTAAAAATCTAAAGACAATCTACATAAGTCCAAAAAAAATTATTAACGACAGCGACTATTTTCGATATAAAACAGCACAAACTGAGTTGTAAAAATAGCTGTAGGTGATATAATATTTAAAACAAGCAAAACAATCTTAAGTTGTAACACCATAAAATTCGAGAGAAACGAGTGGATAAAACCAGCCTATAATTAATAGGTGTACCTTATATAATTCATTAGACTTTAAGGTACAAGAAACCACGTAACTATTTTAACTGCATATTTCCTTAAAGGAAACATAATTAATAATACCGCAATTACAAAAATAGACAAAACCACTATACAACACCGTGTACCTATTATTAAAACATCAATATACTTACAGGGAATGAAACATACAAATTGCAATATACTTCAAAACGTTATTTTATCTACACTAGTTAATAAATATTATATTTTAATATTTGGTGTTTGGGACTTAAGGTACATAAAGGCAATCTAAGCCTTGATTTTTACTTAGTCGAAATCTTATTTTTAATAAAAAAAAAATGTGGCGGAAAATTTTAAAAACGCATTTAACGTCGTAAGTAGGTCGTACCTAAGTAATATGTGCATTAACTTTTTAGACACCCGAAAATAGAGTAATTTATTTTAATTGATAGAATTAACAGTATCCGCCAAAACAATAATCAATTTAGTGCTTCTTGTATAAAACTATCAGCTGTAGGCATGTTTCTCGGTTGGATTATTTCTGTGACCACTAGTAAAAAAAAATAACAAGTTCTATTTTATCCAATAATGCTATTAAGTAATTTCTATGAACTTTTAACTTTAGAGTATATATTTTTAATTGATTTTGCACATATAAATAACTACAGTGAATGTTATAATTATGATGGCACAACACAAAATATAACTACTTACTTAAGCTATTTGATCGTAGTGTAAGCAAATCAATTTCCTATTAACACAATTACCATTAAAGAAATTCTAAAAACTTTGGAAAAATTACTTTCTGATATCTACGTTATTACACAACATTGAATTAGATAATTGTACAAAATAAAGTTATAATTTCATTATTTAATTCGAGACACATAGTTTTATATTTCCATAACATGTTAGATACTTCACATTATATCTTGGAATGGTAGTCGACGCTTCGGAGTAATTTACCTATATATATTAGAATATCAAAAAAACCCGTTATTTTATTTCATATCTTTCCTTAAAAAATAAGAATAAGACAAAAATAAAAATAAGAATACATACCGTATATAAAGTGGGCAAACCAGGAGAAAAGACAATTTTTTGGCCCTGTTATTTTAATAGCTTCACCCATAAATAACTGTATTATTAAAAAAAATTCTTCACACATACCAAGAACCATATGCAAAGATGTATTTGGTAAAGACTCCTCATTTAAAAGGCCACGATAAATATAAGAAAAAGATCATTATTAATCAAAACCGGCAAAAAGCTGGCCAAAACGTGAGGTTTTACGGTATTCTTATTTTTATTTAATTTAACACAGCAATACTTCATACAAATATCGCACATTAAAAAAGTGTGACAATTCCATGTGTCACCAAATGAATTCAAATTTAAATGTACACACTTAGAGTCTAAAATGGAGTAACAAAATATTTTGAGATGTAACATTTTTAGTAAACGTGGGATATATATTTTTAAAACATACATTATGGATTATTTACCGATATCGTTCTTTTTAAAAATAGCAATGATATATCCGAAGCTTGCTTTTCAAACGTACCTACTAACTATAACAGCTATTAGTATTATTTTTTTTATTAAATAAATAAAATATATCTATGTGATATGACAAACATAATTCTAAGGACGAACTATGACAGGTACCGTTGAAATTCATA
Source organism: Polylopha cassiicola (assembly GCA_038024825.1). Lineage (NCBI taxonomy): Eukaryota > Metazoa > Arthropoda > Insecta > Lepidoptera > Tortricidae > Polylopha > Polylopha cassiicola. The sequence continues at coordinate 1,854,363 of CP149044.1, read as the reverse complement.
CGGGAAGCTATAACAAATTATTACTAATAATTAATGTTGATTTTTAATTACTTTGACGGAAGATGAGTTTATATTGTGATATAGAACTTTTAAGATGATAGTTTTTTTTAAAGATAAAATTATTAATAATATACCTACCTATAAGTAGGTACTTATTCAGAAAAATATAGTTATTTAGGTACCTGGGCCATTATTTTCTTTTTTGCCTAACTTTTTAGTTGTAAAAAGATACCCATTTATTTCTATTTTCTCGCAAATATACTTACACAAGAAAACTCGGTACCACGCTATGCCTTCTCCCATATATCCTTGATATTTCATCCGTAAATAATTAAAATCAAAACTTTACCCCATACAAAAACCTCCACTGCGTTACTTTTTTAGGGACAGAAAATGGGGCTAATAATAAAATAATGGCCCACCTACCCAAAACAATGTGTATTATAATACCTAGACAGATTGAATATATTTCACAAATACATGTGTAACTTGTAATTCATTATAAGTAGTATTACCTATTATATTATATGATTATTATGTGAACACTTCACAACATTAAATGAATATACTTAGTGCATAATATAAAATATATTTTTTCATAAGTACGTAAAAGCATAGGACTAGTTAGTTTAGAGACTAGAATTTTTAAGTTAATGATAGATATTGAATAGTGACACAATCATTTTTTTTTTAAATCACATCACATTTTTGGGTAGGTATTTGAGGCAAGCTAAAAACTTGTCATAAAGCTCTCCTACTATACTTCTACACGGAACTACAGACCTGGCTGGTGAATAGCAGGGCAAAATCAAACAGTATTTTTTTAAAATATATTTTTTGCATAAGTAATTCTAGTCTATGCCTATGCAATTTTGATGTGTTGTAGTTTAGTGTTTAAATAATAAAAAAAACAGACGATTTACCCGGGAAAAAAAAAGGTTTAACTTAGCACCCAAGTCCGCAGTTTTGTGTTAGGTTATAATACGAGAGCTATATGACAAGTTTTCAGCTTGCCTCAAAACCTACCCAAAAATTGATGCCAACTCTCCGACTATAATGACACTATCCAACTTAAGCAAATATATAATATACCTATTATAAGCAATGTTATATATAACTATGTATTAAGACTGCTATTGCTTTTATTAATAATCCAGTTGATTTTATATTTCTATTATGTATGACAGAACGATGAATATATAACAAAATTAACGGAATTGATGTATGTCTATTGTTAAATAAGTATATACTTTTAAATATAAACTAGTGAACGACATAGGTGATTTTTTTTTTTGGCATTTTTTCATTTGTTATATTAATATATAGGTAGGTATATGTATATGTGTCTATTATATAATTATGTACCCTATGATTATTTGTCATTTATTGTATTTATATACGATTATTTGCATAAGTTCACTTGCCATGGCTCAATCTAGAAAAACGTTATAATTTTTAGTTATCCAATACAGACCTATGTGCTACTAGCTTATTGGCAAGCATTTATATGTATCTCTAAAACTTTCGAGTATATATTCAGTGTTATCAAAATAAAACATTCAAAATATTAAAGAAAATCTCAATTGGCGAAAGGAATTACCCTGTGATTTTACTCCCTGGCTATGAAACTCATAAGAACTTTAGAATGATGCGTTAATTCATTGGTTTTTCACAAAAGGCAATAGACATGACGGCTGTTTTTTTAACCGACGAAAAAAATTGAGGTTCTATACGACGAAAAAAATTGACGCGTATATTCTTTGTCCATCAAGTACGTTATCAAAAATTTTAGGACACTTATTTTTTCTTTTCTCAATCGTAATCAAATAAGCACTTCAGAAGTTTGGGAGTGGCGACACGTGACGTCACGGTATAGTATAAATTATACTATAATGTCACAAGCCCGAACTTTAGAAGCATCTTTGTGATTTTTTGTTTGTTTGAAGAAATGGAAAATACGTGCCCAATACTTTTTAATAACTTAACCGATGGAATAAATAGAATTTCGTGTTCTTTACCCAGTGCCATCGCTATTACAGTTATATTGTTTTGATGCTGATGTTTGTAAAAAAACGGACAGAGACTCGAAAAAAAATTGAAGAACGATTAAGGTTATTTTTTAAGATCTATAGGTACGTCTAGACTCTAGACTATATCATTAAGCGCCAGCGTAACAGTTTACATTTGGTATTAACATTTTAAGGCGGTTATTTTTTCTATTTTTAACTAAGTATATAACTATGCTACATAATTCGTTATAGACGTTTTCTATAAACGGTAAACTTTATAGATAATTATAATTGTTAAGCTTATAAAATATACGACTAGATAATTATTATGAAATTTAGGACAAAACACGTAACAGTGAAATTTAAACGAATACAAATTACTCACTACAAAAATAGTATAATTTGACAATATTGCATTCCTGTATTTTCTACAATTTATTTGCCACTACGCGTTTTATATCTTTAAAATCTTTAATCCACTTCCATATTCAAAAATAATAAATAAATAAATATCTTTGGACAATTCACACCAATTGATCTAGTACCAAACTAAGCAAAGCTTGTACTATGGGTACTAGACAACGGATAAACATACATAAATACATATAAGACATCCAAGACTCAGGTACAGATGCCAGTGCTCATCACATTGACATCGGCCCCTAGTAGGATTTGAACCCGCAACCTCCAGTTTCGTAGTCAGGGGCTCTGACCACTAGACCAACGGGCCGTGTATTAAAAATAAATTGTAGAAATATACAATAATATAAATAGTCATAACATTAAATATTAAATAAACTGCATCGATGAGTATTATTAATTATCATTTGACTATATTATCAACATTACTATGTAAGTTACGGAATGTCTAAAAGAGCACTTGTTCACTTGTCTAATTTGACTTAGCATAATATGACATGGCATAATTTCACAATATATAAAGTCTATCAAAGATAAGCTCTCACCTATATATCTATCTTTAACAAAATCTGTTATTTTGTTTTGTTTCTATAATGAGCACCAGATATACTAAAATGGCGTTGTATTAATATCGAATTATGCTTTAATTTAATTAAATACTTGCACAGCTCAAAATAATAATAAATATCTTTGTACAATTCACACCAATTGATCTAGTCCCAAACTAAGCAAAGCTTGTACTATGGGTACTAGACAACGGATAAACATACATATATATAAATACATATATATAAGACATCTAACACTCAGGTACAGACGCCAGTGTTCATCACGCCCCTAGCAAGAATCGAACCCGCAACTTGCGATTTCCTAGTCAGGGGCTCTGACTAGACCGACACGTCAAATACCAAGGGTTGTCCCGAACTGCTTACAAATCTTTGTACCTAGTATTTCAGGCTGTTGCCTAAAGGAAGTCGTCAGGTTTAAAACTGTTATTAAGACAAGCGTAGTGCAGGAAGTCCTCAGGCAAGGTGGAGTGACGATTTGCGTAAGATGGCTGGCAGGAGCTGGATGCAAGCAGCCCAAGATAGAGCAAAGTGGCGTGCAATTGGAGAGGCCTATGTCCAGCAGTGGACTGCGACGGGCTGATGATGATGATGATGATGATTAAGACAAGTGCCCTTTTAGAATTAACTGTTTCGAGTAACAAGATTCCTTAGATGTCAGTTTCCTTAAAGATGCTGGCTTGACTGTCCAAGTCGAAGTGTATGTAACGCGAGTTGGGTGATTCCGCGACCGGTTCCGTATTCTCATGATCTTCAGGTTTTGGGTGCTTAGGAGACGACTCGGAATGGAACTCCTGCCGGAAATTTCCTGTGGGAGAGAATACTTTGATAATTAAATTCTATCATGTAGGTATAAATTAAAAAGTTAAAAAGATACTACTATGTAACACTAAACATTTGACAGTTTTTTGCATTTTTAGCAAAATTTTTATTGGACTTAAAACAACTACAACGGATTTAACTCGTAAATCATCTTTTATTTGCTGACATCTCGAAAGATTTAAGGCTACAAATATGAGAACTGTAAAGTTTGCGAATCGTCAGCAAATAAAATAATACATGAATTAAATTCGTTATAGTTGTTTCACTCCAATGTGTAATAACCGTGAAAGCATCGGAAATCATTAAAATGTAAATATTACAAGTTTTTTTAACAATTTATTTTTAGCACGTGACGTCACGTAAATGTTGTTAAAAATGACAAACACGTCAAATGGTTATCAATGTTAAAAAGGGTATTAAAATAAAAAAAAAAAACTAAAATACTTACAAGCGAAGCGTTAAACGATGCACTCAAACGAACTGAAATTATATACACGACACTAGAAATGAGCAAAAAAAAATCACTAAATTAAATTAAAGCAATAAAAAATCACATACTTTTTAATACGCAACAATACAACTAATTAGTAACATGCATGGACTCTAGCTACGGCGGTTTTATGCAAATCGAGACTACAACGCTTGAGAAGATATTAAAAGAAAATTGGAGCAAGATTGAAATAAAAAAAAAGTTTATTTACAATGCAAATTAAACATGTAAATAGTCAAAACAAACATCCTCACAAAAATTAAAGTGTATGCATAATAAATAAGTTTTGTTTTAATTCAATAATTAATAGGATTAATATTAAAAATAAATAAAAACGTTTTTTATCACATAAGATAAAGATATATGTGACGTTCTTTTAAAGTAGTTTTTTATGAAAAAATAGGAAACTTAAAATTAAAAACAATAAAAAAGAAAACAAAATAAAAAAAGTGCGGAATGTTTATTAGCCTAATAGCACCTTGGATATAAACCATCGTGACTTAGCTATTAATATTTCGAGTGCCTTTTGATAAATAAGTAATAATTAAAATTAAAAAAAAATCTGATTAAAACACAAAATTGCTTTTATCATTGCATTGTCCACGTGTACATAACACAAATGTATGTAATTCCAAATTATTACCAAATACTTCAATTATATTGAGATACGTCATTTTTGATAACAAAAACCCGTCAAAAGACGTGGATATCGCTTTTACAATTCGAAAATAATGTTACATTAACATACAATAGACGTAATTTTAAATAAACACAATTATTATAGAGGTATTCGCTTGTGTTCAGATTTTATAAGCGTTTTCGTCCGCTTGAGCAGTGCGAGACTAGACATAAACCATTTGGTACTTTTAAATTAAAAAATAATAACAACACAGCTGATACTGTTCAATATTATGTTCAAATCCGCGTTTACTAAAATAATGTTCATACTAACACTTGAAATTTAAAAGTTTAACTTCTTTGAAGTAAAACTTATATATTTTTTAATTGAAACATATTGTAATTGTGCCCATTGGGGCCGAATCATGGTGCCAACGTTCAACGTTAACGCTGAACGTTGGCACCAAAATTTATGGGATTTGGCATCCGTGAACGATTGTCATGTACGTCACAAACGTTCGCGAATGTCAAATCCCATACATTTTGGTCGTTTCGTTTAACGTTAACGTTGAACGTTGGCACCTTGTCTAGGCCCCATTGTCACCTAAAATAGACGTATCGAACTCACCGTCAGCAAATTAACATAATAGAATTTTAAATGTACACAGGTGACAAAAATAAAATATCTTAATAACTTTGGCGTGTCAATTGGTAAACATAGTTCTCAGCTGTGTCATCGACTAGGTGGAAAGACATAAAAAAAAACATACGTCCACAATATTCATAATAATATTAAAATGACTAAAGATAAGCATAATTTGTTATAATTATATTGCATTGGATGCATGCAACGTTTCAAAACGAAAACTCATGCAACTAGTTTTAAAAAACTTAAAAAATACCATGTATTTTAGTCTTAGTATCCATTTTAATGGATAAAATCATCAATAATATTTAGCTATAAAACGACACATTACGTCCAATATTAAGTCTTAATCAATGTGCCAGTCTAATGATAAATAAATAACATCGAAAACGATAAAAAGTCAATGCTTAATATAATATTTCGTATTACATTGTTATTATATTAAAAGTCAGGTATTTGGGGGTACTTCCCATTTGTTCCATAAAACTAGAAATTAAACAAATAAAATATTCAAAGTAGGTACCTATCACCAAAATGTTCAATATATGAAACTCATGGGATGTATCCGTTATAAATAAGAAAAAAACCAAGCAAGGTGCAATCTACGATCGTGTATTTAACATAACGCACAAGCTATGTACTATTAAAAAAAAAACACGTTCCAATTATCGATCACCTTGCATACATAGTTCTATAGAAAATAAGCCGTTCTCATTACTATTTTTAACTCGCAAATCAAAAACAAAACACGACTAGATTCTCTATTCGAGTCACGTCACTATTGTGAAAAAAAATAACTAACAAATACCGTCACAATACAAAAAGATCAATACCTACAGTCAACACTACGCTACGAGAAGCAACAGTCACATCATACACGATCGTGTAAAGCTCAGCAGGTGCAACCGAAACCACCACATTTACAATCTACCTTCCGCGCCCGTTTCCTACAGAAACCGTAACATTTCAAAGTCAAACAACACAACCCCGGCTTCTTGCTGCCGTCGGACTTACACGAGTCCCTACTGTTGAGCCTCTGTAGCTCTGGCACTTTGGCCAACTTGTCTTTGTCATTCAAAAGTCTATCCAACCTACTCTTGAGTTGAGTCGGCGACACGCTACGATCCCTAGTCAGTTTGGTTTTAGAGTCAATTTTGATGTTACCTAATAGATCAGTCAATTCGTTGGAAACGTCGGAACCGGACGACGCCGCCTCTATGTTAGGAGTGTGTGAATCTACACTCTCCGGCGTGTAAGGGTCTATGCACTGTCTGACAGACAATAAGGCCGTGTCTATATCGTTGACAAATATACCGTCGTAGCTGCTATAGTCCGCGCTGGTTATCTCTACGTCGGGAATCCTATCGTTCAAAGAGCCGGCTCTGGTTCTGAACACTTCGTCGTCGATTTGGTTCGTGTTTGTGTCGATTTTATTGTATAGCTCCGGGTCGGTGGGCAGCCTAGTGAGGCGGGGTCGCATTATCGAGAGGGTCGAGGGGAAACGGGTGGCGGAGCATAGTGTGCAAGGCAGCTTGGGGTCGCAACATTCTAAGGTACCTCGGTCGCTCTGCAGCAGCACGCGCAGGTATATCGGCTGTGGACAAAGTTGATTTGTTAGAGTTAGTTGTGCCGGCGGACCGCCGCCGCGTCGAGTGTAAGAGGCTCGATCATTGACCCCTCTAGCTATTTTTTTTTTATTTTTTCTTTATTAAGGGAAACAAACAGCTTACATCTAACTTATGAATAAAAACTAAGAACAGTACATTAGCTAACAAAGTTTCCACTGATAAATTTTACTTATTAAAAACTATATTTAACAAAGTTAGCCAAAAGTAGTCAGTATGAAATTACATGAAACATAAATAAAAAAGATGAAAATTATCTTTGAGAATCTAGAAACAGCTATGTCAATAATAGTGACAATTAATATTATTAAATACCAATGGAACAGTGTTTTTACTGTTTTTTTTTATTTATCTAGACAACGAGTATAATTAATCTTATGATATCCAAAGCTTTTTCATTACTTATCATATTAACCATTATGATTTCATCTCTATTCAGGCGCGTGTAGTGGGCGTATGAGTGAAATTAGTAGCGCATATTCCCTGATTTGTCGAGAGTTGATCTCACAATACCAACTTCTAATCTATACTAATGTTATAAAGAGGAAAGGTTTGTTTATTCGGATTGAATAGTCTCCAACCAACTGGTCCGATTTGAAAAAATCTTTCGCTAAAGCTACACTATTCCCGAGTGACATCCCTACTAATATTATAAATGCGAAAGTAACTCTGTCTGTCTATCTGTCTGTCTGTTACACTTTCACGCTAAAACTACTGGACCGATTTAAATGAAATTTGGTACAAAGAAAGTCTGGAGCCTGAGAAAGGACATAGGCTACTTTTTAACCGACTGCAAAAAAGGAGGAGTTCCATGCGAACGAAGTCGCGGGCAGAAGCTAGTAGGCTATAAAAAAAGGGATCCGGGCGAAGCCGGGGCGGGTCGCTAGTTAATTATAATCGGCAGTCGCGAACGATCCTCATCGAGAGCACACGCGGCGTAGTCCTCACCTTGTGGTCGCCCATGCACTTGGCGTGTCCGATGGCGCCGTACTCCGCGCGGCGGCGCGCGGGCGCGTCCACCAGGCGGCGCAGCTCCGCGCTGTCCCGCCCCGTGCCCGCGCCGCCCACACCGCCCCCGCACGGCTTCGGAGAACCCTCCGACTGGTTGCGGACTAGCTTGCGACGTACCGGCGAGCTGTCAGACTCAGAGCCCCTGAAATAAATCATAATAGTTTCATATTTACGTAATGAAACCATTACATATTAATCCTTCACAATTTAATGACAGACAGACTTCTTTATTTCCTTTCTATAGTCATAGGACACGACAACACGAATAGTGTAAAACAACTTTAACGGATTTAACTCGCGTATTTTATTTTATTGGTTGACGTTTCGGAGCCTTCACAGATTACATAATCGTAGCACGACTGAGCTGACAATAGTTTAATGCTAAAGTGAAAAGCGAAATTTTAGCATAAGACTACATGTCGGGAACGTTATGTTATATGCCGGGGTGGTCGTTATGTTTTACTAGCTTCTGCCCGCGACTTCGTCCGCGTGGAACTCCTCCTTTTTTGCAGTCGGTTGAAAAATAGCCTATATCCTTTCTCACGCTCCAGACTTTCTTTGTACCAAATTTCATTTAGATCAGTCCAGTACTTTTAGTGTAAAAGCGTAACAGACAGACAGACAGACAGACTTTCGCATTTATAATATTTATAGGAATGACGGTGTGGAATACTGAAGCGCAGTTGGCCAGCTAATGGGCCTTTACTGCAAAACCGGACGGGTGGCGAGCCTCCTGAGAGAAGGCTTTCAAGCCTTTAGGTTGGGTTATGATTTTTAGCCCTGACCGACCCGAGGGCCCCTCAGAGATCGCACCTCGGCTTGAGTTGTCAGGTGTGTTAACACGATTATTATGTTGTAGGGGGACAGAAGGTAGACTGCGAATGAGTCCGACGCGTGTCGGGTGTAGGTGGACGTCTTCAACCCCGCCGGCGGGGCCGCTGTAGGGTCATTCTACTTTTTAGTGCAGGTTTTTGTCTAAGAGAAAAACAACTATGTTGCCCTAAAAATCCACTTTGATACCATTCATATATTAAATTATATACAATATTTATGTTATTATGTCCATAGAAGTTAAAGAAATAATGCGGCAGTTTCACGTACTGTGAATTTTTCTTATATTTTTCCATATTATATATAGTTTATATTCGTTTTACATGATTTTTGTCGGGGACATAAAAACCTGCTCTTAAAAGTAGAATGGACCCTGTAACACTATCGAGTGTGCTAGGTGTGTGTGAGGCCGCATGCCGCGCGGCAGCTAACTGTGTGGTCGTGCTGTATACCTGTTGTTGATCGCGTGCTGTATGCCGGTGGGGTCGGCGATGCTCTTGCGCGCGACGGCGATGCCGGGCACCGACAGCGCGTCCAGGTCCGCCACGCTGCACTTCTTCTCCAACGTCTTGCTCGGACTCGACTGAAAATAACAAAAGGAATTAAATTAATATACATACTTTGAGTATAGTCTTTAAGACGACCTATTAAGGTTCAATTTCGAATGTAAATTATATTTTTCATTAAGAAATGACACCACGAGCTATTGATCTTTAAGTACCTATATATCTTTTTTTTGTGTATTAACACGAATATTTAATTAGAAAAATTGGCTCTTTATTACCTACCGATTCTTACTTCAACTCGTTGTATTAAAGAAAAATACAGTTTTTTCTCGATCTCAGGTTTAATTTGTGTTTCAGGTTTTAGCAAGGGCGTGTATTCCATATAGGCACAATGTCAGTAATGTATGAAGTGCCTACCCAGGTGCCATACTTACACTCCCCCCATTATCAATGGATTTTATTTTCGAACAGTGTACGTGTGTGTGTGTGTGTGTGTGTGCAGGTGTGTATGTGTGTAAGTACCTGGTGGTTGTGCGCGGGCGAGCCGGAGCGCGCCGGGCTGCTGTCGGAGGACGACACGCGCCCGCTGCTGTCCGTCGACTCCGCCACGGACTTCCTGAAAAACACACAAAAACATTTTAAAAAAAACAGTTCACTCGGAAACCGAGAAATTTTACTTGCAAGATTTGATTACAGACAGACAAAGGGACAGGTGAAACTAAATAAAAGCTTAACGAGTTAGAAATAAAAAAGAAAACTGAAATAAATTTTCGTAATTACCTCTTTAGTGCTTGTGTGCTAGAAATAGATTTTACGACCGATTAAACATGTAATTCAACCCTCACTGCGATAACACACAGCTGACCCAACTCAAATGTCGAGTGGTACATTTGCAGACGCATACCAGGTGCGTGCAGTGTGAGGGTAGGCACGTATGCCGCCGGGGCGCGTGGTACCTGGAGGCGTGCGCGTGCGGGTGGTCGGGCTGCACCAGCAGGCGCGCCGACTGCGACAGCAGCACGCGGTCGCACCACGCCGGGCATCTGCGACCACAGTAACGTAACTGTATACTATCATCTGTCATTTGTATCATGTTACAAAAACACTATATAATAATCTTATCTCATCTATATATATATAGAAAACTGGCTCCTGCCCGCGACTTCGTATACGCACGATGGGTATATCACACTGATATAGCCTATAGGGTTATTCTGATGCATAAGCTATATTATTGTTAAGTTTCATTAAAATCCATTCAGCAGTTTTTACGTGAAAGGGTAACAATTTAACAAACATCCATTCATCACTTTACCTATATGTACTTACAAACGTTTAAGGTACATCCGTACATATTAGTAACATTTATCATTTGTATAATGTTACAAAAAACAAGGCTATATTAAATTTTATAACGACGTTGTGTAAAGTAATCATCGTCAGGCGCATGCAGTGGGAACGTAAGTATGGCGCCGTAGGGTAGGCACTCCATACTGTGCCTATATGCAATGCACGCTCATGCTCATCGTGGGCAGACGTAGTCGCGGTCACGGTACGTTACCTGGTCTTCATGTAGTCGGCGGGCAGGTCGACGTCCTCCTCGAAGGGGTACGTGGGCGGGAACTTCACCGGGAACTCGTACAGGTGCGGCCGGAGCGCCTCCAGCTCGCGGTCGAACCGCTGCAGCTGGGGAACGAAAAAAAAAATAAACAGACAAGCAAGTACTTTGGAATGAAACAACTATTAACGGATTTAACTAGCGTATTTTTATTTTATTTTATTAGCTGACGTTTCGGATTCTTTACAGTTTCCATAAGGCATAACTGTATAAATCACTTTAGCGCTAGACTATTGTCAGCTCAGTCGTGCTACGATTATGGAAACTGTAAAGAATCCGAAACGTCAGCAAATAATTTAATTATTAATTTAATAAAACGTCAGTTAATAGTTGTTTCATTCCAATGTGTAACAACCGCGAAGGCATCAGAAATTATTATGAATACTTTTTTAATGTCATGTTTTTTCCCGCCCTTGTCACCGATGGTCACATTTGTGGAACCCATCGCACCCTAGTATGAGAACGCTTTTTTTTCGTACTGAATACTGAAGCGCAGTTGGCCAGCTAATGGGCCTTTACTGCAAAACCGGACGGGTAGCGAGCCTTTTGAGAGGAATCTTTCAAGCCTTTAGGTTGGGTTAGGGTTTTTAGCCCTGACCGACCCGAGGGCCCCCCAGAGTGGGATCACGACAATTATTTTGCGCGGGCAAGTATGAACTCGCCAACAAAACAATTTAAAACTTATGTCTCGAATAGTCTCGATATAGAAAGAAATGGAGATATTTTTAGTTTTTTGCTAAGGGCATTTCTCTATAAGGGTAACAAAGAACCTAATAAGGAAAAATAAACTTAACATAAAAATATCTGATGCCTTCGCGGTTATTACACATTGGAATGAAACTAGTATTGCCGGATTTAACTCGCGTATTTTTATTTTATATTGTATGTCACTTTAGCGTTAAATTATTGTCAGCTCAGTCGTGCTACGATTATGGAAACTGCAAAGAATCCGAAACGTCAGCAAATAAAATAAAATTCGTTAATAATTGTTTCATTCCGATTAACATATAAATCTTGTACTGTTTGTATTGTAAGATCAGGGTAAAATTTCAGGGTAGTTTTTCAAAATTTGTAATTTAAATATAAGGTAGTTTGCATAACTGTATAAATCACTTTAGCGTTGGACTATTGTCAGCTCAGTCGTGCTACAATTATGGAAACTGTAAAGAATCCGAAACGTCAGCTAATAAAATAAAATAAAAATACGCGAGTTAAATCCGTTAACAGTTGTTTCATTCCAACGCCCAAAGTAATTTATCATAGAACAATACTCACCCAAGGCTCTCTGAATATCTTCTGATGGTCGACGTGGCTGAACTCCTTCTTGCCGATCGTGAGCACGACGTTGTCGTCCGCCGCGGATCGGTACTGTAGTTTAGACGAGTCCACGTTGGCGCCATTTTGTAGCCGGCAAGCTGTCAATTCTTCTGTCACTTTCTAAAAAAAAAAAGGGGTTTCGAAAACTTTACAGTTGCCATATAGTACTCGTTTATCGATTTTAGTGTTGATATTTCAAGAGGTTTGCAGCATCAAAATTGATTATTTATTATAATGGTATTGAACCAAAAATATCAATCGAATTTCGATTTATAGATCGTAGTTAATATTGATTATTTATTACTTAAATATTCATAGCTTTTCTTGGACATCGTGACCGGGTCATAACATACAAAATACACCTATTGCACCATCCCATTTCAAGAAGCCTTATCCCTACATTAAGAAGAGCATTTTTAAGTTAATACTTACCTATTAAACCTTTAAAAGGTATAAAGTTATTGAGGAAAATTAGTGAAAAAGGGTATAAGTGTCATACTGTCACTTGCATACTTATACCCTACTAGCTTCTGCCCGCGACTTTGTCCGCGTGGAACTCCTCCTTTTTTGCAGTCGGTTAAAAAGTAGCCTATGTCCTTTCTCAGGCTCCAGACTTCCTTTGTACCAAATTTCATTTAAATCGGTCCAGTAGTTTTAGCGTGAAAGCGTAACAGACAGACAGAGTTACAGTCGCATTTATAATATTAAGTAGGGATTATAACCAAACTCCGGAATCATTACCTTCACAACGCCACCCGTGTCAGTTCTAAAGTTGAAATCCCCGAAGATGAAGTATGGCGCCGCGTTGACGTCAGAATGCAAATGGCGGAGCGTGTGACGTAGCGCGCGGCGCCGGCTGCGGCAGTACACCTGAGAGTTAACCTTATTAGTATTGACATAAGGTGTATATTTAAATAACAATCATTTGTCGTATTTGGGTTTTAATGTGTATATAATTAATGTGTATACGTTTGTCCGTTACTTAGTTCTTATGGTAGCAGTAGATGTGACAAATAGTCCCATTACAGTAACTTGACTTTGGAAATTGGTCTTATAGGGAATATTGTATGTTATGCATATAAGGTTCAATTTGGTTCTTAAACTGTTATGGAAGCAAAAAGTGAAAATTACTTTGGGGATTTTACGTAGGGTCGAAATTTCATTATCATTTAAATTAATGTTATCAAATCGCTATCTATCAATCGAATTTCGATTGATACATCTAGGTATACATACAAGTTATTCGTTTTTGAGAACCTCTCAGTTTTCCAGCTACATATAAAAAGCGACACTGTGTGTAATACAAAGTATACCAACTGATGGGAAGGGCTGCAGCGCGAGCAGGTTGGACGCGTCGTGGAAGAGGTGTATGTTGACGAACTCGACGGCCGTGCCGCGGACCATCCAGCGCGTGCGCAGGAACCCCTTGCGGGACCACTTGCACTGGGGAAAAGGACATTATTAACAAGGGCGTGCATTCCGTACAGGCACAGGATCACTAATGTATGAAGTGCCTACCCTGACGCATTTCTTACACTCCATTCATTGCACGCGCCTGAATTTATTAATTATATCTCATGCCTTCGCGGTTATTATACATTGGAATGAAACAACTATAAACGGATTTAACTCGCGTATTTTTATTTTATTGGCTGACGTTACGGATTCTTTAGTTTCCACAATCGTAGCACGACTGAGCTGACAATAGTCTAACGCTCTTTAGCGTAAACGTCACGAAATAAAATAAAATACGCGAATTAAATCCGTCAATAGCTGGTTCAATTTTAATGTGTAATAACCGCGAAGGCATCAGAAATTAAAACAACATTATTTAAATATTTATTATACAGTACAATATAGATTGGTAATAAATAACATTGGAATGAAACAACTATAAACGGAGTTAACTAGCGTAAGTATTTTATTTTACTGGCTGACGTTTCGAAAACTTTACAGTTCCCATATTCGTAGCGCGACTGAGCCGATTTTAGCATTAGATATTTTTTTAATCTACATATTATTATATAAACTATCTTAAACAGGCTAACGTGCGCAGTTGAAGTCGCGTGCAGAGGTTAACAATGACTAATTCCGTTTCGACTGACCTCAGGGAAGAAATGCTGTGGAAATTTAGCTTTCTCCTTAGTGGTGACCTTCTCTATATTGCCGCTGTGCACCTCCTTGCCGGCCACCTCCACGTACGCCTTCAGCTCGAAGTCCCACATCTTGAGGTCCGTGAGGGAGGAGTGCGCGAAGTACATGTTGCCGAGGGCCTGGGGGCATTTAATAGCAAAATATTAACAACACTACTGACCAAGGGTAAGGGTTGCCAAGTCTAAAATTTGGCGATCCGGACAAGCCGCGTAAAATCCCCGGATTTTGGAGCCCAGAACCCGGACACGTATGGTCGATAGTTCTGTGGTTAAAAAAAAAAGCTACTCAAATTACATTTTCATACCCGGACGCTCCCGGACGCCTTTAAAACTAGGACAAATCCGGGGAAGTCCGGACCGATGGCAACCCTACCAAGGGTGGACCCGAATAAACGTGATGTCATACAATTATGGTTTAAAAAAATATAGGTACTCCCCCAGAAGTAACCTATAGGTTTTGATTCCCTTGCGAGTGACGACGGTCTACGCCCCCTCCCCTCCTCAACAAAATCCTAGCTACGCCTTTACGTACAATATTTGTTCATGTATCAGATTACTAGTTATTTCATGTATACATAGGCGCGTGCAGTGTGTGTCGCGCATTTATCAGGGTAGGCACTCCATACCATTGTGCCTATATGGAATGCACGCCTTTGTGTATACATATACACTCATACTCCTGTGTGAGCTCTAATAAATAGATATTTTATTTATAAATTGTCTAAGAAGAAACAGGACTCGTTTTGCTAAATCCCTACTAATATTATAAATGCGAAAGTAACTCTCTCTGTCTGTCTGTTACGCTTTCACGCTAAAACTACTGGACCGATTTAAATGAAATTTGGTACAAAGAAAGTTTGGAGCCTGAGAAAGGGCATAAGCTACTTTTTAACAGACTGCAAAAAAGGAGGAGTTCCACGCGGACGAAGTCGCGGGCAGAAGCTAGTATGTATACATATATTTAACTCGGTTAGATCCAAAAACTATAGTTACACCCAGCAGTATCCGCACTAATAATAGTTGTTACTTAACACATTGCATACAATAACATATCAATAAGTAATTATATTGTTTCCTGTTTTCTGTAGTGGTTTTGTGGGCGTACTGACGTCAAACACGTTGTTAGCGTAATATGTAATTGAATTATTAATTATACGAACTCATTAGTCATCGATTGGGGCCGTTAATCGATATGCCAATATGCATGTTAGTTAAAAATCGATCAGTTATATTTATTTTAGTAAACAAACAAAAGCTCTTAGACAAGTGACGCTTTATAATCGTAAACGTTATAGAATGGAATGATAAATGAAAGTGTCTAAGCGGACATTAAACACGTGATCAGTTTTCGTTAGGTTACCTACTTAATTCTAAAATAAAATTAATTATATTTTACTACCTTCAAAGGTATAAAATCTATAGAACGTCTGTCAGTCGCTTCTCAGTCACACCACGATATAAACACGACAATAGAGGCCATACTTAAAGAACCTACGTCACAGGAGTTTTATGAAATTTGATCCCTTCCTTCCTTGTCAAAGATGGTAACAATTCGTGTACCCCCGCCCCCTAAACATGTGACGTACTTTATATAGATGGCCTCTATCGATACGTCAATTCCACACACTTTTCATTCTATTCTGCAGCGTAAGCAAACACATGTCACTTGTCAAGGGAACATCATTCTATTCTACAACGTTAGCAAACGAAGTACGTCACCTGGTGGGGAGGTTTAACAGAAAAAAATAGTCAAATACCGAAACAGCAAACCCAACTAATATTAAACACTAGCGGTCCGCCCCGGCTTTGCACGGATCCCTACTTTTTTTTCTAAATTTAATATAGCCCATGTCACTCACTAATAGTGTAGCTTCCTAACAGTGAGAAAATTTTTCAAACTGGTCCAGTAGTTTTTGAGCCTATTCATTACAACCAAACAAAGTTTTCCTCTTTATAATATTAGTATAGACATAACACCTCACCGTGAACTTCTCCGGCGAGCTGAAGTCCTCGTCCAGGTAGATTCTGATCTTGTCGTACAGCCGCAGCTCCGGACAGTCGCAGAGCCTCTGGACGAAGTCCTTGACGTACTGCATGGACTTCTCGTACGCCTTCCCGCCGACCTCCTGCAGGTGGAGGGCGATGAACTTTGGGTCCATCCGGGACACGGCCTGCAGGAACTCCGATGTCCATATCGGAAGCATTACCGACGGCTGTAACAATAGAAATAGAATAGAAATAGTTTTTTCTGTCCTCCGGCCGGAATGCGCCAACTTTCCGGCCGCTGCGCTAAATGAAATTGCCGCTTTCTGGCTTCGTCGAACAGAAAAATAGTATACTGACCTCGGCCAGTAAAATAAAAAAGCCTCAGATCACATTTTTGTCAACCTCGGCTTCGCCTCGGACGACAATTACATGTGATCTGAGACATTTTTTATTTTACTGGCCTCGGTGCGTAATGTACTAATTCACTCAAAAATATACATCACAATAATATATGAAAGCCACTGAGGTCTGTGCTAGGCATTTCCTGTGTTACAGAACTCAGTAAGAGACCGTATGAACGGCAAGGTACAATTGTATTTGCGGCAAGAATGCAGAGAACTTATTTATAACTAGCTTCTGCCCGCGACTTCGTCTGCATGGAACTCCTCCTTTTTTGCAGTCGGTTAAAAAGTAGCCTATGTCCTTTCTCAGGCTCCAGACTTTGTTTGTACCAAATTTCATTTAAATTGGTCCAGTAGTTTTAGCTTGAAAGCGTAACAGACAGACAGACAGACAGACAGAGTTACTTTCGCATTTATAATATTAGTAGGGACAGTTTTTATAACTATGTATCATACGAAATTCGATCGATATCTGTGGTTAAATTAGTTTTCAACCGACGAAAAAAACGGAGGAGGTTCTCCAGTCGACGCGTATTTTTTTTTTAATGATAATGTTGTTTGTACCAGGACAAGAGTAGAACAAACCGAAACCCCAGTGGGACTTGAACCCACACCTATACGGCATAGGTGTGGGTCCAAGCGTGCAGTGAGCATCGAGTATGTAGTGCGTCAGGGTGGGCACTTCATACATTTATGTATACCATTGTGCCTATATGGAATGCACGCCCTTGCTTATGCCTTTATGCGCGGCACCGTGCTTCCAACTACACTATTCTGCAATACCTATCCTACAGCTAATTATATCGATAATAGGATCGTTTCTAAGGTAGACATTTTTTAGTCGCCTACCTGATGCTTTCGCGATTATTACAGAATGGAATAAAAAAAATACATATAACGGATTTAAATGCTGACATTTTCAATACTTTACTGTTATTATATTCGTAGCCTGAGCTGTCGATAGTCTAACAGATTTTATATTGTACAAAGTACTTAAACATAAAATAAAACTAATATAATATACCTACGCGAGTTAAATCTGTTTTTTTTTTTATTACAATGTAAGTATAGGAACTGACGTACTCCATTTATTGATGTAGGGGAATCCCAGGTCATAAAAACATTTCTTTCAATTGATTATTGCAATTAACCTTCAACTTGTTTTAGGTACTGCAACATAACAGTATAATTATTTCTTATCACCATTATTACACAGGATAAATGATAAAAATATTTTGGCTCCTTATCATTTTCATGTAGTAAGTACATTAATAATATTGGTCATATTTATAAGTATTGATATAATAATATCAAGCGCCCAATTATTAGCATAATATGTTAATTTTGTTAACTATGTTCTCATGGTTAGGTACCATGAAGTAATTTCTAATTTTGTCATATTTCATCGAACATTTAAAATTATAGAAAACACTAGCTTCTGCCCACGACTTCGTCCGCATAGAACTCTTCCTTTTTTGCAGTCGGATAAAAAGTAGCCTATGTTCTTTCTCAGGCTCCAGACTTTCTTTGTACCAAATTTCATTAAACGATTTTAAGTAAGTAGTAGTTTTAGCGTGAAAGCGTAACAGACAGACAGAATTACTTTCGCATTTATAATATTAGTAGAGATTGTTAAAATAATACATAATCGGTAACCTTTACATAAAAATAATTCTATATATAAAGATAAATAGGTGTCTCATGTCATATAAAAATTAATGGACTGTGTCAAGTTGTTATAAATAAACATATTCCTAGAGTATCATCAAATAAAGGCCATTTTATTTTTGTATAAGACTGACCTTTCTACTACAATAGGTAAAGAAGTTAATCTTATTAAGTATAATAGATTTAACTCACATATTAATTTTTATTGTCAGCTAATAAAATCAAATATGGGAGTAAAATCCGTTTATAGTTGTTTTATTCCAATAACACTGTTACCGTCAGGCGCGTGCGGTGACTGCAGTCAGGGTAGGCACTGTATACATTTGTACAAATTGTGCCTATATGGAATGCACACCCTTGGTTATAGTTATGTAAGATATTAGTACCTATATTTTTGAATCTGCATAATTAGCATGTAAAGCTAGACATAGTTAGTGTAGCAGTGTTAATTGATACAATGTTATAAATTAACAAATAAATATTTACACATTGTAATAAGTTTGCTTATGTATATTTAAATGAAAAGTGCATAACCAGTATAAAATAACTTCACTCAACATCACACAAGTTTAATGAATTATGGTTCCTACATCCTAAATACATCTTTTTTAAATATCACTGTTTATAAACCAGTCATCATATTACAAACATTTCTTTCCTGTAGTATCTGAACCCGTAATACTAAATCAGAGTTACTATTATGAACCACTAAAGGTTGGTCGCCGAGCACAGCAAAAAAAGGATGTTGCCCTTTTTCTATTTGTCTCTGTCGCACGCGCATAGTGTCCTCACACTTGCACAGTAACCTTGAACATTAAAAATTTCACTGTGCTCGGCAACCATCCTTTAAACAATTAACATCAAAAAAGACATTTTAGTAGACTAATTCAATTAGTGACTCATGGCCAAATTTACTCAATACAAAGTCAACTGAGGTCAATCAATAAATTGACATGGGTGACCATGTAACTGGATGAAATTTGAGTAATTTCTAATGCTTTCACCATTATTATGGTTTAAATTGGAATTGGAATTTAAAAAAACTTAACAGATTAACATTATTTAATGTCAACTTGGTCTGGTACAAATATAAATAAATATATCTTTAGACAATTAACACCTTTTGATGTAGTCCTAAACTGGGAAAACAAATATTACATAAATAATGAATATTTATAAAGCACCTTTAACTAACATACATGTTAATGTCTAGAGGTGAGTGTTACTCAGCTCCTAAACGAAACCAACCACTGTTTTTTATTAAATGTTATAAAAATACTGTGCAGTATATGATTTGCAATAATATCAATAAAATTTATACCAATGCATGTAGGTTATATCTAGGTTCAAATGTGGAAATGGTTTTAATGGAAACCTTATTAAATGGTTTCTTAGTAAAATCTTATTAGAACTACAAATTTTTACCTAATATGTGATTATTTACTTAGGTATTTTTATGTGAAAAAATTTAAATATTCTTATAAAGAAGATTGTTAAAGAATAGATTCATCAACTAATTAAGTATAAATAAGTAGTTGAAAACGCAAAAAAAAATCTGTTTTCACCATCCTATAGAATAATAATATATACTTACTTGTGTGTGTGAAATATCAATTACCCCACACTCCAGTAAAAACCAGTGTTAATTACAGAGTTAAACTCCCATGACATGAGTACTTGAACAATTTAATCAAATTAACGACTAGCAGGTAGGTAGGCGTTAACGATGAACTGTTAGTGACAAGAAAAATCAATTTTCACTACATAATACTTACATCTTCAAAAATGGATCCCACGTTAGCGGTCACCAACAACAACGGCACTTTATCTGAACCCATCTTTTTAAACTTTAACATGATCTTTAAAACGAATTCAGGCAAAAAATATTTCCTTTACAGGAGCGAAACTAATCGCTCGATTAACACTCACAACTAATTTATTTAGCTACCACTCGGCTTCGGGGCGCGCACGCCCTATCTCCGTAAATAACTGATAACATTTTTGTGGTTACATTCGGTATTTTCACTCGTAAACAACTAATATTTTCACAATATTGCAAATTCGCCTAGCCCTTTCTGACATTTGTAAATGAATGAATGGAACGAAATGAATGTCATTTTTTACACCCATTTCCGCACGAACGTAACGATGTATAATTCGGTCAAATTGTATTGATCATTGCTTATTATCAAGAAAGTGTCCTTAAATTGCGATTATAAATTAAACCTTAGAAGTTTGCAGCTGCTTTGTTGAGAAAAACGTAAAAAGTAACTTGATTTCATGATAAAACTATTATAATTACTAAAATATTATTTGTTATGCCGTATGAAGAGTGAAACGGAACGCAGGGCGAACCATTTTGATTTGTCAGGCTTTTAACCAATGACGTCAATTGGAGTTTACGTCACCGCCCCGTTTTCAGGGCCGTACTTGCTTATTTTTGTCGTTAACATACTATTATTATAAGAGTTGTTAAATTGGGAAAATAATAAATAGATGCGTGATGAGATGACGCAGGTAAAATGCCTTTAGAGTTCTATTTATTTAAATTCCTACTACATTTTAGGAAGCCAGAAAAATCCTTTCAAAATAAGGTTTTTTTCTGGTTACCTCGATTAGTATTTAGAACATCACTTACGAAGTAAAAAACACTGAAATTTCAAAGACATAGTTTTATAACTATCATAACTTACAGACCAAGGTTTTCTCGCTGCTTTTCTAGAATAGTGTAACAACTCGAAATAATTTGTTGCTCCATTTAAGATTGTAAACCGTTACATATAAATTTCAATTCAGAATGGTAACACATTTCGAGTTGTGACACTATTCCTGAAAAGCAGCGTTCTGTAGCATAAGTGCGAGCGAGATACAACATATTATTTTGACAGCCGCAAATACCTCCCTGTCGCGCACCTTTCCTTCTGCACATGTGCGATCTGTATTCAGTGCACAGTCTGTAAACAGTAAAATGGAAATCGATTGCTTTGTTTCTATTCTCGGGATTTAGGTCGCCTTTTTACGATACTCTCATTCCGGCCTGAATGAGGTAAACGTCTGTACCTACTCCTCAATACCTTCGCAAATTCCGATCGAGGGCGTTCGAATTTCAAAACTATCGTAATAAACAAGCTGTCATAATTTAAAAATAATGTTTTGTTTTTCAGATGAAGATGGCGGCTTGGATATTTTTATTCGGTTTGTTTGGAGTTTTCGCGGCCGGTCACGTTCATAATGCTGTCGAAACTGAAATGTTTGCTATTCCAATTAGCCCTAACTTATTCAACTGGACCTACCAAGGTTGGTAGTTTTTATTTGTCTTTCAGAACAAATATACCTACAACGTTCAATGAAAATTCGACGTTATGTGAACAGACTATAAAATATCAATTTACAAAACGGTAGTTATTAGTTGTTGAAATTAATACCTTTTATAGACAGCTTTCATGACCTTGGTATTTTCATTATTCAGCCAGCTATACGAAATAATACTTATAAAACCTTTTCGACCGCGTTCTTTTCAGAATTCGACCAGCAGTACCGTTTCCATGCATCTTTAATCGGCAAGCCAGAGTTGCCGTCATGGCTCCGCTACATTTACAGCGGGCGACATCATTCCGGGTTTATATTTGGAACGCCGCCTAGAGGCACAAAATCACCTATCACGGTATGTTCAAAATTTTATAGTCTGTGGTAAATATGTCTATGATAAGGCTACGTAGTTCGTATAGGAACTTATTGTACCGACGTCGAGGGTCAACATAGACAGCTTGTATTTTTGATGTTGTGATGAATAGAAGGTCGGTGTAAACATTCAAAAATTCTCAATGGAAGTGGAAATAGATTTTTATATTTATGACTTTGTTTACATTCCACAATTTTTCATGGTAATCAAATCAATCTAGTTTAAAGAATTTATTAATTCTCTGCTATGTCAAATAAATATTTGGGCAGCTAGCCAGTTTAAATCAATTAAACTTGTAATATTTTTCTTTAGTGATCATTTATCAGAAATTAAGAAATGTGTTTCATAGACAAGTAGAATTTTATTTTATTTACTATTATAGAAGGTAGGTTTCATTTTGCCCTCTGAGGTTTTTTTCACTAAAAAGATAAAAGAAAATACCTACCTAATACTTAGTCACTTAAGTAATTTGAAACAAAAAAACATGCATGATGAGTACCTAAATGATAGACCTATTAATTAAAACTTTGATATCACCATATTCCTTTAAACATCCAATTTTCTTTTATTATATTTCCAGTTGGAAGTGATAGGGCTGAACCGGCAGGACTACGAGACGCGGCGCGTGCTGCTCTCCCTGCGCGTGCGCCGCAAGGACAACATGGCCGCGCACGAGATCGAACTAAAGATAGACAACCTCAACGTAGAGGACCTGCTCGATGAACACAGGTAATCTATCGTAAAACTAACTCTATGTTCGATGAAATTTAATTAAACATTCGACTCCCTCTCTCAAGAAACTCTATGTTTTTGCTGTATGAAATAATAATGAAACATCATATTCTTTCTCTCTAGAAACCTATCTCTATGTTTTTGCTGTATGAAATTACAATGAAACATCATAATCCCTCTCTGTAGAAACATATCTCTATGATTTTGCTGTCGGTACGTAGATTAAATTAGTGTTTATTTTTCGAAATGTTAATTTATGCACTCTCTCTGAAATACTGTGTCTATGTATTTCTTGTACGAAATTACCGGTTAACTTTGAGACTATAAAAATCCTTTATATATTTTCACGGATTAAAATGGCTACGTATGTCGAAAAATTCATCTAGGTTAGTCTGCCAGCGAAATAAAGTTCGTATTAATAATATTATTATGATTTAATTTCCAACAGGATGACCCGCCTGAAGGACATTCTCCGAACTAAACTGTGGACGGAGAGCAGCCACGACCTTTATGCGACTTTCCTCGCTTCTGCTATAGACTTAGGGGCGAGATTGCCGCTGAAGCCGAGCGACGGGGAAGGGTAAGCTAAAATCGAACCTATTATCATAAGCATAAAGTGTTTTATCTATACTTCTATACTAATATAATAAAGAGGAAAGGTTTATTTGTTTGTTTGGATTGAATAGGCTTCAAAACGACTGGACGGATTTGAAAAAATCTTACACTGTTAGGAAGCCACACTATTTCCGAGTGACATAGGCTATAAAAAAAAGGGATCCGGGCGAAACCGGGGCGGGCCGCTAGTCAACTATATCTAAGGCTGATGATAAACGAAAATTAATCTTATCTCCTAATTAATAAAGTCCATATTCCAGGCTCGTGGTGCGTCTGGGCAGTACGACCCCATTTTCCACCAAACTGAAGGACCTCAGAGAAGAGGTGAGGCCTCTCTCCCGTCTCCCGAGCTGCCCGAGAGAGTTCAAACGGACCTCCGTGGAGGTCATGTTCAGAGAGGCCGGGTTCACGCTTGACTGGTGTAGTTTTGAGCTGGTGAGTTAAAATGAACTCTGTGCTATTTGAGATACGGTTGCTATTTATAACAAAAGAAGATGTGCTTCATTTGATTGTATTCTATTCTTTAAGGTTTGAGGTATGTAAGTACTTAAAAACCCGGTCCTCGACGTACCTACAAAAACCTTACATTCATTATGACACAGCTGTCATTTTTAATAAAAGCTGTGACATTTTTTTTTTACGAAAACATGGCCGATTTTTAGATTTTTTAGAGATATTATTTCAATTTACCCACGAATTTGCTTGCCTTAAAATACTGACATTGGCCCAAGCTGCCATTAATTGAGAATAGAATAAGATGTTATGACATCGATGGGAAATTTGCTTCAGTACCAACTTAATTATATTTGTCACGTGGAAAACCTTGTAGGTACTATTTAAAACCTAAAGACATTCTTGCGATAGGGTGAAACGCTGTAGGTACCTACTTTAAGAATAAGTCGCATTCAGTTTAAATTTAAGCAACAATAAAATAAAACTAAATTTGTCATATATATCTTTAATAAAAAAAATAATAATTTTTCTCCTCAGTACAACACAATCTACACGGAACGCGCTACCTCTCACGTGGAATACCTATCCACAGCCGAATTAAACACAGAAAAGACATTCAATACTCTGCCTCGAGACATTTGGACCGCCCCTAGCAGAGACGAGCTGCCGTCTCGCAGCTACACCAAACAGCTGACGGCGGCGGTCGCAGTGCCTCTACTGCTCTTGATGTTGTCTGTGACCGCTTTAACTGCTGTTGTGTGCTTCCATTACGCTGCTATGTAAGTATTTTTATTTTTTACCGACTTTGGTAAAAGAGGTTCATATTTAATAATTTCTGATGCCTTCGCGGTTATTACACATTGGAATAAAACAACTATTAACGGATTTAACTCGCGTATTTTTATTTTATTTGTAAATTAAATATAAGGTAGTTTGCATAACTGTATAAATCACTTTAGCGTTAGACTATTGTCAGCTCAGTCGTGCTACGATTATGGAAACTGTAAAGAATCCGAAACGTCAGCAAATAAAATAAAATAAAAATACGCGAGTTAAATCCGTTTAATAGTTGTTTCATTCCAATGAGGTTCTTATTTGTTTCGTTTATATGTTTTGGTTGTGGTCCCCCGCTGTATTACTTACACGAATTCTAGGGATGAAACAAACACCTATTTAATTAATTATGTATTTTTTTTATTATGGTACTATTTTAATTTTATTGTTTTTTTTTGTTATATTTTAGGCGAGATCCGGAGTCAGAGTATTTTTTAGACACGATACTTCACATCTATACGGATTACAAAAAAAGGAGGTTGGAAACGAAATGATGCTTTAAAATAACCCATTAATAAGACCATTCAATATTAACTAAGTAAATGTAAGAAGTTGTTTAAATACTAAACGTAGTATAACTCGACTTACATTGTGTTGTCTTTAAAAATATAACTAAACATTACATTCTTAAGTATGTCGATATTTAAAAAATAATATCATTAGGTACCTAATATTTTTATATCATAATAATCTCTGATGCCTTCGCGGTTATTACACATTGGAATGAAACAACTTTTAATCGATTTAACTCGCGTATTTTTATCAGCTTAGTCGTGCTACGATTATGGAAACTGTAAAGAATCCGAAACGTCAGCAAATAAAATAAAATAAAAATAAGCGAGTTAAATCCATTAATAGTTGTTTCATTCCAATTTTTATATCATTTCAAATTCTAAATTATTAATATAGATATGTAAAAAAAAGTGTAGATCCTAGATACATTCATTTTTTGATAATTGTAAAAACAACTATTTTTAATAATTTGTGATGCCTTCGCGGTTATTACACATTGGAATGAAACAGCTATTAACGGATTTAACTCGCATATATATATTTTTTTAATTTTATAACTATTTTTAACTTCCAGAGCCCACAAGTCCAGTAAAGTGGAACTCTGTCGGTACGGCACTGGCAACACCGACCAGACGCAAGTTGCTGACAACACTAGCAACAAAAGCGTGGGAGTCAGGTGAGAAACTATTTTTTACATATATTTGTTAATAATTAATTATTACCTCATCCCTCATGGTTCCTAAAACATTAAAAATTTTAATGATTAATTTAGTTTTTTTTCCAGTCCAAATAATAGCTTAGTTCGGCCTCACAGCCCGAAATCGAGTACCAACCTAGCGGGCAACTACAACCGCCCCCAGCCTCCCCCCTACATGGGCTCCGCCACCAACACCCTCCACCACCGCAAGTCTGCCAACACTGACAAAACACCATCCACTTCCGGCCACACGCCGGAACACAGACACCTAGCGCTCGAAGATTCCCTAAAACTCCTAAACGAAGCCAACATTTCAAATTCTATTTTCGAAAATTTGAAAAACCCAATCGTCGATCTGAATGATGGCACTGAAGATTATGTCCCGATTAAGGATGGAACGGGTTATGTCCAGAAAGATGGAACGGGTTACGTCCCGATGAAGCCGGATGGAACGGGTTATGTCTCTATGAAGTTGGACGACATCGATGTTCCTGATTTGAGTCAATACGGAGTTGGTATTTGACATGAGGTTATTGAAGGAAAGCCACCTGTCAAAACTTGGTTCTGTTAATGGCTGACTCCTTAAAAATTTTCTGACTTATGTTGCTTCACTCTTAAAAAGTATACGTATTAAAGTTATTCAAAAGTTGAAATGTATGATGGAAATTGGTTTGGTTGTTTTTGTAGCCCTAGAATATTGTTTGTATAAGTACAATCACTCTTTTTTTTAGTATTTTGATACCACTTTCCTTATAACTTTATAAGAATAACTATCTATTATTTAGTATTTATAATATATGTTTACATATTTAAAGATCTAGTGAAACCAAGTAGGGATATAGTGCTTGTACTTAGTAGAAAGTATCACTGATAGAAAAATATTATCGGAAATATGAAATTCTTTTTCAGCTATGGATATAAAACAACACGGTTTTATTATAGACATACCTACTAAACTACAGTTTAAATTTTGTTTACATACGTATTCATTTGAATTCAGTTTATATTTAGTAAAGTTTAGGTCAATTGAAGTACTTACAGGTTATACTCTGTGTATTTCACATAGATTTGATAAATTGCATTTAAAATAAATAATTTGTGTAAAGTAGAAAATAATGGTTATAGACTACTTAAATTTTGTCATTAGAATTTTTTTTTTATCATTTATCGTTGTTTGGATATTTTTTATGGAAATTACGGGTATTTTCCAGTTTGAGTGCTTAAACATTTCTTAGAAAGGTTTCACGGAAGGTATAAGGAATGTTTTGTGAGTAAGTGCGTGTTTTAAAGCACAATATAATATTTAGGATCCAATATCGTCGTCTATTGCATATCTAGTCGAATTATTGTTAATAAGTATTATGAAATATCAACCTATGTGTCTTTCTTATACTAGTCAAAATGTACGAAAACTTTGCAATAAAATTATACAGTTACTTCTACGACTTTGAATTTATGGGACAACAAAAACACTATTTCTATGTAATTTTTAATTTAAAATAACACTTAGTTACATTCACGATAAGGTACACAATTGATTGTATTACTTATATTAATATATCACATTGCTTTATTATCGATATCAAGAATATCTAATAGGTTTTGTCGCCAATGATAATAGTACCTAAATAGTAGGAAATAATTATTTGGAATTGGAATATTTTCTAATACAATTCAAAATGGCGTCATGTCTTTAATTTTTTCTATAGATTATAACAGTCCAAATTGTATGCAACCTTTTTTTATTACCTTTAAATTAATTTAATTTATTGTTTTCGAAAATGATCTGGGTTTCCAGCTAGTATGCTAGTACCTAATTATAATATAGATACTTGTAAAATGGGTTGCGTAGTTCTACAGATATGAGCCTTCACATAAAATTACACTTAAATTAATAAATAATACTTATGGCTATGGCAAGCCAAAATAATAGCAAATAAGAACTACTCGATTATATCTAATTATTTGAACTTTAGAAATATTAAAAATACTACGTATTTCGAACTTACATAGTAAATCACTTAAAGTAATTAGAGAGCTGTCTAACAGTGTATTTAAAACATCTTAATTTAAGTTTATAAACTGGGATATTTAATAAAATACCTAATATATCTAATATGAAGGTAAACAAATCGTAAATTATAAAAGATGGGCAGAAGGAAGAGAGAATTTTATGTTACGTTAAGACTATAGGTATTATAAATTAAAATATAGTAGTATTTGCCTTAAAATTAGAGATTTAGTAACTTTTTCACTGGCCTAATGTTACTTTTTAATTTCATGTAATTTTAGGAACAATAGGTAAGATATACTTACACAATAAAAATATACTGCATTGAAGCTACCTATATAACAAAGAGATTTTATCATTACAAGAGCTCTTCCAGACAAAATTCAGAATTCGTTGTTTAAAGGGGGTCTGATATGACCCCAAAATAAAATATTTAAAACTAAGTAGGTATGCATAATTTAAAGAGATTAATAATATATATATCCGATCAATGCATGCACAAATTTACATCATAATAATATTACTAAATACCAAGTATCTATTATACTAACTAGTACAATATACTCATCCATTGAGACATGCTCGACGAAGTCACTTTTCTTGAGGGTCACTATGGACCCCAAATCAAAAAATATACACGTTTTTTGGGCCACTGCTTGATAGATGTGTGTCCTGTAGAATAAGGTTTAGTTATCATGTTTCACCAATGAGAGACAAGCTACTGGTCTGTGATTGGTGGAAACATGACTGCTGGACCTCATTCTGAACGACACTTATTTAGCGTATTAAAAATACGCGACAGTCCCCATTATACTGTATTCAATATTTAAAATTATTATATTACAGTAGCTTTACCTAGATTTTTTACCTCTTTATAATTACTTTGTTTATATTTTATGAAAAATATTACTTACACTGAACCTACAATATTTTTTTTAATTTGTCTTCAACTTTGTTTCTTCCGTATGAATTTTCCTTTCACTTTTAATGTCAAGCTTAATTTTTATTTACCTGCGTTACCAACTTGTAATCTTTAGGTACTACTTCCTTAATTATTTCAATGGAATCATATTTGTCGGAGCTTGTATACTTACTTATACACTTATCATTTATTTTAGTAGGTATTATAGTATATCACCGAATACCACTGTCCTAAACGTGTCGCAATGTAGAATGAATGCGCTAGTGTAGAATGAGGTCCGGCTGTCATGTACCACCAATCACAGGCCAGTAGCTTGCCTCTCATTGGTGGAACATGACAGCTAGACCTCATTCTACACTAGCGCATCTAGCGGATTTCTGACACGCGGTGGCCCTCATTAACAATATATCATTTATTACTCTTTGGGAGTAAACAAACGTTACAGGACAAATTCTTTAGGATAGATACTTACTGCATTTTATGGTGGACCTTTCATATCTAAAGGTACACCAGTAGACACAATGACATATCTAATCTAATCTATAGGACCTTCCATAGCGCGTCACATTGACCTGACAAATCACACTCAAAGGACACGCACTTAGGTATTATAACTTATAATATCTTATAACTAAGAACACATTAATTTAATTTAATCCTATCACATTAACTTGATAACATCTCCTCACTCACACGCACGTCACATAAGCACAAGGAACTCCCTTTGCACATGGCAGGGATTATAATTTTAATGATATGTTACTCGACAGTTTTCCAACAAACGATCGCTCGCATGTCATCGGGTGCTTCGCCGAAGATCCTGTCTCCGTTGGAGTCGACGTATTGGTTGATCTGGTAGTCCAGGAGTGTTTGGAAACCGAGCACGTCTCTGCCAAGTTGCTGTGGAAAAATTGTTTTTTTTTTCAGATAGAATAGATATAAGGTTCCAAATATATAGGTACTTACCAGTCCATTATAGTATCTAGAGATCTCGCATCTAGAACGAACAGTGTGAAAAGAGAATAAGGACTTGGACCCTAGACAAATGCCCAACGTTCAACGTTAACGTTAAACGTTAGGACCAAAATGTATGGGATTTGACATCCGCGAACGACTGTCACGTACGTCACAAACGTTCGCGGATTGACATCCGCGAAATTAAAAATATAATTAAAAACGTAACGAAAACAACGTGAAACTTCAGCATAAGAAACAATACACGCGGGTTAAAACCGTTATGGCTTATTTCGATACCTTAATTTAGCATTTTAGTGGTGTACCTGAGTAAGAGGGCTGGTATTGGTGGTGAAGACTCCCTTGAACCTCCTCTCCCGAGCGATGCGCAGCGTGGCGTGCTCGAGTCCGCGGATGGCGGCCACGTTGTCCCGCGGGCTGAGGTTGTCCGCCGTGGCCATCATGAACGAGTGGAGGATTGCTCCTAGACGAGGAAGTTAAGCATTATCGGTTTACTATCACAAAAAATAAACATGTTCATATGAGATGTGTAGGAATTGCTAGGAGTATTTTTGTTTAAACAGTGTCTCATTAGCAGAAATGGCTTGTAAGTATTACTTTTCTCTATAAATGATATAGGTTCATTTTAAAAACGTAGTGACATGTAATTTAATATTTACGTTAAATAGACAATTCTCATTCTCCACTTGACATGATATTAAGTATTCTTCTTATTAGACTTCCGTACCCATAGGGTAAAACTATTACTGAGACTCAGCTTTCCGTGCGTCCATTTGTCATCAGGTAAGCCATCAACCAACAAACGTGATTTTTTTTTGCTGCTCTTATACATAACTAGCTTCTGCCTGTGACTTCGTCCGCGCGGAACTCCTCCTTTTTTGCAGTCGGTTAAAAAGTAGCCTATGTCCTTTCTCAGGCTCCAGACTTTCTTTGTATCAAATTTCATTTAAATCCAGTAGTTTTAGCGTGAAAACGTAACAGACAGACAGACAGTTACTTTCGCGTTTATAATATTAGTAGGGATAGGGAGAAGGGATAGTAGGGATGGTACGGAATCCTTCGTGGCGAACCAATATTGTACTACCTTTCCCTTCAGGCAGCATGGTGTCTCTGACGGACCCCTCCACCCACTCGAGGAACTCCATGATCTTGGCGAGCCCGCCTGCCAGCGCGATCTCAGGCTCGTCGCGCGCGTCGAAGTTCAGCGCCACAGCCACCGGGGTGCCCTTGTCTGCAAACAAAGATAGGCTTTATTCAGTCAAAGGAAGATTGGATTAAAAATAATAATTGTTGTTTGCAGTGTAGCAAAATTAGAATAATTTAATAATTTCTCAATAATATAATTACCTACGCTATATAATTTACACTATTATGTAAATTTGAATGCAATCAAAATATTTGAAGAAAAAATCAGTTTAAATGACGATGTTAAAATATTAATTCATCGAAGTATAGAAGATTATGTCCCGATTAAGGATGGAACGGGTTATGTCCAGAAAGATGGAACGGGCTATGTTCCTATGAAGCCGGATGGAACGGGTTATGTCTCTATGAAGTTGGACGACATCGATGTTCCTGATTTGAGTCAGTACGGAGTTGGTATTTGACATGAGGTTATTGAAGGAAAGCCACCTGTCAAAACTTGGTTCTGTTAATGGCTGACTCCTTAAAAATTTTATGACTTATGTTGCTTCACTCTTAAAAGTATACGTATTAAAGTTATTCAAAAGTTGAAATGTATGATGGAAATTGGTTTGGTTGTTTTCCCTAGAATATTATGTTTGTTTAAGTACAATGACTCTTTTTTAGTATTTTGATACCACTTTCCTTATAACTTTATAAGAATAACTATCTATTATTCAGTATTTATAATATATGTTTACATATTTAAAGATCTAGTCAAACCAAATAGGAATATAGTGCTTGTACTTAGTAGAAAGTATCACAGGTAGAAAAATATTATCGAAAATATGAAATTCTTTTTCAGCTATGGATATAAAACAACGCGGTTTTATTATATACATACCTACTATACTACAGTTTAAATTTTGTTTACATACGTATTCATTTGAATTCAGTTTATGTTAAAGTAGTCACTCTATGTATAATGTTAGTAAAGTTTAGGTCAATTGAAGTACAGGTTATACTCTGTGTATTTCACATAGATTTGATAAATTGCATTTAAATAAATAATTTATGTAAAGTAGAAAATAATGGTTATAGACTACTTAAATTTTGTCATTACTTAAATTTTTATCATTTATCGTTGTTTGGATATTTTTTATGGAAATTACGGGTATTTTCCAGTTTGAGTGCTTAAACATTTCTTAGAAAGGTTTCTCGGAAGGTATAAGAAATTGTTTGTGAGCAAGTGCGTGTTTTAAAGCACAATATAATATTTAGGATTCAATATCGTCGTCTATTGCATATCTAGTCGAATTATTGTTAATAAGTATTATGAAATATCAAACCTATGTGTCTTTCTTATACTAGTCAAAATGTACGAAAACTTTGCAATAAAATTATACAGTTATTTCTACGACTTTGAATTTATAGAACAACAAAAACACTATTTTTATGTAATTTTTAATTTAAAATAACACTTAGTTACATTCACGATAAGGTACACAATTGATTGTATTACTTATATTAATATATCACATTGCTTTATTATCGGTATCAAGAATATCTAATAGGTTTTGTCGCCAATGATAATAGTACCTAAATAGTAGGAAATATTTTTTTTGGAATTGGAATATTTCCCAATACAATTCAAGATGGCATCGTGTCGTGATTATAACAGTCAAAATTGTATGCAACCTTTTTTTATAATAATTTAAATATTGTTTTCGAAAATGACCTGGGTTTCCAGCTAGTATGCTAGTACCTAATTATAATATACTAGATACTTGCAAAATGGGTTACGTAGTTCTACAGATATGAGCCTTGTCATAAAATTACACTTAAATTAATAAATAATACTTATGGCTATGGCAAGCCAAAATAATAGCAAATAAGAACTACTCGATTACATCTAATTATTATTTGAACTTTAGAAATTTAAAAAATACTACGTATTCGAACTTACATAGAAAATCACTTAAAGTAATTAGAGAGCTGTCTAACAGTGTATTTAAAACATCTTAATTTAAGTATATAAACTGGGATATTTAATAAAATACCTAATATATAGGTAAACAAATCGTAAATTTCAAAAGATGGGTAGAAGGAAGAGAGAATTCTATGTAACGTTAAGACTATAGGTATTATAAATTAAAATATAGTAGTATTTGCCTTAAAATTAGAGATTTAGTAACTTTTTCACTGGCCTAATGTTACTTTTTAATTTCATGTAATTTTAGGAACAATAGGTAGATATACTTAAACAATAAAAATATACTGCATTGAAGCTACCTATATAACAAGGAGATTTTATTATTACAATAGCTCTTCCAGACAAAATTCAGAATTCGTTGTTTAAAGAGGGTCTGATATAACCCCAAAATAAAATATTTAAAACTAAGTATGCATAATTTAAAGAGGTTAATAAATATATCCGATCAATGCATGCACAAATTTACATCATAATTTTAATACTAAATACCTATATTTATTATACTAACTAGTACAATATACTCATCCATTGAGACATGCTCGACGAAGTCACTTTTCTTGGGGGTCACTATGGACCCCAAATCAAAAAATATCCACGTTTTTTGGGCCACTGCTTGATAGATGTGTGTCCTGTAGAATAAGGTTTAGTTGTCACGTTTCACCAATGAGAGACAAGCTACTGGTCTGTGATTGGTGGGAACATGACTGCTGGACCTCATTCTGAACGACACTTATTTAGCGTATTAAAATAAAAATACGCGACAGTCCCCATTATACTGTATTCAATATTTAAAATTATTATATTACAGTAGCTTTACCTAGATTTTTTACCTCTTTATTAATACTTTGTTTATATTTTATGAAAAGAATATTACCTACTTACATTGTATAAACAACATATTTTTTAATTTGTCTTCAACTTTGTTTCTTCCGTATGAATTTTCCTTTCACTTTTAATGTCAAGCTTAATTTTTATTTACCTGCGTTACCAACTTGTAATCTTTAGGTACTATTTCCTTAATTATTTTAATGGAATCATATTTTTCGGAGCTTGTATACTTACTTATATACTTATCATTTATTTTAGTAGGTATTATAGTATCACTGAATACCACTGTCCTAAACGTGACGCAATGTAGAATGAATGCGCTAGTGTAGAATGAGGTCCGGCTGTCATGTACCACCAATCACAGGCCAGTAGCTTGCCTCTCATTGGTGGAACATGACAGCTAGACCTCATTCTACACTAGCGCATCTAGCGGATTTCTGACACGCGGTGGCCCTCATTAACAATATATCATTTATTACTCTTTGGGAGTAAACAAACGTTACAGGACAAATTCTTTAGGATAGATACTTACTGCATTTTATGGTGGACCTTTCATATCTAAAGGTACACCAGTAGACACAATGACATATCTAATCTAATCTATAGGACCTTCCATAGCGCGTCACATTGACCTGACAAATCACACTCAAAGGACACGCACTTAGGTATTATAACTTATAATATCTTATAACTAAGAACACATTAATTTAATTTAATCCTATCACATTAACTTGATAACATCTCCTCACTCACACGCACGTCACATAAGCACAAGGAACTCCCTTTGCACATGGCAGGGATTATAATTTTAATGATATGTTACTCGACAGTTTTCCAACAAACGATCGCTCGCATGTCATCGGGTGCTTCGCCGAAGATCCTGTCTCCGTTGGAGTCGACGTATTGGTTGATCTGGTAGTCCAGGAGTGTTTGGAAACCGAGCACGTCTCTGCCAAGTTGCTGTGGAAAAATTGTTTTTTTTTTCAGATAGAATAGATATAAGGTTCCAAATATATAGGTACTTACCAGTCCATTATAGTATCTAGAGATCTCGCATCTAGAACGAACAGTGTGAAAAGAGAATAAGGACTTGGACCCTAGACAAATGCCCAACGTTCAACGTTAACGTTAAACGTTAGGACCAAAATGTATGGGATTTGACATCCGCGAACGACTGTCACGTACGTCACAAACGTTCGCGGATTGACATCCGCGAAATTAAAAATATAATTAAAAACGTAACGAAAACAACGTGAAACTTCAGCATAAGAAACAATACACGCGGGTTAAAACCGTTATGGCTTATTTCGATACCTTAATTTAGCATTTTAGTGGTGTACCTGAGTAAGAGGGCTGGTATTGGTGGTGAAGACTCCCTTGAACCTCCTCTCCCGAGCGATGCGCAGCGTGGCGTGCTCGAGTCCGCGGATGGCGGCCACGTTGTCCCGCGGGCTGAGGTTGTCCGCCGTGGCCATCATGAACGAGTGGAGGATTGCTCCTAGACGAGGAAGTTAAGCATTATCGGTTTACTATCACAAAAAATAAACATGTTCATATGAGATGTGTAGGAATTGCTAGGAGTATTTTTGTTTAAACAGTGTCTCATTAGCAGAAATGGCTTGTAAGTATTACTTTTCTCTATAAATGATATAGGTTCATTTTAAAAACGTAGTGACATGTAATTTAATATTTACGTTAAATAGACAATTCTCATTCTCCACTTGACATGATATTAAGTATTCTTCTTATTAGACTTCCGTACCCATAGGGTAAAACTATTACTGAGACTCAGCTTTCCGTGCGTCCATTTGTCATCAGGTAAGCCATCAACCAACAAACGTGATTTTTTTTTGCTGCTCTTATACATAACTAGCTTCTGCCTGTGACTTCGTCCGCGCGGAACTCCTCCTTTTTTGCAGTCGGTTAAAAAGTAGCCTATGTCCTTTCTCAGGCTCCAGACTTTCTTTGTATCAAATTTCATTTAAATCCAGTAGTTTTAGCGTGAAAACGTAACAGACAGACAGACAGTTACTTTCGCGTTTATAATATTAGTAGGGATAGGGAGAAGGGATAGTAGGGATGGTACGGAATCCTTCGTGGCGAACCAATATTGTACTACCTTTCCCTTCAGGCAGCATGGTGTCTCTGACGGACCCCTCCACCCACTCGAGGAACTCCATGATCTTGGCGAGCCCGCCTGCCAGCGCGATCTCAGGCTCGTCGCGCGCGTCGAAGTTCAGCGCCACAGCCACCGGGGTGCCCTTGTCTGCAAACAAAGATAGGCTTTATTCAGTCAAAGGAAGATTGGATTAAAAATAATAATTGTTGTTTGCAGTGTAGCAAAATTAGAATAATTTAATAATTTCTCAATAATATAATTACCTACGCTATATAATTTACACTATTATGTAAATTTGAATGCAATCAAAATATTTGAAGAAAAAATCAGTTTAAATGACGATGTTAAAATATTAATTCATCGAAGTATAGAAGATTATGTCCCGATTAAGGATGGAACGGGTTATGTCCAGAAAGATGGAACGGGCTATGTTCCTATGAAGCCGGATGGAACGGGTTATGTCTCTATGAAGTTGGACGACATCGATGTTCCTGATTTGAGTCAGTACGGAGTTGGTATTTGACATGAGGTTATTGAAGGAAAGCCACCTGTCAAAACTTGGTTCTGTTAATGGCTGACTCCTTAAAAATTTTATGACTTATGTTGCTTCACTCTTAAAAGTATACGTATTAAAGTTATTCAAAAGTTGAAATGTATGATGGAAATTGGTTTGGTTGTTTTCCCTAGAATATTATGTTTGTTTAAGTACAATGACTCTTTTTTTAGTATTTTG
The DNA here is from genome assembly GCA_038024825.1 of Polylopha cassiicola. Lineage (NCBI taxonomy): Eukaryota > Metazoa > Arthropoda > Insecta > Lepidoptera > Tortricidae > Polylopha > Polylopha cassiicola. Next base: position 1,817,447 of record CP149044.1, on the reverse strand, counting down.
ATACCACTTTCCTTATAACTTTATAAGAATAACTATCTATTATTCAGTATTTATAATATATGTTTACATATTTAAAGATCTAGTCAAACCAAATAGGAATATAGTGCTTGTACTTAGTAGAAAGTATCACAGGTAGAAAAATATTATCGAAAATATGAAATTCTTTTTCAGCTATGGATATAAAACAACGCGGTTTTATTATATACATACCTACTATACTACAGTTTAAATTTTGTTTACATACGTATTCATTTGAATTCAGTTTATGTTAAAGTAGTCACTCTATGTATAATGTTAGTAAAGTTTAGGTCAATTGAAGTACAGGTTATACTCTGTGTATTTCACATAGATTTGATAAATTGCATTTAAATAAATAATTTATGTAAAGTAGAAAATAATGGTTATAGACTACTTAAATTTTGTCATTACTTAAATTTTTATCATTTATTGTTGTTTGGATATTTTTTTATGGAAATTACGGGTATTTTCCAGTTTGAGTGCTTAAACATTTCTTAGAAAGGTTTCTCGGAAGGTATAAGAAATTGTTTGTGAGCAAGTGCGTGTTTTAAAGCACAATATAATATTTAGGATTCAATATCGTCGTCTATTGCATATCTAGTCGAATTATTGTTAATAAGTATTATGAAATATCAAACCTATGTGTCTTTCTTATACTAGTCAAAATGTACGAAAACTTTGCAATAAAATTATACAGTTATTTCTACGACTTTGAATTTATAGAACAACAAAAACACTATTTTTATGTAATTTTTAATTTAAAATAACACTTAGTTACATTCACGATAAGGTACACAATTGATTGTATTACTTATATTAATATATCACATTGCTTTATTATCGGTATCAAGAATATCTAATAGGTTTTGTCGCCAATGATAATAGTACCTAAATAGTAGGAAATATTTTTTTTGGAATTGGAATATTTCCCAATACAATTCAAGATGGCATCGTGTCGTGATTATAACAGTCAAAATTGTATGCAACCTTTTTTTATAATAATTTAAATATTGTTTTCGAAAATGACCTGGGTTTCCAGCTAGTATGCTAGTACCTAATTATAATATACTAGATACTTGCAAAATGGGTTACGTAGTTCTACAGATATGAGCCTTGTCATAAAATTACACTTAAATTAATAAATAATACTTATGGCTATGGCAAGCCAAAATAATAGCAAATAAGAACTACTCGATTACATCTAATTATTATTTGAACTTTAGAAATTTAAAAAATACTACGTATTCGAACTTACATAGAAAATCACTTAAAGTAATTAGAGAGCTGTCTAACAGTGTATTTAAAACATCTTAATTTAAGTATATAAACTGGGATATTTAATAAAATACCTAATATATAGGTAAACAAATCGTAAATTTCAAAAGATGGGTAGAAGGAAGAGAGAATTCTATGTAACGTTAAGACTATAGGTATTATAAATTAAAATATAGTAGTATTTGCCTTAAAATTAGAGATTTAGTAACTTTTTCACTGGCCTAATGTTACTTTTTAATTTCATGTAATTTTAGGAACAATAGGTAGATATACTTAAACAATAAAAATATACTGCATTGAAGCTACCTATATAACAAGGAGATTTTATTATTACAATAGCTCTTCCAGACAAAATTCAGAATTCGTTGTTTAAAGAGGGTCTGATATAACCCCAAAATAAAATATTTAAAACTAAGTATGCATAATTTAAAGAGGTTAATAAATATATCCGATCAATGCATGCACAAATTTACATCATAATTTTAATACTAAATACCTATATTTATTATACTAACTAGTACAATATACTCATCCATTGAGACATGCTCGACGAAGTCACTTTTCTTGGGGGTCACTATGGACCCCAAATCAAAAAATATCCACGTTTTTTGGGCCACTGCTTGATAGATGTGTGTCCTGTAGAATAAGGTTTAGTTGTCACGTTTCACCAATGAGAGACAAGCTACTGGTCTGTGATTGGTGGGAACATGACTGCTGGACCTCATTCTGAACGACACTCATTTTCTTTACCTAGATTTTTTACCTCTTTATTAATACTTTGTTTATATTTAATTTTTATGAAAAGAATATTACTTATATCGTATCTACAACATATTTTTTAATTTGTCTTCAACTTTGTTTCTTCCGTATGAATTTCCCTTTCACTTTTAATGTCAAGCTTAATTTTTATTTACCTGCGTTACCAACTTGTAATCTTTAGGTACTACTTCCTTAATTATTTCAATGGAATCATATTTGTCGGTGCTTGTATACTTACTTATATACTTATCATTTACTTTAGTAGGTATTATAGTATCATATCACTGAATACCTGTCCTAAACGTGACGCAATGTAGAATGAATGCGCTAGTGTAGAATGAGATCCAGCTGTCATGTACCACCAATCACAGGCCAGTAGCTTGCCTCTCATTGGTGGAACATGACAGCTAGACCTCATTCTACACTAGCGCATTTAGCTGATTTCTGACACGCGGTGGCCCTCATTAACAATATATCATTTATTACTCTTTGGGAGTAAACAAACGTTACAGGACAAATTCTTTTGGATAGATACTTACTGCATTTTATGGTGGACCTTTCATATCTAAAGGTACACCAGTAGACAGATATTATATCTAATCTAATCTATAGGACCTTCCATAGCGCGACACATTGACGTGACGAATCACACTCAAAGGACTTAAAAATACCTTAAAGCTACCTTGAAGCTTAAATATACCTTATGACTAAGAACACATTAATTTAATGAAATCCTATCACATTAACTTGATAACATCTCACTCACACGCACGTCACATAAGCACAAGGAAGTCCCTTTGCACATGGCAGGGATTATAATTTTAATTACATGTTACTCGACAGTTTTCCAACAGACGATCGCTCGCATGTCATCGGGTGCTTCGCCGAAGATCCTGTCTCCGTTGGAGTCGACGTATTGGTTGATCTGGTAGTCCAGGAGTGTTTGGAAACCGAGCACGTCTCTGCCAAGTTGCTGTGGGAAAATAGTAGTAATATAACGTATGTAAGTTTGGCATTAACTTACATTTCTAGACAGATCCCTACTAATATTATAATTGCGAAAGTAACTCTGTCTGTCTGTCTGTTACGCTTTCACGCTAAAACTACTGGACCGATTTGAATGAAATTTAGTACAAAGAAAGTCTGAAGCCTGAGAAAATATATAAGCTACTTTTTAACCGACCGCAAAAAAGGAGGAGTTCCACGCGGACGAAGTCGCGTGCAGAAGCTAGTAGAATATAATATGTAAAGGTACCAGTCCATTATAGTATCTAGAGATCTCGCTTCTAGAACGAACAGTGCGAAAAGAGAATAAGGACTTGTCACTATACAAATAAAGGACTAGTACATTATATTAACAATACTTCTTTAATTTCAAATCAGCTTTGTGGCCTTTTCTCATCATTCCGATGCGATCGCCACAGTCACGGCCGCGAGGTAGACATTAGCTCGAGGAGCGATTACTGCTGTGTGTCGATATAGTAGGTATATAAGTGTTATGTTTTACAAAATATATTAGCAGTAGAGAGTTATAGCTACAACATACGTGTAGGCTTAGTTCTTCTCTTTATGTCCCTTAAATCCGGGAACATTTGTATAATTAAAAACGTAACGAAAACAATGCAAAACATCAGCATAAGAAACCTATACGCGAGTTAAAACCGTTATGGTTGCTTATTCCGATTCCTTCTACTTCTGCCCGCGACTTCGTCCGCGTGGAACTGCTCCTTTTTTGCAGTCGGTTAAAAAGTAGCCTATGTCCTTTCTCAGGCTCCAGACTTTCTTTGTAGCATATTTCATTTAAATCGGTCCAGTACTTTTAGCGTGAAAGCGTAACAGACAGACAGAGTTACTTTCGGATTTATAATATTACTAGCTTCTGCCCGCGACTTCGTCCGCGTGGAACTCCTCCTTTTTTGCAGTCGGTTAAAAAGTAGCCTATGTCCTTTCTCAGGCTCCAGACTTTCTTTGTAGCATATTTCATTTAAATCGGTCCAGTACTTTTAGCGTGAAAGCGTAACAGACAGACAGAGTTACTTTCGGATTTATAATATTACTAGCTTCTGCCCGCGACTTCGTCCGCGTGGAACTCCTCCTTTTTTGCAGTCGGTTAAAAAGTAGCCTATGTCCTTTCTCAGGCTCCAGCCTTTTTTTGTACCAAATTTCATTTAAATTGGTCCAGTACTTTTAGCGTGAAAGCGTAACAGACAGACAGATTTACTTTCGCATTTATAATATTAAGTAGGGAAGTGTACCTGAGTAAGAGGGCTGGTATTGGTGGTGAAGACTCCCTTGAACCTCCTCTCCCGAGCGATGCGCAGCGTGGCGTGCTCGAGTCCGCGGATGGCGGCCACGTTGTCCCGCGGGCTGAGGTTGTCCGCCGTGGCCATCATGAACGAGTGGAGGATTGCTCCTAGACGAGGAAGTTAAGCATTATCGGTTTACTATCACAAAAAATAAACATGTTCATATCAGATGTGTAGGAACTGCTAGGAGTATTTTTGTTTAAACAGTGTTTCATTAGCAGAATTGAAGCATTGACTTTTCTGTATAAATGATAAAGGTTAATTTTAAAAAACGTAGTGACAGGTATATTAATATTTACGTTAAATAGACAATTCTAATTCTCCCCTTGACATCATATTAAGTATTCTTCTTTTTAGACTTCCGTACCCATAGGGTAAAACTATTACTGAGACTCAGCTATCCGTGCGTCCGTTTGTCATCAGGTAAGCCATCAACCAACAAACGTGATTTTTTTTTCTGCTCTAATACATAACTAGCTTCTGCCTGTGACTTCGTCCGCGCGGAACTCCTCCTTTTTTGCAGTCGGTTAAAAAGTAGCCTATGTCCTTTCTCAGGCTCCAGACTTTCTTTGTATCAAATTTCATTTAAATCCAGTAGTTTTAGCGTGAAAACGTAACAGACAGACAGACAGTTACTTTCGCATTTATAATATTAGTAGGGATAGGGAGAAGGGATAGTAGGGATGGTACGAAATCCTTCGTGGCAAACCAATATTGTACTACCTTTCCCTTCAGGCAGCATGGTGTCTCTGACGGACCCCTCCACCCACTCGAGGAACTCCATGATCTTGGCGAGCCCGCCCGCCAGCGCGATCTCAGGCTCGTCGCGCGCGTCGAAGTTCAGCGCCACAGCCACCGGGGTGCCCTTGTCTGCAAACAAAGATGGGCTTTATTCAGTCAAACGAAGATTGGATTAAAAATAATAATTGTTGTTTGCAGTGTAGCAAGATTAGATTTATTTATTTATTTCTCAATAATATAATTTACACTATTATGTAAAATTGAATAAAATCAAAATATTTGAAGAAAAAATCAGTTTAAATGACAATGTTAAAATATTAATTCACCGAAGTAGGTGGTAAGAATTCCTAGCGATTACGATTGTCAGCGCAGTTGTGCTACACATATAGGATCTGTAATGTTTTAGAAACGTTAGAAAATAAAATACGCGAGTTAAATTTGTCAATAAGCAGCACCGTCATTTATCTCAACAAGAGAGAAATGACGGTGCTGAAACCCTGAAAACCAGCGTCATCGCCCACCAGCGTGACGTTAAGCTGAGTGGCAATCGTTTGGTGTTTTTTTTATTTATGGTTTTACTTTGCATGTTTTTAATTTGTATTATTTAAGTAATTTTTTTTATCTTGTAACTTTGCACCATACAAACATATTTTATTCCAATTTCTATACTATTAGCAAACTGTAATGTGTTGTCTCCTTCAGCACGGCGCTCGTCGGTAACCACATTATCACCATAGATCTACGCTTTATCAGGCGCTGAAGCTATTAGCTATTGTATTATGTTGTCTCACCGTCCTTGAGCACGACGCTCGTCGGTAACCTACGTTATCACCGTTGTTCTACATTTTATCAAGCATTTCAGAAGCCTCTATACACTGTCTCACCGTCCTTAAGCACGACGCTCGTCGGTAACCTACGTTATCACCGTTGTTCTACATTTTATCAAGCGTTTCAGAAGCCACTATAAACTGTCTCACGGCTCACCGTCCTTAAGCACGACGCTAGTCGGTAACCTCCGTTATCACCATAGATCTACATTTTATCAAGCATTTCAGAAGCCTCTATACATTGTCTCACCGTTCCTAAGCACAGCGCTCGTCGGTAACCTACGTTGACACCATCTACGTTTTAAAAGCGCTTCAGAAGCTTCTAGCAAATTGTATTATGTTGTCTCACCGTCTTTAAGCACGACGCTAAGGCGCGCGCGCAGCAGGGCGGCCCAGCATGCGTGCACGCAGTGCGCGTAGTCGCGCGTCTCGATCTCGCGCTTCAGGAACTGCTCCAGCTCCGCTTTCTCGTAGAACGATGACACTATCATACTGAAACAATATAAGAGTTCAACAAATGCCGTAGTTATATGGCGGCAGGTAATTACCTGCCATTAAAAAAGACTAAACTATTTAAAGTCAGATAATGAAATCTGTAAAGGCTCTGAAACGTCAGCCAATGAAATAAAATACGCGAGTTAAATCCGTTTAAGTTGTTTCATTCTTATGTATAATAACCGCGAAGGCATCAGAAATTATTAAATTAATTAGGTAGTTTAGTGTTAAAAATGGAAAATCTGATATTAAACATAGTCTATTCCTAAAATATGTTTTCATATTTATATTTTATTCTATTATTTTTAATGTATACTACTCACTCTATCACTTCTTGCTTGTCTTGGTCCTGCATGGGTTCCGCAGTGAATTTGGGTTCCAATCCATCTCCGTGACAGTCGGGATTGTTTGACAGCTTACTCAACACTTCGCCCAGATTACTTGCTTCCAAAAAGTCACTTATCTCTGTGTAAATCAAAGATTTTTAGTTCATTTAGACTCAACTAATAACTTCATAAGAGTATAGGTAAGCGGTTTTTTTTCTCCAGTATGAGTGCCTAAATATGCTCAGCTACTCAATATAATATTTTAAGCATATTTTTTTCATTAAGTAAAGAAAGAATCAATTGATATTAAAAAATTTATTCATTCAAACAAGGTGTGCACTGTACAATGTAAAATATAGATAAATGCACGTAGTGTTAAGGTTCATATTGGAATAACCAATCAACACTATTGCAACTTTCTTACTTACCAATGTAATATCCCTTATCACGGAGTCTAGTGATAGTATATATGGAATTAAGGGAATTCCCCCCGAGTTCGTAGAAGCCTGCTCGAATGGATAGGGCTCCCCGGGCGGCCCTGCCTAGGACTTCGCCGACGGTCTCGAATAATACTTGAGCCTTCTCCATGCTCTCCGCATCCACTCCTGAATAATCTATGTCTAGGGGAATCTCAGAGTCATCTGAAATGAGAAAGATAATATGATTACCATATAACCTACTGAGTCTTTTATATAGGTACCCTAAGAAATTTCGAAACTTGCAATTCCTATAAATTGACATTAAAAAAGTAGCATTTTACTCTGGTGACGTGATTAGGTTTCTTGAAGAGTTTGAGACGCTGTTATTAACATCTCAGACTATATTTATGAATATGATTAATGAGCAAAAAAACTTAAGGGACACCATCTCATATTTACTGATACAATACTTGTTACTTGAAGGCGGACAATGACTGCGTTTACATTTTAGATAAATAAAAAATACTATAGAAGGAATACTCTGAATATTAGTTAAAAGACAATTTCAATGACACTTACCGTTATTATTTGTGTTTTCATACATTTTCAGCAGAGCTTGCCTGTCTACTTTACCATTCACGAGCAAAGGGATAGTGTCTATATCGATTACCTGCGAAACACATAAATATAACCTTTTTACGACACCCTTAAAAACAAAAACCTACCTAGTTATATCTTTCATTAAACTTATAGTGATAGTAGCTAATGTAGGTAAGCGAAAGAAAAAAGCGAACACACTGTCGCTATAATATTTTATAATATTATGAATGAAATCGTAACACGAAATGTACCTGCGGGACCATGTAACTGGTGAGAGTGTTTTTCAGCGCTGCTTCAATGTGGTTGGCGGCCATCTTGGCGTGAGGGTCAATGGTCACGAACGCAAGGATCTCTGGATTGCCAGTCGCCAGTCCGTAGCAGAGGACAACACCTGATAAAAGACAAAATCTTGAAGAATAAGGTACGATTAACCAATAATTAGTTGGCTTGTGATATACCTACCTACTTGATAATAATGGTACCGCTAGATTCGTCTAGATTTCTAGAAATTTACTGTCAGCGTGGCCTAAACTTTGCAACAAAGTCAGTTTCAATATAATTATCTAGGTATCTTATAATTATTTATTTATCATATATATACCTACGTAGGTATATGTTCGTGATTTTTCATCATCTAGATATTAGTTAGTAATAAAAGTTTCCTTGCTATGCTTGCCTTTCTCGACTCCAGGTACGGCGGCGACAGCTCGCTCGACCTCCAGCAGGTCGACGCGGTGTCCTCGGATCTTCACCTGAGAGTCAGTGCGGCCCGCGTACAGCACCACGCCTTTATGAAGCACGCCATAGTCACCAGTGCGGTATAAACGGCTAAAATCTGCAAACAATAAGCATGATATAAGTACCTATTATATTTCGTCGACTCCATTATTAATGGCCAGTGTAATTGGAAGCACGATGTCTCTCGTTAAGTTAGAGGGGCGAGTTCAAGACCCAGTGCGGTCTCAATGTGACTTCTCTTGTTTTGGTACAAAAATCGTTATTATTTAAATTATTGGAAAATGGTGTTAAACCAAAGATATCGATCGAATTTCGATTGATGCAGCGTAGTAAATATTTAATGGATATTAAATATTTACTACTTCTTAAATTCGAGGGCAACATCTGACAGACACTTTCTGTCATGGTAATGGTAAATTAGGGAAATACAACAAAAGTCCGAACGTACTCAATGATAGCTAAACAACCCTCTCACACATCAACCATGACGCGGTCCGTAGACATGTAAGTCTATAGACAATAATGCCAACATAACAATTAGCTCATGTTACCTGCGTGGTCAGCATGCGGGTTGTCCTGGAACTTGTCCGGCGCGTGTCCGCCGACATAGCCGGCCGCTAGGTTGGCGCCCGCTACCCACACCTCGCCCACCGCGCCCAGCCGCGCCGGGGACATCTCCCCGTCGAGCAGGTACACTTGGCAGTTGTCCAGGGGAGCCCCTGCAAGACATACGAACGAAATCTATATCTATATAAGCGAAAGGTGACTGACTGATCTATCAACGCAGGGCCTAAACTATTAGAGTTAGAAACTTGATATTTTTGCACAGAGGTTCCTTTTAGAGCGTAGGCAAGCACTAAGAAAGGATTTTAGAAAATTCATCCCCTAAGAGTGTAAAACGGGGGTACAAAGTTAATATGAAACTTTGTCCTTTTTGAAATTATTCGAATTAAATTCTTCTAAAATAACACATAAACTCATGTAAAATATTTTTTTTTAAATCATCTCCTAAGAGAGTGAAACGGGGGTTGGAAGTTAGTATGCAAGTTCTTTGATTTCCAAAGTTATTCAAATACATTTTTGCATGCAGACTCTTTCTTGAAAGTTAGTATAAAAGTTGCGTACGAAGTCATGGATAAGTAGCAGTAAATTTGTTCTTATTTCACTTCATCTTGCAATCAAGTTAAACCAAAGACCATAAAAGCAGCAGACTCACCGATAGGAATGGTATCGTGCATATCCAGCTGTCCTGTATTCTCCAGAACATAGTACGTCACATCTCCCATAACCTCCGTGCTACCGTAGAAGTTTGCTAGCTTATACCCGTTCTGGTCTCCAAAGTACTGGAAGAACTGTCCAGCCAGCTCCTTGCTGAGGGTCTCCCCAGAACAGATCCAGAGTTTCAGATGCTGGAGAGGTCTTTCGGAACGGTTTAGAGAGAGGTACATGAGAATTGAACGTAAGAGAGTCGGGACAAGCACTAGCCTTTGGACCTGGAAGATAAATAGGGACATTACAGCATTGGTTTGAATATAATTGAATACGACAGGAAACGTTAAATAATGCTCCATAGCATACGCTATAAGCTTAGTACAACATTAAAATATTTGAGATGATATTTATAAAAGATAAGTAGATGTCAATACGGTTATAAATCGATTTGTTTAAGTTGCGGATTATCCATAACTAATAAATGAATATTTTTACTTTATATTAATATCGCGCTTCTGGGTATAAGTTTAGATAAGATCTGTCATTATTGGGTCATCTGGCTCCACTAGATTAGTACCTGATTCTCAGCCAGGACCTTCACCAACTTCTGTGGGTCCCTAGTGATCTCCCGGCCCAGGATCAGCAGGGATCTGCCGTGAAGCAGCGGGCCCCAGATCTCGCAGACTGAGTCCACGAAGGTCAGGGCAGTCTTCCACACGCAGGTGGCCTCAGTTTCCGTGAAGGGGAACATATGGAACTGCCACCAGAGGCGGTTGCATATTGCTGAGTAGGTCAACCGGACTCCTGAATAAAGTTGTTAAAATAGTTATTACATGAGAAACGAGATGGTGTTAGGTGTCATGAAAGAAATGCGTAATTTTTATTTCTTTGAATAGGTATACGACTGCGCCAGCTTTTGTGCATAGGTACTTCTAATAATAAATTTTCTTTTCATTATATCCTGAAGTTCGCCATATTTACAAAGTATTTCTGCTTTATATAAACAAAGCAATGTGAAGTCCAGTATCAGGAAACACAGAACTTTTTGATATAAAGAAATAAAAATAAGTGAAACCTTATCTAGGCTAAACCTACGTAAATAATTTGGTTTTAAATTAAGTTTTAGATCGAGTCTCTTTTTAATATTTGTTTTTAGCAATAGCGATTTTTTTTTCCTTCTTTTGAAGCTTTTTTTTTTACGTTTTTCATGATTTGACCAAGACAATGATGTTCTTATGTCACCTTTAGGTATCCCGGTGCTGCCGGAAGTGTAAAGTACGATCGCGATGCTATCGACCCTGGAGTCAGCCAGCATCTCCACGGGCGCCAGCTCCTCAGCAGCCATCCCCCCCGCCTCCAGGACCAACTCCTCGAAGGACACCGACGGAACGCCACTCGCGGCAAACATTGAAGGATTGCCTAGAGAAATTGAATACATTTTTAAAATGCATTAAGTATGACGGTTTTAATAGAAAATCCTAGTGTACCACAAGGAAGTGTAATTGGCTCCTTATTATTAAAATTACTTAACTTTTCTGTACATATTCGCATGATGCTAAAATGTTATCTATATATCCTATTCATATTATAAATGCGAAATTTTGTAAGAATGTATGTATGTCTGTTTCTCTTTCACGCAAAAACTACTGAATGGATTTTGATGAAACTTCACAATTTAGCTCATAGATCAGAATAACTTATAGGCTATATTTTATAAAGATTTTGTGTAAAATACACATCGTGCGCAGACGAAGTCGCGGTTAGAAGCTACTAGCTAGTGAATCACTAGCTAAAAAAATAGTAAATATAATATCACTAGTAGTGATATTATATTTACTATTCTTTTAAATTACATCAGTGCAAGAAAATCCTCCAAAGGTTGATAAACAACTTACATCGGTCATCATACACCACGAGGGCAGGCTGTGCGTCCTCTAGGATGTGGTTGATCCTGGCCTGGGGGAAGGTGGGCTCCATTGGCACATACGCCGCACCTGCTTTCCAGCACGCCAGGAGTGTCATCACTGTGCTGTCAATAATACGTTACGATGACACTGGGTTTTATGAGCCTTCTTGACATTAAAAGGTCAAGTACTTACTATTTATAAATATCATCCCTATAACACTTAGTTTTGGATTATCCGGGTAAATCTTCGAGTGTTTGAGACGCCATTATTTTCGTTTGAGAACATAATCAAAAAGTAAAGAAACTTACCTACTTATTTGGGACTTAGGTATCTCAGCTAAAGTTCGCAACAGCGCAAGATTGCAAATCGGTGACTAGTGGAGAGCTATTTAGTCGTTCGGGATATGGCATCGGATTGCAACAAGTATTGTAATTATCTACTGCTACTGGTACAAATGCTGTTTCAAATGGCACTAAATAATATTATTTGCAACTATTATAGATATAGCTAGAGCAGACAATGTTAGCGTCTTAAACGAATGAAGATCATCCAGCAATATTCAGCAAAATTATGCCGAAAAAAGTAGACTCGGCAGTTCATCATAGGCTCACAGACTAGAACTCACAGCATTTCTGCCAAACATCAATTCGACGCCATTTGTTACCTACTCATTCACCTTTAAAACAACATAATAAATGTCGATATTTAACAACCCTTAGGTGTCCTACACATGAAATAATGTAATAACTACTCACTTGTGCGTAGGCTGCATGCACACAGCGACGACGTAGTCTCCATCGCGATTGGCCGCCGACGCGCCTGCGCGGCAGACCAGCGCACGCGCAAGTGCGTTGGTGCGCGCCTCCAGCTCGGCGTATGTTATCCTAACGCTGTACGTTTCATCTGTAATTAAGCATTTTAACTGTATTCGATAGTTAATAGTTACCACTTCATTAAGAAATAAGAACATAAATTATGAATAGCTTTTGTATTTTTTTGATAAGATACTTTGCTATAACTATAGTTTTAGGAGCTAGCAATTTAGCAAGCTTAATGGGCTTGTTAAATTGCATTTATCATTACATGTGAGGCATTCCTCTCATTATCGGGTAAATGCGACAGTTAATATTAGTGTTATATAAAAATGTACCTACATCACTGACAAATCTTGCTTTCGAGACTCTTGAGCTAACCTACTCCTTCAGAGTTTTGAAGCACGACCAGGTATATAGCATGGGCGTGCATTGCGAACGGAATGCCAACCCTGGCACTTACGCACGCAACCTTAACTGCGCACGCGCCTAGTATAAAAGTGCGCTTACCAGCATATTATAGGTAAGTCTAAGACATCACTGTCTGCAAGGCGCGACACGTAATTGCACAACGCTTGCGGCTGTTAGGTGTAGGTACTTACTGAGAAATCTAGGTATACTTAGTATTATTCCAGGTACACAGACTATTGGGATAATAAATTACTTACGTCCACTCGGACTTAGGATTTTAATACAGACTAAAGAATGACGTATAATAGATAACTACCCTAAATTATATATTACTACACTACCCTAAATACAAGGGCGTGCATTCTATAAAGGCACAATGGTATAAATGTATGGAGTGCCATATAATAATATATGTACTCTGACGTAGTACATATATTATTATATTACTCTGACGTAGTACATATATTATTATATTACACTTACCAGCGTATAACAGCGCAGCGTTGTCACTGCCGGCGAGGCGCGCCAGGTGTTTGGGCAGCGGCGCGGCTGGCACGGCTCGGCGAGCCCCCGACACCACCGACACCTGAGGCAGCGAACCCATTGTGCCTGAAAAAGAAAGATTTACTTTAGAATTAAAATAAAAATTGCATTTATTTTTTACTACTTGCCTTACTAATATTTTTGAATGTCTTCACGATTTCGCGCTACTGTAACGCTACAGTATCGTCAGCTTAGACGTGCTATTATTATGGGAAATGTACTGTTTTCGAAACGTTATTCAATAAAATACTCGAATTTAATCCGTTTATAGTAGTTTCATTTCAACTCTTTACCTAGGTATTTATTTTAAGCATAGGAACCTATAGAATGTTTTTATTGCATATTTTTTTAAGAGAGAAAAATATAAATGAGAAGGCTTATGCTCCCCAGGCGACCACTTGCCACTTGAAATAAGCTATATATAGACCTACGCAAATTGTAAATAGGATACCGGATTTTCTTTTGTGGAATAGAGCCTTGATTAATATACATACTTATGTCTGTTACGGGATATGAACCTTTATACTTGTCAATTCACTGTCTCTTGTCAATTCGGTACGGTAGTGAGATTCGACGTGATCTAATAACCTTGGTGACAGAATCGTGTGCATGGTTTTAAACCCCATATTGGTCACCTTGATATAAGAATTTCTGTACACCCGTACAAAAAAAAACTCGATTTATAATTAAATAACTAAGTTAAGTAATAAAGTGCTAATCAACACAATGCGTAGGTACCTATCTAACATTTATACTGCTTATATTCTAGGAATAGAAAGATTTTGAAAAACCTTCTTTATGATTTTTGAAGTTTACATAATTAGGTAGGTACTATAAATATGCATCAATCTCAGTAACTTGCCTTCTAATGTAATTAGGGTAATTTTCAGTAGATACCTGGAATTGAGCTAAGCGAAGTAATGGTCTATAGAGTAATACCTAATTTTTGAAATTACAAACGGCATGCAGCTACAATTCAATTGATGGACGGCGTCAACTCATTACTTATAAAAATAAGTAGTGTTCTATGATAAAACGCCATAAAATTATACAGCAATTATTCGCTATTATCATCGTTCTCTTAGGGCATTTAAATGTTGTTGTTAATTAATGGTTGTGTTACATGTTTTGTTTACATTTTAAATATATAAATTATTAAAAAAAAACGATATATCTAAGTACATTCTATATATTTAAAAGAAGCAGTTAACTTAATGATTGATATATCAACGCAGGGTCTAAACTATTAGGGTTAGAAACTTGAAATTGTAACAAAAAACAGTGGCTCCTTTTATATTGAATTATGTTACGAATTAAATAAATCTCATTTAGTCGTGTACCTATTCCCCGCTCAGTCGAAACTAACAAAGTGACGTTTTTCATAGGCGCGGGTAGTAGCAGGAGCGTAATACGGCGGGGGTAGGTACTGTAAATATGCCTGTACCCAATGCACGCCTCTGCGTAGTAAATAAATGCATTTAGGCTTGTAGGCCCTATAAATATTAATAAGATGCAGGTATGTATACAAAACAAATAACATGAAACCTGACGCAACAGTTTGCCGGATTGTCATCATGGATTCGCTGCCACTATCACTATTTCAAGGTTATAAAATATTTTTTACTTTAGAATTTTCACTTTTTTTTATAGAATTGGATGGGATCATTACAAATATCATCCCTGTGATTGTTTCGACTTGTCGCTTGAAAATGCTTAATTGTTCATTGGATCGACACCTATCAGGTAGCGTAGACATAAGTATTATTCTACAGAAGTTGTACAAAGGTCTTTTAAGGTCGCTCTTATAGGTACAAGCTAAAAAAAAAAATATAAATAGGTAGGTATCATTGGACAATTCACACCAATTGATCTTGTCTCAAACTTAGAGAAGCTTATAAGTAGGTACTATGGGTATCTACTAGAAAACGAATTTATAAACATAGATAAGGAAAAAAATACTAATATAATAGGGATGGAACTGGATAAAGAATTCTACATAGGAAGTCCTTTAGATTATTGAAATAAATTAAACACGCAATATTCATTAAAAAAAATACCTATAAAGATTTAATAAACGCTTAATTTTTGTAGTACCTAAGGGCTACACATCTCAATATAAATTGTATCGTGATGACACGTTACTTGTTCCCACTCTCGAACTTTCGAAGCGCTTATTTCATTCTTATAGGAAAATCTTTGTAATTTTTGGTATGATTGAGAAAAAAATACTTGCTCAATATATTTTTGAAAATTTTGATGGATACAGAGAGAGAAATACAGCATATTGCTAATATGATAGGTCCAAAACATTCGTTGTTCGGGTAGATGACGCAATGCACTTCCTCGGTGCAATTCAAATTTAACCTCGACAACTTCAAGTGCAAGTATTTAAGGGCGCAGGAAGTAGTTCACCAATTTAATAAGAAAACGTATTTTTTTCCGATTGCGGAAAAGTCAAAATTGCTTAGGTACCTAGGTATTCTTAATTTTTTGTCGTTGATTTATCATGCACACATATAATACTTAGTTAACATTCGATGCGACAATAAGAACATTAACTACCGTAGTATCTAAATACTTAGGTATACATTTCATTACACCATGTCATTGCTTTTTATGTTGTATAATATGCATGCAAAGTTCTATTGTACCACCAAATCTTTTAAAAGTCATTTCATTCAACTGCCCAATGATTAGGTAATATGCATTTTGTTCGTTGAAGTTTAGATAATACGTAAAAAAAATGCCAGCAAGTAATTAAGAAGTCATCTTACACGAAATCCAGTTAATAATAGAGTCACGACACTACGTAAAAACCTAGACTTTGTATTCTCATTTGACCTTATTTTTTTACAGAAACTAACCTTCAAAGTTTTTCCCAATAGTAAAAAGTACATTAGGTTTGATTTTTAAATTAAAAGCTTCTATTTTGAAAGGATAATTATTTCCCGGTTAAAAACCGTCCGGTATTTATAAGTTGAGAATGCAAATCTACTCGTTTGTTGATAATCTGCAGGCAGGTATGTTTTTAGTATTTATTTTAATAATTCATATATTGTAATGTTTAACAATTCGTAGGTTTTATGGCTGATTTGACCTAGCTAAATACTGGAAACGATTTAAATGTTTATTGCATGCACTTCAATTAACTAGTTGTAAATAAACGCACTATGAGTATAAAATTTTAACAAAGATACTAAATTATATAAGTTTTTGTGTTTTTGTTAAAGATTTGCTGAATCTCACTATTGATAATATTGGAAATTTAGTAATAAATTGATAATATCCACTTAAAAAGAATAAAATAAATAATTGAAAATCAAATGAAATAACTATTTTTTCTAAGTGTCGCGATTTATTAACCGGTCAATGCCGGTCATTGTTTGATGAGTAGGGGAGACCTAGGACAGTTGTGACAATTTTTAATGGAAGGGACATATTTCGTTCAAGAACTATTCCACAGTCATTATTAATATGAACGAATAGGTATACCACAATTCCTCTTCTATAAAATACTATCATCAAAATAATTGAAGTGGTTTTCGAGAAAATCAACAAAAAGTAAAACTACTCCCTCTGTTACAATTCTTCTATCACCGAGGTAAGTAAGGTATACACACAAGTGATGTCAACGTCACTAATATATAAATAACTAGGAAGTCAACTTCCTAGTTATTTATTTATTTTTTAATTTATTTGTTATCAAACATGGCTTTCATCATCTAATATAGAAAACCCAAACCTAGAAAACCCTGTTGGAATTTATAAGCATAGATTAAGCGACTATCTCAAACTTCAAATGCCTGTAACTATAATAAATAGGTATTTTAATTGCGTTGATTTAATTAAATCGCCATCAGTTTCCACGTTCCAATAATTAAAACTGACCAATAGCGTGACTCAATTTTCAGTCAATGACATTTATTTTAACGATTCCGACAGTCGCCATTTTGAGACACGAAACAAATGAAATAATGTTAACCTACGGTAAGCAATTGAGGTTAAGCCTCTCCTTACAAAGCGTTTTTCTCAGGGCAATTACACTTTACAATAGTTAGACATCGCAGTGTTAATTGGATTCAGTTATACACAGATTAAGTTATTTAAGTGCTTACAATGTAATAAAATGTAGTCACTAACATAGGTACCTAAAGGAGAGAGAGATTGAATTAATAATATTATTATAATATGAATCAATACGGAATGCACTGATTTTTGTTATCTTTGTTTTGATGAATTGATCTACGTTCCTAAAGCAGAATAACTTTTAGGCCATCGAATATACTTACAAAAACAACAGTAAGAAAATCAGTTTTCTCACACGTTTTTTATGGATCCTTTTTCTTCGTGATATTTAGGAAAGGTGGTGCAAAGTTCGCCGGGAAAGCTAGTATTGGTAACATATATTTTTAAATACCCATTTACATATAATTTTGATGATATTATGGTCTTTATATTTGATGGGATTGATTGGGATTAGTCTACCTAGATGCGTTATCCCAGACGTTTTTTTTTCAATCTGACAACCGTTTTAGTATGAAAGTAAAATATCAATTTTCACAATCTGATTAGATTGAACAATACACTAGATATAGGTACTTTCGAAATAGAATGTTTGTTTATACTAATAGTATGATTTTAATTGGTAAATACAAAACAAAGAATAATTTCCTCATCGGAATATTTGCAACGTGCGGTATTCGAACCCGCAAACTCAAGCCAAGAAAATCACTAACCACAAGCCAATCTCGTCGTCAAACTGGTTTCGATCATCATTAAATTAAGTCATCACACTTTAATATGATCTCGCAAACGACCATGACCCACACAATGTTAAAAAAAAACGCTAAGCGCGAACCTGACCTAGATTACATGCCACAAAAAACAAGGTTGACAAAAAGATAAACCATCTAAGTAGTTTACAATTACATAAGGACAATGAATCTGTGGAGAGGACGTCCGGTAAGTACCTAATTTAAGAAACAAAAAGACAAATGGAATAAAACAATTTAGTAGGTAGATAATTAATAATTTCTGATGCCTTCGCGGTTATTATACATTGGAATGAGAGAACTGTACACGGATTCAACTCTTATCAAGACTATTGTCAGCTCAGTCGTGCTACGATTATGGAATCTGTAAGGGCTCCGAAACGTTAGCCAATAAAATAACACATGCGAGTTAAATCCGTCTATAGTTTCATTCTAGTATGTAGATAATTGTATCAGATTTAACTCTTTGTAAGTACATTTCGCACGTTTTCAGGAGCAATGTGATATATCTAAAAAATTTGTTACTCTATTTAAGATTCTAAGTCTGTATATTTAAATTTGAATTCTCGTGGTGTCTTATTTTGGAGATGTCACACTATTCTAGTAAACATGTGATTTGTATTGTTGTCGTTTCAATCTCTGTATTTATTTTGTTCTGGAATAAAGAGACATACTATAATTTTGTTTTATCTTGTTACCAATAAACTTCAAAAGACCGTTTTATTTTGTAAGTATAAAAAAATTGACAACCAGAATAAACTAGAGGCTGGCCGGTGATATCTATACCTACTATTATTATAAAGAGGAAAGGTTTGTTTGTTTGTTTGGATTGAATAGGCTCCAGAACGACTGGACCGATTTCAAAAATTCTTTCACTGTTGGGAAGCTACACTATTCCCGAGTGACATAGGCTATATAACATCACGCTGCGACCAGTAGGAGCGAAGAAACAGTGGAAAATGTGTAAAAAACGGGGAAAATATGAAGCCTTATATGAAGAAGTGACGGAAAACTTTGACAGATCTTTGACGAAAAAATCGGACGGGCACGACGACGTCTGCCGGGGCCGCTAGTTATATATATTTATAGATGAGGAATGAGTTTGTCAATAAAACACTAAGCTAAACAATATAACGGTGATGATGATATACTGAGATTAAAGGAATTATTATAAAAAGTTCGTTTATTTGAAGGCCTACTTTAATCAGATTACTTATGTTATCTATTATCTATTACGTACCTACTAAGTTCTTTAGAAGACCAGAAATAAATTAAACAAATTATCACCGAATAATTGTAATAATTGGATAAAACCACCATTATTAACATTTTAATTCAAGGCTGTTTTGATAATTCAGTTTTTGATCTCTTGAATGCAACAAAAAGTATTTCCTCAAAAAAAGCAAAATTTTTTTTCTCAAGATTAACTTCCGATCAATTATAATTACTTTAAATTAATGTAACAAAAAATCGGTTTATATCTGCACCATTGTATGTTTAAGATTAATTAAAAATCATAGTTATAATATTATTTCCGTAGTTATTATAAGTAATTAAACGAAAATAATCAAGTTTCCTGCAACAATATTAATCTTATTCAGAGTTCCTTATAAATTGAAATAAAAAAAATACTACGGATTTAACTCGCGCACATTGTTCGTATATATGATAATGTTTTAGGAATTTTATAGTTCCCATATCCACAGCGTTCGTAGGTCATCCTTATCTAATGTAGCAAAAAATAGTCAACTTCCTAATTGCTTACAAAAGTTTTAAAAGGTTTCATATATGTATTAGTTGAATCTAAACATACCGGTATAATAATGATTAGATTAGATTAGATTTATTTATTTCCCAAAATTCATACAATATAATTACATTATTATGTCAAATAACATGTAGGTACTCATATTGAGATCGTCAAAAACAAAAACAAAGAACAATAAGATTAAATAATAATTAACATCAAAATTACAATAAGATTTTTAAGATTTATGTAAGTACCTAATGTATACTATGATAATACATCTCTGTAACTTTCATAGCTAACAGATATTTCTTTACTATAATTACAAAAAAACGAAAAAACATACGAGTCCATTCCTTTCCGTGTTTTAAAAGCCTAGGTCATTCACCACTCAATACCTACATCGTGTACACAAATCGATCAATACACATAGTTTGACAGTTTAACCTTAGTGTTACGTCACTGTACAGTTCATTAAGTAATTTTATTAACCCAGTGTCCTTTACTCAACTTGGCAAACTGACGATAATTACATTTGGATAATTAATTCAATCGGTATAGTATAAAGTACAAGAATAATAAGTCTGTTTATAAATAAGCTCGGTTTTGCGCTTAAATATCAGCTTAACTTCACTTTTCATCTCATAAAAGAATGCATCAAACATGGTACGAAAGCACATTCTGAGTTATTAAGAAAAAAAAAATTAAACAAACCCCCAAAACAATGAACCTAAAAGTCCTTTAAAATGAATAATAGGGACCTAAGCAATATTTCTATAAAGAAACCGTCACTTTGGATTCAGTATCTGTAGCTTTGAGTCGTAGGTCTAGGTAGATTGTCAGTGGCGTATTTACCTTAAAACCCTTGGTTCTGGGCCTAGGGCGGCCAGATATTAAGGGCGAAACTTCGCGCCAAGAGAAAAATCACCAATGCTGGGGTCTAGAGCGGCTGTAGGTTGTAAATATTAAGTACTACCTACTAGGTAACCTAAATTAGGAGTCTCCCTGGCTCGACACCTTCCAGCAGTGGGACAATAGTACCCTGAATGAATTATTAAAAACTAGCGACCCGCCCCGGCTTCACACGGGTACTATTAACCTTCCTCTTGAATAACTCTATCTATTAAAAAAACGCATCAAAATCCGTTGCTTACCAAAGATTTAAGCGTATATAGGGATATAGGGACAGAAAAAGGGACTTTGTTTTATACAATGTAGTCATAGTTCACTGTACGAGTACCTAAAGCCGCGTCAAAAAGCTAGTACTTAAAATATATAAATGGGTACTACAATCTAGTACTGGCAGTTATTAGGCAATCGTTCTGGAGGCCGAGTGACGGTCTTGCGAAATCACTAAACTTGGCTTAGTGCTTAAAGGACAATACTAATACCTACTTCAATAAGTACATAGATACCCACTCGAAATAACTTCCTTTATTATTGTATTTACTGAATATACTTACCTATTATATACTATTTACTAAATATAGGTATATAACTACTTAAACTTATGATCAGATCTGACTGATTCAATTTTCAAAAACGGTACATATCTTTGTTTATGTATTTATATAGGTAGTCTTAGCTTTGGGCAAGATATAAGCCTACTTGTAAAATATATTTTTTTAGCGTGTAAGTTTAAGTTGTATAACTATCTAAGTGACTGAAAAACTTTCTGCTGAATTCTTGTGGCGCTTTCTTCTCGGCAATAATGGTATTTCTGAAGCGCTAATAGTCTCATCTGATGTGCAAAAGTACTTTTTGAAATAGGTAATACTTACAGTCCACGATACATAATATATTTCATACCTAATTTATCATTCTAATTGTGAAACAATAAAAAAATCGGAGCATAACAAGAAATTTTAAACACAAGAACCCAAACAAGAATATCAGCCTAGTCTTAACAAAAATATAACGTAATTACTTGTAAAAGTTTATAGAGACCTTTATAGCTTGTAGTCAATACATATATAACATTGAACGGATCCATTGTGCTATGTTATGAACCTTTTGTACTCTAATTTAACATGTAGTTATCTTCTCAAGGTTTGACTGCATAATAACAATCTAATAGACAGGTACTACAAGGAGTATAATTTACAGACCAAATTTAAGAGTGACCGCGACAAATGATTCGACATTTACTCATAATGTAGTTGCAAATACCTTCATACTATAAACGCGTAAGTTTCTAAGTATGAATTCAGAATGTATGTTACTCTTTCAGGTAAAAACTACTTGATGAATTTTGATGACACTTTGCAACAATATTAGCTTATACATTAGAATAACATATAGGCTATTTTATACAGATATTATGTAAAGTACTCGTCGTAGACAAAGTCGCGGGCAGAAGCTAGTTATGTATTATTTTAACTATATTTAGGCCCTAATACTTCGCGGAAAGAGGTCTTTCCAGCAGGTGGCTGCACATGCTACTCCGAATTTTTTTTGTCGCGCGAGAATGCATCTATCACTGTCATACTTGTGCAATGAGTGAAAGAGCGACAGTCACATATGCTTTGTCGCCCGATAGACTCCTAACGTGCTAGCTCTCGCACACGGGGAGCACGTAAGTTTTTGTCGCTCGAGTATGCATCTGTCACTGTCATTCTTTCGCGACTTAATGTACTACACACTGCTAGACTTCCTGGCGACCCTTTCACCTGGATAGACTTTCAACGTCTGATAGGTACCACATTTAAATTAATAATTATGTAGTTTGATTGGTCCTAGAGATAAAGAAGCTTCTAAAAGTTAGATCATTCTTTTCATCGGTTTTAATCTCCTGCAAAGTAACAACAATACCTAACTATCGCATGTAAATTAAAAAGTTTTCGCAACGAACGTAACATTGCATTTGAAACCTGTTAATGCGGAAATCATATTATCTTGACATAATCTAATATCGATTAGATGAATTAATCACATGCATCAAACTATTTATAGGTTTTATTATGCATATTGTCTATCTATCTAATACAAATGACATGCATTAATTATTAAAATACTAATATATCGCTTATAGGTAGGCGTTTTCCCGTTTCAAAATAGTAGGTAGGTACCTAACATTCAGAGTTAGGGTTGCCAGGTGAGTCGCAAAAAAATACCAGGCAACCCCCAAAGAGGGTGGGGGGGGGGGGTGTAGTGCCAAAATTTTTCAAAAACGACATAAGCACGTTTTTGGCTCTACTGTAAAATTTTCATTTTTTGAGTTGCTTGGATTTAGTTTAGGGCAGTCGAGCGAGCGGACCACTAGTACTTACCGACTTTCTTCAAAATACCGGACATTGTTCTGTCCGGTGTGACCATTTATTTTTTACCGGACAGGCCTCGAAAATAACGGACTGTACGCTTAAATACTGGACATCTGGCAACCCTATTCAAAGTATCAAAAATTATTAAATCATTTTGGAATGAAACAATTATAAACAGATTTAACTCACTGACGTTTCGGAACCTTTAGTGTTTCCATAATCGTAGCACGACTGAGCTGACAATATTCTAACGCTGAAGTGATTTGAGTGAAGTGGTTATGCATACTACCTATAGTTTATAGTTGTTTCATTCCAATGTGTATTAACCGCGAAGGCATCAGATATAATTTTATTAAATCATTGTTTATTTATAAAGTAAAACGTCAGCAAATAAAATAAAATACGCGAGTTGAATCAGTTATAGTTAATAATTTCTGATGCCTTCGCGGTTATTACACATTGGAATGAATTAGGTATTAACGGTCCGGTACCTAGTTATTGAGCCTATTCATTACTTGACTTTAGCGTTAGACTATTGTCAGCTCAGTCGTGCTACGATTATGGTCACTGTAAAGAATCCGAAACGCCAGCAAATAAAATAAAATAAAAATACGCGAGTTAAATCCGTTAATAGTTGTTTCATTCCAATAAAATTTCATTAAATAAATAACGTGCTTTTTTAAACTTGTCCCTGAGTGTTAATTGAAATTATCTTAACACTCGTTGCGCCGCGACCTTCCGGCACATGTTCTTTATGATTATGTAATCAAGCGGCACAATCGCTGCAATTATAATGCAATATGTAAAGTGAATCTATGACATTTATTTATTACCTATACAAAAGTTTATTACAATTATTCATAACTAGCTTCTGCCCGCGACTTCGTCCGCGTGGAACTCCTCCTTTTTTGCAGTCGGTTAAAAAGTAGCCTATGTCCTTTCTCAGGCTCCAGACTTTCTTTGTACCAAATTTCATTTAAATCGGTCCAGTAGTTTTAGCGTGAAAGCGTAACAGACAGACAGACAGAGTTACTTTCGCATTTATAATATTAGTTAGGATATATAGACTATGGGCCCATGTTAAAAAAATGGTGGGTCATTTGAACCACCAGATGACCTATGTAGAACGATATAAGAGCATAAAATAATAAGATTTAGCATTGTGCCGTCACTTGTAAGCTGTCCAACTGAGTGCAGGTGAGAATTCAAAAGTACAGGTAGAGTGAGTACATTTTGGTCATATATTTTTGAACGGCATTGTTACCATCGATAGATCCATGAAAAATAATACTAAAACGCGTAGTGCCGTAAAAAAAATGGTGATCCAAAAAGTCGGAATTTTTTTTTGATTTTCCGACAATTTCCAGGGTGAATTTGGTCATTTGATACAGTACGGCATCAGTTTCATACTATTTCAATACTGCTTCTAATCCATCATTCCGCAACGCCGTAAAAAAATCAAGCGACAAGGGGAAAAAACCGAAGGTTGCAGCCCCCTCTCTTGCCGTGGTCCAGGGGGTGATTTGACACAACATCAAATTAATTTATTTCGAAAGTATTTTATGCATAGATAATATTTTTTCATATGCCGTACATTTTCGTTGGTTCAAAGGGGTGTGTAATGATCGATATAAAAATATTTAATATATTTTCTATTGATATATCAACATTTGATATAATTTCAAATAATTTCATTTGATATAATTTAATATAATCATTCATTGTGTATAATTTTAAAATATATAAATTTGTTTCGTATATTTATCGTTCGGTATAACGCTTATTTCTTATAAAGATTGTATGGTATAACGCTCATTTTATATACAAATCATAATGAATTATAAGCTGAATCTAACATTATTCTTGGAAATATACAATCATATATGAATGGGCAACCGCCAGAAAAAAAAAAGAAAATACATATGGAGCAACAAAAAAGAATTGATAATATTATACTTAATCGAACGAAGGTGAATTTTTACGAGCAATTGCTTCAAATTTAAATCTAAAGTAATGTGCCTGGGATTTATGTACTTACTTAATAATATATTTAATTTACTTTTGCACATTGTATTTTATTTACCTATCCTAACCTCCTTTTGTTACCCATTCGTTTTGGTAGGGGGACGCAGTTCAAACCTAACCTAACCTACTTTTTGATATCGATTTTTTCTAAAAAATGTTTGTTTTATTTATTCACATCATTACAAAGAAACAAATCAGTTATATATATGTATCAATAATGTTCGAAGTAAACCAAAAAATATACAAAACTGTTGATACTGTGATTGACAGTTTCAATTTTTGGATATAATATACACACCGTTTCACTTCAGTTAGACGTCATAGTGATTTTATCATATTATCAATTGTTATCTTCAAAAATATGTTAATGCCGTACTGTATCAGATGGCCATAAAGTACCCTTAAAATGGTAGCGTCATTTTCATCAGCCTAAAAGATATGGTCTGCATTAAAATGTACTTACGGCATAATTTTTTCCTAATTTATTTATGTTAATACTATTTAAAACATGGGATACAATGTAGAAAACTGCTATATTTCATTAATTTATGATATTTAAATTTCTGCAATAATTTGCAAAATTTCAGTTGTTGTATTTCTCCATAATTTTTTTCAGAACAGTTTCTGTTGAACGGCAATACTAAATAACAATTGTATTTTACAATATTATGTTAGAAAAATAGTTCCCGTACAGGGTCAAATGATTTTACAGCTTTATAAATCAAGAATACGATGAAATTAAGATAATTATTGATATACATTCAAATGAACAATCATTTTTTGACGGCATTATTTTTAATAGTACTTTTAAGTGCTAGATAATGTTGTGGAACCGAAGCCGTACTTTATCAAATCACCCCCTGGACCACGGCAAGAGAGGGGGCTGCAACCTTCGGTGTTTTCCCCTTGTCGCTTGATTTTTTTACGGCGTTGCGGAATGATGGATTAGAAGCAGTATTGAAATAGTATGAAACTGATGCCGTACTGTATCAAATGACCAAATTCACCCTGGAAATTGTCGGAAAATCAAAAAAAAATTCCGACTTTTTGGATCACCATTTTTTTACGGCACTACGCGTTTTAGTATTATTTTTCATGGATCTATCGATGGTAACAATGCCGTTCAAAAATATATGACCAAAATGTACTTACTCTACCTGTACTTTTGAATTCTCACCTGCACTCAGTTGGACAGCTTACAAGTGACGGCACAATGCTAAATCTTATTATTTTATGCTCTTATATCGTTCTACATAGGTCATCTGGTGGTTCAAATGACCCATCATTTTTTTAACATGGGCCCATAGTCTAATAGTTGCCTATACAAAAGGAGAAGCTGACTTAACGATGGACATATCAGCGCAGGGTCTGAAGTATAAGGGTTACAAACTTGAAATTTTTCTCAAGGGTTCCTTTCATAATGCAGGGGAGTTCTAAGAAAGTTTTTTTGAAAATTCTCCTAAGGGTGTAAAACGGGGGTGCTTATCGTGAGCAGACGAAGTCGCGGGCAGAAGCGATAACGATTACTATTACGATTATGTCCTAAAACAGCGGTTTATGCCAAGACAAAAGGTCACGAAAAGAAGCTGGAAGTTTTTTTCGAACAGAATATTCTAGAGCAATTGGTCAGCTAATGGGCCTTTACTGCAAAACCCGACGGGCGGCGAGCCTCCAGAAGAGAGGCTTTCAGGCCTAGCTGGAGTTTGCGAGTTCGAATCCAGCGTGAATACCCGAATATTGGATCTTATTTTTATATCCAGTCAGCATTGCTCCAATATTCGCACGTTTAGTACCATAGTGACATAAAACAAAATATTTTAGTATTCTTCTATTTTAGATTCTAATCTACCACATTTAGAGCAGCGAATTATATCGGTACATAGGTAAGCTTGTTAGGGGGCGTCCATAAATTATGTGAGGTGTTTTTTAAATTTTCTGTCCCTCCCTCCCCCCTTGGTGAGATGTCGTGAGATTTTATTCAACCCCCTTACTTAAATATGGTGGTTTGACATTCAGTAGATGTATAACGTCGAAATATAAATAAAATTACTTTTTGTCGAACGAATCTTAATCATATTACGATGACGCTTAAGATTAAATTCTAAACATGTACATACAATTTGAATTAAATGGACCGAAATAGTATTTTTTTTTTGTTTCAATCAGAAAATAATGCGTGATATTTGTCGAGACCCCCTCTCCCCAACGTGAGATTAGATGAGATTTGACTTGACCCCTTCCCCCTTAATCATCTCACGTAATTTATGGACGCCCCTTATTAAGGGTAAGCTTACTACTACAATATTTAAAGATACCTACACGGCTTTGCCACGCTAGATCAAGCGATGTGGAATCAAGCGATGTGGAATCTCCCATTTAATTACCACTCAATAAAAATCCCTTTGACATAATAGTCCAATCTCCGTGCGGTCCAACGGTTATATAACCAAGGATTTTGTTGATGCGTTCAACCTTTTCCGTAAATCCTTGGTTGAATAACCGTTATGATAAAGTCCGGCAAAACCGGGACCTTGGTATATAATTAAGGAGTTCAACGCTTGAAGTGAACGGAAGCGTCAAGGCTAGGCTTCAAACGGTTGGGAAACTTCCGATGTGAGATAAGAACACTTAGTTACACTTTCCGTTTATGGGTAAATAGAAAAAGTTAGTGTCCAAGAAAAGCTACCGGATGCAAGAGACTTGCTAGTTTTGGATATTAATTATCTGATACTAATATTATAAAGAGGAAAGTTTTGTTTGTTTGTTTTGGTTGAATAGGCTCCAAAACGACTGGATCGATTTTAAAAATTCTTTCACTGTTGGGAAGCTACGTTCACCCTGAGTGACATAGGCTATAAATATTATGAAAAAAATTAGGGATCCGTGCAAAGCCGGGGCAAACCGCTAGTTTTCTAATATATAGGTACTACCTAGAGAGGTAAAATGGTTATGTATAAGTCTGTATAACAATCAAGTATGTAAGACGCTAAGTACGCAGAACTTAAACATTTGAAGTAGGTAATATTATTGACTGTATCGCTTAACGCTTTTGGTAATGACTTTAAAAATAAATTATTGCAACCAAAATTAATTAACTGTCATATTTTATTAATAAAATAGACATGAAATAAGATTGCGAAAACCAGTCTTCTAATGCTATAAAATAAAATGTTATTGGTCCAATTTGTATATATTCCAGTACCAAACTAACCTACCTCATTTAATTCAATGTTAGTGAATTTTGTTAAAAATATATATTCTGTAAATCAGCTTCTATATTATGATTATTTTTTTAGGAATTACTAGTAGTATTCTTTATTACTTCCTATTATTAATTAATTTATGACCTATCAGCAAATATTTATTATATCGTAACAACGTGTTCTATTATAGTGCTGGATCCGTTTTTCGCCCCTTTTTTAGTCAAAATAGTAAATATAAAAAATACTAAATAATTGATAGCATTTTTGTGTCTAAATCGGTAAAAAATGCAGTAATACATGAGGCTCAATTTACCCTTATCATTAGTTAAAAATTGTCTCTACGTTAAAAAAACTTGAGTTCACAATTACGGCAATAAATAAATATTGCTATATATTTATGAGAATATTTCAATGCTAAATACGACGTAAGTGCTTGTTACATATGTCCGCATCTGAGGTGTTATTAGAATTTAAAGTACCCCATTTATTTAAAAATTGAAACCAAACAAAGAAAATCATATCTGACATTATAAAAGCGTAAAATAGGTTCTGAACAAATACAAAACACCGTATGAATCATTCAGTTCGATTATTTAATATTTAACAATTAAGTACGCGTCCTGTGCGCAATCCGTAACAATTAGATATATTGAAAAAGGAACCTTATTACATCACAACAAGAGTTTCCTTAAAGATCGGTGCAATTTAGGGTTGTCAATAAATACAGATTTATTATATGATCACGTAAAGCAGGGTTTCTTAACCTTTTTGCAGTCACGGACCACTTTTACAATTTAAACTATACCACGGACCCCACCCATAAATGTTTTTGGAAATAAAAAAAAGCCTTATTTATATCAATCAAAAATTCTTTTATTGGCACTTTTTTTACACTTACTACGATTCTAATGAGTTTACTGCACAATTTCCTAATAAATATGTTTAGACTGACTGACCTACTGCGGACCCCTGACACACAAGCTACGGACCCCTAAGGGGTCCATGGACCCCACGTTAAGAAACCCTGACGTAAAGGGTGTCACGGCAATGTTCAGAATGTGAAATATTACTAAATTTGATTATTTTTTTAGGTATTTCCTATTTTTTATAAATTTGTTTCTTTAATAAAAACCTTATTTTGATCATAACAAACACAACAAAAAAATAATTGGTGAAATCGTCCAGACGTTCTAGCGTGATGCCAAATGATGATTTATTTCTATATACTTAATATATAACTTTACATATTATGTGAAAGGGCTCGTATCCCCAGTCTAAAATAATGCACCCTAGCCGAAGCGGCAACCCTAGTAGGATCCATATAGCACGCGTCGTCTGCGCACGAAACCGAAACATCGGTGTGAAGGCTGCGCCCGCGCAAGGTCGCTGACACGAGTTCAAGAACTTATGCTGTTTATTAATACTCCACATGATATATCGACTTTTTTAAACGCGAATTTACTTACAACCCTTGAATAAATAGTTCGATAAGTAAATTAAACCAAGAAGCTTATGTCAACAGTTTTATTGAGATAAGATTTGGAGAAAATGTCAGCTGGTCGATCAGCCAATTTCACAACTATTGTCATAGTGTATTGCACTGCTCATTCCACCCGACCTAACGAAAATTTCTAAGGTTCCGTGCTTAAAGGGGACCCTATTATCTACTGAAATTTCGCAGTTCGTTCGTCCGCGTATCACCAAGCTTTATCTCATGAACCGTGATAGTTAGCAAGTTGAAATTTTCACAGATTATATATTTCTGTTGCCGCTATAACAACTAATACCTACTAAGAAACTGATCAAATTTAAGGCTCCCATACAACCATTCTTTGCCGTTTTTATAGGTAATGTTATGGTAATCTTTGTATACTTGGTGCTTTTTTCTACTTCGCAGTATAATAGCTATGACGATCCTTGTGCTATGAGTTGTACAGGAAGCTA
Source organism: Polylopha cassiicola (assembly GCA_038024825.1). Taxonomy (NCBI): domain Eukaryota; kingdom Metazoa; phylum Arthropoda; class Insecta; order Lepidoptera; family Tortricidae; genus Polylopha; species Polylopha cassiicola. The sequence goes on along the minus strand of CP149044.1, from coordinate 1,787,107 downwards.
GCTATCGCCTAAAGAGAAACATAGACATGGGCACACTCCGAGAGAGCCTTCAAAAGGTTATTCGCACCGGAAATAAAAGCAATTAATGAAAGTTGCTCGCCTCCTTCGCATTTTGACACTGAGGTCCTTTAGGTGACCCTATAAACATGAACCTAAAAATAACAAGTTCTTGTGTAAAAAATATTTTTATTTGCTGTCGCAGTTTTATTCTTGCAAGCCGTAACTTGGAACTTTGAATTACCCTGCCGCCGCCGATCCTTGTAATTTCTAGGGATACATACAAAGTAGCCTATATCTTTATTGTAATAGGTAAGTATTTTATAATAAGTGCTAGCATAATATTGTATACCATGGTCTTCGTTAATTTAATAAAAAACAATGTTTGTAACATTTAAATGATTGAAATGATTATGATATTCATACTTCAAGTAGGTAATAAAAACACAATTAGGTATGTATAAAATGGGAGATCCCTTAAATATTAATATTATTATATTTTTTGATACAGCAACAATATACTTAAATCATACAGTCAAATTTTATTTAGAAGATCTATACCTCCATCTACTTAAGTAGATAGGTACCTACTTAAGTGCGCTATGGTCAAAACTAGAATTAATAAACATTTAAAACAACCCGTCATAAAACAAGCACTAATTGGCTAATTGAAGTGGAATAAGGACAGTGAAACAGGTTTTAACTAAAACGTCCAGAAATTAAATCTACTTTACGATTTATTACATAATTATAGTTCAAATATAGTCACAATCTTATTTGCATTATGCGAATAAGAAATCTAAAATGAATGATGAATTTAATTGACCTGCAAAAGAAGATCGAACATAGGTGATGGCATATACAAATCTGTATAGCCGTAGGCATTGTAGATCCCAATGGGTCAAAGTGCATCCGGAAGGACCCCACGAATAAGATAAGATAAGATAAGGCATTGTTGATATCTTTCTACCTACTATGAGCTCATACATAGGTACTCCCGATCTATGACGTAGGTAACTTTTTTCTTTTCAGCAAAAATCCTATGTAATATTATAAGATAGATACCTATTGACGTATTTGGGTTTTTTAGTTCTCTGTGACCATCACGCAGTAGCGCGGCCGCAGCCTATTTCCTATATAACGTCTTTTTAGACTGTTTGTTCAAATAAATAAAGAATGGTAATTACATACAAGTAAAATATGACCAAAATAGGAAGTACCTACTTATCCCACATATTCAATTAAAGATAAACGCTATTGACATTGAAAAACATGCCGTAATTTCCAAGATATTCAGGTGACAGTTCCAAACGCGTTATGTCACGTTATGACGTTACCTTCAAACATTCGGTCATTGTGCGCAATATTTTACATAGCAAGTAAATTATAGTTAGAACTTCAAGGCAATATAACACTTATTGTCCAGACAAAAGTGACGTTTGCACAGTTCAAAAAGCAACAATGGTCGCCTTGAGTGCTTCGGAAGAGAGAGCAAGGTTTCGGCGGCGCGCAGGCACCTGTGCCCGTGTTGTCCACGATCATTGCGATTTGTTTTTGTTTCTATTTGCTAGAACAATCATTACATAACATATAATATATGCTTCGATTCCACTTTAGACTTTGAGTGCGGTGTTTATTATCCTGTACCTGCCATAAACGATAATTGAGATGGAAAACGTCTATCGCGCGGTATCTTTTTGTCTGTACCTACCTTAGTAGCTATAAATAGAAATCCAAAAGCGTGCGAAATAATAAGTTAGAACTTGATAATATATATTTATTTATGGTCGTTTTGTATGGAGCGATTAGAGTGATAGCATGATGTACATTTTTAGAATGACCATAATATCCCTCATATTTTATTTATTACTAGCTTTTGCCCGCGACTTCGTCCGCGTGGAACTCCTCCTTTTTTGTAGTCGGTTAAAAAGTAGCCTATGTCCTTTCTCAGGCCCCAGACTTTCTTTGTACCAAATTTCATTGAAATCGGTCCAGTAGTTTTAGCGTGAAAGCGTAACGGACAGACAGACTGAGTTACTTTCGCATTTATAATATTAGTAGGGATTATGTTCAGAATGCGCAAAAGCAAAAAATAATATTAACTTTATTTTAAACATAGACAAATCATTTTCAATCATAGATTTAAAAGGTTATCACCCAGTTCGAGAAAACATTTTGTAATACTGGATAAAATTGATTTTTAAATAGTCACAGTAGTCGCAATACTCTTATTAACATATGTCATTTAGATCCAAAATAAGCAGATGCTCATATCATTTTGAACCTAAACGACATCTGTCAGTTATGCGGAATTGCACTATCATCATCGACTATGAATCGCGAGTAAATAACCTTATAAAAATTAAGAAATTTGCGGTTGGAGGCTACAAATATTATCTCCTAATGATATTGCGTAGATTGTACATAATTATTGACACAAACAAGGACGCAGTGACCCACACTCCGGCAACTAACAATACAATCAACTTTGATGTCTGGACACGTAGGTAATTATAATCAACATTATATAAAAGCTAAATACCACTCGGATACTAATCACGAATCGGAGATATAACTAATGAAACCTGCAAGAATTCGTAATAAATTAACCACCACACATAAGGTCTATAGGAGACTATAGGTAAACAAGTAAAGACTTTGCCAGTATCTAGCAAACAAAAACATATTATGCTGAAATTTAGAAAGCTTTACAGTTTCCATATTCGTAGCATGACTGAGCTGAGAATAGTCTAGATATATAGACTATCATCGTTTTCGTAAAGTTTTTGAAACGGCAGAAAAATAAAATTAAATACGGGAGTTAAATCTGTTATAGGTAGTTGTTTCATTCTATGTGTACGTAATAACCGCGAAGGCATCAGAAAATATTGATCTAAAGCCACTCTAGATTAGAATGAGATGTGTTATTCAAGCCTTGCTTTGGGTACGATTGATTCAATGAACGTTCTATGGTAGTTCTATTACCGCTTCAGCCGCTCGCTTTCTCCTGTGATCTTTATCCTTACTAGTCCTTACTAATTCCTTACTAATATTATAAATGCGAAAGTAACTCTGTCTGTCTGTCTGTCTGTCTGTTACGCTTTCACGCTAAAACTACTGGACCGATTTAAATGAAATTTGGTACAAAGAAAGGCTGGAGCCTGAGAAAGGACATAGGCTACTTTTTAACCGACCGCAAAAAAGGAGGAGTTCCACGCGGACGAAGTCGCGGGCAGGAGCTAGTAAACTATATCCCAATGGAGTCTGGTAATCAAATTAAGTTATTTACTAAAACTCCAAGCATCTTACAATATAAACCAACATTTATGATACGAATTACTATTCAATGCTTAATTATCTCTTGTCTTGCATCTATAGGTACTTACCCAATTATTATAACTCTAGTATCATCAAAATAGTACAACGAAAAACCTAAACCTAGTCTGTACCTCGTTTTTATTGTATATTTTATTGCATAGATGAGACATAAAATTTGTAAGTGATCTTAACAGAGCCATAAAATAGGTTAACAGATCTTTATTTTATGTATCCTTATCTCGGATAGGTTTTTGCTCGAATCCAGTCCTTCTGCAAACAGTTTTACGGCTTAATTTTGCATAGACTAATCTAGTTGGAAGCAATAGATTTCAATCAAAGGGTGCTAGATCCATTTGAGATAAAATAGTACGCTACATATATATACGAACTATGTTATTTGAGTAATTTATTAGGTACTTTGTATAGACAAAGCGCAATACAGGTTAACCTACCTAATATTAGAATGGTTTCTAGTTCTTACATATATAATACTAGCTTCTACCCGCGACTTCGTCCTCGTGGAACTCCTCCTTTTTTGCAGTCGGTTAAAAGTAGCCTATGTTCTTTCTCAGAGTTTAGACTTTCTTTGTACCAAATTTCATTTAAATCGGTCCAGTAGTTTTAGCGTGAAAGCGTAACAGACAGACAGACAGACAGACAGACAGAGTTACTTTCGCATTTATAATATTAGTAGGGATAATTATAATAGGTACCTAATATACAGATTAGGTTAGGTACCTACATATATACCTATATATAAGTGCAACAAAACATAAAGGTATAATAACACGTGGACAAAGACAAACATTAAATCTGACAATGATACCTAATGATGGATTTATTTAAAGCGCAGGTACTTATAGGTATTCAATTGTAATACTTTAGAACAAAATAATAAAATTTAGCAATAAAAATATACGCATACGACTATCACATGGTTACATTGTTGTTTCACGTAAATTCAAACTTTCTTTAAATCAAATCAAAACGAAATAATTCTCCAAATAATACGAATTCGAAACATCTTACAATCAGACCTTTTACGTATCACTACATAGTATAAAACAAAGTCGCTTTTTCTGTCCCTATATCCCTATGTACGCTTAAATCTTCAAAACTACGAAACGGATTTTGATGTGGTTTTTTTTAATAGATAGAGTGATTCAAGAGGAAGGTTTATAGCACCCGTGCGAAGCCGGGTCGGGTCGCTAGTTTTTTATAATCGGTGACCTAAAAAGACTCTTTTTCTCACCTCGATTCTGATTCTAATAAACCCTTTTCGCTGCGTAACGGCGTGTGCGCAGGAAGTGCACGCTTTCAACTCACGCGCATGACAGCTCAAAAATACACGGCAATGATAGATCGCTGTCATTATTAATTATGTTTTAATTAGTGCAATATTTTCTTTGAGGTCAAGGTTAATGGCAAGGGTATTATTTAAGGTTATATATTTATGTGCGAAGTGTAGAGAAATACATAAACTTAATATGTTGTAAATACATATTATATATATATCAAAATAAAAATCAAAAATATATTTATTCAATTTAGGCTTTTACAAGCTCAGAAGAAGGTAAGAGGATACCTACCGTTTCGGAAAACACTTTACATGAGAAGAAACGACAGGAAGCTCAATGAGGTATCATTTTTTCAAAATAGGTACATGATTACAATTTAACCTTACGAACTAAACAAATCAAAATAAAAAATAACTACCTACATATCTAGATAGGTATATATGTATGTACTGCTCATTTATATATATTTTCCTTATTATTTAAAACTAGCTACTGCCCGCAACTTCGTCCGCGTGGAACTCCTCCTTTTTTGCAGTCGGTTAAAAAGTAGCCTATGTCCTTTCTCAGGGTCCAGACTTTCTTTGTACCAAATTTCATTTAAATCGGTCCAGTAGTTTTAGCGTGAAAGCGTAACAGACAGACAGACAGAGTTACTTTCGCATTTATAATATTAGTAGGATAAAACCACCTATTTACCTGAGCAACCTATAATTATTTGCTTGCCAATTCCATGCTTAAATATTGTTAAGATAATGCTAATCTATGTTCAGATTAATGAATAAATTATTTATTTTTAAATTACAGTTCATAATGATGATATCTTACAATGCGATAGACGTTATTGCAAATCAATTTACTGAAATTAGTCTAACCTTGACCTAATTCATTTGATTTATAAATTATCTATTGCTTTTAAATATATATTGATTTAGGTAAGTACATATTATTATACCTATTTATAACAAAGGAGAAGTTGACTTAATGACTGACATATCAACGCAGGGCCTAAACTATAAGAAACTTGTAATATTGCACTTGTAGGGAAGCTCTAAGAAGGATTTTTGAAAATTCGCTCCCTTAAGGGTTAAAACAAGGGGTTCTTATCATAATAATTTCTGATGCCTTCGCGGTTATTACACATTGGAATGAAACAACTGTTAACGGATTTAACTCGCGTATTTTTATTTTATTTTATTAGCTGACGTTTCGGATTCTTTACAGTTTCCATAATCGTAGCACGACTGAGCTGACAATAGTCTAACGCTAAAGTGTACGTCAGCTAATAAAATAAAATAAAAATACGCGAGTTAAATCCGTTAACAGTTGTTTCATTCCAATGTTCTTATCATAGTTAAGAATAAAAAGAGTAGAGTGGTATCCAATATAGTCATAAACAGTTCGACAAATAAATGAAAAAAATGTATTTATATACCTAGTTCAATTTAAGACCTGTTAGTGAACCGAAAAATAGAACAAAAAGATGAATAAGCACTAGTTTCTAGGTCAATGGACTTAGTATTATAAGGACTGGTATTCTAAATATAACCACGAAGCCCTTGAAAACAACTTTAGGTTTAAACAAAAAGAGTATCAACAACGACTTATATAAAGGGTGCACTATATGATGCAATTGAGTGTGCATCTTGCTAATGTGTATTATTATTACCTACAGGAAAAAATAATAGCGAAACAATGATATATTTGATATATTTATAATAATTTCTGATGCCATCGCGGTTGTTACACATTAAAATGAAACAACTATTAACCCACTTTAGCGTTAGACTATTGTCAGCTCAGTCGTGCTACGATTATGGAAACTGTAATAAATCCGAACCGTCAGCAAATAAAATAAAATAAAAATACGCGAGTTAAATCCGTTAATAGTTGTTTCATTCTACTCACTTAAATATAATTAGGTAAATAAGTACTAATTGGAATGAAAAAACTATGAACGGATTTAACTCGTGTATTTTGTTTTATTTGCCGACGTTTTGGAATCTTTACAGTTTCCATAATCGTAGCACGACTGAGCTGACAATAGTTTCATGGAATCATCCACAACGCAGTGACACCTATTTGTCACTGCGTTGTGGGTGATTATCACACTACCTAGGTATAAATAGTATCTAATGTACACAATTCATATTTATTCTATTCACAATTAAAACCGCTTCTAGGGTTTGCGCCATTATCAGAATTGAAAGGAAGTAAAAAAGTAAAAAAAATATATTTATAATATTAATGACGGTGCCTATTTATTACCTATAGATGTCTATTGTTGATTGATAGTATCGATTTGTCGACAATTTATGTTTCGGTAAACTCGATAAATGATTTATTCAGTCATAAAAAACGTACTTAGATACTTGTATTTATAGTAATTGTATTAGGTCCGTAATCTTAGATCATTTAAACAATTACACGAAATCATAAATAATGTAACATATTTAATGTCACCTTTGGTTTTTCCTTATACCCAGTATTACCCAGTTACTTGCAAAAATAATTCCATTGAACACTTACGAGAACAAATAGTAAAAAACAAATAATGTGATCTATCCTACACGTGGTTATTCCCCATTACTTTACCACTTCACCTTTCCAAAATGCATGAGTCAATGTTTAAGAACTGTCGCATGTCGCTTCAAGGCGACATAGTTCTGAGAAAAAATACAACGTCAATATCTACTTAAATTTTAATTGTAAAAATACCTCAATCATTAACATTTTATCAATATTCATAATAATTTCTGATGCCTTCGCTGTCATTACACATTGGAATGAAACTATAAACGGTTTAACTCGCGTATTTTATTTTATTGCAGTTTCGGAACCTTTACAGTTTCCATAATCGTAGCACGGCTGAGTTGACAACAGCCACAGTTATTTAACATCAAAAATAAATCTAGACAATCATGTTCTGTTATCTCAAAATAGGCTTAAAATTCCTTAAAAGAGATTTTGGCATTTTATCACTTCAAGATGCAGTCATGAAGACTAAGTACCAAGTAAATAATTGATTCCACAATATAAATTGTATTTTTTTTTCTAAAATAAAATAATAGCTTTTACTCTGGTTGTATTGAAATAAACTCTCACTAGGATTGTGTCAGTTTGAGTGCGTAAATTAATTATATGCGTGTACATTTTAACAAAGGAGAAATGCAAGAGTTGTGGAAACACAATTGTAACAACTAAGATTTTTTTTTTCAAATGTCTGGTTTTCAAAGTACTTGAAAACTGGTCTGTACCTACTTACACAAATATAAGTTTGTGTAAGTACAGACCAGCATTTAAAAATATCTGTCTCTTTATTCAATTCAATAAAACACGACTAATAAATCGCACACCTAGATCTAAAGGGAGCTAACTCAAAAATCTGAAGATTTAAATTAAACATACGCTAAAAAAAAAGGATCCGATTCCTTACAACAATTTCGCCTCTCCCGAAAAAGTTACTTTTTTTGAGTTAGCTCCCTTTAGATCTAGGGGTGCGAAATGTACTTGCTATCTATGAATTCTTCTTAAACTTAAATAGGTTAAATTGTTTAAGAGAAATAGAAATAATTATCAATTATTGAGGAACACTTCGTCACCCATTGATTGATCTATTATTTTTCTATCTCTTAGGTCAAATAATTACGTAAATATTAGCATGAAATGAAACTTGCCAATCACGGGAAAAAAGTTTTTTTTTAAATCGTGATGACAATATAGGTACAATATAATACAATATACCTATACTTAATTGAAAATTCTTGACGCAATTACAAATTTATACAAATGGAATTGAATTTAAATAATATTTTATTCAAATTAAATTATTTTTTTTGTAAGAAAATATTTAGGAAATAATAATATTATTATTTCAGTAATGAAGCCAATTAATTTCAATTTGCGTCTATGTGATTAGTTTGATTTTTTTTAATGTTATCGTTTAATTCTATTTTAATTGTTTTGTATGGCAGGAAAATTACAGAAGTTCCCGGAAAAGTCGGTAAAAATCGCACCTAAAATCTAATACACTACAGGATTTTTTAATACGAAATTATAATCCGAATATAAAATCTAATGATTTTAGGTGTAGTGTAGGTTTTCTTATTTTTAATTATTATGAACATTTCAGAGGTTGTTTCCCAATTTTGGTCAGTAAGAAGTTTCGCATAATTTCATACGAGAACGTTACAGAACGACCTAGTTTACAAAATGAGTTATTCATTATTTTTTCACGTGTTTTACTCAATAATTTGTTTATAAATAAATTATTAAAATTTATTGAAATAATAATAACAAATTATAAAACTAAAATACTCACAAAAAAAACGAACTTGGCAAATCACCGAGAACCAAAACAAGCACAAAAGTCAAGATGCCAACACACAAAATTCACGTCAAAATTTTCGCGCGCACTCCTCGTTTAAATTCGAATGTTTTTTATTGTAGTCTATGCACGCAGGCTGCGGTGTTGCGCAAACTGCCAGCGCCCTCGGTCACAGCCAATTTATATAGCTACTAGCCAGTTAACACTGCTCGTACTATTGGCCTATTATTTGTTTTATTTTTAGTTAAAATTTAATAATGCGTTCTTAAAAGATAACTACATAATAATAGTTCTGTCATATTCTAATAACAGGTCAACCGAAGGCCTGTAATGTATCTAAGTACAAAAGTGGATTAAGATGTTAAATATAAAAATAAATGGCCGAAATGTAAGTAGGTACGCGTATAACTTCCGAACGACTGCACCAAATTGAATGATTTTTTATGTTTTTCCTATTGTCGGGACAAGGTTTGTATATGTAAAAAAAAATGTAAAAATTTAAAGATGAGATAAAAAATATTTTTAAAAATTTCTAATACAAAAAGTACTTGACGGTAGGTATGTGACAGAAGACTGACAGATCTTTAACCGTTAACGTAACAATCGAATGGACCCGACGACGTCTTCCGGGACCGCTAGTTATTAATCATTTTAATAAAAGCTGTTAAATAATTCTCGATTAATATAATAATATACCCATCATGTATCTGCACTAAACATAATTTATATATAGGTACTTATTACACAATTTCGGACTTCCCACAAACAAGACCCGCAATTTTATTAAAAAAATCTTTATTATCATGTCCAGGAGTAAGTATGTAAAAACACTAAAATAGGTGGACAAACATCGGAGTCAACTATTTCCATCGGGCGGTAGTACTAGTGGTCGCTCAGTAGGTATTCAACATACCTATTGCATGTTACGTTATTTAATATTAATAATTTAAAAAAAAACACAATTAAAATTCAGAGCAGAAGAAAGATTTTTTTTTTTAAGTTTTCAAGACCACAGACAACAGCCATAGAGGCTGTATACACGATACTACCCTCGCCATAAACATTTTCGCTCCCTAATGACGCATACTAAAGGACCATAGACAATTATTTAGAACACTCAATAGCTTCTATCCGTTCACAACCCTTTAACCTATCACACATGTTCAAGGACATCCAATCGAAGTGATGTCTCACTCCAACCCCTACAGTCAGAGTGAGAGGAATATAGGAACAAGTCTTTAGTCGATGCATAAAGTAATTGTCCACAGTGGTCACTAATTGTAGATTTTAATCAGGAAACAATCGATTTAACAATTGTGGGGTCTGAAGAGATTTTGCGGTTCAAGGACTGAGGGTCCGGACTGGACTGTTTTGAATCAAATTAAATGTTTTCAGAATAATTTCTGATGCCTTCGCGGTTATTAAACATTGGAATGAAACAACTATTAACGGATTTAACTCGCGTATTTTTATTTTATTTTATTAGCTGACGTTTCGGATTCTTTACAGTTTCCATAATCGTAGCACGAGCACTGACAATAGTCTAACGCTAAAGTGATTTATACAGTTATGCAAACTACCTTATATTTAAATTACAAATTTTGAAATACTACCCTTTTCTAAATTATGAAATATTAATGTTACATTTTACGCAAAATATTTTACTATTATACATTACAATTAAAACCTAATAGGGGGCGTTACTAGCGCTTCGGAAAGACCATCAACTGAGAAGAAACGCCGCAAGAAACTCAGTAGGAAGACTCTTTTTTAGGACACTTCTATGTTTGAACAATGAAAAAATATTGTGGCAATTAAAAATTAAAAAATTATACAAAACCAAATCAAAAAATTAAATTAAAAAAAAAAATGTTTTCAGTTTCAGTGACGTACGATGATTTGAATAGAAGAGGATAATATGTAGATATCTGACGAGAGCCTGGATGTTCGGAATGCTCATATTATTATGACACTTGTAGTTTGGGGCCTCTAAGAGAATATCCCTACTAATATTATAAATGCGAAAGTAACTCTGTCTGTCTGTCTGTTACGCTTTCACGCTAAAACTACTGGACCGATTTAAATGAAAATTGGTACAAAGAAAGTCTGTAGCCTGAGAAAGGACATAGGCTACTTTTTAACCGACTGCAAAAAAGGAGGAGTTCCACGCGGACGAAGTCGCGGGCAGAAGCTAGTTCTAAATAAATTTAGTTAAACTAAGAGAAAACTAACGCATAGGTATATGTACATAGGCACTCATACTTAAAAGGCAATTTTAAAATTGGAATTATAGACATGTTTTTTTTGTTATATTTAACTCAGTGACTAATCATTACGGATTTAATTTGGATGTATTAATTTTATGCGGACATTTGAAAAACGGTTTAATTTTCGAAAAGTCAGCATAAAGAGTTAAAACAATTTCCGGTGCCTTCGCGGTTATTATACACTGGAATTAAACAATTATATTAAGTTTATAATAAGGCTGTTTGCAAAATAACTTTAATGTTAGACTATCGTCAGCTCAGTTGACCACGAATATGGAAACTATAAAGACTTTGAAGCGTCAATAGAGAAAAATAGGTTCAGTAGTTTCGGAGATAAGGGGGGGGGGGGGGGGAATGGTCAATTTTCGTCTATTTTCTTGAATAACTTGGAAACTATTTATTTTAAAATTACAAAAAAATACATTTAAGATCTTCTCAACAAGACCTTTCATTTGATATGCCACACGATGCAGTTTTCAGTTTTTTTTTTTTAATTTTCCCCTTCCCCCCCAAAAATGACCCCCCATATACAGATTTCATCTGCTCACGTCACACCTCTTCGTTTGGGTCACAGGAATTGATATGTGTACCAAATTTCATTCGTATTGTATTCAGACGTACGGAACCCTAAAAATACGTGATTAAAATCTGTTATAATATTTTATGCTATCAGCTCCTAAACTGTTATCTATTCTCCAACTCCGTAGATACCAAACTGCATGAAGGGCAACCTCTCACACGCGGTAACCATGGCAACCGCAAACATTCACCCGCGACGCCGATTTGTACTTTTTATTTTGCTTTCTTACTAATTTGCTTTAATTTATATTTGTAAACAATCGCCATGGAGGACGACGAGGAGGAAGGGTTCGGGGCGGCCATCGTCATCGCCTCAGAGACCACGGAAGCTGAAAAGGAATATGAAAAAGTAAGTTTTTTTAACAATGACTTACTTACTACTGCAATAAACGATATGACTATGACTACTTATTCTAAACTAGCTTCTACTCGCGACTTCGTCCGCGTGGAGCACCTCCTTTTTTGCAGTCGGTTAAAAAGTAGCCTATGTCCTTTCTTAGGCTGCAGACTATCTTTGTACAAAATTTCATTTAAATCGGTTCAGTAGTTTTAGCGTGAAAGCGTAACAGACAGACAGAGTTACTTTCGCATTTATAATATTAGTAGGGATAGCTTTTTTTATAGCCTATGTCATTCGGGAATAGTATAGCTTTCTAACAGTGAAAGAATTTTTCAAATCGGCCCAGTCGTTTTGGAGCCTATTCAACCCAAACAAACAAACCTTTCCTCTTTATAATATTACTAGCTGTCCGCCCCGACTTCGCACGGATCCCTTTTTCTTATAGCCTATGTCACTCGGGAATAGTGTAGCTTTCTAACAGTGAAATATTTTTTCAAATCGTCCAGTCGTTTAGGAGCCTATTCAATCCAAACAAACAAACAAACCTTTCCTCTTTATAATATTGGTATAGATTAGTATAGATTAGCGACCGCCCCGGCGTCACATGTGTGTAATAACAAAAGCAATAACCTTCCTATTAAATCACTCTGTCTATTAAAAAAACCGCTTAAAAATCCGTTGCGTAGTTTCAAAGATTTAAGTGTACATAGGGAAGGACACACTTCGACAGCGAATTTGTTTTATACCTGTAAGTTTAACTTACGTTAGTCACTTACGAAACTTACGATGAATTATCAAGTGTAAACACTTGTTGTAAGTGACTTACTGTAACTTCTTACAAGTTAAATGCAACCATAAGTAAATTACGTAAGTAACTTACAGGTTTACAGGAGGCCTATGCAGTGATAGTGATTAGCACGTTGACTATACATATGGAACTAATTATTTAAACCTACGAACAAAACAACTAACCACATTACATTTTGGAATGAAACAACTATAGACGGATTTAACTCGCGTCATTTTGATTTTATTTTATTTGCTGACGTTTCGGATTCTTTACAGTTTCCATAACGCTAAAGTCTTTAGCGTTAGACTTTGCCAGCTCAGTCGTACTACGATTATTCCAATGTGTAATAACCGCGAAGGCATCAGAAATTGTCACATTACATTTTTTATCATGTGGTGTGAATGCACTGAAAACCGAAATTCAGTTTCATCGCCCGATTCATATCTCTATATAAATACGTTATAGATAAATTGGGACTACTGTTATCGCGTATAAATAAAAATATACTTAAATGAAAACGTGTGTTAAGTATGTTACACAAGTTTCACGTTTTTAAGTCACGTCATTCACACGCGCCTCACACAGATTTTAAAGTTCAGACAACCCCAAGATATGTATAATGGAAATTTAAATTAAAAAACTTTTGACAGAGACCTAATATAGGTAGAGCGACTGTTGTACCCGCGAATAAGATACAGTTGTCAGTAACAAGTGACAAATCGAAATATAATGTGTAGTCAATATGAAGCAAACCGGCATAGGGCAGACTCTCGTAGAATTTGTAGTTAAAACATAATTGTCGGCGTTGGTGAACTAGAGGTCGCAGCATAAATCCTTTTAATGTAGAAAGAAATACTTGCTCCCGGAGAAAAAAATCTAAAAGCTAGAATGTCGTTTCTTAAAAAAACCAATCCTTGAGATATGAGTGACGACACGATTTTAAAATTAATTGGAACTAAGCAATTTCCAAAGAAAGACAGAGATTTTTTTTTTTGCTCATTGGCCACTCACACTCGTCCGCCATTTGTCAATTTAAACTAACCAATCGCAATAAAGCGCGCGAGGTGCCGTTCCTGATTTGAATCATTTATTCAAAGTCCTTGATTGAATGTAATAATGCCAAAAATTATACCGAAATTTCATACAAGTATGTTGGAGATAAATGAGAAATAAAAAAGTTTAAAGTAGAGTTATTTAGATTAATTAATAAAAGTACATATACACAATCACCGCATCTCAGCGGAGAGAGAGAGAGAGATAAAGTGTCTGTATTGATACTGCTTGCGTCAGTTAGTCGAGAGAGGACGCTTTTCATGCTATTAGTATAGAGTTAGTATTAAGTCTTATGTAAGTATTATAGTATTTGATGTTGTTATACAGGTTTTGGAAGACATGCGAGAGGCCGACGGCCTCAAAATGTACGCGGACGTATACACTAAATTATACGACTCTTACTACAACCTGAAGGAAGAGAACTCCAAGCACATGGCGGAGATTAATGGACTTAAGGTAACAACAAAAAAAAAACAATAAAGACTTTGTAAATTAGGTACCTAATAACTCTTTATAATTTAAAAAACAACGTTTATTAATATTTAATAATTTTACGACAAGCGTTACAAACGCATACTAACTAAGAGAAAATAAACAAGTGACGAGCGGCGCCAAAACGGCCCATACACAAAAGTCTTCGTGGCATAAAACACAGATCACTACATCTTAAGGTAATGGACATGATAATAAGTGCTTAGTCAAAAAAAAATACATGGTATAATGCCTCTCTAACACTTAGGTATTAAGGAGTTTTGTGGTGAGAGATTACGATTGTTTCATTATCATATTTTTGCAGTGATTGTAATTGTAAAGAGGAATGATTCATATTTTTGCAGTGATTGTAATTGTAAAGACGACTTAACGCGTAGGTAGATAATATAAATAATTATTGAAACTACTTTCGACAAACACAAGACATTAAGATTATTTCTTGTTACACAAAAGTTTATTATGCATACCGAGTAGGTATTACCTACATAGCTTTTAATATCCAAGAAGCAATCGCAAATAATAATCCATTGCACATTTTTTTGCTAACATCAGGATTCGAACTCACAACCTCGTGGTCAGGGTCACTAGGTCACTAGCAAGGCAGATCTGAAAAAGTTCAAGTCGGGTCGTCATTTAGGTCATGGGGAGGTTGTTCATCCAAATCTAAAAGTGCCTACTGGGCGGTCATTCAGGAAGTACCCATATGACACTTAACAAAAACATGATAATCTTTTAGGTACTGCTTATTCAATTAGGCTTTCTTTTTTTTAAGTTTTTATAGATAATGGTACCTACGGAACTCACGTGCGGAAGTTCGATTCGCACTTGGACGGCTTTTTTTCGTATTTCGTAATTTAATTTAATTTTAAGTAATTTCTGTTGAAAAGTTATGCTTGTACCTACAATCTACAAAAGTACCAAGTATTAAGTATTCTTAAAATGGTTAATTGATAAGGAAGATATCGTCGTACTTACATCATTTTAGTTTATGAATGTTTAAATATTGCAGCATTACTAAAAAAATGTTTGTTGATATGCAGATGAAATTGTCCCGTTTCGATGACACGGTCAGCGATTACCAGCTGGAGATCAGCGAGGCCAACAAAACCATCGAGAAACTGAGAGCTGATATTGGTAACATATACCTAGCTAAGTATGTATGTAGTAGGCCGGTGCCTAACACAATCGGTATTCGAGAGTATGTAAAGACGGTATCTCTATCGACATTTTACTGGTCATCGATACATTTCCACTAGATACAAAAGGTTTCCTTATCTTTTCTACCATTCGAGAATATTGTAAAAAGGTAACCTTATCGTCATGTTACTGGTCATTTACATATTCTCCACCATTCGTGAGTATGTAAAGTAGGTATGTCCTCATCGCTACTGGTCACCGACACATTCTCGACCATTCGAGAGTATGTAAAGAAGGTATTCTTATCGTCACGTTACTGGTCAGTACTGGTCACCGACATATTCTCGACTATTCGAGAGTATGTAAAGAAGGTATTCTTATCGTCACGTTACTGGTCAGTACTGGTCACCGACATATTCTCGACCATTCGAGAGTATGTAAAGAAGGTATTCTTATCGTCACGTTACTGGTCAGTACTGGTCACCGACATATTCTCGACTATTCGAGAGTATGTAAAGAAGGTATTCTTATCGTCACGTTACTGGTCAGTACTGGTCACCGACATATTCTTGACCATTCGAGAGTATATAAAGAAGGTATTCTTATCGTCACGTTACTGGTCAGTACTGGTCACCGACATATTCTCGACTATTCGAGAGTATGTAAAGAAGGTATTCTTATCGTCACGTTACTGGTCAGTACTGGTCACCGACATATTCTTGACCATTCGAGAGTATATAAAGAAGGTATTCTTATCGTCACGTTACTGGTCAGTACTGGTCACCGACATATTCTCGACCATTCGAGAGTATGTAAAGATAAGTTAGCGGATATGTCCTTATCGCTACTGGTCACAGACATTGACTCTGGTGTTTTTTAGAGGAGGCCCGTGCGCTGGCGGACGCGATGCACGCGCGCGAGCTGGCCGGCGTGGAGAGCTTGGAGACCATCAAGAAGTCCGTCGCCAGGCTCGAGAAGGAACTCACCGCCATGAAGCGAGCTGGCGACGACGACGCGTATGTATACAACGCCCCTTATTATACAGTGGGTGTGCAAGTTTGCACCTAGTTTAGCTTGGCTGATTTAGGCAGTCTCAATGATGTCAAAATTTGATAAGAATTCCTTGACACACGAGTCAGATGTTTCACTGTAGGTAGGTACTAGGTTGGGTTTGAACTACGTTTTGTATTTATGTATGATGTTGACAATTTGTTACTTTTGATATTCCTCGATTCTAACAATCAATTTTGACTTTCTGCTTCAATATCTTACGACTTGACAATATCATCGGAATGAAAATATTTTAAAGTTTCATCCCAATATACATACCTGGATGTGGAAACTTATCGACTTGCAATTTGTATGAAACACTAAACTAGCTGACACGAAAAAAGTTTTTCTGCCACCTAGCGGTGTGAAAAACACTCTACAACCTATTTATCATACCTCCCTATTAAATATACGTACAACATTTGGTGGAAATCAGCCGTTACGGAACACAAACACCAACACGACACTCTTTTGTATTAGAAGATTTCTTCTCTATTTGAAAGTGGGGCGACGTCAGCGGTGAAAGAGAAGGAGAAGTTCGAGAAGGAGAAGGCTCGTCTGCAGGGAGAGCTGGACGGCGTGAAGCTCCGGCTGGCCAACTCGCTGAACTTCGTCGAGGAGCTGGAGAACAGAAACACGGCGGCCGAGGAGAGTATTGCCAAGCTCGAGGAACAGCTGGAGGTGAACTTGAAACTTGGTATTTTATATGTGGCCGTTGGAATCAGAAAATGATTTCGTTGCTGTTGGAATCAGAACGTGCTTGAACGGTTCCTGTGTGATCATAGGACTACGAAATATGTAGACTGGAGATTAAGGAGTAATCCTATAGGCACTCTGGTATTATATGAGATGAGTGACACCAAAAAGCATGCATATTATGTCTTATAGGTAATAGCTACATTTCTATTCGTAAGTAACTTAACTTCTCCTAAACGAGATGAATTTATTTGTGTGTGTATCTGATATGATTCCAGGAATGTTAGATTCACAAATGATAAGTGGAACTGAGACCGGGTCAACTTACCTTCCCGTGGTTATAACTACGGCGGATCCAAATTTATAGTCAGTTGGGGTTCACATAGTCAAATTCTATTTAAAATATAGGTAGTATTTTTTATCAAAAGCTATGTTTACAAAAATATCAGCCGCTATCCCAGGGCCCTGGCGGAGCTCCCCCACCCCTGGATTCGCCCTTAGATATATGCACTAGTCTTATGTATCATGTTTGTGTTTAGGAAGCCGACAATAACGCCGTGCGTCAGAACCGTCTCGTCGACCACCTGAAGGGGGAGAGCGCCTCGTTGAAGGCAGAGGTCGAGCACAGAGGGAACACCATCGCCACTCTTAAGGAGCAGGTAACTGCTGTTTTAACTATGACCAAAAAGTATACTTACGTAAATTAATAGAATGTTTGTAGTACCATTATTAAATGTTGGCCTTAGTTTAGTGGTAAGAGCCGACTACAAAACTGGAGGTTGCGGGTTCGAATCCTGCTTCGGATAGATGTCAGTGTGATGAACCACAAGCATTTATGCTCTAGTCTTAGATGTCTACGTACCTACGTATTTATGTATGTGTATCCGTTACCTACTAATTAATAAAATCTATGTACTAACTAACAAAATTTCACTATAATTAATCATCTAACTTTGTAAACTATTTTTTTCTGGAAGAAATAAAAGGCTTTTTTTATTTTTTTTTTATTTATTATTTTATCCGTTACCTACCTCGTAGCTTTGCTTAATTTGGGACTAGATCAATTGGTGTGAATTATCTATCGAAATCCGATCGATATTTGTTGTTTAATACCATTAATTGAACGCTAATGATGTTTGTACCAAGACAAGCGTAGAAATATCATCGTCAAAAGAAACTTAGGTATGTATATGTATTTATTCTTCTTCTATATCTTCCTGTTCTTACAATCATATTTGCTCAAGGATCCTTCCTTTTTTACATTACTTTGGTATCATATTCAAAGTATCTTCCTAGCTAGCGAAGTGCGAGAAAACCGTCGAGCGTCGCGACAGACAGCTGCGGGACATGGGCGCCAAGTTGGAAGCCGCCCAGCAGGAGCAGGAGGCGGCGTGCGCCAGGGCGGCGCAGTTTAGGGAGTCCCTCGAACGCGCCAACGCCGACCTTGAGAAGACCAAGACTGCCTTCGTTAACACATCCAAGGAGCTTAAGGTACCGTCACGCGCGTGCTGTGGGGGGAGCTTAAATATGGCGCCAGGGTAGGCACTCCATTTATTAGTGGCACTGTGCCTGTATAGAATGCACGCCCTTGGGTATCGTCCATATACTTCGTTAATTTTTTTAAGTAGGTATTAGCTGTATACCTACTTATCTACTTTTGTTTTATTAAAAATGAAATTTTTTATTAAGTTAATATTACCCAAGGGACACTTTTACACGTCAATAATTACTAGCGCTTCTGCAAGAAACTCGACAAGTTATTATATATAATAGATTTTTAAATATTGTATGTAGACCTTTTTTAAATATTGAAGAAGTTTATGGATTTTGAATTCTGCAATTATTTTTTTATACTCAGTGTATAGGTACCTATATACCTAGCAAATTTGATAGCAATCGCAACGAGTCTGCTCCAGTCATGTTTCAAATTTTATTCAAGGTAAACCGGAAAGCTGAATAAAATGAAGCTGTAGGTATTTAGTACATTTAAAAAAACGGCTCACTACTTCCTTGTAAAACTTATATACATATCATAAATTCTTAGACTCGAACTTCGTCTGCTACTTCGCTTAGGTACCGTTGCTATATATGTAGTAGCGTGAATTAATATAAAGAACACACATGAACATATTAATTATATTGACTCGGTAGCAGAAGTGGAAAATTGGTTAATTCACTTACAATATTGATATTGGTAAGAAAACGAAGTTTTATTTTGTCCATCAGTTAAAAAATCATTAGCCAGGTATTTTTTTCTTTTCACTATCGAACAAAAAATTACAAAGTTAAGGAGTCTGCAAACTACACCGTATCATACCATGACCGTGCTATGAACGTGTCAAGCACGGAAGGTAATAAGTAAGGCGGTACGAGTCGGCGCGGCGACGGAACGGTCTAGTGGACATAGTATCATGCTTTTCTATACAAAGAATATTTTTTTGCCTGACACGTTCATAGCACAGTCATGGTATGATACGGTGTAGTGGGCAGACTCCTTAAAGCGTTTCAACAGTACGGGAGTAAGTACTCGTGACAACACGTCCTCACTCCTGAACTTTACAAGAAAAAATCTGTCGCCATGACTATTCAAGACTTGCCTACATACATAA
This sequence comes from Polylopha cassiicola, assembly GCA_038024825.1. Lineage (NCBI taxonomy): Eukaryota > Metazoa > Arthropoda > Insecta > Lepidoptera > Tortricidae > Polylopha > Polylopha cassiicola. The sequence goes on along the minus strand of CP149044.1, from coordinate 1,767,157 downwards.
TATGTTGTGGTACATGAACTGACAGAACATGATCGACGACGGCAACCGGCTCCGGAACGAGGTGTCCAAGCTGACGAAGCAGGCGATCCAGCAGTTGAAGAGATACCAGCTGTTAGAAGGCGCCAAGGCCAACACAGAGTCCGAACGGTCAGTTACTACTTAGCCTAGCTACAGAATAATAGAGGGACTAGACCCTGGGTTCTGAGGATAACTACACCTGCGGGGGTAGTGACAAATCTGAGCACATCATAGCTTCGACTAGCGCGCAAGTTCGTCGTTGAAAGGAAGGGTAAAATCGGCGAACCTAGTTAAAGGTCATAAAGGTCTAAAAAGGTTAAGATCCACTGGACTAGACTTGTGATATGTGAGATATTATATATATATTTAATACTTATCTGCTTTTTGCTCTGCTCTGCTATCATGAAACGAATTTTCTTCAAAACTTAAAAGCAAGATGCTTCTACTATTTGAAAAATTTCAAACTACCTACTCTAAATATACAAAATACCCACGTATATTAAATCGTATTAAGTACCTGTACTGTCATATATATATTATATATTCGTGATAATTTGTTGCTATTGTTGTAATCGTCGTGCAGCGATCGTCTGCGGCAGCAGGTGAGCGTGATGGAGCGCGAGATCATGCTGGGCAACAAGCAGGCCGAGAGCGACCGCCGCGAGATAGAGAATCTCAACCGGGAGAAGGACATCCTCAACAAGACCCTGCAGAAGATACAGAGTGAGATATACACACTGATGTATTTTATAAACACCTGTTTTATAAAGCCTAGATAAGAAATCGGTTATTAGCCGAGTAAGTGGCTGTTGCACCTAGGTTACTGTTAGATGATTGTGAAATGCTAATTTTATCCTAAAATATTTTACCTTGTTAAGTTACCTGCAAATGCTTCCGCAAAGGTAAAATTAGAAATGTAGTGGTAGCCTTACTATAATATCGCCCCACGTTGGGCGCCAAAATACAGATGAAATTATTATGATAAAGAATGACTATATTATTGTACTAAACAATTAAATACTTAATTAATAACACATTTCATATAAGTAGGTACCTATATATCCTTACTGTTTCCAGTGACATTGTTAGGTATGCGTTTAAAAGTTTTAAAACGTCGACTGATGTACGTACCTACTGATTTGAAATAAAAATATCAAGTCCAATTTCAAACAGTATCTAAATTGATTCGAATAAAACAACTGTAACGAAATTAACTCGCGTAAGTATATCGGTAGCGTGTAAAGTTTTCAAAACATGAAAATGAATGTAGGTACGCGAGTTAAATCCATTAGTTGTTTTACTCCAATGTTATAATCGCACGTGCATCATAAACGAGTGTATGGTTGTGTTTGGTCAGACGAGGCGGCGGACAACCTGCACATGCTGAACCTGCAGGAGCAGAAGCGCAAGCAGCTGGAGCACGAGCTGGACGTGCAGGCGGCGCAGCTCACCAAGCAGCGGCTCGCGCTCAAGCAGCTCGAGAAGGACAAGGACAGGTGATAATACCATACACCCTATAATGATATTACCAACCTTATAGCACACATGAAGTTAGTTCAGCCCAGCTAGTCAGCGTAATTCTTTAGGATTAGGTAGGTACGTATCCAGAGGGTAAAACCGGGACCCTATTACTGAGACTCCGCAGTCTGTCACCAGGCTGCAAAAAACGTGAATTTTTTTGTTGTTTTTTGTTACAGAATGCTAGAAGAAGCAATCGCGCTAAATGAAAAGATTGACGAAACTTCAGGTAAGTCCGGGGACCAGTTTTTAGCTGTCAGACGTAGGGAATTAATCTCTCTTATAACTAAGTTATCTATATACTTAAGTGCCTTTTTTGTTGTTTTTAACTAATAATTGGAACTGACAAACCTTCTTAGTTGTATGTTATCTTTGACACGGTAAGTATCGCCCCACGTTGGGCGCCATTATACATATATCAATATACTTAAGTGCCTTTTTTATTGCTTTTTAAACGTTAATCATATATAATAATAAAAATATATTATTATAATGTTGTGTTGTGTTGTGTAGAGGAGGTGCGCCTGCGCACGGCGGACATCGTGGACCTGAAGAAGGCGCTGCACGAGGAGCAGACGAGCGCGCGCAAGCTGTCCGCCGCGCTGGACGCGACGCGCGCCGAGCGGAACATGCTGCACAAGAACCACACCGAGGCGCTCGACGAGATACAGGACCTCAAGCAGAAGCTCAGGGTGAGACCGGCTGACAGGTGATGTTACTTGTTAATGATGAGTGACGATTAGAAATGCAAAGCGTAGTGAAATGCGCTAATTTATAAATATTGTGCTGTCGATATTTGCAAATTCCTATTTAGGTACATACATATATCTTAATGACACGAAAATTTATTAACTGGAGCCTCCTGGAATTAAGTCGCTAAAAACGTAGTTTTGTACTGTTGCATTGTGGCGTTGGACCTCCTTTGTTGATGCGGCCGACTGACAACGAACTGGCCACCGGGACCTTGAATCTAGACTTGACGTAACTATTTAACAGTTGATATCGACGACAGGACGCAACAAGTCGCTTTTCTATATTAAAATGTCTACCTAAGTAAAAAGCCGGGTTCTTATTCACAGCATGTAAAATCATGCAGGTTAATAAACATGCTTAAATAATCCGCAGATGCTAGCGTACCAGATAGAGCAGTTGAAGGAGGACATCAGCGGCAAGGAGACGGGGCTGAAGTCGTGCGAGGGCGCGCTCGGCAAGTGCAACAAGAAGATCGAGCAGCTGCGCGCCGAGCTGCAGGCGGGGCAGGCGCGGCTCGCGGACGCGCGCGCCGACGCCGCCGCGCTGCGCCAGGAGGAGGCGCGCCTCAACAGGATCGTCAACGTGAGTGCGCCGTCCGTGTAGCTAGTACGAGCGGCCGCGCGAGCTGCAGGCGGGGCAGGCGCGGCTCGCCGACGCGCGCGCCGACGCCGCCGCGCTGCGCCAGGAGGAGGCGCGCCTCAACAGGATCGTCAACGTGAGTGCGCCGTCCGTGTAGCTAGTACGAGCGGCCGCGCGAGCTGCAGGCGGGGCAGGCGCGGCTCGCCGACGCGCGCGCCGACGCCGCCGCGCTGCGCCAGGAGGAGGCGCGCCTCAACAGGATCGTCAACGTGAGTGCGCCGTCCGTGTAGCTAGTACGAGCGGCCGCGCGAGCTGCAGGCGGGGCAGGCGCGGCTCGCGGACGCGCGCGCCGACGCCGCCGCGCTGCGCCAGGAGGAGGCGCGCCTCAACAGGATCGTCAACGTGAGTGCGCCGTCCGTGTAGCTAGTACGAGCGGCCGCGCGAGCTGCAGGCGGGGCAGGCGCGGCTCGCCGACGCGCGCGCCGACGCCGCCGCGCTGCGCCAGGAGGAGGCGCGCCTCAACAGGATCGTCAACGTGAGTGCGCCGTCCGTGTAGCTAGTACGAGCGGCCGCGCGAGCTGCAGGCGGGGCAGGCGCGGCTCGCCGACGCGCGCGCCGACGCCGCCGCGCTGCGCCAGGAGGAGGCGCGCCTCAACAGGATCGTCAACGTGAGTGCGCCGTCCGTGTAGCTAGTACGAGCGGCCGCGCGAGCTGCAGGCGGGGCAGGCGCGGCTCGCGGACGCGCGCGCCGACGCCGCCGCGCTGCGCCAGGAGGAGGCGCGCCTCAACAGGATCGTCAACGTGAGTGCGCCGTCCGTGTAGCTAGTACGAGCGGCCGCGCGAGCTGCAGGCGGGGCAGGCGCGGCTCGCGGACGCGCGCGCCGACGCCGCCGCGCTGCGCCAGGAGGAGGCGCGCCTCAACAGGATCGTCAACGTGAGTGCGCCGTCCGTGTAGCTAGTACGAGCGGCCGCGCGAGCTGCAGGCGGGGCAGGCGCGGCTCGCGGACGCGCGCGCCGACGCCGCCGCGCTGCGCCAGGAGGAGGCGCGCCTCAACAGGATCGTCAACGTGAGTGCGCCGTCCGTGTAGCTAGTACGAGCGGCCGCGCGAGCTGCAGGCGGGGCAGGCGCGGCTCGCGGACGCGCGCGCCGACGCCGCCGCGCTGCGCCAGGAGGAGGCGCGCCTCAACAGGATCGTCAACGTGAGTGCGCCGTCCGTGTAGCTAGTACGAGCGGCCGCGCGAGCTGCAGGCGGGGCAGGCGCGGCTCGCGGACGCGCGCGCCGACGCCGCCGCGCTGCGCCAGGAGGAGGCGCGCCTCAACAGGATCGTCAACGTGAGTGCGCCGTCCGTGTAGCTAGTACGAGCGGCCGCGCGAGCTGCAGGCGGGGCAGGCGCGGCTCGCGGACGCGCGCGCCGACGCCGCCGCGCTGCGCCAGGAGGAGGCGCGCCTCAACAGGATCGTCAACGTGAGTGCGCCGTCCGTGTAGCTAGTACGAGCGGCCGCGCGAGCTGCAGGCGGGGCAGGCGCGGCTCGCGGACGCGCGCGCCGACGCCGCCGCGCTGCGCCAGGAGGAGGCGCGCATTAAAAATCGGGCAAAATAGCAAGGTTTTACGGTAGCCATCCGAACAATTGGTCCTTCGAGCCGGATCTGGGTCAATATTATTAGTAAAATACCTAGCATTCTAGTTGTAGAGCTTGTGTGTATGTGTGTGTGTGTATGCGGTGCGCAGGAGGGCGACGCGGCGCGCGCGAAGCTGTGCAAGGAGCTGGAGGGGCTGATGAACGAGCGCGACGTGGTGGGCGCGCAGCTGGTGCGGCGCAACGACGAGATCGCGCTGCTCTACGAGAAGATACGCATACTGGAGATAACGCTGCACAGAGGTACTTACTGTTCGAGGATCCTAATGTACTTATATACTAATCACCATTTTATATTAGTATGGGTAGTATGTGTGTATCATTCAAGGGCGTAGCTGGATTTTTTTTTAAGAGGTGGCAGACGAGCTCGAGTTTGTAAGGGGGGCGAGGGGACAGGCGTAGACAAATTAAGAATATAACTATGCAAGGTAATTTTCGACAATACCTCGCTAAGCCCTAAGGCTGATTTAAAAAAATATATTCACAATAATATAAATATATTCAAAAAAATATATTCACATTAATAACGGCTGGGTATAGACTATTTTGAAAATTGTATACTTAACTGCGATAATGTAATTCAAAGACCCTGGAGTAAAATGAGCTGTTTAAAAACTGCATAAATATCACAAAATGCATAAAAAAATAGTGAGCTATATTCTATTATAGTAGTAACATATACCTACAACGACGCATTATGATAACTATCGGTCAACTATTAGTATTGTTAAAACATTCTAAATATCCAGGCGAGCGGCAGTACGAGCAGCGCGTGGAGGACATCCGGCTGCTCCGGCTGGAGATCATCCGGCTGCGGAAGGAGAAGAACCTGCTGTCCAAGGGCATCGAGAACATGACCGATCTCAGGCTCGAGGTGGGTCCTTCATTAAGAACTAGCTGTCCGACCCGGCTTCGTACGGATCATCTTTTTTTTATAGCCTATGTCACTCGGGAATAGTGTATCTTGCCAACAGTGAAAGAATTTTTGAAATCGGTTCAGCCGTTCTGGAGCCTATTCAATCCAAACAAACAAACCTTTCCTCTTTATAATATTAGTAAAGACATGGTTCTAACTCGGGGGGAGCCGGGTCCACTCCAGGATTTTAGTGGGATCGTTCAAGTATTATGTAAGCACTTTGAGGGGGGTCTTTACTTAGCTACTTTTGATGACATACGTGGGTGAGGGGTGGTATAAGTAGTTGTAGTGATTACGCCAGCAATAGTTAGGTATTTACTTATTGTACACAAATGGAAATTTGGAAGGCATCAGAAATTATAATGTAGGTAAGATAGGTAGGATAATTAAATAGAAAAGTTTTCATCCATTGAATAAAACGAAACAGAACATGATATTTATATATCATATCCTACCCACCTATTTATTATAATGTTATAGCTACAATATAGCCATAAAAATGTATTTGGTTCAATAAGCTTAATTTGCTAATTTGAATTTACATTTTAATGACTCACTTTGTTCTTTACTAATCACATTATTCGGTATTCATACTTCCTAGTGCTAATGTGATCTAGAAAAATATAGGTGCACTAATTAGACTTGGTACTTAGATACTTACTTAATTTATTCAATTATAGATTCGCAAATTCGCTATGTAAATGCAGGTAGTGTTTTTTGCAAGGGAAGTGCAATTTTGACGGGTTAGATACTTGTCAATTTTAAAAAGCGTTTTCAATGTAGGTATTAAAAATGTTGTAAATTTAAAACAACAATATTTTTTGGTGTAACTATTACTTCATTTTTTTCACATTTTTTCTATGATTTAATTTGATTTTTTTAATGATTGCGTGTCATCGCACCGCCATGATCAAACTAACCCTTGCAATTAGCAGTAGGTACTAAAACATTAGCAATAATGTCATCATAAAATAATTGTAAATCATATTCATTGACATGTAACTAGTTATTTTGGTTCTAAGAATTATTAGTTACATTGAAGTGATTGAACGACACAAAAAACAATACGCAAGTTCATTGACAGTTTGTGTAAAAAACACAGACCCCGACCACAATATACTGGCAACAATGCTAGAATTTTAATGTTGCCATGTTTTGCTTCTACGTTTAATTGCCATAAATAAATTGTAGTCGTTGTAGAGTTATAAAGCAATCTGTTAATGTGTTTGCATTTAATGAAATTAAACTGATGAATTTATTAAGACATAAAATTGTATTTATTAATCTAATGATATGAATCGTTTTATTGTTGTGGCTGAACGTGTTTACTCGCCTAAGGCCATAGAGATATAAGACTAGAGTACGTGAGCCATAGGACTGTCTATAAGTGGAAGCGTATCACGGTAAAGAGAGACAGAAACTCTAAATAGAGGCACTGTCCTTGTCTTGCCGCATGCGCAATGGCAACATGCTGCGCGCCGTCCGTTGCTATGGTACCGTTGACGACGCAATACGAAATGTTCTAACCTATTATTTCGCTTCAGTTCGTTTACGCGCGTGCAAATTTCTCACTTATGTTTATTATCGATATTATTAAAAATAAAATATGAAAAACAAAGATGGTAATTGCTTGCATTTTGTGCAAAAAGGAATCGACTACACAATATACATAACCACAAAATTTTGACAGTCGAATGCGGAAGGGTCAGTACCATGTCAGTACAATACTGGAGGCGAATCGTTTACTGCGCATGCGTCATCAGACAAGGAGAGCGACCACTATTCCAATGCTCTTTCTCTTTCTACCATTATAACGCGTTTCTGGCTGGCTCACGTACTCTAGTCTTATATCTCTATGCCTAAGGCACGTTCGTAGAATAGATCGTACGACGGAGTCAGATATTTTATGCAAGACACTAGTCTGGTAATGGAAATGGTCACTTTCTAGGCGTTAGGTACGCATCTTACTCATCCTCACTCTCCGAAGAACCGTTCGGTAAAATTTAATTGACGACTAGTGAGCAAAACCTATTTTGGTGATAATATAATAACCTATGTAATTTGACATCACAATGTAGGTATAGGTACCTAATTATCACTGTTAATCTTTATATAATAAGTAAAAAAAATATGTGATATTTTTCCTGGTCCCTAGTGCCCAGGAATATGTCACCTGGAACTATATCAATAAATATATTAATTGGAATGAAACAACTATGAACGGATTTAACGCTACGATTATGGAAATAGTTTATTGTTGTTTCATTCCAATATGTAATAACCGCGAAGGCATCAGAAATTATTACATGTAAGTATTAAGTATAAGTAATTAATAATTTCTGATACCTTCGCGGTTATTACACATTGGAATGAAACATTTATTAACGGATTTAACTCGCGTATATTTATTTTATTTTATTTGCTCACGTTTCGGATTTTCCATAATCGTAGCACGACTGAGCTGACAATAGTCTAACGCTAAAGTCGTTAATCGTCGTCTTCCGTTAATAGTTGTTTCATTCTAACATATTATAAGTCTCCACAGTCTCCTGAGCGTCGTAGCCGACTGATGGGACAGTGCAGTGGCTTGACCAAACACTGGTCCTCTTTAACATTAAGTTTAGCACATAAGATAGTTATTTAAGTTAACCCTAGTTATAAGGACTGTTACTAACGCAATATGGACTTTATTGGTCTGAAATAAATTATTTTTATTTTTTATTTATTTTATAAGTATTGTTCTTGTTAGGTGTTCAACCTGGAGCGCGAGCTGGGTCGCGAGCGGCTGCGCGTGCGCGCGCTGGAGGAGGCGCTCGAGACGCCGCTGAACGTGCACCGCTGGCGCAAGCTGCAGGGCACCGACCCCGAGAGCGTGCAGCTCACGCAGAAGCTCCGTCTCACGCAGAAGTAGGTGCACCAACCATCAGAATTACCTTTTTTTTTGGCCCAGGGGTTGTCATGGATACCACGCAGCTCGGGGAAGCCAGACTCCTCTCTTATGTCAGACTCCTACTGACTAAACTCCTCCTCCTCTCTTATGTCAGACTCCTACTGAGTAAAACCCCTGGGGTGTTCCCTCGCTCGCTATAATTATGCAAAGTCACGAGGACGCTCAGCACTTTCGCGACTAGCATTAAACTTACCTGACCCAACCTATTGACTTCATAGGTAGTAGGTAGGGTCAGGTAATTCTGACGCTTAGTGTACATATACTTCCTCTGGTATCAGTGCTTCTTATTAACCTTTAGTGGTCGGTTACCCTTATGACCTAACTATCACTGATTTTACTCCTCCTCCGAACGACGAACTTGCGCGCTAGTCGGCGCTACGCTGTGTTCAGACTTGTCACTTTGAAATTCGCCGTTCTAAGATTATAATAATTAGGTACCTACGTTACCCCCGCAAAATACAATTAGTATTACCCCCAGGTTAAGAACCTAGGTCTTATATTAATACGAGCAATTCTTGTCACTACGTGTCGCCGCACACCTAGATCTAAAGCGAGCTACTTATCTTAATTAAGTATAGTTTTAAGGAGAGGAGAAAAACTGATTACCTACTTAAGTAATATGTCAATGTGCACTGCAGGAGTTTTATGAATAGTTTTATGCTTTTTATAATGAAACTAGAAGCGTTAGCTTAAATATATTTTATTGGTAGGTAGGTGACAAGGAATCCTAAAACTTGCCGACGTCTAATTCTTCTATCATCCTTCACAGTCATTGCGTCAATTGCCCTTTTACGGTGAAGTTAATGAATGATTAAAATCAATTAGGTATATTGTTATCAGTGTCCATTTGTGCAAGGACTCCTTGGCTTCTGAAAGTGCTTAATTATAAAGTAATAATTATTTTTTTAATACCTTTCTGAACCCATTTCTTTTTTTGTCGCAATGACGTACCTACCTACACGAGATTTCTGTTAATGTCTCTTATTTCGAATATCCGAAGAACAGTAAAATATAATAACTACAAACAAATAATAGAAATACTCAGGATGAAGCTTGTCACAGGACTATCTTTTGGGAATATAAGAGACGATATGAAATATATAAATCTGATGCTTCAGCACATGTTAGAAATTGATATACAAAGTACGTCTGCCCGTCCGATTGTTTCGTCAAAGATCTGTCAAAGTCTTCTGTCACTTCTTCATAAGGCTTCATATTTTCCCCGTTTTTTACACATTTTGCACTGTTTCTTCGCTCCTATTGGTCGCAGCGTGATGTTATATAGCCTAAAGCCTTCCTCGATAAATGTTCTATCCAACAAAAAAATAATTTTTGAATTCGAACCAGTAGTTCCTGGGATTAGCGCGTTCAAACAAACAAACTCTTCAGCTTTATAATATTAGTAGTATAGATTAGAAATTATTAATATGTAAGTAAGTACGCGAGTTATATCGGCGAATGATATTTTTATCAAAACACCTACCTAAGTAGGCACCTACCTACATTTAAAACCAAGCAGCGTAGTAGAATTGCAATTAAGTTTTATATTTTCCAATCGCATCGAGGACATCTGGAAAACTACCATCATTACTGATCTAGCAAATCGGCCAAATTGCATCATGATTTTCATGATGGTTCGTGAATATCATTGCATCTGTCATATCAATGAAACGAAACAATCATCTGTCACGGATCTCCATTGTAGAATAGATGCTAAGTGGTTGTTAATCGGCGCCGACGAGTGCCGCCTCGCCCGTGCGCGAGTGACGGACAGACAGGCAGCTGACCAATTAAGGGCTTATTTTACTTCTACTGGTAGGTACAGGTATTGACATTGACTGAGCAAAGCGAGCTTTCATACTCGATAGTGTTAACAGCATACTATACCTAAGCTAGTTTGATGAAAAGAATCTTTGAATTTTAGCACGTTTAATTTGTTATCCTCCAAGTTGATTCTAAGGATTTTATTCAATCAATAAGTTATTAATGTTTCTGGATACTTACCTTTAAAAAAAATTTAGTCTGAAGGAACTTAATGGCCACGCCTTGCAGAGTGTCGTAAAATTTGACAAATTTAATTTGAGAAAATATGATCGTGTATATTTGAAGCAATCTAGTTGGTCTACGCTTGAACATTAAACCACTTTTATCGTTATGTTAAAAGGAAGAAAACCATTAAAACAGTCGTTATATTCTCTTTGTAGAAAAGTATTGGCCCAGAGTGAAATGTTGGTGCTGAAGGAGCGCGAGCTGAAGGAGACCAGGAACCTGTACAGCGCCGTCAAGGACATGCTGGCGCTGCAGCCCAGCCCCGAGATACAAGTGAGCTGGTCTTATCAATAACATACATATACGTGACCATAGGTTATAGGTACGTGACCATAGGTTATAGGTACGTGACCATAGGTTATAGGTACGTGACCATAGGTTATAGGTACGTGACCATAGGTAATAAAAAAATGACGAGGAATTTTATGCTACGAACAATCACCGTCAGAGATACGAAAATACTAATCTCCATCAAAAAATATGACAAAGCTTTATGCCATGCAAAATCCGTACGATATATACGGTTTTTATGACAACCCCGTATTTTTAAAATGTCAGAATACCTACTTTTAAACTTCTTACCTATACGGCCAGCATCCTCATTGGTTCGCAACTTTTGCAGTAGGTAAGTATACTCTAATTTAATTACATGAATAAAAATTTGCAAACAAAAACTGTGTAAAAATACTTAATATTCTTAATAGGTACTAATTTCTGTATTTAATTGATCTCGCGTCGTTAAATAGGCGATTGATTGCGATCCTGTAATTGCGGCGAGTGTAATTCAGGGCCGTGTCGGCGAACGATTCTTGGACCGCAGGGAGTAGCGCGTGGCAGAGCACGCGCAACAATGGACTCGACACCGCCATAAACCAACGATGAATTCATTGGAAATACTTATTTGATGACGTTATTCCATAATAGTTATATAAACCAAGAATAAGTGAAATAGGTCATGACGAGTACTTGGAAGTCGGTCTTTGTCTTAAAAAGCATACCTACCTACTGGTAGACGCACAAACGGAATAATAGTTTCGCATGAAAATAAAATAACTACCGACTTATTTTTTTTTTGTGATGATACTGTTTTTGTTTTAGCAAACACTGAACCGCACGCAGAGAGCGCTGGCGCAGAGAACTACTAAGATGAAGTGTTTGATCGCTGGTTAGTAAACCAATAGAACAAACAAATGTCTTATAGTGTTCATATAACAGCTGCGTGCATCTATCATTAATTATTATAATATTGTCCACCATTTTAAAAAAAATACCTATATTAGAGGTCGCCTGAATTCGGTATCTAAGTACAGTGAAACTTGTTTAAGAGGGACCTGGATAAGTGAAAAACCTCCATATCTGGAACACATGCTGAAGTCCCGGCACCTTGGCTATGAATTACCTCTGTTAGTAAGATAAAAGCAACCTCTTTATCTGGGATAAGTTATTTCTATTTTCTTGTCATAATTACCTCTATAATTGAGAAGTCGCGTGTATTTATCTCTGTGACTGGGATTAAGTCAGTAGGTACACATAGGCTACCTCGGACCTCGGATGTCTCCTCTCTCTTTTACCTACTCGAACTTCTCTAAATCGGCCCTTATATAACTTAGTTTTAATGCGGTTTCTCTATTAATCGGGTATTTATTTAAAAAAGACCAAAACGAGGACAAAGTCTTTATTATTAAGAAAAAAAACTAAAATTAACGTCAGTGCCCGAATCAGTAAAATAATCTGCCTTCAACTTTTAATAATTTTGTAAACGTCAACAACGAATTATTAGTTTCAGGAGAACTGTCTTTAAACCACATTTTTGATATTTTTTATGGAAAATAGTGAATTGTTTACAAAATAAATACGTTGCTTTATTGAATACACCTCTATAACAGAGATTACCTCTTTTCTTACCTCTGTTAATGAAACCCTCTGTAAATGAGACAGGTATTTTTTTAAACCTAGATATCTGGGACACTGCGTAAGTGGAATACCTCTTTAAGTGAGACTAATTTACAGGCCCCTTGGAAGACCCAGTTAACCAGGTTTCACTGTATATTACGTGTTTAGATAATTTAATTTGTAAATCCACAAAATTATTACTTAATAGTTATAATATGAATTATAGGTAAGTTTTCTCGCTATCATTTGGCTGTTTGATAACAACCTTCGCCATACCAACCATTAAAAAAAAATGCTGCGCGCGCACGTCGACCACCCACGTAGAAAAAAAAACCGCTGAACTTTATTTTTTCCTAAGGTATACCTAAGTATTCTTTACTTATATTTCAACTTCATATACCTTCGTGGCCCCTTTGTCTTGCCTAAGTTTTCTTAAAATCTTATCGATGATAATAATAACCTTTTTTTTAAGAACTGAGCATGCGAGAGCAGCAAGTGACAGACCTACGATTGGAGCTGGACCGCGTGAACGGAGACCTGCTGTCCTTCAAGCAGAAGTACTATGAAATGAAGAGAGCGCTGGACGCAGACGAGGCGCGGCGGCTGCGGCTGCCCACGCCCCCTAGCCCTGATAAACCTAAGTGACCAGCCCATTGCGATGTCTTAGGTAGGTAGATCAAATTATTAATCAACTTAAATTGCACAAATATTCCTTGTGATGCATTAACACGTTGTCTAAATGTGTGCATTAAATTGCTCAACACAATTTAGTGGTGGGAATATGTACAAGCAGTCCGACAACGCAAATTATTTTATTGAATTATATCATTGATGAATTGATGAATTTGTAATAAAATAATTTGATGACACATCTTAATCCTAATGAAACTGAAGTAACGGTTTGAGCCTACAGTAAAATTATAGCAATTTTATTGATTGACGCTGAATTGCGTATCTATTCTGGTCATTTTACAATGTATTACGGATTATATTATAATAATAACCGCCCGGAAGCCGACCTTTGATGTGGCGGCTATGGGGCGTATTGCTATTTCGTCAATTATCGTCTTTGATCAAAAATATTTTTGGACAGATATTATAAATCATAATGAAAATCGTAAAAGCCCCAATTTACACATCGATCTTTTATATTATATTGTATTAAGAAATATCATAAGCATTTATATTTATATCGTTTTTTAACGACTGATTTTTAAATAAAACTAAAGACCAATCAGGAATAACAAACGAGAAAATGTGTCATAAATGGATAAGTATTAATCAAGTTGATAAATGCTTAAAATATGTTATACGAAATTACATACGTTTGTATTTTATGATCAATCAATATCTTACATTATGACTGTTTTAGTCATGGTGTATTACGCTGAATTACAACCTCTTACCTATTTGTTGTTAATCTTATAAAGTTGATTTATTGTTGGTGTTATTTGTCGGGTTCAATTTTGAAAATAAATAAAACTACATAAGTATTAATCCGAAAACAATAGTTTTATTTAAGAACTTTCACTTTCTCATAAAATATACACATTGTTTTTGTCATTAAACTAAATGTAAGTAAATACTAATTTTAAATACCAATTCGCGGTCAAACAGGCGTCGAATTTTCTATTGCGTAAGGATCCTTAGTTAACGAGTCGTTTCCTTCATGTACAAACTTCACTTAAAATCTATTTAGAAAAAAATATCAAATGAAAGCATGATTTTGTACATTTCAAATTAAAAAAAAAAAGAAGACCTCCTGTTTATAAAGTGTGATGATAGAATTCTACAGTCCATTTGTATACTTAAAATTAACAGTTCGAATGCATGCTCGGCTCGGGCGGTCAAATGCGATCAAATGCTGACTGTGCCGGTCAATTTGCTACAACTATTGTCACCTATCTAAGTCACGTAACGCCAACTAAAGTACGCATGAAACTGCGCTCGTCTCCGACACTATGCCGGCGGTGGGCGTCGCCGTTCCGTAGATAGGGGACGTCGCTGCATCGCCGAACATAACTTATAATGCACGATCGGTAGTTAGGAATAACTTCAGGCCCGCTGATTGAAGCGACGCTCCTCTACTGTGTGTATGTGTGTTCGATAGTGATGTAGGAGAGTGAGCACGCCGGCATAGCGCGCAGACGAGAGGCCTCGCTGGCGGCGCGCCGTCCGCGGCGACTCGCGCCCGGCGGACCGCCACACATCTCATACGAATTTTCCCCTTAAGTTTAGAAATATAAATCTCTTAATTCACAATGAATAGACTAATCCGCGTACTCGAGTACGTTCGCACACAACAAATCATAGCGTACCCGTCCGTCAGTTTATTGCGTAAACGATTTATCACTTTAAGCTACGGTTCGGCCGAACTAACGGAAGTTTTCGAATATATAAAAAATGAAACGTCAGCACGCTCGTTCACTTCACTTCGGCGGCGGTCCGGTCCGAGCGCGGGGAGCGCGGGACGCACGGGGCGTACGGGGCGTACGGGGCGCACGGGGCGCTACGCACGGGGCGCACGGGGCGCAGCGTACGGGGCGCTCGGGGCGCCTCGCACGGGGCGCGCGGCACGCGGGAGCGCGGGGGCACGGGGGCGAGCTAGTGAACGTCCGTGTTCTCCTTGCTCAGCTGGTGGTTCGCCGGGTCAGAGGTGTTCATTGGCTGCAACGACAATACACATAGTTAGTCATTCAATTCGTTTCAGTATATATGAAGGAATAACCTAGTATAAATACGTTCTCGCACTCACGATATACCCTTTGGTATCATACTTATTTCATGTCTTTTCGGGTTTTATGTATTTTCGTGAGCACATAACTTTATCTAGGTTTTCACCGGAAGTCGATGAGTTTGTTACTAAAATGATGTATACATGTTTACGTCTAACTTTCAGTCCGAAGTGATTTCAAAAGCAAACAGAATTTTGGGCATGTTTGGAAGTGGACGATAAGTTTGGCCAGATCATACGTCTGCATTCGTAGTGCGCGAAACTTTGAAATTTGAAATTGGGTCCTAACATGAGCAACATTATGTGCTATGTAATGTAGAAACGCGTAGCGTGCTCACCAGACTGATGGGCGGCTGCGCGGGCTGCGGCGGGGGCGCGGGTTGCGGCGCGATGGCGGGCGCCTCGTGCACGGCGGTCGTGGAGTGCGCCGCCTGCGCGCCGCCGCCGCCGCCGCCGTAGTATCCGCCGTTCATGCCTGCAACGCGGGGGAGAGGTACATGAGTGATCCGTCGGATGGGATCGCTAGTTAGCGTGTTGCGTGTGGTGTGTGTTGTGTGTTGTGTAGTGCTCACCCTCGCTGTAGGTGCTGGGCGGCGGCTGCGCGGGCGGCTGCAGCGGCGGCGCGGGCGGCGGCAGCGGCGCGGCGCCGGGCAGGAAGTAGTCCTTGTTGACGCAGTTGCGCAGGCAGTCGGGGATGCGGCCGACGATGGCGCGCCGGATCTCGCTGGCGGCCATCTCGCGCAGCTCCTGCGCCGACGCGTCCGAGTAGAACGCCGCGTGCGGCGTGCACAGCACGTTCGGCGCCTCCTTCAACGGACCCTGCGCGAGAATAATACACGTTCAAACATATTTTAACACGAATCATTGGACATTAGGTGATGTATGCGATTTCAGATTTAAATTCTTCAAAATAAGTTAGGCTGGAAAAATTATGATGCAAACTTTCTATTATTTTTTTTCTTTTTAGAAGTTTGTTTGACTTGTTATCTATTGTATATGTGACTGTGTTGTATATACTCGTACCTGGAAGACGTTGAAGGGTTCGTTCTCGTGCACGTCGAGCGCGGCGGCGCGGATGCGGCCCTGCTTGAGCGCCGCCGCGAGCCCCTCGTCGTCCACGAGCCCGCCGCGCGCCGTGTTCACCAGAAACGCACCTGCACAAACAAATATAAAAACATTTAATAACATTTAGAAGGACAAGTTTTATATGACGTACAGGAATATCCGGGTCTATGGTGCATTTAAGTAACCAGTATAGGTACACAAATTATGCCACAAACTTTATTCTTTGGTATGTGGCATGGAATTAGTAGTATGGTGATGTTCCCTAAATGAATTTTCTATAATTACTTTAACAAAAATAAGAGATAGATATATAAAATATATACGCGTCGAATTGAGAACCTCCTCCGTTTTTTTCGACGGTTGAAAATGTGCACTAACCGGGGCGCATCTGTTTGATAGTGAACTCGTTGATGAGGTGATGGTTGTGTTCGTTCAGACTGCAGTGCAGCGACACGCAGTCGCTCTGGAATAGGAGGTCCTGCAACACACAATAGACACATTAACGGACGTTTAAGGCAAACGAAACAATTGCAACACTGTTCAGATGCAGTTATTGTTTGATAAATGTATTCACTTGGGTGGCATTATATCATTTTATGGATTCTATTGCATCATACTTACTACGACAAACATTCGTGACGTTTTAAAAATAATGAAAATCGACATATGATTCTTTACATTGGTGCTTTCACCAAATTTAACCGATGATTTTTAATTTAATGGTCACTACTAAATAATCCCTACTATCCCTACTAATATTATAAATGCGAAAGTAACTCTGTCTGTATGTCTGTCTGTTACGCTTTCACGCTAAAACTACTGGACCGATTTAAATGAAATTTGGCACAAAGAAAGTCTGAAGCCTGAGAAAGGACATAGGCTACTTTTTAACCGACTGCAAAAAAAGAGGAGTTCCACGCGGATGAAGTCGCGGGCAGAAGCTAGTTATGTTATAATATAACATATTACGAGAATACTCACAGAGATCTGTATTGACTATTCATTATAGATTTAAATTAGTAAGCTATCAGTTGTACTATGCTTTGGATTATTAGAAAAATCAGGAGCGGCAAAAATTGCATATTAATGTCCAATGCAAGAGTTTTCTGTATAGATTTATGAATATTATATGAAGCTGGAAGAGTTAGCTTAAATGTTTTATTGATAGATAGGTTTGGCTGTAAGGAGTTTGTTGATGCGCATAACTCAAAACTAGGTTTTTGTAGTTCCCGTTAGATAAAGTTGTACGACGTATAGTGTGTATGTATACCTGCAGCGTGTACACCCTGGTGAGACCGAGGCTCTTCTCGATGCCGTCGGGCAGGTAGGGGTCGTAGAAGATGACGTTGAACCCGAAGGCCTTGGCGCGCAGCGCGACCGCGGAGCCGATGCGGCCGAGCCCCACGATGCCGAGCGTGTCGCCGCGGATGCGCGCGCACCCCGCCGCCGCCTCGCGCACCTGCTCCGGCCCTGAAACATTAATAACCACATTTACTTAATATTAACCTTTTCTAAATGAACACGCTAATGGTAAGTCTTAACGTACAAGATTGCTCGTCGTTTCATCAGTCTATTATTGCACATTTAGCAACACACGTGTCAAAGCGTAGAATTAACGTAAACAAACGCGCATTTGTATCGCCTCTTTGGCAAAAGTTCGTGAAATGAAATATGGTTAAGTGATGTCGATCCGGAGCATATTTGATGTATGCGACAGTAAAAAGCAAAAGAATGTTACGGGGTGGTAACATTTAAATATTTTTTTAATATACAATTAGGTACTGTTTTTTATAAGGTGAAAAATAAGGAACCCTAAAAACATTAAAATTGATATTATAGATAAAAGATTCGACCCAAAACGTAAGACATACTTAATAAGATCAGAAGCTCGTAATCACGGGTGGCGTGAGCAGAAAACTTAATTGATTCCTTTGAACCAAAGGAACATTGGGGATCTCTAACTAGGCTAATAGATTTCATTTCGAGACAGCATAATAATTAATTCCTGAAGGCTTTCGCTTTAACTTCCATTCCCTAGTCAGTAATTAACTTCGTTGAAATAGTTCATCTTTCAATCAACGATCAAACGTTATTTAGATTTAGGCTTTAGTAACATAACTTTGTCCTGTGTTAGGCTTATACCATGTCATGTAATCGACAATTTATAATTCAGATCTCTAAATCATTCAAACGATAACCTATACACCTGTCAATATTACGTTTATACAACTATAAACACTGACATTCTGACAAATGTACTTAATTTCGGCTCTAAGAACTTATCTCAGAAATAAAAGTAGAATTCCAACGACACGCTTGCCTAGTTTAACACCGTATACACGTACGTTATATTGTAATAATGTAACAACTATTATGTTTTACCTGTGAATTTCTTTCCTTCCCGCACCATGTTGGCGAGCCAGTACGTCCGCCGGTATAAATTAAGTATGAGACACATCGTCGTGTCCGCTACCTCCTCCACGCCGTAGCCTGGCACATTACATACTGCTATACCTGGAATCAAACAAATCAAACGTTTGAGACATACTCGCGAATTTAAATATCTATCTCTCCTTTACTATAAAACATTTTATTTCACGTATTTATAGTGCATAATATTTCGTTCTCTTTAGAGGTTAATATTTTTTGGTACCGGTCAAATTTAATGTGGAATTTTAATACATGAATATATATTATATTTATTGCACATGAGTACATACTAATAAACCATATGTATTGTCTTATACTTAAGACATACAAGGCTCAGGTACAAATGCTAACATAATATGCTGCCTCTACAATCTAGCAGGATTAGAAATATTTAGAATCCCCATTGTACAAATAATAACTTATTTCCTAAATCTTTAACATATTGTGTATATTAGTTTAGAAATCTCAAAGTATCACCGGCAAATCGTGAACAAAAATTCCGATAATATAATTCTCAGCAACACAACATACAATATAATATAATAATAGATTAGTAAACAATGGTACAAGAACTGGGCGGTGCGGACTTTTTTATAAAGGCAGATGTTTTTATTCATGTATCATAAAGTTTGTGTGTAGTTTTCTTTCATAAAGTTGCAGGTTCAGGGTCGAGGTACAGACAAGTTTTTCTATAAGAATAAAAACTCCACAAGGTAGGTTTATAAGTAAAATATAATGCATAAAAACTCCTCAGTATTCGATTTTCGTTCGTTGAATCTACAACGTAAGATAAACATAATTATATATTGTCAAATTCTCTTTTGCCTACATTGCCAATATTGTATGTAGATTTAATTTTGAATAGTAGACATAGCGCATTTTATATAAAGTGGATGAATGAATATCTTAAAGATTGATAACCGTATTCGCTAAACAGATTTCGATAAAATTTGGTATCGAGATAACGCAAAGGAGGATTTAGGATCGTTTCCACCTCATAAACCATCCCCTAACCGGGTGAGAAGTGGTACATATTTACTATCCAAGTACAATAGGATATAAACTACCTGAAGTACAGGCAAAAGCGCGGGAGAGTATCATATACATAAAAAAAAAATCTCGTTTCTAATAAACGCGGCTTTACCTAGTTCACCCGCCGCTTTGACGTCAATATTATCGACGCCGGATCCGATGCGGACGATGATCCTCAGCGCCTTGAATTTCTCGAGGTCCTCCTTGGTGAGTATGATGGTGTGCCACATGAGGGCGCCGACCGCCTCGTTGAGCACCTTCTCGTGGATCTCGGAGGTGGACTGCGCGTCGCAGAACGCCACCGTCGCCACGTCCTTCAGTATAGGCATCTCCACCGTACAGTCCCGCCCGTCTAGTAACGCCACCAGCGGCCTGCAATTGCAAATAACACAAACATTAATTATGGATGTCACAATACCAATATGTGCTATTAACAGCGACTTTATAGGAATAGATAAACCCTATTATTTAATTCATTAAAAAAAAATACCACATACTTATAATTCGCACCCCTAGATCTAAAGGGAGCTAACTCAGAAAAAGTAACTTTTTCGGGAGAGGCGAAATTGTTATAAGGAATCGGATCCTTTTTTTTAGCGTGTGTTTAATTAAAATCTTCAGATTTTTGAGTTAGCTCCCTTTAGATCTAGGTGTGCGAATATATTAAGAGATTAGAGATTATAGTGCTATATAACATATTTTTATTCTTTGAATAGGTTGCAAAGTGATGTATTTTTAACAAATCCCCATCGCCGTTAAAAAGTTAGTATCAGTAATCCGTAACACAACAAACAAACAGATAAAGCGCATTAAATCCGAAGCTCCGCGCCCGTCATAAATTTACGCGATGTACCTATTTCGAGCAAAAACATTTTAGTTTTTTTTTTATGTACATAATATCGGTTCGAAAACTGTTTGTACTTTTTTAAGGTTAGATACGAGCACTATCTAAATAATTTATTGAAGAATTCAGTACAGAATTTTGAGATAAATGATAATTTATTAAACGAAATAAAGTTTATTAAAATCGAGCTTGCCTAGAACTGCCTTTTGGTTAATAACATTTTTACCAAGAAGAAAGAAACATTTGTTATTGCTAAAAATGCAATCCAATCATTGCAAATTTGATTGCAAATTGCAGTTATATTTAATCTAAACTTCAATTTTAATAGACCTTAACTTAGACCGCACATTTGTGTGCGCTCGGTAAATTAACATTTATTAAATATATACCTACCTTGTAAAGTTATATTTGTCATTCATTGACTATTGTTGACTCATACTAGACTTTACGACAAGGTCAGTTTCATTCGCAACTAGGATAAAGTATATAATAGATTTTTAATGTTCCATATTCAACAAGGTGTGAGAAATGTCCAAACATGCTAAATAAAATTTGGTCAGTTTTTTAAAAGTGCGATAAGTTATTACTAGTCATATTATTATGCCGTATCACATCAAGTAATAACACAGTAGTAGCAAAAGCAAAAGTGTGATCGAAACTTTTCTCAAGCATTTTATAAGCAAGAGCACATTCTTAAAATTATTATTTAATAGCAGTCGGTATCGCAACGGTAGCCACGACTAATTTACGTTTTCCGAATCACCGCTATTACGTGCGTAATGGGCTCGCGAGTAAAAAACATGAGCCGCTCGGAAATTAGTGGCTATACTAAAAACGGCCCGGTGACTCAGTTGGACCGTGCATTATACTGCACGTCGGTATTTGAAGATAAAAATCTCTTGTGCAATGCACGGAGTGAGGCGAAGACGGCAGGCGGATCGCGATCGGATATATCGATTGCATTTTATTTCAATGTCGCTGACCTCGTTTCGAAGCCAAGGTTTGCCCGGTGTTCGTTGCCATGCTAACTTCACGTAATTACTTATACCGCTGACGTAAATTTCCACAGTAAAATTGCTCTGATACGCCTACAAATCTGTTACGAAAGAGCGATGCTAATGGAATATTACGACACTCGAGTAAATTTAATTAATATACCTACCCGAATGAAGGCCGGGCGGAAGAAACCCCAAACCGATAACGAGCTATTAGTATTAGACAATTCGGACAACAGGACGAAATTGAGGGGCAAATTAAATTTCAAACCAAATACTGGAAACTTGTCGGATGAGTCGAGAGTGGCGAGCGAACAAGTTAGCTAATCACGGAGAGCCGCGCCCCATCCCCCGGCCGCCTCCGAATAATTAAAGCAAGCCAGTGCGATTAAACTAATAATTTAAACTTTCGTCATAGCGAAGCAGAATTATTATTATTGCCGGGAGAAAGTTTCGGCAGCGAAACGAGAAAGTAATTCCGAGCGGGGGGAAACCGGCGAGTTTTCCAGAGTTTCGCAAACTTTCGCGGGGCAGACGAAAACAGATTTGGTTGCAAACAAAGAGGAGGTCGGCGCGGTATGGGGCGGCCGGGCGGGCCGCAACCCCTTCGAGCAAGTTTTGATGGAAACCAAATAGGATTAGCGCGAGAAAAGAATAAGTTGAGTGAACCCAATAAGACGATGGACGGGGCTTTGTTAACTTGCCGTTGCCGGGCGCGTTTGGCGGACTTCGCCACGGGAATGAGAATTGAGATCGGAAGCCGTCTCCACATGTAAACGGGATCTCTCACGAGATCGTAAACGTGAAAACTTTACTAGAATACACTTGTTATTAATAACCCGACTCAATTTGGAGTTTGATTGGGACTTGTTTGATTTATTCATGCGGAAGCCAGGGAGGCAACTTAATCAGCGTATTTACTGCTTTGATATGAGATCAGATGAAGGATATCTTTTAGGTATTATGATGGCTTATGAAAGAAATTAAGGTTGCAAGTAGGGAATGCAAATCTCGCGAGATTGGGCTTAAGCGAGATCTCGCGAGTTTGTGAAAATCAATCTCGCGAGATCTCGGCAATTTCGAGATCTCGCGAGATTGATTGATATTAGCAGTTTTGTTTGTTTTTTTTTTCTCAATAATAACAATAATTGAATAAATAAGGAAAATAATACCTAATAGTTATGTAGGTATTATAAAAACATTTTCAAGACTTTTTTTATGCATTAAGAGGATTGTGAACCTGTTAATTTTCATACAAAAGGCGATAACGTTTTACACCCAGTAAATATAGTTAGATTTTTATAATTTTTGGATATGTTGTAGATATAATGAGAAACTACGTCTGTACGTTTGATTTTTAAGAAATATTGCTTACGCTAAAATTTATTAGCATCTAAAAATTTATATATAGATTTTTAGATGGTAATAAATTTTTTAACCTTTTAAGTAAATAGTTTACTTTTACGCTTTTACGTTTTTATCTATCAAATAACAATAAAATAAATTATATCAAGCAAAACTTAAGTTAAATATTAAACTGAGATATTATCATAAACAATGAAATAACAAACTATATATACTCAGTACAGTAGAACATCGAAAATTACAGATCAATAATTAACAAAACATACTAAAATCAAATGAAATATTTGTTCTATTAAAATCACAAGTCACTATTGCGATTTAAGAATTTCTTTTGAAAGCTAGCTCCTTAAGAAGCACAAAATGTCCAAATGTTGTTGGTCAGATAACCAGCTGCTGAAAAGGTCCTTTCAGACGCTAGTTGGGACCACTGATCTCTGGCACATACTCACAAACTTTAATAGTTCGCCTTTTGACCCCCCAGACTCGTATAAATTCATTATTTTTGAGTAATGACTCAAGAGAAGCTTCGAATAAGATGTTTTTATATTCCAGTACAATCTCGTTTATCTCGCGAGATCTCGCCCTTTTTTCGACCGAGATTAATCTCGGTTAAAAACGTCGAGATCTCGCGAAAACGAGATCTCGCGAGAACGAGATTGCATTCCCTAGTTGCAAGCTGAACTTTTGCATTGGTGACTTAGCGAAGTTAAACAAGGAAGCGAGAAATAATGATCTAATATATAGAAATGTCTGCATATTGACTTTAACATCAGTTTTGTTACATTTATATTGCGTCTATAATATCTGCAGATAGTCGTCTATAAGTAGTTGCAGATAACTTACTGAAAGATTGGTAATTTTGTGAAACTATCCCTTATAAGTAAGTAACTTGTATATCAAATATAGCATGTGTTCGCTCACCTCGACTGCAGGGGTCCGTTGGCAATGGGCCCCCGCATGCTATCCATACGCGCTCTCTTTGGCAGCATCTTGCGTTTGTCCATTTAAAGCGGCAGAGCCGCTTCGTACACCACACCGCAGCGCGTCACCTGAAACCAACGAAAAACGTATCACTATGCAAATAGAGCCTTTGTGCTAGCAAATGATTAATGTTTTCCACTGCATGCCCATTCTATTGTATGCGGGATAGAAAGTACGCCAATTGTTGTTATTCATGAGCGTTGACGATTTTTCATCGCCTATGCGGTCGCTAGTGCGTAATTCTGTTTTTGCTTAGTTTTCAAATCGATTCGCGTTTGAAAAATTACACTCGTAAATCTATTTGATCACTTAAAGTGACATCTATATAAATCCATGTCAACATTAAGCCGACGGATTTATAAATTGTAATGAATTATAATCTAGTTAAAGATAGAGGTTATGTCGTACTTGGATGTACATACAAGTTCCTAGTATACATGCACCATGTGACACTGAATAAACATTACGTCATGTAGGTAGTTAGAGATTGCCCACTTGTCTCGTTCACTCCGATTAGCATGCATTTCCAGCGAGATATTGCGACACTGCAACAGATTTTGATGCGCAATTCCGCATTGCGTAACAACTGGAATCCGTTTATGTAAAGACAAGAGAGAATCCACGATGCAAATGTTAATAGAATGAGCACGAGTGGTTTACAAATCAAACACGCAATTAACGTTATAGTATTAAAGTTACGCACAGCTTTCATTTAAGATTTACACATATTATATTCATTGTAACAGAGATTATAATTTTTTGGGCATGTGAACTTGATCATAATATGATTATATTACATTACTGCCTTAATATAATATATTAGTGCAGTAATTAAGGCAGTAATGTATTATTAAAATATCAAGTGTCCAATGTATACTAAAACGCATAAGACTAATTGTCGTAAATGATGCATATAAGTTGCACATCCCTGTCCCAGAGTAATTTTGCAAAGAATCGAAAAGAACAATTAACCTGCGGCATCTTACCACTAGTAGGAAAAACCAACCAACTGGTATTTTTAATGTAGAAAAAATACCGTTAACACACCCCAGTGTCCCCAACTCACACACCATTCGTGCTAGCCACTATCTAGCGTTAGCAAATTTCATGCAAAAGACCCATATAAAGTGTGGTGTAATAATCTCGCAGCACTGTTTAATATAGGCGTGGTCAATTCTGTTACTCCTGTTAGCTATATTAAATGCAATAACCATTATCGTCAACTACTCACTATTGCAATGTCATTAGGGTTGTTGTTGTCAAACCGCTCTGTCGTGCTTGCGGCGCATATTTTACCTAGGGCAGAAACATTTACTAGTTGAGTTATTGTTACCAGCTCCTTACAACATAATGGGTTCGTAACATTAAAATTACGTTTGATATTCACGATGTTACAACGTAGTGTGCATTCATTATGGGATATACCTACATAGAAGAACTCAATAGCCAATATTTATTACCATAGGGTCGGATAGGTCTGTACATATTGGGTTAATTTACATAGATAGGTGATATTATTAATAATATGGTACATACCAACTCAATTATATTAAATATTTCGGATTTTCATTGGTATGAATAAATCGACAGTTCTGTGGCAAAAACTGAAGGTATCATATTAAAATCATAAAGCCTTTTTTATTTTAAAGTAATCGTGAGTTCGCCTCTGGGTTGTTAAAGAATAATTTAGTTCACTATACGTTCCTTTAAATACTGCCTTTGGAGCAATATTTAACTATATAATTATACATAAAATGTAGGCACCGGTTATAACTAAACGTCTTTAATTAACAAGATAAGGTAAACGACCTTCATTGATACTCGAGACTGATAAATTATTTACTCCTTTAAAGAAAAACACTGTCTACAAAGGTTCAAAATGTTATTTAACAACAGTGAGATCAATAGAGGTCAAGTAAACTGGAGCGCACACTTCAAGTGCACTATCCTGGCCTTCAAAGCCATGAATGCAGTAAGAACAGCGAGTGGGAGCTTACTCCAGCCTCCCCTAATCCGTCTGTAGTAATTTCTAGGAACTCTGCAACAAATAGGTCGCGCCGGGTGATAACAGAATCGATACCCGTTGAGAGCACAATAGACTTAGGCGTACAACGACAACGTCTGGTTATTTGCATCGGAATTAAATTTGTGCTGGCGTTCTTTGAGGTTGAGTTGCGTCACTTTTATGCTGGCATTGACCTTGATGCGGCACTAACTTAAAACGTTATGAGAAGTAAGTAGTAAGTAAGGGAAATATAATTATAATGGCTTGAACATTATTGTTCTTGAAGGGTGATGGACATAATATATACTTCCAGTATTGTTTGTAAATAAGTCTAATAAATTGAAACAGAATGTATTTTTAGTAACACGTATATAATTCTCGTTTATAGGCACATTATGCAAAGAATAACCTAGTTCATATAAGGACCTAGGTGTTAAAACTATTTTAATGAATAGGTAGTAGGTACGAAGGATTCGTGTTGACGTGCAGAATCGAAAAAAGTTAAACGTAAAATACGTAATAAAGATCTAGTACTTATAGAGAAATAGTTTGTAAATTATAAAAATCTTTCAACAAGTTAATAAATGACATCTCTAACATGTAACGAAACAATTAACATGTAGGTATAATGGTATGATTGTGTTAAATTCACCAGACGCGTAAGCACAAAGGCATTCGACCTAGTGAGCGTCAGTTGGACGCCAAAGCCTTTAGGGATGACTAATCACTGGACAAGAATAATACGACTCGATGACATGGTACAAGCGAGCGTATATGCTGTGTTGGCTTAACTAATCAATTCTAGGCCAAGACCTTTCTAGGTTAACCAAGCGCCTCGGTCTACTATGTAACGTAAACAAGCGTATGCACTGGTATAATCGTATACGTATGTACTTGTTACAATATTGACGACATAGACTGTAAATCGAGCGGGTAACTTCGATAGGATTAATTGTGTTTATCACAATAGATACTATGCCAGCGTTTTATAATTTAATACTAACCACAGTAGTATTGTGGACCATGTTTTATAAAACTAAAAGATACTACTCAAAACAGCTATCAAGCAATCTTAAACTTAGTATTATTATCTTTCCACGGGATTCTTATATGCATTTTATACCGGGAATTAAAGTAGAGCCCACCGCCTAGATTCCTTGGGAGGATTTTTATATCGCTAAAATAATACCAAAGTGCAAAATTATTAAGTATATTTATGCAAACAATTTTAGCGTACTCAGGTATTTTGAAGAAAGAGACCTACTTATCAACATTCAAATTCGTAATATTTGATACAATTTGCTAACGTGTTAAAAAGAAACCAAGTCAGTTGAAATAAAAGTGAGAAATGCGACGACAGCAGTGTTTTATGCATCATGCAAACAGTATTACAACATACAATATTATTGTCGCATTATGTACGTGTACGATAGTCTAAATAACATAAAATCCAGGTAAACGAGTCAGTTTAACGACTAATAATAACAGATGAATGTTGCATTTTTTATTAGAGATGTTTGTTTCATGTTCGAAAACTGACAAAAGAGTATTTAACAGAATAGAAAATCAAGTTTCAATACAGAGAGTAGGTATAAGTTCCAACCACAAGTAAGTTGAACAACTTTAAACAAAGTTTCAATAAGGGGACAATATCCGACGAAATTGCTAAAGGTACGCGCGCGAAATACCCCTTGAATCGTTCCAACTATCTGTACGCATCCCGCCCTTATGTTATAATTTTATAAATGCCATCCCGATAGACGTGGCCCGGTGTGCCCCCGCCGTCGTATAGATTAAAGGGTTATAATGCAAAGCAGGTGGTGAACGTAACGCTGCGGGCGCGGCATTATCATAACACATGTTGCTTATCACGATAGTGTGGCCGCATTGACTTTTAAATCAGTCCGTAGGAGCGCGTCGCGGAGGTACGACGACTCGCCGTATTTACTTTTATTTCGAAATTATAGTCTTCGTTTGAGGGTCGTTAAGCGTTGAGTAACTTTCAAATTGGCAATTAAGACGGGACGTAGTTAGAGCTTCATGCTGCTTCGGCACGAAAAGCTGTCTAAAGTGAGAACACAAAGTGTTATTTTTTTTTTAAATAAAAGGAGAAAGTGTACTCAAGCGCGTCAGGTGTACCTACAGTTATCGCAGTTTCCATTTAACTACTTTTAATAATTGCTTTAATTGAATGCGCTCTAGACACCTTGTAGGTTTCCTTGACTTTGCGGATTGTAAATTATTAATTTATTACGATGTAGGTCGAACGGAACATAATAAGGGACAAGGCAACTGACTGGAGGGAAATAAAACCATAATTATTTTTCTAATTGGGTAGGTATTACTGCATAGGTATAGTTTGAGAGATATACAGCGATATAAAACTCTGACGATGATAATGATAAAAAATATACCTATATCAAGTATTCGATGTTAATCGATTGTGTACATTATAACTTTCTCACCAAATACAAAATATCGTCAATTTATAGATTGACGTTAACTCCATAGAAGGTCAAAGGAACCATAGTATTTTTATTGAATAATTACTTGCATATGGATCGCGGATGATCATATATTCAGTTATTACTATTAGCCGTATTCGGATAAGTTTGCGTGCATGCAACTTTCGATCGAGCGAACCAATCAAACAAGATTTATTATTAAACTTGAATAACTTTCAGCACCAATAGTTGTTTATCGTACCTCTCTTTTAAGTGGATCAAAGGGTAACTTATTTGGTTACGGGGAACATGTATCGTGGTGTATAGAAGTAAGATAATCATAATATCACAGATTTATACCTTACTAACAGTTGTATCAATGAACAACGTGCGTACCTATGTCGTAATTGTATGACATTATGAATATTAAATCTGAATTAACGCAAGATTAACAAATATTTTCTGGTATTTATTACAAAATAGGATAAATACTGAAGTAACAGGTATAGTTCCAACATAGGAGTTATTAAGTAAAAAAGGTATAGTTATCGATGTTTTAACAAAATCTATCAGGGTTATACAATTTTCAATAAGATTCTTAAGCTGTATTGAACAGTCATCTTCAAAATACAAGGAAACCGCAAGAAAGAAGCTTATGTTTATTAAAGCAGATTGTGGAAGGCGGGTCGCTAGTTCATTACTACGCAGCATACTATTTGTGTATAACAGATAAGAGTCTCGCTAAACTATATATTGTATGTTTTCTGTATTGAATAAGTAGATTCTATAGGACTCACATTAATATCAACAAATTGAATTATTGTAGTGGTAAAAACCGAACGATGACTAATGACTATACCTGTATATTTCATGTAAAACATCATGTAAGGTTATATTAACTTATATCAGGCGTACTTGACGGATGACGTATTTCATAAAAAAACCTGATTAGTTATTTAAAGACTCAATACCGCAAATGACTTAGGAAAGTACGTGACATACAACGAGGCTTGAAACCATCTGTGTATTCACATACTTAAATCTTACTAGCTTCTCGAACGTAGTGCAAACTTAATTTCAACTTGGTTATCACTTTTATGCCTATGGGGTCAAACAAAGTACTAGTATTGTCTGCGGTATAACACTTCTGGCAGGACATTTTATTTGTTAATAAAACGAAGAACACTACATGTAGAGCTTTGTGGCGCCATAGTAATAAATGCTTAGACAGACAATGTTACAGCATTTCAAGGCGTCTGGATTAAGATCATGCCAAATAATTATAAAAGCAAACCAAAGACCGATCTTAAACAGTTTTTTAACCCCTATTGCAGAGGTTATATTATTATGTCAAGTTCATAGTTACAATTTGTACGTCTTTAAATCTATTTTATATAACATGATTCTAATATTCCATTAACGTCCTGATATAGATACTTTCGTCCTTTATCAATTGCACAATCGATCCAGGAATCGTCAAGTTATCAATCGCAAAGAGGTAATGCAAGATCGTTTCCGATTTGATAAATTTAGTAACTCACCAGCGCTGCTCTTGTAGCGTTGTCAACCCGAGATCACCGCTCCATCGGCGCACCGGCATTGACCTGCGCCGGCGCAGGCGACGCCGTCACTAGCGACACGAACGCGACACCGGCGCGACACGCCGCGACCGCGACACACACTACACACACTCACTCACTGGCGCACGCGGTCACGTCCGCGGTACGCGAATCACTCTGTTACACACACCTGGAACAAAAAAGAAGATATCGGTTATTACAAAACACTAGGAATTTGGTGGTCATCATTTAAATCTATGCTAAATTTAAGAAAAAAAAAATGTTGATATTCAGGAAATTATATCATGAAAAAGCACCCAACACGCTCCTAATCAATCTCGGGTGCAATTTGACGCAATCTAATCCAGCAATGCGAGTACAGACCTTGCACAACAACGCGCATCGTTGCATCAATAACAATACAAAACATAAATGTGCAAAATGCACTTGCCTACAAGTGATGTGTGACGCCGACGATAGGTTACGTAATACAAAAACACTAAAGCAACTTACAAACACAAATAGCAACACACGTTGGTTATCGCGATTATTCAACGCTGCCACGAGAGAACCGCCGTAATTTTTTACGGCTCATAAACTACGGAACGAACGAAGCAACATTGTTGCGATACGGCTACGTTTTACCTGGATTGTTTCCGCGCATACAAACACTTTAAGGCCGTTCCCACACGGGACGTCATCGACGCCGCGCGATGCCGGCGGTAGATAGAAAGCATACAATTCAAGATTTAGTAGTGTCATTTACGACTTGGAATGATCGGATCGAAACGCATAACCAGACGAAAGCAATGTTATAGTGGCAGTCTGATTTTATTCGCATACCCGTACAGATAGCATGTAAGGATTTTTTGCTCCTGTCACTATCGCTCTTTCACATACCTTTGACAAAAGTATGACAATAACAGAACCTTCTTCTCTGGATAGACTTAGCTGTCTTTGATCTAAAAATAAAGTCGTTAACGTTGATGTCAAAAAGAATATTTGCAATACAGACAGAAAGTAAAATGTACACCGTCGTTTTAGATAATCCCGTGTAAGACCATCCTAAATGTTTCAACACGTCGACGCAGCTCGTATACATCAAGGGTTTCGTTCCAGAGCGATTACGGTTCCCGTATGGAAGTTCCGGAGTTAAAATCTCAGTTTACGCCCGCCCCGGAAAGTCTAATGTGCAACAATGTCGCCACAAAATGTAACTTGCTGCTGAATTTAATTTAAGAACGCGGGTGTACCGTTAGATCGGGGCATAAATGCTTTAACGGCCCTTGGGAAGTCAGGCGTGCCTCAAACATGATGCGAACGCGTTGATTGTGTAGTTAATTTGACAGAAGTTGGTCACTATAAGCTTTGTAGAAAGCTGATGGTTTAGTTTAATGTGTTACGTGGAGTAATGATTTGCATTTTTGGTAGAGTGTCATTGTTTAGGATATGAATTGACTTAGCGAAAATTATGTTTAATTTACGAAAATATTAGCATTCACGAAAGTTTAGTCTGTTAGCTGGACTAAGCAATAAGCATAGCTTGTATTCGAGAGTTGACCTAGATTCACATTTAGAGTGTCACCCGAAGACAAACTCATTATTTATTCCAGAAGTTTCAATTATTTGTACGTACAAACAGAGCATTGTTGCATTTTTTATTTAACTTTCGTCAAGTAATTAACAAGGAAATTACTAAAAACAACGCTGTCAAAAGATAAACGTGTCTTTACCGTTACATAAAGTTGAAATGAGAAAACCAAACTGCGAACTAACTTATTCAGAGGCTTTTGATTGAAGTATAATAAACGTACTTTCGAACAGTTTGTTTGAAACTTGAAAGTCACGGCTGCCGTGGAAAAAATGGCCTCTTAAAACTTAGTCAGGTAATATTAGTTGAAAATCAGGATCTCCGTAGAATATGTCGGTGAAATCGATACAACTCGTTCAATAAACAACTTGCATAATGTATTGCTGGTGCATGCGGAGCCATTCGCTTCTATCGGACCACGTTTATCGGTGAATTTTCTCTGTACATGTCTTTACTGTCGTATTTATTATTCTAGATTTGATTAATTTTACGATACTTTACAGTCTATTAAGATTGTTATGGTGATACCGTCTATTCCGCTTTAATCAAGCATCAGAAAATAGTATCTGATATCTACGAATGCTAAAACTACAATAGGATACATTAGGAGTCAGACATGCTGACCTGGGTTGTAAAATGAAGTTTAGGAGAAAGAAACTGTGAGCGAGTCCGTAGAACATTGTGGGGGAAGGCAAACTTTTAATTGAAAGTACCATTGATCGGCGCCGCGGTTACCCGTGTACGAAAGCTGGGGACACTCACCTTGAATACGCAAAAGGTGAAAATTCAAAATGGAGGGCAATATTTCTTTAGGTTTTACTCTCTTCAATACTGCTATTTTAAATGTAATCTAGGTTACTAGTTTAGAATATTAAGAACTTTACTATGCCATACAAACATTAGTTAGAATATGGAACGAAAACGCGTAAATGAATAAGATTTAAGGAAAACCCTATAAATGATTGTGTGTAAAAAGTTGGGTAAAACCTGATAACCGACTCAGGCCCGCCGTCGCTCCAGCGGGCAATTATAACGCGTGTACCGTTAACGCGATTAAACCGATAGTTGCGAGCTGCAGCTCACAGCGACCGGAATAATACACGATTCTCACTTAATGCAGCCTGTTTCGCAAACAGGATCTGAGCGACCATCATCTCGTGGGGCTCCTTAAGAAATTATCATTTAACACTTTCCAACTACATCATTCATGTAGTCGTAGGTACATACTAATTAACTTAGATAACATCTTCTTTCTAAAATACAATCTCGCCATGAGAATGGACCAAATATATGCTCAACCTTCCTAATTATTGATTAAGTTAACTATGGATAGGGAACGACTTCAAAGATTGTCTATAAAGACCCGTAAGCATAATCAAACAATTGCGGAAGTCACAACGAGCGCTTTAACCTTCTCAAACGTACTCGATTCCTAATCCCCGATCGGGTTCCCCCTCGGGCGGGCAGGCACTCGAGGCTACGCCCCCAAATTGCCAACTCGGCAGATAGATGCGTGCAATTCCAAGTGCTATCTGTTTAATTAACGTTCGAAACGTTTTCTTATGGACTACTGCCGAACCGACCGTCCATTGGGTTACTCGAAGCAATAACTCGTTATTACCGAGGGTCTTCGAACTATCGATTACGAACCAGCTCCCCGGCAGTGGATCCGAACAATCGTTATTAAAACTTATAGTCTGGAAAGAGTTGTTATTGTCTGTCGCATAAGGCATTACTCTCTGAGCGTAATTTACCGTTGGGTTTATGCCGAATGAAAAAGAGTCGGTTATAAAAGATAAATTAATTGGACCTATCGTTTTAACAGAGACTTTGAAAGCGACCGTTTCCGATCCATTACTACGATTTCCGCGCACACCAATGGAGCCCTTTCACCAATGATGTAGAAGATATAGGGGCCGCTTTGTCTAACCGCAGAACATTCTAGACTGCGATCGTATCGTACCAATGACTCCGGTCGCGCAGGCTATTGCGAACTAGCACACAGGAGCGCGCTGTGCTTAATGGCATCGACTGTAATTCTAATGGTTGCGGCAGTGTTGACAAAGGTTTAAGCGTATATATCAGATGGTAACGAGGTACAATTATACAGATACACATCGTGGAGTCCTTCCGCCGGAGACGCTGTGCAAACATGGTAATTTACGAGTGGCCGATAATCTTGAGTGACGGGCGATCCTATTGCGACATTATTGATAGCTCTAGTAATCCTCAAACCACATAGATACATGCTAAAATAGGTTAATTTGCATACTTGCTTAGCTTAGCGTGGCGGGTGATAAATCGGTTTCGGTACAATATCGCAATTAACTAAAGTACTTACTTGTGACCTTTTAAAATATTTTAAGCAGTTTAGTGATTCACCTAAATAAATTATGAATATTGATTATACAAATTGGTCATGTCATATTAGTTAAATAATGAGTGACGCAGATTGTAGTAGTTACGCCATACTTTGCCGTGGAAAGCCCAACTTTGAGCGTGGCAAATTCTTATCTAGCTACCAGCGAGTATTTGCAAACATAATTAAGCTAATGGGAACGACGAAACCAGTAATAAAAGAAGAATGTCACTTCTTTGATAAAATATATTAAAAGAAAACATGTACGACCGCCCAAATACACGCAGTGTGTCTCGTAAGTCTCGTAATAAGTGGTCGACGGGAAACTTACCATCTCTTAGCGATTGTTATTCAAGAAAAACACTAATAAACACCGCAACTTGTTATTTATCGTTTCGGACAAGTCTTGTTTACGCGGTTGTTTATACGGGAATCGGGGTGAATTTAGAAGTTTCAGTTCAAGACGACGACGGGTTACATAATTTTGTAGGTCGAAGCAAGAACATGGTTAGTAGTCTGTATTCAAATCGGGCTCATAAATTTTTAGTGCGGGCTTTTGACCTCATCTTTGTAAGTGGAGTATGCGAATTGTTGTTAGCGCAGAGCTGAGAGTTGGTACCTACATCGGATTACATGGTAACATGAGAGTAATAGTGGCAGTCCACACAGTGCGCAAACTATTCCATTCCTTGCTTCGCAGCGAGTTGCAACTGTAGTTCTGTATTTACACAGTCAGAGACGGAGTAACTTGTGCCCATTATACAATATTGTCTAGAAGTGTATCGTTATATTAAAATACAAATTCAACATGTTTTGAGCTCTACTTGCGTTATACGGCAACTCTATAA
The DNA here is from genome assembly GCA_038024825.1 of Polylopha cassiicola. Classification (NCBI taxonomy): domain Eukaryota; kingdom Metazoa; phylum Arthropoda; class Insecta; order Lepidoptera; family Tortricidae; genus Polylopha; species Polylopha cassiicola. The sequence goes on along the minus strand of CP149044.1, from coordinate 1,732,590 downwards.
GGGAAAAGATGCGTATGATTTATAGCGACTTATTAATATGTTTTGGTTGGAGTACACCGATACATATATTATAATCCTAAATTGTTCTGAAGTGATACTTATTTCAGTAATCACGTAGAATTTGTATACTAGTTCTCAGTGTTTATATATTAAGATTGATTGTATATTAAGAAATGATACCTCCCACATTACGAAAAACAAAAATCAGCCATAATATATGTTCGTGTCAAGTTTATCATAATTGAGTTTAGAACGAGGGTAGTCTTGACCGTTAGCAATAACGTTATCATTAATAAGCAGAATTCTCTTTATCAGGCACTTCCAGCGACACTAGGGCTAACTAAATTCAAGGGGGGTCGAACTTGTAAACTGCGCAGACTGGGGGCGAACTCACCCGAGTAAACTTTCTCCTAGGGCCCAGCCAGAACTTGTGACGTGTCATAATCTTACTACTTACACACAATGTCGGGACTCGGAGCGTATGAGTTCCTGTGTAATTAACGTTAGAAATGTTGCAAGTTTGGAGAGTTGGCAGTATAATTTGATCATCATTTCTCTTGAATTTACTTGTGTGTTATGGAACATGGGAACTTTGCCTTTTAGTCATAATATGCGAAAAAACCGAGCAACTCTTTCTTTTCTTCTGTCCGTCCACAACACTTGATGAAGTTTTAACATACCTAAGCTACCTAATTTTTTCCGAAAGGTTTGTAATGTAATTAATATGCATTCAAATACGGGATTGGTTACTAGTGATATAGGACAAAGAATAAAGTTGAGAATAAAGTTGAACCTATAAATGGAAATAGAACAAAAGTCATCTATCTCTATCACCCAAAATGGGTCAGGTCACATTACAATGTTCGAATCTATTATAAGCTTTCCAGTTCCATCTATTTCGCATTTATATCTGTATTCACTACCAAGTATAGCTTTCTAACTTAGTATTCAAGAATTGTGTGTGATGTAGGAACAAAGACAGTTCGCTCGGTGCCGTCGCCATCTGCAATCGAACAATTGTACACGTCGTAGAATACATTATTTACGGCCGTTACGTCGCCGTACAATCCATTCCGCTAAGTGCTTCAAGTGTTACTATTTCTATGTTTCTTATTGGACAAAAACGTATCAAAAAGCTATAATCGTGTAAGCCACTTCCCGGATATAAGAACCATGTTTATTCAGTGGCAGGTATTTGAATAAGATAAACAAAATAACCATCTCAAACGAACCACTTTTGAACTCGTGACTGACTCGTGTTTTTGCGTATACGAAGATAAACATGACATGTTTTAAGAAAAAATAAAACTGTTACATCATCGTGTACAACTTCAAATGATCTTGCAATTCTGTTATGTTTGACACGTGTATCATACGTAATTATTATTTTTTTATGAAAATTCCCTTGGATTTGGTTTATTTCACCGCAACGTCACTTTCGGACAAATCGCTCACTCAATACAAACGCAACAAAAACACAAGTTTAAACTCCCGACAAACATCTCAGTCCCGCGTGCAAAATTCGCCATAATCCTTACAAAATAGACAACAATCCTCATTTAAAGACATTAAGAGAGAGGGGCCTCGGAAAGTTATAATGAAATTCACGAGCAATAAAACTTCCCTTTTGACTAACCCCCAGATATACATTCGCGCGTCAACTTGCGAACGGGAGCGGGGCGGGCGGCCAGACGACTCCCAAACTTAGACAAAGAGACTAACTTCCATTAAATCTTTTGCAACTAAGTTCCACCGTCCCCACTGACTCTTGTACTTACCGCCTATATTATCGTACTAGCTTCTCTCCGCCCGAGGGTAGCCTCGCAACTTTACAATTTTACTCGAGTTCACTTTGTTATTGGTGATAATTTGAGGTGGAATTTACTTTATACATAACTAGCGACCCGCCCCGGCTTCACACGGGGGCTATAAACCTTCCTTAAGAATCACTCTATCTATTAAAAAAATCCGCATCAAAATCCGTTGCGTAGTTTTAAAGATCTAAGCATACATACGGACATACAGCGAAAGCGACTTTGTTTTATACTATGTATTGATTACTTCGAAAGTGTTACCTTGTCGTTTACTTTTGGCACGAACAGTTACTTCTGACAATCTATGCATCAATAATGTATTTGTGTCAAATACAAAGATTTTTAACAAACATGACCCCTTTTTATATTTACATTATATGGACGACAATAAGAAATATGATTACTTACGACGTTATACTCGTTAGTTATTAAAATGTACAACTTAAGTGTGAGTAAATAAGTTTTATAATCGGAACCTCCTCCCAAGGTCAGCATATATGCTTCAATTTCCCCACTCGTGGCAATCCCACGCCCGAGATCATTTTCGTACTTTATTAGTAGGTATCTAAATATTTGATAACATTCCATTACCAGTTACACGTGTTACGAGAGGTTACATAACATTATAAATGCCTTATCATGTACGCTACAATCGTAAAGAATTACGACATTCTGTCACACTGCCGTCACTGTATTAAACTTTTTAATAACATTTAAGTACTCTATTTATTGTTGATAAGGATTCAATTAGTTAGTTATTGAAAAAACTTTCTAGTAATATGTTCGCCTATTTAATTAATGACAGAAACAACCATATTGCTTCGCTAGTTAACTTTAATAATAATTACAGTATAGGTGATGGTCCTCATTTTGACGTCGTGGTAATGAATTTAGAATCATTGTAAACGAACTTACCTACCCACGAATGTCAAAGTAAGGTCACGTGGATCCCATCTCGGTTGTTACGGAGCCGACATCCTGGGAGTAGAATTGAAGATAATCCGTACCTCATACATAATCTGGTATGCTCAAGTCGCTTAAAGATAAATCACATTTTGGAAAGCTCTTAATCCTCATCCTCGAAACAAGTTTATACATAAAAAGATAGACGCTCATTGATTGCATAGAATTAATTATGCATTCGATGTAAAATACCTAACATTTATTTAGCATAGTAATAATTCATAACATTCAAAATGTATTTATAATCGCCGAAACGATAAATAAATGACAATTAAGCAACCGTTATGAGCTAGAACTAGTAACATTTTAAAAATGATTATCGGTTTGATGATATATCGCACCGAGATTTTCCATTTCCGTACTAGTTTGATATTACTTATTAACATATCGCTGCTTTTCTAGAATAGTGTCATTATTATACATATTTCTAGAAAATTGATAAACGTTAACGAAATAGTAGATGGGTAGGTAACATAGTGGAATGAAACAACTGTTAACGGATTTAACACGCGTATTTTTATTTTATTTTATTAGCTGACGTTTCGGATTCTTTACAGTTTCCATAATCGTAGCACGACTGAGCTGACAATAGTCTAACGCTAAAGTATAAAATAAAAATACGCGAGTTAAATCCGTTAACAGTTGTTTCATTCCAATGTGTAATAACCGCGAAGGCATCAGAAATTATTAGGTAACATAGTGTTTGGTGTTTATCACAGGTGCTAAGTAAATATAACCGTTTGTAACTAGTGCCTAAATGCACGCAGGGTAACCACGGCACAGGCGTCGTATATGTGCATAATTTCCACGGGCTCGCATAAGTAGAGTAAGTAGATAAGTTGGTTAAAACTAGAGATGGGTGTAGCATGTTTTTGACGGATTAGTTCCAGGGAGTTCCGTGTAAGCCAACGTTGAACTACCCGCAAACTGCCGCAAACTTGCACACGTTCGCCACAACTACGTATATTAAAATTGCATTATAACAATGCTGTTGGAATAGTTAAATTGCTTTAACGCTAGACTTGTACGTGTGCGAAATGCGAATGAAGAACCCCTAATGTAATTCCAGTTTAATTCGATCACGTGCCCCGTAATTCCAATCTTTGAATTTATTTTAGTTAAGGTCGTCATTACATATATCGATATTTCTATATTGTAACAAGGCTAACGGATCGTTCTCGCCACCAAACTAGAGGCTCTCTTTGCCATCTGGCTGTAATTATGCACAGAACGACTGCCTTCCGAGGTAGCTTCAGGTACGCCGCTACAAAGTGCTGGAACAACTTGCCACCACCGATTCGAGACACTAGCTCAATTAATACGTTTAAATCAAAATACAAAGATTATCTTTTATTAATTCAAAAAAACCCGCACCTTGTTGGCGTACCTTGAGTGTTAATAATGTTAAACAATGTACTTAATTCATTTTTGTGTCGAAGATATTGTTTTGGATAGAATTTAATGATACTCTCATCCTACTTACTATAAATCACTGCACTGCAATGCCTTTGTTATCACAAATTGTAATGTAAAATATCTTGTTGTCTGTGTTTGTGCCTTTTCTGTATTTTTTATTTTTATTCTCTCCGCGTGTCATCCGTTCAGGTTTAAGCTGAAAACCAGCGTTGTGACCCCCCGGTCGCAACAATAATGCTGAGCTTAAGCCTTTTCAGTCGACATGAACCTTGATATCGTTATTACCTAAATTAGATATTGTAATCACTGTAAATTGTGTCTACTGAATAAACGAATTCTTATTCTTATTCTTATTCTTATTCTAACGGCAAAAATTAGAAACCGGAACAAAGATCGAGTACCAAGATAGTACGAATTGTATGGTAGAATAGAAATCTTTGCATTTCTTTCTACAAGAAATATTTTTTCACTTACCAGTACCATATTTTTCGATACAATTACTAAAATCATATTAACATTTCAAGCACGCAGTTCTCATGTTTATACAAGTGCGAAGTGACAATACAGACTATACGCCCGATTATCGTATTTCGGGCCGGACACGCAGACAAATACACACGTAGACACTTTATTTTTTATACTTATAAACCACAAGTTGTTATTCCTATTAACAAGCATTATAATTATTGTACGGAAATAAGTAACGGATCCTAAAGTAATGTACGCTACCATTTAGAGAATTAGTTGATGCGTGCAGCAAATCGCCGGTAGTTTACACTGAAGATAGACTAGAGCGAATAGTTTTTGTGCATAGGTTTATCACCGTATTTTTTTAAGTTTATCGATAAACTAATTATGAAATTGGTAGGTATATAACTTTAATATCCATTATTCTGACAGATTTACCTAAAATCGTTGGATAAAAAGACAGTATCTACAGTTTACCTCCCACTGTATAAAGATGGTAGATTTTGATCTATCTGAAAAGTGATATTTATATCAATGAAGCCAGGAGTGGGTCCGGGCGCTCGATGTAAATACACATAGGTTTCATATTCTTAAACAAAACGAACATGGCGTTTTTATGAGTGGTCCGATAAACAACCACCCACGCGTAAGCTTGTAAACAAAAATGAAGACATGAAACCATCGACAGCGGATACATCTTCGAGTTATACTCAAATAGAAAAAGAATTTTAATGACACAGCCATTATAAGTATAAATGAAAGACGTCGTCATTAAAATCGCTCATTTAAATAATGTACGTTGACTAAGGTTGGGCTTTCAAGTAAAAGGAGTAAAAAGGCCGGTCCGTTTGAGATCCAAAGAGCCCGTCGGACTATTAACGTGTGCATGTTCGTGTAACTAACTTTTATAGGTACTAAAGCACTTGAAAATTTTACGACATCACGACGATTCCCGACTTCTTTACTTATCTGAAGACGGCAGTACGATGCGCAAAAATTCCGGGATATCAAAAATAGTTTGGACGCAGACAAATCTCACAAATCAGAATTTAATCTTTTAATTTCATATCTAAGTGTATTTTCTGTCTTCAATCCTAAACGACATCACCATAGATAACTTACAGCGATTTAGTTTAGTTAATAATTTCAAGTACAGTAGAATCCGTTTAGTATGACTCCGTCTATATCGACCAACCGTTTATAATGACGTAATTACATAATGAAGTTTGGTTACATACAAAATTCCTTGTAAAAAAACTCGGATATAATGACTTTGCTTACAGTGACATTTCGCTTATTATGACCCATCTTTATTAAATTATGTCGGTTATAATGACATATTCTTTGTTTATTCCCGACGACGTTCGGCGAATGATCAATATGTTTTGAATCTCTGTGAGTAATTTACATTTGAAGGCCACCCGTTGTTATTAGTATCTAATCCTGTGTAAAAAAAGGTCATTTCAACACCTTAAAGCATTTAGGTATAATGAGGAGAAAGGTCCAATAATATTCGGATTAGAAAATGGCGAAATATACATAAATACGTGTACCTATCCTAATGCAATTTTATATTAGGACTCTTTATCTATTTAAATACCTACAATAGGTTTTTATTACAAAAAGTTTTGTATGACGTCCGCTTATTATGACGTGATTGTCAATTCCCTTCGATGTCATTATAAACGGATTCCACTGTACTTCTTACGCGGAATCGAGTTCTTAAATCGATTAAACGCGTAATTCAACGTAGACAGTGTAGGTAACAAGTTTAAAATTCCACGTTACACTCCATTCGAAAAAACTTATACAATAACGCGTTCCATTTTCAAAAGTTACCGAGTCTCCGAAATTTCAACTCGCACGGTGTACGTATTCGTATTGTTGCTTTTGAAAATGGAATCCCTCACTAATCGTTCGCAGAGTTCGGTAACGACAACATTCACCGTGTAAAGAGTAATTGTCGGTACAAGTGGGCCAGGGCGGGCGCGGCGAGCGCGTTCGATCGCGGGGACGCGCAGGGGTCGTTCACCCGCGCGGCCGGCGTTACGTAGGTGACCACGTTTTCAATGGTACGCTCTTGTCAACTCATAGTCCCGCTTTTAATAATAGACAAGGCGAACGGAGATTGTTTTGTGTGAATATTGACAGTACCACAGTTGATAAGGAATACCTACGCTTTTATATAATAAAAAAGTGTTACCTTTGAAAATGATGACACGAAATCATTTGACGTCATACAAATCGTAAAGAAGATACCCGCTTAGTTTCTTATAGAGATTTTTTGCAAAGTAGTCAAAAATATTGTATTACTTTTAACTTACGTAGTTATCTATTGAAAACAGTTCTTATCAGAAATATCAACAATGTCCTACAACAAAATTCTTTTAATATTGAAACTATTGATTATTTATTTAACAAAAGCCAAACATCCCAATCGTCAGGTAAAACCCTATTACCAACCGCCAGTGTTCCCCGTGGGTAAAATAACTACAATAGGTACATAATATAACCGCAACGGGCGATTAGCATCCGAAACTTTTTAGAGGCATCGCGTCGCTCATCAACACGAGTTTAATTGTAGAATGGCGCGAATAAATAGACAATAAAAGGCATTAACAGACAATGTTTAAAAAATAATTCTACGATTGACGGAGGCGATGCAGTATCTCGGACGAACTATGTTCTTCTTTGGTCTGCGAATTTCGCTTTCCTGGCCACGAATATTAATGCGATGTCTAACAGTTCGGAGAAATTCTGTTCAGTATTTATAGCGACTAAATATGGCATAGAAGACCGCACTGCTATGAAATTAGATTCAAATATAGGATCATGAATATGCAAAAAGCTAGTAAATAAATGCCGCTACATTAATTATTATTATATTGTGCGAGAGACTCCTTAATAATCCTCAATTAATAACGTGACAGTAGTGACTGTTTATACAGAAACATGTCGTTAAGAAAGATATACGATCGGGCGTCAGCTTACACGTTTCAAATAAAGAAACCACCAAACCCACTATGACCCAGATTGTAATCTCTGGCATGCAATTCAAGTCTAAAACAACAGACAAGACAAATAAAGTGAACGGAGTGAATTAGCTCAACGAATTTGCGTTCCGGCGTAACGTTGGCAAAAGAAAAGTAGTGGAGTAAAGTGTAGACCGAAGCGTGCTTGTCTGATTTAACTTTTGACGTTATTGTAATGTAATAGTTGAAGTAATGAAAAGCGGGTCAGTCGCGAGGCAGCCGGCAGACAGGTGGGCGAGGGGAGTCAGCCCCAAGAACTTTCTCGATCGATCCCACTCCGTGAACAGCGCACGTGTACTCTACGCCCTATTTAACCATTCACATTGAATGGGACCGTCTGTTGATAAGCACATACAATTCGACAACTACTCTACTTTTGATATCAAAGTATCATTTCTTTGTGAGAGGGTAAACATGCGCGTTGCAATGACTAATGAGATTGTATTGTATGACTACGTCAGAACAACTTAATAGGTAGTAATAGCCTTATCATTTATGAATAACCCGGTCGACCAATTAAAATCAACACGTTTAAGGCGTCCTAATTATAAAAAATAATTAATATCATAACTGTATACCTACCTCGCATTAGAGTTTGTTATTATAAACAGCCTAGGGACAATAAATAGAGCTTCTCTATACTCTTTAGTGGCAAATTTTAAGAAAACCGATTAACGATCCGATCCTATCCGATAGATAGGTAGAAACGTGACAAAATTGAACTATGTACATATTTGTCGTAGCACTCTCCTTCTGTTTTAAACCTTTGTATCGAGCGAACTTTTTTATTTTGTACGAGGCCGCAAACGGAGCGATTGAAACAAAACGACGGCATCGCCCGCCTGTCCTCTGCACAAAGGAAACGCGGAAACAATATGCTGAATAGAAGAGACATTTGAATTTGATCAAAATATTGAATAGAATGCCGGTAGCCACGGTACCGACGATACGACGACAATAAAGAGAAACGACACAATAGATAACTTGATAAATATAATATGACAAGGTAAACAAGTTATACAAATGAGGTAGTAAAATAAGAAACGCTAAAACCACCTTATAAATGATATTTAAATGGCAGTATTACCTACCACCTGTACATACAGTGTTCGAAAAACTGTAGCGTAGAAGACTTTGAACAGCTGCGTTGTACTAGCTTTTTGTCGGAATTGCCACTATTATGCCGAGTAAAAGACAGTCTAACGACAGTCGACACTCCTGTGAATATCTTTTGTTTCTATGATTACGAAACTGTAGTGCTCGCAATCCTAATATAGCTCACTGGAATGAGTGTTTGGAAGTGAACCTGTCGGTTTAGTGAAACTAGAGTGTGATGTCAGCGTTTCGCGTGAATTGTTTCTGGCGGCGTGGTTGCAAGAATGGCGTCAGAGGGCAGCGTTTGCTGAGCCAGCGTACGACGGGCGTAAACAGTTATAGCCCCTCTGGTTGCGCGAGGCCGGTTTTATTCCCCGGCCGAATCAGCATTCCTTTTCAGCGCAGTAAGCGGAAGCGAGGACTGTCTTTCAATATTATTATTGCTTGGAAACTCAAACGTTTGCAGTCGGCTATCAATAGCCTCCACAATTCGCTGTGCAAGTTGTCTAGTTGCCGTCGAAACTATGCAGAAAATAAACGAACAAGTTTCGCTTCTACTAATCTGGTGTAGACGTCGAGTGGTAATGTTTTTTTTTAATAACTTTAGATAAAGTTACGAAGTCGTCTGAAGTTTGCTTTACTTTTTTAAACATTTACAAGTTTACTCTGCAGATTTGGCTTTCAGTTTAATTAATCCTAAGAGTGAAAAATTAATTACTTTAATCTTTATTCAAGTATATCTCTTGGATTATTTTAATACAGAGGAAAAAGCAAGCATGACATTCATTTTAATTGTTTTAGAATAGAGTTTATAGTGGATAAATTTAAGGAAAAAAGAATTATGTCGGTAATTTAAAAAGTTTGTTTGGTTTAGGTACATAAGCAATCATAATAACAAAATATACTATAAAAGTCTAATTCTATATTTTAATCAATATTATATATACACATGTATAGCCTTTATACCACACACCAGATCCTGCAAAAACGTAAATTTTCCTCATTTCAAATGGCTGCGCGTTGCATCTCGAATTAAAATATTACACCACACGTATACGTGTATTGCTAGACTTTCTAGATAGCCTATGCAGTAGGAACGCCAGCACCGGTCGTGCCGGGTCAACGCACAGGTCACGCAAACGGCACCTTTGTTGCATGTGCCTCCATCTTATTCCTATAGGAGGTGTGATCAAACTTCTATAACCTAAGTCTAGTCACACTTCTGATGTGACTATAGTATGCTTCGTTTATGAATATAATGAACTTTGGACTTTGATATTCGATCGCTTCAGTCTATTCGCCGGATGATGACCTTTTGTGTCTATCTTGAATATAACTTACAAAATAAAGATTAAACAACAATATACTCGAATACATACTTAAATTGTAGTCTGCAAACTTCAAGTTTTACCACGGAAACCTTACTTTTTTTCGAATTAGTCTGACAATTTTTCTCTAAACTAAAACAAAAATAGTGTCACTTTTCGTTGTTGGGTGAAACAAGAACGAGTCAAGAACCACTTTCCAATTTACAATATTCAATATCGATTGTATTGTACGAGGTTGAATTACGGCTTAAAGATCGTGGTAACAAATTTAATTAACGAATGCCAATGTATCGAATTAAATTCATTAATTAGACGAGACGGCACGATACCGATCCCGTGCAAATTGTGTTACGTAGTTCCTCTTTTGTTCAAACTACGATAAGTATCGGAACATGCAAGAAACGTTGACCCTACACTTCCCACCCTTCTCTACACGACGCTAGCGAAATATAGCAGTAGAACATAAATTACAACAGAGTGTGCTAGTAGTTAAGTAACTTATACGAATGACGCAAGGAAATAGTCAGTATCTATTGTATTAATATTTTACTAAATTTATTTTTTCGTCGACCGAAATATTTACAAAAGCTAAAGCAAATAAATTACCTTGTGGTGTTTGAATGTCAAATTGTAATAGCCATGACAATAAAATATTTTTTTTGACAGTAGCGAAAAAGAACTTTTCAACAAATTAATTTCCATAGGTACCTCTATCTAATATTAACGCAATATTATCTTATATTTACAGATTGTTCATTGTCAGATTGCTTATTGTACCGTGCGCCGGCGCACCAGCCCTGACATGGCGAATGACCAACCACGCACCGGCCACGTGCCCGCCGGTCGCCGGGCCGCGAGAAAGCAAATGAAAGCGGCGCTTTCTCGCATTGCGACACCCGTTACGCCAACTGTTCGCTGTGATCGGTGATGGCGTTTGATTACTGTATTATGGACGGTAACCATAAGTGGCCGAAGTGCTACTAAATTTTGATGTATAGCATAGTGATATTATATTAGTTATTACTATAATTCATTCATAATGTATATCTACAGTAACTATACATCTTAACTGCAGTTGTTATGATTATAAACATAGAATAACACATTTTGTTTTCATTATAATGTATTCAGTATTTAAAAAATGTTATTTCCTCGGTGATAACTGGTTCGAATATTCCAACTGATAAATTTAACGATAAAAATACCTCATTGATTACTTTGCACATACTATATCATTGTGTAACCTGATATGAATGCATGCAGACAGTGACGTCAGCTGCCACGTTTCACTGAAATGTTTCCTAGAATTGAACACAAAACAATCGTGATGTATTTGCCACCCCTTCGTAACTATGCGAGGGTCACTTTCCGCATAAACACTTCACCGAGAGGTAAACGCCCGGAACGTTCCACTCGCTGAATTATTTTACATATCTCCGTGTCTCCAGATTCACTGTGCCCATTCATGAGGGAAGTGTCTGGTTCTATCCAAACGACCGACATTAAAATCGTATCACAGTCATCTTCGCTATATTTAAGTGTTCCGTGCGCGTTTTACATCCCGAATGTAAATAAACTTCGCAATAGCTTTGTTATTATGGTTTGTTTTCCAGATATCTCTGTAGATAAGGTTATCTAAATTGTTAGACCTACGCTTGACTAATCGGCTTGTGCAGAGGTCGAATACAGCGACCTTTATGTATTTATTCTCTCCATGAAACTGCTTATATCCGATCAATCTTCACGCAATCTTACGCAACGGCAGTGTTCAACAATAAATCATAAACCAGTGATAGTTAATCAGCCGAGTCTCAGGCGCCGTCCGCAACACAACGAGCCCGTTAGTATATATTCTCACACATTGTTAATGTATGGCCAGTGTTACAGTTGCCCTTCGCGTTACTCTAATCCGTTGATTTAATGACAGCGACGGTTCGATCTATAATCTACATTGTCATTGCGCTGTCATTTGACATTGCTAAGCTCTTGAACCTTGTTAATGCATAAATATAAATATATATATAAACCGTTGTCTAAACATGTCCCCGTCTTTACAATAATGTATTAGCGGTGGTAAAGTTTTATAGATTGCGAACAATATAATTATAATAATACATATATTTTATCATGTGCAAATGTAAAGATTTCAGAAGTATGAGACGTCTAGAGATTTCTGACAACACATAAATTATATTTAAGCATTGTTATGCCTACATAGCCGAATGTCGGAGTTACATACATATTCATCAGCCATTCTGTGGAAGCGATGACACGGACAGGAAAACAACAACGAGCTAAAACTTCCTCTGTATTGTGCGTTCTTTTGCAGACAACTGACAAAAAAGTACACGATTAACGCTTTTTTTCTATTTTGGTAACACTCAGTGGCGTCATCTATATAAATCCTTTCACTGTTTCTTTCACAGTTCTTTAGTTCTAAATAAGGTTTATCTTCAATCATCATATCATCAATCAGACTGAAACAGAAGTTGTTTTTGCGTATAAAAGTATTCGTGTCGAACGTAATGAATTATGTATTTAGTATATTATTATGTATACAACATAATATTTACAAAAGGTGCAGCTAAGAATGTAATGTACAAAATCTACTTTATATAAAAATCATGCGAACGATCGGTCATTCCGGCTTTATCGAAAAGAAATAACTACCAAATTGGGAAACAAAGCAACGGAGGCAATATCGGAACAGTCCACGAGTTTGGCAAACAATTCGCCGGCATGTGACCGAATTCCTTTTCGGGTTATTAACATTTGCGTCGCGGAACAAAAGGCGGTTAGTAACGAGCGTCAGTGGCTCATTGCAGTCTGCAATGGTAAATGGTAGGCACTTACCATCTAGTAGTGAACGAGGCTCATTTGCATGCGTTCTCGCCGACACGGTCATTCACATCGAGCGGCCGAGACCGAGCCAAAACCAGACAATGGCTACACTCCGCTCGTCGGTCATTCGATTTGAAAGACTTGCAAAAGATAAACGGTTAACAGCAAATATAATACGGGGAGTTCAGCATGTTTGATGGGAAGTTTGCATCGGAATATGGTAATGTATGAGCGAAAACCGGCAGAGCGATGGTTTAAAATTATTAGCATCGCCAGCACACCTTTCCGCAAAAACAACGTTTGAAAACCGGCCGTAAAGTACGCGAACTAGTTATTTGTAGTTACTGGCAGCGGCTTGCACGTAAATCACGTCGGAACGACAAAACTTTACTCCCAGAGATAGTTTTTAATTGATTCCCCAGATAAGTTATTATAGTTTCCAACTGCAGGGCTTACCAATTTAATTAAACAGTTGCCATTTGTAACTGAATACTTTTACAGTTGTTTGTTAAGTTATGTAAGAGAGAGAGTATCGTATATGGAATTATGAATTGACACTTTATCTTTCCATTACTGTCAAACGCGTGACAGTTAATATCTATTTGGTTTTCCAGTGAAATATCCATCCAAGTCAACTATATAAAAAGTACGTGACAGAAACTGTGAGTGCTATCAAGCCTTAGGAGACAGGTGACGTGGCAGACACTCGACGTATTCGGATATACCGGCGATATCTCGATAGGACAAAATAAAGAGATGGATTCCGGCCTTGCTCAGCGTTATCGCATACCAATTGCTCTGCTCGTTTCAAAGTCGGGCACGAACCGGGTGTGTTTTAGGGGCCCGCGACATAAAGACTATTGTTTCCGAGCTTCCCACAATTTACGCCCTGCAATCTTCGCAATAAAAGAATGCACCAACCGTTTTGGTCTTGCTTCGAGAAGCGTGATATGATACTTTGTAACAGTATTTTTTTTATTTGTTACTTTTGATACCACCTATGAATTTTCCGCGGCGTCCCCTACCTTCTTATTTCAATAAGTTGAATCTAGAACAATAAAACCCCTCGGTGGTTTAGCGTTCGCACTTGCCCGCTTATTATCGAGTCGGCGAGCGTCGCCGGAGATCACGTAGGGGACCGGTCGTCGTGAGATCCCGCCGCTCCATCGGCCTGTGTTGAATTACCGCCGTTCGGCTTCGGATCGTAAAATGTGCAACCTAACGGAAAGGCCGTGTGTATTCGCCGGCAACGCGCAGCGCCGCCGCCGCGCCGCTAGCCGATACAAGATTATTCGACAGACTAAAATGACATTGAATTCTGAGGCTCTTTCGGAACTTCCACTCATTAAGATAAAACGGAATTCGTTTAATGTTATTTCTTACTAATGATGCGGAAAACATTAATTGTATTAACTATAAATAACGCGAAATATTTAAGCAAAATTGTTCGCATTTCTCATCCCTCCACGCTGCTAGATATAGCTATAGCTACGACGAAGGAGCGCATACAAGTGACTGTGATTCAACATAATTTCCAAGGCATGAAAAGATTCCTCGACGCTATCATGTAATACATATCGCAACGCTATTCACACGCATACGCGAATAAACCGGGCGTCCATTCAGCCGTCACAAAACGAAACTGAATGCCATCCTCATCTCAAGATGCGGTCGCCACAGATCAGAGGGAGGTGTGGCGTGGGGGGAGAGGCGCCCGGCAACTGCGCCATAACTTGCCGCGCACGTACAACCAGACAATCGCAATTATTATTAACAGATATACGTTTAATGATCGTGTGCCGCTGCGAGCGTTGGATATTCCGCGTTATCTGTGCGCACGATTGTGGTGTTTGCGTCATGGCGGCGTTCGTGTGGAAATTGCACAGAGGACGGCGGGCGAATGTGTCTTTTACGGGGTGGGAATTAGTGGGAAGACGGGTCGGGTACCCAGGACCAACGGGGGTGGGGAGGAGGGAGGGGTTTCTTGCGGAGTGAGTTAGCCCGAAGACTGATGATTTGTAGCGCGGTTAACGTTCATCTAGCGGACTCGGGACGCGAAGATAACTCATCTCGTGAACAAAGACAGCTCGCTAATGTATCGCTCACCGCGCTGTCCTCATGACTACAAATCGTCAGCCTTTATAAATATAATAGACACAACCCTTGTTATTCACAAACTCAACCTGGCATAATAAATCACACGAAATTACCCCGCGAATGCAGAGAATTCCTTGCACAAGTAAAATCGATATTTATTGATAATGCCAAGATCGCCGCGAATACTGGTGGAGGCCCGTAATAGCAGGCCCTCACCAAAAAGGTCGACAAATAACTCAGCGTTAAGACTAATAACGATCGCGTACCTGTGGAGCATGACAAAGATGGGTTTCTTACTAAACGACGATGGGTGCACATAAACCAGTTTGCGGGTTTACGGCGAAAGATCGATGCCGACGTGCAGGCTCGGCCATGCAGGCGATGCATTCGATGTCGCG
The DNA here is from genome assembly GCA_038024825.1 of Polylopha cassiicola. Classification (NCBI taxonomy): domain Eukaryota; kingdom Metazoa; phylum Arthropoda; class Insecta; order Lepidoptera; family Tortricidae; genus Polylopha; species Polylopha cassiicola. Next base: position 1,717,138 of record CP149044.1, on the reverse strand, counting down.
AGATAAAATACCGCAAATGGATTTCTACAGGGCTCACAAAAAAAAGAAGTTTCGGCGAGTCAATTCTTGTGATTGCAAGTTAACGAGGTTTAAGGAATTAATTGTTGAACTTTATCTTTACATTTGATTAGACAACAAAAGTTAGTGTTATCAACTAACTCTAGGCACTAACAGCTAGGCTATATAGGTACGTGGGGTAATATAAAAACTAACTCACTGTATAGTCCAAGCCGGTTCGCCGCGCACAACCTGAAACGAACGAGCACGTTGTTAATGTGTCATAAATAACTTGAAAATTGCTCTGCAGAGAACTACTGCACAACTTTTGGCCACGCCACTGTTTCTGTTTACTATAGAAATACAAACATGCTTGTGTAAAACCTACCTAGTAATTAAACTGAAAGTAACAGTAGCGCGGTTAAAATAAATAAATGCAACACTGACCGACTAATTAATATTGATGTGAACGTTATTTGACGTATTGCCATTACGTAAATTGGAAATGGTTTTGTAAATAATATTCAACATTTCATTCGAAATGGCTACACGCGGCGTGTTTTCAGTATTCCTGGAAAGTCACTATGAATTGTATCGAATCAAAAATTCAAAAGTAAACGCATGGAATGACAGTTACTCCGTAAACTGGGTAACCTATTTTACGAGCTTTAAATCGTATAAATGCTAGCGTACATGTGCGGAAGTTTTTGCAGACATTAGTTTGAACATAAGTACTTATCTCAACTCTCGAACAAGTCCAAGAGTTGGCAAAAAGAACAAAGTTTTCTCTTTTAAACTCGGGAAAGCTACACGTCGAATTTCGGTGGATTCGTCGGCGGTGGCTACAGTGCGAAGTGCGGACGAAATGGACAATGCGCATAAAAAATCAATAAAAGCCGGGCACGGCCTTCGCTGAGGTCGTGTGACGCCTCCGAATTGCCGCCGACGATCGCAAACGTATTTGCGTTTGATGTCACGGTTAGCTAGTCTTTTAACTTTTGATGGACTCTTAATAATCGTTCATTTATTTTAAACGATCCAAGAACGACTCAATCAACTTTGGAATCTAGATTACTGGTCTAAGTATTTTAATATTAAAACACAACACTTCTTCCCGCCATCTTGTATGCCTTTTGATGTTTGAAATGTAAAGATTCATACAGAAACAAGATGTATTAACAAGAACGGACGCAACACCCCATTTACTTAAATAACCGAGTCTGGTTAGTCCCGTCACCGGCTCGTCAGGTTCTCGTCATGATAACAGAACACGTTACCTCTATAATTAATTATAAAAGAAATACAACTTGGCCACAGTTCAAACAGTGAACGCCGTTCCATTCAGTGCCAAGTGCAATATTTTTAGATGAAGTGTGACGGAGCATCTTTTGGGACGCGATCACTAATTTTATCTCGACTCTTTGTGTGGGGTATTAAAAAAAACTAGTCGCATTTAGATGCGTTCCGTAATGCTTGGCATCGGCGATCATGTGATACCGCGTACGTACTATATTCGGTCGGAATCTACGATCATGAATAGTTCATTGGTCGTTTAAATATACGAAACAGTGTCATCGATTTCCTCAATTTGGTAAAGCACGAAAGGCTTGACTGTATGATTTTAAAGTTACTATTAGATTGTTTCAAAATGTGCAGGTAAATGTAATGTAAACTATAAATCATTTGCAGATATAAATCGTTGAAGTTACAAATAGTTAATATCACTTATCGGGGAACAAGTTACGTATCTATTAGTAAATACCTACTAGCTTAAGCGATATATATAAATAGCTTATTTGCAACTTATTTAGATATGGTGAAACAGATAGTTAATGTTGTAAAACATTACTCATCTACATAAAGTTTATCATAAAGTACCGTATTCGCATATAGCTGGCCGTGTAATGTTAAGACTAACATAGGTGAAAGTAGTTGCTATGGCGACGTGTACAGCCATTAGTGCGGCTTTCTCACGAACATCTCCGTTCAGTTTAGCTCTAGGCTGAATATCAAGTCATAGGTTAACAAGATGACTTCAGTAACAAATGAGGAAATACCGTTACAAATCCTTAAGATAGACTGTTCAACTTTACTACTACACTATTATGAATAATATTTTCACATTATAAAGAAAATTTGGTCTCATAATTAATGTCTCAGTAAACGATCGCGTTCATAATAACAAACACAAGATAACAACAAAATTACTAAATCAATATTTACGATCGAGCATGTTAACATGCTAACTAACAATCTGAATAATCGGACGATCGTTAACCCCGAGTTGTATATTAGCAAAAGATATTAAAATCTTTGATGCGGAATACAGACAGTTTCTAGCCGTATATATGTACATACTCAACCATGGAAACTAAACAAGATACACACGTATCTTGTCTAGTTTCTATACTCGTGCCGCCGTCAAAGAAAGTTGGTATAGGTCGAGCAGAGTCAAGAATTGTTTAGTAAATAACTTGGAAGTCTCTATGTGACGTCGTAGCGATCTTCGGCATAGTGCTCCAGCATAAACTTGGAATATTGATAAAGCTTTAGCGAGCTACTGAACGAGAAGCTATTGGCGCTTTTCGGCTGTATGTAACCCATATATCAAGTTAAAATGTCTACTTCTGAGGTTTGGATTAAATCTGTCTAGAATTAATCTAAAAAAATCTCGATCTGTTCAATAATATCTCCGTTGCTGCTGCGTTACTGCTCAATATTTTATATCATTCTAAATTTGCCAGGTCTATACATTTAGAAAGATATGTTACTTGGTAGGACGCCTTGAGCTTCACAGCGCGATAAATACAATACACGTCTGTTAAATGTAGTATGGAGCTACCCAGCCGTGTTTCAAGCTCGTGTGAGCACAAGTGCTCGTATTAAATACATCGATTTTCTCGAAAGTTCAAGTTTAATATTCATGTCTACGATTTATACTACTAATATTAAGTTATTTTCCCATAAAAAATGAAGACAATACTGACGATAACTGTAAAACCGTCTGTTTAAATATATCCGAGTATATTATCTTGACCGAGTTACTAGAAAAACTAACCTTTTCTATCGGTTAAAGACTAAGTTTTAACAATCTAATAATTTCTGATACTTTAGCGTTAGACTTTTGTCAGCTCAGTCATGCTACGATTATGGAAACTGTAAAGAATCCGAAACGTCAGCAAATAAAATAAAAATAAAAATACGCGAGTTAAATCCGTTAATAGTTGTTTCATTCCAATTTTAACAATCTTTCACGTTTTAATTATGCAAAAACACAGGTATTCAAACTGCAAATAGGTATGTATCCCACAAATATAACAATAAGTCGTCACCAAAAACATCACAGATAATACTGATAATTTCAATGTTATTGGCGATATCTCTAATGCTAATATTGTTGCCAAGAGAACACTTTCAATAGCAATCATTACAATGATTGATATGTCACGTTCGTCCTTAAACACAGTGTCATAACGATCTCATTTCAACCGCTCGACTATTATTATTACAATATGTATAAATCACGAATCAACCACCTCGTACGTGTCAAGTTTCGAAATAGTTTCGATTATAGTCATTTCACACGGAATAAGCGAAATTATATTCCGGCGTTTTTTGCACACTACGATTGTGCCGCATTTAATTGGAGACTTTTAATTCTCACCAATAAATAATTGCATCAGCGTGTTCACACAGATATCCCGCTTGAAACAAACAATGTTCATAATAATACGTAATGTGTTATTAGGTTCGTGGAAATCCGCAAGCGAGAAAACAATATTCCAAAGATGAAATGGCTTCAGCGTTCTAGGAATTTTGTAATTTCGTTAATCAACATTTGGTAGTCATGATTTCGTATCCCATTTCACATTTTCTAGGGCACTATTTGAAGAAAAAAAAAAGGCTGAAAACTTGCACGATTATGTACCTATTTTATTAAGTTACTCCATAATATAAATCTCAGTGAAAAGGGTTCGCATTCATACATTTTTGTATAACGTTTGAATACACTGCGGCACCAGAAAGCTTTCATAAATATAGTGGCGGTGGGTCGTTTTTATCCCGCCGGTGCAGATTTATGTGAACGACGCAGCCGATTTGCCGCATCAATCACGTCACAGCGGCGGGATCTAGACTAGCTATTCATTCACGTTCCTAGACTGCTAGGTCTTAGCGTTAATATAAAGCTATGGGCGCTTGAAGAATGTCCCCCGTGGGGAGTATATTGTGTGACAAATTGAAACCGATTTCTAAGAAGAAATCTAATAGGTACAAAGTTGTTTTAGAATTCAATCTATACTTATTTCAACAGCACAACGCAGTTACTCGATTCTAATGAAACAATATATCGTATTCTAATTTATTCTAAACGTATAAAAACATATGTAGCAAAACTTAGGTGCACACAAATTTATAAAAAAAATATGCGTGTGTTTTAGTTAAGCCATATTTTACCCATTTTAGTAAATGTGGTTAATACAACATTATTATATCACCACTGCGTTGGTAATGGGAAAATACATAAAGCTCGCATTTGTAGAATAAATTTTATAGATTCACCTACTGGACTTAAATTTAAGCAATTTATATTTCTTTTAATTTTCTGGTAATATGGAACTAAGTAAGACTTGCAAAAAGATCATTTATTATTATGACCTGACGTAATTGCGAAATTTTCTTTTTTGTTTTAAATAACGAGAAAAAAAAATAGATCGACTATTCAACGTAAGGAGATATTAAATTCACTATTACTGTAAGCTGAGATACAGCGTAAAGAAAGTAAACTTTCATACAAAACGTGTATGTACATATGTTTTATCTATGCGAGTGAACATAGCATCGGCAAAACCGAGACGGCGTCGCGTGACCGGTATACAGATCACTTCCATTCCACGAGTTACATTTATCACCTCCCCAGAGACGCCAATACAGCTGCACGTATACGTTTATAAGCACAGCGACGCCAATGTTTACTATGTAGGTATTAGTTCACATAGTCGCACGCTACCTGGCGAAATCCTTAGGTCGGCTCGCACAATCCAGGCCACCGACAATCTCAAGTGAAACACTGCACGTCACGACACAAAAGGCTACGGACAGTCCTTGTACGGCCACAATAGTGGGTAGGAACGCCGGCGTGGAACCAGTGCGAGGGTCGCACACGACGGAACGTGGTCGCGCGAAACGTTTATCTGCCGGTGACAGCGAGAGGCGTCGTCGCCTCGAATAACAATAATGAGCCGACTAATTATTATTATTACCGTTCGAGCGGTCGCACTCGCTCACTGTACGCCGCTCGTATGCTATCTACATAGATAGGTAGGTGGCGTAATCGCTAAATTCCATATAATCGCGGCGCACGCACACATGCGCTTCGGCGAACGCGCCACGTGTGGTGACGTCGGCGGCTAGCCAGGTAAGGATACTGAGCGCGTTGGCTTGGGTAAGCGCATATCGATCTCGCGATAAATTCGATACGGCCAGCGCCGAGCCGGTGAATGCACCGCGCTGCCAGCGGTCGCCTTTCACGCCGGGGAAAACGCAGTATTTACGATCGTTGCAATTCGCGGCCGGGCGCGGCGCGGGCGTAATGCTAGCGCTGGGACGAGACGCTCTTTGTGTTTATCGGTCGCCACGCCACGCGGCCGCGCGAAACTTCTCGAATGCCGTCGAGATAACACGTGTATTTATTAACGGCGGGGTTGCGCAAGTAATGTGGTGATAACGCATATTTGCTTTGCATCGTACTCGTAGTACCTGTAGCGACGACCGTGGCACGAGTAGTATACACACGACGTGAGGCGGGGGGGAGGCTCGCATTTCACCAGCATGGTAAATAATCCAATTTGGCGACCGACGTGCCGTTTCTAATCGCCCTAATTGAGGAACGCTTAGCACCAATTATCGTAATAGCATTCCGTTTTTAGATAGCAGAGAAGAAACGTTTATGCGGAGGTATTTTACCAACCTGAGCCTTATTAACTAATCATACTTATCAAGGTTGTGACATAGTATAATGAGTCATACGAAACATTTGCAATTATTATTCCAATAGGGGACTAGGCGGTTAAGTTGAATTTGAAGAGGTTTACGAAAGTAGATGCGAATAATAAAATCCGATATCTATTTATGGTTGTGTCAACTAACTATAAACAGCGAAGAAAACAGCAGTCAAGCAAGTTACGTAAGTAATAAACGAACACAAACCCTACAAGACAAATTGTATTTTTTGTCATTTGCGCAGCGGCCGTAGCCCGGAAACAGTAGTGGTCGTCCAAAAACGACAAAGCCACGCGAAAAAACGACGCCGCCGACAAAACGAGCTGTCTGTCGAGCGACAAGCCTATTCCGACGAGGTCATGCACGAAATAAATATTCCGGCTAGACAAACTTCAATGTAAACATTATTATAGTTAATTTTGATGCAATTGCATTTCGTCTGCGGTGACTTGTACTGTTAAACATGCAAATGTGTTGCGTTGCGATATACAGTACGTAGGTATGCAGAGTGCAGTGTTTCCACCAGATAAGTCTTGTTAGTTAACCTAGATTAACATAAAAATTGAAGATCTTGAAGAATCGATGGTTATTCTTCGCTGGGTTTTACGTGTAAGGAATAGTTTTATTGTCGCTTGATTCACGCAGAGCACATCGGAGAATAAAGCCATGGCATTATAGCAAAAAGTAATGACGGACGTCGGGCGCCGACACTTGCGTCGCACAATCGTGCTATTTCGAGATACGTTTTCCTCTAAGCAATAGTACCCACTTACAATAATAATAATAGAGACGCGGCTGCGGTGCGCCGCAGAGATAACGATTGCAGAGCAAAAACGACGAGCAATTCAAACGTCGATGTATTTACCTTTACCTTATTTAACATAGAGCGTAACACGTGGCGTTTCATGGAAGGTGAACGACTCTGAGAAACGAATGAAATATTCATGCATACAGAAGCCGCAAACAAAATTTCCTTTCATGAGCATAATGGGTCGGCCTCAAAAGGCGAGATGTCAAGCAAATTAGCGTCGCATCACCAACAATTCAAAGTAACGTTATGGGGGTTTACGATGTTTTTAGGCGAAACAATGTTAGCGAGGGTAGAGTTTGTAAGTTATGAGAGTGCTGCAGATTATATTATGAGACTGTTGACTTCGGAACTCGAGTTAACGCCAACTTGTGTTTTATGTTCGTCTACATTGTGGTGTATGCTTGGTGGGCGGCCCCGAAGTTTGCGCGTCAACTTCCCAAACCAATTCGATGGAGTAGGTATGCAGTAGTATGCACTAAAATATACCTACTTCAAACTTGAGGTCGCAACGGGACCTGCAGCAGATGCGAAAAGTAGAATGAATAGGTAAGTATGTACCTATATTGAGTGCAATAGAGGGTTTATATATTGAACACATGCAATAGGTATACACTATACCTAATGCAGGTAGGAAACTATTGCAATATATTTTTTCTCTTTGTAACGGTGACTTGTAAACTCATCGGAGCCCAACAATGCGTTGAAAGTCAGCCCTGTTTACATTCAATTCTGAATAGTGCAAATCATCATTCCGTGCACACAAATAAGTAACGGCGAACCGACACGTGTATCAGAGTTATATCAGGAACTTCGTAACTATCTAATTGTTTCGTTACATACCTACAACTACATAGTAGATTTGTATGTATGTATATACAGACATGGCTGGCATCGCAGTCATAACATGTTTATCGTGGATCTCTTTCATTACTCAGGGCTTCAACTAGGCTATTTTAGAGTAACATTACATTTAAAAGTACCGTCAAGATACGGTTTAGGTATGTACCTATTTCTATAACGGTTAAAGAAAAATTGTGATCAGAAATTAACATGATCTTTTATAAATAAGAAAATGCTTACTGTAAAAAAAAAAAATTAAAAAATTTAACAAACCCCCGACATAAAAACATAAAAGCCGTCTAAAAAGTATAAAAATAATAAAAACTTGATATTAGGTAGGTACTTACCTAAGTATTAATAGGTATTTCTACAAAGAAAACGTCATGTCGGGGGGACCGCTCATTATTTACCTAATTGTACCTATCTATATTTACCTACTATGTATCGAAATCTAAGGAGGTCCCCCCGACATGACGTTTTCTTTGTAGAAATACCTATTAATACTTAGGTAAGTACCTACCTAATATCAAGTTTTTATTATTTTTATACTTTTTAGACGGCTTTTATGTTTTTATGTCGGGGGTTTGTTAAATTTTTTAATTTATTTTTTTATTTCATACTTTTTGCAAGTAAGTAACTTATTATTTTTTTAACCAATTTCCATTTTACATGGAATTCTGTAATGTACATGTGGTCTTCTTTCATTTGATACCCCACTCGGTTATATTTGTAGTCATTTGGTTAACCATTTCCACACTTTCAGTCCCTTTATTTTTTTAACTACTTAACCGATTTTCATTATAATATTAATTTTGTAATGTACTCGCGACCCTCTTTCATTTGATACCCCACACGGTTATATTTGTAGATATTAGATTTTCCATCCCCACTTCCACTCCCTATATTTTTTGAACGGCTCAACCGATTTTCATTATAATTTCAATTTTGTAATGTACTCGCGACCCTCTTTCATTTGATACCCCACACGAGTATATTTGTGGACATTTATTTTTCCATCCCCTCTTTCACCCCCCACTATTTATTAAACTACTGGTCCGATTTTCATCAAACATAGCTAAGAACACTCCCGACATATTCACCTTTTAAACAAAAAAAACAGAATCAAAATCGGTTCATGCGTTTGGGAGCTATGATGCCACAGACAGACACACACACACACAGACACGTCAAACTTATAACACCCCGTCGTTTTTGCGTCGGGGGTTAACTATTTGCTTCAAACGTGAAAGCCGTTAACCTGCCGAAGAACATTGGAAGAGAAACATCGACGGGGTTCATAATGGTTTCATTAGCGTAAAAGGCAAAAATGACTCGGTGCCTAGCGACAGTCTACCTCGATCATGTCGCCGCGATCGAAGTAGAGGCTTTTAACTCCTAATATATTAGTAACTATACAAAACGGCAAACGTTTTATTGTCGATAAGTGACTGTAAAAACATACCGTGTAATTATTAAAATGTGCGCGCACGGCCAGACGCTCTTCAAGTTCAGCTTTACGAATTCTAAATGACTTCATGAATTCGAAATACCGACCACAATTAAGGTCAAAAAGCTGTGACGAATTTTGTTAGTCACGCAAAATTTTTATCTGTGTGTTGTACCTATGTGTATCTAAAGCCAAGCTCATAAACCTATATTTGCTTAATAGATGTCGTGATGTGATAGGTATTGGCTAAGTAGAGTCAAAGAGTAGGTACGATCTTAGAAGTCGGCTCACATCTCGTACCGCAGTTCCCGAGCGGGGGCGTGTTACTTCGAGAAATAGGGTCGTCAAAGACGTCAAATATCTTCTTCCTAACTATAAGTCTTCCCATAGATTCGTGATATCGATCGATGGCGTTTAAAATATGAGTAAGACACCCATATCGTTGACATAGTATCAAATACACTAAAAATCCAAGAGTATAAAATTAAATTTGAGTAATGTTGTAAGAATTCCAGGTACGGCAACGTTGGCAACCCTATGCAAGGGGTGTCGGCGGGCGAGGGAGGTCGGGTGGCGAGGGTGGCCGAGTACCAAGGTCGCCGCCCTTGCCTACGTAACCCAAAGGCGACCTAGCTATGTCGCCGGGGCTCAATTGTTTTAACGATCAATATTAAATCATCCAAGTATCTTTAAAAGTCTTACGTTAAAATGGATATGTTTTTAAATTCATTTAACTTAACTTTCTAAATAGTCAATAAAGTCTTTACTCAGATTACGCACGATACTAAGTTGTTAACAATGAGTCTCGTTCAAAACGTTATCTAGATAGCGTGCGAACAATGTAGAAAAAACATTTCTTACAACACTCAAACATTTAATGATTGATAACACGAGATCCGGTTCACTGTCTGCTTAATTAACATTGCAATATTTTAATAAGGAGATCTTTATAAATCATGGGTTATCTCGTAAAATATTATTTCTATTTGAGTAAACTCTAGTAACAAAGAGTAATTAATTAGGTATACATGATATTTAGAAAGTAGAAAACCTTTAGAGATTGTTCAAACTGCAATTTCATACTATAATTAAACAGACAAGAGGCAATTTTCGCATTTGCATTACAATTTTGATGAGTCGATAGATTTCTGAATGCAGCGAGCAATGCGATCACGTTCGTCGCCCATTTGAATCATAGATGCACTTGTCATGCAAATAGCGTACACATGACTCAACCGTTGCAATATACGTTGTGTATGCTGAATCACGTAATGGCGAAAAACTAATAAAACTTTATCAACTATGAATTACGCGAGCACGAGTACGTTTTATCAAATTGTAAAATAAGAAGAATATTTTACACAATATAAAAGTAGTAGAAAATTCAACGTTGTAAATGGATGGTTTCTGCCGTTCCATAAATCTATGCTAATTCGGTCAGTCAGAGTCAGCTTTTTTCCTAATTGTCAGAGACGCGGACGGTAAATTGTCGGCCACCTGGCGTTCGTCGAGGAACTCGTTTACAAAACCGACTGCATCGACTTCCAACAGATAATACTGGTTTGCAAACTAACGAGTATATTCCATGACGATTTCACATACATCCTGTGTTCTCGCCATGTATTTATAATCGTAATGTGCGCTCGTTTAGTTTATCCGTGTTATCTGTGACGCAACGGCCATTACCTAAGTACCTACGTTTAAAGTAAATTGTCAATCTACGCATCTATCGGCATTAGATTCGATTAAGCGAGCCGAGGGCGCGGCGTCAGCTCATTTTTACTGTCCTCGTCGCATGACGCCCGCAGGCACGATCCGCTTATAAAGGGAACGCTGACTCCGGCGGAATTCTGCTGACGCCTCAGAACAACGGTTTATCGAGTTTCTAGTCCAGTTTTAGGAAGCTATAAAGTCTGTACGTGCCTTGATATAATGCTCATAAATATAAGATGATTCCACGTTCCACATTCACATTTCGTAATCATTCACATAATTCAAGTATGTATTGAATACACAATTTATTAGTGATTAATAGTCAATTAGGAGAAGTTGCAAATATTTGCGCCGAAACGATACTATTCTGGGAAAGTAAAATCAATATTGTGGATGATCAGACGGTGCTAATCTAGTTTCGGAAAGGTGTTAGGTAGTAGATAGAATAAAACCTTTATCTAAGCAATAATTTATTAAAAAAAATGCAAAAGCGCCGGTTTGACTAAGATGTAAATTTACTATCGGATATGACATTTGTATAAAAGCAGTCAGACCGCTTCGGAAAACAATTCCGTGGAACTGGATCGGAGTAGGTAGTTCGGTTGCGTCAGCGAATGGCGGTGGAAAAATGTTTGCGAGTACTTTGCTTAAAACTATAAGCGTTCAGCGAGCCAGCAAATTCAGTCGAACGCTCGCTTGTCATTCACAACATTTATTATTTTGAAAACAGAACCTTCATGATACTTTGTTTTTAACTGCCTGCAACTTACTCGAGAGGAGATACAGCAAACGATATGTAACAGACCTATCTAATCTAAAGTTAAGTATTTATTTTGTAAGTATACTCTAGCAGTAGAAAACTTCTATGTACATTATTTTAAAATTAAAATAAACAGGTGTGTTACTATAAAATAAAACAGTATTACCGTCAAGAGAATTTACGGCATAAGTAGTAACGAGCAATTATAACGTGTAGCTGTGAATGCGAATTCGCTAACTCAATAAAATACTTACCTCGGTTTTTATAATATTTTACGCCTTGCTGTAAGGTACCTACCTACCTAGTTCGCCGTTTGAACAGCAAGATAAAATCATATATTTTTATATATCTACTTTTATTACTATATATTCGTTAAGAGTCTAAACTGTTATCAAAAAGTTTATTATACTTTTGATAACCTACTATCAACAAATTACCGGTCACTTCCAGTTAACCGACGTAGTATATTATTAACATCATCTATCTATTTAAGATGTTAACAAATTTTAATAATAATACTTTACTCTGAATTCATGTACAATCTATGGACTTTTTTGTTACGTGTACGTCTCCAAAAAGTAGGAAGTAGCGTTGTCCGACACGATAAAGATAAAAATACCGTCATTCCAACTGTTCCCCAACGGGTCGTGGCTAACTTTGCGCAAGCTAAGTAATTGCCTTTTATAGTTTGTCGCGAACAAACTTACCAGCTGACTCACGCCACATCTCCAAGTGAGGGTCAAGCCTTTTATTATTCACATGAAAATAAATATTAAATTAATTCAGAAGTTAGGCATTTGTTATTACACTTATTACCATAGAAATAACAACTCGAGTTAATCTTATTCGAAAACTTTTTACCTGTTACTGCGAAACGGAAAGCATAATGAATGCATGGATAATCATAGACAAAAGATATGAAATTCTGGAGTTGAGTCCCTCTGCAAAGCAGTCGCATTAAGCGTCTTTAGAACTATTGAAATAAGCGAGTCCGTTTAAAAGCCTAGTGCGCCCCGGCCACGTCAGCGCACGCTCTGCGGCTGACGCGACGCTCCTCGCAAAAACAACGTGCCTCCACAATACTTACAATAGGTGGCTGAGCTGAGCGGTTTCCCCTCCCCCTCTTTCCCCTCTATTACCTCTTATGTGACTCAGCACAGCTCTAGATCAAATTCGACGTTGCGCGACTACGGTGGCTTGTTTTTCGTATAATGCTCGTTTTTTGCTAATAAAACATTCGGCAATGGCGCCATTTACGACGTAGAAGTGAGTTACAATCGTAGTATAAATTACTCAATACCGAAGGCAGGCCTTTCGTGTTTCTTCAAACTTAGGTATCAGAAGGCGGTGTGCCGACACGGAACCTTCTTCGACTTTCTACAGCTGAAGTAATTGTATAGTTTATACACATTTATGTACTTCTATAAGTAACCAAAAAAAAGTGAGCCCAAACTGCCAATTCAACCACTACAACAACAGCATCAAAGCACGAAGCACATAAAAGTCGTTGCTACAGCACTTTCCGATAAAAAAATATTGGCAGAAAAGAAATAAGCAGAAAGGTGAATAACGGCATCGGAAACACAGCAGAACCGACGGTTTCCGATACAAAACGGAATCCAATTAGCCATTCCATCTCGTCGGCTTTCATTAAGCGACCGAATAGGCGGAAATCGTAAAAAAACCTAACCGGGAAAACGGGCTTCGCAAAAACGGCTCGTGTATAGCGATTTACTGTACGCTGCCCGTGCAGCATAAACAAGTGTTTAATTACGTGTTAGGACTCGTTGCCGGCGATAAATGTAACTTGCGGCTACTATAAAGGACGTTATTGATACATCTATGTAAGTCACTGAACATAAATATATTATAAGGCAGATATCTTATTTATAAAACGGCAACTTACCTACTAGTATACATGTAAATTTAAATCGTTCTTTAATACCTACCTATTCGATGATGTGGACTTTGTTACGAAAACAATAATTTTATTTCGCGATAACGTTTCAAATAAACAGATAAATTTAAATTCACAACAGTGTTATTAAAAAAGACATGTTTCACATCGTACTACTTATACCTACATCAGTCAGCGTTATTATTGCACATGTTATGCTCTGACACCTACGTGCGAATTTTTCGTTAGCACACGGGTAAATTACCAAGCACCGCGGCCCGACATTATGTCGTTATATCTAATCTAATCCCAAATTACACAGCAACGCGACATTCTCGTAAATAGTATTAGTCCATCTATCATATTTTGAGGTTATTCAGTACGGTACGAACACAACTAACTAGGTTTACTTGACAATGCTGCATCACATTGCATAAGGTTACATGCCCGCGTTTACTTTGTTATTATTTTTGCACCTTGTTGAACAAAACCACCGTTGAGTGCTTTGCTGACAAAACATTATCTCATAAATCATTAGCGGTACAGTCATTGCTTTCAATCTTTACGTAATCAAATGTACCTATACGGACTCGTGTATATAGGTAGATAAAACACATGTTAGTCTCTATAAATCTTTGAATCGGGCTACGTGTCATAGTCAGCCATCATTGTTTCTTAGGTATTAAAACCTAAAACTCTATATGTGCACGCAAAAATACCTTTGCACGTAGAATTGCCATCCAACATGTATTTTTAGATAACCTTATTCGTTGCGCCACTTCACGCCTCCACAATGATGATTGCACGAAAACGTACTCTATTTTATCATTATCAATGTCCTTTCATATACAAATCAAAGTAGGTACCTATCAACATAAAAGGACATTTCAAAAAGTGTCGCATTTCATTTAATTTTTATCAATACTTTAGGGCGATAGAACTGAGATCACAAGCAGGGTGATTTTAGCGATCTAAGTACATATTTCTTAACAAATGAAATCAACCCAGAGCGAGGAAGCTCGAGACCTTGATAAGTGAGTTACTACATCCGAGGGGACGCCGAACAAGGTCATATCTTGAATCTCAGTTATTGTCGGACTGACATTACCTATAGTGAAACATTCGGAAGGGAAGCCTCAAGGGGCAAGTCGTCCCTCCTCGCTCCTCAGACGCGAATTCCCCCTCCTTTGTGCCGAAATCACATTAGCTATTGTTAGAGCAGGCTTTGTCTTACTATACGTTCGCCAAATGTGAATGATTACAGTCGTACTCGTCCCTGAACAATGTAATAAGACTAGAAGAGAAATTTGATGTCGACACAGAAGTCGCAAGTGCGGTTTAACGATACCTTGTGAAGTGTTTTATTGGTCGATAATGCTGTACGCTGTGTCATAAACACTTTACTTATCTCGATAACTTCCACGATATTGAGCTTTTATTGTACGATACTCCAAACTATTCTACGACACTTTGATAGCAGGTGGAATTTACTTATCTTAATATTCTACAAGCGGATTTATATTTTTTAGCAATGCATGTAATTAATGTTTCGGCGCCTCGGAAAATCGATCGACATTAATTTCAACAATAATACACAAAGCCCGTTGGTAATTACAATTTTAATAGGTCGGTCAGCGAATGGGCGGACGCCCCTCGATGGGGGCGAGGGTGTAATACCGGAATCCACCACAAGTCTACGTTACTCAAAATTATAACGCTTTCACATGTAGGTACCTATAAGATTTCGAATCAGAACTTGCAAATTAGTGAGACATCCTTGCACTAAAATTCTGAGAATTATGCCTCTTCAGGTTTGGTTTGTTAGTACCTACAAACTAAAGTAGAATGTAACCACAGCAAACAGATAAGGCATCACTGGGAACTGCAGATGCCAATAGCAATCCCATTCTATTTCCAATAGGTAGGTAAACAAGTTGCAACTCTGTATACGACAGTGAATATGTCTTTGCTTCAGGCATATTTACAATATAAATACAGAACGAAGAGGCATGGAGAGCCTACAATACCATTCTAGGGATTAGATAAGAATTATAAAATTTTTGATTTCATTCTTGCGATCACATAAATCCTATTGTACCTTTCGATGTCACATGACATTACCTATAGTAAGTAGGCACTTTACCGCAGGTTAATACAACACCTATGTTCGTTATGACGATGCATTTGAAATTAACGCTTTGCACATAATGAAGCATTAAAAGCTTGCTTGAGGCATCTTTATCTGATAAGTAAGTGCTTATTTAACGAACTAACTAGACTTACGCTGTATCCATACACTGAAATACCTACTCATACTTATAGCTATTGAAACGTTACTGTTTTAGAACCTTGTTTAGTAACTTAAACACAAAAATACCTAATACTTATTTGAATGGTTTTATTGGAGATGATATTGGAGGAAATTGCATGCGTCAAAGCATTACGTAATTTAGGAAGAGACA
Source organism: Polylopha cassiicola (assembly GCA_038024825.1). Lineage (NCBI taxonomy): Eukaryota > Metazoa > Arthropoda > Insecta > Lepidoptera > Tortricidae > Polylopha > Polylopha cassiicola. Next base: position 1,701,211 of record CP149044.1, on the reverse strand, counting down.
GCAATTTTGCTATTCAGAATAAATAGGTACCTAATAGCGTGCCATTGACAGTGAATAAGAATGTACCTAATTATGCGCAAATATTAACTGATGTCTGTTACAACACAGGTCTTAGGTGTTATTAATGATAATCTGATGCTAATGAAACTGCATGATACAAAGTTTTGTGTAAGAAACGAGCAAAAATTAATTGGTGTTTAGTGTTAATACCTGTCTAATAAGATACCTAAATATACCTACTTAATGAATTAAACAATATTTTCAGAATGCGAGTTTTTAACTAAGTACCTATGTGTACAAAAAAAATTAAAACTGAAATAAAGGCAACGAACGAAAAAAATGTTTTCTCTAATGAGCAACATCTACCCAAGTCCTTTGATGTTAAAAATGTCAAAATCCTCGACGCACCGCGTGTACCTAGCAGATACCTATTTATTTAAGTAGGTATATGAATATAATACAAAGTAATAAAATTAGTACAGTCATGTCCATAATTATTTGCCTCATAATTTGAAGTGGAGATGACAAAGTACAGCAATAAGCGTGTTAATGTGTGGTCGGTTAGTGTGCGTGTGTGTGTAGCGTTGATTGTAGGCGGGTATTTAAAAGGAACGCAATCGATAGCTGATCAAGCGGTGGAGCCGGTTGTACCAGTGCGTGCATGTGTGTGTACGCTGACAGAGCACACATTCAAGATATAGTGTAGACGGATGTGGTCAAAGAATAATCACGCGACTATTTACTGAGAGTTTGCAATTTTTCTTAGATTTATATACCTATTAGAGAAAAATATTATATAATATGTACCTATTTATGAGTATAACATTTCTGTGGTAAACTGGTCAGAGATAATATTCCGCAGAGGCGCAATTATGGAAAGATACCTACCTTTTTACGAGTTCACAGTTCATGAATTCAGACCCATGTAGGTATATAGACCTAAAGCGCCTACACAATAGCTATAGTTATGTACCAGTACTTACCTACCGAAATATCATTCCCACATATGCATCAATTAGTCACATTTATCTATTACTGCTACATAAAATGTAGTCTATGACATATAGGTAGATACCTAGGTTCAGTTCAGGTAGGTAAGTTCCTATAACTTGTCCTGTTCTAAAATCTGCACTACAAACTAGCGCATCGGCAATCCTACACGACGCTAGCACTATCTACGTACCTAACCACGGCTATATATCTTGACTCGTATGTAGGTATCTATCTACAAACTAAGTGCCTATCCACGACAGGTCGAGGCGAACTGAAGCGCTACTCTGTCTTTGTTTACGACACACGTTGGTATCTATACTAAAGTAACTATCTACCTATATACGTTAGCTGGCTACGGTAAGTGAGACACTTTGTTATCTAGTAAGTCTAGCCAGCTGTTGCCTAAAGATATTAACGGTTACGGAATTAAAAATGAAAACTGGTAAAGAAATTAGAGTGAGGAATTATAAGAGCTCGTAAGCGTTGGACATTTATGAATATTCATGAAGCAATTTGCTGTGAATTGTTCGAAACTTTTATACAAGTAGGTAGATACCTATTAGTCTGCAATTTGTGAGAATGAAACGTAATTAAATAACATTTCACTAATATACCTTATTACATTATATAATTGTCGATTATTTGTTCTGCCTGTTAAATATTCGATCAATTAATTTAAAATTGACAGTTCATAGTTCAAATTAGCATTTACAAAATTAGCAAATACCTAACCTAACCTCACCTAACAAGTTTAACAAAGTAGATTCAAAGGAATTTACTAGTTCTATAGGTAGGTGCTTATCCATATTCTTGGTAAAAAAAAAATCTATTAGTGTTTAAAACTTTTTTTGTTAATGCATTTTCTTATTTTGTTTAAAATGAATATCTACTTAAATTTTTAATAAGTAGCAGAATAGTAGTAGTAGTAGAATACATAAGAAACAATGTAAGTAGGTAGTAGGTATTTTTATAATTTATAGGAGATGTAATGTTAAAATCAATACTACTTCAATAGATAGGTACCCACTATTAAGGTAGATATTCCAGTGATCAAAGTACACAAACAGAAGTTTTCTGTAGAAACATTCACAAGTCCCATTCTTTGCAAACAAGAAATTTAATTTACAATTTCATAACTTTACCTCTCAGAGCACCGATTAAGGCCTTTGAATAAGACTGCTTTCATAAGAAACTTTGAGCAAATTAATGAAACTTCAAAAGAATTTTAACAAGAGTAAAACCAAACAATTCTAAAACAAATACCAAAGCTAAATAGGTAATATTGAAAGGCAAAACTTTCAAATGAAATCCATTCAAACTTTATACCCAATTCAAAGTTAGTTGAGCGAGAAGTCAGCACTTATTCAACTTCTCCAAAGGGACAAAAAATGTATTTTCATGTTACCAATATAAAACTGAAGAGATAAATTATATAGGTACTATTTAGCTATCTTTTTTACTAACAAAACTTGGCTTTAACTTTTTAAAAAAATAATAAGTACCTAAATTAAAAACCATCATGACTAGTGAGAGTAATGTGAAGAATAACATTTAATAATTAAAGTTTCATTAAACTTACCTAGACTTAAATGAGAACCTTCAAGTGCCTAAGAATAATCCAACAGAAAACACTTCCACAAAATTGAAACAAATATCTATGAACTACACAGGCTAATCACGAAAACTTAAGTTATTCTTTTAATTCACAACACTAACTTTAACGGCAATATAGGTCAGCAAGATAATTTTGTGGTGATCAAGCTGACCGCGTGCTTTGAACGGCGAGTAGACTCGATAAAGTCAATTCACGATTAACGAACGACACGTTTGATACGCGCCGGAGGTTGTGACGCGGCGGCGTCGCGGGCACAATGTCGGCCAGCCGTGCCCGAACACCATCAATCTCGAGACCCGCGCCGCACCAAACCTCGCGCCGCGTCGATGACGCTACCACGCTTAACTCTCAATTTACGCTAAAACTACCATATGAAGTTAAACCAAAACTACACACAACTATCACTAACCACTATTACAACTTATTTAATACAAGATAACAAGTTAACTCACCGTAAATACGCCGAATCCAACAACAAAGAGTCACAGCCACGCGCTCCAATTATAGGGCACACACAAATCACGATAGCACTAACAATAGCTGCAGATTTTATACACTAATTAGTCTATTATGTCCGCGGTATGTGACAAAAATAAAAATTAACAGAGTTTTAAAGTTTCCCGTAGCAATAAACACTTAACAGAGAAAATAAACCCAGAGCCACCGCCAGCGACGTACAAAATGGCGGATTTGCGTAACGAAAGTGACGCGCGTCGGCGCTATGAAACGGAGTTGTATAAAAATCCATTACACGCATATTTATTTCTGCAAAATACCGGCTATATTGATTTTTTTAGTAACATTAATAACTGAAATCAATATAAAGAGAAAAAAAGATTATTTTTCGTGTTTGCCAACTCAATGCTTTCATGGACTCATAAAATATTACTTGAGTTTATCAACATTAAATACACATTTATAAAATGTATTATCTATTTTGATATTAATACTTTCTAAATAACGAATTAATAAAACTTAATTAAATTATTTATGAATAAATAATAAATTTAAAATTGAATTATATGTTATCTTATAAAATCCATAAATTGGCTGATTAGCTCGTATGTTAGACAATCTGAGCCAGTCCAGACTAAATATTTAAAAAAAAAGATTCGTTGTTCATAGAGTAAAGGTTTGCATATTTTGCGTTATTAATTATATTTCGACCTAATTAAAACGCTGACATAGTTATTTGCAAAATAATTTATTTTTTTAAGTGTTAATAAAATATTTAATGTTTGAATTCCTTACACGCATTCATCGTTACCAGTTGCCATGTTTATTCTGTGTTAATCAGTCGGGGAATCAGCTGAGTTTTGTTATTCTTTGCAGCATTTCTCCATAAGGCAGCTTTAGCAACTTCTGGAGTATATAAGTTGTATCTTGAAGCAATAGCAGCTTGTTTTTCAAGGAACATGAATGAATTAAAATCGTTGGAGCATGCTACGTTAAAGGTAAGTTACATTTCGTGTTGACACTGACAAATAATACAGTCCAAAACAGTATAGTTTTCTATCAATATTGAATTTGGGCTTAACTTATAGGCGTATTAATGTTCAACGTTTATATCGTTGTTACTGCATTTAAAGTTATTATGATTACTTATTTTAAGAATGTGTGACCAATGACCATCCCTCTGTTATGCTTAAGTAAATGGTTCACTTGCTAAAAAAACTGGGGCACTTATTGCTAATAATTTTGAATATTTAATATTTAAATTTTGTTAATGTTGTTGCTTTTTTGAAAATGTTTAGTGTAAGGAAAGATAATGTGAAGAAGAATATAACCCAATAATGAGCTATTTTACTTTCTTCTTAATCTCATATATTTCTTTTAATTAGAGTTTTATTGTCTGCTATAACTTATTTTACATTTTTAAGGTACCATATGAGGTATTTAACAAAAGGTACCGTAATGCCCAGCGGGTACTCGATGTGGAGGCCCGCCAGGTGGGCAATGTGGCGGGAGAGCTGGAGACCGCAGTGCGGGCACCATCTGTCTCCGCTGGGGAGATTGATTCTCTACTTGGAGGAATGGTAAGGCGTAAATTTAGTTTATTGACAATATCATAATTATATTTTTCATTTATAAAATTAGAATGCAAGGTTGAACTACTTATTCTATCTTATCTATTTCTGTGAAATCTATAGGCTATTAATACCAATAATACCTGAAACTTTTTTAACTACTATGATATACATTGGAATGAAACAACTGTTAACGGATTTAACTCACTTATTTTTATTTTATTTTATTAGCTGAGGTTTCAGATTCTTTACAGTTTCCATAATCGTAGCATGACTGAGCTGACAATAGTCTAACGCTAAAGTGATTTATACTATGATATAACTTTGCTTTCAGGTGGAGAAACTCACTGCAATGAAACGCAAAGCATCTGAAGCGATAACCGAAGAAGTGCAAGCTGCGTATGTATGTAAGAAACGCTTGGAGCACTTGAAAGAACAAGCCGGGGCTCTCACGGAGCCTAGTTCCCCACAAGTGAGGGTATGTCTTACCAAATCTATTTAATTACTAGCTGACCCAGCGAACTTCGTACCGCATACACAGTTTTTTTTTCTTTTTTTTTCCAAGTTTTCTCACCTTTTAAATCTTCCCTGGAGTTCCACAAACATTTTAAAACTAAAATCAGCCAAATCGGTTCAGCCGTTCTCGAGTTTTAGCCAGACTAACAAACATCAATTCATTTTTATTTATATAGATATACTTAATGTTTTTATACATTTTCATTAATTTGTAGTCTGTTTCTGCTATTTACAAATTGTGGGATATTAAATTATCTTAGTTTTTAAGTAGTAGATTGTAATAGATTAGATTAGATTTCTTTATTTCTCAATATAATTAGGTACATTAATAATGTCAAATTACATGCACTCATATTGATATTCCAGTAAAAGGGATTTAACTTGCATACATTAAATTAAATGGAATGGTGTTGTTACTTTTATATCTTAATGTATTTTTATCATAATGTATGCATATTCCAGACGGGACTGAACCAGTGGCGCAAGGTGCGGCTCGACCGCATGCTGGTGGACTACTTCCTGCGCAACGGCTACTATGAGTCCGCTGAGAAACTCGCTGATGCAAGGGACCTGAGGGACCTCACTAATGTTGGTCAGTTCAATAAGATAATACTAGAAATTGAATTACGCATGGGTACAAGACAAAGTAAACTCTAATTTTTAAAATGAAGCTATGCAGCCCAATAGCTGGCACTCATTTTTGCCAGGTTTTTAGGCAAGGTAGAAACTTGTCATATAATGATATCTGTACGAAGACAAGACTAGAAAAAAATCGAGATCCTCAGTGCAGCAAAGCATTTCACACAATACATGGAGCTGAAGCGAAAAATTAGCTTTTAAATAAGTAAACAAAGACCAAATTGAAGAACTAGAGAATTTTCGAAGACTCATCATCAGTTGTCCCTATCATGTAAAGGTCAGCATGTATCGCTAGTAAAGGCATTCATGTGGCTTCGTGTCCCACTGGGAGTCTCGACTTTTTTCTACTTTTGTCTTGGTACAAATGTCATTATAATTAAAAACTAGTGGTATTGGCAGCCCAAGATCGAGCACAGTGGCGTGTAATTGGAGAGGCCTATGTCCAGCAGTGGACTGCGATAGACTGATGATGTATCGGATTTATTATTATTGATTGAATTTCGATTGATACATCGTAGTTAGTTACTTGTCATATAGCTCTCGTATAAGGAGCGACGTGGATGAAACACCATATTGTAGATTCGTGTGTGTTACAACAAAGGCGTAATATATAAAGAACCCATTTACATAAGGGGAATTCTATAGTCACGGGTTGGACACTTGTACCTTCATTTTCAATATGTGTGACTAATTTATGCTTATTGTATCACTGATATCAAATTGGTTTAAACAAAAAAAAAAACAAATTAACCGATGTACTTAAAACTTTCTTAGTTTATAATGCTTATTACTGATTCGAGCAATATGTGTTATGTCGCAGTAATAGTACATTACGCACCGAGGCTAGTAAAATAAAAAATGTCTCAGATCACATGTAATTGTCGTCCGAGGCGACGCCGAGGTTGACAAAAATGTGATCTGAGGCTTTTTTATTTTACTGGCCGAGGTCAGTATACTATTTTTCTGTTCGACGAAGCCAGAAAGCGGCAATTTCATTTAGCGCAGCGGCCAGTAAGCTGGCGCTTTCCGGCCGGAGGACAGGAAAATATTAAGTTACGGTAAAACTATGAAATAAGGCCTATACTAGATGTGTATGGTGTATGATGTGTGCATGTGTGTATATTATGTGTCTGTGTATTATAGACATCTACTGCGCGGCGCGGCTGGTGGAGCAGGAGCTGTGCGCGCGGCGCACGGCGCGCTGCCTGCAGTGGTGCGCCGACAACAAGAGCAAGCTGCGCAAGCTCAACTCCACCATGGAGTTCAACATACGCATACAGGTACCTACCCGGGACACCGACACACAATGACTGACTGATGGATACGCGCACAGCGTAAACCGCTGATCGCTGTAGTCTTAAATTGGAGGGTGGTTTTGAATGATATAGGCAAAAGATTTTCCGAAATTCTACCCCTAGAGTACATTGTTTACATGAAAAATGGGTGCAAAATTTGTATGGGACAACGTGATTCCTTGGTTCAATCTTTTTCAAATTTTGTATAAACATTCTTCAACAGAATTGATGGAAGATGTTTAAAGTATTTTATTTAAATTCATTAATTCATTCAATATACAAAAATTTGAACCGATTTCACTACTTAATTCTTTTTTAATTATTTGTTGTGAAGTTTTGATCGGAAAAATATTATGTAAGAAAAAAAATAACAAAGTTGCACGGGGAAACAGAAAATTAAGGAAACTTTATGAAAATATTAAAGTACTATTACCTCAATGATGATAACTGGTAAACGTTTTAGAAATGTAGCGCTGTTCCGCCGCGCGGGACGACGTCTGCCCGGACTGAGGGAAATAGTAACACACTTACATATAATTAGATATTTAACATACATTTAAATTTGATTTTGGTGCTTGTTTGTTTATAATAATACTAGCGACCCGCCCCACCCGCTTCACACGGGTGCTATAAACATTCCTCTTGAATCACTCTATCTATTAATAAAAACCGCATCAAAATCCGTTGCGTAGTTTTAAAGATTTAAGCGTACATAGGGATATAGGGACAGAAAAAGCGACTTTGTTTTATACTATGTAGTGATGATGACTGACGTGTTATTGCAGGAGTTCATCGAGCTGGTGCGCGCGGACAAGCGGCTGGAGGCGGTGCGCTACGCCAAGAAGCACTTCTCCACGTACGAGGAGGGGCAGCTGCGCGACATCCAGCACTGCATGGGCATGCTCGCCTTCCCCAAGGACACTGGTCTGACACCACTTCAATTATATGTACAATTATATAGGATCAACTTTGAGGTATGCCCTATCTAATAAAAAAAGAATTATCAAAATCGGACTACTCTGTAAAAAGTTACGCGTGGTCATACGATACAATCGGTGCGTGAAAAATTAATCATCCCTTATTTACCTACCCTTAAGGTTGGAAGTTTTTTTCCAAATTATAATGTGAGCCAACGTTGGAGTATACTCTTTCCAATAAAAAAAGAATTATCAAAATCGAACCACTCTGTAAAAAGTTATGCGTGGTCATACATTAAAAAAAAAAATGTATATATACGCGTCGAATTGAGAACCTCCTCCGTTTTTTTCGTCGGTTGAAAATAGGGTTTTGACAGACAGACAGACGGCAAGAGGGTTCTATAAGGATTCAGTTTTTTTTTTCCTTTTGAGATACGGAACCCTAACTAGCTGACCCAGAGAACTTCATATCGATTTTGGAATTTTGTTATAAAAAGGGAAAGGTTGATGTTGTGAATTTAGGGTTGTTTGTATTTTTTAATGCTGAATCATAAAAGAGAAAAGAAGATACCTAAAAATAAACTTAGGAGTGGTCTACCTTTCAAATAGATGTCGCCTGAATCTCAGACCTACTCGAATGTACACAAAAATTTCATATAAATGGGTTCAGTCATTTTGGAGGAGTTCGGCAAAAAACAACGCTACGCGAGAATTTATATAATTAATGAATCTCTATTTCCATGGTCACATAATAATGCCTGCAAAAGCTAAAAAATAAATTTATACTACATTTTACATTTTTGGTGCTGAATATTATTTAACAGTAATAAAACGATATAAGCTATCATAAAAAATATAAAAAAAATCAGTGCATATTCCCTATTCGCTACGATAACAGCAGTGAGTGAAGGGTGTATCGTGTATCTCGTGTGACGTGTGTGACGCGTGTGACACGGTGTGACACGGTGTGTGCGTGGTGTGTGTTGTGTGCAGAGGTGCAGCCGTACCGGTCGCTGCTGGCGGCGGGTCGCTGGGCGGCGCTGGTGCGGCAGTTCCGCGCCGAGCACGCGCGCCTGCTGCACCCCGCGCGCCTGCCCGCGCTGCCCGCCGCGCTGCAGCTCGGCCTGCACGCGCTCAACACGCCATATCCTTTACATACATACACGTACCGCACACCCCCGACACACACAGGCAACACTACACAACACTACACAACGACACACGCACGCACAACAACACGACACACACACGCGTATCACCACGACACACGCACGCACGAACAACACCACGACACGCGCACGGACAACACCACGACTCACACGCACGCACATACGACACTATCCATACACATGGATATACGTACATATACATTGTTATCGACTGTCGCTTCTTTTTTATGATTACCTGTTGGGGTGGTGGTTGCGACCGCGTAGTATTTGGACAAAAAGTAAACTATATTCTTATTAATTTCTGATGCCTTCGCGGTTATTACACATTGGAATGAAACAACTATTATCGGATTTAACTCTTATTTATTATATTCTTATTCTTTGCCCAGGTTATTAATACATTTTCCGTCCTCCGGCCAGAAAGGGCCAACTTTGTGGCCGCTGCGCTAAATGAAATTTCCGCTTTCTGACTTCGTCGAACAGAGAAATAGTATACTGACCTCGGCCAGTAAAATAAAAAAGCCTCAGATCACATTTTTGTCAACCTCGGCTTCGCCTCGGACGACAATTACATGTGATCTGTGACATTTTTTATTTTACTGGCCTTGGTGCGTAATGTACTATTATTGTACATTATTTATTAATTTATAACCATGTTTAATAAAATGTACACAGACATTATGCTTTAAGACATTTTATACCATGCAACCGATTTTAAAAATAAAGATATAGAAATCATCTATACCAAAATTCATCAAAATCGATTTAGTTGTTTAGATATTAAATTACAATAAACATACAAGCCATCGCATTGAATTACTAAAGATATGCCCTGTCACACGTTCTATGCAATGTGTACTTTTCTTTCATCCGTTACATAAAATCCGAGTATTTTTTACTAGTATACATGAGTTGCATGACTATTGACTATCGTTATGTATGCATATACTGCAAGGCGGTATTTGCGATCGTATCGTCCTCGTGTCGTATGCGTCCTTGACTCCGGTGCACTCAGTGCGCGGCGGAGGCGACGCGCGTGGCGGCGTGCCCGGCGTGCCAGCCGCCGCTGAGCGCGCTGGCGCGGGCGCTGCCGCACGCGCACTGCAGCCACTCGCGCCTCGTGTGCCGCCTCAGCCGCCAGCCGCTCAACGAGCACAACCAGCCCATGGTGCTGCCCAACGGACAGGTCTACGGGGAGAAGGTAAGGGACAAGGGAAGCCGGGACCGGCGGGACTTTCCGTTCTATCCGATTGTGATAGATTAGATTAGATTTTAGCATAAGACTATTGTCAGCTCAGTCGTGCTACGATTATGGAATCTGTAAAGGCTCCCAAACGTAAGCCAATAAAATAAAATACGCGAGTTAAATCCGTATAAAGTGGTTTCATACCAATATATAATAACCGCGAAGGCTTCAAAAATTATTAGATTACATTTGTTTAGTTCTCAGTTTTTATTCTGAGCATCGATTTAGTCGAAGGTCAAAAATTATGGCATACATTTCGACGATTCCGTATTTCGAATAGGTACAGTGGTAGATTCGCGCCATTATACCACTTTAATTGCAAGTCATAAATTATACCGATACAATTTATTTCAAAATGAGTCTTGATAATGCAATTGATGCGTTTGTGAATATTGAAAGTTAATACTTTCAATATTTGTCTAACATTTCTGATGGGAAGTTTTTCCTATTTGCATTTTTTTTATATTGATTTGAGGCATAAATTCCTAAGTACAACGTTTAAAATATTATTCGAAGTATTATAATTATTATCGTTGATTTATCATCTACATTGAGTTGTTTATCTCTGGGAATTCCATGCTAATAAATGGGTAAATCAGGCAGTGACTAATATAATCCAGTTTTGTTAGATTATCCTTAAATTTGCTAATAGCGACTGTCAATTTATTTACGTAAAATGTTTGTATTTGCAGGCCCTGAAGGAGATGATGAACGAGCACGGTTCCATCATCTGCCCCAAAACGAACGAAGTTTTCTGCATGAAACGCGTCGAAAAAGTCTACGTTATGTAAACTTAACGTGTATATATACCTAATATGTTATGTATAAAAACATATTACGTAGTTGTAAGTTCCAGCCTATTATTTAGGCTTATATTCACAAATTAATTTACTCAAGGCTCTGAATCTCTGGGAAGCGAAGTCATCCGAGTAAAGAGTTATATTTTCTGTTTAATTTACTTGTAATGTGATCTTCAGTACGGGGTCGGATATGACGTTTGTGAAATTTTACTATTTTTAATTGTGTAACTTTCTCCGATTAAGACAAAAATATCAGATTTTATCAAATATTTCTATGTCCAGTTTCACAAGTCCAATGTATAGTCATTTTTGAGTAATCGCTGTATTTAATCATAGTCTTATAAATAAGAATTAAATATATATGAGCAATAATTACCTTTTCTTATTTGAAACATACACGTAAGAAATAAAAAGAGACATACATTTTTAAAGTACTTTATTTTGTTTTTAACATTTTTTTTCTAAAAATATTTTTACACTGTCGTTGACCAAGTTCAAATATTAATATGAAGTAAAGTTTATTAATATTTGAACCCAGAATATAACGACTAGAATACTAAATGGCAATTTATCACATATTTTTACATACTATTCCAAGATATAGAACTACTATGAAATGCAGAATATTTGTAACATGGCTTATATATATGTATATATAAGTAAATAATAATTAAATTATAACAATGAACGCTAGCTTGTCACAGTTAATTTTACACAAACCATGGACACTAGCTTTTTCTACTCACGCAAAAGAAATATTTCTCCCGCTGAAACTAATAAAAATGCGATGAGGGTAAATAATTATAATGAATTAATTTGAGTGCATTGTCTTCCAAGTGGCTTCTACAAACATGATTGTGTATTTACATTACAAAAGTGCAGTTTCTATACTTTGTACTATACACTTAATTCCTACTCGGGGGGCGATGATTGATTCTATTTACACACAGCGACTGCCTAAATATGGCTGATCTTATATACTAAATTTTAGGTATTTATTACACGTATTGTTGATATAATTGATTTAGATCGCAATGTCTAAAAATACAGATTGCCAAATCATAAAAAAACAACATCGTCTAAAGTTATTTTTGACTAGTGTATGCATAAAACTATAAACAATCTAGGTGTGATATTTTTCCAAAATTACTAAAGTTTAAGAAATAAACAGTTGAGTTACAGAAAAAGAAATGTGATGTGTACTTTTGGATATTACAAAAGATATTAGTAAATAAAAATAAGAAGCTAACTCAAATTAGCACAGGAATCTTGATTTTTAGACATTGCGATCTGTTGATATTTTAATAAAACTTAACTTAAAAGTTGCAACAACTAAGATCACGTACCCTTTACGTGAAATAAAGATAATTATCATTATTCTAGAGTGGAGAAAATCTCTTCTTAATTGATTTCTTAAGTTTCTTTAAAATATTTATTACTTACAACATAGGTACATAGGGAAGTACATTTTTCATACTTAAATAACCGACATATATTTTTTTGAATGGAGTCTAATAGAAGGATTTTAATTCTTTGGCTTATTGTGTACTAGGTATATAAAAATAAGTAGTATTAAGACGAACCATCGATCGTCATTCTATCCTTTAGATTTATATAATATGTGTTGTCCATATTCAACATAAAGTACAAGTTAATATTTCGAGATATAATATCGAAAAGTTGCTTATATAGCAGTGGCGACCTGGGTGTCTATATAACTATATTTGTGGACTTGTTTAAATTAAAATACCAACACAAGAGTATTTTATGAAATGTAAACCATGTTTCTGCTGGGTTTTTAGCCGCTATAATACGAGTATTTTACAACATAATATAAACCTAGATTTAGAACTTGTTTAGTGAAAATATGACCCCATATCTATTTCTGTAAAGTTTATAATTGTATTAAATTTTAATTGAAATCATTTGCAGTGTCTATTAATTAAAACTTTACATACAAAAAATATTTAAGTCTTCTAGAAAATAACCCAAAAACACAGACTTTGCAATGGAACGAAAATATGTTTAAAAAAGATACGCAAATACTTCGCAATTTAGAAAAAATATTAACAATTTTAACAATAGTATTTCGAATACTGTAACATGCTTCAGTCACCTTACATCAAATTAGAAAATACATTTTTTTATGTTTTTCGTTGCAATCAAACACATAGTCCAGTAGCCATGATAATTTTTACACATCTTTTAAAATACACTTTTATTTATATGATAATCTAGAAAGGTCTATTCCCAGTAGTAGAACGATGGGGTAGTGTCCTAGTATTGATATTTCAAAGTTTCATGCCATCATAGATTAATAACTATTTCGATTTCTCAGATGGGGTGGATATATCAGTCTCTCATACTTCGCGAACGACGCTGTATGACGTCACGACATATTACTGATGTCCTTATTAATATAAGAATCTTTGTAATTTGTGTTACGTCTTTTTATCTTTTAAATTTAAGTAATATATTGAAACGAAATAACTATAACGGATTCAACTCGCATATTTTATTCGGTGACGTTTCGAAAACTTTATATGTAGCTCCCATATTTGTAGCACCACCGAGTTGATGGCTGTTTAACGTTAAAACTAGCGTTAGACTATCATCGGCAACGGCTACAAATATTAGAACTGTAATAAAATAAAACACGCGAGTTAAATCCGTTATAGTCGTATCATTCCAATATAATAATATAATCAGAGGCACAATTAACCGCCCACATACATTTTACGAAGACACTAAAAAGTCTATATCATTTTTCATTGCCTCTGAGTATATAATAACCTTGAAGGTTTTTTTTTTTTCTGAGTGACTGTTCACAGTTGGCCCTGGGGCCGTCACTGCTCCACCGCACGAATGGGGAGCGCTCCGAGGTGCGCTCACCCAACCTTGAAGGCATAGAAATTATTAAACAACTATGACACTAACCTACGTCTACTGTCTGTGTATATTCGTGTCGTGTATTCCATGACCGGTGTCAGGCGTCAGGGGTATTATCCGAAGTAGTGCGTCATGACGGCCATGACGGCGATGCCGGCGAGCAGCGCGGCGAGGTGCTTGAGCGACTGCCACTTGTCCTGCTCGCGCAGCAGCTCGGGCAGCACCGTCACCAGCGCGATGTGCAGGAACCCGCCCGCCGTGAACGGGACTATCCACGAGGTCTTCGCCTCTGAAATTACATTATTACATTTCAAAATATACCATAAGCCATTTCCATCTTTCTAAGGTCTTCTTCATTCTTGTCTACACTAATATAATAAAGAGAAAAGGTTTGTTTGTTTGGATTGAATAGGCTCCAAAACGGCTGGACCGATTTTAAAAATTCTTTCACTGATGGGAAGCTACACTATTCCGTGTGACGTAGGCTATAAAAAAGGGATCCGGGCGAAGCCGGGGCGGGCTGCTATATCCAAATTATATATATATACAAATTTGGCCTTTGAAAGAATTTTTAAACGGATTTAACCCGCGTATTTTGTTTTGTTGGGTGACGTTTCGGAACCTTTACAGTTTCTTTAATCGAAGTACTACTGAGCTGGCGATAATCTACCGCTAAAGTCAGCAGTCAATAAAACAGAAAATGCGAGTTAAATCTGTTTATAGTTGTTTCATTCCAATGTGTTATAACCGCGAAGGCATCAGAAACTTGATCTTTTTGGCGACGGTGATTTTGATAAACTATAAATAGCACGTAGTCGTAGAGAGATCCTAAGTATTACTTATACTTGATTAATTAATTATTTGGAGCTGAAAGAATGCATATGCTTGAAAAGCTTGTTTAAATACAATTAAGTATGTAATACATTTTTAAAAAGTTCCCAAGTAAGTATTCCAGTAAGATGAAGTTATATAATATTTGTCATTATGAGTGTTACACATATTACTATATTGGCATTAATAAAGTTATATGTACTTACCTATCGCGTTTCTGGCGCCGCTGAATATGACAGCTGTCATGGCGCCGATCAGACCAGCTGATGCCGTCGCCTAGAAAAATATAAGTAAATGACATTAGACGTAGAAATATCAAAATCATAATATGTTTACTTCTGTCTGTTTCTAGCCAGGAGAACGAGTAGTGTTTAAAAGCTTCTTACTTTATGGTTAATAATGCAATGCTATGCTATGCTGGGGCTGCTTAGGACTTTATTTTACAGCACTAGGTGTAAATTGTAACACATACCAATTGTGCTTTGGCCGCCTCCCAGCGCGAGAAGCCGCTTTTCAGTAGAATGGCGAAGTCGCCCACCTCGTGAGGTATCTCGTGAACTGCAATAACGATAAACTATTAGTATTAAATAAATACGTATATAATTATCATAACATTTCACAATGTGGAAACTGAAAAGTTCTCGAAACGTCTGCATAAAATTAATAGAAGCTAGCTATTAATATATGTCTTGACTGATGTTATTGGTCATAATTATATCTTATATAGGTATATAAAATACTTTGTACTAAATGACTGACAGAAACGCGCATGTGGTGAAAATAGGGTGTTGATTTTTATGGAACAACGTTCCTTGCTCCGATCTATTTCAAATTTTGCGTAAGTATGTTGTAACAGAATTTATAGACGTGTTTCCTATTTTATCAAAATTCATCGCCTAACGGAGTTAAAAAGTACACGGACCAAGTCGCAGGCAAAAGCTAGTCCGTTTATAAAACGGTTGCAAACGTGAATGTGAGGCGAGTGCGCGTACCGAGTATGGCGAACGTGGTCAGCAGGCCGACGCGGAAGCCGACGAGGAAGGAGCCGCCCACCGCCAGCCCGTGCGTGAAGTTGTCGATCGAGTTCGCCATCAGGTTCAAATACCCCGCCACCTGGAATATATATTACATGTTAAAACTATAGGAATAAAACTCTAAATCGGAAAAATCAGCGCAAACTAGGGTTTCTCCGGATTTGTCTTAGTATATTGGGCGTCAGGGGCGGACCCTCGTTAACGTCCGGATCCACTTTTTTGCCTACACTACCCTGGTCTGTGTCGACATGTTCTGGGCTCCAAAATCCAGAGATTTCACGCGGCTGGTGGGTCGACAAATTTAAGAGATGGCAACCTTAGCGCAAACTTATAAACACAATAGTCCGCGTGGAATTTAAGTACTGGGACATAAGTATGGATAATTAAATATTTTTTTCTAAACTGAGTTACTCTTTATTACATAAGCTATCTGCCAGTGAAAGTCCCGTCCAAATCAATCCAGCTGTTCTATAGATTAGCCGGAATACACAGATAGACAGACAAATAATATAAAAAATATAATATAGGTATTTATTTAATATTTCAAATGTAAAATGTCTTTATAAACCACATTAACAGTTTTTCCTTCTGGGGCTAATATGAAAAGGTTATCCGCATTACTAACCCGCGAGCAAGCCACGTATAGTTGGCCGTGTGAAAAACAATTCGACCTGAGATCAACTCCAACAGCCTTTAGCGTCTGCCCCTGAGACTTGTTAATTGTCATAGCAAAGCAAACGGACACTGGAAATTGTGTCCGTTTGAATTGGAATGGGAAATTGTTGGGGATGATTGGTATTCGTGGTATGTATACAGTTTCACCTGCACTACATCCAGTAAGAATCTCAGGTTCGATTAAGTTTCTTTGTAAAGAAGTTACTCTAAGTCGGGTTCCATTGCACAATTTAGGCGGAGTAAGATTTCTCAATAGCGATGCGTTGTAAGCGTTTCGTCTGGGCATTTTTAAAATCAAAGCAAATACATACAATAATACATATATTTATTTCAATAAATCTACGTAGGCAATATTTTTTTAGATTATATCCGATATTTTTCAACCAATTCACAAAGCAAGTTCAGAGTCCGTATTTTCATATCCAAGTATAACATCAAAATCATCAACTAACCGAATCGCAAGACAAACAAAATTAAATAGTTTTAAACGTAGAGAAACAACCAGTTTGTATTTATACTTTTCAGAGAAAAAGCTATAGCGCGTTTTAATTGCCTTGAGGCGCCATCTAGTACTATATTTGTAACTATAAAATCTCCTATAGAAAAATTACCTTTAAACTTTAAAAGACGATAGCTTTTTTATTTGACATCCGATTTCGATGAAACAAAGCCTATATGTTGCTCAGGGAAGAGCTTAATCTATTAGTGAAAGCCGCGTCAAAATCTGTTCAGTAGTTTTCAAGATTAGCGAATACATACAGACAGACAGACAGACAGACAGACAGAAAAGAAAATCTAAAAAAATATTTTTGTGTTCTGTTACTCTTTTATTATTGCCCACACCCATTTTTTGTTAAAAAATTCAATTGTACAGACACGCGGTTTCTACTGTTTTATTATATGTAAAGATTTTCATTTATTAAACACTAAGTTTTTTTATCCCTTCAATACTTTGGGGATAAAAAAATCTTAAAGTATCTCTTAGAAAGCCAGTCCAGTCAAGCTGTTGTAAATTGACTGCCCATAAAAAGAGTGAAACAATGTAGATAATACTTTTCAAAATTCATCAAGGGAGTGACAGAGAAGTAAAAAGATAAGTAGTCTCGTTAAAAGTACAATGGCGAGTGCTGTGTGTACTCACGTCCTTCTTGTCCGTCTTGCCGGTCTTCTCGCGCGAGGCCTGCAGCGCCTTGTCGCGCGCCTCGCGCAGCAGGCAGCGCCCCATCCAGCGCGAGCCCTTGCACCGCGCCGCGCCCCCCGCGCCCCCGCCCGCGGCGCCCCCGCCGCCCGCGCCGCTGCAGCACACTCCGTCGCCTGCGCATACACACAAATACATTTATTAAATGCTTTATACATAACTAGCTTCTGCCCGCGACTTCGTCCGCGTGGAACTCCTCCTTTTTTCAGTCGGTTAAAAAGTAGCCTATGTCCTTTCTCAGGCTCCAGACTTTCTTTGTACCAAATTTCATTTAAATCGGTCCAGTAGTTTTAGCGTGAAAGCGTAACAGACAGACAGAGTTACTTTCGCATTTATAATATTAGTTAGGATAAAGGAAAGCCGCCTTAATGACTAACACACTAACGCAGAGCGTAAACTATAAACGTTAGAGGCTTGAAATTTTTCACAGGGTTTCTTTTATAACTTAGGGGAAACACTGACAATTCATCTCCTAAAGAGGTAAATCGGGTCACAGACGAAGTCGCGAGCAGAATGTCTACAATAATGGTGACATGACAAACAGAGACACTTTAATCATTTAAAAAAAATAAAATAGGTACCAGTAATTTGATAGAGAACTGCGGATCTAATACATGTGCAAATAAAGTATATAATATGCAACGTTGCCTAATTTGTCATTAAACAGCTAAAATATATTAAATACAAATTGAAAGCACAACTCCAAGAAGCTTAAGATGTAATTATCAGTCAGGAATTGCATGTAATCATAAACTTCGCAGATACCCGACAAACAAATCAAATATACGACAGCTTATCATTTTCAAAGAATACCATACCTTTAGTGTTATTATTGAAGACACACGAATCGTACAGCTGTTTAGCGGTTACGCCGTTAGTGTCGCAGATGCCCTCCCCGTTGGTCTTCCCCCGGTGCCGCCGCTCCTTTTCCAGCAGCTTGTCGATCTCCTCTATCTCTATCTGCCTTATGGACCCGTTGTGCTTGCTCTCTTCTTCTTCTTCCTCCTCGGATGTGGCGAATAACTTCTCCACTATGATGAACACTAGCATTCCGAACAAGCACCACAGCCCGCATTTCATGGACACGTGTTCGCCATCTACGAGATAAATAAGTTGGGTTGTTTAGCGTTAGACTATTGTCAGCTCAGTCTTGCTACGATTATGGAAAATGTTAAGACTCCGAAACGTGAGCCAATAAAATAAAATACATTCCAATGTGTAATAACCGCGAAGGCATCAGAAATTATTAAGTTGCGAAAATTATAAACTAAAGAAAATTTTAATTAAGAAAACTGGACTACTAAAATGAATGGAATTGGGAAAGGCATGGAAATTTAATAGTTCGTGTAAGGTGTTGATTAGTGAATAGTGACTTAACTCAATATGTATCACCAAGTCAATTCAAATTTGAATATGTAGACTTAAGGGGTCTGCCCACTACACCGTATCATACCACGACCGTGCTATGAACGTGTCAGGTAAAAAAATATTCTTTGTATAGAAAAGCATGACACTATGTCCACTAGACCGTTCCGTCACCGACTCGTACCGCCTTACGTATTACCTTCCGTGCTTGATACGTTCATAGCACGGTCATGGTATGATACGGTGTAGTGGACAGACTCCTTTAAGGGTCTTAAACAGAGAATCATTTTGGTTAGTGTCCAGCGATTAATGTGTTATTTATAGGTAGAATAATTGAATTTTAATTTAATAAAACAAATAGTCCAGCAATACTAATGAGGGCAGTTCTGATAAACGAGACAAGGCATGCACTATGTTGACTATAATCGAGGTCATGACAACATCAGACCCTCGAGGATTCGAACCCGCAACCTCGAGTTCGAAAGGCAGTATTATAATATACATATAATTAATGTATTAGTAGGCACTATAAGTATTAATCTATACTAATATAATAAAGAGAAAAGGTTTGTTTGTTTGTTTGGATTGAATAGGCCCAAAACAACTGGATTTGAAAAATTCTTTTACAGTTGGGAAGCTACACTATTCCTGAGTGACGTAGGCTATAAAAAAAAGGGATCCGTGCGAAGCCGGGGCGGACAGTTAGTAGATAAATATTTTGCTATTATGTGTACTAAACTACTAACATGGTAGATTACGGACGTACATACAATAAGCATTGTTTTATTTACTCTGAATGTTATCATTTTATAAATTCGCTCGAACAGCCAGGCAGAAAGCAGACCCGTTATAATAACCCTTAGCCGAGTAAATAAGTAGGTATTATTGATAATAGTTTATTTATAGTTTGTGGTCTCCTGATAAGTAGGTAAATAAAAATTGCTATACTTGAAAAATATCAAGTATTTTTAACATGTTCAAATTTGCGCAGGAATCTATACTAATATTATAAAGCTGAAGAGTTTGTTTGAACGCGCTAATCTCAGGAACTAGGTACTGGTTCAAATTGAAAAAATTTTTTTTTGTTGGATAGACCATTTATCGAGGAAGGCTTTAGGTTATATAACATCACGCTGCGACCAATAGGAGCGGAGAAATAGTGGAAAATGTGTTAAAACGGGGAAAATATGAAGCCTATATGAAAAATAACCATTCCACGCGGACGAAGTCGCGGGCACAGCTAGTTAAATAATATTTTGAAAATTTCCTAAAAAAAGATCATTTCTGATTGGGTATGACTTGATAAGTACTTGTTTTGTTATTTAAATAACGATACGTATTTTTTTTGTAAACAAGAATCGTGTTTGATGATTCACGCAAATATGTCGTATCAATCGAACAATATTCAACTCCATACGACAAATAGATAAGAAATTATTTATAAACATACCCCATTGACATGACATACAAAACGATAGCCAAGTTTAACTCCTTTGTCATTAGTTCAATGACACACACATTTATCCTTATGCACACAAATAAAAACTATGAAATCTGTATACCTATATACTTCCGTGG
This sequence comes from Polylopha cassiicola, assembly GCA_038024825.1. Taxonomy (NCBI): domain Eukaryota; kingdom Metazoa; phylum Arthropoda; class Insecta; order Lepidoptera; family Tortricidae; genus Polylopha; species Polylopha cassiicola. The sequence goes on along the minus strand of CP149044.1, from coordinate 1,680,424 downwards.
AGGTTTTGAGTTGCCAGTCCGCTTCAAAACAAAGCAGACTTTACTTCCAAGCAATAAAGCTACATATCGCCTGTTGATGTGATCACTCATTTGAGGTTTTGTGTTTCCACTGAGTGAATGAAATATTATGGAATGTTAGTACTCTAGTGTAATTGATTAATTTAAATAATTACCTTTACTTGGTTACGTTATTTTTTCTGCTTGTTTTTCTTTTCTATTTACCGTTATATTCGCCTTGATCGTGACCTGTTTTATCCATATATAGGTATGGCAACAGATGTGGACGGTAGGCGTCTAGACCACCATATATAGACATGTAGGTACTTGCGTTTAACAGGGTTCAGTAGCAAAGTATTTAACGCTACTAATCCTACAATGCCTGCTTGCAAAATATCATTATCACTACATAATATAAAACAAAATAAATAAACATTGTCGCTTTTTCTGTCCCTATGCACGCTTAAATCTTTAAAACTACGCAATGATTTTGATGGGGGTTTTTTTTAATAGATAGAGTGATCCAAGAGAAGGATTTATAGCATCCGGGTGAAGCCGTTGCGGGTCGCTAGTATATTATGGTTTAAGGTGAGATCGAATTAATAGAAGAGTTAATAGGTATGCAGCAGAATATATAGTTAATTTATTGTAAATTTTGACTTGCCCAACTGAATAATATTAATGACGTGTTTATTCATACATATATGTATATATATATATGTTGGGCAAGGCCAAAACCTCGATTATTTGACATAAATACTTATTTACATACAATTGAATATGCATTTTTATAATAACCTAAGGTTTAATTCTTGTACATTGTATCTATTGTATGTACCTACACATATTCTTTGAAATGATTAGCTACAAATACCTACGTATTACTAATAAATAGGATTATTTATTTATCTTATTATTTATTAAAAGTTCATATACCATTTGATAATACTTTTGTAAGTATAAATATATAGAAGTAAACTTTACTACACTTAAATCAATAATTTATAAAAAAAATATAATTCAACGATGATGATGATGATGATGATAATTCAACGGAGCATACTGTAGTAGTTAGTTATTAGATACTAGTGGCCCGCCCTGGCTTCGCACGTATCCCTAGTTTTAATAATAATAGCCTATATCACTCAGGAATAGTGTAGCTACCCAGCAGTGAAAGATTTTTTCAAATCGGCCTAATCTTTTTGAGGCCTATTCAAACCAAACAAACCTTTCCTCATTATTATATTAGTGTAGACAATATAAAATACTCTTGATAAATATAAGGAACCTCCAACACAAATATGACTTCCTACATCGGCACACGACTACTATGTACGGCAACAGGTAAATGTATGTAAACACAGTGATAACGGTATGTACTAAACAAACTAGTGTGATTAATTGACACCTACTGCACCGCGACATCTTATCACTTAATATTATATAGCTGATGTTTGATTTTAATTAATGTGTATGAAATCCAAGGAACGATTTAATACACTTATTATCTTCATACTTGACACTTCTGTCAAAGCACTGATTAAGACCCTGAAAGTTATTTGAATCCTTCCCAGGCTAGATATCAGTGTAATGAGCATCAACGTATAAATTTGCAAGCTATGCTTTTTAGCACTATTTGCTTTGGGAGCTCGATCCAGTAGGTATGTTTTTATCCAATACATTCTTAGTGTATTTGGTGATAATCAGAACAAGTTTAAAAAAAAAAAAGAGTTTTTTTTTGTCCTAAGGAAACTTAATGACTGACATATCAACGCAGAACCTTAGCTAGGTTTAGAAACTTGAAATTGTCCTCGTATAATGTACGGGAGCACTAAGAGCGGATTTTAGAAAAATCATCCGTTAAGGGGGGTAAAACGGAGGTGCTTATCGTCACTGGCAGAAGCTAGTACCAAATAAAAATAGCTCACATAAATAATTAAATTTATTATTTACGACAGGAGACCACTTTGCTTGGTTAGATAATTAAATCCCGCGATTAGACCATTCTACCCATTCCCCACCACATTCCACCTACACATTGAATTGGGTGAACCAACCTAAAGGCTTGAAAGCCTCCTCTCAGGAGGCTCGCCACCCGGTTTTGCAGTAAAGGTATTTGCAGCTGGCCAACTGCGCTTCAGTATTCAGTTCGAAAAAAAAGGGAAGAACTATTAAAAATGTTACCTTTAGTGCTAGCTAGGTCGTGCTGCCACGCCTCGGGTAGTAAATGCAGGAACACGTCTCCCAGCAGGCCGCCCACTGCGAAGCTCAGCAGTATCCTTAAAGTAGCGGCACCGGCTGGAAAGAAAGACACATATAGATAAGTATGTATTTGAGTTGTATCTGGCCACTGATTGTATAACACAGTTTAAAAAAGTTATGCGTGATCATACATAAAAAAAAAAAATACGCGTCGACTTGAGAACCTCCTCCGTTTTTTTCGTCGGTTGATTTGTTCTTCAAGACGATAAAGCGATCACTTTCTCAATTCGTTAGGTACGGTTCGATTCTCTTCGAAATAATTCAATTTACGTAATTTATAGGCTATCTAGGCGATCAGCGATTTAACCCTTCTTGTATCGTCCTCTTGCACTACTATTAAATATATTCATCCACATTTTCTGGCATATTTTAGCAAATTTGTAAATTATATTTCTTTCTTTCAACCTACAATCAACGAGATATGATATGAGAAGAGAATCGCATTTTACTGATGTAACCTGCATAAAATTATATCAATCTCACCATTTCATTAAACTAAGAAAAGGTGATTTTAGAAACGACATGAATTGTCTGTAAAATAATAATTATATAAACATACTTCAGAATGTTATGTTTTTGCTCATATTACAAGAACTTTGAGCATATACAAGACACACCGTTCACTTTATTGCTAAAACAATATTCCTAGCTTCCGCGAATTAGACGTTACGAGTTCCGACAGACTATTATTATAAAATACTAGCTGTGCCCGCGACTTCGTCCCCGTGGAATAGTAATTCTTCATAAGGCTTCATATTTTCCCTGTTTTTTATACATTTTCCACTGTTTCTTCGCTCCTATTGGTCGCAGCGTGATGTTGTATAGCCTAAAGCCTTCCTCGATAAATGGTCTATCCAACAAAAATTTTTTGAAATCGAACCAGTAGTTCCGGAGATTAGCGCGTTTAAACAAACAAAGAAACTCTTCAGCTTTATAATATTAGTATAGATAAGTAACAGCAGTTTATTCTTATTTAATATTTTATGGTTCCGACCCTGTTTAAAGAAATTATTTTTGACATTATCTTATTAAAATATATTTACCAGAACCCACCCGGGCATCACACGGGTGTCATAAATCTTCCTCTTGAATCACTATCTAATTTTGAAGATTTAAGCATACATAGGGACAGACAGCGACAGCGACATTTTTATACTATTTATTTATTCTACTTTCAATAAATGCACATCACAACATAATTATGTTTTGTTTTTTTTAAACTTGAACTTAAAAAATCAAAGTGGGCCAATGAATGTGCAAAACAAGCAACAATCGGTGCCGTAATATTATGCGATCGCCTGCGATGTCAATAACTCATTAACCTTGCGCATACGCAAGCAGTTTGTTCAATCCGCGAAGCTTCCTTACTACACTTTGTTGAAGAACTGCAAAAAGTTACGGAAGCAATTAGACAAGTAACTAATTCGTATCAACGAATACGGACATTACGGATGAGGTAAAAACTGGGGCAGAAAGAGTAGTGGTCAATCATTTTTAAATAATCTTAATCGTACCTATTTATCAATGTCATACAGGTTACATATTATATCGTTGTTGCAAAAACTAGGTACTTTAATATTAGATACAAGACACGGTTATTATTATAAGTCGCGTGAGTAAATAACACGAAGGTTAATATAACTGTGATAATACAACAGTCATCATTATTAAATTAGAAATGAAGTAAATTATATTAAACAAGTGTTAATCAATTCCAAGAGTTTTAAAACGACATAAGTCACATGATTTACTTACTTAAAAACAAATGGACATGTTGGCACCCTAGGGAAGACTAAAAAAAGAGCAGACCAAGAGAGGCTGGCTGACTTGGAATGGCTAGAGACAGAACATAACATATTCGAAAGAGGTATTTGCTGACTAGCGATAAGAAAACAAGCAAAGCTGAAATATGAATATGAGAAGCATGTAGGTATATTTATTTATTTTAGATATGGATAAAAGGCTTCTGTTATTAAGGATCGGTTACAAGAGCACGATAACGCCTAGTCGTAAGTAATATTGTTCACATCAATCTAACATGCATTTAACACGTCAAATGCGCGTGACGCGTCTGTACCTATACATTGAAGGGATCTGCAAAAATAGGAATCTGAAGACTGATGTAAATTAAATCAAATACATAAATGACACCTTATCGTGCCAACTTTATATTTTGGACTAGATATAACGTGCGTGATGTTGGCATGCTTCGTCTCGTTCTTAAGTATTCTTAACTTAATGCCTCAATGACTGGGAGTGTAATATCTTATCTCGATCATTTAAAAGATTTGTCTTTTTCTAAGCTAGAATATTCTCATATATAATATGCTATAGGTGTGCGAGTCGCATCCACAGCTTCAGGTTAAACGACTGCGTAACTAGTTCGTCTAATAAACGTTTATTACGGTCACTTTGAAAATATGTACTTAGTAGAAAAGTCTGCCGATCGATCGAAAATAATTATCTAAGGCACACGATTCAGTGGTAATGACAAGAACTTATGAAGTTAATGTAGAAAACAAAATTATTATTTGATTTTAAAATAGGTAATAGGCTTAGAGAATATATCAACTGGAGTACGCTTCGACACTATTCGTCATACAAAATTTTTAGCCACTTTTAGCGGGGGACGAGGTAGGAACACATACAAAAAACTGCACACTGATGTAAAAATAATTCTCATCGTTACACACGCATACTAATAGAAACTGTCAACACTAGGCGGAATTTATTCACACTAGCAAAAACAAGACTATAAACGTCGTATCCGTACACAAGTTTGAAATGTATTAGTAGCCAAACTGAACCGATTACATAGTGCTTGATTAAGTGGCTGTCGATACATTTATCTATATTTGACACAAAATGTCAACCAATTTATATTTTAATATAAATATTTTAACTTCATACATAATAATGTATTTAATTCATACTATTATAGAAATGAACATTAGTTACTACGTAGTTCAATAAACAAGTTAAGTATTTTCTTTTAATAATAATGCTTAAACAATTACAATTACCCACTATGTTTAACATGAAAAAACAGGCAAATGTCTATTACAGCTGAGCTGGAGAGATAACAATATCAACAACCATAATTAAAAAAAAATTACAAAGTAGACAACCGAATCCCAAGCTGCTGGTACGCTTAAACCATTTGAAATTCGAATAAAGAAATAAAATATTTTAATAAAATAATACCTGATATACTGAAATATACGCGTACTTCTTATCATCTGTACTGTAAATTCATCGACATTGATATTGTCCAGTAAGTACATCTCTAACCGTATTTTGATCATGGATGCTATTATCGCTTTTAAATCAAAGGAATTATCGCCTAGTATCGGATACACTACTCTGCAAAATTTTTATACATGTGTGTCATTCCTCTTTGTTGACCATAGACTATCATAATAATTTTTAAACGATTTTAAACGAATAAAAACGTAATCGATGCGTAAATCGATGCTTCTCGCGTGGTGAATGAGAAAATATTTTTTTGTAAAATAACAATTAACGAACAAAAAAAATATCTGCAGATGAAAGGAAATACTGTTTTTTTGTATATCTGATACAGTGGATAGATTTTTGCAATTTATTTTAGCGCAGGAAGACATTTTTCGGGAGCTCTTTTCTCTTTGATATCGATTGTGACACTGTCAAAGTGACCTGTTTGAAAACAGTTTTTACAAACGCGTTAGATAATTTATCTTATACCTTGGCAGAGGGGAACGTCTGTCGAAGCTGACTCCAGTTAATATCTATTCTCTAAGGTAATAGGTGTAGTATATGCCCCGTGGTATAAAATAAGTACGTTAAGACACTTAAATATCTTAATAATGACATATTAATTTATTTTGAAATATGCATAAAGCTGTGATTATTTAATCCTCTATTTACCCATTTAATCCAATAGTGCTCAATATAAGTTGTGATAGAGCGATAATTGTTGTCAATCGATTATCGATTGCTTGTATCGACTGATAAAAATCAATTGCTGTCTACACCACTATAAGCGCAGATAAAGATACACTTGTGGTGGTTGAAGAAGCAGGTAAAACCATTTTGATTTCTTCATTCTAGAAATTCATTGTTGCTTTCTAAACAGGTTGCAAAATATAACAATACTAGCGACCCGCATCATTCTATCTATTAAAAAAAACACATTAAAATCCGTTGCGTAGTTCTAAAGATATAAGCGTACATAGGGTCAGAAAAAGTTTTTTTTACTATGTAGTGATTGATTACTATTAAATGACTTAGATCAATACTTTTTAAATTTTACGAAATGCCTTATCATTTGTCCCAAGCAATTTATGTGCAAACAAATACAGCTTAGCAACAGGTTCTAATCAGTGTTGCAGCCAATAAAAGAAATTAAAAACGTTATAATTTATAGAACTTGTTACTAAACCAATCCCTCCCTCATCTATACTAATATTATAAAGAGGAAAGGTTTGTTTGGATTGAATAGGATCCAAAATGACTGGACCGATTTCAAAAACTCTTTCACTGTAGGAAAGCTGCAATATTCCCGAGTGACATAGGCTATAAAAAAAAAGATGATCCGTGCGAAGCCGGGGCGGACAGCTAGTCTTCCTATAACAAGAAATTAACTAGAAACTGAAAAACAAAAGGTCACAGTATCTCTATACAATCGGGCATCTGTCATGGGACATCACAGTAGTCGGTCACACCTATTACATTGTTATAAGGTTCGAAACATCTCGCGTTATCAGTAGGTATGATGGCTCACGTATACTGATAACTGGACAGACAGACGAGTGGGTTGATAACACCGGGCGTCAAGCGTGTACTGGAATATAGTTTGTTAACCACAAGGAATAGAGTTTATTTTTACTTTTCCAGTTTAGTCCATTGTATCACATGTCACAATACTAAAATACATTTTCCAATTTTCTAATACTACATGTAGGTATGTGTCTCTTATATCAGGTGCAGTTAATAATCAACAACAGAGATTTTTCACTATGTGTTGGGGACTGGGCAGCGAAGTAAACACAAATTACTTGCAAAACACTTTTATTTTATTAGGTAAAGAAAAACTATGTAAGTACATAAATCACACTTTTTTTGTCCTGTAGCCGGTAGCAATAAAACTCGTTTAAAAAAAGGACGCCAACCACAGATACAAAATTATAGATAAGTACAAAAATATTACTTTGTGGTCACAGATTAAATATATATATTCATTTGAAACTAAATTATAATCGGTAGGCAACACTATGTTTAATCACGATAGAAACGAAACATTTTTTTTTTAATAAGAACGACGGACGTTAAATAATATTTCGATAGTTATTTGGTATTTTGTGTTCCGTGAATCCTAATTTAGACAAAAAAACCATAAACTCGAGCCATGATATTTCGTGGAAAATTTACGTTTGACATTCTCAGCATGTTAATATCTAATTTATGGGAGAGATAGAGATAACATTTAGATCCAATACGACACAGGATTGTTAAGGTTTACAATAAAAATAAAATGACCCGTTTATAAATTTATTTTCATAATCATCAATCACTACATAGTATAAAACAAAGTCGGTTTTTCTGTCCCTATATCCCTATGTACGCTGTAAATATTTAAAACTACTTACGCAACGGATTTTGATGCGGTTTTTTAATAGATATAGAGTGATTCAAGAGGAAAGTTTATAGCACCCGTGTGAAACCGGGGCGAATCGCTAGTATAGTATAAAGAGTATTAAAGAGAAACAAAGGTTCAGTTGAAGAACTGTATAGGTATGTATCTGCGTGTTTTCTATTTTGTGGATTTAAACAGATTTTGTTATTGCTTATGATAGCAACAAAAGTATAAATAAGTACTCAAGTGGCTCAACTACAAATCCCTGATACATTGGGTTTTTACTGACAGATATTTCAAATAATAGTTATACCTAATACCAAATGGAAGTAAATGCCATGACTATCGATCCTACGGATTAAGTAATGATATGAAATCAATCATTGATTTTGGCGAGAATAGATATAAAGAAAATGGTTGAAAATTTTACTTTGTGGTCTAAATATTTACAAACTGTACTTTAGTTATGTTTTTTTCATTTTACAACACTTTATCTTAATGTAAAGAAATACCACAATCGGTAAAAACTAACTATTGATAACGTGTGGCGCTCCTGCGAACTCATATTATTATGAGAAAATGTAGTGAACTTTTGAAGGGTTAAAGGTACTTACCTATGAAATTACAAAATCTATACTCTATTCTAATAAAGAGGAAAGGTATGTTTGTTTGTTTGGATTGAATAGGCTCCAAAACGACTGGACGACGATTTGAAAAATTCTTTCACTGTTGGGCTACACTATTCGCGAGTGATATAGGCTAGTCAAAGCCTGGGTGGACCGCTAGTATAACAATAAAAATGTACCGACAATGGCATCATATACGTACCTAGATAAATATGATTGTTAGTCTATGAGTGTCTTCTTGACAGTTATAAATCATCGCAATTGAGATCATTACAAAACAGTAAGTAGTACACACTCATCAGAGCAAGATTTCATCACCACTGCAGTATCTAACTCACAAGTAATAGGTCCTGTACATAATCTTCTTAGATATATATAAAAATTAATTGCTGTTCGTTAGTCTGGCTATAACTCGAGAACGGCTGAACCGATTTCGCTAATTTTAGTTTTGAAATGTTTGTGGAACCTTCCCTGTAAGGTTTAAAAGGAGAAAACTTGGATTAAAAGAATTAAAAAAAAAAGCGGTACGAAGTTCGCTGGGTCAGCTTATATGAAAATACATTGTTTAGTGCATTGCCGAGTCAATCTATTTATTTAAAGCATATTTTTTTAATATTGATCACTGAAGGACCCTTAATCCATATCTATATCTCACAAATTTTTACGATAGAAGAACTGAGTTGCTTGGTTTTTTAGACAAGTTATGTTTTTAATGACATCGATCTTTCTTACGATATTTCGACTATCTTGAATATTTAGCTATTTTGAGTGAATACGGACGAAACATGGACGTAAGCAGGTTGTATTGGAAAAATAGGTAAAAAACCGGGAACATTTTACCATAAATACCTATCTAACGGTCGTACCTAGGCTAATAAGATATTTTATAATATAGTATAAAATATCTTATTAGACTAGTTAAGTACGACCTAATAGCGACTAGATATATTTTTAAACAAGTTTATACCTATTATGTTTGTTATACTCATCACACTGTAGACCGTATTGATTTTTTGTTATCTCGAGACAGCAGCTGGTCGCAATAAGAAGCTCTGAACCATGAAATTAGGTGTAATAGGCGAGTTTAGATGTAGCAAATCACATTCTGGGCTTTCTGGGCCAAAATATACCTACTCTAGTTACTTTTTTAATATTAAAGGTTTAAATTTGAACAAAACTTGAGATTTATTTTATTTAAGCTATCGTAAAAACAAAGGAATGGTAAATAACGAACTTTTATTCTTGGCTATTCACGAATTTTAGTTAACACCTAGAATCTAATTATAATATTTGTATGTATTTATAATGATTTGGATTTCATAATAATTTACTACTCCTAGCCTAATGTTTGGTGCAGTAAATTAAAAAAGTAGTAAAAAAAAATGTGTAACAAATAAAACAAACAAGAATGAAAAACTATTAATCAGACTTAAAATTTAACATTTAACTAAGTATGTCACAAATTTTAAATTACAGTTACTTGTTCTACTTTAGAAATCATTGGTTTTTTATCAAAATCATTCAACGTTTCAGTTGCTTAATCTGCATTGAAGTTACACAACTTTTCAAGAGCACAATATCTCAAACAGTTGCTTACCGGAGATAAAAATAAAAAGTAAAGTATTTACTTCTAATCTAATGCTAGATTATTTTTAAAGGTAATCTGGACATGTTAGATTATACTGATAAATCCTGGTTTTAAGTAGCAAATCACTATAATAGTTGCTGACCAAAAATATATAGGTAGGTACTATTTTATTTGGTATACTAAACAGTATTTTATGTCAAGATTGTATATTTGCTACATACATTTATAATAAATATTGGGATGTGCCTTTAATGAAAACTTCCATGATTTTGTATGCATATTATCGGTCAAATATTTTTCCAAAGTACTTTATAGTAATTTATAATTTTTTTGGTATAGCTATTCCTATTTACTTAATAAAAAAGAAGTAAGTAAGAACTTCTTTTTTAAATACCTATATGTTGTTATGAATGTTTATCACATTTTTGTGTTTAGTCTATAAAACAAGCACAAAAAAGGAATGTATTGTTGAGATAAAATTGTTTTTAATTATCCCTTCTGTAGACTGATAAAAAAAATGGTTATTGTTCCATTTTAAAGAACTATCTGAACATACACAACTTTCAACTTCTGGAAATCTTATCAAGAAAATTAATAAATATTGTAAAACAAATATGCCAATATCTTTAGTAGTAAGATAATTCAAAAGTAATATTGTAATGCCTGCCATAGGCTTTAGCAATTTGTTACATCAATATAAATAAATAAAATGTACCTATAAACACAAAAAAAATATATTTTGGACATGCACCTTGAATAAATATATAAAGAATATATTAAAATTATAAAAATATATCATAAAAATATGTTTTTGGCTTTGTACAATGTTTGTACCTATTATCATCAAACAAATAATAACACTTCAATGTTTTCAAAGAATCAAATCATATTATAGGTATAAATACAGAAACTATGCAATAGAATATTTTAATAAAGGTAGCTATTAAAATACACTATTGGTCAATAAATTACTGACAAGCATCTTATTAAGAAAAGATGTCATTCTGGCACGCAACTCAAATGACTTGTAAAAAAAAACTATAAATAGTATCACATGGCGAACTACGTAACCGCAAGTAAACAAAGACTTACATCCATCCTTGAAGGAAGCCGTTTCGTCGATAGGAATGATCAGCAAAGGCAGGATCCCACTCAACCCCACCAGGAGTGAGGCCAAGGCAGAGAATAACCACGGGTGCTCGTCCAGTTCATCAACAAAACTAACTAAATAATCGGGTAAATATCCCGCCATAACTCCTGTCGCCTCCATTGTTCTTATTTGAAATTTATCACACGAAAAACAGCCAGTTCTTTTCACTGTTCAAATAATATTGTTAGAACTTTTATGTCGATATTTTCATGTCTATGGAGTTCCAACCGGCCAGCAGCTTCCCGCGCGATGTACTAAACTAAATCGAGAGGCTCTCGCACATTTCCGAGATAAAGAAACCCGTTCAACCAGACGAACTAATCTACACTGAGATTGAGTGCGCCTGTTTGCGTCAATTCCTATCTGCCACACAAAAAAATAATGTCTTCAATGGTCTTGCAATGAAGTCATTTCATCTTGCCTTCGTTATTGAAAATGCGCACTAATTAATCAGCAAAACACCCGCAAACAATTACAAGCAAAACAATACAGTAGAATGAATGGATTTATTTTGATTTTATATAAGTTAGTGAATGAATGATTTGAACAACTGTCATAGTCCTCTTTGTCCCTGTCTCTATTCCACTCTCACAGTTCATGTCAAATTCAGTCAAATGTCATATGGGAACGAATGATTTCGACCCGTTCGAAAATGTTGCCAAACTTAACATATTTCAATACTTTTACGACTTGTTCTTAAGGTTATTTTAGCCATAATTATAATTTATAAAACATGTTAGTGAAGCTTATTAAATTGTTGTGAACATAATCAAACATCTGGTTATATGGTTTAGTTCTCTGCCAAATCACCTGAACTAATTTTAAGACCAGTGAAAATTTAGTACTTTTTGTAATATTCAAATTAAAATAAAATATTTATCTTATTTTAATTTCAATATGATCTTAAGACACTATTTCGTCTATTTTTCTAAAAGTAAAACTGTTTATCAACTACCTAGTTATATTAACGTATAAATGATTTTGGTTGAAAAATACGCGGTTTTTTTGTAGACTCGTATCATTTATTTCTTTTAACAAAAAATATGATGATTATAATCATCTCTAAATAGATGAGTACTACAACTAGGTTTCAAGTATTACTGGGACACGAATGCAATACGAATCTTCTTGGCAACCAACACGTCTCTCGGCGCCCAGCTGAAGCAAAATGCCGAACTTATTTTGGCTTGCCAAATTAAATATCTGACAGCATATAGGTACATCTGCTGAGATATAACTTTGCTTTGCTAACATCTCACATCACATTTGTATTACATACGCGAGACATGACAGAAGTCACTAAAATTTTGCTAATATTTGTAATTCCAAGATTTCGCGCCAATGCAATAGTGAGTGAATAAAATAATAGTGTATTCAAATAAAAATAAACTAGAAAGTGTTCAGTGAATAGTTGAAGACAATTCATCTAAAAAAATGGATTCCTGGGGAATTTTGAACGTGGACAGTGCAGCAATTGCTATTTCCAGAGATGACACAGGATCTAGTTTTCGTCGTAAGCAACTTATGGTAATTTAATTTAATCCTTAATTTTATAAAATCTATAGGTACTTTAGGTAAGAATTTTCGGAACATGGTTTGAAATGAAGTCCGCTTCTTTATTTTTATTACCATTCATTGCTCTAAACATTATAAATAATATACATTTGTACAGGATACACTTATAAATAATCATTTGTTTGCTGTTCTACTCTGTAAAATTATATTCGTAGTATATAATTATACAAAATAATTGCCTAGCCTGCGCTAATGAATTTATTATTGAAACCCTAAAATTAAATATCCAGATGAATCCGGTGAAACAAACAAACACAGCACAAAACAAGACTCAAGTCTGGTAACAAATGTTATATTTTACGAGTACCTTATAGACTCTAGTACTCTATGTACCTTACTTACTTAGTTACCAGGGTTTATTAAAAAAAAATATCAAAACTTATCATGGAAATTCCAAGTATTAAAATATATAATATTAATGCCGGCGAATCTATCAATAACTCTTATTAAGTTTTAAAAATATAATAATATATACTGTCGACTTGTGTGTAACAACAATAAGCACTCATCTCTATGAGTGCTTAAAAGTGTATTTTAAGATCGCCAGACCAAAACAAAACAATGTAAGAGAGTTGGACACCACATCCAAGCAAAATAACAACCTAAAACATACTGCGTTACTGCTAATGATAGCCAGCCGCACATTAAACTAAATGGAATTATATATTTTTGCTCTTGTAGTTATTCCTGTACTTTTATCATTTTACTGGAGAAAGACGTCGGAACACATGTCACCATCAATATTTTTCAATAAAAATATGCCTACTGCTGCTAGGGAACACGTGTTATAAATCACTTTTATATGGAATATCTGAGAATCGTAAGCAGGAAACGCGGTTCAAATAAAATATCATTGTAAAAATATTATTGAATGTATTAAGAACCAAAATTCAACGAGAAAACATTTAACCTAAACAAACACTTTGGAATCTTAAATTTTTAAACTCCATTTTTGAACAATGTGAAAAAAATATTTTTTTTTTATGTGAGCAGCGGATTACCGCGCTACTACCATACATATTTATTCTGCCGATGTAATCTAAACAAGAAACTGCATATAACGCATTACACCAATATAATACTTAATATTGTTATTATCTGATTGTTATAATAATATGTATCATCTTCGTATATTTTAATATCCAAACATAAACCAGACCACAACGAAAGATGATGATTTCTGGCTAGACATGTGTTTTGTTAATGAATTCAAGAATTATTGTAGTCTGCTGGCATGCGTTGAGTCATGGTCCAGGAAATCCTCCGCAGATGCCAACTCCGTTGGCTTAAGATTGTTGACGCAACATACCTGCATTTCTCAGAGATAATTAATTATTAACAAGTTAAAATACGCCGAAGATGCAATTCATAAATTGCAATACTGTGTATGTTTTTTTATTTGATAATTTTTCTTTTTAAGTTTGCTCAATCTTTTTGCCCATTTCATTAAATGCTTTTTCATTTTCTATGTTAGTATCTTTAAAGTTTATAATGTGAGAAAAATACTATTATTTCATACTTTGTACTGCATCTTCTAGTTTTACTCGCACAAAAGTAAGTTAAAATTAACAAAACGTATTTCTTCGTAATCAAAGCAGTCAAATACGAAATGCAAATAATAATAAGCATTAGAAGTTAAAACATTGTTTCTTATTTTAAACAATCGTACCGATGTACGATTTTCTCATTAAACTGACTTAAATGATAACTTAGCGACATTACATCAGAATTTTGTAATCAATGTAGAGTACATGTTCGAACTTCCCGCGTTTACATACTCTATTCATTTATTTAATAATCTATAACATCTACTTTAATTAAAAGATAATATATTTAAAAAAAATCTATTAGCTATTCTAAGATTCATTAATCATTATGTGAAATAAAAAGTACAAAATCGACACTCTCTTGTTATGTTTCCTACCGCGTACTTTACACTCGTCGACTCCCAGATGATTCCAAAATTAAACACAGCGTTCCATATTCTCTACAATCTCCGCTCCCGTTCACTTTTCACGCACATGAAGTGAACCCGTGATAAAAGTATTTTTTCATTAACTGGTTTTTATATAAAACATACGTGTATTAGTGGTGTAAAAATATTTTTTTAACATGGACATATCAACTGATGTGTGGGGCCAGTTGGCTCTGGAGGCCAGTCAAGTATATTTAGGAGAAGATGGAAAAGTCCGCAGCCCTTTTTCTAACACGGTAACGTTATGACGAATGTTTGATTCAATAAAATATACCTTTTGTTTGGCCAGTGTAGAGGAATACATTCATAATCTTATTTAGGTATTCCTGCAAAAAGATGTTACATTACAGTATATTCGTAGGTACGAAATACACATGTTTTTAGTTAATACAAGTTGATACATCCAAGAAATAATATCACACAAACATCAGACATTATTCACGTAATCAATGTCAAATAATAAAAGGCGGATGAACAGTTTTAAACAGTAGAACTGGACTATTTTTGTTCGATTAAACAAACCAAATTTCAGTGCTACGCATTAGTAACTGTTTAGAAAAATGTTTACTAATACACAATATTAATACCTACTTACATCATCTTTTTTCAGACTATAGAAAAATTACCAGATAAAGTTCTTCTAAACATATTCACCTATTTATCGCACCGAGAAATATGTAGAATGGCAATGGTATGTAAGAGATGGCGTATAGTTGCATATGATACCAAGCTGTGGACACACGTCAGTTTACGTCCCGAAATATCCGGACTACATGTCGGTTAGTATGTCAATCAATCATATTATAGTTAACACATTTGGCCATAAAAGCTTTTGTTACGTTGGCAACATTACTTGGTAGAGACAAGAATTTCATACATACTCTTTTTGGCGCGTATTAAAAATCATTCGTTCATTTTTATTACGTTCCTTTTCAGGGTCCCTTGAATCGCTTTTGGCGCTCATTTCGATTAGGTTTGGGCCGTCGCTGCGCTACATTGAACTGCCGATTGAGCTGATCACTCACACAGTATTGCACGAATTGGCAGCAAAATGCCCAAATTTGACACATATGCTGCTCGATTTCAGTACAGGTGAGAGTTTTATTAAAAATGTAGGTACATGAAAATGCCATGACAATTTCGCAGTAACTGTAACTATACTGCGTGACATGTCAGTAGGTATAATGTACTGTAATAAATGACTCGGGAAATAGGGTCTTTGGCTGGCACACATGCGTTACAGTTCAGAGAAAAGCCGTTAGCATTAATTAACAGGCATTGCATCGACAACACTAATGATCTCACAGTGTGTTGCACTCTGCGAATTGTCGTAACATACGACAATACGAATAGTCGCTTTCGAATTAAACTCTATCTTAAATATGTTACTGGAATGAATTTTCTCGAAAATCTGACTGGCTGAGTTTAAATTCAATCTAATCATTTTTTTATTTCTAACTGACGGAATTGCCCCAAAGATCGTAAAGCTAGAAGTCAAGAAGGGGTTAAATGACACGAATATAAAATAAAGAATACTCATTTTGTGAACTTTGTAAGTTTAATACTGGCTGTCGCAGCGAACATCGTACCGCGTTTTTGAGAATACCGACTGCAACGCCATCGGCTGATTTGTAAACCTAAATCATTTAGGGCGAAAACGTATTAAACGTAATTGTTTTACCAATATATTACTCATTATATTATTGTTATGTTTTGTTTATCTTTAAAACAAGATATCTAATTTCCCAGCCATGCAACTGCACGACTTCTCCGAAATGCAGACATTCCCCACGAAGCTGCGGTACTTGTGCATCTGTCTGTCCGAGGTCATCTTCATGGAGGGCTTCATGAGGAAGATTTACAATTTCATCAACGGCCTAGAGATATTGCATCTTATCGGTAAGAGCAGTTATGAGGGATGTTATTATTGCTATTTTAAAAATTTAGGCGTTTGTTTATTTTCACGATTATTCTTATAGGGATAACATTTGAGACTTTTAATTAATTATTTTTTTAAGAGTCAATTAAAGGTAGAGTAATTACCTACCTAATACATCTTTTACGTTTTATCTATTTCATGAATAATTCAAGAATTTAATTCCCCTATAACAACTTCACATAAACTACTATTAAGTAACTAATATTAGGTATCCGGTAAGTAGATCATTTATTTACCTAGTTGAATATTTGGAGCACAATATTTTGTATCTGTAATCTGCTAGAAAACATTTGTCAGTCTGAAGCCACAGTACTTGTTGATTGTGGAAAAAGCCTTAAACTGTACCATCTACTAGATATCAGCAAGCCACAACTGGCAGACAGAACTGTTGAACGCGTCCGATATTAGGTACTTACCTATCTATTGCCAACTTCATCCCAAACTCTTGCGCAGGTACCTACGAGAAAGTGGAAGAGGAAGAAGAAGAGATATACGAGGTGATAAACGTGCACAAGCTGAAGTCAGCCACGCCAAATCTTCGGGTCATTAACCTTTATGGTATCAACTTCGTGGACGACTCACACATCGATGCCTTCAGCTCCAATTGTATACAGGTGGGTTAAATCACGTAATTAGGTATTAATAAATATTCAACAGGTACCTATTTACTTCAATAAGCTCCAAAAGTAGATTCCTAAAAGTGTATGCTTATTTACAAGTACGAGTAGGTAGGTACATTGAAATGAAACAAGTATAAAGAATTTAACTCAAGTAGGTAAGTATTTTATTTTGACATTTCAATAACTTAAAGTTCCCATTTTCATAGCACGACTGAGCTGACAATAGTCTAACGCTGAAGTGCTACGAATATGGTAACTGTAAAGTTTCCGAAACGTCAGCAAATAAAATAAAACAGTGTTAAAGTGCTTCATTTCAATGTTTAATATCGGCGAAGGCATCAAAAATTATTAAGTAAGAGTACTACAATAGTACGTACATACGTGTATAAATGGACGCAAGATTCTGTCCTCTATATATTATTTTTACTTGCGGGAAGGTGCTGCAGCGCCATCTGTGTTATTCTTAGCAAAATATCAGTTTAATAATCGAATCAATAAACAGTTGTTATTTTAACTACATATATGTCATTGGCAGCTGGAGTGCTTGGCTGTGAACTTCTGCAACAAGGTGACCGGCTCCACCATGAAGACGCTGTTCCAGCGCTCCCGGAGACTCACCTGTCTGCTCATGAACGGATGCAGTAAGAATTAACATAATAAAATGATACCTAATGTGTGAATGAACACTTATATCTACCTACGTAACAATTAAAGATTCGGTACAAATCTTGTTCATCACAAAACCTATTATCTTCTCGACTATTGTTTTCCTTATTCAGTGATACCTACAGGATTATTGTTTAAGAGAAGCTTGACCCTGCATCTCATAAACCTTGCAAAAATTTTACTCTGCACTTAGTAGATTTAATTTGCATTTGAGTTATTAGTTCAATATTGGAATAAAACAACTATAGCGGATTTAACTCGCGTATGTAAGTATATTATTATATTCTTAGAACGACTGAGCGAACGCTAAACGCTGACACTATCGTCGCTCACTCATACTACAAATATGGGAACTATAAAGTTTTCGAAACGTCAGCAAATACGTGAGTTAAAATCCTTTATAATAGCTTCATTCAAATGTGTAATAACCGCGAAGTGATCAGAAATTAGTAAGTAGGCCAATAATAATATAATAATATCATTGGACAATTTTACATCTAGGACCAAACTAAGCAAAGCTTGTACTATACTAGACAACGGATCATCATCATCATCATCATCATCATCATCAGCCCGTCGCAGTCCACTGCTGGACATAGGCCTCTCCGATTTCACGCCACGGATAAACATACCTACATAAATACATATAAGACATCCAGACATCCAAGAGTTACAGATTCCAGAGTTCATCACACTGACATCTACCCCTAGCAGGATTCGAACCCACAACGAACCTCCGGTTTCGTAGTCAGGGCCTCTAACCACTAGACCAACAGGCCGTCAATACAGTAGAATCCGGACCTTCAAGGGACCGGCGATATTATGTCGTACTAACCTAACCTAACTAAATAGGTACATGGCTACAAATGTATTTGTAAACACAATAAAAAAGTATGTAGTTAAATATATAGGACTAAGTTTTAGTCTAGTATAATGTACTCGTGTCGTTATAAGCGACGTCGTTATAAATGAATTCTACTAGTTGAACCTCCCCAGGTCTCCAATCGGAGCACGTGATGGCGGTGGAGTGGGAGAAGTCCTCGATCCAGGAGCTGGACGTGACGGCGACGGACCTGTCGACGGAGTGCCTCGTGGACATGCTCACGCGCATCCCCAACCTGCGCTTCCTCAGCGCCGGACAGATCAACGGGTTCAACGACTCCGTGCTCAAGGCCTGGATGGAGGCGGGCACTGCCAGGTGGGGTTTAATCCTTACTAATATTATAAATGCGAAAGTAACTCTGTCTGTCTGTCTGTTACGCTTTCACGCTAAAACTACTGGACCGATTTAAATGAAATTTGGTACAAAGAAAGTCTGGAGCCTGAGAAAGGACATAGGCTACTTTTTAACCGACTGCAAAAAAGGAGGAGTTCCACGCGGACGAAGTCGCGGGCAGAAGCTAGTGTTGCTATATTTATTAACATAGAGATTTATTTTATATTTTGATTCCTGGCAACACTGATTTGCTAAGAATGCAAAGATTTCTGGGAGCCTATGATGAGAACGTTGTCAACTAGGAGAAGGTTTATCGTGTCGATATTGTTTCGTTGACTTGAAGAAATAGAGACGACATCGGCATGACAAGATGTCTTGTCTGTCGTTGTCGATAACGTTAGGTACCGATTTTTGACAGATCACAAATTGGGTAGTATTTAAATTTAGTAAGTAATTTAGAAAATAATGTACTTAGTTTCCACAATCGTATAAATCACTTTAGCGTTAGACTATCGTCAGCTCAGTCTTGCTACAAATATGGGAACTGTAAAGTTTCTGAAACGTCATAAAATAAAATACGCGCTCAGAAATCCGTTTACAGTTGTCTCCTTCCAATGTGTAATAACCGCAAAGGCATCAGAAGTGACTAACAATGAAGTTAACAGGTGGGGTCAGGAATTCTGACGCGTACCCAAGGGCGTGCATTCCATATAGGCACAATGTCACTACATAATGTATGAAGTGCCTACCCTGGCGCCATACTTCCGCTTCCCACTGCACGCGCCTGTGTGCCACTGTTCTAACCATTCCCTATTCCAGTGTAGTGTATGCCTTATTTCATAGTTTTACCGTAACTTAATAGTTTACTGCGACATAACACATATTGCTCGAGTCAGCAATAAGTTAAGTATTATAAATTAAGAACGTTTTATGTAAATGGGTTCTCTTTATATTACGCCTTGTTGTAATACACACGAATCTACAATATGGTGTTTCATTAAATCAACCACGTCGCTCCTCATACTTCACCAGGAACCTAGTCGCGCTAGACGTGGACTCGTCAGACAACCTGACGGACGAGGCGCTGCACCGCTTCCTGTCGCGGCACGGCGGCCAGCTGTGGGGGCTCGTGCTGAGCGGCATGCCGCACATCACCGACCAGCTCTGGCAGAGCGTGCTGCAGCTACTCACCAACGCCAAGTACATTTTTTTTTTTCGAAAGGACAAGTGCCCAACGTTCAACGTTAACCGTTAGAACCAAAATGTATGGGATTGACATTATTTGACATCCGCGAACGTTTGTGACGTACGTGACAGTCGTTCGCGGATGTCAAATCCCATACATTTTGGTGCTAACGTTTAACGTTAACGTTGAACGTCGGGCACTTGTCTAGCCCCCCTGTTTACAGTTGGCTGGGGCGGTTACTGCTCCACCGGACGAATGGTGAGCGGCGCCCGCCAAGTACAATACAACACTACACCTATATACTACCTCAACTAGGATGCAAGCTATATAATAAACTAGCTGTCTGCCCCGGATCCCTTTTTTTATAGCCTGTCACTCGGGAATAGTGTAGCTTTTCAACAGTGAAAGAATTTTTCAAATCGGACCAGTCGTTTCGGAGCTTATTTAATCCAAACAAACCTTTCATCTTTATAATATTAGTATAGATATACTCTGTTGAAAGACTGTCATGACCCTTCTTCTCCTCCCCGGGCCTGATGGTGGTAGATTTTTTTTTTTGCTTTTAATGAAATTTCTACCAAAATTGAATCCGCCCTTGGAGAGAACAGCCTTTTAAGACATTGAGTTAAAGTGCTCAAGGATTTAACAAATCTTTTTTTAATGGTACCTACTTACTTATTACTTGGGTATGTACGTAATGGATAAAATATTTTAGTCATACATAGATGTAGTGAATACATTTATAAAAGTAAAGTTACACTACTTATACTCTTATTACTTTCTTCGGGTTTTTTAAATATACCTACTTACCTATCATAATAATTAGCTTATAGATATTTCAAGAGTACCTACTTAAATGAAGAGAAACCCTTAAAGAATATGATTAAGTGGTTTATATTTTCTTATTCTATTTTCAGGATCTTCATCATGGGAACAAACGAGCGGCTTGGTGTGAATATTCATGTTGACCAGGTAATAACCAAATCCTACAATTTTTAGAAAAACTGCCCTAGGCAAGTACCAATCCAGAATAGAACGAATGCAAAATTATATGAGACTAGCTTCGGCCCGCGACTTCGTCCGCGTGGAACTTCTCCTTTTTTGCAGTCGGTTAAAAAGCAGCCTATGTCTATCCTCAGGGTCCAGACTTTCTTTGTACCAAATTTCATTTAAATCGGTCCAGTAGTTTTTGCGTGAAAGCGTAACAGACAGAGTTACTTTCGCATTTATAATATTAGTAGGGATGGACGTAAACTAACTCAAAATCATGTGGTCAGGCAGTAAGCGGGCAAGCGTAGACAAACTACCAATATATCTAAGGTAATTTTCGACACACGCAAGGGAATCAAAACCTACAGGTCAGCTTCTAAGCTACGTCTTTGATTTCACTCGCTTATGGCATTAGTTCATTCACTATTTGACCTCCCCAGCTGATGGACGGCATCGCCAACAACTGCCCCAACCTGGAGCGGCTCGAGCTGCGCTGGGACCCGGAGAACCTGCGCTTCAGCGACAAGAGCCAGAAGGCCATCGACATCCTGCGCGTCAAGTGCTTGAAGCTCAAGTGTCTTGTGCTGAGGTGAGTTATATTTTACACTCGTACAATTATGAGTCCTATTCTCACACCCTTACGGTTAATTGTACCATGTAAGGTTCTAGAATTGACCTGTTCCTTTTACATTTGTACGGTTAATTGTAATATCTTAGAAGTCAGTCAGTATTAAATCAGCTCCAGCATCCAGTATTTAAGCCAACATTAAATTATATATGAGACGGCACATTTCGGTGTGACAGTTCAAACTGAAAGGTTTGGTGTAGAACTCTACCAATAAATCTTTCAGTTAAAGAGATGTCCAAAATAAGCGGTGTTTTCAACTTCATACCTCTTTCACTGAATAATTAAATCATATTCAAAATAAGTATATTCAAAGGAGAAGTTCCCTTATATATTAATTTCTGATGATTTCGCGGCACACATTGGAATGAAACAACTATCAACGGATTTAACTCGCGTATTTTACTTTATTGGCTGACGTTTCGAAAACTTTACAGTTTCCATAATCATAGCACCGAGGTTATCCGTTTATAGCTGTTTTATTCCAATGTATAACTATATATTTTTTTAACAGCGACGGTCGATACTACGAGATCGTGAAAGCTAACTTCGAGCGAGCAGACCGCACCACCGTCGTGAGGACTTCCACCAACTGCCGGGTCTCCAACTACTACCTGCTCTCCAATTATAAAGACCTTATATTTAATTAAGATAGCTATTATTTATATACTAGCCCAGGCAGACGTTGTCTTACTCTTGGAGCCTGATTGTAGCGCCATCTGTGGAGTCTAAATCAAAAATAAAAAATATATTTACAAGCTCTTACGAAGGTCAATTGTGAATATAAACCATACAGGGACTCAAATGAACTAAGTAATTTATTAGATCGGTTCAGCCGTTCAAGTTCACTGTCTTTAAGTACCTACCTAAATATGTACATATAATAAATATACACTAAGTATTTAAGTTGTATGGCAGGTTGAGGTTTTTGTAAATCTGAGACTGGCGTAATGATTGTTTTGTATGCCATACTGCAATGTCAGCCATGCCTTGTTAGACAGAAAATACATACCTACAATACTATCTATGTAGGAAAGAACGACGCTATTTTACATGGAGAGATTTGACAAGATTTTATATTTTTCTCGGTTTAAAATATGTGTGCACCCAGTTGATAATGCCAATGTTGATTTTTACTTAAATAAAACATTTCATAGAGAATATATTTTTTTACTTTGACCTAACAATCTTTCATAATTATATAAATTGAATGATAATAAAAAAAAAAAAACATTTTTACTACTAAAATAATGTTTATTTACAGTTTACTGTGAGAAAAATTACTATTTTTATATTTCTTTTTAAAATATTTTCCAATAATAAAAGCTATTTCTAAACACCTTAACTATTTACAAATAGCTTTATATACCTATTACATCTTTATAACATTTCAAATAGTATTTTTAGCTCGTGTAGCACTTTCGTAATTTACATAAATTTAACACGTTACATTTAGTAACCGCGCGCCGCAAAAAGCATACCGAAACTAGACTTAGACTAAGACACTCGCAGTCGCACGACAACCATTCACAGACAAAAATATATTTAGACCGAGCCGCTCGGATCACAAGTTCGTCCATTCGAATATCAAAAACAATAACTTACCATATAAAATTAAAAATATACCACTCAAAATTAAATTTGTATAGTTTAAGGATCGTACATTAAGTGGTCACGCTCGTCGTCTCTCGTCAGTCACCTCACGTCCTCCCCCAGCAGGAGGTCGGGTTCCTCCTCGAGGAGCAAGTTCTGGTTGTTGCTGTTCTCCTCGTTGCCTGCCTCGGAGTTGCTGTCTTTGTTCACGTCGCTGTCTATCTTGTACAGGATGTCGTGGCAGAGCGGGCAGCGGTCCTGCACGTACAGCCACTTCCGCAGACAGACGCCGTGGAAGTAATGATTGCACCTCGTGATCTTGGCCGAGTGCATCTCTTGGTAGCAAATAGCGCAAACGTCGTCGAGGGTGTCCAACTGGAACGAGGAGGCTTCTCGGAGCGAGTTGATCTTGTTCACGGCGGTTCGTCGCTTCATGAACACCGACCAACCGGCGCGCGCCTCGCACCAGATATTAAAGTATGCGTGGATACACATCATGACGGCACGTATAGCGCCGCCCGATTCGAACAACAATATCCAAGCTCCGTTGAAGAAGAGGAATATTCCAAAACAGAACTCTATAGTGTTTCCGAATGCGCGGATGTAGTACACGTAGTCGTCCAATTGCTCCCAGAACGTGCTTCGATATGCATCGATGAGGAATAATGTATATATCATCAGACTGACGACCACTTTGACGATCACTTCCACGCTGAAAGCGCTCACAGCTAGTAGCCAAGTCGATACTGGGTATTTGGACCAAAGGTGTACGAGAAGAGACGTCGGGAATATTATTAGAAAGGCGCATACTCCTAGTGCTCTGACGTGCCGGTGCAGACTCGGGTTGTGCGACGCACTCAAGGACATTAACATAGGATTAACGATATTGTGCAAAAAGTGCAAGAGAGCGGTGGCCAGCAAACAGAGATTTCTGCATAGTCTTATGAATCTTTTTTCAGGATTTAGAGAAGTCAATCCTGTTTGCAGAGCGAGTATGTAGAAAAGTATGGCCGAGACCGTTCCGATACTTTTATCTTCTTCCTCGTCTGTTAATAAAATCCATTGGAAGAAGTTGCCAATGTAGTGGCAGAAAAATGAGATCACTGACGTCATGCCAAGAACCGCTGTAATAGTCTCGCATCCCGTCACCAGCAAGGACTTGGCCATCGAAGAAAGGGACTGGACGGCTAAAAGTGTATTTAATCTAAAGCCTTCTTCGGCATCGATTTCATAATTATCCATAAGCAGGAGTATTGCATGCTCTGCGACCCGAAGAACCCAAAACACTCTTAAAACACAGGGCACATTGAGACGCATCCATTCGGTTTCCACGAGAGCCGATAGTCCGTAGTTGCTGACGAAGAGCCTTCCGTGTTGGTATCCGGCGTAGATCACATGGATGACGTTGTACGCCGAAGTCCAAAGCACGTACTTCACAAGGAATAGCGGCAGCAGTGTTGAGAACACCGGCGAATGATGTAAAAGGTTAGGCGGAACGGGCAACATCGCCAAGAAAGACGGCGCCATAAAACTAATGGGTAGCAGTTTCTGGAGTGTGTTGTGGCGCGGGCCCAGGTGAACGTTTTTGAACAGTAGAGCTAGGGTGAACTGTATAGCGAAATTCTGTGTAACTAACAAAGTAGGTCCATCGAGATCAAGAAGGTTCTTTACGTTTAGGTTGAGAATATCTTCGAGTATGCTTGTCGAGTGGTGCGGGGAGGTCGCTGCCAGGGTGAGAACCTGGATCTGCTTGATGGCGGAGACGTTGGTCCAGTACGACACGAACACCAGCCCCACCGACATGAGGTACAAGTACACGATGATCAGGTGCTTCGTGTACAACACGAATATGCACAGCGCTGACATACATCCTGAAAACAGAAAAAACGCCGAGTTAGTTACAAACTTAGGTTACAAACGAGTGATTGTGAAAGTAGATTGAATACGTTTTATTAACATACAATAAAACAGTTTAATTTCCATATAGAGGTACCAACAATTACCAAGTAGCTTCGTATAACAATGGAGTAATCAAGTTTTTGAAATTAATCGCTTTTAAATAAGTAACTATCGAACCTGACCTTTAATATCGAAATAGCTGTTATATATATGCCATATTGTTGAAATCGTCTCTTCAACGTGCTTAAATTTGTACTTTGGTCGATTTCGGTGATTCATGCTATGATATAATGTTTTTAATATAATAAAACTTCATTTTAGCGGTCTGTTGGTCATGCGGAGTGTAATTTCGCTATCTGCTAGGGAGACGTAAATATGACAAGCAGAAGCATTTGTATTCAAGTCCAGAATATCTTATACAAGTTCAAGTATTTATGATAATTCATTTGTTGTCCAGTACCATTGGTAAAATTTTGCTTGGTTTGGGACTGGATCAATTGTCATTAACTGTCTAAAGATTGGTTTAATGTTGACGCGGAAAAGACAAAATACGTTATAATTTCTGATGCCTTCGCGGTTATTACACATTGGAATGAAACAACTATTAACGGATTTAACTCGCGTATTTTTATTTTATTTTATTAGCTGACGTTTCGGAATCTTTACAGTTTCCATAATCGTAGCACGACTGAGCTGACAATAGTCTAACGCTAGAGTCTTTGATATGAAATTGATGTTGGACAAACGTTCTTTGCACAGGTTTTTCGTAACCGGTACCTAGCATCGGCATCCATACGCATTTATAAAAGCCTGAATAAAACGGACTTTGATAGGATCTTTGTCCTAAACCTGACGTCAATAATATCGGAGAATCAGTATTAACGTAAGTCATTAATGGGAAAATCATGTCATAGGCATCGGTCACGGCAATATGATAAACTGATATAGAATTAACGCGGAGTAACTTTTGACGAAATAATGTAAAAGTATGTTAAGACCCTAAAAAGAAATGCATAATATCCAATTGTAAATAACAGATAAGTTGATCCATTGATTTGCGAATATAATTAAATATATGTACAATTTCACGATCAAGAATGAAAAAAAAAAATGTAAATGGTTTTTTCACGAAATTATCGATATTTATAAAAAAATCCATGTACTATGTCCAAGTTAAAACTCACGTCAAGCACCTAAACATATATATATATAAATCAAACCACCATCACATGTTTTCCTCTAAAGCCATATCGCGACAATTCGGACAAATACGTCATCATGAGTAAGACATTAATTGTACAATACGTGCCGCGACATTAGCAAAGATAAACAAAATGTTGATTGATAAATTTGAGGGCAACGCGGCGATTGAAATGACATGTATAAAACGACGAAAACTAGTATAAACAACGAAGTAATACCTAAGTAACAAGATTACTGTAAAGTTCTTCTTAATTATATTATTTGCGTGGTTTTTGAAAAAAACTTAACACGTAATTCAAAATGTCTAAATATCTGCAATTAGTTAACTAAAAAAAAAATTAACTTGCGGATATAAGGCTGATATGCCCTTTTTTAATTCCCAAACAATCATTCCCTAAAATTTGAATAAAATTAATATAATGTAATTAATTAGAAAATGAGTCAAAATCACCGAGTATAATATAAAAATAAAGTCGCATAAAATTAATATTTTTAAACAATTTTAATATAAAGTCTATGAAGATACCTACTAACGGGAAAAAATAAGTATACTTACTATACTTATTAGTGAACTCGACTGTACCTGGTTACTCGCAAAATTTAATTCTCGCTTCTGGTCAACATTTGCATTGCGTTCATTGACCGTGAATACAATCTCTTAATATTACCTTCTATAACATTTCGCACAACCGTGTCTTTCTGTGTGAATCATTTTCGTCATAAATAATCCCTACTAATATTATAAATGCGAAAGTAACTCTGTCTGTCTGTCTGTCTGTCTGTCTTTCACGTTAAAACTACTGGATCGATTTAAATGAAATTTGGTACAAAGAAAGTCTGGAACCTGAGAAAGGACATAGGCTACTTTTTAACCGACTGCAAAAAAGGAGGAGTTCCATGCGGACGAAGTCGCGGGCAGAAGCTAGTGTTAATATAAAATTTTCAAATCTTTTCCTAGGGTCATCTAAATCTTTAATAGACATTGAAATATGTTTAAAATTTCACTTTTTTAACGCTTTCTTGTGAATTGTACTTTTCGGGGGCTCTTGTTTCCTTCTATAAATTCTATGCACTCCAAAGTTTTTATTTAGGTCAATCTTATATAGGTTGAATTATTGATTAACAGCCTTTGGATTGTGTACTATGCTTGTTAATCAATGTTTCAATATAAGTAGTGTAATTTAATAATCAATAAAAATGAGTAATTTATGAAGCCTACACTGCACTCAGTCTTTCTAGACAAAGTAGGTATACAATATTACATATTACGAATATGTAAGGCACTAATAATTTGATGACTTTAGAATCAGAATATTATTTTAGCAGCGTCCCTAAAATTGCTACTTGACCAGCCCATATCATAGATTATAGTTCAGAATAATAACAAATCATGAATTCAAGAGAATCCGGGGAGGGTCGCTAGTTCAGCGATGAGTTGGCGATGATTTAAAAATACGGCGTAACGGTGAGAAGTAGCTAGCAAAGATAACGAACAGGATGTCTCTTATTTAAGTGTACTCGAGCCGACTCGTGCGCAGGTCACTAACTAACCAATCAGGATGAAACTGCATAAAGCCACGAAATGCTCAAATATCAGTCGGTATTTGGATACAGGACAAGAAAATCATATAATAATAATAAATAATAAATCATTTATTTAACTTAATTATTTTTACAAGAATGCACTACATTATCAGTGATCCCCACACTAGGCTGGGCCTGTATCGTGGGAATCAAACAAACACAAGTTTACAATAGAATGCGGCAAGAACTAGGTACAGTAGGCTCATGCAATAAAATAGGAACTGAAATACAAATAAATTGAAAATGACAGTAAATATATAAAGGTTGTGTGTGTTTGTGTTATGTGTGTGTTTGTGTGTGTGATTGAGTGCGTGTGTTTTTGTGTGTGTGTTTGAGTGCGTGTGTGCATGTGTGTGTGTGCAAGTAGGTACCTAAAAAAGATAATTTAATATATAAGTATAAACAGCAACTGTCAGTTGGTATTGACAATCCCTACTAATATTATAAATGCGAAAGTAATGTCTGTCTGTCTGTTACAATTTCACGCTAAAACTACTGGACCGATTTAAATGACATTTGGTACAAAGAAATTCTGGAGCCTGAGAAAGGTCATAGGCTACTTTTTAACCGATTGCAAAAAAGGAGGAGTTCCACACGGAGGAAGTCACGGGTAGAAGTTTAAGGGGGTTTTAATCTTCGTTCGTTATCATTATGGAAATGCCGGAACATGTGACATTCAACTCCGCGGACACATGAGTTCACTTGAATGAATACTGACTGTTGATTTCTGTTAATGTAATTACCTAATTTTAGGAAGTTATAGGTACTTTTGGGGTGAGATAAACGCATGCCGGGTGAGCAAGTGCGCGCAGTTAAGGTTTGACGACCTTGCTCGCCCGTGTGTAAGAGGTTACAGGTAATGTAGACTTAGTACAGTCACCATCAGATATATCAGAACGGGCGAGGTACTCAAATACATCTGAACAACATTAAATTTCAATAAATTCGTTACGGCAAATAAAGCCAATAATATCTGAACGTCCAATTCGTCACAAATATAAGAGCAGCAATTTTTCAATATAATCTGGACACATAACAACGCAAAAATATCTAAACAGTACAAGTCTTCATAAATATCTGAACACTTAAGGAAAATATACCTTAAGTCACTGACATATAGTTTACATTCTATTGTGCAGATGTAGTGAATATTCTGTCTCGTGGTATCATTACTAGGCTCTAATCAAACGCATATACCTATTATAAATTTCAAACAATCTAAATAATACTGTCTTGGCTTAATGCGTAAGATATCGCTTAGTAAACCGAGCATCATGGATCGAATCCGACTGGTCCACATGCATTTTATTTTTATTAACGGATGGGAAATATGACATAAGTATATTATTCTTTTTTTTAATTTCTATAATAAATTAGGTTACCTGCTATATTAAAATTTTATTTGTCGCAAGTTTTTTAAGATTTTTTATTTTTTATTTCTTCATTTATTATAGTCTTTAATACGGTGGCAGGACATTCGGAGATCGGACATACGTAGAATCGAAACTCGTATTAGTATTTGCAGTTCGTTTATTACCTACGGACTTTTACAATTGATGAAGTTGTTGCGTAGGTACCTAATTAAACGACAAAGTATGTAATAAATTAAGCTCCATCATTTCATCATCTGGTTACCATAATAATTTATACTTTACACAAAACGCAGCTTACATAGACTAAATAAACTATAACTAGAATATACACAATTTAACTAAGGTTAGTCTTGGAAGTGTCTCACCGACGTCTTCAATACAAAATAAGATCTGAATAAAAATACAAAAGGAATAAAATTAAAAAAAAACACAAATTCTCCCAGGTCTCGAACTTAAACCAGCCGCGTTCTATGACCGCGCATCCGACGTATAAACCATGAGGCTAAGCAATCAATTATCAGGTTGACGAAAATTGATTACCAATGTTGACAACGACTTGTCAACGACCATAATATTCTTTCATAATTAAATAGGATACGAACTAAACAGTGACAGTTGAAGTTTGGCAACAGAAAACAATAGTAAGTATGACAACGTCGCAATTCACGTTTGCTTTGCTTACCTAGTAATGATACCATGAGACAGAATAGTCACTACATCTGTACAATAGAATGTAAACTATATGTCAGTGATTTAAGGTATATTTTCCTTAAGTGTTCAGATATTTATGAACACTTGTACTGTTTAGATATTTTTGCGTTGTTATGTGTCCAGATTATACTGAAAAATTGCTGCTCTTATATTTGTGACGAATTGGACGTTCAGATATTATTGGCCTTATTTGCCGTAACGAATTTATTGAAATTTAATGTTGTTCAGATGTATTTGAGTACCTCGCCCGCTTTGATATATCTGATGCTGACTGTACCTACACTAGGATGACACACGGACGAAAAAGGTTGTCAAGCCACAAGTACGAGTACCTACTTGGTCGTGTTATATGGCTCTCTAGCATTTTATTTCGGACACAGAGCAACAGAATCTATACTAATATTATAAAGCTGAAGAGTTTGTTTGTTTGTTTGAACGCGCTAATCTCAGGAACTACTGATTCGAATTCAAAAATTCTTTTTTTGTTGGATAGACCATTGATCGAGGAAGGCTTTAGGCTATATAACATCACGCTGCGACCAATAGGAGCGAAGAAACAGTGGAAAATGTGTAAAAAACGGGGAAAATATGAAACCTTATGAAGTTAGAAGACTTTGACAGATCTTTGACGAAACAATCGGACGGGCAGGACGACGTCTGCCGGGGCCGCTAGTAAGTAATAATAACAGTGCCTATGTAGGTACCTACTTGGCTTGAAGATCAGATTGTGTAATGCATCCCAAGTTATTAATTTAATTTATTGCATCCAACAATTACAAAGTAGGTATACAACTTCAAAATCGGCTCCGACTGCTATCAGAAACAAGTTTTACTGAGTTTCTATTTGTAGCTTAGAAATGCATTCCGTGAACAGTATAATATCTTACCTGGTGATTATATAACAAGGCTAGTTTTAGAAACATAACGGTTCATGGTTAATCATAGACAATATTGGTTATTCACGGTTTGAAAATTAGAATGTTTTAGACCTATAAATATTTAGCTCTGTTACAGTAACTCAAGCAAGAAATATTTCTCATTAATCCGAGGAAGTAATACAAAACGAATCAAGTACCTATAACTTCACATAATTATACACCTTTATTGATTGTTACCAGCAATGTATTTTATAAAGAGAACTAATAATATTGCGACAACAATACGAATGCAAATGCACAAACGCTATGTGATCATTTGTGTACCTTATTACAAAGGAATAAGGACTACTAAAGAGCATTTCCTTTTTTTTTTTATTCGTACACGTGGACGTACCTACGTGAAGCGAGTTGGCAGTTGAATTGGCGCGGGCTGATGACCGTCTGGGATTTTACAAAATAAATAGGTAGATAGGTAGGTACAATACAAAAATGTATCTATAGATATTATAATCCTAACTATCCTAACTAATATTATAAATGCGAAAGTAACCCTGTCTGTCTGTTACGCTTTCACGCTAAAACTACTGGACCGATTTAAATGAAATTTGGTAAACAGATAGTCTAGAGCCTGAGAAAGAACATAGGCTACTTTTTAACCGACTGCAAAAAAGGAGGAGTTCTACGCGGACGAAGTCGCGGGCAGAAGCTAGTAATGTATAAAATGCTATGACACGAATATCGATCTCTCATGATCTGATCAACGTACCTACAGCCTAAATTACTTATCGTAGAGACCTTAAACTTAAAGAATGTTGGAATGAAACAACTATAACGGATTTAACTCACGTATTTCATTTTATTGGCTGACGTTTCGGAGCCTTTAGGTACAGATTCCATAATCGTAGCACGACTGAGCTGACAATAGTCTTATGCTAAAGTGTTATTGTCAGATCAGTCGTGCTACGATTATGGAATCTGTAAAGGCTCCGAAACGTCAGCCAATAAAATAAAACACGCGAGTTAAACCCGTTATAGTTGTTTCATTCCAATGTATAATAACCGCGAAGGCATCAGAAATTATTAAAGGATGTTCTTTATAATACCTATCATGCCTATTTAGAAGTTAGAATTACGCAGGTTTAAAAGTGTGTGCATAGGTAACTTACATTACAAACGACATCACCTAAATTCTCACTCGATTTTTTTTAAGTACAGCAAAAAATAAGTCCAACAATTAAAATAATATTTTAATGTGGCTCTATGTAAGTATATTTTTATTTTTAACTTCAATAGAAACAAGGAAACTGATTTGATTATCTCGGTCCGATTAAGAACGTCCACATTTAGAACTCACCGAAATAAGAAATAATTTACATATATTATTATAACAACAACAAACGATCGTCATTGAAAGTTAGCCGCAAAGTTAATGTATTTTCTAAGGTCGTTTAGAATTAACAATTTATCAAATATAATCTAATTAAAACAATAAAGGAATCAAAACATACAAGCCTATATAAATACGAATTGCTGTTTGTTCGTCTTGCTATAACATGAGAACATTTGGACCAAATTAGTTAGCTGTTTAAATTAAAAAAAAAACACAGATAATGCGGTATTAAGTTTGATGGGTTAGCTTAATAATTGTATAGTCAGATTGATAATGATTGTACTATGGTTACTAGACAATATAAATATTAATAAAAGATATCCAAGACATGGGCACAAATGCTCATGCTTATAACAGTAACATTTGCTCCTTACAGGATTCAAACCTGCATCCTTGAGCTTCATAGTTGCAAAACAGATGGTAAAACGTCATAAATGAGGTGAAAGTTAGAATATAAAATATTTTTTGTTTAGCATTTTCAAATCTAGACTTGTTAGTTAGCTCTCTACTATAAGAAGTTCTTAAAAAATTAAGAGTAAGACACCATTCCCCAGTAATTTATAAGAGAAACTCCATACAATTTGTTGACGGTCTAATCACTTACTTGTGGCATGGGGAAACCTGATATATGTATATTCGAAGATTACTTTTTAGTTTTACGCAACTCACATTTATCTTTTATTTATCACTTATGATTTGTATTTAATTTCTGCTGGTCATCATGATCATTACTAATTAATTGGACGATGGACCTGCTATGGAATGCACCTATGCATCATTTAAAAGTTTTATTATTTAAAATAATGTGTGCAGTGTAAAAATATTATTCTTGCAATTCCTAACATTTTATTTATACACACTAGCCGGTAACAGTTCAGTGCATAAATTTTCTTATATGCAGTTTTTGTTTACAATTGATAAAATTAAATGTGCAATAAATGCAACATTCAATTGCAGTTTACACTCATTAAATATCAATTAAATATAACCAAATTATCCACCTCATAACACTATACTTTATAAACATCAGCATCATTTAATTTAATTATATAAACAAAAGAAATAATTGTATATCTCCTTATCTGCCTGAGTATATGTAAGGTTTTTTATAGGCATGTATCACTTCCAAATTATTATAATTGGAGAACCAATAATCAGGAAAGTTTAATTTTAGAGATTTGACATGCTAAATTAACACTAGCAATAGAACAAGCCCTGTGACACTATTAACTGTGGTGAGGAGGAAATACTTAAATGACAGTGTCGGATATGTTTACGTCATTGTAAAAAAATCTCAAAATATTATATGCTATCCTTATTAATTGATGTTTAGGGTAATAATAAGTAATATTAAGTACATGTAATAATATTATATCATAAATACTGTATGAAATGAGTTACTACGAAGTACTCAATATAATATCAACCAAATAATCTATAAATTATATCTCGATCTTAGATATAACTCATACAAAGATACCAACATAAAGAAATTGGCAATGACATTAAGACAAGACATGGTAATAGATTATCATTTAATTAATAAATACATAATTAGGAATTACTAAACTTTACAATGTGATTCTGAGGAGTTAATGTTTATGTCAATTATTAACTTGGCATTTGTTTATACATATAAATGAATTATGTTACTATATCATTACAAAACCCATTTAGGAACATTAAGATAACTATTGTCTGTCATTTTAGCCATATACCCACATCATCATAAGGTTAGGGTTATCAATACTAAGTTCAATAGACAGAAAGAATGAATTTTAAAATGAATCCTGGACATAGGATAAAAAGTACCAATAATTTATAAACCAAATACTTTCATATTAGTACTTCATAAGTACAGTTTCCTTATACTACAGTATGTAGGTATGATGTAGTTAGTATGATATCCTTTTAGTTGTAATGTACAAACATTATTCAAATTATGGTTTGTTAAATTTTAAGTCACAATCAAGCCGAGATACAGACACAAGTAATCACAAAAACACCTAAATTTTGTTACAAAAACCAACAACTGAAGCATTTTGTGCGATTGCAATACCAGAACAAACAAATTTCGAAATCCAACCTCTGTTGAGAGACTGGCAAAATGAAAGGACCTTGCATGCAAAAGTTGTGAAATAAGTTCTAAAATTAAATTGCACGTACCTAAGCAGCAAACGAAGAACTTGATCAGCGTGAATAAGAAGGCGTTGTAGAAGTTGGAATCGTAATAGTTTCCATCATCAGACACATCGGTGTGGTCGTATGTTACGTTGCTAAGGATCGACACTTCGTCGGCGCCCGACACGGGGAGCCCGAGACTGATCTTCAGGAACTCATCCACCACAAACAGAGGCGGCACTCGTAACAGCACCTCCACCAGCGCTAAAGCCTTCGACCTCAGCGACATAATTCATTTATAAAGTCTTCCCACACAATAACACTGACAATTTGGCGACAGTCGAAACGACTGACACGCGACATGTAACTGTTCACAGCTTTGGATATTACAATATTTTTATTATTATAAATTAAACCACGTAATTGTAATAAGAAAAGAAAATATGACTGAAATTTTTGCGACAATCAGAAAAATTGACATTTACGAATTTTAAAATTGCCATATTTGAAAATTACATGCCGGTGTTGCTATTGATCACGAGACAATTAAATACTGTTAGATTGTTGCCAGGTTGCCAGTGAGAAATAATATTCGTAATGACTTGGCAAAACTCACCTTGTTAGAAATAAAATATTTAACTAAAATCATACTTGATTCAAACATATTTGCATTTTTTTTTCTTGGAATATCGTACTTACTCAAAAAAAGGTAAATTAGGTATGTATATTTTATGCTAAGATTCTATGTAAGTAGCTGACTGACAACTGAAATTGAGTGATTTGACGTCGGAGGTTGCAGGTTCTAATACCAGTCTGAACAAATAACAAAATATTAAGTTATTGTAATGCTTTCTATTATTTTTTTATAAGGATTTACGTTTATTGGGTGCTTGCCCATACCCATATTAGGTACAAGCTTTACAGCTAAGGTTGAGCTAGGTACCTATTTAAAAAAGTAAAATGGATATTTTATGCAAGTACACGCACGTATCTGTTGGTAAAAGAATAAACATCAATACATAGTATAAAACAAAGTCGCTTTCGCTGTATGTCCGTATGTATGCTTAGATCTTTAAAACTACGCAACGGATTTTGATGCGGTTTTTTTTAATAGATAGAGTGATTCTTAAGGAAGGTTTATAGCACCCGTGCGAAGCCGGGGTGGGTCACTAGTATGAAATAAAAAAAAATAAAACCACTTTTAATATAATATTATAACTGCTTATATGTGTAGGCTTTTAATATTATACCTGCTTACGTGTATAGGTTTTTACCGCGTAGGTACTTAACCTATGAGGTCAGGAATCGAACCCCGATCAATGAACGCGAAAAAATGTGAAATGTAGGTACTCCGTATATTAAATATTTTAACAAGTGAATTTAAAAAGTTTTTCGAAAACATTTTATAAGTAAGTAAATCAATTCACTTGTTGAAGATTAAATGGCAAAATTAAACTTTCAGACAATAACAGCTTAGAATCAAAGGCCTCATCAGCGGCCATGTTGGATTGAGTTTGTGCGGCTTCCGCTATGGCTTCTCACGGCAAATTAAAAACGAGAGCTTTGCTAGCTTTGAGTCGAGGGAAAGAGCTTGTGAATGCCAGCTTTAGGAATGTGGCAAGTAAATTTTATTATTACCTATTCTGTGTTATCTATACTTCTATACTAATATTATAAAGAGGACAGATTTGTATTTTTGTATTTTTGTATGTTTGTAATGAATAGGCTCCGAAACTACTGGACCGATTTCAAAAATTCTTTCACCTTTGGAAAGCTACATTATCCCCGAGTAACATAGGCTATATAATATCACGCTAGGTCTTATAGTTGCGGAGCAGTAACCGAAAATGTTTCAAAAACGGGGGAAAAGTATCGTTTCTGAGTAAAACGTAAAACTATGAAAAAAATCTTAAGTCCCCCCGTGCGAAGCCGGGACGGGCCGCTAGTTACTTTATAACGATATTGGTTTTAGTATATAGGTAGGTAGGTACTTAATATATTATGTACCTATACTAAGTATACCTATGTTTCAAAGCAAATTGAATAGACAAACACAATTAGTGATGATCTTACATGGGCTCCTTTATTTTCGTAGGTACCAACCCTAAAAAAAATATCTCTTTTCTTGCATTTAGATAGAGACCTACTTTTCTTTTATTTTAGTGCACATAATATTTATTGGTAGATAAGCACACAAAGTAATGCTTACCTATTGAATATAGGTAGGTAGGACTTTTCGGTACTTACTTAAGTAAGTTAAACCGTTTTTTTTTCAGCCTAATCGTACGGTGATGGTTTTGTATCTTTTCAAGAATATGTACGTATAGGTACTTTAGGTTTTAAATAATATTTCGGAACATTATAATAGGAACATTGTAAAACCCCAACCTCTTCGTATTCTTTCTTATAGCTCCACCTAGAGCTGCCTTGCACTTAATTGGAGGAAGGTAACAATTATTGCAGTGTTTTCACAGGCGTATTTATAAACTTTTGTTTGGTTAACCTGCACAAAGCTTTCCATTTTTCTATTAAGAGAGAATCTACCTATTATTATTATTATTATTGACAGAAAATGTTCTTACCTACATTTTGTACCTCAGCGGTTATATAAACCGACCTAAGAAAGGACCTATTTGTGATATGATCATGGAATATTTTTTTGGAATATAATTATTAGTAAAATTGAATTTTAGAGAAATATTCTTATCTTATTTATTTATTCCTAATTAGAGGTAGGTGTACAACGTAGGTAGTGGTACCGTTTTTTTTTAAATTAGGTAAATGATCACGTGATTTTTGACATGTTTGCACTTTGTTGTCAGTTGGGAAAAGTAATGAAATTGCGAATTAAAAGTACCAACCTACTTAGGAGTTTGTGTCTCAATTCTCACGAGATAACCCAATCAGTATTAAAGATAAAAATCATTAAAACCACCCTTTTAACAGATACGCATTCTTGCAACCCACAGAGTAGTGTAAACATGGTATTATGCTATTGCCCCAACACCTGTGTTTGCCCTAAGGCTAAATGGCAAGTGTGCTCTTTTATGCTCTTTATATTTGATAAACAGGTAAGTAATGTTTGAATTAAAAATTTGCTTGCTAGAGTGTGTAGTTGGGGTACTTCCCTACCGGTAAATAGATCAATGAAGAGGGGTGAATGAGAATAGCTTTTTTGACAGTAAAAAGTATTTTGATAATTAATATCCTGCCACTTTTACTATTTTCTTCAGCATGTAGGTAGGTACCTATGTTATCAATTACAATTTTTTAACATATAGGACCTACCCACCTAGGTACGTTGTTAGAAATTTGATTAGGTATGTAAACGAAGTAACTACCTAACAGATTTTAACGGAGAAGTTAGGTAAATAGGTACCTACCTACATAAATTTAATTTCTAAGTTTAAGTAGGTAGGTAGTAAATATACCTACGAATGCAATTGTGAAAAATATAGGTAAAGCAATATACATATCTAAATAAGTAATAACAAGTTTAATTTATTAAACCACTAAATGTAGGTAAGTAAATAAAAGTCTACTAACTAGACACTAAAATCACAATTGCACCCCATTAGCAAAACCAACAAGGATTCCCATACAAAACAATAACATTCAAAGCAATCTCGTAAAGTGATATGTTTCAATCTGAAACGCAAATAAAAGATTTGCCATGTAATTCAATATTTTATTTCTGATTCGAAAGTTATCTTTGATTTTCGTTTAATCGCCAAGCGGCGCGTGCCGGTCGCGTGTTTTGACAGATTGCCGCCATGTTGGTTTTTGGCGCATCCCTTTTAGCATAATCTGTGGTAAATTATATTGTTTATGGAATTATCATTGCATGACGGTTATAAGTAGCGGATCATGCGGTAATTATAGAGTTTTGGTGTGAATTTCATGTAGTTTGAATGTTACTCTATGAGCGTTATTAGTTTCCCAGGATGATGAACTATGTTGGTATTAATGGCGTTCACACTTCACTCTGGGAGTATTTTTAAAACCCTTTTTGCTAGATTTTTACCAAATTTTATATCCTCCTGCTAATATTCCCATAGGGGTAATACCTAAGCCATCGCCTTGGCCGTGTCCGGTTACCGGACGTCACGCGACACTTCCGTTTCCGAGCGATCGACTTTCCAACAGGTGAGGCGGATGGATCGATCGCTTTGGGATTAAAGGGTTTGGAGTTCGATACTATGTGTAGTTGATACATGTCTAAAATAATGCGTTTTAACGACATTACAGTTTACTAAGTAATTTACAGGGGAAGTAAAGTACTTGTCTGAAAACCTTACTGTCAATGCGATTTGTCTCAAGAGTTGATTCAGAATGTATAAAATCACGAGTAGGTATTAAAAAAACTGCCATTTTCAACACCTTGAAACGATTAGTATAATAAAGGAAGGGTACTATTGTTAAGAGATGCATTTTTTATTTGTAATACTTTGTGTATACTTAGATACCTATTTACATGGAGAGTATGGAGACGTAAAGATAGCAGAATTAGGCATACGAGTAAATTTAGGTAGATAGATATTTAATACGTAGATACCACTGTATTACCTAATCGAAGGTTGTCGTTGCAAACCTGATATCACAACTATGCAAAATGCCTACAGCATCCTCATTCCACCGTGGGTGGCAGACCACCTACCTTCGAGGCATTGCTGCCCAATGGCTCGAAACCTTGCTCACTGTTCATTCACGCAGCTAACCATGCCATCCTGCTGAATAACTCTTTTAAGTCTACCAAACTTGGGCCTTAGCAAGTTATTTTAGAGTACACTTTGCTCTGCCTTTTTTGAAGTGATTGAACGACATTGCCTTTTAAAAATTTGATCCCCGTTCTCGGTGATTTTACGAAATTTATAATCTTAGTGTAGAAAGGAGATGGTTTTATATAGCGACATTAAACTCTCTCCTTTACTCTCGCTGACTAGAGAAGTCAGTTAGTTCTGTAGTAGATTGCTCTAAATTTCTCACGGTGTTACTTTCGTTGAAACTTTCGCACGCAAAATATGGTTAGTGGAGTTTTTTGAAACATCCGACGATATTGGTAGGCTTCGCGTCTGTTGAACCTATTTTTTGGGTAATGCAAGTAGGTTTTGGTATTCTGGTGAGAATATAATTAGGTAGGTACGTAAAATAAAGTATAAACAAAATGTATGTAACTGCATACCTACTTATTCGCTTAATAAGTTCTCTTCGGATATTAGTAAAATAGATATAGATGCCTAGTCGTCATATTTTCGAATTATTCACAGAATTAACCAACTACTATGTAGGTGCAGCAGGTAATACGTATTTTACAGTCCTCGACAAAGATACACTGTAAGTATATTAATAATTCTATTGACAACATTTGACAGCTTGTTGGTCTACAGCCCCTGACTACTGAACCGAAGGTTGAGGGTTCGATCCTGCTAGAAACACAATTATGATGTAAGTACCTACCTATGATGACCACGAGCATTAGCAGATAGAAAGTATAGTACATATATAATATAATAAAATATGTAGACGACGCATAAACATACCTACCTACTGGTAGGTATGTTTAAGCGTCGTCTGCCTAGTTTGGGACTTAGGTTTATGACGGTATGAATTATCGAAATATATTTATTTAAAATTGGTTGGAATTATGGGAGCTTATGGTATTAAAGAACCTCATAAGCTCAAATAACACCAGACACTTTGTCTCCCAGAGTAAACTATTTGCGCATCTATCCCTCTCTCCCTCATGTGTCAGACAAGGAGACAGTATGGATATCGGTTTGAACTCTTCAACCGTGCGCCTGCGCCGCGCCGGACGAACTTTCGCATGATCGCGCGCTACCTGGGTGGGCGGCGTTGTCGACTCGCATCATTTCAATCGGAATCGATATTCGTATCGTATTCCCTTTTGAGAGCTGTCAAAATAGCTATTTTAGTGAATGGTGGTTTTAGCTCATAAATTATGCAGCTGCGTAAGTAGGTATTCATAATTAAAAAGTTGGTACGTACTTAGTCTCTCGGACAAAGATTTCATAAATTACCTAACTCTAGCGTGCCTGGCCTGACTAGGTAAACATTTACAATTACTTGACAATGAAAGAATATTTAACTATAATAAATTAAGAATTTCTTTAAAGTCAATCTACTTAAAAATATTTTGTGTAAAATTGACTATTGTTACGACATAGTATATTTAAATGCTTAATATATAATCAAAATTAACCTAGGTAGGTACCCAAGTCCCTATGTGTGATATAAACGATATACCTACTTACTCGTACGCACAGAGGTACCAGATGAGTTACAGTTGGGTGCCAAACTGCCAACTAACTCTTTTTTTTTACAGGATATGATGTCAGAAACTGTTTTCTGGTCGATTGAATGTGACTTCCCTTTCCGGATTTACACGGATCCAGGATAATAAAGGTATCTATAGGT
The DNA here is from genome assembly GCA_038024825.1 of Polylopha cassiicola. NCBI lineage: Eukaryota > Metazoa > Arthropoda > Insecta > Lepidoptera > Tortricidae > Polylopha > Polylopha cassiicola. The sequence continues at coordinate 1,639,208 of CP149044.1, read as the reverse complement.
ATTTTTCTGTCAAAATTGTTTAAATAAAAAAAATATTAATACAAGATATTAATAAGTACCTATTAGCAAAACATGTTAGTAGACCAATGACTAAGTAATAATTAAGTACTTACACACCTTATTACTTATCTTAACAGTATCAGATCACTAAACGGTTCCCACCACAAAAACAATGTCCGCCGCGGCCATGTTAACCCGATACGTGGTGACAGCTACTTTCCCGCGCACAATATGTCATGCTTTTTTCAGACGAGGGGTTGATACAAACAGCCAATTACGGTAGGGGCGGGTTGCACTAACACACTTGGAAGATAGCCATTTAGTCACCATCGCCTGGCTGTAAAGGCTCGTCCTCCGCCCAAAATGTTGATTAAAATTAAAAACAAATTAACTATTTTAACCGCGCAGTGCTGCCAAGGCGCATGCTTCGACCGATATGTTTAATTTAATTAGTGAGCGATGTGTGGAGAAACTGTGATTTTTGGTGATATAGTTATTTTATTGTTTTAAGTGGAACCTGGATGAAATGATTGGATTTACTTATAAAAAGGTGGGTGTTGTTCAAATTGGTGTTTTATGGATAGAGCACGTTAGTTATTTGCGTACGATAATAATTTAATTAGAGAATGACAGTTATTTCTTTTTTTGCTCTCTATAACTTCTTGATTAATATGTAGAGCTGTATTAATTAGTCAAAATTAAGTTTTCGGTTTAAGTCGGCTTAAAACTCTTTTATCTCTTTAGATTTATGCAATATCGAAAACGGTAGATTTGATTAACCTAACATGCCGTATTTATCGTATTTGAACTACGTGTGTACCTATTTATCTAGAATAGGTACTTACTTATCTAGGAAGAATTTTGGGAGGAATCTAGTAATAGGTAGCTGTTATATTATTTTATCATTAATTTAGTATAACGAAACAAAATAACTATGCGCAGTCAATTACAGATACCATAAGATTTTGAAAGAAGTTATTTTGCGGGTACGTAATACCTACTTGAAGGAGAACTTTTTAGTCAACTCGTAGTAGGGTTGTATAGATATTTATTTAAAAAGCTTTGTTTATATTTTTTTGTGAAATACCTAAGTACCTAAAACTTTAGGCGGTATTAAGTAAGTACAGTTTAAGTGAGATAATAGTAGGTACCTACCTTATAGTAACTTGTCCTTACCAAAAAAATATTTAAATTTACTTACCTACTTAGTGGTTTATAATTAATAATAAGTACCTACCTACCTAATTAGTACTTCTTATTATTGACATATTAATATGTTCTTAAACATTGGACTGAAACAACTAGGTAGGTATATCAGATTTAACTCGCGTATTTTATTTAATAGCTGACGTTTCGAAAACTTTAAAATCTTCATATTTATATAAGTTTCCTATTTATAATGTGAAATCAATTTAGTGTTAAACTATCGTCGGCTAATAGGAACTATAAAGTTTTCAAAACATTAGCAAAAAAAATTAAATAAGTACCTAGCTAGTTTTATTAAATCAGTTACCTACATTTGTTTCATTTCAATGTGTAATAACCGCGAAAGCATAAAAAAATATTGTATTTCCTTAAAATTTCTAGCCTGTAGGTAAGCTTTAGTTAGAATCTAAATAAATGAGTTCGAGCGACGGCGGAAGACGAAAACTTTATAAATTTCCGCATTTATAAATTCTATTTCTAAGTAAGTACCTACCTATGTTTATTAGATTTGGGATACAGTGACAATTCCGTAATGGTTTGTTTGAATCCAGTACCTAAGGCAGCTAGAGTCATGTCGGGCTGTCATTTAAAAAGTATATACTTACTTAGGAACTTACAATTTATCCTTGGGATAGGTATATAGATACCTATATATAGGTATTTGGTTAGATATGTTGTTTTAAGAAATTGTAGTCTTCTTGTAAGTATCTTTTAGTAAGTAGGTAACTACCTACTTACCTCTTGGATATCGAATCGCAAAAAACATGAAAAAAGTAATACTTACTTTGAGACTAATAATTATAACAAGTTCGTAATATATTGGAATAAAACAACTTTAAACGGATTTATCTCGCATAGGTAAGACCTATTTTATTTTATTAGCTGACGTTTCGGAGCCTTTACATACATAATCGTAGCACGACTGAGCTGACAATAGTCTTATCAATAGTCGTAAAATACGCGAGTTAAATTCGTTTAAAGTTGTTTCATTCCAACGTATAATAATCGCGAAAGCATTAGTAATTATTAACTTCCTAATAGTTAACGTTCTGCATCGCTCTGTAAAATCACAGTAGTATCTAACCTTCTCAGTGCTGATAACAGAATTAAACCCATTTTATAATAAACTAGTTGTCCGCCCCGGCTTCGCAGGATCATCTTTTTTTTATAGCCTATTACTATGTCTCGGGAATAGTGTAGCGTAGCTTCCCAACAGTGAAAGAATTTTTGAAATCGGTCCACCCGTTCGGGAGCCTATTCAATTCAAACAAACAAACCTTTCCTCTTTATTATTAGTATAGATAATGGCTAGCATTAGGTTGTCTATATTTAACCTGGTCAAGCTATTGGGTTGCCACGTATAAACAGGATCATACCTATATTCACCTCGGAGCGCTCCCCATTCGTCCGGTGGAGCAGTGACGGCCCCAGGGCCAACTGTAAACAGTCACTCAGAAAAAAAAAATATATTCACAAGATATAATAATAGTAAAAAAATACATCACATTAAGCGCTGTTTTATTGCAAACACTTTGATATAAGGTTGTCGGAAAAAAATGGTCCAAATGGGGTTTTGCGAATTTTAAATATTTTAATTTTAACGCGAGTTTTGTTTATAATTATTTGAATTGTCCATCATAACTCTTCAATGAGTTTTTGTTTAGGTATAGCATGCTGACCTGCCACCTTTTACACTCGAGAAATTTTACATAATTATGTAAGTACAAAATTCCTTGTTTAATAGTAAATAGGATAGGACAATGAGAATTGTCATGAATAATATGTCGCTACACCTTTGACGATGAAAATCCACTAAGCGGTAGTCAGGTCGTGTGACAGCCAAGTTCAGAAAATCGTTAATGCATAATAATTTCCTTTAACAAACCATACTAATATGTTTATATATAATATTATTATTGATAATCTAACAGTAGGTTTTTGAACAGTATAAAATAAAAAGTAATAGAGCTAAATATACCTAATTTATGATGCGTAGATTAGGATTTTTTTGTTTTATATGCTAATGTTTCGAAAACTTAAAAGTCCCCATATTCGTAGCTGAATATTCGTTAGTATTAAACTAGCAGCAGCTCAGTTAGCTTTGAATGTGAAATTGTCAGAATATAAAATACGTGAGTTAGGTTTGTTAGCGTTTTGCCACAATTATCGGACAGTTTCGGAATATTGGTTTAATAATGATATATTTTTAGGTACAGTGTTAATAGTGCAGGTAAAACTAGATCAAAAGATATGAACTACTAGGTAACAAATCACCCAAGTTGCAAATCACATTCGGAAATTAGTTTCCATTTAACAAGCTACCAACCTACACATTTCAACAACCCGTCGGGAGCTGATACGATAATTCATCATTAACACCTACATTCCCATGGCCTAAATGTTCTACCTCCCTGCCAACAGCCATGCCAATCCGAAACTACAAGCGGCGGAGAGTAACCCGAGTCCCCGCCCCTGCGTAGTAAGATGCGCGTCCGGGATGGATTGCTACACGCCAAACAACCCGCAGTACGGGTTGCAGGAGTGCCCCGTAGTCTGCGACCCTCTACAGTGCGGCTGTCTGGAGCTGAGAGAGTTCACGGAGTGCTGCCAGGTATGTCGAATGACCTGATGGTGATTGTGACTAAAAACACAATAGCAGGACTGGCAGGTCCTAATTACCGAATAACATTTTCTGGGATCTGGGATCTTTATGGGAGCCTGTTCCGCCTACTATTACTATTCTTCATAATGAAGCCTCCTGGAGTTGAGTTCATAGAGTTGTTAAGTACCATGAGGTGTGTAGGTATCCTTATCTGACCGTGGTGACAAGAATTTTATCTCAAAATTGACTTAGGTAACAATTGTGATAGTTAAGAACACCATCTACATAGGATAGTTTTGTTTTGGATTAGATCAACCGTATGAGGTGTCCCAAGTCCATCTTTAGGTATACATCACCGGCTTCACACGAGGGTTATAAACCTTACACTTGAATCACTCTATCTATTAACAGCTTTAAAATCCGTTTTCAGTTTCAAAGATTTAAGCATACAGGGACGTACAGACAGCGATTTTGTTTTATACTATGTAGTGATATTCTGCAGCAGGAAAACGAGAACTGCTGTCAAGAAAATGGCGGAGATCTGAGCGCGTTGGGCGAGTCCATAGCACCGGCGGCGGACGATGCCGACCCCGGCTGGCCGGCGGAAGACATGGCCTCCTTCTCCCTCCCGCCGCTAGAGCTGGACCCTCTGCCGTCTCTCTTCCCCTTCTCACCATGTTCTGGATACAAGTAAGTGTTGTCAAGTTGTCAACAGCATAGTCTTTTCAATTGAAGATTTTGTTCTGGACACAGGTAAGTGTTGTCAAGTTTTCAACAGCAGTCTTTTCAGTTTAAGACTTGGCGTTTTGTTTGTAGTGCCTAAAGATGGTTTGTGTAGGTATAGCGTTAACCAATGGGATAACAGAATGATAAATTTCTTTTGTTTATAGAGAAAATTTTCTTGAAGTTACATTTTTTTGAAAATTGCTCTCGTTGAGATGTACTAAAGTTATCAATCTATATAAAATGCTGTGTCCTGAGTTAATGGCTTACTAATAAACAGCCTAAACCGCTAATCATAGAGACTTACATGGGTGGATCAAAAAGTACCCGCGTTCGGAAAGAGACGATGTCGTTGAGATATGTTGTTAATATCATCGTGTACTTAAGGTATTTAGAAATTAAAATATATATATTTTTTTTAAAACAATACATTATCTTTTATTTAGTGGCCAGTTTTATCACAAGAGTGTTGTATTTCGCGGTGACTTAGAAAAATATCAATATCGTTTCGTAATTTGGTTTTTAATTTTAGATGGAAAAACATGCGATGAAATAAAAGTAAAGTTGGATGCTGTCTATGGGGGCCTTTCGCCTTTTGTGACAACCGTCAGATATTGGTTCCATGAATTTAAACGTGGCACACAACTGTTTTTGATGAAGACCGGCCAGGTCACCCTCCAGACGTGGTTTCCGAACAGGTCATTAAAAAAGTTCATGATATGATTATCGCAGATCGATGAACTAAAGTTTGCAAATTAGCTGACATTGTAGGCGTGTCGTACAGAACATTTTTCAGTATATTATATAATAAATTGCACAAGAAAATGATGTCCGCCATTTGGCTGCCGCGTTTACTCACAGATGAAAATAATCGGATTCGGATGTCAATGTCAAAGCAATGTTTGGATCTGTTTAAGAGAAATCCGATGAAGTTTTTGTCTCGAGTTATGACTGTTAACGAAACCTGAGTCTATTATTATACGCTAGAGATCAAGCGAGTCCAAACAATAGATTTTCCCATATGAATCTCCTCCAAAGAAGGCGAAAACGGCCCCATCTGCCAGAAAAGTCATGGCCACGATTTTTTTGGGATTCGAAGGGAATACTCCTTATTAACATCTTACAGAAAGGAAGAACAATCACAGGGCAATATTATAGTGAATTATTGGACCGATTCGATAAAAAAATTAAGAATACACGGCCCCATTTGGCTAGGAAAAAATGCTGTATGGCCCCGATAACGCACCAGCACATTCATCCAGGTTTGACATTGTCAAATTAGTGGAATTTCGCTACGAATTATTGCTGCACCCACCATATTCAATTGATCTGACGTCCTACGACGTCTTTTGGTGCCTCAACATGAAAACTTGGCTCGGGGGTTAAAAAAATCAGCTCAAACGAAGAAGTGATTGCCGAATCAGAAGCGTATTTTAAAGGCTTTGAAAAAACTGATTTTTCGAGGGGTTAAAAAGTGCCCAAAAAGTGGGGTCATGTGTAAAGACCTCGAAGGAAATTATGTTAAAAAATAAAAAAAAAATCTTTAAAAAAAAAGTTTTTTTTGTCTTAACGCGGGTACTTTTTGATCCACCCACGTACATATAATTTGGATGAACCATAAGAATGATTTTCTCAAAATTCTCGTCGTAAGGAAGTCAAAGGAAGAAAAAATTTGTATGGTCTATTTCAAATTTCGTATTATCATTAATTAACCGAATTAGTAGACGACGTGTGTCGTATTTTATTGAAATTCATCCCGTTATAGATTACTAGCAGTTCGCCCCGGCTTCGCACGGGTCCCTAATATTTTTCAAAATATTCTATAGCCCATGTTACTCAGGGTGAACGTAGCTTCCTAACAGTGAAAGAATTTTTCAAATCGGTCCTAGCCGTTTTGGAGCCTATTCAATCCAAACAAACAAACAAAACTTTCCTCTTTATTATATTAGTATAGAAAAAGGGATCGAGAGTTATTTTGATAGTGATTTGTGGAATTGATATCAATAGGCACTCTTTAGTGTTTTTGATTTAAACTTCTTTAGTAAGTACCTACATTTTAATTTGTTAGGTTCATGTTTGAAAACTACGATTTAACTCAAAAAAGGTTTCTGAACACAGATAAAAGTTTGAAATCCTATTACTTAATTCATTTTTTGAATTCTACGTGGACGTAGTCACGGGCAAAAGCTAATACCTATTTTATTTCAAAAACTGCCAGTCACCTAAGCTAAGCAACTTGTACTTAAATATTACGTACGCTTACGCAGTAGGTACCTATTTAAAAATTCAGCTTTCCTTTGGTAGGTACCTATTTAGGTAGGCACCAAATGTATCTATCTAGTAGATAGATAGTATCTACTTACCTATTTACATTTTATTATGATTATTGTCGGTTTAACTCTCGTTGGTTTCATGACTGGTCATTGATTAATATTATTATAATTAACAAGTATATTATGTAGATACCTACTTATTAAAATTTAACCGTGTATATTTTCGTCGATCGTCATCATTGGTGTCATAGATAATAGATTTAATAACTTTTCGAAAATAGGTTAACAGCGAGTCTTGGCTGTATTTTTACAAATTGTCTAAGTAGGTACATACAATTTTAACGTTGTTAATAAATTAAGGCAGCGTTAGCTATATTAAAACATTATAGAAATTATAATAATGAAGCCTGAACTTTGACCTTACATTTCTTTCTCCATAAAATGTATGAAAAATCCTCATCTCGTATCACCATAACAACAAACTCTTCCCCCAAAGCAGGAACAGCAACGGAGAATGTCGAGAGAGGGGCGGAGAAGCAGCGGACGTCCTGCTCTCTCTTAAGCATGCCGTCGTACATGGGGACTGTGCCGCCGACAATGTTCACCCTCAGGTATGCACGTCTCTTTCACTCTTACGGTTTTATTAGCAAGCCGGAAAGAATACGATATGTTTTTGTCTGAATTGTCTCTGTCCCGCATTAAGGGAAAGGTCGGGAAAGGCGGATCGTTATGAAAATTGTAATTACGAACCTATTGAAATTTTGAGGCTTCTTGAATAAAGAGATTGGAATATGATACAGCAATTATGTTTTTAATATTATGTCTACAGTCGATACATCTTTTAGTCTCTGAATAATGATACAACTTAGAAGTAGTTAGAAGGTACCTTCCACTGTACATTTTAGAACATTACCTATACCTATAGATACAATAAGATGAAACTCGTAAATGATACCTATTTCAGTGTTTTTTTTTCTAAATTATTACCAATAGATTATTTAATTAAGTAGATAATTATTATAGATACTAACCACGTTTAAGTAAACCAGCAAACCTAATAGGTATTTTTAATATAAATAGGAATCCAGTAAACACTTCCTTCGTTAATTCGCACCAAATTCTTTTTTTTTTAACCGTGCTAATGCTAAATAACAGAGTGAATAATTTCCATTCGTTGCTTACAAAAACTAAAAATAAAGTTGAACACACACGGTCAATTGCTCAAACTGATCAGTTTATCTGACCTCCAATAACCAAACCAAATTATATTGTGGTTAAGATGATGGTGAACGGAGGCGGCGGATACGGGTACTACGATCACTATGGCGGCGCACCGCTCTTCCCCACCATGAGTGTCAATGTCTCCATGAACATGACGATGCACGGGTGCCCACCAGACCAGCTCTGCAGTCAGGTACATAATACCAGAATACCTTGTTAAATTATTGAGGCGTAACTACTACTAACTTAACTTATTAGCATAGCAATATTAATATACCTAGGTTATTATTATTACAAAAGTGCTTTGTTTGTGTAATTGTTAGCGATTGTAGGTACTAAAAAGTGTACTTCTAAAAAGATTACATAAATAGGTACGACAAAAGTAGTAGGTAGGTATAAGTAACTATAAAATTAGAATTTGCCTAATAGCATTCCTTGTCCACAGGTCCAATGGAACCAAAACGCGGCTACGCCATCAGTGAACGTCGTATACCCACAAACACAAAACGTGATAAGTCCAAACCCCTATCCATCAGCCACTTACTCCTTCACCGCCGACTTCCGAACGCCAAACCAATCGGACCCACTCATCACAGCGACGTCTTCCTTCAAACCACTACAGCTTCAGAACGCCCAGAAGCCGAACAACTATTTGTTCCAACAAAAACCCAATTTTCAGCAAAAAGGCTTGAATCAGTTGAAACGGTCGCCATCCAAGATATTTGTGCAGGAGAATAAGGAACAAGCGTTGGGAAACGGGTACATTTTAAACCATCAAGGGCAGATGCATAGTCAGGATTATGGCTACACCGGCTGTGTTAATTCTGTTGGGAAGGTTCAGGTTAGTTTACAATGAGTTTTTTATTTTATGGTTTAGTTAGGTGGTTTAGTTAACTCTTGAATTAGTGCTATCTTGGTGTTTTTTATTTTATTTTATCACGAAACGAATGAATCTCAGCTTGCGTGTATTGCAACGGAGCGCAGGGGAAATTCTAAAGAATTTTAAATAGGTCTCTCTATAATTTTTCTTACCTAAAATTTGCTTCGGAACGTTTTGCTCGGGTTTCTTTTAACTTCTTGTACTCTTTTTATTAGAAAGGAATTCAAAGCTGTAGAAACTCTTTACAAAGTTTTTATTAAAACCTTGTGCTTTATAACTTTTCCATTTAAACTTGTAAGAGGGTTTGTTTATTATGTACCTAATTTATTTATGATGTTTATGTTTTGCTACACTATCACTAGTATAAAACAAAGTCGCTTTTTCTGTCCCTATATCCCTATGTACGCTTAAATCTTTAAACAACGCAATGGATTGAATTGGTGATAAAATATTTTTATAGTACATATTGAAAGGCGTACATCTATTAAAGTTATAACTTTCATTGCCTCCAAAATTAAAACAAATTTTACAATTGCCATATATTACTGAATAGATCCTTAAATATTGGGGCCCGTATTAATTGACAATTCATCAAAACATATAGGTACCTAATTAATAATACTTGTTTATTTTGCAAAAAAAAAAGACAACCACACTTCTAAAATATCATGATTTTAAGAAAATATGAATTATGTTTTCAAGAGCAACGAAAATTCTTTGACTTCATCAGGTCGGCGCCCTGAGTGGGTGTTCCGAAGACGACGAACAGAAGCCGAACCTCTGCAGGATATGTGGCAAGACGTACGCGCGGCCCTCCACCCTCAAGACGCACTTGCGCACACACTCTGGCGAGAGACCGTACCGCTGCGCCGACTGCAACAAGAGTTTCTCACAGGCTGCCAACTTGACAGCCCATGTGAGAACACATACCGGTCAAAAACCTTTTAGGTAAGGCTGTGATACTTTACTTAAGTTGACTTCTGTTTTGTTTTATTAGACATCATTTAGAGTGATGGATGCTTTATTGTGAAAAAAGTTTGAAGTTATACTTACGGCTGAAGATATGGGATTATATTTGCGTCTGTTTCTTTGAATTACGGGGGTTAAACCAGTGTTCAAATATTTGTAAACTTTTTACTATATATAATATGTTTTAGCGTAGCATAATAAATACCACATTGGTGGGCGTCTTTCTACATTGCGTAGTCATTTTTAATTAATTGTAGCTTTTTTTATATAAAGGTGTCCAATATGCGACCGCCGGTTCAGTCAAAGCTCAAGCGTGACGACACACATGAGAACGCACTCCGGAGAACGACCATATCAGTAAGTAGACATGTCGGAATTACCCTTGTAACTCTTTTACAAATTTTCAAAAGTGTGTTAGATCTTTTTTAATGACCCCTCAACCTGCCCTCCCCTTGCGTATTTGTCGAGTGAATACACTTTTATGGATTTCCCCTGCTGGTGTAGCGACGCTTATTTTATATTGTAAAAACTTTAGGTACCTAGGTACAAAAACGAATAAAGAGTATTAATCACGAACTACATAAAACTTGTAATATCTACTTAATGTTTTTAAGACTTACCTCTTTCTTTATTTACATTTTACAAATTAAATCTTTTTTTTATATATTTTTAATTGACCACTCTAGCCTTAAAGTACGACGTAATTTTGCTATGTAGGTAGGTAAACTTATCCAAATAATAAATATTATTTTAATTATCAGATGTCGATCCTGCAAGAAGGCGTTCTCAGACAGCTCTACCCTGACGAAGCATCTCAGGATACACTCCGGAGAGAAGCCGTACCAGTGCAAACTATGCTTATTGAGGTCAGTTTTAGGATAAAAAAATAATCTTATCTTATCTTATGTAAGTATATATTTTGTCCTGAATGACGTGACGGATATGCGTACAGCTTGTGTTCTTTGTATGACATAGGCGTCCAATAAGAAGATATTTTCCGTAACTCCTAGAGGAATGAAAAAGGGCAGGCATAGCTGGTATGGGCCATCGTGATTCTTTGGTCCATTTTTTTTTAAATGTAGCATAGGCATTCTTTAACAGAATTTATGGAAGATTCTTGAAGTTTGTGAAAGATTTTTGGTTGTTTGGAAGACATATCACATTTCTTATTGAAATTCACTTCCTAACGGAGTTAAAAAAGTCGTGGACAAAAACTAGTCAGTTCATTAAAAATTAACCCATTAAGTATTAGTAAGTATAAAATAAAAATGCGCGAGTTAAATCCGTTAATAGTTGTTTCATTCCAATGTATAATAACCGCGAAGGCATCAGAAATTATTAAGTATAACTAACTAAATGAAAGTAAATTTTCTTTTTTCCCCAGGTTTTCCCAGTCGGGTAATTTGAACAGGCACATGCGGGTCCACGGCAACATGTCGGGCGGCATGCTTGGCTGACACATGCAGCGCCGCGGCCTCTCCGCCGTATACTTTTAAACCCTGTCTCTGTTGACATAGGGATTAAACTCAAATGAAGGATCCACAACGAAAATATGACATTTTACATTTTTTTAAGAAAACATCGAGCTAAAGAACGGTCGCCAAGCACAGCCAAAAACGGACGTTGCCCTTTTTCTATTTGTCTCTGTCGCACGCGTGTAGTAATAGTGTTATCACGCTCGCACAGTAACCTTGATCGCTGGGGACAGAGAATGGAATAGAAAAAGGGTAACGTCCGTTTTTCGCTGTGCTCGGTGACAGTCTTTTAGTTGTAGAGTACATATTGAAATCAAAGACATCTAGAGAGATGCTAGTTTCTTAAGGTAATGACACCCTGGCAGTTGTCTCGAACACCGAATTTCAAAGTGACAAGTTCGGACACAGCGTAGCGCCGAATAGCGCGCAAGTTCGTTGTCGGGAGGAGGGGTAAAATCAGTGACCCCAGTTAGGGGTAACGGACTTAAAAAGATTAAGAAACACTGCTTTAGATAAGTTACATCAGAACCTAAATGTGTAGGTACTTAAAAAGTTAAAGATTATTTTCAAGTGGAGGAGTATGTGTAGTAGGAGTATGTGAGAGTAAAAATGGACGTTGCTTGGATAATGTAGATCCAAAGACAATACGTATAAGGTTCAATTGTTCTAATGGAATAACACTGACGAATGTAAAACATAATCCAGAGACAGAAACCCACGTAATCTCTATCTGAATAGAGCAGGAAGAGGCAGTGAGATAGAAATATGTCTATCTCACTCTTTTCTAGTACCTGGTTTATACTAACTATGACTACTTACATAATATGGCAACCAAGACCTAGCTAGTTTAAGTAGTATACTATACCTACTCGTACTACTAAATTTTTCTAGGAGTTAGGATGTTGAAATAGGTAAAGCAATTGACTTACATAAAATTTGAAAAGAAATTCATCCATCTTTTGGATTTCCTATCAAAAAATCCATATTAATTTGAAATTGTATCTCTTTGCTATAAATATCCCCTAACAAATATTATGAATTTGCTTTACTTATTTCGATTTCCTTTGATTTAATTATGTAATATTGATCTCGGATAATCTGCTAAATAAAATGAAATAAATTAAGTAATAAGAATACTCAAGTAGGCTAGATGATTTAAATGTATATAAACCAATGTAAATAATTTAATAGGTTTTATTTTCTTTTAGTCAGTACAATTATCAAGTCCTAGAGCTTGTGTTTCTAGTCAATAGAATATCATAGTTGACGATTTTGTATGTACACTATACTACTATGTAGAATAAATTTAATAAGTAGGTAATTTCTATCGACGTGTATTATAGGACAATTAAAAATCAATAAAATAATGTGAACATAATTTTCTCATTCTCCCTTTATGTATTCCTCTTCCCGTAGTCTATCTCTTCAGTCCATTTGAACGAATGGAAATGTGTTAGGAAATTAAATAGGTATGATAAAAACCGTGTGGAAGGTTCTTAAAAAATAGAAAATGTAAGATAATCCATTCGCCATCCATTTAAAAATGGCGCCTATCTTTTTGATATTATGACCACTATGAAAAAAAGCTACTGGTTTATTGATAATTATATAAAGAAGTGAATCCTGGAATAATTATTTAGTACCTTTGTTATTAAAATAGTGTAACACAAAAACTGAAATACCTTATATACAAAGTTGCTTAGTTTTTTTGTACTGGCAGTATTCCAGCTGATTTCTGTCTTACCATGTTAAAATATCCTACGGGTTTGACTTGACACATCATATTTCGTTTCTCCGTTCCTATTATTTCCATTTATGGAACAAAGTAATTCACTAATTTACGTCTGAAACCAGTCAAACGGTGCATGTAGCAAAAGAGGTTTCCATTATACAGTTATATATAAATCACCGAGTTCATACCAAGCTGCAATTCGACGTAGTTAGTCGAAGACGCGATTCTAAAGTTACGTTTTGTAACGATCGTGTAATAAATTGACGATATTTCCGTAAAAATGACTGAAAGCTCGCCGGACGAACCAAGTTCTAACCGAAAAGACTTTATTTGTGGCGTTGTTGAAGGTAAAATTTCATAGTAACCCCTTGAAATCGTTTGTATAGGCTATGCGTAGTTTTATATCTATGTTAAGAATACCTAAGTTACGAACGGTGTGAATGACCTGAGCTCGACTATTTGCAGGCTTTTACGGTCGACCCTGGACTACGGAGCAGCGAAAGGATCTCTTTCAGAAGTAAGTCCTAGTTTTCCACTACGATAAAATTGTGAACAAACACTAATTAACATTGATTGTTTATGGTTTTGAGCATTTTATTGTATGTAAACAAAATGAAACAGTCTTCGTTTTCAATGAAATATTATTGAAGATGTGTGATTATCTTGCTTATCCTTTGTAATTAATCAGTATCTAGTTATATTTTGCAATTATACACAAATTTGTATCACTTATTAGACTATTTTCTAACTTTATATTCTCATTGGATTTACAAACTCCAGGCTAAAGAAATGGGGCTTAGACATGTATGTGTATGCACCAAAAGACGACTACAAACACCGTGCATATTGGAGGGAGCTCTACACCGTGGAGGAGGCTGAGCACTTGACGTCTCTTATATCAGCTGCCAGGGACCAGGGCATTACATTTTGTTACGCTTTATCTCCTGGACTGGATATTACATACAGTAGTCAGAAGGAGATAACAACATTAAAGAGGAAACTTGAGCAGGTTTGTTTGTGTAAATGTTTGTACTTATTGCATGGTGAGTACATAAATATTTAAAAGTAGAGACAGGGGTGATGCATTGAGTCTTAACATATTCTAAATTAATTTGATACTATGTTCAAAACAACGTTCTCACATTCTGGTCTGAAAATGGAAAAGGATTTACTAAAATTTTGTGTTTTGGATTTTAGGTGTCACAGTTTGGCTGCACTTGCTTTGCGTTACTTTTTGACGACATTGAACCAGAGATGAGTGAAGCTGATAAACAGATTTTTCAGAGTTTTGCTCATGCACAAGTAAGTTATTGTATGGCTTCAATATTGGCCGAAAAGTGTTTGTTGGTGAAAAGTGAATATTTACAGTCACATTAAATAGCTGTTGGTTTTTCATTGAAAATACATCATTCCAACTCTCAATTTGAAATTAATCAGTGAATGAATGAATCAATGACAAAAACTGTTAAAATTTCCTCAGGTATCGGTTACAAATGAGATCCACCAGCACCTAGGCTGCCCTAGGTTCCTGCTGTGTCCGACACAGTACTGCTCGACACGTGCCGTGCCCACAGTACACAGCTCTGAGTATCTGAATACACTTGGCACCAAACTCTCTCAGCAGATTGACATCATGTGGACTGGTATGATATTTGTTATAATTCCAAATTTTACTTTAGTTAATTTTATTTTTATGTATATTATAGCAAATAATTTATTAATTATTAATTAATGTCCAAAAATTTGTTGTAAGAAATATACCAATATCTCGCTGCTATAAAAAATATACAAAATGCATAGACGTTTGCATGTCTATGAGCAGTGTTAATGACCTCATATGGCCGGTCGGTTATCTAAGTACAATTGGTGCTTTTCCATTGAACACTGACTCATACGAACATGATGTGACGTTTTGATGACGAAGAAGTTACTGAACGCCTGAGATAATATGTCAGTTAATTAATCACATTTCTTAGTTAAATATTAATGTTTAGTGGTTGTTGTGGTAGTTATATATTGACGTATATTGTATGTATATTGACGTAAACAATTTTTTAAATCTGCGTCGATATCAATTAGTGCAGGGAGGTATGGCCTGGGTAGGCACTCCATACTGCATGCATTTAGTGCGGTATGGAGTGATATATTTGTGCAGAGGCAGAGAATGCTTGACATTCATCGAGGCGATGGATACCATGCATCTATTGTTTGTGTTTATTTAATCTGTTATTGTACTTTTTAGTCTATTTTCAAAAAGCATTGGTTTGACCACTTTAATGCTATGTTTGAACTTATTATAAATAGCCCTAAATCTGTATGGAACGCACGCCCTACTGACTGACTACGAGTTGTTGTTGTTGTTTCAGGTCCCAAGGTGATATCGAAGGTGTTGTCCGCGGAGTGCATCGAGGAGATCACGGCGGTGCTGCGCCGCCCGCCCGTCATCTGGGACAACCTGCACGCCAACGACTACGATCAAAAGAGAATATTTTTAGGTAACATATGACCTTTTATTTATTTATACTAGTGGCCCGCCCCGGCTCCGCCCGGATCCCTTTTTTTATAGCCTATGTCACTCGGGAATAGTGTAGCTTCCCAACAGTGGAAGAATTTTTCAAATCGGTCTAGTCGTTTTGAAGCCTATTCAATCCAAACAAACAAACCTCTCCTCTTTATAATATTAGTATAGATTTATCTAAGTACTATTATTTACTGAATTAAAAAAAATCAGCAGATACTTGCTAAATCCAGCATTTCAATGGACCCTGGGTTGCTATCCTGGGGGTAATTACCCCCGCGGAGATAAAACTTGTATTTATGGTAACGGTAATTGCAAAGTGACAAGTCTGAACACTGCATATCGGCGACTAGCGCGCAAGTTCGTCGTTGGGAGGAGGGGTAAAATCACGTGACCATAGTTAGGTCTACACGTGATCATAGTAGTTACAATCGTGACTATAGTTAGGTTATAAGGGTCACCGACCTAAAAAGTACACCACTGATGTGAAGTATTGTATGGTTTATTGCAGGTCCGTACTGCGGTCGGTCGCCGGAGCTGATCCCGCTGCTGCGCGGCGTGCTCACGAACCCGAACTGCGAGTACAACGCCAACATGATGGCCATCCGCACGCTCGCGCACTGGGCGCGCTGCAGCCTCGACGCGCCCACGCACAGTATGTGTTCGTTTATACCATCGTCATATTGTTTAGTATGATCTATTTTGAGTATTGGTATGATTTGAGATTGACTAAGAAACTGGAGGTCGCGGGTTCGACTTGGGACAAATGTCAGAGTCATGTCATATTTGTACATCCCTACTAATATTATAAATGCGAAAGTAACTCTGTCTGTCTGTCTGTTACGCTTTCATGCTAAAACTACTGGACCGATTTAAATGAAATTTGGTACAAAGATAGTCTGGAGCCTAAGAAAGGACATAGGCTACCTTTTAACCTACTGCAAAAAAGGAGGAGTTCCACGCGGACGAAGTCGCGGGCAGAAGCTAGTGTTATATATTATGTTTATTATATGTGTGTATGTTTATCCATTGTTTAATACCCATAATCTTTGCTAGTTTACCTCCAGAATAATTGGCCATACTCTTTCAATATACATACGTATTTCAAATATTATATAAAAATATTTCTTATCTCAGGCATAAAACAAAATTCCTAATAAACCATAAAGCTACAAAGCTTTAACAATTATTATACATAAATTGTATTAGGTACTTTCTCATTTACTTTTTATTGCATGATACAAATAAAAAATAATAATTGTGTATTCGCTACTAGTATATCTTTGGTATTTTGTACCAATCGTACTTATATAGAGTGTATTGTTCCAGTGGAGGCGGTGTCGTGGGATATAAAGCTGGAGAGCGAGAGCGAGCAGGGCGTGTGCGAGGACGAGGCGCCGCCCGCGCTCTCCGAGCACGTCTACCATCACCGGCAGGCGCTCAGGTACACCACACACGGGGACACATGCACAGCCGGAGACGAGGGCGTGCATCCCATACAGCCACACTGTCACTAATGTATGGAGTGCCTACCCTGGCGCCATACTCACGCTCTTCCCACTGCACGCGCCTGCTGGAGGCAAGGGCGTGCATTCCATACAGCCACACTGTCACTAATGTATGGAGTGCTTACTCTGGCGCCATACTCACGCTTTTCCCACTGCACGCGCCTGCTGGAGGCAAGGGCGTGCATTCCATACAGCCCCACTGTCACTAATGTATAAAGTGCCTACCCTGGCGCCATACTCACGCTCTTCCCACTGCACGCGCCTGGCTGGAGAGCAGGAAGAAAGTTTATATATATATACACCTTCAATTAATATGTCAACGCTATCGCAAAGCTGAAGAGAAAGGAAATTATTATTTTTGTTTTATTTTACAGACAATCTATAAAGGAGTGGCTGCCGGAATTTTCGATACCGAAGACGGCACAAGGTCCGGTCATCAAGCCGCAGCCTCCAGTCACAGGTATTACAAAAATCAATATGTCTAAAGTGTAAAATTCACATTTAAATTATATTTCTTTAAAAAAAAAATGTATTGTCGCAGCCTTTTATTAGGTTAGAGCATTATGTGATAAATGCCAGGTTTATAATAAATTAATTTGTATATGTTAATGCATAACGTTCCTTTAGTGTTATTATTTTATTTTATCAAGTTAATAAATTAAGCTTAACTATAAATTTTATTTAAACCTAACCTAAAGACGTTGCATATAGTAAAACATAAAGCGTGTGACACTGATGACAAAACAGCAAATCACATTAAACGATCCTGATACACAAGATAACAAAACCATCAGATCCTAACTTACACATAATCGGTGTCTCCAGATAATATAGAACTAACAGGAGCGATAAGTTTGTCTCACAGTGCCGCCGGTGCCGATCATCCCGATCCTGCCGTCGGTGAACACGTGCATGTCGCTGCTGACGGCCACCACCACCACCACCACCACCGCCGCCGCGCCGCCCGCCATCCCCACCGTCACCGCCAGCCAGCTGCAGGCGCTCGCCGACGTCTGCACGCCGCAGGTAACTCACGGCCGCCCGCCATCCCCACCGTCACCGCCAGCCAGCTGCAGGCGCTCGCCGACGTCTGCACGCCGCAGGTAACTCACGGCCGCCCGCCATCCCCACCGTCACCGCCAGCCAGCTGCAGGCGCTCGCCGACGTCTGCACGCCGCAGGTAACTCACGGCCGCCCGCCATCCCCACCGTCACCGCCAGCCAGCTGCAGGCGCTCGCCGACGTCTGCACGCCGCAGGTAACTCACGGCCGCCCGCCATCCCCACCGTCACCGCCAGCCAGCTGCAGGCGCTCGCCGACGTCTGCACGCCGCAGGTAACTCACGGCCGCCCGCCATCCCCACCGTCACCGCCAGCCAGCTGCAGGCGCTCGCCGACGTCTGCACGCCGCAGGTAACTCACGGCCGCCCGCCATCCCCACCGTCACCGCCAGCCAGCTGCAGGCGCTCGCCGACGTCTGCACGCCGCAGGTAACTCACGGCCGCCCGCCATCCCCACCGTCACCGCCAGCCAGCTGCAGGCGCTCGCCGACGTCTGCACGCCGCAGGTAACTCACGGCCGCCCGCCATCCCCACCGTCACCGCCAGCCAGCTGCAGGCGCTCGCCGACGTCTGCACGCCGCAGGTAACTCACGGCCGCCCGCCATCCCCACCGTCACCGCCAGCCAGCTGCAGGCGCTCGCCGACGTCTGCACGCCGCAGGTAACTCACGGCCGCCCGCCATCCCCACCGTCACCGCCAGCCAGCTGCAGGCGCTCGCCGACGTCTGCACGCCGCAGGTAACTCACGGCCGCCCGCCATCCCCACCGTCACCGCCAGCCAGCTGCAGGCGCTCGCCGACGTCTGCACGCCGCAGGTAACTCACGGCCGCCCGCCATCCCCACCGTCACCGCCAGCCAGCTGCAGGCGCTCGCCGACGTCTGCACGCCGCAGGTAACTCACGGCCGCCCGCCATCCCCACCGTCACCGCCAGCCAGCTGCAGGCGCTCGCCGACGTCTGCACGCCGCAGGTAACTCACGGCCGCCCGCCATCCCCACCGTCACCGCCAGCCAGCTGCAGGCGCTCGCCGACGTCTGCACGCCGCAGGTAACTCACGGCCGCCCGCCATCCCCACCGTCACCGCCAGCCAGCTGCAGGCGCTCGCCGACGTCTGCACGCCGCAGGTAACTCACGGCCGCCCGCCATCCCCACCGTCACCGCCAGCCAGCTGCAGGCGCTCGCCGACGTCTGCACGCCGCAGGTAACTCACGGCCGCCCGCCATCCCCACCGTCACCGCCAGCCAGCTGCAGGCGCTCGCCGACGTCTGCACGCCGCAGGTAACTCACGGCCGCCCGCCATCCCCACCGTCACCGCCAGCCAGCTGCAGGCGCTCGCCGACGTCTGCACGCCGCAGGTAACTCACGGCCGCCCGCCATCCCCACCGTCACCGCCAGCCAGCTGCAGGCGCTCGCCGACGTCTGCACGCCGCAGGTAACTCACGGCCGCCCGCCATCCCCACCGTCACCGCCAGCCAGCTGCAGGCGCTCGCCGACGTCTGCACGCCGCAGGTAACTCACGGCCGCCCGCCATCCCCACCGTCACCGCCAGCCAGCTGCAGGCGCTCGCCGACGTCTGCACGCCGCAGGTAACTCACGGCCGCCCGCCATCCCCACCGTCACCGCCAGCCAGCTGCAGGCGCTCGCCGACGTCTGCACGCCGCAGGTAACTCACGGCCGCCCGCCATCCCCACCGTCACCGCCAGCCAGCTGCAGGCGCTCGCCGACGTCTGCACGCCGCAGGTAACTCACGGCCGCCCGCCATCCCCACCGTCACCGCCAGCCAGCTGCAGGCGCTCGCCGACGTCTGCACGCCGCAGGCCCGGGCGGCCGTGAGTTATGCTCACTTAAATACTTATCATTGCACTGTTCACACTATTTCACACCGATTGAACGAGTCCCAAACTGAGCAAAGCTTGTACCATGGGTACTAAACAACGGATAAACATACATAAATACATATAAGACATCCAAGACTAAGGTACAAATGCCAGTGCTCATCACATTGACAGATGTCCCTAGCATGATTCGAACCCGCAACCTCCGGTTTCGTAGTCAGGGCCTCTGACTACTAGACCAACAGGCCGTCAAAGTTAATACTATAGACAATAGATGTAAAAAGGCTCGACTATTTTTTTCCCGAAACCGAAACTTAATTTTTTAGGCTGCAATCTAAACTTCGGTTGGACACTAGCTCCCGTACGCTTCAAATATTGTAGCATTCAAGATAGTCGAGTATATCGGAAGTCGCCCACACATAATTTACAGTTATATTTGAGCAACTGTATTGCTCTAATGTATATATCGTCAGCTTTGAAAAGGGTCAGACATGTTTATGTGGAAATTTTTTGAGGATACATTTTTATACATAAGAAATAAAAAAGCCCCCAGTACACTACCTTGAGGTACCCCATTTTTCTCTATATCAAGCTCAATTTTTTCAGGTGTCATCAGCGGAGACGTTCAACCCTGTGCCTAACCCTGTGATGAATTCATTAGTATCACCAACCAAGGTCATTCTAAACGAATCTATACCGAACCCAATAATACCGATGGCGTCGAACATATCGCTGCCCTCCGAGATCCCGGTGTCCACTCTGCCGGTGCCGATCATGGGGCTGAAGGCTCTTGAGGAGACTATCGAGAAGAACGAGGACCAGAGCATGGTCGAGACTGTTAAGGTGAGTTTACAATACCTGTTTGTTAGTCTGTCGGTACTTTTGCTTAGGGGGTTTTAGTTTGGTACATATTCTTGTAATAAAATAGTACATTACGCACCTAGGCCAGTAAAATAAAAAATGTCTCAGAGCACATGTAATTGTCGTCCGAGGCAAAGCCGAGGTTGACAAAAATGTGATCTGAGACTTTTTTATTTTACTGACCGAGGTCAGTATACTCTTTTTCTGTTCGACGAAGCCAGAAAGCGGCAATTTCATTTAGCGCAGCGGCCACAAAGTAGGCGCTTTCTGGCCGGAGGACAAAAAAAAATCTTGTATTGTTACTGCTACGTGCTAAATCTTGTGGTGTTTCTTTGTTTTAACTATTTGGTAGTTACGATATTGAATTCATTTAGAAAGTAAGAGTCAAGTCAGAATACTATTTCTTTTTTTTTTGTAAATTTATAGACAGTTTTAATTTTACCAGTTAGACTTTAGCCTTTTCTATTATTGTATAAGTTTTCTTTTTACAAATTTTAAATTATTTTTTTATTTATTTTAAAATAAAACTACGTAATTGTATATAAAAAAATATATATTGTGTTTTTTTTTTTTTAACTGAATACTGAAGCGCAGTTGGCCAGCTAATGGGCCTTCACTGCAAAACCGGACGGGTGGCGAGACTCCTGAAAGAAGACTCTTAAGCCTTTGTTATATTGTATGATTATTTCTATGTATTTGAACTGTTTATTTTACAACAAAACAGTTAGAGAAGTTGTACTGATATCAAAGCAAATGCACAAAGAACTTATACATTCTACGGATGTTTTCCAATTAACCTTAAAAATTATAACATTAGCATAATTTGTCCCACCAGGACAACGGCGACAGCGTCGAGAACGACACCGTGCTGGAGAGCGCGAGCTTCATCGAGGAGATGAAGAGGGAGGCCGACGCCGACAACATCATCGTCGACGACGACAAGGAGCAGAGGAACGGGGACATGAGCCTCGGCGGTCAGTACATATACTCATACAATACTCTGCATCTAGTACCCCAGCCACACATGCGTGGCGGCGAGGCACGCAGCGAGGGAAGTATTCATATGCCCCAGCCACACACGCGTAGAGGCGAGACACGTAGCGAGGGAAGTAGGCAGAGCGTTCGTGTGGCCACTCTACTCGTCGTGCCCACCGCTTTTTGGAGCAGCGCGAGGAGCATAGTGTGGTGTAGACAAAGGATTAGGTCTCTAGCGTGCACTTTTTTTAAATAAGTCTTAAGTTTTGCTAAAACTAAACTACTAATTGGAATGAAACAACTGTTAACGGATTTAACTCGCGTATTTTAAAGTCTTTAGCGTTAGACTATTGTCAGCTCAGTCGTGCAACGATTATGGAAACTGTAAAGAATCCGAAACGTCAGCTAATAAAATAAAATAAAAATACGCGAGTTAAATCCGTTAACAGTTGTTTCATTCCAATGTGTAATAACCGCGAAGGCATCAGAAATTATTAAACTACTAATATTATTTAGTATCGCATATCAGATGAATCAGTTTTAGGTATACTATTCGGAGTTTAGATGACTTTATTATTTGCTGGATAAGTGACTTGTTATTGCTAAACAGATTGTGAACGTTCTGTTTGTGTGCAGCGACGCCGCAGACGCTGAGCCCGCGCGCCTCGCTGCCGGCGGCGGGGGAGGCGGGGGAGGGCGGGGAGGGCGCGGCGGCGGGGGAGGCCGGGGACGCTTGCGAGGCGGGGGAGGCCGGGGAGCCGCTCGACGTCGACTCCACCACCGACACGGACGTTGTCATGAACGATGGACTCAGTGAGGTATACACTACTATACACACGCTATGATTTATTATTCTTACACGCTATGCTATTGACGGATATACATGATTGAAATATTTTTTCATTAAATTATATATAACTTTCGAATACTTTACTGTTCCCATATTCGTAGTATTTCGTAGCACGACTGATCTGACGAAAGTCGAACGCTAAAGTTGTTACATTGCAATGTGTAATAACCGCGATGGCGTTAGAAATTGTTAAAGTGTTTTTTTTTTTAATATAGTTCTAGAGACTGTAGGAGGTCGATATATGTAATGTGTTATATTGTGTTGTGTCGTGTTGCAGAACGGGTCGATGCAGGTGGAGCCGAGCCACAGCCCGCTCAGCAACGACATGATGGTGGAGCTCGACACCACCGACCAGCCCGACCAGCCCGACGAGTGAGTACACACTAGGGTTTCTGATTTCTCGACCTTTTTTTTTTCTCGGGGCTCGAGATTTCTCGACGAAAAATTCCCGGGAATTCCCGGGATCTCGAGAAATTTAGAAATCATGAATATAAGGCGAAAAAAACACATCAAATTCATTAACATCGCTATTTTTTGATCACCAACTAAATGTACCTAATAACTACTACCTACTCGCGACTCATACATAATACTTAGACATAATAAAAAAATAATTAACTGAATGACATTGTTTTTTTTAATCATTGGCATGTGAGATTGCACTAAACACTGTATAATCATCAAACTAATAACAATATATTTATATTGTTCTTAAAAGAGAATCTTGACTTAAAATACTAAAATAATATTTGTACCTAATAGGTACAGTATTTTTTCTGCATCTTCCCCTGTAAACCCTGCGTAGTTCTTGAAGAGTTGCATACCTACTAGCGGTCCCGGCAGACTTCGTCCCGCCCGGCAAAAAATGTTAAGGGTGGACAAACCCTTATCACTAAGGGGTATGTTAGCCGATTCTCAGACCTACTCAATATGCTCACAAAATTTCATGATTATCGGTCAATCCGTTTCGGAGGAGTCGTTGTGACACGAGAATTTTATATATAAGATATGGACGTGTTTTGAACACTTAATAATCTTATATTAATGATTAGAGATACAACCCATTTATTACTTTGGGTATTACGACTGTTAGGAGATATAAATAGTATCCAAACAATCAAGACAATTAAATTATTAGGAAGTTAAGCAACAAACTAATAAATCGTCTTTCACAGTCTTAATCTCGTAACACAGCAAATCTTAAATAATCAACTTGAAATTTTTCATTAAACAAAAACCTACAATATATTAGAGCGGGGCGAACGGAGGAAGTACCTAGTCAAAATCGGGATCGGCCGAATCCAAAGAACTAGCGTGAAGGAGAACGCGTTGAAAAAGTGTTGCGGAAGGCCATTTTAATCTAAAATTTACGAGTGATTATTTTGATGTGCGATTTCTCGACTTCTCGACGCCATTTTTCCCGTCTCGAGTAAGGCCAGATTTCCCGGGAATTCCCGCTTCGAGAAATCTCGAGCAGAAACCCTAGTACACACACACTCACACGCATTGTATCTACTTGCAGTTGCAGTGGACATGCAGTCTATTAGTAGTATATCGATCATCAAGTTGATTAGGTATCAAAAATTTTTACAGACATATTTTTTCTTTTCGCATTTGAGCAATAAATGACAAAGATAAGCACTTCATAAGTTCGAGAGTCAGCTCGTGACGTCATGTTATAGTATGACATATAGAATTGTACTATAACGTGACGTCACGAGTTCCCAAGCTTTAGAAACATTTATATTTGTATTTTTTTTTTTGCTTCGTCGTCATTCCTATTGTGAATGTCTTATTCCCATTGTCCGCAGGTCAGTGGATGAAGCGGCGGCGGTGGGGGAGGCCGGGGAGGCCGGGGAGGTGGGGGACGCGCTGTCGGAGGAGGACCTGGTGCTGCTGTGCGAGCTGTTCTACCTGCCCTTCGAGCACGGCGCGCGCGGGCTGCGGCTGCTGCACGACTTCCACTGGCTCACCGCGCACGCCGGCACGCTGCTCGCGCTGCACACGCAACACACGCACGGCGCGGCCGCCAAGCCCGAGGTACGTTTCAATACCCTCACTAGCTAACGAAAAAACGGGGTGTGGCTGTCTTAGGGACACAGCCGATTGTTGTACGTGAATACGTCTCGTAACGGGTAATAGTTTTTAAATAAAATATTATTATTTATACAGTCCTTACTTAGCGTAATAAATTCTTTGATTCTTTAGCTATCCAGTGGTGTAACTGAAATTTGGATGGAGATGATAGATATGTAGCTACAACACTAAACTGTATCCCCCGACTTTGTTATCATTCGTTTTTTTGGATTGCCACGTAATTTTAAAGACGTATTCACGTCAAAAAGGGGCAAGGGCGTGTATTCCAAACAGCCGGGTTGCTGCAGTGAAGTAGTGTAGCATATTATTGTTGTGGTGCGCGCAGACGAGCGAGTGGCGGCGGCGGCGCAGTCGGTTCGCGTGGTGGTGCGCGCGCGCGCGGCGGCTGCTGCGGCGCCTGGCCGCGGCGCCCAACCGCGAGCTGTACTGCGAGCTGCAGCCCTACCTGTGGGAGCTCGTCGCCGTGCTCGCGCTGCTCGACGGCTTCGTGCGCTGGCTCGGTGAGTGCACGCACACACACACAAACGCGTACACACACACACACACACTCGCATCCTTATCGATGATCCACCGTCCGATCTTTGTCGATCGCTTTTGTGGAGTAAATTCTAGTACCTATAATTATGGTAGCCAATTCGAGGATATTCTCATACTTTGCGAATAATTTATTGTTTAGTGTCAAATTTAATGAAGATTTGATTGTTTCAGAACTTGGAAAGTTCCCACCGAACATTGCATCAAACACACAAGGAAGTTACACTTGTGAGTATCTATTTGTAATGTATACCTATCACGTGAACTTAGTGATATCTCATTTTGGGTTTCAACTACTACTCTTAAGTTTCATAGTCTTCTAGCCAACTGTATTACGCGCGCGAAGCCGCTACGCCGTGTTATGTTGGTTCGGTAGTAGAGTGTAGAACGTATCGATGTCGTGTCCAGGGTTCTCGAAGGGGTGGCGCGAGGCGTTCGAGTCTGGCGCGCAGGAGCCGTGGGTGTTCCGCGGCGGCCTCACCGCCGACCTGCGCCGCCTGCTGCCCGTCGAGTGCAGCGGGGACGCGCTCCGGCCGCCGCTGCACTCCGCGCCGCGCGACCCGCCGCTCACCGTGCGCCCCTACACCCCGCACGACGAGCACGCGGTCAGTACACACGCACATACACACAAACACACACACACACACACACACACACACACACACACAAACAAACACACACACACACACACACACACACACAAACTCGCGGTGAATATACACATCGCATGACGTGATCTAGGATAATTTGTGTATAGAAATAGATGACCTTCGACACGGAAATCACGGTGTCAGATATTTTATGTTAAGTGTATAGATGTATTTGCAAAATTTTAATCAATTTGAGAGTACAGTTTGCAAATTAAATTTTATATATGAAAACTTGATCTTCCATATTTTTATAGGTGTGCGCCATTTGTCACAAAACGTGTCGAGACGGATCGGACTGCAGCGATCTGTTCCCCAGCGACCTGCAGACGCTACCCGCAGATAGGTAAGTACTCACTACACTGAAAAATAATTTACTCGTTGCTGTTATTTTACCATAGCAAAATTGTTAATTCTTTAATTTTCGTTATATTTTATTTATTTCTCAACATATGATCGCGATTTTATCATAGGTTAGTTGCACCATTCCTGACGCTGGCCCCGTCTCTCTGTATGGTGATAGAGGAAGACGGCATGTCTCCACCCGACCCGGATTCCACGTGTAATGGTACGTTATTAATATATACTCAATTGAATGAAAATTTATATATGCTGCTCTATTAATTGTATTGTTATTTTAATCCGTTTCCTTAGATAATGAAATTGCCGCTTTCTGGCTTCGTCGAACAGAAAAATAGTATACTGACCTCGGCCAGTAAAATAAAAAAGCCTCAGATCACATGTAATTGTCGTCCGAGGCGAAGCCGAGGTTGACAAAAATGTGACATTTTTTATTTTACTGGCCTAGGTGCGTAATGTACTATTTATCTATACTGACTTTGTATTTTTACTTTAATCCATTTCCTTAGATAATGAAAATAAAGTTGCTAAAGGTGTTGATGTGATGTGTATGACAGTACCAACAGTTATATTTTTATTTTTTTCAATCAATGTCAATGTTAATGATTAGTGTACTGACTTGTCACAACAGGCGTGAAATCTGAAATAGTCGGTTACGCGTGCGCGGCGCTGAACAGCAAGGAGTTCTACCGGCGGCAGGAGCTCGCCTGGATCCCGGAGATGTGCGCCAAGTACCCGCAGCACCTCACCGAGCGGCCGGATCTCACGCAAGCCGCCAAGGTACCGCAACACTATCATCACTCGAACTGAACACCGAGGCCGCAGGCTGAGCATAATCGACACGTTAGCACACCCACCGAGCGGTTAAAAATCTGCATTTTGTTTAAAACGGAACCTTATTACCTACTGAGACTTCGCTGTTCGTTGGTACGTCTGTCATCAGGCTAAATCTATAGAGATAGTTAGCCAATAAAAAAATTCACATGTCAAGAGTATTTATGACGTTATAAAAACAAATATTATATTAGGGGGCTGATTATTTTGTCGTTTTTATAGACGGCCCGGAAAGCTTGGTGCGCGTTTTTTAAGTTGTGATAATAATGCGTTCCACCTCCGGCAGGACTGCATCCGCCACTTCCACCAGTTCAGCGCGTCGGAGCGCGCGCCCGAGAGCGTGACGCGGCAGCACCCCGCGCTGCTCACCTGCTGCGTGCTGCCCGCCTGCCGCGACCCGCTCGCGCCCGCGCGCCTGCTCACCTGCCTGCTCGCCGCGCTGCGCGCCAACGGTCGGTGCTCACCTCGCTCACCTCACCTACACACCACTACATTATTACTACGAAAATTATTCTAAGGAAAAACCCTCAATACTAAACTGATAGATGTTCACACATTAAAAACATAGTATGTAATTATTATTCTAATACTAATAAGTTATTATTTTAACTTAGCGCTCAGGCTTAAAACTAGAGACACCCACTGGGTCCTGTCATACATAAAATATCCTTTACTATAAAATGACAAAAAAGTTTGTTCAAAATATATTTGTTCATTTGATGAGTTTCATAGCAAAAAGTAATTAACGACACCTTGTCGTGATCAGGGCACAAAGGACGTACCGAATTCACGACAACGTGTCGTGATTAACGCTGAATCGGTGTATTATTAACCGTCCCCTGTGTCGTGTGTGTATCAGGTGCGAGCGGCGTGCACGCGTGCATCAACGCGACGGACCACTACCTGCACCAGTTCTACAGCAAGCTGGGGTTCGTGGAGACCTGCCGCTCGGAGTGCGGGCTCGTGTTCCTCGCGCGCGCCTTCTAGCGCCGCCCGCCCGCGCGCCCGCCTCGCCCCTCGCGCCCCTCGCGCCCCTCGCGCCCCTCGCGCCCCTCGCGCCCCTCGCGCCACGCCGCCGGCTCCTAGCAGGCGGCAGCGTCACGCACACATCACACACGTAAACTACATTTTACAATATTACGAATACTGCTACAAGTTCTTATTTCACTGATCAGCATTTATGTGACCACACGTCTCATGCAGCCTTAAAACAACTAAAAAAAAAGAAAATTCATATAAAAGAACGAGATATATAATTAAAGTATCGACCAATTACATACATAATATGTATAGGAAACGTTCTTGGTCCATCTTATTGAAGGTTAAATACAGACGCAGACGCGTCTGTATCCGCCGCGAGTAATCTCGTGTCAGTGAAATGATAAATCTTTGACGTTTCATATCGAGTGTATGCATCTCTTTCATGCGATTATAACCCTTATGGACGAGGTATTGTGGCTGCCAAAAAAATATTATAAGTATAAGAGAATTGTGAAAATTGTTGCGTCTCGGGGCATTAAATTTTTTTTGCATTCTGATAAGGACATATTAGAAATTGACTGGTCGATTAAATAAAGACGGTGAGACAAATTCTGATTATAGTATTACTATAATTTTGTGGTGTATAGTTGTCTGCTTGTCATCTTTGTGACATATAAACGAGAGAAACTTAGTGAATAATAGCAACTCGAAATAGGTGTCTCTCTATGGACGTTTAACTATATTATTATATAATAAAAAAATCGGCACAGATGTGAGACACCTGTACATTTCTGTGTATTCCTAATTAACATTGATCTAAGTGTGCTATGAGCTAGGAATAACATGATATTGCAATAATGACCTTCCGACGCTACCTCCACTTTTTTATGGATATTGAAATAAGATCGTAACTTGTGTCCATATCATAATTATTCTGAAATTATGTGAAAATATACCTACTTATTTAGTATTAAATATAAATAATTCTATAAGCTGAGGTGCGCGTCTAAATTTTATTTGTGTAAAACTTTTATATATTTAAGTGATGTATAAATAATGTTAAAGTTTCGCGGCACAATAAATGTAACGTAATTCGAAATCCTGGAGCTTCATTAGGCATTGATTGTTTGGACAAAAGCTAGTCATGTTTGTTACGGAATCATTCTCTGGTTAAAAGACTGATTGTATACAGCGGTGTGATATTGTGTCTAAACAATTATGTGACCATATATTCATAATGAGTTTATTTTTTTGAACGATTTGTCAATCAACGAAGGTGGTCAAATATAACGGATTATCTTTACTATAGATATATTTCGATGTATTTGGGCACCTCGGCGATCCTTATATTTGACAGTGACAGTTCAGCAACGATTCAGATATGCTAATGTAGATACCTTCAGTGATGATTGGGATATACTAATATAGGTAATGTTTTTTTTTTTCTAACCTTTTTTTTTATAACACAGTGTCAAATCAATAAATGATTTCCCGGAATGCAAATGTTGATGAATTTTCTGAGAAAATTCAAGTAGGTCATATAAAAATGCAAATACTTAACTTATCTAATAATATTTGTTTTTAAAACCCCTTCCTCAAAGTGGT
This sequence comes from Polylopha cassiicola, assembly GCA_038024825.1. Lineage (NCBI taxonomy): Eukaryota > Metazoa > Arthropoda > Insecta > Lepidoptera > Tortricidae > Polylopha > Polylopha cassiicola. The sequence goes on along the minus strand of CP149044.1, from coordinate 1,609,465 downwards.
GTATCCCCAATTATAACAAATTAATTGTGTGAAATTCGAACATATTCAAACAAAATAAAATTCAGTATTGAAATTTGACATGACTAAATGAGTGATAGTAAAGGACTATTGTTTTATAATAATAATATAGTTTTGTATATATCTGTAACTTTGTAATTTTGAATTATGTATGCATATAGAAGAATGCTAAATAAATGTAAATTACTATGAACGAGGTCATGTTAATATGATATACTAGTCAAAATAAAATGGCATGACTGTATGTAGTTAAATATTAAATCTAACTTTTTAAATCATAAAACTGCTTAGTGGACCTTGATTTGTTTTGACCAGCATAGATCATAAAACTTGACCCTAAATATGTAAGTATGTAAAAATAGAAAATTAAAAAAAAAAATGTAGGAAAATCATAAGAAAAATTTAGTTCTGACGAATGTAGGACTAATATTATAAAAAGAAATGCGTCTTGTAACTTTTTGGGACTTTTTGACATAAAAAAAATATCAATGAACCTAAAAGAAAATACAGATCTTGGAACAAATCTAAATCCAAAACAACCAAAGTAAAGTAGGTAAATAGGAAACGTTTAAGTGTACAAATAATGCGCATTATTAATTTTCGGGATTTCCACCAGCAAATGTAGCTAAGATCACAGTCTTAATATCATTATAAGAAATTATTTCCGTAAACGTAAGTTACAAAATGCTACTGTATTGTACGGAGGCGAGTATTTTTTTTATGAATGTATTTTTGAAGCCACAGTATTAAAATGGCATTTTGTTTTTTAAATTATGCTGACGGTTTCATATTATCCAAGTAACCTATTTGATAAAAACATTAGGTAGGTATATATATTTCAAAGAATTAACTACTTAATTTGATTGTTTATTCACGAAACAACCGATATTAGCTAAACTATTCGAAATCTAAGTGTTTGTATGGTTCCACGGCCGTTTGAACAGGATTTACCTAAGTTATAAATATTGAAAAACGAATATTGAGTTACGACACTAAGAATCTTTGGTGCAATGAGGGCCACCGCCTGTCAGAAATCCGCCAGATGCGCTAGTGTAGAATGAGGTCCGGCTGTCATGTACCACCAATCACAGGCCAGTAGCTTGCCCCTCATTGGTGGAACATGACAGCTAGAACTCATTCTACACTAGCACATCTAGCAGATTTCCGACACGCGGTGGCCCTCATTATATACTGTGCTTGTACATGTTGTTAGTGCCATTTGAGTTTAAATATTATAGTAACTTATTCCTGTAATAACCAGCGAGCCTATGATGAATTGTCGAGTCGACCTTGTCATGTCGATGTGATATCGCAGTGATCTGTCAAAAATCGGTAACGTTTTCAACAACGAGAAATCTTGTCATGTCGACAATGTCGACAACGAAACAATGTCGACAAGACAAATCTTCTCCTTGTCGACGACTCAATATTATGTCGACAAAATGTCGTTCATCATAGGCTCGCAGGGCCAGTTTGACGGAGGTTGAAACGGCCAAGGAATCTCCCGTAAGTGTTACTAAAGTTGCTAGTTTGTTTACTTACCTGGACATAGTGAAACAAGCACTAAATGTTTTATTTTACTTATTATGTACAGTCACACACGAAGATATTTATATAAGTGAATTTTATGTTCCTTATATATGATAATTACATAATTTTATTTCATTGTTACAGTAAATCATTTAATTAGAATATTGTCAAAGTAATGAGTCCATATTGTTATGTACGTCTACAATTGAATTTGAAATGAAAATGAGACGATGTAAAAGATACAAAAAGTACAGTCAGCATCAAATATATCGTAGCGTCTCTATTGCTAACAGCGTAATCCGATATATTTGCTGTTGACTGTACAAGAGTAGGTTCCAACCGACCAAGTGCAATTTTGATAGCTATATTTTTGCTTATTGGCTGTATCCAATGTGCATGCCACCTATGGATTAAAATAAATACAAGCACATAATTCTATATTATTATACTTGTCCATGCATTTTTTTTTATCCATTGTAAACATTATTATTGTCATTAAGTTAAAAACAATATTAAGATTATTTATTTTATTCAATGTTTAACCACATTTCAATTACAGCTTTTTTGTAACCACCACAGCGTTAGTTTTAAGTGCATCCTATATTTCGTTCATTGCAGTAATGATGGGGTTTATTTCGACTTCCTAATGTATTTTATATTTTTGGCTTATTAAAATAAGGTCGCATTTGATCTTTGAATAAACGCACTTTCATCATTACTGTAGTGGATGCTTCATTTGTTATACCAGGTGGGCTGGTATGCGTCATTTTAAACCGAGGGTTAAAATCATCTATTTTTATTTGAAAAGATGCATGTCTTTGGCATTGGCTTAGAATAACCCGTGCTAAGCCTGCTGTCTGTAATAATGGTGCCGGCCATCGGAACGATGAATCATGAATAATAAAATTTAAAAGAAAGTTATCTTTTTATTTAAAAAACAACAAAAACCTGTATATTTAAGTAGCTTTAGTCGACCACCACGGATCTCCCATTTGTAGCAGATAGCTCCATTAGTTTTTGTTTTATTTCGGATATCTGCAAATATAAAAAAAATATACTTGACATCATGTTTCAAGTTCAATCACATCAACTTAATATCACATATATAATGGGTATTTAAAAAAACCAAATGGTTAATAGTTGAAAAATAATCTTCATCACTTGTTTGAACTCTTTTATTGGAACTCACTTTTTGTATCTCATTGAGCAACACCTTCTGTTCAGTCCTCGGCGTCATGGCGCCTCCGTTCAAGTCGATTGCTTCTAAATTCTCAAAAAGCTGTTTAATCCTCATCGCCAAGTGCACATCACTTGCACCCTTCCTGGGCATCGTCGGTTTGCATCTGGAAAACAATCATTAAGATGAGCTTTTAACATGTTCAATATTTACTAATAACTGAGACTTTGGTTTGCCAACTGATCAGTTTAACTGACCCTCTGTAGCCACACTAAGTTTAGAACGTATCTTACAAAACGAAGATAATATCTACCTTCTCAGTAAGTTCTTCTTATATTTATCAGGCAAGTCTTTTTCTATGTCCTCTCTGGTCAGAAGTGTCATGTATTCGGGGTTGGTGTCGTAAGGCATTTTTGACGGGTCCATTTTATAACATTTGTCCGTGAATGGCTGTCTCATCATGTAGTTATGACGCCAACGCCTTAGGAGTTCTAGGTTCCTTGAACGTTTGCAATTCAATGTAGTTTATTTGTACAAATATATATAGGTTGTTACGTGTTTTATTTTTATTTTAAATACTTACTTTCGACCCTGTAGTATCTTTTCCCTAGTCGCTATCAAATCCTTATGTCTCTTTTCGGTTTTGTCTTTCAAATAACTCTGCTTGATCTTGCGTTCTTGCTCCTTCTTATCATCAGCGAACAAAGGCTTTACGTACTTCATACTCTGACTTTTAGGGGGAAACGCTATTCTACTTTCAGCCAATTTGGGACACTTCCCCTTATATTTCGAATAATATTCCTCACCGTCCGAATCGTCTTTTACATCCTTATCATTGAATTGAACGGATAAAGTCTTGCCTTTCTTTATACTCTCCAATTCACACCCGTCAATGACCGAATTGTAACTCCGAATTTTTTTTCCGAAAATATTTTCCGGAAATATTCCGCTCGTACTCGCCGTGTCTTCGGATACTTCTGATTGCGATGCCATAAGGCCTTCTATATATTTGTTATGCAAAAAGGAGATCATTTTCGAAACGCCCGCGTTTATTATTTCTCTCGGCGGGTACATGAGTGGGTTGCCGTTTAGTTGTATCGCTTTTATGTTGACTAAAGTACCCATTTCGTTAGGTAGTGAGGTGAGTTTATTGTTTTGAAGCAGCAAATGCGTTAGGCTTGGGTGGTTTTGTATTGACTTTGGTATGTCCGTCAGTTGGTTGTCTCTTAAATCTAACCACATAAGGCTGGGTAAGGAAGGGAAAAAATTGTCCGGAAGAGTGGTGATCTTGTTGTTTTGTAGATATAGTACCTGGAAATAAAATACTTATATGATGTTAACGTAGCTTGAACTAGATACTTACATTTGCGAAAATATTACCTATTAGCTACCTAAAAATTAATACATTCTAAGCATTTAACTTTTTTAGTTACTTACATAGTTCTTGGCCAATTAAGACGATGATTCATTATATTGTTAAAAATATGCAAGCTTCACTTACGCATAGCAATTTATTATCGAGATCCGGTACGATTGTCAAATCACGAGAAGATAGATCCAAAGTGGTATGCTCATTTAATTCTTCTTCGTAAATACTACAAGGTAAATTTGTTATACTAGAGTCTTCAGACATTACGTACCTATATGTCAATATACACAACTTCACAAAAGAATAAGTATAATCATATAAACTGTTAAATCAATACATTCGTGATGCGGAAAGTTTCGTCAATAAATTTGATTTAAATATGGCGCCCATGTGACAACGTTTGAGACATATAAATAAAACGCCATCTCTGAAGTGCTACGGTGCCGTTAGTGGAAAGTGGGTTACTTGAACACAAGATATTTTTGGCGCGAACGTGGCGTACAGTTTATGGTAACCTAAAACAATCATAGAGTCGGACTAGTGACGTGCCTACAAAATTATATAGTACTATAATTATCGTGAATCCATGCTTAATGTTATTTATTTATTTTATAAAATATTTTTTAAACGAGTGTCATATTTTCATTCGATGTAAGCAAAAATAAAGCATCAACACGATTACATGTCTAACAAGGTAGAAATAGTATATTATTATATCCCTTAGAGCATAAACAACTGGAGAGGCCTTTGACACTATTTGTCATACAAATTTTTTAGCCACTTTTAGCGGGGGACGAGGTAGGAACACATACAAAAAACTGCACACTGATGTAAAAATAATTCTCATCGTTACACACGCACACTAATAGAAACTGTCAACACTAGGCGGAATTTATTCACACTAGCAAAAACATTATTATAAACGACAGGTCCGTACACAAGTTTTACATGTGTGTGCAACCGATTTGAACCGATTACATAGTACTTGATTAAGTGGCTGTCGATACATTTATCTATATTTGACACAAAATGGCGGATCAACCAATTTATATTTAAATATAATAATTTTAACTTCATACATAATTGTGTACTTACTTTTTTAATTCATAGTATTATAGAATTAAACGTCAGTTGCTACGTAGTTCAGCAAACAAGTAAACTTCTTTTAGCAATAATGCTTAAATAATTACAATTACCTACTATATCTAACATGAAAAAATAGGCAAATGTTTATTACTGCAGAGCTGGAGAAATAAGTAGACTACTGAATCCCAAGCTGAAAATCGGATAACGAAATAGAAATATTTTAACAAAATAATACCTAATACGGATATATACGTAGGTACTTCTTATCATCTGTACTGTAAATTCATCGATATTTATATTATCCAGTAAGTACATCTCTAACCGAATTTTGATTTTGGATGCTATTATCGCTTTTAATTTAAACGAATTAGCGCCTAGTATCGGATACACTACTCTGCAAATTTTTTATACATGTGTGCCGTTAGTCAATGGTGACCATAGACTATCATAAAGATTTTTAAACGATTTTAAACGAATAAAAATGCAATCGATACCTGAATCGATGCTTCTCACGTGGTGAATGAGAAAATAATTATTTCTAAAATAACAATTAATGAACAAAAAAAATACCTACATATGAAAGGGAATACTGTTTTTTTGTATATTTGATGCAGTGGATGGATTTTTACGACTTATTTTAGCGCAGGGAGACATTTTTCGGGAGCTCTTTTCTCTTTGACTTCGATTGTGACACTGTCAAAGTGAGCGGTTTGAAAACAGTTTTTACAAACGCGTTAGATAATTTATCTTATACCTTGGCAGAGGGGAACGTCTGTCGAAGGCCTCTCCAGTTGTTTATGCTCTAAGTTATATCCTTAATGCTTATTAGTGTTTTCATTAACGAAATGACGATCATTGACTAATTAGGGCGGCCACATACATTCGGAATTCCGTTTCGGAAAAATTCCGAAACGGAATTCCGAACGCATTAAATCCATACAAATCTACGAATCTGTCACACACTTCAGTTTTTTTCCGTTCGGAATTTTGATCTAAATTCCGAACGGAAAAAAACTGAAGTGTGTGACAGATTCGTAGATTTGTATGGATTTAATGCGTTCGGAATTCCGTTTCGGAATTTTTCCGAAACGGAATTCCGAATGTATGTGGCCGCCCTTAATGATAAATAACACCATTGTACTAACAATCGATTACAAGGCCTCAAAATAATATTTTTAAGATAATCCATAATCGAAATGTCAAGAGGCACATGGTTTCTATACAGATGCGTCGACCATGTCACGTCACTACCTCAGTTGCAAGATGGCGAACGTGCGGGATAGTGACACATCCTTGTGGCTCCATAATAAACTCGGTACATCGAATGATTCTTGGACAACTGGCTCAATTTGTACACAGTTAAATGCGGAAGTTTTAAAGAATATCAAGGATTGTTTTCCAGATTTGCAAACACAAGTGAAACTAAAATTATTGTTGAGTTTCTTTCATATCCCGCGCAGAAATGTTGAAGAGGTATGTAACTTTTCACTCTTCGATGTTCTATGGTTTTGTGTAATTATATTTAGTGCTCTGTCTCACTCTACCTTATTCGTTCCTCGTGAGGCGGAAAGAGACGGATAACAAGCATGTATGTAGTAGTTTTGTTGTCATATTGTTATTTTATTACCATTTATATTGAAATGTTTTGAAATAATAGCATTTCTACATATTTTACATACACTGATTTTTTCTACGTTGTCATTGTTACAATCTCAGGTAATTTTATTTTTTTATGCTTCGCATATGGCTTATTATTAAATACGGAAAATTTTGAAATTGTTGCATTTAAAATTTTCGAAGAATTTCGTATGATCGTCGTTATGTTAATTAGGCACGCTACAGAGCGATAAACAAATAACAATATGATACGGGCGGAATTCGTTCACTTGTTAGATATAACCTACAATTCATTGATATTTGTAATATTTCTTGTTGGAGACCTATTCAGTGTTCAAGGTCTATTTAATTTACGTACCAACCGTGCAATGTAATGCACGTGCACATGTATCGCGGTGCATTTATACATATTGCACATCAAAATATTCCCATTATACTTACTTTGTTTTCGTGTTCGTTTCGTGTGAGCGCTGAATTTTAAGTGTCTAACCTGCCTAGATTGAAAGTGGGTCAAAATGTGTGTGTTTACAAACAGCACAAACAAACATTATAAAAGTTTACAATATAATTTTAGAAATAAAAATATTTTTATTTATTTTAAAACATTTGTTCTATCATTACTTTTTTTTTCTAATAAATGAATACATAAATTATATCAATCTGAGATAAAAGCACATAGGTATGATTCATGCTGTGCATGAAAAGCATGTAAAAGTAACATATTTATGTGGATGCTTTCATTATATTTTCCTTGTCGTTTCAGTGGAGAAATGAGTTGGAAGAGATCATTGAAGTTGCAGGAGTGGACTCTGACCTCTGGGTGGCCATGCTGGCTGAGGTCCTCAAGACATTCCCGTCACAAGGGACCCTTAACACAGAGATAGCAGAGTTTGATGAGACAAGACCAATATTTAGCGACATGATCGGGGAGCTCCGCAAAGCCTTAGCGAAGCACTCCGACTTGGGACTGTTACCTCTTGAGTGCCTGTATTTAAATAAGAATGCCTTAGTATCAGTGGTTAGTATGTTTACGTATTATTATATTATTATTATAAATAGTTGGATAGTACATAATATATTATATTTCTGATTAATTGTGAAATTAATCAGAAATGATTCTTGTTTGCAAAAACATCCTTATTTAGTCTTTCAATCACTAAGTTTTTAATTACTTTGCAAATATTAACATAATTAAACAAAGAATTAATTCAATTTTAGTTTTGTAATAAAAAAATAATTCTCAATTCAGGTTGGCCAACAAGCGAACCCTGTAAAACACTTTACATTGAAACGTAAGCCAAAGTCGGTGGCGCTCCGGAGCGAGCTGCTGGCAAAGGCGGCCGAGGTGCAGGCCAACCAGAAGAAGGCGCAGGCGCCCACCGTGCCCGTGCGCAGCCGCGGCATGCCACGGAAGATGACAGACACCAGTCAGTATACAAATATAATAATATGGGTTTTAAAGTAGCATTTTTTTAAATGTCATTTAAAATTTTAAATGGACTGGATTAGCTGGTGTATAATTCTGGGAGATGAATAGTGGTATAATTAGCGAAGAGTATTGAAAGCGTGTCTCGTCGTGTGTGCGCAGCGCCGCTGAAGGGGCTGCCGTCGCGGTTCGCGCAGCGCAGCGGGGGCGCGCGGCCCGCCGTGGCGCCCGTGCGCCCGCACGCGGCGCCGCGCCCCGGCATCAAGCTGCTCGACATCGCCGACCAGCCCATGGCGCACTCGCACATCAAGAGGAGGCGCAAGAACGGTAAGCCAACTCCTACTATCTACTGCTGACTTTGTTTGTGTACTGGGTGAATATAAAATTTTATAAAAAACGTCTTTTTTCTCGTCTTCGGATTTTCTTTTAAAATTAAGCACCTCACTTCCAGAAATGGAGGAGGGTGCTCCCGCGGCCGCGGCGGCTGTGGCCGGCGGCGCAGCTGCAGGCGCTCCCGCGGCCGGCGCGGGCAAGAAGACCGCACCCCCGCCGGCCGCCTCGCCGCCGCCGGACTACGCGCGCGGACTCAACAACTACCAGATGCCCAAGCAGGACGACGTGCCCGCCAGTGAGTACTCCCACACGTCGATTTCCACGTTTTTAGTTACCCATTTCACATTTTCCCTTCTCAACACGTGGCTAGCGTCGAGCGTGTTCTAAATACAGTACCAATATTATAAATGTATGGAATCTCTCTTTATTTACCCTGCACGTGCCCGACCAGAGCCGCTCGGCATTATTTGACCAAAGCATAGAACAGAGGAACGGTATCTAACGTGTGCGTGTGTGTGTGTGTTGCAGCGAGCAGCGCGGAGGCGGCGCGCGGCTCGCCGGAGCGCGCCGAGCGGCCGCCGCCGCTCGCCAGCCCGCTCCTCGTGCAGCAGGTACGAACCACTGCGACCGCGACGCACGGATCATGATAACTACGACTATATCGCCGAGAACGAGCCGAGCTGTAATGGTCGTGTTTCTGTTTTCAGGGAGTGGGAGCGAAGCCGATAGTGGTCGGGCAGCAGGGCAAGCTGGTGCTGGCGGGCCCGGCGGGCGGCAAGCCGCTGCTGCTCTCCGCGCAGGGGCTGCTCAACACCTCCGCCGTCATCCTGCAGCCCGGCGGCAAGGCCGTGCTGCTGCAGAACATCAAGCCCGTATGTTGAAGTCTATCGTACCGCGTCTAAACTGTCGAATTATCGCAACCGAAACGCTCAGTCTTAGTTAAAAACGTCTTAAGTGATACTAAGCATGAACTGAAACATAGCCATATTGCGAATAAGAAACGCAACTAAGAAGTTTTGAAAGTCACGACCTGACTAGTCCATAAGGAAGCACTGCGACTTCGACTAATCTGTACGTCCGGTGGCAGGTGGGGCAGACGGTGGTGGCGGGAGCGCCGCGCGTGGGCGTGCAGCCGCCGGCGCTGCCCGCGCTGCACGCGCAACACGCGCAACACGCGCCGCAGCACGCGCAACACGTGCAGCACGCGCCGCAGCCGCAGCCGCAACCGCATCAACACGCAGTGAGTACACTATAAAAAATACAAAAGCGAACCTAATGCCTTACACAGTAGGTACAAAATAATATATGTAACTCAGAAATAATAATCTGAACACATTAAAATCGGTTGATATTGTATGGCGGTCGTTCCATTGCAGGTGCAGATAACCCCGAGCCCGGCCAGCGCGCCGGCGGCCGCGCCCGCGCAGCCGCTGCTGCCGCGTAGGGGACTCTCGCTCACGGTAACTAAAACTAAATACCATATTAACAGTCGATACCGGAACATCGAGGATTGTGTCATTACCATACGAAATATTTCTGATAGGCTATATCCACTGATTGAAATAAACAATAATTTGTTACCAGACATCATTTAATTATTTTTTATTAAAAAAACTTCGAAATACGACTTTATTATGTTAAGTGTAAGATGGATATCTGAAACCATATCATTCGTTTTTAGAATTAGTAAGTAGTCAACAATCATTCTTTTGAAGTCTATTACTTCGATAATGAAAACTTGCTTACATATTATACATCGCTTAAAAGTGTATATTTTGTGTTCGTATCCAGCGAGAACAAATGTTGGAGGCGCAAGACATGTTCCGGAACGCCAACCGCGTCACGCGGCCCGAGAAGGCGCTCATACTCGGCTTCATGGCCGGATCTAGAGGTACACTCAACATAAATATAGTTATATTTCATACCAATCAATCTAATAAACAATAACACATCGACTTGGTCATCGCAATGTTTAAGTAAGCCAACAAATTAGTGGTAGTTTATCGTCAGCTCAGATGACCTCGTATATGGAGGTTCGTATGGTCACGTTATGGTACATTTTATGCCATACCTTGACGTTACGAGCTTCCAATCCCGAACTTTTAATGCGCTCATCCTTGTCATTTATTGTTCGATTGAGACAAGAAAAAGTATGTGTCCAAAATGTTTCAATAATCTACTTGATGGACACAAAATAATCAATTCTGCCTATTGTATTCAATCAATATTAGAACACATTTGTATTTGATTCATAAACACATTTCAGATAACCCCTGTCCGAACCTGGGCAACATAGTGACAATAAAGCTATCCGAGAACATCGAGAACGTGCTGCAGAGTGACGACACGTACCTGACGATGCTGTCCGAGATGCACTTCCAGATGAACTACAACAACGGCCAGTGGACGAGGCTAAAGAAATACAGACACATCGACGGCATGGTGCCGCAGAAGATACCGCCCGGCTCCACGGTGATATCGGCCAACAACCAGCAGCCGGTCGTGTCGATAGCCAACCAGAGCGTTAGTTAAGGTTAGTTAATAGTTAGTTGTTTTTCGTTTTGAAGGGCAGCTGTGTGATTTTGTTGGTTACACCCAGGATTTTAATTTTCGAGTCGGTGATGTATGAAGTCGGTTAAATGTATAATTTTAGATACCTTTAACTGACTTCATACATCGAGATTGAGGTATGTGATGAATTGCTGTTTAAGTGTTGTGATCTTGTGCATAGATTGTCAAAGTTCGATATATTTTGATGGTTATACAGTCCTAATTTTTCATGAATATGACATAGGCCGTCTAAGATGGTTCATAGCATCAATAAATGCTAATAAATGATTTGAGCAAATATAGACCTTCCTGTAGATTATGTAGAAAACACCTTTTTGATTTGAATCTGTTGAAAATTATAGCAAGAATGTTCCTAAAGTAAAGCCAATTAAATCACACCGTATGATACTTCAGTGTTTTTGTATAATATTAAATAGGTTTTGAAATTGTATGATGATAGAAGACAGAGCTTTTACGATATGTTACAATTAATATAAATGGCACTCGTTGATTTTTGTTCCCAATGATAAATCAATTTATTTAGCAACACATTTTACTTTACAATTTTGTTGAAACAATAATTATAATACAGATTTGTAAAAATGTAATCAAAATAAAAAAAAAAGGTTTTCTTTTTTGATTTAATTATTTTTATGTAATTAAATAAATTGATTTGTAAATGGTAACAGAGATAATTGTCTCAGTAGCTGATCATTTGATCATAATTTAAGGTTTGATTTATGAAACTTAATTCAGATTAATTTGAAAGTTTTTGTGGAAAATGTGCAAATCTGACAAAATTCTCTCGTTAAAAATATTTGTTTTTATATAAAAATATTACAGCTATTATGTATCTGGGTATCTAGCTTATAAGGTTTTTCCCGACACGAAAATCGTCCTTCTGTCACTTATTGTAAAAGAATGACAAATGTCTGACGTCGCAAAAATCCTTATAGGCTAATAGATACTATTGCAATGACTTAGTATGATTTTAAGCCTTCCTCTTATTAAAATAAGATCGGTTTTGATATTGGTAATAAACGTTTATTGTCTTGTGCAGTGGTCCATAAAGTTTGCATGAATTTACAAAAATCACCTAATTTTTACTTTAATTCTGAGTTAAGTTTCCTTAAAACGCTGAAGATTAGAAAAAACTCCTGTTTTGATACGTACCCGTAGGTTTAGTTCAGTTTTTATTGTTAATTATGTCATAGATATATTCTATATGCTGTCTTTTGAATTGGCTCCTCGCAGTCAGTTTAATAAAGCGCAGTATTCTTAACACCAATTAATTATTTATGTATTTATAAGTTAATATATCGCACACCTAGATCTAAACAGGATTAACTCAAAAAAGTGCTTTTTTCAGGAAAGGAGAAAATCTGATTAAAATGTCCCTGTGCAATGTTTTGTGTATAGATTTATGTTTTTTATATAAAGCTAGAAGAGTTATCTTTATTGGTTGGTAGGTTTTGCTATATGGAATACCATGGTAACTCTTAATTTCAGGTTTTCTAGTTAGCTCCCTTTAGATCTAGGCGCGCGGTATGTGTATTGCTTGTGACTAGAGCGTTTAAAAACCTATTTACTAATTTGTTCTAGATATAAGTGTAACAGAAAAACAAATCCTATTGTGGTATTTATCGATTTAAAAGAGTAAGTGTTTTTTATTATGATCTCACAAAAGTTTCAATTTGTGTTTTTCTTCTCATTAGAGTGCCAAAACGTTTTACTTGAATATGTAATAGCATCGTTTTAGCAATAAAGTTGACATGTCTCGTGACATGTGTTTATGTTAAAAATTTCGAGAGAAATGACGTAAGCATAATTATGTCAATAGACATTAAACTTTTCTCTCGGTAATGCCTTCATTGTATATTTGTATAAATACTTTAAAAATATTATAGTTCATGTCTTATGACTATCCTTTATAATAAATTCGTCTTTGAGTATGATATTATAAATTAAAAGTGAACGACCAAGAGGCGAAAGAATTTAGGTGTATAAATAATGAAAAGATCACTATGAATATAATATGACTCTTAAACGAGTGCATTGCTAAGTAGAAATGGTCAGGTTTCGAATAGAAAATAATTATAAACTTTTTGCGATATTGTTACGAATGTGTTACGAAATATCTTTTAATAGTCAATATTCTGTCCTAATGCAAGTCTACATTTATACACAATGATGTTTGCTTTCAAAATCAATGTTATTAAAATACCCAATATTGATACTTAGTTTAATATATACGTGAAAAAATTACGAAAGCCGATTAACTCATGCAAGTAAAATGAATAAAATTATAATGTTGGTTATTATATTCAAATGTTGGCTTGTTTATGACAATATGTGCTTATACACTGTTCCGGATTCATTTATGTATGTAATAGTGCCTTTGCAAAATGCCTTAGAATATCTGGTCTATTGTACCAAACAATATTTGAAATTTTTAAAACACTCGCCAAGTGGATGACCTATGTTTATTCAATAGATTCAAGCGTAACGTGATACAGACTAATATAACTATTGGAATGAAACTTATAACGGATTTAACTCGTGTATTTTATTTTATTGATTAACTTCAGCGTTAAACTATTATCAGCTCAGTCGGCTACGAATGTAGGAACTTTCGAAATAAAATAAAATACGCGAGTTAAATCCGTTGTAATTGTTTCAGAAGCCTTGTCTCGATGTTATATAGTCTATGATCAGTAACTGCGCGGAGCTCATTTTTCATCGACCTTATATACCGTTTTCATTGTGATAAAGGTGTCGATAAGAGCTTAGAATAAAATTTGTTGCCGCTTGCAATATATAATTACCTCAATATAAGCAATAAAATGTTTCAATGTTAGTATTTGTAATAATATAAATAGTACAATAAACACAATAAAAGCAACATTAGTATTTATACCGAGGTATAACATTTTTGTAACATTTTGTTATGACGCGGATGAAATAATATCTGATTACTACTGTATGGATAGTAAATAGAATAATGTGATTTGTTTGTTGTTTGACCATTCGAAATCTTTGTATTATTTATAGCATCAGCCGGGTTTATAAAGACTAGATGAATGATTGAAACACTTTAACTTGTAAACTGCTGCTCGTAGACCAAAAAAAATAAAAGTGCGAGTCATTAAAAATATAATGCTTTATAACAATTGTTACTGTAAATCTTATGTATAAGTTGTATATAGTCAGCATTAGATAAATCAAAAGCGTACACCAATTTTGTTATATTGTGATACTTTATTGTTTTTTGATGCTGACTGTATATGTTCTGTAACTTGGCACTCACCATGTTCAGTCTTTAGAAATTTAATTTAAAATTGGCATCAAAAATGAGGGCTACTGTCGGGAATCTATCGGAACTGCTAGCGCATGTAGTGAAAGCATGTCGCAGCCAATCTATTCGGTTATTAAGAACAAAGCAGACGCGTGCAGTGGGGGGAACTTAAGTATGGCAGGTACTCCATACATTAGTGACGTTGTGCCTATATGGAATGCACGCCCTTGGAACTAAGGTACTTCATAAAAAACTAAACATAGGTATAAGATAATAAAAATGGTTGCGAGGTCGATATTTAGTTACGCACGTAGCTAATAAACCTGTCTTAAAAATAGGACAAATATTTTGGACAAAACCACTTCTCGGTATTAAAATCATTAATACTACGCAATGAGGTAATACTGCAACATTACCAACATTTAGATTCTTATGAAGTACTTGTAGACAATGCTATATTATTTAATCAATGATACCAACATAATATAGTACTGCAGCAATATGTCTGAAATATCTTGATGGTTACAGTAGCCCCTCCCCCTTTCCTAAATATGAGAAAGTAACAGGTTTCCAAAACGTGATTATTTTCCAACTATGTATGTAAACGTTATAGAATGTCAATTTTACCACGTTGTCATTGCGACTAAATATTGTTTGTAAACTGGTCGATAATAAAATATCTATGTATTAAGATTTATTTTGTACAATTTTGTTAAATTTCAATAGGTACCTATCAATTTAGTATTTTGTGATTCTTATGTTTTGGAAATCTGATTTATTGGGCGATATTTAGGGAATATTTAGGGTTGCCGTTTGTTTAGAAAAATTTAGTCCTAATATGTATATTTCTATGAAAAGGCTGACATATAAGATGGTTATGTAAAGTCTTTTGTACCGTAGCATCATTTATATAAATAGCTTTCAAATAAATAGGCGAATTATTTAAGTTTTTCTGTGTAATGTAAGAAATGATGTTGTGACTGAGGCGAAGCGAGAGGAAGAGTGCCTGTTCGTTCTGTAAATTAATTAGATGCTGGTTTGTTTTAGTTTAAGAACTAGTATACACTTACCTGAGAAGTTTAGGTGTTCCCCTAAAAGTTTTCAAATTCAATGAATTTTGTATATTTGTTTTTTTTTTAATAATAAGTTAGTGGACGAACCCCTCGCCACTCGCGTGTGATTTGCTGTAGTTAGCTTTACGTTCAATGTTTTTTTTCTATAGATATTTAACATTCACCATGTATATAGTAGATAGTACAAAAAAAAATATTAAATGAAAAATATTTAAAATACTCTTGTGTTTGAATTGACAAACCCTTCATTGTAATAGATAATTATAGTGCCGGGTTTTTTATTTGCAAATTTTATACAAGATGGCGAAGGCCCAAATAAAAAAACTGTTGGTCGATTTGGGATGTTTTCATCTAGGTACTTACCAGAAAAGTGCTAAATATATTACTTGGATAATAATCATTAATACAATCTTGGTAGCAAAAATAATAAATATTTTTACTCAAATATTTATTTATTTATTTACAAGTCTATTTTTTGGTATTTTTATGAAAAAAAATTATCTGAAGCAGACTCGACATAGTGGTCTAGCGCTAATACATCGCTCATATACTGCCGGCCCGCGGCGCCGCTTGACTCTCGGAGTCGGCTGGCTCCAGCTGCTTTTTGTAACACTCCACTATGGGCAAGCACCTTGTTAGAGCTGCGAATTAAATAACTAGGGTTAAAATCCCACCGATGGATTAAGTCCTAAATAAAGAGAAGTTTTTATTGCTTGTATTGGCACTACTGGGCTTTACTACCTTTAGGTACTGTATGCTTCGTGGATCATTATATCCACTATCGGGCCCGAAGGACCATTATGTAGGTTTCGTGGTCGTTGGGATTTTAAATTAAAGGCCTACATTAAATTTCTGGACTGTATTTAAATAATTAAATTCATAAATTTTAAATGGCGGATTAGTAGCCTCATCGCATATTGGTTGGAACCATACTGGCAGTGTACCTATATTTGCGTATGGATCGTACAGGTACATACTATACCTTTGCTGAAATTCGGTATAGGTAAAGAAAATGGACAAGAAATGTGTTTTATATAGGTACTTATATGTAGGTACCTAAATTGGTATAGCGGTTTAAGCGACAAAACATAAATAAATTCCCTAGAATTATGAATATAAAACAACACAAACTACCTATAATTACGTAAGTACCTAAGCATTTTCTTATTCCTTATCTGCTATGCTAAGTCTTACCAAACAGGAACACCACTTCGGTGATGAAGTTCATGTATGAAGCCATTTCTTCGTCGTTCAGCCGCAGTATGAAGTCGACGATGGACACCGCGAACCCCAGGGCTATGAACCCCAGCGTGTACCACACGTAGATCTGGACCAGCGCTGGGTTTTCCTGAAGTTGTAAAAATAATCTAAACAAGATTTCCAGATTATATTAAATATGTTATTAGCGCTGCGGCCGGCCCCGGCTTCGCACGGATCCCTCATTTTTTTCAAAATATACTATAGCCTGGGTTACTCCGGCTGAATGTAGCTTTCCAATGGTTAAAGATTTTTTTGAAATCGGTCCAGTCGTTTTGAAGCCTATTCAATACAAACAAATAAACCTTTCCTCTTTATTATATTAGTGTAGATAGATAACTAATGTTTTCTCTTAGGTTCTTCCTACCTATAGATCAATACAGGTATGAAGTTTTAAGAAACTGATACCTACCTAAGTACTGAAACGAAGGCGCAGGTCGCTACTAGTTAGCTATATAATGACGAACATTTACTTCCGCGTCCTTCTGATCGTCCTTACCTACTGGTCAGTGTCAGCCGAGGTTGCGGTGGTCGCGGTTGAACAGCGAATATCCTGACATTTTACGATTAAGTATCGTATTACCGGTAGTGTTCTAGATACAGTTAGGTATGTGATAATTAACCTAGTTTTTAATATCATTGTACACAAAGTCAGTTTTGTGAAACAAAGCTAAGCGGCAATCCCGCGCCGAGTTGATCAATTTTCCTCTTGAATCACACTATCTATTAAAAACCCTAAATAAAAAAAACGCATTTCAATCTCTTGCATAGTTTTAAAGATCATAAGGACAGGCAGACAGCACGAACTTGTTTTATACTATGTAGTGGACAGTAGTGGTTTATACTATCTACCTTAAAATTACGCTACGTAGCGTAGGGTGGTATGAGACTACGCATTTAAACTGAGAGGCTATAAGAGGTAGGATCGTTACCAAGAATGAAGCGAGCAGTAGCAGCAGGTTAGCCATCTGGAAGAGCGTGACGAGCAGCGCGCGCATGGCGCCGAGATGCACCAGCGCCTGCCACCCACACTCGCAACGCTCGCCGCATATTGCGTCGATCACAGATGCACCCTGCGCAAGTAAATTACATCTCAATATGCTTTAATTGATCGTGACTTATCTCTTCTTTATGTAGGTAAATCATATATCTACCTTATAATATGACAATAACAATACAATAACACGACTCAAAAGAAACAAATAAAATATGGAAAGCTATCAGTTCGAGAATTTTACGGTTAGCATATTGAGTTATTCTAATTACTTATCTATAACCAAACAAGCATATCAATTTGAGGGTAAAATCCGTTATACTTGTTTGGGTACTTACTTTGTTATTTATTTAATCACTAAAGCGTTAGAAATAATAATTACGTTCTATAAATGTTTACCCATTACTGCCTTTGGATTCTCGTCTTTAAGGTAGGTAATTATTGAGTTAACTATAAGGGCGCACTCACCAAACTGAGTACAGATATTAAGGCGATGGAGGTCCGAGTGGCGAGACAACAACAACTCTCGTCATCGCAGAGCTTCAGTAGGCCTAGATCTCGTACATAAGCGACAATGCCGATGCTTCCCAAATCTATATTTTGTATGGTATCAATTATACCCGCCATAAGACGTTATTGTATGCACCAATTTAAGCGAAATTTATTTTTATGTAGTGTTTGTAATATGGAAATATGGAAGTTACCTAAATGTAGTTACATAACAAAAATAAAAACAATTTAATTTGAAAGAGTAGGTGTTTTGACATTTACTAGACATATTTGAGTTATATAATTGGGCTATAGAATTCTGCATAGAGCCATCAAAAATATTTTATTTAAATAATAAGTACATTGCTTGAACAGGTACCTACACAAACATTTATTTAACAAGCGATTTACGTACAATATTCAACAGCTAACGATTTTTCGAGTCTTTTAAAAATATATGGTTTTCCTTTTGAACATATTGACCTAGTATAAATATAAAACAAAACCTCATTGTAACGAGCTATTATTTTGAGTGTTCTAATTTTCTGCAAACTATTCTATCAGTCATACTGATTCGTAAAAGGTTAAAAAGTGAAAATGTGTGTAAAGTTACTTATTATTGGTATATTTGTTCAAAGTGTATTAGCTGATAAAGCAGTGGAAAACTCATTTCACGCGGAATCTAGTGAGTTTAATATATATCATATAATATTTTTTCTTTTTAGCGAATTGGCTCATTTGACCTTAGAATGCTTCTATTATATTAGAGTAAATAGATTTCTGTCTCATCCTTCTAAAATTACCAATTGTAAAATAAAATTAAAACACAAAATATTATGAATGAAAAATTGCATGGTTTGTTTATAACTTATTTAGTAGGTACCTAGGTTATTACTAACAGACCTACGATATGCGATATTTATGTTTATAATTGGTAATTAATTCTTGAATTACCTAGTTCGAATTATAAAAACATTTGCTCTCATCTTAGGCCCGGAAGATCTCTTATCATCAAAAGAGTCAAGTGACCATTCAGATGAGGAAATGATAAAAGCCATGGAGCAGATCGAGGAGTCCGCCAGGTTGGCCAGGAAACAGCTCCTGGACGGCGTCCTGCCGCTAGATGAAACCGAAGACATATATCACAAAATGGCCGACGAACTAGACGATATTATAGACTTGATGTATGACCCGAACAACGCCTACACCTTCCTGAATAAAAGAGGATTGGAAAGAATCGTCTCGCCAAATATTGCGATAAATTTTCCCAAATTGAGAAATCGATTCCTTATTCTCCTAAAGGCTCTCTTTGATATCGCGCCTACAAATACAAAAAGTATCATCCCATATAATATATTAGATAGACTGGTCGATATATTTGAGAATGATAGCAATTTGGGTACAAAAGCACATTCCCTAGACATCTTATCAGTTTGGTTGCCGAACAATCCCGAAGGTCAAGCCCGGGTTATGGAGCGGAAAGGCTTGGAACCTTTTTACAGGCAACTTCCTAAATTGGACACATCGGTCATTTACGTTATTTTGGACCTGTTTAATAAGATATTGGAGGAGCATTTGGAAATGAGAGGAAAACAAGAGCAGAAGAATAAAGACGATTACGACACTTTTAAGTTGTATCGACGGATTGGGTTATTGGAACACATATCGACGCCGACAGTTTGCGATGGGCTGTTGAACATTTTCGTTGATGTTTGGTCATTTTATACCGAAGGCAAAAACGCCATACTGCCTGTTCTGAAACTTGTTAAAAACATCAGACCCTTTTGTTTAGAGGTATACATAAGGAATTCTAAAGCCATTGCGCTATTAGACGAGTTGTCCAAGTTTGTTGCGGATCCCAATAGAGGGGAGTACTTTAATAAATTGCAAGTAAATGTAACGGATATTAGCGATGTTCTCAAAGAGTTTTCTGAAAAGGTAAGATCACCTCAAAGAGACGAACTTTGAGATGATGATGATGCTTCTGCGTGTCTATGTTTTACCTACTTATTAATTATGTAATAGTTTCGTTATATTTCTTTATTTTAATAAAAGATTCATGTCGTCGCACTTCTAAGTTTAAAATAAAAATATATATATATTTTATAATCTTTTTTGTAAAACCTACCCAGCCTCCAATGTCTTAACAACGACTCTAAGGTATGTTTATATTTTTAACCATACCTACAATTTCCTTATCATCATCATCATCAGCCCGTCGCAGTCCACTGCTGGACATAGGCCTCTCCAATTGCACGCCACTTTGCTCTATTTTGGGCTGCTTGCATCCAGCTCCTGCCAGCCATCTTACGCAAATCGTCACTCCACCTTGCCTGAGGACGTCCTACACTACGCTTGCCGAGACGCGGCCTCCACTAGTTTTAGAATTTACGACATCAAGAATCTATTCTGCCGTTAAATATCAAACCGTGAATAAAAAGGTGAATTTGTGTGGTCTATAAAACCACAAATAAGTGCGATCGCCCATTCAGCCGATCCATTGAGTATCCTCCATTGACGATGACAATGACTCCTGCATCGGTTATTGTTGCGTATTGATTTATGTTGAACATGTTGACGACTGCCGCGATTAATTATGTTGATGCGTGGATGAGGAATATTAATTGTAGCCAATCAGCGTGTAAGTTTTTCCGCGATAATACAAAAAATCTGTTGACGTTCTGCCCTCATTCTTAAGTTCTTAAGAACAAAAGTAATGGCGGTATCTGATGTGCTAGCCAGTAACAAATGTCTTGCAAAGTAAAAGTAACAAAGCTTTACCTATTTAATTTGAGTTACTTAAAACTATCTGAATTATTGGAATGAAACAACTTTTAACAGATTTAACTCGCGTATTTTTATTTTATTTTATTAGCTGACGTTTCGGATTCTATACAGTTTCCATAATCGTAGCACGACTGAGCTGACAATAGTCTAACGAAACGAACGATTATGGAAATACGCGAGTTAAATCCGTTAACAGTTGTTTCATTCCAATGTGTAATAACCGCGAAGGCATCAGAAATTATTATCTGAATTATTTCAAGAGAAAACTCTAGGTGTAGGTAACAATTTTCCCTTTTGCTTAAACAATAAGAATTTGTATTTCATAATTATCTAATTAAGTAGGTACATAGTCTTAATTTACATGAAATACAACCTAACATTAATTTAGTTTTGAATAAACGGAGAATATCTAAGAAAAACCGTTGAACTATCGATCATAAGAATACTTATTAAATCCTTATGATGCTTAACCTTAATACTTTATACGATTCAATTCAAACTTGCAATTTTAACGGCTGTCATCATCCCCAAATATTAGATATCTTTTGTACTCATCCCTCAGTGATCATTACTGCGCAATGATTGCGCAGTGACAGACCGCGATCCATGGGTGGTCGCCATTTTGATTTCACCTTCCGCAGCGGAAGTACCATCATTAGCGATTGAATAAATACATCGATAGATAATTACGGGTGCAGTGAGCTTTTGTTGGTTGATTTATGAGTAATTTGTGGTTAAGTATTCCATAAAATGTACCTAATTTACATTATCCACTTTTATATTTATTCGGTGCCTGCTTATAATTCTATAAATACCTACCTATTAATCGTATCATACTTTAGTAAAGAAGTTGCAACTGAGTAGCTTACTGGGAGCGGGTTGAAATTATTTTAGGGTTCATCAAAATTTGAATGCGCATACATATTTTCCAAGACTTGACTATCTCTATTGTAAAGGAAAATATCGTCGTAAAACCTGCACGCCCATTATTTCCGTGTAATCCGACAACCTAACATTATATCAGCTCTAATGCTCTATTAATTTTTAGAAATGCTTATGTCCAGAAAGTTGGACTATTATAAATAAGTAGGCAGAATACATTTTTGTACTTATATACTTACTTACCTATTAATAACTTACTACTTCTTTTTAGGTGTTTTTATTTTTTACTCAAAAGTCTATGTGAACGCATAAAAACCATAGATACAATACTACAAGCGTGGGAGTATGAGTAAGGTGCGACGATCAAAAATAGGTAATCGATTAAACAAACACAAAAATCATGGCAAATCGATCATTGCACCAAAAAACGCATTCATGCGGAAATGTCAAAAAGTCAAAAACATACTAGGACGTAGCGAAACGCAATTGTGCTTTTAAAAAAAACTGACCTCGAACGACAACTAAAAGGAATAAGTGCGTGGAAGAATGAGTGGAGATACGACGCTTAGTTCTCGGGATTGCGTGTGGGAACGTAAGTATGAATTTTATGAATGGTCTTTTAGCGGTAAATAAACCTATTTAGCTTTGGGCTCAGTAAGTGTAAGTAGTGTAGGGTGACCATCGCTTACCACTTCACCGGACTGTCCTTACTTATCTGTAAATAAATATCTTTGTACAATTCACACAAATTAGTCTAGTCTCGAACAAAACAAAGCTTGTACTATGAATACTAGACAACGGATAGACAGACATAAATACATACACATAAAAGACATCCAAGACTATACAGATGCTAGTGAACCTATAGTATGATGGGCATACTGATATTTGCCCCTTACCATTAATAGAACCTACAACCTCCGCATTCGTATTGAGAGCCTCTGACCACTAGACCAACAGGACTCCAAAATAAAACAGTGATGTAACAATTTATAATAAACTAGCTTCTGCCCGCGACTTCGTCTGCGTGGAACTCCTTCTTTTTTGCAGTCGGTTAAAAAGTAGCCTATGTCCTTTCTCAGCCTCCAGACTTTCATTGTACCAAATTTCATCTAAATCGGTCCAGTAGTTTTAGCGTGAAAGCGTAACAGACAGACAGACAGACAGACAGAGTTACTTTCGCATTTATAATATTAGTAAGGATTAGTAAGGATTAATAATAGTACTTAATAATTTCTGATCCATTCGCTGTAATTATCCACTCATTGGAATGAAACAATTATAATTATAACGGATTTAAATCACGTACCTAAGTATTTTATTATATTCGCCGAGATATAAAATATTTAAATGATTTAACAATTTATTCATGGTCACATTATCGCCAGGTAGTCTCGATTGCGAGGGCGTGATACCTGCCAGCGTACCCGGCTCCCGGACTATATAGTCACGGAGCCGGACAGAAGGACACGGTGTGCCAATAATTATCAATTTATGTTTCACAATAATAAAACAAGTACCTAGTAGCGCTTTAGTCTCTTAGTAGTAGTTTGATATTACCATCCCATACATACAAATTGATAGGTGAAGTTCGAAACATTGAATTTTATGTTATTTTTTTTTAATATTATTTTTAAACTTACATATAGATATATGTTTTTTGTATTTGTTATAAGTAGTTTATTGTTAGTTGTATTTTGTATTTGTTATAAGTAGTACCTGGTCCATCTACACTTCCCCATTGATTTGGCGATATTGATATGAGAGCACGTAATTCGACATAAAATTATTTTGTATGGCTACCTACCTATAATAAATGTATCCTATCTGATCCTAAGTTTGCCTAATAAAATCATTACGTCACTTACCTAATCCATTAAAAAAAATCTTTTATAGCTACCGTTGCGTCAAATGCACATTAGTGCAACTCTATTAACTGAATTGCATCGTAAAAATGCAACATCTATTCACGCGCAGGTAGTCGATATGCGCAGGCGTGACACCTGACTCTAGTTCCCATGGTCGACAATTACTTACCGTACAATAACGTGTCTATGGTCAAACTGAAAAAAAAATAACAATTCCATTTTGTTACACTAAATGATATTTATTAGCAGACTGTGTGGCGACTCATTTCTATAGTGTTCGAATTTTAAATTGAGATCTGGAGATTCAAAAAAAGTGAGTAAGTAATAATATATGAAATAGGTGAGAATTTAATGCTTACCATTGGAATGAAACAACTGTTAACGGATTTAACTCGCGTATTTTTATTTTATTTTATTAGCTGACGTTTCGGATTCTTTAAAGTTTCCATAATCGTAGCACGACTGAGCTGACAATAGTCTAACACTCACAGTTGTTTCATTCCAATGTGTAATAACCGCGAAGGCATCAGAAATTATTAATGCTTAGCATTTCACAAAATCATAAAATTATTTAATGGTAAGCGTTAATTAGTCAAGAATGTCAAGATAGAGTGTTAAATTTTATTAAAATACAAGTAGGTAGTAAAACATAACAAAAACCTGTCATTGTGGTCCTTGTTTTTATAAAGATTTTTACGTCTGTGTTTGGATGTAAGTTAAGTAGGTACCTGCCTAATATACTTAAAAATATACCTTTATCTACCTATTTTTTGAATAAACAAATTCCATATTACCTATTAACAAACAAAACGAAAAAATTCTTTCCCAAGGAATTTCGCGATGAATGAATGAACTTCATAAAAAAACTGGCCGCAAACAATAAATGTTTACACTACCAGTCATTAATTTCGTTCAGTGAAATAAAACCTCCCATTGAATGAATCCATTCATTCACCTGCCGCGGATTTCGTTTTAACAAAGTGTTGCTAGTCAGATATGGTCCGTGTTTAGCATTAGTGTTTCAACCCACACCAAGCTAGTTTTGAGATATCGGCGCTTAAAGTTTTTTGAGAACATTCTTCTTTTTCCGCTTATTTTAAGCAAAAAAAATATTGTTATGTGGTATCATTTTTTTTGTTGAAGTGCCTAGATTAAGGATATAAATGTATTTATTTCAATAAATTCATAATTAAATAGAAAATGCAGAAAAATGGTTAATGCTTATCGGCTATAAGGTTTATTACATTTAGCATTTATGTGCTAAGCCACATAACACTATGCAAAATTCTAATTTGTTCTTTTATAATGAATATATTTTACACTATTTTTTTGAAAATGTAAAATAATAAACAACTAACGTATTAAAACTTTAATTTAAGTACTTATTTATTTAGTTTTTATTGTTATAACATGTTTTAAATAACATTACAAGTTCTGCTAAAAATGAGAAATAGGTACAACAAGTTAACACTTATATTATTTCAATTACTTAAAAGCTCAACCAAATTGATTTATTATTATTATTTTATCATATTGAATTAAACCAATAATATATACTTCCGTACCTAAAAAGTTAATAAACCACCTAAAAACCATTTTTCGAAGAGTTGATAAATTGTGGCGACAATTCGTACATTCTTTAATATTATTATTTATTATAATATTCTAATTTTTATCACACACGTTTAAATCTAATGACGTTTGTATCTATGCATAAACGGCGGCTCTTTTGATTGCGTCGGCGATTTTTTTGTAATTATGTTACAATTTCAAGGGACGGTAGTCCTGAGTATTTGATATTACTATGAATTTTCGTTTGATACCTACCTCCACGCGTTACTGAGGTAAAGGATCACACAGACAACAAAGTAATCCTGTAAGGGTTAATTTTTATTCCTTTTAGATACGGAACCCTAAAATATTTTATTTAATATGATAAAAATAATAATAAGTAATAAAAAAATAAGTTAGTGTTAACTTGTACCTATTTCTCATTTTTAGCAGAACTTATAATGTTATTTGATACATGTTATACAACAATAAAAACTTTAAATAAATAAGTATTTACATTAAAGTTTTAATGCGTTAGTTGTTTATTTTATTACATTTTCTAAAAATTAGTGCATAATATGTATAGGTACCTATTCGTTTTAAAACAACAAATTAGAATTTTGCATTAATGTGATAGGTATATGGCTTAACACATTAATGCAAAAATACAAATCTGACATGGGAAATAAGCAATAATGTGTTATATGTGGCTTAACACATTAATGCAAAAATACAAATCTGACATAGGAAAAAAGCAATAACCAATTTTGTGCTCTAGAATATTCTACGATTTTTTTTAAAAAAAATGGATTTCACTGCTGTATTCCGCATGTTCTATTTAATAAAACTGCATTCATAACTCAAAACCCGATTTTTTGTGGGTTGACACACTAATGTTAAACACGGTCCATATAACCTATAAATTATCCTTTGGGCAAATTTGTTCGGGTGTAGGCGGGCAATCGTTTTGATACAATTCGGACCTTTTATTTGTCTAACAGATAAAAATTATAGCGATATCTTTGTAGATCTATGTTAACGTAGATGTGTGATTCCTCAACTTCGTCGAGTAAATAAAAGTTGCTAAATTTTGTTTAGTTTCGACTGGTGTTTAAAGACACTATTTTACCAGTTGTGTAGGTATGTTTAATATTAGGTAACTGGTACCTAAGTATTACAAGTGTGTTCTGACTATGTTATTATTTACTTCTTATAATAATTGTAACTAAATTAAAGGTAAAATTTTCATTTAATGTTGTTTATCATTTCAACATTTTTTAAATTATATCAAGATTTTAATAGCTAATGCGTTGATTTAAGTTGATTCATACATGACAAAACAATTAAATCCTATTTTTTATTCAAGAAATTGGGTAAGTACTAACTTTTATAGTTCATTGAATTTTAAACATAAATACATTAAATCTGCAGAATTATATTAATCTACCGTATCTACTTATCATTGTCTCGACATAGCAACTTTTTCGGCCTCGTCCCGACTCCCGGTCACACCTCCAACTCGCGCTGTCCAGTTTTTTACGCGCCGTTCTTGTGGAACGTGGGAACTGCGACTCGAGCCGATACAAATAATCGCCCATTAATATCAATAATCTTACATTTTTAATAGGCTTGAGTCTGTTAGTTTTCTGAATACATTTTATTGCTTAGTCTTTTTTATAATGCTGAATAGCAAAAAATATTGTCATTTTAAGTCATACAAAATCCCTATGACTGTTTGCTTTCGAGTAACGGCACTGAGATAGAACAATTATTTTAGTATGTATATTTTCCTACGTTGTAAGGCCATTCTACTTTTAAGAGCAGGTTTTTGTGTCCCCGACAAAAAATCATGTAAAACGAAAATAAACTATATATAGGTAATATGGAAAAATATAAGAAAAATTCACAGTACGTGAAACTGCCGCATTATTTCTTTAACTTCTGTTAATATTTCAATTTAAATATTGTATATAAAATTCAAAATATGAACGGTATCAAAGTGGAGTTTTAGGGTAACATAGTTGTTTTTCTCTTAGACAAAAACCTGCACTAAAAAGTAGAATGACACTGATAAGTAGTTTAATTTATATTAATAGGGTTTCCTTTTCGATCGTGAAAAAAAAACATAATTAGGTACCTACTTACTTACGTTCGGAAGGTAGGTACTTACTTTCTAGTAGCTTTGTTGTACTTAAACTCAGAGAAAGAATTTTCCATAAGATCATATCTAGATGTGGGTAGGTATAACTTATTTTGTCCCGTTATGTAAATAACTAATTGTCATCAAAAACTCTTTTACAAAGTTATAGTTACATAAAAAAATCTTTAACAGTAAAAGACATGTTAAATATAATTGTGTATGATCAGGCGAATTCTGCATTCAGTTAAAATGTGTCAAGCATTTTTAAGACTCATTTCCTGTCGGGGTCAAACTTCGTACTTACCTATAAGAAGTTGCATTAGCCCATGATCAAATTAATTGAAAATCTTCTTTGTAGGCAAGTCTCGTGTAGACCCCACGCTGGGTCTAAATAGCCATTTTAATCTAACAAAGTATTTGCATTATGAAAAAACCGTATTTCTAAATACGGTAGCATGCTGCGAAAACGGACATCCGATAGTGAATGAATGAATAATTATTGTTGATGGTGAATGAATGAATTATTGTTGATAGTGAATGAATGAATATTTCGGGAGTGGACGTGGGAAATCGTCTAATTTGTATGTAATGCCCTTATTTGTATCGATGTTGACATAACTTGTGTTAATTTATTACATTTCTTACATCTTCATTTTAAAGAAAGCAGCAGCCGTGATAGTTATAATACCATTGTAAATAGAGTACCTAGTTACTTACAATAATATTTACAATGGTATTATATTTTGATAAGTTAATAATGTTTACTTTATAATACAAACGTTTCATAACTACTTACCCTTTTTAGACTTTATTATAAATATAATATCTAGGTAAGTGAGTAGTTTAGAGTCTTGAAATAAATTGAAATATTTAAACTCTTAAACTATCTTTTCTAGTGAATACCTAATATACAACAATGATACTCCTATTGATAATACACTACAAATCAATAGATATAGTTAAAAAAACTGCTGAAATAGCGGAACTAAAGATACCTACGTCTAAACAGATCGTAGAAAATATACCATATTTATAATACAAAGACACATAAAATATACAAACAACAATCGCAATTAATTTAACATTTTGTGCCTTCTCGAAATTCCTTTCTAGTCGCAAGTGTGCTTCCTTGCACAAAGGCCGGAGTCAAAATATTATTACTTTGGCAAATTGTTGTATTATATTATATTTGGCCGGAAGTCCGCACTTACGTTCGTCCTTGTGCAACTGTGACGTGAAAAGATCATTTTGATCAATCGATCTCGTTTGGACTATCGATTTTTTTAAGCCTTATAAAATATGTAGGTACCTACGAGATAGTGAAGCCCGTTGAGATTTGGTTTTTAGAATGATATTGATGAAATATTTTTATTGAAAGAACGTTCTTTCAATAGATAACTAAATACCAACACATGAAAATTTCTTGTGTTAGTATTCGGTTCTTTACTTAAGTACCTATGTTTTGCCTTTTTGTTTTGTAGGTAGGTACCTAGCCTACTTAGGTATAAAATGTATAACTAAAGGACAACTATGCTTAGACCGTTAGCTGTAAATTATTACTTGCCTGCTCAATTATTTATATGTACCTATGTAATGAGGGCCACCGCGTGTCAGAAATCTGCTAGATGCGCTAGTGTAGAATGAGGTCTAGCTGTCATGTTCCACCAATGAGAGGCAAGATACTGTGTTACTACTATGATTAGTTTAAAACCAATCTAAATTGTTTTGCGACAAAAAAAAATGTTTTTTTGTGGAAAACCTGAAGGAAAACCAAACAATTGGTAAACTTATAAATAAGCAATATGACAACGTTTTCTTAAAAAAAAAAACAAAAAACAATATGTTTATCCCCACTTAGTAACAAATTTGCTTTAAATTTCATTCTATCTGTTTATCTGCTAACATCTTTCAAACCATGCAAGAGATTTTGATGAGGGCGCCATTATTTCACGTATGTCTCCCGGAATACAGCTTGAAATATAATAATAAGCGGAGATACTATAAGAAGTCTGTGCGCAGCCGGTGCATGTACGTAGCTAATAGGAAAAAAAACAGTCATGTTAAAACTATGCTCTACCAGCTCTACAAAACATATAATTATGAAAATAAAAATATCCCAAATATTATGTAAGTAGGCGGTTACTAACACACATTCCCTCATGGTTCCAACTGTGAGTTGCTCTTTTTATCATTTAAGTAGGTAATTTTTATTTAAACATAGAAAAAGCAAAAAATCTATAAATCTGACGACATTGGGGCCAGTAGGGTGACGGCTTTGCAGTGTTGGCGCGTTGCAGTAATTTTTTGTCCCAATTGACAATATTTCATAATATTTTTAACCCCCGACGCAAAAATGACGGGGTGTTATAAGTTTGTCTGTGAAAAGGAAGGCTTTTGTGGAATTAAGTATGCCTACATGTAAGCATCTCATAAAGTGTTGTGGTTGTCTTCTCTTTAAACAATAAAACCATATCTATATATATAAAAATCAATTGCTGTTCGTTATACTCGCTAAAACTCGAGAACGGCCGAACCGATTTGGCTGATTTTAGTCTTGAAATGTTCGTGGAACTCCAGGGAAGGTTTATACGGTGAAAAAAAATTGGAAAAAAGGGGGAAAAACGGTAAACGCGGTACGAAGTTCGCTGGGTCAGCTAGTAAAAAATAAAAGTATATTAATTAACTATTCTCAATTGGCTGCCTTCGGCCACGGCACCGGCCTTGGCAGCTGGAGAAATTCGCCCCTGAGCACTGATTAAAGTACTTTGTAGGTGATATTACCTACAAAGGACTTCCAGAAATATGAAAATTTTGGTCAATCATGAAACTGATACAAACTATCTCTCAAAAATACACACTTTATTATGTATTACAGGGATCGTATCCAGTTCAGATCGTATCAGATCCAGTCTCTTCCAAAAAATGGGTTATTGCTTAAATTGTATAGGTAGGTACTTAAAAGTTATAATTAAAAAGAGATATTTGTTTCTTTAAAAAATATTTATTTTCCTAGCTTTCGTATGAAAAAACATGTTTTACACACAACCATACATTTGGATCGGACTTACAAAAAACATATTTTTACAAATTATGTACAACTATAACCTATTAATTATATTTATTTACAATAAAATTTCCAAAAATATTATCTCCTATTTCATATAGCATCATTAAAAAAAACAAACTATGTATCTACCTACTTAATTACATTATTTTATTATTTTTAAATCTTTATATTCATAATAAACAAAATGTTTGATAATCTGCTCTAAAAATGATGTTATACCCTTCAGAGGGTAGTTTATTTTTCTTCAAATAACGAGTTTAAGCATCGTCAGTACCCATACAGGTAAGGGTACGCAGGCGGCATGGCTGTGAGCGGCACGAACACCGGCATCATGCGCTCCGCCTGCATGTAATGCGTTCGCGTGTGCTTCTTCAGGTGGTCCCGGCGTCCAAACTTCTTCCCGCAAGTAGGACACGGGTAAGGCCTCACCCCGGAGTGAATCCTCTTGTGTCTCGTCAACTCCTCGTTCCTCGTAAACGTTTTCCCGCAATTTTTCTCGTCGCATTTGTAAGGACGCTCTCCGGTGTGTATCCGAATATGTCCCTTCAACTGACCGTTATTGGAGAATCCGACTTGACAGTGGGGACATTTGTACTTCTTGGGTCTTTGTTTCCTGGCGTTTATCAATTTAGCCTCGTTCTCCTGTTGAAGTATTCTCGCGTACTCCAGCTCCATCGCGTATCCTTGCGCTAAAGATTCGAGCAGCAGCGGGTCCGCCGGGGGCACCCCTAGCGCGTGGGCGATGTCGGCGGAAGGAAGGTAATCTGGCATGAACGAAGGGTTGTATAGGGTAGGCGGTAAGCTCGGAGGTAGCATAGGGAAGTCTTGATTCTTCGGTGTCACCTGTTTTTCAGCTTTCCGGACTTCATTCTTAATTTCCGTTTTCTCATTTTGTAGCAATCGGTCGCAGCACAAACTTAAACTGGCTACCGGCGATTCAATTGGTGATTCTGAACGAACACTTATAACTGCTAGACTGGATTTTTTATCGTCGTCGTTACCGTCGAGTGTTGTGGTAGATATGGTGGCGTCTTGGTGAACGTTTATTTCGCTTTTCTTAAAAGTTCCTCGAATTTTCCGGAGTCGATTTTCTCTTTTGTTCTCTAGAATCATTTTTCTTTTTTGAGCTTTAGTATCATTGTCGATGTTTGTAGTAGAATTGCTACAAGTTGTTATTTCTTGACGATCTATTTTCTGACTGTCACTCACATCCCAAGGCCGGAACAATCTCGAGTAACTTTGTTGAACAGACAACATTTTTGCAAATAAGAAAATCACACAAGATAGGAGGGTGTCTTCGCGCGCGTTCAAAGTCACAGACTGAGACCCTACTTCATTTCAACAACTTTTATATACATTCCTTTAACAATAAATTTAATAAAAGCTCCCAAAAGCAGAGGGATAGCCGATGCCATTCAATGGATGAAAGAGACGAAATATTTTTCAATTGTTGCTCACTTAACGTGAGTCAATTTTTTTGTGTATGACAACATTAGCTGTCGGGCGAGTCTGAGTCCTGCGTCCGGAGACCGTGGGTCGAAATTGGCGTGACTTTTGAGTTTTAGATGTGATGTTTTTTTATTAGTGGGGTGTCATGGTGTCTGAGATAGGGGTGTGTATTGTTATTTATGTTGATTTTTGTGCGAGGTCTGAGGGCGGGCCCGGGGGCCGAGCGTTCTGCTCGAGTGGTCGCCCCGCAGCTGCGGTCTTGTTTATTTTAATGGTTTCTACTACTGTACCCCGGCAATTTATGTTTTATGTTACATACTGCCTATGTGTGCGGTTAGTGGTTTATGGGAGACTTAACAATTCTATTCTAGGGGAGTGTTAGGAAATGTCGGAATTAATTTCGGTATGGTTAATAAAGGAACGCACTTAGGGGACAGCTTTATGTGTCCCAATATTCTCAATAATTTATCCCACATGCAATTAAATTAAATGGCCTCCCGCGGACTTGATCCGTTAGTCCTCGTTAAGATGAACTTGGATGAGTTGACGCCGGCCGGTTTTAGGTACTTTAATTTTTTGTGGTTATTTAATCCTCATCATATTAATTAGAAACCTACAGTGGTCTAATAAGGAGTAGGTACCTTAAATTAGGTATATCTATAACTATTGCCCGGTCTACTCCTAACAAAATACAGATAACTTTTAGTTTCTAATTTGATAAGTTTGTAGTTACGCTAGCCATTTGCTATTCCGTTATCGTAGAGTCCTAAGTAAATTTGCGAAAGTTTAGCGGGCTGCTTCACAATTTCCAAATAAGTTTCGAGTGATCCATTTGAAACTTTTTTATAACATGAAGACACTACTTATATAAGTTTCAAATAATTAATTTATACTACACCTTACGGTTTCGTCTGCGTGTAATATTTAATCTTCTAGAATTTACTTAGGTACTTCTTACAGACTTTAAAAGGATGATAGAATAATTTAGGGTGAAGTCGTTCGTTTGAGATTATTTATTTATTTATTTATTCTTTATTGCACAAAAAAACTAATTAATGTACAAAAGGCGAACTTAATGCCATACGGCATTAAGTTCGCATACGGCATTCTAGACTCTACCAGTTAACCTTTGAGATGAACAGAGAGCATGTGTAGGCGCAAATAAATAATACACATAATATGATAAATATAATATAAAATAGGAAGATATAACACTACCTACATAAATAAATACATAAATTTATATACTTAATAATATATATAGATACACAAAACTACATAAATAACCACAATGACGGATGATGAAAACTAATGTTCAAGAAAGTGCTTACGTAGCAAGAAAGTGCTTGAATGCTAGCTTACTCGGTGCCTGCCTGATAGATAGAGGGAGAGAATTCCAGAGACGGATTGCCTGAAGGGCGAAAGAGTTGGAAATAAAATTAGTATGGTGAAGAGGAATACTAAGAGTGAGAGATCGAGAAGAACGGAGTTCACAGCCCGGCCGTGCAGTGTGAAAAGAGATTATGATACTGTGATACAATTAACACGCAATTTTTCATTTATTACCTAACCGCAGTTTAGTAAAGAAGCAGGTAATCCCCACTAATATTATAAATGCGAAAGTCTGTCTGTCTGTCTGTCTGTTATGCTTTCACGCTAAAATTACTTTTTAACCGACAGCAAAAAAGGAGGAGTTCCATTTTATTAAATAAAGAAAATTCTAAGTTCATAAAGAAAAGCATTTCTTTTTATTCTGTATCTATTTTAGCCAATCACAACACTGGTTTAAAACTTTAGTTTATTTTAAAATAAAATATCTCTTCCCAGTAATGAAACTACCTAAATACTGCCTCAGGTGAAGTGGAAAAGGAAAACTCCCTAGGTAAGTACCTAAGTAAGTAAGTACTTATTTATAGTACCACGGATTAGACAAATCCCGATTTATAC
This sequence comes from Polylopha cassiicola, assembly GCA_038024825.1. Taxonomy (NCBI): domain Eukaryota; kingdom Metazoa; phylum Arthropoda; class Insecta; order Lepidoptera; family Tortricidae; genus Polylopha; species Polylopha cassiicola. The sequence continues at coordinate 1,575,560 of CP149044.1, read as the reverse complement.
AGGACTTACCTACCATACGAACCAAAATAACTTTTTTATAATAAGTAAAAGCATGCTCTTGATTCCGCGATTTCGTCCGTTTTCGGCCAAAAAAGCTAATCCGTCACCGTGACCACAAAACATCTATAAAATGGATCGAAGATATCAATCTAAAGTCTAAACAAACTGAATTACGAATGTCCAATGTATAACACAATACACTTGATTGCGTCCCTTTCACGAATTCTGAACGTATTTCCAAAATGGCGCGATCTGTCAAATTTTGCCGCCGATCCATCATGGCTAGCGTCAAATGCTAGGTTCTTTATGAAGCAAGTTTGTAGGGTTTTTAAAAATACATGTTTGCAAAAAGTACTTCGTTTTATTGGTGTTTGTTGTTGAATTACGAATTTAGCGTGGGAAGTTTTTTTATTCAGTACAGGTTATTTTACAAGAGTCACGGGACTCACTCTTTAAATAGGTAGGTACCTAGAGAACATAATAATGATTATCGATTACTTAGATAAGTACTTTAAATAATACTTATTTCGGGAGTAGTAAATTATAATTAAATACGTGATACATAAAGCGCGCATAATATTACTGTGATTATATGATTTAGGTAAATTACATTTGACATATTTTCTTCAATGGATCCATTAGTTTTGGACCTATAAAAAACTTGGTAAGTACCAATATAAAGTCCAATTTATTTCTGTCACCACATTAAGAGACAACGCCTCAGGGCCAAGCAATTTGAAAAGTGTCACGACTTTTCTAAAACTTGGAAGATTGAGCGATCAATCTAAGCCCCGTTTTACATCAAAATAGTAACGGCGCAACACGTGGCGAGACTTTATTATAATTTCTTAAAGTAATAAGAGGCTTAGAAATCGCGTGTAGTTTGATGGATCAGCCATTATTGTTGACGATTTTAATTTTTGTACAATTCAAGAGGAATTCGGACAAATAAAGCGTTTAATAACGGTACGTAGAGATTTTGTTATGAAAACCAGAGATAACTGTAAGTTGCGAACGTTACTTATAAAAATACTTAATATAGAAAAAGCAATGATCTATGATAATAATTTTAATTAACTAAGTACCTAAATTCTTTATAACAGTTTTACATTGGTAATTCTTAGGTAATCGTTTTATTTTGACTTTGATAACCTGCACACAAATAAGTATAAAGAAAAGAAATAGGTTTTAATATATTATATTATATGTACGATGACAAACATGCATCTAATGCACTTGTGAATTAAATGCAAAGACCACCTCTTATGATCTTTAGTCACGTCCACTTTTTCAAAGGAATAATTGACCGCACTAAAGATTCCATATCACTCTGGAATCGATAAATCTCATCACAAAACCTTTAATACAGTCCTCATTCATTCCATAACCTTAATTTCTTTATAAAATACGTATAAATCTTTATCATAAAAGCATTTTGGTAATTCGTAAACTTTAGGTGCTTTAAATGCGTGACAACTTTATTCGTGGTTTTTTCGCTCTAGTTTTTTTTATTATGTTGGTCAATTACTACGCTTGTCGTGAATGGGCCGCTTTATGAATGAGAGTGTAGGTGTATTACGGGGTGTTCTTTTTACATTTTTAGATATGCTTCTCAAAATGACAGCTAGGGGTTAAAAAGATGCTGCACTTGTTAAAAGCAGGTAAAGTGTGTTGATTCGATATATTATTATAGTAATTGATTAAGTTAGAAAAGTTTGACCAATTAAAAAACTTACATATTTCTGTTATAAGTGTTACCTATAGGTTATAGTCCTCTCGGATAGGTTACCGATTTTAATTTTAGTTGTAAAAACAATACTATAATTGATTCAAATCTAAATTATCATTATCTTATAAGGGATACAACCTCGCGTTGACCATGTTTTGTTATTTTTTCTGAGACAGATACACAAACTAAATCAAAATAACCATCACACTGTATCGTACTACGCAAAACCCTGTGTGGTCTCTCATTCAAGAATCACTTATCGCCAAATTTCATGAACTAAACAGGGCAAGAACAAAAAGTGCCATAAATTCAAAATGGCTGACAGTTTTGTTCTGCGCGCTCATTCAGACGCGTTGACGCCATGTTTTTTTTATAGGTTTAAATTTCGAAGGTATTTTGGTCATGTTAGTGGTTTGTTATTTATAGGTGTTTATGGAATGTAATGATATCCATGAAGACGTTACTTGTCGTAGGTAAGGATCGGGTTCACACGGGCTTGCAATTTGGGACAAAAAATAAAGTGCATGATTCATAAAAAAAGTTTGTAAAGCTTTTACATTTATAATATTAGTCTAGAAAGCACAGCAATTTTCCACGCATAAAACACATAAAAATTAAATGTAGGATTCAAAAACTTCAAATATTTAGTTGACTAATAAAAGAAACTATCCGTCAGATAAGCGATACAGTTTAATATTTGGTGCAATATTTTTGTTACACTGAGATTTTAGAATAGATTAATATAATAGTAATATTGTAGAGTTATATTTTAGTCTGTAACGAGGTAATCCATCATGTTTAAGGCAATATCGCAACCCTTCCAGCGCCGCGACAAATTGAAACGGAGCGGACGCCACCGCTTAAAGTGTTAACTACGACTTGTAGCTTTAAAAGGGGTTTGTTGACGAAGTATAAACCAAGCAGGATACTGGTCAACACCAGTACACACTATCTGCTAAATTACTTGAATTTATTTGTATACCTTGCTTTATTTGTTTACAATAATTTGACTAAAATGTCTGATGCCTTCTCGGTTATGACACATCGGAATAAAACAACTATAAATGGATTTTTCTGTTTTCCGGCCAGAAAGCGCCATCTTTTTGGCCGCTGCGCTAAATGAAATTGCCGCTTTCTGGCTTCGTCGAACAGAAAAATAGTATACTGACCTCGGCCAGTAAAATAAAAAAGCCTCAGATCACATTTTTGTCAACCTCGGCTTCGCCTCGGACGACAATTAGATGTGATCTGAGACATTTCTTATTTTACTGGCCTAGGTGCGTAATGTACTATAACTTGTGTATTTTAATTTATTGGTTACGTTACGAAAACTACAGCTTTCATATTCGTAGCACGACTAAGCTTACGATAGCCTAACGCGAAACTAGCTAGCTTCAGCGTAAAATAAAATACGCGAGTTAAATCCGTTATATTTTTTTCATTCCAGTGCCAACTAAAATTATGGTATTAATTAACCACATAAAAAAATGCTAAATCTGTATAAGCATATTATAAATAAGTGATAGGCGATAAATGTCTGGTTATACGTATTTGTATATATGTACCAGGATAATATAGAAAATAGTGTAGTGTAGATGATGATAATCCGTTATAAACTTATAAGTATAATTCCAATGAAGATAAGATTATTAAAATTATTAATATATAACTAGCGGTCCCGGCAGACGCCGTCCTGACCATTCGATTGTTTCGTCAAAAATCTGTCACTGTAGGTGTTAGTTGTAAAAAATAATTCTTGGGTCTATATTTTCATTTAGCTATATATTTTCTTACAGAATCTCGTACCTTCTTCCCTGAGAATCCGAACCACATTTTCAAGGTTCTGGTCAACGTCAGTTGTGGTTTCCACGGCAGCGAATCGGTTCTCCAGATTGGACTGGAACGTTTCAGATTCCATCATAGTTTGGAGCAAAGTTGGTCGGAGCCTGGCCTTCATCACGCGAACACGTTCAGCCCTGAAGTCAATATTCAGAGAGCCTCGAACGAGTCGGTGATCGCTTCCGGTATTGAACCTATTGATCACAGAGACGTCTCTGAATATATGCGGCAGGAAGTCGAAGCTTTCGGAAGAGACTTTAGGGCTAATGAAGAAACGACGTGAAAACCCACCCGTCACTTCGTCAGAGAAACGGATTCTAAACCGAGAGATTAGTAAACGCGTACGACACGATCTTCGGTCCTTCAATACTCTTTCGATCGAAAGAGCGATCGAGCAAAACCGGGGAGCAAAAGTGTTTGTACAATCTCTTGGAAGAAGCCACCTGACGAAGTTGACCACAGAAATTGGAGAAGTCGTTGCTTCGAAGCCGGCAGTCCTAACCGAAGTGGAAAACTTCTATGGCCGATTGTACGCTTCGCATGCATCTCGACCTGATCCCGGAAATGAGGATTCTAGAGCCACTTTAACACGCCACTACAGCGAAGACCTGCCAGAAGTCAGTATTGGCGAAATCGAGATCGCTCTTAGACAGCTCAAAAACGGAAAAGCCCCTGGAGAAGATGGCGTTACAACAGAGTTATTAAAAGCAGGAGGTAAACCTATACTTAGGGAGCTCCAAAAACTCTTTAACGCCGTCTTGTTTGAAGGGAGAACTCCAGAGATGTGGAGTAGAGGTGTGGTCGTCTTGTTCTTCAAAAAGGGAGATAAAACCCTGCTGAAGAACTATCGACCCATTTCCCTTCTAAGTCACGTCTATAAGCTGTTCTCAAGAGTAATCACGAACCGTCTTGCGCGAAGATTTGACGAATTCCAACCACCGGAGCAGGCTGGGTTTCGGAGCGGATACGGCACCATAGACCACATGCACACAGTGCGGCAGATTATACAGAAGACCGAAGAGTATAATCAGCCCCTGTGTTTAGCATTTGTGGACTATGAGAAGGCCTTTGACTCGATCGAGATCTGGTCTGTTCTGGAGTCCCTGCAGCGATGCCAAGTCGATTGGCGATACATCCAAGTGATGAGATGTTTATACGAAGCCGCTACCATGTCCGTCCAAGTCCAGAATCAGCAAACAATGCCTATACCATTGCATCGCGGTGTGAGACAAGGGGACGTTATCTCCCCGAAATTGTTCACAAATGCAATGGAGGATATGTTCAAAACGCTGAACTGGCAAGGACGTGGCATCAAAGTAAATGGCGAGTACATCTCTCACTTGCGATTTGCTGACGATATCGTCATCGTGGCAGAAACGCTGCAGGACCTACAACAGATGCTGAATGATCTGGCTGACTCTTCTGTACGCATTGGCCTACGGATGAACTTGGACAAAACCAAGGTCATGTTCAATGAACATGTACTACCGGAACCAATTGCGGTACACGGCGCCGTTCTCGAAGTTGTTCAAAAATATGTCTACCTTGGACAGACATTACAGTTAGGTAGAAACAACTTCGAGGATGAGGTGGATAGAAGAATTCAGTTAGGTTGGGCAGCGTTTGGGAAAGCTACGTCAAGTCTTCATATCGTCACTCCCACAGTGCCTGAAGACGAAAGTCTACAATCAGTGCGTCCTACCCGTCATGACATACGGAGCCGAAACGTGGACACTGACGGTACGGCTGGTTCACAAATTTAAAGTCGCTCAGCGGGCTATGGAAAGGGCTATGCTCGGCGTTTCTCTGCGGGATCGAATCAAAAATGAGGTGATTCGGCAGAGAACCAGAGTCATCGACATAGCCCACCGGATTAGCAAGCTAAAGTGGCAGTGGGCTGGCCATATTAGCCGAAGAACCGATAACCGTTGGAGTAAACGTGTTCTAGAGTGGAGACCGCGTCTCGGCAAGCGTAGTGTAGGACGTCCTCAGGCAAGGTGGAGTGACGATTTGCGTAGGATGGCTGGCAGGAGCTGGATGCGAGCAGCCGAAGATAGAGCAAAGTGGCGTGCAATTGGAGAGGCCTATGTCCAGCAGTGGACTGCGACGGGCTGATGATGATGATGATGATATATTTTCTATTATACAAACCTTGTACATTTCAGCGATTATTTTTTATATAATTATAATTATAGATAATGACCTTAGGTAACGATTTTATCCGGGTTTATACCAAACTTACAATAAGTTTGGTATAATATTTGTTAAGTTGTGTGTGGGTAAATGTTTATATCTATCCATTCAACACATTTTCGGATTAATGTGCCGTTTAAACAAACCTACGAAGCTTACGATAAAACTAAAACCATTTTAAATTCAATAGTAATAATAAGATGTGCTCTTTCACCCCTGCTTCACAAGCCCCTCCCCACTGCGAGGGCCGGGGTTCGACTCCCGTGACACGCTCAGTGGTTTGCGGTGACGATTTTCGATTAAGGGTACACAAGTATCATAGGGGTTACGCTTTAAATGCTGAGGTAGAATCAAAAACTAAAATTTGTATATTACATATCATTAACTAAAAATAAACTAAGAAATTATTTATATTTTCAGTAGTCGTATTCTCAGGCAAGTCAGAATTTTTTTTTATATAATAATTTTAGTTTAGGTAAGTACTGATACTACCTAAAAAATACTACCTAAATTATTATTACACATTGGATTAAAACAATTATAATGGATGTACCTAAGTTCATGTAACTCGCGTATTTTATATTACATATTTATTTGTTGACGTTTATTTTGGAATAAAACTACTATAACCGGATTTAACTCACGTACCTATTTTATTTTATCGGCTGATGTTTCGGTACCTTTACAGTTTCCATATTCGTAGCACGACTCAATTGAATGATCATCTTTTGGTTTATAACGTAACATCTATAAAAAGTATATAGGTACTTGTTAGAGCAAATACTTGTTAAGTTGCAATACGTAGTGATAGTTCTATTATACTTATTTATAACATACTAGCTTCTGCCCGCGACTTCGTCCGCATGGAACTCCTCCTTTTTTTGCAGTCGGTTAAAAATTAGCCTATGTCCTTTCTCAGGCTCCAGACTTTCCTTGTACCAAATTTCATTTAAATCGGTCCAGTAGTTTTAGCGTGAAAGCGTAACAGACAGACAGACAGAGTTACTTTCGCATTTATAATATTAGTAGGGATTTATGAATATCTCTATAGGCACCTAATAAAGACAGAATCATGACAGACACAAACCGGCACGACTGTTACAAATAGTCCCGAAGTAAAAAAAATGCATGCATAACATTATTTATACATGACTTAACCCAATCTGCTCCGGATTATCAAACTGACATTACACTTACCCAAAATGCACATAAACCTGACATACACGTCAACCGTACAAAATCGTGACGTCTTATTCCGCTCAGTTAGATTCGCAAACGCATCTGTGCTACCACTTAAGTTCATGTCTCTATCTCCAATTATAAATCTGGGAAAATAAGTTCTAAGTTATGCAAATAAAGTTGTAATTTATTTGGGAGGTCGATGGTTTGTGTCCTTTTGATGCGAAGGCTCGGTGTGAACGTGTAGTTGCCGACAAACAAATAAATAGAGAAACGTCAAAGGAGCCGCTGACGGCGCCCCGCCCACGCGGCTGCGACGAAAGAAGTGCTTACGGGAAGATTGAAACAACTTAATACTTGTGTGAAGTAATATAATAAAATACTTTATAACAAAAAGAATATTATGTATAAAATCCAAGGATAACTACATTCTAGATTCTACTGTAACTGACTGTAAGTGAGTCATTTTTACTCTTAGTTAAGTACTTTTTTGCTGATAAGTACAAACACTAAATTGGCACATTTTATATTAATATTTGTAATATAATAGCTACATTATTTGTAATTCTCATCTCTACTAATATTATAAATGCGAAAGTAACTCTGTCTGTCTGTCTGTTACGCTTTCACGCTTAAACTACTGGACCGATTTAAATGAAATTTGGTACAAAGAAAGTCTGGAGCCTGAGAAAGAACATAGGCTACTTTTTAACCGACTGCAAAAAAGGAGGAGTTCCACGCGGACGAAGTCGCGGGCAGAAGCTAGTAATTTATATATTCCAAGATAAGTTAAAACACTAACTATAAGATCAATAGAAAAGTTTATAAAATGATTTAGGTACTTGTTTATAAATTTATTCTTTATTTGCAACCATGGGTTTAATCTAGGTGTTGTATAAAATTTTGTACATAGGACATGGACTCCTGTAGTAACTAAAACATCATAATACATATTACATGATAATTTCTGATGCCTTCGCGGTTATTACACATTGGAATGAAACAACTATTAACGGATTTAACTCGCGTAAATAAAATAACGACAGCAAATAAAATAAAATAAAAATACGCGAGATATCTAAATCCGTTAATAGTTGTTTCATTCCAACATATTACATATTTATTTTTAAACATGAACAGATCTTTTTTAGATAGATAACTCAAAAACAAACAAGTCTATAATATAATATTACCTCAATAGATAGTTTATAATTTAAGTATCTGAATGGAACAGGTTCTTTAAAAAGTTAAAAGTATCAAGTATTCCTAGTCGCGCTACATACAAAAGTTAAAGATTGCCGATTGGTTTTGCAATGGTGTTATAACAAACGATAACAGCCACTTTACAATGCCCTGTGTGATTTCTAAACACGCCGACATGTTTGACAAACTTTAAAGTGACATGACAAGTCAAAAAGAATATCAACCCTTTGTATTTTGGTACTAAGTTTGATGCTATATCTAAATTATTTTCGAAGCTCTTAGATGTTGGTACCAGTTTTATATACATAACTAGCTGACCCGCCGAAATAGGTATTCACGTAGGTACCTATTTCGTACCGCGCTTTTTGTGAATCATTCTTTTCTTTTTCGGATTTTCTCAAGGTAAGGTAAACCTTGTACTTCCACGAATATTTCAAAATCCAATTTGGCCGAATCGGTCCAGCAGTTATAGGCTTATTTTTTTATTTAACCGAGCGACTGCGCTCCACACTGTTAAAATATAGAGAAAATATTTTTTCCAGAAACAATATCAAGCGCTATTAATTTTTCTGCTCCCGTAGTAGGACGCGTCTATATTATAAAATCTTTATCTAAGGAATGCTTGTTCGAGAATGCTTTAACGAGAACCTATTACACAAATATGGTTTTAATTAAGTACCTATATTGAAAATTAAAGGAATTTAAACTGTTAGGCACACTGCTTTTTTTGAAATTGTTCAATTACTTTATACCAGGATGCTCACGACACGTAAAGTTAATAATTCACTTATTTTTATTAACATCTATACCAATTTATAAAGCTGAAAAGTTTGATTGTTTGCTTCTCAGGAACAACTGGTTCGATTTGAAAAAAAAAAACAGTTTTTGTGAGCCCATTTATCGAAGTAGGCTACTATATATCATCACTCTCTTAATTGATTGATTAAATGGACTACGAAAGCATCACAAACAAATTAGTTAATCTATTTTTATTTTAAGCACTACGCTATAAAACAGCTCTAACACTGTCCTTTTTAATAAGCCCATATTTCTCGTATCACTAAAGAAATTCCACAAGTGTTTCTGTCAATGATATTACTTCGTCACCAAATTTATCACACCTTTCGATATCAATGATCGGTACCTGCCAACATGCCGACAAAAGTCAAACAGAAATTCGCCACATCAAGGACGCACCGACATCTTTTAATCTAATTTACAAACGTGAATTGTGAGTGGACAATGAGTATAAGTTATTATAATGGCTCTGTGCTTTTAACTTTGAGTTTTGGGCGGAGCTGGCCCAGTTGGCGGCGGCTGTCAAGGTAAGTCGGCACTTTGTGCTTGTAGACATTATGGAGTCTTACTTTGAGTGTTGTGATGGATCAATTTTGCGGGTTCACGATGTAATCTTATTTTGAAAGAAAGTAACATGCATATTAGTTTTGCTGTTACAACCGTATAATAACTACCTATGTTGCGAGGGTAAATATTGTAATCGAAGATAGGTTATTAGGTACATATCTTGGTGGTATGTTATAAAATTGTCGTAAGGTATTTTTAAATTTACAGTTCTTTATAGTTCTGAAGAATTATTATGATCTCCGTTTATTATTTCCTCTTTTAATTGATTAACTCCACTATTGACCTAAAGACTGAATTACATACTATCGCTGATAGATACCGATTCTGTTACGGATCCCTCTGAAGTAGTTACCTTCTTATATACTTACGTCAATTAATTATCTATATTGCTCATTACTTATTTTTGTTATAGTTTAGCTAAGTAGGCAGTAAATATTTGGCACTGGGAAGCATTAGTTATGATCCAAGATAATTGCTTAGATTACTTGTCACCATCAAATTATCAGAGAAATTTCTTGAACTTTAATTTTCTGTATATTGTTAAAAACGGGAGAGGATAAGAGCGTCAAAAGCTACTTTTCATTTCAAATAAATGCTATCGCGAGAAACAAAGCTTTACAAGAGGCGGGTTTGAGACCACGCGGTCTAAAAAGTTGCTAAATAAAATTGGATTGTCTGTGCACAGCCAAGTTGCCAAGTGGCAAAATTTTAACAAGCGGAGACCGCGACCCTCTGCGGTCAGCCCCAATGACGAGTTTCCGCGCCACTACACACCCATAGAGGATACAAATCATTTGTTATCTATGCGCTTATATACTTTTTCTTCGCGTGGATGCGTGCCTTTTGGCCCGATGACACTTTCGGCAGATGGTGAGCTTTTTTTTTTAAAGTTATGATTGGATTTTGATGCGGAGGCTTTTGAGGTTTTTCATGAAATAAGCAACAAGTATATAGGTACCTAACTACCCATTTCTTTTATTAGTAAAAAAAGCTTGAGGTTTCAATCCTTGTAGGAATTTTAAATGTTATCTAGTGACTACGTACCTATATTTTAGGAAGGTAGCTAATTAGGTACTTATTTTTACTTGTGCTAAATAATATTTTTTTGACTTGTTACTTTAAAAAACATCAGCATTAAAAAAACAGACTAAAGTTATAATAACACCAATCAAATGGATAAACTGTGTTGATACCTATGCTCTAGTTACATGTTAGGTTAGTCTTATAACAACTAAGTAGACCGTACCTGTAACTTACAAAGTATAAAGCACTTAAGTAGGCATGTAACTTGTCGTGTATTTTATTAATTTTAAAGTAATTTATACAAACGTACCTATTCAAGGTGATATAATCTTGGTACTTGAAGTAAGTGATTTGATTTCTACTCAGAACATGTTTAGAGTGAGGAACCAATCAATTCACCGCGATATAAAACCACAGTCATTTATCTCTTCTCAATGGGTCTGTCGGCAAATGTGGTCGCGTAACACAAAGCATTTACTGTATCCTTTCAAATATATGACATATGATACAGACGCTAGTCGCCGCACAGCTGCCCGCGGAAAAAACGACACGGGCCAAAATATTATAACATGGCTTTATATAAGGAGTTATATTCTGAGTTGTGAAGAAAAAAAAAGAAGGTAAGTAACGTTATAAATAAGTTAGGCTAAAGTTGGTTAAAATTTAATGTATAGTATAGATAGAGAGTTTTTATTTATTTGTCATTATCTACACCTGGTAAAAAATAAAATGATTGAGTTGATATATCGTAGTAGGTAAATATTGAGTTTGCTTCCTGTGAAGTGAAAATACCATAATAATTATGTTGTAGGTACTGGTACGGATGAGGTCCTAAGTAGCTTTAAAAAAAAAAATCAAATTGTTTATTTTACTTTCACAAGACTAATAAGTCAAACTGACTGTTATTATAATAATTTCTGATCCCTTCGCGGTTATTACACATTGGAATGAAACAACTATTACCTAACGGATTTAACTCGCGTATTTTTATTATATTTTTTATACTTTAGCGTTAGACTAGCGTTAGTTAAATTCGTTAATAGTTGTTTCATTTAATAGTATATTGGTATTAAATTTTCACATACATTACTTATACGTATATGCAATTATAACAGTAGGTACCTACAGACTTATTTCACAATATATAGGTACCAAATCAGAAACTACAATTGAATTATCATATAGGCTAGAGGTAGTTTTGTGATAATTTCTCCATTCTATGATGAAAAGGTTAGAATAAACGGTTTGTTTTCTCATCAAAGAAAGGGAAACAGTTAATCTCACTTTCAAGCAAACCACCTGTGAGTGACAAACAAAACAATAACAAACACTCGACCGTATCGGATTACAAACAAAACCAAAACAACTCGACTCCTCAAACGAAGTGTCAACCGGTTAATCCGACATAATGCTTTAAAAATCCTAACCCAATTTAGCGAACGCAACGCAAAAAATCCCCCATTTTACTCTTTGTGTCTCTCTACCAACTTACCTTTGCTGTCTTTGTAAACTTTCTCGCTATTGTAATAAGAGTGATTTTTAATAATATATAGGGTGTTGAAAAGGTTTGCATTCTTTAGACGTCGCTGACATTTAGCATTGAAGATGTTATTGTGTCGACATTTACAATAGCTAATGCACTCATGATCTTTTCAACATTGTCATCTATACTAAGTACTTGTAACCGCACAGATTTATTTTGACGTTTGATTATAGGAAATCGATCGTATTCCTTTGCATTAGGGTTCATGTTTATTTTTTTGTAAGTATCGGTATTTTGGTATTGCGAAGTGTAATTGAAATTTTGACTTTGGTTAATCGTGTGACGGGGCGGACTGGCGTGTCGAATGCGTAGAGGTTTTAATTGGGAACTCAGCTTGAGATGTCACTTATTGTGTTTGTTTGTAATATTTAACTATACATACCAATACCGTTATAAGGAGAACGACATAACGAAATTTATTGTTTACTTCTAATTTTTCATGTAGACTTCGGTCCTGTCACCGAAACGAGATAAATTTTTATCCTCTTTTTCGCCCACTCAAGGGATGAATGTTTAAAATCCTTTCTTCGTGTTCACTTACGTCATAATCTAACATAACGTGTAGGTAATCTATTCAAGGGGTGTACTGGCAGGATTTTATTACTTTTTATAATTAAAATTTATTTTACTTATTTCTTGTCTCTTTCTTTACTACTTATTTCAATAGTCAATTCATATTTAAGGAATGAAGAACACTAACACTCATTGGTTTTAATTATTTCGTTATACTGCACTGTGCAATAAAGCACAAAACTTATAAGAAGTAACTGTACAAAAGGCGCATTTAAAGCCTTAAGGCATTCTCTACAAACGAATTACCTAGCTTCGGATGCCAGTATTTATTTAAAATCTCTAATATTACAAAACAAAGGGACAAACGCACATACATTGACATTAAAATTACCATTTGTGGCTCTCTCTTACGCGTACCATAACACATACGATTGAAAAACATTTGTTCTTTATAAGTATGTAGTGTGATTGTGTGAATTTATTTGTTCACATCTGTTCCGCCACTCCCATGCAGTTAGTACCCCTCGTCCCATGCTGCAGTCTGCTTCAAGCGACCGCAAATTTATAAATTGCTCGTGTATTTGTTAAAAGTGTCAACAAAACAATTTCTAATGCCTTCGCGGTTATTACACATTGGAATGAAACAACTGTTACTGATTTAACTCATTAATTTTATTTTATTTGGTTCTACAGTTCCCGTATTTATAGCACGACTGAGCTGACGATAGTCTAATGCTATAGTTTTCGAAATTCGTCGGCAAATAAAATTAAAAATTAAATACGCCACTTAAATCTGGTATAGTTGTTTGATTCCGGTGCTAACTAAAATTATGGTATAAATTAACCAGTAACCAGAAAACTAAAAGAAATGCTATCATCTGTTGAAGTAAGTCGTTATTTCATAGATAATAAGAATATAGGAAATATAATTTGGGAAATAGTGTAGATACGTAGGACATTTCCGGTGTTATATTTTATTTATAAAAAATAAAAATATGACATCACTGTCTTTGTTTTTACCCCTCTATATTAATATCTTACTCTTTGACCACCTCAAAGCCCGTTGCGTTACGCCATCTACCGATGGGATAGATACAACAACACTCATGTTCATACATTGCTAACAGATGGCGGTAATGTCGCAAAAATAATTTCTAGGCAGAATGGCCACTTATTAGAATTCTAGCTGGATAAGTAAATCTTAACTTATTAGATTATCTTCTAACAGGCACCAAAAAGAATGGTTAATAGACTCATTTGCATTTATTTTGTATTTCCTAAATATGTAGGTACATATCTATGAGGATCAGTTTGCTATAAAATTGACAAAAGCTTAGGTATTTATACATTTTATTAAAATTATTTATAACAAACAGATAACATCCCTAACCTACTAATATTATAAATGCGAAAGTAACTCTGTCTGTCTGTCTGTTACGCTTTGACGCTAAAAACTACTGGACCGATTTAAATGAAATTTGGTACAAAGAAAGTCTGGAGCCTGAGAAAGGACATAGGCTACTTTTTAACCGACTGCAAAAATGGAGGAGTTCCACGCTGACGAAGTCGCGGGCAGAAGCTAGTTATGAAATAAATACATAGAATTTACATAATCCATAGTATTTAGTAAACATTTTATACGAATGAGTTGAGAGTAGCAAATGGACGGCACGAACGGAAATTGCTACGCCGTAGCACCAGCCGAGCGTAGCGCGTAGCCGTAGTAACGTAACGCTACGACATCTCGTAGCACATGGCCGATGACTAACCAACTTCGATTATAAATTATACTTATCAAGAGTATAAAAAGAGAAGAAGATTTTAGAAATTAATAAGAACAGAAGTTACATGATGTAAGCATCACCTAATCCATCTAAGTTACCCAATTTCCTAATTTTACAGAAACTAGTGTAAAATTTTAACTGTATACCTAATTGTGAGGGTATGAGAGTTAATTACTCGGGACTTATTTGACAAGTGGGCTGCTATTCGAGAGGAAACAGTCATATGGATCTTGTAGGTGCTCCCTTAGAGTAATATTACTAATTTGGTAAGAATGTGTCACTAAATCTTACAAAAATAGAGCAAATAATCATTTAAGTTCTTTATGATTATTAGCTCCAGCAAAGCGCTACTAATCCTTAACATAATATTGGAAAATATTAAAAAAATAAGTAAGTAATAAAGTATATTAAAGAGATATAATATTTTTTCCAATTGTTTTTACACAATAGAGGGACAGATTAAGATACATTCCGCACACTAGTCGGCAAACATTTGCCCGCAGAGCAAACAGCGTGTGTGAGTTTGTAGTTATTATTATTTGCCTTGCTTTAAACAAACAAACCATAATGGAGCAACCAGCGGTAAACATACACCCTTCATATTTGCTTGACCACGACACACTGAAAGAGGTTGTGATTTTAACACTGTACATGAATGATCAAACTACTGAGGCGGTTTTGAAACACGGTCTAGATATTTTTTTACACGAATGATATACAAATTTAAATAAGTTTTTTAAATGATAACTTGACTTTTACTGAAACAACAATAACGGATCTAACTCTTGTCTTTTATTTTATTTTCTGACGCTGACTATCATGTCTAGGTACTGTGAGAATTCTTATATTTGTTTTAATTACTTACTAACTCGACTTTTGTTAAATTTATCGACCGGGCTAGTGAGTTTAAAATCTGATAGGAGTATCAGATTTGACAATTATTGTAGCCAACACATATCTATACTAATATTATAAAGCTGAAGAGTTTGTTTGTTTGTTTGTTTGAACGCGCTAATCTCAGGAACTACTGATTCGAATTCAAAAATTCTTTTTTTGTTGGATAGATCATTTATCCAGTAAGGCTTTAGGCTATATAACATCACGCTGCGACCAATAGGAGCGAAGAAACAGTGGAAAATGTGTAAAAAACGGAGAAAATATGAAGCCTTATAAAGAAGTGACAGAAGACTGACAGATCTTTGACGAAACAATCGTTCGGGCAGGACGACGTCTGCCGGGGCCGCTAGTCTTAGATATATGAAGTGCTACAGGCCCTTAATACCTACAATATTTAAATTCATAAAAATAATAAAAAAGTATATTAATAGCATAAAAAAATATGAAAATTGACCTAAAAAGCCGGTAGCAAACCGTAAAATCCACTACTACTTCCCGTGACAAACACACAACGACACCCATCCGCATCCGTCATTGTTCTACAACGCTATTTCATACTGCTATCAAAACCATCTTATACACAACACTTACAAAAACACAATTTAAATCTTAACTTAACACAATAAGAGCGAAGTAACTGCAAGTGAATTTGTGATCACAATACAAATCACAGTCAAATCTAGTCTTTCTTTTGTTTATGCAAAGTTGATTTTAGATTGTAGGCGGTTAATTCTTCATTTAGCCGACGTCATACGTTGAATGATGTGTGCAGTATGATCCTTATTTTAAGGGAGTAAGGTTGTTTTTAGTGTGCGGGGTGTTAGGTAAGGTTTTAGCGGACGCCGCGCAGTCGCCGGCCGCGGCCGCCAGTCGGCTCCGTGGCGCCACTGAGCTCGGACGTCCGCGGGCGACCTTATAAAAACTCAGTCAATTCCCGTGTTTAAAACACCCCAATAATCCCACAGTCAATTCCCACCTTCCATTTAGGTTAAAAAATCCAGTCGTGTTCTTAAAAAAATATTTTTTTTTATATCATACGTTTTTTGGATTGATATTGAAATGTGTTTGTGAGAGGCAGAGGCGGGCAACCTTTTGCCTCGGCGTGTGTGTTACGTAACGGGCGGATCGATATCGAGGCGTATTTATAGCGCGTGAACAGCTGGCCGGGGAAATGCAGCCTACGGTGAGAATTTATACGATTAACGTATTTTAACAATTTTATCGACGGCGACGGAGAATTTTGTATTTTTTATAGACGGACCAAATGTTTAATATCACTTGCACGGCAATATTTTCTAGGTGAAAATAAATGCGGCGGCGCTTTTTACGAAAATACATAAACATATTAAGATCTATAAAATAAAATTAAGCACATAAACTAAATTAATTGGAATATATAACTCAATTTATATAAACAGCGTTTTTTGATATCCCACTTAGTATTGTGTGGGTTTATAATGGACTGGCTGTATTCCTCCCGACCCATAGAAATCGTAAGAGGCGATTGAAGTACCCAAGAGGATTTATTGTGATCCCGATATCCTTCTTCTGGAAAAACCGTCTTGTTAAACGTATTCACCAAGAATTTCAAATATTTGGTATTTGATTTGAGACAGTATGAAATTAACACAACAGTAGAAATTCGTTTATCTAAACTAAATACAGATAAAATTACACAATCTAATCATTATACATATAGGTTCTACTATATTCTAAAAATATGTTTTTTCTCAAATCAGATTGACGTCATTCTCTCGGTGGAAGACATCTTCACTACATAGTATAAAACAAAGTCGCTTCTTCTGTCCCTATATCCCTATGTACGCTTAAATCTTTAAAACTACGCAACGGATTTTGATGCGGTTTTTTTAATAGATAGAGTGATTCAAGAGAAAGGTTTATAGCATCCGTGTGAAGCCGGGTGGCTAGTTTAGTTATATATTTGATGACATATCAAACTAGTATAAAAATAATTAATTCGCGTAAGTATTTTATTTTCTTGGCTGACGTTTCGGAACTTTCACAATTTCCATAATCGTAGCACGACTGTGCTGACGATAGTGTAACGCTAAAGACACCCAATAAATAAAAAAACGCAAGTTAAATCCGTTTATAGTTATTTCATTCCAATGTGTAATAACCGCGAAGGAATCAGAAATTATTATAAAAATATCGAAAGCAAAGAGAAGCTGATTTGAGCGTGTAAAACCGCGTGATTGTCGCTTGGTAATAAATGTCGGTGTGAGAAAACCCTGTGTCGCCTCGAGTCTAATTGAGTCTTCGTCAAACACTCTACTGTATTTCCCGACAGTCGATGGCCCTCCAATAAACAAATGAAATTTATTTTTAAAAGTAATCCGAAAAAATGTTTGCCAACTCTGCCTTATTGAGTTTTTTGTTTTAGTTACAATGAGGGCCACCGCGTGTCAGAAATTCGCTAGATACGCTAGTGTAGAATGAGGTCCAGCTGTCATGTACCACCAATCACAGGCCAGTAGCTTGCCTCTCATTGGTGGTACATGACAGCTAGACCTCGTTCTACACTAGCGCATCTAGCGGATTTCTGACACGCGGTGGCCCTCATTCTGTTTTTACAAAGAGGTATGTACATGAAACGATAATATACGATCTCTGCCTTATTTAGATATTTGGTTATTTAAGTTATTTTAACATTGGAATGAAACAACTATTAACGGATTCAACTCGCGTATTTGTATCGCGTATTCCAATGTGTAATAACCGCGAGGGCATCAGAAATTATTAAGTTATAATGCCTTCGCGGTTATTACACATTGGAATGAAACAACTATTAACGGATTTAACTCGCGTATTTGTATCGCGTATTCCAATGTGTAATAACCGCGAGGGCATCAGAAATTATTAAGTTATAATGCCTTCGCGGTTATTACACATTGGAATGAAACAACTATTAACGGATTTCGGATTCTTTACAGTTTCCATAATCGTAGCACGACTGAGCTGACAATAGTCTAACGCTAAAGTACTTTAGAGTAATATAGTCTAACGCTAAAGTAGTTTTGAGTGAGTTTTGATATTTTTTATCAAAATGTCTGATATTTCTAAATTTCCAATTAAAACTGGGTTGTATGTGTGTGTGTGTGTGTGTGTGTAACAACAAAACAAAAACATTTGCTTGTACATGAGGAATGTGATAATATACTTAAAGTAATCAAAATTTAATTCAATTGCTTAATCTTTGATATATTATTACGTCCTACATAAATCATTCGTAGACGCTTTCGTAGCCTTTCTCCGAATTTCGTAGCTCGACCGCAGTGCTACGAATGTCGTAGCACCATTAATTTGATGAGTATTTTGTTCAGCGTCCTTGAACGTTACTATATACCTATATAAAATATCTATAGCGATGAAGCATTAATGTTTATTGGGAAACTAGCTAGCGCATCGCGGTTTCACCTGCGTTGAATTGTACTTTGACATATTTATCTTACGTTTTTCAGGGATAAATAGTACCCTCCCCTTTCCAAGGATCTATCTACTCCCATAAAAATATTCATCAAAATTGTGTTATGTCGGTATGAAAGCGTAACATACAAACATTCATATTTTATTACATCTACATAAACCAAAGTACGGATGTTCCGTCGAAATAACTTTTTGTACAATAACTAATTGTAATAAGCATGTTTTTTTTCTTCACAGATAAGTATTACATAAGACAAAAATAAGCGTTTTAAAAGTTCAGAGAGCTCGTGAAGTCACGCTTCGAGACAAATTATAGCCCCCTTATCGAACTTTTGACGCGCTTATCTTTGTCGCTTATTGTTTGAGTGACAAAAAAATCAATACGTGTCCAATATTTTTTAATAATTCAACTGATGGGTCAAATGTAATCTCATCTTCTTTACCTAGTCATTGTGCACATCTATACTAAATATAATAAAGAGGAAAAGTTTGTTTGTGTGTTTGTTTGTTTGGATTGAATAGTATCCTAAACGACTTGAAATTTTTTTTTACTGTTGGAAAGCTACACTGTTCCCGTGTGACATAGGCTATCCCTACTAATATTATAAATGCGAAAGTAACTCTGTCTGTCTGTCTGTTACGCTTTCACGCTAAAACTACTGGACCGATTTAAATGAAATTTGGTACAAAGAAAGTCAGGAGCCTGAGAAAGGACATAGGCTACTTTTTAACCGACTGCAAAAAAGGAGGAGTACCACGCGGACGAAGTCGCGGGCAGAAGCTAGTAATAATATAAATGCGAAAGTAACTCTGTCTGTTTGTCTGTTACGCTTTCACGCTAAAACTACTGGACCGATTTAAATGAAATTTGGTACAAAGAAAGTCTGGAGCCTGAGAAAAGTCATAGGCTACTTTTTAACCGACTACAAAAAAGGAGGAGTTCCACGCGGATGAAGTCGCGGGCAGAAGCTAGTACAAAATAAAAGGGATCCTGGCGAAGCCGGGGCGGACAGCTAGTATTATTATAATTTCTTCTGTTTTACTCAATAAAGTTAAAATAAAATGCTAGCAACCCTCATATACACCCACTGCAGATCAACATTTCTATAAACAAACAGCCCGAAGCATTTTATAAAACAATTAGCGTGATTGATTTTATTGAAATCCAAGAGCTTAAAAATGCAAACAACAAATTCTACTGAATTGAATGTACGCAAAAACAACCAGAGAATTAATCCCCAATTAGTATAGGAAAGGTTCCAGCGTCAATCAATTTAATACCTTTTTGCTTTACAATAAAGTTGAAAGGGTGTACTACCGTGTAATACAACGAATTATGAACTTTATTCGGAATGAAATAAGATTCGTTTTGAGTGTGAGATTTTAAGCAAGGATTTATTTGTATTCGGAACATATTAACATAATGAATGTATAATTCTTGAATGTTTGTGTAATGAAGTGGTTTCAATTTTAATAAATTCTGTAAATAATTTCTGCTTTGGAATGAAATAATTTTAATGGATTTAACTCACGTATTTTACTGAGCTGACGGTAGTATAACGCTTAAGTCCACTGTAAAGTTTACGAAACGTCAGCATAACATTAACATGTACACAAAATTAAGCATCAGAAAATAGAAAATAATAATTAAAAATCCGGCCGAAAAAAAAACACGTTTGTTGTATGAAAGCTCTTACATATTTTCTTCTATTTGTTAGTTTTTGTTGTTATAGCGGCAACAGAAATACCTACCTACATCATATTTTATGTGAAAATTTCAACTGTTGGACGGATTGACGTTGAACCTCTTGGATACGGAACTCTAAAAATTGTTAATAATATTAAAACAAAACAAATCTGATTTATGTCTCCTACTTAAAAACCTAAATTATTAATATAAAATTTCCATTATTGTACACAAAGCAATGGACCATTGAAACGTCTTCAAAATGCCTTTAAATAACTAGCGATGTTCTTCAAGCCAAAATGATAACGCTTGGCAAACATCCCGACCTGATCCAGTTTCGATACCTGGATCCGACAGATCAATACAGATACTTACTTTACATGTCACTTATAATAGACTAGCTTCTGCCCGCGACTTCGTCCGCGTGGAACTCTTTCTTTTTTGCAGTCGGTTAAAAAGTAGCCTATGTTCTGTCTCACGCTCTTCTGTCTGTCTTAGACCTTCTTTGTACCAAATTTCATTTAAATCGGTCCAGTAGGTTTAGCGTGAAAGCGTAACAGGCAGACAGACAGACAGAGTTACTTTCGCATTTATAATATTAGTAGGGATTAGGGAATAATTATAATGTACTAGCTTCTGCCTGAATCGTCTACGTAGAATTGGCACGACGACTGCATGTATGTTTATTTCCTTCCTCATTAAATAAATTGTTACATATCGCACACCTAGATCTAAAGGGATCTAACTCGAAAACCGGAAAATTTGAGTTATGCACACCATCGGATTCCAGCAAAACCCACCTACACTAAAACTGATTTCAGCTAATATAACTCTGCTAGCTTTATTATAAAAAGTATAAATTTATACAGAAAACTCATGCGTGCATGGACATATTAATCAGTTTCTCGCCTCTCCTGAAAAAGTACCTTTTTTGAGTTAGCTCTCTTTAGATCTAGGTGTGCGATATATCACGCGTATTTTTTCTCACTCAATCAAACAAAAAAATACAAAGACGAACGTTAAAAGTTTGGTAGGGGAGGCTCGTTACGTCCCGTCTGAATTAATTAGAAAACTAACGTCACAAGCTGCTCACGAGTGACGTCACAATTATCTTTGACATTGTTTAATTGGGGAAAAAACATTTCTAATATTTCTTAATAATCTGATTGACTAAATAGAATCTCGTTTTCATTACCCGATCATAATCTCTATTATTTTTGGTAAGTTTATTTTTTATCGCAGTTCTTCAGCAAATGCCCCGTTTTCACCCCTGAAAAGATTTTTATATATAAAAGCTATAGGTACTTCTACTTGTCCTTCGGGTCATATAAACCTCGGCTATCGATTCTCCATACAAACTTCCAACTCCCTCCCCTTTTCGCCCCTTTAAGAGATGAATTCCAAGATAGAAACTATACTATATCCATTCCCGGTACACCAACTATCTTCGTATCAAATTTATATACCTACCTATACATATTTCTATTATTTGTTGCTTTTCATATAATATGCTATGTACCTACTTAATATATTGTAAAATATTATAGTCGAAAAAATCTAGTAGTTTCTTCTTAGTAATTTCTAATGCCTTCACGGTTATTACACATTCGAATGAAACAACTATCACATATTTTGTTTTATTTGCTGACGTTTAGAAAACTCAGCTCTAAGTACTTACCAATTTTGTGCAGTAAGTCTAATATAACCTAAGTAACTACGTAAATAATTCATTCACGGAAAATAAACTCACGCTCTGTCACCAAATAAATCCGGCTGGCCCCGAGTCAAACACATTAGTAAATCCAACCGAATATGCCTACGTCAACGTATTAAGAATCAAGCTGAATTGAACTCTATTGTTTAAGTGTTAGAGCGTATAAGAACAGACCACATTCGACACTTGATACATATTTGAACTCCATTAAGCTTTCGTTTTGTAGGTTTTCAGCTGGAATTAGTTCGTTAGGGTGGCACGACGTGTGAATGGCTTGTGGTCGGAAATCAAAGGTTAACTAGTGAGTTGGTTGAATATAGCTGAAAGTTTATAAAAAACTAGCTTCTGCCCGCGACTTCGTCCGCGTGGAACTCCTCCTTTTTTACAGTCGGTTAAAAAGTAGCCTATGTCCTTTCTCAGGCTCCAGACTTTCTATGTACCAAATTTAATTTAAATCGGTCCAGTAGTTTTAGCATGAAAGCGTAACAGACAGACTGACAGACAGAGTTACTTTCGCATTTATAATATTAGTACGGATACCTTACCTACCCTCGAAAAGTCTACGATATGTAGGTATTATGTGCTAGTTGGGTAGGAACGTTTCCGATTTGTTTTGCACGTACATAGCAAATTTGTTAAATCCCTACATAGTATAAAACAAAGTCGCTTTCGCTGTCCGTCAATATGTATGCGTAAATCTTTAAATCTACCTACGTAAAGGCGGATTTTTTAATACGTGAAACCGGGACGGGTCGCTAGTTTTAAATAAAGCTAAAAAAGGATCCACTGATCAGTATTTTGGCTTACCAAGACAGATATATAATTAAGTGTTATTATTATATACAAATTGAGACGTAAACATTAACGACAATAGTAACAATGGAGTGAAACAATTATTAACGGATTTAACTCGCGTATTTTCGGATTCCTTACATTTTCCATAATCGTAGCACGACTGAGCTGACAATAGTCTAACGCTAAAGTCGGTCTTAGTCTTTTAGGACTTTAGCGTTCATTCCAATATGTAATAACCGCGAAGGCATCAGAAAAAATAACAATAGTAAAATTTTTGTAACATTTAACTCATACTAAAAACGCAAATAAAATATCAAGTGGCAGTTTATGTTTATTCTGAATGGAGCGGTTTGCGAGACGGTGCGCCGCCACTCTTTCTCGTTTTAGCGTTGAAATATTCCGCTGTACAACGCTCTTTTGAATGTGCTTTTAACTGAAGCGAACAATTTGGGAATCCAGACGACGGGGGCACAGGGCGAGGCAATTTGGAATGTTAACTTGAATTTATATACTAAAATACAACATGCCGACGTTAGGAGATGGCTAGATTTGATTTTTGAGGTAGTTACTAACAATTATTAAATATATGTATCGTTGCGTCTGTCAAATATTTGAACTTGTATAATAAATATAAGTATGTAGTAGGTACTTAAAAAGTTCATATAATTATATTGTAACAATTAAATAATAAATGCATTAATTCACAACGGGTAAACTTTCCTTGGGTCTTGGTCTGCTAATTTATTCGTTAGTATTGTTTAGGTATATATAATACCTTTAAAATTAACAAGAACGCTGAGGAGAACATTCTCTTGAGAAAATCTATCTTCATAGAAACAAGTCTATGAAGATAGATTTTCTCAAATGTATGTCAAAAAATCGACAGCTGTCGTTGTCTAAAGAACTGTTTCTGTCATGTTCCCCAATTACAAGCAACGGATTTGTCTCTCGTTAGTGGAACTTGACAGTGGATTTTTGGCTCACTGTAAACTCCATTTTCCCTTGCTTACTTAGCTATAGGTTGTATGAACCCTTTGTAAAAAGGTTTAATGTAAACTTGACATTGCTAAATGCCCTTGGATCGTACTCGCCCGGCAACCCTCCTAATCGTGTTAAGTTGTCTAAATTGCTTCTCTCTGTTCGCCAATAAATCACTGTACCTACGAGTAGGTATACCTTGAAATAAGGCGCGTTTTTGTTGGAAAAGGTCTTGGCAATATGTTAAGTCATTTTTAACTTGAGACAGGCAAAGATTATGTTGAGTTGATAAGAGCTTTTTCATTACGTACAGTTATGTAACTGGAATTTTTCAAATAGACGACGTCGTTTAAACTCTAAATTATAAAATCTATTATTTCTTCTATTTATTATTATTATAAGCCTCTTTATTCACATAACTCTATATTAACATTAATTTACATTTCTACATAAAGTTTGTTTCAGTTAAAAGGAAAGTTATGGTCCCTGATGGGTATAGGCCTCCTCCGCCTGTCTCCACTCTTCTCTGTTTTTTGCCTGTATCATCCATTCTTTGCCCTTCACTCTTACGATATCGTCTGCCCATCTGTCTATGGGTCTTCCTTTTCTTCTTTTACCTTGAGGGCCCTTCCACTCTGTTGCTCTTTTCGTCCATCTTTCATCTGGAAGACGTGCTAAATGTCCCGCCCATCTCCATTTTAGTCTCATAGCATGTTCTTTAGCGTCTATCAGTTTTGTTTTTTGTCTGATAGTTTTACTGTTCTTTTTATCGATAAGTTTGATGCCTAGTAAACTCCTTTCCATTGCTCGTTGGCAAGTCCTTATTTTCGCTTGTGTGAGTTTGTTGAATTTCCATGTTTGTGCTCCATATGTTAGACAGGGTAATATACAAGTGTCCATGACTTTCTTTTTTAATTTTGTCGACATTTTTGATTTAAGGATCTCTTTCATGCTCCAGTATTTTTTCCATGTTAAACTGATTCTTCTATCTATTTCATCATTGTGTCTTGATTTTGTAAATGAAATTTGTTTACCTAGGTAAATATAATTGCTCGCATATTCGATAGGTATGTCCCGTAACATTATTGGATGTTGTTCACTATTTCTTCTATACTAATATTATAAAGAGAAAAGGTTTGTTTGGATTGAATAGGTTCCAGAACGGCTGAACCGATTTCAAAAAAATTCTTTCACTGTAAGCTTCCCAACAGTGAAAGAATTTTTGTTGGATAGACCATTTATCGAGGAAGGCTTGAGGCTATATAACATCACGCTGCGACCAATAGGACCGAAGAAACAGTGCAAAATGTGTAAAAAACGGGGAAAATAACTATTTCACGCGGACGAAGTCGCAGGCAGAAGCTAGTTAGTTATATAATTTAACCACTTAGTAAATTGCCATTATCTTACTCGGCACTTAGTTTACATGAATCTAATAATAAAGTACCTACTTAATTATATATCTGCTGTGTTACTCCAATTGCTAAAGACCAATACTTACTACCTTACTATGTACTTACTTAGTAGGTAGGTACCTATGTTGCAGTGTATTTTTACGACGTTTTCATTGCAGTGGTTAAATGTTTGTTCCAATTTAAAACGACTAGTTTATGTCCTAGCACTAGCTTAGTAATCTAGGTTAACGTCGTGTCTTTATACTATTTGAGGTAATAAGGAAAATATGAGTGCCTTCTACGAATTGGAGCGAAACACTTTCGCGAGGATTTGCATGAGTTATGAAAGATTTGTGTTGGTAATGCTTTATCAGGAAGTTGTAGAATAGAATAGAATATAAATAAATTATTTATTTTGTAAGAAATGAACTTATCCTAAGTACAGGTCAGTATTATTTTTAGAAATTTGTGAAAATAAAAACCTATTTTCCAGCTAATTTAGGATTTTCGGACAGGATATTGGAAGTTTTACTACAATTGATCTCTAGCTCTAGGATCTAAGTCAGTCACTTCATAGAATAACCGATTACTCTATATAAACAAATATCTATCATAAAGGAGGATATTTCACTGTTTATATATTACACTTAAATCGAGATCCAAAAGCAAATACAACGAAACAATAACACAAACAACCTCCCAGTCCATTGTGCGGAATAAAATCTCCGGTTATTTGTCCCCTCAGACTCACGCCGCCCCGAGGGACCGCTTAGCGTCGCCATCCAACTGGCCCGCATTTTATAATCAAACCAATCCCAAGCTATTCTGTACCTTACTCTTATTTAAACAAAGTTGAAATTAGACGTACTATATTACGAGTACTTCCTTGTAAAGTGCCTGCTCATCTAAGTACCTAATGAAAACGGTATATTTTGTAAAAGTCATTACAAGCCGACTTTATATTCTACTAGCTGTTCGTCCCGGCTTTGCACGGATCCCTATTTTTTTTCAAAATATTCTATAGCCTATGTTACTCAGGGTGAACGTAGCTTCCCAACAGTGAAAGAATTATTAAAATCGGTCCAGTAGTTTTTGAGCCTATTCATTACAAACATACAAAAATAGGTACAAATCTTTCCTCTTTATATTATTAAGTATAGATGTCATTCTGGTATATTCTACAAATGTACCTAAGTGAAGATTTTTTTGGTTTAGCTAACAATCAACTAAGTATACTGCATATTGATTACAAACATGTTTGACAACATGTTGGTCTATCTGTCCCATCCGCTGTTACACAGCACGTATTGATCTGTCGAGTCCAGACAATCATAGACCGACCACTGAAACCGGACCTCTGGAGCTCCCCCTAACACCCCCTCTATATGAGTTATTTCATATAACAAAATAGAGGCCAAAGTTCTAATAAAAATGGATAGTTTACTAACATTTACCCGGAACTAAAAGCTTTTATATAATTTCAACATGTAATAAATATAACATTTAGAACTAAATATCAATAAACACTGATCTCTTGTAATTTAAGATACTACGTATGTAATTAGTGAAAATATTTTTTTATATAATTCGACCTTCAAAATCAATTTTCACAATGTTAGACGATTCAACTTTAGACAATTTGTAACTTAAGGTAATCAGTATATAAAGTATAGCGGTTCGCACCGGCTTCGCACGGATCCCTATTTGTTTCAAAATATTCTATAGCCTATGTTAGTCAGGGTGAACGTAGCTTCCCAACAGTGAAAGAATTATTAAAATCGGTCCAGTAGTTTTTGAGCCTATTCATTACAAACATACAAAAATAGGTACAAATCTTTCCTCTTTATAATAATACTATAGATAAACAAATGAAAGTAATAAACAAGTAAAAGCATACATGTTAGGTTATTAACACGATTTTCTATATGTATATAAGTAGGTACAAACACTGCAATATCATCAACCTATGCTATGCTTAGTGTTATCGACACTGTGGTCAATTTTATCACGTGATCAGGTACCTATAGCTCGTTTAAAAAAATCCTCGATGAATCAGAGTATGTAAGCTCCAAGTCGTGAGCAAATATAATATTTCGCAACGTCGTTTTCGAGCACCAAAATGTAGCTAAAAGTATCGGAAAGTTACTCCAGACGGAGTTGGCAACTAATTACTGAAGTTCCTTCGGATTCAAATAAATCTTCGTTTTGGTTTCCTTTAATCTGAGAATACATATTTTCTGAAAACCCGACCACGATCGGGGAAATTCATTTCATCAGAAAATTGCTTTACATAGAACTTTGAAACAATGTAGTCTAACTTTCTAGAGTACAAGATTTATCTATACCTACTAAGTAATATTATAAAGCTGAAGAGTTTTTTTGTTTGTTTGTTTGTTTGAACGAAATCTCAGGAACTACTGGTTCGAATTCAATTTTTTTTGTTGGATAGACCATTTATCGAGGAAGGCTTTAGGCTATAGAACATCACGCTGCGACCAATAGGAGCGAAGAAACAGTGGAAAATGTGTAAAAAACGGGGAAAATATGAAGCCTTATGAAGAATTACTATTCCACGGGGACGAAGTCGCGGGCACAGCTATAAATTATATACCTGCTATATACATTAACTATATTGTAGGCAGGTATGTATGGGTAATCAACGATACTCATCAATTTACGCATGATATCTGGTCGGTATCTTAAAAGCTTTTTTGTTTTAAAATCAAGTACCTCACATCCAAATTAAAACCTGAGTTCTTGACCTAACAGTATAACTCTAATAAGAGTCATATCACCATAAGTAATTCACTCTGATTTAATTATAATCTAAGACTATGCATTTTTGATTCACAGATTATAAATCAGATTTATTTTATAGAACAAAGGCACTTCGTGTATATATACTTAATACATTTTGTATTTGATTTTTTCCTAATTAAGTACAATTTTCTTTTCCCAAAATTAAGATTAAAAAAAGTTTAAATTAAGGCGTTTGTTTAAGTTATATTGATATAACCTGTCATAAAATAACCGTCGTCAAATTTAGTCTATGAAAGTCAACCGATAAAATACCCGCTTTACGACACTTCGCTACGGCGTAGCAGCTACGAGTACGACCCCGTAGCACTTTTATAAATTATACATTTCACTTTGAACTTTGAGGTGTTATGCGATTTTACAAAACCGACTATAAAAACCCTTATTTATAATACAGTAAGGATTATATCATATATACCAGTCCTGTTTTAACAAACTCGCATAGACATTGAAGTAATCAATCTACACAACTTCTAACGATTTTTATCTAAAGCTAAAGCTGAAGAAAAGTCAATTAACTTCGATTTGGGATGACGTTGTTCTTCTCGCTCATACAAAGGGCGAGTGGAAGAGACGGCGCACTGACGTCATTGATTGATTGTATCTCGATTATCTGCAAGATGTTCTCGCATTTTTGTACGAGAGATGAATAAATAAACGAATATGTACTGAAGAGGGAAAGTTTGAAGTTCGCGGCTCTGTGGGGCGGTTTCTCGTTGAAAATGTTGTTCGGATTTTCGTTGAAATTTTAGCAATTTTTCCGTGAAGTGGTTATGGAGTTGATGCTGCCGTTTTCAGTTTCGTTATCGAATGGCAGTTGAAATTATTATGTCAATGTTAAATGAGTGGTTTCCATGAAACACTCACATCAACTATTTTTTGGCCCCGTGTAATATTATTCCAATCTTTCAATCGATGCCTTTTCCATAAAATTTTTCATAGGTCATATAAAGGTCAAAGCTAAAAATACTTTTTCTTTCAACTGGTAATAATTGGAAATGGTTTATAACGCTTTTTCTTGGTAATGTTTTAAATTCTATTATGAGAACTTTCTAATAATAAGGTACCTACTTAATAATACCCAATAGCAGTAGGTACTTTGCATAATATGCAAATCACTTTAGCGTTAGACTATCGTCATGCATCAGGGCAGCCGTGCTACAAATATGGGAACTATACATTTTTCGAAACGGGAGTCAATAAAACAAAATCTGCGAGTAAAATTCTTCTACATTTGTTCATTCCAATACCCAACAGATTGAGAACATTAATTTTCTTTCGAGCAAACATCTTAAAAAAACATTAAAAAATATATCGTGTAATAGACACCTCGTGAAGCTCATCTAATTGGAACTGGCCCTCTAAGAGAGGAACATTGTTTTAAAGGTTCCTCCTGGAGCCCTCGGGCGAGTTTCCCAGGAATTAATTATAACAGCGGGGTCTGTTAGCTACGTAATATCTTAGAAATAACATGGCGGATATAATCTCATTATATTGACGCTAAAAAGAGAGCTACTTTTTATAATGAAATCACGTTACTATACTATAAGTATAATATTTGTATAATCATTCATTCTATTCCATCACTCAAAAAATATTATTTTAATTTAGGCCTTCACAAGCTCTTATGATGGTAGGTCAGATGAAGATACCGCGACCGTTTCCGAAAAAACCTCACTTGAAAAGAAACGGCAAGAAACTCAATGAGGTATCATTTTTCAAAAAAGGTAAATACCTACATATTTTTTTACAAAGTAAACAAATTTATCCTTACACTGAGTTATTAAATATATTATTATATGCAAGTTTGCGAAATAGCAATGTTTCGATATAAAATTAAAGACGTGGCCTTGACATTCCATATATATACATAATTATAATATGTTTGTCTACATTGTGGCCTCATAAATATTCTGTTTAGCATGATTAACATCTAAATAATTTGGTATGCGAATAATTTAACAGAATCTAGACCGGGCCTTGAATTAATAAGAATAAGTAAATACGTGTAACTAAAAATATCTTGACGACTTCGTAGAGAAAACTTATATCTGCGAGAATGATGTTTTTATATGTAAACTAACACTTATATTTGCTATTGCTCGGGGCTAGTAATTTTTTTCTTAGAAACAGGTTATTTTTGGAAAAACAAGTTTTCTTCGTATGTTTATTTGATTGTTTTAGCCTCGTATAAACAGGTAGGCTTCTACGCTAGCTTTAGCGAGAATTAATACGAGTACTTAGGTACTATGTTAATGCATGAATTATCAGACTTTCATACTAAATTCCTCCTCTCCATAATTAGACCGGTCAAGTTGCTCAAGTTGCTCACACCCTACCATATGTAGGTTTTGAGACAACTTTAAGGATGTCAATATACAACTATTTACAAAATTACAGCCGGGTATCTCGCATTCCGAGATTCTTATCTAATATAAGCTTAAATGACCGGATTAAATTAGTTTTCGTAATAAATGACCATCCTATGTCCTGCCCAGAGCTCAAACTAACTACATAACATTTTTATTCTAAATCGTTGTTCAGTTGCTTAAGTGTAAAGAAGTAACAGATAGACATAATTACTTTCGTATATTATTAAGCTTGACAATTTGTCAGGCAATCAGTTCACGCTTTTATTTTCGCCATTTTATGTGATATCACGTAAAGCTGTAATTTTATTACAAATCTCTTGATACGCGGCAATAAAACTTTATTAGCGATAAAGGTTTTACTCCGGCCGAACCAGGTTATCTTTGATGACTTTGCGAGTGAGACTATTTAAAAAATATTTGACGTATCACTGTCAATGTAATATGAAACATGTAGGTTATATTGATTGGGAAAGGCCTCGTGTATTTATTATTGTTTTCGTGAATGTAACTATAAGTTTGTAAGTAATTATTACGACTCAATCCAATCATAATCATAGAATATAGATTCTAATTTATATACAAGTCTCGCGTCGCGGTGTTTGTTACCAAATTCCTACGAAACGTTGGACCAATATTTTTATGAAATGTTGTGTGTATATCGGGTAGGTCTGGGAATTCGCCGATATCTATTTTTACACCCCTATTTGATGTAGAGGGTGGACCATATAAAAGCTTTTTTCTTTTTGGACAAAATTTTTATTTTCATATTTTTATGATTCATTAAAAATGCATACAATTCCAAATTTTCACCTTTATAATCAACCCCAGTATAGCGGTAGAAAGTTCACCGGGACAGCTGGTTTTTTGTAATATTTTATACTAGCGACCCGCCCCGGCTTCACACGTGCTATAAACATTCCTCTATCCATTAAAAAAAACCGCATTATATTGATGCGGTTTTTTTCCGTTGCGCAGTTTTAAAGATAAGCGTTCATAGGGATATAGGGACAGAAAAAGCGACTTCGTTTTATATTATGTATTGAAGTAAATATACATATATTATATACCTATATTTAAAGTTTGCTTTTCTCAGTCAAGAGGCGTAGAGTTCATGGTAATGTTGTTTATAAATCTAATGTGCTTTGGTAATATCATCCTCATCCATCGCCCTACTTCTTCCAATCCATTATCCTGATTTCCTTGAGACATGACAGAAAGATTCTATTAATTTTACCATATTACTTAGGTACTAGCTTTTGCTCGCGACTTTGTCTGCGTACTGTTATAAATGTACTTCCATAGTGAATTCTACATTCTCTTCGCCCCAAGTTTCAAGTCTCTACGATCGGCGGTTTACATTGTTCCTAGATTTTGTATTCTACATATCGCACCTACGCTGCAACAACGTCACTTATGCAGTTTTTTAAAAAAAATATCTGAGTATGAGGAAACATTAATAATGACATCATTTATGTTTCCTCATACACAGATTTTTAAAAAAAAAAAAATGCATAAGTGACGTTGTTGCAGCGTTGGTGCAATGTAAATAAATAAATAAAAATAAAAAAAAAAAAAAAGCCTTATATTTCTTACAAACCTATAAGTTAAAATACATTCATAGATTATTTATATCATCCTAGTTAATTAGAAATAAGTTAAAGTAAATTGTATGTAAATATTGTATGTATCAGTAAGAAATAAGGTGCGATATATGTCAGAAATATATTACTCAATTTTATGAATTGAGAGATAAAACTGCAGCGCTATTCGAGAGCAAACAGTTATATGGATCTTGTATGACTGTTTGCTCGAAGCATATTTACTACCAAATTGCTAGTAATAATATATTGTTATGGATCTTGTATGATTCAGCCATATCATTATAGATTTGATGAATTTCATTTGTCGTCAAAGCTGATAACCTCGTTATTCACATATATCATTTACTAAGTAGGTAGGTCTTTCTCATATCCCTGTACAGACTAATATGTTTTTTAAGTTATAACATTTTTAACCGACTTCAAAGCAGAGGCTTAATAAGGACTGTATTTTTGTTTAATGTCTGTCGCATTTAAGATATATCATATTTATTATGTACCTATAGGTATCGATGTGAATTAGACCTTAACACTTTGAAGTAAGGTTAAATTTGGATTGATGTATCAGATGCCATAATAATTCTTCTTATTTATTATATATCCTCTTTCCCGAGTGGTTTCTGAATAAATCAGTAGGTACCTTAAAAGCTGGACGGGCATTCTGGAACTTAACGCCATTACTTAAGTAGTGCATAGTAGCCTCTGTCGCCTAGTCAAGAGGCTTCCGTATCGCTCGGCAATATGACAATGATATCGTTTTTGTTTTCTGAATGACCGTTCTCTAATGTCACTAAATTTGACGAGGGTTGACGTCGTAAAGCGAATTATAAATGTAAATGACAAAATTACTGATATTTTACGATACAATAATAATATGTTTTGAAATAAAGATGTTTTGTTTTTATATAATTAGCTAAGGTACGGTTTCGCTGTAGGTACTATCGGATGCTTTCGGGGTACGCCATTTTAGAAAAAAATTGCTTGCACTTGTTGCTTCACACACAGCCGCCAGGTACCAGGGTCGTTCAAGCGATTATTGCCTTAAAGGTGTAACATCGCCAGCACAGTTGATAGTACAAGAACTATAATGTAGTAGGTATGTAAATAGGTACTAATATTTAAGCATTGAGAACAGACCTTAATATTTACGTGTATGAAAAATATACCACGCCCATACCTAGTTAAAATACCATGCTCTACCAAGTGAAGCTGGTTATACCATGGTATTTTAGCTCTCTCGTTGTGAAAATGAAACAATACGTCTGGGTGCAAGTCGGCAAAGAAAGAGAACTTTTATTGACGACCGAAACGTCACAGAACTGTCAAATGTAGCATAGATAAGGCATAGGATATTTTACTAATATTAACCACTTGGTTCGACAGAGGATGCGGAGGCCGCGGCGGCACCGCTGGCTGACGGTGTCGGTGTTTTTCATCGCGTACTCGGTGTTCCAAGCCGTGCTGAGCAGCACCGTGGGGCCCGAGGAGATGAAGGTCAGCGAGGAGTCGCAGCCGCCTGAGCTGACCACCAGCCCGCGGGGGACCAGCGAGGATGACAAGAGAGGTACGCCTTCAGCAATAAATAGTCCACATGACGTTTACACGACGACATCTTGTCAACTTTTTGTCGTCTAGTAAATATGTGATATTATATCTTGTCCGTTATTTTACCGATTTATGACAGACCACCGATAAAACTATATCGACACGACAAAATATTGATGTGACAAATCATCATAGGCTAACAGCATCCCTTTCACACACAAGTTGTTAAAAGGTGATAGATGCTCTAATCCTTGATTGGTGTGTGTTATCATCAGTAGCTTAAAAGTAGGTACCTACAATTAATGAGCTTTTTGTCTGCAATATCTGATGTTTTAGTGCAGTAATGACCAGCTCCTGATATACCTTCGTATAGAGATAAAATGCGTGCCAAGCATGGTTTTGCATTAGAATGGTCTTCTGCTTTTTTTTGGTAGAAAAAATAATTGCCTTTACAGTTTCCAAATGGTTTTCCACAGAGACATTAAAAACTACTCCACCAGGGCAAATAGAAAAAGTAAGAGAGTCGGAGGAAGAACGCGAGCCTGATGAAGAGGAGACAGCGGGGAGGAAGAATATGATGAAGGGCACACCAGAGCCTGAGAAAGAAGGAGAAAAGAAAAAACAAAAGGATGCGGGATATGAACCGGTAAGTAATAGAAGTCATGATCTGTAAGTACAGTCAGCGTCAGAGATATCTCACCCCACTGAGTAACCGTATACAAGGTATGCAATTATTATATATTTAATGTTGACTATACCAAACAACTATTAAAGATAATCATCGAAAAAACAATCATGCTAAATACATGGATAGTGGATAATTTTCGGGGGTTTCTAAACAAACATACCTAATAATAGTGAATACCTAATAATAGTATTTCGAGATAATAACCAATTTTTAGCAAATACACTTACCTACCTCTTCTAATATAAATGTAACCCAATATTCATGATTCACTTCCCTCCCACTTCTTCTCCCTTTGCTGCACTTACCTACCTCTTCTAATATAAATGTAACCCAATATTCATGATTCATTAAAATAATAATACAACAAAAAAGTTGATTCAAAGAGAAGCGATACCCAAAGTTAGAACAGTGCTGACAAATCTACCGACTGCTGAGAGTAAACTATACTATTTTTATACCCGTATACAGTTAGGTAATAACGAAAAGGGGCGAAATTCTGCAGAGATCAAAGTACGGAATAGTGGGACCTTAATCTCTCCCTTTGCTGGTCTCACTCGAGTGAAGTGTAGATCTGTAATCTTGCGAGACCATTTCGTAAATCATTTTGCTTCTAGATGGTTGGACTCTTTATAGGGGCTTGTAGTTTCACAAGAATATTGTTGTCGTGGGTACAAAATAAAATATAAGGAAGACTATGGTTTGGTTATATAATACCTATGTTACTCTACGTGTATAAAAGAACTGATTATTTTTTAATGATACTTTTGTAGAAAGACAAGAGTAGAAAAATTTTAGACCCCCAAATGAATAATTTTTGGTAATCTACTTTAGGGAACATTCGTCATGTCTTTTTCTAACATTGCTAGTTTATGTTGACATTACATTAACACTAGGCGATTTGTCAAATTCGTAATTACCTATTGGAAAACAATAACAGTCGTAATTACCTTTCATATACCGTGCCTGCGTACCTTTTGTATCTAGGCATGATGGTCGTATGTCATTAGCTAATCGTACGATCACAATGGACTGTTTGTATAAAAGCATAACTTATATATTGGATAGTAAATATAAAGTAATACATTAGTCGTTAACCCCTTCATTACCTACGCAAACCTTGGAGGTGACTGTATTATAATCGTTACTTAAAGGAACTTGATGTTAATAATCTATTGTTTATTTTCTAGATACCAACCGTTCATCCTCTAAGGAATTGCACTCCGCCAGCCATAGAACAGGTAAAAAAAACACAAAGTAATACTTAATGGCCTTTTGGTCTAGTGGTTAGAACTCCGTAACTACAGAACTGGAGTTTGCTGGCTTGAATCCTGCTAGGATCAGATGTCAGTGAAAAAAATCTATGTATATACTACATACGGGTATATACCTATAAAACATGTACAAATGTCTAATTAGGCTTCGTTTAGGACTAGAAATAAATTGGCGTTAACTGTCCTAGGATATCAATATTGTCTTTACTCCAGTGCCTTAATAAGCTAAGGGATTAAAGACTCGGCAATTTATACAGATCAATAAATACCTATTGGACAAAGTCACGGACATTGATAAGAACTCTCAACTTTTAATAATCCACTTGGCAACCAGTTAATTGGGTACATAAATTAATTTTGCTTCGTTAAATTCTCTCTCTCTCTTCTCTCTTCTCTTATTAGCCACTTGAAAATTTTTGAGTTGTCTTATGTACCTACCTATAATATCAAATATCAATTCGATCTAACATATTTCAGAAGTTTAGAAACAAGTGCAGTTTTTTTTAATCATCTTGAGAGCTTATGGGAGGAGGACAGTTGCCTATCACCCCTAGAAGTAACCAATAGTCTTTGATTCCCTTGCGAGTGTCGAAAATTACCTTAGATCTACCTATTCTTAGTTTATCTACGCCTGCCTCCCTCAACAAAAGCCTACCTACGCCCTTTTCTATTTCTAAAAGCGCCGTATGTTCCCCAGTTCCCTCGTCCGCTGATGGGCCAGTCGGCGCGGAAGAACGGCGGGCTGATCCTCCACGTGCTCGTCGCCGTCTTCACCTTCATCGGCCTCGCCATCGTCTGCGACGAGTACTTCGTCTCCAGCCTCGACAGGATCTGCGAGGGTACGACCACTTTCTCTTCTCGCTTTTCTTAAAGGACAATGCTACTTTCAGCGTCAGTCACCATCAAATACCTATGTAGTGTGCTCAAATGTATCGGTAGGTACTCTAAATTGCAAAGGGCGTCGATATAAATTATAATAATACTAGCTCCTATCCGCTACTTCCCCTGAACACAAAGAGTATTTTACACACATTTTGTCGATATAATATTGAGAACATTGCCAAAGTTTGTCATGTCGATATTGTTTCGCTGTCGACATAAAGAATTAAGAGACTACATCGACATGACAGGATTATTCGTTGTCGACAACGTTACCGATTTCTAACAGATCACCGCGAGAACAAGACGACATCGAGATGACAAGATGTCGAATCGAGAATTCATCATAGGCTCGCTGTTATATTTTAACTTTTGTAACTCCGGGATTAAGACCAAGGTTGCAAATAGAGGATAAATAAATGTATTCATAATATGATTGCAGAGTTGAAACTAGCTCCGGACGTGGCCGGCGCAACGTTCATGGCAGCGGGCAGCTCAGCGCCCGAGCTCGCCACCGTCGTCATCGGGGTGTTCTGCGCTCAGGACGATATCGGTACTATTCCACTAATGATTGTCATCACTGTATCAACCAAACGCAGCCTCTATTAGACGCAGGTCCACTGCAGCCAACGCCAGATGACCTGCAATCTTATTAAGTCTATTTCTCATCATAGCATAGGAAGATATTACTCGTCATGTTCTATAGAATGAAAAAACATATCTGGCTTTCAAAAAGGTGGACACACTTAAATACCTATAACTTATAAATTTCAGATGCTTTCACAGTTATTATACCTTGGAAGTTGGAATAAAACAGCAAACAATTGGAAACAATTGGATTTAACTCGTCAATATGAATATACGTGTTTGCTCGCTTTTTTCACTGCGTATCGATAAATTACACGATATATAAAAACACTAATCCATTTTCCACCTACACCAGGCGTGTCGGGCGTGATCGGGTCTGCGGTGTTCAACATCATGTTCGTGATCTCGGTGTGCGCGCTGTGCGCCGGCACCGTGTCGCACCTCAACTGGTGGCCGCTCTGCCGGGACTGCTTCTTCTACGCTATATCCATATTGGTCATGCTGTGCACCATCGCCAATGGATACGTGTCTTGGTGAGTTAGCTTCACACTTCACATTGATGTAAGCTATCTATGTCAGCAATCGAAAACTGGTACCTTGCTTTCGATTATCGTTAGCTGTCAGATTGGTGCTGCGAGTAAAAATACAAAGACAAAAACGTCACGATAAGGTGCAATTCATACCCCAACGTGGCTTCCCGGACGCCCAGTCCCGAACTTTAAAAACACTTATTTTTGTCATTTTTTAATTGCCCAAGAAGAAAACAAATACGTGTTTGATAATTGTGTAATAATCTAAGTAAAAGACTTAATCGAATTTCGTTTTCTTTACCAAGTCGTCATCTCCTTTATAGAACGTCTCGCGTCACTCTAAATCTCAGATTTTTAACCTGGGGGTAATTAAAATTTGTATTGACTAGCACGCAAGTTTGTCATTGGGAGGAGGGGTAAAATCAGTAACACTAGTTATGTCATAAGATAAAGGTAATGGACCTAAAAAGGTTAAGACAACTGCTCTAAATTCGATGTACCACTCTTGCGACTTTCAACTTCTTATTCAATGTGTTGGTGTCCAGGCCGGAGGCTCTGTTCATGCTTATAATGTACGGCGTGTACTGCGTGGCGCTGCGGTTCAACTCGGCGCTGGAGCGCTGGGCGCTCACGCTCAAGCTGCCCTTCAAGCTACCCACGCGCGAGGAGCAGGCGGCGCTCGTCACATACAGGTCACTGACCTCACTACACCCTACTGATTTACCACACCTGCCCCTATAACCTAAAACTCAATGTTATCGGATTTAGAAAATTTGGCTCTAATGAAAATTTCGTGGTTATGAGACTATGCCGTATTAAGTTATAATTCACGTGATTATTGATAAATACCGTCCTTGAACCAGCTTTTTACGTGCTATGACTAATTCGAAATCTTTAAAAAGTACTTAGTCGTTTCCTTCTCATTAATTCTGTTAAAAAAATATGATACCAAAT
Organism: Polylopha cassiicola; assembly: GCA_038024825.1. Taxonomy (NCBI): domain Eukaryota; kingdom Metazoa; phylum Arthropoda; class Insecta; order Lepidoptera; family Tortricidae; genus Polylopha; species Polylopha cassiicola. The sequence goes on along the minus strand of CP149044.1, from coordinate 1,537,035 downwards.
TCATGTAGATATTTAGGTTACATATCATGATGCTGTATGTACCGGTAAAAAAAAAAGTTGTAAATAAACAATAATAATATTTTAAACAATCATAAAATTATCAATGGCCGACTAATTTTACTAACCTGAAAAGATTAGTTTTTGCTTTATTGTAACATTATCCGTTGTGTGCGCAGGAGTGCCGCGAAGCCGGCGGCGCAGCAGCCCGGCGCCGGCGACGAGTACACGCAGATGGAGGGGCAGACCAAGGAGACCACGCTGCAGAACCCGCCAGGTAACAATATTATCACCGTAGCGTAGTAAGGCTATAAATATTAGAATGTTTAAAAATACTTGAATACTAAGAGAAAAAAAATCATAATGATATTTTGAAATTTTGTATGTTCTCTGTATTTTTTATTATTTTTTGACGATATCATTATGAGTGCATATAATATGACATACGAATATGTACCTAATTCGAACCTATTTCTTGGGTGTAGGAGTCACTTCGACCGTTCCTCATCTTTATTGACTACCCTTGTTTTTTCCAAATTATTTGTATGGCAAGATTTTCTAATGGTGTTGAACTTGCTTATATGGTCAAGTCCTCCCTATATTATATTTAATCATATTTGCAGCGTATAACCCCGACGCGGCGTACGACAACGCAGCGTACAACGCCGACCCCACGTCGGCATGGGACCCCAACAGCTCATGGGACCCCAACACTGCATGGGGTCAGCAGGTAATAAATGTACCTAAGTAACACCTAATCATTATACGAAATTCAATACTTACCGAAAACAATTCTATTATGTGGTATGTTGAAAGACGATCTCTACCATGTTTAAACGACAATACTTAATAAGTAGATACTTATTAAATTATTTTAGGTAGATACTGTAATACTTACTAGCGGTTTAGGCATAAAATCGTAACCAACAAGTACCTAGGTTTAATAGCAATCGTATTGTCAGCCGCAGTCGCAGCCGCCGGCGCCGGCGCCCGCGCACGCGAGCGGCGGGTGGGGCGACGCGCGCGCGCAGGACGCCTCCACGCCCGCCACGCCGCAGCAGCCGCAGCAGCCGCCCGTGAGCACTATGACATACTAGTTTCAGCAGCAAATATGCTTTACGGGACATATACTATGACATAATTATGATGACTTATTTTAGCATTCGATACAGTTAGGAATGTAAGCCTGCGTGTGCGTGAAACCGTATAGATTTGGCAACGGTACTAAGCGCCATTGACGTTGCAGTCGCGATGTTAGTGGATGTGGAATTGTTGTGACGAGTGGTTACTGTACTTTTTTGCCACAAAAAGTCGTCATGTGAGTTATGTCCCTTAGCAGGAAATGGTAAAAATTACTCAGTAATGCGCAACAAAATGAGCTGCTAGTTATGTTAGCCGTTTCATAATGTAAAAATAAATCTGAATACCTACTCTATTTCTAACTTTTCTACAAATTAAAAAGAGCTCTAGATAATTACATACCTAATAATATCCAGTAATTAAGTATCGCTTATCATATGTTGGATGACGAATTTCTAATTAATTAATACATATGTGTCTAGATACATAGTGTTGTCATTTGTCCATGGCAATATGTTTATATACTAAATGCACGTGTATTTGTGTTCGGCAGGCGGCGGCCCCGGCGGCGCCCGCGTACTACAAGGCGAAGGAGTACAACCCCGAGACCGCCGTCGACCCGCTCGTCAAGCCCATCGGAGCCAGTAAGCTATAACACATACAACAATAATCATATTTACTTATACCAAAACTAAGCCTATATTAATATGTCGTTGTCGTGTCGTGTCCGGCAGACGCGCTGCAGCTGGCCTGCTGGTACGTGGCGTTCCCGGTGCACTGGTCGTGCCGGCACACGATGCCCGACTGCCGCGGCCGCTGGTACCCCGTCACCTTCCTCATATCCATGCTCTGGATATCCTTCTACTCTTACTTCATGGTCTGGATGATCACTATCATCGGTGAGACGTTATGCATAGTTCGATAATTTAATGAAATAAATAAATGAAGATCGATTTATGTTTTTTTCATGAGTGACATAATTTTTTTTTTACTTTTGGTTGGTCCTTCGAGCCAGATTGAACAAGCGACCTGACCCTGAATCAGGCTGCTTTTTCATCTAAGGTGTGCGAACACTAGTCAGTTCAGTCTTCATGAATACGACAACTGATTGGCTTGAAAGATCCTATCAATATTCAAACCAAAATTCAATAAAATCGGTTTAGTACTTACTTTAGCTATGAAAAACCGGTCAAGTCCGGCGATGACGTTTCCTTTCGCTGTTTTCTTATATTGAGTAGTGTATATTACTGTGTGTGTGTGTGTGTGTGTGTGTGGTCCGCAGGGTACACGCTGGGCATCCCGGACACGGTGATGGGGCTGACGTTCGTGGCGGCCGGCGTGTCCGTGCCGGACGCGCTCTCCTCGCTCGCCGTCATCAAGGAGGGGTGAGCCAATACCACCATCACCTTCGACACTATCATTACCATCACCGACACTATCATTACCATCACCGATACTAACATTACCATCACCTACACTAACATTACCATCATTGACACTAACATTACCATCACCTACACTAACATTACCATCATCGACACTAACATTACCATCACCGACACTAACATTACCATCACCGACACTAACATTACCATCACCGACACTAACATTACCATCACCGACACTAACATTACCATCACCGACACCATCATCGCTACTTATCATTATTATCAAGCTCATCCACAGAGACATGCAACGGAAGAATTATTCAAAATGTTGTTCTGTAACTAACTTTTGCACATATTTGACCAGGGGCGTCCCCCCTATAAATATTATACATGTATATATTGTATAGCCATTATTATTAGTTTTTATTCGGACACTCAATGCATGTCCACGATGGATTGCAAATTCTACAATAAGTATAATAATATAGCTACGTAGGTATAAATAATATGGTCGATACATTTTACATAAGGTTTATATGGATATAAATAACAGATAACCTAACCTAACCTTTGTTTAATCTTTAGTCATTCCTAAGCTAAAAATGTATTAATATTACCAGCTACGGTGACATGGCGGTGTCTAACGCGGTGGGCTCGAACGTGTTCGACATCCTGGTGTGCCTGGGGCTGCCCTGGTTCATACAGACCGCCATCATCCAGCCGGGGAGCCACGTCAACGTCATCAGTAAAGGTACACACTAGCGTTCACTCACGGGCCATCTAATAAGTTCTATTAACTCGCAAGTCACATAAGTGGGGGTCAGGGGTAGACTGTGGTCAAACTTACTTGATGGAGTTAAGAAACCTAAAACTAATGAATAAATTAATTAATTCTGTTTTTTTCATTATCAAAAAAGTTTGCTACTAATGTCTGCACCATTAAATTGCAGAAAAAAAAAAAACAAGGTTCTGGTGGAATTCTAACCTCTCTGTACCACATTTCTTTCTTTCTTTCTTTCACTTAGGAGAATGTGCAACCACTTGCTTGTCATGGGTGCCACTATAAATTTTATGATGTGAGCTAGCTACGTACCTACTACTTAGTTATTTACCTATGCTATTGTTGTTTTTTTGACAGGTCTGACCTATTCGACCTTCTCCCTCTTCTCGACTGTAATCTTCCTCGTGGTGGCCACACACGCCAACGGTTGGAAACTCGACCGCAAATACGGAGTCGTCCTCATGATATGGTACCTCCTTTTCATAACATTCGCTAGTCTCTACGAACTGAACATATTCGGCAATTTTAACCCGCCAGACTGTGAGTCTGTTTATTAATTAAAAAACAAACGGATATTGTTTATGGCATACTTAATACAACTTCATAACTTACATGAATTATTTGGAGTAAAAAATATTATTCTGCGAACGGACTAAACGTTGCGCGCCAGTAGCTAATTGCCGTTACGTTGGCTATGCTGTTTCGGTGTTGCCAGTTTTAGCATTTAGATTTTTGATGTTGGTGAATTTATATTCTAGATTCCTCCCTATATATGTTTTATAACTACTTATTCGCCTAAATATAATTTGTTTGGTAGATAATATTTTTGTGACTATCGCCTAATATAGGGTATGTAAAACGTATAAAATTAAATAGTCAAACATACTAAGTTTTCTACTGCATAATGCCAAGTCTTATGATTAATAAAACATCGATGTTGTTTCTTGGTATCTGTAAAATACAATATAATTCATTGACGACCTAATTATATACATGTAATGTTATCATAGGGAAATATATTTTTTAGTTTGAAGTAACTTAGTACTATAATCAGTTTTCTACTAGGTTTAGTAACCTTCGTTGTTGAAACTCGCCGATAAACTTGCCAATTTTATTATGAACGATAAAAATATCAAAACACAAAATAGCTATATATATTATATATACTTATTAAATAGAAAAGCTAGCACTAGGTATTTTAAGTAAAATTCAGGTAGACGTTGCACTGCGTTCATTTATTTTTTACAACATACTTAATAATATCTTAAAAACTATAGTACCTAGTTATGAAACACGACTAAAACAATTTCGAACTAGAATCAAAATAGACATCGAGGAAGCCGACCAAATTTTTTATATTTTAATTGATCAAATATAATTCATTTTCTGAATTACAATATTGATTAATAAAATAACTTACAGATTACAATATCATATTAATGAAGTAACCGGTTATTTCAAGACATTTTTTATTTATTTATAATGAAACGTAAACATCGAGACTTGACGAATTATTTCTGATAATAAACTTAATCAAACATAATAAAGTAATACAAAAATATGAGTTTAAATTTAGAAAACTCTCGTTTATCTATCATAGTTCTGGACACTTAAAGTAGCTAAAATAGTTTTTCGTCAATATTTTCTTCCCGTTCGTGAATTCTTAATCTTCCACATATATATAGCTTAAGAAAATTTATTCCAAAAACCTGTAACCTCATTTTACCAATATATTTAATAATATTGTTGTTTATCAAAATACTTTGATCAGTTTTGTAGGTGATGATGTTTATTATCATTTTTATAGTTTAATGTATATTTGTTCTATCGTAAAATTAATATTTAGTAACTCAGTACTATATTATGGCATTCCGAACTAAATTCAGGATTTGTTTATAAGCTTAATTATTTTAGTAGGTATATGTAGTATCTCTCTACCTAGAATTAGGTGCCTAGGTACCTAAGATCTTGTATTGTTCTTTTTATAAAAACATGCCTATAATCTACTTAAATAAATTTAGAACTATTATGATACTTATAATAATATATTTTACTAATAAACCGTTGCAAGGTTGATATTACTTTTTACCTATAAATTGTACATTAATAATGTCATTAACAATGTGATGAAACAACCTAGAGTATTATTAATGATTATATTAAGCATCCACTGTATTGCCTTTTGTGGTATATCTGTAACTTATTAATTATATAAAAATACTCCCATTCTAGTGTAAATAAAAATATTTCGTACATATTTCATTAATTTATCATATCTGTACTACTAACAATGAAGGAAAAATAGTGGCTACAAATATTGTAGGTATTTATATTTAACTAGCTTCTGCCGGCGACTTCGTCCGCGTGGAACTCCTCCTTTTTTGCAGTCGGTTAAAAAGTAGCCTATGTCCTTTCTCAGGCTCTACACTTTCTTCTTACCAAATTTCATCTAAATCGGTCCAGTATTTTTAGCGTGTAAGCGTAACAGACAGACAGACAGACAGAGTTACTTTCGCATTTATAATATTAGTATGGATACGTGTTAAGTCCCGTTTGATTTATAAGATTATTTGTCGTTTGTGAGTCAGTTACCTATTGTGTTTTTTTTAAGCATGTAAACATAACGGGGTTGTTATTTAAATATTTAAATGGTTTTAGTGTGTTGTAGACATTCCTTGCGACAATAATAAATATTTTGTTAGGTATTTGTTATAATTTAAGATTTCTTCGTCTCGGTAGGAATAGTTTGATGTTGGTGTTTTAAACTCTGACATGAAAATACTTTGAAAATCTCCGTGTCATATTTGCGTAAACTGTGTTTTAAATAAAAAATATGCGAATTACTCAAAGTTGTACCCATAGTAGAGCTGATGTTATAGGCACTAGCTTTCGGTTTTTTTTTTTGATACTATTTCCTTTATTACGAAGGTACCTAATGATAGGTTCTTTATATAGTAAAAGATGTCTCGTACCTAACACTCTTTTTACTAAATTCTTATATATTTTTTTTAATGATAGACCCACAAATGTCTGTCGACTATAAATATAGGGCTAGTACTAGCTGTTAAGTAATAAATTATTTAGGGTTGGTGAAGTAGGAAAAAAATCTACTCAATAAAATGAGAATGCATTATATTTAATATGTATTGACGTGCTGGCTCCAACGTATAGGTACCTAGGGGCCCAATATTTTTATGATTATTTTGTCCTGTAGATTTATAAAATATTTTTGTAAAAATTATGTTATTTATTAAAGTCTATACTTAAGTAAAAAAACATTTAGATTGAAAAATGGCGGAGTTACAGAAAAAGTCATTTTATAAGAAAGCCATTTTTTTATGTGCTATGTGCATTTAAAACGAAAGCGCGGGTAGGTAATTGCCCACGTGATATTTGACAGCCTTTAAAGCGACTACACACGATCGAATTTGGTTTACTAAAGTGTGTTTTTATAACAGTCCTAAAATGACTTCAGTTCGATTCTGTCCTAAACAAATCTGATCGTATATAGTGGCTATACTTACTTAAATTTTAGGTAACAATTAATAATGTCAATTTCATATGAAATCAATTATTATGACGTAGGTAAGCTGACGTAATTGTGAGATACGAAATTTATCGTGACACTAAAATATAATCTAAACAGCATAAGAAAAAAGGATATTCATGAATTAAATTTTAATGTACTTACCTAGAGTTCTGCTTGGTATTTCGAATGTCTCCTATACCAAGGAAAAACCTAGCTGGATAGGTTATGAGCTAAAGGCTAGGTAGCCTAGGCATTGCCTACGACGACTACTTATGTCGCTTTATGTGTCACGTTTTATGGCCCAGTCCCTGTCTTATCCAGTGACTCAATGTACACTTGTCAGTTTTTCTAAAATATATATTTTAATATAGATACCTAAGACAACTACATACATAGTAGAGGACCATTACCTATATAGCTGTAACCGTAGCTTCCTTATATTTATTTAGCTTTATTGTTTAATTTTTAATAATTATGTAACGTAACGTAAATCGTCATGATTGATATATTTCGAGTATTTCAATGGCGTGTAACTGTAAACAAACTTGAAAATCACGACGAAATCTAGCAGTTTCAAATATTACTAAGAATTATCTGTAAATAAATTGTGAGCCTTCTTATGTTTAGTCTTACTCTTGGAATAAATTATGTTTCGATTGCGAGGCAAGTTCCAGGAGCGTGTCTTCTAGATAAACTAATACGATTTGCATAGCATGATAATATTTAGTATAGCTATAAGTAGGTATATGTCACTAGGAAGCAAAATTATCTTCAATTCATTGGAGGCTCTATCACGTGAAAATTGCGCTAGATGTCGCTGATCTAGATGTCAAGTTGATTGCCTGTAGGTGGAACCCGAGAGCTAAACCTAACTCGAAGATTAGCGACATCGAACGTAAAAAAATATGACATGCTAAAGCCCCAATTTTGCTCACATGTGACGTGATCTACTCTTTATTTCAACTGAGCTTTATTCATATCCTATTTATATTGTAGATAGCATTTAGTTAGCCGCTTCTACTTTACTTACATGAAATATGAAAGCATCAAATTATCGTGATAAAATAATTAGTAAGCAGATAAATCTATAAAATAAACAGCATACGGCCTTGAGTGTTATCACGGATTGTCGTGATTGGAGATCATTCACTTTGCAAATTATTTTTCATAGCCCAAGTTCTACAGTTGGATGTCATAAGTACTTAATTATGTTAAAAAATTGAGCTTTTACCTACCTACTTTCTGTTAACTACTGTGTGTTGTTTATCGAACTGTTATTACCGAACTGTTTTTATTCTAATAATGGTGACAAAAGGTAATGCAGGTAACTAGAAGAATTGAGAGAGCTCGGGTTATGAAAAACGATTACAGATATGTGCAAGGGGTTTAAAAACTGCCCATTGAAACGGATTTAATACGCACCGTAGTGTTGCCATATATGGTATCTTTAGTGAGTACACTTTTTACAGCACATGATGAAATAAGTAGTTAATGTTTTTTACTAAAATGCCATTTTTAAATAATAATAGAAAGTTTTGTATTATCGTGTACGAATGATCTCAGGCGTTTAGCTTCGCTTTAGCGTTTAGTGCAAGCCTAGGAAGTATTGATACCTAGTCATTTGTACCTTATTATTGTACTAATAGATATTTAGCTATACCTACCTAATTGTACGGAGGCCTTACTATTACCGTTTTTGTACTGCAATTATATTATCGACGCATTATTATACGCAGCTTATCAGTATTAAAGAGTTTATAATGGTGGCCACACTAGGTCCACTTGCTGAATTCAAACGCGTTTAATGGTCATAGTAAGGACTCTGCTAATCAAATCCCTTGTTATCTTTCAAATGTTTAGGTAATACTTGTGTCTAAAAATTATAATCTACTGTTGATTTTAACTATTAGGTAAATGTCAGTTTATTTTCAATGATGTTAATAAAAAATAAAGATACCTACCAACTCCTTCATAGACAATATTAAATAACATCATTGAAGATAAAACTAGCTATTTAATTAATTTGTTACTCTTTACACTTGTTATTGTAATTTCATAAATTTCTGATGCAACAGAAGATCGAGTTGATAGTATGTACCTACTACATAATAATAACATGTAACTTAACGAAAATATAGCTTTCGTTTACGTTATGATTAAGTACCTATATTGTAAATCTTCAGTGTTCGCAGTCTATCAAACATTAGCAAGCAAAATTTTCACATAGAGACATACTGCTAAAATCACCATCTTTTCTTCTGCATTCTTGGCGACGAGTCAAACGTTGAGATATAGGTACCTTCAACATTTAGAGATATAATTTGTAAAATTCTGAATCATATCTGTTACATTTACTCGACTGTTGCATCGGAAGGACACAATGTGTATAAATATACCTTCAGTATTGTCTACGTATCCATTCGTTACTGTTCCAATCGGTGTGTCGGTTACCGTTAGACTAGACGTTCCTGTACATAGCCCGCGCGGGCTTACGTGAATTATTGTTATATGAGACGATGTTAAATAAAGTGTAAAATGTGAATTATTCCTTTTATTTGACCTCTCTAAAATACGTATACCAGCACGCCCTCCGTTTTTTTGCAAATATCAAAATATAATAGTCGATTAAGAAACAATATCAGGTACAAATATCTTATTAGGTACCACTTAGCACGTTTCCATACCCAATTCCTAATATAAAAAAAGATTTTATTATTTTCTTTTACTTTAAATAAATCATCCCAATTACCTAATTACCACGACTGTAGTCTGTTAAGCACCGAACAGGAAAGGCAATAACAAAAAAAAAAATACAAGACAGAATTACTCGTTTATTCTTTTATTCATTAATTTATAGTTAAAAGTGCAGTACACCGAGTAAACTCACTCAACCAGAGACTGGCTGCGCCGGCGCTGGTATGATCCCGGTGAACAAACCAAACCGCGTTTAAATAAAAAAAGGAATATTGAGATCCATATTATCACAAAGGCGATAAACAAAGCGTAAAGGTCGCAAATTCCATAGTCAAATCTGAAGTAGAGTTGCGCGGGCGCGGCCAGTCCCCCTTGGCATTCGTCCCCACTCATAACCACTCAAGATCTCTTATTATACATAAATCCTCTTATGGTAGTACTTATCGTTACACGACGTCCCGTGACACGGTAGGTTACTATGGAAGCGATTACACGAATTCCTTCTGTTAGCTTTTCATATAAAAATATCATTTTCCTGGCCATTTCGAGTGAGGGTGTCACGAGCCGCCGTTAATCTTTAATGAAAATATTAGCGTGTTCTTAAAAAAATAACAGTTAAAATGAACACTGTCTTATATTTACAATTTTATCCTTGCAGTTTTTAAAATATACGATACGTAATGTACCAATTTTTTGTTTGGATCGCACGGCGGTCGGCTATTTATATATGTACAATTTTTATATGTAGTCGCCAAACTAAGTGTTAGAAACATCTAACTATTACGGGGTCCACCCTCCGTGCGATCGAGACAAACCCAATCAGTTACTTAGTCTAAGTATATTTTTTTCGAATCTTTTACATTTTTTTTTATTTCAATACAGAATCCTATTTATAATTAGTAATCATTAAATTTTTAATGAACATTTTTAGCCAATATCGTTAGATCGCGTCGACCCAATCGTCACAGTATTTCAGTTATCATTTGCGCGTATGTACAGAGAATCACTGAAATACCCAGACAGTCATTAACAATACAATAAATTCAGTAATCTAGCTAATTAGAAAATAAACTAACATCGAAACTAACTAAATATTGAGAGCGATATGACCTACCCGACGTCTGACTGCTTCCGGTTTACATCACTTAAGTTTTTATTCTTTCAAAAAATGCATTCCAATGATTCATGGATCTTATCACTTAAATACGAACCGAACATAACATAAATCTATATTACAAAACATACCCTCTGGCGGGGAGACCCAACAAACATGGCGGAGAATCTGTCACTACGAGATTCCGGGCATCGCTATCTGTGTCAAGATAGGTTGTTGGGCTCCGGGGCCAGTCTAAACACATCGAAAGTTAGTCACCGAAGTATAATACGTTTAATATGAAATATAACTGTCGTAGTCGTGACTACTAATCAACCTGGCATTCACCTCTGCGACCGGACGCCGCTTTGGCGCGACGTCACAGTCCACCTCTTGAAGATGAATGCTAGACTTTGTCGGCTATTATTGTCTAAACTTTAGCATCGCAAGCGATCACTAATCGCACCTCTGCTTTGACGCTACTAAATGTCACTTCAATACAATCTTGTTCAGATACATAGTATGTTTAAATACACCATTCACGCTACGATTACTTTTTACAAATGTCTTGGAACATCTTCATTTATTAACTGAGCGCAATTACTTTTACTTGGGGCATTCTTTTGACATAACTGCGGTTAAACAGCGATATCACAAAAAAAGTATGACATTTCTAATCGATACAATAACATTTGTAAGGGTAGCTTGTACAGATTAGAAGTTATAATACTTTTGCGAGGAGATATCGTAATAAAACGGCATTATAATTATTTTTTCTAAAAATCGCATACGATGCCAAGTGAACAAACCGACAGACAGTATTAAAATAAAAGGCCTCTACGTTAAAAGCCAGTCGCAGGTTTATTTCGGCGCTCGACTCGGCGGTTGACGCTCGACGCAACGTCGACAGCTGCGGCGGACTCACTCACACACACACACATTACACGCACAAACACACATGCGCACACACGCTAGCACGCGCGCACGCACGCTAGCACGCAAGCATGCACGCAACGCTATCGCGTTCTCTTCTTCGCCGGACCGCCGGTTGCTGTCGAACGTCGTACTCTTTTTCACTGGAAAAGGAAACATAATATCGTGAGTCGACTAAAAACAACTTAATTTATTTAAACGTGACATACTTAAAAACTACTGCTTTGAATCTATGTCTGGGTGATCATTTCATTGTAAAAATTACTAATAGTATGTGTAAATATAAAACTAACGACTGCTAAATTTACGTTTCTGAGATGATTTCTACACTATGTCAACATAAATTATTTTCTGACAATCACCTGTATAATTATGTGTGCTCCCAATATTCCAAAATAAATAAAAATATCCAGAAGGTTTTTTTAGTTAATTTATACAAAATTCACATAGCGACATTAGCCTCGAACTAAATGCTGCTTATTTAACATATTATTATTTTTGAAACACTCCTTTTATAATTTATACAATTTTTGTAAACACAATAATTATTTATAATAGTTATTCGCAAATTAGTTCGGAAAGTTATAGTAAATGCTAGTGGATAGGGTTAGTTATGTATACAAATAAAGAAAATGTTTTAAACCTTATTAAATAAAATTTACACAATATAAATTCACATGCACATACAAACACACAGACATTCCGCCACATACTATAATAAAAGAAGCTACGTAGAATCTAAAGGCAACTCTCCATTTTATTAATTTATATTTAAACTTACGAGAGTGATTCGGGTAGCTGAGATATTTGTTATTTAAAGTTTCTATCTAAATATTAAACAATTAAAAAACAATCGGCTGAGACAGACTTCTTTGTTAGTTACCAAAAAGTTTCCCCCCGCCCTAACAATAAATTACATAAAATTATTATTTCTATTGGGATTTCAGAAAAACAGGATCTATTCCAACGTCTATTAATTAATAACACCTTAACAAAACGCAATAAGGCAGTCATTAGGCATAATAATTGTAATATCTGTACACCTAACATGAAAACATAACGTGACGCGACATAGCAAATGTCGCTGTCACTCCCAATGCCAGGCCAGCGAGTAAGGGATAGTCCTTACATTACACGATAAAACTCCTGTCATGGTGAAACATAAAGCATGACAGTGCTTTCTCGAGTAGCTATGCACCCCACGTGTTAGCCTCTTGGGAGCGACAGACGAAATGCTATGTCGCGGCGCGAGTCGCAACTTGAAACAGGTAGGAAGGGTGGAGTGTTTAGGATATAGCGGCTAGTTTCTTCTTGAGCTGACTGACGGACTGCTGTCCCTTCACGTTCTGCTTGGTGGCGGTCGGGTCGGGCGTGGCGTTGACGGACTTTACCTAGAAATAAGTAGGGTTTGGGAAAGGATGGGAGGTTTCGGGAATGTTCGGCAAGTAAAGTGAGGACAAGTAGACTCGCAAAGGATTTTTTTGCGTTGTAACGTTAAAAAATTGGTACGCTAAAGGGAAATATGATTTCTTTTAATTGTTATTTCAGAGCTGTTCTCAAATGTGAAGCGTCAATGTCGGCCCTCCACAACCGCGCCAGTAAGGCCACCTACAAGTTGAGGTCGGTCCGGTTACTCGGACTTGTTAGTACGCGTATGTGTGAATGTGTGTGAGTGGGTACCTCGTTGTTGTTGGGCGGGTCGAGCGGCGGGTGCGCGGCGCGGCGCTGCACGGAGGGCGAGCGGCGGTCGGGCGGCGCGGCGCCGGCCTCCATGTGCTGCTTGCGCTGCCGCAGCACGGTCCAGTCGAACGTGTAGTCGTACTGATAGTTCATCGTGCGGAACAGAATGCGGAAGAGCTGAGGAACAATGCAACAACGCATGTTATTATATACAGATCGAGACATCACATCAAATACGAACGCCTGCGCGTTATTTCGTTTATTAATTTAAACGTTACACTGCAAATAATATATAATAATAAATATCTTTGGACAATTCACATCATACTAAGCAAAATTAGTACTATGGGCGATAGAAAACGGATAAACATATATAAATATTTAAATAATACAATAGATGTTAGTTTTCATAATGCTGACATCTGCCCCTAGCAGGATTCGAACCCGCGACCTCCGATTTCGTAGTAATGGGATCTGATCACTAGAGCAATATGCCGTTAAATCGAGAGATCGTTTCAATAAATATAATTCAGCATTGTTGAGCTTGTTAATCGACGATGTGGATCAATCGCTACCTATGTTAGGACACGAGTTCAATATGAGCTAGTCTAAAGTCGTAGAAATATCAAATCAAAACCGCTATCGTTTCAAAATGTACGTTAGAAATACACTGCCGGCCGTTAGTTAAAAATAGCACATTGATTCCTGTGATTCGAAAGAGGTTTGACCAGTCGAGCGCAACGCCGGCTCCGTTGGAGTATGGACGACAAGTCGGTACACGTCCGAGAGAGGTCTTGAGACCCAACGACCGTTTCGACATACCGGAACTGAGATTGATGGGATTTTGAAATGCCAGACAAGAAGTTGTTTCGAAATATTCAAGCTATAGTAATAAACGAACAACATTAGTATCCTACTACCTAATTATAAAATAGACACAAAACTTTATAATGAAGATGTATACTTTACGCAAAAATGTTGTAACGAATTGCATGAATTAAAGCACATAACTTACAATTTGGATTCACACATACGCTGATTTTTATTCAACATGGCCGAGACAGCAAACCGCAGCTTCGTATATACTTACTATGTTAACTATGTATACATAATGACATTACAGTACTTACAGAGAAGTCGTGGGAAAGATGTACCTATTATCAAAAAACTTTATTCGCTTGGAAAAACATTTTAAATGCACAAAGTGGTCAAATGTGACTAATAAACATAATATCCAATGAAATAACTAAAATAAACAAATATGAGGATAATCGTACACCGAGATATATATATTTTACAAATCTATATTTAGAAATAAATCGACTATATTATCATAGAAATCGAATATAATAAAAGAATATATACCTACATCCGCGACCGCGACGAGAATCAAAACAAAATGGTGTGATTTACCGTTATGTAGCGAAGCACTCCGTAAGGACAATACTCGCCGGCACGGTGCCGCGTCCCGTGTCGATGCGATAGACACGCGACCGCCACGGTTACAATAAAATCGATACCGCGCTAGTAACCGATCTGATGACTTACATTACAACTCGCCTATATTTATTGCACTTACATAATTGTTTCGCATTTTATTACGTAATTGTAGCAATATTTTTTAGAAAACCATGTATATGTAACGTCTACTCTAGCGAAAACCATTTTATAACATAATAACGGAGCGTAAGTTAAGAGTATTTTCGGCAATGCGTGTAATTTACGTACCACTTTTCTATCAGATAATAGTTAACTAATTTACTTGAGAAATTGTTCTTCCGACAAAGCGACATTGGACAAAGTAACTTGGAGCTTAAAACAATGTTTTAACCGTTAGAAAACTATTAAAATTATGGTATTGCACGACCGGCTAAACATTATTTGTACGAAAAGAGTTGTTCGGGTTTATTAAAAAATATGAAGTCTTGCAACATACCTGTCTAAGATACATGTAATCCGGCGCCTCGTCGAACGTCAGTCCGCGGGTATAGTTCAAATACATCGCGAACTCGGCAGGGAATCCCTGTTCAAACAAAACAGTTATTAATAAAAGTAGTAAAAAAAATAGGAATAGCAATTACAATAAAAAGTAGTAATTAAATTAGCAAAGCTCTACTACTATCTCTACGATTGTATTCTTTTTCTTATTGTTTCTTAGCACACATTAAACACTCGTTAAACACCTTCAGTAGCATCTGTTATTGGCAGGAGCCTTGATACAACAATAGGTGACCTCAGTGAGCCCAATATTATTTAACAAATTTTAAGTTTAGGTGTTTTAATTTTAAATCTAAGGCGTTATAACCTTAACCAGACAAAAGGTCAAGTAACTTCCAGTTGAGCTCAAATAAAGTTGTTTTGTAGAATTAAATACAATTATGTGCGATCTTCAAGGTCGCAATGATATGTAGCAAAACTTAGGTGCACACAAATTTATTGAGTAAATCCGCGTGTGTTTTAGAAGAGCTATTTATATACCCACTTTGATAATATGTGACACAACGCTAATGTGTAGCGAGGACACTGCGTTGGGTAGTGGGAGAGTTATTAGAACATAGGTTAAATAAAAGTAGTACTAACATTATAGGCCCGAACAAAAAGTATTATTGTTGGAAAAAAATTATTACACAAACTACCCGACTAGTACGTAAGGGAATTAGTGGTAGGTACAAGAAAGAAATGACAATCCAAGAAAAAAAAATATTGTTTCATGTTCACTTTAATACAACTTGTGTGACGTTCGGATAGTGAAGAATATTATTAACATACATGTTAACAATTATAATAGGTAGGAAAAGTATTGCAAGTTGTTGTTATCTTCTGTTCATAGCATCATTATCTTACTGCGTAAAAGATTAGCTCGTAACAATCAATATCGCTAATATGTAGGTACTAACACGAGGAATTCAGATTTGAATAAACCAAATGAAAGTTACTTACTACTAGATTAAAAAATAAATAAATAATGACATTTGTATTACCTTGCAAAGCACCTCGACAGGCGTAGACATCTTTTTCTCGCTGATCCGCTCGTACTTCTGTTTCTTGGTGATGGCTTTAAGACCCTGCCAGGGCAGCGATCCCCTGTGAGAACAATTATTATTACAGATTAAGTTCATCGATAATTAAAAAAAGTATTGAAGAAAAAGAATTGAGTCTACATAAAATATTTTGACGATCCGAATGTGACATTAATGCCACAAATCGGCGCAATACGGTAAAAGTGCAATTCCTTATCATGGAATGTGGCGTATTGTGTTCAATTTCACTGCATTTCTCCGAGTTTTTATAAAAATAAATATCTTTATAAAATAATATCATCACACTACTGTATTTTTATGTGTAGCAAAACTTAGGTGCACACAAATTTATTGACTAAATCTGCGTGTGTTTTAGAAGAGCTTTGATATACCCACTTTGATAATATGTGACTCAACACTAATATTATAGTGAGGACACTGCGTTGGGTAGTGGGAAATCTAGAAATATGGACGTACACTTAAGTACATGACATACTTTGTTTTAACTTTCTAATTACAAAAGGATATAAAAATAATAGTAAAGTAATCTATAACCTAATTCTCAAAATATTAAGAATCTTTAAAATACTTAATATTTCCACAAAGTAAAATTCACATACACGAGTACGGCTTCTAATCCTTTCATCTCCATATTACAATAATAACAGTAAGTGAACTCGATACAAAAGCATCCGCCCGCAAGTGGCCACGTCTACAGAGTTACGTTACTGCATTTCGTCACAGTGTTATCGTCCGATCGCGCTCACGCGGTGACTACAGACGCATGCCTTCACGACGGCAGTTTTATTACCCCTTTGAACAACTGATACCGTCTGGTGTCCCATTTAGTACTAATACGATCGAATTGCTAGTTATGCTGGTATTAGAATATGTATTTTTATAAACATAGGGTAGAATTATTAAAAAAAAATCATTCAATGTAAAGAAAACACCGACTGCAAATATAAATATTCCAATAGATCACTATATAGAGATATATAATATAACATACGGACCACGAACGAAGAACCCCGAGTCCAAAAAAACAATACCTACAGCTTGTGAGCCGACTTACGTAGCCATGACATGACAATCGAAAGTAATTTCGGATATCTAAATATAACCGTACAAAAGCGTAACTTTCACTCGGTCGCGTGTTATCAAGTCTGTCGTGAATGACGAGTGTGTAGTCTTTTGGCCGTTTCTATGGATACCAAGGGGTTGGAATTAGGCTAATCTCTGACAATATGCACCCCAATTTTATTAGCTTCTAAGTTTACAACAACAATGATTATGTTTTTACTAAGCTACGATACAATGCAAATACTCTTTGTTGATATATATGGACGGTCTTATATAATTATGCTAAAAGTAAAGAGCAATCTCTACCGGGCAACCTTTGGGTAAATGACATTTGAACTATGTATTAAAGAAAGGTTTACAATATGGCGACGATGTTTTATTTATTGGTTATACCTACTGGTAAAACTTATAAACTGTGTGTTCACCTGATTAGCTAAAAATGGGTTTGGTAGTAGTGAAAATGTATTTAATAGTGTTTCTAGTTTCCCAATTTTTTTGGGTTAATATATGTAACCAGATAAGGTGGCGCCGCTAATTACACAAGTAGGTCGCATAAACGTAGTACGGTGACAAATTAATTATTTCCAAATAACGTTAAAATATTCAACGAGTTTACGTATAAACTTCCAAGTTATACGTCAGAGAATCAATATATTGCGTGAGTCACAGCACGGATGGAATGAGTCAGTGTTTCGTAGAGTTCCGATATGCCGTCTTATCTGTTCTGGTGTAAAATTAGAAGGGGCCTTGAAAGTTGTGGATTATTTTCAAGTTAGATTAACAGCCGGCTCTAATTTTAAACTGGATTGATGTGGTAGATTTTCTATTTCTACAGGGAATCATATTCCTTTATTTTATGTTCGTATATGGAATATAAATAGTTCTATTCTTTTAACAATACAATGTTTTGAAATATACGTAATACGCCGCCGACCTGAGCCCGACGCATTTCAAACTTTCTGGACATACAATTATGAAGGATAAAACATTGTCAGTTAATTCAATTATATAGCCATCAAGCAAACAAATAACGAAGAACAAATATAGAAAACACATTAGGTACTTTGGTTTATATTATTGTTTGCTTTAGGCTACTCTAAAGAAGTCACCTTTAATGTCGATAAATATTGACATTGGCTTGCCGAGATAAGTTTTTCTGCGTTGTACTGAAACAGACGGTTGTAGGTATATTTTGATTAGACAAATATAAGATATACCTACAGCCGTCAGTTTTTCTAGAAAAAGAAGAGAGGAAATGCATACCTACATAAAACATACATACATAAAAACCGTTATAAAGAACATTATAGGCTATGCACCTTCAAATGACGTATCCACGGAACACCTGTCCAACTTGTCGTAAACATATTTCGATCCAGTATTATATCCGGTCGTCACATCTCCCTATTAACTGTATACTGTATATGACTACCTCAGCAACTCCTTGGCCGATGTTACTAGGTTCTTAGTATAAATTAATATGATTAATTGATCAACCATACCCAAATTATCTTCAAGCAAATTTACACGCAATCTCAAAGTCAATTACCTATAAATATTCGAGGCCTGTTTCGCAATGTCCAATTAAGTGTCGGGTTAAAGCTATTTGCCACTTTTTATCACCAATATTATCACTAATCTTGTGGATAATATATTATTTAACTATTCTATCTCAATTAATGGCGCTTCTAGGGATTGTGCCATCACTAAAATAATTTCTAAAAAAAATTGCCGTTCTGTAAAAAACAAAAACCTACTTCATTATTTAATCAAGTAACTTAAGCCGGCTAAACAGCACAAACATCTCACTCGGACACTGCGAAACGGACCCTTGAACAATATGTTTACCAATAACTCACCTATTGAAATACATAAGTACATAGCCGAGTGACTCCATGTCGTCTCGCCGCGACTGCTCGATGCCGAGGTGGGCGTTGATGGACGCGTAGCGAGCCGTGCCTGCACAGACAAGGCGGTTCAACAACCAACACAACTAGTTATACCTCAATCAAGGGCAACTTGCTTTATTTTTCAACCTTTTTTTTTAAGTGTGCCACCTGCCGTTTTATTTGTGACAGTTTTATGAATGAACGCAACGTAAACGCTGGCGGGGATGATAAACTTATTGCAGTTTATACCGATAGCAGCATTTCAATTCTATATAATATTGTTTGAAATTATAGAAAAAAGGAACAAGACTTTCTAAACAAACATGTATCCTATTTGGGAAGTTAAGAAGAATAATTCCGTAGCTGCACTATATTTTGACGTACCTACATGTTACGATGGCATTTCACACACATCCATTCTTGAGTCAATAATAAATCGAATATAGTATAACAGAAATATAACAATCTTGAAAACGAGATATCGGACAGATGAACCAAAACGTGAGCGCGCATTCCGCACAGGCACAATGTCATGTATGGAGTGCCTACAACCGCTGCACCTGCTTCCCTCTCCTGGGCAGTTGTGACGTCACTCACCAGTCAAGTTCTTGTCCTCGCGATAAGAGATGTGGGCCCTGGAGCGGAGGTCGCGGAACTTCTTGGCGAGGCCGAAGTCTATCATGTAGAGCTTGTTGCAGTGGCGGCCGATGCCCATCAGGAAGTTGTCCGGCTTGATGTCGCGGTGGATGAAACACTTGCAGTGGATGAACTCCACGCGGCCAAGCATTTGATCTATCGCAATTTATTTATAATTATACAACTTATAACATAAATAGGTAAATTGATTCTACACTGGTGTGAGCAAGCCTTTGAGATAGATCTTTGGATAGATAAAGACTACTTTTATTGTTTATATTAGTATTTTAAATCTTTAATTATTTATTATCTTTGATTAATATCTTGATAGATATTAATGAAACATAATTAAATACTTTTAACAACACCAGTTCAATATAAAATAATGCTATCAAATTACTCCCAAACAAAACAATGGACAAATGTACAATATAAATAAATATATACCTAATACTATTTATTAACTAGACAAGTAAACCATAGTAAAAAACAAATGACTTCCAAATCGTTAAAAATCTCAATCTCAATACAAAAATCAAAGTTGCGCTCGATCAATTTATACTTTTCATGTAATACAAACCTGCTAGCATGAGCACAGTCTTGATGGTGAACTGGCGCGAGCAGAAGTTGAAGAGATCCTCTAGTGATGGACCCAGCAGGTCCATCACCAGGATGTTGTGGTCCTTCTCGTAGCCGTACCATCTAACAAAAGATAAACACCAATCAGTGTGGTCCTACTTTAAAAAATCACTCATCATAAGATGATAAACATATTTTTTTATTTTGTACACCATTCTGTAACTCTCAAGTCTAACTTACAGTATAGTTTCAAAATTAGAAGGTATTATTCTTTGCCAATACACTATAATGTATCATTAGGTTATCAAACAAGACAAATAGGTCATTACAAAAGCCACCTAGAACATAATAACGCACGTCATTAACTTAATTATAATATCGCTAAACAATACAATGCTTTTCGTAAACAACACAATGTTTCGTGTGAATGTTTTTCTTTGCAATTTCGAATGTCTCTTCGAAAATATTGCAATGAGTAACCTATTTATTATTATGTGTATAAGGCATAATTTTTTTTTTTTGGACAAACTCCAATTTTAAAATATCAGTCTAGGACTTATAATCAGCATTTGTAATATATTAATGAAAGGTGAAAAATAAACATTAATTCTCTGACTGTTAATGAAACATAGATATAATAAGATGTTGTGTTTTTGTAACCAATATTCATGATCATGATTATTTATAAATTTCAATTAGTTGCGGTGGTTTTAATGATGTTACTAGCTATCTTCAAAATTTTATTCAAAAGACCTTGTGCAATGCAATATGGCCCAAGGTTAGGTTTCACTTAGTCTGTATGGGAAATGCTATTCAAGTACATTTATTAAGTATTATCTAGCTATTGTTTGTTTAACTGCAACATTCAGGTGTGGGTTTAGGAATCACCTTATCATACCTACCTACTTAAAACCTACATACTAACACCAATTGATTTGTATAAATATATTTGCCCCATGGAAAGTCCTTTGATTAATGGAAATTCTGGACCTAGTTACTGTTTTTTTTCAATAAACACGACTCTTACCTTATATGTGGTATGCCGATGCCCCCTTGGAGCATCTTATACACTCGGCTCTCATAGAGAAGTTGTGGGTGTCGCGCCTTGATAGACTCTACCTTTACTGCTACCTCCTGCAACAAATTTATACAGTGTGAGATAACAATAAAAGACCATTTAAATTGCATAAAGTCCATTCATTATACAATTGGTTATCACTTCTCTTAGAAGGATTTATGTAGACTCAAGACAACAATAATTTACTAAATATATGTATATTATTATGTATTATTTTATCAGATATGTGATATATCTATAACAACTGTTCTATCATCATTCTCATCTTTATGAAGTACAAATGGATAATTAAATACCTATAAATTATATAAGTGAGTACTCTGCTTGCCATGTAGGCAATTATTTCTGATTAAAATATTTAAATGTACAGAACTTAATTTAGTGTAATGTGAAAGATATTTTTGTTTTAATGCAATTATAATATATAAATATGTTCTTATATTATTACCTACATGTTGACAAAATGAAAGCAATGTGTCCAATAAATTTCTTTATACATAAGATTTTTTATCTTTACAACTGTATAGGCATGTAAGTAGGTTCATATAATTATTATATAGAATCACAGAGGCCCATGTGAAATGTACATTATTGAGTTTGACTAGGATGCTTGCCTTCTTAACCAGTAGACTTGCTTGTGAATTTAAGTAATTTAAGCAAATGCAAAATTGGATATGCAAATAGCATTTCTTCAGTTTTCTTCACTAAGCATTTCCATCAGTCATAATTAAATACAATAAGGATATAAATATCACAAAAAAAATATATAAATGCTATTGATAATTCAGTCTTTTAAAAAAATTCAAATTAAAAAATATCAGTTGAGGCACTGAAAATTCATAAAAATGAGGCTGTTTATATGCAGATTGTGACCCAATTCACAAGCAATCTAAGGTTGCACAACTGCAGTAAAAATCTCAACCAGGCCTCCTAAAACACAATCTGTAACCATGTTAGGGGTTTAAAAACATGTTTTTTGTGTAACTAACATTACTAACATAATCAAACACTATGAAATATGAGTGAAACTGTCTAAGTGTACAGATTACGTTACGAGTACACTCATTATTGATGACAAAGAAGTATCCCTTTATGGTTTCAATTCAATTGAGCCTGGGTAGCCCAAAATGTTACGTAAATCGATGAAAAATATGCATGTATTGGAGAATTTAATTAATTTCGTCTGAAAAATACCACGTAAATAAGTAACAAACACACCTAAACCGCCATCTTCGAGAACAAATCCCCGAAATATTAAACAGACTGACATAAAGACAGCCATTTACAAATGAATCTAATTATTTTAAACATTGTTAGTTACCTCTCCATCGTTGATATTAACTGCTAAAAAAATGTCTCCGAAGCTTCCACCGCCGATTTTGCGAGCAACGTTGTATTTATTAGCTATAATTATATGTTTCCTGGCTAACAACATGCGTTCGAAGGTAGCCATTTTCTTTTGCCTTCATCACTCGTCGTCACTAAAGCTATAAAAGGTCCATCACTCCGAGCAGATTTTATCACAGCACTTGAATAATTTAGGGTCTACGATTATTGAAAAACACAATACGACGTAGATATGCTACGAACAACTGCGTGAAATCATTTTTAATCGAAGTCGAAAGACAAAGTCGTCAGCCTATCTTGAGTGACGTCACAATGGCAGTGATGCCAGATACGAGAAACAAAAACTACCATTACCATAATCGACGTAATGTTGCCATGTGAAACAGAAAAAAACTATTATTGGCAGATTCTTACCTACAAAATAATAGCGGCTTCAGTTTAAATTAATAAATACATTTTGAGTTCTATAAAATGCATATAGATTTTATATAAAATATTATCTTTAATACAATTATAAAATTAAGTCACAAACAATAGAGAGATGAAGATATTATATAGTGACTCAATTAGGTAAGTATGTATGTCGAGTCACATGAATAACTGCATCTCTCGTACCTATTATTTCCATTGATAACTGGAAAACAATGTTTATCTTTCCTCTTGCGAATATATTATCGAGATAAGATTTTCTGAGGTAAAATCAGCTTTAGAAGGTAAAATTTTGTTCAAAACAAAAAAAATTGTCGATGAATTAAACCAAAAAATAAATATGTCTACTACAATAAACCTGTCTGTCTACCAACTTAGAAAATCTGTAGGTTGAGATTTATTTTCACATTTCCTAATTAATATGATAAAAAAAATGTACAACCTAAAACGAAGAGTGATGTGTACCATTTAGAAAGAGGAATTTATAAAAATCTCTAAAATGAAATTTATTCACAATAGTTATAAAATGTGTTTATCGTCAATTTACTTCTTGTACATCGAACACAAAAATTGTTCATTTGAGTTTCAGTAGACACAACAAGCTCCAATACAGACACTAAAATAGATGAAAATTATATAAAACCAATTTACATATCTACTTTATTATGATTAATCTTTACTGATGAGCCTCAAATCAAGCAATGCAAATCACAGGTCAATGTGGATCTCAATATATTTTTATGTTACTAAAACTCACAAAACTCTTGTGGTAATAGTGCTATAGCTTAAATAAAATCTATTTTTATTAACATAATTATAACATCGCTCAGCTAACAACACCACACAGTACATCAAATAGTCACAATCAATATTAATAATGCACCTGTGCCAAGTGAGTAAAGATGTGTTTTACTCGGGTGACCAAAAATAACTTATGTGGTGTTGGTAGATAAGCGATGATAAACATTTCCTTAAAATTAACCCTTGTGACTATTTGTGCCTATTGCAATACACCATCAACATTTAAGTATAAATATGATATAATGAAATTTAAGGGTAGTCATAGTTCTCACATAATTACGTCGATATTATGAACTTACTTGCCACTAAAAATATACATAAAATTATTGACTTAGCAGTACCTATCTAAGCAAACACTGAATTACTTGTATCTATGTGTTTGTTTCAAGTGCATATTACTAAACAAAATGTATGAATCCAAGAGTAGTTCGTTTTTATGGTAATTGAGAAAGTTTTCACATGCCTACCCACCTTTGTATAGCTAGCAGATTGTATGTGAGCATATAAGTATTTATGTTAATTCCAAGTGAAATCAAATTCTTTGCAAGATCAGCAAGTTGGTAACATGTTAAGCTAGCGCTCACCCATAATAAACTATCATAATGTAACACCTAAAGAGTCGTATTTTGTTTTCAATGTTCATGAAACGTAAAAGCATACTATTCTATTTCCCCCTCCCACCTCGCCAAGGTAAACTCACAATGACGCGTGGACTATTTAATTCAAGTGTTCCTGTATCCAGATATAGACTAAAAGATAATAAATCAACAATTACCTCGCCATTAGAGATGTTGACCGCCAAATAAATGTCACCGAAGGAACCACCACCAATCCTTCGCGCGACCTTATATTTTCCAGTAATCAATATTTCCCTCCTCGATACCATGAACGACATGATGAAGGTTTTTCAAGTATTTCACGGTTGAAAAGCAAAATATATATTTCGATTCCACAAAATTGCGCAATGTTGCAATATAAACAATGATAGAATTCCGAGCTACATTTTACGATACTGTGACGGAATCCATGGATGAATGGATGTCGGTGTACGTTCGAAACAAATAACATGCGCAGAGAGAATTTATTGATTTCACAAAACGCAGCATTCAAGTGTTAATTTGTTTTGTCTATAAAATATAAATCACATAATTAAAAGGGATATGGTACAATTTAACTAAAATATCAAACGGAATAGTGCAAAAAACTTAATAACATTTTATTTCATTAATAGTTAATCTAATGATAAAGCCTCTAACATAACATCTAAAGCATGTACTAGTTTCAGAACGTGCCAATTATTCGATGTTGCCAGTATTCAATGACCTACTTTTTTCGTATTGGTAGAAAATAAACTTTCTAAAAACATTTTAAGCAATTAATACACTTTTTATTAATTCGTAATTATAACTAATATTATAATTACTGAAAATAAAACACAACTATATAAAATTGATACACTCAATAATTATGTTTTATATTATGTAGGTATATTGATATTTAAATAATACCTACCCACCTTCTTATATCTTTTGTATAAAAAAAACTAAAAATGAAAATAGTAACTATTACTTTTTCGTTACGAAATAATTGTAGGTACTACTGGGTATAAAGCTCTCTTAGAGTATAATATTGTAAATAAGCATGTTTTCTAATCTTTATCCCTAAAGTCATATCAAACTTTACAATGAAACAAGGTTGGCACGGTTTGTTGAAGATCAAGGTAGATATGCTTGATCTTGAGCCTTGCTATTGTATTTAAGGTATCTATAGTTCAACATGATTTGCTGACTCTTATTTGGCCTATGGGCTGACACTTGTATTTTAGTCTGTATAGCATTCTTCGCCGACAACCATATACTTTGTATGTTCAGCCTTCTGACTCATCCTCATATTTTATCTTCAAGTATTGCATTTGGAGTATGTTGCATGCCCATGTTAAATATTTAATAAAATTAGTTTAGAACATTTTAAATGAAATACAGACTCTTAATAAATATTCATTATTGTCATTATTCAGAAATATACTCAAAACACCATTTACTTACATGAATATTTGAGAATATTTCAATGCCAATTTCATATTCTACTATCAGTTCTTAAGAGGATTGTGAACCTGTTAGTTTTCATACAAAAGGCGATAACGTTTTACACCCAGTAAAACGTTATGTATGAAAATTAACAGGTTCACAATCCTCTTAATCACCTAAGGGGTTTGTCAAGACATTATTTTTACACAAACCTAAGATGTTGTATATAGACAATGAGTTGCCCTTTTGATTTATTATTAAGTTGAGATAACATGAGTTTGAAGTTTCAAATAATTATACTTAATGCTGCTTATTTATTTTTCCTCCAGTTTTATGAGTTCAACACACACTAGCATAAGAACTAGAGCAAACAACCGATTTACTTCTGTGTCTATAATATTAACCTAACATATGAAATCATTTAAACACTCTGCACTAAGTACACATGTTTTATTTGTGCTTCTTTTAAAAAAAAAAACTTAATTCTAAAAATGTACATTATAAATTGCCAGAACAAAATGTGATATATAGCAACACACTGATTTTAGATGGCATTTCTCATAAATTACTAATCTTAAAAATCAATAATTTTATATTTAGGTACCCTCAATTATGCATTGATGAACATAAAAATCTTTCTTCAAATAATCCAATACATAATTTAGATTATCAAAATGATTTCAACATTATCAAGATCACAATATACTAAGTGCCTATTTTTATTTATTTAAACAGCTTTCCTGGCTTATAAACATTTAATTTTGTTTGTTTACATTTCCTTATAAGGATGTTAACAGTTTAAAAAAAGTCATTTTTTTGCTGCTAATACTGGTGACAGAAAACCAGTAGCCTACACATTAGTATGAAATATTTAAAATATACTTGTACAATCTAATATTTCTTTAAAGTCTTGCAATGTGATACATCAGTATTCAGAGGGTAGTCTTCCAGCCAGTGTAATGTAAGTATATGTAATTATGGTGACTGTTTACTATTGTGTGATTAAGATCAGAATAATGCTCTCTGAATAAAATTGGTTTACTATAATTAATATAAATATTATTACAGGCACAGATGTCATAATAAGATATGTTCAGAAGATTGTTAAATGTATTGCATATTCTTTGTTAAAATTATTTGCATAGAAGGACGCCGTTATCTGTGACCTCCATCTGGCCCTGTTTTGTGTTAGTTCTACCAAATAAAATCTGAATCCTTGAGTGCAACCGAATCTAGGTTACATTTTGACAATTCGTACACATAGACGATGTTTCAAAATAGACAAGATTTCAAAGTGATTTTCATCGTAAAAATGGTGAGACGTACCTGATCGGTGTCAAAGATTGTTGCTAAGTAGATTTCTCCAAACGAACCCGCGCCAATTTTTCTGATTACTTTATACTTTCTATCGATTTGTAGCTCTTTTTTGAAAGCTAGCATCTGCTGAAACGTTGGCATTGTTCAGTTTCTAACGTCCAACTAAGATAAACGAATATTATTAGAATTAACACAACTCAAATATACACTAAAACAATTATTTTAAACACGCTAACATTTCCATTTATTTTGAATATTATTTACTAATGAAAATGAACTGAAATAATGACAGATGACAGATGATACGGCTGAAGTTCTACTAGGTTCAGTTAGAACTTATGAAACTTTTGCGGAGCGCTAGTATCGTTTATTACGCTCCACGTGCGAGTGAGAGATCCGTTTTGTTATGTACGTATATTGAATGACATATCAAATAAAATCTTTCATGACAGAGCAAAACGTATTCCAGCCAGTGATAAAAGCGCTATTTTAAACACCTCAATCTAAAAATACACTAAACATAATCTATCATTATGGTTAATTATGAATTATTGTAGAATAAAGTTTTCTGCTGGGTATATGGTATTCTGTATTCTTGGAATATCCAGTGCAGAAAGGAAGGAATATCCAGTGAGTCCGTAAATATTTGCCACCCTTTCTCAGTCTTCTGTCTCGAACTAAGTAGTATTTGGCAGTTAGGTGGGTAGTTTTACTGTTCTAGAAGCTTCGCTGACGCACTGATGCTCTCAGTATGCTCGATGATCGGCCTTGTTCTTATTACCCCTGTCAACCCTAAAGCAATTAAAAATCGAATATTTTTAAAAATAACATAGGTACCTATCTATGTACCGTGCAACCAATAAACAATAAAACTGAAATAAGCTCATTCACAGCGAGAACTGACTGTTTTAAAACCAAAGCATTACAAAAAATTACCCTGGCAGACACTCTCGCAGAGGCGAAGGAAGTAGCGAGGAATGAAGACAGAGCATTTGTATGGACACTACTCGTCATGCTTACCGCTCCGTTGCCTGTGTTTTGGCGCGAGTCAAAGGACAGCAAAGTGAAACTTCGGGGTAAATTACGCGAATAGAGTAGGGTGTGACCAGAGTGGCAGCGCGAGGAGCATAGTGTGGCTGAGGCACTAATAAGTTATTTTGGATGTGAATGTCTGAATGCACAAATTAACACTGATAATAGGTTCATAATATTTTATGTTTTTTAAATTTATTACTAACAAGCCCATAGTTTATTGGAACTTTGTGTTGATGAAGAACCGAATAATTTACCATAATCTAATGACTTTATACGCATCGCGGCTCAGCTTAAGCCTGATCCTATTGTTTTTTTAGTCCTTACTCATAATCAAACAATACAGATACCTAAAAACACATAAAATTTTTAGAACAGAAAAGAAACACTTTTAAATTAGCACGTAATTTTATTTCATACAATACAAAATACAACATAATTAATCAAACACAAATTATGTTACAATACTAGTCAACATTGTAATTGGTAAGCGCTGTAAAGAAATAAAAAATAAATCACATGTAAATGACAAATTCGAGCAAATATAAATTGATTTCGATGATTATAACAAAAAGTAAAATACAAATAAGGTACGCTTAGTCTATGGTCTATGATAACAAAAAAGAAAAATACATTATCTATTGACATATTTAAGGCAACGGTTACATGGTTCACTTTTAATCAGGACTAGTGATTATTTCTAGCGGTCTATTAACCAATGAAATGCATCTTGGAATAAAATTTTAGCAGCCATCAAACAACTTTCAAATAACTATGTTTGTGGCAGTGCATTTAGTTTTTATACTATTTGCTATAAATTATGCATTTACGCTAGCCAAAAACTACCACATTGTGGCTGCGTCTAAACTGGCAACCCAGCTATCAAATCCATATTCTATAGATCGGTTAAAGGGGAGCTTATATTATAATACGGAGTTTGTCTCATATATCGAAATGACAAACTATTGTCACACAATTGTATTACAGCAAGCTTTTATATACCGTCATTAATAACCAGGTAGTCTCATTGTAATTTGGATCATAATACAATTGTACCTACCTATAATAAAATCGGCATCACCTACCACTATTATTGATCAAAGTGTTTTAAACTATCTTAGGCGATATGAGCAGCTAGTTTTGAAAATGTGAGACTACCTGCGTAACCTTGTTTATTTAAGGGGCAGGCATGCACTTTAGCCTCTCGAAGGCGGCTTTCTCGAGAGCCTCGCGATGGTCCGGGTGGGCCACTTTGATCAGTTCATACGCCCTCTGCCGGAGCGTCTTGCCGAATAGGAACGCGATGCCCTGCTCCGTCACCACGTAGTGCACGTGGGCGCGTGACGTCACCACACCGGCACCTGAAAAACAGAAATCGATTTATTGTTATTTTTTAAATAATTTAAATATTACTCAACAAATAGAAATAAACAATGTGCTTGTGAGATAAACAGTTTAAGCGATTTTTGTTTGTATTTATTAAATACTAGCTGTGCCCGCGACTTCGTTCGTAGTTATTTTACCCGTTTTTTTTTTCACATTTTCCACTGTTTCTTTGCTCCTATTGGTCGCAGCGTGATGTTATATAGCCTAAAGCCTTCCTCGATAAATGGTCTATCCAACAAAAAAAGATTTTTTCAATTCGAACCGGTAGTTCCTGATATTAGCGCGTTCAAACAAACAAACTCTTCAGCTTTATAATATCAGTATAGAAGTATAGATTTACTTATTGTTGGATAAGTTATTATTTATGTACGGTGGAAAACCAAATGTCTACAAATATATCCGAGCATACACAACACATGTCAAATTACAAAAGGTTTTCTACTTTTAATCTTACTGATAATTAAGTAGCGTAATTAGCCGTTAATGTAGGGCGTGCATTCAATACAGGCGCGGTGTCACTAATGTATGGAGTGCCTACCCTGGCACTGCCCCCACTGCACGCGCCTGCACGCGTGCTATGTATCGTGTGTGTGTGTTTGTGTGTGTGTGTGTGTGTGTGTGTGTGTGTGTGTGTGTGTGTGTGTGTGTGTGTGTGTGTGTACTGACCGACTTTAAGCGTGGGCACGATCTTGCTCTCGCCGCGCTTGGTGGTGGAGACGAGCGCGATGATGGGCTTGCCGCGGCCGTCCACCGACTCCGCCGCGCCGCGGATGAAGTCCACCTGCCCGCCGAAGCCCGAGTACATGCGGGTGCCTGCGGTGTGGAAATACCATGTCCTGAATCACTATAACTATACATACCATGCCTGGCTATAATCTGCCTCCCTTTGCAAATTACAAAGATGTTTCTACATCGCCATTTTGATTATTTTCAAATATTAATTATTATCTACTAGCTGATCCAACGAACTTCATACCGCGTACTTTTTCTTTTTTTTTCCAAGTTTTCTCACCTTTTAAACCTTCCCTGGAGTTCTACAAACATTTTAAAACTAAAATCAGCCAAATCGGTTCAGCCGTTCTCGAGTTTTATCGAGACTAACGAACAGCAATTTATTTTTATATATATAGATTATTCGATATACAAAACTTATAGAAATTTAATTTTGATATCGAAATAGACATTCATCTTACTAGAAAATGGGTATGGTTTTTTAAGCTTCCATCCTTTGACATACATAATAATAATATTATGTATATACTAGCGACCCGCCCCGGCTTTACACGGGTGCTATAAACCTTCCTCTTGAATCGCTATCTATTAAATCCTTAGTTTTAAAGATTTAAGCGTACATAGGGATATAGGGACAGACAGAAAAAGCGACTTTGTTTTATACTATGTAGTGATTATACTAACCGATAGAGTCGGCGCAGATCTGCCCGGTGAGGTCGACCTCGATGCAGGAGTTGATGGCGGTCATGGTCGGCTGCAGCGACACGATGTGGGTGTTGTTCACGTAGTCGATCTCCAACATTTCTACGAACAACACAATATTACATCACAATAGTACACAGAGTAGGATGCGGCGACTGCAGGTCACCAGGCGCGTGCAGTGAGGGTCGCGCGTGTACCACGTCAGGGTGGGCACTCCATTCGTTTATACCATTGTGCCTATATGGAATGCACGCCCTTGCAGGTCACATAGGCATGACGACATTTATGGGACACGTATTTTTTTTTTAACTTTAGAAACACTTATCCTTGTCTTAATTATATTTGATATGTAATCCAACGGACGGACTAAACAGAATTTAGTTTTCTTTACCCAGTCGTCATCCCTGTCCAAAACTCCAAAAATCATCAAATTTTAACAGTTTTGAGGTTGGTGTAAAATTATGTATGTTTCATTAAAATATGACAAATGATTTTTTTATATTAATTTATATGCCCTCCTACGATTTTTTTTATAGGTGACACTACCAAGGGCGTGCATTCCATATAGGCACAATGTCATAAATGTCTGGCGTGCCAAGCCTAAAGCCATACATATTATGCACCCCCACACTGCATGCGCCTAGGCACTATTAATGTTGAATCTTATAAATGTGTTAAGCGACGTTGCAGGACTTCGCTCGGCAAGTTTGGCAACGTCGCGATATTTTATAATTGCAATTGGGCCTTAGAGTTATTGCGCATGATAGCTCACCGATAAACGGGTTGTTGTCGACGAAGTCGTACAGCTGTCGGTTGCCGACGAGGAAACTGCCCACGATGCGCCCCTTGTGGTTCTTCTTCCTGAACATAATATATTATATAATCAGTAACCATTAATATATATAGCATTAAATCATCATGTTGTTTATATGTATGTGGTGCAGCTCCCGAACGGCTGGACCGATTTTAATTCTGTTCTGCTATTCTGTTTTTTTTTTGTTTGAAAGGTGATTTAATCGAATGTTGGATGATGGTTGATGATAATCAGTTCAGCCATTTAATAGTTATTAGGGGTGAAAGTGAGGATGGAAAACCAATGTCTACAAATATACCCGAGTGGGGTATCAAATGAAAGAGGATCGCGTGCGTATATTTGAAATTAAAATGAAAATTGGTTAAAAACAATAAGAATAAAAAAAACCGCTTACACAAAAAATCTAAAAGCCCACTAAAACCATACCTAATAATAATAAGAACTTAATTTTTGAGATCAAAGTACATACATACATATTAATATTTCTACAAAGAAAACGTCGAAGCGGAGGGACTGCTTCTAATCTAGGTGCGGTAACTAGTAACCGTGTACAAGGTGCCCATTTCAAGGTAAGCGGTTATTACGTGGGGTCAGAATCAGATATCTTTGACGTTGACTGTACTTTTCCGTATAAGTAATATATTAACTACATAAGTATTTTTGTCTGTTATCTAGTGCCAATAGTCCAGACTTTGACTGCTTCCCTATCCCTACTAATATTATAAATGCGAAAGTAACTCTGTCTGTCTGTCTGTCTGTCTGTCTGTTACGCTTTCACGCTAAAACTACTGAACCGATTTAAATGAAATTTGGTACAAAGAAAGTCTGGACCCTGAGAAAGGACATAGGCTACTTTTTAACCGCCTGCAAAAAAGGAGGAGTTCCACGCGGACGAAGTCGCGGGCAGAAGCTAGTAAGTAATATATTAACTAAGTACATAAGTATTTTTGTCTGTTATCTAGTGCCAATAGTTTAGACTTTGTTTGATTTGGGCTGTTAATACAAAATAAATATAATAAAATTGAAAAAATTCAAAACATAATAAAAATACCATTAGTACAGCGTTTTCAATTTTCTAGGTAGGTGTATGTCCATCCTCTTCTTTCTTATGTCAGCCTCTTCTCTCTAATCATGAACAGCAGTTTTTATTCTAAATATGCTTAGAAGAGATAGAGTACCTAAACGTATTCATTATTTGTAAGACAAAATGCGTTTCGTTCACAAGATTTTCAAGCATGAACAACATTTGCGTAAAATAAATAGCTACCTACTGTTAATCAACATTTATACCCCCCACCCCCTCACGTCATCAAAAATATGGAAAGCAAAAACCCGCTCACCCCCCTATAAAACTTACGTAATACTTGAACGGCCCCTATGTGATAGTTACAGATTATCAGTTAATACAAGTAGGTCACCTGTTGTTGGTGACGCAGCCGCGCTTGACGAGGTCGATGACCCCCACGCTGAACATCTCGGAGTGTATGCCGAGGTCCTTGTGGTTCTTCAGGGCGGACAGCACTGCGTCAGGGATGCTGCCGATACCTGCACAACGAAAAAAAAATGACTTATATATCTAACTATCTTTATAGGGTTCCGTACCGGGACTTTATTACTGAGCCTCCACTGTTCGTCCGTGCGTCTATCACCAGGCTGATAGTGAGTAGTTATCACAAATTATGTATTTCTGTTGCCGCTATAACAAATACTTAAAAAACTGAACACAATAAATATTTAAGAGAGCTTCCATAAAATAAACGTGTTTTTTTTTATCGTTTTTATAGATACGGAACCCATCATGCGCGAATCTGCCTCGTACTTGACCTTTTTTTTTTAATATCGGATACATTAGTAAGCCCTTTAAAGATAGGTGACGTCACACCTTGTCACAATTTTCACATCTTGGCCGGTTAACTGACGATTTTACTACACTTTTGAACCCATATTTCTTTCAAAATTGAATATAGCCTATGTCACTCACGAACAGTGAAAGAATTTTTCGAATCGGTAGTTACGGAGCCTATTCATTCCAAAGAAACAAACAAACCTTTCCTTTTTATTATATTATTATTAGTATAGAAAACCGCAACCGTTAGCTACCGTCGCAACTAACTCACCCATCTGCAGAGTGGCGCCGTCCTCCACCAAATTATCTCCAATCAGCTGTCCAATTTTGGTCTCCTCCGGGCTGGCCGGCTTGCTGCCGTGGTCGGGCAGCGGGGTGTCGTCGTCCACGGCATAGTCGATGTGGGACATGTGGATAATCGCATCGCCAAACGTACGAGGCATGTTAGGGTTAACTTGTGCTGAAACAATCGATTAAAGAGTAAGTATCGTACGTATATAATACTAGCTTCTGCCCGCGACTTCGTCCGCGTGGAACTCCTCCTTTTTTGCAGTCGGTTAAAAAGTATGCCTATGTACTTTCTGAGGCTCCAGACTTTCTTTGTACCAAATTTCACTTAAATCGGTCCAGTAGTTTTAGCGTGAAAGCGTAACAGACAGACAGACAGACAGACAGAGTTACTTTCGCATTTATAATATTAGTAAGGATAAGGATTAATAATAATATCCTTGGACAATTCACAACTCTTGATCTAGTATTAAAGTAACTTTCCGCTATGTGTGTGTACTGGAAAACGGATAAACATATAATATGACATTTAAGACTCTAGTAGGCACAAATGCAAGTGCCTATGACACTGACATCTACCACTGGTAAGATTCGAACCAGCAATCGTAGTTGGCGTGCATTATACACAAGCAGACAAATTTGGGTACCCCAATATTGTGCCTACTCCGACACCTATCACGGCACGCGCCTGTACGGTTCGAAAATAATTATTACTTTCACGTTGTGTACATATTTTCTAACTAGCTTCTGCCCGCGACTTCGTCCACGTGAAACTCCTCCTTTTTTGCAGTCGGTTAAAAAGTAGCCTATGTCCTTTCTCAGGCTCCAGACTTTCTTTGTATCAAATTTCATTTAAATCGTTCCAGTAGTTTTATCGTGAAAGCGTAACAGACAGACAGTCAGACAGAGTTACTTTCGCATTTATAATATTAGTAGGGATAAATAAATATATTCTCACCAACAATCACTTTGGAGTTGACTAGAGCGGACCTGACGCAGTCCACTGATGTGCCCAGACTGCAATAGCCGTGACTGTCTGGTGGGGACACCTAGAGTAGAATACAATAAATATATTAATTTAAAAAAACTTCTAAAGTAAACAACAAAAACCAAAATGACAAAGATGATGTCTGAGACACACGTCATACTCGTGCACGGGTGCTGTTATTGGGTTCGGTCTGTTCAGGTCTACAAGAGGGACTTTAGAGATAGCGATATAATTTTGCTTTGGGACGAAATCCAACTGGAGACATCATACCGTCTTACTTTACTTACATTCTTTTTTTTGTTTTTTGCAATCTGTGTATACTTGTAAGTTTTTTTCCTATGTAAGTTTAGATTCTATAATTTACTTCTAAGGAAATAGATTTCTGTTGAGCTTTTTTGCGGTGTTAATCTCAGCAATTATGGTCCGAAGCGCTTGTAGATTCTTGTGACGTGTAAAAGTACTTTGAATGATTAGATTTGAAAGTTCAGCTGTATTGTATTTAAATATTAAGTACTTACACATAAATAAATGTGATTGTTGTAGATGCATGCAAAGTTTATGTTACCGATTTACGATATATTTAATTTTGTTCTTGTTTAGGTTTAAAAATTTGTGTTTACTTATAACTAACTACTATAATGATGTTTTGATATGCTAATTATGTAACTATGTAAGTATTTAATGTGAATAATTGTATAACATAATTAACGTTTTGGTTATGACTGTAAGTTAATTATTGTTATTAAATAAATAAATTGGACATGCGTAATAGGTTCTTAATAAGTCTATTAGACTTGACCTACACATACTAAACAGTAAGTAAATAAACATTTCCCACAATCCCCTAAATTCAAAAGCAACTAGACAATTAAGAGGTTTGAATATAAAGTGAGCCAACCTGAACGAGAGCAATGTCAGGCTGTATGATCTTCCTGTGGAACAGCTTGGGGATGTCCTGCAGGAATATCGGGATGGCGTCCGCCCGCCCATCCGCCACCGCCTTGCGCACGTTTCCGCCCATGAACAGAGATACCGACCTGACAACAAAATAATAACTATGATATATTCCTGAGCTTAGTACCTAAAGACAAAATACGTTAAAAATCATCTGCTTAAACGACCCTCAGAGTAATATCTTGGTCCAATCAGTTTAAAAAAAATAAAATAAACATTCTTTATCAGAATTAGTAGATGCAGTGGCGGATTTACAAATTTGCCGCCAGTAGGCTACCTATTAAATTTTTGCCGCCCCTATTGACCTCATACGCTAGTTTAGTTCACAATCATAATATACGTATTTAATTTAATAAATGGGTCAAAGTTCTTTGTGTAGGTATATAATTTTATTTTATTTCTGTAAGACAAAATAAAATGTTTGGGCCAAATTTGCCGCCCCCTAAAATCTGACGCCATAGGCTCCTGCCTACTCAGCCTGCTGGTAAATCCGCCACTGAGTGGACGTGTTTCGTATTTAATTGAAACTCGATCACCTAACGAGTTAAAAAGAGGCAGATTTGCTTGAAAATTTATATCAATACTCTTTATTGCTTTTGATTAAAATAATATTTGGTTTTGCTCCCTTCAAACTTTAATGTGGGGCACATAAAAGCGCGAAATCCTATTGGAAACATTTTTGTCTTCTACGCAAACATAGTTGCAGAAAAAAGCTACCTAGCAAAGATATAACTTTTCTTTCAACTTATCATAAATAGGTTCCAAACGCCTGAAATGCATTTCAAGATAAAGAACTGAAACAATGCCTTTAGACAGTTCACAGTTTAGTTACAGTTTTATTTACTTGGCTATGCATAATAGTCATGTCTTGTACTTATCTAAATTAGGTATTATAATATCAGACACACTATCAGTTTACGACAAAGTTAAATACGACGATGACCTACGATAAACCTTAAATGCACAAAGAAAAAGCGATCATAGCTGATAAGACAAGAAAGTCGAGCATAACGGATAGTAGTAAAAGTAAGAGTTTATCACTTAGGGGCCGTTCAAGTATTACGTAGGTAATCAAATTTATGAAGTACAGTTATTTACCCCTCCTTCCCCTGTCAGCAAAAGTAAGTTTGTGTTAACAAGTAAATAGTTAACTACTGCTGACGTAATTACCATCTAAACAACCACAACCCCCGTATCATCTATACTAATATTATAAAGCTGAAGAGTTTGTTTGTTTGTTTGTTTGAACGCGCTAATCTCAGGAACTACTGGTTCGAATTCAAAAATTATTTTTTTGTTGGATAGACCATTTATCGAGGAAGGCTTTAGGCTATATAACATCACGCTGTGACCAATAGGAGCGAAGAAACAGTGGAAAATGTGTAAAAAACGGGGAAAATATGAAGCCTTATGAAGAAGTGACAGATCTTTGACGAAACAATCGGACGGGCAGGACGACGTCTGCCGGGGCCGCTAGTCAAAAATAAGCCAAGACGCCCCCCTGTAATGCTTATGTAATTCTTGAACGGCCCCTTAAGCTATGAATAAACTAACAGCATAAGTACAAATTCTTATTAAAATACCATTAGCAGTATTGGGGTGGCATGGCATTCTTTTTAATTTATAAAAAAAAAAGAATTGGTCATGTAACAAGTAAATATTAAATATGCTGGCACAAACTCAAGTTGTTATCGCAGATAAAAGATTGTAGGAGCAATATTTGTTACCGAGTTGGTTATCTGGATAGATCAAATATTGAGTGCCGCGTAGATCTAGACGTTTTTTTTTTCAAGGACATTCATAATTTAACTATATTATTGTTTATGGTCAAATCGTAAATATTATTTTCACGGCTTGACATTAATTTTCATATATTATTAAAATACTATGTATTTATCAGCGTAGTTCTACTCAATGATAAAAAAAAACTTACAGTATGTACAAAGCAATATATTTATAGAGTTAAATCGCAGTAAAAGTGTCGAGATGTGAAACATTTTAGCTACATTATAAAGTGTTTATTACTATTTAGGAACATGCGTATTTAGAGGTGGGTAGTAGAAAAAAAAAACGCTTTTTATTTACTGACTGTTGTCCGATGCCTACTGCATTGTGAACTACTGTTTTAAAGTAGGTAGGTACATACTTAATCTCTCTATTTCGTCATTATAATAATTTAGCCTAAAATTTTAGGTCCTGGTCAAAGAGAAAGGTTGGACAGTAGCCCCGCGTTGCCACACCGCGGTTACGCCACGGTGCAAAAATTTCGATACACGTCTCTATTGCAAAAGCGTCAGATCATGTTTCAATACACCTAGAGGTCTGAATCATACCTGAATAAGGTCTGAATCATACCTGAATAACGTCTGAATCATACCTGAATATATCCTTGCATTCAGGAGCGACGTAAGCTGCCTCCTTCTCTGTGTGCATGTGCACAACCTTGATGTCCCGGAGGCTGCCTGCTTTGCCCACCTCCGTCATGGCGTCGAGCAGAGGCACCGGCGTGGCCGCCGCCCCTTGAGCATACACCGTTTGTCCTGGAATATTAAAAAAAAATCCTGATAATCATCTGGCTACTCATATAATAAGCATGGATCTCATCTCTTCTCAAGTACCCGAAGTACAAGCTTTGCTAATTGCTTGGGAAGTTTGGGACAACATAGATTGTACATTATTGACTTATATTTATTACTAGCTTCTGCCCGCGACTTCGTCCGCGTGGAACTCCTCCTTTTTTGCAGTTGGTTAAAAAGTAGCCTATGTCCTTTTTCAGGCTCCAGACTTTTTTGTACCAAATTTCATTTAAATCGGTCCAGTAGTTTTAGCGTGAAAGCGTAACAGACAGACAGACAGACAGAGCATTTATAAGATTAGTAGGTAGGGATTTCTAATCCATTATATCCCCCTTCATCCAATAGTCAAGCAATAAATAAATGATCCACCGCCTAAGTGGCAGTTATAACGTGCCTACACCTGTCAGTCCTATTTGACGTCCATGACACACAAACGACACTACATACCTATCTGTTGGATAAGTTGGAAATAGCCCCACAGGATGGAATTAAGTTGTAAACATGAACAGTGTTATTAATTGAAGTTTAATTAACTATGCAAAGGCATTAACCTACAACGTAAACAATTCGTTATCAGTGTTTACTATGACCGTGATAATTTAGCATCATCCTTCAATAAATAGCATATAGGTATACAGCTATTAGTAGTTCCTTGCAGTTTATAGATAACAATGTAGTTTGAGTGATCAATGGTACCTACGCGGTCGGAACAGAAATGTATGACAGATTACTGATACTGAAGCTAAGAAATATAGTAGGTATATGTACCATAACGTCATACAAATTGTACCTACGTCTCATTCTCAACGTCATAATAAGTCTTCTTGAAATTTATAAGCATGAATGAAAACTTACTTATTTAGAAAAGGAGCGATTACCCTTTGCAACTTTGCAAGCATGACTAAACTACAAAATTAGACTAGATAGGTAGCATCTTTAAATTTATTATAGAATGAATAGGTACCTATCTATAAGGTAAAGTCTATAAATGGGTGTTTCTCTGCTATTTGGAAACACGTCCATACAAGAGCTGTCCTGAGCAAATTTTATTAAAAGTTGAGAATGTCTCTTAATACAAAGAAA
Organism: Polylopha cassiicola; assembly: GCA_038024825.1. Classification (NCBI taxonomy): domain Eukaryota; kingdom Metazoa; phylum Arthropoda; class Insecta; order Lepidoptera; family Tortricidae; genus Polylopha; species Polylopha cassiicola. Next base: position 1,497,253 of record CP149044.1, on the reverse strand, counting down.
GGCAATAGTATATCAAATATATATATTAAAGAAGCCCACGCATTTTTCTCTGGGTTTTTGAGTTATTGACGGTTTTGTGGAAAATTGTGACAGGGGACTGTTTTTGTGAACAAAAACTAGTATTTTTGTTTGTATAAATAATTAAAACTTTATTTTTATTAGCACTTACAACGTGTAATTATTACATAAGTAATCGATGAGATCATAACGAAGTACACTTATAAAAAAAAAGACATTTTTATAACAATAGGATTTCATGGCAATTTTACTGTAAACTACAACAGTATGATGGCTCAGCTGAAGTCTAGACCCTCTGAAATGATAGGCCTGTATCTCATCTCTGTCTATTATGATGTCTAGCATGTAAGTCTTTATAAAACTTTTAAAAAAAACAGTCCCCTGTGCAATGAAATGACAGGGGACTGTTGACCAGGGGACTGGTTTTCTTACTTAAAAACGAAATAACACAAAATCATTAAAACATATCACATTTGTAAAACAGATGTGAAGACATACTGGTAAGTAAACTATTTTAAACAAATTATATTATTTAAAACTTTTGAAATAGGGAAGATATACTCACCCAGTGGACTGTTCCTCCTAACGTTCGAGATGCGTGGTTCACTACTAAACACAGTGACGTTACTTAAAAAAAGGCTGCTGTCTGTATACCTATATAACCGAACAAACTTCACACCAAATGCTTTCCATTTCACGGTTATAATGTTTTAAAACAATGCTTAAAGTGAATTTCGTGCCGTTTTAAAATTTTATCAGGGGACTGTTTTCAAATTTTAAGGACAGCCTTCGTACATATTTTTTAAAGTAAATTTCTATCATAGGCATATCATTTGTAATATTAAAAGATGCTTACAGTCTTTCTTAATCTATATATGATTATTATTCAGTTATGAATGGCAAGGTATTAAATATATAGGTATCAATGCTTGTAATTCTGGAAAAGGGACATACCAGGGGACTGTGTTTTGAGGTGTATAACATTTTTTTTCTCGGAAACAATTATATTTATTTACTTCATAAGCAATTGCGAACCAAGAGTACCAAATTTATGCCCATATTAATATAATAAATAATAGATATGATAGAGTTTATTATACAAATTTTGCTTGGGACAGCGATTTTCCATTTAGTAGAGAAATGCCCAAATATATGATTAATATTACGTTAAATATTTTGACCAATTCTTATATCAAAATAATTAATTTAACCACGACAGTCGTATCATTGCCGAAAAACATCAACAATATGTTTCAAACCGAATCGAAATCTACGTATGAGCATTTAAATTATTGATGAGAAAACTGTCGTATTTCCACTAAAATAGGGTACTATTTACTTTTAACATTTTTATCAGACGCGCTCTTGTTTACTATGATATTTTTACATTTCTGACGTAGGTCACTTTTGTAGGATATCAACAACAATATAAAGCGTATTTTTTATTTTTATTCATTTCATGCTATAAAGTGGAAAAAATTATTATCGGTGGTATCAAAGTCTCTTGCATAAAGTTCAAAAGACTGGAGATTAGTTGAAGAGAACGTTTTTATTTAAAAATAAAATTACTTATAGGTACCTATGTAGGCAGTAATAATTATGTGTACCTACCTACCTACAACATAGTACTTAAATGTGTATTATTTTTGGTGTAAAATAAGCTCGTTTGAAGTAGGTATAGGTATGTAATTTGAATATCTTTGGAAATTAAGCGTATTTGCCACCCTTAAAAAATACTAGGTACGCCCATGGCAGGTAGAGACCATAATCTTTCTTATTGCTAAAGTTCCTTCCTTTAGATCACCTGCTTATTAAAACTCCATATCAGATATGATTCTAAATGAAACTTAGGGACTCAAGTATAAAGATCAATTTCAATTGGTACCTTTAGGATCACCGGTCAACGACCTTTTACGGGATTTACGTGCAGCTTGGACTATGGGACGCGTGGAGAGGAATGCTAAACTGTGGAACGTCTGGGAATGAAGGTCCTTGGCTACGGACCCCGGGAATTATGGACCTTAGGATGAATTGTTATGGAAGACCTGTTAATCACTTTTATATTCATACCATAGAGAAAATAACGTATAATAACGTAACACCGATTAAACGAAAAGCTTTTGAGCTGTGTTGTATTTAGCTTGGTAAATTGTAATTCCGCAGTTTTATATCTAACACGGCCCTGGTATGGCTACATGGGGTCTAACATATCATAGAAGATACCATAGTAGATATCAAATAAAAATGCCGAGTGAGAGAACCAGTATCACGAGACGAATTTCTGTATCACTCTTTACTTTAGTAATTCATTCATTCGACAAATAGGTACCTATTCCGAATTAATATTATGCGTTGTCTCCAACCAATCTGTGCGCTAAAATCTGTTTACAAATTCTTGATACGCAGTGTCGGCAAAATGCCAACGAAATAAGTATTGTAAATTATGTGATTCCGCGTAAGATAGCTTGGCAGGGGTTATTTATAAATTGCCACACAATTAAAAAGTTAAAAGTTCTCATGACCTTATGACCTCCTGGTGAGGAGCAAACAAAGCTCAGAGAGATTTTTGAGGAGTTCTACCTTAAAAGGCAAACTCTTGTAGGAATAATATGGCAATGCAAGCCCTGCAACAACATGCATTAAACCTATCTATAAAAAATATAATAATAGCATCCTTCCTACAGAAGGTAGTGATGGTACACTATTTTTGATACTTTGTAGTACTATAATGATTAAGAGAACAACTCTCATTATAGGTATGTGGTAGGTATATGATTTGGTGAGGCAGTTTTCCTGCTCTAATGTCATAGAAGGTCAACAACAAAGTAACCTGCATTGAGGATCTTAAACTATTCATTAATGCAAAAAATAAGCTTAAAAATCAAGGGCATACTTTAAGAAGAGTTTTGGGTTGCTATAAAGTGTAAACACTTATATTTATGAGTTGTTTAAATAAATGGTATATCTAAATAAATTTCCTAGAAATATTCTAACGTAGGGAAATTTTCTGGAAATAGCAATCACTAATTGTAAATGATTTTGTAAACTTAGTGATCTCATAACACTCAAGAGTTCAAGACAATTCCTTGACAATAATTTATTTGACTACCCCGTTTTCTTATAAAACCGCCCCTTATAGGTATATCATATATTTATTTAGCATAGCAAAGAAAGATAAGAAGTAGTTTTAAAATATTATTGCTGTTTTGCCTTTCCTAACAATGGAAAATGTAATAAGGCCAGCAGAGACAGTTTATTCTTCTTAACTATGCTTTTAGAATACACCTAGCAGTCCTAGTTTACTGTTGAAAGATTATGAGGTAATGCTATTAATAGTTTTCCGTATCTGATGTTAAATAAAAATGGATAAGAAATCTCTTTTTAACCCCCGACGCAAAAACGACGGGGTGTTATAAGTTTGACGTGTCTGTCTGTCTGTCTGTGTGTGTGTGTGTGTGTGTGTGTGTGTGTCTGTCTGTGGCATCATAGCTCCCTAACGCATGAACCGATTTTGATTCTGTTTTTTTTGTTTGAAAGGTGTATATGTCGGGAGTGTTCTTAGCTATGTTTTATAAAAATCGTCTCAGTAGTTTAATAATTAGGGGGGGTTAAAGAGGGGATGTAAAAATAAATGTCTACAAATATACTCGAGTGGGGTATCCAATGAAAGAGGGTGACGAGTACATTACAAAATTGAAATCATAATGAAAATCGGTTGAGTCGTTCAAAAAATATTGGGAGTGAAAGTGGGGATGGAAAACCAAATGTCTACAAATATACCCGAGTGAGGTATCAAATGAAAGAGGATCGCGTGTACATTACAAAATTGAAATCATGATCAAAATCGGTTAAGTAGTTCAAAAATTATGGGGAGTAATAGCGTAAATGGTAAGCCCAATGTCGACAAATATACCCGAGTGGGGTATCAAATGGAAGAGGATAACATGTACATTACGAAATTCCATGTGAAATGGAAATTAGTTAAAAATAATAATATGTAGTAGGTACCTACGTACCTACTTACAAAAAGTATGAAATAAAAAAATAAATTAAAAATTTAACAAACCCCCGACATAAAAACTAAAAGGCCCTCTAAAAAGTGTAACAATAATAAAATCTTAATATTAGTTACCTAAATATTAATATTTCTACAATGAAAACGTCATGTCGGGGGGGACCGTAGGTTTAGGTAGATTGTAAATATTAGGTAAGTAAGTAAGTACATCTAAATGAAAAGCGGTCCCTCGACATGACGTTTCCTTTGTAGAAATATTAATACTTAGGTAACTAATATTAAGATTTTATTATTGTTACACTTTTTAGAGGGCCTTTTAGTTTTTATGTCGGGGGTTTGTTAAATTTTTAATTTTTATTAGCACTAGTCATGTTCAATTCACTGGTAACTAAAGAGTAAAGGAAAAAATATATTGAAGAGGTTTAAATAAAAATTTAAAACATAAGATGCCTTTATCTACTTCAGATAAATAATCATAGGTAGGCAAAGCGATGATAAGTATTATTGCAGTATTACAAGACAATAAAAGTGCTAAATAACAATTGATAATAACAGATAATACAATACAACCAATTACTACTACACATTTAAAATAATAAAGCCAAAAGAATATTCAGTGTAGCAATATCCTCTCATTTGGTTAAATTAATAGTAACAAATACATGAAACAGCATACATTTAAATAAAAACGAATATTAGATATGTGTGTTCGTATTTATTGTTGTTATTTATGCTAATTAGGACGTTAGTAGACAATCACAATTAAAAAAGTTCAAGGTTCAAAGTATTTTTTACTGAACTTTGGACTTTAATACCTTTGCTGATGGAACTATATTCACTGTAAACAGAATCTCCCGTACCGTACACGGGCTAATCATCAATAATAGGTCTACAATTTAAGCCCTACGTAACTCGCAGACGAGATGTATGTACGTAGTATAGTGTTATCATAATATAGGGCTCCTTACCGGATTTCAAACATTTCTCAAAAACTTGTTTGGCGGTCATATACTCCGGTGTTCTCTCTAGAGGCTGCGACAACTCCTGAGTATAGGTAAAATAAGTCCTGTTTGACAACGCAGCACTTATTCTCCCGAAATTCCGGCTCGAAACACTAGGTAGTATTTTACCCATGACCGACATTTTGGCTACTGCTTCAATATTACCACTTTAACAAAAAAGTTGGATTTTAATACTAAAACACCGAAGTGAGGTGTTTTGACGAAAACAGTATAATAAAAATTATGTTGTTTCGGACACACCTCCCACTTAAAAATAAACAGACAACGTCGCCGCGGTTCGCGTATTCGGCAGAGCCGCCGAAGAATGACGTTTAGTAATGTAAATTTTGAAATCGTAAATCGATATATCGTATCCAAGCTGTGATTCGATACTAGTAGTTTAATCGATGAAACGAATATAATCGATTTTTTTTTAAATGTGAAATGTTTTACGTGTGAGATTTAAAACGACTACCTATAAAAATTTAGGGCTAGGATCTTAGAAGATATAAAGGGTTTTGATTAAACTTTGTATATTATGTTCGTTGTCTACTAATGCCTGATAGATCCAATCGATTCAATTCAAAAATCTAGTTTGCATGATACGCATCTTACAGGATTAATAAATGAATAAATTACAGAAAATTACTTTTACTAATAACTTTGGCTAGGTTTTGAATCGCCTGAATTTTATAAATCGGTATTTATATTTTATTGTATCAAAAAGAATACATTTTAAATCCATTGCAATGTTGGTAGTTTAGATTGGGCCAACATAAAACAGCTGACAAATGTCAAAGTATGCGTTAGCTGCGTTCACATTTTGTACATTTATTATTTATTTTAAATTCAGATGTATATTGATTTCCTTTAAAACATTTATTTAGCAAAGATCGTCAAACTAAAAATAAGAACCCAAGAATACTTTAAATGTGCGTTTTCAATGTATGAACATTTTATTTTAAAGCAGTTTCTTTTAAATTTAAATGATCATAGAGCAATTTCGCCTTGTGATGGGTCACGTGACGGCACGTGAAGGGGCATAGACAACACATCCATTCGTCAGTTTTCAGGCGGACAGGGCAGCGCAGTTTAGTGTTTTATTGAGCGGACTGCCCGAACTCAAAATGGCTCTTTCGGCTTCTCAAGCAAACAAGGAACATGTTTTGGCAGTATCCAGGGACTTTATATCCCAGCCCCGTCTGAGTAAGTAAATAGTTTTTACCCTGAAATTAGTTACACGAATTGCACGGACGTCATTTATTTGGTAACGTCAATTATTGATTTTGCTACACCTTCCTTTCGTATTTTGGTATTTGCTACTATGCAATAACATATAATCCGCAGTCTTTTAACTAGTTCAGCTTATACACTTACCTAGAAAAGGATTTTAAGCTTGAATCTGTGTCAACGTTGGAATTCTTATCTATCTATTGAAATTGGCTAAATCTTTAAAATTCTCACTTAGCTGATTAGTAGTCCCGATCTTATCTTACTATTTTTACTACTTGACTTCTATTCTCAACGAAATATCCAAATATCACAAAGAATTTTATATCAATTGGTCTAGTAAAGCTTTGTAATCTTTATTCTAAAGGTAATAAGTGCTAATTTTGACTGACAGCATAATTTATATAGGAACTTGATCATATGACTTCAGAATTTGTGTATAATTGCATGGGAAGTATTATAGTTACATAGGTATAGAACTTATTAAATTTATGTTAAAGCCACACCCAGAAACAATTGATAATTACTTGTTCAAAACTGTACAATAAAAAAAAATTTGAAGTCACGTGATTTATGTACAGGTAAATTTTATTGAAAAATAATGACACTTGGGTAATAATGAAGATAAAATTATCAACAATTTTAAAAGATTCCTTTAGCTTTTTAAATTATTACATAATTTATTTAAAACCTTAATCTTTCACCTATTAATATCCATTATAAGGTATCATTATCAATTTGAGTCTACATTTATTTTGACTATGTAATAAGTTATTCTTGACTATAATATGTGAAGTTTTAGATAATTAAATTAAGGTTTTATTCTTATTCAATTCCGATATAGACTCACATAGCCATAAACTCACAATTGGTTTAATTAAATTTAGCATAAATTTGTCCTAAGTAGAGAATTAGGTAAATGGGTCATTCATCCATATAGGCACAATCTCAAAAATTTATGAAGTGCCTGCCTAAATGTATACATACACATTGATCTGCTGTGTCTATTCATAGTGTTGTGTACATTACAGCATACAAGACGGTATCTGGTGTCAACGGTCCGCTGGTTATCCTCGATGAGGTCAAGTACCCCAAGTTCAACGAGATTGTACAGCTGAGACTCGCCGATGGCACTCTCCGCTCCGGTCAGGTACGTTTACATATACTTTGTTTGTATTTTGACTTACAGTGGGTCATTTTCTCTTAACTATTCCAAAGTCGCATTGTATTCCTGATAAGAAGTATCTTAAGAACTAATGTTACATTAGTTCCTTCACTATGTTTAAATTTTAGCATTATGTTGTATCACAAGCACAAGAAAGCCTTTTATATTGGTCAAGGTTTCCTTTTTATTTGTTGTGATAAAAACATCACAAGAAGATTACTTACTTGATAGCTTTTAGGTTTTTAATTTTTCAATTACAAATAGCTTAACAAGAATCCTCCTTCCATCTAGAATTTTATTATGCAACCTATTTGGTAGTTTATTTAATTTTTCCGTTATTATAGTATCATTTTGAATATCAATAGTCTGAAATTTTTTAACACTAATATCAGACGAAAGTGTCCCACATTGTGTCTGAATGAAACACTTTTGTTGAGAACACCCATAGTTTACCTCCATCCGCCTCTCCCTAGGTGCTGGAAGTCAGCGGCTCCAAGGCCGTCGTCCAGGTGTTCGAGGGCACTTCTGGCATTGACGCCAAGAACACACTCTGCGAGTTCACCGGAGACATCCTCAGGACTCCAGTGTCCGAGGACATGTTGGGTGAGTTATATGAATTAAGATCAGGAAGTTATAACAGTCTGAATTAGTCTGTGACTTTGATGGCCTGTTGGTCTAGTGGTCAGAGCCCCCTGACTACGAAACCGATTTCTGCTAGGGGCAGATGTCAGTGTAATGAGCACTGGCATCGGTACCTGAGTCGTGGATATCTTATGTATGTTTATCCGTTGTGTAGTACCCATAGCTTTGCTTAGTTTGGGATGAGATTAATTGGTGTGGATTGTCCAAAGATATTTATTCGGGTGATATTAGAGATTTTCTGTAGTCATCTAAGCAGGAACACAATGTCAACATACAAACTTAATTACTCGTACCTGTACAAGTTACTTATGTTAGTTATAGTTCTAATATATTTTTTTATAATGCAAGTTTATTACATGACTATATTGAGTACTGTTATTTTTGATACCATTTTAGTGACGTGAATGTTATCTGAGTACAATGTTACAATAATGCTCGCAGGTCGCGTGTTCAACGGCTCCGGCAAGCCTATCGACAAGGGCCCCCCGATCTTGGCCGAGGACTTCCTCGACATCCAGGGCCAGCCCATCAACCCCTGGTCCCGTATCTACCCCGAGGAGATGATCCAGACAGGTATTAATATTATATCATTATCTTTCCTCCCACAGGCTTCGTATTTTGTTCCCATTTATACTCATTAAGACATTTTCCCTGGTTTAAAACATTAATATCTTAAATTTAGGAGAAGATTTCCGAAGTCTATAAGTTACAGTTATTTTTAGCCCATACTTAATTACCATATATTTTTATAATATTTGACGTTATAATTATAAGAGCAAGGAAATAGCCAGTTTTTTTTTGAGAGTGGGGCAGGCGTATACAAACTAATAATATATCTAAGGTAATTTTCGACACTCGCAAGGGTATCAAAACTTACAGGTTCCTTCTAGGGTCCTCCCCCTGCCCGTACATCGCTACGCCCATGTATAAGAAACCTCTAAAATTTTAACCCAGCGGTTTCGACTGTGCATTGCATATTACTGGTGATATGTCCAGGTATCTCCGCCATTGACGTGATGAACTCCATCGCCCGTGGACAGAAGATCCCCATCTTCTCCGCCGCCGGTCTGCCTCACAACGAGATCGCCGCGCAGATCTGTAGACAGGCTGGTCTTGTCAAGGTAAATATCATCATCGTCTTTTGATAATTTCTGGATTTCAGATAGAATTATATCTGACATGTAACATTATAAAAAAACATTTTTGATCAGTGACAAAGGTGTGACAGTTGAAAAACTATCTGAGATTACAATGCCCTCGTCATTCAAATCTCTTATATACATTTTATAAGATTATACAATATCTAGTAGCTAACTAAATCAATTAATTTTTTACAAAATATGTAAGTGATAAACAATGATTTTATTAAGAATTTATCTATCTATTGACTTTTCTCTTTGACCCTTGAAATGGTTGTTACACCACTCTTGGAATAATTTATAGAATATTTGGGGTCATCCACAATAAACTGAATATAATAAAAACAAACTTAGTTATTGAGACAGCCTTATTAAAGAAATTAGACCAGACACCAATATAAACAGTATTTAAACCCTCCCCCAGGCCCTATTTGACTCCCTAGTGACACAATTTACCTGCCTCAGGTCCCCGGCAAATCAGTTCTGGACGACCACGAGGACAACTTCGCCATCGTGTTCGCCGCCATGGGTGTGAACATGGAGACCGCCCGCTTCTTCAAGCAGGACTTCGAGGAGAATGGTTCCATGGAGAACGTGTGCCTGTTCTTGAATCTGGCCAACGACCCCACCATCGAGAGAATCATCACCCCGCGTTTGGCTCTCACCGCTGCCGAGTTCTTGGCTTACCAGTGCGAGGTTTGTTCAATTTTTTTTAAATTTAAATTAAAATGTGTATAGGTTTTTTATTAGGTAATTTAGGCTGTGGCCATGTTTAATATATCATCTCGATGGATGGATGAATGTATTTTTGAATTCTTTCAAGTTTTTCTTACCTATTTAATTAGATGAAGAATGAAGCCTAATATTTTGTTTTATAAGTACCATTAACTTATTTCAACTTTTCATTTTATAAGATATTTTTCTTTGTGAAGTATCTGGTGGATCATATAAGGGTCAAAAATAAGTATAACTTATTTAAGTTTATGTGTAACATTCCGATTAGACTGCAAGTCGATCAGTTGAACTAATATTATTTATAATTTATTTTAGAAACACGTGCTTGTCATCCTCACTGACATGTCCTCGTACGCCGAGGCTCTGCGTGAGGTGTCCGCCGCCCGTGAGGAGGTGCCCGGCCGACGTGGTTTCCCAGGTATATATGTCTGTCTGTCTGACTATCACAGTACAGGTGGATTTTATAGCAAGGGGTGCAAGTATGATGAGTATTTTAGAACTATTTCATACCTGAATTAAGACATGATATTTGAGTAAATATCATTATGAGAGTGTTGTAAGAACCAAGTAAATAGTCGTCGGTCTTTTTATATAGAAAGGGTTGCAAGTATAATGTGTGTTGGGTCATTCCAGCGAAACCGGCACCATAGGCATAAAATATAAATAACTTAATTTATACATAAATACATATTTAGAGAATAGAACATTATGCCTTGTTTTATTAATCAATGAGTTTTTCATTTTTATATCAATATTTTCCATTTTATTCGTTTTTGACCGTACCCCTAGCGCCAGTTGTCCACGCCAGCCTATTTTTACTTTAAGTTTGCAGCACTATTTCGCGGCATTTCTGAACATTACGGAAAAAGTGATACGTATAAAAGAAAATATATCTAACGCAGTTTAAACTAGTGCTAAGTAATTATAAATTAAGTTTCATGGTTAGTATTTATTGGGCTTCTACAAAAAGCTTAACTCATGTCCCACCCGTCACAGTAAAACAAGGTTTTTTCTTGTTAAACCTAAAAATATCTAACCTCTTGTTATCTTGCTTTGTGAAAGAAACAATTAGGTTGAGGGCGATTATTTTAGATCAAAAACGCGTTGCATTACTAAATAAAAATTGTTTTTAACGCTTTTCAAAGTATGTCCCACCCGTCACATTGACGGGTGAGCGAAATGGGTTATCTGATAAAACTGACTTAGTGAGTATAAAATCGTTGTGTCAACTTTATTTAAACGTAGCTGGTTTATACTAAAGCAAATTATATGTGTTATGGCGTTTAATTTGGTGGTGGTATATACTGAAACTGACTCAAAGACGATAGATGAGGATGATAGAGACCAAACGCCAGGATTAAGTTTTTCCACCACTAATAATTCCTCCGCCGACGAAGACTCAAGTAAGATTGGGTTAAATTAGAGATTACTGCCAGGAAAAAGTCGAAAGAGTATAAATACCTCGCAGTTTCACAAAGTACCTTTGACTTCGACAATGAATAAAAGGTCATGTTTTTAAAATGTGTTGATAAAACTAGCAAAGCATTACGAATGAATAAGGAAGATGTCTCTTTCATTAAAACTAGTCATATTTTAGACATTCTACCAATTATTATCAATTTTCTGAGCCTGTAAACATTGAAAAGAAAAAACATTTTTTTTGTTTTTATTATTCTAAAAAACTACTGAAATGATTACTTGTAACATTAGATAATTCATCTAAAAACTGATTTAAAATAAATACAAAAGAACTGTGTTTATATTTTTCATACATTTGTATGCCCAAATGTTACTCGTCCCACCCGTCACAAAGTACTGTCCCACCCGTCACAAGCTTTGAGAAGCAAAATTATTTTTATTTTACGAGTTATCTGCGTAAAGTTTACTAATACCTAATCTATACAATATCAGAAACTATATAAAAATAGGTTGTTTAACAAAAGTTACATAGTTTCTTACGAATTGCGAATAGTGTAAGTCAACTCTGAGAGGAGAGGTAATTTGAAGTCCCACCCGTCACACTTCTTATACCGTCAATTTCTCATAATAATAATGACATTTTCATACTTTTTTCGATGGTACAGTATGCAATGACTATTCAAGTATTTGATAATGTCATATTCAATGCGTAAATCGTTGCCGTTTGTCAGAAATAAAGCGAAGTGCAGGCAAAAATGAGTATAAATGTCCCACCCGTCACAATGGAATGACCCTGTTTTAGAATGATTCACACCTAATCCCTACTAATATTATAAATGCGAAAGTAACTATGTCTGTCTGTCTGTCTGTTAAGCTTTCACGCTAAAACTACGGGACCGATATAAATGAAATTTGGAAAGAAAGTCTGGAGCCTGAGAAAGGACATAGGCTACTTTTTAACCGACTGCAAAAAAGGAGGAGTTCCACGCGGACGAAGTCGCGGGCAGAAGCTAGTTTAATATGTTTAAGTAAATAAATGTTTTATCATATTAATAATATTTTAATTAATATTATTTGTATCACAGGTTACATGTACACCGATTTGGCCACCATCTACGAGCGTGCCGGGCGTGTCGAGGGCCGCAACGGCTCCATCACCCAGATCCCCATCTTGACTATGCCTAACGACGACATCACCCATCCTATTCCCGATTTAACTGGTTACATTACTGAGGGACAGGTTAGTAAACTATAAAATATCACCAATCCTATTTTTAAAAGTAAAATTTTTTAGCATACTTTTTTGTGTCGAATGTCCGAAAATTTTGTGTAATTTCACTAATGAATACTTATGAAGGATTGAGTCCATATACACCTCAATAATTTTATATTTTCCATATAAGTAGTAGACTGACTCGAAGATAGTCATTTTGTGTCACATCTCGTCAACGAACTATTATAATATGACACTACATGCTGATGTAATTTTTTTACATATCGAAGGCGTTTTAAACGTAGATGTCACTTCAACACTACCAATAAAAGAACTAGCTGCGCTTGTACATAATTCTAGTTTTTTCATTAGAAACATATCCTATCATATGTTTTGTGATAATATCTATTTATAAACATGTTGTATCCCCCAGATCTACGTGGACCGTCAGCTGCACAATCGTCAGATCTACCCGCCAGTGAACGTGCTGCCTTCCCTCTCGCGTCTGATGAAGTCCGCCATCGGCGAGGGCATGACGCGCAAGGATCACTCCGACGTATCCAACCAGCTGGTGAGTACACTGCGGTGAAGCAAGCGCGTGCGGTGCTAGGGTAGGCAGTACGGCACACCGCATGTCTCTGATATTGCTCGCCCATGCGTAGAAGGAGATGACCTAATTTACTAATGAAAGTTTTTGTATTATTGATTTAAAAACCTAGAACCTACCTTAAAGTTTTTTGATTTTGGCGAATATGTTTAAATGATAAACGTATCTGATTGGAGTTATGAAGATTTTACTCATTAGACCCGACCGTCACCTGAATTTACATGTTTCTATGTAATGTGATGTGATGAAATTATGAAATCACACAAACAATTTATTTGTTGAAATTGACAATTGACAACATTGAGGAGTTTCAATATTTATAAAATACTTTTTACTGTCATAAAAGTGTTTGTTGTCTACATCTGTATATGTTAATCGTTGTTATAATTGTCGTTTGTTTGTTTGTTTGCAGTACGCTTGCTACGCCATCGGCAAGGACGTGCAGGCGATGAAGGCCGTGGTGGGCGAGGAGGCGCTGACGCCCGACGACCTGCTCTACCTCGAGTTCCTCACCAAGTTCGAGAAGAACTTCATCACCCAGGTAATACACACACACATACACGCATATTCATAAGGGTAATTATTCATTACGCGGTGTTACCCGCGTGAAATAATAATACATTGAAAGTTTATTAACGAAAATGTCGCATGCTAAGGCGGTAAACAGGTAGCTAAGTGGGATAGCTAAGGAACGCGTGTCTCAAAATTCCAAATAAAATTCTTTATAGGCCTTAAAAATACTTTTACACGTCAAATGACCTTACTATTAAGACCATCGTTGCTAAGAGGAAACGCTGCAAGACACTCAGCAGAAAGTCTGTTTAAAGTAAATGACATTTATATTAAATAAGACAACATGACGACTCCAGTCTGATTTGAACAAAACAGACCGTTTTTTATACATTGTTATTTGACTCTTCGTGTGTTAGAATACCGCTACCCCAATTTTTTGAACTACTTAAAATAAATTTTAATTGACTAAATTATCCGCAGGGTAACTACGAGAACCGCACAGTGTTCGAGTCCCTCGACATCGGCTGGCAGCTGCTGCGTATCTTCCCCAAGGAGATGCTCAAACGTATCCCCGCGTCCGTGCTCGCTGAATTCTACCCGAGAGACTCGCGCCACTAAACGCACCACCCTTACTACTGGCGACAATCCCTTACTTACACCGTCTTCAGAAATGTCACCAAGAAAATTCAGTCTACAGACCACTCTTACAAGTTTCAATTCCTTGGTAAGATTTCTGAACGCCTCCGTTTTTCTCTAGCATACTGGTCACTTGCGTGACGCATATAGTTGCCTTGTAGTGTCTTGAGACTACTATTATGTTATCATATAAAATTATTTCAAATTTGAGTGATAATTTAATACTTGTCTTGAAGTCTTGTAATATTTGTATTTATTATTCAATATACTCGTGTTGCAAGATTGATTTCGAATGGCGCTCACGCCTGTTTTACTAATAACTAATGACAATGTAAGTTAAAATCATTTGTTATGTAATTCTATCACTAACACGTTGTTTATCCAGTGAGCCAGCGATATACTAGTATAGTAGGTAAAACAGGCGTGAAGGACGTAACTTCGTCCTGGTATGCTAGTTGTGAGAGTTTTAGTAACCCGGTAAAGGGACAATAATGCGTACAAAATTTTATTTCGAAGCCTCCATCGAATTACTGAAACGCTCACGTCTATATGTTGGCTTCTAGGGCTTTTGTAGCCTTTAAATGAATACCTGTTCCGATAAAAGTGACGCTAGTGTACTTGAGTTGTAATGTCGCCACGTTCTCTTGTAAGATAATAATATATTATTTACTAGTAAGTTGTTAATAGTTACGTAATGTGTATTACCTACAACCGAGTTACAAATTATAACGACGTGTTGCTATTTAAAGTTGTCTATGGTAAGGTAGCCATATTTAATGTTGCTATAAAATTTTTGCCGTGTTGTATTGTACATAATCCAGAGTAGACTCTTATATCGACGCAATAAAATATGGATATATTTTGAATAGATACTTTTATTTATGCCTTTGTTACGATATATTTAAATTTTTTGTGCACAAATGGTAAAATTTATATTTAATCAGAAATCAATGCACTTTTGTGATAAACTCCCGCTTGAATTCTTATTGTGAATGAAATTATGTATGTAAATATATACAACGATGTCGCAGCCTACAGTAACGGTCGTTACATTCCATCTGTCCAGAGTTCTAACTGCAAGAGATTAGGATACTGTTGTTTTTGAATGGAAATAAAGATTATAGAAGTTCATTGTGTTTTTATTTGTAAGGTTCTATTACTATCAATAAGTAGGTACATATCAGATTATTGATCTTGCAAAGCTACTTTACTATCTCTATTGCTTGCGATCTTGCAATATTCTCGTTTAATGGTATTAAGTACCGACTATATATAGTCTTTTTATACAAGTAGAAAAAAAGTTTCTCTTTTTAAATTAATCACATTTTCTGTTGATTTGCTATCATTGGTAATTAACGACGTCACAGATGAGTCGAATTCCAACAGTCGCTAAGAAATCAGATATGGGTTTATTATAATCTTTACTGATATTATAAAGAGGAAAGGTTTGTTTGTTTGGATTGAATAGGCTCCTAAACGACTGGACGATTTGAAAAATTCTGTTACTGATGCAAAGCTACACTATTCCCGAGTGACAGGCTATAAAAAAAGGGATCCGGGCGAAACCGGGGCGGGCCGCTAGAATAAAATAAAACGATCATCTTGAATCATGGCTTTATTTATATTTATGTATACTAATTACAATTTCATAATAAAAGTGCAAAGTAAATGCTATGAAACATCCACATCAACCTGATTCTGCATGGTTAGTAATATACGTGGTATAAACGGGTACTCCTCCAAATACCTTCTTGTCGTACTGGAAATTACTTTTGGAATAAATACTAATTACAAATAACATGATTAAGCTAATTATCCGGCTATTCCTACAATGGCTTCCGACGCGAAGTATTTCACGTCAACGTCAGGATCTACATTCAATTTCTCCAGAACTGGCTTGACTTGTGGTTGGATGACGGCCGGGTCTAAGAATGGCGCCATTTTCTGTAGAGTCTTGGCAACATTGAATCTCACGTTGGCAATATCATCATCGGCCATAGACAGAACTGTGGGCAGTAATACTCGCGTCGTGATATCTTTGCCACAGACTTCGGACAGTACATTTATGCAGAAGAGGTATGTCATTCGGTGCAAGTAGTTCTGTTCCCGGGACATGGTTAACACTTTAGGAATGACGTTGGTTTCAGCCCACTGCGGGCCGTATTGTTCGACGAGTTTCTTCAGATTCAGTGTGGCGGCTTCCCGGATAGCGTATACGTGATCAAAGAACCAGGACATGCAGAGTCCTGTGAGTTTCTCGTCGAAGAAGTCCTGGCCGAGTTGTCCAGCGAGTAGTGGCATGTGTTCGATGATAGCGAGCCTGACGCGCCACTTGGTGTCTTCAGCCAGATCCACGATAGCGGGCAAGAGGGATTGCACTAATTGCTGAATTCCAATGACTTCATTGACACACTCCAAGTTGGAGATGATGTTCAGACGCACTTCCGGGCATTCATCTTTCAGCTGGGTTAGGAACAGAGGCAGGAGGTGTTCGATGGTGTTCTGTCTGCCCACTATTGGGCTGAGACCCATGATGACGGAGGCGAGGGCGGACTTCACGTGTTGGTTGGGATCGCATACCAAGTCTTTGATTTGAGGGAGGATCATCGTCATTATAATGTGCTCCTGGTGGGCCTTGTCCAAATTCATGCAGAAGTCCTTGACCTATAAAAGAATATTAGACATTAGAACACTAAAATCAATAGATAAATTATAATAAATACAAGCTTATCTTATCAGGTATCCCTCCCTATGCACAAGTATTTTATACAGTTAGATGGTATTTGCATAATTTAATCAGAAACATCTACATTGGATTTAAATTAAGCATAATATGGTCCGTGTTTAGCATTAGTGTTTCAACCCACACCAAGCTAGTTTTGAGATATCGGCGCTTAAAGTTTTTTGAGAACATTCTTCTTTTTCCGCTTATTTTAAGCAAAAAAATATTGTTATGTGGTATCATTTTTTTTGTTGAAGTGCATAGATTAAGGATATAAATGTATTTATTTCAATAAATTCATAATTAAATAGAAAATGCAGAAAAATGGTTAATGCTTATCGGCTATAAGGTTTATTACATTTAGCATTTATGTGCTAAGCCACATAACACTATGCAAAATTCTAATTTGTTCTTTTATAATGAATATATTTTACACTATTTTTTTGAAAATGTAAAATAATAAACAACTAACGTATTAAAACTTTAATTTAAGTACTTATTTATTTAGTTTTTATTGTTATAACATGTTTTAAATAACATTACAAGTTCTGCTAAAAATGAGAAATATGTACAACAAGTTAACACTTATATTATTTCAATTACTTAAAAGCTCAACCAAATTGATTTATTATTATTATTTTATCATATTGAATTAAACCAATAATATATACTTCCGTACCTAAAAAGTTAATAAACCACCTAAAAACCATTTTTCGAAGAGTTGATAAATTGTGGCGACAATTCGTACATTCTTTAATATTATTATTTATTATAATATTCTAATTTTTATCACACACGTTTAAATCTAATGACGTTTGTATCTATGCATAAACGGCGGCTCTTTTGATTGCGTCGGCGATTTTTTTGTAATTATGTTACAATTTCAAGGGACGGTAGTCCTGAGTATTTGATATTACTATGAATTTTCGTTTGATACCTACCTCCACGCGTTACTGAGGTAAAGGATCACACAGACAACAAAGTAATCCTGTAAGGGTTAATTTTTATTCCTTTTAGATACGGAACCCTAAAATATTTTATTTAATATGATAAAAATAATAATAAGTAATAAAAAATAAGTTAGTGTTAACTTGTACCTATTTCTCATTTTTAGCAGAACATAAAATGTTATTTGAAACATGTTATACAACAATAAGAACTTTAAATAAATGGGTACCTACTTAAGTACATTAAAGTTTTAATTCGTTAGTTGTTTATTTTATTACATTTTCTAAAAATGTTTGCATAATATGTATATGTTCGTTTCAAAACAACAAATTAGAATTTTGCATTAATGTGATAGGTATATGGCTTAACACATTAATGCAAAAATACAAATCTGACATGGGAAATAAGCAATAATGTGTTATATGTGGCTTAACACATTAATGCAAAAATACAAATCTGACATAGGAAAAAAGCAATAACCAATTTTGTGCTCTAGAATATTCTACGATTTTTTTTTAACAAAATGGATTGCACTGCCGTATTCCTCATGATCTATTTAATAAAACTGCATTCATAACTCAAAACCCGATTTTTTGTGGGTTGACACACGAACGTTTAACACGGTCCATATATTATTGCTGATATTTCAATAATTTATCTGATCGATAAATTAGCAGTCTTTATTTTATAATTTCACATAAAAGAACTCAAATTTAGTTTGCCTAACAACATGTAAAGAAATATTGTTGATAGCATTAAATGATTGAATTGAATTCATTTATTAACATTTAGCATGGTAGAGACCACCAGTTATCACTCTTGTAGCGAGCCTATGTTGTGTTGTACGCACCTTGCCGGCGGCGGCGGCGCGTACTTCCGCCTCGGTGTCCTTGAGCAGCGCCTGGAAGATCTGCGCCAGGTCCGAGCGCGCCAGCTCCGGCCCCACCGCCTGCTGCAGCTCCACGAACCTACACATACATCCATTTCAATTTATCTGGTTCCGGTATTTTAGAACGAAATATCCAAGTCTCAGGTGTTTTGGAGCTGTTTCGGTAGGTAAAAGCTTCAAATAATTAAGTAATATCATCTTAACTTATTTGAAGTTAAAACATTGATTTTATTTGCCAGAACTCTTGTAACTTATTTGAGAGCCACTAGAACATTGTAACACAAGTTTTTAATGAACAACAAATAATGATGCTTTAGGTTTCATCTATATTATAAATCAACTTATAATTGTTAGATTGGTAATAATGAAGTTCCTAAACACGATTCAGATCACTGCTGGCTGGACCAATCCATTGCTACTATTTCCATGTCCAGCGGTGAATGCCTAAGTTAAAAGTGCGATTGTTACTCACTTGTCCGCGACCATGTACCGCACGCGCCAGGAGTTGTCCCCGGCGCGCGTGCGCACGGTGGGCATGACGAGCTGCTCCATGTCCTCGGGCGGCAGCAGCGCCGCCACCGCCGCGCACGCCTCCGCCGCCAACAGGCGGACCGAATCCTGCTCGTCCTATGAAAAACGATATGGTATAAATCTCAGTCTATATTGCCAAGCTTTACATGTCCAAAAATATATGGTACACATATATTCTGTATTTTGCAAATAAAACTTACATAAAGTGTGTTTAATTATATGTTGGTCTTAATGAGGATAAACTGAGAGTGGTGTTTTCCACAGACAATACAATCTGAGGATAATTAGGTACTGCAGTTTTATTCATACTGTGGGAATAATCTATTTTTAACTAGTTAGTATCTTTATAACTTATCAGTTCAATAAATTAATTAGAATCCATGGATCATACAAAAGTATATTTTTAATACACTTTAATTAGTAACAATATTTAAAATTTGAGGATAAATTTTGTCCTGTATTACATACCTGAGCCAAATTAACGAACATCGGAATGAGGTCACTCTTGACATATTCAACTTCAACAACGCGTGCAAACTCTCCTAGTTTGTATGCAGCCGCGCGACGCACCATCGGTGTGTCATCCTGACACAGCAGGCGGAAGTGCTGGCGGAGCTCGGCCTTCACGGGCGCTGAGACACGTGGGTAGCAGACACTAGATGGGGAATTTAGAAATTAGGTAAAGAAGATTCGGCAAAACACATTTAGAAAGACATAAGTATCATAAAATAAAGATATAATAAAGTTATTTGTTTGTTTATAATAGTCTAGTTTAAAAAACTAAGAACTGAATGTTGGAATAAATAACTAGATAAATTCTATGCATTTTCAAAACCTACCTGAACAGCCCGCATGCTGAAGCCCTGGATGTGAACCAATCTCCTCCAGCCAGACGTTGCACCAATGGTACAAAGTGCTGCTCTAGGGCTTGTGGGGTGTGATGGGCAGCTACAGCCCTCAGGGAGGCGACTGCCTTGTCCCGGACAACTGTCTCCTCAACTGTAGCCAGTGACTCGAGAGGTGGCAGGAGGCAGTGGGCGAACTCTCCACCACCAACCAGGGTGATGAAATTGCCTAGAAATGTTGTTACAATTGTAGATTTTATAGTTCCAATATACCTAACATACAATATAATAATATGGACTTTTTCCTTAACTTTAATTTCTATCTTTCATTATTCTTATAAGAGTAAAAATATCAGATGGATTTGTAGCTATAAAATAACTTTATTTACATTCTGGAGTGTTTCTATTTCACTAAGTAAAAGGTTTTTAATAAAAATTACCATGTTGGAAATTTTGCTATAAAAATTGTTTTTTTAGGGTCTAAAATCAACTCTGATAAATTTACATACATCATTAAGAACCATGACTATTCAATTTACTTTTTTTTGGAGAAAACTAGTTTTTTAGATTAATATGGTTAACAAACATTGAAGACCATCAAGACAATAAAACATAGATACTAGAAATACGTAATTGCAACATACACAACAAAGCTACTTTATCGCTGTCCTACGCGTCCTTCATAAATGTTATTAAAACTAGCCAGATAGTAATAAAGGTCAAAATCATCGCATAAGCGGCATTTTGATGGAAATCTATTGGGGTATGTGAAAATCGACACATAGGAAAAAACGGGTATTATCAACGCGTTGGATGGCATGAGTAATACTTACCGAGTTGTTCAGCGAGTGCAAGTAATACCTCGTCTTCATCGTAAATCGTTTCTGTTAGGAAAGGAATGAGTTCCGATCGGGTGCGCTCCACGCCCAAAGCCAAAGCAATGGTGGAAAGCTTCTTGATGGAATTCAAACGAAGCTGCACATCCTCGTTTTTTAGTTCGTCGATCAACACCGCGATCGGATACAGAGACTCGTCAGTCCCAGAATCGCTGGCTGCCATTTTATTATGAAATTTTCTGTATATCTTCGAATGAAATAGTTTCTAGCGGTACACTAAGAATATCACCAGTTTTTATAAGAAAAATGTACGCAGTGAAGTTTAACAGACAAGACAGGCAAAATGGCAGCTAACAATACCATAGAGTATAGAACAGCACAGTACTCGGTGTTGCCATGTTGCATCAGCAAAAGTCCATAATATTAAAGCGATCCTCTATAATATTACACATAGAATTGATTCTTTGTCATGCCTTTCTATATACTGCTTATACCAATAAAGAACATTTTTAATGTGCTAAATAAAAAGTTAAAAAGCAAAGTATAATATATATTATGAGCGAATTGTGAGTTAAAATAGCTCCATGAATAAAATGAGCCATAAAACAATTACTGGCTGATGCCAGTTTACATTTAAATCTTGGAAATGTGTCTGTTTTATATGACAACACTGTTCTTGTATAGACAATTTATAGATTCGGAATATTTTTTTATTATATTAAGACTTAAATTTAAAATGTTGGGTTTCATTTTTAAATGATGATGACATACTACCTGACATTTTATGTCTCTGTTTATTTTGGTTTTAACCTTTTGAACCATTTTATAAATTTAAAATTAATGTTCGGTAATGGTGGCGCCGGTAAAACAAAAAGATGACAACTCAATTAATGCAGCTATTTCACACATTGTCCTTTGTTGTGTAGCTGGTGAGGGCATGTACGATGTGACCGGTTTCAATTTTACAAACCCAGGAATGCATGCTAACTTTTTATTGTTTGGTGTTATAGGATACCTCCATAGTCAAAGTAATTCAAATATAATTATATCCTTCCTAGCAAGTGAAAAAGCAAATCCCTAAGTAAATGGGATAGCAATTTGTGACAGTTAACTTTGCTTTTATAATTTTACAGGCGGTAGATTAAACATAGACGTCAGCGAGGCGTATAACATAAGTTCTAAAGCTACTCGGTATCTCCCTCTGGCGTGTGTTATGGCTGATCTACACAAAGAAAATCACTGGATGGCTGGGCTACATCTACTCTCTGGTATTGTTCCCTTTGCCTTGTCGTTGAACGGCAAGAGGTGGGATAACGCTCAAATTGGAAATTTAGTGTTAGCTTGTAATATACTTGCACTTGGCCATCATTCCTTGGAAAATAATTTCGAATGGGGTTGTTACACTGCCGCAGCCGCCATATTCGCATATTATTTGACTCCTCAAATGGGACTTAAGATTATGTACCCATTTGGACTAGCTTTGATGGAATATTGTACGTATAGGTCTTTTCAGATCAAGTTGGAGCGTAAAAGATTGATTGTGAACTTTATTATTGCTGTGCTTTTAATTGTTGACCCTTGTGGATGCTGAATATTATATTAGATTTGTATTCGTTTGGGATAAATTACCATAGGTGTAAAATATTATAATTTAGGAAGAATTCCTAAATACAAACATACATATCTATGGTGATATAGTCTAATTTAAGAATTCGAGTGTGTAGAGACAATTTAACATCAAATGTAAGTTATTGTTTTACTATTAACATTTATGGGGATATTTTTTTTTCTAATTTGTTTACATATTTTATTGAATATATGAAATGTTAAATTATATTACCGCTATTGTTTTACTTTAAAGACCTGAAAAATATGTGTAACAGTTATGTAAGTAGATACCTACCATTTAATAATTTATATTTTCGGTCAAAAGTTGGAATTTCAATAATATAACTACTGTAGGAAGGTACCTAAGCTAGTGTAGCATATGGATTTTATCCGAATGTTTCGAAAACTTTATTCTTAGTTCCTATATTATTATTCGAAGCAGAGTGACCTAGCTCTGTGAGGGTTGCGCATATACTACGTCAGGGTAGGCACTCCGTACCATTTTTATACCATTGTACCTATATGGAATGCACGCCCTTAAGCTCTGTTTAGTTAGATTGGTAGTTATTAATTTTTTGACACTTTCGCTGCCGACAGAGCATAGACAAAACTTTTAAAATAAAAACTCTACCAACATCTCAGTTTTAAAACTGGCTGGTTCCAATTCCCAAACTTCACTCATTCTAATTTCTAAACAACAATTCCCGTAACGATAAGAGATGTATTCGTTAATTATTTTATGTTTTTTTAGATAACTTTTAGTAATTAACGGTTTGTTTTGTAGAAGTTTTGTTTTTATTTGTGATTTGTTTAAATGTTTTTTTTGTGAGGTTAAGTAATGGGGGCTGATGATGATAATATCAACGCGTCGATCGCTCACGTGGTGCTGGCGTGCGTGTCGGGCACGAGCCTGGGCAGGGGATCCGGGAAGAGTTTCACGCACCCGGGGATGCACACGAACCTGTTGATACACGGTGTCCTTGGATTCCTTCATTACCAGAGTAAGTTTTTTCATAGGCATACAACTTGCTCGGTATGGCTTTACTTAATTTAAGTATCTACCTACTTTTGAGTATGGATGTAACGTGATTATGAACTCTTTTAACGAGTTATGATTTAATAATACCTAGATGGATTGGAGTATTTTTATATTATTCTTGATATTCAATAATTTACGTTACATTATGCATATGCATTGTTTTTAACAGAAAGTGAGCTTGTTTTCTTTTGCTTTGTTTTGCTAGTTGCTTTTCTAATAGCTGTCTACTTACATTGTTTATACAGCAAATTCCAGCGATCGTCATCAGATCATTTAAAAATTGACCTAAATTAATACACATCCGCAGGTGGAAGATTCAACAATGATTTCGGTCCGCCCTACGCGCTCAGCTACAAAGCATCCCGCTACCTGCCTCTCCCGTGCCTCATGGCAGACCTGTACCGGGGCAACGAGGTCCTTTGCGCCGTACACCTCCTCTCAGGCCTCGTACCATTTTGCCTAGCGTTAGGTGGAAACGACAACCCTCATCTTGGTCATACTATGATCGCAGCCAACGTAATATCTCTTGGATATTACGCTCTTCAACACCGCAGAGAGTGGGCTTGGTATACCGCCGGAGCAGCGTGCTTGGCGTATTTCTGTGCCCCGCAAATGGGCAGTGTGGCGCCAAAGGTGTTTTATCCCCTTAGTTTAGCATTGATGGAGTATTGTGCGTGTAGGTTGTACCGTATTCATTATGACGGAGCCAGCGCTCCGGGCCCGCCGGCTCGTTGAAATAAAGTGTTTGATTTAGACTGAGTTTCATTTTATGTGGATTAGATGGATAAAAACGGGGATGTATGGTATGAAATTTAAGGTAGTTGTTGTATTGCTGTACTGATGATAGAATATAGCACTAGTGTAAATAACTAGGTAGATGAGGCAGTCTACCGCGTCCGCTGGAGTAGGTACCTAATTGTGGTTAAGTTGGTAATTCAATATGAAAGTGAAGCCGTAATTTTATCCTACCTACTAAATAGGATACATCCTAACCACTAACAGTTAGGACAATTGAAAGTGACGAAATGGCAATGGAAGAGTAACTAATATTAAAAGGAATATCTTTTAAACAGTTTCAAATATCTTTGTCTTAAAGATGGTATCGTAGATTTGTAAATTTCTTTACATACCTAACTTCTTTGTCTTTGTCAGATCGATAGAGCCAGGGTAACCAACCGTCCTGTACAGTGAGAGTGAGTTCCTAATGCACGCAGTAGGGAGTCCCATTCGATGCTCCCCGCCGGGACAATTTCATTACGATACCCGAGTTGAAAGGAAAATTTACGCATTTTAACGTAAACAATAAATTATTGAAAGATGTGACTATTGTTAGCATTTGCTAAGCAACAATTTTACTATCGCTGTATACTGTATCTGTATTTGACCAAATTATTAAAATGGTAAATATTATTAAATACTATGGTTAGGTATTAGATCCTCTTCGCCCATGTTGTATTCAAATTACTTACTGCCTTGTTTTTTGATATTCTGGGCAAAGAAAATGCGTGTTACCATTTGATTATGTTTGGAAAATCTTTCAACAAAGCTTTGATTTTATAGAGTACCAAACTGTAATACCTACCTATCTAACCATTTAAAGAAAAACTTAATTAATGTCGTAATTAAAATAAAAAAACTTAATGAGAAAACATCTAGGCTATAAGTATCAAGCAGAAAGAGTTGGCCTATTAGGTAACAGGATTTAATATTCATGTACTGTCTAGACAGATTTCTAAATGAAGGACAACCTAAATATTATGCTTTCAACGGCCTGTTCGTTTAGTGGCCTGAGCTTTTGTCTACGAAACTGGTGGTATAGTCAGCTGGAAAGCTCCTAGGAGTAAATCTTAGTGTGTGTGATGTGTTTAAACTGTCTTGAATGTTTTGAAAGTATTACAATAATATGTAGGCATTTATAAAAGTACCTATTGCTGTTCAATTTAATATATAGTATGTAGCTATTGAATTATTTATTATACAATATAGGTAGGTATTGTAATGAATTGAAACTTTTCACAGTTATACCCACTACTATCACGTTGGACTGGCAGACTGCCATTTTTCGGTGTAGGTATTTAAGTATAACTTATTTATTTATTTTTTATCTATATATATAAAAATGAAACCCGTTTTCCGTTGTCACGACATCACACGTTATGGCTGGAACCGATTTCACTAATTATTTTTTGTTGTATTTGTTATTAGAGTGATGGCACCAATTATGGACATGTTAAGCGCACTAAATTAGAATTTCGTTTAAAAATGGGATGTTTTTTGGCAATACAAAAATGGTGATTTTTTGTTCGGTACTCAAATACATGAGGAACATTTAAACAACACCAAAAATCCTGTATAAATAATACATAATTAATAAAAAATACATAAATTGAAATTTACGATATCACCATTGATGGACATCGAAGATTCAGTGATGGACCCCCAGTAATGGACATGGACCCAGTCATGAACATCCATTAATGGACACTTTTTTATTGCACAGATAAATGAAACAAATGTCAAAAATCTACTTTTGATTAACTCTATTTGAACTTTTAACGTGATCAGCCTTAGATTTCCAAGTTATTTATACTATAAGGCTTTTAATCAACGATCTGGTTTTTAATCATTTATTAAACATTAATTGAGGCTTTGCCTCTTTGCCAGCAGCTGCAGCTTAGAATGGTAACATAATAAATCAATCAACTGAGTGAAGGCCATTGGAGCCCATAAAGTGCAGTCGGGGCTGGTATATAATACCTTTAACACAGGCCTTAAGGAAACCACAATCAAGAGCCACACCGAAGAGTGGAAGGCATGCTTAGGTCTAAGGTCCTCACGGCAATTTATAAAATAAAAATAAAAAAGCCTTTTATTTCCTGCTTACAATAAGGTTTACAATTACAAATGACAATTAAAAGTAAGTTTATAAAAAAATATTAAAAAGATATTGGTTAGTAATTAAATATAGTAAAGAAGATCCCGTGAGTTTAGTTAGTAATGGTTGCAAGTTACATTTCTTTCATAATTCTTTCTATTGCAAGAACCCCTCTCAGTGGAGGGTAAAGGCCTCCTCCAAAGATAGCCAATTTGTTCTATCTTTTGCTACTCGTATCCAGTGTTCGCCAGCTATTTTTACAATGTCGTCTGTCCATCGTGTATTTGGTCTACCTTGTCTCCTTTTGCCTGATGGTCCTCGCCATGATGTCGTTTCTTTAGTCCAGCGATTGTCACTAAGTCTGGCCACATGTCCTGTGTGGCCACGGCAATTTATACAACACCCAAATGAAAACTGGACTAAAAAACTTTGGTTTCTAAACTGAAGACAAATCCGACTTATAACAGGAGTGTTCACTGGTCACTTAGGAGTCAACGAACTTCTACACAAAATGGGACTTCCAAACAGCAGCAACTGCAGAATGTGTGGAGAGGAATTTGAAACTGTGGAACACTTGGTGTGCCACTGCGACGCCCTCACCAGACGTAGAATGAAGATATTTGGCTCCGGATACCTGGAGCCTGGAGAATTTTTTGCACGCTCTCTGTTAATTTATTTCAATTTATGTGAAAGTGCTTTTAACTCATTGCGACCAACCATTTCACCAAATTGCCCTCTTCCTCTACCGTGAGAATAGTTTGAAGTCCCATAGCACAAACTGCAGGACTTTTGCATGGACTTTGTTATGCAAAGCTATTTGAGGGACCCCAAACCGGACGGCGAATCCAACTGAGATGGGGGGATTTTGGTAAGCTCTTAGACGTCCTGAAAGACAAACGTGTGCGTCTTTATACCTCAAGCGTCGCACGTTTCAACAGTGCGTTCTTCTCGTAATGGTCTATGGAGCCGGGACCTCACGAGGCAGATCATCCATCGACTCCAAGTAGTATAGGGCTATGGAAAGAGCTATGTTAGGTATTTCTCTTTGTGACCGGGTCCGTAATACCGATATTCAGAAGAGGACCAGACTAACGGACATAACAAAAACCATAGCTTTGAGGAAATGGAAGTAGACGGGCCATGTCTGTCGTCTGTCCAAGGGAAGAAAGGATGCTGGATTGGAGACGGAGAAAGGGGCGGCGAAATGTCGGAAGACAGCCAGGGAGGTGGACCGATGATCTGGTGCAGGTGGCTGGGAAACATTGGATGCGGGAAACTCGAGATCGTGGGAAGTGGGCTGAAATGGAAGAGACCTTCACTCAGCATTGGGTAGAATAAGGTCTAAGAAGAAGAAGAAACCGGAGGGCAGCTGTGATCGTCATTTCTCCCATCCTCAGCAGCATCATGCAGCATCATACAGCATCAAATGCCCTCCCTATTTGTTCCGGGGTGTAATTTTTTATTGGCGCCATATAAGATAAAACAAAGAACCCAATGATGGACCACTAAAAATAGCCATTTATGGACATTGTCCATCATTGGAAAATAAAGAGCAATCACAAAATCAACTCAACCAAAATGTTTAGTACAACAAATTAAATAATTTAATACAATAAACTAAAAAAAAATAAAAAACTTAAGAATGGACACTTGTCCATAACTGGAATTCGTAAAAAATCGAATCCAGTGATAAACAAACCCCACAAAAAACTTATTATTGGGATTGGACATATTCAACTTAGCTCAATTTACTTGCAATATAGTATTATTCCGTAAAAATAACAAAAAGTCTCATTAAAACACAACACAAAATAATACCATGCACAAATATGTACTCACCTCCTTAACGATTTCAATAACAAAAACGGATTTTTATGACCACCGCGCGAAACGAGATTTCAATTCCCAACCATCTTTAAATAAAACGGGCAATTTTGATGAAGTGTATCAAAATGAAAGCCCAAACGTCTATTGCTTATGTTTTAGTATCTCCAATTGAAAAATGTTGGGCCAGTTGCTTAATAAATTCGATCAACGAAAATAATGTCCATAATTGGTGCCATGTCCATTACTGGTGCCGTCACCTACTAGGAGAAGGTTCTTATGTAAGAAAAAAAAATCTATCATTCAGATAAAATGGTAATAAATATTTCTTGAATATAGGGCGGTACGAAGTTCGCCCGGTCAGCTAGTAATTAATAATTTCTGATGCCTTCGCGGTTATTACACATTGGAATGACACAACTTTAATTTAGCTTTTAGCTATTGTCAACTCAGTCGTACTTCGATTATGGAACCTGTAAAGGCTCCGAAAGGTAAGCCAATATAATAAAATACGCGAGTTAAATCCGTTTAAAGTTGTTTTATTTATAATTAGTAACAGCTATCCAGGAATTTATTATAAGTGTGAAACGATGCTATTGTTAAATAGGTACGGGATTTCGTCACAATCTTTACACCCACCATAAAGTTGTTCCAGATTTTCCACCATAAACACTAGGCATATATTCCGGTCCAAATCTCTAAAGGGATGAAACTATCCGAATAGGATGTTAATGGACCCATTAACCTAACGGGTTGTTTTATTCTCTGTTTAATTGCACGATAGGAATTATGAGAGACTGTATATTTATGATTGGGTATAACGTTTTAGGTTACCTACTGTAGAGCTTGAAGTTCAGTGTGGATGCTGGCCGCGTGGAAATGTTTTTAAAGTTGTTCTTATATTTCGAGTGGTTCCTACGGGATAGTTATGGTAGTAGAGTTTATGTATTACGAAATAAAATAAGTTTCTCAGCATAATTTGATATGCATATACTTACATAGATTTGATGTGCAACCTACATAGTTTACTGTGGTGCTGGAATAAAACGTTAGAAAAAAAAAATATACTTAGAGGAAAGTAGTACGAGTTGATTCCTATGCGAGTTCAATATGTTATATAGATGTTGGGGACTGGGCGGCGAAGTAAACACGTAAATTACTTGCAGAACACTTTTATTGTAGTAAGTAAAGAAAATAAAAACTATGTACATAATTTACACTTTTACACATTGTCATGTAGCCGGTAGCAATTTTAAACTCGTTCTTACTTGTCTAAAAAAGGACGCCAACCACAGATTCAAAAATTATAGATACTTCAGTACCAAAAAAATGCGAACTTGCAGAGCGATACCACCTTGTGGGTACAGATTAAATATACCTATGTAGGTATATTAATTAAAACCAAATAATAATCGGTTGGCAACAATAGATAATTGTTTTGTTTCAGTGTGAAGTTTTAGATATTTTTTCTTTTTGATTTTGTGTAAAAGCAGCATTAGTTTAAGTTAAAATAAACTTTACGTAAATATCGCTTCATTTTGAAAACAGATTTCTTAATAGCTTAAGAGTTTCGGTTAAAAGCTTTTCGTAACCGCATTTAATAAAACGGATATAGGTTTATTGCTATTGGAAACACAGTTTTAATTCTAATGTGCTTTTAATTTAAAGACGACGATTACACCACTGATACTGAAACAGCGCAGACGTTCGATAAATTCGTTTTGACTAGGTACCTAGGTATAATAATATAACAAACGTTTTTTTTTGCATAATTAGTTACCTATGTAGGAATAAGTATAAAATATTTGCTTTGAATTCCAAGTATATACCTATTACCTATACTTGGTATTCAAAGTAAATATTTTAAACTTACTTCTAAATGGGAAAATTACCAGAAGGAGGATGTTTTTTTATAAAGATTAAGGATACATTGGTTTGGGTTTTTCAGGTTTTTGGGATTCGTCCCTGCTGTGCCAGATATAATTTCATGACAGGTCAAGTTTTAGGCAGGTTTGAAAAGTTCTTGTTTTAATTTTAATGATGGGCTCAAAGATATGCCTTAGAAGAAGTTATACTAACCCACCCTTACATTAGTACTGTATATCGTGAGGCATTTTATTAAATAGTCTGTTATAAGCTGTGGCATCGATGTCAATCCCTACTTCCCTACTAATATTATAAATGCGAAAGTAACTCTGTCTGTCTGTTACGCTTTCACGCTAAAACTACCGATTTAAATGAAATTTGGTACAAAGAAAGTCTGGAGTCTGAGAAAGGACATAGGCTACTTTTTAACCGACTGCAAAAAAGGAGGAGTTCCACGCGGACGAAGTCGCGGGCAGAAGCTAGTATAATATAAAATGCTATATTATGCTTTGAAAACAACCGTCGACGTGATCCGTCGACACCTCTTTCGTTACTTTACAGCAGTTGCATCAAAACTAAAAAAAATAACGATCAAATCAAAGACTAGCAATTTATTATTATGGGGCAATTTATCGAAGTAGCGTTACTATGATCTATTTAAAAACCGGCGCAGTGGAAGTTGGACGCTCGAAGGGTTTTGTACCAGTACTATAACAGCGGCAAAAATCATGTGCAGGTATTAAATATTTCTTACTAGCTTCTGCCCGCGACTTCGTTTGCGTGGAACTCCTCTTTTTTTGCAGTCGGTTAAAAAGTAGCCTATGTCCTTTCTCAGGCTCCAGACTTTCTACGTACCAAATTTGATTTAAATCGGTTCAGTAGTTTTAGCGTGAAAGCGTAACAGACAGACAGACAGACAGAGTTACTATCGCATTTATAATATTAGTAAGGAAGTAAGGATATTCTGTTTTCATATACAGCTTAACAGACGGACAGACAGCGGATTCTCAGTAATAGAGTCCCGTTTTACTCTTTGGGTAAGTGCGGCACTCTTAAAATGATTTCATTTAGAATGTGTCCTTGTACTTTTAATTCTAATTTGAGACTAAGGTAGGTAAGTCTCAAATTAACAGTAACATTTTTGGGAATAGAGAGATGATTAAGATATTGAATTTTTCAGCATAACTCTGCACACTAGGTTTTAAAAGATAATTTCAAGTCTAATTCCTAGGTATAGGTCCCAATCGCAGATAATCTGAATTTAGACGTAGTAAAGCCTAGTAATACCATTTAATCTAGCCTTAATGCAATCTCATTAGAGGTAAAACCGGCGGTTAAACTAGAGATAGTATCGGTTGTCTCGTTGATTAAATTACTCTGGATTCTGAACTTGTAATGATAGTTAAAGTAACGACGCATGTGTGGACGCCATTTTGATTAAATTTTAAGCCAAGAGACTCTAAAGTTTAAAAAAACAAGAATGTTCATATCATACTGCCTACCTAAGAATATAAAACCTTACGGCCTGTTTTAATTTCTTGATAAGTACCTCATGTTCTAAATAAATCAGTATGAACAGTTCAAATATTAAAAAAAATCACTCTTATAATACAATAAGTTCAGGAGTTATTAGGTAGAATACTTACCTGTATTTTATTAGAACTACCTAAGTAAGTATATCAGCCAAATTTTATCTCAATACAATGCCTAGAAGTTCATTTTCTAAAACAACAATGTTCTCATAATAATTTCTGATGCCTTAGCGGTTATTATACATTGAAATGAAACAACTTTAACGGATTTAAAATAAGGTAGTTTGCATAGCTGTATTAATCACTTTAGCATAAGACTATTGTCAGCTCAGTCGTGTTAGGTACGATTATGGAATGTGTAAAGGCTCCGAAACGTCAGCCAATAACAATGTTCTCATTCGTTCGTTACAAGTTGACCCGAAACGTGTTAAAAAAGTATCCAAAACCAAAACACATATGAGACTGAAGGTTATTATAATTTATAGGCCTCAAAAATAACCATGTAAGGCGAAGTCGCGTAATAAATATTAATACACGCGTATCACATTAAGAGGAAAAGCGTGTTTTATGTGATTTTTATGTTGAGTCAATGGCGCACTAAACTTTTTGAAATAAATCTTTAGAACTCTACGAGTTTTACGTACCTATAGATTAGTCTTGTAGCAAGCTATAAAAATAATAATAATATGTATATAAAATCAAATAAGTACTACTGGGTGAATATTTGAGTTCGTACATATTGGGCATTTGGAAAAAAAATCAGAATATCGTTTCAAATTGCGTATTTTATATTTTTAACCTAATGTTTAATATATAAATATGGAAAAAAAATTAAAGGGACGTAAATATTTTTATTTTTTTTTAACGAACGGTAATGAGTACTCATTACCGTATCAGGAATGGTAATCAGAATGTATGAAATATGCGAACGGTAAGGAGCAATAATACTTATGGTAGTGAGATTTGCATGGAGATGGTAATGTGACCGTAAATGGTAATGATAATAAAATATTTTTTATATGAAAATATAATTGTGATTTAAAGAAAATGAGTCTCGAAATATTAGTTTTTAATACCTACATAACTATAATTATCAAAGTTTTAAAATAAAAAATTGAAATAGCCTATTAATACACATTACCATTTGAAATATCTCACTACCGTTTGTAAAATAAAACGGGAATAAACGGTAATTTCATAAACGGTAACGAGATTTTTACGAATTTTGACCATTGTGCATTATTAAATAGACTTAAAATTATATTTGACATATTAACATAAACACATACCACAGACACGTTTTTTGGTACACTCGGCTTTAATAAGGTTTTAACGAATTTGCCAATTAATCTTCAAATGGTGAGGAGATAAAAATGTTGACAAACCGTATAAACGTACGAAGAGACCGTCATATTTTGGCGGGAAATCGTTTCACACGCGTGCGACTAGTTTGGCTCGCTAGCGACAACTAAGATCGATTGCCGCGTCGATAGTTTGACCAATAATATGGCGCGAATATTTGTTTATGGCTTAGTTCATTCTGACCAATGGTAATGAATGGTACCTGCATGGACATTTTTCAAAGCGATGGCAAACTACTTAAAAGTGCTCTTTAAGGTGTATAATTTTTATGATATCTAAACAAAGTTCTATTCTATAGAAATAACTACCTAAAAATACGATATTCGACATATAATTGAATCATTTTGATCATTCATTGATCAAAATTGGGATTTGGGACATGACGGGTAATGAGATTTGGCGAATATTTAAATTTATAAAAAATATTACTATTCAAAAAATAAATATTTCATAAACTTCCAAACATAGAACTAGCTCTATTTGATATATAAAAAATAAACTAACTCAGATTCCTCCACGTCTCAATAGTTCTTTAGTGTTTGCCGCGTAATATGTACGAACTCAAATATTCACCCTACTAGTGTAATGTCCCATAAATGTTTTACATGTCAGTCTTGTAGCGAAGTATAAGACCGAAATATAAGGTAAATGTCTACCACTAATCACAATGCCTTCATAAGAATGTTATAATTAAATCAAGACTTATAGTTTCCTTTTTAGGACTACTTTTTTGGGATGTAGATAGGTATAATATTTCACACCTGTGTTAAAATCATTATTCTTTTTTAAATGAAACTACTTAACAAACGACTGCTAAAATAAATACTTTATACCTAAAGTTTAAAATATTGCACGCTAAGTAATTTGCTCCCAGTGTGCGTCGGTCACAAAGAATGCCAAAATAATAATGCGTATTTTAGTCGTTTGATCATTTATAACAGAGAAATGACAGTCTATTAGATGAGCAAATCATTTATCACCGCAGACGTCGGGGACTTGAAATGATCGCAGTGCGAAATGATCAAGTATCAAGACAGTGATTGCACTATTCAAGTTAAATGATCTATGAACATGTTATGATTGTAAAGTAGGTATTTAACGTAAGTGGACATAATGATGACTTGATGTAACATTTAATTGAGCTGTTGCTGCAGGCGCGTGCAGTGGGGAGTGAGCGGGTAGGCACTATCCACACCTACATTTTTCACATTGTGCCTATATTATATGGTAGGTATGTAAGCTAGGTATAATTCAAATTTTGTCGCTAATTATAAAATAATATCTGTTTCTTTGTTAAAAAATATTTTGATATATTTTTGGTGAAGCGTGTTGCGAATTAAATCGAATAGGTAATTGACTTAAATTTTTCAAAGCTTTTCTCTTAAATGTATATATTTTATACGGCTCTTTAATAGTTCTAGGTGCGTCACAAAAGCTCTTAGTGACATTTGCTGAAAGCTCAGGATGTAGCCAGTGTCCCTGAAAGTAGGACAAGTATGAAAAATACGTAGCAGAGAATGTTTATGGTGACGTCTGGGGCGTGGTCAGCCGCAGCTGGCATTTAGCAGGCGCGGGCGGTGGGGCCATAACACACTGTAGACAGATACCTCATATAGAAGCATATAATTGAAGAAAAATATTAAATTTTAGTCAATTTTTAGGTGAATTTTCTCGACATCAAAACGTCATACTAACACTTTCCTGTAAATAACCGTTTAATTAACTTTGTAAATTTACTTGCCGTAACAAACAGTTGTAAATATGCAAAAAAGTCGAGGAAAAACATTATTATTCAGCGGCCCAAGGGTGCGTTATTTGCTTTTTACAACATGTGTGTTAAAGGAACCCTCTTACGTATAATTTTAAAAAATGTATTTGTATATAAATGAAACCCTGCTTTGCATTTCAATCTACACCTATGCTCAATTAGTCCTTAAAGTTTTGTATAAAAACTTGAATGACTAATGATAATAATAATACTTGAATGATAATAGCAGCCCAAGATAGAGCAAAGTGGCGTGCAATTGGAGAGGCCTATGTCCAGCAGTGGACTGCGATGGGCTGATGATGATGATGATGATGATGATAAAAACTTGAGATTACGTGCAACTGTTAAGGTTGCTATACACCATGGGCGTTAGTGCCGGCTGTTAGCGTGTGAAACGGCGCGCGAAGCCGCGCGGCGACGAGCGGCTCTTTCGGATTCAGATCCACTCGCGATTGACCTACAGCGGCTACTGCGTTCTTTGGTGGGCCTTTATGAGGCGTGGACCATTTCGTAGATCCCAAATTAAGGACGAAAAGGGTATAGACAGTATATAGCTGGTTATAGCAGTCTAAAGCGTCGTTGTTATATTACAGACTAGCGGCCCCGGCAGACGTCGTCCTGCCCGTCCGATTGTTTCGTCAAAGATCTGTCAAAGTCTTCTGTCACTTACCGTCAATCACTTTGTATATGGGAGTATAGAAAGATGTTGATTTGACACTTTTTCAAGATGTTTTTTAAATTTTCTCTAGTTAAAAAACTTCTACGAATAATTCAAGACCAAAATTAGCCAAATCGGTTCATGCATTCTGACTTCTGGACTTCTGGAGTTACCTATAGCGGCAGAAGGGAAAACTCGACTTATTTTTATATAATAGATGATTGATTTCATGTAGCTTCACTACATAGTATAAAACAAAGTCGCTTTTTCTGTCCCTATATCTCTATGTACGCTTAAAACTCTTTAAAACTACGTAACGGTTTTTGATGCGGTATTTAATAGATAGAGTGGTTCAAGAATTTATATAATAATAATAAATCTTTGGACAATTCACACCAATTGATCTAGTCCCAAACTAAGCAAAGCTTATACTATGGGTACTAGACAACGGATAAACATACATAAATACATATAAGACATCCAAGACTCAATTACAGATGCCAGTGTTCATCACACTGACATATGCCCCTAGCAGGATTCGAACCCGCAACCTCCGGTTTCGTAGTCAGGGGCTATGACCACTAGACCAGCAGGCCGTCAAATATTCTGTAACTATAGGCGAAGTTGAATATAATGAAATAGGTGTTTTGTAAATTGATTTCGTCAATTTGTGTGAAGTTAATAGTGAACGACACGCAGCCTTAAATGATAATTCCTATTAACTGTTAACGACAGGTAGTTAAGGTCACACGATATATTTTCATAAACCATTCCAATGTATAATAACAGCGAAGGCATTAGAAATTATTAATTATGAATTACCCGTTTATAACTCAATTGATGGATTAATTTACGCAAGAATAATAATTTATGATGCCTTCGCGGTTATTACACATTGGAATGAAACAACTATTAACGGATTTAACTCGCGTATTTTTATTTTATTTTATTAGCTGACGTTTCGGATTCTTTACAGTTTCCATAATCGTAGCACGACTGAGCTGACAATAGTCTAACGCTAAAGTGATTTATACAGTTATGCAAACTACCTTATAGCTAATAAAATAAAATAAAAATACGCGAGTTAAATCTGTTAATAGTTGTTTCATTCCATTACGCAAGAATGGTTTATTTTTTTGTAACTCCTCACATTCAAAACAAGGTCTTAAAATGAAAATGAATTGTGCGATTCCATTATTAAGGATTGATATAGGTAGTATTCTTTTCTGGATAGATGAGAATGCTATCTCTCTACATCTATCTAGCTCCACTAAAGAGCGTATTTAAGCGCTCCGATATCATCTAACGACCGCTAATGGCAACATAAAGGGAACACTTGTTTTCACAAAACTGCGTTTCCGATCCGCCACCTTTTGTTTTCCACCAAAACCTTTTAGTGAAACGGATATCGATGGATTTGATGTTATTCTCTTGTTTATATTTAGCTAGCTGCGACTCGCGGTTTCACTACCGTACAGACTTTTATCAGGGTAAAACCAGGGGCGGATTTGTTTTAAGCCCAGTAGGCACGGATTGGGACAGTCGGAATATTAGAAACGGTTAATAGCAAAAAATACAATGTAGAGAAGAAAAAAGATTGTCTGGTAGGTAAGTACTATTGATACCACGAACTTAGAGAAGGCAAGACTAATAGTTAGCCACTGGATAAAACAAGGCATAAAGAAGTGAGCTAATTTGTCAAATAGAACGTAATGTATTAACAAATATTGGAAGACAGTCAAACAGACTAGGGATTTGGGACATGTATTATTATGCTTAGGTATCATATTTCATATACGTAAAAGAAAATCTAACTAAGTCTTCGAAGTCAAATAATATTCAAAGTCAAATAATACGTCTCAGTAGGTATACTTATGTACTTACTAGCTTCTGCCCGCGACTTCGTCTGCGCACGATGAGTACTTCACGCAATATCGTTATAAAATATAGCCTATATGTTATTCTGATGTATAAGTTATATTGTGGTAAAGTTTCATTCAAATCCATTCAGTAGTTTTTACGTGAAAGAGTAACAAACATCCATACATCCATACATCCATACTTACAAACTTTCGCCTTTATAATAGTAGTAGGATTATTTAAAAAGGTCTAAGTAATCAATCAGAATTGTACTTAGTTTCTTTGGCAAGATAATGTTAGTCAAATTGACAGCTGTAATGTTTTACTTAGATATATTTTATGTAGATACATTCTTGTGAATTAATGTGAATACATGCCGTACAAAAATCAATAAGCTTAGTAGATAGTAGTCCAGGCTTATGTAAAACGGATTTCGAAAAAACACAATAAAGTTGTCAAAACATACTAATTACACGACACAACCATTAAGTGTTGCCATTGTGAAATGTTTATGGCTTTCTGTCAAAATAAATCAGTGTTCAATAACGATTTCAACGTAAAACACCATTAGTTAAACTAGGACTATTAAGCTATTTGAAGACTTAATATATAAGAGAACAGTTTTTAATGGACTCAAAATGGATACGATTTTCATTCGATTTAAGTCTTAATTAGTAGGTACCTACCTATTAGGCGCCATTATAACTGTTCCCTATATAAATATTCTGGCGTTACTTTTCTTATATATATATCTCTTCTATCTATCTACCTACATAGTAAAGCAACGAATCTAATGTAAATCATCATCTAATTTTAATATTGTTCAAATACTTCAACAACAAAAAACTTCAAAGTCGGGAAAGTAAAACAGAGTTTTGACCTCTTTTCTCCAGTTGAAAAGCTTTTAATAACATCTCTCTTCATACACGTTACTACGGCAATTCTCTTTCATACATCCATCATGGAAACATAAATGAATAGTTTGTTTACACAAGGTGTGAATATCTATTTTCAATCGTCAACTCTCGCACCATGTCTGGAGAAGTTGTTTGAAGTGCGCGGAGGCGGGTAGCCGTCGTTGTGTTGTTTTCATAATAAATTTGACGTAAAACTGATTGATGACTACTTAGTATAGTTTTACTTCCAAAGTATGATTGTTTACTTTACCTGGGACGGGTTGCGATTTTACAGACTCGATAATGCGCTAATTTCTCTAAAACTATTATTTACAGGTTGCTATTTTTTGTCTATAAAATTGTAACCGGTAGATTTTAAATAGGTAACGTTTTAATTAATGAGTTTAGAAGTTATGGATTATTAACCATGAGAAATATGGATATATTGGAAAAAATCGTCCAAATTTTCCTTCCAAATATAAAAAAAAATGGGTCAATTTGAGAATTAACGTAAGTATCATCTCAAAAGCATGATATTTGACAAAATATTTGTAATTGAAATCATATTATGTTTAGACACGGCATTTATTCTTATAATATCTACATCACTTAAGTAAAAGAAAATCTAAATATGCATAGGAATATAATCTTCGTCCGGAATGAAGTTAGCTACATACACTACACATTGCCAGTTGATCTTTAGGGGTATAAAGAAGGTTAATATATGAAGGTCATCCGAGTTATATCCTGCCGGGCAATTTACAAATCGAATCTCCGGGATAGTTCCGCAAACATCTGGTCTGAGCGAGCCGACTTCTTACAAATAATGCCGCTTCATTAGACGGGCCTGTCTCAGGGGATAATGCCTTTATAGGGCTGTCAGTTGTCACATTAAAATAAGTATTACGATTATAAAAAAGATATTTTTTCCTCTGGTAACATTACAAATAATTTATTGATTACAGTGAAGAGCAGTAGTGAATTTAAGTTTCCTATCTGTATCTCTACAAAATTGTTTTTCTTGTGCAGTTAACTTTAACATATAAATAAATTGAAACTTAAGCGAGTTGGATGCAACCAAAACATAATAATCAACCATGTACTTACTACTACTATTTTAATTTAAAAATAGACGAAAGTACTTACTAAGTAAGTACCTATTTAAATCTCTCAGAACAATTTTAAAAATACTAGCTTTTTTTAATAAAAAATCAGGGATTTCTTTACAAATTATCTTTAGCTCTTGATAGCATTGTTGGTCTAAACCCTAGAAGATATTGTAATATCTTGATCAGAATGTCTAGATACTTGTCAGGAGTATATGTACTCGTATCTACGAGTCATATCTATGACGTGTCAAGAAATATTAAAAAGTAGTAGCCCTATTATATAGTGAAACGTGTGACAGTATCCTGTGAGTGAGGCCGACACGGGCGCCGCCGTTGTCGAAACCCAATCCAACTCCTCTGACGATTGGAATTCTATTTTATGACACATTTCTGCAAAGATAGGCCTTTTTGAAGGACGAAAAATTGGTCCACGACTTTCTAGAATAATCTTAACCTTTTATTTCGGAAAGCTAGCTTTGTCGGACGAAACAGCGTGACAAAGTGTTATTGTTAAATTGAATTTGTCTTGTATTCATTATCATAGTTTTGAATTTTATGTAAACTGACTCATTAAGACATCGTTGTCCGATAAAAACGTCAGTAAAACCAAAATAGCACAGAAGCAGTTTCTTTACATATATTTATTACCTACCTAAGTACTTAAAATTTACAGACTCTTTAATCGTAATCTATTGCCCTTTTTCTGTGAGTTAAGGCAAAATTATACCCTGTTTTTACTTTAAACAAAACATTTCGAAAATGGCTGCAAAACTCAATTTGATGGTAACTAGACCGTGAATTCCAAATACGTATGTGAATATTCCAGAATGAAAACAATTGAATTCATGAGTTCAATATCTAAAAATACTGTCGGTGTGGCTGATACAGTGGATGCATTGACGTCGCTGAGCGGTCACTGAGCAATCACTGATACTGATCATACGAAATATACAACCCCTTTGGATACGGCAAAAATACTGCTACGAAGCTGGGTGATCCTTTCGATACAGTCCATTGATTTACAACTTCACGATCTATCAGCGGAGTTCTAATAGTTTTTTCTTATTCAGCAGACAGTGTCTTGCATCATTTATCTGACATCAATACTTCATGGCAAGTGTGTGGTTGATTCTCAGTTATGAAACAAAAGATCACCCTTTCAAATTACACCCTTAGTTCCTCAATTCCTAGTTAAGGTTTCCATGGATGTAAACTGAGTCAGTCAGTATGTTGTAGTAAATTGATTAAGCCTGCAGCTTTTGTTAAGCTTGTCGATTTAGTAAGGGAACAGGTTCCAATGATTCTGGAGACATTAGATAATTTAACTTTTTTTGCTTATTGATTCTGTTCTTAAATATACTCTGCGACTTATAAGTGACTGTGATTCTTCTCCCAAGGCAATTTTCTGCGGCGCGTTTTCGTAGGTAAAATAATAATATAAATTATGTAGAATTAAAACTGTAATACTTAATGGTTTCTAATACTACAGTAACTCACTGAAAAAACGTACTAAAGATATTTTTTCTGTACGTGCCCACTCCATACTAGAGTGATGGCACCAATTATGGACATGTTAAGCGCACTAAATTAGAATTTCGTTTAAAAATGGGATGTTTTTTGGCAATACAAAAATGGTGATTTTTTGTTCGGTACTCAAATACATGAGGAACATTTAAACAACACCAAAAATCCTGTATGAGTAATACATAATTAATAAAAAATACATAAATTGAAATTTACGATATCACCATTGATGGACATCGAAGATTCAGTGATGGACCCCCAGTAATGGACATGGACCCAGTCATGAACATCCATTAATGGACACTTTTTTATTGCACAGATAAATAAAACAAATGTCAAAAATCTACTTTTGATTAACTCTATTTGAACTTTTAACGTGATCAGCCTTAGATTTCCAAGTTATACTATAAGGCTTTCAATCAACGATCTGGTTTTTAATCATTTATTAAACATTAATTGAGGCTTTACCTCTTTGC
Source organism: Polylopha cassiicola (assembly GCA_038024825.1). Classification (NCBI taxonomy): domain Eukaryota; kingdom Metazoa; phylum Arthropoda; class Insecta; order Lepidoptera; family Tortricidae; genus Polylopha; species Polylopha cassiicola. Next base: position 1,455,752 of record CP149044.1, on the reverse strand, counting down.
CAGCAGCTGCAGCTAAGAATTGGTAACATAATAAATCAATCAACTTCGATCTATCAGAAGGTGCGGTGCACATATATGCTATAGTGTAAGCATGGGAAACCATAGAAAATATAGACAGACACCTGAACGATAAACCATCTATATTTTGAGTGACAGCCAGGCAGCGCTGAAGGCCCTTGCAGCCCATAAAGTGCACTTGGGGCTGGTATATAATGGCATCCAACACCTTTAACACAGGCCTTAAGGAAAACGCAAGCAAGAGCCACACCGAAGAGTGGAAGGTATGCTTAGGTCTAAGGTCCTCACGGCAATTTATACAACACCCAAATGAAAACTGGATTAAAAAGCTCTGGGTTCTAAACAGAAGACAAATCCGACTTATAACACGAGTCTTCACTGGTCACTTAGGAGTCAACGAACTCCGACACAAAATGGGACTTACAAACAGCAGCGACTGCAGAATGTGTGGAGAGGAATGTGAAACTGTGGAACACTTGGTGTGCCACTGCGACGCCCTCACCAGATGTAGAATGAAGATATTTGGCTCCGGATACCTGGAGCCTGGAGAATTTTTTGCACGCTCTCTGTTAATAATTGTCAATTTATGTGAAAGTGCTTTTAACTCATTGCCACCAACTATTTCACCAAATTGCCCTCTTCCTCTGCAGTGATAATAGTTTGAGGTCCCATAGCACAAACTACAGGACTTTTTCTTGGACTTTGTTGTGCAAAGTTATTTAAGGGACCTCAAACCGGAGGGCGAATCCAACTGGGATGGGGAGATTTTGGTAAGCTCTCAGACGTCCTGAAAGACAAACGTTTGCGCCTTTATACCTCAAGCGTCGCACGTTTCAACAGTGCGTTATTCTCGTAATGGTCTATGAGACTTCACGAGGCAGATCATCCATCGACTCCAAGTTTTTCTCTTTGCGACCGGGTCATAGCAAAAATCATAGCTTCGAGGAAATGGAAGTGGACGGGCCATGACTGTCGAGAGACCAAAAACGGGGCGGCGAAATGTCGGAAGACAGCCCGCGAGGTGGACCGATGATCTGGTGCAAGTGGCTGGGAAACATTGGATGTGGGAAACTCGGGATCGTGGGAAGTGAGCTGAAATGGAAGAGACCTTTACTCAGCATTGGGTAGAATAAGGTTGAAGAAGAAGAAACCGGAGGGCAGCTGTGATCATCATTTCTTCCATCCTCAGCAGCATCATGCAGCATCATACAGCATCATACAGCATCAAATGCCCTCCCTATTTGTTCCGGCTGTAATTTTTTAGTGGTGCCATATAAGATAAAACAAAGAACCCAATGATGGACGACTAAAAATAGCCATTTATGGACATTGTCCATCATTGGAAAATAAAGAGCAATCACAAAATCAACTCAACCCAAATGTTTTGTGCAACAAATTAAATAATTTAATACAATAAACTAAAAAAATATTAAAAAACTTAAGAATGGACACTTGTCCATAACTGGAATTCGTATAAAATCGAATCCAGTGATGAACAAACCCCACAAAAAACTTATTATTGGGATTGGACATATTCAACTTAGCTCAATTTACTTGCAATATAGTATTATTCCGTAAAAATAACAAAACATCTCATTACAACTCAACACAAGATAATACCATGCACAAATATGTACTCGCCTCCTTAACGATTTCAATAACAAAAACGGATTTTTATGACTATCGCGCGAAACGAGATTTCAATTCGCAACCATCTTCAAATAAAACTGGCGATTTTGATAAGGTGTATCAAAATGAAAGCCCAAACGTCTGTTGCTTATGTTTTAGTGTCTCCAATTGAAAAATGTTAGGCCAGTTGCTTAATAAATTCGATCAACGAAAATAATGTCCATAATTGGTGCCATGTCCATTACTGGTGCCGTCACCCTACGTCGTCATTCCTCGACCCGCCCTACATCCTACCCGCGAGTGACGCACGCTGCGGACCTGTAGCTGCTACTACCTACGCGTCATGTTTCATGACGCTAATTTGAAGGGTCACTTGCAATTACATGTGCTTTACTTTAACATGGTGACCATTTTACTTCGTGATGGTAAACATTTTCTATATATATAAATAGAAATAACATAGGTATTCTATGTGAGTTTACGTATGTAAAAGGAGAGGCTGGCTAATGACTGACATATCAACGCAGGACCTAAACTATAAGGGTTAGAAACTTAATAAAGGGGTGCGTTTTATAACACAGGGGAGCACTATGAAAGGGTATTTGAAAATTCGTCCTCTCAGGGGGTAATAAATTCTAAATATAAATAACAAGGCTCACTTTACCCAATAGGTAGGTTTTGTAAGCTTGAAACCAAACAGATCTAGTACTTGTCTCAAAGTACGCAAAGTTTGAGACAATAAGTGACAGTTTTTACCAAATAGGTACAATAAGAGTTATCTCCAGATTTTATATATAATTTTATATAAGAACGACATGTGATAATTTAACGACTATATACGTAAATTTACGTAATACTGGTAATCCAAGTTAGGTATTTGTTTAAAATACTCGTAAATAAACGTGAAAACATACGGATGCTAAAAAGCAATAATCATAAATCGTGTACTCTTTATAAGTTGCTAAGTATTGTATATTAGGGGAATGTGCCGCTGTTTTCACTTGCCTTCAGAGATTAAGGAGCTTATCCGGGTTCCCAGTTATTTTTATTGTGGGGTAAAGTTTGAGGAGCGACATTTGAACGGTTCAATCGAGTGTTTATACCTAAATATTTGTGGTGAGACTTGTAAAAAGTTTATACCTATTAAATTTATTTCTGCAGTTCTGTTTAAATTTAACAATTCGACTGCAAGTGGCAATACTTGTGCGTTAGTGCGGCAGTTAGGCGAGGTGAAAAGTCGTGGTTATTATTTTTATTATATGTAATACTAGCGGTCCCGGCAGACTACGTCCCGCCCGGCAAAGAAGCAATGTAGCGATTTTGCTGGAACGTGATAAAAAGTATTCTATGTCCTTCTCCTGGTTTTTAAGCTACTTCCCCGCCAATTTTCAGCTAAATCGGTTCAGCCGTTCTTGAGTTATAAACGGAGTAACTAATACGACTTTCTTTTATATAATAGAGATAAGATATATAGAATAGATATAGATAGATAAGAAGAATACCTATGATTCTATAATCTACATACATGGCAATATTTGTCAAAGGGAAACTATCATCTCTAATGCCATTCTTATTAGACAAGATTTCCTACTTAGTTCCTAAGCCAAACTATTTTCTAGTTCTCCATTTATGTACGTGAACATGTTGGCTTTGTCTCGTGGAGTCTTTCACACATTATTGTATTAAGATACATAATGATACCTTTCATATTTATTTCTCGTTCCTCCGAATAATACAGAAATGAATAATTCATAGAGGCACGGGCATTCGCGACAAACAGGCCAAATTATTTCGGACGCTCTCCCGATTTTATGGCGACCTTTTTGCAACCGATGATCCCGTAGTCTTATATCGGTTATGTATCGTTATTGTACCGTTGCCCCATTGTTTTGCGATCGAGATTAAGCTCGAGGGTTTTTGGTTTATTTGCATGATGTGTCTTTTATAAGGTTTTCGCCGGTTTTTGGTTTAAAATTAAATGAAATTGTATTTAGAGTTTAGGGGTGTGCTATTTATTGTGTAATTATTATGCGATCAGTTTACGTAATTAGTAATATTTTTAAATAATACTTATATAGCTGAGATATATTGTTATATCGTAAGGTTAAATTTTCCAAATTTCGTATTAGAAGAAAAGTATTTCGTAATAAATTTAGTACCTACATTCTAAGGCCTTGCATTATTCAGCCTTTATTTTACTTATTCCCAGTTACACGTCATATTAAAATTTATACATAGATATTCTTACAAATCTATTCAGACAATTCTATGGAAAATCATGCATTTGATATCTTGATTTCCGTGACATTTGACACGTGAACGCGACAAAGCGAAGGCGAGTGAAGTGTCGTAAGTGGACGCCTTTGAAGTCGCCGTTTGATGGATGACATCTGATCGGAGATTGACCTGTAAAGGTAGGAATACACATATCTCAAGATAATAAGTCGGTATTTATAATAAGTGACTTTATTATAACCTAAAGGGGTAACTTTGTCTACCCAATATTCTAATGTCTAATTTATTCGTTCCATGAATCTGTCCTGTTTTATTATTTTTGTTTCAATGTAGAGTATTTAATAACAAAATATGATATATTCTGAAAAATTACAGTAAGTAAAATAACTAGGTACTTACATGAAATTTTACACATACTTAAATATAATTTATTTCAACTGTAATTTGGAAATATACGCGGAAAATACAAGTAAATATAGATAATAGGTACCTAGTGATCAAAGTTGTAAGTTCTGATAGTCTCCCAGTGCGTCATCATCTTTATTCTGATATCTTTTTGATCGCATTAAAATAGTGTCTCCAGTTTTCTCAGAAATCTTCTTATTTTTCTACTAAATATACCTACAGGTTCTGAAGGTACTCAACCTTTTATACGAGCCAATAATGGATATATTAAAGTTGCTTAAGTAATATATTCAATTATATTTATCATAATAATTTCTGATGTCTTCGCGGTTATAGAATAAAATAAAAATACGCGAGTTAAATCCGTTAATAGTTGTTTCATTCCAATATATTTATCATATTATTTAAGAAAACTTAACGCAGTAGGTACCATTTCAATGACAGGAGCTGACAAAACGATTGATTAATGTAATGCTGCTTTGCCGGGCAGGACGACGGCAAATTAGGTACCAGGTTATATTATATCTCTGCAATAATTATCCTATGTAAATGGAGAAAGTATGTTAATAATTTAATAAAATATATGGCCTTTAAAAATATGCCAACACCATATGCCAGTAAAAGAAACAAAACCGAACATTTATGCTAAAAGTGTCATATTTTATATGTGATTTACTGTGCCCGGGGAAGTATTGTGGGCAGTAAAATCTGACGCGTTGCGGACTGCCTGATGTACGACAGCAGGCGGCGTGGCAGTCCACCGCCAAATCCGCTCCTAGTTTATGACGTTTAAGCTCAACGAAAACGCGCGTGGAAATATTTGAAAATACAAGTAGGATTAGCGATGGAACAAAGAACTAACTTTTCTGCCAATGAGATCTAGTTCGATGGTATTCTCGCTGTGGAAACATATTTGTAAATATTGCCGAAATCGTTAGAGCTTTTTTTGCGTACAGGCGCATGCAGTGGGAAAAGGAAATATACCGCGACAGGCTGAATTCTAAATTGCAAGTTAAAAAGTCTCCTCAATTTTATGATATAAGAAAATTCTATATTATGCCACGTGCTTTATGTAGATATGTACTGAAACATTGTGATGAAACCACAGATAACACAATAATTAACAATATGTAAAAATGGAGACAATATAGCTTCAGTTAGAAAAAGAGAAGATCCCTTCGATCTTCTATCTCTTTTTTCTGTGGATGACAGGTATATAACCGGATCTATATAATTCTAAATCTATGCACCCTTTAGTTATCTAGAGGAAGTAGCGAACGGCACTATTCGGCGCCTCTTTTTTTTAATTCCTTTACGAAATTCCTTGGTGATTAATTTGAATGTCGAGCTAAAGTTCTACATGATTAGAGACAAAACTGAGATATTTAGGCGCCAGTGTCATGTTTATTTTCTGATCCTATCGCTTATGTTGTCTGAATCGTCTATTGATAGCGCTTTATAATTGGATGAATGAATATTTTTAAAATGATTTGAGTTCAGAAATGTAGTACATTCTTGTTTATTTTAAGAGGAAATGCGGGCGAATCTTTTGCATGCAAAGCGACTGTTTTATTAGTGGTTTTTGACAATGTGCACTTAAATAAATATAGTTCACGGATTTAAACAAATATTAGTATGCATCTACTGAAATACTTACTTCAAATTTCGTTGGGGGTTATAAAAGAGTTATTTTGTTTTTTGACGCTGTGACGGTAAAACTCGAGATTCATACTCTTAAACATTTAATTGAATATTTTGTTTTATAGTTTATTGGAATTCACCGAAAGGTGCAAAATATTAAAATATAAAAATCATTCAATAGGTAAGCATCTTACAAAAATACTTTCAGTGGAACCGTGTTCCGAGGTACCTATAAACCTTACGCCACCCTACTAATATGTACCTAAATCATATACCTTTTTTTAAATATCGTCCTCATACAATGGGCAATACTTAAGGCAAACAGATGGTAATTCTCTCACTCACATCCTGTCGAACTGGTGCCAAATTATGATATATCGTCTCGTTAGATCGTTCATCATTCTTTTGTGCAGTGCGAACATCTTTAACCGGGTTTTGGGTCCACAGTGGCAATGGATGCAGAAGTTGTGTTATATTTTCAAATTTCAATTATTTTTTTCGTAATATTTATTATTCTTATTGGGTATCGAAATTTAATTTTAATATGTATTTCTTTCTTTCTGTTTAGTAAACATTGATATGTCGTTGTGATCAAATCCTCTGGCATATATTATTATGTAATAAGTAATATGTTATTAATATGACGTCAATAATTAAACCATTATTATGCATAAAACTTTACCGTACCTTTCAATATGTTTGTTAGTGTTTTTTCTCGTCTCAACGTCCAGTTTATTAATGGAAATTATCGAATTTGTCTTTTGGCCTCTGTCAAATTTGTTACGTCATTAAATTTATTTACGAACAACATAATTTAATCAAAATAGCATACCAATATCAATCCTAAATTATTCCGAGTACTAAATATCATTTATGATGTCCGAGACATAAATCTAGAGTTAATGGTTCGCTTGCATCATGGCCTCGTGATTAAACAGAAATAAATTGATTTAGTCTATGGTTAAAATAGCGGCAATGCATTATGATCGTTGTGAGGTTACCATCTCTAAATAGGTCTACTTGAACCGCCGTTTCCATTATTTGTTTTTTAAATTGTCTATGGTTCGGATTCGTGTCCTTTAAGCCATTATTTAAATAATTTTTATCTTTCATTAATTAAAAAGGTTATTGATTAAATTTGATATTTTTTTGGATGTTTGGCGTTCTGCATTCTGCTATTTATTTAGGTTAAGTTCACAATAATCACTAAATCAATCCAACTTTAGTTACATACCTATCTACGGCAACCTTACTTACATATCTATCTATGCCTAATAGTTGTACCTACCTATAATACTTTTTAACTACCTACTAGTTAGTTACCTACTTTACTAAAGTGTGTACTTCCCATGTAATACCCAGTATATGCTGCAAAGTGCAAAGTATCTAAAAATTGAAGAGACCTAAATATACTGAGATAATGGATTTTATTACTTTGCACATGAGTTTTTAATGTCTCTCCAATTTCCCTGATGTCAACAGCAATAAAGTGTGTCCGTGGGCTAACTAGTTACTAGTTCTGCAATAAAGAACTTTGGCCTGACCCGTGCACGCCCCCACCATATATTTTTGTACAGAGTACAAATTACACCAGCTATAACGATTGGGAGAAATAACGCGAAATTAAGTAGGTAATATTGGAATGAAATAAATATGACGGAATAAACTCGCGTATTTTATTTAAGTTGCTGATGTTCTGGTTTTACAGTTCCCATATTCGTAGCCGACTGAACTGACGATAGTCTAACACAATAGAAGGCATCAGAAATTATTATATGTAGCAAGTTTTGATATTAATAATTACCTACCTATCCGTTTAGTATCACGTGCAGTTTATTTTTATTTTTCATTCCTAGTGATTCATATTTATTGGTAGCGTCTTTTATTATTTTTTAGTTTTTAATAGTGGTGAAAATTGTTTAATTAGGTGTTCATATTCAGCAAATTCCTCAATCGAATACAGATTGTCTGTGACAAAATTAACCATAGACACATACTTATACGTGCCTTATGAGAAGATGTATAGTTGGATTAAAACGAGCGTTTTTAAACCACAGTGGTGATGTTGTTTTAATCCATTTTTCTATATGAAGGGAAGTTTCTATCATGACTATGGCCATGTAAATACGCCGGATGTTCAACAGAGTTTCTTCATATTTGCCTGTGAACTGGCTTTGATATTTCTATATATTTACTTTATGAAGCAATCATGCCCTTTGAGTACCTTTACATATTAAGTGACTACGGATTGATGTGAATTCATATATTTAAATATTGGAGTAAAAATATATTACTGTTTGAAGAGTTCTTAGTTTGGAAATAGGTGTTATCGTAATAATAAATTATTCAGAAATATTGAGGCATTTATTTATTTATTTAGGTTTACCAACAGTTACAACAGTGTTTATTAATAACTAGCTTCTGCCCGCGACTTCGTCCGCGTGGAACTCCTCCTTTTTTGCAGTCGGTTAAAAAGTAGCCTATGTCCTTTCTCAGGCTCCAGACTATCTTTGTACCAAATTTCATTTAAATCGGTTCAGTAGTTTTAGCGTGAAAGCGTAACAGACAGACAGACAGAGTTACTTTCGCATTTATAATATTAGTAGGGATAACGAATACATTAAACAGATCTTAATTTAACTGTGTAACCAACTTAATAATCGTACCTTCGGTAAAACAAGGGCAAAATTGACAAAAAATCCAAAATTTTTTGGAACATTTCTGTATACTTAACTCATTTTTGGATTTTTTGACAATTGTGCCCTTGTTTTACCGAAGGTGCGGTATAGGTAAACACCACATGCACTATATTATAGACCACGCGTTCATACAGTAGGTATACAGAAACATAGTTATCAAAGTTTGTATCAGAAAAATATAGCAGAAGGAATGCCTGTAACTATTGCTTTTAAGCTTGAGCCTTTTTTCTGTAAAACTTAGCCTTTGATTATTACATAAAAAACTTTTGGTAACTCGACAGCCCGCGACACGGCGTTATTACGAGCCGCTACAAGCTTTCGCGTCACCAGGGACTGCCTAATGTCATAATATACAAATATATATTGCTACTTGAAACGCCTTATCTACACTATTATAAAGTGGCAAGATTTGTGTGTGTAATGAATAAACTCACACAATACTGCCGATTTCAAAAACTCTTTCATTATTGAAAAACTATTTCAAATCATCAATTAATAAGTAACATAGGTTAGGTAAATAATATTTAAAAAAAAATAGGGATCCGTGCAAAGCTAGGTATAGAAAAAATTGGTCTTCTGAATATTATTCATATTTAATTATTGACCATTATCTTGGACTAGCAGCCCGCCCCGGCTTCGGCTGGATCCCTTTCTTTTAAAGTCTATATCACTCGGGAATAGTGTAGCTTTCCAAAAGTGAAAGAATTTTTCAAATCGGTTCAGTCATTTGGGAGTCTATTCAATCCAAACAAACAAACTTTTCCTCTTTATTATATTAGTATTTAGTATAGATAGTAAATAGAAATAAGTATAATATTTTTATGGCTCGTGCTGTGGGGCAGCTGTTGTAGTGCAATGAAGTGGTATCATAATATTGTATTGGTAAACGCGTCGTGTTTAGTATGAAGTCGATGGCGTATTTTTTCAGTAATCATCGAGATTCAGCGCACGTAGTGTAGTGGGCGCGATAGGAAATTTGTCATTTCGCGCCGATACAGCCTTCTAGTGTTAACTGCTTTTATAGTATATAATAGCGATGTTTTTTTGGAATCCAAAAGATTTTTTGTCTCACGTAAATATATATTTTTACAGTAAATAAGAAAATTTCCATGTGGTTATCAGTGTCATGTTATTTTGACCCCATGGGATAACTTAAACGCGACTCAATTATCAATTTTAATAAGTTTTTTATATAATAATATAGAACTAAATCTAGTCACATTACAATTTCTGATGCGTTCGCGGTCATTCCAATCTAGTCAAATTATATATTTTAAGGGCAAATTTTGGTCTACAACTCCAATAAACAAAGTATCAAATTAGAGCTAAAGTAAAATAAATAGATCGCACAACCATACGTGTATAATTATGCTTCACTCATATTTCCCTTGACATGACGCACCAACTCTTCTAAAACTCCCTTCACATGTAAACCATCAAAAGTTCCATCGTTCAAGATTATACGTCACGATTCCAAGACTAATGTACTCAAATACGCAAAACACGCATGCCACAGAACGTAATATATCTTATGTTAATTTAGGTCCATCCCACTTACAGCGCCGATTGAGTCTTCACGGCCATCAACCATTGCGTAGTCGCTGAAAGTACCAAGTGTTTTGTAAAATAATTAATATCTGTCAAGTTGTAATGAAACTATGTGGCTGTTTGATGTTACCTTAGTCGAATAAATTGTAAGGATATTCAAAAAGGGAACATGGACAGGACATGACGATTTGAGACAGACAAAAAGTAATGTTGGAATTGGAAACATTGTTATCAGGCCTTCGAATTGATTGTTCAATACTCATGAGTTTAATTTAATATTATAATTGAACGAAAAGACAATTGAGTATTATTTATGAAGTACAGATCAGTATGTGTACACAAGTTAGTATATTCATATTAAAACAGCAATGAATGGTGTAGTATGCGATTGAGCTGTGTAACGTTTCGTAGTGCCGGCTAAAGAGAAGTGTCGCGAAATGACACATCTGTCATAACAAATGACGTTAGTTTTAATAAATCGAGCTTCGAATATGGCGGTCGTTTCCGGGTCAGATTCGCTATCTTTGATATTTCGGTTTGTGTGATGGTGACATTTTGAATGAGAACACGAAATACTACAAGTCTTCAACAATTTGTGAATTTAGTTTCATAAAGTTTTATAAGTTCCAATATAATCGCCATTGCACTAATTAATAGATTTATGTAGCCACAGGGGGGAGGCATTTTATATCTGTTTTTGAATGAAAATTGAGAACTGAATTCGTCAGTTCACAGGTTAGATTACTAGTACTATGTTTATTAGATTATTACTATTAGTATAGGTACACCATAATAACATGGCAAAAAATTGTCTTTTAGGGTAGATTATATATACGTGTAAATCTTGAACACTCTGTTGCGTTGAATCTTAAAATTTGTTTCAGCTATTAAAATAGCGATAAATTTTTAATATTCTGGAAAGGCTCGTCATTTTAGCTTGTAAAGTTTTATTGGCTGAAATATCAAAATGTAGAGTTGCATTGTCACTGCGTCTGTAAATGCAACTCCGATGACATATTGCAGTTGTCACACTGCAACGGATATCTGACAATATAGCGGGGCTACTAACCATTTAACAATCAACAAGCTATATTATATAAATGATCCCTATATATCATATAAACTCTAGATTTTTTTTTTGATCTAGAGTTTAATGTGATTGATAGGCACCTACTAAATAAAAATATTTGCGTTAGTTACCTATGTCAAGTTTAGAGAAACGGAGTCTTAAAAAATTCAATGAACTACAATATACATTTAATTTATATTTGCATACATTATAATGCATAATTTTGCAATTTTAAGTCACCATATTATATTATTGGCATTTCGTACAAACATTTGAAAATTTGTACATACATATAATAGAGGACCTGCTAGCTTAACGGCTGTTTTGTTAAAAAGATTTGTCAGGTGTTAACTGAATCCGTTGGAATGCGCTGTTCGACTTTTCTCCGCTGGCGGGAAATTTGAATCGCAAATTCCTATTTTCACCTGGAGTTTACTTCATTTGTGGGGCACGCTGGCTTGTCGGATGGAAATAGGCAGATGCCTATCTAGGAGACCTAGTCAAATTAAATTTTGTTTTGTGCAACACACCTATATAATAATTTCTGAAAGAAATATAAACGGATTTAACTCGCGTATATTATTTTATTGGCTGATATTCTATCTTGACATTTTGATAAAATTACATTTATAATTGCCTATGTTGTTTCGTAGAACTAGCCCTTTTGTGGAATTAGCTAAAATTAACCCTAGAAATATTTTAACTTTTGATTACAAAGACTGTTTTTAAACTTTTGAACAGTCAATCTTGTGGATAAACTACTATGTACATGTGGTGGATATAAATTATTAATTTCGCGACATTTTCGAAGAAGAAACACCGTTTGGTTGACCTTGCTCAAGAGGAAATGGTTTTTCAGCGAATAAACGTACGCAGGTTTATACACGTAGTAAATATTTCACGAATTCTTTAAGGAAAATAACTAGAGCAAATATATGTGACATTAGAATATTAATAGTTTTGCAATATAGTTCCCGAGAATACGTTGAGTGTGGTTAGTTTACGATCACTTATATACACACATTTAAAGATGTAATAATTCCGATGATAATAGCTTCGCCCGCCTAGCGGTTCGCCCCGGCTTCGTACGGATCCCTATTTTTTTTTCAAAATTTGATATAGCCTAAGTCACTTACGAATAATGTAGCTTTCCAACGGTGAAAGAATTTTTCAAATCGGTCCATTCGTTTTATAGCCAATTCAATCCAAACAAACCTCTCCTCTTTATTATTTTAACTTAGTATAGATGTATTAATTATGTTTATCCATTGTCTAGTATAATAATATATTCTACAAGCTTTGGGGTTAGGTCGATTCGTCTGACATTCATAAGACTTGGGTAAGCCTAAATTTAATAAATGTATTTTTGACTTTGATTCACCCGAATAGTCCCAATTTATTTACCTCACCCGGAACTTACATGAACATTGTGAAATAGACACTGAATACTTTTTTCCTGTTAAATAATAAACATAGTATAAAGTGAATCATTGGATTCGCATTTATTTATAATTTCGCTTACACCGTGGGAAACGTCGGTTCGTTCTGATAATATTCTAGGTCAACTAATTGCAATAACATGTGACTAACTGTATTGTCGTTTGATTCAGAGAAATAACCTTGAAAGGGGAACTTTCCTTAATAAAACTTAAGTAAGTATCATTTCCTTTTAAAAGAAATGAATCATGTCAGAAATTAATATTTTTTTTAATACAGAAAAATACTTTTTACAATTTTGTCTATATTGTTTTATGTACTAGCTGGGCCACGTTTCATCCAATTCGGTTAACGGATTTAACTCGCGTATTTTATTTTCTGATGTTCCGAAAACTTTACAGGTAGATTTTTAGTGCCTACTTAGTTAACTAAAAAAATATTTTTCCCAGAAAAGAGAAGAATATTATGTTCCTTCATTTTTCTGGGAAAAATAATTTTCTTTGTAAGTACTTTTATAAATGAACGAAGTCCATTTGTGTATAACATTAATTAGGTATGTACCTAAATAGTTAAGTACCTTCATTAATATTTTTTTTGGTTTTATTCCCTGTAAATATCACAAAAACTAAAGCAGCCCCAAAAACAAACCTTTCACTGTCGTAAATTATACTGTAATGGAATACAATTTCGATATTCTATTGTCTGTTGCTTTCGGCTATTGATGTGTTCCACATAGCTCGTTTTACACAATACCCTAGAGGCAGTAAAAGAGACATATTATACCTAGCAAAATATTTATTATAAACCATGTATTCAATGTTTTTAAGAGCGTTAATTAGTTATGAAAGTATGTTAGTTACGACTCTCTTAATGAGGGCTGACGGGTGTTAAAATCCGATAGATGAGTAAGTACCTACACAAGGATAAAATGAGGTTTAATTGACATTTTTCTCTACAATGTGAGAGCTATGTCCTATTCTTGGCGTGACTGCATTCTACACATTTATTTTATTTTATTTACGCATTTTTTTTTTGACTATGGCAACCCCTATTGACTTGTCTAAAAATACATAGATTTAGAATCACAATAGATAGGCCATGCATACACTAATGCGATCATGAACATAATAGGACTAAAATTACGTTGACACTATAAACAATTCTTTTTAGATAAATAAGGTATTATTAACTTCAGATTTTTGTATTTGAATACATTTTTATGAGGACAAGTTACAATGCAACAAAAATAGTTTTTTCTAAAAATATATTTTTTACGCAGCTGTCATGTCAAAGTGAAGATCGTGTCAATAAATCCACAAATTTATGACTATTTTTTGACATTTCCTTGTGTAAGAGGATCATTCACGTAACGTTCTTGAGGTTATACTAATCTTTAGGCGGATTACAAAACCACGTAAACTAATAAACTAACTAAGTTACAGTTTTAGCTGTGATTTTTATTAAATACTTAAAACTATTCTTGTTTTGAGAACACTACTTATATTATATTATCCACTAATAATAGCATTACAATATGGCGTTTGACTCCTGAATGACTCTCCAATAAGTACTAGATTCATTTGTAGGGCAAAGTAAATAGGTTATTTGCGTAAGAATACCGTTCCAAAGCATTTTTTCTTGTCAAATGTAATAGGTATAACGTTACTATCCTTTGATCCCGGCCCTTGACAACATCCCGAAGGGTTTAAAAAGATTAACTTCTTTGACCCTCACTCATAAATATAATTCTTTCATAAAATATAATTTATGTATAATCCCTGCAATTAAAATCTAGGTTAGCAGCTCACCTCAATAGGTAAGTATTACATAAAACACAAAATGAAATAGATACTAGACCCATTTAAAATAAAATACTTTCTGAGAATTTTATTTTATTCTATTACAAGCTCGCAAACATCTTTCTTAAGTAAAACGTCTTTAGAAAAATCTTATGAATAAAAAATCACCGTATTGCAAAGTCACCCCAAGTGTCTTCCTGCGTTCTTTCTCTCTTGAACTTTAAACTATTTGAATTGTGAGAGCGAGATGGAGGATGAACTTTAACCTGTCAGGGTGACATTGTTAAGGGGTCTGTTTTTAAATAATGAGCGGCTGAGGTGAAACTTGATGAATAATGCAGTAAATTGTGGTAGACGATTTACATACTGCTCCACTGTCCGCGTAGAAGTACATAGAAGTTACGTAGCTTTGTAAACTGATATCAAATATATTTATCCCTACTAATATTATAAATGCGAAAGTAACTCTGTCTATCTGTCTGTCTGTCTGTTACGCTTTCACGCTAAAACTACTGGACCGATTTAAATGAAATTCGGTACAAAGAAAGTCTGGAGCCTGAGAAAGGACATAGGCTACTTTTTAACCGACTGCAAAAAAGGAGGAGTTCCACGCGGACGAAGTCGCGGGCAGAAGCTAGTCTATATATAACTTGGAATGAAACGTCAGTAAATAAAATAAAATACGCGAGTTAAATTTGTTAATATTTGTTTCATATCAATGTGTAAAAACCGCGAAAGCATCTGAAATTATTATAAATTGTTTTTTAAAGGAAAACAAGGTTCGATTAAAAAAGAAAAAAAAAACAATTGCCTCTTTTATTTATATCTGGAACAATG
Organism: Polylopha cassiicola; assembly: GCA_038024825.1. NCBI lineage: Eukaryota > Metazoa > Arthropoda > Insecta > Lepidoptera > Tortricidae > Polylopha > Polylopha cassiicola. The sequence goes on along the minus strand of CP149044.1, from coordinate 1,440,435 downwards.
AACCACATAAATAATAATAGGCGCAGGTTTATTATCCTCGATATCATAAAAGCCTTCTAATTAATATCAATCGATCAACTTGTTTGTTTGTTTGTTGGCGGGTGAATCGGGCACAACACGTTCCGATCTTACATCGATCAAACATTCACAAATACCAACAAGGGTTTTGTGCAACTAAACATTTTTTTTAATATTAAATCCAAGATTTAACCCTGTAAGCCAACACTTAATTACTTGATCAAATGGTAATAAGCCAGTCGGTATTTACAAGAATCTTATTATTATAGGTTAGCTTAGGTACCTTAACAATTATATTCTACGTTTATATAGTAGGTAAACACTCCAAATAGATAATAGAGTTTACATCCATAATATTATCATCATAAAAATAAACATTACCACAATACAAAGTTTTAGGCACTTACGTAATATAAATTTAGCTGCAAAAGCTTTATGCTCGGATTCACAAAGAAATCTCCTTAATATTCGTATAAGAAGTCAAACAAAATGTAGGCCCAATAAAATACCTAATTTACTGAAATGCGTCATAGACAATACGAGATCAACGATGTTTTATAATACGAACACGGCTTTCCCGCCCTCGCGATGCGTGTTCGAAATATGAAAATTCTCGACGTAAACATTTTTCAGGCTGTCAGTCAGTATTCGCGCGGCTAGCGCAGAGATCGGTCGTGCTTTTGTCTTCACGTCGAGCTTTCCAAAGTTTCGCGCGCAAACTTACGAAAGTATTTTAATTAAGTGAATTATTTTGAGCGTGTAAAATCAGTGTTTACGATACCATTGTATATGTGTTAACGTGTCTTTTAATACATTAAGAAGACGTGTGGCCGATATTCCGGACTGCGTAAGTTTTTCGTAGATTTCTTTGAACTTTTATTTTTGGTACGAATGGTTGACAATAATTGAAATTTCGGTCACCGAACTGGGCTATTGGAATAAATTTATCAATTTGTTGCGAAGTTAATTAAAGATGGTGGGACTGAATTTTCAATTAGAATTTATGATAAAGGTTGAATCCTTTTGAACTGCACTAAATTGTTACGATTTTAATTATTGCATTTGATGTTTGCCAAATATTTTTCTTGTCTCTTAATCATTCGCGTAGGTATAAAATATTTTTGTATGAGGAATTGAAATGTAAACGCGAAATATTATGTGTTTTTTTTGGCGTGAATATTTATTATGTACTTTCATGTTTATGTTTTATGTATTCGTTGGCTTGTTGATTATTTCCCAGTGTCAATGATATAAATACCTACCTACAAATTATTTAAAATGCTATGAAATCAATCAAATTACCTACAGTTTTATAAAGAAGCCAGTGGGAAGTATTATGTATCTGTAATGGGACGGATCCATTATATTTCTATCCATTATCTATAAATAATTTCGACGAAATCTAAATCTGACTATTTACGTTTTTTATAGAAATTTATCTAAGTAGGTCGATGTTTTGCCTCAGTTCATTCCTAAAGAATAATTTTAGTCGAAATCGTACGTACCGAATTAAAAAAAGCAATTATAATAAAACTATTAAGTAGTGCTGTTAAAAAAAATCTGATTAAACGAATTTTTTTTTTATGTACTTATGTAAATTAGGAACATCACAATCGTTACAGCCGTTTCCAGACAGCTTATTATTGTTACATATTGCATACTTAGGTACTGCAAAAACATAAACTACTTATTATAAAATTCAATATATAAATAGTGCTACTGAAAAAGCGCATACCTACTTCCCTATCATATTGGCGACCGTAAAGAAATTAAGTCACAATAAATAAAGATATTAAGATTTGAGAGAAATGACAAACCAATAGGTATTATACACTTTTTTATGTTAGATAGAAGTACTTAAACAAATGTATGGAATTGACTCCTCCCGAAAGGTCACGTGGTCAGTTTTCTCTATTCCAATAAAGAATATCTATTGTACAGGCACCTATATAAATACTTGTCAATTAGTCCCCGCTGTCTTATTCCAGTCCAAGACTTTGATCCATATAAAACGACCCAATACGTCTTCCTTATGGAGAAACGCTCTGTGGGAGTGACCATACTTTGTACAACTGTACGGATATTTTTTTATAATTTACTAGCAGTCCCGGCAGACGTCATCCTGCCCGTTCGAAATTCAAATTAGGTAACTTTAGTTAGATAACGTTTGTATGGGAAAAGAAAAGGGCTGTTTTTAGGGTTTTCCCGGCAATTATTCGATTATTACTCGCCGTAAGAACCATCCTTGGACTTCAACGAACATTTAAAAAAAAATAATTGACAAATTGGTCCAGGCGTTGTCGAGTTATGCGCTTACCAACACATTTTGCGATTAATTTTTATATATAAGATTTGGTAGACGATACGCATAGTTGTGTGTGCAACGTGAAAGTAACCATACTTTATACAACTGTAGGAATATTATTTAATAAGTTATAATTTATTAAATAATCTTAGTAGTAGTACACGAGTCATTGAGAGACGTAGGTCAGTGTTATATATGTAGGCCAGCGTATGACGTGATGGATTCAAATTGGTCAACACAATTGAATTGAGCACATTTTTCTCCACTGATGTAACATAATATTTTTTTCATTACAAATTAAAAAAAAAATACAGTTTCCTAAGATATCATACAAAAAACATATTAGGAGTACTTAACTCTAACTTTGGATACTTTGTTAAGAAAATAAAATGAGGTACGAAAATATCATTTTTTAGTATCTACTTCACATTTGTGGAGGAAAACGTGAATTTTTCACGTAAAACAACTTTATCTGTGCGTGATAAATTACAAGATAGTCCATGCAACCAAGGACGAAATTATATGTATTATTATAATACATAAACACAAATTATGTTGTACCCACCGTAAAGTACACAGGGTGTCTTCACTAATAACTAGAGTATCGGACCTGATCCACTACGTTGGTGTGGTGTGGTTTTGTGGAACAAATACTTTTGTTGTGCAGATGGCATTAGAAAAATTCCTTCAAATGTTAGAAATGTGTATGTGAGAAAAGGAGACAGAACATTCGTGTAGCTACTCTACTCGACATGCCGCACGTCATGGTCTTCATCATGCACACGGTTCCACTTGTCGATATTTTTCGTCAATATTTCTTTCCCTACATAATAATTAATCCATTACCTCGTTGACTGGACTACGAGCCACTGCTGGCTTATTCCTTATCTCATTCAGATATTCCGTCACAGTATTAGTGTATTTTTACGATATGCTTTCAGCCTTTTTATATGAGTCTTTTGTCTCTTGGATTAGGTACCGACTCAAATAGGGATTCGTTACTTCGAGGTGGTTCTTTTTATGATATAGTACCAGAAACTGATATAAACGATACAAGAAATAGGCATATTATGTAAACGAAATATAGTGAAATATTTATGAAAGTAATATGTTCTCGAAAATCTAAATTGATTACTTGTAAGTAGATATATTATATTTTTATAGAATGTATCCATTAAATGCCTAATGATGTGTATCTAAGTAATAGTTATTGATAATTATTTTGGATTTTAAGTTTTTCAGCGATAATTATTCATCGTAAAACATGATTCAGTACCTATAGACAAGTGAATCCACCTCTCTTTGAAAGTGTTTAATTTATAAAAAATAAAGTTTTTTAGAATTAGTTTTAGTACAAGTAATGCATTAATTTAAGCTATAATACGGTTGGATATGGACGAAAATAAACTCGATATGAATCGAAACAAATTCTCATTTAGTAAAGTAATCATAATAAAAAAGTTTTGTCAATGATGGTCACCGAGAATTTAGAATAGCAGTAGTGCACTATAACAAATCTGTACAATTGGATAGAATTGATAAGGTCTGATAACGCGTGCATTAGTGTAAGTGATCGCTTGAGTGCCATTTCCGCTGGGGACACCGCTTTTTGACACTTTTGTTAATAGTAAGTACTTATATTTAGACTGAAAATAATAATATCTTTAGACAATTCACACTAATGTATCTAGTCCCAAAATAAGCAAAGCTTGGACTATGGCTACTAGACAACGGATACACATAGGTACATAAATATCAGACATCCAAGACTCAGGTACAGATGCCAGTGCTAATCACATTGACATCAGCCCCTAGTAGGATTCGATCCCGCAACCTCCGGTTTCGTAGTCAGGGCCTCTGACCACTAGACCAATGCAATGTCTGTTTCAGTCTGGCTTTCACGCTTAAACTACAGAAATGATTAAAATTAATGATTTAAATGACATTTGGTTCCCAGAGAGTTTAGAGGCTGTGAAAGGACATAGGCTATTTTTAATTGCGAAAAAGAGTTGCAAGGGGTTAAAAGCAGGGATGAAATGTTGTAGGACCACCTTGTATGAGGCCTGCCCACACTGCGTCTTCTAGCCCGTGGTCGCCACTCGAGCACTTTAAAACTCTGCTCTTCGGCATAGACCTTCAGATATTACTAATAGTTTCACTTGTTTTTAGTGTAAGAAACGCTAGAAATAAGTGAAATTCGTAAAAGTTTTTCTTTATCACGAAGCTCGTTACGAAACCGACACTTAGACAACAAAATAGTAGACATAAAAATAAAGTGGTAGACACTCGTTTTACTTAGTGTTATCTACCATCGTGTTTTTACTAAAGCTTACTTTTGTTGGAGAACTTGTTTATTCCGTCGTTTACTTAAAACATAACATTATTATTGTAAAACATGCCTTATTTATTTTATGAAAATAACGTGATCGTAAATTTATTAGCGGTGACGTCACAGTGAATTAAAAAAAAATGAGCCGACTTTTAAAAGATGAGGTTCTTAGTTCGTCAGTATATTTGTGTAGGTACCGTGTATGTGTAAAAAAATATAATTATACTCATAGCTTTATCTGCCCATTTTCAGTAATTTATTAATTAAAAAAAAAATAGAACTGTCTAGTACCTGAAAAATCCAAATTTAAGTGAATATAAAAAGTCTTCATGTCTAAGTAGGTACTTAATATCAGTATTTTTCTGTTGAATTCAGTACTTTTTTAAATACAAAACTCAAATAATCATTTATTCAGGCTAGGCTCTTATAGGCACTTATGAATGTCAACATTAAAATTAATATTATTTTTCGATTCAGCAAAAAAAACCTCTTGAGAAGAATCGAGAAGAAACTCAATGAGGTATATTTTTTTTCTTGTGCAAGTCAGTTTATAAGTTATAATAAGTACAAATATCTCTTTGAATATCAACTGACCAACTCTTCCAACTAAAGTAATTAAATTATAACAGCATCTGACATCACGCCGCTGTTTCTTGTTTCTCTCACTTTTATTTTCTGTGTAATTTCATCACAAGAAAGGTGAGTAAGTACCTATTTTTAAATAAAAAACTAGCCAAGTGTATTTTTTTTACTTCTTATGATTTTAGTAAAAATAAAGCACTAATGACTACATCGAGGCCACAAAATATAATTACATAATTATAAAAAAATATATTGGATTTTTTCTATGTAAGTACTATGGATACACTTTGTTATTTAATCTTGATACAAATATCATTGTAATTTTTGTACATTATTTCGTATATTGCCTTAATTCTGTTTTGTCCGTTATGATATGCAAATTTTATTTTAACAGCCTTACAGAATTCTAATTTATATTTGGCTTCAAAATATTTTGTTATTAAATTGGTTATTTCACGGGTCTTGGTATTTGAATTTAGGTATTACAATATCCTAATTGTGTATTTTAATAACACACCTAGAAATATAGTAAGATATATTTAAAATAAAACAAGATTAAAGGAAAAGAGGAGTGGTTCAAACCCTACCCAATAAAACACGTTATTTTTTACATATAGGTATGTTCAAGCAAGTTTGCAAGCAAGATGGCCGTTAATTTTGTAATCTTTAATGTGGTGTCTTTCTAATTAAAAATCTTTTTATTTAAGTTTTTTTAAAATACTTACAAGGAAATGTTAAACTATTCTTCAATAAATAGCCATTTGATGAAATAAATAAGAGGCGTTTCTTTTCGTAAATATTCACTTAAAGTTTTCCATTTTCGTTTCCAACCAAGCATATTTAATCGCAAACCAACGTATTGTTCCTTTTCCTTAGTAAATATCGGGGAAACCGACAGGAAAAGTGGCTGTCAATGATTACAATCGACACTAAAACTAGGCATTTTGAGCTCTATTACTTTATGATAAGAGTCGTTTTATAACGTTGGTGGCAGCAATAAGTTAGCTGATATTAGTTACTGTTAGCTCGGGACTACACTCGTGTGTTAGGCTGAGGCTTCACTTCAGGCATATTTCGAAAAATTGCGGACATACTTCAGAAAACGGTGTTAATAAATTAAGATTTATCTGTATATTTGCTAACTAGCTGTGCCCGCGACTTCGTCCGCGTGATATTTAACCCCGTTAGGGGGCGAACTTCATTAGAATACGGATCTATATCTGAATCCCTAACGTTTTTTAACCTATTATTGCATTCCCTTAACGCTTTATGTCGTAATTAATGATCCTAACACTCTTATGACCTATTATTTTCGTTTTCCCAACATCGTATAAACGTTTTTTTTCCACATAATGTTTCATTTCCCTAACGTATTTCCCACTTGCCATATTGATTATTCATCCTAATCCTAATTGGTTATGGCGCTTCGCCGGCCGCTGCCGAGGCAAGCTCGCTTCGCTCGCTCGGCTTTCGCGCTGTGGGGTCACAGTTCAATATTAATTGATTAGTATACTGACAAAACCTGATTTGTTAACGTTATGTCGTAAATATACTTTTATTAAAAGTACCGATCCTGACGCTTCACCGGCCGCTGCCGCGGCATGCCTGCTTCGCTCGCTTGGCTCGCGTGCTGGAAGGTCACTATTCTACCTAACACTCCTCCTCGCTTCGCTCGTCGTCGCATCTAAAGAAGACCTTCATTTGCTCGGCTTGCACGTTGTTGGGTCGCAGTTCAATTAATTAGTATACTGACAAAACCTGGTTTGTTAATGTTATGTCGTAAATATATTTTTATTAAAAGTATCGGTTCTGACGCTTCGCCGGCCGCTATCGCGGCATGCTCGCTTCGCTCGCTTGGCTCGCCTGCTGGAAGGTCACAGTTCTACCTAACACTCCTCCTCGCTCCGCTCGTCGTCGCATCTAAAGAAGACCTTCATTTGTTGCTGCCACGGCACGCTCGCTTCGCTCGCTCGGCTTGCACGTTTTTGGGTCGCAGTTCAATTAATTAGTATATTATTAGTATACTGACAAAACCTGGTTTGTTAATGTTATGTCGTAAATATATTTCTATTAAAAGTATCGGTTCTGACGCTTCGCCGGCCGCTGTCGCGGCATGCTCGCTTCGCTCGCTTGGCTCGCGTGCTGGAAGGTCACAGTTCTATCTAACACTCCTTCTCGCTTCGCTCGTCGTCGCATCTAAAGAAGACCTTCATTTGCTGCTGCCGCGGCACGCTCGCTTCGCTCTCTCGGCTTGCACGTTGTTGGGTCGCAGTTCAATTAATTAGTACATTATTAGTATACTGACAAAACCTGGTTTGTTAATGTTATGTCGTAAATATATTTTTATTAAAAGTATCGGTTCTGACGCTTCGCCGGCCGCTGTCGCGGCATGCTCGCTTCGCTCGCTTGACTCGCGTGCTGGAAGGTCACAGTTCTACCTAACACTCCTCCTCGCTTCGCTCGTCGTCGCATCTAAAGAAGACCTTCATTTGCTGCTGCCGCGGCACGCTCGCTTCGCTCGCTCGGCTTGCACGTTTTTGGGTCGCAGTTCAATTAATTAGTATATTATTAGTATACTGACAAAACCTGGTTTGTTAATGTTATGTCGTAAATATATTTCTATTAAAAGTATCGGTTCTGACGCTTCGCCGGCCGCTGTCGCGGCATGCTCGCTTCGCTCGCTTGGCTCGCGTGCTGGAAGGTCACAGTTCTATCTAACACTCCTTCTCGCTTCGCTCGTCGTCGCATCTAAAGAAGACCTTCATTTGCTGCTGCCGCGGCACGCTCGCTTCGCTCGCTCGGCTTGCACGTTTTTGGGTCGCAGTTCAATTAATTAGTATATTATTAGTATACTGACAAAACCTGGTTTGTTAATGTTATGTCGTAAATATATTTCTATTAAAAGTATCGGTTCTGACGCTTCGCCGGCCGCTGTCGCGGCATGCTCGCTTCGCTCGCTTGGCTCGCGTGCTGGAAGGTCACAGTTCTACCTAACACTCCTCCTCGCTTCGCTCGTCGTCGTACCTAAGGGAGACCTTCATTTGCCGCTGCCGCAGCACGCTCGCTTCGCTCGCTCGCCTTGCGCATTGTTGGGTGGTAGTTCAATTAATTAGTATATTATTAAAAGTACCGGTTCTGACGCTTCGCCGGCCGCTGCCTAACACTTCCCTTATTCGTAATAAATGAAACTAACAAAAGTACCTTACTTTCAAAATTGCATAATTTATACAGCTACCTCTGAGTTTAACATTTTTTTATTTAAATCGGACAAAGTTTCTGAAGAAATCATACACGTGAGGTTTAGTTGGCTATTTATTTAAAGGAATGATTACCACACTTATTATCAAGATCTTACAAAACAACAAAACAATTTTACAATTCAATCCAAAATAAAACCTTATACCGATTAAATACAATAATAGTGGTTTTACGTAATAAAACATTTCCCAGTTTGCCTCATTGGCTATAATGAGATACCAGTGTCCAGTATATCCAGTTCCGCATCCACGAACTCGCGCAAAGCATACGTATCCTTATAAGCTCACTCGGTCTTGAGGATATGTTCAGGGTCATTTTCACAGGAGCTCGCGCGAGCTTGCTTCACCTCCGTCTCGTCCCGGTCCGCCACTTCTATTATCTCTGCTTTTTTATATATTGTATAATTTTATTATGTCAGCTCTTGGTCGCGAAGAACACTTCTATTTCTCTACGTAATGACACCAGTTTCCCCTCGCAAGTTAACGGGGTCTGCTTATCCAGGAACAGTATTAAATGGTCCTGATTACACACCATCCACGGGGTATTACGTAATAATCCCATTTTCGTTACCACTGAAGAAATCATACACGTAACAGTTTGGGTATTTATTTAATGTCAGGAATGACATTAGCAACCGTTGCTATGCATAACTACATACTTTTTAAATGTCATAAGGCTTCATATTTTCCCCGTTTTATACACATTTTTCACTGTTTCTTCGCTCCTATTGGTCGCAGCGTGATGTTATATAGCCTAAAGCCTTCCTCGATAAATGGTCTATCCAACAAAAAAAGAATTTTTGAATTCGAACCAGTAGTTCCTGAGATTAGCGCGTTCAAACAAACAAACAAACAAACAAACAAACAAACTCTTCAGCTTTATAATATTAGTATAGAATAAATAATAATTAAAATACGTTGATTTAAATTTTCTTATAAACTACCTCACATGTTAGAAAAAAAAACGTCAGTACTAAAGAGAATAAAGACTAACGATAATCATTGATTTTTTTTCAAAGACGATAGATTATTATGAGGGATTAAGAAGAAACCCGCCAAAACCATAGTTAAAAGATACTTACTGGAGGATCTTCCGTATTTCAGTATCCATAGACATATTTATCTGGTTCTAGGTGTAGAGCTAGCTTTACGAGAACTGTATTTTTCTCCTCAGAAACAGTTGAATTTTGCAAAGGATTGTTTACGTCGAATTAAAATAGAAATGGACGTGGAACACGACGTCAAACTTTGCTTTTAAAAACAATTCTCAATCCGAATTGGGCTAAATATTGACTTTTGATGTTTCCGCAATATGGGTTTTTATTCCGAAGGCTATCAAAACAATCGCTAGAAAAATTGTTTGTATCTCATCTCTTCCTTTACTGTAAATAAATACGTAAATTTTGACGTGATGGATTTTTAAAACAAAAACGCGATTGTGAGTTTTTTTTTAAAGTGGGTTAAGAGAGGAGAGAACTTCATTCCGAGTTGTTTGCCTTTAACATTCAATACATGTTTGATGTATTTGTTAAACTTAACTTCACACTTGTCCGTCGTCCTGATAAAGACTTTATGTAACTAACAATATATTTAACATATCTAACTGCTAGAAATGTTTTCAGATCATTCGATTAGTTACCGTATCTTTCCAAATACCTACCTAATAATTTCTGATGCCTTCGCGGTTATTACACATTGGAATGAAACAATTATTAACGGATTTAACACGCGTATTTTTATTTTATTTTATTAGCTGACGTTTCGGATTCTTTACAGTTTCCATAATCGTAGCACGAATGAGCTGACAATAGTCTAACGCTAAAGTGATTTATACAGTTATGCAAACTGCCTTATATTTAATTTACAAATTTTGAAAAACTACCCTATTCTGAATTATGAAAATGTTACATTTTACGCAAAAATTTACTATTATACATTACAATTAAAACCTAACAGGGGGCGTTACTAGCGCTTCGGAAAGACCATCATTACTGAGAAGAAACGCCGCAAGAAACTCAGTAGAAAGTCGCTTTTTTAGGACACTTCTATATTTACAATGAAAAAATATTGAGACAATTAAAAATTAAAATTATACAAAACTCTACTACCTACCTAAGTTTTATTTTGGAAAAAATCCTTACATTGTAAAAGTAAGTAAATTGATTTGGACCATTCCGTTAAACATCTCGAGAACTGAATGTTCTGGAATGTTCGATTAATCCAATTGTTTCAGTTTGTTCGGAACTTCGTGGAACATTTAGTGAAAACGACTTCGGTACCTTTAGGCATCTACTTATCTATGGGGATTCAGATGAAAAAAAGTTCGAGTAGGTATCGATAGCAAGAGGTCAATGACTTTTTAATAGTAGACATTTTTACAAAATTACAAAGCATTGTTATATAGACATAGCTGTGACAGAAAAAAAAAGAGCTACACCCCTTGAGTTTTAAATATTTTTGTTATAATTAGGACTCAATATTATTTGGTGGAATCAATTTTTTTATAATCGCCATTACTAAGGTTAAATATATATTATATATAATTATTATTTTATAGCGCACATAAAAATAGCTACCGTTTAAAATGGTCATCGTATAGCTACGTATAAACAAACTATTAATTTATAATTACAGTTTTTTTTGCAAGTATCTTCAGAGTGTTTAATAAAAAACTTAAAATATTTAATGGAACAATTTTGTAAATTTTAAATTAAATTATGAAACTGAATGTATTATTCAGTCTCGTACAATACGCCAGGGAAATTAAAACTTTTCCTTCAATAAATTTCATTTTTTAAACAAATTTCTAATAAATCTCAAGTAAGTAAGTAAGTAGCATCTTCTAGAACGCAATTACGCGCCATCTCGCGTCTTGGTAACGATATTAAAAAGTTGTTCAAACTCAAAGCTGTGTACGATAAAAGACCTCGCGCCTTGTTTGATGCACTGGATTCCAATTTTAAATTCAGTATGAAAGGCCACTGGGGTCTTTTGTAGCGACATAATACTTTGTGGAACAGATTAAGAGGATTGTGAACCTGTTAATTTTCATACAAAAGGCGATAACGTTTTACACCCAGTAAATATAGTTAGATTTTTATAATTTTTGGATATGTTGTAGATATAATGAGAAACTACGTCTGTACGTTTTGATTTTTAAGAAATATTGCTTATAATAAAATCTAACTATATTTACTGGGTGTAAAACGTTATCGCCTTTTGTATGAAAATTAACAGGTTCACAATCCTCTTAAGCATATTGAAGTGGATACCCAAAAGTGTCCTCTCAAGTATTTTACATCATTAAAAACCTCTTAATTTTCTTAGAAAATTAAAATTGGTCATCTTATAAACTCTTGTTTTTAAAAATATGTATACAGATATAATTTAAGTTTTTGATTCCTGATGAATTATTATTAATATCTTTCCTTAGCCTTTATTTTAGTGTCAATGGGTTAAACTCAACAATAATTATTGTTAATAACCGACTTCCTTTCTTATCGTGAAGTTGGTATTCCTTGCATTTCCTGAACGAATTCTTTAGAACACATTTGTATAAAATACAATTTCAGCTCTATTCTATCCGTTGCAAAACACAAAATTGCATAAATTAAAAACAACTTTGCCGTCGTACTGAAAAGGAGGTGACTTTGAATAGCAGTCGTTCTCTTTTGACATAAGGTGCATTTTTGTTTAAATTATTTCATGTCTTTGAAAAACTGGTTTTTCGTGTTGATTCAGGATAATGCTACAACGCTGAAATTATTTGATAAGAAAATGCATTTGTTGCACATTTCACAGTGTCTTCAATTGAAAATAGAATATAATTGGTAATTTGAGACTAATTAAGTATTTTAGTACTTATACCTACCTAAATTCGTAAATATTTACTCATAAATGAAACAGATCACAAAGTTATTGCAAAAAAAACATCAATCACAAAATTTTCTTTTTACGTAGGTAGGTACATAAACATTTTTTAAAAGTTTTTTAAATAGGTAGGTATGTAAGTAGGTACTTACTTATCTACCTATTTAATAAACTTTTAGAAAATAGAGAGATTTTTTTTCCTATATCATTAAAATTTACTTTCCGAATGAATTGTCTAAAACACTACCTCTTTAGGTTTAGGTATACCCTTTACATAAATCATATTAAACAAATAATTATAAAGCACTGCTTTACTGTTTTTGCACCGTTATTTAATTTCAAAGGAAGTGTATAGGTACCTTTATTTATAGAGTAAAGTTAAAGTCGCCGATCGCGATGGATGGACAAACTTAAATCAACTCATTTATACTGACTCTCACTCGGTAGGGTTGTCACTAAGGACAAGTAGTCACCAAGTACACGTTGAAGCTAACACTGTATACTCAAATCTCACTAGTACTACAGTCATGAACACAAACACCTATATACTTTCTGTCACCTTAGTCCTTATGACTTAGCCACACTATGCTTTTCGCATTGCTCATTGCGCTGCGATGTTGCCGTTTCTGGCCACACTCTACCCGCGTGGTTCGCGACGTTTCTCCTTGCAGCCCTTTGACTTGCGCCAAAAAATCTGACAATACGGAGAATTGGGCATGACAAGGAGCATGACGAGTAGAGTGGTCACACTAATGCTCTACCTCCTTTCCTCGTTACTTCCTTCGCCTCTGCACTAGCGTGTGGTAAAGGTTTTAAAATTTAAATTCAAAAGAGATTTTGGTAACATGTTCGTTTTCAGTTATTTCAGTTGTAATACTTAGATGGAATTCAGTGAAGTTTCGTATACCGACCGAGTATCGTTCAGTAAATGTTGAATTTTTAGAATAAATATACTAACTATGCGACTAACGTAATAGAAAGATCAAAGCACTATGTAAACTGCACCCAATTATAAAACCTTTAGAATTGATCGGCTTTGTGTAAAACTGAAATATTAAATATTATGTGTGAAGTTAGAAAAAAATTGTGCAACGTATCTGCTTGTAAAAGATAGAGTTTAATTCGTGATTAAAAACAAAATAGTTTTACTATTCAAAAATTAGAATACGCAGAGTTAAAGCATAGACAACAATATCATAGCTGGATGACCACAGACAACGCAGATACAGATTAGGTAATAGGTAAAGTGAAGGTCACTAGGATCCGGATGCGATCGTGACCGAGCATTATGACAATCCTTCCAAGGTCACAGCAGTGACCGTCTACGCGTGAGATATAAAGCAACTTGCAAAAAACTATAAATAAAAAAGTTCCGTCAAAACAACCTTGACCAAAATATGAAATTAATGGCGATACCCATTTGAAACCATGTTTTGCTGTACGATTTTTTTTCATTTGTAATAGATAATGTTTTTGACTCTAAGAAATTTTAAGCTGTGAAAATGTTAGTGAGGAAACTTTTAATGGACAGTACGTATGTTTTGATACTCTTTGATTTTGTTATTTACGCTCTCCACGAGGGACTTTGTATAAGTAGAAATTATAAATTAGCTATGCAAAAAAAGAAATTGAAAAATCACCGAGAGTTTTAAGATTTTCGATTCTGATTACAACTATTTATCAAAAACGTGTTGAAACTTTTATGTGTCTAAACATGAAAACTTTTTTATATATAAAAAAAATCAAAGATGAAAGATAATGAATCAATTTAACCTACTATTTATCGTTGTAAGAGATGTTAATAGCTATGACAAGAGACGAGTGACACGTCACAATGTTTGCGAATTAGATGATTGCTTCAAATGATTGTAGAATTAGACCACTGATTGTCAACATTTTAGCGTTTGTTAAACATCAAAAGACAAAATTTATGATTTGGTTTGTCTTGGGTATGTATCTACCCATATTATTTAATGGTTTGGAAAAAGTAAGCGAAACTGCTTGTCGTTTAGTTTATAAAGGAAAATGATCTAATGATTTATAAAAATGTTAAAAGGAACAACAAATAAAAAAAACTCAATTCAAAAACTTGATTATCTACCTACTAAGTAATATCCAAAAATCTTCCACTCAGCTTTATGTCAGAAAAAAATTGAAACTAACCCAAATTTACACACAGATTCTTGTCGAGTTTGTACCGTAAAAACATAATATTGTCACTGTCACCAGCAATTGTCACATTGGTAAAAAAAGGTCAGCCTGTGCTATTCGATATTGATTTTATAACTAAGCAAATTGATTGTCATTTTGTCTGAATTGTAAGATAATCGGGCGGGCAGCGGTCGACGAAGACAAGTGCTCGGCACATCAAAGCGCTGGATCGCGGCCAAAAGCTATCATTACTGTTAGCGTAAAGCGAATAGCGATGTCACTTAATAAAATAACTTCAACGGACTTGGGAACTGTAAAGTTTTCAAAAAATCAACAAATATACCGAGAAGGCGTCAGACATGTTTACTTTCATAATATTCCTCACCAAGAGCATAGATAACATGTATTTAATTTTTGATGTGCTTTTATTATATGTAAATCTATTATGTATTCAAGCAGAGCCAATGCTGGATTAATCTATACTATATATACTATAATACTATAAAGCTGAAGAGTTTTTTGTTTGTTTGAACGCGCTAATCTCAGAAACTACTGGTTCAAATTAAAAAAATCTTTTTTTGTTGGATAGACCATTTATCGAGGAAGGCTTTAGGCTATATAACATCACGCTGCGACCAATAGGAGCGAAGATAACAGTGGAAAATGTGTAAAAAACGGGGAAAATATGAAGCCTTATGAAGAAGTGACAGAAGACTTTGACAGATCTTTGACGAAACAATGGGACGGGCAGGACGACGTCTGCCGGGGCCGCTAGTTATTTATAAACTGTTTTATGTATTACTAAGATTCATGTCACCTGTATCTTTTTATATTTTCTTAATGACAATAATAAATGGGAAAATGAGCAATTTGATAGTGATGCTTCACATTGAGATAACTGATTCTTTGGAAAAAAACATTGGCTACAAATGACTTGAACAATATGAGGGTATGATTTATATATTTCATAGTATCTAAGCTTCTTGAAATAAAAAATATTAAGTTGTATGTAGGTTATCGCTAGCCGCTTATGTATTGAAAGTACACTCGCGTCCACAAGCGATTCTAATCACGGCTGTTCAACGAACCATATAACTCCTCAATGAAATATATATTTAGATATTATTCATAAAGATAACAGCGACAATTTCCGACACTCACAGATTTACGACGAGAGGAAGAGATGTTAGTCTAGATAAAGATCACATTATGACTTTAGTTGTATATATTTTTTGTATTAATACACGTAGGTACTATGACACGCGCGGTTATTACATATTGGAATGCTCAGTCGTGCTACGATTATGGAAACTGTAAAAAAACGTCAGCAAATAAAATAAAAGAAAAATACGCGAGTTAAACCCGTTTGTTTCATTCTAATATTTTAAAACAAATTTTCTTGTAAAGTTGATAAATAAATACAAAGAAAATGTAATAAACATTTGCATGCAATGTAGGCTATATTTTTATAAATAATAAACTTTAATTTTTCCTTTTACATCTTAAATATTAATCTTATTTCGGCGGTCTAATTAAAACTGTGGTTCCTTTTCGAAGTTCGCTCTTTCAATTTTAATTTACTTTAAAGTTTTGTGACTCAAGATTTTTTCCTTTGAGTTTACTTCTGCGATAAAAAGAGTTTTTTTGAAATTTAAAGTAAGGAAATGTTAAATGCATCAAATTTATAGCGTAAACAGTTGAGTTTAAAAATGTTTTTTTTTTTTTAATAATTATGAATATTTATTGATGTACCTTTGTACCCGCCTGTACTATATTTTGGCTCCCGTATTATACGTCGCTTTCAATAAATAGTAATTGTGCTATTTATGTTAGCGGTATGCCTACAGTCTAGACTATGTCCACTATTTGATGACCTGATCCTAAATGGGATCATTACTTACCTACGCCGTAAAGTTGTCGAATATTTTACTATTTTTATGTAAGTAGGTATTAAATAATTATAATGGATTTTAATCGAGTATTTTATTTGCTGACGTCTTTAAAACTTTATTGTTCTCATATCCGTAGCCAACTCATGTCGTCAGCAAATAAAATAAAATGAGCGAGTTAAATCCGTTATAATTTTTATATTCTAATATTTTTTATGAGAATACATTACAACGTTGCTTGTCAGATTAAAAGTAAATTATTTTTTTATTACGAATTTGTTATAAATATTGTAATAATTACTTATAATTATTCTTTTGAAAGAAGAAAATCTGTTAATCAATTAAATACTACGTAAGGACAACTGTCACTTTTTTTAAAAAAATGTGTGATGGTGACTCATTACTGAAGACGATGATGACAAAACTTACAGACCATGTACCTACCCTTTTCACTGAATAAAATATTCTGAATATTACATAGATTCATATCTTTACTAATATAATAAAGAGGAAAGATTTGTACCTATTTTTGTATGATTGTATGTTTGTAATGAAAAACTACTGGACCGATTTTAATAATTCTTTCACTGTTGGGAAGCTACGTTCACCCTGAGTAACATAGGCTATAGAATATTTAGAAAAAAATAGGGATCCGCTCGAAGCCGGGGCGAACAGCTAGTTATAATATAAATAAACTGTGTCCAAAAATAAACAATATTCTAGAACAACGAACCGTAAAATAAACATTCCTCAAAAATGTATTACAATAAGAAACATAACTAATTAGCGCTTTTCACTACTTCCGATATTTTAAATTTTTCATCAGTCTGTCTTTTAAAGTTGGCAGTGGAAATTCTTTTAATAATTTCACGTGTATTAGTACCGTTTGAAAAATAATCATACGTCTGTGGTGTTAAGGTTTATTTTAGCATATCCGCGTTCCTTAACACTGTTGCCAAAATATCAATCAGATAGGCGAGTGTCAATGCCTTTCAGCGGATAGTTACTTATTGAAATTTGTTGATGTGACTAAAAAAAAAAGAAAAAAGTAGGACGTAGTTTTCTATATACTTTTTTCACTTTTTCTCTCGTTGAGAGACGTTGTAGCTCAGTACTAGCGCCATAGAAGTTTAGTTTAGGTACTGAAGTCGCGGGTTAAGTAAAAAAGTTACAAAAACTAAATCAATTGTGTGTTTAAGATATATATCTTATATTTTTAATTACTTTCTAATTCTGCATACGAGTATCCGTAGGTATGTGGCAGTTGAACAGCTTTCACTTATATGATAATTGTGAAATAAATAATATAAATTACAAGATAAACTACATAATTATTTTTATCTGATACATACTACCTATATCATTTCTATTTCTAGGTATTTAAAAAAATGTAGACGTTTCTTCTCAGTGTTTATTTTAGATCGTAGGTAAATAAAAACGTGATGAAGTAGATTTTTCAATTTTTTTTTTAATATTTTGGTTTTTCAGCCAGTTGTAGTCAGTAGAAAGTGTCAACACCCGATGTCAATTCAAAACATTCGGACACCCCGCCGTTATCAGTCGTTATCACAATGGCGGATATAACCAAGTGGGTCTGTTATGGTTATGAGTGTCGTAAATTGATGGCTTATCAGTTATCAGCACATTACGACCCGGCTGATGGAATCTATTTTATTGCTGTTTTATTTAACATAGTAGCTTTTGGAAACTTCATATTATTATATACTAGCTGTCCGCCCAGGCTCGCACGGATCTTTTTTTTATAGCCTATGTCACTCGGGAATAGTGTAGCTTCCCAACAGTGAAAGAATTTTTTAAATCGGTCTAGCCGTTATAGAGCCTATTCAATCGGAACAAACAAACCTTTCCTCTTTATAATATTAGTATAGATAATGTCTATACGAAACAAAAACCGTTATTTTGTCCTGAGTAGGATTCGAACTCGTACCCTCCAGCTTCACAGGTTAGCAAAATTCTATCTCGTCGTTTAATCTGCTGAAATATTCCGTTTTTTTCGCTTACTCAAGATGTTATTCGGCTCCGATTGATTTCGTCCATTACCAATAAAGAACATTCTGAGAATATTAACAAGAATAACATTTTTGCGAGAAACAGCTAAATCAGCAAGTTGAAATTATTGACCACCCATAAAGCAGTGTCCACACGAACGACTTACACTTAATAGCTCGGCTTAAGTGCAATGCCGTGTCGCCAGTGTAACCCTGGCTTACACATGGGGGCAAAAAAACTATAAGAATTCTAATATAAGTAATGAAATATTCGCGTTGGCATTCTTTGAATATGAATTATTACTCTGTCTGTGAAGATTTATTGATAGGTTTTTATAATAAAACGACTGTTTTAATATTGAATTGTATAATTTGTAGTCTAGGTGCCGTTGGATATGAATAAATACATTTTAGAAAAGTATTATAATATATTTTGGTTATTGCGTCCTGTCTGTATTGTCTCAGCCACACTGCTCCTGGCGCTGTTCATCGCTCTGCTTCTTGCTCTGCTCCTCGTTCTGCCGCGAAATTGCCCTCTTTATCCAAACTGCTCTACTCGACGAGATGCTTTGTGCTGTTTGTCTTTTGACAGCCACCAAAAAACTGACAGAACGAGGAGTGGTGGGCATGATAAGGAGTATGAGTACGAGAATATAATTATAGTGTGGTAAAACTACTGCTTTATCTCCTTTCCTCACTACTTCAACATCTCTGCACTTTTGTGTGTCGTAAGGGCATAAATCACCTCCAATTTCTTACGTATGATTTTATACAGACGTTGACGTCTACATAAAATCATTACCTAAAATCATATTAGAGATTTTTCATCCAAAGTTGTACCTAAACTATCGGCGGGAGCCCGTTGCTATGTGGTTCCACAAAACCAACAAGGTGGTGACAAACCGACTATTCCACAATGGACATAATTAACCTGCGATAGCTTCTCACTGTTCGTATAATTTGCGGCTTGCGGCAACCTTGTTAGTTTGACATCTTTAATTTATGCAAGCACTTTGAAGTTAGGACCTAGTGTTTAATTGAATTGTAAGGGAAATAGCTGTGTTTGATATATTAAACAAATGCCCTGTATTATTAATTTACCTTGGAGACGTGTCGTTAGAGAGCATATAGAATAAAATATATGCCGTTTAATTTGGAGCTTGGCTGTTTAAAAAACAAATAGATATATTCTATTATAAGGGTCAAACTCATTTTAGTTAAGAGAATCGCTCTCCAAATATTGCAAAAATAATGGAAATTATTCGAGCGAACTAAGGTTTTAGATTGAACTTTAGCAGTCACAGAATAGCTATTATATTATCTTCTTGATCTTATCTGTAAGAATTTTGACAGGCCAGGCGCCTAGCTTCCAATAGAATAAGTGTGCAGTTTTTCTCTACCTCTTGTCCTTCAGTGTACCAATATAGAGATATCAACATAAGCTCATCCTGTCTCAATGCTGCGAGGCTAACTGCTCTAGATTAGACAGTTTCCGGCTAGCTTCATACCTCTGTCTTACTTATTTACTATTTCTACTGAGATTTTTATGAAAACACATACAAAAATTGTATTAGCAACTGGTAAAACACGCTTGTTTTCTGAATTCTAACGCTTATGAAAATGAAATAATGTTGGTTCTAGACTTTCTATATAAACAAGTGATTTTGATATAATAATATTATATCAATTACGATCTGTTTAATATTTCCTTTCGTTATATTTCGAAAGTTTCTAAATCAGAGCATCACCACAAGGAAGAGCCAGTAAAAATAATTTCCATTTCCTCCTGTCTTTCAAACAAATAGAATAGCGCTCGTATATTCAAAGTTCTGTTTGCTCTGAGCACTCCGAAGCGCTAACTGCTTGTGCCTATATAAAGTTACTTTACTAAGAGTTGGATGAACTAATGTAATTCTCAATTCTCTTTATCTTCTTTTTGCACGTGTCATGGGACATGTTTACTAATTATATGATATTGTGACGGCATTGATTCCATCGCAAATCAAACTCAAAAAAAATATCTATCGATATTTCTTTTTCAAATGCATCAGCGATAGTCTTCCGAAACAGTGGTGAATTATTAGCAACTCTGTATCGCTACAAACGCACTAGCGATATTGCATCTAGACAGATCCGCGTTAAGATAGTTGTTTTTATACTAATCATTTCATTTTGTAATTTAAAAACAATCCTTGGGCTTCAACGAATATTTGAAAAAAAAAATACGAAAACACATTTTGCAAGTTTCTTTTTTTTATGTTATAGATAGACTTGATGCACTTCTATTTTTCCGTTTGATTCATGTATTTCGGAATATAGACTACTAAGGAATTAGACTCAGTATTCTTCATTCCGAAATACATGAATCATACGGAAAAATAAAAGTGCATCAAGTCAGTACAGATGAACTGAGATCGGAAGATTATTCTTATCATTGTCAAGTTTGTAAATCTCCTGAAAAGGGTTCGTACACAACAGCTCGCCATAGTTTTATTATGTCCGGACTTGTTATGCAGAAAACAATAGCTGTTAGCCTTGTGCATTTAGTTGGATCTCCTTTATTGTTTATAATACAATAATTAGGTTTAAGGGTTTACCTAAATAAGCTATCTTAGGTCTTAAGTAGTGAATCGTGACCGAGGTATATCATTATTCATTGGAATTTAACAACTATTAACGGATTTACCTTACGTATTTTTATTTTATTTGCATTAGACTATTGTCAGCTCAGTCGTGCTACGATTATGGAAACTGTAAAAAATCCGAACCGTCAGCAAATAAAATAAAATAAAAATACGCGAGTTAAATTCGTTAATAGTTGTTTCATTCAATGTGTAATAACCGTGAAGGCATCAGAAATTATAATATCGTTATTTATTAGTCCAGCAGCAATTACTTAACGTCCAATTCGACGACCTATTTATTTATAATATGTTATATTTCATGTTTCTTTATAGTTAATTCATATTACCTACTCTGTCTTCTTTTCTCGCGACTATGTCATGTAGGTACTTACCTAAGGCATATAAAAAAAGAAGCGTCCTCTATATAATATTTTATATAATAAGATATATCTACTGGGACAATGTTTAACGTAGGTACTTTAAATTTAGTAAAGTTACAGACCTCTATTAAGTAATAAATCATTAAATATATACAGAGAGTGAACTATCGCGTGCATGCCACCATCATAAAGTAGAAGCGTTAAATTATATTATAAACAAATTTACTTAAATATATACTTCGAAGGTAATTTGATGTGATTATGACTATTTATAGCAATATTCAGATTAAGCTTTTAACGAACCATCGTGATGAAAAGGCATAAATCACCAATGTTTAAAAAACGTTTTACGTCCTCCGGCCGGAAAGCGCCAACTTTGTGGCCGCTGCGCTCGATGAAATTGCCGCTTTCTCGTTTCGTCGAACAGAAAAATTGTATACCTACTGACCTCGGCCAGTAAAATAAAAAAGCCTCAGGACACATTTTTGTCAACCTCGGCTACGCCTCGGACGACAATTACATGTGATCTGAGACATTTTTTATTTTACTGGCCTTGGTGCGTAATGTACTATTTAAGCCGGCCTGTAACTACCTCATGAAATGAAACTGTGAATTTCTGATGTGTTCACAATTAAGTGTTATATTGGAATAAAACAACTATATTGGATTTAATTATATTCAGATTTTATGCTGACGTCTCAGGAATTTACATACCTACGAATACCAACTATTGCCCGCCAAATCGTCTGCGGACGATATGAAACCCCGTACCCGTTTTGGAAAATTCATCCCCTGAGCCTTAGGGAGTGAAATTAAAAATTCTTTAGTGCCTCTCTACGTTATAAGGGGAACCCCTGTGCAAAATTTCAAGTTTCTAACCCTTACCTACCTATAGCTTAGGCTCTGCGTTTATGTGACAGTCATTAAGTCAGCTTCACTTTTTATATAAAAATATAACGAAAACCCATTTTTGTAAAAGCATATTGCTAGTGCCTAGAATAACCGACGAGAAAAACGAGTGAGGCCAAAATTTTAATAGAAATTCCAGCGGTCACACGAGACAGCGTTTAATATGGCGATGCGGAAATAAACGAAAAAATAACCCTTTGAGATTATTCCGTAACTGCCGTTTTCATTTATATTTACGCGAACTACTTCATTGTTAACCGTTAAAGAAAAAGAGATTTTGATTTTGAATGTATTTAAATCTGTCTGTGACATCTCTATGTACTGTGGTATCTCTTAAAAAGGATAGTTTTATTATAGTTAAAAATACATCTGAAAAAGGCATGGTTTCTTTTACATAATGGATTAAAATAACTAGGTATAACAGATTAACTGTAACGAAACAAAATTCAGCAAATATACTTGATGAGTTTTTTGTACTGTAAAGAATCCGAAACGTCAGCAAATAAAATAAAAAAAAAATACGCGAGTTAAATCCGTTAATAGTTGTTTCATTCCAAAATATACTTGCGTTAGCGTATAATATAAATTTTATTTTCTTACTTGGTTATTCGTTCAGGCGTCCAAACGAATGATCGTGCAAGTCTGACCTAAGCATATTTATAGAAAAAAACATCATAGAGTTTTTATTTACACTTCAATAGATATAACGTCAAACTCGGTTTTACAATAAAACCCGGAATTCTGCAATTACAGTCTTAATTAACCCGAATCTGCGCGGTCATAAAGAACATCCATCATGGCGGCGACAGGGAGTAGAATAAAACATTACCTACTTCACCTACTTGGTGAATACAATGTTCAGAATGCTTGCAAAGGGTTGGATAATATTTGGAAGAATTTAGATAACTGTATAAATCTAGTTAGGGTTCTTTTGAATTATATGAATAGGCTTCATTTATACAACGTATTCTACGTCACTATGCAGTAAATGTATTTTAGTTTCTACTCAACCCAATTTACAATGGTTATTTACTTGGTAATAGAACCACCCATATCAATATTTTAATTACGTTGATTATTATGTAAGATGGCCAAAATAATGGGTCAATCTAATCGAAAATAAGAACGGGCAGAGTTTATTTTTAAGATGACATTAAGTAGGTATAACGCGACTTGATTTTTATTAAATCAGGACTTTTATATTATTATTTTTTATTTAATACCTACTAAAAAGGTATATTATTCTTTCAAGATAAGAATAATCCACGTAGAAATATGATACCTAAGTACTTGCTATTTTAAACTGAAATATAGCCCTCGTTATCACGCCAACAACTATTTTGTCAGACGAATTTGACACTAATTCAAATGAGATAAGGTATATTTGATACCGTTTACGAAATTTGGAACAAATACTCAATGAAAGTGCATATTCTTATGCATATTGCTGTAACATTGACGTAAGAACATGAAAATTATACATTTGGTAAATATTTCATTCGACAATAAGAACATGCCATATTTTAAAACTAGTTAAGCTATATCTTGTAGTTAAATCTTGCATGCATTGAAAATATTGAGCTGTCCCTTTGCGGTAAGCATGCATAACTTTAAACATGGGATATGTATAGGTACCTATGTGTCTATCCACACACAACTTACTAAAGGGTGACAAATGCTCTTAACCCTAGGCCACTAGTCGAGAACAGTTCTTCATCTTGTACTATGAAATTTTATAATAATACTAGCTTCTGCCCGCGACTTCGTCTACGTAGAACTCCTCCTTTTTTGCAGTCGGTTAAAAAGTAGCCTATGTCCTTTCTCAGGCTCCAAACTTTCATTGTACCAAATTTCATTTAAATCGGTCCAGTAGTTTTAGCGTGAAAGCGTAACAAACAGACAGACAGAGTTACTTTCGCATTTATAATATTAGTAGGGAAGTAGGGATTAGTAGGGATGACTTGGAGAGCTAACAGTCATACAAGATCCATAGGACTGTATGCTTCCGAAAAGCTCTGTCGATTTTAAATTTCGTGTGATAAGATCCTGGTTGTATAGTGCAAGATATCAGAGTTAGCATCAAGTAGAATGAATGGAATGGAAATTTCACGGCTATGAATAACATACTCACACCCTCACTTTTGACGGGATCGACGGCAAAAAAAAACACTAATAACAACTATTTTTCTAGATACGAAAAGAACGTGGTTTTAATCGCGTGTAACTCAATGTATATTTTGAAACATACAATCAAACTGTATTTGGATTTTTTAGTACTTAAGGAATAGTATTTTTAGTGTCATGTCATGCCAAAGGTCTTTAATTAGAGGAGATGTCATTCTCACCTGATGAACACTTATAAAAGATCGTAGATAGAGCACGCCGCGCTAATTACGCCAAGTCCGCCATGGTTGCCATAAACTACCTGACAAAAGTGCCTTGTCTTTGCACCTGTATCTTTTTAAAATAAGTATGTCACAGGTATCTCACTAACATTTTTTACTAAGTAAATACCATTTAACCAGGTATAAAAATAACATCGTTTAAAATGAATTAGACTATTTTATACTTAGTTAAGTATATATAGAAAAAAAAGTGTATAAAGAAATGGTCATCTTACAATGCTACACACCTACTACTGTTCTATACTCTTTTGACTTATAACCCAATATTTTGACAATATATACTTGTCTGTATATTTCTTAAATTAACATTTTTTTTTTAAATAGTATGATAAAAATCCGCCTAAAAAGTACAGTGTGCATAATGTTTTTGTCGCGATTTGAGAAAAACAGAGCTACTGACGTAGCTAGCCCTACTGCAGCTAACTGTACATACAAGAGAAATTGGGTGAATAAGTGTTAGACAAAGTTATATATTAATCAAAACTTTCACAGGGGAGACGGTGTCGATTTGTCTCCGTTGTTTACAAGTGTTGTTTGTTATGACACAAAACATTATGACTAACAAATCGTTGACTATCCATAAAAAGTAGTAGGTATTTTGTACGTTAATAATTGAAATTTATTGGAGTGAAACAACTTTAAACGGATTTAACCCGCGTATTTTATTTTGAAATGATTTTTTCATACAATGTAATTAAGTACAAGTTATGTCAAATTACATGCACTCATACTGAGATCGACGGATTAAAGAACAATATTATTATGTATATTTAATAATAAATAACTAAAATGAAATTATAATTGGTTTAATATAAATTAGGTACAACATAACCAATGCATAATAGTACATACGCACCTAGGCCAGTAAAATAAAAAAGCCTCAGATCACATGTAATTGTCGTCCGAGTTGACAAAAATGTGATCAGAGGCTTTTTTATTAACTGGCCGTGGTCAGTATACTATTTTTCAGCTTTCTGGCCGCTGCGCTAAATGAAATTGCCGCTTTCTGGCTTCGTCGAACAGAAAAATAGTATACTGATCTCGGCCAGTAAAATAGAAAAGCTTCAGATCACATTTTTGACAATTACATGTGATCTGACACATTTTTTATTTTACTGGCCTAGGTGCGTAATGTACTATTGTTTTAATTTAATATTACATCTAGCTAATAATATCTCAAGTTATTTACACTCAGAGTGACATGTGATAACTAACTTTAAAATGGTTTTTGTTTGGTAAATCCTTGACCTGTTGACTTCCAGATCATTTCCTCAAGAGAGTTACGTGTTTATCAAATTGGTATAATAATATTATGATCTATTTAACTTTATGCAAGTCGTTTGATTTACCCGGGTCAAGGTATGAAGAAACTTCGACCCAAACAACTTGATAACAATAATAAATGCTCTCTCTTCGCAATTCGGATACCAACAATATATTAAGAATTGGGACATTTGTTTTCGCTTTCAATTTTATTATGTAACATAGACTTCTTGATATTATTATTAAATAATAATTTCTGATGCCTTCGCGGTTATTACACATTGGAATGAAACAACTATTAACGGATTTAACTCGCGTATTTTTATTTTATTGAGCTGACAATAGACGATACTATTGTCAGCTCAGTCGTGCTAAGATTATGGAAACTGTAAAGAATCCGAAATGTCAGCAAACAAAATAAAACATGCCAGTTAAATAAAATAAAAATACGTGAGTTAAATCCGTTAATAGTTGTTTCATTGCAATTATTATTAAAATTAAATCTCTATTAGGTAACATATAAATCCTGTAAAGAAAATTATATGTAATTAAATAAACGATAAATAATAAAGGAGTAAATATTGGGTTGGAAAAACTACCTATAACAGATTTAACTCGCATTTTTTTTTTAGGTATCTAGTTGTTTCACTCTAACGTGTAATAACCGCGAAGTCATCATTATTAAAGAGTAAATATAAGTTATAGTTACATATTTTGTGCCACAAATAATTCTTATTTTTATTTACGTAATAATAAGAGGCACGTGTCGGTTTGACCGGGTCAATTCGGATGAGATCGCGGTCTCTCCGGGGATTTTGGTTTAATTGCGCGGTATTGCCTTGTAGACTGTGTTACCCTGTCCGGGGCACAAGGGAATGTTATCTAAATAAAGCCTTGAAATGAAACAATTATAACGAACTTAACTTACGTATTTGATATTACGACTAGCGACCCACCCCGGTTTCGCATGGGTGCTATGAATAAACCTTTATCTTTAATCACTCTATCTATTAAAAACATGTAGTGATGTTCCGAAAATTTTACCTACAGTTCCCATATTCGTAGCCGATTGAGCTGACGATAGTCTAGCACAAAAACGAAATCGAAAAGTTTTAGTAACGCTCATGAATAATTTGGTAAGTGAAAAATACGATTTAAATCTCAGAATAAATTAAAACTCTACTTACCTAAGGATAACTTTAAATTTCAAGTCACGTCTTAAACATCATAATTTGAAATGTACCTACCTTTTTTTAATCAATGCCATCCGAAATTTCTTCGAATTCAAATTTAACTTACTTATTTTCATTTCAATTACTTTACTTCTAAAATAGATTGATCTAATCGTTTTAATATTCTCGAGATAAGAGGGCATTGACCTTTCGTAATAAATTGCTCCTTGTCTCAGCGTTTCAATCAAAGAAAGGGATCAAAGTTCTTTTAAACTTAATAAATAATACATCTTGAACTAGTTCTCTCACGCGAGTTTGCTTGCTTATATTCTATCTAGGATTATAATTATACCCAATCTAACTCACGTAATGTACCTAATTTACAGCATTAGAGAAAATTGTAAATACTTTTATTTTTTTATTTTAGTCAATATTAAAATATTTTCCCAACTTATACGTTTTTTGAAGATACGACTATATAATACTATTAGGTATCATTTATAATTCGGCTACGATTCGAAATTATATCTTATGCCAAATAAATAATATCTTCGTCTTTGTTACAGGTACAACAATGACGTCACACCTCTAACCGAGTGCACTAAAATGTGAAGCGATGCACTAACGCACATGATTTCAATATCCAACCTCACACACCATGTCGCGTACAAAAATGCAACCCCCTCATTCGACCTCACGGTACCCGCATTCGAAACAATCTCGAATTCGGCATTCTCGAATTCAACATTCTCGAATTCGTCATTCTCGAATTCGACGTTCGAAATGTCGAACGAGAATTTCACCGAGTACGCCGAGATACCGTATTACATAAAAGCGACATCTATGTCGTTTTGTATAGTCATAATGTGTTTGGGGGTGATTGGGAACGTGATGGTGCCAATAGTGATCCTAAAGACTAAAGACATGAGGAATTCCACTAATATTTTTCTGGTGAACTTGAGTATAGCTGATCTGATGGTGTTGCTCGTGTGTACGCCGACGGTGCTGGTGGAGGTTAACTCTAAACCGGAGACTTGGGTGCTGGGCAAAGAGTTGTGTAAGTACTCTCTTTAGCGGATTTACCAGTAGGATTTATATAGGCTTAGGTAGGCAAATTTGGCTTTGAAAATCTAGGAACACACTTTCTAGAATCTAGGATACATTGATCCTAGTTCACCATTATTTGATATTTCATATGAATCGGAATGAAAAAACTTTAAACGGATTTAATACGCGTATTTTATTTTATTGGCTGACGTTTCGGAGCCAGGCAGTCCAGGAAGACATCAGAAAATATTCGTAATGAAATTTAGTTATAGTTGCATAAACCGTAGACCTATAAAAGAATCCGAAATAATTTATATGTCTCCAACTCCAAGATAATAAAAAGTATCCCACTTAGCTTACACTTGATTATCAACTTATATATCTATGCAGTAAGATTGCAGCTTTCGAATGACAATTCAGCAAAAAGCTAAAAACCGTACAAAATCACTAAAAACCGCTGTCAATTCGTACGTCGCCATTAAAACGCTATCACCATTTGCAGGAACAAAATGCCTCAGCCCAATTCGGACCAGTGATGTTACGCTACTGGCAACACTGCTTTGCGTACGATGTAATGTTCCAAATTATTTATTTACAAAATATACAAAAAAACATCAATATTTAATGAAATGAGGGTTTATAATACTCAATAAAAAATAATATTATACGATCTTACACTTTATTGGATGCAGAAGGAACTATAAGGCGTTGAAGCGGATTTAAACAAAAGAATAAAGTATTACATATTCGTAAATTTTACACAGTTGATTTATAAATAGTTATAATGTTCCTAAGATTTGTTAAACACATTTATTTTCCGCGTTGCTATATTTCAATATATCTTCACTATTAATTATAATAAAAGTTAGAGATCATTATAAGTAATTTACGGCACATCTCTAATCCAGACTCTCAGTATTTTAACCAATGATAGTGACCACGGGACCCGAAGGACTTTATAAATTGCAATATCTCGTGATATCAAATATGCCACATTAGCATGATAATCGTGCAATTTGATAACTAAATTAAAATAATGGTCTTAAATTATATAGACGCATCTTTGGAGGACATTGCTAAAAACTCTTTAACGTGAACTTATTAAATTTTCAATAAATTTAGCATCGTTATACAAGAGAAACAAAACTTAAATCAGTATTAATAGTAAGTATTAAGTTATTTTAAAATAATTAAAAAAGCAAATTATTTTTAAAACAACTTCCTTATCAAATGTAACACGAATATCAGAATCAGAAAGTTTTACAATATAAAATTTTTAACATACTAGAACGTCTTAATTTTAGTACGTTGATGATTTTTTTATATTACCACTAATTGGAGTAGCATACTACAGAACATAAAGGCCTAGCCGGAACAAGCTCCGTCGAAAAATAGATAACCCCAAGAATTAGAACAAATTAGGTCTATTATTTCACTTCCTCAGGATGGTAAATAATATAGATACCCACTAATTTCCTGACGGTTCGGGATTCTCCCGCGGGTCCCTTTTCCCCAAGATACGGAACCCATTACTGAAATTTATAAGAAAAAGAATGCTGTGCGGCTTCCTGGTAATGATGATGAGTGACTTCTGTTGTTTTTTTCTAAAGTGTGATAAAGGTTTGTCCCTTTTTCGGTCCCTTAATTCAAGGGTATAAATGGTCGAGTTGGTACATTTTATTCCCTTGAAGATTCTAGTTCTGTGTGAGGAAGTACCTAAGTAGGTAGTAAAGCCTGTATCTTTTTATTGCGAAGAGACGGAAAAGACAATAGAACAGAACAGGGCATTAACTATAATTAACCTTTTCTAACAAAAGATTTCTTACAACAAAACGTGGAAGCAGAACTCAAGCCTTCATTTTGATTGTAAATAACAAGTTTTTAAATTCGGTTTTACCCGCGTCGAATTTAATTATCCTTCAAATCAAATTTTAATCATTTATTAAGTAATAAATAGACTTTAAAACTAGCGCTTCGAAAAGACCATCATTGTTGAAATGTTAACCATAATTGCCTCAAAAAACTCAGCAGAATATATATTTTAAGTAAGTCTATTCACTTTTGCAAGGTCTTATTTATCGTTATACCAAATTTCGTCGAAAATTGGAAACATTATACAAAATTTCGCATTCATTAAGTACCTAAGGTGCAACAAAAATACAATACCAGTTTAATTAAAATAATCGAAACGTCTAAGAACGGTTAATTGAGAGAGATAAACAGAAGTCTCGACTTTAAAATTGAATTAAATATGAATAACTTTGCATATTATTATTTTGTAGTTATCATAAAGATGGTTCTGATTATCACTGGTCTTTACATGAGCGTTTTCATTTGAATTTACAAGACAGGGCAATTTAAATATATTTGAATAAAAATTGTATGTAGGTATTATTATTTCTAAGATAAAAAAAGATAAAAGTTAAATATTATATACGAAGAAGAGAACGGCTGCACCGATTTTGCAATATTAGTGAAAATCCAGGAAAGGTTTATAAGGTGAGTAAAATCTGGAATTAAAAATTAAGAAAATCATATTTTTAAAAAATACGGTAGGTACCTACAAAGTTCGCGTAGTCAGCTAATATTATATAAATTCGAAAGTAACTCTTTCCGTTCGTTTCTTCTTAATTATACCACACAAGCTGTCCGCCCCGGCTTCGCCCGGATCCCTTTTTTTTATAGTGTAGCTTTCCAATAGTGAAAGATTTTTTAAAATCCAGTCGCTTAGGAACTTATTCAATCCAAACAAACAAACTTTTCCTCTTTATTATATTAGTATAGAAAACTAGTTGTCATTAATAATTAAAATAAAGTTATCACAACAAAAAATACCTAATTAAAAAGGTCCCAATACACTACGAAGTGTCTCACCTTATTTTGACATAGCATTCGAAATCCAAATTGTGAATCTGTGTCCGCGCTCGTAAGCTTTTAAAAGTTCATAAGCTGTGGAAGCTTAGATTTGTGTTGTTTACAGCCATGAGCCAATATTTTGCCGTTAAAAGCATTATTCTTTACGACATGTGATCAGCATTCGGCGAGGCGTTCCTTAATCGGCTAATAGCGTATTGTTTGTGTTCGGAGCAACAACAAATTGTTTTCTAACAACACCATATTTTATTTGTCAGTTACCGGCAAGCGCTCGGGGAAAGTTGGGGTCGGCTTTACAGCGGGCTTCAATATAACTCAATTTGATGTAATAATTTATAGTAGCACAATGACGGATTTTATATTTCGCTGATATACCAAAAAAATTTTTGAAATACCTAAGAATATTCATTAGTGTATCATACCTACTACTAATTTCTGATGCCTTCGCGGCTATTACACATCCGAATGAAATATTATATAGCTATATTATTATGTTATAGTAATTACATATATCGATTAGCTCGAATATTTTCTATCTAGTTGATAAAAAACTGAAGGATTTGTATTAAATTATTGGTTTCAAGTAGTAAAATTGTACTTAATTATTGAACGTGATCTTGTTTTTTATAATTTATGATGCCTTGATTAATATGCGTAGTTTAATTTATGTGCTGACGTTTTGAAAACTGTACTGTTCCTATATACGCAGCACGACTGATTGTTTTTGATCTGTAAAATATTCTCCGCTCAGCTTATGAAACCGCTATCACTGAGCCTTCCAAATTACAATACTTAATAGGTGACCATTCGGGCCACATGTCGACTCCCACACTACATACTTACATCTTCATCACCGGCGGCCTTATTACAAGCAGTTAAAGTCCAAATTATCCTAAACGAGTCGCAATAAAGAAACCACAGTCCGACCTAATTAGGTGTCATAAAGTTTAAACGGGTAATTGCTTTGCGTAATACACGTGGATTGAAATATTCCGGGAACACTGAAGATGATCTGTTAAGATACAGTCTCAAAATATGTAATTTATTTTAACGTCCTTAAGCACTTTTCCTTTAAAAAATGTAATTAAACACGATTAAAAGTCATATTAGTGACTAGCTGTGCCCGCGACTTCGTCCCCGTGGAATAGTAATTCTTCATAAGGCTTCATATTTTCCCCGTTTTTTACACATTTTCCACTGTTTCTTCGCTCCTATTGGTCGCAGCGTGATGTTATATAGCCTAAAGCCTTCCTCGATAAATGGTCTATCCAATAAAAAAATATTTTTTGAATTCGAACCAGAAGTTCCTGAGATTAGCGCGTTCAAACAAACAAACAAACAAACATACAAACAAACAAACTCTTCAGCTTTATAATATTAGTATAGATATTAACTGTACCGATTGATACTATAATGTCAAAGATCTGTCAAAGTCTTCTGTCACTTACCGTCAATCACTGTGTATATAGGAGTATAGAAAGATGTTGATTTTACACTTTTTCAAGATGCTTTTTAAATTTTCTCCACTTACAAAGCTTCCCTGGACTTCTACGAATAATTCAAGACCAATAGCCTATGTCCTTTCTCAGGCTCCAGACTTTCTTTGTACCAAATTTCATTTAAATCGGTCCAGTAGTTTTAGCGTGAAAGCGTGACAGACAGACAGACAGACAGAGTTACTTTCGCATTTATAATTTTAGGATTGCGAACTGCAAAATTGTATATGCGAATGAAATTTAAAAAAATCATGAATATTCACGTACCTAGTAAGTTTTCTTTCGACTATTTTAATTTTATATAATAATATAATTTTGCAGTCGTTTGGTTTCTATAATCGATTGGTACTTTCTTTGGTCTATTTACCTAAATATATATAATATAATATCATTAGTCACTTAGATGTTTTTCGTTGAATATTACACATTGAATATAAAAATATATACCTAACATATTCCATTATAGCTTGCTAAATTATCGGTAACAGAACAGCCTCTTTTATGAGTAAATCTGTTTACAACCTCTTTCAGTTCTGTAATAGCTGTATAAAAAGGTTTCCTAAACGAGTAGCGCAAAGCGTCTTCTAGACTTTATTTGAACTGGATAATGTAGCTTGTAGGCAGATATTAAATTTCACAAATCACAATGAAATTGGCTTGTCTACGGACTTATGAGGGTCTTACGTAAAATTCTTTTTTATAGCTCTTCTATATGAACATTATGTGCTCGTAAATATATAATATATCTTTCGATATGAAAATTTTCAAGTTGCACGGCTAGCGCGTAAGGTTTTTGTCGCTATGTCACTAATATGTTATGTTATTGTCATACTATTGACAACGAGTAAATAGTGAGTAAATATTGACATATCAGCCTTCTTTGGATCTATTGGAATAAAAAAAACTGTAAAGGATTTAATTCGCGTGTATTCTTATTTATGTTGCCATACCTATCGAAAACTGTGACTTTAGTGTTTTTTTGGAATGACCCAAATTATAACGGTTTTATTTCGCGTATTTTATTTTATTGGCTGACGTCCCGAAAACTTTACAGTTCCCATATTCTTAGCACGACTTTAGCATTAGACTATCGTAGTATAAGATAATTGTTTCATTTTAATAAATACCTAAGGTTTTTATTGTAAACTCTCATGTATTTCCTAAACAACCTAAGTATGATTACTTATCTCTCCTTACTTTACATATTTAAAAAGTACATTTAGATGATGTAAAATGCCTAAATAAATAATGCCATCATGCCTGTTAACGCGTGTACCGTTAATTCGCATTCTTAGTAAAGTCCGACTGAAAACCTCTTAAACTTTAAAAGGGAATTACGAAGTTGTGAAAAACTGCTAAGTGTTCCGAAACTCGTTTAGCTAAATTTCAGAGGTGAAACTTTAACAAGTCGATAGACTGTACTTACATGTACTTGCATACTACTTTATGTTCAGTTATTGCTAAACTCATCCTGTATGTATACATACTCGTTAGTAGCTTACGTAGTAGGTAGGTAAATGATATGGTAGGTAGGTAAACTTGAAGAGGATCTGAAATGCTTTAAAGATAGAGTTGAATATTAGACTAGGTACTATTTTTCTGCCCGCGACTTCTTCTAAATCACTTCAAAACACCCATATAAATAGAAAGGATGATTTTAGGGATAAAAACTACACAAACTAAAATAAAATTGCAGTGCAAACAAAATTAACTTCTCGAACTAGGTCCGTTCTGTCAACTGTGCTATGGATTAAAAAACATTATTATTTACCAGTACACATAATAGTTTTTCAATTTTCGTATGTCGATGAATGGCAACCCCAGCTGGGATAGTTACAGATACCTAGTATAATTGGTACAGATGGCGGTGCGTAGGAGGGATAAGGCTTCTTAGGGTTCACCTTAGATTCTAGTTAAATGGAAGATATATTTTACAATTGTCTGATCTAGTTGTTAGGAAACCTGATATTAATTTACTAGATCGAATCCAAACTACTAAATCTATACTAATATTATAAAGCTGAAGAGTTTGTTTGTTTGAACGCGCTAATCTCAGGAACTCCTGGTTCGAATTGAAAAAAATCTTTTTTTGTCGGTTAGACCGTTTATCGAGGAAAGCTTTAGGCTATATAACATCACGTTGCGACCAATAGGAGCGAAGAAACAGTGGAAAATGTGTAAAAAACTTGGAAAATAACTATTCCACGCGGACGAGGTCGCGGGCACAGCTAGTTAGGTAATATAGTTATTTTCTAATCAATCCCTTAACAAAAGTAATAATTGCTCAATAAAATTAGTAAAAACTAACAATGTTTAATGTTATTTTCCGAAGAATATTTTCCTATTCACTTTTTCCCTATAACATTGACTTAACCCACCTACACTTCGTTCTCAATAACACCTCACGTGCCTCGAGCCACTAGGAAAATACACACGAATAAGTTCTAGGAAAGATTTATGGGACACTATTGTCCTAAGAATAAATGTAACATTCAGAGCTATGATGCAATTTGGTTCCACTAAAATGTAATAAATATATTATGTCATTATTATTATGAATTAAAACTGGGTTGAATTAACGTTTGTCATTCATGTAATAAGCACTTACTGAACAAGCTGATTTTTCTGAAATACATAGAAAAAATGTTGTAAGATCCAATCTTCTTACTTTAGGTAGGTAGGTTAAGTTTTTGTCAGCAAAAAAATGATATACCTACGCGAGTTAAATCCGTTATAGTTTCGTTTACAATTGATAGGGAAGTTATTTATGTTTTGTAAACTAGGTAAAAAATATAAAATATTATCTATTAAAATCTTTGTTATGTTATGTCCGACGCGACGTAAAAATACCAACAGAATAATAGGAATATAAATGACGCTTAACTATCTAGTTGTTGATATTTGGAGTGTTTCGGAAACATAAATTTAACCCGCATTCCTACGAAACAGTAGTTTACTGTCGTCAATGTACGCCTAGTAGATAATTTAAATACCTTTTCAGTGCATAGTACAATTGTTTTTAAACCGGTAAATTTCGAAAATAATAAACATACTTCTTTAAAACAAAAATGATTCATAGTAAGTATATAGGGGCATTTTTATACCACACTTAAAAATATAAAAAAATACATAACACCTACTCGCAGGCCTGCTGAATATACCTACATATATTATGTAAGAGCATGCCAATTTTAATCAAAAATCGGACAAGCCGTTTTGGAGGATACCTACCTAACAAAAAAGTGACATAATATAATTGAATACGTTACTAGGTAACTGTTAAATAAATATTGGCCAGCCAAGCTACTTAGAAGGTACCTACCTACCCTTACAAATTACCAAAAATCCTAACTTACGTCATCAACGAATTATATAGGTAGTATTATACTTAGCGATTCCGGTTGTGCGTTGATGTCACTCAGTCAGTAAAGTTTAGCCCACATACCTATATCTACAGAGCGTTAGGGAAAGTACAATGTCGCTTGAACATATATAATAATATGTGTTATGAAATCATGTCGAGTTATTTCGTTAAACCGTGCGTGCCTTTTACGATGCCGACACGTAGATGTCTCTTTGTTTTATGGCACCAATAAAACTATATTCAGACATGATCATTATTCGGTGCCATTTCGGCGGTTCCAATTTACTGTGGCTACCAAAAAGGAGTTGTTTAACTAATCATCTTTGTTTTATCTTAATACTTTCGCATAGTTCAGTATGATATGTATTTTGAAACTTATAACTTTCTTAATAGCATCTAATATATTTTTCCTAGGGTTGTTGCCGTGTGTTGTCCTAGTGGATAGTCCCCATCCTACATAGGTTTTTCATATTTAGCTCAGTCTACTACGGATATGGGAACTGTAATGTTTTCGAAATGTCAGCGAATAAAATAAAATACGCGAATTAAATCAGTTAAAATCGATTCGTTCGCAAAGGCATCGCTAATTATTTTTTCAATATAATTTTATTAAAAATTATATATGAACAAAATTAAGTACCTATAAACCCTATTCATGAAAATTGCCATCTGTATGAACCGTGCTTTTGACGTCAATATGGTGGTTTCCAATCCATTGGTCTAGATGCGTACTCAGCACCACATGCTAACGGACCGGACACCAGACTAATGCAAGAAGGTGATTCACTTTTATTCAAAATCAATAAACATTTACTGCGGTGTCCATTTCGTTAGTTCAGAAGGTAAGTACGTATTTTTCAAAGACCCGTGGTCATATTATCATTCTTGATAAAGGTCGATGACCATTGTACATAAGATATTTGTGAGAAAATTGGATTTTTTA
Organism: Polylopha cassiicola; assembly: GCA_038024825.1. Taxonomy (NCBI): domain Eukaryota; kingdom Metazoa; phylum Arthropoda; class Insecta; order Lepidoptera; family Tortricidae; genus Polylopha; species Polylopha cassiicola. Next base: position 1,403,548 of record CP149044.1, on the reverse strand, counting down.
AATTATCCTTATCTCCGTTTGCACAAGCCTATAGGTACCTACACAGTTAAGCTTGTGCCATTTTTTTATTATAATCTTATCGGGTTTTGTAATTTCTAATGCTTTCGTGGTCATTACATTGAAATAAAATAACTATTGGATTTATTTTACTATTGTGACAACTGTCTAACACAGCACTATACCTAGTGCTGAATAATCGTATGTAATCGTCAACTGAGTTGGCAACAACACTGGGTAGTACTGGGTACCTTCATAAGTTTCCGAAATATCATCCTACTACTATTATAAAGACGAAAGTTTGTAAGTATGGATGTATGAATGTTTGTTACTCTTTCACGTAAAAACTACTGAATGGATTTGAATGAAACTTTAACACAATATAGCTTATACATCAGAATAACATATAGGCTATATTTTATAACGATATTGTGTGAAGTACTCATCGTGCGCAGACGAAGTCGCGGGCAGAAGCTAGTAAAAAATATACGCGATTAAATCCGTTATGATGTCAAATGATGTATCTGATTAAACAAGGCTATACTTGTCTAAAATTACTAACATTACATTTTATTTGCTGATACAAAGCTACAGCCGACTAGGAATTTAAATGGTTCCAGTGGAAAATGTTGAATAAATCACTCCACTTTCTAATATATTATGTTGAAGCACTTTGAAGTGTATGTTTGAAGTTCAATGGTCGATTTATTGTTGTTCTTTCATTCTTTACAAAATATTTAGTTTTGTTAGTGATTTTGGAATTCGGCTTTCATCTATTTTCAAATTTGAAGATTTGTGTGTCGCTCTTATTTGTATCAAATTATGTATTCTATATCAAAACTGTTATATGTCATGCAATCAATTAATAAATGAGTTATACTATACAATCTTAGTAATTGGTGTAAGAACTATTTCGTTATCAAAATGGCTTATGCACTAATCAGTGGCATACCTAAAAGATTATGTTGTTATTTAGGAAAAATATAATGTTTGAAATTTCAAGATATTTCTTGATTGTTTAATCCAATCAGAATAGCTATTTTAAAACTAAAACAAGATATAGAACATTTGTAAAATTAGCATATTTGGACAAGATTCAGCGCAGTGCAAAATTTAATGTTATTGAAGATATGTTTTGTCCCTTTTGCACAATACGCGACAGGGTGAGACGGAAGCTGACAGTAAATTTCAACCGGGAAGCGTAGTTAAAATGTGTGACTAAAAAGAAAATGGCTGCCAAAACAAGACAACAATGCGCCAAACTTTTTCTTGAAAACTTTTTCTGGCAATGTTCGGTTTCGTCTTGTTTGTTTTATTTGCATGTATAAAACGTTTTATTGGCTTTTATGTTTTCTTTATAATATTTTTAAATCTTTCAACTGACTCATACGCGTGGGGTAACATATGACTTGTGGGACGAAAAATGTGGGATGTAAATAGATAAAAAGGAATCTAGCTATTGAAATTCAACAACGGATTTAACTCACGCATTTTAATTTTATAGTGACGTTTTGAAACCTTTGGTTCCGATATTAGTAGCCAACTGAAATCACGATACTTAGTCTAACACTAAAAACTTAGTTTTTACTAAGTTTGCATAAAAATAATTTTCAGTCCTCCGGCCGGAAAGCGCCAACTTTATGGCCGCTGCACTAAATGAAATTGCCGCTTTCTGGCTTCGTCGAACAGAAAAATAGTATACTGACCTCGGCCAGTAAAATAAAAAAGCTTCAGATCACATTTTTGTCAATCTCGGCTTCGCCTCGGACGACAATTACATGTGATCTGAGACATTTTTTATTTTACTGGCCTTGGTGCGTAATGTACTAATAAGTACGTGAATTATAATTGTTTTACCGTTTTCTTCCTACTGGTAGAAACGGTAGATTCTCACCATTATTACCTAAAGGTACTTTTTAAAGATTTACTCTTTTTAATAACAAATTCCCAATTATAAAGTTACCTACTTTTATCAATGATTTCAAAGAGTGCGATGACAAAGAAATTATCTTCTAGGTCAAAGGATGTCTCCCGAGGTGTTTGCAAAAAGGGTCTCAATTGACGACATTTTTTTCCGTAAAGTTGCCGTATCTTTTCGTTTCCGGCGAGGAAATTACGAATCCGGACCCTGGAGGTCTCGATACTCTATATTAAGTTTGCTTAGGTAAACGAACACGTAAGGCTTTGAACGGATATAGGATTTTACTATAGTAGTGTCGTATGGTTTTGATTGCTTTAATTACTTATACCTAGATGGAACTAGATAGCTGTTTTACAACAATTATAATAATATCCATTTGACATTTGACCGTATTACTGAACTCATCAGTAAAACTGGGCCCAACTTTTATTTATTACCTACTTATTTATTTAATAACAATAATAGAATTTGCGTTTCAAATTATTTAAATAACCTTTATAAATATATCTACTTAAACTTTCAAAGTGCTTATCTATGTCATTTCTTGTCCGATTGATAAAAAAAAATATAACCTACGGACTAAAAATAATTTCGTTCTTACCCAGTCGTTATCCCTATTGTAACACACACTTCTTCTCTTCCGCAGGTCTAGCAGTCCCGTTCGTCGAGCTGACCGTCGCACACGCATCGGTTCTGACGATCCTAGCGATCAGCTTCGAGCGGTACTACGCCATTTGTGAGCCGCTGCGGGCAGGCTACGTCTGCACTAAGACGCGAGCCACGCTAATATGCGCTCTAGCTTGGTTCTTCGCGGCACTTTTTACTAGGTAAACATTTTTTTTATTTATAATTATCGTACTTTTAATCTGCTTTAATTATGAAACAGAAGCTGCAACGAAAAGCTGTGATAAAACATGGTTAAGCTTTTATGTGAAATCAGCGCCATCTGTGAGCCATTTTGCCAAGACTTCCTGAAATGCCGTTAGGTATGCCGATTAACTGAAGTCAAATTTTAAAGAAAATGAATGTAGAAAACTGACGTTCTTATTGCGTTTGAATATAGTCGATTGTTATTATTCCTAATGAAGTGACCAGATAGTATCCAGCTAAGCCCTAAGGTTTATATGACGCGATACTGTGGAAAAGCGACTGATGATGTTGCAGCGCATTGCGATGGGCTTAAGAAATGCGTATCTTTTTTATTAAGCCAACTTATAGGCTTGCGTGAATGACCTTGATTACCACCTTTAGGTATACATTTATGCCCTATGGTATGATCGACGGATTGTTACTATCTCCCTCATTTTTTTTAAGTATAATATATTAAATAGAATTAACTTTTTTTTTCAATGCAAGGGTTCATAGCCATTTTGTTTGAGTGTAGTTAAAAATTCCAGGTGACTCATTATTTTATAATAAATTTCCATGATAATGAGTGTAACACCCACGGTAGATTTAGTACGTAACTTAAATTAACTTTCTTTTCCGACGGGTAATTAGTATCAAGAACTGCCATCGTTAACAAAAAGTTTAGTCATTATAATATTAATGACACGTCGAAGAGATTTTAAGAAAATATATAAAATTAAATAAAGCAGCATGGATTACATGATTCTGTAAAAAACTTTGAGTGGGCGGGTTATGTTTTATATAGTTGTAAATATATTCCGTTATTTTATGAAAAAATATGCTCTTTTTATATGAAACAGTGCTTTGTTTATTTTTATGTACAATGAACTCATATGAAACATAGAAACTGGTGAAAAGCTTTTCACGTGTTGAAAAATCTCAACGGTATTCAAAACCTATGAAAGCTTTGATATTTTTAACTAAAATGACTCACATGCGCATTATCGTGGAAGTCGAAAATGAATGAAACGAAATATTACTATTCGAGATGGTTCTTATTTTCAAATTTAATAGAAAAGTGCCAATCGAATAGCGAGTGAATGAAATGAATGGAATGTTGCAAGGAATGGACATAGATAAGCTAACGAACAGTCTCGTGGTCTGTTTTCGTTCGCTTATGTTGACTCTACCTATTTGACTTTTTGCATTAATTTCGTTCGTTCCCTATTATCGACTGATTTATTTAGGAAATAGATTACATTCGATTACTTTATTTTAATTTTAAGTAAAATAATCCGTAATGTGTAAATTCGTTACCTATACATACGAAAGTATTTTTAAAATATTTTTGCTATATTAAATAACAAAAACTACGCGAACCTAACCTAACTGAGAATTTAGTCGTTATACTAAATTATATATTTTTTTAAATCTAACGGTAAATTGTGATGAAAAAAAATTAAAACATAAAAAAACTATTAACGCATTTAACCTGCATATATTAATTTATATGCTGACGTTTTGTAAGTAAATTCTACAATCGTTTAGAATGTCAGGTTATTGACAGACCCTGAATGAATATGTTATATATTTATAGATTAACTATCTTGCGTTTATTTCAGTTTTACGATATCGCCGGTTGGCCACTAGTCTTTAATAAAACGTTTATGTATAATAAAACTAGTTATACAAATATTTGTACGGGTTATTATGTGCGCAAATGACTGCCTAAGATGACAGAAGCTAAATTCACACATTTTAGTACATTAGTTTTTTAGAGAACACTACCTTGTTTATTATAAAATCACGATTTTATTTAGTAATAAATGAATTGCCCTAAACCAGAGGTTAAGTTTGGTAGGGGTAATTGCCCTCGTGGGGTAAAAAAAATTAATAAAGCCTATTTAGGCTAAAATATTTAAATAATTATTTGTCAAGGATCAGGTAAAAATAATAATCGAAGGTATATTTAAGTCAGTTATATTAATCAAGTAATAATATTTTAATTGATTATTAACTTCATTATATTTAATTGAATAATTATTATTCACATTACCATTAAATACCATTTTACTAGTCAATCGGTGCATAAATTTGCATATAAATGAAAATCATATTATAAAATATAGTTCTTAAAGTAGGCAAGTAGTTAATTTGAGTTATTAAATTAAAATTATAGGTTTGCAAACCGATTTGAAATTGAAAACATAGGAGTAGATATAAATAATTTATTACTGAGAGCTAGGGTTGGTAACATCTAATTAATATAGGTATATTTAGATTTTTTTATTATTAATAAAACAAATGAAACTCTTTTGTTTCTTAATTTTGAATTCTTAAAGATTTAAGTCCATAGTATTTATATTTATTAATTATCTATTTTTTGACTAAATCGACAGAGAAGCTTCAATGCAAATTTTAAAAAAGCACCCCTCACTTTAAAACCCTTTTCAATCGCCACGGTTCCAATGTGGATCAAAAGCTCGAAATATGAGCTTCCGGATTGCCTTTAAACTTTTAAGGCCTCATTTATGGCACTAAATCTCAAGGAAGCTGAATTTCTCTCTTGACGTTTCACTAGTTCCGTCTCTTTTACTCTGCCGTTCTAAAATAATAGAGCGAGCAAGACAGCACGATCCCAACCACAAGAGCCGTTTCTACAAATGCCCATCCTATCGGGAGTCTCATTTCGTATTCCCATTTTATAGGAAGTACAGGGTTGTCGCGTTTGCTGACGTCACAGATTTGACTTTTATGAGGAACAAGGCAGGAGGAAATTGTCTTGGTTTTACGAGCAGGTGTCGCCACTTTTACTGGTAAACCAGAGAGATTCTCAACAAGTGTAAAAATTGTAGTACCTACTCGATCCATTTAACAGGTGGTCAGAAAAGCGATGCAATGGTTTTACAGCTGACGAAATGTTTGCCATAAATAAGTAAAGGCATTTTGCATACCTATGAAAGTAATAATTTTGACGATGAACAATATGTCGTGTTAATGTGAAAAGTGGTTTCCAAGTTCACATTGACGTTTAAAAGAACATTTTGTCGACATATTGACGACATAACGTCGCCTAGAAAATTTATAAAGTGGTTATATGATGTTTCATTACAACAATGAAACAATTTCGACATATCAAAATTTGTATACTGTATTACATACATATCATTAAATTTTAAAATTATGTTTACGACAAAGTTTTATTATTTTGTGCCTTTTACATAAATCAAACATTGGGTACATAGGAACTTCAATTTTTTTAGAAAGAGTGTTCTTTAACACTAATCACCATTAATTAAAAAAAATGGCAACCCTAACTGAGAACTCTTGTTACTTGCATGACTCAAGATCACACACTTCAAAGAAAATGTATTACCATTTCATTTCATTTTTCATGAACTTTAATTCAACAGCATAAAGGCGAAAATTCAGCATTTTCCAAATAGATATCAGTAAATAAATTCTTGGTGAAAATTGCCGATTTCATTGATATTCCCATTTGAATAATAAATTGTATCATTCGACGCAGGGGTTGCGTTTTAGTGGAGTATAAAATTGGAGTAATAAATTCGTAAATTATTGTAAAAGTTTAAAGTATTTTCGGTTTATTTCCATTATTTATGCGTAAAGAGAAATTATTTACGTGATAAATTCGCTGTCTTGGCTTTTTGAATTTCGAATAAAAGATAATAAATTTAATTTGATACTTATCTATAATTTCTATGTTAGTTATTAATTATTTCAGGCAAATAAAAATCTACTTAAATATATTTATTTTCCTTCGTAATTCGTTTAGTGACGTAACTGTTCTCATTTCGCAAATTGGGGAGGAGGGGGAGTATTTTAAAATCCATAAATCGTGCGTCAAATAGCACATCATTTACCACAGACAATAAAGGTGTCATGAGCGGTTTATAGTTTCTGTTGTGTTTGGCGCGCGTTTTGGCTCACAACAGGTATTTATCGTCTGTCAGAGCCGACGTTTACTGATAGTTTTAGCCCTTTTTATTTCCAAGAAAATACGCCGTTTGGTTCTTTTTTGGCAGTTTCCCACGGTGCTTATAAATACCAGCCAAGGGCGAGGTGGACTCGCACAGGAAGAGTTCCGTACCTTTACAACAGTTTTTTTGTGTGAACACCTCCTTTAATTTTATGCTAACATGTTATTGTACCTGGAGTCAAAGTCTATGAGAATAATAAGTGTATTTTTTAAATCCTTTTAAATACCCCGTCCTGTGATAGACTGTATGTCATGACATGTCATGACATTGACGTTGGGACTTATTACACAACGATCTTAAAAAGCGCAAATCAGTGCTGACCAATAAAATTTGAGTCTCACTTGTAAGTAAAATAAAATCGACTCCAAGTATCACAATATTTGCAGTCCTTATTTTAAATCAATAGATTCTTTTCAAAAGTAATGCGAGCTCTAGTTAACCAAATTTTCCTTACATTCGAACTGAAGTTCGCCTCGTAAACCACAGTCGCATGCAAGTAATGCTTTGACGAATCGTAAACCTACCAACCTGTTCACCTTACTCTATTTACTCTACGTACCAAACTGAACTCCACCATCCACAGTTTAAGGTACATTTTGAATTGCAGTTATAGTCGCCAGAGTCGACTGTGGCAGTGTTTGATTTGTTATATTGTGTTTAGGTTAAGAAAGTTTTGCTTTGTAAGTTTTAAGGTTTCCTTTACAGCAGGGTACTCTGTTGGTAACCACTTTATTGTATCAGGGTGACTTATTTAACCTTTTTGTCAGCTTTTAACCCATCATATCGGTTGGCCACTATCCATACAGTTTTATTGTTTTTACCGCTATGAAAGGAATTCTAAAAATTTAGCTCCGAACTGAAGAATAAAATAAAGTTAATTTAACCAAAAATAATTGTAAAATGTATGAATCAGTCATATTAAATTGAAATGATGTTTATATAGCTTCATCTATTCTAAGGTCACAGAGCCTGTCATTCCAAATTTATTTCCAATTCTCAACTGCGATATAATTCACCGTGCTGAGATATCAAGTTTTTTTTAAACAATAACTTTCAAAACTCTCCAATCAGCCAATAAAATAAAATAGTGTAGACATGTCCTTGAATAAATGCAAACAAACAATGAATAATTATCCCCAGTGATTTATTAATAGTTGTTTCTCATTACTGTAGGTGTCAGTCCACACAATATGCGCCGCAGGTGTGGCTCGCTGGCTGAGGACCAAAATGTAACTAATATACTATTTGACGGCTGACTTTGGCCTAGTGGTTCTGAACCTAGGGGTAATTACCCCGCAGTGTTAAATCAAATATTCCGTGGGGTAATAAAGATCCCAATAAGGAAAACCAAACTAGACGTGAAAGAAAAGTGTTGTTTGTATATTAATTATACTAGGATATTTTTTTTTGTTTAGGTCACAGGTTAACAATTTCGAGAAGGTTAGTTTGGTTGACTATTTTGTATTATTAAATAAACAGTCTTTGTTAATAAAATTATATAATAAACAAAGAGGTTTGCTGATAATGAGAAACCACTGGTAATTTAAAAACGGCTATGAGCAAATCTTCTGCAAACGAACCATTTCCAACAAACTCGACAACACTTTACTTACATGAAACATCTTTATTGAGTTCTAGTTTTCAAGCAGGAAGTATATTTGAACAACGAACCAAGTGTTTGCTAAGATCCTTTCGCAAAACTCCCGGGAATTTTCAATATTGTCTTGAAAACATCCATTCAACAGATAGTCCGGAGTCACATGCCTGTAACTGTCCGGTATATTGGTCCCGGTTTAAATAATAGATGGCGCTGGCAATAAATTCTTCGCTGGACGCCATATTGCGTTTCGTTCATTCATTCATTCAATTGGAATTTAGTGTTTTATGTATGTTGGCAGTTTGTTTATGAATTTGCAATAAATGAATATGTCATTTAGGTGTGTTTGTATAGAGAAATCCAATGTCCGGAATGACTGATTTAATTTTATTTAATCTTAGAGAATACAGAACTGGAGGCGGCTTCGACAGGCGTTCCCCTCTGCCAAGGTATAAGATAAATTATCTAACGCGTTTGTAAAAACTGTTTTCAAACAGGTCACTTTGACAGTGTCACAATCGATATCGAAGAGAAAAGAGCTCCCGAAAAATGTCTTCCTGCGCTAAAATAAGTTGCAAAAATCCATCCACTATATCAGATATACAAAAAAACAGTATTTCCTTTCATCTGCAGATATTTTTTTTGTACGTTAATTGTTATTTTTCAAATAATTATTTTCTCATTCACCACGCGAGAAGCATCGATTTACGCATCGGTTACGTTTTTATTCGTTTAAAATCGTTTAAAAAATTTTATAATAGTCTATGGTCAACAAAGAGTAATGACACACATGTATAAAAATTTTGCAGAGTAGTGTATCCGATACTAGGCGTTAAGTCCTTTGAGTAAAAGCGATAAAAGCATCCATGAACAAAATACGGTTAGAGATGTACTTACTGGACAATATCAATGTCGATGAATTTACAGTACAGATGATAAGAAGTACGCGTATATTTCAGTATATCAGGTATTATTTTATTAAAATATTTTATTTCTTTATTCGAATTTCAAATGGTTTAAGCGTACCAGCAGCTTGGAATTCGGTTGTCTACTTTGTACAATTTTTTTTAATTATGGTTGTTGATATTGTAATCTCTCCAGCTCAGCTGTAATAGACATCTGCCTATTTTTTCATGTTAAACATAGTAGGTAATTGTAATTGTTTAAGCATTATTACTAAAAGAAAATTACTTGTTTATTGAACTACGTAGTAACTAATGTTCAATTCTATAATAGTATGAATTAAAAGAAGTAAATACATTATTATGTATGAAGTTAAAATAATTATATTAAAATATAAATTGGTCGATCCGCCATTTTGTGTCAAATATAGATAAATGTATCGACAGCCACTTAATCAAGCACTATGTAATCGGTTCAGTTTGGCTACTAATACATTTCAAACTTGTGTACGGATACGACGTTTATAGTCTTGTTTTTGCTAGTGTGAATAAATTCCGCCTAGTGTTGACAGTTTCTATCAGTATGCGTGTGTATCGATGAGAATTATTTTTACATCAGTGTGCAGTTTTTTGTATGTGTTCCTACCTCGTCCCCCGCTAAAAGTGGCTAAAAATTTTGTATGACGAATAGTGTCGAAGCCGCCTCCAGTTCTGTATTCTCTAAGTATTTAATTTACTTAGGTAGTACATAATTGTACTAAAGGTGATTTTGCTTTGTTTTTTCAGTCACTGTATTTATACAAAAACTGAGAAACATACTTCGTGACGTGATTAAAATATCCTAATTAAACGAAAATTATCTACGTTCCAGGAACTACTCTGTCCCTTAAACTAGGAATATTTTTCTAACCCGTCCCAAAAACGATTGTGACTTTTAATCCGAGAAAAACGTTTGAAAAAGCAGCTGTTGCCAGCAGTGTAAGAAAATGCTTCGCAGTGTATCTACTCATAAACATGAGTAGATTATTTAAACAAATACAAAATTAAACCTTTTGTAAAACAAGGTTCGTACGGATCCGCTTATTACGAAAAGATACAACGGGATTGCTAGATCTTTAAACATATTATTATCTAAGTACTTTGCTATAGATACACGTGCTATGATTATTGTAACTGATTTTTGAAAGTGCCTTTGCATTCAATATAGATATTTTTGATTGTGTTTCTAGACCTGCTCTAAGCATGTATGTATATATATATTCACAACATAGTATTAAAATATGGAAGTATTATGACAAAATAATAATCTGGAACAAGCACGTTACTTATTTCCAAATTGTTTTTATAATGATGGAAAACAAATTTGGAGATTGTGTGATAAAGGTGCGAGATCTAGCAATCCTGCGATAATGTATGTGATAAATGTATATGTGACAGCTATGATGTACAAAACGCTTTCGCTGTTTGTCCACATTCCGTTAATGTTCTGTCGTTAAGCTTTATTCGTAGCAATTTATTTTTACTACGCCGTATTTCGATTCTGCTATTATTTTCTGTATAATTTTCATGCTATAAACAGTAACTTTACGAATGGGTAAATTTGGGTAAACGTTTCAATTTTTCGCAAATTGAATGGAGACAAAGTCGACGTTCGCTTTATGTGCTTAGAATTGCACTTGTCCGTTTGCAATGATCATAAAGTGATAAACGCAAAATGTCAAAAGCCTGAAAATAAAAAGACGTAATGTCAGAATGTCCGCTAAAAGTGCTTTGTCGCGAAGATTGACCATTCACTTCATTCAATGAACGATCGGAATGATCGAATGAATTGAATGGAATCGATCGGCGCAATTTAAGAGTTACTTTATGCCCCCCGAAAAGTTGTGGGTTACGCTATTCTGCCGACTTTGGCACACTTTTGAAACTTCATCTTCCATTTATTCTTTTACTTTGTAAATTGTTAAATGTTTTCTTACGTTGCCGTAATATTATGATGCTGTATTTCGTGAATAATCAGACTAGACTTTCTTTTATTGTTAAGTCTCAAAGATTATAACCATACCATAACTGATAAATTTTATACACATTTGAAATATGGCATCTTGTAGTCGGCGAGCACACTACATTTCGATCTTTATTTCGTAATTAGTTCTTCCTTAGTAGACAGCACTTTCTTTGCATTGAAAACTGTATAATGTATATATCTGGGTAAAAGCTCTATCTTTTACTTTTCTTCCATTACAGTCCGATCCTGGGCATCGCCGAGCATACGGAGCTCCAGCACGGAGGCCTGGCGTACTCGCAGTGCCTCACGCAAGCCGTCAGCGACTGGCAGGTCGCCTTCTTCGTCATGATCATTGTTCTCTTATACATACTTCCTCTAATCATTCTCATAGTCCTCTACAGTATTATCGCCAAGAATCTCATCACTGCGGCCTCCAAGGTAGTCATGAATAAAACCGTGGACCCGTACAACGCCCGAGCGAGGAAACAAGTGATCCTGATGCTGGGGACAGTAGTGTTATGTTTTTTCCTTTGCCTTATGCCGTATAGAGTGCTAATTTTATGGATAATTATAACGCCATCCGAAATATCGGAAAGTATTAACCCAGAAAAGTGGTATAACATATTGTATTTTTCTAGAATAATGTTGTACATAAATTCCGCCATAAATCCTATATTGTATAATATGATGTCGTCTAAGTTTCGCATAGGTTTCTGTAAGGTTTGCATTTGCTATACGAAAACCGCCGTCAGAAATCAGAGCGTCGAGAACAGAACCACGACCAACGGGTCGACGACCAGCAGTAGTTTATCGAGAACCACAAATAGTTTGAAAAAACTTTTCAGTCATCGAGGGAGCGTAGACAAGAGCGAAGCGGATCCCGAGAGCAAAGATAGGAAGGAGGATGTTAGTAGATCTGGGTTTTTCAATAGGTTATTAAATAAGAGATTTATAAGGCAGCAGTCGGCGCCGGTCTGCTCGAATTCAAAGGCGACTCAAATAAACAGGATGCGCAGCGAGGGCAATATGTTTGAAGTATGTAATATTTCGAATGTTTTGGATAGTCGTAAACCCAATGAGGCTAGATTTATAGGGCATGGGGATAAAGATAGGCCGGAAATCGAGCTGGATTCCACCCGGCACGGCTCGCTGCGCCGGAGCGTTCTTATCAACACCGCGAAGGCTAAGAGTCTGGATGAGAGTAAAAAGTTAGTGTCTTACCATAAGATAAAAGTGGATTGCGTTGTGAAGTCTCGGAGTGTGGACTACGACTGCCCGGAGAGCTTCGTGTGAGCGAAGTTTGCGTCAATATTGACATGGTTTGATTGTATTTTCCTTTATACTTACGCTCTTGTTGGAGTGTTGGAAACTACTAAGTAAAGGTGTTGGAGAAAATCTTAAGGCAGCATTTAATGGACCAAAGAATTGAGCGGTGCCCGTATATTGAGCGTATATCGATGCGATTTTAATTGTGTTTTGTTATATTGTAAATATGTTCAAAGCTAAACATTAAGTTAGTGGGGAAGTAACGTTTACTACATTAAAGGTAGATTGAAAAGTCTAGTAAATTATAATATAAACTGCTGCTGATGTTTCACTTGAATAATATTATTACGAGTTTGTAAATGCATAAAATGGAAACCAGTATAAAACAATTTATATTTATTATAATAAAATTGATTAAATTAAGATGGGGTACAAATTTTACGTTAAATATTAAAAACGTTCTTGAATGTGAATCCGCCAGTAGGTAAGTTATAAAAGTTGTTATGTAATTATGCCCAAAATAATAATACATTTATATATTCAAGTGTATTTTTATACTTTGAAGTTGTTGCTTAATTTTATTTAATAAGCTATGATGTGTTATTAAAATATTTGTTTCTAAATATAATTAAAGAAATGCCTGATAAATGCGATTATAAAATAAATTAATCATATTTTATTGTTTGATTTGTAGCATTTTTCCCAGTGGTAAGTATAGTTAATAATATGAATTTTATACTAACCTGTTCCCCGTGTACCAACTATAAAAATATCAAAAGTTTTGATAACATAACGTCAGGCTACCAGAATGAAAACTATAAATAGTAAGGAATAGACATCAAAACTATCTTCTAAAGTGATCGTTTAAAGTGGAAGTTCTTAAATCCAGTCCAGGTTTTGAGAAACGGTCAAGTTTTAATTGACTATTTGTAATTTGTAAGGATTGTGAGAGAATCTAGTAAAAGTCAAAGAAGCGAAAAAGATTCGTCAGTTTATCAGTGCCACGGGAAGTGAAAGGAAATATTCTCTGTCTAACTATTCCTATCAGAAAAAAGTGTGATATGTACCTATATGTAAGTCTACTGAAAATTAAATGCATAGGTATATCTACTGGGATCTGATGGCAAAAACTGGGGAAATTGGAGTATACTCTTTAACTAACTTTAAATTGGAATGAAAAAACTACCTATAGACAGATTTAACTCGCGTATTTTATTTTATTGACGTTTCGAGGCCATTACAGATTCCATAATAGTCTATAGTTGTTTCATTCCAATGTATAATAACCACGAAGAAATCAGAAATTATTAACTTTTTAACATTTTTTATACTATTACTGTAATAACTATAAAAAATACTTTAAGAGCCAGAAAAAGTAGGTCACTGGAATGATAAATGTTGGGCCGCCTTTACTTAGTTCCAAATTCCTTAAAATTATCGTTTTATTATCTATCTGGCCTATTGTCAAATCCCTTTACATACTGGAATTGGCAATGCAGTGGCTCATACACAATGCCAGCTTGAGCCTGAGATTTACTTGATTGTCGATAGGTACCAACACTGCCAAACACATTTAGTCTAGTTTAGTCCTATATTTTGCTATTTATGATCGCTACGAACAACGGCCGAGTAAGCTATTGTACTATAGGAATAACTCAACATAGTTAACTCATCAAATAAATAATCAATCGTATAAGTTGGTTCATTATTTTGAGTTTATAAACAAAGTTTTAACCTGCTACTCGGAGTTCAAGTTAAATTATGTCATGATTTTCGTAAACTTATCTGTATTAATTGAAAACGAAGCAACAAAATAGCTATTAGCAAAACTTATTTTTAGAGGTAATCGCGAGAGCCGAGATCTTCATTACAAAAGTAGTCTCTATTGATTTTATGATTTAAATTGAATTTGCTTTCATGCCTAGACCGATCAAACGCCGCCTTAAATAATTAAGTGCGATTTTGAGTAGGTACTTACTTAATAATTGTGCCTATGCCGATTTGCCGTCAATTATTCCAAGGCGGTGAAATTGCGGAGTTTGACGTGGAAACTAATGGCAGCTGTTTCTTAAACGCTCAACGCAATCAAAAGCTGCATTAATTCAAAGCTCGACACTCGCTCAGTACGTAAATTTTACGTGAACCACATAAATTCGAAATACTTGGCAGTAACAATAACGGCGAGTTAATTTGCTCGAAATTTCACTACAGCTTCTGTTATTGAATTAAACAGTGTAGGAATGAACAGTATACGAATTAATAATGGTATTCAATTAGCATTATAATTATTGGGTATTTTTTATTATTGAAAATTAACACATTTAGGCGATTTGATAAGTAATAGAAAGAGACTTAGCTTTTATATGCCGTAATAATTTTATTTAACAATAATAATATTTTTGAACAATTCTAAATTAAGCAAAGCTAGCTAGATTATTACGAGTACTGGACAACGGATAACATATATACCTAATAATTATGTAACATCTAAAACTCAGTTCGTGTTGTTCAGTTGTTGTTAAATTTTCGTGTTTATTTCAGTGACATCAGTAGAATTCGAACCCTCAACCTCCGGATTCGTATTCAAAGGCTCTGACTACTAGACCGTCAAATTTAAATTTAGTTACACTTAACGCTTAATTATATTATCTTTTGAGATATTTTCTAATTTACCCCCATTCTGCCACGTACCGAACAACGAATTACCTGTTACAGTCACGACCTATATTCTCAAAAAACTAAAATGAACGGAAAAAGAATTATCCTTTTACAGAGCTTAATCTTCTCATACGACGATAAGCCGAAATGAGATGCCATTTTTATAATACCTAAAAGGTAAGTATTTCGAAGTGTAGAGGTAGATAAAGGGAAGCTAGTTTCACGGAGGCTTTACTTATTTTAGGTAAGTCAGAAGAATATTAAGGTCGTTGGCATAAACATAGCTCGTAAGTAGGTATATAATGTTGTGACATTTTTTTACCTGAATATTTAAGAACTATTGACGGCTTTAGTTTGTAAATATTAACCCAGTTTTGTGTTGCTATCTCAATAATTTAAACATTATGATGTCTAACATCCGATAGAAGTACAACAAGAGCAAAAAAGATTGACAGTTGATTGACCTAGTACAAGTTCCTTTAGTCAAAAAACAAATTGATCCTTTGATGTGCTTAGTATTTCGGTCAATATTGTACATTCTGACGGTTAGTGTACATTTTTTTTTAAACTGAATAAAAAAAAAATTGTACGCTAAGCGTCAGAATTACCTAACCCCACCTAACTATGAAGCAAAATCTATAATGGGGCAACAGAAAAACTAGATATAATATGAAAAGTATAATATGAAAATCAAGCTCAACATTTGCACACAGTTGTCAGTGGAAGGCTAAGCAAAAGCAACTGGTCAAGTTACTTCCGTAGCATATAAGACAATATGCTCTTCTGTTCTTAAAAACCTGTAGCATGTATTCGGAAGACGTAATTCACAGCCCACTAATCTCAAGGGGACATTTAGAACAGCACAATAGACATGATAAGGGGCGTGTGGGAATTATTGCTTAAGTAAAGTATTCAAACAATGGCATGCTTAGACTAGAGTCTAAAGTTATATATGTATTTATTATTTGCATATTACTTTGTTGTTTAAATACCAGTCTCGGAGTTGAAGCAAGATAAGACGTGGTTATCAAAATATGAAATAGTAAAAAAATATTTAATAAATATTATTATTAGGTGTATGTTTACGCTAAAAGAATATTGTACGGCTTTTTTTTCTTATAATGGAATCAGAAACAATGGGATGCACTTGACACTTAAGTGCACATGACATAACATAGCTGTTACGTTGAATAAAAAACATTTTTAACACAGAAATCTAATAAAAAAATATAATGTCTGGTTCTTAAGGATAACTGCCTATCCAAATGAAAATATTAAAACCGCAAAGGGCCTCAAGAAAATTAATTAAATTTCCTACAAAATTCATTTTTCTGCGACACCCGTGAATAATCGAGGTGTCCCGGGATATTAGCATAATTCTCATTTATATGGCCCCTAGAATTTTTTAGCGTGAATTATATAAATAACGCTAATTAGGGAGAATTCTAATACCTACTGAAAAAAAAAAGATTAACTTTTCACCACTTCGTTAAAATGATTGTTACGGAAAAATGTAATCGGATTTAAGTCCTCCTAGAGTAAAATATTATGCTTCGAATGTTATATTTGCGTAGTGCCTTTTGAACTCACTTGTAATATTTATTCAGGTCTTTATTAAAATTCTAATAAAAATATGAGTGTTTTGCCTCCCTAGATAAACACCAATCGATAAACAGAAACCAAACGAAACGAATTAAAAGTTGTATGACAAGAACTGACAGTTTTCTAGGGTTTTTTTTAAGAAAAATGTATTCTAAAACAGGGTTCTATTAAAAGTTATTTTAGGCATATATGTGCCTACCATATAAATTTTCAATTTTAAGAGCAGTCAAAGCTGACAGCAGAAAACTTTAATAGAACGATTCTAAATTCTAATATTGTATTTATTGCCTTCACAGTCCCATCCTCGGCGTGGCCACCTTCACCTACGAAGAGTACGACGACGGCTCCGAAGTCCCCGTCTGCCTCACACAAGCCGACACCTTCTGGTCCGCTCTCTTCTTCATCCTCACCATAGCCATCTTCTTTATAATCCCCCTTGGAGTCCTTCTAGTTCTGTACAGCGTCATCGCAAAAAACTTGATGGAAAACCCAGTCATCATATCACAGCACAGCAAGAATTCAAATAACACGGGCAACGTAATTCGATACAGAAAACAAGTTATTCTAATGTTAGGAACCGTAGTACTATCGTTCTTCGTTTGTTTGTTACCTTTCAAAGCCTTGACGCTATGGATCATTGTATTTCCACCAGAGACAATAATGTCATTAGGTATAAACGGTTACTATATACTTTTGTACTTTTGTAGAGTAATGCTATATTTAAACTCGGCTATAAATCCAATATTGTATAACTTAATGTCCTCTAAGTTTAGGGAGGGGTTTGTGAAGCTGTTGAAGATAAATAAGTTAATGAGATGTGGCAGGAATTTGAGAGAAAACATGCAGAGGAGAGATACTTTCAACACAACGACGTCTACAGGGTTTTCGAGCAGCCAGCACGACTCGTTCTGGAGAAGGTATAGTAACAGAGCGAACTCTCAGAAAAACATAATAAACAAAGAGAATAAGAAAAAGAAAGAGATAGTCAAAGCGGAACCAAACGTCCAGCAATTGAAAGTAGGTGAGATAATCAACGTTGAGAACACAAGGAGAAACAGTATGCAGTTCATAACAGTAATGAATGAAATAAACGATAATAATGTCGAAGTAGAAGTCCACGCAAACCAAGAGGAAGAAGCTGATACTGCCACTGAGAACAATAAACAAATACAAATATTAAATCTAGATGTTAAGACCAATAATGTATATTCTATAACGTTAGACGTAAGCGAGAAGGGTGAAGGTAGGAATAGGTTTGTGTGCGTGCCAGTCCAAGACAAGGAAAGCAAGAATATATTTGTATACGACTTTAAGAGTAAAGAGAGTTTCGTGTAAATGTAGTGTTTGCATGTTTTGTCACAAAAGAGTGTAAGGGTGAAATTACTATTTCACAAATAACGTCCTTTTCGTACCACTCTTGTTACACTTCTCATATGATAAGTTTTATAACAAAAAATAATATTTATAAGAAGCTTTTTAATGGGGACTATATTAGACATCTCTTTTGCTGATTGGTTGAATCGGTTAAACAAGTGTTGGTGCATTGGCGGTGTGCCAAATAAAATAATGCATTTATTATGAATTCAAAAAATGTTAAATGAAGAGTTTATTATTTGGTGATAAATAATGATCTGAAGTCGTAATTTCCTAGAAAAACTATTCCATTGCTTTTTATGTTCCTAATAATTTTGATTTTTTTTATCCGTTTCAAAAATGGATGTAAAAAATGGCCGGTGCTTATTTTTACGGAAAATAAACATGAGGTACATAAATAGTGTAAAATTAAGTCCAATATTATAATAGCTTCGTGGCTATTGTAAAAAATAGTGTTTAAAAATAAAGAATTGAGGTGTTATAATGTATTTAATCTATTTTTTCCAAGCAGTACTAAAAGTACTAATTATTAAAGAACTTTTGTAAAGCTATAAAGCTAAAAAAAAATGTAATTTTATATACATTTGAATTGTTACAAATCTTTATATATTCCATTCTAATTAAAATCTGGGGTTTATTTTTTTTATTTCAAAATGTTGTAAAATAGATAAACGGTATTCTAGGTTAAGCTAAGTGTCATTGCATGAAGTAAAATTATTTTATGTAATAACATATTATTATATCAATTATTGGAAAACTACACTGCCTGTTTATGTAGGTGCGTCAGTAAATATGAATATTTGTAAAGGAATTGTAGTTTTTTTTATTTTCTACCAAATAAAAATATCAAATACGATAATAGCGAACGACCGAAACTATTTAATTGAATATGGTACGGAATAGACATAAGCGAATGAAAACTAACCTCTTTTCTGTATGTTACTTCAATGAGGGCCACCGCGTGTCAGAAATCCGCTACATGCGCTAGTGTAGAATGAACTCCAGCTGTCATGTTCCACCAATCACAGGCCAGTAGCTTGCCTCTCATTGGTGGAACATGACAGCTGGACCTTATTCTACACTAGCGCATCTAGCGGATTTCTGACACGCGGTGGCCCTCATTCCATACAATTTTGTATTCGTTTCGTTCCTTCGCTATTATCAATTGACACTTGACAAGGGATCTTGTTATCAGCTATCTGTCAACACTGTCAATGTCCGCGAAAATGTTCAATAACAATACACAAGCATCAGGTACTTACCTGGCAAATAAAAAATGACAAATCTCCTTTTTAAATTCTGTCCAAAAATAAACTCCAAACAAAACGGGCTCATTACAAAAAACATTTTACATATCGAGTCCGCAAAGCTTGTTGTTTACGAGGTTTCGGCTCGTTGCAGATAAGATTCGCATTGGCGTCTGCGCTGATTTTGTTTACGAGTGTCGCGATGCCAACATTACCATACAATGTCCATTTCAAATCGGCTGAGTAAGTCATTATTAGGGTTGCCACTTTACATGGATGAAAAGTCATTAACGCGGTGACAGGTACAAATAAAAAATAAAAAAAATGCATTTGGTTTTTTATTCGATGTAATCAATAATCGAACTTGTCTAACAGCCCATTTTTTGGTTAAAGACTGCCCCCTTTTGCCGAGCAGTAAGTATGAAATTGTATACGTAATTTTTCATTTTATTATATTACTAGCGGTTCGCCCCGCCTTCGCACGGATCCCTATTTTTTTCCAAAATATTCTATAGCCTATGTTACTCAGGGTGAACGTAGCTTCCCAACAGTGAAAGAATTATTAAAATCGGTCCAGTAGTTTTTGAGCCTATTCATTACAAACATACAAAAATAGGTACAAACCTTTCCTCTTTATAATATTAGTATAGAGCATAGATGATGAAAACTTTGCTATGCACACACAAGTAAATACCTACTTTATAGCAATCAAAGTAAATAAACCTGTAAGTACTTTGTCAAAACTCTTACCTAACTTATTATTTATTCATACTTTATTGTACAAAACTAAACAGAATTAAGTGTACAAAAGGCGAACTTAGTGCCTCGAGGCATACAACCTTATATAAATTATGGTGACTTCTTTTTCGACAACCCTATTCAAAATAATCCCACTTTGAAGTTTTCGACGATAATGGTTAATGGAGTCGCGTGCTCGAATTAAATATCTTTTAATACCAAATATGTATGCAGATTGTAAGTAACAAGTGGAGACGAGAACGGTAAACTCCCGGCGGCTGGATGAAAGGTAATCTCTGAACTACATTTGTAATTGGCCTGTCTTTACAAACATTTAAAAATAAGTTCTAAAAAATTGTATTAACGCTATGACTGATAAAAGAAATTTCATGTTACTAGACGCACAAAATTGTTTAATCAAAATATATTATGCCATATCGGTATTTGAGAAATCTATATAAAAATGAATCGCCGATATGTAATATGTATGTACGCACATAACTTCTGAACGACTATACCTAATTGGGTGATTATTTTTGTATGTGTTCCTTATTGTCAGGACTATGTTTGTATATTAAAAAAAAAACAAAAATATATAGATTTGAACATAATTATTTCTTACAATCTAATAAAAACAAGAAGTGAATGATGGTATGAAACAGAAGACTTTGACAAAACAATCAAACGGGCAGGACGTCTGCCGGGACCACCAGTTATAAATATACCTAGGTACTAAATCTATACTAATCTATACTAATATTATAAAGCTGAAGAGTTTGTTTGTTTGTTTGAACGCGCTAATCTCAGGAACTACTGGTTCGAATTCAAAATTCTTTTTTTGCTGGATAGACCATTTATCGAGGAAGGCTTTAGGCTATATAACATCACGCTGCGACCAATAGGAGCGAAGAAACTGTGGAAAATGTGTAAAAAACGGGGAAAATATAAAGCCTTATGAAGAAGTGACAGAAGACTTTGACGAAACAATCGGACAGGCAGGACGACGTCTGCCGGCGCTAGTAATTGATACAAATATTGTGTTTAATAGATTCTAGTATTGCTTCAGCCTTATTGTTTATATGTCCTAATTCAAGATTGTTTCCGCCGAGTTGAATAAGCCCCGGTGCGGCGCGCCCGACACGCCCGGCCCCGGTCAACACCACTCCAGATTTATTTACCAGATACAATAATACCAAGATTTCCAATTGAACATTGGAAAGTTACATTGTATTATTGACTTCAATAATTTTTGCTCAGTTGATAAAGGCCTTTCTGCGGCGGATTCAAATTTTACGTGTAAGTAAGTACTTTTACAAATTATTTCAAAGTAGTACTATTTGGAGCATTTAAAATAATTTGACGGTCAAAGCAAAACTAATATAATTTTTTATATAATTATATTTCCAATAAAAAAATCTCGCATTGTTGCCAAACTCCTCCGAAATGGCTATAGCGATTTTTGTGAAATTTTGTGTGCATATCGAGTAGATCTGAGAATTTTATTTTTAGCCAAAAAATCTATTTTTCATGATCCAGCATTAAAAAATACATACCTACCCTACATTTTCACTTTTCTACACCATCAACTCATATTTTGATAATACATACCTATAATCTCAAAAAACGTGGTACGAAGTTCGTTGGGTAAAGACTTGCTTGATATTAATATTAAAGGGGTATAAGTACATACAGTCTACACCATATCTCATCAACCCTCTTCATTAACACGTATCTAAATAGTTCATGACAGAACATCGCTGAACTGAATTTGGGCCTCTTTCACAATCTTAGTATAAAATTTATAATAGACTAGCTTTGGTCCGCGACTCCATCCGCATGGAAATCGCAATTAAATCTACCCATGTCCTTTCTCAGGCCCTAGACTATCTGTATACCAAATTTCATTAAATCGGTAGTTTTGGCGTTAAAGCGAGACATAGTTACTTTAGCATTTATAATATTAGCTGTTAGTTAATAATTTCTGATGCCTTCGTGGTTATTACACATTGGAATGAAACAACTATTAACGGATTTAACTCGCGTATTTTTATTTTATTTTATTAGCTGACGTTTCGGATTCTTTTTAGCGTTAGACTATTGTCAGCTCAGTCGTGCTACGATTATGGAAAATGTAAAGAATCCGAAACGTCAGCTAATAAAATAAAATAAAAATACGCGAGTTAAATCCGTTAATAGTTGTTTCATTCTAATTAGTTAGTTAAGTAATTTAGTTTACTACTGTTATCATTTAGTATTTGAAGAATAAAAGATGTTTTATCCTTCAAATAGTAAACTAAATGATAAAATAATAACACCTAACAACACCTAAATAACACCTTGTAACTGACACTTGGTATAATTTCCCATTCGAGGATTCAATTACAGGTAAGTCAGATAGAAAAGTTGCAAATAATCTATCCAAGACTTATTTGTAAATTGTGAAACAGGGTTTAAATCCGAAAACTGAAGCCTTATTCGTCTCGTCTCTTTCACACCTATATTTTCTAACCATGTGTAAGAGAGATAGTAAGATATATAGATATATCGCTATCAGTTTAACTAACCGGTTACCGCAACGATTAAACTCTACCCAGAAGCTGTTAGTTTAAAACGGTATTTTAACCGGTATTCTGCGATGGAGTATCGATTTTGCAGTTGATTGAGAAAGTCTGAAATTCTTGAATTAAATTTTCTAGACTCTGGGTAGCTAAGAGCGATGACGAGACTAAGATGCTGGAATGAAACAATTATAAGCGGAGTTATCGGAACCTTTACAGTTTCCATAATCGTAAGTAGCACGACTGAGTTGACGATAGTCTAATCTATACTAATATAATAAAGAGAAAAGGTTTGTTTGTTTGGATTGAATAGGCTCTAAAACGGCTGGATCTTTTTTAAAAATTCTTTCACTGTTGGAAAGCTACAATATTCCCGAGTGACATAGGCTATAAAAAAAGGGATCCGTGCAAAGCCGGGGCGGACAGCTAGTACTAAATAAAGATGCTCATAATGTAGATAATACTTAATATAAACTAAATATGTAGGTACTGCGGGTTTTAAAGTGGTTGTCTTTTAATTCTCCTTTTCCATTATCCGATCTATTTATAGAGCAAAATTCATGAATATTTGTTGTGGTTTAGACATGAAAGCGTGGGTGAAACCACGAGGGAGCGACTAATACTTGTGTGGTTTGTATTTCAGAAAGTAGGCCCTTTTCATTTCATATAAGTCCTATTATTTAAATGATACCTACGTTTTATAAACCTCCCAAATTGAATAAAATATGCATATAAAATTAACTTATACGTACTTTGGAAAGAAACAACTTTAAACGGATTTAACTCGCGTGTTTTATTTTATTGGCTGACGTTTGAGCTGAAAATAGTCTAATGCTAAAGTGCACTTTAGCATAAGACTATTGTCAGCTCAGTTGTGCTACGTTTATGGAATCTGTAACGGCTCCGAAACGTCAGCCAATAAAATAAAATACGCGAGTTAAATCCATTTAAAGTTGTTTCATTCCTATGTATAGTAACGGCGAAGGCATCAGAAATTATTATAGGTGCCTATTACTTATTAGGGATCTAATTTTCTTTCCGGAAGGAAACTATAAAGGACAGGGTAAAATGTTTTTGGTTCCTACATTATAATATACTAGCGGCCCGTCCCGGCTTCGCACGGGGGACTTAAGATTTTTTTAAGGCCTCAGAAACGATACTTTTCCCCCGTTTTTGAAACATTTTCGGTTACTGCTCCGCAACTATAAGACCTAGCGTGATATATATGTTACTCGGGGATAATGTAGCTTTCCAAAGGTGAAAGAATTTTTGAATTCGGTCCAGTAGTTTCGGAGCCTATTCATTACAAACATACAAAAATACAAATCTTTCCTCTTTATAATATTAGTATAGAAGATATAGATGACCAGGTTATGGACCTATAATTGCTTTTTCACAGAGATTTCTTACAGTTCTAAACAAAACTGATCGAGCGAGAAATACGATCAGACACCGGAACAGTGTTTGAATAAAACATATGAAGTTAGATGTACAACGTACGGACATACACACAGTCATACATTATTGAACGACGCGTGTTCAGCGGCCCGCTTGAGCGGATTAGTACGCGCGAAGTGGCGGGTTTGAATCCTATAAAATGTATGCTGTGTCCACTTTGCACGGAGGTAGTAAGTACTGAATAAAAGAAAACATTATAACGTAACTAGCATTTTAATATTACCTAACATACGCTTCTAGAATAATATACATTGTAATCTAACTTTAAAAACTTAATTTAGCGTTAGACTATTGTCAGCTCAGTCGTGCTACGATTATGGAAACTGTAAAGAATCCGAAACGTCAGCTAATAAAATAAAATAAAAATATGCGAGTTAAATCCGTTAACAGTTGTTTCATTCCAATGTGTAATAACCGCGAAGGCATCAGAAATTATTAACTTAATAAAATGTTTAAGTTATTTAATTAATTGGAATGAAACAACTGTTAACTAAAGCTAAAGCCACTTTAGCATTAGACTATTGTCAGCTCAGTCGTGCTACGATTATGTATATGATTATGAACTGTAAAGAATCCGAAACGTCAGCTAATAAAATAAAATAAAAATACGCGAGTTAAATCCGTTAACAGTTGTTTCATTCCAATGTGTAATAACCGCGAAGGCATCAGAAATTATTATTTAATTAAGTTTTTACCTCAGAATCACAAGTATTTGTAGCGCTTCTTTTGATGTCGTATTATTCCTTAATTTCTAAAAGCCAAATTCCCCATTTTCAGGGATAATGGAGAATAGGATAAACAAATCTTGTTTAAATAAGAAATGTAGACAAGTGTAAACGTAATTTCATACTTCATTACACAATGAGCAGAGTCAAGTTAGGGATCTTACAATTTTCAGTATTTACATCCCGATATTCGCGTTACAACTCGTAAATAACTTGTGTGAGCTAACAAGCCTGATTTATGGCTGAGACAAATACAGCCTTAATACAGACACAGCCTAGTTTATAACAGCAAACCCAACTATACTAATCAACACACTTATTTTAATCTGTTAATAGTTGTTTTATTCCAATGTGTAATAACCGCGAAGGCATCAGAAATTAAAAAATTACCAACTATACTAATCAACAAATTTTTTAGAAATTAACTTAGTAAGTTCAGCCTTACATTGTTCACTTTGTTGGTTTGTTTGCTTAAAAATGGTCAATGTCGCATCATGATAACGTCTCGATATTCTTAAAACTAAATAAGACTACCTACGGCGTGTACCCGCTACACGCGCTAGAGTAGAAAAATATAAGTAGAGAGCTGTCATATTACAATACTGGCTATTACAGACAAGCGTCTGTAATTGGTAGACCTCAGCTGCATTGACTTGCTTTGCCATTAATTAGGTATCAAAATGTTGCCTTAAATAAATGCGTCGCTCAACTCATGTTACCTGACCATTTATTTTATTTTAAACGTACGTTTTGTTTAAAACGTATTTACGCTGTCTTTAAAAGTTGTACTCCGCATATCAACTTTGCGCCAGATCGGTAACGCCTCGCCTTGTTTAATTGTATTATTTGTATAAAGTGATTTGGTTTGTTTTTCTCTAGGCTGTAATGCTTACTAGAGAATTTTAATCCCAAGAAAGACGGCGCTGCAACGATTACCAACAATAAAGGCGTTTGTCACTTACGTCTAAGAGGTTTGATATTTATTAGTTTTAGCTATTTTGCGAAATATTCTACAATTCACTCACATTCGCTTCTAATTTATTACTATACATTTGATTAAAAAGTAAAACATGTCTTTTTCATTACGGCATTTAGTTATTTTTTTTTACCTTGAATACAAATTCTTTTATAGAATAAGAGACAATTAACTCATAATGATTTGGATAATTGTATTTCAATATCAAAACATGATGAATTAAAATTATTATTCTAAAACTCCCGAATGTATTTATACATTAATTTTAGAATAACAATTTCCTGTGTCGGCTAAAGACAGGTCGTACGTGAATAACCTTTTGATTTAGTCACATGTATTCAATTCCCAAAAAAGTTTGGTCAACAATACCTATAGGCTCTAGATAGCTTAGATAGGTATATAATATTTTTTCACTCGATTACAACGCAACGTTTAAAGCATCAGAGTAACTTCATTACAAACTCATTTCGAGTTAAACAAGAAAAAATATTTCCCTCAATGAATATACTAAAGAGGTCACCATGTAATTAAAACTTGGCCAAGTGAGAGATGCATACTAATTTGTAGTTCCGTCATCTTAGCTTTTTAATAACCCCAGTAAAAGGAAAAACTATCCTTTCTTGAATGAATACCATTTAGTTAAGTATTACAGTAGTTGTCCATTACAGCCTCAACATTTTTCTGTGAAGAGTGTTTTAAATTAATTTTTGATTTGTACGGTGATTCAAAAAATCATTAATTTATTAAATAATTTTTGATTGGAATATTATGAAGCTAAGAAATATCGCAATTTTAGAATTTAAGTCAATTTACATATAATATTTAATATAAACTGTATTATTAAACATAGCTCCAAAGTTTGTTTGAAAGTTCATAATTTTTATTTGCACAATTATAAATAAGTAATAATGTTTAGAGTCATTCTGCGATTATGGAATCTGTAAAGGCTCCGAAACGTCAGCCAGTGTAATAAAATACGTGAGTTAAATCCATAGTTTCATTCTAATAAATAAGTAGTTAGCAGTTACATCGAAATAACAAGCATCGAAAAAATAGCTACTTTTAAACACATTCACACTACAATAAATAGTTTTAGTTTGTTTCCAACGGTCAACCGCACGCCGTAAGAAAAGTAACCCTTCCCGCACGTAACCTCGCTTCCGTGTTAAAAGTTCAATTAAGCGCAAGTCTATCAAAATGCATGAACACGCGCCTTTAATAGTATGGAAATTAAGTTGTGGATTTGTTCAGAGTTCGTTGAGAGACAAAGGATTTACAATAGTACCCGCAACTAGATCATTTTAATCCTAATAATTTGGATTGCCCTACCCTCTTCAACGAGAGGATTAACCTTATAGTTTGAACGCTCCAAAGCGACGGGTTGGTTAGAATCCTAATCAAATTTACTTGTTCTAAATTTGTATTTACAATAGTTTTTTTTTTATTAGAATTAAAAATGTTTATGATTTAAAAAAAATTACAACAATTTAAAGGCGCAATTTATAAAAAAGTATGTAAATACCCGTAGACGAGTAGGTAGGTATAATTACTCAGATTTATTTATTTCTATCTACATAAACTTCGGCTGATCAAATCTCTTTCATTAACTTACCTAAAAAAAACAATTTATGCAACATGTCATTTAGTTATAAATTTCATGACACAATTGCGTAACAAGACAACGGTAATCCTATGGCGAAACTACTTTGACGACTAATGACTCTAGTAAAGTCATTAAAAATGATTTAGTCTTCTATAAAAACGACACAAATGAAAGTGCGAATGAGTTTCGTTTGTGACATATGGAGAAGATACAACGATGCATCTTTTTTAAGGTGACATTTAGAATGTTTGAAATCGACTGGCGGTGGTACCCGTTTGTTAAGTTATATTTATTGTATGTTGTTGCGAGAGATTGTTTTTTTAAGACTTCCTTTCACGGCTTCTTTAATTCTGGCTTAGAATTACAAAACATAAAATTTTGAAATATCTGTGGCTTTTTTTAATCTTACATCGAAATATCAACGGAAAAAAAATTGAGCAAGTCTATGATGCTATGTCAAGTCGGTAAGGACAAATTTTGTCGACAATATTGTTTCACTGTCGAAGAGAACTGTCAAATGTCAAAAGTGCACAACGTATTCACTTATTACGGCTGTATTTATTTAACGAAGCTAATATAATAATAATATATTAAACAGGTAAGTATATTTCGCATGTTGAGAAAGAAAGTGACCTAACTCGAAACGTGTCACACGCGAATTCAAATTTAAATGTTGAACATAGAATAGACAACAA
Source organism: Polylopha cassiicola (assembly GCA_038024825.1). Lineage (NCBI taxonomy): Eukaryota > Metazoa > Arthropoda > Insecta > Lepidoptera > Tortricidae > Polylopha > Polylopha cassiicola. The sequence continues at coordinate 1,375,376 of CP149044.1, read as the reverse complement.
TCGATAATCGTACGATATATTTTGAAATGAGTCACTTTTGTTCTCAACATGCAATATAATCACTTTTTAACTAAACTATTTTTAAATTAGTTCAGTTAAATATCCCTACGCATAAACGAAGTGGAACCTAGCCCAAGTGAGTGAACTTTAAATTGCCGTGTTAATATCAATTAGTTGTTAATCGACAAATTAATTAGAGAAAGACTACAAGTTAATTATGCGCTAACGTGACTGGCTTCTAAACTACCGCGTCCATATTAAATGTGAACCGAATTAATAAACCTAGACTAGTCAGGGCGGTCAAATGCTAATGTTTAAAAAAAATCTTGTTTAGGCATAAGTAAATTTTAATAATTTCTGATGCCTTCGCGGTTATTATACATTGGAATGAAGCAACTTTAAACGGATTTAGCTCGCGTATTTAATTTAATTAGCCTTTACAGTTTCCATAACCGTAGCACGACTGACCTGCAATCGTCAAACAATAAAATAAAATACGCGAGTTAAATCCGTTTAAAGCTATTTCAATGCCACAGCTGATTTTCAATTTTGTAGAATTTTATAGATTTTCAAGTATGTAGTTAAACATTTATGTAGAATGTAATTATAAGTATCGGAAGAATAATAAAACTTATATAGGCACTTAAAAGACCCATCTCAACTTCCACTCTGCAACATTTAATAAACTCGGGCCCCATTTCATAATGTCCAAATAAGTCTCGATTATCGAAACATCTTTTGCGTTCTAAATAGATTTAATTAATTAACAAGTGATAGACGTACCGAATTATTTATGCTACACTACGCTTGGCATTATAAATTATCTTTTTATTTAATAGAAAAGTACCTAGAACTTATTCGAAACTTAATTAGACATTGTGAAGCCGGTACTTAAACTTGTAATCACATACTTATTTCTCCAAACCGGGAATTAATCTAAATTCCTTAACGAAATGTCTTAAACTGAAAGCGACATCCGTTTTCAATGCCTGTTCAAATTCTGAACATGCTCAAATGATTTCGAATGCTTTCACCTATTCAGAAAACAAGATGGCGTACAGTTGGCATCGAAAACGAAAAAGTTACTTATCGAAATTAACTTAATTAGTATTATGTATTTCTGTTTAGAATAATATTAAAAAGTGAGTTATGAAATGAATTTACCCCATTTAGGATGGTATTTAGACTTTGAGAACCTACTGACTGAAACTAGGTTCCTATAGCTGTTGAGGTCCTGACCTAACTATGAAGGTTGATATCTCATGTCCCGGGTTCGAATCTGGCATACGTGGTAGATATTTGTGCGTTAAATAACGAAGGTTTGGTTGTTGAACTTTTTGCGAATCTCGAAGTTTTTATGAAAGCATTTTAATTTTTGACTAAATGACGAAGCTATGTTAAAGTATCAAGTAACCCACTGTTTTTTTTTCTTAAAATTTAAACGAGCGTAAAAATTCCACCATTTCATCATTTTAAAGATGAGAATCTAAAAACGTAATAGATATATTTTTAAGGGTTTTCTGAAATTGGGTAACTTTAACCCTTTCGTAGCTGACTGTCACTGATAAGACGTTATCAGCGTGAGCTGTTCCGGGTCAATGAACTTGTTAAGGGTATTAGAGCGTTCTGTACAAAGGTGTTGGTGTGAAAGGGCGGGCGATATTTTTTTATGTGAGATGAGGTAGGTACCTAATATATAAGTACTTAGATCAGATTGTTAAACAAAAAGGTACCTACTTAGATATGTTGCATTTAATTAATATGTAACTTGGGTATAATGAAAACTGTAACCAGTAGGTAAGTACTTAATCGTTTCTTCAGTTTTACGTACAAATTAATCAAATATGTTTAAATAGGTATAAGTGTATATAATATGTAGGTATGTACCTATTGGTTACTCATTGGTCGAGCTGTCATTTTCCACCAATCAAATCTTGGGCCCTAGACAAGTGCCCAACGTTCAACGTTAACGTTAAACGTTAGGACCAAAATGTATGAGATTTGACATCCGCGAACGACTGTCACGTACGTCACAAATGTCAAATCCCATACATTTTGGTGCTAACGGTTAACGTTAACGTTGAACGTTGGGCACTTGTCTAGCCCCCCTTATCTCTCATTAGTGGAAGATGTTGGTTGCCATGGTTGGACCTCATTATGTACAAGCATCTAGCTAGATATTTGACAGGCAGAGCAGAAAGATTTATGTTAAAGGTAATGTATAAAAACAAAAATACGACATTTGATAAATCGGATATATAAGAGCGGCTTATTTAAACATTAATTTCGTGATAATTATGACGTTTCTTTAAGGAAAACAGCGATATCTCTCGACAGACAAATGTTATTTTTATGTGTGAATTGCGCATATTTGGTTTCCGCCCACGGCGCCCACTTACTCCGTTACCACCTGGCCACTTCGCGAAATGTGCGGGATCAACTGGCTTACAATACCTACACAACATAATAAATAAACAAGATAATTTAATTAATTTTTAAATGACTTTTTACATCGCTCTGTTGGCTAAAGGTATAATTAATGAGAGATCTACTTTCGAAAACTTCTCAGTTTTTAAATTTAAATTTTAATTAGGTACGTAGGTACCTATTTTACGTACCTATTTAAAAAAAATGATACCTCATTAAACTTCTTGCTGTTTCTTCTCAAGTAAGTTTTTTTGGAAACAGTGGTATCTTCTGATCTTCATAAGAGCTTGTAAAATCCAAAATTAAATAAATATATTATTGTGATATGATATTGCACATAGTAGGTAGGTCTTAAAGACAGTAGCAGAAGATGATGAGTAAAAGTTTTCGTTGTTTAGATATATTATGTGATGGAAACAATATAATAGCATTCAAAACTTAGGCCGTACCTCCTGTATACTTATTGAATCAGGATTATAGAGTTATAATATCTTCTATCTAATATATAAAATTTCCATGTCACAATGTTAGTTACCGTACTCCTCCGAAACGGCTTGGCCGATTCTCATGAAATTTTGTGAGCGTATTGAGTAGGTCTGAGAATCGGCCAACATCTATTTTTTATACCCCTTAGTGATGTCTTGCCCACCCTTAACATTGTTTTGCCGGGCGGGACGAAGTCTGCCGGGACCGCTAGTATATTATAATATTTGCAGCTAAGTAAAATTGCTGTTATTAAATTAAGCTGTGTCAAGATGTTTGCAATAAGAGTGATTCATTGATGTCGGTTATTTTTGTGAATACTTCACATTTTACGATGCACCGCTTATTTATACACGCGGACTTGTTTCATTTAGGGTTCCGTAAGAAATAATTCATTGTTGCATATAAATGTTTCCATTAACAGATGTGGGAAATGCTACACTAATGAGGCACAAGCTTGCTCATAGAGCGGGTGGTCATTTTACATGATAACGCTCGAGTGTGTCTCAACAATAAAGCAAAGTAGTCCTGTAAAAAATAATTTAAGTCTGGAATTCTATCAACAATATTATAAACGCAAAAATTTGTAAGAATTTGACGGCCTGTTGGTCTAGTGGTTAGAGGCCCTGACTACGAAACCGGAGGTTGCGGGTTCGAATCCCGCTAGGGGCAGATGTCAATGTGATGAGCACTGACATCTGTACCTGAGTCTTGGATGTCTTATATGTATTTATGTATATTTATCCGTTGTCTAGTACCCATAACACAAGCTTTGCTTAAAATGGGACTAGATAATCGGTGTGAATTGTCCAAAGATATTTATTTATTTATATTTATTTAATGTATGGTTGTATGTATGTTCCTTATCATGCAAAATCTACTGAATGAATTTTGATGAAACTTTACAATACTATAATATCTTACATTTTAGGATAACATATTATATTATAGGCTAAATTTTATAACGATACTTATTGAGTGAAGTACTCATCGTGAGATTGCAAAAAAAAACTATCAAATAGCATAAATTAATAAATACAGTTTGTAGTGTTGCGGCCTAAGTGACATTTTACGTAGCCATTTGAAAGCACAGTACACACTTCATCAAACCCCCATTGTTTCAATATACGTTGTATTAATATGGAACATACAAACACAGGTCCACGTGTAAACTTGACCTTTCATTAGCGTTTCATTGCTATGCACGGCGAGTGCAGTGGACAGCGCCGAATGCAATATGAATGCAGTAGAATACTGGCAATCAGTCCGGAAAAACATGTTTTGCAATGGAAATTCAGTGACACGCTCCGTGCGATTCAATTAAGTATCTGTTACTAAAAAATAATAAGTTAGTTATTATTATTAATTAACAGAGTGACCAGAGACTGCACTACTCTAAAATTGAGGCGCAAAATAACTTTAAATAGATTCTACCATGGAATCACGTAGTTCCAACTACAACTATGTAGTGGGTCATATATTAATGACCTTTATAAACTGATTAATTATTATTAAAAAATAATAAGTACTATAAGTAGGTATTATAGAATAAGAAAAGGTTAAATCTTAGGGTATTTGTTTTATTTCTATGAGCAAAGAAAGTATGTAGAAGTGATTAAACCTTTCATTAGTTAATGTGATAAAATAAAATGGATACGAGCTTTTACTGGGATCACTCGCATTTAGATTTAGAAAAAGTAAATTCACAAAACCTTTGATATCACGTGTGCTTTGAGCAAAATAGGCAGAGGTTGACAACCGTTAAAGTAATAATTTCTGATGCTTTCACGGTTATTACACATTAGAATGAAACAACTACATAACAATATATCGGATTTGACTCTATTTAGTGTCTATCGTCAACTCAGTTGGCTGCGAATATGGGAACTGTAAAGTTTTTTAAACGTCAGCAAACAATATGAATAATAGTCATAACTATATACTTAACTGTACCTATACTCGTAATTCGTGTATCTATATAATTTTATATTGACCTTTCGACAACTTTACAATTAGGTGCTCGTGGCAGTCATACGTTTGTGTTAGTTACAGTTTTTTATTCGAATAACTGCGACTTATATTAAAACCTTAAGTAATCTATTATCTTTATCTTCTATATATATTATATATTTTATATAATAAGATATATATATATATATATATATATATATCTTATTATATAAAAGAAAGTCGTGTTAGTTACCCCGTTTATAACTCAAGAACGGCTGAACTGATTTGGCTGAAAATTGGCGGGGAGGTAGCTTAGAGTCAGGAAAAGGACATAGGATACTTTTCATCCCGATCCAGTAAAAAAAAATATTTAGCTCATTTGTTAAAAATAGTATAACAAAACGCAACAATGACAGCTGTCAAATCGATTGATTAATGCCGCTACATTGCTTCTTTGCTGGGCGGGACGAAGTCTGCCGGGACCGCTAGTTTTTTATAAAGGTCGTTTAGAAACCGTTAGGCAATTGTTTCCGATGGCCGTCCTAAGTGAGGACGTGATTGGCAGAGGGAACGGGCGCGTTTTACCGAATTGCTGTCGATCCAGAGAAGTCATTCTATTAATGCTAAATATCCTTTATACTAAGTAATAAGATATATATTCTTATATATATTAATAGCGGTTCGCCCCGGCTTCGCACGGATCTCTAATTGTTTCCAAAATATTCTATAGCCTAAGTTACTCCGGGTGAACGTAGCTTCCCAACAGTGAAAGAATTATTAAAATCGGTCCAGTAGTTTTTGAGCCTATTCATTACAAACATACAAAAATAGGTACAAGTCTTTCCTCTTTATAATATTAGTATAGATTATCATTTACCTGAATTAGTATTGTGCACGTGGGTGCCTATCTCATTAAAAATACGCGCCTTTTTTTAGTAATTAACTAACATTTAAAGCTAACAACAAACTGACATGTAAGTATTGTAGTATTTTCACAAATAAATTTGAAAATGTCGACTTTGAAGCTCCCATTTTTTTTCAAATTCTTATGATATCTAGTAAAATTGACTTTATGAAGTATCTTTCTGATAAATTTAAATGTTATGTACGAGTTGGAATTATTGTACAGACACTACAGTCTAATTGCTGGTGGGCGATAATTTATAGGTATAATAAAAAAATCTACTACTTAGTGACAACCCTACGATAGACACCCGGCTAAAGCCTGATAACGCAACTTTTGAAGGATTTTCACTTCTTAATAATATTAAATCTTTTGAACAGACAATATTCTTGATTGAATTTAAAATTTCCTGACTCTTGCCAACGAGGTTTTATGGTAAATATTGTTTTAGTCTAACCTAATAGCGAGGGATCAAAAAACAATTTTAAATTAGATTTCGAAGAACAATTTTAGGTCTACTTTACCGTTCTTTGTTTAAAGTATATTTTACAAAAACATCAACATATTGTCATGTAAAGAAACCTAAAAAATAAAACAGAAGATAGTTTCAAAGGATGAATATAATCTTACTTCACTCGCATATTAGTTATGTCATAATATTCCGTTGAAATAAATTGCCAATTTAATTAAACATAACAACATTAATTAATACATTTCACATTCAATTTTAACCGCAACAAAAATCATATTTCAGACTTCCGCCCATTTATACAAAAAATACGCAACTTCCTTTCACAAAATTTTCTACAGCTACAATTATTTCAAACATTTCACAAAATTGTACCTTTTTACAATGTAATTAGGTATTCTTTTCGTTGTATATCTCGACGTAATCAGACGTCGTTGGTGGTAGAGGAGTATAAATGCGTATAATTTATTTTTAAGTTGCAGTTAAAACATAATGGTGGCATTACACCCGCTCGCGCCGACAGATTGAGAAATGTGAGACGATAAATCGACGGACGCAATATTTATAAACTGGGAGTTATGTGTGTTTGCTGCAATGCGAAGAGGGCAGCGATTTGATAATGAATCAATATATTGAACTTTTTTTATCATAATAAAGCAATACATCAAGCATTGGGTACATCGATCGAATAAATAAATAGTTATACATAATTATTGCTAATATAAGTAATGTAACTGGTTACATCTGCCTACATAGCTTATTTAATAAAAATAAATAAATTAAAAAATGGGAGGCCATGTGACTTTCTTCCCTTTAATTAATATGATAACCTACTTATATTTCAATGAAGTGATTGAAAAATATGAAAATAATAATTTCTGATGCCTTCGCGGTTATTACACATTGGAATGAAACAACTATTAACGGATTTAACTCGCGTATTTTTATTTTATTTTATTAGCTGACGTTTCGGATTCTTTACAGTTTCCATAATCGTAGCACGACTGAGCTGACAATAGTCTAACGCTTTTTTTTTAGCGTTGTTAATAGTTGTTTCATTCCAAATATGAAAATATTAACGAAAGCTATATGAAAGGTACATAATGATTATAACGGAGTATTTTTTTGCTACCTTAAACTAAAAAAAAATACTAGACATTTGAAAAAAATGCAGAGATTTTTTACTGCAGCGATAGTCTTTAAGATCTTATTGGTTAATCCGCTTTCAGCTATGTACATAATTGTATAATAATCCGGTCATTTAAGCTTATATGCAATAAGAATCTCGGAATTCAAGATACCCGGCTGTAATTTTGTAAATAGTTGTATATTGACATCCTTAAAGTTGTCTCAAAACCTAAAAAATGTTAATTTCTTTAATAAGGTTAATTGCACAGCACTAATTAAAGAAATTAACATTTTTTATGCACATTGATCATTTGCTTTTGATTTTATAATATTACGTAAGTATGATATGTTCTCATTTTATATATAGTGAAAAACTTCCATATAACTATATAAGTATAAGCATTACACAGTAGCATGCGTAAACATCAACAATTAATAATATCTGTAGTTCATCAACTGTATATGGCGTGATTTCGACCTCGGCACCTGTTGGCTATGACGGCGCGCTTTTCGGCCTCTATCTCAAAAACGGTTCACCGTATAAATTTTTTTTTTAAACAAAAGTTGTAGAGAATTTTGTATTCTACAATATTGCCAACAAAGACAAAAAGCTAAAACCCATAGGAAATGAGAAATTTACAAAAATAACGATTTTTTGACACTTTGACCTTGAAATTTAATAGTTGCTCACACCCTACCATATGTAGGTTTTGAGACAACTTTAAGGATGTCAATATACAACTATTTACAAAATTACAGCCGGGTATCTCGCATTCCGAGGTGAATTCCTAATTTGACCGGTCTATAAGCTTATATTTTAGACCACCAACAGTATAAGACGCACGGTAGAAAGCACAAGTAAATATTTACAACAGATTATGAACGTTTGTAGCCGTAGGTCTGTTAGCGTGTCATTGCAGTTACGGTTTTAAAACAATACAGCTGCTGAATAGGTCAGTTGGGAAATATGGAAAACAATGTGTTATTTTGTGCTAGATTTTGTTAATTGTATGTATTTTTTGTAATTTTTGTTAGGAACAATTTGTAGATAGACTTTTTTGTTCGTAAGTATATAACTTATTTTGATATTGCCTATACCATCCCTGTCTAAAAATATGTAACTCTACATTACAACCGTTTACAATTCTATACAAAAGCCATATCTTCAAATACATAAACGCATTTTATTAGCTATCAATACTCATCAAAAATCACTGGACATTGTTGTAAAACTGTCGAGAACCATTTCTAGTATTTTATGAATTCTATCGTAAAAGGGGCAGCCTATCTAAATTTTTATAGAGGTCTGTACATTCTTAGGGCGTGATATTTGACGTGCACAATCGAATTCGAACTTTACTATGTGTGTATAACGGTGTTTCTTGTATGGACTAATTTATATATAATGAAGACGAGTATCAGAAAGGGTAAAAGGTTACATTTTATGGTTACTGAAGAATTTTTAGTTTAATTGTTTGGTATTTTTCTATTTTTATTTATATTATGTGTGTCAATGTGGAGTGTGTGGAGCTCCGCTCTTGGTATTGAAGCTTAAGATTGTGGGTTCGAATCCTGCTAGGGGTAAACAAGAGTGTGACGAATATGAGCAATTTTCCTAGGAACTTGGTCCCTAGATGAAAACGAAAGGTGGTCGGTTTTCGTCCACATAATGTCACATCCATACAATTTTTCATGTGTGTTTATCTGTAATCATTGTTCATAGTTTAAGCTTTGGTTAGTTTCGGACCTCATCAATTAGCGTGAAATTATGTGGATATTATGGAAAAAAATATTTAGAGGAGCAAGAAGAACAACACGCTTATTCAATGTGGATTAACAAATGGGGGCCTAGACAAGGTGCCAACGTTCAACGATAACGTTAAACGTTAGCACCAAAATATATGGGATTTGACATCTGTGAACGTTTGTGACGTACGTGACAGTCGTTCGCGGATGTCAAATCCCATACATTTTGGTGCTAACGTTTAACGTGAACGTTGAACGTTGGCACCTTGTCTAGGCCCCCTGGTTTTATAATATATTGGTAAGTAGATATTTATAGGTATCGAAAATGCTTACCTACCACAATTTTCCGTAATTTCCCAAGAGAGGCTGTTTACTTAAAACTTCACATACTGCTATGATTTTCAATTTCACCTGAAAATTTCAGGAATCGAACCGGAAAGTTGACAGGCATTACGGAAACCACTTAGCTAAATGGACGGCCGGAGCCAAGTTGGCTGAGTTTTAGATGTCTAGGCTAACTTAGACATCAGAGGGAAAATACTAGACCTAAATAGTGATTACGTAGATACTTTGTAATCAGGCGAAGTTAGTTATATCTACAGTCTAAAGACAAAAATATATTATATATATATTTTATGTCAAGTATAAAGAAAACTATAGATTTAAGAAGGGAAGTCTAAAATAAAATACAAATATAAATAAACGTAGGTATCTGAAGATATTGTAAAAAAATTTACACATAAAAAATATTTTTTATTATTAATTAAAAGAAAATTCGTGCACATGTGCGCAATTTACGGATTTTGGGTATTTTTTTAAGATCGATTTGTACCTAATTATGTGATGCCAAAAAAAAGTATTCTTTACTATCTCCCTTTCACCTCCATCCCCAACACTGTTAATAAAATGTCTCAAACGGTCCAAGATGGCGGTCAGTAAAGCGCCCATCACACGCTCCGATGTATCGCGACCGCCATTATATTCCCGATTTGCCGCACAACTTCTATCCGTGTCATGATTGTGCGAGACTAAATCGAAATCGAATTAGTTTCTGCGGTGCAGAAATATTGGAGGAATCGAATAAAGATTGGATTTGGGAATTTTTGTAGGAATTGCTCAATGGTTGATGGCAAGAGAGAATGCAATAGAGAAATGAAGTCATTTTAAACCTGTTTTGCAAAGTTCATCTAAGTTCTGAGTAATAGTAATAATAATTAGCTATGTATGTAAATTTTCCGTGTGGTGATCAAACTACAGGACAAATTAGTTGTTTTTTAAATTTGGTCTAATATCGTCAGGTATATGTCTACTCTACACAAATTTAATAAAGAGATTTGTTTGTTTAGATTGAATAGGCTCCAAAACTACTGGACCGATTTAAAAATTCTTTCACCATTGGAAAGCTACATTCAACCTGAGGGACATAGGTTATATAATATTTAAAAAAAAACGGGATCCGTGCGAAGCCGGAGTGGGTCGCTAGTAGGTTAAGTACCGACTAGCGGCCTACTCCGGCTTCGCACGCATAAAATGATACGGCGCCTATGACTGGACAATAATAATAAAAATGGCTAAAATAAATATTTACCACGTACGAGTAAATAGAAACCTGACACCTGTTTCTTGACGGCCTGGAGGTATGTGGGACTCTCCCAGGACTAAGTCCCGGACCTACCCACTAAAAACACACCTTTCCCGCTTTGCCGTTATGGGTCATTTTATCATGTTTGGTTAGTGTTTTATGTCGTTTTATTCTGTTAAAACGAACTGCATTTAGTCGATTGTAACTGGAGACATTTTGCGACATCGAGTTAGGGTTCCGCGAACAACGGATATGTCTAGAACACACAGATGTGCCTACGAATTGCGCTCGTCAGTCTTTCTGTCGGGTACGGTCCGCATAAAGTGAAAATTCGTAAGAATGTATGGATGGATGTCTGGATGTATGTTTGTTACTCTTTCATGCAAAAACTACACTCTTACACACATCACAATAACACATAGTAACGTGAAGTCGCGGGCAAAAGCTAGTTTGTTCATAAAATAATTGTGATTAAGCGGTCAATATAGGGACAATAAAAACTGAAAATAAACTTTCTTAAAATTGCTACCTATGAAACTTTCTACTAAAGTATTTTTTTTTAAATATTTGGAGGCGAAATCGTCTTATTATTGATGTGGACATACGTTTTCTTTTTCGCCCATTTATGAAGTTTTGCGATAATAATTTCTTCATATAAAAGTTTTATGCATGCATATCAACTCGGTTAAATATTTATTGCATCGCCTCGATTCGGCGATTGTGAAACGCAAAAAGGAATTTGTTCGGGAGTTACACGGATATTATGAAAAAGGTCTAAAATTAGGCTCGTAATGCTATTCTTCAAAAGTCTGAAGCCTGTACAGAATTTAAAAGACACTTTCTATTCTGTGCGCTTAATGGGACCTGCATAAAAAATGCACCCTCCACTGTAGATGCACTTATAACAGCTGCATCGGGGGAATAAATTACAACGTGAATTGTGAAATATTTACTGAAAATATTAACTTAGTAACATAAAATTACTTATTTAAAAGTTATTATTACATTTAAATGAAAATATAAATGGTAAGAAAATAATTTACTCCAGAATATTAATAAAATGATAACAATTATCAACTTCAAAAGTATTCATCTAATACGTCGCTTTCCATAATATGATATTCGTAAATATTTTATTTTTTCTTGAACTTTAAATAAAAAAATATCTTTGATCAATTTGGGTGTCTATAAACAACAGATGAATATGTACATAGATAAACACATATTATAAGTCTTGGGTGTTTTCGCACTAATATTTGCCCCTAGCAGGATTCTAGCCCTCAACCCCAGGTTTCGTAGTGAAGGTCAAATGAATATATTTATAGTTAAAATTACATCTGACATTAGGTATTTTTTTGGAAACTGTACTCGAACATTTAATAATATTTTGTCCTACATTCTGTGGCACCGAACATGTTATTAAATTGACAATAATATTTGATTCTACAACTCGTACGACAATTTTATCATCTAAATTGTAGTCGTCACAAGAAGTAGTAAGTCATGGCACATTAAACTTTATATAGTTATGAATATCGTTGACTATTAATAAACATTATGTACTTACCTATTTACTTATTGCATGCCTATAATTGAAAAATGTATATGACGTGACCGGGTTTAATTTGTATACTTAGGTAGGTAAGTAATCTAAATTTTTCTACATTGGAATAAAACAATTAAAATGCGAGTTAACATGCATCAATGAACCAAGACATAAAAATAAAAATCGCCATCAAGAAATTTTGCTGAGCGTTCTTACATATTTTTTTCGATTGTTCATTAGTGGAGATAGTATATATTTTGAGCATATTGGAAACAAGTAGAACTCTTTGATGAAGGATTGCAATTCTAAGCTACTGCGTAAAACTGCAAAGCGCAGTTAGAATATAAAAATGAAATAAAGCCAGCTAAAACAAGGGAAATATGGAGTGCCGCAGGCGCGCGGTCAAATTAGCGAAACTTCGTAGAAAATGTTAAACTAAATTACTGAAATCCACTCCGAGAAGTTAGCTGTTTCTCCGTAACTGAGCCAAGATCGTCTCGTTAACTGGACGAATTTGAGCGTAAATTATAAAACATGAGCGAAATAAACTTTCGGACTTTCGTAGTTCACAAGAACTTACTGATGCTCGGTAATAAATAAAAAAACTTTGTTTACATTTTAGGCGACTCAATTCTGCCGAATAATTCTGACTGGTTATAATTTGTGCCTCTGAAGGTATACCTACCTTTGTATCCGAAGCAAATCGAGGATGCAATGTTTTGTTAGTTTCGTAGCAAATAAAAGGGTACGTTACGTATGGTTCCTGCGTATTCCTATGACTTCATCCTACTCTTATAGGTACAACATATAAAATATATGAAAGCTCATACTTTGAAACCGGTTGTAATTATATCTTGAACAATATTTACAATGTAGGGATTTACTGAGGGCAAGGTATCGATGTAGTAAGTTCTCATTTCCTAAAATCTTCAAATAAATAATCTTATAGTGGATTTTATTGTTTTTTTTTTTTTATAAGTCAAAATGATCTATAGCAAGCTAGAAAATAATTATAAAAATTTACAGCCACTTGAAACCAAAATGCATTTCGCAATTTAGAGGGATGCGGTAAAAAGCAGTAAATTTCACTTTTTATGACTTCAATGTATCTCAATCAATTTATCGACTAAACCAATGAAAAACGCATCACCAATTTGGCTGACTACGATGTTTGCGAACGATCGATCAGACACCAGCCGGTGCACTGCGCCGGTCTTTGTGATGCTCTGCCATCGCAGAATATCTTATATTCAGAAGGAAAATAATTTTAAATATAATAATTTTACTGCCTACTCATTGACTAGCTGTATAAATAGGTAAATAAGAAATAAGGTAACTAACGCTTTTTTGATTAGATTTTGTGATTTTAGTGCCACTGTGCCGTGTTAAAAAATATTTGTCATATTTAAGTTGATAGGTAAGTCTCTTTTTATTCCGAAAAACTAAGGGTATTTTTTTCTAGTGTATTATTTCTTTAAAAATAATTAATGAGTAAGGTGAATATGGTATATAAATATAGATAAGGTTATATTATTATAGTAGGTAAATAAAAGTATAGATCTACCGATTTAAGGAAAACTGCAGGTAGTTTTAAAAGTATGCGAAATAAAAGCGCATTAGTACAATTTAAAAACAGCTATAAAATTATACCACAGCTATGCTGTTTTGAAAACATTTACTACTGTTTTTAGCTTACGTCTTGCAAATCGATTTACCCACAGTTTAGTCTGGCAATTTTCCATTCAAGAAAAAGAAGATTTATGTTATGCATGCTAAACTATTTCCCTTGTAGCATATCCTCCTACTTCCGTAATACGAATCAGTATTTGAAAACAATGCTATCGAATGGTTAGAGTTTGGGAAAGAGAAGAAAAAATAAATTCACAATTATACTCAAATGACTAGAATATTAGTAAATAGACTGGTAAATGTCGGAGTCTTTTTACTAGTTTTTTTTTTAAATACAAATAAATAATAAACTTAGTACTTAAATAAAACCACAGGTGGACAGAAAAATGTCGAAATCACGTGACTAGATGATAAAATAACAAGTTGTCCCGAACTGCTAACAAATCTTTCCACATAGTTTGAGCGTCGCTTCTTCTCTCATCGTATAGGAGTGGTTCTTAACATTTTTAGTTCCGTTATCCTTATGACTTAACTACAATTTTACCCATCCTCCCAATGACCAACTTGCCCGCTAGTCGGCTCTACGCTGTGCTCGGACTTGTCATTTTTAAATTCGAGACAACTACCAGCTGATTGTTACCCACGCGAAATAAAAGTTTTACCCCAGCGGGGTTAATTACCCTCAGGTTAAGAACCTACGCTGTATAGTAACTCGGCTGTGACAAAACTTAGACCTAGTATCAAGGTTCTAACTTACATTTCTTTGAATGCATTCTTAATTATAATCGCAGTCTTTAAGGAACTAATGACGGACTTTCATCCAGGAATGAAAAGGCGTTATTATAAAATATGTCTAATGCTTTAAAGATGTCACGGATAATCTTTACTAAAATTGTACCTAACTCTTGAAATCAAAGTTCACGCTAGTAAGTAGGTTTTATTTCTGTTAGAAAGATAGTTAGTTACCTTTCTCATTTGCGTTAACAACACTACACCGTATTGATATAGAATAATGAACGTTCTTGTTCCTCTTCATTAGAGTTGTTATTTAGTCCTATGCAATTTATAGTATCAACATGCGCATAAACGCAGTAAGTACAGGACCTTTATGATATCAATTACAAATAAATTTCCTACCGAAATGCTACACAATATCTACTTGTTTTTTCTCTTAATGCAGGCAGCGTAGAACTGTACAAATTTAAATGTGGCGTAAATTTTCGCATAAAATCCCTGTTTTATAGCAAAGTTCTAATTATATAAAAACGCGGCGCGAGTGATCTACAGGCCTCTAGGGCAGATTATATTTTTATATCAGAGTTATTTATTACACTAAAAAGATTTATGAGGTCGCTAAATATGTGGCTGAAAGAGGAAGGAATGTAATAGTCATTTTAATACTATATTGGGTTAGCGGTCGCTATAGAGAAGATTATTATATTATTATCAAATAATCCACTCGCAGGCTTCGTCAAAAATGTAGGTCGAGGCAAT
The DNA here is from genome assembly GCA_038024825.1 of Polylopha cassiicola. NCBI lineage: Eukaryota > Metazoa > Arthropoda > Insecta > Lepidoptera > Tortricidae > Polylopha > Polylopha cassiicola. Next base: position 1,360,018 of record CP149044.1, on the reverse strand, counting down.
TATTATCATAGCGGTCAATAATATCGATTAAATTTGCGTTGAAATAGATACATATGTCAAGAGTTGCAGAACTTATAATAAGTAGGTAGGTATGCTCTGCGCTCCATGGGTATGATTAACTTAAAGTTAAGTATGACTGTAGTCATATTATGAATAAATTTGATAGAATTATTGTTGATTTGATTACATAAGTTTTGCATGTTCGTAGCAGGCGTTGCTACGGCGTAGAAGTGCTACGGCGTAGATAATAATTAAGGGTCAATACATAATGAATATTGTACAAAAAATCGTAACCTGTATTTCATTTAGAAAGCAAACTTAATGGAAAATAAGTAAAGCTTTTATAACGCCAGAGCATGTTAAGAGATTGATTATAGGTTGTATTAATACGTAAGTATATTATTATTTTCTCAATAGATTTGGTTTATTGTATTAGAAATGTATGTAATTTATTTGTCTGTGTAATGAGACAAATAAAATGAAGTCTACCTGCGGGCTATTAAACAAAATACATACCTACTTATAGAAATAATGTACGTTTATAATCAAGACTGGATACATTGTATGTTTTACAAACGAAGATATACGATATTATAGAGAGAGAATTTCATTAAAACGATTGCTAACGTAAAAAGGTCAGAATAAAAAATAATACAAAATTGTCTGCTCTACAAAAAAACGACAATGAAATAATTTAATTTATTTTCCAAAAGATAAAACAATTCTATTAAGAAACACCATATTTCTAGATTAAAGTACGAAAGTTGTACGTGTGTGCGTAATAACCCGTATTATCTGTCCGGCCCTACTATATTTTATTCAAGACATGACATTTAATTTGGAGTGAATATTGGCTCTTCTTTTTTTGGCCTTTGAGTTAAATCCACATCATGTAGGTACAAAAATCTGGCAATAACAACACATTTTTCAATAACTGCTAAGTAAGCATCAAGTTTATCTCTATAATATAATATAAATGTACCGCTTATAAATATGGGACATAATTCTGTAATAGCATTTCTGAAAAAACACGCCAAGATAAGAAACAAAAAACTTTGTTAGAGAATATAAATTTTATTGTAACGTTACATCTTCGCCAGCATTATTTTGCACCAGCGCTATTCGGGTGCAAACAGTCATATGACTTTTTGCTCTATAAGAGTCATATTAGGTACTAACTCATAACGTTAAACTATTTCACAATATTCACATTTAGTAGAAATCAACTGGTCATTGGGTACACTAGTAATTCTATGACCCCTGAAAGGTCTCAAGGCTTACAATTTCTAGAAATGATGAGGGTATATCCTTTGCGGACCCTTTGCCGAGTCATTTTGGGATCATATTTCTTGTTAGATATCTATCTACTTCAACGTATTCCAAGTCGCCTTTCTGGTTATATTATATATATTGTTAACGAAGATTATGTTACTATTATTGAAATATGAGACTACTTTTGAATCGTGTACTGTTAACAGAATATGCCATAGTTAGTATATTTAATGGTCTTAACAAGTTTATTATTAGTATCTAATAATCATTAAGACAAACAGTGTTATTTTATAAAATACTAGCGTCTGCCCGCGACTTCGTCCGCGTGGAACTCCTCCTTTTTTGCAGTCGGTTAAAAAGTAGCCTATGTTCTTTCTAAGGCTCCAGACTTTCTTTGTATCAAATTTCATTTAAATCGGTCCAGTAGTTTTAGCGTAAAAGCGTAACAGACAGACAGACAGACAAACAGAGTTACTTTCTCATTTATAATATTAGTAAGGATCGAAAAGGTTCCTAAAATATCTATTTTTGAAACTTGAATTCATATACTATGTTATTACCTACCCGCAAGAAAAAAAAATCCTACACCCGGCACGGCTTGCTAAAGTTATACAACTTAAATAAATTCACAATGCCTACAAAAGAAACTCGTGTGTTTCCGTACATTGCTCGTGTTAGAAAAAGTTGATATTTATTTTTGAAGTTCGTCCACAAATCACGGTCTCGCCACGCACGGATGCTAACTTTGATCCGACCACACACAGCGACTTATGGGAATAATTAGTAACTTGGCCGTTATTTTACACGGTGCATTTATCATGAACTCGATTTGGTATAAGTAATTTGATTAATTTATTTGTATTCATGATTTTTATTTCGGAAATAAATGTCGTTGAACGTGAGTCGTAGACCAGAGGGCGTAGACAAGGTGCCAACGTTCAACGTTAACGTTGAACGAAACGACCAAAATGTATGGGATTTGACATCCGCGAACGTTTGTGACGTACGTGACAGTCGTTCGCGGACGTCAAATTCCATACGTTTTGGTGCCAACGTTCTGCGTTAACGTTGAACGTTGACACCTTGTCTAGCCCCCCAGGTGCGTTGAATGAAGTGACAGTTACAAAATCATAGGGTCTATGGAACTTTTTCGGAAGATGCAAAAATTACAATTGAAGTTAAAATGGTAAATAGTTTTAAATTGAAAGTGGTTTACAGAAAATGTTCAAGATCAGAATCTAGACATTGTAAGTTAGAATCTAGGGCACCCGCGGGCTAGACCGCTTGTGTTCTTTGCTCTATTCTTAGAACCAGTTATTTCAATAGAAACGTAATAGAAAATTGGTTGTCGGTGTGCACGGCAGTGAAGGGCTAAGTTCCGAAAATAAAAAAAATAATTTAAATAAAAAAACTGCTACGTCTAATAATTTTTGATGCCTTTGCGGTTATTATACATTGGAATGACACAACTTTAAAAGGATTTAACTCGCGCATATTATTATATTGGCTGACGTTGCTGATGTGAGCCTTTACAGATTCCAAAAACGTAGCACGACTGAGCTGACAATAGTCTTATGCAATGTCTATTTATTAATTATATTGAATGTGTCTTTAATAGTACATTACGCACCAAGGCCAGTAAAATAAAAAATGTTTCAGATCACATGTAATTGTCGTCCGAGGCGAAGCCGAGGTTGACAAAAATGTGATCTGAGGCTTTTTTATTTTACTGGCCGAGGTCAGTATACTATTTTTCTGTTCGACGAAGCCAGAAAGCGGCAACTTCATTTAGTGCAGCGGCCCGAAAGTTGGCGCTTTATGGCCGGAGGACAGAAAAAAATATTTAACGTGTATTTTTTAACTAGCAAAAAACATTTACTATTGCGAAACGATTAAGTAAAAGCTCTTAATTACTAATCATTTTTTAAACTTTCTTTGTTACCATTAATGAACGTAAGTAATAATTGCCACATTAGTCAACGTAAAACAAGGTATTATGCAATCAATGTTCATAACAATGAGCAGTGTGCTCAAACTTGAATGAGTAAGCCTTAGACCTTTAGGCAAAACGTAAAGAAAACAATAATACAGTAACTACACACGTATTTGTAGCTTAGATGTTTATATAAGCACCTACATTATAAGCTAAGTATATGTTGGATTTGGTAAGTTACATTGTAGACGCTACAGTTTAAAATGGGAGCTCACAAAGAAATTTAAGTATTTTTTACTATTTATTTGTTTACTTATCAGGGCTACCAACATAGGAGACAACTTGCTTTAATACACTAAACAATTCTATAATAATTTATGTCATTTTTTATTTAAGCATAAACACTTATCGTTTTTGTTTCCACTTTTTCAATAGTCAATTGTCAGATTCAGGCGTGAAATTTTTGGTTTGATAAATTGTAGGTACATACCGATTTATTTCAGAGGTAGTTGCTACATAATAATCTATAAGAACTTGGCTAAGTGGTTACACTCTTCCAACCTTTTCATCGATTGCAATGGACACGATATTGAAACCGGCTTCATTCACGATAAGTGTATGAATGGCCGGCGAATGTGCTATTCGTTCATACAAAAGACAGAGTCATCTAAAGTGAATAGGACGCGTTTCGGACCATCTTAAATTCTAGATATTATTATATTTTAGTGTAGGTTCTGCATTAGCACTAAGTAGTAGGTACCTATGTACCTACATTTCATTTTCCTTATTAGCTTTATTTTGATAAAAACAGTAACATTTGACAACTAGATTAGTCGTAGTAAATAAAAAACATAAACATTACTTATGTGGGTAGGTATTTCATGTTTACCTTGAATTTGTGTTTAAGTTTACCTATCGAAGAGAAAATCTGTACAGACCTACTGTACATAGTATAATAACCACGAAAGTAGTCTTATGCTAAACTTTAGCATAAGACTATTGTCACCTCAGTCGTGCTACGATTATGGAATCTGTAAAGGCTCCGAAACGTCAGCCAATAAAACTAAAATACGCGAGTTAAATCCGTTAAAGTTGTTTCATTCCATTTTTTTATTTAATACAATTATGTAAGCCTTGCTATAGTTCCTCATAAAATAAATACCTACAGTCATAATACTAACTACCTAATATGTATACGTGATCCGCAGGTCGTAGTCAAGTACCTAATTTCAATCAAAAACATCAACCTAATAATATATTACCTACACTGTACCGCGACAGTCCTACTGTAAGTATATCGCACCTGTCACCTGTCAACTCGACAGACGTCATTAGGGTGACACGCGCCGCGGACGCTCACTCATTCGTTGAACATCTGTCACTGTGTTAATTACTCATGTTCACTGACTTTTTGTAATTAATTTTACTGTTTGATTGTCTGAGGATATGTGCAATTTGCATGTATTGTTTCACTTGTTGATGACTAATAATGTTTATAATATATATATATTTTTTTTTTTTTTCGAACTGAATACTGAAGCGCAGTTGGCCAGCTAATGGGCCTTCACTGCAAAACCGGACGGGTGGCGAGACTCCTGAAAGGAGGCTCTTAAGCCTTTGGGTTGGGTTTAGGGTTTTTAGCCCTGACCGACCCGAGGGCCCCCCAAGGTGGGGGTCGCACCTCGGCTCGGTCCGTCAGGTGTGTTGACACGACTATTTTGTTGCAGGGGAACAGAAGGTCCCTGAGGAACAGAAGGTCCCTGAGTTTATAATACGTACCTTTTTCAGAATTAACCTTCTTTGTTCTTTTTGAGTTCTTGTCAGTTACACCTTTTCTCCCGAAAGTCGTTCAATATTATTGTATCTGCATACCTACTTACCTACCTACAGGCTTTCCACGGACCTCCACAGCTGCCTGTCAGCATCCAGTGGATTCTAGAAGCATTCGCTAGGTCATTAGGCTATCTTGTAGTACTAGGTAAATACCTAATTAGCGTCTTCCGGTACTCGGTCGCCATTCGAGGACATTCGAGCCCAACAGCGACCTTAAGGACATTTTTAAAATGAAATTTTACAATGTTTTCTTATTATCAACCATGGATTTCCTATTTAGAGAGATCAATATAAAAAATACTTAGATATATATTCTTGGTATCTTAAATTATACTTGAGTTTGTACGCTTTGGCTTATACCTACTAAGGTTTTAATATTAACTACAATCTATCAATCGAAATTCGATTGATATTTTTGGTTCAATACCATTAGTTTTTAATTATAATGATATTTTTGTACAAAGACAAGAGTAGAAAAATCTTAGAAAAATCCCACTGGGGGTCTAAGATTTTTCTACTCTTGTCTTTGTACAAAAATATCATTACTACTAAGGTTTTGCTAATAAACATTTAAACGAGGTAGTTTGACGTTAATATTTTACAATTTATCAGTAGAAACTTTGTTGGCTAATGTACTGTTCTTAGTTTTTATTCATAAGTTACATGTAAGCTGTTTGTTTCCCTTAATAAAGAAAAATAAAAAATAAATAAATAAAATAAATAAAATATTTCTCGCACCGAACCAAAAAATTCCCATAGGACAAGCCAATACACAAAGTAATTCACGAGACAAAAAAAAAAACAAAAAATTCGACAGCGCCTGTATATCTATATATTCCACAAGTATCAAATAAACAGTGGAGCTAATTGGCTCGGATTTCGAAAACGTTCTTAATGACATTTGGTTGACAGTTTTATGCAACTCCAGCGAGCTTACAAATTGCCGTGCGATTTACAAATTATCTCGCACTGACACATATCGTAGTGGCTAAAGTTTTATCTTTTTAATGAACAATTCAATTTATATAAGGTATAAACATTGTGTAAATACGAACAGTTAACAAATCAAAATAAAATAAGTAGCTACAAGACGAAAACAGTCGTATATAGATATTATTGGATACCTAGGTATATTATTAAACTACATCATTTTATCACTAAGGTATTACCTATTAAATAAAATCAAAAATATATTTATTCAATTTAGGCTTTTATAAGCTTTTCTGAAGGTCAGAAGAAGATACCGTTTATAATCAGAAGATAAAGCAAGCTTATGAAATACAAGACTGTATCCTGAGGCCTACCTACTGTTCTTCTTCATTTACTCTGCTTATAAATTGTTTCTCCCACGGGACTTTGTGTTAATAAAAGCCGCGGCTCAATTTTAAAACCTATTAACTGCACGAAGCCATTTTATTGGCCACCGTAATGGTTATAATGAAAATGTTATAAAAATCTGATATAAAATATAACAAAAATAATGATACATGATCGGGTCTGTTTTACAATTTACTGAGATACTTAAATCTCAAGTCAATTTATTTATTACTAGCTTCTGCCCGCGACTTCGTCCGCGCGGATCTCCTTTTTTGCAGTCGGTTAAAAAGTAGCCTATGTCCTTTCTCAGGCTCCAGACTTTCTTTGTACCAAATTTCATTTAAATCGGTCCAGTAGTTTTAGCGTGAAAGCTTAACAGATAGATAGACAGAGTTACTTTCGCATTTATAATATTAGAAGGAATTCCTGAGCTGGTGCGCAGCATCGGGGTAGGCAAAATCTTTATTTTTGACATTAAGCATGTATGGAATTCACGCCTGTGCTACCAATACATCGTTTTAGACTTCTAGCGATAATGGATAATATGTGTATTAAGTAGTTCTTTGACTAGGTAATTAGGTACTTAGATGAAAACTATTGGAATAAAACCATTATAACGGATTTCGCGCAATGTGTAATAACCGCGAAAGCACCAACCTGAACAACATTAATCTTCTAGAAAACATGCAAATAGCTTCGAAACTTATTTTGGCATTACGAAAGCTTTAAAATGTATTTACGTATATTAAGAATCAATTGTGGTTAGAAGAAACTAAGAGGCGAGTTGGAATCTTGCCTTTTTTGGACTGAATCCAAAGCGGAGTTGGCTTGCTGCCTTTGCATAACTAGACTATTGTAAGCGTCCCGATAAGAACAGTCTAAGCTTGTATTGCATCTAAGCCTGTAACATATCTAAGCTAGGCTTTTACATGATCATTTTGTATCTATTTTTTAGTACAGATTCTGATCGTTATGTACCTACTTTACCTAACACACTATTTCCCTATCAAAGGTACTATGATAATTAAGCATGTACCAGCGAGGCTATGATGAATTGTCGAGTCGACATCTCGTCTTGTCGATATTGTCTTATTCTCGCGATGATCTGTCAAAAATCAACGTTGTCGACAACGAGAAATCTTGTCATGTCGATGTCGTACCTTATTTCTACATGTCGATAACCAAATAATATCGTAACGACGAACCGTTTGCTTATTATGGTACTTAGTTTGCTATTTCATAGTACCAAGTGCGTTCATTCCATATAAGATCATAAATGTATAAATGGGTACCTAGGCATTGGCCCATGAGTAGGTAGGTATAGGTATATGTACTTTATAAAAAAAATATTTTATTTAAATACGTTCTTAAGGATATTGGCGATCCAAGATTTTTATGAATAAAAAAAAAAATAACAATAATAGTTTACACGAATTAGGAATAGATACCTAAGTTTAAATTAAACTGGCGTACCTATTTTATTTTATTTCTATATAGTGTTATTTCAGTTAAATACTGATTGAAAGGAGTTATAGGGTGATAAATTTAAAATCGATTTTCCAGCTTGTAACTTGATGTTGACAGTTTATCACTGGTCTGGACGATAAATATAAACTATATCCACAAAAGTTGAATTACGTTCTGGCGGTGTTGTTGTAAACTTTATGCGTTAATAAAAAGTGTCTAAGGGTTTTGTAACTTATCTAAAGAAACTAAGAATTATCCGTTATATTGTTACAATAGATATAGTTAGGAGTGTTAGGACTTAGGTATAGTTTTTTAAGGTAGGGTTTGCCTTAAAGGCAAAATGTAACAAATGTATGAAGTGCCTACTGATGTGCACCCCGTACTGCACGCGCTTGCTTATTTATGAAAATAGGTAGGTACATTTATGAATGAAAGTCACAAGTAACGCCACAATTTTTCCAAGCTCAGTAATAATATAGCTACTTGGTTATAAAATTGTCATAAAATCGTGTCAAGTCGTTGGCTATGTTGGCTACTCTGCTAAGTGTCACGTGAGACACTATTAAAAACGATACTTCTAGGCACTGTACACACTGATAGGGTGGTTAAAATATCACAGATATTATTCAGAAATGGCCGACGCAAATATTTGCGAAGTTTTTCTGTCCTGTTTTAAAGTGCATAATGTTAGGTCGGCTTAAGAAATTTTACATGCAGATTGCTTATTATTATACAATATAGCTTATTTAGTGGATAATTTATGTGATTAGAAATCTATAGAGCTTACGTATCTATACGTACTATTTTTAAACTGCTAATAAAGCCGTGTTGATAGGTACAGTCAGCGTCAGAGATATCTGACCCGGGTTACTAGATATACGGTTACTAGGTGGATCAGATATTATATCTGATTATAATGATATTTTGTACAAAGACAAGAGTAGAAAAAACTAGTCGATTCCCATAGTGTCATGGTTAGCACGCTGCCGCTAGTAAAGGCATAAGCGTGGGTTCGAATCCCACTGGGGGTCTAAGATTTTTTCTACTCTTGTCTTTGTACAAGATATCATTATAATTAAAAACTAATGGTATTGAACCAAAAATATTAATCGAATTTCGATTGATAGATTGTAGTTAATATTATATCTGATGTTGACTGTACTCATTAATTTAATGCCTTAATCGCTAGGTAGGTACTACATAATTGATGCTGACTGTACCTACCCAAATTTATTATCGCCACAGCCATAACGCCCATTAATTTAATCGCGTTTAAGACTTCTAATTTCATTATACAATTCAAAGAAAAATCGATTATTAACTGCTTAATGAACACCTATCAATGCGTAAAGCGATTAAGGAGAGGTAAATGAACTTCTTAGGCTGAATCTGAACCGATATAAAGGTGATTTAGCAGTGCTATAAATCGGTGAAAGAGGTCTTAACTGCGAAGTTGGTAGTAAAGAGGGCAATTTAGACTCAGGTACCCTCAAAATGGCGTAAACAGAGGTGAGATGGCGGAAGATTTGTGGTAAAATATTGGAGTTTAATTTAAACGGAGATTTTTTTAACACAATTTTTCAGATTAGTTATCGTTTTTGTAGGCGTTCGTCCGGATATCCTTAACTAATATCAAGTAGGTACCTACTTATTATTATTTCGCACACCTAGATCTAAACAGAATTAACTTTTTAGGAAAGACGAAAAACTGATTAATATGTGATAGGTACTGAAGGAGTTTTTTATATAGATTTACCTACGCTTTATTTATAAAACTAAAAGAGTTACTTAAATCAGATTTAGTCGTAGGTAGGTCTTGCTGTAAGTAATGAAATCGATGCTATGCATAACTTAAAACTTGAGTAGGTACCTACCTTGAATAGTTCACCTCATCTGGCGGATTCTAGAGACCCGTGCTGAGTCTTCCGATACGTGGTCACACTTTTTACTATAATCCTTATTACATAATATATATTTAATACCATAAAACTTATTTGTAAATATAAGATGGTGAGGAAGTTCAATGTGAATATTTGTAGGTGCCTACTATTATTGTAACAACAAAGTTAAAATTACAAGATGGTGTCTAGATTCATAACGTGTTAATAGAGTTTTAACCGACTATTATCGCCGATGTTTGTCCGCTGCGAGCAAACATTTGCCCGACACTCTGTGCTGTCCACTCTAGGAGCGTATTTGCTAAAATTCTCACTACGATTTTAGATAGATATATTTTTGTTTGGTGAGATTTTAAGTCGAAATAGAATCTGTACCTAAAATCAACATCGAATATATAGATACCTACATATACTTAGTCATATTTAAGATGCAATTGAAAATAGACAGTAGGTACTTAAGTACCCAAGTATTTGAATATCTTGACTATGTTTATGTGTAGGTAATTATAATCTTCAAGCATATTTCTGAAGTTTCCTCCGAAACTCATAAGATAACGCTTATCAACAATTTGACGAAACTTCATAGTTGAAGTAGCTGCATAGTTGTCGCTGTGGCAATTACCGAGCTATCAGCCGCGACTAATAGGAGCTTGTTTAACTAAACACGAGTTTAATCGGAAGGCAAAGGAAGAAATGTTTAAGGCTGGCGATACGATCACAAAACGACATAGTGTAGCCTGTTAGCTTCAATAAAACAATTATCATAATATCTAATTATGATCTGTGATTGGAATTAGGTAATCAATAAAATATAGGTAACGGATTTAATTCGCGTATTTTTGCTGGCGTTTCGAAAACTTTATATTTCCCATATTCGTAGAACGACTGAGCTGATGATAGTCTTACGCTAGTCAGAATTTATCTACGTGAGTTAGATCCGTTATAATTCCAATGTGTACCTAATAACCGCGAAGGCATCAGATATTATTATTGGAACAATTTTAGTTTACTATTTAGGTACTTCATGATCCGCATCACTATTTCCGAATAAATTAAGCTTCAAATAGCTAGTTACTATAATTATAATCACGATATTTAGTTACCTACCTACTTACCTGAAGGTCCAATACGAACTTGGATCGAATATCATTTGCTCAAGTACCTAGGCATATTCATCGATGTCAATTTCTTATCAATGCGCCATTCACCCCCCCTTATCGACTTTTTCGGGGCATACTCGGACATTGTAAAACAGGTCCTTCTAAATCTATAGGTAGGTAAAGTCGTGAAGTGTAAAAGGTCTGAAAATTGGTCGTTCCTCCGGCGTATAAAGCGATCTTCATATTAACAGGACGCTCCTACACGACATCTTAAGTGTTATGTGAAGATATCACCATGTAGAAATAAACAAGAACACGTGGCATACAAAAATGAACCTTATTATGAGAGTATTAGGAGCGTCCATGGTCTTCATGTTTATATGAAAGTACGTATCTGCTTCTATGTCAACATCTTGTTGCTGTTTGTTAATATAAGTCTGTAGGTATTATAGTTTTGGGCCTTGTTTCACGAAGGCGAAATAAGTGTTGAATAGGCTAATTGTAAATTTTCCAAATATACCTAACTTAAACTTCTGAATTGTAGTCAATTCAAGGATAATTAAAACAGTAATACTAGATCATTAGTTTAGGTATCATTTAAAGCAAGAACGATGTTTTTTAAAATGACTTATATGCAAATAAATTTTTTTTCTCAAGACTCAGGTACTTGGACAATAATTATGAAACAGACCCTAAAATACATTATGGTTTTGAATATTTAGTCCGATACGCAAACAAAATTAACTTATAAAATTCACAAGTGCGCAATTTTTGGTAGCCAGTTAGAATATTATGAATACTCCTTGTAAAAAAAAAATATATCGGATTTTGATGGTGGCTTTTATAATATATAGGTATATGTATAGAGACGTTATAAACCAAAAGAAAGATTATGTAAGTGCAATATTTTTGCACGAGGTTATCGCATTTAATTATTAGAACGCCTCCTATAATTTTTTAACTGTTACATCAACAGCTTTTAGCAATATAATCGAAAAAGTGAAAAAAATATATATATTTCCTAAATTAATATTAAAGTGAATGTTAGTTTCCGCAATGTGCTCAAATCGATTAAAAGTAACGTCAGTTATTATATCTAACAGATTTATCAATAGCTTCTTTTTTTATTAACATAAAACGTTCTCCAGGCCGTAAAAAAAATCCCAAGATTCTTAAGTCAACGTTTTCTAATCCAGAATAATTGTAGTAACGTATTGACAGATTTTTTAACTAATTCAACAATAGCTGCAGGTTTTATTACCTTATCAGTTCAAATAATTTTGTACAAATGTACTGAATATTCCGGTCTCATCCTAAACACTAAGCTGTAATAAAACGCATATACCTATAAATTTCAACCTATCTAATTAAGACTATCTTGGCTTAATGCGTAAGGCATCGCTTAGTATACCGAGAGTCGTGGATCGAATCCGACTGGTCAACATGCTTTTTTTATTTTTATTATCGGATAGGAAATATGGTATTACATAATCATATTATTTACTTTTTTATTTTCCATAATAAATTGTTGTACCTAGTTAATATTTTAAAATGAACAAAATAAATGTTAATACATAGTATTTTTTTATTTGTCGCAAGATTTTTCTGATCTGTAATAGGGCGGCGAGATATTCGGAGATGGGACAATCAAAACTGGTATAAATATTTGCAGTTTGTTTATTACTTTTCGACTTATTCTTTTTTAAACGACAAACTCTGTAATTAATTAAGCGCCTTCATTAGACCCTGGTTAGGTACTTTAAACGCCGATATCTCAAAACTACCTCGGTGTGGGTTGACACACTAATGCTTAACACGGACCATATGTAGTATCAAAGTACTCGTCAAGACGTATAAAAATTCTAGCGCGACGAATCTAATGATTTAGGTAAGTACAGCTGGATCTTATAGCATTAGGGTTCCCTGGTATATGGGAAAAGACAGGCCAGATATTCGGAATTACCAAAGAATCTTTATTAGGTACTTAACACAAAACGAAGCCTCTTAAGAACTTAGACTAAATAAAGCATAAAGCTAGAAAATACACATTTTAACTAGGGTTAGTCTTGAATGTGTCTCACCGACGTACAAAATATGATCATAATAAAATTGCAAAAAGAATAAAAGTTTAAACACATTAACCTTTCCTGGTCTTGAACTCAAACCAGCCGCGATCTATAAACGCGCAATTGACATGACCGCCGGGCCATCGGTTCAATTACTCGTTTTACGAAAATCCGTTACCAATGTCGACACCGCTTGTCTTGACACGACAGTGATTGAGATTCTTTAAATAAGACGCGATCTAAACGGCGAGTGAAGTTTGGCAACAAAAAACAAGAGTCAGTATGACAACGTCGCATTTCTCGTTTGCTTTGCATAGTATATGGAATATGGAACTGATCAGATAATAAAAATAAAAAAAGCATGTTGACCAGTCGGATTCGATCCACGACTCTCGGTATACTAAGCGATGCCTTACGCATTAAGCCAAGATAGTCTTAATTAGATAGGTTGAAATTTATAGGTATATGCGTTTTATTACAGCTTAGTGTTTAGGATGAGACCGGAATATTCAGTACATTTGTACAAAATTATTTGAACTGATAAGGTAATAAAACCTGCAGCTATTGATGAATTCGTTAAAAAATCTGTCAATACGTTACTACAATTATTCTGGATTAGAAAACGTTGACTTAAGAATCTTGGATTTTTTTTTACGGCCTAGAGAACGTTTTATGTTAATAAAAAAAGAAGCTATTGATAAATCTGTTATAAATATAAACTGACGTTACTTTTAATCGATTTGAGCACATTGCGGAAACTAACATTCACTTTAATATTAATTTAGGAAATATAGATTTCTTTTCACTTTTTCGATTATATTGCTAAAAGCTGTTGATGAAATAGTTATAAAATGTTATAGGGCGTTCTAATAATTAAATTTGATAACCCAGTGGAGAAAAAAGCACTTACATATTTTTTTTCAACGATTTACAAATATTGCTTCTAAAAATAAGAATAATTCCTAACGCACGGTCAAAAACTGTTATATTTTTTTTTCCCCATTACATTTCAATGTACTTCTAACAGATTACAAAAAAGAAAGCACTTGTGAGTTTTGTTAATTGTAAGCCTTTTACATCGTTCCCGTATCGGACTAATTGTTACAATTCCAATTTCGAAAACTAAGTAATCATAAAGTTAAAACTGTGCAAACAATTTCAAAGTTTCAAACAACAAATTAAGTTCGTGTCCATAAATACCAGGACTGTCCGACAGCTGTTAGTCTATGGTTTAGTTCCGTGTCACAGATAAGACATTTCAATTTAGTCGATTAACAATAAAATAATGGCAGCTATCCTTGGTCCTGTTATTCTATACAAATTATATTTAATTGCCTAAAAGACATTCGTACTTAAGTAGGCACATTCATAATTTCCTTAGCTGTAGGTGTTATAAAACAATATCCTTTTTATTAGTATTGCCGGAGTCGAGCCCGTGGAAACCTAAAAGTAAGTAGGTAGTAAGTCCCTAAGTTTCGTAAAGACAAGCCAAGCAATCTTGAGGCACAGATGTTGAATACATAGTACGTAGGTACCCTTTCGGTCCAAGATGACTTAGCGTTAAACCGGCCTAAACAAACTGGGAAATAGGCCGCGTTGTGTACACTTCTTTACTGACCTCGTCGTCTAGAAGCGAAATTGTCTATGGCGTGATTTAAAAAGAGTGCGTAGAATGGGATCTCAACGGAATTTAAATTTTAAAAAATGTCGTGCTTTTGTGTTCTAAAATGATTTTACAAAACTCCTTTTTTACATGTATATAATGTAGTAGTATATTATTATAATGTAGATACACAAATTAATAGCGGTTCTTTTGATATTTTATATCCGTTACTTGGAAAACCTATAGGTAACTTAAATATACTGTTCACTTTTTTCTGCAATGGGACAGTAATTATTATTTTTTATTAAATAAAATTCAGTAAGTTACATTATTAACTTATATTTACATTCCTGGTAAACATAATAAAACATTACCTATAAAATACCCCAAATTAAATAGTTACCTCACATATACTTTATTTAATAGTTATTGTTAGGTATTTCCGAATAACACATATTATAATATGATTTGTTCTATATTAATAGTGATCTCGACATGAATAATGATGAAATGCACTTTAAAACTTTAAGTTAGTTTGCCTGTATTATGTATATTATTACAGATGAATTTTGAACTAAGTAGCTAAATTAATTTTGTCTGTGTAATATATTTTTCAACACAACAGACAACAAATTTTTGGAATGCAGTAATCACTCATTCATACAGGATTAAAAAACAAAATGTGTCATACAATAGCTATAACAATAGCCTTATTCAGATTAAAAAAGTGATAGACATATTTTGTGATAAGGTATAAGTCATTTTTAAATACATTTTGTTGTCTAAACAGAATAAACAACAATAATAAATACTTATAACTTGAATATAATTATATTATGACTTTATGTTGACTTGTCATTTTCAATCAAAGATGTGACAATAGTGTAAACACTGAGAAAATATTACATGTGCCGTGAACAGTTGTTTTTGTAATTATAAAATCCATACAATAATATTAATAAATAACATGCAATTTACTTAACTTCCACGTTGGAAATGTGACAGCATCTAAAATCTTTATCAATTTTTAATCCTAGTTACAGAATCAATGATAATTATCATCTAATATACATGCACCATGCCATATATGAAGGTCCAGAACAGGACGTATGTAAACAGTCCTCCGAGGAACCCATTGGTGAGAAGACTCTGTCTGGAGATATGGTACTTGTGCCAGTTGGGGCCAGTCTTCACAAGAAACATCACCCATAAGACAACGACCGAGACTACGTAAAATGCGAAGCCATATAAGCTTGTGAGACCAAGAACACCTGAAATTAAGAATATGCAGCTCTCAGATTATTTAGTAACAATAAACTTAACCGATAAGTAGGTATCATTATTCTTTCTTGTTTCTAATTCCACTGTTTGTTGTATAAAATATTTTTAGGACATATTTAACAATGGCTGAAAGGATGTAGCAATTACCAGCGGTCGATCCAGAAAGTGCAGCCATCGATGTTCTACAGTATTCGACCACAGCATTATTATTTCTAAGAGCCGCCTCGCTGTAAGCCACGGGTTCAGGCTTATTATCTTTTGATTTTACTACAGTAGTCATTGTGATCCTTTTCTAAACTAAAGTCAAATCGAGCAATGATTATCGTAAAAAATTAACCAAAAATACGACCACAAAATAAATTTCACGATTCCTAGTCTGACAACTGACAAATAATAGCTGTCAATGTCAATTTTACATCATGCTATCACAGACATTTTTATAAACACTTAAAGTTTCTTCGTTTCTAGAGCTCTACTGGATGAATTCAAGTATTTTAAAGTTTTTGTTTCGGTATTATTCTTTAATACATATCAAAACGGTAAAATAATGACTCCAGAATTAAATAATAAATATCATTTTTCAATGTATGTTATATTGAAAGTAGTACGGATTCTGTACAGTTTGAGTTAAGTAGACTTAATACATTATGTTCTTATTTACAAATTGAATATGATAAAAACATATATTTTATAAATATATAGTATAAATAATAGTTTTTACTTTTAACTTTGGCTTTGAGGCTGTTAATCTAATGGCTAAAATAATAAAAGAAAAAAAATTGGCACGCTCACTCACACATTCGTATTATTCTCATTGGAACAAAACGGGTTGATACACACATACAAATCGTTTCCATGTTGGTTTTCGCGGCACTGAAGCGTCGTTGAACTTATTTTTATTTTAAATCTGTGTAATTAACAATACTATTTACTTTTAGGTGTTCTAGTTTTGAGTGTAGTGTGAATAGCGAGCGTTTATAAAGGAAAAGTAATATCAGTGAGGAATCCTTAACGTTTGCGGGATTGTGAAAATAATAATGGCGTGACTGGGGCAAAAGCACTAGTCTCATTCTCGTAACAAAATAGGACTTTGCTCTAATCATACTGAAACGTTGTTTTTTCTGATTATTATTTTAGTATCAGGGTTGCAGGTAGATTCAGTGAGAATAATTATTTACATTAAAACATTTTTCGGTGTTGTGCAAAAAAGGAAATTAAGTTTCTCGACATTCTGTATTTGATAATGTACCAAGGAGACCGCCTATCACCCATTTTGTCTGAGCGGCTATTACGCTCGTATGTCGGCGAATTGGTCTAATAATGTCGCGGTAAGTGTGCGGGAGCTCTTCTAATTCATAAATTGCTTTTACAACTACGCTAACACTTTATTTTTTATGCAAATAATTGAATAACCTAAATCGTGCGTAAGGCTGAACTTGATTTTGATTCTTTTGTTTCAGTGCGGCAACTTAGATTTTATCTGAATATTGCAAACCGACTGTGGCCCATTGGCGTCACATAACTCATTTTTTGATCATCAAAATTTTATTAAAAAGTGCAGTTTATTGAAAAACTAAATTTTTTACATAACATTTGAATATATTTTCATATGATTAAATGTC
The DNA here is from genome assembly GCA_038024825.1 of Polylopha cassiicola. NCBI lineage: Eukaryota > Metazoa > Arthropoda > Insecta > Lepidoptera > Tortricidae > Polylopha > Polylopha cassiicola. The sequence goes on along the minus strand of CP149044.1, from coordinate 1,342,626 downwards.
GGCGTTGATCGCCTGAATTAGAACAATATGGATGAATCTGAGGAGAATATGAGTGCTGAGGATAGCCAGAGTGCTGACAGTTCGCTGTCAATCAAAATGAAGCCGAAGAAAAGGTCCTTGGTGGAGCGAGAACTCGAGACAAACTTGACAGCTCGGGTGACATCTCCTGTCACAAGTGAGGGTTCTAGTACAAGTCGATATGGTAGAGCCCGTCGCCTAAAAGGAGTTGAGGGGGACTCAGACAAGTCTGGTACTAAATCTTTGACCTCAACACCTAAAGTTCAACCAACTTACAAAATGCATGCATCTAATTCTCCAATAAGGAAAGAATCTCCGAAAAGAGCTGTTAGTATCGGCTCTAGTATTGAGGATCAAATAGAGAATATTTATTCAGAAAACATATCACTAAGCCGCTTTTCAGATGAACAATCTTTATCTCAATCACCAGCCAAGAAGTTTAGTAAATTTTACATGAGAACAGACTTGATACAAAAGCCAGATGACACATCCATTATTAAGAGCATGTTCTCTCCTAATAAATCAAATTCACACTTAAATAATATACTAGAAAGATCTTCCGAGAAGTACAGTCTTAACAGTCATAAGTCAAATGGATTTTCTGATACATTATCAGTGGTGAAAACTCTAGATTTTGATGGTAAGAAGAAGAAAAAAGATACTAAGGAGAAGGTGGCTTCTAAAAGTGAGCTATTTGACTTGGAGGCAAGTTGTGAATATCAAGCGGGGGACTTGGCCTGGGCCCGAGTAGGCACATATCCATTTTGGCCTTGTATTGTCACTCGGGAACCTCTCAGTGACATGTTTGTTAGAAAAAAGTGTAAGTATGATTTGATGTTTATGTTTTAGGCTAAGGAAATGTACCTTTTACTAGCTGGTGTACTCAAATATTATTTTAAAATAGGGATATCTAAACTGTTAAATAATAAATATATCGAAAAAAACAGAATGATTGCTTGTATAATATATTATTATAGTACTTTTCTAAAGATCTTGTATGTTTTTAAATCATATGAGATAAATACCTACAATAGAATGACTATAATGGATTTGAAACTTGCTTTTTTATAAAAGTTTGGTTTTTATCTTGTCATAAATTATCACATGTTTTTGTTGAATATGTTTATTCAGTATGCTACACAAAAGTTTCAGTAGGTATTTTAATTTATGATAAATAATTAGAATTTTATCAGTATATAATTGTATACAGTTTTAGTTGAGCAATTTATTTATTGATAGTCTATACTAATGTTCCTTTGTATTTCTACTTCATGTTTTATTCCATTTTACTCTAATTTTAATCCATTTTCTGAGAACATACAGTATTAATTGAATTGGATTATCAATAATTGATTGGTGCAAGTATCCTTATTTCCTCGTTATAAAATGTTCCAGTGTTTGGCCGGGTGGAGCATAATGTTGTGCATGTGACATTCTTCGGGGATAACGGACGTCGCGGCTGGATCGTGGACAACATGCTGAGGAAGTACTCTGGCAGATCTGAGTTTGAGAGTGCTAGGGATAAATTCACTCCTGAGGTATTTTTTAATTTTGGATAATTTTGAATCTTTTTGTAGGTATAAAATAGGCCTTAACATTAACATATAACTATAATATGATAAGGCCTGTTTTACAATGCCAAGTTATTTCTTGTTAAGCTATTTGAAACTTTTCTGGGGTAAAAATATAATTAAAGGTATAGTTGAATAGTTAAATAAATTACATATCAAATAAGCAGAGATCGCAATAGGTAGTGCCTATTTACCTAAACTTGGCGGGAGGAGGTGACTAAGAGTGGTTACAACCATTAAAAATATTATTTATTTTTATCGAACGCGGGATTTCATAATTTAAAATAAATCAATGTAACAAGATTTACAAGTAAAATAAAACGTATTAATCCTTTTGAGGAATATAGAAAATGTTTATATTCCTATGCCTGACGGACCACTCGTATGAGTCACCTTTTGAGTTCTCAACGTAAGTTTCGGCATTAAACAATTACATTTCATTAACCATTACACCTTGAGTGTGAATCTATATCGATTATGTATTCTTATAAATCCCGGGAAATCCCGCGTTCAATAAAAATAAATAATATTTTTGGTGGTTGTAACCACTCTTAGTCATCTCCTCCCGCCAAGTTTAGGTAAATAGGCACTACCTATTGCGATCTCTGCAAATAAGTGATACTTTTATCTGATGTAAATTGATAATGTAAAAGACTCTTAATGTTGTTCTTATAAATTCCATTTATTTTCAAATTTCAGGCAAAGAAAAAAGATCCAAGGTTATATGCTGCATTTTTTGTGTCTGATAAGAAACTTCCTTTATGGAACATATCAGTGGACGAAGCGGAAACATTCATGCGGGAGCCTAAAAGATTAAGGATAGATATCCTATATGATATGTTAGAAAAAGCTCGCGGTACAAAAACTACCCCCAAGAGAGAAAAGAGCGGTAAGATTACTAGAACTGACAGTGACGTGTCATTAAGTGAGAGTTTGTATGATACTCTATTTTCCGAAGATGACGGTAAAACAGATGAGTCTAATCGTTCAAAGAAATCTAGAAATAAATCATTAGATGTCTCGGAAGTTGTAACTGCCTGTCTAGACAACATGGCGGCCAAAAGCGGCATTACAAAGATACAAAGACAATCCCACATGGATAGGTGGCTACAAAAAGCAAAGTCTAAGACACCTGAAAAAAGTCAACCTAAAATACAAGTCAAATTTGAAAAAGAAAAGAGGAGAAAAGAACGGAGTTTGAAAAAGAAATCTAAAGAAAACCAGAAATCTAAACTCGGGAAGAATGATGCACATAATTTGCTTTCATTCCAAAATGAACATGACTATAGTACTGTAAATTATGAAAATCACAATGAATCTAGTGCAATTACCGATTTAGATGATAGCAGTTATGATGACACTGTAGGAGGCGACGGTATTGGAATTATTTTTAAAGTAGAAAGTCTTTCTGGCAGTGCGGGGGATAATGATAATACTTCAACATTAAATAGTGATAACGACTTAGCTGAGCTTGAATCTGGCGATAATTTAACCAGGACAGTTAATGTCAAAGAGCTAAGTAATCAAGTTAAAGGTATTTCTCCTAAACTTGACAATTCGAAATCAAATTTAGATAATGTAGTCACTAAACCAATCATGGTTGATAATCATGAAAAAATTGATATTACTTTAAATTTAGATCCTCTAAATGAAAACAATTCTAATCAAGCTAACAAAGCTATTAACGACGATTCGAGAGTTTCTTGCAATGGTATGGATGTAGATATGGACGAAACTGATAATTTAAATAAAGTTTCAGAGGAACCAATTGTAGCAGATAAACATGCTAGAAATGAATTATTAAATAACAGTACAGAAGCTATTAGTAAACCAGAAAAGAGCCCTACACATAAGCCTAAATTAAGCTTGAATAGAAACCACAAAAACAGTTTAAGTCAATGCCAAAGTGAATTAAAAGTAGTAATTGCGAAAATACCGGACGCAGTACTTTCAACTAAACTTGATCTAAACCAAATTACCGATAGCAAACCTAGCGCTGAAGTTCCTAACGGCACACAAGACAGTCCCACTAATAATAAGACAAAATTAACGCTGAGGCGAAGCAGACAAAAATTGACAACTCAAAGTCTGAATCCATGTAATTCGTTTGATATTGCCCTTAATGTTAATGGTAAGCAAGCAACTGATAATGAATCTAAATCGTCCAAGGATCCTAATGTACTAGAAGAAGGCACCAATAAGAATAACTTAAGAATAATGAGGCGAAACAAAAATAAAGTTGTAAATCAAAGTTTAGTCCAAAATAAGTTGGACGATTTTAATGTTAATGACTGTATTAAAATTAATAATAGCAAAGATAATAATACTGTAGTAATTCCTGTAAAGACTGTAGAAAGTCCTAATAATAATAAGACTAAAATAACTCTAAGAAATAGTAGAAGTAAAATAGTCAGTCCTAGTTTAGTTGAAAAGGAAGAAAAAATAACATCTACTAGTTTAGTAAATGAAACGGATTGTGCTAAAATGGATGTTGATGAATATCAAGTAAATAATGAAAAAGAAGTTGAGATTGAATTGAAACCTGAAGCACAAAGTAGAATGGACATATTGCAGGCTTGTGATTCGGAGTCTCATAAAAATAAAGAAGCTACTAAAATAATAGAAGATATTTCCGAAACTCCCAATAAAGATGAGGATAAAAAAGAAAATCTAGAGGTAGTTATTAGTGATGAGCGATATCTCTTTGAAAGAACGTTATCTCAAGATTATGACGAGTTCGAACCTGAGAAAGTGGATGCAGATTCAGAAAATATAGAAAAACTACCACTTCCTGTAAAAGAGGTCGATGAAGTAGACTCTCGAGATACTAATGAAATAGCAGTGAAAGCATCAGATGTTGAAGTGAATAAGATTAATACAAATGTAAATGAGGTTGCTGAAACTATTGAAGCGAATGGAGTAGCTGAAAGTAAGACGTCAAAAGAAGTTAGTATGGACGTTCTTTCAGCAGTTCCAGTAACAGAAGATAGTTGTACTTCAAAAAACCAAGCTATCGTTCCTAACATTGTACTAGACAATGCTAATGGCGAAGTTCAAAAAGATGGAAGTGAAGTAGGAAGCCTATGCGAAACCCTAGAAAGCGGTAATGAAATAGATGGGTCTTTAAACAAGCAAAACCTAATTGATACAGCGAAAGAAACAGAGAAGAAGATAAATGAAGCCAGTACACCAGAGGATCAAAATGCTTCTATGAAGAATGAAGACCACGAAGAAATAAAGCTACCCAAGGAAGATGATCAAGCTATTAAAGAAAACACACCTAGCGTAAATGGATTTATTGACAGTAAAGAAAGTAGCCCCGAACGTAAACTTAATGAAGAATTTGATGCAGATACCGTTTCTGTAAAATCAGAAGATAGTGGAGTATCTATATCTAAACGAAGGACACGTAAAGGGCAAGATATTGGCGGAGAATCCAAAATTACAGTTAAAAAAGCGATGGAGGAACCGGATTTTGTCAAATACTTAGAATTACGTCAAGATGCTTTGATCGATGAACACCCAGAGCTGACGCAAGATGAAATAGTCACTTATTTGTATCAAACATGGGTGTATGAAGAAAGTTTAAAATCTGATAGAAAGAAGACCGATGATGTCGAGCAGTCAAATTTAGTTAAAGGTCTTAATCAGGAACCAGCGCCGCAGCCGAAAAAAATAAGAAAAAAGATAGATAAGATAAAAGTAGAAAAGGAACCCAATGTTGACATCAGAGATTTGATACGCAAGGAAAAGCCTAAACGTAAGTCGACGCAAGTTCAACCATACTATAATGAAGAATTATTAGACGATTCAGACGACGATAGTGAAATTTTTGGTATTTTCGGAAAGAAAAATAAAGAGGGTAATGAAGAAGGCGAGGCCGAAATCGACGAAGTGGAATTGTACTTCGAGGAACTAACTAAGCCTAAGCCCAACGTTTTCAAAGGTTTCGTAAGAGAGAGAGTTTGTGAGATATGTGAGAAGACAGGCAATCTCGTTAAATGTAAGGCGTGCCATGGCACCTTTCATGTGGATTGTGTCCAAAAAATGGAGGAAGTCGTGGATGTTCCTCTTCCTACAAGAGGGAGGAAAAAGAAGGGCAAACGTGGTAGAAAACCTAAAGGTTACGACGAAATGTTAGATTCCGAAAGTCAAAGCGACGATAGGTCTCAAGACGCCAACGTTTCTGAAGAAAACATGTCAATAGAAGAAGACCCCGAGTCTCGGATAACAGTAGACGCCGATAAATTCGAAACTGAATGGGAGGCGAAAATGAAAGAACTAGAGAATGCAGAAATAGAATACGAAAGCGATCAAGAAATCAATTGGGACATACAACCCGGACATTGCGAAGTGATAGAATTGAAAACTAAAGAGAAGAAATTAGATGTAGACTATTCAGATTTCAAATGCAATAGTTGTACGAAGCACGAGATACCTGTTTGTTTCGTTTGTAAGTCTGCTGTATCTCCGAAGTCTGGTGTAGAAGTTAGACAGAAGTGCCAAGTGGCTCACTGCCATCGATACTATCACTTAGAATGTTTGGATCATTGGCCTCAGACTCAGTTTAACTCTTGGGAGCCGTCTAAGACTAATAAAAAGGTGATTGAGTATATAGAAGCCTTAACTTGTCCCAGACACGTTTGTCACACGTGTGTTTCGGACGACCCCAGGGGGTGTAAGACTAGGTTCAGCGGGGACAAGCTGGCGCGGTGCGTGCGGTGTCCCGCGACGTACCACTCCTTCACGCGGTGCTTGCCCGCGGGCACGCAGATTTTGTCCGGGTCGCAGATTATTTGCCCTAGACATTACGAGCACAGGTGAGGTTTTAGACTTATTTTTTATAACATTTTAGATAAGTTGATATTAGTTGGCCATAAAAAATATAAAAATCATACCAATTCGTTGCTGAGAATGAAAGAAGACTACAGAATTAAACACTTTTTATTTCAAAATTGTATTAGACTAAGATCGAATGAGGATAATCTATTTATTTATTTCAAAGAAGTCTACTTTCAAATAAATAAATAGATTATCCTCATTCGAACTTTGTACACAAAATGTGTTTGTACACTCTTGGAGCACTTTAATTTTATTAATTGCCTTTACTTTACGAAAAAATATTTAACAGAAACCTTTCATTGGTGTTATGTTTATTTTATTATTGTAGAATCATATGCTTTCACGCGATTTTGATCTTTATACCGTTCGTTTAACATTCCAGGCCGGGCAAAGTCCCGTGCCACGTGAACACCGGGTGGTGCTTCATATGCGCGCTCGGCGGCACGCTGATCTGCTGCGAGTACTGCCCCACCTCCTTCCACGCGGAGTGCCTTAATATTAAACCCCCTGAAGGTGAGCGTTTATTATTCATAAATCGTAAGATTCTTCTCTGTCCTCCGGCCGGAAAGCGCCAACTTTCTGGCCGCTGCGCTAAATGAAATTGCCGCTTTCTGGCTTCGTCGAACAGAAAAATAGTATACTGACCTCGGCCAGTAAAATAAAAAAGCCTCAGATCACATTTTTGTCAACCTCGGCTTCGCCTCGGACGACAATTACATGTGATCTGAGAATTTTTTTATTTTACTGGCCTCGGTGCGTAATGTACTATTGTTTTATTTTGTTATCTGTTTTATTCGTCATCTGCACAGAATATAAAGAACGAGACGATTTAAGAGCTTGACAAAGACAGACGATAAATGCTTGATATGCCTGATGTACAATAGTTTTACTGTAATTCTGTAATAAACTTATCTATGGACTTAAATAAATATTTTGTACTTTCAGGTAGTTACATGTGTGAGGATTGTGAAACTGGTCGGCTGCCGCTTTACGGAGAGATGGTCTGGGTGAAACTGGGACACTATAGGTAAATATAGCCGATTTTAATATTAAGGATATTATGTTTTTTTTTTGCTTAGTATGTACGTTCAAATTGTGTAAATTGACTTTGAAAAAATGACTTTCTGCAGAGTTTTTTTTTTTTGCGACATGATGACGACAGCAGTGATGATTCTTAGGTCTTTCCGAAGCGATAGTAGATTCATATCACGTGTAAAAGTACTGTTTCAAGGTCTATTTACTAATAAATGATTTGATTTGAAACAAACACTCAATTATTTTCTTCTCCGACAGATGGTGGCCGGGCATAGTGCTGCACCCGTGCGAGATACCCGACAACATAATGGCGGTGAAGCACTCGCCGGGAGAGTTTGTAGTGAGGTTCTTCGGACAGTACGACCACTACTGGGTCAACAGGGGCCGCGTGTTCCCCTTCCAAGAGGGTGAGATTGCTTTCGATTACTTATAGCATAGGTTTAAATAGCGTTGATGTTAATTTGCTTCGCATAAGTAGATGTTAAAAAGAAATACATTGTAAGAATTGTTATTAAACTTTTTTAACCGATTTCATAATTTAACATAGTTAATGCATGCTATAATGGCAATTATTGCATGATATAATTTGCATTATTTGGGTGAATCTTCAAGTGTTTTTTGCGACGCCAGTTATGATGGTTAAGATTTATATTATAAAATATGAATTGAAACGGTATCTGTACAAGTACCAAGAGATCATTTCAATTATTTTTTTACTCGTTAATTCTATTCTTAAATATAGACTGAGACGACAGTGACGGCGTTGGAAACGCTCGAAGATCTACCCATTTACCTTTTTATTTTTGATTGGTTACAGGTGATTCTGGTAAAATATCGAGTCAAAAATCGAAAATTGACGCCGCCTTCACTACAGCGATGGAGCACGCGCAGAGAGCGTGCGAATTGTTGAAAAGTAAGAGAAAGTAAAATACTTAACATACATAAGATGATTATCATACCATTGTGGATATTTAAATCATGAGATATATGCCGTAACCACACAACAAAAGTGTTTTTTTTTGCCGTTTTAGTCCGACTTACACACTAGTCCGGTTTATTAGTTTAAGTATACCAAAAAGTCGGCGGATTTTTTCTATACTAACATAATAAAGAGGAAAGGTTGGTTTGTTTGTTTGGATTGAATAGGCTCCAAAAGGACTGGACCGATTTGAAAAATTCTTTCACTGTTGGGAAGCTACACTATTCCCGAGTGACATAGACTATAAAAAAAGGGATCCGTGCAAAGCCGGGGCGGATAGCTAGTTTTTAATATAATTATTATATTATTCCAGACGTGGAACGCAACTCGGAGGAGGAGTCTGACATCGCGTCGTCGCTGCTGCCGCCGCACTACGTGAAGCTGCGCGTCAACAAGCCGGTGGGGTCGCTGAGCGCGCGCCGCGACGACGACGCCAACTCGCTCACGCAGTGCGACTGCGACCCCACCAAGCCCGACCCCTGCGGGCCCTACTCGCACTGCCTCAACAGGTCTGTATTATATGCTGCTGGGGTCATTACAACCTGCAGCTTTTATTAGTTGTATAAAGATTTCATTGGTCTTCATATGACTGGGGGACTTTATACAACTGGAAACTATACTGAGTTGTATAAAGAGTCTAATAGTATCTCCTTCATTAGTCTTTATTGTAATTAGAAAGAGTATGTTTTATTTAATTTTTTTCATTACAAGACTTATTAGGTACTTAAAAATCATCTTAATAATCTAAACTTCGTAATGAGTTCGTGAGATATAATATTTCTTTCGAAATATTATTAATTATTGATATCGTTCAGTGCAACAACCCCTACAAAAGGGTCTCAATTTTAATTTCATATATAACGAATTTTCTATAATATAATTATTTTTGATAATGTAATAAAAATTATCATTAATTTTACTTAAAGAGGTTTTGCTAGGTCCTGTCTCGTGGCAATCAAGCAAATACATGTTTCCACAATACAATATATTATATTGTACAATACAATACATAGAAGTGGTTAATAATAAAATGTTATTTATTTATAATGTGTCAGGATGCTGCTGACGGAGTGCGGGCCGACGTGCCGCGCGGGCGAGCGCTGCAACAACCGCGCCTTCGAGCGGCGCCGCTACCCGCGCCTCGCGCCGCACCGCGCGCACACTCGCGGCTGGGGGCTCAAGACGCTCGAGGACATCAAGCAGGGTATACACCACGCACACGGACACACACACACACACACACACACGCACACACACACCACAGACACGAAAACAAGGCACCACGCTCACCCAGGCGAAAATAAATGAAATTTTGTTTTATTTAGTCGCCATCCCATTGTTGTATAAATACTATGTATACACGCGGAGTTGATTTCTCAGCGATAATGGTAGTTTCCAAGCGCCAGTTGATCTGACGTACGAGTATTTATTTAAGGTTTGTTTACTGTTCAAATATGGATTTTATAAATGCAATAAATCATTATTTACGTTGGCCCGTTTTGTTCATTCGACACGGGAGAAACACTTATGTACGGCTAGTATGCTACACCTATGCACACCGTTAATTTTACAACTCCCTGTACAAGACAATTTTGCGAATACATGATTGTTTTGTCCAGGCCAATTCGTGATAGAGTACGTGGGCGAGCTGATCGACGAGGAGGAGTTCCGCCGGCGCATGTGCCGCAAGCACGAGGTGCGCGACGAGAACTACTACTTCCTCACCTTGGACAAGGAGCGGATGATCGACGCCGGGCCCAAGGGGAACCTCGCCAGGTGAGGGGGCGTTCAAGTATTACATACCGCAATTTTATTTATTTTTGAAACATAAGTTTAAGGTGTTAGCAATCACTACATAGTATAAAACAAACTCGCTCTCGCTATATGTCCGTCTCTATGTATACTTAAGTCATATTACACATTGGAATGAAACAACTGTAACGGATTTAACTCGCGTATTTTACATTATTTGCTGACGTTTCGAAAATTTTATAATTCGTGTATTTGTAGCACGATTGAACCGATGATCAGTCAAACGCTCATCTATGGATACAAATATCTAATTTATAGCTGCAAGAACAAATTTTGGTTAGCCACTATCAGTCAGAGACCAGATCTATTGGTGTTGATTTTTAAATGAACTCATTTATTTTTGCATTCCTCGGAACAGGTTTATGAACCACTGTTGTGAGCCGAACTGCGAGACCCAGAAGTGGACGGTGCTGGGCGATGTGAGAGTTGGCCTGTTCGCCCTGAAGGACATACCCGCGGTGAGTTGAAGCAACTAAACAAGCTGGACTACTGCTACTAATGACTACCTATTGGCCTAGTGTTCTTTCTACCAAGCTAAAAGTTGTAGATGCGAATCTTGCTATCAGAAACTTTTCCAGCAGTTAAAAACGTGTAACCTGCGAATAATGAACTAATTTTTTAACCTTATAAATATTCACTGGTTAAGTATCAGTTGAAAATGCTTTCAAGCGACTTTAAAAAGAGTTGTGTAATAAAACTTACATCCGCTAAGGTTCGTTATCACACCATGTTTTGAGTTAGGTATCATAAATAGTTCTCACTGTGCGTCCCTGTAGCCTATATTATAACATAATATTATGATTAGACGACCATAATATAAACAACAATAATATCCTTATATGCTATGTAAGTCGCAAGTAGCTTTCTCGTTAATTTTTAATCTGCAAGGAAGAAGAGGAGGTTCTCAATTGCGTTGTATTATTGTTACAGAATAGCGAAGTGACGTTCAACTACAACCTGCAGTGCGCCGGCATCGAGAAGAAGCGCTGTCTGTGCGGCGCCAAGCGCTGCTCCGGGTACATCGGCGCCAAGCCCAAGCAGGTAATATCCAGGACAGATTATGATATTGAAAATGTATCCAGGATATATCCGGTGTTCATGCTACAGCACCGTGTATCACTTATACAACAAGTAGATATTGCATTAGTAACAAGCGTACTGATATACAGTTCAACATTTGACAGATATATAAGTGAAATGGCGTTGGGATGATGCAGTGACTTGACGTGTTCATAATCCTAATAAGCTAAACAACTTATTGAAATTAATACACAACCTAGAAGTTTGCAATTTAGTGTAAATGTCTTTCATGTGACGTAAATAAGCACTGACGAGTGATTTCAGGAAATTCGTAGAATAAAGAGATAAAACAACGTATGTAAACTTTATTGCTTATATACTGTTAGTAAAACCAATAATTTTATTTCACAGGAAGAAGCACAACCAAAGAAAGTAAAGTTACCAGCGAAGAGAACGTATAAGAAGCGCAAAAATGTCGAAGATTCACCCTCGACGAGCAAACCCAAGCCGAAGACGAAAATCACAAAACCAGTCAAACCCAGAGAGTTGACGGAGATAGAAAAGGACCTGTTGATAATCAAAAACGCTACCAACGGCATCTCCAGCGATTCCGAAGGCAGCGCGAGACTAAGCACAGACGAAAAGAGCGAGAACAAAGATGCCAAACCTCTAAAGAGGAAAAGAGTTAGTTTCTCCACCGAAGAAGTTGTTATATACAGTGGTAAAAGTTCGCCAAGTGTCAAAAGAATGAAATTAGACGAAAAAGTGAGTGAAGTTGGTGATTGAGGTTATGTAGTGTATAGTTTTGTATAAAATTGTTTGGATTTAAAGCATATCAAGTTATTTGCTGAGAAGGGGAACTGTTGTGCCTGATTTTTGTTGCGTTATGTAATGTCGCGTGTATAGTTGTATTGTTAATATGAATAAAAAAGAAATGTATAAAATTTTTTCGCGTTTCATCCTTGGTTACAGTTTCTGACTGAGATTTAGAAGGCGGGACTGTGCAGCGTATATTTCTGCCTTCCACGAAAGATCTATTTTTTTCATCTATAAATAAATAATTATGAACAAAATTAAATATCAATACTTGACAATGGATAAATAATATAAATTTTCTCTTTGGTTGAGTTGTACGGCTAAATAAAGATGAATGGTGTATGCCGCGATACAGTTTGTTGTTTTACATTGAAATAAAAATATACGTACAAATATTACCTCATGCATCTTGTGTCATTGAAAAATGTCGTGATCAGTTTACGGTTCGCATTTAAGATGAATTAAAAAAGTAAACAGAGAAAATAAGCGTGTTTGCTTTTTTGTTTATATTAAAAACGCTACTGTTTTTTTGATTACTTTTTTTTACGGTAGGAACCAAAATCCGATACTTAGCTTAACTTTGGATTAAAAATGTAGTGATATTCATCGATCACTATAATTCGGTACCTAATCGGTTTACCAGCTGACTCAATTACCGAATAGACTCCCAGTATTGTAATCATGAGCATATTTCTTTATATGTCCTTATGGGCTTCCTTGACAAATCTGTTATGTATTTTTAATTTTATTGTACACTTAAAACACGGCATAGTTATGTCTAGATGCTACTAGATTTTTTGGCATACCCTATTACGTATGTAGATATAGTTATTCTAAATCTGCCTATATTGACTAGACTGTATCAAAGACTAATAAAATGTGTTCTTAAAGTTAATCAGTATTTCTTTTAATTCCTACATCAAATTCTATTTCTTATCCAATATAATTATAGTAATTGATAAGTTTCACCATAAGCAAACCACTTGACTTCTCGATAGGTTAAGCCAGTTCCATACAGTTTTGCAATTGTTTCGTTTATTCGCTAGTATCGATTGCTACCTATTTGTCTAAGAGAGCTGGACAGTACTGGACACTTAGGTAGGTACTCTTCTAACATGGGGCACAGGTACTTAATAGTAAAAATGGGGGCCACATAAGGGCCGCATGGAATTTAATTGCCCAACAAGGGCCAAAAAGTTAGCCTATGCTCTTCTTAAAGGTATCATATACCTACGTAGGTATGTCTGTTAATTCATCAAAGTCGGTACGGTACAGCCTTGGAAATAAAAATTTAACAAAACCAATTTTAGATGCAATATTTATTAGAATAATGGGTGTTAGGTTCGATTGAAGTGTGTTTTAAGTATGTACAACAAATACCTAACAAGAGAACTTGAAAAATGCTCATGAATACTGTAAAACTTCGATAATTAACCCCCGACGCAAAAACGACGGGGTGTTATAAGTTTGACGTGTCTGTCTGTCTGTCTGTCTGTGTGTGTGTGTGTGTGTGTGTGTGTGTGTGTGTGTCTGTCTGTGGCATCATAGCTCCCTAACGCATGAACCGATTTTGATTCTGTTTTTTTTGTTTAAAAGGTGTATATGTCGGGAGTGTTCTTAGCTATGTTTTATAAAAATCGGCTCAGTAGTTTAATAATTAGGGGGGGTTAAAGAGGGGATGTAAAAATAAATGTCTACAAATATACTCGAGTGGGGTATCCAATGAAAGAGGGTGACGAGTACATTACAAAATTGAAATCATAATGAAAATCGGTTGAGTCGTTCAAAAAATATTGGGAGAGAAAGTGGGGATGGAAAACCAAATGTCTACAAATATACCCGAGTGGGGTATCAAATGAAAGAGGATCGCGTGTACATTACAAAATTGAAATCATAATGAAAATCGGTTAAGTAGTTCAAAAATTATGGGGAGTAATAGTGTAAATGGTAAGCCCAATGTCGACAAATACCTATACCCGAGTGGGGTATCAAATGTAAGAGGATAACATGTCCATTACGAAATTCCATGTGAAATGGAAATTATTTAAAAATAATAATATGTAGTAGGTACCTACAAAAAGTATAAAATAAAAAAATAAATTAAAAATTTAACAAACCCCCGACATAAAAACTAAAAGGCCCTCTAAAAAGTATAACAATAATAAAATCTTAATATTAGATACCTAAGTATTAATATTTCTACAAAGAAAACGTCATGTCGGGGGGACCGTAGGTTTAGGTAGATTGTAAATATTAGGTAAGTAAGTACACCTAAATGAAAAGCGGTCCCTCCGACATGACGTTTTCTTTGTAGAAATATTAATACTTAGGTATCTAATATTAAGATTTTATTATTGTTATACTTTTTAGAGGGCCTTTTAGTTTTTATGTCGGGGGTTTGTTAAATTTTTAATTTATTTTTTTATTTTATGGAGAGTGGAAGCAAAGCCGGCGGAACACCGAACAAGTGCGGTAAGTCCTCGAATGGTAATGCAGACACCGACACGATGTTCAGTTACAGACCTATCTCTCCTGGAAGGGAAAAACTTATTAGGTAAATATGTCTTTTATTTCTTTCTCTGATAACGTGATATCAAATTTGAAATCATTCTTTGAATATTGTTTATTACATAAATTTATAGATAGGTACTTACCTACCTATTTATTTTTTGCATCAATCTGTCATCATCATAATATCAAGCGAGAGACGCCCACTTTTAGACTACTGCAGTGTCCGCCAAGGTAGAGCACCTACTTACCACAAGTCCGGGTCCTGTATAGAATAGAATTATTTTATTGATCAACTGTGTAGGTACAGAGATGAAATAGGTTAACTAGCTAGTACCCAATTTCAAAGCAATTGCCGGGAAGGTCGTTGACCACTTTATTAAAGAGATCACATACCGGAAAACGCGGGGTAGAAAGTTAGAAACCCACACTGATAATTTTAACGATTCAAATCCCAACCACCAAAATGAAATAAGTACTTAGGTAGGTACCTATTAAATAGTCACAATTTTTAAATAGTTACGAGAGTAATAATGTTTTCCATTATGATGGAATTTAGCTAGTCAGGTAACTACAAATCTAGGTACGAGTCTAACGTAGGTATACCTAATTGACTAAATAAATTACATATTAGGTGTTTGCGCAGGTAGTTACCTACATAATATTGAGTAAGTAGCACTTCCAGTTTTTAAAGCATTGCTTTCTTTACCACCATAAGCTGCAGCGAAGAGTTCCGTGTGTTTGCTAACCAACTCCCGATACTGTCACTTGTATTATACCTGAAATACATTTATGAACTATGATTTATACGTCTTTAGCTATAGTTAAATTACTACTGTAGTATAATATTAAGTAAGTAGGTAATTATAGTTATAGATACCTACGTATCTATAACTCTTCCAAGTCGTTACCTATAGAGGTATACCTACCATCCGCTAGACCAACAATAAGTAATTATTATTAAATGCCTTTTTAATGATTAAACTAACAGGAAGATAATAAATTTGGTAGGTACCCATTTTTATCTGCGGTAGTTAATGTCCAGATAAATAAGATCTTGCCTACACATACCTACCGTACCTACTTGTAATTCAATTGTTTAGTTTGTAAGGACAATTTTTTTTAGTTTGTAGGTAATTAATGTACCTACCTTGTTATAAAAAAATGAAACCTCATTGAGTTCCTTGCCGCTTCTTCTCAAGTAAGGTTTTTTTCGGAAACGGCATCTTCTTCTTATGACCTTCAGAAGAGCTTGTAAAAGCCTAAATTGAATAAGAACCTAAATATATTTTTGGTTTTGATTTTGTACTTAGGTACACTTTCTTTTCTCTATGGTTGACTAGTAAGAATTATCGATGAAAGGAAGTTCATCTTTAGCTACTTATATAAAGTTCTACACAAACAAATAGGAACAGTGTCCAATTAAGATAAACTTGTCAATTTAACTAGTAGGCTTCGTATTAATTTGATTGACGAGTAAATAAAAGTAGGTATGCATAGCACAGTCAGGGTTTGCTTTGAGCTGCAAGGAGACATCCAGGTGGTAACACTTATGAGTTAAACGATGAAGGTTTGGATAAAAGGAGCAATATACAGCTACAGTACAGAGAGCCCGCCGAGCCTGTGGTGGCACACACTTAACAAAGTTCTCGAACCGACACGCGGACTTGAAAGCTGTTAGAAGTTTGACAGCACAAGAGTATTATTACGAGTTCAGAAAGAATTTTAGACACTTGACGGAAACAGGAGTGGAACAATGACGTAGGTTTGTACCTACTTAACTAGGGATCTTTGTGCCACAATTGCGCTGTTCGTGTTCCGCATGTTTTCTCTCATTTCAATTTGAATACCTAATCATATATTTCATAATTTCTGATCTCTTTCAAAAGAACACTGCCTAGGCACCTACCTACTTACCTATCTAACAATAAGACGGTAGGAATAAAACAATGATAGGTAACGGGTTTAAAATAACTTGCGTAAGTACATAGGTACTTACTATAATATATTCGTTTTATTTGAAGACTTCACAGTTCACATAACTGACGCTAGACTATCACTGAAGGTAAGTAATAAGAAGCTTTACTATAGGTACTAGGTAAAACAATCTTTAATTAATTACCTACTTACATAATTAAGTTTATAATAACCCCAATCAAAACCGGCTAATGTAAATAAAGTCGCTAAGGTTGGCTTCTTCATAATTACACCCATGACTTTATGTTTATTTTCCTTAATTAATTTCTCTTTCATAACTCCATAATAAACTAAACTCACCGAAAGCTGTCACTTTTCCAATTAACTAATGAACGCATATGGAATCAATTCGGGAAGTCGAAATATCATATACAAGTCACATGTATTATATTATTATATATGAAAGTTACGTACAAACATAAACACGACCCTGTCGACATGTCGACTTATAGCGTGTAAGCATATATATACAGGGGTACCGGTGTATGTATATGTAAAGTCAACGGTGAAAGTACATAGCTTATGCAATACAAGCGAATTCATTGAATTTTTACATTCTCACTTAGTAAATTGATTAGCTCAAGGTGGTTCTCTAAAAGATAATTAAAATAAAATGGCTATGTAGGTAAATCTTTTTTTCAAAATTGAAAACTGTAATACCGATGCCGATCGAAATGGTAGAAAGTAAGGAATATTTATATAGGTAAGTAAAAATAGCTCATCGTGCAATTATCATGCAATAACTAATAAAATATAATTCGCAGGTTCTGTGACACTATTATTTGAGATTCTACAACATTTTGTTCACTGTTTTTATTTTTAGTGGTAGGTTAAGCTACCTACTAAATGTTATAGACTACACGCTTATCCTATATTCGCGAAAAAATAATCGTATGAGCTGACATATGCAAACGAACACTTACGAAGACTTTTCGTGAGCTCATGTCAATTCCACTCATTTTGTAAACGATTCTAAAGAATCGACAATCGCCAATCAATGGTGGTGCCTACCTTGATTGTCGAATCACGAATGCCACTTGTATAGAGGTAGTGTTGTGTTGTGTAAGCTGTGCTTGGCATGGTATCAGCCGATAGATCAGAGCGACGGCTATACGTTACCTTCTCGTACGTCTTAAAACTTCATTCGTGTGGAAACCGCACGAGCATGCACTGCTTTGGAGGTGGCAATATTTCAATTAAGTAACAAATATTTATGTGTTTGTAAATTGGATCTACTTACAGTTTTGTAGATTAATTCTTATAAGTATTGTGCGACCGAGATCATTTAAACCTACTTATATCCCTAGCGCTAATTAGTTTTTTTCATTTAATAACAAAAACACCGACTAAGTGCGACTCAGATTTACGTTAAATTGTAACGTATGGTCCCTTAAATTTTTATTTTTTAATATTTGTTATAGGTAGCGGCAACAATCGGCAACATACATCATCTGTAAAAAATTAGACTGGCTATCACGGTTCATTAGATACAGCCTGGTGACGGGCAGCGGAGTCTCAGTTCCGTTTTACCCTTTGAGTACGGAACCCTAAAAAAATACCCTCGCTACCAGAAGTCACCTCACTTGTCATAAACACCATTCTGAAACCAAAACCACATCCAACGAAAATACGTTCCAATATCCCGGCAAAGTGAAATATGGCAGGTACCGTTTGTTTACAAAATCTTCCCCGGGGCCGTTGAATAAACTTCCATTGCTGGTATTTACATAAATATACGTTTTAGAGGGTAGTGGGGTTGTGGAGGGCAACCTTACACGGACCATGTTCGAATGGTTGACACTTACCTACAAACAGGAGCCATGGTAATTTATTACAGGAGAATTCATTTGAAATTCACTTTGCTTAGTGATATGTCTCCCTTATCTAAGTGAAGGTCGCTGGAATCAGCTGGTTGCTGGCGGTGTGGTAGACCGTACTATGTAAGTCCTCGGGAGATACTGCTGTCTAGTGGACGTTTTTGGTTGATATGATGAGTGATATTATTGGACAAAGATCCCAGTCACCCCAGACTTGATTTTAGGAGAGATAAAGTTTTTAGGTAAGGTTTTTGGATGTATAACATAAACTTAGTTAAAATGTTAATTTATTATTTTTGTAGTCATAGGTGGGTGCTTTTTTATCATGGGCTTGTATGTTAGGTAGGTATATATAATTTACAAAATCCGAAGGTTAGATTAACAAATACATACCTATATTGAACAGGTTTTTTTATCTCGTAAACTTTTGTCGTTCTTATTCGTTTGAACTTACTATGTCAACTTACGACTGTTTGGAAATAACACGAAAATCAAATTTCAAATTTAAAGCAAGTAATTACGTAGCTACTTATGAAATGATTGCGTCTTAACAAGTTGCGAATTCATCGCTTGATGCCGAACATCTTCCGCGCTGTTTGCACAAAAACAATTAAGAATTTGTTTAATTTGCCAAGTGCCGTTGAACAGGGCAAAGGGAGTGAGTATAATTATCGTTCGATCTCTTTCTTTCGTATTTCGATAGAAAAGGATTAAGCGATAATTCAACTCCGTCCTTAATCGTCTCATTTTACGATGGCTTAAAAGTCTCGTTTGGAGTTTTAGAACTCTGCGGGTCATGATTGCTTTTGGATAATTACTTACTCGTATATTACCACATGATATAAAATGGTTTCAATTATGTATATTGAGACTTGAGTATAATTATGTCCGGAAAATGGGTGCTGCTACCGGTACAATTTGATAACGTTGAAACGAAAATCAAATAACCTGGCCGGTATAGCTTTACCTAATTTAAAATATTTAGCAAAAATATCGACTTGTTGTGTGAACTGTGCATATGGTAGGTAGGTATTTTGTGCAACAACCAACTTCCTATAGGTACTTATACATTCTTATATCATTTTTTTTTAAATAATGACTTCTTTTAATTATCCATAGGTCCTGTACCTACCCTAACTAAATGTTTATAAATTCAGTTTTAAATATTTTTACAGTGACAGTGTTGGCCAATGATAAAGAAAGTATTTCTATTTATAGGGTCTTTATAAAGCAAAGAAAAATAAAGTGGAAGCAACCGTGACCCTCCACACGTCCGACTTTGAGAATCGGGGATTCAGGGCTGACTTAAATGAAATTTTCTTTTTCTACGAATAACTTTTAACGTTACCTTTAAAAAAAGTTTTTTATCTAATGCATAATCGTTTCTTATTTATGGTTGAATGCACACTTTAAATAACTATAGTACTTACCTATACTTACAAAACGCGAAATAAGTGCCAGGTAATTTTTTTCCAATCAATTATTGAATAAGTAGGTAGTTATAAATAAGTCTTTGTAACTATAATGCAAGCTGTAGGTAAGTACCTACCTAATAGATTTACTCATTTAATGATTTCGTGCATTTTATTATTCCCTTATTCGTAGTACCTACCTACTTACACTATTAAAAAAAACAATTTGATTATATTTTTGCAGTCTTAATATTGAAATTCCAGGAGAAAATTAATGGTGTACGAAGACACCCGCTGTGTGGGGCTTTCGTACGATTTCCACTTTTTGGGGAAAACATTGTAAGTACCTACCTAACTTAGCAAAGTGGATGTGTATCAAAACGTATATAGTACAGGAACAAGAAAAAATAATAGTGTTGCTATGTAGCAACATGTGTACCTATAGACAGTGTTGTATGTACAAAAATAAATAATAAATTAATGTTGATCGCTAATAATGATAAATAGGTAATGTGCTAGAATACGTCGGAACATGCTAGAACACGTCAGAACATGCTAGAACACGTCGGAACATGCTAGAACACGTCAGAACATGCTAGAACACGTCGGAACATGCTTTAAATACACGTTAGAACATGTTAGAAAACAAAATGAATATTAAACTTTTGTGTCAACATAGGTACTGTACCTATGAAGCTTTTATTTGCTTATCAAACAAATTTCATAATGAAAATAGTGCAAATTCTGAGTTCATAAATATATTAAAGTTTTAACGCCATGTAAGTTTATAATTAGTCGTATTTTTTTGTAGTTGGCACCCCTGCTCGGCGCGATGCGGGTCAAGTAAGCCCTCGTGAGTCGAGCGCCGACTCCGCTCTATCTCCGTTAACACTCACTATACCTTACACACGTCGTATACACCCCACCGCATAGACACACATGTTACACGTCTTACACATACTGTATATTTGCAGATTTTGCTCATACTGCAACACGTTTTACACAAGGGCGTGCATTCCATAAAGTCACAATGGTACAAATGTTTGGAGTGCCTACCCTGACGTGGTACTCGTACATGTATGAATCTCACTGCACGTGCCTCGTTTTACACATCCCACACGTACCCACTGTATTATAGTTAAACGTTACCCACATAGATGCATATACCTACTGTATACCTACACGTTTTACATAATATATTACACATATTGTATAAGCATGCTATATATATCAATGCTACTTTTGCTTATCTTTCCGCGAAAATAAAATCGCAGGCGCTTATCGAGCGGTCATAAGCTTTCCTGAAATCGCAATAGGAAAATTCAATTAAGAAACTTTAAAAAAAGATTATTTTCAAAAATGTGGATTCCTATGTTTCTCCTTCTTTGGCTGTGTTAGGATATGGATATCTACTGATACTGGTGTATTTAGTACATAGATAATATGTGTAATTTTTCAGTGTAGTTAGGCCGTTTAAAAATACTTAAACGATTATAGACAATTCGTGGGTATTTCTGTGTGAACGAGTAATAAACATACCCGTAAAAACTTTTGTGTTTACAATTTAAGTACGGTTGAATTAGGTACATTACAGTGTACAATTACCATAATTACCGACCATTTCGAGATTATTATTATTTTATCATTATATACTCGTAGGTATATATTATTATCAAGAGTTTCGGTATAAACTTAACAAGTACCTACATGAGATTCATTTTTTTATCCATTTCTCACGTGAAATAAGTACCTACTTACCTACAATGAAATCATGCCGCATAAATATAAGCAAAGCTGTAAGATCGATACAATATTCAAACAATCACGCGAAAAGCCCGCGACTCGTAAATTACGCAAGAAAGGAGTTACCTTTATTTATTCATATTCCTATTAGGTACTTACCGGGAGGAATTTTACGATGTCTTTAAATATTGATAACGGAACGTGCGGATATATAGGTATCGCCGAGGATTCCAAGCAAAAATAAAACCGACCAAGTGCGAGTTGGACTTACGATATAAATTGCAAAATATCAGGTTCATTGTATGGAATCCCCTTTTTTCACTTTTTTTATATTTGTTTTTATGCTCAACAAAAATACAAAACGGTGACAGACAGACGGACTGACAAACGGTAAAAGTCATAGATATCATTGTCTGTTTCTCAAGTATTATCGAAAGAAAGTTAAATAAAACCAAATACCTATTCAACATTTTTTTTAAAGTTAGTAGATAACATAAGTACTTAGTTTGTTGAAAAAGTGTTAAAAAGTGGTACTTATTAAATTTTACATGATCAGCTTTTTAACGCGCTCGTCCGTGATTCAGGCTTAAAAAAAATCTCGTACTTAATTATATTTTATCAACCTACCACATTATGTCATATTGCATTATTTAGCTATTATTTAACAATTAACAATAGTAATTATATTTAACGATTAATCACATTAACAACGGTCTGACAACTAAAATACCTATAGCCTGTCTTTTTTTTGAGAAACGTCACTGTAGACAATTAAAATAAATTTTAAATATAAACACATATAAATAAGAAATATCTTTGGGGTAACTCCGAACAAGCCAAGCCCAACTTGCTTAATACTTATATGTAAAATATATACATATACCATATAATAATATTATGTATACATGTAGGTATATACGAGAACCCATATTACTGTAAGGCCATAAACTCTCTCTAGGCCATTGTACTTGATCTTTTATTTGTCAATGAAGCTTGCCCTTGACAGTGTTTAATAATATTCCGCAAGTATCATAATTACAATAACCCCTAATGCATAATGGATGTCAGAGCCCACTGCTGGGCTCGACCTTGCACCGAGGTTGTGTTTGAAGGTCCATCGATAAGGGAAGCAATTTTGGCTAATCACTACCTACTTTGTGCTTATGTACCTACGTAGGTATGTATTGTACGCGAATTAGCGAACTAGATCTAGCTTATTTATTTAATAGAGAATAAAAATGTGCGAATGAAACTACAAATGGATTTAACTCGCGTATTTTATTATTGGCTGACGTTTCGGAACCATTACAGTGTCTTTAATCGTACGTAGCTCGACTGAGCTGATGATAGTATAACGCTACTATATAGAAACTTAATTGAGTATATTCTTTTCGACATATGACTATTTGTATTTCTCTCCAATGCAGAAGTATCGTAATTTACCTGCACAGAAAGACTGACATGTAATCCACCAACCCGCATTTAATAAACATAACTAATTTTAGTATAAGTTCCAAAAAGACGTCAAAATAGTCTACCACCTCTTCCTATCCCAAAAGTAAGTCAATACAGTTCCAAATCGCGTGCTAAAATCGTAACGCTCTTTTTCTTTTTATTAAGATGTTAATGCGATAAATGTCAATCGATTTTGAACCTTTTTAATGGGAAAACGATAGCGCTGTATTAAGGCGCAGGTAATGGACGATGGAGCGGAGATATGAATATTTGATCACAGAACTTGTCTAACTTTTAAACAGCATTCGCTTAAAACGAGTGACAATATTTGTTTATAAAATAATTTGTAACTGTTTACTACAATTTTCCTCGTAATTAAGGTTAATAGTACGTATATGGGTCATTCAACTACTAATTCCTTGTTTTTATATGGTCCATTTGATTAAACTACATCAACTTCCAAGCTATACCAAGTACACATTGATTCTAATTAAACATCAATAATTAAAATAATAATAATGTAAGTAAGTATTTATTATACATTTTTAATATAGTAAAATGTCTTATATAATAAAATACCTTGTAATATTTTTAATTTCTTGAGTCCTTCTTAATAAAAAATAAAAATTAATATACTTAAGTGCAAACGAGAATAGCAAAGAGACTTTTATTTGTGTTTCTATGACTAAATATTTGTAAAGTTCGTACGCGGTAACAACACAAATAGCATTTTATACAGTGTTACGTACTTTAGGCCGTAAAATAGTAGGTACCTCTTATTAGGAGTATCTACCTAGTTACTCGTATCTATTTTGTAATCTACGATTTTGTTATTTGCATGAGTCCTTAAACAGCGATTAGAGCGAAATATTTATCATTAAGTCATGAATATAGGCACATTTTGAGTTATCTTAGTTGGTCAAATGTAAAATACTTTATTGTGCCATCCCTACTAATATTATAAATGTGAAAGTAACTCTGTCTGTCTGTCTGTTACTGGACCGATTTAAATGAAATTTGGTACAAAGAAAGTCTGGAGCCTGAGAAAGGACATAGGCTACTTTTTAACCGACTGCAAAAAAGGAGGAGTTCCACGCGGACGAAGTCGCGGGCAGAAGCTAGTAAACAATAAATAACCAGGTAAGTGTTTCCTTTCCAGTAAACATAGCATTTTAAGTGTGTAATTTTAGCATTTATTTCTAGGAAACACATCAATATGAAACTTTATAGTCACTCATTTAGTAAGACACGATTATATTTTTATAGCTCATTGTTGGCAGCCATTATAATTAGTATAATAAATAACCTAGTCACGTTTTAAGAAGTATGCGTGTCGGTATTGTTTTTCTATTTTTAAATTAGCAATTTCTTGAAGCCCAACTTAGCATCGGACTAATTAGCTAAGCTAAGCTAAACCTAGAAAAAATATATATTAATTTATCTAAATTAGCTACCTATATAATACTGACAATCGCTAAGTTCTGCGCTGCAAAAGAGTCTAAAAAATATCACGGAAAACTAAAATTGCAGGCCAAAAAACAGTTTTACACTATACCATGAAATCACGACATATTAAAACCATTTTTCAGCGCACCATAAACCGGGGAGCACACCGTATTACGGTATTCGTGGAAGCCCTGCACTGCACCGCAACGGCAGTCGTGGAGAAGCGCGCGAGCGGCCCGCGCGTCTGTCGCCGCCTTTACGAGTGTCAGTGAGTGGAGTGCGTGATTGTTTTAATTGTCTATGCTCGGATTTTACGCGGTAAGTTTGTGTTTAGAATTTTATTTGAGTTCGTTTTTTTTAATTTGCCGGATTTGGCAGAGATAATGGCGTTTTTTTATTGCTGTAGATAAGTTTGAGTTTTTATGAATGAATGCCTAGTTATATTTGTAATGTAACACGTACGTAAGCTATAGAACTTAGAAAACGAGTCATATTTGCATACAATGTTGTGTTTTTTTAACTCATATTTCTAAAGTTATTTACGTAGGTAAAATTTATTTTTATAACAAAATCTGTAGGTGGTTACCACAAAGGTGACTAAGACTGGTTTTGACCAAGATAATAATTGTAAAATAATATTTGTCATTTATTAGAAGTTTAATATTATTATTTATTAGAAGTATAATTAAATTAAGTACCTACTGATATTTCATAATAGTAAGAATGCATTGTAAACTATCTACATCAATTCTGTACTGAGTTAATTGCAGTTCCAATTAAAATTTTATAGATGAGGTAAATTAACTAGGAAATATCCGAGCCGTATGCATTGTACATTATTACTTAACATACAAAATATGTTACTACTTACATATTATTATAATTAACTCGATTATTCAAATTATGCGATAACGCATAATTTGAATGGTTCAAGTGGGTAGGTCCTTAACAAACGATTAAAAAATAAACCACTGCTTTTGTTCATGTCACTCGGGAATAGTGCAGCTTCCCAACAGTGAAAGAATTTTTGAAATCGGTCCAGCCGTTCTGGAGCCTATTCAATTCAAACAAACAAACAAGCAAACAAACCTTTCCTCTTTATAATAATAGTGTAGATAGACAACGTGTCAAAGACTATAAAAAATGCAAGGGTGTTTATTTTTTTAAGTCCTGAATTATATGAATGAACTGCTTTGATAAGCTGACTGATCTATTTATTTCTCTGGCTTTGTTCTCACGTCTGATAGACAACCTCACCACAAAAACACTTTTGATGTCATTAAATTTATTGAAGCGTAACTTTGTGGAAATAAATTTATAAAAGACAAAAAGGAATCTGTTAAATTCAATGAATAAGGACCCAAGGAAAATGAATTACCTACCTGACACGTGTTTTGTCTTAACTTACACGTGGCATCATTTAAAAAGACAGTAAGGCAGCGGAATATTAGAAAAAAAAATATCAATATTACTATGTTTACACGGTTAGGAACTAGGTATTCTTTACATTTCTTCTTAATTTAATAATTTTGTCGAAATATTTCCCATCCAAATTTTTCCTGCTACCGAAACGTTTCCACCCGATTTCACCTATTCTGTATTAATCACTTGAAGGAAATGGTAGCTGTCGAGTCGTGTCTATGGCTATTTTAAGTGTTTTTACGGTTGTCGCAACTTATTGATATTGATATTAATTATTGAAAATTCATATTTATCACAACAATATTTTTTTTCACGCGCTGCGTTAGCAATACGGGCATAGGTAATGGACAAACTGCCAATATTTATCATGACTATATCTATGGTCACAATTAAATAACATAATTGTTATTTATTCAATAAAACCTTAAAGAGAGCAATTTAAATTACTTACCCCAAAGATATTTTAAATGGCGTAAAACTCTATACCAATACATTTTGTGTAAAATATCTACATTGCAAAAAAATGTAAGTATAACGAAGCACTACACTATCCCGTTCTCCCGAAATTCGGTTTTAACCTCCTGGGTGAATTTGTAGTATATTTACAACATAGAAAGAAAAATATCCTACACCGCCATCTAACAAAATATGCTTGCACTTTTACTTTTATTGGATAGTCTAAGTATCTATCTGCGATACTGAGTTGTGATTGGCCGCGGAAGTTTGCTCAGATTTTATAATTATTCATTTTACGTGGACGATGGCTCCAGGACCGGGTCAGTGCGGTAAGGATGTTTACATTTTTGATGAAGTACTGTGGTTTTTGTCAAAAATTTAGTTACGGCTTGTTTATTTAGATTTATATTTATTCTAATTTCCCTACATTTATGAGTTTCAATTCAAAAGCACTGAAAAATCACGAATAAAAGTTTTATGTCGTACCAGTAATCCACGGGTTCTCAACGACGTGTGTGTGAACGAGGTGACCAGTGTAGTAACAGTACAACATAAGACATTTAAACTTGATTTACTTTATATTAATCGCATATATTTAATTTTTTTGTTCGGTTTGTGGTATAACAGACATCTAAGAATAATAAGAGACTGATTTAACAACTAAGAGAACCCATCACAAGGGGTTCACTCAACGCGAAATGATAGTATCAGTAACTCGGACCCTGGTTCTTCTTCGGTCATAGAAGCTAGAATCCTTTCAAAATCTGAACATCCATTTTGCTTATCTATTTCTGTTACTCACATGTAGCCGTAGTCGTGTCAAAATCAGAATTGGCCCCGTACCTACGGGTGGTCGTCGATCTGCAGGTCGTGCAAGAACCAGAGGTGGTCGAGAACAAAGAACTATATCGGTAACTACCATCATCGGCAACTACAGATAATACTTGGTCCGTTAATATTTCTCCCCTAAAGAAACCTATTCATCACCCAAGATATACGTTACAGAAGATGATTTCAAGAAAACTATTACACAATTCTTGAACAGAAGCTTGACGATACAAATAGGACATACATAAAATCTTTTGAAAAAAGGATACGAGACTAAAGTGCTGTTAAAAGGACTAAAAACATTTATAGGCATTCAACTAGTCATGAATGTATGCCATATTATTATATTTTTTCATCTATAAGTAGGTATGTATTGGTAGCAAAACAGGTAGGTAGGTATTGGTTATAATTCAACTGATACCGGCTAGTCACTCTCGCTACCACAAAGCAGAACATTTAGTTGCTCATTTTGATACACAGAAAAGATAAACCAATTTTATTTGCAACAATCATACTATCGAATGCTGTGCTAAATATAATATAATATATTTACGTACAGTACAAAAAAAAGTTTCATAAAATTTCGCAAACATAACTTTTAATAAGTTATTGCTATTACAGCTATTTTATTTTTTTTAAGCTAACTTTCTTTAAGCTATACCTATCTATTTTATATGGAAGTTATCATAATTGATTTAAGTACATTCAATTTTCTAGTTTTCGAAAATAATCAAGCAAATCTGCTGAATGCGATTTTATATACAAAAATGTAGGTACCTACTTAAGCCAATTTGCTGACTGCGATTTGTAAGACTACCTACTAACATATTAGTAAATAAATCTCGTTACTTAATTTTAAATTTGTTTTATATATACTGTGAATTAAATGTATAACCTTTAAATATAGCAAATGAAAATAAATAATAGCATTATTTGATATTTTTCTGCTTATGTCGTAAATATACTACATTTTTGATAGTAGGTGTACAGAACTCATGTTGTATATATACTACATTGAGAAAATCCAGATTTCCCTTCGGAAAATTTTTTATGTATTTTTTGACAACATTTAGTCCAATATCGAATAGGTCCAGATAGTTTTTAATGAGATTCCTCAAAAAAAAATCTCTGGTTCTCAGGAGGTTAA
Organism: Polylopha cassiicola; assembly: GCA_038024825.1. Taxonomy (NCBI): domain Eukaryota; kingdom Metazoa; phylum Arthropoda; class Insecta; order Lepidoptera; family Tortricidae; genus Polylopha; species Polylopha cassiicola. The sequence goes on along the minus strand of CP149044.1, from coordinate 1,314,322 downwards.
TTCCTACCATCAAATATTATGAATAGGTACTGAAGTAAACCATTCTGTTACCACTTTACGCTAAAACCACAACGATTTGATTCGTGTTTCTCTTGAGAACATAAAGTGAAGATTAGGGAGGTGGAATTTACTAAGCTACCCGAAGCACAACATCTTTTGTCAGTAGAGAACAGGTAGTTCATTATTAAGAAGTCTTTTATTAAGTCTCTGAATTCGAAAACTCAATTAAAACCTTTCTTATCTTATCATTCATTAGTTAAACTAACAGATTGATTGAACCAACACCAGCCTATAGTGAAGTTCTATTAGGGGCATATGAAAAGGGTCATTATCCATTAAGCCATCGTTTGTGCGGAACCCGTTCTTATCTGTTATCATTAACCGACGGAACAAAGGGCCCGTCGCGGTGTTTCCGTTTCGCTACCGACATCATGCGTAATGGATGTACGAGATTTAATCATTATCTATTTATAAATTGCCATGTTTGATGGCACTAATTGATTCTATCAGGGGACCTTGATGGAGACCATGATTGTAATTGACATACTAGGTAGGTATATATAATAAGTAGGTAGGTATAGAAAAATATTTCAAAATTCGAAATTCTCTATTAAGTATGAATGAAATATTAGACTACTTATCGTATGTAGGTAACATAACAACAACCTACCGAATTAGATAGAAAGATTGGATGCAACATTCTATTAAAATATCGTTATATTATTATGATTTGAAAATGAATACATATGCTTAATAGAATAACCTTAGGTACTTACCTAGGTATAGTTTTGATGTAATTATACTTAAGAAGATAATAAAAAACGCGCCTTTTTTAACTATTTCACACATAAGCCTCCGTTGCTCAACAAACCTAAACTATGCCATAGTCAAATAACTGACAATACAAATAAGAGAATAAACTGGTATTTACACGAAACCTACAGAGACGGGTTTCCCATCTGTTGGCTCGGTTTATCACGTTATAAAGATAATACCAAGATTAGGCGAGATTGTTTATAGGAGGACGTGGATTTTGAAAGCTCGACCTTAATATTTTGCGGCCTAAATGATTTTGTTTCATGAAAACCTTTGTCGATTGATATTCCGGAACGGTTTTTAAGCGCAAATAAAAAATCTGTAAGTGCGTATGACAGATTTTGGAATGGTTTTCGAGTTTTATTATTTAGGTATTTGTTTTTTTTTAAACTTAACACCTTAGTTCTTAATGTCTGGCATTCTCTAGTATTCTCTACCTGTCAACCATTTGGCTAAGGCGAATAGGTTCTGCGAGTTACTATAAATAAATATACCTAATGCAAATACATATTATATGAAAATATAAATATACTCAAAGTAGGTGCACAAGACTTCGTAAGAAGCGGCAGTTGATAACTATGATACACGATACAATCGCTCGACTAGTACGTATGTACCTATATATTAAAAATATTCTAACTAAAATTGACAGCATGTTTTGACCTTTAAACATTTACGGTTTTCTGACAGCGCCATTGAGAATAAATTAATTTGTTTATGAGGAAGCCTGTTTTTACGTCAAGTATTATTGATATTAATATCTGTGGCTACAATTTGGAGATAAAAGGAGGCGGAAGGATCCGGATATTTACGTATAACCTTGCTCGAAGATGAGGAAAGGCATGTTGTGACATTTATGGAATTTCAGGATTTTACAGATCACTGTTTTGATAAAGGGATCTGTAATAATATTTGAGAAAAATGAAGAATGTTTTTTCATAATTTCGATATAACCTTCAAAAGGCGATACGCACACATGCATAATAATTTACGTGCTGTTTATATTACGTAACACTTTATTTGATACCAAGGCTGCAAATAATAAAATTTAAAATTAAAAACAGGTTTTTGCTAAAGAATTTAGGTAACGTTAACATCAAGTAGTTATCATGTTACCCATTTTTTAAGAAAGAACTACCACGAATTTTTTTAATACAGCAATATGTTTGTACCATGATTAATATTATTATGAAAATTTAAAACTCCTGTGGTAGGTACGCGACTATCGACGCAGTTCGCAGTTGTGAAGTAACATTTTATTTCATAAGCACAGAATAGATAATAGTATCATAAGTAACTGCGTAGCTGTAACTATAAAGAATATTACTTTTCCTATATTAAATTCTCTTCTTGTCACTCATGCTGGAGCTTTCTCATAAAAGGATTAGCTCGGCTTAGGGCCTGTGTTATAATGTTAAAGTAATTTCCTACATACTAGCAACTTATTCAATTTATTTATCAATTTGCATTTTACAATAATGGACCTGAATAAAAACGACATACTTAGTGGTAGACTAATGGACTCAACTATATAAGGCAGGTGCAGTTAAGAGCATGTGTAATTATGTGCCTATACAGATTTGGACTTGGACTTTTTTAGTATTTGGTATGTTAAGTTAGTACGTGAACTTAAAGTTAGTATTTGGTATGTTAAGTTAGTACGTGAACTTAAAGTTACTTGGACTTAACATTAGTAGGTACCTACTTGTAGTCAAAGTTAGTACTTGGACTTAAAATAATAATTTCTGATGCTGACTTAAGGTTACTATTTCTTATCTATGTTATGAGAGCACTAGGGCTTAAAATTTTGCTTTTAAATAAACAGCGACACACAGACATATATACGGTTTAGCACGCGAGTTCAGTGAAGGGAGGGCAGTGACAGGTTAGGCATTTATCACATTGTACCTAGATAGAATGCATGCCCTTGGTTAAGCGATACTAACGTAGTTTTTATTAGGTCAATGATAGTCAAATGCAAATAATTTTATTTGCTAAGTAAGCAAACAGTTTACTCGGGAACTTATTTGGAAATCGTGGAACGTGCACCTGAATTCTTACGAGTGAGTATGTGTTCAACAGAGCGTGGTTGTAATCCGGTGTAATTAACACGTAAGTTTACCCGAGAGATATCAAAGAGCTCGGTAACTGCCTGCTTTAATTTAGGACATTAGCTAGGTATAGTCAGCTCTAGAAATACGCCGCCCATATAAGAATAAGATTAAGAAACGTTTATTTAGTGCCAAAAAACAAACATAGGAGATACATCTTTCATAATTTAGATACAGAGAAAAGACGTAGATACTGTAGACATTGCGAGTGATGTGAATAGGACAGCACCAATAGGGCGACCAGCTCAGCATAATGCTGCAACTTATAGTCACAGCGCTGTTTTCCGCTGGACCCGGAATGCTGGATATCACGCGTTAATTTTAACTACAAAAGCACCTGTGCATTTTTTTGAGGCAGATGTGAAACAGACATATCGTCGATGATACTGCAAATCTGTGTAACCAAAAATAGTCGCATAAATAACTAATATAATTTCAAAATGTGAGTTTTCTCGGCTCTATGTCTTAAATGATGATGAATTCAAATACATTAAATTTTAATTCTGTAAAGTTTGCTACAAGAACCTATTATTGACGATATGCGAAATAGTGCATACCTACTAGATCAGCTGGTCCGGTAGCCTCTAGTAAATATTTAAGTAACACTTAAATATTTACGTATTTTGTCTCTTGACAAGACAGACGTTCGTCAAATATGAGGATCATTGAATATTTTTCCCAACACTTGAAAATATCCGTAAAGCAAAAAATAATTCTCAATATTCCACTCTCGTGACCAGTAACGATAAAAAGTTACTAAAGATTAACGATGTACCATCATAGCGTTAATAATATTGTTGGGAAAATTGCGTGGATATAATAACTGGTCAGCAAATTGCATCATCGATACAGTAAGAGCTACTCAGAAAATAGGAAAGTGGAAAAAATGTTACGTTTACGAAAATTGACATCTTTATCTTTTAACGATCTCGAAGAGGGCTAGTTGAAGTGACGGCAGATTTTTTCCAATGTGCGATTTCTTTTTTCGCTAGTATTAATTGGATTGGGGCCTATTTTGGAATTTAGTTCAAATACTTAGCTATTTTCAACTTTTCCTGCCGGTACGGTTAAAAGCCGGATCTTTGAGCGTTTGAGACGCCGTCGTAATGGCTACCAATAATATTACAAAGTATCAATTGAACAGTATTTATACTAGTACCTAGAGATAATTGTACTCTTGCTTTTTGTAATTAATGATTCTGTTCTTAAATAAAGTGTTAGACGACCATGACGGTGTTTCAAAATTCCACTTAAACCAAGTGACATTAACGTCCTGAAATTTCACATGCAAGCCTTTTACATAACATGAGCATCATCGGGTTATTTTTAATTGATCCCGTGTCCGTCAGTGACTAAAACAGAGATGGTTATTACAACTTGTTATTCTTTCATAGGGTTACTCAGACTAATTCATTTGTAATCCAGTGTGTATTGACGTAGTGTTTTCTGAGAAAACCCTCTTATTTCCAGCTAATCTCAGCGCTGACCGGTGCGGAGAGTATTCGACATCAATCACTGAATGCTGCATCAATCATCCAACTGGCCTTACTTGGCCCTACTATTTATTACTCACTAGCTTCTGCCTGCGACTTCGTCCGCGTGGAATTTTCTCCCTGTAAGCACTAAACTACTGCTGATCCAGGCACTCGTGTTGCCTATAATTGACTATGCTGATGTGTGTTATTCTAACATTTCTCAAATTTCTCTCAACAAACTAGACAAGCTACTTAATAACTGTATTCGGTTTATTTACGGCCTTCGAAAATATGACCATGTGTCTTCCTACCGGCGTCAACTCGAGTGGCTTACCATCCGTGACCGTAGAAGTTATCGTACTCTCTGCATACTCTTTTCTATTCTTTTCGATAATTCCTCTCCTGATTATTTAAAGTCCCCTTTCTCTTTTCACACTGCACGGACGGGCTGTGAACTCCGTTCTTCCCGATCCCTCACTCTTAGTATTCCTCTTCACCATACTAATTTCATTTCCAACTCTTTCGCCCTTCAGGCAATCCGTCTCTGGAATTCTCTCCCTCTAGCTATCAGGCAGGCACCGAGTAAGCTAGCATTCAAGCGTCTGCTACGTAAGCACTTTCTTGGACATTAGTTTTCATCATCCGTCATTGTGGTTATTTATATAGTTTTGTGTATCTATATTTATATTATTAAGTATATAAATTTATGTATTTATTTATGTAGTGTTACATCTTCGTATTTTATATTGTATTTATCATAATATTAAGTGTATTATTTATTTGCGCCTACACATGCTCTCTGTTCATTTCAAAGGTTGACTGGTAGAGAATGCCGTATGGCATTAAGTTCGCCTTTTGTACATTAATAAGTTTTTTTTTTTTTGTGCAATAAAGAATAAATAAATAAATAGTTATTTTCTCCGTTTTTTACACATTTTGCACTGTTTCTTCGCTCCTATTGGTCGCAGCGTGATGTTATATAGCCTAAAGCCTTCCTCGATAAATGGTCTATCCAACAAAAAAATAATTTTGATAGATAGATAGATAGATAATGATTTATTTGATTTATTTGATTTATTTTCCAATTCGAACGAGTAGTTCCTGAGATTATCGCGTTAAAACAAACAAATAAACAAACAAACAAACTCTTTAGCTTTATAATATTAGTATAGATATATAGGTAAGATTTACCTTTTTAGTATGTAATGCAATTCAATTCCACTTCTCTCCGTTTCATACCTATTGTTATACGTACTAATTACATAAAATAAATGATATACAGATTAATATGAACCCTGTTAGGGTAAAATACTTAAAAACAACTTTAATGATTTTCTACATTTAACAGTGAAATCGATACAGAAATGTAAATTTTTGAAAAACCTATTTCACTTTGGACTGAAACAACTTTATCGGGTTTCACTCGTGTATTTTATTTTATTTGCTAGCGTATCGAACGTTTTACAAAAATTAAATACTCGAGTTTATTATGTTAGTGTTTTATTCCAATGTAATAACCGCGAAGGAATTATGATCAGAAATTATTAAGCCGTAACATGGGCTTAATATTTCAAAACCAAATCAATCTAGCCGTTCTTAAGTTTTAGCGAGAATAACGAACAGCTATTAATTTTGATAGGTTCATATAGAAAATATTTAATTGGCATATTAAATTTTTAGTCAAAACGAATGAAAATACAAATGAATTTAATCTATATAATAATATTATTATATTCAAGACTATTCCTCGGAGGGCAGTCATGCCTTCATCTTCTTAAACTACGCGATGACAGTTCTGGCTATAATTTATGACAACTTGTCAAAACAATCTTGCAACGTGTCGAGCTAAAGTGACACTTCTGTGAATAGAATTAGGGTTTGTTTTCTCCGATGAAACACAAGTGGCACTTAGGTTTAACAGGGTTGTCACATTAAAAATAACATTAAAGTATCTCGTCAAATCGTACTTTGAGTGCTTTTTAGTGTTTTACATATTGTTTCAATTTATTAAAGTGGATATTGTAATAGGTCTATTTTTCAAGAACTTTAATTTATGTAAATTAAATTTTGAGCAATGTAGGTAGTACTTACAAAAAAGAAGAATTGAAAAATTTAAATCTAACTTTTATGCGATGTTTATTTAAAAAGATTTAAAAAGTTTCTTTTATGGTGTCTTTTTTTAAGGAAACGTTTTAATTCGGTTTATTGAACAAAAATTTAACAAAACTTTTTTAATAGGTATATTTATTATTCTATAATACATTATTATAATACTTATAACCCTAGTAAAAATAAATTTAACTTAATTATTTTTCATTATTTTAGGTACCTATCGTTGTATTTTTAGCAAATGTATTCAAACTATTTACATCAACTTGTTACCATTACAGAAACCGCTAAACCGTCACAACTTAATAAAAATATTTTTTACATAAAAAAAAACAAACCTTAACTTTACGGAACTTTTACAAAATACAATGATTTGCAAATTTCGACAACCCTAACACGCCCATCCATCGTGTAACCCTTTCAGGCTGACAGCAGCTGCCCGCTATTTATTTGCGGGATTATGTTAAAAATAGCTTGTCACGCTCGCCGGTGACAACCCTGGATTGTCACGTCAGAATATGGCACTTATTAACTCTTAGCACTCCCGCAAATCAGATTAATGATCGCCAAGTCTAAAAAGATTGCATGAAGTTAAGCTTAATTGTCGTCAGGATGATGAGTCTAATAATTACTGTCATAATGTATGTAATTAAGGAAAGACTAAATAAATGTCTATTTAGAGGTATAAGAACATATACATTATAACGTAGTCATGATATTATGTAATACTTACTGTATTTTTTTATTACAATATTTACAGGATCGCTCCATAATCAAAATTGACACTAATAGGTAAATTTATGTTTCCAGTTTTGCAATGGTTTCCTTTACGGATCATATAAAATTAGTGTTTCCTCAAAAAATAAACCTTTTTAAATACTTATTCAAAGTTAAAATAATTATTACTGAAACATTTCGTAGATTTTACAAGTAGGTATATTATTTGTCAATTTCATTAAACTTGAATAAACATTTTTGTAAATGTCGTATTTGATTTTCTTTTGATTTTATACTAAATATCCTAATAAATGTCGAGGTGTACGTAAGACGTAGGTAGATTTTCCTACATTCAGGCGTAGACGAGCTACGATAGCGCTACGAATCCACCTCGTAGCAGTTTTGAAGTGGTGCTACGCCGTAGAAGCGCAGTAATACATTAATGCATTTATTCTTTACTAGGTATGTCTCGCGTCCCCACTCGCATGAAGTATAACATTGCGATCCTTATTGAACCTCAGTACTTACATACAATAACATGCATGTGGGTGTCCAGGCAGACATTGCATTTTTTTTAAATATTGTGTCTATATAAAGAACTAGCTTCTGCCCGCGACTTCGTCCGCGTGGAACTCCTCCTTTTTTGCAGTCGGTTAAAAAGTAACCTATGTCCATTCTCAGGCTCCAGACTTTCTTTGTACCAAATTTCATTTAAATCCAGTAGTTTTAGCATGAAAACGTAACAGACAGACAGACAGAGTTACTTTCGCATTTATAATATTAGTAGGGATGCGCGTCCATTTATATTCAGATATAGATATATTTCTAGTGAATATGAGGATTTCGCAAGTTAATTTAATGATTCACAATATAGAATTCCGCGTTAAAACCACAAAGCATTAGTGAAATAATAAATTAATTTTACATTAACACAATAAAGCTATTTTACACGTCGAAATCTCTAAACTCACATTTGGAAAAGGTGTGAGCTGTCAAACTTTTGCTGGCTTCACCTGGCCATATCATTAACCTGACTACCTGTTGCAGGTGAAAGAGACTGGCAGGCAAAATGGCAGGAGAATGAGAGTCCAAGTCTCTGGGGACAGGACGTTGTTTGCTTTGGCTCATTACCCTGGGTTAAATTACGGTTTATGTAAAGAAAACGGGTGCTTGTAATTTTGCCTAAGAGGGTTGTTTATATGTATAATGTATATGCATTGTGTGTAGAACAAAAAATAAATTACTTATATAATAATTTTTTGTTGCCTTCGCAGTTACCAATTTAATCATTTGTTACGTAATTTAATAAAACGGCCTCGAAGAAACCGCTTCTAACAAAAAAGGTAAACTTAAGATTTTTAATCAAAACGCAAAGAAAATGTAAAACAAACAATAATGGATTCCTTCGTCCTGGAATTAATAAAGCTCAATTTAAAATTAAAATTAAAAAAAGAATTCACCGTAATCTATATAAAGTCGGGTAAATGTTAAACTAATATTATCGTTGAAACATAATTTTGCACCCACGTCAGACAACCCACACAAAGTTCTCAAAATTATATGTATTCCTTGCAAACAATCCCACGCAGTGAATTATAAAAGGGAAGGGGCAGATTTTGGAAGATTTAAATTAGAACTTTCTACTCAAAGCCTGAATAACTCCTAAGTAAGGTATTTTCAACTTATCTATCACGTAAATACGCTTTCAGAATCTTCAAATTAAGCTGCCTAATGTGTACCCAAGCAGCACTCAAGTTCTATACACCTAAGTTGTACAAAACTTGTATCACAGCTTTTATACAGCCAGCCAGCTCGCCAGCCAACCAGCTTATATATAACTCTTGAAGTTCTGTATAATCTGCACAGAGGCTATATTATACGTAAGCGTTCTGTTGACAATGACTTATGGTAATCACGTAAACATAGGTAAGTACTTTGTGTCGAAAACACTTTCGTTATAAAAACGGTATTAATAAATAAATAATATATATTTTTGGACAATTCACACCAATTGATCTAGTCCCAAACTAAGCAGAGCTTGTACTATGGGTACTAGACAACGGATAAACATACATAAATACATATAAGACATCCAAGACTCAGGTACAGATGCCAGTGCTCATCACATTGTCATCTGCCCCTAGCAGGATTCGAACCCGCAACCTCCGGTTTCGTAGTCAGGGTCTCTGACCACTAGACCAACGGGCCGTCAGGTATTGTCAGCTATATACGTAGTACTGATAGCAGCTGGAACTTAACGTGTTCCAGGTGCGTGCAGGAGGGTAGGCAGAATAACTCAAGGCTAGGCACTCTAAAATATTTTCACATAATGCCTGTATGTAATGCACGCTCTTGCCTGTTTCAGTTTCAAGAAAACAAGTATTCTCCATTATTTGATTAAGAAGGAGACTTATTAGCGAAATGAAGCAGACCATAAGTAATAAAGACGAGGGGGAAGTAATTTGTGAAATAAAGAAGTGTTCCTGGATTGTCAGTCGAGCGGGAAATCTAATTTGTACCTTAATAATTCAAAGGGACGAACAGTTCATGTACAGTCAGTTACAAAATATAAGAAAACGAGCTGCTCAGTTATATATTACTAGCTTCTGCCCGCGACTTCGTCTGCGTGGAATTCCTCCTTTTTTGCAGTCGGTTAAAAAGTAGCCTATGTCCTTTCTCAGGCTCCAAGCTTTCTTTGTATCAAATTTGATTTAAATCGGTCCAGTAATTTTAGCGTGAAAGCGTAACAGACAGACAAACAGACAGACAGAGTTACTTTCGCATTTATAATATTAGTAGGGATGCGTCTTACAAGGGCCAAATGAAATTAATACAATATTATTATAGAGTAATACAATAAAAATTTAACAAACCCCCGACATAAAAACCTTAAAGCTCTTAACTTAATATTAGTTACCTAAATATTAATATTTCTACAAAGAAAACGTCGTCGACAGTTCAAACTTATAACACCCCGTCGTTTTTCGTCGGGGGTTAAAAATGACGGCTTTCGCTCGCGTATATCAATTACATACAATTTTGAATTCGTTTCGTTCCAAGTCTCTAAGGTCAGTATCTCACGCTATAAATAAGAATTCTGATCCCTTGTGGTACATAATGTACCATTACTCTTACTTTCCCAAGTGATTGTCAAGGCTAATTGGATACAATAAGTTTTTGTATCCAATTATTTATAATTGAGAGACAAAATTTCAATTGCTAATTAACTTTTCACTAATTGGGTGTTACGAGGAGGGTTAAAGAAACAATGGGCCAATTATCGATTTGACCTTTTCTGTTGGATTTTTTTATAAAATAAGTACTTGGAAAAAGTTCTTGTGTCCACAAGAAGAATATTACACAGATAAGCTTTTGTGAACAGTTTTAACAAGGGGTTCTTTTTGTATTATAATACTAGACACACGGATACCAATATATTTTAAAAAAATATTCTATGGTAATTTCTGATGCCTTCGCGGTTATTACACATTGGAATGAAACATCTATTAACGGATTTAACTCGCGTACTTTAGCGTTAGACTATTGTCAGCTCAGTCGTGCTACGATTATGGAAACTGTAAAGAATCCGAAACGTCAGCTAATAAAATAAAAATACGCGAGTTAAATCCGTTAATATTTGTTTCATTCCAATATTCTATGGCCTTTGTTACTCGTGGATAATGTAGGTTTCGAATGATGAAAGAATTTTTAAAAACAGTCCAGTAGTTTTTGAGCCTATTCATTACAACCAAACAAACAAAGTTTTCCTCTTTATAATATTAGTATAGATTACGGGTATTAATGTTATAGTTCTTCGACTTTAGAGGCCTAGTTCATTACTATTTATACTGTTAATAAAAACACTAAAAAGACGTTCTCCGTGACATTTATGGCGGTATTTTTTATTGTAAAATAAATGGTGATTATTACTTAACTGTATTGATTGAAGACAAATTTTAAGAATACAATATTATTAACGTTTGTGTATTTTCATTTGAATTAGTAATATAGAAACGTTATCAATAATATTATAAACGAATATTGAACTTTATAACATTGTGACAGTAAAGAATAGACGTCAAAAACTTTATAAATTGACACTAAGTGACGGGAAAATAAATCCACAGAGATTTAAAAAATTCAGAACGAGTAGGTAAGTGTTTTATTTTGTGGGGCGTTTCATCACACATCAACATTAGAGCCTATTTTAGTATCTAAGTAAATTCCAAAAAAAACTTTCATTGTTACACACAATCATTTTATTTAACGGGAAGTGTTGTTAATCGCATAATTTTTGAGCCTATTTCTTACGAGTGTACGCCTGATTAAAAAATGCACGTGCTTGTAGCGAGTTATAATAGTATTTTTAAAAAATAACGTACAAACTTTTTCCTGTTATTTTTCAGGAAAAAGTACACATAAATTTCCAAAGTCCCTTAGTCTAACGTCATATAAAAAAAGTCTGAAGAGATTTCATATTAAATGGTTTTATTTATATGAAGTAGGTCAATTCTATAAATAGACAACCTCCTTTTCTGGATGTCTTCCTGATAGAGCCTTATGTACGAAATAACGGAGCATTTCCGGCCTCCAATATACGCAATTAATTTACAATCCATTACGGGCTTTTAGAAGAGAGACGAGTTATTAGTTGTTTGCGACTTTTCTTACAAAAAAAAAACATTGCTTAAGTAGTGAATGTTTAAGTTATATTTCCCACTAGCTTCTGCCCGCGACTTCGTCCGCGTGGAACTCGTCCTTTTTTGCAGCCGGTTAAAAAGTAGCCTATGTCCTTTCTGAAGCTCCAGACTTTCTTTGTACCAAATTCCATTTAAATCGGTCCAGTAGTTTTAGCGTGTAAGCGTAACAGACAGACAGACAGAGTTACTTTCGCATTTATAATATATAGAGCAATAGAGCAAATAGAGCAATAGAGCAATAGAGCAAAAGTCCCAACCAAAACGACTAAAAATCACTATCTCAATTTAGTTATCTGCCTACTGCCTACCCCCTAAGAACGATGGCATGATTATTTATAGCCTATGTCCATTTCTAGGTTATCATCTATTACCATACCAAATTTCATCAAAACCCGTTAAGCCGTTTAGACGTGAAAGAGCAAAAGTCCCAACCAAAACGACTAAAAATCACTATCTCAATTTAGTTATCTGCCTACTGCCTACCCCCTAAGAACGATGGCGTGATTATTTATAGCCTATGTCCATTTCTAGGTTATCATCTATTACCATACCAAATTTCATCAAAATCCGATCAGCCGTTTAGACGTGAAAGAGCAACAGACAGACAGACAGACAGACAGAGTTACTAACGCATTTATACTATTAAGTAGGGATTATCTATATTACAATATCATAAAAGGAAAGGTTTGTTTGTTTGGATTGAATAGTCTTCAAAACGACTGGACCGATTTAAAAAATCTTTCACTGTTGGGAAGCTACACTATTCCCTAGTGACATAGGCTTTAAAAAAAGGGATCCGTGCGAAGTCGGGACGGACAGCTAGTCACTTATAAAGTACCTAGATATTATATTTATTCATATACTGACGTTCAGAAATCTTTATAGTTGTCTATATTTTTTTTGTATTTTAGAAGTGGCAAATAACTTACCTACTCGATATTCTTTTAGACATTTAGCTGTCACTGTGAGCCTAAAAACACAGACGTATAAAAAAAAAGTTTCAGATAAACTATACCTATCAATTTACAGCTTACCTGACACTCGTTTTATTTATTCAATTCTCTAAAAATGCTAACAATAGTTTTCACATAAACCAGGATTTACAAGCAAACGTTTTTATAAACGTTTTGTTTTGGATCAAACGAAAAAATAAAATAAAACAGTGATATTTTGCATTTAATTCTTTTTTGTTTTATGTTTTGGACGTTATTCAATATTTATAACCTAAGATAAGGTAAGTATGTAATTGATTATATATTTAAGTACTTGAGTCAAAAAAGATGATGTTCGTTAAAAGTAATTAAAGTATGAATACCTACCGACAAATTATGACACAAACTGTTGTCATAATAATAGCAATACGGTACCGGACGTAATGAAAATCATTACTTACGTGCAATTGTTGATTTATTGTAAATGAAGTTAGGTAAGTAGGTATATATTATTTTAATAGGAAATCATTATTAAGTAGGTACTTCTTTCTTTAATAATTTCTGATGCCTTATTATACATAAAAAAGCTAAAGCGTTAACCTATTGTCAGCTCAGTCGTGCTACGATTATGGAAACTGTAAAGAATCCGAAACGTCAGCAAATAAAATAAAAATACGCGAGTTAAATCCGTTAATAGTTGTTTCATTCCAATAATTCTATCTTTGTTAATGATTCGAATGGACATCGTATATTCAAACGTATTATTTCACAGAAAAGTTCATGTATTTAAAATTTCTGTTCCATTTTAAGTTACACATCCGGGTTCCGTTATGGAGGCATTGTGCGAGTATCAGATGAACTTTGCCATTCATAAAAAAGCGACAAAATGAACGCTGTATTAAACTTTAATATCTTGCATTTTAAAGGTTTTGTTTTTTAAAACAAAAGCATGGAAATATTATGTGTGATATGCTGTTGTTTCGGACCAAGGATAAGTAAGGATTTAATTTTTTTATAGTTTTTTGAAAACCTCGAAATAATAGAGAATATATCTAAATTATTGCATAACTGTATAAATCACTTTAGCGTGAGACTATAACTCAGTCGTGCTACGATTATGGAAACTGTAAAGAATCCAAAACGTTAGCAAATATAACAAAATGAAAATACACGCATTAAATTCGTTAATAGTTGTTTCATTCCAAAATTGTAATAACCGCGAAGGCATCAGAAATTATTTTTATAATAGAGAATTGTCAAATAGTAGGTACTATTAGTTATCGGTCAAACTTAGAGGACATACGAAAAAAAAACACTTATTTAACTAGAATATGGATTCCATGATAACATTTCGAGAACTAAACAGTTCTCTTATTTGCAGGTAACTTAGCATAAAATTATTAAATGCATTGGCATTTAATAATTAATTCCAGTTAATTCATTCCAATGTGCAATAACCGTGAAAACATCAGGAATAAAAGCCTTCCTACACAATATATTTTAATTAAAACTGGACGTTCAAATATTATACATCGATTAAAATTTGATGAATCGGTGGAATACCACCTTTACATATCACAGGTATCCGGCGAGGCGGCGAGGCGCTGTATTTTAATCACTGGACTGTAATCAAGCTTGGTTTATCAGTCTTGTGAAACTTTATGCCACGTGCCGAATAAACTGGCTAATTATAATGATTTCTAATTTAACTCTTCGGATTTAACTCGCGTATTTTTATTTTATTTTCAATACAGACAAATTATGTTTCCATAATCGTAGTAGAGAATCTAAAACGTCATCAAATAAAATAAAAATCGTCTTATTAAAAATGTCAGAGCTATGGTAACTTTTCCAGCAATTAACGCCATATAATTGCTATGTTTCATTAAATAAATTATCCAGTGGATAAGTTTAACTATATAGATTTAATACCATGTGTTTATCTGAACAAGTTACAAGCTTTTTCAGATAAACACTCTGATAAAGACTCTATAGATTTTTGTGAAAGCAGTGCTATTAAAGTTTATGACATGTGCCGATTATAATTGCCAATTATATTAATAGACCCAGTATATTAAAGTGAGATAAACTTTCAAGACACATAGTGACCAAATTACTAACTAGCTGAACTAGCCTTTTATAAGTTTTTGAAAAATAATTGCTTAATAGCCTTATAATAAATTGTCATATGATTTCGACAAAACTTACAGCGAATGTATGATAGCTTAGTCTAATTACCTGCAATTTTTTTATTTTCATAGTGAAATTCAGTCCAAGTAGGTACCTAATATATTATGACATTAATTAAAATTGAAAAGCATTTAACAATTTTATCTATTGTAAAATTTTGGTATGTTTTTTTGATTATTTAATAGCACATTTGAAAGAAAATTAAATAGTACATTACGCACCGAGGCCAGTAAAATAAAAAATGTCTCAGATCACATGTAATTGTCGTCCGAGGCGAAGCCGATGTTGACAAAATGATGGTGATCTGAGGCTTTTTTATTTTACTGGCCGAGATCAGTATACTATTTTTCTGTTCGACGAAGCCAGAAAGCGGCAATTTCATTTAGCGCCGCGGCCAGAAAGTTGGCGCTTTCCGGCCGGAGGACAGAAGAATATTTTTTTACAAGATACTCGTAAAAAAATATCAGGCGGATTGTATTCAAGAAGCGGTTCACCGTTGTATACAGTCAAACCTTTTTACCGACTACGGTCAACAGGGGGCCAATGTTTTTGCCAATCTCGCGCCACATCTGGGCAGGGTCATTAGTTTTAATAAAAAGCGGTAAAAACTGCTCAGAGGCTTTTAGCCTCCCTAATCCAAATTATAAGGGACGAAATATGGCGCATATAAACAGTTAGTGTTACCTTTTTTAAAAATATACATTTATAAGTTGAAAGATAAAAACCATTACGCATATCACATTTGTTTGGGTTCACTTAAAAATTGTACCCACAAATTACTGCAAAAGTTTGTAAAGTTGTAACGTTTTAACATCTGGAACTTAGTCGGCCTTAAGTGCAAAGTTTATATTTCTAAAATTGAAATATGTTTAAAAAAATTTCATCTAAGATATTATAAAAAACCTTTATTTACTTATTTGGGTTCATTTAAATAAATTACCTACATTAATAAAAATGTTTAAAACTTCTCACATTTAGGTAATCAATCTCAAATAAATAGGTAACGCTCAGTCGCCTTAAAATAAAATCTTATAGAAACATAAACATGTCAGATGATGTACGTAGTTTTCCCTTTACTTCTACCACGAGTCCCGAGACCTTATTTTCTAACAAATCAACTCCAAAACTCCTAAACTCCACAAAAACTGGGACGTCTGAATAAAATGTTTTTATATGAAAATTTGATGTGTTCAAAAAGTTTCCGAGTCGTTTGAAGCCGGAAAATTATCGGAAAATCCGATGGAAATATCTTAAACACTTTCAAAGTGAAACTTTGCGGCGGTTACTCGTCAAACATGTTCTAGGACTTACTTCGTTTACTTGTTTTACTTTCCGAAAGTTAAGTAGCGACGTTGTTCTTGATTAGGTATCTCAGAGTATAAGTGCCTATTTTACAAGGTCTAAGTAGACTATTACTTATTAATGCTACCACACAAAAAATATTACGATTCTATATTCAAGGTGGTGTTCTAATGTTTAGCCAAAGGAGTTCAAAACTTGCTAAATGCGTTAGTGTATAATGAGGTCTAACTGTCGCATTTCACCAAGAGAGAATCTGGCCTGTGATAGGTGGGACGCGACAATTGGACCTCAATCTGCAATGGTGGTAGTAGCGGATTTTTGACACGCGGCGACTCTCATTCTGCTATAGTTGATCTGCTGAGAACGGACCTGGTAAAAATGAAATGTTTCTTAGCAGATAATGTATAATTATATAATTACATCATTTAAGTTACGGGTACCTAACTGATATAATAACTATAAATAGATTATTGTTCGGATAGCAAGCAGTTGAATATCCTATTTTTGCTTTTTTTTTAAATTGGAAGCAGTATGTAATCTGAAATTATCTGACCTTTGTAAAATAGGCCTATTTAATCAATGAAGAGCTAAGTATGACATGTTGTAAGAGGTACATTTTAATGTATTATATTAGTCTTTGCGAATGGAAATTCTTGTACAAAGTTTTATTAAAATTGAGATACCAATATATACTTGAATAAGCAATTTTATCTGTGTATTTAGTATTTAGAATTGACTTGTCCTATT
Organism: Polylopha cassiicola; assembly: GCA_038024825.1. Taxonomy (NCBI): domain Eukaryota; kingdom Metazoa; phylum Arthropoda; class Insecta; order Lepidoptera; family Tortricidae; genus Polylopha; species Polylopha cassiicola. The sequence goes on along the minus strand of CP149044.1, from coordinate 1,297,223 downwards.
ATGATTGTAATAACGTTTTCGCAATTGACTTAGGATATTTCGTAGAAATGTAAAATACAAGGGGCACGAAAAATAAATTTAGTCAAGTTACATTTCTGAGAAAATTAATTTGCTGAACACTGCCGTCTATTTATTTATAATTAATAATTGATTTATTATGTAGCATGTTGTTTGTACAAGATTTAAATAATACACTGAACGTAAAATATGTTTTACATTTACTTGGACAGACACCTTTTTATTTGTTATGTTTATTAAAGGTTTATTTGACGATAACTTGAGTATCAACTGTATCTGATCTGTATAAAATTTGGCAATTTTTTAAATTTTAATATTTAAGTGTAATTGGGCAAACAGTTATAAAGTTACACGGGGTTCAATAGGGGCGAAAAATTGTGTATCGTTCGGAGCAAACAACTATAAATAAGTAATAATTTCTTATGCCTTCGCGGTTATTATACATTGGAATGAAGCAACTTTAAACGGATTTAGCCAATAAAATAAATACGCGAGTTAAATCCGTTTAAAGTTGTTTTATTCCGATGTATAAATAAGTACCTAAATAGTTGATATATTAGAATAAAACAACTATTAACGGATTTAACTCGCGTATTTTAATTTTATTTTATTGCTGACGTTTCGGATTCTTTACAGTTTCCATAATCGTAGCACGACTGAGTTGACATAGTCTAACGCTAAAGGCTAAAGTTGACATATTGTTTTTACATCGTTCCCTATAATTATTCAATAGACTTGTATTCGACATTACATAACAGTACTATTACACAAAATGATTAAACCCTAGTCAAAATAAACCTCGGTAATTAAATTCGTTCGCAAGTGACTTATTGGAAGAAGGACTTTAGGGTAGCTCAATTAAAGGCAATTGTACATGACATGGGTCCCTTCATCTACATAATAGTGTGGTGTGTGACATTGCTTGTTACAATTGGTCAATACTGTCGAATTTATGTTGATAAACTGGAGTCACTTGGGTTCTTATGTGAGCATAAGGCTTACAAATCGATAGCTTTATTTTTGAGGAATGTAACCAATTCTTCGATCTATGTACCTATACATTTATACTGGCTTTTAAAAAAGCATGCCTGTGGATTTTTTATTATATCAAAGTTCTGTGAAGCGTTTGCAAATATTATGTTGAAATCACGTGATTCGATGATAAATACCACTGTGTGTCCCGAACTGCTAACATACCTATCTAAACTGAACTGTGAACTGCTAACTATAGTACCTATCAAGATTAAATATAAATATATTTTTGTATGCAAAATAATTCAAACCACAACATAATATATAACGATAATATTGTGATAGAATTTATCAATTTCAGTAAAATAATAGACTAAAAATATTTTCAGTCTATGTTAAAATCAAGATGGCCGGCAAAATGCAAGCTTGATTTTTTTTTAATTTTACATCAGACACAGATTATAACCATCAGCAATATTCAGTTTGAAGTTGTTAAAATTTTACTCAATCTTCATTTAAGTAATTTATTTATTATCGAGCGTGGCTTGTTATTCCAGCTAGTTGGTATAAAGTAATAAATTCGAAATGCATTTACTGCATTGGTAATTTGCATGCGCGCTGCACCCTCGTTAGTTGCAATCAATTTGCGAGTCGCAATCAGACTTCTTGTAACTTAGCTGAGTTATATAGACATTTTGATTTTGTAATGTAATTAGATTATCCGCTTATAAATATTGTATCTATTTATATTTATATAAATTTATTAACTAGCTGTGCCTGCGACTTCGTCCCCGTGGAATAGTAATTCTTCATAAGGCTTCATATTTTCCCCGTTTTTTACACATTTTCTACTGTTTCTTCGCTCCTATTGGTCGCAGCGTGATGTTATATAGCCTAAAGCCTTCCTCGATAAATGGTCTATCCAACAAAAAAAAATTGAATTCGAACCAGTAGTTCCTGAGATTAGCGCGTTCAAACAAACAAACAAACAAACTCTTCAGCTTTATAATATTAGTATACATGTATTCAGTATGATCTTATTTAAATGCAATTTGTTAAGCGAATAGGTAGGAATTTAAAATACGCTTACTTAGCTACCACAATTTATTTTCTCCAATACCTAATTAATAAAATATATCAATGGAAAAAAAATACGTTTAATTATCATTTACAAAATTCTTCTAAATACACTCGAAATACTTTTACTGAAGTATAAAGGCTCCATACTTTGTAAAACACGCATTGCGTGACCGAAATAATCATACCAAGTATCAAAATCTCATGCAGCAAACATGAAGTATCAAAACCAGAGCCTTCATTAAAATAATTGATAAATATTTCGACTCGATCTGTAATTTGTCAAACACTAACGAACACGCCTTTGCCGTGTTGATTTTGTAAATACAAAACTAACTTTCATGTCACTGGAATACCTACCTTATTCTTACATGATAAGGTACATTTTTCTTCGGATCGGTAATCAATTATAAAGGCATTATAAATCATTAGAACGCCATCTGCGGTAAAGCTGCGACGAGGGAAACTCGTCACGTGACGGTAAGCCGTTATTATAAAGGAAGATATAAAACTTATACCAGTTTCAAACTTCTCAGTCATTATCTAGATAATTCTACCGCGACTTAACTGATCAGTTCGTATGGCTTACAGTTAAAACTGTAGTCACGATGACGGACGATAACTGTCAGATTTTCTGGACTAGAGAGTGAAAGAATTCTATGCCACTGACAGTTCAACAAGTTATAATGATTACCTATCCCGACTAATATTATAAATGCGAAAGTAACTGTCTGTCTGTCTGTTTGTTACGCTTTCACGCTAAAACTACTGGACCTATTTAAATGAAATTTGGTACCTACAAAGAAAGTCTGGAGCCTGAGAAAGGACATAGGCTACTTTTTAACCGACTGCATAAAAGTAGGAGTTAAAACAACGTCGCGGGCAGAAGCTAGTAAAGTATATATTTAGAAATAAGGCCAGGTTTTATGAGTGTAAGTTTTTTACATTGCCTCTTCGAATAAACACTTTCCAACGGCCTTGTAGCGAGAAATCGATGAAAATGATGCACTATGCACTTGGCGAATTAAACTTGGATTGAAAATCAATGGCCGAGCGATGAAATAGCCTCAAAAGAATAATAATTTCTGATGCCTTCGTGGTTATTACACATTGGAATGAAACAACTGTTAACGGATTTAACTCGCGTATTTTTACTTTACTTACACTTTAGCGTTAGACTATTGTCAGCTCAGTCGTGCTACGATTATGGAAACTGTAAAGAATCCGAAACGTCAGCTAATAAAATAAAATAAAAATACGCGAGTTAAATCCGTTAACAGTTGTTTCATTCCAAAGCCTCAAAAGAACTTTAGATCTATGTAGGTAAGTGTTGCTGACATATATTTTGATTAAACCTTTGCTGTCAGATATACACTAATATTATAAAGAGGAAAGGTTTGTTTGTTTGGATTGAATAGGCTCCAAAACTGCTGGACTACTATTCCCGAGTGACATAGGCTATAAAAAAAGGGATCCGTGCGAAGCCGGGGTGGACAGCTAGTATTATATACTTTTGTCGATATACCTTGACGTTTTCAAAGAAAAGGAAACGTAAAATGCAAGTTTGTGCAAAAATGTAAACTCCCAAAACCAAGTTAATCCAAATTGGTTTCCGTAACTTTTTTTATCTAACTTCAGCGTTAGAGCTGATTAAAAGCAATCTAATAATTGGAAACGCATTTCTTAAGTGAAATGGTGTGTTATAATGATTGCTTCCGTCATTTTTTGATCGTGATTACCTCTCTTAAGTATTTTGGACAGTTATTAGATATCAGCATAAAAATACGGAAAGAAAAAAAAAACTTTTGTCTTTGAGCAAATAATATTAATATCAAAAGTAATGGTATGGAACTATAGATATCGATCGCATTTCGATTGTTAATTTGTAACGTAAATATTGCTACATAGCTTTAGCGTAAGACTTTTATCGGCTGAGCCTTGCTACAAATATGGGAACTGTAAAGTTTTCAAAACGTCAGCAAATAAAGTAAAATACGCGAGTTAAAACCATAACAGTTCCATTTAATAAAATATTCGAAAAGATTGTTACAGACCAAATTTCACAAGTATTCAAAAATCACATCAGCCCTAACCAACATGGTTTTTACAGAGGTCGCTCGGTGGATAGTAATTTATTAACTTTTAGTAATGAGATCCTAGTCGCAATGGATGAAGGTGCTTCTATTGAAGCTGTGTACACAGATTTCGCCAAGGCTTTTGATAAAATTTGCCACAACACGCTCCTTCTTAAGCTTTGGGATCTAGGTATACATGGCGATCTTTTCCGCTGGATTAAGTCATATATTGAAAATCGAAGTCAGTGTGTAGTTCTATCTGGTTATGCCTCCCAATTTAAGTCAATTAGTTCCGGAGTACCCCAAGGCTCTCATTTAGGTCCCCTATTGTTTACGCTTTTTATAAATGATATAGACAAATATATTAAACATTCTAAAGTGTTGCTCTATGCAGATGACACGAAAATTTTTAAATCTATCAATTCTGTAGAAGATTGTTTTTTGTTGCAACAAGATTTACTAAACTTTGAGTTATTTTGTAAAGACCATAAATTATTGTTGAATTTAAATAAATGTTTTATCATTAATTTCTCTAGAAAAAAGCGCAATTTTAACTTTGAATACACTTTATGTAACGGTCATCTGAATAGAGTAACACAAGTTCGTGACCTTGGTATAATTATGGACTCCAATATGTCATTTAAACCTCATTTAGAATTTGTATTAAACAAAGCATATAAGCAACTTGGTTTTATCCTGCGAGTTGGTAAGCCATTTAAAAATAGTCTCACTTATAAAATACTTTTTAACAGTTTCGTTCGTAGTAATCTCGAATTTGCCTGCGCTGTTTGGAAACCCTATCATGCAATTCATATTGAAAGACTTGAGCGCTTACAAAAAAAGTTTATAAAATCTCTTGATTTTAGAACTGGTCATAATCACACTAGTTATAAGGATTCATTGGTTCATTATAAACTCCAAACGCTCAGCGACCGCCGAGACTGTGTGGATTCAGTTTTGCTGTATAAAATATTAAATAATAAATTAAATGTCCCCTCACTACTTCGTCAAATCCATTTTAAAGTTCCTAGTAGATGTCAGCGCCAATGTAAAAAAAAAGATTTGTTCTCGATTCCCCGACGTAAGACGTGTTATGCACAAAATGTATTTTTGAGGCGTGCCTGCAAGCTTTTTAGCGATAATAAGAAACTTAAAAACATTGATTTATTTAACTGTACCATCACTACTCTCAAAAAAGCTTTTAGATAATACCATTTACTAATTGCTATCTCTTTTTCTTTTTTTTGTGTTAGGTTTTAAATGGTATTTATCAAAACTTTAAATTTCTTATTTAAGTAACTTCATTACACATAGACTGTATTTTTTGTAAAATTTTAAGGAAACTCCAGGTCTAATTTTAAGCAATATTTTTTAGCCTTTTACTTGTAAATGACTGTTTGTTTCTTCAATAAATAAATAAGATTACAATGTGTAGGTAATAACCGCGAAGGTGTCAGAAATTATTAAAACGATATTATTATTATAGTAGACTAGCCGTTTGCCCCGGCTTCGCACGGATCCCTATTTTTCTCAAAATATTCTATAGCCTATGTCCAGCCTATTCAATCCAAACAAACAAACCTTTCCTCTTTATAATATTAGTAAGAAGTATAGATGAAAAAGCAGGTTCATATCATAAAGTGTTGATGAAATAATACCATGTCATCCAAACTATATAAGTTGCAGCTGGAGTCGACTCGTGTATTAAAGTCGACCTGAACTGGGTATTGATCTTAGTAATTACTTACAAAACTTTAGCGTAGATAGAACACAGTGTTTATGTGAACAGTACGTATATTAAACACAACGTGGATTGCGGCTCGCACATAATAATCTGATTCGAAAGATGGTTAGTGTAATCTCTAATGCCATCCGAGAGTACTAAAATGTTATGCGGTTTCCTCACTAATAAAATTTAACTTTTACACGTCTTTATTAGTCCTCCTGCAGACCGGAACACAAACAGCACCTGTTCATGAGTATGACGTGTAGGACTAATTATATCTATATACCTACACTATTTTGACTAATTAGTATTATGTTTTAATAGACATAATAATTTGTCAAAATGGTACACAAAGCATTTATTGAGAGTTTGTTTAAATAATAATAATTCATTATAGAGTGAATTTTATATACCTTTGTAATAATTAAAGAGGGGCAAGTTTCGTTATCGAATGCGTGCATAGGTAGTAGTAGGTAGTAATACTATCGAGTTATGTTTATTTGCCTTCTGGATATAATGTATATTGTGCTCGGACACCTGTTAATTAACGGGCTTAGCTTCTACTAAATTGTTTGTGTTGGAAACTTCTATTAATTCAATACGGGAGCGTTTTTACTTACTCAACTTTATCAAAATTGATTACGTAGATAAAAATGTTAGAAATAAGTTTTCAGCTTTAAATTTGACCTAGATATATAAAATCATTATAATGATTATAATAATTTCTGATGCCTTCGCGGTTATTATACACAAGTTGTCCGCCCCGGCTTCGCACGGATCCCTTTTCTTTGTAGCCTATGTCACTCGGGAATAGTATAGCTTCCCAACAGTGAAAGAATTTTTCAAATCGATCGAGTCGTTTTGGAGCCTATTCAATCCAAATAAACAAACAAACCTTTCCTTTTTATCATAATATATTGGAATAGATTTGTAAAGATTGGAATGAAACAACTTTAAACGGATTTAACTCGCGTATTTTATTTTATTAGCTGACGTTTCGGAGCCTTTACGGATTCTAAAACTTGCAAATTTCAAATACGCGAGTTAAGTCCGTTTGAATTTGTTTCATTTCATTATAATGATTGTAAGATGCTTTGCTCGGCCCAAGGCCTCGTACTTCAAACCTGGCCACAAAGGAAATAAAAATTCATGCGATATCAATGTTTTTCTTCCTGGTGGCTCTTTATTATTCGCAAACACAGTAAGTATTAAATATTAAAAAACAAAACGATTTTCCGGAATAATAGAACTCGTAATCTCACCGATCCTTGTTTATCTTCCGTGTTTTGTTTGTCATCCGTTTTTTGTTTATATCTTCTTATTATTCTTATCGTTTTTTATAGAGGTATGAGTGAATATAACAATCTATACTTACGCAACAGTATTTTATTTATAGCCTATGTCACTCGGAAATAGTGTAGCTTTCCAACAGTGAAAGAATTTTTGAAATCGGTCTAGTAGTTTAGGAGCCTATTCAATCAAAACAAACAAACAAACTTTTCCTCTTTATTATATTAGTATAGATGTCACCAAAACATATTTTTTTTTATTGTTAAAAAAGCCCCATTTTTTAGGCACTACCTTTAAAGATATAATGTCGAAAAGAAGACTTAACTTCCATTATGAAACGGCTTAAAAAATCTGACATATTTTGTTAATAGCTTTCGTTAATATTTAAAAATACGCACCTAGGCCAGTAAATGATCACATGTAATTGTCATCCGAGGCGAAGCCGAGGTTGACAAAAATGTGATCAGAGGCTTTTTTATTTTACTGGCCGAGGTCAGTATACTATTTTTCTGTTCGACGAAGCCAGAAAGCGGCAATTTCATTTAGCGCAGCGGCCACAAAGTTGGCGCTTTCTGGCCGGAGGACAGAAAAAATAATATTACCTACTATTTATATTAATATTTACCGAATAAAGATCACACTGTTTTATATTATTTATGTACTTATTAAAATAATTCGATTATGTATTAAACTTGCCAACGTACCTACTCACATAAAATTACTTTATACTTTAACTTTATACACTTTTTTCAAAATGTTACTAACAAAGGAATACACGGTAACTATTGAGTATATTGATGTATATATATTGCATATTAAAAATAAATAAACAAAACCCTTTGAAAACATGTTTACATAATAATATAAAACTATATTATTCAGCGAAAACTGTAAGAAAGTTATAAACTCATTGAAAACCCTTTTGGCCCTTTGAAGAAAACGCATACATGCAAAGGGTAAAACTATGCAAAAAGTTTTCGCAGAGAAAAATACAGCATACAAGAAACAGCGAGAGCACTCGAGCAGAAAAAACGCTCGGTTAGTTCCGCTTGCCCTTCCTCATCGGCTGTGGATACATTGTATTATTATTCTTTATATCTATAAAGAATAATAATTTAAACTTCAACCCGTCATACATACAAAGTTATAGATTTGACATAAACTTACGTGACTACCTATTAAAATTCTTACCTATATAAAATTCACTTTTTATTTACCATAAATTTTCACTTTTTATAAATTTTATTTATGGACTATTGAACGTTGCTAAGAAAATTTGCATTACCGACAAAAGGTATGAATATTCACTACTACTTTATAAAAAGATGCTTTTCAAGGAATAAATAAAATATAAATAATCGGCTGGTAGCGATTTATACGCTTGCTGTAAATTATTTAAACTAGCTAGATATAATTATATAGTTTTAAATTCTATTATAAAATAGTATCCATTATGTATAAATGACAGCTATTATATTAAATTAATATATTATTATTATGACTTTGAGGTGCTACATGTGACTAAGTGGATTTTAGCAAGACTAAGCAGCCATTATTATTCTCTTTGAATTAATTTAAGCTTAGCAGCTTAATAATGGCTGCCGAGCCTTTTGTGACAAAGTAAATACTTATACATTTTAGTGTTATTAAATTAAATGGAGCATACATGACTTGATCAATCAATAGTTAAATATAAATTTTATCACGCAACCTAATTGGAAAAAAAGAAAAAAGTAATCAACACTATATTATTATTATCATTTTACAGTTAAATTAATAAAAAAGAAATATAGGGACCAAAAACTATACACTCTATGTAATTCCGGCGAACGGTGGAACACACAAGATACTTAAATAAGCAATTAAAGACCTTCACCTATATAATGTTTTAGTATATATTTTTGATAAAACCCTTCTACAGTCTTCAGCGGAGAACAACCAATAAACAATTCGCAATTTGACACTTCCATAGTTTCGTTATTGACCGACGTGTCTTGTTATTATTTATCTATGACTAAAACTCGGCCGAATGAGTTACAGTCCCCGGAAAAAATATTCATCTATTGACGTATGAGTTATGGAAAAAGGTACGACAATATGTTTGTAAGGCGCCCGAATATTTCCCAGTTTCTATGTAATGTGATGAAATATTTCACCACCTGCGTTACTTGGAATTCTGTTTTTTTATCAGACACCCAAATAGTCAGTCGAGCAGATTGATGACATGTGAAGTATTTGACGGGTGACAAAGGATTTTACATTCGCAATTTTATTTATTGCAATAGTACCTATGGCGGAGTCAGGTGTTTTTTTACGTGATGAATTTCAGTTTTAATTTCGATTCGAGTTATTTCAATGAAATCCAATTGAAATTGTGAGCTACATGTATTCATGTTTTTAATGAAAAGACGATTAAGTAGTTCCATATTATGAATAAAATTCTTTGAAATTCATTAAAATTTGGGACATAACACATATACTAAATTGGACAGATTTCATTTCTGATAAATGTGATTTCTTTGTTACGAGCTCGGTTCTTATTCGGAATTTTATTAATTCGTGCACGGTATTTTTAGTCTTCTAGTTTGTGAATACGTAGGTAATTAAAAGCACTAAGGCAATAAAACCGTCAAATACGCCTCCACAAAATTATGATAGCGTTGATAAAAGACTACAAACAATAAAGAAAATATAAAAAATCTGAAGTGCCCTTATCATATCTTATCTTATAAAAACATGTGTTTGTGAAACTGTAAAGATAATCTGCGTTGATTTTAATAATTCTTATCGACATAGTAAAACTTGCTTTTGCACGGTTAAGCCAGATAACGCGTGACATATTTTGAGTGAGATAATTTTTAATAATTAAAATAAGACAAAGAAAAGAGATTAACTGTGTAAAACATTAAATTTACGTGTCGTAATCTTACTTTTTATTACCATTTAAAAAAGTTCCACTGTGGCAGTGAGACGTTTTATTTTCCTCTTTTGTGTAATGGTGTAAGTGGTTATTTTGCTATGAACAATGTCGTAGAGTGTTTAAGAAAAGTGAATAAACATTAATACTTTTGCTACTTGTTACTGTGAATCTGCTGGGTAGGTGTTAATTGGGTGTATTTGTAATGTTGCTATCTACTGGCAAATACTTGATTAGGCGATGATTAGGTACCTGCAGTAAGAGTAAAACTTTAGTTTGAGGACATATAATTCTCATAACATAATAAAATTAAATGCATGGTAAATGTACCTACATGATACCGTTTCTCTTATGATAATGTTAAGGATTTAAAATTATATCCTTGTAGCTCTATAGAATATAATTAATTCCTAGGATGTAAACTAGCAGATCTGTACCTACCCACTGTACTACCTTCTTATTCAGGTGGCGCTGTCTCTAACCTCAGTCCTTTCTATAAGACTCACCGTGTACATTCCTTCCACCTACTTTATTCTAACTCTCTCCATTGAACTAAAAACATTTTTTCCGTTGCAGGTACTATGGAGGCTTGGTCGAACCGGCGCACGCTCTCCCTTTGCTTCGTGTTGACAAAAGAAATAAATCTAACCTAAAAGAAAAAGGAAAATGTGAAACATGAAACTGGATATACTATTCAATATCGACACCTTCGACAATCGCACATTAGACTTTAGAGATCTATCCACATCAATGTATCTAACGGACAGTTACGTGAACAGAAGTTTGGAAGTGAATGAGACTACAAATGATCTGGTGTACGCGAACCAGTTTGAAGATGAAGCCGTGATCGTTGCGCTTGTGATCATAAAATGTCTGATAATGCTGTTTATTATATTAGCAGCTATATTCGGGAACTTGCTAGTGATCGTATCAGTGATGAGACACAGAAAACTAAGGGTGATAACCAACTATTTCGTGGTATCTTTGGCGCTAGCTGACATGCTGGTTGCTATTTGGGCGATGTGTTTTAACTTCAGTGTTGAGATAACTAACGGCGAGTGGTTGTTCGGTTACTTCATGTGTGACGTGTGGAACTCCTTGGATGTGTACTTTTCATCAGCATCGATCCTCCACCTGTGCTGCATCAGTGTGGATAGGTACTACGCGATAGTGCAGCCTTTGGACTATCCACTGATAATGACGACGGGGAAGTTAGGAATCATGCTCGCTGTAGTGTGGTGCAGTCCTGCGCTAGTGTCATTCCTCCCAATATTTATGGGTTGGTACACAACAGACGATCATCTTGACTTTAGGAAAAGACACCCGAAAGTGTGCAGTTTCACTGTGAACAAATTTTATGCAGTTATATCGAGTAGTATCAGTTTTTGGATCCCCGGTGTGATAATGTTGTTTATGTACTATAGGATTTATGTGGAGGCTGACAGGCAGGAACGCATGCTATACAGGTGAGTTGTTCTACTTATTATATTATTATATAATTAATTCACATTCATTGACTGGTTTTTTAAGCGACGGTAAAGTAAAGAAGCCTATCTATCTGGTAACTTCTATATTATATAAATATTAAATACATATATAAATTCACTAGGTATTAGGTAGTTAATTACGTGCAATGTAGGTACTGGTCAAAGTTTCAGTTTGTTATCTACCTGTTTAGATTTTTATAAAAATATCCATATTTGATTTTCTAATATATATTCTAGATACATTTAGCTACCTGTTTAATATTCAGACCCCAGCGGTTCTAAATTAGCATATTTTCGAGTTGAGAGAAACTTTTCCCATCGTTAGAATACTAAATAGAAACAATATTGTATACTCCTGAATTCCTGATACCGCCTGGATAATTAGGAGGGAATTAATACAAGTAATTAATTATTATAAGTAAGTAAGTAATTTAATTAAGTTAGAAATTGCTACAAATTAAAATAAAGTTAATTCCGTACCCTATTGTAGAGTTTGACTTTATTTCAAGTTGGCAACATAATTTCCTCGGGCTAGTAATTAAATTAAAAACAAGCCAAAGTAATGAAATTAAATTATATATATATAACCATTAGAATTCAAACAACAAATTAATCCGCAACACGCTTCGTCAAAAATAATAATTTTAGTTATAGGTACATCAAATATATCCGCAACAAGCTTCGTCTTGAAACATACACAAACAAAAACATATATATATAATATAATTAATATATAATATTTATTATAACTTCCACTATAATTTTTAAAATAAAGAATATTAACAGCGTCTTAAATGTTATAAACTACGCGTTAATTGCGCATATTTAAAAAAACTTGTATTTAATTTAATTTTATAATATAAAATACTGTTTCACGTGTTTTCTATGACTTTAATACTGTTTATTAGTTTTAGTCTTACAACTTAGTTTTAATCTATTATAATTAACCTTCAAAAGTGTCATAATTTAATTTAAAGCATTAAATTAATTACGTTAATAAATAAGTCTCATTAAATATTAGCTTACTTCAGTCTCATTTAATTGTGTCTGTAAAATTGTTTGAAACTATTTGAATGTAGCCATATTTCAGATAATATTATATTACAATAGTTTTTCATTTCTACGGGATATTTATTAAAGATAATAATAATGTTTTAGAGAAACAACATCAACTGATCTAGTCCCAAACTAAGCATAATTTACGCTGTGGCGCTTAACATAAATAAATACATATACATTGCATCCAATGTATTCTATTTTTAGCAATATTCGAACCTGCAATATTTTATTGTATAGTAGGGGCTCGGAAGCTAATACATGCATTTTGTATGTCTGTTTGCTCCCTTAGACTCATATTTGATTGTCTTGTATGATCATATTACTACCAACTTGATAGTAATGTAAACAGTTATACAAGATTCATATGACTGTTTGTTCCCGAATAGCGCTGCAAGATTTCCAACAAGATGAATAAAGATATTGAAAAATGTATACCTAACGTTTATCTATAATAGATATGAATAAATTAACCAAATATTATAGTCGATACGGACCAATAAGACGTGTTCAAATCCGGCATACAAGTTGAAATAAACACTAAACAGAATAGAAAGCACAGTAACAAAGTTCCCCTTTGCACTGTGAAATACTACAGCAGCCAATAGGTAAGTGAATTGTCTTAAAAAAATCATTGACATTCCGTCTCAAAAAATATCGGTCAAGTGCGAGTCGGACTTGTTTACTGAGGGTTCAAGATAGCTGACGATATTCTAACGCTAAAGTTTAGCGTTAGACTATCGTCAGCTTAGTCGTGCTACGAATATGGAACTGTAAGGTTTTCGAAACGTCAATAAGATAATACGCGAGTTAAATCCGTTGTAATTATTTCATTTCAATGTGTAATAATTGCGAAAGCATCAGAAACTATTATACTAGTTCCTTATATTACTCTCATGTAATAAAATAAAAACGATTTTACACGGGTAAATATTTCCACAGTTTTTACCTTCACGACGTCTATACTATCACATTACATTGCCTAATTCTTTACATTACTTAAATTTACATATCTTTACATTACTTAAAATATAAAAATAAAAATAACGTAGGTAAATATTTACACAGTTTTTACCTTCATGACGCCTATACTATAACATTAGGTTGCCCAATCAAGTTGGTACGCGGAGGCTGGATGCGAGCAAAACTAGTTAAACTCGAAGCATGAAAACCCGGCGCACCTCATAGGGCATGCTGCTTAATGAATCAAATCACACTCTCATTACAAGCATACCTACATTGTTTAAAACTTTGTACCTAATTGGAATGAAACAACTTTAACGGAATAATTTCTGATGCCTTCGCGGTTATTACACATTGGAATGAAACAACTATTAACGGATTTAACTCACAGTTTCCATAATCGTAGCACGACTGAGCTGACAATAGTCTGACGCTAAAGTAAAGAATCCGAAACGTCAGCAAATAAAATAAAATAAAAATACGTGAGTTAAATCCGTTAATAGTTGTTTCATTCCAACTTTAACGGATTTAACTAGCGTATTTTATTTTATTGTCTGACGTTTTACTTTAGCATAAGACTATAACCGCACCGCACATGACCGAAGGCATCAGAAATTACTTTGTAGGTACCTAATTTTGATTAATTCATGATAATGAAACAAGCATAGGTATAGGTATCTAAAATTGAGGTAAAATGGATGATAAAAATGATATCGCACCCCTAGATTTAAAGGGAGCTAACTCAAGAAAAGTAACTTTTTCGGGACAGGCGAAATTGTTGTAAGGAATCGTATCCTTTTTTTAGTGTGTGTTTAATTAAAATCTTCAGATTTTTGAGTTAGCTCCCTTTAGATCTAGGTGTGCGATATAAAGTAATTTCTTTGCGGTTATTAGGCATTGGAATATAAAAAATCGTAAGTATCTTATTTTAACTGTTGAAGCTTAGGATAATTTACAGTTCCGATAGTCGTAGTCGACTGAGCTGATGATAGTCTAAGACTAAGACAGTAGGTAGGTACTTAATAAATAAAACATGCAAGTTATATCCGTTATAGTTATTTTATTCCAATGTATGAAACGTATGAAAAGTTTTCTTCTTTCAACGTGCATACAGAAAATGTGATTCAATTAAAACCTGCGTGTGCGAAGCCGCGAGCCAAACATTGTGTTCGTAATATTTTTTAATAGAGCAACGAATTTTAATGTATTTTTATGTACTTGGCAGACTTTATAATGGTTCTCTGCCGGACACATAACCAATAAAGTCGATTTCTCAACATAAACAGATTTTACAATGTTACGAAATGTTGTTTCGTGCCAATGCACTATTGATCGTTAATCGATGATCTGTATATTTTATATGCCAAGTTTTATGTTCAATCCTAAATCATGCAGTGTACAGTCAGACATAAGAATATTAGATAGGCAGTGGTCTAATATTTTGGGTGTACCGATACTAATATTATATGGGAGAAGCATGGGCGGGCATTCCAAATAGGCACAATTTCAAAAATTTTAAGGAATGTCTACTTTGTGCGAACCTTGCATTGCACACGCCTGATGAGAAACTTGACTATTATAAATTATGTAATGCTAACTGTACTTACCATTTTAGTATACATTTTAAACTTACTTAGTCGGTTAAATGATGGTAAAAATGATCACAATTTAAATAAAAATTTGCCAATTGTAACCAACATAATAATATGAAAATCTCTCCTAACAGCCTAGTTATTGTACTTCTCCAAAGAATATATTATAAAAAATATACCTACTTATTAAATTGACAAGTCATGTGCTTGACAACCTTTTTAATGATAGATGCTTTTGCGCGACAAAAACCTTATGTATTGTGCTCGCCAGGGTAATGAGAATAGAATGTCACTTTTCTTGGAGACCAGTTGACACTAACGACCTTTATAAATTCAAAGTCAACGTTAAATATGTTTAATGAGGGCCACCGCGTGTCAGAAATCCACTAGATGCGCAAGTGTAGAATGAGGTCTAGCTGTCGTGTTCCACCAATCACAGGCCAGTAGCTTGCCTGTCATTGGTGGTACATGGCAGCTAGACCTCATTCTACACTAGCGCATCTAGCGGATTTCTCACACGCGGTGGCCCTCATTAGAGTAGGCTCTCACAAGCGCATACCTATCATCAATTATTTAATTTGCTTAGCTACTTTACTATGTCTAAACCTGAAATTTGACCGTGTATACATTTATCATCATCTTAATAATATTAAGAAAGGGCAATCTACCAATTATTATATCAAATGAAATCATTAATCCATCATTATTCATTTATGAATTTATCAAATTAAACTTTGATCAATAACTAACCATTGAAGTTATAACTACGAAACTAACTTAACAATTATCGACAGAGTATCACAGCAGCCTAATTAGCGATATTGCTAATGAAATAGAATATCCATACATTATCTCGTGTATCTAAACTAATTAAACTAATTTAATTTAGCTATATTGAATATGGTTTCGTAGGTGATGGGAATTTTCGCTCTAATTCACTTAATCACTTTAAAAGGTATTTAGATTAAAATCTCTTGATGATTACGCGAATATTGATTAAGTAATTACGTAAAGCTTGAGCTATCGGTTGGTAAAATCTATACTAATATTATAAAGCTGAAGAGTTTTTTTGTTTGTTTGAACGCGCTAATCTCAGGAACTATTGGTTCGAATTCAAAAATTCTTTTTTTGTTGGATAGACCATTTATCGAGGAAGGCTTTAGGCTATATAACATCACGATGCGACCAATAGGAGCGAATAAACAGTGGAAAATGTGTAAAAAACGGGGAAAATTTGAAGCCTTATGAAGAATTACTATTCCACGGGGACGAAGTCGCGGGCACAGCTAGTATTAAATAAACTTTAGAATATCTTTGTCACAATCATAATTACTGATGCCTTCGCGGTTATTACACATTGGAATTAAACAACTGTCTTTATATCTTTGTCACTTTCTAACATAATTTCTGATGCCTTCGCGGTTATTACATATAGAAATGAAACAACTATAACGGATGTAGCTCGCGTATTTTATTTTATTTAATGACGTTTCGAAATTTTTACAGTTCCCGTATTCGTAACACGACAGAGCTGAAGATAGCCTAACGCTAATGTTTTAACTTTTTAACATGTTGTGCTTAGTAATCACTGATATGAAAACATTAGTGTATGCTACATTACCTTTTATGAAATATTACGTGATAGTTTCCTGTACCGTTGCTTTAAATAAAGAAAAAAATAATTTAGACATTTTCTAAAATTATAATTTAAATTGACTCTTAACATTTCAATGCACCTAATTGACCTTTGTTAAATTAATAATTTCTTTCTTTTGTTCATAGTAAAATAAATATTCAACAGCAAACGACTTAGAGGGCAGAGCGAATTTTTGTTCTTTTACTAAGGGTTTCGTGAACTAATACTATGTTAATTTTTACCTTCGACCGCGCGCTCCTAATGGCGTCCATATTGAACCGGGCCGAGGTAAGGTTTATGCATTTCCGGGACTGCCTTAATTTTGGATGATTTAATTTTGAAGGGTGCTGTATACAATCAACAGTCAACGGTACTGTTTAATAATTTGATTAACAAACAACGTGTATTGAACAGTAAACTAAACGTTGTGAGTACCTAATTATTGGTAAGAAGCTTTTAAATCGTTTATCTCTAAAATTTGTGTTTGAACGAAAGTATGTAAATGATAAATAACGGCGTGAACGAATGCTTACATAAGGTAAGTACATATCGCACACCTAGATCTAAAGGGAGCTAACTAAAAAATCTGAAGATTTAAATTAAACACACACTAAAAATCAGACCCGATTCCTTACAACAATTTCGCCTCTCCCGAAAAAGTTACTTTTTTTGAGTTAGCTCCCTTTAGGTGTGCGATTTATAAAAAAAATACAACCGAATTGGAATCGTCCTAATTTTCTTTTGGAAATGAATACTTGCAATAACCACCGTCCCCTAAATTTAAAACAAAACCACAATCTTGATAAACAAAAGATCAGTTATTCTGTACACCATTTACGGCATGGGATATTATTGAATTTAATTAAATTCCTTTATCGGGATCTTAGGATCTCGGACGCGCCGGAGACGGGCCCTAATTGCCTTGTTTCCAATCCAAAGATTTCTGGAACAAAATATTTATGATGACTTCGTTTATCTTAATTTACAATCTTTGACGTAATTGAAAATTTCTATCAAGTTTCTAAGACAACTGAACACAAAAAACGGCATTAACATGAGCGTTTGCGTTATGTTAATATAAATAAGAGTTTTTTAAAAAGACAATATACTTACTTTAGCCTAAGTGGCCTAAGACTATCATTAGCTCATTCGTGCTATGATTATGGAAACTATAATGGTTCCGAAAGGTCAGCCAATAAGATATACACGGGTTAAATCCGTTTATAGTTATTTCATTTCAATAGACAGTTTATTTCTCCAATTCTTACATTATCAAAAAAGCATCTTTCACAGTCAGTTCAGTTATTGCAAAAGGATTTCACTGACAGATGGTTTCTCGCGACAAAAACCTTATGTGCTAGCTGAGCAGAATATAAACACATCACGTATAGCGACGAATCACCAAGCTGTCAATACTTACCTACTTGACTTTTTGGTTCATTGCAGCCCTAGCACGTTTTCGTTTAAATCAAACGTAGGTATATAAGAGCATCTTTCTCTTTTTAACAAGTTGTGTAGAAAGAGATGTATAATGCGAGCTAAAATTACCTAAGAAGTATGGAAAGTATAAAATAGACAGATAAACGTATCCACTACCTTCCAACTGTTGAAGCATCTAAAATCGATTAAAGAGTTCTTATCGTTTTTGCTGCGGCCGTATGTCTACAAAAGTTCTTTAATTTCCTTACAATCAGAGTCAAAGTTTAAGCAAATATTTACTTGCCTACGTCTCGTGCATGAAACGTGACGTTTGAAAAGGCCCGTTATATATAATTTGCTATTATATTGTTCATCAATGTCTCGACTTACAAATAAAAAGTCGATTAGAATTTCACTTGCCACATTCAAAACCTACGCTTTAGTAAATAACTGTAGTAGATAACATTTAGTTTTTGTAGCGAGAAGCAGTGCGAGCCTATGATGAACTGTCGAGTCGACATTTTGTCGACATAACATTGAGAACGTTGTCGACAAGGATATCGTGTCGAGATTGTTTCGTTGTCAACATGAAAAAATAACAGACATGACAAGATTTCTCGTTGTCGACAACTATCGGTTTTTGGCAGATCACAGCGAGAATAAGACATCGACAAGATGTCAACTCGACGATCATCATAGACTCGCAGTAAACACAGGGCTGAGCTGAATACGTGTTTATCGGAATATGCCTACGGGAGTAATTTCTTTCGTAATACCCGTTAAAACCAACGTATGCTAATCTCCTGAGAACGCCTCGTGACGGAGCACGTGTCGAGGCTACGTACAGAATAAAACGCGTTGTTTACCGTGGTAATATATTTTGATTTGCATCTCGTATAATACCTAATTAGTCGGAAAATAAATGTGTGCCGGAAGGATCATTTTAAACAAAAGACTACCGCTGGATTGTAACGAGTCGTAAGATTGAGTTTACTGGTTCAAGGAAGCATCAGAATTGATTAAATATTATTCTGAAATAATACGATTACGTGTCAACGCTTGCAATTTTTAACTAGGTAAATAAAAAATAATCTTGTTACCTACCGTAGATAATTATTTTTAGACGGCACTTATATAGGTATTAACTATCATAAGATAAGTAATTAAGACATTATGACTTTAATTTATGCTATTCATTGATATTCAAAGAGTGACTTTAGCATGTGTTTACTCAGCTCATTATGCAGTTTATTTATAAATCATTAGTATGTTTATTTTAATGAATATAATCAGACTGCAGGTTCAAATGGAATTTATTCACACTTAAATATGCGTTAATTGACAAATTTATCGAGAAACTAGGTACGTTTTTATAATAATAATTAGGAGGATTTTTCTTGTAAAAGAATTTACTTTTAATCCTAAGGTGCTAAGAGTTTATTGGCTTTTAACCCCTTAAAAATTGTCTACGCGTAAATATATTGATACTTTCGCGAGAATTAAGCTAGTAGCTCATAGCGCGGTATTTCCATTAATTTCTAAAAATATTAATTAAACAATAACTTTTATTTAATTACTAGCTTCTGCCCGCGACTTTGTCCGCGTGGAATTCCTCCTTCTTTGCAGTCGGTTAAAAAGTAGCCTATGTCCTTTCTCAGGCTCCAGACTTTCTTTGTGCCAAATTTCATTTAAATCGTCCAGTAGTTTTATCGTGAAAGCGTAACAGACAGACAGACAGAGTTACTTTCGCATTTATAATATTAGTAGGGATTATAGCGTATCAGATAAAGAAAAGGGAAGATGTGGGCATGCCTGTGCTCATTGTAACATTAAATTTATATAAAAAATACCTATTTATACCAGCAAAATAACAAAGAGCCAAGTTTGCGTAAAATATGTAATTGAAACGGGATTTCAACTGACAGTTGATTCCCGAGACGGAGCTGATTTCTAACAGCCAATCAGGGATCGGGACGTGACGTTGACGAGTCGGTGTCGCACGATCTTGCTTCTTTTAATGTGATCCTTCGCTTATTTTAAAAGTGATCCTTCGCCTATTTAAAAAGTGATCCTAAGCATATTTAACAGCCAATCAGAGATCGGGACGTGACGTTGACGAGTCGGTGTCGCACGATCTTGCTTCTTTTAATGTGATCCTTCGCTTATTTTAAAAGTGATCCTTCGCCTATTTAAAAAGTGATCCTAAGCATATTTAACAGCCAATCAGAGATCGGGACGTGACGTTGACGAGTCGGTGTCGCACGATCTTGCTTCTTGTAAAGCGATCCGTCGCTGGTTTGAAACTGATCTTTCGTCTATTGTAAAAATGATCCTTCGTCTATTTAAAAAGTAATCCTTAGCCTATTTCAAAAGTGATCATTCCCTTGTTTTAAAAGTGATCTTCAGCCTATATATAAAATGATCCTTCGCTTGTTTTGAAAGCCTCGGCCTATTTGAAAAGTGATCCTACGCTTATTTTAAAAGCAATCCGCATAGGTTTACTTCAAAAAGCTACAACAATTAATTTTAAGGAAAATAAATGTTTCTAGACAAGTGGCATTCCGCAATTGCTAATAGAACTGAATGAAAATCCGGGTATTACGTCAATTCTATATGTCAATTACATTTTTATTCTATTACTCTTACCTAAGTGTTAAGCTCTGTTAAGTGACAAGTCCTTCCTTTTTTACCTACCTGCTTATTAATATTAACACCTCATTTCTATTTTTAACGTAAAACGAGGGATAGCCTAAATTCGGGGTATTTTTGCTCAAGTGGTCTTGAATGGCGGCAACAGCCAAGAGAGATTTTATTGCGTAAAAAGGAATTGTATGAAACGGAAATCATAAAGCTTTGTGCGTTACTGCGGCTTCGAGATGGTAAACTTTTAATATTTATTTTCTCTTTTACTGAGCAATATTAAAATTTGTTGTTTTAAGATTTCCATTTAGGATCAACATTCAAGGTCTATATAATAGGTATTAAACAGAGGAAATGTTTTTCTCTGCAGTTGAGTCATGATGATTGTTTATTTAATAATTTCTGATGGCTTTGCAGTTATTACACATTGGAATGAAACAACTATAAACGGATTTAACTCGCGTATTTTATTTTATTGGCTGACGTTTCGGAACCTCGGAACGACTGAGCTGATGATAGTCTAACGCTAAAGTGATTAGATATTTGTTCCTAGACAAGAGCAAAAAATGGGGTCTCAATTTTTTCTACTCTTATTATTATAAATAGCGTTAAATATAGGTATATTTTTCGTTGTGAAACTGTTTGAGTTTATGAATTCAACTGTTTCATTTGATATGGTATTACATTTGTAATACATCAATGCACCTCATTAGTGTCAAATAATTAGAGTTAGGAACAATTAATTACGCTACAGCCTATTGTGGTTTAAATTTACCGGCTGAAATTTGTAAATATCATGCAGCACTTTGCATTTCTGTAATTTTGAATTTAATTTATATATTAGTTGATATTTGTTTCCAATAATTGGTCTTCATCATCATCACCACCACCACTAGCATCATCACCATCATACCACCACCACTATCATATCGCCACCATTTTCTAACCTCATCGGCCAACTAATACAATATGAGCTTCAGTTGAATAATTCTCATCATTTAAATGAGGGTACCTTCTTCCTTCTTGTTTTTTCTTCTAATCACCTCTACCTAAATGCCGCAGTATTATAAGATGAATGTCTTTGACTATAGTGTATTGTAAGTGATAACTTACGGCACTGATAACTCACAAGGGACCTATAAGAAGGATACTAACTGTTTTCAGCTTATTTATGTTACACATAGTATAAAGTAGCCATGCATACTTTTTGTTGTATCTACGTTCTAACTTTTATATTCTCTCAATCGATTAAAGGTCAACTGAAAATATATCTTAAGGGGATAAGTTCGTCTTTGCGCATTTGCATTGTTATCGTTTTAATATGTTTTATTTATATTGTTAAACAAGCAGGTATATTTTTATAATTTAGAACAGGGTAGTACTAAATTTTGTAATTTAATAAATAAGGTAGTTTGCATAGGTGTATTAATCACTTTAGCATAAGACTATTGTCAGCTCAGTCGTGGTCGTATTATGGAATCTGTAAAGGCTCCGAAACGTCAGCCAATAAAAATAAAATACGCGAGTTAAATCCGTTAAAGTAGTTTCATTCCAATTTCCAATGTATAATAACCGCGAAGGCATCAGAAATTATTAATAAAAAGCTAACATAATATACAAAAGTCACTTAAAGGATCATAGAAAAGGCTTAAAATCTGAAGCGATAAGATTTGCATAAAATATATTCCATCTATGATAGAAAAGTTGCAACTAGCTCTCTCAATAGGTGTAATTATGAAACATAAACAAACGTGAGCAAAATATTTTTAGACAATAACAAACACAGTCTACCTACTTTTCTACACTATTATCAGAATAAAACGGACTAAAATGAACAATACATTTCAATCATGAAAATTCGGTTTAATGCCAACATTTTGTAATCCAAAGGCAAACATTACTTACGACTCTGTCACGGAACTTACGGTCTTAAACGAATAGGATTAAGGTATAAAATCGCCTTTCAGTTTTGCATAATTCATCTAAACAACATCTTTTTAAAATACTCTACCTGAATTCGGAATAAGGTTACCCCATATTGGTCAGGGTTACCAAAAATTATAACAGCTTTGTCTTTTTTTAGAAATAAATGAAATACTTAGGTATTAATAATATTTTTCCTGAGCTTTTTTTTACTTAAGTATATCTGCAAGATACTTACAGAAAGGTAACGTCGGTAAAGTAAAATAGCATGTTTGTACCTACATGTTATTTTACGTTACGGAAAAGTGTTTTTTCCGTCCTCCGGCCAGAAAGCGCCAACTTTGTGGCCGCTTCGCTAAATGAAATTGCCACTTTCTGGCTTCGAAAAGAAAAATAGTATACTGACCTCGGTCAGTAAAATAAAAAAGCCTCAGATCACATTTTTGTCAACCTCGGCTTCGCCTCGGACGACAATTACATGTGATCTGAGACATTTTTTATTTTACTGGCCTCGGCGCGTAATGTACTATTTCAGTCCTCCGGCCGGAAAGTGCCAACTTTGTGGCCGCTGCGCTCTATGAAATTGCCGCTTTCTGGCTTCGTCGAACAGAAAAATAGTATACTGACCTCGGCCAGTAAAATAAAAAAGCCTCAGATCACATTTTTGTCAACCTCGGCTTCGCCTCGGACGACAATTACATGTGATCTGAGACATTTTTTATTTTACTGACCTCGGTGCGTAATGTACTATATTCCTTTTATTATAATTTATCTGTAAACAGATATTACTGGAGTGTGTCCTGCAGCGTATTCGGGAGCAAATAGTCACATAAATCTTGTATGGAACTACTTACTAAAATCCATAATACACAACAAAATAAATACAACGTAATATAAGACATCATACAAGATCTATATGACTTTTTGGTCCGGAATAGTGGCCCTGATTACGTTTTGATATAACATGCACGGAAGAGGAACGGCCAAGTCGTTGGTAGTAAAGTAAGATTTAGTGGCAGTTCCGCACACCTTGCCGCGCATTTGACGGCATATTTTATAATATAAAGATGTGTAATATTGTAGGCATGTTATTACTAAAAGTTTTTTTATATCTTCTACTGACTATTAGTTTCATGATTTAATATAATAGATTTTTATTATTGTCTTGGTAAACTAGATTAGTTTAAAGAATAAAACGCCCACAAAATTAGGCACTCATACAAAGCCGATATGTCAGAAAGTCCAACAGTAGACGTATTGAGTTTTATTTCCAATGAATAAGATTTTTGGCTACCGACTTTAACTATCTCTTGCAAAGAATAATCCCTTATAGTTAGGCAACGGTTTAGCGGGATACGAGTAGGGCAGCTGCCCCCACCTAGAACGTCCCTGTAGATTTTGATTCTCTTGCGAGTGTCGAAAATTACCTCAGATATACTATTAGTTTAATAATTTCTGATGCCTTCGCGGTTATTACACATTGGAATGAAAACTATTTACAGATTTAACAATTACCTATTTACTGACGTTTAGGATTCTTTACAGTTTCCATAATCGTAGTACGACTGAGCTGACAATAGTCTAACGCTAAAGTTAAATCCGTTAATAGTTGTTTTATTGTTGACCCCCCTCTCTTAACAAAATCCTAGCTACTTACGCCCTTATATTTATGTATTTTCATAAATATAACCAACTACAAATACCTAATACCCGCTCTATTATGAGTAATGGCCCAATTAATCCACGATAGAAACAAACACTTCACGGGTGTCCTGTTTCTGACAAAAACGAGTGAAAACACTCTGTATAATGGGCTGTCTCCGTAATATATTGACCTAGTTAATATTTACACGAGCGAATTTATTACGTGATTATTTTATCCCATTTCGGACGCACGCTATCTGAAATAACGCCTATAGAATTATTAAAAAGAAGTTGTATGAGAGCTAATCAAATTATTAAAAAGAAGTTTTTGGACGAAGTCTACGAGTGGACTTTTTGTTGCTTAATTATTTCATTGTGTGGCATTAAACAAATTCATGTTTATATAAAAAAACAGAAGTTTTTGTTTTTTTTTTACTGACTCTGAGACATTGCTTAAATAAATTGTGTGAACAAGTGAACAAGTGAATGAAAACTTGCCACATGATTTTGTGTTAGTTCATGTCAATCATACAATTTAGATTAATTTCGTTTGTAATTCATGGGCTCGTTTAGGAAACAAGATTTTTTTTTCATTACAAAAAAATAAGTAGGTACTTTGTAAATCAACATCATGCTCTGAATACAAACACACAATTTCAATTAACCGAAAAGGGTCGCATGTTTATACAAAAGCAGTGAAGCTACTATGATAAAAAAAGATCCGAACAAATTACACATTTTATTTAAAATTAACCCTTAGACACACTCACTCAGAATTTAAACTACCTTTTAAGCATTCTTTTATAAATATCACAAAATTTATAATCGGTTATTTGAAGGTAACAAAAAAAAAAATATCATTTTATTTTATTGAGATAATACTTTCCATCCGAGTTTTTGACAAAAATACATATCTGCGTAGGTTCTTCTTCTGATAGTTTCAAGCACTTCTATAGTAGATATCAACCGTATCTTCTCTGTCTTAAATGTTTGTTGCAGTAGTAAAAAACAATCATATTTATAATATATTATGTCCTTCCCGCCTCCTTAAACGTGTAGGGATTAGTTTTTTTTTACATATTAGTAATTTAATCTATTTTGGTACTTCTAATGGAGAAATGATTTCCCAGAAAACTGACGCCTAAATCTCTTAGAATTGGCAACATTGCCTTCATTAAATTAGTAAGGTAAATCAGAACTTTTTCCTTTACTTGAAATAGACTCTGTCGACATAGACATAAGGTAGTTTTTACAGTTATAGAATGAGGCAAAATTTTCAGCATGCAGTAAAGTAGGTCAAACATTTTGTAAATTCAATTAGTGAATGGAGCGAGTGAACTATTGCATGTATTTTATGTTTGCGAGAAACATATTTATTTCAATTTTATTCGTACATTACTGCTCCCTATGACTGCTTTAGTTTCTTTACAAAATGCTGCAAAAATTAAAATGCGGTAAAAACCAGTTTACCGTTAGACTAACGTCAGTTCAGTCGGGCTACGAATATGGAAACTGTGAACTTTCGAAACTAATAAAATAAAATACGCGAGTTAAATCCGTTATAGTTCTTTTATTCCAATATGTAACCGAAAAGCGAAAAATATAAAATTCTGTCATGTAACACCGTTTTGTTTTTATATTTCTAATTTGTTTCACAATTATTAAATAAATATAGTAACTACAATATAAGCTTATATAGTTTGGTTCAACGATAGAAGAATCTATCGAAATACTGACGAGTGAGACACCGTTGGTTTCAAAGCGGAATCAAGGGATCAGATAGGCTTTGGCTGTGAATGTTAATTACGAATCTACGCTGACCGTTGCAAAATCGTCAATTCCATTATGTCATTTGTGGTTCTGATTAGCAAATCACATTTCTACAAATCCCTCAAACCGCAGACCAAAGAATAATCAGCGACAGCGAAACATCAAAGCGCCCTTAATAATCCCGTTTAGGCTTCCCGAGATACGGTACTATGAAACAAAACGAGGTACGTTAAAAGGATTTTCTTACTACGAAAGATTAAATTTAATATCACTGAAGACATGATAAAAGCAATATAGGATTTTTCCGAAAGGGTTTATGAATTGTTCTAAAACCTTATTATTCTGGATGCAATTTATACATACGTGGATGAGATTCAATGGCTCTCAACTCTATAACAATTACGAAGAATATATATAGGAACAAACGACGAGTTGACTTATTATGAGGAATTAATATTTTACACCTCGGAAGACAGAAACGATCTAGTAACTTTTATCCATAACCCAAAAATATATCCAGTAGTCTTATATTTTTTAAACCTTGTTAAATATTTTTGAAATATATGCGATTAACCTTAAAATTTGTCTAAGCATAGTAAATTCCTGAAATAACTGAACCTGGTCTATACTATTGTAGATTCATAAAAAAAAATCACGTATTTTATTTTGATGTTCATATTTAGGCAGCATTTCAAATGATTTGACACGTTTCAGCTGACGTGAGAATAATTAAAATTACTCTTTTGTCGTCAGGAGTAAAGTAGCAGCCTTGCTTCTGGACAAGCACCTGCAAATCAACGGCATCTCCATGGGGGAGGTGATGAGGGAGCGGCAGAGCATCCAGATGCAGCCGATGGCCAGCAGCAAGATGAAGAGGGAGAGGAAAGCGGCCAGGACCCTTGGCATCATCATGTCTGCGTTCTTGGCTTGCTGGTTACCTTTCTTCTTGTGGTAAGATATTTATTGGTATTGCAAATGTTAGTTACTTAACCCTTTTGCCTTTCAGGAAATTCTTCTGGATTTTAACTCTGTCTTTTTTACGCGATTAGTGTAATTTATATTAAATGTTTTTATATGAAGGTCTCTCTCTCTCTCTCTCTCTATTGCTATTCTTGTGATTATAAGAGGTGATCTCATATAAATTCATGGCATTTCTGATGATCACAGTAGCTATTCTCACACATAATTAAAGTTTTTGCCACAAGATCGTGAAACATTAGGAATGGCGTCTTCTACTAATCAGGGAAGCTTAAAAAGCAGTATAATTTGACTGTAAATTTTCGTCCATCCAGAGTCAGTAATTAAATTATACAAAGAACGAGGGAAGCTGAAGCCACAAAAGTCCTGCTTTGCATCTTTTGTCTAAAGCTTTTGTAAATGTAAAAGAGATACTATTATAAATATGTCTGGTTCCTAATAGACACTGATATGAACACTTTCGTCTCTCTCAGGTACGTTATAACGGCGCTCTGCGGCGACAGCTGTCCCTCTCCCCCGTCAGTGGTGGCAGCTGTCTTCTGGGTGGGCTACTTCAACTCGGCACTCAATCCCCTCATCTACGCCTATTTCAACCGGGACTTCAGGGCCGCTTTCAGGAAAACCCTGGACTCCTGCTGTCGGTGAGTTTCAGAAATCTTCTCTCTAGCAGCCGCAAAACGAATAGGTACTTCTTGAAAATTTCTGAACATTTATCTTAAATAAGAATATAATAACAGTTTGAATAAATGAATAGTAGTTAACAGATTTAACTGGTTATAATGGGAATGTTTCGAGATCTGATTTTCCAGATGAGCTCATGAAGGTCTAAAAATTTAAAAAAGTTTGCAGTCGCTTTATTACAATAACAATGATATTTTTTTTTAATATAATTTATTCAAAGAGCACGATTCTATAGCAAATAATTGGCTCCACTGATCAGTTAAATTTGAGATTAATTTTAATTCTATCAGCTTTACGTATAATTTTGCAAAACATAATTTAAGCAATTATATCCCTTTAAAAAACTATTATATAAAAAATTGTTAACGCCAATCACAATGAATTTCCAAATAACACACTGATTTCCAAGTAAGGCAAAG
The DNA here is from genome assembly GCA_038024825.1 of Polylopha cassiicola. Taxonomy (NCBI): domain Eukaryota; kingdom Metazoa; phylum Arthropoda; class Insecta; order Lepidoptera; family Tortricidae; genus Polylopha; species Polylopha cassiicola. Next base: position 1,268,940 of record CP149044.1, on the reverse strand, counting down.
GTAAAATTGAGAAGCTCAGAGATTGCACCTGCAATCTAACGTCTCACTCATACTCCCATATAACCCAATCGTGCGAAAGAGACGAAACAGAAAATCCAATTTCGTTCAGAAACGCTACACAAGGTACCACCATCTATTCGACTTTACCGCCTGAGTGATTCCCTAGTTTATCGAATCACTAACATGAAGATGCACTGAAGTGCCTTTGCGCAATTTTATAGTATAATATAAACGATGTTTTTATTACGTTGATATGGCTAACGTTATGATTAAACTTTGAAGAGGTTGTCATTATGCGCTTGGCAGCAAGATGCAATTTGCAATAAGTTTATGGGTAAGAGATTTTGAGGGCAATTTTACTCACGTATAATAAATAAATAGTGGTCTGCGAGCCTATGATGAATGGTCGAGTCGACATCTTGTCGACAAGGAGAAGGTTTGTTGTGTCGATATTATTCCGTTGTTGACATAAGAGACGACATCGACATGTCAAGATTTGTCGTTGTCGACAACGTTACCGATTTTTGACAAATCACCGCGAGAATAAGACGACATCGACATGACAAGATGTCGACACGACAATTCATCATAGGCTCGCAAGCATTTCTTAAAGCGTTTGAGACAAATTCATTATGGTCTCAGACGAAGCAAAAACACTTAAATAAAATTGATACAAAAAAAAGAGTTCTACATTTTTAAAAACAATGAAAATAATTTTCTCTTAAACAAGCGCAGTGTCACTATTCTTGTGACGATATAAGATGTATTATGGCTGAATCAAATTAGCATCTTAACAAAACATGTACTTTTTATTGTAACAATATTAATTTAAGAAACAAAACCTTTCTACAGTATCGACAAAGCAATCAGTGAGCCGTATAGTTTTAATTTGCCCCCTAAGGACTTAAGTGAGAGGATCGTCTTCCGATATTCGATACAGATAATCCAGATCCAGAAAAGAGATATTTTACCCAATTTATTTTCTGTCCCATAATCCTTTTGGGTTCCCTTGATGGAAAAACTCAGTAATCTGTAAATAGGAAATTTGTTTTCAAAGAATCTTTACAAAAATGCTAAAGCCAAGTTTTCTCGCATTTAGCAAACTATTAAAAAACAACTTCAATCAATCTAATCAATATGCGATTCTCATAATACCATTCTGGATTCTGGACGTTTTATATCATTTATGTCATCAACGTAACGTTAAAGCAAGTCTTGAGACTAAATTAACTATAAGTATGTTCAAAAAGCCTTAGTATAGCTCGACTCATTTTTCCATTTACCAATTTTGTTCGTAAAAAATATTTATTATTTACATCTTTCCCAGGTCCCTGTGTGGAGACCTTGCCCGCCGGCACTGCTGTCCGCGCCAACGTCGTGACCACCACCATTCAAATGTATCATCAGATATTCATATGAATAATTGCATCAAATCCACGTCAGCTGATATCTTGCGAGCTCAGCAAGCCTCGTCTTCGAAACCTGAAGATGGACTGGAAACCTAAAAATGTATTACGGTTTTGCTAAAGTGTATTTTGTACGATTAAAAGGAGAGTACAGTTAATATTTTCAACAGTGAGAACAGGGTAAGAAAAATTTGAATCACCCGCGATTTTATTTTGTTTTAGAACTTGGACATCGCTCTGCCGTGTTTGTTTTGTATCTACTGTCGTGTATTTGCTATCTGTAGAGTATGGAGTAAGATTGAAATGTACCTATTAGATATTTTGTTGTTAAATGAGCAAGTTAAAAATGTTTTCTCTAAAAACTTGAGAGTATAAACGAATATTAATGATATTAATTGTTATGTGTAATTAAAGTAAATTGAGAAAAGGTTGTGATTGGATGGCGCTGGACGCCAATATTTTTTTTTTATTATCAGGAACAACGATTCTTTACTCTTTTCATATATTTAGCTTTTGTAGCAAAACACGAATAGGAACCAGTTTTTTTATTATTGTGTGTGCTTGATATTTTTACCTCGGCTAATATCTTTAGAGCCGAGGTGTGAGTTTTGTGACACAAAAAACGATACGATTGACTAAAAATATAAAATGTATACGTTATATTTTTTACGCGGAATGAACACTTCAGTTGCCACTCAGCTAGAGGCAGCAGAGCCTCGTCATACAATACTTATATATTCACGCAGAGCCTCGTCATTATATAAATTCACATGTGAACTTTAGTCAGTAGTAACGTTTCTATCTCATTTATCTCATACTAAGGTCTCAATACTTTCATATTTACGTCAATCTGACCTAACTGTATAATACTAGCGGTCCCGGCAGACTTCGTCCCGCCCGGCAAAGAATCGATTTGACAGCTGTCATTAATTTTTTTTTTACTAGAACGGGATACGTATCCTATGTCTTTTTTCTGGTTCTAGTTTCAGCCAAATCGGATCAGCCGTTCTTGAGTTATAAACGGAGTAACTAACACGACTTTCTTTTATATAATAGAAAGAAGATAATATATAGATAGATATATTTATTTAATTTTTATGTTACATTTTGAAAGGTACTTGCCAATTTTATCTACCTATGTGCAGCAGACAGGTATTAATAAAAGAAAATATGTCTGTCAAAATTTTATTGTTACAGAATATAATAATATGTATGTTTTCAAAATTTTATCTCAATATTTAACTTTACCTTTACCCTTTAGAATATTATTACCTATTAAATGTTTTAATACGAAAGCTTTTAGTGCTACAATATAAAACCGGATAATTACAAAGTTCATTGAAATCCTTTGAATTCTGCCGATGACTGTTGTTTACTTTGGGGTTGATTTTATGAAAAGTTACATTCAATATTCTATAAATTATTTGGTTAAAATATATCCAAATAAGTTTTCATTTTGATTATAAATTATATTTTATGGGAATCAGGAAAATACAAAACTATGTTTTTATTACACTTACCTGATTAAAATAAGACTTTATTTTTCAAACACCATATTTATCAAAATAATTGAAATTGCTTATTATTCTTTTTTAACATAGAATTGTTTACAGAATACAAAATCTTCAAAATTGATGCTTCGCTTCCGAAATCAAGTCTTTATTTTTTCGTCAAATTCGTTTACTTGGTAATTACAATAATATTTACACCATACCTACTAGCTTATTAAATTCGTTCTCGATATGTTTAATTGTTTGTATATTAAAGCGGAACCATATTTTGTATGAAAACTGATGCTCCGTGTGACGCTTAATATCAAATAGTTAAATTCCTTTCAGCGCTGTAATTCCTGAATATTTATCACGGCACTCCCACCCTTGACCTTACCCAGTTAATAATAGCATTCCTTTACTCGATTACTATATTTTTAGAATGTCCCAGAATGTTCTAGAATCCGTTTACAGTATAAAATTAACTTCACTTCGTAGAAGGCGTGATGTCTCTTTATTTATTTATGGAGAATACATTACAAATACCATTATTTATATTTTTAATGTTATTGACTACCAAGTTACAACATGCAAATAAATACAATTCAATATAGAAATAGCACACAACATACATTAAGATAAAATCAACCAAAAAAAAGAAGTTTTTTTTCAAGAAGCTAATTCTGAACTAAGATCTATAAATCAATTGATGTGGTACAAAAGTAAAGGACACAAACCATAGAATAATAATTCAAGAGTTACCTACCTATCGTGATTCCTTGCCTCAATTCATCTTAAATGTAACAAAACTTACTTAAGTACGTCCTTTTTCAATTTCTCTAACATATAAAAATCTTATTGGAGTAAATCAATTACAATGGATTTATCTTGCGTATATTAATGGTTACCAAATATTAAAACTATTACTTTCTAAATATTTCTAAGATATAAATTAAAGAGAACAAAATAATTTTCTCAAATCGGGAACAGATGCTAAACTTCGTGAAACTGGCACTTTCAGATAATTACAAAATGCTTTAATCAACTAGGAGGGTCCGTCCTCTGTTGTTTACGTATTATATAATATACCTATATATATATATAAGCTCAGTTTCTGACAAGAAATCCAAGTACCCAAAGATATTATGTCTAATAACTTTGGATCAAAACTTGATACAGTTACGATAGTTATTTCTATATCGGTTTATAATAGTTTACAAGGCATCAACTTGTTATGCACGTACCTATACTTCAAGCATAAATACAATTGTTAATTTATTAAGAATACAATATTTATATTTCAAGCATTAATACAATTATTATTTTATTAAGAAGAATACAATTTAATATAAAGAAAAAAGGGACGAATGACCTTCTTTCATATAATTATTAAATAAAGGTTATATTTCCAATTATAATTTAAAATCATTGTTAGGTCAGTTTGTCAGATTGATGTAAAAATAAATTTTAAGTAAGTATGGTCTTTCATATTTTTTTGTCACTTCAGATTATTGTGCTAAAAAGTGTATCTAAAACTTACTTAACTCGTGAGTTTGTATAAATATTGATTGAAGGTTGTCATTCTAAATGAACTCCAAAATCTGTTAAAATTCTGGTTTCCATTTGTGATAGAAGATGTATAAAGTCTAGTCAAAGTACAACAAGAATCGACAATACAAAAACGAGTGCAATTCGATGTCACAGTAACTAAATATAAAGTAAATACGGTAGTGTGACTTCTGCATTAGTGTGAGTTAAGTACATTTTACAAAAAACATTATCTCTTGAGGGCAGGCGCGTGCAGTGGGGTGAGTGTAAGTATGACGCCAGGGCAGGCAGTCCATACATTAGTGACAATGTCCCTGTATGGAATGCACGCCCTTGCTTGAGAGTCGGTAATGAATTTTCAGTTATTCGAGTCGAAATGTACAAATCAAACTTGATTTACTATCAAGCTTAAGTTGTACATTTCGATTCTCTCATACTAAGGGGATTGTAAAAAAGATTGGCAAGGTTTAGACCAATGCTGTTCAGTTGAACTGAAAATCTTATGACGAGTTCTTTGAAAGAAAATATGCTTTTTAAAAGCGATCATTTATTTTATATACTTAGTATTTAATTTCTTTGTTTCGAGTGTAATATTTATCAATCTCCTCTAATCTAAACTGGTTAACTAGTAGAGAGTAGTAGTAGACTTAAAACATCTAGATATGTGCATTATTGTAAATATTGGGAAATTAAATTTAAATAAATTATTTTATATATTTGCTTCCATAAAAGTCTAGTATTCTTCCAAGGAACATAAAGTACTATGACGTATTCAGTCCGGCTAGCGCGTAAGGTTTTTGTCGCGCGAGAAAGGATCTGTCACTTTTGCAATGAATGTGTGAAGAAGCGAAAGTGACAGGTATTTTACGTATTAGTTGTCTTGAACAGCAATTGCTCTAATCCCTATAAAAATATGTCAATCTTTTCTAAAGACATGATTTCATGCCAAAGATCATAGGTTTTTGCGTACCTGTAATATAATTGTAAAATAATGTATTTTTTATTTTGTATGTCATGGAAGAATTAGTGTATTATATTCTACGTATTGTTTATAATAAATGTTTTAATATAAGCAGAGTTTAAAGTAGGTATATGAAATAAATGTTCTATTACAGATTTTTAAATATGTATTGTAATAAAAAGCCCTGAATTTATTAAACGTTGACATATCTGTATATTTAAGAGATTTAGTAGGCAATTAAAGTGCCAAAAATAAAATTGAAATTTAATGTAAATTCCTATGTAAATAGAATCTGAGAATATAATTGTAAGAAGTTAAAGAAATTTTATTCACGTGTACATTTAAAGAAATATATTGTAGATAAATGTTTGGTGTACAAAGTTGTTGCATATTACATATGCAACACGTAAATTGATGGAATTATAATATAAAAATTAGTGAAAAAAATTGTGTATTTTTCTTCGGGCACTGTATTATAATTATGTGGAAATTAAGTGAGTTTCATTTATTATCAAATCATAACTGATATCATAACAATCATCAAAAAAAAAGATATACCCTATAGACATTTCAATTTGGAAGTTTTCAAGTTACTATGCCTACACACTGGCAAAACAATTACAATGTGATGTAAAGTTAGGTAAGGAGAGATAAGGTGCATGTTATTCTAAACCTTAAAGAACATTTAATAAAATCTTAATTACGTATGCATATTATTGAATTTAAGATCTTTCAAAATGATTAAGTACATATGATTGAATCGATATAACCTGCATTCGTTACGCGAGGCCGAGCCTGCAGAATTCAATAAACGAATTCCGAGCCAAGTATTGGATTCCGCTAAGCATAGAGATTCCGCTAAGCACAGCGGAATCTCAAATAAAACGCACATGTATTAATAGACGTGAGTGGTTTCATATTTCCCTTGATTGGATTCCGTTTTGATAACAACATCGGAAATAATAAATTGCTTATTTGTTGACGTTTTGGTCTTTCCATGAAATGGAATAAAAGTATTTTTATCAGTATGGATACTGGCCGCATATGAATTTTGAAGGTATTTTTTTATTTAAAATTGGGTTGCCATAAAACAAGAGGAATTATAATTATGCGGCGGACGATTAAAGTTGATATATTAGCTAAAAGTGATTGAAGGCTTCCTTATAATACCTACCTATAAAGTCTGTTGCAGGTAGTATATTATATACCTAGAGTGACTTTGTTTTTGAGGAGAAGTAGAGTTCTGTAGTTTCATCTTGAGATCATTTACCTAGTAATGATGTTCTGAGATCGTAGTAGACTGTGTTGAAGATAGACATACATAGAGGATTTTACATAATAAAACTACACTGTTGGAAAATTTAAATTTTAAACGACTATTTATCTTCGATTATCTAAAGAGCATTATCTTTAGATTATCTATAGTACCTGCCCCATTTTTTATTCAAAATGGAACACTTTAGCGATATTTAAAGCTTACAGTCTATAAATTATGTCAATCGAATGAGTATAAAGACATCAAACTTGTTGATAAGTTTAAAAGCAAACCAATTGATCTCAAGCCGTACATAAATTCTAAGTTGTACAAAAGCTGTATAATAGCGAACAATCTATACGAACGTCAGTTATAAGGCTTATTATATAACTTGTTCAAAAACGACCCCAGCATTGCATTGCCTGGAGTCATTTTCAAGTGTTATTTACGATCAGGGGCTGGTTAGTGGTTACGTCATCAAATGCGTTGGAATGTCCGCCATTTTTTACTATTCCTATCCCAAAGAAACTAACGATAGATTTACGCTCAGAGTGTTTAATGTTTTCAATATAACAAGAATAGATAATCTATCTTTGTATACGGTGTGAGAGTAGACGCAGCTTGGTAATAGAACAGCGAGTGAATAGTGAGCTAATATTCTCACTGACGTATTATAAACATGACAGGTAACCTGTTTATGATAATAATAATAATTACATATACATAGGTAGGTGTGTGTGTATGTGAGTGTGTATGTTTGTGTGTATGTATGTGTGTGTGTGTAGGTATGTCTCTGTCTGTGGCATCATAACTCCCTTACGCATAAACCGATTTCGATTCTGTTTTTTTTTAATAATCTGAAAAAAAAATAAGGTTCAAGCAAGAAAGCTCCTAAGTTTTATAGTAGATGAATATTTATTGTGCATGAGAAGTTGTAAATAGTTTATTTGGGACTTAGGTACTTACCTGGATTTTGTGATACGAGCTCTTAGTTCATTTACACAATTTCTTTAACCGGCATATGAAAATAAAATACTATACTGGCTTAACAATATGTAAGCTGTGGTGAATATTGATTTAATGCTATAAAGCAGACGAAAGAAGAACCATATATATTTTATTAATACCATCGTTCATACAAATCGTACATTTCAAGGAGCTTTGCTTCGCTCGGTCTGTATTCATTGCATACTGTAACCTGCTTAGATAAATTATATTTATTTAATTAGAATTTCACTGTAACTTATTTTCAATGGCAATGATAAACAGAAATTGCAATGGAATTAAATTAAAATTAATTAATTTCAAAGAATTAATTTAGTTCAAAGTAATACTTGACAAATTATCTGTTTAATTTTTTAATTACTTTCTATATTGTGTTAAGCAAACAAATCGATTAAATAGGCTTTTATTTTGAAATGAAGCCCAGACTAAGCCGCGACTGAAAATAGTTATTAAGTTAAATCATTTTTTAACGAATTCAAATGATATTTTATGACTGATTCCACGGGCATTTCAACAGCCAGTAGTTCCTAGCTCAAAATACTGAAGAAATGAGCTAGGTACAATAAATACATTTTTATACAACCATATACGGCGCTCGTAAGTACATGTTGTTGGAATGTATCGAGTTTAAATCTTATTGTAGCTTAGGTAGTCCTTCAATATTCAGGGCATGGCTGGGCTCGACGTAACGCCCGTGAAGTCACTCAATTATATTATAATAAAGTCATTAAAAATGTATAAAGCTGAATTTGACAACCAATTTACTGTCTAAAATAGTAACATAGTGAACTTTAAGAGGCTACCGTACTTTGATTTAGTTCGTAGCTCGTTGAGTACCTACCTCTGTTTATCTGACAGTACCTACGGCTGTGGAGTGGCGTGTATCGGAGAGAAGAGAGCTCGATAACCACTAGCAGGTGAGAGGCTTTTGCAGGCAATTGTTTTGAAAGCCATCGATTGACTGCCTTTGTAAGACCCTATGGTGAATTTTGAAGTGTCGATATACTTTTATTATCGCGGTAATCTGTCAAAAATCGTTGTCGACAACGAGAAATCTTGTTATGTCGATGTCGTCTCTTATTTCTTCATGTCTACAACAAAATAATATTACGTCGACTCGATATATCATCATAAGCTCGCTGGTATGTGTCTAAATTAAATTCATTATTTTTTTTTATATTCCTTTTCTTGTTCTTAATCTTTCAATCAAAACTTTAAATCCTTCACTTAAAGCAATTTCTTAAGTATTGTATAAGAAGAGCATTAAAGAAAGATATCTCACCAGTTAACAGACTAGTCGGCGGATAAATCCAGAGCGATCTAATTTCCCAGTGGAGTAGTAAGCCTCGTGCAGATCTTTTCCTAGATCAATTGGATGACATCAGAACGATTGAAAGTCAAAGTTTTAAGAAAGAATTAAGTAACGTTGCTTTTTTTACAGCTTCTGAGAATAATTTATACTCGTAGTACAGATACTACGAGTATAAATTATTCTCAGAAGCTGTCTGAAGTTCTGTCACAATTTTCGGGAGCAAACAGTCATAATATGCACTAATTTTCTTTAAGTCGTACAAGATCTATATATTAATATAGCAGGAAACAGTCTTAAAAGACCTATAGATATGACTTTGCTCCCGAATAACGGTTGGTGAAGTAATATCTATGAACTTCTTAAGTTATCAACGAATCGAATAACAATTTTACACTCTTAACAAAAAAACATTTTTGTTCCACCCGTGACTTTTTCTCCAAGCTGTGTCCGTCAAGTTTATTTATAAAAAATCAAGGCAAAGGATGGCAGTCCTTCAAAACTTATTTAATGTGCATTATATTTGGGGTCGGGACCTTCCCTAAACCCCTTAGTAAATGAAGGGATGAGGATATTTGATAGCGTCTTACTTGATTTTGCCTCCAAATTGTTGTGGTTCGAAATTGATCTTTAGGATTTAGGGTCCTGGGGAACATGTTTCCGTTTAGAGGGATCCGTCAAGGTATAATACTCTTACCCGGCTTAATTAAAACAGAAGGTTAACTGGAAGAGATCCCTTCGGGGATAAGTTTGCTTTTATACTTGTATTATCCGGGATCGCCAGATTGATAATTGGTGGAGTGTTCGAAATAGAAATATTATGTTCTTACTAATTAGTAAGGTATTGCAATGAGCTAAATCAGTTTAGATCTATAGGTACCTATTATTGTTAGGGTTTCAACTTTTTCCATTAATAAAATTCGTTTCCAAATAAAACCGGCCATACAAGCTCTGCCCCGGGGGAACCTCAAGTTTGAGCAAATTTCAGAATTATTACCACAATAGAATTCGGCAAATAAAGATAAAGGCTAAATCAAATAATCCCGTTTTCCCTACTAAATATTTCAATATGTACCTACAGAGGAACAGGGAGCCGCAAAACCGCAGACTCAAAGGAAACAGAACTCAATATTTTTGTTATAATAATAATAATAATAAATATTACCTATAAAGAGGAGAGGTTTGTTTGTTTATTTGGATTGAATAGGCACCAAAAACGGCTGCACCGATTCTAAAAATTCTTTCGTTGTTGGGAAGCTACGGTCACCCTCAGTGATAATATTTAGAAAATTACCTAAAACTAATCCCAGTACAAATTCGCAGTAATACAAATGACCTTTGAATACGTAATATTCCTAACGACTAGATACAAAATTGACAAAAATATTCAATTATTATGATTGTTTATCATTATGTTAATTTAATTGAAAGACATTCATTGCTGGATGGTGACCGACTCAAAGGACTTTCTTGAAGATCGGTTCCACGCCACCGGCATCCAGCAACTACCTACTCTGCCTATCTAGGGCATGCATTCCTAACAGGCACAGAGTCACTAATGTATGAAGGGCCTACCCTGGCGCCATACTTACGCTCCCCCCACTGCACGCGCCTGCAGTGCCTACCCAGGATCGTTCTTCAAGCAGTTTGTATGGAATTGACAATTTGACATGCCTAAGTGAAAGACTGAGACCACGTGATGACTCGCTAGCGTAAGTATGTCAATCTCAATCAATTTTGCATTTGTTTCGTCGGGTTGCTATATCGATTGGCAGTCTAGAGGCCCTTGACCTTTCTTGATCATATTTAAGTAGGTTTTAGTATTTGACGGTTACGTAACACTTTAGAATAAAACAAATGTAGGTATTTATTTTATTATTATTTACTGACATTTGAAACGTTTTACAGTTGTCATATTTCATTCCAATGTGTAATAACTGTGAAGGCATCAGAAATTATTCTGTAAAGATCTTGAAACGTCATCATAAAATCACTATACTTACCCTTAAATATATTACCTACATTTTGGAATGAAATAATTATACCGTATTTAATTCGCGTATTTTATTTGCTGTCCTTTTTAAAACTTCTCAGTTCCCATATTCGTAACATGACTGAACTAAAAATAGTCTAAGGACAAAGTCGACTTTCACAGTTACTTTAGACGAGTACTTACTAAATATATAACTGGATTCTCTGCAACATTTATTGAAGCTACGAGCAAAAATATTTTCATGGGCTCACAACAGGTGTAACGCAATAAAAACCGAAATAGTCTAATATACTACAATCATTGCATACACAAGCGTAATGTGATGCAAACCAACGTACCTACAGATAATAATTTATTCTTTTGTTTTTGTAAAAGAACATCTAATAGAGTGAGATCTCAGTCATCTCGGAAAAGTGGTGGCTAGGTAGTTTGGGTAGTTTGGGAATAGAATACCTTTTATCTCGTTCCCGTGGAAATAAGCTAGCATTTTTTTTTATCTTTGATACCTGCTTAAACGGCCCAGTTTTCAGCTTAGCGTTTAACCATACCTATCTCTAAGTTTATTTTATAGATACCTACTACCAATCCTAAAAAAAATATCTTACCTAAAATCTCGTAAGTTTAGAGTGACTGAGATCTTGAAACATCAGTTAGATAAGTAAATAAAAACAAAAGAAATAAGAGTAAGTACACATAATTAATTATGCCTAATACACTAATCTGTTTGTCCAGCTGTTCGTAAACATTCCAAATTACAAAAACGAACAGCAGTCGGTCGAGATACCGAAATCCCATCGTCATTTATTTTTCAAGGATATGATAAATTAATTTCGGGAGAGTTCCCAACAATAACATCGGATCTGTCCCGGATCGCTCCCGAATGACTCGTTTGCCTTTATGGATTTATTAACGAATGGACTTGCCATTAATCCAATTAATAAATAACCAATTAACATAAAATTGTAACTAGCAATATGGGCTGACTCGTAATAAACACTATTGTCTTGGTGCAAGAGCGTAGCTGAAAGACTAGCTGTGCCCGCGACTTCGTCCCCGTTGAAGAGTAATTCTTCATAAGGCTTCATATTTTCCCCGTTTTTTGCACATTTTCCACTGTTTCTTCGCTCCTATTGGTCGCAGCGTGATGTTATATAGCCTAAAGCCTTCCTCGATAAATGGTCTATCCAACAATAATTTTGAATTCGAACCAGTAGTTCCTGAGATTAGCGCGTTCAAACAAACAAACTCTTCAGCTTTATAATATTAGTATAGATTTTGTTGAGGGGCAGGCGTAGACAAACTAAGAATATATCTAAGGTAATTTTCGACACTCGCAAGGGTATCAAAACCTACGGGGTACTTCTAGGGCGGAGCAGCTGCCCCCCCTGTCCGCACCTCGCTACGACCTTAACTTAGTGTAAGTTGGAATGAAGTAACTACGACCTGATTTAACTATATAATTAAATTAAAAATCCGCTAGTTAAATCCGGTCATAGTTTCATTCCAATGTGTAATAACCGAGGCATCAAAAATTATAGGTGTAAGTTGGTGAACTCAAATTGAATACCTTCGAATAGTCAAGAGCAAAAATGTGTATCGGTAAGTAAACTTTTGAAGGTTAAGGGAGCTCGAAAAATCCCTATAGAGAAAACGCCATTCGATAATTGAGCACGTGATCGATACTAAAAAGTGTATGGATTTGATATGAACCTATATTTTTTATGAAGAAAGTGTTTTGTTATAATTTCTGAAGTGCGTTTATTGGGCACACATTGAAATGCAACAACTAACGAATTGAACTAGCTTAATTTATTTTATATACTGACGTTGTAAAGTACGCGAATTAAATCCGTCTTAATTACAGGCACTTTGTCCTAATATTGGAGGTCACTGGATGCGGACGGATTTTTAAAAAGATTTACTTGAATTAGGTAAAGTATATTGTAGGTATACAATATAATAATTTCTGATGCCTTCGTGGTTATTACACATTGGAATGAAACAGTTATTAACGGATTTAACTCGCAGTCAGCTAATAAAATAAAATAAAAATATGCGAGTTAAATCCGTTAATTGTTGTTTCATTCCAATAGGTAGCTAAAATATAGTTTGAATAAATAAACTTGAGATTAATATGTGCACAATACTTTTAGGATTAATAAAATAGTGTACAAATCCTACCTACTTTCCCCTACCTATAGTAGTAAAGGTACATTGCGCTATGCCACCTCCATACAATTTAAACTGGCGTCATCCATGGCTCATCCCTCGGGATCTCTTACAGTTTTGAAAACAACATTATTGTGTGAAAGTTGTCGATCCGCCACCTGGATTACGGATATAAAATATATAAATAACTCAGTTTATTTCGGTTATTATTTGGGGATGAACTTTGTTTTGCGGCTTTAGGCTGATAAGTTTGGTTGGAATTAAACAAGGGATCATCGCAATGCGCAAAATATAATACAGTTTAATAGCCGTAAATATTTAACACGTAAGTATTAAACGGTAACGGTACGGTATATATACCGTAAATATTTAATACCTACGTATGCAAAATAAAGCAGGTCTGTTAGTCTATTGGCCCTTGACAGTGGTTGCAAGGTAAATCCTGATGTGTGAAAAATATGAGCATCTAGGTCAGTCTTAGTCTTAGATGTCTTATCTGTCTTTGCTTAGTTTGGGACTAGGTTGGTGTAATTTTTCCAAAGATATTTATATTTGTATATAGTTATAATTTTAACATTTGCATAGAGATAGTAACTATTATAGATTCTAAGAGTAACCTTCTCGACTTCAACTGCCCCTTGACCTTTTCAGCGTTGAGGACTTAGGTACTCCAGATTTCATGCACTTCTCGTTTTCGGCTATATCAAGATTTCTGGCTGCTTCACACTAACAATCTATATTTATTTTATTTACATAAAACCTCTATGATCTACAAAAATCTACTGTACAAAAATAATTAATTTAACATTTTTAAATTTCGAATGTTGTCTTAAAACAAACGAATTTGATTTGACTTCAGCGCAGTACACTTACTACCTCACTGGCCACACTGATTGCATGTTATTTTTGACACATCAAAATCACTTTATCGCGTAGTACTGTGGTTATTCTACCAACTAACTGTATGAAATATAGGTATCTATTTTACGACCTATTCTCATATGAGTATGATATTGACGGTCGAGCCGTTTCCGAGGAGGGCGACTGTGACAAGAGATGTAGGTATTTGAAAATATAGACTTGAGAAGTGCATAAGAACTTCTTTCTTTTACCTTATATTCTTTTACCTTTTGATTTTGATTAAATTTTAATAATTTAAGAGCCACTGCTATTTTCTTATGCAATGTTTAAAAAAAGCTTAGTTAATCTTAAACAAGATTATACTTAGATTACATTTGTCATTTAGTGATTTAAGTTAGACCTTCTAGTCTTCCGCCATTTTGTATTTAGTTTTCAGTAGACTTAAAACAACTGCAGAAGTTAGGCAGTTAAGTTGTTTTAGGACTTAAACATTTTAGGGTCTAAGTCAATAATAGGAACTAAAAGGACCTAGAATTATTCAGTATTTATTTAAAACAAAGTTATTTGTAATACCTAGGTAGTTAATAAAACATAACTCTACAGACGACTTTCTTATTACAAATAGTTTTCATTATTATAAAACAATAATGTAATTTTATATAACTTTTGGAGCTTGGTCCATTATACAAATGAAAGCAAGTAATTTTATATCTTTGTCGAATAAAGATATTTTCGATACGTATTTATTAATAATAGGTATATTTTCTTCAATATTCTTATTAGAAAAGAATTCTCATTACTTTTGCTGTAAGTATTCTTACATTTCATAGGACATAATTACTAGATTAACAAGTAGCTATAATTAATAATTAGGCAACGAGTGAAGAAATATTGAATAGATATGAATTAGTGTTTTACTATATATATAGTTCCCAATATGTATAAATATATTAGGTCTTTTGTAAGTACATAATAAAATACGAGGCAGGTTATGATATAATTATCTATTTAATAGTAAAAGATTTGTAAGTCCACATTACGTAACGAAAGATATTATTTATGGACTATAAAAGTAATAAAGATTTTTTTATTTATTTATCGATAATCACAGAGAGTAATTACATTATTATATAAAATTACACGCACTTCCTTTGCACACAAAGAGATTATATAATATCACATATTATTATTTCATGTTAGTTATAAAAATACAAGATCAAAATTCAGTTAAAATGTCAACGTTCAAATGTTACTTGAAATCGATTGACTTTGATATAGGTAAACTCTAAATAAAAGTAGGCTTTCCGTCGAGACACCACAGTCGAATGCGCAAGTTATCCTGTGGTGTCTCAAAACGTCGGTGAGGGTAGACGCTGGTTTTTAGTGGGTAGTCTGGGCATCTGCTCAGGAGTCCCACATAACCATCCGATGCTCCACCGGGCTAGGTTGTATACGTAATGGATTTTCCAGCGAAAAAAAAAAAAAAAAGGTAAACTCTAAATAAACCTTTGCTGTTTTTTATGAAAAAAGTAGCCAATATTATGCGAGAAAATTCAAAAATGTGTTCAGTCATTCTTGCGTGAAAGAATAAAACCCGAACTTTAATGGACTTTGACACCTTCGGTATCCCGTGTAATCCTTAGATTTTGTCCAGAAGAAAAAGAGCCTATGTGACCTTATAAATGTTAAATGTAATTCCGTTTATCAGTTTCGATTATTCATATGAGCACAAACTTTCACAATTTTAATATTAGTAAAGCTTATTTGTAGTAGGATTCGTTCTGAAGGTATATAATATTGTTGGAAACTAGTGACTTTTCTCTGGATTCTCTCACCTGCTAGATGGTTCGGCCCCTGGAGGTTTCACTAACGCGATTATATGGGACTGTGAGGACCATTGCAGGAGAGGAAGCGAGAGCGGAAGCCGGCGCGGAAGCGGGTTTCGATATCCTTACAAATATTATATTCTATAGAAGTAACTCCGTCGTCCTTATGTTTATTTCCTCCTAGACAAGTGCCATTCGATCATAGCTAACGCAAACTAAACAAATTAAAAATGTATGAAATTGACATTATAAGCGAACGAAAATTTACCACTTGATTTTTCATTAGCTTGCGTTAATTCTTTGTTTAAGCATTTTTGTACTCTAGAATTTGGTGTGAAGTTTGTACGAGTACCTAAGTACTTACTTAGGATTGAAAATCATCCCTTAGAGGAGTTCAAAATATCAATATTATAAAAAAAATATATATCTACCTATCACATTTTGTGTATTTCTTTTCATTGATTAAATTGTTCTTTATTTTAACTATCTTAAAATGAGTACACGCATTCACATCGAATTAAATCTCACCTACAGCTGTTACTCACAAAAAAATCTAATCTAAATTACGTTGGATAATACCTATAAGTAAATAAGAAGAAATCTGTTTCTCATAGCTTAACCCACGTACTAACTTTCCTGAAGATTGAACGTATATGTATGGGCGCGTCACAATAATTTAATATCAAGTGGGACGGCGCTGTGTTTATGCTCGCCCCCGGGCGCTGTCCAACATTCAGACAACTTTTATTATATCACTGAGAACCACTGATTATAAAACAAGTAGATATGTTGTATTGTAGGTATACCAACCTATTTAAAATAGCGCTGTAACTATAAGTTGCTGCATTATGCTGAGAGTCATATTCTCTCTCTCAATGTCTACAGTCTTTACGTTTTTGTCTGTATCTGTCTTATAAAAGATGTTCTGCTATGTAACTATATATAGCACTAAATAAACGTTTCTTATTCTTACCTAGATTTAGAGTTTTTCATTATTATAAGGTAGCCTTTTAGTTTTAGGTAGTTTTTTCACTCCATTCTCTGCCTCCGCTGTCATCATTATTTCTGAGAAGCCTATTATAAAAAGGATCTTTTACCGTCTCAAGCAAAACAAAAGACTGAAGATTCACAAGAAACACAAAGAATAACTTAAAATATTTCTGAAGCAGTTTTATATAAAATACCAATATTAGCTTTTGTCCCGCCCACCGTTGTAAGAAGGAAGCGTAATGTTCCAGTAATAGCCCGCGGCATTGTTTGCACTCTTGCCGTGAGGAAAGTAAAAGATTGCTTCGTTTCCATTCACTAACGTCAGACGTGAAATTTTTGTCACTTTAAAATATATAGATAAATAGCTAAATTAAGCATGTTTGGATTTCGTAAAAAAGGCGCGTGAGAAATGAAACATTTTTACATTAGAATCTTAAGCCGCAAATGACAGTTTTGCATCAAAACAGGTTAAAATGACAGTTTAGCACGACTTGACATTACTTTTTAAGATAGATACAATATCAAGATCTTCTATTTGTTAAATGTCTCTGGACATTATGTGGACCTAAGGATCATAGAACTGTTGAAGCTTCAAACTTCAATCGATGAAAATGCACGTACGGAGCAAATAATGTTTGAGAAGAGCTCTAGATGTCTCCCCGTGAAACTCATTTCATTACCCGTTTATAGATTCAAAAACGTGTTAATATGGAGACGTGCTCTTATACATGCACTTTCTGTGAAGGTGCATTTAAACGTGATATGAAAGACTATGATGCACTAATTACGCACTAATGTGACGAAATGCGAGTTTCTTTGACAAAAGTCTAGTCACAAGAGATTTTAAACTTCATTTATGCAAACAATTATAGGTTTTGATAAATAACTATAGAGTAATAATTTCTGATACCTTATTATAAATACATTTTAGAATAAAATTCTGTCACGCGTAGGTACTTATATAGACTTTATGCTGATATTTGGAAAAGTGTATTATAGTGATTTTAAAACGATAATAATACTTATATTGTACGGATTTGTATGTAGTTTAAAAAGTAGACCATCGGTTTCAAATCGTAACTACTATGATTACTAATACGGAAAAAAACGTTGCCTTTATAAGGGCGGTCACATACATTTGGAATTCCGTTTCGGAATCGAATATCGAACGCATTAAATCTATGAATCAGCCACATACTACAGTTTTTTTCCGTTCGAAATTTAATAGGATTCAGAATTCCGAATGTATGTGACCGCCCTAAGTATTTATAAAAAATTTAACTTTATGCGACAAACTATTTTATCTTATACGTATGTGTAGGACGGCAATCAAATATCATTAATCCTAAAATTAGGTACTTGACTTGTAAACAAATCACAATATGGCATCATTAATTTCCTATCGAGCTGATTGTTCGTCGCAACATCATCTAAATTATCAAAGCAATCTGAAAATACCGCCGCCATGACAGATGCTGCGGGTCCATTTATTAAACTCCCATTAATATTTGATGAGGCTACAGGCACCAATGACAGTTGAAGTCCGTAATTTGGGTATTTGGGTACAAGTTGGAGGAGTAAGCGGAGCAGTGCGGATTTGTCAAAAGGCCCAGTAGGCAGCTAAGTATATCTAGTCATTATAAATAAATATCTTTGGACAATTCACACCAATTGATCTAGTCCCAAACTAAACAAAGCTTGTACTATGGGTACTACAACGGATAAACATACATAAATACATACTGACATCCAAGACTCAGGTACAGATGCCAGTGCTCATCACATTGACATCTGCTCCTAGCAGGATTCGAACCTGTAACCTCTGGTCTCGTAGTCAGGGCCTCTGACCACTAGACCAACACGGTCGTCAAATTATGTAGAACAAATAGTGGTAAGAAACACACGTTAAGTTGGAAAACAAGCGGTAAAATTTTGTTTTAGTAATCGCTTATAGCATGCAACTCGTACCCTTTTGGTAATTCAATAAAGCACTCTAGGGTCTCTAAAGGTATAAAGCAGGTGTATTCAATTTAATATTGACCATGTACTATGTTAGGAAATTTGAATAATTGTAATTTTGGTTACGGCGACCCCATAACTTACACAGTTACACAACTATTGTTCAAGTCGAGTTTAACACGTCTGACCTTATTATAAGAGCAATAAGTCTCATTTTGCATTGAATTGTATAATTAAATTGGATTATAGTAAAGTAAGAGCTCCTCAAGGCTCAAGTTTTCATATACAATGTAGAATACTCTTTAATCTCAATCAATATGCTCGAATAAATCGAATCATTTTTTTTTCAGTATTAAGGAGCTTCGAGTTATACAATATATCAAATTTCGTGCATTAAAAAAAAGAACGTAAGGTTTTTGTCATACATTTTTAATAAGTGAACGACAATTACAGATTATTTCTTGCGCATTTAAAACTCTACTCTACTACTCTCTCACGTGTTTAAGCCTCCAGAAATCAATTGATAATCAAATCGAATTAAAGTACTTAATACTTAATAGTCCAGGCGCGTGCAGTGAGGGTAACGCATGTACTTCGTTAGGGTAGGCATTCCATACATTTATACCATTGTACCTATATGGAATGCACGCCCTTGATACACAAGTTTTTTGTAACATTTGGTACAAATACTGAGTCAGAATCCAATCAAAAAAAAAACCTAATTACAGTTAAAACACATGAAAATTTCAAATTTTCGAACGAAATGAAGTTGAAGCCGCGAAAATCCGCAAATTTTCTCTTTAACGGATTTGTACGACGAGCGGGTTGATTGCCAGAATTAAACCGGCGATTATGCGAGAATATTAGGAAGCTGCGCAAAAGTGCGTATTTGGTTAATATTGGGATCGACCTTGTTCTAGCGGTAACGTCTTATATTTAAATTCGCTTATGCTATATACCTAACTAGCGACCCGCCCCGGCTTCATACGGGTGTTATAAACCTTCCTCTATCTGTTAAAAAACCGCATCAAAAACCATTGGGTAGTTTTAAAGATTTAAGCGTACATAGGGATATAAAAAGCGACTTTGTTTTATACTATGTAGTGATTGAATACAAATTGTATGTACTAAGTAGCTCATGTGTAAGTAAAAAAAAGACGATTTTGGGATGGCTTTTGTTCTACAGTAAAACATAAGTTTGTATTTTCGTAGCTTGATAATAGTTAAGGTTAGGTGGGTAGGTTGAAAAAATTTTAACTACATCTCCATGATAAATATTATGTAAAGAATGTTTAGGTTGAATAGTGACTCTGTTTATTACCCATTACGACAAGTTCCTATTGCCAGTTAATTAATTTTATATATTATACCTATTCTCATAAAAACTTCAGGACTTTCTACAAAGAAATCGATGAAGTAAAAGAATATTGAGGAAATTTCTAAGAAATAATGAACTCTTGAGAAAATCCCATTTCTAGGTACGACACCTTCATCTTTTATTAAAATAAATGACATCGATTTTACAAAGATAAGTATAAAATATCCCGAGAGTATTCATATTATTGTCGTAAAATTTCATAAAAAGTAATATTCCTTTGTACAGTTGTAGTATAATTTATGTATTATTATAATAATTTCTGATGCCTTCGCGGTTATTACACATTGGAATGAAACAACTATTAACGGATTTAACTCGCGTATTTTTATTTTATTTTATTTGCTGACGTTTCGGATTCTTTACAGTTTCCGTAATCGTAGCACGACTGAGCTGACAATAGTCTAACGCTAAAGTGTGTGTGTTATTGCTCAAAAGATATGTCTATTGTTTTTATTGCAAAATATATCTTATCATAGGTATTCTATTGTACAAAAGTTTCACTATTAACTTTGCAACAAAATCAGCAATCATTTGTGGTAATCTGTTTTATAATTAAATTCATATTTGATTTCAAAGCTCCTAAAGACTAAAACGAGACAAGAAATATTCATTTAAGTTATTGCACTGTATAAACTAATTTCATTAATTATTTAAACTTCATCATAATTATAAAAACAAACCGCTTGTACTCTCACCACTCGTTTAACACTCGACGCGAAATGGATTGTGAAACGGGTGTTTATTTAATAATTTCAAATGTAAAACCCCACTCCTCGAGATCGTACCTCGTGAAAGATTTAAACGGATTATCAGATTTCCGACAATTATTATA
This sequence comes from Polylopha cassiicola, assembly GCA_038024825.1. NCBI lineage: Eukaryota > Metazoa > Arthropoda > Insecta > Lepidoptera > Tortricidae > Polylopha > Polylopha cassiicola. The sequence goes on along the minus strand of CP149044.1, from coordinate 1,247,958 downwards.
ATGAAGACGAGATATACTTACAAATCCATATAGGAAAATCCCAACAATAATAAGAAAAACGATGTAACATAAAACCAATTACAGGTTCTCACCAATAGTAATTGAATAAATTAAATTGAACAATAGAGGTACCTTTTAAAACATAAAAAACAAAAGAGAGTACTAATATAAAGGGGAATTTAAAGTGCTGATGTGAAAACTGATAACACGTTACAGTAGATATCTAAATAAATATTAATCTAAGTAGTGGCCTCAAAGATAAATTCTTAATAATGATTCGTTAAATTATGATAAGTGAAGGTAGATTCCAGTGTCAGTTTTGTATTAACTTGGAGTATAAGACATTCGAGAAAATTGTCTCCGTAAGAACTGTAAGAATCTTACAAACGATCCGCATCAGACACGAGTTTGTATGAAACCCTTTTTGCTCAAAAACTTCTTTGTCATTTCCTAACATTTTTCACACTTCGCAATTTCCTCCAGACGCATAAGAAATTCAACTGAAATCAAATCTAAATTGCATCTCGTACAAATGACAAAGTGTTTAATTTAGACAGTTTTTTGTCGACGCACCGTTTTAGAAATTCAATTTATTTAACATAACTAAGTACATATATGTATATGTATAGATATATGAAGTTTTTGAATTTTTTGACGTTGTCAGTAGAAAGATAATGGGGGCTAGACAAGTAGTGCCCAACGTACAACGTTAACGTTAAACGTTAGCACCAAAATGTATGGGATTTGACATTTGTGACGTACGTGACAGTCGTTCGCGGATGTCAAATCCCATACATTTTGGTCCTAACGTTTAACGTTAACGTTGAACGTTGGGCACTTGTCTAGGGCCCAATGTCATTCTTACTAGCAATTATTACATACGAAGTTAGTTACGAAACGAGTACTTACTATTCAGTTTGGGCTAGGAGTCTATTTATTGTCATCCATAATAAGAACCTAGATACAAATGTATCAAGTGCCACCAGCATTTAACAACTTCAAAGTTACGGAAGTCCTCTATAACTTGCATACAGTCTTCATTGTACGTAATAATATTTAACGTAAAATTTCACGCCGACAACAGCCGGCGAAACGAAACGGTCGTGAAATTTTACAGAGAAGGTTTAACAAAATGGCGCACGTGTCGCGATCATCGGGAGGTATCTGACGTAGCCTGCGATAAGCCGCCACAGATTGGGAAAATGTACTGCCTCCGTTAATGTGACAGTATTAAAATTATTAGGCTTTCAAGCTTTATATGGGCATTGGTAACGATAGGTACGTTATCGCATAGGTAGTATTATAGCATCCCACAATTATGGTTGCTTTACGCAACTGTATAGAGTTGACATCTGTGAGATCCTTTTCAGCTGTTTTAGTGATATAGTGACTTAATTCGCAATGTGTTAGTATGTGAGTTAAAATATTGAGGCTTCTTACGATCATTTTTTCAAATATGTCGCACTAAGTTACTATATTGATACATTTATTTTATTTCTGTACAATTTTTTGACTAATTGTATTATCAATATCGAATGCTATAAAAGAACTCTTGTAAATGATTTAAATAAGAACTATTACAAAATTGTACAAATTAATCAACTTACAAAATCAAAACCAGAAAAGTTTAATTGTATAAACCTTCACAGGTCACAAAGAAGAACAAAAGAAAAGTGAGTTATCTATGAATACATAAATTCCAGTCTGTGCCTTTTCATGCCTCGGATATTATAATTCATACCTGGTAACAGGTGGAGAGGGACTCTTTGTTCTTCAGAAAAAAAAACGCATCCAATTTTTATATCATAAGTTCGAAATAATTGGATACACGTTGTTATATGAGTTTACAGGAAAAGAGTCTTGAAAACAAACATTGAAATAAATATAATATCATTCGGATATGTTTGTTACAGACTAGCTTCTGTCCGTGACTTTGTGTAGATAGAAATAGTAGTTCCACCATAATAAAATCCACGTCTGTTTCAAAATATTAAAGTATGATTTTCTTAAAAAACATCTGATGCCTTTCGCATCCTATGCGAATTCGGCATTATACTTGGCTTATTAATAATACGACATATTTAAAATTATTGTTTATTTTTTATTAGTAACCGTCTAGTCTTAACCAATTTTTTTGAAGGTGTTAAAGTTGTACTAAACCTTTTCTTAACTTACATGTGGATTGGTTACAGAAACTACAGATTTTTCGTAAAAAGTGTTGTCTTTTTTATAATTATGCACTATCTGGAAACCGAATAAAAATATGAAAAGAAAACTATGTAAACTATGTCGTTTATCAAAGAAATTGTTTTTAAACGAGGTTATTTTACAAAGTAATTGCGTCTGAACAACGTAATTTAAAGGTTCTCCTGGGGAAAATTGAGTAAAAAATAAAACTAACTGTAATGCAATTAAGTTTGCCCAACACTGGGGACACTTGCCCACTTCGATCACTGTTTATATTCATTACTTACTGTTTAATCAATTTTAACCACTTCTTGTGGAAAACATTGTATTAAACAGTTTTTTCACGGTCCAAATTTAGTTTTTTCAATTCGTTATATTATAATCTTAATTGGAATGAAACAACTATTAACGGATTGAACTCGCGTATTTTTATTTTATTTTATTTGCTGACGTTTCGGATTCTTTACAGTTTCCATAATCGTAGCACGACTGAGCTGACAATAGTCTACCGCTAAAGTTATGCAAACTACCTTATATTTAAATTACAAATTTTGTAAAACTACCCTATACTGAATTATGAAATACTAAAGTTACATTTCAGTTATAATCTTAATGTTCAATTTTTGGTTACGACAGTAAATTAGTTCCACAGTATAATTAAGATATTAATTAAAATTTCAACTTTAACTGTCTCGGCGTAATTTAATAATAACTTTATTACCGACCTCAACTTAGTCAAGTTTCGCCATTACTTGAACCTGCACATCTTTAAATACAATTTCAAACAAAACTTGGCCAGTTATAACTTTTGATAAAAAATATTTGCTTGAGATTTTACAGCAGACTTCTAATATTTATTTGCATAGATACAATTTACAACAACTTCGTACACTATTTTATCTAGGTCTTGTTTAAAGAGCTTTGATACATACGTTTACTATTTACTTAATGTATTTATTAGCTGTAGGTACTTGAAACACCCTATAGATTAGGGTCATTTATAAATTGCATTATAAGTGTATATGAGACGATTGTCTTTGACACAAGTTTAATTTGCCACGCGCTAAGAATGATAAATATATTATTATCTTTTTAATAATGTACACTAAACAACAATAGGTAAAAAATATACCTATATTTTTTACTTTATTTCTTTGAAAATATCGTTATTAAAAAAATACCTGTAGTACGGGTCTAAATAAACTATGGTAAGTACCTATTTTGGTATAAAAAATATGGTACTTTGATATAAAAAATATATTTCTATCACATTCAAGCTATAATTTTAAAATATTTTATACTTTACACAATATCGTTATAAAATATAGCCCATTATGTCATTCTTATGTACCTACTTATAAGCTATATTATTGTAAAGTTACATCAAAATACATTAAAACAAACATTCTTACAAACTTTCACGTTTATAATATAAGTAAGGATTTGAGAATAACCATAACAGATAGATACAGCTAACCGCCATTTTGTTTACAGACATAAAACGATGTTTCCCGTTGCACATTCAACGCATACTCGTAAACTGAATCCTGCAGATATGCATCCATTTGCCATTTGAAATGCAACGTAGTTTTAAAAAATAAAAGCTGCAACTTGTCTGAGACGCGGATAGAATTAAATTCTGCCAAGCGAAACTAAGGCCCTGTATGGACTTAAGGTTATATCATTGTATATCTATACTAATATAATAAAGAGAAAAAGTTTGTTTGTTTGTTTGGATTGAATAGGCTCCTAAACGACTGGACCGATTCGAAAAATCCTTTCACTATAAAAAAAAGGATCCAGGCGAAGCCGGGGCAGGCCGCTAGTATTAAAATATAATATGTTATCTCCGGCCTAGGGCCCCAGACAAGTGACAAACGATAATTGCGAAGCTAACGAATAGACACGTGGTTTTCGTTCGCTTTGTCGATTTTGTATAATTTTGAATTATATTTTTGGTCAGTTCGGTAATTTATTTTATACAGCATATCAAGGGTCGCAGCAAAAAGACAATTAAAATCCCTTATGGCCAATTTTAAACATACATTTTAATGTTGTTTTTGGGGTTACGTGTGTTGTGTTAGAATATCGTCAATTCATCTATACTAATATTATAAAGCTGAAGAGTTTGTTTGTTTGTTTGAACGCGCTAATCTCAGGAACTACTGGTTCGAATTCAAAAATTCTTTTTTTGTTGGATAGACCATTTATCGAGGAAGGCTTTAGGCTATATAACATCACGCTGCGACCAATAAGAGCGAAGAAACAGTGGAAAATGTGTAAAAAACGGGGCAAATATGAAGCCTTATGAAGAAGTGACAGAAGATTTTGACAGATCTTTGACGAAACAATCGGACGGGCAGAACGATGTCAGCCGGGGCCGCTAGTTCATAATAAATAACGAAAATAAGCGCTTCAGAAGTTCGGAAGGGGCTCGTACAATTTACAATTTATACCATAAAAATTGTGTCTAATAATTTTTAGTAACGTATCAACATGATGGACAAAAAAAATCAGTCGTCATATTTTATTCCTATATTTCTTTGATTACAAGCACATGTGACCTAAGCTTTAGTGCACCGTCTGGCCTAGGCTATTGTCGGAGCTAGATTTCATGTTAGACCTAGATCTGGTATCGCATCTGCCAGATATAGCCTCAACAGACAGGCCTATTTCCAGGCAGCCTACTTGCCTGTAGGCTTTTAAGATAATACTCTTTTAGTTCCCACTGAATTTCTAAATCTGGCTTGGCTATTAATATCTTTTGATATTTGTTCGTAATAATTTTCTTTCCGTTTGACTTTTTCTAGTTTTTTTTTAATAAGAATAGAAAAGACACGATTAGCTAAGCATACTTATTTATTATGAGACTCCATTATACAATATGAGTATAATGTTATTGTAATTTCAATTCTATCGATGTTTTAAATCCTTTAATCGTGAAAAAGACTGATGAAGAGATTTTATGCTGAGTACTTACCTAATTTTTGCAATTAAACAACCGCCAACCGTACAGATTTTGCAACATCACCATTAAATTACTAAGTATAAGTAATAAACAAATAATGATTACTCTAGACACGTAAGTATTTTAATCATTCCTTCCGAGTGAATTACAGATAATTAAAACCGGTAGTAGGGTGAAGATCAACAAGGAAAACTTTAAGTAGGTACAATAGGTAATCTATTCGAATAAACGGTACCTTTTGACACGCCCATAACCTCGAACGCCTTAGATATCTATACTTAATATAATAAAGAGGAAAGGTTTGTTTGTTTGTTTAGATTAAATAGGTTCCAAAAGGGCTGGACCGATTTGAAAAATTCTTTCATTGTTGGGAAGCTACGTTCACCCTGAGTAACGAAGGCTATATTTTGAAAAACATTAGGGATGGGTGTTAAACCGGGGCGAACCGCTATTAATAAATAACTTTATATAAAAAATAAGTACCTACTTACCTATAAGTTAGATGAAAAATTAAATTTGTAAAATGGTCAATCTTCAATATGAATACCTAAATATTATAAATTTAGTTAATCTCTCATCGTTCTAACTCAAGTCGTCATTGTTTATGCATCGAAAATTTTGCATAGATTGTCTTTGTGAACACTTCGGGCGAATAATTTCGTTTTTGTTGTAAATTTCGAGTCGATAGCGGAGGGCAGAGATTGAATAAATTGTAAAAGATTTCTTTCAAGATAAACAGAAATGGGAATTTCTTAAATCTTGTGACGTTTATTTTCGGTTTCTCCCCTGTTGGATTGGGAAAGTTATATATTATTTATGAATCATTTTAACCGCTTGTATATACATTAAATTATTTATTAAATTTGCATAGTGATATTTTATAGTAGGTACGTTCTTATGAAAAATTGATAAGAAATTGCAGTTTCTCCGTATTAATTATTCAAATATATTAAACTATGGGAACTTATCTTATTAAGATCATGTGTATGAAAATGCACAGAATGTACTTCATACAGTAGTGTACTGCCTTAGGTGTAAAATAGTTCACCTCCAGAACGAGCACTAAATTTTACAATATTGTCAGGATAATGATGAAGAAAACCAGTTTCTCCGACATATTATTATAGGTATTTTTTTATTTATTCGTTGTTACGTAATAATGTGGTTGTTTTAAAGCAATATTCGTTGTTATAATAGTTATAAAGCAAGCGGTTTCAGGTCGGTCGACGTACATTACTCGCGGCTCGGCGTCAATCAAATTATTTTGTGGTTGATGCCATTTCACCCTGACCTATCGCAAATAAATATTGTCATATTGTAACAGTAATATTTTGTTATAATAACTACTAGCTTCTGCCCGCGACTTCGTCTGCGTGGAACTCCTTTTTTCCAGTCGGTTAAAAAGTAACCTATGTCCTTTCTCAGGCTCCAGACTTTCTTTGTATCAAATTTCATTAAAATCGGTCTAGTAGTTTTAGAGTGAAAGCGTAACATACAGACAGACAGAGTTACTTTCGCATTTATAATATTAGTAGGGATTAAACGACTGTACCGACAGACACACACACATACACACATAGAGAGAGAGAGAGAGAGAGAGCTCTCTCTCGACGGAAAAAACATCATGGTTTTTTTCCGTCGATAGTTAAAATACATTTTAATAATCTAAAATGCCTTATATTTAATAACTTAATAATTCTGCAAGGAATAGGTAACATAGGAAAACAAAGGAATCAAATTTCGCTGTGGACGTTAGGTACTACTCAAATCGTGGTATCACATCTTCAGCATGGACTTCCTAACCTCTCACCTATTAAGTGTAAAGGCACGTAAAATTCGCATTATCGCGTATTAATGCGAATGAGCATGTGACACGCGAGCCCACAATGTGACACATTAGACACGTGTTATTTTTGTGCCCGGACACGGCTTGTGTCCAATTTGCATGGAATCTAAAGGACACAGTTGGTAATGAGTTGCGTCACGCTGTTAGTTCAACACGAATATAATTATGCAGATAAATTGAAATATTTATCAATATAATATTTGACAGCTTGTCGTTTTAGTCAAACCTGATTACGAAAGTGGAGGTTGTGCCGGACGGGCATAATACCTATTATCTTAGAATACGAAACCTTAGTCTTACATATTATAATATGTAGGTATAATAATTTCCAACGCCTTCGCGTTTATTAAACATTGGAATAAAACTTTAAAGTTCCCATACTAGTAGCACGACTAAGCTATAGGTTAACGCTAAACTAAACGACAGTAAATATAATGAAAATAAATTACGCGAGTCAAGGTCGTTAAAATTATTTCTTTTCAATCGACACTAAACATATGAGCGAACTATAACGACAAGTCAAAGTGGTGTACCTACATATCCAGTACTGTAGGTACCTACATATATATAGGTATATAGTCTTAACAGTTCAGTTACTAGGAACGATGTTTGACTACTCAGTATTATAACAAGACAGCTTGTTAGAATACTAGTAAACAATAACTCACCCCTAACTGCTTTAGTCTTCTTAATCATACCTATTGAGTACTAGAAATCGCCTACTGGCATCGCGAAATAATATTTTGTAATGTATGTCCCAATATTTATTTTTTATAATATAATGCTTCAAGAATTAATTTCTGGTGTTATTATGGTTAATACACATTTTCATACAAGTGTATGAAAAATATTGTCTATAAGAGTCATGAATGATAGTAATAAATAATCGTAAAATTAAATTTAAAATATACCTTAGTATAATTTAAGTATTAAGGAACATTGGAAAAATAAGTCATTCGGTTTTTAATCCGGATAATGAGTAATAACTACTATTATGGTGGATCTAAATAAATACAAAAAAAAATCTAGTTTAAAAGCTGCTTGTGTAGCTTTGAAGTTCAGTTTTTACTAAAATTTGGTCGATATAACATGTGACTGTCAAGTAATAAATTTATATCCAAACATTTACGCGCGTAAAGTAATCCAATACCTACAAGTAGGAAAATTCATATCAAACCTAACAATATACCAGAGAGAAATATATCCACATGCTTTTTTTCTCCTTTGGCCTTAGTTCCCTCAGGTGTGGGTAAATATTTATGCTATGCCATTATACTATATTCACTCCACAATCCCTAGAGGTAGGGTTTGTTTTATGATAATAATATTTTATGTCTCAAGCTAGGTATAACTATATTTCTTGAATTATTTATCAAAATATCTAAATTGCGCGTAATAATATTATAGACTTAATTACTTATTCAAATTTCATTTAATAAGTAAAATGTCTAATCAATTAAGTGTTCATTATTTAAACTAGAGTCTGTCTTAAAGATTAATGGGTGAGTGTACAGACTATTGTATATTATACTAGCGGCCCGCCCCGGCTTCGCCCGGAATCTTTTAGGGTTCCGTACGTCTGAATACAAAAACGGAACCCTTATAGGATCACTCGTGTGTCTGTCCGTCCGTCGCTTACAGTCAATTATCTCCGAATCTATTAGACCGATTAAGTTGAAATTTGGTACACATATCAATTCCTGTGACCCAAACAAAGAGGTGTGACGTGAGCAGATGAAATCTGTATATGGGGGGACATTTTTGGGGGGGAAGGGGAAAATTAAAAACAAAAAAACTGAAAACTGCATCGTGTGGCATATCAAATGAAAGGTCTTCTTGAGAAGATCTTAAATGTATTTTTTTGTAATTTTAAAATAAATAGTTTCCAAGTTATTTAAGAAAATAGACGAAAATTGACCATTCCCCCCCCTTATCTCCGAAACTACTGAACCTAAAATTTTGAAAAAAATACAGAAATTAGTTTACTCCTTATAGATTATAGGAAAACCTATAAGAAGTCCATGATATTAAAATAACATGGTAAATCACTCAATATTGTGCGTACCAACTTACATTTGCAGGTGGAATGTGTGGGAGAACATCATCTAAAAAAGTATATACCTACTAGGTTATTTATAGTACGGAACCCTTGGTACGCGAGTCTAACTCGCACTTAACCGATATTTTTTTCTCGGACGTACTGATTAATCTTTTTTACCCGTACAACTAAGCAATTATTGTTAATTACGTACATACTAAAAACACCCGGCATTGGGCTAGTGGTGAGGATAACAAGCACCTTAATTTGCACCTAACTATAAGACATCCTGTTCAGATAATATAAGAAAATATAATTGAAACGCTTGACTTTATATTAAAACTGCCTACAATGCTATAAATCAACGAAATTGATCCTAGTAGGAATAGAAGTAAACCGAACGTGATACGAAAATAATCATTTTAGCATTCGATAGTCTTCTTTTGTTTGAAAAATATGGTCTAAGTTCTGTATTTTAAACTAACTTTTGCCTGCGACTTTATTTGACTCCCATTTAAGACCCCCTTAGGTGGTGAAATTACAAATTTTCAAAAAATCTTACTGCTCCCCTACATTACAAAAGGGGCACCTTTTGTAACAAAGTTTAAAGTTTCAAACCTTTATAGTTTAGGCCTTACCTTAATATGATAGGTGTTCTACGTTAGCGACAGTAAAATGACACTTTGTGTATCTTTAATCTTCCTTGCTTACGCTTATCCATGAATTGTATTTTGAATATAAGTAATTTAACGCTGTACTTAATAGGGGATATGACAATTGCTTTTTACAAAAAATAAGTAACCATTAAAATTTAAGATTTGGTCCGTCGCTATTTTTTTTGACATTCAGTCTTTAAAAAAACATCCAAACTAATTTTCAAGAGGTATGTCGTCACTTTACATTATGGTGGCTTTCAACATTAATGTTGTCTTTATATTTATATAACAAGACGATTATTATGATTCGCTTAATCTAATAGTTATAACATCTTAAAAAACAAAAAGAATATAATAATTATGTACCAATTGTTTTAACGATTTTGCTGCTATAATCATATTTGTACGCGAGTACTTACTTATACAAAGTATAATTTACTCTAAGTCGGAGTCTAACGCATATCCCCTATTTTACATTTCGCACACCTAGATCTAAAGAGAGCTAACTCAAAAACCTGAAGATTTGAGTTATGCACACCATCGGATTCCTTACATCAAAACCCATTTACCACTAAAACAGATTTAAACTAACTCTGCTAGCTTTATTATAAAAAGCATAAATCTATACAGAAAACTCATGCGTGCATATGGACATATTAATCAGTTTTTCGCCTCTCCCGAAAAAGTTACTTTTTTTGAGTTAGCTCCCTTTAGATCTAGGGGTGCGATTTCGTAAGATGTCGCTTTCCCCGGCAAGATTTTGTGACATTTTACTGACACGACATTTAAGAACTGACACAATGACAAGTGGAAATGAGATGCGTCAAAGTAACAAGACCTTAAGGCTTCCTTTGAAAGTTATGTAGGTAAGCGAAAAGTAATAGCCAAACGCAGGTAAGTACATGTGTGTTACATTATATAAGACTTACGGTCTTCATTAAATAATTAAACGTACTTAATAATATGTAATTTCGTGAGATAATTATATTTGTTATGACATGTATCAAATTATTCGCGCGGCGACGCCATTGTACCAAATGCAGTTTTAAATTTTAACCTTCCTACCGATTTTTTTATCTTAAGCAACAAGGTAAATTAGTGTTGTTATTGAGGTCTAATCCTCTGATATATGTCAATATATACCTACATGTGAGTAATATTCGTGTAAGGTTATATCTTATTGAATATTTAAGATTCAGTGTATGAGACACTAGCTGTTCCTAGCGGTGACCGCAAAATATAACCTATATATGTATTATGTTATTCTGATGTATACAAGCTATATTATTGTAAAGGTTCATCAAAATCCATTCAGTGGTTTTTGCGTGAAAGAATATTATACATAGGTACACACTCACAAACTTTTATAATATTATGTGATTACATAACACAGGTTATATACCACTGTGCCCGCGACTTCGTCCCCGTGGAATAGAAATTCTTCATAAGCCTTCATATTTTCCCCGTTTTTTACACATTTTCCACTATTTCTTCGCTCCTATTGGTCGCAGCGTGATGTTATATAGCCTAAAACCTTCCTCGATAAATGGTCTGTCCAAGAATTTTTGAATTCGAACCAGTAGTTCCTGAGATTAGCGCATTCAAACAAACTCTTCAGCTTTATAATATTAGGATACATACCAAAATAATTAGGGACTTAATTCATAACATGTGTATCCGTAATTCAATTCACCCATATGACAATCCATTAGCGGATTGGGAAAATCGACCGGTTTATCCGTTGACTCTACTGTGAGGCTTAAGCAAACTTTACCGAACAAAGCTGCTCTGACACTAATGCAGTTATAAACGCATTATGGCACAGTGCAGCACTAGTACTTTACTAATATACTAGCTTCACATGGGTGCTATAAACCTTCCTCTTGAATCACTCTATCTATCAAAAAAATCGCATCAAAATCCGTTACGTAGTTTTAAAGATTTAAGCGTACATAGGGATATAGGGACAGAATAAGCGACTTTGTTTTATACTATGTAGTAATTAAGGAGTTATGTCGAAATTAACATTATAGAAGAAAATATTATTACGTTGCACCCTTCACGCCATAATCCTTCTATTGACTAATCAGATCCTTTGGAATTTTTAATAGATTACTTTTATCCAATAGTTTTATAATTATAATTTAAAGCTGAATTATTATAAAGTGAGAAATCAAATTATATGTGTAAAGTCATAAAAAAAGATTTAACAATAAACAAAGTTTTATGATTTACGTTATGATGTCAAATTTATTAATTAGTTATATTACAAGTTTTCCTTATTAGTCGCCAATACAATTTGTCAGATTGAATAACTAGAAATAATTTATTTATATTTTTGATTGAATTCGTCAACAGAATAAAATGGATTTTCCAGTAAAATATTTTATTAGGTATGTAGGTATGTCAGATAGGATAGGGTATGTATAAACTTGGTATACTTAATCAAACATTTTAAAATTTACAAGCGAATTTATAAAATCGAGGGGCGCAAATAATGTTTTTCTAAGTTTAAAGATAGCTAAACTATCTTTAAACCTATTCGATCATTAGTTCTATAGCTTGACGGTTTCGATATTCAATAGCTGGTGTAGGTACAAATGACGTTAGTCGAATGTTGATAGAATCATTAGTAACTGCCAAAAGCTTTGCATGGTTTACGTCGCCTAATTTATAAATGCACCGGATACTGAGTGGGCGCAACACGTGTACCTAATCCATCGTCATATCAGCCGAAAGATGGTCACTGCTGGTCATATTTCACATCACATCATTAACCTATCGCAGTCCACTGCTGGACATAGGCCTCTCCAATGCACGCAGTTTTGTTCGATCATCGGCTGCTTGCATCCAGCTCCTGCCAGCCATCTTACGCAAATCGTCACTCCACCTTGCCTGAGGACGTCCTACACTGTCCAACAACAAACACCAGGGGGCATAGACAAGCCGTTAACGTTAACGTTAAACGAAACGACCAAAATGTATAGGATTTGACATCCATGAACGTTTGTGACGTACGTGACAGTCGTTCGCCGATGTTAAATCCCATACATTTTGGTCGTTTCGTTACGTTAGCACCTTGTCTAGGCCCCAAGGTAGGTCTGTTCCAAAAACGTCCAAAGCGACTGGTCGGCTTGCGTCCACAATTTTCCTTTTTTCCCCTTTAAGGGTAGTTCGTGTTAATGGCTAATATTACCTACTTTACAGAACGGAAAACTATCTATAAAAGTACAAGTAGATAGACGTAGGTACTTCTTTAACATTCTTTATAGTATATCGATGATATTGATTTTTAAGTATGCCATACTATCTACAAAATTTACTTTGTTTTCAGCGGCATGTAAGTACGATATTTTACTTAAAACTTTATTGAGGTCGATACCTGAGTCTAATGACGATTAAAAGTCCTAATAAACCTAAATATTTAGTTTTTATTCCTACCAATATGAACAAAATGAAAAACAATAACACATGCGTTATATCGATGTTGTTTTGATAACTATCGTTTTCAAAGTATTATGTCGGAACATTCAGTCAGGGCGACTACCGCAAGCACGCGACCGTCCTTGCCCTGCAATTAATACCGATAGCAAAACAAATTAATACTAAAAATTATAATCATTGACTTGAATATATAGTTCTATATTCGGTAGTGATTCGAATAGAAAGTGACAATAAATAACAGTTTTAAACGATATAGGTACCTATTAAAGGTCGTGTAGTAATAAAGAATAATATATTAGCCAGTAGGTAGGTACATATTATGTACTATATTATTACCGTTGTGACCTCCAATAAACAAAGTTTAAATAAAACTAACTTTTCCGCAACTTCGTCTTCGTACGATAACTACCCCTGTTTATCCATGTAGGGGGTAAATTTTCAAAAATTCTTTTTTAGTGTTCCCCTACGCTGTAGAAGAAACCTAGCTGTGCAAAATTTCAGGTTTCTAACCCTTATAGTTTAGGCCCTGTGTTGATATATCAGTCATCAAATCAGCTTCTTCCTTTTATATAGGTATAGGTACTCGTATACATAGATGTAAGGTCGTTGACGTTCAATTGTTTTCAGAAGTTTATTTAATAAAAAAATTTAGGAACGTTTGACTTGTGATTCTGCAGTCGGTACATCTCATTAAGGGCTCAGCCGGAGTTGGTTCCGTAACGAGTTTATGAGTCGAGTCCGGGCGGCGCGGGCCTGAGTCCGAGATCGAGCTGATTGATCGGCGGCGTAATGTGGAGCTTGATGACGATGACAATCAAATCAGACATCAAAATTATCCATACTAATATTATAAACAGGAAAGATTTATATTTTTGTATGTCTATACTTATATTATAAAGAGGAAAGATTTGTATGTTTGTAATGAATAGGCTCAAAAACTACTGGACCAATTTTAAAAATTCTTTCACTGTTGGGAAGCTACGTTCACCCTGAGTAACATAGGCTATAGAATATTTTAAAAAAATAGGGATCCGTGCGAAGCCGGGACGAACCGCTAGTAACGAATAAACTCAAAAAGTACAGGACCGATTTTATTAATTCTTTTTTCATTAGAAAGCTACATTATCACTGAGTAACATAGGCTATAAAAAAGGGGATCCGGGCGAAGACGGGGTGGGCCGCTAGTTCATTGTAAATAGACTTCTCAATAAGTAAAGTAAACATAAAAAACATATGCTTGGAATTACTAACAGTCTTGCGCTTCCTCAATTGCGTTATAAGGCTTATATAAACACGTACAACATGTATTTTTTCATAGCCTATGTCACTCGGGAATAGTGTAGCTTCCCAACAGTGAAAGAATTTTTGAAATTGGTCCAGCCCTTCTGAAGCCTATTCAATCCAAACAAACAAACCTTTCCTCTTTATAATATTAGTATAGAAGTATAGATAAAATGTTACCTACAAAATATACCTACGCCAACGTTAGTCACTTTATGAAGTCTGTAACACGTAAGCATCGTATTTTGTTTGCTCACCAGATAATACTATCAAAAACGTATTCTAAAAAACATTTTGGTACAAAAATAATAAAACAGTTCAGCTACATGAGATTTTCGTTCCAGTCTAGAAAAATATTATTTAAAAAGCTTGGTAGAAAATTCGAGAAACTAACACTATTTTTTTCAACCTGTTGACGGTGAGCGTTCGCAATTAGGAAGCTAAACTTTACGGATTTTGTGTCCTGCGAGTTACGTGATAATAAAGTAGGTACTCGTGATAAGCAGATATTTTTAACTGAGTCAATTACATCAGAAGGTATATTTATTACTTGAATAAAATAATAATATGTCTTCTGCACTTATTTCCGTCAAGCATTGCTATTTCGGATTTAAAGACAATCGTCAACTCAGCGTCGAATATGCTGTAAAGATTTCGAAACATCGGCAAATAAAATAAATTACGCAAGTTGAATCCGTTATATTTGTTTAAATCTGTATTCCAATGTGTAATAACCGCGAAGGCATCATTGGTATTTCTCTAAACTGTATCTGTTCGTATTGTGACAAAACAAAATATGCTGACGTGACGAAAAAGTATCGTATGACAATGATTTAGTAACGTCACGTCACGTGACCATAAGGTCACGTTAACAGTCGGAACACGTCACGCGAACATGGCCGCCCCGCGCCATCTTAAATAGTTATACGTTTTATTGCACTCGTAAACGTGCGGAAGTCTTGTAAAAATATAAAAGCATTTTGTGTTTTTTGGGGTTGATAATATTTGAAATTTCGAGTGTATTTCAAATATAGAAATAATATATTAGGACCTTCATTGCCCTTAGCAACTCGGCTAATTAATATTCATAAAATCTTTCTAATGAAATAAATTACTCAGCGCGTATTTACAAATGACTACGGGCTCCTATGTTGTATGTGCATATATATATTATAATGATTTTTAACATTGTACAGAACTACAGACCTACACTTCACCTAGAAGAATAAACTTTGTTTTTGTGCTCTAAGAATGTATTTATCAACTCATTAAAATTTATTAACTAGAACTTTCATATAAAACAAGTGAGGTGATAGAACTTTCAAGTTATTCAAGTATTTTATTTATGGACATGTTTTATTTATTACGTTTATTCGCACTCATCTTATGAAATTCAATTGAAACAAGTTTGTATGAAGGGACTTCACTTACATTAATGCTTTAATTAATAATTAACGCACATAATTAAATTATTGCTTGTTTTAATAGATTGCACGGGTTCGTGTAAAAAGAGTTTAACGGCTGTATAAAAGCTAATACCCTTATACAGATTATATAATATTATAGAACGTATCTGCTGCTTATGTGTTATGCCAACAACTACAACAGTTTTAGACAAAGCCTCAAAATATTATTGTATTCGGGTCAATATCAGAATCTTGAGATAAAAATAAGGACTTAGAAATAATGAGAGAAATCCAAACCGGATTGACTTTATCATGACCTTTATAAATTATTCAGTATAAACTGAACAATTTTCCCAAATGATTCGGAAACAATTCAAATGAAATCTAAATATTTAAAGGTTTATTTTTATACTTCGCCAGATTCAATATTTAGAGAAGTTGAAATATCTTTGAGAATTTGATCCCGGCACGTTAAGTCGTGAACGTGGTGCATAAAATATTTAAGTCGAATTCGAACGGTGATATTTTCTCTTTCTAAAATGGTAAGTGAAGATTCAGTTCTGAAAAGCTTGCTTGGATATGCTCGTATTATGAACGTTTTGACTGAGCAAACCTACAGAAGGTAAACCACATACTTATTACTTACTAGCAATTCGCTTCGACGTACCCACTTACGTGTCGTGCCATTTTTTCCATAAATTATTACCGGCCTGAATTATTATTTTATAGCTTACATTTAAAATATTAGGTACTTACTTGACAATAATAAAAATATTCTTCATAATATTAATTTTCTATATTGTTGAAGTCATTCCTCATTGTGCAAGAAGTCGGATTTCGTCACAAAGCAGAAGTATAACAATATGATACCTATAACCATAATCTGCAAACATAATCTTCGTCACGATTATAAAGTGAATAAGAACGATATGCGAATCAATATCTTAAATGACTTGCTCATATCCTACAGAGAATAGAAGTGAATGAAAGAAACGCCTACCGTGTTCCTTTTATGCACGATCTCCATTCTTCCCTTGAATCTTCCGAGTGGACGCTTGTGGAAGCTTACGCGAGATTTGACGCTATTGTTGGGCTTAACGGTAAGCACAGACATTGTTTGGAATAAAACAACTGTAATGGATTTAACTTGTTCATTATATGGCGATGTTACAGGAAAGTAACTGAGAAATTTTATATTTAACTTGCTAGGTTCACATAGAATCAATTATTATGCCAATTAGCAAAATCAGTACATACAGCGTTCTCAAGATTACTTTTATTTTACCTCGTAAGACACTTGTAACGTTTTTTTTGACTGAATGCTGAAGCGCAATTGGCCAGCTGGCGTGCCGGGTGTGAGTGCATGTCTTCGACCCCGCCGGCGGGGCCGCTGTAACACTATCGAGTTTGCTAGGTGTGGATGAGGCCGCATGCCGCGCGGCAGCTGCCTGTGTGTCGGTGTACGTGATGTACGATGTGCTTACGTGGTCGTGGTCGTCTTTAAAATCTGACAAAATGAATACTACCAACGCCACTGTACTTGTCTCTACTGCAGCTCCCGCAGTCCGTACATGCATATTCGGATATTATGTAAATGTACGGTTTGCATTTCGCTCTGTGCGCTTATTGCCTCGCTCTTCCGTATGTCTGCTTTATACGTTAGGTACATTCTGATATCTCAAGATTATTGGAAAGATTTTTATTTCAATCATCATTATCGTGACTAGACGGCTGCCATAACTATTGGTTCGACTGATTTATCCAGCTGATTTCAGCAACCTTCACCGGATCATTAAACTATATTATAGATAGCTGACTTTACTTACACTGCGTCTTCATTAAGACTCTATAAGAAATGACCCACCTTTACGGGGAATCAGTATTTAAATTGCAAATTTTTCATAGTCTTCTGTAAAACATCCTGGGAAATATGAAATATGGAAACGAATTCCAATATATTTTACGAGTGTGTCCTAGAACACGGTATTATTCAAATATCGTCTTTAAAATTCAACGATTCGTATGAATCGGCAATCAATATACAGGACTATTCTAATGTACCCTAAAGATGAAAATGTAATTGGGAAATTTATAAAATTACCTTTTGCTTGATTAAGATTTGTGTGAATGGCGAACTATAGACAAAGAGGTAAGTTTGAGTTCATCAATAATATAACTACTTACCAGCTACCGATATAAATAATATCATAAGGAAGGTTAAGAGTTTATTAAGCCCCAAATTAACTTGACGGTGAACAAACAACGTGATACGTAAATATTTTTTTTGTACTTTTTCTCCAAACATTCATCCGGTTGTAAATTTACGTCAAACAAATAAACATTGAAAACTCTTTGTAAAACCAAAATCAAACCATAAAACCTACCGTCTTAATCAAACATAACGTACGGTAAACACACATATTAATGCACCGCACAGTGTTCAAAAGACCGGAAGAGTCGTTAGGCGTATAAATTATGGGCGTTACGGTTTACGCCGCGCGAGCTCGAGCGTCTGGCGTAACGTAGTACGTTAACGCGCGCGTTAACGTACACTCACTGTTGTTAGGGTAATTGAACTTCATAAAGGTACCTACTAGATTTTCTTACTTATAATTGCGTACATTGTGTGTTCAGGGCATGTTACTTATTAAGACAGTTTTTGTATACTTACCCTTATTTTGGGCACGAAACTTTAGTTTACTTGTCTGTTCAGAAATAAATATATTAAAATTATAAGATCCTGCTGTACGTTTACATTTACAAATATACATAATCTTAATTCTAATAAAGGTATAATGATAATAGGAAACCTAAGATAGGATAACCTTAGATAAACATAATTTATATTTTTTTATTAGACTGTCTAGGTACATATTATTATTTGTAAATGCTGTTGCACACCTGTGATATATTATAAACTGGAAGAGTATATTACCATGTCTTCGATAATCTTTACGTATAATGTTGGTGTACCTTTTAAATAAATCAGTAACTGTAAGCCTTTTGTTCGCTATCCTTTGCACCTGTATGCATGTTCGGTAGCAAAAAGAGTGTCAATTTCACAGCACAGTGCGTTTCCGAATGCGACCCTCGAGGTGTGACGCGGTTCAGATCGGACCTCAACATTATATATAAAAAACTATCTAGATTTCATATTTATTTATAGACATTTGATAGTTATTTTAAGAATAAAATAAACTTAGGTACCTACATTTGCATAATTTTTAACGCTTTTTTGGTGGAAGTCATCATAAGTACCTATAAAACAACGCTCAGTTCTTTTTAACTTTTAAACTCTAAAGAATGCAATATCACAATATCTCTAATTATCACAATTTAAAATAAATGTTTCAGCTATTATAATTAAATCCGTAAAAAAGTAGAACAGGTACTGACTAATTGAAAAATAAACAAATATATCTATTTAATTGCAGATCGTATACAGACTGCATTTTGATATTTGAATGTCTGTCGGTTTAGTGTATTTGTAGGTTTTAACCGGGTGTTGCAAGAATATCTAGCTTACCTAGGTCAAAGCTGGGAGTACTATAGTGAACTTTTATGCATTTAGGCACTTCTACCTGATAAAGGTACACAAATTTTGTTTCATAGATGTTGTTGGCAGTCAAGTACTGGGATTCAAACATTCGTTAGTCTAGTAAGATGAGCCGTAGTGTAATTGGCGAACATTAGGCACGAAACGTTAAGGGCACGGATTCAAGTCCCACCGGTCTTCTTCTTTGTGTTGTGTAATTGCAAAACACATTCCCATTAATGCTCTGTGTTGGAGAACGGTATCTTTCCGAATAGGTGAAGTGGAAGACTATTTCCGTAAGTAAACGAATGTTCAAACTTACCCACGAAATAAGAATTGGATAACAGATTAAGGTAAGAAGTGGTTCACTTAAAAGTTCTTTAACTTTTAGCGGTTTCGTTCCCGTACTTGTGTATTTATTTTGTTTACCTTTTAATGCCCCGATGAAGACTTCAGTAAAGTTTGGTCGTAATTTACGAGTAACCGCTTTCCAACTGGGTCACGAGTTGGCACGGTGCTCTTATGCTCATTGTATACAAAAGTTATATTTGATTGAAATGAATCTTAATTCTTCTGTTTGACGTTTCTAAAAAGGGCCACGTCAAGAATACTTGAAACAGAAGAGTGTGTTTTTTTTTTAATAAAAGTCGAAAAACTTCCCCGAAATGCTGCTCATTCAAGAAAAGGGTCTCTGCCTCTCTAATATAAAAAAATATAAATAACTCTGAATGTCAGAAGATTAAATATCAGTCAATGTTCACCATATTTTTAAGGAAGACGCATATCGATATCAACATTAAATTCTACCGAATTTATTTTTGGAAATTATATCCAACCAACATTATTTTAATTTAGTCAAATTTTTATTCAATCTTTAAACGACACATTGGTAGGTACTTCAAGAAAATATTTGAAAGATTTGGTCACAACCTTAATATCAAATATATTCTAATACGATTAGTAGTGCCAATCAGCACAAAGTTAAACTATAAAAAGATAGATGAACTTGGAAACGGTAAAAATAGCGCTTATTAGTTTACGAAACCCTAAGGTAACAAATAGAGCTATAAAAAGGCAACCAGCCATCACTCGCGTGTGAAACGCGTATCTCCTTTTAACATCGCCATTTGTCGTCAACAGAACACTTAAGATACTTATAAATCTCAAGGTGTTCTTGACGTGGGTCACGCAGCGGAAGGTGGTTGCGGAAACGCGCGGATTTCGTATGGACAGGTCGGGTCGTGGACCTAACATAAACTATCAGTCAAGCAGTTTAGGAGTTTTATTTAAGCTGTAAAAGTGCTGTAAAAAACCAACAGCCTTTGTACGACTTAAATAGAACTTGCGATACCGTTAAATAAGCCTTAACGATGAATATGTTTTTTTATTTGATAGATTGATGACCATGTTGGTTCCATCAATTTCTTGATAGTCTATGTTACTCAGGGTGAATGCAGCTTTCTTACGGTGAAAGAAATTTTGAAATCAGAACAATAGTTTTTGAGTTTATTCATTACACAAAAAAATATGAATCTTTCTTTTTTATAGTAGTATTTAAAAATCCGATCATAGATTTCATATTATTTAGTAGGTACATTTCACGGGCTTTCAATTTTCAACTTAAACTTCTTTGAAAGGCATTTTATTGGTAAGTGACATGTCTCTGACATTTTTTATCTACAACTTGGCACACATACAGGGGAGATTAGAACATTCATCTCTTATGTACAGTATTCTGAAAGATGAATGACTAACTGCACTCTCGCCGCGGTGCGATGCCGAGGAACGAGCAAATATTATCAAGTGTCGGGAATGTGAAGTTTTTTAGCTTTAGAAAAACAGCTGAGAGTCCAAATGCTCGTTTTTTATAATCTTAGTTTCACTTATACTTTATCATTTGAGAAAAAGAAATGATAAATGATCGAGCGTTATGTAACTTTCTTTTTTAAGTTGGGAAAAATTTCACCCTCAATATGTTTTGTAATTTCTAATTCTTCACTTTGTTCAATGAATTCGGGCTTTTTTTATATTTCAAACTAAAGTATAAATTATATAGAAGGGGCTTTTATTTATTATTAATTTAAGAACAATCATTAACTTACTGTCATAACCAAAACGTTAATTATATTATGCACTTACGCACATTAAACACGTACATAATTAACATATCAAAACATCATTACAGTAGTATTTTATTACACCTTTAAGTTATAATACTATTAATAACTAATTGAATTGAGTTTGAAGGGTAGTTAATTCTATTTTGACGTATACAGTATTAAGGGAGAGCTAAGACCTTCTATCCTCACGGACTGCGCCGTTCCTATCGACTATAAAATCTCGCCTATTTTTATAAGGACCTTTAGGCGACCTAAGAGACCTAACCCCTAATTGTGTAACGTACATAGTTTGAAAGCGATCTCAATTGGTATGCTTAAAACGCTAAAGGAGTCTGCCCACTACACCGTATCATACCATGACCGTGCTATGAACGTATCAAGCACGGAAGGTAATACGTAAGGCGGTACGAGTCGGTGACGGAACGGTCTAGTGGACATAGTATCATGCTTTTCTATACAAAGAATATTTTTTTGCCTGACACGTTCATAGCATGGTCATGGTATGATACGGTGTAGTGGGCAGACTCCTTAAAGCGATTACTTTCACTATTCGATTGTCTTTACACCAATTCAATTGAAATCATTACAAGGTTAGAGGCCTTTCTTCTCCGATTGGGATCATTTTCAAACCAAATGTGTAACACAATCAGACGATTGGATTAAAATAACTTTTCTTTAGACAATGAAAATACCTTTTCTTTAGTACTTACCTACATTTATTATTGGACACTGAAAAGCGTTAACCTTGTTATATTATTATTGGTTGTCTTTTACAGAAGACATTATACTTGATATATTTTTTGTAGTCAAAATAACCTTTGGCATTATCTTATTCTTTCAGGACAATAAGTACATTTCTACAATGGAAAGGTTTTTTCAATATTTAGCGAAACCTTTTCATTTCGGATTAAATATAAGTATATTTTACGTATGTAATTGAATGTTTTAATAAAATATGTTGACGAAAATTGACGATAATATTACTGTGCCCGATGTTTCTTAGGGTTTTTTTTTCATACCCTTTTGGGATCAAGAGTTTCAGAAGTTTCGAGTAATAAAAATATATAAGAAATATTTTGGAGAGAGTCGCCCCTCGTTTAGTTTAATCAAATATTGCAATTTAATAGTTTCTTAATACAGATGGGACATTTCATTTTCTTCTCATAAATATATTTGATATAATAACCAAAAACATGAACGTACGTATAGTAATATTAATATAAAAAATATTCTCTCGAATTTATGGCCACACATAGCATAATTTACCTTTACCTAAATAATTTAAGTAACTTACATTAAATTTAGGTACATTTAAACGGAAATAATATTGGTTTTGACAATTTCTTAACTACAAAAAACTATATCTCTCGTGTTTAATCTTATTTTGCTTTTGATTAACATTTTTTTTCTTGAATACAATTTTCCTTTGAGCAATTACACAAGCGAACTCCTTGAATTAAAACACTTTTGAAAAAACTCCAAGAAGTAATCTCGCAGAAAAACGATTCATTCTCGTAAATATTTTCTTATAAAAAGATTAAAAAATTCATTTCTTTTAAGTTTGCGAAGGAAATGTAGTTTTACTCTCACCTGTTCAAATGAGATTTCTTCTGGTTGTAAATTACAACTTTTTCTTAAAGTAATTTAATACGAGAATTTATTTAAATTGCTATGATTTTGACTAATTACTTACCTACTAGATTACATATTGGAATAAAACAATCATAATGGATTTAACTAGTGTAGTACCAATACAAATTATTTATAACACCGCCCACTTATATATAAAGGAGATTTTTCAGGAGATGCGAAAAAGTAACAGTATGCACGCATGAGTTTTCTGTATAGATTGATGCTTTTTATAATGAAGCTAGCAGAGTTGTAAGGAATCCGATGATGTGCATAACTCAAATCTTCAGTTTTTGAATTAGCTCCCTTTAGATGTAGGTGCACGACATGTAACTCATACTTAGACCCCAAGTTAAATACCGATTTCTTATCAAACTGGTATCGTTTATTTAATTGTAAGTCCAAAAGCCATAACCTTATCTCTTGGGTATAAATAAATAATGCTCCCGGAACCACCAGTCAATATCGTGCCGCAGCGTGCAACATTGATGAGACAGATCGATCTGAGTGGTCAATTAGGACGTGTGGACTCACGGCTTAACTAGTTTAGCCTTTAGCTATTAATGAAAAAGTTACGTATATTAATGGTTTCTGGTAGTTTCCTATTCTATTATACGAGTGATTAGTTGTATATAGGTGACGAGGAACCCGAATCTTTTTTAGAAAGAAAAAAAGTTGCCTGGAATTTGGACAACTGGTATTGTTAGGTATTTGTGCAAAATTAATTTAATTCTTTATGTTAAGTAATTCTTTTCTTATATTATGTTACAGAATTTCTACTTAGACATTGATTTGACTACTAAATACGACGACTAGAAAGCTATTTTGATGATTTAATATTTAAAATTAAATTTTTACCTCAAAATTATTAGTATTGATAAAACAGTACCTATAGTCTATACCTAATGTATTTAAATAATGTAATCTTAATATTCTTTGTATTGTGGATCTCGGTACGAATGGAATAATATTGAACAATGTAATCATATTGTTTGATTATTGTAAAAAACCCTATTATTGTTTTGCTATTCTGACATAGCGTTGCCGTTGCAATGATTCCAAGTTATTAAGAATTAACCTTTCCAATACTGTTATCTCCCAGATATCCCGTGGCGTGATAATTCCATTAGGAATATAATAAACCTCTCCCACATCCGGCGGAAGCCGTGCGCCGCTCATTTCCGGTTAGGCTCTCACGGACCAACTGATTGCACATCTGACAATTGAACTTTAAAATAAAACAAATATATAAATTGACTATAAATAACTGCATTGGATTTAAATAGCGTTCTGTTGTTTCAGGGACTTTTTAGATCTCATAATCATATTGGAATCAATTTGCTACGATTTCATTACCGTTTTATTTTCAAATGTACGAAACGTTGACATAGGTAGGTACATAACATTTCATACTAACATCAATGTAGGTACGTGATTTAAATCCAAAACAACTATTTTATAATAGATGTATATCCGTTACGATTGCTATATTGGAACGTGTAACAGCGCTTTTGTTTTTAGTTCATTTCATTTTTATTTTCCAGTCAATCGATCGATAGCTCTCTAGCTGCAGAATTGCTGACATATTATAACTCCAAATTGAACATTACTAGAAATCGCTTAGGTAACCTTTCAAAATCCACGTACAATGCGAAGGGTAAGTACTTACCCAAACAGCGAAAACGGCACCATTTATACTAAATCCCTCTAAAAGGAATGTTAACACACGAACAATCCCTACTTTTCTCTGTTGAACAATTTTTCGAACGATTGCCAAGCAAACAAAAGAATGACTAAAAGCCATATTGTATTTGCTTTCGTTGCCATTCTTATGTCTAGGTAATAAAGTCGGTTTTAACTTAACTGTAGGTTGAGTTTAAATTGTGTTGTATACAGGTTGATCAATGTTTGGAAAACTCTCGCAGGCTTGGGTTTCCTATATGGACAGGTAACAACAGCGGATGGAAAGAAGTTGAAAGAACAGCTTTGATATAGAATCTAATATCAATTGTGCTTAAAATTGCTTGTATATATTATTAGAGCATCTAAGAATACATGTGGATTTTCCTTACCCATCAATCTGTACGTCGAATAAAGATGGAGCTATTCATCATCATCATCATCATATCAACCAAAAGACATCCACTATTGGATATAGGTCTCCCAACGATGGCCACATCGACCGGTCACGTGCCTCTCTCTTCCATCGGTTACCAGCAACCATTGCCAGGTCGTCGGACCTTGTAGGAGGCCTGTCCACACTGAGGCAGTATGTAGCTATTTCGTCGATTTTTTTTATAATACCAAAAACGTTGAAAATACCCTATGAATCGTTAAGAGAACATATTACATTAGTTAGGTATTTAATTATTTGAAAGTTCATTAGAGAGAAAGAACGTGTTTAACATTAAATCTCGTTGCTGGACTATTTTAATTTAATAATTTCTGATGGCTTTGCGGTTATTATACATTGGAATGAAACAACTTTAACGGATCTAATTCGCCAGGCTGGCGAGTTAAATCCGTTAAAGTTGTTTTATTCCAATGTTTTAATTTAATTTCTTATATCTACAAAATTTTAATAAGTGGAGGTACTGTTAAAAATATGTCTCAGTACATTACGAGTGTATAAACCTACAGTTTCCTGTGTAACTGTCAAAACTTGTGCGAATTCTATATTTACGGTGTGACGTCAAAACATCTGACTTTTCACTCGAAAGACAAACAAGTTCTGACATTGCCAATTACAAGACTACCGGACGAGCGGCGGGAAATGTTTACATTGCTGTCATGTCTTGTAACGAAACAAAAGAGCGTCTGAACAAAAGTTTAAAAGGAATTTTATAGTTGTGACCTTGATCTTTCGGATTTACATGGCCTGGACTTACGGTGCGCTAGTTTATATATATTTATGCCCTACATTTATGATGCATTTGAGAATTTTCTTTATAGTTTTAGGTAAGTAGTATTTTTGGTAGAAATGTGAAAGTTTCATTTCTTTATAGCCTGATATTTAATAAGTAGTGAATTATGTATATTTAAGAAGAACATTAACAAAACTTATTTTTAGAGATTAATAAAAATAATTATTGTATGTCTCTTACATATGTCGAAAATAATACAGTTAATATCTTTGACCAATATTCGGGAGCAAACAATCACAAACTATTTGCTCCTTTAGAATCATAATTATAACAAACAAGTTTGTAGAACAAAATTTAACTCTTTGACTGTTACGTTAGACTTTCGTTAGCTCTGTCATGCTACGACTATGGGAACTGTAAAATTTTCGAAACGTCGGCATATAATATACGCAAGTTATATCTATTACAGTTGTTTCATTATAATAATGATACACTATAAAATAAATAGTTCATTCGTCAAGTCAATACTTTCTCAAACGAGATTTGAAAGAAATGATAGATTTATAAGTAGGTACCTATACCTAATATATCGACAACCCTAAAACCATTTTCCAAGTTATTTCCGCGATACAGAGATCCCGACCGCCGGTTTAAAGTGCCTAACTAACTGTCGGGAGTTTATTTTTATTAGAGACCCGTTAGAACACCGAGCGAACTCTGTTAAAAAAAATACTTACCTAAACACTTTTATGAAAATTTAATGTCTTAGAATGCAAATTCGATGATTTGTATGATCTTTTTTAGTAATTTGTAGGGATACCCTATTTATAATATTTGTACATTGAATCCACCTCCGGTCAATAGTAATTTCGATTTGCTTATTTCGTTTTTTGCCTTGGCTACAGACGGCACGGATCCCTATTTTCTCAAAATATAATATAGGTACATATCCTTTGTCACTCGGGAATAGTGTACTTTCTTAACAGTGAAAGAATTCCTCAAATCAGTCCAGCCAGTTTGAAACAAATCTTTCCTCTTTATTATATTAGTGTAAATTACATAATATTTAAAAATAAAGTTGAAAAGGAGTTATTCACTTGTTTAAATCTTAAACATAGTACATTATACTGGGTTCACTAAACTGGGTCTGTCAGTACGGAACCTTTCGGCAGTAGTTCCTTACTTTCTATTTTATTTCATTGGAGCATTCTCCGATCTCGCCCCGCGCTAAGTGCTCGTCGTGATAGCACACGGAAGGCTATTTCTCAGAGTTTGCTCTCAAACTACTACTCTTGTGATTGGAATATAAAGCAAATTGAGAAACTTCTTAAAAGTCGGTTAAATGGTTTCGGAAGTTGGAATGGAAAATTTAACTAAGAAAGTTTTTACTTTCATAAATAATAATATATTTTTAGCAAAGGGCGTGCATTCCATATAGGCACTGTTATATAAATGTATGGAGTGCCTACCCTGACGTAGTATATGCGCGAACCTCACTGCACGCGCCTGATTTTAAGTATTTTACACTCGAGTTTAGTGAGACCGTAGACCGAGCAAAATATTAGTGTCGGTAAACTAAATCTTACTATCAAATAAGCGATAACATTGACATAGGATCGGGGCCGCTATTCGGAAGCAAACAGCCATATGGATCTTGTATGACTGTTTGCTCCCTTTAGAGTCATATTACTCTCAACTTGGATTTTGTATGACTTAGATGACTCTAACAAACAACAAAGCAAACAGTCAAAAATAATATGACTATTATTTTTGACTGTTTGCTCCTGAATACCGACCCAATGCAATTATGTCAAGAAAATCAATACGAAATGATAAAATTAAGGGTCGCCTTTAAAATTATTCTGAAAACAGTACACCTATTTACTATTTTATTTATGTATGAGTATATAAGTATTTTATTATACGTAAACTGTTATTTATTAGTACCTACTCAAATACAAAATAACATTTATTTAAATGCACGCATTTGCGTTGAATAATCATAAATCTTGAGTTTATTTTATTCAAAGTTTTTTTTATTTACTGTAGTCAAGTAAAGAAGGGTTTATTTAAGTCTAGGCACAGATTATTTATTCAATAGCTAGTGAGGTATTTATCGTCGTCTGCGCGAGACGAGGGTTACCTACTTATTAGGCCACTCTACCGTGTGATCTAAATTTGTCACCCCACATAGACTTACAAATATCTTAGAGCTACTTATTAAATATATATAGGTATTTTATTTTCTATTTGATTAAAAGTCATATTCTACGGCCTCTAACTAAATAAAAGGTTGATTTGAGACACTTCTAGTCATTACATTATGAATTATGAAATTAAGACTGAAATTTATTTTAGTGAAAATGATAATAAAAATATGATTATAGTCTGTTACGAATGTAGGAACTAAAGTTTTCGAAACCTTTACAATATAAATGTAGTTAGGTACGTAATATGCTTTCGCAGACATTAGAATGAAGCAACTATAACGGATTTAACTCGCATATTTAATTTAATTTACAAAAAATAGACTATTGTCAGATCAGTCAGCTACAGTACCTAACTGTAAAGTTTATGACAATTCAGTAAAAAAATAAAATACAATAATAATTTCTGATGCCTTCGCGGTTATTACACATTGGAATGAAACAACTATTAACGGATTTAACTCGCGTATTTTTATTTTATTTTGTCTTTAGCGTTAGACTATTGTCAGCTCAGTCGTGCTACGATTATGGAAACTGCAAAGAATCCGAAACGTCAGCTAATAAAATAAAATAAAAATACGCGAGTTAAATCCGTTAATAGTTGTTTCATTCCAAAATAAAATACGTTAAATCCGTTTCAGTTGATTCATTCCAATGTAAGTACATTAACCGCGACGGCATAAGAAATTTCTACTTATATCTTACAATATTTAAATGTCTTTGACTAAATTTTATTCACATAGAAACTTTATGCATTCTAAGGCAAAGTTACACGCAGAACTTTGCCTATTCATAATATTGGCACAGACAGAGTAAGATGGTGAGATTTAACTGAATCTACAGATTCAGTTATATTTCCAAGTGAATCCAACTTGTCATGTCGTAACTTTCAAATTGACAAAGTTTCATATAGTTAACAACTTAGACATTTCCGAGTAGACATAAACTCACTAACTAACTAACTTCTGCCACTAATTATGTGAAGTAGCATAATTATAACAACTTTATGTGACTTACGATGAATATTTAGGAATGCATTTATGCGCACATCCGTAGGTACTTAGAAGTCGTTAAAGTATAATATCGCTTCACTGCACAGTATAATTATCAAAATCGAACCACTCTGTAAGAAGTTATGCGTGGTCATACATTAAAAAAAAAATATATACGCGTCGAATTGAGAACCTCCTCCGTAGTCGCTGTCGCTATGTTTCCGTCCCTATGTACCTATGCTTAAATCTTTAAAACTATGCAACGGATTTTGAAGCGTTTTTTAATACATAGAGTGATCAAGTGAGTTTGTATCACCCATGTGAAGCCGGGGTGGATCGCTACTTAATAATAATAATATATATTATTTGTAAACTTTATTAAGAATCTTATTTTGAGTAATTGGTCCAATATATATATAGAATCCAGATTTGATTTAAGAAAATAATTGTGTCTACTTTACTTTATAGAAAGGCAATAACAATTAGATTATATAAATAGTATCATGTAATCTGATAAACTAAACTAGATATGGCTTAGATAATTATTATGGTTTGTTAGATATTTTAAGAAAATCATGAGATAAGTAATTACGATATTTAATTGCTGATGTTATTATTTAAGAATATATTATAACTAATAAAAGATAATACAAGCACAAAGATGAATAGATCCCTGCAAGAATCTCTTATAATTAAACCTAGTAGGTATATTAAAAAAAAAAAAAAAAATCGCCATGTCTATTAGAATGTTTAGGCTATATTGTAATTTTTCAACTCATTGAATGACCCGGTCACCCATTCACGGTGCGCCTAATATTATAAAAATAAGAACTGATCACGCCGACGGATGAAGCGATACGACCCTTGTTTACAATATAGTAATGTTTTTGTATGTATACCTACAGTTACGATCTTTATTAAAATGCAAGCTTATGAAGTAGGTATAATTCATTATTAAATTATAGAATTATGTCTTACTAGTTTTTGTCTGTGACTCCGTCCGCCTGGAATTAGCAGTTAAAAGTACCTAAGTCCTTTTTAGGCTCTAGACCAACTGTGTGTATCTGTTACTTTCGCATTTATAATATTAGTTAGGATTAGGAGTAGGATACTTTCGTTATACTATAGGTACTTATATTGTTTTATCGTGACGTCACAACTCCTAAATAAGGGTTCTGGCAGAATCAATACCTATTGTTTTTTTTAGCATAATGCCGAACCAGCGCCTCCTTTTATAAATAGCACTCGGCTAACTGACCGATAATTAAAAAGTTAAAAATATTGAAACATCTTTTGTTTCTTTCTTTTCTATTAATATATCGCACACCTAGATCTAAAGTGAGCTAACTCAAAAAACTGAAGATTTGAGTTATGCACACCATCGGATTCCTTACAGCAAAACCCACCTATCTACCACTAAAACGGATTTAAGCTAACTCTGCTAGCTTCATTATAAAAAGCATAAATCTATACAGAAAACTCATGCGTGCATGTGGATATAATTAATCTGTTTTTCATCTCTCCTGAAAAAGTAACTTTTCTGGGTTCTAAATCTAAAGGGGCTCCCCCTTTAGATTTAGGTGTGCGATATGTGACGTATTTGTTTGTTAACCCCCGATGAATAAACAACGGGGTGTTCTAAGTTTGACGTGTCTGTCTGAGGCATCATAGCTCTCTAACGCATGAACCGATTTTGATTCTGTTTTTTTAGGTACTTATTTTTAGATGGCAGGTAAAGGATTTTAAATGTTTATTGTTTATGTGCCATGTTTTTCCAGTGGTTC
This sequence comes from Polylopha cassiicola, assembly GCA_038024825.1. Taxonomy (NCBI): domain Eukaryota; kingdom Metazoa; phylum Arthropoda; class Insecta; order Lepidoptera; family Tortricidae; genus Polylopha; species Polylopha cassiicola. Next base: position 1,217,001 of record CP149044.1, on the reverse strand, counting down.
AAGTGGTTCTTGCTATCCTAGGAACAAAAGCGCATTCCCATATATTATAATCTTTACTACAAAATCGCAAAGTACTAAAACCTAGAACACCTAGGGCCCTAGACAAGTGCCCAACGTTCAACGTTAACGTTAAACGTTAGCACCAAAATGTATGGGATTTGACATCCGCGAACGACTGTCACGTACGTCACAAATGTCAAATCCCATACATTTTGGTGCTAACGTTTAACGTTAACGTTGAACGTTGGGCACTTGTCTAGGGCCCCTAGACATTATCGTTTGACCTAGAAAAAGATTTCTCTACTCGCAGGTTTCCGTCGTAAATCTGACATCTGAAAGTTGTAACTTTTTAACGAGTTGCCTAATTAGTTATTTGAATTAGCGTCGGAATGCAAAATTGGTGAAGTCAAGAGATAGTGTTCAAGTTGGAACATATAATTGGCTATTCGGAGTTTTTCAACACTGTTAGTTTGATTAATTACCTAATCCCTACTAATATTATAAATGCGAAAGTAACTCTGTCTGTCTGTCTGTTACGCTTTCACGCTAAAACTACTGGACCGATTTAAATTAAATTTGGTACAAAGAAAGTCTGGAGCCTGAGAAAGGACATAGGCTACTTTTTAACCGACTGAAAAAAAGGAGGAGTTCCACGCGGACGACGTCGCGGGCAGAAGCTAGTTATCAATAAAATGCAAATATTGATTAACCTTTCACTTATCTAATCAAACGTGGGCGAGTAGTTTTGTTATTTTGAAAAATGTATTCAATACTAGCCAACCCAGCAAACTTCGTACCGTATTAACCTTTTTTTTTCATGTTTTCCAGCCTTCCTTAGAGTTCCACAATCATTTCATGACTAAAATCAGCCAAATCGGTTCAGCCGTTATTCAGTTTTAGCCAGACTAACGAACAGCAATTAATTTTATTTATATAGATTTAGCAACCATTAGAAGTTGTTACAATATTTATTTCGTCGCCAAAAAGCGAACACCTTTATAACAGCTCATATAGAACTTATGTAGTGCTGTTTAATGCGAAGTATAGAGTTGTTATATTGTGTGCCAGTACAACCTTAAAGGTGTCAAGTGTAAAAACTTTTCCCATAAGTTTCGTAGCACCACTTTGAGACTCGTAGCAAATGCTACGACGTAGAGGTGCTACGGCATACAAGATGCTACACAATAGCGTTTTTTTTATAAAGCCTTCTATAGAATTCATTACGCCAACTTTCCTGATCAAAGCCATGAAATATTCACATGTGACAGTCTTTGTTCAGGAGCGAGAAATAAAATAGAAAAACATTTGTATTCGCAAACAGAATATAGAAATTCGTTTGTAAGTCTGACAAAGCAGTTTTTGACGTCACTCTTGTCTCACCTTTGCAATTTACTGGAAAGCATAAAGCTTGTTTTTAGGGGTTCGTACTTTAGAAAATTAAATGTGAAAGGAAATATTTCCTGTGGTTTCCGATTTTAATTTGATGAAAAGTTTTGATTCTAATAAATGATTGTATTATTTTTAACAAACTTTTCAAATGTCACATACGGTTTATTTGAAAAGTTTAAATGTTTGTGTCAATTTCAGTAAATATCTACTGGTCTAATTATTTATGAGCTCTCATTTCGTTTTACACTAATTCTTAACCGTCTTGTTTGCGTATATGTTTATAAAATATTACTTTACGCACTTAGCGAGACTAATAATTTAAGACATGCAAAGGAACACCATCTTATCGCTATATGTATAAGGTTCATTTTAATATGTCTTTACGGTAGCAAAATGCCGTAAGGCGTGGGCTAAGTTTTTATGTGCACTCAAGGTTTTACGAAAGTTGTCGTCGTCGGCGTAAATCGTTGCAACGCCAAGCTCGTTAAGCTTTTAGTGTTCCGCGAGAAAATATAAAAATAAGTGTAATGATACGAGTACTATTAGGCTGTTTACTGCATTTTAGAATTGGTAACTGGGCAACCGAACTTGGCTTACATGAGTAACCTCTCAAACAAAAATAAAACAGACAAAATGGGTTTATCCATTCGGGAACTAGGATGCCACAGGCACATACATTCACATACAGCCAAGGGCGTGCATTCCATATAGGTAGTCACAGTGTCACCAAATGTCACCAATGCTGCAATGTATGAAGTGTCTACCCTAGCGCCATACTTACGCTCCCCTCACTGCACGCCTGCGACACACACACACATACATTGTAAGTTTAAGAAGTTTTTGCGTCGAGAGTTAAAAAATAGCATGCAATAAAATATACCTACACCTGTCACGTCAATCCGGCTGACATGACGTTTACTATATTACCAATGGTGGATTTTCGTTCGGCTTGCGCTTGCTAGTCGTTAGTGACGTGTCCATATTTTTAAAAAACCTAGTTTACTGTATTTTCGAGTTGGTAGGTACCTATAATTAGTGCCAACGCCGCTGGATAGCTTTTTTTTAAGTTCTCATTTACGTCCATAGTAGCTACAGTAACTAACCAAACCCTCTGACTACAAAACCGGAGGTGACGGGATCAAATTCTGCTAAAGACGGATGTTAGTGTGATGGACACTTTAAAATATGTACCTTGATCCGTCGTGTAGTATCCATTCAAGCTTTGCTTTGGGACTAGATCGATGGGTATAAATTATCATTCATTTATTTTACTATTTAGATGTAAATGAATTGCAAACAAATAATTTTCGTACTTCATTATTATTTATTGATTTTATTTGCAATTGTCTTGCATTCCTCGGTATCACACCTTTACGGCGGCGTCTGGTCTGACTCGATAAGGCAGACAATACCATTGTTCGGGTACCTGGGGCTCGACACGGTCTTAACCTATACTTAGCGGTTACAGTTCAAGCAATCACGTACCGCTTGCTAGGTATTGGAATATTCTTTACGATTATATCGCATTGGTGTAAAATAACTGTAGGTAATTGATTTGACTCGTGTACGATGACTCTTAGATGTTATAATATTATAATAATTCATTGCAATTTATTGCAATAAAATTTTAAAATTATCTCTGAGGCTACGGATGTGACGTTGCGTGGTCGCGGAGAATGACGCGGAGGTGATTTTTATGAATATTGTAATGTGTGAACATTTGAATCTATATCGATGAAATTTCGAGAGCCAATATAAATTGGGTTTGCACTATGTAAATTTGAAGTACCTATGTATTTTTGCATATGTCTAAGTAAAGTATTTGATACTTATCTAGTAAAAAAAAACAATTCGTGCTATTGATTACAACATGTATGTCACCTACAAGGGCAAATGTAGGTACATCTTAATATAGGTACTTACTTTGTTTATCAGTGAGATTTGATTATATTTTTGCCTACTCTATCCCATTTCTATTTTTGTCAATTTCTATCGTCAATATTTCGAGGAGCGGTGTATTTACTTAGGGTACTGCATAAACACTCCAGCCTAACTAAAATAACACCAGAGATATCTTGCCTCAAGATTCTGTTCATTTTGTTAGTAACAACGGTACGAATAACTGTCTGTGTGTCTCTTTATAGATAGACTAACTATCCGCCCCGGCTTCGCACGGATCCATTTTATAGCTTATGTCACTCGGGAATAGTGAGAGAAGTTTTCAAATCGGTTCAGTCGTTTAGGAGCCTATTCAATCCAAACAAACAAACAAACTTTTCCTCTATAAATTACTATAGGTTAAATATAAATGAATGTCCGAAAAGTACGTACGCACATATAACTTCTGAACGACTGAACCAAATTGGATAATTCTCATTTATGTGTTCCTTATTGTCAGGACAGAATTTACTTTTACAATCTAATACACACGGTGTGTGACAGATATTTACTAACGCTATAAACGGCAATTATATAAAATTGAATTAAGCAAACGAAAGTTGACTTCTCGTGAGCTTATGTCAATCCCTTACTTTTTTTATTCTAGTATTATATTGCGTTTGTGACTAACCCCCCATATATTGACGGCCTGTTGGTCTAGTGGTCAGAGGCCCTGACTACGAAACCGGAGGTTGCGGGTTCGAATCCCGCTAGGGGCAGATGTCAATGTGATGAGCACTGGCATCTGTACCTGAGTCTTGGATGTCTTATATGTATTTATGTATATTTATCCGTTGTCTAGTACCCATAACACAAGCTTTGCTTAAAATGGGGCTAGATAATTGGTGTGAATTGTCCAAAGATATTTATTTATTTATTTATTTTATTTGTTTTATTTGTCTAATGCGGCACATTTGAAGACATTTAGTAGGTATGTCAGAAAAATGTGCACAATGACCTTTTTACGGAGAGTAAAACTATTCAATAGCAAACTAAAACTGGTTGGATAGATAGATGCTATTTAAATGATTAAATATAATTATTTAAAATTATACAAATTGCGATCGTTAGCAAAACATGGACATTACCGAAATTGCGAAGTCTTCAGAGAGATTAATTATAAACGATTAAAGTGCCGATACTTTAAACTAAACTCATTAATTTCATTTCAAGATCGATTCGCCTTGATATTTTGTAAACAAGAAAATGTTTGGGGTCTGTACTTTATCAATACCTATAATGTAATTTGATTGAAATGTAATGTGATTTTGGGGATCTTGGCTACGGAAATTGAGGTCGCGAAATACCTGCCGACCTACCTAATAATTTATAACTGTAATGTAGGAAACTAAGTAGGTATGTTTATGTATAATAATTAAACCACTGATTATCCAAATACACCTACTTCATCATCATCATTTTAACTAAATAACTCCTCTTTCTTTCACAATTCCTTGCTACGGACACATAATGCTAGTAATTATAAGGTCTATTTTCTGTAAAACAACTAGTAAAACTCCGAACACAACTGTGTCACGTATACAAAAAAATCTTACCTACTTTTATGTGCCTATTGTAGTAAATATTTATATTATATTTTGTTTGGAAACATACGGTCAAATTAAGCTCACATTACCTCAGAAATATTAACATTAGATAGGTACTTCGACAAAGTCAGCAGGAAAACACCTAAATCATCATTTCTGTAAATTGCACAACAAAAAGCCTTCGCAAGCAATTGGCGTTCATTCTGTGAGCTGCAGAGTCACCGGACGTGATCGCGGTACAAAATGTTCCGAATTCGGTCATAAATTGTAGATAATTACGAAGAGACAGTAAAATATGAAGACAAATAAATGCCGTTAATGGTGTCTTGTTACGAATTGCTGTTTAGTTGTGTTACGAGAAGCTTAAATATACACACACGAAGAAGTACTTACGTGCTATTAGAAATGTACCAGACTCCAGAAAAGTGACATGCTATGTACCTATACTAACGCGAAGAAATAGAATGAAAATGTATTGAATTGACATTTTAGACAGCTTGTGTAAAAATCGTAGGTTTAATGAGGGCCACCGCGTGTCAGAAATCCGCTAGACGCGCTAGTGTAGAATGAGGTCCAGCTGTCATGTACCACCAATCACAGGTGGTCCTCATTATATCTCATGCGATTGTCATTTGTTTAGGACGGCGTCAATCTCATTCTGTTAACCAACTTTCCTTATTTACGTGGTTCTAGTGAAAAAATGTATGAAGCTTATGGCAGTCGTAGTGAAAAAGGACATAAATAAATGTGAAGGACTCTACCTGTTCTCATTTAACACTTATTTCAATAGATACCCAGATTTACAGGTTAAGGGAAATTAGTTTGTAAGTAATTAGGTAATTGAATATCCAGGTCATTTACTTGTCATTTACAGATGTCAAATTATAAAACTACATAATTTTTGTGGTTAGAATAGTTTTTTACACGTTGACACTTCGGATAGAAAAAAAGTTGGTAATTACATAATTATAAACATGTACCTACCTATTTTAATTCTAGGTTTGCTCTTACTAAATATAGCAAAATAAAAACTACTACGACATATTATGGTGGGTAGGTAGGTAGGTACATATAGTTTCTAAGCAGTCTGTCGAGATACAAAGTTACTGATTGCACTCTAACTTGCGGGAACAGTTAATTGGATGATCTGAAGGTGTTTAATACAATCAATCAATTAAGCTACATTTTAGTTCTAATGGGTTTTCGTTTTGTTCCGGTTTATATTATACTAGCTGTCCGTCCCGGCTTCGCACGGATCCCTGTTTTTTTTTTAAATATAATATAGCCTGTGTCACTCGTGAATAGTCTAGCTTCCCAACAATGAAAGAATTTTTCATCGGTCCAGTCGTTTCGGAGCCTATTCAACTCAAACAAACAAACAAACGAACAAACAAACCTTTCCTCTTTATTATATTAGTATAGGTATTAGATAGGTACCTACTCATAAACAAATATGTATTACCGAACGACATGGCGACACTTAAAATAAATTACCCTGATATCTGATATGTATTCAACGAATTTGAAATATTAACATCAAGTAATATCCATTTACATCGAAAATAATACGCAATAAAATTTATCTCATTATTTCGATATTTGCGGAACGTTTTCGGTTTTTAATACGTCATACAATATACCTGGAGAAAAATTATTTGATTTTCGCGAATAAACGTACCATAAGTAAGTACGAGTACATTTAAATTAAGAATAATTGCTTCTCATATTACTCGGTTTCATGTTGATTGTGTCCTTTATTTATCTTAAAATAACGTGTACCTACATGTAATTTTATATACCTGCTAGCTTTTGCCCGCGACTTCGTCTGCGTATTTTTTAACCCCCTCGCGGATGAATTTCAACAAAATACGAAACATCTTCCATCAATTCTGTTAAGGGCTAAAAAATTAAGATTCGACCAAGGATTCCGGCGTCCTACACATACTTTGCACCCCATTTTCACCCCGTAAGGGAATTTCAGAAAATTCTTTCTTATCGGACGTCTACGTCATACAAAGAACACACCTTCCAAGTTTCAGGTATCTACGGTCAAAGTTTTAGGCTGTGCGCGTATCCGTTAGTCATTTAGGATTTCATATATAAGGATTACTAGTGTTATTTCACTTTCAGCACTCCACACTTTACACCACATATCATGATTGGCGTGTCATTGTACGTTCTATTCCGTAGCGTCAGCGAATGTAGACCGTCGCTTGTTTGGGCTGTTCCCGCCGTAATGTTGATAATAAAATGGCAACATTGGTCGCGGTGGGTGCGCGGCTCACTGCCGGAACGCTGTCGTTATTTTTGATGGCATATTGCGGCGAAGATATAAATGAAAACCGGTGCAGTAGATTAATATACATAATACACAACCTTGATTCCGTATAGGCACACTGTCGTAAATGTAAGGACTGCCTACACAGTGCCTTCGGCTTCGCCACTGCATTAAGTCACGCCTCATTCCTAAAGGTATACTTTTAGATTTCTTCCTTCCACTAAAATAATTAAAATTGAAAAGTTTTTTTTAATCCTTAATGATAAACCAGCCTATGATGAATCGTCGAGTCGACATCTTGTCATGTCGATGTCGTCTTATTCTCGAGGTGATTAAAAATCGGTTACGTTGTCGACAACGAGAAATCTTGTCATATCCAGGTCGTATTTTCTTCATGTCGACAACGAAACAATATTAATAGGACAAACCTTTTCCTTGTCGACAACGTTTAACGTTATTATGTCGATATAATGTCGAGTCGGCAGTTCATCATAGATTTAAATCACGATGTTCCCTGAAAGGTACAAATATACAAACCATCAAGCTCCGCGCCGCGGTGCAACGCGACGACAGAATGTACCTACTTACCTACTAATTAGGGGTTAATTTGCAATATCGTGCACGCGCTATGCAAAGTGTTTCACGTGAAATTGTTTGCTAATTACTCGTTCATTTATTGTTTGTGAATTTACCAGCTACTATGCAATATTAGAGTTCAGACTTGTTCATGTTGCCTAGAATTAAATGTTAGAAAAAATCTTGTATTTTAAAGCAAGGGCAATAGTAAAAAATGAAATTTCTAAAATAAGGTAGTAGTATGTATAATTAAAAATCTCTTTAGTGTTAGACTATCTTCAGCTCAGTGTGCTACCAATTTTTTCGAAAATACGCGAGTTAAATCCGTTACAGTTCGTTCTAATCTGTAATGACCGCTAAGGCATCAGTAATTTTAATTTCTATTGATCCTATTAACATTAAAAACTTTACAATAATATAGCTTATTCATTAGAATAACACATACGCTATAGACGGTATTTTATAACGATATTGTGTAAATTACTCATCGTGCGCAGATGAAGAGGCGAACAGAAGCTTGTCTATTATAATTGTTTCATTCCAATAATGAAAAGCATAACGCTTCAGACAATAGCTCATACTTGTAAGCAAGTTTCTTTGCCGACCTCCCTCGCACCGGATATTGGGTCGCGTCGCTTCCGGCGCGGTTGTCGTTTGAATTTAGAACAATGATCCAACATGGAGGCGCGTTTATGCGAGTCTCTTATATAAACGTCGCTTTTATTATTGCAAATACGCCCTTGACTTGAAGTAAGTATAAAGTTTTTTGACGGTTTAAAAACGCTTTTTGTTTCCAGATCAAAGACAATGATATCGAAAGTTTGTTGATAAAGAAGTTAAACTTTATCCACTTGTAACATAGTTGCCTAAGATGAACAAAGTTCATTGATCTTGTGTTGTTGACGGCTTAGAATATTAAAAGGAGTAACATAATTTTTGGTTTGTGTTACTATCACATTAAATATATTTTTTAACGTCCTGTTCCACAATGTACAATTTAAGTACCTACCAAGGTACTTTCTAATTGAGATCACTAGTCAAACATCCGCTAGATGTCGTTAGTCTTAAGTGAGGTGTAGCTCTCATTTTCCACCAATAAGAGATAAGCTACTGGCTTGTGATTGGTGCAACATAACAGCTAGACCTCACTTACGACTAGCGACATCTAGCGAATTCTTAAGACGCGGTACCTAACCCCCGTTAGATAAATACGTTTGATCTAAAATACCTCACTATTTAAATTAACTATCTACTGACTTAATAAGGGAAATCTACTGAATAATATTAATTAAGAGGACTTACTTCTAAATGCGGAAACAAGCAACCTAAAAAGATTTCCTTAAAGAAATTCTTACAACAATACATTGTTGTCACATACAGAAATATTCGTCAAATACAAACAATGTTGTAACAATTGAACGAATAATATTTGTCCCGTGTTGACACAAACACGATCGCTTGTGGCGAGATAGATCAGAATCCTTATGCGTACTTTATGTTGTAAGCGAATAGCTGTTGATATAGCACTACAGGTTACTAGCCTGTATGGTTTTTGTCCTTTGAGAAAGTTTTTGTCACAGCTTTATATCTAATGGTTTATTTATACGTTACAGAATTTAACAGAAATACTTAATGCCTCGAAGCGTTTTCTACCAGCCTGCTTTAGAGTTATATAGGAAAAACAGTTCGTAGGTGCAAAAAATACTAAAAACAAAATATTACGGGGACATTTTTTGTACAACAAAAATATGAAATACTAAAGATATTATGTAGGTATATTATAAATACAATATAGGTACATACATCCCATAAAAATTGTTTTTTTTTCAAAACGTTAATGTTTAGCTAATATGATTGTTTTAGCGTTTCAAATATAACCAATTGGGGTAGCTTTTATACCAAGTGAGTTACACAATCAGGGTACCTAATCTAATATTCGCGAAAAGTTTTTTTCATACTGATGCAAACTCACGAAAACGGATAAAAACATGAAACTGTTGCAATTTTCATTAAACGCTAAAGTGTTTGTTATTGGGCCGCAGTTAAAACACGGGATTGAGCCGTACCTCCAATTTCCTACCTTTTTGCATCACTTGATAATAATTCACGCTTGTCTGTTGGAATTTGCTGTTACACTGTTTCCAGATTCATATTTTAAATAAATTTATCGAATTTTATTCAAACTTATTTCTCATTTTATATACTGTATACCTATAAAGGGAGAACCTGACTTAATGACTATACCTATTATACCTACTTAATGTGCAGTCGAAGTCGCGGGCAGAAGCTAGTTTTTACATATAATTGTAATATTCATCATCATCATCAGCCCGTCGCAGTCCACTGCTGGACATAGGCCTCTCCAATTTCACGCCACTTTGCTCTATCTTGGGCTGCTTGCATCCAGCTCCTGCCAGCCATCTTACGCAAATCGTCACTCCACCTTGCCTGAGGACGTCCTACACTAAGCTTGCCGAGACGCGGTCTCCACTCTAGAACACGTTTACTCCAACGGTTATCGGTTCTTCGGCTAATATGGCCAGCCCACTGCCACTTTAGCTTGCTAATCCGGTGGGCTATGTCGATGACTCTGGTTCTCTGCCGAATTGTAATATTATTATGTAAGTATTGGTATTTAATTTGTTTGAACGTATATTGTTATTTAATTTGAAAGAGAAAAGCCTATTTGAATTACATTGAAACTTTAATAATAGATTGGTAAGGTAAGTATCTTATTTATTAAATAGTATTGTTCTTTCTTTGAACGATCTCAGTATGACTTTATTTGACTATTGAGAAATAAATTAATTTGACCATTTGGATGAATCCCCGGAAATATTGATTCAAAATTCAAAATTCAAAATCTTTATTCTGCAAGTAGGCACATAAATGCACTGTTGCTACAGATAATTATGATATTATACGGGCACATTTACCGAGAGATGTATAGTGTCTCCGTGTCAATTTAAATACAACTTAATCTACAAATAATCTTTGATTGATAGAAACGAAAAGAATTAAGTAAGTGATTTGATTCAATACCAAGTTTCACGCAGCTAACGAAATATATTAAAAAGATTAGAATTTCAATTTCAAAATTTAGAATTATGATAGCTAGATTTATGAAGGTGAAAATATTTTCTCGGTATTATATAATTCAAAGTAAGGGTTCAGGCTCCACGGAACCCTTTTAGTTCGCTCCGGTCAGTAGTTTGATGAAATTGATTTTATTGTACACTCAACTAAATAAATACATACTGGGGAACGTGGCGTTGAACTCATCTTCCTTGTAACTCAATAATTTCTGCCTTCGCGGTTATTACACATTGGAATGAAACAACTATTAACGGATTTAACTCGCGTATTCTTTAGCGTTAAACTATTGTCAGTTGTGATACGATTATGGAAACTGTAAAGAGTCCGAAACGTCAGCAAATAAAATAAAATAAAAATACGCGATTAAAATCCGTTAATAGTTGTTTCATTCCATGTAACTCGTTTTTATGACAGAGCAAAACTAAGATTAAACAAGAGAACAATATAAGAAAAAAGATACAAAAAGTATACTATTAAAAAGGTCGTATTCCTGTCGTCAGCACATACTATGGTGACTATACTATAAATGGGTTTTTGTATAGTATAAAATAAATTAGTAAAAGAATCTCTTGTATCTTTATTGGGTTTGTGCCAATGAACACTCACTCTTTATTTATCGCTGATTAGTGAAAATCCGATTAATGCTCGCAGTTCGTCATGATTATGTATGTATCTTTATTTTTAGTAAGTATATTATTATACTAAGAAACGTTAGTTACCCATGTAAAAAAATGTTATACTTTGTTCCAGTATTTTATAAATAACTAGCTGACCCAGCTAACTTCGTACCGCGTTTTTTTAATTTTTTTATTAAAAGAAAGGTAAAAAATTGAATATCTAGGATTGTATTTTTCAATGCTGAAATTATAAAAAAATATTGAATAATAATAAGAAAAACTCTTCTGACTATACTCAACCTAACCTTAACAAATTCTTTGTTGTACAAATTCCATTGTGTATATCCATCTCCCTCACTCTCTTACAGTGTGAGAAGGACAACCAGTTCAAATATAAGGCAGTCGGCACACGTGCGATGGTGAATGCTAACCCTTGTTTACAGCAAAATGGGAAAAGAAAAATCGATTTCTGATAATTTGATTTCACGCCTTTTCTAGTTTTGCACGTGGCGTGAGAGAGGCTCTGTATTGTTTTAAGTTCTTAAGATAAGTATTCTATTACCTCACTACTAGAAATTTGGGATTAGGTTAGTATAAATTTAGTAAAAACGCAGCTTTTTTGCCACTTTTGATCCCACTTAAAAGTTCAAATTGTTAATTAGGACATGAAGTTATATTCCAAAAATTTTCTAGTAGAGCATTTTATACTAAGTAGGTACGTTTTTCTTACTTTGCCTAATTATTGGCTAATTATATTGTAAATTTGAAATCAGTAATTGCTACTATCTACTATGTATACATATTATGAAGATAAACTATTATTATTATTAACCAAACCAGGAGATTAGCCGGTTTTTCGTCAAAGAGAATTTCTGATGCCTTCGCGGTTATTACACATTGGAATGAAACAACTGTTACGGAATTTACTCGTGTATTTTTTTTGCCATTAATTTATTTGTATTTTACACCTTAAGGCTAGACAATCGTCAGCACATAAAGTGAAATTGAGTAATTAAACTCAAGTTAAATTAAGTAATTAAAGTTGTTTTGTTAAAAATTTAATCGAATACAGTTTTAATTAATACTTATTTAAAGATGCCTCAGAAAGTTACTGTCTACATTAAAACTTGACAATTTTCTGCTCCATAGAACTGCGAAGTTCATCGCAAGTTTTAAAGTATGAAAAAATGAGAATTTTAGTGTAAAAAGTCTGCAACTTTGTAACAGAGTTGAATGGTTTCTTTTACCGAGTGCCTTTATAACTTGAAAATTATTTATTTAGCTATTAAATAAGTTATGAGATTTACTTATACGAATAGATAATAGGAAAAGAGGGGTGTTATTTTTTGATATCTTCATGCATTTGTCTGTCTATCTGTGGTTTCATGACTCCTAAGATACTAAAGGAATTTTGATTTTGTTTTTTTTTGTATTTACCTATAAAATTTAGTTTGCATTTATTCGACGTTTTCTATGGAAATATTAATATTTAGGTAAGTACCTAATATTATTATTTTTCTATTGGGCTTAAAGGTTTTTCTCAAATTGGGAATATATCTTTACATAATTAAACAAACATAAATTATTATATAGGATACGGATAGACTTCGTTCTACGAGTTTATTATACGGCGTAGCAGCGCTACGACGTAGCAGCGTAGCCACAACACCGCTACAGGCATAAAAATATTCAGTCTCATAACACAGTCAAGTCAACCTGATGACGTCATAAAAAAGCCACAGTATTAAAGCTACGTGTAAAATGTTGATATACACTTTTGGCAAAGTTCCAATGAAAATCCAATTTCGTTGCCGTATTACAGATGCAGTTGTTGCATAATTTTAATTTGCTAAGTATGTGAAGTATTTTCACATATGAAAATGTGGCAAAATTATTTCTTGATATATCAACTTTTCGGGTAAAAACTCATTTTTAGTCTAGTTGCAAGTAAGTTACGATTTCATTTTACGAAAGTTAGGTGTTCGAATCCTGCTAAGGGCAGTATTATTTATATAATATAGTAGTGTAAGCATTTGTGTTTATTAATAACTATAAATTTATATTGTGTTTATAAATAAATAACTATTAAAGTTATATTTCATCAATATACTTACTAAATAAATCAGAAATACTGAATCCGATAACCAAATCCGTGTGCCTAATTTGAAAAGCATCATTGCAACGAATTAAAATAGATTACAATCTAAAATATGACTTGTAACCCTGTATTTACAGCCTAAATTAGATTACGTAGAGTCTGAATGCAGTCTGTATAATTATCCACTTTGTGAAAAAAATAGAACAGCCGGTCTGAATTCAACGGACGAGGAAAACAAGGGTTCCGTATTTTGATTGTATTATTTGGTTGAAGAATTTCGGGAATAACAGAGAGCTCTGGAATATGTTTGGGACGAGTGTGTTCCTGCCACTGCGGATGAATCTGTTATTGAAATAAAAAAAAGGATTTAACTCTCGTCAAATAGATAGCTTTAGAGACAAAATTTTTTTTTAGAGACGAATTCTGACGATAAGGCCAAACTAGAATCTAGTTTGGCCTCATCATCAGATTTTGTCTCTCAATAGAAATAAGCTGAAATTCTTATTTAATTACAAATAAGATTTCTTTGAACCCTGCCACAACTCAAAGAAACTAGGCCTCTGTACCCGTCTCGTCAAAGCGAGTATTTCATTGTCTCTCTCCGTTTTTACTGTGAATGATTACTTCAAACTATTCACAGAGGCTGCTGTAAATAGACTGTCCTAGTTCATTCGGCAGTTTATTTGTGCATCGTCTGAAAACTCAATCATAAAAATAACATAACGAGTTGAAAATCCATTTTTATAAAGTATTTTGTCGACTGTATCCAGATTAAAATTTATCTATTCACGGTTCAGATAGGTATTAAGTTTTATTTGAATAACTTTTAGCTTATTCGTTTTTTAGGTGTAGGTAAGATTTTTAAGGCCACTGCTATAATAAGAGCAAACAAAAATGAATAATAATAATATCCAAATATCTTATGTATTAAGCTAACGTTAGGTAGAGGAATTGATTAACGAAATATAGAGCCTTTTGGCCCTATGACAATTGCCAATCGTTAATAGTAACCAAACAAAACTAATGCAAAATAGGTACCTACCTAGGTTATAAAACATTGCTAAAACTTTTATGTTCTTCGTTTTAATACAAATACCTATAAAAAGATACAAAGCTACTTCTAGGTACAGTACATAGGTACTTACGTGCTTCAGGAACTTACTTCCCCGAGGGCAAAGAAAACGTGTTCCGATCAGTACAAGGTAAATACTTACGTTTTACATACAAATACTACGCGACAATGTTATCGGATATCTCACCGCGTCCCATTCGTGGAGGTTAGATTGGAGATATTTCAGGGCAGAGAAAAGAAGGCTAAAGGTTTCTGCTGCCCTAGCTAGAGGTATTTTGCATTTTTCACTTTAACGATTATGAAAGGGACGCATTGCTTATACTCGTAAACATTAGCCTAAAGACCATGTTGGGTTTAAATAGATAACATAAAATAGAAAATCTGATAACTACTAAAATCTTTATTAATATTATAAAAGCGAATGTTTGCAGGAATGTAAGTAAGGTAAAAGGCTCCTATTTCGTGATAGTACGTAATTTCGTTAGTTTTTTTTCAGGCGCAAAAAATAAGCAACTAAATTATTATTTATTTTAATTAAATATAAATAAAAAATCTCTATCTATTAATCTATTTAAGAAACCAAGTACCTATTTTATAGTGTCAAAACTGAAATTAATACGACTCTCCAAACTATCAGTCGGCCATAAACAGCTGAGCGGTGTGTGCGTACTCCTTGTAGACGTAAGGTTTACTCTCCGACTTCGTAAGCTTATGGAACGGCAAAGGTAAGTCCATTTGAATCAAACTTTTAACAGTGCTTGTATGGGATTCTACAGAATTAATTGGGCATAAGAAATGATCATACGTAAGTATAGAAATCCCTTAAAACTGCAATAATTCGACTCACGAAGTAGCGGACAAGTTATTTTTCATGTGTCCCTTGTTTCGTGATACTACCGAATTAAGGATTTTGTTGAAACATTTAGGTTGCTTGCATATTATTATAAAAAACTAAAGTTATTTAAATGTGTATTGAAAAATATATAACTTGATTAATTAAGTTTCGTTTGAGCTAATTTCGGTATATGTTTTGTTCACTACAATTCTCATTAAACAAGTTTGAATGTGACCCAAGTTTATATTTTTAAGGTGAATATGCATATGTACTGTTCGCACAGTTTTATTTATAATTCAGGTAATTTAAGTAATTTTTATGTATAATTATCACGTAAAGAATATTCAATGATTAATTATTATACTTTAAACTTCATTTACAAAATTAAGCGCGGTTATTCAAAATAAAACACTGACACGAACTAAGGGACTCGTCTTTGACACTTTTTCCTAAGTTCGTGATAGATAATGGTAAGGTAAAACACCCAATTACCAACATTTTAGGGTTCATTCTATATTATTTTATAGCAAAAACAAGTGTGATCCTAATAGATAGGCTGTTTTGAGAATATACTGAAACATTGGTTCTTTTTATTTTCAGGGACAAGCGACAAAATGCCGTACAAAAAGTACAGTGCAGAAAATCTAGAACAGGCATTAGCGTCAGTAAGGCTTGACGGAATGACGGCTTACAGAGCTTCAAAATTGTATAATGTGCCTTATCAAATAATTTTAATTATTACATTACGCACTTATAATTAAGTTTTAATTACCTAAGCATCAATAAAAACTGTAAGATTGATCTCACTCTCAAGTAAATCTTTTTTATTATTTAAATAATGTTGTCCTTACAAATACAGTAGAAACTCGTTTTTCTGGCCCTCAGTTATACGGATTCGCGATTATCCGGACTACCGGACTAACCCCGACCAATATATTAAATAACTACAAGTCATTTAATATATATACATTTGTTATTTTTAGTTAACACATCATTATGTACAACATATGCATAAAACCCCTCTTTTTCATACATTCGATTAACCGGATTTTCGATTATCCGGATGCCTAACGACAACAATTAGTCCGGTTAATCGAGTTTCTACTGTAATTAGTAAATACATTAAGTAATTGTTTTTTTTTTTTAAGAAATTTACATAACTTACCCTGGAAAACTTTATCCCGAACCAAGAGCCGGGTGAATATTTGAGTTCGTACATATTACGCGGCAAACACTAAAGAACTATCGAGACGTGGAGGAATCTGAGTTAGTTTATTTTTTATATATTAAATAGAGCTAGTTCTATGTTTGGAAGTTTATGACATATTTATTTTTTGAATAGAAATATTTTTTATAAATTTAAATATTCGCCATATCTCATTACCCGTCATGTCCCAAATCCCAATTTTGATCAATGAATGATCAAAATGATTCAATTGTATGTCGAATATCGTATTTTTAAGTAGTTATTTCTATAGAATAGAACTTTGTCTAGATATCATAAAAATTATACACCTTAAAGAGCACTTTTAAGTAGTTTGCCATCGCTTTGAAAAATGTCCATGCAGGTACCATTCATTACCATTGGTCAGAATGTTCTAAGCCATAAACAAATTTTCGCGCCATATTATTGGTCAAACTATCGACGCGGCAATCGATCTTAGTTGTCGCTAGCGAGCCAAACTAGCCGCACGCGTGTGAAACGATTTCCCGCCAAAATATGACGATCTCTTCGTTCGTTTATACGGTTTGTCAACATTTTTATCTCCTCGCCATTGAAGATTTATTGGCAAGTTCGTTAATACCTTATTAAAGCCGAATGTACCAAAAAACGTGTCTGTGGTATGTGTTTATGTTAATAGGTCAAATATAATTTTAAGTCTATTTAATAATGCACAATGGTCAAAATTCGTAAAAATCTCGTTACCGTTTTTGAAATTACCGTTTATTCCCGTTTTATTTTACAAACGGTAGTGAGATATTTCGAATGGTAATGTGTATTAATAGGCTATTTTAATTTTTTATTTTAAAACTTTGATAATTATAATTATGTAGGCATTAAAAATTAATATTTCGAGACTCATTTTCTTTAAATCACACTTATATTTTCATATAAAAAATATTTTATTATCATTACCATTTACGGTCACATTACCATTTCCATGCATATCTCACTACCATAAGTATTATTTCTCCTTACCGTTCGCATATTTCATACATTCTGATTACCATTCCGGATACGGTAATGAGTACTCATTACCGTTCGTTAAAAAAAAATAAAAACTGAAATATGTATTTATTTATTGGTTATATTAACGTCCCTTTATTTTTTTTTCCATATTTATATATTAAACCTTAGGTTAAAAATATAAAATACGCAATTTGAAACGATATTCTGAATTTTTTTCCAACTGCCCAATATGTACGAACTCAAATATTCACCCAGCCACGAATTCACGAACTTAGGAGCAGAGCTAAATTTTATCACGAAATAGGAGCCAAATAAGAGGTCCTAAAATAAATTCATTTAAAAAAAAGTTCGAACTGAAATGATATAGTTCATGCATTAAATTACTGTCAAAATACCAATATCCACCACTGAAAAGCTTACAAAGTATTATCATGTTCAGAAAAATTAAGAAAAAATCAAAAACTCTTGAGAGCCTTAACATGCCGAAATAGGGGCCATTTACCTTATGGATATACAGATGTATGGATGTATGTTTATTACTCTTTCACGCAACAAGTACTGAATGGATTTTGATGAAACTTTACAATGATATAGCTTATACATCAGAATAACATATCTAGGCAATATTTAATATTTATTTATTATATAATTACAAACAGGAAAAGTCGCGGGCAGAAGCTAGTAATAAATATACCGACCTATGTATTTAGTGTATACGAAAAAAATATAAAAGCGGAAGTTGATATTAATAAAAAACATATTAATTAATGATGCTTCCGCGGTTTTTAGGTAAGTACCTACATATGGAAATAAAAGATTTTTTTTTGGTTTTATTTTGCAGTGCTGCTTTTCAAAGAAAAAGGCCCTTTCCAGGCACCTAACTAAGTAAGGTACTTATGCAATTTATTACAAGAGATGTATTTTTAACATTTCTATGTAGGTATATATCAAGATTTTCTAGAATATCTATGTTTTCTCACTAACATGAATGTTAGATTTTCCGAGTTATCCTTTGCATGAAAATTCTAGAGAAAATCCTTTCTCTCACTGTTTTATCTGGGATAGATGGTTGGAAATACTATTTTATGGTTTTGTTCTAGAAAATGTTTTCTACAGTTCCGTTCTTCAAGGTCTTAGTCCGTTATTGGTACGTACTTCGTTATACCCAAGTTGAAAGTACCTAAATATATTTTCTGTTGGCGGAGAATTCCCAGTTTTCATGATTAATTCTTAATAGAGTAACTTAAAGTGATTTTACTGTATTGAGGTATCAGCATCATAATTTTAAGATATCTACACAAGGTGCTAGAGTTCTAATCCCTTCGCCCAAAGGCTTTCAAGGACCATCCAGTAGATGGCTTATCCATGCCGTAAAATTTGGTAGATATACCTACCTGAAATTGTTAAATAGATACGTTTACACAAATATATTATTAACAGCTTCTGCCCGCGATTTAGTCTATATACAATTAGTATACTTTAAGCCATATTTCTGTAAAGTGTCATCAAAATGCATTAAATTGTTTTTGTGTGAAAGAGTAACAAACATAGACACTCACACACTTTTGCCTTTATAATAATATATTAGTGTGATAATATACTTCAATGTTTTTAAGAATGTAAATAGGTAATAAATATTCATCTTAGGTATATTACGTTCAACATAACACATAAGGAACTTGAATCCTGTTAAAATGGGCCCATAATAAATTCGGCTGGAACGGCAGTCAAAGCAGAGTTCAAAGGAATCTTTAGTAATAAGTGCTTTATATGCGTCCGCGCGACTTCTACGGAAATAAAACTATTTTACATAGACTAAGGTTTAGGGTCAGCGAGACCTCTGGGAGTCGTTATAAAACGGGTGACAAAATCTATAGCGGAGGTTTGAATCTGGATAACTGTTAAGGTGGATTCACACGACAGCGTCAATAGGTAGGTATACAATACATACCTAAATCTCTATAAGATATAGGTAACTCCTATATTCATGACTGAGGTACAAATGCTCGTGCTTATCACACTGACATCTACAACTAGCAGGATTGGAACCCGCAACCTCCGGTTTCCAGAGCCAGCCACTAGACCAACAAACCGTTTATTATACTCTTTAACTCTTTAGTGTGTTAGATAAGTAAAAGCAAATTAGGAATTGAGCCATTTTGGTTAAGAGATGTTGTCACCTACTTATATTAATGATGCCAGAAATATCGGAATTAGAGTACCGCTTTCGATAGAATCAACGAAAGCTTTCATACTTTGTAGTTGAGACTCCAATCAGCATAATATTAAGTATTTAATAACAAAGACAAGAGCGTGCGTCCTCTTCACACACAATTTGTTAAAATAGTACATTACGCACCGAGGCCAGTAAAATAAAAAATGTCTTAGATCACATGTAATTGTCGTCCGAGGCGAAGCCGAGGTTGACAAAAATGTGATCTGAGGCTTTTTTATTTACTGGCCGAGGTCAGTATACTATTTTTCTGTTCGACGAAGCCAGAAAGCGGCAACTTCATTTAGCGCACCGGCCCGAAAGTTGGCGCTTTCTGGCCGGAGGACAGAAAATTAATTTGCACACTCAGTTTAAAATAATGCTTTTCCGTGTCACTTTGATAATAGCCGACATCAAACGTACGAGCGAATGATTCTTCTCAAAGTATCGTCATATGTAGGTATATATCTTTGGTACAGATCACTAGTTAAAAAAAAACTGAAAACGTACCAGCAGTGTACTGATATCAGTTCATATCCTAGCATTCAATCGGCCGGTACGTTTGTCGGCTGCGTGCTCTGGGAGCTAATGTGACGCGTTCCTGAACAGTTCGGAGCAAAAGGTACGGAATGAAATCAAGGACTCGCTTTTTACGTCATACGTTTTCACTAAATGACGTTAGGTCTACGAAGATTGATGGATATGATTTGGTAAATTTGATATAAGGTGATAATTTCTGCTGCCTTCCCGGTTATTATTACACGTTGGAATGAAACAACGAGTTAGACTATTATCAGCTCAGTGCTATACGTTTATGGAAACTGGGAAGAATCCGAAACGTTAGCAATTATAATTTAAAAAAAGATACGCGAGTTAAATCCGTTAATATTTATTTCATTCCAATTAATATAAGGTGGTTGCTGGCTTGTGATTTGTTAAAAACATAATAATTTCATAATAATTTCTGATGCGATGATTTGATTTGCTGACGTTTCGGATTCTTTATGTTGGAAACTGTAAAGAATCCGAAACGACAGCAAATAAAATAAAATAAAAATACGCGAGTTAAATCCGTCAATAGTTGTTTCATTCCAATGATTAAAAACATATAGGTAAGATAGGTAGGTATACCAGACTAGAAACGGTTTTTGACTAGTGTTAGTCCAATATCAAAACGCATGAATCGAAAACAGGAAAAATAAAATGCAATATTATAAATATCAAATTAGTATTTATTTGTGAAAATTATTACACAACAGTCGAGATAAAAGATCGTACAAAACCTTAGTCTAATGGCACAACTAAATAAATTAAGACTAAAACACGACATGAGGCCTTAATTAAAAAATAATTATTAGGGGCTGTTTTATAATTTACCAACAAATGTCTCATGTAAGTCATTTGCAACTTTTCCAATAGATAAGAACACCGTTTAAACTCTAAAATCTAGATTGTGGGTATTTATTATGTTTTTTCACTCTCTCCTCTGGCGGAACTCACCAGCGTTAGGAAACTTCCGAACTTTCTTTTAGTGGAATTTTCTGACATAAAGCCTTTCTGACTATTCACAGGTAAAAGTAGGTAGTAAATTTTTGAATCGAGTACTTTTTATTAGTTTGATCTCTGTTGTTTTATTATCTGTATTGTTGTTACCAATTTTAAGCTAAGTAAAATATTTCCTTTTTTTAAATAGGTGACTTATGAAATAAATAATATAAATTACTTAATTATTTGGAGATGATCAATTTTTCTGGTAGAAAAGTTGTAAATAACTTATTTAGGACTTAGGTATTGGAACGTCGTGAATCAGGCCCTTAAAATTATTCTAAAATTATTATATCTAGGTATAGATGTCGTGAAAACAAATTTATTAAATAATACAAAAGCCATGTAGTGGGTTAAAAATTCTAACTTTGGACGGATAAAATTACGTTACAAGTACATTTTATTGTCTTAATTCAACTGAGGTAATTATATAAAAAAATGAGAGTAAATAATTTAAGGTACCTACGTTTAAAAATGGACGGACTTTTATGAGCAATTAATTTTACTTTAAGTGTAATTTCACATGAGTAATAACTTACATAATGAGATTTACATTTAGTTTAATTATTTAAGTACGAAATATTACTTTCTAACATTCAGCCTTCGTTTAAAAACTAAAAAAAAAAAACAAAAATAATCATTCACTTGCTTTTTCATTGAAGCTACTCGAATTTTTTGGATTTCTCGATTTGAGATTAATTTAATTGTATGTTATTTTGTGGCAAACACTATGCTCCGTGACTTGTAACACTGCTATGAACCTGGAAAAGAAAACAAATTTTATATATAAATTTAAAAAAAAAATTCAATATGTCCATAGCCGGAGTAGCTTTTTTTAAATTTGCAAACAGAGTAATAAAATAAAATATTTTAATCTGTCGGCTAATTGAAAATGTTAAAATTTATGAGAAAATTAAGCGAATCAAATTTGGAATGGGGCTTGTGACGTTACAATGCAGCAATAGGGTAGAAAGTATCGCAGGGTATTTAAATTGACAGGAGTAAATACGTGTAAGTATACTATTTTCTGGTGATCTAACTGACCTGAAGAGTTACTTAGTAACTCTTTAATTTTTTAGGATTTCGTGGCTCTTTCAATGGGTAAAACGGGACCAGATCACTAGAATGTATCTCATGAACCGATACACATGAGACCCTTCATACGGGAATCCGAGTCTAACTTGGCGGGTTTTTCCACTACAAAATCCTATAAGTACCTGTTTCAGTAGAGCATGATGGCCCCGTTGACTTTTTCCTCGAGCGCGGGCGCGACGGTGTCCGCGTCTCGTTCGTCCGCCGCCGCCACCAGGATGCACGCGTTGTTAGCGAACGCAGTTATGCACGCGCCCACCACCAGCCTGGAACAATCATATCATTCACTTGTTACAAAGAGTTAAAATCTATATATATAAAAGAAAGTCGTGTTAGTTACTCCGTTTATAACTCAAGAACGGCTGAACCGATTTGGCTGAAAATTATGTATTATGTATAGGATACTTTTTATCACGTTCCAGTGAAAAAAAAATATAATGACAGCTGTCAAATCGATTCTTTGACGGGCGGGACGAAGTCTGCCGGGACCGCTAGTATAGTATAGATGGAAAAAAAACCCTATAGTTGCTACTCATGTACCTTTAAAATCCATGGGACATTCAGTAAATTAAATCCCATTCACTTTTGGGGGCTTAGAGGTGACGTCGTTTAGGGAACGCAAAAGAAACAAATGAAATATGTATGGAATTGGTGCAAGTTAACTGTAAGAGGAAGGGTCACGTGGTCAGTTTTTGTTCGGTCATGTAAATTTTTTTTTTAATGAAATGGCACTTGTCTGTGAGATCTTATGTGTCAAGAAAATTCCACATAAGTGTTATGATGATACCATCTGTATTAATGTTTCTTGTTTTGCCATTAAATTTAAGGGTCAAAATCGCTTGATCTCATGAAATATGTGCTCTTCTATCAACCAATCAGTTCATAAGAGCATGTTCTAACCTTTGTACGAGCTTATAAAAGCCTAAATTGAATAAATATGTTTTTCAATATTTTTTTTCGAGTCCTCTGAATTTTAGAGTTGCTTTAAGGTTTTTATATGGAACTGGTAATAATAACGCATTTGCTGCTATTGTGTAGATACAAGTTCGGTAGTGATGATGATGGTGATGAATCTTACCAGAATGACAGTCCGAGGTCGGCAGTGCCGTCGGAAGACCAGGTCTTGGCCAGGTCCTCGTCAGACATTACGTTGTGCTGCAGTCGCAGGAAGTACTCCGTCAGCCATACGGCTATTGCGCCGAGGGTGAAGAGTACTGGAATGTAGGAATGGATAATACTGTATTAATAAAAACAGTACAAATAAATGATTAGGTATCCTAACGAATTAGAGAAGATGAGTGTAAGTAATATTTGGTCAAAAATTTCGTGATCTTTAAAATCATAATAATATATCCACCGTCTAAATTTTAAGTGTGTATTTATTATGTACTTAAATAGCTTTTTAAATGATGTATGTGTACATGTACGATTCTTAATATATATATATGACATTAGGTAGCTTATAATTGACATTATACTTATATTTTTTGTAACAAGTACCTAATTAATATTTAAGTAAGCATTGTGTATAGAATTGATTGAAATGTAAAATTTTCATGTCTTCTTGTTGGCAGAATACATGAAAGATGTACAAATATTGTCATCACAAATCACTGTATTCTTGCAAATAAACTGACTTTACTTAATTGGAATGAAACAACTATTAACGGATTTAACTCGCGTATTTTTATTTTATTTATTATGACTTTACTTAAGTTATTTTTAATTATTTTAAGTAACACAACATACCTGCCAGCGAGTTACTGACGAGCAGCGGTCGAGGCGAGCACCTCACTCGCGCTGCGGACCCTAAGGCGGCGAGCACACAGGCCCCCCCGGAGGAGACCAGCGCCGCGCCGAGTTGGGCAGCCGTGCCGCACCAGGCCCATCGACGGGCCGGGTGTGTACCAGCCTTTACTGCAAAAAACAATTGAACATTTAAAGAGATGCTCTTGAGATGAAGTTCTTTTAGCTGTTGTGGGCGTAGGTATATCAAGGCACGGATGGTACTGCCACTGGATGTCTGTCTAAATTTTGTTAGACGAATTCTTTATTAGACAGAAAAAACAGTCGGTTATGTTCAAAATTTACTCCAATGGACGAATACGCAAATCAGATACGTTATTGGACAATTTCAATTGCAAGACGATCTATTATAACGATAATGACAGTAAATAAGTAGTGCATTTAAATTCAAAATCGTCCTGTCCAATGTGAATGAAAAGAACAATTTCACGTCAAAGCGTCCATGTGCTGGTGCTTCAATTCAAATATATCGCCAACACATTATTCACTCTAAAGGCAATAGCTAAAAAACTTGATACGATTATTTTTGGAATGAAACAACTATTAACGGATTTAACTCGCGTATTTTTATTTTATTTTATTAGCTGACGTTTCGGATTCTAAAGAATAAAATAAAAATACGCGAGTTAAATCCGTTAATAGTTGTTTCATTCCAATGTGTAATAACCGCGAAGGCATCAGAAATTATTACGATTATTTTTGTTTGCATTTCGTGCGTTGCGCTATTTTTTGTGATACCGACACTGACTAGAACGTGCTATCACTCTGTGATTTTTCACTGCATTCTTCATTTGTCACGATTGCGTGATAAACAGTTGTGATTTTGCAACGCCTAATAAACCAATTGTGGTATTTGTGGGTGCTTTAATATCTAAATCACCTGAGATGTTAAAGTGGTTGGGAGTTTTAGGCCAAAGGTTGAAAGGCAACGTTGACAAACGTGTCCTGATGGGGATCATCCAAACGTGATTCTAATACATGAACAAATATTGTGTTAGAGATAAGAATCTTTGAAATTGATTGGTAAATCTATGATTCAAGGCAACAACCAGAAAATCAGTTTACTCTGCTAAATAAAATAAGTTAAATTGTTTTACAAACAACATAAATATTCTCTAGCATTTATCATAAATCTCCTTTTAAGCCGTGAAGGTAATTAATTGTAATGTACAAAAAAAATACCAACTACCTATTGCATATAAACAATCATACAAACGTCTATCGTCGGCGACCTTGTTGCCAAATCTAATTTAATAACAAACTGGTTTTCAGCATACATTTGGCGAGTCTGTCGAAATTGCAGAATCATCGAGGTAAAAGACCCACGGGTCAAATCTATTGTCAAATGCATTCGCATTGCATAAGACGGGGTCATATTGTGGTTAACCGACTATCTGTGTCGTTAACTCTGCTTTCGGATGCGTCTCGATTTATTTTGATCCGGGTATTACGTTTGATGTTAGTGTATTAGTGTTCGTGTTGGCAAAATAATAAGTTTTCGAAAGTTAGGTAAGTATGCAATTATAAGTTATGTGGATTAGGCATTCATCATCCTAATATTATATGAATACGTACAAGCGTTTAAATATGAGAAGAAACGAAAATTTATTATTTTCGTTATTACAAGTAATTGTAGCGTAGATACAGTGTTTGTGTCAATTTGACCAAAGCTTCTTTCTTTCGCTAGTACACGTTGAAAATTGATTAAATATACTTACTACTGAAATCGTGGCTTCTCCACCCATATCCGAAGTTCAGCTCCTTGTGGCCCTCAAAGAGGCCAAAGTTGATCCTGCCCTCCGATTCGGAAGGGTTCGCCACGCGGTGCGCGCGCGCGTCTATCCAGTGCGTCGTGCCCAACGACGCCACGATCAAGGCGATACACAGGCACGAACCAAAGAAAGTGGCAAAAATCATCGACCGCTTAAACAGATTCAACTTCATTTTGATGCCGCTAAGTACCCTTGTTCATTACACTTTCACTCGCGATCCAAGTTCACCGATCAACCTCCAGATGGCGTTACGTCACATTTTATTAAAACGCTTGTTTACAGATTGTTTTCTTATTAGATTTTCTAATTTCGTGAGATTAACTCTGCACCATTGTTTAATTTCTAACGCGCACCACGTTTGCTTCGTTCCCACGCCGTTGGAAAAGCTGTAACAAAAAGAATGAAAATTGATTACATAAAAGTCAAGTTCGTTAGTTAGTGAATTGTGAATTTCAATTTGCATTTGCATTGCTAATCGCGGTGAGACTAATTTCGCACTGGGAGTAAATGAATGCGTTAAATTTAAATTTATAACACGGTCTGTCGGGAAGTATTGAAGTTGTCAACTCGGAGGATAGAGTAATTGAGATTCAACTTTTATTACAAGGTCTTTAATATCTACGTCGATAATTTATGTTATAAGTACTTATTTAAAAGAAAGTTTCAAAGTAAGAAACATGTGTCGCTTGTACGTGATGCGTCCTCGGCAAACAATAACTTAGGTAGGTAGCTAAGGTACGTGCTACGTGTACACCTACATAATGAGAAATATTATTATAGTCTTGCTACTATATCACAGATCGTCGCAATATTATCTTTGACTCTACGTCAACGCTACAAAAATAGTCGTGTAGCGTAACCCTTAGTGCGATATTATGTTAACTTAAACAAACTACTTGAGTTACAAAATATTTATAATTATAAACTAAAATAATACGATTATTGTCCTTTAAATTTCAATACCTATAAGTACAGATTTTTATTTCATCCTGCAGAGCTCGGATAATCTTGTATGACTTATATATTGATATTAATTACTACCAACTTTGTAATTGAGCTTGCAAATAGTCATATAAGATCTATAATTATTCAGATTTTTTTTCATGAAAATCTTCGCTGGTAATGCCACTTTCAAATCCCAGTCTTTCGAAATTGTGGTTGGCAACCCTATTATATAAGAACATGTCAATTTCATACACGATTGTGAGTCTTATTGCCGCTGACTTCTATTTTCAAGTAAAAAACAAGTTCTTCGTGTTAAGAACAAGTTTACACGAATCGTATTAGCAGTAAATTGTATTTACGCAATCAAATGTCGACCTTATTACCCCGCGATAAGGACTCGTTATTGTAATCAGCTGACACGCTATGTTTGAAACCTGTACCGGTAACCTAGTATCACACTGACTTTATGTTGATGAAATGTTTTCTATTATTTATTTCAGCAGTATATATAGGTCCGATTGCAAGCTATGTAAAATTTTGTTTAACTGTTTCACTTATATTTTACTCACTGATATTTTCTCAAACTTTAGTGTTAGTCTATCGTCAGCCCAATCGAGAGTAAATAAAATACCTACGCGAGATAAATCCGTTGTTATTGTTTAACTTCAATAGGAATTAAACAATCACTCTAAATAATTTCTGATGCCTTTGAGGTATTTTCACATTGGAATGAAATAACTGTGGGGTAATTAACACAGTCTGCAATCCACACAACTATAAACGGATTTAAGTTTCGGGTTAGACTATCGTCAGCTCAGTCGTGCTACGATTATGGAAACAGTAAAGGTTCCGAAACGTCAGCCAATAAAATAGAATACGCGAGTTAAATTCGTTTATGGTTTCATTCCAATTACACTAAAATTTAAGAATAAAGGTAACAAGCCGCAAAACATAAAACGAAAAGGAACACACCGTATGTAGATACAGACCCCATCGATTTCTTGTTAACGTGTGAATGTGTTCCGATTTCGCCCAATGCACGTGAAACCATTATGTTTAATTCATAACCGTTCGCTATGGGAAAGCTAGATGCTTCGATAACAACTGATTGCAATATAATTGAAATGCTACGAGACGGTGGCACGCACGCAGTAAACAATTTGCAGTAGAGTATTCAAATTAACTTAGGTAGGTATTTATAAAGTTACTAGCTTCTGCCCGCGGCTTCGTCCGCGTGGAACTCCTCCTTTTTTGAAGTCGGTTAAAAGTAGCCTATGTTCTTTCTCGGGCTCCAGACTTTCTTTGTACCAAATTTCATTTAAATCGGTCCTGTAGTTTTAGCGTGAAAGCGTAACAGACAGACAGACAGACAGACAGACAGACAGAGTTACTTTCGCATTTATAATATTAGTTAGGATGTTTAAAGGTGCTAGAAACATTTGAAGTCTGTTAAGCCATTTTTTTAGAAGTGCTAGTAAATATTGAAGTGTAAAAATGTCCCTTGGGTCCTATTTACTTAATAAAGATTTCCATTTTTATCTAGGAAACATTAGGAGCTGTAAAGGTCTCGTAACGTCAACAGGAACCAATTTACGCGAGTTAGTAGCGGTAGCACTATTCGAATGTTAATAGTCATAATATAGATCTTGTATGACTCGAAGTCATATTATTATGGATTTTGTATTACCACTAAAGGGGCAGTAATATGACTCTACAGGGAGTTTGTTCCCGAATAGCGGCCCCGTTACAGTTTAATTCCATTGTGTTATACTATTATAATTCTTGCTAGGAATGAGATTCTATAATAATATTGTAAGTCTAAATGTGTTACCTAAATATAAATCAGGTTATATAATATTTATATTTGATCAAAAACGGGATTTGATTATATCTACGTTGCGAGCTTACTTTTTTACCGTCGGCAATATTTATAGTTAGTTTCAGTAAGATAGATTCGAATGAGATTGTTATGATTTCATGCATAGTAAGCAAGATATACTTAATAACATCATAAATACGACAGTAAGTTCGTTTGTAAAGTTTTCACGTATTAACC
Source organism: Polylopha cassiicola (assembly GCA_038024825.1). Classification (NCBI taxonomy): domain Eukaryota; kingdom Metazoa; phylum Arthropoda; class Insecta; order Lepidoptera; family Tortricidae; genus Polylopha; species Polylopha cassiicola. The sequence continues at coordinate 1,187,936 of CP149044.1, read as the reverse complement.
AGACCTTGATGAATTGGTATAGACATAGATTAGATGAAAAAGACAGCTTACTCTTTATAACAATTGCGAAGAATAATTGAATGGAGGGGTTAGCCAAAAATCCGCTAGATTCGCTAGTGTAGAGTGAGGTCCATCTGTCTTGTTCCACGAATTACAGATCAGTTAAGGTATATATTAATGGTGGAATATGTCAGATTTTTACCCTCATTAATAGCACCCATTCTCGGGTAAAACGAGGACAACACTACCAGAAACTTGTTAAGCGACGAAAACAATTATTTTTAATATTGATGATAGATTGTAGCTCGTTATTTGCAGGAACTATTTGTGACTTACGTGTTATTTAGATGATTTGACTAATTGTGCTTGTATGTGTATATGTATTTGATACAATTTGGGAACTATTGGATTCCCACGTAATACTTATTATTCGATGGAATATAACTTTTTGATCGAAAGATTAACAGTGTTATTATTGCACAAACGTAATAAATTTAAAAGATTTAAATCGTTTTTATTGGTTACAAAGTTTTCAAAACTTTACTTGTTATTTTATACGTTGTTAAATTAGTTTAACTTAACTAAATCGCAAATCGTTACTATCAAACTTTATGCATAGATTAGCTCGAAAATAGACAATTAAATTGTTAAAAAGGTTACATAAACGTATGTGGGTAAAATGCTGGCCGGTTTTAATGTAGGTACAGAAGTTTTGACACGGCGCCATTTTGTATTTTGAACTATACTTCGTCTATCGAGACTACGGAAACACAACTACCCTAAAATTCTACTGGCCTCTCGCCGTCATGTAACCAGTCTTAGCCTTATTAATATCAAATTTCGTCTCAAATCCCTCGTCATATGAAAACCTTGTGTACAGCACGACAAACATACGTAACGGCCAGCGTCATGGCACGTTACACACGGCTGCCTCCCTGTTCATTAGCATAAGGTCAAGGCTTCTAATTCCGGCATATTTTTGAGCTAGATCAACTTTGGTTAAAATTTTGAAACGTTTATTTTTAACTATTTACCCATTGCGCGCATCTACTAGACTAATAATTTACTTGGCAATCAAATAATAGTATGAAATTCCCTGTATCTAGGTTGCTTAATTTATTATATTTTTTTTTTAAATAATAGTCAGGTAGACGGAGTTTCCCGCCCGAGTGAGGCTATTCCGTCATGCAAGCGGTTACCCTAAAACTACGCAGTTTTTTCAAGTATTAGCTAGCGGAAAATGAAGACACGTCGATTTCAATCAAATATGTGTTATTAGACCATAGATATAAGATTTACAATAGGAGTTATCCGCAAACACAATTTTTTGGGGCTATTCCGGCATGGTTTGCCAATCAGATAAGCTAAACCATTTAAAAGTTTACTAATATATATATTTTTTATATATATTATTTCATAAAGTAATGATTTATGCATTTTGCAGTCCGGAGTATTTTCGTACTAAGTTCTATCGAATTACCTACTCATATATTTCGTCACAGCTAAGCTTATTATTGCCAGATTGACAAGTGTACCTATTTTAAAATGTAATACACTAAAAAAAGGTTGACGATGTCTGGAATCGGGAAATACCGGCATATGACGGCTTTGCCCCTTAAAAAATAGACGGAATTTCCCACTTGACTGTTTTGAAGTTGTTAATTTTTCATGGTGAATTACTAAAAACTATTTGAGTTTTACGCATGACGAACAGGCAGACACGTTTATACATATCATAGACGTTGTAATAATCATACAAACAAGCCTAGAAGTCTAACTATTTCATATTTATCTTCGATCAAACTGCATAGTACTACACTCGCATTTCGACTTCGAAACGCAACTGAACTTTGAAAGCAGATATTTTTCTTCCTTTATTGCACAGCGTCATGGGTGTTTTTTAGTTTGCATTAGAAAACCCTACTGCTTTACCAACTGAGCCGGCAGCGGCGAACTGTGCTTAGATTCGCCAAAAACGTGTACGTGACGGAATAGCCCCGTAGACGGAATTAGAAGCCTTGACCTTACCACTGGCACGAGGGGACATCGGTGAAGGTCGAACTGATGACTACATTACTATGTGGTTAAGTTGGTAGTTTTGGTTTTAAGTCGCGTCAAGGAAATGTTGATAGCGCTGGCCGTTAGCAATTATGACTAACTAGCTTCTGCCCGCGACTTCGTCCGCGTGGAACTCCTCCTTTTTTGCAGTCGGTTAAAAAGTCGCCTATGTCCTTTCTCAGGCTCCACACTTTCTTTGTACCAAATTTCATTTAAATCGGTCCAGTAGTTTTAGCGTGAAAGCGTAACAGACAGACAGACAGACAGACAGAGTTACTTTCGCATTTATAATATTAGTAGGGATGATTGCACAATCCCTTCAATACAGGTTGTATTAAATTTCACTGCAACGGGTTGAACCGTTTTTGAAACTCATTTTAGAAATCCGTAATGGCATAACAAGTGCGAAAGTTTGTTACCTCTTCACGCTTTAACCGCTAAACCGATTTAGTTGTTATAATTTCTGATGCCTTCGCGGTTATTGCTCATCGGAATAACGATGTACCTACTTACATATTTTTTTTGCCAACGTTTAGAAAACGTTACAGTTTCCATGTTCCTAGCACGACTGAGCTGACGATAGTCTACAAAGATTAAAGTCAACTCAGCTCAGTCGTGCTACGGATATGGGAACTGTAAAGTTTTCGAAACATCAGCAAGTAATAAATTAAAATTACAACGACTTAAATGAAAATTCGTATGCAGATAAGAGTCACGTAAGTAAATCTACTGTTAGGAGGTAGAATTTACTAAAAAACAGCTCAAAGTAGATACTAATTAGATTTAGTACTTCGGCGTAGACGCAGATGAAGTCGCGGGCAGGAGCTAATTTACACAAAATAGGAAACTAATCTCATCTTTTTTACATATTTCTCCTCATAATGTACAACCTTTCCCTAGATTCCCCATGGGATGTTCCTATCTTATCTCCATATTCTATAACCAAAAGTTGGCATGCTACAATACGGAGTTTATAAACATTAATCCTAGAACATGAAACACAACATTATAACGGAATCCAGTTAACTGTCTATCGGTCAGTAATAATTAACTCGTAGTTTCAATACCGTTCGATTAGTAATTGTACATAATGGAATTACGTGATGGTCCGTGAACTGCGTTTACGATGTAATTTTAAACCAATGTTGACGATTAACCTAGTGAGGTATAGGTGGTTATCAATTAAGTGGTCAATTAGACATAAAAAAGACATTGATGGTGTTTGTTCGTTTTGGAACTATACGGAATTTACCTGCTCGTCACGAAGACATGCTATAAGTTTTCTTTTGTTTATTTTAGCGATAGCGCATTGGAAATCTTAAACTATAATTGACCCATTTTGGATTAACCTAATCGATCTGTAAAAAGCGGTTCTCTATGTAAGGTAAATGAGGGTCAATTAGATATAAAAGCTATTGTCGTTTAGTTACTTGTTATTTTTCTTTTTAATAGAAATTCCAGTACTCTTTTAAAAGGGGGGTTAAAATATGCGTAATTTTTACACACAAGTCGTTAAAAATAACAGATGTTGTTTACCGCGTGTAGAGCACTGAAGGGTCCCTAAAATTAAAGAACAGTTGGTCTAAAACACGATGACAGAACGATTAAATTCTCAAACTGTACTATATTTTAGGTGGATATACCTAATAATGATGTAGATTGTTCTAGAATGAAGTGTAATTTTTTTGTTTAAAATTCTTAAATGAAAAAAATATATAAAACACGAAAACAGCTTAAGCGACGATCTTTTTATCTTACAGAGATATAGGTACAGTAAAATAGACACGCTCCTTCTCTCCGCTTCAAATTGCAGGTTATTTAGCAACGAAATAGAAATGTTATTAATCTTTAGAATGTTACGGCTTTCTTAGAAATCTATCGCTCTTATAAAAGCGTAACGATCATTAAGTGCGTCCGAAACGTAGGAAATTACTAGCGTTGCCTTTTCACTTGCAATTTTCTTAGTTGATACTTTAATTTGAGGAATCTTTTCAATGTGAACCTTATTCCGAATGAGAAGAGTTTAAATTCATTTGATAATTGTTCGCGTGTGAATCATGTCTTTATCTTCTTTAAACGACTGTCTATAATAACCGTAACACCTTTTTAAAAGTTAATCGACGTGAATGCCGGACGTCCCCAGTAGGGCTGTGTTCTTGTATAATTAAAGTTACTTTTTAATGAAACCGTGTAGAGTTGGCCTAAATTCCAGAAAACATGTGTTGTACTGTGTCGAACACTTTTCTGTTTGTTCATTTGCCATGTCTCGATCCAATGATTGTGAATTGAAAGGGGTTTTATGTCAATGTTTAGTTTTTAGTTCTTGTGAAACTAATTTCACATAAAAGACACGGATAAATTTCATCTTCCATGCCCAGAAAGTCGATTTCGCGAGTTTTTTTAATTTATGAAATCCCTACTTCCCTACTAATATTATAAATGCGATAAGTAGTAACTCTGTCTGTCTGTCTGTTACGCTTTCACGCTTAAACTACTGGACCGATTTAAATGAAATTTGGTACAAAGAAAGTCTGGAGCCTGACAAAAAAGGAGGAGTTCCACGCGGACGAAGTCGCGGGCAGAAGCTAGTAATAATATAAATCAGCTTGAGTAAAATAAAGACAAGTAGTGACGCAACTCATCAGATCAAGGGTCTAGGGAAATTTTTGTATAGTTGTAACATTGTTATGTCATTGGGAGCGGAAAAAACAATTGTCTCGCCTTGTAATCGTTGACAAAATCAGAGAGCAGGAGAGTGTGACGGATCAAACGACGAACAATGGGTAATGTTGCCAATTTTGTATTGAGGAATTATTCTAGTAAGTAAATCGATGCTAAGTTTGTATTGAAAAAGTTTAATGACTCTTAACTTTCAGCATAAGTATCTCAAATAGGTAATACCTATAGTAAGACGCATTAGATTATTGTCAGCTCAGTCGTGCTACGATTATGAAAACTGTAAATAATCCGAAACGGCAGCAAATAAAATAAAATAAAAATAGGCGAGTTAAATCCGTTAATAGTTGTTTCATTCCAATGTGTAATAACCGCGAAAGCATCAGAAATTATTATAGTAAGACTAGATTCAGTAGAAATGATGCTTCTTTTTATTGTCTTACCTACAGTGGTTTCTAAATAATCTACTGTCTAGATTTTATTTAAAATGCAATATTATTTTAACTTATTCACTACTCAGAGTTAGAAGATTGCATAATACGGTTATGTTAATACGTTATGTGTACGCATATGTTTTTATTTAATTACAGTTTCGCGTCAACACTAACAATTAGCGCGATGATAAAACCTCTCACATGGCAGGTGATTTAGTTTTATTGTATACCAAAAAGTGGCATTGCGTAATGCTTGTACTATTCTTTAATTCTGGTAGTAGGTAAGTAACTTAGTTTACCATGTAACTACCTAACGTTGGACCTATACCTAAAATTTGTATTAGGTCGTATTTGAATCCCCTATAAACCAACGAAATGCTCTATCTTAATTCAACGACTAAGTAGGTACCCTAATAAATGTATTTGAATGATAAGGTAGGTACGTACGTACCTAATTTATTTGAAACGGAAGTAAATTGCATACGTAAAATAAAATTTTCATTATGAACCGTGACAAAATTGTTACAAATTGGCGACAACACTTTCGCCCAATTTCCTCACCATGCATACAAAAGTGCTTATGAATATATTCTTCATTTGCTTTCGTAGAATTATTCAAGTAGCCCTTTTGTTTCAACATTTATATGTTCAATTGCAAGTCACGGGTGTTAGAAAGTGGAAAGCAGTTTGTGTGTGGCGCACGGCGAATTAATGTAGTACACTTATGGGTTTACGTAGCAAATTGGATATATTATTATATGTAGGTATAGCTATAATATAGGTAGGTACTTAATATTACTATTGACTTTGTGGGCCCATTTGTGGCGCATCGAACATTCCTGTTCTATTGTGTCGGCCCTTTTTGTTGTCTACAGTTCACTACTTATGCCGGTTGACTCCAGAATTTTCCAGATTCTTTGGGCCGTGAGTACTTGTGTATCTTCTGGGAGCAGCTCGTGGTTACCGAGTTGGATAGGTACGTCTTTTCCGCATGAGTGGTTCATAGGAGCAGAGTATGTGTCAGGCTGTCTCCTTAGACTCTTGGCAGAAATCTATACTAATATTATAAAGCTGAAGAGTTTGTTTGTTTGAACGCGCTAATCTCGGGAACTACTGGTTCGATTTGAAAAATTCTTTTTTTGTTGGATATGGATTTATCGAGGAAGGCTTTAAGCTATATAACATCACGCTGCGACCAATAGGAGCGAAGAAACAGAGGGAAATGTGTAAAAAACGGGGAAAATATGAAGCTTTATGAAGAATTACTATTCTACGGGGACGAAGTCGCGGGCACAGCTAGTAATATATATTTAGAGTGTTAACATTTCTAAACTTCCTCAAATACCGGAAATACCGATTATATATCAACCAGGAAATAAATAAAACTACATACCATCTTCACTATACAATCATTGTACAAACAGAAAGAAGCAAGGAAATAGGAAACCTCTAATTATCACGATACAATGAAAGTGATGAAAAATGTGATAAACAACCTGCTTTTCACAGCAAAAACTGTTAATTGGCACTAACAATTATTTGAGAAACCATCTAACTTTTTCATTACTCATCTAGCCAAGCCATTTTAGTCTTAAAGTAGAGATACAAAAGTGGCAAAATTTGAAAACAGATCTGTTTGAAAAGTGTTTTATACATATTTCATAGGATGAAGACATTGATTAGATTCTGTGGTTGGGAGATAGGTAATTACTGACTCATTAAAATCATAAATCAGTAAGTAACTGGGCAATAGATAAATAACTAAGATTTAAGTATGTGTAATGTACTCAAGCATATGACGATGCACACAAATAATAAAGAGGAAATAGTAAAATACCTATACTAAATGCATATGAGTTTGATATCTATAAGCTGTTTAATCTCTGTACAAGACTTAACATCTTTGTAGTTTATATAAAACTAGTTTGTAGCCTGAATAGGAATGATTGGTATTTTAGTTATATTGTAGGTACACTAGCAATTGGCCCCGGCTTCGCACGGATCCCTATTTTTTTTCAAAATATTCTATAGCCTATGTTACTCAGGGTGAACGTAGCTTCCCAACAGTGAAAGAATTATTAAAATCGGTCCAGTAGTTTTTGAGCCTATTCATTACAAACATACAAAAATAGGTACAAATCTTTCCTCTTTATGATACCTATTAGTATAGATATAGATATGACAAAAAAGTTAGAGATTCATGTGAAGTCGGTGTATAGCTGCTAGTAGTAATATTTTATTTTTTTTTTCTCATACCAACCAATTATAAATAAAAATATGATGGAAATTGGACATTGTTTCCGAAGAATGCAATAACAAATGCTGACACGAGATTTTCTATAAGTACTAGATAAATAATACATGTGCAATTTAGGTAGGTACAAAATCAATATCAATACTTACTTAGTGGGTACACACACTTCTATCAATTAGCCCAATTTTATCCTACCATCTCACAGCTTTGTATTCAGCATAATTGAATAAACACTATTGTCCATTTGTAAAAATAGTTAAGTGCAAGAATATTAACTTCCTCTAATCAACTAAAAATCATAGCACAATAGAAGGAAATATCTTGTAGATTTTCATTACATGATAACTGCATAATGGCAGACCATTTTGTGCATCATGAGAAATTCAATGAGGCAATTATGTTGATTCCATCATTAAATTACGACATATAGATTTAGATGATGATTGTGAGATGTTAAAGGTGATTCAAGCAATGAGATAGTTACAGGACAGCTTATTTGACTGTGTTAAATAAATGTGTTTTTTTACAATGTGCTATTTATAAAAATACATTAACTAAATACCTAATAAAAAAAATAATACTTTTAAATAGAACATGTCATTTGAAAACTAACTACGTTTTTTTGACTAACCGTTAAAAAGTTAGGTAATCAGGGGATATGTAGGTATCTACTTAGTAGTCTTAGTAGGAAAATTATAAGTACAAGTACCTACTGAATTGTTTTTTTATCTAAAAACCCAAATAAGTAGGGTTTTGAAAGGGTTTAAAAATAGGTTAGTAGGTAAGTAAAGCTCAAAAAGCAAATTTGAAGTAAAAACACAAAAAAAAAGCACATACATCTGCGGCCGTTGCTAAGTGTTAAATAATGCTAAACATGTTCTGTCAGTTAAATAAAAAAAACATAAAATATTTCGAAAAACTTTTGGTCTGCATTAAGTACATTAAATAAAATAAGATTAAGTCAATCTACCTTTTTTATAATTACATCTTACCTGTTTACTCGTCCTTGTTAAAACTTTCAACTCTTAAGATGGTCTGTACAACTTTCTGACCGACTTCAATAAAATTCCGATGCCATTGAAAATCACTGCACAAAAGTAGCGTAAAGTTAGCTAATTACTTTGCAATAAGTTTGTAGTTACTTTAAAATAAAGATGCTACTTTGTTTTCCACAAATTCACGAGTGAACGAAAAATAAATAGAAACTTGAGTGAGTATGCGTGCATACGTCAATCGGATCGTTCAGAAACTGATATAAGAAATGCAGCCAATGCCAATAGTGGGGAGGGGACGGTTAAAGTGAAAATTTCGTTCGGAAACATTGATGTCATTGTCACAATAAAATTATCATAACAAAAATAAGATTTTATTAACTTTTACTAAAAATGCAAAAGTTGCCATTAAATAATTCCGCAATACTTATCTCGAAAAAGAAGTTATTTAATGTCATACTATCTATTGCAATATATTTTGTGGCACCATCTACTCCATCTAGGTTAGTAAGGTAGGTATTAGTAAGAATAAGAAATGAACAGTTAATAATATTAAATAAATACAATTTATTTATTAACGATAATTGGAAGCCCAAGATAACGGATATTTTCTAAGATTAAGTTTAGACACATCTGACGCGCGCGGTTTTATGATGGTCACTTAAAATATTTCCTCATAAACTAATTAGGTACCTAACAACAATTCCAATGAATTGTTCTTTAGTTTTGTTTAGCAGGCCTAGCGCCAAAAATGCTACTGCCAACTCTTACAGTTGTTGCACCCATCTCAATCTGGAAAAACAAAATGCTTGAATGAATAATAGCACCTTGCCTCCACATTTCAGTGGTGGAAGAAATTACTTGTGCCCTTCACAATTAAGACAGGCACAAATTTAAAATAGACACCTACCGCATGTTCATAATCTGTAGACATTCCCATAGACAGCTCAACATCTTTTATATCCAAATTCATTTTTTCACAAACTTCCTTTCTGCACTTGGCGAGTGTGGCAAAGTCTGGATTAGGACCAAGAGACATATCATAGTCATATTGTCCTATGGTCATTAGACCCACAAATTCTAGGTTTGGACACTGCTTGACCACATAATCAACTAGGTTGAAGGCTTCTGATGGTGGTACTCCACTCTTGGCTGAAAAAAATTTGAGACATTAGGTTGGTACTTAATTAAAAAAGTATAGTTGTATATTGTATGTTGGTAATTATGTACTTGTAGCTAATATAATAAGCTTATCTTTGGAACTAATACTAAGTATGCAAGTTATCAAATTTAGCTAATACTTGATGCGTTCATGGTACAAAATACTTAGATAAAACTTTAATAAAGGAATGTTACCTTCTTCTCCACTGGTATTAACTTGAACCATAACTTTCAATTTCTCCTCTTCCTTTCTATATTTAATCCACTGTTTATTTATATTATCGGCTAGCTTCTCAGAATGCACAGTTTCAACCATAAACAACCCTGGGGAACCAAGGAGTTTATTAATCTTATTAGTTTGAAGGTGACCAATGAAATGCCATTTGATATCTTTGCATTTTTCTAGAATTTGAAGATCTACAGCTTTTTCTGCTAATTCATTGACATAATTTTCTCCAAAATGACGTTGGCCAGCTTCATATGCTTGGGCGATTAATGATGCTGGCTTTATCTTTGACACAGCGACAAGTCTTGGTGCGATTTGCGGAAGGTCCTGAAAAGCAAAGAGATGAAAGGAATTTAGGTACTTCTGTGTACATAATTATAGTAAAAATAATGAGAAAACTTATAAAACACCAACAATACAATCTCAGTGTCCTATTCATAATTGTTGCGAGTTACATTTTTATTTAACCTATAAAATGTATCAAGAATTATGTACTTAACAATAATCAATCAATTAATTAAAAGTATTGTTGACACTTATTAGAAACTTACTTTGCTGCGCCGGGCAACTGCAGCCTCGATTTTAGATAGAGTAGTTTTCAGTCCCAACATTACGTCAACTTCCTGGTCATCCGGAGTTGACATATTTCCTAAGCTAAGCGAATAAACCAATTATTTTATAAATATAACTATTAGTCAAGACGAATTCTCTGCTTATCTTATCAGACAAACCTAATGTCATCTACTATTGTCAGTTTGTCAACATCTGGAGATCTCCAAGAGTCGTATTGTATTAGTAAGTCTTTTACTGCTTGTTATTGATTTTTTGACGTTTGAGTAATTAAACTCTATGCATGCTTCAAAAGAAATGAAAGGAAAATAGTTCTGTAAAATCAAATACATACAAAAACACTTGTTTTTACAAAAGTCTCGACAAGAAAAACTGTTGCTCCTACTATTTATTTTGTAGTCTAGACTGACTACAGTCACTCCATTACATGATGCTTGTTTGTATTTCCCCTTGATTTGAATAACGCCTCTAAAATGTCATAAGGGCAAAGTTACACTAGACAATTTTGGGTTTAAGTATTTTTTTGTATACGAAGCCTTAATTCAGAATATAGAATAGAAAATTTCTGAACGGAACTCCTAAACGTCATTGGAACGATTGATTTTCTCAAGTTTGTTTTGCGTTTTTCGCTGGAATTTGCATTGTTTTTCAAGTGCATGCAAAGTAAATTATGCATAAATTACATTCGTTATATCTCGGCTGATACATTACAGCCATGAACGTCCTAGAAAAGGCCGAGAAAGCTTTGGAATACTTGAAATCAGTCGAAGGTTCTACGAAGTGAGTTTATGGTGATATTTGGTTATTTAGTGTTTCTTGAGAGGGTTATTTTACATTGTTCACTTTATTTAAGGAGCCATGAAGTCCAGGCAGCGGCTGGTACCTTAGGAAGATGCCTAGGAGCATTAGGGAGTCGGCAAAATTGCGCTAGACATTATGCAAATTTACTGCATTCAGCAATACCTACATTGCTTGCGCTCGCCAGTAATGACAGTGTAAGTAGCATTTTCACAACACTAATGTAAACATAACAAACTGTACTCACTGCACCCAAATATTCATCATTATCAAGATTCTAAATTTCCTGCATGATTATATTATTATAACATCTGTACCTCCTACTGCTTTTTAAAAATGTGACAATTGCAAAAGTCAGCTTGTTATGCTGTTTGCAGTAGGAATGATTCAGTCTCAATTGTTTAGTCAATAAAACTTTATAATTACTTATATATAAAAATTTAAAGTAAAATTAACTAGTTTGTATGAGGACTTTTTCATATCTAATATTTACTTTTTAGGCGGAAGTTCGTCTAGTTGGTGATGAAGCCCTCAACAGGGCTGTGGTTGGGGGCTTTGCCTTTCACTCTCATAAGACAAATATCATACTGCAGAATCAAATAGACAAGACCAGAAATGCTAGGTATGAATTAAATATAAAGATGAATGATAAATTGGTAGCTGTGAGCCATCTGGTAAAGAGAATCACTGATCATTTTTCTCATCATTATTAATTCTTCAAATATGTTCTAGATGGATTCGAGCAGCTCTCACTCGTATTTGCCTGGGCGAGTGTTGGCTTCGGCCTGGCTTTGGAAAAATCAGATCCCAGGCCTTAACACTATTTCCCAAACTCAGTCAAATAGTGCGAGGGACAAACGAGATTCAACTTACACTTGAGGCGTTAGAGTCCAATTTGAATCGGATTCTGATTGCCTTAGCGGAGTATACTACTGATGAAGAGATAGCTGGTGAGTTCATTTAACATGTTTTGTACCACTTTTTTTGCAAAATAAAGATTTTATTGAATTGAGCTAGCAAAACATACATTAAAATCTTTGGTTTCATTTTTATTGTCAGGGGCTTTGACCACTTCACCAATCAGGTCATCAAATAAAAAAATAAACAAACTCTCGTTCATTTTTCATTAACCATATGAATGCTATAATATAAATATGATTTTGGAATAAAACAACTATGAATGGATTTAACTCGTATATTTTATTCGCTGACATTTTGTTCCAGCTTCCATAAAATAAGATACAGGAGTCAAATCTTCAAAGCTGTTTCATTCCAATGTGTAATAACCGCGAAGGCATCAGATATTATTGTAAATATATTATGATTTGTTATTCCCTACAGAACTCTCAGCTGCCTTGCTTATCCACGTGGAATCCCCTGAGCCAGCAGTGAGGCGCTCGGCCGCCGCTTGCGTCGCGCATTTGTGTGCCCACAGAGATTTGCTACTGCCTGATATATTGACTACTGTGTTCCGTAAGTAATAAAAACGATTACACTACTAGTAGTATGTTATCTTCCTTTTCTCATGTTCAATATATCGCACACCTAGATCTAAAGAGAGCTAACTCAAAAAAGGTACTTTTTCAGGAGAGGCGAGAACCTGATTAATATGTCCATATGCACGCATGAGTTTTCTGTATAAATTTATAATAATAATAATAATAATATAGCCTTTTATTCAGATCTTTAAACTAATTACATTTACTTTTAACTTAACTTAACCTAACACTGGACTCCTATACTAAATGAACTATTTTTAACTAATTAAACTAATATCTGTCCCTTGGTTATCATCGCTAGATCTGTTTGCCAGTCGGCAAAGGCCTCCTCCAACCTTTTCCATTCACTTCTATCTTGAGCAACTCTGTTCCACATGACTCCTGCCACTTGTCTAATGTCGTCATCCCATCTTTTCTGCGGTCTTCCTCTCTTCCTTTTTCCTTCCCTGGGGTACCAACGTGTCACTCTTTTGCTCCATTTGTCGGGTCCTCTTATCATATGGCCAGCCCATCTCCATTTTAGACTTTTGACTTTGAGCTTTACATCTGCAGTTTTTGTTTTTTTCCTAATGATAGAGTTTTTCAACCGGTCGGACTTTTTGACGTTTAACATACTCCGTTCCATTGCGTATTGGCAAGTTGCTAGTTTGTGCAACATTTCTTGATTTATAGTCCATGATTGGCAGCCATATATAAGAACCGGAAGTACGCAGCTGTTAAACAATTTAGTTTTTGTATTTATATGAAGCGTTTTGTCTTTCAAAGCCTCTCTCAGGCTCCAATACCTCTTCCAGCCGTTAGTGATTCTTCTTTCCACTTCTTTACGCATGGGTTCTTTTTGAGTTATGAGCTGCCCTAGATAGATGTACTCATCAGTATACTCGATTTCGGTGCTCTCTAACTCTATAGCGCACTTGGTGCCATTTGTCATCACTCTGGTTTTTTCCGGGTTTAGAGACAATCCCACTCTCTCGCTTTCTGTTGCCAGTTCTTTTATCATCTGGTTCAAGTCTCTTGGTGTTTTTGCTAGCAGCACTATGTCATCGGCGAATCTCAGATTTGATATTATTGCGCCATCTATATTTAGCCCAAGATGTTCCCAATTTAGGTTTCTGAAGATTGATTCTAATACTGCAGAGAACAGTTTTGGAGATAGGGGGTCCCCCTGTCTGACACCTTTTTCTACCCTGAACTGAGCGCTTTTCTTTTCCAACTGAATTCTAGCTGTACTGTGGCTATATATGTTTTTTATTAGCTGGATGTATTTGTGTTCGATTCCTTGATCCAATAATGCCTCCCAAATTTTTTCGTGTGCTAGAGAATCGAATGCTTTGCTGTAGTCAATAAATGCTATGTAGTATGTTAGTTGGTATTCATTGTATTTCTCTATCACTTGGCGCACTACGTGGATATGGTCGATTACTGAGTAGTCTTTGCGAAATCCTGCTTGCTCGATCGGTTGGTGTTCGTCTAGAGTTTTTTCAATGCGTTTTAGGACGATCTTAGCAAAAATCTTGTATACGTTGGACATGAGGCTGATGGGGCGATAGTTTCCGATATCATATTTATCCCCTTTTTTATGCAGTAGAATGATGTTTGACTCAGTCCATTGCTCGGGAATACATTCGGTATTTATGATGTCATTGTACATTTCTGTGAGGATAGGTATCAGGATCTCCATGTTGTGTTTTAAAATTTCATTGCTTATGCCGTCAGGTCCAGGTGCTTTGTCGTTCTTTTGGGTGTCGATAGCTTTCCTAACTTCAGCTTGGAGGATACTAGGAATATTTGAGGTTTCCAATATTGTGTTTGCCCCTTTGCCTTGCTTGGTATTCCTTCCATAAAGTTCCTTGTAGTAAGAAGTAATGGTTCCCAATATGTCTGGTCTATGGTGTTTCCAGTTACCTCGATCATCCTTCAGCTTTACTATCCAGTTTTTTGTTCTTGTCAATACCTTCATCGCTTTTTTAGTTCCCCCTGTTCTGATTATATGGCTTTCTATCGTCTCCATTCTCCATTGTTTCCTGTCCTTTCTCATTCTTTCCCTGATTTGTTTACTAATTTCGGCAATTTTCTTTCTTCTATCCTGTGTGTTTCTTGCTCCGATAAGGTGATTTCTTTCTTCTAGTAGTTTTATACTCGTTGCTGATAGCCAATGTTTTTTATGGCGTTTTGGGTCGGTTTTAGTGTTTGTTGTAGGTTTTGTCTGGGTTTTGATTATATTCTCGAAGTAATTGTATTTTTCCTGAATTCCTAGATTTGTAGTGTTTTCTTTAAAGTCTGCGAATTCCTCTCTCAGGGCTATTTTTACTTGTTCTATTTGCTGTTTGTTGAGCTTTGCATCATCTGGGTCTTGCTTTGGTCTAAGTTTCTTTAGTTGTTTTGTTTTTAATTCGGTTCTAATTAACCTATGATTGGTGTTGAAATTGAATCTTTTGATTACGCTGAAGTTGGTAAAGTAGCTAGATTTATTGGTCAAAATAAAGTCGATTTCATTTTTTGTTCGGCTATCAGGCGATATCCAGGTCCACATGCTTTTCCTGTTTTTCTTGAACTTAGTATTTAGGATTGTTAAGTTATTTTGTAGTGCGAAGTGAATAATTTTCTCCCCATTCCTACTTCTGGTCTTATTACTGAACGAAAATGGGCCTAGTGTTAGGTTTTCTTCTGGGCGTCTCGCTCCAATTTGACCGTTGTAATCGCCCATTACTATGAGATTTTTATGGGTGTGCTTTTCAATTGCTTCATTTAAATCTTGATAGAAGGTGTTGATTGTTTCTAAATTGGATTGCTCTGTGGGTGAATAAACTTGTACAATGGACCATGGATTCTTATATCCCGGTAGTTTTACATTTAGAATCGCTATGCGTTCGGAGATGCCTATAAATTCTTGTATATACTGCGTTATATGTTGCTTGACAATAAAACCTACCCCATATTGGCCTTGTGTCTCCCCTATGTGGTACATTAAGTAGTCTGGATACGAGGTGATATTTTCACCCATTCTTCGCACTTCGCTCATGCCCACAATGTCCCATTTGATTTGTTTCAACGCGTATGTCAGTTCTGTAAGATTTTCTTCGCTTCTCAGGGTAAGTACATTGAGGGATGCGATAAATATTCTTGATTTTTGGTCATTATTCTCTTTCAATGTTGGAGGGTTGTGGTCTCTTTCCCCCACGAGGACCGGTCGGATTGGGGGAGCTTGGTGTTTTTTTTTTGTTTACTTGTTATTAGTTCCTTTGATTTTTTGTTCTTTCGTTTCTTTTTTATTTCTGTATTGTTTAAGGGTATATTTTTTTGTCTTGTAGTAATTGTATTGTGTTTTGATTTGAAATTTTCCTTTAATTGCTATTGCTGATTTTTCACTGCGCCTGTTTGCGAGCTGGTTCTCATGCGTGAGAAGGCATCAATTTTATTGATTTTGTTCGGCTGTTTAGTTGTTCTTTGACCTTCATTGTTCTGTGATGTAGGGGACTTGGTAGGGGACCGTTTACGTTTCTCGTGTGCATTAGGTTCCTTAACGATCAACCGGTCATAGCGTATGTGTGCAATTTTCCCATTGTTTCTTTCCTCCTTGAGCTTTTCCTTTAGATCCTTCCTTGTATTTAGTACCTCCTTAGGGAAGTCCTCAGCTGCATAAATATTTCTAGGGAATTTTTTGTTATTCCATAGAATTTCCTGTTTTCTCCAGGCTAGGGTTAATGAGATAATTATAGGACGTGTCTTGTTTTCGTTAATTTTCCCTAGGCGTCTAGTACTGCTGATCTCCCATTTGTCGAAGTGCTGCAATTTGGCATTAGTGCACATTTCATTCAGGGTTTCTATTGTTAGGTCCATAAGCTCGGTGGGATTCTTCTCTGTTTCCTGAATACCAAATAAAATCACATTATTTTTTCTAGTCTCTCTTTCTAAAATATTTATGCGATTTTTGAGAGCTTGAATTTGTTCTTTCGTTTCTATGTTTTCCGTTACGATTGGTTTTAATTTTTCGTCAATCGTTTTATTAATGTGGTCGGTCACATTGGCTGTTACCCTTTCAGTGATAGTGATTGTTTGTTTCCGCATTTCTTCTCTTAGGGTTTCTATCATTGTTTTGAATTGTTGATCCATTTGTGTGTTTTTTCGTATTTGTTCCGCGATCTTAGTAAAAAAAACTACTAGTTGGTAGATATTTCTGCCACTGGTATCACTTTTGTACTGGCAATTTAAAGTTTATTAGTAGAAATTAATATTATTGTGGCAACACTTAGAACTGTCATGCAGTAACGGCTGAGTTCTGTCAGATTGGGTGGCGTATAGTATATGTTGTTATGGATATGTATAACCGGTGACACTGTATTTAGCACTTTTTAGTTGATTTTCACTGTTTTAAGTCTGTATGCATTAAAGAGTTACTACTGTGGGTTGTTCCTCCACACAGTCGCAATCTTTTTAGGACGGATCACTTATTTTTTTCCGAGAAAATAATAAATTATCACAGAGACAACGAATGACGCAGCTATCTTGTTAACTGTCAAATCTACCCTCCCGTATAAATTTATACTTTTTATAATAAAGCTAGCAGGCTCATATTAGCTGAAATCAGTTTTAGTGTAGGTGGGTTTTGCTGGAATCCGATGGTGTGCATAACTCAAATCTTCCGGTTTTTGAGTTAGATCATGGTTAGATCCCTCTATATCTAGGTGTGTGATATGTTTTCTCTAATACTGGTTTCTCCGCCGTTCTCACAAGGATATACTATATTTACATAGTCCCTCCGTAACATGACACGGATTTGAGTGATATTTGAAATTAAAAATTTACAGAGGTCTATTAAAGTTTGAATAATCATAATATGCTTTGCCTTTTCCTAACTAATCTTATTTCACTCTATTGATAAATTATCAAGTCTGTTTTCATTTAACAGAGTGACATAAACATTGTCTATGTAATAATAAATCATAGTGCTATAGTAATAGGGTTGATATTTATTTCTCAGAAAAGCTATGGCCATCTTCAACGGACAATTCCGTAGTGATGGCGTGGTTTAGCGTGGTCAAAGCCATATTTCAAACAAACGACGTGTCGAAGTTCGCTGAAAACAATGTTTTCAGTGTACAGGATTATTTGGAGGTACATTATTAAAACAACTTATACATTTTTACTTAAGTATATTACTTTTTTATATATTCTTAAACAAGGGTTCATTTTATAATTACGTATGTAGTACATATTTGTACATAAATTAATAGCGGTTCTTATAAACAAACATCATTTGGAACAAATTTATGACAGTTATAAATCACTGATTTCAAATCTGAAGTTCACAAATAAGGTTTAAGAGCCTACATAATATATTTGTCTCCGAATTTCAATCAATGAATGAAATAACTTTTGCTTGATATGTATGTAACATAATATATTATACTTATTTGAGGCACAAAAGATCCCAATGGGGCGAAGTGCATCCGAAAGGACTCCACTAATAAGATAACATATACTATACTTATATTTTCTCTTTTTTTCCAGTTATACCATCTCTGCATGCATTACATACATCTATCGACTGAGCATAACATTCAGAACGCAGTACTAGAGTGCCTGACCACTCTACTCTCGCAAGCCAAAGGAAAATATAGGAAGGCGCTTCTGGAGAAGCATCCTAGAAAAATATGCCTGGATAGTAGAAATAATGAAAAGACACATAGAAGAAATATAAGTAAGCATTGACTCGGTTGAACTACATTTATTAGGAACTAGCGGCCCGCCCCGGCTTCGCCCTGAACACTTTTTTTTATAGCCTGCTATGTCACTCAGGAATAGTGTAGCTTTCCAGCAGTGAAAGAATTTTTCAAATCGGACCAGTCATTTAGCCTATTCAATCCAAACAAACAAACCTTTCCTTTTTATACTATTAGTATAGACAAGGTCCCATGGATTATCCAAAAGTATGAACTCATGTTTTTTTTTAATTAACTAAAGTGGTGGTGCCATAGGTGCGGCCAATCCTGTGTTTTGAATATTGAAGCAATAAGATACAATTTTGGTTAGATATGATTACTTAATCTTGACAATATCTACAAGCATGTCTTTGCTTTGATTAAGATTCGGGAGGTGAGTCTAGATGGTAAATACGTCAGCAGTATTTACTTTGTAGCAATATGGCTTTGCTGACTACGAGGTAGGCGTGTACGTAATAGTCATAAATCTGCTTAAGTAACCCTTCAACGGCCCCTTATCGCCAAAGAAAAAAAATAGGTGTCTAAATATTGGTATCGACTTTGTTGTAGGTATATCCAGCGTGACGTCCCGAGCGACGCCGGGGCCTCTCTCTGAGCGCGATCCGGAGCTGATGTTCAGCGGCGCTTTGCAGCTCACCACGCCCAGTCTGAGCGTGGAGGACCTTACTGTACAGGTACATGATGTTGACGAAGTTTTATTGAATTATACTTTATATATTTTTCTACTATTTGGCATAAGTTTTTCTTACTCTGCCACTCATCTCTGTCTGCGGAATTATACGTAAATTTTCATTTTTAAACATTATACCTGAAACTTATCTGATATTTTGAAATATTAGTCATATTAAAAAATATATTTACTGTATCAAATACGACTTTTCCATTTTTTTTTGCTTCTGTATACTAATAAAGAAATTATTTTAATATAGATTGAAATAATTATAAAAGTAACTGGGTAAGGCCGCCAAAAATGCAATATTTCAAAAAACAAGTTGTCCTAGACTTTACGACCTCATAAAAAATTCAATATTAAAGTTATCGTAATAAATCTTTTTTTACTGTATTCTTGAACTCAAAGTAGGTTGAAAATGTGCAGCCAAAATAAATCTAAGAAGCCATACAAAAAAAATAAAAATTGTTTTCTAAAATATTAGCTCAAAAATGGCGTTTGTCCCAAGGGTACCCTGACCACTTCAAGTGGAGATGTACGCTTTTCTTATGCATATTTCGTTTAGCTCTCACTTCAAATCAAAAGTATGATAGATTAACGATTATAATTATTATGTTAAATAATATTTATACTATTTTAAATAGGATCTGTAGACCATTATATTTTTTGAACTAAAATCGAGATATTCTACGTTACTCATCCTTCGTTACCAATATCAGACTTTAGACAACTCAGATTTAAAATTAAGTCAGAGAATTGAAAAATACTCACTCGAAACTTTAAACGAAAGCAAAAAGAAAAACGAAAGAAGCTATTTTGTCGCATTTATAGTCAAAAAAGGTACCGGAAATAGTCGTGTGCGGTTCTTCGTTACGTCAGTTTTTGGGAAATTTGAAAGGTAAAAAGGTAATATTTAATTAATTACAATTTAAAAAAATATGCGGGCAATACTTAAGTACACATTGATGTAGAGTTTTCTAGTTAATTTACTATAGTTTTTGAATTATAAATTATTAAGTGTGCTCCGCGTTACCTTCGCGTTGCCTCTACGTTACTCTTAACCGATAGGTATAATAGAGGTGACCTAAAGGTTTGTTCACATTGTTATAATTAACCGCCCAAAAACAAAAAGAGGATTATGGTTTTAATACTTTGCTTAAAATAATTACCAGGGATTGAAGATGGAATCGGAAGATTAGCATGCGCTGATGGAAAATAGTCTAAAATCAGGAAAGACAACTGAATCTGGGTCAAAAAACATGAAGTAAACGACAAAATATTTTTTAATACAAATGATTTATAAATAAAAACCTATAAAAAGAATGAATGTCAACAGTAGCCACAGTAATATTTTAGGTTCAGTGCCTATTTTGAAATAACTTTATATAAAGTGAAGTACTCTAAAACAGTATTTTAACGACAAAATTCTGCGTTACCTCTATATTACTTTTTGCCCATTTCCGCGGCCTTACCCAGTGACGAAATAAAAAAAAAATAAGATTACAAAAATACGAGTTTTTTTGTTTATTATGAACTCAACCTTACAATATTTATACGTTACTTCTGCGTTAAAGTAACGAATAAACTCTACGTTACCTCTATGTTACTTATTGCCCATTTCCGCGGCCTTACCCAACTGTGAAAACTTTGAAATATTCACTGAGTTAATTAGCCGTTTGAATATACCGTTTTGATCTATTTATTTAGCATTTTTTCTGCATTACAATATTGTCGTCACTTTCACACATGTATCTATTTCCTTCAGACGCCTGATTCTCCAGCAAGCGAGATGGACATGCCTCTGAACTCTGAACATCTCTCCAAAGATCTTTTACAATATAAAGACTTGTCAGAGAAATTACAGGAATTCGAAGAGACGGAGAGAGAGTGCGATCAAACCGATGCAGCTTTTGATGGCAGCGTTAAGGTAACTTAATTCATTTATTACGTAAGACTGATTGCGGGGGAGGGGGGTCGAACACGTGTTATTCCAGCTTACAAAGGGTAAAGTCCCTTTGGACAATTCACACTATGGGTACAAGACAGCAATAAAAATAAATAAACATACTTACATATCGCTATGTTTCACCACATGAATTCAAATTTAAATGTGCAGATGTGCGATATTAGACATCGATGACTTAGGTACAAATGCTCCTGTTCATACTGACATCTGCTCCTAGCAGGATTTGAACCTGCAATCCCCGGTTTCGTAGTCCACTCTCTGACCACTCAAGGGGCTGTCAACAGATCAGTTCTTAAAAAGAGCGCAAAGTTAAAATAGTATTTATTTTTAGGTGAACATTGGCTCGTTGTCAGATGATGATGTACCACTAAAGTACTGTGCCAGATTACTCGCTTCCAAGTTTCTACTGACTGGCAATAATGGAGGACTTATACCTGACAGGTAATAAGTTAATGTTTTTATAAGAATTTTGTTTAAAAACGTAAACGTTGTTAATAAAAAAATATTTTAATGTAAATAAGTAGGTATCATTGTAGATCTCGATTTCTTTTAGAAGTGAGATTTAATTATGGTTGTTGCATAATAAAAATAATAATTTTACCATATTATGCTGTCTACGGTCGCTACTTGTCACTTTTCTATCAGATAAAAACAAACTATCCATCATATAAGCGATGATTAATTTTGGATAAGGTTATAATTTTTTTTTTTTTAATAAAAATTGACAAATAACTTAACAGGGACTTGTACATTATTATATTCTGCAGGGTAACCAGGGTGTCAGTGAAGTCTTCCGCTTTGAACTGTATGTCGGAGATACTGCAGCTGTACCCGCAAGCCGTCACGGTGTATTTAGACAAAGATGCCGACAGCAAGACGCAGAATATATCGGGTATGACATTTTGAACCTTAATGTGTCCGTGTAGAGTGCGTTTTTGACTGTGTTATTTGTCTAACTAGTAGTAATGTTATGAATGCGAAGGTTTTGAGTGTCTTCTTGAAAAAAGTGCTGAACTGATTTTGATAAATTTTATTTATTTATTTATTCTTTATTGCACAAAAAAAACTAATGAATGTAAAGGCGAACTTAATGCCATACGGCATTGTCTACCAGTCAACCTTTGACATGAAATTTTGGTATAGAGGTAGATGGAAAATAGGGTGTATTCATTTATCTTTGGAAAAAATGGCATACATTTTTTGAATCAGACTTTTTGGAAAACGTCAGTACTATATGTTTTATCCCAATGTGTAATAACAGCGAAAGCATCAGAAATTATTATGATCCTTATTTCAGGTTCATCAGAGAACACAGACTCGAACCAAGACAACATAAACGATTTCATACTGGAAAGGAATGTTTGCTATCAGGATTCTTTAACAGACTCCCTTAGCCAGGACCTCTTCAACCGAAGCATGGACAGCCAATCTCAGTCCCAACACATATCCAAGAAAGACAGCAAATCGTTAGACAAGTCGCTCGACAAATCCGTCGACAGCGTCGAGCAGAAAAGCTCCAAAGATGTGCCTAGTAATATTCTAGACGGGAAGGCGTTGGTTGCTTCCGCTTTGACAGACGATACAAATCCTAATATGACCAATAGTAATTTCACAACGAATTCAAACATGAGTTGTAGCAACGATCCTACCACAGGTTATCCAATGACGAGCAGCGGAGACATACTAACTTCTAGTATAGACTTGGACATGAAATTCGACCATTTCGGTGAATCCACGACAAATTTAGAAAATGAATTCAAAGAGAAAAAGAAACTCACACGGACTGATGAGGTTAAAGATGAGCCAGAGGTCTTTGAGAAGGAAGTGTTTGAATACCAACATATGTGCGATGTGTTTGTGTTGTTGGAAGGTCACAGTGACCCGCAGATCAGGGGTCTCGCTAGGGTCTGTATTGGGAACTATTTGAGTGCAGCGCTGGACTTGTCGCATGGTGATTATAGTCGATGGAGGAATGTTAGTACTTTGCCTAAAGACATTAGTGATAATATAAGCGCTGAGAAGTTGGTTGGGATTATTTTGAAGGTGAGTTTTTTTATTTCTGTATTTTATTTAAAATTTGTAATGCTTCTTTTGAAGTAGAGATAAAGTTTTTCGCTTTTTTTGTGTTTTTTACTTATAATGGAAAAATATTCTTCAATAGGTAAAGGATTTTTTTTTGCTAGAAGTTTATGAAAATAGGGAGAAAATAGTCTGTGTTAGCATTTTCTTTTTAATATCTCTGACTACGAAGCTAGAAGACAAACGAATTGATATAAATATTATGGTGACATTTCAAGTGTGTGTTGTACCATTGTTTACTCAGTCTGCTACTGATATTAGTAACTTCAAAATTCACAATATACGCTATTTCTTATTTAAATGGAGACAAATACCTTTAAAAACATATCATATAATTAAGGTATAATTAATTTTTAGGGTCTAACAGACGAAATCCAGTCGACAGTGAACCACACTCTCTCGGCTCTGTCCAAGACGGCCCTGGCAATCAGTTCTGGTGTTTCATGGACTCTCCTGTGGGACTGTGTCAACTCTCTCGTCGCTGTAGAGAGCAATAAATATTGGCTGTGTAGAGTAAATCTGTGTAAACTATACGAAGAATTACCTTATCATAAGTAAGTACTTATTTAATTAGCGGGCATCAGCGGCGGATTTGCCCTAAGGCCCAGGGCCTAGGGTGGCCAGATACTAGGAGTGACAAATTGTGCCAAAAAAAATCACTGAAGTAAAGTATCTTAATATGTGATGGGTGAGAAAGGGGCGGCATATGGCCTTGGGCCTAGAGCGGCTAGGACTGAAAATCCACCCCTGCTGGGCATCAAATATTTCAATTTGTATTAAATTTATTAGTAAAAGACTGTCAGTGGGTATTCAAATTGTTTTACTTTTCAGATTGTTCTTGTTATATCCTGGTTTTTATACGAAGACCAAAATAATAATGGATACGTTATTTCGTCTACTTGGCGACCAGGATCAGAGAGTGAGACAGGCAGCCGCACAAACGATTGCTAAGTAAGGATCGTATATTTTATATACTTACTTGATGTTTTTTTAAGTTTGCGATCGATATTTTTGGTTTTATACGTGGGTGGATCAAAAAGTACCCGCGTTAAGACAGAAAAAACTTTTTTTTTAAAGATTTTTTTTTTTATTTTTTAACACACTTTCCTTCCAGGTTTTTACACATGACCCCACTTTTTGGCCACTTTTTTAACCCCTCGAAAAATATGTTTTATCAAACCCTTTAAAATACGCTTCTGATTCGGCAACCATCTCTTCGTTTGAGCTGATTTTTTTAAACCCCGAGCCAAGCTTTCATGTTGAGGCACCAAAAGACATCGTAGGACGTCAGATCAATTGAATATGGTGGGTGCAGCAACAATTCGTAGCGAAATTCCACTAATTTGACAACGTCAAACCTGGATGAATGTGCTGGTGCGTTATCGGGGCCATACAACATTTTTTCTTAGCCAAATGGGGCCGTGTATTCTTAATTTTTTTATTGAATCGGTCCAATAATTCACTATAATATTGCCCTGTGATTGTTCTTTCTTTCTGTAAGATGTTAATAAGGAGTATTCCTTTCGAATCCCAAAAAAATCGTGGCCATGACTTTTCCGGCAGATGGGACCGTATTCGCCTTCTTTGGAGGAGATTCATATGGGAAAATCTATTGTTTGGACTCGCTTGGTCTCTAGCGTATAATAATATACTCAGGTTTCGTTAACAGTCATAACTCGAGACAAAAACTCCATCGGATTTCTCTTAAACAGATCCAAACATTGCTTTGACATTGACATTGAATCCGATTATTTTCATCTGTGAGTAAACGCGGCAGCCTAATGGCGGACATCATTTTCTTGTGCAATTTATTACATAATATACTGAAAAATGTTCTGTACGACAAGCCTACAATGTCAGCTAATTTGCAAACTTTAGTTCGTCGATCTGCGATAATCATGTCATGAACTTTTTTAATGACCTCTTTGGAAACCACGTCTGGAGGGCGACCTGGCCGGTCTTCATCAAAAACAGTTGTGTACCATGTTTTAATTCATGGAACCAATATCTGACGGTTATCACAGAAGGCGAAAGGCCCCCGTAGACAGCATCCAACTTTACTTTTATTTCATCGCATGTTTTTCCATCTAAAAATAAAAACCGAATCACGAAACGATATTGATATTTTTCTAAGTCACCGCGAAATACAACACTCTTGTGACAAAACTAGCCACTAAATAAAAGGTAATGTATTGTTTTTAAAAAAATATATATATTTTAATTTCTAGATACCTTAATTACACGATGATAATAACAACATATCTCAACGACATCTTCTCTTTCCGAACGCGGGTACTTTTTGATCCACCCATGTACCATTAATCAAATGATTTAGAATATTATTCTAATACTGTTTTTATTAATAACTAGCGGTCCCGGCAGACGTCATCCTGCCCGTTCGAAATTCAAATTAGGTAACTTTAGTTAGACAATGTTTGTATGGGAAAAGAAAAGGACTGTTTTTAGGGTTTTCCCGGCAATTATTCGATTTTTTCTCGAAGAACCATCCTTGGACTTCAACGAATATTTAAAAAAAAAATGGCCAAATTGGTCCAGGCGTTGTCGAGTTATGCGCTTACCAACACATTTTGCGATATATTTTATATATAAGATATGTTTTGTATATACCAGACTATAGTTAACATAAAATAATATTATCCTTGGTTAATTGACACCAATTAATCTAGTCTCAAACTAAGCAAAGCTTGTATGGGTACTAGAGAACGGATAAACATACACAAATATACATTAGACATCAAATACTACCATCTTAAAATCATTGTTTATGTACTATATAATTTTGTATGATCTACACTAATATTATAAAGAGGAAAGGTTTGTTTGTTTGGATTGAATAGGCTCCAAAATGACTGGACCGATTTGAAAAAATCTTTGACTGTTGGGAAGCTACACTATTCCCGAGTGACATAAGCTATAAAAAAAGGATCTGTGCGAAGCCGGGGCGGACAGCTAGTTTTGTATAAGTAACTTATTACATAAAAAAGGTATTATAAATTGTTAAATTATTTTCAGTATAATACCAAAGGTGTATATAGACAGACGGTACACGCCTACCTCGTATCTGGCTGAACTGACTAAGCAACAGAGCGAAGTGTTCAAATTCGACCATAAAGGTCTATCGCTCGATCTAGTGAGAAACATGTATTTCTACTGCGACCTACCTGAGGAAATGAAAAGCGGTGACGCCATGACGGAAAACGATGGTTTGAAGATGGTGGTTGGTGAACTGATGTGCAAACTCATGGCGTGCAATTGTAAATATTATTTGGTGAGTAATAAGTGAATTAATTTTGTGATTGGGATCGGTTTTTGTAACTTTCAAGTGAATCTTAGGTTATTTGCAACTACTAGTAACGGTTATGAGTACCTATGGACATTTGTTTCGTTAGAGACCGTTCAAGTATTACGTGAGATGTGAGATTTATAGCAAATATTTTTGCTATTTTCTTGGAATATATATTATGTATTTTTATTGAACTGCAGTTATAATTTAAGAAATAAAAAATATCTATGAACAATTGTTTAAGTAATTAGGGGGGGGGGGGTTAATTAATTGTAATAAATTGGTTTAAGTACGTAATATTTGAACGGCCCTATTATTTATTTTACTATATTTTCTCTTTATAGCAAGGTTTGTTAGAGTGTTTACAAGCTATGTGCAACAAATGGTTGCCATGGAAACATAAAGAAGCCTACAGCGACCTAGGCATCTTGAGCTACTGTCTGGACAGCTTGGACTACTGCAGCGGCACCGTCGTTACTAGGACGCTGCTTCTTGATATTTGCAGACTGGTTTACCCTGGTAAGATGACTAATTTAAAAGAACCGTAAAAAGTGGTTTTTAGTGGGACCTTTTTGGTTATTGATAGGTTAAGTTTTTCATTTGTATTTTTTTTATTATTGTTCCTATCGCTGTTTTGAATGACTCAGTCTTTAAGCCAAATAAACATTTTCAAACTGAACTTGAACTGATGTGAAGTTAGATGTAATTTTATTCACATGACTTTTAGTATTTCCTGTATTTTATTGATTAAATCACTATACTAACCTTGGTGAGAGTTAGCAATTATAGGCTTCATATTTTCCAATGAGTGACAGGTGCTCGCACGACAGAAACTACGTCCCAGCCCTTGCTTTCCTCGCGCCTTCGCGTGAGTAATGTATTGTTTTCTTTTTAGTGGAGATCCACAATATAATGTGTCACAAAACATCTGATATATTCGAGCCAGACTCGCAAAGCAGCAAAGAAAAATGGCAACATTTGAACGAGCGCGTCGGCGGCAAGGCCGAGAAGTTTCAACAGGTAAATCACCAAATTATTTCCAGATATTTTTGACGGACAAAAAACAAGAAAATAACTTTGAGCGTTAGAGTATCGTCAGCTCATGCTACGAATATGGGAACTGTAAAGTTTTCGAAACATCAGAAAAAAATTAAAAAAATACGGGTGTTAAATTTGTTATAGTTGTTTCATTCCAATGAGCATAAAAATGTTCTTTTAATGCTAATAATTTGCTTTATAAATGTAATTTAGATTTATATATTTTAGACTAACTTTTACGTTTCAAAATGTTTCATAAATATTTTTCTTTACTACATTTTTACCAGATAACTTTGAAAATGTTGAACATCGTAGTGCACTTGATAGAGGATGTCAACCCTAACGTGCATTTGAATAAGAGCGGTATTGCCCTGCCCGGGAGTCCAGTCAGGCGAAAAACACAAGGTAACGTTTTAATATTATTATATTGTATTTCCTTTTATCTGATCCTTAATAGACAAATCTTACCGATAACTATCTCAATAATATGTGCCAAATATTTCCATTAAAACTTAACACCACTAAGAATGAAATTTTGAAAATTCAACCCCTGAGGAGTTAAAACGGGGGTGCTTATCGTGCGAAGATTAACACACAGACAGATCAGAATTGACTATCAAACGAATAAATTAAAAATAAATTGGATATTAGGCAATAAAGCTGCCTTAAATATTTTATTTTAGATTCGGCGCCAAGGAAAAGCAGTATATCTAATGAAAGTGACGATAAAGGGTCCCTAAGGAAGAAGCTTCCCGTGCCGGCGACAAGTTTGAAAGCAAACTTCGCAGGACATTTCTTCAACGAGCCATTTTACATGAAATTGTATGAAAACTTGAGGGCTACTTATTCAAATCATAAGGTGAGGTGTTATTTAGCTGATTTTTGTTTACATACTTGCAATAAATAATTAAATGTAAGTGACGCTCTTGCTAAGTTTGTCAATACGGGACTCAGTTAAACAGTTATCGTTAGTTATCACTATTTTTTTTACTACTTAAAAAAATAATGAATTATTCACCAGATGAACTGAATACTATTTGGAGCTCCAATAATAATTATATTTAATTTGCTAGTTCCCAATTATTTACCCGAGAAATATTTGGCCAATACAGGCCCTTATTGACACATTTTTTGTTTACAGATAAACCTAGACCCAAAAAGCAGCATTTTCTTCGATTACCTAACTACGGTACTAAACTGTCTAGCTATACAACTAGAACTTTCCACAGAAAGAGAATTCGGTTTAGTCACAGAGGAACTACTGTTCTATCTAAAAGTCATAATGCCTTTACGGCCCGATTTAACCGTATATTGCATAACACAACTACTAAAATGCTTATTTGGCACTAATATGATCACAGAGTACAATGATTTCATGACTATAGAAGACAAAATAGAATCGAAAACGAAAGCAAACTTCTTTGATGACGTCATGATGATTAACAAACTGACGCCCATAGAGGATGAGTCTAGACGGAGCAGTCTATGCTCTAACTCTAGTCAGAAATTGTCTCTGGATAGTAAGAATCCCAAGATGGCGGCCGAAAGGCAGCTGTTGATAGCTATGGAGAATTTCGCGAAAAATAAAATGGATAGAAAATGGAGTACGAATAAGAAAGAGCTGGAGAGGTATATAAGACTGTTTGAACCTGTGGTTATTCAAGCTTTAAAGGTTAGTGTAATATGTAAAGAAAAAAAAACTTGCACTAATATATCTAGTCCTAAACTAAGCAATGATGTCAGTGTGACGAGGATTAGAATTTGTATCCGAGTGTTAGATATAGCTTACCAATGTTTTGGAATTTGATCTATAATGTTTTAACATTATACCTGTACCGTCTTCAAAAAATAAATAGTCTTATAATTATATGTATTTAGGTACCACAGCGGAGAAATTTAAAGTTTTACTTGATAATAATTTCTGATACCTTCGCGGTTATTACACATTGGAATGAAACAACTATTAACGGATTTAACTCGCGTATTTTTATTTTATTTTATTTGCTGACGTTTCGGGTTCTTTACAGTTTCCATAATCGTAGCACGACTGAGCTGACAATAACTTTAGCGTTAGACTATTGTCAGCTCAGTCGTGCTACGATTATAGAAACTGTAAAGAATCCGAAACGTCAGCAAATAAAATAAAAATACGCGAGTTAAATCCGTTAATAGTTGTTTCATTCCAATGTTTTCCTTGATGTTTACAACATCAAAATGACGTGACTCGACCATATATACCAAGGGTTATCCCGAACTTCTAACAAATCTTTATTTATACCTAGTTCGGGCTGTTGCCTTCCCCGTCTCGTTCTGAAGCCCCCGCACGTGTAATCAATAGACAATTATCTATGTTTTTTCTTATTTCAGAGTTACACAATGCAAAACGACATACCCCTACAGTGTAGGGTGCTAAGCTTGCTCAGTCAGCTGTTGACGTTGCGAGTGAACTACTGCATGCTGGACAGCGAGCAGATCTTCATAGCGTTCCTCATCAAGCAGCTGGAGTACGTGGAACAACACGAGATACCGTGAGTAATATATACAGTGAAACCTGGTTAACTGGGTCTTCCAAGGGACCTGTAAATTTGTCTCACTTAAAGAGGTATTCCACTTACGCAGTGTCCCAGATATCTAGGTATAAAAAAATACCTGTCTCATTTACAGAGGGTTTCATTAACAGAGGTAAGAAAAGAGGTAATCTCTGTTATAGAGGTGTATTCAATAAAGCAACGTATTTATTTTGTAAACAATTCACTATTTTCCATAAAAAATATCAAAAATGTGGTTTAAAGACAGTTCTCCTGAAACTAATAATTCGTTGTTGACGTTTACAAAATTATTAAAAGTTGGAGGCAGATTATTTTACTGATTCGGGCACTGACGTTAATTTTAGGTTTTTTTCGTAATAATAAAGACTTTGTCCTCGTTTCGGTCTTTTTTAAATAAATACCCGATTAATAGAGAAACCGCATTAAAACTAAGTTATATAAGGGCCGATTTAGAGAAGTTCGAGTAGGTAAAAGAGAGAGGAGACATCCGAGGTCCGAGGTAGCCTATGTGTACCTACTGACTTTATCCCAGTTACAGAGATAAATACACGCGACTTCTCAATTATAGAGGTAATTATGACAAGAAAATAGAAATAACTTATCCCAGATAAAGAGGTTGCTTTTGTCTTACTAACAGAGGTAATTCATAGCCAAGGTGCCGGGACCTCAGCATGTGTTCCAGATATGGAGGTTTTTCACTTATCCAAGTCCCTCTTAAACAAGTTTCACTGTAAAATATTACAAGCCTAGTGTGGTAAGGACATTATATACGAGACGTATTATAAAGCATTTAAGTTATCCATATATATAGCATTTATTTTTTAGTCTAGTGTAATATACAGCGTCATTTCAGTTTTTTTACTAGATTTCGGTTTAAATGTCTGTCACGAGAGTGACAACAATCGATATGTGGCTATTTTTTTGAATTGAATTTATAATTTAATTAATTCTTGAATTTATACCGTTCTTATTTTTCTTATAAATAAATCCCTATAATGAACTGTCGAGTCGACATTTGGTCGACGTAATATTGAGAACGTTGTCGACAAGGTTTGTCGTGACGATATTTTTTCGTTGTCGTCATGAAGAAATAAGAGACGACGTCGATATGACAAGATTTCTCGCTGTCGACAACGTTACCGATTTTTAACAGATCATCGCGACAATAAGACGACATCGACATGACAATATGTCGACTTGATAATTTATCAAAGGGCACGCAGCCTAAATTGTCCCACTGTTATGAGTAGTCTCCACATATATTGAAAAAATATATCAAAATTTAAATTTGATTCTTGTTACAGAAACTGCTGTGAATTAGTGAATAGTATAATGATGTTTCTGGTGCAGCTTTCCTCGTCGAAACACCATACTAAACAAATAATAGAAATTCCTAAGGTACCTAAATTTATTACATGATTACTCAATGGCTATATCACTTTCTATACCTTTCCATTTATTTACTTTAACGCCAAAACTTCAAAGATTAAAGGTGTACAGGTCGAACTTAAAGCCGTGAGGCATTCACTGCCAGTCAACAAAGTCTTGAAAATGACTACAGATTTAATTTTAGAAACCAAGTTTGTTTACTGTGTATTAAATAATGTAACACCTTGTATTCCACCTTTTACGCAAAATAAAGATTATTATTATTCTTATTACCATATAAAAAACCCCACCAATACTTCAGTTTCACTAGTTTGCATAGGGTCATTTTTTTATTGAAATAAAAACATTTTTTTTTTCAGTTAATTCAATTATGCGACGGTCTCATGGCGTCGGGAGCTCATTCTGAATGTATCGCCGGGTTAGAACCCGTCGCTGTCAAAGTGTTTAGCAACATGGGAGGTAAATACATACATACATAAACGAGTGATTCTCTTAGCGTTTAAGACGCTGTCATTGTAAAAATAGTGTTACATGATAATTTTATTGATAAATAATTTATTTTTCTGTCCTCCGGTCAGAAAGCTCCAACTTTCGGGCCGCTGCGCTAAATGAAGTTGCCGCTTTCTGGCTTCGTGGAACAGAAAAATAGTATACTGACCTCGGCCAGTAAAATAAAAAAGCCTCAGATCACATTTTTGTCAACCTCGGCTTCGCCTCGGACGACAATTACATGTGATCCGACACATTTTTTATTTTACTGGCCTAAGTGCGTAATGTACTATTATTTAATTTTAAGACGATAATTCCAAACGTTTCTAATAAGTTTTCTAATTTTGAGGATTTCATAAATTAAATAACTTTTAGACTTTATTACTATAACCTCAAAGTTCATTCTTGAAGTAAATGATTTGTTTTCTAGGTACTAGTATATTAGGCAGGCAGCAACAGCAAGAGGCGCAGGCGACTAGGGAAGTTTTGTTCTACATGCTGCAGAAAACAATGCACGAACACAAGGTGAGTTGGACTTTAGCACGCGGTCATAAGATTCATATTAAATTGGCTACTTAATTTGAAATTTATTGAAAATGCATATTTTATAATATTGAAAATTTATATTGATTAATAATGAATCAGAAGATCGTTAATACTAAATTAAGTGCTTTAAATAATAATACTTCGTTTCTTACTTTATTGATTTTTTTTTTATTTGATGTTAGGTACGCTTGGGTAATTTGACAACTAAGATTAATTATCACAATAAGTTATTTTTGAAAAAATAGCGCCTTGCAAAACTTTATTCTTCGTTAATTACACGGCTGCAATATAATTATTGATACACAAATTTTGTAATTTTTGAGCGAATTTCGAAATAAACCTATCATAATTTGACATATAGCCTTTTAATTTGTCCTAGGTGCTAGAACTGGTGTCTTGCGTGCTATGCTTGTCCCGGGAACACCCCGAGAGCTTCTACCGCTGGTCCGAGCTGGCGGCCGATACGCTGCTCAACTTGCTAGCGCAAGCGTCTGTAGAAATCGACTCGAGACATGCCATTGCCTCCCTCGAGAGATTATTAGATTCCATATACAAAGATGTGCTACTGGAACAAAGTCGGGTGGAAATATTGTTGAAGATTCTTTTCAAAGCACCGCCTGATCAGGTAAGTGAATAAAACTGTATTATTTGTCGTACATGGTTCTGTCTATTCACTTTCCCACTAAATAAGCTGAAAATCTTACGTACTAGCCCGAGCTGTTTACAAAAATGTTAATATAATAAAAATAATAAATGGAATGAAACAACTATAACGGATTCAGCTCGCGTATTTTGTTTTATTTGCTGTCGTTTTCGAAAACTTTACAGTTCGCATAATCGTAACAGGACTGTGATGACGATAGTGTAACGTGTAAAAATTTAGAAATATCAGCAAATAAAGTAAAATAAGCGAGTTAAATCCGTTGTAGTTGCTTTATTCCAATACAGTGTAAATATTTTTTTTCAGGTCTCAACCTCACCTAAACTAAAATTACGCTACCTATCCATAATAATGGTGCTCCTACGGAAAGTGCTAGTTCTAATACCGGAAAGTGAAATACTTTTATCCATAAACTATCTGAAAGCGTTGTATGTGTCACCTCATTCTATATTCTTCAATGTGAAAACTGAAATCGATCCGCTAAACGTACTTTTGTACACAAATGTGAGTGAAAACTGCGGTAACTTATCCCCCGATGTGATATTAGCGAGGTTTTTATTTAAAACATTGACGTTTGCTATCACTGAAGTCGACGATCATGACAGTTTGGACCTTAAGAATGGGTGCGATAAGGGCGAGAATGGATTGCTGTATGACGTCTGTGTTAACATCATAGTGCAAGTCAAACACATGCTACATTTGACGGGTAAGTGTATAGATATATTTTGAATTTCCCAAGCAGCACTATTCTATACAAGTTGTACAAAGGTTGTATAAGAGCGATCAACCGTATAGAGACTTTGTACATACAGCTTATGTAATTTAAATCTTTAGACAATCCACATTAATTTATCTAGTTGATAAGATAGATCTTAGTAGATACAGTAGATACTAGATAAACATACATAAGCACAGTGGAGACTAAGGACTCAGGTTCAAATGCTAGTGCTCAACGCACTGACATCTGCTTCTAGCAGGATTCGAACTCGCAACATTTGGTTTTGTAGTCACGAGCACTGACCACCAGACCAACAGGCCAACAAACTAGAACCTCTGTGCTGTATGGGTTACGAACGCAGAAATAATATATTTTTTAATCATATTTAGCATAAATAACATACTTTTCCATCCTCCGGCCAGAAAGCGCCTACTTTGTGGCCGCTGCGCTAAATTAAATTGCCGCTTTCTGGCGCTCACAATTTTGTCAACCTCGGCTTCGCCTCGGACGACAATTGCATGTGGTCTGAGACATTTTTTATTTTACTGGCCTAGGTGAGTAATGTACTATTTCTGTTCTCCGGCCGGAAAGCGCCAACTTTCTGGCCGCTGCGCTAAATGAAATTGCCGCTTTCTGGCTTCGTCGAACAGAAAAATAGTATACTGACCTCGGCCAGTAAATAAAAAAGCCTCAGATCACATTTTTGTCAACCTCGGCTTCGCCTCGGACGACAATTACATGTGATCTGAGACATTTTTCATTTGGTCTTGGTGCGTAATGTACTATTTTGAACCTAACTCCACATAACATACGTATTAATATTTTGTAGATGGTTGCTTATTCCCTCTAACTTCGAAAACTGCTCAAACTCTTCTGCACAACGAACAAAGCGGTCTCAATACGGGCCTGTACAGTCCGACTGAGAATATTCCCTTGGATCTACTCACTCTTATATGCACGCGAGCCGCTCATGTCGCGCCGTTGCTTACTGTACATTGGTCGCATTTATTAATAAGGTAATGTATAACGATTTGAATTTATTTTATTACATTTAGAAAAAATCCTTAATAATTGAAATTTAATCTCAAACAAAATGTTTCAAAATTATTCGACACGCATTTGCAAAAAAAATTGCCAAAGATAAGGGCTTATAAATTTCGGGAGTGGGGGCTGGTGACGTCACAATATGGTACAATTTATACCTAGCCATGACTTCACAATCACCCATTCCCAAACTTTGGAAGCCCTAATCATCGGCATTTATTGTTGAATTGAGAAAAGAAAAAATACGTGTACGATATTTTTTGGCAATGTACTTGATGGACATAGAAAAAATATAATATTTATCATCTTATTTTTTTTTAAATATATTTTTGAAGCTCCCTCTAATTTCTCCTAACGTGACTGTGTTACGTTGCAGATTAAACTTCTTATCCCACAAGTACTGGCAGAAGCTGGTCGGTTACTCGCGGCAGCTGCCCCTCGGCGCGGACGACTCTCGCCTCCCGCGCACTGACGCGCTACAAGCGGCCTGCTTTGTCGCCTATTGCGAGTACTTTGTGAGTATATTTCCATTAAAAAAGCCATAGTCTAGTGGTCAGAGCCCCTGACCACGAAATTAATAATTTTATAATTAAAACTAGCTGTCCACGGCTTCGCACGGATCCCTTTTTTATAGCCTATCTATGTCACTCGGAAATAGTGTAGCTTCCCAACAGTGAAAGAATTTATCAAATCGGTCCAATCGTTTTGGAGTCTATTCAATCCAAACAAACAAACCTTTCCTCTTTATAATATCAGTATAGACAAGCTTTCATAATTTTACAATGTAATCCTTTTTCATTTGATACCCCACTCGGGTATATGTGTAGTTACTTACATATTAGTTAAAGTTATCTACTTTAAAATTCAGTTGCAAGATTCAGTTCAGTTGATTCTATTGCCCTATATTTCAGGTAGAAAACGGTCTCTCTGAAGCGGTGCATTTAACATGGTTGCTGGTGAACAGAGTGCATGTGTTGATCAGTCAGTATTCTGAAGATATAGTCAGGACATTAGTGTCCAAAGTGCAGGAGAACGCGGGCGCATCCGGGTTGTTACTACAAGCTGTGGCGGCCAGGTGTCAAGGGTCCTTACAGGTGAATGTTTAACGAGATGTACAAAAAAAATCACCTCTTTTCAACCCTTAAAGAGATTTTCACTCTAAGAATTTGTTTATTTCATATACCAAGATTCATAAAATTGTTAGTGTACAATTTGAACATGATGGCTGACAATTTTTAAAGAATCCATTAAAAAAAAAAATGTTTAACTGTAATTTAAGTTTAATTTTAACTTAACAACATATTTTACATTGGTATGAAACAACTATTAACGGATTTAACTCGCGTATTTTTTATTTTATTTTATTTGCTGACGTTTCGGATTCTTTACAGTTTCCTAATTTAACATATTTTAGTTAATGTTACTAAATCGACAAAAATTAACGACTGTTTTTATGTCTCTTTTAGGCCGAATTCGCTCTGAACACTTACGAAATACTCTCGCTCTGCCACGAGAGCCAGTCCGGCGCTCTGGTCTTCCTGATATGCCGTATCATTGGCAAACTGGAACCTGCTATCGCTGTTCGGTAAGCTGTTGAATTATTAACTCTTGCTTCGCCTCGTGGGCCCCACTAAAATATCACGATATTAAAAGCTGATGTTTTGAGAACTTATAATCTTCATATTCGTGTATTAATTTTTCTTGTACCATTTAATGGTTATTAACTAGGAGTTATCCCTTTTTAGATATTCTCGCCTTTGTACTTGTTTCATCGGTCTAGTGGTTAGGTTAGACTACGAACCTGAAGATTGCTGCTTCGAATTCTGCTAGGAGCAGATGTCGGTGTGATGAGCACGAGCATCTGTATCTGAGTTTTGGATGTCTTAATGTATTTATGTATGTTTACCCGTTGTCAAGTACCCATAGTACAAGCTTTGCGTAGTTGACTAGGTAGATGAATTAGTGTGAATGGTCCAAAGATAGGTATTTAAAAAGAAACCGTTTATAACTTTTTATGTACTATAAAGATTGTATACATTTATCTATTTTTTTTTATTACAGCTTTGCAAGCTTAGCCGTAGAAAGGTGTAAGAAGCTGAAAGAAATGTCACTGGAAGACATAAACGTACAATTGTCTAAGGAAGACGTACAAGTCGCTTTAGAGTTACTGCAAAGGGATAAAGTCTATGTACGGTAAGTGGTTTTGAAGTAATATTAAGACTTTATGACTAATAAAATGAAATGGAATGGGATTTTAAGTGAAATGAAATGAAAGCAACCTGACTTCCAATGAAAAAAAGAAGAGTTTTTTTAAGACCATGTAAATTTTACATTAGAATTAAACAAGTTAGATTTAATTGACTTATAAAATAGTATGCGGAAGTTTCGACGAGTTCCCATTTTCCATATTCGTAGAACGAGTTTGACGATAAAGTCACCTTGTTTTTCAGATATTCAAATTTAGTCGTAGAGTTGAACTCTCTCGCGTCATCTGTTTTCGATTTGTCTCCATTGGACTTGTCTCAAGACAGAGCTATCAACCCTCAGTACATCGTGACCACGAATGTTGACGACCACTGGTTTATAAATCAGGTCAAAAGCAGGTAATTCTTTTTTTATTTAAGCCTCGAATTAGATATTTGAACCATTTTTAGCAAATACGTCATGTCGCTTATATGCTGGATAACTCATTTATTAATTATCTGTTACATTTTAATTTGGTCAAATTTGTTTCTCATCTCTGACCAATATTGTACTGTAGTAGTTTTTGTAGTCAATCATTATATTATTACTATTTATTCGAATAAAAAATCTAAATTATATTTTGACTTTCAGATGCTGTCAAACAGATTGCACGGTACCCAAAATACCTAAACACCACGAGCTAGCCATGCTTCTACTTAACCTGTCAAAAGACGAACTGTCAACAGTTCTGTCATGTCCAGAGTTTGACAGGAAAATACTCAGCGCATTCTTCAAAGTGACATGCGACAATTATCTAAAAGAATTCCTAAACGTAGTGTCAGTTCACGAATTAAAAGAACAGGAGAAAGACAACGCAAGAGAACAGAGAGAGATGATCAAATTACACGAAGAGATAGTGTCGTCGATGGACAGTAATAAATTGAACGTTGCTAATGCACTGTTCAAAAATAATAATAAGGAATCGAAATCGCAGTTTTTCATACCCGTTGCCGAGGTTAACGAGAAATTCGGGAATCTGGAGCTGAGTGAAGACGATACGGAATTAATACCGCCCCCGCTGTCCGAATTGTACCAAGTTGCTTTGGATACGTTTGACAAAAGTTTATTGGAGATAATTAGATTATTCCCCAAACAGAACAGACCGCTGAGCCAATCAGAGAATTTTAATCTAACCATAGAACAAACTATAGACAAGTATACGAGAAGGTGCCATCAAGTGTTCCAAGATAAATTGTTCCATCAAGAATTTTTAACGATCCAAACAATCCTAAATGGATTTTTAGATTCCCTGCACAGGACTACAACCCTTATAGACAATACCGACTGCGATTTATTAGAGAAGCTAATAGAAAACATACTACCGACGTCACTGGCGAAAAATATTTCCATATTTTCCGTGATCTCGTTACAGTATCTAACGTTTTTAATAAAGAATAAGAAGTTAGTGGAGAGCCCGGTGCACGCTGACGTGTCGTTCCGTGGCAATGTCACGGTGACAGATGACGTCATAGTCGACAACGTGATAGCCGTGACAGTTGACAACGTGTCCAAAGCGCTGCAGTGCAAGCAGATTTGGTCCGAGTTGAATTGTGACAGCAACGTCAATAGAACGCAGTCGGCGATCAGCTGTTTGTATGCCATCGTCAAATATTTGGTCAAAGTAAGTGGAATCTCGCTATATGAAATTTTATCAATTATTATTTAATGCGTGTGTGTTTAACATGCTTTAATATATAAGTATAATTAACTTAATTGAATATGTATAAGGGTATCTTTAAAACATTTTAAAAATTAAGAATAATTAAACATATAATTGAGTAGGTAAATAAATGAAAGTAATAAATGGCAATTCTGAATGATACTGAAATGGAATCTGTGTTTTGAAAAAAATATAGTGAGACAGATGTGCTATATATATAACACCCCTGATCTGCACTAACTCAACGTCTTTCATTTTTCCTTCGTTAATGAATGTATTTAGTTAACAATTTCGACCTTACCTGCTAGAAAAGTTATCAATAACTTACTCGAGGCTTTAACCTGAAATTATTTGCAGGACACAAAACCAATAGCTCTAAAGAAATACATACAGACCCAAAGCGAAGATAACAAACCGGATATAATAATAATAGGCGATAAATTGGTGACTCTAATCGAGTATTGGGAACAGAACTTCTATACCCACGGCGCCAGCGACGTGATCTGCGCACCGCTGAGGAAGTCTACAGAGAAATTACTTGTTAGTTTAGCTAGGTAAGTATATTTGGAATGGTTAAATTAATTGTGTGGACGTAAACTTATTAGTAAGAGTTTTTTTTTTTTATAATAGTACCTACATTACGCACCGAGGCCAGTAAAATAAAAAATGTCTCAGATCACATGCAATTGTCGTCCGAGGCGAAGCCGAGGTTGACAAAAATGTGATCTGAGGCTTTTTTATTTTACTGGCCGAGGTCAGTATACTATTTTTCTGTTCGACAAAGCCAGAAAGCGGCAATTTCATTTAGCGCAGCGGTCAGAAAGTTGGCGCTTTCTGGCCGGAGGACAGAAAAATATATTATTAGATGGATTCGAATGAAAAAATATAATTAAAATGTGAAATTAAGATGTTAGGACTTTTGGGTGCTATTACGAGTATATATACGGGCGTTTTAACAGCCGTCGACTAAGCAGCAATAACTTTTAAATTCGATTAATTGAGCGAGCACAGTATTATTGCATCAAAATGAAATTCTTAATATAGCTCATTTGTTATTTTTTTTGAACTGTGCATTGACGGCGGTTGAAACACCCGTAAAATCACTCTTTTATCAAAATACTGGCGGATTTTTTTGGCTTACGGATTTTATTTTGTATATTTATATTACCTAATGAATATATGAAAATGAATCTAGAAAAACACTCAAGTAACGGTAGCAAAATCCTTTACACTGTTTAGAAGGATAGTTATCTGATAATCAGATGGACAGAAAATGATTAATTATTATACTGTATATAATATTATTAAATTTAACAACTGTCTCCTATAGGCTGCTTAATATAATATTCCAGGTTAGACATAGTAAGCAATATGGCGCTTATCCCTCCGTTGGCCTGGCCGTCGGTTGAAGTTGTATCGAAAAGGGACGAGCTCCAGAAAATAGACCTGCCGCTACAAGCTTTACAGGATCTGGATGTGCTGGAATCATTTCTATTTAGGTAAGTATGTTTTAATGCAGTTTACATTTATTACTTATGTGAGTCTGTATTTTTTTTTTATTATAGTCCTACTTGATATACATATTATGTTACTAAAAAGTGGTGTTATGAAATTTTTTGTGTAAATTTTCAGTTGTTCAGAACTAAAATTATTTTATAATATTTTGATTCCCTATAAGAATTACTAAATACTTAAGTGACTCAAATAGAAATATATCGATAATCTATTAAGGTTTCTAAGTCATCACATTTAAATTTGAATTCGCGTAGTAACATTTCGAGTTAGGTTACTTTAGTACTGTATATGCAAATCTTCGGGGTGAACCGGAAAAAGTTTTTATTTTTATTTATCACCATTACCAATCGGCGAGGTCGTAAACAATGTCCGGTGTCCAGGGTGAACCTGATCGGGTGGTCGTGCAAGAAGCAGTTCGAGGAGGTGTGGGTGGCGCTGCTGGGCGCGCTGGGCGGCGACGGCGCGCACTGCGCCGTGCGCGGCATCACGCAGCTGCTCGTGGCCGCGCGCGCCGCCCGCCACGCGCCGCGCCACCGCCTGCGGTACACGCCCGGGTGAGCGCACGCGCACCACGCACCACGCAGTTGTAGTCATTAGGCAGTGCTATAAGCTAGAATTTATTTATCTATTTGACAAAAGAATCTATTCCAATATAAATCTTATTGAACTTAATAATTTGGGTATTGATTAATAAATTAATGTAATCTTATTTAAATAGGGTGGGTAAAAATAGTAAATTACGCACCAAGGCCAGTGAAATAAAAAATGTCTCAGATCACATGTAATTGTCGTCCGAGGCGAAGCCGAGGCTGACAAAAATGTGATCTGAGGCTTTTTTATTTTACTGGCCGAGGTCAGTATACTATTTTTCTGTTCGACGAAGCCAGAAAGCGGAAATTTAATTTAGCGAAGCGGCCACAAAGTAGGCGCTTTCTGGCCGGAGAACGGAAAAAACTATTTTTATTTACGCTTTGACGATCTCAGTATGACTGGGCGTAATTTAACAAAAGAATCTATTCAAATAATTAAATCTTATTGTACTTTTGTTTTGTCGGTCTACGTATGAGTGTAGTGGACGTAATATTGTGGGTAATTGTATCATAATAATATATGAGTAATAATAAATAAATGAATCTACTCTTATCTAAATAGGGTAGAAAAAAAATAGATTTTGAAAACAAATATATCTATAATAAATATTAGTTTAACAAATGTTCTCGAAAATTATAGCTTACTTAACTCACGTAATACACGTATAATTTTTCAACAGTATAAATTGACTTTAGTAAACTTTTTTGTCTAACAATTTCACACTCTTGCACCAGTTCACAATATTATTATTTGTGCATAGAATCCAGCGTCTTCGGAACATCCTGGTGGGCACATCGTTCTTCGACCAGTTGGAGAACATCAATCTGGAGAGAATACCGCTCCTCAAAGACGACTTTCAAGGTTACCACTGCGCCGAATATAATGCTGATTACCTCAAATTAGCTGCAGGTTTGTCATAAACAATTGTCTTTGTATACTTAGTTAAGAGAATTATTTAGTGGAAATAGGCATTGCGTGATATCATTTCAGTTTTGCGTTTTACAATCGTCAATTAGTTATTTTATTAAAACTATTTGAGGTTTAACGATTTCTTCATTTATGCGAGCCTATGTATTAATAGCTTCTGCCCGTGACTTCGTCTGCGCACGATAATGTAAACGTGAATTTTCAAATATCCTTTCATAGTGCAAAATTTCATCTAACTCTCTTATAGCTTTGGCCCTGCGTTGATACCCATGTCAGTCATTAAGTTAGCTTATCCTTTTATAAATATAGAGAAAAAAATAAAAATTCAGTTCATTTGATGTGTCTTACTAATATTTAAACTTTTCGTGTCACAGTTTTATTTACCATACACCTCAGAATTGCCCGGTTTTAATGAAATTTCACTTGTACCTATATGCGAATAGGTTGTTATCTATTTTTTATACCCGTAACTCATAAGTATGTACGTTTCGTACCCATTGCTCTGACAGGATGACGTCTGCCCTGACCGCTAGTAATGAGGGCCACCGCGTGTCAGAAATCCGCTAGATGCGCTAGTGTAGAATGAGGTTTAGCTGTCATGTACCACAAATGAGAGGCAAGCTACTGGCCTGTGATTCGTGGTACATGACAGCTGGACCTCATTTTACACTAGCGCATCTAGCGGATTTCCGACACGCGGTGGCCCTCATTTGATAAATATTTTGCAGACATAACCGATTACGCGCCGTACGCGGTGCGCAAGGAGGTGAAGCGCACGAGGAAGAACAGAGAGATCGACATCAACAGCTGTCTGCAGCTACTGTCCGACATGACCGCGCAGATGCTCGACCCGAAGGTTCGTCGCGGTTTTTAACAAAAAAATGAAATATAATTCAAATTATTTCCGTATTATTTTTTCCTGTATTTGGATTACTTAGCTTATTTAGAGTCAAAGTACCTTATAAATGTTGGTTTTGGTACAAATATTTTTTGATTCATTTTTATAGAAATAATTGCCCACCGGTATTTGTGACAATTTTATTACCAAATAAGCTGCTAATAATATCAATTCTTTATTTGTGTCCGGCGATTTTGCCCGCATTTTTAAAACAACCAAGTATAATCTCGAAGAGGTTCATGAAATCCCTTTAAGGGATAAATTATGCTATATACATTTTTTGTTAAATTTCTTTTGAAAATGTTTTATACAATAACGAGTTTATTTTATTTTATTTTATTTTATTTTATTAGGAAGACTTACAGCTAAATGTTTACATATATGATTGCAAAGAAATAGCACAAAATAAGCCATTAACAAGTCTTCGCCTATGGTACAAATTTAGTTAACTTGCAATCGAGTAAAACGGGTTATCTAATACAAGCAAAAAAAAAAAAACTAAAAACATAAACTACGCCACCCAAAATTACAGTTAAAAACATTCTCATTTTCTCAGTTAATGCACATAATTTTACACACACCTACATGTACAGAAATGCGATTAATATTATTTGTAGGTAGTTTTCTTACACATCTATATAAAAAATCCCAATGTCACCGTCCTACACTATAATAAGGTCAGGTTACCCGAGTCCTAATAACACTGCCAATGATATAATATTAAACAATAACCGATCAACTGTCAAAGAAGGATTTAGAAGTAAGCTCTTTTGGAACATGGCTTTTATCACTGAAGATATCAAAGTGGGAAGAGAACTGGTCATTATATAGTTTTGAAGTTCTCCAAATAAAGGAATTTCTTTTAAAGTTTTTCCGAGAAGGTGGAAGGAATAGTTTGAAGTGATTACGTCTCGTCTGCTTGCGTGGTGGGACTACAAAGGATATCATTGACAGAAGCTCCGAGGAATCCACTTCGCCAGTGATAATTTTGGATAAAAATACAAGATCAGCAGCTTCCCTACGCTTGTTGAGTGGTAATAAGTGAAAGTGCTTGCAACGGTCGTGATAATCGTCAATGCCCGTCTTATATCTTCTATTAAGGTACCGAAGGAACTTGCGTTGAATACCTTCTAATCTATTGATATAGGTTTGATAGCTAGGGTTCCAAACTTGGGAGGCGTACTCAACCTGACTCCTTACTAATGAGCAATAAAGGATCTTGATAGTTTTACACATTTTGAAATTTCTCGATATTCTAAACAAAAATCCCAATGCTTTCATAGCTTTTGCAGATATTTTTGCAATGTGCTTGTCATAAATTAATTTGGTGTCAAGTAAAACACCGAGATCACGTATTTCCGAAGAACGTGAGAGTAATTGTCCATTGACTTCGTAACCAAAGGGAATGGGATTCGGTTTACGCGTAAAGGAAATACAGCTGCACTTGCTAACATTTAGTTCTAATCTGTTGAGTGCACAGTAGTTAAACAACCTATCCAGATCTTCTTGAAGTAGTTGGGCATCAACTGGTGATTTAATCGGTCTGAGAATCTTCATGTCGTCCGCAAAGAGAAGGACTTCCGAGTTTGTAAAACAAGAGCCAATATCTGATATAAAGAGCGTAAATAATAGAGGCCCTAAAATAGAACCCTGAGGAACACCTGATGGTATCCCGGCAGGATTGGCGTTGTAGCCGTTTACAACAACTGTCTGAGTTCTATTTTCGACATAGGACGAGAACCATCTATAGAGATCGCCTCTGATTCCTGCTTCAAAGAGCTTCTCTAAGAGGATGCGATGATCTATGCGGTCGAAAGCTTTTTTGTAGTCCGTATAGATTACATCTACCTGTATACCAGCGTCCATACTTGTGGTGATTTTTTCGGTGAAGATGGTAAGGTTTGTTGTGGTTGATTTGCCTGGTATGAAGCCGTGTTGCGAGTTATCGAAGTGTTGTTTAAGAGCTT
Organism: Polylopha cassiicola; assembly: GCA_038024825.1. NCBI lineage: Eukaryota > Metazoa > Arthropoda > Insecta > Lepidoptera > Tortricidae > Polylopha > Polylopha cassiicola. Next base: position 1,143,290 of record CP149044.1, on the reverse strand, counting down.
CACATAGTTGACCGTGTACCAGACGCTCTAATATTTTAGCGAATACGCAAAGCTTCGATATTGGACGATAATTTTCAATATTGCGTTTATCCCCTTTTTTGTGAATCGGCGTTATCAGTGCAGATTTCCAAATTCTGGGCACTGCTCCCTCACGTATTGATCGGTTAAATAGAATACAGAGTGGTGTGGTCAGGCTTTCAGCACACTTCACAAGCAGCGATGGATGCAAAGAATCCGGTCCAGCTCCCTTGGTGCAATCGAGCGTTTTTAAGGAATGGAGAACAACTGACGGCTTTACCTCGATCGTGCTTATATGAGAGGTCGAGTCAGCGAAGTCACTGTTGCGAGTCATAGTTAACGAATTTGCGTCCTGATATGTTGAGGCGAAAAATTCACTAAATGCATTACATATGTCTACACCTGAGCTATGTGTGTCCTGATTGTAGTACATTGTGCATGGATAAGCATTGTTAAGTTTTCTCGCCTTAACAAACGACCAAAAAGCCTTAGCATTGTACTGAATACTTGTTTCAACCGAAGTTAAATATGAACTATAACAATCTTTTTCCATTTTTTTCGCACGATCACGTAGTAGACAGTAAGTTTGATAGTCAGATACATTGTTGTAGTTGTGATATTTTTTCAAGAATTTAAATTTTTCTTTAAGCAATTTAATTAAAGCAGAAGTGTACCATATCGGGAATTTGTTTTTAGTGATAAGTTTCTGTGGAACATATTTGTCCTTTAAGCTATGCAGTATTTTATTGAACGTATCTATAGCTTCATCAATAGAACCACTGTTTAAGAGACCAGACCAATCTGTATCGTTGAGTTCTTCCATTAGTGATTCGTAATCTCCTCGGGAATACATATATGAAATTTTGGTATTAGACGACAAAGGGTTCATCTTCAAGAAATCAAGAATAATACTAAGTGCTGGGTGATAGTTGTCCTCTGGTACTAATGGCTCCGAGCAATGCGATACAGTAATGGTTTCATTGCACAGCACTAAGTCAAGTATGTTTCCATGATGATTGATGTTATAATTATACTGAATGAGGTTGCATATGTTTTGCTTATGTATCGGTATCCCTTCACTCCAGGCTCCCACCGGTCTGGCGGCGCGCACGGCGCTGCTGGCGAGCGTCGTGTACTGCAGCGACGTGTACTCGGCGGCGGCGCAGTGGCGAGCCCGCGCCGCGCTGCTCATCGCGCTGAGCGACTCGCGGCACGCCTCGCTGCAGTACAGCGCCGCCGCGCGCGCGCTCTCCGCCGCGCTGCAGAACGCGCTCGCCACAGAGAGGCACACCGGCCTGCAGGTAGATATAGATATCGCGCACTCGGCGCCGCGCTGCTCATCGCGCTGAGCGACTCGCGGCACGCCTCGCTGCAGTACAGCGCCGCCGCGCGCGCGCTCTCCGCCGCGCTGCAGAACGCGCTCGCCACAGAGAGGCACACCGGCCTGCAGGTAGATATAGATATCGCGCACTCGGCGCCGCGCTGCTCATCGCGCTGAGCGACTCGCGGCACGCCTCGCTGCAGTACAGCGCCGCCGCGCGCGCGCTCTCCGCCGCGCTGCAGAACGCGCTCGCCACAGAGAGGCACACCGGCCTGCAGGTAGATATAGATATCGCGCACTCAGCGGCGGCGCAGCAGAACCTGATTCGAAACTAATAAAATAAAAACGCGATTTTAATTAGTCTACGTCCCATAGATTATTTACAAATTGAATACCGAATTCAATGATAAAAATCCTTTTTTCCCAGAATCTATCGACGGTGCACCAGAAACTCCTCAAGTCCCTGTCGTCGAGCTACGCGCCGATCCGGCAGGCGGCGCTGCACGGCTGCCTGCTGCAGCTGACGGGCGCGGCGCAGTACTCGCTGAGCCAGCAGACCGCCGCCAACCCCTACCAGGAGCTCGCCGCGCAGCTCACGCACGCCGTGCGCGCCAGCCTGCATCCGGACACCAAGTGAGTAATAATTAACGTTACCAGACGTCCCGGTGTCCCAGAAATTCGGAGATTCCGTGACGCAAAATTGTCCCGTTTTCCGAAAAGGAACACTTTTATGGTGTTTCCGATAGCATTGCTCAGAAAACTGCGCGTAAATTTCGACTACATTCAATTATACTTGTTAATTGACCTAAATAAACCTATGTCCCGTTTTGAGGAAGAAAAGAAAGGAGTAGAGAAATTCGACGACTTATAAGTGGATTCCCATAGTGTAAAGGCACGCTGCCGCTAGCAACGACGTGCATTCGAATCCCACTGGGGGTCTCAATTTTTCTGCTCTTGTCTTGGTTAAAAAAATATGGTATTGAACCAAAAACATCTATCGAATTTCAATTGATAGATAGTATAGTAGTATAGTAGTTAATATCATAGGCTTGCAGATACCATTTTTATTATTAGTAGACGATCTCAATCTTAAGAACTCCAAACGTCACATTTAATCTTTACCAAAGAAAATATTATTTTACCTTAATCTTAAGAACTCCAATTCATTTAAAATATACCAAAAAAAAGAAAGCCTAGACAAGTACGAATCCATCGCTATTAGTCCCGATTTAGTTTTTCAAAATGAACTGTGACATGTCTGATATAAAAATAATTACTATTTTAAACGTGTATTGTTTCAGATTGTCTCTCTACGAGCAAAGTTTGTACTGGACGGTGCTATTCACGTTAATAGAATTAGGTCACCCGGATCTCATCAATATAGCCGTTGATTTCGTACTGTGCAAGCCTCGACACTACTGTGTCGATTTAGTCGTCAAGGTAAAGTTGCAATAATGTTATTTATGTAAAAAGTATGTCTTTATTAATAACGAGCTGTCCGCCCCGGCTTCGCCCGGATCCGTTTTAGTATATAGCCTATGTCACACGGGAATAGTGAAGCTTTCCAACAGTGAAAGATTTTTTCAAATCGGTCCAGTCGTTCTGGAGCCTATTCAATCTAAAAAAACAAACTTTTTCTCTTTATTATATTAGAGACTAGTAATCCTTCCTAGCAAAGCAGCGCTTGAATCCACCATTGAAATAAATATGTACTTTTTAGGTTAAAACGGATTATTCTCTTCTCGATCTCAGGAAAGCGTTTGACACTATCTTACTATGTTGAGAGTATTTTTTTTCATCAGAAATAGCAAAAAGCGTCTGGTTTTAAATATAGTCTTATTCCTAATTAATAGTAAGTTAAAAAGTCTGCGTGGGATATAGATACAAATTTTTGCTAATAAATAAAATAATTACTTATTATATGAAAATTGGGATTCCTCAAGGAGGAGTTTTAGGACCGCTTCTGTTCCTAGTTTGTGGTATATATAAAAAAAATATTAATTATTATGTTTAGTGTATTAATTATTTGTTTTTTGATTTAATCAATCAAAGGTGACTGGTAGACATTTTTTTTTGTGTAATAGAGAGTTGTTTTTTAGGGAATATCAAATACAATACGCCAGCAAGTGCTACCGAAAGAGTTAAAAAACAATGTGATCGAGAAATTGATGGACAACACGAAGAAATATTCAGAGGAGCATGCTTTTCAAATACTTATGGTGCATCTGTTTTCAGGTATCTTTCATCGTATTATTATTATAAATGCATTAGGTAGTTGTTTATTTATTATACTCCTTGCTTCAATAGCCGGGCTGGGTTTGATGAATTTTAGTATTGACGTAGATCAGACCTTTTAATAGGACATAAGCATTCCTAGATCTCTTCTTGAACTCTAGGTATTTTTAATTTTTATGCGGGTGAAACTTAATATGAAAGGAGGAAGACTTTTTTAATATGTTTTATTTTATTAATATATATTAAATATTTTACGAAATTTAAATTTATTTATTTTACATAATAATGTAGGAACAGTGTATCATTGTTGTGCCCAATTGCTTACAATTTTTATTAATAATTTTAAAACATTTATAAATTCGTATAATTAGATACAATGTTCTTATGATTTTACAGCGGATAGCAAATTGCTAAGTCCAAAGCTGACCTCAGACGTATCCAACATGGATCCAGACATCCTAATGAACTCGATGGAGCGCATAACTCTCCTATACAAACTGCTAAGGAAGACAAAATCGCGTGAAATCAAATACGTCATCACTACTGCCTTGAAGTATTTCTTGAGGGAAACTCTGCCGCCCGCCGCCACTCTGAGCAGGGTAGTGATAGAGTTCTTGGAGACCTGCAAGGACAGTGAAAAGAGAAAGGTGATAGGCGACAGGGAAAAGTGGATCGAGTGCGCTGTTTTGAATGCTGAGGTCGTTTTTGAGGTAAGAACACGATTATTATGTACAGTACTATATTTTTGGATTGTCACGAAAGAATAATTGGTAAAAAAATAGAAATGTGATAATACTGGAGATAATTATAGATAACTTTTATTATTTTAGGATGAAATAACTATGACGGATTTCACACTTATATTACTATCGTCAGCTCAATAGGCTACGAATATGAAATCGCATTTAATATGACTAATATAATAATTTACCTTCAAAATATGAATTTACAAGCACTAAAACTGAGCTATATTTAATAATTGTTACATTTATAAATCTTCTTAAACTAATAAGTTTAAATTTCTACATAGGTTCTATTAAAAAAAATACTCACATTGAAGCCAAAGAAAGAGAAACATTTTTGAAAATTAAAAACGTCACTTATTGTTTAAACAATACTTTCAGCCATTGTTATTCGAATTAATTTTCATTTACAGGTATTCGAAACGTCAGTAACGCAAGACCAACTGCCAGTACTAAGCGGTTGGATATTCGAAGCACTGTGTCACTTATTACACGGCAAGATCTCTCCCGACCTCCTGCCGTACTGCCTTCTAACTCTACTAGTGTCGGCGAGTTCAAACAAACACATAAGGAAAATAATACCACTCTGCTACTATATACTAAAATTAGGCTTCTACAAATGTACCGAAATAGAAGATTGGGGCGTTTTCAACGAATTTTTACAAAGGAATGACAGTAAAATGTCGTTTTCTGACAGGAGATTGCTATGTGTGGTCGCAAGTCATTCTGGATTTAGTTCGAGTCAAATGCAAAGGTTGAAGGAGTTATGTGATAATTATGAGTGCTTGGCAGATGTCATGCAGTGTCTCAATGTGTGACTTTTGACATTTCTAATAGAATTGTTGACGTTTCCAAAAAAAAATATTGGTTTAGGACAGTCTATTACAAAAACATGTTCTTTAAAAATGACAAAGAGCAGTTGGTATGTTATAAATCACTGTCAACATATAGGTATCCCTACTAATATTATAAATGCGAAAGTAACTCTGTCTGTCTGTTACGCTTTCACGCTAAAACTACTGGACCGATTTAAAGAAATTTGGTACAAAGAAAGTCTGGAGCCTGAGAAAGGACATTTTAACCGACTGCAAAAAAGGAGGAGTTCCACGCGGACGAAGTCGCGGGCAGAAGCTAGCAGGTCATAAATATGTAAATACTAGAAAGTTCCAAAGATATGTAAGTACACAAACCTCATTACCGTAGCAATAAAGTTCATCTATATATTTTTGAAACTTTCAAGTATGTACCTACATATTGAAGACCTTGAATGTATGTTTTTTTAACATTTAATGAGATTAGACACTTCAAAGACTTCTTAAGAAATTGTCATTTAAAAACGACAAAACGAAATTTCGAGACACCTTATCTATGGGATTAATGTTGGTTGATGGGGAGAATGGGTTTTATTTGGTCAATTTGGTTATAACGTGAAAAAAATATTTGTAAACTGTTCTATCTCAATTTATTTTATATCAATTCATATTGTATTGTAAAGGAAAAAGTATAAGATGGTAGTTTTCCGTTTTGTTTTCTTTATCTGATTTCTCGTCCTATTAATAGTACAAAGTTTAATATATTTATATTAAGATGTTAATATGAACGTGGTGTCTATGTAAATACATTTATGTATTTTATAAGTGATCTTCAAATATTTAGCTTTTGCATCACTGAACAGTAATGATCTATTTTCAAAAACACACTATAATTTTCTTTTGATGTACTGGATATTATATTGATTATAAATATATTTTTGCAAGAATGAACAAGAAACTTGTGTTAAAATCATTGTAAATCAGTTTAATAATCGTTTTAACTTATTTGTAAATAAATAATGGATAATTAATAAAGGAAGGTCGCGGAGCACAGCGAAAAACGGACGTTGTCCTTTTTCTATTTGTCTCTGTCACACGCGCGTAGTAATAATGCCCTCACGCTGTTAGTGTTAGGTTGATTTAAAAAAAGGTATTAGATTGGTTGGTACCTATATTAAAAAGGTTAGTTTTGAAAATAATATTTGTATGTAGAAATCACCTTGTGCTACAATTTAGGCCCACGCAAGTGCTTGTATAAAAATGTGATATTTCAAATTTATTTTGACGGCGCTTCGCTATTTATAACTAAGTATTTTTTACTATTCTCAATGTTGTTTTATAATGCATTATTGTAATAGCTGTTTTTTTATAAAATGTGAAGAGCGTGTTACAATATTTAAGTATTTGGAACCTGTAATATTTTTATCTGCTAGAAAAGTAGCGAAAAGTATTCGAAAATTTCTTATATATTTAAAATGTCTTACGTTACCTACGTTAGGATTAGATTACTCGTAAAAAAATCCCATTAATAAAATAAATTTATGTTTTCGAAAAAGTAATTCAAAGCGAAAGATAATGGATTTTAATCACAATTTATAATAATACTAAGCTTGACAATAACTTATCTAATACTCATAACAATTTTATTGAATACATAATATATAGTGACAAAATTCCAAATATGTCGTTATTCCTTCACAGATTATAGTGCGTTATCTAGAATGAGGTCCAGCTGTCATATTTCACCAATGAGAGGCAAGCTACTAGTCTGCGATTGGTGGAACATGACAGCTGGACCTCATTCTATACGACGCGCAGGTAGCTGAGTTTCGACAAGTTACATAACATTATATTAAAAGAACAACACATAGTATTTTAGTTACCTATTCCTATCAATTAATATTCGTACTTAATGGGATTTTAGTCAATTATTGCTTGTCAAAATGTTAGAGTCAAGTGAATAAGAAGAGTTTGGGTCTGTTTTACAATATCCAAGTAATTCCCATGTAATTAAACTTATTTGTAACTTTGGATACAAATTAATATAGTTATTATTGTGCATTGTTGTGTATCCAATGACTAAAAATTTGGATGTTAAAAGATGTTATTAACTACTTAAAATATTTCAGTTACCTTACCCAAAATTTACAATGGATATTTAAAAATATAATTTGAACAGATGTAAATTATCCAATGAGCTTTTCATGTAAAAATAAAATTATATTCATACGCACTTCTGTCGATAAATCGAATGGTAAAGTTACAATTTGTATATTTTATTAAATTAACTTATAAGTATGAAATTATTTACGCTACGCTTCCGTAAGGGGTTAATAAATGAGATTGACATTTTTATGATGTTTTAATTCTGATGCCTTCGCGGTTATTACGCATTTTAATGAAATAATTATAACGGATTTACCTCGTGTTTATTTTTTTTTGCTGACATATGGAAACATTTTAGTGTTAAGACTATCGGCCTATTGGTCTAGTGGTTAGAGCCCCTGACTACGAAACCGAAGGTTGCCGGTTCGAATCCTGCTGGGGTAGATGTCAATGTGCTTAGCACTGGCATCTGTACCTGTGTCTTGGATGTCTTATAATTATGTATTTATGTATGTTTATCCGTTGTCTAGTACCCATAATACAAGCTTTGCTTAATTTGGGACTAGATCAATTGGTGTGAATTGTCCAAAGATATTTATTTATCGTCAACTCAGTCAGCTGCGAATATGGAAACTGTAAAGTTTTCGAAACGTCAGCCGATAACATCTTACTCGATTACTTCAGGGAAATACTCAATATCCGTGGAATTAGATGACGTCACTGATAACAACTTATATTAATCACGGCTATTCAAATAAAAAAATGTTTCTTTACGAGTCATTATCTATATCAGATAAAATTAATTATTTAGATGTGGTAATAAACACGTTAATGCAATAAATATCGAAATAAGTACTTAGGTATATTGCAAGGCTATCCCTAGGCTATACCTAGGTAACTAATAATTTGCATGAAATGTTATAAATAATACTATTTATAAAATGTTTTGCTAAAAGTAAGTGACAATTGTTTACTCGTCTAAGGTACTAAGTACATAGTTTTACATGCAGTCGACAAAAGTGGAAAATTACCAAAAAAATATAACTTGAGAGAAGACATAATAATATCTTGAACATATACGGTTTTTCATTTCGACGCGCCGTTTAAACAGTTTAGTCTCAATTTTTCAAATAAACCTCTCTATTAAACAACAATATTTTACAGCACATAATTATCGAAACTATCGATTAACACCATCGTCATTATCGATAGATAAGGTCGATTATTCACTATCAGTCCATTGATAGTCCACCGCTCAGTCCAAGATGGCGGTCACGCGGCGCGGGTACATTTTCGGCGCGTTCCTCTCCGGAGTAGCGAGTGTACTCCTTATTATAGTCGCAGTGTCCAGTGACAGTTGGGTGAGTGAAGAAGAGCTACTTTCATCATCATCATTATCATATTTTGCAATTGAAAGTCAGCTGGACCTATGTCAAGCAGGGGAGACCGATGACGACTCTAAGGACCTCTACAAGTCGAAATGATACAAGTCTGTAACGGATTTAATTAGCGTATTTTTATTTGCTGATGTTCCGAAAACTACAGTTCTCACGTTCATAGCTGACTGAGCTGACGATGGTTTAACACTAAAGTGTACAACAACACTTCAGTGTGACTGACTGTGACTGTCGTCAGCTCAATTACTTCATTTCAAAGTGTAAATTGTACAGTTCACCAGGCGCGTGCAGTGGAGTAGCGTAAGTATGGCGCTAGGCACTTACATTAGCGACACTGTGCCTATATGGAATGCACGCCCTTGCAGGGCACAGTACTGCACAGCACTATAATAATGTATAACGGCACACATAAAAAGGCTTATGTATTTGAACACTTGAATCTAATGACCAATCTTAATGCTATATCCAAGTTTAAAAATTTATTTGTGTGGTTGACTATACTAACTAGAGCTAAGTCTACTATGTTGGCTTCAAGGTTTGCTAAGGGACACTGTCCTAAGTTTTCATTATCTATGATACTTACCTAAATAGTTATAGTAGGTAATTTATACAGACCGTTCCAGGTGGTGGCTAGCGCGACGACGGAGGTCCAGAACGCAGACAGCAGCATCAGATATGGCCTGTTCCGAGGTGAACTCGTCCTACGCAACTTCGCAACGCCTACTTTCAACACTTTATATAGTAAGTCTAAGTTTAAATAAGTCTGTCAACTGTTGTCGTAGTTTATCAACAACATTGAGCCGTATAGGTCTATTATATTTGAAAACCGCTAACGCCAAAGGCCCAAAACGCTGTGAAGTGACAAATCCTATCTCAATTACATAAATCAATGATTCAAGCCACTTAATCTTATTAATATTTTAATAAACGCGAAAGTTTGTAAAAATATTAAATGGATGTAGGGATGTCTGGATGTATGTTTGTTCCTCTTTCACGCAAAAACTAATGAATGGAAATTGATTAAACTTTATAATAATATACCTACCTTACACATCAGAATAACATATAGGCTATATTTTATAACGAAATTGTGTAAAATACCCATCGTGCTCGAAGTCGCGGGCAGAAGCTAGTTACTTATACTATCGGGACTAAAAAAAAACACAATTTTGTTTCATAAGACATTTACCAGCTTATTTATATATATATTCTTTTTAAATCCGTTTATTATTTTGGCAAAACTAGTTTAGCAATTTCACTGACTTTATTAAAACCCAGACAGATATAAAACAGCCTAATATAAAATATATCTTTACTTAAGAATCACATTAACGAGAAAGGCTGTATGTAATGAATGCACTGGCACTGCTAATTTATTTTCTTAATTGCCAATTAGTTGAGATACTCGTTTTATATCTTTTGCCCTGGGAATAACCTTTATAAGAAAACCATTTTACTGTTGAAACATTTAAATTACAGTATAAGTATAGCTACATCCTTACTAATATTATAAATGCGAAAGTAACTCTGTCTGTCTGTCTGTCTGTCTGTTACGCTTTCACGCTAAAACTACTGGACCAATTTAAATGAAATTTGGTATAAAGGAAGTCTGGAGCCTGAGAAAGGACATAGGCTACTTTTTAACCGACTGCAAAAAAGGAGGAGTTCCACACGGACGAAGTCGCGGGCAGAAGCTAGTACAATATAAGTAGTTTTGTTACGTACTTATTTAAACTCGTATAAACGAATACTTAATGATAATGCAGCCGTAAGTACTCTAGAAATCATATAATAATATTATTAGGTAAGTATTTAAAATTAATCTTGTTATAATTCCATTAGATTACCCTTATTTTCTCACATTTACATACTTATTTTTTTTCGATATATTTTTGAAGTTAAACCCCCATTGTTGTTCTTATCTTTGCTATTTGGCAACATAATTAAAATGCTTCTTAGACAAGACAAACTCTTATCACTTATCAGGTTTTCCTGTTTAGCTGATAACAATTAATGATGCCATTTTGTTTGTATTGCAAAAGATAAAGTGTTTACTACCCCTTTTTGGAAGCTATGTGTGAATTTGCCAAAAAACATGTTTGTAAACATTTGACATTGTTTGTATTTTGGAATAAAACAACTATTAATTAACGGATTTAACTCGCGTATTTTTATTTTATTTTTAGCCTTAGACTATTGTCAGCTCAGTCGTGCTACGATTATGGAAACTGTAAAGAATCCGAAACGTCAGCTAATAAAATAAAATAAAAATACGCGAGTTAAATCCGTAGTTGTTTCATTCCAATGTGTAATAACCGCGAAGGCATCAGAAATTATTATTGTTTGTATTTTTTCAGTGACATGTGTACCAGAAGAGAATGCCTGTGCGGTTAGCTGTAAAACTGAAAGACAGGCTCGTGTTGATGAGGTAAAGTACGAAATTCAATCAATTGTTCCTAATAGTTCTCGTTGTCGACAACGTTACCGATTTTTGATAGATCACCGCGACAATAAGACGACATCGACATGACAAGATATCGACTCGACATGACAAGTTGTCGACTCGACATGACAATATGTCGACAAGTATATCTACTCGATTATATTGCAGAATAATAATTCAAATTTGCGAATAGATATAAAATCTTGTTCTTTGCAGGTGCGTGCATTAGCGCTAGGACAAGAGGCAAGTCCTACCTGTGGCTCGACCACTACAGTTGACCTCGTGGATCCAGGTACATTATCTGTTTATGTTTTTTATCGTTTTTGTTAATGTTTTTCTTAAAATAATGTCTTTCTTGTTGTCATAGCGCACGAGCGGGCAGTAGTATCATTTGCGTTTTACGTAAGCGTTCTGCTGATATTGTTTCTGCAGCTGCTGTTTGCGATCATCTCGGCCGGTCTCGCTATTATCAACTCTACGAAAAACCCTACAGAACCCATCTTTGGTTTACCTGGTAGGTAACATAATAATACAAATATCGAAATACAAGATACGAGTAGTAAGTATTTATATATTTTTAATGGTGTTTTTGAAACCCCCGGATGATAAGTAGGTAGGTATCTAGTAAATAAAATTATAAGAAAACGTATTTTTTTTTTTAAAAAAGATTGGGTTTATAAAATACTTAAGTATTGATGTTTTAAAATATTTATAAAGCCAAGTTTTCTGTTCCATTACTTTAAAATGACATGATTATCAGTCTAACATGACATGAAATGGACAAAAAGTTATTAATGTAACCAAAAATATTAATAATTATGATTCTAGTGAACTCACTTTTATATTAAAATTACTATTTAACTTTGACATTATTTATTTTACTTCAAAATTTGTTCACTGTTTATTTAATATGCATTATTAATGATTTATTCTGACTTTATTATTTTCAAATATAACTTAACACTTTAAAATTTTCTGATGCTTTCGCGGTTATTACACATTGGAATGAAACAACTATAAAAGGATTTAATTTACGTACCTATTTTATATTATTTGCTGACGTGACTTTAGGGTGATCTCTATCGTTGGCTCAGTCGTGCTACGTACGACTATAATAATATATAGGAGCTGTAAAGTTTTTGAAACGTCAACAACATTTAACTTTTTTTTTATCCCCAGGCTGCCTCTGGTCGAACGTGACCGCGGGAGTGGCGGGTGTGGTGGTTCTCCTCATGTTCGGTATATACTGGGCGACCTCCGGACTGAAGAGTCATCTGGCGCTGTCTTACATTGTCCAGGGATGGTACACTCCCACGCCTGGACTTGGCTATTCTTATTGGTAAGTTTATTTTTACACTAGCTGTCCGCCCTGGCTTCGCACGGATCCTTTTTTTTATAGCCTATGTGATTCGGGAATAGTGTAGCTTCCCGACAGTGAAAGAATTTTTCTAATCGGTCCAGTTGTTTTGGAGCCTATTCAATCCAAACAAACCTTTCCTCTTTATAATATTAGTGTAGAAAATCACCGCTAGTTGATTTGGTTAGGTTAAGTTACATTGTAAGTTCGTACTTCATATATTATATACATAGCATGTGCGTGCATTCCATATTATTATGCCTACCCTGCTACTACGATCAATAATATCAAAGATTTGAAACTAATGTATTGTAAAAGTAAATTATTGCGTATTGCTGTTTCTTAGCAAAACTGGGTTGACGATAGTCTAATACTAAAGTAGGTATTATATTAAAACGGGAACTATAAAGTTTTCAAAACGTTTGCATAATTTAATACTTTACCTACCACCATCAGTTAAATTATATAATGTTTGTGTTTCCAAATAAGTACTTATGTATTTAATTTGTATTTGTATTATTATTGTAATTTTCAGGTTACTGATATTGGCAGTAATTTGTTCGTTCTCTAATGTGGGCCTGATAGAGCTACGAAAGTACCTGTTAGAGAGAGACCCCCCTCCACCCACCATCAAGGTGGAAAACCACTCCGATGGCACAATATTCTTATATTAGGATTAATTATGTGTTAAGTAATTTATTGTCTTTTTGTAAATAAATCTGTCAACATGTCAAAAACTTAATTTTTTTCTTTAGATGTGTTCAAATAAATTTTTTACATTGTTACATTGAAATGATTATAGAATAATACCTACTAAATTAATTTAGAGAGAAACGCCATTTAAGCAAACCTGCCGTCCTAGACAAATGCCAATCGGTAATAGCGATCAAACAAAACGCATGCGATGTTGTATGGAAAATAAAATAAGCGAACGAAAACCAACCACGTGACTTTTCGTTAGCTTACGTCAATTCCATACAATTTTACATTTATTTCATACGTATCAGTTATTGATAAGGTATGACACTTGTCTAGGAGCACCTTTCACAAATAAAGTTATAAATATGGAAACCATTACAAACATAATAGAAAGGTACTTTATGTAAATCTCTGCCCTTTAACACAACCTTTTCACATTAGGTAAATTCACCCATTAAACTGTAAATAAGTATGTACCTATCTCAAAATTCGTCGCATTATCTGAGTAAACAATCTGACAGGTGACAATGGGACCACTTTATTCCCAAATGGTTCTATAATAAGTCGAGCACGCGTTTACGTCACTCCATTACGTAATGTCACCGCCTATCCTTTTAGCTATTAGTATTGACAGCCCGTGAATATATCGACGTGTAACAGTAAATATTAAATAATAATATCTTCAATTATCCCAGTGTTAGGGATAAGCCTTTTAATATTTATTAGTTTATCACGATGTTTACATTTATAGAAAATATCGGCAGTCGATAAAATGTGTGCAATGACCTTTTTATTAAACAAGGGCGTGCATTGTATGTAGGTAGGCATTATTTAAGAAATGTTTGGAGTGCCTACATGTATCGTGTATTTCGCAATGCACGCGTAAAGTTATGTATAGCTATCACTTCTATTAGGCTATTGCTATATAGTCCATTAATATACCACTAAATAACTCCTACCTACTAAAGCAATGGTTATAATGAAAAACCTAATCCTAAGATTCTAACCGACACCAAATTTTTCTTTCGTAGGTACTTGTCAATGTTATACTTTTGCAATAACTAAGAGGGTAACAGTAACAAGTTTTTTTTTCGCAATAAACCTTACGTGCTATCCTGCATAATTCTCCATTTTTGCAATATTATGATCGACGTCATCGACGATCGTATACTGATAACAATCTGTACACAGTCAAAATGTTACCGTAATAAAATTGTTACCCTTCGTAATCTAATAACCTTTAGATATTTAACAAAATCATACTTGGCACAATAGTGCCGCGTGCCTTTAATCCGCTATATGCGCGTCGTGTAGAAGTGAGGTGCAGCTGTTATATTCCACTAATGACAAGCAGGCGCGTGCAGTGAGGGGAGTGTAAATATGGGGCCAGGGTAGGCACTCCATACATTAGTGACACTGTGCCTATATGGAATGCACGCCCTTGCAGACAAGATGGCTTAAGATTGTTGGCACTCGTTTGACACGACGTAGCTAAAAATTCTGACACTTTGCGGCTCCCATTACACGTTAAAAAAAATACGTTACTACTATACAGAACCTTTTTATAAAATTGTTTAAAAATAAATAGATGTGCATAAACTCCTGTAGGTAGATGTAAAAGTACCTAATTACAGGAAGTGACGTCGGCTCTGTTATCTGAGCGGAAAAAAGATCCAGACTTCCAATAAAACATCTGTATTACCTCTGCTAATGGAATTACTTAATCTAGGAAGCCGACTATACTTGGTTCTGTGGTAATACTAAATATGCCCCTCGATTTTACCCACCGTAGTTTTTATTCCATCAAAGTTTGTTAAATTTTTTACTCATATTGCTGCAGTCGTTTTTGGGTTAATAAGTTGGTAACAAGTGGGTATGCAAAATTACAAAATTACACATTTTGGAACTTAACGGTTCCGGAAATATCACGAAAAATATACTCGAGTTAAAACCTTTATTTCAACTACGCCAATTAAACTTAAAATATAATATAACTTATCATAATATTATGACAAATGATTTTATTATGACAAGAATTAAAAAAAAGTCAGTCAATTTTTTACTATTTTTATCAAACCTGCCGGCTTTAACAGATTTCTTGACGCTCTCTGACAAATGACTAGATCTAATAATCAGCATTCAAAATGATTTTTTTCTGTTTTGTATAACTACCAGCTTCCAGGCGCGTGCAGTGGGGGGAGCGTAAGTATGGCGACAGGGTAGGCACTCCATACATTAGTGACACACTGTGCCTGTATGCAATGCACGCCCTTGCCTGCTTCTGATCGGTACATTGTCTGAGTAAACTTTCTAGGTACCTCGCAAGCTAGCTTCTTAATAATGCACAATGACCTTGCTTAACCTTTTCACCGCCCCAGTCGGTAGTTACCGACTACAGAAAGCAGTACCACTAGCGCCTCGTCGGCCCGTGCCGACTGAAAGTTAGAGGCGAAAATTATAAGTAAATTAAAAGTTTAGTATATAAATTATGAACTTTTATTATTGTTTAAAGCCTAAATTACCGTAAACTTTATACATAAACGTGATACTATATAATATCATTGAATAAATAAACATTTTTGCGCGCCTTGATAAAATGCAGCAAATACGGCCCGTACTGAAGCCCTAGTCGGCGATAGCCGCGGCGTAGTGCTGTCACCAACTGTGTTTTGTATGTTGCAATACACGTTACGAAAATTTTAATGTAGGTGAATTTATAAATGTGTAGTTCTATAATTGTAAGTTCACTAATTAATTTACTTGTATGCGATTAATTAATCAAAATGGGAATAGTAAAATATATTTTACAGCATATTTTGAACACTTATTTAAATTAGTCCCGCGGCTATACGCGATTATAATGAAGTAGTTCGACGAGTAACCGAGACAAGTGTTCTAGTTTAGGTAATTATGTATATTAAATATTTACAAACCTATCGTTACTTTATCTAAAGCACAGGCAACCAAATAGGGTCTTTGTTAAATAGAAAACGACTACATCCAGGTAAAGAAATGACCCTTTTATTAATATTTCTTTCTACCCGAAACACTCATTAGCAATAACAATAGACTTAATTTTTGTAAGGAATTCTTAGTAAATAAATATGTAAAGCACACCGCACGTGCAGGCAGTATTTCAAACGAATTCCTGGAAAATGCCGACTATATGCTATTCGTACTTCCTAAATAATTATCGGAATTTATTTAAAAACTTTGTTTGTAAGAAATCTAGGTACCTAGGTACTGCATTTTATTATTGGTTTGTTGCTAAAGAATGTGTAGAATTTTTTCTTTGGACTCCCTGCCAAAATGTCGATAAATGCAGTTAACACATACCTACAACAGTTTCACATCTCTAGCATCAAAGCAATTTGCAGTACCTAAAAGCCCGGGTCGGCCGGTGCCGACAACGCGTGACGTCATCGCGTGAGTAGTGTGGTGACTTTCGTCACTAAACTGTACTGTAAATAATGCAAATATTTTGATCTTTTCATTATTTAATGTTGTTTTATAAGGTTAATAATCAATGAACATGTAGTAACAACATTATTATATTATTCTTTTGACATTTCTTCGACTTTTTGGATATAATTATCGAGGAATTATTTAAATATCGATACACCATTTCCAAGTCACTATGGTTTCTCGATCTCGAATGCTTGTTTTTGTTCTGGCGTCACAGGCTCAGCGTTTTGTATTGTTGCGTGGCGGCGAAAAGGTTAAAAAAGGGGCACCGTCATTTAATTACTAAGGAAAATAACTAATTCGCAACTGACCTGAGTTTTCGCAATTTTCCTCAATAGAAGCCTCGTCTAAGTCGTTCCTAATTTCACAGGCTTCCGATATAATGGTGGCCGTAGAACTTCTCCCTCAACTCGATTGGAAGTGAAGGAAAGTTGTCCTTACCCAACTATTATGAGAAAGAGTTTTCCTGGAGGTAGACATTAAGTATGGCCGCCGAGCAAGTTATATGTACCAAGCTTACCTTAGCTTTTGATAAGGCTTTCTCACAATGGCCAGGTTTCTAAGTAAGCCTAGATATTTGTAACTTTTCTAGCATATTACTTACTACAAAGACATCGGTAGCTCTAAGATAGATGTTTTTACTTAATCTGTTAGGTGTTTATTTTTATAAATTCTACTTAATTACCTATTGGTGGATTATTGATAGTTACGAACGCCGTTATTGTTGTCTTAGACTATATTTAAGAACAGAATGAATTATATAAAAAAAAACTAGTACTGTAAAAAAAATATCTGAATTATCAAATACTGTTTCAATGGATACTTAATAATATTATTTGCAATAATTATAGGTACGGGTGATTCCACGGGTGTTTCAGCCGCCGTCAGTCCCTTGCCATAAATATTGAAGAATTAAGCTACAATAAGA
The DNA here is from genome assembly GCA_038024825.1 of Polylopha cassiicola. Classification (NCBI taxonomy): domain Eukaryota; kingdom Metazoa; phylum Arthropoda; class Insecta; order Lepidoptera; family Tortricidae; genus Polylopha; species Polylopha cassiicola. Next base: position 1,125,766 of record CP149044.1, on the reverse strand, counting down.
TTTAAACTCTATTAATTTTGACGACAAGTGCGAGCGCAGTATGTCGTCGCATCAAAACGTAATTCTTGTTGTAGCTCATTTCTTCAATATTCAGGACAACGGACTGAAGGCGGTTGAAACGCCCGTGGAATCACCCGTACTATACTTAGAGACGACAATGACGGCGTCTCAAACGCTCTAATATTCTATAACGGTTTTTTTTTCTGCTCCTACTAATTTATAGCAAAGAAAAACTACAGAATAATTTCTGATGCCTTCGCGCTCAGTGCCGCTCAGAGTTACAGTTTCAAACTATTCCTCATAATTGATTTGTTATAATGGCATTATTATCTTTGGCAGACGAGGTAATAAAAACATATCACGTGACTTTACGTTAATTTATGTCAAATCCTCAAATTTGTTATTTTATAGTGTTAGCGAATGTAGAACCTCTCATAACATTAACATCTGCTTGAAATATAGCGAAATAAAGCCTAACCTATTTAACATTACTTTTATCACTATTGAAAAAGTTAAACGGATAAGAAATATTTGTAGCTTTGTAAAAAACTTATCACAGCAAAAATTTCTACCATTCCCAGTATGTAGCTACGCTTTCATCACATTCCGTAACCCGAACATCTGCGTTTCTCGGATACGGCTGTAGAATTCCTGCCGCTACCAGGTTAGGGTTATCAGAATTTAAACTCAGATATACCGCAGTCGATTAAAATAAATCGGCTATTTATATAATCGGCCCCGCAAGACATGACGACGGCGTGGGACGGGGGAGGAAATGACCGAACTACATACATACAAAGATTTGATAGCAGTTCGGGACATCTGTTTTTATTATCAGGTTATGATATTTTGTAATTTTTGTAAACATCAAGGGCGTCGGGCCACTGTATGTAGCTTCGTTGTGCTAGAACACAAAACTATTTTAAACTAAAAGATAAAACATGCGTCCTTTTCTCAGTTTTCAATTTGCTGGAGAGTGATCAGTGTTTTTACACCTCTAACAAAAAATAACATCTTTCATCAATTGGAATGAAACAACTAACGGATTTAACTAGCGTATTTTATTTTATTAGCTGACGTTTCGGAGCTTATAGATTCCATAATCGTACTCACGACTGAGCTGACAATAGTCTTATGCTAAGGTAGTACCTAAAAGGCTCACACATAAGACTAATCTGTAAAGGCTCCGACACGTCAGCCAATAAAATAAAATACGCGAGTTAAATCCGTTAAAGTTGTTTCATTCCAATGTATAATAACCGCGAAGGCATCAGACATTATTATCTTTCATCAATTCATCATGTATGGTTTTATAAGACATTCACAGTTAACCCTAGTTAGAACTAGGCCGAGTGGATCCGAGTGGGATTGATTTCAAACGCTTGCTTTGACTGTGTGCCAATTAGAGAATGACTAAAGTGCGTTCCAATACCAATTGTCTACCTGAGTAGATACAGGTAGATACCTACTTACGTTAAGTGCAAAATGGAGATACTTTGTCATCAAGAAAAAAAAATCTGTTTCGCTTTCTGTACCATAATTTTATTTCCCTTTTTTCAGTCGTTTATTATTGACCAATCATATTTCTCATAATTTTTGTGGCGTGATTTTTTTAATTCCAAAATTACTTCTTAAGCTTAACGCCATAGATTTTAGAATATTAGGTACCTACTTGACTAAGCCCTTTATTTTGAGCATATGACCGGAGAAAGACCACGGACCGTTTTGCCATGTAGGTATTTCACCAATTATCAATTAAGAGTCTTCTCTCCTTCGCGTGATATTTATGATTTCGCTACAGACATTGAAACGTCATGTCAATAACGTAAGGCTAACGTGTATACGAATCTATTTTTGTGGACAAACTGCCAGTAAATCCTCACATTTACATCATTATTTCAGGTTAATTGAAGAGAAAATTTTCATTCCTCATTTATGTCATGTACAAGTTTAAGAACGTCTTATAAACTAACTGTAGAAGCAGATATTTAAGTACTTATATCATTATTAAGCCTGAAACTCAGCTACGACTGCGTTCATTAAACGCAGACAGCAGACGTCGCCTGCAGGCGTGTACGAGAAACATCAAGTTTCAATTAAATAAAATACAGCCGATGAACTACAAGCTGGTTGCTTTCATTTTTATTTTGTTGGTTTTAAACTTGAAATAGCTATCTGGGGGGCTAGACAAGTGCCCAACGTTCAACGTTAACGTTAAACGTTAGCACCAAAATGTATGGGATTTGACATTTGTGACGTACGTGACAGTCGTTCGCGGATGTCAAATCCCATACATTTTGGTCCTAACGTTTAACGTTAACGTTGAACGTTGGGCACTTGTCTAGGGCCCCTTGTATAATATGCAATGTGATGTATAGTTTACATGCCATTAAAAATGAGGAGGTAAGGTAACGAAAGAAACTTCAGTATCTCACGTTATATCATTAATTATATCAATGCAATTAGGAGTTACCTACTATCCCTACTAATATTATTAATGCGAAAGTAACTGTGTCTGTCTGTTACGCTTTCACGTTAAAACTACTGGATCGATTTAAATGAAATTTGGTACATAGAAAGTCTGGAGCCTGAGAAAGGACATAGGCTACTTTTTAACCGACTGCAAAAAAGGAGCAGTTTCACGCGGACGAAATCGCGGGCAGAAGCTAGTCTTATATAAATATTACTGTACCTAATAGAGGGAAGGTGTGTGTGTACAATATTAGGCTTGTTTGTAATATTTTAACCGTACCTACTTATATAGGTACCTAATTATTTTATTCTCTTAATCACCCGACTAATTTTAAAATTAGGTACCTACCTACATGTCTTGATAGTCTACGTTAAACATTAGAATTAGACTATCATCAGGTCAGTCGTGCTACGAATATGATAAAATACAAAGTTAAATCCGTTATAATTGTTTCATACCAATGTGTAATAACCGCGAAGGCATCACAATACCTACATGTCTGCTAAATGTTATAAAGTAGATAAAAAAGACTAGTAGACGCCGAACAAGCACACAATACTGTACTCCACCGAGCCATAGCCGTGTTAAATCATAAGGTTCACTTCGCTCGGTCCAATCATAGATAGTAAATACGAGGCGAAAAATTGTTACAACTCCGAGCATTGCGAATTTGCGAGGTCTCACCGCACTATATATTGGTAGGTAAGAGTAGTGTACTTGTATTGACTTTGAATAATATACTTTCTTTCGTTGGTGCTTATTCATATATGTATATGCATATATGTATAAGTATATTATTGTAAAATTTCATCGAAATAAAATGTAAAAATGTCAAATTCGCAACGCAGGCTTCGTCAATTACAATATAATCATAAAATCGGCAACAAGCTTCGTAAAAACAGATTAAGTAGTTTTTTTCATGAAAGGGTCATACATAAATCCATCAATGCTTATGAACTTTCACATTCATATCTATACGAATATAACAAAGAGGTAAAGTTTGTTTGTTTGTTTGGATTAAATAGACTCCTAAAAGAAAAAATCTTTCACTGTTGGAAAGCTACACTATTCCCGAGTGACATAGGCTATAAAAAAAGGGATCCGGGCGAAGCCGGGGCGGGTCTCAAACTCACACTCTACACTCTAAACTCACTCTCTCACACTCTAGTATTATAATATTATTATTACGTGCCGAATTGATCTAGCTACTTTGAACAAGTCTGTGTTCGTGAAATATTGGCTCGGTATATCCTTTATTAATGTTTAGTGTATTACAGTGCACAATATAATAAGCACCTAATAACAATCAACTTTCATGTTAGGATGTTCATGAGGTAAATCTAGGCAATCTCCATTTTCATAAACATTTAATGAACAAGAAAGAAAATCGGCCAAGTGTGGTGAAGCGCGAGAATGGTTCCGTACAATTATCTATATAAATAGAAAAAAATACGTTTGTTAGGGAGCCTCCATAAATATTTATTTTATTTGGTTTGGTAACAATCATGGCTAATATGATAACTATCACAGAAAATGAGATAAAGCTTGGTGACAGACGGACAGACAGCCGAGTCTCGATATAAATTTTTACCTTTCAGGTACGGAACCCTAAAACAAGTAAAGAAAAACAATACCTAACAGAAATGTACCTAATACACATTTATGACACACGTAGTCCCCTAACCTAACTCAACGATAATCTAGGTTTCTAAGAAATAAATGTAGGTAGTCCCCGACCACTTACGAACAACATTTCTCCTCGAGACGACGTCATTTATTACTACAATCCACAGCCGTGATACGGGACTATTATGTACCTAGCGCTTGATCCGCCTTCTAGACTTTCTATATGAAAACATAAGTTATATAATAAATTACTTATCTAATTTATATAATAAAATTTCTGATGCCTTTGCGACTATTACACATTGAATTGAAACAAAGTACGGATTTAACTAGCGTTTTTTGTTTTATTGGATAATGTTTCGGATTCTTTACAGTTTCCATAATCGTAGTACGACTGAGCTGACAATAATCTAACGCTAATTTATTTTATAAAATTTCTGATGCCTTTGCCGTTATTACACATTCGAATGAAACAATTGTAACGGATTTTCAAAAACATTACAGTTACCATATTTGATAGACAACTGAGCTGAAACCAACACTAAAGTTATTTAACATTTTTTGAAACGTCAGCTTATAAAATAAAATACACGAGTTGAATCCCTTATAATTTCATTACAATAAATTGATTTATTTCCAAATTACCGGTATTCTGATTTTTATTATTGGCATTATGACAGGTCATGTCATTTATTGTTATGACATGACATCTTAATGCACGTCAGTGTATGTCACATCTACATATTGGCTTGTGGAGAGCCTACACATTGGCTTATGACGTCAACATGGCTGATTTACTAATCTGTGTCTTCCGACTAGAATATTATCTATGATTTTTGACGTATTTGAATAAACTGCATTATAACACAGATGTATTTTGCATCGCTCCTCCATTTTTAATCTAAATTGTACAAAAACTCATATCGAAATCGATAAAACAAATATAATGATTAAAGATATTTATACACAAATTAGCTTTACTCGTCATTATCAATTTTAACGGTTTTTGATTAATCAAACAAAGATCTGTTTAGATGTTTTCTTAAGACTTCATTGAAAGTACGAATAAATCAGATTATTGTGTACCTACATATAAAAATAACATAGAAAAATAATTTAAAAAACTAATATTATCAATATTAAAAAGTGTAGGTACTATTTTATTATCTATGCTATTAAAACCTACCTACAAAATACAAAAATAACAACTAGTATTGCAGTCTACTAATCTTCTATACTACTTACACCTAAGCAAAACAATCACGCTACGTCACAATCATTATGCAGTCTAGACGCAAGATTGCAGGATTTCGTCTGGTGCAGTTCCAAATGCAATGTCCACTGCACTCGCTCCTCGGGGAGCGATGCAGAGGATTTCGTTCCTAAATAGTAATTGGTCTTTCTTTTGTTAAAATTTCGCAGTGCGGTTTGTTTCTGGAAAATAGGTCGTATTGCTGTTTATAATAAAGTTCAATTATACATTATGTAATCATTATAACTTAAATTCACTTCAGGCAGTGTGTTAGTGACCGGACTTTGGAACTTTGATGGATAATTAATAGTTCCCAAACAAGTTTATATTGAACGTTATTGAGAATATAAGTACCTAAGTTACATTATACCCTATGTGTTATTAAATTTAGGGTTCAAAGTTAAACTAGCACAAAATTACGAGATGTTGGCCTGAATGGCTTTGAGAAAAGGACGTTTTGCTCGACTTGGCCAAGGCACTGTCCCCAGATTTATAGGTGTCTCTTAGGTTGCTGAAATTTCTCAATATTTGAATATTCCTAAGATAGTAGGTAAACCTAAATTAATTCTATATCTAATTTACATTTTTTTACTTGTGATAGTATAATACATATTACAGTAAACGCTTCAACTTTGATAACTTTAAACATAAATCAAAAACTGTAGTTAGATAATTTAAAACAGATTTGGCTGAAAGTGTTAGCAAAATTCACTTTGCGAAAGGTATGCCCGGGGGCGGTAATGAAACTATGTTCATTGTAAGCTCACTATCCGAATGATAACATGCAAATTGAAGGCGACGTGCGGACCCAAGGGCCGGTGGGCCGGTGGAAGGTACAGGCGAAGTGAAAAAAAAAACAAAACCGTTTAAATATGTCCACTGTTGGACATAGGTTTCCCCCCGAGGACTTCTGAAGACAACGGTCCCGCGTTGCATGCTTCAGCGCTATCTTTCACTAACTTGAGCTAGGTCGGACTACCTTTTAAAGAGGGTCTATTTACTCTCGAATAAAAAGAAATAAACAGCCTATTTTAAGGAAAAAGTATTATTTTATTTTCTGGTTTTTATTTCATGTCAGATATTAGTAGAGAATGTATGTAAGTATAAAGTTTAAAAGTATCCCAAACAGCAAAGTAATATAAAAATAATTATAAGTCTGGAGTAACTAATACATATCTAACATTTTTATAAAAGGGTGTGGTAATTTTCATTTCTGAAGTAGGTACGTTACAAAGCTATAAGAAAAAAAAACATATTATACTTATAAGTTGACTTTAACTGTATCCAAAACCTTGTTCAATAAGTGATAATACAAAACTAGACTTGAGAACACCCTAAATAACTAGGCGCTCGAAGTACCTACTGATTTTGCGTGTTGGCGTACTTAAGTAACAATTAAAATCACGCTATCATAATTAATATAGTGCGTTCTTATTTAGCAGTGACGAGAATGAAATTATCAACTTTCTAAGTTTCCTAACGTGTCTAACCGCTACAGTACATAACTGAAGCCATTTCAAGTAAAGTGTATTCCCAAATTTGGCGCCTACCCTGCGCACTGCCAGAGCAATTTGGGGCCTGTCATTAATCATTTCCTACTCCAATGAGAGTCTAAGGGCCTAGCGCTATATTACAGTAGATACGTAACATAATGGGCATACTTGCCTTAATCATAACATTCATGTTTTGTGTTCTTAAAAAGGTTTAAAAATATAGGAAACAGTGTCTTCTTCTTTTGACCTTTATAAGAGATTATAAAAGCCTAAACTGAATAAATATATTTTTGATTTTGATTTTATTTCATATTAACTTTCACATCGCCTTACCTTAGGGTATGAATTACAAGATCTAGTCATTCGGAAAGCCAATAAAGAAGTACCTAACACATCTACAAATATTGTTAGTATACTTTCATAATATATTGATTAAATGTGACTGTTCATTCTATATGTTAAGTTAATATAAAGAATTAGAATTACATTAATAAATTAACGTATCTAAAGATATATGAATCCTTGAAGTTACTCGTTTCATCGTCAACTATAAATTACGACCTAAGATTAACGCTGTTTAGCTATTTACGAGTTGTCTTATGAATACAAATATGACTCCGAAGTTAATGAGGTTTTATCGAATTTTGACAGGTGTAATTATAATATCACTCTATATAGGTACAGAGTTTGTATTTGTATAATTATGTCAACGTCTGGCAATCCTACCAGTAAGTATCCTGACTGTATAATTAACTATTAACTATAATGTTATAAATGCTAAAGTAGCTTTGTCTGTCTGTCTTGCTTTCACGCTAAAATTTGGTACGCAAATAGTCTAGACTCTACTTTTAATTGTGAAAAAAGAGGGGATGAAATTTCGGACGCACATAATTTTTCTTGAAAGAAAGATAAACTAGAATCCAAGATAAAAGTCTCCGTTTACTAACGTAATGAATATTGTACTGAATTCCGTAAATGCAGACGTAATTTCGTAATGTCTGTTTGACTGTCACAAGCTCACGAAATGTCTTAAGGTCAGTTTCGTTGGCTTACATCTATTTCGTGCAAGTTTCATCAAAAATGCAAAATTGTATATCGACGTTTGCGTACCTAGATATATCACAGCTACCCACAATTTTTAATTCATTTTGATTGACACTTGTCTCTATAGTCTATACAGCAACCAAAAAATTGATTTTTGGCTTAGTGTGTTATTTAGGGAAAAAATTTCTAAAACCGTTCCTAGTCATTAAAATTTTAATATTGTAAAACAATTTAATAAGTTATTCATATTATGTGTATTTTCTACCTATTTTTAACCCATCAGAATTCCGAAGACATCAGTTACTGAACACAAAAACATACAAGGTAAGAACAAAAAACAACTTTATAAAATTCTTATTTTCCTATGTACACAGGGGCAAAAAATTTACCCTGATTAGCCTTGACACAAGTACCCTATACCTGTTAGCGAAAAATATATCCCCTTATTAAGTTGAGCGTGGAGAGCGGCCGCGGCGGATATTGCCAACATAAATTATTCCGAGTCACCTGCTGTTGTGTTGGTATCACGATTGCAAGGTACTCGCTCTGTGTGGTAGTATAGCGGGTTTTAAGGTTCCGTACTTAAAGTAAAACGGGGCCCTATTATTGACTCCATTGTCTTTCCGTTTGTTTGTCACCGGGGTTTATTTTTAGGGTTCCGGGGGCTGTTACTGAGTCTCCACTCTCCGCAGTCAGTCCGTCACCAGGCTGTATTGGTTTATAGCCTGCAATTAAATAGATCTAGGGTAATTGATACTATTTTATCATTTCAGGATATATATTTTTATTACATCGTGCTATGTAACGCCAAATGTAGATAACGTTTTTGTATTGGAAATACTTTTTTAGATATTTTTACAGTATTGAATTCAATGTTTTCACGAATTCTATAGACGATTACAGATACAGTTTCATCAGACGATAATTAATTACAAAGGCGACCTTATCCTTGGAATCATTTTTAGGAGCCATCATAGACGATGGTATTTGGGGTAAATTACTAGTTGACTGTAACAATAAAATAAAATTACAGTTACAACTATGAACGGATTTAACTCGCGTATTTTATTTTATTTTTTTTACTGACGTTTCAGATTCTGTATAGTTTCCAAAATCATATACCTAATACGTTTCCTGACGTAATACTTGAACGGCCCCTAGGGGCCAAGGTCACCCGCTCCGCTCGTGCCTATACCCTCAACCTGTTCGTTCGATGTAGGAGGCCACATATCTCTCGCAGGTGTTATCTAAAAATTGGTTTACGCACAAAACACCTACCAGATTCACAGCCATTCTCAAAGATAAATATCCTAAATGCTCTGTTAACAACGATGTTTCACCTCCAGGCAGTGTGTGGGCGGGGAACACGTGTTATACGTTACCGTTAAAATCATTTTAGTGTTTGATTTAGTGTCTTTATTCTTTATGAAGAAAATATTTTTAATAAGATTAAATTTTCTATTGAAATTAGGTTCAGTTAGTCTGAAATGGAATTTAGGTATTTCATTAATTATAATGATGTACAATTTTCATTATGTTATATGGTTTGTGTAATTTTGTTTTAGCGTTCCGTAGCCACAGTGTAAAACTGGACCCTATTACTGAGATTCTGCAGTCCGCCCGTTCGTTTATCTGTCACCAGACTGCAACTCATACAATATGCAGTCGTGTTCACAGATATGATTTTTTTGACGTTTATATACATGGGTACGGAACCCTTTGTGCGCGAGACTAAATCGCGCTTGGCCAGTTTTTAATGTTTAGAAAATATTTCTGTGCTTGTATTTTGTCGCATAGTGGCATGCCTGTTGGAATTTTATAAAAAGTTCGTAGCACGTAGCACGTAATAGCTGTCTACGAGACGCTACGCTCGTAGCCCGTAGCGAGCAAAACTGCTACGTCGCAGCACGTTCAAATACGAACAACAATAAAAATGCATTGAACATCTAGAAATAGAAAGACAAAATAAATTACATGGAGGAAAATAGAACTAACTGGAGCGTAAAAACAAAATAGTAGCACAATCATAATGGTACATAATATATAGGTAATATTATGATTACCTACTTACTTAGGTACTTAAAACGATAAAATAATAAGTGCTTGGGTATACTGAAAATTTAAATATTAATTAATAATTTCAAATTCTTTCGCGGTTAAATTAGATTTGGAATAAAATAACACCCCGTCGTTTTTCGTCGGGGGTTAAAAACTAAAATTATAACAAGGGTTATTCAAATGAGGCAATTTATAAAATAATGTAGGTAGCATAATGTAAAGTTACTTATCGTTAGGCTTTTAATATGGGAACTGTAAAGTTTTTGAAACGTCAGCATAAAATATTATTTGACCATTTGAGTAATTTTACCTAGGTACTTGTTGACACAAAATTATATAACCGCACCCAACAACCTAATTTAAAACCTCTTTTTATATATCTTAGAAAATCTTTATTGATTGCCTCGTACCGGTAAGCAAAACCGGACTAAAGTAATATTATTATAATACAAAATTCATAATACAAAAGTATTGAATAACGTATGAAGTGAACCGAAAGGGTCTGCGGCACCGCATTATTGATTTTATTCAAATATTCAATTTGTAATACAATACATTACCAACATAATATGTAAATAAATTGCTGTATTGAAGTAATGTGTTCGATATCGAGAGGAATTTAAAATTTTATTAACATGGAAAGTTGAAAAATATTGAAAGTAAGTTTTTGGTTTTAAGCGTTATTAGAGAAGAGTTTTTTATAATTTTTTTCCAGCTAATATAAAAAAAAAAAAACTTGTGTTCCATAACATATGAGATAAATTTTAAAATATATTATGGGATTATCTCGTAATTCATAATAAAATATTAATAACCGCGAAAGCATCAGAAATTATTAACCCTTGCTCTGTATGAGTTTAGATCAATTTGTGCTAGTTGTTTAAATAATTTATAATATTATTAATATAATTTATTATAATATATAATAAAGAACATTTTACACTTCTTTGCATATAGGTACCTATTTTTTTATGTTTAGGGTTTAGTACGATTTTTTTATAGGTAGGTACTTCCAAACAATCAAGGTGAAATACTGTTCTAGAGTATATTTGTTAGCCAAAATAAGTTTCAAATATTTATTTAGTATTTATTTGAACATTTGTTTACAGCAGCCAATCTGTTACAATAATAATATAATAGTTTCAAATTAGATCAGCCATACTCCAGAGTGCCATTAATATTCAATTTAATCTAATATTCAATTAAGTTCCAAACGGATTAGTAATTTGTCCAATTTTCGATTAATTTTCGTTTATCCGCCGTTGTCATTCGATTTGCTAAGTTAATAAGAATATCATGTCAATTAATATAATTTGGGTGTCTTTCACAATACACTAATAGTATAGAGGCTATATTTGTATTATAATAAATAAATAACGATATTGAGTAAAGTGCTTAGACGAAGTCGCGGGCTAAAGCTTGTGTCCAGATACTATTATTTTGACACTACATGACCGAGCAAACTTCTTTATTATTATTATTTTTTAATGGGGGTTGATGTCAGGTATTTTTGGTAATATAAAAAAAGTGAAATAACAGTTTACAATCAATATATCAAATATCGAATGTAAATATCCATCTAAATATTTAAATATTCATCAATTGGATAGTACATAATATTTTAACTAGAAATATCATATTTTATATGATATACCGTCAAAATAATTAGCTTGTTCAAAAACAGGAAATACAAACAAAATACCAGTAATTATTTGACACGACACAGAGAAAACTTTATTTAACCAAAACACTCTGTGAAGCAAAACATTGCTTTGAGCTTCATAATAATTAAATGAACAGTCTGTTACAGTTCATATTTCACACAAAGGGAAATATTTGTAAAACTGTGTTGGTACTAGCTTTGCTAGATTTTAATACAGCATATTTATGTAAGTACATAATATTATATCTAGCAGAATTTATTTGTTAAGCTTAACTCATTACGACCAATTTACCCGGGTGTTTACCATATAACGTAATATATTCTATTATTATATGACAACGTGCTACTTTTAACCCAATATGGCAGGATAAAAATAAATCCACGCAAAACCTCGGTAAACAGCTTGTACCCTATATAATTAATTAATAAGTTTATTGTAAAATGTGTGCCTTATTTATTCAATTAACGGGTCTCCTCGATAAAAGTGTTTTGAAAACCTTTATGCGTGCTAGTAATTATTTTATTGATGAACCTACCTTTAACTGTACCCACTCGAATAGGAAGTATACATCCTAGTCACAAAAACCCAAAACAGTTTTCTTATTAACCGGAACCTGTCACTGAGTATTTTACCTATATAAAATCAAAATCAAACATATATTTATTCAATTTAGGCTTCTACACGCTTTTGTGAAGGTCAGAAGATTATAATTAAACTATATTCGTCGCTTAGCTAACAAAACCGCTTAAAACATTTTTGTTATCGGGTCAAAATACCGCCTAAGTCATTTGGCGTAGGTGCATTATTAATTTTCAGCAATTAATGACCTGGGGGCCTAGACAAGACGCACCAAAATGTATGTATGGGATTTGACATCCGCGAACGACTGTCACGTACGTCACAAACGTTCGCGGATGTCAAATCTCAAACAATTTGGTCGTTTTATATAACACTAGCTTCTGCCCGCGACTTCGTCCGCGTGGAACTCCTCCTTTTTTGCAGTCGGTTAAAAAGTAGCCTATGTCTTTTCTCAGGCTCCAGACTTTCTTTGTACCAATTTCATCTCAATCGGTCCAGTAGTTTTAGTGTGAAAGCGTAACAGACAGACAGACAGACAGACAGAGTTACTTTCGCATTTATAATATTATTAGTAGGTAGGGATAAAAAGTAGCCTATGTCTTTTCTCAGGCTCCAGACTTTCTTTGTACCAAATTTCATCTCAATCGGTCCAGTAGTTTTAGTGTGAAAGCGTAACAGACAGACAGACAGACAGAGTTACTTTCGCATTTATAATATTAGTAGGGATTTACGTTGAACGTTTGGCACCTTGTCTAGGCCCCCTGAGCGGTATTATTAGCTAAACGAATTATTATATTCACAAAAAGCCTATTTCACAATTTCAAACCTATGCATTATATTTATACCAAAATCCATACAAACTGTAACCTTAACCCTGGCTTTTGGCATCGCTGGCCGGCGCCGCGGCGTCTCGACTGAAGGTCGGTATATCTGTTATGTCATCTGGCAGGTCCTTACTAACTTTGTTATTGTAACACTAATGAAGAGGGGAACTTATGACATCTTTTGTTGGATGATATTCATTGTAACGACTTTTTCTGACGCGATGTCATTTCAATACTATAAGAGGCCTAGTTATTGCCTAATTGAATGTTAAGTTAAATGGAAACGTAATGATTGACTAACGTTAATAAAGTAAGCTTTTAATACATATTATTTAATTAAATAAAGTGCGTCTGACGGCTTGCTGGTGTAGTGGTCAGAGCTGACTATGAAATCGGAGGTTGCTAGTTCGAATCCTACTAGGGACAGATGACAGTGAGATGAATACGAGCATCTGTACTTGATTCTTGTATATTTAGACTAGTAGGTACTTGTTAATTTGGCGCTCGGTCTAGTCCAAAGATATCAAAGTCATATACCTACACCAGGTTGTGTACATTTCGAAACAAGTTATTGAATTAACAGCATGTATACGAAAAGTATTATTAAAAGTTATGATCCTACCAAGATAGAACGATAGCCATTTTTATAGGAAAACCATTTCAGAAATGTTCTAGGATGGGAAATAAAAATAGGTAATGTCACTTATGTTTAACAACAGGTCGATTTTATTACGACAGTAAAATCTCTATTACCGAATACGAGGCGAAAATAGGATTTTACCTTATTACGATGCATCGCGTTCCCGCGGGAACTCGCCGAACGAATTACCAGGAACAAAGGAATTTTGATTTAATGCTTTAGTTAAAAACTTTTTGATTTATCTTCCAATTATTGGTAATATCCAGTGACGCTGTTATTCACAAAAACTGCGCCAGTAATTCTTTTATAGCAGAAATTATTATGCGTGTGAGTCAGGTGCAGTATGTTATTTTTTAATATAATAGTACATTACGCACCAAGGCCAGTAAAATAAAAAATGTATTAGATCACATGTAATTGTCGTCCGAGGCGAAGCCGAGGTTGACAAAAATGTGATCTGAGGCTTTTTTAATTTACTGGCCGAAATCAGTATACTATTTTTCTGTTCGACGAAGCCAGAAAGCGGCAATTTAATTTAGCGCAGCGGTCACAAAGTTGGCGCTTTCTGGCCGGAGAACAGAAAAATTAATTTATATACCGTACTATTATAATTCTATTCTAATACGTGTTTATATCAATGAACTCCACGTAAACAGCTAGACCGATTTGAATGACTTTGCAAAACCAGCCCTGCAGATGGTGCTGTCTGAATTCTCAAAAAACGCGTCACGAAGTTCGCTGTAGTATTACGTACGTAAGGGCACGGATCCACAAAATTCATCAACCAATCAACAGTCAAATTCACGTGGGAAAGTCTAAATCCTTTCACGTGATTGGTCAACGTCCGTCAGCTTTCGACACTTTCAAAATGTGGACTCACACCATAAGGCTCTTACCTATAATTGAACCGGGCTTGGAATTGCCTGTCACTTCAGGGCTTATTGAACCTGCGCTCAGAAAATGAACGCAGCTAGACTATGTAAGCTGTATAAAGGTGTTTTTATACAGCCTTTGTACCTACAGGGTATATAGACATTAAGTACTGCTTAAGGCTCTTACGTATAATATTGACTAATTTGATGACCTGTTGGTCTAGTGGCCAGAAACTCTAATTTCAAAACCGGTGTTAGTGGGTTCGAATCCTGCTAAGCATCTGAGTCTACTCCACAATTATCGAAAACAATGACATGTTAAGAGGAATAATACTAGCTTAAAGGTACCACAATTATATTTATTATACAATACATAACACTTATATATATATACTAACTCGAGACAGCACTAATCGCTCTTAGATCTAATGCCTATCTGGCAGACGGGACTGTGGCAATTGCATTGGAATGATGCGATAAGGCCGCCTATTGCCCATTTGGTATTAATTGTTTAAATATATTTATTAATTTAATTTCTGTAACTGCTCAGACGTAGCTCGGTGGTGTGCAAAATAATCATCAATTGAGGTTTATAACGTAACATGAATATTAAATACTAGCGGTCAGCCCCGGCATCGCCTGGATCCCTTTTATTTCTTATAGCCTATGTCACACGAGAATAGTGTAGCTTTCCAATAGTGAAAGAATTTTTCAAATCCAGTCGTTTAGGAGCCTATTCAATCCAAACAAAAAAACACACTTTTTTTCTTTATTATATTATAAGTATAGATGTAATAATAATAACAGAACTGACCTGTTATTTTTTTTAGATAATATAGTGACTATTTTTTCATTTTAAGAAAATTACCATTTTTTCTGATTCCGGCATTTAAGACAGTTTTTAAGAATTTCTGGCCTATAAGTGATTCGACACGTTTTCACGGAAGCAATTCAACTACTAAACCCAAGGGTCCCATAGACCCTATTATCGCAACACCAAAACAACAAAACTAGTTATCCATGCACACAAGCAACAACAAGTAACATTGTGAACAACATGTAAGCAATGAATAAATGAATAACGAGTTACAAATTATACACAAAATGACAAACTTCAATACGAAATGAGCCGAGCGTCTCATTAGCGAAATGGTAATATTTTGCCCTCATTTGCGCTATTGTCGAACACAATAGCTCACTTAGCATACTTAGCGCACTTAGCTCAGTAGAGCGGGGTTAATTCCTACAGCGGTGAAATTTATGAAACATTTTGAAAGTTCATCGGTTCCGGTGGTGAAATGTTTCTAAATTCACAAAGTTCGCTTATTTGGAATTTCAATTATAATTTCGGAATGTTTTACATTTGTTCTATAACTGTTTCTATTATTAAAGCTATATTTTTACGTACCATAATAGCTTTATTTTTAGAAGATAATTGGAGAAATACTTTTTATGTGATATATTTTATTAAGGAAAACATTTCGGTTACTCTCGAGAGACTTAATATAGTATTGGTATCTTATTTATAAGAGGATTTTGTAAAAATATAATGTAATATTATTGCCAATGAATATAAAATAACTACAGTTAGCTAACAAATAATCGCTTCATAAGTACCTCGTATATAAAAGTTTTTATAAAAGATATTCCATATTCGTAGTGTACGAGAGAAATAAAAGAAGTTTGCACTTTACAAACTTTTGCATAACGCATATTGCATACATAACAGTTCGTTTCACAATTTCATTAAAGCGAAGAGGGTTTTCGTCGGCTTTGTTTAGTTTAGGACTATAATAATATGTACTTGTTGATGTAAATTGTGAATTTTCAACGTTTATTACACTTAGGTACCTTCTTATATAATAATACCTTCTGCCTGCGACTTCGTCTGCGCACGATAGTGCCGTGCCACACCCGTTCTACCCCGCCATGGTGAGAAATTAAAAAAATCTTTCTTAGTGCTCCCCTACTTTATAAAAGGATCGTGCAAAACTTCAAGTTTCTGGGCCCTGCGCTAAAATCAAATCAGCTCGTCCTTTTATATGTAAATAAAGTATTTAATAAAAAAAATGATTCTAGAAGCACAGCCTCCTTAAACTATTTGAAATTGTACGAATACGAACACAGAATGTAGAATTTATTTTAAGATACACAACGAAGTCTATTTCGCTTCAAGTTTTGTTCCGTCTCATTGCGCAGTTAAAATATTTCCTTTAAAATGGCTTCTTCAATCGGATTCCTTTGTAACTGTCTACGACGTAAAACGATGTCATTAAATGTAATTACGAAACCTCAAAGTCATATTAAAATAATCACCAATTGGCTTTATCTGAGAGGATCGTTGCGAACGATCCCTTCGCAGTTGTAAATAGTCAGTTCATAAGAATCCAGTTACTTGAACAAGTGAATTTTATGAAAAATAGTGACAGAAACCAAATACGTCGATACTCTATTAAATAAATTCGTCACATTTAAAGTTCAGCCCATGTGACACATTTGTATCTCGATTTAAGTCAGTATTTTACTAATGTACTTACAACATGTACCTTCTATTTCTACCCCTGGATGTAAGTATGTAAATTAGAATATTTTATTTGTATAAATACTGTGTAACTAATTTGTCTCTGTAACAAATCACGTGTAATGGAGGCGTAGGTTTTATAAGTAGAAAGTAACGGTTTCAGCATTTGGAAGGAAAGCAACATAACTTATTTGTTTTCTCGTGCGACAAATATGTTTTATGCCTAGCCTAGCTAATCTTATAGAGGTAGGTACCGTATTATTTTCTTTATTTTAGGTTCCTTATCTGCGAATTTAATTTTAACGCACAAGAAATCGACTATTTACTAACATACTTTTGCTTCATAGCAAAGAGTGATGCATTCTATAGCCACCAAATCTATAAGCACGTTGGTCGATGGAAAATCACAAAGTTTCTCGCTCAAGTTAATAAATCAATTTAAAGTTAGCACAAGATAAGACTAGAACTCCAATAAATACGTAACTTTATTGAACATTGTAAAGTCACACGCATGTAATGCGACGATTAGAGAACTTTGTTCTAGTGAAGGTACGAAGTTTCGCTTTCGGTTTCGACCAATTTTCGACAAAATGGCATTATTAGGCACACTTAGTATTAATCAAAATATAGAATTTAGGTTTTTTAAACACGAGTGTACTCGTTTAAAGCAAAAGCTACTTTTTTGTATAATTTACGTGTCGTTTTGGTTTCAACCTAAATATCAAATGGCCGAATTTTAAGGTTCCTTTTGTGATTTGCAATTCAACTCATTTTGCATTAAACCGCATCGATATTATTTTTTATGTTAAAAAAACCAACCGGCATTTCATTATAAAAGTTTCGGTTTTAGCCCAAACTAAGAGAAAGGCCTATATTAACTTTTGGTTTCAGCCAAACATGCTTTGGCCAAATACTAATTTTATTGTAGTTACAATCGTGTTCCAAAGGCAAATGACATTATAATTGGGTTTACAGATCTGTTGGAGTATCTACTTATATACAAGAGAGATTCGACTTTGAAATCAATATAAGGTGACCCCGTGAATAGAAAACGTCTTTGTAAATATACTTATCATTGTGTAGATTTTTTGTTGTAAAGCTTGTTTACTTTAACTAAACATAGTAGGAATATACCTATATACCTACTGTATTTAATAATGAGGAGTGCGGTTTGTTTATTATCATATAAAACAAAAGACGGTTAATATGATACAGAAGACTAGATCAAACTAATAATATAGACGCGTACCTAAGTTTGTAAGAATGTAGGTTTGTTACTCTTCCACGCAAAATAAATCGTTGAACCTATTTCGTGTTTTGAAAATTAAACAATATTCTTAGGTAGATAGTTATAATTATACTGCTCTAATTTTCAATCCAACAAAAGAGCAATTCGCTGTAAAGTTCTAAGCAAACTTGAAAATCGGTAGAAAACGCAAATAATCAAAACGAGGGATAAGTATCTACAAGTTCACGATTCCAGTTATTTAGAATTTGGACTCAGTATTATGTATAATTATATTATTTAATAAACATTCTTATGTACAACAATGCTTAGGTAATTTAATAATTTCTGATGCTTTCGCGGTTATTACACTTTGGAATAAAACAACTAACGGATTGAACTTGCGTACCTATTTTATTTCATCAGCTACGAACATAAAATACACGACACAATCCGTATGGTTGTTTTTTTCTAATACTTACCGAATTTATTAATATAATTAAATTTTACTTACTTGATACCATTGCATGTTTCTAATCCTTATGTACGTTGTTAACAGTAGATACCTAGTTTATATAATATTATATTTGTTAAATAGTAAAGATAGTCTTAAAAGAAACAAATATATTATACCTATACTTAACAAGTAGGTAGGTACTTGTCAATATAATTACTTTATTAAAGTCAATTCTAATTATAATTCATACATAAATGTCAAATTCACAACGCAGGCTTCGTCAATTAACAAATATCATAAAATCGGCAACAAGCTTCGTCAAAATAAATAATTAGTACCTAAAACATTCATTGTATATACCTATTGATGTTAAGAAATAGCATATCAGTGTGATCATTTCATTAATATAAAATGGTCTCAGCAAATATGTAGAGGATCAAACTTATTCTGGGTCCAATGTGGTTGGCTAATTTCACGCCAATATGGCATACGATTGGGTCACGACATTCTCCGTCGTTAAGTCGTATGTCGGGAAAATGCGAGAAGAAAACTTTTCATGGTCAGTACTTTACTAGTCCGCTTTTCCAACGACGATGTCTTTGATTTGGCTGCTTTACTCTGTTCTTTTTAAGTCAGTTAGATAATGAAAAAAATATTGGATTAATTTTCAAATAGGTACCCAATTAAAACAATATAAAGATAGAACGTTAAAAATTCTCGTGACTTTATACTCTTTTCACAAAGAAGAAATGTCACAAGCTTTCTCTCAGACTTTGATTCGTATTATTTTTTTCTTTGATTTATCTAAAAAAAAGTCTACGTTTTGGATAATGCAACTTGCAGACTACTTAATTGTAATAATTTAATAAAATGATCTAATTTTAAAAAAGAAACAACCAATTCAAATTTCAAATACAAATAGATATTTATAATCAGTTAAATGAATTAAATAAGTTTGAACCTCACTACTGTCATAATTAAAATCGAAACTGATTTGTAAGCACAATATTTGTCCAATGTTGAACATTCGAAATCGACTCTATAATTAAGTTACAAATCAACCAGTGACCAGTTTAATTAGAGGAGATTTTGATATCAAACTGACCGTAGTCAGTTGTAAATGCGAGCTAATGACCGATGATTTCATGCTGTGATTATGTCAATGAGAACATCGTGATAACTGATAAGTGATTTGATTGATTGGTCATTTTGTAATTGATTGACCTTTCTATGATTACACAGGGCGTACACAAGGTGCCAACGTTCAACGTTAACGTAAAACGAAGCGACCAAAATGTATGGGATTTGACAATCGCGAATGTTTGTGACATACGTGACAGTCGTTCGCGGATGACCTTGGGGGCTAGACAAATGCCCAACGTTCAACGTTAACGTTAGCACCAAAATGTATGGGATTTGACATTTGCGACGTACGTGACAGTCGTTCGCGGATGTCAAATCCCATACATTTTGGTCCTAACGTTTAACGTTAACGTTGAACGTTGGGCACTTGTCTAGGGCCCCTTGTCTCCTACGCCCCAAGGAAGAGTTTTGAGACAAAAAGTTTTTATGTATTTTTTATGTTGTTCCAAAAGTGCTAATAAGCATGTTCCATTATAATATATTGGAATTTTAAATTACCTTTTTAAGCGTCAAAATTTTTGAGTTAGATAATTCTAAACTATATTAACAAGTTTTAGTTTTGTGCTAAACAAAATTCAGCAAAAGGTCTGTAAATAAACTTTCTAAATAAAACCAAGTTAGCTTGTTTCAAAACTGGAAATTAAAAGCAATTCAGACAATTACGTCGTTATATTTGTTCTAATGTTAAAGCATTAGGTTTTATTCGAAATAACAACTTTATTTATTGTAATGGACCAATAAAACAGAAGCGCGTCCGTTAAGTATCAGAGAAAATAAAGATAAAAGCTAAATTATGCAAAATACCTGTACAATATTTTTCGGTACGAAAACGCAGACACGTACGAAATGAATCGTGGCTAATGATACATTTATGTAAATTCGAAACGACTGCCTATTATACACTGAATAGTAAGTTATACTTTCTTTACCTCAATATCGTTTGTGGGCAATTCACATACAGACGGATTCGCCCAAATATAGAAGAGTTCCGTACCATTATGGATAAAATGGCAAAAAAATTAAATGGGAGCTTTTAGTAATAGCAGTAAAGAAATATCACCTGAGATATTTTTAACTGACTAACTATGACCGTTCATGGTGACAGACGGATAAACAACGCAGTCTCAATAACAGAGACTCTATTGAGACTATTACTAGTCCAGTTTTGTAAAGTAGCTCCCTAAACTTTAGAAAACTATTAAACATTTTATAAATATGTATTTGAATAAAACAATTTTAAACGGATTTAACTCGCGTATTTTTATTTTATTTGCTGACGTTTCTAGTGAGTATTACTCACTTTAGCATAAGACTATTATCAGCTCAGTCGTACTATGATTATGAAATCTCTAAAGGCTCCGAAACGTCAGCCAATAAGATAAAAATACGCGAGTTAAATCCGTTTAAAGCTGTTTCAAATTATTATTTTATAAACTAGCGGTCCCGGCAGACGTCATCCTGCCCGTTCGAAATTCAAATTAGGTAACTTAAGTTAGACAACGTCTGTATGGGAAAAGAAAAGGGGTCGTTTTTAGGGTTTTCCCGGCAATTATTCGATTTTTTTCGCCGTAAGAACCATCCTTGGACTTCAACAAACATTTAAAAAAAAATATGGCCAAATTGGTCCAGGCGTTGTCGAGTTATGCGCTTACCAACACATTTTGCGATTCATTTTTATATATAAAGAAGATTATGTGATTCCAATTAGTATTAAAGTATTTCAATCATTTTTTTTACATATTAACTAGTCATTAGATTCATACACACTCACTGCCAGTCGCGTATGACACGTTCAAGACTAAATTAATTTCTTTGACGTCGCCCAGGGAATTCTATCAAACGTTTTAAAAGGATTTGAATATTATTAAATTCTCCTTTTGATGTCAATCAACCATTATTATAAATTTTTTATATTAATAAATTAAAACGGGGTGATTGATTGAATGCTTTGACTTTCTCCAGGTACATACCTAGTATTTATGATATGAAGTAGTATATAATTATATACTCGTATCTATCAGTTAACTATACTTATGTATACAAGTGTTCTTAGTATTTCTAAAACGCAATGGATGGAATGGCTTAAAAAATTAAACACTTTGAAGTATTACAATAACTACCTACCTACGAGAATTGGGTATTCTACATTTTATACATGTATAAATAGTTAAAATGATGTATTAAATTTATAAGATTGTGGTATACGTAACGTTAGCAAATAAATTGAAATAGGTACGCGTGTTAATCCAGTATAATTGACATTCCAATGTATAATAACCGCGAAGGCATCAGAAATTATTATTACATTGTTACCTATTTTACTAATAGTTCTTCTAGTATCGTTCTTCTGTCAAATAAACGTAATAACACAGATCTATGTCATAACTAACGTTTTAAAAACAGGCAAAAAGATGATTAAGTTTTTAAATCAAGTGTCGTACGTTTGTTTCTAACAATGTCCTCAAAAAGTTGTTTAGAATTTTCAATGGTTTTTACAGCGTAGAGAAAATCTAAGTCTATAATATATTTTTTTGTTTTTTATAACAAAAATACATCAATGTTTATACTTTATCAAGCTACTTATTTTGTTTTAAAATTTGTTACACAATGACCAAGTAACTTTTATTTATTCATTTTTAGTATTGCTCGGGCGTGGATAATTTATGTCAGTTAACTATTTAGAGCAATTTTTACAAGCTACAAGTACCTAGCAAACAACTCATTCAAATATTGTAATATATTTATTATTAAAACCGAAATATTCTTAACTTTACCTCATTCAATAATTAAATACATTTAAAGGTAAGTATTAAAATGTACCATTTGATCAATTAAATGCAGCCCGTGGTTAACAATAAATGCATTTCGATCATGCTCTTTTCTCTTATAATTAAATTTGCTCGTCATTATTTTCACGTTGCTTTATAAGGCCACATTCATTTAAGAGCTACTTTGATATACTAAAGAACGAGTACATATTGGAATGAAACAATTGTACCTTATGGATTTAACTCGTGTATTTTATTTGCTGAATTTAGGAAAACTGGTATATTTTATTAGATTAGATTAGATTAGATTTATTTATTTCTCAAAATTAATACAGTACAATTACACTATTATGTCGAATTATATGCATTCACATTGAGATCGTCAGAACAAAAATAAAGAAAAAATAATATGAACAAATTACATTATAACATTAAAAAATACATTATTATGTCAAATTATATTCACTCATATTGAGATCGTCAATACAGATTTAACTTACAGTATTTACAGTATCAGCAAAAATTATAATTTTATTACAATAAATTTCATTATGCATAATATAATGTCAAATGGCTTTTAGTGTCAAGTAATTTAACATTAATAATAAAAATAAAAATATATTTATCAACGCTAAACGCTAAACTATCGTTAGCTCAATCATTTATTGATTGTTATAATTAGGTGGTTGTTTATTAGTATCACTATTTTTATAGAGTTAACCATTAAAATCCCTACTAATATTATAAATGCGAAAGTAACTCTGTCTGTCTGTTACGCTTTCACGCTAAAACTACTGGACCGATTTAAATGAAATTTGGTACAAAGAAAGTCTGGATACTGAGAAAGGACATAGGCTACTTTTTAATCGATTGCAAAAAAGGAGGAGTTCCACGCGGACGAAGTCGCGGGCAGGAGCTAGTTATAAATATTTCGTTGGAAACAAGGCACGGTTTGTTAAAAACTGAACTCGTTAAAACTCGCACTAGGCGCAGCTGCAGCTTATATATACTCGTATATAAGTGGGGTGAGAGGGGGCGAAACCATCATCATCACTCGCCCCAAGCCAACCTCACCTGCACGCGGTGCACCCTGCTGTCCAACGAACGAGGCTCTGGCGACCGACTGATGGCGGTATATCCACCCTACATAGGCGTAGCTAAATTCCGCTCGATGACGGGCAGCAGCGTCATCGAAGCAAGAAGCTACGCCCTGCGATCGCCAACCCGCCTGCCCAGCGTGGCGATTATGGGCTTTTACCTCCATGAAGGCACACCAAAGACCACGGCCCCTAGTTCCCGGCGGTCCCGCTATTCCTGGTCACGGTGGCGACCATGGTAACGGTGGGACGGGGGGTGCGAAGAATCCCCGGGCTACGGGAGGCCATCACACCAAACTGACCCTGGCGACGTACAACGGACGCACGCTACGGCTCGACTCGCATCTGGCGCAACTGGAGGTGGAACTTGAGAAGATTAGGTGGCACGTATTAGGGTTATGTGAAGTCCGAAGAGAGGGGGAGGACACCATATCTCTCGAATCAGGCCACCTAATGTACTTCCGAGAGGGAGACCAACAATCTCAAGGTGGCGTTGGGTTTCTGGTCAATAAGTCCCTGGCTGACAATGTTGTCGAAGTGTCCAGTGTGTCGAATAGGGTAGCGTACCTCATCATCAAGCTCACCGAGAGGTACAGCCTCAAGGTGGCGCAAGTGTACGCACCGACCTCGACACACTCGGATGATGAGGTGGAGGTTATGTTCGATGACATATCGAGGGCCCTTCACTTCACTACTAAGACCCATTACAACGTTGTCATGGGGGACTTTAACGCTAAAGTGGGAGTACAAAATTGTAACGAATCGGTAGTAGGATCCCATGGATATGGGAGCAGAAATCATAGGGGGCAAATGCTCGTCAACTTCCTGGAACGCGAGGGGCTCTTCTTGATGAATTCCTTTTTCAAGAAAAAGCCCCAAAGGAAGTGGACGTGGCAAAGACCGGGCACTGTGACAAAAAACGAGATCGACTTCATCATGACGGACAAAAAGCATATATTCAGAGACGTCTCTGTGATCAATAGGTTCAATACCGGAAGCGATCACCGACTCGTCCGAGGCTCTCTGAATATTGACTTCAGGAGCTGAACGTGTTCGCTTGATGAAGGCCAGGCTCCGACCAACTTTGCTCCAAACTATGATGGGATCTGAAACGTTCCAGTCCAATCTGGAGAACCGATTCGCTGCCGTGGAAACCACAACTGACGTTGACCAGAACCTTGAAAATGTGGTTCGGATTCTCAGGGAAGAAGGTACGAGATTCTGTAAAATGCAACGTAATGGCAGGAAGTCGAAGCTTTCGGAAGAGACTTTAGGGCTAATGAAGAAACGACGTGAAAACCCACCCGTCACTTCGTCAGAGAAACGGATTCTAAACCGAGAGATTAGTAAACGCGTACGACACGATCTTCGGTCCTTCAATACTCTTTCGATCGAAAGAGCGATCGAGCAAAACCGGGGAGCAAAAGTGTTTGTACAATCTCTTGGAAGAAGCCACCTGACGAAGTTGACCACAGAAATTGGAGAAGTCGTTGCTTCGAAGCCGGCAGTCCTAACCGAAGTGGAAAACTTCTATGGCCGGTTGTACGCTTCGCATGCATCTCGACCTGATCCCGGAAATGAGGATCCTAGAGCCACTTTAACACGCCACTACAGCGAAGACCTGCCAGAAGTCAGTATTGGCGAAATCGAGATCGCTCTTGGACAGCTCAAAAACGGAAAAGCCCCTGGAGAAGATGGCGTTACAACAGAGTTATTAAAAGCAGGAGGTAAACCTATACTTAGGGAGCTCCAAAAACTCTTTAACGCTGTCTTGTTTGAAGGGAGAACTCCAGAGATGTGGAGTAGAGGTGTGGTCGTCTTGTTCTTCAAAAAGGGAGATAAAACCCTGTTGAAGAACTATCGACCCATTTCCCTTCTAAGCCACGTCTATAAGCTGTTCTCAAGAGTAATCACGAACCGTCTTGCGCGAAGATTTGACGAATTCCAACCACCGGAGCAGGCTGGGTTTCGGAGCGGATACGGCACCATAGACCACATCCACACAGTGCGGCAGATTATACAGAAGACCGAAGAGTATAATCAGCCCCTGTGTTTAGCATTTGTGGACTATGAGAAGGCCTTTGACTCGATCGAGATCTGGTCTGTTCTGGAGTCCCTGCAACGATGCCAAGTCGATTGGCGATACATCCAAGTGATGAGATGTTTATACGAAGCCGCTACCATGTCCGTCCAAGTCCAGAATCAGCAAACAATGCCTATACCATTGCATCGCGGTGTGAGACAAGGGGACGTTATCTCCCCGAAATTGTTCACAAATGCAATGGAGGATATGTTCAAAACGCTGAACTGGCAAGGACGTGGCATCAAAGTAAATGGCGAGTACATCTCTCACTTGCGATTTGCTGATGATATCGTCATCGTGGCAGAAACGCTGCAGGACCTACAACAGATGCTGAATGATCTGGCTGACTCTTCTGTACGCATTGGCCTACGGATGAACTTGGACAAAACCAAGGTCATGTTCAATGAACATGTACTACCGGAACCAATTGCGGTACACGGCGCCGTTCTCGAAGTTGTTCAAAAATATGTCTACCTTGGACAGACATTACAGTTAGGTAGAAACAACTTCGAGGATGAGGTGGATAGAAGAATTCAGTTAGGTTGGGCAGCGTTTGGGAAACTACGTCAAGTCTTCATATCGTCACTCCCACAGTGCCTGAAGACGAAAGTCTACAATCAGTGCGTCCTACCCGTCATGACATACGGAGCCGAAACGTGGACACTGACGGTACGGCTGGTTCACAAATTTAAAGTCGCTCAGCGGGCTATGGAAAGGGCTATGCTCGGCGTTTCTCTGCGGGATCGAATCAAAAATGAGGTGATTCGGCAGAGAACCAGAGTCATCGACATAGCCCACCGGATTAGCAAGCTAAAGTGGCAGTGGGCTGGCCATATTAGCCGAAGAACCGATAACCGTTGGAGTAAACGTGTTCTAGAGTGGAGACCGCGTCTCGGCAAGCGTAGTGTAGGACGTCCTCAGGCAAGGTGGAGTGACGATTTGCGTAGGATGGCTGGCAGGAGCTGGATGCGAGCAGCCGAGGATAGAGCAAAGTGGCGTGCAATTGGAGAGGCCTATGTCCAGCAGTGGACTGCGACGGGCTGATGATGATGATAAGTATATATATATTTTTAGAGGAAAGGTGTCAAGGGGACAGTTTAGGCTCAGAATATCAGAAAGTTTTTCCATGACGTCGTGTATTGTGAAGGACGGTAATCAACTCGTACACTAGTTAAACTTACCAAAATTATATCTATACTAATATAATAAAAAGGAAAGGTTTGTTTGTTTGGATTGAATAGGCTCCAAAATGACTGGACCGATTTGAAAAATACTTTCACTATTGGGAAGCTACACTATTCCCGAGTGACATAGGCTTTAAATAAACAAAAAACATTTGAATACAATATTAAACGTATATTAATTTCATGCTGAGTAGGTACAATCCCTTATTGAGAAAACAACAGAAGCTATTAAAAAACAACATATTTATAATAATTCCTTATCAAAGGATGCGTCCTTATATTTCGCTCGCCACTTAATTAAAACGTGGAATCATTGTAATTAATCAACTCATAATTGATGACAGTCCCATTATTTCCACTGGCGAATTTTACTTTGCGGCCCATTTAAATAGTTGCATATAATTACCCTTTGATTAATATAACAATATAATCCTAATTATATGAAAGGCATCGCCTGCACTTTTGCTTAAATACATCTGTAGGTACATAATAATAATATTATCCAACAATTCTGTTTCTAAAGTGGTCCAGTGGTTCCAGTCACGGTGTTTTTTGCATTTCTCTGAAACGGCTCAATTTCATAAAAAAATGTAGGTACGTTTATCTGTTAAGTATGAGAATTACATTATGTCTTAATAGTACATTACGCACCGAGGCCAGTAAAATAAAAAATGTCTCAGATCACATGTAATTGTCGTCCAAGGCGAAGCCGAGGTTGACAAAAATGTGATCTGAGGCTTTTTTATTTTACTGGCTGAGGTCAGTATACTATTTTTCTGTTCGACGAAGCCAGAAAACGGCAATTTCATTTAGCGCAGCGGCCAGAAAGTTGGCGCTTTCCGGCCGGAGGACAGAAAAGTACATTTCGTACCACTAGGTGATTAGGGCTTACCCTAAGTTTAGAGCAAAGTTTGGGTAAACAACAATAAGGTAGCTTAGTGCTAGAATATCGTTAGCTCAGCTACGAATATGAGAATTAAGTTTCCGACAGATCAGCAAATAAAATAAAATATGCGAGTTTCATTCAAATGTCCAATTAAAATTTTTAGAATTTTTTTTAGACTATAAATATTAGCTTACCTATGATTTAACAGCTTTAACAGAAGGTTACAAATTTCAATCCGTCCTTTTGAATCATTTCTGCATTACAGCACGGCCATTACCTACTAATATCATGCACGTAAGAAAGATCATAACTGCCTTATAATTCAGGCAAAATTTACGCCGTTTCGATCTGACACTTTCATTAAGACCGAGCATGGTGCAGTTGGTAGTCAGCTCATTAGTGCAGTCTCTAATGAGGACTTGCTTCTGACCCGAGAATTTTCAAATATGACTTATATTTTATGCCTTTAAATTTTAATGTAAAATTCGAATTTTTGTAGTTATATCATGAACATAATATAAGTTACTGACATACTAAAGCCAAAATAATATAATATTATATTAAACTAACTTTTACGACTCAAAGATTTAACGTTCAAAATGCTATAAATATTTAATTTTCCTCTTACTGTTTTACTTACGTCATTATATACCTACTTTTAACTTTTAAAACTAGGTACTCTTCCGAAACAAGTACTTTTGTATGTAGGTGAACTCTTATCGTAGGTACAACAAAATAGAGAGTCAACATATCGCACACCTAGATCTAAAGGGAGCTAACTCAAAAATCTAAAGATTTAAATTAAACACACGCTAAAAAAAAGGATCCGATTCCTTACAACAATTTCGCCTCTCCCGAAAAAGTTACTTTTTTTGAGTTAGCTCCCTTTAGATCTAGGGGTGCGATATATGAATATTAAAAAGGCGAAGTTATCTGTTATTATTTTTTTTATAATTAAAAGCTTATATATATATATTTTTTTTTTTTTTTTATATAAAAATACGCGAGTTAAATCCGTTAATAGTTGTTTCATTCCAATGTGTAATAACCGCGAAGGCATCAGAAATTATTAAAAGCTTATAGTTCTTACATTGTGAGCGGCAAATAAGTAAGGAAACCACATTCAGCACGCCACGGGGTGCTCTTTGGCTGTTTTTTAACCTTGGTTTATTCCTTATTTATCTTCCCACCGAGGTTATTCATAATTCTTATAAGTTACTGGCTACTCCCCCATAATGTTCATAACGGCCTGCCCTGTTTATTATAATAATTTCGCAGTAAATAACGAAATGTTTGGTTCGAAAGCAGGTATTTATGCAAAATTACTTTGGCCGGAACGTAATTTTGCTTTTTGGTTAGGTTAAAATGATTATAAGAGTTTCTGATGTTTCGGAAATTTTAACATTTCGCATAATATAGGTATGGACACTGGATATTTAGCTGGCGATAGCCACCGAAGAGATTTTACATTAACCAAACTTCTTTAAAAAATAAATTTAGGTATTTTTTCGAATTAATAATTTCTGATGCCTTCGCGGTTATTACACATTGAAATGAATCAACTATTAACGGTTTTAACTCGCATATTTTTATTTTATTTTATTAGTTGACGTTTCGGATTCTTTACTGTTTCCATTATCGTAGCACTGAGCTGACAATAGTCTAACGCTAAAGTAAAATAAAAATACGCGAGTTAAATCCGTTAATAGTTGTTTCATTGATTTATGACTTAAACTGGACTAGCTACCTACTTAAAACAGATGATCAAATACCTACTTACCAAAGTAATAAATAAGAAAGGTTTTCCAGTGTTACCTAAAGATAATACCTACGTTTTAATTATCAAACGCAATATTTATAGAACAATAGTTTTGAAATTACAATGAAAAAGTTTTCATCAATCAATCATACAAATGTATATTTTGTTTCGAAATTGTCCCGTAACAAAGTGTAACTTTTTAATGGATGGCCGTTCTGTTGTTTTTGATTTAACTAATGTACCAATTGTTTTATGAATGAACGCTTTGCTTTTGTTGTTCGTGATCAAACAATTAGACAGTTTTACAAATATTCAAAAATGTTAGAAAGTTTTTAAAATACGTTCTTAATTATATTACGACACGTTATTTTTAATAATTGGAACATTTAATTTTAGAAACCTTTGCGGTAATTACACATTGGAATGAAACAACTACCTATAAACAAGTTTAACTGTATAGTTATCGAAATGTCAGACAGTAAAATGAAATACCTACGCGAGTTAAATCCGTTTACAGTTGATTAATTCCAATATTTAAATTATTTTTTTTTTTTACCGAAGTAATAAGGAGAGGCTAATTTTTATTCCAGAACGGAGTTCGATGCTTTGGTACGTGCAGTGGACGACTGGGCACTCCGTACATTTTTGAAATCCCTATCCCTAATCCCTAATCCCTAATCCCTAATCCCTAATCCCTAATCCCTAATCCCTAATCCCTAATCCCTAATCCCTAATCCCTAATCCCTAATCCCTAATCCCTAAACCCTAATCCCTAATCCCTAATCCCTAATCCCTAATCCCTAATCCCTAATATCCCTAATCCCTAATAATATTATAAATGCGAAAGTAACTCTGTCTGTCTGTTACGCTTTCACGCTAAAACTACTGGGCCGATTTAAATGAAATTTGGTACAAAGAAAGTCTGGAGCCTGAGAAAGGACATAGGCTACTTTTTAACCGACTGCAAAAAAGGAGGAGTTCCGCGCGGACGAAGTCGCGGGCAGAAGCAGTGCACCATAAATCATAATAATGTGCTTGTATGGATGGCACATCATGATAATGTCTATTAGTGTGTATTTATGAAACGTCCACACTGTAACACTAGTGTAGACTTTTATCTATAGAGTAATTGTTCGAGATGACGCAATGCAGGTGTCTAGATGATAGAGTATAAGTCCATCTTTATGTAAAAGGTTTATCAAAACTTTTTTATGCTCATTATATGCTTAAAAGAGTTTCTATAAGTTTTTCTCCACTCCTCTCCCGCCACAAAACTGTAAAAAACCGATCAATTTCTTGTCACAAAAATCTCTTTTCCTTATACAAACCCTTCTCAACCAATAAAACGTCTCCCTCTGTCGTTCGCTAATTCTACGAAAAAGAATTTAAAAAAACTCCAGGGAAAAGAAACAGGATATCGGAAAATATATTGTTGAGGAAATTCGGGAATAAATAATAGAAACTGTAGACCGGAACAATTATAATGGAATTTTTTTGTTTACATTTTCCTGTGAAACCCTTGATATCCTTTGCGGGAGAAAACGAGAAGTCACGTGGTCCTCGTCAATTCCATTTTATTAGATTCTTCAATCTTTAATGTAAGAGGATGCTATTTTTCAGCCGGAAAAGGACTAGTACGATAATAGAGCCGAGTAAGTAATTATGAATCCATACAACTTTTATACAATATTCCTCAACACATTTGCGAGGAATAAACACATTTTTAATAAACTTGTGTTGTGTTATTTATTTTGTCTTTTTGAACCCAGTTTAATGTAGGTAAAGAAGTTTTTGTTGTGAATAAGTATTTATAATATGGAGGTGTTATAGTAAAAAACACTTGAGCTGTATATCCTATATTTTGTGCTTAAAAAAAGTTAATAAAACGTCCTTTACACATGAGCTTGATGTGTTGAAAATATCAAGTTATAATTTCATAGGAATTCTGTGAAGGTATAAAGAAATTCACGTACAATGACGTTAGCATTCTACTATTCTCGAAACGTCCCCAAAGAGTTAGAAAATGATACAAGAAAAGTTATATGTCACAGTTTGTTTACTAGTAATGTGATATTTTGCTAAGGGACCTGGGGGCGCTGAGGGACGCAAACAAATAAGGTTTTATGTTTGATTCGGAAAAACTGACCTTGAAGTCAAACTATCTAAAACGGCCAACTTATTCAGAAAACACTTTCAAAGGAATAGGGACTCTTGCTAGGTTGTAATAAAGTGCAAATCAATTTACATAGCGCTGCAGCCTAAAATCTAACTATTGTAAACATGCTTCTCTTTCTAACACATTATACGCGTGTATTGCTATCTCATTAGTCCTAGGATGTTTGTTCAAAATGTCTATCCGGTTGCTATTAGTAGTTCCTTACCAAATTTTTATTTAGTACGTACGTAAGTTAAAACATTACTTTGATTTATTTCCAAATTAACTTTGAATTTATTTGCTTGGTCGGTAAACTAACAAAAATTTTGTTATTTACCTACTCATATTCGATTAAGTCTATAGCGTTGAATTAGATATCTGTGCTATTTGACATTTAAGGAAATAGACATTAGGTAATTAATGAATTTTACAGAACAGTTAGGAAATAGACATTTATAGAATTTGACAGTCAATCTATACTAATATTATAAAGCTGAAGAGTTTGTTTGTTTGAACGCGCTAATCTCAGGAACTACTGGTTCGAATTCAAAAAATCTTATTTTGTTAGATAGACCATTTATCGAGGAAGGCTTTAGGCTATATAACATCACGCTGCGACCAATAGGAGCGAAGAAACAGTGGAAAATGTGTAAAAAACGGGGAAAATATGAAGCCTTATGTAGAAGCGACAGTTAGAAGACTTTGACAGATCTTTGACGAAACAATCGGACGGGCAGGACGACGTCTGCCGGGGCCGCTAGTAAATTATATTGACAACCACAGAAACACGACGCTGATGGAAATTAAGCAATAACGTATGGGGTAGTAGTTTTAAATTTCATACCTCGAGTTCTGTGAACCTACCATTTATTTCTTAAAGCGGAAATAAATTGCAATGGACATCTTAGAACCAAATAATTTCTTTTATTTAAAAATCTACCAAAGAGCGCTTCAGGGAACTAATTAACACAGTCAAGTAATAAAACCACAAGAGACCGGGTAAGAATGCCCAGAATAAATAATACTACTTCTGAAATAGTAGGTCAGTACCTACTAATTACAAAAGTACTATTTATTTTGCGCTCCCCTTCTAGAACCGTTTATTTATTGTTGAGAACAAAAAACTTTGTAACAACGCTTTTGTTATACGATCTGGGAATCGTATCTATCTATTAGGTGATAGTAATAATGAATTAGGTTCCTGACTATAATTATATTCCACGTAAACAATATACCTAGTAACAAAATAATTTCTTTGTCAGCTCAGTCGTGCTACGATTATGGAATCTGTAAGAGCTCCGAAATGTAACCCAATAAAAATAAAATACTCGAGTTAAGTCCGTTAAAGTTGTTTCATTCCAAAATATAGTAAAAAAATATGATAATTGTGATTATTATCTCTACAATACGTCATTTTGTTATTTAGGTAGGTATTATGAAAACATTTTTGTTAATTTATGTGAAAGGCAATTGGAGCAACTTGAGGATTCTTTTTGTACCTGAAAATGACTTTTTTTTAATTCTTTAAATCTTATAAAAAATGTGGTAATAGAACGTTTAATATTATACCTAATACTTTTGATGTTTACTTACGATGCCAAAATGTTATTAATGATTCGGTAATATCGAGAGGGGAATTCGCTTGTTTTTGGTAAAATTCTTCGAATCATGCCTCGTTTCTTATCATGCTCACACTTTACTCTGCGTTCGGAAAGGTTATTTTCCATATGAGATTATAGCGTTCGAAGAAAATTGAGTTTTATATATTATTCGACCTTTCCGCTTGAGAGGCCACTCTTCGCCAATTTAGTTATTTTAGGCAGACTAGGCACTTTGAAAGACAAAATATTTGGAACTGTACCCAACGAAATTTAGTTCAAGTTTGAATAATTCTAAAACAATTGGAATGTCTTATTTTATTCTTTTTGAAAAGAAAAATATTTCGATTACGATTTTATACAGACAGGTAAAATAAATAATGGAAATAGTAATAGATTTAACTTTTCTAGAACCAAATTATAATTCAGTAAATTAAATGGTCAAATAAAATAAACAATCGAAAATATTAGATATCATTCTCGTTTACGATTTCAACTAAAACCTTTCTCAGAAGTAATACAGATTCCTTAGAAAAACATTATCCTTTTTAACATTCAGTATCACAGAAAAGAAATTCTTAATCGGATAAACACGACGTTTCTTTTCCTATAAAAACACGAAGCAGCGGCAAACGGAAAGTTCATGAAAATTTAAAAGTCAATCTTGTTTAACTTCCTAGAACTAAGTAAATATTATGTAGGTTTATTGTTTCAGCGGAGCGGGTAATTTTAAACACTGATTATAAAATACTAGCGACCCGCCCCGGCTTTACATGCATGTTATAAACCTTCCTCTTAAATCAATTTATCTATTAAAAAAAACCGCACCAATCTCCGTTGCGTAGTTTTAAAGATTTAAGCGTTTTAAGGGATATAGGGAAAGAAAAAGCGACTTTGTCTTATTACGTAGTGAAGTAGATGTGTTACTAGGCATATAAATGTATGCATATACGGCTCAATATGTGACAGACACTATATAATTGGGGCCGCAGCTTCGAAACATGTCACAACTATATTCAGATTTAACCTTTAGGAATTAAAATTCTTTAAAGTTTTGTTACTATGTGGTAACAAAACATCAAAGATTTGAGATATCTGCTTAAGGTAAGTAATTACAGCAGTGTTATGATATTTATTTATTCTAGTTATTGCACAAAACTCGGATGTACTAGTACAAGTACCAGTCAATCTTTTAAATAAACAGAAAGCATGACAGGCATACGCCTGTCATGCTTTCTGTTTATGCCTACCTATACAGGTAGGTAACACAAATAAAAATCAAAACGCAATATGAATAGTTAACAAATAATATTATACCTAGTCAAAATATACTAATATAATAAAGAGAAAAGGTTTGTTTGTTTGTTTGTTTGTTTGGATTGAATAGGCTCCAAAACGACTGGACCTGTTTGGAAAATTCTTTAACTGTTGAGAATCTACATTATTCCCGAGTAACATAGGCTATAAAAAAAAGATAATCCGTGCGAAGCCGGGGCGGACAGCTAGTTACATTATAAATACGGAACATCAAATGTTAATACCTACATACTCGTATTTATGGGCGCTTTGACTGTTCGTGTAACTTAAAACGCTCCGCTTGTATGATGAAGTAGCATCCGAAAACTAGTTAAAGCTGAAAGAAGTTTCACGCAAAAACTCTAATTGCGTTTAAGCTGCTAATGAAAGAGTAAAGGTGTGATACTATAAAACAGTTTCATCCAATTTTATTACTGTTTTTATCAACAGGTTTGTAATAAAATCTTTACTGATATAATAAAGAGGAAAGGTTTATTTGTTTGTTTGGATTGAATAGGCTCCAAAATGTCTGGACCGATTTGAAATATTATTTAACTGTTGGGAAGCTACACTATTCGGGAGTGACATAAGCTATATTAAATTTTGACAAAAAATAGAGATCCGTGGGAGGCCTGGCGGACCGCTAGTGTAAATATATATGCGAGTCTAATCCAATGTGTACCTAACTGAAATTATTAGATTTGTAATGTTAACGTACGTTCATCAAATTTCAGTTACAATACTGGTTCTGAAAAACTATTATGTTAGTTAGGTACTGAAATTTGTTGAAAATTACAATAACCATTGTCTTTTTGTAATATTGTTAATTCGTTCTATTTAAAATAAATTTTAAAAGATTTTTATTTATTTATGAAAAATACCCTAGCTAGTTTTCAATCCTATTTAACATACAGAAGTTTCTTTGAAACAACAATAGGCATCGATCTTGAAATTAATGTTTCTGTGTAAAAATAAATAAAGTTTTTGTTACGAGCAAGCGCGTTCTACACGAAATCGCAAAAAACAGTTATTAACTAATAAATCAAATGGAACCAGAAATAACCTTCATAAAAGTCCACGTGGAAACACCTCTTGTATCGTGTTTGTTCTGCTGATTGCAGCAACGAGCTCGTCTGTGCTCCGCTTAATATAGATAAACAAATATTTTCATATTTGGATTTCGTTCAAAAACGCCCCTTAATCTGTAGATTATCTCACATTACGTTCAAAATGTTTGTCGCTTATTAAGTTTCTTGAAGCGGTAACAAAATATACGTATGTTAATTTGCTTTTAGGTATTTTAATTTATTTACCTAACTAAATAATATTATGTTACTGTACGTACAACTCGTAAAAATACTACACTGTCTAGATAGATATATATATAACAAACAGAACAATCGTTATGAGTACTATCTTATGCCACTTATAGGATTTGGATTCGCATCGCAATCGGTGTTCCTTATCTAAAGAAACCAGTCCCGAGTCTTCAGTGGCCTCCACCAGGTCGCCGTTGACCTGGTGAAGGTCACTGAAACTCACAACCAGGCCTGTTGCCATAAATACGCTTAATTTTATTTCCTTAATACTTTTAATGTCGGAAACAAATTACTACTCTAAATATATTACGTGTAAGGTTAGATAATCCAAGAGATAAGTTACGTCTTGTATGAAAACTGGAGCTAGGGTTACCAAAAATACATATGTATTTATAGGAAGAATTATAATAATAATATTATGATTTCTAATTCTCTTTTGATTTTGATTGATTGTCATGAAATAACTAATAAATGTAATAATTTCTGATAATCACTATAATTGGTGCGCATAATTTATTTTATTAGCTGGAGTACCGTAAATTTACAGTTCCCATATTCGGAGCCGACTAAGCGGACGATTGCTCGATTGTCTAAAATAAAATACCTACACTAGTTAAGACCGTTATAGTTGTATTATCTAATATACCTGTCTACGTGAGTTAAATCCATTATAACGGTTTTATTGCAAAGTATAGTCTCATTGTATTTCTTCTCAAGTTTCGTATACCTTACGTGACCATTTATTTTTTGTTTATTTAGTTCAATTTCCAGGTAGTTTATAAAAAAGTACTTTTTAACCCCCAAGTAGAAATGTAGATGAAGTTTGTGCGCGGTTTTGTAAAATTTCGAAAAATGGGACAATTTTGCGTCTCGGAGATTATATCGGGGATATCGGGAGAGTTACAAAACGGGACTGTCCCGTTCAAAACGGGACGTATGGTCCGTTATGTATACCTATGTACAAAGCGCGAAATTTAACATAATATTGCATGTAGGCAACCCTACTTGGCTCCTCGGGGCGACTCTTAATTTGTAACACAATACTAATAGAAGTTGTCTACTAGTTTTCCGTCTTAATTGTCTGCATGCTCTGCGCTGGAACTATTCGTACACGTACTTGTGTAATCCTACACGTGTAAAACACGTGTCGGCAATTTAAAATTTAAAGGTACTTTTTCATAGAAATTTTAGCGAACTAAATAACTCCTGTCCACTTTGACGTTCCTGATAACTTTACCTTTTGTTAACTTTAGAAATTGTTCGACAGAGCCTGTGCTGGAATTTTATTTATATTTGCTGTAGTAAATTATCTACATAGAGTAAATGCGACATAGATTTATTTAGCATCACAAGATTCTTGTTATAGTAAGTAATAATTAATACTTAACTAACAAATTAGTATAAACTATTCAACACGAGGTTGATATAATATACAAAAGAAAAAAGTTTGATGCGACGCTAAAAAGAGATTTGAATGTTATTTTTCAATGTTTATATAAAATTGAGAATAAATTATTGCAGCTAATAATAATTGGATTATTATTATATTTTTTATTAAATTTACTTAGCAGTTTAAGAGACAGTTTATTTCTAATAATTTAGATACAAAACTTAAATATTTACATGAAATCTCACATATCAAACTAGCTTTGAAGGCAGCGTTGATGTTATACACACGCGTAGGTATAAGTTTAACATGAACGCCGCACGCGTTACACTGAAGACTTGCATAGAAGTGTTATAAATAATTTTATTTATATTTTTATGCTTTTTATTTTTATTTAAATAAATAAAAATCATTTATTTCAGACCAATAGGTACTGTCCATATTGTGTTAGTTAAAAAGTCTTTATAACTAGGGTTAACTAAAATAACTATCTTATGTGCTAAACTTAATGTTAAAGGTGACCAGTGTTTGGTTATATAAGAAAGGAGTTTGATGGCTGTAATTTCATAATTTAACCGACAAAGCATATTTCACTATAAGACTGTTAACATTCGATACGCCTGAATAAGGGTTACGGAATATTTTGAAAGGTTTCTTAAGATCTCCGATATTGTAATAGGGTCCTTCCTATATTGAAGTATCATGTTTGATAATAATTACTTGTTATAAATATTAAACACTACCTTGAAAAGTTGAAATCTTGATTTAATTATTTTATCCCAATGCACATGTAATTGTAGCGAAAATTTTAATTTACAATTTAAAAACCAAATACTTACTCTTAAATTAAAATAACAAAATCGACGAATGAAATGATATCTTGCTAGACAAAAAATCACTATCGCAGTTATAATAATAAGAAACTA
Source organism: Polylopha cassiicola (assembly GCA_038024825.1). NCBI lineage: Eukaryota > Metazoa > Arthropoda > Insecta > Lepidoptera > Tortricidae > Polylopha > Polylopha cassiicola. The sequence goes on along the minus strand of CP149044.1, from coordinate 1,087,437 downwards.
TAATTAAAAGTTTGAAATTTTACATAATAAAAATTAAATGTAACTTCACCAACTATACTTTATCGTGCATAGTTAAATTTACTCCAACAATTTAGTTAACTTTTAGAAACATTATTTTTCATCCGACTCGAGTGACCTTGAGTTATCAAACAGACCTTGAACACCCCTTAAGAAGGTTCACTATAAAATTTTCATTACACGAATGCATTTCACTTTGTCTTTGCAACTCTTTGTCCGATTGATGTCACGGTCAGAACTTGAGGGCCCCACATACGGTACGATTTGTCGCTTTGAACGATCTAAAGACATAACAATGGTAGTATAATGCACAAATCTGACGCCTAGTAGTATAACGCAAAAATTTGACACGTGATAGAGTATTCAAAAATCTGACACCTAGTAGTATAACGTAAAAATCTGACATGTGATAGAGTATTCAAAAATCTGACACATTGTAGAATAACACAAAGATATGACAAAATATTATGGTAGAGTAAGGCAAAAATGTTACTCAATGATAATGATACATTCAATTTGTTGACCAAATTTAATATGTTACTTTTATGTATTAAAAACAAAAGCTTACCTATCCGATACCAGTAAGTTTGAAGTACCTAAGTAGTCAGACTGTGTTTATAAATTGGAATGTCGAAGGCTATAAGTGCCATAATCGATTTATATTTTTAATACCCATTGTAACGATAAATCACACAATAATGCTTTTACATCAGTACCAATAAATTGACACGTAATAGTTTAAGTCGATATTATTTTTTTTATGAAATTTTACTAAGACTAGGTATATATATAGTGTAGTGACACTGAAGCAAAATATTCTACAGCATATGGGGCCCTTTAAACGCTGACTTTTAAAAGCTCGGCCTCCACTTTGCCGTAAAGAAAGCTCTCATGATTCAGAAAGTTTGTCAACTTTGGAATGTTCGTATTTTTAATGGAAAGTTTTCTAAGTGGTTTAACGGAGCTTTTAATTACGGCGGTCAGTAATTTTGGCTTTGATTTTTAAAACTTTAATTATGAATATGCGAAAGTTTGCTTATTTTTGTAACATAAATTTAAAATATCCAATTGGTGGTATCGTTTATGTTAACGTTGAACGTTGGCACCTTGTCTACGCCCCCAGGTGCTGTAGAAAAATAATTACCTCCTTCATTACCAACCTCTATTTTATAAAGAATAAAGGAACCCATAATACGACAAAGGAATTAAATTCACAGGCGGTTTTCCATTTCACATCTGAGACTCAATAAAGAACTAATAAAATTTAGACAACGAAAAAGGGGTTGAAATTTAAATACGCAGATGAGGTTGTGAAATTGTTAATTAGGCTTCAACTAAGAGGATACCAGAAAATCTATTTCTTACCGAACCGTGTGATTTTTACTAAACATTTAATTATTGAATATAGATTTTAATAAAACGAATATAACGGATTCAATTCACGGATATTCATTAAAAACTATGCAGAATTAAATCCGTTAATAATTGTTTCATTCCAATGTGTAATAACCGCGAAGATATGAGAAATTAATATAACGGATTTAACTCGAGTATTTTAATAATTTCTGATGCCTTCGCGGTAATTACACATTGGAATGAAACAACTATTAACGGATTTAACTCGCGTATTTTTATTTTATTTGCTGACGTTTCGGATTCTTTACAGTTTCCATAATCGTAGCACGACTGAGCTGACAATAGTCTAACGCTAAAGTCTTAATTTTAGCGTTAGACTATTGTCAGCTAAAGAATCCGAAACGTCAGCAAATAAAATAAAATAAAAATACGCGAGTTAAATCCGTTAATAGTTTTAGTATAGTTTTAGTTGTTTCATTCGAGTATTTTATTTCATTTGCTGATATTTCGGAAATTTTACAGTAGGTAAGCATATTTGTAGCACGACTGAGCTAACGATAATTATTAAATCCGTTATAGTGTTTCATTCTAATGATTTGCTGACATTTCGGAAACTTTACAGTTACCATATTTGTAGCACGACTGAGCTGACTAGTAAAATCCGTTATAGGTTTTATTCCTAAGATAGAAAATAAATAAATTTCTCAATAAGTATATTCCTTATAGGTTGTTATTAAAAGGAGTAATAAGCAAACCAACACGATATTACTGTGTCCATAAATATTGTGTTTACATAAATGTGTGTGTGGGAGCATAAGTATGATTAATTACTTTTTAGTTAGCTTACGTCGGTTACCGAACGTTGCCTAATAAATCAAAACCATATTTGATGTTGGATTTAGCCCCAAACTAAGATTAAATGATTTGTATAAAAATACATGTTTGTAAGAAAATAAGTGGAAGTATAATACGTACTTTTAACATGAACTTTGGGATTATTAAATTAGCTTTTCAAAAAGATCGTCATTATCCAAAACAGCCACTATGAAAACCTCAGCTGAAAGTATTTTTTCCAAAATCAATAGGTACCTATGCAATTTCAATTTAAATGACTAAGAAATACTCTAAAACAAAAAGCTACAAATTAAATCATGCAACGCCATAAATACCTAAAAAACCAAAAAATTAATTAATTTCTTGTTAATTTAATTTAAAAACTAAAAGAGCAAATTATGGTGAATCCATACATTATTTGTAAATCTATACTAATATTATAAAGAGGAAAAGTTTGTTTGTTTGTTTCGATTGAATAGGATCCTAAACGACTGCACCGATTTGAAAAATTCTTTCATTGTTGGAAAGCTACACTATTCCCGTGTGACATAGGCTATAAAAAAAAGGGATCCGGGCGAAGCCGGGGCGGGCCGCTAGTATATTATAAAATAGTGCATGCTAGCAATACAGCTACAAGCTGTACTAAAGCTCTAAGAGTGAACGGTTAACCTTATTACAATTAATATGGAAATATAGATACCTGGAACCTAAAGTAAAAAAAAAGCCATTTTATATGTTTGATATTTCCATAGCTTCAGATCCGGATGCAATGTAAGTAAACCTTTCACGATAAGTATTCATTTGGAACAAGAAAAGCTCGAACTCTTTTTATGAGAATTCATACCTCTTTTTGTTATTGTTATCTGTATTTATCAGTAAATAATATCATGCCTTAATATTTGTATTTATTACATATATACTTTCGTAGGAGTGAGTAAATGAAAAGAACAATTCGCACCTATTGATCTAGTCGCAAACTAAATAAAGTTTGTTTACAGTAAATCTTGGATACTATTTTTATATTAACGTTTCGGAAACTTTACAATTCCCATAATCCACAGTAGTCACAATCTAGTAGGTAATTATAATAGTTGTAGACTATCGTCAGCTTAGTCTGCTATGATTTACTGTAAAGTTTACAAAATATTAGCATATTAATATAGGCGATTTAAATCTGTTATAATTATTTTATTATATATGCATACTAGGGGCCGGCCCGGTTTCGCCCGGATCCCTTTTTTATAGCCTATGTCACTCGGGAATAGTGTAGCTTTTGCTTAAGATTTTTTCAAATCGGCCCAGTCGTTTAGGAGTATATTTAATCCAAACAAACAAACAAACTTTTCCTCTTTGTTATATTAGTATAGATATAGACAAACACAAAGCTAAGCCTAGTTTATATTACTTATTATATTTTTATTATTGAAAGTTGCATTAATATTCTGTTTCAAAACCCAACTTCATAACCAGAATAAGCCTTCCACCAAAATCCCAACAATACAAAAGATTCACTAAAACGGCAACAGAAATTCCTATTCGAGACTTTCGCAAATACATCCACTTCAATTTCAGACACCCTTTAAAAAGAGACGCACATATAATAACGGCTGCAGTCGAAACGAGACGGAAAATACTCATCGTAGCTCGTTGGGACTTCCCGTGCTACAGTTATCGTTCGTAGAGCCTCCTCGTAGCACGTCTACGGCGCGTAGCGAGCGCTACGGATTTTTGGATTTTTTATAACGAAGTATGGATATAGTAGTGCGAGCTACAGTTTCAAAGTCAGTGGTATTTGTTATGTAAAAAGTGGATAAATTTATCGCGGAGTTACCAACGTTTAATATCATACTGAGAAATGGAACCGGTTTTCTTGGATCGGATGAAGGTATTTTTTTTATTGTTTTTTTACTACATATTTCAGAAAAAATACTTTGGACATATTTTTCGATGTTTTTAGTCTCTGCTAAAGAAAAACTAAAAGTATCTTATAGCTTAATGATAAGTTATAAACTTAGTTGAAAGTTTTTGACTCGGAAGATTGTACTGGAATATTTTCGGCGTTTAAAACTTACGTAAATTGATTAATTTCCGTACCCAAAAAACACAAGTACAATAATCGTTATAAATACACCGCGTCAAGCTGGTGCAGGTTGGCGGATGCCGGAATAAAAATGGCGCTTTTTCAAATTTAAACATACTATTTATATTTTTTTAAAAAAACCTTAATAAAAAACACTGTACGACATCACTACTATGAAACTGTTCTTAAAATTATGACGATGAGAAAAAGAAAAAAAATATTTTATTACTCTGAAACTACGCCAAAGTTTGTTGTACACAGGTTAAATATTTAAATCTGTAATACGTATACAAAAAGCCAATTTATCTTCCACACTCGAGTTCTATTTTCTAAGATTTCCAACTTTTACAACAAATAATGACCTCCATATTTCTTAGTAAGTCGCTACTGGGATGCTGCTTAAAATTCCAGACACAGACATTTCGTTATCAGATGTTTATAAATCGGCACAGACGTGCCGTGGAATGTATCACTTCAAATATAGCTAGAAAGGCTTTTCAAACCGGTACCAGCCGGTAAAAGTCTAGATTGACTTAAATCATGTTTTAGGATTAATTTTGACGTTCAAGAACACCGTAGTCTATACTAATATAATAAAGAGGAAAGGTTTGTTTGTTTGGATTGAATAGGCTCCAAAACAGCTGGACTGATTTGAAAAAATATTTCACTGTTGGGAAGCTACGTTCACCCTGAGTGACATAGGGTATAGAATATTTTGAAAAAATTAGGGATCCGTGTGAAGCCGGGGCGTACCGCTAGTTAACAAATAAATTAAATCACACACCCAGATCCAAGAGGAGCTTATTCGAAAATCTGAACTTTTGAGTTATGTACACCATGTAGCAAGATACCTGCCAATAAAACAAATTTTAGCTAAATCTTCTAACTTCATATTAAAAGTATAATAATATTATATAAATTTAAACAGAAAACTTTTTCAGTGCACATGGACATATTAATCAGCTTTTCGCATATCCTGAGGAAATTTTACAACTTATATAATAGGTACCTACTACTTAATTTGAATTAAAGACCACAACATTGTGCAGTATAGTTATAGTACAGTTTTTGACATAAGAATATTTGTACTACGTATAAATATTAGACACTACGGCTACTAACGTTTATTCTTTTACGGTCATTTTAAAATTAAACAGTTAAAAATTCCAACACAGAGCTTCCTACAACAGTCTTCCGACAGAATAAACTCAATACTATATCAAGTGAAATTAAAAAAAAACATTATATTATTATCAAAAGAACTAGAAAACACGACTTCTGCCCGACAAAGCACGACGCCTCGGCCGCCACTCAGAAATGCAAATCGCTCAGCAATTAACCGAATAAAACCAAAAAGTCGAATCATTTTTCATTCGTCCATTAGATTGTTCAATATTCATGAATTCTAACTTCATTGTCCCTAATTCATGCTTTCCTACTTCCAAATTGGATTAATTTGTAAGCTCCTGAGACTGGGATTGGTCAAAATAAACATTCTTAGCGATAGAATGTACAAAGTCGTTGGTAATAAAATTAATAGTTACAGGCGAGTCCGGCGATTTTACCCAAATTTGATGGGATTTTTTCATTCCTTTAACAATATCCTTGTATTTTCATGGGCTCAAAGTATTTACGTGTTAATTTTTAAGCCATTATATTATCCTTCATAAGCTGTTTTTACGTGATTGTGTTACAAAAAGCCGATTCATTGCCTTTCTGGTCAAAAGATACTGGTATAGTACCTATAACTTGTTTTTTTTAACAACTGTTGCATCATTCTAGATAAATTAAGAAGTACATAACTTCAAAACAATGCTAAGTACCGACTTAGAAAGATGATCATCACTTTAGCATGCTTATGATTTTCGTAGTCCAATTCAGTCTCAAATAACGAACCGTCGTTCGCTGCTGGACATATCTCCCTTGAGTCGTCAAGTGTGATATGTCATGAAATATACTATGTTAATGTCGACTAACGACATGTCTCGCGCCGTCTTCATATAGCGTTACTCAGTGACTTTCAACGGTCTCGCGCCGTCTGCATATAGCATTACTCAGTGACTTTCAACTGTCTCGCGTAGTCCGCATACAGTATTACCCAGCGACTTTCAACAGGTCGCCGGATCTTATGTATGTGTCTCATATCTTTTTTCCAGGCACATTCACGGCCCTTATAAGTAGCGTAATCACGCTATTCGTTTCACTTCGCAGTGGCCGTTTACCTTACAGTGATGAGGGGTCATTTGCCAAGATTGTGGTCCTATTATGAAAGCATCATAATATTATAAACCATTTCAAGTAGGTAGGTATGTCTATGGAACACCAGTTTGGAACCAACGCATTTTTAACATATTTTTTGATGAAGACGAAGTAGTGAAAAAAAAAGTCTTATTAAGAAAGATGAAATGATTAAAGTCACCCCGTTATCTGAACTGGGTAATTTCATTTTTAGCTCAATTACCTACTCAAATATGGGAAATTCGAGGCTCTAGAAACACAAAAGGGGTAATCAGAGAGCCCATTCAGCTGTCCAGTGGACAAAAGCGCTCCAATTAATGGAGGAAGCAACTTTCTTAATCAATTGAGTATTACAATGCTGACAAATTGCAGACGTTGATTTGAATTGAAGTTAAATTGACAGATTATATGTCTAATTGTGACAAGGATGACAGTTTTCTATCACTTAAAATTTCTTGAGATACGCGTCAAACTCGAGATTTGTTAGATACCTATATATCTTAAACGTCAGTCATTTGTGTGTTTTGAACTAAATATAGAACAGTCTGGAGTAATATGTTATGTAACTGTGGTTACTCCTTATATGTTATTATTAGAATATTAACATAGTGTAGGTACATGTTATATGTACGGGCAGTCACGTAACTCCATGGTTGTTTGTACCTACACAACCAGCGCTCGTCATCTCAGGATGGTATAAATAAGTACAGGAACTATACAAGTCTAAACGTCAGCATATAATCAATATATGACGTAAATGATACAAAAACACTTACTTACATTATTTCCTTTAAGTATATTGAAATTTCGATATAAAATGTTAGAACACTTTATTTTATTATCTATACATATTATAAAGAGGAAAGATTTGTACCTATTTTTGTATGTTTGTAATGAATAGGCTCAAAAACTACTGGACCGATTTTAATAATTCTTTCACTGTTGGGAAGCTACGTTCACCCTGAGTAACATAGGCTATAGAATCTTTTGAAAAAAAACTAGGGATCCGTGCGAAGCCGGGGTGAACCGTTAGTACTTAATACAAAGGAAAAGGTATATTTTTCTACAAATACTGGTAAGTAGAATATGTTAAGTGCCTAATTTCCTCAAAATATCCACACAAATGGGCTTTATAAGTAAAGCTATAATGAAAGTGAGGGATAAAATAAATTATACCTATTCACTGAAAGTCATGGGTTCAGTAACTCTTTTAAATGGCGATCTATTCTTTATTGAAACCTTTTCCAACAGATTCAAGGAAATTGTTTTCTGTCGAGATCCGTTCAAAACAAACAGGGAGGAAATTCATATGCCCCTTGGGATTTGGACTAATTTATTTGCATATTATCGAAATACCGGCAAAAGGAAATAAAGTAAATTATGTACGAAAAAAGCTGGGTCGCTGCAAGAAAGTGATCTTTAGATATAAGTTCGCTTTTGTATATATCCTAACTAATATTATACGCGTGAAATTTTGAAAGACTGTATAGATGTATGGATGTAAGTATGAATATCTAGATGTCTGGATATAATAATAGGTATGTCTATACTAATATAATAAAGAGAAAAGGTTTGTTTGTTCGGATTGAAGAGACTCCAAAATTACTGGACCGATTTGGAAAATTCTTTCACTGTTGGAAAGCTACACTACTCTCGAGTGACATAGGTTAAAGAATATTTTGAAAATAATTAGGGATCCGTGCGAAGCCTAGTAATATTATAAACGTGAAAGTTTGAAAGACTGTATAAATGTATCTGGTTATAATATGTTCTTTTTTTACGCAAAAACTACTAAATGAATTTTGATGAAACTTTGCAATAATAAAGCTTACACATTAGAATAACACATAGGCTATATTTTATAACGAAATTGTTTAAATACTCATCGTACGCAGAAACTAGTTTCTTATATTTTACAGTGTAGTTAGAAGAATAAAAGTTTATAGGTAGCAATAATTTATAAATAGGTGTATACACGGAGGTTTTGACACTTTTAACTCTCAATATAAAAAAAAGAACTCGTGTAGAATCACAGTCACTCGCGTGTTTGTTTGTCGCACTCAATTTGCTTTGCAACTACACTGAAAATTGGATTGAAACAACTATAACGGATTTTACTCGCGTATTTTGTTTTGTTTGCCGACTGAGCTGACGATAGTTTAACACTAAAGTTAAACGAAATCCGATATAGTTATTTCATTGCAATGTGAAGGTAATAACCGCGACAGCATAAAAATCCATACCCGTACCCAAAAATGTTGCCTAAAATCTAAAATTGTAACATAAGTACGTAAATGATAAATAGGTATTAAGGAATCAGAATGTGTGAAAAAATAAAAATACCTAGCTTATTTATATAGTATTGTAAAACTGCCCTAAATTGACCCAAAAAACAGTACCTACCAACATAATCTAAATTATAATTAAGTGACCCTTTAGGTACAACATTCTGCGCCCGAGCATCGTGTGAACTTAGCTTTAATGAGTTTACAGGGTAGGCAACTTAATTAACGAGGTCGTTGAACCCAGTATATCTAGGGCTGTTTAGTGACCATTTGTAGACCTTATGTCATTGTAATAAGGTACACAAATGATCGCTTAGTTCGTACTTAACGCTACTGTCAGGTGACAAAATGAGCTTAGAGGCAAAGATAGGCGGTTAATCTAGGAATTTGTGTAAGGTGAACAAATAATTGTACGTATGCGGCAATTTTTCTTACAGGATTATTTCTCAATACCTATTCAATGTAATTTTGACTGATATAGTTTATATACATGAATTTACGGAAATAAAAATATGTATGTCGCTGTTTTTCGAGAAAATTACACATTTGTGTGAATGGAAATTTAAATGTGACACCTTGCATTATTAAATGAAGTAACAAAGATATTAAATTATTAATTTTTAATAGTAATATACCTGGTCTACGACTACTATAGGTAATGCTTTTTTTGGATAATGCAAAATCTGTTAGGTAGCTAAAACGGAAAAATAAAAACTGGAAAAAAAAAATTAAATAAAGTAATGTGTGATATTACATCCCTAAATTACAGGACTCAGGTACAAATTTTTGCGCTCGTCACATGTGTCATCATCCGGACATAATATTGTGTATTTACTATTATATTTACTACTATCAAAAGTGCAACTTAAATGTTTTGAAAAATAAAAAAAAGTCTCGTTATTTCAACAAAGAACTGAAATAACCTATTAAAAAATTCCAGCTGACTTTAAGACCCGCATCAAAATACATACAAAGCAAAATAAACTCTAATCTCCTGTACTGAAGCTCCATTTTCATTGAACAGAAATAATGAGATGTTTCATTCGAAATGTGACTTTATTTTTTGTGTATTAAGGTTGTCTTTCAAATGGTTTTTTTTAATCATAAAATGAGGATTAGAACACAATCCGCAGTGTTAACTTAATTCGTGTTGAATCGTTATTTCTCGCTGCGAGTTAAATAAATATATTTTTATTACGGTGTACTGTAAAGTCTGAGCTACTATGGAAAAAGGGTATAAGTCCTTCACGTGCAGTATTACACTTATATCCTTTTAACCCTACCCTACATACTTATATATACCTATCCTTTTCCACTAGTCCCCAGAATAATCAAATTCAATTTTCTTTAAATCAAGCGGTAGTATTCACCTAATAAAAAAATATTTTCTTATATTATTATCTTCTCTACGCAACTTATTTAAAAAAGTCATAAATCACTAGCGTCTGCCCGCGACTCTCTTTACAACTTATAGCCTACTTTTTATTCTGCGATGTACCTAATGTGCTTTATTATTGTAAACTTTGAGGAAAGAATAGATTTTGCGTGAAAGTGTTATAAACATCCTTACATCCATTCGTACAAACTCTCGAAATTATTATTTCAAATAACATTATATAAAAAAACACTTTAAAAAGTCGTGAAAATTTGGAGAATTTCCTACTACTTACGTAACTTATGAAAACTGTATTCTCTATTAGACACACACACGCACACACAAACACAAACTGTAATTTACTTTGACAGCCATAGAATTCCCATATCATTCACTATGAAATGTGTTTAGGAGAAATGTCGTAGCATGCCGTTTTTATGGGTGTTATTCGGGTTTTATGCCTCATTTGTTATAAAAACGCCTTTTATTTTTTATATCATGGCGGGAAAACTTTTATACCAAACCAAGTATGCTATTATTTTAAAAGGAATAGCGAAACAATATTATAATTATATGCAGCAGACCTGAGCAGACCGAACCGACATACGGGTACTGTATGTTTAGGGGACGAATTTCAATAATATAAAAATATACTTTTCACAATTCATTAAAGAATGTTTATGTAAAATCCTACTACTATTATAAAGGCGAAAGTTTGTAAGTATGGATGTATGGATGTTTGTTACTCTTTCACGTAAAAACTACTGAATGGATTTGAATGAAACTTTACCACAATATAGCTTATACATGAAAATAACATATAGGCTATATTTTATAACGATATTATGTGAAGTACTCATCGTGCCCAGATGAAGTCGCGGGCAGAAGCTAGTTTAAAATAGATCGGACCAAAGAACCACTATGTCTCAAGCCGATTCCGAAATCCTAAGGATTAGAATTTTTGAAAATCTTTTATTATCGAATGTGTACCTACATACAAAGAAGTTTCAGGTCTCTACAATCAGCGTTTTATGCTGTGCGTATATCCGTTAGTCCGTCACAGGACAAAGCATTTGTACTAGCGACCCGCCCCGGCTTCACACGGGTGCTATAAAGCTTCCTCTTGAATCACTCTATCTATTAAAAAAAACCGCATCAAAATTCGTTCCGTAGTTTTAAAGATTTAAGCGTAAATAGGGATATAGGGACAGAAAAAGCGACTATGTTTTATACTATGTAGTGAAGATAGCTTACAATATCCAAAAAATCATAATATTTTTATCACAATAGCGTTATCTTATTTCACGCCTACACATTAGGAATAGGAAGCTAATAAAACTGTCACAAACTGTTATCATAGATAAACCGATAAGTATAGAAAATATTTGATATGTACAAAGCAAAGATATCGGCTATAATTGTTTTTACTTTGATTGATTGAATGATAAAGTAAACAGTGATTGTAGGAAAATGTAATAACGCTTACAGTATTTGATTAGAATAAAACGGTATTTAGAGTTGGAATGAAACAATTATAAAGGATTAACTTCTGCCCGTGACTTCGTCCGCGTGGAACTCCTCCTTTTTTGCAGTCGGTTAAAAAGTAGCCTATGTTCTTTCTCAGGCTCCAGACTTTCTTTGAACCAAATTTCATTTTAATCGGTCCAGTAGTTTTAGCGTGAAAGCGTAACAGACAGACAGACAGAGAGACAGAGTTACTTTCGCATTTATAATATTAGTAGGGATTTAACTCGCGTATTTTACTAACACGAAAGTCTAACTTTAGATTTTCGCATTAGAACTTAGTCTGGAATAGTTAGAAACGTAACTGCCTATTAATATATCGCACCCCTAGATCTAAAGGGAGCTAACTCAAAAAAAGTAACTTTTTCGGGAGAGGCGAAATTGTTGTAAGGAATCGGATCCTTTTTTAAGCGTGTGTTTAATTAAAATCTTCAGATTTTTGAGTTAGCTCCCTTTAGATCTAGGTGTGCGATATATAGTGTTAGGCTATCGTCAGCTCGGTCTGCTACGAATAGGGGAACTTTATACTTTCGAAACGTCATCATACAATTAGTATAGTGAAAATCGTTATAATCTGTCATGTATATATTTTATCAAACTATTCAAAATCACCATCACCTTAATACCTCCAATACAGTACAGCTAATTATTACAAGTGTCACACAAACAATATAAGGGGGCCGAGACAAGAACCCAACGTTCAACGTTAACGTTAAACGTTAACGTTAAACGAAACGACCGAAATGTATGGGATTTGACATACGCGAACGTTTGTGACGTACGTGACAGTCGTTCGCGGATGTCAAATCCCATACATTTTGGTGCCAACGTTCAGAGTTAACGTTGAACGTTGGCACCTTGTCTAGGCCCCAAGATGTGTATTTATTAAGTATAAAACCATATAGAACTTAAATACAGCTTAAAATTAATAATTGCTATAATTATTATTTATCTATAACTTAGATATTGTACCTACTCAAACATATCACAAGTCCAATTATATCACAAAGCTACAATATCTCTCACGTTAATAATGAAATCTGTTTACCAACAAATGAGGCACTTTGGGTCACCGAAACTCGGTTATTCCCGTTAAAAATAGAATTTGCCGGAAGAGCCCGCCGACCCGTGAAATGAACTAATCAGGTAATAGGTCAATCAGAATCAAGGCCCGGATATAATGCCTCTTATATTTTTGCCACCGGAACAAAACGGGAAATTACCAAAAATTACTGAACAAGAACTAAGGAGATGAGGTCCGGAAAATTTAATTTCCTTCAGGACCTATTTCGTAACGTTATAATAAGTATTGAGTGAGGTAAATTTGTAATTGATAAAAATGTTGCTTAGCTCCGAAAATAACTGATGCCTTCTGGATAATATAAGTTAATACAAAAAGACATAATTTATAATTAATAGTATAAGCAACTAATGATACTGCCATTTTTTAAATAATGTTAAATAATGTATCGAAGAAACCCCTAATAATACTTATGGCCATTATAAAAAAAATAGACGTATCTGAATTCTGATACATTATTAATCAAGTTACATATTCGTAATCATTAAAAAAGCATCGACTAGTGAATTATATCAAATTCAAAATCAATATTTATCGGGAATTCATTATAAGGAAAATCTAAATATACCTTTCTGAAAATTTCACAGACAGGAGTGGACCCAACGACCTCACGATCAGAATCCAACAATGAACTGAAATTGAAAAAAAATCTTGTTTGAACTCAGTAAAAAAAAAGCAAATCAGACATTTTCATTCATACCTTTTTAATGTAGCCACGTCTGGATTTCTCTTTGATAACGTTTTCATTTATGTCTGGAGTGAAATACGTACAATGAATAAGTGCTTATCCATTGTATGTATGTCTGTCTGTGATAAGTTTTTAGGCTTCACTTAATAGGTAATCCTTGATTTCTTAGAAAAGAAAGTTTCGGAAAGGTACGTTTTGTGTTAGTGATATAGCTTCCATATTTAAGCCTTTATTTTCGCCTTTATGGTTAATAAAGATAAGAGCTATGCCTGCCTGGAGATATATGGAAGGAATAGTTTTCTTTATATTTTCTCACCAGCAACCCATTGCTGGTTCGAGGTTCATAAAATTATTACTAAAATTTCTAAGAAAGGAAAAGTATTTTGGGGATACAAAATTCGGTTCTAGGGGGAAAAGTGCAAGGAAACAATTCTCTTTATATGTAATACTAGCGGTTCGCCTCCCTATCCGATCCCTAAATTTTTTGTAAAATATTAATAGCCTATGTTATTCAGAGTGACCGTAGCTTCTCAACAGTGAAATATTTTTTAAATTGGTCCAGCCGTTTTGGAGCCTATTCTATCCAAACAAACAAACCTTTCCTGTTTATTATATTAGTATAGATATAGAAAACTATCATAGGTACTATGACTATACTTATTATTAACTGTAATCTGATTGTACCCACATCCAGAAAACTCTCCTACCGTAAAATTAATCCGGTCTCACCAAAAAAAAACTCCTCAAAATCTGCAACCAGAAGGTCTTCATTGACCTCAGACGTGGTACAGTGCGGTACTCATATAATCCACGTTGAAGGTTACAATAGACAGTGTCTAACCCTCCTCATTCACAGTCGGGTAATCTGTTACATCATAAATCTTGTGTGCTGAACTTGATTTAACGTTGAAGCGAAAATGAACTTTATTACCACGGAGTTGGTTTCAAAATTCATAGGAAGTTTCTTAAAATGAAAGATGCCGCAAAAGGTGTCCAAATTTTTTAGGTTTTTTAGCAGCACGTAATGTATGATCTCGTAAATTGTACATTTTGCGTATATTTTGATGTATGAATAAATTTTTATTTTGTTTATAATAAAGTGTTTTATCGTAGCGGTTCTTTATGATAAATTATTTTATTTTGCGCAAAGATCTTCCTGTCAAAATAAAACAGCTACCGCAGTACGATGTAGTGCCTACCTAAAACACCGCCGTCTTTAATAAATACTTCGGGACATAATATATTATTATGTCAACTGATAACTAAAGAACTGATATTATAATTTAACTAAAACACTATATTGTTTCAGGTTTATGAATAAAATAACTATTCCCCAACCTAATATTTGACAGAGACCGATTGAAGAAACACGGCAACTAAATTCTAAATGATTGTACAATCCTGAAAATAGTCATAAAGAAAAAATATAAGTGAAAAAAAAGTACGAACTCTCCATAACTTATTTATGAAACCAGTTAGGGGTTTTATATAATATCATGTAATAAAACAGCCAAAAGATGCTCTTAAAAGAACCGATAAAATCTTAGCAAGCCAGCTTTTATAAGTTTTTTGTACAATCTTCACGTATATGAGAAAACGTCGGGTTTTCTGTCCATCATTCATTTAATAAGCCCTAGAGACTCTTATGACATATTTTTACGAGTTACTTTGTAGCTTAGTGGAAAATGAGTGGCCTAGCATCGTGGCGCGGGTTCTATTACGAGCAGGTTTTGGTGGCGAAAAAGACACATTATTTTCCCATAGTAAATTATGTCACTGTCATTGCAACAACATTGTCATGCAAGCTAAACGCCATGTTTGTCATTTAACCCGCCAACCTGTATCGAATCAGCGTGATAGATTAGGTCTGAACTTATAGCACTAGGACTACACATGTGCTCAATTGTTGGGATAAGATTTTTAAGTTTAGGCCATAGGCTGCTTTTATGGTACTTTAATCTGTCATAAAAATAAATATTTCATAAAAAAAACATACTATCACAAGGATCTTTTAAATGAACAGAACATATATCTCTCAAAAGAATATAATTAATAGAAGTAAAATCATAATGATGAAATAACGTAAAACATAATTTCAATGAATTCTCTGAAAATCTCAGAATCATTATCCATTAGCCAACATTTTCATTTTAAACGCTTTGAAATCTTCGGTACATAATAAATGAGCAAAACGATTCCTAAACGTAGCGTTAATAAATAATAACCGGCCAATTGTATATAATTTGCTCAAAGACGTCTGAAGGCAAATATGCAAACTCGAGCGGAGGCAGAGCAAAGTCACAGGGCAGGTTATAACCAGTACTTTAAAGAACATTCTTAATAGAAGTGCCTTATTTAGTAACCTCTGTTTAGGTCTTTGAAAATGAGCTCAGAAAAATAAAGCAATCCAAATAATGTACTCATTTAGCGTGAGACTATCGTCAGCACGTGCTACGAATATGGGAACTGTAAAGTATTCGAAACGGCAATTAAAATTAAAATAAAATACGCTTGTTAAATCCGTTATAGTGTTCCATTCCAATGTGTAATAACTGCGATGGCATCAGAAATTATAATGTACTTCTATGCTACAAGTGAAAACTGTTTAAGTAGGTATAGCCTTATATTTATTACTTATGTACTAGCGATATAAACAGACGTTGCTAAGACAAAGTTTACACATTGAAACTTGAAGGTCGATATATTAATTATAAAACAAAGATATTATATTTTGTAGCCCTAACATTTACCATACTGTTGTATCTTTGTCCTGTGATATTTACGTTTGTGTATTTGCTTTGCTCTTCGTTTCAAGTTCAGTTTTTTTAACGTTTATTTGATTTGCTAATTCTTGTTTTGAAATGTTTTTTTTCATTTTTCATTTTAATGTTATCTTTCGTAATTTAAAAGTGTTTTCATTTTCCTCGTAATATTTACCTGCCCAAAAAATATAAAAATGCCTGAAAAATATTTAGGAGTAGGAAATTTTGGACAACTTTTAAGTAAATTCAATATAAAAAATGACAAGTCCGTCAATTTTAATGAAAAACTTTTAGTTAATAGTTACAACTTAAAGGGCTTAAACTACTTTATGGGATTCTCCAATTATGTATAATTTGAGAAACCATTAGGGGTTAAAATATAAATTATTAGGTAATAATTTATATTTTAACCCCTAATGGTTTCTCACCACACAAAAGATTACCACACACACCCTTTCTAGGCAGGTGCCTAGAAAGGGTGCTTTTCTATATTTAATGTTTTAAAAAAAACTACAAAAATGATAACAAAAAACCATGTTCGAATATAAAACCTCATCCATTTTTTGTATAAATGCACCCGGCGCCATTTTTAATCCTTTGCCATTTTTCAAATATAAACGAATTTCTACCGGAACTAACTGACTTATTCAAAGCCATTTGCAATGTAAACCGTTAGTTTGATCTCTTTTACAATTATTACAAAGAAAATCCGATATCCTGTATCAAAGCCAACTAATATTTGCTGACGAGAACTCGTCGACATACACCTAATCAAATTTGACATTGGTATGGAACAGAACCTTACAGTTTTCGGAATACAGTCGAGATTCTGAATGCTTTCATAGTGACATAATATTTTATGTCTCTGTGAAGCAATGTTTTTGCACTGGTAATTTTGTTACAACGATAATTGTACGTACATGCGGAATAGGTTTGATTGCGTTTGTTTTGTTTGTGTTAATAAAAGGGTGAAGAGCGTAATAGTACATTACGTACCTAGGCCAGTAATATAAAAAATGTCTCAGATCACATGTAATTGTCGTCCGAGGCGAAGCCGAGGTTGACAAAAATGTGATCTGAGGCTTTTTTATTTTACTGGCCGAGGTCAGTATACTATTTTTCTGTTCGATGAAGCTAGAAAGCGGCAATTTCATTTAGCGCAGCGACCAGAAAGTTGTCGCTTTGTGGCCGGAGGACAAAAAAAAATAACATCACCAGTATTTCGTACTTCATACAGCAGCTTAGAAGCTGTTGCAATAAGTGCCTAGTATCATTTATTCATTGGCTTATTTTTGAACTCGATTACGGTGATATTCCAAAAACTTATGAAAGTACCTATAATATGTGGTAATCTTTTGATAAATAATATATTTAACAAAATGCTTACATTCTTTTCTAAATAAGTACCATAACGTATTTTTGGTTTTGAAATCAGTTTGAGGATTTTAAAAAAATATTTACGGATGAAAATAAAATTAATTTTCCTTATAAAGCTACAAATTAAGTAGGTTCGTGTTTGGTTATATTATTATGATCCTCTGACATACAAAGATTAATATGTATATTATACATACAAAAATGGGTTCAATTTATGAGGACACGCCGCATAAATTCATCGTTATCTTTTATTACAACTCATCCAGAATTCCCAACTCAACTCCGAATTCAAAACAAAATCGGCCGATTGCTATCGGATGCTAGTGACATTTCAACCAATCACATCGCACAAGTGAACATCACGCTGGATCACAAACGACAAACACGAATCCGAGTTTCGGATTCGAATGGCGTTTGAACTCTGTTAGTGCACAATTCGACCAATTAAATCGCACCATTGAGTGAGCGTCAGTTTTGATGCGGAATTTCGGATTCATAATTTGAATATTGAGTTACGGTTTTCTTGTTACTGTAATGAGATGACGGGTATTGTTCCATTGTCGAAAATCGTATAAAGGGTCCGTTGCTTGTGGAATTGTGGATTAGTTAATCTGTAATGAAGTGCTAATGAGGGCTAACGCGTGTCAGAAATCCGCTAGATGCGCTAGTGTAGAATAAGCTCTAGCTGTCATGTTCCACCAATCACAGGCCAGTAGCTTGCCTCTCATTGGTGGAACATGACAGCTAGACCTCATTCTACCCTAGTGCATCTAGCGGATTTCTGACACGAGGTGGCCCTCATTGATAGGTAATAGCGAACGAACGAAAGAAATAAAAATTTAAGGAATTGACATAAGCGAATGAAAATTGATTTGTCTTGTCGTTAGCTTCCATCAATTCTATATTATCTATATACAATCATTTTTTTATGGTTAACTCCTGGGCAGGTGCTTATAGCAACTAAGCGAAATTGACATACGTAAACGAAAACTGATAACGTGATCAATTTTCGTTCGCTTATAAATGTCAATCCGTACAATTCTGCATTCGTATATTTTATGTAGAAAAATCATGATAAAACCTGCACGCCAATGGCATGTAATGTACCAACCATAGACTTTCTGGAAATTTCTACAAACGTTGTTTATAGGCTGATTATAAATAGGCTAAAACAATTTCAATTATAACCAACATTTGTATCCAGAAGAATGAATCTGCATGCACCTTTTCAAATACAAAGCTGCATTATGCACCTGGCTTGAGTGGATGCACCGAGACAATGGCCTGACGTCACAGGCTTTGTTTGAAATGCACCGACTGACGGAATAGTTATAATGCCATGTCGATTATGCGAACGATGATATAATATGAGCATATATAATTGATAACTTAAAAAAAAATTGCTTGGGCAAAAAATATTGGACGCGTATTTTTATCTCGCTAGTCGAATAAAAAACGATAAACGTTCGGGAGTGAGGGCTCGTGACGTCATTTTGCGGTAAAGTGTGCCAGAGGTTTCCATTTTCTGTTTAATTAACTAAAAAAAATACACGTTCAAAAATACAATGCTAATCTAACTGACCTATCCATAAACACCGTTTTTTTTATTAAAATTTAAAATAGAAAACTGCTCTGAAACTTGAATTCTGCTCTGCTGAAATAATTCATAAGATTTTATCAATTTTGGTGCTTTGATGCTTCTGGGTTAACTTATATGCTTCCAGTAGAAATTATCTGGTTCATAAAAGTAGTTCACTGGAATATACAGATAGCATGTGTGTGTATCTAAAAAGAGGTTCCTTTCAATTCCGAATTTAACATCATTTTAGTTAATAATTTCTGATGCCTTCGCGGTTATTACACATTGGAATGAAACAACTATTAACGGATTTAACTCGCGTATTTTTATTTTATTTTTATGGAAACTGTAAAGAATCCGAAACTAAATAAAATAATAAAATAAAATAAAAATACGCGAGTTAAATCCGTTAAAAGTTGTTTCATTCCAATCATTTTAGTTATTACATATCTAAATATTAGAATCTTAACTAAACCGTTACACTTAAAAATCCGTTTGGTAAATAATATGTACCATATATTATGCCTATGTGTGTATTCACAGCTCATATTTTATGATAGTACACTTTATACGCTTAGCAATAATACCTATTTTTACCAGTTTATTTCTATGAATCCAAAATTAGATACTCAGGTATTTACAAGTAAATCTATTATTAATGATAAAAACGACCATTTTCATCTGAACGTAATTGGATAAACGTTACAAAATTCTATATGAATAGCTTTTTCATTTCTCAATATCAGAATACAATATCACGAGGCTTGATAGAAAATGAGATATCCAAAGGCTTTGTTGCCGAAACAATACGTGTTTATCTTTAGTACACGCGTTACTAAGAGCTCACCAAACAATTTCTTACATAACAGCTTTACTTGAATAAAATAAACACTATGATTATTTGATAACCTGACGTAGGCCTTTTTAAGATTACGATAAGCTAGACAAGTGCCAATCGATTATCATCGATTACATATAATTGGAAACAATTAAAAAAAATGCATTAGACTATTGTCAGCTTAGTCGTGCTACGATTATGGAATCTGTAAAGGTTTCGAAACAAGAATAATATTAAATACGCGAGTTAAATACGTCTATAGTTGTTTCATTGCAATGTATAATAACCGCGAAGGCATCAGAAATTATATTTCGATACAATTTTCGATTAATTCCGTTTATTAAATTTACGGGTGCCATGATGAGGACAGCGTAGTTAATAAACCTTCTCCGTAAAAAACATATAACATACTAATATTCATAACGATCTGTCTAATAATTTTCGAGTATTAATGTCATATTTACAAGCATTTTTTTTATATAACTATAACTTATAATATTATTATAATTTATAAATTCACGTCATGAGGGCCACCGCGTGTCAGAAATCCGCTAAATGCGCTAGTGTAGAATGAGGTCCAGCTGTCATGTACCACCAATCACAGGCCAGTAGCTTGCCTCTCATTGGTGGAACATGACAGCTAGACCTCATTTTACACTAGCGCATCTAGCGGATTTCTGACACGCGGTGGCCCTCATTGAACATACTCGTAACAAGGCCTCGTGACTTTTCATTGTTATATCGTTAATGAAATGTATAATTTAGATTACAAACTACAATAACATACAATGAAGTGTCTTGCTACAGAAATTAAGTAAACAAAATAAAAATGATAAACTAATTAGCTGACACCGATGCGACGCAATATTAAGATCAAAATATCGCTTGTCGTATTAAATTTAAATAGTTGATTACACTAACATTATTTATAAAAGATAACTTGGCTTATTTAAAATGAATTTCACGCGTACCTAAACAGTACAGATACGAATAAAATGCACACGATCTTTTGGAAAAGATATATTATATATACACATATACTTACTTAACTGATTTTTAGTTCCTTATCAGTCAAAGTTTACCCGTTTTTACGAGAATCTCATGAATTTTAAATAGCAAAATGCCAGTTCTCAATGTGTGGCTGGTAACTCGATAAGTTTAAAATAGGTATCGATTTTGTTTTGAGGCCGAATGTAGGTACATACCTAGTACTTATTCAAGTTTAAGGCCATAGAGGACGTTAGAACTAAAAGTACCAATCCGTATGTTTATAAATAGTTTAGGTATTTAGTTTTGTAAGTTTTAGGTAAATTGTACCTAGACGAGTAAGTGTGCTGTGCTTTTAATACATAATAATCCCTACTAATATTATAAATGCGAAAGTAACTCTGTCTGTCTGTCTATCTGTCTGTCTGTTACGCTTTCATGCTAAAACTACTCAACCGATTTAAATGAAATTTGGTACAAAGATAGTCTGGAGTCTGAGAAAGAACATAGGCTACTTTTTAACCGACTGCAAAAAAGGAGGAGTTCCACGCGGACGAAGTCGCGGGCAGAAGCTAGTATATTATAAAGACTATATTCACATTTGAAATTACCAATCGTAATGCCCAGTCTAATTTAAGAATATGTTCTCAAAAACGATGTTCTACTGGCCGTCTTACTTTATTAAAAAATATTGAATTGTATTTGAAAGTACCTTTGTTATTTGGTAAAATATATCAAAACATCGTAAACTCGGTTTTGCAAAACCTTAAAATCACTTTTCTCGCCTAAAATGCGTTTTCCTCGATCTCTTTTAAATCGACTTTTATATTCAAATTTTTGATGACGGAGATTGGTTGCAAATTGGCTCTTTTATGCGTCAGCTCCAATCATGGAACTTTGAAGGTAAAAAAGTCTAAAGAAATTTTAAAATTTACTGAAAGTTGATTGCAAGCGTTTCTTCCGTCACTTAAATTTGAACGTTCGATTTCAACCATTTTTAAAATAAAAAACGTCGTTTTCATCCAGTCAGCGAATTATTTTTATATTTTCTGTCCATGATTTTTTAATGTCGTTTTTTCAGTGATATGATTTTGCCTTTTACTTTAGTATATTATATTATATTATAGTATTAATCTCCGTGCTTTATTATAGAAGTTACCTACGCCTTATTATTGTCTCTTAACCTCTTATAACAAAATCGTTGATAGAAATAATGTTACGCAGTAAAAATGCTAAATAAGATTATTTCTGACAAATAATTTATTATTGGAATTGATTACTATATAATTAACTTTTCCATCTTACTAATACTATTAGATAATACTAAAAGTATTATTAATGTATGATACACAATGTTAGTAGCAGTGATCTTTCTATTTTGCTGATAAAATATGCATACTTGATCCCTGGTTTGTATGTTAATCCTTCAACCACACATTATTCAGGCGTTGGCCGCAACAGGATTAAAACAATGCGGTGTTAATACAGCTATTATTAATCTAAAGTAATCCATTATTTGTTTAACTGAATTTATTAACTTTAGGTACATATAAAATCAAACCGTAGGTAGATACCTATTTGAAATGAATATGCATCGTTAAAAATTCATTGGTTTTAAAATCTTTTAAAAATGTAAGGTTTATTATAATGATATTTTTTGTATAAAGACAAGAGTAGAAAAATCTTAGACCCCCAGTGGGATTCGAACCCACGCTTTTGCCTTTACTAGCGGCAGCGTGCTAACCATTACACTATGGGAATCGACTAGTCGATGTAATGGTTATCCCATAGTTTTTCTACTCTTGTCTTTGTACAAAAAATATCATTACAATTAAAAACGAATGGTATTGAACCAAAAATATTAATCGAATTTCGATTGATAGATTGTAGTCAATATGTAAGGTTCATGTAAAATATTTTTAGAATTTTAGATATTTTTTAATTCAAACACGTTGGTACAATATGAGATAGGAAAAAAAAGACCGTGTCTATTAGAGGCAAAACATAATTGAATCTCTGTAAGCACATAATTTAATTTACCAGCTATTATCACTATACTCTGTAGGCACCTATTATTACTCACTATTAAGATGTTCTTCGTAATATTTTGTAGTCACATTTATAGCGGAGAAATTATAATTAAGTTACATTACTTTTTATATGAAAAAGAAATATCATTAAATTAATTATATAACAGAAACGCTTGAAAATTTAATCTTAATTTCACATTTTATTATTTAGAGTTAGCGATAATGACGCATACTTACGTCTAATACTCCCGTGACGAGTTCATTTGTAAATTTTGATCGAAAATTCTTTTGTTTTTAGAAAAAACACGCGGTCCATTTCAATATCAGACGTGAAACTATTTCTATGCAAATCAAGTCTCTCCGTATCATAGTCAAGGTCAAAATTGGCCCCGATTTTCTACCTAACTTCGAAGCGAAATTGCTGTTTATGTCTCTCCCGTGTTGTTTTTCTATATCGTGTAAACAGATCCAATGATTTTCTTTATCTCCCCAACCTACCCTCACAAACTATTACCTAATCAAGGCTGCAGCAAGGGCAGTGGTGGCGTGATGCCAAACCAATTTTCCCTGCCTTACTACAAGGCGATTTTCGTCTACCCTCTAATATGCAGTGACGGCCGACATCGACAACGGCTACTTTGAAAATTGTACCCTGTTGATAGATGCCTTAGACTCATTTTGGAATGGTTTGCTAGTAGATATAGAGATTGGTGGTGTTTTATGAGGAAGTCCATTGCCAGGGTTAAGTTGAATAAGTGGGTTGGTATTATGTTAAGGTTGTTGACGTCATTTGTGATTATGGGATTTGTAAATTATGTACGAATGAGAAATAGTTATAGGTTCTGTTTTTTAGGTAATGGCGAATTAATATTTCAAACATTATTTACAGAATAGTCCGTAATTTTGTTGTAAGTCAGTTTAGCAAATTAACTGAAATATTTTCACGTTTCAGTTTTTTTCATGGTTTAAAGAAAAAATGCTTCATCAAAGTGTCGCTCATAATTTTGACCAAAAAAGTGAAATATTAATATACATAACCTTACTGAAATGTATCTAGTGTAACCGTACGCTTAATATTCAGTTCTTTTTTTATTTCAATAGTGACTAAATTTTGAATAATAATTTCTCACTCATCGTAACCCTATTCCCTACAACGTTAGCGTTATTAACACCATATTAATTTCAAAACGGTATTTCCATAAAAATCCAAAATTAATCAGAAATCCATTAACATAGCAACACGTTCTTTTGACATTTTCGAATATTACGATCTCAAATGGCACCAAAAGCCTTTCATTTTTGCTATATAAAAGGCTGTTCTCTTAATGAAAAATCGTTCATAACATTTTTGACACTCTGTATATTTATTTTCGATCACGATGAATTTTATTCAAACAGAAAGTTTAATAATTAACAGTTATATTGCCAATTCTATTTGTTTCAATAATTTAGGTGCTGAAAATGTTCAGGTTAAAAAAGATTTTCTTTATTTCGTAGTTTACTGTCGAATCATTTTATAAATTTTATTAATCGTTTATTTATAATAGTTTGTAAAATTATAATATAAGGGTTTTAAAGGTAAACCGTAGTCGGTGATTTAAATCAAATTTCAAACAGTATTGTATATTGTTTTTAAAGAGTTAATTCACTCTCAATAATACCTACTCTTAAAAAACAACTTAATTTTTTTTTTCGATACATCAGCAAATAAAATAATATTACGTGAGTAAAATACGTTACAGTTGGAACCGAAAAAAAAACAAGTATACCTAATTAGAAGGTTGGTACCTAAATATAACACAGAACCAAGTCACATTTGTTACTAAACTAAGTCAATAAATGCGATAATTCACAAAGGATTCAGCTGCAAACGTCATTTTCAAGAAGAGTCGGTGCCGTAATATCAAAATTCTGTATCGATCTGGCATCGAAGACCGTGACCCTCGGCTTGCAGAGCTGGCCGCGAGCCAACCTGATTGCGCGCTCTCGAATTATAAAAGCCTTCGTTAATACCGCTCACGGGAAGAATAGAATAACTTTATCCAATAGAAATCGTTTTCCTAATCCTTTTTCTATACTATTATTATAAAGAGGAAAAGTTTGTTTGTTTGTTTGGATTGAATAGGCTCCAAAACGGCTGGACCGATTTCAATTTCCGATTTTTTTTTTCTCTGTTGGGAAGCAACACTATTCCCGAGTGACATAGGCTATAAAAAAAGATGATCCGTGCGAAGCGGATAGCTAGTATACCTATAGGTAATTATAATAAATGTGAATGTTTGTAAGTATGGATGGATGGTTATTACTCTTTCAGGTAAAAATTACTAAATGAATTTTAATGAAACTTTACAATAAAATAGCTTATAGGTATACATCTGAATAACACAGCACAATTTATAAAGATATTGTATGAATTTTTAAAAATATTATGATGATAAGTGTCAAGTAAGAAGGAAAAAATCTGCGCAAACTAAATTTCGGGTAAAAGTTAGTACCTATTCTATAAAACACCTGAAACACTTTTGGACAAAACATTAATGCGATAAATATTATGTCTTTCCAAAAAGAAATAATAAAGTTCGTTGGTTACAGCACAAAATGACGTCAAGCTATTTGTAAGACTATCTTTATGTTTATTAAGGAGGCCCTAATGATATCATTAGCGTCTATTCGCTATGTAATTTTTGTGACGGAAAATTACGTAAGCAGACAACAATAAATATGAAACTACAACTTGTAAGTTGTAATTTTATATTTATTATGTTAGCTGTTATGGTTTATTAAAGATATTTAAAATAGATGATTGGCAGTTATAATTATTCAACAGACGAAGCAGATATTATTAAAATTAATATACCTACGAAACATTTTCATATTATAATAAACTTGGGAGGTAATTGATACTATATAAAGTAGGTATATAGAATTATTAAACACATTTGATGAGCCAAATTGTAGTCGCGCATAAAAATACAAGGCATTTTGATAGCTTTCTGTATTTTTCATTATGTTATCAAAATACGATTTCTTAGAATATAATTATCATAATTCCCATTCCTTCGACTTGACCACGTGTAGGTATATCAGTCTATTGCTAGTTATGTTTGTCTACTTTGTGGTCCCAAATATTCTAATCTTGTACAATAATATTCAAAATTATTGAAAGTAAAGAGAGCTTTGCATTTCCAATATTTCAATTGCCGAAATATCTATTTTATTCTTTGAAAATCGGCTAAAGTTCTCGGTATGCTCTCTACTTTGACAAACGTAACGTACAAACGTAGGAGACGTTTGTCAAAGTAACGACAATATTGAGGCAACTTAAGAACATTCAATACATAACAATTTTGCTTTAAAAGCTTAAGTTAAGCGCTTTATAGCGAACTTAAGAGATTCCTGGTCCTAAATAAACTTTGGCTTCTCTCTAAACACGAATTCTGGGGAAATAGTTAACAAGAGAAATAAATCTCCTATATAACAACCGCTTTTGAAACATTAATACGTAATTCAGTTTTAATTGGTTTACTGAGTAACAATACAAGTAATGATAACTTAAATCATGTATAGATAATTTTTGTATTTGACTCATATCCAGTTTCTAATATATAATATAAGATTTTAAAATATTTTTAAGTAGAAGAATATGTTTTGGAATGAAACAACTATTAACGGATTTAACTCGCGTATTTTAATAAAATAAAAATAAAAAATCACTTTAGCGTTAGACTATTGTCAGCTCAGTCGTGCTACGATTATGGAAACTGTAAAGAATCCGAAACGTCAGCAAATAAAATAAAATAAAAATACGCGAGTTAAATCCGTTAAAAGTTGTTTCATTCCAATGTGTAATAACCGCGAAGGCATCAGAAATTATTATAAGAATATGTTGTAATGGAATAGTTATAACAAATTTAACTCGCGTATTTTATCAGTTAGTCGACGTTTTGAAAACTTAAATGTTTGGTTCCATATTCTAACGCTAAAGTAATTTTACATTATGCAACCTACCTTATTTTATAAATTACACAATTTAACTACTATCCTGTTTTAAAATATGAAATATATACCTATTATTATGATTCATTCTACGCATAAATTTATCATTCTACAATTCTAATAAAATATTTTATTCCAACGCGTAATAACTGCGAATGCATCAGATTTTAGTAGAACATTTATCTATAAGTACTAATATTATATAGAGGAAAACTTTGTTTGTTTGGTTGTAATAATTAGGCTCAAAAACTACTGGACCGATTTAAAAAAATCTTTCACTGTTAGGAATCTGCACTATTCGTGAGTGACATAGGCTATATTACATGTTGAAAAAAAATTTGGGATCCGCGCGAAGCCGGGGCGGACCGGTAGTTATCTCTATTATTATATCCTACCCGTGACCTGTTGTCAGCGTTTAGTCTGCCTATGTCCTCGTTATGGAACTCATTTACTGAAAAGCCTGTATTTTTCTAAAGGCTAGTACATTTTTGTAGGTTAAGTCTAGCTCAAGTGACGCTTTGCTTGAGGAACACTTGACTCAGACCGTACAGTCAAGGGCATCAGTATTATATACTTACACGAAATTAAAATATAATATTATTATACTAGCGACCCGCCCCGGCTTCATACCTGGTGCTATTAATCTTCCTCTTGATTCACTCTATTTATTAAAAAAACGCTCTAAATCACTTAAAAATAAGTAGGTAGTTTTTTTATTCAAAATATCTTTGGTTTTCTAATTTTCATTAAAATAAAATTTTGAATCGATATAGGACTATACCTACTACGTTACGAGTATAACTACAATACGTAATTTATAAATACTTCAGTCAATATAATTCCCTGAATTCATAAAATTCCAGAACGGATTATCCAACATTTTTATAATTAGCAGCTGAAATATGCTTATATTAATTACCAGGCCTTTTCAATATTTAATAGACAGGTAGTGGTAGAAACCTTATACAATCTTTTCATGTAAATTTGACGTGAGCTATAATAATTCGTTAGACAGGTAGATCGTAGAAATCTAATATCATCCCGTCAAAACTGAGGCCTTAGTATGAATTAAATATTATTATGATAGAAGCGTTATTGACTTTAAGCTTTATTTGTATTGGATAATAAGCAGGGTTTCTAGTAGCGAGTAATAGTTTTTTGTTACAAAACGCGCTCTAGATACTAGATATTACTTTACGTCAATCATCGGTCGAAAATATATTCCAGAAATAAATTATTTATTGACAAGCACTAAAATATCGATACTCCGTCATAAGAGAGAGAGTTAGTGCACATGTGCGAATCGATTTTGATGTTTTAATAATCCCTACTATCCCTACTAATATTATAAATGTGAAAGTAACTCTGTCTGTCTGTATGTCTGTCTGTTACGCTTTCACGCTAAAACTACTGAATGACATTTGGTACAAAGATAGTCTGGAGCCTGAGAAAGGACATAGGCTACTTTTTAACCGACTGCAAAAAAGGAGAAGTTCTACGCGGACGAAGTCGCGGGTAGAAGCTAGTAAATAATATATTGACAAGCACTAAAATATCGATGCTCCGTCATAAGAAAGAGAGTTAGTGCACATGTGCGAATCGATTTTGACGTTTTAATAATAATATCATAATTTGAAAAAAAAAACACGTCATTATTGCCTACATAGTCTTTCATTGTCCCCTAGATGGGGCAGAAGGTTTAGTCTACAATGCGTCGCCAATTCGGTTGGTCTTCAACTCGCTCCAGGTTTTCCTTATATTCTACGCCTAGTTAATTTTGATGAAGATTGTTGCTAATTTATTGTCTCGATCAGCCATTTGGTGTAGATTACTTTTTGTAGCCTAAAATTTAATAAAATAAATTGATTGAAAATACTTGTTCATTATAGTAATTTATAGTAACGTACACTAATGATTTTACACCATTATATCTATGTCATAGTTATATTAGAATCACTCCGCTATGTCCCTAGGCAATGCGTTATCGGAGAATCAATTGTTTGTACGCTGTAGTCCCGAGGGGCAAATCAATGGAGTCGTGTGGAACATCAACGTGAATGTATACAATAATGGAGATTTGTGATAGACACATTACACCTGAAGGGTAAGGTACACATAGCAATATACATTGTATTATGGAATAATTGTAATGGATTTAACTCGCGTATTTTATTTATTTGCTGACGTTTTTAAAACTTTACAGTTTCCATATTTGTAGCACGACTAAGTTGACCTTTAGGGTTAGACTGTTGTTATTCTATATTAATTCATCAGTACTATGTTTGGAAACTCACAAGGAAACATACTTATTACAGAAATCCAAAAAGTATCTAGAAAATAAATTATTATTTAAGATGTACAAAGACGAACTTGTCCCATTAAGGCTGTAGGTTATTAGGTGTATTAAAGCTAATCCTGAACGACGTCTAATTATAGAATATTTAGTATACTAAGTTTACCACAATATTGAAACAGGTAATTAATTATATTGACTAAACCGAAATATGAGTTTATCTAACAATAATCCAAACTAATTTACTCAAATCGAATCCGGTAATTTAACAATTTCGCAGTTTGCTACTTTTGCAACCGCGGCGTAGTTAGCTTTGCGACATTATACTACTGATATTTCTGATGCAAAAATATTATATGACTACACAGATTGTATTAGTTTTGAACCTTATTTCGTTCGAGCACAGATGTTATTCCTTTATTGAGGTTTGGAGTTAGACCATTTTAAAATGATGGTGTTTTAGGGGATCTACGAAATCCAACGAATACAGATTAAAAGCTTAGTAGTTGGTTCGACCTTCGTAACGTTGGAAGATCTCTCCTAAAATGTTTTAGGGATAAAAACTTTTCTGTAATTAATACGGTATCAATAAAATTTAATGACAGTAATTTTCTCTCCCTTTTTAGAGTTCCGTAATAACAAAGAATCTAATTGAGGAACTAGTCCAATAAAAATCTAGCTGTCAACATATCACTTTGTTGTAGCTTGATTATGACACGAAAACCACTACTAAGTAAAGTGAGTAAGGGTAGGTATATATTGTGGAGCACATAACCAGTATAATCATAACCTAATTTGCATTTGAGTCGAGTGCTTCAACATATATTCTACGTTTGCTAAGAACTATACAGAAAAAAATAATATATCATTTTATGCGTTTAAACCTCATAGATTTTCATTCTATCTTATAATAGCGATAGCGATTATAGAATGTTACTATTTCTTTTTGTGTTTGTCTTCTGGTTGTTACATTACTGATAAGTAAATCTCGTTGTCAACAGATGGCGTGTTCCGAAATGAGGTAGAGCATCGCGGGCGCGGGACGGACCCAGCGTTCCTTCACGAGCTACACTCGACGCTGGCACCTCCGACCGCGCCCGACCACACCTGGCACCACACCCTCATACTCATCCTCAAAGCGCTGGTCTTCACGACCATCATCCTCGGGGCTCTCTTCGGGAACGCTCTCGTCATCATATCAGTTCATCGACACAGGAAACTCCGCGTCCTCACCAACTACTACGTCGTCAGTTTGGCCGTCGCGGACATGCTCGTCGCGTTATGTGCGATGACGTTCAACGCCAGTGCCGAGCTCACAGGCGCGTGGCTGTTCGGACCTCTAGTCTGTGATATATTTAACTCACTCGATGTTTATTTTTCAAGCGCTTCCATATTGCATCTGTGTTGCATATCAGTGGATAGATACTATGCTATCGTGAGGCCGTTGGAATACCCCGTGACTATGACGCATAGAACGGTTTGCTTCATGCTAGCGAATGTGTGGCTTTGGCCGGCGTTCATCAGCTTCGTACCCATTTTCATGGGATGGTACGCGACGGAGGAACATAGACAGTACAGGAAAGCGAATCCTGATGTGTGTATATTCAAAGTTAATATGGTATACGCTATAGTGTCGTCGAGCGTTTCATTCTGGATACCGAGTTTGGTGATGATATCTATGTACTGTAGAATATTTAGAGAAGCCATCAGGCAGAGAGAGGCATTGACTCGTACGTCATCGAATATTCTTCTGAACTCTGTACATTTAAGGCATACTTCTCATTCGGCTCATCACTCCCATTATCTGCATCCTGACAGGAGACCGTCAGACATAAGTCCAAATTATAGTACGTTTACCGAGGTCGGTCCTGAGGAGACAGAATTTGGTGAAGTGGCGACAGCGCCAGGAGACATGTGTCCGAGCAAAGAAGCAAGTCCGAGGAAGTCAGTGAACGTTAGTTGTGATACAGCTAGTTCTGGATACTGTTCTGGAGGATCTAACAAGAGATCTTCGAGTGGTCAGCCGCCGACGGGGTGGAGACCGAGCTGTTCTTCTGCAGTTGCAACTAAAGAGTTAGCAAAAGCTGCAACGGAACTCAATTCACAAGGTAAGTCATTTGTTATTTATATATAACATTTTTAATAAGGATAATGAGAGCCAGAGCGTGTCAGAAATCCGCTAGATGCGCTAGTGTAGAATGAGGTCTAGCTGTCATGTTCCACCAATGAGAGGCAAGCTACTGGCCTGTGATTGGTGATTTCTGACACGCGGTGGCCCTCATTGTAATAAGTTTAAGCTGGTAGTATAATAGGTTGTTACAGTATTAGTACATTAGTTGCGTATCCAACGATTTTAGAACGTCCAAAGACAATATTAATATTATTATTACCTATGTCAATCTACTTCTGGTCAATTTCTATTAACTTATCAATTCGTTATAAAGACCCATTACTCATGAGCATTACCTCGTAAAGTATCTTTCACTATTATTGATCTAACAATCCATTAAATTAATAAAATAACAAGCTATATTTATGTCTAACCTTTAACATTTACGTTAACCGTCATAAAAGCAGAACGGCACAATTTGTCAAGGTAGATAATGATCAATTACATCGATCCTGGTAAAACCTTCGAGTGGCCACTCGTAAAGGTCACAAATTGATGGTACGGCTCAATTTGAATTATTATTGTCTAAGGACCGGAGCCTACCGCAAATGACCACTGTTCAGCCATTGAAGAGACATATGTCCTTTGATGGCAAACGATGAATTAGTAAATGGATCCCAACATTTGATGGAAATTTGGTTTCTGAATTACTGAATTGATACTCCAACTAAAAATGTTTAGATGTGGTATGTTAAAATGAGGATTCGCTGGCCTTGTGGTTAACTGGTTAGAATTTTTGAAATTAGGTGTTGTGGGTTCGAGTCTAAGAGGTAGGTAAAAAATATATTAAGAGTGATTATTATTTTTTGTGACACTTTTATAATAGTACATTACGCACCAAGGCCAGTAAAATAAAAAATGTCTCAGATCACATGTCATTGTCGTCCGAGGCGAAGCCGAGGTTGACAAAAATGTGATCTGAGGATTTTTATTTTTCTGGCCGAGGTCAATATACTATTTTTTGTTCGACGAAGCCAGAAAGCGGAAATTTCATTTAGCGCAGCGGCCACAAAGTTGGCGCTTTCCGGCCGGAGGACAGAAAATACAGTTTACGCTTTATTTGTGCTTAGATTAAGTGATCTTTTTACCAAATGATAATTATTTTAAAAATTGGATAGTCTAGTAGCTAATGACTATGGTAATATTCGGTGGGTGTATGAACAGTCTTATCTTTTGTGGGGACTTTATTTCATCATTAAGGAATCAATATTTCTGTAAGAGCCTCTATCTAATATAGATTAAGTGTTCCG
Source organism: Polylopha cassiicola (assembly GCA_038024825.1). Lineage (NCBI taxonomy): Eukaryota > Metazoa > Arthropoda > Insecta > Lepidoptera > Tortricidae > Polylopha > Polylopha cassiicola. Next base: position 1,054,676 of record CP149044.1, on the reverse strand, counting down.
TTATAATGACACCCGTGGGACATAACCTATTGTTTGATTTATGATAGAATCTTAATGGACTGAAAGAATAAACAATAGACACTTGTGTGTGTAAAACACAAGATATTACTTCAAAAATTGTTTATAAAAGTTTAAATACCTTGGTAATTTAAGTAAATAAAACACAGAGAAATATTTTTTTCCGTCCTCCGGCTAGAAAGCGTCAACTTTGTGGCTGCTGCGCTAAATGAAATTTCCGCTTTCTGGCTTCGTCAAACAGAATAATAGTATACTGACCTCGGCCAGTAAAATAAAAAAGCCTCAGATCACATTTTGTCAACCTCGGCTTCGCCTCGGACGACAATTACATGTGATCTTTTTTATTTTACTGGCCTTGGTGCGTAATGTACTATTTGACACCTATAAATTATTAAAAATAGAGTGAAACAACTATTAACGGATTTAACTCGTGTATTTTTTGTTAATAGTTCATTCCAATGTGTTATAACCGCGAAGGCATCAGAAATAATTATTGTTAAAAATTGTTAAAACATAATCGTCTTTTACCGTACGTAGGAAATATTATATAATGGTTTTAGGGTTAGTACGTTTAAGATCATTAGTGATAAAAGGGTTCACAGAGGGACTTTAATACAGTACTTACCTATAGGGAGACTTCAAAGTGATTTCTAGAAAATCATTACAGGATACCAAAATTAATCTCAAAACCCTAACTACCAGATTCATTACCATTTTAATCACTCCCTTTTCCTTTACCATACGAAATATATTCCACCCAAAAGCCTATATAAATGTGGGTAACTAAAAACTTTAGTCACATTTGAAATTAAAATTATGGCGACCTTTTCTAACCTCAGCAAATTCATTTAAAGGTTTTCGGCAAACCACATGCAGATGAGGTGGTTTTATTTATATATTATATTAAATAAAGTTTTTACTGTCTTTAATGCAATTTTATTTTGTTTAGTATTACATTTAAGTAGGTATGCATTTCTTACACTTTTGCATAGCTGTTACACGTTGGAATAGAACAATTTTATCGGATTTAATTCATGCACATGAATTATAATTATGGTAGTTTCAAAAAATTTTCACCTCCCATATTCGTAACAGACTAACTTAGTAGTCTCGATCTAATTAATATACACACTTAAGATGAATCCGTTATAATTATTTTATATTAATAATTTCTGATGCCTTCGCGGTTAGACTACACATTGGAATGAAACAACTATTAACGGATTTAACTCGCGTGTTTTATTTTATTTTATTTGCTGACGTTTCGGAATCTTTACAGTTTCCATAATCGTAGCATGACTGAGCTGACAATAGTCTAACGCTAAAGTCTTCATATTTTATGTTGTTTATTTAAAGTACCTACTTGGAGATTTTTAAGAAACTTGATAGTCGATAAAGTTAGGATTAGGTACTTATTAAAATATCTGTTTTGTCTTATAAACTTAGGGTTATCTTATTACAGTTAGACGTCATTACTTATTCAGTTTTATACTTAGTACTTACCAAAATTCCTAACTTTATGCCAATTACCCAAAAATTAAAGTCTGAGCAAAGTTTAAACCGATAAGTGACGCTTTTAAAAGACTTCCTACAGTAATCTAGCTAAACCCCTTTAAGAAAACTTGTACACTTTTAGTGCTAATTAAGTTGTTCGCGGTTAATCCTGTTAGGATCATTTTTGCCTGTCCTGTGCTTTATAAAGGACAGGACCTGACACTTGAGCGGGGCGTTAACGATTTATTAAGGAGTCTGCCCACTACACCGTATCATACCATGACCGTGCTATGAACGTATCAAGCACGGAAGGTAATACGTAAGGCGGTACGAGTCGGTGACGGAACGGTCTAGTGGACATAGTATCATGCTTTTCTATACAAAGAATATTTTTTGCCTGACACGTTCATAGCACGGCCATGGTATGATACGGTGTAGTGGGCAGACTCCTTAAACTGTAAATAGCAGCGTTTTTGCTGTTTGATTTGGGAGGTAACAGTCATTTGAATCTTCTACAACTGTTTGCTCCCAAACAGTGGACCTAATGGAATGGTTTTGTTTATACCTTACGCAAATCGCTTTGTATTTATAATACCTGCTTAAGTAAAAAAAGTCTCATATAAAAACTGTAAACTCAAACTCAAACTCCATAATCATTTATTCAGGCTAGGCTCTTACAGGCACTTGTGAATGTCAATGTTAAAATTAATTTAATAATAATTAAAGTAGATAGGTACTTAGTTGCCTATTGGATTTTGGTTCAATATAAGGTTATAGATTATAAATCTATACTAATATTATAAAGAGGAAAGATTTGTACCTATATTTGTATGTTTGTAATGAATAGGCTCAAAAACTACTCGATTTTAATAATTCTTTCAAGACTGTTGGGAAGCTACGTTCACCCTGAGCAACATAGGCTATAGAATATTTTGAAAAAATTAGGGATCCGTGCGAAGCCGGGGCGAACCGCTAGTGTACTTATAAAATTATAGGTAGGCAGGTAATAAATAATGTTACTTTTTATTATTTATGCTGTAAGGTTGTTTGAAGAGTTCATTACGTAACCTAATCACAGTAAGTTACTAAAATAGTAGTTCTGTAAAAAAGTAACTTAAAAGTATAATCATATGGTTGTTATGGTAACAATGTACATTGTAAAAATAATTTTAAAAGTCACATAATTATTAATATTATTTCCGCTCCGTTGTCATCAATGAATTCCCTATCTTATAAGGTGATTAAGATAAAGTTCCCGCAAGAGAATTCCTTAAGAAAATTAGTATTATAATCAACTTTCAACTTAACGAAAGTTAAGATAAACCGTCTAAGCAAAAGGCAGAGTCTACTAACAAACTGCGCAAAGCGTCTTTTTATTTTACTTAATAAATTATACGCGAAAAGATTCTCGAATAATTTCTTAAAGGTGAAATGAAACATGTATAGAAGGATTTTACTCGCGTGTTTTATTGGCTGACGTTTCGGAACCTTTACCGTTTCCATAATCGTACCATAACTGAGCTGATAATAATCTAACATTAAATCTTTAGTCATATAAAGTAGTTTATAGTTGTTTCATTCATTCCAAGGAAGGCATGAAAAATGATTCTTCAAAGTTTTTTAAATTATGTTCATTCATTTCAAAATTTTCAATACTTAGGTAGGTACTTAATATGCGCAAATTAAATCCGTTAAGATTAGATTAGATTTATTTATTTCTCTTTATTTTACAACCTACTACCTAGATCTAAAGGGATCTAACTCAAAAACCGGAAGATTTGAGTTATGAACACCATCGGATTCCAGCAAAACCCACCTACACTAAAACAGATTTCAGCTAATATAACTCTGCTAGGTTTATTATGAAAAGTATAAATTTATACAGAAAACTCATGCGTGCATACGGACATATTAATCAGTTTCTTGCCTCTCCTGAAAAAGTACCTTTTTTGAGTTAGCTCTCTTTAGATCTAGGTGTGCGATATGTACTATAGGTACCTACACATTTTATATCATTTACACTAGGTTTTGGGCCCAGTTATAGGACCAATTATTCCTACATCTAACTGAAAATCTGCTTCTTGAGGGAGCGCAAGAACTTTAAATATTAGTAGTTTCGGGCTTATAATTTTGTTTATAGAACTACTTTGCTTGTTGGAATTCTTATCATTTACTTACATAAATAAATAATTAAATATGTCCATTACAAGCAGGCAATACAACGTTTAATTATATTCACGACAAAAAGTAATCCCACTTGAATAGAATAAATAAGTATAATAAGAGTGTTTTCCTCTGAATTCGCTTTGAATAGACCTCACTTATTCAATCACAACTGAGAAAAGCTTTTTTCCTTCTGGTGAGAATAAACTGTTTAGTTTGGGAAATGGGGCCCCTCCACGGGGAGCTAAGAAAAATAGGGATAGATTTTCTATTAAGAAATTTGGTTACGGTTTCAAAATCGGCACGAACGTACCTTAACTTTTTTTTAACATTTAAAAAAAATACCAAAAATTCAGGCATGTTAAATGATACTTAAATGATCAATTTTTCCACTTGCTTCTGATACTTGACCGTTTAACACATTGCTTATGGACACGATTAAAAAATTAAAAAATGAAAAAAAAAAAAATACACTTTATGATCTTTTAAATAAGTTATAAATGAGGGCCACCGTGTGTCAGAAATCAGCTAGATGCGTTAGTGTAGAATGAGGTCTAGCTGTCATGTTCCACCAATGAGAGGCAAGCTACTGGCCTGTGATTGGTGGTACATGACAGCTGGACCTTATTCTACACTAGCGCATCTAGCGGATATCTGACACGCGGTGGCCCTCAATATTCACAGCACATGGTATGGAGCCAATATTCAAATATCAAAATGTCAACCAAGTTTATTTAAAGTCACGTCACACAATATTACCCAGACCGTATTGAAATCTCATGTTATTCAAGCAAGCCCCGGTCGTTCCTTCCCATATCTAATGCTGAGCATCCATAAGTGTCAGTAACAAGACAAATGTAGGTAGGTATATATATATTAAAATATCAAAGATCATGTACCTATCTTTCAGTTCAACTAGTTCTTATAATTACGGATTTTCTTAAATTCAGCTGAACTTCATATTATTATGTCTTTATTATTGCCACGGGTAACCTCCTAATGGATGTGTCATTTATCTATTACTAGCTTCTGCCCGCGACTTCGTCCACGTGGAACTCCTCCTTTTTTGCAGTTGGTTAAAAAGTAGCTTATGTCCTTTCTCAGGCTCCAGACTTTCTTTGTACTAAATTTCATTTAAATCCAGTAGTTTTAGCGTGAAAGCGTAACAGGCAGACAGACAGAGTTACTTTCGCATTTATAATATTAGTAGGGAAGTAGGGTTTATCTATATCTTCACATATATGTAAATATTTATTACTTGTATTTAAGTTTTACATGAATAAATATCCCATAGTACTCATTACCATCCTATCAGCTTTCAAGCACTTGAACCAATTCAGATTCGAATTAATTAGCCATTTGTGAATACTATAACGCCAGCTGATATTGCTCCGACTGGGAATCGAAATCTTAGGCCGTCTTAGTTTAATGATCATGAATAATTTATTTTGAGGATCTGAGTACAGTCACGAAATTGGAATAAACATAACATTTTACCTTGAACCTTATTTGGTGCTTCGAGTACGAAATTCCCGTTTATTTGAACACTTCAAACAAAGTCCTGTCTGGTAAAGTACAACAAGGCTTTCTTTACAATACATTTTATACCTAACTAGCTGTGCCCGCGACTTCGTCCCCGTGGAATAGTAATTCTTCATAACGCATCATATTTTCCCCGTTTTTTACACATTTTCCACTGTTTCTTCGCTGCTATTGGTCGCAGCGTAATGTTATATAGCCCAAAGCCTTCCTCGATAAATGGTCTATCCAACAAAAAAAGATTTTTTGAATTCGAACTAGTAGTTCCTGAGATTAGCGCGTTCAAACAAACAAACTCTTCAGCTTTATAATATTAAGTATAGATTGGCAATTTTACGCAGGTCGAAAATAGATAAATCAAGATTTTTTTTCATTTATCGAAAAAGATCCTCTTAAAAATGTTTATAATTCGGTAAGTGAAGACTTACAAAATCCAAAATTAGATCATAATTATATTATTTATTATCACAAGAACTTTTATTCAGCTTCTAGGAATATTCTTTGTTGTATAACTTCTGATAATTCTAAAAACTTTGGCACAATGATTTAATTAGCAACTTACCCTGTCCACTGCCATTTGATTTCACCAAAACTAGAATTACCTGAAGTAGTCTAAGAAGTTTCGAAAGTCATCTCAACTCCTTGAAAGACTATTTCCCTCTCAGACTTGGAGTGTTACAGACGGACAAGCTCACAAACCACATTTTCATTAACGAGGGTTTTGGCGCGCATCCGTCAGAGAACTGTCAAAGATGTTATCACCGTAATGGATTAGTTTGTAAACCAAGTTGAAATTAGACACTGTTAAATTGACTTCTAACTGCATGTGCTCTTGATAGATGGCGAAGATAGCTTCTGTCAAATACATATTTAGGTAGAGTTTATGATTGTGGTGCTTAGATACTTCTCATCTGAACACTTGCCTATTGCTCGCTTTGCAGTAAATGCCTATAGCAGGCCAACTAAGCTCCAGGTTTGTGAAAAAACAACAATATCTAGAAAGAAAAATTGCTTGCATATTGAAGAACACTGTTTTAGTAGAGATTGCTGTATTAGGTTATTCTATAATGCAATTTAGAGTTGAAAGCGTTCCCGATAACATGTTTTGCATTATAGCTGATTATTATGGACTACTAAGTCGATCTAGGTCGGTTTTTTTGTTGAATCACCTGTTTTCTATCTAATCGCCCATTTTCACCCGAGGTTTTCAAAACTATTGTCAATTTGATTCTTTTAAAGGATTCCGGCTGGATGAAATTAAATAACTTTATACCGACCACTTCCGCCCAAACAAAACCACAACTACAAAGTACATGACAACGTGACGTACCTATCCCTAGAGACACATACGGACAGTTACTCGCAGATTAACAACGAAGTCCGTTAACTCATTTACCAGTCCCTAATGTTCGGTAATAAAAGCCATAATGGCGTAATTTGATTTATCTCTCTGGACGCCGGCCAATTCGTTATCAGGCGAAGTAGCGTTAATTGGGGGTTCGAGGCCTCGAAATTCGATGCATATAAAATGGCATCGGAAAGTTAATGTTCACAGACTGTTGCTTTTAAGGCTTGTGTGTCTTTGCTTTAAGATTAAAGAGGTTTTCGCTTTATGAAGTTGTTGGAATAAAATTGTGCTTGTTTTAGAGTTACTAGTTAATTCATGGCCTCGTTAGCTTTATGTGAATTATATCTATACTAGCTTCTGCCCGCGACTTCGTCCGCATGGAACTCCTCCTTTTTTTGCAGTCGGTTAAAAAGTAGCCTATGTCCTTTCTCAGGCTCCAGACTTTCTTTGTACCAAATTTCATTTAAATCGGTCCAGTAGTTTTAGCGTAAAAGCGTAACAGACAGACAGACAGACAGACAGACAGAGTTACTTTCGCATTTATAATATTAGTAGGGATATATAAAAAACAATTGCTGAAAAAAATTGGAAAAAACGGGAATAAAAAAACGGTAAACGCGGTACGAAGTTCGCTGGGTCAGCTAGTTTTTGATAAATACTTTTAAGCTTATTTAAGGTAGGTAAGTTTGGAATCTATTTTTTTATTGGTGAGTTCGTCGTGTTACAGATGTTGGAATATTGGTAATAGGAAACGTATAATAATAAAAGAAAAAAAGGAAGGTTTTTCCTAAATGGTGTCTTATTATTGGCATTTATTTAGTTACAAATAGCAATGCTATTCCGGGAAATAAATAGAACAAAATGGTTTGTTTTGGCTATCTTCATATCCACGTGGCCCAAACCACGAAAGAGCAGGAAAATAATTATATGTGTTATAATATTTATTATTAATGTTGAAACAATTAAATTCGGAAAACTTTGTGTAATAAAATAAACAAATTGTATCCTGATTTTAATTAATCGGTAGGTACAGTTTAATCAGATTCGTTTTTGAAAATATAAGCAAAAAATTATATTCAGCACCATAAAAGGTCTACTGCGGCTTCAAAAATAATAACTCAAAAACTCTTCCTAAGCACGAGCCCTGATTGTAAAGTTTAACAGATCTCGTTCCGTAACAACTCTTTGCACAATTTTACGGACGTCCCGCAAAGTCCTTTGGCAAAGCTCGCAAAGAAAGTACAAAATAACTGCCGTAACTCAAACCATAAGCTTCTTAGCAAGCCAAGGGTCCTCGGTTCAATCCGTACTTTGCAAACAAATGGAATTTACGTAAATTCAGTATTGGGAAATGTGTCTCTTATTTTAAGTAATTGTTGAGGTGACGAGGAAACAAATGGACGTTGAATTAATTGATTATTTTCAATGAATGTTTATTTTGTGGGGAATTTAAGGTACAATTTTCAGTCAAAAATAGATGCCGGAAATAGTATAGTCTGATATGAATCTGGAAAATGTTAAATTCTTGAGACTTTAGCATAAAATAATTTACTTACGAGTTAAGTTTATTATAGGTACCTGGTTGATTTAATACAAATATGAGAGAATATTACATGCCTGTCTCTCTCCCTTGTAGCAGTAGAGCTTCAAACCAATATATTTTTTATACAAAAGAAAATAAAAGGATTTATTTAATTGCTGTTAAACTATAAATTACCGGAGAAAAAAAAATTGTATTTCGATCGAATTTCGATTTATAGATCATAGTTAATATTCAATAATGAATAATATTCTATAGGAAACGTATTACCTACATATTATATAGGTACCTATGTATTTTTCTCAGTGGACGTATTTACTCGTATACTAGGTATACGAGTAAATACGTCCACTGAGAAAAATACATACGTAGTGTTGCAAATCGAAATAAATGGCAATTTTTGTAAAATTCTTAACCGTGTTATTTCATAAATTACTTACGTATTTTTTTTAAATTAGTATTTTTTCCACAGGAGCAACGCTGAGAGCAGCCGGAAAGTCGTGGCGCGCGGAACACAAAGCAGCGAGGACTTTAGGCATCATTGTCGGAGCCTTTCTACTATGTTGGCTGCCATTTTTTCTTTGGTAAGTAATAAATCAATTTGCATCATTTTATCACAAAGACCTTTAAGACGAAGACGATTAAATAAAGTCTTGCTTAGGACATCCTTACTAATATTATAAATGCGAAAGTAACTCTGTCTGTCTGTCTGTCTGTCTGTTACGCTTTCACGCTAAAACTACTGGACCGATTTAAATGAAATTTGGTACAAAGAAAGTCTGAAGCCTGAGAAAGGACATAGGCTACTTTTTAACCGACTGCAAAAAAGGAGGAGTTCCACGCGGACGAAGTCGCGGGCAGAAGCTATAGTATAATAAGTCGTAGAAGTGTGATGGGCCTATAACCTATTAATATAGCAGAGAAACGACATTTTGTGACTTTATATTTTTGAATCAAGGCGTTTCTAGTTAAGTTGGATTTCAGACAATGTATCTTGTTTTAAATAAAAAAAAGAAATGATTACCTATTATAAATATTCGTATTTGTTTTGAAATGTGCAAACAAACTAATTTACCTACTACAAAACATATCGCACACCTAGATCTAAAATGAGCTAGCCCAAAAATATGAAGATTTGAGTTATGCACACCATCGGATTCCTTACATCAAAACCCATTTACCACTAAAACAGATTTAAACTAGCTCTGCTAGCTTCATTATAAAAAGCATAAATCTATACAGAAAACTCATGCGTGCATATGGATAGGTTAATCAGTTTCTCGCCTCTCCTGAAAAAGTAACTTTTTTGAGTTAGCTCCCTTTAGATCTAGGTGTGCGATATCGTTTTGGCTTTCTTTGGAAAAGGCTTAATATGCAGTAGCAGTATTTCATTTGGTTGTTATGATGAAAAAATCAATCATATTTAAAATTTGCAAAATAATAATGAATATCACGATGGATGTTCATATTCAAAACACATTAGGTTTGATGAAAATTGTATATTAAACAAAAATCTCGCGAAAATTATGTTACACACCTAACCTTTTAACGTCGTATAAATGTTTCAACACCTCGCCTGAAATAATGTGTGAAATAATCTCACTCTACCGAATAACTCGAGCACAGTAAAAAGAAATACTCAGTACTTTTAATAAAAACGACAATTGTACCTTTATACATTAAAACTGACTTATACTTACTAATATTATAAAGAGGAAAACTTTGTTTGGTTGTAATGAATAGGCTCAAAAACTACTGGACCGTTTTAAAAAAATGTTTTCACCATTCGAAAGCTACATTATCCATGAGTAACATAGGCAATAGAAGACATTGAAGAAAAAAAGGATCCGTGCGAAGCCGGGGCGAACGTCTAGTGTCTGATATATCAATGCCTTTGCCTTTTACAAAATAAGGTTTTTTAAAAAATTCAACCTCGATCCGATCCGCCTTGGGAGAAAACATATTATATTTTTTTCCTGTAAAATTACGATTGCGTATTATTTTGGCCGCAGTAGGTTTAAATTTACTACTGGGTTCTACGTATACTGTGATTTCTTTGAATAACACCTGGCGTGGTTAATGTACTAAAAAAATATGAAGTTAAATGTACTGTGCTGAAGGATTGCTAACTTGACATTTTTTAATCTTTTTACTTTTTGCATTAATATGTTTTGTATGCTGTAGATATATTTAGTACCTACTTAGATTCAATAGTGACTTTTAAAATAACCTTAAGTATTAAAATTAAATAAACGTTATTCAATATTGAGTAAAGAGATACTTATTTAATAAAAAAATAAAAAGACAAATATATCAATCTTTAATTTGACGTTCTTAATATGAGTGCATGACAATGTAATTTGACATAATAATAAATTATATCGTACTAGCGGCCCGCCCCGGCTTCGCTCGGATCCCTTTTTTTATAGCCTATGTCACTCGGGAATACTGTAGCTTTCCAACAGTGAAAGAATTTTTCAAATCGGTCCAGTCGTTTAGAAGGCTATTCAATCCAAACAAACAAACTTTTCCTCTTATTATTAGTATAGATAACTTTCCTGAAATAAATCTAATCTAATTTAATCTGTACTTTTGTGAAATGAATCTAATCTAATCTAATTTGTACTTTAGTGAAATAAATCTATTCTAATCTGTACTTTAGTGAAATAAATTTAATCTAATCTGTACTTTAGTGAAATAAATTTAATCTAATCTGTACTTTTGTGAAATTAATCTAATCTAATCTAATCTGTACTTTAGTGAAATAAATCTAATCTAAACTGTACTTTTGTGAAATGAATCTAATCTAATCTATAAACAGGTACGTGACGACCAACGTGTGCGGGGAGCCCTGCGAGACCCCCGACGTGGTGGTCGGCGTGTTGTTCTGGATCGGGTACTTCAACTCGGCCCTGAACCCCCTCATCTACGCTTACTTCAACCGGGATTTCAGGGATGCCTTCAAAAACACCCTTATGTGCGCACTACCCTGCTGCTTCAGTTGCTGGAAAGACACTGGGAATGCACAGTTTGTCTAAGTTAATAGTTTAGTTTCTGATGCCTTCGCGGTTATTATACATGGAAATGAAACAACTATAGATTAATTTATTTCGTTTATTTTATTGGCTGACGATTCGGAACCAGATTCCATGTTAAATCCGTCTATAGTTCTCTTATTTCAATCTAACTTCTGATGCGTTCGCGGTTGTACATTGGAGTAAAATAACGAATTTAGCTCGCTTTAGCGTTATACTATCATCAGCTCAGTCGTTCTACGAATATGGGAACGAGAGTTTTCGAAACGTCAGCCAATAGAATAAAATATGCGAGTTAAATCCAATTATTTGTTTCATTCCTTTAAAATCTATAAAAATGCTGCATCTTCCAGCTTTAACCTCAGACGTCATCATTAGGTATATCAATATTGTGTTGTTATCAAATTTTACACATATGTCAAATTTCATAGTGACCCCACCTAATAACCTCTTATATAATTAATTATGTATATAAAAATATATCTCACGGTAACTATACAGTGGGTCAAATTCAGTTTCTTATATAAACGATAACACTTTTCAACTTACCTATAAACTTCCCATTTTCCGTATATTGGAAAACGGCCAGTTATATTTTAACAGTATAAAATTTGAGAAATTATCTACTTAGCAAAGCAATTCGATTCCAAAGTGACTTGACAGAAACCTTTTAAAGGCACTTATCCAATGAACGAAATGCAAATCAGATTAATATTTGACATCAATTTGATTTTCGGACAGAATTAAATTACCATCAATTACAGGCACGTGAAAATTAACAATCCAAACTTTTGACAGTGAAAAATTTTAAGGCCCTTAGGCTATCTCTTCTTTCGAAACGAGAACATTTAAATGAATGAAAACCATTCATTTTTGCTCTTGATAATATCTACAGTATTGTGATTTATAAGAAGAAACCAGTCTTTTTAAATTAACGTTATTATTGCAATTAATTATTAATAATAATTAGTTACAATGCTTTGCAGCGTGAAAATACGAAGTTACTAATGAATCAAAATCACATACTTAACTTAAACGTAATCCTTATTAACACAACACGCAATTTATGGTTTTCTTTTTTTTAATTAAATGTAGTCAAAATCATAACTTATTAACCAATTCAATAGTTTAATAGCTAATTTCATCTTTGTTTATATTATGCTTGAGTCTTAGTATATTTTTTTATATAAATTCTTAACTCAAATTTATTCACATATTAAGTATTATTTCTATATACGTAAATGTGGCATATATAGGTATAATTAATTGATGTTAAATACAAACCGCCCCTCGGTTTTAAATGGTTGTACATTTAAAAATAAGTTTCTTTGTATTATATCACTTTTTTGAGTTTCATTTGTTTTAAAATAAGTACCTACTTAAGTATTTATATTATAGAGAGTTGCAACGATTTGCGATTTTAAATAAATGTTAGTGTACATAGTCGCGGTAATGTATACTCTTATTTACCTTAAGGTAGTGTAAATAAAGTTTATTTTAGCATAAATAAAATATAAAAAACTATCGTTCATTGTGATTCACTAACGCTAAATACCTAGTATTACTGTACTGCAATCAAAGTTAACATAGCCGTTTGTTGTTGAAAATAAATATATGTAAAATTTGTTCTCTCTGAATGTTAAAAGATATATCAGTTGCTATAGGAAACCTCAATTCGAAGAAATAAGATTTTACTATATCTCTAAATAAACTAATTCTATTTTCTTAGAAATCTTTAAGGTTCAGTTAAACTGAAATATAGTAGCTATGTAGTACTAAAATAAGGTTGTAAAAATTAGTTGCTCAAAAAAAACGAGCCAAGTCCGAACAAAGGCAATAATATGGAAATTGCATGTTTTGATGTCGTTTTACTAGTTTGTATCTAGTTGTATTCGTGTACATTGCTTGTGACGCAACATTATAATTTAGTTATTCTTTGCATAAATATATATATCTACTTACTTAATTACTCTTATTTTGTAAATTGTATATTTTGAGGTGTCTGACTCTTCATATTATTATTATAAATTAAGTCAAAAAATGTTGATAAAACTGTAAGTAATAAATGTTTTTATTATAAATAGAATTATATTTGCACAGTTACTTTTTTATAAATTAATGACTTCAGTCAAGATAAATCCTGTGTAAAATTAAAGTTTTATAGCTGAGTGCGATTAATGTCATTATGTAATTCACTTTTGCAAGATTTGCGTGTGAAAATTATTAATTAATTCAATTTGACTTCAGAAGGTTCTTGAATAACTTTATTATCTACGTAATTGAAACAAAAATTGCTCTGTTCTCATTTAATACAATTATAGTTACTTATAAATATTTTTTTCATCAATTTATATAAAAACATATAATAATATATATTTTTGTTAATTAGGTATATTTTAGGATTATTAGGTGTAAAATATACTTTGTTCCTGTAACATATCTTGTAATAAAACAGAAATACAAAAAATAACGAAAAACAAAAAACAAGATTCACATGAACTTGGCATTAGAACACCTTTACATAAAAAATATTAGTAACATTAAATTTATAAAAAAATAATCCACCGCCAAGGTAAGTAATAATCATGGGTGAAAAAAATCTGAATCAAATAAAGATTTTTCAAAAAACACATAACAAATTACACAGTCACGGAATAAGTAAACAGGCGTAGATTTCTGTTTTAGTGCCTGTGATCACGCCATGTCACGTGATGTGAGTATCTGTACTCTTGATAAGGCTTTCAACAGAACCGTAACAGACCTAGCCTGTTAAATTTCACAGAACAATAATAAATATCTGTTTTAAGAAACAAAATTAAATGTTTGCAAATATGACATCGCTGTTACGTCTTTTGAGCACTTTCCGTTCACACTTTTTTCATATTTACCAGCAACAAGGTGCTTCGTAACCCAACTTAAGGTAAAAATATTATTTTGTAATGTAAGTACATTTTGACTTTATTAAGATGTCGTTTCGACAACAATCTGCTCAACCGACTTCAAAAAAAGGAGGTTCTCAATTCGTCGGGTTTTTAAATAATACATTTCAGTAACTTTATTAATTCTTTTAATCGAAAGATCAAAAATAAACTACCATTCTCATTTTGTAAAATGAAGTTAAAACCTTTGAATATTTTTTACCTTAAACCACCATCAATATAAAATGTTCAAACACATCAAGGAAATCTTATCTTTTACTCCGAATGACAAAGGAATGTCAGGTGAAGGTACTTTATGAAAAATCTTTTCCTGTCTCATCTTTCTTCTGTTCTGTTGATATTAAAAATGTCCCCTACATTAAAATCTTCTTTCACAGACTTTTTGTTAAAATCGCCTTAGGCTTTCCGGTGGTGTTCTATAAATAGGTCTTGGTTATTTTGGTTCAATAGTGCTTTTTTATCATACTTCTATTATTTACTATAAAATTACTTACTGTTTGTTGCAGTTTTTACTTTGACTCGGTTAATTAAATTAAATACAGCATTAAAGGCAACACCTGGGTTTTCGTGGTGCCTGAAAGTATTTGACACTGTCATGTTTGAATCAGTATATAAGAGTGACAGTGACAGGTGAGTTGCGTAACTTGTCTACTTTTCTCAATGAGGGCTACCGCGTGTCTGAAATCCGCTAGATGCGCTAGTGTAGAATGAGGTCTAGCTGTCATGTACCACCAATCACAGGCCAGTAGCTTGCCTCTCATTGGTGGAACATGACAGCTAGACCTTATTCTACACTAGCGCATCTAGCGGATTTCAGACACGCGGTAGCCCTCATTAAATACCAATTTTCGGGTACAATATGTAAGTCTCATTTTTTTTTTCATCTCATTGAAAAGAAGACTAAATTTTCATACCTCATAAAAAATGTAAAAGGATTTTGAAATAAATTAATTGCTTTTATCGATCTTTTTAATCCTATTCAATAAAGTCGCTTCATTTTCACAATTCTATTGGTCTTAATGAAATAAGATGACATTCATTTGGATTTCTATAAATTTCTAATTTGTACATTTCTCAATTTAATTTGTTAGGCAAGTGGAGTTAATTGTATAATTTATTAAACAAGATATTTTATTACAAAATTAATCTTGCAATAGTTATACAAAACAATCACCCTGAGCTACAAAATAATGAAAATCGCATTCTGAGAATGTTTAACCGTTCATTTTGTTCTTGCTGACAACCCTACTCCTCTATTTATATCACACATAGATATTTCTTCGTGTCGTAACGTATAAATAATGCTTCTGTGTTACACCAGTGTTCACTTTTCACTAGGGATGTGCAAAATATTTGATGTATAAGCATACCTGTTATCTTTGTTAGTTGTAGCTACATGTACATAGTTTAAACTTGTCTGTAAAAGGGGAAAACAAATACGTAAACATTAAGTGTTATGTAATAATATAAATAAATTCACAATGTGTTGTAAAAAACTATTTAGTGTTTAGATCGAAAATATTTAGCGTAAGTAAATGATTAACTGTTAGATTACTGCAAAAACGTCTATCCACCCGTTTTGTATTTTAGTATAGGAAAAATGTTAGTATAAAATAAAGTTCGTTTAGCAATTGCTTATTTTCTAAACTGTGATACGGTATATATTTAAACAAATTTTTAGTGATACAAATTTCCATATCCTAAACAGAAAAATATATTCTCAAGATTTATTAGTGAATGTGAAATTTATTTTGTGACCAAAAGTAAGCCTTAAAAATGCTTATAAAGCCTATTTAGTCTAATGTTTTCTCTTTATTTTGGGCAATGCTCTCTATTGTGTATAAAAACCTTATTACAGAGCAAATAAACGTAGCTTATTTTTCCAAGAGAGCCTTAAACCCCCTTATAGAAAGGGCTCTTACTTAATAGCCCTTAAACAATGACCTATCCACTCATTTACATTTCTTTCTCCCCCTTTTAAAACCTTGATCAAAGGCTTCGAGATGAGATGGAAGAATTGAGTTCCATTTTTATTTGAATACTTAATGAATTTCCATCAAACTTATCTGAAGCTGTTTATATTAAACGTTGAGTTGAGTGACTTTGTAATGTAAAGTATTTGTGTTGCAGCGATACAGGCTTTTACTAGTCTAGAGTACCTATCTGTAATCATTGAATTATATAGAAGTCATATAGCTTATGTTTTCCAAATGACCGCCCGAGTATGTTATATAATTATATTCTAATTATTACATTTTTTATTTCAAAATTAGCGTAATATTTGATAAAGTTTATAATTGTATAAAGTATATTTTTACAAAAATTAAAATCGTAAAGTGAAAAAAATATAAATTGTTGGATGGATAAGTTATTCACTATCGTGTGATTTCAAATTTTGAAATTAATGAATATAAATTATTATAAAATATTCTATAACAATCAACAAATTATGTGTCTACAGTAACTATTGTGACTTTAGAAAATTAATAAACAATCCCTCCTTTCCATATTTCTAATTTTCATTAAATAAAAAGTGCAGAATTTGTCATAGCGCTTGGCTTAACTTGGCGGTTTAACTGCCGTGCCCATATTTAAGGAGTTTCGTACAATTAATTTAATTTATCTGTGATAGTCTAAATTATAATAATTGTAATATGAAAATTATAAATAGCTTCGGGTTATATGTAGTTTAATTTAAAAGCACAATGCCAACAACAGTATTTTATACAGAAATATTATAATTAATTAAATTATAATTATGATAATGAAAGAAATATAAGGTATTGAAATAATACAGAAATGCTGTAACATCAATAAAGGTTCGATCATCTGTATAGTTTGTTCAGCGAATTGGTTTCAATTATTCTTTAATTATTGAATATTGTTCTGTTAAAATTATTCATCAGTTTCCATTATTGACAAAGGTATTCCAAATGATTTAATTTTAACAAATTGTAAATATTGTGTATCATTATGAACGCTAAATAAAAGAGCAATAATTTTTAATAATGGCCGTAAGTATTAATGTAACGTATTAATATAATTATGTAATAAGGTAAGGTTAAACTTTATATTTCTGTAAGGAATCTAGTCATTAACATCTTTACAAAAAAAATAATCAATTGTTTAGTATTACATAAATTCAAATGGTCGAATTTTATGTTCATTGGAATCCGATAACTAGCGGAAATTAGCAAAATAGTTATGTATTGTTCTATGTTAATTATTTCGGTTTTTAAACGATCTTTGCAAAATAGTTTTATTCTTAATTTTATAAACGTTCAACCATACACGTTATGAACTAGAATCACTATTTCATTTGCCCGTAGACATTTAATATAGTTGTAGAAACTGTACAAAAATTAATAAACGGTTAAAAGATAAATTAATTATTTTATTAAGAATCACCCATATTTTAATATATCATAAAGAAAAACTAGTCTGTTTACAACACATTATCTTTGTACAAAAAAAAAAAAAAATATACGCGTTGACTTGAGGACCTCCACCGTTTTTTTCGTCGGCTGAAAATCATGATTATTAATCTATTTAATTATCAATGATAAAGAGAAGGCCCGAAAATTAAAAACGCCACCCAAGAACGTAAGGTGAGACGTGATAATACCTATCCAAATGCAAAAGTGTGTCTGTCTGTTACTTCTTCATACTACTACTACTTCAACTACTAAAACGATTTAGATGAAATTTAGTATGGAGACAGTGCGGTCCCGAAGAAGAACAGGAAATTATTCCTTAGGGGGCTAAATAGAGTTTACCATAAAATTGCGATACAAAAAAAAAGTAATCTATACTAATCTATACTAATATTATAAAGCTGAAGAGTTTGTTTGTTTGTTTGAACGCGCTAATCTCAGGAACTACTGGTTCGAATTCAAAAATTCTTTTTTTGTTGGATAGACCATTTATCGAGGAAGGCTTTCGGCTATATAACATCACGCTGCGACCAATAGGAGGGATGAAACAGTGGAAAATGTGTAAAAAACGGGGAAAATATGAAGCCTTATGATGAAGTGACAGAAGACTTTGACAGATCTTTGACGAAACAATCGGGCGGGCAGGACGACGTCTGCCGGGGCCGCTAGTAATTCTATATAGACGAAGTCGCGGGTACATGATATGTCTTAGTGAACCATCTGTTTTATTTCCTATAAAATACGCATAAACTTTACACAGGACCTAATTGGACATTATTAATCCCTTATTTCTTAATCAAGTAAAACTCGATCACATAAATACATAAGTTTTGACATCAAGTTAATCTTGCGGTAACTTTCCCGCTACGAGGGTTAGGCAATAGCCTCGGCTAAGTCTGATGTGATTAGTCTGCCAGACAACTCAACCCGTAACTAACTACGGAAACCTAGATAATTTAGCAGATTAATGCTTAATTTAACATAGTAATTTCTGACGCTTTCGCGTTTTACTGTTGATTAATATCTGCAACGGGTTTGACTGCATATTGTGATTTAATGCTTGGTTTGGTAGACTATGTTATTATGTATTTATTTTTTCAAATTTTAATGGCAACTAAATAAAAACACATATAAGTAAAATGTATATAATATATCAAAGGAGAAGCTGACTTGACTTAATGTCTGACATATCAGCGCAGAGCCTAAACTATAAGGGTTATAAATTTTGCATTTTTTTATAACGTTAAAGAGCACTAAAAAAGGATTTTTGTAAATTTACCCCCTAAGGTGCGGGAACGGGCAAACACGGGGTACTTATCATGCGCAGACGAAGTCGGGCGCAGAAGTTTCCATAAGTACATAAATAAAAAACAATTTGAACATAATAATAAAGAGGTATAAATGCTTTTTCGCACCACAAAACCTCACACAGTAGACTTGCAGTTTCATTCCAATGCCACAAGCGGACTTGGCGAATCTATAATCTGTAATTACTTGATTACTAATAAATCTTAATAAATAGCTGCGCTTCGCTACAACTGTGATCTCTCAGCTTTCAATTATAATGAATAATTTATTTCGGAAAAACACACGTTTCAATGCCGTAAACTCATTTCAAAACACGTAATTTCCCAAAAGAAATTCAAGGACAATGGTAGAAACAAAATTATAATAGAAAAATGAACCATTGTTTACAAACGCGATTTATTTTCCTTTCGTAGTATTGTATCGTTGATTTATCTTATTTCTTGAGTTGAATAACTCACGATCACTTAACTTTAGGACATCGCTTTGTTGTTATATTATCGCGAATAAAAACTTCCCGACAATATTTAAATTTCTTACGAAAAATTACCTCATCTCATCCAAATTGTGCGGACTTGTAAAAAACATCAACCGAGTCGTTTAATCCGGTCCCTTAAGGGAGCTTTGGGCGGCAATGCAATTAAATATAAAGGTCCATACAAAAATAAACGTTAAAATATTTATAACTTTATTTCGTACCGCGTTTGTTTCTTAATGTAAATCGTAAACAATGCAAATTGTAATTATTGAAATTATTTGACATGAAAAGTAGGTAAGTAAATGTTATCTACTTCCGTGTTATTGAAACTTACGTTATACCTACTTTTATTGTTATAAATGCGTTTATATTTTAAATACTTATGTATGTTGTAACTAAAAAATTAATAAATAAAATAAAATAATAAATTTAGAAGAAACCTGAACAGAATACGTTTGTTAGGTCACTATAATATTATCATTTTATACAATTTGAAGACAGTAGGTAGGTAGGTATACTGTACAAAAATTTATAAAAAACAAAACGACCACGAACCCTCTTAACATAAATAATAAGGCGTAAAAACGTTATTTTCTGTGAAGAAAAAAATATTAAAATGATATATACTGGTGACCATTGTTTGCGCAAACAAGGGGTCTTTGTATTAAGCTCTTATTACAGCAATGGATGTGATTTCATTATCACAAATGCTTTGTTATTTTATTTGTCCTCACTTTAAATTAAGGACCGTCCCAAGTCTCAAGTCTCAAGTCTCAAGTTTTCAGACAAAATGTAGCCTGGTTCTCGATTACAAATTACTTAGACTTCCGATTTAAATTTTTGACATTCGTAATTAAATATAATATTTAAATAAAAATATAATTTTTAAAACTCGGTAAGAAATTTACTAAGTCAGCTAGTCTAGTACAATAAAATAAAATACGAAATTATTAATTAGGTAGGTAAGTAAACATAATATAAATAATAGTGCATTACGCACCTAGGCCAGTAAAATAAAAAATGTCTCAGATCACATGTAATTGTCGTCGGAGGCGAAGCCGAGGTTGACAAAAATGTTGTTCTTTTCGACGAAGCCAGAAAGCGGCAATTTTATTTAGTGCAGCGGCCAGAAAGTTGGCGTTTTCTAGCCGGAGGACGAAAAAATAAATTGTTTTAAAAAATATGTAGGTAAGTACCTTAAGAACATTAATTATCTTTTTATTTAGACACCTAGTTTACTACAATAAAATAAAATATGCTAGTTCAAACCGTTTCAATTGTCTCAACCCAATGTGTAATAACCACGAAGTAATTAGAAATTAATATAAAAAAATGACAATGCATAAAGAAATAACGTAATAATGTTTTTGGAATGTAATTAATAGGGTACGTCTTAAGTTATCCCAGACATTAAGTACAGAATAGAAACAGAGTTATTCCAATTAGCGAAGTTCCAAATTAATGGAATCAGTATCGAAGATCGCCGCAGTCCGAAACTATTCAAAACTAGTATTATTAGAGGCGATGGCCTTTGATTCGATACGAAGTACCTTACTTTGACTGTTAAATGTATTCAAGGCAGAGGATTTGTAATTTCAAAGGATCCACGCCTAAAAACACACGTAATAACTTCGTCTTTAAGGTTCAATATCGCGTTTTTTTTAAGAACCCATGTTTACGGAAATAAATACCAATGTAGGTAATAGATAGTTTTTTAATTTAGAGACTACGATATATATAGGTAAGTGCTGTATTCTCTATAGTTACCTATCGACATTGAAGTTACAAGCGGAAAACTTCAAGAATTTCAAAGTTCAATCCATCCCCGATATAGTTAGAGAAACGTTCTTGTGATATTTATTTGTAACAGTTCGTCTCTTTTTTAAATGTTTTCTTATATCTAGTGGTTAAGTTAGTAGGTATCTTAGAAAAGATATTTACAAATTCTTAAGATAAATTTGCCCGGAAACGGACTACGTTTCGTTAGCTTACATAAAATCTATACAATTTTACATTCGTTTCTTTCCTTCGCTATTATCTATTATATAATAGGCTTTTTGACAATGCGA
Source organism: Polylopha cassiicola (assembly GCA_038024825.1). Taxonomy (NCBI): domain Eukaryota; kingdom Metazoa; phylum Arthropoda; class Insecta; order Lepidoptera; family Tortricidae; genus Polylopha; species Polylopha cassiicola. The sequence continues at coordinate 1,033,314 of CP149044.1, read as the reverse complement.
AAAATAAAGTGTAAATTACTGTTAACAGTATAAATTAAGAGTTAAAAAAATATTATTCATTAACGTAAGTTGAAAATAATGATTGATTTATTTAAAAATCCTTAAATAAAAATTACATTTTTTAAACGTTTGTCACGTGACACAAAACGCTCCTGCTGGGCCGAGTTTTTCGTGACGTCACATGCCCGTAAACTTTGTTTACCTAGTTGTGTTGCGCCTAGTTGTCAAACAGGCATGTGACGTCACCGACCTCATTGCGGCGCCATATTGTCAAAGTAGCGTTTTGGCACACTATTTAAATATTGAATTTTTAATTCGATGTTTTTCAGCTAATACATATTTAAAAAAAACAACTTTTTCTGGGTTCCTTAGACTCTACTACATAATATAAAATGGATTTTAAAAACATGTCAAATACCCTATTGACGAAAGCTAACGAAAAGTCATGTGGTCAGATTTCGTTTCTTAATTATGTCAATTCTATACTTACGTCAGTTTGATTCGTTTCATTCACGATCGTTTTCGAAAGTCACTTATCTTGGGGGAAGGTAAGTTAAGTTTATGAATTCTCGATAACCTGATGAACAATGGCTACGATCAATTTTAAGAAAGACGCGGAGTCAGCTATAAAAGTTGAGATCGGCTGGCGCGCTATCTTATATCTTGTAGACTAGAGATAATCTAGAGTTCATGACGTATTTGCTACTAGAGGTTCGCCCCGGCTTCGCATGGATCCATTTTTTTTCCAATTTTTTTTATATTCTATGTCACTCGGGAATAGTACCTACCTATAGCTTGCAAACATTGAAAGATTTTTACAAATCCGTCCAGCCGTTTTGGAGCCTATTCAATTCAAACAAACGAACAAAACTTTCCTCTTTATTATATTACTATAGATAATAATATATCGAATGAAAAAATGTACCTACTTAACGGAAAAGAATGAATATACAGGAATGAAAGTTTTAAGTTAGATAGGTACTTTTTTGTATGTCAACTCCCATAGGAATAAATTTCGATCAGGAGGTGAGATTTGTGACCACAACTCTGACGTTTCAAGTCTAGTGTTTTCAAAATTACACCTCGATTTACTTTAATATCGTTATTAATATCTTCAACAATAGGGATTAGATTTTTAAATGTCTTATTTATTTAAGTAGGTACTTAGTTTACTTATGTGTAACAGATTTCTCACTGATCCATTACTTTTCTTCTAGAAAACTTGAAAGTTGATACTACGGCACTACATTATTCTTTGACATGTTTGTACTCGAAAAGCCTAAAGTTTTACTTTTTTTCATAGAAATTTCTCAAGAAATTCTCCATAACAACGCGAGTCCAAGTTCCAATCCATGTTATGAGAAAAAGTTTAATACGCTGTTTATAAACCCAACTTCCTTCGGGATTTTCTCTATGTTTTGTTATTTTTAGATGAAAAGGGTAAGGTTTTAATACCCTTTTACAAATCCGGAAGTGTATTTGTATTTGTTTTCGCGCCTTGATAGATTCGAGTCGATCTAAATGAAAGAGGGCTTTGATTTTCTTGTTCGGTTCCAGCGGTCAAGGGCCTTTTAGATAGCTGTGAATATTTACGTAAATCGTGAGTTGGTAAGGTAAAATTCTTTTTAGGTTCTGGTATATTAAGCTCACCGGGACCACTAGACATGACAAGGGAGAAAAGCTAAACAAGATCCGTATAACTGTTTGTTCCCGAATAGAGCTGCGGTTAAAACAGCTTGATTAATTTTACTAACAAGTTTATTAAATTTTACTAACAAATTTATTAGCAGAGAATGTTAGGTAACAAATTTATGTGGAAACAAAATAATATTATGTTACCTTAACGTATATATCGCGCACCTAGATCTAAAGGGAGCTAACTCAAAAAAAGTAACTTTTTGTAAGGAATCGGATCCTTTTTTTTAGCGTGTGTTTAATTAAAATCTTCAGACTTTTGAGTTAGCTCCCTTTAGATCTAAGGGTGCGATATATTAATTAACGTAATAGTATTAAATAAAAATAAAACTGTTGCCTATTTTTTTTTTTGCTCCAAACAAAGTAATGTTTTTCTCAAAGTCAACGTACCTAAAGAAAATGCGTAAAAACAAAATCAAAGGTAATTTACAGTAAATTCCTTCGATAAATCAGGGGTTGTTAATGCAAGCACTCACCAACATCCAGGAACGTAGGTTTTCTGGGGGCCCCCGATGATATGTATCTCCTAGGTCTTGCTCTCCGGATCTGCTTTAGGTTCCAATTGTCTTGGTATCGCGTAACGTGAAGAATAAAAATTGAGCTTGAAAAAAGGGCGTGTAATCGCCGCTGACCGTTGTGAGACAGAACTATGAAAAAGTTCCCAAGAATGATGGCAGCACTGTCGCGTTCGGTGCTACGTTTTGATTTTCCATAAAGGATGCGTTTAGTTTATTGTACCCGCATCAGGTCGAATATATTATCAAAATAAAGTATTTATCCTGATTTGTGCTAGCTGACTAAATTAAAACAAATGTATACAAAAATACGGAACAGTAATCTTACAGACTTACAGCCTTGCAGAGCCTATATTTGTATATTAAGATCAAGGAAGAAGCAAACAGACGTGCTAAAATAGTACCAACATTAATCATTCAGCACGAGTAAAGACTTGCGCTGATCAAACATTTGCCTAAAGCCAAATGCAAACCGCAGACTCCACTTCTGCAGTTTATTCTTAGCATATCAACTATCTTACCCGTACATTTGTTTTTTAAAGGAAAGCAAAAGCATAAGTTATAAGTATAGTATTTCATATCTTTACTAACATATTAAAGAGGAACGGTTTGTTTGAATTGATTAGACTCCAAAATGAATGGACCTAGGTATTTAAAAAAATCTTGCACTATTGGAAAGCTACCTACCTACACTATTCGTGAGTAACATGTGCTATATTAAATTTTGGAAAAATTAGGGATTCGTGCGAAGCCGGGGCAGACAGCTAGTATGATATATAAATGTGTGTCAAAAACACTTGTCTTTTAATTATTCGATGGATGATTTACTTACTTAATTTATTTACTTCAATATACCACAAGCTTGTATTATTAACGAATCTTTATTAAGTAAATAGAGCCCAAGGGACACTTTTACACGTCAATTTACTTCTTGCGCTTCTAAAAAATAATCCTGCGAGAAGAAACACCGCAAGAAACTTGACAGCTGTTATACTTTTTTTTAAAGATAGACGTAAAGAATGAGGGCTACCGCGTGTTAGAAATCCGCTAGATGCGCTAGTGTAGAATGAGGTCTAGCTGTCATGTTCCACCAATGAGAGGCAAGCTACTGGCCTGTGATTGGTGGAACATGACAGCTAGACCTTATTCTACATTAGCGCATCTAGCGGATTTCTGACACGCGGTAGCCCTCATTACGTTAGATTCGAGAATTGTCCGATTGACATAATTATTTCGGCAAACTACTGTCATCCAAACTGACTCACAATGTAGTGCTGTCAAATTTTTATTTTATTATACTTGTAGTGTCGCGTGTGGTCATACACACTTTTCTTAGATACCTTGAGTTAGTGAGGTTGAACTGAAACAACTATTAACAGATTTAACTCTCTAACGCTAAAGTCTTTTAACTTTAGCGTTAGACTTTTGTCAGCTCAGTCGTGCTACGATTATGGAAACTGTAAAGAATTCTAAATGTGAGCAAATAAAATAAATTAAAATACGCGAGTTAATTCCGTTAATAGTCGTTTCATTCCAATGTGTAATAACCACGAAGGCATCAGAACTTACTTTGAGTTAGTTACTAGCTGTTGATTTGTATCAACTCTTAATTTAAATACCTAAGTAATATTTTTGTAAATAAAATTCTTCCGACATTCCAAAAGATACAAAAGAAAAGCTTCGTCAGAGAGCTCTCAAATATAATGATGAAAGAAAAGGAAAGCGGAATAATCGATACTCTATTTGCCAGTTGCGAGATTTGGTTCTGTTGTGTCTACACTTGTGTCTCGCTGCAGTTTTATCTCAATCTGGTTTTTAGACCCCTTAAAATACTCATTAAACGATAACCCATTAAAGGATACATTTTCATATAAATGTTTCTCTCTTTAAGGTTGAATTTCAAGAAACTTTAAGATTGAATCATATTTTATTTCTATTGTAAAATATTTATATAACTTTTCATATAAGCCCGTTAAAGATAAAAAATGTTTTACCCCATAGGGGGATAAATTCTCAAAAATCCCTTCTTTATGTTCTTTTACCCCATATACAAGACTTCTAAATTTAGCACTTTTAGCGAAACCCTAAAGTTCATGTACTTTGCTTTTTACATAAAAATAAATTATTTTAGTACGTTATTACGCAATGTTTACTACACCTACTCCATTAGGTGCTAAAAGCATAATCTGATTTCAACTCTGCAATTTCATATAGTAAAAAAACAGATAATATAATTTTTAATGTAATGCATTCTGCCTAAAAGCTCACAAAAGCTACTAAAGCCTAACTAGGTCAAGCTGAAAGCTCCGTAGGAAATGACATCTGCCAAAAACAGGGCATTAAGAGTTAATTAGCTTAATTACTGCCTTTGTTGTCTTTGTGAGATCAATTGACATACAGTCAGGATATAGTACCTATATGTATAGGTGGCCTGAGACGAAATTTTAAGGCACTACATGATTGTGTTTAGAATTCAATCTAAATATTTATTACTATAGCTAGCAACACCTTCTTCTCTTTCTTCCGTCAAGGCAACGAAAGCGTGTGCACAGTGCTCCTTATCACTACATAGTATAAAACAAAGCTTCTTCTGTTCCTATATCCCTATGTACGCTGAAATCTTTAAAGCAACGCAACGGTTTTTGATGCGTTTTTAATAGATAGAGTGATTCAAGAGCAAGGTTTATAGCACCCGTGTGAATCCGGGGCGGGTTACTGGTTAATAATAAAATAATATAAGATAATCAATAAAAACATTTTATTACAAATTGAAAACTGTGTTATTCTTCTTGCGCCTATATATACAATCCTCAACAACATACACATCAGTAGGTATACCTATGTAGATAAGAATTTTGTTATAAAATAGATAGGTCCTTGTGTACTTGGCTACTTTTTATCCTGGTACCACGAGATAATACAAACTTATTCTGCCTAGATTTCGTATCTAAATGGAGGTTGCGGGTTCAAATCCTGGTAAAGGCAGATGTCACTGTAATAAACAGTGAGCCTTAGATGTCATACATATATTTCTGTTAGTATGTTTGTCCTTTATTTAGGACCTATCTACTCATAGTGAACTTTTTATGCTAGATTAATTGTTGTTAAGTTTTCAAGGCTAGATTAATTCGTGTGAAATTTTCTCTAAATACAAGTGCATAAAATATTGTAAGAAGGAAAAAACCAAATCTCACATTTATTATAAGAAAGGATGTACGGAGAACAGGCGGCATGTTGACTTCATCTTTTATTCAGGCACCTAAGAGGAACTTGACTCAAGCAGTTCCAAGAAAAACGTTACTTATACGATTGTTTCTAATTTTCGATACGGCTTAAACATAACAAATAAAACGTATTAACAAATAAACAAGACATGAGTGCGTGAAAATGTAAAAAAGAAATGTACTTACCGCACTAGTTAACCTAAAAAGAGCATGTATTTCTTGTGATTAGTGTCAGTTTATTATTAACTAGCTGCCCGCCCCGGCTTCGCATGGATCATCATTTTTTTATCCCCAACAGGGAAGCTACATTATTCCCGAGTGATAAAGGCAGACAGTGAAAGAATTTTTCAAATTGGTCCAGTCGTTTAGGAGCCTAATCAATTCAAACAAACAAAGAAATAAACTTTACCTCTTTATAATATTAGTATAGATACTAACTCCTGCCCTTGACCTCGTCTGTGTAGAATTAGTGGTAGTTTTTTTATACATACTTACATAATAAATCCCACCCCATTTTCACCTCCCTAAGGAATGATTTCCGTAATACAAACCATCTTATTTCCTTCTCTAGACTGGAACTGTCTTCATTGTTACCCTATTCGACCCCAGAAATAATTATTCTCGGATAAATTTATCCTATATCCTTGACTGGACTGAAACTATCTCTTCTTCCATCTGAAATTTACTTAACAATACTTACCCATTAATAATGGAAAAACAACTAAATTGAGAACTTTTCCTTTGCTGTCAATCTTCAGCAACTGAACAGTGTGTTAATCTTGGAACAAAATATTGTATTCCATCGCCGTTCTATTTCTGTTAAGCCGAATGTATTTGAAAGACATCGACTTGTACAGTCACCCTTATATATAACGTAGCAACCACCATAACCAAAGACATTGTACTCGTCTCTATTGTCAAAGGCGTTGGGGCGATTCGATACAGTCGATCATCTTGGCTGGTATTCTATACATGATGTTGGATGTACGTATCGCCTCATTTCCAAATTCACCACCCCGACACTCGCACGATGCTGCCAAATAAATTATTACCACACGGCATAGATTTAGAATTATGTAGATCTGGCCGTTGTCAATACCAGCACATCACTATATTATAAGCTAGAGAGAGATAGAAGCATAATATTATATGCTGTCTCTTTTATCGAGCCTCTCTCAATAATATGTATGTACTTACTAGGATTAACTACAAAGCTGGCACTGATCACATGTAGAACCTTTTTTACCAACTGAGCGAAAGGTAGGTTTTTGGTTTGATTTGGGTAGGGGAAGGCTGAATTATGTTTACATGTTTCTTCGATAATAACATGGGGGCTGTTGATGCAATGTTTATAAAATTTGGTTAGCGAGTAGATTACCTGAATAGAATTTTAAAATATGAACATGAGCATAGTCGGACAAGTAATTATTTTATTAAAAAACTAGCGGCCCGTCCCGGCTTCGCACGGGGGGACTTAAGATTTTTTTAAAGCCTCAGAAACGATACTTTTCCCCCGTTTTTGAAACATTTTCGGTTACTGCTCCGCAACTATAAGACCTAGCGTGATATTATATAGCCTATGTTACTCGGGGATAATGTAGCTTTCCAAAGGTGAAAGAATTTTTGAAATCGGTCCAGTAGTTTCGGAGCCTATTCATTACAAACATACAAAAATACAAAAATACAAATCTTTCCTCTTTATAATATTAGTATAGATAGACGATTCGAGACGAGGTATCAGATGAAAGATAAAAAAATATTGAGTACGAATAATATTATTATATCGAAATATCATAATTGAAGGCGAACTATTAGTATACCTAACAGATTTAAGAATTTCAGGAAACGCAACGAATGCAAAATTGCATAGAAATGACATACGTTAACGTAACGTAACGAGGTTTGTTTTCAGTCGCTAATATTGATTGGATCTTGTCCAAGTGCCGTGTCAACATGACATTTGAGATTCAGACGGTTTATTCGTAATTAAAAGTATTATAAAGGCTTTATAAGAGACTGTCCTACTCTATTATATTTTAACTCTATGTCGTACGTGCCTCTCGGAGCTTGTGCTGCGTCAAACGATCACACACACCCACACACACACACACACACACACACAAACACACACGAATCATTTAGAATGTTCAACCAGTTCGTGATAATCCCATACCATTTTACATTGCCTATATTTGATATTGTCTCTTTTGCATTCATGTGTATTGATATAGATTATGCACAATTATTGTGATGGATTAAATTTATGCAAAGACTTAGTATAATAATGGCTATCTATGGCATTCTGTTTCTAGTGTGTTTGTCTTTTCCCACACACACACACAGTTTCTTGATTAGTTGGCAAAAATGTGTTTTAGGTACGTCTTGACTTCACATAACTTAAATTTTACCTAGGCACTTTTATTAATATTAAAGATTAGTTATAATTACATTGTAAGCTCAAATTACATGTATTCATACTGAGATTGTAAAAAAGCTTTTTTGTTTTTTTCTGAACTGAATACTGAAGCGCAGTTGGCCAGCTAATGGGCCTTCACTGCAAAACCGGACGGGTGGCGAGACTCCTGAAAGGAGGCTCTTAAGCCAGTAAAAAACAACAACAAGATTTTAATATCAGTTACCTACACATAATATTATTATGTCATTAAAATTAATTAAGTATAAATTCAGTAATTAGTTTACTTTATTTATGCTTACCTAGATTTTGTTTACGTAAATGTAAATATGAAGTGTGAAATCCCGAACTCTTCAAACAAATAAATGTTAAAATGTTTATTGTTCGTAAATGTAGGGTAAGCGTAGTTTAAATATTAAAAATGAGTGAAGCTGCGTGACAACAGCGGATGTGTCGGGATTAACAATGTAGAACAACTCTTCCGTATAGCTCAGACTAAATAATAAATAATATTATCTATGTACAATTCACACGTATGCTCAAATGAACAAAGCTTAGGGGTGATCCATGAATTACGCCACCATAACACTTGCCCCGGCGAGGATTTGTATTCGCTACCTCTGCTTCCTGGTCACCTCTACTCACCACTAAACCAACTGGGCCACTACTAGGGAGCAAACAGTCATGTTGACATTGTATGACTGATTTTATCCCGAATAAATTTCTGAGTTTGTGAAATTGCATTGAAACGATTAAGAAAAGGTATATGTCGCGGATTTACTGATAACCGCTAATATGATTTTTATATATTGTACTTACTTCATGTTACTAGAAAAAACATAACACATTTAATTATTGTAGGTCCCAGTTGCCCGCATACGCTTATTTAAATGGAAATATGCTATAAGAGTATGTCGTCTGTCACTTTTTAACGAGTTGTGTTATATTATAGCTGGTTTAAAACAAGTGTAGTGACAACAGGACTGAAAGCACCGAATATAATAAATTGTTACACCCAAAAATGTAACATCAAATTTAATACATTATAGACATGACCCCTTATCATCCCATCTGACAACCCGGATAAAGCAATGATATGGAGTCATAACGTCTTTTTTCCGGGATGTCATTTCATAAATCTAAAATTGAAATTGACAAAGTTATTTCTCAGTGCCAATCTCGCATTCGACCGCAGAGTTCAGATAGTTTGAAAAACTTTGACAACTGCGTATTTTCCCGTTCCTTTGGAATTTTCTCTTATACAATACATGTGTGACCCTTTAAAAGCTTTTTAGTCAGTAATTGGGTAACGCGCGTTTGTCTTATTGGAAGCCTGAGGGGTTTCCAAGAAAAGGGTATTTGTTGTCATTTGTTGACATCGGATAAAACGTCAAATCTACTCGACGTGAGTATTATCTGTATTTGGTAATGTTAACATGTGTAGTCACTTTGTTAAGTTGTTTTTATCCCTCTAGAACGTGGTAAAAAAGGGTAAGTATATTAAACAGAAAATAATATATATATTTTTTTAAAACTGTACTTATTATCGGTTTTACCAGAGAATAGGTACCTACCTACTACATGGTTAGACAAAGCGAAGGTTATATTTTTTAAATTAATATAGTAGGTAAAATAAAAAAAAACGAATAAACAACTACAACAGATTTACTCGTGTATCTATTTCATTTTATTTGCCGACCTTCGAAAACTTCACAGTTCCCATACTCGTGGCCGACTGAGCTGACTAATAAGTAACTCTCTAGTGTTTCATTCCAATGTACCTAACAATAAGATATAACCGCCGAAAAAAATCTAAAAAGCAACAAAAACAATAGCGCACTGAAAAGAGAAAAATAATAATTTTGTCTTTTATAACGAGTATATTTTGGTTGTAACGTATGTTATTTTTGAAGTTGGTGCCAGCTGGTGCAGCAACACTTCACTAAGGTGCTCAAGTTTGTTTAAGGCTGGCACCGACTCCAAAAATATCAGACATTACAACCAAAATAATATTCGTTATAAAAGACAAAATTATTATTTTTCTCTTTTCAGTGCGCTATTGTTTTTTTTTTTGCTTTTTTCCGTTTTTTTCGTCGGTTGAAAAAATGTGTGTAATTTACGAAACAGTTATTGCAATAAACACTACCAAGGCAACATGATTCAGAAGATATTTCAGTGGTTGTTTTTTCCAACTGCCGAGCCCATTTAACTCCCGTGTGTCAGCAAAGTTCACGTGGACTTTTATCTGTGTGAACAAAAACAAAAAAACAACTTAAAAAAGTTAAATAAGTGCTGTAATAAATATCATACGGCTCGCTGAGCTAGCTTCAGGGAATACCGGTTTTTCTATCGGAGCTTTTGCAGTAACTTTTCAACGTTATCTTTTGAACAAAACGATTGTTACCTGTTCCTTGGCGTCCAATAAAATACACGTTTTGCAACTTTTTTTTCACTCTCTAAGCTCTAAATTTGGAGGATGATTTTTTAATTTAATAAATCATCATCTAACATTTGTTCCAGATACCGAACAATTGCTGAAATAAATAATTATTTCATACCTCTTTGTAGGTACTTTCCTTTTACAATCGGACAGACAGCGTGTTCTTAGTAAATAATAAGGCTCAAATGTGCTTTGGCACCTAAGGATCTCTAAAAATAAATCTAGACAAAAACTTGTGCAGTAAACGCAATAAGACAAATGTAAAAACAGCAAGAAACAATATTTTAAACTCAATAACATCAACAAGAACAAAAGTATTCTTTACGAAAAAAGTTACAGTAAAAAAGTAGACAAACCTTTTAATGTCATTGCATAAATCAAGTAGATGGCACTCCGTCGAATGACAGTGGCACAAAGTTATAAATGGCAGCGTAATGTTTGGGAGAAGGAACCTTGTCAAACGAATATGCTGGTCACGAACTGAATTAATACATTTCTACTAAAGTATGATAGGTCGGGCGCAGGCGAAATAAAAATGTTGTAAAAATATATCCTCCGATAATAATATTAATAAAAGGTTTTAGGTCGATAAGATGGTATGTCATTATATTTTGTTTCCTATTGGTTATTTTTATTTCATATATAAGTAATTATGTATAACTAGCGGTTCGCCCCAGCTTCGCACGGATCCCTATTTTTTTTCAAAATATTCTATAGCCTATGTTACTCAGGGTGAACGTAGCTTCCCAACAGTGAAAGAATTATTAAAATCGGTCTTGTAGTTTTTGAGCCTATTCATTACAAACATACAAAAATAGGTACAAATCTTTCCTCTTTTTAATATTAGTATAGATATGTGAATTTATAATATACAAAACTCACTTTGTTTACGAACAGCCGCGTTTATAATTTCCATTTACATCGTATAAAAAGTAAAAAGACAATAAAAGTGACTTAGTAGGGTAAGCGACCCGAATAGCACCCAAAACCCTAATTACGAACAATAAAAATTAAACGGAGTGAAAAATTTAAACAATGCACGGTTTAGGCTCAATTATTTAAGACTAGCTGTCCGCCCCGGCTTCGCACATTTTTTTTATAGCCTATGTCACTCGGGAATACTGTAGCTTTTCGACAGTGAAAGAATTTTTGAAATCAGTCCATCCGTTCTGGAGCGTATTCAATCCAAACAAACAAACAAACCTTTCCTCTTTATAATATTAATATAGATAAAAAAAACGATCTTTTCTATAGCAACAGTTAAACTTATCTACTCACATAATAATAGCATGGAACATGCATATCGTTGTTTTTTTCACTCATGCCTGCGTTTATCGCCCTTCAGGGAATGGTTCTTATCCTTGTAAAAGAAAATGTGTCTTTTTATGTTCCTATACATTTTTATAGTAACTAGTTTTGTTTTATCAACCCGCTATTTCCTTTAATGATGATAAGAAAAAAAATGTACTTACCTAAATAATAACACCCCGTCGTTTTTTCGTCGGGGGTTAAAAAAAAAAAACAAGGCTGAGTACCTTACATGCTTTAATGAAAATAATAATCGCTTCAGTACATACTTAATGCATCACACTATTAAAATTTGTTTTATGTTTTTTTTGAAAGAAAAAAAATATATTTTGGAACCATAAGTTAGTGTAGGTACATAGCTAATAGGTACATTAAATTTAAATAAAATATTCAATAGGTACTAATGTTACTGATTATAAAACAAAATTATTTAGTCAGCAACGTTTTCAGAAACGAATAAAACATAATATTGTGATTACAATACCTACGCTATTTGTTTGAAATGAACCATTATTTCTGCTCGATGAGATAATATTATGAAAATTAATAAAACGTTGGTATCGATGAAATGAATAAAAGGTAAATAAGGAAAAATGTGTTCGTCGGGTCTTGTTTCCCATAAAGTATTAATAACATCTGTTTGTCTATGTGGCTATCTATATAATACATATATGATAACTGTCACTGTCAGTACCTATACTATATACGATACTAATCGATCGCTCATATATCTATAATCATAATAAATATATAACATTACTGGATTGAAACCATTATAACGGATTTAACTCGCGTATCTTATTCGCTGACAACACAAAATGTACTTGCGTTAGACCATCATCACTTCGGTCTGTTATAATATAGGAACAGTAAAGTTTTCAAAACATCAGCAAAGAAAATAAAATACGAGAGTTAAATTTGTTATAGTAGATATATAACCGCGAAGGCATCAGAAATTATTAGGTTTGCATAAGTTAAGAGTTAGGGACGTAAAACAGCCTAAAAGCACTTGTCCAATTACGGGAACATTCGCCCCTTTTAAGGAGAAAATATAATATTTAAAAAAATATATTTTATTTTATATGGTAAGTAATATATAATAATTTGTTACAAAAGCACGTAAAGCGGTTACCGTTAATACATCTCTGCTGTAGTAAAAATAAAAAAAAGGTTTTCTTCTATGTTACGATAACAAGTATTATAAAAAACGAGTTTTATATTAGAGACAATAAACTGCACGGTGTAGGAATAATAACAAGGGTGATAGAGAACACGAAGTTCTAGGTTTAAATACATTTAGTCTAAAAAGACAAGACTTTCACACGCTAGTTAAGTTATAGATTATATTTGTTTTTTTTTTATATGAGCGTCCGTAATACATTATGTTATATTAATCTAAGCCCTAGTTTCTTAACCTGAGGGTAATGACCTGAAGGGTTAGAACTAAACTTGTACCTATTTCGCGGGGATAATTATTTATACCATCAGCTGGTAGGTAGTTGTCTTGAACACCGAATTTTTAAGTGACAAGTCTGAACACTGCGAAGCGCTGCAAGTTAGTCGTTGGGAGGAGGGGCAAAATCAGTGACCCTAGTTAGGTCACAAGGGTAAAGGACTTAAAAAGGTTATGAACCACTGATCTAAGCTTGAAGAAGGAAATTAATACTAAAATACCGCATCCTCTGGCATGTAACTTTAAACCTTCAAACACGTCAACGATGTTAACTGACTAGAATGGTACGCAAGTCGTACTAACGGCATCGGATGTTATAGTAGACAGAACACCTTTATTGTATCAATATAGTTGCTTATGCTTATGCTCTAAACTCCTCTTACAAACTATCAGATTACCAATTATATTTCTCTTCTGCAGTTTCGAGTTTGTTATGAGGTTACTAAGATTTCAATAATGTAAGTACTGCAGACATGAACGACTTGGCATAGTGATCGTAGCCTCTGACTACGAAATAGGAGGTTGAGAGTTCTAATCCTGCTAGGAGCAGATGTAGTGTGATTTGTAGGTGCCTGAGGTTGATTTAAGTTTTCCATAGTTGCCTAATATTCATAGTTAAAGTTTTGCTTAGTGTTTGTAATTATCACAGAATATTTACCAATAAAACATCATAGATCTGTCAGTTTATTCCACCAATGTTCACAAATAACATACAAGAAAAATATTAGGTAGGTAGGTACGGTATATTATGACTAAAATGGATTATTTTAGCAAATTAAGTGTAACAATTGAGAGGCAACTAAAATAGGGTGACAAAGTAAAGTACCTACCCTACTTCAATTAATTTAGCATATAAATATTTGAAACATTTATATTATGTACAAAACTTCTATAGAATTAGGTACAACGAATATTAAGTTATTATTGATGTTAACATAATTTTCAGGCAATTTTATACAAGTTAAATATTGCCTACTTCTCTAGTTATGAACCTTAAAAGTTCCATCTTTTAAGGTTCTTAACTAGAGAAGTATATAAAATTTACTAGAAGTAGCATTCATTTTTGTTTTGGTTTTTACAATATTGGATGTGTATAGGCATGACTTTACATTTTCCTAGGCTTATTATAAATCATGCAAAACGTGACGGAAAATTTCGCTTTATATCGCCTAAAATGAAAGAAAATTTTAAGGAAGTTCCGCATCGTATTTACGGTAAAAATGAGGTTTAGGTGAAAATGTTCTTCAAAAACACATAATTGCTTCCTCTAACTCGAATCGTCCAGTGTATTTAATTAAAAAGTGTTTTAAAAATCCAATAGTTAATAGATTATTTTTCCTTCCTGCGAAATAATGAATGGTTTTTAATCTAATTTTGAGAGTAAAACCTTGACACGCCCAAATCTGTATTCAAAAATGCGCACAACTTGACTTCGCGGTTTTTACGAGTAGGTACACATTGGAATTAAACAACTATAACTTATTAAATAAGCACATTGTATTTTAGTTGCTCACATTTCTAAAACTTTACTGTTCCCATATCCGTAGCATTGAGCCAACGAAAGTCAAACGCTAAAATCGAGCTACATCAGCAAGTAATATAAAATATAACGCGAGTTAAATCCGTTATCCTTTCATTCCAACTAACTTCATAAAATTTTGCATCAAGTCTTAAATCATTCGTATCCTTTTTAGCCATTTAGAAGGCAGTGCGTTATGGGAGCCATAAATTGTCAGCCAGCCGTAACTTGGATATATCGATGGGTATTAAGTGAATGCGGCGACATCTCCGGCTGTATTTCACAGATGTTAGCTGAAAAAGCGTCTCGATTTACGACCTGCGTCGGAGGAAGTAATGCAAGGCAAGTGAAATCATTGTAGAGTAATAATTTCTGATGCCTTCGCGGTTATTACACATTGGAATGAAACAACTATTAACGGATTTAACTCACGTATTTTTATTTTATTTGCTGCAGTTTCGGATTCTTTACAGTTTCCATAATCGTCGACTGAGGTGACAATAGTCTAACGCTAAAGGTTATTGTCAGCTCAGTGTCAGTGTCAGATAATTGTAGATCATTTTGTTTATTCTGGTAAAAAATAGGTCATTATTAGGTATGTACAATAGCGATGACGACTGGGTGAGGAAAACGAAATTCCATTTTGTCAATCAGTCAGATTATTAAAAAACATAGGACACGTATTTTTTCTTGGTGGAGGGTCTCGCGACGTCATTTTATGGTAGGAATACACTGTACGTGACGTCACGAAAGTTAGAAGCACTTTAATAATTTGTAATTTTTTGTTCCTTTGAGAAAATTATAAATACGTGTAGGCAAGTATGTATAGGTATTATTTTTTAGCAACCTACCTACTTGATGGACAAAGAAAAAAAACAGTCATAATGTCTATTATCACATGTATGTAGGACTTCTCTACTTGTGCTCATTACATTAATATCATATTATTATTTGACCTTTGCAAGATTTGATCCCGTATCCTCGCAATAAAGCTATCCCGTCACTAGGCTAGCCGCTAGTCAAAATAAACTAAACACCTAAATAATGACTTCTCTTTAAGTCGAATTCAAAATATATTTTCCAAGAAAATTACTTTAAGTCAAAAAAAATTGTACCTAGTTACAGACATCGATTAGTCTACTTTATTACCTATCAAATTTATTAATAATATTCAGTATGGTAAATAGACAAAAATTTCATTACGATTATTAAAGGAAACAGAGCTAGTAAATCTGTTTTATTGCCTAAGAACTAGTTTATAGAACCTTACTGCCCCGATTGAGGTCTGGAGGTTATTTCGAAATAACTGGCCTAGTTTAGTTTGTCTAGATGGATCTAGACTTGTAGATATATATAGAAAACTAGCTGACCCAGCGAACTTTGTACCGCGTCTTTTTATTAAATAGAGGTTGATCATTCATTGAAAGATAATAAAAATAAAAAAAACGTTCAAAAATAAATATTCGTGGACCATCCTTCGAGACATTAACAGTTAGGGATTTAAAAAATAAATGTTAGTATAAATATAATATAAAATAGGATAGAAAAAACAAAGTCTCTTCTCAGACCTACCCGATAGGTATCCGTACAAAATTTCTTAAAAATCAGTCCAGCCGGTTCGGAGGAATATGACAATAAACAAGACCCCAATATTTTTTGGGTAAAGAAACCAGTCGTGCCATTTTGTTTAAACCTTAAATACAATTTGAACTTGGGAAATTCAGAAATCCACTCTACTCAGCTGATTAAAACAATTGAAATTCAAACCAGACTCTCATATTGATGTGAGTGTGCGAGTGCCCTAACACAAGGTATTGCTTTCAGGCATGTAACACAAATGCGTGTGATGAATGCTTAATTTAGTACCACCTTAACCTAGCATCACTTACCTCAAATTCAAACAATTTTACACCCTATAACCCTGAAAATAAGAGTAAAGACACCGCAGGTGTAATTCAGCCAGAATATAAATTTGATCACGGTAGGACAACGACATTAATAGTTCCAAATTAAGGTTTAATTAAAGCAATTATAGATTTTAATGGGAATTACATGAATTCGTTTGTAAGTAGTTTAACTGGCTGGTAGATTTAAATTGAATTTTGGGGTGTGACGTACAGTTCCTCCGGCTTATTACGTAATAGGTACCTACCAATATTATATTACCTATATACTCGTATATGTATGGTTTATTAATAGACACTGATGATATCGATGGAGGACAAATCATTATGAACCTACTTAGTACAATACTTTATGATAAAAATGCTTGAATTACTATTTTCAACGCAATCTTGATATAAGTATAATCTTAATAAAAAATCTTGTAGGTACTTACCTAAAAGTGGAGGTACGAACTTAATTGTAAGCATGCAATTTTTACGAATATCACAAAAGAAACATCCGTTAAATGTTATCTGCGACTGAGTCGCTTTAACACAACAATAAAAAGACATATCTCAAATATTTTGAATGCCTCATTCGTTAGGTACATTCATATTTTTACAGCGGCATTTTTCTTCTTGACTTGACAAATCGAAATCAACCTTAAGAGCAGATCTTAAAGATGTTAGTCATGTAGCAAAAATCTTGGCTGTCTAAGTGCTACGCAGGGGCTTGTTCCAGTCGATTTGTTGCAAATCTATCGACTAGCTACTTCTCCGGGGCATTATTGGATTTATTCCGTCGATATAGTTTTATGTCCTAGTTTTTATGACTGTCTTACATCGTGTCTCAGCAAACCCTGCGACGGGAAATTTTACAATAAAGAATGGTAGCCGTGTCCGAAATTATAAAGGATTTTAGCCACCTGGCCACCATAATGTAGCAATACAAAGTGAAGGTAGCTGGAATCCGCTGGTTGTTGGTGGTTAAGGAATTATCAAAAATACTTTATATTGTATAGAAAGAGCAGCCAAATTTAGCAATGGAAGATGAAAATTAGGTCATGTGTATAGAAGGTAAGGGATGAAGGATGTGTGATTTAAAATCAAAAATCAATAATTCGATATAATATACCGTTTTATTTTATATTTTTATTTCATGTCTTTCGCGGTTATTACACATGAGAATCGGATACCTACTTAAGTGATAGACCATTGTCAACTCAGTCGGCCACAAATATGGAAATTGTAAATTTATCGAAACGTCAGCAATAAAATAAAATACGCGAGTTAAATCCGATATAGTTAAAATCGGTAAATATGTTAATGTCATTGGAATGAAACAACTATTAACGGATTTAACTCGCGTATTTTTATTTTATTTTATTTGCCGACGTCTCGGATTCTTTACAGTTTCCATAATCGTAGCACGACTGAGCTGACAATAGTCTAACGCTAAAGTTAAATCCGTTAATAGTTGTTTCATTCCAATGTGTAATAACCGCGAAGGCATCAGAAATTATTATGTTAATGTCATCAGACTGCCTGCAGCTAAAAATCGGAAATAAGTCCACTAATCACTCCTGAACCACCTTCGTAAACAAAATTAAACCATGCCTAACCGGCCTAATTTTAAGGTTCCAAATCAGATATCATATTTATAAACATTTACCTGTCGAAAGGGCGTATTGTAGGCAACTCGATATGTTACAAATCTAGCGTCTTCGAACGGCGTTATTGGATTTGTTTCACACAATACTATTTTATTCAGACAGATTGCACTCGAGACGCATATTGCATAGGAAACTGAGAAACCAGAAACCCGTATAGGCACACTACAATACATATAATAATATGATATTGAATACTACGATATTAATGAATTAAAGATTAAACAAACACTTGACACAAATAACCCAAAAGACCTTAAAAATAATACTTAATAATAATAACTAAGAAATCGACGCCTGGAGGATTCTAGGTCTGGGTAGATTGTAAATTTTACACCTAAATTAGTAGCGGTCCCCCGACGCGACGTGTTCTTTATAGATATACCTATTATTACTTATTATAATTATTATTATTACTTAATTACATGAGTACCTCGTTTTTTACTTTTTTATGCTTGACAATTTAATTTTACATTCATAAAAAGTTGATTGGTACTTATTTTTAAAAATCACTCGATATCTTTACTGACAGTTTCGTGAAAGCAAAAATGCATGAATTTAATGCTTCCAAAGCTTCTTACACTTTTGACTTAAAAGCTATTTCTTGTTACAAGAAAATCAGTTTTGCTGTACTTTTCTTGTCATATCGAGGAACAAGAGAGGCTTAGTACCTATTCTGTATTCCGCACTTGTCCATAGAATATAACACAATTGGTTTGAAAGCGGTTTATTGGAGATCCATTAGGTTTGCTTTTGTATTGTGTAACACTTCGATTGTTAACTACGATCTATCAATCGAAATCCGATCGATATTTTTGGTTCAGTTTTGGTTTTAAATTATGATGCAACTAAGTGCTGCAAAACATTTCACACAGATGGCGCTGAAGCGAAAATTGACTAAACATGAAAGTACAAAAAGACGAAATTGAAGGAGTAGAGAATTTCGACAACTCATCAGTGGTCCCTATGGAGTAAAGCGTGGGTTCGATTCTCGATTTTTTCTACTCCTTACTTGGTATAAATATCATTATACTTCGATGGTTTTCAAACCAATGCAATTGGTTTAACTTGGACACTATCGAGAAGTTGTGCGACGTGAAATTAGTATAATTTTGGATCGTTTTTAAACCAATGACGTCACAATCTGGGTATTGGTGTGAGAGAGATAGCTTACACATGTGATGTTTTATTATTCAACACGTGTTAGCATGAGTTTGTAATGCAGGCAGGAGGCAAACAACTTGCATCGATTGATATAATAATATGTGTTGCTACTAAGTTTACATTGCAAGAAGAGCCTAAGTAATTTCTGTAACCATAGGGTTTGAGTATGTTAGTCCTTATATTAACGACTAGCTGTGCCCGCGACTTCGTCCCCGTGGAATAGTAATTTTACACATTTTCCACTGTTTCTTCTCTATTGGTCGCAGCGTGATGTTATATAGCCTAAAACCTTCCTCGATAAATGGTCTATCCAACAAAAAAAGAATTTTTGAATTCGAACCAGTAGTTCCTGAGATTAGCGCGTTCTAACAAACAAACAAACTCTTCAGCTTTATAATATTAGTATAGATCATTTATCATAGTAATATATATTTTATTGATTATTTTTTACTAGCCTATTTAGTTCACGATCGATCCCTGATTACGAAACCGGTGGTTACGTGTTCAATTCTTGCTAGAGGCAGATGTTTTTAAGAATATTATTGTTTATATTTATTTATTAATGCTTTATTGTACAAAACTAAACAGAAGTAGGTCCTTAACTGTAAATGAATATCACGTAGACTGTAAATATTACTTATGTTATATTTATCCATTATTTCCCGCTTTGAATTTAATCTCGAAATTAATTTCCATATTGTTGTAAATGAAGTTAATAACGAACCAATATTTAACGATACCTAAAAACAAATGAATGATAATTAAAATATATATTTTTTTTTTTAAATTCATATTATACCTAATTTTTTTAAACCTGTCCGTTAACTCGATTAATAAGTAAATCTTATTAAAGAATTGCCAAGCGACCCTCCAAACAAAATTATCAAAATTTTGAAACATTTAAAATTAATCCCAATAAATAATAATTACCTTATTAAACCCTACTTAACCCTTCCGTGTCCCAAGCGTGACCTTCAGGTCTTTAATTATTAAGAGGAATGACATTGAACACGACTATCAACTGTAAATCAATACGGCATTCAACGGGTCAAGAACAAAATAAGTTTATCGGCCAATAGTTTGGCTACATACAATTTAATAAAAATAATAAATTAATATTATAATATACTAGCTTCTGCCCGCGACTGCGTCCGCGTGGAACTCCTCCTTTTTTGAAGTCGGTTAAAAAGTAGCCTATGTTCTTTCTCGGGCTCCAGACTTTCTTTGTACCGAATTTCATTTAAATCGGTCCAGTAGTTTAAGCGTGAAAGCGTAACAGACAGACAGACAGACAGAGTTACTTTCGCATTTATAATATTAGTTAGGATTTGAAATGAGATAATTAAAAAAAAATATTAACAACCCCCCGAAACAAAAACCTAAAGACCATTTATAAAGAAGAATAATAAAAGTAACTATTAGGTAAAAAACTAAGTAGGTACCTAATATTCCATACATATAAATATAAAAGGAGAATATTTACTAAGGCAGATGCTAATTTTACGTGTTTTTTTAAAACGCTTTTGTCTAATATCGACAAAGAAACAACGAGCATAACTACCTAGTAAGTACAAGCAACATATCACAAGTTTTATTTCATTTAGGACATTAATTGTAACAAGTTACTTATTGTGAACTTATTTATTGATTACTAAATTCTCTGCTATAAAAGGAAACGACACCAGTGACAATGAACTATAATTATTAATCAATACTGTGAAGTAGAGGTCAAGAACAAAGAACACAAATAAAAGTATAATGATTAATGATTTTTTTATCGTACAAAATTCGGACCGTGAAATGTTTTAAGGTTCATCGTTCAAATCTACGAGTATACTCACATTTATTAAAATTTTTGACAAACGAAAGTCGTTACAATTCACATTTTATTTAGGTTGCCTACTTTTATACACTGATTTACATAAAAGTTGTTAGGAATTATAATAATATGTATTTTAGATTATTTTTATTATTGAAATTATGCTCTTACAAAAAATTTAAAGACTACTTAACCCAGCGCTTTCGAGTCATCGAAAAAGTTTAAAAAAGAATATTCAGACGAAATAAAACACCTCCTTTGTTGATAAGAACCAAATAGTGCCGGATCACCAATTAAAAATAACGAAAACATGAACGGCGTGTTTACTGTGTCTACATAATATACCACGACACTGCAAGGGCGTGCATTAGATAAAGGCTCAGGGTCATAAATATGTAAGTGCCTACCCTGACGCGTATAGATGCGAGGCAACTTTAATAATAATATGTTATTTCTCTGTGCACGCGCCTGTATAATTATTTACTTAGGTGGGTACACCAATCTCTCCAAATTGTAGATAATTGCTTGACCTCCAAAAAGGGCATCCAACTTATAATAGCTTCTAGATACATTTGCATATAAAATGTCCCCAAACTACTTTTCTTTCAAGTAGAATGGTTAACGTAACTTGCAGCTACTTAACTGGCAAGTTCGCGCAAGTTGGCTAGTTACGGAGTCTTTTGTAGTTAACAGTTTTTGAAGTTGTGTATTGTGTGAACTTGAGCACGCTGTGTTTGGTAGCTTACCAGTGGCGGATTTGCTTTAGGCCCGGTAGACGAAGAAGAAAATGATTATTTTGATAAGATGTTTTTTATATAAACTTTACATGTCATGTAGTCGCCTGACAATAGTCTAAGCCAAAGAAATTATACGGCATCGATTTTTTTAGTAAGTTCTTTGTATTAATTATTCACGACCGATATTTTTTCAATATTGATTGTCATTATGCTGTCTGCGAAATACGACGAAAAACAAAATATAAACCAAATACGGCGACCAAAATTGTAATTATACATTTTGTTACGTAACCACAGTGTGATGTATATAAATGGTAAACCATTATTTTCCACGTAACATTATTATCATTGTTTGTTTCAACCACATTCTCTGTAAATTCCATTTGTAAATTTATTAAAGCTACGATACCTGAATCATAAACAAGTTTGAATAATTTAAAGCGTGTAAATTATGATAAATATTTCGAAAAACGTAAAGTTCATATATTCGTAGCCCTTGGGCTAGCTTTAAGTTTTAGTTCTTTTATTCTAATATACCTAGTAGGTACATAGAATAATCAGAAGTTAGCATAAACAGGTAGAGAGAAATCATGATAATTTTAAGAACATATTATTTGCAGCGGCGAACAATACAATGCTAGGGTAGGCACTCCATGTATTATTTCCATTGTGCTTATAACATACAAGCACATCATACAAACAAATGAAAGTACCAAATATACCTACTTAATTTTATTATAAACCTAAGAAGCCAACGATTCATTCCAACTTCACAAGTATTTAAAATACCAACAAAAGTATAAGCAGTGCATAACTGCATACCAAGATATTTCTAAGATAAAATTTTACGTCTTATTTGTGCTATTTTAGACAACACACACATAAACGTTCCTTATAAAGTACTCAATGGCAGCCAATGTATGAAAATCCATTTGGCAGTTTTCGAGTTTGAAGAGAAGGCTTTGTTTTATTTAATGAAGTATTCTCACCGTCGGTATTGGTGCAGCTTCATTCGCATATTTTAAACTAAATTGTTGCTTCATTACCATAATCCAATTTTACCTTTATACGTAAATTTCAGTCAATATGCATTCAACAGCCAATTTTCCTGTAACCCGGTTACATGGTAAAGTACCTATCTATATTGTTTAAATCAATCAACATGCATAATTGTGTATTCACACATTTGGTTCCAAAACAATCAGAATGGGTTTTTCCTCTAAATGCCTCAATGATTACTTTCAAATCAATAGTTAATAATCAAATTTAAGAAAATAATTTCCAGCTGCAAGTAAAGATACAGCTGTCTTAAAAAGTAAAATTTTTCACTTTCGTTTTTATTCAGAATGGTACTGAATCCTTCGTGCGTGAGTTTCAATCGCACTTGGCCGGTTTTAAAAAGATTGTGACAGTAACCGAGTTATTTCACTATAGTATTTTAAGTAGACGCATGTTTAAAATGTTCTTATCCCGGTTAAACAAAGAATTTGCGGACATTCCTTCTGTTTGTTTGTGTCTTGAAAATTCCAATTAAACGTAACGTTGCGGTACTGATCTTAACAACGAGTGGAACAATGCGAACAATGTAACTGTTCACGTGCCGCTTGCTTCCATTATTTACTTTTTAACAGATCGCATGGAATTAAAACTGCATTTTATATCAATATATTAAGGATTATGCCATTACGAGTGTTCAGTGAGTGCTTCGCAGAATGACTGAATTTTGACAACACTACAGTTGTATTCATATAATAAATTTGTATTAAATTGTACAAATCGCACACCTAGATCTAAAGGGATCTAACTCAAAAACCTGAAGATTTGAGTTATGCACACCATCGGATTCCAGCAAAACCCACCTACACTAAAACAGATTTCAGCTAATATAACTCTGCTAGCTTTATTATAAAAAGTATAAAATTATACAGAAAACTCATGCGTGCATATGGACAAATTAATCAGTTTCTTGTCTCTCCTGAAAAAGTACCTTTTTTGAGTTAGCTCTCTTTAGATCTAGGTGTGCGAAATATTACTTACGTTTTGATTCGCCTATTAGTTCATTGGATCCTGACTACAGAACTAGAGCTTGCGGTTCCAATCTTCAAATCTTTGTAAAACTTGTTTTCATATTCTCAGGAAGTTCAGAAAAAAAGACAGTTACATAAAAGGAAACAAATGTTAAAAAAAAATACAAAACTGGCATCACATACCAACAATTCAAATCCAAACTACTGTAGTACCTACAATAGTAAAATAAACGAGAACTTTTAACTATTCGCTGTAGCATAGTTTAGTGCAAACATTTGGCAGACTGGCTTGCATGCACAGAATTTCAGTTAGCAACACTAACTACCCCTAAGTCCATAAGAACTTTGCTCACACCTGCTTACAAGAAACTTACCCTCATATAAGGCACCATATTGTCTCCCATCGGTGTACAAAGACCTCTATTGCAATTTATAAGTGACGATCTGTGTAGTGGTCAGGGCCTTTGACCACAAAGATAGAGGTTTTACTTCGAATCCATCCAAGGACATATCGCATACTTAGATTTCAAGGAACTCATAATACCCAAGGTACACTTCATCGTATTCATTACAGCAAAACTTAGGTACCTACCACTAAAACAGATTTAGGCTCATAAAAAAAGCATGAATCTGATCAGAAAACTCCTGCAGGGCACATGGACATATCAATCAGTATTTCGCCCTTCCTGAAAAAAAAAACTCTTTTTCGAGTTAACCAAGATGTGCGATATATTCAATTGAATAAATCTCGATTGACTTAAGACCTCGTACTGGCTTTAAATCAAGTCAATACCTGATCTTAGGACTACAACGTCCGTTGCATGATTCTAAAGTATTTTGAAATCCAATTAGTCTAACTTTTTTTTTTTTTTTATCGCTGGAAAATGCGTTACGCATACCACCGTAGCCCGGGGAGCGTCGGTTGGTTATGTGGGACTCCTGAGATGATACCCAGACTACCCACTAAAAACCAGCGTCTACCCTCACCGACAGTATGGGACACCACAGGATAACTTGCGCATTCGACTGTAGTGAATTAAAGTCTAACCTAACCTAACCAAGTGATTTCACACAATTAGGAGGTTGGCCAGGTTCTTTGAGCCATTGTGAGTTTTCAAAAATGTTTGCAACAATTTAGTTCTCTAAATCCTCTGTAGTAAAGAAAACAAAAGCAATCTGGTTAAACCATTGTTTGCTCGGGGAATGTATCTTTTACCAACGCCTCGTTATACTAAATAGGCAGTGTATGTCCACTTTGTATTTGCTTGGGATCAGGTGACCTTGAGGTTTGTCTCATTAAGAATGGACGCTGTGAATCTAATTACTTACTCTAATTTTCCCTAAACAGATCACAGGGCAGTAGCTTGTCTGTCATTGGTGGAACATGAGAACAGTAACTAGACATCATTCTACGTGACGCGTATCTTGGACTTTTGACACGCGGTTTCAATAGTTTGATGATGATCTAGGTGTGAGATGATCCTATAATGATTATTTTAGTGTTTGAAGCAAAATAGTTTTGATAGCATGAATATACGTAATAATAATAATTTATTGACCGTAAATTAATCTAACCTAATATTAAATAAAGCAATACAAGAATGATATTACATTCCAGCCTTATTAGAAAGTTTGTGAGACTCGGACTGTTGTCCCGAACTAAGATCCTGTGACTTGGGTTATTTTTTTTTATTGTAGCAAAAAACGCCACTAATAAATTATCAACAATTACATGGATTTATCTATACTAATATTATAAAGAGGAAAGATTTGTACTTACCTATTTTTGTATATTTGTAATGAATAGGCTCAAAAACTACTGGACTGATTTTAATAATTCTTTCACTGTTGGGAAGCTACGTTCACCCTGAGTAACATAGGCTATAGAATATATTGAAAAAATTTAGGGATCCGTGCGAAGCCGGGGCGAACCGCTAGTGGCATATAAAATTAACAAAACCGCTTATTCTTTAACGGTCTTTGTTTATTTTTAGGATAAATGTCAAAAATTACCACATGTGGATGACAAGGGTCGATGTCATGGTGACTCTTGATATATTACATGTGATTACAAAGATTTATTATAGAGGAATTTTACAAAAATATCCGTTGTTCTAATAATTTAAGAATGAACTTAAGTTATTTTTATATAAAAAATCTTAGTATTCTTTACCAAGATAAACATAGAAATAGTTACAATCCTACTACTATTATAAAGGCGAAAGTTTGTAAGTGTGGATGTATGGATGTTTCTTACTCTTTCACGTAAAAACTACTGAATGGATTTGAATGAAACTTTACCACAATATAGCTTATACATCAGAATAACATATAGGCTATGTTTTGTAACGACGCGTAAAGTACTCATCGTGCGCAGACGAAGTCGCGGGCAGAAGCTAGTATACCATAACGCAACGTCACAAGCCCCTACGCCTAAACTTTTAAAGATAATCTTTGTCATTTTTGGTTAGTTCGAGAAAAGAAAAACTTTAAGTCTAATAATTTTTGGTAATCTACTTGATGTAATAATTTCTGATGCCTTCGCGGTTATTAGACATTAGACTGAAATCTACTTAATGGATACAAAAATGCCTATTAGGTATATCGTAACCGCATTTATTACTCCAGCCGTAACACAATACAAGTGGCAACAAAGTAAATAAGTCTTTGAAGGCTGGCTGTCTTCTTAAGGCTCAGAGCACTATCTGCACTACTTTTCTATAAATTGCATTTCAAATGCACTGAGAGCTTTGTGCAGTACTCCCGGGTCCTTTCATGTTCCTTATGTTGTAGGTTTATTTTCTCGTAAACTTTCGTATCCTTTCTTTATATAACATAGACGTTCGCCCCGGCTTCGCACAGATCCCTATTATTATTTTATTTAAAATATTCTATAGCCTATGTTACTCGTGGATAATGCAGCTTTCGAATGGTGAAAGAATTTTTAAAAACGGTGCAGTAGTTTTTGAGCCTATTCATTGCAACCAAAAAAAGTTTTCCTCTTTATAATATTAGTAGGTATAGACTTATTATAAACGGGAAAGTTTGTAAGAATGTATGGGAGTAAGGATAGATGTCTGGATGTATGTTTGTTACCCTTAACGCAAAAACTACTGAATGGATTTTGATAAAGTTTTACAATAATAAGATATTATTATAAGCTATATTTTATAACGATCTTGTGTAAAGTACACATCGTGCGCAGACGAAGTCGCTGGCCGAAGTTAGTGTGAAAAAATACCTTCTGGTGTCTCTAGAAAAGTCTTATGTATTAGAAGTAATACTTCAAGCTAATTTAACGTGGTTTGGCGGATTACAAGCCAAACATGGATAGACGTGTTTTTTGTTTAGTTTATTTATGTGTTTTAATTACTAACAACAAAATATATTTTTTTGTTCTCTTGGTAAACTTTGAATTCGTATTCGTAGTTTATGAATTAACAAGGGCGTGCATTCCATATAGGCACAGTGTCACTAATGTATGGAGTGCCTACCCTGGCGCCATACTTACACTCCCTCCACTGCACGGGTCTGTGAATTAGATACTATGTAACTAGATAATTTAGTACCAAGCGTTGTACTTACAGCCAACTCCAAACTACAGTCGGATACGAGAAACTCCATCAATGTAAGCCGCAATCCGACGCGGTCGACTGTACACAAATGACCTAAAAGCCTTCACGTGACTTCACACAATGCATTTCTCAGATAGCGTGGCCTAGGTGTAGATTGATCGTAGGACAGAAAATGTATTCTAAGAAAACAATGCCCACTTTTTAAAGTTAAAATGTTACATAAGTTAAAGTTGAATTAACTAATTTGTTTTTTTTTAGGTAGTAAAGAAACGAAAAGGCATACTATGTAATTTGATAAGATTTCGGTAATATGTAGTTAGGTATTAAGTTTAATTATTAGATTTTTTTTATAACCAGCCGGCACGTCTAACTTCATACCGCGTTTCCTGATAAAAAAATATATTCTCATCGCAACAACATTTCCTGGATTTCCCAAGTTCTAAAAGTATTATATCCAAATTAATCAATCCGTTCTCGAGTTTATGCGGGACTTATGAACAGCAATTCGTTTTTATTACATAAACTTATGTGTACGTGGTTTATTTATAACTAGCTTCTGCCCGCGACTTCGTCCGCGTGGAACTCCTCCTTTTTTGCAGTCGTTTAAAAAGTAGCCTATGTCCTTTCTCAGGCTCCGGACTTTCTTTGTACCGAATTTCATTAAATCCAGTAATTTTAGCGTGAAAGCGTAACAGACAGACAGACAGACAGACAGAGTTACTTTCGCATTTATAATATAGTAGGGAGTAGGGAAGTAGGGATATAGTAGGGATTATAATATTAGTAGGGATAAACTATTCACACATTATTGGAAAATACTGTATGTACATGCTGAGAAGAAGTGTAGCTTAGTCAAAAAGCAATATTGATATATTTATTGGAAACTAAACGAACGTATCTTTTATAAAAGGAAAAATATCTTTAAAATAAATAAGGTGTAGATTTTACGGAAATTGTGTTAGACTAGAACACAAAGCATCACATCAGCCGCTGTCAGTTAAAGTATTTACAATGAAAAACTGAAATTACAAATAAAACACCTATTTTCTAAAGTAGCTATATAGATTATGTTACAAGTCCCAAATTGTATGTTATATAATTCTGTGGCTCAAATCTTACTAAGAAAGGATGTTTATAGTGAGTCTTGGATGTATAATAATTATGTCTGTTATCTGTGTCTTATAAAAAAACTGTAAAGAATTCATCAGAATTCGACAATTTCTCTGATCAACAAAGGTTCAGCGCCAAACAAACCCAGTGACAAATAAGGAACATAATAAAAAAACTCTTAATTTTTTACAAGTTCCGAACAAAGAAATGAACTCGTTAAGAAAGTTGCATCGGGGTCCATTTTCGGTCATTCACCCGTGACCTTGCCATAACAGCCTTATAAAACGAGGGGAAACAGGCTATTTCAGTAATGGCTAGTAAACAAACACTTCCGGGCTCATACTGTAATGACGTCACAGCCCTAACGTCACTTTCCCGGCCGTTTCCTTTAAGTGGTTCGCGGTGTTTATGAAGTAAAAAGGTGAGAATCGTTTTGTTAAATGATAATGGAGTATTCAATGCAGATGGGCTTAATAGCAGGGAATTGAGGAAAGAGTGGTCGAAAAAAAAACAATGTATTACTTAAGGGTACCTACTGTACTTTTTATAGGCGATTAAATTATTTATTGGAATGAAACACTTTAGTCTATTGGAATGAAACAACTATTAACGGATTTAACTCGCGTATTTTTATTTTATTTTATTTGCTGACGTTTCGGATTCTTTACAGTTTCCATAATCGTAGCATGACTGAGCTGACAAAAGTCTAACGCTAAAGTGATTTATACAGTTATGCAAACTACCTTATATTTAAATTACAAATTTTGAAAAACTACCCTATTCTGAATTATGAAATACTATTGTTACATTTTACGCAAAAAATTTTACTTTTATACATTACAATTAAAACCTAATAGGGGGCGTTACTAGCGCTTCGGAAAGACCATCATTACTGAGAAGAAACGCCGCAAGAAACTCAGTAGAAAGTCATTTTTTAGGACACTTATATATTTACAATTAAAAAAAAAAAAATATTATGACATTAAAATTAAAATTATACAAAACCAAAAAATTCAAAAAATTCAATTAAATTAAAAATGAAAACTAAGTCTATGCAGTCTTCTGTCCGCTTAGGATTTGATGAGGTGGACTACTGGATCCCAAGCTGCTGGAACGGAGAAACCATCTTCCCTATTGAAATTCGGGTGTTTTTGAATTTCAATTGCCTCGCGAAGCATCCTAGGTAAGTAACGGACTTCCTTCGCAAGGACCTGGGCTTTATCAAATTGGATAGAGTGGTTGGGTTTATCCATGACATGTTCACAGACTGCAGACTTCCGGAAACGGCGGTGTTTCACATCAGCTATGTGTTCCTTCACACGTTGTATAAATCACTTTAGCGTTAGACTTTTGTCAGCTCAGTCATGCTACGATTATGGAAACTGTAAAGAATCCGAAACGTCAGCAAATAAAATAAAATAAAAATACGCGAGTTAAATCCGTTAATAGTTGTTTCATTCCAATGTGTAATAACCGCGAAGGCATCAGAAATTATCACTTTAGTCTAATTTAACTCGCGCATTTTTATATCTTTAGCATAAGACTATTTTCAGCTCAGTCGTGCTACGATTATGGAATCTGTAAAAGTTTCGAAGCGTCAGGCAATAAAACAAATGTGTTATGTATAATAACCGCATAGGCATCAGAAATTATTATATTTTATTTATTTTAATGCTATCTACCTAAATATCCTGACGAGTATTTTCCGAAAGATAAACTACACACATAAACTATTATGCACATAGTGAGATAAATGAGTTAAATGTGGTTAAGCTGATTAAATTCGAATCATGGCGTAAAATTAACACCACAATATAGTTATTTACCTGCCGGAGAGATAATCTCATGTTGGGTTATTTGTGGATTTCAATTTAGCACATTATTTTCTGTAGCTATATTAACGTTACAAGAAAAGTATGCAGGGTGAGTTCTAGTAAGATCAGACACGGTTAATGGTTTCACGCATGAAAACTACCGGACCGATTTAAATGAAATTTGGTACAAAGAAAGTCTGAAGCCTAAGAAAGGACATAGGCTACTTTTTAACCGACTGCAAAAAAGGAGGTGTTCCTCGCGGACGAAGTCGCGGGCAGAAGCTAGTAATCTATACTAATATAGTAAAGAGGAAAGGTTTGTTTGTTTGTTTGGATTGAAAAATTCCAAAATGGCTAGACCGATTTGAAAAATTCTTTCACTGTTATACGTTCACCCTGAGCGACATGGGCTATAGAATATTTTGGAAAAAAATAGGGATCCGTGCGAAGCTACTAATAATTATTAAATAAAATAAAATAAAATAAAATAAAAATACGCAAGTTAAATCCGTTAATGAAATTCATTCTAATGTTTAATATACTAGCTAAATATTAATAATAATATATACAATAATATACATGTATAATGTTGTAGTATATTAACGTTACAAGAAAAGTCGGCAAACATGGAAGGGCGAGGTGTGAGTGTTCAAGATCAAGAGAATGATGTATTTGCAGGATGCTAAAAATAACTTTTAAAAGGTTTACAAATGAGGAGTAACTTAATCCATAGAGAAGTTTTAACGAGCCGCTCCTCCTTTGTAATGTAATCCGTAAGTTTAAAAAGATGATGACGAAATCAAAACCTGTTTTCTGAGAGCGTGCATAAAAAATATTTTTTACATTCGTTTACTTCCGATTTTTATATACTTACCTATCTTATAGGTAGGTACTTTTCTCCAAAAAACTACCCGTTTTCATTATATAGGTATTTATAAAGTAGTATAATGGATATCTACAAAAGTTCCAGTTTTTCCGCAAAATGAAATACTTTGTCACTCCCACAAGGACAAAAAACTGCCATAAATAAATATTTTAATTCATGCTGCCATTTCGAGAATTTTTATTGACGCTCTCACGTTTGTAACAGATAAAGATTTATAACAAAACTCACTTAGCATACATGCAATAGCATGGTTGTAAGCATGCATGGGCGATTTAGCATATAAGAATACCATGTACCTATTCCACAAATAAATATTCTTTTTAAGTAGTTAACGCTATTTCTAAACATAATAATTATGATTGTTTTAACAACACTTGGTTCTTAGTAATTAAGCACAATTATTAAATAACTAGCTGTCCGCCCCGGCTTCGGACGGATCATCTTTTTTTTATAGCCTGTCACTCGGGAATTATAGTGTAGCTTCCCAACAGTGAAAGAATTTTTCAAATAGGTCCAGCCGTTCTTTAGCCTATTCAATCCAAATAAACAAACAAACAAACCTTTCCTCTTAATATGTACTAGTGTAGATTTACTACTGTGATTAAATAGGTAATTTAGAACAGAAACATAGGTAAGTACTATTTACTTAAGAAAGGCGTCAACCATCCGTAAATCATTTACACTCTAATCGAATAGGCAGTATCTAAGACAGGATAAGAAATTGCTCGAAATTTCCGCGTCAAAGTGAAAGGGCCGTCACTGGGGTGTAAAATTGGCTAGCTTTCTTGTGGATGCCACATGTCCTCTAAGATATAAGGATAAATATACTTAGTATTATCGTCTTTGATTACTTACAACTTGAGGTTGTTCACCTCGTAATTGTCAGAGGGTAGGTGACTGAACTTTTCGTTAACTAGATTGATTTTCTAAGAACTTTACTGGCAATATACGTAAACATACTTGATTGGATACGTATTAGATTAGTACTAATAAAATGATTTGATTTGGAATGAAGCCATGATAACGGATTTATTATATTATTTACTGACGTTTCGTAAACTTTATAGTTCCCATGTTCGTAGCAGAATGAGCTGACGCGAATAAAAATACGTAAGTTAAATCCGTTTAGTTGTTTCATTTCAATGCGTAATGACTGCGAAGTCATCAGAAATTATTATCATATGATTTGTGAAATTGTAATTTACGTTACAATTTCTATACTACGGAAATTAATTTATAAGCAGTTTTTAAACATATTCAATAAAATATGTAAAAAGGTAACCAAATACGAATTGTGACCTTAAGGTAGGCGTTTGACCCTCGGCAATTTTTCTTTTAGTTCGTGTGAAATGACTTTGTTCACAAACAGACAAAGTTAAATTGCATTCTGTAAAACTTTGAAATCCACTTAATTTTTTACATGCCCCTAGAGTGTAATCTATCGGTTTTTG
The DNA here is from genome assembly GCA_038024825.1 of Polylopha cassiicola. Lineage (NCBI taxonomy): Eukaryota > Metazoa > Arthropoda > Insecta > Lepidoptera > Tortricidae > Polylopha > Polylopha cassiicola. Next base: position 1,000,611 of record CP149044.1, on the reverse strand, counting down.
CATTAGAAGATAGTGCGAAAGTAACATAAACTTTGTAACAATAGCACTAGTTCTGACCCTGACTAGTGGTGATACTTGATTGAAATTGCAAATTTTAATAATTTCTGATGCCTTCGCGGTTATTGTACATTGGAATGTAATTTTAATTCCAATTGCAAATTTTGTATCAGTTTAATCTACCTGTCAGCCTCTAATATGTAAGTAGATACGAAAAACATTTATCGTAAGTTAAAAATACAGGATTTTATAAAAATAGGGAATGACAACAAGAAACCTAGATTTTCATATTTAAATAGTACTAACGGCCCGCCCCAGCTTCGCCTGGATCCCTTTTTTTTATAGCCTATGTCACTCGGGCATAGTGTAGCTTTCCAACAGTGAAAGAATTTTTCAAATCGGACCAGTCGTTTTAGAGCCTATTCAATCCAAACTTTTTTTTTATAGGGGAGGCATATGGTATGATTAGGGCATGTAGGCAGGCATATAGTAGAAATAAGGTGGGCAGAGGGTAGGCATAAGCACTCCATAAAATTATCTCATTGTACCGTGTAATGTACTTAGATACCAATTAAATATAATTTTCTTAAATGCCGTTATTTTTCATTTTACTTTTATACTTAGTTTGATACTGAAGTAAATAAAAGAACCACTTCGTTATTAAGCGACTTTTTCAATCAAATAACAGTTAAACGTGTTTGCTGAAGTTGAAGTTAGTTTTACGGGACGGGAAAAGTTTATTTAAAAGATATACATAGTTTGTAAAGTTTTTTCTAACTTTCGGGTCAAACTATATACAATATACGGAACGGTTAGTTTCCAAACTTGTTAGCAATCAAAATAACTCCATTCATTCGGAAAAGTAGTTTCTAGTTTTGTAATAACAGAGAAATAATGAACACGGGCGCAATAATAATTTATGATGCCTTCGCGGCTATTATACATTGGAATGAAATAATACAACAAATTAAAAAGAAAATGGTCAATGTGATGTTGAATATAAAATCTCTATGCTAGGTTTTATAATCGTTAATCTTTTACTTTGGCGTTAGACTATCGTCAGCTCAGTCGTGCTACGAATATGACAAATGTAAAGTTTTCCAAAACATCAGCAAATAAAATAAAATAGGTACTCGAGTTGAATCCACTTACAGTTGTTTCATTCCAAAGTTAATTTATACTGATATTATAAAGCTGAAGAGTTTGTTTGTTTGAACGCGCTAATCTCAGGAACTACTGGTTCGAATTGAAAAAAACTTTTTTTGTTGGATAGACTATTATCGAGGAAGGCTTTAGGCTATATAACATCACACTGCGACCAATAGGAGCGAAGAAACAGTGCAAAATGTGTAAAAAGCGGGGAAAATAACTACTTCACGCGGACGAAGTCGCTGGCAGAAGCTAGTCTTTTATAACACGTGTCAGTTTGCTGTGAGCTAATAAATTAATGTCTTATTTTGTTTTAATAACTAAATTATCCATGAATATAATACTAGATTGATCATCGCAGAAAAATATTGCCTAAAATCACAAAGCAAAATATCGTTACAGCTCGCAGATAGCAATTCCCTATAGACTCGCTGCAATCAACCTCCGTTTTAACGGCGAAATAGGTTTTTACCAAAACTAGCACGACCTAGCTGAATCACTATTTTTTATCAAATTCAATAGCTTCATTTCACTTTGACATTGAAATCTGACGATAGCGTTAGACTTTACGGTTAGCTCAGTAGTGCTACGAATATTAACAGTAAAGTTTTCGAAACGTCAGCCAATAACATAAAATACACGAGTTAAATCCGTTAAAGTTGTTTCATTCCAATGTATAATCCACGAAGGCATCAGAAATGATTACTTTATAGTACTTTATACTTATTTATTTTTTGTACTTACATACACAAATTTTACAAAAAATTGTTAAAAAGTGACTACCTAGGTAATTCTTTTGATTCCGGTTTAAAATAACGGCTGCTAAGGCCGGTCAGTATTACAAGTCTATAAGTAATAAAACAGAACTCAAATTTGATTTGGCTTAAATAATAATAATTCATAGGTAGCTAGGATTACCTATATCTAATCCATTATGCGTGACTGACAATTCACAATAGGCTGTAAATATTCATTGAATATTACATCTCGATTTACTGTAATATCTTTATTGTATTTAGTGGATTCTGCTCTGAAATATTATTAATCAAATTAAATTTCTCAACTATTTCAAAAAGTACGATTCAGTTTTTCAATTACCTTTTGAAATTACCAATATTGCTAACAAGGAACGCTGCAAGAAATCTAATAGTTATAACTAAAATGCGAGAAGTTTCATAAAAAGTCTTGATAGTTTATCCTTTCTATTATTAATCTAAAAAAAACAGTACGTAAGTAAATACATGAAGTAAAGCCCGAAATTTACGAACAACATCCGTTCGTAGGCAAGTATGATATCCTTAAGAGGATTGTGAACCTGTTAATTTTCATACAAAAGGCGATAACGTTTTACACCCAGTAAATATAGTTAGATTTTTATAATTTTTGGATATGTTGTAGATATAATGAGAAACTACGTCTGTACGTTTTGATTTTTAAGAAATATTGCTTACGCTAGATCTAAATATAGATTTTTAGATCTATATATAGATTTTTAGATGCTAATAAATTTTAGCGTAAGCAATATTTCTTAAAAATCAAAACGTACAGACGTAGTTTCTCATTATATCTACAACATATCCAAAAATTATAAAAATCTAACTATATTTACTGGGTGTAAAACGTTATCGCCTTTTGTATGAAAACTAACAGGTTCACAATCCTCTTAATCTATTTAGGTACTTATATATTTCGTGTAAACAGCGGCCAATGAAAATATAAAATTAATTTATTATACTCGTATTAGGAAAAATAATTATATCTAAGTACTGTGACGCTAGTGGTGGTAGTGAGAGACGCGAGCCCCCTGTGAGAGTGCGTCTATATTATTATGGTATAGGCATTCGGTACCTAAAACAAAGAATTTATTAAAAAACATGATATGAAAATCATGCTGAATTCCCTAGTTTCCCGTTACACTCACTGTTCTCCTATAGGTTACGGATGCAGAATTGTTCAAACGTTTAGTTATTCACCGCAATGATTAACATTCGGCCGCCTCGGGGATGGTTAGCCTCGTCGAATTATTACGTTTTCTGTTTGTTCGGCGAAATTGTACAATTACTCCACTAACGGCATTTGATCGTTGTATTGTTCAAAGGACACGCGTTGCGACTTTTCGCATGCAATCGCGGCTTTGATTTACTAGGAAATAATATCACATTTCGCATGACATGCGCTACAGTAACGATATAGTCGTCTTTGCCAGGAATATTCGCGTGTGTACGTATTATTATATTTGAAGTTATGCATGACTAATGAATTAAAAGATATGTTTAAAAAGTGTCTTCTTCTAAAATAAAGCATCGATCCAACTAACTCCTTCATTTCGATTTATAGGCACTGACCTCGTTGCAGACGTTTTTAGGAAAGCAAAAGTGCAATTGGGAAAATGAAGTATTTTTTAAAAGAAATTATAATATATGTAACTACCTACCCCTATCTAAAAAATAATAATTATGGAGTGTTAAGTATCACAATAAAAAAAAATTCGGTCCAGTCATTTCAGCACGATGCAATGACCAAAGGAATTGAGATTCATTCATAACTAGCCTCTGCCCGCGACTTCGTCCGCGTAGAACTCCTCCTTATTTGCAGTCAGTTAAAAAGTAGCGTAAGTATGTCCTTTCTCAGGCTCCAGACTTCCTTTGTAGGTACCAAATTTCATTTAGATCGGTCCAGTAGTTTTAGCATGAAAACATAACAGACAGACAGAGTTACTTTCGCATTTATAATATTAGTTAGGATTAATAAAGGAAACTACATTCACATTGCTAATTTTCAGTATGACTGCCCTCTGCCCTCTGCATGACATAGTCTGTGTATGATAGATAGGTATGTTCTGACATCAAAAGCTGCCCTCGAGGCCCCTCGTGGTCGATCACTGAAGTATTAGTTCTGCTAAGTGCGCTGTAGTGCGCTGAAGATTTGCTTTGATGCCTGTTGACGAGACTATTTTTAAGGGACAAGCCATAATATATTATGATGAATTTATATAGCGATGTATAGTACCTATTTCAAAACGTACAGGTACGTTTAGGTATTTTATTGGCTGACGTTTGACGAAAACTTTAGAACGATTCTCATGTTCGTAGCACGATCGAGCTGACGATAGTCTAACGATATATTATATAAAGCTATTTGATATTTCATTTATATTGCACGTTATGCAATATGTCATTTTATGGTACATTTCAAAATCAGTTGAATATTAGGTCCATTTTATATAATTACATAATAACTATAATAACTACTATTTAATTAGTTTTTGATGCCTTCACGGTTATTATACATTAGAATGAAAGAATTATAACGGATTTAATCTATCGATAGACGCATAAATAGTGGATAATTAGGTATTTAACTGAATTAAATAATGTTCCAGTTTTAGTCCTATTGCAATCGAAGCCCTAAGTGCTATTATTTCTTTTAGCTTTCAAAATCGTTAAATGATTTACTTACTAATTATGTTGAAAATACTTTTATGAACAATTGCTGTCTCTGTCAAATTTGACAAAGCTACATTGTTTCACAGTGGATCGCAATCTCTAATTAACTGTAGTTTGACAGATTTGTGCGGTATATAGGCATCTAATTAAAACAAGATGGCGGTGTTTGACAGTTTTGACATTTTATAAAGACCGCAGAAGTTATATTCGAGTTAACCATAAAATCTAGAAAGTGACCGTCATTTTGTTATTTTAGAATTATGTAATTTTTAAAACAAGGTAGTTTGCATAGTCTAAAATTACGTAAGTACTATCGCTAGCTCAGTCGGCCACGAATATGGTAACTGTAAAATTTTCAAAACGACGTTGCAGAAAATTAATATAATTTTCAAAACGTCGTTGCAGAAAATTAGTAGGTACTTACCTTGTTTTGTTCCCAAAATAATGTTAGTTTATTTTATCCAACACTTCCTTTTATATAGCAGTAAGTAAGTGTTTGATGACGATTTGAATCACGGCACTAAGCATTTGTACCTATATCTCAAGCTAAATCGTGTAGAAATGTTACGTCAGTTTTTTTTTATTTTGAAGATTCCACATTTTCATAAAAGCGAGTCACGTTCATTCAAACCAAATATTTCCATGTCAACATCAAAACGTGGCGTCGCAAAACCCCACCTTGCCATAATAACTCACTGAAATCCCCAGATTTATTTCAAAATATTGTGCAGAGAAAAGAATTAAAAAAAAAAATTTTAGGCCAAAAATCACAAATCATAGAAGACGTAAAGGCTGAAATATATCTTTAAAACTCGGTTGGTATTTACGGGACTAAAGGAAAGAAGAAACGGTAAAATTTTCAAATCGCCTGGCAACCCTCGCTGAGTAATAGTCCCTGGAGAACTGATTTATACGAGAATAGGGCGTTATGCTGGCAACATTTCGTTTTTATAGAATTCCGATTGGTCATGGGTAGAAAATAGCTGATATGTTTCAGTGGTTTCCTAACTTATATGAAACGTTGTTAATAATAATATATAAAAGAAGACGTTGATATTTAAAAACAAAATTTAGTAATTTCTGAGGCCTTCGCGGTTGTTACACATTGAAATGAAACAACTATTAACGGATTTAACTAAACAAAATTTAGATTAGTAAGATAATCCTGAAAACAGGACAGTAGAGGGATTTTTGAAATAAAAGATATTGTATTATATGCTTGACCAAAAAAATAATTAAAATAAATAAAGTACGAACCACCTTCTACACTGAGCCCGACTCCGAAAGCCAAGCATAACTCAACCATCAAACCAAATGAGATGCAGCCCAAACGGGAAAAACACCTTTAAAATTTCTTTGTGAAGCAACGAGCACTAATTCAGTAGATAAGGCGAAACAGGCAAAGTAATGAAGACGACAATTATTCAGGGTTTTAGATCTTGTTACCATTAAGATTACTCCAAAATGATACTCGGTTTTCATTCCTAATTGCATTTATATGATGATAAATTTCTTTTATAAGGACTTAGGAGTGAAGCAAAGTTGTTAATAGACATTTTATCTTTTTCATTTGTTTCACTACTAAGAAATTTATAATTAAATTGTGTTGTTTGATCATCGTATAAGTACTTACAAACGTTAATGTGAAAACCAAAGAACCGAAATTTTATTACGGAATTGCCGAAGTGATTGTATTTTGGTATTTCGTGTCAATGGATTTCTTCAAAGTTGCGAAAAATTCTTTTGGAAATAAACAATTACGTTTCTTGGATGAATTTCCCTGAATTTATATCTTATAATAAGTGAAGTGTGAACTTCTTTTGAGATCTGAAACGTATTTGTAGTTACTATAGTACCTAATCTCGGAATCACTATGAGATACATACTGTTATCAGTAAAGTAACTAATAAGGTAAGTACCTTATTCTGTTTACAAAAAGGTGTAATTATAATTATACCCACCATATAGTTATAATGGGATGTAGATGTATAATGACTAATTTTCTTTTATTTGCTACTAGCTTCTGCCCGCGACTTCGTCCGCGTGGAACTCCTCCTTTTTTGCAGTCGGTTAAAAAGTAGCCTATGTCCTTTGTCAGGCTCCAGACTTTCTTTGTACCAAATTTCATTTAAATCGGTCCAGTAGTTTAAGCGTGAAAGCGTAACAGATAGACAGACAGACAGACAGAGTTACTATCGCATTTATAATATTAGTAGGGATATTAGTAGGGATTAGTAGGGATTATGTACAGGAATAGTCAATAGTTATTTCAATTATGGTAGGTACGTAGGTATGTACTGCAATGTTTGTAGTAGTATAAAAAAGGCTTTAAAATTGTGTTTACGTAATATCGAAACAGTTGTTGAAATGTGCTGAAAAACACAAATCGAATAAAACTGACTGTCGAAAGGTCGGATAACTGTCAATTATGTAAGTACGTAATTGACAGTTATCCGATTTGTATTTTTTCTGGCGTAGTAAAGTTTGATATATTTCAATTGGAATAAATAACGAGAAAGAAATTGGAATAAAACACTGTAACGGATTTAAATCGCGTATTTTATTTTATTTGCTGACATGTTTCGGAAACTTTACAGACTCCTTATTTGTAACACGATTGAGCTGACGATAATCTAACGCTTGAGTTCATTCCCATTAGTAATAACCTCGAAGGCATTAAAAAATATTAAAGTTTCACAGTTGTCGTTTCAAAGACGAGAGTTCTATGGTAGATTTTACGCCACAAGTTTCCTACGTTAAGTAGTGTAGGTTTTAGCACAAAATCGTCATCTTGGGACACTTTTGGGCCAGTTTTTAAAGGGTATTTTTCCTTACGTGTCTCCACATACTCTGCTTTAAGTACCTTGTGCAAACTAGGGACTAAGTACCGCAACGTAAAGGTTTATTGAGTCATAAAGCTAAATTTCACGATGTTATCAAAAACGTAAACGACACCCAGTAGCTTTTAAGGATCATTATAATAAGGCTATTTAAACCGACCGACCATACATAAACCATCTTCTGGACTTTGTTGACTTCAAACATTCCCACAATTTTTAAAAATAAATAAAAGTCCACAAAAGAGACTACATACCTTCCTATCTACTGAAAGATGTAGGATATCGATTTTGACCTGATAAATGTCGCTTAAACCTAAATAGGTCATCCAGATTGAAAGCTAGATAGATATTGTAAATTTGAACCCTTCACAAAATGATGTGCTAATTATAATGTTTGTTTATACGTTAATTTCAAAATAAGACATTAACTAAACTGGTATCTTTAGGTAGTTTATTCAGGGACTAGACAAACTGCTATGAACTTTCCAAAGAAAAACGTCACGATCGTGAATGCTAAAAGATTAAGAAACAAGTAGCATCCACGTTTAGGAAACATCCTAAAAACGAATGAAACCGTTGGTATCTACTGTCACCCGTACCGTTCTAAATATATTCCCGACACGACACCTACAAATCACGTACACGCGTCTCGATTGATTCCCAGCTTGTTGATTCTCTGCCCGTATCATTTCATAAAACCTTTTGTCCTCGGCAAACACACAATAGCCGAGGGCAGATGTTCAGATATGAAACGGTTGACGCGAGATACGCGCGAGATCGCCGGGGGAACTTTTATTTCGCCTAAAGCGAGTTTAGTTTGGCGAGGTTTTAGTTGAGAAAATGTGTTGCCAGTGAATAAATAGGCTAGTTTTTTTCACTGAAAATAAAAAAAAATACACCATTTAGGATTAGAGAGACGTCGTAGATTAGGTATATATATGAGCGGACTAGCAATCGTAAGGTCGGGAGTCAAATCCTGTAAATGATCATAAAAAAAAATATATGTTTTCTTCAACGTGACATGATCTTCGTTGAAGGAAGTCATCGTAATGGAGTCTGCAAAAAATGGTGTTGGATTAAGTCTAATACTTTAGGCTTTCCTAGAAAAGCCTCTTACTAGCAGTGGGATAATTACCCGAACATAGAAATATTAATTATTTTATTATTATTTATAGTAACAACAACAACAACGGAAAAAATTTACATCGGCATCATCTTTTAGAATATTACATTTAAATTGTAATTTATTTAGTAAACAACTTCAAGGCAACAATGATGTTGAAGCAGCCTAATAAGTGGGAAGCCTCTAATGTGGCTGAGAAAACTTTGGTTCATCTGAGAGCCTAAGAGAGACGACTATAAACTAAATTACCTAAGGGTGATTCACGCCGTCGGTGGAACTTAGGCGTTTCTTTATTGAAGAAATGAGCTACACCAAGAATTACGTAACTAATACAGTGGTCGTTCTAGTTGTCAGAAATAATGTGTTTATATCTTATTGTAGCTTATTCGTTCATTATCAATGACTGAGCACTTTTTTAACAATCAGAGTTATAGCACAGTTGAGTTACATAGTACTCTTAAAACCTTAATATTTGCAATTATACCACGTGACTTGTCGATAAAGAGAACATCAAAAGTTGTCCCGATTTCTAACAAATCTATACTAATATAATAAAGAGGGAAGGTTTGTTTGTTTGTTTAGATTGAACCTATTCAATCTAAGAATTGTTCAAATCGGTCCAGTCGTTTTGGGGCCTACCCCAAAACGACTGGACCGATTTGAACAATCCTTTCACTGTTGGGTAGCTACACTATTCCCGAGTGACAGGCTATAAAAAAGGAATCCGTGCGAAGTCGGGGCGGACAGCTAGTCTTTGTATATTATAGTTCAGGCTATTGCCTGCGCTTGCCAGTTTCGTCCCGTATCCCTCGCAGAATTGTCCTGTCAAAACGCCTTCGTGAGGTGACTGTATATAGCATAGTTGTGGTTATAGATATAGGTGGTTAAGCTCTTTTATTTTTAGGCGTTCCCGCTCCCGCCAGCACTCACGGCACTAACATAAGAAAACTCTAAAAGTAAGAATTACGAAGCAACAAACTTTTCGCAACCTAATTGTCTAAATTGAACAAATGCTACCTCATTTCTCTTACTTACCGCTCTGTCATTTCGTACCGACACCTTAAAACATTTTCGCTTCGGGACTTTTGCGTGAACTTTCCATTTTGAGAACAAAACGGCGTGTTATGACTAATTTGCTTGGTTGCAACTCTGAACATTTGCGCTTGCGGAAAAGTTATTCCTTGTACACGGAAATTAGACGAACCCTACAATTTTCGAGTTATCACGTACACTGACGGAATATAAACAAGACTATTTTCATATGCCGTTTCATTTACAAGCCGTTCCATGAAGCTGGATGCCATTTGAGAATGAGTAAGTACCTATAAGTGTAATGTTGCAATACAAGGACACTTTTTCAATAGAAAGTGTAAATAGATATATTTATTAAAAACTTATTCGTTCACAAAGTGATATGGAATAAAAAAATCTGTTTTATTATAATAATATTTGAGTGGTTCTGTTATAAAAATATTTGAATAACCAGTTACTTATAACAAATGCAAGAATAAAGGCACCTTAAAGATGCTTTCACTTAAAGTAGGTTTTATTTGACATGTAGGTACACGTTTCATTTGTATATTTGAGTTTTTCGTCTCGAGATAATAAAATATTATGGACATTGAATAGTACATAATAACACTCGTACACATTTTTATATGGTTTAACGTTCGATTTTTTTTCTTTAAATATTTTGTTAGTGACCTAGTGCCTAGACAAGTTCAGCGTTAACGTTGAACGTTGATACCAAAATGTATGGGATTTGACATCTGCAAACGACACAAACGTTCGCGGATGTCAAATCCCATACATTTTGGTCGTTTCGTTTAACGTAAACGTTGGACGTTTGCACCTTGTCTAGCCCCTCAGATCTGCTCACTAGACAAGTGCCAATCGATAATAGCAAACGAAAAGTTAAAATATTCAGTTTTCAATTTTCTTTGAGTTAAATCCATTATAGTTGTTTCATTCCAACGCGTAACAACTGTGAGGGCATCAAAAATCATCCTAGTATGCTTACATTTAAGAAACAAAAGACTGATTGTCTCCAACACCAATTTATCTACGAGTTACAAGATACGTAAAAATAGTTCAGAGCTACCGATTGACGTGGAACAAATGCTGTTTACAGAATCCAACGCAGATGCGTCGGAGGTATTTCGAGCCAGAGTTCTATTCAGGAGGGAGAATAGTGTGCAAATAAGCTAGAGAATGGTAGGCTTATGTCTGACTGAGCTTGCTAAATGACTAGTAAAATTGAAGGGAATTTATAACGTTGAACGTACTTTGGGCCTATCTACCTGGCAATAAATGATAGCTGTTGTGAAATGCCTTGTGATATAAATTGACGATACTCTTTGACTTTCCTTAACTTAACGTCTTAAAATAACTATCTTTATATATATAAATCTTCTGTACGTGTGTTAGTCATTGAACTCCTCCTAAACGGCCGATTTTGAAGAAAATTTTTGTGTGTATTCCAGGGGGTTTGGGGGTTTACATTCACAATGCTGGACCGATTTTGATGATTTTTTTTGGGACAGGACAACGTCTGTCGGGTCCGCTAGTTTTTTATATGTTAATTAGCATTCAACAGCTATAACGGATGTACCTATTAGAAATTCGGGTCCATATTAATTTTCGATGTCAGCTCAGTTAGTTCAGTCTGCCACGAATATGGTAACTGTAAATGTCAGCATAAATAATCAACAGAAAGCAATGACGTTATCTGGTTTCATTTATTATTTGTCAAATCAAGACACTTGTCACCTTTTTTGTAAACAAAAATGTTTTGAAAACGGATGAACAAAACAAAATTATTGTAACATTGTGATCACATCAAAAAATATATAATCATTGAATTGTTATTTTCCTTATTTACTTTTTCTGTTAGACACCATCTCTTTTTATCGAATGAATGTCACTATGTCTTTAATATAATATATTGGGACAGAGAAATACTCGTCTGAAAGTTTTTATCAAATTGGACACAATCCGTGCAAACGTGAGTCAATTTTGGGCCAAATTGAACGGATTCTACGCAAGGCCTATTTCGCAGACTAACTTATAACAGCGAGTTTGCAAAAAATGTTTGTCTTTCAGTACAAACGTAGTGCCTACCTGGCGACATAATCTAGAATTTCAGACGAAGACTTAAATCCCTTTTTCCAATAATCGATTTTATTAATATTATGCTTCTGTCCGGTACAATTATCATACTAGATTTTGCCCTCAACTCCGTTCGCGTGGAATTAGTAATAACGACATGTAAAAGTAGCCTAAGCCTTTCTCAGGCTCTAGACTACCTGTGTACCAAATTTCATATAAACCGGTAGTTTTACCGTGAAAGCGAGACAGACAGAGTCACTTTTTATAATATTATTTTAATTATATTATTAATTTAATTCATAGTATTAGACTCAGATAGATAGATATTTTTATGTATATTTTGTATCTTAATTTGGTACAAAAAAATAATAAACAGAAAAGTAAAACAGGTAATTACACCATTAATAATTTCTCAGGTTTTTCTGGTTATTACACATTAAAACCAAAAACTATAACGGAATTACGATTTGCATAATGTACAATTTTCAAGTCAAGTCAGTCGGCTAGAAATATAACTGTAAAGTTATCGAAACTTCAGCACATAGATTAATATACGCGTTAAATCCGCTACAGTTGTTTAATTCCAATATTACCTTTTTCATTTTGGTACCATTGCTATTCTAAGTTAAGTTCTTGTAACTAGGTCACGTAGGTTCGACTAGACTTAATTACTAAGCTTACAGAGGGAATCGGGCTCCTAAAAAGCCTCTGAACAACTAATGAGTTTTTTGGAAGTAGTGCGACGGGATCCCGTCGTTATGGAAGTGGGTCTGTAATTATTGTTGTCTACTGGTTTTTAGGATTCCGTACCCAAAATGTAAAATGGGGCGCTGTTGTTGAGACTCCGCTGTCTGTCTGTCAGCAGGCTGTTTCATGAACCGTGATAGTTAACCAGTTGAATTTTTTACAGATGTTGCCGCTATAACAACAAATACTAAAAAAACAGCATAAAATAAGTATTTCAGGAGACTTCCATAGAACAGACTTGTTTTTTTACCGTTTTTTAGATGTACGAACCCTCCGTTAGCGAGTCCGACTCGCACATGCCCGGTTTTTAGTTATTAGTATGTTAAAGAGCAAAGTTTGCTGTTCGTTCTGGAATAAACAGAAAAATTACAAATAATATGTAGACCAGACCTGACTATTGCACCAATAGGTACTAAAAATACAAAAAAGTTTAAACAGATACAGTTCTTTTCGTTGCACACATTTATTTGAGAAATACCCGTAAGAGATATTAAAAGATTAGGGTCTTATTCCAAACCTGACGCTGAATCTTAGAAAATCAAGACACATTCGACAAAGCCGAGTGAAGCCGTTGTGACAAGAATATTAATACCCGTGCTTAAGAGTCGTTTGGAGGCTTAGAATTCACACCTGGTGAAAATTTATAGAATTCTAGAATTTTTATTCTTAAAAGAAAAAATATATATTTAGACTATGGGTTCGGAATCTAGAATATCAGAAAGTTTTATGAAAGGCATTAAGATTCCAAGGGCTATTTTTGTCTATAGGCAAACTGTTTTAATGTTAATTTTGAATTTGATTTTTTTTATTTATATTTATTTTTGCTTATTGTAATTTTTGTATTCTAATTTTTTGATATGTTTGTGTGCATGCTGTGATTGCCTTTAACTGGAGAAACAATTAGACTTAAGAATAATGTACCCACTGCACTGTTTATGTCATAGTAACCTATTGTATTCTCTGTTGGTAATCCTAATAAATAAATAAACTGTAGAAAACAAGGTTGGTAGTTTATCAAACCTTCATTGTCGAAATTAGTAGGCCCTGTAGTTATGTTACATTATTCAACGATTGTACCTAACTGGGCTTAACACCTGCCGTGGAACTTTGTCACAGTAACCTTCTGAATATTTATGGCTCATGCTTGAATTGGTTGGCTTATGTGGCCTTTATACTTCTTAGTTGTTTTTTGCACTTTTATCTAAGACGTATTGATTTATCTAAGATTGAGGGATGAAATGTGTCAGAACACATGTAGAGAATTACATTATCTATATATTATGTAAGAATGCATTGTTTGTTAGTCTCACTAAAACTCGAGAAAGGCTGAACCGATTTGGCTTACTATAATCTTGAAAAATTCGTGAAACTCCAGGGAATGTTTCAATGGTGAGAAAATTTGGAAAGAATACAAAAAAAAACTCGGAAAACACAGATAGTCCAGAGCCTGAGAAAGGACATAGGCTACTTTTTATTTCTGATTCCTTATTGCTAATTCCACGCGGACGGCGTCGCGGGCAAAAGCTAGTTAGTATCACGATATTACAGATCGTTTTTAAGCAGGTCTCAATGGGAAAATAAAAAGGGCTATACCAGTTACGATGATATTCACAGAAGGGCCGATTTGACTGAAATAGTTCTGAGAATCGTTAAACTTAAAAGGCAGTGGACAGGGTACATTGTCCTTAGGGAACACCTATGTCAAGCAGTGAACGTGTTTCGGTAGAAATTGGAACGAGAATTCTTTAAAGTACCTTTATTTAACTTAATAATCCAATCAGTTACGATATTAGTAGGATGGTGAATTTCGAAAGCGATGAAATTGTTATTACATAATGGAATTTGTGATGTTGGTTTTTAAATTCGGGGCTAAAGTGTGTTTCGTAAACTTACTGTTATAAACAGGATACTTTCAATTGGTTTAATAGTTCATTACGCACCAAGGCCAGTAAAATAAAAAATGTCTCAGATCACATGTAATTGTCGTCCGAGGCGAAGCCGAGGTTGACAAAAATGTGATCTTAGGCTTTTTTATTTTACTGGCCGAGGTCAGTATACTATTTTTCTGTTCGACGAAGCCAGAAAGCGGAAATTTCACTTAGCGCAGCGGCCACAAAGTTGGCGCTTTCTGGCCGGAGGACTGAAAATGAATTTATGGTCTTTGGAAAAAAATCTCTGCTGAGTTTTGGTTCTGGTTTCTTAGCAATGAGATATTTTTAGCAAATTTTATTTAATTATAATATCATCAAGTAGGTAGTTAATTAATTATGATGTTATTATGTTTATGTTTCTAATGTATTTCCTTGTTTCAGATCGTAAAACATCAGCAGTCGAGGCAGTTATCGAGGTTTATGAGGAAAAGTGTTTATCGTCAATTTCGGTAAAATCATAAACCCCGGTAATTGACGTCTCGCCTGTTTCAGATAATAAGATTTGATTTCTTGAGATTAAAAGTGAGTTCTCATTGTATTACGGTTTTATTAATAATGAAAACAAAAAAGTTCTGTATTTTAGGCTTCAAATTGGCTTTGATTTTAAACAGTATTAATATATTTGTTATATGTATATAATTATGTAACACTGGTGAATTACAGGTGTTTATCTATAACAAACGAGTTTATCTATATCAACGTACAATATTGTAAAAAGTACGAAACTGATACATATTTATTGTCATGAATACTTCATGAGTTTTCTTCTGCCGAAAAGCGGTAAAAACACAGCCTTTTGCGAGTTCTGCCGAGGGATACATCAGAAGGCTGTTTTTCGGTAATTTGATAGAATGCCTATTTATCCTGTTTGTTACCCGGCATGGCCGGCAGGTGCTATTGCGGTACTAATCCTAAGCTATTAGATACGGAACCCACTAATTTACTGGCTGCGGGTAACCGCAGGGATAACGGCGAGGCGAGTCATGTTCTCACTCAGGCTGTCGCATAAATACTGAACTTTGTATAGGATTCATATACCTTCTAAAACATCAATAAATAATAGAATAAAAAACTGCAAACCGGGAGACGAAACTTGGGTAGGCTACTTACAAAATTCTCCGGTAGTTTGATGAAGGTTGCTGGAATCAAATAAATGACAGCGGCTTCTGGGCCGCTTATTGCAAGGACTCTTCAGTTAACGAGATGATGAATCCATGTAACTGTAAACAATATGACAGAGTTTTCACCATGAAACTCAGTGACGTGCGTGTTTCGCTGCCATACTGTCAACATTGTGTAAGGATGACTCGCAAAGAGGCAGCACCTGTCCTGGTTTTGTTCGTTAGAGTTCTGCTTCATTGATTCGTCTTGGCAGAATTAGTTTGGTAGTTATTTTTTGGTCTTTGTGTAAAGTATTTGGATCTAATACTTGTATTTGTGTAACATTAGCGATTGGGCCTATCTAATTAACTCTCTTTTACAAAGTAAAGTGTATGTGATCTTAATTCATCGCCCGTAGACATTCGAGTTTTTCCAACAACCTTCAACTTTTGAATAACTTATGTATTCTTTACTATGGAACGGCCGCGAGTCAGTAACTACATAGGATAAAAGCCCATTCTTTTAGTGATTTCTCTCACGCTGGGCTGAAACGTGCGGGCTTTTTATTTTCTCCACGAAGCCTCATTGTTGTGTTCTTCGTTTATTTTGTTTACCTCGCTGAGTGTAATTAAATAATGACTCGTGTTCAAGCAAACGTCTATATTTGTAAATGTTTTAATAATAATGACTTGTTGGAAGTGGTTTCAAATTATACAATAGGACGTCAATTCATTTTTACATAACGCAAGAGTAAAATGTTATTTTTTGGATAATTGTCAAGTTTTTCGTCAAAGCACCGCTCATTATTTTTTTCGGTAAAATACCTACTTGATGGGTACGTTTATAAAGATCAAAATGACGTTTATATGCAATAGTTTCTTTTTCTTTCTAATTCTAAACTGTTTTTTTTTTAATAAATTACAAGTGTAACATCACATAGTCAACAGAATACTTAAATAACTACATCATTTATCTAGTATAGGTATAAACCTAATAGAAGAAGGATGTATACTACTCTAAAACTGTTCTACGACCTCTCATATTTCAGCTAGGTACCTTAGGACACTGGGTAGATATGACCTTTAAAAGCATCTGTCACACTTGCTCTTTCACTCAATAATGTCCCTGTCACTGTCAAGAATATGACAGTGACAGGTAAGCACCTGTCTCGCTCGATAAAATCACGTGCTACTCTTGCAGACCAACAAAATATCACCGTCTTATATGCAGCGTCTTTTAGTACCTAACTGTAGGTACTTCTAGAAGTCACTAAGGTTCAGAATTAAGATTATTTAGGTACGTATATTTTCGTGTCGTCTCCGTCTGTGGAAACGTAAGGGTCCAAAATTCTTTTATTGCGCCATAAAGCTTGATGTTTACCCAAATTGTGTAATTCTAAAGTTTTAATGGACGAAACGAAATATTACATCGCTTCACAGATTTCTAAAGGATTAGAGTTTTCTTTTGAATTCTAAATACGACGTAATGAGTTATAAATGAGTATTTTAAATTTGAGTAACTTGGATTAATATTCATTTGAGTAAAGAATTGTAAAACAACATGTTTTTTTAACTCTTTAAGACAAATTATACGTGCTTAAAAAAAATCATTTAAAACAAAATCGTAAACAGCCAAGAATACTAATGAACGATAATATATAGTGTTACATCAATACATAGATTTTTTTTATTATTTAAAAAACTAAATAATTAATTATGTTTTGATAAAACTTTCTGGTCATTCGAAATTGACACCATTGTATAAATCTTAAGAATTTGGAAAAGAGTTGTCAATGTCACAAACAAGTGACGGAAGGAAGTGGTATCTGCCTACTCCTATAGGAAAGAGACGTGATTTTATGTATCGTTAAACTTTTCCTACAGTTGGTACTTAAAAGGTTTATAAGCTTTTCTGCCTAGCAGACCTTACTATTTCTTCTTAAGCCTTCACAAGGATTTTAAGTTCTAAATTGCTAAATAAATTTCTAACTTTGTCAATAGAGTCGATTCCGATTTAATGTCTCACAAAATTTTCGTTTTGCCAGAAACAATTTAGCGTAAGTTTCGATCGCCGGAATTTAATTAAGTCTTCCGGTCGAAATTTATGAACTGCCTCCGTAAATGAATTACCGTTATTAAGATTTCTGCTTCATAATTTTCATTAAAGACTAGAGACTAATAATTAATAAAACAGAAAACAATAATAGGGTTCCGTTATTTATAATAAATATAGCTGACCCGGCACATGTTGATCTTCCCTCACCCTAACCTAGAAGTATGCACTATGAAATGTACCTACTTAACAATCTATTTTAAAAATCGCGTCATCAAGATCATCAACGAATGATGATTAAAGTTGCAGCCTTAGCAGTTCAACTTGATACATACTCGCCTGCTAAATCATCCTACTATCCTACTTACTTTAAGGTAGGTGAGGCAGTTTTAAGTATGCAGGCTTCACCTATATGCTTTTTCTATCTAAGAAATTTTTGTATACATTCAACTTGCATTTAATTCAAGCTGCATTGTTTACGAGTAAAATGAATTGAAGTTTGTAACTAAACCGTACCAAGCTAAAAAAAAGTACAGCGTGAAAAATTAACAAAAAAAACATAGGTAAAATAACAATTTTTATGTTTGTTAGTTGGAAAAAAAAATTCACTAAAAACTTAGTGGGGCTCGTACAAAACGCGACACGTTTATCCATTTTATTTTGAGCGAATCTTTTCCATTATTTTAAACCCCCGACACAAAAACGATGGGGTGTAATAAGTTTGACATGTCTCTCTCTGTATGTGTGTCTGTGTGTGTGTGTGTGTGTGCATGTGTGTGTGTGTGTGTGTGTGTGTATGTGTGTGTGTGTGTGTGTGTGTGTGTGTGTGTGTATCATAGCTCCCTAACGCACGAATCCATTTTGATACTGTTTTTTTTGTTTGTTAACGTATTTAATCGCAAAACAAGATTACGCCGCTGTTACAGCGTATTGATTTAGTGATACACAACCGATATGGAACAGATAGTTCACTCGTATGTTAAACATCCAAACCCGGCAATTATGAGCAATAAAAAAACCTATAACGTTACTCTTAGTACCGTGTAAAGGGTTTGTTTTGTACTAATTGACACTTTATTTTAATGAGATTGTCGTGATACTTTATGACACTTACCTACTTTTGTGTCGTAAGTACTATTTGTCACTTTCTCTTGTTTCTTAGGTTCTATTTGACACTTTCTCTTGTTTCTTAGGTTCTATTTGACACTTTCTCTTGCTTCTTAGGTTCTATTTGACACTTTCTTTTGTTTCTTAGATTCTATTTGACACTTTCTCTTGTTTCTTAGGTTTTATTTGACACTTTCTCTTGTTTCTTAGGTTCTATTTGACACTTTCTCTTGTTTCTTATCTTCTATTTGACACTTTCTTTTGTTTCTTAGGTTCTATTTGACACTTTCTCTTGTTTTGTAGGTACCATTTGACATATTATTATTTTGATGAGATACTGTAGAAGTAGTCTAAAGTTAAATTATAAGAAAATAGGTAATAATAATAAGTGGGATGAAATTAAGGACTACTTTAAATAGGAAAATTGAGCTCTCTTGACCTGAACAAAGTGAACTCTACCTCTCCTAATTCTACCTACCTCTGACGGATTTAGGCGCGAGAATTACCTTAATTATCTTTAAAAATCCTAGGAAGGAACATTATCGTTATTTTCAATGTATTTCTGTTAGTTAGCTTTCCCCCATGAGTCTGTTGTATAAGCACGTAGTTCGTAATTTATTACTGAAGTTATGTTATTGTCTACGTCTTTGATTAACAGCCTTAGTTAGGGAGCTATGTCTACAGAACCATTTTATTTTATAGGTACTAGTTGTCCGCCCCGGCTTCGCACGGATCCCTTTTTTTGTAGCCTATGTCACTCGGGAATTATAATAGTGTAGCTTACAGCAGTGAAAGAATTTTTCAAATCCAGTCGTTTTGGAGCCTATTCAATCAAAACAAACAAACAAACCTTTCCTCTTTCTTATATTAGTATAGATCCTAAGTACCTATGTAGGTAGTAATATTATTATTATATTTTTTTCTTAGAGCGTTATGATACTCATTTAAAAAAATACTAGCAAAAGATTAGATAAAGAATTACTTACAAGGAAGTCTCCTTACAAATTCTTTGTACTTATTGAAAATATTTAGAAAATTTAAGGCATCTTCAACAAGTAAATCAGAAATTATAAAATACAAAACCAAAAATTTACTTACTTAATCCGTTTTAAAACAAAAAAGTTATATCTTTTATTTTTTTATTTGCTTTTTTTGATAAATTACATCTCGGCGCTTACGTCCTTTGAGTCTACATGAATCGATATAATGTAAGTTACATTATACTCCAAAACACATCAAAAAGGCAACTAGCTACCGTATCACACATAAACAAAGCCTTGGCGATAATTAGACAATAACAAATGATTTGCCCACATCATTGTGTCGAACAACTGGCTCGCAAGCTTATTCTGAATAAATATTATAAATTATGTTTGTAATGAACAGGCTCATAAACTACTGGACCGATTTTAATAATTCTTTCACTGTTGGGAAGCTACGTTCACCCTGACTAACATAGGCTATAGAATATTTTGAAAAAAATAGGAATCCGTGCGAAGCCGGGGCGAACCGCTATTCTGAATAATTCAATATCGCTAGTATGAATTTCATGTCAGAAAAGTACATTTTGCATTAACTTTACAAAACTGGTGCTTGTCGCTTGACATGTTATGGCTCTGAATAGAATAGAATTTCAAATGGATGTAAGTCCACAATAAGTCACGTGATCAACTTTCGTTAGCTTTCGTCATTTCCATACATTTTTTTTTTAGAATCGTTAAGATTGTAAAGTCTACAGGTTTAGGAGGTCAGCTGTGATATAAAGTAACGAAGCGAAGTTATTTTTATTAGTATTTTTGCATTTTATATATTAATAAAATCTGGTTAAGTGCGAGTCGGACTAGCACACGGAAGTTTCCAGACAGACAGTCGGACGGACAACGAAGTGATCCTATAAAGATTCCGTTTCTTCTTTTGAGGTACGGGACCCTAAAAATGAGGTTTATCTTGTTTTATACGTAATTTTCATATTTTTAGTTTAAGGCAAAGTTAGTTTTTTTTGCATTTCATAGAATAAGTCCGCTTTTGCTATCAAAGCTTACTTATAGACTTAGACGATATTAATTAACCTGATTTGTGAAGCTTCACGACAATGGACTTAAAGGGGTTAGCAGGTTGACGAGAATAGCCTTTGTTTTCAGTCCTTTAAAGCAGGTAGATATCGCTCAAAATCATTCTATTTCTTGGCTTGGTAGGCGTATGACGTACTTTTAATCAATGTTAATTGAGATTTGGCTACCTATAGGTACATCTTATCTATATCTATATATATAAAAATCAATTGCTGTTTGTTAGTCTCGCTAAAACTCGAGAACGGCTAAACCGATTTGGCTGATTTTAGTTTTAAAATGTTTGTAGAACTCCAGGGAAGGTTTAAAAGGTAAGAAAACTTGGAATGAAAAAAGAAAAAAAAACTGTGTACGCGGTACGAAGTTCGCTGGGTCAGCTAGTAGATATAATAATATATAAAAAATAATCTGTTTGCTATTCTCGCTATATTCAAGAATTTGTGTTTTTGGGTTACATTTTGTATGGAGGGTAAGAAATAGCCGGCCGCTAAAATGCCATAAAAGTTGATTAGGTATAATATATTTAAAGAATCCGAAACGTCAGCAAATAAAATAAAATAAAAATACGCGAGTTAAATCCGTTAATAGTCATTTCATTCCACTGAAAGTACAGTAATACAACATAATAGTCAATAGAGACGTGGTGTATATACAATCTAGACGGCTACAATATATTTGTTGCTGACTGTACCTAATGAAAGTATCCCGGGAGCACGCGTGCGAAAAGTCCACATAACCCATTGATTTCCTCTGACCTCCACCCGGGACATTGATTTGACCCTCACCACGGCACACTGCTGCCTCCATTTCCATTCACATAATAAATAGACAGATTCATTTATTTCTCAATAATCACACAATATAATCAATTGAAATGAAACAACTATTAACGGATTTAACTCGCGTATTTTTATTTTATTTTATTTGTTGACGTTTCGAATTCTTTACAGTTTCCATAATCATAGCACGTCTGAGCTGACAATAGTCTAACGCTAAATTAATAAATACCTAGTTAGTAATAGTTACCTAATAGTTGTTTCATTCCAATGTGTAATGACCGCGAAGGCATCAGAAATTATTATAATCAATTGAATTTACGTTTTTTATACAGTCGTATAGGCGATTATATAAACTCGGCACGTGTGTGTAAAAGAGTGTCTATAATTTCTGATGTGTTCGCGGTTATAACACATGGGAATGAAACAACTGTTATGGATTTAACTCGAGTATTTTATTTGCAACGCTAACCTTTAGCGTTAGACTATCGTCAGCTCAGTAGCCGTGCTACGAATATAGGAACTACAAAGTTTTCGAAACGTCAGCAAAAAAGATAAAATATGTCATTGTTATTTAAATCCGTTATACCTAGTTGTTTTATTTCATAGTGTTTTTTAAGAATTTAAATGGAAGTTAAAGAAGCGGGAGAGGTTAAAACTTATATTGTTTTTTTTTTATTTGTATTATGTAAGACTCTTGAACACGTATGTATCTTACCGTGAGGTATCGTTCATTATCCAATTACTGCCTTAAAACAAACGGGAAGAACGAAAACCTTCGTGCGCGAGTCCGACCCGCACTAGATCAGGTTTTTTCATAGAGAGGTCTGTATAAGCTTAAAAATCAAATGACAGTAACAAATTTAATAGTATACAATAGTTTCTGTAGAATAATATTATTGGTGCAGTGTGCGCTGCCGTCCACTTGCGTAAGTGTAAGATAACATTCGACTTATTTGGCAGGAAAAGTGAGAATTTATCCTGAGTGACTTTTAATTTAATTCTGTATTATATCTCGCTCTCAGAAAATAGATAACATCAACATTTTTATTTATAAATCCTTGGACGATTTACACTAATTAATCCAGTCTAAAAGCTATGGGTACAATACTGATATATGTCCTAAGCAGCATTCGAATCTGTAGCCTTTTGTTTCGTAGTCAAGTGCTCTAAATACCGACAGCTCGTGAAATAAAACAAAAAAATAACAAATGTGTACAGGAACATAAAAATACTAAAAACAGAAAAATATATAATAATATATTTATTTTAGGGAGCTTCTATACAAAAACGTGTTTTTTTTGCCGTTTTTATAGACAATTCTACAGAACGGCGTATCGTAACAATGAAAGCAATAAGTACCTGACTATAAAATGTTTGTATCCTATCCTAATTTTGTATTTAACACCATAACGCCCAAGTCTTTAAACCAATTAAATTGAATTGGTTTTAAGACTATCAAGAATGTAATGCAGAAGTAACCGATTTAACAATTTAAAGTAATATCGCTTTCAAACCAATTACGTTATATAACTCAAATGTCATTCATTAGATGGCTCTGATTGCATACAGAATGTTTAATGAAAATTGATTGGCTGTATCAAATGAATTCCATATTACCGCTGATTGATTGATTCATTAGTTTAAAATGAATAGTCGCATTGGTATATATATGTATATATTATTATGCTGATCCTCAAAAATAATAACCATTCAAAGCAACCCTATAAAACAGAGTATGAAGAAGTAATTCCAGATCAAATTACCAGAGCCCGTACCACCTATTGGGAAACACAGAACCATAACTATTATGGTTGCTGTATGATTTTATGGTCTTTTAAAGTCATATTATTACTAGCTGGTCGTAAGTAAAATAACTCTAAGGCAGCAAGAATAAAATCCATATTATAAGAAACGAATAAATATACAGTACAACAAACATAGGTACATCTTTTATAATACAGATACAGACAAAAACATAAGGTCTGTAGCTATTGAGAGAGATGTAGATATGTATATATGACAGCACCAAAAGGGCGACCAGCTCATGACTGTTTGGTCCCGAATAGAAATAAAGTAAGTTAAAGTGACAATCGATTGACTCCACGAAAACTTGTATCTAACCATAATTAATACAAACCGACATAAAGGCGTGAAATAAACAACGTAATCTCCCTATTTCGATCCGCAAATGTCACTCCATTACTTCAAGTCTAAACCTCCTTGTGTAGAATAATCACAAAAAATGTATCTCAAATATAACGACACATCGAAATTCAACTTTCACTCCTTGAAGTAAAGTTGATTTCAATATCAGTGAGTTCTGTAGTTAGGACCATGTTCGAGTTACGTCGCACCAACGTAAAACCTTTTTACAAAGGTACACTCCACTTGTTACCGAAGTTATTTGTGCCCCCTTTATTCACACGTCGCGACTGATTGCTGACTCTTTGTAATTTTGCGAACATTGTGGTTTTTTCTCCTTTTACGTGCGTTATTTGTTATTCATGCTATGCTGGAATACAGGAATTAGGTACAAGTGTGCGTAACAGGTACCTGGTAGCGACTAGATTTATTTAATGTGTTTTTATAACGTTGATTCGTTTTTACGAATTACTTACCTAATATTATGTTTTGTTTTTCCTATCTATTACCTAGGTAGGTATGTGAAATTCTTGTGAAAAATGAACTGAAATAAAAAATAGATATACAATTGCAATTGGATAAAAATGGTAAAAAAAAAAATTTAAACTACCTAATATTATGTTTTGTTTTCTTTATCTATTACCTAGGTAGGTAGGTATGTGAAATTCTTGTGAAAATGAACTGAAATAAAAAATAGATACAATTGCAATTGGATAAAAATGGTACCTAAAAAAATAAAACTACGAAGTTGAATACCAATCTAACTTTACACAAAAATAGTTATACTGATACACCAAAACAGTTATTAAGCTCAACGATTCTTACATAAATACTATTATTAAGGCTTTAAATTAAAAACAGATATAATTTAAAGTAGTCAAAAGTAGAATCGAGGTCCATTTTCGGTGCGTGTCGTTGTGGCCATTTGGTCGGACACCTCGCCGTATCGGCCATTCCGCCCCGGATTGTCCGCGAAAACAGGACAATGGCTCCACTGGAGCGCACGGATTATTGTCAAGGATAAGTCGTGGAATTAGTATAAACATAGTGAATACAAAGAGACGTAATAGCTCAGGGGTGCATATTTCAGTAAGCGATCGTGATTTGTTTATATAAAATACTAGCGGTTCGCCCCTGCTTCGCACGGATCCCTATTTTTCAAAATATTCTATAGCCTATGTTACTCAGGGTGAACGTAGCTTTCCAACAGTGAAAGAATTATTAAAATCGGTCCAGTAGTTTTTGAGCCTATTTATTACAAACATACAAAAATAGGTACAAATCTCTTTATAATATCGATACCTTTGGGTTCAATTGGCGTAAAAGCCATTTTGGCCAAAATGAGTTATATATACAGTTTTTCTCAGAATTTTGAGCTCTATCGATCTGTATATAAGGATCATCGAAATTCGCAATTTTATGGCTTTTACTACCCAACTTTTTCACACAAAATGTTAACAAAAATTAAAAATGTTGGATGTATCAGACAAGCACTTAAATTACTTAAATTATGTCAGCCGTAATTGCCTTTTTAGTTCTTATTAACTACTGTAAAAGCCAGTGCAGCCATTGATTGGTTTATACATCACAGTATTTGATACCATATTATTATTGTTACGTCTAGTCGGACGGCGTAAGTTCACTATTAGTCAAGTATATTGACGTATAAACCATAATTTTACCTTAACGGCTTTTACGCCAATAAATTTTGAAAAAGTTTAGGTTTCTTACGCTGCCTATCTGATAATTGTGTGGCATTTACGTCCATATCAAGTTTGCCAACAAAAAAATCTTCCATTTACAGCTATATTTTAAGGATTCAGGTATGTGTATAAAATTATATGAAACAGAGAACACTGTATTAGCGACTTGAAACAGAATTTAATTTTCTTTTATTATTTTGGAGTCACCCCATTTTATTTATTTTAATTTAGTTTAGACAAAATAGAAACTTCGCCTAATGAGTTAAAAAAGATTCGCACAGTAATGTCGGACTAAATCAAGGAAAAAATATTAAAATAATGTTTTTGTTTCTTTTGTTGCATCGATGTTTTGGTGACGATACAAAGATTTCAAAAAAATCAAGTACTGCAAAAGTTAACACAAATAAAATAACCGTTTTATCTGATATAAATCTGCACATACTTGCATAAATAAGAACATGACTTGAATAAAAAAAATCTCACTATTGAATCCATATCCACACCTTAGTACCTGATGATATCTGCGTAAGTACTATTAATGATCAAATATAAATCAATGAGAATACCGTTACTTCGTCACAGAGAAATAAAAAAGATGCACCATCAAACACACTAACATTCTTTTTCTTAAAAAAAGCTGTTAAGAAATAGAAAACGCATTGGAAAAACTATCGAGGACAAATGAATTGGCGACCGATAAAACAGAAATGCGTATAAAAAGATCATGTTTTTGCCAACTGCCTATTTTTTAAGCGAAATATATCTATATTTTAAATGTCTCTGGAAAAATGGTACCATTCCGAAATATTATCACAGGGGCTAATTGAAGAAGATGAATACAAAGGTGATTTAAGTAGATAATGTAAGTAAGTAGTAAGTTTTTAAATCACTATTGATTTCATCTTTTCCAGGTAGCCCTTGTTATACATACCCTAGTCATTATAGATTTTTATTTTGTTTGTTTTTATATGTTTTGTTGTCTAATTCAAAGACGAATAACAAATAATTGCATGACAACATTATATAATAATGCAAATATGTGGTTTGTGATTCATAATATTATTTTTTTGTTAATATAGACTATTCTTTATGGAAAAAGATAATATAATGCTGGATAATAATAAAAAAAACTAAATATTTAATATTTGCTTTACTAAATAAAACAATACAAGCTGAAAATTTAACTACTGGACCTTAATACTGATAAAATCTTACGAAAATAAATTGTGCTAACTTTTCTTTATATTATTTCATTAATTAGAACACAAATATTATGATTTTTAAGGGGATTATTAGATATTATTGGCAAAAATAAAATATTTACATGGTTAATACACCTAGTATTTACAAAGTACTGTGTTTTACGGCAAGAATTACTAACCCACATTTATTAAAATGGGTGATACGTCACAGATACATTCTTAGTTAATGATATTTCATAGACGTAATTACCATATCGAGCAAATATCTTGGGCGTAACTCCAAGCTATTTCCTAAACCGAAGGAGGCTGATTAATATTGACAATTTATTTATCTTCATGCCGGAAATTCAAGCATATTTTGTATATATAACTTTTTTATAGGGTTTATATTTACAATTTTATACGAAAAATAAGATTTCAAAAACAGTTTTTTGGCTCTCCTGAAAAGTGGCAATTTGGCTTTTACGCCAATTGAACCCAAAGGTATCGATATAAGTAAGTATAGATCTTGCATGTTTTTTCGGTTCTGTACCCAAATGGTAAAACGGGACACAACTACTGAGACTCCGCTGTCCGGCCGTGTGTCTGTCACCAGGCTGTATCTGAACCGAGATACATTTACAGAAATAATGTATTTCTGTTGCCGATATAACAACAAATTCTAGCTACGAAGAACACTCTTAGTGCGCCACGGACTTGCACTAGGCCTTTTTTTAATTTATAAATGATAGAATTCTTATAAAATGATAAAAGCATATGTATCAAAAATAAGGTAAGTCACAACAAAGAAAATGAATTCGGCACGTGTATTGACGCCAACTTTTTTCTCACCCATTGATTTTAATGCGGTAACCGACTTGTCATATAGCTGAAAAGGTGCCAAACTGCCTTGCGAGTGCCAAGGGCGAGCCGGCGACGACGAGTCGACGGCAGTCTAAAGGTCAATAGCAAAGTTCAATATTTTGATATGTTGCCCAATTTCAGAAAAAATTATATTAATCGTAATAATAAATGTAGTAGAAGTTACCTCCACCTTAGCCTCCTTTCAAAAACCTGAAAGAATCTATCTTAAGTAATTCGTAGGTCTATTGCACAGATTCCGCTAACGATTGCAGAAATAAAAAAAAAATATGCCAGTGTTTAATTCACTTTGCCAATTTGTTTATGTGATATTCTAGATAAACCTTGTCTTACAAACTCCTTTTTTCGCAACATCAACTTAATTTATATTTTTGTATAATAACGTCGGTGCGACTGCAATAGCGCGTAAGAGCAATTTGCAAAACCGCGTATCAGTATTTTATCATTTTTGCTACCTAATTTCTGTAAATACGCGGTATTGCAAATTACTCTTACGCGCTATTGCAGTCGCACCGACGGTATACTTTTAATATCCAATTGTTTTTTCTTGTATTGTCACAGTGTGTCTATTCTGCTCATATTATATAATAATTATTTATCGGTTCGCATAGTAATATTTTCATTAATTCGTTGTATAAATAGGTACCGTGTTTAAAGATTTCATAACTATAATCACTGAAAAGTCGCCAAATGTTTCTCTTCATAGTCAAGGGTAGCCCGGCGACAAGAAGGCGACACGGGGGCTACACGGAGGCGACACGTCGTGCTACAGAGGTCAATAACAAAACGAGACAAATAATTTACACAATACGATTTATACAAGGCTCAAAGTCACCAAAGGTGCTATTGGAAAAATGATGAGATCCGGAGAAGGTTACCGCGTAGCTCTGAGAATTGTTTGACTGAAGATTGAGTAGGAATATGGCTACTTAACTATTTTTTTTCTCAGGCCGTATCCATTTCAAATTATTTTAATTTATAAAATTTTAGAACACTAATTAATAATAATAAATACCTTTTGGCCAATTAACACAAATTGATCTAGTAAGCAAAGCTTGTACTATGGGTACTAGACAACGGATAAACATACATAAATACATATAAGACATCCAAGACTCAGGTACAGATGCCAGTGCTCATCACTCATATCTTCGGTAGGTACGGTGAAAACGGTACTATTTCATCTCTGATCCAGATTTTACCGACTTTCGTTATTGACTCGGATCAACAAATAATGGCATATTCTGAAGAGCTATATAAATTTGAATACACATTTAGTAAAGTTCAATTATGTGTTGTATTATTTTCAATGGGAACTTTCATGTTTGGTTTGTTTTCTTGGATCCAAATTCCGAAATGGCGCCAGCTACATAATTATGTTTTCTTAAACATTCTATTTTGTTTGATTTTTAAAAATGTTGGTCATTTAGTGTTTTTATATTTTACCGAAGACTGGAATATATACCGGTATTACATTTCGACTATTTTTATTTTTTCTTATTATCAGTGGTCACATGTTGCTGTGGTAATGTTTTATTTGGATATTAACAAAGTATTTTGGACCGCGTGGAAAGATAAATGGCTTTTAATAACGATGTTTGCTTACTTGTCAGCCTTAGCATTATTACTGGTGTTATGGTACTCAGATGGAGAATATTATTATTATTGTTATTATATAATAGAAGCAGAATCATGTGTCAGCATATGTTTATTTGTAGCGATTACATGTGCACTGTGCCATAGGAATAGTAACGTTTGTACTTGTACAATGATTTGCCGATTGTTGTTGTTTGCCACATTAGTTTTTTTGCTATGCTGCCAGTATTTGAGTGAATTAGTAATTGTTTATTTGAGGGATCATGCGAAGATTCCATATTATATTTTATATATAATTTATAAAGTGTTTGAAATGTTTAGTGATGTGTTTGTCACTATATCATTCATTATGTTTAAGTCTAATAGAAAATTGTGGAAGGAGTACAATCGGATGAGAAAAGCTAGGGCCGGGTTTTAAACTCATCCAAGATTTCAATAAAATTTTCTATAATTTATTTTTAATTGCGTATAAATTATCTATGTCTTGTGCTGTTTTGTAAAGGACGGTCGCCGAGCACGGCGAAAAACGGTCGTTGCACAAAGTTACTGTGCGAGCGTGAGGGCACTATTACTACGCGCGAGCGACAGAGACAAATAGAAAAAGGGTAACGTCCGTTTTTTGCTGTGCTCCGCGACCGTCCTTTATCAAAACCATTATTATGTAATAAGGTAACACTTGAAAAACTGTATTTTTATTCATTTGAATGAAACAACTATTAACGGATTTAACACACGTATTTTATTTTATTATTACGCGAGTTAAATCCGTTGATAGTTGTTTCTTTCCAATATGTAATAACCGCGAAGGCATCAGAAATTATTATGTATTTTTATTATTATTAAGTACTTACCTAAGTAAATAATGATGTTGTAGTTACATAGTTCTTTATTGGAAATAATGAAAAGAGAGAATTAATTTTGACTTAGATAATTAGTAAGTATATACTTAGTATAAAAATAGTTGTATGAGACGTGCTGTTGAGTTTCTTGCGGTGCTTCTTCTCAGCAGTAGTCTCCTAGCGAAGCACTGGTAGACCCGAAACAATAAACTGATTAAACGTTGTATGTACGATATACAGTGTATTTTATTTCAAAATTATAAAACCGCAGAGATTATTGAATTCATAATATTTTTAAGGAACGGCCTGTTGGACTAGTGGTCCTTGAGCCCTTGACTACGAAACCGGAGGTTGCGGGTTCGAATCCTGCTAGGGGCAGATGTTAATGTGATGAGCACTGGCATCTGTACCTGAGTCTTGGATGTCTTATATGTATTTATGTATGTTTATCCGTTGTCTAGTACCCATAGTACAAGCTTTGCTTACTAGATCAATTTGTGTTAATTGGCCAAAAGGTATTTATTATTATTAATTAGTGTTCTAAAATTTTATAAATTAAAATAATTTGAAATGGATACGGCCTGAGAAAAAAAATAGTTAAGTAGCCATATTCCTACTCAATCTTCAGTCAAACAATTCTCAGAGCTACGCGGTAACCTTCTCCGGATCTCATCATTTTTCCAATAGCACCTTTGGTGACTTTGAGCCTTGTATAAATCGTATTGTGTAAATTATTTGTCTCGTTTTGTTATTGACCTCTGTAGCACGACGTGTCGCCTCCGTGTAGCCCCCGTGTCGCCTTCTTGTCGCCGGGCTACCCTTGACTATGAAGAGAAACATTTGGCGACTTTTCAGTGATTATAGTTATGAAATCTTTAAACACGGTACCTATTTATACAACGAATTAATGAAAATATTACTATGCGAACCGATAAATAATTATTATATAATATGAGCAGAATAGACACACTGTGACAATACAAGAAAAAACAATTGGATATTAAAAGTATACCGTCGGTGCGACTGCAATAGCGCGTAAGAGCAATTTGCAAAACCGCGTATCAGTATTTTATCATTTTTGCTACCTAATTTCTGTAAATACGCGGTATTGCAAATTACTCTTACGCGCTATTGCAGTCGCACCGACGGTATACTTTTAATATCCAATTGTTTTTTCTTGTATTGTCACAGTGTGTCTATTCTGCTCATATTATATAATAATTATTTATCGGTTCGCATAGTAATATTTTCATTAATTCGTTGTATAAATAGGTACCGTGTTTAAAGATTTCATAACTATAATCACTGAAAAGTCGCCAAATGTTTCTCTTCATAGTCAAGGGTAGCCCGGCGACAAGAAGGCGACACGGGGGCTACACGGAGGCGACACGTCGTGCTACAGAGGTCAATAACAAAACGAGACAAATAATTTACACAATACGATTTATACAAGGCTCAAAGTCACCAAAGGTGCTATTGGAAAAATGATGAGATCCGGAGAAGGTTACCGCGTAGCTCTGAGAATTGTTTGACTGAAGATTGAGTAGGAATATGGCTACTTAACTATTTTTTTTCTCAGGCCGTATCCATTTCAAATTATTTTAATTTATAAAATTTTAGAACACTAATTAATAATAATAAATACCTTTTGGCCAATTAACACAAATTGATCTAGTAAGCAAAGCTTGTACTATGGGTACTAGACAACGGATAAACATACATAAATACATATAAGACATCCAAGACTCAGGTACAGATGCCAGTGCTCATCACATTAACATCTGCCCCTAGCAGGATTCGAACCCGCAACCTCCGGTTTCGTAGTCAAGGGCTCAAGGACCACTAGTCCAACAGGCCGTTCCTTAAAAATATTATGAATTCAATAATCTCTGCGGTTTTATAATTTTGAAATAAAATACACTGTATATCGTACATACAACGTTTAATCAGTTTATTGTTTCGGGTCTACCAGTGCTTCGCTAGGAGACTACTGCTGAGAAGAAGCACCGCAAGAAACTCAACAGCACGTCTCATACAACTATTTTTATACTAAGTATATACTTACTAATTATCTAAGTCAAAATTAATTCTCTCTTTTCATTATTTCCAATAAAGAACTATGTAACTACAACATCATTATTTACTTAGGTAAGTACTTAATAATAATAAAAATACATAATAATTTCTGATGCCTTCGCGGTTATTACATATTGGAAAGAAACAACTATCAACGGATTTAACTCGCGTAATAATAAAATAAAATACGTGTGTTAAATCCGTTAATAGTTGTTTCATTCAAATGAATAAAAATACAGTTTTTCAAGTGTTACCTTATTACATAATAATGGTTTTGATAAAGGACGGTCGCGGAGCACAGCAAAAAACGGACGTTACCCTTTTTCTATTTGTCTCTGTCGCTCGCGCGTAGTAATAGTGCCCTCACGCTCGCACAGTAACTTTGTGCAACGACCGTTTTTCGCCGTGCTCGGCGACCGTCCTTTACAAAACAGCACAAGACATAGATAATTTATACGCAATTAAAAATAAATTATAGAAAATTTTATTGAAATCTTGGATGAGTTTAAAACCCGGCCCTAGCTTTTCTCATCCGATTGTACTCCTTCCACAATTTTCTATTAGACTTAAACATAATGAATGATATAGTGACAAACACATCACTAAACATTTCAAACACTTTATAAATTATATATAAAATATAATATGGAATCTTTGCATGATCCCTCAAATAAATAATCACTAATTCACTTAAATACTGGCAGCATAGCAAAAAAACTAATAGGGCAAACAACAACAATCGGCAAGTCATTGTACAAGTACAAACGTTATTATTCTTAAAGCACAGTGTACATGTAATCGCTACAAATAAACATATGCTGACACATGATTCTGCTTCTATTATATAATAACAATAGTAATAATATTCTCGACCTGAGTACCATAACACCAGTAATAACGCTAAAGCTGACAAGTAAGCAAACATCGTTATTAAAAGCCATTTATCTTTCCACGCGGTCCAAAATACTTTGTTAACATCCAAGTAAAACATTACCACAGCAACATGTGACCACTGATAATAAGAAAAAATAAAAATAGTCGAAATGTAATACCGGTATATATTCCAGTCTTGGGTAAAATATAAAAACACTAAATGACCAACATTTTTTAAAATCAAACAAAATAGAATGTTTAAGAAAACATAATTATGTAGCTGGCGCCATTTCGGAATTAGGATCCAAGAAAACAAACCAAACATGAAAGTTCCCATAGAGAATAATACAACACATAATTTAACTTTACTAAATAGGTATTTAAATGTGTCTACAATATCTTCAGAATATGCCATTATTTGTTGATCCGAGTCAATAACGAAAGTCGGTAAAATCTGGATCAGAGATGAAATAGTACCGTTTTCACCGTACCTACCGAAGAAATAAGTTTAAGTACTGTGGATAGCAAATTCGTGTATTATTAGTAGGTACCTAATCACTTTATGCAAGCACTACTACCTTCTCCTTACACATTATTACGTGCACCTTTGATGAAAACTAATTACAACTTTTATCAGGTAGACAACATTATGCACTTATTAGTAAAACTGTATTTTTCCTAAAAATATAGAAAAGCCTTTAGTACACGTGACGAGGTTAGAGTGCCACTGCCGACTGAATACAAACTGACAATAATAAAGTGCAATTAATTTACTAATTTCCCATTTTATGGTTAGTTTATGGAAATAACGTTAAATATATTAAGGCTTAACCTTTTTTAGTAATTGATGTATGAGGTGATATTATGTGTTTGACTAGAAATGAGCCGTTCAATAGAGAATGTGCAGAAACTATACATGACTACACTAAATCGTCTAAAGAGACACTATGCGGACAGTAAAGGAAGTAATTCATACCTGTCATGGTGCTTTCAATAATAATAATAGGTAGGTAAGCAAAATTATTTTATTATTTAAGAATATGAAAAAAGATGGCTGGCAGGAGCTGGATGCAAGCAGCCTAAGATAGAGCAAAGTGGCGTGCAATTGGAGAGGCCTATGTCCAGCAGTGGACTGCGATGGGCTGTTGATGATGATGATGATGATGAAAAAAGAAATGGTTTCCGGTTTCTTAACAAACATATCGAAAATGCTTTTATAATATTGAAGTAAAACATGACCACTGAAAATAAGACAAATTATTCTTAAGTAATAGAAAGCAAAAATTAAAGTAATTATAATAATTACTAAACGACACATATAATAACATTAAAAATGTTGCACAAAGTCCCCATTTTGGTTTAAAATTCCAAGATATCACACCGTGTATGAAAGTTATCATGAAGAAATGTCCAAGTAACGTATTAAAACTGGGAGAAGAATATAACAAAGTTTGTAGTTCCCAGATGAAATAGACGTCATCTTCAAACGACATAGTATTGCAGTCAACTGACGTGATTAATATTTCCATTATCTATTCAAAATAGAATCAGACCACTTACTAAAAATAAAATATTTTTAATTTTATACAACATTGTCATTTACTTGCTTGAAAATAAAAAATACAGTTTTCAAATGTTACCTTATTACAAATACATATTCCTATTGAGCATCGATATTGTATATTGTATTAATTTATATGTTATATTTAACACTAGCGGCCCGCCCCGGCTTCGCACGGATCATCTTTTTTTATAACCTATGTCACTCAGAAATAGTGTACTCGTAGCTTCCCAACAGTGAAAGAATTTTTGAAATCGGTCCAGCCGTACTGGAGCCTATTCAATCCAAACAAACAAAAAGCATTTCCTCTTTATAATATTATTAGTATACTAGTATTAGTATACTAGTATTAGTATAGATAGTACAGACAAACTATCACAAATACATATAAAATAAAAAGAAGTTAAAAATAAATTATGGAAAATTATTTTGGAATCTTAGATGACTTTAAAACCCGGCCCTAGCTTTTCTCATCCGATTGTACTCCTTCCACAATTTTCTGTTAGACTTAAACATAATTAATGATATGTTCAGAAATACATTACTTAACATATCAAACGCATTACTAAATATAAATAAAAACAGTAATGTAACGTCCGTGTTGATATTCAAAAGATCAAGCACTAAGTTAATTACTATCTGAACGCTTAGCAAAAAAACTAATGTGACAAACAACAACAATCGGCATACCATTGTACAAGTACAAACGTTATTATTCTTAAAGCACAGTGCACATGTAATCGCTATAAATAAACAAATGTTGACGCATGATTCTGCCCCTATTATATAATGAAAATAATATTCCCCACCTGAGTACCATGACACCAGTAATAACGCTAAAGCTGACAAGTAAGCAAATATCGTTATTAAAAGCCATTTCTCTTTCCACGCGGTCCAAAATACTTTGTTGATATCCAAGTAAAACATTATTACGGCAACTAGTGACCACTGATAATAAGATAAATAAAAAAATTGCAATATATAATTTATGTGTGTTATTACAGTATACATTTTATTCATATACGGATACAAAAAAACTAAACATGTTATCAGTAAATAACTAAGATTTGTTACTATCGTACAAAATAATATGTTTAAGAAGACATAATTATGAAGCTGGCGCCATTTGGGAATTAGGATCCAGGAAATCAAACCAAACAGAAAAGTTCCCACTGAGAATAATACAACACACAATCGTACTATAAACAATGTGTGTATAACAATATCCAGCTCCTCAGGCATGATGATATACCTACTGCTGATGATGCTTGATGATTAGATTCATTTATTTCTCAAAGAAATAGAAAAACTTTAAATAACAGCAAAATCAGATTTACGTTATGATGCATAGAATGCCAAATATATTACAATATTAAAACAGGTTTTTCTCATTAGTTGTCGATCGATGAAATAATTATTGTTTTCACCGTGCCAAAAAGATTAGCTTACTGCAGATAGTCAAAACGCGATGTATCAGCGATCACTTTACAGATACACCATTACTGTCTACTGATACATTATTGTGCACCTTTAATTAAAACTTGTTTATTATAACTTTAATCAGGTAGACAACATTACACACTTGTTGATGATAGTATTTTCAAAAATATAGAGGAGCCTTTCGTATCCGTGACAAGGTTAGGGTGTCACTGCCGACTGAACTGAAACTGGGAATAATAAGTGTAATTAATTAACTAATTTCTCATTTTATGGATTTTATATGCAAAGAATGTTAAATTGGGTAGATTAGTTTTCATTAGGTATATGCCATGCCGTAGTACGTCGATACTTAATTTTTGTAATTGATATGGCAGGTAATATTTTTTTATGACCAGAAATGATGACATTTGCAAAGGCGACAATTTTCTAAAGTAACAAAATGAAATTAGGAGAATAATATTGTAAAGTAAATTTCGGAGTTTCAGTAAGTTTATTTTTAAGTGTTTCTTGTTTGTAAATACATAAAACTATGGAATTATGGGTTACGAAGTAATTAAAAGTGGCTCCAAATAGGTAGTTCGTGTAATATATATAACTCAAGGTGCGGTGCTGTTCTCCAGTTCTGTTAGTTTAAACTTGGCTTGATACGCTCGCTATGTCAGTCCTTAGGCCTCAATAATTATACTTAGTATTAACTACAATCTATCAATCAAAATTCGATTAATATTTTTGGTTCAATACCATTAGTTTTTAATTATAATGATATTTTTGTACAAAGACAAAAGTAGAAAAAATCTTAGACCCCCCACTGGGATTCGAACCCACGCTTATGCCTTTACTAGCGGCAGCGTGCTGACCATTACACTATGGGAATCGACTGACAGGTCTTCGAATTTGTCTACTCCTTTCAATTAGGTCTTTGTACTTACTTAGTTGTACGAAGAGATTATATTTTAGATTGTTAAGAAATATTTTGTGTTCTACAAGAAATCAATTTTCAGGACTGGTCATAGAACTTGACACCCATTTTGTTCTCACTTTGTTATCGTTGAACTTGGCTCTCATTTTACACTTATCTATACATAATCAATAATAATCTATAATACCTATAATAATAATATTATAAAGAGGAAAGGTTTGTTTCTTTGTTTGGTTTTAATAGGCCTAATCAACTGGAACGATTTGAAAAATTCTTTTACTGTTGGACAGCTACACTATTTCCGAGTGACATAGGCTATAAAGAAAGGGATCCGGGCGAAGCCGGGGGGACAGCTAGTGTTTTGATAAAAATGACCACTATGACCAGTAGAATAATACAACATTATTTAGAGGTACCTAATAAACCCACTACTGTTATATTTTATTTTATGCATATAGGCGATATAGGCGATTACACATAATTTTTTACCTAAATACTTAATAATAATAAAAATACAGGCTTACAAGTGTTACCTTATAACATAATAATCGTAAAAGTTAGGTAAGTAGGTATATTTGATAATAAACAAAACAAATACATAAAAAATAAAACGCAATTAAAATAAATTAAGGACAATTGTTTCGGAATCTTAGGAGATTTTAAAACCCGGCCCTAGCTTTTCTCATCCGATTGTACTCCTTCCACAATTTTCTGTTAGACTTAAACATAATGAATGATATGTTTAGAAATACATTACTTAACGTATCAAACGCATTACTAAATATGAATAAAAACAGTAAGGTCAAAGCTTCTAATTCCGGCATATTTTTGAGCTAGATCAACTTTGGTTAAAATTTTGAGACGTTTATTTTTAACTATTTACCCATTGCGCGCATCTACTAGACTAATAATTTACTTGGCAATCAAATAATAGTATGAAATTCCCTGTATCTAGGTTGCTTAATTTATTATATTTTTTTTTTAAATAATAGTCAGGTAGACGGAGTTTCCCGCCCGAGTGGGGCTATTCCGTCATGCAAGCAGTTTCCCTAGAACTACGCAGTTTTTTCAAGTCTTAGCTAGCGGAAAATGAAGACACGTCGATTTCAATCAAATCTGTGTTATTAGACCTTAGATATAAGATTTACAATAGGAGTTATCCGCAAACACAATTTTTTGGGGCTATTCCGGCATATTTTGCCAATCAGATGAGCTCAACCATTTAAAAATTTACTAATATATATATTTTTTATATATATTATTTCATAAAGTAATGATTTATGCATTTTGCAGTCCGGAGTATTTTCGTACTACGTTCTATCGAATTACCTACTCATATATTTCGTCACAGCTAAGCTTATTATTGCCAGATTGACAAGTGTACCTATTTTAAAATGTAATACACTAAAAAAAGGTTGACGATGTCTGGAATCGGGAAATACCGGCATATGACGGCTTTGCCCCTTAAAAAATAGACGGAATTTCCCACTTGACTATTTTGAAGTTGTTAATTTTTCATGGTGAATTACTAAAAACTATCGGAGTTTTACACATCACGAACAGGCAGACACGTTTATACATATCATAGACGTTGTAATAATCATACAAACAAGCCTAGAAGTCTAACTATTTCATATTTATCTTCGACCAAACTGCATAGTACTATACTCGCACTTCGACTTCGAAACGCAACTGAACTTTGAAAGCAGATATTTTTCTTCCTTTATTGCACAGCGTCATGGGTGTTTTTTAGTTCGCATTAGAAAACCCTACTGCTTTACCAACTGAGCCGGCAGCGGCGAACTGTGCTTAGATTCGCCAAAAACGTGTACGTGACGGAATAGCCCCGTAGACGGAATTAGAAGCCTTGACCTTAATGTAATGTCTGTGTTGGTAGCCAAAAGATCAATCACTAAGTTAATTACTATCTGAACGCTTAGCAAAAAAACTAATGTGACAAACGACAACAATCGGCATATCATTGTAAAAGTACAAACGTTATTATTGTTAAAGCACAGTGCACATGTAATCGCTATAAATAAACAAATGTTGACGCATGATTCTGCTCCTATTATAATAATATAATTAAAATAATATTCCCCACCTGAGTACCATGACACCAGTAATAACGCTAAAGCTGACAAGTAAGCAAACATCGTTATTAAAAGCCATTTATCTTTCCACGCGGTCCAAAATACTTTGTTAATATCCAAATAAAACATTATCACAGCAACATGTGACCACTGATAATAAGAAAAATAAAAAAATGGCCATATATAATAATGATATATTATTTGTTTCAATTTGGTTATAATATCCCAATCTGGATAAAAATATTCAAAATATAATCCCACTAAAATAAGAAGACTTTTTACAATCGTACAAAATAATATGTTTAAGAAGACATAATTATGAAGCTGGCGCCATTTGGGAATTAGGATCCAGGAAATCAAACCAAATATAAAAGCTCCCAGTGAGAATAATACAACACACAATCGTACTATAAACATTGTGTATGAAAAAATTCGCAGCTTTTTAGACATCATAGTAATATCCATTATAATAATATACCTATTGCTGATGATGCTTGATGATTAGATTCGTTTATTTCTTAAAAGACAGAAAAACAGTAAATAACAGAAACAGATTTACGTTACGATGCATAGACTGTCAAATATATTATAACATTAAAACATTAGTTGTCGATTGACAATCCGCGATAACAACGAAAGTCAGTAAAATCAGGAACAGAATTGAAATTAAATATTGTTTTCACTGCGCTGAAGAGATTAGCTTACTGCAGATAGTCTAAACGTGCTATCAGCGATCACTTTACAGATACACCATTACTGTCTACTGATACATTATAGTGCACCTTTAATTAAAACAAAACTTATTTATTACAGCTCCAATCAGGTAGACAACATTACGCACTTGTTGATGATAGTATTTTCAAAAATATAGAGGAGCCTTTCGTACCCGTGACGAGGTTAGGGTGTCACTGCCGACTGAATAAAACCTAGGAATAATAAAGTACCTATAGGCTATACCTAATTAATTAGGTACTCATTTCCAATTTTATAGTTAATTTATGGAGACAGTGTTTAATTAGATGAGTCAACATAATTATATCGTAGTACCCTATATTGTTTTTGTTTCGAAATTTATATACTTACCTATGAGATATTATTTTTTTATGACCAGATTTAATGTCAAAAGTCAAAACCATTTATTTGCTCAAATCATGGTACATATAGATATTAGTCAGAATAGATTATAAGACCAGCACGATTTACCAATTTTGTGGCATGCAAAAAATTATAGATTAAATTACAATAATTAATAAAAATAAAATACTAATAATAATGATTAAGTACATTTAGAAACGTTGGCAAATATTTAAAGTAATTATGTTGAAATTGGGAGAATAAATTATAAACTAAGGTAGGTAGTGGCCCCCAGATTAAACGTAGTCATCGTCAATCGACATAGTATCAATCTAACAGAACTGACGAGCGTCTGTAATATAACAGGAACTATTTGGAGCCACTTTTGACCCTCATAACTCAAAATCTATAAGTATTCAATGTATAGTATAATTATTATTACGGTCGCTATGACACGCTGGGCGCGGGCGGCGCGGGATCTGTCAATATGCAGCCTGGGTCCTAGCGGAGACCTACGTCCGGCAGTGGACGTCTTGTGGTTGGTGTGGCGAAGATGATGGCAATAATATAATGAATATTACATTAAATGACGATCTCAATTTAAACTGCGTACTAATTGAATAGTAACCAGTAGAATAATACAATATAATAATATTATTATAGCTGTAGGTAATAAACTCACTAAAAAGCTATTTTATGCATATTTTTGCAATTACGGAATTAATACAAAATTAGTTAATTTGGAGACATTACTGTTATCTCCTTGTTTATTGCTGGTTCATTTGTCATTTTGTCCAATTAACGTCGTATCAAATAATGATATACTTAAAGGTTAGGTACGATGATTACAATATCGATGCTTTACTAGAATAGTGAGAAAACTCCAAATGTGTCGTCACATGAATACAAACTTAAATAAGACGGCTTAGAATCTTAAATGGAGTAGCAAAATAATTCGTTTTGTATCACTATTCCACTAAAGCGCCACATTCACTTGTATGTAAATAATATTTTGTCAACAATACAAAATTTAATGAAAAAGATGTAATCCACATTATTACTTTTTGCTTGTCTATGTTCACATAAAAGCTTTCAAGCTAGTTAGGCTAGTTAAGAGGTCCAGCTGTCATGGTCCACTAATCACAGGCCAGTAGCTTGTTTCTCATTGGTGGAACATGAAAGCTAGACCTCATTCTAGACTACCGCTTCTAATATATTTTTCACACTAAACTTATTCTAATTTTATTAAGTAATAAAGATTTTTGTATTTTTTGTTGATTTATCTCCATCACAAACTTCCAAGGCAAAAGTGTGATTTTTTTCCCTTTACGGTAAGTGTCGGCGAACCTTTTTATATAAGATGTATATTTTATAATTGTTTATGGTTTTATGATATTGTTTTGTTTTTTAGTATGACTCTTTAATATATCTTTCAACGAAAAAGTACTATTTTATTGTAATATCAAAGTAGTCGTCGTTGAAATAGTGGTTCTTTCGAGCCGGATTAGAATTAATAATCAGCGAAATAGTATAGCGGTCCTTCGATTAATTAGAATTAAATAGAATCAGTGCAATGGTTGTAACTCGGAGCCAAACTCGCTTAGTCGACGCACAAGGTACGGATCCTCCGGTAGCAGAAACCACGGCCGTGGTCGGAGGCGAACCATCCGCCGTAGTTGTGTCCGACACTCCGCCAGCTCACTCCACCGCATCACGCTCTAGCCGCTCCTCCGCGACGGTCGCTGCGAAGAAACTCGCAGCGGAGGCACAGCACGCCCGTTACCTCGCACAGTTGGAGCTAGCGGCTAAAAAGGTGGAGCTAGAACGAAGCACCGCGGAGCTAGAATATCGGGCACAACTAGCCGCGATCGACGCCGAAAAAAGCGTAGGTACAGGCCGCAGTAATCATAGTATTACCGAATGGGTAGAAGAAGGTAATGTAAGGCATAGAAACGAAAATTGTACTTACAATAAATTACCAGCGACCGAACTACTCGGCAATCTAGAATTTAATAATATTAACGGTAATAATCAGTTTCAGGTGTTTCCAGCAGATTATAATAACTATAATGATGATGCAGACGTGGCTGTACCTCTCAGGGAACATCAACCGTCGACTTCCCGGTCCAGTTGTTACCGAGAGCCTCAACGCGCTCCCTGCGCGAATAGTACTGTGGCAGCGGTCGGCCTCCCTCAGGATAACATCGCACGTCTAGCAAACGCATTTGAGGACGTGCTTAATAAGTTAAGCTATAATAGACCTCAAACTAATAAAGGTTGTACTGATCTCCCTAAATTCGACGGCAGATCCCCTATGGATTGGCTTGTCTTTAAACGGTGCTATTTAGATTCGAAGTCATCGAGCACGGCGGCGCAAAATCTATCGCGGTTGGGTGCGGCCCTAAAAGGAGCTGCACGGGACGCTG
Source organism: Polylopha cassiicola (assembly GCA_038024825.1). Taxonomy (NCBI): domain Eukaryota; kingdom Metazoa; phylum Arthropoda; class Insecta; order Lepidoptera; family Tortricidae; genus Polylopha; species Polylopha cassiicola. The sequence continues at coordinate 958,357 of CP149044.1, read as the reverse complement.
TCTGCATACTGCTAATAACGGCGCAAGATCCCGACGTTGTCATGCGGGAGCTAGAGAGGCTGTATGGACGTCCCGAGCAGATCGTGCTGAAAGAGGTTGCAGCGATACGTGCCTTGCCAAAGGTAGGTCAAGATGTTAAAGACCTAGCTACGTTTGCTTCTCGAGTGCGCAACTGTGTCGAAGTAGTGAAACTGTTAAACGAAACAGACTATTTGCGATCGCCAGAATTATTCGCGGCACTAATTAATAAACTGCCCACACTGTTACGCACACGATGGTTAGACTTCGCAGCGGCGCGCGCTGCTTCAACCGTGATGCCGAGCAGCGCCAAGATCGAGCAGCTATCGGAATTTCTATCACGAGAAGTAGATTTGCACATAAATTTCGATGTTCCTGCCGAAGTCGTACACGTGCCACGGGAACGAGCTCACGCTGTTTCGGAATATTCGGCACCTAGATATCCAAATTCTAGTAATATTAAAGCTAAAAACATAAAAGCATATCAAAATAATTCTTGCGTAATTTGTAAACAGACACATGACTTGTCATCGTGTGACGATTTCACTGCCATGTCAGTAGATGACAGGTGGCATTTTATAAAAGAAAATAAAATTTGTTTTCGTTGCTTGAAAGGAGGTTCGCATAATTTCAAGTTGTGTAATAGAAATAAAAGTAAATGTGAGGTCGATAACTGTAATCGGAAACACCACACTTTACTACACAACGCGAACTTTATTCCTAAGAATCCTAATATTTCCAATAAAATATATTGCACGCATAATACACCGTCAAACTCTACAGCGGTTTCAGATAAAATTGAAGATAACACAGTCCGGGAGACTATGACACACGCCACAGCTACACCAAAATCTAACACGAGTTGTAGGGTCCGTCCTCTCTTGAAGATAGTCGCAGTAACGGTCTCGGGACCAGCAGGAAGCGTCGACACGTTCGCTCTGTTAGACGACGGCTCCACGTCCACATTTATAGACTCCGACATCACATCTCGCATAGGGGCTACGGGACCCGAAGAATCGATCTGTTTAGATTGTGTAGGCGGTTTGTCTCGAACAACATCGGTCGAATATGTCGATTTTAGAATAAAGGGCCGACAAGGTAACAAAACCTTTTCGGTTCTTAAGGCACGTTCGATAAAGAATTTAGGAATTACATGCACACAGTCAATTGATAGTGATGAATTGCTCAAATACCCGTACTTAAAAGATTTATGTTCTGAACTCTGTTATAAGGACGCTACACCTATGCTGGTAATTGGCATAGACAATTGGCAACTTTCTGTCGCGACTGCTATAAGAAAGGGCAGAAAGTCGCAACCTGTAGCCATTCAAACAGCGCTTGGTTGGGTGCTTTTCGGGTTTCCTAGCAATAGGACAATGCCGATAAAATCATTCAGGTGCAATGAGTCAATATGTCATTCGTATCTGACGGAACCTGAGAGCCCAAAATCCGAACTGGAAGAATTAATAAAGTCCCAATATAGGTTAGATTCTATCGGTATTGCAAAACACGACCAGCGTAGTACTGATGATCAACATGCACTAGAAATTTTAGAAAGCACTGCTCATCGCTTAGCTTCAGGAAGATACGAGGGAGGTTTACTTTGGAAACCAGGCCCTGAATTTCTACTTACAGATCCTAGTAACTGGCCTACCATACCACCGAGCTCCTTAGTGATCGATCCTGTAGCAGATGTAGAGATGAAGTCATCAGCACGCAGCACCAGCTCCTCATCGGCGCATATCATTGACACTTCATTGACACGCTTTACTCCGACTTCATGTAAAGTTGTTTGTCATTTTAATGATGTAAGTGAGTTACCCGTACCAGTAGTCGCAGATCCGACCCATTTTAGTAGTTAGCTTAGAATGGTACGGGCAACTGCTAGAACTCATCAATTCATTGCCTCATGTATCATCAGGGTCAGGGGGGCTTCATATTATCATTCGCCTAATTTCGTCCTTCCCCAGGATAACCCAGCCACGGTCCTGTCCCAGAGCTTATTACGTCCACTAGATACAAGATGCCTAGAAATAGCAGAAGTCCGTATACTGCGGCACAGCCAAAATACTTCTTTTGAAAGAGAGCTGCAATGTTTGCTACATAACCGCCCGATATCACCCAAGAGCCGCCTCGTGAATCTCTCACCAGTCATAAGCAGAGACGGCCTATTATGTTTGGGAGGGCATATAACAGCCGCCATGGACATCGCAGAGCACCCAAAGCATCCCATCTTGCTAGACGGTCAACAACCTGCAGTGTGTCTACTCATCGGTCAGTACCATAGAAAATTCGCTCACGCCAACACGGAGACTATTATCAACGAACTCCGGCAGAAATATTGGATTCTGAGTTTGAGGAACCGATCAATCGTACACCACTGCCAGCTCTGCAAGCTATTACGAGGGAAGCCGCTACAGCCTATTATGGGAGACCTTCCAGAACCAGAACCACGTCTCGCTCGGCATAAGCTCGCTGGGCATAATGAAAAGCGGTGGGTTGCTTCATTTACGTGCATGATGACCACAAGGGCTGTGCATTTGGAGGTGATAAACAATTTATCTGACGCTGACGCGGCTGTGTGTCTCCGTCGATATAAAACTCGAAAACGACGAAGTACAGTACCTACATTCTGAGGATAAAATTGGAGATCCAGACAGTGCCAGTGCCAGTGGACGTGAGGACAGTGGCTGGGACCTTAAGTCGTCCTATTAAAAAAATCGTTGTATCATAAAAGGGGGAGGATGTCGGCGAACCTTTTTATATAAGATGTATATTTTATAATTGTTTATGGTTTTATGATATTGTTTTGTTTTTTAGTATGACTCTTTAATATATCTTTCAACGAAAAAGTACTATTTTATTGTAATATCAAAGTAGTCGTTGAAAGTAAGTATACGGTAAAACCGTCGCTTCGCTTATCCTACTTATATAATCTAGGCGACTTATTGTGAGCTTTCTAACTAAGTTTTAAATAAGTGCCCCCGGCGATGATCGGGTTAAAGCTGCATTGAACTTTTGTTGAAATTTCGGACAAACCCGAGCTAGTAAAATATCTATAATCGATAAGTTCATTTTAGTTCACATGCAGAAAATATTAGTTTGTAGTGTTTTTTTTTAACGATCCAAACTGAAAACATTGACTATTGTCAGCTCAGTCGTGCTACGATTATAGAATCTGTAAAGGCTCCGAAACGTCCGCCAATAAAATAAAAATAAAATACGCGAGTTAAATCCGTTTAATGTTGTTTAATTCCAATTTATAATAACCGCGAAGGCATCAGAAATTATTACACTATTTTATTATTTGTTTTTTATAAATAAATATATAAATTGACTTCAACTTTATATTCCTCATTTGTATATTTGTTTTTTTAAAAATTAAGTAGGTTACGCAACTGGTAAAATGAGAACGTATTTAGTATGAAATATTATTAACTGTATTTTTTATTTGTTATTTTAATCCGAACATTAAAGGCGTGCAATCACTGATCGATGGGAGCGATAAGCTCGATTGATTCCGTCCGCTGGATGCTGTAATCTCTGAACGAACATAGCTGCGGATTAATGGACCACGGGCCTTACTACTGGCTTTTAATATATAAAAGAATATAAATTATTAACTCTAGTTTAGTAACCGTGTAGTGGCGTTTCTAATATTTATAAATTTTATGATTAACAAAAATATTTTTTTTTGACATTATCGCTAAAAAATGTTTTTATGAGATAATTACGGCCTGTTGGTCTAGTGGTCAGAGGCCCTGACTACGAAACCGGAGGTTGCGGGTGCGAATCCTGCTAGGGGCAAATTGGGCATGTCAATGTGGTGAACATCGGCATCTGTACCTGAGTCTTGGATGTCTATTTGTATTTATGTATGTTTATCCGTTGTCTAGTACCCATAGTACAAGCTATGCTTAGTTTGGGACTAGATCAATTGGTGTGAATTGTCCAAAGATATTTATTTATTTAAAATGAAGAGGAAAAAGCTCAACTAGGTAACATAAAAAAAGAAACGAGTGAAAAATAAGTTCTCTGTAAACTCTGTCTATAATTATAGGTAAGAAGCGCTAGCTGTCAACTTCCATCAATCATAGGCCAGTAGCTCTCATTGGTGACACATGACAGCTAGGACGATTTAGGTAACAGCACAAAAAATTGTCCGAGTTTTGTGACAAATCGACAGTCAATGAGGGCCACCGCGTGTTAGAAATCCGCTAGATGCGCTAGTGTAGAATGAGGTCTAGCTGTCATGTTCCACCAATGAGAGGCAAGCTACTGGCCTGTGATTGGTGGTACATGACAGCTGGACCTCATTCTACACTAGCGCATCTAGCGGATTTCTGACACGCGGTGGCCCTCATTCTAAAGTAGGTAGGTACTATAAATATTTTTTCTTAGAAAAATACGTTTCAGAAGATTTTTTAAGAAATGCAACATCTATCGACTGAGACCAGTTGTTCTTATGTTATCAAAGAAAAATATCCAAAACACTTTATAGATTACTTCAATATTTGCTGCATTTATCAATCACGACTGTATTTTGTCACAATTAACAAAAAAAAACGTAACGCAGGGTCATGACAAACAAACAGTTTTTCCTTTATAATCATTCATCATTTTTTACTGGAATTAAAAGCGCCAATCAATCGAATAAATATGGTAAAGGTAACATCACAATTCCATTTTAAATCTGTTTTAATCTGTACATTGCATCGGGGAGATCTGTTCTCAATAATTACACATTATTGGAATTGTACATACATACTGTCAATGTTGATGGAACCTTTTCTATCTATAATGTTACTTATATATGTAATTTGACATTTCAATGTTATTATATTGTGTGATTAATTGATAGAAGTCGCTGCGTGTGAATTGCTAGTTGCGCCTCGTGCAGAATGAGGTCTAGCAATGTTCTATCAATGAGGGACAATGTACTGGCCTGTGATGAGAGACACGCTTCAGGCCTGTGATGAGAGACAAGCTACTGGTCTTCGATGAGAGACATGCTACAGGCCTGTGATGAGAGACAAGCTACTGCCCTGTGATGAGAGACAAGCTACTGACCTGCGAAAAGAGACAAGGTAGGTACTGGCCTCTGGTTGGTGAAACATAACAGACCTCATTCCACACAACGCACGTGATTTTTGATACGCCATTGTTTTAGGAAACTAATTGATAGCACGCACGCAAAACCGCGAGTTAGACACTAATTATTAGTATTTTTCTTTTTGGTATGAAACAACTGTGCCTAACAGCTAACTGATTCAATAGCTTTGAGTTATAAATTACTAGGTACTTAATATGAATAATTATGGAAAATAAAAGATTCCGTACTTACCTACTCGTATGCTAGCCAAAATAAAAATCTCGTTAGAAAATTGAAAAATTGTCACGGTTCATAGTATACCTAGTAAGTTTATTACGCAGTGCGGCAAAAAGTTATAACATTTTGGTCCATTTTAAAGTTTTGCTCTAAATTCTAATAAAGGACAACACTATATTAATAAGGCAACACATAATTCAAACTAAGCTAAACTGCACCGTACAAAAGAATGGTTCCCTCTTACCATAATGTTCGAAGGTGTTATTGCAAATTCAATTTTAAGGCAAACAGGTCAAAGTTGATATTAGAGTGGCGGGACGGGAAGCCAGATGGTACAGGGCTGTTCAAATTTAGGTCACTTCACCGGAGAGGCAGCTGGGGAGACATGGTAGAAGGTTGTAGCTTACTGATAATAATATGTTTGGAATAAAGTGCATCAATAATTATCAATATCAATTTTTATCTACATGTAACCAATTATGAAAGACAGTCTTCATAATTGGCACACACATCACACACATATCTCATTAAAATGTCTACTTATACTATCTATAGGTACTAATATTACAAAGAGGAAAACTTTGTTTGGTTGTAATGAATAGGCTCAAAAACTACTGGACCGTTTTTAGAAATTCTTTCAGCATTCGAAAGCTACATTACCCACGAGTAACAGCTATAGAATATTTTGAAAAAAGGGATTCGTGCGAATCCGAGGCGAACGTCTAGTTTTATAAATTAGATTAGCTTGTATCTATTGCTTGCAATGCACTATACCACACTGATAGGTACGAATACTTTTATAAACAGACAGTATTCTATATCGAAATAAAATATTGTTTCAATAATTCTTAAAGTCTATTTTGTAATAATTTCCGTTGCCCTCGCGATTATTACTTATTGGAATGAAATAACTATAAATGTCGTGCTACTGATATAGGTACTGTAAGGATTTCGAAACGTCAGAAAATATAATACTTACGCTTGTTAAATCCGTTTCAGTTATTTCATACCAACATCTATTTTATAATTCTTTTCCAGCATTGTGCATCAGTTAATATAAGAAAGCTAGTATACAATAACAATTCGTATGTAAAACATGCGCACTTTCCACATAACCAAGATGATAAATCAGTATTAAAAGTCATTAAACATAGCAATCGCTTTCACTCAGGCCTCGCACCATTGACACAAAAACACCCAAGCGTAAACTACCATATCCATAACTTGTGCGAAAACGAGGGAACCAAATAAAACAGGTCCCAATTTAGTCAAGAGTTAATTAACACGAATCACTCGCAGCGCTGTACACGCGGTTTCATTCACGTGAAATCCAGAACATAAAGATTTAAATTTTCCATTTTTGTAATTAATATATCTATCTTAATTGTAATGAAACAACTATTAACGGATTTAACTCGCGTATTTTTATTTTATTTTATTTGCTGATGTTACGAATTCTTTACACTTTTAACTATCTTAATCTATGCGAAAGACTGACTGATGTATTAACGCAGGACCTAAACTAAAAGGGGTAGGAATTTTAAATTTTGCACGTTGGTTCCTTTTATAGCGTAGGGAAGCACTGAAGATTTTATAAATTTACCCCCTAAGAGAAAAGGTAAAACGGGAGTTCGAAGTTAGTATAAAACTTTTCTGTTTTTGAAGTTATTCGAATTAAATTCAGTATGAAAGTTCTTCATCGAATGTCATGGAACACATGTAAAATATTTTTGAAAATTCACCCCCTAAGAGGGTAAAATGTGGGTGCTTATCGTACGTAGACGAAGTCGCTGGCAGAAGCTAGTTACATAATATATTATAATTATAGACACACGGTAACGAGTCAAGCCACAGATCGTTATGTATATTTACAAGAACCTTTTAATTTTGGAGCCACTTTGGATCCCCTCATAACTCAAAAACTATTTGTTATATTATTATTCTCACTTGAACTAGCCGTTTTACAAAATAATGTCCTTATAACCTAGATCTCCATCCTGTATCCTAATTGTGTATCGCATTTCGTTTAAAAGTGATCTCAATTGGTACTTATGCTTCAACATGCTAAAGTTAATTATCCTTCATACTATTTAATTATGAGAAGTCGTAGACTTCCTAAAAATAGCGTTCTTGTGGATTTCCTAGTTAAAATTAGTTCAACTCGAAAAAAGAGGCTGTATATTCAGTTGCATTTTGTTACTCGTTTTCGTTAAGTATTTTAATTAGCGTACACTTGAACTAGTAAAAAGCCTCATCAAACTGGCGGAGGTACTGAAAGTTCGCTCGAGGCGCTAAAACTTCCGTCCGAGAGCTTTTACTTCTTTTTTAAAAAGTTCAAAATCGTGATCGGCATATAGTTTATGCGGTTCCGTGCATACCGATTTACGTGTATTCGATACAGGCGAAGTGTTATAAATGTATCCGAGGGCGTGCATTCCATATAGGCACAGTGTCTTTAATGTATGGACTGCCTGCCCTGGCGCCATACTAAAGCTCATCTCAATGCACGCGCCTGAATGTATCTCGTATTTAGTTACGGGAGACTGCGATTTTCTTTGGTAAAATGGTACTCATTTCATACGCGATAATTGTAAATCCGTTTTTGTTATTCTCCTAGGGAATACTAATATGCAATAGTACGAAGGGGACGCCATAAAGGAAATATTAGTAGGGTAGCTTGTACCTATTGAGAAATCGTTATGATGAATTAGTTTACAGCACCTTTTAAATAGACGAATATTATAGTTATATCTGATGATTTCGCGACTATATTCGTAGCCGACTCTGTGTTATAGCCGCGAAGGAATCGGAAATTATTTCATTATATTATTACAGCTGTTTCATTCCAATGCGTATTATAATATTTTTTTAATTAACGACAGTATATTATATTGTACTAGATTTTACAGCGTCTTCATCGTAAATTAAGACGATCAAAAATTTAAGTGAAGATAGTGGTGAGACCATAATAAATTTCACCCCTCTTTTTCAACCCGTTAACGGTTGATTTCCGAGATAAAAATTAAATACCTATCCTATGTTCTGCTCTAACTCTAAAATAACTTCATAGAATATGTAACTTCACCGACTAGTCTCAGCTTTCGGTCAAACTTTTGGCATGTTGATATGCATTCTTATGCGATATTCTACAGATTATTTTTGTATGATTTGTCTGATTTGGAAAAGGTGTTTTTTGATGCATGTTTTTCTTATAAATTCCGAATAGTAGCTGAACCAGTATTATATAATGGTCGCTTCTCTATGATTTCCCGAGGGTATAGACAAATCCGTGTTTTTTTTTTCACACCAAAACAACTAAAGAAAATTTTATGTCAAAAATAATTTTGGGTGACATTTTTAAAGTTTTTAGATGATAAAAACTACGGCGCTGGAGAAGTAGCAACGGTTATTTTTTTTAATTAAAAATTAATAATTTTGTAAACGCCATATTAGGTACTAAATTGAAAAATTTTTTCACTGTTGGAAAGCTACACTATTCCTGAGTGATATAGGCTATAAAAAATAGGGACCGGGCGAAGCCGAGGCGGGCAGCTATTATGTAATAATTTTGTTAACACCATATTAGGTACTAATATTTAATTGTTAATAATACATTTCAGACTTTTTGATCTAATGACATACTTAATGTACTTAAGTATGTTTAGGTATTTATAAAATAAAGTGGTAGTTAGAAAAATGTTAAATTAGTGTTAGACTATCGCCAGCTCAGACAGCAACTAATGCGAACTGTATTTTCTGAAGTCAACAAATATTATAAAATACGCGAGTTAAATCCAATACACTTATTTCATACCAATGTGTTATAAAATTACTATAATATTTAGCTCTTTCATTTCTTTCAGATCGCACCTCGTCGCTAGAATCAAATGATCTTAATTGAGAAAAAACATAGTTACTCGAACATAATATATTGTCTATTTGGCTTCGTATTTATTAAGTATACTTACTCTCGACGTCCGTCAGGCGTGAGTCAATTAGTGAACTAATGAGCCTTCACTTACAGGCAGAAGTTTCTTAACACAAAACGGGTGTAACTCTTAATAACTGACAAGGGATATAAGCCTTTATTGTAGGTAATTAGGACTCAAACGTTATTGGTTCTCTAACAGTTTAGTCGTTCTATTGTTATTAGGTTAGCTTTGTTTTGGAAGTTCAATAGTACGTGTGTTATTTTGTGTATGTATGTTTTGTATGGACATTAAAAATAAATGAGCTAAATATGAGAAACGGTGTCATGAAACAAAACAAATTGTATACTTAACACGCACATATTCATTTCTATGCTGAAATATTGAAAACTTTGCCGTTCCCATATTCGTAGAGGACTGGTTTATCTAGCCAACTTTAGTATTAGGTCTTATCAGCTTATGACATAAAAAACTTTAAAATTGACTTAACGTAAAAGTTTTTTTTAGGTAGGTACTAAAGACTGAAAAGATAAAGAAACCAAGTTACAGTAGGTACCTTTATAGGAAATTATGCTAAACATTAGGTACCCTATTCTACGAGTAGGCGTAAAACCATAATTAATATGAAATAAACGCGGCAAAATCAAAGGCTTCATAATTATATTTAAAAGCCATTCACGTTATGTCACTTCTGCTTCAATATTTCATTATAGCACTTACGTAATGGGATTCCGGGATCGTGGTGCTGGTTGCGATGATTTCCCCCAGGACAGTCGCGTATTGATTTGTGCATTTATTAAAAGGTACTAAGCCTTTTATGCATGTTCTAGATTTCCTGTCTTTTTCAGCAGGGGTCCTAACTAATATTATAAATGCGAAAGTAATAAATAATGCCACAGATCCTAATATTATAAATGCGAAAGTAACTCTGTTTTCGCTTTCATGCTAAAACTACTGAAAAACTGGCCAAAAGCCTGAGAAAGGACATAGGCTACTTTTTAAAAAGAAATATATGCCGTAGGTCATTACTAATTCCACGAGGACGGAGTCTCTACTTTTAAAAAGAAATAGGCTGCCCTAATTACTAATTCCACGCGGACGGAATATAAGTACCTAGTCAATTTTTGATGCCTTCGCGATTATTACATATTGGAATAAAACAAGTAACGGATTTAACTCGTGTATTTTATTTTATTGGCTGACGTTTCGAAAACTTTACAGTTCCCATATTCGTCCTACGATATGTTATTAAGCGACAAAAGTGTGCATATTATAATTCGACAGATATCACAATAATGTGATACGTATTAACGTATATTATGATTGGTATAGTAGTGTATAGAAAATGTTTTAATATGTATGGTAGGTGAATATTGTGTTACTAATAATAGGTACTGTCAGTCTTTCTTTATCTTTTATTAATTCAAGAAATAAAAACTTTTACTTTTACCTCCCATTTAATCCCTTACGGGGATAAATTTCGTTATTTCGATATTATGTAGGTACCTAATTATTAAGTTGGGATAAAAATTGTACCACGTACCTACTTATGTATAATAGCTACGCAATTATTCCTATAATAATCTTCATTTTAGTTTAAGATAAAAATAATTGTGAAACATAATTTAAGATTTAGACATTTCAATGCCTAAATCTTTAATGGATCGAAACTTACAAAGCCGTTGGTGAAATTTGTGAAAACTTTTAAAACCGCATTTGTAAAAGTTGAACCTAAATTACATTGTACCTGGCAGGTGTTTCTAAAACTTTTTGTATGGAAATTAAATGTTTAAATAGAAATTGTAGATTCCAAATCCAGAGATAAAGTGGTTGTTATGTTAATAACAAAAGTTTAGAATAACTATTTGTTTAGAAAATTGAATGACAAAATACGCTTTCATTGGTTGTCAGGTGTAATTCTAATATTATTTGCGGTCTTTTGTGTTTATTTTATTTCAAAAGGTATATTGATTCTTTATTAAGTAGGTACGATGTTGGGAAGAAGATACCTAATAAATGTATTATAATTTACGTTACTATTCAAAAATACAATTGACTTAAGTACATCCTAATATTTTAATTTTTGCTAATGAATGAGTGTATGGTTAAACCGAAATGCAAAATAAAAAGCACGCTAATGAAAATAGGTCCTTAAATTATTTACACTATTAACCATCAGTAGATAGGTGAATAATAATTCAGGTACAATTTTTTAATATTACACATTTGAAGTACATAAATAGTAAATTTATAATATTAAGTAGGCTTAATATTATAAATTTACTATTTATGTACTTCAAATGTGTAATATTAAAAAATTGTACTTACCTGAATTATTATTCATCATGAAATCGCACATTAACGGTAAAAGTTATGTTAATTTAAAATTTATAAAAAAAAATCTCATTTAGCTATCGACACCGCTAGCAGAAGATTTAACCTCCAAAGTCACGTATATTCCCTATAAAGACAACTTTGGACTTATGTTTTAACGCCCGAGGCTCTTTTCTAAAAACAAGACATTCTCTTAAAATCTGTACATTTTCTAATAAAACATTATATTTAACTCCGTCAAAGCTGTCAGATTTTACGCAAATAAGTCGCCTGAAGGGGTTTTCAATTTCCAGTAACTTCAAATTTCTTTTGTGTAAAATTTTCTGTTTATACTTACACAAATAAAATGGGTACCGTGTAAGCTCTTCAAACATTTTGAATGGAATTATTTTTAAAAGAAAAGTTTATTTTGGTCACTCCGGGATGAAACACGACCAAGATTTTACAAGATGTTCTGCTTATTATGATGTGACTTGATTATCTGGTCAAAATCAGTCGATTTTGATAGATTTTGATCAGACTGAACCTAGGAAAAGGATATAAGATAATTGTATTCTGGGAAAGTTTAAGAGTTCCCGAGATGATTTAAAGTATGGCAGACACCTCAGGACCAAATAGTTGTATCTAATTTGTAATAAAAAAAATGTTAGAATAGGTAGGTAGTAAGTAAAATCAAATTTAAGTGCCTACACAATGTATTGTTTTTATATACCTACTTAAACGGCTACTTATGCTGTTTACTTACTTACTTAAGTTTAATTCCCTTGATAATAAATAGATTACAATAAGCAATTAATAAGGATTAACCCATACTAAGTTTCTCGCTGACCTCTCGAAACAAATTACTATAATAATTCTATGTAAAATGTTTTAATGTATGTTAATCCATACCTATAAAGGAAGGTTACAGCTAAATGGTACCATTTGGACCCCCTAATTCTGAATCGCGGGACCCCAGCGACCCCATATAAATTATGACATTACCTGCTCGGGGTCCTATCGTGTTTTCTTGAATTTTAATATAACAAGGGTATCTCTTTATCTATATCTATACTAATATTATAAAGAGGAAAGATTTGTACCTATTTTTGTATGTTTGTATGTTTGTAATGAATAGGCTAATAAACTACTGGACCGATTTTAATAATTCTTTCACTGTTGAGAAGCTACGTTCATCCTGAGTAACATAGGCTATAGAATATTTTGAAAAAAATTAGGAATCCGTGCGAAGCCGGGGCGAACCGCTAATATTTTATAATTAGGTAAGTAGGAAGGTAGAAATATATAGTTAGATTAAAACAGATATTTAAAATTGAAAATTGGTAGTCTACGGGTTTTCTTTGCAGTTTTTTTTATACATGGCTAAGTAGGTAGGTATCAAAATAAGCTCAGGTACCTACATAGCCGAAATAGAATTAGGTAGTTTGAAAGTTACCAAATGAACAAGAAAAATCTTTCCATATTCGGTAAATTTACAAAAAAGTACGGATGACAACCGCGTAGGCATCAAAAATTAATATAAATATCTGCAGAACAATGTCCTCACTCACCACAAGTACAATTCCATCGAAAATTCCTTTTAACCAAATTACCTGTGTAAAGTTAACGTAACTGCCATCAGCCCTACGGCGTTTACGTTAAACTGGTAACTCGTTTAAAACATAGATAACTTAATAACCAATTCTGAGCGCATACTTGATTATTTGATAAGACTTTTGAATTCGATTGGGAACTCAATATGAAGAGGTTCAGAACACAAACGATTGTATAAATGTCGTAAAGGCAAAGTAGGAATCGTGACTAAAATTTTGTACCAATTTTTTTTTTTTGTAGTATCCGGAGTTACTTGATATACAAGGCAAGGGCAAGTTGTGTTTTTATAGGGCCTTTAGTGTAGACACTCCTTAATTCTCAAAAAATATATAAAGAAGCAATTATATTGGTACCTAAGTAGAACAAAAATTCAAGTTATTTAATTATCATAGAAGAATGCACTTAATTTTGTTTTTTTTAAACTTACTCGAGACAAAAGTTTTAATTTAAATTTCTTTAACAAGATAATTTTCAGCTAACTCTCTACTTTCTTAATCTAATAATAGCCCACTTTACCAAGTACTTTCCCGTACATAGAACCCTTTAGGGTTATTGCGAAGGTCTTTTCTATGAATAATCAGGCAGGTGAAAATACGTGGGCTAAAATCAAGGGTCATTTTTGCATCTTAATTATTAATTATCTAGGTATTTAATTAAATAGAATTAAGTAAAGCAGATGACGTGGATGATGTGATCACATGATGATTTTTATTAAGATAACGTGGAATAAATAAATAAGATTTAATATTTTGAAATATTAATCACACCAATATAGGTTAAAGTTATAATTTGAGATATAATATTTTAAAATTACGTTAAACTACTTAGTTTAACGTAATTTTAAAATGTTAGGTACTTACCTACCTACTTAAAAACGTTTTTGGTTCTGCCAGGTCCTTCCGCCAATGTAGATTTTTTGCTTCTAATATTTTTTAAAGAATTTAATATTTACTTAATGCAAAATATGAAGTTATCAATAAATAAATGCAAAATTTCAGTTCAATCGGAAACCGGGAAGTGGAGAAATTTAACTAAAAATTTGATTACAGACAGACAACAGTACAGGTGAAAGTAAATAAAAAAGTAAGACAGATTTGTTATAGCTATATTCTATTACCTAATTTGTTTTCATATATATCACTTAAGGCATAATATTTATCGTTTTTGTAAGCCCGCCGGCTTTCCTTGTCACTTTACAAGAATACAAATCCTTGTTAAGCAGTTTATTGATATAGACGGAGAAGGGTCACTCGCCTTTAAATAAGGCTTTTTACGTCAAGACTGATATTTATATCCATCGATTTCCTTTAGAAACTTAAAAGAAATTTCAACGTTCAAACCAATGTTAGTAAAGAGTTTATATTGAATTGAGAAATGTTATAAAGTGTAGCAGACGACAATGATTAGTTTCATGTCAGAAATTACAAGTACCTGTCACAAAAAATGTCTTGGTCGTTAATGTTAACATTGCAATGTGTATTGCTTTTTACTGTTATGGTTAATCATCCCAGTACAAATTATAATTAATAAATAAAAACATACGCAAACTAGAGTGAGATGTTTCTGTAACATTTATCTGTCTAGTAGTTAATAGGCAGGTAAATGTTCAACAGTCGTTAAACATCACTAAAATGGGAAATTGTTAAATGTAGACTTTCCATCTGCGATAATATGTTAAATAAAAAAGGTTATAATATTTTTTTTTCAACAGAACATATAAAAATTAAATACAAATTTAAACATATTATTAAAGTGACTTAGACTTAACTTAATTAAAAAAAAATATTACATAGGTATTACAATTATGAAACTTAAATGGAAATACTAATTAACATCAATCAGTACCTTAAGTACTGAAATGTGTTCAATTTCAGTAACGAGTTATTTGAAATAAATTATACCTAAATAAACATTTACCTCAAAATCAATGTACGTAAAATAATTATTTACTAAATTGGAAAACGAAATTTTCACTAAACAAAATATTTTTTGAGTAAGGCGTCGGCTGAGAAGTAATTATGAACTCTCTCATTTAATTAAGTGTTTTCACTTTGATTGAGGAAAACATTGTAATTAATTTGGATAAGATTTATATATAGGAACCCAAATAAGAAATATAAACTTAAGTAATAATATCAGACCAGCACGGACTATTTTAAATCGAGAGTGTAGTGTGGGTTAGTTGGTGTGTGATTAAGAATGTGTGTCCCGTTTCCATTCTTTTAAAATAATTCTTCTTCTCTATACTAGTAATATAAAGAGGAGAGGTTTGTTTGTTTGGATTGAAAAAGCTCCAAAACGACTGGAACGATACAAAAAATTCTTTCACTGTTAGGAAGCTACACTTTTCCCAAAAGGGATCCGTTCGAAGCCGGGGCGGACAGCTTGTCTCTTCTAAACCTAACTTGAAGACTAAACCCCACGACATTTTTAACTAAAACGTAATCAACCAACTAAAGCGAGTCTTTAGGTTCAATTTAAGCAAAAATAAAAAATAAAATCAAACGCCTAGCGTATTACCTGTATAAGAAAAAGAGTAACTTTGTTAATTAATTTATTGGTTTGCCTTTCCTCACTTTTATATTACGTCAATTAGTGAAAATGCCTTATTAAAAGCGTATTTATTTACATCATTTATTCCTCTCTGATAAGTAATTAGCGACGTGTTATAAAGCTTCTTTATAATTGCGTAATTAACAACTCTCTGTTCATAATTTAAATTAAAAATGTTTAAAACTGTTATACTTTAACCTGCTGATATTGTGGCATAGCATTGCAGTCACATACTGTTTTAAGCAAACTAGACACTTATTTGTAACTGTAGAAATTTCTCGAAATTATTCTTTGTCAGAACCCTGACCATATAATTTTGATTATTATCAGTCCCCTGATTGTATCGCACTTTGAAAGCGACCCCAATAGGTAACACTAAACGCAACCAATTTTGAAATTCGTAACGCTTCGATTATCTTCAATCTTATTCTATTGACTTCGTTTGTTAGTTTACCGAAGCGTTCCGTAAAGTGCGCGTTAACTATTGGGTTTGTGCATTAGGTACACATTCAGATTACTGAAATTTTCATGTTCTTCAATTCTATGTACCTACATTCATCCCTACTAATATTATAAATGCGAAAGTAGCTCAGTCTGTCTGTTACGCTTTCACGCTAAAATTACTGGACCGATTTAAATGAAATTCGGTACAAGTCTGGAGCCTGAGAAAGGACATAGGCTAGGTACTTTTCAACCGACTGCAAAAAAGGAGAAGTTCCACGCGGACGAAGTCGCGGGCAGAAGCTACTAACATAATATATTGTATGAATAGGTACATGAAGAATTTGATTAAATTGAAACCCAGCAGGTATTTGACTTATTCATTCATTCCGTAGATTAAAAAGAACGGTTAAGCCAAATACCGGATACCGTTTCCGGAATTCATTTCTTGTACAGCAAACTTTACTGGCCATATAACCTAAGTTATATGGCGTAGTAGTGCCTAGGCATCGTAATATTTTAACACTAAACATTTATGTTTGAACGCCCAACTAGTTCTATGAATACCTCAATTACCTATTTTATATTTAGGTTTCATGTGTTTCACTAATTTAGGAAATATACTTAACCTGAATTAATAATGATAAAGCACACGACATCTATGGTTTCGTTTTATAATTGATCGCTGTAAGTCTATATAAAGAATTTCACATTAATATATTTTACCTACTTGTAGTAAATAGGTTCCTATATTCTATATAATAAGATAGACAACAACCAAAACAAACGGATTGTATTTAGTAGATATTTTGTAAGTAAAATAGTACTTTTAAAATAAAATGAAGTCTTGTGTGAGAAGGTACTTCATATAGCTCGTATATTTGTATTTTGAAATATAGTACCTACTCCTGTCACAGCATACGGTACGTTAGCTGTCAGGTACCTGTCTGTCTATTCGATTTATCGTGACCAAGCCTTTCTTTTTTTAAACCATTCCCGTGCATAAAAAAACTCTAAAATCGACATTCTATCGTGTCCAAAACGTGTCCTCGGAACTATTTGTGTCCTCAGTAAATCTGTCGAACTGACCTCAAAGGTCAGCCTTCGGTGTGACCTTGATTGACGTGCGTGTTACAGAGTCACGAACTGTGGTCGGTACCTTATTATTTTTAACGCTAGGTCAATGGGTTGACGAGGGGAAAAAACACGGTCAGCCGCGAACAAGAAACACATTTAGTGGTCCCATGATTTTATTTGACTTCGCATATTCGGAATACGATTTTGTAGGTACTGAAAACATCTTTGCCTAGTAGAAGTAAGTTAATATAAGTATTGTTACATCACTTCAATTCTAATTCTAATAATAGCCCACATCTAATTCTTGTCTATCTATCTACTTGTAATATGACAACTATTATTAATTTAGTCATAGCCGAATTAAATTCCTGAATCCTAATTTGCAATTTGTAGTTGAAATTAGTTTGATTATAATTGTATGTTACGACTGTGAGGAACCTTAAAAATGTAGGAGGATCGTGTTAGTGAAATGGTTACAGGTTTGTAGATTGTATCACTATTTAAGCTATAGTGACAAGCGAATGAACTATTTCTTTATTATTTTGGACAGTCCTTTTTACCCAAGTTAGTATTAGGAATAATTATTTATGTGAAATTTTAATAATCTTTATATATATTTATAAAATAAACTCGTTTTAGTTATACTATTTATAACTTAAGAACGGTTGAATCGATTTTGCTGAAATTTGGTAGTTTAGAACCAGGGGGCGAACTTAAGGGTACGTTTATCCTATTTTGTTGTAAGAAAATAGTCAAAACATCTGTCTGTCTGTTCATTTGTTATAACACCGCAACAATGACAACAACTGTCAAATCGTTTGATTAATGTATTTCTGCGTTGTCGGGCGGGATGACGTCTGCAGGGACCACTAGTATTCCAAATATAATTTTTATTTAGGTATACGTTCATCATCGTCATTTCATCATCGACCACCACGTCTGAACATAGGTATCGGATAGGTATCTTTTCTGTCTATGTGTCACTTCACGATGTCTTGTTTACTAAAAAGTTGTAAACACTTATTTCCAATTTAAATGGGAATTGTAAAGTAGATTAACCTATAAGATACAGTAATAATGTTAAAGATTTTATGCAGAAGAGTCGTACCGTATCCCACCTCCAATGTATTCTTGAAAGGTACTAAAACAAGCGAAACGTCGTAAAAGCCTACGTCCACATTAGGGCTGTTTGACGTTTTCAGCTGAGCCCGATCGTTACCCGGATAATACGTTTTGAATGACTTCTTAAAAGGTTAACAATCTAGTTTAGGGTTAGTTCAAAGAACGTGGAAGGTAAAAGTGTATGGTTTGTTTTTTGTAAATAAGGCTTTTGTTGAAAAGGTACCACACAGAAAATTACATGCACTATAATTAGACTGCGATTACAAATACAATTTATTTCTGTTCAAATTATTTGCAGTATTATTGCTAACTAACACATTTTGTATATTTATTTTTTGTCGTGAATTCGGAAATATTTTGTGTAATTTTCACAAAGGTCATGAAATCTGTAGTTGACTCTGAAAATGGGTACTTTGACCTCCAAAAAACCAATAAAACGTTAGTAGGTATATATTTTTCATCGATTTAAGTACTAGTATGAGCTAAATAACAAATAGCCTTCCCAACCTTCAAATCGGGATATTAGGAAAGCCATAAAAAAGAGTGATACGCCTTACGGCAGTTTTTGTAATCCAGATTTGAGGCCCGAGTAATAAAATCGTCTTCGGCACGCCCTTGTAACCCCAAAAGTTTCTTTTTATAGGCAAAATATTGAAATTTGATATCTTTCATGACCTTTTGCTATTTTGTTGAGGAAGTTCCGGCTGTAATAGGAGAAAGGAAGCACTACATACTACAGTAAATATCAATAGTTTTGTAATTAACGCAGTAGGTACCTATATCTATTAGCTGTAAGTATTGTGAACAGCACGTCTAACGCAGTTTTTCTGTTGTTGATATACGTACTAGTATAGATTTTCTTAACTGATAGATTACTGATGGACCTTGGAACTGCCCTAAATGGTAATTCCATGCCACATGATATCTTACAAGACAAGACATAAACATTTATATCGAGGAAGCATACATACAATATGTAGCTGCCTCATTACCGAAAAGTTAAGAACATCCGTCTCGCAACTTAGCTAAAATACAATTTTGTCTTAAAACCATTTCAGGTTTTGGTTGGTTGTCGCCTAGGATTGGAATTCTTACGTAATAGTTAAATTCAATCACTGTCAAAATTCCAGGATTCTAGATACAGGCGGTTACGGCTTGACATTGATGAATCGAAATATCAGTCTACAGGACCTACAAATTTTGTGACACTTTCATTCGACATTCTCTAGTTTATGATAATATAAGAACTGTTCCTTTTACCGAAGAAGTTCTTTCTATTTGAAGATGATAACTTCAATGTTTGTCAAGGCCAAATGATAATCAATAAGGCTTTCTTACGTTACTTTGATTAGTGATCATGTTAGGAAGGAAGTCTTATTTTAAGGAAAGAAATAAATATTATCGAAAGAGGACATGCATAATAAGTGAAGAAAAAATGTGAATATATTATCGTCTTGTATAAGATTATAAAATACTAGCTGTCCGCCCCGGATTCGCACGGATCATCTTTTTTTATAGCCTATGTCACTCGGAAACAGTAGGTATAGCTTTCCAACAGTGAAAGAATTTTTGAAATCGGTCCAGTCGTTTTGGAGCCTATTCAATCCAAACAAACAAACTTTTTCCTCTTTATTATATTAGTATAAAATACAGAAGATAAGACTTTCCCAACGAAATTACAAATATTATAGGTAATGATAATGAAGCTGATGCTTCATAAATTGCTGTTGCACTCTTCCAAAGTATTTTCACCTTCAACAAATTCTATTCTAGTTCTCAAATGTCAACGAGCACTCTCTTTGAATTCGATAAGCGTCGCCAAAAACTCTCTCTTATTATATCTACAATTACAGTGTAAATGTAAACGGATCATTCTCCATATAATATAATATATTCTACAAATGTCAAAGATCCCAAGCGTCATTATAAAACAATTTGAAAATGAAGCGTCACCGCCATCAGTCATCGGAATCGGTTTCTAACTTTACCCATTTCGGCTGGAGACTTTATTTGTATCATCCTACGCGTTGTGTGTGGTCTGAGTGTTGAGATCTTATATTTACCTCTAGCTGGAAAACCACTGTAGGATCTGACAACCAAAATGGAACGAAAAAAAATTTTTCTGCTGAATTTTTCACAGTGTTTCTACGTAGTGATGTTAGCCTTTCCAAAGCGTTGGTAGATTTAAATCTGTAAAAGCCTAAAGGCTTAAAATTAAGTTAAGGTGTATTTTCTAAATAAATAAAACGAATCAAATTTGAAAGGAGGCTTTAAATAAAATTGTTCCGCAATTTCATTTATTAATCGCTTATAATCGACCCGCACCTAAGGGTATTAGGCGGCAAATAGAAGGGAAAAGGCAACAGTTCCTCCTTCACGAGGGTTATTGTTGTTTTGGTGTTTGTGAGATATCGAAGCTGTTGCCGCGAAAATATATCTACGTCAAATATATTTAAGAATGAATGAATGGCGACATCGCATCTACATTTATATAATATCGACAACGCGTTACGTATTGTGTCTACGATGAAGTGCCTAGTTTTGGTAAACGTTTTTGTTTATATTGAGAGTAAATATTTAGCGTTAGACTATCGTCAGCTCATGCTACGATTATGGAAACTGTAAAGGTTCCGCAAATGTCAGCCAATATAAAAAGACGCGATTTAAATCCGTTTATAGTTATTTCATTCGTATAATGACCGCGAAGGCATCAGTAATTATAATTATTGAGAGTAATTTTTTACTTTACAAAAATATATTTCATGACATTATTTCTATTCGTTTTCCATAAGAGAAGCTTTCGTCAATTTCCAACGTGACACTTGAATTTGTCTTTTATTTTTGGCCTCAGTCAGCCATATTCAAATAATCAACAATCAATGAGTAATTATTTATATTTCACATCATAATTCGTTTTTTGTGGATAACTAACTTCATTGTAAATATAAACTCAATCCATGTACCTACAATAAATGAAATTAAAAATAATGAACCTCATTTCAAAATCAACGATAACTTATGTTAAAATAATGTCTTTGATTTTCTTAATAAATAATTACAGTAATGAGAAGATATTGTATTTCATAAAGCAACACGCACATTTATTGAAAAACGAGCGATTAAAAATCAAAAAGGTAACATATTATTATGTTCATTTTCGACATAATACAAGCATACACAATAAGATCTATTTTAGAATATTAATATGGTTAAAGGTTAAGAATATGCATATACAAGCTAAACAACATAACATGTATCTACCTATCAATTATTATAGGTATTTGAAAAAAAATAAAAAGTTTTATAATTTCTGATGCCTTCGCAGTTATTACACATTGAAATGAAACAACTTCGTAGCACGACTGAGCTGAAAGTATGACATTAGCGTTAGACTATAGTCAGCTCAGTCGTGCTACGATTATGAAAACAGTAAAGAATCCGAAACGTCAGCAAATAACATAAAATAAAAATACTCGAGTTAGGTCCTATAGTTGTTTCATTTGAATAATAAGTTTTTTGTTCGACTTCTGTTTTTTTTACTACCTACATTGGAATAACACAACGGTATCGTTACATTCGCGTAAAGGTTTTAATTTTCATACTGATACTATCGTCTGCTCAGACGGCGAATAGGTATGAGACATGTCAAACTTTCATAATGTCACCATAAAACATAATAATATAATTATATACGTAAGTTAAATCCGTTATAAATAGTTGTTTTGTTCGAATTATTATTATATAAGTAGGTATTTTATAATTACCATTTTTTATTTAAAATGCTTTAATAAAACGCCCAGTTGCTAAACCAGCAAGTTTTATTGTTTAATATCGTCTGGAAATTGTCTCCAAAATTCTTTTTCCATATGAATATATTAACATAAGCAAGTCTCAAGTCCTCAGTCCAGTGTTCATTAACTTGAAATTAAAACTTAAAGCTACTTACCTGTTTTTTATTTTGTATGAAAGTGTTTTTAATAAGAAAATTATAATTTCTGATGCCATCGCAGTTATTGCTAATTGAAATAAAACAATATTAACGGTCAACTCGTGTATTTTATTCTTTTTGTTTCAAAAACTTTACATTTTCCATATTCGTAGCACAAATGAGCTAGTTTCTTAACAGTGAGTCGTGAACGCGGAGTTAATTCCGTTATAATGATTTCATTCTAAAAAGAAAATGAGTTACAAGAAGCACAACAACCTGTAGGTAGGTACTTTATAAGGTACTTATATTTACCTATTAATAAATGATTTATCACACGGCTGTAATTTCAATTCAAGCTGACAAATTTGTTTTGTTTTTTGTTTTGTTTGATACGGTCTATCATGTTGTAGTACAATTTATTTTTCGTCAATTTTAAGTAAAAATCGGTCTCGAACCAAAGTACGGTTTCTGGACCACAACATTACAAAGGATATTTTTCAAACAGCAAAATAAGTGCTTAGCATTCAAAACACAAACCGACCTAATGGATTTACCCTGTTGATGTACCCCAAGGGTTTCTTTTCGGGTGAAAAATCTTGCAGGAAATAAATTTCACTAAAAAGTTTCTGTTATTCGGTAGAGTATTTTTAAATCGTTATTAGATTATAAGATTGGGTATATTTTTCATATTTATTTAAAGACTTTGTTGGGATTATAGGTCGGCATCATTGAAGGTTATAAAACTTCTAGTCTGTTTTAAGTAATTTATTCTAAAACTTCAGTGGTATTATGTTACAACTAGCTGTCCGCTCCGGCTTCGCACGGATCCTTTTTTATATTTTATAATATTAGTAGGTATACATATATAGATTTATGCTCTTGATCTATGTTACGTCTGCTTAACTAGAAAAAAATTGGCTGGTGTTTTATTAATCATCCCTACTAATCCTTACTAATATTATAAATGCGAAAGTAACTCTCTGTCTGTCTGTCTGTCTGTTACGCTTTCACGCTAAAACTACTGGACGGATTGAAATGAAAATTGGTTCAAAGAAAGTCTGGATCCTGAGAAAGGATATAGGCTACTTTTTAACCGACTGCAAAAAAGGAGGAGTTCCACGCGGACGAAGTCGCGGGCAGAAGCTAGTCATCAATAAAGGTAGGTATAACATTTAGAAATTGACAGAATTATTGTTTATGTTTAATTTAATCGACTGATTGGGTATCATAAGAGTAAACGCAAATGATTGGAAACAGAACTCGTTAAAAGAGGATTTTGTGTCAATTGCCAATTTCAAATGTTAACATGGATGTTTGAACAAAATATCATCGGTAAGTAACCACGTAATACATTTCAAACTCGAATTATATTAATTTTGTTTTGTGAAATTTTATTATTTAACTATTTTACTGGCTATAAATACCTAATTAATTGTGTAAATATCTAGTAAAACACAATGATTATATATCTTATTATCTGCCCGTTATTGAGATCCAATAACTACCTAACTTCCAACTCCATCATTCATAACTACATACTTATCTACTCAATTTCAAATTTCCTGCATTCAACTAATAAAGCCAATTGATCCAAATTCTAAGATTCCATTGCAAATTTAAAATAATAAAAGAGTTTCATTGGTTTTAAACAGATCGACGCGACTGTGCCAATATTACAGCATAACTGTCAAGGGGGCCTAGACAAGGTGCCAACGTTAACGTTGAACGCTGGCACCAAAAATGTATGAGATTTGACATCCGCGAACGACTGACACGTACGTCACAAACGTTCGCGAATGTCAAATCCGATACATTTTGGTCGTTTCGTTTAACGTTGAACGTTGGCACCTTGTCTACGCCCCAAGGTATAAAATAAAATAATTTTCAAAGGATTATTATGTAGCCAAGAATCAAAGAATTCACTCGACACCAATCCGAGCCAGAAATAAATGCAGACAGAACCAAAGAACCGCCCATTATCCGAAAATCTTTTGAAGAATTTCCATCAGAACAAGTTTATACGAAACTCAAAGTCATTTCGAAATAAAGGGAAAATTAAATTTATACAGCGACTTACCTGTTTAGAATATTGAATGCAATTATCAAGTTTTTCAAGCGTTTAATAGAAGTTTAACCTTTTGTATTGTAATTGTTATTTCATTGTTTTGTGTAATTTAACACTAAAGGTTAGGATTTTACTAATTACAATAACGTACTAAGTATATTAGAGACTCATAGCGCTTAAGATATAGGTACTGGAGTACAAATCAAAAATCTCGCTGTAACAATATTTAAAAACTATACTTACCTAATTTCAAGGTGTACAGTGACAATATCCTTACAATATTACTTAAAGATTTGTACATATATATCTCACATTATAAAATAAACATTAATTGTAGTACATTACTGTCTATAAACCGATAATTTGAAACTTGTACTGACTTGTGAAACGAACCTACACACACATAAACAATACAAATATCTTTTATATATAAAAATGAATCGCAAAATGTGTTGGTAAGCGCATAACTCGACAACGCCTGGACCAATTTGGCCAATTTTTTTTTTTAAATGTTCGTTGAAGTCCAAGAACGGTTCTTACGGCGAGAAAAAATCGAATAATTGCCGGGAAAACCCTAAAAACAGCCCTTTTCTTTTCCCATACGAACGTTGTCTAACTAAAGTTACCTAATTTGAATTTCGAACGGGCAAAATGACGTCTGCCGGGACCGCTAGTATGTAATATAAAACTCAAAATAGGAAACAACTTTAGAACTGCACAGATTAAAATTACTTAAATATCTACATATTATTCAGCTTTAGTACCTAATCATGGTAATCGGTTGTCAACACTTATAGTGGATATTTGTTACTTGTTTATAAGATGGTGTACCTATAAGTGGAGCCTCAGAATTATTCAGAGACATAGCTAGGAGATCATAACATTGACTTTCATAAGCACTTGTAAACCTAAATTCTGAAACGAATTCCAAAGCTGAATATTTACGACTTCTACGTGGGCTCAGGTTTTGTTTTGATTAAGTACATTTGTTACAAATAAGTTTATAAACTGTGACTTATGATTTTCAGGTGTTATTTTTGTCGATTTTCGGTTGGGATGAAGGGGAGCGCTGTGAAATATGTCTCCATTACTCACGGCGACGTGGCGGCGTGCGGGCGAGATTATACTCGTGACATACCGAGACTTTCATTAGAACTTAGTTGGACCTGCGTCTTCGTCTGCTTTGAATTAATAGGTACTGGTTACCATTGGCAATATAGATTGAATTTGAAGTAATCCTGGACAAGGTAACAACGTTCAACGTTAACGCTAAACGTTGGCACCAAAATGTATGTTATTTGACATCCGGAACGATTGTCATTTACGTCACAAACGTTTGCAAATGTCAAATTGTCTGTTATATATATTATTTTGAAATGTAAATCAAATCTTTATTCTAACTAATATTATAAATGCGAAAGTAACACTGTCTGTCTCGTTATTACGCTAAAACTATTGAACTAAATTTGGTACACAATCATGTAGTCTAAAGCCTGAGAAAGGACATCTATAGGCTACTTTTAATTGCGACAAAGGAGCTGTAAGTTGTTAAAAGGGGGATGAAATGTCATGATGCCGTAATTACTAATTCCACGCGGACGGAGTCGCGGCCAAAAGCTAGTATAGCTATATATAAACCAACCTATAGTATATTGTTTTCTCCCGCTGTACTACTACCTTAATGTGTACAAACCCTACTGATATATTGCCCTTATAAATTTCCAATGTGTCCCCAAAACGTACTAAGAATAAATGCCAACACTATTATACTGTATTTACCGAATCCACACCACGTTACTGACGCGTTTAATTAGGTAAATACATTAAATTATTATATCATGAAAATTACACCAAAGTAGGTACGTACACTTTAATACAAATTGGGATAATTAACAATATAAATTATAATTTCATTGGAATGAAACAACTATTAACGGATTTAACTCGCGTATTTTTATTTTATTTTATTAGCTGACGTTTCGGATTCTTTACAGTTTCCATAATTTTATAATTTCAATTTTATAATTTCAATTCCAAATTATTATAATTTCATTATAATTTCTGATGCCTTCGCGGTTATTACACATTGGAATGAAACAACTGTTAACGGATTTAACTCGCGTATTTTTATTTCATTTTAGCGTTAGTCTATTGTCAGCTCAGTCGTGCTACGATTATGGAAACTGTAAAGAATCCGAAACGTCAGCTAATAAAATAAAAATACGCGAGTTAAATCCGTTAATAGTTGTTTCTTCCAATGTATAATTTCATTGTTTTAAAATTGTTGGTAGACGTCAGTAGACGACGTTCAGGAGCCGTATTATGATGGAATAATATTTAGATGTTATTAATACCTACGTTTTTAATTAAATAATCTTATATTTACTCGTATAATAAATACAATACAAGAAGCTGAATTAACGAGTGACATATTAACGCACGGCCTAAACTACAAGAATTAGAATGTTTAGATTTCGCACCGGGCTTCCTTTTATAATGTTAAAAAAGGATTTTCCAATGGTGAATATTACGGTACTAAGGTGGTAAAACCGGGGTGCGTATCGTGTACAGACGAAGTCACAGGCAGAAACTAATTTAGAATATAATAAGTTCATCAGTCTTACTGTAAACTACAGTCCAATTCACCCATACTAAATTCTATTCACGAAGTGCATTAGAGGCACATCTCAAGTCGGTCCAAGACCTGCATAGTAATCATTTCACTGAAATACATTTGAGAAATTGCTGATTCTATCTACTAGTCTCTCTTGCTAGATGCCGTAATGTACTTACATAATTTCCAGGAAATCCGAGCTTGAAATTAAATTTGAATTGGGTAGATACTTGACAATTTTTATAAAATTGGTTCTAATTTATTAATAACTAAGCGGCTTCGCAAAATCCCTATTTTTTTTCAAAATTTGACATAGCCTATGTCACTCACGAATAGTGTACCTAGCTTCCTAACAGTGAAAGAATTCAATTCAAATCGGTCCAGTTGTTTTAGAGCCTATTCAATCCAAAAAAAGGAACAAACATACAAATCTTTCACTTAACATTAGTATAGATTAGTATAGATGAACAACTAATTAACAAAATAATTAAAAACAAAATTACATCTTCTAAATAGACTACACTACTTTAAGTACCTATCTGATTTTCAATCAGAAACTTCGCGTCACTCCGTCATCCTCGCCATCAAAAAAATACATCTAAAACACAAGAAAAGTCATTTTGATAATAAACGCACGAGTTTGAAGGCAAGCAGAGTGTGTCGTTGAAAGACAATTTATGCCAAGTGCCCGCTGCTGTCGGCATATTGAATTTAAAGCGACTGGCAAATTGGATGCGGCGTTGTAAACGCAGAGTAGGTGATCTGTTTAAATTTATGTTGTGTTTTCAATTTGTGTACATATAAAAAACGAAGTGTCATTGAAGTTTTTCTTCATAGAATTCGAATAAAAACTATAATTCAGCCTATCTTTATACTCCTTTCTAAACATGGAAAAAGAGACTTAGATGTTTGGTCTGATACAGGTTGACGAAGGAACTAAAGTCACATATAAACATATGAATTAAAATATGTCTTATTTTATTTAGGCTTCCATTATGACTTATAAATACCTTGAAGCCTTTGAGAAGAACCTTATAACCTCATGGAGATTTTTTTTGAAATATTTTTTTCATACCTGAGTTACCGTTAAATATTTCTTAAAAATTAAGGGTAATGTTAAAGAAAATACAGTCGGTAGGTACCTAGATAATCCTTAGATAGTTTTTCCTACAGGACATTAAAAATATGAGGTCCAACGTACACGCTGCTATTAAATGTAATAATAAGGGTATTTATATATTACTAAAAGCCCGCATCTCATTTGTCAGATATTGGCAAATATTTGACAGGTAACCATATCAATTTGAATAAGTGAAAAGCGAAAGTACTACAGAAAAAACAGTATACCTAATATATTTTGGCGGCAAAATATGTAGCTTAACGGAATTTCGTTTATAACATTATCTTGGCATACAATGACCCCTAAATTTATGCTGGACTCATATTAAGATCGTCATGACTTTTGTTTCATTTTATATACCTACTAGCTTCTGCCCGCGACTTCGTCCGCATGGAAATCCTCCTTTTTTGCAATCGGTTAAAAAGTAGCCTATGTCCTTTCTCAGACTCCAGATTTTCTTTGTACCAAATTTCATTTAAATCGGTCCAGTAGTTTTAGCGTGAAAGCGTAACAGACAGACAGACAGACAGAGTTACTTTCGCATTTATAATACCTATTAGTAGGGATTTTCTTACTTTAACTATACATAAATTACATATATTAGTAGATGTATTTTTAAGTGACGGAGCGTGAGCTCATCTCTCTGGAATATAAATCGCTTTTTGAAAACATTGATTAGTTTACAATATTTTTGTTAAATTAAATATTATTTAAAGGTAATCAAAATGAATTTAAAGCTAATCGAAATATACATTAAGCCAAAGCAAATTCAATTTTGTTGTTATTTTGAAATATTAGTCGTCAGTTTTGATGTAACTAGATTGATTATTTAAAAGATAAAGTTTTCTTAGAATGCAATAAATAACACTGTATGATACTAGTTATAACTTTAAGTTTTACGAACAACTATGTAAGTATGTAAAAAATTGATAGAGTATAAACAGTACGTAGGTATGAGTGCTTAAAGATAAATTTGATTTGCCCAGTAATATTTTCCAATTGCGGCGTTTTTTTTCCTCTAAATCCAAAATCGTAGTGGCCTCCTTCCAAACCAATAAGAGCTTGTTCTTTTTTAAAATTCTCTAACATTTTATCAGGCTGCGATCGCTAAGATAATGTCAAACAGCCACAAAGTTTAATTGTAATTTGGAAAAAATATGAGCTTTTTCATTTCCAAAGCTTTTCCCGTCATTACATATACATAGGACTAACCAAAATATAGCAGATTGATCTGAAGATAGCTGATAGCCTAACACTGAAGTAAGTATTCAATATTAAAATAAACATTAGGAGGTAGTTATTGGTAAAAAAGTAATGTTAAATTGTTACTTAATAATATATAAAAAGGTAAACACTAAGCGTGCTGACGTTTTTTATGAGAATACCTAAGTAAAGGCCTATTTCGTATGTGCAAAATACCTAATGTGTAAAATAAAAGGGACAAATCAACTAGGCAAAAGGTTGACAGTTAAATTAGGAGTTAGATATGTATTATAATATAAATTCTGAACAAAATATAGGTTTTCTGATAGAACCCAAACAAATTACCAACAAAAAGGGTTTAGCGGAAGGAAAGCTGAAAAGGTATTTTATACTGCTTCCGGGACATAGCAACGCCTGATTTTTTTATTTATTAGGTAGGTACTACTTTTCTTCAACGTTGGACTATTGTCAACTCAGTCGTGCTACGATTATGGAAACTATAAAGAATCCAAAACGTCAGCAAATGAATTAAAATTAAATCGCGTATTTTATTTCCGTTGAAAGTTGTTTCATTCCAAAATTTCTTATGTCAGTATTTCTTCAAGTTGTTTTTCTTAAATCATTGGTTACTTAACCTCCTGGGTGAATTTGTAGTATATTTACAACATAGAAAGAAAAATATCCTACACCGCCATCTAACAAAATATGCTTGCACTTTTACTTTTATTGGATAGTCTAAGTATCTATCTGCGATACTGAGTTGTGATTGGCCGCGGAAGTTTGCTCAGATTTTATAATTATTCATTTTACGTGGACGATGGCTCCAGGACCGGGTCAGTGCGGTAAGGATGTTCACATTTTTGATGAAATACTGTGGTTTTTGTCAAAAATTTAGTTACGGCTTGTTTATTTAGATTTATATTTATTCTAATTTCCCTACATTTATGAGTTTCAATGCAAAAGCACTAAGAAATCACGAATTAAAGTTTTATGTCGTACCAGTAATCCACGGGTTCTCAACGACGTGTGTGTGAACGAGGTGACCAGTGTAGTAACAGTACAACATAAGACATTTAAACTTGATTTACTTTATATTAATCGCATATATTTAATTTTTTTGTTCGGTTTGTGGTATAACAGACATCTAAGAATAATAAGAGACTGATTTAACAACTAAGAGAACCCATCACAAGGGGTTCACTCAACGCGAAATGATAGTATCAGTAACTCGGACCCTGGTTCTTCTAATTCTTCGGTCATAGAAGCTAGAATCCTTTCAAAATCTGAACATCCTTTTTGCTTATCTATTTCTGTTACTCACATGTAGTCGTAGTCGTGTCAAAATCAGAATTGGCCCCGTACCTACGGGTGGTTGTCGATCTGCAGGTCGTGCAAGAACCAGAGGTGGTCGAGAACAAAGGACTATATTGGTACCATCATCGGCAACTACAGATAATACTTGGTCCGTTAATATTTCTCCCCTAAAGAAACCTATTCATCACCCAAGATATACGTTACTGAAGATGAATTCAAGAAAACTATTACACAATTCTTGAACAGAAGCTTGACGATACAAATAGGACATACATAAAATCTTTTGAAAAAAGGATAGGAGACTAAAGTGCTGTTAAAAGGACTAAAAACATTTATAGGCATTCAACTAGTCATGAATGTATGTCATATTATTATATTTTTTCATCTATGAGTAGGTATGTATTGGTAGCAAAACAGGTAGGTAGGTATTGGTTATAATTCAACTGATACCGGCTAGTCACTCTCGCTACCACAAAGCAGAACATTTAGTTGCTCATTTTGATACACAGAAAAGATAAACCAATTTTATTTGCAACAATCATACTATCGAATGCTGTGCTAAATATAATATAATATATTTACGTACAGTATAAAAAAAAGTTTCATAAAATTTCGCAAACATAACTTTTAATAAGTTATTGCTATTACAGCTATTTTATTTTAACTTTCTTTAAGCTATACCTATCTATTTTATATGGAAGTTATCATAATTGATTTAAGTACATTCAATTTTCTAGTTTTCGAAAATAATCAAGCAAATCTGCTGAATGCGATTTAATATACAAAAATGTAGGTACCTACTTAAGCCAATTTGCTGACTGTGATTTGTAAGACTACCTACTAACATATTAGTAAATAAATCTCGTTACTTAATTTTAAATTTGTTTTATATATACTGTGAATTAAATGTATAACCTTTAAATATAGCAAATATAAATAAATAATAGCATTATTTGATATTTTTCTGCTTATGTCGTAAATATACTACATTTTTGATAGTAGGTGTTCAGAACTCATGTTGTATATATACTACATTGAGAAAATCCAGATTTCCCATCGGAAAATTTTTTATGTATTTTTTGACAACATTTAGTCCAATATCGAAGAGGTCCAGATAGTTTTTAATGAGATTCCTCAAAAAAAAATCTCTGGTTCTCAGGAGGTTAAATAATTATTAAAAACTTGTTTAGTTTTCGGTATGAGTAATAACGAGGAATGATCATTTTTGCAAATATCAAACAGACGATTTTTATTGAAAAATCTTGGGAATAATTAGAGTCTATTTTAGAGAACTATTCTTTTCCCACCAAGCAACTTCTCCCTCCAAAAAATATCTACGACCGCCTGGATACAGGGGTAGGCAATGTAAGCTTACTGTAAAGGTGCACTCACATCGGCTCCGGGGTTCATATGAAACGTATAATCCGCCGCTGGGAGCAAACTAGGTCACAATTCAAAGACTAACTATATATAGACTAGTCTAGTACATAAATAAGTATTTTGGCTGGATGGGACTAGTTTCTTAACTCCGAAATGACGTAAATTCTTACATAATATATACTCGTATATCAAAATGTCAGAGTAGGTTTTTTTATGTACAAATGGCGGTCATAATGATCTATGGCATTTTCTACCAGTCAATCAATGAGTCAAATAGAGACGATGACGTGTAGGTAATGTTAGCAGAATTTATTTTTAAATACTTTGTAATTAAAATGTTCTCATAAAAGCATCTTAACCTCAGTTATGCACAATAATAGAAAACGTCATAATTTATTTAACATAAACGTTAACTTTAACTACGATCTTAGCATTTTTTTTTATTTTATTTAGGTGTAAGTATGTATCACTATAAATTGTGTTTTTTTTATACCGGAAAATAAAACTTTATTACCATTATAATTTCTGATGCCTTCGCGGTTATTATACATTGGAATGAAACAACTTTAGACGGACTTAACTCGCGTATTTTATTTTTATAGGCTGACGTTTCGGAGCCTTTACAGATTCCGTAATCGTAGCACGACTGAGCTGATAATAGTCTTATGCTAAAGTGTAAAAGTAAAGTTTATTAGCATTTTTATTGTACCTATCAGGTAAGAGTTAAACATACATAAACACATCTAAATCTTAGGGATACATTTTCATTACATTTTTCTACCATCAGGATACAAACGCACTATCTCCGTTCCCTAACAACAGTACTGACTAGACCTGAACGCCGTGAAAACACTCAATTTTTCAAAAGTAGGTCTGTGGACCAGTATATTAAATTCTTTGCCTATGCACATTCGTCCCGGATAGATCAATATGCGGTGAATGACCTGCCTCGTAGATGCAGTATTGCCAAGGACGCCATGTATCTCGAATTTGGGCCATGGTCTTGGCTACTAACCTTGGATCCATGGAGTGGCCAAGGTTTGGCCTATCTTTATGATTCTTGGCAGGATCGCTTTGCGAAAGGGGACTTTTATCTGGGCTATAACGTTCCTTTATCTTTAATGGAATTTTATAAACACAATGCTTCTGTCATTTAGGTAGGAATAAATAAATATGTTTCGCTTTGGGAATAAGTGTTTATGGATTTCATAGCGAGACCCTGAAATATTAGTCAGTAAGTATGAGTATGTATGAGGTTATTTGAGATTAAAAATGTTTATTTAATAATTATTAAAAAGATTTAGTATTTTTTATTTAAACTAAGGTAACATTGCGTTACTTACCATAAAACTTGATAAGTAGGTAAGTACCTATAGTATAAAAAAAAGCCACAATATTTTATTGATATTTTTAACATAGTTATTAATATACCTATATCTTTTACGCTAATTTAAGAGTGACATGTATTTTTTTAGGTTAATTTATGATTCTTCATGCTAAATCTCTGGACAAGCATCTGTAATTTAACTCTCCGTAATTATGTAGGTACAACCTACTATTAAGACATATTCTCAATATTCTGCAATATAAATAAATCATATTTTTAATATGTTTTTGAAACAAGTATTGCAGGTGTAACCGAGGGGCATACCTACTAAGTCTGTTTATCTGCAGCGGTTAGTGTTCAAGCTTCACGCACGATTAACTTTACAAAAGTTACAGGTTCAAAAGTATGCGAAACGAAATGAAACATAACTTGCACTAGAGCAGTATCTTCATTAAAATCAACTGGGGGCCTAGACAAGGTGCCAACGTTCAACGTTAACGCTGAACGCTGGCACCAAAATGTATGGATTTGACATCCGCGAACGAATGTCACGTAGGAACGTCACAGACGTTCGCGGCTGTCAAATCCCATACAGTTTGGCCGTTTCGTTTAACGTTAACGTTGAACGTTGGCACCTTGTCTAGGCCCCCTTGTAATTAATTATGCTATTTTGTACATTAATATTAGGTCACAAATTCTTTGTAGGTAATATTATTATGTAGGCTGTAGGTATACAATAATTTAATGATCGTTCTTATTTTGTAGGTTTAGGCTTATTTTATTATGTTTTGAGGGTTACAGAGTGTTAAAAAATTAACCTCAACATATTATCTGTAAAGGTTCTATATATCTGTTAATATTATATTTTAAAATTAGTAAGACATTTTTGTAGCAGAAATCCTTGTTTCAAGTCAAGTATTACTTCGTACCTAGGAAAAAGTCTAAACAGTTAAGATTATTTGTCCGTTACTTCAGTTAGGCAGCTTGTAGCTTTATAGGCTCTGTTTAAAGGCTTTTAACCTACGTGTTGAAGTTGCCGAGAAAATACCGTTTACACTCCACATCCCGCTTTTAAGCTGCACGCAAAAATGTTGAGGGTAATTCTTTAAAATGTTTCTGGGTAAAGGTGAATTGTGGGTGTTTGCACTACTTTTTTGGGGTTAAAGGTAAGTATATTTTGTTCCAAATAGTATTTAAATAATTTGTCGTTATTTTGAATAGCTTGTCTAGGAATTCAAGACGTACTTACTCGTATTGATGAGTTTCTGGTTTTTTCGTCTAATTTGAACATTATTATTGGTACTAGAAATCTACAAATACAATTATTGTAGGTTGATTATGCAACCTATGAAGAAAAATTATAAAAGTAAACTTTCAAACAAGTATTTTATTCGTACACTAGCGGCCCCGACAGACGTCGTCCTGCCCATCCGATTGTTTCGTCAAAGATCTGTCAAAATCTTCTGTCACTTCTTCTTAAGGCTTCATATTTTCCCCGTTTTTTACACAATTTCTACTGTTTCTTCGCTCCTATTGGTCGCAGCGTGATGTTATATAGCCTAAAGCCTTCCTCGATAAATGGTCTATCCAACAAAAAAAGAATTTTTGAATTCGAACCAGTAGTTCCTGAGATTAGCGCGTTCAAACAAACAAACTCTTCAGCTTTATAATATTAGTATAGATATAAAAATCTCGATTTTCACGTGAAAAAAGTATAGGTACCTACGTGAACACGTTATACAGTGCTATACTTTATTGTTTTAAAAATAAGTTTTTACGCTATGTAATAATTAAGCAAGAAAAACATAATTAGGTATTATAATTATATTACGATGGCTTCTCCGTTATAATTTTACTTACGTTTTTGGATAAAACCAATTATAATATAGGTAGGTAAGTACCTACTAAGTATTAAAAATGTTTGTACTTTTAATATTGGCAGATTAAAAAAGTTTTACAGAGTTTTTAAGTGTTATTAGCTATTATAAGTAAAAGAGGCTCCATCTATGAAAATATGCATTAACTATTTATACTGGAATCAAGAGAATCCGTATTATTTTGATTTTGAAGTTAGAGCCATCTATGTCATTAGACGTGAACTACGGTATACAATAGCTTGCAAAACTGAAAGGGATGATTAGGTACAGAACTTTCATCCCTAGTAAGAAACTTGCAATGAAGTAAGTTATAAACCGTATAGGTAGATGGCGTTGTATACAATAAACAAAAAATTAGTTTTTTTGGTACAGTACCTACGTGACTTGTCTTTTTTTTACAGAATTAATTATTATTTTTTAAATTTATGTCTACTAAATATATCATTACTTACTCAGAGTCACAACACAACACGCAAGAAGTGTTCAGGTAACCTATTTACACATAGGTAAAACAATTTTTAGTTTACTAACTATTTAATAGGTAGTCTGTTGGGTAATTTAAGTAATCTGTTAACTACATATTTGAAGATTATAATATAGTCATCATCATCATCATCATCAGCCCGTCGCAGTCCACTGCTGGACATAGGCCTCTCCAATAGGGTTTTTGACTATTTTTTAATAATCGTTTTAAATGATTCTTTATAGCATAATAAGCTTATTTCATTAATATTTCCGGGAAATCATCTGTATTATGAGTAAAAATCAATATTTAAGTTTAAATTGCGAGAACCCCGGCAAAAACGCTGTTTCTGTAATGGCGCCGGTCTCGTGACAGGCGTGACGTCACATTCAAGTAAACAGAGTTAATAACATTTGTGAATCAGTACATTTCATCGACTTTCTTCAAATTTATTGAATACAATGGTCCATAAGTGGTATGTAGTGCCACAATGTACAAATACTTCGATAAAAAGTCCAGAGAAAGTGTTTATTTCTGTACCAACCAATCGCAAAAGGCGAAAAATGTTTCTACAACTAGCTCGAAGAGATCCAAATGCCATTCAACCACACTCAAATGTCTTCATGTGCGAAGATCACTTTGATGTAAGTATCACTTAACTTTATACAGTATACCAGATAGCAGATAGTAAAATATCTGTAATGGATAAAACAAAATAACATCTTTCATTTCTAACCTCTAAAATGTGGACTTAGATTTCTTAGAAGATCCTTAATTTTAAACGCTACATTGTAGAACACTTTACTCTATTAAATTTCAGGTGTAAAAAGACACAATTAACTACATGAAGTACAAAATGGGCTTCAGTCAGAAGATATTTCTCACGGATGAGGCTGTGCCAACTCAATTTCACTGTCAAGAGGATCGCAAGCTGTATTATAGATTGTTTGGAAATTGACATACAAAAACCTTCAAAAGCTGTTCATCAGGCACTGACATGGTCGGAGTACAAAAAAGGGAATACTTCAAAGTATTTAATATCCTGCACACCAAAGGCGTGTAAGAGAATTTCATATGCTTAAGCAACATTCAGTGATGAATACTAACATACTTCGTGTTCTTGATCATGTCATCATCATTGCAAGTACCCTTACAAATTTGCAGAATTCTCTATTTAACACAACTTTGTGCCTTCTAATAAGAGTATTTATTGTATGTATAAAATCAGCCACCTATTTTATATGTGAATTGTAAGTGCAGCAACTAAAGTTCTCTTCTTTAGAAGCTACACTGATAATACCCTTAAATAATGTAAAATAAAAGAAATAATAAAGCTCGAAATTATTTTTTATTTAATTATTACACACTGGTGTTCTGATATAAAATAGGAAAAATTTGATATATTTTAGAGTAGTCCCTACTCTAGACAAAGTAGATTTTTTCCAATAACACTCCACTGAAGTGCATGAAGAATCCTCAGAACGACGATGGGCCCACATTAAAAAAGCAACAGCATGCTTGCACCCTCCAGCTGAAGCCGCACAGTCATGGCACTGACAGCTGATAATTTCGCAGTCGCTTTCATTTACAATTATAGTAAAATTGTATCCTTTGGCTCGTACTTTGTGCTTAGGGCACATCTTACACTCAACTGTACAAATTCCACGAACATAACCAATCGCTTCGTCGCCATATTATGATTGTCGTGCAGACCTGTAAAACAAAAGCAAAAATCATGACAAAAGGAATTTTCATCAACATAACCTAAAATTTGCTCTTAAAAAACTTCCAAACTTAATACAATACAAAATACTTAATACAAAATAAATAATTTGTATGGGGTACTTACACTCCTGTTTTAACATTTTTAAGTTCCGCAGCATAGTAATCAGCATAATTTTTAAAGAAAAGTGCTACCATAAATGCATCTATCTTTGGTAGGTTGCTGTTGTCAGCCTGTACTAAATTTGCCTAAATTTTGGGATTCGGTACGAATATTATAAAATGTATCAAGTAAATATTCCTTCAGAAAACACTCAAACATCTAATATAACAGCGATACAACACGAATTACGAACTAGACTTAGTCATGGAAGCAATGTTTACTTGCGTGTGACGTTGCAAGAATCTTAACCATTCACAGAGCGTTGACCGTCACAGATAAGACTTCAAAAAATATTATATTTTATTTCGTGTAATCTGCAAAAAATATACATTTTTTTGTTTAAAATAAAGTGAAATATGTTAATTTATGCTATTTTCTGATATGATGACCACAATTTGGGATATATTTTTAATGTTGTCTAACACCCTATTGCACGCCACTTTGCTCTATCTTCGGCTGCTCGCATCCAGCTCATAATAATATTATTACATTATATCACTCCTTTATTGTTTTAGTGACACAGTTCAAAATATGTCGTTACCCATTAAAAATCCAAAGTCGTTACCTTTATATTAAAATTCGAGAAGTGACACATTTCCTGTTAGGTCACTACAATACTAAATACTAAAAGAGTGATATGTAATTATGTACTTATGTGTATATAAGTTAGGTAGCTCTATCAGATTACTATAAGAGTTACAAAACAAGCTATACCACAGCCTATCCAAAGTTCAGTATTGTTCACTAACTCTACAAAAGAAAGTGAAGCAAAATGTAGCGTAAGCCCAAATTTTTATTTGATCCTCTACCTAATGTACTGGAATAAGATAGAGCCGGCGAGATATAAAAAGAAAAGACGGTTGAGAAAGTACAACGATAGTGCATTAGTGCGGAAAAACGCTGACTTTCACCTTATAGATTATGGATTACGGCACGATGATGGTTATGGGCGTGTGGAATATTGTCTAATTTTATGTACACCAGAAAAAGATTAATACGAGTATATGCCTTTATCAATTAATAGTAACTAGACCTTAAAGTGCTTTTGAACGTCAAATGAATCTACTAGCGCTTTGGAAAGATCATAATTTACTATACTATGTATTTTTGACGTACAATGAAGACTTAGATACCTATATAGTTATGGACCTTTTGTCTATAGGTGACAAATTATAACCAGATTGTGATGTTTTTGCATCGCGACGCGGTCTACGCGACGCGATGAGGTCTAGCTGTCATGTTCTACCAATGAGAGGCAAGCTACTGGCCTGTGATAGGTGGTATATGACAGCTGGACCTCATTCTACACTAGCGCATCTAGCGGATTTCTGACACGCGGTGGCCCTCATTCGCGCGATGTCATCGATAAATTTTGTTATAAATCAGTCTTTTACGCCTGGAATAGTATATGGGGGCTAGACAAGTGCCCAACGTTCAACGTTAACGTTAAACGTTAGGACCAAAATGTATGGGATTTGACATCCGCGAACGTTTGTGACGTACTCACAGTTGTTCGCGGATGTCAAATCCCATACATTTTGGTCCTAACGTTTAACGTTAACGTTGAACGTTGGGCACTTGTCTAGGGCCCCTGTATTGCTATAGTCGCGCATTTCAGGTGCGACTTTTTGCTTTGCGAATAATCGCCATTTGGGATATAAGTAATTTAAAAATATTCTTTAATCAAGAATAATACTTATGTTGTATCACAATTATGAAAAAAAATGGTAAAGTTTCGACTATTAACTATAAAGAAACTGAAGGTTGCGAGTTCGCATCTTACAAGCGAGTCTTGGATTTTTTATATATAATTGAGTAGATCTCATAGTATAAACATTGCTTAATTTGGGTATATACGGGGAAGATTATACCATGGTTTCTTAAAACATTGCGCTATTACAGGGAAATGTTAAAGAAATGATAAATGACAATGTGCGTTTTTTAACCCGTTAATAGTCTTATGATTAATTATCTGTGACATAACGATACTGGAGTCATAACGGTTCTCAGTGGACCAGACACAATACCTAGATATTATAAGGCTTTAGCAACATAGAGTATATTATTTAAAATTATCGTATAAAAATATACTTATATATATAGTACTTAATGATAAACTTATGGACGTCTTTCTGAAGAAACCAAAATGTACCTAAGTGATTTTAAGAGAATGTAGACTATAAGAGAAAAATGTTTTTTGTGACTCGTGTAAAAATACTTTGTAATAAAATATTGATTATCTATAAAAAATATTTGTTAATTGTTCTTGTCAAAAAGCTTGAAGTGTCAGTTGCTTTGTAGACCTAAGTTTTTAATAAATAAATAAACTTTTGACTAAAATATGAATACACTGTAGGTTATTCTTATTAAACTTAGGTAAGTATTATAAACTTTAGTGGCATAAATTATCATTAGATACTACTTAGATAAACAAAAAAGTTACAATTGTAAATTTTGCCTTATAAATTTATAATACTCATATTTTTGTAACATGAAATAAATGATTTCTCTGTTAGCGGGTACTCTGTGGGTTAATCGAGAAATAATGTCCAAGATAAGCCAAATGAACTTTTTGGATCCGCTCCACTCCCACAGTTCCGGGAACGAAACCTACTACACTAAATTATACCTAATTATACCACAAATGGCAAACTTACTATTACAAAACCTATTTTTTTCTATTATTAATTATACCTATCATTTACAAATGTACATTTTTCGTTCATAGTCCGATTGTAACAAAAATAGTCTCTTGGTTTCTAATCAACTGGCTACAAAAATAGATTCTTAGTTTCTACTCTATTGGTAACAAAAATGAATTCTTCGCTCTTAATCAAGTAGTTACAAAAATAGGTTCTTTGCAGCTCCTAATTTACTGGTTTGTAACCAGAAAATGTATAGTAAAAAATATGAATCTGCTGGTTACAATAATAGAATCTTCGTTTCTAATCTACAAGTCACAAATGTAGATTGTTTTTCTAATCTAATGGTTACAAAAATAGAGTAAACCGGGCTACTTACATGACTTATTACTTAGTAATATGACTCGAAGTCAAGTACAAGATCCATAATAATATGACTTAGAGTAATACAAGATCCTTATGACTGTTTGCTCCCGAATAGCGCTGTTGGTTACGAATGTAGATTTATAAACACATTAGGCCGCAGCTTCTGCTACGAACTAGTTTTTCCCACCGCATCGGCTACGCTCGTAGCACATTGTAGACCGTAGTGCAAATGTGGTAGCTTTTAACAACGGCTACGCGGTGCTACGCGTATTTCTGATCACGTAGATTTTTCACTTTGTAAAGGACAAGCTTGCCGCCCCGGCTTCGCACGGATCAACTTTTTTTATAG
Source organism: Polylopha cassiicola (assembly GCA_038024825.1). Taxonomy (NCBI): domain Eukaryota; kingdom Metazoa; phylum Arthropoda; class Insecta; order Lepidoptera; family Tortricidae; genus Polylopha; species Polylopha cassiicola. The sequence continues at coordinate 917,428 of CP149044.1, read as the reverse complement.
CCTATGTCACTCGGGAATAGTGTAGCTTTGCAAAAGTGAAAGAATTTTTCAAATCGGTCCAGTCGTTTAGGAGCCTATTCAATTAAAAAAAAACAAACAAACTCTTCTTTATTATATTATCCACTTTGTAAAGGAAAATGTCTACGATAGAGAATTTCTGTTAATAATAATAATAAAAACATGAAATTTATAGTGATCTCCTATCAATATGATACGGGTATCTAACAGCGGTGTTCCACGGGATGAAAATATAATTATGTGTACCTAGTGTCCAAAAAAATACCACCAAAATCCTATTTATTGCCGAAATCAACTTACAAATCTGTTAAGACAGACAATCTTACGAATATAGAAACAGTTGGTTTATTTCAACATTTACAGTAGGTAGGTACCTACCTATGTACAGCAAAAACTTCATTTATTAGGTTTCAGATCAACCATCAAGATTACAATATCGCACAGAATCGTAATCTATCACCGAATCCAATTATCTTTGCCAAGAGATTTACTTCGATCGTATAATATATTTCGCCTTCAGAATCTGAGTAAGCCTCACGTATGAAGTTGCGACGAATCGTTCACCGTAAGCCGCCATATTAATACGTAGTATTAAAACTTTCTCATTCCTCTGAAGTGAGGAGCGTGTGGAGGAATGAGTTTGCTTAGTTATTTGAACTGTAACGGATTTTAGAGAATATTATCTTAAGTAAATTTTAGTTATAAAAAGAGGAAGTTATGTCTTGTGATTTTTGAAAAATAGGTTGTTTTATTGGGCGGTTTATTTATTTCTTAGTTCCTTTACAAAACGTGTAAGTAGATATCTTCCCTATTACCTTATTTTCATTTAATTATGCATTTTATAGGGTAGCTATTAGATAGGTAGGTATATAACAAAACTAGCTTATGCCCGCGACTTCGTATATAAGTAGGTAGTTTACACAATATCGTTATAAAATAGGTATAACTTACGTTTTCCTCTGATGTATAAGTATAGGTAAGTACTACATTATTATTATTTTTTTTTGTGAAAGAGTAACAAACGTACTTACATCCAGACATCTATACATTTATACATTCTTACAAACTATCGCATTTATAATATTAGTAGGATAGTATCAATGTTGAGTTTAACAATTTTTACTGCTCTGTTCATAAAAACGGGCATTACGAAAAATAATTCAGTTAATTTATAGTTTTAAAAGTCGTTGGTATTCATTAAGTGTTTCGTGCTAGGTAATTGCCGTGTAATTAAACAATTGCTCGTACTTAGTGCTAAAAGTTATGTCCTGAAAATCACTAAAACCTAGTTTTGTTACGACGTCGTAAGTTTTCTATTTGCTTTTATAGCTAGGTACTTTACATTTCATGAATAGAAAATAGGCACAACTTTTCCTAGCACTGTTTTGTCCCATAAAAGTTAATAGAAATACTAAACTTAGTAATGTAACTTAGTAATTCTCTCCCTCTATCTATCAAGTAAGCACCGAGTAAGCTAGCTTTCAAGCGTTTGTTACGTAAGCACTTTTTAAACCTTTAGTTTTCATCGTCTGTCATTGTAGATATTTATGTATTTTTGTATATCTAAGTATATATTTTAGTATATTTATGTATTGTATTTATGTAGTGTAATATCTTCCTGTTATAATTATATTGTATCTATTATATTATATCTATTATATTATAATATATATTATGTATTATTCTTTTTGCGCCTACACATGCTCTCTGTTTGCTTTAAAGGTTGTCTGGTAGAGAATGCCGTATGGCATTAAGTCCGCCTTTTGTACATTTGTGTTTTATTGTGCAATAAAGTGTAAATAAATAATGTATATTTAAAGCAGCTAGTATTATATTTTCTCAGTGTAAGGTTATCTTCATTATACAATTCAATATGCTAAATATGAAAACTGGGAACTTTTGAAAACATTAACTTTAATAATAATAATTTGCAATTAACTACCTAGCTGATCCAACGTAGATACTTCGTACCGCCATAATATTATAATTTTAATAATTACTTAAATATTTTTATTACATACTTAGACAATTAAGTTGCAGTTGTTCCGAAGTTATGCAAGTAAGTAAACACATTTCTGAGATATTTTTTTATACCTGCATAACCTAAATTACATACCTAAATTAATTGTAGCAGATAATCCGGTCATAAAATAAAATCAAACCCGTTTCGAATGAAAATGAAGTACACACGAACTCACGTAAAAAGTAAATTACAATACTTATCTGCTTCAGCATCCCAGCATCCCTTCGAACATCCTACAGGGGGCGTGCTAACGCATTTTCTGTATTTAGTTATGTCTAACTAAGCGTGCAGGCTCTTTCTGCGTACACCCTGCATACAAACACGAGCTTTTCTCCTCTAATAACGAATATACTGTAGATAAAATGGTGAAGCTTTTTCATTCTTCAACTCTTTGATCAGACGTTTATTGAATAAATGTTGCTTTGTCGCATTTTGACGTTCTGAGTTTTATCTATATTAATATTATAAATAGGAAAAGTTTGTTTGTTTGTTTGGATTGAATAGGCTCCAGAACGGCTGGACCGATTTAAAAAAATCATTCACTGTTGGAAAGCTACACTATTCCCGAGTGACATGACATAACTATAAAAAGATGATCCGTGCGAAGCCGGGGCGGACAGCTAGTTTATCAATAAATTTACTAAAATTGAAGTAGGTTATTTAAAAATGTTACATTACGATCAACCTGTTTTATGCTGAGATTATTGAATTTGACAATAATAATATCATTAATGCTAATATTATAAAAGATTTTTCAGTCTTCCGGCCTGTAAGCGCCAACATTCTGGCCGCTGCGCTAAATGAAATTGCCGCTTTCTGGCTTCGTCGAACAGAAAAATAGTATACTGACCTCGGCCAGTAAATAAAAAAGCCTCAGATTACATTATTGTCAACCATGTGATCATCATTACATGTGATCTGAGACATTTTCTATTTTACTGACCTAGGTGCATAATGTACTATTAAAGGTTGATATCCTTAAGAAGTTGATCTAAAATTTCTTGTAACATATTAAAGTAATATGGAATAATTTAACAATTTTAGAGTAAAACAATACGACTCACATACTGGTATTTGGCCAATCTAGGAGGACATAAGTCCCAAAATCAAAATTGCACTTACACCCCTAAAAATCAATTCCAGGTAAAGGTAACGAACTTGTCCACACTACCCCGGTGCATCCCCCCTCCCCGAGTGCTTCCTGATTAAGTAATGTCAATGGGAATTCGATTGTTTTGTCACGTGCACGTATCTATTCTTAAAGCGCTCTTAAAAGTGTTAACTTTGAAGCATAGTTTTTAAATCTTCCAGTTAAAATTATAATTTTAAAGTGATGGATCCTAATAAAGTAGGTAAGAAACTCAAGTAATGTGTTAAAAAAAATACGTTAAACTGGATTAACATATTAATAATCTAACTGACAAAAATAAGTAAATTTAATACTCGAATTTGGGCACAATTTCTTAATCACTAACATTTTTGTTTATGTATCGGGATATATCGGGCTATATTTTTTATTACAAGTTATTCTACATGTAATATTTTCTTAAAAAACAAATAAATCACGTCCGGATTCGTCCGGATAGATATTTTTTTTAATTAATGAATATGACACAAAAAATAAATTTAAAAAGGTATTTTTTTTTTTATGTCACTTGTACATAGTCTATGTTTGTTTTAGGTTTACGAGGGTCATTACGAGAAAAGATTGTGACCCGACAGTACTTATTCAATCGTTTCAAAAACCAAGATTTGCCTAATTTAGATAAAAGGTTGGATTTTTTGAGAAACCGGCTGTTATCAGACAAATCATACGATAACGATCAAATAGATACTTTAAAACTTAATTTTGCTTTTTTTAAAAATCAGAAATGAATTAAAGATGAACTAAAGCTCATTAAAAGGTAATATTTTTGAACAATCTAACCAATCATGGCTGGAGCAAACGTTTGAAATTCCTGTCGCTGACCACGTACATAATGGACATGCGTAAATCCAATGTAGGAAATACAAATGATGGTAACACAAGAAGGATTTTTTTTTAAACACCCCCGCTTAGCTTCAGAAATTACTAGGGTTGATTACGAGTTGATTTATAGGTTAATAATGGTTATATTGGAAGTCATTTCGAGTGGACACAAAGTTGACCCAATTAAATATGAAAGTATGCCTTAGAAAGGTACAGATCGTCTTAATACACGATTATATGACTGGCATCCCATGATGCCAACACTTCACAAAGTGTTGATACATGGTGCGGTAATAATCAGACGAGCTCTACTACCGATTGGACAGCATTCCGAGGAGGCAGCTGAGGCTCGCAATAAACATTTTGGACCGATTTCGGCAGAAAATTGTCTAGAGAAAGCTGCAACCAGGATGTTTTTAATCATTTTATTTTGAGCTCGGATCCTTTTCCAAGCAGCCGACGTGCGATTAAAAAAAGAATATAAACTAACACAGTCTTTCCTGCGACCATAGCCATGTTCGTATCTGCGGAACCGTATATTGCGGAATATTCGTCAGAAAGTGATGAACAATGGGGTATATCGTGTTTTATATATTTTTAATGAATGTATTGATGTTTATAGCAATTAAAAATATTTTTTATTTATTTTTTTTTGTTATTTTTTAATTTTTTTTATTTTATTTTTTTAAATAAATATGTAAAATACTACCTTGACTTTTAATTATGACTTTAAAATTATTAAAACACCATAACTGTCTTATTTCCGCTGGTTGAATTCCAATTATACACAAAAATAATATTGTCCCCCTAGATCGACCAAATACCAGTATGTGCGACTATAGTATCTTCTTTGCAGCAAACTAATGCCAACTTAATAGTTACGTTAATACATTAATCATCTAAACATTAATATTGCCAGTATTCGTACCTATCTATATAAACATAAAAGATAACAACAAATGAAACGAGTACAAAGAATCCCTGTAAACATAGCTTCAGTTCGAAATAAAAATGTTCCAATGTTTTTAAAAACGAACAATAACTGAAGCAACCACACTTGTCTTTAGCGTTTTATTTGTAACGACCGCACATTCATTCGTGAAACAAAGGGCAGTGCTAACTCAATATTGTGATCCTTGGCACCTAAAGCGGGACGTGCTCGGACCGGCAATGTTGTGTTATGCTCGCAATATATTTATTACATTTCTCTTTTGCTTTTTAATTCAGGTATGCCACCAGTAAAATAAATTTTCATTCTTATTTACAGCAGTTCTATTCACTCCAACCGCGTGGAATTAGTAATTACAATCTTTCATCTCCCATTTTAACCCCGTACAACTCTTTTTTCGCAATTAAAAGTAGCCTATAGTCCTTTAGCTCTAGACTATCTGTGTACCAAATTTCATTTAAATCGGTTCAGTAGTTTTAGATTGTAAGCGAGACAGACAGAAGATTTTTAAGCGTGTGTAGTTTAATAGGCCGGTATATTTCGCAATGAAGATAATAACATCGATGATGATTAAAAACAGCTAGTCTCTGGTTCTAGTTTGTCTTTTGCGTAAAAGAGTTTTTAATCTTTTTGATATATTTTTTTGTACAGTATCGGTTTTGAGTTCCTATTAATATCTTAGACTCAATACTGGAGTCTTTGCCACTTACAGTGGACGTGATTGGACCAGCAATGGTGCGATATACTCGTGAAAAATTTATTGCCTCTTGGTCCTTTCTAGTTTTGTTAGTTTGATAAATGTTCTTGCTGGCTTAGTTTTTATTGACTCAGGAGAAGTAAGATGAATCGGTTTCGTTATGAGTATGGCTAAGGTAAGCTGTTATGATTGTGTGATATTTTTTTAAGAAAGTAATTCAATGTTAAACGAGTAAATTATAAAAAAAAATCTGTAAATAAACCTTTATTCTTAAACTTAGTACAACTAGGTAAGAGTACTTACTAGGTCAGGAAGTCAGTGGGAGTAGTTGAGTTCAACAGGGGTTAAATTGTATATTTATATTATTGTTGAAGTAATGATAAATTGTTCAAAAAATGCAAACAATAATTATTTTATACAAATATAATGATAAAAAAAGTTCGAGAATTTTTGCGACAATTCCGCAAAGCCTCTTATTAATAACATATACTTAAACCTTACCTAAACACACTGCTCGTAAAGTATGCACATTAAAAATCTCACTAACAAGACGAGTTAATAATAAAGTTAACGACAGTCATTAATTAAATTACCGCTTATCCTGAGTGGGGCTGAACTAAAGCGACAACCTCTCCCCTTGGGGGTATGGAGGTGGTAATTTTTCAGCCAACTCATTATTTCAGCATGGACAATTAACTTTAGCTGTCTTAAGGTGGTAGAAATTGTAAATGTGTGTCGTAATAGCAAATTTTTTGACTTTTATGTTTCTGTCCTCCTACGTAAACCTTGATTTAATCATATTGAAGAAGTGAACGTATCGGTTAATAACATAATTAAATAGATGATTGATAATAGTCCTTATTGATCATTACAGTCCTAAAGCACGTTTATAATTCAAGATAGAAAAAGTTTTTAATACTTAAATAATATCCAGAAATTACGTAGGTACCTGTAAATACACTGCAACAAAGTAGTCTATTTTGTGGATTGAAAATCGCCTATCAGCTACCTGAGCCATCACACACAGCGTTCACAAAGTGTATCAAAATCCTTTGAAATTGCACATTCCAAAATACTCTATGTTCGATTGTTTGATAGGCCAGTCAAACGCATGGCGTTTTGTGGAGATTATCATCGCTTCATCCCGCTCGTGTGGCATTTGTGCGAGGGAGAGAAAACATTGATTGGTACGACTTCTAATCAAGGAATAGTGATGCTACAATCCAAAAGATGTCAGCTATTTGAACGGGCGGTCTGTAAAATTCAAATGGTTTCCAACCCTCAAGTGTAGGGACTAAGGTTTAAAAAGGCAATGCAGCCAATGAAACTTCATATAAACTCCTATGTATATGCCAAAATTAGGTGCAGGCTGATACTGTTGAACATAGAATTCTGTCAGAAATATTGTCCTGAATTTGATATTTTACGAAAAGTCAATTTTGTAAACTAATTTAACTAACATAGATATTTATATAATATGCTGTCGTCTTAAAAACTTTCTTCTTCTTCTTCTTGTTGTGCCATCTTCTAGCGAAGGTTGGCGACCATCATGGCAATTTGGAGCCTTGACACAGCAGCCCTGAACAACGAACGCGTGCTTTTATTGTACCACTGGCGCAAATTTTGAAGCCAAGATGTTCTTCTTCTTTCTGGACTTCTTCTTCCTTGTATCTTTCCTTGTATAACTAGCTGCAGGAAATTATATTTTGAGCTACGCATTATATGTCCAAGATACTCTAGTTTCCTTATTTTAATTGTACTAAGAACTTCTACTTGTTTATCCATTCGTCGCACTACTTCATTGCGTACTTTGTCTCTCTAGGATATCCTTAACATTCTTCTGTATACCCACATTTCAAAAGCTTCAACCTTTTTGCACATGGCCTCTGTCAAGGTCCAAGCTTCAACGCCATACAGAAGAATGGAGAAAATGTAGCAGCGTGCAAGACGGGTCCGGAGCTTGATGTTAAGATTCCTATTACAAAGAAGTTAAAAACTTTACAGTTTCCATATTCGTGGCCTGAGTCCAACATAATTATCATCTCATTAATTCATTAATGTTTTTTTTTTCATTAGGTAGGTAGTAGTTTTAGAAATGTTTTGAAGTTAACGACAGTCAGTTCTTCCTCAGTGAGGAATGAATAAACAGCCTGCAAATAGCAAGCCTTGCTGTTTGCATAACAATCCAACTTTAAATTAACTAAATTGACAATCTCTGTTAGATGTTGAATGGCACTTTAGTAATTTTTTAGTCAATAGACGAAATATTACAATCGTTGCCAAATTCTTGATGATTTGTTAGTACAGATCTAAGTACTTAGACATTATTATAAAAAAATATGCAGCGAGAAAAAAAAACACTCCTGCTAATAACGAAAGCGAAATAATGTAATTACTTTTACATGTTGGAATGAAACAACTATTAACGGATTTAACTCGCGTATTTTTATTTTATTTTATTTGCTGACGTGACTTTAGCGTTAGACTTTTGTCAGCTCAGTCATGCTACGATTATGGAAACTGTAAAGAATCCGAAACGTCAGCAAATAAAATAAAATAAAAATACGCGAGTTAAATCCGTTAATAGTTGTTTCATTCCAATGTGTAATAACCGCGAAGGCATCAGAAATTATTACTTTTACATGCTTGTTATCTCAAATTCTTGAACAGCCAATAAATTCTTGATCCATTAAATCACACGTTTCCTCAAAACTTTTCCCGTCAAATTCTCCAACAAATCCACCAAACTCTTTGTTTCGTCATTGACTATTCTCGTCAACGTTATTCAAACTCACTTTAAAAATACCTTTTGAGAAGTCTATCGCTCATTCAAAATAGGAAACCATAGTAATCGAGGGAAGTGGGGAACTTTTGAATGTTTTGAGAGCAGATGAATCAAGCTTTAGAACTACGGCGACGCTAACAGAACTGAAAAGAGTTCTTTGAAAAGAAATAGCGGTACGCTTTAAACATGTTCGGGCTGTTGAAGCGATGACTTTGTATAGGAGTAGCGATTTTCATTATTAATTAAATTGTTATTAACATTCCAGGCACTTCAATGTGAGGAACGCACGTTGTTAATTTATAAATGATTACGAAATTTATATTACCGAATTACATAAAAATGTGGGTAGGTATAAAAATTATGCTCATCAGGTTAACAAACCTGATGAGCATAACTCCTAGAAAGCATAATATTAAAAGATTAACTGTGATAGCTGTAGGTAGGTATATAGTTTTCTATCTTTCGCTGTGATATTGGAAGACCTCCTATTTCACTTCGACTTTTACTAACGTTTTAAAATGAATTCTATAATAGGTAAGTAAATGGATACTAGACCGAATAATACAAATTTAAAAAGCGTTATCAAAACGCTGTCTTGTGAATACAGCCTTATCATAGAATTTAACGGTATTGGAAACTAAAGTACACTGAGCAAATTATTTCCTTCCGTGAAAGGATGCACTCTTATTTAACTTTCTTTCCAGTCTAGTTTGAGAAATTAAATTGTGCAATAGTATTTTTCTGGCCAACTTTCAAACAGAAATGCTGCTCGACATCAGTACAATATAGTTAAGTCATCATCATCATCATCATCATCAGCCCGTCGCAGTCCACTGCTGGACATAGGCCTCTCCAATTGCACGCCACTTTGCTCTATCTTCGGCTGCTCGCATCCAGCTCCTGCCAGCCATCCTACGCAAATCGTCACTCCACCTTGCCTGAGGACGTCCTACACTACGCTTGCCGAGACGCGGTCTCCACTCTAGAACACGTTTACTCCAACGGTTATCGGTTCTTCGGCTAATATGGCCAGCCCACTGCCACTTTAGCTTGCTAATCCGGTGGGCTATGTCGATGACTCTGGTTCTCTGCCGAATCACCTCATTTTTGATTCGATCCCGCAGAGAAACGCCGAGCATAGCCCTTTCCATAGCCCGCTGAGCGACTTTTAATTTGTGAACCAGCCGTACCGTCAGTGTCCACGTTTCGGCTCCATATGTCATGACGGGTAGGACGCACTGATTGTAGACTTTCGTCTTCAGGCACTGTGGGAGTGACGATATGAAGACTTGACGTAGCTTCCCAAACGCTGCCCAACCTAACTGAATTCTTCTATCCACCTCATCCTCGAAGTTGTTTCTACCTAACTGTAATGTCTGTCCAAGGTAGACATATTTTTTGAACAACTTCGAGAACGGCGCCGTGTACCGCAATTGGTTCCGGTAGTACATGTTCATTGAACATGACCTTGGTTTTGTCCAAGTTCATCCGTAGGCCAATGCGTACAGAAGAGTCAGCCAGATCATTCAGCATCTGTTGTAGGTCCTGCAGCGTTTCTGCCACGATGACGATATCATCAGCAAATCGCAAGTGAGAGATGTACTCGCCATTTACTTTGATGCCACGTCCTTGCCAGTTCAGCGTTTTGAACATATCCTCCATTGCATTTGTGAACAATTTCGGGGAGATAACGTCCCCTTGTCTCACACCGCGATGCAATGGTATAGGCATTGTTTGCTGATTCTGGACTTGGACGGACATGGTAGCGGCTGTATAAACATCTCATCACTTGGATGTATCGCCAATCGACTTGGCATCGTTGCAGGGACTCCAGAACAGACCAGATCTCGATCGAGTCAAAGGCCTTCTCATAGTCCACAAATGCTAAACACAGGGGCTGATTATACTCTTCGGTCTTCTGTATAATCTGCCGCACTGTGTGGATGTGGTCTATGGTGCCGTATCCGCTTCGAAACCCAGCCTGCTCCGGTGGTTGGAATTCGTCAAATCTTCGCGCAAGACGGTTCGTGATTACTCTTGAGAACAGCTTATAGACGTGGCTTAGAAGGGAAATGGGTCGATAGTTCTTCAACAGGGTTTTATCTCCCTTTTTGAAGAACAAGACGACCACACCTCTACTCCACATCTCTGGAGTTCTCCCTTCAAACAAGACGGCGTTAAAGAGTTTTTGGAGCTCTAAGTAGAGGTTTACCTCCTGCTTTTAATAACTCTGTTGTAACGCCATCTTCTCCAGGGGCTTTTCCGTTTTTGAGCTGTCCAAGAGCGATCTCGATTTCGCCAATACTGACTTCTGGCAGGTCTTCGCTGTAGTGGCGTGTTAAAGTGGCTCTAGGATCCTCATTTCCGGGATCAGGTCGAGATGCATGCGAAGCGTACAACCGGCCATAGAAGTTTTCCACTTCGGTTAGGACTGCCGGCTTCGAAGCAACGACTTCTCCAATTTCTGTGGTCAACTTCGTCAGGTGGCTTCTTCCAAGAGATTGTACAAACACTTTTGCTCCCCGGTTTTGCTTCGATCGCTCTTTCGATCGAAAGAGTATTGAAGGACCGAAGATCGTGTCGTACGCGTTTACTAATCTCTCGGTTTAGAATCCGTTTCTCTGACGAAGTGACGGGTGGGTTTTCACGTCGTTTCTTCATTAGCCCTAAAGTCTCTTCCGAAAGCTTCGACTTCCTGCCATTACGTTGCATTTTACAGAATCTCGTACCTTCTTCCCTGAGAATCCGAACCACATTTTCAAGGTTCTGGTCAACGTCAGTTGTGGTTTCCACGGCAGCGAATCGGTTCTCCAGATTGGACTGGAACGTTTCAGATCCCATCATAGTTTGGAGCAAAGTTGGTCGGAGCCTGGCCTTCATCAAGCGAACACGTTCAGCCCTGAAGTCAATATTCAGAGAGCCTCGGACGAGTCGGTGATCGCTTCCGGTATTGAACCTATTGATCACAGAGACGTCTCTGAATATATGCTTTTGTCCGTCATGATGAAGTCGATCTCGTTTTTGTCACAGTGCCCGGTCTTTTCCACGTCCACTTACTTTGGGGCTTTTTCTTGACATAGGAATTCAGCAAGTAGAGACCCTCTCGTTCCTGGTAGTTGACGAGCATTTGCCCCTATGATTTCTGCTCCCATATCCATGGGATCCTACTACCGATTCGTTACAATTTTGTACTCCCACTTTAGCGTTAAAGTCCCCCATGACAACGTTGTAATGGGTCTTAGTAGTGAAGTGAAGGGCCCTCGATATGTCATCGAACATAACCTCCACCTCATCATCCGAGTGTGTCGAGGTCGGTGCGTACACTTGCACCACCTTGAGGCTGTACCTCTCCGGTGAGCTTGATGATGAGGTACGCTACCCTATTCGACACACTGGACACTTCGACAACATTGTCAGCCAGGGACTTATTTACCAGAAACCCAACGCCACCTTGAGATTGTTGGTCTCCCTCTCGGAAGTACATTAGGTGGCCTGACTCGAGAGATATGGTGTCCTCCCCCTCTCTTCGGACTTCACATAACCCTAATACGTGCCACCTAATCTTCTCAAGTTCCACCTCCAGTTGCGCCAGATGCGAGTCGAGCCGTAGCGTGCGTCCGTTGTACGTCGCCAGGGTCAGTTTGCTGTGATGGCCTCCCGTAGCCCGGGGATTCTTCGCACCCCCCGTCCCACCGTTACCATGGTCGCCACCGTGACCAGGAATAGCGGGACCGCCGGGAACTAGGGGCCGTGGTCTTTGGTGTGCCTGCATGGAGGTAAAAGCCCATAATCGCCACGCTGGGCAGGCGGGTTGGCGATCGCAGGGCGTAGCTTCTTGCTTCGATGACGCTGCTGCCCGTCATCGAGCGGAATTTAGCTACGCCTATGTAGGGTGGATATACCGCCATCAGTCGGTCGCCAGAGCCTCGTTCGTTGGACAGCAGGGTGCACCGCGTGCAGGTGAGGTTGGCTTGGGGCGAGTGATGATGATGGTTTCGCCCCCTCTCACCCCATAGTTAAGTGTTTATTTAGAATTTTACCTAACTAATGACCACTAGACTACATCGCAATACTCTTGACTTGAATCTACAGTTCACCTCGCCTTCCACATCGCCAGAGATAGAAACAGATCGAGAAAAATTTTAATTAGGAGAGAGTGTGATGCAAAAGAGAGATTACTCCCTCAATACTGAGGAATAAGACGAAAGGAGAAGAAAAAACCGACCTAGTGACCAAATAAAAGCAAAACCTTAAAAGTATAGATAAAAATATAAGTATGTGCAAATGTTTAAATTGCAAACTTATAGATAATAGGTGTCTGTTAATTAACTGAAGAAAAATGCAATTATTTGGCAATAAAAGTTTAATGGAACTATCAGAGGAAAGTTCAATTAAAAAGATAGCAATTGCCTCAACTCGTGATAATTTCCGTTTAGAAGTTAAGTTGCGAAGCTTAAGCACGCTTTAGAATCGCTTCTTTTCTCTTCTCTTCGAGGGCACTTGGGAGGTATTCTCATTTTGACATGACAATAAAAAAAATGTTAGAATCAAACTCCTCTTATTGATATTAATATTATAACAAGAACTAAGACATCACGGGGTCAAAATTTTACTGTTACAAAAACTGATACAGTTCTAAGATTTGTTAAACTTAAGTGGATACATATTGAGGAGAATAAAAAAGACAGATAAGAGAAAGGAAGTAGAATAACGATGATGTGTAGATACCTTTCAATAATTATAAGGCAGTACCTAGGCCAAAAAAGAGTAAGCTGCAAAATTGCGCGACATATTTGGTGTTATATCTAAGTTTCTAAGTTTGGTGTTGACTGTTGGTAATGTTAAACTTGCGTCATTATTGTTTTAGAAAATACCATCCTTGTATTTCCATACACATATCAATTATATCTGTACGAATATCTGTAGAATTATTTACTTATTTAATATCATAATAATTTGAATATATATTTAAACGAACATTCGAGTGGTTTAAGAATATCCATCGGACCCTCTCTGGGGATGTTTTTTCAACATCCGGTTCTCTTGTCAGTTTTAAAAATGGGGCTTCATTGTTCACTTTGTATTATTTCCTTGAGAAAAGGTTAGAAAATGAAGAAACATTAATAATTTGGGACGTGGTTTTTTTAAGGGTTTAATGGAGTATGTTTGTGATTGCGGAGATCAATTTTGTTTCTGTATTGTATTTATATTTGTTCATGAGATACTTAGGTTCACTAAATTCGATTTATTGAGCAGTAATTTCATTTTGCATTTAAAAAAGTTAGTAGCCCTAATTATCTGGGCTCTTAATGATTTTGTAATCTATTACGTTTTAATTAGGTACAAGTATTCATAATTTCTAACATAATATTATAAAAAAACAACTTCAAGTAAGTACTACATTTCAGGTTGGAGCTTGTCATGTCTCTTAGCTAGGGCAAAGCACTCTTGTTATTTTTTAGATTAATATCGTTTCTTTGCTAAATACAAAATGACGATATTCAAAATCTTCAATTATACAGAATAGACAAAAGACCTAAAATTCAGACTATAAACATCGTGTCAGGTTAACTCTGGTATTAGTCGACACTTCATTTGCAATACTCTGTAAAACAATGATGTATTCAAAACATCTGAAACACGTTTCAACATCTAAAGAGCTCGATTATTTATATAGGCTGAAGAGACACATAATAAATTACAATTTGCACTCCAAAAACACAAAACTCAACTCTATTCGAAAGGCATACGAACGAATGGCGATGCAAATGTACCTTTTAGAATTTGTCCAAAATGGAATACATAATATAAAACAAAAGACGGTTTAGCATGTATGTAGACCGAGCGATAAACATTTCTATGTGTAGGGAATAAGGTGTATCTTCCTAATGATTTAAAATTTATTTACTATTCATTTCGTATTCGAAGTAATCCTTTTATTCGATTGTTCAAAGACTGTTCCAATATAGATCCAATGGATTGTGTTCTGCTGGAATTCAATTTGGTATTGAAAATTATGTAAGCTTCTCAAGAAGAGTTTCGAGAAATTATATAGCATTAGCTTTGAAGAACTTAATCATTTCTTTTGTTATTACTTTTACAATATCATTAGGTAGGTACCTATACCTATTAATGGATAATGATTAAATTTTACCTACATTGAATACAATTACCTACCTATGTAGGTACTTACATAGTGATTTCTTTGAAGAATTTGAGAAATTTACTTTAAGTTTCTATGGGTAGCTAATCAAAAAAAGCTGAACTGATGTAGATGAAATTTAATATAAGCATAGTATGAGTCCTGGGGAAGGATAGGAAATAGGAGTAAAAAGGCAGGAAGGAATTGGCGCCCAAACTACCCAAAGTAACTTCTACGCAGACGTAGTCCTGTGCAAAAGATAGCCTTCTATAAATACGATTAAAAGTAATAAACGAAACAATAAAACTGTATTCGCAAAATAACTGAAATTGCTTTATAAAAGGCTCTCAAATACAAGCACCTGCAAAATATAAAGAATAATTAACCTTAATAACATTTAACGAGTGAACGTGGAGCGAAGTTGATTGTTAAAACGAAATTCGATTGGGCATACAATACAGAATTACCCTCAAATTTACACAATTAGCCGGCAATGTTTAATTTCCCGTTGTAACTGTTGTAGCTTTTAAAAGACAGTTGAATCATTTTGATACTGCCATAGAACGAGCAAAGAGTCCTCATTAAAAATTATGACAACATCGAAGTTTTTAAAAACATTTACGACTTAATTGTTTTTGGAGGCAAGAAATCTAGCTAAGTCTGCTTTCCAAATTCTTATCTGAGTTTGAATAAAGCGTATTTAGATCCTTTAGTCGAAAAATACTCTTAAACTTAAAGGGATCTTTAAAACTATCAGTTCCTATATTAAATTCTAGATGTGGCCTTTCTTAGATCTTTAGATCTAAGTAGTTTACCTGCGTTGCATAGTTATACTGTTAATACCTATGTATTAAAATCTATTTACCATCATCGGCTTTGCTCCGGTAAATATAGGAGCCTTTAAATTCACCCATGTTTTAGAAATTCTGACTGTCTTTCAAAATTCATTTAAAAATAAATTGATCTATGTGATCATAATCAAACTACGTCCATTCTGTAGCTATTGTTCTGATTTGAACCGCCTTTGTGCAGTCACCGGCACCTCAAGCAAGTTGTGGAAGGGAGTAAGTCCTATATAAATTGTAAGAGACTTACGCCTTTTATCACCGAGTCTGTACTCCATGCCAGGTTGACATTCGCCATTGTTGATCTTATTGCTGCTGGATCTTGATTGGTGATTTTAGATTGTTTTGGAACTTTGCTGATGAATTAGAAGGCATTTTCGTCCTTGACTTTGAAATTGACTAGAATTTAAAATTATGGTAGGCATTTCTTTCAGGTAGGTACTTAATGGAAGGGTTAAAATATCTTTGAGGTTAGAATTTATTAATAACTAGCTTCAGCCCGCGACTTCGTCCGCGTGGAACTCATCCTTTTTTGCAGTCGGTTAAAAAGTAATCTATGTCCTTTCTCAGGCTCCAGACTTCCTTTGTACCAAATTTCATTTAAATCGGTCCAGTAGTTTTGGCGTGAAAGCGTAACAGACAGACAGACAGAGTTACTTTCGCAATTATAATATTAGTAGGGATTAAAACCAGAGTGCCTTTTTAATGGAAGTCATCTACTGTTTTCGATAGGTAGGTCTTCAACCTTATAATGTCATAAGCATAATGTAGTACCTAGCTAATATAATAATTCTTTTATTTTTACTAGCACCAAATTGGTACTTATTAATTACGCGCTTAACCTGCTCGCTCATTGTTAAACTTTACTTTAATATTATAAGACTATTCTTTTATAAAGATCATCAAAATCGTGTGGGACGCCGAGTTGTAATGAAACCACTAAACTTGTTAACACTTTATATTTCAGACACACGTATAGGTACTTCATTTTACACCACCGGTAATTTCAGAACTATCCCTCGTGACAGAATGCCCTCCCTGATCAATGCTAGCTGGTTTTATATCGGTTGTTGGCGCCTGATTTTTGACAGCTAGCATTGGCGGGAACTGCGGTTACAACTAGTCAAATTAGCAATTTATTATACATTATTAAAATAAAGATATATTATATTAAACTAGATAATTTTAATTCTAACAATCGTAACAAAAAATAAATTAAAAAGTATAGACCACTCACACGAAATAACTGCATAAAAGCCAAGAAATAAACTTCAATAACTTATTGCCACGTCTTATTCTTGTTTGCGTCGGAACCCCTAAAAGTTTAAATATTAAGAAAAAGCGAGCATCTCGCAAACATCGCAAAAATATCACCACACGGTGCCTTACATTCGGGCAAATAAAGAAAAATAACGTATATTTCCTTTTAAAGGAAGTTATACTCTTCTTGGAGCTGGTAAAATGGTGAAGTAATGGAGACCGCTGCGTATGAAAAATCCGCTAAATGCGCGTCGTGCAGAATGAGGTCCAACCGTCATGTTCTACCAATCACGGGCCATTGTCTTCTCTCTCATTTGTAGAATATGACAGCTGCTGGACCTCACTCTACACTAGATAATCTAGCGGATTTTAGACACGCGACTGTAGGTAGATGAGATCTTAAGTTTTCCTACCGGGACATGATAAGCATATTTTATTTTTTAAATTAGGTACCACGGATTTTGACAATAGAAAGAAAAAGTAAGTAGAAGGTAGGTAACTTGTACTTTTTCAATCAGAGCTTTACGCCGACTGATTCGAGCCCACGAGTTCGTTTGTGTAGAATTCGTAGGTAGGTACCTACCGAAATTGGCAAATTCCATCTTCAATTCCCAATTTCTTTTTCCCTGGGTCTAACTATTTGCATTTCAAACTTATTATATCGGTTCTGTGATTTGAGCGTAGATAACGGACAAAGTTACTTTCAATTTATAATACTAATGGAAATTACCATTGTACGACTACATGTTTATACCCAACCAAGGGACAAATTGTCTACCTAAATGATACAAGCGGAACGTTGCAAGATCTCGCATATAAAATACACGACGTCTCTAATATGAGGATTCCGTTTAAATTAAGGTTTCAGAGATACCTACTACTATATTGCTACATGGGAATCCTAACTTTACAATGACATTTGACATCTCTTGTTCTCGTGATATTAGTCACAGGATAAATAATACAAATTCTGTAGATTAATAAAAAACTGATTAGCATTAGGTATTCCGAAATCTATCTATCTATACATATATATATATATATATATAAAAATGAAACCAGTTTTCCGTTGTCACGATAATACATGAAAACGGCTTGACCGATTTGGCTGATTTTTTTTTGTAGTTTTCTAATACTCTGTACAAGGTTCTTACGGAAAAAAATATTACGAAAATCTCTCAGAAACATTGAAAAATATACATTTAATTTTGCATATTTAAAAAAACGCGCGTAACGAATGTCAACGCAACAATGACAGAGGGACCGCTAGTACTATAATAAACTATAATATGAATATAGGTACATGATTTTAGTTTTAAAATACATCTTTCGGTTATAAACTGGGGTTAATTTTTAAAAAATGTAGGTAGAAACTACCAAGTAAAAAAAATGGAGTGAACTTTTATTTTTACAAAAAAAAGTTTCATTTAAATAATATGTATGTAGGTATAATAAGAAAAAACATAAAAATCAATCAACAAAAGTTTATTAAAACAAAGATCACGTTTCTGTATTATCAATAGACTCTTCTAGATCTTCCTGCAGCACATTTTCATATTTCAAGGCGCTGTGGTCGACGGTATTTTGGTCAGAAAGCGCATAGTCAGGGCCTATGTTTATACTCGACTCTTCAGTCAATTTTCCAAAATTTGCGAGATAAATAGCTTCCGATATCAACTTCTGGGCTATAGCCTTTTGCCTGTACTCTAGGCCTTCTAGCTGGAGTCCTATAGATTTCCCTATGATCTCCCAATCTTTTTCCTTCTTCGCTAAAATCTTTTTGGCATCTTCCATAAACTTTTCTTGCTTTTGTATGAGTGCTGATAATGTGGGCCGAGGAATTGGCGATTTTTCCTATAAAAATAATACTACAAGTAAGTAATAATAATTTCTGATGCCTTCGCGGTTATTACCGACTGGGATGAAACAACTTTTGACTTTAGCGTTAGACTATTGTCAACTCAGTCATGGTATGATTATTTAAACTATGAAAGTTCAGAAACGTCACCCAATAAAATAAAATACGCAAGTTAAATCCGTTTATAGTTGTTTCATTCCAACTACAAGTAAGTAAGTAGATATTATTAAAAAGTGGGAAATCATATGCAGAATCATCAAAATTAAGGAATTATAATGGAGGCTACATCTCTAATTTTTACGCACAATTTTCTCAATTTCCATATGTATCTTTTTGATATTTTTAACCGTGCGCCCACTATTATTTTATGATTTTTGTTATGATAGTTGTCATATAATTCATAATAATATAGAACGTTTATTACGTATATATAATATTATATATATACTAGCTGTCCGCCCCGGCACGGATGATCTTTTTTATAGCCTATGTGACTTGGGAATAGTGTAGCTTCCCAACAGTGAAAGATTTTTAAAAATGGTCCAGCCGTTCTGGAGCCTATTCAATCCAAATAAACAAACAAACAAACCTTTCCTCTTTATAATATTAGTATACATACCTACTTTATTTTGAGCTTGTGTCGTTATTAAAACAAAAAAAAGAGTAATTTAATTACCTGCGCAAAATTTTAACCTGGTGACCCTTGAGTTCTAAATGGATCACAGAGGTTTCAGGTTAAGGGTGTAGATAAAATAAATTGCTGCATGAATATTAAGTTTAAAGGCAGTGTGGGTCGGATTAAACACCTTCGGCCGCAGTTGGCTTTAGCGAGAACTACTCACTAGGCGAAGTAACTACGCAAATTAACTACTTTGCCTACCCCCGGATTATGTGCTCGCAAGTTTAGTAGTAATAGTATAATTATAGTAAGTTGGCAATTATATTGGGATTGGAATGAAACAACTGTTAACGGATTTAACTCGCGTATTTTTATTTTATTTTATTAGCTGACGTTTCGGATTCTTTACAGTTTCCATAATCGTAGCACGACTGAGCTGACAATAGTCTAACGCTAAAGTCAATTTTCATTCCAATGTGTAATAACCGCGAAGGCATCAGAAATTATTATTTAATTATAGTATTGGGATTTGAGCTGAATTTATTTCATTTGTAATTTCTGATGCTTTCGCGGTTATTACACAATGGAATTAAACAACGGATTTGACTGTATTTTCTTTTATTTGCTGATGTTTTGAAAACTTTACAGTTCCCATGTTCGTTCACTTTAGCGTTAGAATATATAGTCGGCCCAGAAGTGGTTACGATATAGGAACTGTAAAGTTTTGAAAACGTCAGAAAAAAAATAAAATACCTACTCGAGTTAAATCCGTTGTGGTTGTGTTCGTTATATCGTTATTTTAATAGGCGGATGATTAGATTAAGTATAATATAATATTGGAATGAAACAACTTCAACGGATTTAACTCGCGTATTTTATTTTTATTGGCTGACATTTCGGAGCCTTTACAGAATCCATAATCGTAGCACGACTGAGCTGACAATAGTCTTATGCTAAAGTCACTTTAGCATCTGTGAAGGCATCAGAAATTATTATATAATATAATATTATTGTATTCATATTTCTCAAGTCACAAAATATATAATAATATACTTATACACTTTTACTGAGATCCTCAAATAAATAACAATTACATTTTATAATTAGGTAAGTAAGTATATAAAAGAAACTATTATAAGTACATACTTAAGTAGGTATCATTTTTAAATTTCGAAATATCTAGTACACGAACTCACCTCTTCAGAACGTTGTAAATTCTCGATGTTGGTATGTGTGATGTCCTGTCTCTTTTCCTCTCGTGCTACCTTTATGCGTTTCTCTCGATTCCTGTCAGACATTGTTCTTTTTCTTGGAAGCCTCTCCAAATAAATCTTATTGTTGGCCCTATTGAAGTTGAAGTTGAATTTGTTATTTGTCGATTTCGAAGGGGTGTTAGTTCCGTCTAGGAATTGTAAGAGTTCGTAATGCCATACTGTAGGTGTGTACTTCACGCCAGCTTCCATTGCTTGGGTTACCTAAAATTAAGAGGTTAGGTCATTGTTTGTAAGGGAGAATGTCAGAGAATAAGTTTTTTTTTGTTGGTTTGACTTGTTTACATTTTACTGGTTACCTGGGAACTAGGTACATCTGCAACGTGCAAATTAAATAATATCAAGCTAAGTAGGTAAGTACTTAAGTTTTTTTGTACTTAAATAAAATATTATTCAATACTTGGTCTAGGTAGGTACTTAAACATTGGAGAATTCAGAGTTAGTCGCAGAAAATAGAAGGAAATATTATTTGGTTTAGTACTCTTTTTGGTAACAGGCGTGATAAAATTAAGTACTTAAGTACTTACCTAAGTATAATATTGGTGTTGTTATTAATAAAGTAAGTAGGTAATACTCAAATGTTATTGAATAATACCAAACCACAACCTGTGCATAATACGCTTAGTGATTGATAAAACGTATCTCCGTGAGATACCTCTCTAATTGTAATATACTTACCTACTAACCAAAATAAATGATAACAATAAATTAACGTTATCATCACAATGAAATACGTAAATAAATAACCGTACAATTTTAAAAACATACCTTTTTTCTCTCTTTTTCGTACGTAGACCGCATATTGTGCAGCTTCTTCTTCACCGTCTCTAAATTGGCAGTGTTATCAAATCGACAATATTTTTCTGTCAAAATCGCAAGCGCCTCAGTCCTCTTCTCTTTATTATGATAATCATTATGTTTCACATCCCACAAACACGCCATATTTTTGTACATTTGAATAATTTCACGCCACAACTCTCTTTCTGTTTCGATCATCGTTTATTATTTAGAAACACAACACAACACTATAAAGTCGCCGCGACACTGCCATGTGCAAAATGGCGACGAAGCAATTTCAAGGCACACACTTGTTTTTGCACGTGGCCATTTGCGGAACTAAAACTGGCCATACTTTTTGCGCCCAGAAAGTAGGACAGTGGCGCCGCTGTTGACTGCATCAGATAAGTTGTTTTAAACATGCTTGGTGATATCGGATGAGCGAGATGGGTTAACATTGAACGGTACGTTGCGTGCAAAAGAGCGAGATAAATATAGTTTTGCAAATCGTAATTTTAGAAATCGCGTGGTGGACCGGGGCCCGTAGTATCTATTTAGGGTACTATGACAGAAAAATTGTAGGTTCGCGTGTGATTTTGTTAAATTTAGGTATTAGTTAGGGTTGCGGATATAATAAAATTACAAAAAGTATTTGGTTAATAATTTACATACAAACTTACTTAAGTAAGTATACCTAGTTCTAGAAACCTATTTATTCTGGTCACATAGGTAAGTAGGTAACTACCTACCTACTGTCTTTAAGTTTTTTTTTAGTCGGTTGTCAAGTAATTTTTAGACAGATCTCGTAACAGTTAGGTACCTATGGATCTGCTGTTTATTTTTGGGACTAAAAAGTATGTAGTTAAATTCTCAAGTAGGTAAGTACCTAATTTATTTAGATATTTTGATTAGGTTAGAACTTAGACAGTTGTAGGAAAAACTGTATTGGCACCAAAGTAGTTCGGTAGGTAGATAGGTAAGTATTTAATTCATTCAGAGTATTTAGATGTTGCTAACTATAATTAGGTAACGACTAGCAGAACTGATGAAAAATGTAGAATAAGTACTACATAGGTATTCGGACTTTTAAAAGGCGGTTAAAAAATAAAAGCTACAATTTATAGTACACTAGCGACCCGCCCCGGCTTCACACGGGGGCTATAAACCTTCCTTAAGAATCACTCTATCTATTAAAAAAAACCGCATCAAAATCCGTTGCGTAGTTTTAAAGATCTAAGCATACATACGGACATACAGCGAAAGCTACTTTGTTTTATACTATGTATTGAAGTACATAAGTACCTACCTACCTACTTATACAAAGAGTTTTTTTAAACTTGTACAATTCCTTTTCTAATATGAGAAAAACTCCTAAAATTGCAAGAAACAAGTGCTAGTAGCACTTGAGGGCGCCATTTTGTTTTGTAAACAGCTGTTTTTTCTCAAACTCGGAACGTTAAATAAAGAAAGGAGCACGCTTTGCGAGTTATTATTGTTCCGTGTTAGAAAGTTTTTGAATTCTATTTTCTTAAGCTGGGTACTAAAGTTTGTACTACCTAAGATAATAGGATTCTTTTATTTAAAATTTATGATAAAAGATAAGAAAAGTTTTACGTAGGTACTTACTTAGATAGTTAGTCGGGTTAGTTTAAAAACAACTGTCCTCTTCTTTGATACCTTTACATTTTTAATACAGAAATAAATGAAATAACTGTAGGTAGGTAAGTACCTAATGGTTTAAAGCTTAATTATTACTTACTTACCTACCTATATTTATTTGCTATAAAAATACGCGATCTAAATCCGTTAATAGTTGTTTCATATCAATGTGTAATAACCGCGAAGGCATCAGAAATTATTTAATTAAATCCGTTAAAGTAGTTTCATTGCAATGTGTAATAACCGCGAAGGCATCAGAAATTACTAAGTCTATTAATACCTATCTTTAATTTATTCCAATCCCTAAAGAGATAATGCTGGCGCATTTACGTATTAAGTAGGTTGTAGAGATTATGTAGGTAGGTACATGCAAAACTATCTACGAAGTGTTTAAAACTAAAATGGCAGAGATAAAGTACCTACTTACTTAGGTACCTATGCTTAAGTTAGTTCTCTGAAACTCATGGGGTAGGCTTTTGAAAATTTAACCACTAAAAATTTGCTTGTGGTTTTTAGAATAAAAATAAGAATTAGTTTATTCAGTAGACACAATTTAAAGTGATAACAATATCTAGTTTAGGTAATAACAATATCTAGGTTCATGTCGACTGAAAAGGCTTAAGCTCAGCATTATTGCTGAGCCCGGGGGGTCACAACCTGAAAAAAACACGCGGAAAAAAAATACAGAAAAGGCACAAACATAGACAACAAGTTATTTTTACATTACAATTTGTGATAACAAACGCAGTGCAGTGATTCATAGTAAGAAGGATGAGAGTATCATTAAATTCTATCCAAAACAACATTTTCAACACATAAAATAATTACATTATTTGACATTATTTACTCTCAGGGTACGCCAACAAAGTGCGGGTTTTTAGCTATAGGTAATTATTATTATATTTGACAATTGTAAAACGCAAATTCTTATGATTCTTAAGCACATAGTTTACTAGACATAAGAAATAAATTTAAAAACTTCACCTTTCTAACAAAAAAACAAAATTTTAAATCGGTGCATCATTTCGGGAGGTACCATACAGTACACACACGGCCATACAGACACGTGAAACTTAAAACACCCAGTGGTTGTTGCGTCGGAAGTTAAAAATGAGGAACAACAGGCCCATGGTTCCTGTATCTTGGTAGCTGTATGTTGGTACCGTTTTATCAGAGATCATAAACTTGTCGAATGGGGGCCCGAGGTTTGGGCTAAGTGAAAATACGAGGTCCCTGGAGAGGACGCGTCGGGAAAAACAGAAATACCACGACTAAGAAAATGTATTCTGCTTTCTGATGTGGCAACATTATAATAGGTAGTGCCTAGTGAAAGAACATCCAGCCAAGTGCTTGTAAAGCCAAAAACGGATCCAGCTTCATAGACAGGTTTTTTTAAGAGTTAAGAAAAATGTTACTGTTGTTTCAGATCCAACTTTGGTCCTAGAAGAGGGTCATGACCCCATGTCCTCATCTCTCTTCGATCAGCCCTTGTGTAAAGTTAAACCCTATCAATTAAAAGAAGATTGTCCATATTAGTACCTACGTAGGTACTCACTTACCTTTCTTATTCCATACATATCTGGAATAAAATATTATGGTTGAAATAAATTATTACTTTTAAAAATAAGACACACAGGATCATTAACTCTTATACAACATAACTTTTTAATTAAGTAGGTAATTTAGTCTCCCACTTCTGGGCATGGAATTAGAAGGCTTGCTGCGAATGCATTAGAAATTTTTAGAAAATATCGTATTCATTTATTTTTCATACATTCACGTTGGTATCGTGCAAAATGTGTACGTGTGGAATACGGCAGTGGCTCGTCCTCACAAAATACCCCGTATCTTGTTGATCCCCGAGCAAAATACAAGACTCTAAATTATATGACATTGCCTAATATACAAGATAGGTAATTTTGTATTTTATACCTTATGCCTTGTAAAAGTCTCATTAAATCTTTCAACTTAACGCGGGCGTTTATTTCATATTACCTACGTGTTTATTTTTGTATTTTAATAAGAAAATATATTTACAAGAGGAAATTTGAAAATAAATTAGAATTACCTACTGTTAACAGATACGGTAGACAGTTATACGTCATAGCTTAGGGGTATATGAGCGGACTAATGATTGTAAGGTCGTGACTTCAAATCCAGTCGGTGACATGGGTAATTAATTGAGTACCTACTTAATTTACTTGTAATAGATACCTAGGTATCTTTCCGGTGGAAGATTGGTGTGTGTCAACTGTGGTAAACCGACCAGTGCGGTGTTTAAGGTTTTATCCTCTAGATATTCCCTTATAAAATCAATGAATTTCATAATCCCTTATATCCCTTGTAAAATCCCTTATTTTTATTAGGGGTGCATGATTTTTTTAGCAGTTTTAGAGGAGACATAGTGTTGCGAACTGTTTATTAGCAACCTTTTATTGTTTCTTTAACTTTTGTCACAGTGTTAACGCTCTCTTAATATATTCGTTATCTTCCTTAAAAAGTGATTTCATTAACATAATTTACAGTTCTCATTAATACATAGTATAAGACATAAGACACACAAATATGCTTACAGAAAGTGTTGCGTACTCCTTGCGTTTGTATATATAGTTTTACTTTTAATTGGCTATTGCCCTTTTTTATATATCGATTGTTTTTATAATTGCCAGTCTATTAGTTGATTTGGTTGAGTTGTGTTGTGATATTGTGTTCGTTTGTAAAGTTACCTTATTAAATTCCTATATTCTTCATAAACCTATTGCTTTCATTACAGTTCATTCCTCACCAAAAGAAAGATTACAAAATACACAGTAAGTTGTGTTATACATTCAATTTTGAATTAAGATGACATAACAAACAACACGTTGCGCTTTACATTTTAATAACTTCAACAGATTTACACATTGTTTTAGACAATTTTAGTAAAAACACTATTTTTGTTAAATTTGATAGATTTTTGTAATGAAACAGATTTTTGACATAGGTACACACAATTAGATGATCCTACAAGGGTTCCAATATTACAAAATAAACAGTACTTAAGTTGTGTTATAAATTTAATTTTGACGTACTTCTGTATCCCTAAAAATACATAGAGCAGCGAACACCATAATAATATCATTATTTAATAAACCAGTAGGCCCTCCTTAAGTGATTCACTTAGCCAATCTCCACTTTCTGACACTTAACTACGTTCAAACATTTGATTACATTTTTAATGGATTTCTCAAGATTATTATTAAAATCTTGACGTATTTTTTGTTTATGACGTTTTTTTAACTTTAATGAAAGGCGTTGTTTGCTAATTAATTACCTAATTTTAGGGCCAAATTAATTAAACGAAGCCTGTTTTATGCTTGTTTCGCTCGTTATCTTATTTTTATTAAGTACCTACCTAAATCTACCCGTATTACTTTGAGATGTTTTTAATTTGATCATTCTGTTCAAATAAAGGATTCTACGGATATAATGTACCTACCTAGGTAGGTGTCTATGTAATATATAGCATATGTTATCATAATGGCTTTTATTCCAGCCGAACTAAATATTTAAGGTCTCCCATACAAGAGATTTTTCAGTGTTTATAGATAATGGTATGAAACCTGTCGTGCGCGAGTCTGACTCCCACTTGGCCGGGTTTTTTCTACTCTTTTCTTAGTACAAATAATATAATTCTGATTCTAAAATTCTAAAGTAATCTTCCGTAGAACGTCTACAATGCACGATACTCAAGATCGGGCGGGATCGGCTAACTATCGCACATTCTTGAAACGATGAGATACGAATCCGATCTTGTGCCGAATTGATAATATTTATATATAATATCTTCTTCATTATTATCTTTAAATATGACATCAAGTAAACCTATTTATCGTAAAAGGTTATTTACTGTTCTCGGTAATATGGCACGAGTAAATTGGGTAGGTATTACATTATTCCATTATTGTGCTTTTGTGCGTCCAATTTTCGATTATTTGTTAAGGTCTTATGATTATTTGTACAAAAAATACTAAATTATTACTGAGCTTCTATTACTAGGTGGGTACAGTCAGCATCAGATATTGCCAATGTGGTCAATGTATCGATAACCGCTCGAACGCCCTCGACAATAGGGATGTGTAGCGATATACAATACTAGCTTCTGCCCGCGACTTCGTCCGCGTGAAGCACCTCCTTTTTTGCAGTCGGTTAAAAAGTAGCCTATGTCCTTTCTCAGGCTCCAGACTTTCTTCTTACCAAATTTCATTTAAATCGGTCCAGTAGTTTTAGCGTGAAAGCGTAACAGACAGACAGACAGACAGAGTTACTTTCGCATTTATAATATTAGTAGGGATTTGAGGTTGACTGTACATACCACGAAGTTTTTGTATAATTTCTATCCTCTAATACAATTTTATACAATTTTGTCGTGAACCAGCCAAATATTAGTATTTCAGCTTATTTAATTATTATTTATATCAGTTTTAAGTAAATAAATGAAAACATAAACATACGAGATCGTGTAAATCTCTGACTTTTATATCTTCTTATATATAAAAATGAATCGCAAAATGTGTTGGTAAGCGCATAACTCGACAACGCCTGGACCAATTTGGCCAATTTTTTTTTAAAATGTTCGTTGATGTCCAGGGATGGTTCTTACGGCGAGAAAAAATCGAATAATTGCCGGGAAAACCCTAAAAACAGCCCTATTCTTTTTCCATACAAACGTTGTCCAACTAAAGTTACCTAATTTGAATTTCGAACGGGCAGGATGACGTCTGCCGGGACCGCTAGTAATAGGTATAGAAAAATATCCACTTGCACATAAAATTTCAGATTATTTTTAGCACGCTCCGGTTTCGTAGTCAGGGTTCTGACCACTACACCAACAAACCGTCATAAATATTAAATAGCTACCTATTTCAAGGCTCGTTGAACAATCAAAAGGCAAAGAATATTATAAAGTGCTAGAAACCATTGTTATAATTGTAATGATGTAACAGACGGAGTTTGAAATAGCAGTAACGAAGTTTGTACCAACTAGGAATTGAATAATCTGGCTTTCCACTCCGCATTTCTCTCGAGAGATCCAATCAGGGACCCCTACTAAAGGACTTAACATCGTTTATTATCCTTACTTTAATACGATATAGGGAATGGGGTGAAATCGACTATAGAAGTGCAGTTATTGACCCATCACTAGTTTTCCAAAGTGCAATTGATATCGCAGGCAAAGACTGTCCCCTGTTAAGTAATGTAAGACTTTTTAGTGTTAAACTAACTTTAAAACGAATATGGGAACTGTAAATTGTTTGAAACGTCAGGAAATTAAATTAAATATGTGAGTAAAAGCCAATATAGTTGTTTCATTCCAATGAGTAAGAACCGCGATGGCATCGGAAATTATAATGTCTCTAGTTTGCTTCAAGTTTTTTTTTATAAAAGAAGTGATAATTTATTAACGGGGTGAAAAGATGAGTGGAATTGACTTTAGAATTGCGATAGTTGATGCATTACTAATTCAACGCAGGGTAACGTCGTGGAAAACTTTTTCCTCTGTTTTATTTTCTTACATAAATATTAACTAAGTACGATGTATCAATCGAAATTTAATCGATACTTTTCGTTCAATAGCATTAGTTCTTCATTTTAATGATACTTGTACCTACCATATTTACATAATAGTACATTACGCACCTAGGCCAGTAAAATAAAAAATGTCTCAGATCACATGTACTTAATTGTCGTCCGAGGCGAACCCGAGGTTGACAAAAATGTGATCTGAGGCTTTTTTATTTTACTGGCCGAGGTCAGTATACTATTTTTCAGTTCGACGAAGCCAGAAATCAACAATTTCATTTAGCGCAGAGGCCAGAAAGTTGGCGCTTTCTGGCCGGAGGACAGAAATATATATTTACTTACATAAAAACAACTAGTATTATAATAATATAGGTAATATAGACACTGCAGCGCTGTCAACACCTAATGCGATTTTTTTTCACAATTCATTTAACTCAGTACTTTTCCCGCTCTGTTTTCCAACTATATAATGTAATTATATAAAGTGCGCACCAATAGTACTGGCGACCGTCCATATTTGCGCAGCTCGCGAGTCTGTCTGCTCAGATCTTCACCAGACCAGCCATATTCAAAACCAATTCAAACTGGATGGAATTGCGCCGACTAACTTGAATCAGCTCCATTATTCAACCACTTAGAAAATGCAAGGAAAACTAAGCACTTATCTTGTATGTGATAATTTCCTATGCTTTCGTGGTTAGGCTCTACAAACTATTAACACATTATACTAAAACGAATAGGTATAACGGATTTAACTCACGTATCTTTATTTATTTTTATCTAGATAACGAATGTAGAATTTAAATACTAAAGACTAATTTTAGTGTTAGACTATCAGCTTAGGCAGCCATGGGAACTGTAAAATTTTAGAAATGTCAGCATTTAAATCAATATACCTACCTACGCCGAGTACTTAAGGGCCGTTTAGCTACGCCCACGTACATACAACCTCCAAATTGTTATATATAATAATAGTAAATAAACAATAACAATCATGGTGTTCATGTAAAGCATAATTAGGTATGCATGTATTTTCAATTTCGTTTGCATATAATTTGCGCACGTCTTTATAGTACATTAACATATCAAGTGTATTTCTAGTTAAAATAACTAACAGCTATTTACATAAAACATTAAATTCAGTTTCAATTTGGCTTATCTCGTACAAATTCAATAGTCTCGTCTAGGATCAAACAAATGCCTACGCATAATTCTTTATAACAATCTTATCTTATCTTTAAACCCAAATATCTTATCTTATCTTTACAACTAAATTAGATGTGGGATTGACATTTTTACATTATTTATAAATGACCTTTTTCTTGACTTTCTTTACCTACTAATTCAATGCTGACCTGGAGACCTTTTTCCCACGCTCAAGTTAATCTAATTATCAACAATAAAATGGCCAAGTCCCTTTAAATATTTATTTCTGGATAATTTCTGATGCCTTCGCGGTTATTACACATTTAAATGAAACAACTATTGACGGATTTAGCTCGCGTGTTTTTATTTTATTTTATTTGCTGACTTTTCGGATTCTTTACAGTTTCCATAAGCGTAGCACGACTGAGCTGACAAAAGTCTTACGGTAAAGTCTATTTATTTCTGTTTAGTAGGTATTTGTTGTGATAGCGGCAATAGAAATTTGTCGTCTACGAAAACGTCAACTGGATATGTGGTGATAGACGGACAGACATACAGATCCCGTAATAGTCAAAGGGTGCTTTGTACCCAAAGGGTAAAAAACCTTAAAAAACATCCTACAATCGTCCTCTGCTGGAAATTCCCCCAGATAATGTACCTACCTAAGTGCTCTTTAATATTGGATATCATCCAAAGGCTTCTTTGTACTCAAAGGCTACAAAACCTTAAAAATCATCATACAATCGTTTCACAGCTGGAAACACCGCCAGGTTGCGTAACTGCTATTTTTCGGTAAATTAATTAATAAACGAAAACTTCAAGGGACGATGATAAAAAAAAATACAACTAAGTATCTGTGCTAAGGTTTTGATTGTAATCCCTACTAATATTATAAATGCGAAAGTAACTCTGTCTGTCTGTCTGTTACGCTTTCACGCTAAAACTACTGGACCGATTTAAATGAAATTTGGTACAAAGAAAGTCTGGAGCCTGAGAAAGGACATAGGCTACTTTTTAACCGACTGCAAAAAAGGAGGAGTTCCACGCGGACGAAGTCGCGGGCAAAAGCTAGTACTTTATATAGAAATGGGAGCTAAATCCTTTAAATATTTAATCCAATGGGCCTCTTACTTTAAATAAGTATATTGTTATCTTTACGGCTCTAATTCATTAAGAAGGTTCATTTTATTTTATTTTCCAAGACATTTACTTGTTATTGCAGGTATTTCGTACAGTTACATTTAGGATCCGTCTTATTACCACACTGATCATTATCATAACTGTACATCTATTGATAAATCACAACATTAGATTCGTCACTGAATTATTAAATCCCAATATTATAAATGCGAAAGTAGGTAACTCTGTCTGTCTGTCTCGCTTTCACGTTAAAACTACTGGACCGATTTAAATGAAATTTGGTACAAAGAAAGTCTGGAGCCTGAGAAAGGACATAGACTACTTTTTAACCAACTGCAAAAAAGGAGGAGTTCCACGCGGACGAAGTCGCGGGCAGAAGCTAATTTAAAATATGTACCACAACGGTAAGTAACAATTTGCATGACGTCATGAACAGCGCCCCTAGCGGCGAATGAGTCCAACATAAATTATTCACGCAAGTTATAATCATTACTAAGCAAACGATGTTGATGTATAAATTTGTATTTTAATTAATCATAATATTATAAATGCTAAAGGAACTCTGTCTGTCTCATTTACACGCTAAAACTATTGAACGATTTAAATGAAATTTGATGCACAGATAAACTAGAGCCTGATGATATAGGTTACTTTTACTTGCCGTTATTACTAATTCCACACGGACGTAGTCGCGGGAAAAAGCTAACTAATCCAAAATAAAAGACGATATGTATTGGAATGAAACAACTATTACTTAATGGATTTAACTTGCGTATTCTATTTGGTTTCGGATTCTTTACAATATTTAATTAACATAGGTATAAGGTAGGTAAATACTATATTACATTCTACATTATTCATTTTATAATTCCGATATAATTAAATGTATCCTTAACAAACATTGTTACCTTCAGAGTTTTAAAATTTTTCTTATTTTTGCACCTACTAAAAATAATAAAAAAAAACTGTAATTCCAGGATTCGCATCTAATAACAAAAGCATCTAAACGCTTTTCGGCACACAGACCTGTAGGTACTTTAGATAAAAGCCGTATCCAGGTGCTTTAAGCACAAATAAGCCAAACTGTGGTCTCACAAACGACTCGAAAAGATCTTAAGGAATCTCGAGAGCCCTCTTAGAGAAATTGGACCCTTGGTAGAGCTTTAATAAATTTTTTGAGCAGTAAATTGGATGGGCCCGTGTGTGATATCGCCAGGAGTGGTGGCTAAAATTGGATGATTTATATTAAATTAAGTCATGCTTAGACATTTTTTTTAATCGGATTTTTAATGCCAAAACATGCAGAAAAGCTTAGGATCATATAGGTATAAGTAATAACATCCACATAGGTAAATATTGGTCATAAAGCAATATTCTAGTCTAGACATTATCCAAAATACCTAGTAGGTAGATTTAAAAATCATGACAAATCTAGTGTTCGAATCGAACCTATTTTCATTGTCTATACTCTCTATATCTATCTATACTAATATTATAAAGAGGAAAGGTTTGTTTGTTTAGATTGAATAGGCTCCAGAACGGGTAGAGCGATTTCAAAAATTCTTTCACTGTTGGGAAGCTACAGTATTCCCGAGTGACATAGGTAGGCTATAAAAAAAAGATGATCCGTGCGAAGCCGGGGCGTACGGCTAGTTAAGTATATTTAGATAAAATGTTTATCGTTTGACTCTCTCGTCATTGTTCTTTCTGTGTTACATAGGCATACAGTACCTGAGCTCTGTAAAATAATCCAAAAATATCTAAATTAACTATAATATAGTTTAACTTCATGGATTATTCATATCTTATTATAATTATTTCAACACCAATTATATCAGTTCTAATTACGAACAAACGAGCCCTTTCATCTGTCTTAAATCCAGTTAAATTAAACGTCTGAACAAAACTCCTGCTTAGAAGTTTTACAGGAATATCTCTGAGACAGAATTTAGGCTCTATATTCCTCGACATAGTGTCCAGTTTTGCTTAAACTGGTTAAAGTAACAGGTTGTAACATACACCTAGTGTTTGTTAACGAAATCCCTTAATGGTAACTACAATTACGCGGGTAGGCAGCGTTAACTAGATCTTAGGGGGAATCTTTACATTACTAACACGGCCTGTTGGTCTAGTGGTCAGAGCCCCTACGAAACTGGAGGTTGCGGATTCGAATCCTTCTAGAGGCATCCCTGAAAACTAAATATAATATTACAATATTGTATCACAATTAGTATCTAACTTTTATGAAATTTAAACCCACCAGTCTCGTTTAAGCGGCAACAAATCGTGTCTGTAGTATGAAAATTTTCTTAAATACCTATTTATTTTATTCTGTTTATGTAGTTACTAGCTGTGCACGCGAATTCGTCCCCGTGGAATAGTAATTCTTCATAAGGCTTCATATTTTCCCCGTTTTTTACACATTTTCATCTGTTTCTTCGCTCCTATTGGTCGCAGCGTGCCTCGTTAAATGGTCTTTCCAACAAAAAAAGAATTTTTGAATTCGAACTAGTAGTTCCTGAGATTAGCGCGTTCAAACAAACAAACAAACTCTTCAGCTTTATAATATTATAGTATAGATAGCGGCACCACAACTTCATATGTAAAAAATCCAACTGGATAACTATCTCGGTTCATGAGATGAAGCCTGGTGGACGGACTGACAGCGGAGTCTCAGTAATATGGCTCATTTTACCCTTTGGGTACGGAATACTAAAAATCAAAGGGTTAAAGTCCCACTGTCTCGAAGTTTACGCTTACATTAACAGATATCATTATTATTTCGATTGTTACATCATAGTTGTTGGTGAGGAATGGACTGTAATTAAATGCAGTAGGTTTATGAAGAATATAGGAATTTAATAAGGAAACTTTACAAAACGAACACAATATCACAACACATCTCAACCAAATCAAACTAACTGACAATTATAAAAACAATCGATATATAAAAAAGAGCAATAGAAATAAAAGTAAAACTATAAAACTATATACACACAGCAAGGAGTACGCAACAGTAGTAAAAGCTAGCATAGAGAGTGAATTTTATTTAGGCAGTTTATTTGCAAGGCGTCGAATCACAAGAGCAAAAACCAACTGTAACATGACCACTCAATGAAGAGTGCAACTCAGAAAAAAAATATTTTATAAATACCACTTGTACAACTACTGACCAGCTTGCAACATTCCTCTAACGACTTGGAGCGTCGTTTTCACAAACCATTATAATCTCGCATACACAGACATACATAAAACCTTACCTTTCTAGAAATTGATTCATACTTTAACGATTATGCATTATGAAATATTAGGTACCTAATGCTAATGAAAGTTAGAGTAAAAAAATGATAAATATTTACAAATCAAAACCGGATCCCTTTTTTTATAGCCTATCGTCCCTTTAATTTTGTCAATTCAAAAAACCCCAGTGCAATACACAAAACTGTAAAATTAAAGTAGGACTGCGTTTCACTGTGGTTCACCAAAATGTGCGATCTGTATCCGGCAAGACTGCGCTTCTAGATTTGTTAAATAATGCTGAAAACCCGGACGTGTTAGCGGTAAGCGAGACTTGGTGTCGCAAAAGTGATATGGAACGAGTGAGGTTATGCGGTTATGAATTAGCAAGTTGTTATTCTCGCCGACGTCACGCCGCTCACGGTGGTGTCGCATTGTTCGTACGAGATGGCGTTCAGTACGCGCAAAGAAATGATCTGCATAACTTCTCCGTCCCATACCACTGCGAGTTTACCGCTATCGAAATAAGTAGGCATAGGTTAATTATTATTGTTTTATATAGGACGGGAAATGGTAAATTTGACTTGTATTTAAAAAACATTGAACTATTATTAGTTAAACTCACTGACGAAAATAAAAAGTTTCTCATTGTTGGTGACCAAAATGTTGATTATTTAGTTGATAATTGTATGAAGCGACATGTAAATAGGGATGCAAACGATACATCGATGTTTTAAAACATCGATGTATCGTTCATAAACATCGATGTTAAAACATCGATGTTGAACTACAAGAAAACATCGATACATCGTTCATTAACAACGATGTTTTATGAACGATGTTTGATTGCAGCGCCTTCTCTTTGTATTGTACGTAACTATCATTGCGTGTGTGTGTGTGTCGCGCGTGTGGTGTGATACGTGATCCTGGGACGATATGAAAACTGTATTTCCATATTTATATAAACTGGCTATGAAACATTTGCCAATAGTGGCAACTTCTGTCCCTAGTGAAAGGTTATTTTCTGAAGCTAGAGCTATAATTACCCAAGAAAGAAACCGGATGCTCGGCAGTAGATTATCGAAATTATTATTTTTGAATTCTGTAATGAGAAAAAATTGTAAATAACTCTATTTTCTCATTACAGAATTCAATAATAATTGTAAATAACTTTAATAATAAAATTGATTATCTTTGACTTTCTGATTGTTTGATTTTTGTTTAATTTGTCGTTCTACTACTTTTCATATCTTAATACGTTATAGATTTATCATTTAAAGTAACTAATTGTTTGACATTGTCAGTAATTATGATTACCAAAATGAATCTAAATTGATTATCAATATTTTTTATAAGGAAAATCCTTTTCTCTGTAATTAAAGAAAACATCGAAAAAACATCGATGTATCGTTCTTAAACGTCGATGTTTTCAACATCGATGTTGGACTTTAAAAAAAATCGATGTTTCAGTATCGATGTTTTTTATGATCATGTAAATGACATTTTAAATAGTTATGGCTGCAAAAACTTAGTAACATTTCCCACACGCACCACCGCAGACTCGACATCTAGCATTGACTGCGGTATTACAAATTATTGTCACGATGACGTCACTGTGTCTCCCGTCGATACGGCAATAAGTGATCATAATGCCCAGCGTTATGCATTATTAATAGACGGAAATGAAAGCAAAAAGAGAAATTTCATTGAACGTCGGTCATACAATGATGACTCATACAGTTTATTTTATTTATCTATTTATAATTATAATTTTGATTTTATTTATAATAATGACATTGATATAAATTGCAAATTTACTAAATTAATTAATATATTGAATTATTATATTGACATTCATTTTCCAATAAAAAAATATATTTTAAGACATAAAAAACATTTACCATGGGTAAACAGTGACTTGATGGATCTGATTTGTAAACATGGTGACCTTCATGTCATCAGGCGCCAGTATCCCGATGAACCCTTTATATCGCAACGCATTGAACAATACTCGAATTTAATTAAATCAGCGACGTTGCGAGCTCGTCAAACCTGCATAGAAAGAAGGCTGACAGCGAGCAAAAATCCTGCGAAGGATATATGGGGTATCGTCAATGAGGAGATTGGCGCGAAATCAAGGTCACATGATGTTTACTTAACGGATCCAGTGAGCAATGTAAACATCCCACACCTGGACATACCAAATACATTTAATACACATTTTTTGGGTGTTGCTACAAAGTTTGCGTTACGGAGCGAAAAGTCCCTATGTATGCAGTATGTATGTAAACATTTGTGCAACCTAGACGTACCTGCGTTCTTATTGCCTACTGTCACCCGTGATGACCTGAGCAAAATATTGCAGTCAATGTTGGGGTCGGGAAAAACAGTGGACGTGTATGATGTGTCGATGAACTTGTTACTATGTATTTGGCCAGTTATCGCTGACTTATTGGTGGCTCTCGTAAACAACATGTTTGAGTGTGGCGTCTACCCTGAGGTATTAAAAAATACGAGGGTGTGCCCCGTTTATAAAGGCAAGGGTGACAAGTGTGATGTCAATAACTACCGACCGATTTCGATTGTTCCCACTATTTCTAAAGTAGTGGAGGCCCTTCTATCGTCACACCTAATGCGTCATCTCGAAGAAAATGACTTACTGACTGACAGACAATACGCCTACAGAAAAAACAAGTCGACGACGATTGCAGCACACCAAATATTTGACTGTATATTGACTGGCCTGGATGAAAAGCATAAAATGGCTGCTATTTTATGTGATTTATCCAAAGCCTTTGATGTGATTTCGCATGAATTATTATTAAGTAAGTTAGATTTGTATGGCATTAAAAATATTCCCCATGCATTGTTTGCGTCGTTCCTTATGGGACGTAAACAAGTTGTTAGGATGACGATTGAAGGCAAAATCACTACCTCTGAATCTGGGTTAGTGTCATTGGGAATACCTCAAGGATCCGCGTTAGGGAATACGCTTTTTCTATCATTCATAAATGATTTGCCATCGTCCATTTCCATTGGCCTGTCTGTGTTGTTCGCTGATGACACTACCGTGGTGGTCAGCGCTCGTAACTACGAGGAGCTGAGTCTCAGGATACGTGAAGCCAGTGAACAGCTACAGACGTGGTTCTCTGCAAATGGACTGATATTGAATATGGCAAAATCAAATGTGATAGTATTTAATGGAAGAAGCGTTAAATTACCCCCATGCATCCTGAACAGTCCAATGCCGCTGTGCAGTGAGAGTAGGTTCCTTGGCTTTATGCTAGACTCGAACCTTAACTGGAAGAGCCATGTCGACAAACTTTGTGATAGGTTGAGTAGTGCAGTCTTTGCGGTGCGTAAGCTTAAACCACTGATCTCTACGGATGCACTTAAACAAGTGTACTTTGCACATTTTCACTCCATCATGTCGTACGGGACGCTCCTCTGGGGAAACTCCACTGAAGCCAGTAGGGTGCTGGTGATCCAGAAACGAGCGTTGCGTACTCTTGTTGGGGCGAAATATAGACAGTCGTGCAGAGACGTGTTTGTTGCTCAACGCATTATGACGCACTACTCACTATACTTATTCGAAATATTAATGTTCATAAGAAACAATATGGAAAAATTTAAAGTTATAAATAGAGAAAGTCGTTTTGCTGGACGTCTGAGAACGGTCCCCCGTCGCATGGCCCTTGCAGAAAAGAATCCCCGTGTTCTTGGACCGAGTCTGTATAACCGCCTTCCTGACGTGAAAAAGAACGTGCCGTCTGACGAAGCATTTCGGCGCCAACTGAGGAACTTTTTATTAGAAAATCCATTCTATTCTGTTGACGAATTCGTTCAAAAATATAAATAAATTATTGATTGTCTATTTAAAAGTATTAAATTGTATTAAATATTAATTATTCCGTATGACAAATTGTATTGACGACTAAAGAGAAAAATCTATGATAGTTAATATACCTATTTGACATTATATGTATGACAAAATCTTATTGTAATTTTGATGATAATTATTATTTAATCTTATTGTTCTTTGTTTTTGTTTTTTTGACGATCTCAATATGAGTACATGTAATTTGACATAATAATAAATGTAATTATATTGTATGAATTTTGAGAAATAAATAAATCTAATCTAATCTAATCTAATCTATGTCACTCGGGAATAGTGTAGCTTAAATCGGACCAGTCATTTTGGAGCCTATTTAATCCAAACAAACAAACCTTTCCTCTTTATTATTTTTTTTTTTTAAATATCATTGGACAATTCACACCAATTATCTAGTCCCATTTTAAGCAAAGCTTGTGTTATGGGTACTAGACAACGGATAAATATACATAAATACATATAAGACATCCAAGACTCAGGTACAGATGCCAGTGCTCATCACATTGACATCTGCCCCTAGTGGGATTCGAACCCGCAACCTCCGGTTTCGTAGTCAGGGCCTCTGACCACTAGACCAACAGGCCGTCAAATTAATATATTAGTATAGATATCGATAAAGTAATTTAATTGTTAAACAAAGAATAAATTGCAATATTATAACATTTAATCTGCATCGTTGTTTAGTGCAGAATATAGCATATAGAAGCCACATATAATTGTTGAGAACTTCTTCCACATACAAATTCCCGCTGCATTCAGGGGCTCGTTAAATAGGACATAACCTTGCCGACGTAATAAAAATCTTGTTTGCATGAAAATAAACACGGCGCGATGTAATTTAGGTTATAAACGTCAATTAGGGGTACAAGAGAGCTCATGTTGTGAACGATGAAAATTAGATGTTCATTTTGACATGCGAGCTGGCTGTTCAAGGTAAGAATATTTATAAACATTACTAGCTTCTGCCCGCGACTTCATCCGCGTGAAACTCCTTCTTTTTTGCAGTCGGTTAAAAAGTAGCCTACCTATGTCCTTTCTTAGGCTCCAGACTGTCTTTGTACCAAATTTCATTTAAATCGGTCCAGTAGTTTTAGCGTGAAAGCGTAACAGACAGACAGACAAACAGACAGAGTTACTTTCGCATTTATAATATTAGTAGGGAAAGTAGGGAATTAGTAGGGATTATATTTTAGGTAAGTATAATATACAAGTGAGAAGAATTAGCTAATAATACTGTGTAATTAAACGATTGAAGTCTAGTTACAGACCTGATTTGGATGGAGACAGTGGCAGATTAAATCAAATCTCTAGGTTTAGGTCTACTGGGCCTCAAAGCAAATCCGCCACTGTTTCCTCTTACCCAAGTCTGGTATGAATCTTCGCTTATATATGGGCTGTAACGAATGATACTGCCTAGAGTGGATAAAATTACAAATCCGCCATATTTGTTTATGAAATTTGATAAGCAAGCAAGAACATTAGGCATCTCTTTTCAATAAGTAGGTAAGTATGTATATACCGAAGTAATTGTTTAAAATGACGTAATGCAGATTAGTCAAAATAATAATGACTTAAAGAATAAGCGGTGTCGAACCAACTTGCTTAATTCCTTACTATTTCCATGGTCAATAAGGGTCAGATTCGCGTAATATGGTCGTCTGGTGCGGTTGACCGTGCCGCCTGGTTTGCGGTCGGATCGACCTGACCCGGGATATTGTAGATTAGTTCTGGATTTATGGTTATAATTGGAATTATGGTTTTGTTGGCTTTAAGTTAAAGTTCTTATGTTTGTGAAAATGAAAATCTTTAAGTAAATAGGACCCAAGGGACACTTTACACGTCAATATTTACTAGTGCTTCTGAGAAGAAACTCCGCAAGAAACTTGTAAGCAAAATAAGAGTGAAATTAAACTTTTAATAGCAATAAACTAAGACTGAAGAAAAGACATTTTTCTTGTTACAAATTTAGAATATTTATCAATACCTACAAATACAAAAGTATGGTATAATAAATCTACTAATCGTGAAGCCAAGTCGCAGGCAGAAGCTAGTTGTCTATAATAGCTCTTCTATTAAGGCTACATGTAGACAATAAGTAAAAAATAAAAGTATTTACATAAAAACCGGTGCATTTTTTCCAGTGCCACATAAAAGTCAGTTTGCCCGTAGCCTATCGATCAAAGTGGTTAAAGAATTTTCCAATTTCCTGCCTCGAGTTTTCCAATACAATGTAATAAAACGCGGAATATACGCTGTCATTGGTTAATACTTAATATCCTTGCGTAAAACATTGTTTTTAAACACGGTTATTAATTTGAAAGCGTGTTTCGTAATAATTTTCAACGTAATTTAAACAAACCTCTGACATGAAAACCAGGCCTTTATTAATATTTCTACAAAGAAAACGTCATGTCGGGGCGACCGCTACTCATTTATGTGCATTTAATATTTACAATCTACCAAGACTTACGGTAACGGCAGTCTGGACAAGACTACCGCTGTGGTCCGACGACCTGGTGAAGATTGCTGGTGACCGATGGATGAGACAGGCAAGTGACCGGTCGATGTGGTCATCTGGAGACCTATGTCCAGCAGTGGACGTCTCTCGGTTGATGTGATGATGATGAAGACTTACGGTACTTTTCTATCAGATGAATTCAATTTATTAGCTCTATAGAGCTTTTTATTTAGGACTAGCTGTGCCCGCGACTTCGTCCGCGTATAGTTATTTTCCTCATTTTTTACACATTTTCCACTGTTTCTTCGCTCCTATTGGTCGCAGCATGATGTTACATAGCCTAAAGCCTTTCTCGATAAAGGGTCTATCAAACAAAAAAGTTTTTTTCAATTCGAACCAGCAGTTCCTGAGATTAGCGCGTTCAAACAAACAAACTCTTCAGCTTTATAATATTAGTATAGATTTTAAATGATACTTTTATTTATTGGAAAGTTGCAATTAGTATACTAAGGATTGAATTTTTATTATCCGTGGAAATAGGTAATATTATTTCTATAATATTATTTTGGTTGTAATAACAAAATTAATATCACTAATCCTAATTTATATATTTGACTATTTATGACGAGAAGCTATAAGTATACATATTAGTATTAGGTAATAGGTAAGAGTATTCTTTAATTTTAAAATCAATTTTAAAATAAAGTTAATTCTAAGAATGTTATTTAAATAAAATACCCATGAATACAACGCCTTGTAAGTGTCATAACATACCGAGTAAAATAATACTTTCCTTCATCATACCCTTTCAACCACACACGTACAAATTTAACTCTTGCACCATTCTAATAAGGATCAAATTAAATTATCTGAACAAACTGAAAGATTATGTTACAGAAAATTAAGGCCGACATTGATATTAATTAAACGAAATTAGTCATTATTTTAACGTCATATTAAATTACGGAAGTCTTGTTTCATTAACATTCTCGGGAGCGAAATTCATGTTCTCGTGTGATTTACTTTAATATGCTTTGGCATACTAATAAAAGGACTCACGGAATTAATATTTATTCAATTTAGTGAAGTGATTATAAGTTCGAGAGCGTTTAGGTAAGTCATCCCTACTAATATTATAAATGCGAAAGTAACTCTGTCTGTCTGTCTGTCTGTCTGTTACGCTTTCACGCTAAAACTACTGGACCGATTTAAATGAAATTTGGTACAAAGATAGTCTGGAGCCTGAGAAAGGACATAGGCTACTTTTTAACCGACTGCAAAAAAGGAGGGTTCCACGCGGACGAAGTCGCAGGCAGAAGCTAATCTATTATAAAGAGGAAAGATTTGTACCTATTTTTGTATGTTTGTAATGAATAGGCGCAAAAACTACTGGACCGATTTTAATAATTCTTTCACTATTGGGAAGCTACGTTCACCCTGAGTAACATAGGCTATAGAATATTTTGAAAAAATATTGGGCGAAGCCCGGGCGAACCGCTAGTTAAAATGAAAACAATAGATTCTTTGCGATACTAGTCAACACTTGAATTTGGTAGATTTAGAACCAACACGAAAATAAGAAAAAAGGACCTAGAAAAAAAGTAAAATATTAAAACTAGGTACCAAAGATCGCTTTAAAAAGTATGAACTCGTCGCTAACAATATGTGCTACCATAAAGGCATATAAAAAAAGTGCTTAAACTGACTCTTATAATCAAAACGCATAAAGGAGTCTGCCCACTACACCGTATCATACCATGACCGTGCTATGAACTTATCAAGCACGGAAGGTAATACGTAAGACGGTACGAGTCGGTGACGGGACGGTCTAGTGGACATAGTATCATGCTTTTCTATAGGTACGAAGAATATTTTTTTGCCTGACACGTTCATAGCACGGTCATGGTATGATACGGTGTAGTGGGCAGACTCCTTTAATGATTTGTTTGACATAAAATTGATTGAGATTAATATAAAATGTAACATTACAAAATTAACACGTTTTTTTCATCTACAACGATTAATCCCAAAAAGAAACTTCCTAAAACATTACGTGGTTAATGCCTATCGCATCTTATACTACTTAAGACTGAATTGTTGTCTCTGTCTTACTCACATAAGTGTATATAAAAGGGAAAGGGATAGCACGCAACATCAAATTGCAACCTACGAATACATTCCGACACTAATGTCCTGTGGAACATGCGATATCATCATTTTCTTGGAAGGAAAAACTGTTTTTCGTAAAGGATTCTTGCTTTTTTATCTGTGGTAGAAAATAATACAAATTTAC
Organism: Polylopha cassiicola; assembly: GCA_038024825.1. NCBI lineage: Eukaryota > Metazoa > Arthropoda > Insecta > Lepidoptera > Tortricidae > Polylopha > Polylopha cassiicola. Next base: position 874,825 of record CP149044.1, on the reverse strand, counting down.
AAAAGGAATTAAGTATATAATAATATAGCTTCTGCCCGTGACTTCGTCCGCGTGGAACTCTTTTGCAGTCGGTTAAAAAGTAGCCTATGTCCTTTATCAGGCTCCAGACCTTTCTTTGTACCAAATTTCATTTAAATCGGTCCAGTAGTTTTAGCGTGAAAGCGTAACAGACAGACAGACAGATAGACAGACAGACAGTTACTTTAGTAATATTAGTAGGGATAAGAGAGACCTGCAAAAAAACGCACTTTATTTATTATTATTAATTTATTCTTATTGCACTTTAGCGTTAGACTATTGTCAGCTCAGTCGTGCTACGATTATGGAAACTGTAAAGAATCCGAAACGTCAGCAAATAAAATAAAATAAAAATACGCGAGTTAAATCCGTTAATAGTTGTTTCATTCCAATGTGTAATAACCGCGAAGGCATCAGAAATTATTATTCTTATTGTTTTTTGTCTATGTGAAAATCATGAAATCAAGTAAGTACCTAACTCCAATTTTAAACCACTTGAGTTGTGGTACAAGATCCCAGTCACTTCAGACTTTATGTGGTGTAAAGATGTTTTTTTTTCAGATTTGGTAAATAAACTTAGAAAGGACTGGATACTCGTTAAGACTAAAGCTGGAATCAAACTAGAAAAAAAAATGATTAGTCTGATTTTGGTTATGTTTAGTAAATACTTTGAAAGATTTTTGATTTTTTGGATATTACGTATTACGTACTATACGCAACATTTGCACTTGTAACTTTCAGGATAAAGAAGTAAACGGCTAATCTTTGAAACTAAAGCGGGCATTCATTTAAAAAATACCTTTACCTATTTCATATTGCAATACTATGCCTGCAAGATGTTATTAAAGTCAAGCGTAAGAAAATTGGGATCGAACCATTGAAACTAAGCAGTACCTACTAATTACCTATTATTAAGAGAATAACTTAGGTTCAACTTACGCTACTATAATACCACATAAGCCTAACTTAGTCCTCATTAATAATGTGTAGATCAGAGATAAGCGACACTGGCTTACGAAAATTAACTAACTTGAATTACTTGACATTTAATGATGTATCAAAACTTAACATGTTACGAATTATGCGGAGACAAGATCACGCGGTTTTGGAGGAGGCTTTGCTTGCTTTGTTAACTAATATTATAAATGCGAAATTCACTTTGTCACGCTTTCACGCTAAAACTACCGGTTTAAATAAAATTTGGTACATAGGTAATGTTGACGATTCAACCTCTTTTTATAGTTTTATACTTTTTATTTTTGTTTTACATTTAGAATAATTATATTTGTGTTTTGTTTTTGATTCCATATTGTCGGTTGTTTTTAGTTGGTAATAAATGGTGAAAGAAACCAGTCGCTTTGTTTTAAATGTTTATAATAGCCTAAGATCCCACCGCAAAATTGTGCAGGTATCTGTTTTTTTAATGAAACTTCGTTAAATGAAAGATGAGTAGATATGTAATGCATTAGTTTCGGGTTGCCTGTAAAAAATTAGCCGCAATCATTTTTGATAATTTTTTTTGTAATTAATATTTTTGTAGGAATTGCAGCTATATGTTTTTTAAATAAAATATACGTCATTTTGAAGGAAAAGATGTGAAGAATGTAAAAAACAATGGTTGCCAACTCCCAGTCAGCCGCAACTTCAGGGTTGCCAGGTGTAAACAGGTACATTATTGTTGATTATGTGCTGACTTCTATTTTTTAGATAAATATTATTTAAAATTAATCTATAGTATTTATTGTTCATGATAATCCATGGTTGCCAGTAAAAAAAACGCCGCAAGCAGTGGTTGCCGTGATTTGAACTTATTATTTTAAAAGCTAAAAATGATGAAAATTGTACACAATTAGCGGCGAAGTTGGGCCCTATTTTTTGCAATTCTAATTCTACCTGCAATTAATGCGTTCACTGGCTGGTATTATTCAGCGGCATTTTATAATAAAGGAAAAGTCAGGCCTTTCAATTTTTTTTCTAATAACAAAACCTTTCAAAAATTTATCGCATCATTGACTGATGCAACTGACGTCTTCGATGAAAAAAAAATAGTACTTACCTACTTATTGTCCAAGAATTTACCGCACTTATAATAATATATGGTCCGTGTTAAGCATTAGTGTGTCAACCCACACCAAGCTAGTTTTGAGAAATCGGCGTTTAAAGTTTTTTGAGAACATTCTTCTTTTTCCGCTTATTTTAAGCAAAAAAATATTGTTATGTGGTATCATTTTTTTTGTTGAAGTGCATAGATTAAGGATATAAATGTATTTATTTCAATAAATTCATAATTAAATAGAAAAAGCAGAAAAATGGTTAATGCTTAAATGGCTATAAGGTTTATTACATTTAGCATTTATGTGCTAACCCACATAACACTATGCAAATTTCTAATTTGTTCTTTTAAACGCAATCAAAAGAACCGCCGTTTATGCAGCGAATTGACAAAAGTTTTCAACACTCGCTAGGGAATCAAAACCTACAGGGTACTCCTCGTGAACTCGGGATCTTGAATTAATATAGTAGGTACGAAGTAACGTCATAAAGCACAGATAAAGAAAAATACTTTTGCATAGTGTTATGTGGGTTAGCACATAAATGCTAAATGTAATAAACCTTATAGCCATTTAAGCATTAAGTAACCATTTTTCTGCTTTTTCTATTTAATTATGAATTTATTGAAATAAATACATTTATATCCTTAATCTATGCACTTCAACAAAAAAAATGATACCACATAACAATATTTTTTTGCTTAAAATAAGCGGAAAAAGAAGAATGTTCTCAAAAAACTTTAAACGCCGATTTCTCAAAACTAGCTTGGTGTGGGTTGACACACTAATGCTTAACACGGACCATATCAATCAATACATAGTATAAAACAAAGTCGCTTTCGCTGTATGTCCGTATGTATGCTTAGATCTTTAAAACTACGCAACGGATTTTGATGCGGTTTTTTTTAATAGATAGAGTGATTCTTAAGGAAGGTTTATAGCCCCCGTGTGAAGCCGGGGCGGGTCGCTAGTATTATTATAAGTGCGGTAAATTCTTGGACAATAAGTAGGTACTATTTTTTTTTCATCGAAGACGTCAGTTGCATCAGTCAATGATGCGATAAATTTTTGAAAGGTTTTGTTATTAGAAAAAAAATTGAAAGGCCTGACTTTTCCTTTATTATAAAATGCCGCTGAATAATACCAGCCAGTGAACGCATTAATTGCAGGTAGAATTAGAATTGCAAAAAATAGGGCCCAACTTCGCCGCTAATTGTGTACAATTTTCATCATTTTTAGCTTTTAAAATAATAAGTTCAAATCACGGCAACCACTGCTTGCGGCTTTTTTTTTACTGGCAACCATGGATTATCATGAACAATTAATACTATAGATTAATTTTAAATAATATTTATCTAAAAAACAGAAGTCAGCACATAATCAACAATAATGTACCTGTTTACACCTGGCAACCCTGAAGTTGCGGCTGACTGGGAGTTGGCAACCATTGTTTTTTACATTCTTCACATCTTTTCCTTCAAAATGACGTATATTTTATTTAAAAAACATATAGCTGCAATTCCTACAAAAATATTAATTACAAAAAAATTTATCAAAAATGATTGCGGCTAATTTTTTACAGGCAACCCGAAACTAATGCATTACATATCTACTCATCTTTCATTTAACGAAGTTTCATTAAAAAAACAGATACCTGCACAATTTTGCGGTGGGATCTCGGGCTATAATTAGTTAGATACAGTCCACAGGTAATTTAGAGCCAAAGGATATTAGACTACCTACTTTTAATTGAGAAAAACGGGCATGAAACTTTGTATAAAACTTCACGCGGATGTAGTCGCGGGCAAAAGCTAGTGCTTATTAGTTTCTGATGCCTTCGCGGTTATTACACATTGGAATGAAACAACTTTAACGGATTTAACTTGCGTATTTTATGTGCTGATGTTATGAAAACTGTACAGTTCCCATATTCGTAGCACGACTACGACATGACGATAGTCTAACGCTAAGCTTTAGCATTAAAATATAATACTTACTCGAGTTAAATCCGTTATAGTTTTTTCAATCAAAATAATGTCCTTTATCCTTGCCATAAATTGACAGTAGTTCAGACTGTCAGGTAGATTTGAGAGCGTACAGCCCAGCATTGTTAATCCGTCGACGTTGTCACTTTTGACAGGATTTCGCTTTTGTGAAAAAAGGCTGTCAACTTTTCTATCACCTTCGTACACTAGTATAAATTTCAATGGACTACTATTGAAAATTTATTTATAAGTGTTATTTATAAGCGTATTCATTGTTACCTATCTTGCTACCATATTACAAAAAATTTCCAGTGTGGTTTTTATGATACAATAACCTCTGCCCGCGACTTCGTCTGCCAATTACAAGCACCCCTTCTTACCCCTTTAAGAGGAGAATTAAAAAACCAAGGCAATACAAAAAGTAAGCTTAAACTATAATGTTATTAAAAAAAAATCCATAGTTAGCAAAATTCGATACATTTGTCCAATCACGATTTACCAAATCTATATTCAACTTATTAACTCAATCTTATTTGATAGCTTATCCAATAATTCATTCATCATAGATAAAGGCTGTCACACATCAGAAACTTGAAAATTACAAGAGCATTGTTAAAGGGTGTCCTCAGGCGTTGCTTATCTGTACCAAATTTAGACAATGTGAGCTCAGTCACATTGAGAGGGACGTATCATTGAAGTCGGTAACATTGTGACTAACTTGTAATTATGTCGTGTTTTGTTTGTTAAACGCTTTGCGAATTAGCTCTAAGTTTGCGTGGGAATTGTAGCAAAGTATTTAACTGAAATAGGTACTGTTAATTTTAATGCCGTGTGTCGGCGAACCTTTTTGTTCGTTATTATATTATTGTTTTTATTAATAACTTGCTTATGGTTTTTAACGTTACCCAAATAGTAAGACGGGAATGTCACGGCAACCTACCTATTTTTAATACTCCGCTATGTGTCCGTCTGTCACCATCATCTCATGAAGTTATCTAGTGATTTTTTTTTACAGATGATGTATATTTCTCATACTTAAAACAAAATAAAATTAATATTTAAGGACCAATATATAATATTTTTTGCCTCTTTTATAGATAATGGTACGCAATACTACGTCTACGAGTGCGACTATCTCTTGGTTGGTTTTTATATAATATTTTGTTTCACCTAGTTACCAATAAAATTCGAAAGAAGATGATTGTTTTTTCTAGTGATATACTTGAAGTTGTTCACCAAGACATTATTTCAAATAACACTTTTGCAAAAACCTTATCCAATGACGTTTTATTTTATACAGACAAACAGATTTCAAGATATTCCTTTCATAACCAAATTAGAGTTCAACAGGATCTTAACAGAAAAGGTTGAATCTAAAAACGAAGGGCACGATTTGAAAATTGTAAATACGAATTAAAATCAAAGGACGTAATTCTACCAAATACGTACCTTAATTATAACTTTGATTAAATCTAATTAACTTAACGTTTAAGTTTGAAATTTTATGTTGCTGTAAAATTGAAAACCCGTTCCTGTAAATTGCGTACTTTTTCACACTGATCGCATCTAGCGGATTCTAGCGACCTGTACCGGGTCGTTCGACCTTCTTCTAGAAGCCTTATGTCGACCCACGTTATGATTCAGCTAAGTAGGTACCACTTTATCTATACTAATATTATAAAGCTAAAGAGTTTGTTTGTTTGAACGCGGTAATCTCGGGAACTATCTACTGGTTCGGATTGAAAAAATCTTGTTTTATTGGAAAGACCATTTATCAAGGAAGGCTTTCGGTTATAATAACATCACGCTGCGACCATAAGGAGAGAAGTTTAGTGGAAAATGTGTAAAAAAACGGAGAAAATATGAAGAATAACTAGTTCAAAATAAATGATAATAGGATTTGAGTGGATCTTTCTAGATATCAGTCTTAGTCATATTTATTCCATTTCAAATTCTACAAGCTACGTTAATATAATATTTTACCCAACTTTGTAAATTAAGACGTTTGTTGTGTCTCTGAGAAATCGGCTTAATTTGCCGAGTTTGTTAGACAGCTCGTAAGTAAGGTGGAATACAAGCCACGGCTAAGGAAGTAATCAGAACTCAATGTTAATTATAATTATGTATGGAGTTTTGTAATATTTATTAAAATTTCTTGTGAATATAGTTACTATTTCGTTAATTCATTTAGGATACTGACTGGGCCTCCATTATCGAATACAATCCCTAGTACTAACCCCTACGAATTATATAAATGCGAATGTAATTCTGTTTGATTGTCTGTTCGTCTTCACGCTTAAGCGGCCGACTGAAAAGTTAGTTAAATACAATGTTAATACAATAATTCATCATTTAAGCTGGGTACTCAAAGAATCTACGTATTATATTTAAAGTTTAGCATTCCTACAATAAACAAAAAAAAACTTCTCCGTCATTTCATCTCTCCATGATTTCGCTTGTTAACAATGATTCTCAGAAACGTGGAAAAGTTTTCGCTTAGCATTATACTTCACGCAGATGTCTCAATTATAAAGGAACCGAGTAGGTAAGACTAAACTAAGTATAAGATTACGGTCATCCCATACTTACTTAAGTAACCTACATAATTTTAGAAAGAATGATTTTTATTGGATTGTTAATATAAAATAAACTTAGAAAAATGGACACTCCCTAAGCTGAAAGTAGGCCAATTCACAGGTAGCAGGGAATGGGATAAAAACAAAAATGTCCTATCCTATGTCCGTCTCCTAATTAAGGCTACTTTCCCGCCACTTTTCCGCTAAATTGTTTCAGCCGTTCTTGAGTTTTAATAATTTAAGTAACACTACTTTCTTTGTATAATATCTACTAGCGGCTCGCCCCGGCTTCGTCCGGATCCCTTTTCTTATAGCCTATGTCGCTCGCGAATATATATAGCTTTCTAACAGTGAAAGATTTTTTGAAATCGGTCCAGCCGTTCTGGAGCCTATTCAATCCATGTCTTTATTATATTAGTATAGATAAAAGGCCCCGGCCGGGCTTCAGTGGAGTGCATGTACTGTCCTATCACGGCAAAATGTCGAGCTAACCCTTTTACCGCATTAATTATAAAATTTAATGTTATTTTCAATTTTAGTTAGTTGCCTATATAGTTTTGTTCTTTGTGGTAAATAGATAAACAACTCAAAACAAAGAGCATGTATCTAATACAATAATTATAATTATGCTCGTATTTAGAGACGAATCTTAACTTAATAATTTCTGATGCCTTCGCTGTAACGTGAATCTTAACTTGATAACAAGATCTGTTAGTCTGCATTGTAAGTCTTGAAAATTCGACATTTCTTACTGAGTTTGGTTTCATACTCGAGTCTTGTCTAATACGATTTTGAATGTAACGTCTGTGTTGAATAGATACGAAATAGTCTTTAGACAGTATTAGCATAAGCAACAATAGTTTGTTTAAAGTACGAAGTAGTTTACATCCATTTAAGTCTGAATGTTTGAACATCAAAGCCGATGTAGACTCCTATTGGACGCACCAATTGAAAACCGCATCCAATTTAGTGTTAACAAATTGAACTGGTGTTGGTGTCAATGTATATGTAATGGATGTGGCATTGACATTTACATGCTGTGTAATTTAATATTTTATAATAATATGTGTTTTCAATGAAAAACATTGTTTTGACGACCTAATAGACTATTTTGATAATTTAATATTTGTGGGTACTGTTGCGAACTCTTCGTAAGCAACCTTTTTACATTAATTTATGTTTCTTTTATACTGATGTTTATTTTTGATATTTTATTGTTTCAACTTTTGTCACAGTGCTATAGTATCTTAATATATTTCTGTTCTATCGATCAAAAGTGTTTCATTAATACAGTTCTTAGTTCTCATTAATACTACTAGTACCTACCTACTAGAATATAAAGGTACCAAAGAAGAAGACATTCGCTTAATTCAAACATCAAGGATTTTTTTTCCTTAAGATGAAATCTAAGGTAACTCGTCCCTCAAAAAAAAATAAAGGTAATTAATATAATTATTGTTAAATTCACATTAAAAATTATTACCTATTGGAATGAAACAACATGAAACGGATTTAACTCGCGTATTTTATTTTATTGGCTGACGTTTTAGAGCCTTTACATATTCCATAATCGTAGCACGACTGAGCTGACAATAGTCTTAATAGGTATGCTAAATTATTACCTAGGTTACTTTTTTCAAAATGTTGTAAAATTTATATATCTATCAAAATGCCGCATCACCGATATCTTTCCTCTATACAAACGTCAAGTCTTTGCCTTAATTGGTACCCGCTTCCATCAAGAGCGAATTCAAAAGCAATAATGCTGTACTTTTACCAGCGAGCGTTTTCAGCTAAAACTATTTACTGAAACGAATTTAAAATAAAGTTGGGATTTGGTTTTGAACTTTTTGTGGTTACGTTTGGAGTTAGTTTCGTACTGTTGTAAAAGCTTTTTTGAAATTCGCGACATTTGGAACCGATTTTTTTAATGGAATCGCCACCAACTTCGTGTTTATAACTACTAAATAATTTAAAGATATAATAATTTCTGATGCCTTCGCAGTTATTACACATTGGAATGAAACAACTGTTAACGGATTTAACTCGCGTATTTTTATTTTATTTTATTAGCTGATGGTCTTTCCGAAGCGCTAGTAACGCCCCCTATTAGGTTTTAATTGTAATGTATAATAGTAACATTTTTTGCGTAAAATATAACATTAGTATTTCATAATTCAGAATAGGGTAGTTTTTCAAAATTTGTAATTTAAATATAAGGTAGTATGCATAACTGTATAAATCACTTTAGCGTTAGACTATTGTCAGCTCAGTTGTGCTACGATTATGGAAACTGTAAAGAATCCGAAACGTCAGCTAATAAAATAAAATAAAAATACGCGAGTTAAATCCGTTAACAGTTGTTTCATTCCAATTTAAAGATACATCACATACAACGGAATACAACCAAAAATTGGGGTGAAATAATGAAGTATTTTTTTTTATTAAACAACCAGTAGGTATTATTTAAAATGATTCTACAATGTTTCCTGAATAAAATGAAGTTCGCACTGTTTTCTTCTCATCCACACGTCGTGTTTTTATTTTATAACTAGGATATTAGAATGCATGAGATTCCTCTATGAGGAAATATTAAATTTATCAGGAGGAAAATATTCTGAAATATTTATTGGAAAATATATTTTGCATACTTTATACCTCGCGTGCTATCGACTTGCTGTTGATGCAATTCATTAATTCAGTTACGAAATTGGTTAAATACATCCTATATTATATTATTTCCTCCATTGAAATGTTTTTTTTTGAGCTTAGCATGTGTTGCAGCTCTTGTTTCAAAGCCGCCGTTTTGGAAAATGGGGTTCAAAATTAAACGGTGTAGATTATCTAGCCAGTCTACCACGTAAGGTTCTAATCGCGGAAGTATTTAAGTATTTATCACTTTATTGTCAGCTTAGTCGTGCTACGATTATGGCAACTGTAAAGAATCCGAAACGTCAGCAAATAAAACAAAATAAAATTACACGAGTTAAATCCTTTAATATCTGTATCATTCCAATGTATTTTATCAATTTTCGGTTCGACAAAACCTTACGAGCTAGTTACATCAGCATAATATTATGCTGAATAATTATAGTGAATGTCTATACCAAATCGAATTCTAGCCATAAACCAATTGCGTTACGCATTAAGAGCGCCAGTCGTATTCGGGTAAAAATACCCAGTTAATCCAATTTAGTGAAGTTAGCGGAAACTCGTTTGTTTCCTCATAATCAGAAGTTATTTGAGTTAGAGTCTACTTTCGTTACAATTGTTGTGAGCCCAAGTGGTTTCTTACTCCGCTAACAGGATCCCTTACTTGTGTGTATTAATTAATTCAGTTTTTGATGTATTATTTGTATGATTGTGTTAGTAATGTCTTGAATATAAAGACGTAATCAATATTTATTGTACCTAATACCTATATATAAATAATAGGCAGAAAACTACCAATTGTAGTTCGTTAAGAATAGACATCAAAAATGCAAAATAGCCATATTTTATGTTATTGCTTTTGTATTAATTATCTCACTTGAACTTTATAAATAAAGCACTAGAGTAGCAAGATACCTTACTAATAACAAACTGGGTCTAAAAAAATCCTATTACTTACAGTCAGACTTATAATCAGAAGCTGTGATCTTACCTATCCTTATACTATTTTAAACCTGGAGAAGCATGCCGTTTCTTTCGCACACAACTTGTTAGAAAGTGACGAATGCTCATCTGCTTAAAACGTTAGTCGATCATCTATTTAATTAAAGCATACAAACTATTGGCTGTAATATTCAGTTTGATGAATATTGATTCTACCAACACTTCGGAAAGACCGAATATTAATTCCCGTTACAAACTAGATAGGTACCTACTATGAAATATTGGTATCTATGTGGTCTATTCTATTGTTTCAAAGCTACACGTGTATGTCCAATTTCGGCTTGATCAAACTGCTATCAGCAGATGTTTTAAGATACGTGTATTACATACCATGTTTACTTAGATCACATGTACCTACGTACATGTGATCTAAGTTAACATACAATTTGATCCCTACAATAAATAATATTTGCTTATATAATATAGTCTTGAGAACGATATGCTTCTCAAGACTACATTATGTTTCCTTGTAAGAAACTTTTAAGGTGCTTTAAATAATTATCAATTACCTATTCCTATATTTAGTCTCTTGCCTGTTAGAATGTATGTACTTTTACTTTAATCGGCGATAATAATTAGATAATAATATAGTATGCGTCATCCTGAGTCCGTGGCTTCAAATAATTTATTCCGGTATTCCAAGCGTGTTTTCTAAGTTTATGAACAATTATTATCAATAACACAAGTAAAATCGACAAAAACTAGTCACTTTAGCTTTAGACTACCGTCATCTCAGTCGTGCCAGCCAATAAAATATACCGTTTACAGCTTTCATTCCAATGTGTAATAACCACAAAGGCATCAGAAATTATAAACTAGTTTTGTTTTCATACACAATCATACCTAAGTTACAGATCTTAAAAAGGAAAAGGAATTGACACCGTTTCGTCTTACCGTGTTTGTGACATGAACGATAGAACCATTTGTCCGGTATAAAGACAGTAAACTTGGTCATTTGAAATAAAGCGATGGACGATCTGTTCCATAATGTAACATCTGTGATATTACAATGTCGTTACTTAGAGTACATTCGTGAATCACGTATGATTTGCGCTCGTTACGTGTATTGGTGAGTCTTGCGTGTGGCGGTTATTTGAATGTAATCAGATTTATATATCGCACAACTAGATCTAAAGGGAGCTAACTCAAAAATCTAAATATTTTAATTAAACACACGCTAAAAAAGGATCCGATTCCTTACAACAATTTCGCCTCTCCAGAAAAAGACTTACTTTTTTTGAGTTAGCTCCCTTTAGATCTAGGGGTGCGACATGTGTGTGCAGATTATTGGATAAATTAAAGGTGCATAAAGTTTTCAGAAGTTTTACGCGTTCTAGGAGCTTCTAACGCGTTTACAAACTGTGCGTTACCTTTCTATCTATAATAATATGAATAAAAATGAATCGCCGTACCTAAATGTATTTACGCACATAACTTCCGATCGACGGCCCCAAATAGAAAATTATTTTTGTTTTGTGTTTGTTAAGCACAAATGTATATAAAAAAATGGAAGCTAAATCTATATAAATTATTTAAGAAAAAATATGGCTGTAAGAAGTTTGCCGGGTCAGCTAGGGAATCCTTAAAATCGAATAAAAAAGTTAACACATAAATATAAAAATCGATGAGACAAATTATTTTACCGCACACCGCAGCCCTTATACCTAGTTACAATGTAGTTTACCACCCTAGTGAGTTATTACACGATCGGCAAAATTCAATTCGGCTAGGGCCGTAACTAGGGCGCTTGTGCCGTAATATTGGATTACAGCTTAAATCCCGCCGCGCAGAGTTACTGATACACCTGCGGGCACACACATTAATCAAATAATTAGGTATGAAGAATTAAAATTATATCAACTAACAATAGAGTCAAACTAATTGACTAAATAAATAAAAATATCAGATACGCACTTTTTCTTGTAGCTCGTTAAAGTTTTGCGTGACGTCACACATAATGTACTATTACGTTATGCACCGAGGCCAGTAAAATAAAAAATGTCTCAGATCACATGTAATTGTTGTCCAAGGCGAAACCGAGGTTGACAAAAATGTGATCTGAGGCTTTTTTATTTTACTGGCCGAGGTCAGTATACTATTTTTCATTTAGCGGCAATTTCATTTAGCGCAGCGGCCAGAAAGTTGTCGCTTTCCGGCGGGAGGACAGAAAAATACTTTTTATTCGGAACTATTTTGCCCAAGTAGGTAGGTTAATGTATAATTACTACATTAACCTACCTACTACTATGTCGTAATTTCGCTACTGAACCTTATACGTGACAAACTTGAATATATTTTGTACTAGCTTCTGCTTGGGACTTCGTCTGCGCACGATCAGTATTTTACCACAGTACCTATCGTTATAATTTAATATAGGTAGCCAATATGTTATTCTAATGTGTAAGCTATATTATTGTGAAGTTTCATCAAAATGCATTCAGTAGTTTTTGCATGAAAGTGAAACAAACATACATCCAAATATTCTTACAAACATCAGCAAATTAAATAAAATACGCGAGTTAAATCTGTCTAAAGTTGTTTCATTTCAATGTATAATAACCGCGAAGGCATCAGAAATTATAATTCTTACAAATTTTGGCATTTATAATACCTATTAATAGGATAATACTGCAGGCGCGTGCAGTGGGGGGAGCATAAGTAAGGCGCCAGGGCACTCCATACATCAGTGACACTGTGCCTATATGGAATGCACGCCCTTGGATAATAGGACACATGTATGTACAATATCATCATCATCATCATCAGCCCGTCGCAGTCCACTGCTGGACATAGGCCTCTCCAATTGCACGCCACTGTGCTCTATCTTCGGCTGCTCGCATCCAGCTCCTGCCAGCCATCCTACGCAAATCGTCACTCCACCTTGTATGTACAATATATTATGATGTAATGATTTATGTAGGCTTTTTGTCAATATTACCACTGTCAGTCTCGATTTAATCTTATTATGGGAGCATGTGTGGTTTCTCGTAATCTGACAAGCAAATATATTTGCTGTCTTTGAATTATATGTCGAAGTATGGAATGTAATATTATATAATAGTAGCTTATTGACTTTGGAATTAATGGTAAAATGTACTGTAGAGATTACTCTACTCAGAAAAGATGATCTGTTTAATTTGATATTGGTGACTGTCTTTTATTTTAGCTAGGTGAAAAATCGAAACTAATTATTCAAAAACTAGCTGTGCCCGCGACTTCGTCCCCGTGGAATAGTAATTCTTCATAAGGCTTCATATTTTCCCCGTTTTTTTACACATTTTCCACTGTTTCTTCGCTCCTATTGGTGGCAGCGTGATGTTATATAGCTTAAAGCCTTCCTCGATAAATGGTCTATCCAACAATAAAATTTTTGAATTCGAACCGAGTATTTCCTGAGTTTCCTGAGTTCGAAGTATTTCCTGAGTTTAGCGCGTTTAAACAAACATACAAACAAACTCTTCAGTTTTATAATATTAGTATAGATTAAAAGCAAAATTAAAAAAAAATAGTCATTAATGTGGTTGTTTATATATTAAAAAGATAATCTACATAAAAATATGTTCCTGATAATTTAGCAGTCGTACGTTGTTTCGTCCTTAAGATTTAACCGTCGATATAATAAATACAAACAAGTATTTTATTTCATAATTTCCACAGATAATAAAATTCAAATTTATGTAAGTAAAGATATTAACCCCTCCTTAGAAGTCCAATTTGTATCCTACTAATATTATAAATGCGAAAGTAACTCTGTCTGTCTGTCTGTCTGTTACGCTTTCGCGCTAAAACTACTGGACCGATTTAAATGAAATTTGGTATAAATACAGTCTGGAGCCTGAGAAAGGACATAGGCTACTTTTTAACCGACTGCAAAAAGGAGGAGTTCCACGCGGACGAAGTCGCGGGCAGAAGCTAGTAAGAAATACACTGTGAGTCCTATGTACACTATTTTATACTATTTATACATAATAAAACTTACCTATAACCGATCAAATTACTGAAAGAGTCAATTATTTCTCCAATTTCGTCACAACATTTTATAACGCAATCGTTATTCTTCAGCCGCACGGAACCGCTGTTTCAGTAATTAACTCGCTCGGAACGTTCGTGTTCCTTCTAGATAAAGTACACATAAATCAGCACCGAACTGTTCCTAATGGAACGAACAGAGAAGTATGTTACGGAAGTTGGAGGCTTATTGCATTAATAGTACTTGGTATATGAATGTAATATTTATGTGGAACGTTTTCAAAACTCTTGTTATTGTTACTTACTTTTTTTAGAAATAAGGCTTTTGATTGCTTTTTTAAAAATTTATATTACATAATATTATGTAGAAATAGTTTTATAAAATGTAACAAAAAACCGTACATTTTTTTAAAATATTAAGTAGAATTAAGATCTAAACCTTAATTCGGATTTTTGTAATTTTAACACATTAAAAATGTATATTTAAGGGAAACTCCATTTCTGTTCTATTATTTTTTACCTACAATTGCACAAAATTGTATAGGTAATTCTTTTTTTGTATTTATTATTGTTAAGACAAGGTTTGTATATTAATATGGCGGTACGAAGTTCGCCAGGTCAGTTAGTACATATAATATACAGCTGAACAAACACGTAAGATTTGTAACACACAAACAGCGTGAATTATTGTCTCACTTATCACTTCTCCCAATAATTAATCTGCATTCAGATTTACACTCCCGACGAGTTGGCCGATCGATCCATTTGTTTGACTCTGTCGAAACTTCGCTCCATTTACTATACTGTTAAACGTAGACACGACCTCGCGGCGGTAAAATCTTGCAGGTGAATTGGTAAATTTGTCTTCAGATTGAAGGTTTTAAATAAGGGAGTATATAAAACTGAAGATGTTTCGAATTCCGTTTTGACAGACATTTTTATAAATGTAATGAGAATTAAAGGAGATGGTCTCATATATTATAACAACAAGAAAAGTAGTCTTATAAAAAGTCTGGAATTGGTTATTACTAATAACGTTCTTGCGCTTCCTCAAGTGCATTATAAGGCCTATTTATTACATGTTACAAGTTAGTTATAAGTAAGATACCTACAGGAGTGATTGATCTTATAACTGTTCCCCAATCCCTGTTTAAAGTAACTAACAGGTAACAGGTTTTTTTCAAGGAAATATAAAGTAGTTAGAAGCTTGAAATTTTGGACAGAGGTTCCTTGTGTAACGTAGGGAAGTACTAAGAAAGGATTTTTGAAAATGGGGTGTAAGTATTTTATTATTTTATATATTTAAGGTTGTAAAATTGAGGTGCGTGACAGAAGCTGGTTTAAAATAAAATGAAAAGTTTAATATTATTATAAACAGCTTCACCTTTCCATGGCTCGTGGTTAATCGAATCGTTTATTCAGCGGATAGGCTAGGAGTTCTGATTTACAAGTCAGATTGATGCGCAAAAGGGCTGGGGTATAGCCAAAGAGCTTTGTAGGTGGAGTAATTTATACTACATTCTGCAGCTTGCTTTGGAGGTGAACCTGCCTTTAGAATGTCAACGAAGACAATGTAGCGTTTACCAGGACGTACATGATTGTCAATGGAGTTCGATTAACACTGCAGCGAGCCTATGATGAACTGTCGAGTCGACATCTTGTCGACATAATATTGAGAACGTTGTCGGCAAGGAGAAGGTTTTTCGTGACGATATTATTCCGATGTCGACATAAGAGACGACATCGACATGTCGAGATTTCTCGTTGTCGACAACCTTACCGATTTTTGACAGATAACAGCGAGAATAAGACGACATCGACATGACAAGATGTCGACTCGATTCATCATAGGCTCGCAGGATTGGGTTTACTTGTATGTTATAAAAAAAAATGGTTTTGTGAAGTCAAATTATCCTAGTTAATACTGGTAATTTCTGAAGCCTTCTCGGTTAGTACACACTGGAATAAAACAACTATAAATGGATTTAAGTCGGTTATTTTATGTATTGGCTGACGTTTTGGAAGTTTACAGTGCTACGATTATGGAAATTGTAGGTTCCGAAATGTCAGCCAATAAACTACGCAAGTTAAATCCGTTTAATACTTGTTTCATTATAATCTATTAATAGGTACTGCATAAGTGTAATGAGATTGCATACATATTGTAATTTGTACATAATTTATAAGTGAAATTGTAATATTTTGAAAAAATTATACCTCATTGAGTTTCTTCCCGATTCTTCTCAAAAGGTTTTTTTTTTGCTGAATCGAAAAAGAATATTAATTTTAACGTTGACATTCGTAAGTGCCTATAAGAGCCTAGCCTGAATTTATAAATGATTAGGTATTTGAGTTAGAGTTTGAGTGTAGGTACCTATCTATGTGTGTGTTTTTATGTTTGTGATTTAACTAAAAACGTTGTTTTTATTTTAGATGGTAACCTTTTATCATAATAATATTACAGGTTTAACATTTAGCACTAATCATTTAAAAACATTCAACATTTTTGTGTTATTCAATTCCATACTTTGAAGGCCGTATAGCGCAAATAGGTTGCCTACTAATAATTAAGAGGTGCATTAAATACTTACTCAGGTCGAGTGCATGTTTGAGCTTACTCCCTTTCTTTCTCTCTCTCTCATTCTATCTTTTTCACTCTCACTATATTCTTTATGTGCGTATAATTACCTATGTGCGAGCTTGGAATCCTTTTATTAGCGACTTTGTACGCGTATTTTAACACCTATTTTGCACTTTTAGGGGGTGAGACGAAATACGTATTCAATTAAATGTTTTCAAGAGCATAAATTTCAAGGTTTATCAAAATCGTTGCTACTTTAAAGATTTTTCCATAGGTACCTACAAACTTGCACCCTTCATTCAATGCTATTAGGGTCTTTTTTGGAAGTATCTTCTTAGTGTGCATACACATTTTGAATTTAAATAACTGTCCAAATTTCATGTTTCTACTATTAGCGGCTACGGTTATGCGTGCGTCTATTCAGTGGGAAGTTCTCCTTTAATATATCTAGGTATAACGTAATAGGGCAACGATCTATCATCTTTCAAACAAATAAAACAGAATCAAAATCGGTCCATGCGTTAGGGAGCTATGATGCCACAGACACACACACACACACACACACACACACACACACACACAAAGACAGACACGTCAAACTTATAACACCCCGTCGTTTTTGCGTCGGGGGTTTAAAAACAACTCCGCTCTAAAGACCGTACCATCAAAATACTTTTTATACATCAAAGCACTTTTTAAATCTTTAGTTTTCATCATCTGTCATTGTAGTTATTTATGTATTTTTGTATATCTATATATTTTAGTATATTTATGTATTTTATTTATGTAGTGTAATATCATCCTGTTATAATAATAATTTATATTGTATCTATTATTTTATATGTATTATTCCTTTTGCGCCTAAACATGCACTCTGTTTGCTTTAAAGGTTGTCTGGTAGAGAATGCCGTATGGCATTAAGTCCGCCTTTTGTACTTTTGTTTTTTATTGTGCAATAAAGTGTAAATAAATAAATAAATAAAATACCATTGATGACGTAATCGATAAGATAAATTTAGAAAAATCACGGTTAAAATTTTAGGATAAAAAGACGGATGAGCTAAGGAAATAATAAATCGAGATTTTTATCTTATGTCTTTCTTTGCATATCGTGAATGAGGAACGTTTTTTCTCGCAATAAAAAATTCAATAACTTTTATTGCGTCCAATATAGATTGAACAGGAAATACGATTTTGGTGTACAGGATATTTCTTATCTGAGATAACATAAGAGTGTGGAAATAAATATTGAAGTGTTTTCTTTCATATTCAAATATTTAATATTATCATAATAATATTATTATGTTAAATATATTATATTGCAATTTTTGATTTTTTTATTTAACTATCGACCCTCTCCGGCTTCAGACGGGTGTTATAAACCATCCTCTTAATTCTCTCTATTTTAAAAAAAAACTGCTTCAAAATCAGTTGCGTAGTTTTAAAGATTTCAGCATACATGGGGACGGAAAGGCAGCGTCACCGACTTTATTATATTTAAACTATTTACTGAAAACTTAGTTTTTTTAATACTTAACAGCAACAAGTAAAAACAATAATTAACAACTGAAAATTAACAAACATTTTGGCCTCATGGTCTGATATCCCACCTAAATCTAATTTCAAATTAATCACTCACCTATTTAATTAAGTAGTTTGTAAAAGCAATTTACAAATCAAATTCTTCAGTAAGGGTTGTACAATCAGCAACAGAGATCTGACGCCATCTAACAATACTAGTATACGTTTATTAGGTGAGGTCAGATATCTCTGTGGTTGACTGTACATGTAAAATTGATTTGTACACTGTCGGCCCCAGAGAGAGTGGGGCGTGAAGATCTGACACAAAGGAAACCCTTCAATCGCTCCTAGTTTTACGAGAAGGCCTTTTCCATTGCAATACAGAAAACACAAGGGACAGTGCTTCCTTCAGTCAACTTACGAATGTTATACGTCGGCCAGAGGTCGCTAGTGTAGACAAATCTATCTGTCGTTTTCCATTAATGATAGGCATAATTAAAATGAAGAAAAATAATATTTACCTTAAATAGAAAATCGTGTCACGTAGCAGAAATAACTCTCGAATCATAAAAAAAAAATCACAGGTCAAAGCAACCATTTTTGTTAGGATATACTAAAGGCTTTTATATTTTAACATAGGTACCTATTACGATTCCCGTAAGGTAGTTAAAAGTATTTCAAAAGAATATCTGATCCCTCCACGAAAAGAAACTTATTAAATTAAACGCTTCCCCAAAACAAACTTATGTTATCCTTACTAATATTATAAATGCGAAAGTAACTCTGTCTGTCTGTCTGTTACGCTTTCACGCTAAAACTACTGGAGTTACTGGACCGATTTAAATGAAATTTGGTACAAAGAAAGTCTGGAGCCCGAGAAAGAACATAGGCTACTTTTTAACCGACTTCAAAAAAGGAGGAGTTCCACGCGGACGAAGTCGCGGGCAAAGGCTAGTTTAAAGAATAATTTAAAAAAAAGGAATAACCAGATCGGAAAGGAAGCTGTCACGGATGACAGCTGGAAAACAAAAACATGTCCATGATCAAACGTATCAAAGCTACGACGCAGAGAAACTCCAATTTGCCAGATCGTAAAATTCCTGAGAATCCGAATAATCAAAATTTACTCGCTAAAGTAATTTACGCCGGGATAGAGAAGATAATTTCAACTTTAACTCGAGGTGACAGAAACGGTTTTAATGTTTACAAATTATGGAAGCTTCGATATTTATATTTATTAGGATTTGGGGTGTAACGGCTTATTAAAATTTTATTAGGTATTTCGCTACGTGGTCGAATTAGATAAGAAATGTTTCGTTATAAATATGAAACATAATTTAGGGTCAAGAGGTTTAATATTCAAATAAATTTCATATTAAACGTTTGGTTTATTATTTTGGGTCGTAGAGTTAGGAATTTCTGTAGGGTTAGGAAATCGGCTTAGCCTTTTTGTACTGTCGTTATTTTCTTACTCCCCAAAATTCAGAAGTGCATATCTTTGTCATTTTTAGTTTGTTTGAGAAAAGAAAAAATACGTGTTCAATTATTTTTGATAATAGATTATCAAATGACGGACTAAATAGAATTGGGTGTTTTTTATCCAGACGTGACTAAGTATAAACTAGACGTAATAATTTCTGATGCCTTCGCTGGTTATTACACATTGGAATGAAACAACTGTTACCTAACGGATTTAACTCTCTTTCGCTAAAGTCTCGCATTAGACTATTGTCAGCTCAGTCATGCAACGATTATGGAAACTGTAAACAATCCGAAACGTCAGCAAATCCCTACTAATATTACAAATGCGAAAGTAACTCTGTCTGTCTGTCTGTTACCCTTTCACGCTAAAACTACTGAACCGATTTTTAATGAAATTTGGTACAAAGAATGTATGGAGCCTGAGAAAGAACATAGGCTACTTTTTAACCGACTGCAAAAAAGGAGGATTTCCACGCGGACGAAGTCGCGGGCAAAAGCTAGTAAAAAATAAAAAAAATACACGAGAAAAATCTGTTAATAGTTGTTTCATTCCGATGTATAAACAAGACGGTTAGACCATCAAGGTCGGCTTTTTCAATATACTTGTTATTCATTAATTCTGCACAAAACTGCCAGTAATTCTACCAGCAATAACCCTATACTGAATCATTCTGGAATCGAGCAATTAAACAGTAAATACCCAGAACTGCTGCGCTGAGCGGAATACTAATGCAGCCGGGTTGGGAGTCTGCTGCCTGCATGTAGGAATTCTATACTCATACAATGTGTATATATTATGTTCTCAGTGTTACCAACTCCTAGAAATTCGAGTCGCTAAACTCAAAGTCAAAAGTCGCCAGAAAGTCGCTAAAACAACCATAAAAAGTTCAGGGGGAAATAATGATATACAAATGGAACTTCAATTAAATAAAGTTTGAATTTGGTGCGCTATCGCGTTTGTCGTTTTCCATATTATTATTTATCTATCTTGATAAAAAAATATCTATTATTGGCTCTAGAACTGTTTTAATTTGTGCTCCAAAGTCGCCAGATAAGTCGCTAAACTATTTTTGTAGTCAAAACTTTTTTTTGGTCGCTAAGCCTTAAGCAAAAGTCGCTAGTTCTAGCGACAATATCGCTAAATTGGCAACACTGTATGTTCTATACTTAGGTATATGAACATATAGCAATGTCGTAGGGATATGATGAATACGGGGTTTGGAGTATCTCTAAAGGATGATTAATTTATTGTAGATATTTGTGTACTGAAACTTTTACTATACCAGAACTCTCAAGAATAATAGGAATATAGCTGTATTAATCACTTAAGCATAAGACTATTGTCAGCTCGGTCGTGCTACGATTATGGAATCTGTAAAGACTCCGAAACGTCAGCCAATATAATAAAATACACGAGTTAAATCCGTTTAAAGTTGTTTCATTCCAACGTATCTTAAAAAGTAAAAAAAAAAGAATTGGCATTATTATTGTTCTAAATCGGTAGGTATAATACCTATAATAATATATATAATACCTATTTCAAAGTATCTGTATTTTTTTTTAATTAAAAAAAAGAAATGTGTTTCATATTATTATATATTTTTATACTTTAATCTCAAACTAGTTAGAAAACTGTTCCACCTATTTTACTATTTTGTACTATGTTATATGTTTATTGGAGTCATTATTTTAACGACTGCTAACAATACATTATAATAATCTTCGTTACCTATATTTGTGATTCAGGTATATGAGTTGCGTCCCGTATGTATTCTGTGCCCGTGGTTAGAACGAGGCTAATTTCGTAACTTTGAAAATTTTCAATTATCCGACGGCATCTTTATCATTTTCTCGGGATGAAAAGTAATTTATGAGCCACTTAAGTCTATCTGATTACTAAACTAAAAATGTTCTTCAATATTATGAAATTACGCTATGCCCACGATATTAGAAGTTAATGAAACGACAGGTCTTTAAAACTAGCTGTCGGAAATCGGATAATTTTAACATTCGTAATTTTAAAGTATGTACCTATATATAAATGAGATGTGTAAGGGAGTGAAGTGACGTATGCATGTTTTTAAAAGCAACTTGCAATGTAGTTAGTTAGGTATTAAAACAAAATTACCCTTAATTTGGTGAAAGGGGGGTGAAGAGTCAAATGTCTACAAATATACCCGAATGGGATAATAAACGAAAGAGCATCACGCGTACATTGTAAAAGTAAAAAGGCTTATTTTTAAAAGGGTTATTACTCTTAAATTTATTATTTCGTATTATTTAATAAGAACAAAGCTTAATTACGCTGGAACTTTATTAATAATTTCTTGTGTACTTGCATTCATTTTACGAATAAGGTACTATAATTATGAAAACGTTAGCAGTCTTATAATATTGTGAGGTACGTTGAATAAGCTACCTATATGAATTGATAATGGTATTTAAAATTTAAACTAAAACCTTAACTGTATGGATAAAATTAGAGTGTACCAGCGCAGTGGGAAATGCATTAGCAAATGGAGTTGCAGAGATTATATCCAGTGGACGTATTTTAGCTGAAACGACAAAGTTGGAGAACAGTTCCGAACACATAGAATTTATACTGGAAACACATCACATTTAATTTATTAGTCTAATTTGAAAATTTAACCACATAAGTAGAAATTACTAAGTTGAGATCTAATTACGAGCTTTCCTTTTCGGTCTTCCGGTTGTCTCCGGTTTTGCTAGGATATAAGTCCCCTTTTTGCCTCTATAAGAAATGCATTTTCAAAAATTTTGAAACTTTTTTACAATTTGCCCATTACGAAATGTAATAAGAAATGTTATCAACTTTCACCCCAAGGATATTTATCCCCTTTTTCTTACATTTTCTTAAATCGTGAAAGAATGTTGCTTTCACATGATACCTTATTTATAGCATAATAGCTAAATAAATAAATCACATCAGAATTGAGCCAAGAAGATTCTATAAGTAGGTAATGCAAATCGAAAATAAAATAACTCTCAAATAAACAAAATAGTTATAAAGTATGAAAATAAACTAAAAGTTGCAGAAGCCTTTGAGATCAAAGTGCTATCGAGTCTTAGAGTCTGACCCGCTAAGTTCAGCTGTTAATTACTTAAATTGTTTTGACTTTGCTGATATCCAACGCGAATTGTTCTGAAGCTTGTTGAATTCAAGAATAGATGGTGAATGGATAGTTGAAGTCTTTAATCCTGAGCACTAAGTTTGCAGTATAATGACGTTCGCTGGCATTTCTGTTCTTCATCTATACTAATATTATAAAGAGGAAAGATTTGTATTTTTGTATGTTTGTAATGAATAGGCTCTGAAACTACTGGACCGATTTTAATCATTCTTTCACTGTTGGGAAGCTACGTTCACCCTGAGTAACATAGGCTACAGAATATTTTGAAAAAAATAGGGATCCGTGCGAAGCTGGGGCGAACCGCTAGTAATAAATAAATAAGCCTTTATTGTGTTAACGTACCTACATTTTACATTTAGTTGACGATCGGTTTTTGATTATAGCTTGTCTTTCGACAAAGGCCTCTTCCAAAGATTTCCATCTATCCCTCTCTATCTATCTGTTCTTCATAATAATACATAAATAAATCTATGAAGAATTCACAACTAGATCTTGTCTGAAACTAGACAAAGATAGTGTGGTAATCAATCAGAAACTGAAAATTATGACGATCGAGGATTCATGTGACGTGTAAAAGTACTTTATTACTTTGAGGTCTTTATAAATGATTTGACCACACAAATGTAATAAGTATAAGTCTAAAGATAAAAGGTTAAGTAAATTTTATATCCCATACTTGTTACATACTACATTCTAACTACCTATTTGAATATAACTTGAGGCTGCTTTGGATACAAAGCCTGCCATGAATAGACTTTAGCAACTATGACCACACTTACCAAACGTATCAATAGCACATAAATTCAAAATGGCCATGTTAAATTAATGGCTTTTCCCCCATTAAAAGGTATCGGTCATGTAATAATATCCAGTTTACTTTGAGCTGTACTTAGTATTATATCATTGGCGTATTACAGATCATTGTACGTTGGTTCTTATGAGCCAACTTCTAAAACTTCGCTAGTGAAATGTGGTTTGTTGAACTTATAGTAAACGCAGAATGTTTGCTTTGTTTCTGTGATATTATCTTTTTAAGCAATGATTCTTTACAGGCGCGTGCGGTGAGGGTCGCGCATGTACTACGTCAGTGTAGGTATTCCATACATTTATACCATTGTACCTATATAGAATGCACGCCTTTAGATTCTTATTATGCTAAGAAAAAATCCCTGGATTTGAACCCACTTTATGTGATGCCGATGCAGCTCTGACGTTAACGATGAGGTTTCCACAGTTTCTTCTATTGGTCATAGCGTGATGTTATATACCCTAAAGCCTTCCTCGATAAATGGTCTATCCGACAAAAAAAGATCTGTTTAAATTGTATTGTAAAATGAATATATATGTAAAATAAATAATGCATATCATGAAACATAAATATTTATTTCATATTTTAAATTTTGTAATTTATAAAATAAGGTACTTACCTAGTTTGCATAATGTATAAATCACTTTAACCTTACACAATCGTCAGCTCAGTTTTTCTACGAATATGGGAAGAGTAAAGATTTGTAACGAGAGCAAATAAAATGAAAAAGGTACGCGAGTTATATCCGTTATGGTGTTTCATTCCAATGTATAATAACCGCGAAGGCATCAGAAATTATTACGTGAACAGTGTCTCGGCTGTTCGAAGCTATGTTTCAAACCAAACTTTGTTAACAAAGGATGCGCTGCACCGCTGCACCGGCCAACTTCGCAAAATGCACTGTGCACTGCGATCGGTTTTTTAATTAAATTGCTATCCAAATTGTTAGCTAATTTAGTTAGATTGGATTTTTAAAAGCTTTTCCGTTGTTATTTTTTTGTCTACTTCGTTTCGCTTAAGTTCCTACTGAATACAAAATGCATTTTCTTCTTCTGTTTCTTTTTAAGGTAAGTATGCATATTTGGTGTGCACGTACAGTCAGCGTTATATATATAATTATTTTCTTGTACTTCTTTTTACGGTACCTACCCATATTTGATTTGTAAATATCTGATTCCTTCGAATAACTAACATTTTCTTCTTCTACTTATTTCTTTTTCATGTACATAATAATATTTGGGTTGTAGGTACAGTCAGTTTCAAAGATATCTGATCCCTTCTAATTTTAACATTTTTTTCTTCTATATCTTTTTCAGGTACATAATAATATTTGGTTTATAGGTACCTACAGTCAGCGTCACAAATATCTAATCCCACCTAATACCCTACAAGTACTGACAGCCTTATCGCATCATTCCAATGTCACAGTCTAGTCTGCCAGATAAGCATTAGATCTAGGAGCGATTAGTGCTGTCTGGAGTTAGTATATAAGTGTTAGGTTTTGTGTAATAAACATTTAATAATAGTATTCGTGTTAGTCATTATAGGACAGCCTATAGGTTGGTATTATTCCTTTACAAGGTACCTATGCGGTTATCAGTTGAGGTCAGACATTTCTGAGGTTGACTGTACTAGTAACGTAAATGCAAAAGTGTATTTTTGAATCTTTTGCACCTAAACTGAACTTATTTTGGTACAGTTGATTGAAGCTGTATGATAATGAATGATAAATAAAGCTTGATTGATTTAAATATGTAAATAGCAGTAAACCCATATTATATTATATATGTGTATGTAACAAATTATAATAGGTAACGTAATTATGCACACATAGAGCGTGTTTAATATCAATAAATTTGAATCAATAGTTTTAATCAAAACAGTTATTATAAGTCAACAAACATTTCAATTTAAACACTCTAATGAGTTTAACTATTCATTAACATTACAAACAAAAAACATTTACGTTAGAAAGTGTGTCAAAATTGCAGGCGAAATATTTCATCGAGTAAAAACTTTTGAAGAGAAATAAAAGAATGAACATCACGAGAAACTAAAGTACAGTCGTGCGGAAAAGTTCCGATGAAAGTTTCGGAAACTTTTGCTTTCCCAAACTTTTGTTGTTAGACACTTTGCTAGGGCATACATTTTACATTCCTAGCAAAGTATTTGAACTAAACTTGGTTAGCGAAAATCGTGTTTTAAAAAAACACGATTAAGTGACTTGAAAATTTTTCCTAAACTTCCCTTTACAGCGCTAGTTCAGGCAAAGTTTGTGTTTGTGCTAAAAAAATGTATTTTTTTAACTTGCTCCGTAAGGAATAAAGTCTGAAAACTTACAGCTTTCCTGTGGGATTTTTTACATTTTCCAGGATATAAAAGCATTATAAAACTTTTTAATCCATTATATTTCAAACTTATACTATGAAAAAAAAACTCGATAATTTTCCTAATGTAGCTTTCATATTAGGTAGAAGTACAATTTCGACAACATAACAATTAATACAACAAAACTCTTTGACAAGTCACACAGTCGCGTAATGAGATTATTGAGTACGTTACATACAATGAAACAAGAAACAAGTAACTTGACACTTTGTTCTTTACTTAGAACAAAGGCAAAGTTGTTAATTCAACGATAAACTTCGCCTAATGGGGTTTATGGACCGAAATGACTTAATGAGTTTTATTATAGATTATGTTTAGGGATTACGAAATAATGGCACAATAATAAAATGAAATGTTGCTTACTAATTATTGAAGTGAGGTGAAATGTGTAAAACTTTTACCTAATACCTAATAGACATTATTATAATTATAATAACTAGCGGACCCGACAGACGTTGTTCTGTCCCAAAAAAAGTCATAAAAATAGGTCCAGCATTGAGAATGTAAACCATCCTCAAACCCCCTGGAATACACACAAAAAATTTCATCAAAATTGGTCCAGCCGTTTAGGAGTTCAATGACTAACACACGTACAGAAGATTTATATATAATTATAAGGATTTATGATGCGTTCGCGGTTATTACCTACCTATAAATTGTTAAAGGAAACAGATTTAATTAGCGTATTATATTATTTGCTGTCGATTCGAAAACTTTAAAGTTTCTTTATTCGTAACCGACTGAAAAAAAATAGTCGTTGACTGAAAATACAAGATAAACATTGCCTGCTACTTTATTAAGTACACTTGTTAAAAAAAAAACATTTTTATTTTAACTAAACCATACAAACTTACGCTTTTTAATCTTCAGTAGGTAGGTACTTTTAAATTAAGTAGGTAGGTACTTACATCTTTTGCGTTGTAGAGGTCACTGACTACATTTAAGTAGATCCCTTAAAAAAGAAAACATGAAAAGACGTCTACTTAAAACTTCCCCCTGAATTATCTTCAATAGTACATTTTTTATTCAAATGAGGAAAGATAAGCTATCTCAGGAAAAAATGTTTTCCGAGATTTGCTTATGCTGATTTTTTATCTTGAGATAAAAAAAAACATTGCCCAATAATAAAATTGCATTTTGGCAACATCCGTTTTATGTTTGCTTTAAAATTGTTTTAAGCGTCAAGATAGGTACGTGATAAAGGTGGCATTTAGGAAATAAATTAGGTACTTGGGTTTTCTATACTAATATTATAAATATTAAAAGTTTTTTTGTTTGGTTGTAATGAATAAGCTCAAATACTACTGGACCGTGTTTTAAAAATTCTTTCACCATTCGAAGGCCACATTATCCACGAGTAACATAGGATATATACCTAACATTTTGGAAAAAAAAATGGATTCGTGCGAAGCCGGGGCGAACCGCTAGAGTTATAATTATAACTTGAAAGTATTTTTCATCTTAGTTACGATACCTAATATTTATAATTTAATTGATATAATAGTAACAATAATAATTATAAATTACTACACCAAAATCAATTATTTTGTACTGATAGAAAATAGTAATTATAACAGATGATTGCTTCATTAGAATGCACGTGCGTTCCTAAATTCAATTAATGGGTTAGAATGTGAATTTACTAACAATTGATTACTAATTGAAATGTCGGTTAACCGATAATTACGTTTAGCCACAATTTAATTTTGAATTATCCCAATCTCAGTTTGTCGAGGGAAAATAATTTTTATTTGTGATAACTGATGATATTATTATTTTGGGTCTCCTAATGTTTTCCTAAAAGGCACACTGAAATTATATTTGACTGAAAATTTAAAATGTGTTCAATTTGTATGAAAGCTGAAATCTACGTTTTATTTATGTGTTTTGATAATAACGGTTCAACGTAATTAAGTCGGATTATTTTTTATATTATTGGTATCAAATTAAATATTAAATAAATAGTATAACATTAGAAGCAAAAGCTAAAGTTTATATAACATATTGATATTATTTTTATTTATTCATTTATTTACTGTTTAAGGCTCAACAAAACTCTAATATTGTTAAAGAAAGTGCTTGAATGACATGCGCTTGAAACTAGCAACTTTACCTACTGAGTGGATTCGGAAAGTTTTCATAAGAAGACCGGCAGTAAAAATAAATTATTTAGCTAAACTATAAACATCCTAAACAGAAAATATAGGGGACGGGTGCTCAAAGCGGGCACCGTTCCCAAAGCGGGCACTGCTCGTAATATTGCCGTTTTAAATAAGAACATGTTCGTTAATTGCGACAGTATTCCGCGCCGCTCGCGCAGTTCGCGTCATTCGTCCTTCTCATCTGCGAGCACGCTGTTATAAGCTACGCCAAAAAAATGTTTTTAGCTGCTTTTTGTAAAATATTTTAACATATGTTTCGTGTGTTCTCTCACTTTTTAAGCTTGCAATACTAATATCAAAGCATGTTAGTTGTTACTTACTTATCAGGTCGCAAAACTGTTGCTTTAACCTCCACGTTTGGTAACATTTATAATTTTGATTAGCTGGCATATTTTAAATGTCAAGAAAGGCAAAGTGGTCAGGGCAATGCGGGCACTGCCCGATCTATGAAAAACAGTCAATGTATTTTTTTTGTAAGTATTACTTACCTACTTACAAAAAAAATACTTACTGGCTGTTTTTTCTTTAGATTGAAGCTGTTAAAACAAATAAAAACGAAGAGCTGACTATTAATAACCCAAAAAAACAAGAAAACTAAACCTAACCCAAAGAAAATAAAAATTAAGACTAAGCCTGCCGAGCACTATCGTTGTTTTGAAATCACAATACTGCTGAGAGATTAAAATAGATAATTTAATCGATATATATTGTTTTTTTAACTATGGCTATCCCATTTTGGTTTATAATAGCCTATGTCCGTTTTGCCCTTAGCGCGTGCCCGCTATAGGCCACCCCCCAGGGCAAAGCGGGCAAACGTAGAGGTTTCATAAATTGCTTATAATTATTTTGTCTTTATTTTTCTGAGGAAACGGACATACGGATATCGAAGAGTATTAAATAATGCACCTGGTCGTAAAGAAATTAATAATATTACTAAGTTACAAACCATAAATTTTTCAACTTTCCCTTAAGGTGCCCGCTTTGAGCACCCGTCCCCTACGCTATTTTTTCGTACCGACGAAAAAACTATCAAACTCGCCTCAAGTTTTTCAAACTTTTCAATATGTACCAAAAATATACAGCAAAGTTTTGATTTGTATGAAACTCACGTGAGAGGCAGTAATCCTTTGTTGGGAAACTTTTATAAGTGGGAATTGCAGTTGATACTTACGATTTCTTATGTCGCCGGGAGTTAAGAATAACTTGTACGTTGGATAGAAGAAATCAAAGTTATATATCTTATGGATTGTTTGTGTCAATGATAGATAAAGTGTTCAAATAGGTAGGTATAGTAAGGCTAAAGTCTAGAGTAACTATAGCAGTTTTTTTTAAGAAGTAAAAATTCTTGGTTATAATTGTAATTGTTTGATATTATAATATTATGTAAATAACACATCAATCTAAAAATAAATCTAAGATGGCTGATATCATGTGTGTAAGACAAAAGTCAAGTAAATAAAGTGAAGTAAGCGAACTTGAATTATTACAGATGCCTTTGCAGTACGTTTCGAAAACTTTACAGTTCCCATATTCGCAGCACTAAGCTGACGATAGTCTAACGTTAAATTTGTAGTTATTTCATTCGAATATTGTACTTCACTTACTTGCCCACCTCATATATATTTATAACAGAAAGTAATAAATGCAATGATTAATAATCACCAAACCGCGAAAAGCGTTTCGCTAAGTACAGATTAAAAAGAAAGTTGTAAAAGCTGGAAACACACAGAAAGTTGTATCCAATAATACTTCGTTTGTGTCTTTAAAAATTCATTTCAGCTGATGAAGTTTCGGAAGCTTTGCCCGCTGAGCTTTATTTTGTTCATAAGTCTTTTGACTGACTTTTATCAAAAACGCGACGTTTTATATCATCACTAGCTTCTGCGCGCGACTTCGCCCGCGTGGAACTCCTCCTTTTTTGCAGTCGGTTAAAAAGTAGCCTATGTCCTTTCTCAGGCTCCAGACTTTCTTTGTACCAAATTTCATTTAAATCGGTCCAGTAGTTTTAGCGTGAAAGCGTAACAAACAGACAGACAGACAGAGTTACTTTCGCATTTATAATATTAGTAGGGATTCCTGCTGAAAAAGTTCTTGTCCGTCGAAGATGACGTGGCTATCCCAAGGACATTTATGATAATAATCTGCAAACTCCAGTGACCATCGCAAAGTCCTCATTAACTTACATAAGGGAAAATTACTTTACCTAATGATAAGATAGGTAAGTACCTACTTTATCTTTGCTATGATACAGTGGTGTGTAATTTGGCCTAAATTTAATTTTGTTGGAATACAGAGTATTTGCTTATATTTATTTACAATCGCTTTTGTAGGAGATAAGAGCAAGTTCTATGCAATATTGTTTCTTCCATTAATTAATGTAGAATGTATAGCTCATAAAAAAATATTACCTAAATATTACCTAACATGTAATATCTAATATTATTATATGTGAAATCGTGTTCTCGGTTACCCAAATACCAACACGAATTGGTATCTGTTAAAATTTGAAAATGATCGATCCACGTTACTTATTGATTTTTAACCACGCGATTTCAATTGGCCAAATTTAGTTAAATACATTTCAGTGATTGTTAAAAACGCGAAGTTTTTTGTCCAAGTGCGTATAAAAAGGCCTAAAAGTATCGCGTCACTTTCAGATATATTTGGAGGGAAATAAAAATGCAAATCCTCCTTGTGTCTTTGTTGTGAAGAAAACAAACGTTATTTTACGGCGAAAAGAACTGTTTATTCTTTTTGATGGAGCTGTTATAAAAGTACTTGTGTGCTTTAGCCGACTACGGCGAGTTTAAGGGAATGGTTATGATTATCATTGAGAATTATATTTTTTTATATTTAGGTATATCTCCAAAGATACCTATAAAAAATAAAAACGGAGCATTATCCATACGTTCGCGCTACAGAATAAATCAAAAACTTAGTACTAAGGTAGGTACCTATACGCCTTTGAACGAAAAATAAGGGACTTTTTTGAACTTATATACTCCAATCCAAGACTAAGGTATTAATTCATCCACATCCTGATTTCAGGACAATCAGATAAAAAATATTTACTTACTATAAAAAATGATCAAAAGAAATTCCTCCGATTAATATTCCGAACAACTGTTGTTACTAATTTTATGATAACATAGATGAAATTTTGATGATCTTTTTAATAAAATATAGATAAATTTTTAGAGTTTTTGGTGCAACAATAAAATGGCTACTTACCTCGAGTATATTACCTGAAGTACCCATCTCATAGAGGTACGAGTACGAGATGGACCACTTTTTAAATCCTTCCTTAATCTTTAGCAGTTTCTTAATTTGAAAATTTTGTTTTTTATTGAAGACTATCTGACTTCATCATCATTATCATTTAATCAAAAGATGCCACAACTGAGTGCATGTCTCCCCCAAAGATGCTATATTGGTTGCCGCGGACAACAAAAATGCAACATAGGTAAGATACCAACAAATTCGTGTGATGACCTGATAAAGAATAAGCTGATTGCTGGTGGCACGGCACCGCTTAGAGGACCTGCTTGCCCAGCGAGTCTATAATGAATTGTTGAGTCGAAGTCTTGTCATGTCGATGTCTTATTCTCGCGGTGATCTTTCAAAAATGGGTAACAAAGACAATGATAGATATTGTCATGTCCATGTCGTCTCTTGTTTCTTCATGTCGACAACGAAACAATATCGACACGACAAACCTACTCCTTGTCGACAACGTTCTTATTATGTCGACTCGAGAGTTCCTCATAGGCTCACAGGACATCCGATTGAACGATGGTAATTAGGGTGTTATAGTAAAAACATTATCATCTGTCAATTTTAAGCTGTAGTCACATTGCGATTAATAATTCATAAGGAGCCATTTGCGGGGTTCCGTACATTTTGTATTTACATTTTTATTCATGAAAAGTGGATAGGCCCGGGCTTTGTATAATGTTATGACAGTCTCGCAGTGCCAGGTGTAAAATATGTTGAAGTAAAGAGAATAGAAGGACATTTATTCAATTGATCCGTGTTTGAATTTAGTTTTATTGAAACGACTTTCAGAGTTAGATAAGTAACTTTTATACAATTCTGTACAACGGATAAGGGGGGCTAGACAAGTGCCCAACGTTCAACGTTAACGTTAAACGTTAGCACCAAAATGTATGGGATTTGACATTTGTGACGTACGTGACAGTCGTTCGCGGATGTCAAATCCCATACATTTTGGTCCTAACGTTTAAAGTTAACGTTGAACGTTAGGCACTTGTCTAGGGCCCAAGGTATACTTACGTACAGGACTTCCATCAAATATCCTTGGACAATTGATACCAAACGACCTGGTCCCAAAATAATTAATTATAATTTTCGACAACATTGAAATTAATTTAGTAATCTGTAAAATTTAAGACAGTAGGTATAATGTAATGTGCAACGGCTGCCTATTAATAAGTAGGTTATTATAAAACCTTTGATGTTTAATTAACTTTTCACAATATTCATAATATTATTATTATTTACAAGTTTTGTTTAGTAGACAATGGATAAACATAATAAATACATACCTTTAAGACATCCAAGACCCAGGACAAATGTTAGTGTTCATCACAGCGACATCTGTTCCTAGCAGGATTTGTAACCACGACCTCCGAAATGAAACTTTCAGTGAAAAGTGGAATTTCAGTAGAAGCGAAAAATGTTACAATATGGAGCTTCCTTAAGGAACTATTTCATATAAATCCTGGACTAACCTGAGGTTAGGTAAACCACGGGCGCGCGGCGAGAAGCCTGAATGCCTAGATTGCAGTATTACATAGTATAGGCGAAGTGTGAATAAATAATACGTATAGGTAAAATACCTGCTTATACAGGCTGTTATTTTTCCCCTGAAAAATATAAATGAGGTTTAAATATTGCTAGTAATATTTTTATTAAAAGTAAAGGATTAACACGTCAAACATCGCTAATAAGCTAGGATAATAAGCTAAGGATAGGAACGTAATTATGTGTTGATTTTTAACGCCTACGTGAAATTTGACTATAATGTTTTCAAATATTAATTGTCAGAAATAAAAACAAAAAAAAGAAGGAAATATAAATGAATGATTACCATTGTGTTTTAATTGTTGGTATAAAACCATAATTGTCTATTAGCTTTTCTGTTAAATAATTCACTTAGTCACACAATTACCCATATTAACAAACACAGATATTGCAAAAAACAAATAACATAAATTAATTACGTCACAGTCCTACCCTGTAGAATGCACTGTGCATGTGCATTCAGTGCATACTTTTAACTTTGACCCGGCGAGGTGCTCGGCTGAATATATTCAACGCGCGGGATTTCAAGTCAAGAGGAGAAACGTGGACTTCGCAGGAGATATTGCTCTACTTCTAAAAATACCTAGTATGATCAAATCATACCTTTTAAACAATAAATATGAAATAATTTATGCCTTTGCGGTTATTACACATTGGAATAAAACAACTATTAAAGGATTTATAAATCACTTTAGCGTTAGACTATTGTCAGCTCAGTCGTGCTACGATTATGGAAACTGTAAAGAATCCGAAACGTCAGTCAATAAAATAAAAGTACGCGAGTTAAATCCGTTAATAGTTGTTTCATTCCCGCCCTATCACACAAACTTAATCCTGTTCAATACAGTGGAGCGTCGCCGCGTCGATTATCCGAACGTCGCTCAACCGAACGACCGCTTATCCGAACAGTAGTAACGCGCGGGGTCAACGGTCACCCGCCCGACCCTACCCTATTAATTGTACCTAGTACATACATGTTTTACTATAAGATTACAGATCTGCACCTTTTTTTGTTTATTTCCTATTTGTCATTAAAGATATAATAATATGTTAATGTAAACATGGTTTTCATTTACCTGTAGGTACGTAAATATGTATGTATGTCTGAATCAATGTATGTACATATAAGTAGTTTTAAAATACCGGTTTTCCGGACACCCACGTCCCCCAATTAGTTCGGATAATCGACGCTCCACTGTATAATACAAAATATACATTGAATTTAGCGTAGAGCAGCGCTCCCGGCGTGTCCACCACTATCACACGTAGAGCTAGGAGAGGCTTGGTAGAGAATAGACCGGAGATAGCGTCGAATTTAAAACACATTTTATACTAACATAAAGAGAGTTTAATGAAATGGAATAAAGTGAGTTTACTGGGTCAGTGATAGATGTGTTTATAATGGCCACGCTAAAATCATATAATATTGGTAAGCTCTTTATAAGATGTACAAAAGCTTGTGAAATTTGTAGCTTATTTAGAACTCGTGTGCAGCCTAAACCAACTTAACGGATACGAAAAATCTAGCCGAAAATATTCGGTACAGTTTCTTAAAGATAAAAAGCATAGTTTAAGTAATCAGGATAGTAATTGAATAACATAACAATTCTGAGCATATCTAGGTACTTATTCCAAATTAGTACTGGATTAAAGGTAACTAAAAAAACCTGTACCTACCCAATTTGAAATTGCTTTTAAATTGGGTAGGTACTGGACTTTGCAAGGGTTAGAGATTCCACCTTTTTAACGTCTACGTGAAATTTATTTTTGTATGTGTAGTTATTGATTGATGAAGAATGATTTAAATCTATTAAATGAAGTGAAACTATTGTTCATAAAGTTTTTATAATCATGTAAACGCTTGCTTCACTCGGGTTTTATGATCTAAATACGACATTGTTTTAACAAAGTGCTTTCAGCTCGGGACAGAGTCACCTGCGCTGCTCATCTAGTCACGCAAACAATATACAAACAGATCTTTAAAATAATAGTAAAAGATAATTTATATTAATAAGCAAACGAACAAACAGATCTGTCCTCTTTATTTCTATTCGTGTACATAAACGTCAAGACAATGTTAACGGATTTTACTCGCGTAAGTATCCATTTTACGATGACGTTTCAATTACTTTATAGTGCGAAAACATCAAAAGAGAAGATAATAAAAATACGCACATTTAAATCAACTTATAATATAAAAACAATCTAAACAAGGGTAAAATGAAATGTAAGTACATAAGTCATAAGTATTTTTCTAGAGAATATCGTCAACTACCTACGAATAGCCTGCAGCGACTGTAGTTTGATATGTCACGCGTAAAAATACGTGAGTTAAATCCGTTAGAGTTGTTTCATTCCAATGTATAATAACCGCGAAGGCATCAGAAATTATAATGACAGTTAAATTAAAGTAGGTATCTATAGAAAATGAAACAAATGATTATACTGAAGATATTTTAATACCAACATTGGATTGATGAAAAAATATCACAATTTGCAAATCGTACCTGTTAGGAATGCGTCAATATTTACTACAGGTTGATCGAGAATCGAGATGTAAAAAAAACTATTTGCAGCTAGTTGCAAGATTTTAATGAACTAACAATTATTAGTTACAACATCTAGAGCAAATAGAGCAAATATACTAGGCGCCAGGTGCAGCCAACTGTAACGATAAAATGATATAAATATAATAACTGCAGAAGTAAGAATTTTGAAATGAATTTCGGATGTAATACAGATATTATTTATGATGTATTTCATCTACCACAATGAAGTGAAAATTCAATGTAGGTACACTTTGATACCAATAGAAAAATAATTAAGTATTATGTGTTAATAACTTTTCGTGCAACTTAAAATAAAATTATACTACGAGTTTTTTTATGTATAATATTCAATATGCATATCAATATCATACCATTTCATCGATTTAGTACGAGTAATTTATAATTAAATACATATCTAGTATCGGGAATTTTGAGTGCAGATCGTTTTGTTGGTAAACTGCAAAAATTTTTTACCAGTTAAAAATATATTTATATATACAAAGGATTATAACCAGTACTGCGCAAACAGTAAAACCTTTTAATCCTCCGAAAGAAATAAAGTAAAAATTGAATTGACGGTACAATAAAACGCTAACACTTTTATGCAAAAAATATTGGGTTTAAAATATAAATTTATTTTACAAAAGCAACAATTCTCAGCGAGTTATAATTTCATTTGGTCGGTGTGCCCTGTAAGGCGACACTGCCTGACCTCTTAACCTAGGTCGAAAGTTCACAAAGCTTAGATTCTAGACTTAAACGGAATGGATGCGGCATTTGTTGTAACTGGTAAAATAAACTTTTGATCAAACATTTTTAAGTAAATGTTATATATACGCGTCGACTTGAGAAGGTTCTCAAGTCGACTCCTTTTTTTCGTCGGTATAAAATAAAATGGCGACGTCATTTTTTTTTATTTCACAGTTTTGAACATCATCTGCAAACAATAGAAAATACCATTAACGTTTAAAAGATCTGACCAAGATCTTAACAACTCAAATTAATAGTGTTTTGCAAGCACAGAATAAATTAGATAAGGTTCATTTATTTCTCAATAATCAAACATTATATTCAGAACATTGCAATGACAAATTACTTACATACAATTATCCCAATCGTCAATACAAGAACAATAAGATTACCTATATAATTTGAAAAAATTACAAATTTCATGTCATAATTTCTGATACCTTCGCGGTTATTACACACTAGCTTCTGCCCGCGAATTCGCCCGCGTGGAACTCTTCCTTTTTTGCAGTCGGTTAAAAAGTAGCCTATGTCTTTTCTCAGGCTCCAGACTTTCTTTGTACCAAATTTCATCTAAATCGGTCCAGTAGTTTTAGTGTGAAAGCGTAACAGACAGACAGAGTTACTTTCGCATTTATAATATTATAGTAGAGATTGGAATGAAACAACTATAAACTGATTTAACTCGCGTATTTTATGTTATTAAATACTCGTAACAGTATAGTACAACGCAAGGCACTTACCATGGCGTATCCATTGATTTTAGATCGTAATATTTGAAATAATCTTACACTTAGACTGTAATATTCCTCGAATCAGACTTAATCTACCTTTGATTATCTGACATCAGCTCGAAATAATCTCTCTGAATGCGTCTGGCTTTAGTTAATAATCGATTATGGCCTATCAGTATTTACTTTACAATTCTGATTATACACATAATTTTATTCGAATGATCGCAAAGGTATCTTGACTAAATTAAAACAGAAATGAGAATTTTTGATTTATTTTCAGGTGAGGGTAAGGTCATAAATATGCATCAGTTTTGTTAAAATTCTTAGTAAAAGAAATAAATTATGTATTTATAATGGCCAGACATAAAATTTCGAGAGATAAAATTCAAAACTTGTGTCAATTCCTTTCTGCAAAGTTATTGAAACATTTCTGTCCCAGCATTTATTTGACATTTTCAGAATTTCGTAGGAGCCAATTTTCCACGCTCAAGTCTAGATAGGACGTGTTTTCGTCTAGGTCTCAAACTGGGAGTCTAAACTTTTTGTTCGGTCGACTTTTCTTAGCTCGAATAGCTCTTTATATTTCGTATAAAATTTCGCTATCTGGATTTTTCTTCTTTATTAAATTTGTGGCATTGAAAATCGGATAAATGTTGGCTGGTCTAAGTGAAGTCTCTTGGGAGTTATCTATGATTTAAGAATGTCTATAAAGACCATAGGCAATATCTATAAAACTATAACTATACGAATACGAAAGAAAGATTAAATTTGAGCCACGTATATTTGACAGATCCGTCGTGATCTGGCCGAGGTCTTGTTAGCATATCATCAAGCTCGTAAGGAAGAAAATAATCTTACGAAAAAATATATTTACGCAACTTCCTAAGCTTGAGCAAAACATTAAACATTACAAACCATAAAAAGGTGGCAGGAAAAAATGTCCAAACAAGCATTTGCTCGGGGCGTGCTATAAATCACTCTGTATTCACCTTTTGGCCTTCCAACTAATATACGACCTTCTTTTGTTTTCCTCTACACCCCATACAAGGGTAGTTTTATGAGGTACGACTATTCCAAAGGATATCGTAATAAACAAATTGCAGTTGGCATTTATATCAAGGGATCTCTATAGCCTTCGAATGACCCCGGATGATTGTTCCGAAATAATTTCTATGTACTTAGGTAAATTGTTGAGATTTTCCGAAGATCTTATTTAAATCAGATATTAGACTACGTTCCGCAAGTTACCAATAAATACCAATAAATAATATCATGTTTTTGGTGAAGATTTTTTTCGGAAATATTGGACCCATTATCATTTAAACTTAAACGTTTAAACTAACTTCTTGCTGATAACAAAACTAAGTAGGTATAAAGTAATAATCTCATGCTTTAGGCGAAACAATTTAAAACACCTAAGGAAATTTATAAAGGCGAAGTGGGAACTTTGTGAATACTTGCCGTATAAGTAGTTTCGGAAAATGTACAAGGGAAATGTATGCAAAATACAGTAGAAACTGTAAGAGGAAGTTTTGATAAAACAAAAGTTTTAAAACCAACAGAACACCGGTTATGTTTACTGCATGACTTACATAATTAGTAGCTAATCAATTATTTAATATCTACTACAAATATGGTATTTAACTGTAAAGTTTTCAAAACGTCAGAATACAATTATTAGTTGCGAGTTGAAACTGCTCTAATAGTTTTATTCCTAACAATTTATTTTTTAGTGTACTTAAATTGATTTTCAGGTGAGAATAATAATAACACCTGGTGATTTATATATTTTCTCTATATAGGCCAACTGGGTCGGAGTTCATAATAATATTATTTTAAGGTGAATAATGTTACAGGTAGCAAAAATATTTTTTTTGTCCTCCGCCACAAAGCGTCAACTTTCGGGCCGCTGCGCTAAATGAAGTTGCCGTTTTCTGGTACATATACTATTTTTCTGTTCGACGAAGCCAGAAAGCGGCAACTATATAACGTAATGTACTATTGAAACCCGATCAAAGTGAGAAACTAAACCCAAAACGGCAAATTCCAAGTAGGTACCACTGACCGAGATGATAAGAATTACGTTGTCGTACCATACACTGTTACAATAAGTTTTTATTTTCACAAAGTTCTCTTTAAAACAACGTGTAAAGTCCATACATCGTTTGTCTTCGTCCAATTATAAACCAGCTCAGTTAAACCATCAATTACTTGAAACGCTCCCGAGCGTTGTAGCATCGGGTTAAAGAAAAAAAACAACACATCTCGGTTACTCGTAGATGCAACTTTACACTTGCATTGCACTTTATCTAGGTAAGTAGGTACTTAATTATTTTTACTAGGTAATCCTTCAGACAAACCTGTTCTGCTCCTACCCTTATCACATTTCAGTATTGAAATATACTTCACCTACCATCTTATTCTCATATCTACTGAATCACCTAGTTCTATACATAGATACCTATAAAATATTGTAAAATATATTATTACTAGCTGTGCACGCGACTTCGTCCCCGTGGAATAGTAATTCTTCATAAGGCTTCATATTTTCCCCATTTTTTACACATTTTCCACTGTTACTTCGCTCCTATTGGTCGTAGCGTGATGTTATATAGCCTAAAGCCTTCCTCGATAAATGGTCTATCCAACAAAAAAATAATTTTTGAATTCGAACCAGTAGTTCCTGAGATTAGCGCGTTCAAACAAACAAACAAACAAACAAACTCTTCAGCTTTATAATATTAAGTATAGATACGGGACGTTCGCGAGTGGTTAATATTTTGTTTTTTTTTTATATTTGTTTTACATTGATCTTCGATTGAATGATTATTAATAAAGGTACTCTTTTGGAGTATATTGGATCGACTATAATAAAGTTGCAAACAAATTGTAATGCCGATAATTCCAAAGTGCTTTATAAAAATCAACAAGGTGAAAAAAAAATTTTTTTTCACAATTTTCGACCCAAAAAATATATAAAAATTGACCTAAAAACA
This sequence comes from Polylopha cassiicola, assembly GCA_038024825.1. Lineage (NCBI taxonomy): Eukaryota > Metazoa > Arthropoda > Insecta > Lepidoptera > Tortricidae > Polylopha > Polylopha cassiicola. The sequence goes on along the minus strand of CP149044.1, from coordinate 834,628 downwards.
AAGTACACAGGCAGTGTTTGCGGATAGACCTCATTAACGGCGACCTGCCGTAACTTTTTAATGTCTTTAATTAATTTGGATTCCGTTTGAGTTCCGACTTAACTAATGCAGGGGTTCCGCGAGATACAGCCTACTTTCTTCAGCTATTTTATAATAATACAGGGCTTTCTGAAAAAAACCGTACCTAATATAACTAGTAGCATTGAAAATAAGCAAATAACTTTTGAGACAGTATTATTATTATATTTATTTTTATTACTGAAAATTAAAAATAAGATTTTTTCCAAGCAAATTAATTAAATATAGAATTTTAATAACTAAAAATTAATAACGTTATAGTTTTATTCTTGAGAACTAATTCCCTATAAAAATGTTATTCTTATTTATTAAATAACGATACCCAAGTTATCTTTTTTTATATTCTCCAAAGAACGATTACCTATTAATAAAATGTATGTTATTTACTTCCAATACCAATATAATAATTTTAAAGCAAATTACTCAAATGTTAATTCAAAATCGCCCAAAATTCTTTCACTAAAGAATAATCAGTAGGTACCTTTTATCAACGAACTACCTTGTAGACCCTACGTTGCGTTTCTCAGTACGTGGTTAACATCGAAATTAGAATTTTATTTAAAACATAACAAAATTCATTTCTAAAGTAGGCTGCGTGAAGTTTGTCAAACAAACAAAATTTGGAGGTAACTCCTACGATTGAGTTTGGTTTATTTTGTTACCTTAAATAAGCTCATTAGTTAGTTCAAATAGGTTTCACTTAGTTAACACGCATGTTTGAACTAAGTTTTACTTAAGGTAAAGATTTATCAATATTCGAACAAACAAACAAATATATCGTGGTCTATTTCAGGGTAATTATAGGATCAAAATAGTAAACATTTGGATATCATGACTGAATAAATATAAATTTATACTTGTACTAATTATAAGTAGATTATTAGGCATAATATCTTAATTTTCACGTCAGGCGAATACGTCAGACTTTAATAGGCAAGTTTACGACTTAGAAGATTTACATACCGCGTCTACGAGTAATTTGGCAATCTCATAATTAATTTTACCTAATTGTGTTAAAAAGTTGGCATTAGTATAACATTTTTTGATACCAACTGCACTATTTATTATGTACCTAGGTAGTATTTATTGTGGCCTTTTCTGACAATATAGATTTGGGTAAAAACTTAGAAGATATAAAAAATAGAAAAGTAATTATCAAGTACCTGTTATGTCCGTTCAACACACGACTATGTACCTATGTAACGAATTTTTTCCGTCCTACGGCCAGAAAGCGTCAACTTTGTGGCCGCTGCGCTAAATGAAATTTCCGCTTTCTGGCTTCGTCAGAAAAATAGTATACTGACCTCGGCCAGTAAAATAAAATAGCCTCAGATCACAATTTTGTCAACCTCCTTACATGTGATCTGAGACATTTTTTATTTTACTGGCCTTGGTGCGTAATGTACTATTATAGATAGACAGGACGTCATTAATCATAGAGAACAGATGCGTTCCGAAACGTCTAGTACGTAACATTACCTACCCATGCCAAAATTTAACGTTAACGCAAATTTTTCATGAGCACGTTTACTTTAGCCATTGCAGTGTCTTGAGACATTGCAACATTTACGGTCTCATTACCTCGCTGTCAATTCTTCTTTGTCAAAATTTGATTGCAATATACAGCGCATGTCGGTACCCACGCAGCCTCCAGGAAGGCACCGTCACATGTAATTTAGAAGCTCCTCAGCTCTGAGATACGTTACGAGGAGTGCAAAGCGTGCAATTAAGGCGGGCGGTGACACAGAAAATTAATTCTAAAGACGTTTCAGAAATGGAGGCGAAGAAGTAGTCCAGGAGCCGCGGTGGATATTTTAGACAATACTGGACTAACTGGAATGAAACAACTATTAACAGATTTAACTCGATTGGGCTGACAATAGTCTAACGCTAAAGTATTGTCAGCTCAGTCGTGCTACGATTATGGAAACTGTAGTCTGTAAAGGATCCGAAACGTTAAATACTGGATTAACTTCAATTTTTGCCTGATAGTGGAACACTTAAACAGTTATGGATTATCGTCAGTTTACTTGGACAGTACCTAATTGATTATCGTTAGTATTATGGAAACTGCAATGTTATAGAAATATCAGCCAAAGCAAAAGTTAAATCCTTTGTGTAATACCCTAAATTATTAAAACCGAAGTAACCTAACCAAGGAAAAAACATTCAATTACACTGATAATAAAATATTTCTAAACAATTTATTTTGTGTTATCTACTTCAGCCAATGCCAGTGCAATATTTTTCCGAAAATGTCACAAAAACAGAACATTTTCAAGTGCCTGAAATTTCAGTCGCGGCAATAATTCTCGCGGGTGCGCGACTAGCCCCGCCCCAGGCGCTTTCTTTAACAACCGTTTACGAAATAATTTATGGGCTATTTTAATTTTAATTAACACGATATCTGTCAGATACGGAATCTCCCCAACGCGGCTACAGCGTTAAAAATAGACTCGAATTTTCAAATATTGTCTGAAATCTGGATGATTTATCGCTTGATTAGTCGGCGGATTTCGGTTGTTGATCCGAATTAAGTTTGACGAAGGGATTAGCGAGTTTGGTTTAGGTGATTTAATTAGTTGTGCTTGGAGTTTTGGAGCTTAACGTTGTTTTTAGGAGAAATTTAATATACCTACCATACAACAAAGGCAGGTAATAAATAGAAATTAATCAATATTACCTACTCGTAAAATCACGTTCAGTTTTCAGTTACAGCGATACTAATTATTGAACACCTATTAATTAGCAGGTTACCTATATTAAACTCATTATTATATTTTCTCGGAATGTCTGTGATTAAAAAGAAACTAACTACCTACATAGGTGTGCCTACTTAACTGTTTACCAACAGATTACTAAATTGATCAAAGAATCTGGTATCCAAATCATGAAATAAAGAATCGGTACAATTTGGTCACTATTTATGATTAGGATAGTACTTATTATTTAGTATAGTATCTATATCTTCATCGATAACATAAATATACTTTTTAAATATCGATAAAGAAACAAAACACCAGATGAAATATAAAATTGGTCCGCTATGTTTTAAATTCAATTTAAAATCTTTTATGTTGAATTTATCATTTGTTTTCAATATAGATAACTGTTTAAAATAAAAATAGAACGATTAGAGTGAATTTCTAGAACTATGGGGTTTTGCTGACCGCGACTTAAAGTGTCAAGCGGAGCAGTTGAATGGCAGAGTGTGGCGCAAAATAAAGTATTCAAGCGAATATAATTATAATATAGGTACATTTACAAGTCTGGCTAAAAATTGTTTATCATCATTTTTTCTTTAGACCTCTTGGTGTAAGTAATTGATTTACAGTGATCTTAATAATAACTAACTATAGTGTCATAATTAAAGCCGTTTCTTGTTTTAAGTCACTTTATTCTACAGTATCTCACTTAAAACAATTGGTCATGATGAATAAACATATTCACTCACTCACACACAACCACATACAAATTGCAATAAAATTAATAATAATTTCTGATTCCTTCGCGATTATTATACATTAGAATGCTTCAACTATAACGGATTTAACTCGCGTAGTTTATTTTATTTATCTACTGATGTTTCTAAAACTTTATAGTTCCCGTATTTGAAAGCGACTGAGCTGCTGGCCATAGTCTAACAAATCCGTTAGGTACCCATCATTATTAATAATTCCTGTATTAAGCTTGGAAACATATTAATAAGAAGAATATTATAATCCTAAAGAAGATTAAGATATTATAATGTGCTGACGCTAATTCTATTAATAAATATTATTATAGAAGGAAATAATTTAAAAAAATCTTGTAATATAATCCATAAGTCAGATATAGATAGAAGCACGTAACTTAGACCCGTCCCCAAACGGGACACGGTAAAGGACGTCCCGACTTCCAAGTTAAGGGAACCCAGGATACTCTCTATACGACATTATTGGACTCTTGTTCACTTTACCCGGCATTAAAGGATTTACCTCAGTGGAGCATTGTTTGCCCCCAATTACTTACCGTAAACATACAATGGACTCCGAATTCTGGCCAAGAGTTCATGAAAGGCTGTACCTTGTTGGGGAAGGAGTTTGTCACGTTACACTGACATTCATTGACCATTTCAGATCTTGGATAGAGGCAGGTGTAGCTTTGCGGAAATCTCCTAATACAAAGATGACAGTTTTTGTTATAAATAAAATAATAATAATAAATAAATATCTTTGGACAATTCACACCAATTATCTAGTCCCATTTTAAGCAAAGCTTTGCTTGTGTTATGGGTACTAGACAACGGATAAATATACATAAATACATATAAGACATCCAAGACTCAGGTACAGATGCCAGTGCTCATCACATTGACATCTGCCCCTAACGGGATTCGAACCCGCAACCTCCGGTTTCGTAGTCAGGGCCTCTAACCACTAGACCAACAGGCCGTCAATCCCGGTTATCGATGGTTGTGCTACAAAAGTTGTTATGATGACTTCCGTAACTAAGATTGTGTTTAGCAACTATTTTGTTTTAGAGCAATTTCTGCAAATAAATAGGTAACTAAACATTTCTTGCTTCAGCTGTTTATAATTAAAATATAAGAGTAGCCTCAGGCATCCATTGTCCGACCTCAAAAACGCAAGTTCTAAAGATTAAGAAATTCAATCGAATGGAACTAATTCTTTACGGGTCAAGTTTTAATTTTGAACAAATAAAGCAAGGGATTGTTCAAGATATCGGAGGTCTCAGAAACGAGTTTAAACAGATAAAGCTTTGTTGGTTGTAACGAATGTCGGCAGATGCTGCATCTATCGATCGTGCGCTCCACTTTGCGATATCGTTCCATTTATTGTTGAAATACTCTATCTTGAAAGAAAGAGTAAATATATAGCTCCCTGAATGAGACAAGTTTTTATTATAATGATCTAGCCTTCAATCCTTTGAAGAATACTGCGATAGTAAAAATAGAGAATAAATTTTACTGGATACTTAATTTTGTCTCGAAACTAGTAAACATTTTAATTGCTGCGTTTTATGGCAATACATGTACGTCTAACAATGTTTGGAATGAACACATTTTTGAATTTGTGTTCCAATGGTTTTTAAGTCAACAATAAATCTGCATCATGCATATGACAATTTTGGTGCAATAAAAACACGGATTATTTAAAATTTCGTAAAGACATTTTTTTAACAAAATTCTCTTAATTAGATATGCAAACAATGATACGCTGAAACAGGTGCGCAAATTTATGGAAATCGGGAACGGAGGAAGTGCCGAGGCAAAATGATTACTATCCTAATATAATAATTTATATATGGTAAACCTATCTTTTAGTACATATAACAAAATGGCTAAATATTCAGGAACCCGTGATATAAACTACTTATTGAGATAATTTAAAAATCCCACATTATTTAATCCAACGAAGCACAGCTGGTTCTTAAATAAAAATAAAGGTGAAACTTTGCGGAGATAAATAAAGCGATAGCAGATGTTTCGATTGAAATACACTTTGCAACCCGATGCAAAGTGTTGCAATTATTGCAGTGTTTACATTTTGCAAAGGAATTTCTTCTCAATAAACGAGGTATTTATTTACTGTTCCTCGGATTACAGTTTATTTTATAGAGATAATTAAAAATTCTTTGTGTTTTACAGGGAACCATTAATACTGTTAATTATAATTTAAAGATAGAAGAGTTTTATACTTGCGGGTTTTCATAATTATATAGATTTTGGATTTTATTCTTTTATGAACTGAATTTACTTTGAAGTAAATTTTGTTATACCTAGTTATTTCCTGATCAATTTTAAAAGAAGTCTAAACAGTCAAATGGTATTACCTAGTTTCATACCTACTATTTTATTCTGTGCCTATGCAAAATATATCATCCTATTTTTGTAAATATATGTTTATAGGTACCGTAATGTTATTAATTATCCTTTAAAAATGACGTAGGTAATCTCATTTTAAGAGAGGAGAAAGTTCCATGTTCGTCTTTATACACTTTTCTAATACGATTTTTAATACAATTTGGATTCCGTCCAATATTTATTCACGTCATTACCATCGTTCAACTTTTCCATTCCGGAAGCAGTAAAGCCTTTGAAATAAAAAGCTCCATCTATTGATTAAACGCCCAATCTCTTAATCTCCCAAATTAAAGTTGAGTGAATGATAAATTACTAAATGAAAGTCGGGTTTTAGGAGAAAAGGGTATCCATTAGTAAGATAAAATTAAGACACTTCGAAAAAAACATTAGGTACTGCCATTATAGGACTAATCATTTTAAATTTTCTATGTGTCATCTCCTGGTTAGGTATTTTATAATATTCCATACCTACTTATGTTTCATAGATTCAACGACCTGCAATTTCTTGAACTTAAAGGCGATATCACAAAAACATTCCTGGTTTTATGGTTCTCAATAAATACCTACTTGATTTTTTTGTCTTAATGTCTATTAACTTTACTAAATATTTTTAAAGACATAGGTACTTTTTCCTTAAGTTTTTTCACATTAACAACGTTGAATATTATCGATAAATCCATTATATTCCAGTTACCTCCACCTGCTGGTACGTCGTTCTGTACATTCTAGTCAATTCTACTATTCACTATCAAAATGACACTACCACACTTAAATTTTGTTTAATGCAACTATTTAGTTTGTAATGAAACGTTGCGGCTTCAGACATTCGAGTGGAACCGTAGATAACATTGTAAATCTCATAAAGCTACAATGTGTCTAGATTATCAGCAATAGACTTTATTGAGACGTCTCCTTTTGTGTTCAGAATTAATGCAGTGCGCGATAACAGTTCATTATTAACTAGGTATTTAGCAGTGAACTATTTCAGTCTTTGATTAACAAGGGGGCCTAGATAAGGTGCCAACGTTCCACGTTAACGTTGAACGAACGATTGTCACATACTTCACAAACGTACGCGCATGTCAAATCCCATACATTTTGGTCGTTTCGTTTAACGTTAACGTTGAACGTTGGCACCTTGTCATGGCTCCAAGGTCATCGACGTATCTCACAATAAATAAGTTCATACTAACAAGCTGTCTGCTTTAAAATTTTGCTGAACTACGATTTCACACGTAAGGATTAATCTTATTCAGAATACACACAGCTCTCCTAGGGATAACACTGCAGAATGCAAATTTATGTAAGTGCAGTCTACACGTTACCCCCGAGAGTGCTTTAAACGTTGTTTATTTTAAACCAGACAAAAGGAAATTAAATAATTTATAATATATTGGCGTAATCTTAAGAAAATTGCACTTACATACTCTATTATTATCTAATCTCTGGAATATTTTTTAATATAGGTATCAAATAGAAAATATAAGCATGGTATTGATACGGTCAATTAGTTTTTAGTTACATTATAACTTAATAACAATTCCACTGCTGGACACAAAGACTTTAAGAGAAGAACAGATCTAATCCCAAGGATGTACCTAATTAATCACGTGCCAAATATATTGGTTGCCCAATATCTCCTTACAATATTTGAACCCACAACCTCTCGAATGTTTTACATTTTCTCGACATTTTCTTACTAATTAGTTGGTGTTCTTTCAAAAACACATTTTTTCCTTTTCAATATGAAAACCCAATCTCCTTTTCATACCGAACTGAGGACTGTTTTATTAATCCGAAGCAAAAATGATGAATGATTGACACACATTGGCGTATTTCCAACAAATCTATCAAAAACTATGTTAAATGGAAAGCAACTTCATTGCAAAATCAACCTTATTTTTGGTGTGATAGAGCTCTTTCCATCAGAAAGGATAACTTGGTATATGATTGAATAGGATGAGTATAAGTAGACGTATCGACTAAGGCTCGATCTATTGTGAAGCGGATTTGGTTTGCTTCTACAAAACAATCAGTTTCATGAATTATGACGTCATACATTTAAGTGTTATCATGTACAGTAACGTGGTGGTGGTTTCTAAGGGGTTTTGATGGGTGTCTATGAAATACATGTTCAATTATATCCTCTACAAATTGAGGTTTGTTCTATAAATAGAATTGATTTATGACAAGATTTGTTTTATGAAATAATATGGGGTTAGATTTGTATTTGAAGACCGGTGAGATTGCTGTAACATTGTCCGATTCTTTTGTACTTATACAGTTTTTATTATTGAAAAATAATGTTCTCAGAAATGACGCATGATTTACGTTGAACTTTGATGTTCGAAATTTAACTAACATATTCAATTCGTCTTCTTTGCACTTCTAAATTTTAATGATCGCTATTAAAAATACCCTAGACATAAAATTATGTCTCTGATATTATTGCTCGCCACACAAACATATTTTGTCTGCAACCTTTAACTTTTATAGTCAGCATACTTAATGTTCAAGAACTTAAATATTCTTTCTTCCAGGGTCCTCGTTTCCGTCAATTTCTATAACATAATATAAATCCGCCAATTATGCGACCTCACCTTAATCCGTAGGTTTTATTTCCCGCAGACTTCCTGTGGGATATATGTTAGGAGATTAGAAATTCTGCTGTTTCATTGCGTTAAGAAAATATATGTTGCGGAAAGAGATATTTCGAAATTGAAAGGTAATATTTGAATCCGATTTTTCGGGCCGATGCATCATCTGGCAGATTTGAGTTACACTGGTAAGGTTTAAGGCAGTGACAGAATATGTGCATGGAGTTTGGCCGTGAACATAATGCACACTTAGATCTAAAGGGATCTAACTCAAAAACCGGAAGATTTGAGTTATGCACACCATCGGATTCCAGCAAAACCCACCTACACTAAAACTGATTTCAGCTAATATGTATCTGCTAGCTTTATTATAAAAAGTATAAATTTATACAGAAAACTCATGCGTGCATATGGACATATTAATCAGTTTCTCGCCTCTCCTAAAAAAGTACCATTTTTTGAGTTAGCTCTCTTTAGATCTAGATGTGCGATAATTTTAAATGTTTAGACGTTATATATTTTTTTTCATCAATTATAGTGTCAAGCCACCGCTTCAGACGTCTATGTCAAACATCAATGGGGGAAGATCAACAAAAAGTTTGGTATTTAGGTGGTACTATTAAATCTAGAGTGACGCTAATTCTGCAATAGCATGAATAAAAAAATCATGAATTTTAGCATCATTATCACAACTTAATTTTGTAATAAGGAATAGAAACAGTTTTCCAATTACAATAAACATTTTCAAGTAAGGTAAGACTTACGTTTCCTTGGCTCCCTAAGGAGGAATCCTACGTGATGCGGCTAGCATTCCTGTCAGCTGCCTTAGCTCAGCTTTATATAGCTTCTTAGATAAATGCAGCAGAAGATAGGCAAAAGCATTTGACATTTCGGTTTAAGTATAATAATATTAATAAATTGATTACTTGAATAATTACATCAAATTTGGATTACCTTTTAGCATTCGAATGTGCAAAGTTTTGACCAAAATCCTGCCAATCGTACATGAGGTTGGACAAAGTATAACATTATTTTCGAAGACACGAGCCTGGAAAAACAACGTTTATTTTGAGTAGGTACCTATTACTACCTATTCAATGTTTCTGGTCTCTAAACAGTACTTACCTAATTATCATTCAGTATTATTACTTCAATATTAGAACATTTTGTTTGCGTAATCCTTAGTATTGTCTCATATTTCAGAGAAACTGCCACTTAGATGTGTCAATTAAAGTGAAGAACAAGATGGTCGCTAAAATGTTCAGTGTACTTAAGAGCTCTCCACTTGCGTTTAATGCTCAGATTACTTTTAACTGCTCGTAAATTAGAGCACTTTGCTCTCTAACATCTAAAATATAACATTTAATACTTTTTAATTGAATTGATATTGTATTATTATAATATTGTGCGGATATTTCGCGCGAGAAAAGTAAAGGAACGACAGTGCCTAGTGTTTTCTTGTGTGACAACCTTTTTTGACGCATGAGATAGCAAGTGTCGCTCTCGCTCTTTCATTCCCTGCTGACAGTGACAGATGCTTTCTAGCGCGACAAAAATTATGTGCTGATGAGAGACAAGTAACAAATTTTAATGTCTTAGAATTATCTCAAATTTGTAAACTGGGACGGAGTATTTAATCAGCGTCACGTATTTTTTAACAAATTTGCCACATTTTTACAAAAGATATCGAATTTAATATACCTAAGTAATAATATTACAATATTTGTTAGGTTTAGAGAATCTAAGGTTAAAATTTATAAACTTTAAAATATAAAGATAAAACACATTAAGTAGGTAACTATATATGCTTAGATAAATAGGTACTTACACATTAATAATTATAAAGTAATTATGTAGACATGAAAATATAATCACGTAAAAGATTCTACTTTCAGTGTAACCATCAAAGGATACAAAGTATTTGCTCGTATCCTTTGATGGTGAAACTGTAAACAGGCTCTTAAAAAAATAACTGCTAATTATTTTCAGATTTACAGCCAGGGGTAATAACATAATTATGTGTACTTGATCATAACAATTACACATTTTTTTTGTTTTTGTAATTATAATAATATTATAAAGATTGACAAGACCTGTCAATTTCATAACCGAACAATGTACTGGTCATCATTATTTAGTCACCTGTTAAGTTTTAAACTACCTTTTAAATGAAGGAAAATCTTAGTTAATTCACCCATAAATATCATTTTACAAGTCATTAAAAAGCAATCTGAGGATAACAGTCACAAGAGCACCGTAACTCGAGTTTAAAGTCGGCTTTAGCTTACAGTTAAATTGCTTCTTTCGTTCTAGACTGTGTGATATTTTATATATACACTTTTCTTATCAGACTAGTTTATAAGTTAATTAATAATCTTCGTAATAACTACGATGTATCGATCGATATTTTTGGTACAATTCTTTTAGTTTCTAATTAAGTATAATGATATTTGTACCAAGGCAAGTGAACAAAAATCGAGACGCCCACTGGGATTCGAATCCACTTCCATGCCTTTACGCACGTCAGTGTACCTTACACCTACATTTTAAATTGATCTCGTATTCATCAAGAATGACAATTTAAACAATTTAATTGACTTTATAAGAAGGAGTTTTTATGTTGAAACAAAAGATTATTTTATTTGTATTTCTCTGGAATTTTTAAAAGAATCTGTTATTTTTCTGGTTCCGGGTCAGGATGCTAAGCAAAATCTCCTAGCAAATACCTCAGATGGACATTTTAAAAGTCTTTGAGCACTAAAATTGTGGTAGGTAGTAATAATTTTAATTTAATGTTTCCGAAAAGTAAAGTTTTTTTGTAAAATTTTACAGCATTGATTTTAAATTTTCAGAGAGCACGGAAAGTGATCATAGGACCTCTTTACGTTTCAAAAATCAAGTTACAAACTCACCTAACTTAATTATGTGTAAACAAATTGCTGTATGTTTTGAACCAAATATTAGGACCTTATTCCCTTAAAGATATTGTCGTATTTTTAGATTTCAACCTACTTAGAACACTAATTGCTAAGTCAGTCTTTGAACGTGAAGTTTTTAATTGAAGTTCCTTTGTGAGCCGGGAAAGTATTTTTGGAAATTCATCTTCTAAGCAAGTATGTTTGAGTCCAATTATATGTGGGTATTATGAGAAGAGTGGAACAGATCCTATTATACCCTTTGATGGTTCTATATACGGCAAAAAATGGAATAAAATCAAGAGGTATGTATAGTGTATATCCATAGATCTAAGCCAGCAACCCATATTATGAGAACTACATTTTTATAATATAAACACTATGAGTATGAAAACTTAACTCATTTCAAAACTGTTTGCATTACCTACTTGTGTCTTGGCTCTAGCGATGGGCAACCGAAATGTTCATCAATAGGTATATGATACTTATTCGATTGGAAAGTGTTTGTTACAATATAGGAATATTTAGTCCTATAACTGCGGCCAAATTCTTATTTAAACCACGCTACAAGTTTCTTACAAGGAAAAATAAAGTAGTGTTGCGAACGTTGTAAGGTGATTTTGGCTAAGCTAAGGCTTGTTGAGAAGCACATGTAGGTGACAGTTTTTGTTTCAGATTTGTTTCAGATTCTACAGCAGATAGGTGTCTACCCATAGGTATGGGTGATAACATAAGTCATTCAATCTAGACTAAAGCAGTTCCGGTGACGTGGATCGATACCAGCTCCCGGTATCAGTGTCTGCGGAGATCAGGAAGCTCATAAAAATGTAAATCACTGGAAACCTGCCGAGTGAAGAAATGGAGACAAGCCTATTCAATGCGATGGGCTACGAAATAGGAGGTTGGGTATATTGATAATATTAATTATAATGTCCAATTCGACTTTCTAGCAATTTGACTCTGGAATTTACTTTCACTATCCATCAGACAGGCTCCGAGTAAACATTCAATCGCTTATTGTGGCTTAGGCACTTTCTGATTCAATAATACCTATTTATCATTGTAACTATTTACCTAGGTATGTCTATATTTATCCTACTACTATTATAAAGGCGAAAGTAACTCTGTCTGTCTGTCTGTCTGTTACGCTTTCACGTTAAAACTACTGGACCGATTTAAATGAAATTTGGTACAAAGAAAGTCTGGAACCTGAGAAAGGACATAGGCTACTTTTTAACCGACTGCAAAAAAAGAGGAGTTCCATGCGGACGAAGGGTAGTCCGACTGGAATGCACTCATACCATCCATCAGACAGACACCGAGTAAACTAGCGTTCAGTTGTTAAAAACCACTTTGTAATTCAATTGTTTTTATATATTTATCTATAGTATTTCATATTTATGTAGTAGGTCTTTATAGTATATTTCGCTTCTTTGTTTTTGTTTTTAGTTATTGTTTCGCACAGTTTTGGTTCCAAATGGAAGTGAGATTGCATTCATATGGGATATTAGTACACTGTACAGGTTTGAAATTCCTAAACTGATTATTTATTATCTTAGAACTACTAGGTACTATTTTTTTTATTTCCTTGAACTTCGAGCTAATTTAAGATTCATCGCTTTGCTCTTTGTTATCTGCTCTAAATATAGTTTCAGACCTATTCAGATATAATTTACAAGATATTTGAAACTAAAATGTCGCTGGTCTTCTAGCCATAACCACCGCAACTGCCAAGTAACAGGAAAAATTGTTTCAAAATTGGAAAAAAAAACTTTTTTTAACGGTGTCTTTGACATCGGAGTTCCGGACTTATAGCCAGGTGGCATAATTGAAAAGATAAAAGTTCTTTAATACTTAATACCCGGAAAGTTGAATTGTGGATAATAATAACTTTTATTATTAAAATGTTTTATTTTGGCAGCGAAAATGAAGTTCCGTTTTTATTTACATAATTATTACTGAAATTTCGGCTTTTGTAGGTTGGTTTGCGAAATATTTTTATTTGCGGTGAACGTGTTTACCAATTTTGAAAGATTGTAGGTAGGTACCTGTTCTAAGAATTATCTTAAAACCCATGGTACAATTCATAATATTATTATACTTAATACCTTTTTAGTCATAACAAATTTTACAATACATCACTTTGTAATTATACTTACCTACTCTAATACGTATTCAGGTTTGTGAATGTAGCTTTCCAATGATGATTTTTTTTTTAAATCACATAGTGTTTTTTGAGTTCAATCAATACAAACATACCTACTCAAAAATACAAATCTTTCCTCTTTATAAAGTAGAAAGGACTCTGTATATTAATTTTATGCTGATGACAGCTCTGACTCAGTTGACTACGAACATGGGAACTGCGAAGTTTTCAAAACGTCAGCATAAAGTTGACACATGCAAAATTAATCCGTTTTAATTATGTTACTCCGATTTTTACATGGTGATATGGTGACATGGTGATATTGTAACTTACGTTACAATATCACCATGTCATCTACTAATATAAACGTCATATTATTCTATAGCTATACCACTGCTATTTGACCTCTTTGTCTATCGTCCTGCGACCCTTTGTTACTAGAACTTAGCAACTTTAGTACTTAACTGCCTGAAGCACTAGAATGGGTCGTAAAGTCTCAAATGTACGTAATTCGTGGCCTATCTACAAACGTCACACACTAAAAAAACAGCTAATGCATTTTAATAATTTTAGTACGTTTATTTATTTATTCTTTATTTATTTTCACAAAAAAAACAACTAATGTACTTACAAAAGGCGTACTTAATGGCATACGACATTCTCTACCAGTCAACTTTTGAAGCCAACAGACCAACTTTTACTATGTTGGACCTCCGATGCCTAAGCCTTGGCAGTTATTACACATTGGAATAAAATAATCATAATGAATTTAACTTTCGTATTTTCAATTTGCTAACATTTAGAAAACTTTACAGTTCCCATATTCGTAACCTGCACTGAGGATAGTCTAACACTAAAGTGTGTTAGGGATAAACTATCGTTAGCTCAGTCGGCTAAAATAAAATACGCGAGTTAAATCCGTTATAACTTTTTAATTGCCAGGCAAAGCCTTTTCTCTTTATCTCTTACACGCCTCCCTGTCTGCCGCAGCATCCTTCCAGTCCTTTCTATAGGTGTTTGAATCGTCACGCCATCTTCTTTTTAAAAAAGAAAGTAGGTACTTGTGATAGGTACCTATTTACCACATCTTACACGGTTATGGCAAGATAAGAGTGTATAAGGCGTACCTATTCATACTATATTGGGATTTGAATGCAAAAAAAATATTTTTTTTATTACTTATATTATGTTAATAATTTCTGATGCTATCGCGGTTATTACACATTGAAATGAAACAACTATGAACGGATCTAACTCGTGTATTTAATGTTATTTTATTTGCTGACATTTCGGATTCCTTACAGTTTCCATAATCGTAGCACGACTGAGCTGACAATAGTCTAACGATAAAGTCACTTAGCGTTAGACTATTGTCAGCTCAGTCGTGCTATGATTATGGAAACTGTAAAGAATCCGAAACGTCAGCTAATAAAATAAAATAAAATACGCGAGTTAAATCCGTTAATAGTTGTTTCATTCCAATAAATTACGTGAGTTAAATCTGTTCATAGATGCTTTATTTTTTTTTAGATACTTCTTATTATAATGATGATATGGCTTCATATTTTTTAAGGCTATATTTTCAGTATCGCAAGTGATTTAGTGTTTAACTTTGAAGAAAGTTTCTCGACGTACGCTTTTCTTTATTTAAGATAAATATTTAAGGTTCTCATTTTGGAAAAAAAATCTGGAATGGAAGTTTTGTAAAAGAAAAATACACATTTGTAAATAAGTACTTAACGTTTACGTGAAAGTATCTACAATAAATCTTATATGAACTTACTTTAAGTTATATAAATAGCAGATTCTATACAAAACAATTCTTATTTTTTTATGTCTTCGTGGTTATAACACACGAGCGGCCCCGGCAGACGTCATCCTGCCCGTCCGATTGTTTCATCAAAGATCTGTCAAAGTCTTCTGTCAGTTCTTCATAAGGCTTCATATTTTCCTCGTTTTTTACACATTTTACACTGTTTCTTCGCTCCTATTGGTCGCAGCGTGATGTTATATAGACTAAAGCCTTCCTTGATAAATGGTCTATCCAACGAAAAAAGAATTTTTGAATTCGAACCAGTAATTCCTAAGATTAGCGCGTTCAAACAAACAAACAAACAAACGCTTCAGCTTTATAATATTAGGTAGTATTGGAATGAAGCAACTATAACGGACTTAACTGGCGTATCATAATTATCTATTTGCTGACGTTTCTAAGACTTTGCAGTTCCCAAATTTGTAACCCATGATAGTCTACTAACTAAAATAAAATACGTAAGTTAAATCTGTTTTAGGTGGTTGTTTCATTCCAATAATTCTGTAGACAAAGAAAATGACGAAAAAGAACAGCTAATACAGATTTGATAAATTACTGTTTAGCAAATGGAAAGGTGTGGCTGCCTACTTCACTAACACAAATTATTAAAGCATGATCATTTACGAGTAAATAAAGAATAATATTCCTGTTGTATCACGCTACTGCTAAACGAAAAGGATTTGTTTTATAAAAAAATCAGGGTCCCGTAATTATTAAATTAGGAGAGGTCACGCACGGGGTTTAATTTGACCCTCGACGCTTAAGTGTAAGGTCAAGTTAAGGGGAAGTGTCATGTTACGTCATTTTCCTGTAAAAACAGTTGACAGGTAACGTGTAAGTACAGAACTTGGGACTCAAAGACTAATCTACATGTAGGCGAAGTCGCTGTAGCTGTCTGTTAGTCCCTATCTATGCTTAAATCTTTGAAAGTACTTTGAAGCAATGCAGCAATGGATTAAGAAGTTCAAAGTCAAAGTTGTTCAATTTGAGGTATTACATGTGTAACGACACCGTTGGTAGGTAGATTGGTTCAATATAGGATTACTGAAGAATTTTATCAGGTAATTTTATCCCTTATTTTCCCTTAGTTTTCTGGTAAGTGGTTGTCACAGTCGTTTCTGATACTTCCACCGTGTACGTATTCTGTCTTTCGCCTATGGTTAGGACTATTTTTGTCGCCTGAAAACATTATCTCGGAGTTTTGTTTAATATTTTATTCTTATTGTTGACCTGTACTTTACTGTATTAAATATTTTGACTTTGACTTTAAATTGTAAAGACTCAAGTTAATTTACATCACCACATAAAAATGTTTTATTACGTATTTGCATCCGTAATGTATGCGGCCATTTTAATGAAAAAAATTAAAATACGACTGAATATTCAAAAGTCTGATCTTTCGGAGACTTGATCCGAATTCATTTGATATTGCGTTCAATTTATTAAAATTGATGTCATTTAATAAAATACAGGAATTATTGCACGCTCCAAATATACAGAACCAGTATTTTAGAAATTTTATTTGACATTTTTACGCATTTAAATGCAGACTTTAAAAACAGGTTGCAGGAATTTTGAAAATAGCTTTTTTGACTCAAAAACTACTTACCCTTTACAGAGTTACAATCAAGCGGAACAACTACGAAATCAGAAATCCCCTGGGACCTTAAGTGTTACATCAAATTAACGAATTAAATACAGCCTCATCTATGTAACTACATGTTTTCGTAAGAATTTTCTAGCAAATAATTATGTACTTGCTTGTAGCATAATAATTTTCGATACCTTCGTAGTTTTTACACATTGGAATGAAACAATTTTAACGGATTTAACTTGCGTATTTTATTTTATTTGCTGTAGTTTCGATAACTTTTCAGTCTCCATATTTTAGCACTACTGAGCTGATGATAGTCTTACGCTAAAGTGATTTTACATTATGCAAACTACCTCATTATAAATTACAAAATTGGACTTTTTTGTTTTATTCTACGCATAAATAAATGTACCTACTACATTAGGTACTTTTATGGTAATTATACATGCATATTACAGTTATTGCATGTTTGTAAAAAGATAGGTATGTAAAAAAAAATAACATAGGTTTCAGATTCATGAAAGGCATTACGGAATCAGCAAAAAAACAATTGACTAATGAAACAATTCACTAATTCACCGAAAGTATATTTGTCGCTAAATCATTTATGTTAACGAAGGCTATCCCAGAAGGGGGGTAGTTAGAGACATGCTGAACAAAGTACCCCTGGGGCAGTTTACCACCGGTTTAGGTGCTTACATAAATTACTGAATTACCTCCCTCGTTCCGATATTTAGCACTAGAGTACTTTTAGGTAATTAATTGAAGACACTTTGTTTGATAATTAGGTTTCCGAGCTGATGATTCCTAGTTGGTTCTTAATGTTAACATTTTGTGAAATAGAGTTCTCATTTTCTCATATTAGATTGTCTGTTATAAATGTGGGGACTGTAAAGTTTATGAAACGTCAGTATGAAATTCATTTTTTTTTATTCCAATATTATTATGTGAAGTGATTACATTTTTGTTCTATTATGGTATGTGTATTTTTTTCGTGACTACCAACGTCAGAAGCAACAAACCATAATATAACTTTATATATAGGTACCTACACATAATTATTATACTGGCAATATTACAATCAATTTAAGAATATAGTCTATATATCAGAACAATACCATAGTCCTTACCCATTGAGTTAAAATTCAGGCTTCATGAAAATTCAGCCCTGCCCGTTTTAGTTCAACTCACCGTCCAACTACTTTCATAACTATTCCAATATGTTAAAACAGATGAAACCAGCCATAAGCAACTGCAATTCAATCGCAGATCTATCGGAATTTAATATAGCAAACGTTGAATCCGCGTGCCTTTGTTCGTCGGATCCGGCAAAAAATAGGTCGAGAGTTTGACGGTGGCATCCATTTTATATTGTGGCTGTTAAAAAGGTGAGCCGCTTAAGGAGTTGTCACACGACTCTGCAATGCTGGTCTATGCGATATAGTCGCACGACTATCGATTCAGTCGCAGGTCGCTTCGTCGATGAATGTCTTTAATATGTTTGTGTTAATTTTACCTACAGGGTGAGAGCCACACAATTCTACAGAATCAGGGCCCCTAGACAAGGTGCCAACGTTCAACGTTAACGTTAAACGAAACGACCAAAATGTATCGGATTTGAAATCCGCGAACGATCGTCACATACGTCACAATTAACGTTAACGTTGAACATCGGTACCTTGTCCAGGGGTCCTAGGAAAGTCCTAGGTCTCTGTAGCATCTACAAATATTCAAATTTGATAAGTTCCTAAGTTTGTCATCAGCATTAGCCATTGATGACGCGATCAGCGAAATCAGTAGGTACTCTCAGTAGAGATCCTGTCGATAAGTCTATTGGGAAGGAAATTCTCAATATCCCCTTGTAACTGCTGGGAAAAAGACAAAAGGTTATCGTTATAATTATATAACCGAAATTATGTCACACCTGACGATTCTGCATCTCTCACGATACAGTCCTTTAAGTAGCAACTAACGAAGTTGCAGTCATATTTAAACGACTGTATCATTGATTTGTATGAACAGGATAAACATCTATCCTATGTCGCCTTACAAAAATCCGATTTGTAGAGTTATACCCTCACTGTGCAACACACAACATTGATGGCTTTTAAGGGTCCAATTACCTCTTCTTTATTGTCAGCAAATATCGATATTGACGCGCGTTTTTCGAGCGGACCGCGCGTCTGTATAAACAGCCGCCGTGTGGGATGTCCCTTAAATGACAGATTATACCACATTCTACTAAATTTTAAAATTGGAGCTTCCGTACTAAGTGACAGTTTTGCTGAATGCATCTTAAATGACAGTTCAAAATGCAAATGAGCGCGACTTCAAAAGCAGCGCTTGCAAAATTTGATCTTACATTTTTTAAGATTGTAAAAGTTCCCGTTTTTAAAAGTTTTTTTATTTTTTACTTAATTTTCTTTAACTTTGTAGAAGGCAAGTATTTTATAGAACTTATAATATTTTATCGATAGGTATTAATTATGATAGGAAAAGTTTGTACCGTGTACTGACAAGAAATAACTAAGTGTTAATTTTAATTGAAAAGGGGTAATTGCTATTTATAGAGACGTCAATCACGGCTTTTTAAAACTTATAATAAGTATAAAAATCATTTAGTACTTATAATGATTTCTCTAATCAAAATTATTTCTCTATGTTGTATATACCTACCTACATATTTCACTACAGGTAATATTGGGATGTTTTTAATTCATTGTATGTGCACTTTATACCTATTAAATGCTGGTCAATTATTCGGTACTTCTGTTCCACAACCTGTAGCTTCATAGTCGGTTATGAATGGCAACTTTCAGTGTTTTTTTTATTTCATTATGTGGCAAGTATTCTTGCCAAAGTGGATTCCTTCACGAACTAGGCCAATCACTACACGTAATAATAGTGTGAAATGTTATTTTTATTGAGATAATAATATAACTAAGACTAATGGAATATAATTGCTTTGGACTGTATCCAATTCTTGGGAGATTAGTCAAACTGTAATAATATACATTGATGACTCAAAATATATTTTAATAACGTGAACAAAAATAGCTCTTACGTATTTTGTGATTATAGACATGAGTTTAAGAGGGTTTAAAAAAGTAAGGGTTTTTTTAAGTTCCTATCCACTGTGGGGGTTAAATTCTGAAGGAGGCCTAAATATGAAGACAGCCTGTTTCACAAACGCGACAACTGTCTGTGACAAGTGATAATTATGTTATATAATTATTTATAAGGATATGAACGTGCCGATTTGGTTTTTGATATTTTTTCAAAGTTTTAAGTACTTAATGCATTAAAATATTGAAAAGTTTCATATAAACTTTCACCGTTCTTTAACTACTTTACTAAATAAAATAAAAATAGTCTTTATTCTGTGATGTACTGGTTTAGTAAGCAGAGTTTTACACCTTTAAATAGGTATTTAATTATATTTAAGTTAAAGGTAGGTAATGTTGTAATATTTATGTAATTAAATAATTTACGTTTGAGGATTTTTTGTCATGAAGTGTGAAAATTATGTGGTGAAATTTATGTAAAACTTTTTACACTTTTAATTTGTTTTAACTTGCCTGTAAATTGATTTTCTAAGAGGTTGAAAACAAAGAAACGAAATTTACACACACAAGAGTATAGCTTGTTACATAAAAACACTAAGGTACTTACTTAAGTAGGTATACATTTGCGGTCCGAAGATGTATGTAATTTGAATACTCTTCAGATACCCATTTCAAATAGACAGCTCTTCAGGTCTTTCATTAAACTAAATAAGACTCCGAAAAGTCTTCATTCATATGTAAATCTATGGCGATTCATCTCATTCCTCTGTTAAATATAAAGAACTTATCTTACTTGACAAGTGATAAATGGAAAAGACCAACTTACTGCGAACTAATTTAAATACATACTTGGAAAAGTATTTACCGTTCCAACTTAAGCTGTAAAGCATCGGAATAAGATTCAGTATACATTTTCTTAACTGTTTTTAAATTGGTTTTAATACAATATGAATTGCATTTAGAATAGATGAAAATGTTTGAATTTAAACTATATTCTTATGGTAATAAGGTTCGCGGGTATACTTTCAATGCCATTCGGCTTGGTTGGGAGGATTTACGTTTTTTTCTAAATTTATGACGGTAGGCTACGATTGTTTAAAAACGTTTTAAGGCTCTAAATGTTTATTTTGGAAAATGTAATGTACGTGTACGACCTTTTTTGTATTTAAATGCTAATAGCAATTTTCAGTTTCACTGATATCCCTATTAATATTATAAAAGCGAAAGTAACTCTTGACTGTCTGTCTGTCTGTCTGTCTCTTACGCTTTCACACTAAAACTACTGGACTGATTTAAATGAAATTTGGTACAAAGAAAGTCTGGAACCTGAGAAAGAACATAGGCTACTTTTTAACCGTCTGCAAGAAAAAGAGGAGTTCCACGCGGACGAAGTCGCGGGCAGAAGCTAGTAATATAATAAGTTCTTACTTAGAAGTTAATGGACCGTCTTGCTGATATCAACCAATTTAACTGAAACCACCGAAGATGCTTGAAAATTTACAGAGGTCTCCTATAATAATAATATGATATTAGGAGGCAAAACAGGGGGTGAAATTTGTTTGAAACATTGATTCCTTAACGGAACTATATAATATATATATATATATATATATATATATATATATATATATATATATATATTTTGAATGGTTTCCTACAGTTGGCCCTGGGGCCGTTACTGCTCCACCGGACGAAAGGGGAGCGCTCCGAGGTGCGCTCGCCCTACTATTTGAATATTACGATTGAAGTACTACTTAATGAAAAACCTGACTCAGTTTATTTAATTCAACCCCTAACGGAGTGAAAATAGGTGCAAAACTTTTTAATATGCTTTGCAACATGTTTGTATTCGAACTTCGTCGTCACAGAAAACAAAAATCAACAAGCCACAAGCATAAACCTTGTGATTTATATTATTTATCTTTTAAGTGGCTGTAATATAAAAGCATTAAACAAAATGAAAATGTTTAATCAGTTAGTGAGGTTTATTTGAAAGCTGGATGAGTAATTACAAAAGCTTTATTGACTCTTCGGATCAGGGGGTAAAATCTCCGATAAATCCATTCCCTGATTAAAAATGAACGCCAAGTAATTACTTCCCTAGAGCGGAAATGTGATATTATTTTTATATTATGTTACTGACTGTACATCGTGGATTCAAAATTCAGTTTATATCATTCCATGGGATGTTTGTTTTCAACCATTACAATATTTGATATTTTATAATCCTATAACCTTGTTTTTGTATTAAATATCTCGGTATGATTATGTGTAATTTGATATCACATGTCAGTAATTTGTTTTATGGTGAAAGGAAGGCGATTTTAATACTCTACAGGAAACCAATTTTTCAGATAAACCAATAGCATTATGAAGGCTTGTAAATCTGTTCTATATAATAGGATGTAAACGGTTCCCTTCATTACTTTAATTTTATATAAATTTAATAAAGAATCCAACATGATAGTACCTACCTACTAATGATAGTCTGGTTAACTTTTGCGTTAGTTTATAAAGGTACCTGCCTACCGCCATCGGTGTGACATATTGATAATTATAATACCAACCAATATGTAGCAAGTATTTAATAAAATTATGATGACTTGAATTGTTGAAATTACATTAATTGTGTGAGTAAATAAAGAGATTGAGATCATTTTATTACTTCGATAAAATCTAAAGAAAAAATATTATTACGATGTCTTTATACCGCTTTTAAGAGCATCAATAGCTTATTTTCTGAATAGAATAAGTGAAGACGTTACCTACTTAATTTTAATATCATAAGAAGGAAAAAGGAAATAAAAGGCTGTATATTATTATGTACGAAACAAATTTTCGTTTATTTTGCAAAAAGCATTTTGATTACACGCACATTTTAGGTAATTACCTAACTGCAAAATCTCACAATGTATCAGTTTGAAATAATTTAAACGGCTATATATCTATGATATCAATAATACAGTACAATTATGCATTTTTTATAAATATTTCAATTAATCGCGAATCTGCAATTGAAGTAATATTTACAACTGATTACTTAATCAACGTTAATATTCGATTACTAATTTTAAACTCTGAATAAACAACATAATTAAAATAATTTGTTTGTGATGCAATAAATTATTTCCTATTAAAGTTAGAAACATTTAACAAAATTGTTATACAATTCACAAAATGATTAATATACTAAACTATCACAGTCCAAAATAGGATGTAACAGTTAAATAATTAAATTTATTTAAAACTAAAAAAATAAGATTAAAATCGCATTACAATCCCCATGTTCACACAATCATAATTAAATGTACAATAATAATAATGCACTACATTACACGTTTATCGTTTAATTGTTGTTCTTTTAATCATAATTGCTATTATTTTTAAGAATAAGTAGTATTGCTGTTTGTTACGTGACTATTATTAATATCTAGAATAAATCCAGACTTCTACAGGAATTAAGCTAGTATTTTGTTAAAAAATTAACTCTTATGTAAAATTATAAGTACCTATGTTCATGAGATTTGGTGGATATTTACAATCTCACAATTCACTTTAATGCAATTCGCTATGAAATACTGCAAGCTAACACATATAATATATATAATTATATATCCTTTAAATACATTCAACTACTTTTAAGTGGGTAAAAGTTTAATTAAACAAATTGGACGGATGTCAACAAAAATAAATAGAGATACGAAATTTAGACGTAAATCATATAAATTATTATTTAAAGTTTAGTGACTTTAAGTCAATGCATCTAAAAAATTGATAGAAAATTATTTTTAATTTTTAAATACTCGAATGAGTAGAAACGTTAAGGTTTTATAGGGAACAATTAACACAAAAATACATTTATTCAGGGATATGATTGTTTGTTAGAACGTAGTACATCTAATGAAGTCACAACCATTTATTATTACTTTTTTTACATATACAGCCCGTATGCGTTATTCAATAATTAATTAGCAAAAACTTCTAGTGAATAATGTTTGGGAATAATTCTTAAAAACACTCTAGAGTTTGTATCTACTTTGTTCTAAATGAAACACAAAATTACGTCTTCTCTATTAAACTGGGCATAGTAATTACTTTTATTACATTTTATCGACAGTAATATTCAAGAAATATTCCCAATATTACATTACTAACAATAATTGGGCGCATGACTACAACAGATACTAGAATTTGTCTATTACACTTTATGAAAAATTCGTTATTAATCTAATATTAATTTTCGGAAATCTATAATTACCTAATATTAAAGGTTTTGAGCCTTAATTACTTATTTAAAAGGAAGACACATTGAATTTACGTTAGCGAATGTTAAGTAAGGAGTTTCACTAGTAAGGAGAAATAATAATACGAAATACATTTTGAAAAAATCGAATCGGTACGCATTTCAATACAGACATCGATACATAAAAATACTTATAATTAAAATGTTTCTTTCTAATAAATTAAAAATATAAGTAAAATATTTACAAAAGGTTTTAATGAGCAAGGCTTAATAGATTTTTGGATTGATTTTTTAGTCAAAATTTAAGAAAATATTTTTTTTGGCTCGTGATATACAACAAAGCGGTGTCTGGCATTAAGAAATTTACTTTTCTAAGTATGTATGTAATAAATAAAAATGATAAAATAATACAATTTACTAACGGATTTTTCTTTATTTCCCAATGAAAGTAAATATTTTAGAACGTTACTTAACATGATCTAAGGACGTAAAAGTCTTTAGATTATCTTTACAGGTAAGGAATCTATTGAAATCAAGTAAATATTTGATAGTAAGCGAAAGTAGGCAAAGTTTTTTCTAAGAATAAGTTAGTTTATTATTTTACCTACTAATTTATGAACAGTTTATTTTGACACAACACTGACACACCAAATCTAACGGATTTGTTAAAGAGTTAATTGTAGCACATCGATAATTATATTAAAAATCGTTTTTTTTTTTTCTATTGAAGCGTTATTTGTCCCCATATCATTTACCGTATCTTCCTATTAAAGTTAAAATAAAATATAATAATAATACTATCGACTGTAATTACCTAATATCTACATTATTTACCTAAACTATGCCGTATTTTTATTTACATTTTAAAAAAGGCTTTATTCTTAAACTGCGCAGGAGCTAGGTATTTAAGGAATTAGAAAAATAATAATGATTCAGCAATATTTAATTCAGTAAAAAGATATATTTAATTTTGTTTGTTCAATATTTGTATGGAAAACATATGTTTTTTTGATCAGATGAAAATATTTAAGGTCCCTTAAACCGGTAATAGAAACCCGAAAGGTTGTTCTCGAATATAAATTTAAAAATATTTCCCAATAATTTTATTTCGAATATAAATTTCATAATAAATATTTATAATACTTAATCTAATATAATTACGTACTACACTGACTTTAGTTACTCCTATTTCTATTATTTTACTGCTTAAACTTATTTATTACGTACCGTGACTATTTCTTAAACTATTATCATTAAAGGTGTTAAGTATATAATAATATATTATTATGTACATCTTTACTTTGGCTTCCTATTTGTTTTCCAAACTAGCGACAGTTTAGGCCTCTTGATACGAATCTCGAATATTTCCAAATTGATAATTTCAAAAATTCAATTTTATATACTTAGGTACCATTAGTATCGAAATATTAGGTATATCTAAATTTCGAATTACAATCGAATATGCAATGTCATATTAAATACCGTTTCAATTTTTACCATTTTGAACCGTTTACCCATAATATTAGGGTTCACATTTAGAAGGAGCATACAAATAGAAGATTAACCAGTCAAAGTTTACAACACAAACATACGCATATATACAATTACACAATCACGTAACCACAAGCTTATCTCGTTATTCATGCGATCATGTCTTTGAAAATACCTACTTAATACTACACACGAACTTTCAGTACTAAATACTTCGTAATACTATTACTAACACACAATTCCATCTAACTCATGAAATCTCTAAGTACATTGCCATTGATTTTCGTTGACGATTACGATCACGAGTACAATTCATGATTCATAGTGACGCTAAATCTGACGGTCTTCTGGACGCGGCGGGCACCCTCAACTGGCCAGAACCACGTCTCTCGAGGCGTTCCATGGCATCCAAGTCCAACGCACTCCGCCTGCAAAAACTACAGAACGCACAAGCTAAAGTGTTCTTGAACGCGTTCCGGAAATCCCTATTGAAGTACGCGTAAATAACGGGATTCAGTGCTGAATTGAAATATCCAGTCCAGAACATTATCACTGTCAACACTTCAGGACACTTGCACGACTGGCACAACGCCGTCGACACGTAGAACAAGAAGAACGGGAGCCAGCAGAGGATAAACGCTCCCATGATGATCCCTAAGGTCCTCGCCGCTTTGTGCTCCCTCTTCATCTTCAGTATGTTTCTATCTTTGGTGGGTGTGTTAGCGTTTATATGTACAGCACCATTCTTATCCCCGACCTCTCTTGAGTGTCGATGCATGAGCATAGCGTTGCCCGCTCTGGCGTGTAGTGCCTTTTCCTGTCTATTGGCTTCTTTGAATATGGCGAGGTATGTGAATATCATTATGGTGCAGGGGATCCAGAAGGATATCGAGCTGGATATGATCGCGTATGGTTTGTTGACTATCCAGTCACACTTCATCTCGTTTTCTGGCAAGTCCTTCGTCTCCAGGTGCTCTTGTGTTGTGTACCAACCCATGAAAATTGGAGCGTAGGATATTGTTACGGGACTTAGCCAGGTAGCTGCCAACATGATGAAAGCCATCTGAAAATAAGGGTGAAATCTTAATCTTTATCATTATAGGAACTTAGGAGTAGTCCGGACGCACGAGAGTCAAAATCGGTGTCATGTTATTTTCAGGAACTTAA
Source organism: Polylopha cassiicola (assembly GCA_038024825.1). Lineage (NCBI taxonomy): Eukaryota > Metazoa > Arthropoda > Insecta > Lepidoptera > Tortricidae > Polylopha > Polylopha cassiicola. The sequence goes on along the minus strand of CP149044.1, from coordinate 807,653 downwards.
TTTTAAGGATGGTTATGAAACGGAAAAATAAATGAGAATAATTTGTGGTGGTTAATATTTAACTGTGTTGCTAAAATAATAATATTATATAATTACGTTATTAATTAAATACTACTACAGAACAGACTATATACTACAACTATTTTTGCAATCAAGAAATTAATATTATTTACTTTACATGATACGAAAATCAACAAATGGTTTGTTTGAATGCAAATAATTTTCATTATTGCTATCCCAATTGCATCCAATAATCTGTTAGTTACTGATTATTTCAGATATGAACGCTAGAGTAATTAATATCAATTTTAGCACAAACTATTATTATAACAATTTGCAAATGTATTCGAAGTATCTGTTTGATTAATCACTGAAAACTATTGCATAAATCCGTCCACTATGCTAAGCTTAAATTCAAAATTTCGTAAAATAAATGTACATTTGTGCTAATTAATTTATTTGTATTGTTGGTTAAGTATAAGCTCAAAATTAAGCTTAAATATTTTAACACGAAACATTTGTAAAAGCAACAGTGAGTTTATTGAATGAATTTATTTTCCAGATCGTGCCTTGAACACTTGTTACCTCTTAATTATTACAAAAAACAAAAACACTATATCGCTGCTTGACTAGACTAGTGATACAAATCGAAATATTGTGTTACTCCATTTAAGATTCTAAGCCGTTACAGTTAAATTTAAATTTACGTGGAGACACATTTCGAGTTGTGTCACTATTAAAACAGCGATATCATCATCATTATTTGCATCGTTCGTTACGGCATAATTATTATATACGCAAAAAGTATCGTTGAAGCATTCTATGAAAGGAAATATAGGAGATGACCTATATAATGTCACAGTGAAAAAAAAAGTAAAAAAACGAATGGTTCGATTCAAATTCAAAAACTGTTGTAAGTATGTTAATTTTCATTATTTATACATTATACTTTGTCCGTAATGTCACTCTATTTAAATAACAATACAAAAGCATCGCGTGTAGCAAATTTAAAATCAAAAACTCATTATGGGCCACTATGAAACGAAAATGCAATTTTAAAACTTTAACCAGCAAAGGACACGAAAATTCCCTCTAAAATATATTTCGGTTCAATTTGTGCTGTAAATCAAAACTTAGGTACAATTTGTGGAACCTAAATTGGCGAGGCTGGTCGCAAATCACCATCGCTGTCTCGGTAATAGCCGGGAAAAATTACAACTACATTTTTGACAAAATTAGGTCAAATAACAACTAAACGTAATGAGCCTAAATATTTTTTTTCTAAAATCAAACAATATTATAAGCACGTGTAAATAATTGGCAACGTGTAAGGAAAAATGGCAATAGATTTTTTTTTAGAATGACATTATTATTTCAGTATCTTTAAATAACAGACAGGAATCGAAATAAGAAAACAAGACAGGTATGTAAACTTTTAACTAAACACTTACTTTTTTTGTCATCTTAATAGGGTACTTCAGAGGTTTCACGATAGCGTAGTAACGATCAACCGAAATGCAGCAGAGATGGAGAATTGAGGTAGAAGTGAAGTAGACGTCGGAAGAGTTCCAAAGGTCGCAGATTATTCCTCCGAACCGCCATTCGTTGTAGAACTGCACGCTGAAGTTAAACGGCATCACGACCATGGCGACGAGGATATCAGCGAATGCGAGAGACACCACGAAGTAATTTGTTATGACTCGGAGTTTTCTGAAAGATGTTTTTAATTAAAATTTTGAATGAACCTTAAATTAAACAATGTTCTAAAATAATTACGGAAAATACACCTATGAATATTGTAGATTTTGAAGTTTCGAAGACCAGTTTCGTCAATTGCAAAGTAATTATAACCAACCTGTGCCTCATAACACTGACGATGACCAGCAAATTGCCAAGCACCGCCATGATGACTATGAGGAGAAGCACCGCGACCCTCAGCTTGAACATCACGCCGTGGGACCATTCTTCTTCTTCGCCACCGCCGCTGGCGTTGGCTTTGGTCCAGTTGAGAGCTGAATCGACTGTCGCCATAAGGGGTGGTCTGAAAACAAATTATATTATAGTACGCTGCAAGAAAAATTTCATTTATAAATCAAAAATAAGATATTGAAACATTTATTTTATAGTAGGCAAACTATAAAAAAGATTTGGTAACTTTAATATTTTGCTGTTTTGATAACATAATAACTTAGCAAACTTAATAAAGGTAGTGTTTATTAGTGAAACTAACTTTGTAGCTTTAATGTTTACCTTTATCTCGCTCGTTTTAATATGGTTCCCGTATTCTTTTGAACACGCGCGGCTGCAGAATCTACCCGATAGTTCATCATCACGCTATACACGGAATGTCTTACAGCGCTTCGGTCATGTTGAAATGTTTCATTTCTCTCGTCGTTTTCTTTTTCACTGTCTCTGATCTTATGTTTTCGTAAAATTTCTCAATATACATGTTTACTTATATCACTTTCATATTTTTTGTCAATGTCATCGTACGATGTAGCGACAGCATGTGCGTTTCTTCTCATATTCATTTTCAAGGTATTGTCATCTGTAACAGAGGAAATTTCATTTGTTTTGTTGTTTTTCCTGTAATAATGTTTTGAAGTGATCGAAGTACATTGAGCACCTTTCAAGGGAATTGGGGTTCAATGTATCTAAATATATTGAATAACTCTGGGAAACCAATACGAGTAGCTAATATGAACATTGATCTGCACTTGAGCAAAAATATCTTTAATTCAAAGATACTTTTATGGATTATGTACCTTAATGTGGATAAAACCTACCTACAAAGTGTATTTTGTATGACAGAAATAGGTACCTAAATATATTAGGTATGTATTAAAAATAAGATATTACTCATAACGATTCAAATTTCAAAATCTAATGTCAGTATTTGAAATCGTTTACAACACGTTTGTCCTAAAAACCTTTTAAAGTAAAAATCAAATTCGGACCCGAATTTTTTTCAAGAATGCTCCAATTAGGACTACATTCAACTAAATATTTCAATTAGAGATCGTAAAATATGGCGCCAGATGAAAAATGTCGACCGTCTGAATTTCTCTTTCTCAACTCCATAGCAATTTGTACGAGACGAGAATATTATTGAAATTAAATTATTCTGCTATTTCAAAGATTTTGACTTTGAATGATTCTTGATACCGTTTGCTATTAAATTATCTCGGTTCAGAGGATTTTTTTACAAATAAACTTAACTAGATATAGTCATTTGTAAGAATTTCTAATAAGCTATTTAAATAATGGATTTTTGGATAATAACAGAAAAGAGTAGGTATAACATATTTAAGATAACATGATGTCGAGACATAATCCCGTGGCCTTACAAAATAAATAAATGTAGATTTTTAACACCTGAATCCTAAAGCCAACACCGACACGTTAAAATAACCCTCGACAAAAATTACACCAAAAATGTCCGAAAACATGAAATTGTAAACAATCATGTTACAATTTTGCGGCCACACGTTACTCGCGCGTGACGTGTGTGTGAATTATCCTTTACTCACATTTTGCGTGAGAAAATGAAATTTGTATGGTCATTTTTTACCATCACTCCATAATAAAATTTATTTTGGAATGAATAACAACTGTAACGGATTTAATTCGTTTTTATTAATTTGCTGATCTTTTGAACACTGAGGTGACTATAATATTTTAACACTGAGCAAATACTAGGTTCTTTGCCGAACTATCTAAATACCAAATGACTAACATTAGAAACTTAGGTACTCGTCTAAAACCTAAAAAAATACCCTAGAATATAAGATCTAGAGTATTAAAAGGTAAATCTGTTTTACCAGCGACGAGCAACAGGTTTATGTAAAATTAGGAAAAGCAAAGTTTATTTAGGCTGTTGATGAATAATAATCACGCATCGCAAAAGTATTCTGAATTTATAAAGCGTTTTTAAGATATAAAAAAATAGCTATACCTACAGTCTAGGTTACTAATGTAATTAAGTTTCAAAAACATGTATAAATACCTACCTACATGAATTTTATTGCTTCAATGGCATGTAACACAGGACTAGCGGAACGTCACGGAACAACTAGTTTAGGATATAAAAAAAGCCTTTTCAAATATAATCAATTTTGAAAAGATTTTTTTTCTAAAATGCACCTATCAAAAAAACCTAAGTTATTAGTTAACAATAGCGTTATTCGAGACTGAAAACACGAGGGAAATGAGTTTTAAACTAAAAGTATTCTTTTATATATCGAGTTAAAAAATTCCGATTAAAACTAACGAATACACTCACTGGAGCGGTTCCAAGCACCTACGTTAATAAAACTGCAATAAAATATAATAATAAGCACAGGAACAAAAGCTGGCAGGAATAGACTATTTAAACTTGCCTAGGTCAATGGAGTGTACTTCGACCTAAACTTTACTAGAACGGACAATTGCATTAGAAAATTTTGATTTTGGGATACCCCAAGGGACCGACATAGTCGTATGATACTTCATATTTTACGATTATGATTATTGGAGGCCTAATCTAATACAATCGAACTTGGAATGTTTATGATAATAATAAAGTCTAACAGATTATTTGTAATAATTATATTAATATGTTTGGACTTTTGACCAATTTAACTAAGGACAGCAAAGGGTTATAGACAACGGATAAATATACCTGGGTCCTGGATACATAATATTTTTGATGTCTTACATGTATTTACATACGTATATAAGACAACAAGAGACTCCGAGCAGAACCCGGCTTTGACCGCTAGACCAATTTATATCTTAGAAAATGTTGATGAATTCACTAAAAACTAGTAGGTACTTCTGAACAATAATTATAGTACCATTATCCGGTGGTTCAATGTTGTTTAAAGTTCAGTTAAGTAGCGTCAAAAAAAAAAATCAGCAACTTTTCCTAAATGAAAAATATTATCATACAATTTAAGCACAGCAAATCCATCTTTAGATAACCGTTTTAGCGAAAACTCAGTGCGCGAGTCTGACTCGCACTTAGCTAAATTTTCCTCTATGTTAGATGTCAATCTTATATCATTGTATTTCCGTAAACGATTCTTAAATAAGTATAAACTACTAGCTTCTGCCCGCGACTTCGTCCGCATGGAACTCCTCCTTTTTTGCAGTCGGTTAAAAAGTAGCCTATGTCCTTTCTCAGATTCCAGACTTTCTTTGTACCAAATTTCATTTAAATCGATCCAGTAGTTTTAACGTGAAAGCGTAACAGACAGACATACAGACAGACAGAGTTACTTTCGCATTTATAATATTAGTAGGGATTACCACATCCAGTTCCTTGAAGGTATTTGCTCGGTGCGGCAACCGGATGTTGTCTAATGCGCAATTTCCTTTTTATTTAGACCAATCAGAACTTTTGTACGAAACCGAGGATATTAAACGGCGATATAAGAACTATGATCGGGTTAAAATCGGTTTATATGTTTACGAGTGATGATAATATTAATGACCAAGTTATAGCAATAATTTAAATGTTCTCAGATGGTATATCAATATGTATACTACGTACTTAATGATGGATATGATATTACGTATTTTACAGTTTTTTTAAATAAGATAATGCGTTTTGTAAACTTCTTGTTAAAGATCAGTACCTACCGTTCTAGATTTTAGGTTTCCCGTACGGTAGTGAAATAAGAGTGAAAAATATGCAATCTCTAAATTTCTCGCAAACACGGAACAGAAATAGTAAAACAATTAAAATCTACCAATTAGCAACATATACAAGGCAAAATGCATTCCTTCACATTAACAGGGGACTAATGAAGCCGTCTATTTTAGTTAAATGGTAATAATTCACAATTTAGCCAATTTAGTTGAAACACGATAGTCGGCACTCCAGCGTAGGACGAACTTGTTTGTAGAAATTGTTTATTTTCCTTCAGTGGGGCATAGTTTTTAATGTCAGTTTTGTGCCATAACATACATTTTGATATTTTTTGTAGAAAACTTGGTGTGAACTGGTCAGAAAAATCTACGAGCAAAGAATATTGTGTAATGTTATCTAAAAAGTTTGTGTTGTTAATGTGTACAGAAGCTAAAAATAGAAATAATATGATAAAAGAAAAGAAAATTGATTGCCATACTGCTGTCAGAAAATTCGGCACAACTTTTTTTCAGGCGTAACTATATATTTTAGTTCTTTCAACTAATAAAGATGGATGAAATATTTTAGGCTAAAAACATCGCACTACTGAAGTTTTTAGAGACACATGTTACCTACAAACCCAATGCAGACAGACACAACAAACAAAACACAAGACACTAGAATCACAATCAGCAGAACATATAAATTTATCGGAAAGGCACAAGTTTTTATATTTTGAAGATCAGACCTTGATATAGTACTATTTATGATAAGGATAATAATGATAAAATATCACTATACAATTCTTACATACCGAAAAAACCCCTTTTAATAAAATATGAACAAAATAAAAGTGGTTCCAATCTCATGGCATCAAAGTGACGGGAGGTAATAGACGAAAATAAAACAAGACAAAAGCATTATTGGAAAGACGAAGCAAAGTCAAACAGTAATAAACTACATTCTGACAGAAAACCTAATAAAGTGACATGTCAGCAAACATGAAGAAATTAACAACGCAAAAGAATTCACGAAAGAGATACTACAAAGAATCTTGGCAGCACCGCGCCTTATCGTTATAATATATATTAAAAACAAATATGAAAGAAACGATTAATTGAAATATGGTTCTAGTTTATCAGGAGTTTAGGTTGAATTTCGTATCAACTTTAAAATAATGTAGTTGGTAGTCAGTAATTAATAACGGCACGTCGTCTATAGTAAGTATTAATAAATTAAAAGAATTTATTATTATTAACAGTTTTATTATTAGTTCGTTTTTCGCTGTGATCCGCGACCGTCCTTTATTTCGTTTAAATTATGTAACCGCAAAGTGATGCTATCAGTTGAGAAGTTCCTCTTTTCATTGGAAAATCGATCAAATAAATTAGTTTTCTATCTGTGAAAACATTTATAAACTTTAATAAATACATATTTAAAATGTGAAATAATAAAAAGCCAATCCAGCAAGATCTCTGCCTAGCCAACATAACATGACGTGGTATTATGTTTTTGTCATAGTTTAATAATGAATATAAGAGTGACATTTAACTTCATGACTGTGTCAGTTTTCCTTCATAATATTATTACTACTACTCTCACGGATTTTTAACACCTTGACATAAATATGACATATATTACATTATATATTACTTGACATATATTACACTAGCTTCTGCCCGCGACTTCGTCCGCGTGGAACTCCTACTTTTTTGCAGTCGGTTAAAAAGTAGCCTATGTTCTTTCTCAGGCTCCAGACTTCCTTTGTACCAAATTTCATTTAAATCGGTCCAGTAGTTTTAGCGTGAAAGCGTAACAGACAGACAGACAGACAGACAGAGTTACTTTCGCATTTATATTATTAAGTAGGGATATAGGGATTAAGGGCAGATGTCAGTATGTTAAACATGAGCACGCGACCTACAAGCTTTATTTTGTTAGGAACTAGATCAATGGTTGTGAACTATTCAAAGATATTAATTTACTTCATCATCAAATCCAGGAAAGTATATCACCTTAACATCATGTCAATCCACAACCATATGAACAACAGTAACATAAATAATTACATCAAACACAAGATCACATCACAACTTCCTACAGAAACTAGCGAACTAATAAAACAACAATCCCTCTTAACAAGTTTCCGAAGTGCCAGTCTCTGTATGACAAAGTTCTCATCAAAAGTTCGACCTTAATAAAAATATTATATTTTAGTTGGTCCATTTCGTATGACCTTCTCTGCAAGGTCGGAATCTCGCTATGTGAGGGCGACGCAAACAATTCACGGGTTGGCACCAATGTTGGAGCCAACGTTTGGTGACGAAACGACGGGAGCATTGTGATTGAGGAACCTCAATCACACCCTCACGAATATAACACAGCTATAATAATAGTATAAAGATACACACAAATAAGATCAAGGACAGAACACAAATGTCAAATATTTGAAGATCTTGAAAAGAACTTGGCACATATTTCCTGTCGTCTACGGTTGACTGTTACCAGGATTTTTCTAGAATTCTACCAGGTTTTGTACAATAAAGTACAAATAAATAAAAAAGCTATTGAAGAATCAATAGATGAAACCATAAATTCGTGGCGAGCGTTGTATTTCATAAAAAAATACTTTTAGCAAAATAGTTCTTTGTATTTCTGAACTGAATGTCTTAATTGGTAATATGACTAAACAAAATAATATTTGTGTGCCATATTTGCTGAGGTTTAATAAAGTTTTTGTCTATTCACCTATCTATCTAATAGGTACAAATTTCCAGAATCTATTTCACAGTAAGTTTTGCTAGTGAGATGAAGCTTGTTGACATTCCGAATTCCGCTCAGTTCGGTGTGACGCTGTCTCACCAGTACTACATAATGAGCGTCCATGATTGTCAGAGATAAATGCAGGGCTGTGTCTGGGTGTCCCATTGTCTCTGAAACCGCTTCGCAGTTATTCGCTATGAAAACTAGTCTATAGGAATTCTTTTGTTTGTTTATTTTCGTCAATACGCTATCTGCCGCCTTTAGCTTAAGGTATTTTGGGACTAGTCTGATTAAGTCTCTTTTTTTATATTGTTGTGATATTATTATCTACAAAATTTCCAATAACTCAATAGTATTTTTTAAATGATATCGCGGTTATTACACATTGGAATTAAATTAATTACGTACTTACTATAATATATTTAACTCGCGTTTGCTATTTGTTTGCTTACTTTTCTTTATTGTTAGACTATCGAAAGCTCAGTCGACTACAAATATGGGAATTATACTGTTTTCAAAACATCAGCACAAATGATAACATACGAGAGTTAAATCCGTTACAGTTGTTTTATTCAAATTGTAGATGTATTCGTGTAATCGGTTTTATTCCGGCGATTTCCATTACAAGGGATTGTGGAGGTGAAAAATCGGCTTGAGCAGTTTTTTTTATTTGCAACAATCGTTTAGGTATTATTTTGTTTTCGAGAATTTGGTTAATTCAATAATATATTCGGTGATCGATCAATTTGGTACAAACAACACTCAATCTCACAGATAATTATGATCTTTAAAAACAGCTGTATATAGTTATCATAAACAATATCAGATTTAATCAAATCAAAACGATAACAGAGGTTTTCGCGCACTTTTCTGACGTTTACCCCGCGGACGCCCCCGGGAAATGTAATACAGAAAAAATATCTCACCGACTACATTGCGAAGTTTTCCTTACAAATTTCCTTTTAGGTCGACGCCATTATGTTCGTAACGCTTTGGTACAAATAACAAGGCACCAGAAGCGAAAAATAATTTAATTCCATAATCAAGATAACTTTGAGTCGGTAGTCATGCTTAAAAAAAGGAAATAACGCGTGATTACTTTATTAAGGAGTTTATTTTGTTTACGGTAATATAGAAAGGTATCCCTAATCTTACACGAATTGCGTCACAATATTATTTAAAAAAATATATATAGTATATTTTTTAAAAAACATTTGTGGTAAGTAAATTTAAATTGTAACATCAAATTGCTTTTGATGAAAAATGTTTTGAAATAAGATTTTGTAATTAGTTAATTATTATAGGATTTTTAAAAGTGTAGTAGGTAAGTATATTTTTTATGTAAATCATAATTATTTTTTTTGACACGAATATAAGAAATGAGAATTTTTCTCAAAACTCGGCAAAGTAAAACGGACCCAAAGGACAATTTGCGTAAAATCTCTCAAAAGCGAGGTTCAAATTGGACCCTTTCTTAACTTTTTAATCCATTAAGTAAGCGTTGAAAGAGGGATGAAAGTTTATTAATTGCTATATTTCAACTTTTCTGAATAAAAAAAATACTTTTAAGGAATGGGTTAATTTTAATGGTCAATTACTTTGTGGTAAGATAATAACTAAAAAGGGATAAAAGTTTGAAGGTCATAATGTGAATGAAATATCATTAAATATCTCATAAATTTGTATGAAATAATGAACTCTGGGATAAGTAGCTGAAGAGTTCAAAATCCATATAAAATGCACCTATTGTGTCAACTTGACAGCGACGTTTTTGTGACACAAAACTCACAGTTATAGTATGCAGAACTACTAACTAAACGCCTATTTCACGAATTCACAATATCCAAACAAGTCATAAAACATTTTTCTAAAATAGAGACATTCAAGTTCAAAATTAGAACAAATAGTATATTATATATTATATTATACAATAGGAATCATTTAGGAATTTAAATGATATCTTCATCTGTTATAATAAAAGCATTTAAACCTTCTTGGACCAAAACGATTACACAAATTAACATATAAATCCGTTACAAGCGATTCATAACACCACAATCAGCGTAATACCTAAATTTGATTCCGAATACCCATTGATGGAACTTGGTGACGTCACAAACGAAAATCAAGATGACTGCCATGCCGTGGAATTGTAATTTGGGCCGATTGTAGGCTATACTGAGATCCTGTGTGAAGCAGTATTATATGTTATACTAGTCTAGTGACCTGCCCCGGATTTGACTTTAGGTCTGTTTCTTTAGACATTTTTCTAGAAAAGCCTGTACCTACAGTGAGACCTTTGTAGACATTTTTCAAGCACAATAGGTACAGCAAACAAGTACAAATGCAGCAAGCGTAGCATAGTGAACCAATGACAAAGACGAACTTTTATATTTTTAGTATATTGTTATCCTTTGAAGATATTTTAACATAAATATATATACTTACCGCTATTCTAACGATAGGAACTTTTTGTTATTTGCTAATTTACTTAAATAACAAAAAAAACACAAGAAAATTTATCATTTCCGTACGTTAGTGAAAAGCCAAAAAAACACACTTTCGTGTTTACAATTCACCTAAAAAGCTTGTCAAGCGTTTATAAATAACCGAATAAATAAATAAAGGTAGTTCGCAACGTAAACCAATTTTAATATCAGGAGAGCGTCATAAAAGCGTCAAAATTGTCTGTTTGTCGCGTGATGCTTGGTCGTAGCGCGTCACGCACAGAGCGCCGCGCGGACTGCGTTACACCGACACGACTGATTTAACTACATTACCTTTATGAAATTAGTACCTTTCCTTTAAGAAGATTATTACCAGTTATTACATGTATAAGTAGTTATTAGGTACCTATAAATAGTACATTACGCACCGAGGCCAGTAAAATAAAAAATGTCTCAGATCACATGTAATTGTCGTCCGAGGCGAAGCCAAGGTTGACAAAAATGTGATCTGAGGCTTTATTATTTTACTGGCCAAGGTCAGTATACTATTTTTCTGTTCGACGAAGCCAGAAAGCGGAAATTTCATTCAGTGCAGCGGCCACAAAGTTGGCGCTTTCTGGATGGAGGACAGAAAAGTAAATTTGTCATCCTTAGTTAGGAGGTTAGTAAAAGGTCGAGTTGAGTGTTAAGCAAATAAAAGCATAATTATTATATTATGCTATTTGAACAGCGCTGCTTTTTTTATTGGAACGCAATAACTACGGATTTAGCTCACGTATTTAATTATTGGCTGACGTTTCGGTATCTTTACAGATTCCCTAATCGTAGCACGCAGTCGTGGTATAATTATGGAATCCAATTCGGTGAAGTCGATCGAAAGTGCAAGTACGTAAATTTAGTTCTCATTCGCTTTTATTTATAGTTTTATTTATACTTCATAGATAATTATTGCGGTATTTCAAAATTTTAACTTCATATCTTTTCAAATTTCCTCACAATATACCATCCTACCTACCAAAATTAGCCAAATCCAGTGGTTATTCATTTTTAAATAGAGGCATAGATTCGCTGCAGTGTGAGTCGGGTTCCGTAGCGTTGTTTCAAACGTAATAATTGTCGTTCAACTGTTTGCGTCAGTTAACAGTCTCAGCTTGCATTCCATTCCGAACTTATACAATAACGTTTCAAACTAAATTCACTCGGAGTTCATTCATATATTATTATGGACTGAGAACCGTATTGTCGTGACATACTGAACAGTTTATGCATGTTCTAAAGGAGGTTGTATTGAGATAAACGTTTATCGATTTCAACGTTTATGTTTCAAATAGCTTTGTCCACGGCTTTGTGTGCTCACGGTAAGCAACTCCATTTTAGCTTTTAAGGGGGAAAATTTCAAAAATCCTTTTATAAAGGAACCTCTGCGCAAAATTTCAAACCCTTACAGTTGATATGTCAGCCATTAAGTCAGCTTCTCTTTAAATATAATAACTAGCTTCTGCCCGCGATTTCGTCTGCGCACGATGAGTACAAAATAAAGCTTATATTATGTTATTCTGATGTATAAGCTATATTATTGTAAAGTTTCATTAAAATCCATTTCAGTAGTTTTTGCGTGAACGCGAAACAAACATAATATATATCTAGACTTCCATAAAGGTAGGTAAGGGTATATAAGATCAAAATTAATGAGTCGTAATAAATATAAAAAAATAAATTTCCAAAAACACGGTAAACCCAAGTTAATCTGTTTTTAGTTAACTCCGCTGGAGTCGGCTATCGGGGCGTCGCTTACAACCTTCGTAAGCAAAATCAACTTGTTTGTTTTCCTTATTATTTGTATTTGCCAATACCGTATCAACGTTATCGGAAGTTAGGAGATGAGTTAATTTGTTGAGGAAATTCGGGATTGGGATAAAAGAACTTTTTGTGTTATACCTACCTACATAATATAAAAACTTGATATTAAGCATAACTTTATACTATAAATAGATTCATACCAATACTTCCGTTGCAGTTGTTTTTATTCCAATCTATACTAATAATATAATTATAATAAAGAGCAAAGATTTGTATTTTTGTATGTCACGAATAAACTCAAAAGTACTGGACCGATTTTAATAATTCTTTTTTCATTAGAAAGCTATATAATCACTCAGTAACAAAGGCTATAAAAAAGGGATCTAGGCAAAGCAGGGGCGGGCCGCTAGTGTGTAATAACCGTATAATCGTCATAAATTATTACACTATAACTTTATTTATTTGTATTTATTGGAGAAATTAACCGCTGAATTCATTACAATAAGTAAGTTAATAAACCAACAGAAAGCCAATAACAAATAAATAAGTTTTCGCCAACAGAAATAAAGGTCTTTGATTAAATACAATCACAACAGTCACAGATGATTAATCCAAAAATCGTTAACTGAGTAAACACCTTGCCGTTTTTATAGGTTTATAATTATTATCAATTCATTATATATTAAATACTTTTTTGATGCCTTTGCGGTTATTACACCTTATAAAAAATATAACGGAATTAACTCGCGTATGTCATTTTTAGTTGTAGACGTTTTGAAAACTTTACAGTTTCCATATTTGCAGCATAACTGCGCCGACGATAAAATGGATTAACGTGATTATTTTCGTTAATAAATTTTATTCCAATAGACAATTTAAAACAATTAAAGCTGATAGCATAAGTCCAAATCAATCTACAATCATCAATTTTATCTTGAGATATCTAATATAAAAAAAATCAATTAAAACTATACAGCGTGTTCCCATGGTAATGACAGCTGGCGCTCAGCCCATCGGATTGCAGAGCGGGTCTAACCTAGATACGTGACGTGTGATGAATCACCCTTTACATATAACATATAAATGCTAGTACCAGCCTTTATACTCTGCGTACATTGATGTATATATAATTATATATGTCTTTTATATGTCGTATTTATTATGTTTGTATGACAGTATAAAAGCTGTTATTATTATCTATAAGTACTAATATAATAAAGAGGAAAAGTTTGTTTGTTTGTTTGGATTGAATAGGCTCAAAAACGACTGGACCGATTTGAAAAATTCTTTCACTTCTGGGAAGCGACTCTATTCCCGAGTGATATAAGTTATAAAAAAAGGGACTACGATTATGGAAACTGTAAAGAATACGAAACGTTAGCAAATAAAATAAAATAAAAATACGCGAGTTAAATCCGTTTAAAGTTGTTTTATTCCAGAATAATTAAAGTTTATTATTTACGTATTACAAGGTTAAAATGTCATATTTTGTATAACATTTTGGCATGTTGTTTAGAAGTCAAAATGACGCTTGACATAGAAGATAAATATAATATAGACGACAGTGAATAAATAAACAAACAAATGATCGAAAGTCAATACAATGATAACTGAATATTTCTCTCTTGTTTATTTATCTTGTGTAAAAATATTTATGAAAGTGAGACAGAGAGGAATCTCGAGAAAGTATATGATATTCCTCGACTTCTAAATTTAATTTAGAATGTTATAAATAAAAGTTGTGAAATAAATATTTCATAAACAAAATAATCGAGTTATAAATGCAGACATTTCATTAATTCAGCTTAGTACTCATTTATAAACTTTACCTACATTGGGATTAAACACCTATTAACGGATTTAACTCGCGTATTTTTATTTTGTTTTATTTGCTGACGTTTCGGATTCTTTACAGTTTCCATAATCGTAGCACGACTGAGCTGACAATAGTCTAACGCTAAACCTAAATGTTCTGATTATAAAATGTTATAAACACTCTTTCAATAGATATTTTAAAAAAAAAAACAGTTTTCAAATAATACTTTATTGCACTTTAAAGTGAATACTTTTAAATATTATGAGTTACCAGTAAGTACTTATTACTACAATACTTAGCTATATTTTGTAATAATAACGAACAATGAAAGAAAATCTAACAAAAATAATATTTTACGATATTCTCTCGTGTTTTCTCCCTGTTTGTCTTTCTTGAGAGTGTTAGTTATATCTCGTGTTGACTTCAAGTGCCTTTGCTCTCTGAGTTATTTCTTTTTTCTATGTATTTGATATAAAAATAAATAATATTTGAGACGTTAAATTTATTTGTCTGTGTCCTTTAGAGTTTGTAGTAGTTTCATAAAATATATTTTTATTTTTTCATAAGCGTCTTACGAAATATTTTATTACGAATACCTACTTACCTATAAATGAAGTGAAATCCAACTAACCTATAATTTAAGATTAGTAGTAAAATATTAAAAAAAGATGGAATAAAAAATATCTTAAGTACTAATGCTATGGGTAATTACTAGCGAACGAATAAACAAATATAAATGCATAAAATATTATATAACATTGAATACTCGAGTCGATTTAGAACCAATGACGATATCTCGATGATATCTGTTCCTAGCAGGATTCGAACCCGCAACAGGTTTCGTAATCAGAGGTTACTTACTAGACTTCACTACACTAAACCAATAAGTCGGCGTTGGTCTTAGGGTATTTATATTTTTTAAATACTTTACTTACTTATACAAAACTATAATATCACATAGCTGTGTGCATAAAAAAATATCTTTAAGTATAAAATACCTACTGTTTAATGTAAAACAAGTGGCTGGCAAAATGGCTGCTTAAATAACCTCCCAAATACCTGACCACTGTATCAGGGTCGGAAAGTTTTTTAATTTGGACTCTCGCCAACATCGATCGAACTGCCTTCCGGACAGCTCCATATAATAATATATAAGTATCATAGATAATATATTTCGTTACTTATACGACCTGTTACAATGGCCGAGCTGTCACTTTCTCAGCAGGCAAAAACATCGTGTATTTGCAATAACTACCTAATCATATTTTTATTTCATCCCTACTAGTCCCTATCCCTACTAATATTATAAATGCGAAAGTAACTCTGTCTGTCTGTCTGTTACGCTTTCACGCTAAAACTACTGTACCGATTTAAATGAAATTTGGTACATAGAAAGTCTGGAGCCTGAGAAAGGACATAGGCTACTTTTTAACCGACTGCAAAAAAGGAAGAGTTCCACGCAAACGAAGTCGCGGGCAGAAGCTAGTTTAGCTATAAAAATCAAACCTATTTTTAGGGCTCATTGATAAACGTAGTAAATACCTACCTAGTACAATAATTTCTGCTTTATTTGCGAGATTATCCGTGATAGTTATTTCATTCCAATGTAATAATAATAATACAATTTAAAAATGTGACTACTATAAATAAAATAAAATTAGGAATGGCGCCATCAGAAACGTAAATTAGGTACCTGTAGATAAGAAATAGTACTGGATAATACCTAGACCTAAAAAGACCTTAGATAATATATTGTAAATGTTATCCAATACTTGTCTAAACTTGTTCAGAAGGAAGTAGTTTTCTACTATGTAAAAGGTGTCGGTAGTTTTGGCACGGAGTAGAATGAGGTAATCGCACAACTTTGCAAGACTTTGTGGCTTTTATCGCTCTTGATACACTGTCTTGTGCCAAAAAGGGTAAATTTTAAAACGGGCCAATTGTTAAGTTTCCGTAATAGCACCGTTGACTGGTACGATATTTTACCAGTGGGTAGTTTTTTTACAGTATAAAAACTTTAATTAAAAAAATAAATAGGTATTCAAAAGTATTATAATGTGACTGAAACCTGTGATTCTTTATTTAGTTTTAATAACAATTCATAAAAATAAACAATTAAGATACATTTTAAGTCATTATATAACGACCCTTTTTTAATTTTTAATATATACGGACAACAATGATATCTCCTAAAATTATAACTAGTTAATAATCAAGCTTTTTAAAAAGCACAATCAATAGAAAACAATGTAAAAAGTACGAACAGCGTATTATTTGCAACAAAGTGTAAAAACATTATCCGGCTAGGGAAGCGCTCACAAAGCTTTTGCCTACGATGAGCTTTTTCAGTCGCATGATTGCTTGCGATTGTGATTTTTTTTCCTTGTATAACCTAAAAATATGGCTGAATTTTTCCTCTATAGCAAAAAACGGCAACTTTATGACGTTTATGAGCACTTAATAATTGGTTTTCTGATTAGAACGCCAAAAAATATATTATAAAAAATGAAAACTAGTTTCTGATTGGGATTTATTCCAATTTCTAATTTTCCCATTTTGATACAAACATTAGCCCTTTCTAAAATGAAATGTTTGAACATTAAATTTGCCTATTAAGGAATCCCTACTAATATTATAAATGCGAAAGTAACTCCGTCTGTCTGTCTGTCTGTCTGTCTGTTACGCTTTCACGCTAAAATTACTGGACGATTTAAATGAAATTTGGTACAAAGAAAGTCTGAAGCCTGAGAACGGACATAGGCTACTTTTTAACTGACTGCAAAAAAGGAGGAGTTCCACGTGGACGAAGTCGCGGGCAGAAGCTAGTTTTTAATAAAGAAATTCAACTAGTCTCAAAAGTATGAATCTTAAAGGAATAAGGTATATTTTAAATCTACTTTCATTATTTTATTTAACTAATTAAAACTCCGGATAAGCTCAAGTTTTTTTTATTAAAAACCGTTGCAGTAGTTTCACGAATCATATTTAATACAGACTTACAAGTATAATTAACTTCATCTCTTTCAGTAAATCTTTTAACGTTAGACTATCTTCAACTCAGCCGTGCTATGAATATGGGAACTATAAAGTTGTCAAAATTTTGGAAAATAAAATAACATACGCGTTAAAATTGTTATAGTTGCTTAATTCCAATGTGTAAAAACAACGAAGGCGTCAGAGATTAAGTCTTAATTCTTATCAAAAAGCTGCTACAGATTAGTATGATATACCTACGAAGACCCCACAAAAAAAAAATGAAAAAAAAAATGAATGTCACCTTTTTTGTGAAACTGACGTTTTAAAGCCATCTGTTAGCTTTTTAGGGAAAACATTCTATTAACCGTTTTTCTCTTAATTGTACTTATTTTGACATTCTTTGTTTTTCCTTTGGTCTTCAATTTATTATTTGTATTACGAAATCTGTATTATGTATCTGAAATTCACGTGATTAAATGCCTTTGTAGGGTCTTAACATTATCATAATACGTTAATAGATGTCACCCTAAAGACGTATTATCTGATATACCTAGTCATTAACCGAGAGCGGGAGTCATGACGTGGGCCATTAATTTCATTGTCAAAGGTCGTTAAGTATCATTAACGAAGTCGTATATTATTATGTTGGGTCATTAACTAGTTTAGTTGGTGACTCGATTAGACACAGAAAAGTATAGTTGTTTCATCATAGTAGATGTGCCATGTGGCTTCACTCGCGTGGAGCTTCTAATATTATTATCTTTTCGCAAGAACATTCTATAAAATATTAGAGAACTTAAAAAAGCACTGCTCAAGTTGTGGTTTGATCAAAGGGAATACGGATTTACTTTTGTATAATATTATATTAAAACTGTGAAATTTATGTAAAGATAAAGAAATGTAAGTTCTTACATAAAAACGTCATAATTACTGTTAAACAAATTATTAAAGATTTAAATTATATGTGTTTTTTTGGTAAATTATTATAAAAAAATACAAAAAAAAAGTATTATAAGATAAAATGAAGTACCTAATCCTCAAGGATAACCTTCGTGGGAAAAATAATTTGCTTTGTTTTTGCGGAACGAAAATTATTTTTTACATTTATCGAAATAGAACAACATTTTTATATTATTATATAAGTATCCTTAAAGTCAGAATGTACCTAACTGTTTACAAAATAATTGAAAGAACTATACTTACATAATATATTGCTACAATCATAGTCTTGCAATACTATTTAATAATATCAAGAAAATCTTGTTAATTCATGTAATCTTTTGTCGGTCGATTGTCAATCAGACCCCTATTTCACCAAAAATTCTTAGTGACAATGAGGGTCACCGCGAGTCAGAAATCCGCTAGATGCGCTAGTGTAGAATGAGGTCTAGCTGCCATGTTCCACCAATGAGAGGCAAGCTACTGGCCTGTGATTGGTGGTACATGACAGCTGGACCTCATTCTACATTAGCGCATCTAGCGGATATCTGACACGCGGTGGCCCTCATTGTCATTAATTATTGCCGACTATAATCACATTGTAGACCGGTCAAATTAGGAATTCACCTCGGAATGCGAGATACCCGGCTGTAATTTTGTAAATAGTTGTATATTGACATCCTTAAAGTTGTCTCAAAACCTACATATGGTAGGGTGTGAGCGTCCATTAAATTTCAAGGTCAAAGTGTCAAAAAATCGTTATTTTTGTAAATTTCTCATTTCCTATGGGTTTTAGCTTTTTGTCTTTGTTGGCAATATTGTAGAATACAAAATTCTCTACAAATTTTGTTTGAAATTTTTTTTTATACGGTGAACCGTTTTTGAGGTAAAGGCCGTTAAGCGCGCCGTCACAGCCAACAGGTGCCACGGTCGAAATCACGCCAAATACAGTTGATGAACTACAAATATTATTAATTGTTGATGTTTACGCATGCTACTGTGTAATGCTTATACTTATATAGTTATATGGAAGTTTTTCACTATACATAAAATGAGAACATAATCATACTTACGTAATATTATAAAATCAAAAGCAAATGATCAATGTGCATAAAAAATGTTAATTTCTTTAATAAGGTTAATTGCACAGCACTAATTAAAGAAATTAACATTTTTTATGCACATTGATCATTTGCTTTTGATTTTATAATATTACGTAAGTATGATTATGTTCTCATTTTATATATAGTGAAAAACTTCCATATAACTATATAAGTATAAGCATTACACAGTAGCATGCGTAAACATCAACAATTAATAATATCTGTAGTTCATCAACTGTATATGGCGTGATTTCGACCGTGGCACCTGTTGGCTGTGACGGCGCGCTTTACGGCCTTTACCTCAAAAACGGTTCACCGTATAAAAAAAAATTTCAAACAAAATTTGTAGAGAATTTTGTATTCTACAATATTGCCAACAAAGACAAAAAGCTAAAACCCATAGGAAATGAGAAATTTACAAAAATAACGATTTTTTGACACTTTGACCTTGAAATTTAATGGACGCTCACACCCTACCATATGTAGGTTTTGAGACAACTTTAAGGGTGTCAATATACAACTATTTACAAAATTACAGCCGGGTATCTCGAATTCCGTGATTCTTATCTAATATAAGCTAAAATGACCGGATTATTGGTAAAATAGGGGCCAGGTTATACCGCGTCATTCAAATAGTCTAACCGGCCAGCCTCACCTCATGTGGGCCGCATCTGTGAGGAGGTCGGACGCCACAACAACCGCTGTCAGCACTTTTTGCTTCCTTGTTATTCTAATATTCCCCCTTTTTCAGATTATACAGCCTGGCTTAGCAAAAGAGCGTATGGATAGTATTTTTATGCCTTGTATTTTCTCGATAGTGTGGCAAGTATAAATAATCTTTTCCTCATATAACTAATACCTACTAGCTACAGTATAAGGCCGGTAAAAAAAGATGCCGATGTCCTTTCATACCGTCACATGTTCCTTTATTATTATTTTTTTTTTTGCACAGCGAAAGCATCGAGAGAGTTTATTATGTGAATATTTCTTAAAAGATAACACACTTATATAACGGTTAAATTGGGTAAAATGATTAAGAACTTTTACAAATACATTTATTTTCATAACAAATTACATTTCACTTACATGAGAAATTTATAACTATATTAGGAGGTAATTTTAACAATAGTACTAATCCAGAGAGCTAATACTTCTGAATTTGTAGAGACACTGGTCTACTTCATAACCTCTTGCCGCCTAGCACTTTTTGGCCAAATATGGGATAGCAGCCCACATTTCTTTTTATAGGTTCACATGGTTCCGGCCCAAGACTTTCGGCAGATGAACACTTGAGTTATCGTTGTCGTATGAATGTATTGTTTTTATGATATCATATTATCTCAAATAGTAGTTAGAAAAATACAAACTCACATTGCTATCTTGTACTCTGTAATCTTGTAACATAAAGCTTCATATAACATGACCTGCTTTTTGTTCGTAACATAACGTCAACACGTTTTTATCACAGCGCCTAATTTGAAGATATATTGCATTGTCAGAAAACATATTCCTTTTTACTTCAACACGCTATGATAAGGGTGTCTCGCAGTGATGGATGATGCGAAAGGGTCACGAACATCGGTAAAGATTACATTTATGAACTTTGTGCAGATTTATCAACAATTTTAGTTACAATTGTAACATTGAGTTAACGAACTATGCTGTTAAAGAATCATAAGATACCTACCTATATCATAATATCGTACCTACTTCGGTCTTCGATTGTTCTATCACAAACCTAACGCTAGAAAAATAAATGCAAATGAGATGTAAAAATTTTGCAATTCCATTTTTATCAAAAAATTGCATTGTCGCGTGACATATCCGTTTTTCCAACATTTTCGTGATAAGGGTATCTCTGGAGGGTATGACGAAAGACGTCACGGGGTCATTAAGGTCACAATGGCTCGGATTAGATTTATGAAGTCTGTAATGATTTCTTGCCTCCCGAAATGATATATTTCGCTATAAAAGTAACGTGTTTCTCGGTTTGCGAGGTAATATCTAATATCGTTACTTACAGAGATTTATTATTAAGGAAAACAGATGCCGCTTAAAAATATGCCCTTAAGTTAGCTTTGTTTTTGTTACGTAACTGATTCGTCTTTTTTTATTTTATCTAGGCAAATATAATTTATTCAGTAAAATAATTTCCTCACATTGTAAATGTAAATCTGAGAACTAGTGTGACTGTGATCTGTTAGATCGTCAGCTTAGTCGGCTACGAATATGGCAACTTTAAAGTTTTCGAAACTTCACAATAAAACTAATATAGAGAATAATGCGAGTTAATTCCGATATATATTTTTTATGCCATCCATATCCAAGAATCAGTTAAAAATATTTCTGCTCATCTCATTGACTGGGTTCGAACCTGCAACGTTGTGTTACTCAGTCAGCTCTAACCACTAGACCAACAGAACTCCCTGTTGGTCTAGTGCCTACAACTATTTAAGAAAAAACAAGGATTACCAACAGTAGGTATAAGAATTCTAAACTCATTTTAAGAGCTACACCGTATCTTTTATAGATATCAGCACTATATAAACGGAATGGACAATAAAATGAGGTATGTAACATTTACACAAAAGCGCATTCCCACTGCAGTATATTTCTGTGCAATCCGGTATATCTGTGACACATTTTAAATTACTGTCTGCGTCCCTTTCGGCGCAGCGTCCTGTTTCCACCTGGATGCGCTTCAGTACGTGCACATTTTCGTGACAACCCTTTTTGGTGAGAACAAAGAAGAACGCAAACGTCATTTCACATGTGTGTTTTGAGAGCGAATTTTGTAAACATAGAAAATATTTAGAGTAGGTACTATATCGCAAGGGCGTGCATTCCATATAGGCACAGTGTCACTAATGTATGAAGTGCCTAACCTGGCGCCTCGCGCCTTAATGTCACATTTCGAGTTAGATCGCTTTAGTCGTGTTACATAGGTATGCGATATGGCATCACAATAATATTATACAGGTGACAGTTTAAGTGTGTACGTTTGTAACTCTCACGCAAAAACTACTAAATATATTATGATGAATTGGAATGAAACAACTATTAACGGATTTAACTCGCGTATTTTTATTTTATTTTATTAGCGTTAGATTATATATTTAGCGTTAGACTATTGTCAGCTCAGTCGTGCTACGATTATGGAAACTGTAAAGAATCCGAAACGTCAGCTAATAAAATAAAATAAATATACGCGAGTTAAATCCGTTAATAGTTGTTTCATTCCAATGTGTAATAACCGCGAAGGCATCAGAAATTATTATATTATGATGAAGTTTTACAATAATATAGCTTATACATCGGAATAACATAATTATAGGCTATATTTTACTAAGATACTATGTAAAGTACTCATCGTGCGCAGACGACGTCGCTGGCAGAACCTAGTTAATAATAAATGTAAAACCTAGTTTTCAGAAATACTAAGCACAGATCTCTAGACTGTTTTTAGAAGATCAGACTTAATTCATCAAGCTTTTTCAATGCAGGTTTGTGATTTACAGCCCAATCATAACATAGGTGTACAAACTGTCACCGTATTCCTTCACCTTTAGCGCTATTCGGGGGCAAATAGTAATTTATGATATTAATATTGTACGAGTATGACTATTTGCTCCGTAAGAGTCATATTCCTTCTAAATTAGTAGGTAGTAATAATTTCTGATGCTTCCGAGGTTATTACACGTTGGAATGAAACAACTATAACGCGTGTAGGTATTACCTAATTTATTTAAAACTGACGTTTCGAAAACTTAACAGTTCCTTTATTGTAGCTTTCCAAATATAACTCACTAGCGGATCACCCCAATTTCTATAGCCTATGTCACTCGGGAATAGTATAGCATTCCAACAGTGAAAGATTTTTTCAAATCGGCCCAGTCATTTTGACGCCTATTCAATCCAAACAAACAAACAAATCTATCCTATTTATTATATTAGTATAGATATGGGTACTTTCAAGTCATATTTCTAACTACCTATGGATGTTGTGTAGCAGGATGGAAAATTTTCAACAACCTGTAGATAAGATAGGTGTTCAGCAGAAATAAATGTATGAATCTGCCCACCCCGGCGCGTATATAGCATCTCTCACCGCACGCGCCTGTTGGATACCTAAAACATGGGAATTACTTACAGAGACGTTAACGCTAAGCCTGTCTTTGAAAGTCATAAAAACTTCTACACGGATTCCGTTTTATGGCTGGACTTTTACTAGGAAATATTTTATTTTATCAAGCTACTAGCGACCGTCCCCGGCTTCGCACGGGTATTATAAACCTTCTTCTTGAATCACTCTATTAATTAAAAAAAACCGCATCGAAATCCGTTGCGTAGTTTTAAAGATTTAAGCGTACATAGGGATATAGGCACATAAAAAGCGACTTTGTTTTATACTATGTAGTGAAGATGTTCGAGGTCAGTAAGGGATTTTGATGTTGACGTGAAAGACAGGTTCCTGCCATACGCTGTTTCACCTTAAACTTCGATCCATAAATAACCTTCATTGTCTGAACATAACAGCTGTCTATCATTTTTATTGTATCTGTGAAATGTTAATCCATAATCCGTATACGCTTTTTGTTTATTTATTTATATTTTAAACAAGGTATAAAACGATAATATTATTATGTTTATGTTGGTGTTTAACCACAAATAATTGGATACCATTTATTACAATAACTAAAAGTTTTAATTTCTGATGCCTTCGCGGTTACTTGCATATTATTTTTATTTTATTTTATTTGCTGACGTTTCGGATTCTTTACAGTTTCCGTAATCGTAGCACGACTGTGCTGACAATAGTCTAACGCTAAAGAAAACGTCAGCAAATAAAATAAAATAAAAATACGCGAGTTAAATCCATTAATAGTTGTTTCATTCCAACTAAAAGTTTTATTTAAATTATTTTGTGTAAAATTCTATAATAAAATACGAAGTCAAAGTAGTGCCTATTAACTTTTACCAGCTAGCAGCAATTCGAGGATATTTTAAGACTTGCGTTGTTTCAATGTGACATTTAAAAGTCATTTATAATTTAGTCTTTTGTACTATGCATGGCCACGTTTTTAAAATTGTGTGGTGCGGTGACTCCGATATGTGTCAATGGTTTTGAGGTTATTTAGAAACTCGATCGATCTGGCTTCACCTGTTTAGTCTCACATACATTTTTTGAATTCTTTTCACCTTTAATATTATAGGTAACTGAAGTGTTTTCCAACTTACCTACTTTGTATTTTTATGTCATAAATGACCAAAAAATGAAATAAACCGAATATTATTTTAATTGTTCTATTTTTCATTTACCCTTTGTTGATTTTAATTAATTGTGAATGCAAAATTTGCATACAAAGTGTTGTAACTGTTATTTTAATTAATTAGCATAAACGAATATGCTTCTGAATAAACGAATATGTTAATTTGTATTTTTGAACATATTCAATTATTTTTTTTCGTACTTTTATTATATTTTTATAGCTTTATAGGTACATAACTAAAAGCGCTACTTATATTGTAATGGACAACTAGGCTACCGCGACTCAACGCACTCTTGGCCAGTCTAATAAACATATACTTTTATTAAAATAATCAGAAAAAAAACGCATAAACTTTTTCCAGTAAAAATCTTCCACATTTTCACGAACAAAATTTTAATGAAAGAGGGTTTTAACATTTTTAACCTAGTTTTCAGTTCTGAAGTTTTTCAGAACTTTCATATCGGTGAAAATAAGAGGAGTTGAATAAATCTCAATATAATTATGCAAAGTCTAGTGAGTTCAGGAAGCGAGGGACTACCGCGAGGCCTAATTTAGATTTAGTTTGGGACTCAGGGTTCCAGGGATACCATAATTTCACTTACTTCGAATTATTAAAAAAAATATATAATAGGTAATAAGTCCCACAACATTGTATTTTACTACAAACTACACTACATTTTGACATTTTTCAAAATAAAATTATTACTCACTTACCTACGTCAGTCTCCTCCATAGGGTAGGCAGGTACCTATTTTAATGACTATCTCTATTATTATTTACTAGCTTCAGCCCGCGACTTCGTCCGCGTGGAACTCCTCCTTTTTTGCAGTCGGTTAAAAAGTAGCCTATGTCCTTTCTCAGGCTCCAGACTTTCTTTGTAGCAAATATCATTTAAATCGGTCCAGTAGCTCTAGCATGAAAGCGTAACAGACAGACAGACAGACAGACAGACAGACAGACAGACAGACAGACAGACAGAGTTACTTTCGCATTTATAACATTAGTAGGGATTAGTAGGGATTGTGTGTTTTTATTATTATGAAGCAAAAATGTATATAGCTATATTTTGCATTTAAGAATAATCTCTTCTGTAAGTAGAAACACGCAAATTGTACCTAAAATTGCATAATAGTAATTAATTAATGCGGAATAGTAAATCAATATAAAATGTTAATAACGTAATAAAACGTTACGGTCGAAACTCGGCCAAGTCGTATATTTTCATCTGTCTATAAAAAACATTAAATTGTCCGCTTATCACACCGACGTGTAATACTCATATAGATAGTATATTATTATAATAATATAAAAAATACTTAAGTACTTATTCAATTTTATTTTTGTATACACAACCAGTAAATAAAATCTGATTAACAAAATATAAAAGAAAAAGAAAAGGTATTTATCTGTAAAAATGTTACGTTTTATATTATTTCACACCTTATTAAATTTGTATTCGCTCAATTGAACGACTTTATTCTCGGCTCGGTGACTTTCCTCCGACAATTTAATTCTAGCTAACCTTACATTTTCTTTTCTTGTAAATCTTAAAGACTTTTATAATGCTTTCAAGCGTTAAATAATTAATATTTACCCTTGCACTTTTTAAATAAACGTTCATGGCGTGAATATTATATATAGTAGTATAGTTATATATAGTTGGAGCTAAACCAACTGTAAAAACATACTAGTACCCAAGTAATAATATTTTTAATAGCAATTATCGTAAAAATAAAATAGGTTTTAGTAGGTATTTGACAGATGTAAGGCAAACATTAAATAATTCAAATGACAAAGGAAACATTTTGTGTAAATCGACATTTTTTGCATTGTCTGAGTGTGAATGTCATTTTTATTAAATACGGAGTTTTAAAAAATACTTGTATATTTATAAGAGAACAGAAATGCTCATTGAGATCTGAAATCTAAAATGTGCATCGAAATTTACGAAAATTCCGTAAATATATTATACCTACCTCTCGTATAAAAGTTAAGCTTAATCTGATACTACATCAATTTCTTGTCAATTACGTTTTAAGATATTCATTTATCTATATAAAATGTGACAGGCACATTTTAAATATAGATAAATTACGCTATAGTGTAACATACGACTTAATGTATTTAATATTCTCACGGCAATTAGGATCAACTATGAACGATAATCTACTGGCAGTTACGTCGTTATATTACTTTAGTTGATTACGTTGCATAAATAAATTTCACATTAAAAATGGGGTGCTTATCATAATATTGGATATTTTTTTATGTAAAAAACCTCCGTTTTTTTTTGGTAGATCACAAAATTAAATCTTATTACAAAACGTGCGCATTGATCATTATACACTTTTCACTCTTAAGCTTACTTTCCTAATACCACCACTCATACTCACGTTCATGATAAGTCTAGTGCAACAATCACTTAAGGTAAAAATTAGTGAGCCTATTTTGAAAACATTAAAAAATCGATATTTGTTTGTTACGATTCGTAGTATCCACAGCCGATTAACTAATACACTGTTCGGACAATAAAAGTAACGACTTACGATGCGTAAGGCGTATCAATGGGTGTACGTTTTACAGTTCCCATATTCATAGCACGACTGAGCTTATGATAGTGTAACGCTAAAGTAACAATCTTTTAAATCTTCTATTTTGTAAGGAATAGTACCATCAGAAATAAGCTTTTAATAAAATAAAAAAACAATAAGGATAATAACCAACTCATTTTACATTATAGCCACTTTGGAGATCCCTGACGAGTCGTAAGCTCGCCGCTTAAGTGTCATGCACTTACTGTCATGGTGTCTTTATTACTACGGCCAAAAAGACTCAATACTTTATCATATCGGTAATGTATATTACATTTAATATTTAAAAGATGGCTGAATTTAGGTGAGCTTTTAAGTAAGGCTTATGTATAGTAGCTATAAGGAAATAACTTTTACGGATTATCGAATTTCATTATACCTACTTGATTTATTATGTATTATCAATGTGAGAGGTAGTTCCTATAATAAAGCATATTGATTTAATTTGGATGATTATTTATAATGATCACTGTCATTTTAAAACTTATCCGTAAACATTTTTAATATCACTGTATTGACACACAAAACAATGCTCTTTTTAGTTCTAAATATTTACTGCTTTAATCCATCAAATGCAAAATAAAACAACATTTCTCTAAACCTACACAAAAAACAGAATTCAAATTTCGATACAGCAAAAAGGTTTTGACAAAAATCACAGCGTGCACAAATTGTCGTAATTCAATTCTGCATTGTGTCGCTTCGAAAAATCACGTTAAATTTGTCGAGTTAATCACCTGTGTTTATATTTCTGTATTGCAGTACAGTTGGCGTGACCAAACACAGTTACATCACTTTTATTGCTGTTTTGACACGCCATACGAAATAATTTAGTGCAAGGAAAATCGACGTTGCATCACAGTATAATAATTAGTGTGGTAATTAATTTTTAGTGCAATATTTGTAGTAACCAATCTCATTAATTTGTATAAAATGATTTTGAAAAATATGGTCAATTAGGCTTACTTACTTGTATTTTATATAAAACTTAATAGGCGTAATGACCAATATTTTTTTCTTTGTGAATTAAGTACCTACATTAGCAAAAAAAAGGCTTAAGAGTCTCCTTTCAGGAGTCTCGCCACCCGTCCGGTTTTGCAGTGAAGGCCCATTAGCTGGCCAACTGTGCTTCAGTATTCAGTTAGAAAAAAAAAAAAAACATTAGCAAAATATATTAGACACGTATTTTTTTTAATAATCTAACTGAAAGACTAAATAGAATTTCGTGTTCTTAACCTAGTCGTCACCCTTGTCACTATGAAACTGAAAATCAGGTTCAGTTCACTTCAGAAGTATATTATCTTATATTACATAAAATTCTCGTGTCACAATGTTCGTTCCCGTACTAATTCTCATGAAATTTTGTGAGCATATTGAGTAGGTCTGACAATCTTAATTATTATTTTATCTACAAGGCAAAACAACGTCTGTCGGGTCAGCTAGTGTACTATACTACTATACCTAATCGTGGGTGTCGTAGAAAGTAAATTTCTTTTATATTTCGACGTCTATGTCTAAATAAAAAAGAATTCTGCTTTCTTCTATAGCAAGAGAGATATTATCGTACCTAATATTTAGCTCTGTATATAACTACATAATAATATATTCAGCCAACGACCTAGCTCTAATTCCTGGAGGGGTCACTGACCTGTCATCCGGCGATCAATTTGTAGTTCAAGTACTGTGCCTCACTCTTAATGAACTATTGACCTAGTGGTGAGTGACCCTGACTGCAGAGCTAGAAGTCGCGAGTTCGTATACTGGGAGGGGAAGATACACTATTATTCCGAAATTGTCGAAATGGGTTTAGTTAAAGAAAGTGGAATGAAGCGATCCTCACCTCTTCTTATGAGAATGGGGTGTGATAATTATAGATATTGTATTAATGAGGTAAGAAGCATCTTTTCTTTTTGTTATGCTAATTACTATGCTCCTTAGGTTTATGTATAGCAGGCGCGTGCAGTGGGGGTAGGCACAGAATATGCACACTATACTTTTTATATTGCAATATCCAATATCCAGATAAATTCATTGTAGTTTTATTCTAATTCTGTTGAATGTCAAGAGGTAGCAAAAATGCATCACGGCGCCAATGAACTCCTAATAATAGATGTATTTTTCGTACCGTTGATGGATTGTAAGTGCGTATTAAAATAGTAAGTTTAGTGATAGTAAAATTTACCTTTGAAATGATGAGTTCCTCAACCTGTAACAAACACAAAAATTCAGGTTATTTTCGTAACGATTCAAAGTGACTCTAATCTTATCGAATATAGGTAACAAAAAATAACTTTAAAAAAGGACTAAACAAAACAAAGCTAATTTAATACTTTGGGTTTTTAACAATGGATAATTTATGATACCTATATATTATGTTTCCAGATATTTATATTCATCACAAAACTTAAAACGATTCAAGCCTAAATAAAAAGTTTGACAGTTCCTTGCCAATTGCAAGGTAATTTATATTATTATTGTTTTTTCAATTCTGAAATGTCGAAAAAATTTTTATCGCAGGTAAATTGCTGCTTGCTATATTGCATTAAAAATATAGATGCCGCCGAAATACCAGCAAAGTGCAGTATTAAGGCCATCACTGCAGTTACACCACAAAGAGCATCAGAACTGCCTCGTTAATTTTGAAACCATTGCTTAAATACCGGTGATGGCAGATACAGTAAATCAACTCATTTTCCGTAGCGGAAATAAGTAGTTACTTATTTATAATATTATTCCTGGGACACTTAAGGTTTTTCGAGATGACATATTGCGAGATTCAATGCAAAACGCTATAATCTTTCTCGCGAGACAAAATACTTCAACTTACCTACTTTATTATTTTATTTGGATCTAATACAAGGTCGACATACTTTATAAAAAAATAAATAATAAAAGTTGAAAATCCGGAAAAGGGCGATGCAGCAAATAATGGTATTTGCCTACCTATACACGGTGTTATTTTAATGGATGTTTTTAGAAAGCAGGGTGATTTGCTATCGGTAGTACTTTCGAATTATTATAGACAAAAATCAAAAATTAAAACTTCACTTTAAAAAAAACAAACTAAAAAATATTCTAAACTCGAACGTGCGAAGAACAATAGTAACGCACTAAAACTGCAAGAAGACAACAGCTGTTGTAAACACAAACAGATAAACGAATAAGCAAGTAAACCCAATTAGGCAAAAATAAATCATAGCGTCTCACTAATAAGGCACGCTCGCAGAAAGCAACGCGTAAACTACCTTTCTCACTCTTTCGGTAATTCCCGATCACTCAAAGGACTCGCCGCCGCGCCGGCATCCTTTGTTTTCATACTTTCACACACTTCAGTTGAGCCGTGACCGTCGCAAGCGCATCTACGCTTGTTTTGCACGCGAAAATGGATCGCCATAACGAATATTCGAATTTAGAGTACGTCGCGATGGTGCAGTTGTACGCCAGGGCTAATTACGATTCCCATGCCGCCCGGCGACTTTACGCGGAGCCTGACCATTTACAGTCGCTGCGTCTTCGGGGGATTTTAAATCCCCAAGTTCCAACCGGACGAACAATTCTCGCCGCAACACAGCGGCTGCTTGACCATGGGCAGTTTCGAACGCCGACGCATGCACAGGGCAGAGGTCGGCCGGTTGTTTACCGAGCAGAACTCGACGAAGAGATCATCGAGTACTTCGAGCAAGATCCTCGTCGTAGTACACGTATGGCTGCGGCTTTCTTCGGCGTAAACCATTACTACGTGTGGAAAGTGCTGAATTGTGAGGGACTACATCCTTATCATTTTCGTAAAGTACAAGCTCTTCACGAAAACGATGGGCCAGCTAGGGTAGCTTTCAGTCAGTGGTTGCTCAATAACAGAAATGTTAACATTTTGTGGACGGACGAAGCTACTTTTACGCGAGTGGGACTTCTTAATCAGCACAATGAACATTTTTGGACTTTTAATAACCCTCATGTTATCCGCGAGTGTGCGTATCAAGTGCGGTTTAGTGTAAATGTGTGGGCTGGCATAATCGATGGCCACGTTATTGGCCCTCATTTCATCGTTGGAAACTTGACCGGGGGAAGTTATCTGGAGATGTTACAGAACGTTATCCCGGACTTGTTAGACGATGTTCCGCTAGCTGTGCTGACGGACCTTTATTACCAGCATGACGGGTGCCCGGCTCACTATCAACGCGCCGTGCGGGCCCATCTTGATACCGTGTTTCCCCAGCGTTGGATCGGACGAGCTGGGCCCGTGCCTTGGCCAGCAAGAAGCCCGGACCTTACTCCGTTGGACTTTTATTTGTGGTCTGAGCTAAAGCGCCTAGTGTACCAACGAGAATACGAAACTCGCGATGAATTAATAGCGGCAATAACGGACGCTTTTGATGTTGTAAGACGTGACAGAGACACATTAAAATCATTAAAAAACAATCAAATTAAACGTGCCAGATTGTGTATTGAACGTGGTGGATTGCAGTTTGAACAATTGTTGCGTTATCGGGAAGTTTAAGTGTAAATACGGGACGATTAAAAAATTTGGTAAGTAAGCCAATTTAACAATCATTTTAAATAAGTTGATTCCATTTTTTAAATACGCCTTAAATTACATTTTTGTATGCTTGATTTAAACTTGTTATTTTTACTTTTAAGAAAACTGCACCTCAAAAGTAACTATGATAGTCCTAAGCCCGTAAAAGTATGAATGAAAAATGAAACCACAAACTTTATACCTACGTTATTTTGTTTCATTCACTCAAAAGAATTAGGTAGGTACTCGTGCAGCGTTACTACTGGTATTAGGTTACGATCGAGTTTTGTTCGATGCTTGTCTAAATCAGACATTTCTTAATATTAATAAAAAAAAATATTATACATCGATTATGCGTCCATGATAGTATAATTTCCTTTCTTAAAAACATCCATTAAAATAACACCGTGTATAATAGAAAGAAGGTATATATTATTATGAATGTATTATTGTACCTATGTAAGTCATGAAATATTATTCCATAAATAGTCGTTAGCACTTTACCAGGTGCGTGCATTGAGTAGTAAAACCGGGTAGGCATTCCTGTTTTTAACCTCAGTTAATCCTCATAGTCATATAATCATTATTAAAGAATTCAATCCAATATATCTAAACTATTTAAATACGCAATAAAATAAAATACGCAAGTTTAATCCGCTATAAATGCAATCCAATGTGTCATAACCGCGAAGGCATCATAAATTATTATTTCAACAAGTACAGTTTTATTCATATTTTGATATAGATAATTGCGTTATAATCGGTTGTAAGTTTCCACACGCCACACACTGGTGGTACCAGCTGGAGGGACCTGTTTTTCGAGTTTCCGTGAGAAACGCAACCAAATATTATTTTATTTTGACAAATTATGCGTTTTAATGGTAAACTAATAACTTAACTTTTTTATATTTTCGTGAAGATTTGAATCTAGTCTAATTCTGATAAAACTTTCAATTAGGTTCCAGCAAAATCCTTAGCTTTTTAAAAACAAACTTGCGTATTTATCTTTGTCATCAGTAATTCATAATAATTTAAATTTATTTCAGCCAAATTTGAGCAGTTAAATTTATATATCTGTAATCGGATTAAATGCCGAGTTAATCTTCAAACGTTAGGTCTCGATCAAAATTAACCAATTTGTACACGTTACCCGCTTGAGCTCTTTTTGCTGAAATAAATTACTTTATCTTTTGACATAACTGACACGATACGGTGTCACTGTACTTAAAACTCTGCGCGAAGGATTTAAGGTACATAATGATTCAAGTGCTTTAGTCAAATGTTACAGTGAAAATAAATCATTATAATTGAATGAAATTGGACACTGACGGGTTAAAAGCCAACAAAAATTCGCTAACGAATAATAAAATATTTTTATTATTTTCAAATAAAATTTACCTATATTGGATTTACATGGTAGCCGATAGTTATTATTAAGTAAAACAACTTATGTAAGGATATATTACTTTTAACAATCTATAGGTACATTATAGTATATTATAAGTTTTACTGCATATAATCAGGCGCGTGCAGTGTGGATTTGCGCATGTACCGCGTCAGGGAAGGCAGTCTTTATATTTATATATATGCCTGTATTAAATACTCGCTATTGAATGCTTATTAAAATCAAGATATCAATGCAGTATTGTATGTCTACGCCATTTAGGTACTATAAAATCCCAACTATTTTATTATCCGTAGGTAAGTAAGTATTACAAAAACCTTAAAAAAATCCAAATGTAGATGAAATTTAAAAACTGGAAATGTAATTAAAACAATAGTCCTAATTCATATTCTTAAGCGGACAAAGCCTTAATTTCTACTCTGAAACTACTGCCGAGTCTAGGTTTAAATTAGCTTAGAACTTAATTTTAATTAAACAGGGAGATTACAAAATACTTCGCCTTGTCTTATTTAACTTCGTTAGAGCTGATTAAATAAATACCTACCAAGATAAAAGTTTCAACGAGCAATTCTTTGATCTTGTTGTCTTTTTAGTAATTTTCAAACTCAGATGGAATTATTTAATATGCGCTACGCTTCGTATTTTTTTAATATTTCAATTAATATTACCCTTTCCATTCTCACTTACTACCAGTAAGTAGTAGGTAACCTAGTAAGGCTAGTATGTAGTGGATATTAAACACGTAGAGTGGAGGGTACATGTACCGCACCAGGTAGACACTTTAATTATCATTTGGTGCCTGTATGCAATGGACGCCCTCGCTAACTCTGCTCGCATTTTCGCCCAAGCAGAATTCAATTTTGTCCCGAAATTGGAAAAAAATAGGAAGGTTATTTTTCAATGTCCTGTCTACGACGAATAGTCTATTTTTGAATCTCAACGTACTCCGCTGACTGCATCCAGTCTATTCTGCCTTAATTAGCTTTATTTCACCTCGCTAAATATTCACTCTTCAACTGGTAAACTATTATTAGTTATTACGCGTATTTTATTTTATTTGCTGACGGTTCGAAAACCTTACAATTCCCATATTCGTAGCACGACTGAGCTGACGATAGTCTAACGCTAAAATGCTAACTAAAGCTTCGAAACTTTATAAAATAAAATACGCGAGTTGAATATTTTAAAGCGTTCCGTTCCAATATGTATCCATTCCTTGCAGATATTGCTTGAGATATTATTATTATATCATAGGAATTCATTTTGAATTTTGACGTGTACTTTTTTTTAATCGTAAGTCAACAAGAAGCTGGGTAATGAAATGTGATATAATACGTTGGAATGAAACAACTTTAACGGATTTAACTCGCGTATTTTATTTTTATTGGCTGACGTTTCGGAGCCTTTACAGATTCCATAATCGTAGCACGACTGAGCTGACAATAGTCTTATGCTAAAGAGCCAGTAAAGATAAAATACGCGAGTTAAATCCGTTAAAGTTGTTTCATTCCAATGTATAATAACCGCGAAGGTATCAGAAATTATTGTGATATAATAGCTTTCTATGTTGCGTCGTAATCGTATTATGCAGAATGCATACGAGAATACTTCACGAGAATTTAATTACGCTGTAACCTAATTTTATGTATTGAAGAAACTAGGCATTTGATAGAGATTTCTTTTTCAAAAGGTATGTTAACTATGTTATAAAGTAACTAAAATGTATTTAGTTAGCTTTACTAATTATGTTGACGTTTTGAAAACTTCACTGTTCCCATGTTCACGAGATATTGTGTTGACGATTGAAAATAAAAATACGCGAGTTAAATCCGTTAATAGTTGTTTCATTTCAATGTGTAGTAATCGCGAAGGCATCAGAAATGATTAAACAATACCTATTTTCAACCGAAGAAAAAAACGAAGGAGGTTCTCAAGTCGACGCGTTTTTTTATCATTATATCCATAAAAGTTGTATGAATATTCTATTATATAATAACTGCAAAATCAACAGAATATATTATCTACCTATAAAAATAATTGTTAAATAGGCACCTAGACATTATTATTAAATAAGTTATGTAAATTTTATCTATAGATTTCAAAGTGCTTAATGTACTTAGTTGAAATGATTAGACATTTATTACAATTTTATGATACATTTTCAACCAGAAATATTATCATACAGCTACTCTGTAACAGTAATTAATTTAACACTTCATCCATTATTCAAACCAATTCAATTTTCATGAAACAACTTTAATTTGTACGGTTTATGAAATAAACTTTCACCACAGAAAATGGATCTCATTATTATTATAATTGCCAGTTACAAGAGAACTTGAAGTTACGAAAGTTGTCTCGAAAGTCAAAAGTGTGTTTAAAAATAAATTACTTTATTAATGTTACGAGTTTACAACTAGCTTTTATTTGATTTGCTAGCGTGTGTGCTTAAGCAATTTAAAACTTGCCATGTTGGTTAATTTTTGATGACAAATACATAATATATAATACTAGCTTCTGCCCGCGACTTCGTCTGCGTGAAACTCCTCCTTTTTTGCGGTCAGTTAAAATGTAGCCTATGTCCTTCCACATGCTCCAGACCTTCTTTGTACCAAATTTTATTTAAATCAGTCCAGTAGTTTTAGCGTGAAAGCGTAACAGACAGACAGACAGACAGAGTTACTTTCGCATTTATAATATTAGTAGGGATGTCTAACTTCTGAGCCCGACTTCGTTTATACAATATCGATAGCAATTCTGTTTAATCCCCTTAGGATGTGAATTTTCAAAAATCCTTTCTCAGTGCTTCCTAATGATTTTTATGTATATGTATGTATGTTGGTATTAGGTCGACCAGCAACCTGAAATTTTAGAATCCGTAATTATGTAAATCTACACTAATATTATAAAGAGGAAAGGTTTATTTGTATGTTTGGATTAAATAGGCCCCAAAACGAACGGACCAATTTCAAAAATTCTTTCACTGTTGGGAAGCTACACTATTCCCGAGTGACATAAGCTATAAAAAAAGGGATCCGGGCGAAGCTGGGGCGGACAGCTAGTTAGTAATATATTTGTATAAGTAGGTTGTGTTTTTTTGTTCGTTTTTAGATTTAATTGTAAAGAACCCTTCGTGTGCGAGTCCGTATCACACTTGGACGGTATTTTAAATAAATCGGCTCTTTACAGTTGTACCTAACACTTACTATTTATTGTCGTACTCTAAGAGATTCAGTTTTGCATTGAGACCTCAGATCCCTATCAATTTATTGTCACACCCGCTTATGGAGATAACGTCGAGTGTGAAAGAGATATCAATACATTATCGGGTTACCCTCAAAGACAATAGGTGGTAAGTGCTCTCGACTCGAGAGTTCTCGAGTTCAAGATCGTTGGCAAAGTATGCATTGATTTAGAAATTTTCCATTTAAAAGTTTAGATAGTGCCTCGTGCCTTGCCAGTTAGAGAAATGGCGCGGGGTTATTTTTAGGGTTCCGTTATCAAAGGGTAAAATGGGATCCTATTACTGACTCCGTTACCCAGCCTTCCGTCCGTCTGTTACCAGGCTGTATCTCATGAACCGTGATAGTTATAACTAACTAGTTGAAATTTTTGAAAATAATAGAGGTATGGCTCCGAAACGTCAGCCAATAAAATAAAATACGCGAGTTAAATCTGTTAAAGTTGTTTCATTCCAATGTATAATAACCGCGAAGGCATCAGAAATTATTAATATAGGTAGTTTTCAACACTAGAAAAAAGAGTTCAATAAATATTTAAGGGAGCTCATTCAACAAACCGGTATTTGCCGTTTTTATAGACAATGGTACGGAACCCTTTGTGCGCGAGTCCGACTCGCACTTGTTAGAAGAAATTGTAAGAAAATAAATAGGAAGCTTTAGTTTCATGTTTAAATTATATTATTAACTTTAAAATGCAAACATAATACAAAATGCTTTTATTTTTATCAAGTGTGGAAAAGAGCACAAAGTACCAATATACAATGAATATTTAATGGATAATAGAAAAAGCGACCTCATTGCTTAATAGCATTCTAGGTAACTAATACTAAATAAGTTTCGATTTTCTTGCTGAGTTTCATCAATACGCGTATTGCTCGCGGCAGGCCTGAATTTTATCACTTCTAATAAACATAATCTTTTTTTATTCATCCCAAAAAATGGGATAAGCCTAATCAGACAAGTCAGGGTATTATCTACAGGCCGGTACAAATCGTACCCATAAAAAACCGGTGAGTTTTTCTCATTTCAGAAAACAAAAGGTTTAATTTAATCTCGTGACGGCGTAATCAGTTTGGAATTATTTCCGAGTCTATTTCTCAAATGTGAAAAATGTTTAGAGATTATTCTACGAAATAATTCTTGCTTCACCGGCGATAAGATGTTGGCGTCTAAGTCACATGCAAGGACAGTGAAGAATTATCATTAATACAGCCTGTAGTGTTGTGTAATTAATATTTCTAGTTCATAAAGTAAAAGTAGGTAGTGGTCATTCCGAAAACAGTTCTCATCCCATCAAACAAAATCAGTGCTTATAGCATTCTCAAGACTACTTTTCTTTATCCTCATTAAACAAGGAAATAGAAGCATTTATTCCTATATTACTATTATCTATCTAATAATCCACTTATAACAATTAATAAGGTTTATAACGTAGGACCTACTAGAGGATAT
This sequence comes from Polylopha cassiicola, assembly GCA_038024825.1. Taxonomy (NCBI): domain Eukaryota; kingdom Metazoa; phylum Arthropoda; class Insecta; order Lepidoptera; family Tortricidae; genus Polylopha; species Polylopha cassiicola. The sequence continues at coordinate 769,722 of CP149044.1, read as the reverse complement.
AAGAGGCTTTACTATTATTAGTAATTCTAGACATTATTTCATACCTTTAACTATTTTGCTTGTTAGAATATTACTTACGTCTACTACAGTAGACTGAGTTAATAGTCCACCACAGAAGTGGTATCTTCAGCGTCAGACTAAAATCATAAAGTCCCTTGGAACCCCATGACTTACGCCGTGAGGGTGGAATTCCTCTTTAATGTCCCGCCGGGCACGTCGCGGGAACAATAAGTTCAGCGGTCCCGCGGGCATGCGCCATGATAAATTGTTTAGTGTCTAATGTAAGGGACATAGCTTGAATATTTCTGTTTTAGTAAATTAATTTACTTTTAGTCCAGTACTTTTTTTTAATAAAAAAGCTGATGTAATATTAAACGGTACCATGGTCAACGTTTTACGGGTCCAAATAAATTAAGTTTTTAATAAATAAATTTCTGATTCCTTTAAGGTATCAAGAGGTGCCAACGTTCCACGTTAACGTTAAACGTTAGCACCAAAATGTATGGTATTTGACATCCGCGAACGTTTGTGACGTACGTGACAGTCGTTCGCGGATGTCAAATCCCATACATTTTGGTGCTAACGTTTGACGTTAATGTTGAACGTTGGGCACTAATTGTCTAGGCCCCAAGTTCTTATTACACATTGTAATGAAACAACTATGAACGGATATAGTGTTAGACTAAACAGCTCAGTCGTGCTGCCATTATGGAGACTGTAAAGAATCCAAAGCGTCAGCAAATAAAATACGCGAGTTAAATACGTTAAGAGTTGTTTAATTCCAATTCCAATACTTAATATGATTAAGAAATAATAAAACTAACCGTTAGTAGTTTGCAAAGTTTTCTATGAATAAAAGCTGCACTATAAGGTTTAACGGTGACATCCAGGAAAAGTAATCGTGCATTTTATTCTCGAAGCCACACAACGATGCATTAAGCTTGAATTGAATTGCAAACTTCGGAGTCTTCCTTTCATTGCATTCAAAATGGACAATGCATACGATACTGCTGAATTGCAGTAGTTGAAGAAAATGGCGCACACATTACTTTTATTAACTATCATTCTCAAATCGAAATGGAATGACGTAGATATTTATCTTATTAAATGTATGAAACTCTTCGTCAATTGTTTTAGCAAATAAAACGATTATTTGAATCAATGAACTAATCGGTACAGTTGAGGCGTGAATCAAACAATGCGAATAATGCATTCAGCAATACAAAGAGTTCGCACGTTTTAATTAGTGACCCAAACGATCTGTCAAAATGAAAGGTCGCCATTTTGCGCGACCCTTTTGTTTTTCGTCGGCGGGCACAGGCAGGTACGCTATTCAGCCAGTGTTCGGAACGGGGAGGCTCTTCAAAGGTTCGAATTTTGAATGTTGGGTTTAATTTTTTTTTCAGAGAATTCCGTGATTTTTAAAGCTGTTTTGTTGTTATATTGATCTAAGAGATTTTTAAAGCCATCTGTTAATAAGTATTGATATAATATTAATTATTACCTTTATATTATATTACTTACTATTACTATACTTACTATGCTTAAGCTATAATTTATAACGAACCTACACAGTGTTGCACGAATCGGTCAGTAAGTATTTATATCCTGAATGATAAATTAAAGAATCAGTTGCCGTAAAATAAAAAAAATATATATATATTTAGGTACCTATTCAATTTAAGCTTTGACAAGCTCTAATGAAGGTCAAAAGAAGATGATAGAAGAATATGAAGTAGAAATTAACTATGAATAAAATATTGGAAGCAGGTCAATACTAAAAGTAATATCAGTAGGTAAGTTTTCTAATTAACCATTTTCATAGCAGATGGGATCTTAATTAAACTTCCGTGTTTGATTAATAACGTCTTACTTTAGAAATTTAAGGTCTTGCCATCAAGGTACCTACTACAAAACTAAATTATATAGAAGAATGTTTGAATTTATTAAGTATTAACATAGAAATAGATCGATAAATCATCATTACAAGAAAATAATTCCAACTGAAAAAATGCATAATTTTTCAACATTACCGCGCCGGTAAAAAGAGATCATAATTTGTAAGGCATCATGAAACCATAAAACGTAAAAAAGACATTTATATCTCCAGCTTTTTCATTTCAATTCACGTCCCGCCGTTTAATAATCGTATGTATCCCGGAATTCCTCCAATGAAACTGGAATCTATAAAATGGGACGAAATTCTTAAGTCTGTATTAATTCAATTTCTTCATTAATATTAATACTCCTCCATTTTGTGTTTGATATTTCTTTTCTTGGGCATTTTTTTGCAGTGATTCTTTTTCTTTGAATTTGCAATTCAGCAACGACCGTTAATTGCTCAAAAGTTCACTGGAAGGTTCTTTAAGAATATTAGTTTAGGTATTAGATTTGACAATTAATTTTAGCGCATTCATTTTACATAAATATATTCTATTTATTAAAAGAGGTCCGGCAGATGTCGTCTTGCCTGACAAAGCAAATAGACTAAAAACATAAATTAATTCACCTTTTTTTGGCTATAAGTATTAGCTGGCCTAGCTAGTAGTAGGTGGTAGTCTATGTTATGTTAATTTGTCAGCCACCTCTTTACTGAATTTCTTCAAATTTTTTTTTGTTATATATTAATTTGAAAACAAACGCTGTTACGTTTTTTATTTAAATGTCTACTAGGTAACATTATCGTTTGTACATAACAAAATATATCTAATAGATAGGTATGTGCCAAAAAACTCTAAATACAAGTACTTAAAGCAGACAATCTTTTTTTTTTTAAATCTGTATTGAACTTGGTACTTATCTTAGAAGTCAAGTCCATAGATAACTTTGATAAAACATAATATAACAAAAGCATACAAACTTCGTACACAAACTCTTTAAATATTAACCAAACTAAACCATCAACCAAGCACAATAGTGCTTAGGTTATTTTAAATATTCATTCAACCAATACCTAGAAACTAAGTCAAATAGAGTGAAAGGCTAAGTCTAGAACATTAAGAATTCCATTAGAACTAGAAATATGAACCGACGGCTGAATACATTTTCTAAATCACGCGAAGGGTATGTGTGAATTAAAAGCTTTTATGTGTAACCAGTACACAAAAGTTAACTTTTATTTAATCCCTACTAATATTATAAATGCGAAAGTAACTCTGTCTGTCTGTTACGCTTTCACGCTAAAACTACTGGACCAATTTAAATGAAATTTGGTATAAAGAAAGTCTGGAGCCTGAGAAAGGACATAGGCTACTTTTTAACCGACTGCAAAAAAGGAGGAGTTCCACGCGGACGAAGTCGCGGGCAGAAGCTAGTAATCTATAAATAAAAGTTAAGTTCAACTTTTTTATGACACGTGTCTATAATTATTCGATCGATAGTTTTACGATAAAAATAAAATGATCGTTGGAAAGGTTGGAAGGTCGTCATGTACGAAATAAAATATACATATTTTTTTAAATTAAATAAGATTCCAGATGGTACGTTACAGAAAATGATTTTGATATCGTAATCATTATAAAAATAAAATATAATAATAATTAAGTTTTAAGTAATGAAACAAAGAGTAATAAAACGACTATAATCTTTTTATGCTTTCATTTCAGAAACTTTTCCCATATTCCTACTAAAGCTTGAACATAAAATGAAAACCCGATTTGTATTCAAAAAGTCCTTTATCTAATGGAGTAAGCATTTTATTAAAACAACCTAGAATTATAATGTCAGAAATCATCGAAGCAGTCACGTTACACTAGTAAATTATGAATTTGGACATTTGCCATGACAGTAAATTCACCACAAACTGTTCAGTGCGTACAAACGTGTAACAGCGTAGGTAATAACTTTTGACGGCCTGTTGGTCTAGTTAAGTGGTCAGAGGCCCTGACTACGAAACCGGAGGTTGCGGGTTCGAATCCCGCTAGGGGCAGATGTCAATGTGATGAGCACTGGCATCCTTACCTGAGTCTTGGATGTCTTATATGTATATTTATCCGTTGTCAGTACCCATAACACAAGCTTTGCTTAAAATGGGACTAGATAATTGGTGTGAATTGTCCAAAGATATATATATATAATAACTAAGTTTACTACACCAGTGTGTATCTTAACATTACAGTGCCGGTGACTAGATCATAATATTACACACCGAAAACAAATGAGGCCCGAAAGACGCGATACATCGCTCTTACAGTATTGTTGTGACCTAACTCGAAATAAGTCAAGTCTACGTTAATTAGATTCTAAATTTGACTTAGATTATTGTAGTAGCGACGACATATTATTTTGAATTGGGTCTCTGAGCTTGTATTATTATTATGATCAGAGAAAGTGAAGTGAGTGGTAGTTTTGATATAAGTTTATATGCACAACTGATAAAAAAACAAGTGAATATATTGCTAGGCTTTAATAATTATTAATTTATAAAGCCTTTGCAGTTATTACACATTGGAAGAAAACATCTATATCTATACCTAAGTAACTAGTTTTTCATTCCAATTTGACAAATTCTTTACTTATCTAGGAGATTTGTTACCACTTTAACTATGCTTTATACACGTTGATATACGTACTTAAATTATTTATAAACCACTTCCTTTGTCTATATATATTGTAACCTCAGGAAACTACAACAATGGATCATATGACATTCAAAATGATTTATGATCGCTGTTCGTTTGTGTGTATATCAGAACACTAGGACGGACGCGTTGTGTAATCGTATTATTTCTGTAAAACTTGTAAGTACTTATTATTAATTTCATTAAAAAATCTTTATTTACTTTTTATAAATCGACCTTTGTTTCCTATTTATTAAACTGATACTAGATCATAATTAATTATTTAGCCAATTTATTAATGTAAGATGGGAATGGTTTTTTTTTTATTTGCTTAAAATATAAACAAGTAGGTATAGTTATTCTGAACATCAAAAAAGATAACATATTAAAAAAACTTATATTATCAGCAAGAACTTTAACAATAAACATTATTGTTAATTCAACAATTATAAACAACAGCATTACAATACTTACTCAATATTTTTTGCAAAAAAAACTTAAATCATTATAATACTAACTTGAATAAAAAACAGTTTTCATTCAATAATTCCAACAATTTGTTTTTTACTAAACCTACCTACTGTAAAACATGTTTTTTCTTGTATCAGACCAAAGTAGCGTTTAAAAATAATTTAATAAAATATATAAAGTCGTAATTATTTTTAATAAGCATACTTACATATAAATCGTTCGTGGGTGACACAAATACTGTCATACAAATGGGACATATCCGGTGGTAAAAAGGACGTGAGTCACATATTATGAATAGATATTAGCAAGGCATAGTGCTGTCGAATTAAACATATCATTTAATACCTGCTGCCTACTCCAAACATGTATTGTATTCTATAATATTATGTGATGTGATCCTACTGTCTTTATATATTATACTGTCTATACCTATATATTTCATGAACTTGATATTAGGTACCTATAATAAATAAGCACTAAGAGAGGATTTTAGGAAATTCACTCCATAAGGGAGTAAAATGGGAGGTTAAATTTTCTATAAAGCTTTTTAATTCTGTGGCTTATTAAAAAAATTGAAATTTTGTAATAATTTACAATTAAAAATTTAAAAATTTTATATGAAGTTTTTAGAAAATGATTCAGTTACTAGTACGAAAATAATGAATTTCTTGAATTTGTTTATTTGAAATAAATAAAATAAAATAAAATAAAATAGCCTTTTATTTCCTACTAAACAGTTTTACATTTTTCTTATATAACATGTTTTTATATATTTTTTATATATTTACCTATACTTAATTTCTAACTTAATCTAATTAGCAGGAACCCCATTATTGGGTAAAGGCCTCCTCCAAACTTGCCCAATTGTCTCTGTCTTGTGCCGTCTGTTTCCAGTTTGTGCCGGCTGTCTTTATGATTCGTCGTCCCAGTGTGTCAGTGGCCTTCCTCTACTTCTTTTACCGGGAGGTCCTTTCCAAAAAGTTAGTTTTTTGGTCCATCTCTGGTCTTTAAGCCTTGCGACGTGACCAGCCCACTTCCATTTTAGTTTTTGCGCGTACTTTAGTGCATTTGTTGCTTTAGTTATTGCCCTTATTTTTGTGTGTCGTATTTTGTCTAGCTTCTTTATCTTAAGCATACTGCGTTCTAGTCCTCTTTGACAAGTTATGATTAAGTTTTTTATTTTTGAAGTGAACTTCCACGTCTGGCACCCATATGTCAAACTTGGTATGAGGTTGGTATTCATTACTTTTGTTTTAACTGCGATAGGAAGGTTACTTTTAAAAATTTCTTTTAAGCTCCAATATTTATTCCAAGTGTGCTGTATTCTCCTTTTCACTTCTAGTTCGTTGTTTTTACGATCAAAACTTATTCGCTTACCCAGATAGATGTATGAGTCTGTATAGTCAAGTGGTACTCCATTTATTGTGATTTGTCTTCTCCATCTGTTTGTCAATGCCATGGTCTTAGTGAGATTCATTTCCAGCCCTACTCTGGTACTTGTTAAATGTAGATTTTCCATCATTTGCTGTAGTTGTGTGCTAGATTCAGATAGCAAGACTAAGTCATCTGCGAATCTCAGGTGGCTTAGGTAATCGCCGTTTATATATATGCCTGACTTACTCCAATCTATCTTGCTGATGATATCTTCTAGAATAGCTATAAATAGTTTTGGAGATAGGGGGTCGCCCTGCCTTACGCCTCTCTCTATGGCAAAGCTTGGTCCGAGTGTTTCTAGCTTGATTTTGCCCTTATTGTTTTTATAAATACTTTTGATCACATCGATGTAGATATCTTCTACTCCTTGCTGTTTTAAGCTATGCCATATACATGTGTGTTTTACAGTATCAAAAGCTTTTTGGTAATCGATAAATGCTATGTATAGCGGTCTCTGTTGTTCTTGATACTTTTCTATAATCAGTTCCAGTGAGTGGATATGGTCCACTGTGGAGAATCCTTTTCTAAAGCCTGCTTGTTCAACCGGTTGTTTAGATTCGAGTGTATTGCTTATTCTTTTATTTATAATGGAAGAGAAAAGTTTGTAGAGGCTCGGCAGTAAGCTTATTGGTCTGTAGTTGCCAATGTCCTTCGGATCTCCCTTTTTATAGATAAGTATGATATCTGATTCAGACCACTGTTTAGGTGTTTCCAAGTTTTTTAGTATTAAGTTAAATAGTTCTACTAATGGTCCTGTTAATGTTTCGTGTGCGATTCTCAATACTTCATTTGTGATGTTGTCCGATCCAGGGCTTTTTTCTAATTTCAAACTTTTTATTGCTTCTATAACTTCTATTTCGTCCACTGGTATTATACGGCTGTCATCACTATTATCATTGGTGTTTGGGATGTTATTGTTTTGAAACGCATCACTGTATAGTTTCCTATAGAATTCTGTTGCCGCGTTGATGATGTCAGTGCGTTTACTAAGAGTTCTGCCTTGTTTTCCTAGTCGCTCTATCCAAGTCTTGTTCGTTTTAAGTTCTTTAAATGCCTTTTTTGAGCTTCCCGTCTGCTGTAGATGTTTTTCTATTGTGTTTTCTCTGTATTTAGCGTATTTGAAATACCTACCTATAATCCTATAATATATAATTATATTAAAGTGATAAAAAGGTATAAATACCTACTTACAGAAATCCGCATGTTCGCACCCGAGGACAAGAAGCCTATTTCATAAAAAAATAACCTTAAGAAATGCTGATTCTGTCATCAATTTCACTTCATTATTACCCCCAACTATCGGTGAGCCTGTAGAATTAACTCCAGAAAACATAAAATCTCTGATTCCCATTTTGATGTTTACAGCAAAAAATTCAGATCACAGATATAATCACCCACGCATCCGTTCGATGGTCGGTGACCTAACAGATATTTATGTATATTTATAATAAGTACTGCAATATCGCGACACTGTGCCTGGAAGACGTCCAAACGACGGCCCAGAATAGCACGTGAATAGACGAAAAAAATACTATGCTAAGACGTTTTATGCCACGTCCCGTTGATTTAGGTTTGATTGTTATTTTGAGAGCCGCTTGGATATTACCCTTATTACACACCAGCCGCGTGCAGGCGATAGAGTAGGCTTTCTATACGTTTAGGCTTTTATAAGCTCTTACGTAGGTCAAAAGATACCACCGTTTCCGAAAAAAACTCACTTGTAAAGAAACGGTAAGTAACCCAATGAGGTAGGTAATAGGTATATCATTTTTACAAAATACAATATACATTGGAATGAAACAACTTTAGACGGATTTAACTCGAGTATTTAATTTTATTGGCTGACGTTTGGGAGCCTTTACGGATTCCAAAATCGTAGCACTGAGCTGACAAATTTATTTATTTATCCTTCTAAAGCTGTTTTATTCTAATGTATAATAGGTAACCGCGAAGGCATCAGAAATTATTACAAAATACATTGATTCCATGGTCTTCCCGCTTAGTAGCGAAAACCCTGTTCGTAGCCGAGAAGCCTCGTGATTTCACTATGTTGTGTTAGAATTTTTAATGTGTTTTACGCTTCTGCATGACAGCACTAGCATGCATTATTTTAGACGCGGGGTAAAAGCATCTGTCACTCTTCCAACTTGTGTAAAGTGACAGATATGTACTTATGTCTATTTTAAAATAGCGAGTGCATTTCAGGTTGCAATAGTTGTGTAGGAAGTTTGAAATACGCTGATGTAAGTTTGTCATGCTAAATGAAGAAAGCATTTTTTTGGGTACCAATTTAATACAGTTAAAAAGTTGGAACAAAACAATTATAACGGATTTACTGGCTTTTAAGTTCCCATATTCATATCCAGCAATTGTTTTATTCCAATATGTAATAACCCGTGGCATCAGATATTATTAAAGATGCTTTCCTTGTAAACTTTTCTATTTCCACTAAGGGCTGAAAGTTTTTTCTCCACCGACCGGCCCGTCCCCATTCTATAGATACATTGTTATTGTAACAAACAGATATTGGTTCTACGTAACGGAAAATTGCCATAATTTTCCGACTCCAAGGTCCCAAGGGTCAAGGCGTCAATTTCCGTCGGCCATCGCGTGACGTACTCGCTTTTTGGAATTAATGAATATTCTATCTTGTGGCAACTTCGAATCTGCTCTATCTATCACGTGGAAAGGAAAGGTAGCTAGCATTATTCAGGCCAAAGATACGATGAAAAGCTTGGATTGTGTCATTGTATGTGTAACGATACTACCAATTGTGTAGTTTAAATCTTAAAAATTGTCTGCATACACAAGTTTACATTCAAAACGTAGTCGGTAAAATACAAATTGTATTTCTGAATTTCTTGATGCTTTCATGACGAAAAAAATACGCGTACCTATTGGTTTTTACCCAAAAACATCATAATCGCTACTAATTGTATACATTGGATACAATTTTAATCGTTTTGTATATAAATTTTGACTGCCAATGTTGACAGAGTAAAGAAAAGAGGCTGAAGATAAACATTTACACTGCGAAATTTAAGCATATTGTCGATTGTTTTTATAACAGAACGTTGTTAATTTTATGATACTGAAATACCAGTGCTGCCCCTTGCGTAGGTACTCCTTGCGCGTTTATCTAGGTATACTAATATTATAAAGAGGAAAGGTTTGTTTGTTTGGATTGAATAGGCTCCAAAATGGCTGGAACGATTTGAAAAATTCTTTCACTGTTGGGAAGCTACACTAGTGACCGAGTGACATAGGTTATAAAAAAACAATCCGTGTGAAGCCGGGGCGGACAGCTAGTATATTTATTTTTATATTTTTATTGCCTTTTTTCGCTCTATTGTTATTTTTAGTTGTCCTTTTAGTGTTTCATTACAGTCCCTTTGTTAACACTGCCTTTTGGTGACCGAGCCCCTTTTAACATTCAACTGTTGGTGGCATCAACTTAAAAGTTGGAGGTCGCGGGTTCAGAAACCGCAAGAGACAGATGTTCGTGTCGTGAAGATGAATAATAGTTCAAGTGTTTTATATATTAAGGTTTATTTCACAACTAGAAAAGTTAGTATTTAGAGCGTTCTCAATACTACTTTTATATCCCTTATTAAACAAGCATTTAAGCGCAGTTATACGAGCATTTATTCCTATATCTAAGTTATGATAAACTTATAGGTAACATATTTTATTAATAAACCTTATGACGTACTTGAAAAAGGAGTTTACCACAATTATAAGAACCTCATTAGTAACTATACGTTCGCCCCGGTTTTGTACGGGTCCCTATATATTTTTTTTTCAATATATTTTATAGCCTATCTTACTCAGGGTGAACATAACTTCTAAACAGTGAAAGATTTTTTCAAATCGGTCTAGCCGTAATGGAGCCTATTTAATTCAAACAAACAAACAAACCTTTCCTCTTTATTATATTAGTATCTAATCGAAGTATAGATTCCAGACTAAGGTACCTATCTTTTTTTTAAAGAACAACTTTGGTTTTTAGTTTGTGTATGTATTCCCATTAACTAGTACCTACGCGTAAAAGCAGAACTGGCTTTTAATAAATTTGATATCTACTAGATTACACTTTTATCCATTAATATACAGTAAAAGCGAAAAAGATAACAGAGCTAATTAAAACTCTCGCTGTTCTGAAAACTGGTCGGCATGTGATTATGGTATTAAATTTATCTGGCTCATTTTATCGATATTATTACACTTGATCTGAAATTAATTTTAGTGAACGGTAATTAAAATCTATGGTCATTAAAATTCGTAAATTAAGCTATTGAAGATAAATTAAATTATTAACTAGTAAAGTTAATAATATATCTATTGCATTATTTAAAGTTAACGTGGTTGTAATAAAAATAATTTTCGACAGCAAATTTATTGTCGTCAAAAGTGAGTTATTTTTCTCGAAGTGAAAATAACTTACTTTTGTTTCAATTATCCAAAAAATATTTATTATAATATAGTACCTTCATATTTATAATGTGTAAGTGCTCAAAACAATTATAGCATGAAATATTTGTAATTATGGTGCATTAGAATATAATATAATAATAAGAAATCACATAGGTATTTCAAAAAAGCTTCAAGAATTAACGTACTTAATTAAATAAAAAGAAGCTCAAAGTCAACTTGAATAAAATAAAATTATCAAATTTCAATTTATTTTCATTAAGAGACTTTTGTGAAAAGTTCTTCAAAATTTTTTTTTTCTAGCCGCAACCTGCGAATCAGTTATATTTGGACCTTGCATAAACTGATTTCCGCAAAGACATCTACAGTACATGTTACCGAGAGAACCCGAGAAAGTCGTTTTCGCCCATTCAACCAGCTTTATTCTCACTAAATTCTCTCAAACCTTGAATACTTGGCCTTGTGCTCGAGTGTCCCAGAATAGCGTGTCCCCTCGTATTACGGAGACATGGCCGAGTGCCAAAATAATTGCATTATCAGTTCTCTCGTAAAATATCGCCGCGAATATAAACATACTCGGCATAATGTCGTAAAGGGTGAGGTGGGCTTATTCTGATCAAATCAAGTACGTACGTAATAGCAAATAGTCGAATACTACTTGATGCAGGGTCTACGAGCTACGAGCGTAGCCGTTCCCGTGTTTTACGCATTGTAGCGAAAAGCGTCTTCGTAGCAGAATCAGACTCAAAATTCAATATTGGCTAACTATTAGCAAGTTCAACGTTGTTTTTACCTAATAGGTAGAAAACTTGCAAATAGTTTAATCAGAATCTTGGTCATTATTATTAAAATAACAAATTTCTCTATATTTACAGAAACTGACGACTTAGGCCTGATCTTATAAGATCGATTAAGTATATAGACCGTAAATTGTAGGTACCTACGTAATACAGCCACACCGACCATAGTAACATTATTAGCGAAATGCGATAACAGTATTACCCCAACTGACTCGCAGTAATTCCACATGAATATCGAATCTAGTTAACGATCGATCATGGATGGTGTTTGCCTGAGACGGGTATTCAATGTATGATGTGTACGCAAACGTAATGAAATACGACATTTAAATTGGTAGCTCGGAGCTTATTCGTATTATTTATATGTCAGACGATTAAAAGACTTTTTCTTCGTGGACTTTAGAATTTTGTATTTTCGTGCACAAATTTTAAGGAGTATTTGTTAATTTCAAAGTTAAATTTATTTTGTAACCTGATAGGATATATTATACTTTAGTTTTTATTTTATTTATTAGGTTGGCTAACTTATTACGCCAATACATTACATAAAAGAAATATATACCTATAGGTAGACAAACAACATGCTTACTTTGTAGGTATAATAAATTTTCACGCACCACAAAATAGTGATTCTTATTAAATTACTTAAATATAAGTAAATAGTTAATAAAAAAAATTCAACATTTCTATGTTGATTTCATAATTATATACATGTAGGTACATAATAAGTGTCATTTGTTTTATAAAAATGTACAACGGCGAATTAAAAAATAAATAGTACATTACGCACCGAGGCCAGTAAAATAAAACATGTCTGAGATCACATGTAATTGTCGTTCGAGGCGAAGACGAGGTTGACAAAAATGTGATCTGAGGCTTTTTTATTTACTGGCCGAGGTCAGTATACTATTTTTCTGTTCGACGAAGTCAGAAAGCGGCAATTTCATTTAGCGCAGCGGCCAGAAAGTTGGCGCTTTCCGGCCGGAGAACAGAAAAAGTATTTTTCTTAATGCTTAGGGGCTGTATTACGTAAGTACCTACTATAGTGGGGCGGGGATTTTTGCTTTGCTTATTTTTGATGACATGGACTTGGGGGGCGGGGGTGGGGGTGTATATGTTAAGAAGGGCCACCGCGTGTCAGAAATCCGCTAGATGCGCTAGTGTAGAATGAGGTCTAGCTGTCATGTTCCACCAATGAGAGGCAAGCTACTGGCCTATGATTGGTGGTACATGACAGCTGGACCTCATTCTACACTAGCGCATCTAGCGGATTTCTGACACGCGGTGGCCCTCATTACGTCAGCAGTAGCTATTCTGCTGACGATATATTCGATTCACTTCTATTTTGTTTTGTAGCGTGAATGAATGTGGAACGAGTATCGTATATTTAGAAAGCCTTTGTTAAATCTAGACGATAAAACATTTTGTATCGTATGAGACGTGAATACATAAACACGTTCAAATGTATTAATGTCTGTTCGACTGTCAATAAAGACTGGTTAATTAACACAGAATCCTGTCAGAGTTAATTTGAAGGTATTATAAATAGGCTGATGTTTTGGAATTAAATTTTACAAATAATTACCCTTATAAATTGAACATGAAATAGGTAATAATTTCTGATACCTTTGAGGTTATTACACATTGGAACGAAACAGTTATAGCTAACGGATTTAACCCGCATATTTTGTTTTATTTGCTGTTGTTTAGAAAACTTTATAACTACCGTATATGTACCCAAATGAGCTGACGGTAGTCTAACACTAAACGGCTACAATTATGGGAATTGTAAAATTTTCGAAATATGAAATGAAATTAAATACTTATCACGAGTTTGATTAATTCCATCATTAACTTTACTGCAATTTTTGTGTACTTACCTGAAACAAAAAAAAAATATATATTACTAAAAGTCAAATTGAAATAAAAAATATGTTGTGCTAAAATTTTTAAACGCAATAGTTTTAAAAATATTTTGAAATGAAATACTATTAAAATTTGCGAAAGTACCATTAAATTTCTTTCGTTCGCTTTTACGAGGTGCGAACCACATTGCCGATATTCTTACTTGTAAATAGATTACTGTACTCAATCGTTCAATTCAGTAAATCGACATTAAAAAAAATACTTTTATAAAACAGTTTTGTATCTACTAAAGCTTTGGAGGCCCAATATTGTATTAAAGAGACGTCGTAAGATTATTTTAAAGATAGCCTACATTAGTTACTTACCTAAAAGAATTAAAAAATATATAGGTATATAAATAAATAAAATGATGTTATAAATACAATAAACGTGACCACATGTCAGTTCAATAAAATCCTTAATTGACCTAATGCTGTCATTATATTCAATATCAAAAAGTACTTAACATATTAATGGGTCGCTAGTAACTCCATTGTTTACAAACATAATTTAAAACAGTAGAGCATTAAGCATAAAAACGTCATTGAATACGATTCATTGACTAGCGGCTCATTAAGGGTATAGTCCAGTCAATGGATACCTTTATAAATATATTTTTATAATAATAATATAAGAAAAAAAAAATTTTTTTTAAACAAAAATCGAAGCCGACTAAATGCGAGTTTGACTCACACACGACGGGTTCCGTAGCATTATCTATTTAAGCGGGAATTAGCTGTGGGAATTAGCTTAACTTATTTATTTTATTCTTTTTTTAGTTTGAAAATTTCCACTGGCTAGGTTATTTGAATACATACCTACCTATTAAGTACTTTACTATTAAAAAAATATACTTAAGTGCACCAATTCGTAGTAAACACAATTTAGACAGGAACTTTTTGTATACATTATCCAAAATACATGACGCAGACATTTTCATTTCAATTCCAAATACACACGAATCAAACAATTATGTCTCGTTTACAATGCAATACAAACATAACAATTGATTGGACTACCCCTTCTATTTTTGGCGCCGCTATTCAAACTCCATTAGGTTCAATATCGTCTAGCATCAGTAATTATAAGAAGCATTAGGCGACTTGATATTGTTTATTCAAGCAATAAATCAATACGTCATCGGTATTTTGATGTATTAGTTTCGCGGGCCTTCCCAGAGGTGTTCACGGAATTAATTATCAATTTATCATAATATTATTATTATTATTATAACCGCGAAGGCATCAGAAATTATTATTATTATTATTATTATGATCTTCCCACTGCTGGGCACAAGTTTAGAAATATCTAATGGACCTAAACCTTTTGTAGTAATCGCCAATAATGTTCCACGTAAATGTGTATAGTAAAATTTTAATGGTTATTGACAAGGAAAAAAGACGAGGGATAAGTTCGCCTTTTCACGGGTTCGAATCCTATCGATAATCATATAAAAATTCATCGTAGGTACATTTTTTCAGACATTTGTCTATCACTCCAGTGAAAGAGATAGGTTAATGATATTATTACTTTTATAAACGTACCTAACGTTTATAAAAGTATTAAGATTGTCTTTTCTTAGTTACAAGTTCGAAAATAAAAACGTGACAGTCCTGTTCATTTATATAACAATAAAAAGGGTCAACAGACTAAAAGCCATAAAATAAATCATTTAAACGTTCCATAATTATCCTCTCTATTATTAAAACGTTCCATACAACACGTTTCTTAGCAAGTTTTCACAAAACACCAGATATATTCTCTTCTATGGCCCATTAAGATTATTTATGATGTTGTACTATCAGAAAAATCTAGAGGCTATTTAGAAATATTTTACGAACTTTTATTTAAATTCGCATATTTCGGTATCACTGCAGATTGATATAAATAGTGTTATTCGCAATAGAATGTTTAATTTTACAGATCGAGTATCTAGTTAAAAGATGTTGTGATAAAATTATAATTAATAATATTGCAAATATATAAGTAGGTACCTATTTGTTTCTATTCAAGTGGTGACATAATTTATGTTTTATATTGGATTGTTTTCACAAATTACTTTTGCTCTATAAGTTCACCCTGGGGACGTTTTTAACGTAACACAAAGACATTGTGTTATTTTTATATGCAATAGAATGTTATATGACTTTTAAAAGTTTTTCTTATGAATCTATTCCCGTTCAAAATGAAAAAAATATATCTATACTAATATTATAAAGCTGAAGAGTTTGTTTGTTTGTTTAAACGCGCTAATCTCAGGAATTACTAATTAGAATTCAAAAATTATTTTTTTGTTGGATAGACCATTTATCGAGGAAGGCTTTAGGCTACATAACATCACGCTGCGGCCAATAGGAGCGAAGAAACAGTGGAAAATGTGTAAAAAACGGGGAAAATATGAAGCCATACGAAGAATTACTATTCATTAAGTGACATTTAGAAGACTTTGACAGATCTTTGACGAAACAATAGGACGGGCAGGACGACGTCTGCTGGGGCCGCTAGTTTTATATATGACTAAATGGAAACAAAGCCAGACTAGATAAGCAAATAGGTAACATTGAATTGTTAAAAAAATACATCAAAATTCTAAAACGTCAAATTCACGCACTGCTCAAATAATGTTATGGTTATAACAGTTGTTTTTAAATAAAATAGTTCCAATAATTTTAGATGCCACTATCCCAGATCTCAAAATTATTATTATTTTTAATAAAAAACTTATTGGAATTTAGCCTCTATAGCAATATATAGATCGTTGAAAATGTGGCGACCGTTTGTTGTGTCACTCTTGAGATCGAGTCATCTGGTATAAGTTCTTATTTCTTATATATTCTTATCTGTTAGTTATATAATACTTACTCTGTTGCTCTTACTCACACAATCACAAATAACTCTGAGCTGAAGTATTAACAATGTGTGTGCGTAAGCGTTCTATACACTCGAACTCCTTTACACTTTCACTTAAATAAATTACCTCCTTTAATACTGTCCTTCAAGCTTTTTAATAAAAAGAAAACTTTCTCGTATAGTATGTGTGTTGGCGTGTTGGAAGAAAATATCTCTGCAATACTTATTATTAGTTCAAAGAGATCTAAAAATAACTTCCTACTTTACCTTCCTTATTTTCATCTATTAAAACGTTAAAAGAAAAAATATAATTCAAGCTCATTAAATTCTCACGAAGTCTTTACCCAAAAAATGCTAAGTAAAAGGAAACCGTATAAAGGATTTTCGTCAAACGATCCGTCTTTACATTACGTAGATTTCCACAAAAACAAGTAATATATTTTCCGCGTTGAGAGAGAAACAAATTATACAAAGGAAAGTGGCTTTTTGAAGAGACGTCTTAAATGACAACGACTAGGCATTTTAGTAAACTGAGATTTTTTAATACAAGTTTAGTATACTTAATGATAAAAACTTATGAGAACGCTCAAGTATATAGTAACAGGCTAGACTTAAAATACTAACTAACACAAAAGTTAATTAAATTAATTAAATTCATAAGCTGCTTGTGGTAAATAAATTTAACCGAACAAATGCGCGTAATTGTTTTTCAACACACTTGCTCGTAAAGAAGATCTCATTAATTTGTTTTAAGACTTACAATCCAAGAACTTACAACACGTGGGCTTTTTCTTACCATTCGTGCATTCCTTTATAACATTGACTGCATGTTGATTACATGAACTCGTGTGAATTGAAAATTACATGCGCTCGTCTGCTACTTGCGCTTTTAATACTGCCTCTAAAGCGCTAAAATGGTACCTATATTGTGGTACAACATAATGTATTCTTTTATTAAAGTCATTGTTTAGGTTTTATACATTGTGATACAACATAATGTACTGTTTTATTATAGTTATTATTAAAGTTGTATATTCCATTTTACTGAGACACAGGATTCTGACTCTGGCGTGAAATAGCACACGTACAGTCACAATTTTTACTCGAAACGTCAACATTTTATATAGCTCGTGCGTAAAAGTAATTACTTACTTGTGACGTGAGCTCATTTCCAGAAACATTGCCATCTTCTGAGGCAGTCGCGTAAAAATGTCATTTGCGTTTTGTCTGTGCCACTAACGACTTAGCTACCCCCCACTTTGCAGCTAAAAAAACCTTCGAAGCTCTAACGAAAAAGATGTGTGATTTAAATGAAACATTGTACAAATATTTAAACAGTGAAAAATTATTACTGTTTTCGATAATATTTCATACCGATAAGATTGACATTGGACATCGTAGCTTTGGTAGCAAAATTGACTTATATTTATTAGGCCTAGCTTTGACGTTACGGTCATTTCTTCCCTAGTAATCACACTTGGTTAAAATTGTCTCTCGTCTCTACGATTTCTACATAGGTATTTGTCTCCCCCGTCTCGTCGTCTCTCGCCCCCCAAGTCTAACCTATCAATATGTAGATAACTGTATATAAAACCTCCGCTGTGGATTACTACAACCATAAAGATATAATCACACGATTCCGTAATAAATAGCTATTTTCAACGGTAAACCTTTGACATGAGCTCATTACTTAAACTCCAAAAAGGGCCGCGTATTTATAGTTACATGTTTAGTAAAATAGGGAAAGTTCGCGAGTGGTTCCTAAAACTACAATTTAAACAGACTTTGAGCACCGTCAGTTGGAAAACAGTTTTGCTACAATTTGTGTGGGGATAAATATCTTTCTGCTCGGCTTTCCATTGGGAAAAGTTTACATTTCTACACAAAGTGTTTGCTTCTGTGACATGTTTCAGAAAATACTGAATCCCTAAATAAATATAGTCAGTGTTTGTCTGTTTATTCGCTCACTTCTGAAAGCAATCTGGATTTTTATGCGATTTTCATGTTAGCGTTGAGAGCAACTAGTATTTTAATATGAACGATTCGTTTCCGAAATGTTTTTTAGGCCTGTAACTGTAGTAGGTAGGTATACAACGATGCTTGTACTGAAATGCTGAATTGGTAAATTGAAATTTAACACAATGGTTCTTTTGAAAACAACTTTATCTTATTTTAAAGCCGTGGCTGTACAATAGGTAGTTGCTTTTGTCATGAGTTGAAATCAATAAATTGTCGAATTAATTGATCTCAACCTGCAGTGCTATTGTCGTAGAATTAGACTTAGACACTATTGTTATTTCTTTTACTGTTCCGATAATTCTTTGAAATTACCATCTGGCACAACAACCTATTTACTATGTACATTGTAAATATTGTCGTAATTATAGAAATACTAAATGACTGTATTATAACTAATTTTTGAGGACTCATTTAATTTATATATTATGTCATAAATAATGTCATTATTAGGTATGTTATTGAACAAGCAACATACAAATGTAACATAACATAATATTATATGATACGCAAGAAAGTTTCTGCAACGCGAATAATTCAAAACCTATAAACTTATTTATTAATAATTTAAGATCAAAGTGAGACCTAAAGTAGATTTTATATATAAAGGCAGTCTTACAGTCTCCGAGCACCATTTCGAGGCGACTCACGTGTTCCATTACAGAGCCGGCCCATACGTCTATCTTAACGACCATTACTGCATATTATATTATGTTTGCATACTTATAATGAGATTTTGAATCTTCTGTGAGGGTTTAGAGAGTAATTGAGGATTCAGGTTCGAGTTGGGCACAGGAAAAGTCAGATATAAGTATACTTTTTTGGGAGTAGCAGTTATTTTTAATATAAACTAGCAGACCCGGTGAGCTTCGTATCGCATTTTATTTTTTCCTAATTTCCTTACCGTATAGGTAAACCTTCCTTGTAAATACTTAAAAATCAAATTTACCAAAATCAGTCCAGCCGTTCTCGAGTTTTAGATATACGAATGGCAATTAATATTTACACAATTATTGATCAAACCTGGCAATTAACGATTTATAGTAAAACGAAAGAAAAATGTAAGTACAAAGGTTTTCAGTAAGTAGGTAAGGATATAACAAAGATCAATGTGGTCCAATGTGTAGTTATCGTAGAAGCTAGCAAGTTCAGATGACTCACTTATCTTCCGAACCATACACTGCATTCTGTCACATTGTTCAACTAAACCTCTCTTACGACTCCTCATATACTATCATCCAACAAACCATTACAAAACTAAAGTATAAAACGACAATGTTACAAATACATAGTTTCTTTACGGGTGAGAAAATGTACGTTCTTATCCAGTGTGGCAGTAAAATCTACACTCCACAGTTTCTTCCGGCGCTGAAGAAAACGAGGTCAACAAAACATAGCTAGCTAGAAATGCGGTATTTCTAGGTAGGCTGAGTTTGCAGGGGGCTGCCTATGAGCGCGAGAAAGCCTATAGGCTTTATTACTTTCGAATATTGAGTTTTAGCTCTAGTCCGCAATTTGATTATTATTTTAGTTCTTTAATAGCTGTCCGGCAAAGCATATTATATTAAATAACCGTCCCGAAATTTATCACATACTTTTTTATTATTAAGATATTTTATGTTAGTCTGTTTTTGTTTCCATAATATTTTAAGATTATCTGCTACTAAATTCAGATATCGTCAGAAATCATGAAATCGCTTCGCCCATCTTCTATACCTACTAATATAATAAAGAGGAAAGGTTTGTTAATTTGTTTGTTTGGATTGAATAGCTCCAAAACGACTGGACAGATTTGAGAAATTCTTTCACTGTTTGGAAGCTACACTATTCCCGAGTGACATAAAAAAGGGATCCGTGCAAAGCCGGGACGGACAGCTATAAGTTATAAATAGTGTAACTATCCCTTCTTTGCTATCGCTGACATTCCTACTCTATACGTAGGTACACACAATTAACAATATCCAAGTAATAATTTCTGATGCCTTCGCGGTTATTACACATTGGAATGAAACAACTAATAACGGATTTAACTCGCGTATTTTTATTTTATTTTATTTGCTGACGTTTCGGATTCTTTACAGTTGTCTTGACTTTAGCGTTAGACTTTTGTCAGCTCAGTCATGCTACGATTATGGAAACTGTAAAGAATCCGAAACGTCAGCAAATAAAATAAAATAAAAATACGCGAGTTAAATCCGTTATTAGTTGTTTCATTCCAATATCCAAGTAAGTATAGAAAAAGATGTAATCTGGTAGATAACAGATTTCTCCCGATAATGAGTTCGCCTTTTGTACACTTACATTTAACTCGGTAAATAATTGATTAAATAAGCGCTGATGTCGTATTTTTATTTACCACAAAAATAGCAAATAGTTTAACTGCGACATTGTAAAATAGACGCTAAGTTGGCTAAAATTTGGTAACTTCGGAATGAAACAACTTTAACGGATTTAACTCGCGCATTTTATTTTTATCGGCTGACGTTTCGGAGCCTTTACAGATTCCATAATCATAGCACGACTGACCGCGATGGCATCAGAAATTATTAACTATAAAGACTTCAAAACGTCGACTTGATTCAATATACGTGGGCTAAATCCGTTCTTTTATTCCGGAGTTAAATCACGTTGTTCCACAGTAGGCCCCGCGCTCTACGTTAAGTGCCCCAAGGGCGTTCCGTAGCTACCATGATATTTCTTGCATGTAAATAGGATGTCTTTGAGTATTTTCAACTTTTGCAAGAAGCTAAATACTCGTGCGAGATAGTTTTGCAGGTAAACGTTAAAGCTAACGTGAAGTGTATCTTGTGAGAGAAATTTAATTTCCTCTATCTTATTTGCATAGCAAAGCGCTTATTTTGTACTGCTATAAATTACGTAGGTGGTTGGAAAATATTTAATTTCGCAAATTTCCTATAAAATGTGTACAAGTGCATGTATTTTTCTACATTTAACGAATATAAGTAGGTAGGTAGGTAAAAGTAAACTATATATGATATATTATTTTCTTTAATTATATTTACGATTGATTTATGCGTTTAAAGTCAAATCCGAAACTAAATATTAACTTTACTACAGGTTTGCTAGTATGTAACAAAGCATTTCGGCGAAATTCAATAACATAGGGGAGATAGGGGAGGGATGGGCACTTTTTCACGTCACTAATTATTAAAAATTAAATTATCAATATAATCAAAATTTACTTCCAAGGTGAGTTGCGCAATATATTTGGCTAGATGTTTCATAAACAACAGTTTACAAATTATAAGCAGTCTCTAAGTTATACCATGATTTCAGAACCATTCAAATATGCCCAAAGCTCCCTATGGTAGGGAGGTACGGGCACCGGCTATGGGAGGTTTGGGCATGACATATAAAACACTTAATATTTATAAAATAATTAAAATATACAAAGTAAATTATGGTCAAATATATAATCTCAACTTATATGTAATTACAAAAGTAATCAAAATAGGCTAATTACGAGCTTGCGGCTTCTTCAATACATAATGAAGTTTTGAAGAATACATCATGTGGGTACTTCGCAAATTTTTCTTCTTCCGAGGTAAAAAAATGTGAAGTTACCATTTCAATGAAGAATCTTTTATGTATCAATGTTTCAGATATCTTTGCAAGTGAAAGCAACAATATTTTCTTTTTATATATTTTCTTATATTGCATTGGGCATGCCCAAACCTCCCTCAAAAAAAGTGGCCATTGCTCCCTCTGCATATTTATTGATTTTAATATTGTCGTAAAAAAAATTGGTTATATATTTTAGCGTGACTTGCAAACTAATTTATACCTTAGCACATATATAATTAAAAAAATATTAAAAAAGAACATACCTTCAGCAGGTATATTTTTCATTTACTTTAAAATCATAACAAAATAGTTACATTGATCGGTGTCGAAACTAAATATGCGCCTGTATTTCACAAATGAACGAAATAACACGTATTCTATGGATGAACATTGTGGTCAGTGGGTAGACTAATGTACCAAAATAGGGAATTAAAAATATATATATTAGAATTGGAAATAAAGGGGGGTGCCTATGTCTCCCGACTGCCCGTCCCTCCCCTATCTCCCCTATATTTAATATTAATTAACACAAATTATATTAGGTAGGTATACAGACACTACGAAGACCTTTCTTAATTAATTAAGTATTGTTCAGGAATCGAAATCCTATAATTTAATCCAATTAAGTGTATATCGACGCTGTCGTATTATCGATAGTTACATTCGTTTTGTAAGTTACTATTCAATTTTGTAATTAATGGAGCTATTTTCTAAATACCTGCTCTGTAATCAATTGAATAATTGATTTTAGTTGGTTGTGTTGTTTATTGGAGACAGGCGATCGAACTTGACGCTTTCCGAACTTGCCCGACAAAGACTCAGTTTGACAAAAGTTTTATTCTTAGGTTAATCTGATATTGACGGTTAAAATTTATTGGAATGAAACCAAAATAACGGATTTAACTCTCGTATTTTATTTTCTTTGCTGACTTTTCAATAACTTTATTGCTGAAGATAAAAATGCTAAAGTGATAAAGTCGCTAAACTATCGACAGCTTAATCGTGCTACAAATAATAATATGAGATCTGTAAAGTTTTCGAAATGTCAATAAATAAAATAAAATATGCGAGTACAATCCGTTATAGATGTTTCATTCCAATATGTAATAACCGCGAAGGCATCAGAAATTATTATGTTACAATTTACATTGAATCTTAGTTTTTTTTTCTCAACAATGGTCGAATCTAAAACGTCATTAAATTTATATGTTCATACTATGAGATAGCATCTGTCTCTCTTATTTTCGCAATGAACGAAAGAGTAGTAAAATTTCGAAGTATACCTATAAAATTGAAAACCGTAAAGCTTAGCTTGTTATACCATAAAACTATTTTACAAACTCCGTATAAAATAATTTTCAGAAAGCAGTAAATTCTTGCGGTTGAGCTAGTTTCATTTATGTTTTGTAGATTTGGCGAGTGCTCCGGGAAAAATCCAGGAAAGAGTATCATTATAAAATACGGCTATTTATTTAAACTTGTACAGAACACAATGACATATTAAAGTACACATTTAAATGCGTAATTAATGCCCTAATGCATTCTCTACCAGTCAACAACTACTACTTTTTAACTAAAACATATTTATCATTATTCTAAAAAAGAAAGTCGTTTTAGTCACACCATGTAACTTAAGAACGGTTGAACCGATTTGGCTGGAGGTAGCGTGGAACCAGGGGACATAGGATGCTTTTTGTTTCGTTCTCGTGGGAAAAAAGTGTTTTTTTTTAACACGTAGGTAAGTTTAGAGTGACTTAGATCTTGATTCATGAGAATATTATCGAAAATACATAGGTATTGCATTTTTGTATAATATCTTGGGGAGTGAAAAAGGGTACCTATAAGTGCAATACTACATAATAATGTCTGATGCCTTCGCGGTTATTAGGTATACATTGGAATGAAACAACTATAAAATAATTTGGACGTTTCGGAGCCTTTACAGATCCCATAATCGTAGCACGACTGAGCTGACAATAGTCTTATGTTAAAGTCATAAAAAAATAAAAGAAACGTCAGCCAATAAAATAAAAATATGCGAGTTAAATCCGTTGGAATGAAACAACAAATGTATAATAACCCCGAAGACATCAGAAATTATTGAGTGAAATCCAGTTAAAGTTGTTTCATTCCAATGTAATACTACAATACATGTTCGTGAAGAACTTATATGTCTACCCTTTCTACCAAGACCCCAGATAGATATAAATATACATTTCATAAAGGTTAATAGGTAAATTAATAATGTTTTGATGTCCCCCTTCAATGAGCGGATACTTCAATTATCCTTATTAGCGCAGTCAATTGAAAATGTCAAATTAGTTTAACGCACGGAAATAGTCGAAGCGGTCAAACAAATTCAATAAGCACACGCTTCACACTTTACAGTTCCATTTAATTAAGTTGACAACTGTGAGAATTTTGCCTACCCGAGGCAACTCCCCCGTGATTTATCTTAAATACCCATCTAATTATAGAAATTGATAGTATTTTGTATACAAATGCAAACTACCATAATATAATAGGGTAGTTTGCGTAATGGCAAATCACTTTAGTGTTGTATAATCCTAAATCAGTTCAATGACATAGTATAAAATAAAGTCGCTTTTTTGTCCCTATGTACGCTTAAATCTTTAAAACTACGCAACGAATTTTGATGCGGTTTTTTTTATAATAGATCACCGTGTGACGCTAGGGCGGGGCGCTAGTAATATTATAAAAGCGAAAGTAGGTAACTCTGTCTGTCTCCCGTTCACGCTAAAACTACTAAACGATTTAAATAAAATAAGGTACACAGATAGTCTAGAGCCTGAGAAAGGACATAGGCTACTTTTATTTGAGAAAAAAGTGTTGTAAGAGGTTAAAAGTGGGGATGAAATTATATAATTACTAATTCCATTTGGACGGAGTTGCGGGCAAAATCTAGTGTTTAATAACCGCGAAAGCATCAGAAATTATGTACTGTGTATATTATAGAATTCAAAAGTGTTTTTAGGTATTCTTTTGGTATTCTTTGGTGAGAACTATTAAAACTTTCTACGGGTAGTTTAAGTTTTTTAAAACTTGTACCTACTGATCATGATATTCTTTTAAACACTTTGTTTTTCTATCTGCTAAAACAAGTTCCCAGAATTCCATCTCGAGTTAAGTGTGCAAATTGGAAAATGATATCAAATTGATATCGTGACGGTCTCTATGAAGTGTATTACATAACATAACTGTCGGATTAAAGAACTGTCAAGATCCTTGTGCTATAAATAATCATCATTGCCCCCTATTTCACAACGGGCAAATTAGTTATTTGGTATTATATTTTATTAAATAGGTAACTAGCGACCTGCCCCGGCTTTCAACAAGTTAAATAAAATACGCGAGTTCAATCTGTTATATTATTTTCATTCCAATTAAATTTGATAGATGGTCAACTGAATAAACGATACTGAATAGGTAATGATAGTTTTTTTTTTTTGCATTACTCTTCCCTTTACTCTCAGCTTTGTGCGATGTACTTTATGTTATATAAATCGGCCGAATAACAGTAAGTAACCAATCTTTTGGTTTTAAATAACAAATTCGGAAGTTTTATTTTAGTACCTACAGTAGGAAATCTAAGTCTATGCCATCTAAGTGATTATGTAATAATTACACACTTAGCTAAGGTCCAATAGATTATAGCACATATAGCTAATTATAGAGTGAATAGGCATATCAGGGACAGCCTCATAATACTTCATTAGCTTAATTACATAGAAAAACCATGTTACTATGGTGCACATACGTTTGATTAGAAGAAATATTAAATTTAGTTTTTTTAGGTATTAGGTAGCACTTAATACCTACAGGAGTATATATATGTAGATACACTTCCTCACCCACACATACAGCTCATGCTAACACACACCTACACTGGTAAAGGACACTCGCGGAGCACAGCAAAAAACGGACGTGGTCCTTTTTCTATTTGTCTCTGTCGCACGCGCGTAGTAACAGCGCCCTTGAAAAAGGGCAACGTCCGTTTTTCGCTGTGCTCGGCGACCGTCATTTGGGTTCTGTAACTGTTATAATAGTAGGTAGATCTTAAAGCGGCAACATAAATAGTATATTATTACTATCATTGAATATTTTAACTGTCACGGATCATGAGATACAGCCTAATGACAGACAGACTGACGATCAGCGGAGTCTCATTAATAGACCTGGGTCCTGTATAACCCCATTTACGGAACCTCAAAAATAGATAAAAGCCTAACCCGTTAACGATCACGGTATTTGGCACCGAGTGTCATTTTATTGCCTATAAACCTTGACATTAACCGCTGAACTGCCAGATACAGTGCCAAAATCATTACCTTCTTCAACTTCATCGCATTCATGTAAAGAGATTGGCACTTGGCAGATATATTTTTATTTCATGATGATTAGCTTTATACCTACAGCTAGCTGTTGTCCGCGACTTTGTCCGTTTGGAAAAGTTGCTGCTCCGCTCCGGTGATTTCAAAAAGTTTCATACTAACTTCATTTTTACCCCCTTAAGGGGTGAATCCCCCCCCCTCTTGTGCAAAATTTCAAGTTTATTACTCTTATAGTACAGGCCCTGCGTCGATAGAGTACGTCCGCAATTAAGTGAGCTTCCCCTTTTATATAATAACTAGCGACCCGCCCCGACTTCGCACGGGTGCTATAAACCTTAATCTTGAATCATAATAAAACTTCAAAGTCCGTTGAATAGTTTTAAAGATTTAAGCACACTGGGACGTACAGACAGCGTCAACGACGTTGTTTTATACTAAGTAGTGATAGTGATACAATTACAGATACCATATTGTATGGACTACCCAATTAGGAACTTCTAAATTTAGTTTAATGACCGCACTAGGCTTCCCACATCCGGGTCTAATCTGCCTGATCGACCGTCGCAGCTCAGACCGCCATCGATTTCCTCTTACAGATGAAACCTGTGAATACCTATAGGATACACAGGTATCCTATAGGTCCTTAGAGATGTTCTAGAACAGTATAGAACATCTCTAAGGACCGAGGCAAGACAATTGAATAGTTTCTGATGCGTTCGCGGTTACACCCCGAGACCAATATTGCAATAGATCGTCAAAATAGTGCAACTAGGATGGAATAAAACTACTTAACTCTACCTAACTATTCATATTGGAGTTTAGTTTATATTTTTCCGCCACAACATGCTCTTTAAGTCTGCCATTTGTAAATTCGAATTGCAGTAAAGAGTAGGTAAATAAATGAAGACAGATTTTTGAGCTATAGTGTAACACTAAGTCAGCTCAGTGGGCAACGAATATAGGAAGTGTGAGGTTTCCTAAACTTCACCAAGGTTTAATATGTCTCTTTTCTTGCAAATATTTTTTTGATAATTTTAACAGTCAGTATTATTTCCTGCTCAAAAAGTCCCTCGGGAAACAACAACACAATTACCTTTATAAAGCCATGCATGCACTCGAATCTCAAGATTTGTATGAAAGAAACTAGAATGCTTCCTGTAATTCAAAGGCCCGGTGGAAGGGGCCTGTGGAGCGTGGTAAATTAGATAGAGAAGAGAGTCTGGATGCGGTGCTCTGATGTAATTGGCTCGGGGGACCAGTAACTGTAGCGGCGGCCTGGAGACTTTATAAGAGACCTCACGAGTACTATCATTCTTGGACATAAATATTTAACTATGTTATAGTCGATATTCTAAACATATCGTCGATTTCGAGTTCTCTTTAACGTCATGCATATTATTATTATTATGTTTATTACAAAAAATTTCATCTTGTAATTTGAATTATTAATAAAATAGTAAGTACTATTTTTATTATAAATGGTTTATTTGCCCTAAAAACACTTTTACATCCAACAATACGATCTGAACTCGACACTAGGCTTATGGCTGAATTATATTTAGAAATGGCAATGGTATAAACACTATATTTATGATAATGATAAGTTTATTTACTGAAAAAGTTTACAGTAGGTTGTTGCAGTGACCACCACACTAGGTCTAACCTGTGTAGCGGGACCTTGTACGTAATCTGATATTTTTTAAATATCAATTTATATGTTGGCAATTTAATTTGTATAAAAATTGTATCAAAATTTACAGTACCGCTACTAATCTGCCCCTTATCCCAGTGGTTGACAAGTAGAGAATGCATTAAGTCTGCCACTTTTTAATTATTACTGCTACTCTACTACTACTTAAAATATATATTGTAAAATAAAAAAAGTTTTATTGCATTACTCGCAATTCCCTGCACCATCTAGCTGCATCACTCGATGCGCCCACTTGTCAGTAAATTGGCGTGTGCATCGTTTGACATGTGCACTGATTGTGCAGTAGCAACCTGACATATGCAGTTACGTCACTTCATTTGTTGAACCTCTTCGCCTAGTTTGGCGATATAATATTTCGGTATAATATGATCACATCTGAAGCTATGTAATAAAAAACAAAATTCAAAATTCAAAATCTTTATTCTGCAAGTAGGCAATAAATGCACTTTTACATGTCTGAGTCTACCAGCGATTCGAAAAGTATGACTGAATACAAAATATATAGTTGCTACAGATAATTATGATATTATACGGGCACATTTACCGAGAGATGTATAGTGTCTCCGTGTCAATTTAAATAAAACTTAATCTACAAATAACATGTTTGCGTCAACACTAAAAAATATATTGGAATGAACAGCTCTAGCAAAGAAAAACATTGAATAGCCATACATAAAATCTACTGCAAATTTGACGTTTTTTTACATGTAGGTAGGTTAAAATAATTATACTTACGTACTGAATTAAATTTTCTTAAACTAATAAAATAATTATGTTATGGCCTCATACAAATTTTAATATCCTCATTTTGACACTTCGTAATTAAAGTTTTATAAAAGTAATGTAATGGTTTAACACACAGTACATGCTCGCGATAGCACACTTAAATAATAAAAAAAATACATAATTACACCTTCTAATAATTCTATTGAATTTAGAAATTTTGATCCATCTGCCGCTTCCTAGTCTATCGTTCACATTCCGCTCCAGTACTACTTGCATTCAAATATTGAAGGACGCATTTCAGTTGCATCACTACTGATTGCACCGAGCAACGTAAGCGATTAACAACTGCACTCGGCTTTGCCTTTGTCTAAATCACCTTTGTAACTTATAACCAGATTTGACTGGTTACAATTGGAAAAAACTGGTTCAGGGTGTTCTGTTAAAAAGTGAAAAAAATATGACTACTAACTTTGGAAATCTACTTATAAATAGTTCTAAAATACGCTATTTCATTTTTATGCTTACGTTTCGTAAAGTCTATAGTTCCCGTCGTCGCAGACTGAGATATTATGACATCGCATTTCCGCGAGTTAAATTAGTAGTAGTTTTATTATAATAACATTATTTTGGATTTTCTTATTAAAGTGGAATCTGAATATCTCCCTTCTTATTCAAAGTTAAGGTACTATCTACCATATATTTTTTAAACTGATTCTCTTAGTCAGCCACGATACGGGATCAATAGGTATGTATAGATCCAGGTTTGGCAAATCCTTAGTTGTATAAAACTGCTAATAACTATTGCAAAAACTATATATTATGCAAAGCATTTGTCCTTTGGTGTATATTATTTCCTCGCATCACAGCTGTCACTGTCAGTTTGGTTTCCGTTTAACTAATAACCCGTGAACATATTCACTTGTTATTATAATATGGGTACCAATTAAGGCCGCGTACTCACTGAGTCAAAATAATTGAACAAACCGCATCGCTGAGAGGCAGTCGTGCAACCCTTATAACACTTACATTCAAAACAGTAAGACAAGTTAAGTATGTATGAAAACACTTAATAAGATACAAGGTGCAGCATTTTATTGTCAGACTTTTAGGTAGTTCGAGCATAAGTAAAAAATGTGTTAAGCGCTTGTTAAGAAAAGCCTCTCTGAGTCTCAATCAATCTAAAATGATCTGATTTGACGGCCTGTTGGTCTAGTGGTCAGAGGCCCCGACTACGAAACCGGAGGTTGCGGGTTCGAATCCCGCTAGGGGCAGATGTCAATGTGATGAGCACTGGCATCTGTACCTGAGTCTTGGATGTCTTATATGTATTTATGTATATTTATCCGTTGTCTAGTACCCATAACACAAGCAAAGCTTTGCTTAAAATGGGACTAGATAATTGGTGTGAATTGTCCAAAGATATTTATTATTTATTTATTTATCTGTCAAATATCAGTCTCAATCTAATTATAAAAAAAAAAGTTAATTTTATCTGCATATAAATAACAATTATGACCTGACCGACCTACCTTCGGTTATGGTGAATTGTTTTTCTCAATACGAAAATTAACAATGATCATATTTTTTTAAATGTGTCGGGCCGTACTGTTAGCAGTGAGTTTAATATGACCGAGTTATTAACTATGCCAATTAGTAGAAGGAGGTAAGCGGCGTAGGAAAGGATGACGTGGAGGCTTTAATGTTTTGATTTCAAACAATAGATATAGTAAGTAGCATTTAGTAACTGATTAGTTTATTTGTCTTTGATAAAGTAACATAGAACTTGGTTTAAATAGCAATACGTACTCACGAAACTAAATCAGAACGATATGTATATAAAATCGGTGACGTTGATGCACAAAAGGGTAATTTGATCAGTATTAATTATTTGTAGGTTATGGCTAATCTATACTAATATTATAAAGCTAAAGAGTTTGTTTGTTTGTTTGAACGCGCTAATCTTAGGAACTACTGGTTCGAATTCAAATTTTTTTTTGTTGGATAGACCACTTATCGAGGAAGGCTTTAGGCTATATAACACCACGCTGCGACCAATAGGAGCGAAGAAAATGTAGAAAATGTGTAAAAAAAACGGGGAAAATTATTATATGAAGAATAACTATTCCACGCGAACGAGGTCGCGGGCACAGCTAGTTAATTTATAAAACCATGACCAAATTTGGTCAATAGAAATACTATATACGATCGAAATGACATTGTTGTTCAGCTTGGTATCTTAATACAAAGTTAATCTATACTAATCTATACTAATATTATAAAGCTGAAGAGTTTGTTTGTTTGTTTGAACGCGCTAATCTCGGGAACTACTGGTTCGAATTCAAAAATTCTTTTTTTGTTAGATAGACCATTTATCGAGGAAGGCTTTAGGCTATATAACATCACACTGCGACCAATAGGAGCGAAGAAACAGTGGAAAATGTGTAAAAAACGGGGAAAATATGAAGCCTTATGAAGAAGTGACAGAAGACTCTGACAGATCTTTGACGAAACAATCGGACGGGCAGGACGACGTCTGCCGGGGCCGCTAGTTCCAGAATAAATACTAAAATAAATTGGTAGATAATTTGTCGTATTCATTGAAATATTTATAATCTAAAAATCCACCACAAACTGTTACTATTTGGTCGGTAAATTTTTGTATCCAAATAAACATGTCAGTAACCAAAGCAGTCGTATGATTAGGTCAATAAATTTTTGCTTACAAACATAGTTAAGAAACATCACGCTCAGTAGTACTTGACTAGGTTGCGGATTCAAATCCTGTCGGTATACAATTTTCATTTCACTTACGAGAAACGGATATGTCATCTAAAAAAAACTCTATCAGACCTACACGTGTAATTCGCCAGCCTGGAGTGCCTAGCGTTGTATATTTTTATTCTCTATGTAGGTACATTTTCAGCGAAGCAGACAAATGTGACCGGTCGATAGGTCATCGTTGGGGCAGACCTATGTCCAGCAGTGGACGTCATTTGGTTAATATGGTGATGATAATATTTTTAGCTGCTTAGCTATGTAATAATTGATGGTCACAGGTAAAGTCTATTTTGTATTTATCCACACTCGCAAACAAGGGCGTGCATTCCACAGTGTCGTTGTTGTATGAAGTGCCTACCCTAGCGGCATACTTACGCTGCACGCGCCTGCTCGCAAAGTTTCCTTATTTAATAGCATTTGGGACCACAAAGCGCTCAAGAGGCGATTGTACCGAAGGACGAATCGTGGGCCCCTGAAAGTTGGTCCAGCGACTTGAATCCGTATGAGTTTAATGTTACGGAAACGTAACAAGGGGTCATCCATAAATAACGTCAATCTATAGGGGTAGGGGAGCATATCGTGACAGTTCGTGTTGAAAAGAGCTAATGCAAAAAGGGACGAGAAATCTTAAAAACCATGTGATATAATTTACAGATGGCCCTCAAGTTTCAATTTATATTTTAGCATAATGTGGCGATGGCTGAGATACCTGTCACCGTGAATGGGTGCTGTTTGTGGGGTGCGGTTTTGTTCTGGTCTGCAGGAGGGACTTTAGAGAAATGCCTTTGGCACGAAATCGGATGGAAGACATAGCATCTTAAGTTACATTAGGTACCTAAATAAATAAAAAACCTATTTTTAAATCTGTAATTTCGAATAGTAGTAATTAAATTGACTTATTACCGAGTTTTTGCGACGTTCAGCAAAGGTATTTCCGAAGCGCTAGTAGATTCATGTGACATGTAAAAGTACTTTTTTAAGCTCTATTAACTAATTGATGATTTTTGATACAAAATTTAACTTTTACTTACATTAAAAGTCACTACAGTACACACTGAATACGGTCAGGTTATTGATAATTTCATTTGTGATGACTTACGTCAAGTGGTCGTCGTTCAGTGCACATAAATAAATATCCACTGTAGCCACGTTTATTCTTAACGATATCGCAAACGTGAATACAAAAATAGGTTGGTATTGGTGCATTGAGATGAATGCACATTTATGGGTCGCTTGTGCACAATGAATGCGTCTGCGATGAGCTATTTAATTGATATGGCAGTTCAAATGCCATTGTTATGACCTAATAGTCACATTTGATTGGTCTTCTATTCTTAAACGGACTGTAACTTTTATATTATTATTAGTGCATAAAATCTGCCAGATTATTTAAGACTAGCGGTTCGCCCCGGCTTCGCACGGATTCGTATTTTTTTTTGCAAAATATTTATAGCCTTTGTTCCTCAGGGTGAACGCAGCTTCCCAACAGTGAAACATTTTTGGTTTCTTTATAAAAAAATAAAGATAAATATTGTTATAAATTAGCTACTTATATCATCCCGAAACAAATCCTAATTGTCACTTTAAAATGTCTACTAAACTTTAACAGAATCCCCTTGAAAAAACTCCAAAAAAAAGAACATATGCCTGTGAGTTTCAAAAAATAATTTCGACCATCCTATACAAAACAAAATATTTTACCGTCTACAATAAACGTAAACTTCTTTTATGAAACAATTTATTTAGAACGGACGTAGAAGCAGCTGTTAAAAACTTTATTTCGTAAGCAATAAAGTTAAACAAGGGCAGCAATCTTGTTTAAAGAAGCATAATAACCCTTTAATATATTTTACCGTATCCGTAAAAAAACTTTTATTATCACACACCCGTGCAGATTGGCAATTATGATGCGTTCGTTTGCG
This sequence comes from Polylopha cassiicola, assembly GCA_038024825.1. NCBI lineage: Eukaryota > Metazoa > Arthropoda > Insecta > Lepidoptera > Tortricidae > Polylopha > Polylopha cassiicola. The sequence continues at coordinate 736,182 of CP149044.1, read as the reverse complement.
GCCTAGATGCCGTTATTTTACTGATTTTCACATGATGATTAATGATGTTACTGATTCTGATAAATTTGAACTCTGCTTCTGTTATTACTAGGGTTGGAGCGTCGAATAATATTTTATAATGATCATTACAATCGTAATGACCGTTATAAAGTATTATTTAATAATTTCTGACGATTATGGAATCTGTTAAGGTTCCGAAACGTCAGCCAATTAAATAAAATACGCGAGTTAAATCTGTCTATAGTTGTTTCATACCAAAATATTATTATATATGTAAGTTATTTCATTTCAGTGCTTATCGATTATATCATTAAGAGAAATCGAATCCTGACATCATAGAAAACTTAATTTATTTATACTAGTATATTTTTATGTGTACCAATAATAATAATAAAAAATAAGGTACCTTTATCTTTCCAATATATATACTGGATGTAGTTGCACTTTTAGACCTGAAACAACAAGAAATGTCATATATAATAATTATATATTATATCTTACTGTACTTTGTGCTTTAGATACTACTACTGATGCATTACCTACTTTACTGATAGGAACCCCTCATGTTAAGAGACATACGACGGTTTTATTCTGAAGACTAATAAACCACATAAGTATCGAAAATCATTATTTCAAAAACCCTTTGACTGCGAGTTCCGTTCACGCTTCACCAGTCTCCAGAGGTAATGGAGTCCCAAATATATTTTAACTGATTAGTATCATAAAGAGACAGGAAAATCTTTGTAAGTATCTTGGGAAATCTCCTTTGGTTAAGCAAAGAGACATTCTCTTTTTTCATAAATAAAACGTATTATGTACATCTTCACTCACTTTGAAGATTTTCCGGTGTAAAGATATTCTCGTCTCTTCATACGATTATGTTAAGATTATTTCTTAGAAAATATGATGTGAGAGAATCGTATAATATTGACATTATTACGTGAAAAAGTCTAGGTTTGGTGCAAAAAAGGCTTCGTCTTGAGCGTCTAAACCGATTACTGTATAATATAACGAGAACCCAAATTTCATGACCATTTTCCACTTAATAATATGCATGTTTGACGTTATCCGTATTTTAAATATGTACTACAACTTATTCGTAGGTAAACAAATTAATTTGCATAACTGAAACATTACATATTTTGTTGTATTAAAAGCCTTAAGTATTAGACTATTATCACCTCAGTCGGAACGATATGGGAACACTAACGCTTTCGATACGGCAACAAATAAAGTAAAACTAAATAACCCCTAAACTATAACGCCAATGGTATCAGAAATTATCATTAAGTATAGGTAGTTGTTTCATGCCAACGTGTAAGTGATATAACTTTAAATAGTATCGGGTTTTAATCAAAGTTTGTAAGAGTAGGTAAAGAACTAGGTGACCGACTGTCATACTGCACATCTTAGACCCACCTCAGACATCTCTATTCAAATCATAGTGCTCATTAAAAATAAAATACTTTCTTTAAATACACTAACAAGATTCGAACCCGCAACCTCTGACTTCCTACTTCACACTGACCATTAGCCCGTCTGTTTGCTAATATCGGTACTTACAAAGTTCCATGGAGGTTTAATTGCTTGACTTTCTAAGGGCTTTCTGGCAGTAATATGCTTGTATTGGCAGTTCATTCGTAATAATTTAACGAGGCACGTAATGAAGTTGACAACGAGAGTCGCATGGTCGCGCTGATTTGCTTCAAATCGTTTGTGTAGCCAAAGTTTATTTGCTATTGTTATTCATGCTTCCGGGAAACTTCGGGACATTGCGACAGGGAGACATAATATGACATGAGTCGGTTATGAAGAACCTGGAGTAAGCTACAGGAGGGGTAGGCACAAAAGATCCCAATGGGTCGAAGTGCATCCGAAAGGACACTACGTATGAGATAAGAAAAGATGCTTCCGTCTTAGCGTTTTTATTTCAATTAAAAATGGGTAAGAAGGTGTGTTGGTACGTTATTTGATTTTTAATTTGAAAAATACTAAGAGTATTTTTTACTGTTTTTTAGTTGTTTATGTTTTTTATTCTATTTCTCTATTACCTACATAAAAGGAGAAGCTGACGTAATTACTGATATATCAACGATGAGAAATAGGGTTAGCTTCTTGAAATATTACACAAGGATTACTTTTATAACGTTAAAATATTTTCACTTGTCATGTTTGATTGGTACACTGCCAGCATGTCAATTTCTAAGTGACGCAATAGTTATAAAACTGAAGATGAAAACCATTCCCGATAAAGCCTTATACAAGAGGAAACTTCAATGAAACTCTAGCATAAAATAAACTTGGAAACTTTCGAAGAAAATCAACTAATAAAAAACATCTGGCGCTACGCTGGAAACTTAGTAATAAGTCTTCGTAGGGAAACCTAAAATCACTTGATTAAAATCGTGTTTCTTTCTACTTTATTATTATTTTACAAGTTTTTTAAAAAATATTCTTACAACAAGAAAATAAGGCACCTTGTCTTTTATAACGTTCACTTTATCGAAGTAAAATGTTAACTACGAGTATAATAGTACCTACCGTTTTGAAAACAATACAAAATGCAGTTTCTAGGGTATATAAATTATTGAATGATAAATAATATAATAAATTGTAATACTTCCAAAATCCTTTTCCTGGTAAGATTTTTATATAAATTTCTGATGTCACTTTGGAATGAAAAAACTAACTAAGTATAACAGATATAATTTTATTTACATATTGACTGTCTTTACTTCAGTCGCGCTACGAATATGGGAACGGTAAAGTTTTTGAAACGTTAGCAAATAAAATAAAACACGCGAGTATAGAGATTTCATTCGAATTATATATTACTCGTACTACGAATTTACTTATATAGTATACAAAGCTCTTTATCCCAGTAAAAAAGAAGTTATCTTTATGCTAAGTCCCTAGATTGCACTCAAATCAATATCGTTCTTTTGTATATCTAAAAATGACCTATTTCAGTCCACCCTGTAAAAGAAAAATGGCGTAATACGTACACGACGTTGACATACAGCCGTAGTTAAGTACCTATATGCTTAGCACAAATTGAACCCCATCTGTTTGTGTCTAATTACAATCATTAATCAACGGGTAAGAATAACGAGTACTTGCAAAAGGGATTTCAAATAATTATTATGCGTTTATGTTTGTCATATGACAGTGCAGATTGTGCCCTTAATTAGTTAAGGTTTTAAACCTGCGTTAGAAAATATACACCTACAGTTTTTTTAATTAGGCGCTTACTAAAACCGCAAAGGCACCAAAGATTATTGTTACAATAAATTTTAAATGTCATAACTAGCACGGACCCCTATTTTTTTCAAAATATTTTATAACCCATGTTACTCAGGATGAACGTAGCTTCCCAACAATACCTATAAGAATTTTTCAAATCGGTACAGTCGTTTTGGAGCCTATTCAATCAAAACAAACAAACAAAGCTTTCCTCTTTATTATTTTATTATTAATATATTAGGTACTGAGTATTAGTATATCAGTAGGTATATAATAGGTAGGTACCTAATCGATATCCAATTAATGATAAAAGTCATGTTTAACAAACTGATGAAAACACTTCTAGGAAATTAATTATAAACATTATATTATATATAAAAATAGTGATGTTGCTGTGTGTTGTTGGTTGCTTTTGGTGGTCTTTTAGAAGTTACCATTTATTTCATTACTTGCCAAGCGAAATTGATATTTAAGTATATTAAAACTTTGGGTTCATTAATCACTTTTTAGCTACAGCAGTGGGGTAATTGTTTTTATATCAAATTTTCAAGTTTTAATTATTTTATAGTCCAAATTTTGAATATCCTGGTGATGTTAAATCAATATGCATTTTTATAAAGGGGCGGATCCACGAGTGTTTGAGACGCTGTTATTGTCGTCTCTATCTACTTATAATGGTTACAAATAATATTATTAAGTATTAATTTAAACAGTATTTGTAATACAGCTGATAATTTCACTTAAGTTTTTTACTAAATAATTCTGTTCTTAAATAAAGTCTGAGATTACAATGACGGCGTTTAAAACGCTCGTAGAACCATTCATTTCAAAAAGATATTATTATACATAGGTATATAGATGTTAATATAGTTTTAGACTATCGTCAGCTCTGTTGGCTACGAATATGGGAACTATAATATTTTCGAAACGTCATATATACGCGAATTAAATCCGTTATAGTTGTTTCATTCCAATGTATAAAAATCATGAAAGATTCACACAACATTTTACCATTTCGATAAACTATGGTCTACTCTCTCAGTCCCAAAAGAAGTTAATATCAATTCGGAATCACATACGATATAAAATAGTTTAATAGCAACAGGGGGAAAACCTTTCCTTTATAATAAAGTTTCACACAAAATAGGACGTTTAGACGGCTTTAGGGAATACTGGGAGAAAAATATCTACAATGGTTACGTCATACTACTATTAAACCTAGTAGCATGACCGTGGAAGTTGGCTAGAACAAAAACACTTAAAAACACTCGTAAAATGTTACGAGAAGATTTTTTCTAAAGAGTTACCTACATCAAAAGATAAAATAGAATGTCACTGGTCACCGGCAACATGACAAACACTTGGCTAAAATGAAATGAGCAGATTTTGGTGAAATTAGGAGGAGCTTTGCTCTAGCATATATAAAAGAGGTATCAACACAATGACATATAAGATACAAATGTACGTACCTACCTAAAGCAAAGATTCTATATAGATACATAGAGTATATCTTAAAGTTCATTAATATAAAAATCATCACGAAACGCAGTGGCAACTACGATAAAAAATATATATTTTATAACGATATTTTTAATTTTTCAATAATCGTTTTAATTTCATAATTTAGATTAGATTAGATTAGATTTATTTATTTCTCAAAATTCATACAGTACAATTACACTATTATGTCGAATTATATGCATTCACATTGAGATCGTCAGAACAAAAATAATATGAACAAATTACATTATAACATTAAAAAATACATTATTATGTCAAATTATATTCACTCATATTGAGATCGTCAATACAGATTTAACTTACAGTATTTACAGTATCAGCAAAAATTATAATTTTATTACAATAAATTTCATTATGCATAATATAATGTCAAATGGCTTTTAGTGTCAAGTAATTTAACATTAATAATAAAAATAATTTATTTATATTTTTGATTAAATTCGTCAACAGAGTAAAATGGGTTTTCCAATAAAATGTTTCTCAGTTGGCGCTTAAATGCTTCGTCAGACGGCTCGTTCTTTATCACGTCAGGTAGGCGATTATACAGACTCGGTCCAAGAACACGGGGATTCTTTTCTGCAAGGGCCATGCGACGGGGGACCGTTCTCAAACGTCCAGCAAAACGACTTACTTTACCAGAGATACATACCACTTTAAATTGATCTAAATTATTTCTTACAAACATTAATTACTCGAATAAGTATAATGAGTAGTGCGTCATAATGCGTTGAGCAATAAACACGTCTCTGCACGACTGTCTATGTTTCGCCCCAACAAGAGTACGCAACGCTCGTTTCTGGATCACCAGCACCCTACCGGCTTCGGTGGAGTTTCCCCAGAGGAGCGTCCCGTACGACATGATGGAGTGAAAATGTGCAAAGTACACTTGTTTAAGTGCATCGGCAGAGATCAGTGGTTTAAGCTTACGCAACGCAAAGACCGCACTACTCAACCTATCACAAAGTTTGTCGACATGGCTCTTCCAGTTGAGGTTCGAGTCTAGCATAAAGCCAAGGAACCTGCTCTCACTGCATAGCGGCATTGGACTGTTCAGGATGCATGGGGGTAATTTAACGCTTCTTCCATTAAATACTATCACATTTGATTTTGCCATATTCAATATCAGTCCATTTGCAGAGAACCATGTCTGTAGTTGTTCACTGGCTTCACGTATCCTGAGACTCAGCTCCTCGTAGTTACGAGCGCTGACCACCACGGTAGTGTCATCAGCGAACAACACAGACAGGCCAATGGAAATGGACGATGGCAAATCATTGATGAATGATAGAAAAAAGCGTATTCCCTAACGCGGATCCTTGAGGTATTCCCAATGACACTAACCCAGATTCAGAGGTAGTGATTTTGCCTTCAATCGTCATCCTAACGACTTGTTTACGTCCCATATGAACGACGCAAACAATGCATGGGGAATATTTTTAATACCATACAAATCTAACTTACTTAATAATAATTCATGCGAAATCACATCAAAGGCTTTGTATAAATCACATAAAATAGCAGCCATTTTATGCTTTTCATCCAGGCCAGTCAATATACAGTCAAATATTTGGTGTGCTGCAATCGTCGTCGACTTGTTTTTTCTGTAGGCGTATTGTCTGTCAGTCAGTAAGTCATTTTCTTCGAGATGACGCATTAAGTGTGACGATAGAAGGGCCTCCACTACTTTAGAAATAGTGGGAACAATCGAAATCGGTCGGTAGTTATTGACATCACACTTGTCACCCTTGCCTTTATAAACGGGGCACACCCTGGTATTTTTTAATACCTCAGGGTAGACACCACACTCGAAAATGTTGTTTACGAGAGCCACCAATATGTCAGCGATAACTGGCCAAATACATAGTAACAAGTTCATCGACACATCATACACATCCACTGTTTTTCCCGACCCCAACATTGACTGCAATATTTTGCTCAGGTCATCGCGGGTGACGGTTGGCAGTGAGAACGCAGGTACATCAATGTTGCACAAATGTTTACATACATACTGCATACATATCGATTTATCACTTCGCAATGCAAACTTTGTAGCTACACCCAAAAAATGCGTATTAAATGTATTTGGTATGTCCTGGTGTGGGATGTTTACATTACTCGCTGGATCCGTTAAATAAACATCATGTGACCTTGACTTCGCGCCGATCTCATCATTGACGATACCCCATATATCCTTCGCAGGATTTTTGCTCGCTGTCAGCCTTCTTCTATGCAGGTTTGACGAGCTCGCAACGTCGCTGATTTAATTAAATTCGAGTATTGTTCAATGCGTTGCGATATAAAGGGTTCGTCGGGATACTGGCGCCTGATGACATGAAGGTCACTGTGTTTACAAATCAGATCCATTAAGTCACTGTTTACCCATGGCAAATGTTTTTTATGTCTTAAAATATATATTTTTTATTGGAAAAATGAATGTCAATATAATAATTCAATATATTAATTAATTTACTAAATTTGCAATTTATGTCAATGTCACTATTATAAATAAAGTCAAAATTATAATTATAAATAGATAAATAAAATAAACTATAAGAGTCATCATTGTATGACCGACGTTCAATGAAATTTCTCTTTTTGCTTTCATTTCCGTCTAATAATAATAATGCATAACGCTGGGCATTATGATCACTTATTGCCGTATCAACGGGAGACACAGTGACGTCATCGTGACAATAATTTGTAATACCGCAGTCAATGCTAGATGTCGAGTCTGCGGTGGTGCGTGTGGGAAATGTTACTAAGTTTTTGCAGCCATAACTATTTTAAGTCGCATATTTTTGATACTCACACTCATGCTCATGATCAAAAAATTTAACAAATTGCTGCGTAATTAAATTGTATAAAACAATGATACATAAATGAAACTTATATGTATAATGTAGTCGGTGTGAAAATTTTCTTTGTGATTATGTGTGTGTGTCTCAAATTGGCCTACTTGTTATTATTATACTATTATTTCTAGTATTATTCTTTCATTCTGTCTCTTGTTATTCCACGTTTCTGAGAAACGATAATACTGGAAAAAGGATTCTGAATAGTTATCGCAGTAATTACAGTTAGTTATTTTATTAAATTCTATAGAAAAAGCATTATGTTGTAGTTTGTCTTTTCAATAATACTAAGCTTTACTATAATTATTTAGCTAACCGGCCCTTGCATAAATATTACGCTTTTGTTTATTTAATTTTTAATTAGGTATAAGAAATTTTCGCGTAGTGATAGTGTGTAGTAAACGCGCGTGCGACAGAGACAAATAGAAAAAGGGCAACGTCCGTTTTTCGCTGAGCTCCGCGACCGTCCTTTATTAGCTGTTACAAAATAGCGCTATCGTATTTCAAACCACAAAAGCAAAATCCAAAAACGGGAGCAAAATAATAAACCCGCTTATTTTGTTATGCATATTACTACCACAATGTTTTAATGTAGTGCCAACCGCACAGAAGCCGGAAAATATAGGGTGAGAATTTACTCCCGAAAATAAGGGATTTAATAACCGTTTGGGGTTTAAAACGAGGGTATTAACTTGTAAACTTGTAAGGATTTTGATATGGTTATTTTCGGAACAATGTTTTCTGGTACCTGATAATTAGAATGTGTTTTTAGATAGAGTAAAACATTCATGAGGTACAAAGTAACATTAAACATTTTAGCCTTACCTGCAAACACACACACACACACACACACACACACACACACACACACACACACACACACACACAACCAGACACATTGCACGTTCTTGTGTCTTTTTTTTATTATTATTATTTTCTTTCCCTTTTGACTTACCTAACACTATGTAACTATTGAATGGAGGAAAAACTGAATCCCGAGTCACAGGCTATGTCCTAGTTCGGGAATCAGGAGTCCAATCCTAGCACTACTGTCATTACAAACCTATTAATTTAATTGATTTATTTTGTAAATACACTAAACTGAATTAATTTAATACAAATCTTGTATTTTGTTACTATTACTTTATAGGTTTCATTGTCAATAAATTATTATTATTATTAATCAAATAATTTCGGAGGTGAGCAAACCCGTGTTTCTTATAAAATACAGTCATGTATATTATTAATTGTATAATTTGGAACAATCTGCAACAATAGATCTAGTACTAGAACCTTAAACAAAACTCATAGTAGTAGGTACCTACCTATACTATTTCATTCTATGAGGTACCTCATTTTGAGTAGCTTGAAACTGATTTACAGTTCATTAAAATTCAACAACATGTCTTTAAGAATAACAATAGAAGTAAGTAGGTATTAACACCTGCTATACTCGTATCCCGTTAATTTACGTCAAACCATTATTTGTTTTCGAAGTAATTTACATAAAAATACTACTCTAAAACTCGTTTACAGTAATTAAACATACAAAGAAACAAAAAGTCGGAGGTGATTATTAAAAACTACTTTGTTTTTGTAAAACTATGCGACGGTGATCATTTTGATGATAGGGTTTAATGACCTTGACCAATCATTAGACGTACTTGGCATGTTTAAAATCATCACTGTCATAATAATTTCTGATGCCTTCGCGGTTATTACACATTGGAATGAAACATTTATTAACGGATTTAACTCGCGTATTTTGTTTACGGAAATGATTATGGAAACTGTAAAGAATCCGAAGCGTCAGCAAATAAAAAAAAGTGAGTTAAATCCGTTAATAGTTGTTTCATTCCAATCATCATTGTCATTATATCAGTTATTTTCCCCTGGACATTGTAAAGCGAGGCGATTTCAAAGGTACTCGGGAAAGGATGCTGTTTGTGATTTGCAAAGATTTTAGAGGAAAACACCACAATTCGTACAGGCGTGGAAGTAGCGACAAGAGGAGACAAAGCATTAGTATTACCTCACTACTCGTCATGCCGCACGTCATGCCACACATCATGGTCCTCGTCATGCCAGGGAATACTGACAAAGCCAAGCGTCGCATTGAATAATGCGTTTACAGCAGTATGGCTAGGGCGCGTGCACAGGGGGTGCCGTAAGAATGGCGTCAGGGTAGGCACTCGGTACATTAATGACATTGTACCTATATGGAATGCACGCCCTTGGCTAGAGAGGACAGTGCGAAAATGGTTTAATGGCTTAAGATATTTATTTCTCATAAGATTTTTCAAAATTACGAAGACAATATTGACGCATGAAAGCATAAGACATAGTATTTTACTATGTTTATGATTTTGAGGTCGTGCTCATTCCTTTGTGTTTAAGTCATGGGTCTTCAATTTTCCACTCAGTCCCTTAACTTCCATGATAATGATTGATAATAAAATATCAAAAGAATTAATTCTATTCAACATTAAGATAAGATTTTCATTATTTTATTGCTTCTAATAAAATAATGAAAATCTGATCCCAGAGGAGTAATTATGTTGGTACCCAGGGATCCCGTTATTCTATTATACCTATCTTATTAAATGAGATCACAGTGTAATAACTAATAGGTAGTCAGTAATTAATTTATTATATATTGTTACCCTCACTGTCGAAAATACATTATTATGTCAATCATAGTAGGTATCGTATCTGTCAAATGATGAGTCGTGTAGAACTATATTTAATGGCATACTTTTGTGCACATAGTAGCTCGCACTGTAATTATTTATTAATTTATTCAGGAGACTAGTTTTTTTTAATAGGTATTTTATTACTTATTATCTTTAGACTTAAGGGCGAGTATATTATTTATTTTGTGAGTGTGTGTGGATCGCGGTATTGTCAATTTTAGTACTACCCACTTGTTTTATTATCAGTAGTGCCGACAACCTAAATCTAGAGAACCTAAGCTAGGTCTCGCATAAAATTAGACACACTAATGTTGAAGCCGGCACAGCGCGAGTTCTTTGTGCGGTTTGGTGCAGCGTGTCGTCAGCCATTCAACGTACAATCTAGCCGCCCTAAAAACGGACAACTTTACCGCTGCACTGGGGGAGTATTCTGCATTTATGCCTAGAGGTATTTTTAACAACTTTAAAAAAACGAAGTTAGTTCAAGAGCACGGGCGTGCATTATATATAGGCATAGTGTTAAATGTATAATCGAGTGCCTACATCCATGTGCGTAACCTGACTACACGCGTTCGTGAACATATAAACTTCCTATAGAATTAACTTAGATAATGATAAATACCGCATTCAAAATAATTACAAATTGAGGCATGTTTAACTAGCACCTATTTGTAGTAATGTAATTTTGATTAAAAATAAACTTATTTTCAATGCCTAGGTACATTAACTTAGGCAAATAAAAAAAAATGGTGACAATTCACACTTGCAATAAATATTTTATCCTTAAAATACAACGAATATATTCCCCTATGATTTTAACCTATTTATATTAAAACAAATTAATTAAACCAAAGGACTTTTATATTCAGACCAAGTAAATAATGAACGCATTAAATGAAAATACCAATCTTCGAAGTGGACACTTAATATAAATCAAGTGGCTTTTGTACTAAAATTAACGGTACAGATAAAACGTTATTTTGGATAAATTTATTTACTTTTAGGGTCTCTTCACAATGTTTACTTAAGTCACGGTTCAGCTAACATTTCGGAAACTGTAAAATTTAAAAATAATATGCGCTAGTTAGATCGGTTACCTATTTCAGTCTGTTACAAATATGGACTGTAAATTTCTCAAAACGTCAACACATAATCAATGGGTAGGTAGGTAGGTAGGTAACCTACTTACTCGAGACTTGCTACAACTTTGAGAACTTATTATAAGTACCTAAGTATACTTATCTCCATGTTAAAGACTTGTATGTGCAGTGTGTGCGCATGACGACATAAGGTAGGCATGACATGGTACCTGCATGAAATGCGCGCCCTTAGTTAAAGGTAACTTTGAATATGCACAAAACCGTGCCCAGTGTCACTTGTGGGAAATTAAAAAATAGTTACGATAACCGTTCAACATCCCACACGATATCAATTTGCTGCGAGCCGTTTGAACAACTTCACATCGTAAATAAAAACGGTTTTTATTTTTGCCCGAATTAAAAAAGGCAAAAGCCACTTTTATTTCATCCCAGAAGCCTTTTCGCATCCTAGGGGATTTAGTGGCTTTGATCGCTGAATCGTGTAATTTTAATCAATACATTTTTAAAGTTGCCCACTTAACCTGGCTTAAGGATTACGTGGGTTTACAACCTAGAAAATCTGTTTTACTTATCCAACTTACAATATAATAAACGTAAAAGTTTGTTGGTGAAAATTCTAAAATATTTTGGCCAAAATTAATGGACGGATTTTAGCGAAATCTGCTAAGGTTACCTAAAGCTTTTACATCCTAAAAGGCATGAGCTTTTTTATTATCAGTACGTTTTACTTAGGTTGAGGCTAGAACAATTGCCATACATAATAAATGATTAAGTATGTTACTAAAAATATCTCAAAACCTCCATATTATTATCCACAGATTAAATCCATAAACTATTATTCTGATATACAGCTGGTTCTAAAATATATGGTAGGTAATGAAATATAATCTTTTAACAATAGATAAAATACAATGCATCAAAGTGTGACACGCTGTTACTTGTTGCCACTATAATAATAACTAAATATTGGAATGAAACAACTATTAACGGATTTAACTCGCGTATAGTTATTTCATTCCAATGTGTAATAACCGCGATGGCATCAGAAATTATTATTATAACTAAATATAATAATATTTGTGTTATAACGAAGTATTCGCCAATTAGCCACAATGAAACTATAGCCTCCTGCCGCCCAATGACCTATATAAAGGTCTTCAGCTGAGTAGTGGTTCCGGCCCAAGCGTGTTGCTGATTTTTACAGCTTGACGCCCAGCGTCCTTTTAAAAGGTCTTCAACTTTGACTTGTCATAGAAGTTTAAATTTACCGCATATTACATTTAAAGGATTTTAAAACGAATACGTCATATTTAACGTTTACACTAGATGTCAGTCTGTTAAACATCACCTGTTAGTTTTGGCGTAATATTCAAAACAAAGTCGAGAGGTCGAGGAAGGGGTAAGTAAATCTATGATTTTCTTTGCTATCTCGGCAGATTACGTATGAGTTTTTGGTGTGAGTGTTGCCTAAGATGTTCATCTTTGTTTCAGCATATTTATTTTATTCATTCAGTTGATATCATTATAAATACAACAACTAATAATCGGATGACCTATTAAAAGGCATATGAGCACCAAGATATTCAAAGATTTTAATAGGTCTACGGGCTATAACCGCTATTCTTGTTTTGATTACTGATCTCTTTGCTATGTCTATTAACAATTTGTAAGACAAAAGTGTTTCTTTTGTTTTGTTTTCACAATGCACACCCATTATAACCTAATCATAATGATAAATTAGTGTTCCACTCGAATTAGTTGTTATGACTCTAAGGGATTTTATAAAGGTCTATGGGCGGTTACCCCGTTTTTAGCCAAAACTTTGATATGGTCAAGTTTGGTACCAAATTGTCAGCTCATTTTCCATTTTATTAGTGTTCCATTCCATTTTCGGTAATAAAGACATACTCTAGTCGTAGAATTTGAATGTCACGAATGGAAAATTATCAGTATATGGCCAAAATTAATGGTAACAAGTGGCAGACGTAGTAAAAAAATTATATATTTTAAGAAAATATATAAAATGCGTTATTTTTATTGCAATTTAACAAAAATACACTATAGTATCGTAAAAGACCAACACGTAGGCACATAAGATATCGGAATAAACACAGAAATACGGATTTTCATATTTTCATATTTTTTATTGTTATAACCCAGATACCTATAAAAAAGACATCGAATTTCGGTGTCTTTTCAGTCTCAAAGCCTTTTATACATATCACTTATGATACCATAAAAACAATACATTCATACGACAACGATAACTCAAGTTTTCATCTGCTTCAAGTCGTGGGCCGGAACCATGTAAACCTATAAAAAGGGATGTGGGCTGCTATCCCATCTTTGACCAAAACGTGCTGGGCGGCAGGAGGTTAAATGACTAATTAATACCCATTTATATCATATTTCAATTGCTTCACGTCAAAATATTCGAAACATAGTTGCCACTTCATTTCAAGCCAATGATTTATGTAATGTAACCAGCAAATACCAAATCATTAAAATTTGGAATCATTAAATTGTTATGTGTTAAGCGAAGGAAATTCCTTTTATAAAAATTAAATACAATGACATAACTAAAACTCAATTTAGGGGGTGATGTTAAGAAAATCAACGTAACAATTTGTTAATAAAATCCCTAAAATAAGGTAATAATGTGAAGTTTACTAATATAGACTTGCAACACCAAACACATTAACCACTTTTAAAAAAGTATAAAATCACTTTAGTATAGATTATCGTCAGCTCAGTCGTACTACGAATATAGAAACTGCAAAGTTTTCAAAACGCTAGAAATGAAAATATAATACGCGAATTAAATCCGTAACAATTGCTTCATTCCAATATGTAACAACGAAGTCACCCGAAGAAATGATTATACGAAGTCATAACATCGTACGTATTACGAAGTCGTTCGCTACATTAATTCTCGTCTATAATACATCTGCACCCTTTCATTTTTATTCCGGTTGATATGTCAGAATAGTCCTCCAATGCCTCACATTGTCATGCGGGGCGTATTATGAGTAGAATGCTCTACATCGCCGCACTAACTTATAGCGGTTTATTGAAGCCTGTTTGCTTTATTAATAAAACTGGGAGAATTTTTCATTTGCCACTGGCATTCGTGCTGATGAAAGACTCTTCGCTTATTTGAACGCGAATATGAAAAGGCTAAAGTACACTTTGACAAAGAGGTTCTTCTAATTATGTGGACGTTTTTAATTTTATGTATTTTGCAAAAGAAAATAGATGTCTCCGAGTTCGAATTTTGAAAGAGAAATCCTCAAAGTCTACTAAAATTGTAAAATGAAGTATTGAAATTCCGTCAGAGAAAATTTTAAAATGCATGTTAGTAATTTCTCCTTTTAGCTAGAAAGCAAAATATACCTAAAATAATAGAATTTTAAGATTTTGTGCAGAACGAGCTTTGAATTTAGACTTTTTTTATTTACATTATTATCATGGTTATTTCAGATTAATTTTAACTTTTTTGCTCATTACTCCATTATAATAATATTATCATTCAGAGTAGGTACTCTAATTTCCCATTACCATTTAAAGTCGTGAAAACTAGACAAATAATCAAGAATGAAAACACAAACAAACAAAACGGTTTCAAATACACTAAATCTAAAAGGGATTTACTAAACAAAAAACGGGGGAACACTAAAAGCAATTTATTTGACAGGCCATTAAAATAATATAGAACTATATCCATTTGGAAAGCAAACAGAATGGACAGAACTATATCGAAATATTTAAGAGGATTGCACGAATAATAACTATTACCTACTGCAGCAATACAATCTCACTGGATTATTCTAATGGTCTATGCAGATTTTATTTAAAGAAAAGATAACGTGAAATATATTAGGTGAAAAATAACATACACAATGTCATAGAAATCAATACGTAGATGAACTATATTGTCTCTTGTTTGTTGTCTATCTCCTTACTAAATACTTAGACCATAATTGTTTACGACAAATTTGGTGATAACAGTAACAATTTGTGATATTTTCGCTTTGTGATGATTATACATTGCAATGAAACAACTGCATATTGCTAGACATACATCTCATTTGTAATAATTATTAAAGTGTTTATTAAATTAACAAAAAAAAAATCTACTCTTGTCTTTGTACAAAAATAATATAATTACCTATTATTAAAGTGTTTTATGAATTGTGGGCATAAATAGACCCAAAATCATTTTCATATCTAACAACAAAACCACTGTGGACCAGAGTTATCTTTCATTATTCAACAAATTATATTCCTTCCGTTAACAGTATTTAACATTGGAACTTTCAACTACATTAGAAGCCTATTTCCACCCGCTAATGTAAAATAAAATATATTGTATCTTAATATATATTTTTTTCAAATGTTGTTGCTTTTAAGAGGACTTTCATCATTCAAAGGCTGTTCGCTTTACGAACATAAAAAAGGAGTAAGTACTTCATAGACTTTCAAAACTTACCGTGTCGAACTGTCACAATGTCAATACTTCCCGCTATGCCTCGGAGGCTTTTGTAAAAGCTGTACAAAGCTTCTACGAATTTCAAGGAACTTTTAAAAGCTATTATGTTACTTTAATTAGAAAATATGATGAAAAATATGGGTGTAAAATAAAGAACGTGTTGTATTAATGCGTTTATTAATTTATGCTGTTTTAATATTTGTAGTTTTTATTTAAGTAACCATCAGATGGTTGAGTGGATTGTGACTTGGCATACATAAAAGCTAAAGGTTACGGGTTCGAATCGTGACAAGGGTATATTTTAACAAAATTAGTAAAAATTAAACCCAGTATAAAGTTTTCGGGGTATAATCATAACTAAGTCTCGTATCAAAATATAAAAAAGTTCATAAATACCTATCGTTGGCTAAATTCAGATCATACCTAAAATAAGGCCCTTTACCAAAACAATTTTCCCAAGGCCAAAGAACGTCGACAGATTAAAAACCCAATCCACTGTGAAAAAATAGAAAACTTACAAGTCAAAAGCATTTTCTAAGGTTTCACCGAATCAAAGGCGTGGTTCACATTGTAGGTTTCCATGAAAAAGGTCTGAATTATTTCCTTCTTCTATTTCGACCTTAATATTTTTTTCATCTCGCCTTAAATTTTAGGTGAAAAGCGATAGATAGATCAAAAATGTCTTTACTAATATCCGCAAAATATAATACCTACCTTTCTGTAAGAAAAACATGAATAAATACATTTACCGTTTTCATGTAAAAAAGTTAGGTAAGACTCTAATAAAAAGATATAGGTAAGTAAAATAATTCATTTTAAAGTAATTTTATACCAAGAATACAAATAAAATCAAGCCATTAGTAATTAAATACGACTCTTTCAACATTTTCAATTTTTCATTCCAAATAGGATTTCTTTGAGGAATATTAAAAAAACTTATTTCATTATAGTATTATTCTTGCATTAAAATTTCTGTTCCTATTTTTGAGTTAGCCCTCGATTGTGTAACTTAACAAATCATCAAATTTCAAGTGATGTTAGTCAATCTAGAATACGAATTTAGCAAACTGTACAGTTTTCGAAATGTCAGCAAATCGAAATAAGCACGAAGCCATCATAAATTATTTCATTTAATTTGGTTCAAAAATTGTAAACAAAATATAACATAGGTAATGTAAGGAAAATTTTACTTAATAGCGGCACCTTATAACTAAATAATAATCTATACTTATATTATAAAGATTAAAACTTTGTTTGTCTAGTGGAACGAATAGGCTCAAAAACTACTGGACCGTTTTTAAAAATTCTTTCACCATTCGAAAGCTACATTATCCACGAGTAAAATATGCTATAAAATATTTTGAAAAAAAAAAAATAGGAAATCATGCGAAGCCGGGGCGAACGTCTATAATATATCAATTTGCAAGTCAAAGAAACTGATGGCATTCAAAACTATCTCATAAGAAATTTCTCTTAAGCATATCCTCTACGTATTTATTTGTATAACGAAAATGTATTGAGTGTGATATTTGGACAGAGGCAGCTGTTGACACAGCCTGCGACCGTTTACGCAAAAACAAATACAAACACTCCGTATTGAAGGATGGTAATGTTTGTGCATTTCTATATGAGACACTATTTCTATAAAAAACTAAGTTGCCTCTAGTTTTACTCGTTCATCTCTGGACATATCTTCCAGACTCTCACTACTTCCAGCGCTTCACCAATCACTGTTTTTACTTTAATTATTAAGCAAATTCATTAACATTACCCCTCGTTCTAGATCTTATCTGGTATAAAAGGGTTCCATTACCATTCAGCGTGGTAATGATGAGCTGGATGCAAGCAGCCGAAGATCGAGCAAAGTGGCGTGCAATTGGAGAGACCTATGTCCAGCAGTGGACTGCGATAGGCTGATGATGTGATGTGATGTGTGTGATGTGGTAATGCGGCTGGTGTAATGAGAACTTTTGTATCGGGTGCGAGTCGGAGTGGTATACAATGAATGTTTCAATAATAATTATTTTGACGAAGCTTGTTGACGATTTTATCATATTATTATATTATGTTAATTGACGAAGCTTGCTTTGCGTATTTGATATCTGTAGATTGTAGTTTATCTTTATATTATAATTTTATTTGATTTTGCATAAGTAATATATAATATTTTCTTCTAATCGTCTTAGTTGATTGATGTAATCGTTAGAGCGTATCAGACAAACATAAACAAACGTACTTACATTTACATATTTATAAGTACTTACTACGTAGGTACTCACATAAAATATATGTTTGGGCAATCTTACCCTAGCAGATTTCGAACCCGCAACCTTCGATTTCATAAACACCAACATTACATCAAAATAATATTCGCAAGGAAAACATGAGACGAGATACTTAAGTCTTTGAGTGATCTGCCCTTTTATGTATTTTAACATTTTTTTTATTTATTTGGACACACTTCCTCAATTCTTATGATTCCAATAAATTTATTTGCGGGTACAAATACTTACAATACATTTCCAAACGTGTTCTCTGAAACGGTAAATAACGATTTATGAAGTCAATAATAAATATGAGAATTTACTCGATTCTCGGAAAAAAAAAATATTTTTACGCAAATTTGAGCACGTGCAATATGATTGGCAATTTTGGCATTATTAATTTAAGCAAAAATCATGTATAGGCTGGAACATTATTTTAAAATGTGATGAGAATTTTCAATTTTTTTTTATTTCTGTAACGAATTTTGGTAGGTAGGTACAATTTGGCTCCTGAAGTACATATTATCTTTAAAGAAATTATTCCTACCTAGTACTAAATTAAGGAGATTAGGTACATAGCCGTTGAGAGAAAGGTTTTCAAAACGTTAGCAATTCAAATAACATACGCGAGTTAAATCCGTTATATTTATTTCATTCCAATAAACAATTTGATGTCACAATAATATTCCAATCATTAATATAATCTCTTGATTTACACGGAAATTATTAAAACCCTGTAATCATTTACTGAAGATTTTCCGAATGAATACTTTTCATATAGGCACATACAGTCATGTGTTATATATACGAGTACAAAGCCGAAATAAAATAAAATATTTATTTACTCGTCGAACAAGTGCTTGCAATTTCAGTGCAGTTTGCAATTATCGTCCTAGCAACATAAAAAACGTCAGAAGCTGCCGACTTAATTGAAACAATAAAAATCCCACCAGGCCAACGCGCTGTAATATTAATCAAAGTTGCCGAATTCTTCCCACGGGATTGCGGCGGTATTGCTTAATCCCGTCGTCAAGGTTATATGTTTTGCGACGAATGTCTTTGGTACATGACGGTATTGATTCAGCAGCTACGGTACTCGTAGATAGCGAAAGGAAATTCATTTCATAATACTTACCGACGTATGTATCCACTACGTTCCTACGTTATGTATTTTAAGGCTTGTAAAGTGTCACTTGGTTATTGACGTAAAGATAATCGTTAGGTATAAAATAAAGGAATTGGAAGAAATTTGTTGGTAAATACTCTTAAATTTAATTTAATATAAATAGAAAAAGACGATAATTAGGTAGGTATCATTATAGAAGTTGGTAGGTACATTATGTAAACACTTTAAGTGCGAATAAGATAAAGTACAAATTCGAACTTTAAGTAAAATTTATCTTATTTTTTGTAGGTAAAAAAAAAGTTTGTTTAGGAAAGAAATAATGATAATTAATTATTAATGATCACAACTTCGTACTTATTGATAACCTTGTCCGATTTGTAAACTAAACAAACGTAATAAACTGACTTGATTGTTTCACCTGTACTTTACTAGGTATTTACTTTAGAATTACCCGGGATAAAAATAGTTTATATACAGCGTCAATTACATTATAGACTCTATTGTGAAAGGCATAAGAGTGAGTATTTTTCGGTGTTACTATAACTATTTGACGACTAGCTAAGTACTAAAAGATTTAATTTCCTTAGCGATACTCAAAATCGTAATAAACACACGAAACTTCTAGTCAATCCAGTTGTAACAATAGCTTCATTCATTCTAGACTACTATAGTACCTTTACAAAGTACATATACGTAGTTACGTTACAATGTACGTACTACGTAGTGACCAGCGCGCCAGGGTCAAAACCATTGAGATAACAGAGCATACGGTGTGTTGTGCAACCGATTGCATTTCCTGTAAATTAAATATCATGTTGTACTAGTTTTAGGACAGTCGCTCTTCTGTCGTAAAAGATAAGCTAATCTCGAAACTTGTATTAACGGATTGAACTTGCGTATTATTATTTTATTAGCTGACGCTTCGGATTCTTTACAGTTTCCATAATCGTAGCACGACAGAGCTGACAATAGACTAACGCTAAAGTAAATAAAATAAATTAAAAATACGCGAGTTAAATCCGTTAATAGTTGTGTAATAACCAATTGCAATTTCAAATAACCGGGAAGGCATCAGAAATTATTAAACTAATATTATTACGATGTATCTACATCATTATTTAATGACTTTCAGTAACTTTTTTGATTATTGAATTTTCATTATTATTGAAATAGTATTTAACACGTGATTTATGATTGTTAATTTTTAAGACGTTAATTTCCAAACATATAAAAAAGTTGGTATTTTTCGGATTTCGATAAAACGGCAAACGCTTTCGAAACTTGAAATGTAAATGTAATTTCTGAAGGTCTACTTGCTATTAAATTATTTCATTGATTCACAATAGTAATTTGGCAAATATAACCATTCAATATCGTATGCTATAAATATCTAAAAGTAATTCAGCTTTATACTATCATTCATTGTTCTAATAAACTACACGAAATGACGTCATTTATATTCCTATGCATATTAGAAATGTTCGAGATGTCATCCCCTTATCTATCTTATGAATATTAAAACATATTGAGTTGTAACTTGTAACGTCATATTTTGTCGACATTTTGTCCTATTTCTAAGGGACGAGAAATCGTAGTACCTATCACAGTTGTGGAATTACATACAGTAGTCCGAATCGTTGGTGTTTGATGAAATGTCGAAATACGTAGCTCGATGTTAACGAAGGGCGCCGATGTCCCGAACTGCTAACAAATCTTTTATCTAGTTCGGGTTGTTGTCTCCCGTCTCGTTTCGATTAATTGGAATTCATTATAAATGTTTATTCTAAACCAGTGAAATCAATAGATACAATTGATTCGACTTAGTATTACATGGATCTCACGACTTTTTACGATACAGTGATATTTTTACAGGCCTGTTTTAAGAGGCATTTAAATATCTATATATAGATAAATATATATAAAATATATATATTTTTTTTTAAAAAGCACTAAAAACCTTGCTGGTAGGAAAGGCATACTATTCCATTAATGAATTTTTGACAGATAAATAAATATATGTTTTTATTATAAATTAACATGCTGCATGCACATCAAGAATTTGTAAGCCGAAAGGTACCGCATAGTGAAACTACCTTATATTACCTATGTTGGACAAATAAAAGATATTTGATTTGATTTGAAAATTAATTAATGTATAAAATATAATATGTACCTATTCATAATGTTCAGTATGTTATAGTTAAATTTTATAACGTGCTTGACCATCAATCAATTTTACCATTTAAACTGGCTTTAGAATGTAACAATCAGACAATTTATTATTCGTGTCTTTTATACACGATACATAGATAGAGTTATAATGCAGTAATGCATAGTTGCAGCGATGCAGTTGCAGCGATGCACTCCAAAGTCCCCCACTGGCCTGATTGAAAAGTTACTCCGTACACAGCTGTCACGACGAATTGTTCCAGACCTAGTTCTCTGCAGGCGGACTAGTTTGTGCCTAGCAGTTTAGTCTGCCACGAGCGGTAGATTCTTTTACGACAAACAAAATAATATAAAATTAAAACGTCTCAGTTCCTTTCTATTCTAGTCTTGACACAAATATCGTTATTATTTAAATTAAACCTATTAAACTATATATCGATCGAATTTCGATTGATACATTGAAGTACAAATCAACGCTATCTAAAGCAACGTAATATAATCTATACCAATATTATAAAGAGGAAAGGTTTGTTTGTTTGTTTGGATTAAATATGCTTCAGAACGGCTAGATTTCAAAAATTCTTTCACAGTTGGGAAGCTACACTATTCCCGAGTGACATAGGCAATAAAAAAAGGGATCCGTGCGAAGCCGGGGCGGACAGCTGGTATATAATATTTCTGACGCTTTCGCGGTTAGTACACCTTTTCTTTGAATAGGTTTAAAGAAAGAAAACTCGACAGTTACCTGAAAACAGAAAGGACTATATTATTATAACATACAATATTTAATTAATGTTTCGGAGTTTTTAGTGGAATGTAATGTTTTTGGTAAGTACGTCTAAAATAAAATAACAATACGGTCTTATATCATAAAAAAAAATATTTAGTCTTTAATAAGAACGTACTAACTACAGTCTACCATGAACGTAGAAACACTAGTTTTTGTAACGATAAAAAAATCGAGTCAAACACCTACACGATCCGCGTCTTAGCTCAGAGTAGGTATACCTACTCTGAGATAAATATATATATATATATATATATATATATATTATGTTCATTACGCCCATTGAATCTAATAATTTCCCTTAGGTTTATTTACATGTATCTTGTGTTACATTCTAATTATTCAATTGACGAGATAACAGTAAACAAAGATATTATGTTACGTACTCTACTTAGATACAATAGAGCACAACTCATAACAACAGACTTGTCATAATTGACGTTTCCAAATGATATGGGTACTATCAACTATCAGAATAGAAGTACCCCTTTCATCTGTGATCATTGTAATTTGAATTTTATGTTCAGACGTCAAGGTTGTTTTTGTTTTGTATTGAAATAGCTCTTTTGATGCTGTCATGTGAGATCAACTTTGATTTGGTGACGGAGGTGTTTTGTTTATTAAATGTAACGCAGGATGTTTCCTGATTATGATAATCCATGCATATGCCACATTAAGGAACTTCATAATAAACTAGGGTCATAGTCTAGGTTCCTTTCTACTAATAATAATTATAATAAAATATTACTACGGTACTACAATTTTTAAGGATATAACGGCGGTTTTTTTTATTGAAATAGTCTTTATAATATCAGCATAGGTAGGTACGTTAGTAGATAGAATTATGTTGTCAGTGGCTATATTATTTTATACTAGCTCCTTTCTGCGACTTTATATACGAACGGTAAGCACCCGCGTTTTACTCCCTTAGGGGTGAATTTTCATGAATCCTTTCTTAGTGTTCCCACTACGTTAGGTATAAAAGGAAACCCTGTGGTAAATTTCAAGTTTTGAATGGTCCTACGCTGATAAGTCAGTCATGAAGTCAGCTTCTCCTTTTATCTATACTTATATACTTATATAATATAATAATAATATATAATATATAATAATATTATAAAGAGGAAAGATTTGTATTTTTGTGTGTTTGTATGTTTGTAATGAATAGGCTCCGAAACTACTGGACCGATTTCAAAAATTCTTTCACCTTTGGAAAGCTACATTATCCCCGAGTAACATAGGCTATATAATATCACGCTAGGTCTTATAGTTGCGGAGCAGTAACCGAAAATGTTTCAAAAACGGGGGAAAAGTATCGTTTCTGAGGCCTTAAAAAAATCTTAAGTCCCCCCGTGCGAAGCCGGGACGGGCCGCTAGTATAATAATATTATTATAACTAGCAACCCGCCCCGGCTACAACCTTCCTTTTGAATCACTCTGTCTATTAAAAAAACCGCTTCAAAATCCGTTGCATACATGGGACAAACAGACAGCGACAGCAACTTTATTTTATACTATGTAGTGATATAGATTAAATACAAATCATAATCCTTTTGTTGCAAACATTAACATTATCACCATAGCAACAATCAGTAATCCCCTCTTATCAACGGATTAACTATTATTACCAAATTAGACCGCATTCTAGTACAAAATCCAAATATAATACAAGACATATATTTTCTATTGTATAAATTAACGAGTTTAAAAGTTGATGCTATCACACAAATAAAACCAGGTAAATTAAAGTTCTATAACGGCAAAACTAATTTCGAGTTTTAACGAAGTCTGGCTTATATTCAAATCAAGATAATTTTTAATGAAAATCGGAATTTAAGGTGGAGTCAACCTTGCCAAGTTTCTAGTCGTAGTATTTAAATCATAATGAAATAAATACGGTACCTACCTACGGAAAGTGAAATTTATAACAAAAAATATTAATATTTACGTAAGATATCAAAATAAACTCAGTCGATCTTAGTTTTAGCGTATCCATATAATTTAAGGCATAGCTATTTAAATTAATAGGTTCTGTTATTGGTCTAGCATTATACACGACTTACATTGCATAAACTGATTTCTGGATACCTATATTATAATCTTTTAATTTAAAAAAAAAAACAGTTGTCGCCCGCATATTTCCAGGGACCTTTGAAATCTAGTGAAGTCTAGCCTACACTTCTTATACAAACAAAACATGCTATAGATACCCATGTAGCAGGCGCGTGCAGTGTAGTGTGCAAATATATAGCGCCAGGGTAGGCACTCCATACATTTATAACATTGTGCCTATATGGAATGCACGCTCTTGCTATGTAGGTACTTATTGATATCATAGGTACAACAAAGAAGCATAGTGGAGGCCCAAATTTGAAATCAATAGTCCCTGTATGAAAGGTAAAGGTTTCAAAGATATAAATCTCCCGATACAATGTATGAACAGCCTTTGTAACCTTGACGACCCAGATAAAATATAGTTATGTTATGAAAATCTGGGACAAACACATTAAGATAGCAAATAGTTAACTTTAACTTTGCCTAGGTACCTAATCATTTATATTAATATAGTAAAGAGGAAAGGTTTGTTTGTTTGGATTAAATGGCTCGAAAACGACTGGACTGATTTGATAAAATCTTTCACTGTTGGGAACGTCAGTAAAATTGAATAGGTACGCGAGTTATAAAGATACATTAGGTACCTACCTATAGTTGTTTCATTCGGATTTGCCGACCTACGTTAAAATTTAATAACATTTTGTATTAAACAATTTTATTCAAAATCGGTTATAGGTAAACTTAGTTTGTAGGTAACTACTTAATGCTACATAATTAACGTCAGGTATTCTTATCATAAATTGTTTTAAATAACCTACTCGTAGTAAAATCTATTTTAAAGTATTTACGAGTACATACGTGCAAACATTGTAGTATGTGTTATCAAAGTAAAATGTATGATATTTCATTTGTTACTGAAAAATGTTCGGCAAAACGTAAATACTCATATTACACCAATCATTTGTTTTTCACTGCCTACGTAATATTATTATTCAAACAGTTTCTATATTTTGTTATTGAATACTCTACATTTAAAACAAAAGCAATCAAGTGTACAGTTTTGTGGAACTAACAAATTACCTAGTCATTGAAAGTTTAGTTGGGCAAAGTTACTCCTTAGGGTAATAGTAACCCTTTGCCGTACCCATAACTTTTCATTTCACGTATTATTATAGGTACCTATCTAATTTAAAGAAATAGCATTTTTCCTTAAACCGAATAGTAGGTATAATGGCATAAATATTATCAAAATAAAAATCAAAAATATATTTAATAATTTCTGAAGCCTCCGCGGTTATTACACATTGGAATGAAACAAGTATTAACGGATTTATCTCACATATTTTTATTTTATATTTTTGCTGACGTTTCGGAATCTTTACTTTCCATAATCGTAGCATGACTGAGCTGACAATAGTCTAACGCTAGAGTCCAGATATGCCTATTTATTTAGTTTAGGCTTTTACAAAATCCTATGAAGGTCATAAGAAGATATTTTAATTTATTTAGGTACGTACAAAAGTGAAGAGTATTTTAAAGTGAATTCCTGCATAATGGCCGGTGAAGTTGACATAACTAACCTCGCATAAAAACAAATGAGATTAAAAACCAGTCGCCGCGTCGACAGAAGGAAAATTGAGTAAAGCCGCGCACAAAAATCACTAATTCATTTTCACTGAAGCAGAGACCGATGACAATGCCTCTTGGGGGAACGGTCTAAATTATAAGCGGAAGGATTTTTAAAAGCGTTGGATATACGTCAACTTTTTCCTAAACTTAGTTTTCTGTATTTAATCATACGGTTTTTGGAATGAAACAACTTCAACGGATTTATCTCGCGTAGTTTATTTTATTGGCTGACGTTTCGACATGACTTTAGTATAAGACTATTGTCAGCTCAATCGCGCTACGATTATGGAATCTGTAAAGGCTCCGAAACGTCAGCCAATAAAATAACCTATGCGAGTTAAATCCGTTAAAGCTATTTCATTTCAATGTATAATAACCGCAAAGGCATCAGAAATTATCATACGGTTTTTGTTAATGTCTTTTCTTTACACACGTGAAGTTATTTATTTTTACCTATGCTATATTATGTTAGATGTTTTAAGTAAGTTCCTATACATTTCCCACAATCTACAGTAACATTTGTGCTATGCTCAAATACAAATAGGTAGGTACCTATAGCTTTGATAATAAACACATGTTTACCTAAAATTGATACACAACAATAAAACTGCATACAACGTCAATATTTATAATTTCTTTAACATTGCGTCATAAAAACTTAATGTTTTAAAAAAAAACTAAAATGATTACTCCGCTGCGATTCCCATTTTACACCATTCGCCATCTAATTATTCAGCACGGCTGTCACCGCGAGTCGCGTCATTGTGTCATGTAGACTGTTGTCTAAAGTCAATGCGGCTGGCGGCTGTCTCCGAGGGGATTGACGCTGTGACCATACCTCTTAATATTAAGGAACGATGACGCTTTTACTTAAAACCTTGTGACACCTTAATAAAAGGTACCCTTTCGTAACGGTAACTAGCAATAACGTAATCATAATTTATTATGAACGATGATCGATGTTATGATCGTACCTCTTCATATTAAGGAACGATGACGCTTTTAATTAAACCTTTACAGTGGTACGCAACTGTATTTTTTTTCGATGGAAATATTGAGTAAACATTGTCTATATCTTATACTAGTGTCAAGTATTACAGTATTTATCTGTTGTCTCGAGTTGCTGTTCTGCGTCATGTGAACTGAAAGTATACAGTAATATGAAATCAAGTGACCATGACTACTTACTAATACTGTAACGGAATACATAATTGTTTTAATAATAGGTAGGTACCTATCTTAACAAATGGTACTTATATGTATTATCACAACCGATCCTAATTTAAATATCCTAAGTTTATTTCTAAATACCGATCTAATGTTACAAGCAAGTATAAGTTAAGTAGGTACTTCCTGGGTAAGCGAAAAAGGGTTCAAGTTTTTTACATTTAGTATCACCCTTATGGGTATAAGGGTGATACTATGTTTCGTGGGAAAAAGGGTTTTTTCACAAGGACAACAATATTCCCACGAAACATTTTTTATGAAGTTATTTATTAGGATATTATCCTAAAAGGTAATAAAATAATGAAAAGAGAGAATCTTGACGTATAATGAAAATTGTTGTTGGGTACATTTTAATTAATTTTATGCCTAAACATTATTTAATAGATATTGTTTAGAGTGGTTTTAACGCTCAGTTCGGTCTGGTAAGTCATTAACTGTAAATTAATTTTCTCTAATTAAAAAAAGTATAACAAGGGCCTTTGTGATTAAAATACGCGTAGAGAGAAAATGAAAATGTTTTTCTTTATGTTGCAATGAATATAAAATGTTCTTGAATTTTTTATTACAGTTTTTCTGTTCAATTAATTGTAATTTCTTACCTAATTATATTAATTGGATAGAATATTATTGCTTTCAGGTTTTTTACATTATATTATTTTCTGTTTCACTTGTTTTTTATACGTAATTCAAGGTGCTGACTAGTTTTATAGTCAAACTAGCTGTGCCCGCGACTTCGTCCCCGTGGAATAGTAATTAGTAATTCTTCATAAGGCTTCATATTTTCCCCGTTTTTTACACATTTTCCACTGTTTCTTCGCTCCTATTGGTCGCAGCGTGATGTTATATAGCCTAAAGCCTTCCTCGATAAATGGTCGATCCAAGAAAAAAAAAATTTGAATTCGAACTAGTAGTTCCTTAGATTAGCGAGTTCAAACAAACAAACAAACTCTTCAGCTTTATAATATTAGTATAGATAAATGCTCGCGTAGGTTTTACAACTAAGTTATGAACAAAAGTGATCTTTCTAGAAATCCAATTTAAATATAATAACCCATATAACACCTGATAAATATAAATCAGTTTCCCTGTTAAAAGAGCCTGTTTTGATATGCATTACACCGCGCCGCGACGAGCTGTAATGAAATCTGAATTTCAATAAATTTTCAGTTTATATTGAAATAGGAAAAGATGCATAGATAAGATAAACAATTTTTTTAACGCTGCTATAGTGTTTATTTCTAAAATTTCCACTGTTATTATACATTGAAAGAAAACTATTACGTGGGTAGGTACAATGATTTTAAGTCGCGTGTATTTTTTTTTTTAATTTAAATTTATCGACGTCTGCTTAAAACTAATGTCCTTACTGGAGCTGAATCCATTATAATTGTGATATTTCAACTTGTATTGATTGAAAGATTTTTTCTTAAAATCGGATGTCGAACGAAATGTATAATTTTTCCTTTACTTTAATTTTTGTGTCTTTTTGTACTTCAAATGCATTTTTTTTAATATTATAGGTAGATAAAATAATGTATTTTATTGAGGGACGTAGAGAAAATGAACCTTCGGACAAAGCATTCATAAAGACGCCATTCAAGAAACTTCTTAGTAGGTAAAATCCTTTCTACTGCGGACTAAACAGAAAAAAATATATTTACAAATTGTTAGCGATGCGCCCACAACCTTTTTGTTAGTTGATTATTCGTTCTTTACTACAGTTTATTCATTCTCTATATTTTATCAAAAATAGCCAAAAATTAGAACCTTTTTTTAAAATCGTATACAGACTTCGTGTATTCGTTTTTCATTTTTATCTGTGACAAAATGATGGTCATCCTAATTCCCCACAGTCATGTAAATCACTGGTCCGAGCGTGACCAAAGGCGCGCGCAGCATCTACCGGCCTTCGCTAAACAAAAACCTCCCAAACGACAAAAATTAGTCAATGCTAATTACCTACATGTGAGTGTACTTGTTCTGTAAACTATAATATGTACCTTAACGAAAACTTTTGGTCAAACTTATCTGTTTTCTCGATGATTCGTCTTCAATTATTCTTTGAAATTTCAAAATATCGTAGGCAATTTAAGGTAGCGCCATTTTGTGACTCTTTTAGGCCCAATTGCACGTACGCGGTTTAGCCACTAACACGGGGTTAACCGAATAAATCTGACGATTGTTGTACTGATGACCGTCAGATTTATTCTGTTAACCCCGTGTTAGTGGCTAACCCGAGAACGTGAAATTGGGCCTTAATGAGATTATAAACTGTCTGCACTTTTTTTAACATAACATTGCACCTTCACTGGAAAAATGTGACAACTCGAAATGTGTCCAAATGAATTCAAATTTAGATGTGCACACTTAAATCGAGTAACAAAATATTTCGATATGTCAAACTTTTCTAGTAAAGGTGCGACATGTAAAAAAATGTTAGAAGGATGCCTTTGTACTGCTTGTATACATCAAAATTACCTAGTACTAATTGGGTTGTTTGTGTTTAAAATGAAGTGCTATCATCATTTCCGATGTACTAAAATGTTAGCTTCGTACTTTTTAATTACACAAAAGACACCTTAAAAGCAGTTCCGACCTAAAGCGTTTAATTTATTCGTTTCCATAATAAACGAAGTCCTTGTAAAAATTACAGATTCGTCTTATGATAAACTTTATAGGGATAAATATTATCTCGTACGATTCGTATCTTTATGAACTAAGTTTTGTTAAGTACGAATCTTTTTAAAGGCAAGCAATATACAAAATTATAAAGACAGAATTTTTATAACTACCATGTTATTTTATAGCCTACGTATTATTTTAAGCTACCTGCTCGATAGCTATAATAAATTTATATTAATATTTTCACATACAACTCTAATTATCGTTTAATAAAAATATATTTATACTAGCTTCTGCCCGCGACTTCGTCCGCGTGGAACTCGTCCTTTTTTTCAGCCGGTTAAAAAGTAGCCTATGTCCTTTCTGAAGCTCCAGACTTTCTTTGTACCAAATTTCATTTAAATCGGTCCAGTAGTTTTAGCGTGAAAGCGTAACAGACAGACAGACAGAGTTACTTTCGCATTTATAATATATAGAGCAATAGAGCAATAGAGCAAAAGTCCCAACCAAAACGACTAAAAATCACTATCTCAATTTAGTTATCTGCCTACTGCCTACCCCCTAAGAACGATGGCGTGATTATTTATAGCCTATGTCCATTTCTAGGTTATCATCTATTACCATACCAAATTTCATCAAAATCCGTTCAGCCGTTTAGGCGTGAAAGAGCAACAGACAGACAGAGTTACTAACGCATTTATAATATTAGTAGGGATAATTATACCTAGGTATGAAGATATTTTCATTAGGTGACGCCACTTAAATATATATAATATAACCAAAAAAATATGAGGTAAGTACCTAACTGAATATAATGAACGATGTTTTATGTTCCTACCAACAGGAAATTTAAAATAAAAACGAACGGCAAAGCTTTCCCTTAAGTGCCATTGAAAGTTTGTTACAAATCTTAATTTATACTCAAGTTGTTTAGATACTTTTAATGCAGCTTATTTTCGGGATAAAACATCTTTAAGTCCGTAGATAGGTAATTATTGTGAACTAGCTTCTGCCCGCGACTTCGTCCGCGTGGAACTCCTCCTTTTTTGCAGTCGGTTAAAAAGTAGCCTAT
Source organism: Polylopha cassiicola (assembly GCA_038024825.1). Taxonomy (NCBI): domain Eukaryota; kingdom Metazoa; phylum Arthropoda; class Insecta; order Lepidoptera; family Tortricidae; genus Polylopha; species Polylopha cassiicola. The sequence continues at coordinate 705,333 of CP149044.1, read as the reverse complement.
GTCCTTTCTCAGGCTCCAGACTATATTAGTACCAAATTCTATTTAAATCGGTCCAGTAGTTAAGGCGCGAAAGCGTTACAGACAGACAGACAGAGTTACTTTCGCATTTATAATATTAGTAAGGATTAGTAAGGATTCATGCTGAGATATTGTGAATTCATGCTGAAAGTAAATATAATTATTGGCATTTTGTTTTTAAAGGAAAGCTAACTAGCACATAACACCTCTTTCCTACTTTATTATTCCTTAATTACCTACTTCTTACCTACATTTGTTCTTTGAAACATACCTACCTATATAATATCGCTAGTTTCTGCCCGCGATATGCACCGGATATAACCACCGGGCACTACTTAAATCCGTTATACCTAATCGTTTTAATTCGATATAATATCCCTACTATATCCCTACTAATATTATAAATGCGAAAGTAACTCTGTCTGTCTGTCTGTCTGTCTGTTACGCTTTCACGCTAAAACTACTGGACCGATTTAGATGAAATTTGGTACAAAGAAAGTCTGGAGCCTGAGAAAGGACATAGGCTACTTTTTAACCGACTGCAAAAAAGGAGGATTTCCACGCGGACGACGTCGCGGGCAGAAGCTATATATTATAATAGCTGTAAATGCGTCATTCAGTAGGTATTTAACATAAACTAGGTACCTATCATTGAAAATCACGTACCTATGGTAAAGGGTTGGTTGTAGGAACGTATGATACACTCACTAAAAAATAATTTTAGCAAAAAAAACTGAAGGAGGATTTAAAAACCCTTTTTACAAGGCAATAAATAAAAAGAGATAGTACCTAAATATATAATTTTTATAATCTCGTCGTATATCACGTAATGAGTGTACAAACCTATATTTTATCACATATTATACTTAAGTATCTAGTTAACTAGAGAGATTCGCAATATTTAGATAGGTACCTACTCCTTCGGAACCGTATCGTGGGGTTATATATAGAATACTATAGTCAAATGTGACCTTAAGGCACGACAAGTAATTTGACGCGTCGTTCGGTCGGGTTGTCGCCTCGCATGTCAATCAAATGCAAATCACCCGTTAGCATCCAAATAACTGTTAATGAGACTGGCAGAGAATGGGTTAAACACACAGCCTCCCGACTGGAGGGAAAAAACGATCGCTTTTTTCTATAATGTGTGTGTTAACACTTAACCTATTCAACTAAAAATTAGTCACAACACTAAATAAATAAGAAGGTAGGATGGGTAGGATAGGTACATGAATTTTAGTTTTTTTTTAACTCCAAAAAGTTTTTGCTGAAGTATGATATAGCTTTAGGTACAGGCATTAGGATAATTTAATTTCAAGTAATTATAAAGATTTAGAGTGATATAATCGTAGGTACCTATTTTTCACGTTATTGTAGAAAATTGTCCTTCATTGCGCTTATACCCTTTTATTACTAGAGTTGTGAACACGCTTTTCCGATAGCAACCATTTGACACGAGATTTATAAAACAAACGCAGCTTTAATTACAATAGTAAGCGGTCTCTCATTATTCGGTACTCGTTTGGATAATACAGATCGAAATACCAATATTCAATTAGTATCTACCGAACTGTATGGTTGTTTATTTATATTTACAACAATATTGAATAACGCTCCAACCGCAGACGAATTAACGGAAACTCAATTTTAATTATCAAACAAAGTTTCACTTAATTCATCTATTGATTTTGCTAGCAACTGAATACTGGGAATTCCTTTTTGAAAAGATTTTTTATTAGGTACGTAGTTTTATAATATTTGGACAAACAATCTTTGCTCTATAAAAACACAAAAAAAGTGAAGATTAATTTCTCGCTTCTGTAAACATATTTTTTAAATAGCGTCAAAATCGGTCTGTTTATGAAAACTTATTTACAAACACAATTATTTTACACAAACAATGCCTGTTTTAACTTGTAGAATCTTTTATAATATACTATACCTAACATTAACATACTATTATGCATAATTAATAAAAACATACCAATAGAAGGCGTAATACAGTACAAGGCATTAATAAAAGTAATAAAATCCAAGCATAATTCACAAAAACTCGACAAAAACCTAAGTAATTCATTTTATTGCCGACCATCTATTATCGGCATAAAGAAAAAATAAATACTAACTACCTACCAAGTACCTTCAACTAAGTATTAATTTGGACGAAGTGTGTTAAAAAAGACTTTAAATAATAAACAATAGGAAAGAAACTTTAGCGTTAGACTATTGTCAGCTCTGCTACGATTATGGAAACTGTAAAGAATCCGAAACGTCAGCAAACAAAATAAAATAAAAATACGCGAGTTAAATCCGTTAAAGTTGTTTCATTCCAAATAGGAAAGGAAATAAAACAATAATTCAACGGAAACGCGCACTCCGACCATACCACAACTATCATCAGTAACAAATATCATAGTATGCAAATAAAATATAAACCAACGATATTCAATTTGTATTTTGTTTACTAATGATAGAGGGAAATGGAATAAATTAACATCTGTTTCCACCAGCTGGACAAACTATGTTCATGGAGCATTTTATATTGTGTACTTTTCATTTATTATCGCTGGAGTGTTGATCACGTTACGAATTATTTCATAATTTATAGAGTAATTAATGTAAATCTGTAAAGATATGAACTATTACAATTGCACAAACTGTAAAGTTGAAAGTAGATTGCAAAATGACGGTGGTAAAACACGAAAATGTGATTGATGAAACCGGGGTGATGACGAAAAGAGAGTGAAAATTGAAATTAAGGCTAAAAAGATAATTAAATGATACACAGATAAAATAGAACGATAAAATGGAGATAATGATATAAGTAATTAAATGTTTAATCTGGTAAAAAATTGTGCGATCAGGGTACAGAGGAAGAACATCATAATTAAATGAAAAATGATTAAAAATCTACTGCATGATCAAAGATAAATTACTTTAGTACAACACATTTTAAAGTAACTAGATGGACCCAGTAGGCTAAGAGGACCAGTCACTTGTATTCCACGGTTTCTTCCTAGTTAAAATGATTTATAACATTAGTGAAGGTATCCGTTCCCCCTACACCCACTTAAGTCTAACTACTCCATTCTTCCTGTAGATCTCGTTGATTCTTGTCTTGTCCTTATAAAAATAACTCCAAGCACTTCCTTTTGATCAGGTGACTATGCCAATTGTAGTTCTTTAAGTATCTATTTATACTTTTATTTTTAACTTCATGCCTTTTCTATGATTGAGAAGGATTTCAGTCTACAGTATCTTTAGTCTTCATTAATTTGCTTGTCTCGAAATCCGAATCAAGTCTCTTTTGGTACTAGCGGCCTGTAATTTGTGAAGTGATTAGAATCCCTGATTAGGAAACCGGCGGTCGACAAGCGCATAGGTAGGTACCAGTAAATCATCTATAAAATGTATCTTTCTGTACACCTGCTGTCTGTTTACTTACAGCTCATTTCTGAACCATAAAAATACCCAGGAATATTAAAGAATTTCTTAGCGAGAAGTTAGGAAATATGTGGACCAATTCACACTTTCACATTGAGACCTATTGGTGGTTGAATGCCAGCATTTTCGCTCGATTAGAGGTGACGTCATATCAATTGACAATGTATCGATCGCTGCAGAAGCAGTCATTCATCGTCAGTACCTTCATGGCAATGACCTTAATATGTGTTAATATTATGACAGAATAGTGTAACATATTCGTCCCAATTAGAAGATTTTTTTACAATTTTTATTTGACATGTTTATTATTTTTTTTGTATTATGTTGTAGTAATAATGTCACTTGACTAATATAATAATGTACGCTAACGCGTCCATTACGAATTTCCAGTCCTCTGGATCTATGGTGTTCAACAAATAGTTTGTTTTCAAAGACACAGAACATCGTCGACCGTAGGTTCAATTATGGTAAGGGACAAAATGCCCAAAATGAGTTAAGTATACAGTTTTGTTCAGAATTTTGCGCTCTTTCGAATGGTGTATTCAAAAAAATTCTAGCTAAAAAAAAATGTTCCTTACCATAGTGATTTTTATAATATATATAACATAATTTGCCTTGTGACCCCACAAGGCAAATTATTCCTCGGCCAATAATGTATCTGATAATTTTTGAACAATAGCATCTTGGAATAGTGTAATTACCGCTGTGAACTCAAATTAAATAAGGTAAGGGTCTTCGCATTCTATTAATTACATGTACATTGTTTTTCATAAAGAGAAAATAAAAAATATCACCCATACCTTAAAAATATTGCACAAGTTTTAAAATATTTGTCCCTTACCTTAATTTACATTAGCGTACCAAAGGAGATGTTACCGTTACACTAATTTTATCATAACAACTCGGGATGTGTCACCACATGAATTCAAATTTAAATAACTAAGACATAGAGTCTAAAATGGAGTAACAAAATATTTCAAGATGACACACTTTTCTAATAAAGTTGCGATATAATTATGTTCATTTTACAAGTTTTTTAACTTCATAATACAAGATACAGGCATGTGCTTATATAAGATATGCTGCAAAATGCAAGATTAGAGTAAAAAAAATAGCATTGAAAGAAGAAGAAGTAATATTTAGGATGCTTTAGGATAATTCTTTCCAGCTTGCAGGTACTCTATTGATTATTTTTATTCGAATTCATGCAAGTAATATTTATTAATACCATAAGTATTGTAATACATAAAAAATACGACCAGAATTATCAAAAACAACAGTAAAACCTACTGCTTTCTTTACAGGATTAAGGTTTGAATCTAATTTTAATCGTCTTAGATTCTTTTCTATTGTCTTAAAGATTTCAAGACACCTTCACAAGACAATTCGTCGTTATTGGAAACTGTAACTTTTCCGGTATTATCTTTTCTTAAGTCTTTCGTCCGATCAATTCGTGATTATTAATTATAATATATGCCCAAAAACATAAAAATCGACAAACCGCTTATTGTTGTCTACTTTTGCATTAATATTCAGTGATGTTTCTTTACAATCGTAATAAACAGCACTGAATATTCTTTGATTTTAAACGAAACAGTGTATTTGCGTGATGGCATCTAGTTTGTAAAGCAGTGTTTGAATAAGACTGGTTCGATTAATTCAATAGCTTTATTTTAATGGAGTTCTAAAATCTCATTCTCAATGTCGCAGCTAAAATCTACAAGGCAGTACCTATATAAAATCCTATCCTGTGTTTATTTTACGCACTTTCATAATAGCTTTATACGTAAAATTGTTATGATTTAGTCAATTTTCCTTTCAGCAAAGAAATATTGGTATATTCTATATATTGCATAATAATATAAAAACACTCAGCATGCACTTTCTATACATTTTCATGTCCTTTAAATTTTTTTTAAACCTGTTTGCGATTTAAAATTAGCAATTACGATAAAATTTTCCATTAATTTCTTTTGCAACAACTGTCTTACAGTTTTTTATCTTTAATTTTTATTTTTACCACGTCTTTTACACTATTTGTATTAAATATTTTGATTTTAACTTAGAAGACAATTTAATGTAAGGGGCGTGACTACGAAATACTTGCAATGTAAGGGACGTAATTTTCGAAAAACGCTAGTGTAAGGGATATCTATTTTCTAAAATAGCTGGAATATTGAAATAAACGTTACAAGGACTGATAGAGCACTACAATATAAGGCTTTTTGTGAAATCAGATCCAAAAAGGATAATTACAAAAAAAGTTACAAGCGATTGAGTCCGAAAAAAAACTTTGTCGGCCTCTCCTGAAAAACCGTATTTTGTCCCTTACCGTAATTGAACCTACGGTCGACGACATTTTATTTAGCATTAAAAAAATTGGTACCAATTGTGATTGGGTCATTATTTCATTTGACATAGGTATATCTAGTTAATGCTACTTTCAAGTTAGTCTTGGAATAAACTCAAATGTTATCAGATGCAGATATTTATTTTATAATTCATCAACAATCGTAATTCCACGCTTCCTCATAATTATGTCGTCCAGGTAATAAATTTATTAATTTAACGACGCAGTGAATTCAATCAATTATAATCAATACGCAGAACAAAAAGTGCAATTTTACAAAAACGAGTCTATTACCGATTATTTATTTTTTTGTCTGCGACCTTGAAGATGGAGATGACGGGTTCAGCTTGGCTAGCATATGTTTGTATGTTGAAAACGAGTAACCAGTGCCTTGGCTATAGATTGTTTATTTATTCGTTGTCTAGTTCCCATGTTGCCCACGGTATCTAAGATCGGGACTGTATCTGTATCGACAATGCTTTCAGCTGTTGAATCATTTATTGCAAGATTTTTTATTTTATCAATACTTAATTTACGTAGTTTTATTGCAATAAACTTGTTTGTAAAGCGATTACTATTTTTACGAGAGTCATCAGTATCGACTACAAAGCACGTTTAATCTTGATTCATTGATTCAGTTGAAATGGCACTAACAATTTTATTGTAGCCATATCCTGTCTTTAGAAAGACGTAAAATCCCCGATGACTCGTCCATCACATACAACACCATACAATTGTTATTTCATTTTCTAAATATGCAGATGTAATATTTATTTACGTATTTTATTTTATACTAGCGACCCATGTCCCAAACAAACCCAATCACTCTATCTATTAAAAAAAACCGCATCAAAATCCGTTGCGTAGTTTTGAAGATTTAAGCGTACAGCTAGGTACTTTGTTTTCAAAATCTCTTTCCACTAGAATTTTCTTTTGTAATTCATATGCTATGGAGGTGGCAGGTTCGTAACATTTTCAGGAGGTACACAATAGAAACACAAATATTTGTTGTTGTTTCTGTACTGTTTGGGAAGCATCTCGCCAGGTGTATGGTATATCAATAATTATTTACCCTCTCCGCTTATCCGGAACTCAATTAATTAACTCAGAAGCTTGCTTATACTGTAAATATTTAACTATAGATACGTATACAACTTAGTTTATATTGTTATAACTACATTGTGATATTTGTATCAAGGTGTTTACTTAGGTTTATTTCTATCAAATCAGAATAGAAACTATTCTTAAAGACTTATTATTTACTTGGTTATTCTATTCTTATGTTTTTAATATATTCTATAAAATTAAGTAGGTACCTTTTAGGTAAGTACTTAAATAAAAAAAGATAGCTTTTAGAAGAGATTTTTAGGTAAAGAGAGCTTACCGAATACTTGTTTGTTTACCTGAAACATAAAGAAAATTATTAGATTATTGTTATAAGATTATTCATCTTACAACAAAAACAATACCATCTAGATTATTTAGAAAAAAAAATGAGAAAATTACAAACTCAAATAAATAAATATGTTTTTGGACAATCGCATTATAAACGCAACAGAATAAAATGTAGAATATTAAGTTTTCTACTACGGAAGTAAGTAGACCATTAAAAAATACTATTAAACGTCAGATTTATATTTTGTTCACTACGTGTAGTACCAAATCTTTATACTCAAATCTTAAACGGCAATCACCAATAACTATCAAAGCTTTCTTTATTATCTCTCTTCAGTATTTTATACAAGGGCCGCACCTTACTGCACTGATAGTTGCCTAATATTCTGAGACATCAGCCAAACCCAAATGTCGATAATTCGGCTCCACCAATCAAATGGTTTTCTCGACAAATAGGCTCTAATAGGCACTTTCCAACTGATTGATGGCATCTAGTGTCAGCACCTTTTGTGACCTAGATAGGACACAGCTGTGACCTAAAAAAGTTAATTGGGTATCAAACTTATCTAATTTTAATTTTACAAGAAAAGTTTGGCGTTTTCTTCTGTCACATACTTTCTCAGCATCCTTTGAATATTAAGTAGTGTGTAGGTACTTAAGTAAAATTTTGTAATTATTATGCAATAGATATTTTCGTTTTCCTTTATTTCTCAAACCTTTTTTGTAGCATACTTTATTCTTAGGTAACTATTATAGCAGGTAAAAATATTATTTAATGAAAAATAGTTTACTGAAAAATAATTTATTACATGAAATAAGTATTTTTAGCTTAAAAGATGCTTTTATCAGACAAAAAAAGAAACAAATAAAGGCTCAATCATATCGAAAAATTTCCATACACTTACCATACCATACACCCATACACATACACATACACATACCATACTTTTTCATTTCAATTTATTGCTTTTAGAATCTAATTTATCTAGGAACACGCTCCCTTAGCGTGCGAGTCCAATCCACTGCTTATTTTAAACTGCCAGGCACGAGATTCATCCCAAATACCAACAAAATCCGTAACCATTCAACGATTTTCAAATACAGACAGCTAAAGGTAATGGAATTCCGAGCAAGGGGATCCTGGGAATTCCATATGATATTTATGAAACTTGGATAATCCCTTTAAACTCGGTGGGAATGCAAAAGGGAATAAATCAATAAAACTATTGGTAACCGACATAGCAGTAATGGCGATACTCGAATCTATAGTGATAAATTGTTCAGTTTATTTCCCTGTAAGATTTTGCGAGGTTATTTTAAATAATGAAACAAGTAGGTACATATATTATTATATATTATTATAGGTATGAGTTTCATAGCTACCTATGGCGTGCAAACGATAAAGCAGAATTCACTTTTATAATATTTTTTAATTTTAAGCAAAACGTTATTTTGTCTGACATAGATGTCTGGGGACATTTTTCGAAGTAAAAAATAAAAGTTTAAAGTTCATGGTTAGTTAGGTTAGGTTAACGATGGAACCCTAAAAATTGCTTCAGTGTTTTGATTAACAGTACCTACCTCACCAACAATTTTCTGGCACCAATGATTTTACTTTTTCAAACTTTCCTTTCCCAAATTCGATGTTGTTTGGTTTGTTTGCAAAAGTTTTCGTACATTTTGTGTTAAAAAATGAAATAAAATGGCATATATGCCACCGTTTTCATACACCGCAGTTTTTACTGCCCGACGTAGGATATTTACAAAAAATGCGAAAAAAATGCCGTACCTACAAATCTTGGTATTATTGTCAAACTAGCTTCTGCCCGCGACTTCGTCTGCGTATGATTAGTATTTTACACTATATCGTTATAAAATATAGCCTATATGTTATTCTGATGTATAAGCTATATTGTGGTAAAGTTTCATTTAAATCCATTCAGTAGTTTTTACGTGAAAGAGTAACAAACATCCATACATACAAACTTTCGCCTTTATAATAGTAGTAGGATATACCTACCAAGCTCTGTGATTATAAATAAATAAATAAATTATACAGCGCACTGGCAATCGTGAGGTCATGTGTTCAAGTCAATCTTTGCTTTGATATTTCGACGATTTTTTTTACTAGGTAGGTATAATAATATAGGTAATCTTAAAAGTAAACAATAGAAATAAAACAATATCATGCCTAATTACCGTTGGGGTAGATTCCTTCCACTTGTTGAGATCCTTGACAAGTTTTTCCGCTTCCTCAGCGTTCATTAAATTACTAATTTCATTGATTTCGGAAAAAAAAACGATATTTATCTTAGAGCCTATGGAAAAAACAACTTTGACGTTACGTCCGCAGCGTGAGGCGGGTGCCTTGAAGATCTATAGCAAATCGTCTAAAGATCTATCCGTTTTTATACCTGATTCTTAACATCCAGAAAAAGCCTACTTAAGCCTTTTTGCAAGGCTCTTGGCTATTAAACCGTTATTATAAAAGTAGTGTACGTATAACACCGGGCCGATTAAGACGAGAAAGTAATTAAAACTTGAACGAGTCAATTTGAACTTTCGCCGTCATTACTAAGTATTTTTAATTTTATTTATGGTTGAACGAAGAAGATAATAAAGTGGGATCGTTGGTAAAGAGATCTGTAAAGCTGGAAAGCTACTCATTATGCTTAATAATTCCAAGGACCTGGATAAATTAAATTGTACAATAGAAAAAAACATAAAGTCATATATTGCGACCACTTTTTATTGTCGTATAACGTTAAATCCATGCATAATAACAATACAAACCGCTTACAATAAAACAGGAAAATTCAAGTAAAGAAAATTTATAACTGGTATTAATTTGAAAAACTAGACAAGACAGAATAACACACACACTACAAACTAATTACGCCGGTTAATTTAGTTTTGACTACGCATTGCATTTTGAGTTGTCACTTGTCACCGACAATCGCATTGGTGAAATAAGGGCTACATGGCATGAAAGCTTTCCTTGAAGATCAATTAAAAGATGCATCCCTAATTTCATTCACGCTTTCAAACCAAACATCAATAATTTCCATCAATCCATATTTTGAACTTCAGCAAAAATAATATAAAATAAAAATACGCAAGTTAAATCCGTTAATAGTTGTTTCATTCCAATGTGTAATAACCGCAAAGACATCAGAAATTATTATGAAATTATTAATCTATATTTTGTTAATAAGTGACAATTTGTTTACAAATAACACTATCCAACCGCCAATCGGATAATTTTATACATCTCCCAAAATACACAGGTGACTATATTCTATTAATACGGCCACGGGCACCGGCGTGGTTGGACACCGAGGCCCAAGGGTGTTAAAATAGAATCTTCCATTTCATTAAGTATATTATAATATATCATATCATTATAGAGTCGCGTGGCGAGGTTGTTCGTAGACACGACCGGACGAAATGGCGTCTGGGCGCTACTGCAATTTAGGTTTCCATAATGCCCATCAGAAATTCTAACTAATATTATAAATGTGAATCTAACCTGTCTGTCTTGCATTCACGCTAAAACTAATGAAATTTGGTAAGTACACAGATGGTCTAAAGCCTGCGAAAGGACATAGGCCGCTTTTAATTGCCAAAAAAAGGTGTAAAGGGGGGATGTTGTAATTACTAATTCCACGCGGACGGAGTCGCAGGCAAAAACTAGTACGTAATTTCTATAAAATATTCTCTTCCAGCTTATTAGCAGGTACTATAAATACTGTTAACTGCTTTTAACTTGTTATTGGTAACCTTAAATAAATAAATAAAACCGCGGACAAACAACTATAAGGATTCTTTGTTAATTTTACTGATCTACTTATGTGAATTACACCAATATATTTTACAATTCCGGGAAATTCGCGTTTTATCGAAATGGTTTACCGAAATTAAAAATTAAAAATATAAATCTTAATTGAATTGACCACCGAAAAAACAGACCAGGTAAGCATTATTTAAATAAATAACAAGAAATGATCTTACCTACCTATTGCAATTTAAAACGCTACTCGGAAGCACTTTTAAAAAAACCAAGAGAAAAATTATTACGCGACAAAATACGATCTCGTAAATTTATCACCGCAAATTGAAAACCTTTTTATATGCACGTAATTTAAAATTCCTTTTGACGTTTGCAGTTGAAAAACGTGCGGGAATATTCAGTTTTCTACATTAAATGTTGCAACTTATGACGTTCATATCTTTATTCATAAATGAAAATGTTTTAAGGAAAGTCAATTTACAGTACCTACGCATCGTTAAGTCCATAATTACGTTTTCTTTTTAAAGACTATATCAGTAAGGTACATTATGTTTTTTTTAATTGCAAAAGAAGATGAAAATATAACCTATAGCTATACAAAAATATTAAATAACTGTTGAAATGTAACGCTGGCCATCTCGGTTATTTAAATAGCTTATGTCAGTACTTTATGTCACACCTCTTTTATTCTTTTTATTCGTATATTATATTGATTATAGTTATTCTCTTATAGTACTCTGATTTAATATATTTCCAACAATAACTAACTTCTGTCCGCGTTTTCGTCTGCGCACTGCCTTAGGGGGTGAATTTAGAAAAAATCTATCTTAATTTCCTACGTTATAAAAAGAACACATGTGCAAAAAGTTCATTTTCATTAAAGTTTCTAACCCACATAGTGTAGGCTCTGCATTGAAGTCGGCTTCTCCTTTTATATATTATATAGATAGAAAAACGATTACAGATTACAATATGATAAATTCCACATATTAGATTTTTTTAGAAAGAACAGCATTTTCGTACAGATACAACTGTTTAAAAGTAGATTGTTATGTCTATCTTTGAATATATCAGAACAAAAGAAAAATTGATAGACGTTGACAAGACGTTTGAGTTTGAAAGACAGGGACAAGACGCTGTGACGAAAATAACTAAAGATGACACACATTCATATAAATCACTTTAATTATAAACGGGTTTTAACTATTATATAAAAATACGATATTATCTATGGCTCAATCTGTATTTTACATAATGTAACTTATCCAACGTAAGAATATTTAAGTCTAGCGTTCGCCCCGGCTTCGCACGGATCCCTATTTTTTTTTCAAAATATTATATAGCCTATGTTACTCTGGGTGAACGTGGCTTCCCAACAGTGAAGGAATTATTAAAATCGGTCCAGTAGTTTTTGAGCCTATTCATTACAACCAACCAAACAAAGTTTTCCTCTTTATAATATTAGTATAGAAAATGCCAAGATATTTATCACATACAATTAAAAGCTAGTCGTTGTGATATTTTCCAAATTCCTAGATAATATCCAGGACGTCTTGAAAAAAAGTCAGATCGACCAAGTAACTAACATGTAAGAAAATCTAATTTAAAGCAACTAAAAAGTTCAAGTTATCTAAATAAATGTAACGAGGTATTGCTAACCGATTACCATAATTATTTAACCTAAAATATTATGTATCCATTTTTAATCTGTAGGTATTGTTCTAAAGCTATTTCCTATTTTGACGTTAATATTATCTGTTTTTGTTTGGGTACATGTGTGTAGCGGTTTTTCGCAAGCCCGAACAAATTTTTCATTGTTTTTTTTTAACAAAGACAAAAAAGTAAAATGCTATGTAATGGTTTATCATACTTACGTATTCTCCGTTACGTAATACTTTTGTTTGATAGATTAGGTGTCAATAGATTATTAATTACTACCCCGGGTGACCTAGGCTAAGGCTATACTTTATATTAAATGACGAATGATCATGACGGTATTACAAAAATGAGATATAATTATGAGTTGCCTAAAGTCGAGAGTCAATGATGTGTATTACATTACACTTAAAAAATAAATCCTTCCAAGTGCGAGTCGGGCTCGCACACGTAGGGTATATCTATTATTACCTATCTATAAAAACAGAAAATTCACGTTTTTGATTGGAACTCCCTTAAATATTTATATTATTTTGTTGTCTGCTAGATAACACTTCGTAATGCAACCTGCCTCCATGGTTGGTGTGTGATTAACACATATCGGACCAATGTAATAGGTCTAACTTCAAGAGAGTTTTGTGTCTAATGTACATAAGAAAGATTACTGTTAAATTGTATTCTATTAGAATTTGCTTATTTTACATAAATTAAACAAAATTAAAATCTAGAAAATATACAACGATTTATTTACTTACTTAATGATTTTTTTATTGATAAATTAATTTTTACCCTTATTTAATTTGATACGTTCGTTTATTAGGTACGTTTTTATTAATTTGAAATCCGTTTTGAACAAATTGTAAATATGTACACACGATTTTAATTATTTCTTAAAATTATGACACAGATAGGTAATAAAAAATATATTAGATACTTTCCAGTCGTCAGATCGCCCGATTTAATTATTCTCTGTGCGCTCAAAAATGACAGCGCCAGAGACCGAATGCGATAGTGACGCTTCGCTATGAAAATGTGACGTCACTCAGAAGTTTAGCGCGTCGTATCATATTTTGTTTAATTGATGAAAAATATGGCTCCAATTTTTTTTTATAATCCAACTGACAGACTAAGTATTTTTATATCCTGGATTAAAATCAAACAATTGAAATGGAAATAACATTACGTACGTTTCGTTATCAGAACGATGACAATGACATAAAACGATCCTTTGTCACGTAGAAACAAGATAATAAATAATGACGATCAAAGTGACTACTTGTTGGCTACTGGCTTGTACAAACCTTGTCGTGGGTTTAAAACTCGCGAGAGGCAAATGTTTAAGATAAAGCAAGTATTGTTTCGGTTCTGTTTCAAATTGACTATAATTAACTTGAGACTTAATTGAGGGTCTGTTTCACAATACTTAATTAAGTCTCGAGTTAATAATAGACAATTTAAAAAGGTTTTAAGCTACTAAAAAAGAGGCAGAAGCTTGTGTTTTCCCATATATCCCACGTGAGTTACAAACCAGGCTATCTAGACCACGTGTATTACAAAAAACATCCAAAACTTAAATACCTATAAGGTAATAATAATATATTATTCTACTTTCTTCTCAGCAATGATGGTCTTTCCAAAGCGCTATTAAATTCGTGCGTAGTGAAAAAGTACTTTTTGATTGAATTTGTTTATACATATAGTTGCTCTCATCGAGGTTTGAACCCACAACCTCGTAGTCCCCACTCGTTCTCTGACAATAAAACAAGATATGCACAAATTGTAACAATGTGACATTAGGTAACGTGATGTTACGACAATTTTATGATTCCATTGTGCGGCCGGTTCCCATTTTATACCTTTGTTTGCTTTACAAAGTTACCTTAATGACCGGGCGGCTATTTTCTGTTATTTTTATATACACGTAAGTTTTTACATTAACTTATGCCTGGTCTGTTTAATAGATTTAGAATTGTAATAGATACGGCATACTAAACGGCGCCACAGTGAAGATACAAACAGTAGCCCTAATGTTAGAAAAAAAAAAAACAACAAAACAACGTGACTCGACGATAAAAAGCAAAGGTTGACCCGAATTGCTCATTCTTTGAATATAGTTCGGGCTGTTGTCTCCGACGTCTCATTCCACAGCCCCGCGATTGACACGTCAAAACGCTGTTACAAGGTGATCGTATAGTAACAATATCTCATCTGTGGTAACGCTATTTATGCACGTCAAAACAACCATTTTACCAGAATAGGGTAGTTTTTCAAAATTTGTAATTTAAATATAAGGTAGTTTGCATAACTGTATAAATCACATAAGCGTTAGACTATTGTCAGCTCAGTCGTGCTACGATTATGGAAACTGTAAAGAATCCGAAACGTCAGCAAATAAAATAAAATAAAAATACACGAGTTAAATCCGTTAATAGTTGTTTCATTCCAATGTGTAATAACCGCGAAGGCATCAGAAATTATTAACCATTTTCTTTCTTACAATTATTCTAAAATTTAGTAGGTACCTCGATTATCTAATCTGTGGTCTAGAATTCTGGAGTTTAGTTTGACATGGAACATTTTGACTATAAAATATAAATTAAATTTGCACTGATTTGCATTAAAGTATTTGTAATTAGTAGCATGGCATTAGAAAACAAACTATACGTAGAATTTATACTTGTAGTTATATCAAAACTTTATGGTGATGATTGAAAAGAAAACATAAGGTAAGTATGAAAGATCTATGGTAAACTCATTTCATTAGAATACAGTATGAGTCATTATATTATAATTAATTCCTTATTATTAATTATTGTCTTGACGCAGTAATTATTTTTGTATAAGCCGGCCATGGCTTTTTTATTACTATTATAATTTATATAATTATGCTTTGAAAAACTAATGAATAGTTAGTCATGTCTCTATTTTTTCTATAAAGGTACCTACATAATTATGTGAAAAACATACAGACTAGCTGACTAATTGATCAACTCACACTCAAAACTGCAATAAATTATAATTAAATGTAAAGTCGCGGAATTAATAATAGTTTGACAATTAAAAATACGATAAGTATTACAAATCACAAAAAGGTATAAGTGCTATGACACTAATAACTTTATGGTGAAAATGGGATAAGTGTAATACTGCGTTAGTAAGACTTATAACCTTTTTCCTAGTACATTGCGACACATTCTAACATTATGACATTTATACGCAGTTACCCTTTTTCAAATCACTTAGATCTCAGAAACTCGTTAAAAGTTCGACTCACACTTATTTTTAAACAATTTTTTATTATTTTTATTTATCTATATTATTATATATTATATTGGTATCGACAACGCTTTTTTCGTGTAATAATATAATTTTATAATAACCAATGTGTTTTTAAATATTTGAATGTAAAACTGTGGTAACCGGATCTTGACATTGACAAAAACCTTGATGATTTTATAATGACGACTTGTGTAAACAGATGGATTGGAGATTACATGCAATGATAAACTGTCGAATACGTTTGTTTTGTGCAAAGAATTTGGGATTTATACGAGTCAGCAGATATTATAAGAAATATAATGCAAGTGGAAATCTGACCCATATTTCATGAACGCGTCGCGTCAATTGTCGGTTAACATTGTGGAGTAGATTGGCAAGTTTTTAGTGTAAGTAAGCATTACTTCCACTTGTCACCGACAATTGTCACGTTGGTTAAATAAAGGGATAGAACACGAACGAAACGATATGTGTCCATTTTTCATACAATCTAGAGGGACTGTATGAAAAATGGACACATAATTATCGTTTCGTTCGTGTTTGTTAATTCCATACTATTTTGCATTTGCGTCTGTTAATGCAAGATGCCAATAATTTTAATGACAAAGAGGACTAAAATTTTCATTTTTCCATTATCTGTATATAGTATAAAAACAAGTTGCTATCGTTGTCTGTTCATCCCTATATGAGCTTAAATCTTTAAAAATTCGCAACGGATTTTGGAGCTGTTTCTTTTAATACCTAGATAGAGTGATTTAAGAAGAATGTTTAGGCCGCTAGTTAGGTTTAAAGTTGCTATCGTCACCTAAGTCTACTGCAACTATGGGAACTGGAAATGTTAAAGAATGACAATCATTATGCATCAGAAGTTAAATTGATCAATACTATGTCAACACCTGACACTGTCTGTGTTCTTTTAATGAAGAATAACGACATTACGATTGCTTCTCGTTCTGAACGCATCTATTGAAATATATTATTTTGACATCAAATTAAAAAGGTCTGCATAGAAATGTATTCTTTGACCTTTAGAATTAAATAATGATTTATACACTACGCAAACCACTGTTATTATCTATGATACATTTTACAAATAGGTTTTTTTTATTACATTTTCCTATATTAAATGAGATACGTTAATATAGATTTTCACTTAGCAAAAGTTATTATCGAGATATGATACGTAATAATATTTATCTGTATAATATTAATCCAATAACGGAATGATGGTGCCTACAATTGCCATAGTGATTACAAAATCTGATTACGAAGCTAGTATGGGTTCGAATCCTGCTTGGGGCAGATGATGAGCACAAGCATTTTTACTTAAACATGGATAAATTAAATCAGATTTCATAAAATAAACATAACCTTTTCCTAATAATCGAATTGGCTTTTGCAATTTCATCTCTCCTACATGCAAAGTTCTCTATGTTATTTTTTTTAATTTTTTACTAGTAAGATCGGTACTTGAGCAAATTTCACTAATTAACGAAGTTTTTAATAAGCCAAATTTTAAGACGTACAGAAAATGTTTAAACTTCTTAAGACTTTTAATAATGCTTTTGTGTTAAAAAAGCCTTACTTACGTAGGCATAAACATTTATTTTTTCAAGCAAATCGAATTACATTTTACTTTGTCTAATATAATATAGGTAGGATATAATTTATATAGGTAGGTACCAATTTATCCAACCAAGTTTAGGACTAGACTAAACTGTGATCTGTCTAAAGATATTACGTATTTATAATCATTGATATTATTTCAACGTGAAATAGTCGTAAGTCAAAACACTTGTCGCATGCCGCAAACTTATTGAGTGTGGTATAAATAGAAAGAATTATCGATTAGTAATTTAAAAACGTACCTACCTATTTATTATTATGCATTCACGACCTTCAGGGCTAGTTTCTTAAGTGAGCAATTTTCTTACATAGGAAAGTTAAATTTAAATTTTGAAATAATACGAGTAGAAGCTCACAACATGTATTTTATTATATGTAAGTATTTTAAATATACAAACTACATCCCTACTAATATCCCTACTAATATTATAAATGCGAAAGTAACTCTGTATGTTTGTCTGTCTGTTACGCTTTCACGCTAAAACTACAGGACCGATTTAAATGAAATTTGGTACAACGAAAGTTTGAAGCCTGAGAAAGGACATAGGCTACTTTTTAACCGACTGCAAAAAAGGAGAAGTTCCACGCGGACGAAGTCGCGGGCAGAAGCTAGTAGTTCATATTTTGGAATCAAACATTTATAACGGATTAAACTTGCATTATTCGCTGACGCTAATGCTAAAGTAAACTATCGTCAACTCAATCGTGCTACGATTATGGTAATTGTAAGGTACTTATTCGAAATGTCAGCAAACAATATAAAATACGCAAATTAAATTAGTAATAATTGTTTCATTCCACTATGTAATAACCGCGAAGGCATCAGACTGAAATTATTACAGTTCATAAGTCTTTCTTATTTTTACAAAGTTTTTTAGTTATTTAACTTATTTGTAAAATCTTAGAGAATACTTAGAAATACGACCGCAAGAAGATGAAACCTACAGCCTAGCGAGATATCTATAATTATTTGGATTTATATAAATAGAGCCTAATTTCTGTTTATTTTGGACCACCTACATCTAGTATACAATACAATTAAATTAAATTGCAGTTTTTAGTTATAACTTTAATAATTTTTAATGTATTGTTGATCTCATCATCTTGATATTAGCAGTAAGTAATACGCCCACTGATGGAAGCCTATGACGAACTGTCGAGTCGACATTTTGTCGACGTAATATTAAGAAAGTTGTCGATAAACAGAAGAGTTGTCGGGTCTATATTGTTTCGTTGTCAACATGAAGAAATAAGAGACAACATTGACATGACAATATTTCTCGTTATCGACAACGTTACCAATTTTTGACAGATCACAGCGAGTATAACATGACAAGAGGTCGACTCTACAATTCACCATAGGCTTGTTGGACATAGGTTTCTCCAAAGACTTTTACCAGTGTGTACTGCCAGTGATGCCTTACGGCTCTGAAACGTGGTCGCTCACAATGGGCCTTAAAAAAAAGGCTTAGTGAATGAAAAAGGCTCTTATCGGAGTTTTCCTGCGTGATCGAAGCAGAAACGATGGAACACCAAGTATAATGGGCGATAACAAAGTACGTCTATGAATATATTGCTAATGCAACTGTTACTAGGAAGGAGTTTTAGTAGTTTAGGTCCGTAGGTCACAAAAAATATATAGGCTTTAGGTACCTACTTGCATTTTAAAACAAATCGTAGATCTTCAAAGAACGTGACTGTATGTATGGACTTGCAAAGAAATCAGAAGCATTATCAAGAATTACACGTTAAGTAAAAGCTAAATTGTTTTTTTTTACATTTAATAACAATAAATGTAAAAACTAAAAAGTAGAGTAGGTATTAATTTAAGGTTATAATTGGATATATACTGATCAACCCTTTTTTAAACTATTTATATATACCTATGTTGATTTTCCTTGGATCATGTAAATAAATAAATTAACTACCCACCTAAGAACCGAAAGAGAAAGAAGTGTAACAAAATCTGTATTCGTCAAACACATTTTTTAACATAATATTATTATGTGAAATCGACATAGTTATTTTATATTTATATCTGAGAATAGGTGATTATTACTCTGGATCAAAAATATTGACCGATACATACAAAACAACTATTAAAAAAAACGAAGACTTACCTTGTTTAGTAGGTAGGTAGGTTATAAAATATAAAATACCTACCTGCCTAGTTGCTTAAAATATTTAATGAACAAAGGCCCGTGAAGGAAATTTGACTAATTAAATCATTTTTTCTCTAATAAACCTCGGTTAGCCTGTTTTATTCAATTAAGCATTTTTTAGGACAAAATTACGCCCTATAAACCGTACAAGCGACCAGAATTTTGTGGTAAAATTAAATTACTTCATTACAGCAGAGAACGAAAAAGCACCTTTTTACGAAGCACAAATTTAAAAAAGGCAAAGTGAAAAAATATCTTTGAAACATGTTTCGTATGTATGTGAATATAACATTATGTAGGTACTTACAAAAAATACCAAAAATTAATACAATATTATGGCATACTACAATGACATTTTCTTCGACATTCGAATAAAAACGAGAGAAAATTAAATTAATATTTCAGGTCATACTTTAATAAAAAACTATGTTCGGTATACCTACTCAACACACTTAAAATTCATATAGTACTACTTACTTCCATTTACATTTGCATACCAACTTTTAAATAAACAATCAAAAAATTACAAGTACGTACCTGAAAAACAGTCCAAGCGAAAAGAAACACAAATAAATAAAACCAATCACAAAAAAAAATACACCGATCACAATCACAGCACTTGTGCCACTAGAAAAATCACGTCACAAATCAGACGACAAAAATAGTGTAGCATCCAGTATGACCAATGTCACGAATACACTAATGTGTCGGCGGGGAGCGGCCGGCGTGCACCTCGCTCGGCGGCCGAAATGAAACTGGCCTGGGAAATTCTAACGCGGGAAAGATGCGGTCAAAAACCATACCGTGTTGAAATATTTTACAAACTAAATAAAACTAAAAAACGTGTTTAAGTAAAGGATAATATAATAATTTCTGATGCCTTCGCGGTTATTACACATTGGAATGAAACAACTATTAACGGATTTAACTCGCGTATTTTTATTTTATTTTATTTGCTGACGTTTCGGATTCTTTACAGTTTCCATAATCGTAGCATGACTGAGCTGACAAAAGTCTAACGCTAAAGTGAAATCAAATAAAATAAAATAAAAATACGCGAGTTAAATCCGTTAATAGTTGTTTAATTCTAAAGGATAATAATTAAAATTTATTATTATGCTCATGCTTCGCGAAATGTCAGCGGCAAGATGCGGTGAAAAATCGCACCATATTATTTTACACTTTATTTTCGTCAATAATTTCTTACGGATTTCTTATTATTGTTAATTGTTTTCACGCAGTCACGTGCAATGAATTAATTATGCTCGATTGTGTCGAAATGAGTCTAGGTTTATGTCATAAATTTTAATGCCATTTGTTTAATTTTATTTAAATTATAAACTTTAAATGCACCGATGTGATCGCCGCGTATATGCAGAGAATTCTGTAACATTTTTTGAAAACACTGGATTATTTGGAATCTCTTTCGAAATTCAATCGGCTTGGAGTGATTTGTCCAAAAAAAAGGCGAGGTAATCAAAACAAAGCAACGGCCAAAACCTGTGCTTTGAACGTTTTCAGAGGTGTAGTTTCCAGGAAAATTCTGCAATACGTGGTATAAATTTTCAGATAAACCTGAAGGATAAAAATAATTTCTGATGCCTTTAGCATAAGACTATTGTCAGCTCAGTCGTGCTATGATTATGCAGTCTGTAAAGGGTCCGACACGTCACCCAATAAAATAAAAAGACGCGAGTTAAATCCGTTTAAAGTTGTTTTATTCCAATTAAATGACTAGGATAATATTAAGCACTTGCCTTGCTCTTATTACTGTACTACCATAAAATTATTATGACACAGAGAAGGAAAATTTCTTACTGACAATTAATAATTAAAATATACCTCGGTCGATTTATACGGTCCTTTATTTCTCGGTTCCTTTTGTTGGTGTGCTAATTAATGATTCATGATACTATTTTTGGAAATATCGAAAAGATATATGTAAGAAAAATTACAAATAACTTACCCGTGACTTACCGGAACACTGTGAAACCGGCCCCGAAAGACTGACAGTTCTGACATTTGTGCGTATCGATGTAGGTTAATTATAAAGGAGGTTGGAAATGTCAGGATTGATGACAGGAGGAACATCTGGGGTAGATTTAAAGGCTGTTTTGATAAGCTATGTACCTATCAACTAATTGTAATAGGTATGGTAGGCGGCCGAGCTTCGCTTTGTAAGACACAGAAAAAAAACATTGTTTCCATAAATCTTATTAATTCATAAAACTTAGGTACGTATATAAAAAAGCGTATTTCTAATTTCCTTTCGCCTAGACTGTTGAAACAGACGGAAAACGTAGAAAAAAAAAAAGGGATAAACCGCTAAGGCATCAGAAATTATTAAAGGATTAATGTCATTTTTTTCCTTTTCTTATATTATCTTCGCGTAGGTACGAGTATAAAGTAAACAGTAATCTGAGTTTTTTTTAACTACATTTGAAATGTCGAATAAAAAATACCTCGATGTTTAATAACCTCAGCAAGAAATCCCTACTAATATTATAAATGCGAAAGTAACTCTGTCTGTCTGTCTGTCTATCTGTTACGCTTTCACGATTTGAATGAAATTTGGTACAAAGGTAGTCTGGAGCCTGAGAAAGGACATAGGCTACTTTTTAACCGACTGCAAAAAAGGAGGAGTTACACGCGGACGAAGTCGCGGGCAGAATCTAGTCTAGCGATACATTATAATAATATATACGTAGAAAGATTTTCCCTGAAGTACCATCACATCTGACCCTAACAGGATTCGATTCCACAACCTCCCCAGTAGTCAGTGACCAACAAGCCCTGTATATCATAAAAATCTAAAGCGTGTCACAGCGCATCTATAACAGCGAATGCGATGTAAGTGTTTACACCGTCGACTACGTGAACATTACTCGACTCGTCACAGCGCAACAATGGACCAGCGGGTGCAATCCATTAACTGCGCTCCAGCTGCGCGGCATAATCGTGGACCGGGAGCTTGGAAATTCGACAAACATCACTAAATTAGTGTTTAGTGACGCTAAATTGTCCCAAGACACATTTAATGGATAGTTTTTTTTTCTGAGTAATTTTCTTACTTTCTTAATGGTTAACCACTTTTCTAAGTTACTTATGTAAGAAATTTTAAAGGTTTTCTTGCTGCGCTATTATGTAATTTAACTACGATAATTACGAAATTTTACATTCTACATTTAGTTTTGTAATTGGGTCCTAGATGTCTTAATGTGTTTATCCGACGCTTAAAAAAATGTTATATTCTTTTTCATATTATGCACATGTAGGCGATTCTAACTAAACTGAAATACTAGCATAACCTTTTAAAATAAGCACCAGCTCCCTGTCCATCACAGGAAAATACTCCTTCAATTATACGAACCGAATTTTGAACAATCGACACCGACGTGACGTGGGCGGTATTCGACGATGCAACTTTGACGAGCCATGTTCAAAGCATCTAAGTACAAGCTTTGAACATTAGAGCTACGTCTATGCTTGGTTACACCATATACATCGTAGCTCGGCGGTGAAAACGTCGTAGCTCGGCGGTGAAGACGTCGTAGCTCGGCGGTGAAGACGTCGTAGCTCGACGGTGAAAACGTAGCGCGGTTGTAAAGACGTCGTAGCTCGGCGGTGAAGACGTCGTAGCTCGGCGGTGGAGACGTCGTAGCTCAGTGGTGAAGACGTCGTAGCTCAGTGGTGAAGACGTCGTAGCTCGGCAGTGAAGACGTCGGAAGTAGCTCGGTGGTGAAAAAGTCGTAGCTCAGTGGTGAAAAACCGTAGCCTGGTGAAAAAGTCGTAGCTGGATGGTGAAAAGTCTTAGCGTAGTAAATCTCCGGACCAGCTAAACGTATGAAACTTTAACGACTACCAAATAAATCAAAGTTTATTCTATATACAACTGATACGTGTAAGATTTCTAAGATTCAGATACAAACGCTCGTGCTTATAGTAGGTTCAGACAGTGGTCCTCCGATTTCGTAGTCACGGCCTCTGGCCACTAAACAAGCAGGTCGTCAAATCGAACATGCAATATTTTTTTATAATTTTAATTTACTTTATTTTTAAATATAAATTACAAAAGACCAAGGTCCGTAATATATAAATCCGTAGTAAAGTTCTTAAAGGTGTATGTTTCAGTCATTTAATCGGAATGGCAGTATCATTTCGCGGTCATACTACATCGCGGTTTTTAAGAAGTGGTATAAGTTATGTACTTTCCAGATAAGCACGGACTACTGTCAGAGATATCTGACCGCACCTAATAATCGCATACTTTATATGTTGGTATTAGGTAATGTTCCTATCTCTGATGTTGGAATGCAACAACTATAAACGGATTTAAGTAGTGTATTTTATTTTATTGGCTGACGTTTTGGAACCCTTACAGTTTCCATATAGCACGACTTAGCTGACAATAGTCTTACGCTAAAGTCTTTCGTAACCAATGAAAAATAACCAATATGAAAATATGAAATTCACAACTGGATTTTTAATACGCTGTCTTTCTAATCGTCTCTTTTATGAGTCTTACATTTTATATATATTAATTTTCTAGTACCTGTAGCTTATATTGTCAATAATCTTGTTGGTGAGGGATGGACTGTAATGAAAGCAATAGGATAAAGAATATAGGGATTTAATAGGTAACTTTACAAACACAATACAACTCAATATCACAGCACAACTTAACCAAATCAACTAACTAACTAACTTACAATTATAAAAACAATCGATTTATAAAAAAGGGCAATAGCCAATAAAAGTAAAACTATAAAACTATATACACACAGCAAGGAGTATGCAACAATCTTATTAAAAAATAATTAAAAATTAAACTCTTTTAACTTATGCCAACTATCTTTGTCTCCGTATACACAATTTCAGAAGTTCTCAAATGTTAAAGCTCCATAGTTTCGAAGAGCTTTTGAGCGTTCATTTAAGTTTGAAGCTTTTGGTGTTTGCGATATAAGCTCGTAGAACTTACACTAATGCCGAGTAATAAGATACCGACGGGGGCGAAAGATTTCATGTTATTTTAGGATAATAAAAAAAAATATCTCCAGTAAGATCAAAAGATACGTCGGCTTTTTTCCGTAATCTGTCGACACGTGTATTATTTCTCCACAGTAAAAGGAAAGGTCATTAATAATACTTATTATGCGTGTATTTAAATAATTGTTTACTTTGTATAAATATGGAAATTAAAAGGTTCTCGAAACGTTCGCATTAAATTATTATAACTACGCAAGTGACGTACATTACCTAAGAATGCTGAAACCAGGACTATTATGCTTTCTTTAGAAGTTTTCAAATCAAATTGTTTATTAGTAAATAGACCTTCAAATGTGTTACACGTCACATTAACCTATTAGCGCTTCGAAAATACCATAATTATTAAACTGCAACAATTCATACAATGCAAAAAAGCAATAGCATGTGTAATATAAGTATTCATATCATACGTACATAAATCAAAATATATATGAAATTATATTTACCTCCTTAGGTATGTAAATCAGAAATTGGGTAAACTCGAGTCACTAAATCTGTGAAACTATGCGAGTTAGCTAGAACTAAGTTTCTACGAGATATTGATATTACTGTTAAGGTCATAAGAGTCTTCATAGCCGTTACGATCCAGTTTTATATAACTTGCATAAAGCCCTTGTTATTGAAACCTTCATTACTGTAGGTCAACGGTCAACCCCAACACTAACTGCCCACATTTTGATCACACGTCTTTACGAAATCGATCCGCCATTTTGCTTAATAGGGTACCCATTACTCAAAGCATTGAGAGCAACGCGGAGTAAGCCCAAAATTTGTTAGTGACAAATCCCACCTTAACGACTTGGAAGTTAGACTCAAGTTTCAATGATCTTAGCTAAGAGTTTAGGCTGTCTTTGCATAAACAGATCAATTTCTCTTCTTCGGACCACTCTAATACTCTTATGATAGACGTCTGAGAAACCTTCAATTTAGGACTATCCTATAACCATTGTGCATTTTTATAGAGTTTTTAAGTTAATATTAAAATCTGTTAAGGGCTGTATGTGGCAACTAGAATCTTGAACTTCGAAATGAGACTTGGCTGATTCCTACAAAAACTCTCACATTATTACGCCAATTTAAATTTCAAATAGACAAAATCTTGGGTGCACATGCCTTAATATTATCAAATATTATTAAATTTCTGAAAAACTGTACCAACCTCATTCGAATTCATGAGAAATATTAATAAATGAATTCGTAATAATTCCCCCGATAATAGGCTTTATTTCATAAATAACACGTTCCAATTACAGAGCTTTCTGCGTTGGAGCGGCGGCGCGTCACTTCAGTGACATGCGATTAGGCCACTGCTGGGACTCAGGGGAGCTGCGGTCAACGAATAACATTAAAAAATATAGAGTAATATAGGAACAAAAATATTACATAGGTACATTTTAAATGTAATACACAGCGTTTACTAACACATTCATTCCTTAACACATTTTACAGAAATGTAGATCAGTAATTTTGCAGATTCGCTTTTCCGTACGAAACTTAGTATTAGTATTGTAAAAAATATATTTTTATGGTATTTGTTGATAGGTAGGTTACCTACTTCATCTGTAATCTGCATCAACTGATAGAAAAAAATCCACGCAACCCCGATAAGGATAGGTACTGGCCTTTCAACGTCACTTAAGCATCAGCTGGTCCATACCCACGTTAAATCTATTTGTACATAATCAATTAATAGTTAAAACTTTCTTACATAAACTAGTATAGTGTATACTAAGATAGCTTTCGCATCAGTAACTTGCGGCGTAAAAACAGTCACCAATTCGATTATAGTTTTGTCAAACTTTCTATTCTTGTCGACTGTATGCCGCACTCCGTTCATATCACTTGATATCGACAAGCGGTGTCTCCCTCTAGCGTTTTTTGACAACAATTAGGCTAATTTGACATGTCACGTAATGTATTTTCTTCCTGTCAAATATAAGTAGCATGTCCACAGAAACGTATATAGGAAAGTAATATAGGTAACAAGATTATTATCGTAGTACGACTGAGCTGACAATAGTCTTATGCCAATAAAATAATATATATACAATGTATAATAACCAGAGATCGCAATAGGTAGTGCCTATTTACCTAAACTTGGCGGGAGGAGGTGACTAAGAGTGGTTACAACCACCAAAAATATTATTTATTTTTATCGAACGCGGGATTATTATATTCATGATAACATAATTTAAAATAAATCAATGTAACAATATTTACAAGTAAAATAAAACGTATTAATCCTTTTGAGGAATATAGAAAATTATATATTCCTATGCCTGACGGACCACTCGTATGAGTCACCTTTTGAGTTCTCAACGTAAGTTTCGGCATTAAACAATTACATTTCATTAACCATTACACCCTGAGTGTGAATCTATATCGATTATGTATTCTTATAAATCCCGGGAAATCCCGCGTTCAATAAAAATAAATAATATTTTTGGTGGTTGTAACCACTCTTAGTCATCTCCTCCCGCCAAGTTTAGGTAAATAGGCACTACCTATTGCGATCTCTGATAATAACCGCGAAGGCATCAGAAATTATTAGGATTCTTATATTTAGGATTGATTATAATCGACTTCGATTATTGATTACAAACGATTGATCACCTCTTACATTATGAAAAGACAACCATTTTTACATTTTTGTAGTATAAAAATGTAAAAACAGCCCTTTGGTAAACTTCTATCAAAATTGCACTTTTATTGTAAAAATGGAAAAAAAGGAAAATTTGACTAAGATGGCAATTGATTCGTGTAAAAATGTCAAAATCACAATCATATAAATTACCGGTAAACTCCATTCGTCGTTAGCGAACCGAGGCGTGGTTCCTGTGCTGTTCCAACCATTTCATTGTTGTTACATTTGGTTTATTACCTAGCGAGGGCTTCTGATTTATGTTCATTAATATTATCTGCTTACATCAAGGTTCTAATGAGTTTCCTATCCGCAGCTTCGAGTACCTATAGACCGCGATTTTGCTATCAAATCATAATATGAAGTTCATAAAAACGATTAAGCTATATTATCTTTTTTAATAGATAAATTTCCTTGAACGTCAAAAACAATTTTGTTTTAGGTATTTCTGATGCTAGATAAAAAATGTACTTATACCAAATGATACCTCCTATTTTAAGACACCAAAGGAAAAAATCCAAATCTATATATGAAGGGGTGTCTAGATACCCCCTTCATACTAATTTTGTATTTTTTTAAAGCTTCTGAATCCATATTTCAGCATCACAATTTTCTTAGCTTTTTCTTAAGACCTTATCAAACAAGGACTATAGAATACGTCATCCATTTTGAAAACATGCTTACTATCGCAATGTCTCGCAGATATATTACTTTTTTTTAACTTCTTTTTCCCGAATACAGGGTTTGATCGACAACGGTCGCCGTTTCCATGGGTATAGGTTTTGTCAAATTCGAGCAACCTTCCCAACCCCGATTAAATAAATCACCCTTTGTCTCTATGGGAATCCGAGTTTGTACTGTTATATGTCAGGGTGACGGAAAAAAGAGCAAATGTCACCCAAGCAGTATTTTTATGTTAAACAAGTAATGATTTCAACTCTGTGTTCATTTTCATCAATTGGCATATAAATGCATCTCAATTTTCAATATTTACTTATATAAGCTTTCACCTGCAATATTTTAATTACTTAGACGTATTCCTATTTCGAAAGCAGGTGTCAATCGAAACCGAATCTTATAGTTTCCAGTATTGAGTATAAATTTTGAAAGTGGTACCTACTATAGAAAGTAAGATATAATTTACTTACCGTGTGAATAGTGGTACGTTTGAACTGCAGAGAACACTATGATGCTGCTATTTTCTGCATTTACCCAATTAAGAACAGACTTCTGCAATATAAACTAACGTAGAGGGAATTTCGAGAATCTGTATTAACAATGGTAACTGTTTCTCGCCAATCTTAAGTAATTTCTCCTTCATTAAATTTATATGGAACTGCTTTTTATACCATTTTGTTTTTAATTTTGAACTTTTAGTGATTGCTCTTCTTTTGAGAATTGTACGACTAATGACTACTTAGGTTAGGAAAGTATTTAAATAATGATTTCCGATTCCTTCGCCACAATTAGGTACCTACACATTGGTATGGAATTATTATAACGGATTTAATTCGCGTATTTTATTAAAAATACTATATAAAGAGCTAATTAAAAACGTCGACCATTTTGAATTCATAACTTGTCATGTCTCTTTAGAAGAGTCTTTTTTTATTATTTATAATGATATTTATTTTAAAAAGCCAACAATTTTTCACCATTTGTTTGAGTGTTTATTTTGAGAAACTTGGAATGAAAATGAAAACTTTTTGCTATTTCGTTAATGAACGTCCATGTTTTAAACTTGATGTACTTACCTCATAATGTCATAATTATTTCTATTTTCACAAAAAGTTTTTAAAAAAAAATCAGAATAGGTTTGTTTCTGAAGCATTTACTTTTTAAATTACCTAAATCTTTAGTAGATTTAAAAAGATGACGACGCTTGTAATATTTACTTACAAGCGCGTATGAAATTTTACTTGAATTGATTATTAAACCTGCTATATGGTAATATAACACATACACATTATTATAATAAAGGATATAAAACCAATAGGTGTTTAAACTTGGATGACGAGATAAAATGTAAAGTTAGTGATACACATACCGACGAAGGAACAAAAAACTCCTTCATAATATAAGTAAATAGACAACAGCCACGGATTCATTAGCGCACAAATGTTCGACAAAAATAAATATTGTCAATTTTAATTAAACCTTTGATTATTTTGGACACGTAACAAACCCCGACGACAATAATACGAAAGCGGCAGAATGAAATTACTCAGACTCTCAACTTTGTCGTAAAATGGAAACATCGATCATTTTATACCGTAATCTGTAGGACGAGGCTTAGCGCCGAATTTATATAACTAATTATTCTGATTGAGATTGATCTGATGTTTCTTGATAAAGGTTTTCGACAAAATATTTATTCGAATAAACTTTAAATCATAAAAATGTTAAAGCTCCCTCAACGATAGCGGAAAATGAATTTCTCGCGCAGCAAAGCCTCAAATCCTTTCCTTTCAAATGAAAGCCAAGATTTTTCAAAAACAGACATTTCGAGAAACCGGAAAGTCGGTCCGGTTTCCTTACCGGAAATGAGAGGCCGGAACTAGCGGCCAATGGCGGCTTGTTCACTTTGTCTCAAAATAACCATTTACGGGTGTAAATTGTATTGTTTCGATAACCGTAATTTTGTTTGATATGTTTTTGAAAAAAACACAACAATAGAACTGTTTTTCTCTAATAGGTATTGACTTAGGTATATGTACATATACGCATAAGAATATACCTATTATATATTGATTACAATCTAATTCCTATACCTACCTATTATTATATGTTTTCAAATATTTAAATGATTAGGTACATATCATCGATCATCACTAACTAACCTACTTTACAGTGTAAACCCTGCAATATATACGTAGCATCAGCAAAAACACGGGTACCTACTTAACTATGAAACCAATTCAAATCAAAACCAACGCCTGCAAATAAGGTTACACGCGTCACTTCAAATTATACCACAAACAATAATTAAATCAAATTCCGGTTTCGTTATGAAATATGCATAACCTGCGAAATCTTAATAGGGAGATTATGTAAATGGATACCCTCTTAGAAGGAGTATGCGTCCCTTCAGGCCCATAATAATATACTGTTTGGGCTAAGAATAAAAGGACGATGGGACACTGTGGTGACCTTTAAGACGGTCTGAGGGCCTTAATATTACGTAGTACCTAGGTGGAGTTAAAAAGACCATAATGATGCCTTTTAAAAATATCACTGGAGGTTAAATATATAAAGGTTAGGTATTTAAAATACCGACACCATTTTTAACCGTGGTCGTGACTTTTTTATTAGCCTACTCACATTGGAAAATTGTTTCAGGAAGGCTTAGAAACTATTTTAGATATCTGAAGCTACTTAATGTGTGTACATTCCTACAATGGCAATTAAACATATTTATATAGGTACTTAAAACAAATAGTAAGAACACGTAAGATATACTTATTTATAGTATCTACAACAAACTAAAACTTTCAGTGAGTAGGTACCTAAGCACTCACCGCAAGTAGGTGGGCACCTAGTCAGAACTACCTAAATAAAGTAACATATAAATCATACTTGCCTTAATCTAAGTGTATAATTTTAATAACGCAAGATAAAGAGATAAGTCGGTACCTAAGTAAAGTGAAAAATACACTTACGCGCAATAGGTACCTACTCTTAAGGTCACTTGAATGAAATCCCTAATATTGTCCTACCCAGCCCGAAGCGTTCGTCAGTAGTCACATAACATCAGAACTTAACAATAAGTACCTTTGATGAGTTCGCGTGTAATAGCCAAAGTTTTGCAGTTAAGGAATGTTTTCACTTTGAGGTTAGATGACTCGATATTGATCCAAATTTCAAAGCAATATTGCCTCTAATTATGACTTTGCTCGTGTATTTTGGGAGGCGTTTAAAATTTTTGAATATAATTAAACGACGGAATAATTTGATATGAATCATGATTGGGTGTTTATTTGAAGTCTGAATTGTTTATGAATAATAAACAAGGTGATTGTCAATTAGGAGGAAATATTAAGACTGCGTTGGGAAAGTGGATTGCTTTCATTTTGTTATTTCTACCTACTTATAGTTGTGTTAGAGTAGGTACCTAAAAAAGGTTGTGCATACGATTGCTGCGAGATAATGTACCACAGTTTAATAATGTTAAAATATCATACATTTCATGTACCATATGCCCTTTATTATATTTCAGTTAACTTGTATTTTTTAACTCTGGCAATCCAATTAAAAAAAACTTTTATACTTACCTGCGAAATTTTTTCGAACAGAAAATTATAATAACTAAAACAAACGAAAACTTGTTTCAACCGAATTTAAATTAAATAATAGAGTTATGCTAAAACAATAAAGAGGGCATTCTGAATGAGTCTCCATTTGAAATTGTAATGAACGCTCCAGGTCCATGTAATTCAATTTGGTGTAATGAAAATCATTTTAAATTTTAACTCAACTATTTTGTTCAGACAAATATTGCTTATTTAACACTTAAGTAAGTAACGGAACGTTCCGCCTGACTTAATTACAAATGTTGAAAGTATAAATATTAGTAACATTAGGTGTGTTATTGATATTTTATTCCATCTGAATAAATTTACGACTTAACTTAAGGTTAGGGTCAACTCCTAGCAGTAGCAACTCCTAAGAGTAAGTATCTTTATGTACAAAACAAGCTACTTTCATAAGCCATTACTTACACTAAAAATCCGTTTCTTTTAGCAATACCTATACCTACCCCCATTTTTAATACGCATTGTCAATTATTAAGTACCTAGGTATCTGCGAAAATTTTAACGTCATGACATACTTTTTTGTGCATATAGAAACACAACTAAATATCAAATGGTCAGTTTTTGTTAATTCCATAATAATATAGTTTGCATTCGTTTCGTTCGGTTGTTATTGTCGATTAGCCCTATTCTAATAAAACAACTCGACTATACTTATCCAGAGTACAAACGAACCACGTAAATCATACAAAAATCGAAAGAAGTCTAAACGTTTTTTAAAAACAAGATCGTTTGCCTCAGCCTATACAGTGACCCTAATTCTGACCATCCTTAAAGCTGTCTTGGGTACGATTGTGTTATCTCTTTCCGCATAGTCGGCGGACCCTTCTTTAGATTAACTCGTTTTAGGACGTTCACACACTATACCTTACTATAATATTATACTAACCTTACTATAGGCCTACAGCTCCTATTATATGAGGATTAGGAAAAAATAGAAGCCAGGCGATAATCTATAATATATGCAAGCAGCCGAAGATCGAGCAAAGTGGCGTGCAATTGGAGAGGCCTATGTCCAGCAGTGGATGACGACAGGCTGATGATATGATATACCTATTTGATAATCTATAACTTATCATAATTCTTAAGATAGGTACAGAGAAGGGTATAGCCGTAGACAAAGCAATAGGTATTAAAAAAATATATACCTAAAACGAATGAATGTAGTCATATTATAATATTTAAGATTCAGTACCCGCTCTTTAGTTTAAAATATGTGTAAAAATCATGTATTAGGTAAAATATAGTATTAGTCTAGAACGTGTAGTTATTCCCTTAGCTGACCGTGACCCTAAAATAGATGGTCAGTAACGCCTGGCCGTCACATCTGATAAAGCCAGAGACTTTATTTGTTGAATAGTGCAGTCTTTTAGTCACTTTAGAGACCATTGACAAAGTTATATTTACCTACCTTCTATCTAAATTAAACCAATTAAAAAATACTGAAAATTCTATTGGACCTAAACTGCATCAGTATTTCATAACACAACATTGAATTGTATAATTTACTTTTTTTGTTGCAATATGACAGTAATTAAGTCTAGGTTTCTAGAAGCTTTGCATTGTCAAATAAAAAAAAATAAGGGCTGCCACTCTCTCACGTCTCCAAAATGTAAAAGAGAATAAATACCATAGACAAAACTGACATGTTCTCAGTTTCTCATCAAGTTATATTAATATTTCTAGGCAGTAATAACAAATCTTCCAAGTCAGAGCGTTAAAAAGTCGAAGGTAAGCTCGGCTTGGATTGCTTTTTTTTTTAATCTTACTTCAAATCCGACCCGGCTGTGCTCATTAGGTTGGTACCTCTTGATTCCGTCGTAATAAACACAATTTCAGTAGGACTTCGCTTCACGTTTATCAAGATATTGTCAATTTCTTCGTTGTGAAAATAAATTCAACATAGGTAATAAATTGTTACAGGAAATTATTTGAGAGCAAGCTAATAGGCGAAACAGGATAGAAAATAATAAATAAAAACTGAATCGTTGGTTACCGCGCAAAATAAATATAATGACAAGTGACAGTTGTGACAGACAGAGCTACCTTTACGGCGTTTAGTTTTCGTTTTAGACTAGCTCTAAAAATTGCGTTGGTTACCTAGTGAATGCAAAATAACTACATGGTTAATGAGGGCCACCGCGTGTCAGAAATCCGCTAGATGCGCTACTGGCCTGTGATTGGTGGTACATGACAGCTGGACCTCATTCAACACTAGCGCATCTAGCGGA
Organism: Polylopha cassiicola; assembly: GCA_038024825.1. Classification (NCBI taxonomy): domain Eukaryota; kingdom Metazoa; phylum Arthropoda; class Insecta; order Lepidoptera; family Tortricidae; genus Polylopha; species Polylopha cassiicola. The sequence continues at coordinate 671,388 of CP149044.1, read as the reverse complement.
TTTCTGACACGCGGTGGCCCTCATTACATCGAGAGCACGGAACGAGTATAATTCGAAGTTATTTTTTGATTATGTACGGTGTAATTCTACAACACTCAAACTACCCACAACCAATAGGTATTATGCTTACGCCGAGAATGGTAAGACAGGACCGATGCGCGTACGCACTGTATTCAGCACCAAGTTTTATCAAAGGCGATAGTCAACCTGAGCTGTTACCGGTATACTAGCCCGCGAAACTTTTAGTGATCATGAAATAACAGGGTGCGTAACGATGGCTATAAAAATTTTTGGTATAATATTAGTAGCAATAACGCTCATTTGATATAATTATTAAATCATATAACGACACTTAATATATTTACGTATGACATAATTATCATTTCTTATAATGATCATTTGATATAATATAATTTAATATAACATTCTTTTAGTATAATTCTTATTTCCTATAATGAACTTATGGTATAACGTTATTTTCATATAAAATACAATTGGCATAACCATTCTTGATATAATGTATTAGAGACATAATCACAAAACGAACTGCTATCAAAAAGTAGGTTAGGTTAGGTTTGAACTGCGTCCCCCTACCAAAAAGAGGTTAGGTTAGGTAAATAAAATACAATGTGCAAAAGTAAATTAAATATATTGTTAAGTACATAAATCCCAGGCACGTTACTTTAGATTTAAATTTGAAGCAATTGCTCGTAAAAATTCACCTTCGTATGTATTCTTCTTTTCGATTAAGTATATTATCAATTCTTTTTTGTTGCTCCATATGCATTTTCTTTTTTTTTTCTGGCGGTTGCCCGTTTATATATGATTGTATATTTCCAAGAATAATGTTAGATTCAGCTAATAATTCATTAGCCAAACAATAGAATCCTGGTTTCATTTTATTAAATTGGTAAATGGTAATAAAGATTTACAGACCTATTATATCTCTTGATTGTTATATATTATGATTTGTATATAAAATGAGCGTTATACCATATAATCTTTATAAGTAAAAAGCGTTATACCAAACGATAAATATACGAAATAAATTTATATATTTTAAAATTATACCAAACGTTTATTATACAAAATGAGTGATTATATTAAATTATATCAAATGAAATTATTTGAAATTATATCAAATGTTGATATATCAATAGAAAATATATTAAATATTTTTATATCGATCATTACACACCCGAAATAACAGTGATTCATCATCGTTATCATCGTTGGCCATGAGTACACCCAAATTTCTATTTACCACATTGAACACCTTGTTACTAAATAACTTGGTTATCACCTACTGTATTCCTGTAGTATTTGCAAAACAGCTCTGTGTAACGAAGGAAATGATTACCCTTTCTGCTGTAGGCACCTTCAGCAATAATCCACAGGTTTCTTTGTGACTCTGCATTTTTTATAAATCAAAGCTTTTTTACTTTTTCTTTGCCACAATTTATTCTAACGTAACATGAAAGACGGATATAGGTAGCATGCATATTTCTTACTAGCTTCTACCTGCGACTTCGCGCGGAACTCCTCCTTTTTTGCAGTCGGTTAAAAAATAGCCTATGTCCTTTCTCAGACATTCTTTGTACCAAATTTCAATTAAATCGGTCCAGTAGTTTTAGCGTGACAGCGTAACAGACAGACAGACAGGTTACTTTCGCATTTATAATATTAGTAGGGATAGACTCAGCACCATCAGCATAACCGTTTTATTTGGTTGTGTTCTAATTGATTTGGGATCGATGCGAATTGATTTGCTGCAAAACGCTAGAAACCATACATTTTTAATTATTATGTAAAGGAGGTCAATGTAGCTTCTGACTTTGCTATAATTTTTAAAAAAGGACTACCTACTTTTCATATTATACTTACCTACTTGTGTGATGTGTTAAACTAAAAGTATGCTAAGATGCAAAATGTGCGCACACACTTCTGACTCGATGGTCTTCACCTGGTTTCTACAAAAGAGCGTTAGAGTGCTTTGCGCTAGTAAATTAACAGTGAGGTGGATAAGGAGGAGAATACAGGGTAAGAGCGGAGCGGTAGCGGAAGTTAGTGGAGAGGTAGCGGATATAATTATCATCATATCAATGAAAAACAATCACGGATTCTTTAGAGGCTGTTCTCAATATTGACGCAACGTCTAGTAACAGTTGTCGTCTAGTCAACGTTTAGTTAATTTTTGGAAACGTTGACTTACAAAAGGAGATGCATGTTGTATATAACTTATAAGTATGTGTAAGTTAGTTATTTACAAACGATTACAAAAATTCAATTATTTGTATCATGAACCACAAGTACATTCATCGAAGATCCAGGGTACCTAATTTTAATACCTACACTATTTGGAGTTGACACTATTTTGTTTTTATGTCCTAGAATATTATCAACAAACTAAAAAAATTCAGAGTATTTACTCTGAATTTTTTAGTTTGTTTACTCTAAACTACTCTAAATTTTTTAATTTGGCGTTTTGAAAAAAAAACAATGTATTTTACTTACGTTAACGCTGTAATCATTCCAAATAGTCATTACAGAAAGAAAATTAAATTAGAATACGGAAAACTCCTTCTACTATTTCCTCTGCTCTCGTCCCCTGCATCCGCTCAATGTAACTTAAGCGTGCACTTAACTAAATGCTTCCTTAAAAGCCTGTGGTTACGTCGCAGATGTGTCAGCAGTGCTAAAATAAAGTCTTATGAATAAAGAAATTTCATTGTGGTCCTTTAAAATTCGTTCTTCAACAATAAGGATTAAGATTCATTATGATGCACAATGGGCCATTTTGCATCAATCACAACTCCTAGTGCCCACTCGCTAGATTCTGATAACAAAGTACCTACCTACTGAGACTTGTAATAAGCTTTCATTTACCTAACCATTTGCCGTGATGCCTACCGAGGTACAATACTGCAATGCGATTGCATTGGGTTCAAGTCCCAGTGAGGGTACAATATTTTTTTCCACGGTTGTTTCTTTGTACCTATAGTCGCAATACCTACGTATCAACCATCATAACTTATTCATTTCTGATACTTTCTGTGTTATTAGGTACGTACACATTGTAATGAAACAACTATAACGAATCTTAGTCGCTTATTTAATCCAATAGATAAAAAGAAAAGTTTGAAAATTAAAAAGAACTTTAATAAATTAAAAATTATAATAAGGCTTATAGATAGATATGGAAGGTGAATAAAACAGTCAGGCTAGCACTGTAGAATGCTTTCGATAGACTTGAAAGAGCTTCAGTATCATCAAGTGATAAAAATGCAATATCAATAATGCTATTAAACTGCATATCGTCCAGGCACGTGCCGTATTGCGCCTATATACCATGCATGTAGGTGCAGTGTACTTTCAGGATAAACTCAAGCTCTCGTTACGCTATCGAAACATTATGGCAGGCTTAACCCTAAATAATGTTGCGGATACTCCACTGCCATACTGGAAAATGAGCTAACTCACTTAATTTTTTTAAATAAATATTTTATATAAGTTCGTAATTTTGGTATAATATTTTCAATCTACCCCGATGCTACTTTTAATTGCTAGAAATATTAACGCTCAGGTATACCTAATGTTGTATAGAGAACTTTTATATTTTTTGTGTAGGAAGTTTGTTTTTTTTTATGCATTTAATTTTGTAATACAGATGTCATCCTATCTTATTTGATACCCCACTCGGGTACATCTGCAGACATTTGATTTTCCAACCCCACTTTCTCGGATGAACACGTAAATTTTATAACACCCGATCGTTTTTGCGTCGAGCCTTATAAATTGGAATAAAAAAGCTTGCTTACAAAAAACAATCACAGATACAAACCTTAAACTTAAAGATAGAATAGCAAAGAATACAAAACACGACTCGTGTTTCGCTTCTACATGAAGCGAGCATCCTTAGGAGCTGTTGACAGTGACTGTATGCAAGGTAACCGCCAAGTGAAGACTTGATGATTTAGTGGTTTACGTACATACTTACTTTAAATTATTACCTTTGTTTGAGTAACTGTCGGTCCTCACATACGAACTTCGTTCTTATGGTTCCGTACCCAAAGGGTACATTATTATTGAAACTCCACTGTCGGTTTGTCTATCCATCCATCCATCTGTCACCAGGCTGTATCAAATACAAATTTTCACATCATGGTGTACTAGCTTCTGCCCGCGACTTCGTCTGCGCACGATGAGTACTTTACGCGTCGTTACAAAACATAGCCTATATGTTATTCTGATGTATAAGCTATATTGTGGTAAAGTTTCATTCAAATCCATTCAGTAGTTTTTACGTGAAAGAGTAACAAACATCCATACATCCATACTTACAAACTTTCGCCTTTATAATAGTAGTAGGATTTTGTTGCCTCTTTAACAAGAAATAATAAATATCATTATAAAATAAATATTTTAGGATGCTCATAATAATTGTAGATACGGAAATCTTCGAGTACGAGTCCGACTCGCGCTTGGCCATTATTATAAACAGATAATAAGACTTTTCCTCACTTGACATTCAATTATCAAAAATAATTAATATCTACATTGACATGTAGGTAAATTATTTGCCAAATGAATTCGCTGTTTATAGATGTTGTGTCTAATTCAAAATTACCGTAATGTTTATTCCGAATATTCCGGGTGTTGGTCTAGATAAGCCGATCATCGACAACATGGCTAATATCGAAATTAATACGAACAATAATGCCTTTGAGTGAACTAGAAACAGTAATTTTAAGGATTGCGACGTAGATCACGATTTTTTAACCCCCGACGCAAAAACGACGGGGTGTTATAAGTTTAACGTGTGTGTGTGTGTGTGTGTGTGTGTGTGTGTGTGTGTGTGTGTGTGTGTGTGTGTGTGTGTGTGTGTGTGTGTGTGTGTGTGTGTGTGTGTGTGTGTGTGTGTGTGTGTGTGTGTGTGTATGTCTGTGGCATCATAGCTCCCTAACACATGAACCGATTTTGTTTTCTGTTTTTTTTTTGTTAGAAAGATGGATATGTCGGGAGTGTTCTTAGCTATGTTTGATGAAAATCGGTCCAGTCGTTTAATAATTATACGTAGATCAATTTGGACTTTACTTTCTAGGGTTCCGTTATTATGAAATATCATAATTATAGGATACCTCGTGTATCTATCTTACACTTATGTTTAAAGGGGGAAACGAATCGATCGCTATCTCGTGTTCAGGAAAATAAAAACGTACCATGCGGTTACTAGGTTATCTAAATATTGTTTCTTAAATTCACCCCTTCACTGGTACTTACCTTTTTCATGAAATTTATATCACCGTCTAAAGTTGAAATTGTAAAACGTAATTAAAAGCCCCACTCTGCAAACATTATTCGTGAAAATAATTAAATAAATTGACCCCTTTTTTAAGCGGCAAAAAAGCAGCGTAGAAATTAATTTTATTTTAATTCAATTTTGGCTGTTTCTGCCTCTTAACCTTAAGGAAGGGTTCGCAATAAAAATGTACCCTCTTTTTGATATCGTTGTACCCTTTGGAAATATTATCCTTTATAGTGCCTTCCTCGGAGTGCCTATATTGATCTTCTTAAAGTGGCAATCTTGAAGACTTTACGGGCCTGGGAGGCTTTAGGATTTTTCTTTGACATTTGATAATGTACAGCGCTTTGGTTTAACACATTATTATGTTATTAATTTCCAACTGCAATATCTAATACATGAGTTATCATTTGCCTTAGGTATGATTATGAAATATTTGATTAATCAAATTTAGTCGGAAAATATCAAAATATGATGAGTAAGTTTAATTTATGCGAAACGAAACACACCTGCCACACAAAATGGCTGACATAGCGCAAAATGGCCGCCATCGATGCGTGCCACAGAGACAATAATGCCAATTATTACAAACCGACACGTTCCAATTTACGCATTTAAGGCTTGTAGATACACTGAGTATGTGACTATGTGTAAGTATAAATTAACTTCGTTGGGATTCAGGCGATTAAAGTGAATTATGTTACTAAGTATTTATACTTATATTATAATACAGTGGGGGAATGTATGAACTTTGGTTTCGATACAAGGAACCGTAGTCTATTGCTCTTTAAAAATATTATTATACTTAATTAGTTATTTTTCTACAAACTCCTTAAATAAACAAGATTAATACAATAATAGGTAGGTAACTTAATAAAAGGATTTCGTCTAATATAATCGACATGATCATGAGATAATAGACATCTTTAACACAAATAACAAGGTGTCAATTAACTAGCGAGCCTAAATTTATATAAACGTTGTAACCGCCATTGATGGCTCTCATGTAAATTTAACATGAACTTTATAATGCTGGAAATAAGGTGCGATTTAGTTTATTACTTCGATCGTGAGTTTTCGTCTTCAGTGGTTTAATATTTAGCCTTCGGGTGTTGCCAAATGAAGGTGAGCTTAGCTAATTGGCAATCTTATTCAGACCAGGTTTAACATAGTCATCTAAGATAGCCTCCTTTTTCTTAGTAATAACGATATCAATGGAATAAATAAGTAATATTATTTTAGCTATCTTTTCTCATTCCATTATATTTTACACTAACGGCCTGCTCCGGCATCGCCCGGATCCCAGTGAAAGAATTTTTCAAATCGGTCCAGTCATTTAGGAGCCTATTCAATCCAAACAAACAAACAAACTTTTCTCCTTTATAATATTAGTATAGATAATATTAATGATTGTGTAATGTCAGATAGGTATCGAAATTGGTTCACTTTGTAAATAAATTAAGCATGTTATAGGTGTACTAAATTTACAAGTAAGCTGTCAGCGAACGTCAGCATAAATTCCCAGTACAATCTTAATATTTCCGCCCAAAACTTCATATCCCGAAAACCCGTAAAGGTCCGAAACCCGAGCGAGCTCGTAAAACGCATCAATGGCAGTTCGCAAAGGGAGGAAATCCCTCGGAAAAATATAATGAAACGGCCTAATCTTACGCTTGTGTTGGGCAGATAATGATGTCGTGCGAAGACCCGACAGCCCAGCGCATGCCACAAGCTTGACGCTCGGGGCCTAGACAAGGTGCCAACGTTCAACGTTAACGTTAAACGAAACGACCAAAATGTATGGGTTTAGACATCCGAGAACGTTTGTGAGGTACGTGACAGTCGTCCGTGGCTGTCAAATTCCATACATTTTGGTCGTTTCGTTTAACGTTAACGTTGAACGTTGGGACCTTTTCTAGGCCCCCAGGTCGCCTTGTAGGTGGGTTCATCAATTCTACTACTACTCTTTTTTCCTATCGCTAGAAAATGCGTTAACCATACCACCCTAGCTCAGGGGACCATCGGGTTTTTACGTGGGACTCCTGAGATTCCCAAACTACCCACTAAAAACCAGCGTCTACCCTCACCGTCATTATGGGACACCACAGGATAACTTGCGCAGTCGACTGTGGTGACTACTATTATTCTACTCCAGCTCTTTTTAAAGGTGATCAATTCATAATAATAATATTACAAATGAGGAAATGACTCTCTCTATTTGTCACGCTTCCATGTTCCACTGTTGAACGCATTTTAATACATCCTTACTATTACTTACTATTATAAACGTGTAACATATGTCCTGCAGTAGACGTCTTGCCGTTGATATGCTGATGATGATGGTATAAAGTTAGATGGGACTTTGCAAAAGGATACAGGATATCTTTCTCCCGATTCTGATAATTCACAGCTAGTTAAAGTACTTCGGCACTCATTAAAAAACTAATTACTTACTTAAATCTATTAGCAATCATCACAGTAAGAATAAAACTACCACAAAACTTCATTCGCTTGTAGTTTGTGCCACTTGTTGTGATCGTGGGCAATACCGTTATTACTGTTTCTAGTTTTACATTTTGTGTTCGGATCCGTTGTACCCTCGCATCCCTACTAATATTATATTATAAAAGAATATGATAAACTTGGAAGTAACTAAAGAGTGCAGGCAGCTGCATGACTGTCTTATTTCTTTACACTTAAACCGCTAAATCCAAAAAGAAAATCCCTTCAAGGGGGTGGAGAAAGGACTTATAAAACACTGTTCGACTAATCGTTGCATCACCGGATATACTGAAATAAAAATTTTAGAAGCTCGTCAATATTTGCAGAAACGGAATATTTAATTCCGCCCTTAAAGGATGACCGGAAAAAACTTCCTCGAGACTTATCTATCTTCATAGTCAATTGCATTTAAATTTGTTCAGTAAACGTAAAGAGAGACAGAAAGACACTTTCGCACTTATAATATTAGTAATGTATGGACGTGTTCGTCATAAAAGGTATACATCTTATCTCCAACTATGAATATTATATGTATGTACAATAGTCACCCTCAATAAATCAACGTCCAGTTGATGACTGCGGTAAATCTAAAGCAAACGCTATTGTCCACGAAACTTTCACACGGCTACTATTAGTGTCCATGTGCAGTACGTAAGAGGTTGTTGCAGACAAGTTGTGTCGGAGACTACAGTATCACTGCACCTAAATAACAGGTCGTCCGTTGTAAACTACTCGGTTACTTCCTAAAACAGTAACAATAAATCTAATATACGATACTAAGGATACTCGACTTTAACTCGATTCGAGTACAGTTCAGATTGCAGTCGAGACTCCTTTACGATATTACTTTAGATTATCAAAATTTTAATCAAACCAAAAATATGAACGTAAAGGAAAACCCAACCTACGTTACTAAGTATTTACATTTTTATACGCCCGTCATAATATGTTAATGTATACATAGATATTTATACATATGTATAATTATGTGGGTTAAAATGTATCGTTTTAGTTTAAGCACTGGTTTCATTTAGAATATCACAATTTTCCATTTTAAAGATTAAATTGTCAACGGAATGCATAAAGTCAGATTGTTTTTTAAGGACGTCACTTCTATGCATATGACTAACTGATGACAGTCTAACACTATATTGTCAACTAGTTCGCGCTATGAATAAAGTAAGAATAAGAACTGTAAAGTTATCAAAACGTCAGCAAATAAACTGAAATACGCGAGATAAATCCGTTGATATTTATTTCATTCCAATGTGTAATAGCCACGGAGGCATCAGAAATTATTATTACAATAGTTAATTAAATAAATAGTACCGCAGCTAATAAATTGAACGTAACAGTCTGAGGACATTTCGGTAGTATCTAGCTCCGTCGTTGTATTATCGTGTTTAAGTACTAACGAAGTTGCCTAGAGAGAGCATTTCGCTGTAAACTTTCCTACTGTAAAGGTTCTCAAATGGCAAATCTAATACCTAGTACCTGTCTTTATGGCACATCATAGTTCATATGGCTTTTTGAAGGTACCTACTTAATCAGTTCAATTTTGGACACTCATTGATGCATGAAAATAATTTTGAGATAAACTAATAAATAAATTTCCTACCTACCTATCAAATTAATACTTACCGAATATTTCAGAAGGAATTATTTTTATTCTACATTGGAATAAGACAATTTAGATAATAATAGAAAACCTTACTCCAATATATTACTAACTGACTAAGGTTTGCTCAATCTCCTACAAATATAGGAACTGTTTTTTTTACAACATCATTATAAAAGAAATATACTTACGCGAGTTAAAACTGTTACCTATAGGTATTTTTTTTTCTAATATATCAGAAATGATTTCATATTATCGGAACAAAGTGATTTAAAGGAATTATCTTCATGGCAACAAGGGAAACCGTTTTTCCACTCATTACAGTCCTTCCAGACAATTGGGGGAAATGAGTAAAATTATCTTTAAATGCTTTCTTTTTAATTTTAACTTTATTTTCTGAACAAGTAGGTTCAAATTTCAACGAACTATTCCGAAGGGACGACAAAGCAGATCATTTTATTTTTCAAGTGAAAACTCACTTGAAAATTTAATGAAAGGTTTTAAGTGTTTTACTAAGTATTGGTACATTTTAGGGATTAACTTTGATTATTTTAACACTCTAAGCCGCAGTGTCAGCTTGTCACGAAAAACATTACCATTGACACCTTATAAATAAAAAACATGCTAGGTAAGCTTTTTGCAGCGCTTCTCAGTATTCTTTCTAACATTCATATCTTCAGCAAGGTAATATTACCTTGGTAATATGCATTTTTATGTGTCTCAATCAACTAGGAATAAAAAGAGATTTGCAGTTCTCCTAACGTCATTAAATAATAATTGATTTATTCCAATAGATTACGATTTTATCAGGTTTTAATCATACTACGGCCTCTGATGTTATTTTCAATTTTCGTATCGAATTCAGTAAACAGTATAAGCTAGCCCGACGTGTTCCGCAGTTTGAGCGATAGCGCTCGAATAGTTGCATCTCGGATACGGAATTTTACAAATACTTTGTAAATAAATTCAAAGCCTGTTTGTACAGTGTAACTAAAGTTTAAGTTACATAGTAAATACATTTTGATGCCCTTATAAAGATGCCCTGGTCACGCATTGGAAACAAACAACTTATTTAACATCCTTATCTATATATTTCCTTTACGTTTTCGTTCGATTTGACCCCCGGATTCACTTGCTTGGAATTCAATTTACAGGATCGAAATATTAAGTACTTACTTAGCTTATAATAGCAGTAGCTTTCTAACGTCTCATCTATTTCTTTACCAAAACTAATCACAATTGATTCAACTGTTTAAAAAATAACGTAAATAACAGACATCACATTCTGCACAACACCTACATGTACCTACATGTACTTTAAATTATTCATACGCGCATATTTTTTTTGCTTTAATAGGTACCTAATATTAGAATAGATTCAGTAAACATGGGTTACTTTAACCACAGTTTAGCAAGATGTCACCGAGCGAGCGTAGCGCAGGGCGGAAAAGATAAAGTTTGCACATAAATCCAGCGCTGTCAGCCGACGATAAGCCTGTTTGCTTACCCCGGGGTTACCTGGCCCTTGTCACACCGAAACAAATACATTCAAAAAATGGAAACAACATAATTAGGAAAGTAACCTACTGATTTCGCGGTTATTTCCCAAGCAACAAATAGGTTATATATAAGTTTTATATACAGAATGAAAAGAGAGTTTATGTACACCCTAATACTGTCAACTCTAGCCAAAATAAAACCGCGTAGTTCTATAATAAAATCCTTCCTAATTGTATAATATTCAATTATATATATATATATTAAATACATTTTTATTTACAAAATCGATCTTCGTAACCTCTTCCGTCGATAACTTGAGTAGGTATAATTGATCCAGTCTTTACGAAATTTTGTAAGCGATTACCTTTATAAAATTTTATAAATATTGTATCAACGATACTCTAGCTAGCGTCGAACAAACATACAGCGCTCAACCATCCTCCTAGCCGAGTCTAAAACCTCGGCTTCCCTCGGTCGATAACAGTTTGATCAAATGTTCGCTCTCAAAAACAACCGTCGACGTTTTCATAAAACGATTTAAAATGATTCAGCCATTTCACTTATGAAAAGTTTTCAATATTATTATTCAAAAATAGTTAAATTTTGGAAATATAGACAGAACACCGTGTGCAGTTTTCATCATAAACTGTAAGCATTGATAATAGTACAAATGTAGTAGGTACCTATACAAGGCTCCATTTTGACGTAATATTATTATACTTACCTATAACGTAATTGACAAGCTCACAATCAACGTCATCAGATTTTAGGTTCCTACATAATGGTAAATACCTAGGTAACCAAGCTGTTCTCTTTTACTTACAATATAAAAGTGGAAAATCGATTCAGCAAAGTATCGAATTAAGACCGAACTTGGCTCTAAGAATTCATTCATTCATCAATTCTTACGGTTCATTTCTATATTTAGCTTTTAATTATAATATAGGTATTGTATCAATGGGTTATCTGTATCAAATGGACACAGAATAAAACCGGTCGTGTTTAAAATCTACTAGATCCGAGGTAGTGTAGAATGAGGTCCAGCTGTCATGTTCCACCTATGCATCAAGTATGACTGGTGGACAGCTAGACTTTATACTATATGACGCGCATTTAGCAAATTAAAGACACCGGCTGACCCCATTCTGTGTAAAGGTGGCTCAAAGTAAATTTATCGTATGACAGTATTACGTTAGAGGTAGTTATGTTATTAGGACTATTTACTTATCAAGTTAATCTGCCTAATTTATTACCTATATTATTATCGTTCAGGTATTTCTGTAAATTACCTGTACAGTTTCACTTTTCTGTTTTCAAGGAATAAAAACGATATTAAATTTATAATTAAAATACCAACAGCATTGTTTAAAGTGAAATATTTATGCGAAAATAGAATTTCCGTGAATATTTTGTTTAATTAATTGTATCAAAGAGATCATTGATCGCAGCTGCCATAGCTTTTTAATTTAATTAGAGTTTCCAATTTGCCTTTTAATTTTAAACAAACAACGGTCAAGTACGTGAAGAATAGTATCTTATTGAAGGAGTAAGTATTCTTAGTTGAAGGAAGATGGTTTTTCCTTACCACTTACTTTGTGATTCAGATTTGCAATTAATGAAATCTCCGAAAACTAATATTAACCTTGTATTTTTTTGTTTAGGTAAGTACTAAAAATTTAATTTCTTAAGACGTTTCCTTCTTTTACCAAAACCCTGATAGTGGTGAAGAAAGATTGGTATCTTAGTTATGGAATACTATCCTCGAAGGGTCGACCGTGCATATTACCTCCCACAATAGTAATTTCAAAAATATATGGTAATAATAATATTATACCTATTTCAAAACAAGTAAGGAAAAGACAATGAAATTTAACTTTTTCTAGCAATTTAATTTGCATATAAAAAAAATGTTCCTTAGATAGGTAGGTAATAAAAATGTCCAATTATGACAAGAAACTAAACATTTTCGTGTCTTAATTTTAAATGTTATGTTCATGGCTTTTGACATAAGTAACATTAAAGTGATATAGAACATCTATATATGACTCTTACAATAATATTATAATATATTGTATATTTCTTGTAGGTTTTAATATGGAATTATCGAAGGCAAAATTAAATACATTATCAAAATGTTTCAGTAAAAAAAAGTTTTTTTTTTCCGAACTGAATACTGAAGCGCAGTTGGCCAGCTAATGGGCCTTAACTGTAAAACCGGACGGGTGGCGAGACTCCTGAAAGGAGGCTCTTTAGCCTTTTGGGTTGGGTTTAGGGTTTTTAGCCCTGACCGACCCGAGGGAAGTATTTTCTCAACATGCATTCAGTTGCGTGAAAGGAATAAGAGTACAAAATCACTGCACCAGTGACTGCGTTATAGTTTCTAAAAGTGGTAAAGCCTCTGTAAGTGAGTTAGAGAAGTGAATTGGTGTCTCGCTACCAGCGGAATGGTGTCGTAAACACAGCTGGGGCAAACGTCATAAAAACATATCAATATATTGGCATATACGATGTAGAACAAGGAAAATGTTCGTTAAATATATTCTGACATTTTATTCGTTTTATATAGAAAATCCTATTGGTAGTCTTTGTCGCTTGATTAGTTAAATGATAAGAATATTATATTATACCAAGACACCTACAGAAAAAAACGATATATATACCAGTGACTAACGTCTAAAATCCTACTACTATTATAAAGGCGAAAGTTTGTATGTATGGATGTATGGATATTTGTTACTCTTTCACGTAAAAACTACTGAATGAATTTGAATGAAACTTTACCACAATATAGCTTATACATCAGAATAACATATAGGCTATATGTTATAACGATATAGTGTAAAATATTAATCATACGCAGACGAAGTCGCGGGCAGAAGCTAGTTAGTTATATTAACGACCTGTCCCCGCGACTTCGTCTGTCTACGATAAGTCTTGTACTTAAAATTTACATTTTGTTCGTAAACCTTGTAACAAGTGTGTCTCGTAAATTCTAGCACAGAATATTTTTATTTATTCACATCCTACAGAATGAGTTCCTCTAGAGCGCTAACTCCTTTACGAGTCTGTAAATACTTTACACTCTACAATAAGCGAGATATTGTCAACTAGACACTGAGATCAAAATGTTTCAGTAAAAAAAAGTACCTTTGAGTTTTTAAATACTAGGACTTATCTCTATTAAGGAATAATCCCTTATAAACTCATGGTAAAATTTTACAAAATAAATGTAAGTGCGAGTAAGTAAGTAAGTTTTGACTTAATTATACACCTGATAAAAAATATAAAAAATATGTACTTTAATATAATATTCAGCATAATATCATAATTAATAATAATATGATAGGATATACCAATGGATCTAGCCCTAAGCAAAGCAATATCATGGGTACTAGATAACGAATAAACATACATCAAAATACGTATATAACAAAGTTATTATTATGACATCTGCCTTTAGCAGCTAGCAGGATTCGAACTTTATACAAAATATTAATGTGAACTTTTAATTTCAAAGAAATTTCCATTAGTTTCATAATCAAGTCAAGTAAAATATAGTAATTCGAAAAAACTTTCCGTTGTTTTTTTTTTAAATAAAGACAGAAATTAATAAGCACCAAGCATTCGCGAGAAATGTTTATAAAAATGCTTTTGAACTCTTTGAGAAAAATCGAGAAATATTTTCTTTAAGTTTCTCTAATAGCGCTCGCTGCATTATTAACATTTCCTCTTATAATTTGCGAATTGGCTGTGTAATTAGGTAGGTTCGTCGTAATGAGTTCCAATAGAAACTACATCCTGAAATTATTTTCAGTATAGACTAAAAATCATTTAAGAATATAGCCATACATGCAATATTTTGAGTTGTACTTATTTAGTACATGCCGACACATTTTCATCTACCTACTGACTTATATATTATGTACCTGTCGAAGTGTAATGAAAGTGGTGCATCCATCTTAACTGATTGTCTGGAAACATTCATGATAATTTCTGATACCTTCGCGGTTATTACACATTGGAATGAAACAACTACCTATATACAAATTCAACTCGCGTATTTTTATTTTATTTGCTGACGGAAATTCGGATTTTTTACAGTTTCCATAATCGTAGCACGACTGAGCTGGCAATAGTCTAACGCTACGATTTACATTCATGATGTCTAAAGAACATCGCGACTCCAATGAAAACTACCCTGCTTCGAGATCAAATGTGGAATTCTGAGGAATAGCCGAGATACCTATAATATGACCCAATTCATTCACTTACAGCTGATAGCTGCTGATTTTACTCATGAAATCACACCTAATTTACTCTCATCCAAAACGTGATCCAACTAACCATTCCAGGAATCATTCCCGTAACGTGAATGTGATTGGATACCCATTCGCCTTTCGCTTTGAACGGATAACCTTTGAAAGGGAATTTTATTTTCGGGTTCTGAAATGCACACCGAGTGGACTAGTGGCATGTGCGTTTTTTGTTCGAATGTGGAGGGTAAGCAATACAGCAACACCGTTAGTGATTGGATGGGTGACCGCTTTTTGTCGTGCTTTTGGAGTTTTTTTTATGCTTGTTTAAGGCGTTATTTGTGCCTATAGCATGAGCCAAAAGCTACTTAATTGCTTTATTCCGATGTGTATTAAAAGCGCTATGTGACATTGTTTAATTCCTAAAACCAATAACGTTTCAAAGTAGATTTCATAATGAATTCTAAATAGGTATTTTACGAATTTATTTTGCTCAAAAGTATTCCAACGTTTCAAATGACAAAATAAGTTTCCATCAGATACCTTTGCCGGCCACTTTGATATCACTTGATTTAGAAAATATCCAAAACTTTTGAATGAAACGTGTTTTGATAAATTCGTTTCAAAGGAATTTCTAAGATTTTCTGCTAATTTGAAAACGTATTTACAGTAAAGGATTGTTTTAAGAAGGGATATTTTCGAAGCATCGCTTTCATTTTAATTTCGAAAAGACCGCAATCTTTTTAATTAAATAAGTACTTATACCTAGTCAAATATATATAATCTAAATGCTGTTATCTACATAAGTTAATAGAGCCTTTATATATTTATACAGTCTATACCTATTAACCATTTGCAGTTGGAAAAAATGTAAGACCAGTTTTTACCCCATCTACCTCTCTAGCAGCACACAAGCTCTATATAAGCAGTACAAAGGCTGAATAAGAGGCTGTACAAGGGTGATTAGATGATTTATATAGAACTCATGTTCTAGTTGGGTAGAATTCCGTTAAATTCGTCAAAATCACCACGCATGGTTTGGGCGTAGACTTTCAGATTGATAATATTATTAGTACCTAAATATAAGATAATCTGTATTGCGTAAAACCTCTTCGGTCGATTTTAATAATTAGTCTATTTTAATGTGAATCCCGCAATTATTATGTCACTCTGTGCTGAAGAGGGATAACGTAGCACTTTGGGGTCAGTGTGAAAGCGTGGATCTCCACACAGCGTAGCATGAGACAAGTTGCTATACAATAAGTAATTAAATTTAACCTATTTTTGTTAATATACTTAAGTAAAACTAAAGGTAGTTTTATATGTATTTATAAAATCATAGTCACAATTGTTAACAAAGGGTAATGTCAGCATAAGACTATTAGCTCAGTCGTACTACGATTATGGAAACTGTAAAGGTTCCGAGACGTCAGCTAATACAATAAAATACGCGAGTTAAATCCGTTACTTGTTGTTTCATTTCAATGTGTAATAACCAAGAAGGCATTAGAAATCCCTACTAATATTATATATTTCGCTTTCACGCTAAAACTACTGGACCGATTTAAATGAAATTTGGTACAAAGAAAGTCTGGAGCCTGAGAATGACTGCAAAAAAGGAGGAGTTCCACGCGGACGAAGTCGCGGGCAGAAGCTAGTTATCAATAATTAGTCTTATTTTTGTATCGTGATTGGGCTTGTTTCATTAAATCTGTGATCAACCCTTTGTCAAACCGCTGTCAGGCAAGTTTGCGGGATATCATTTTTAGCCCGATGTGTCCGAAGATATGTTTTCCCGTGTTTTTATACTCTTAGCAAATTAAATTCACTTGTGATCTGTTTTTATAATAAAAATTAAAGCAGAAAAACCATCTTCACATCTGATCATAATTGTGTTTTTTGGGTTGTAATTACAAATCTGTAAGCTTCATTAGGTTAGACAGGTACCTAACCAGATTAAGCCAGTAAAATCGTAAATTGTACTAGGATCTTCCGACCTCCTGTTCTAAATTTCATAAATTGATTCGTTATTTAAAACACGAATACAGACAAATCAGAATCGCTGGTATAGTATTATTATAGTAAAATCCTAATTAAATAATATAATTCTATAAGTAAGTGATTTGTAAATCTCTTTTTATTTCGTACGGAGGTCCCCCGAGGTACAGTTGGGTTAATAATTCATCCAGTAGGCAGTAACCGTAAAGCCTATTTTTCCTTTGCAATAAAACTTGTCTGACGGTACCTATTTCCTTTGGATGATGCACAATGCTCACCAAACTTTGGTGAGCATTGTGCGCTGAAATTAAAAAAAATATACGCGTTGACTTGAGAACCTTCCTTCATTTTCGTCGGTTGAAAATGTCAGAAAAGGAGCTCCTGTTGATAAAATTGCAAATTAAATGTCTGGGTATATTGTCCTCACTACAGAGGCAAGAAACTCATTGAGGTATAATTTTTTTCAGAACAATTAGAACATTGGAATGAAACGTCATTAACGGATTTAACTCGCGTACCTATTTTATTTTATTGGCTAACGTTTCGGAGCCTAGTTAAATCCGTTAAAGTTATTCCATTCCAATGTATAATAACCGCGAAGGCATCAGAAATTATTATTACAACATATCAGTGAAACTAATTTCTATTAACTAATAGATAGATAGTGTTTTATTACGTAAAGTGCAGCAGATGAAAATACGCCGGAGGTGTTGACCATGACTGACATCAACAATTTTATTAATATACTTACTTACGTTTTTAATTAGAATGCATTCAAGATAGAAGATGTGAGAGTAAGTGATCGAAGCGAGTGACTGTACGTACGGCAAGTGAAACTTTTATAAATAGATAGTAATATCAGGTGCCGTTAGATACTTTATAGATTTTTTTTTGTAACTAGTCGTTTACAACTTTACACAATCTTGTGAAAAAGACTCCATAGTCTTACTTCTTTGCTGTTCTGGGGTCAACAAGCCAGCAGTGTAACATAACTAAAGGCGGTAACTATGCTCGGATAGAGCGCTCTCATAAAAACGCCCCGAGTGGGAAAATTTAGGGGATAGCCATACGAGTACTTCGCAGATAACTCGAGGTTTCTGAAATAACGCATTTAAACCTCTATATTAATACTTATATAAAAAAACTAGCGACCCGCGCCCGGCTTCGCCCGGATTTTTTATAGCCTAAGTCACTCGGAAATAATGTAGCTTGTAGTGAAAGAATTTTTCGAATCGGTTCAGTCGTTTAGGAGTCTATTCAATCCAAACAAACTTTTCCTCTTTATTATATTAGTATAGAAATAGCTTAGCACTAGAAGACCCGGACACAAAGTAAAAAAAAACATCACACCTATAGGTACATACCTACAACGTTTATAAAAAAAATAAACCTAATCGTCGCGTCGTGTCGTACCTACCTTCATATACAAGTGTCTATTCTAAAAACCTTACACAAAATGTATAGAATTGATATAAGCGAACAAAAAGTCACGTAGTCAGTTTTCGTTCGACTATTTGCTACATATTTCTAGGGATGCTATAAAAAATTAAAAATAGAAACAACTGAACACTAATTAGTGTCTACTATCGCCAGCTCACAGACATAGCTCAGTCTGTTACGAATCTGGGAAATGAGACGCACGGTAGGTTTTTATTCCTCGTACAAAACATGACATAAATATAAGTCACGTCAATATTATAAGTATTTTTTGTGTCACAAAACAAAACCTAAGGCCCCTGTTGGTCTAGTAGCCCTGACTACATAAGCGGAGGTAGCGGGTTCACATTCTTCTAGGGGTAAATGTAAGTGTAATGAATATAAGCGTACCTATTTAAATACTGCACATAATACAAGACTTGCTTATTTTGAGCCCAGGTTACCTTTGGAATTAAACAACCATTAACGGATTTAACTCGTGTACTTTTTTTTTTTTGTTGACGGGTCTTTTAGTTTCCATGATTGTAGCACGACTGAGCTGACAATAGTCTACTGCTAAAGCCTAGATTACCTACCAATATTGTTTTTTTTAATATACCTAGTAGAGTGGTAAGAACATTATCATAATAAAAGAATAAAGCGTTTAAGTAATATGACTAAGTTTAGAAATGTTCTTATAAATATCTCCTCCAGACTAATTATTTACGGGTCACGGGGTAAACACAAATGTAGCTTTCATAATAGGTATAGATATTGTGTAGCAAAGTATAATATTATATAATATGAATACTTAATAATTATGAAGACTATTTTAACAGATTCGTACCTACGAATATTATTTTCAACAGAATTATTCAGGATGAAATTTAAGTCTTAAAGGGGCTCCTACACGGGCCATGTTTTCGTGCAATATGTGGCTGCAACACAGTGGCCCAGCAACATTGCAAGCAATACCAGCCACACTATGCAATAATGCAGTTATGTCCCGGACATATAGCCAAACATTTTTTGTGTTGCCGTGTATGGCCGATATTGTTCCGAAGGGTTGCCGGACGATCGCTAGGCTGTCGATTTTAAATGCAATATTGCCCAGCCAGTTGTA
The DNA here is from genome assembly GCA_038024825.1 of Polylopha cassiicola. Classification (NCBI taxonomy): domain Eukaryota; kingdom Metazoa; phylum Arthropoda; class Insecta; order Lepidoptera; family Tortricidae; genus Polylopha; species Polylopha cassiicola. Next base: position 651,676 of record CP149044.1, on the reverse strand, counting down.
TTGTTGTTTCACTCGTTCACTTTGTACGCCATAGTGTATCCTTTTCTACGCGACATGCGCCTTTCGCGATTTTCGCGCCGTCCTCATGTTTGTATCTTTTCTTTTTATTTTTGGTCCGATTTTGTTTAAAAGAAAATCGAAATCACTCTTTGACATTCTAGTAAAATTATTAAATAATTTATTATCATGGACTACTATCTAGACTCAAATTATCTAGAGTTTCATGTTTATTTAAGTCAGGTCGAATCCATAATTTCTTCTTCTTTTGTTTTTCTTTTAAAACGATGAAAGCTGCTGCGACAAGTGTGATTTCGTCAGCCATTATTGCCGGTTTGTGTTGCCCGTGTGAGTCTGCGTCTCATCAGCCATACTATTGCAGACATATATGCACACATTGCCCAGCCATAGATGGCTCGGCCATCAGTTGCAATGAAATATTTTTGTGGTTGCTGGGAAATTAGTTGCCAATAGTGCAGCCACAAATTGCACAAAAACATGGCCCGTCTAGGAGCCCCATAACATAATATAATAGTAGGTAATCAACGCAAAAGTGGGACATACCTAAGTAACATTTAAATATACTTAAACATTTCTATATACTTGTCATACTTTTATAAACAAAGAACGTTTCATAAAAAAATAGGTACGTAATAATAAAAAATGTTCCAAACCGCTGGCTTACTCTGTGTTAATTAGAAAATGCGCGCTTCGTTCAATCTTAGCCAGGGGTAATCAACTGTTTATTTGCTGCCTGAAATACAGGCCAAACCTCCATCCATCAGCGGGGCTTATTTCTTGTGCCAGTTAATAAAATTACTGCCAAAGAAATATGATTTTTCGTGTAACCTCGTACTGTACACGTCAGTTGCAAATTATTATTAAGGAATACAGAGGTGTTGGTTTGTGTATTCGCAAGGTATATTATTATACAATGGAATGAAACTTTAACGGATTAAACTCGCTTATTTTATTTTTATTGGCTGACGTTTCGGAGCCTTTACAGATTCCATAATCGTAGCACGACTGCATCTGTAAAGGCTCCGAAAGTTGTTTCATTCCAATGAATAATAACCGCGAAGGTATCAGAAATTATTATATTATTATATTTTATTTATTTATTATGTTCAAAAACAACTAAGCTATAAAACGTTTTTCACCAGTGAACCTTATTCATACAATGAAATAATTAATGCAAGAATATTATTATTTTATTGTCATATCGAAAACAAAAACATAATCAAAAATGTTACAGCTTATTTTCCTGCTATATTGTGAAGTTACATTTATTTTATAAGTAGGAATATTGGAATGACCGCGAAGGCTTCAGAAATTATCATTTAAAAATAATTTAAACTTATGATAAGTTAAATTGGTAGCTACTTTTAAAAGTTACGAAATCCAGTGCCAGGTGTTAAACTTCTCATGACATAGATCTACCTACCTTAATATAATAGTTAAAACCAACCGAGCACTGCAGATAAAGTTCAAAATTGTTTGCACCTGACTGCATGCTGCCTACAGGATTAGATGGATATTTTTCAAAGTATTCGAACGAATATGCGACGTACGTGCAGTTACAGGAAACAGTAGGCGAGGTACTTATAGCTTTTATTAATATTTTAAAATTAGCCATTTCAAATAAAATAGATAGGTACACAATAATAATAATGATAACATAAAAATCAAATCAAAGCGTTTATTGTTTGTCTTGTTCTGCAGTACCTACCTATACAATTACAGATATTAACCAATTAATATTTAACTACCTACTATTAAATAATATACATGCAAAATAAAAAAAAAATCTTTTCTTAATTGGACTAGGTAAGTCAAAGTCAGGTCATATTTCAGCGGGATCGATACCAAAATTATTGTTGAGCACGCCGGTCAGCCAATTGTAAATAAGCGTGATGTCTGCGTACACGCCGGGCACGCTCTCGGCGCCGCAACCCGCCCCCCATGACGTCACGCCCACCACCGAGTACCGTAGCTCACCACCATCTGACCCCTGTAGAATTTCAAACAACAATTTTTATTATAATGAACTAAAAAGTTAAAAATTGTAACAAATCACAACCTTCTGTTCTTTATATTATGCGGAGGAAAGGTGTTTTATTATGTTAAAGGACCAACTTACAAGACCTGTGTTGGGAAATATTGATGATGTGAGTTATGATTCAACTGGCATCATCACATCAGATAAGTGCCAATCAATAATAGCAACCAAACAAAACGAATTAAAATTGTATGGAATTGTTAACGCGAATGTAAACTAACGTGATGCTTCATTGTACTAGTTTCGATAGGTTACAATTGAATGGTACTCCCTAGAAGTACCATTCATTTGCAAGCTAGATATCTTTAAACATTAACCTCCACTGGACATAGAAGGGGCGCGCCTCCGTCGCCCGTGCAAGTGTCTTCACCCTCCCTGCCGCCGGCGCACACGACTGATTCGTGCAGCTGTAGATCAGATTTGCGACGCCAAATCTGCAGCTTTCGCTGACACATCAAGCGGTGTACCAGAGGTAGACGCATCTGTGAGTTAATACATACAAAGGTTTATGAGCCATCCCATCCAGACTTGTGAGTTCCGATAGATAAAGAAGTTGCTTCGTTATCACCTATTTTATTGTGAGGATACAGTGTTCATATTACTGAATACCTTAGATGCGTTTAGAATATTTAATAGTATGATTATTGCCAGAAGTTATCTTATGACTTTAGGAGTGACAATTGCTGTTGAGACTGATAATTTCTGATGCCGCCTTCGCGGTTATTTTACATTGAAATGAAACAACTTTAGCATGAGACTATTGTCAGCTCAGTCGTGCTACGTGCTACTATCTGTAAGGGCTCCTAAACGTCAGCCAGTAAAAAAAATACGCGAGTTAAATCCGTTTAAAGTTGTTTCATTCCAATAAGTAGGAGACTGGTTGGTGACTTACCTTCTTCAGCTTTGTGGCGTATGGCAGGCCCATGCCGCGCCTGCCCCAGCCAGTGCCAACGCACTTGGTCTCCTCGTTTGGTGTAATGCTGGATAAGCACACGGTCGGGATGCCGTGAGGAAACTCGACTATTAGAAGAGCTATATCGTACGATAGAATCGCTAGAAGAAAGTTAAGGACAATTAACACGAGCAAGAACTTTAAGTTTATATGACAAAATATATCTCTTATTTGTGGTAATGTTTACAAGACAAGGATCTTAACAAAAACGAACAAAAGATTTAAGCACACTGAATTGTTAGGTCATTAAAAAAATTCACGAGGGCGATTTAATCTTAGCCTTAGAAAATCTATAAAGTCAAAAGTCTTCTGTCATGTATTATACTTACATCTATAATATTCTGGGTGCTTAAAGATTGTTTTTACAGCACTCTGCATACTGGGATTGTACTCGCTCGGGTCCTGAGAGTCCCAAACCCCCATGCGTACTTTCACCTGATGTCATTACATATTTTTCATGAATAATTAAGTATATTTTTTCATTAAGTATTGCAGTTAAGTACATCTAACAATGGCCGAAATTAAATTCTGAATCGAATGCAATAATCGAGCAATCCCCATATTTTTAAGACAACTGTCGAATTTCCGCAGAAAACTTACTTCTCGACCAGACTAGAAGATGTGAAGTGTTTCACTAACCTCGTCATGCTTCACGCCATCAAACTTGTGTGCTGTTGTTAGAACAACTCGTCGGTGTATAAGCACCCCCGGTGCGACCAAGTCCGATTCTGATGACCACACCGCATCTGATGACACCCTGAAGTAATGTTAGTATGAAAAATTTTACTCTTTGTGTCCTTGAGGACTTAAAAAGGCGGTAGAACCCGTAATCTAAGTGTGCCACTGCAAGCATTATCACGTACTTCAGGATGGCTGCGATCCAGGGAAACTCCCCCCGGCGCGCTTCGTACTCCACGACACTGCCTTCAGGTTTGCCCGCGCCGCACTTTGAGATGGTGTTAGAAGCGTAGACCGCGCTGACATCCGCAGCGCTGCTGTAACAGCACACACGTGCTTCGCTGCTGTTTCTACTTCTCCCGCAAAGTTGTTCACTAAAATAATAATTATACATAAAATATTATTATCCTGCTTAGCTAAGCGTTGCTGTATCACCCGCATGGAGTTTGAAGGTATTATTCGATAGTTATTCAAGATACTTTGAGATGAAATTTATTTGTTTATACAGAAGAACTACTTTTTAATGATTTTAAGTTCTGGACTTGTTTTATGTAATAAAAGCAATTGGTGGTTAACCACCTGTTGGCCAATTTTTGAAATGTTTATATTTTTTTACCTGATTAGTGGAGGCTGTGTGTCCTCAGAGTCGCACAGGTATTGCGGGCGGCAGTCACATTTAGGATATTTGAAGTTTTTGCCGGTCTCGTCTGCAATTAAATCAAAAATTAACTATAATTAGAACGACTTGTTTCACAACGTCCAAGTATTGCTTGCTACCTTACAATTTAAGACTAGATAAGATTTAGCGTTAGACTTTCATCAGCTCAGTCGTGCTACGAGTACGGACACTGTAAAGTCTTCTACGCCAGTCATCAGTTGTCTCATTCTACTGTGTAATTACAGCGAAGGCATCAGAAATTACTAGGTAAGCGTAAGTTCAGGGTTTTTTTTTTCGAACTGACTGTTATACAGTTGGCCCTGGGGCCGTTACTGCTCCACCGGACGAATGGGAAGCGCTCCGAGGTGCGCTCACCCTAAGGTTCAGGGTACAATACCAGCGCATAGATTATGATCGTTGATAGCGTAGTTATCGGGGCATATCTTCCCCGGGTGTTCCAGGCTGGGCTCGCCGGCGTCTCCGCCGGTCACCAGCAGCGCCGCCACCACCGCCGCCGCCGCCGCCGCCGCCAGGTGGAGGATCCTATGAACAAATACCTCTAATATATATACTATACCTACTATAATATTATGGTTTCAAGAATAAGACACGTCCAATTAATGTTATACATAATAACGTGTATATTAGCTATCTATAATATATTTATAGTCTATAATCTATACTTAACAATCACTTTTTTCTGTCCTCATATTATTATGCGCTTAAAACTACGCAACGGATTTTGATGCGGTTTTTTTTAATAGAGAGACTTTAGCGTTAGACTATTGTCAGCTCAGTCGTGCTACGATTATGGAAACTGTAAAGAATCCAAAACGTCAGCAAATAAAATAAAAATACGCGAATTAAATCCGTTAATAGTTGTTTCATTCCAATGTGTAATAACCGCGAAGGCATCGGAAATTATTAGATAGAGTGATTCAAGAGGAAGGTTTATAGCGCCCATGCGAAGCCGGGGAGGGTCGCTAGTCCCTACTAATATTATAAATGCGTTAGTAACTCTGTCTGTCTGTCTGTCTGTCTGTCTGTCTGTCTGTTGCTCTTTCACGCCTAAACGGCTGAACGGATTTTGATGAAATTTGGTACAAAGAAAGTCTGGAGCCTGGGAAAGGACATAGGCTATATTATATTCCGAAATTCTATCCCTAAGGGGTTAAAAATGGGGTGCAAAGTTTGTATGCAACAACGTGATTCCTTGGTCCGATCTATTTCAAATTTTACATAAACATTCTTTAACAGAATTGATGGAGTACGTGTTTCGTATTTTATTGAAATTCACCCCCTAATGGGGTTAAAAGGGAGATTTTCTTCCAAATTGATATGAATACTACTTAGTGCTTTTGATTTTGACACATATTTAAAAAGTATAATGTAGGTATGCATAGCAACGGTTGCTAATGTCATTCCTGACATTAAATAAATACCCAAACTGTTACGTGTATGATTTCTTCAGTGTTAACGAAAATGGCATTATTATGTAATATCCCGTGGATCGTGTAATGAGGACTATTTAATAATATTCCTGAGTAAGCAGACCCCGTTTAACTTGCGAGGGGAAATTGGTGTCATTACGCAGAGAAATAGAAGTGTTCTTCGCGACCAAAGCTGACATATATAAAAAAGCCGTGATAACAGAGGTGACGGAATGGGACGAGACGGAGGTAAAGCAAGCTCGCGTGAGCTCCTGACTGAGAAAATGACCCTGAACATATCCTCAAGACCGAGTGAGCTTACAAGGAGTATGCTTTGCGAGAGTATCTCATTACAGGCAATGAGGCAAACTGGGAAATGTTTTATTTCGTAACACCACTTATATTGTATGTAATCGGTATAAGATTTTATTTTGTAGGATTGAATTGAATTGTAAAATTGTTTTGTTGTTTTGTTAGATCTTTGTAATAAGTGTGGTAATCAATCCTTAAATAAATAGCCAGCTAAACCTCACGTGTAAGATTTCTTTAAAAACTTTGTCCGATTAAAAAAAAAATGTTGAACTCAGTGGTAGCTGTATAAATTATGCAATTTCGAAAGTAAGATAGGTAAGTACTTATGTACTTAGTTTGCATATTGTACATGTTAAACTATTGTTAACTCCATTTATTACGAATATAAGGGAAGTGTTAGGCAGCGGCCGGCGAAGCGTCAGAATCGGTACTTTTAATGAAAGTATATTTACGACATAACGTTAACAAACCAGGTTTTGTCAGTATACTTATTAATTCAACTGCGACCCTACAGCGCGAAAGCCGAGCGAGCGAAGCGAGCTTGCCGTGGCAGCGGCAAATGAAAGACTCCTTTAGGAACGACGACGAGAGAAGCGAGGAGTGTTAGGTAGAACTGAGACCGTCCAGCTTGCTATCCAAGCGAGCGAAGCGAGCATGCCGCGACAGCGTCCGGTGAAGCGTCAGAATCAGTACTTTTAATGAAAGTATATTTACGACATAACGTTAACAAACCAGGTTTTGTCAGTATACTAATTAATTGAACTGCGACCGTACAGCGCGAAAGCCGAGCGAGCGAAGCGAGCTTGCCGTGGCAGCGGCCGGCGAGGCGCCAAAACCGAATAGAATTAGGATGAATAATTAATATGGTAAGTGGGAAATACGTTAAGGAAATAAAACATTATGTGGAAAAATAAACATCCATATGATATTAGGAAAACAAAAGATAGGTCATAAGAGTGTTAGTTAATAATCATTATGACATAAAACGTTAGGGAAATCAATAATAGGTTAAAAAACGTTAGAGATTCAGATATAGATCCGTATTCTAATGAAGTTCACCCCATAACGGGGTTAAAAATTACGCGGACGAAGTCGCGGGCAAAAGCTAGTTATTTATAAAACTGAAGAATGAGTTTGTTTGTGTACTTGAACGCGCTTATCAATCTCAGGAACGACTAGTCCATTTTCCACTACTAGAAGGCGATGATAAAAATGTGTCTTAATAACTAAAACCTAATTAAAAACAGGAGATAATTAATCGATATTATTAAAAAAGATGCACTTACCTCATAGCAATAAGTGAGTAATTTTAAGTTGATTGTTGATGTGTCCACGGACTAACACCAAATAAACTTGTGAAGTGAGTTACATCATTATAAGGATAAATATTAAACATGATTAACTCACCAACAGTAGATTCGACAAATTATGTACTTACATAAAGACTCGGTCCTTATATTACCAACGCCATTGTCAGTGACAAGTGACAATTTTTAAAACACTAGAGCATACTTTTAGGAAGAATCGCTAGCACCTTCGGCTTCTTCAATCGGCTTCTTATTAACTACCTACGCATGCAATTCGAATTGTTACTTATCAATTGTCGCGACGGTGAAATAGGGGCCAGGAAATTAAGGACATTTTCGTCAAACTTTTAGCTGCCTTCTAAGTATCACATTACATAAAAATACCTATCAATTTAATTTCCGAAACACTGTAAGAAATAACTAGTTTCAAAAACATTCTTACCTACAACAAGTCCTAAAATATTAAATAAGTAAGTAGAGTAGATAGTCATTTGAAAATATGTAACTAAGTACATATTCAATTATTTTCTCGTCCAGGATAACTTTAGTTTATTGTATATCTACCTAATTATGTCATTCCAACTATAACAACATAAGGAAAGTAAGGTTAAAAATTAATGAGGCCCGCCGTTTATCAAAGATCCACTAAATGCATGTCGTGTAGAATGAGGTCCATTTATCATGTTCCACCAATCACAGGCCAGTTGCATGTCTCTCATTGGTGGAACATGACGAGCAGGAACCCGTTTGAAAACTGTCTAATTGAGTACTGTGTGTTTGAAAACCTGAGAAGATAGGTAATAAATAAATAGGTACTTATTCATTAACAGTAATTACAAATTTAAATATAATTTAAAACAATAGTGTTATTAGTATCTTTACAGGAAATATTATTTGTAATGTCTTATTTTCCTTGTAAGTATGATTAGATATACGAAACATTAAAAACACATTATTATAACAAAAATAGCTAAATTTCCAGGATCACTGTTCACAATTTCATATTACCAATCATATAATTTTGTAAACTTAAAGTAAACGCTCTAATTTTTGTGACTATTTCGAGACAGTGCTGGGTTACTAAAATTTCTTGAATAAAAATATAAAAATATATTTTATAAAGTGACAAAACTCAAGTATTATAAGCGGGGTCACTTTTAATTAAAGATCGCGATGAGACCGTCGACGGCGATGATAATCCGAGATAAAATCCGGCAACTAATCTCTCGGAAACAATGGACGTTAAAAATAATGGCCGAACAGATCTTACGATACAGCGAAGTCACTTGTGAAAAACGAGCAAATTTAAAAAAAAATACCTACTTATTTTATAATAAAAAACAAGGAAATTAATGAAGAAATGAAACAGTATAACAATGATGACCATTGTTTAGTTATGACCGTAGGTATTTATGAACGTCATTGTTTATATAATTTATGTTTTTTGCTATAACCACAGTACGCGAATTACTCATATAATCACAAGAGAAATATTATTAAATTGCAACATCAACGGGGCCGCCGCTAGAATCCGCTAGATGCACTTGTGTAGCATGAGGTCCAGTCGTCATTTTCGCCACCAATCACAAGTTATTATTACCTGGTCTCTCATTGGTGGAACATGACAGCTAGACCTCATTCTACGCTAGCATAACCAGGAATTAAAAGCATAAATTTCGATTTGATATGGAATACAAAAAGAGAGAGAGTATTTTAAGTACACACACGCGTTTATTAGTAGAATTGTCTTATTTATATTATGATGTGCCTCTGCTGGCAGGTGAACGGTATCACTAATGGGTGAAATAAAAGTTAATGCCCCGCCGGGCTAATACGACCAATTTATTTAATGTAACACTCACCCTAGAGCAAGTATAGCCACCTAATATAACACTACCCTACAACTAGTACACAGCCACATAACGTAATAAGTAACGTAACGGACAAGATGTATACAGACATAGCCTGTTTAACTACATCCAAATAAGTTATAGCCATGTTCAGCTCGAACAAAAATTAAGCATCTAACCCATAAGCAATCCCGTAAATTTATTAGGTACCTAATTGTTATATACATCGCGTATTGAAGTGTTGTGTCCATGATGATAATCAAACATAATATAACATAACACTTATATACATCGCGTATTGAAGTGTCGTGTCCATGATGATAATCAAACATAATATTTAGGCACTTACTCAAAATAAAAATGACCGATCCGTCTCAGCGAATTACCAATGTCATATTAATTACCCAATAACGTAGAAAAGTCACCCTGGTCGCATATTTGTTCGATTAACGAAATTGCTATTTTATGGACACCGGACTCCGCGGGCCTAATAAAATAACGATAACCACTACTAAGATGAATTTCTGCAAGTAAAATTAATTATTTTAAGGTTATGGTTTATGTATCAACTAGGTACTTATAATAGGTATCTCAAATCCACACCACGTTTTGAGAATTTAATTTCCATATTCATACATTGAATTTACTAAAGTTAATAATTTCTGATGCCTTCGCGGAATGAAACAACTACCTATTAACGGATTTAACTCGCGTATTTTTATTTTATTTTATTTGCTGACGTTTCGGATTCTTCACAGTTTCCATAATCGTAGCACGACTGAGCTGACAATAGTCTAACGCTAAAGTCACTTTAATAAACTTTCGTCTGTTTCTGTTAATAGTTGTTTCATTCCAATGTTTACTAAAGTTGTTTTACAAAACTAATAGATACCTACACTCGTTACAGATTCTTTCCCACTAGTAAATAACCGCGAAAGCATCAGAAATTATTATACCTACCTCTATTTTCAATTACGTAGTTCAAAATAAATACATATCGTTGGCCTTTATTGAATTCAGCTCGAGCTCGTAGTAAGAGGTATTCAAAGCTAGGAGTGGCCAATTAGAAGAATTCGAGGACTATTGGATTCAGACATTGATCGGGCAAATGATTTAGCGGCAATAAAAGACACTCCATGTGCTAAATGGACGAATTGGGATTAATGCCACTGTTATTTTTCGTTATTTATTATACACAGAGCAATTACATCTAAAAATACAGCAATTTCTGAAGCGAATGTTCGCTGTCGTTTTAAAATCCTAATTATTTTTTCGGTGTGAATTATCATTTAATGATGGAAGATTAGGCTTTTGATGGGACACTATTGGGTAATAGTCCAACCCAATATTACTTATTACTTATTTGTTGTTGAAAAATGCTTCTTATAATGAATACTGTATGTACTGCATGCTGTATTTTCAATGTAAGTAAATAAACTAGGATGTGTAATTATTTCTGATGCCTTCGCGGTTATTACACATTAGAATGAAACAACTATTAACGGATTTAACTCGCGTATTTTTATTTTATTTGCTGACGTTTCGGATTCTTTACAGTTTCCATAATCGTAGCACGACTGAGCTGACAATAGTCTAACGCTAAAGCGATTGTTTCATTCCAATGTGTAATTATTTCTCAAATAGGTAAGTAGGTAGTTATTATAATAAAAATAAAATGTCGTTTTACTATCCTTTTAGAAAAACTTCGCTTTCCGAGAACTGCATTTTGTCATAAATTTCAAAGGAATCATCAACCTCACCTACATTATAGAGGCTAAATGACATCGTTTTTGCCAAAGCATTTGAAACCCTAACCAAATACGTTAAGGTCAACTTCCGTCTGTTTCTTCGAGATATTTTTTCTCAAAAAGTGCTCCTTGGAAAGTGGGCAGCCTTTTGATCGTTAGTCAGGGTTAAAACTAAACTCATTATAACTTTCCGACGACTAAGCAAAGGTACGAATCTAATAAGAAAAAGTTTGTATGCTTCGCCAGGACACCAAGCGTTGGATTAAAAGACTACATATTTTTAACCTACTTTAAAATGTTTCATGGATAGTCAAAATTACGATGTCAAATGTTGGTTCAAATACTTCAAATCCTACATGGAGCAAATATTTGGTACTTACATTCTCATGAACGTGTTGATCTGACATAAGTTCAGATTGCTAAGTAAGTACCTGTATAACTAATTTGGATCACGGCTCTGGCTTCCAGCATTCAAGAACTGCTCTTATAAGTAATTAAATAATTAATACAAGTATATATCACTTTAGCGTTAGACTATTGTCAGCTCAGTCGTGCTACGTTTATGGAAACTGTGAAGAATCTGAAACGTCACGTTAATAGTTGTTTCATTCCAACAAGTATATAAATTCAACTCATTGATGATTGCACAGTGATTCATACTTTGACGTTAAGGTTTTATACTGGTGACAGCTAGGTAGTCTTTCAGTAGACGACACGCCGTTTAATTTTACTTTGTCATGCACTAAAATAAATATTAATCGTGTAGTTGTTGTTGGAGCGAATGAGTGGTAAGAAGAAAACACTAGGCACTTACAGTAGGGTTCGAAATCAAACGTCCAGATCGTTGTGCACTAATATTTAATGATCACTCGCGACGTACAAACAAGATATATTAACAAGCACAGAAGGAGAAGATAGACAGTACAACTAGTAGCTACAAATTAATCTACTTTAAATAAGCGAAAGCGAAAGCGTACTTAAGCAAGCTGCGAGTAAAAATGCGAGCGAAAGCGTCATGCGTCTTAGGCGGAAGCGGTAGCCAGACTGGAGGCAAAGCGACGGCGCGGGCGCACCTCTGCTCTGCGGCCGACCGGCCGGTTGTCAAACCGGTCCCGCGTACTACGTCATGCTATTGTTGCGCTGCGCGCTCACATCTACTAATAAACGGATCGATTTGTCCGTCGCGCTAAACAATATTTATTATTACGAACATAACAATGCATTATAATAACCTTATAACAACAATTGATATAATTCTACTGAATTGTATAATTATAATAGAAATTAATTTATGTTTACTTAATATTAGATTAAGTTAATTTATAAGATGTAAATAGTTTTATATAAAATAATGATTATTTATTATGTTATTGATTGTGAATAATAATGATTTAAATTTAATTGAAATGTACAAATTGGATTATTAACTCTTATTAATTATTACAATTTGTAGTGATAAATTTAATTGATAAATAATTATATTGGACGCCACATCACCCCCCTCCAGAGACCTTCCTAAGGGCGATAATAATTTGGAAAACGTACTACACGGCCTGACCGTGTACGTCTGACGTCATCTCCTCCGTCCTTGGTTGCAGTGTTCACTGGTGTTGTGGTGTGATTTTGAGTGTTACATGTAGGTGGTGTAGTGTTAGTGGTGTCGTGAAATATGTAGGCCGGCTTAATGCGGTCCACCGATACTGTCACCGACATATCGTTAATTAAAATTTTAAATACTTTGGGACCTCTTTGCAGCACCCTATAAGGCCCTTTATAAGCAGGTCTCAACGACTTGGTTAATGAGTCGTCCCTTATAAAGACGTGAGACGATGATATTAAATCATTGAACATAAATGTCTTACGTTGACTTACGTGACGAGAAGCTGGTGCCGGTTGCAAGCAGTTTGTAAGCGAGCGAAGCCGGGACAGGTAATCCGTCACGTCAGGAGTGTCATTAGGGTATGGGCAAAAGAACTCCCCTGGTAGCCTTAAAGGCAGTCCGTAGACCAGCTCTGCTGAAGTGGCTTGCAGGTCTTCCTTAAAGGCAGTCCTAATGCCTAGTAACACTAATGGTAAAGCTTCTACCCACGTGCTACTAGCGTGACACGTGATAGCGGCTTTCAGCTGGCGGTGAAACCTCTCTACCATGCCGTTACAGGCGGGATGGTAAGCGGTAGTGCGCTTATGCTGGAAGCCTGCTAGTTCTGCTAGCCGCTTAAAGAGTGCAGATTCGAACTGCCGACCTCTATCTGTCACTATGCTAACAGGGCAGCCAAATCGAGCGATCCAACCATGCAGCAGGGCCTGACCTACTGACTCAGCAGTGATGTCTTGTAGCGGGATTGCCTCAGGCCATCGCGTAAAGCGGTCGACGGCGGTGAGGCAATACCTAAACCCTTGACACAGAGGTAATGGACCGACCAGATCAATATGGATATCCAAGAACTTGGCTCTGGGTACCTTGAACGTGGAAAGTGGTGTTGAGACATGACGAGTGACTTTCGCGCGTTGGCAAGATAGACAGCTGCGGGTCCACTCTCGACAGTCTCTTCTTACTCCAGGCCACACAAACCTTTCAGCGACTAGTTTTGCAGTAGCGTTCGCTCCTGGGTGACTGAGTGAGTGCAGGCCCTCGAAAATTTTACGCCTGAACTTCTGCGGGACGTATGGTCTTGCCACAGATATCTCACTACGCTCGTCACAGTACAACTCGGCATCAGTTCCTGGTATACGGACCTTAGTCAGGTGTAAGGAGTTATCGCCTTCCAGCAGCTGTTGTAACTCTGGGTCGGTGTGTTGTGCTGCGGCCAGTGTGATGACGTCCACTGGCTGCGTGATCTCCTCGACCCGAGAGAGTGTATCGGCTACGACATTGTCCTTACCTGTTATGTGTCTGATGTCCGTGCTGAACTGTGAGATGAAGTCCAGGTGGCGAAACTGCCTTGGGGAACAATTGTCCTTTCGCGAATGAAACGCAAAGCATATAGGTTTATGGTCCGTGTAAATAGTGAAGTCGCGGGCTTCCACCATGTGCCTAAAATACTTTATCGCTTCATAGATAGCCAAAAGTTCCCTATCATACGGAGAATACTTTTGCTGCGTTTGGCTTAATTTGCGTGAAAAGAAAGCTAAGGGTTCCCAACCTTTGTCGTTATTAAATTGCTGCAGTACTGCCCCCATCGCCACGTCAGATGCATCAGTCACGATGCATAACTTGGCGAGAGCGTTGGGGTGGGCCAACATCGCTGCTTGGCATAGACCTTGCTTACAGCGTTCGAATGCCTCCTTCTCTGCCGGTTTGAAGTTGACGGGATGTGCGCCTTTCGTTGAGCCTACTAAAAGAGCGTTTAAAGGAGCCTGGTGCTTGGCTGCGTCCGGAATGAACCTCCTATAAAAATTTAGCATGCCCAGGAATCGCCTGAGTTCCTTCACGTTCCTAGGCTCAGGAAAAGCGTTGATGGCATCCACCTTAGCAGGCAACGGTGTGGTACCCTCAGCGGAAATATGGTAACCTAAAAATATTACCTCCGAAGCTCCAAAAATGCATTTCGAAGTGTTGATCAGCATACCATATTCTTGCAGCCTGGTGAACAATTGATGAAGGTGTGCTTCATGCGCCTTCTCGTCTTTGGAGAATACTAAGAAATCATCTAAGTAAGAGTAGCAGAAATCAAATCCACGTAACATTTCATCCACGAAGCGTTGAAAAGTTTGACCGGCGTTGCGAAGTCCAAATGTCATATATGGAAATTCGTAGAGTCCAAACGGAGTAGTAATCGCGGTTTTCGGGATATCTTCTGCATTTACGGGGATTTGATTATATGCTTTAACCAAGTCGATTGTAGAAAATACACGGCATCCTGCCAGGTTATGAGCGAAGTCATGTATGTGACGTATAGGGTAGCTGTCAGGCACGGTCCGTGCGTTAAGCATTCTATAGTCACCGCACGGCCTCCACCCATCACCTTTTTTGGGAGCTAAATGCAGTGGGGACGCCCATGGTGACTCTGATGGTCTGGCTATGCCGCTCGACAGCATAGTAGCAAACTCATCCTTGGCTATCCGAAGCTTATCAGGGGCTAGTCTACGTGGTGCACTAGATACAGGAGGTCCCGGTGTCGTGCGTATGTGGTGAACAGTCGAGTGCCTAACTAAACGGTGTATGCCAGATGGGCGAGTGATGTCGGGGTATTTGTTAAGTATTGTGTGGTATATAGACTCACCAGTTACAATCTTGATGGAGGAAATGACATCAGACGACACGGCAGGCGAAGCCGTGGTAGCGAGCGTAGTATTGCTGTCGATCAGGCGATGGTTCCTGCAATCTACTATTAGGTTATAATGTGACAAAAAATCGACACCTATTATAGCCCTTGTGACGTCCGCTACAACAAATCGCCATGTAAAGTCGCGGCGCAACCCTATGTTAAGTACTAAATTTACATAACCGTACGTGTTAATAACAGTACCGTTCGCCGCACATAACTTATAATTAGTTTGGTATCTACGGTCCCTTAATTTAACACGGGGAAACACGCACAAATCACTGCCAGTATCTACTAAAAATTGGAGCTTAGATTTAGCGTCCGTTATAAACAAGCGACCGGTAGTCGGGCAGGCGTCCGTCGCCATTATCGACTGCCCGATGCGTTTCCCGGCTGGTAGTCACAAGGCTTCACACATCTTCTAGCTTGCTCCGCGAATTTGTAGTGGTACCAGCAGGTAGGGAATTTATTATAATTAGAACGCGACCTTTTCGAGCTGGACCTCTGCCGGGAGTGATTCGCTGATCTGCCACGGGGTCGGGACATCCGCTCTACCTTACTGTCGAGAGACTTCAACTGCCTGCTCAACTCTGCTATTTGGAACGCCATGGAATCCGCTGGAGGTGCAGTCATATGCGACGCTGCTGCTACTTGCGGGGTCGGGACGACGACATCCATGACGCGGTCAGCCAACTCGGATAGTTCCTCCAGTGATAGTCTCAGCTGGGACGCGACGATGTCCTGTATCCTCTGTGGAAGTCTGCCAAGCCATATGGACTTCATGAACTCGTCAGGTAAACCATGGCCGGCCATGCTTTGCAAATGGCGTAGGAATTGCGAAGGTTTTCTATCGCCCAGCTCTTCGTGTCGCAAAACTTGCTCGATCCTCTTCTCACGGGATGCGGAAAGTCGTTTGATTAACTCCGTCTTTAATTTATTGTATTTGTCCGCGGCCGGAGGGTTCGTTATGATGTCTTCAACCTCCGCGGCGTAACGCGGTTCTAATTGTGCCATTGCGTAATAAAACTTCGTTTCGTCAGTTGTAATTTTGGACAATACAAACTGTCCCTCAAGCTGCGCGAACCACATCGCCGGCTTCTCGGGGTAAAACGGCGGTATTCTTACGCCTACGCGGAATGATTCGGCTGTTTGTTGGTCGCCGCCATCTTGCGGCGCACTTCCTTTGTTCGCGTTCATACTGCTTAATGTGCTCTTTTACGGGGTCACCAGTGTAGTTGTTGTTGGAGCGAATGAGTGGTAAGAAGAAAACACTAGGCACTTACAGTAGGGTTCGAAATCAAACGTCCAGATCGTTGTGCACTAATATTTAATGATCACTCGCGACGTACAAACAAGATATATTAACAAGCACAGAAGGAGAAGATAGACAGTACAACTAGTAGCTACAAATTAATCTACTTTAAATAAGCGAAAGCGAAAGCGTACTTAAGCAAGCTGCGAGTAAAAATGCGAGCGAAAGCGTCATGCGTCTTAGGCGGAAGCGGTAGCCAGACTGGAGGCAAAGCGACGGCGCGGGCGCACCTCTGCTCTGCGGCCGACCGGCCGGTTGTCAAACCGGTCCCGCGTACTACGTCATGCTATTGTTGCGCTGCGCGCTCACATCTACTAATAAACGGATCGATTTGTCCGTCGCGCTAAACAATATTTATTATTACGAACATAACAATGCATTATAATAACCTTATAACAACAATTGATATAATTCTACTGAATTGTATAATTATAATAGAAATTAATTTATGTTTACTTAATATTAGATTAAGTTAATTTATAAGATGTAAATAGTTTTATATAAAATAATGATTATTTATTATGTTATTGATTGTGAATAATAATGATTTAAATTTAATTGAAATGTACAAATTGGATTATTAACTCTTATTAAGTATTACAATTTGTAGTGATAAATTTAATTGATAAATAATTATATTGGACGCCACAATCGTACGCGAATGCTTTCAAAATATTAAATAATGTTTTGTATGCTCGCATAGAAGCTTGCGTAATAAGTGTATTAAATTAGCACTGTGAAGGCATATCACACATTTAATTTTACTTTACAAAATTCAGCTCGTACTTTTGCTCATTTTTTTGAGAACTCATCGGTTATAATTTCTGATGCTTTTGAGGTTATTACACATTGAAATGAAATACTTATAACATCAGCAAATATAATAAAATACTAAAGTTAAATTCGTTTTGTTTTATTCCAATTTATCCATTGTTTAGTACAATAACAAAATTCATCATTATTAGGTATTTGAAGATATTATAAAAATAGGTACCTAAGTACATTTTAACTTTATTTAATAAACACGAAAGCTACAAACACCATCGGCACGCAAAGGATAGTAACTTGAAAATGTACAAAGCTCGTTCCGTTTTAAAGGAAACAATGAAAACAATTTGAAACGCTTGACAAATGAGACCTTTGACGAAATTTAAATATTCCAATATTGACTTGGAGTTCAACAACGGATTATTTGAAATGATTTAATTAATGTTCTTAATACCTACAATATTTATCTTCTAAAATCTAGAACGTTAAGGTATTCAACTAATTATAGGTGTGTGCATGTATCAGAGTGTATATAAGTAGTGTTTTTATCACACATAGACACATAGGTAGGTAAATATCAACTAGAGTGCAGAGTGGTGTCTGTTCACTGAATGAAACGAAACTAATTTCATTTATAAACATAGTAAAGGGCTTTGCCCTTTAATCCTACTACTATTATAAAGGCGAAAGTTTGTAAGTATGGATGTATGGATGTTTGTTACTCTTTCACGTAAAAACTACTGAATGGATTTGAGTGAAACTTTACCACAATATAGCTTATACATCAGAATAAAACATAGGCTATATTTTATAACGATATAGTGTAAAATACTAATCGTGCGCAGACGAAGTCGCGGGCAGAAGCTAGTATCTAAATAAAAAGCTTGGGTATACCTAATACGCCTAAGTTAATATGGGTATAAGGTACTCGTAAAATTTCAAATTTTGGAATACTGCCTTAGGTAGGTAGCAAAATTATATTAGGTATCACATTCTACGTGTTGCTAAAACGTTCCATTTAATTTAAGTTTTAACTCGAGTTAGCTTCTAAATCAAGTCTAGATTAAACACTAAATCTAGCTCAGGAGCTTGTTAGCAGCTAGGTATTTAGCCACTTTGCGGTCGGTAGCAGTCTGCAAAGTCCTTTGCAAAATATACTGTTATTGTTAAATTAAATGTGTGCAGCTTTGAGTACTTCTGCTACTAACACCGTAATAATATAGCTTTATACTATAAACTATTTTCAACCCAGATATTCATAAACTAACAATTCAGAAGTAGATTAAGAGGTACCTACTCGTCAACTCGGTCAGCTACAAATAGGTATGGGAACTGCTGCGAAGTTTTCGAAAGGTCAGCAAATAAAATAAACATACGTGCGTTAAATCCGATATAGTCGTTTCATTCCAATGTATAATAACCAAGAAATCATCACAAATTATTATGTAACTAGCTTCTGCCCGGGACTTCGTCCGCATGGAACTCCTCCTTTTTTGCAGTCGGTTAAAAAGCAGCCTATGTCCTTTCTCAGGCTCCAGACTATCTTTGTACCAAATTCCATTTAAATCGGTCCAGTAGTTCAGGCGTGAAAGCGTAACAGACAGACAGACAGACAGAGTTACTTTCGCATTTATAATATTAGTAAGGATATGAAAGCTTTCTTATATAATAATTTAAAGCTCATTCTGCTGCGAATTGCAATGTGTACGAAATCATAATTTATAAGGTAAAGTGTGTTATTATTTAACGGTATTGCACATAAATCCGTGTAGAATTGTCCGTGTGTCAGAGCACAGCCGCACAATTGCGAACACATCAGCGATTCTTGGAATCAGAGTGAAATTAAAATTGCACGCGATTCCACATCAACACGCAAAATGAGTTTTCACACAGCACTGCACCGCGGAGCAGTAGAACACTGGCGACCGCAGCATAATGGAGAGAATAAAGATGGAACAACTGTCATCTTAATCATTACCTTACTATTATTACTTAGGTATGATAAAATAGTTAAATACATTTATTTCGTAATGCATAAAGCTGTGCCATCAATTCTATGCCTACATTTCTCAACATTTGACAGATACTATTTATAACTCAAAACTCAACTTCAGTCAGTAAATTGGACAGGTATTGCCTAGTTTGTCATACTGTTATGTTTGGGTGCTCCGCTGTCTCGCGCAATTCCACAAAATGGCGCCGGCTCATTGTGTCCGCGACACATTTGGTAGTCTGTGGTCATTCGCGAATGGTCATTTTACAAGTTACTCGCTTTTTACATTCTACCTTTATTAAATGTCATGCAAAACGTGACAAGAACCATCACAATGTGCCTAAGTATTCCATTCTACTAATTTCTACCTTACTGATAATATTGAGTAAGTTAAGTAATTAACTATTGTGTTAATCTTAAGTTATAAATGCGAAACTTCGGATAGGCACGAAATGGTACATAAAGACGGATAAATAACAACAGAATACGAAAAAGATAGCCTTTGTCTCTTGAAGACATTCTAACTACGTGAATACATGACTAACATCATATTATGCTTATGTATAATCGGCCGAACTGGGTCTACTAGTCCGCACGTTAAAAAAAATCAAAAATCTAATGTCTAACCCGAATCTTCTTCAATTCAAGCGTTAAATTATACTAAAACCTTCTTCAACCTTCCAAAAGATCTAAAAAAGTCACCGATTTCAAATAGATATTTTAATTCGACCTCTATCAAGCGAGCTTTAATTTTAAATCCCTAAATCCACGATCCTTTCCCAAAAATATCCTTTAATTTAAAAAAAACTGCCCTGAAATAAATTTAGGGTTGTCACGCCTTTTGAAACGGGTAATTATCAACCTCCTTTACACTCTGTAAAGATTTATTTTCGACCCAAGCTTTGGTTTTTCAATTGTTTTTGCGCTGGTTCCAGCAGCGCGAATGAATCGTTTTGTTTCTTGTAAATAAATTGTTTTGTGAAACAAAAGAGAATGTTTAAGTAAAGTGTGTTAACGCGATGTGAATTTGTAGCTTGGGATGTGAAATTTGAAAATAGTTTTTGCAAAATTTACTTGAAATTCAGGAAAAGTGGTTTTTGAAGCACTATGTACCTATTTAGTATAACGATTATTCGTATAATAATATATTCCATTTAAAGTTCCGTTTTGCTTATATTTAATTAATATTCCAAAAGAAAACTACTTTTTATTTATTACAACTACACCTGTGTCATTTACTACCTATACAGAATATAGGTACATATCTAGTAATAAAAAATAGCTTAAAGGAACAATTGTCAGTGAATAAAATTCATTTAATTATATAAACGATATAATTTAATTATAAAAAAAATATATAACTACCTTGTGAAGAATGGGTAGACACAGCCCTATGTCATGTTCGGTGAGACATAACATCGGTCCTTGTTTTTAGACCAGTCATTACCCGACCTAACCCTAATATATATAATACATATATGTATATGTTACGTTTAGCTTGGAGTGAGATGTCGCTACTACTGTGTATTAAGTATTATTGATAGTTAGGTAGGTAGAAGTAATATCTTATTTTAGTATTTAATAATTAAATCGAGGTTAGACTAAAATATTGAAATTAGTATTTGGCGCGTCAAAATCCTTGTACGAATTAATGAATTAGGTACTTACCTATATTTAATATTTTAATGTAAGTAGGCAGGTACATTTATAAAACGCCTAGCAAAGTTTATTAAAAAGTGAAGTCCTATTCAGCACGCCTTAAATCCAATTTATAATTTTACACTTGAATGAAAAATTCTTGAATATAGGTACCTACCAATTCAAATACAATCTACATTAATTGATGTATTCTTATTTGAATGGGTAATTATCATTGGACCAGCCCTCTCAGGCCTATTATTTTAGCCCACGAACCATTATTATAAAATCAACTGAGATTACTTTTGATCAAACGAAACGAGACGGTTTTTAGGGCTCCGTAGGTAAAGGTTTAACCTTACTGAGACTCCGCTGTTCGTCCATCTGTCTTTCACCATGCCGCTGTAAGTACCTATAATAATAATATTATAGGTACTAACTCTAGGTACTTACCTATAATATTATTATTATAGGTAAGTACCTAGAGTTTAAAATTAATGAAATAGGTATGTTTGAAGATGTTATAGATGACTAGCTGTGCCCGCGACTTCGTCCCCTTGGAATAGTAATTCTTCATAAGGCTTCATATTTTCCCCGCTTTTTTTACACTTTTCCACTTTCTTCGCTCCTATTGGTCGCAGCGTGATGTTATATAGCCAATTTTTGAATTCGATCCAGTAGTTCCTGAGATTAGCGCGTTCAAACAAACAAACAAACAAACTCTTTAGCTTTATAATATTAGTATAGATATAATATATCTAGGCCCCGATTCGGGAAAAAAATACTTAAATAGATTACTACCTAATAAAATAATAAGTAAACGGATTTATACCTACCTAAAACTAGATTTAATATTTCATTTCGTTATATCCCTACTAATATTATAAATGCGAAAGTAACTCTGTCTGTCTGTTACGCTTTCACGCTAAAACTACTGCACCGATTTAAATGAAATTTGGTACAAAGAAAGTCTGGAGCCTGAGAAAGGACATAGGCTACTTTTTAACCGACTGCAAAAAAGGAGGAGTTCCACGCGGACGAAGTTGCGGGCAGAAGCTAGTTTAGAATAACGAAGATAATTCTCCAAAGCGATATTCAAATTAAATATCGCTTAGGTATGATTATATAATCATACCATTGAAAGGTATCATAAGATCGATAATAATATCGATGTTCGACCATTTTGACTTGCATTGACTATGATACAGTTGTACCCATGTCCAATTAGTATCAATTACTATTAAGCTATTATGAATGGCCGTCTCTGACGTGCAGTGGGTGCTCTAATTAGGCGGCGTGATCTCGCTTTGAACCAAACTACGCAAATAGCATTAATCAAATAGACAAGTTAGACATTTACACTACACGATTACGATACAATTTAATTTAGGTAAGGCATTAGCAAAAATCGTTTTTAGAGGGCATGATTTTGTGATTTAAATCGAATGGTCAACCGTTCGCTCTAGATGATTTAAGACATGTTTTTAAGATTTTTTACATTAATTCCAGATTTGATAAAATAACAAATCCAATTCATAAAGAAATCGCGCCGTCAATTTGAAATTTAAGAAACTTATTAGAAAAAAAATATATGAAATACCCCGCGGTTTAACTCGCGTACAACAATTACACTCGAGCTACTAGGTTATTTTTATCCATATTATAATAAATGACAGACTAGGTTTTTACAACGTCTAACAATATTAGTATGTAGGTTTGATTATATTTTTATTGTTTTCATGTTTGTAGCAGATGAAATTAAAGCTACGAATATTTAACAATCCAAATTAAATCAATCTTACCTATAATATTATATCTATGCAATACAAGTTTAAACCATTATATTTATATCCAATAATAGATTAAATTTATTTTATTTCATCCCCAATCACTTGACATTCAAATCGCAGCGTATAAATAGTATCAGCCCGAGCACTGTCCCACGGGTCACAGTTTGTTTGAGCGCGCCCGGAATCTGTTTCTACTAACCCCCAGTGCGGCAAATACGTGTACTTAACTACCTAGTGCTTACGCTTTGAAGTCTGCTCTATGTTCTGTGAAATTGCCTAGTGTACTACTGTTTAGGTACAGTGGGGTAAGATTGGCTTTAAATAAGCAACTCATTTTAATTTAATTATCAAACAATGTCATTCTCATTCATATTTTTTTTTGTAAAAACCATTTAATATTTATAGGTAAGTACTTATATAGAAACTGTAAAGTTTTCAAAACGTTAGCATATAAAGTAAAATATAATAAAATACGCGAGATAAATCCCTTATAGTTGTTTCATCTCAATACAAGTATTTTAGCATAAACATTGTAAATGTTTGTTGCGTACTCCTTGCTGTGTGTATATAGTTTTATAGTTTTACTTTTACTGGCTATTGCCCTTTTTTTATAAATCGATTGTTTTCTATTGTCACTTAGTTTAGTTGATTTGGTTAAGTTGTGTTGTGATATTGTGTTGTATTGTTCGTTGTAAAGTTACCTATTAAATCCCTATATTTCTTCATATACCTATTGCTTTCATTACAGTCCATTCCTCACCAACAATGTTTATTACACGGTAGTGTTGGGAATAATTGCTGGCTGCTCCATCAGTATATTATTATATTATTAATTATTTTCCCATCCCATAGTCATGTTTACATAATTGCCTAAGAAAGGATCTTGTATTAAGGGAATGGACACAAGACATCAGTTGTATCGTTCTCACGAAGATAAGGACAGCGTACCAACCCTTAGATTAAAATGGAAAGTACATTTACATCATAACAATGACATGTACTTACTACGTCACCATAATATAAAATCAACGCTACTACTATAGACTATGGGCCCATGTTAAAAAAATTATGGGTCATTTGAACCACCAGATGACCTATGTAGAACGATATAAGAGCATAAAATAATAAGATTTAGCATTGTGCCGTCACTTGTAAGCTGTCCAACTGAGTGTAGGTGAGAATTCAAAAGTACAGGTAGAGTGAGTACATTTTGGTCATATATTTTTGAACGGCATTGTTACCATCGATAGATCCATGAAAAATAATACTAAAACGCGTAGTGCCGTAAAAAAATGGTGATCCAAAAAGTCGGAATTTTTTTTTTGATTTTCCGACAATTTCCAGGGTGAATTTGGTCATTTGATACAGTACGGCATCAGTTTCATACTATTTCAATACTGCTTCTAATCCATCATTCCGCAACGCCGTAAAAAAATCAAGCGACAAGGGGAAAAAACCGAAGGTTGCAACCCCCTCTCTTTCCGTGGTCCAGGGGGTGATTTGATAAAGTACGGCTTCGGTTCCAAAACATTATCTAGCACTTAAAAGTACTATTAAAAATAATGCCGTCAAGAAATGATTGTTCATTTGAATGTATATCAATAATTATCTTAAATTCATCGTATTCTTGATTTATAAAGCTGTAAAATCATTTGATCCTGTACGGGAACTATTTTTCTAACATAATATTGTAAAATACAATTGTTATATAGTATTGCCGTTCAAAAGAAACTGTTCTGAAAAAAATTATGGAGAAATACAAAAACTGAAATTTTGCAAATTATTGCAGTAATTTAAATATCATATATTAATGAAATATAGCAGTTTTCTACATTGTATCCCATGTTTTAAATAGTATTAACATAAATAAATAAGTAAGTACATTTTAATGCAGACCATATCTTTTAGGTTCATGAAAATGACGCTACCATTTTAAGGGTACTTTATGGCCATCTGATACAGTACGGCATTAACATATTTTTGAAGAGAACAATTGATAATATGATAAAATCACTATGACGTCTAACTGAAGTGAAACGGTTCCTCATCCGGTGCCGTTATGTCACAGACTTTTTAAACCAACGAAAATGTACGGCATATGAAAAAATATTATCTATGCATAAAACACTTTCGAAATAAATTAATTTGACGTTGTGTCAAATCACCCCCTGGACCACGGAAAGAGAGGGGGTTGCAACCTTCGGTTTTTTCCCCTTGTCGCTTGATTTTTTTAAGGCGTTGCGGAATGATGGATTAGAAGCAGTATTGAAATAGTATGAAACTGATGCCGTACTGTATCAAATGACCAAATTCACCCTGGAAATTGTCGGAAAATCAAAAAAAAATTCCGACTTTTTGGATCACCATTTTTTTACGGCACTACGCGTTTTAGTATTATTTTTCATGGATCTATCGATGGCAACAATGCCGTTCAAAAATATATGACCAAAATGTACTCACTCTACCTGTACTTTTGAATTCTCACCTACACTCAGTTGGACAGCTTACAAGTGACGGCACAATGCTAAATCTTATTATTTTATGCTCTTATATCGTTCTACATAGGTCATCTGGTGGTTCAAATGACCCATAATTTTTTTAACATGGGCCCATAGTCTACTAGAGTAACTATCTTAATACATAATAATATGACGTCATTTGTCCATAGAATAAAGAACCAGTTTGAGAAGTACCAAATAAAACAATTTATTTTATACAACATTATTTATTACAAACTGGCTCCTATTGAACCACATTTGTCATTTTCTTTTCAATTACTTACAATAAAAGAAATAAAATATTCGATATTCAGATCATTCAAGGGATTCAAAAATATCTGCACTTAATTAGCTAGTAATACTAGATAATATATAATAGTGATGATTAATGGAAAAAAAAACAAGTACCTAATAAAGTACCATGATTGACGTTTTAGCGGATATTCTTCAGACTGTAAATTAACTGATCATAATGAAATTAGTGCATTTAGAAGTAGATTCGACTTTTCAACGATAAAATAACAGCTAAAAATACAAAAATGAAAATAAGAATAATAGTGGCGAAAGTAGTTATACTGGCTTAAAATAATAATAAATAATAATTATTGTCATTCTCGTAATATTTTTCTTTACAAAAGAGTGGAGTGGAATAAGAACAACACTTAAGGATACCTCGCACTCGATATCTACTCGTTGTGTCTTTTAAAACATTTGTCACTGCTAACAGAAACAATCTAATTATAAAACAATATCTTACTGTATAATAATATTATGTTATTAATATATTATAGATACTATTTTACTATCTAATACTGATAAACACTACATCACATTATAAAACAAAATATAATGTCTTCAGTAACACATCTTCATTAGTACAGATTATCACCATTTTAAGGATAAAATTTACATAGGTAGGCAATGTATGCATGATTATTTTACATAATAATAATTATGTTCATTCTTACCTATAACCTGTATTCAGTCAGTATTATAAAGGAAAGTAACAATTAGATCTATACAAATAAAATATTAGTAAAAACTTATACGAAGATGATCATATCATATCCGATGATGTAATTTTATTATATCAAAATATAATATTTAATAGTACTAAATAGGTCTGTACTAACCACATTCTTTGAGATATGATTTTTAGCAACTATAATATAGTTACTGGTACTGTAAATTTTATTAATATTATTTTAAACATGGTGCGGCTGTTTATTTCCTTTATACTTATGTACCTACCTATTTTTAGTTTATAAAAAAATATTATCAATAAAAATTATAACACATAAAATTGTAAATACTAGCTACACTTAGGATTACGTATAAGTAGGCACTTTAAGTAGTTACCACGGGTTTTGACTAAGTATAATTATCTACTTTTACAATGTTCAACGAGAATAAGATCGGCTGGTAGTACTTTATAAAAAAAAATTGAAATTATAAATGTTTAATTTACTTAGCAGATCTTTTAAAATCTAGAATAAAGAGGCTTCTATAGGTTCCAATTATAATTTCATAAAATATTGTGCATAATTCTTTCAATAAAAAATTGACGATCTTACCCTGTTGACCTTACAATGAAATAAATATAATATTATTACTATGAGTAATTAATTTAATCACTCAAACTCACGTATTATGGCTACAAATGCTATAACATTATTATGGCATATCACACTTTATTCATTTCAACATCTTCGTACAATAATTGGAAGATTTTTATAAAAATCTCCTATATTTACGTTACAAACACTTACTTACCTTGTTTCTATAAAATACCACAGACACAGCGACTAACAACATTGAGCGAACTAAATAACTAATAAAGTTGCCTATATTTTGGAATGAAACAACATATTTTATTTTATTTACTGACGTTTCGGATTCCTGACTACTGACAATAATCTAACGCTAAAGTGACATAATCACTTCAGCGTTAGACCATTGTCAGCTCAGTCGTGCTACGATTATGGAAACTGTCAGGAATCCGAAATGTCGGCATAATTAATACGCGAGTTAAATCGTTAATAGTTGTTTCATTCCAATGTGTAATAACCGCAAACGCATCAGAAATGAATGCCTATATTTTATGAAATTTGATCCTATCAAAAGTTTTAACAAAAACATTAATTTCATTATTTATACCAATTTCAAACATGGATATTTGAACGCACTCTGAAACCTTGTTAAATTCATATTAAAGTCTTGTTCTAACTGGAGAAGGGGATCTATTTCCGATGTCGTAAGCATCAAAATGCCTACTGCTCGTGGTGGCGAACACTGCTGGACTTAGAGTCTGTTTGTCTCGTTTAGGACTCGGTACTGTGACAGGTGTTACTTCTTCTGCTATGGTCACTTCCGTCTTCTCACTGGAATCCTTTTCAGGCGTCTTGGCTTTTTCGATTGAGTATGTTCGAACTTTTCCTGCAAATAAAAGTGTTCAGAATTATAATAATTTCTGATGCCTTCGCAGTTATTACACATTGGAATGAAACAACTATTAACGGATTTAACTCGCGTATTTTTATTTTATTTTATTAGCTGACGTTTCGGATTCTTTACAGTTTCCATAATCGTAGCACGACTGAGCGGACAATAGCGTGACTATTGTATAATAAAATAAAAATACGCGAGTTAAATCCGTTAATAGTTGTTTCATTCCAATGTTCAGAATTATTTCCACATGATTTAAATAGTAGGTATTACAGATTGGTCTTTTGAAATCAATGTATAATTTAATTGTAATCTGGTCCTTTAGATACTACTGCTACTGTTATGTTTTTTTTTTCAGAATCGAATGAGTAGGTACCTAATTTTAATAACCGCTAAGGCAGTTTACACGTAGTATAATAGTTGCATAAGGTACAAATTGATTTCCATTTCTTCTCAAGTGAAAATTTCCTTCATTTAATACCTCATCTTGTGCACACCACGTTTTTAATTAATTATCAACCAGTAGGTGAACGTCACCCCTTAAGATTCCGTCAATTTGTCCTACCTGGCAACTTCCTGTTGATCTTCGCGACTGCTGGGTGCAGCAGGCGCTCGTCGAAGGTGTCAGCCTCGCTCCAGGTGACGGCCCCGATGACGCAGCCCAGGAGGACGCACGTGAAGGTCCCGATCACAGCGTACCACATGTACGATACCGAGTAGAACTGGTGGAGCATGGTGACGCTATAGATAGACAGAGAAATGAAGAATTGATAACTATTATTATTATTTTATTGGCTGACGTTTCGGGCCTTTACAGATTCCATAATCGTAGCACGACTGACCTGGCAATAGCTTATGCTAAAGTGATTAATACAGCTATGCAAACTTAAAGTTGTTTCATTCCAATGATAACTAACAATAGTTAACTAGGTAATATTTGGAATGAATCAATTGTCGCTTCGAATATTTTACAGTTCCCATAAACGTAATAGACTAAGCCGACGATAGTATAACACTTAACTATGACCTATGACTTTAGTGTTAAACCAGTGTTGGAAATGTTATGGTAAATCAAATAAAAAACGCGCTTTAATATTGATTCATTCCTAAGTGTAGTAACTGCGAAGGCATCAGAAATTTTAATTATGTAATAGAATCTCTTTGTTTAAAGGAACGTAATTAAGATCACACACAAGAAGAAGAAGAGTAAAAAGTAAGTATACCTACTTTAGTAAAAAGTATAACGGATATTAGACATAATCAAAACTCTTTCTAGAAACGAGCCATAAGTAGTGGTTACTTAAATATTACATAAACATTGATTTCTATAGTACGTAAAATGAAGAACTTACAACGTAGATTCCTGTGGTGGGTGAGGAGGCAGAGAGAAGATGCCACTTGCTCCTAGTTTTGAGATGGTTTCGTTGAAGTCTACTCGCAGCGCTTTCCTGCCCATAGTCAGCGTACCGTTGGGGCAGTTCTGAAAGGAACACATTACACGAGTGTAAGTGGAGATTATTATTCGTTCCAAGTGTTATGATGTTTCTTTATGGCTACTCATTCAAAAAACCTTACTCCTCGAAACTTTTATTAACAAAAATAGAAAGTACGTCAGCATATAAATTTTAATACTCGAGTTAAATCCGTTACAATTGATTAATTCTAATGAGTAGTAACCGCAAGGGCATGAAAATTTATTGAATACTCATTATGGTCATTATACTAGTATTTACTTGCTACCATTACGTTTACTTGTGGTATTGTTGTTACATTAATTGGAGTCAATTCATACATCTACTCATTTAAACGGTCATCTAAACTTACCTCGACAGACAACGGCAGCATGGCAACACTCTTGTCCACATACAGCAGTCTCCCGACACTCATCCACGTGGTCAGGACGTGCGCTGCCATCATGCCCCAGAGCGCCCCCTTGCCGTTGGCTACAGGGCACAAGGCGGCCAAGATGAAAACACCCAACAGGGCTCCAGAAGTAGCTGACGTCACCAGCAAGGAACCCTCAACCACGCCACCGACCATTCCAACGCAGAGTGAAAGACACATTATGATGATTGCTGAAAAAGACAAAAAATAAAATTATTTCTTACGGTTGAAAAAACATCAATTTTTACTATTATAGAACTGGAATAAAATAGTGGTTTTAGAAGTTTATTTCAGTGCTGCGATAAAGGTGTAAAGGAATATTTCATTTTTGTTTTTAAACAATGACGATGATGACAATGATAAGAAACGAATGTTTACCATAAATTATTCCAATAATCTTGATAACAGTTAATTGTTGTTTATCAGAGGTGCCCTTGAAAGCTGGAGCCGCTGAGACGAAGTCTTCCCAAGTCACAGTAGCCAGGGAATTCACGTTAGATACGAGAAAGCTGAAATCAAAATATAACTATTATTAACAATTGAATTTTACCTATAAACAGTCTTTGAATAATTAATACCAATTGATATAGTCTCAAACTGAGCAAATCTTGTATTATGGCAATAGATAAAATCCAAACGCTCACCTCAAGGCTCCATTGAATAAACTGCCCAAGAAGAGCCCCAGCATTCCGGGTAGTATTCCGAATTGGTCCTGAACGTAATATGGTAGGACTTCATCAGGGGCTGCTATCCGATTAGACATCAAAGGATCACAATACTGGTACACAGCATACAAGGCCATGCCGACCACCCAGGACAAGCTGAACAAGATCCCAACAGCGGGGACATTGGCGAGGAGTGTTCTGCGGACACGAGCCTCGCTACTCATGGAGCAGTATCGCTGCACGAAGGTTTGTTGGCAACCGTAGATAGAAAGAGACATGAAGAGCTGCCCGATGATAGCTGAGAGGGTATCCACACGGATCGTTGGGTCCCAATGGAATCTGAAAGAATTATACAAAGTATGAGTCATGAATACAGGATATTATATAGGTGATAATGAGAAAAATTCGTAAGTCTTACTTGAAGAACTGCAATCTTCCACCTTCAATGTTGTCTTCTAAAACCTTCTGTGGCCCTCCAGCCTTGATCGTCGCTTGAATAATGAAGGCGCCACTAACCACAATCATTGTTAGTGTTTGGATCACATCCGCTCTGCAAACAGAAGCGTAGTTGGCT
Organism: Polylopha cassiicola; assembly: GCA_038024825.1. Lineage (NCBI taxonomy): Eukaryota > Metazoa > Arthropoda > Insecta > Lepidoptera > Tortricidae > Polylopha > Polylopha cassiicola. Next base: position 620,853 of record CP149044.1, on the reverse strand, counting down.
GTTATCATTATATCACTACTGTGTAGTAAAGTAAATATTGGGATATTTTGCGTTTATATATAAATAATATAACATATTTGATTTATAAAGTTATGTACTACGTCATTGGTAAATGTTTTGTCCTTTGATTAGCGAAAATGAGGTTTAAAATATTGTGCAATATTACAAGAATTATATATATTTCTTGCGCCTTCGAAATTGTAAAAATCTTTCCAAATAGAGGGACTAGTGAGATAAAACTGGTCTCTTGTCTACTCAGTCAGTCATTTTGATTCTCACCTGATAGCTGCAGCTAGTCCGCCCAGGAGGTTGAAGACGATGGCGACGGCAGTCAGCGCCATTGCTGAGGCCCAGTGAGGCAGTCCCAGCACCGCGTGCAGGGCCACTGTTGGGGTGAACACGGTCACCGCCAGATTAAGGAGCTGACGAACTAAGAATGTAGCCGCTGCCACTCGGCGGACTGATTGTGAGTGGAAACGCATCTGAAATTAGAGTTTTTTTTTTATTTCTTGTATTGAGGTCTTGTATATCAAACTCATTCTGAGTTTAATATTCTGAACATTTGTTTTTGATATATGGAGGGCCTTATAAGAGTAGCAATCTAACATTGATAGTGAAAGTAATAAAACATTATTTCAATATCCTTCTCTCTCATTCTTATAGGTACTAAGAATTTTAAGCAGAATTCATTTTGACACACTCAAAACTAGTAGTACTTACTACTGAGGTTATTGACAGCTGCCCGCCCCTAAATATACTAGGTACGCTCTTACCCGTAAGTACTCGTAGACAGAGTTGGTCTGCAGCCGGTAGTAGACAGGCACGAAGACCCAGCAGACCAGGGGAAAGGCCAGGATCATGCCGTACAGCGTCTCCCACATGGCTGACCCGCGGTACACCAGCTCTGAGGGAAACCCTGGTACAAAACGGATTTATTAGTTTTTTTATGGGTCTTGATTGGGCTATTGAGACCGTGGTGAATGTGCGGACGGACTTAATGCAAATTATGTTTATGAGTTAATTTTGTACTTTTATTACATCAAATTACATCGTCTTTTTTACAATGGACCTGCTCTGTAAATACTCACGTCAATTTAAATTTGCATAACTTTACGATTTAAATGAGGATAATAATTAAAATTATGAGTAAGTAGATACATATCGCACACCTAGATTTAAAGGGAGCTAACTCAAAAATCTAAAGATTTAAATTAAACACACGCTAAAAAAAAGGATCCGATTCCTTACAACTATTTCGCCTCACCCGAAAAAGTTACTTTGAGTTAGCTCCCTTTAGATCTAGGGGTGCGATATATAAAATATAGTTTTACTGTTTTGTGATAACTAGAAATTTAATAGCTTAATACAAGGGGGCGTAGACAAGGTGCCAACGTTCAACGTTAACGTTGAACGTAACAAGTAGGTACCTGTTATGCTCAGTTCAGTTTTAGAGGTAACAATTAATTAAATGTTTTTATTTTATACAGCTTTCGATTGAATTTTCATCAAAGTATAAGTCCAAGCCGGACTCTTCCAAACAATCACGTGTTAGAAAAGTCGTTACACACGTGGTGTGGTTCAGGTTTCTAATCCCAAAAGGTACGCTCACTAATATATTAAGACGGAAATCGTCACGTGTCGACACACGTTGTCTTCGCTTATTAATAAGTATAAGTGTTCAATAATTAATTAAATTATATAAGTATTATACATATTTTTACTACTACTTTTCCTTGCACTAGAAAACTATGTCTTAGAATATAATTGAAATCCTGATAATTATTAAAAGCTACTGTAATGTGTTTCTCAAAGGCTAACGTCACGCAAAGAACCTACTATAGATAAGTATATACCTACATTTTATAGAACTTTATCAGAAGCCGACATTTGCGTATACCGACCGTATCGTTTCATTAATTCCCATTCGTATGTGACATTGAATTTTGAATCTACTAACAGGTTTTACACTGTGTTTAACATATTAACCTAAACATCATGAAAAATCGACACTAATTTTAGTTTGTCATGATATTATAAAGTGTAAATTCTAAAGAATTTGAGCTGAATATTAATATTTCTAATACCTAGGTTAGATATGCACTATATCGTAAAAAAATATAAAGTTAAATATTAAGTTTTGATAAATGTTTTTTAGCGATTACATTACTTTATTGGTTTCGGAACGTTACCTACTATGTTGACGTTTAGACCGATTTTAATAATTCTTTCACTGTTGGAAAGCTACACTGTTCCCGAGTGACATAGGCTATAGAAGCCGGGGCGGGCCGCTATTATTAAATAAACCTACATTGAATATAAAAGTAGGTAAGTACCTACCTATTGTGTTTTAATAAATGTTTTTAAACGATTACATTGATTGGTTTCGGAACGTTAATTAAGTAAGTAATATAAAATTGAATATATCATTATATATATATAAAATGTTACCCCAGGTTTAATCAAATCATTCTAGACGTATTAGAAACGTGCACGGCAGTGGACACAAGCCAAGTTCACTTACCTAAAAACGATCTAACACCGAGCGTTCCTCTGGACACAGACAGTATCATAGCCAGTGTGGATACTCCACCGCCGGCAAATATGTACGCGCGCTTAGCGCTGCCCCCGGCGTCGCTCGTGTCCTGCCGCCGCCGCCACAGCGGCGCGCACGACGTCGCGCACACAAACACGGCAAACACGATGCACTCCCACGCTAACCAACCCGACGCCATTTTTAATCTGAAAAAAAAAAATAGGTTATGAGCTTTCTGCCTTTATCTTCTTGTGCGTAGATTTCCATTAAACTCCTTAAGAAATGTTTCCAATCATCCCTACTAATATTATAAATGCGAAAGTAACTCTGTCTGTCTGTCTGTCTGTCTGTTACGCTTTCACGCTAAAACTACTGGACCGATTTAAATGAAATTTGGTACAAAGAAAGTCTGGAGCCTGAGAAAGGACATAGGCTACTTTTTAACCGACTGCAAAAAAGGAGGAGTTCCACACGGACGAAGTCGCGGGCAAAAGCTAGTCTTAAATATATTTTCAAGTAGTGTTCATAAACATTAGGAAGAAACAACTTAAACTTTAGCAGACGATAGTCTAAGCTAAACTTAAACTTTAGCATTCGACTTACGTCTGCTCAGTCGTGTATGAATAGGTATGGGAACTGGAAGGTTTTCAAAATGTTAGCGAATAAAACATTATTATATTAAGTATTTATACGCGATTTAAATAAATTATAGTTGTTTCATTCCAATGTGTAATAACCGCAAAGGAAATAAAAAGTTCTTTCCCAATTTTCGCCCCCTATCTTATTTCCGTATGATTAACTGAACAGAAAAGTTACATTACTCATTTCGATTTTGAAACTACAAAAATGGAAACCACTTAGGTACCTACGATATGCAGTAATTTTCGGTAATTTAATTAGTATGTGACCCACGACATATTATGAATTATTTCCAAGAAAAAAATACCTAATTAGCGCCAATCTTAAAATAACCTTAATTAGGTACGTTTGTTAATGATCTTGTTGAAATATTTATTTCCATTATGTCTTATATCATGAAAAAACTACTCTATCATCCGTCTTTACTAAAACAATGAAGTCTTGACATTTTAACGATATTTTTCTGTGAATTATTTTTATAGGAAACAGAAAAATTACGACGTAAGTATTTAAAACCCTCTCCACATACACAGACAGGTTTTCTGCATTTATCTGGTAAGTACCTATAAATAAATATGGCAACAAGTAAACTGAAATTTGTTCCTAGCAGGATTCAAACCCGCAACTGTTCTTCCAGTTTTGCACCTAGGATGTTCATCAACTAGGTCGTTAAGTAATAATCTGCCCCTGCAAGCCTTGTTAGGTACCTACTCGCATATTAATAGTTAATATCTTGGGGCACGGCAGTCTCCACGCCAAGTCGAGCAAAATTATAATCTTTCGTACAATATGGGCTCGATAGAGCTCCCGCACAAACTAACGAAACGCAAGGGTGCCAACTACTTCATAGAGGTTCGTCGTATTTTCATACCATCATTGTTATTTAAGTTGACAAGTGTACAAGAGATTAAAAGAAATAATTTCATATTCCAAAAAAATAACAATATTATTCGAAATAAAATAAATCATAAACAAAAAATTTATTATTCTAAAAAAAAATTAACACAAAATGTCAATTTTTGTTCAACATGCTAACCTTTGGCGTAACATTTACGGCATCCAGTTGAAATGCTAATAGATCTCTATTCCTGAGACCCACGCTACTTACGAACTGACGGATGGGCAGTCAGGAAGTGTGACGTCACTCTAATATGTTAAGCACCTAGGCATAACGCTGCTCAGGTAGGTAATATAACGTTTGAATGCATTTTATAATATGTGTTTTTATATCCTGTTTATATAAGCATTGTTATTTTTATTTTTATAAAATGAGAACGAGGCGAGACTCTGTCACAGAACGAAATATAATAATATTTTCACAATGTAAGTATACCTACTTTAATTTGTTATCTACACTAATATTATAAAGAGGAAAGGTTTGTTTGTTTGGATTGAATAGGCTCCAGAACGGCTGGACCGATTTCAAAAATTCTTTCACTGTTGGGAAGCTACACTATTCCCGAGTGACATAGCTATAAAAAAACGATGATCCGTGCGAAGCCGGGGGCGAACAGCTAGTTATTTATACTTATAAAGAGTTTATATTAGGTACCTATCTTATCCTCTTAAATCACTCTCTCTATTAATAGTTAACGCATTAGAATCCGTTGCGTGGTTTTAAATATCTAAGGATACAAAAGGACAGATACTTAAACAACGAAAAGCGACTTTATTTTATACTATGTACAGTGAAACCTGGTTAACTGGGACTTCCAAAAGGGACCTGTAAATTAGTCTTACTTAAAGAGGTATTCCACTTACGCAGTGTCTCAGATATCTAGGTATAAAAAAATACCTGTCTCATTTACAGAGGGTTTCATTAACAGAGGCAAGAAAAGACGTAATCTCTGTTATAGAGGTGTATTCAATAAAGCAACGTATTTATTTTGTTAACAATTCATTATTTTCCATTATAAATATCAAAAATGTGGTTTTAAGACAGTTCTCCTGAAGCTAATAAGTAATTCGTTGTTGACGTTTGCAAAATTATTAAAAGTTGGAGGCAAATTATTTTACTGATTCGGGCACTAAAATTAACATTTTAGTTTTTTTCGTAATAATAAAGACTTTGTCTTCGTTTCGGTCTTTTTTAAATAAATACCCGATTACTAGAGAAACCGCATTAAAACTAAGTTATAAAAGGGCCGATTTAGAGAAGTTCGAGTAAAAGAGAGAGGAGACATCCGAGGTCCGAGGTAGCCTATGTGTACCTACTGACTTTATCCCAATTACAGAGATAAATACACGCGTCTTCTCAATTATAGAGGTAATTATGACAAGAAAATAGAAATAACTAATCCCAGATAAAGAGGTTGCTTTTGTCTTACTAACAGAGGTAATTCATAGCTAAGGTGCCGGGACCTCAGCATGTGTTCCAGATATGGAGGTTTTTCACTTATCCAGGTCCCTCTTAAACAAGTTTCACTGTAATATGTAGCGATTAAACTGAAATGCAAATATCACAATATCACGCAACTCATTAAAAAAATAGAGATATCTATACTTATATTACAATTAATAAGAAAACTTTGTTTGTTTGGTTGTAATGAATAGGCTCAAAAATTACTGGACCGTTTTTAAAAATTCTTTCACCATTCGAAAGCTACATTATCCACGAGTAACATAAAGCTACATTATCCACGAGTAACATAGGCTATAGAATATTTTGAAAAAAAAAAAATAGGGATCCGTGCGAAGCCAGGGCGAACGTCTAGTAGGAACTGTATAATAATATACCGAACACCCTAACAAGATTGCCTACATCTGCGACAGTAAACTCTCATCTTTACCTCGGACCAAGGTTGTTCTTTTATGTGCAATGTTTACAAACATCTCTCAACTATTTCTAATCTATCATACTCATCTCGCACCGATCAGAATAAATACAGCGACCATTTGTAAATCATTATATCTGTTTGTCACACTTCCTCGCTGAGATTACACAAAATGACTTGACATTAGTCATTACAATACTAAATGCGGGCAAACCTTGTTATTATTATAATAGCAACTATCTGGTTTTCAAATCGAGGGAAGTGCATCTGTAAAGTGCATGTGACCGACGATGGCGAGGGATGCCCCTGTTTCATTCACAAATCTATTTGATTTTATAATTAATAATAAAAAAAAGTGAATATTGTCTTTGGACATTTCACACCAATTAACCTATTGAAATGAAACACTATATAATAGACAGATTAAACTCGCGTATTTTATTTTATACGCTGACGTGTCGAAACCTTTACAGATTCTATAATCGTAGCACGACTGAGCTGACTGTCTTATGCTAAAGTCAGCTTAGTCCAGTATAGATATAATAACCGTGAAGGCATCAGAAATTATCCAATTAATCTAGTCCTAAACTAAGCAAAGCTAGAGAACAGATAAACAAAATAAATACAAATAAGACATCTAAGACTCAGGTACAGATGCAAGTGCTCATCACACTGACATCTGCCCCAAGCAGGAATCGAACCTACAACCTCCGGTTTCGTAGTCAGGGACTCTCAGCACTAGACCAACAGGCCGTCAAACAGAATGATGTTAAATCCATCATTTTATCCAATAGGTACTTGGCATATTCTTGGTGATCAATAGGTAGGTACATTATATATTATTATTATTTTACTATGTGTGGTCTTTTGTTTTGTGTTGCTAACTTAACCATAATAATTCTCAACGCAAAAGTTTTAATCTACCTATTTTGTACAAATATAGTATGGACCTTGAAAAGCTCCAAAAGCACAGTCTAGAAAGTTGTTCGTTTTGACCCACACTACGAGTGACATAATAAACATTGTTTTTTTTTAATATAAGGCAAATTAAGTGAATAAATACGATAACTGTGATGTAATATACCTACTCATATATACAACGCTAAAGTAAACAGATGGTTGTGTAGGTTAGTAAATATTTTATAAATACGAAAAACAATTTTGAATAAATGTATTAACCTATTAACCTAATTAATAATTTCTGATTCCTTCGCGGTTATTACACATTGGAATTTGGAATGAAACAATTATAACGGATTTAACTTGCTATCTTATTATATTTGGTTTAGTGTTAGAGCTCTACGGATATGAGAACTGTACCTAAAGTTTTGGAAACGTCAGGAAATAAAATAAAGTACGCGAATAAAATCCGTTATAACTGTTTTATATGTATTGGAATGAAACAACTATTAACGGATTTAACTCGCGTATTTTTATTTTATTTTATTAGCTGACTACTAAGGTAGTTTGCATAACTGTATAAATCACTTTAGCGTTAGACTATTGTCAGCTCAGTCGTGCTACGATTATGGAAACTGTAAAGAATCCGAAACGTCAGCTTAGTTGTTTCATTCCAATATGTAAAAACCGCGAAGGCATCAGAAATTATTATGTTTTATATATTCCAAAATCTTACCTAACTTGAACTGTTATTTTTTATTTCTAACGTCATGTTTAATTAAAATCTCATTATAATATCATAACCTTATATTACGGTATCAAAAACACACGGAAAATACAATTTGGCCTATATAAGCGATGCTAGTGCCAAACTCGAGTCTGGCCTAAGTCTGTTACGTAAAGGCACTATTACTGAGCAATATTTAACCATATAACTGTTAACCTAAGGTTGATATTCAAACGCTTCGCTCATAAGATCGTTCATTGTCATGGCCAGGGATCTCAGAGTAGAATAAAATGCATAGGTGATTGAACTTTGGTAGTAAAACGGCGGTTATGGCCACAGAATAAATTATTTGAGCCTTAATTATGTTTAGGTACTTAATGCAGATTGGAATGTTCTGTTTTTAGTTTTATTTATTGCGTACATGAGAGGAATGCAAGTGCGGGTAATATAGTATTATATGTAAGCACCGAGGAAAAAGACTCCCACGGCATAAAATAAATCAAGTTAGGATAATAAAAAATCCTGAGGTAAAACGTTGTTTTAATCGAATTACTATTGTGTAAGACTACATTTTGCTAGCCTATAAACTGTGAATAAGTATTATTTACCTACCAATTTTTAAGTTAAAGAATTTATTTGAACATTATTAGGTAATTGTGTCTTTAATCAGATCCTATTAATAGTAGCTATAAATGATGAATAATTAATATCAATGATGAATGCCGAGAAAATATAGAAGTCTCAAAAACTTATCGAAGTCAAAGTTTATGATTATGAAAATTTGTTCAGTCAGTGCTTATCTTTGAGTGGTACGTCTTAAAAAATTCAACGTAACAAACAGTCGGGTCGATACCGGCGGCCTTGGCTGAGCTGGCAGCTCTCAGCTCTTTAGGTCATAGGTGAAAACAATGTTTTTGAGTAAATTAAAAAACTTGAAAAATATAAATATTATGCATTCGTTGATGACTCAAACATACCGTGTTAATTGGTAGAATTAATTCAATATAATCAACTCTAAATAAATGCTTACAAAATTAAAACAGTGGGTAACTATAAGAGGTCTCTATTAGGTAGCCGAATTAATTAAACGAATAGTAAGATAGTAATAATATTATTATATGTAAAGATTTTTTTAGTTAATAGCAAGTGCTAAAGTAAATATTAGAAAAGGATGTTTGATCCAAAAAAATATTCTGGATCAAATCCAGGAGGTTTTGAGGAATGATCAGGTGTTCCACGGAATCGTGAAAAAAATAAAATGATTTGTTAATGATGCGGAAGCGGAAGTAACCTGTAGGTACCTACAATTAAATTAAAAAGGAATGAAACATTTTTGACTGCTTGACTGACCTAGTGGTGAGTAACCCTGACAAAGCCTACTTTTAGTATAATGAAGAAACACGATCAATTGAAATTATATTGGTATTCCAAGTTACTAACTATTATAATAATATTATTATATTGGACGACGTAGTAAAAAAAAGTGTTTACAATTTGTCCAACCATCATTTTTACAATTTCCCGTATAATCAAACAAATAAATTTAATGCATATACACACACGTTAGATGCATTCATGTCAGAGCATAATATATTGGCACAGACGCAACTGCACTATATAAACTCCGCAGTATGAAATGCGTTTACAAAACAAAAGATATTACCTGTTTAGGTTTTCACAGCCTACCGGGCACAGACTAGACGCGTCTAGAGAATCAGATCTCTCAACACGCTTTTTAATGCGGGTTGGCTATTTACATCCCGTTTACTAGAATTTCCTTTTAATATAGAGATAGTCATACTCATGTCGGAAAAGTTCACGCAGTAAGAAATAATATCCACAGATGGGATTTGTACGCTGATACAAATCCCATCTGTGGATATTATTTGATATATCTTATCATTACCTAAATAATAAAAAACTATTATGCAATTAATTTTCTCACCATCTAAGCACTATATTTAAATGAACGTATATTGCTTTTGCAGTGAAATTCAAATCCAACATTTTATTTATTAAGCAACCCCTTCTCTGTTTTTATACACACATTTGAAAAATTAAATAAATCTCCGCATTTCAAATTTCCCAATGCGATAAGACATCCTTTTATAATAATGAACTCACATGTTAAATTTTATTCAGTCTTAATATAGCTCCAATTTGGCATTTGCCACTATATTCACGTCACTACACGTCCGCGTGTTTCGACGCCGCGGCTACCACTGACTTCGATACTCGCTTACGTTTATACGTTATATATTAAAGCTATGTTTATAATGCAAATAAATAATAAAAGGACTATGGAAACGTTGGTTTCAGCTGAAAGGGTTTACTGAATTCACGTGTGCACTGGCCGTTATAATAGTGCTGAATACTGGACAGTCTGTTTAAATACGCTCTCAAAACCATTAGATGGTCTTTTCTTTTGATTTTAAATAAAATTAAGACATTTGTACCTTTATACGTAATAGGTCTTTTCTTAGTAAGTACTATAACTGAGAACTATGAACTTTGTACTATTATTTAGATGCTTAGGTACTTATTAACAAATATTTATTCAAAAATACACAGTTATTTAAGTAATAAATGATGAAAAATTAAATGTCCCAAAAAACGTAACCTTTTTTGGATTGTCCTAAAAATATAATAAATATACGTGATTTGTCGCTCATTAAGTAAATTTGTGCTTAAAAAACTCGTTTTTTTAAGAAATATAAATAAGTGCATTACTTTATTATAAAATACCCAGTTAATAGGGTAAGTAATATTAATTTATTCGCTTGCATATTTAACTAGACGAGATCTTTTAAAGAAAGAAGTTTGGTTTGTGTTTTATAATCATATCTATTAAGTACTTGTACACTTTCATTGTACAATACAAGTTGGTACGTATGCATTTCAGAACAGCAACCATACTTAAAAGCATACAAATAAGTCACAATGGCAACCGTGTAAGCACAATATTGAAGCCTACTGTATTATCATCTGGACCTGCGGAAATTGCAATTTGTCACGGTTTCCTATTATGGAAAAGATAACCATTATATCTAGTTATGTATGTACATAGAGTCTTGCTTCTTACCCATAATTATACTTAGCAATTTTAAGGGCAACCACATTGCAATAGATCAAAATAATTGTGTTAACCTCTGATTGAGCTGTGCTTTGAAATAAAGACAACAAGAACCGGAATAAGTTTCCTTTAATTAATTACCCCGAGATAAATTACCATTTGTGTTTGTTTATCATCCCAAATTGCATTTACTGATTTCTATAAAATTACGCCTGAATCAAATATTCGACTAAATTATGAATTATTAGGTTGTTTTAAATACAGATATAATAGTTCATACTTTAGGGATGGTAGCGAGGTTTATATGAGCGAAATAGGTAATTACAACTGTCTAGGATTATGAGTCTTATGATTTTATTTACATAATTGAGTGCAAAAGTGAAAACGATTAAATATTTTACTTCTTAAACTGAGAATAACAAAAATTAACTCGCGAAAAAGGGCGAGTGGACCCACCCAACCAGTTTAACGGGTCGATGACTTGCAAGAAATCTCTTGAAGTATTAACAAAACAAAATTTTATTTATTAAAAATGCGCACCTAAATCAAAATTTAATTTGGCGGACAAAAATGCGGTCACACAAGGAAAAGGGCCTCGGCTCGATCTCGATGTAAGAGTTTGGCAGACGGAACTTGTTTTAGGTTTTTTTTATAACTTAGCATTTAAAACTTCGTGGTTACCAAATTTCAACTAACTACCTAGTTAACACACGTTAATGACTAACTCAGCACACTTTATAGTAGGTACACAGACTATCTAGAATATCATAATAATTAAAAACAAATCTCGTGACGCCAGTAAGAGGGCCACCGCAGTGATAATCATTTTCTTGCCAGATGTCGAACTATCAGTTAAACTTGCGCGTGCGCTCACTATTGACAAATTATGTCATGTGATTAAAAGTCATGTGATTATTTCTTAGGGTTCAATACTTTTACCTCTTTCAGGGTTCCGTACCTAAAGGTTAAAACGCTATTAGATACTGATACTCCACTGTCCATCCGCTCGTCCATCTGTCTGGCTGTATTTTATGAATTATGATAGTTAGCCAGTTAAAATTTCCACAGATGATGTATAATTTCTATTGCCATTTTCATAGATAATAGTACGAAATCCTTCGTATCAAGTCTGACTCTCTGGTTTTAGTATTAGGTACGTAGGTACATATTTTTGTAGCATTATTTTTCTTTTGAGGTAGGTACTAAGATTAATAAAATAAATTCGTTTTGAAAAAGTTATCCTCTACCAAGATTCATGTTCTTAAAAAAATGATATACGGTACCTACCCTTCTTCCTAAGACTCACTTTGCTCAAGTTATTTTAATTTTCTTAAGCTTACTAATTGAATTTCTTACCGGTTAGTTCCAGCGGATGTTTTTTAGGAACCGGTATTAGAGGTGCCCTTCACACGTTATTATTATTTAATTAGGTAAGCGATGATATTTCACATTTTAATTATTTAATAACTGCTTACTTATACAGCCTATCCAGTTATAAGTCCATCGTTTTTTATTTTTTAAAAGGCAACCTATACTTCTACCTTTAAGATAAGTATTTATCAAAAATAACACAAACTATTAGACAATGTTTACATAGTTCGGTGACTTAACACTCCAAATAAACCAAAACTTGTTGTAACTAGTATCCAAAAGAAATAATTGAATGTTTAAATAATGTTAGATTTTCATACCATGTCTAGATTGTAACCAAATACTCGTCACAAGCTACTAATCAGTACCTTCTTTGGAACCGCTACGTAGGTAATACGCAAATATTTGCACCAGTTTTTCTTTCTAAGATTATTTATAATTATTAATTTCCGTAATAGATATAACTCACTAATAGATAAATTAACTGGCTTATTAAATTATGGTGTAATTGCGTAATTTTTTGTAACATCTTAAATCTATTGAAGTTAAAGTTAATCAACGGAAATTTATTTTGCCTCTCATAGCAAAATAAATATATATCTCGAACATTAACTCTCCAATAGTTCAAATAATCTCAATTTATAATGAACAGAAGCACGAAAGCATCAGAATTATAATGATATCATTTTTTATTTACCAATTAACACGAGCCAAGTTTGTATATTTCTAAACTACGAAATAATAGTAATCTTGTCCATTTTGGCTGGTAAAGTATATAGGCATTGCGTCACAACAAAAATATTATACTTAACTAAAATATTACGATATACCTATCTAATACTAGGTGTAGTGTTAGGTCTGAATATTTTGGTAGGTATCTCTGACAACAAACAAAACAGGAGGTTGCGGGGTCGAATTCACAGTGGGATAGATTTTGGTTCATTAACAAATGTCTTGGATGTTATATATCTACTTACCTTTATAGACTATGGGCCCATGTTAAAAAAATTATGGGTCATTTGAACCACCAGATGACCTATGTAGAACGATATAAGAGCATAAAATAATAAGATTTAGCATTGTGCCGTCACTTGTAAGCTGTCCAACTGAGTGTAGGTGAGAATTCAAAAGTACAGGTAGAGTGAGTACATTTTGGTCATATATTTTTGAACGGCATTGTTACCATCGATAGATCCATGAAAAATAAAACTAAAACGCGTAGTGCCGTAAAAAAATGGTGATCCAAAAAGTCGGATTTTTTTTTTGATTTTCCGACAATTTCCAGGGTGAATTTGGTCATTTGATACAGTACGGCATCAGTTTCATACTATTTCAATACTGCTTCTAATCCATCATTCCGCAACGCCGTAAAAAAATCAAGCGACAAGGGGAAAAAACCGAAGGTTGCAGCCCCCTCTCTTTCCGTGGTCCAGGGGGTGATTTGACACAACGTCAAATTAATTTATTTCGAAAGTATTTTATGCATAGATAATATTTTTTCATATGCCGTACATTTTCGTTGGTTCAAAAAGTCTGTGACATAACGGCACCGGATGAGGAACCGTTTCACTTCAGTTAGACGTCATAGTGATTTTATCATATTATCAATTGTTCTCTTCAAAAATTTGTTAATGCCGTACTGTATCAGATGGCCATAAAGTACCCTTAAAATGGTAGCGTCATTTTCATGAACCTAAAAGATATGGTCTGCATTAAAATGTACTTACGGCATCATTTTTTCCCAATTTATTTATGTTAATACTATTTAAAACATGGGATACAATGTAGAAAACTGCTATATTTCATTAATATATGATATTTAAATTACTGCAATAATTTGCAAAATTTCAGTTTTTGTATTTCTCCATAATTTTTTTCAGAACAGTTTCTTTTGAACGGCAATACTATATAACAATTGTATTTTACAATATTATGTTAGAAAAATAGTTCCCGTACAGGGTCAAATGATTTTACAGCTTTATAAATCAAGAATACGATGAAATTAAGATAATTATTGATATACATTCAAATGAACAATCATTTCTTGACGGCATTACTTTTAATAGTACTTTTAAGTGCTAGATAATGTTTTGGAACCGAAGCCGTACTTTATCAAATCATCCCCTGGACCACGGAAAGAGAGGGGGCTGCAACCTTCGGTTTTTTCCCCTTGTCGCTTGATTTTTTTACGGCGTTGCGGAATGATGGATTAGAAGCAGTATTGAAATAGTATGAAACTGATGCCGTACTGTATCAAATGACCAAATTCACCCTGGAAATTGTCGGAAAATCAAAAAAAAAATCCGACTTTTTGGATCACCATTTTTTTACGGCACTACGCGTTTTAGTTTTATTTTTCATGGATCTATCGATGGTAACAATGCCGTTCAAAAATATATGACCAAAATGTACTCACTCTACCTGTACTTTTGAATTCTCACCTACACTCAGTTGGACAGCTTACAAGTGACGGCACAATGCTAAATCTTATTATTTTATGCTCTTATATCGTTCTACATAGGTCATCTGGTGGTTCAAATGACCCATAATTTTTTTAACATGGGCCCATAGTCTATTACCTAGATACTATAATTTTTAATGTTTTTTTTAACCGTTTATATAAATTATGTTTATACAATTACCTATTTGTTTCTTCGGGATTCGGACCTGCAACCCATGACAACCCTGTATTATTTTTAAATATAAGAATAATTTGGAATGAAACGACTATTAACGGATTTAACTCGCGTATTTTTATTTTATTTTATTTGCTGACTTTAGCGTTAGAATATTGTCAGCTCAGTCGTGCTACGATTATGGAAACTGTAAAGAATCCGAAACGTCAGCAAATAAAATAAAATAAAAATACGCGAGTTAAATCCGTTAATAGTTGTTTCATTCCAATGTGTAATAACCGCGAAGGCATCAGAAATAATTATAAAAATACTTTTAAAATTCCTACGGGGCCAGCGTCCTCACTGGATTACAACCTCTACACCACTTATTGCCTATAATTTATATACATACATTGTATTATACATTTAGTCCGTTTTATTCTAACTACCGTTATTATTTGTTTTATAACGGAAGATCCATCGGCACCATACCTAGTTCAGATAAGGTATTTTATTCCATCACTATGTTACCTCGTGGTTCTTTGTGCGGACAGCGTGTATCCACAGACAAACATACTGTAAATATATCAAAAAATTTCCATTTGGATTGCGACAATACGTTTATTAAAGTGTTTTGTTTAAATGATTTAGGCTTTGCTTATTTGACTTAAGGATTTTAGATAGGTATTATGTACACACATTCCATATTCTGTACTGACAGTGACGATACTGAAATAAACGTTATTTTGTGATCGATTGATTAAAATTGACACAGAATCGGGAAATACAACTGGTAGCCTTAAAAGGGAGTAGATATAATGTGTGTGTGTGTCTATGTGGTCTATTGTGTAGGTATGTACCTACTCATAAATAGGTAAGTACCTACATTATAAATCAAATTATTTATTAATAAAAAGGTCTCGTAAAAATTTTACACGTCAGATGAGACTACAATTATAAAAATAATCAATCAATAAATTCAATAAGTGCGCACACAATATTGTCATGTTCATAAAACAAACAAACCTGTCATTTATACATTGTCTTTCACGGTCGCTTCAAAATGTCCAAGCGAGCTTTTTGTAATTTACAGATAAGAAACATTGTTTACGTTATTCTCAAAATCGAATAATAATATTAAAATAGGTATCTCCCGGCATAATATCAATTAGATACCAACAACCAAGAGGGCAACTTACCTAGATACCAACTATCGATATAATAATATAACTTGTGACAGCTTCGTCTGATCCTGAACATGTCGGTTTGCTTAGTTCTGTACCTAATCAGAGTCTCTCTTAGTCGTGTAATTATGTTGAAATAAACAATCAGAGAACACATACCCGCATAGGTACATAATACTTATTTGGTGCATACCCATGCACTATTTATTATTTAGAAAAAAAAAACTTACCCTACCTTACTAATTATCTATATTTTAACATTTTCTTCAGAATCATACCTACCAAAATTCCGTTCGATTTTGATACCTAGGTACGAACCTAACGTGTAAAAAACTAAATAAGTCAAAACCTAACCGTTATTTGTGAGTTGACGGCGAAAAGTTGCGAAATAAAACGGTCAAACATTTTCTTTGACTTAGTTTTATTTGTGTTTGAGTTGCCTTTAGTCTTGTTTGACATATTTGTGGCTGTTATATTAATGTTTTTACAGTTTAAAAGAGTTTATAAATAGAACACAAAAGATAAAATGACATGTTTAGTGACGTATTTTATAGTGGTAATGTAATACAAATAAAATATTTATTGTGCCTAATGCTATAAAACCAGGTTATTTTATTGAAATTAAGTTATTGTGTTATGCATTTGTATGGTTCCTGCTTAAATTGTAATAATATGACTTCTATGAAATTTAAAAGGCTACCAAGTGTACCTAACGGTATTTATTACTTTCGTAGTTTTACTTGGTTTTCGCATATACCTACGAGTACCTACCTACCTAATAAATATTTTCTTATTTCATACATGTGACAAGCAATTTAATTAAAATGTAATCCAATAACTTTGAGCTGGCACAACAAGACGAACCCATGTACTTTTCATTTCATTAATCTAGTGCCATTTCACTAATTATATTAATGGAAAAGTATCTACACTTTGAGTTCCGTACCTACCCAAGGGATAAGTACCAACAATTAACAACAACAATTCTACCATTAATATGACACTCCTTCGTTACCTATCTTTATCACATAGGTACATAATATTATATACCTAGACAATGGTAAAAAATAATAATAATTTAACCGCTTAAATTACCTATTTTTTACCCTGCCCCTTCATATTATGCTTATTAATACCATTTTAGGCATTTTCTTTTACTCGATGCTTTTTTTTGCTATTCAGAATACGGTGCCTTAATGTGCGAATATAACATATCACTTAACCGCCACGTGCTAGAAACATGGTTCCGGTCGTTCCTCTTAGGTCAAACAAAGTAAAGTTAAACCAAATAACTTGATAAAACTTTCCAGTAAGTACATACTGTCTACAGTATACCTACCTACCTACCCTCGTTAAGTAGGTGTTAGTACACGTAGGTATTGAATATGAATTATGAAACAATAGTTTAGAGTAGGTACCTAGGTAAAGCCGGGAAACGCCGAGAGGGCGATTTCAAGTCAAATTTCGATTTCAAGGCAGTCAGAGTAGCAATTCCTACTCAGGAACCGCCCCGCTTCCTTTAGATCAGGGCGGTATGCGAAGAATTTTCCAACTTATGAAAAGGGTAGGTATAGCATAATCAACGGATTTTGAACCTAATTGCATTGTAGCTATGGTTTCATGCGTTTAGTTCCAATTTGGATCCACAATTATACTACCTAGCTAGGTACTTGTTTGTTTTGGTTTTCCGTTCAAAATTGTTTATTACCTATATAACTCGTCCTTTTGATTTTAAAAGTATAGACTGATTTATTAATTAGATAAGTTCGTATATCTTACTAAATTGACACACCTATCATCCATTTAATTATATCACGAGTCGATTATGTAATAGTGCCTACGTAGGTATATAAATTAGAATAATATCACAAAATTGTGTTTTTTATCTAACCTTAATGTTTGTATCTATTAGATACCTACTAGGTTTATAACAATAAACATCTAATAACCATTGTTTTTCAATTAGCGTGATATTATATCGAATTTTCCGGTACAGATAAAAAGGTCAATTTTCCGGTAAATTTAACTTTTAGTAGATAAACTCATGTTCTACGACCTTTCGAGAACGCAAAAATATAGATGCTTATGGCTGTACAAAAATATTTTTATCCAATACTAGCGGCCCCGGCAGACGTCGTCCTGCCCGTCCGATTGTTTCGTCAAAGATCTGTCAAAGTCTTCTAACTGTCACTTCTTCATAAGGCTTCATATTTTCCCGTTTTTTACACATTTTCCACTGTTTCTTCGCTCCTATTGGTTGCAGCGTGATGTTATATAGCCTAAATCCTTCCTCAATAAATTGTCTATCCAACAAAAAAAGAATTTTGAATTCGAACCAGTAGTTCCTGAGATTAGCGCGTTCAAACAAACAAACAAACAAACAAACAAACTCTTTAGCTTTATAATATTAGTATAGAGTATAGATTGAATATAGATAAAACTAGGTATATGGGTAACCTAAAGGTATACAAGGTATTCCGATACCCTGGTGAAGGCTGGATACAACGGCTACAAAAGCTGAACCACGGGGATGTTCTATATACCCAGCAATAACGTCATGCAGTTCCTATGATAATACAATTTTACAGGTCCTACGTCATACCTACTTAATTTTTATCTATTTAATTCTTCAATGAAAGCCTTGATAGTGATGAGATGTCTGCAGTGCTTGAGTCACGAGTTTCCTTTAACCGTATTCAAACATGTTATTCCGAGATCCAGTGTGCCATTATGAGTAATCTGACAAACAACCGTCTGCCGCTTCCACCGCATTATGAAAACAAAGACTAATATTTAGTCTAGATTTCTGAGATTACCTCGTGGGAATATAGAGTAGGTTTTACGGTTTAGTTTTAAAGCCTTAAACTAGTATTAGCATAGATTAAATTTTAAATTGACTTTGTCTTAACGCCTTAATTTAATAATTGTGTATTTCATAGAGTGAAAAACCAAATCTATAAAGAAAAGTGTTTGTTGTTTATCTTTAAGTTGTTCTTTATCTATGCCGCCTGGCTAATGCCGTTAAAAAATGTTGAAGAACAAGAAGCTTTATCTTCAAGGCTGTTCGGGCTCACCGACCCGTCTCGAAATAGATTCAAATGGAAATATTTAATGACTTGACAAACACAATTAAACTATAATTAGTGGTTCTCAAAAATAGTAACGTGGAAGTGGGCCTTCACCTATTCAGATAAGAGGTGTTTACAGCCGTCCGCCACCACGAGGCGCGCGCGTGTCTGTAACAAGCCTCATTTAGATAAAATGTAACGTATTTTTTATTACAAAAATAATTGGTTCTATAAATCGGGATTTACTGGAGATTTGTTTTAATCCTATTGTTAACAAAGAATAAAATAAATAATCTAGTTTAGGAGTCATAATTACAACGTGAGAAATGTTTAAAAATGTCTTGGCGTTATTTTCACATATCTCGTAGGTTAGTAAAAGAATAAGCTAGTCTATTTTCACTTTGTTTTTTTGGCTCGTGTGACTTAATGCAAAATTGTCATATTTTATAATCTACCACTATTCAAGCAGTTATTTAAAACCCCAATCCAACTTATCAAATTAACTAGCACACCGACAGACGCCATCAAAAACATTGTACATAAAATCTGAGTAGGTATACAATAAAAAAAAAACAGTAGGCATATAATAATAAAGAATTTATTGATTCGTGTCGGTAATGTACATAACGAATATACAAACTAGAAATAATATCTTTATTCATCACTATCCACATAACAAATCATTTATTTGGTGAGCTATGGCCACATTTTGGACGATATAACTTACATTTTTATAAATTGAGACGTATTACTCATAAATAATTATTTCATAGAAAGTTAAACTAGTACTCTTATACTGGCATACATACATAGAGGTTATTGGTACATTCGGCATCAAATATATCGAAACACTCATTGAAACCCTTGACAACTAATGATGAGTAACGATATATTATTATTTGATGCAGACTGTACAGAATATTATGAAGTACAAACAATAACTGAAAAATCTCGGCACTTTCATGAAGAACATTATTTCACGACTAATGTAAAGTAAACTTTCCAGTGTCAGAAATAAGTCACAAGTTCCATTAACAGGTTAAAGACCATAAGAATACATTAGGTAATTTACTTTTAATTATCTAAATCCATACTGTTCCCTTTTATTTTAATAGGGAAAATCCCTACTATCAAAAAGTAGTTAAAATTATGGGACATTGGGCTTGAAACTAATTAGTAAATAATAATTTAGAGTACAAATTCCGTTACTGTAAAAATGTGAATATACATTGCGAAAACTAAATAAACATTTCTATAGCCGAGACCAGTATAATAAAAAATACCAGAAGGTCGGTGGTAATAGTCAGAGTAACTACTATTTCTTCAACCGTGCATCTTAAAATTGTTCATAATAAAAGTTACATTAAATACAAAAATTATAATAAATGAAACATAAAATTATGCACACTTACATATAAATGAGTTCGATTGAAAATATTTGGTATCTTACAACTATAAAATTATTATTGTGACGTGAAATATTTATGTTTTAAAATAATGCGTCAAATTTTGGATAAAAATCGCAGTGACACTTATAATTTTACCTATTTATAAATAATTAAAATCATTATGGAATATTTATATATAATGTAATATCTTATATTTAAGTTTGTTCAAGAATTAAAAAATAATAATATCTCAGGCGCAGTCCTACCCGCTGAAGCTAAAAATACTGTAAATTAATTATTAAGTATAATAAATAAACTTTATTTACAAGAAGTAATTAAACCTATGATTATTATAATACAATTAAATATTTAACTCGCAATCTCAATCGCAATCAATATTTTCTTGATTTGTTTTTTAAATAATAAAAACTCTAGCCTCTATAATTTTTAAAACCAAAAAGTTTATTTTAAGACTCAAAGCTAGAAAATCTAAATAATATGGGTGTGACTAATTAAACGTCTTTCTATATCTTATTATTAACTACTTAAAACAAACTAAAATTATTTAAAATACGTGGTAATTGACACATTTCATATAACTTTATTAAATCAATGTATATTTTTATTAATATCAATATAGAAAACCTTTGGAAAAATGGCATCCAGCTAGATCATATCACAAAAGTTACAATAAATTTAATTTAATATCTCAAAAACGATACCCGGACACTAATAAGAAAATTCAAATATTTTCATTAATTATTTGCGTACTTAATTATTAGTTTAATTAGAAAATAGTTGATTATTTTCATCTCATAATATCAAAATGTTAATGTATAAAACGGTGAAAACTATTTTTAATATTTAAATTAATGGTAACGTTTTGGGTAAGTAGGTTATAAGTACTAAAAAATAATGGTGGGCGATATCGTTAATAATAATTATGTCACTTGTGAAAAATAATATAACCTAAAAAACTCATGTTTACAATTTTACTTCTAGAGTATCTGTGTAGATTTGTAAAGGCACTATTACAAAATATTTATTGTACAGCAGTCGAAACAATTCATCGATCGAATCAATTTAACGTTTAAATTTCTTTACAAAGAAATGTAAAATCTCATTCAATAAATGTCATTAAATGTTTAACTTTCAAAGTGCACTCTATTACCAGTCATGTTATGTACGATTACAGACTTAAATATTAGTGTTTTAAATTCCTTTTTCGTTTGAATCAAACAGTCATATTTGAGTATTTTTAATACTTCTCAATTCTGGTCTAGATTTCCTGCATTCAAATAGCGTGTATTAACTTTATGCCGACGTTTCAAAAACTTTACATTGTAACCGCAAAAGCATTAGAAAATATTAACAATATTTTAGTCAAAAGGCACATAGCACAAAATGTAGATAAAAAAATCATGTTAATATCATAATATTCACAATGAGTGCGCGCCAGTTTTGCTAAGAGTTGCATAATAAATATGACGAAAAAAACTTAATATCGATGGTTGTATCGATCTCGTTTTAAGTAATTTACTAGTATAGGTACGAATAGGTACAACATAATACATTGGTCCCGACAGTAGGACAAATTCCAACTAAAATACTTTATACAGACATAAAATCTTACGTCATCGCATCATCCGTAATTTTGACTGTGTTTCTTTTTGGGCGGCGGCGTGGGCGGCGTGAGGGGGAGCTGCCCACTGCTGGGCGCGCGCCGCACCATGGAGTTGTACAGGAAGGAGCCGCGGGGTATGTGCACCATGTCGTAGTTGTTGCGGGAGGGCAGCGGGTTCAGGTCCGGGTTGTTGTTGTTGTCGCTCTCGAGGGTGTTGCGGTGGGATGACTTCTCCGGGAGCGGGGGAGGCTCCTCGTCCTCTTGATTAGAATCTGTTGTGCCTAGAAATAGTATAAAACAATATTATAAATGGGAATGTATTAATGTTTTGTCGTTTCATATAAATAATAAGAATCTTGAATAACAAGATTACACCTATTACTTAGAACATGTATTATAGGAAATATAAAAAATATTCAAGTAACATTAGAATGTTAAAAACAAAAACAATTATAATCGCTTTAACGGTTTCGAGCACTTCATAGAAGACTGAATTGACGAAAGTCCAATGAAATAGTGTCAGTCCATATTATACATTCCAATGTGTAATAATTAGAAATCATAAAGTTACACGTCATGTAATTTGATGTCATACCTAAAGAATCTCTATTGGAGTGGGGGGCGGATGACGTCAGTAGACTGGTGCGTTGCGACAGTCTCTTCTCTCTCTCCGCCTCGGCGCGCAGCGGCCGCTCCGTCACGAGCTAGACAGAGACGGACAAATCACGTGGCTCCTCTTCGATTAACCTTACATTGCTAGTAATATGACATAACTGCCACATGTCATTTAGGATTAAAACGATACAAATGTGAGCTAATTTTGAACCTTATGACATTATGGCAATTATGTGCTATTTTGCTGTCACAAAAAAGAAGTGTATAAAAGTGATCAAGACATTGGACTATTAGGAAATAATTATTGTTTTTCATTAGTTGAATGTTAATTTAAACAAAAACTGAAACTTTTACGCCATTATACTATTACGTTATTTACTATTGTTATTGAAAATTTAATTAGTTTTTGAGTAAATGTGGGATTAATGTTAGTTTTTTCTTGCCACAGTTGGTGAAAACAAGAAACCTGAAGTGATAGACAAACAGATAACGGTGTATTATGATTATTAGAAAACACAACGAAAACAAATACCTATGTTAATAGCACACAAGCTTACAGGTTAATGATTAAGTGAAGCTGAACTCTGTTAGAAATACACAAGCCAGATAAATATGATTATAAAGAGCAGTGAATTTATGGTTTTCTAATTAATAGGTTTGTTGATGAATTAATTTTTGAATTTACAGTCCCTTCTATAATATCTTTCGTTTAATTTTAATGTCATGAGTGTTAATAGTGATTTTCCCAATTTATTTCTCATGAATAAATCGTGTTTAGTTTATCATAATTATTATTACCAGGACATGAAATTACAGAAGTAAAAATGACAATATAAAACACTCACCAATGTTTTCATAAATTTAAGACTTAAATATTTTAAGAAAAACCAAAACTGATGAAAAGCGAGTTTTTAGTGAAACAATTCGTGATGATTCGTTTGTTAATTATCACATTACATTTAATTTTGAACATTAAATTTTTAATATATTCTTTTTTCACTTACAACAGATTGAATTCGGTGAGCTGACGGGTAGTGTAAGTTCTGTTTGGAAATTATAATGGTTAGATAAAATAATAATAAAGTGCATACACAAACGGACGAGGTGTCACAATAGGTAATAAACCATCACACTGTCTAATGCAAGCATTTCCATTACCCAAATGTATCGTAAAATATAAAATAGATTTTAGTTATTAATCACTTATCATTTCAACTGATATAATCAAACCGCTTTTGTTTACATTATAATGTAAGTATAACGAACTAAACCGTCCAAAGAACTCTCGTTATACTTACAAAATTTTCTGTTTTCAGCAAATAATTATTTGGAGGTCCAGATAAAGAGGTAAAGATAGAATACTGAATTTTGTACGTCATTTAAACTTAAATACAATATTCGTTCTGATGCAAATTATTGGCTAGCTATGACGAAATTTATCGTCATATCTGTCGCCTTTTTTGTATGGACCGTTTTAAGTTGAGGCCGAGCAGACTTCAAATGTTTTAATCTTATAGTTGATAATAATTTTGGTATAATATTCAAACGCGTACCGCCAATACTACTTAATTTAACTTGTATTAGTTACCTCCTGTCTTAATTCTCTAAGTGGCGAAGCGGAGGGCGTGTCTGGCTGCGAGGGGGGCGGTGACGTCACAGTGCTGTTGTTGTTATTGGTAACTGCAGCAACAATGGTGGCGTGGTTGACGCCGTTGGAGCTCGACGTGTACCACTGACTGCCACTCGATTGCGTTCCTATTTCACTCTGATACAACATAAAACGATTTTATTATGTAAGCAAGAATAACACCCGCGGGTTAGCTTTTGAATTCACATTTTAAATCACTGTTTCAAGTAGGTACAAAATTAAATTATAATTTTATATCAGCTCATCTCACCGTTCTCCGTTATAATAGTACTTTAGTATGTCTTATAATAAATAACCTCTAAATAAAGTTTAATATTGACTAGACCTTTTAGACCGGGACCATAAGTTACCTTAGAATTTCAACGTAACTTTATCTTTAAATTTCTAATCTTTATACAAATTTTTATCTCATAGGAAATGTTGCAAATATCATAGCATATTTAAATATTGTTCAAAGTTCCTAACTTCCTATATTTCGTTAATCTCACATCGCTACGTATCCAACATAATAACTATGCGGGTTGGACGCAAGTAAAAGTGATAGAGGTATATACTTGTTAGTATTTGTTACCTTCCGGCCGGCCCGCTTCCTCTCCCGCTTGCGCGGCGAGTTGTTGAGCGTGCCGAAGTAGTGCGAGACGCCGCCGCCGCTGTTGCGCGACGATATCAGCGGGTTGATCGCCGCGTTGAAGCTGAAGAACTTCGACTTGGACGCAGAACTGGAAATATAAATTATAAGTTAGTATTTCAGATGCCTCCGTGTTTATAAACGAAGCTTACTTAATGACTTACGTTGATATGTAATGTTTATTACGCTAAATGAGCGTCGAGTAGAATGAGATCCAGCTGTCATGTTCTACCAATCACAGGCCTTGGTCTAGGCGGGTGCTTTTCTTATTGGTAGAACATGACTCATTCCACACTTACGGATTATACATACAGGATTTGAGACCATAACAGAATATTGATTTTATGCTGACATTTCAGTTTCCATGTTTTATCGAGAGTGTGGCAAGTGTTGATGCACCATCGCCTCCACTCACCACTTTCACGTGAAACAAGGAATAAATAGTGCATTACGCACCAAGGCCAGTAAAATAAAAAATGTCTCAGATCACATGTAATTGTCGTCCGAGGCGAAGCCGAGGTTGACAAAAATGTGATCTGAGGCTTTTTTATTTTACTGGCCGAGGTCAGTATACTATTTTTCTGTTCGACGAAGCCAGAAAGCGGCGATTTCATTTAGCGCAGCGGCCACAAAGTTGGCGCTTTCAGGTCGGAGGACAGAAAATATAATTAATAATGATATATTTTCTCACTCAGTGGTGCCAGTGGATATGTCCGATATCCTATTGCTGCTCGTGTTAGCGGAGTCTATAGTGCAAGAGTCGCGGAGGTTCATCCGTAACTGCACCTCCGTCGTTTCACTCTCGAAGTCACAATTCTGTTGAAAAATATGCCAAAAACGTCATCATCGATTAATTTCTCAATAATCGCATATAACATTGTATGTCATATTTCATGGAATCCTATGAGATCGTGAATACAAGAACAATAAGATTACCTATATAATTTAAAAGTATTACAAATTATACAGTGGGTCAACGATCGATCAACGTTACGAGGTGTAGACTAGTGTAACATTGGCATCGAGCGTGTTACTCGTCGAGCATGTTACGCGATGTTCTAATATCCTCGTAACACGCTCGTCAAAACTCTGTGCTTCGTATTCGCCGCCAGTTCATTAGATTAAAAAAACGATACTGGACATTAAACTTGTTTAAAAAGTGAAGCGTATGTGGTGGTTTATCATTCAGCGAGCGGCTCGTTGCTCGCCGGTTTCCACGTAACACCACGCACTGACTGCACGAATGGTCGCGGTGTAACATGTTACATTATACCACGTAACGTTGGTCAGTAGTGAACTGTGAATGTTAGTGATATTACCTTCCGCCCGTACCGCTGGTGCACGTGGTGCTGTATGCGGCGGAAGCAGGCCTGCATGTGCGCGTGCAGCCCCTCCAGCGCCGCCGGCATGCGCGCCGCGTGCACCTCCAGCCCTGCGCCACGCCACGGGGGGGGGGGACACATATAATGACATACAGGACTTAGGAACTTTCTCACACTCGACAGGTACGTCCTAGGTAAGCTATTTGCTATCTGTACGCCGCAACTAAGCGAAAATGCTAAACTTTAACTAAAACTGACCATGTGACGTAAATCAATCCCATACATTTATACATTCGTTGAATACAAGTTCAAGATGATTTTTTCTCAAAATAAGAATACTTGGTAGTAAGAGGTTAACTCTTTAAAACACTCAACAAACTTAAATAGCAGGGTATAAGACGCTAATGTATTTATGTTTGTTACACAGATAAGGAATCAGAGTGTGTATGTGTGCGTCTCTCTCTCTCTCTCTGAGTGTGTATGCGCGTGCGTATGTCTGTGTCTGTGTATGTATATGTCTGTGTGTGTGTATGTATATGTCTGTGTGTGTATGAATGTGTGTGCGTATGGTCTCACCGAACTGCAGCAGCGGCACCTGGTCGGCGATGAGGTCGGCGAGCTGCTTGACGAGCGGCGCGTGGTGCGGATGCCGCGCCGCGTACTGCGCCGTCAGGAACGCCTGCTCGTAGTTCACGATGCCGCCCTGCACCGCCGGGTCCAGTATGCCTGACATCACATACATACATCACATGTAGGTACACTCTGAATATAGTTATGGTTAATCAGCTTTTTGTCTATGATTTCGCAATCGTATATTTCGTATGAATTCGCATACACGCTGATTAACATTTTTAAGTAAACCTATTAAAAGAATAGATGTGTTCCTACAAACTATCAAACACTGCTTGCTCGCTTAAACAATGCTGTGCATGTATTGTATAGTACTGCTTGCTATAAATATTAACTCCATAATAATGTCCAAAGGTTGCGCATCTACCCTACAAGCAGGTAGTAAAATGAGCGGAGCCAATGGAGCGGCCTGTTGGTCTGAAGGTCAGAGGTCCTGACTACGAAACCGGAGGTTGCGAGTTCGAATCCTACTAGAGGCAGATGTCCATGTGATTCTCGAGTCTTGGATGTCATATATGTATTTATATATGTTTATCCATCGTTTAGTATCCATAGCACAAGCTTCAGTTTGGGACTAGATCAATTGGTGTGAGTTGTCCAAATGATTTATTTATTATAGACGTTTACCCCGGCTATGTTACTCGTGGATAATGTAGCTTTCATCAATCAATGGTGAAAGAATTTTTAAAAAAGGTAGTTTTTGAGCCTATTCATTACAACCAAACAAAGTTTTCTTCTTTATAATATTAGTAGGTATAGATTATGTGTCATCAGTATTAAGTGTATGTGGTGTGTGGTGTGTGGTGTGTTGTGTTGCTGGGTTGCTGCGTGTGGTGGTGTGGTGGCGTGTCGGGTGCTCACCGCTGAGGCGCATGGTGAGCGGCTGCAGCGGCGCGTCGCTGGCGCGCGCCTCCAGCACGAGCGCCTTGAGCGCGCGGTTGGCCTCGCGCAGCGCCTCCACCGCCGCCTCCAGCGGGGACAGCTCGAACGTGCGCTGCCGCACCACGCGGAACCACCGCAGGATGCCTACCGCACGACCGCTTTAATATTATAACTGCCCGGACAAATACTCGCGAGTACGCGAGGGAAGTACTCTTCTCGCGTACTCGCGATTATCTGGACGCCCAGTAACTGATAGAATTGCAACGGATTCAACTCCCATATATATTAATTTTATGCTGAGCTGCTTGAACTTATCGCCAGCTCAGTATGATGCGAATAAGGAAATTGTAAAATTTTCGAAACATCGACATAAAATGAATATACACGAGTTAAATCCGTCATCATTACTTTATATCAATGTGTAATAATCAACGCAGTACACAGCTGACACTTTTATATTATATGTCAAAAGTTTAGTCTTGTGATCAGTGTTCTGTTAATGCCGTTTTTATTTCTAATTGAATGTCGATTATAATGACATAACATAAACTTGATCAACAGTTATAAATAACTAAAGAATAAAAACCAAAACACATTTCCAACAGCCAATTATTATTGTAATGGCGTTTATTGTGTTAACATACCAGGCAATGTATCGCTGATTTCCAGTTCGGTTCTCTCGAGCCATCGCGTTGCGAATTCGTTTACGTTCGTGAGATCATCTTTGGAGCCCTCCAATGGTTCCTCTGGATACAAAAACAAATAATTTATAAATACTTGATCATAAAATGTAATTAGCATAACCTCTAAAGAATTATTAATATGAGTATTGTCTCAAATATTTTAAATGACTGTCTAAACAGACAGCGAAACCCTACCTTTCCATTTTAATTTTATTTTAGTTTCAGTAAAAAAAAAGTATACTATATAATAAGTATTTAGAAGAAATGCCCTGTGACAGACGAACAAACAGATATACCTACTTAGTATTATTTCTTTTTTCTACTCATTACAAAAATAAATAATTAATTCCCGTCATCTCACCCGGTCGGTTGAAAGGTCTCGAGAAGAAGAACTTGTTGACGTTGTTGTGCTTGTAGTACTGTATCACCTGGCCCGACACGGGCTTGCCCGAGAGTCGCTTCAGCTTGTCGCTCATTATCGGCTCCACCGCGTTTATTTGTAAATCTGTTTATGCTCGATTAAGGATAATCCTTGAAAGTTTAGGAGGTTGTTTATTATTCTTCTATAAAAAAAGCGTAAATTTGGTTTTGGCTCATCTAATATTCTAAGTCAGATATAATATTATAACTATCTTCTAGTCTAGGGTTATTTTTATAGCATAGAGGAGCACTCTCTTAGTGCTCCTCTATGCTATAAAAATAATCCTTTGTAAATTTATAAATTTGATCTTTGTAAATTCATCCTCAAAGGGGGTAAAACGGGCGTTCAGAGTTAGTATGAAACTGCCGTTTTTAAATTATTCGAATGAAATTCAGTATGAACTATTTTTTATCGAAAGTCATGAGACACTTGTAAAATATTTTTTCTAAAATCATTGAGGGGGTAGAAGGGGGTGTATTAAGTTAGCATGAAAGTTGCATACTTTGTCACTGGCGTGCGATAATAGGGTATTTGACATGTTTTTAAAATCCATTTTATATTATGTAGTAGAGTCTAAGGAACCCAGCAAAAGTTGTTTTTTTTAAATCTGGTATGTATTAGCTGAAAAACATCGAATTAAAAATTCAATATTTAAATAGTGTGCCAAAACGCTACTTTGACAATATGGCGCCGCAATGAGGTCGGTGACGTCACATGCCTATTTGACAACTAGGCGCAACACAACTAGGTAAACAAAGTTTACGGGCATGTGACGTCACGAAAAACTCGGCCCAGCAGGAGCGTTTTGTGTCACGTGACAAACGTTTAAAAAATGTAATTTTTATTTAAGGATTTTTAAATAAATCAATCATTATTTTCAACTTACGTTAATGAATAATCATTTTTTAACTCTTAATTTATACTGTTAACAGTAATTTACACTTTATTTTTCGCATTGTCAAAAAGCCTATTCTCGTGTATATATATATAAAAGGATACACTGTCCGTCCGAGTTCATGATGTCCTCGCCGGGCGGGTCGAGCCGCGGCAGCACCTCGGCGTCGGGCCACTCGTCCAGCAGCCGCTCCTTGAAGTCCGCCAGCTGCTCGTACTCGTTGCCGCGGTACACGAAGCCCTGGATATTATTACTGAATATTATAATAATAATATATGGTACCTTTAATGAAAAATATATTGTAAATATTTCTATTTGATAGCCTTGTTAACTAGACTAGATTTGTATTTTGTTTTTGTCATATTTTCTTTTAATATACCTACACTAGTTTCAGTCCGCGACTTCACGATTAGTACTTTACACAATATCGTTGTAAAATATAGACTATAATATGTTATTCTGATTTATAAGCTATATTATAGTAAAGATTCATCAAAATCCATTCATTAATTTTTGCGTAGAGTAACACGCATACATGAGCAGACATCCAACCTTACATCCATACATTCTTACAAACAATTTCATTACTTTTATAATATTAGTAAGTATTCTACGTGTTTTAAATAGATTTCATGTTAACTTTTTGAATACATTATTTTATTTTATTTTTGATAATGACTTTTTATAAATAATAAAATGCACATACATATTTCGCACCCCTAGATATAAAGGGAGCTAACACAAAAAAAAAAGTAACTTTTTCGGGAGAGGCGAAATTGTTGTAAGGAATAGAATTCTTTTTTTTAGCGTGTGTTTAATTTAAATCTTCAGATTTTTGAGTTAGCTCCCTTTAGGTCTAGGTGTGCGATTTGTGTTTTATTCAAAGCATATCCCAACATTACAAAACACTTCTAACTCTGAACAAAAAAAAACCAGTTTCAACAAAGACTCACATGCGGCTCCCGGAGGTGTTCGGGGAAGCCGCGGCCGCAGTAGAGCACGCGGAAGTGGCTGGGGTGGCTGCGGATGGTGCGCATCATGGCGGTGTAGAGGCTGGCCAGCTGCGTGTGCAGCTCCGCCAGCGGCCCGTAGCCCAGCGCCTCCTCCTCGTACACCGCCACCAGCTCCTTCACCACCTCCACCGCGATCTCCCACTGGTGCCCGCGGTTCAGCAGGTCCGCCACCTCCAGGTACAGACGCTCCTGTCGGACATTGGGTTGTTACACAGACGTTTACAGAGTACATAATATAACAATATGGTCAATATTAAGCCCCTCAGGTCGCTTGAATAACAAATTCAAAGGAACTATTGATTAAGTATGGCTGATGATGGGTGGCTGAAGAGCCGAAAATAAAAAAACTGGATGCATATTCTTTTTTTTATTTTACACAATAAAATTGAAATTATTTTTGGCTATTATCGAGATAAAAAAAAAAACAGATATTCATCTATGGGATTTATACATTTTCGAGAGGTCAACAAATTAGTGTAGAGATAAAGTTATGGCCACTGACCTTGAGCTCCCTCTCTGCAGGCCGCGCGCCGGTGGCGGGGGCGCCGGGCTCCGCGGGCGCGGGCCGCCAGGACAGCAGCGTGGCGTGCAGCCGCAGCGTCAGCCCCGCCTCCGCCCACTGCGAGCACGAGCGGTGCATCTCGCACAGCTTGTGCACGTATCTGCAACACGAACACAATCAGCTTCCTTACAAATATGACTCGTCCTTAGATCTGTCGCCATAATTACGTAAAACTCAATTTTTTAAGGTAAATTTTTAAATGTAATAAACGTTATCGAGCGCATGTATGAACGTACTAACCTTATATACATGTGTGGCCTCTCGATTTGTTCGTAAAAATTGAGAACTTTGGTGGTCAGCAACATCCTATGGGACTGCGCCGACTTCAACGCTGCGGCTCTGTAAAATGATACGTTGATTTTAGATCTAGCAGACTTTATGACTAAGAACTGACTCCAAGTACACATAAATAAAGTTGTCATTTTCACAATAGGTACTTTGTAGCATGACTCTAAATTTCTTCCTGGGTGACGGCACGCAGCTCGCAGCTCCCCGGCGCACGCCTCGCAGAGCGCGCCGCAGAGAGCCGTCACTCACCGGTACTGCAGCAGCGTGTCGAGCTGGCGGGCGGCGGCGGCCACGAGCGCCAGCCCGGCGCCGCGCAGCTCCCCGGCGCACGCCTCGCAGAGAGCCGTCACTCACCGGTACTGCAGCAGCGTGTCGAGCTGGCGGGCGGCGGCGGCCACGAGCGCCAGCCCGGCGCCGCGCAGCTCCCCGGCGCACGCCTTGCAGAGCGCGCCGCAGAGAGCCGTCACTCACCGGTACTGCAGCAGCGTGTCGAGCTGGCGGGCGGCGGCGGCCACGAGCGCCAGCCCGGCGCCGCGCAGCTCCCCGGCGCACGCCTTGCAGAGCGCGCCGCAGAGAGCCGTCACTCACCGGTACTGCAGCAGCGTGTCGAGCTGGCGGGCGGCGGCGGCCACGAGCGCCAGCCCGGCGCCGCGCAGCTCCCCGGCGCACGCCTCGCAGAGAGCCGTCACTCACCGGTACTGCAGCAGCGTGTCGAGCTGGCGGGCGGCGGCGGCCACGAGCGCCAGCCCGGCGCCGCGCAGCTCCCCGGCGCACGCCTCGCAGAGCGCGCCGCAGAGAGCGCTGCTCACTCACCGGTACTGCAGCAGCGTGTCGAGCTGGCGGGCGGCGGCGGCCACGAGCGCCAGCCCGGCGCCGCGCAGCTCCCCGGCGCACGCCTCGCAGAGAGCCGTCACTCACCGGTACTGCAGCAGCGTGTCGAGCTGGCGGGCGGCGGCGGCCACGAGCGCCAGCCCGGCGCCGCGCAGCTCCCCGGCGCACGCCTTGCAGAGCGCGCCGCAGAGAGCCGTCACTCACCGGTACTGCAGCAGCGTGTCGAGCTGGCGGGCGGCGGCGGCCACGAGCGCCAGCCCGGCGCCGCGCAGCTCCCCGGCGCACGCCTCGCAGAGAGCCGTCACTCACCGGTACTGCAGCAGCGTGTCGAGCTGGCGGGCGGCGGCGGCCACGAGCGCCAGCCCGGCGCCGCGCAGCTCCCCGGCGCACGCCTCGCAGAGCGCGCCGCAGAGAGCGCTGCTCACTCACCGGTACTGCAGCAGCGTGTCGAGCTGGCGGGCGGCGGCGGCCACGAGCGCCAGCCCGGCGCCGCGCAGCTCCCCGGCGCACGCCTTGCAGAGCGCGCCGCAGAGAGCCGTCACTCACCGGTACTGCAGCAGCGTGTCGAGCTGGCGGGCGGCGGCGGCCACGAGCGCCAGCCCGGCGCCGCGCAGCTCCCCGGCGCACGCCTTGCAGAGCGCGCCGCAGAGAGCCGTCACTCACCGGTACTGCAGCAGCGTGTCGAGCTGGCGGGCGGCGGCGGCCACGAGCGCCAGCCCGGCGCCGCGCAGCTCCCCGGCGCACGCCTTGCAGAGCGCGCCGCAGAGAGCCGTCACTCACCGGTACTGCAGCAGCGTGTCGAGCTGGCGGGCGGCGGCGGCCACGAGCGCCAGCCCGGCGCCGCGCAGCTCCCCGGCGCAGGCCTTGCAGAGTGCGCCGCAGAGCGACACGAAGCGAGCTCGCCACGCCACGTCGCCGAGGCCGCGCTCCACTAGCACGTCGATCTTGTCTATCAGCTCCGATTCTAGGTCTTTCAGTGGACTGTCGGCTATAAAAAAAAAAATTAACTGCTGCCGAAACATTTGTCACGATTCTAATCAGTATAAAATAGCCAACGCTCACCGCTGTCCCCGCACGTCACACTGTGATTGTACTCAGTCTGCATCATGTCGAAGAAAATAGGTATCGTAGTGTTTCGGACCTCCTCGTCGCAGAGGAACGACACCTCCAGGAACGGACCCACCAGCGTCGGGATAAACGAGCGCTTGTGGTCACCTGGGGACAAGTTTTTATCGATGCTCAACTTTTTCAATACCTAGCTAAAGTCTTCTTTAAAAACTTTTTTGCGGGCCCTCACCTAGCGCGAACCACAGGTCCCTCATGTGGTCGGCGGCGGCGCGGCGCACGTGTCCGCCGGCGGCGGCTGCGCGCGCCCTCCTAGCGGCGCCGAGCGGCTGCAGCGCGTGCGGCGGCTCCGCGCGCGCCGCCAGCGCCGCGCACGTGCTGAACCACGCCCGCGCGCTGCTGTGTACCGCTGCTACCGCCTCCGCGTCGCACAGCTCCACCGACACCAGCCGGTTGCTTATAGTATTCGACATTAGGCTGAAAATACCATATAATATTTCAGTAAATGTAGCCGCAAAAGTAACCAAACCTGTTCTAAAAAATACAACATTGCCCACCTCAGAGCGTGCAACATAACGTAATGCTGCAGATGCAACATGTCGGCCCAGTGCGCGCGGTACACGGGGCGCTGCAGCAGCGCTTGCAGCAGCGCGAGCGCGTCGTTGATGAGCGACGCCGCCCCGCCCGCCTCCACCTCCAGCGCCTTCACGACCACCGCGTACTGCTCCTCGGACATTTGGTGCACCATGTCGAGGAGTATACTGATCACGCGACGCTAAAGTATAATATGAAATTATGTAATATCAAGATATAAACTGTTTCGTGTTACATGCTGCCGTATATTATTTTTGCTATAAATTTATGAAAAATAAATTAAACAAGTAATTTGCAAATTTTAGAGTAAAATTAAACACGTGCTTATCCCATCAAAAGTTAAAGTGAAGCTTACGTAAGATATACATTGAAACAATAAAGCAAGTATTAATCTTTAGAATTTTTCATCGGATACTTACCAATAAAGGGTCATCACCGGAGCAATCATCTCTGTTGGCCATCATATTCGCGGCGACTCGGAGTACGGTGGGCAACAAAAGTCTCGCCAGCTCTCCTCTGTCCACCTCAACCGGGCCCACGTCGTCGCGAGCTAGGAGCGTCACCAGTTCGCCTAGTGTCTCTATGCACAGCTCCACCTGTATTTTGAAACTTAAGGTAAATAGGGTAAGGTAGAGAATGAAGTGTGATATAGTTGGTTTAACTGACCTTTTGATGCTCGACTTGGCTGCGTTAACAATAAAACCATTAATGTTAGTTCGAGATAACATTAGGCTTCTTAAATTGTTGAACTTAACGTGTAAAAACTACGTAAATTATATTAAATGAGTTTTACACCTTCAATCATAAAATAATACTAAAAATTCTTATCGTATTCCGTAGCTACTCCATCTAAATAAAATCATCATTGTATAAATGTATACCTATTGCCGAGGATGTTATTCACTAGATAAATATATAACGTTCAGTACAGTGCTTCCGATTTGTAATCCTCGATATATTCGTAGGTTCGTGTCTATGGGTCTTAAAATCTAAGTACATACAATCTGTCGATGCTGCGTCGGGTCGCAGAGGCGACTGGAGTCCGCGCCGAGCAGTCTCGCCGCCTTGCCGACGGAGCGCGACTTGTGCGCGGCCTCGCGGTCCAGCTGTCGCACCCGTTTGTGTTACCGACACGTTTGGGTAATAGGAATTTGGGGGTGAGGTGTGATAATCCTCTTATGGGTTGTGGGAGAGTGGGGTTCAAATATAATGATGTTAGGAACTGTGGGAAAATGTGATTAAAGACTCAACATCGTACGGAAGTCAGTAGTAAAAGTGGAAATGGATCACCGTCATATGTCGATTTTTAGAGGGAAGTTTACTATAAGTAGTAACTAATAATCATATCACAATTTGAATAGAAAAATCGATGGCGGTGTGAGGATTAAGAGGTAGAAAAAATCTCGAATTTGTGAGGCCCAAGTGATTAAAATCAACACCAAATATAAAGTGGTACTAGATCATTATATAGATCCATCTAGAAACGAATCGGATAAATGGAATGGAGTTGAGACTTGAGACATTGAGAGAAAAAGGAAATCTGATAGGTAAATAAACATCATAGGATAACAACCCAATCGTGTCGGTAACATGTTAATGGCGTACACCAAAAATAATGCAAAACTAGATATCACAAAACACTGGACAAAGTTACGAGTATAATATAGGAATAAAAAAAAACTTTCAGTTAAAATTCAATTTGATATGGAAAAAAAATTACATCAGTTTTGTGATAACCAGTATTTACAAACACGATCTGTCAATTTTGTCAGTTGACAGTTGAAATGACAATCGTGAATGTAAAGCATGCAACACATCAAGTTTGCACACAATTTTAGATCAACATCGATTGCGTATTGTTACGAAATTTAATTGAAAAAAAAAGGAAACACCAATATCAAAAATCATTTCCAATGTTATGATATGGATTCTTTGTTATGGTGAAGATTATAAAAACAATATGTATGGTTATATAAAGGATAAATAATTACTATAATCGAGAAGGCAAAAGCACTATTCCGTGCGTAATTGTATGAGTAATGAAAACTTTGTCAACCTCTTTTACTAATTTGTTCAATACATTTTCCTGTCCGCAAATTTTATTTCCTTTTATAATAAGTATAAGTAACAACAGGGTAAAACAAAATATTAGAAAATTCTTCGCTTTACATGAAAATAAAATACAGGACGGTTATTTATTTTTTAATTGAAACCGAATGTTAAAAAAAAGGTTAAAGTGTCTCTTGCCTTTTGAAATACGATGTTACGATATTTTTTTTATAAAGGAGTGATAACTGAAGTAAAGTAATATATTATTAATACAAAGGAATAGAAGGTGCATAGTGAATATTAGTGAAATAATACATAACATGACCACACTCACACAAAATACTAATTTACTACAAATAAAACGAAATGTCAAATATAAATTACAGAAAAACACATTGACCCTAGAAATGAGCCCAAATAAATCTACCTTACCTTCTATTACTAATTACATATACCCAAAACGTATGTTATTTACACAGATTGTATAATATAAAAAAAAAAACTTTAACCCCACATAATCAATCAAACACTCCCCATTTTAACACTATTAGCAAGTACCTGATATTATCGCCCTATTTAATTTTAAAATTAACCGCTACACCTTGGACACAACACCCACAGTCCCACAATATACTTATGTTTAATAAAAAAAGAGAGCTTACTAAAAATAATAATTTATCCCCACATTTACTGTTTCCTACCTATCGGACAACACACACACACGTGATTTCACACAACATGCTCACACAGGTACATATAATGTTAGTACATATATTATATTAAATAAGTAAGCCAGTAGGTGATTTTTAGAGGTGTCGATAAAAATATTCTCTCTCAAGTTAGGATGTCAACAATTTGTGTGCATACCTCAAAATGCGGGTGCGACGCCGTAGTGTTAGCACAAACGATCGTTGTCAAGTATATGTGACGAAAATAAAAATATATATTATGCATCTACTTTACTACCTTTTATGTGCAATAATTGATAAAAATCATTAAGCCTTTGTTTATTGTTTTCGATGACACAGACGAATCTGTTGACACCTGTTAAAAATATTTCACGCTACATCCTCCAGTCACAATAAGGAAGGATGCCGTGAATTGCTTTCGCCCAATAAACATATGGATATTATTAATTAAAAACGTCGAATATACTTGACAAAGACGAGACCGAAATTAATTGCACGAAGTAATCTGATAATGTAGGTAAATTATAATGAAGTTATTATTTTAGTGCAATTAATTTATAGGTTAGTAGCCAAACATGCCTTAATACAAACTTAAATAAGATTATAGAATCATGTTAATATTAAAATTGTTATGACTATTATTCTTATTAAACAATGATATAAAATTTAATGATTGTACATTTTATTTTAAAATTTTGACAATATTTAAACAAGGAAAATAGATGATTGTTAAATTGATTAGCAAATGTAGCTATACTAAAACTTAACCCCTTCAAAACTGTCACCGTTATAAAATAAACTAGACGACAGAACCAATAAATTTTACTCTTTGCCTTAAGGTCCATTACAATTAGTTAAACAAAATTTAACCTTATTTGCTTTACAATAAGACAGGAATTATAATGAATGTAAAGGTTTAACCCACTTTGTTCTTACTTCTGCTTAGAGAATAAACCCACACACGATACACACACAACAACGAAAAACAACATAAACTATGGTATAAAATTCATCACCGCAAGCGAGCCAACATAAATCACTTATTTTTATTAACAAAAGCATTCGAAAAAAGTCTTTGATAAACTTCAAATTACTTATGTCTCAACTATTTGGAAATCAACGATAGTTGCGACCGGGTAAAATAAACTCTAATAATAATCTAGTTATTAATTGTCTGTAAGCGACATTAGATATTATTTTATTTCTTCGAATGCCACGTAAATACAGACTTATTTCAGTGAGGATAATATTGTAATCAGCTGAGCGGTGAGAAATTCTATAACCCTTTCTGTGCTAGACAAAGACGGCATGCATCGACATGCGTGCTTACCTCTTCTCGGCGAACAACACACCGCCAGGCGACTGTCGGGCTTACAGCTAGCGAGTTTAGGCTCGGAATCGAATAGCATATAAGGTGAGTTCTGGTAAGATCGGACGGATTTTGGACATGTTCGAATGACGCCAAAAAAGAATTTTTTTCTCAACTTGTATTAATGATAAAGGGATGACATCTATTGCAAAGGCATTATAGAAAGTAGGCTTTAATGTGTGAATTTAATCAATGTTCCTAATGCTAAGGTTAGTACGTGACAGTTGATCAAAGTTGAGGCAGAAAATTTTTAGAGCTTGATCGACATTTCGCTTGGTTGGGGAAGAACGGACGGGCTTCAAAAATGTTTCTATTGCCCCTAAAATAAAGTCTATTAGTGGGAAATATCCGATATTATCCTGTGTATCGATATACACCAGAATTATGCATATATTATTTTAAACACGACTTTTCTTAGACAAAAACTATTTTTTCGTTTTTGCTGTCCGATCTTACCCATTTTAACAAAATCAAGTAAAATCACAGTTCTCAAACTTTGGAGGGTTGCTCAAGTACCAATATGAGGAATATGATTAATTCACTTAGTTATTTATGTAAGTGTTTTTTAACGACGGTTATATGTAAGTATAACGTAATAGTTGGTAAAGTGGCAAATTACTTTGTTCTGTTATTTTATATCACCTATTTAAAATATTGCAGAAAGAATCGTATAATATACCACTGAGAAATCTTTGAGAACCACTGTGGTATAGAATTTCATCCGATCTTCAGCTGCCACGGGTAAGATCGGAACTTTGTCTACAGATGGCCTAGCTCTGTTTTAAATATACAGATCTGTTTATTAACCATTAAAAATACACATAGGTATTTATTTGTAATTAAAAAAACAATTACTTACCATTTATCGACATAAAACTTTGCAAGGTGAAGTTCGGATCGATTTTTTTTTGCGAAAATTAGGCAATTTTTACGTTACGGAGCATATCACAGGTAAAATTCAGCGCAGCGACTATCGCGGAATGAACAGAGGGGCACTATGAAATGGCACGTTATGTCATGTTGCCAGCATTAAAAAAATCTCCCCGATTAGGCGTAAATTCACATCGTACGATGTTACCCCGTGTCCGATCTTACCAGAACGCACCTTACTTATATTGTAGGTAAACCTAAATATTGTCTACATCTATGAACTATTTACTAGATGTTTATGTGAAATATATCCAAGTGTTGTTAATAATGTTGAATATATATATTTTTTAGAGAGACGAGGCCTTGGTGGACTCTTAGCCGCTTTCTTGTCTTTGGCGCTGACTGTACAATAAATAAATTCGAGCCCAAAACTCGCTCGCTTCGCCACGTCACCTATATTGCTCCTAAATTGCTACGAGCCAATCAGTGCTGAGTGCTATGATGGCAACACTACATTGCAACATTTATGTTTCCAAATATAAAGGCAAGTTAAAAGGTTAATGATTGATTAGGACTGAATTATATACGAAGCCATAAATAAATTAAGTTTAATGCCCACATAAATGTTGCAACGTTAAATTTAGCCATATTTAAAAAAGTGTGTACATACCAATTTGTAGTTCAAACACGCATATGTTACAACACATAGGACGGGTGACACATAATATATCTATTTCAGTTACCCATATTAAATAATGGTTTCTGATATTGTATACGATAAAATATTACATTGTACTACATTTTCAAAAATTGTGTGCAAATGGCACAGAATAACAAAATAAAAATATTAAATTTTTGTATCTCAATTAAACTAAATCATAAAAAACAATATAACTGCATTGTTCTGCAAATAAACAATTTTGACGTTATAATAGGTTCATAACTACTTATTACGACGAGAATTCAGAGAAAAAAAATATTCCATATTTTTGAGCAGAAATTATTGCTATCGAAATAATCCGAATTTTCCATTCCAACCTTTCTGCTAAATCTACTATGCCAAAGACTGTATCTCTACGTGGCCAAACCTACTAGTTTCACACTCTTTTTCAGTCGGATCGTATGCCGTTCGCATAGAGTACAGACGAACTGAGTATACGGTCAGCATGGACCTCGGAGCGAGCATGGTCGCGTGCGTACTGACCTCGACCTTCTCCCGCAGCAGCGCCTTGACGGTGGCGGCGACGTGCGGCAGCAGCAGCGCGCGCGCGGCCGGGGCGCGGCACAGCGGCCCGCGCACCGTCTCCAGCAGCGCCAGCATGCGCTGCTTGCTCAGCCGGCCCAGCGGCAGCGCGTCCAGCGCGCGGACTATGTGCGCGCTGCAACACCACACAGTTATTACGGTATACGGTATGTCTTTTGGGGTTTTAAAATGTTTTTTCAGTCCTCCGGCCGGAAAGCGCCAACTTTATGGCCGCTGCGCTCGATGAAATTGCCGCTTTCTGGCTTCGTCGAACAGAAAAATAGTATACTGACCTCGGCCAGTAAAATAAAAAAGCCTCAGATCACATTTTTGTCAACCTCGGCTTCGCCTCGGACGACAATTACATGTGATCTGAGACATTTTTTATTTTACTGGCCTTGGTGCGTAATGTACTATTGCAGTACATACCTAGGTATGTAAAGATGCAGCAGCTAGCATCATAGTAGTAGTAATTACAGAGTTTAGACTATCGTCAGCTCAGTTTACAAACATGGGAATTGCAAAATTTTCGAAACGTCAACCCGATTATAATCGAGGTTAACTTCTAACCTCTAAGTATAATGAGGGCCACCGCGTGTCAGAAATCCGCTAGATGCGCTAGTGTAGAATGACGTCTAGCTGTCATGTTCCACCAATGAGAGGCAAGCTACTGGCCTGTGGCCTGTGATTGGTGGTGATTGGCCCTCATTGTATAAGGGCATTGTGTATAGGTATGCACCTGAGCTCTGTGTCGGGGTACACCTTGATGGCGTGCGGCACGGCGTGCGGCAGGTACTTGAGCGCGGAGCCCTGGCATGTGAGCGCGTAGTCGCCGCAGCGCATCAGCCACACCAGCGCCTCCATCAAGCTCTGCGACACACGAGATACGGCTCAAATTACCATAGCATAGTGACGTTATGTAGTCAGGTGTGAGTAGTTTATTATACAAGAAAGGAATTTTACATTGAGGAAGAAGAAGTAGTGTCATTTACCTCGAACTGCGCGCTGAAGTCGGCGTCGGCGGCGCGGTCGCCGAGCGCGCCGCGCAGCCAGCGACTGCGCACGATGACGCGCGTCAGGCTCTCCAGGCACTTCATGCACTGCAGCAGCCGCTTCAGCGCCGCCTCGCCCTGCTCCGCGCACGTGATCACCCACACCATCACCGAGATCAGCTTCCTGGAGCACACGAACACGCACCGGCGCGTCAGCGGGGATGGTATCGATCGGTGATTATAATAATGATTATGATATTAGTAAGTACTGACTCGTAGGCGAGCGCGTCGCAGAAGCTGTCGTCGATGTAGGCGTGCAGCACGGGCTGGAAGTGCTGGTACTTGTGGTCGGCCACCAGAGACACCACGCGCAGCAGGCAGTCCAGCGCCAGCACGCCGTAGCTGCGCTCGCTGTAGCCCTCCGAGTCCTCCTTCACCTTCGATCCATATACAAGTGTAATGATTCTCGTTCATTTATTATTACATAGGTGGACGTGTATAAAGGCCTGCGTACGGCGTACCTGCGTGAGTATGCTGAAGAGCGCGTCGAGGATGTCCTGCAGGAACTTGACGAGCTCCTCGCTGGGCACCTGCAGCAGCCGCGACAGCGCCTGCCGCAGCGTGCCCTCCGAGTGGTGCGTGCTCCACTTCAGCACGCCCAGGATCTCCTCTGCGAGCGCAATAGTTCAGTTAGTGTGTGTGTGTGTGTGTGTGTGTGTGTGTGTGTGTGTGTGTGTGTGTGTGTGTGTGTGTGTGTGTGTGTGCGTGGTGGTGTGGTGTGGTGTGTGGTGTGTGGTGTGGTGTGGTGTGTGGTGTGGTGTGTGGTGTGGTGTGGTGCAGGTGTGTGACGCATGAGGCAGGTGTCGTACCGCGCTGCGTGAGCTTGGTGGAGCAGAGCTTGGTGTGCACGGCGAGGGTGTCGCGGTGCACGAGCGCGAGCGCGCCGCGGGTGAGGCCGCGCTCGCAGCCGGCCGGCAGCTCGTCGCGGCGCGAGGGCAGCCCCAGGCACAGCGCCGCCACCTCCGCCTCCGCGCCCGGCTGGCTGGCGCGCTTCGCATCGATCTGACCACGAATACGTTCATTTAACGACTCTAAACTTTTATAAACGTCGGCAAATATAATCAAATACCAGACTTCTATCCGTTATCGCTTGTTTCCAAAATACAATGTGTTGTAACCACGAAAGCTTTAAATGTTACAATATACGCAATTAACTCAATCATATTTCCAATGGAGGTAACGAACCCTTGGAAATTTATCTCAAAAGATTTAATCAAAATATCTTCAATAGTACATTACCCACCGAGGCCAGTAAAATAAAAAATGTCTCAGATCACATGTAATCGTCGTCCGAGGCGAAGCTGAGGTTGACAAAAATGTGATCTGAGGCTTTTTTATTTTACTGGCCGAGGTCAGTATACTATTTTTCTGTTCGACGAAGCCAGAAAGCGGAAATTTCATTTAGCGAAGAGGCCACAAAGTTGGCGCTTTCTGGCCGGAGGACGGAAAAATTAATTTCTAATTTGATATTCGCTGTACAAAATGCGCTATTTAAGAACCGCACCGACTATTAACACCGATAGCGCCAAAGTACCTACAAGTCTCTACATGAAATTTTTGTATATATATTCGTTATAACAAATATAATACGAGGTATAAACCCACCTTGTAAACGCACAGGTTGTGCATCCTGTCGGGCGTGGTGGTGCCCTCGCGCTGCATGAGCCGCAGGAAGGAGAGCGCGAAGTGCTTCTCGGCGCGGTCCTTGGCCTCGTTGGAGCTGCGGTGCCGGCAGAAGAACACCAGGTGCGCCTCCTTGAACTCCTCTATGCCCAGGCACACCTGCACAAAGACAAATAACAATATACCATTAGCCCAGACATACCTATACCGAGACAAATAACAATATACCATTATAATATCCGATGCCATCGCGGCTATCACACATTGGAATGAAACAAGTAACAACTATATATACTTTAAAAACAGGCTAGGCTAGACTAGTTAAATTTTAAAAATTAGGTATTTTACATACCTAATGTATAAATCTCTTTAGCGGTAGACTATCGTGCTATGAATATGGGAGCTGTAAAGTTTTCGAAACGTCACCAAACAAATAAAATGTGAGTTAAGTCCGTTTATAGTTGTTCCATACCAACATACCATAGCGCTGTACTTTAGGGGTACGCTGAGTACCTCTTATAATTTAGATCTTTATTCGAGAACATATAACATTTAAATATGTGGTATACTTACTTTGAACACCTCCTGCCACCGGGGGCGGTCCTCGTGGTAGTACACGAGCGAGGTGTACTCGTCCACCAGCGGCACGCCGGCGCCGATCGATATCACGCCCTGTTACACAATAACATCACAATAAAAATACATCACTAATATTATAAAGGCGATAGATTGTGAGTGTGCGTTTGTTTGTTACTCTTTAACGCAAAAAGTACTGAATGGATTTTGATGAGACTTTACAATAATATACCTTACATATGATAATAACATATAGGCTATATTTTATAACTATTTTGTGTGAAGTACTCCGCGTGCGCAGACGACGTCGCGAGCAGAAGCTAGTATTATAATTATAAATTCATAATTGAATAATTACAAAAATATACGACGAAAATTTCAGCCCGTCTGGATTTTGGACTACTGGCAAGCGCTGACTTTGCATCTGTTCCTAAATAAAAATATAATTTAATTTCTCTCATAGCATTTTGTTACTTTTTGTTGAAAAATATTTCATTTTTTTATAACTACTTGACCCACGCATTGTCCGCATTGATGATTAAAGGAGTCTGCCCAC
Organism: Polylopha cassiicola; assembly: GCA_038024825.1. Taxonomy (NCBI): domain Eukaryota; kingdom Metazoa; phylum Arthropoda; class Insecta; order Lepidoptera; family Tortricidae; genus Polylopha; species Polylopha cassiicola. Next base: position 576,853 of record CP149044.1, on the reverse strand, counting down.
TACACCGTATCATACTATGACTGTGCTATGAACGTGTCAGGCAAAAAAATATTCTTTGTATAGAAAAGCATGATACTATGTCCACAAGACCGTTCCGTCACCGACTCGTACCGCCTTACGTATTACCTTCCGTGCTTGATACGTTCATAACACGGTCATGGTATGATACGGTGTAGTGGGCAGACTCCTTAAAATCTAAAATAACCTAAAAAAGGCCGTCTATCAGTCAGTCACCAACAATAAACTATAGCACAGCCCGACAGTGTATATCGATCAGTCTTAAAACAAGTTGCCGGAGTATAGAGATAGTGCAGTATTCCAGCTGGACTCACCGGCATGGTGCGTCCGTGTTTGTCGACCAGTCGTGCGAGCAGTTCGATGTTCCTCTCGGAGGTCTTGCCGCCGCCCTTGGAGAAGCTGCCGGAGTGCAGCGTCACGTACAGCTCGTTGCGCGTGTCGCCGGGCCGGATGATCTCCGGGAAGCCCATCTTGCGGGCTATGGCCGTGTTGCCCACCACTATGTGCGGGTTCTCTTCTCGGACCTGGGAAAAACGTCATATCGATTAATTAGTATGTGTGGCGGCCCTGTCAGCAGATTGCCACAGTCACGTAACTCACGTAGCAGATAGATCGAGCAGCGATATGCGCTGTCTCGATATAGTATAAGTGTTATGTTTTATGTAATAAAGGATATTATAACATTTGCAGTCAATACTATAGTGTTACTACATCGTACCATCCATCTCACCATGTCCCCGGAATCCGGGGATATGACTTTCTACGCTGCCCGGCAAAGTATGCAAAGGCGTGTATGGTACGATTAAGTTTTAATATAAACCTGTTTATTACAATTATGTTATTACAGGTGTTACTGTAAGTGACAGGTACAATAAGGACCTAGTTTAGGTATAGCAATATGATAGTATGATATTTATCCATAGATTTTATTTTTGGTTGGACAAATGTCCAATATAAAAAATGTATCGAGTATCGATAATAGATGTTTCATGTCAGTAGTTAAAACTGTTTTGAGCTAAACGGATATTTTATGCGTTAGTTAATTAATCAAATACTTAGAAATAATGTAACAGGGTATAAATAATGAACACCGAACTATATAAGAGATATACGAACTGTGTTCTTAACTACCATAGATAAAATATCTTTCTTGAGAAATAGATTATTTAGATGTTATGAATTAAGAGTTTATTCTTTTTTTACCTGTTTCAAATCCCCTTCGACGACCTGTAAGGAGACCCACAGCCCTTGTGAGTGTTTCGTGTCTTTCAGATCTCTATTCGTTATGACTTTCTTCAATAATGAATCCATATTTTCTTTCTCACATCTGTAAGAAACGGTAAATTAATGAATGAAAAATTATACTCGGCCTGCGGCCTCGACATTGTTATGAAATTAAAAAGCTGCATTTCTTTTCGATGACAATTCTATGACTAACTAGATTTTTTTTTTTAAAATAAACTATGAAACTAAAACTTTTTTATCGTTAAACATTATTATTGAGTATTAGTTGTACACCGTGAATAGCATCCCAATTTGAAAAAAAGTTAATCAGCTCTATGTGTTAATCCAGGTTATTGTGTGCGTTTATTTATATCAAACTGTTACGAAAAAGAACGAGAAAGTGAATTTACTTATTCCTTTATTTATGCTTTCTCGTCTAAACTTCCAATACCTACCGAATTTGACGAGTTATGAATAAGTTGTGTGTTCTGGATAAGTCCTAGTGAAGACGCGAGGCACAGCTATAACAGACTATAACAGTCTGTGAGTGGTGATAGGTGATACATACGGGTAGAACGGCGCCTGTATGTGGTCGGTCTGGTGGTGGTGGTGGTCGGAGAGGTAGCGCGTGACGTCGGCGGCGGCCACGCCGAACGGCCGCCGCATGCCGCCCGTCGGGCCCTGCGCCGACAGCTGGCCCGCCACTGACCGTCTGCGACATATAAGATGATTCAAAAACTTATTCAAACAACATTAAGAACCTTTCTGATAATTTCTGATGACTTTGCGGTTATTACACATTGGAATAAATTATGACGGATTTAACTCTCGTATCTTATCTTATATGCTGACGTTTCGAAAAATTCCCATATTCGTCGCACTACTGATTTGACGATAGTCTAAATAACTACAGTGATTTTCACATGATGCAAAGCTTAAATTAGTGTTAGTAGTACATGTCCCCGGTCAAACATTGCTTGGTCATATGGTGATAAATAACAGGTAAAGTATATTTTTAATTATAATATAGAACCCACCTGTAATCTAAATTCTCTGGAGCCATGGATCCTATCCGGACGACTTGGCAGACTAGAAACACTTTCTCCCTCTTTATTTCACTTCCTAAGTCCTAGAACAAAAAGTAAAAGAAATTAAATATCGGTGATAGTAGCATTATAACAACTCGTACACTCCCATGGCGCAATTGAGAACACAAAAAACCTTTGAAAATATATTTAGGCTATAGTTATACTGTTAATCAGAGCCCAACTACGAGGGCAGCAGGTTCGGATCCTGCTAAGGGTTCATATCAGTGAAACAATACCAGCATCCTGGATGTTCTATATTATGCTTACCCTAGTACCCATAGTACAAGCTTTGCCCAGTTTGAGACTAGATCATTTCGTGTGAAAAGGGTATAAATATTTTTAAGTGGCTTTTGCCCGCGACTCCATCCGCGTGAAATATCCATAAAACATTTCATCCCCCTTATTAACCTCTTACAATTCTTTTTTTTTCGCAATTAAAACTGGCCTACAATCGGTTTAGTAGTTTTAGCGTGAAAGCGAGACAGTCAGAGTTACTTTTGTATTTATAATATTAGTTAGGATTAGGATATATACTTACAGTGAAGACGACCTGCTGCGTCGCCATGTTGGGGCTCGGCCACCGCAACAGCAGGTGTTCCGTCACCTTGTTCCCGCCGCTGTCGTGTAGAGAGAGCAGCAGCTCGGCGCAGTCCGTCATGCGGCACACGAAGTTGTGCACTTTCACGGCGATCGTGTACGAGCGCGCCGAGGGGTGCGACGACGGCGGAGGGGGCGAGGGGGAGGTTTCCTGAACACATACAAATAATTATGGACTTATTATCCAACTAGCTTCTGCCCGCGACTTCGTCCGCGTAGAACTCCTCCTTTTTTGCAGTCGGTTAAAAAGTAGCCTATGTTCTTTCTCAGGCTCTAGACTATCTGTGTACCAAATTTCATTTAAATCGGTCCAGTAGTTTTAGCGTGAAAGCGTAACAGACAGACAGACAGACAGAGTTACTTTCGCATTTATAATATTAGTTAGGATAACAAAACCAAAAGTTTAATGTCTATAGATTTTATGTCCGGTTGTAACCGGTTTTCGACAAACACTACATATTTTTAGCTTCGCGTATGTGCAAAGTATTTGAAGCATGTGAACTCGAATCAATTGGGGGCAGAAATCGATAACTTTTTTTTATTTTAACGAGCTTCTTATTTTTTTGGCATTGACGAATAATGCATGACGGATACGAAAGACAAAATTAATACGAACTCGTGAAAATCACGGCTTCATTATCAAAACATCCTTAACAATCATGAAAATATGATTTCATTAATCAAACATGATATTATCTTACCATGTTTTTATCGATCCTAGTGTTGGTCTCATCATGCAGTGCATTCAGTTTATACGCTGACATTTGTAACGGATTCACGAGCTGACCATTCGTATTTCTGACCGCTAGCTCCATGCCTAATGTTCTGAAACAAAAAAAGTAGTTTATTATAAAAATAATAATAATTTTACACACTTTTGTAAAAAAAGTACATATCAAATATCACTGTAACTGTAAGCATCGACGTGTGACTTAAAAGCATCGCATAAATGCGAAGGCTATTGTGTAATAGCGGGCCACACTGTGTAATTTGGAAATCTGTGTAAACGCAAGTAGCACAATGTAACTGTATAAATTACTGCAAGCAACACTGTGTTACTGCGAGCAACACTGGGTAACTGCATGCAACACTGGGTAACAGCGTGCAACACTGGGTAACTGAGTGCAAAACTGAGTAACTGCGTGCAACACTGGGTAACTGCGAACAACACTGGGTAACTGCGAGCATCACTTCGCGACTACGGCAGTTAGACAATACTTTTCGTTGAATAACATCTTACAAAGCCCAAACATACCTGTTGCCCTTGTCGATGGTGAATATGGCGGTCCTGTTGACTTTTCGCAGTTCATCTTGAGGCAGCGCCCCCGACGCGACTTGCGCTCGCAGCTGCATTAACGCCCTCATGCTTACTTCCATAAACTTAAATCGCTCGTCACAATTCTGTTGAATAAAAAAAAAATAAGGAACATTGAGTACACTGACTCATTCCAAATGCACAGTAAAGTTAAACACCCCTGTTTTACTACCTGAACTTTCTTAGTACTCCTCTACGTTAAATAAAGAAGGGTTTCCTGTACAAAATTTCAAGATTCTAACCCTTATAGTCTAGGCTCAGCGTTGATAGGTCAGTCATTAAGTCATATGTACACTTAGAAGATCTGTCATGTAATTGTTATACTTACTAAATATAGATTTTTCCATAGCGGCATCCAATCTCTGAGTGCTAAGGCTATGTCGTGCGCTACCCCGGTGCCGCCGGAGGACGCGACCTGCGTCTCACCGAATCTGAAGACAAAATATCACTTACTACATATTATTAAAGTTTATCATTATTTTACTGGCTATGTAGCTATTGAGCTAGTGATAAGAGCTCCTGATTACGAAGCCGAGGTTAGTTAAATTCGTATCCTGCTAAGGGCATGTATCAGTGTGATAAACACGAGCATCTAAGTCTTGGACGTCAAGAATGTCTTATATGTATTTGTGAATGTTTAACCGCTGGCACTTTGCTTAGTTTGAGGACTAGATTAATACATAGACTTCCGGTGCGTCATGTGAATTGTTCATAATGACAGTATTTACACATACTATTAACTACGACAATACTATTTAGGTAGGTATACTGTTCAAAATTAACAATTAAAAACATGGAAGGGTCATACACAAGTTATATCACTATGTAATTAAATATTATGATAAAAGTAAACAAAAGTTTACTACGCAATGAAAACAAACGGGGGTTCGCTGACCTCCGATAATTACGCGATGCCAAATGAATCACATGTAAAGCTTACAGAGTAATTAAACAAACGGTCTTGTACTAACAGAAACTTTACTGTAAATATTTTTAATAATTTCTGATGCCTTTGCGATTATTGTACATTTGTATGAAACAACTACAAACGGATTTAACTCGTCGAAAACTTTACAGTTTCTATAATCATAACACATTTTAGAATAGAATAGAAAAGAAAATACTTTATTTTGTACCAGAAAGTTATTAACAAATAAGTACATAATATAATTAGACAAATAATTTAACTTAACTAGAAAAGACTTTTAGAGTTAGACTATCGTCAGCTCGGTCGTGCTACGACACACTTGAAAAGATAAATACATCAATATTGAATTTAGTTTTAAACGTTTTTTATAGCGACAACATACAACGTATCCCCTAGGATATTTAGTGTCAATGTACTCATTACTTTATAAGTAGGTACCTATTCTTTATTGTTAATAATTGACTGACAATGACTCATTAACGTTATCCTTTTGAATAACCCCATCCCGTATTCCCCAACTATATTTCTTTCAACCAATCATGCTTCTGATAATATAACACACTCAAGTATGAATCACACGAGCTGTTATTGTAACCTATATAATTAATTGAGACGTTATCTCGCAAAATTGAAAGTGACAAATTTTAGGTCAAACCCGGTTCAGAAATAGATAATAAGGGTATGAGAGTAATTTAGCGATAACCTAGCTTTACAGTTTAATATTGTTTCGTACCTACTTTGATCGCAATAATAACAAATAAAATAATCAACCAAAGATCTAGTATATTATATAAATATTATGTTAGTACCTAATATTAATAGCGAAAAAATAAATTATGAAAAATCAAAACAATTCTCGGCGTCTTGATTTATGACCTATTAATTAAGGACATCCCAATAAGTCCCAACAGATTCCTGATGAAACGACAGCATCTAGACTACAATGTTATTGCAATATGATTAAAGTACCAAATAGTGTATTTACTAAAATAATTCCTTCATAAACACATTAACTTAATAATAGATTCCCCTAAGCGAAGTTCCGTATTAGGTACATGCACACTTTGCACACCCTCTATATTAAAAAAAAGCGTGCAAATGTTCAAAGCTGCGTGGAAGTCACGTTCATAGAAATATAATTTTATTATACATCGTTAGCGAAAGCAAAATGTCACTCGGTTAGGGACTGATGACCTTTTGACACAATCCGAATCGATAGTTGCGCTTTGCCAATGAGAGCACAAACTAGCACACACGGAAAAATATCACCCGTCTCTGTTTTGGAAATTTAAAAAGATATTATTATATCAGAATACTAGCGGTCCGCCCCGGCTGCTCACGGATCCCTATTTTTTCCAAAATATTCTATAGGTAGCCTAGGTAAACGTAGCTCCCCAACAGTGAAAGAATTTGTCAAATCGGTCCAGTACTTTTTAAGTTTATTCGTTAGGTAGGTACATACAAAAATATAAATCTTTCTTTTTTATTATATTAATAAGGATATATATATAAAAAATCATCTCTTCCGGGTTGCCACATCATTTCGATACCCATACCGAAATTTACCTTCCAATAAAGACCTTTACAAAGGATACTTTGACTTGCAAAATCAGTTATGTATATCGCCTCTATTGGGATTTGAGAATACCGATTACTTGATGGGGTTGAGGATTTTTGTTACAGGTACTCTATTGAAATTTGGTCATGACGTGTTCATTTTAAGGAAAAAACTTCTTTTTCAAACCTACGTTCTTTGTCAATTAATCCCAGAAGATCACTTCACATCCTGCTATGTACTTGCAGGCGCCTTATTTTTCTGTTTGTCTTTATTATTCTTGGTTCCAATACTTTTCATCATTATTTTTGGCGGCATCCCAACGATTTACGTTATCTTTTAAACATAATATAAGAAGCAAACCTTTCAACGACGCAGTTTCTTAATACGGCGCAGTTCTTGGGGAACGCGCCGCTGCGCTCGTTCCGGAGGCTGCGCCCCCAGTACCAGTGGTCTGTCTCTCGCAAACACACCACGATCTCGCCCACTTCCAGGGGCAGGTGGAGGGCGGCACTCCCGCTGAAGTTCCAGATAGCTGGCGGCAAGAGTAGAATGTATCAATACACTTGAAGTAAAATCAGAAAAGTACAAAGACAATCTTCTCTATTCCAATGAGCCTCTGATCAGTAAAGAAGAAAACCTATTATAAAAATACATCGCATCTTTTAGTAAAAAAACAATATACTCCAAGACTTATTCAACAATCCGTTATTTTTTAATTGAATCTGACTTTCACAAGTCCATAATAATATTATACGTTCTCAAAACTACAAAGCTTTTGTAAATACCTACTTTCATATTATGTTGGTGTTGGTTGCATGGTTGTAGCAAAAATACTCTTTCAAAGATAATAATGTAACCCTGTATTGAAAATAATGTTACATCAGTACACCCGAAAGTCATTAATGTGTTAAGTTCTACTAACAATCTCAGAGTAGAACCGCGGAAAGACAGATGGACTTGGCAAAACTACTTCCTTGCCAGTTAACTACAGAACCCTACAAATGTACAGCCTAGCCGTGAAAGTTTTAAGTGAGCCGATATCGAGATCAACGTTGATATTGGCAAGGCTCCATGGGTCAAGCGGTAGACTCGAGTGGCGAACTTTGCAGGGGAAATTACGAGCAATACTGGCAACAAAAAATCACGAAACCCGATTCGGTGAGGTAAAAATAGTAAATGCGTAAAAGGAAAGTCAGTTAGCATACGCTTCCTAATAAATACAAATCGGATACAATGACATAATCACACGGACAATGACGTATTACGATTTGGTCGGACAATGGCTAAAGTGTACCTTAATTGGATGTGTATGATGCTAATAAGTATCAAAATGTTATAAGTAATCTATATTTAGATATAAATTATATAAATAAAAGGTCATTCACTCATCGATTTTTCATTTTGAAAAGGTACAGCTAAAAATTATTCTTAGTCAAATATTGGTTTATTGTTATAGAAGGTGTCAGCTTGAACGGGGGGTTACAAGTTTGCGTGAGAAAACCGCAGGGCATAGCTATCTTGTGCGTTATAATAGAGAACGAAAAAGCCGTATGTACCTACTCGTAAGCAGATGTTTGATTAAGAATGCTCGAGATAGTTTAGAGTCTCGGTAAGCACACAGGATATTTTTAGTAACGGAAATCATCCCTTAACGGGGTTCATCCCCTAATCAATGTATCAACTACTGATTCTACGCAGAGGAAGGCAGAAACTAATCATATTATATTAAATCTAGAAGTCTAGATAGCTCGCACGTATCGCGGTAGGTATGACTGCCCGATTTCATTCTCTGCAATTGTACAAAATTCAAATGTACAATATTTTGTGCATTACGTGCTTAGAATTTGCGAAATATTCACAGAATGTTCAAGTGATATTTTACGATGAGTGACGCGGTCTACTTTCCGAGAATATGAAGCGTTTTGAAAATTTCAGTTTATAAGTGAGAAATAGAATAATTTAATATTTATACCATTCCTACATTGTATAATACAGACCTATCTCTAAAAATGTACTCGTATAATGAGGTTTTCTTTTACCGCATGTGAAATATTTCTAGTTTGCTATCTACTCAATAGTGGATAGCGAACTAATAAACTAGTTACGACATCTCATCTTTTAGTTAAATCTGAAAATTTTTAAAGAGAAGTGTGACAATAACTTATTGTACAGGTAAATAAGATATAAATAAAAAAAAATACAGTTTAGTAGGTAAATAGGTAAGCTACGTCCAATTCATCACTTGGAAGTTAAAATAAAATTTAAAAAATGCATCAAACAGCCGCTCAATCGTAATATAAACCTACACAATCAACTGAGATTTCAACGTAGTTTCACCGTTTCCTGATATAGTTTCAGATAGTTACCGAGCATTACAACTTTTTGAAAAGTTACAGCATATCTAGCAGATAAGTTGCAGAATTCAGATAGCGGTGAAACTGGCTCGTATCGCAAGTAATCCCCTCTCTAATTAATATGTGGAAACACTTACGAACGAATCCTTTACAATGGGAGCGGAATGCGCGTCGCCCGCGCCAAAACCGCGCGCTCGTCTGCGTACGCGCACCCAATACAGATCCGACGACGCAGACTTAAGACGGTTTTAGACGCGGCCGACTTGTTTTACAAAATAAAACTTACGTTACAAATAGTGTGTCGAGATTGTTACGTTAAATATCGTTGCAGTGTTGTAGGTCACTAAGTACCTATACGATTTACTATTTATAACATCGACACTCACAGGACAGCCTACTTACATCAAAATAAATTGCTTAAGAAATATATTTTTAATATTTTGCATTCATGGAGTAACTGTACTTCCATTTAAGTCCCCTTGAAATTAAAGTAAAAGCGTAGGTACACGACAAGCAATTAACTTTGCCAAAATTAGTGTTTTATTAAAATAATTAGCTTATAGTACCTACAGGAAATAACATACGTACAACAAACAATCACATAACAATATAAAAGTATTTCATAAGGAAATATTGGACAGGCAAAACGCAAATGTGTATGTTTGTCTATTTATACTGTATACTTATAGTTTTTATCTAGCTTAGTCACCCTTACTTTATTTTAAAAGGGCAAAGTTACAATTATCTACGTGACAGCTATATATACACCATGCGGTGTTAGTAAATATTACGAGTATTATAATTTGAAAAGGAAACCAGACTGATTTTGTAAAAAAAACAATCATGTGTGTTTGTAGTAATAATATTATATAGATAGATTCATTATTGAAATATAACAGCCGTAACGAAATCTATCATTACAGTAGTTTTATTCTAATACCCCGAAATCATCTAAAATTATAAGATTTTTATTTAAACATTATTGTTCGGTATCGATACGTTTAGTTCAGAACAATTGCAATTTGCGGCAGAGGTATTTATTTTTATTTTGACCAACATTTAAATAGCTTTCGAAATAACAGAGATGCTGTCAGCACATCATCATAATGATAACCTAAAGATATCGCTGATCCTTTGCTTGATCAACAGAAACTACCTTGACCAGGTCACGTCCCCATAGTACCTAATCTACCTACTCTTCGTTGTTATTAAATAGATTTAAAATATTTTTACATACGCCCAAAACATGCAATTCACGAGAACAAGCCGTACCTAATTAGCTAGAACTATGTAGAACGTAGTTAGATTTGACTTATTTTTTTGTAGTAGATCCGACATACTTACTCCCTTACACTATGGAAGCAACTCTTTCTTTTTTGCAACCCGTTTCGGTCCATTTAGAGGATAGCCGGCACTACTGGCGCATTAATCAAATGGGATGTCGGGATAAGATTTTATCTTACATTTAATATGACTTTACCTTTCTCCAAACAGATGAGGATGTTTTTTGTTCGATATACGTGTGAAATGGACTATTAGTTCGAAAAGCTACTACTACTAATGTATGAAGTAAAATCTTCGTGCTCTATTTTTTTTAGTTTCATGTACCTATTGTAGAAATTATAATAATATATTGAATGCATAGCTATTGATTTTCCTGCGTTCAGTTCAGCTAAAACTGCGTGAAATAAAAACAGTTGTAAAAATAGGAAATGCCTATTAGATTACTAAGTGATTGCTAACTATCAAAACAACAATTTGCCGTGTCTAATAATTTCTAAACGCTTCTATAACTCGATCCGGCACCTGTCACAGGATACTGTAACCCAACACACGATAAGCTAGCTGCGACTCCCGGGTGTTCTTATCAACGTAATCAGAGAACGTTTCATCAAAAAAAAACATTAAATCTACTCTCCCAACGTGACTAAACGTATTGTTTATGCACTCTAAGTACATACATACACAAAAAATATTTTAATTCATTGTATATTAACTCGACGATAAGCGGCGTGATATAATAACATATTTTTTATTTGTTATAATATTATTGTTATTGTATTGTTTGCGTGTTTTATTCTGTATTAATCTAAATAAATACTAGATTGACAAACTCTGTGCACAACTTTCTTAATTACAGTAATATCTACAAGTTTTTACAAATTGATATTCTGAAGGGTTTTGAAAAACAGCTAGATTGTTTTAATTATAATTAAAAAGTATTATAACATAATTACGGTTCTATACACATGTAAAATAATGCCGAATCATCAATCGTATTTAAGTAACTTACGTAAGTAATTAAGATCACCCATTTAATGATCAGTAATAATTTGACATCTTGAAATTACTCCCCTGCCTTAGGAATTAAGTTTATACCTAAGGCCGGTTTGGCATATAACTATAATTGTTATATTCTTAACAAGGACATACTGGACAGTATGTCATGTATTAGGTATTTCCTTAAATCCAAATTCAAAGAAGAATTATAACATAACTTAACTGACTTATTTCTCCGCTAATAACTTGTAAAATATTTGCATGAATTCTGAATATAAACGAAGAATACTAAAAGCATGACCACAAAACACCACATGCACATTTGCCAAATTCAGCTCTTTCAGTGCAATAATTTGCACATGTGTTTAATGCATTCCGCTAATGCAGCTTAATACGCTATCTCTGCCAAAAGCTGCAAGCTTAGAGCATAAGCTGTTTATCAGGGCGTAAGCTTTTTGGTTGCCAGCTGCTAAATTGGCTTTAGCATACAGATAACGAAACTTTAACGACAACATTGTGCAAAGTTGATTTTGAAGCTAGTTTATATACCTACAATAACATACATAATAATATCTTAAAATTATTACTAGACATTTATAGTAATAATTTTCAGATTAGGTAGTTACCTAAGTACTTGTGGTCTCACTTAATATCACAAAAATGGTATTTATTGAAGTACTTACCTATATTTTACTAACCTTACAACATTTCTGTAATTTTTGTTATTGCAAATAATATTGATAAAAACTAAAACGATAAAACTTACTAATTAGTTTATCGATTTAGTTTCTTTATCAATATTAAGTATTTGCAACAAAAATTACAGGAATTGTGTAATAACAACTGTTCTATTGCAATTCCGCACATGAAAATTATTTTATGTAAATAGGTAAGTACCAGCAACAAAAACATAGCGTGAGAATGTTACATTTTAACGTCTGTTACAGCACTTATAGCCTTTCCTGAAAATTTGCGTGTATATAAGATTTACTTAAAGGGGCTCCTACACGGGCCATGTTTTCGTGCAATATGTGGCTGCAACACAGTGGCCCAGCAACATTGCAAGCAATACCAGCCACATTATGCAATAATGCAGTTATGTCCCGGACATATAGCCAAACATTTTTTGTGTTGCCGTGTATGGCCGATATTGTTCCGAAGGGTTGCCGGACGATCGCTAGGCTGTCGATTTTAAATGCAATATTGCCCAGCCAGTTGTATTGTTGTTTCACTCGTTCACTTTGTACGCCATAGTGTATCCTTTTCTACGCGACATGCGCCTTTCGCGATTTTCGCGCCGTCCTCATGTTTGTATCTTTTCTTTTTATTTTTGGTCCGATTTTGTTTAAAAGAAAATCGAAATCACTCTTTGACATTCTAGTAAAATTATTAAATAATTTATTATCAAGGACTACTATCTAGACTCAAATTATCTAGAGTTTCATGTTTATTTAAGTCAGGTCGAATCCATAATTTCTTCTTCTTTTGTTTTTCTTTTAAAACGATGAAAGCTGCTGCGACAAGTGTGATTTCGTCAGCCATTATTGCCGGTTTGTGTTGCCCGTGTGAGTCTGCGTCTCATCAGCCATACTATTGCAGACATATATGCACACATTGCCCAGCCATAGATGGCTCGGCCATCAGTTGCAATGAAATATTTTTGTGGTTGCTGGGAAATTAGTTGCCAATAGTGCAGCCACAAATTGCACAAAAACATGGCCCGTCTAGGAGCCCCATAATGCAAAAAAACTGGTATAACGAGAAAGTGCTTATTTCCTTGGATATGAAATTTCGACTCAATTCTAGCGGATTATTTAACTACGTGACCGATTACGCGGCACGGGGATAAGTAGGTAAGGGAGGGAGAATATTGATAATTTAACTAACGCCGGTTTTTCAATAAAATCAATCACAATAAACAAATCCGCCAAATTAACCTTGACGTGACCCAAAATGCAAACAAATTGTGCATTCTACATTAATATTGACATGGGGCATGTTGTGACTGTCTGTTTGTGTCGATTATTGGCACTTCCTCAGGTGAAGGGGGACACGTACCTAATATAATAATGTCCACAAATCAAATTACCTGGATATGGGCTCATCATATATATATTAACAATATGGAATATCTAAATTACTTATATAAATTATAAATTTAAATAAGAATTTTATTAAGTAATATGACATGCCCTAGCTGTAAGATGGAAATGACCTCTGAAATTTAAAAAGTATTTTGACATAATTTAATATTTCTTTTACATTTCTATTGGATAAATGATTAACCAAAGAAATAACAGTGCTCGAGGATGTACATTCGAATTTTTTAAAAGTAGATTTTACTGTAATGGCCTGAGAACCTACAATCTACTAGTATGAATACTTAAAGTGACAGGTCTGCTTAAGTAATTTCAAACAAAATCGACTGGTGTCGATTTTCCATTGTTATTTATTTAATATATATTTATTCAACAATTATCTCGGGCTGAACCTTGTATTTATTTATTTTAATAAAACCACATTACTTAACATATTATTATTTCCCTCTTCTAAAAGCAGATACAATGTGACATAGGAATGTCATCGCATGAAATTATTGAGGATGCTATATTTAAGGAAATACTTAATTTATAATAAAATTCCTTCAACACAATAATAAATGTTGGGTTTACAAGGAAATAGTTTAAACATAGTAGATTGGTAGTAAAACTATTGTCATCTTGAGTTGTTGGCTATGAAAGGGATCACTCACTATTCTTATGATTCCGAGTATTTTCCTTTAATTATGAGTTCATAGACATATGTGTGTGTATTTCCAATACAAAATATTGCCCCCGATTTAAAATACCTTCACCTGTCTATAATATAATATAGATACTTTTTCAGTGCAACACAATTTTATTATTTAATTTGACAACAGTAAGTTTAGTGATTCCATCATTGTTGACAGAGTAGGTGTTATGTAATCATTGCTTCATCATTATTTACAAGTGAAGTTCATAGTTTTGATCTTGAACTTTGACATACAAAATTTAATACACTACTCAAGGTTTTATTATTATGGTAGATTATTTTTATAAAACTACGTCAAAACTTGACAGCTTCTAAGATTTGGTTATGTGCTTATATTAAACACTAGCGGTTCGCCCCGGCTTCGCACGGATCCCTATTTTTTTCAAAATATTCTATAGCCTATGTTAGTCAGGGTGAAAGTAGCTTTCCAAGAGTGAAATAATTATTAAACATAAAAAAATAGGTACAAATCTTTCCTCTTTATAATATTAGTATAGATATATATACTATAAACGTCTACTGATTACCTATAGGATGATTAATGATTGTAGTTTATACTTTTATTTGTTATTCACTATTTATTTTCATTTCATGATCAAAACCAAAATCTGTGTTTGATTTGCATATTTGTAGTGGATATAATAAAAAAAAAACATTCATCAATTAGTAAGTGTGTTCACATACTAATAACCATACAAAATAAAGACAGACTAGACAGCAACCAACCAAAGTTGGTAATAGAACTAACATAGGTACACTGTGTTTACCAGGAGGTGAGATAGTTTATTACAAACAAAATGAGTTAATTGACAGTTATTGCAATTCGATGATTTATCTACAGCTACTACTCCAGCAGTGAAGTATCAAAATATTTTATTGATTTACAATAACACAGTTGTTTGTTATTAAACGCCCCAGCATTATTTTAATTTACAAACATTGACGAACTATATTATTATTGTAATATTTTAAACTGCTTTTTAAGCATCACATCTTTTTGAGTAGTCATGGTAGAGAATATGACAAGTAATACATAGTAAAATTTTCAAATTAATGAAATAAGAAATTACATTTTGTGAATATTTATAATGTTTTATAAAAAATAATACCTAATCAATTAAAAAAATACTTCATGTGTTTTTATACTGCATACTACTGTATTATTCTTTATATAATATTTAAACCATAATAGCTTAAACAATTTACAGTTTTCATTAGTAAGAAAACTGAAATAATGATCAAAGCAATTTGTCTCAAATCAGCATTATGACTATTAACATAAGAATGGGCCTAAGAAATCTATAGTGTCACATTGCATTCAATTAACGCAAAACATTACTTATCAATCAAGTTACTTAATCATCATCCTTTGCTGAAGGGAGTGGCCTGAGCGCGCCAAAGAAGGATAAACCCACTTTATTGTATAAAAATACCTTTAAAAACTATTGTGATAGCACTGATAGCAGTAGAGAAGAGTTCTGAGGCAATGTTTATATTTATCTCTCATTGCGGGGGGGCTGCATATCGCAACAAGTGGGTCCCACTCCCAATAAAATATTTCACAAATTCCTCAACAAAAACAACTTCCGATTAAACTTTAAACTCACCGACGGCATAGCAGTTATCATCTTCAATAGTTCGCCACACAGTCATAATGATAAAACACTTTAATTTATTTAGAAAACACAGTAAAACGTTCAGCTCGTCATTTTTATCGCGACTGGGAGTTTGTCAAAACATGTTGTCTGTGGTCGTGTAGTGAGGCGACTCGTTTTGAGTGTTGGGCTTTTACCGGTTCTCTGTCGTGTCTATGGTCGTTCGCTAACATTTTTGTTTTTGGAGCTCGGTAACTATCTAAAGTAAACTAAAGTTATTTTACAGCACAGACTTTTAATTTTTAATGAAGTGTAAGACAAGATAATAATATTTCAAATTTGTAATTCAAATAATCACTAAACTAATGCCTTATGATAAAATAGAGTGTATAACAAGGAAACTAAAATGAAACATTACCTAGGTAGTGTAACGGAATAATAATGAATAATTTCTGGCGCTGGGAATAAAAGTTACTTAGCTATGCTTAATTTACTTGAAATCATTTTATGCTGAGGTTTCCAGAAGTTTAAAGTGGTCATTAGTAGCGGACTTAGTAAAGGATTTTATTTTATGATTTCGATGATAATGGTAAGTGAGTAGGTACCCATATTTATAAACTAACTAGGTAGGTACATATTTCTAATTTGGTACCTATGTGTAATGTAGGTATGGTTTTTTCCTTGTCTTAGGAAATATAATAATTTTATTATAACAAAATACCTACCTACCCATCACTATGTATTCACATTCTTAGGTAAAAAATATTTACCTACTTATTACTATCACAAATGTTCTGTTTATTAAATAGATATAGGTAGTAGGTAGGCGCCATCCTCTATTCTATTTTGAAACTAAATATTTACTATTTTCAATTTGTACGCATGTACTTTCCTGCATACATTTTTGTCAATCTGATCTGGACTCATACATATAGGTACAAGAACTAATTTGCTTTATTATGTTAGGACACCAAGTTTATACTTAGGTATCTAATGATATTCATATACAGTTCCCAAACTTATGTTTTGCTTAGACAAGTTGTGCAGTCTAAAGTCCAACTTAGTGCTTGCGCCTGAGAAAACATTAACGGCAGTATTGCCATTGACATGCAAATTGCTGTAGTCATTATGTATAGGCGTTTTGCAACTATATTGCTTGCTCTAAATTGCTTCTCATAGCAAATTAGGTAAGTTCAATAGGCAAGTCAATTTTGAAAGCACAAGCCTTAATTATAGTACCTAGTCGGTTTAACCTTGGTAGCGTATGTGCATAATGATGACCAATTTACTTACAGTTTCCTTTAGTGCTAAATGGCCTATAAAATAATGCCACTTACACTTATAAATTTATATTTTCTAGGTCATTTCTATACTAAACGTACCTAAAGTAATATTAATATGATTTATACCCAAATAAAAATATAACACCTCAATACATCAAAATATGCGTGTTAACCGTATACATTACCATAAATAACGAGCGAGAGGCGTTCGGAATTTAAAACAACAGCGGCCATTGCTTATGGTAAGATGAACGGAACGCTCTCCGAAAGTCAATTTGAAAATGAGGCGGCGAATCGTAAACTAGGGCGGCCTGATGAGAATATGAAATGTTTTTTACGGTTCGCGACTCTACTTTATTGAAAATGGCGTTAGAAATTGGTTTCCATATTGGAATCATTGGCGGCGGTCCTATTAGGAATATTACAAAGGCGAATATTCTTCTTAGTACTTACCTAAGTTCTTAGTTGATAATTATACTTAGTAGGTACCTAATTATTGTTTAAAATGTCGCTAAAATTAGAAAGTTGTACGTAAGTACGCTAGTTAGTTCGCAACCTATGTAAAGAGCGAGGTCATGAATAATACTTTATAATCATTCAAACAGCCAAACAACATAATCTAAGTAGGTACTGTTAAAATCACAACACCCCTTTTCAGCCTTTATAACTGGCATTCCAAATAGGTACCTACCTACATAGAAAGCAAGAATTTAAATAACTTTAAACTGGCGCGGGTATAAATACCGCACTCGTAGCGCTTTGTGACAACTTTTATTTGACTTGATGGACAAATTCTGCCCACGAAACGTCCACAAAATTATTTAACTTTAGCCGTGTCATGTGAGGTATTTTTGTTAATGTAACATTTTAGACGCGGAGGAACTGATGGAAGTGAAGAATAAAACAATTTATTATGGAATCTGTGAAGGCTCCGAAACGTCAGCCAATAAAATAAAATACGCGAGTTAAATCCGTTAAAGTTGTTTCATTCCAATGTATAATAACTGCGAAGGCATCAGAAATTATTAAAAAAATAATTACAATTTGTATTTTTTCGTTTTATTTCATCTTTATTCCACGACACTAAAGATAAGTGTATAAATATCAAAATCGCTTCCTTGTAGCATTCTAACAAGCAATTGACCTTTCGAGCGTTACAAAAATACTATTAGGTATGTCACCGAAAATAAAATAATTATTTCATCCTAAAACTGGCTACGTAGGTACGTTTTGATATTTGGTAGGTACCTAACATCGTAAACAAAGATTTTGAGCACAATAATTTGGCAATGTTCATTTAAGTACTTTTTTATGAGAGGGCGGAAAGAAAGATCCCAAATTTCCCTTTGCTTTGCAAACCCTTGTCGTAGTTAGTAGTGTTTTTGCGATGTTCATCAATCTCGAGTAATCCCGGGGGCTTTGGTATAGCTTCTCCGTCCTTTACAGCGAGTCCATTTCGGAGACTGTAAGTTACCCTTGATATCTAAACGTTTTTATAGATTTGGAATTGTGATGTCTTTATATTTTTATTCTTTAATAAGGAATACTTAATTTACCTAACCATAATTATGATGCTGTGACAATGCGTACCTACTCAAAATAAATTCATAATTTATAAAAGTAAAATGTTTTTGTTATTTTATTAATGTCTGCGTTTGTTTGCCACGTACTTAGGTAGTCGAAGAATGAAGTTTTTTTGTATCTTGGAATGTAACAATTTTATTATAATGGATTTAACTCGCGTCCTTTATATTATTTCCCTCTGACATTTCAAAAATGTTACAGTTCCCATATTCGTAGCCGAGTGAGTTAACGATATTCGAACACAAGGTAGATAACTAACTCTTTGTAATACATAATATAAAAGTGCTAATAAGTGCACAATTCAAAACAATGGTAAGTCAAAAATTCTACATTTTCTCTTTCCTCGAGTTTTACGTGAGCATAAAACTGTGGTAAAACAAAACAAGGGTGTTACAGAGGTCCTTGTTAGTTCTCGACATCATTCCTGAGACGCGTCTGGAGAGCGAGCTGCTTTGTTTCCTAGCAGGGCCGGCTACATGTTAATTTATAGCGCAGAGTGTTGATATTACTAATTAATATTAAAAATTGGCCTGTAACTAAGCTAGTATATAGGTATTTTCTTTACTAGGTATTAAAATAGATGTAAGTACAGTCAAGATTTACACATTGATTTGTTAGGCTCAGGCTGTTCTTAAAAATATTATCTTTATTTTTTCTAGGCATACTTCGGGAAAGTAATTGTCAGACACAAGAATGTTAATTAGGTAGAAAATTAAAATCACGACTTATTTTAAATCGCATTGAATAAAATCTAGGCTTACCTATTAAAAAAAATCACGCAACTACATCCAAAACTGCAATTTTCGTTAAATTTTCTTTAAAATGTGAATTTTGATTTCCCTGCATTCAGTTCGTTACCTACTCCTTGAACCAGTGCCGAGTTGATCCAATTAGCTTATTCTATCCAATACCGGCAACATTTGTATAGCCAATACCTATTTATATCACGTATACCACATTCTCGAGAACGGCTCTAACCCTTTCCATGAAATTTGTAACAAGGTAGGTACCTACTCTCTGAAAAAGTTTGGTTTTTAGCATTACTACCTCCTAGTTGTTCACTTATGTAGGTACCTGTATTTATTTTAAAATATAATATGTTTATTTGATGCGAGGTGAATTTAGAAATGTTACAGATATTTCTGAAAATAGTATTTTCGTCAATTTTGTCAAACAAATACCTATTTTATACTGTGAGTGTGATTTAAACACATCATCTTAATTCAAGGTATAGGTACGTCATCCAAAAATGTAGTGTTGTATACCTATATATATAATATATTCAACACAGACTTATAGTAAATAGGTACAAACAAACATCTAATTTTATTGATTATTTCATAAAATATGAAAGTCTGAAAACTTTTCCGTTATCAAAAATTAACTTTGAAATACCGATTTTGACTTGTAATAAAGTAAGGTAGTTATCTAGGTAGATATTATTTCCTATGTAAAATCAGTGGACTTTCTGTAGTAGGTACTTATTTAAAAAAAAATAAGTTTCAAAAATCCACTTTTTAATAAAATAGCAGGATTATTTTCTATTTCAGTAATCTATTTAATAGAGTTGTCCATTTCTCCGTGCATTACATCGATGGTAGTACCTAAGTAACATATTAATATCATTTTCCTGTTCGAACAACAATAGAGTAGCCAATCTTACTCCGGGGATGTCCATAGGCTTCTAATCATCCGTACAAATTTCTAGCACACGACATAGGGACGGCTGAAGAATATAAATCAGACCAATCAATAATATCGATATTGCTTTTAAATACGAGTATAAAAGACTTCTTGCTAAAATATACTGATTTAATATTGGGCACACTTCTTTCTTTTTAAATAAAATAATAAACTGACTGCCAATGTAAATCAACGATCAGTAGGTACAAAGCACAAATGGTTTATTTACTTAATGTTAAAGAAATATTTTATGAAAATAACATAAAGTAGCAGTGGAAGGAAACTGCTGTTAAAATTTGTAGATATACTTAAATATTTTTTTTTACTTTAAATCCGTACCTACCGTGTTTTCATTATTTATTATAATATGCCTTCATATTTCTAGTTTTTGCCCGTGATTCCTTTCGCGTGGAACACGCAATTAAAAGTAGTCTATGTTCCTTCCTTCAGTAGTTTTAGCGCTAAAGCGAGACAGACAGACGGACAGAGATACTTTCGCGTTTATTGGTCGACGATTATTTGACATCTGACTGGGATCGATATCGATTTAGGAATGATGGCACACTAACATCTCTCTATAATATTCTACGACCAATAACAAAAGGTTCTAATGAATAATACAAGTCGATTGATATATTGTATGTATGTCGCTCTGTCAGAGTATATTCTAGACGTACTCAGCCGACTCCTGAGATCATAGGTAATCTTGTGAAAGGGTTTATATTGCAATATTTACGTGAAAGGGGAGGTGTGGCCCGTTTGGACACTTAGACAAAGTTTTAGATCACCTTTTTACCTAAAAAGGAGGCTTGTCGGGCTCTAAAAGGATTTTTTATATGTGACTATTTTTAAATTTATTAGCTCGGTTATATAAGTCATATAGCTCATGTACGATGATATATTACGAACCAAAATTTTGTAATAATTAGCTACTTGAATTGTCGGTTAAAAAAACTCAAATTTAATAAGTGTGTTTTCCTTACATAACTAAACCAAAACCATCGTTGAAAAAATAGTTTCTAGTTTCTTACCAAAAACATAAATATAGAAAATAACCTACTATTTATAAATTACATTAACTGTGTAATAAGGAAAGCTGATGTTTATTCAAAAGGAAATAATAACCATTCACCATTCCCCGCTCTCCTCATTTGCTGATCGAAATATCCAGGAATGTCCATTGAATAAAATTATATATATATATTATGTAGCTACTCACGTATTACACAGTAAATTACTTTTTTATATATGTTTGGATATTTTGCCCGTACCTATTTGCCAAACTTAAGTGGTAAACTATTTTTAGCATATTTGAGAAAGTACTGACATTTACGAGTTTTTGATCACTAATGTAGCCGTAGGTACAGTTGATAGCTACGTATTTTTATACTTTAAAAGATGTAAATTTTTCATTGGAATAAAATTTATCCAATTTCGGTTGAATGTACTGGACTTTTTATATACCTAGTCGTAGGTATACCTTACGCTTCGCATGGTTAAAGTTTTCTTCTATAGGTGTGATAATTTCTATTTGGTATATATTTAATATTTCTGTGCTAAACTTTTAAAAATACGTAAACCATCATAGGTACTTATATATATTTTTATTGGAAAATCCATTCTATTCTGTTGACGAATTTGTTCAAAAATATAAATAAATTATTAAATTTCTGTTTAATAGTATTAAATTGTATTATATGAATTATTCCGTCTGACAAATTGTAATGACGACTAATGAGAAAAATCCATAATAGTTAATATATTTGACATTATATGTATGACAAAATCTTATTGTAATGAAATTGTGATTTTGCTGTTAATTATAATTTAATCTTATTGTTCTTTGTTTTTGTTTTTGACGATCTCAATATGAGTACATGTAATTTGACATACTAATGTAATTATATTGTATAAATTTTGGGAAATAAATGAATCTAATCTATAATATATACAGACTAGCGGTTCGCCCCTTCCCGATCCCTAATTTTTTTCAAAATATTCTATAGCCTATGTTACTCAGGGTGAACGTAGCTTCCCAACAGTGAAAGAATTATTAAAATCGGTCCAGTAGTTTTTGAGCCTATTCATTACAAACATACAAAAATAGGTACAAATCTTTCCTCTTTATAATATTAGTATAGATATAGATATAAGTAGGTGCTCTAGTAGGTATAGTAGGTTAGACGAAGCCACATTGCGTGACGCAACACTGTCGTGACTAACCCTTCATTTCATCCCAAAAGCATTTAAATATCTTTATGTCTGTAAGCTCAGAGGCAAAATTAAATAAGTCTTAAATTAAGATAGGTCACAGACAATTATTAAGAATATTTTTATCCGATTTTGCACCCAAAGTTGACTAGTCCGCGGGATAAGATTAAGTTTTATAGACTTTTCTGTATGTTATTTAATGACAGCGAATCTTAATGGCTGGCAGGCAAGTATTAAAGATTTTTATTTAACTTGTTTAAATAATATTTCTTTAACAGCCCTTTGATGGTTTGGGGGAAAACCTGTGTGGAACATAAACGGGCGAAGCTTTATAAACAAATGGATTTGCAGAGGTTACAGATTCGTATTGTTTTAAATCTTCTAAAAAAGTAAAATAAAATACTCTTAAAAAATTCCAATAAATTGAATTTTATTTCGCGACTGTACTTTTATCCTAGGGTCCGTCCTAAAAGGTAACAACATGTAAATTAGAAATACCTCACAAAGGATAAATAAACGAAATAAACATTCTGGGAAGGTTCGTTAAGGGTTGTTTAATTTGAAGGACAATATTCTAGAAAATAAACACAAATTTTATTTTTATGAGGCTTTTGAAGCCGTCTCGAATAAACCTACTTATCTACAAAAGATATTATTGTGACAAAAAATTCTTTGTCAATTTTAGTCTTCATTTTAATGTGGTAGGTACCTAAAATAGCATGAAGGAGAGTAAAGGTGAATAAAACTAGGTACCTACACAAAACATTCGATTTCAATTTAATCTTAAAATATCAGCGTCATTAGGAAACTTAGGTATATAAAATCCTTGAAATATTACCTTTCGTCCCCAGACACGGAATAATACAAAGACAGACTACTTAGACCTTATTAATAGTATGAGTTAACGCGTCACAGCTTAAAGAGGAGAAGATTATTTACTTTTTAAACCGCTACGTTTTTTTAATGGTTACCGTAGAGTCGGAAAGTGAATAGTTACAGGGAATCCACTGGATGCGAGCGAAAAGGGAAATTTGAAGTTGTTTCAATATACCTATTCGACGATAGCATTAACGTTACTCGTAGTTATCCTCTAGGTAGGTACTGAAACGAAATAAATAATATAGAGAGATTAGAAAAATTGTATGTGTCATTTTCTAAGAAATAGTCAAACAGCGATGTCAAAGATATCTGGGGGGCTAGACAAGTGCCCAACGTTCAACGTTAACGTTAAACGTTAGCACCAAAATGTATGGGATTTGACATCCGCGAACGTTTGTGACGTACGTGAGTCGTTCGCGGATGTCAAATCCCATACATTTTGGTCCTAACGTTTAACGTTAACGTTGGGCACTTGTCTAGGGCCCCTGATCCCACCTAATAACCGAATAACTGTACATATAAGGTACTTTAGCGTTAGACTATTGTCAGTTCGGTCGTCCTACGATTATGGAAACTGTAAAGAATCCGAAACATCAGCAAATAAAATAAAATAAAAATACGCGAGTTCAATCCGTTTAATAGTTGTTTCATTCCAATGTGTACATATAAGGTCTCGGAAGCTGAATGTGACCCACGAAAATGTATTTTCTTAGTTACGCAAGTTTATTTCAGATTATGCTTCTGAGTGAACTGGCGTTTTACTCTGTAAACCACGTTCTCTATCCGCATGGCACAAAGCTGTGAAGCCACTTGCCGTTTTTCGCAGACATCCATTTATCGTGTCCGGCAAAAATCTTACACGTAATATATCACTATTCTGCAAGCAATTGCCATCGATAGAGGGAGATGATGAGTGAACTCACCGCAAAAGTTACCTATGTTTTTATCTTTAGGAGACTTTGACTTTGTGACATGTATTTCTTAAATAATTATCCTGCCGCGTTTCTTTAAAACAAAGATGTCTTTCAGAAGCACTAGTAGATTTATCAGAAGTGTTATAACTTTAGTTTCTTGTTAGTACTTTTTTCTATTAAGTAGGTACCTAATAAATAATTTATATTTTTATTTGTACTCTATCCTATATTCTCAGGGGTATTCCGGTAACTTTAGTCCCTCTGCGAATTTCCTCGTCCCTTATTCGATTTCGCATGGAAACTCTTGTAACGTGGGGCCTAACAAATGTCAGCGAATATCTGAATTTATACAAAAATTACTGTACTGAAATTTGGAAAATTGAGTTAAATTAATTAAGTAAACGTATAATACGACGGCCATTTGTATTCGGTTCATTGAACACTGCGGCATTCAATGCCTGATTAATATCAAATTTAATATTGTAATCCGTTGTGTACTATTGTACATTACTGGCCGTTTAATTAAACTTAGCGGTTTATAATGAATCGAGATATCTTCCAGAGCTATCAGCCAGCTACTGATTAGTTTTTCATGATCTTATTCCTACACGGACATGGCACTAATTAAAAACAAAAACTACTCACGCCAATCGATCGAATCAATATCCAAAATCCCTACTAATATTATAAATGCGAAAGTAACTCTGTCTGTCTGTCTGTCTGTCTGTTACGCTAAAACTACTGGACCGATTTAAATGAAATTTGGTACAAAGACAGTCTGAAGCCTGAGAAAGAACATAGGCTACTTTTTAACCGACTGCAAAAAGGAGGAGTTCCACGCGGACAAAGTCGCGGGCAGAAGCTAGTACTGGTATAAATACTTATGACCATCACACCTTTCAGTTTTGTCAAAAAGGTAAACTTTAAAACACAATTATTATAATATTTTAAAGTCAAACCTTTCATAAAAGTAAGTAGATACAGAATTTCATTCTTTATGTAAGTATTTTTAAGAATAGCGTAACCGCTGCACCGCTCAGTGTATTTCCTGTGAGAAACGATTCCTTCAATGTACTCTAAGTTGAATGAAGTCCCTTAGGAACGATGCGGTTCTACCATGAGTCGATCAAGGCTGCACACAAGTCGTATATACGCTGCACAAAGGGTGTATGAACGTTTGATCTTATACGGGTTCTGTACAGTTTATATTGCTTATATAGAACTATTACATAATGCAACCCACAGCTAGCTAGCTCTATGTGAAGCATATTAGCTTACGTAACAAGTAGTGTATAAAAATGATGTACTCGTATGCTCTTTCCTTATGTTCCGAATAGTGCCTACTAGTAAAAAGCGCTGGGAGAATAGTTTTCACAAACGTTCCTATTCTTGCAAATAAACGATTTCTATTCCATTCATAGATGTATGTCGTTGGCAGTCAGGTACGGCGAAGTTAAACGATAGACTGAAAACACACTGATTGTACCTATGGTGGTATATACGGAGCTTTAAAAAAATGCGTAAACTATAAATATAATAGGCAGACGTAAGCCTGACTTTTCATTGCTTAGCATGCATAGTACATAGTGCTTGGTTGTGACTAGATTAGTTGGTATATGTTATCCAAAGATATTTAATTAGTTTATTAAATATAATAAGGGTATTACTCTTTACAAAAATTACATTGAAACTGATAGTAGTGCAACGCTGCTGCTGCTCACTGCGCTGGAGTGACGTGTTCTGAAATTTGATAATAAAATGTCAAGATTTAAGTGCATCTTGCTTTAAGTACTTAGTTTTAGTTCTATATTATGTTACAGCTTTAATATAAGAGAGTGTGTAAACTTTGTCATCTTAGAAGAATTTTAAGAAAAACTCACGACACAAAGAGATAACAAGACTAGCGATAGTGAGGTCGTGATTATATATTATACCTACCTAAGTATGCAAATTTTATCGGTCATGTGACTTTTCTAATGAAGGAAACTTCAGACAAGCAGTACCTACCGAAACTTAACCTACCTACCTATTGTCATTATCTACTAACTGGCTAGGTACCTCTCTTCATGTTTAATACAATAATAATATTATAATTAACGTAAGTACCTACATAAGCTTTTGTAGGTCAAATCATAAATTCAAGAGAAGTCATAAATACAAGTTGAAAATTAAAGAGTCTTTAGTCATATATATACAAGAAATTTATATCAACATCTATGATAAAGTACATATGATAGGTAAGTAAACCTAATAATTTAATTTTTAATTAATTTATTAAGTAGACCAAGATTGGCTAAATTAATATATTTAAGTTTCTAATAAATAACTTAGGTATTTATTTAGTTAAAAACGTCTCCCAAAAATGTTAACCTCTGCTCAAATAACGTTCAATCTAATCAAATTATTTCCTATTGGGGGAACTTGAAAACTTCACACGAGTTTGTTCAAAGGAATATCCTCTTTATACCCAGTGCATAAAGTTAGAAATCAGGTTCTTTTATGTAACGTATGGCGATCTGCCAAATTGTAGTTTCCTCAGGAACTGCAATATTTGAAACGCTTGCCAAGTAATGGGGTATTTGGCGAAATGTCAATTGGTAAAGTTCGATATACGATCTATGAAAAGTATTTAATACTATGCCAGTGAAAGCAGTACATAAATCAGCGTAAGATAATATCCGACCGGTCAACTAATTGGGTTATGCAATTGGTTTGAATGTGATCAAAATTGGTTTGCTTCAAAGCGTTAAAAAGGTAAAGCATTAAGTCGTATTACAGTTTACAAGTTTCCAATTCCCAGTTCGCCACCAGGCAATTTTTCTTATATCAACTATCTAAAAAAAACATATTATATTCTCTCTGTGTCGACAACCCAATTGATGACGCTTGTATAGTCTTCAAACCAAGTCAATTGAATGGGTTTAGAGGTATTCAAGGCGTTTCTCTGTAAAGCAATATTAATCAGTTTAGAATTTTGAATCAAATCAATTGGGTTTAATTACAAAACCAATTCCATCACACGATTACGCTGCTGGGTCTTTTTTTAAGACTTGGTGCTATTAATCAAAATCACTCGGCCAAAGAAATCTCGCTCTTTATTATCCTATTATATAATTATATCGACGGAGGATCAATTTATTCGGAAATTGATTAATGATGGTTTCGCATTATTATTTATTACACGGCGATATTTCATAATAAGTATCTACGTAAGTATTTAAATGAAGAAATTAATATAGACAGAGATTGACCGTTTTAATAAAGTTAAGAGGCGCTTAAGAACAAATTCATAATGTATGATATTTCATTAAAATTACTGTCATAAAACGGTTAGTGATCACAAAATTTCAACATTAATAGGTAATAGATAAGTAAAGGGCTGAAA
This sequence comes from Polylopha cassiicola, assembly GCA_038024825.1. Lineage (NCBI taxonomy): Eukaryota > Metazoa > Arthropoda > Insecta > Lepidoptera > Tortricidae > Polylopha > Polylopha cassiicola. The sequence goes on along the minus strand of CP149044.1, from coordinate 549,164 downwards.
CGTTTACTAGAGTTAGGATTTAGCGAATATATAATACACCAGGTAGTCCAGGTACTAATAATAAAATTAAAAATAAACGATTGTGAAACATAAAAACAACAACAAGATAACTACATCGCTAATTTAATAATTTCTGATGCCATCGCGGTTATTATACATTGGGATGTAACAATTTTAAACGGGTTCAACTCGAGTATTTTATTTAATTGGCTAACGTTTCGGTGCCTTTACAGATTTCCTAATCGTAGCACGACTGAGCTGACAATAGTCTTATGCTAAAGTGATTACAGCTATACTTCCTTAATCCCTATAAGATGACAAAACGAAGCAAATCTAAGAAGAAAAAGAACGTCTGTTACGAAGAGACCAGGAACATTACACACTATGATTGTAAACCGTCACATTTGATCACAATACAGTGCCTACCTACTGAAAAAAATATTTACTTAAACTAAACCAAACAATCACGTTCTGTCAAAACAAAACCATCACTTGGTGCCCCATCAATCAAATAACGCTGGAGTGTGATCGCGAAATCATATTCTACCCTATCCTGCTAATAAATGTGTAAAATTGGAGGATATATGGACGAATGTTTGTTATTCTTCTACGTAGATATAGCTGAATAAAATTGGATAAAATTACCGACTCATATATAATAATTTGTATATCTACGTAAGCTACATTTTTTATTGGTGCCGGTGAAAAATCTTTCTGAATTTTTTTATCGTTTTGCGGAAACCAAACAATTAATTCTCAGCGGAATTAATCTGTCATATTTGACATATAAATTTCGTTTAAGGTTCTCTTTGAGCGGTTCATGAAGCGATTACTGTAAAATCATAAAAAATCATTACCTAAATATATCTACTCCGGGCATACAGACGTAAAACCAAATAATAGGTATCTGGAAAGCTAATAATTTCTGAGGCGAATAAAATAAATTCGCGAGTTCAATCCGTTTAAAGTTGTTTCATTCCAATCTAAAAAGCTATCAAAAATTTAATAATTTCATGCGGTGGTCATAACTTACAAGTGACGAACGTGAAGTGTAGCTTTTTATCTCAATTATGTCATGTTATCTAGTAAAGGCGATGCTCGCCCGCCCAGGTACTGATAACAGTAGGTACTTAATCACAAAGATTCCTTTTGGGCGGAACGTCTCATATCTTCCCGAATCACGTATTATATTGGCGACAACGCGGAGTTAATCGTGACATGCCATTACTAATTCATAATGCTATCTCACATTACGTTAAAAAAGGATATTTTTATATGAAAAGGAAACTGTTTTTAGAAGGAATACCTAGGCTACCTACTATAAAGGTAGGTACTTCGTAATTTAACTGGGAATAAACATAAATATTGTATTGCTTGTCCACTGGATATTACTATTGTAAAAGTTAGTGCTCAAATAGCTTCCTTAGACATTGAGCAGACCGTAAGAAAGGCATTAAAAGTGAAACCTACCTAAAATGTAGTTACAGATACCTACCCGCGACTGTTCTGTTCTTTTCCTTCTTCATTATAGTAACTTAATCTATTTCGCAATAAATTGCTGGAAAGGCTTTTAGATAGCGTTAAACACCGCCTGATGATCACATGCGATGCCTACGCCGCAATACAAAATATAAACAGTAAAATATATTGGATTGAAACAAGTATAACTACTATTACCTACTACTTAAATATAACCAAAGTCACAAACTGTTGTTATTTTGTGGAACGCGACATGAAGAGTCTCCTAAAAACGTGACGTGTCATATTACTCAACCTCTAAAGGAAGACTAGGTACCTACCCTACAGCCTTATAAAGCCCTGTGTCCCGTAGGGGAGCTTATTTATAAGGTACGCTGATTTTTCATTATCATCTCTATCTACACTGAATATTCATATATAATGAGGTGTTCCCCAAATTGACCCGCTGCCTAAACTTTATCCTGTGCCTTGGCACTGGACTGCGGCCAATTTGGCAGGCAACTCCTTACGTAAGCCCAACTCGTCGCCCAACGAGTTGGGGGTTTGACGGATTGTCGGTTTGCGTTATGTAAGCCTTTTGATATGTGTGCTCCGAGGTTTGTTCGAGGTTCTGTGACCTTTGACATTAATAGGGGTAGTGATTATACAGTGATGCTAGTAGGAGTTTATTAAACAAAAAGTCTCGATAGTTACGTTAACATTACAAATTGTATGGTTTAAAGTCTCAGTCTCAGTCTTACCTATTGAGAAAGTAAAATAGTATAATCCAAACATTTTTATATCAGTAATGCTAATCGAAGTAGTACACCTATCAACCAACCATTCTTGCTAGGACCAATGAAATACCTACAAGCACGCTATGCATCAATTGATCTAGGAGATTTAAAAAAAGGAATCACAAGTAGATACTCGATATGGAGGGGAATCTATATGGAATTTAATGAGATCCGAAATAAGCCAAGCTTTGATAGTGTTCTAGTAAAAAGCAACATAAAAGTCTCTGTCTAACCCTACTGAAAAGTGTTGTCGACTTACGTACACAATTTCAACTGAATTTTATTACCCAATTTCTAGTTTGTCATGTCCAAATATGTTTGCATGTTAAGTAGGCAAATGGCAGCGGTATCAACAGCTCGTAAGGTAAATCATGTGACATGTCAGAATCATCGCTATGCCTGTTTGAGAGCGCGAGTGTAGCTGGCGGGATCCGTGAAATATTGGAGTCGAAAAAATATATAAAATTAACACAGACTAAATCTATAGGGCAATGGGATTTCAACCTATACCCCTATAGTGGCGTTTCGTGTCGTACTGCGCTTCCCAATGGCACCATACCTGCCTGAGTAACTACATCCGGGTCCAGGTTTTTCCTAGTTTATTGGGCGTCCTGGGAGTGTCCGGGTTTGAAAATGTAATTTTAATACCCTTTTTTTGGTCTCAAAAACGACCCTGGTCTATGTTGACATGTCAACTTCCGGGGATTTCACGCGCCTTGTCCGGGTCGCCAGATTTTAGAGATGAAAACCTTAACTATCCCTAACAAATTATTCAACGTTTATTTTTAAGCACACTCGATTAAACAAAATGCGAATGCAAGACAGACATGTCTTTATATTGTTTTAACGAACCGCATGCTAGGTTGTTAAAACTTACTGTCACTGGGTGGATGACATTTAGACTATCCAAATGCAGTGCAGTTCACTTTAAGTACACGGTTATGTTACAATTCCCGCTAAACTCAAGCTTTATTGTTGCAAAAGTACGTTGTACAATGTGTGAATGAAAGTTGTTACTCGTTCTGAGCCGCAAATAGCACATTCAAGTTTTTAACTTTTAGGTAAAGTATAAGGATATTATTATGATAATAAAAATAACTAGGTTTTTGAATGAGTTTCTTTTGATGTAGACACATGTTGAGTTTGGCACACTATGAAGTAGTAACTTTTCTGTTAGTCTGTTAATAAATTATAACTATTTAAATATCCAATATTTCAATACTGTTTGTGTGTAGACGAAGCAGCAAAATTAATTATATTCTAGGATTCTGTTAAATCACTAGCCACCTCTACTTATTCAGAAACACAAAAGCCATTACTGCTAGGATATTATGGAAATGCACATTATATTTTCATCGACATTTTTAATTATAATTTCATTAAATAAGTACTATGGTAATACTCAAAAATGTTCAGTATCAGAACCCACACTTTTAAATTTATTCAAAATACCTGCTCCAGATTTGTTACATCACGGTGGCTGCACCGAAATTGAATACATTATGCAGCAGCATGCATCGCAGGTGCTTATGCGCTAATATCAATTTGACCACACGTGCGGACAGAATGATAGTGCATTTCATACAGTTTGCATTATTAAACGACAGGACGGCGCATCGCATTATATTTGGATAAAAACACCCAAAAAAACAGAAGAGCATCTAGCTTTACGACTGTTTAGAAGATTCTCATTCGTATGTTTTTGCAGTAATAACTGTGAATGGTGTGCGAGTAGGTACGTAGGTATATGTTATTATAGCGAAGCCTACGTGGCTCGGCCACCTGACGCACTGGCACTGAGCCAAATTGGCCACGCCGGGTGATGCGATGCGCCGAAACATGTGGACGAGTGCAAATTCAGTGATAGAAGCCTTCGTGGAATCATCCTATATAAATATATACTTCGCCAAGAGTCTAGTTGTCATAGAAAACATTTACAATGAATACGCAGCAGAAAATTCTGAAAAATATCCTAGAATTAAGGAAGCAAAAGTATTTTAAAAATGTTATCGATTCCAATAGTTCACAATATATTTCTTTAAATATTTTGAACATAAAGACTTTTGACCTCCTGCGGCTATCTTTTATTAGATTGCAGCAGCAGAGATTCTTAGATGCTAGTTGTATACTGTGACAATACACGTGCGTGGAATGAAGACTACTTCGACACTTTGAACTCTTCGTAAATAGAAATGTCAATGGTTAGATGTAAATTCTGGAACAGGATTAAAAGGGCAGCATGAGTAATTGGCAACGGCGTCAAAGCAAACTTCACGGTGGACTCTAATTATATCACAAACTATACCTGAGAGTTCAAAGCTCAGCTTTTAAAGCACGCTGTCATTAAACTACGGTGGTCGTTTAGATTTTTTTTGCGATGTCAAGAATAGATATAATGAATAGGTTCCATAGAAAAGTTTTTCATGTGATAAACTTTGTCACTGTTTTGTGGTCATTTGCCTTCCGTTGTCTCCCAAAAAATGTGTTTATTCGGCGAAGAGAACCATCGTAATATACTTAGTAGTTATGGTAATATTTCTTTTATTATTTTTTTCAAGGTAGTCATTAATTCAAGAATATTTGTCATAAACAAAAAATATTATAAAGGTAACGTAAAAGCATATGATTTGAACATTACAAAGCTGATTTCAAAGTTATTTTGGATTTTTTTTTTTCAATTAAAAATAGTTATCATCGATATGACGCGATTTAAGGTTAGAGCAATCTTTAGTTAAATTAAATCACGTGTGTATATTACACTACGTAATCAATTAAAAGTTCTGTCAAATACATTTGCACTCAAAAGTCACACACAAGTCGAGCTCGTATATGTTTCTTACAAATTCGGCTGAAAATCTTAATGAAAACAAACGACTAAAGAACCCGCGTAGAAACCAGAATTCATCAAAACTTTATCCAAAACGAAACTTTGAACGAGTACTCAAGTTTAAATCGAATTAACGGTTAAAGTTACTTCTATTGAGACGAAACAAGTTCGCGGCCTTGCTTAAATTGAAAAAGATATGCACTCGTATGCAAGACAAGCAAAGGGGCTACCTACTAGGAGTACAAAAGTTTGCCATCAAATATAGATCTGTCATGATTTTTAAAAAGTATTGTTATTTATTTAGTCTTAGTGGTATATTTAAGTTACGAATGGTAACATTCGCGCTGATCTATGATTGGCTATTGTATATTTTGACCAATGGCGGACGAGCGAGCGTGGCCAATCAGCGGCGAGCCTCGGGCTGTCATGGGAGAAGACGCGGGAACGAGAATGGAGATGGCGGTTTTTGGACAAAGATTGTAAAATAAATTCGTAATGTTGGAGGTTTAAGGTTAACGGGCTGTCAAGACTTTTACGCTATTACAATTGATAACAAGAAGTTGTTAAGTAAAAGGAATTTACTAGTACCTACATGTTAGAAGTTGTGATTCTCAAGAACAGAGTAAAGTAATCAAGTTGTATTTGATGTTTAATTCATCACAGATCTAGATGAGTTGAGCCAACAGTTTTATCAGATATCGCGTAATTGACAGCTGTCATTATTATTATGTGCATTCAGATAATGAGGGCATATAGTATAACGGACTTTTAAGGAAGCTACCTACCTGCCTTATTCATATAGACTGTGGTTTACACACAGAAGACTTGACATCGCGTAATGTAATAGCATGCATGCATATTTAAACATAAGTACTGTATTACTCCATTCATAATTCATATTTAAAGTGGAAATGTCTGTTTAAAATATATTTTCAAATGCTGAACTAACAAGCACACCTCAGGGAAATATAGAGAGTGCAATGAGACAACCATGAGCAAATCACGAATAAAACATAACCTCACTTTTGAAATGTGTACACTCGAAATTGAACCCTGTTGCACAGTTGTTAAGTTTTTGTTTCGGGATAGTTTAAAAGAAAGATTTGATGATATGATAAGACAAATTTAAACGAGATGTGACTCAGACATGATCGACGTGAAGTCATGGACTGAAAAAAAACATTGGCTACTTTTGCTATTTATCCACTTTTGTAGAAATATAAAAAGTTAAAGTGTATACTAGCTGGAAAAATAAAATTAATGGAGGTGGATGAAGCGATGGAGGTATCGTGCCTAGCCAAATAATAGGTATGTTAATTTCTAGGTACTATAAGAATACACATGATTCATATAAAACAAATCACTAGGATTATCTTTTACTAGCGGCCCCGGCAGACGTCGTCCTGCCCGTCCGATTGTTTCGTCAAAGATCTGTCAAAGTCTTCTAACTGTCACTTCTTAATAAGGCTTCATATTTTCCCCGTTTTTTACACATTTTCCACTGTTTCTTCGCTCCTATTGGTCGCAGCGTGATGTTATATAGCCTAAAACCTTCCTCGATAAATGGTCTATCCAACAAAAAGAATTTTTTAATTCGAACCAGTAGTTCCTGAGATTAGCGCGTTCAAACAAACAAATAAACAAACAAACTCTTCAGCTTTGTAATATTAGTATAGATAACATAATTTTTTTCAATGAACACAGAAAAAGCCTGAATCTATAGTTAAATCGGATAAGGTAGGTACGTATTTATACACTACGCTTAAAACAATTGAAAACAATAAACATCAATGGGCAAAAGCACCTACCTACTTATATTTCACACGCTTCTTCTGAGATGTTGCTGATGTTGATGTTGAAATTGTTTAATTCCAATGTATAATAACTACGAAGGCATTAGAAATTACCACCTTTACTTTACATACTTACACACAATTCAGTCGTTTCAGCTAGTGTGGGTTAACACTATTTTAAGTAGGTGAGATACAGTAAGTAACCCAGATTCCAGCTTTCCCACTAAGTGCGCTACGATAGTGAGACTAAAAGCACCGGAGACTGACTGCACGACACTCGCGTCAATTCTGTTAAAAACCAATCTTCATTTCAAATGAAAATTGACACTTTTGCAGAATATCGAAATTCTATTATCGTGTATCAATGACGTAACTGCAAGCGGACGAGATAACTTAACTCATACTCTACGGAACCATAATATTTAATAATATACCTACTCGACATAATTTCATAACTGGTTGTGGTTGACGAAGTAGAAAGCAAGAGTGTCCGAGGACGCCCGCCAACCAAAACGTCAGATCAAGTTAGGGAAACCACCTCCAGCCAATTCCATCAAGCGGTGAGGGCAGCAATGGATCGAGACCGCAGAGGACTAATCATCCTGTGATCACGACCCTTAGAAATTAGGGACCGACTTCAGAAGAAGGATTATTATTATAAAAAATGTTCTTAACTTGCACCATAATGCGGTCATTTTGTCGCATCTCATTCTCTGACGCTCGTCAAAGGTGACAAAGCAAAGTGGCGGATGGATGTTCACGGAGTAACCAAGGCGCCCGGCGTGGCGACTCCGGCGGCCCTCTCATCTACGACGGGATAGTTATTGGAGTCTGCCAAGGACTTGCTAGATCAATGATACGAGCAAGCAAGCAGTTACAAATGACTACTTACTAAAGTATCACAAAGTATCAATAGCATCGATTTGGTTATACCTACCTAAATCTCTTTCTAAATCCAAACGTTAGTTTTATTTTATTTAAAGTACCTACCTACTTAGATGAGTTTAGTCTACTATTTTGAAATCGAACAAGTTTTTATTCAATATGAGTAATGTAACTATGTAGTTAGGTAATGAAAAAAAAATAATGTAGGTACCTACCTAGTACTACCTACCTAACAACACCATAAACAAAATAACAAAAAGTAGTCCTAGTATCTATAAATTATTTCTTTTTCCCCCTCTGTTGTTTGTTTACGCTGTGGCTGACCGCTCGAAAGCTGAACATTTCAAATCTCCATACTGCTGCGATTCCTATTTCACCGATAGAAAACATATTTTCAATTTCATCTCGATTTAAAATACAGGCTAGGTATTACTAGGTGTACATCTAAATCAAAAGTAGGATTGTTTAAATTACTTACTGTAGGATTTATTTGATATGTATAATAATATAATATAGATAAGTAGGTAAGTACCTACATTATTGCACTAGGTACTAAAAACCATTTAAGATGACAACCTACGGCAACGGTGGAAGCAAACTTGGCAGCGATTTAAAAAGATGCTTGTTTTGTGTCTCTTTATAATTATAACTTACATCAAAACGAGTAACGATTGTTGTTTTTATTGTACTTATTGTGTATTTAGTTCATGTCTTTTTCTGCAATCCAGACAATAATATAAGCACTGTACAAAGCAGTCGCCCATCACCTGTTTTACAGCTAGTTTCATAAACTATTTTATTTTTATTACAACCTTTACGGCCCATAAAACCTGGAGCATATTTTGTCCTTTTCTCTCTCATTCTGTTGTGTATAAGTTCCTTCCACTCATCTAATACAATATTTGGAAGCTGTCAGCCGCCTTATTGTGCTATATTTACGAGGTTTGCTCAGGAAAAGGGTTATCTTATAAACACAATATTATTTATGGTTTTACCTTTTACTGCTAATAACTATCTAGTTTACTTTTCCGCATATTGCGCACTAACCAATATTGCATGTTTAGGTACCTAGGTATATATTTATATTTATTTAGGTATCGAGGTAATGTATCTTTCATTCACGAAAACAGTACCTACCATTGTATAAGTAGAACATTCATAAATATTAATAAAAACTCCAGGCTAAAATTATTGCCTTTTTGTGCCATTTGTGGGATCGGCAAGAATAATATTATTTATGAATCTTCTTGAAAAGTACCTACTGTTAAATTAAGAAGATAATAATATATTAATTACCTGAAATATTCGGATGTTTAGTTCTGTTATTTCCCCGGGTAAATGATCTGCTTACACGAAACAGAAATGAGAAAGAGAGACGTATATTAATAGTACATTACGCACCTAGGCCAGTAAAATAAAAAATGGCTCAGATCACATGCAATTGTCGTCCGAGGCGAAGCCGAGGTTGACAAAAATGTGATCTGACGCTTTTTATTTTACTGGCCGAGGTCAGTAGGTATACTATTTTTCTGTTCGACGAAGCCAGAAAGCAGCAATTTCATTTAGCGCAGCGGCCAGAAAGCTGGCGCTTTCCGGCCGGAGGACAGACAAATATTATACTTCCAATTTATCAAAAAGGGAAAGAGAGAGAGAGTATCGATGAGAGTGCGAGGTCCTAATTGCTCGTCGTACCGGATACCGCGTGACGCCGACCGGGTAATCATTCATGAATATTCACCGAGGATTATTCAAATATTTCACATTTTACGGATGTAATCCCGTATGGCCCGAGCTTAAGGATAGCGAAGGGAACGGTACACTTCTTTTTATTTTTAAGTTAGCGCTTGCAAAATTAACATTAATTGCTCCCAAAGTGAGTACATAGGCTTTTCTTATAAGCAAAATATGGAAAGAGATAAAAGACATCCCATTATCATTCGTCATATTTCTAAGCAATGATATAACTAACCATAAAAAACTTATTTTTTTATCTAAGACAGAAATATTATGTCGGTCCGAAAGCAAATTAATCTAAGATTTTAAAGTCTATGAAGCGCAATAACTAGAAGTAAAGTTAAATGACGATGTTTCCTTGATTATTATACGCATTGAAAAGTATTAAGACAAGCATAAAGGATTTATTCGCGTAAATAATATATGGATTGTATGATCGCCATTCATGAACTATACGGTTCCATGTTCGTAGCATCGTTTGCTGCATACACCATAAATGTCGACAACGATTTCTCTCATAAAATGGTCCAGTAATAAAATTTAAAGAGGAGATGAGATCCTAAAGGAACTGGTCGTGGTTGACGAAGTACCTAGAAAGCAAGAGTGTCCGAGGGCGCCCGCCAATCAGGACCTCAGATCAAGTTAAGAGGATTGTGAACCTGTTAATTTTCATACAAAAGGCGATAACGTTTTACACCCAGTAAATATAGTTAGATTTTTATAATTTTTGGATGTGTTGTAGATATAATGTGAAACTACGTCTGTACGTTTTGATTTTTAAGAAATATTGCTTACGCTAAAATTTATTAGCATCTAAAAATCTATATATAGATCTAAAAATGTATATTTAGATCTAGCGTAAGCAATATTTCTTAAAAATCAAAACGTACAGACGTAGTTTCTCATTATATCTACAACATATCCAAAAATTATAAAAATCTAACTATATTTACTGGGTGTAAAACGTTATCGCCTTTTGTATGAAAATTAACAGGTTCACAATCCTCTTAACTTGCACCATAATGCGGTCATTTTGTCGCATCTCATTCTCTGACGCTCGTCAAAGGTGACAAAGCAAAGTGGCGGATAGACCGTAATAGTCGTGGCGTACTTACCTGAACCTAAACAAAAAAACATTTTTTTAGGACGACCATTTAATTTAGGACGTAAAAAGTAGGTATCTTGTGCTTAGAAGTACTTAGTTAGGTCTAATTGGTCTAATTTGTTATTTTTTTTGTAATTTTTTGTGCAATATAGTTTCAACCACACAATCTTTTTGTGACGAGAATAAGAAAACAATCATAAGAAAGAGACTTAAAAAAAATATTGTCAGCTTTGGGTACTGACTGGAAACACAAAAAATGAAAATGTTATGCTAAGCTACATATTTACCGAAACTAAAAAAAGGTTTATATTCACTTACCTGCAGCTAAAAAATCCTGCATATTATAAAGTCCTAAAAATATTCTATTGACACAACTGTAATAAAATATTTTTATGCTTTGCAATAACTATAAATGAAAATGTAATTCATATCAAACACGGAAACAGATAGGTATAAGCTTTTATTGAATTACACGATTGCAATCCGCGAACAAAAAATATTAACTGCTCCTGATAAGTCTTCATCGCAGACTATCCACATACTAATACTCAGACAACAGTAGTGAATATTAAACACGTTACATTCTTCAGCCCATTATTTTCTTAGAAGAATTGTAATAGCCCCTTCGCAAATACTATGATAGATCAAATGTGGCTGTTCTTCCTGGTTGCTGCTCACATTCCCGGATACCAGCTCACGAAGCTAAGAGTGCACGACGGTGATGAGGACGTCAACAATGAATTCCCTTTTGCTGTGAGCATGGAGTTGTATTCCGGTTGGAGATATTGTACGGGAAGTCTAATAGCACCAGAATGGGTGCTCACGGCTGCGCACTGCATGCATGACGAACCGGTGCGTGCACGTATAAGATACGGAGATTTTACACTAGCTCGAAATGAAACAAAAAAGTTCTCAAGAATTATAAAGGAATTTCCGAGCCCAGGTTATTTGGATGAAGAGAAATCTTTAAGCAGAAATGATATCGGACTACTTTTAGTTAAGAAAGTTATTGGAAAGGAAATAGGAAAAATGTCAGCTGTTGATGCTAAAGCTCTTGTAGGGTACCCCGTTAAATACGCCGGCTTCGGTTTAATAAGTAGGAGTAAATCACAAAATGAAAAAAATGTAAAAGCTTTTTTGAAGAAGCCCTTACAAGTAGGTGAAGCCGTAATTATGCCTTGCAAGGAATATGATCGCGAAGTTTTTGACCTCTGGGTGGATTCCGAAAAACCCTATGGCCCTCAATTTTGCTTAGCACCTAAATGTTCACGGAGTAAACAAGGCGCCCGGCGTGGCGACTCCGGCGGCCCTCTCATCTACGACGGTAAAATTATTGGAGTCTGCCAAGGATTTGCTAGATCAATGACACGATATATTCCGGTTAGTCCATACTTGGGATGGATTACCAGCGTCATACAATTAGAGAAAGTGGTTTCATAGAATAATTTAATAAATAACAGACAAAAGAAGAAAGTAAGAATAACGAATTTGTTATTGGAATGAAACAACTATTAACGGATTTCACTCGCGTATTTTTATTTTATTTTATTTGCTGACATTTTGGATTCTTTACAGTTTCCATAATCGTAGCACGACTGAGCTGACAATAGTCTAACGCTAAAGTTAAGTTAGTTAAGACTTTAGCGTGTTTCATTCCAATGTGTAATAACCGCAAAGGCATCAGAAATTATAACGAATTTGTTAATTTACTTAGGTATAATCTATACTCTATACTACTAATATTATAAAGAGGAAAGTTTTGTTTGTTTGTTTGGATTGAATAGGCTCCTAAACGACTGGACCGATTTTAAAAATTCTTTCACTGTTGGAAAGCTACACTATTCCCGAGTGACATAGACTATAAAAAAAGGGATCCGTGCGAAGCCGGGGCGGACAGCTAGTATATTATAAATATAATCACATTTTCATTACCTATGAAACAATGTCGTGATTCGAATTTCAATGTAGGTACAAGTAGCGGCAGATGTCTGACCCCATCTAATACTTGTATACCGTCATAAGGTGGGATCAGCTTATACCCGAGTGTATCTTTATAAGATTACTTTTAATAAACATTAAAGCAGTTGATAAATAATGAGCTCGGTAGAATCGCAAATCATAAAAATAATCAGTAACTCACAAAATATGTACCTATTTTATTCAAGACTCGTAAAAACCTGCAGAAGTAAGTGCAATGTTATTTCACGTTTTTATGATTTGCTATAACATTAAATCAAAATTTAATTTGAAATAGAAATATATAAAACAGGTGTTCCTTTACCAAATCATTGCAACACGACTTCAAGCCTCGACTCGGAGAAAGGTTCTCAACGTACTGTTAGTTGTATTCTACCGCTAAAAATCTATCAAATCATACCAAACAACTGATGTCCGTAGACAGCAGTTACCCACGACACGTCGCAATCTACGACCAATGCTCTTTCTTAAAGATTGGTGACTGTATACAATATAATACCTCCTTCAGGAATAATATATTATAATATGAATATAATAATTTAAATGGCACTGCAGATTGATAACGTATCAGTGAATGGTGCTGTTTCATTCTGATTGTAGCGCACCTCTACCTACTTACATAACTATGGATCTGATTGGCGTCTACTGGATATAAGTAATGGCCTTCTAATTATCTATTAAAGAAATTATAATTCAAATGAATTAACTTTGTGTTTGATAAAACGAATAAAAATATTATATTGCTACCTACAGGGTTGTTTGGCCTATTTCGTATGGGACACTTACCTAAGTTTGTAAAATATATATACGTACCTAAGTAATACGTATATCACTAATATTATAAAGCTGAAGAGTTTGTTTGTTTGTTTGTTTGTTTGTTTGAACGCGCTAATCTCAGGAACTACTGGTTCGAATTCAAAAATTCTATTTTTGTTGGATAGAGCATTTATCGAGGAAGGCTTTAGGCTATATAACATCACGCTGCGACCAATAGGAGCGAAGAAACAGTGGAAAATGTGTAAAAAACGGGGAAAATATGAAGCCATATGAAGAATTACTATTCATTAAGTCACAGTTAGAAGACTTTGACAGATCTTTGACGAAACAATCGGACGGGCAGGACGACGTCTGCCGGGGCCGCTAGTCACATCATAAAACGATCAAATTTGTGACTTTCAATTACCTACCCTAGAGCGGAAACAGTTACAAAAGACGCGAAGAAACAAGTCCATATAATATTATAAGTTGCTTCTTACTTATAATGTAGAATTAGTATTTCTGGTAGCTTAGAGAATTCAATCTCAAGAGCGAAAGAACTAGTCTTTAACTTAACAAGTAGGTACTTGTCAATATTAAGATTAGATTTCAATAGAATTTCTCTCCAATGATAAGGAATGGTTAAAAAAAAAAGTTAAAAACATCTTTTAGTACAATATAAGGTGGCTCCGTGTTACAACTGTTTTTCAAAGATTATGACTCAAAATTGGACATTAATACATTTAGGATCTTAGCTATTTTACTAATTCCACCCGTTTAAATAAATGTAGGTAGGTACTCTTAGCTAGTTTAAAAGAAATTAAATAACTGTTCACAAAAGTGACGGAGCAAATATTTTATATTATTATCAAGACACCTTAGAAGGCAATTTCGTAACCTAGAGAAGAATGTAGAACATATTTTATACTTATCACCAATAAGACATTATTTCGAACATTAAATAAAGCTCTTTTTGTAAAAATCACTTACTTGTGCAGATCAGAGCCGAGCCGCCCAATCGAGCGTGCCGAGGGTTGTGACCATACTTTTAGATGGTACTCGGACGGGGTGGTTTGTTTTCACTTGTTTAGCGACAGTACAGAATATTTAAATTAGCCACAAATCATACAGACGTGTACAAGACGTCATCAAAAAAAAATCCGCGTAATCTCGACCGTATCTCATCATCAGCCCGTCGCAGTCCACTGCTGGACATAGGCCTCTCCAATTTCACGCCACTTTGCTCTATCTTGGGCTGCTTGCATCCAGCTCCTGCCAGCCATCTTACGCAAATCGTCACTCCACCTTGCCTGAGGAGACCGTATCTACGATAACTATATTATATTTGTAGCTATTTAAGGCAATATGCCGCGTCAGTTTGTTTTTGACTGAACTTGGAACCATATATTCAAAATACGTGAAACATGGCGACTCTTAGCAGGTGTGAGGCGACCGGAAGCGACAAGCGAGCGCGCGCCGCGCCGCCTGCCGCCTTATTCCACTCACAAAACCCAGAGAAAAGGAAAAGAAAGATTATCTAAAACTGAAATTCGACTATGAAGACATAAGTTACATTTATGGTAAACTTTATTTACTGTTGTTTGTTGTATTTAAGACTTAACCACATTCATCGACTCTTTTAAATCATGGTCCTTCTTTTGGCAACTCTTGGTTTTAAAGATCCACAGAGTAACTCCTACTTTACAGACAATAAACTATTTTTTTTTAACTAAGTACATACCTACTAGGTATAAGATATTTTTTACACCAAACTTACTTATATTACCTATGTTACGTCAACATAATATACATCTTTCAATAGTACAGAACTTACGAGCTCTTTGGGTACAATTTCACTTTCACAAGTGCTACCTACCTATTCAATGTTGCTATTCTCAAATCAACCTGGTTCTAGATTCACTCAGAATCCACCCCCATGAGTTGATAACGTAGTTCCTGAGCGGAAGGCAGATAAGCCTCTAGCTATGAAACTAACACGGTTATGTTTTACATCTAATCTAATGCGAACTAGCTAAACTCCTGCGTTTAACATAATTAAACTTGTGGCAGATTGTATATTATTACAAGGTTTATGTAATTTTATTACAACTATACATACATGTAGTTTCGGCTGATATAGCGAGAATGTTTGGTAACTCGTAGTATGTTACCAGTAGGTGGAATCTGCTGTAGTTAAGAACGCCTCACTCTGAAGGCACAGCTCTCCCAAAACAAATGCCAATCCTACTAATAATAACATTATAAACACGAAAGTATGTAAAAGTATCCAGGAAAATGAATACCGATGTATAGGTCCCTACCAGCGTTGACAGTAGTCGTTTGTGCGTATGCCTGATTGCTCGCACCTGGCTGAAAGAACACAAACAATAAAATCGCATTTATAATATTAGTAAGCGTTGTATTATATTCATGGAGAAGTTAAAACAGCCCGTCGTTGGCTAGAAGCCAATCAGACGCCTCATTTGCGGCGCGCCGCCGCGCTGCATTAGCATTTCTACAATCTTGTAGGAAATTAATCAATCGCCCAAGAACACTGTGTTGCTTGTAGAAGCGACACGCTGTAATTGGTCAATGAACTTCGCATTAACAAAACTTATGCAAGCGTTTAAACTGTATTTTTTAAGCTATGTTACATCCTTACATCCCTGCGCTGAACGTCCTCTATTTTTTTTTTGTGAAATAATCTAAACACTTGCAGTTAATATGATAAAAAATCAATTTACCGATCTAGATCTCATTAACGAACTTTTTAGCTGCTTAATAATATATTATATTATCCGTTTTGATGGCTTAATCAAATAATAGATATAATATTATATCTTTGGAAATTGGTAATTTATCGTTTTCTGTCAGTATTTTTAAAATCGGCTCAAATTACATCTTAGTATAGACAAAATTAAATATCCAATGTCTATATTTAAAAAGAATCTTTAAAATATTTAGACATTTTTATAGCTAAGAAAGTCACGAGGTAAAACCTTCATTAAGTCACTAGGGTGGTAGTTATAGTAAAATATGGTGCCTATTATATTTAGACTTATCACCTTTTAAAACTGACTATATCATATTACAGATAGCTTCAAAAATGTATGAAGCACACTAGCCTAGCATGATGACCATTTCATTTATTTCGGTAAATATTTGCCTAGGCTTGCGCGTCTATATCTTCCAAGAGCGGCCTATTCTTATCTGTATTCAAAATATCAGGCATTGTCTCAATATCAATCGATCCCGGCGGGCTCGAATGCCTGTCGAAGTCAGGCCGCCTGAATAATGCCGGCTCGAGATTTATTTAGAGCCAAAGCTCGAAACACTGAGTTGGGTCACATTTATAGAACAATCAGACTGGAAAATGATTGTGAATTTTGATACGAATAGATTCGAACAAGTGCCTGGCTAGCACGTGAAGGATTTTGCAGTACGTACCTAAAGGGCCCCTAGACAAGTGACAATCGATAGTAATGCAAAATTGTATGGAATTGTCATAAACAAACGAAACGTCACGTGGTCAGTTTTTGTTAGGTGTCAATTTCATACAAGTTGCGCTTGTCTAGAACTCACGTGAGCCATAAGATACATTTTAAAAAAAATAATACAAATTGTTGCATGAAATCGATGTTTAAAAAATATCTTCAAACAAAGTTCAGTAACTTTAATTAAACGTTTAATCAAGAAATTAAGTAAAAAGAAATTACAGATAAGAAAATTAATTATTCTTAATAGGATAAGACTTTATAAACGATAATTAAGAATAAGAAAGTCAAAGTAAAACGTCAGGTAAACATTAAATAACTTCCGTACCTAAGTAATTTCTCACGAATTCTGTTACAATGATATTTTTCCTCTTGAAAATATTCCTTTATTTTGTGCTACGTCAACAAAAGCTCCACCGACTTTTGCTTTACTTTTGACCGCAATTTTGATTTATTTCAACTCGTTTTAAATTTTCAGAACCCAACATGGTAAGTGTCCTGTACAATATTATAACTAAATTTATCTAGCTAGTTCAATAATGTCGTGTTGTTAACTAAATCTTTAAAAATTGTCTAAATAAGTTTTAAGTAAGTAATATTTACCTACTTGTGTGCTACTTTTACCAAATTGAGTGACAGCTGTCGAGTAAAAATGTCGCTAGTCTAAAGTGAGACATAACTGACAGGTTTCCATAATTACAAGTACAAGCAAATATCTAATAAGGCTTTTGTTTTGTCCTCAACTCACTCTTGTTTTTTCCATATCGCAAAATTCGAAAGTACCTATGTAATAGATTTCAGACTAAGTAATTATATGTTTAATACATACAAAATTAATAAAACAAGACTTAAGGTGTAACCATCTCATTATTAATCAAGTTTTCCGAATTTTGAATTCTACAAATTCTAATAAGTAGGTACCAAAACTACCAAATTAGGTAAATTTATAGCAATCCGAAGAAAATACCGGTAAATAAGCAGAGATTACCTTGTTTAATGAACGGTCGTTGTAGTAAAGTTGTGCCGAGTAAAGATTTATTTAATTACTTAATCCTATTATAGGATAATAATTATTAGGTAGTATTTTCCTCGGTAAGTACAAAGTGGTTGGAGCGATGTGGTAAGGAAATGCTTTTATCTTATATTGAGGTACAAGTAGATGTTTTCTGTTTATTCTATGTAATATCTGTTTAGGAAGAAGCATTGAAAAATAAACTTCAGGGTTATTCTGCCGTAGCATTTCCAAATTCACTAAGTATAATACAATTTTCCAGTTAAATAAATTTAGTTCTAACAGAGTTGTTTAATTTCGGTAATAGCATTTTCGAGAAAACTTACGTCATTTGCACATAAATTTACTATAAAATATACCTAACTATTTGCTAGTAGAAAAGTATGTAACAGCTGTTAGTATAATAAAACCTTTTCAAAAATCGAACATAATTAACGTTTACACACTGAATAAACATACATAAGCAGGTACATTTAAGATATTCAAAATTCAGGTACAAATACATACTTAGTTACTTTATGCTCATCACTCTGACATATGCCTCTAACAAGATTCGAACCTGCAACCTCCGGTTTTGAAATCAAAGGCTCTAAAAACTACACCAAAGGACCGTCCAAATTGACTTCTGCATTACAAAAAATATTAAACCCAATTAGGTAGCTGGTACTAATTCACCCATACACTTACCTCCAAGCGGCCGCTTATTAATTAAAACGAGGGTCCGACCGATAAATCAACGCGGAGCCCGCGACCGCGCTCGGTCTGCGGCCTCGCATCTTTTCTAAACATGCCCCTATTTCCCACCACTACTCAACAGATTTTCATTAAGTATTTATATCTCTGAAAGATCTACGAGCCTATGATGAACTGTCGAGTCGACATCTTGTCGACATAATATTAAGAACGTTGTCGACAAGGAGAAGGTTTGTTGTGTCGAAATTGTTTCGTTGTCGACATAAGAGACGACATTGATATGATAAGATTTATCGTTGTCGACAACGTTACCGATTTTAGACAGATCACCGCGAGAATAAGACGTTATCTACATGACAAGATGTCGACTCGACAATTCATCATAGGCTCGCAGATAGACCAAAAACACTATAACTATATAAACTTGATTTTAAGTTATTTTATTAATTAAAAATATAAATGTAATATATATCAAGTTAGTAATATTAAATAGTAATAACAAAAAAAACGTGTTTATATACAGACAGCTGAGGCTCTGCAATTGGATTAATCAGGCGGTTTTAATTGGAACCTTAAAAACACCCTTAGTTTTATAGCGTTAGACTATTGTCAGCGCAGTCGTGCTACGATTATGAAAACTGTAAAGAATCCAAAACGTCAGCAAATAAAATAAAATATAGATACCTACGAGTTAAATCCATTAATAGTTGTTTCATTCCAATGTTTAATAAGCGCGAAGACACTTAGTGCTTCCCGCTGTTCATTATCACTAAAAACGAAGCCTTGGGTCACTTGATGAGAGGACCTGAGCCATTTCCTCCGGAAGCTGTCCACCTCCATTACCCGCGGAGGTCAGATACTGAATTTATGATTCTGGCGAGTAAACCTCCGGAATTGATAATGATGATCCTACGACAGTCTACTGCATAAACTAACAGATACACGTAGGTTCTTTCTGATTTTCTAGTTTTGACGTGGAACTTGGCATATACTAAAATGAGAAATATTTTATTAGGTTTATAGTCATAATATTATAATCGACCAAGATCCCAGTCACCCCAGACTTACTCGTGGTTCTAAGCTACCTCTCCACCAATTTTTAGCCAAATCGGTTTAGTATTTCTGTAGTTACTTTTAAGAGTTGGAAATGTGTACCTAAGTAAAGGTTTAAAATGAAAAATGGTTATATTCATTTTAAAAATTTTCTAGATCGGTACACCTACTTGACTTATATTTTGGCTTTAGTTGTTTTAACCGAGCAACCTGATTCAGGCAGGTTTTTGTCAACTGCCAAGGACTAATAAATACTTAGAAGCGAAAGTAGCTCTTACAGTACCTACTTACTTAGTAGTATAATTATATAATTAATATTCCTTTTATACCTATATAATTATACTATTATATTATAATATATTACCAATATATTATTACAAATTTCTGAAACTCTTCAACCTTCGCAGGGTCGAATAGTTACGGGTAGAAAACAGCCAGCCGGCGCCGGGTCCAAAACATTCTAATTAATTAATGAATCCACTTACAGGGTCGCTGTCACACCGACACGAGCCAAATAAAACCATTCACTGATACCTTGAAATAGCTAAAGTAAACATTGGTCTAATTGTCAAGACCTATTTAACCTATGACACTTTACAGTTGGTTAAATCAGTGGTTTAATTTCTGATGCCTTCGCGGTTATTAAACATTGGAATGAAACAACTATTAACGGATTTAACTCGCGTATTTTTATTTTATTTTATTAGCTGACGTTTCGGATTCTTTACAGTTTCCATAATCGTAGCACGACTGAGCTGACAATAGTCTAACTCAAAATGAGTTAAAAATACGCGAGTTAAATCCGTTAATAGTTGTTTCATTTTAACACATTTTTTTTCGGTTATTTCTAGCTTTTCTTGTTATTAAATCATGTGCTCATTCTTATAAGATAATGAGAGAATGAGAAATGGAATTTTTTACAATACAAGTGATATATGATAATTTATGTAAGTTGCCTGAAATTTTTATTTTCGTGCACCTACTTAAGTATAGGTATGATACACTTTGGTGTAAGCGAAAGAGTATCCTCACTGAACCAATTACCTGATTCAGACTTGCGGCATTAAGAGAATCATTATGAATATTACACGACTTCATTTTACCAAGTGCTCTGATTTTATTACCTACATTTCTCAATAGTTGGTACAGTAGCGGCCAGTGGGCACTTCTCAACTAGTACTCCTTACTTTCATACAAAAAAAATATTCAGTTATTAAGATAAACACAGACCGATTGAAGACTAATATAATAATATTTTTAGTATAGATGTGTTTTAAGTACCTATAATAATTTTACGATGATGACCTACACTTGTAGGTGTTTAAAGTAAGCAGGTATAAAGAACATTCAACAGTGCCCGGCGAAGCGCCACTTACAATACCTAAAAAAGTACCTACTTATATATACTTATCAACTTTACTAAAAAAGTTTCCGTGTAACTGACTAATCATGATTGGAGTAAGAAAATCAGTCATCCAACCGTTGATTTGCAAATGGAGTCATCACAAATATGCTGTTACTAGAGACTCAATTATCACTAATCGAACGGCCGTTATTGTACAAGTTCCACTTAATTATAGAATAATTAATAAAACAACTGTGTATTTTACATATAAATAGGTTCGTGGTTAATTTTATCGATGCGACAGTTTCGAGACTAATTGAAGCTGGTGAAACCGCGGTCAACATCAAATTGGCTTAATGAAATCGGTTTTATACAGTTTATATTTTACGTAATATTTACCGATAAACAAAAAAAGAAGGGATCTGGTTGAGTGAGCTTTATCCTCAAGTAGTAGGACCAGGTAATAATTGTAAAAATCGTGTCAACTACTTTTGAAGTACAGAAAAGTCCTAGAAGTTATTTAAAGTAAGGTAGGATTTGATTTTTCATCCCCGAATAGGCACCCTTTAATGCCCTTATAATTTGTATGAATTTATTGAATAGGTAAGTATACTAATAGACCACACGAAAAAAAACAATGAATGTCACTTTTTTGTGAAACTGTCGTTTTAAAGCCATCTGTTAGCTTTTGATGGAAACATTTTATTAACTGTTCTTCTCTTAATTGTACTTTTTATTGACATTCTTTGTTTTTCCCGTGTGGTCTTCATATTATACTGTAAGTATATTTATACAAAACATTGAAATCTTCCATAGATAGATATATATGTTGTGTTGGCGGTTGAATAACCAAAAGGCCTACACATATTAAGAAAGTTTCGGAAGAGGGAAGCGGTTGCTCTGAATACCTACTTCTATTGAGTTTACCGACACTTAGGTACTACTTGCAAGATTCTCCTTCTTATCTATTTTTTATTACTCTAAATATATTATGTGATTGATACTTGGATTGTTTTTAAATAATTATTTATATTCTTGGGTCGGGTGAAAATGGATTTAAAATATTACGTGCTTTACACGCAGTATACATACCTATTTCATAGGTTTTTTCACTAGGAATCCGGAATTATTTATTTACTTAACAACAGGAAAACAAAGTAAGTACAATGGAAAACATTATTTATGTGTTTTGATTTCCCCCTTCTATAACACCATTGTCGTAAACTTCATTCTATGGAAAGATAAGACATACTATATTACACTTCTCGTATGCGAGAGACTTCTTTGATAACGTTATAAAATTTAATGAGAAATGCATTGGATTGTCTTAAGCCAATAAAAAAAACATCGTATTTTCGATAGAGTAAAATATATCCATATTTTTAGGGAGAAGATTAATTATTAGCATAAAGAAAAGCATTGGTAAGCATGTTATTTAGGCCACGGGCATTTCTTATACGAGAAACTGTTTGGATAGGTAAAGTACCTACCCTTAAGAATATTAGACACTAGAAAAAATTGATTAAAAAAATTGAAGAATTTTACAGATTGCTACTTAGTTTGATTATTAAATCTGAATTTGTATTTTACAGATTGCTACTTAGTTTGATTATTAAATCTGAATTTGTATTTTACAGATTGCTACTTAGTTTGATTATTAAATCTGAATTTGTATTTTACAGATTGCTACTTAGTTTGATTATTAAATCTGAATTTGTATTTTACAGATTACTACTTAGTTTGATTATTAAATCTGAATTTGTATTTTACAGATTGCTACTTAGTTTGATTATTAAATCTGAATTTGTATTTTACAGATTGCTACTTAGTTTGATTATTAAATCTGAATTTGTATTTTACAGATTGCTACTTAGTTTGATTATTAAATCTGAAAATAAATTCTTTTAAACATCTGGTCTGTTTTCCTTTGATATAAAATTCGTTTAAATAACTATGATGGTAACACTTACATTAGATTATTTAATACCATAATATTATAGTACCTAATAGCTGGCAAAGGCAACCGATTTGTGTCGTGTCAAGATGGTACACCTTGCCAGCAGTATCTAATATTACAGGTGAGTAGGTAAGTTACATATTTTTTTTAAAGGCTAACACTAACCTGCGACATAAATATGGATAGACCTAAGTAGGTATATCAAATAGCATCGGGTCGCTTATTCAGTAGGTACCAACATTTAAATATTAAAACAAAAGGGTCCTTTATAAGGTATTACCGTGTATTACCAACGTACTACTTGACAAATGCGACTATTATGGACACTAAAACGTTAGCCAGCCGATTTTGAGTCCAGACACGAAGCTGTAAGGTTAAGTTTTCCGTGAGGATTGTTTGAAAATGGTACAGCAAGATAGATTTTAGATTTAACGGGAAAAGTGCATGATAAAATGCTGATGTGTTTCGTGATCTCATCTACTTGTAAAATAAAGGATGCTGTATTATTTAAGAAGATGACTAGGTAGGTATAGAGAGCGGGGTCGAAATGAACGATAACCCATGAGTATTTTTAAATTTCAAACATCGTTATCAGATACACGAGTTAAATCAGTCCATAATTTCTGATGTGTTCACGGTTATTACCTACACATCAAAAAAAAACCGTAACTTTTATTTTGATTTTTGCAGATATTTCCAGAACTCTGCAGCAATTGACAATAGTGTGCCTAATCCCGAGGAATTTTCTATTACAAATTTAATTTATCATTATTTAACAACTATAAAACTTTGTAGTTAACTTTACCGTGCCTTATTAAGTACTAGCTTCTGCCCGCGACTTCGTCCGCGATGAACTCCGCCTTTTTTGAAGTCGGTTAAAAAGTAGCCTATGTTCTTTCTCGGGCTCCAGACGTTCTTTGTACCAAATTTCTTTTAAATCGGTCCAGTAGTTTTAGCGTGAAAGCGTAACAGACAGACAGACAGACAGACAGAATTACTTTCGCATTTATAATATTAGTTAGGAATTAGTTAGGATTGCACCTTACCAATGCTACAATTATACACAGTTCATGGTATGCAATTAAATGACCGGTTTTGATCCGATTATACGTCACACTCATGACGACATACGAATTAATTTGGCAACACTGCCGACAACATATTGCCCATAATACTGTCGGCATCTCATTACAGCCGAGCCGCGGCCGACCCGTGGTTGAATGTTACTCATTCAACACCATTATTCACGAACTGGGACCACTTTGTTTAAAGTCCATTTAAAATAAGTTAAACCTCCATTTAGTTCATTGATATTATTGATAATAAAGAGATTATAGAGAGAAAAGGTTTGTTTGTTTGGATTGAATAGGCTCCAGAGCTGGACCGATTTCAAAAATTCATTCACTGTTGGAAAGCTACACTATTGTCATAGTGACATAGGCTATACAGAAAAGATGATCCGTGCGAAACCGGGGCGGACAGCTTGTCTAATAATTAATTAATTTAAAAAAACTTGGAACTGAGCCCTCAAAAATTTTCCGAGAAGCTAATAATATCATACCAATTTTTATAAGTACAGTTAAGATGCTAAATGTACTTGCATACCTTATTACTGTGCAGGTAAAGTTCTAAAAAAGTACCTATAGATATGGATTGCGTTTACCCTAGAATATAGTTTACCAACTTAATCTATACTAATATTATAAAGAGGAAAGATTTGTACCTATTTTTGTATGTTTGTAATGTATTCATTCTCAAAAACTACTGGACCGATTTTAATAATTCTTTCACTTTTGAGAAGCTACGTTCACCCTGAGTAACATAGGCTATAGAATATTTTGAGAAAAAAAATAGGGATCCGTGCGAAGCCGGGGCGAACCACTAGTATAAAATATAGATAATGTAAAACTAGGATTAATTACCATAAGGATAGGCTAGGTGCAGACTCCTTACCATAGAGACCACAATGACTTTATTATTTTTACGTGTTCATAGACTATGAATACTTTTGACTTTTTGAAGACTAAATTTTACGAGCTAAGTACACCTACGTAAATTGTATCTTTACATCTTTTTTCTACCTCTATCTATATAATTATATGCATATCTAAATACCTATACGTTATCCCAATATTTGAATAGTAAGTAGGTAATCTCTTCATTGTCACCGCCAACCTCTATCAATCCGTGACCATTTCCTGTAAAGTGAACACGCTTTATTCTATTTACACGTTTACACACGTCCCACTTACACAACGGACGTCAATCGAGCATTGTGTCGACTCACTCAGTTACACTGATAAAGTGTACACTCCAGTACACACTGAATATATTAGACCATTCAAGCAGTGTGTATTTGCTCTCCTTTTTAAGTAAGTATAAGGAATTATGTTCCAATATTTTATACAAGGTTGTTTTTTTTCACTAGACCGTCTCAGGGGATTTCAAAAACTGGGTGTTAGTTATTTATTTATAGCTCCAGCTAATACCTAACAGGTAACTACATTATACACAATTGTGTAAAACAACTTAAAAATATTTCACAACACCTATAATTTGAGTTGAGTCAATTTTAGTTACCTAACAGAGTATTCGAATAGTGCAAATAAAACTAAGTAAATGAAGAAAACAAGTACAGTAATTACTCTGTACACTATTTATGTTTTTCTTCTCTTCTTCTTACTTCTTCTTTTCAGTAGTATGTCGCATGCGCCGACTGAAGAATCAGTTCGTTTTGTGAACGCACGCGCCGTGACGACAAAGCGTACTGATTCTAATGCCGGCGCACGGCTGCTTCTGCTTCTTTCCTCTTCTTTGCTTCGTTAATCTTCTTTACTTCTTCGTTAACCTTAACTTCTTAATCTTCTTACAAATGTTTTATTTACAGCGGGTTTTTTTACATGTCGTAACCCAACTAAGAATGAAGATTGCAGAATTTGTCTTATATTTTGAATATACTTTTACCTACAGTCATTAGCTATCATTTGACTATTATAAATTATCTACGGGTTACAAAAATTATAGGTAACCAACTAATATGTAAATGAATCTGAAAGAACTTTTTATTAAAATAAATTTGTTTACATATAAAAAAATGTTTACTCCCTTATCAACCTACAAAAATTAAATAATTACCTACTTAATTCAAAATTGTCCACTACAATTTCCCTGTCCGTGTGTGTCTGATTTTCTTAATTAATGAAACTTCAAGAAAATAACACAGAAACAAATTAGGTTTTATTAAACTATACAATTGAATTGTGTATAATCGGAACTGCCTTTATATATTATTACGTTATATAAATAACTAGCGGCCCGTCCCGGCTTCGCACGGGGGGACTTAAGATTTTTTTCATAGTTTTACGATTGTTATGGGTAAACTATAAAAGATAGACATATGCTCTCGCGGACTTTTTTAAAGATAATGTTAAGATGAACAATTCACCCATAAAGCATTTTTGTATAACTTTAACTATATGCTCAGCGCACGCCACGGAAGGCCTCAGAAACGATACTTTTCCCCCGTTTTTGAAACATTTTCGGTTACTGCTCCGCAACTATAAGACCTAGCGTGATATTATATAGCCTATGTTACTCGGGGATAATGTAGCTTTCCAAAGGTGAAAGAATTTTTGAAATCGGTCCAGTAGTTTCGGAGCCTATTCATTACAAACATACAAAAATACAAAAATACAAAAATACAAATCTTTCCTCTTTATAATATTAGTATAGATAAATGCTTACTCGGGAGTTTGACATCGTGAAAGGTCGTTAATGGGAGATGAAAGAAAACTCAATTGGCCAGTGAATGTTAAATTGGTCTTTATTTAGCTAGGATTAAATTAATTACAAACAGCGTAAAATGTAAATTGTACAACATCGATTAAATTATACAGATACAAGTTATTTAGTAAAACGCGCGAGGCCGCAGGCCGAACAAAGTTATTGGTGTTTTAGCTAACTATTAATCATGGGAGAGACAAAAACTTCGTGCTTCGGAGAACTATAAGGTTTATTCCTAAATCTGCGTTGATAGTAAAAAAAGTTACTTAGGTAATTTGTATTTTTTTCAATGTAGTAATAAATGTGAAGAATAAATAATTTAACTTGTTTCTTTGTACCAACTACACCAAAATACCAAAAATGATTCGTACTTAATTGACTTATGTTTTGTAATTTTCATAAACAATATGAAAACATACTTAAATTAAAGGTTAAATTTTTGTCACTAATATTAATGGTTTGTATTCTATTATTTTCATTAAGGAAAGCAGTTCGTTTAAATATCTACTCTTTGGTAAAATTTAACGGTTCATTTAAAACTGATTAGCTCAGACACTTAAAAAGTAAGTACTTACCTTTAAACTAATTATCAATATTTTACTTACTACAATTATTTAAGATAATTTAGAATATTTCAGCTTCTGATGTCAATAAGTGATAATTATTTATAAAGCGTACAATACAATAATTATTATTTTAGTTTTATTTATCTTTTGCTTTTGGGTGAAAATGATAAGATTCATTAGACTTAACTTTAAAACTTTTTGTTTTTTTACAGGTATATACGAGTAGGTACATCGTGTATTGGATTGGTTTTCATAATAAGTTAACGATAAAAAGATGATGAGAAGACAACACTCTAAACTAGTGACATCTGGCGGATTTTCGACTTGCATTACCATTGACCAATTCGAGGTATCTATCAATTTTCGGAGTAGTTTCTTATATATCTGTTTCTCATTTCTAGGCGATAAATGACGCTATTAGTATACCGTATCAAATATGTATAAAAAAGTTCATCTTCGTAGTCGTAATTTTACATAAGGAATTACCTACAGCATTTATTAACTGTCGGAAAGCAACAAATTTATTTATAATTCTGTATCAAACACATTCGCCTTTGTCGTCATCATATTATAATCCATCCAACAGAACAGAACAATTCGACATTTAGTAAAATCTGTTCATTTTCACCCAAAACATGTTTTCATCTTATCTGTAAACAACATTGTTGAATTCGCACCGATTTAGAATCAAATGATTTTATTCTGATGTAAATTCATTTGTTTTTTATGTTCAGTTTCATTTAAAAGCCGTCGATCTTTGACAACTTTGCCTTTGTACTTAGGTATTCATGCTTAAACTTCATGTGAAAATCAACAATTATGTTTTGCGTTATTATACTTTCTTTATCTAATCTAAGGATTTGATTTTTGGAAGACCTGATACAAAATAGGATCACGCGAAACTGCATTTTGTGCCTGATTGAATTACCTACTTCAATTGTTCATATTTCAATCGAATTATAATATTTGTTTTATTATTAGAAATTATTATAATATTTGTTGTTTTATTTTCTCGTCAATTAACTCATATTGACTTCATTATTAAAGTCTAATTTAAAAAATAAACTTAATTTACAACAATGTCATTGTCTATATAATATTAGGTATATAAACAAGTGTAAAACAATAGGAATCATATGTTATGTTATAAGCTACACGAACAAAATGTTCATGCATTAAACAAGTACGTGTTACGTAAAAAAAGATTTCTGTGGAACGTGTATTCAAACATCTGACAGCTGTCAGCTGTCAAATGTCACGGCGGCACATTGACGCCGTGCCGAGTGCCAGCCGTAGGGTAAATGCTGATGACAGGACGACAACCGCCGCGCTACCCTATTCGTATCAAGCCTAGGCACTGGTAGGGTAAACTTACGAGTTAGACAATATCGATATTTGTATACTTTAGGAACATAAAATATTTTTAAATGACTTCTGTCAAAAGCAGTTTTACCTATTATAGATAATTATTAATCATTTCATATGAAATGATTAGGTAATACTTTCACTTTAACCATTTTGCAAATAAATAAATATAAAATTGTTTGACTGTTTAATTGTAATACTTACTTAAATAATACAAATACCGATATTTTACCAACATTTATTATATTAAAACTATGTTTTAATAGGTACTTTATTAAATTTTCCCCACGAATGTAATAAAATACATTTATGAGGAGATTGTGATCGCCTACCGTATATGTTTCTATAGATGATCACTATTATACCTAGCTACTATAATAATTATTATTTACGAAGTCTTACCAAATATAAAATTAAAATAAGAAATATAAATAAATTTATTTTCCTCACATTAACTGCGACAACTTTGCCTGCACGACGCCATTTCCCCGTGCTTTTTAATTATTCCGTTTGGACGTGCATTATAAAACATGTTTATTTTCGAATGAACTCTGCATTTTTTTTTTATTTCGGACAAGTCGAAAATATGTGATGCCATTCTTGTGCATAGTTGTATCTTTCAAATAGTCTAATAACTATAAAAGTAAAAATTACCCAAGAAGTTTTTTAGTAATGAATATTAACAATTATATATTATCGTTTTAAATCTAGTAAGACTTCGTAAATATGTTTGTATCGTATAATATAGGTAACCCTAAAATGATAAAATGTGATAGTTTTTAAAGCGTAGATTGTGAGTGATAAACATTATATACCTATTTACAAATAACCTGATAAAAGATTTTTATGCGGACACACATAACAAACTTTATAACACCTTTTTTCAATTAAGTTCTTTACTTTTTGAACTTTTTAACAAATAAGGTAGCTATGCACAATGAATTCATAAAGATCTGGCTGTAGGAACTAAACCTTTTCAGAAAGTTATTTCATTTAATTATTAAAGTAAAATTTGTAAAAACGTGATAATTTGCAAAAATACCCAACTCAGCAACCAAAATCCACAGAATATATAAACTTCCTTAATACTTAAACTTCGTGCCAACATACTTGAGTAAATTTCCTATTATGCCAGGAACGCACCTTCTGTTTAGCCGAAAGTTGTCGTTAATCAAAGCCGGCAAACGTTATTATGCGAATAAAAATATATTTGCATACCTAGGTATAATATATATTATGTTTACATGTTTCACATTATGTCCGGCTGTCCGCATATTGTACCCCTGGCCTTACGATCGATAGACTTAAATTTTCCATCAATCTTCATCATTTTTCATTATTATGAAAATGAAGTGGATAATTTTCAAGTGGAAATGTCAATTTTCCATTTCGATATAAATTGGTATTACCTTGAAGTATCCCCTGGGACTTTTTGTGTCCAAAATTAGGATAATTTAATATTCTGTCTTGATACTTTTTCTTAGTGTGTATTTCACACAAACCAAATTGATTTATAAATTAATATTATTATAAATGATGAAAAGAAAAAGGAATTTATAATATTACATAGCTACTTTACGGTTTATTATAAAATTTAAGAGTCGTGAATATACAAATAATTTATTTTATATGAACTTTGCTTAATTACCTACATCATTAATTAGCAAAAAAAAATATTTTGGGATAAGAAGCTTAAATTATCATTAACAGTTTACATAATTTAAAATAAACTTTCAGGGCAAAAAGCTATTAAGAAACTTTTGGTTGAAACTATGCGCCGGACACGGCGGTCATTAGGGTACTTTTTGCCAAAAATGTGCCGATCAGTTTAACCTAGAACTAAGAAATAAGTTCGACGAAGCTGTTTTTATTAATACCTTTGTGAGCTAGGGATGCAGCGCGAGTGTACCTATTTGCAGTGAAATTCTTCACTCACTTCCAGTGGAAACCGTGACATATCTTCGTATACCTGCTTAGCTACAGTGTGCGTGGAAAAGCAGCCTTACTTCAGTAGAAACACAGCTACTAATAAGTGAATATTGTAGTCTATGCAGTATGTTTCTTAATAAAATTTGAGCTAACATAGCTTAAAATAAATGAACTTTTCAAACAAAATCTTAAAGCCCTGATTGTTCAACTTAAATAAGTCTCGAGTGAGCTGTTTACCTTTCCAACAAATAAAAAAAAATCTACCTAATCTCTAAATAGTTCATGAATTAAAAGAGATAAAAATAAGTAATATTGTATAATATTTTATGTGATGATTTTATTTTTTTAAATTTCAATTAGTTTACTCGAGACTTACTTGGACATCGTATAATAGGGCTAGAAATCTCTACGCGATCTAGTAACAACCGGTTAGAAGCGGTCAGCGGGCGAGCACGGCGGCCATTGCGGTGAAGAGGACAGCTGTAGCGGGAGAGAGCGAGACAGAGGAGTTGCACTCGTCCGTGTCGCAGCAGAACGTGTGCGCTCCCCACCACTCTGAAAACAAAAGGGATTTTGAAAAAATTGTACATTACTGCCGCCGCCGGGAAACAGGGGGCTGCAGATAAGTGTGTATAGATTTTTTTCCCGGCCTAGGCCTGCAACGACATATTTCCCGGCGGCTTATAACGCACGTAAAGACGATATTTCATTGCATGTTTGAGAAAATGTTCTTCCTGTCCCCTAGACAAATGACCTATAACGTCTTTTCCGTAATGTCTCGATACTCCACTGAAATAATATTTTTTTTGGATCTAGTGTCCATTTCTTAGATGATGCAATTTTATTTTTTAGATATCACTTTGGGGTTATTGTAAAGTTAAACTCAATTTTGTGGGTTGCCTTGTTCTGCGGCCGCCATATGGAAAAAAGGATTGAAATGGTTTTTTTTTGTTCATCTGTTCAAAAAATATGTAATAATTCAATTTTGTCAAGTAACTTTTAGTCGTAGAACCAAAATAAAGCGAAAACCCATATAAATTAAAAAAAAAACTGTTTGTCAAAAATTAAAAAACAGAGAACACACAAAGTTAAAACTGAAAACATAATATTATAACTAGTATTCATTTCATTTTAATAAGTGATAAATATACATAGATCTAAAATGGACAGAGATAATTGAAAATTGTTGATGAATCCTAATTAATTCGTCGTTTCGGATTTCGGTGTAGTTTTGAAATAATAGCCCTATTATAGAACACAAAATTATTTTAATCATGAGCGATGTTAGCTTTCAATTAATTTTTGATTGCTAAATAATTAAAATGTATGCTAGATTTGTTTATAAAGTTGCTATTTGATAGGTACCTTTCAAATCAAATCAAATCAAATCATTTATTTGTCTATATTTACCTATATATAACATCACACAGGAATGATACTTAATTCTGTTTATAGTTACAATATCCGTTATTAATATACTTATTAAGTACCTATCTACAAGTTATATTATTAAAAGACCTCGCGGATGACCAGTGACAATAATGATAATAATATGACCTGAGAACGAGTTCTATCGCATAATCGCATCCAAAAAGAAAAATATATCATAACACAAAAGTTTGACAGTTTTTTAAATATTGTTAATGAGTGATCTATGACAATGATAAACTGTGTATAGATTATCGATCAAAGTTAAATATACAGTTAGAACACATATTTTTAAAGTACACAAGAATAAAAAAAATATTGCCATGAAAAAACGCCAGAATAATATTAGTTTTGATCGATACCAAACACGCATGGCCGCCAGTGCGCGCCATTACAAGCTATCACAGATTGCATGATGCCATCACATTTTATTGCATTTTAAAACTGTCACGAATATCAAGCTTTTGTGACAAATTAAAAGCACAGCTTACATGACAAATACAGCTGCGGAATAGCACGCGACAGAGACTTAAACTGTCTATCCTATCTAAAATTATAAATGTGAAAATAACGTCTGTCTGTCTCTCTGTATTGTTTCCACGGTTAAACGAGTGAACCAAGTTAAATGAAATTTGAACAAAGTCGCGGGCAAAGCAAAAATTAGGTAATTTACAAACAGCTTACTCGGGAAAAAATACAGCAATTATAACAAATATCACTCGCGTAAGTATATTAGTTTTATAGTTTGAAAAACTTTACTTCCCATATTCACAGTATCGTTGCAGACTCAGCTGGCGAACATCAAATTGTGATGAGATGAATATCATAACCGCAAAAGCATAAGAAATTGTTATTCCGAAAGTGTTTATAAGCACAATTGACTAAAGGGGTGCTTTACAATAAGTCAACTCGGGCGCTGTGGACGGGATCACAGTCTTCGAGAGCCGTTTGTCGCTGTATGCAAATTGGGCAGCTTTATGCAGACGTTTGGAGATTGAGGACTACTGACGACCATGAAGAATTGCCAACAACATGCATACAGGAATTATTTGCTACATAAAACATTAGGTACCTATCGTTGAATTAGAGTGAACGGTAAAATTTGTTGGAATGAAACAACTATAACGGATTTAACTCGAGTTTTTTTATTGGCTGACGTTTCGGAGCCTTTACAGATTCCATAATCGTAGCACGACTGAATTTGTATTCATACAAATTTTAAACGCGGTGGTAATAGTTTTGTAACATTTTAACGCATACATCGGACATAGTAAAATATGAAAGTTAGGATTCAGGAATGCGAAAAAAACAATTGAGTACCTATTGTAAAGTAGATTTACTTTACCTAACCCTAAGGGGTAACTTTACTCAATCCAATTGTAAAAGTCTAATTGTTCTATAAAACAAATCATCTGATTATTTTAGTTTTATTTTAAAGTATACCAGACTGGGAACGAGACATTATTAAACAATTGGGCAGTAGCTAATTTTTTTTTCGGACTGAATACTGAGTACAGTAGCTTAATAAAATAAAAAACTTAAGGGATCTGTAATATAGGAAGCTAATTTGTATGAAACCAAATTAGATTAGCAAAATACATACACCTCGTTTGCAATTTATTCTAACGGTGTGTCCCAATGGGCTTAGATCTGAGGTCCAATTCGGATGAGGACATTATGACGTCGCCCGCAGATACGGATCAGATGAGGTCCAAACGACGCCTCGATCGACTGCCGACGGATTTAGGAATACTGATTTGGGTCGAGATTTGTCAATTTGGGGACTAATTTCGCTACGTCTTTCGTGTTATAGTTCTAAATATAGTGCGTATTGTTTATATTAGCACCTAGATACCTACTGTTTTATGTCTTTAGTCTAAGATATATTATAATTTTTAGTTATTACCTTTGAAGGAAACAACTATTAACGGATTTAACTCGCGTATTTTTATTTTATTTTATTTGCTGACGTTTCGGATTCTTCACAGTTTCCATAATCGTAGCACGACTGAGCTGACAATAGTCTAACACTAAAGTGATTTCAAATAAAATAAAAATACGCAAGTTAAATCTGTTAATACTTAGTTGTTTCATTCCAAAGATATGATATTATTTAATATATTTTCTAATTGAAAAAACAACCTCCTGTCAATATTCATATCATTATTATCAAGACGCAATTTAGAATTCACAAATCCGTCGACCATTTTGAAAATGGCAGCTTTGATTATAAATTCACTTTGTGTATACAGAATTGGTTGTTAGGAGATTGTTCTTAGATAATGATTAGCTGAATAATTAATCACATTGAAGATTAAGCAGTACGAACAATATTTAGTAGGTAATATTTCGTTCGCGGATGTTGATGATGGAAAGTTATTATAATTTCTGACGCTTTCGCGGTTATTACATAATAGTATTACAACAATCAACGTGTTAGGTACTTACGTGATGGATTAAATCGCGTATATTGATATTATACTGACGTTTTGAGAACCTTACAGTCCCCGTATTCATATCAGATTGAGTAGACGATAGTCTAACACTGATAGTTGTAAAGTTCTCCAAAACATATATAATACATAAAATCAATTATACTCGAGTTAAATCCGTTAGTAGTAGGTAGGAAGTTGTTTTATTTCAAATTAGTTATTACAACGAAACCCATAACATAGGTAGGCACGGTACCTACCTACAGAAAGTTAAAAAATCGATTGCATTAAAGAAAATAAATTTGTAATATTTACCTTTTTCAGTGCATGTAGGTACACAGTCCCTCACTACAGTCAGCTCGCTCACATATTTCTGTAACAAACAAACAAATATAATTATCAATCATATCAAGGAGCCCAAAGCGACTGAAGCTACGCTTCTCACATCCTGTGTTCCAGCGACTTCCACTGATTAGGCTGGTTTTTAGAATTCTGTACCCATTATGTAAAATCTCATTATTAAAACTTCGCTGTCCAGGCTAATTTCTCATCAACCGTGACAATTAGCCAGTCAAAATATTCACAGATAATGTATTTCTATTGCCTTTAACAACAAATACTTAGATCCCTTCGTGCGCGAGTCCGTCTCGCGCTTGGCTGGTTTTTAAGGATTATCTCCTACAAACTAGAACGTTATCTATTCATAATAATTTCTGATGCCTTCGCGGTTATTATACATTGGATTATACATTGCATAGCTGTATTAATCGCTTTAGCATAAGACTATTGTCAGCTCAGTCGTGCTACGATTATGGAATCTGTAAAGGCTCCGAAACGTCAGCCAATAAAAATAAAATACGCGAGTTAAATCTGTTAAAGTTATTTTATTCCAACTTATCTATTCATTAATAACATTATTCGAGTCAATTAGCTAGAAAATGCCTCGCCTGCCTTATTGTGACCTCATTTTTGTGTTCTGTTTACACAAGGATAAAGCTCTAACTGTTTGCCTCCACCTATATTAATCGTATAAATATGTACAGTTTAGGTAAGTAAGTAGTATATGGATTTAAAAACAGTTTCACAATTAAGCTATCCATCGGTATTAAACCTATTTGGAGTATTTACTTAATTAGTTAATTCCACAGTACAACTTATACAATACAATAAGTAATAGTTAACTTACCTACTGTAGCATAAATAGTTTTTTTATGTAAAAGATGGAAATATCTGTTTTTCTCTACGATTTATAGCAAAGTAGATTAGGTACTTATATTTATACTTTGGCTAAGTTTTTGCTTTGTTTGGAACTAGACGAACCGATGCATATATTCAAAAGCAAACCATAAAACATCACGACTCCGCTGTAGCCTAAACCTAAATAAATTGATTTCAAATTTTAAAATGAATGAACGAATAAAAACAGGTCATACCAATATGTCTCCTGTTTTGTTATTTAATGGAGCAACGAATGAAATATGAATTAATGGAGTAGAAATATAAATAAAAACTAATGGAACTGGGAAAATGCATTACTGTTAAAAGCATCCCGCCTCGGTGGTCATATTTGACTGTAGATATGCAAACTTTATTTAAAGTAGGTTCTATTTTTCTTTGTCTTCGGAATGAGGGCCACCGCGTGTCAGAAATCCGCTAGATGCGCTAGTGTAGAATGAGGTCCAGCTGTCATGTTCCACCAATCACAGGCCAGTAGCTTGCCTCTCATTAGTGGAACATGACAGCTAGACCTCATTCTACACTAGTGCATCTAGCGGATTTCTGACACGCGGTGGCCCTCATTAAACAAAACTGGCCAAGAGCGTGTTTGGTTCGAGAAAAGTGTAAGGTTTATTATTGTCCATGTAAATTACTATTATTACGATCGACCAATAAGATCCTAATGATTATAATAATTATGATGTGCCAAATAGCAGCTTGTAGTAACTAGTGACGAAAAAAAACTCAGATAAAAGGATTTGCTGAAACTAAGGTACCTTAGGAATATTGAGCCAGGGACCTTACTTGGCTAGTCCGCTAGTTACCTACCTACTAATGAAATCTACCTTTTGCAATTAGGTAACCTACTCGCATCTAGATGCGCCGTGTGTTAAATGTGAGTTACATCTCAGAAAAACTGGGTCGAAATAAACGAACCCTCTAAGACGTTTATGACATTTGACATACATTAGGTACATACATTTGGTATATACTAATTTGAATATATTTACTTGTAACGTCATAAGATACTGTTACGGTCGGCCTGACATCACTCGTGACCGTTTTGGATTAAATTATGAGGGTTTCATGTCCCTAAGGAAACCCAAAATTTGCTTTAATCATTATATGTCACATTGTAGAATACTGTAGAAGTGTACAGCTATGACTGAAAGGGTAGGTATTAGGTATGTGAAGCCCTTCCGCTAACTTTACTCGCAAGATAGATAAACATTATTTTTCTCTTACAAAATCCTAAAACACGAGTTTTCAAATTCTATAAGCCTTTTAAGAGCCGAAAAACCGAACTTAACATGGGATAGAATATCAGTCATGATTTCTTTATTACCTATTAAAAATACATAGTTGCCTTACCTACCTAATGAATCTAAACCACAACTATAATACATGATCGTTTTTTATAGACAGCGGTAGATAGATAACTAAGACAGGGATATATATAAATATAATTTGAAGGGGTAAAAATGCTCGTGTATATAACACAAACAAAGCCAAAGTCACAAGCAAAAGTTAGCCGAAATCAAAACTCTTAATATGAAGTTCAGAATACGAAAGACACTAGAAGTTATGGAGCCGGGTTCCACATGAACGACCGACTTCGCGTCAAGAGAGGTAACTTTGCTCTATGTAGCCAACTTTACCCAGGAAATAACTTTCAGCTTATATTATAAATATCACATAAGTGTGTTAAAGTGTTCAGCTCGTTTAAATACATTAAAATTGAATTAGAGTCTTTATCGTAATTTAAAAAAAAAGTTAAAGGTCAGGGTTATGTTTTCATTGACATCAGTAGGTAATTAATAATTGTAATATAGGTACTTATAACATATCTTTTTAGTTTTGTTTATCTATGTTTACCTATAGTCTAATATTGTACCTATTCTTATTTATACAATCTACTCTGAAGAATAATCTTATTTTGTAGCAATCGAAAATAAAATGAAAGGGAGGTACATAAAGTAAACACACTCTTAACTTGTAAAGTACGGTTCTATCATTTATACGAGGTGCCGGCAGAGATCTCGCTAATGGGTCTGGTAATTGCGTTTCC
The DNA here is from genome assembly GCA_038024825.1 of Polylopha cassiicola. Taxonomy (NCBI): domain Eukaryota; kingdom Metazoa; phylum Arthropoda; class Insecta; order Lepidoptera; family Tortricidae; genus Polylopha; species Polylopha cassiicola. The sequence continues at coordinate 511,489 of CP149044.1, read as the reverse complement.
TAACTAGTATCTCCCGCTGCCAGCTGTTTGTCGATACTTTTGCACCAAACTATTACAATCCGTTTTCACTGTTGAATATTAATTACAAGTTTTAGGTTCAGTAATATCGTGGTTCTGTCTAGACGAGGCAATTGAATATGATCGTTGTGCGTTTGTGCGTAGAACTCAAGATAGAACGATGTTACTCCTCACACTCGAAACGTTTAGAAGTGCTCATAATTTGCAATTAAATTATTTGAGTTTTAGTTTATGATACGAAATTAAACCCAATTCAAAAAATCACCTTAAATAAAGGCAGGCTATTATAACTATTATGTGAACCCATAATTGACTAAAGAGTGCTCCCACGAAATTTAACTTTTCCGTACCTACGGCCCAGTTTCGTACGGTCATTACAGCCAATTTTCTCAGTCCAAAGTCGTTTCATTTTACCAACTTTTAACTTACCAAAAAAAAGTTATAACACAAAGTCGCTCACCCGGCGCGTTTAAAGATATTCTCTTTTAAAAGTTACTTAATCTGCATAGCATTATAAAAACATCTCCAAACCGCAGCAAAGCAAACATTACCAGCCCGCGAAATGTAGAACCAAGAATTTCTAGATTTATTTTTGCCTTTTTTGAACCCGAGAATTGAAAATACAGCTTGCGTTTACTGTGTATTTTTGCTGTATGCAAATGGGAGTTATTTTGGGTTGGGATTTTAACTGAACAAAATATTTGGCTCCACGGCGCCAGGGGCCGTTTTATGACTCGTGCCGACATACTCACGCGACCCGCAGTGGGTGTAGAATAATGGAATACAGCCAAAATATCCTGAAACATTACATTTACGCCCACTTTCATAATGCCCAAGTAAGTCTCGAAAAAGTTACCTGTAACTTGTGTAAGCTCCGGATAGTTAATTAAATAAATTATCTACGGGTTAAGTAGGTAACCGCTGTAATAGATAATAGGTACTTATTAGCTAAACTAATTATAAATGTGAAAAATAAACGACATTCATAAAGAGTCTGCCAGTCACATTGAAAATAGCTTAGGTACTAAAAATCGTACTGACGCATAGAAATCGGTTCCTAGGAACCTATTATTTTTTTGGAGGAAGAACAAGCATTCTATCATCAGCCAGACAAACTGTCACATAATCAGAGACAATCTGTCTGATATATATACAGTATGTACCTACCTACTCTATGTTTGGCTTTATGCTAAACCTTAGCATGTATGGTTAGTCTTTAAAACCGCAACACCAACAATCTTAGACGGAGACCCGCACCCTTTAACCCTTTACCTGACATAATCGACGGTTCAACATGGCGCCCAATTACTTAGTGTCACAGATTTACAATTATATAGATGCGGACAGATTCACTATAACGCAGAAGTGAGCAGGACAACGCTATACAACTAAACATCAGATAAAAGAGAAAAAACATTATATACTGCTGCGCATGCATTAAGTGTCGTGTAAAAACAGTTTTTTCGCTCTATGCCTCGCTAAAATTTTGTTTATATTAGCTTAAGCGGCCAGCCCCGGCTTCGCTTGGATCACGATTGTTTTATGAACTACACTATTGTCACTCGAGAATAGTGTAGCTTCCCAACAGTGAAGGAATTTTTCAAATCATCCAGTAGTTTTGGAGCCTATTCAATGCAAACAAACAAAATTTTCCTCTTTATTATATTAGTGTATGGTAGATATATGGTAACTCTATGCTTAGTGTTAATTACTGGCAGCTTGGTCATCAGCGGAGGTATCGCCGGTTCGAGTCCCGGCAATTTGAATACATTAAGACTCGTTTGGATAATGGAAGGGCCTGTTAGGAGAAGATATAGTGAGGTCTCTTGGAAATAAACGCGCGTTTAGTTTCCATGTCGTCGGACCCCAAATAAATAAATTAAGTGGTTAAACGTTTATTTTCTTGTATTTGAAGTTTATAAATTTACTAATAAGCAGCAACGTAGTTTTACCTACTTAATAAATAATAATTTCACTAATTCAGCCATTTACTTATGATTATTTTAGTTAATAAAAAATGTTCTTGGCACACTAAAAACTGAATAGATTTAACAAGAAAGGAGCGTTTTTGTAAGTTAGTGAACTCGCTATTTTACCTCTATAAAGGCCAAGATTAAGGCGGGTGTACGTTGAAAATTACGACAACCTTCAAGGGTCGCGAATCTTCCTTATTACGTAATTTTATTAATTTTAATGGCGGATTAATTAAACGGATGCTTTAAAAAGTGAGTTATCGTGTTGGGCCTTGTATTGCTTTGTCATGGCATTATCATGTTGTCGCTTGCCTGTAAGGGGCAAATTAAATAATTTATTAGTAAACATAATTATTATGTACCTATGTGTTTTTACACGTCACTTGAATCTACTAGCGCTTTCAGAAAGACCACCATTGCTGAGAAGACACGCCTTAAAAACTCAACAGAAATGCATAGACTTATACAGTAGGTATTTCTATATATTATAGTTTAATTAAGTTTGAGAACTTACTAATTAAGAGTGTGCCCTACATAAATAAAATATAATACTTAAATCATTTGTTAATGTACCTAATTTCGCCATGATTGAGAATGACACTGATGAAAGACAGAAACCTTACGTGGTAGCTGTCATCTATTTGTGTGGTAGCTGTCAAGCACGCTACAGGATTAAAACATGCGATGGACTATGGATAAAATTAATGTTTAAGCTATATAATGGTAAAGTTATATTCAAATCTTGGTTGTTTGCCATTTTTCCCGCATCAAGTTTAAAATTTTTATGAAGTTCAGTTTTCCCAATGGAGCCATCAATTCACCAGATACGAAATATAAATGAACTTTTTTACTACCTATTTTGATATTAATCTACAATAATAGATAAAAATAGTAAATAAGGTGCTGGCACCTATTAAGTACTTAAATATATGCTAAGTATAAGTAATACATTTATATACTTTATAGTAGGTACACGTATTCACATTAGCAGAACGTAGAAATAACTAAATGCGAAAAATCTTTTTCTGAAAACATCTCGATCGCAGAACTACTTTTACCATAAACAAATAACGTTTTTTTTAGGCGTCTTTAAAACACATTGACACGATTTCGACACTCAATCGAATGAACAATGATTCCGTTCACCGGTCATCGTTCACAGTCAGAACCATTCGTTCAATCAATCATGCTCGAGAGAGATCGAGTTCGTACGAGATGTTCCCATCCAATTTCAAGGTCAGATATTTGCTCGATTTGACAATGTTTTTGATAGAATTGACACTATCGTAAGAAATGTATTAAAAATATTCTGCTAATAAACAGCCTCAAACAAACTTGAGCACCTTAGTGAAGAGTTGAGAGTGAAGAGTTGCTGCACCAGCTGGCACCGACTTCAAAAATATCATACATTACAACCAAAATAATAATCGTTATGAAAGACAAAATTATATTTTTTTCTTTTCAGTGCGCTTTTGTTTTTTGTTTCTTTTAATTTTGTTTCAGCGGTTAAATTTTTTTATTAAAAAGTTATTACCTATTTTATAATTTTCCGTGACCATAATTTATACAAATTATTACATGCTTAATTTTTAATTACCTACTTTTGAAATAGCTACCTAACTTGTTTTTGCTATTAACTTTTAGTGAACAATAAGTTACCCCTATTTTCCCACCCTTAGGGTAGGATTTTTTTTCCAAATTTTTATGGGATCTACTTTGGAGTATACTTTTTCCAATAAAAAAAGAATTATCAAAATCGAACCACTCTGTAAAAAGTTATGCGTGGTCTTACATAAAAAAAAAAAATATACGCGTCGAATTCAGAACCTCCTCCGTCTTTTTCATAGGTTGAAAATTCCATACTTAAATAAGTACATGTAAGATCTTTTCGATGGAGGATTTTTTCTATAACGCGACATGTTAGATTTGATATAAAGGATATTTTTATGAAAATTGTATTTTTTTTTTTAATTTAATCTAGTCAAACAACGTAGTTAGAATAATATTAGGTAACATGCACAGTACCCACTCAAGACTATCAAACGTCGTCTGACACAAGGTATTATATAATACAATACCTATTTAGATACACATTCAAATAAATCTAAGTCATGTTACAGGAAGCAGGATATCAGTTAATTGATCAGCCAATCACAGCAGTTTATCTACACCAATGACGTCATAATGTATCACATACTTTCCATGTGTGTGTAAATTAAATAATGCTTACCTACTTCATATTATAATAATTTCATATTGGAATGAAACAACTATAAACGGATTTCTCGTATTTTATTTTATTGGCTGATGTTTCGGGAACTTTTCAGTTTCCATATTCGTAGCACGACTGAGCTGACGATAGTCTAACGCTAAAGCGAGTTAAATCCGTTATAGTTGTTTCATTCCAAAATTTAAAAAATCTTCCAAAAGCTCGGTACTCATTATTACTATCAATTAATAAAAGTCAGGACTACTAAAATAACTGTAGTCATTAATACGTACACAGTCAAAATTATCAAAAACATGTGCATGGTCGTTTCCGCAAAAATACCTCCAGTTTTTCAGAAACACTTTTTCCTCCAATTCTGTGGTGCGTTGTGCTACATAAAACGCCAGTGTAATGTAATAAACCTCAGTTGTTTCAGGCCATTGTGTACACTGGCGTGCTATAAATTGACCACGACAGTGTACTGATAGTAATCCGTATTGATTTAAAGGGTTTGTAATGTTGTATTGCGGTTGGAAATTTTAAAATGTGGATCAAAACAAAAACGACGCGGAAGCTTTGTTGTAGTCAATAACTTTCAGAGTTGAGCCGATTTAAATGTGGTTTTGATTTGAAAGCCGATTAGCTTTAATAATATATTCGACATACATTTAATCTGCAAGTATTATGAGAAATTATGGGCCCTTCAAAATATAGGAAAACTATCGGACTAACACGTATAATACCTATTTAGTTATAGCTATGCTTTATTGATTTGCGCAATTTTTATTACGCGTAGCAAAACATGTTGATTTTAACATTAGGTATATTTACACCATTTCATAAAAGCAATTTTAAATTGAATTATAATACCTAATACCGAGCTGTAATAACTTAATACTATAAAAATTAGAACACGTTCGTTTGTTTAGGATGGATAAATAAATGTATCTAGATTATTATATAGATATCCCTTACTTTTTTACAACAAAATTGGCAGAAGATTGTACATAGATGGGTCAATGCCCAAGTATTATAACAAATAGAGGAAAATATAAGATTTTCGCGAAAGCTTTAATAAAGTAGGTACCTAGTTAGGTATATCTAAAGAAGTTTGTTTTTAATCAATAGAGATGAACGTTCCCCTAATTATGAAAATTACAACATAAATGTCTGATTGATTATTCTAATAATAATAATTTGTATTATTCCATCGTTGCTTGATGAAGGCATCAATACTAATTAACAGAGATAATCTCAAAAGCTGACAAGTCGGAGCAGAACACAATATACAAATGTGTCTAAATTAGGTACAATATTAATATCGAGATTAATTTTGAGGTTTCAATCTAATAATACAACACAAAGCAAATCATTGTCTTTACTCAAACTAACTCAAAAGGCGTCAATATTAAACATCCGTGAAATCGACAGTCATAATATTTGTATTTTATGAATTTCTGTTTTCATTTAAACAGTTTCGATTCGTGTTTCAGCGCCAGTTGGTCTTCCCTTTAAATCTGTATCTCTACTTAAGTTTGATTTTATCTATATATTTAGATATATACTAATATTATAAAGAGGAAAGATTTGTACCTATTTTTGTATGTTTGTAATGAATAGGCTCAAAAACTACTGGACCGATTTTAATAATTCTTTCACTGTTGGAAGCTATGTTTACCCTGAGTAACATAGGATCCGTGTGAAGCCGAGGCGAACCGCTAGTATACTAATATAATAATAAAGATGAAAGGTTTGTTTGTATGTTTGGATTGAATAGGCTTCAAAACCACTATTTGAAAAAAACTTTCACTGTTGGAAAGTTACACTATTCCCGAGTGACGTAGGCTATGAAAAAAAGGAATCCGTGCGAAGCCGGGACGGACAGCTAGTTTGTCTATATGTTTAGTGAATAATCTGCATTTCATCAACATAAATGCCAAAACATTTATTATTTTATCGTCATCGTTATTTATCGCAAATGTTTGGACCGCTCTTACATCTGGGCCTTTGGGAGCTATGACCATAAAGAAAGGTCTTTCAATTTACATGGACGATATAAAATGATCTCAGGCACGCCCTTGGGTATTAAAATGGGGTCACATGTCAAGTTAAAGACCTTGTTATATCAAGCTATGCCAACAACGATCTAGAATAATCTACGAGTGACAAACAAACTTAAACATCCGCGAAAAAGAACCTTTTGGTTACGAGGAAAGCATACTTCTATCAATTTGTTCAAATATGTCTTCTTAATAATTTATATTTTTTTTATGTTTTTAAATCGTCAAAATATAAATGTGGAACATGGGCTAAGTAGCAAAAACTGCATATAACATATAACAGACATGAGATCTAAATATGAACCTAGTATCATTATGATTAGGTACAGACTTCAAAAGATAGGTAGTTAAACTCTTACATTTGTATTTAATAACACGGCAAGCACAAACTACTGGGCTATACCTATCTATAGCCCAGTAGTTTGTGCACTAAGAAGGTAAATAACACATTGCGCACTAACTACTGCCCTATAAATATCAGGGTAAATAGCACATCGCCGGCATGTGCCAATCCGGACTCCGGACACGGAAAGGCACTTTGCGGTGGTTTTCTATTTTTACCCTATTAGGCAATATCTTTTTTGACCTTTTAATCTATTACAATAAAATCAATCGATTGCTTAAAAAAAAACTAATTTGACATTACAATTAAGCATTTTCAACATACGAAATTATGCACATTATAAGAAATAAGTATAGATAAGAGCAGGAGTAATCAACATTAAATTCATCCTTAAGGTCAATTTTAACTGTATTATAATGGAAATACCTACCTACCTAAATACCTAAGAAAAATAAATACAGAGCCATACCTAGCTTTCATTATAGCAGCTTCAGTTTTTTTAGTGGGAACGTAACCAAAGAGCCAAAACACGAAGAGTTTCTGCCAACAGCATTAGTTTAAAATCGCAACGGTTGCAATTTCAAAACTCCCTTACCTATATGAATCCCAACACAGATACGTGTAGGTACATATGAATATTCAAGCTGAATCTTACACTTAACTAAATGCTTCCAGAATATGGGACGGGAAGGAAAGACAGCTGTCTCCCGTTACTTACAGGTGAATAACTCGGATCATAGTAAAAGGTCTCCAAATGCTTCTCGTTACGTGCATCAGGAGGGACAGCGAAAGCCTTTCAAAGGTGGTCGCGCTCATCCGCTCCCGCCATTACTGTCTCAAATAGTTTGCATAAAAAGGTCACTGTTTTAGAATAACGCTCTTGACCTATTTTAATAAATAGGTAAATTCATCGCGAATGCTAAAAAAGGTGTCCTATTTCGACTTTGATCCAAATACAAAAATATATTGGAATGAAACAACTTTAAACGGATTTAACTCTGCTGACAATATAGTCTTACGCTAAAGTGAACTATTGTCAGCTCAGTCGTGCTACGATTATGGAATCTGTAAAGGCTCCGAATCATCAGGCAATAAAATAAAATACGCGAGTTAAATCCGTTTAAAGTTGTTTCATTCCAATGTTTATATATTTTATCCCAATGTGTAATAACCACGAAGGCACCAGAAATTATTATAAAAATATATTTGGTACCTATCAAATAAACGGCTTCAATTTTACATAAATGAGCATTCACTCGGTTGAATAATGCACGGCGGTACCTACTTAGTCACGTCATTCATGAAAACGCTTTTTCAATAATTTCAGTAAAATCAAGTAGGTACCTATTCAACTTAATATTAAGTTTGTCAGGAACTAATAGAAATCCAATAACTCGGGAGACAATAGCTTCAGGTCATTGGTCAAATTGGAGGAGGACAGGGTGGAAGGGGGGACATAAATGTGTTATATCCCAAATGGCAAGGCGTAATTCGATTTTTTTCTACGTAAGGAAGTGGGCGTTTTTTTAGTCCTGTAAAGATTCCATGTGAGACGTTGAACCCTTGTGAGATACTTTTAGACGGGAAAATACTCACAATGGACGTTGTTTTTGTTTATTCGCCAATTTCGATTTATCCGCAAAAGTTAAGTGCAGCCGTATATCTAAATTATGTACCATTATGTCAGTTGTGTTCATTATGGTGATACGATACTTGCTTGCTTTATAGCCATGGTTATGCGCAATAATCTTTCGTGCCTACTCATGCCATGTCTATAAGCTGACATCAAATGTTGTGAAAACGACGACTTCCATGAGTTAATAAGTTGCGGCCAAATGGATATGTATGAATTAGTCTAGATACAATAATTTCTGATGCATTCGCGGTTATTATGCGTTAGAATAAATTACGTAACTATAGGAATCTACTTACAGATTAAGCTCGTGTATATCGTGTGATGCTGACTTTTCGAAAACTTAACAGTTCCAATATTCGTAGACGACAGTCTACCGCTAATGATTTAACTGTAAAATTTACTTATTTTTTCATATCAGACAATTACAGACCAGACTATTTTTTGAAAAGTATTTAATACTAGGAAAACTCTGGACAAGTTTACGCTCTACATATTTGGCAAGTACCTACCTACATAACTTTAACACATTACTTACTAATATGACATCACATCTGACATTCGTCATGGTATCATCACTCACTCGCAACGTAATTTTACTCCATTGTGACAGAATATACAATTGTCAGTTGTCATAGCTGCAGGTAGTTTCATGACCTACTTATATGTACTTTGATTGAATAACTAAAGTAACAGTCATGAAAATCACGTCTCAGTAATCAAAAGCTGAACAAACAAAATGATCAAACGGCAGATTATTCAAACAGCTTCAGATTGCAAGTTAAATTTATCTTCGGATTAAAATCAAAATTATTTGAATAATCAATGACGCTCATCCATCTGCTTACTAAGATAAGGGTATCAATTTATGACAATTTATATTTGTAATTTACATTTTAAGATTGTAAATTATGTAGGTACCTCACTTGATGGAAAAATTATTACAATTTATCATTTCGATTTTGATACCCCCTCCATTAATTGGAATGATAATAGGTATTAGGTATCGGACAAAATAAATATAATAATGTATATCTTTTTATCTACTCACTACTAATGTCATATAATGTATAATTTCGCCTTAGGTCTTATATTAAGCCTTGGTCTCATAACCTCTCCTTCTCTCGATTCTTTTAAGCTTAGCAGAGAAAATCTCTACTTCAAAATATGTCTAAAAATAACTAAGCGATCAGATAGTCAAAAATACTATGCAATAACCATTAAACAACCGCTTTTAAACAGATATAAAATAATCTTCTCTAGACTAATAAAGAAAAATCAATATTCCAGTCTCATTAAAATATATCTTGCCCTACTAGCATAATTATCCCTTAACTCGACCACAAAATATTCATCTACCTACTAAACAATACGACATCTATTGAGCCGGAATATTTTAATAACAAGGAACAAAGGAAATTATTTCTCCGGAGATCCTTAGGCTTGGTAAATATGTTTAACACAAGCAATACTTATTATTTGTTTCCCTTTGTGATTTGAGGACTTATTTGCACTTTCGGATTTAGGTATAACAATTAGGTATATCTGCTGTAGAACCAATAATATTAGGACATAGCCATAAAAAAAACCTAAAGCTAAATCAATATTTATGTAAATACCTTAGTACTTATATAAATTCTTCTTCGAAAATTAAAAAAATCTTCTCGTAAATGGTCCACCAGTGAGAGTTTATGTCTGTAAATGAAATAACTTTTACGGTTAAGTAAGAATGTTATCGTAATGTAACTTGCATAATAGGTCAGTATATATAAATTTGGATATGTAATATTCGTGAACCGTCGAGGCGACAGGGCTCTAAACAAACAGCAGGTTTATATGGCCCAGGAGTCACACAACGAGTCCTACCTATATATAGATTCATAACAGGGGTAGTAAATAACATTAAATTAACATTTTTACCTTTATTTAAGGATTTGTATTATTCCCAGTATTATACAATCGTCGCCTTAAGCTATCAATTTTGAAACTGTCATATTGTTTTGAAACCGTAAAAAATCGAAACTACGCTGTAAAATCAAGTATTTACAGTGGTTTTATCACGATAATCGCAAACGCGTAAAAACATCGTGTATTGTTATTGTAACAAATAAAAAGGTTTTCTTTTGTGTGATATATAAATATAAATAATCATAATAAAAATGAAATTAGGTCAAGGCAATGACATATCACGTAAGTACGTTTAATGTAGGTATTAAAATGTCCTTTTATAGAACTGCTTCGTAGATAAAATGGGATATTGTGCTTCTCCATACTTAACATTTTTTTTCCGGAACCCTTGTCAAGAAAAGATAAATAAACACTATTTATATCCTGAGAGCTCCGAACATAAAGGTTCTGTATTAAATTAACGTTAAGTCTCAGTAACGCTTGCACTAAAAAATATTTCGAAAAATAATAAATAATAACTTTTATTTGCGCAAGTATATATGCACTTTTTTTAAATTACCTAATAGATATTATTTTCAATAGCACAAATAAAATCTATTAGTTTTTATATTCTTTAATAAAAAAAAATGTAATTATTTTTATCATTTGACTCCCGAGCAAGTATAATAAGATATGATACGAATAGAAAACAACGCGTCAGGAGTTTATTTACGAACGAAAATACACTAAACAAACATTTCAAACAACGGTTCTATATATTTATACCCATCTATTAGGTTATGGCTAAAGTTGTAAAAGAACTTTTTTACGTGTAATTTCAACTAAGTTATGAAATAAGTTTCATACACAATCCTTATTTTAATAATAATTCAAATGAATTCGTTATAAAGCCTGGGGCTAGTAAACATCTGTGGTTAATTGGTGCTCAGTGCTTCTTAAAGACAATTACATTCAGTCCTCTGATAATAATAGCACGTCATTACGCAACACCTAAATGTAATTTATCAAAAACAATGTGTCGAAAGGACAGCTGAAGAATCAAGGCGGCCTGTATAGCAAATCCTAGATCGAACTAATTTCATTTAATAATAATATTTTTGACGTTCGAGTTCGAGCACTTACAGTTTATAGTACCGCAATTGGTTTAAAAGTGAACGGTAATTACCTAAATGGTAAAACACTTGTCCAAGATACATAAATTTTATGTTATGTAGATAAGCCATCAAGGGGACTTAACATAATAAATATTACTCTTCAACATTTTTTTAGTCCTCAGTAACATCAACATACTTCAATAAGTTTACCGCTATTCACGCTTTATGTTTTTTTTTTAAACATTGTGTGAAACCCACACTTCATACAAGAAATAAAGAAGGTACCTACATAAAATATAATATACGAAATGACATATTTGACAGTGATGACGTACGGCCCTGAGGGTTGCCATTACATCTGTCAAGTGTCAAGTAGTCGTGCAAATAATCACATTCTGTAGGTAAACGTAACCCATTTTGCTTTCTAAGTATTTGGTGTCCTTTCGCGGTTATTACCTACACTTTGAAATACAACAACTATAGCGGATTAAACTCAGTAATCTAAGTTATTATTAGACTATTAGTCTGGTCGAGAAGTGAGTTCTGTGAGAAAAATCGATCCAGTTGTCTTAAAAATATTGTTGCATTCGATTCAGAATTTAATTTCGAGAAGGGGGTATTTTTATTCCGCCATTTAAAATTGCAATTTCTATTAACAATAAACGTACCTAGTGAAGAAAAGGTATGGATCGATTTTTCTCACAGAACTCACTTCTCGACCAGACTATATTGTCAGCTCATAATAGATATAAATGTATAAATTTTTTTTTTTTTTCGAACTGAATACTGAAGCGCAGTTGGCCAGCTAATGGGCCTTCACTGCAAAACCGGACGGGTGGCGAGACTCCTGAAAGGAGACTCTTAAGCCTTTTGGGTTGGGTTTAGGGTTTTTAGCCCTGACTGACACTGTGGGGGTCGCACCTCGGCTCGGGCCGTCAGGAGGTGTGTTGACACGACTATTTTGTTACAAGGGAACGGAAGGTCCCTGCGGATAAGTCCGACGCGCGCCGGGTGTATGTGGATGTCTTCGACCCCGCCGGCGGGGCCGCTGTAACACTATCGAGCTGTATAAACTCGAATTAAATTCGTTTTATTTCAATTGGGTGTGATTTCTGACAGCGACTGTACTGTTTCTCGGTAGTTTTACTTAAGAAACATCGGTTTTATACACAAAAATATATTCAATTTTGATAATAAAGCGCTTTAGATTATTGTATTGTTCAGTAAGTAGCTAAATAAGTACCTACGTATTATTTAATATATTAGTAAGATCAATTGAATTTTATGTTATATAATAGTGAAAGCAGTATGATAATAATAACTTAGGTACATTATACAGGTTGACGCTTAATATATGAAGTTAAAGAAAAACAACCATTTATTTATTTGATTGTTACTTAAAAGCTGAAGAATTTATCGGTCTTAAAAATAACACTTCCAGTGAAAAAGCGAAAGAGTTTACGTAATTTTGAGTAACCTTAAGAACCTTTTAAGATCTCAAAAGTTCATCATAAAAGCTTACACCCAAAACTAAGCCACATTACCTTCATTTTAAACAACAGACAAGAATTCGTGCCACAAAAACCGCAGCATGCACACGTTGCAAAAACCAAAAGGGAATAATCGACGAAAAAATTACAAGCTACTCTAAACTTTACCGGTGAAAAATAGAGTCCAGTTTTGCCGGAAGCCGTTTAGTAATACGAGAAAAGGGGTCAACACGGGTAGAATGCAAACAAGAATCATCTGTAGTGAAAGAAAAAGCGGGGTTAAATATACCCGGCGTGTTTAGTTCTTATGAAAAGTTTCTCAAGTAATAGGTGTTAATATTTGAATAGTGTTCAGATATATTGTCTATTTTTTGACATAGTATGTTCTGAAGATGTTTTTTGGGTTGTTAAAGATAAATAATATTTAATCCAAAACAAACATATTTAACAGTTACCTCGTATTACAAATTTCACAATCTCTAGAAGAAAAATAAGAGGAAACTACAGAATTTCTTGTTTGAAAATAATGGCTTTTCTTGAATAGTGAAATATCATTACTTAAAAAAGTGCATTATTTTACTCAAGATAAATTTTATACGTTCATAGAAAATGATTTATTACCTACGTACCTAAGGCAAAGTTAAAAAGTTGATGCAATACTTGTTATCGCGAACTGTAAATCTTTGAGTATTAAAAAAAATGAGTGTTAAGGTAAAGTTCTAATAATATCCGAAACCAATAGTTATTAGACGTACACTCAGCTACACAATCGTAATGGGCAAAGTTAAGCAAAGTTACATAAAACCTTGACAAGTAGGTACAAGTATAATAAAGATAAAGATCTAACCCCTCAGGGCTGTATATCAGGAATTGTTTCAGCTAATGGCACCATACTTCTTACCCAGGTTGTATCGTATCACTTCGGGAAAATTATTTGTTATCGTGACACAGTTGGGAAAACATTTTGCTTGGCAGCCAGAGATGTGCGCAACAATTAGGATAAAATAACACCATTCACTGATACTTTATCAATCTGTAGTGCCATTTAAGTTATTATATTCATATTCTATTATTCCTGAAGGAGCATTTTATGGTATACAGTCACCACTCTTTGAAAGAGAGCTGGGTCGTAGGATGTCGTAGGTAACTGCTGTCTACGAACATCAGTTGATTGGTATAATTTGATAGATTTTTAGAGACTACAACTAGTAGACTACAACTAACAGTACGTTGAGAACCATTCTCCGAGCCGAGGCTTGAAGTCGTGTTGCAATGATTTGGTAAAGGAAGACCTGTTTTATGTGTTTCTATTTCAAATTAAATTTTGATTTAATGTTATCGCAAATCATAAAAATAATCCAATGTGAAATAACATTGCACTTTTGTAGGTTTTGACGAGTCATGAATAGGGCACATATTTTGTGAGTGATTGATTATTTTAAATCTACCATTAAGGACCTAATATTATACTAAAGGACCTACTCGGATAGACAAATACACATGAATGAATGAAGTTGTAGTGCTGGCAGTGCACATTACTCGCAGAGCGTATGGCCGTTGAGAGAGCCCCCTACAAGGTGGTCTGAAGTCCTAGTGAAGTTCGCTGGAATCCGCTGGATGAAGAAGATTCCTACCATAGGGACCGCGCTGGACATACTGTCCAGAAAAGAAATGCAGCTAATAACATTAAAAAAATCTTTATGATTTAACAAGTAGGTGCCTACCTACTTAACATCTATCTTCTTTCGGGTATAAGCCCACCTTATGACCGTATATAAGTATAGATGGGGTCAGATATCTGACGCTTATTGTACCTACATTTAAAATTCAAAACATGACATTGTTTGAGAATGAAAATATGTGACATAATATGAATTGATTGTACTTATTTACATACAAGGATATCGACAAATTCGTTATTCTTTTACCTTTAATTAGTCTACGAAACTACTTTCTCCAATTGAATAATGCTTGTGATCCATTCCAAGTACGGACTCACCGGAACATATCGTGCTACTACTTCAAGTCCTTGGCAGACTCCAATAATTTTACCGTCGTAGATGAGAGGGCCGCCAGAGTCACCAGGCCGGCCGCTTTGTTTCCTCCTTGAGCATTTAGGCGCCAAGCAAAATTGAGGGCCACCGTGTCTGATGGATAACACCCAGTACTCAAAAAGTTCGCGCTTATATTCTTTGCAAGGCATAATTACAGCTTCTCCTACTTGCAAAGACTTCGTTGGATAGTCTCCACTATCTTCTTCATCGGATGTACTAAAACCTACTTTACCAAAGCCGGCGTATTTAACGGGGTACCCTATAAGAGCTTTAGCATCAACAGCTGAAAGTTTTCCGATTTCCTTTCCAATTACTTTTTTAACTAAAAGAAGTCCGATATCATTTCTGCTTAAAGAATTCTTGCTGTCAAAAAAACCTGGGCTCGGAAATTCCTTTATAATTCTAGAGAACTTTTTTGTTTCTTTTCGATCTAGTGTAAAATCTCCGTATCTTATACGTGCACGCTCCTGTCCGTCGTGCATGCAGTGAGCAGCCGTGAGCACCCATTCTGGCGCTATTAGACTTCCCGTACAATATCTCCAACCGGAATACAACTCCATGCTCACAGCAAAAGGGAATTCATTGTTGACGTCCTCATCACCGTCGTGTACTCTTAGCTTCGTGAGCTGGTATCCGGGAATAAGAACAGCAAGCAGGAAGAACAGCCATATTTGATCTATCATGGTGTTTGAATTCATCTATTAAAACGCGGATTCGAGGGAGTAGTTACGACTCTTCAAAGAAAATAATGGGCCGAAGAATGTAACGAATATTATATAATATATTGTGGCGAATATTCACTACCGTTGTCTGTGTGTTAGTATGTGGATAGTCTGCGAAGGAGACTTATCAGCAGTTGATATTTTTTGTTCGCGGGCTGCAATCGTGTACTCAATTCAATAAAAACTTATACCTATCCGTTTCCGTTTTTGATATGAATTACATTTTTATTTTATGGTCATTGCAAATCATAAAAATAAAGCAATACTGTTGTGTAAACATAATGTTTTATGCATTTATAACATGCATGAATTGTTAGCTGTAGGTAAGTGAATATCAGCTTGTTATTTACTTCCGATAACTATAGGTATAAAAGCATAATATTTGTTGTATTTTAATGTGTTTCCGATCGGTAGCTTTATTAGTACAGCTGGCAGTATTTAGTGGTCTAAGTTATTTAAGCAAAGGAAATTACTCCTGTCTATTAAGTGCATGTTCATAGCATATGTTCTACTTGCGTATATAATTGTAATAATCAAGTCTTAAACTTGAAGTATAATATTATTATTATTTCATAAAACAACTTATTTTACCTACTCGTGAAATTTCCTAAAGCTTTTTCGATTATTACGTATTGGAATGAAATAACTATAACGGATTTAAGTCGCGTAAGAAAGTATATTATTCTTATTATAGTTTTATTTGGACATCAACTTTTATTTTATTTCACCTTTTGACTATTGTCAGCTCCGTCAGCAAAATATTAGATAAAACCCTCTTTAATTCTTTATTCCATTGCGTACTTACCTAATAACCCCGAATGCATCGGACATTAACGGTGAAATAAAAATGTAATACATAGCAGGTTCGAAAATAACTTTACCAAAACGCATATCAAACTTGTCTCAGCAAAAACAAAACAAATTAACACCACACGACTCACAATCCCCCATTACTCACATGCGACCCGTTACACTGTTAAGCCAGGAGTTATTTATGCTAATATATAAATTCAGCATAAATTGGACCTTAACTTTTGACGTATAAGGTGAGAATGGCAAAGCAACTATATTGTAAGACATTTTGGGACCCAAGATTGTAGGATTTAGGACCATGTTGAAGGTTTAAATTTGGAATTATGCTGTCACAGGGAATGTAGTCACTAGAAACGTTTTGCCGCTTGGGTATCATTTTTCACAAAATATCTAGACTAAAGGAAGACCTGTTTTATGTGTTTCTATTTCAAATTAAATTTTGATTTAAAGTTATCGCAAATCATAAAAATAATCCAATGTGAAATAACATTGCACTTTTGTAGGTTTTGACCAGTCATGAATAGGGCACATATTTTGTGAGTTATCGATTATTTTAAATCTACCTTTAAGGACCTAATATTATACTAAAGGACCTACTCGGATAGACAAATACACATGAATGAATGAAGTTGCAGTGCTGGCAGTGCACATTGCTCGCAGAGCGTATGGCCGTTGGGGCCGGGAAGTGCTCGCGTGGGTAGAGCCCCCTACAAGGCGGTCTGGAGACCTAGTGAAGTTCGCTGGAATCCGCTGGATGAAGAAGATACCTACAATAGGGACCGCGCTGGACATATTGTCCAGAAAACAAATGCAGTTAATAACATTAAAAAAATCTTTATGATTTAACAAGTAGGTACCTACCTACTTAACATCTATCTTCTTTCGGGTATAAGCCCACCTTATGACCGTATATAAGTATAGATGGGGTCAGATATCTGACGCTAATTGTACCTACATTAAAATTCAAAACATGACATTGATTGAGAATGAAAATATGTGACATAATATTATGATTGTATTGACATACAAGGATATCGACAAATTCGTTATTTTTTTACCTTTGATTAGTCTAAGAAACTTCTTTCTCTAATTGAATAATGCTTGTGATCCATTCCAAGTACGGACTCACCGGAACATATCGTGCTACTACATCTTCTCCTTGGCAGACTCCAATAATTTTACCGTCGTAGATGAGAGGGCCGCCAGAGTCACCAGGCCGGGAGTCTTGTTTCCTCCTTGAGCATTTAGGCGCCAAGCAAAATTGAGGGCCACCGGGTGTGATGGTTAACACCCAGGACTCAAAAAGTTCGTGCTTATATTCTTTGCAAGACATAATTACAGCTTCTCCTACTTGCAAAGGCTTCGTTGAGTAGTCTCTACTATCTCCTTCATCGGATGTTTTCCAACCTTCTCTACCAAAGCCGGCGTATTTAACGGGGTACCCTACAAGAGCTTTAGCATCAACAGCTGAAAGTTTTCCGATTTCCTTTCCAATTACTTTCTTAACTAAAAGAAGTCCGATGTCATTTCTGCATAAAGAATTCTCGCTGTCAAAAATAAAACCTGGGCTCGGAAATTCCTTTATAATTCTAGAGAACTTTTTTGTTTCTCTTCGATCTAGTGTAAAATCTCCGTATCTTATACGTGCACGCACCTGTTCGTCATGCATGCAGTGCGCAGCCGTGAGCACCCATTCTGGCGCTATTAGACTTCCCGTACAATATCTATATCCAGAATATTCCTCCATTTTCACAGCAAAAGGGAATTCATTGTTGACGTCCTCATCACCGTCGTGCACTCTTAGCTTCGTGAGCTGGTATCCGGGAATGTGAGCAGCAAGCAGGAAGAACAGCCACATTTGATCTATCATGGTTTTTGAATTCATCTATTAAAACACGGATTCGAGGGAGTAAATACGACTCTTCAAAGAAAATAATGGGCCGAAGAATGTAACGAATATAATTATATAATATATTGTGGCGAATATTCACTACCGTTGTCTGTGTGTTAGTATGTGAATAGTCTGCGAAGGAGACTTATCAGCAGTTGATATTTTTTGTTCGCGGGCTGCAATCGTGTACTTACTTAATTCAATAAAAGCTTATACCTATCCGTTTCCGTTTTTGATATGAATTACATTTTTATTTTATGGTCATTGCAAATCATAAAATAAAGCAATAAGTACTGTTATGTAAATATAATGTTTTATGCATTTATAACATGCATGAATTTTTAGCTGTAGGAAAGTGAATATTAGCTTGTTATTTAGTTGTGTTAACTATAATATAAAAGCATAATATTTGTTGCATTTTAATGTGTTTTCGATCGGTAGCTTTATTAGTACAGTTGGCAATATTTAGAGGTCTAAGTTATTTAAACAAAGGAATTTACTCCTGTCTATTAAGTGCATGTCCATAGCATATGTTCTACTTGCTACTTAGGTACCTACTTATATTATTATTATAATTAAATAAGAATGTGTCTTAAACTTGACGTATAATGTTATGTCATAGAACAACTTACTCGTGATATTTTCTAAAGCTTTCTCGATTATTACGTATTGGAATGACTCGCGTAAGTATATTATTCTAATTATAGTTTTATTTGGACATAGACTTTGATTTTATTTCACCTTTTGACTATTGTCAGCTCCGTCAGTTACGAATATAGGAACTGTATTTTTTTCAAAACATCAGAAAAAAAAAACAATATGAGAATAAAACCCGCTATAATCCTTTATTCCATTGCGTACTTACCTAATAACCCCGAAGGCATCGGACATTAACGGTGAAATAAAAATGTAATACATAGCAGGTTCAAAAATAACTTTACCAAAACGCATATCAAACTTGTCTCAGCAAAAACAAAACAAATTAACACCACACGACTCACAATCCCCCATTACTCACATGCGACCCGTTACACTGTTAAGCCAGGAATTATTTATGCTAATATATAAAATTCAGCATAAATTGGACCTTAACTTTTGACGTATAAGGTGAGAATTGCAAAGCAACTGTATTGTAAGACATTTTGGGACTCAAGATTGTGGGATTTTAGGACCATGTTGAAGGTTTAAATTTGGAATTATGCTGTCACAGGGAATGTAGTCACTAGAAACGTTTTGCCGCTTGGGTACTATTTTTCACAAAATATCGATATACTTAATTACCTACTTATATCTTTTAAATTGTATTTCTTAATATTTTTTATCGAATTAAAATTAATTATCAGTAAAGTAAAGTAAAGTAAAGTAAATATTTATTTGCAAGAATACGTATAAAATGGTGGTTACATAAATTGTGTTGTTACAGTATTCAGTCAATCATATTTAAATCTTCCATTTTAAAGCCTCACTTACTTATACACAACTATTTGGATTAAACAAATTAATATAAGAATATTTGTGAATGCATGAAGTTCTAATAATAATACCTAAACTATAGAATTATTTGTTAGTATCAAGTTATCGTATATGATAACTTGTTTCAATATAATTTCGCCATGTAGCGGATTCCAATACACACAGGTACCTACATACCTTTACTCTTTATTTTATAACTAGCGACCCGCCCCGGCTTCACACGGGGGCTATAAACCTTCCTTAAGAATCACTTTATCTATTAAAAAAAACCACATCAAAATCCGTTGCGTAGTTTGAAAGATCTAAGCATACATACGGACATACAGCGAAAGCGACTTTGTTTTATACTATGTATTGAAGCATCATGGCGGTCAGATTCTGGATTAAAAATGCGTATTACACTCATATCTCTGATTTAAAGGAAACAAAGTTTATTTAACATAAACTTAAAAAAGTGTAAAGAGTGAAGTTTTAAAAGAATCTATTCAATATAACCAAAATGATATAACAAAGCAAAAGTGTCCAATATCATCAGAAGAAGCTCGTTCGGACGATAAAGACGGTAACGCCGCCATTTTGTGAACGAGGCGTCGGCAAATGGCCGCCTGATAAAGGAGGCCCATAGATTACGTGTGATAGAGGTTAGTATGTTTTTGATTACCTACGTTTTGGCATCGTTTGTTTTTCGTATTGAATTATTTGGACTCTATGGTTCGTACAAGCCTAAGCATCATAACTACAGCAATATTACTAAATGAACGTAAATTAAAATGGCTTGAGCTATTATTATTTGTTGGCTAACAATTTGAAGCTTGAATCCGTCACAGATGTTTGGTTGCAAACCCTTTACTCACAATAAATCTGAAAATTCAATATTTTTTTTTTTTTTCGAACTGAATACTGAAGCGCAGTTGGCCAGCTAATGGGCCTTCAGTGCAAAACCGGACGGGTGGCGAGACTCCTGAAAGGAGACTCTTAAGCCTTTAATTCAATAACTGTTTATAAAATGTAATGGAATACGTAGGTAGGTACCTATATTATAGTATGTATGCTACTTATCATTATTTACTGTATCAGGTTGTACGTTATATGTAACATCCCTCCGGAAATTGTGTACGTATCGTTTTTCAGCACTTACCAGCCGGACGCGCCGGACAGCCGGACGTACGGTACCGGCCCGTTATTATTAAAGACAAGGTCAGAGGGTTACTCAAGCAAACAACTTCCATAGAGCTGTGGAGGCTGTATAAGACTGAGCAATATTCCCTCCGTAGAACTCATGCGCTATAGTAGGAACTGATTACAAAATCAGCCTACAGCTTAGTTTACCTTTCTTTTTGTCATTCGATAAAATACGCAACTGTCAATTATTTAATTAATATCTAGCTGAGGCAAATCACAAAAAAGGTCTAATGCCAAAATAAGCTAGGCGTGCACATACTAGTGAGTGCACGTGTATAAGGTACCAGGCGCGTGCAGTGGTGGAGCGTAAGTACGGCGTCAGGGTAGGCACCCCATACGTTAGAAAAGTTGTGCCTATATGGAATGCACGCCCTTGTAAGGTACTATATTATACAAAACTAGATATAAGATATCAAAGATCCAGCTGATCACACTGCCCTGACAGGATCCGGGCCCATAACCTTCAGTTTTATAGTGAGAGGTTTTGAACACTAGTCCTACAGACTGTCTAATAATACATGCAACATTATAAAAATATCTAACATATTATTATGTTAAAATATCAATACTAAATTAGGGTTGATATTTTAATATATGAACTAGTACCGAGAGGCCTTTGTATGTAATCGACTTCAAAAACATAATTGCAATTCAACGGTGCTCTCTCCGCTGGAACTCTCCAAAGGTTCTCAAGATAAATTGATAAGATAAGAAAATTGACTCGTCTGAGGTAAAATTTAGATTCAAGATGGCATCTGTGGAAGCTTTATCTTTTTAAAACAAAGGGAGTGGGTAAGTAAGATTAAGTGATTTTAAGGGACATTCGTTTGTACAATGAAGGAATTTAAATAGGAATCGTAAAGAGCGAGGCTGAAGTTTTAATACGAACATTATAATTATCAAGTGAGTTGAACCAATTAAAATAGCTCATATGAATATACAACTTGTATGGGCTACGCAAAATGCTAAATGAAAAAAAGTTTTTGCATTTTATGTAATAAAAATATAATATTAAATACAAATATTTGCGGAGCCCCATGTAGACATGTTTGATAAAATATGACGATACGAGTATTATAAGAAAAGCCGATGTTTTCATCAATCACTATCGCTTCTGATTTATCTTCTCACGTAGTTTTAGCTATAACGGACGCTTTAGGGTTATACAACAATATAATACTAGGTTCATTCAATAAGTCCGTAGGATGAGACATTAATGGCGTTGTTAGTTTTATTTTCATGACATTTTTATTTAATACTATCCTTCATACGATACATTTATAAATTTGACAGCAATCTGACAGCTGATTCGTGAGTTACAGCGTTTTGTGTGACACATCTTTTGTTGTTGAAGGAAAATGGTGAAAAGTGAATTTAGAGTTCTGATAAAGCATTGCTTTTTGATGAAAAAAAAACAGTGGAAACCAAAAAAATTACTTGATGAACATTATCCGGACCCTGTTCTATCGAGGCAAATGGTAAAGAAGTGGATTCCTGAATTTAAACATGGTCGTACCAGTACTAATGATGCAGAGCGCGGTGGACGGCCAAAAAAGGCTGTTATTCCAGAAAACATAAAAAAATCCACAAATTGGTTAAAAAAGATCGCAAATTGATGGTGCATGATTTAGCTGATATTGTATTGATATCAGACGGCAGTATTTTTACAGTTTTACATAAATATTTGGGTACGCGAAAGCTTTGTTCAAAATGTGTGCCGCGCGAGTTCACAGTTGACCAAAAACAACAACGAGTCGATGCTTCAGAGGAGTGCTTCGCGCTGTTTAAACGCAAAAGAAACGAATTCTATCGCCGTTATGTGACAATTAATGAAATATGGCTTCACTATTATACACAATAATCCAAAAGGCAGTCAGCTGAGTGGACAGCAGTCGATGAACCGAAACCAAATCGAGTAAAGACACAACAGTCGGCCGGTAAGGTGATGGCGTCTGTATTTTGGGATGCGAAGGGAATAATATTCATCGACTTACTCCAATAAAGAATTAACATCAACAGCGACTATTACTATTAATTTTGAAGAGATTAAAGGCTGAAATCGCAAAGAAACGGCCACATTTGCAAAAGAAAAAAGTGTCGTTTCACCAAGACAATGCACCATGTCATTAATCGATGAAAACTATGGCAAAAAATATTGAATTGAGCTTCGAATTACTTAGCCATCTATCGTATTCTGCAGATTTAGCTCCCAGCTACTATTTCCTGTTTTCTGGTCTAAAGAAAATGCTTGCTGGAAAGAAATATAAGTCCAATGGTGAAGTGATAGCTGAAATTGAGGCCTATTTTGACAAGAAAGAGAAGTCGTACTATAAAACTAGTATCTATAAGTCAGAAAATCACTATACTCGTTATATCGCCCTCGAAGGGAACTATGTTGAATAATAAAATCTAGTTTTCTAAAAAAAATGTTTTTTTCATACTTATCCTACGGACTTATTGAATGACCTGTTATTTCGGTGGAAAATATCAATTTACTTTTCTGGAAAGTAACTAGAACTAAATTTTCACAATACTCAAATATTCAATAGATAAATGAAACGCATGGTAAATTAAAATACTAATGTTGTACCAATGTAATAAGTAGGTATACCTTAACTAAGTCTACCCGCTAGTGTATGTTTCAACTGTGATAGATCATTAACAAGCAACAGTTCCAAAATACTACAGCATAGGTACCTACATTACCTAATTTGTTTTTGGTTCTGGTCCTTTTTTATGACCATCAACGATTGTAACTCGTAACACTAATAGTACAGGTTCCGTGGAGTATTTTTTTTTTTGATTACTATCAAGCTAATTTTCCGTGAGTAGCTTCATTTTGATAAGACGCCCAACAATTTCCTGTGCGAAAATTTTTGATTGTGGTAGCTAACAGAGGTAGCAATAATAAAATATGTCGATTTGATGATTCTTCAATATTTATTACTAACTGAATTGTTTTTATTAAATCTTAAGATAATTATCTAAATTATTTGAAAAAATATTTGTCCTACAAAATCTATGGTTTCATCAAAGAGTCCTCCCCCTTCAACATGTGTTGATAACGAGATCATCAAAAATGATTACTAACCAGCTGATTTTTTTTTTATTACTTAGTTAATATATATATAATTTAACGGTCATATTGTCCTACAAATTTCGTGGTATGTTATCCCGGTTCCTACGCTTAAAAGTAGTAGTACAGATCATTGATGTAAAAATAATTTACTATCAAGCTGAATCTTCGTGAATAGCATCGTTTTGATGAGATACCCAACAATTTCCTGTGCGAAAATTCTCGATATTGGTAGCTAACAGAGGTAGCAATAATAAAATATGTCGATTTGATGATTCTCAAATATTAATTACTAACTGGATTGTTTTTCATTAAATCTTAAGATAATTATCTTAATTATTTGAAAAAATATTTGTCCTACAAAATCTATGGTACGTTGTCCCGGTCCTACGGTCAAAATTAGTAGTACAGATCCTTGATGTAAAAATAACGTGGTACGCTGTTGCGGTGCTCCAATTGAATATATATTGGAAAGTCATGAAATCAAAAATCAATTTATTTCTCAAGCGTGAGAAAAAAAAATGTTGACTTTTTGGTAGATTTCACTCAACAATAAACAGCTTACATGTGAACTGTTTCGTCAACTGTTTTTAAAGTGAAGTAAAAAGTAAATGTGGTTTCTATTGTTTATTTTTATTTGAAAAAGGATATAAATCAAAAAATGAAAATGAAGAAATTTTAAAACAAAAAATCGTAGGATATGATCCTTTCAGTTTGCCACCAACAAAAGAAGAATTGTTACAACAAATTAAAAGAACTGCATTTATCTGCAATGTATGGTGTAACGCACATATGCGGTGCCCCACGGAAAAATTGCCGGAAAATTTTGGATGGACAATAATTGATGGCAAATATAAATATTATTGGTTTGATGGTCCCCAAAGTCCATCTTTTGAAGAATTATCTTCTGAAATTGTTATTTATTGATTGATTATTCATTATTATATAATTTACTTAATTTTTTCATGTTATTACAGAGTCAGATA
Organism: Polylopha cassiicola; assembly: GCA_038024825.1. Taxonomy (NCBI): domain Eukaryota; kingdom Metazoa; phylum Arthropoda; class Insecta; order Lepidoptera; family Tortricidae; genus Polylopha; species Polylopha cassiicola. The sequence goes on along the minus strand of CP149044.1, from coordinate 486,564 downwards.
TCACGAGTGAGGAAAGTGAAATAAATGAAGATGACAACGATGTTAGTAGCGAAGATTATGAAGATTCATCAGATGAATATGATGAAGATTATTTTTTTTTATCTATAAATAATAATAATAATAATAATAATAAATAATAAATATCTTTGGACAATTCACACCAATTATCTAGTCCCATTTTAAGCAAAGCTTGTGTTATGGGTACTAGACAACGGATGAATATACATAAATACATATAAGACATCCAAGACTCAGGTACAGATGCCAGTGCTCATGACATTGACATCTGCCCCTAGCGGGATTCGAACCCGCAACCTCCGGTTTCGTAGTCAGGGCCTCTGACCACTAGACCAACAGGCCGTCAAATACACCAATACACCAATTTTTGTACCAAATTTTCCCAAAAAATAAACTTATTTAAATTTTAAAAAAGATTTTTCGCTGTATCTTATGTTAGAAATAGGAAAACGAAAAAATGACAATTCTTGTCGGACTAGTGATACGTACCTGTTTTTTTGTAGGACATTGTTTTATTTGGGCACTGAACACACTAACCTATTATGTAATATTTTTGTCCTACAGTTAGTAATGAGAAAAATGGTCTTATGGTATTAACAATTTCTGGGTGTAGGACCGGGATAACATACCACGGAATTTGTAGGACAATATGACCGTTACATTATATAAATATTAACTAAGTAATAAAAAAAAAATCAGAACTCTTTGATGAAACCATAGATTTTGTAGGACAAATATTTTTTCAAATAATTTAGATAATTATCTTAAGATTTAATAAAAACAATTCAGTTAGTAATAAATATTGAAGAATCATCAAATCGACATATTTTATTATTGCTACCTCTGTTAGCTACCACAATCAAAAATTTTCGCACAGGAAATTGTTGGGCGTCTTATCAAAATGAAGCTACTCACGGAAAATTAGCTTGATAGTAATCAAAAAAAAAAATACTCCACGGAACCTGTACTATAACTTCAAGAACAAAAAAAATTCTTTAGTGAAGCCTTTACGAATTGAAGAGATGACATTTTGTCATATCGATGTCTATTCTTTCTCACATAGGTATATCGGTAACGTTGTGACTTGATTTGTACTTGTCGACATAGTGCAAGATCCGGTGTTTATATAGAAATAACATTCACTAACCGGTTTATACCCGGTAACCCCATAGTTGTGCAGTTCTAAAAGTAAGCAACCTTTACGTTCTTTGAACAATTTTATTCGGCAACCTATTCGCATTATGTCAAAGTGAGTATTATTTGTCAATTATTCGTTATCACTAACAACTAACAGGTGAGTGATGAAATCTTAGACCAAAAGTTTATTGTAAGGCTTACAGGGGTTGTCACATGACAGCTGACTATACATCTATACTCATATTATAAAGAGGAAAGGTTTGTTTGTTTGTTTGGATTGAATGGGCTCCAGAACGGCTGGACCGATTTCAAAAATTCTTTCACTGTTGGGAAGCTACATTATTCCCGAGTGACATAGGCTATAAAAAAGATGATCTGGGCAAAGCCGGGGACAGCTAGTAATATAAAAGGTTTGTTTGTTTAGATTGAATAGGCTCCAAAACGACTGGACCGATTTGGAAATTTTTTTCACTGTTTGGAAGCTATACTATTTCATAGGCTATTAAAAAAGGGAACCGTGCGAAGTTAGTCTGGTAATATACTTACAATACAATATCTGGCATTGCCGGGGCACTCCTCGAGCCGGGCGGCGCTGCGGTTGGCGCAGGGCGTGATGCTGCCCACTCCTTCCGTGTACTGCCCGCACTTCCAGCACTTGATGCCCGCCGCCGCCGCCACCATCGCCAGCAACACCGCCGTCGTCGCCAGCCGGCTCGTGCTTGACATCCTCTGAAAACATAATATACATAAAATTTAAGCGTACATACGACGAAAAAGCAACTTTGTTTTATACTATGTAGTGATTATTATTGGAATCTAGGCTAATCGGTACAATGTGTTATTACTAGCTGGCCCAGGGAACATTGGATCGCGGATAATTTTAAGAGTTGATGGAAGAAAGGATAAAAAAATTAGAATTGACTGTATTTTTCAATGCGAGAATCTTAAAGAATAAAAACAGATTTTTTTTTTTCCAAACTTTAGAATAAAAATTTGGGTTGGACCACCCTTAACATTTAGGGGTTAAAAAATATGTTAGCTTCTCAGACCTACGAAATTTCGTAAAAGTCGATCCATCCATGTCAGAGGAGTTTGGCTCCAAAAGTCAGTACGCTACCTCATGTTTTGTAAATACCTCTCTTATGGAGAACTGTAAACCGGTAACAGACTGTCAGCTGTCGAAATATTATTAAAGTTTAAAAGTTCAGTTTTGGATAAGTACGACACTAACATGGCGTGACGTCACGTCGTGAAATTTGCCTTCAAAGATGTTGGATAGTTATACATAATGTATAAGTGCTTATTAATACTTATACATCGAATTATATTTTTAGATAGATTTCAATAGTTTTTTACTGATCAGATTCTTCATTTGTATAAAATGCTCTTAAATTATTAATAAACCTATCAATATAAATTCTTAAAAAGGCTTTTTGTTTTAATTCGCTTAATGAAATACAATTGATACCTTCACAAAATAAAGTAAAATGTTTTTTGCAATCCAACTGCAATAGCGAAACAAGGAAAATAGTCAAACATTGTAATTGTGATATTTTGTTAAATTTTTCCTTTGTCACAGAAAACTTACGAACTAAATATTTTTGTCCACATACTGTTACAATTAATAAGAACACACTATAGGTAGATTGTGTAAAATGTTTTTCTTAATCTAGGTTTATGTTACACTATAGTACTCAAAGTGTGACCCAGTTTGTATTCTATTGTTTTACGTTTTTTCATTATTATGCTGCGACAATGTGGTTTCATTCTTTTTAGAAGAAAACAAACTCGAGAGATTTAAAGGTTTCTGTGGTGAGGAGTAGCTCTATTTGAAGTGAATCGGTGTGATCAATATATTCAATTTTGGATCCTAGTGAAAAACGGAATGTGTGCTCTTGGTGAAAAAGAGTAGAAGTTCTTCATGTATAGTATTAGGTACCTTTTATTTGTCTACCATATTTAAACTTACAGGATCTCTCTGTGAAACAGTCTATTAAAACCATTCAACGTTACGTCACGTTTTTATCAAGTATAGCTGTGCCCGCGACTTCGTCCCCGTGGAATAGTAATTCTTCATAAGGCTTCATATTTCCCCCGTTTTTTACATATTTTCCACTGTTTCTTCGCTCCTATTGGTCGCAGCGTGATGTTATATAGCCTAAAGCCTTCCTCGATAAATGGTCTATCCAACAAAAAAGAATTTTTGAATTCGAACCAGTAGTTCCTGAGATTAGCGCGTTCAAACAAACAAACAAACTCTTCAGCTTTATAATATTAGTATAGATTCAACGTTACTCCATTACTCAACTTGGAAACAAAAGCGTTCGTTCATACAAAAAGAGGTATTTTTATTAATTAGCTTCTATGCGCGACTTCGTCTGTTCAGGATTGGTACCTAATTTACATAATATCTATGTAAATTATAGCTTACCTATGTGATGTATCCGATAGGTATATTATATTTTAGCGTTAGACTATTGTCAGCTCAGTCGTGCTACGATTATGGAAACTGTAAAGAATCCGAAACGTCAGCTAATAAAATAAAATAAAAATACGCGAGTTAAATCCGTTAACAGTTGTTTCATTCCAATATATTATATTACAATAGTAATGTACAATAAACATCACTAAATAGTTTTTTGAAATCTACCATTGCATAAAAGAGGTAACTGCAATCTTGTTTTAGTTGTTTATACAAGCTTAGCTCATACTAGCAGGTACAGTCAGGCCGGTGTCCGCGTCGCCTCGCTGGTGCGGCTCCAGAGGTCGAGTGTACTTCACATGAATGGCAGCTTTACAAATTATTTTTGTTCCGAAACTTGCACTAAATACGAAAGCTCAATTTTTGTGCGATTATAAAATGCCAGATTTTATGTACTTTATGACGATGAATCAAGTGTACCTACACTTCGATGGCTCTATTTTTTTAGATCTGCTGCTGTTCTGAACACCCATGTACTTAGTTATTAATAAATATATAAAAGTGAGTCTATTTATTTATTAATGTCGAAACATCTGAACTGATTTAGTTCATATTTGGTACAGAGATAAGTTCACCACACCATGCCATCACTCTGAAATCCAAAGGCCTTAGTATGAGTTACATGACTGAATTGACATTACTTTAATGTTTTAATTTTTGATACCTTCGCGGTAATCACAAATTCGAATGAAAAAAATATTATGGATTTAGTTTGTATTTGGATAATGAGCAGCGTCTCTAGCGGCTTCACTGAAACGTTCATTCCCCATACTAAATATATAACGTTTAAGTATATCAAGTCAATCCTATCGTTTTTCAACTTCTAATAAACTTTAAAAAAGGGTTGTATTATGTAACAGTAACATGTGGTTCCTAGTAATATGACGTCACTTTACAAACCTCGGAAGCCCTTCTAAATATTTGCCACAAACATTTGATCAAGCGCATCAACACCGGCTCATTGATTACACTCGACGACATAAACTTCCAGCAGCTGTTCGGTACTTTGAACCAAAGCAATCACTTTGTGAGCCGATTGTGCTGAGCTGCCGCCGAAATACCAACTTTACCTAATGATAATTAGGTTCAATTTCGACCGTTCGAAATCTTGGATTTGGGCCAAAGTTGGGCATTGAAAGCGATTGCGACTGAACGAAATTTTAATGCGTTGCCGAAACTTCAGGGCGGTGTTCGGATATGAACATTGAGTTTTTGGGTCCATGAATTCTAGATTTCGTTTCATAAAGGAAATTAAGTTAAGAGATTGTTCGTTAAGCTTTTTAAAAGGGACTACTGACGGACGAGTTCAAAAGGAAGCGGCGAGGTTTTAGATGTTTTCTTTTGTGGTGATTATCTGAAAGAACTGACGTGATTATGACAAGCTTTTGAAATTATTTACTTTTACAATTATAATCTATACTAATAATTATAAAGAGGAAATGTTTGTTTGTTTGGATTGGATAGGCTCCAGAACGGCTGGACCGTTTTCAAAAATTCTTTCACTGTTAGGAAGCTACACTATTCCCGAGTGACATAAGCTATAAAAAATAGATGATCCGTGCGCAGCCGGGGCGGACAGCTAGTAATATTATATAACTAATACCTACCTATAGTAGTAAGGAATGATCTTTTGTAAGTAATCACTATTTTGGAAAACTTCTTTCGAAATTGTTATTCTAAGGGTTGTTGTAATATGATCATTTAACAAATACTTACCTATATTATAATACCTAAATAGCACTTACTTGAATTTATGAAAAGAAAACGTTGAGGTAGGTAGGTATTCATTCCTTGCAATTTGCAATACCGATACTTAATGCTTAGAAGCTTTAAATGAACTCTCAGGGTCATTTCCATAATTCCCAAGATAACGTTAACTAACAACTCGTCTATCTAGATATCGAAATTCATCACACTGTTTATCAATTAATCTATACTTAATATTATAAAGAGGAAAGATTTGTATTTAATACGCTCCGAAACTACTGGACCGATTTCAAAAATTCTTTCACCTTTGGAAAGCTACATTATCCCCGAGTAACATATAATATCACGCTAGGTCTTATAGTTGCGGAGCAGTAACCGAAAATGTTTCAAAAACGGGGGAAAAGTATCGTTTCTGAGGCCTTAAAAAAATCTTAAGTCCCCCCGTGCGAAACCGGGACGGGCCGCTAGTCTTTATATATAAAAATGAATCGCAAAATATGTTGGTAAGCGCATAACTCGACAACGCCTGGACCAATTTGGCCAATTTTTTTTTTAAAATGTTCGTTGAAATCCAAGGATGGTTCTTACGGCGAGAAATATTATTGAATTATTGCCGGGAAAACCCTAAAAACAGCCCTTTTCTTTTCCCATACAAACGTTGTCTAACTAAAGTTACCTAATTTGAATTTCGAACGGGCAGGATGACGTCTGCCGGGACCGGGCTATAAAAAAAAGGGATCCGTGCGAAGCCGGGGCGGACAGCTAGTTAAACATAAAAAGGCAAAGGTTCATTAAGATGTTTTGAAACTCCTCAAAGAACCAACATGTGGAACATTGTATCAATACGGTACAATCCATTACCATAAGCACATTCAGAAACCGTTCAAAGTAACACTTTACGATGGAAACAAATCATTGTACCCATTAAATAAATCCCTCCATACGCGCACGGCAGAGAGTACATACGACCCTCTTCCTCTTCCCATACGCCCATCAAAGCCTGCTAACTTCTACGAGTCCTTAATGAGTGTTTACTAATGACGGTAAGTTAATGATTTATACACCTTCTCTTTAATAATACATGCAAAAGAAAGGGTTACCTTGTTGAGGAATTAATTAATACCAATATTTATATACTTACCTAAATTAAAAGTCTAATAATTTCTGATGCTTTCGCGGTTATTACGCACGGGAATAAAACAACTATAAACGGTTTTAACTCGCGTATTTTATTTTATTGGCTGAAGTTTCGAAAATTTTATACTTCCCATATTCGTTGCACGAGTGAGCTGACGATAAAACGCTAAACGTAGCGCGTTTCTTTCCAAATAACAAGTCTACGTCACAATTTCATTCAAAGTTACAGTGAGCAGTCTTATTTTCTTCAGATTCTTTTAAAATCGTATTGAAACTGCCTCTTGATTGTTTATCTTGGTTCGAAAGCAATCCCAATTGGTATGCTTCAAAATGTTAAATCACTTTCGTAATTCGTTACACCTCGATTGTCTTTAAACCAATTCAATTGTCCTTATTTAAAAGCTGTACCGAGAGGCAATAGGCAGTGTCAAAGCGAGCGTTTTAGAGTTTTGAAACAAACCAATTCAGATCATTTTCAAAACGAGAGTTCTATACAATCATAGAGCTGGTATTTTAGTAACGGCTAAATTAGAAGGCTTTATATATATTTTTTTAAATTGGTTCAGCGTGTTAGCAATCAGGTAGGTGATTCCTTAAGCTCTTAAAATGTATCTCTATTTGTTGAACTGTTTAAATTACACATTACAGAACACTCCGGTAGTATTCTCTATACTAATATAATAAATAGATACTAATATAATAGAAAGATTTGTACCTATTTTTGTACAAAAACTACTGGACCGATTTTAATAATTCTTTCACTGTTGGGTAGCTACGTTCCCTAAGTAACATAGGCTATAGAATATTTTGAAAAAAATAGGGATCCGTGCGAAGCCGGGGCGAACCGCTAGTACATTATAAATTAGTTAAAATATATCCCTGTCGTTACCTTAATTGAATGAAAGCGTCGCCGAGTGTAAATAAATTCAAACAGATAGTTTAGCTCCCGGAGCGGCGCGGCGGCGGCACTTGCGAGTTTTAATGACTTCGCCATTCAGGTGACTTCGTTTATCTTGACTAATGTCGAAATGTAATAGAACAACCACACACCAATACACACACGGACAGGAAAGAAGGAGAAAATACAAATTCATATATATATTTTTTGTAATCACATAGATAAGTATACCTAATGTTCTTAAATAAAGTACCTGTTTACAGTTCAATATGAACCCGGTAGGCACTACAGAATACACAATCTATACTAATATTATAAAGCCGAAGAGTTTGTTTGTTTGTTTGAACGCGCTAATCTCAGGAACTACTGGCTCGAATTGAATTTTTTTTTTGTTGGAAAGACCATTTATCGAGGAAGGCTTTAAACTATATAATATCACGCTGCGACCAATATTACCGAAGAAAATGTGGAAAATACGTAAAAAAACGGGGAAAATGATTATATGAAGAGTAACTATTCCACGCGGACGAAGTCGCGGGCACAGCTTGTTTAGAATATACTAAGTAGTAGAAAAAAAAACACCATTATACAAAACTGGAAGCATGATACCTTGCAAAAACGTGGGTTCGAGTCCCACTGGTGTCTATTTATTTAAATGTTTGTCTTGGTACCAATGTCAAAATCTATAAATAATGTATTTTTCTGTTCTCCGGCCAGAAAGCGCCAATTTTCTGGCCGCTGCGCTAAATGAAATTAACGCTTTCTGGCTTCGTCGAACAGAAAAATAGTATACTGACCTCGGCCAGTAAAATAAAAAAGCCTCAGATCACATATTTGTCAACCTCGGCTTCGGCTGTCAATTAAATGTGATCTGAGATATTTTTTATTTTTCTGGCCTTGGTGCGTAATGTACTATTTTTATTGAAATCTGTAGTCAGCTATAGTGCGAACACGACCGTAATCAAATAACCCATATTTAAATGAGCCAAGGCATGTAAAATCCTAATAAGCGAATCTTGATATTTTCCTCGACACGGCTCAGGTTGAAGTGAATTTCATTTGATATCCATCATGGAAGCGTTTTGAAATGCTGAGACGTCTGAAATAGGGTAAAGTGTGTTTCAAAGTTTTAATGAAGGTTCCGTAACTTTTTTATTTTTCCTTTTATGGCACCTTCGACGGCTTCTTAAATATTATTTATTTATCGTTTATATAAAACATTTACGTTTACCTATTTTATTTTGAACTAGCGGTCCCGGCAGACGTCATCCTGCCCGTTCGAAATTCAAATTAGGTAACTTTAGTTAGACAACGTTTGTATGGGAAAAGAAAAGGGCTGTTTTTAGGGTTTTCCCGGCAAATATTCGATTTTTTTCTCGCCGTAAGAACCATCCTTGGACTTCAACGAACATTTAAAAAAAAAATTGGCCAAATTGGTCCAGGCGTTGTCGAGTTATGCGCTTACCAACACCGACACTCTCAATATTATTATTTAATATGTCAGCATAAAATCAACTCACGCGAGTTGAATTTCATAGGAGTTGTGTTATTCCAACCTATAATTTCGCTAAACGAAAACAATCCTCCGAGTTCGAATGCGGAATTCTGAAGCCTTCAAATTAGATTCCCTTACGAAACGTTACGCAAGAATTAAATACATTCAAGGCACCTTACAGAAGATTCCTCCGCGTAAGCCTGCTTTCTTTTGTACGCTTTTCACCCGTTTTCATGCATTTTCACCCCTTTTCATTTTATTATTTCCGTTAATTCGCCTGCTGGGAAACATCTGCCAGGCTCGCTCGTTACACAACACGATTTCGTTTTACTGTATGTAATCTTGGGTTTCGGACTCGTTGCACAATCTCCTATTTGCAACTTGTAATAAAGTTACCGGTTATCTAAATATTTAACGAACACTGTCCTACACCTAAACTAGCTACTAGTTAAACTAGCCAATTCGTTTATTGACCTGACCTTAGTAATCAATTTTATCTGATACACACAACTAATAAAAAAACTACTTCATCCGATTACCTGCTGTGTCACCGTGAGAGGAATTAGTTACTAGCAAATAACACAAAACGAAGAAGTTGTGTACTTAATTATTGGAGATCCTTACACAACTTTTTATAGTTGCTTGACATCGTAGATTCAATTGGAGGTCAAAAATCATTAAACGTAGTCGCAATTTAGTAGCACAAGTATCAAATATCATTATAGTCCCAATAGTCTATATTAGTAACGGAGCAAAAAGCAAAACCTTACAACTTTCTCAAGCCTACTTTCTTTCCTATTTCCTTGTAAGAAACTTGTAACGTGCTTCAAATAAAGATTTTGGCGTAGTTATAGTGTCAATTATTACTATATCTAACTTATAATCAACTTGCAAATGTTAAACCTTTATATAACGTACTTGAAGAAGCGCAAGGAGTTATTAGTAATGTCAGACATGTTTTTTTATAGATCTGATTTGCTTGTTGGGTATGCAGCATCGATTAGTACCAACCAGACAGCAAATAAGTTTTATAAAACATTTACCTATACACTAGAAACTGTATGCTGTTCGGGTGTCGCGCGATAGCATTGCAACAAAAATTCGTCATGTGGCATGTCCCTAACACAAAGCCACGATATTGGAACAGACGTATACGGTTCATTTAACAATTTACGAGCCCCCGGGGTCCGTCACGACGGAACTTGTTAAAGCGATCTGATAAAAGTTGATTGAGTTTTAATTCAAACAAGCGAACTTGGAAATTACCGTGGAACTAGAACGCAAATACTCCCTCTTTGTTTGATTAATAAGTTCGGATTTAATTTCACATTTTTACAAGGTATTATAAAGTGTAGGTACCTACTTCGTTCGTTTCAATTTGATATAAGTAGTAGTAGTAGTAGGTACATGCGATTGAGCTGAGATTGTTTTGGTAAAATTCTAGTCAGAGAAGGACAGTGCAGTGAAAGCTGGAGCTTATGGGTTTAATTCCTGCGAGGAGATGTCAGTGTGATGTGGTAATTGTGTGTCCACATAGTAAAAAATTTGCTTCATTTTAGGCAATGCCTTAATGTCTGTTATCAATTAATTATTTTGAAGATAATGGAGGATTTACGTGCTACATAAGTAAGGACAGTTTGAAAGTTTGTATAGGTAAAAGAAAAAAAATGTAATACTAATACTCAGGTAAGTACATAGATAGGTACTTATACATGTTTGTACATAATTGTACATTAGATGCATACAACCAAACGATAAAGCACAATAGTTAATGAACTTACGAAATTATGGCAGAGTACATAAATTATATTAGGTACCTATTATTAGCTCATGTCCAATTAAACAATTAAGTATGAAGGTTACAAAGGAGAATTTACCCAGCAGAGGGAATTTCATAGTCTGATTTATTATCAGTATATCAAAAAGGGCAATTTGGGTGAAAACCCAAGGGGTCCGTGATTTACGAATCAAACCGCGAAAGGGATGCGCCGCTTGTTAGACGACCTTTTGATATCGCAACAACCCTTAAAAAAGGTCAACAATCATACTATTGTGATTATTAGTATGTAGTACATATATATTTCTATATTTCTTTTTGTAGCATCTTGCGAAGATTTATAAACGCATATAATATAAGTAATAATGTATTTATTGCAGTTACGCAAGTCGATGTTTTAGAAGTTTTCATAATATCTCGAATTTTTTATATTGCGTGTGATTAATTAGACATTGTGAATAGTTAGCTAAATATTTTAAGGCCCATACAAGACACAAGAATATGACTTACTTACTTAAGGTTGTTAGCTTACCAGCACTTATTGTACGGTGCCTGCAACAAATCACTTAGCGAGGATGTTTGGTTATGGTTTTGTAATAAACATAAATTTGACAAAATATGTGAAGCGAAGATATTATTTGAGTAAGTATTAAGATGAAATCTCTTCCTTCGATTTTACAGTATTTCATCGCACTTGAAATCTTATTATACTTAAATAGGTAACTACCTAACTAAAAAAAATATAATCAAAGGTTAAACTAAATCATATATGAATATTTAATATTATACATAGCAAAAAGCTTTTCTGTCTCGTTAAATTCCTCAAAAAAAATGATCCTGAAATTTTTACAAAACATCCTGGATTTGGTCCAGAAAAATCCTCTTCGACGTTACCATTCATATTTTAAAATATTTTTCCATAACAATATACTATGCTATTTTTCGCACCTCTATTGTCTGGAGCCAATACAAAAAATAATGACTCGCAGATTCTTTTACAAATCCGTAAACAAAATGTTGTATCTGCGGAAGGCTATTGTAAAATTACCCGAGTCAGCGGCGATTTACCGGTGATTCCGACCGTTCGTGTTTCAACGTAGTTACGTAGACGAAATTTGCGATATTGGAGTGAAGAGTTTTTCTAGCGGAGCGCGGCCTTGACTGTACACTTCGATATAAGGGTTGTTAGGAACATGCTACGTTGCATACTTCTTCAGTTAGATAATTGGCCTCCTCAATGTATTAAAATTAATAAATCTAAACCGTGAACACTATAATGATATTTTTGTACAAAGACAAGAGTAGAAAAATTTTTCGACCCCCAGTGGGATTCGAACCCACGCCTTTACTAGCGCAGCAGCAACGTGCTGAACCATTACACCATAGGAGACCAATATATACAACTATGTAAAATGTGTCAAATTGTTCCGAATTGTAATAACTTTAAAAATTCATATTTGTGTGTATTTATTACATACCTACACATTTTTTTGTGACAGGTAAATATTATCGCAATAACATTGTTATTGCAGTTTTTCGTTTTCTATTTGGAATATAAATAAATCCCACTCTTGTATTTGCATGCAGCAGACTAATTATTTATAATTGGCTTCCCACTACAAACCGGCAGAACTCATGTGTAAAGTGAGCTAAATAAAATCTACCATTCATTGAAAATTTTTACGAATATTAAAAACAAATTAGCTTCGGAGCTTTTTCGTCTTATTAAAAGATTTGCGGTGAAGGGTTCCGTGAAATGAAGATTCTACGGGTAGTTCAGTTTAGTGTGTTTTAGAACCTGGATCAAGTGAATTCGACATTCGCTGACGATAGGTATAGGATAGAATTAGAATAAAGTGCGTGAAATTTACCTGAGGTAAATCCCATAAGTTGGATACCTATTTAAGAGGTTTCTTAAGAAATCGTCAAAAGAACCGGTTCATATATTTTTTTCAACAATTAACAAGTGAAATAAACTAACTACTTACACTAATAATCTTTTCGTAATTTTTCGTCAGTACCTAGTATTTTTATTGGACTAGAAGACTAGATGGTAATTTTAAGGTACTTAAAAAGCTTGGAACTTTAGGCAAAGAGTTTAAACAAAACTGTGACGTCTCGCCTGCGCGGTCCATGTCTAAAACAGTTTACATACATACATAAATTTCATTTCGGCATTTACGGAACCCTTTGAACCAGCGTTTCTCCGTCACACTAACAGGCTAATTTCCAGTTCCAACTTTTCCGTTAAATTTTTCGCTAAAACGAGAAAAAGAGTAAAAGAGTAAGCACTAATGAACTAGCATTCTTTTTTCGAGTATTCGAACGTAATTGGCTGTTCGGATTTCTTTTGTAAGCTTCTTGCTGGGAGTCTGGTTTGGGAGATTTTTTAGGAAAGAACTTTTCAGGCCGTTGTTACGGTTGACCTTTTCGCGTGTAACGGGGACTCGGGTTACCTTGTTAAACATAATATTTGTCATGGAGTATATTTTGGGATCACAGTATAAAGGTTGATCCAGATATTTCTATTCCGATATTCAGCTCTTTGTTTGACGAAAAAGGATTGAAAATTGAACGAGGCAATTTTTGTTTGTGTTATTTTTCAATCTGACGCGACATTTTCAAAACTTGTCTGTTTTTTTTTCCCCTTTTCTCTCAAAAGTATTGTATTACAAAAGTGTGTATGTCGTTCTTTACATACACACTTGTGTAATACAATACTTTGGTTTGGTTTGTACATGGTTTTGTATGTGGTGATAGTTTGGGAGATAATATAAATTATATGTTACATATCATAAACAATCTTCTACTCTTTGTGAAGTTAAATTAATGTTTGTGTTTTATACACGATAGCAGCGTTACATACGATAAAATTAGGCTATTACATCCTGTAGGCATCGCGTTCACCATCCCGTAATAAACACCTTTGCTCTTTATTGTTTTCCCGAAACAAAAAACGCGAAAAACAGCGATAATTTAGCAAAACGTCCATGAGAGAAATTTAATGTTATTTGCATTCCTCCCCACAATTCATGTGGGGTACATAAATTACTTCATTCTTTGAAACAGTGCCATTATTCAACTGTGGGGTATTTCATAAAAAAGTTTTGTCCTGTTCAAAGAATTCCTTAAGTGGAACTTTGCAGCCGCGTTTAGCGAGTTCACTTTCCATAACACGCTAGCTCTAAAACTGTGACTCACCTTCATCTTGGCATAAATTAAATTATAAACGTTTTTATTAACACAATTGCTCGTCAAGCTTTCATATACTATTATAAAGATTAGAGCAATCATTAATGTGTCTTTAAATTAGACAAATTGATCCTTTTCAGCAGCTCCGAGAATATTACCAATAAAATATAACCAATTCTGCGGCCTTAAATACTTATATTACAAATAAACTTATTTCCACATTCCCGCAATCGGTGAACAATTCCTACTGCACTAATAATGATATATTTGTCTTCCTGAAATCAGGGTGTGTAATATGCACTACGTCAATAGCCACGCCCCCGTAATCTCATGTTACTAAGCCGTCACTCCGTCAAACTAGGTCAGTGTACTTAAACAGCCCAATTTATTAATCAGTGCATCAGCTGTTCTGCTCTGCACTCGCGACAAAATGTAAGCGGGAAGATTCACGGAAGATGTAAAGATGTTAACAAGAACATTTTTTAAATCTTCGCCGTTTACGGCTCTCTCTTTTGTGGCTGACATTAACGACAGTAATGATTTTGGTAATTTTGAGTGTTTTTAAATTGTAAGAACACGTTCTTACAGATCGTAGATTTTGCGATATTAGAATGTCTTAAATTTAACGGTAACAATGTAAGTAATTCTGAAAAAAACAAGAATTACAAATTTGAGCTCTATAATATATATTTTTTTGATAATATAAATATGATGATACCAAAAAGGAAGCATCACTACGTTCACAAGCCTTTGTGTGAGCCGAAATTATTTATAAATTAAATTTTGACTTTAAAAACGATTATTACATATTATCACACTTTAAGTTTTCTATTTTAGTACGTTTTGTGGAATTTTCCCCATAGTATCTGATCTACGTATACCTAAATCCTTTTTTAGAATCACCCAAACAATAACACAACAACAATTTATTTCCCCAAAACCCAATAACCGTAACCGCAAATCGAACAAAAATCAAATATTCGGAATTGGTAATATCAAAGTTGTGGGCCGATGCGTCCTCTGGGCTTGAACCGATTGCCTCCAAACTGAAACACGTTCCCGGGAGATGGCGCTGTACCAAACCTAAAACGAAATAGCCAAATTGACTTTGAAAACATTTTTATTTTTAACTAGTGGTCCCCGCAGACGTAGTCCTGTCCAAAGCACCGCTACATCAATCAACTTGACAGTTGTCATTGTGATACTTACTACGTTAATATTTTCTTTTATTAATTTTCTGCACACCTTTTTTATTTTATTTTTACATGAGAATCTTCTCCTAATCATAACAAAAACAGCAAATAAGAATTAGCGAAATCGGTCCAGCCGTTATGATGTGATGCCCTGACCTAGAAAAATAGGGATTCATTTTTATAAGATAGATTTTTAACTTACCTAGTCATGTTTATCTTAAACGTTAATCAAAAGTAAATAGTTAATGTAAAAGGAAAAACGAACTCGTTTTTATCTAAAGAAACGTATAAATAATTAGGTTTAAATTAACCTTTTTATTATGAGGAAACGAGACAAGTGCAAAATAAAAGGACATTTTCAGATTTTAATTAAGATGTTTACGTATTGTATTTTATTCTTTTATACTATGTATTTAATTATTTACGAAATAAAGGGAATGCTTTTTTTTTCATTGTTTATATTTGTTTTTGTTACCACCTTACAGTAGAACATTGAGAGATTATTTTTTTAAAACTGTTAAAAACAGTATCTACTACACGTGTGTTTCTGTAAGTACACATAATATATTTTCATTTTAAGTTACAGAGGAAAAAGTAAGAAATTAAAGTTGATCCACTTTCATCTCAATAGGGAGACCTCCCTATCCCACCCCGATATTTTTCTCAAGGAATAAAATGTAAAATAAATCTTAAAATATACATTAATTCATTCTGAGTGATTTGTACACACAGGATTATCATTTATCAAATCCGTCACACTGTACCTTAGGCGGTTATTATGTTTCGCTACAAAGACGATCGAGTTTATCTCGACGGGTATCTTCAAAGCGGTCGACATTGTCTCGTGACCCTTGAAATTCATGAAATAGCAACTTAATTAGTAATTCGGATAGTTTCCTGTATAGTTCGTAAAGTGAACTACAAAGGAAACAGTACTTTTAAGTGATTCGTTCAAGTGAATTCAGTGCGTCTGGCGTTTCAATTTAAATTTGAAGTTAAACTTTAACTGAAGTTTCAAGTATAAACTAAATGGAAATTTAGTAAATATCAATATTTAAATACTTTTATTTTTGAAACGAGTTATAAAAATATTCCGCTATTATAACTTTTGAGCTAATCTTTTAAAAGAAGATTAAATAACTGTATTTCCTCATATGGGTCCATACACATATGAGGAAATACAAGTACCTACTTACCCAAGTAAATTTCGAAAATAAAGAATGTTTTGTTAAGTATATTAATTGAACATTTTCACCACTTTGAGAATACTCTACAGATGTAAATCTTGAAGCCTAATGGAAAGATCGGCATCGGAAGAAGAATTTATTTCTTAAACTTCACTTTATCAGCCGCGTGAATTACGCTCTCGAGAAAAACATTACAGTAAAAAATGAGCCAAGTTGACACTTAATAAAATACCTCCTTTAAGTGTATTTACCTTGCATAAACCCTTGAAATATATTGAGCTGGCACTTAAATTAGACTAGAATGTTTTTAAATAGGTACGATACAAGCCAATTTATTGACTAAATATTGCCAATGTCTTGTAAAAAACATTAGTACACTCTTAAAATTACGTTCTGAATTCAGTTTAAGTATAATAATATTGTACTTATAAATAGTGACATTGATTTATAATAACTTTAGTTGCTAGTCTAACCCTAGCATTCTAACGGTATCTTCTGACCTCCATTAGAGCTTGTAAAATCCTAAATTGCATAAGTAAATATATTTTTGATTTTGATTCTATTTTTCTATAGAGAATACGCCAAACTATATACAAATAACAATTATTTGTATTTGTTACACCGAAATACTGCAATGTTTGTGACAAAGCGAAACTAGTCATACTCGCAATAAGCACTCAAAAGAGCAGAAAGAAAAAGAGCAAATAGTGTGTTTGCTGCATCGTATACAGCTGGTTGTATCAACATTATTGCGTTTTCAATATGATTTTTTTTTCATCGTGTGCAAAAGCAGATTTATTTGCATTAAATGCTTTTATTTTTGGCGTTTACCAAATAAATCCTACAATTACTGAGTAGCTTATATTGTAATAATAAACAAAAAAACATAATAATTTCTGATGCCTTCGCGGTTATTACACATTGGAATGAAACAATTATTACTACAACTTTAGCGTTAGACTATTGTCAGCTCAGTTGTGCTACGATTATGGAAACTGTAAAGAATCCGAAACGTCAGCTCATAAAATAAAATAAAAATACGCGAGTTAAATCCGTTAATAGTTATTTCATTCCAAAAAAACATAATATTAATATACGTACCTAAATGTTAACTACGATCTATATATATATATATATATTGATCAATTGTCTTGTTATAAAAATATGATATTAATTGTGAAATTAACTTTTACTACGCACATTGCAAATTATAGATCACTATTTTTCTCTTAATTTCACATTCGACTCTTGTCTTATTTAACAGGCGTGCAAGGTAATTTCAGTAGCTAAATCATTTGTGCCACCGAGACTTATAAATAAACAAGAACAATAATGTATGTGTGAAATGAGCAAAGTTTAAAATTTGTTCTTTCAGTATAAGAATGTTTGAATTCGGGAGGAGTTGTTTCTCTTAATACAATAACTTTCTTGTCTGAAGTATGTTTATAGGGTAATATAACTTGTAACGTCCCAGTAGGCACCATTATTAAACGGATAATGGCTATGTGCCATTTTTTATTACGTACTTAATTATGTCGACGTTAACAATAACTATATTTATGTTTAGATTTATTTGATGCTAGGATCTGTAAAATTCTGGAAACAGTAAGGAAATATGTTCCTTAAAAACGCAAATTATTTATTCTTTGACCCTTTTAACGTTATTTGAACAAATTTGTAAGTACAAGAACAAATTGTGACTCACAATCTGGTAATAGAATTAATCCTGTCAATGTTATTATCCACTAATGTGTTTCAGCTCCTGGAAACATTTCCGGTAATCAACAGTAATCAATCACGACGTAATGTGCCGTTAAATTGTGGAGTTAATGACGATTATTTGGTGGCTGGCCGGTTAATGGACACTTTACCCCTTACGCCCATATATTTAATGGTTTTTAATAAATTACATTAATTTATATAAATCAACATTGAGTATACTTTTGTTTAAAAACAAAAGACAAAACGAGGTCGAGGACAAAAGTAAGTACCTTTTCACAAATTTAAGCACAAATGATACAATATTAACTGTACACAAATATTGTGGGACAAATAATATGTTCTCAAAGTGTATAAAATTGGTTGTACGTCACATTACACTGAATTAATTGTGACCAAAATACTCAGTTTCCACGATTTTAGTAGGTACCTAAGTAAACATTTTTGACGTATCTTGTATTTGACTTAACACATAAAATAACATTGTACTTCAGGCGCTTAAAGCATAAAACTCTTACAGAGCAAACAGTGCAGTCGTAAAAACAAACGGCCCAAACAACCGAGATGTTTCAGGTTGAATTATTAAGGTCAAGTAAGAACGGCAATTTCGTGTCCACGTGCATTTTTAAAAACGTTACATTCTTAGGCTAGGTCTTGGCAACGACTATTTATCGGAGACAAACCGGTTTAAAATTACCACTACTGTGTGTACAATTTTCATACAAATTTGATCGATCATTCTAACGTACGAAAATCATGCAAACAAAAAAACAGGGCATTGTTTTTTTTAATGGTCCTACTCAAGTTCAACCCGAAACTACATGTAATATTTTTCAAGTCGGACTTTTTTTTTGACACTGTGAATAAGTTCTAGTACTTTCGTTAATGTGTACCTAATAACCGCGAAGACGTCAGATTTATAAATTAATGCAGTGTCAAAAAAAAACAAATTTGACGGATTTAACTCGCTTAATTGTTTCATTCCACTGCCATTTGCTATTCATTTTGTCATTAATTTTTATTTATGTATTTACCCAGTATCACTCTTGCCACCGGATACCTCATACATGATAGTAGGAGTTCAGGCCATACATCGACCTTCACAGTACTGATAATAAAATCAAACCCGTTTTATAATAAATTTAGATAATACTCAAGTACTATAAATTATATTTAAACTGGGTTTGCTAAAAAAATCTTGGACAGACTATTTTAAATTATTTTTCCAAAATTGACGTTTAACAAAAAGTCATGAGAAAAAAAAAATCTTTAAAATTCGCAAAGTATTCGGAATTTAGACTATGAAACAGTAGTAATTCATGAAAAAGTGACGCATATACATAATATACCTACATCATAATACATATTAAGACATGAAACTCATAACCTCCTTTCTGCGGTCGAGCTAAAAACCTTTACACAGTCTATCCCTATATTCCACTCTACACTACTTACGAGTCAGCAAAAAACATTCGGTACAAACTTGTTCTGAAACTGAATTTCAGATGTTAAATAACTAATGCAGTACTTTAATCCCAGATGGCGCAGTTTGTTTTAGTTTTAATGGAGGCAGTATATACTTTGGCTTCATTACGATATTGTCTTTGTGAAGTATCACTATTAATTTTGCGTGGGGCTGGAGAAATTGAGCTCGGCAGACTCCAGTAGGTATAATGAGTTTAGGCTGATATTAATTTTGTCAATTTAGGAATGGACAAAATTTACGACACATTTGTAATGATTATTAAACGTTTTGGAGACAATAATAGACGGTACCTATTAACCTTACTCGCAAAATTTTATATCGTTTGTTCATTTTTATAGTTTACCTTTTAGGTTGTATTTATCTTTGTTAGAGAAATTGTGAGTTTGCTTTAAAAAATATGAAAAAAATGTTTTTATACAGTTAAGTTTAAGACTTAAAACATGCCACAATTGTTTCAAGAATCGTAATTTTATTAGTTTAGCTTAAGATCGTTGTCTGTTGCTTTGTTTATGAAGAAATAAATGGATAAATTATCGGATAAAAGAAATCTAAATTTAGGACAAAAGGTAACACGCATAATATCCATTACATGACCCTTTCGGCAGTCCCTCATTAGATTCCCACTGAGGAAGTTGTTTATATATTTAAAGGAGAATTTCTTCTCGTCCCTTTAATAACATTATACGGTTATTTCATTAAAACTGCTACTACTTTTCGACTAATTTTTCTGGACCAAAAGACACATAAACATGTTTTTTCTGAATTTGTGATCGTAAAGTTAACCATCATTTAACAAACACATTTATGTATTTATTGTAATTATTCAAAGCAGGTAAGGTGATGCCTCTAAAATCATACGCGTATAATAGAAAACTCTAAAAAAAGGTTTTACATATATTATTATTATAACCTCCCAAAACCTTTCCTGGCCCCGCCCAACAGCGACCGCGCCTAGATCTCAACACACGAACTAAATACCGATACGACAATTAAATCATTTTTAATCTTATTTCAACAAGTACCTATCCAAGATTTTACTGAATTAGGGGCTTTATACTTCAAAACTAATTAGGAGTGCGCACAGATTCCCAAGTTTCTGATTGACGTTCATCGAGTCATTAATCTTTTATAAGTTTCCACTTCTAAAAATAGAATTTAGCCAAAAACAAGCTTTTCATTAGGCCTATTACATAATTTACGCAAGAGTTTGTTAATTGGACTAAATTATATCTAGGTTTCATTCTAAAGCCTTCCTACCTATTTCAAAAATGGAAAGATGATCGTGTATTTTTAGAATATTAATCCGAGAACTGAATTGTAAGCATGCGTATTGAAAATAACTACTTATCTTAATAATATCTGAACTCTGAAGCCTTAGCGGTTATTATACATAGGAATGAAACAAATATCAACGGAATCAACTAGCGTATTTTTTTTTATTGGCTATCGTTTCTGAACCTTTACACTTTACAGTTTACATAATCATAGCACGATTGAGCGGACGATAGTCTATTGTAAAGTCTAAAGTCTTACACTAAAGTTACTTTATAATTGTTTTATATGATGTGTAATAACCGCGAACGCATCAGAAATTATGAGGAATACATTTTTAAAGTGAACGAAGAAATGTATGGCTGCTTGTTACCTCGTTACTGGCTAATGATAACGAGAAATGAACCCCAACTGTAATGACACACTGCGACGTTATTTAATTTTAAGACATTTTCAGGTAAGGGTTGAACATAAAAACTCATTATACAGTTGTCTTTACATAGGTCCATTGAGAAAATGTGGAAAGTAATTTGGTACTCTTAACTCAAAAAATTTATTAGCGAATTCAACTGAAGATACAAGTCAGTTTTGAATCAGTTGGTCTCTAATATAAGATTTTTATAGTAGGTAAAGGTAAAAAAGTGTATCTGCTGAGTTTTTTACAGTGTTTCTTCTCAGCAATGAAGGTCTTATCGAAGCGCTAGTAGGCTGATGTGACGTGTAGAAGTACTTTTTTAATCTATATTTACTAATAAATGATTGGTATTTTACTTTTCAGCCAGGCTATTATAACATTTTCAGACAAATTGTGACAAAGCTAAATAATAATCAATAATAAATAATAGCATCCTTTCTGCAGATTCCAATTATAATAATAAGATTTATGAACATTTATATATATTTTTTTTAATTAACTGGAAATAGTACACGTTGAAAAAGAGTAAATATTTGAGAAAAAATGGTACAACTCACACCAAATATTTAGAATTTTCTCTATTCAAAAATAATCTACTCCTAATTTGCATTTAGTGATGACGTTTCAAGTTGAAAAACATCCTAACTACCTGAAATATTTTTAACTGAAATAAAATTCCAAACTTACATCTATATAAAAGTTCCCCAAACCGCGTCAAACTTACGTCACAGCTCGTAAAATAGACTTCCTGACAGACGCTCTAAAAAACTTTTCATCAAATTGAAAAAGTAAATACTCACCAAAACAAAACCGTCCACGGACAACAAACACTTAACACGAAATCCCAATTTATATTTAAATTCGGAAGTAGTTCGCGCGACGCGGGTGCAGAGGTCGTGCTCGCTCCGCCACGGCTCGCTTATAACTGCTAGCCTCCTCACAGCAGCCAGTGGAGCCTGACCTCCGATGCTGGAAGACCCACTAACTCTAATACTTATCTCTTTTAATAACTTCTGATGCCTTCGCAGTTAGCACACATTGAAATGAGAATTATAACGGATCTAACGGATTTTATTTTATTTGGTGATATTACGAAAAATTTACAGGTTCCATATTCGTAGCTGACTGAGCTCACGATAATCTAACACTAAAAGATACTTAAGGACTATATGTAGTGATAAAACTATCGTGTAGGTACCTACAGCAATTTCCCTATGGAAGTCATTCAGGCAATAATCGCTTCACTGCAGCCTACACAAACCTTTCTAGAATTTTTTGAGGATCAGACCTAATACACCGCACTGGCCCGACTTAGCTGACGGTTTCTACTTTGAGTTAAAATACAATTTTGGAATGAAATAAGTTTAAAAGGATTTAACTCACGTATTTTATTTTATTACTTTTGCATAAGACTATTGTCAGCTTAGTCGTGTTACGATTATGGACTCAGTAAAGGCTTCGAAACGTCAGCCAATAAAATAAAATACGCGAGTTAAATCCGTTAATAGTTATTTCATTCCAATGTATAATAACCGCGAAGGCATCAGAAATTATTGAATACAATTTGTCAAAATCGTACCTATATTATCTAAATTTTAGCGTATTGTTAACTTTAAACAAAAAATAAGCTTAAAAGTGAAACTTAGTGTAGGTAGGTAGAGTAGGTAGTGACAAACTAGACTAGACGTTGTTAGTTCTGAGTATTGTGGCAGTCATGATCACAAAAAATATTAAGTTAACTTTACGTGAAGTGCAGAAATACAAACTATCTTGTTGTTTTCTGTCCTTGGAAAAGCCAACTCGATCTCTCTGTTTGGTTCATTGGTTGAGACTGCCGTAGGGCTTTAAGGCACACAATCATACTTCAGCAAAAGTATGATTGCCTGCCTTTATTTTTATGCAATAAATTGAACGGCTGTCTTTTTACTATGTTTGCAGTATCCAAATATAAGTAGATAGACATACAGATGTTATTAACAGTATTTTTTTGAAAAATATTTAGAACATTAAAACTTATTGTTTTTCAAAAAACTACAAATGTTATCAGTAAGTAAAAACAATATTATAATGTCGCCTATATTTTTATGAGTGGTCTAATAAAACAATATTGTGAAGAAGTCGGTTTTTATACCTATATAATATACAAGGTGTCCTCCCTGGCTTCGCAAAATTAGCATATTATTATGTCACTCGGGAATAGTGTAGCTTCCCAACAGTGAAAGAATTTTTGAAATCGGCCCAGCCGTTCTGGAGCCTATTCAATCCAAACAAACAACCAAACCTTTCCTCTTTATAATATTAGTATAGATCACGGTTAAAATTAGGTTAGGTACTTTTTTACGTGCTAATAATACCTGTATTTAATTTCCAATGTCACGCAATGACGGCAAACAAAGTAAATTACTAAGTGCTTAGACATCTTCAAAAGTCTAGATTTCAAGCGGCTGGATGTTTCTGAACGTCCTAATCTCCGGCAAAGACTCTTTGGATCGTTATCACGAACATAAATTACTTAAACTCGGCAGCGAGTTCGCTTGTGAACGAAAACGATCCCATTAAGAATGATGAAAGAATTTGTTTATTTACCACCGATTACATGTGTTGGAGAAACTGATTTTCTCTTCATTATTATCATGCGAAGCCATAATAATATCTTGTGTGTACTGGCGAACGAGGAGAAGGTGCGATTAATTAAAAACCGATGCAATATGGCCAATGACTCCCTGTACCTTTTTGCTTACACGTAGGTACAAACGTTTAACCAGTACACGGGAGGTGCGTACTTAAAGACTGGTTGACAATTAAATTTCAACTATCGTCCTAATCGCCGCCACATACCTGCTGCGCTCAGTGTTACGTCACTTGACAAGGGTTGTTCGTTCAGAAATCGCCAATCGACATTGAGTTGACTTTTACGATGCGTAGGTATACATGCAACCACTGGTACCTATACATTCAAAAAGGGTAAAAAAACAGTGTTTACTAATTAGTTCTTATAGATTTAACCAAACAACATGCAGTAGCGGTAAGTTTTAAGCGGTTGTTTGGGATAACTTTGAGCGTTAAAAGTCTAACTGACTAGGCTGTTTTAACTCCCGCGCTCCCTCGGGCGG
Organism: Polylopha cassiicola; assembly: GCA_038024825.1. Lineage (NCBI taxonomy): Eukaryota > Metazoa > Arthropoda > Insecta > Lepidoptera > Tortricidae > Polylopha > Polylopha cassiicola. The sequence goes on along the minus strand of CP149044.1, from coordinate 462,336 downwards.
GATCAGAGAATGAAATAAAACGCGCACAAAAAACGCCTACAAGTAAAATAATTTCGGTGATTAAAATTTAATTGGATTCTCTTCTTTGGAAACAGAAGACGGAATTCGTGTGGATGCTGAAAGAGTTTTAATGAAATCTAAATTGGTATTTTAGCCCTTTACAACCGGGAACATAAAGTTACGAAATTTGAAAAATGACTTTACGTACACTAATAGTAATGATCCAAGGTTTCTAGGAAAAATAGTAAAAAAAATCGGAAAACTTTAGTTTCCCGGAAAATCGCGTGCACGATCGTGCGTCTCAGGAATAACTTGACATGTGCACGTCCGTGCAATTTTGGTATATCTAAGCAACTTATACGTAAATTGTTGAGAAAATGAATATTTATAAAAATTATAACAATACTAAATCAATTGAAATGATGTCTTAATTAAATAAACCTTAGAGGAACAAAGCATTGTCACCGTAAAAGATTAAAATGAACTAATTTAAAATTTTCTCTAAATTTTCCACGATTTAACTTTTATAAACAACTACATATAATTTTGCTTCTATCAGAACACAGGTAACTCTTTTATTAATTAATGGGTGTCTTAAAAGCAGTGTTGGCCACATGATATGTAAAGGTAGACGTTGAATTGCATCAAAATGCAACGTACTTTTGTACAATTCCCTCAATTTTCGCCGGCACCAGCTCTTGGTGGCTGAATATCGTCAAATCATGGAAGGAGTATCAGTTAGACCTTCCAAAGCTGGTCCAAACGCCAGGGATGGATCCACTCCTGGCGGTTGAAAGTCTGTATTGACAACATGCCGTGCATTTCGAAGAGTTAAAAAGAGGTCTCGGGATGGTTTGCTAGATTTTTTTTCTAAAGACTAGTACTTTGGAACTCTAAGATTTTGAAAAGATCCGTATCTATATTATAATAAATATGTACGTACGTTATTATAGATATGAAAACTTACCAATAAACTTCATAAAATCAACTCTGGTTGTTTTAACTCTGTGCCATGTTTGCGCATGTAGTAATTATGAGTGACGACCCTCCTTACTTGTTCAAAGAATTCATCATCAAAGTATCCATCGTAGTACCTAGTCGATACTAAGTTGTTCGAACAAGTCTACCTATAGCACGAAGAGCAATTGAGTAATTTGTTTTCGAAAGACGTTTCCTTCCAGAGTAAATGGCGCGCACTTGAGAATTGGATTTGTATCGTTGAAACACAATATCGGGGGTAGTCGTGTGTTGAACAGGAATATCATCAGCAGTATCATCAGGAATATCACGTATTTTAACAGGGCGGTTCCTACTCTCACATCTGGAGTCACTCTTAGTGAATGAGACGGTACAGGAAACCGCGAACGAGTGGCTGCTGGGCGCACCTGAGAAGATTCAACAGACGCAAGTACAGGTCTTACAGTCAATAGAGATGGATAACGTTGTTCTTGCTCAAATACTGGGCTTTCCTGGAATTCTTCTATCTCTTTGTCTGGTGTATCTTCCTCGTTTTCCTTATTTACAACCTTGTTTGTTCTATCCGACAGCAATTTATCGTAAAATTAAGGATTGAAATTATATTCAAAGTCACGAAATTGTTCAATATTGGGCTCAATTCCATCTCCCATGGACTCAAAAACAACCTCTAGAGCATCATCAGCTTGATATTGGTCGAAATGACAGAAAATGTAGCAAATAAAACTGAAAGTCCAAGACTTTAGATACAAATTCACTTCACTGCTTAACACCGAAAGCCCACGATCGTGCAACATTAATTTTCAATCAAGGTTCCAGAAAAATATACAAAGATATAAATATTTATTATATTGCATATGTCAAAATTCAAAATTCAAAATTCAATTAATTTATTTATATTAATTTACCACTTGATTATCTAAAAATAAGTACTTCCGCGACGCGCCCCTCCCGCCAAAAAACGCGGCCATCTTTAAAGACGACTCCCGAACAACCAAAGTGTCGCTGCATCGCGTGCTATTTTTGTTATATCACAAGAGGTCCCGCACGCGGGATCGGCCTCGGTTGCGTGCCGCAAAACGAATTCTAGTATCATCCAGATTTTTGAAAAGGAATATGCACGATTAGCTCAAGTCGGGTGGAAAGGGTTATAGAAAATAATACGTTTCTGACACATTGTTTCGTTCAAATAAGTAGGTACCTACCCTCATTATACGGTGCTTTCAGTTTTTGTTTTTAAGAAATTCACAAAATTGACAAATTGTGTTAAACAGTCGTCAACTCTCGACTTCGCAGCACACTTTCAATAATATGGGAACTGTAAAATTTTCTCTCTATGAGAGATTTGAATTCATGTACTGATTGTAAAGTTTTTATTGACAAAAAGCGCTGCAAATCTGTAGAGCAAAGCTAGTACTTTAAAAATATACGATGTTATTTTGATATAGATATTATATAATAGGATACTAAGTGAAATAACTCTCCAGTGCATAAGTGCAAGTTGCAGCGGACAGATAAGCCGAGCGAGTGCACAAAAGAGTTACTTCCGTTTTGAGGATTACATAAAGGAAGTACTTTAGTTCCTTTTATTCATTTAACAAATCTACTTCCTTCTGTAACGTAAGAAATCTGTGAACAATCTAAAAACAATACTGGATAAACTATGCATATACATAAATACTTACATATTATTATAACATATAAGACATTCAAGACTCGGATACAAATGCTCACGCAAACATCCATCTTTAGTAAAATTCGAACTCGCAACCTAATAATCAGAGCCTAATAGTTTTACACAAAGGACATGCAATAAAGGCACATGCATATGTGATAAATTTGACTGACCATTGCCTACCCTAGCATCTGATTGCCTACCTCTGAGCAGCCTCACTGCACGCGCATGCTATACCTATACATAGGGCGCTTTTAGAAGTGTCTCCCGCGGTCCCTTTGGGCTCTACAATGGCCGCCGTCTGCGCCTGACCCTTCCGCATTGCGTACGTGTCAGCTAACACTTAGTCTTCACACTTTCCCAGAGGTCTGGATGGTTTTTGGAACAATGGAATTTCCGCTATATCTTTAGTTTTGTCTTATTATTATTTAGGAGATAACTTGGTAAGTTGAAATTTTAGGGGACGTATGTTGTTATTACGAAACAAAACAAATCCATGGACGGAATGAAATGTTGATTTAAGTAGAATAATATATTATATAGTACATGATATATTATGCGCAATATAGGTATTATTGGCTTTTTTAATGCTGGTAATAAGTAACTAAGTATTTTATGATCGTTCAAATTAAGATTAAAAATAGTTACTTACTTTAAAACATGACTATTTTAAATTATGATCACAAAGGTCGACAATATTGAAGAAAATAACCAATCACTTCCAATAATTCTTATGCAACATACCTAATCCCCAATTTGATTGTTATTAACCACGTATCAACGCATTCAATAATGTCATTCAATAAGGTTCTATGTCGTCAATAAACCGAGGCTGGTAATCGTCAATCATCGTCCCAGGTGTTGTTTCTTCTGTCATTTGCCATAAAAGTGCGCGAAATTATTTTATCTGTCAAAATAAGATTTATGACAGGTAACTGGAGATCACGTTTGTATAGGTAAATGTGGGAGAAGGTCGGGTTATGTAAATGTGTTTATTTTTGTTGGAGTTATTTTTACGAATGTTATACGGAAATGGTTGTGGATTTGGAACTGTGCGAGGTTTATGAAATATATTTTGAATAGTAGAATACTCAATCAAGATATTTTTTGCCTAATGGCTGACGGGAGCGATAGATAAGGTACCTATATATTAAATTGTTAAATACATTACCTCAAATATGTTAAAATTATCAATAAAAAATTAAGCTATCTTTATTGTGAAATATAACTTATTAATTTCTAGCATAGCTCGGTCTTCCAGGTATAAAATAGTGATTACCTACTGTTATATTATAACTGACATTAATAGACCAAAATATTTTCTATAGAAATTCACAATTCAAAATGTAGAAATTCTTGAATTCTTATACAATGTTTCGAGTCGCCTTTTGACAGATGGAGCGTGAGGGATTGAATTTGACGACACTACAATATCTACATCAGACAAACATCAACCTTAAGCATTTAAATTAAGGTACGATTTCAAATGAAGTTTATATAAAAGCTAGATTTTGTCTTAAAGAGGATTCGTCAGAGGATATAGACTAGTCTAGAAATATAAGACATGCTCTATATTTATGAGTTTTAAAGCTTTATGTTTTGGCGGGATGTCGGTAAGTTATGTTGGAACTTCCTGTATCATAAGTACCTATAGATAACTCGAAATACTATTCATTGTTGACAGATACCATTATAATATTGCCATATAAAATTTTAGCACTGGGTTTGTTTGCAAGAACTGATAAAAACTTATCTGTTTAAAAATAATTCGGTACGATTTTTACGAAGTTAAGATGTGAATTAATTCAAAAGAAATAACTATAACGGAGCAATTATAACCGATGTAACTAGTATATTTAATTTAATTTACTGACGCGGACGTTTCGGTAACCATACAGTCAGCAGTACCTTAGGCTTAAAAATTAAGCTGTTCCTGGCATTAAATAAAACTGCATAATTAATAAAAATTATAACCAAAGCACATTTTATGTCAGTCATTAGTTTAACTAAGGTGTGAATTACTAGTATGTGATTGGAGAATTTCACGGCAGGCCAAATCTAGATTAATGTGCCGCTGCAAATAAAAGAACGGTTGGCAGAGTGCATGCAATCCATTCGATCAAGCCAACCGTTTGGTTTAGTTGTTTTGTTTGTTTATTCCCTCGTTTAAATAGAATAAATGGATTTACATAGTTGTTTGCATTTGTCGCAGTTATTACAAGTAATTACCAGTTTATAGTCCAGTAGACTATAAAGAAGACTTTAAAAGACTTTTGAAGTTAACTTTCATACATACAAGAAGCGTTTTCGTAGTAGAATAACTGAGAAGACTAAACCGCAAAGGTAACGAAAAAAACTACTCGTAATTTATTAAGGGTACCAGCGCCCTCTGGTTCAAGTCTTTGTCCTTTCATCTCTGTTTTAAAATCGATTTTTTAAACTGTATTGAACATTTGGTTAGACTTAGTAAGAAAGTTTTCAATTGTAATCGAAAACTTTATGTTCATATACATACACTCTCGCCTCTATCCTTCGGGATAGGCAGACTACTTTATTCTCTCCTGTTGATATACTGATAATCACTTCTTCCATATATCTTCATGTAACTCAACCTTAAACTTTATGCCTTAAATAATGTTTTCGACTTTCTATTATTTGTTGTAAACTTGGTTCTACCTACTAACAAACTCTTCAATTTGAGGCGCGAGTGTGAGCTACGTGAGGCTTTTACTGAATACGGGAAACGGGAAATTTCCTATACATTACAATACGATTGTTGCTTTTGAAAAAATATTTTCTAAGTAAGGAAGTTTTCCGTTTCTTTTTTCCAAAGGTTATTTTAAATACTTCTTACTATAATGGCTTCCTTGATCTCCAGGTTGAATAGTTCTTTATTATAAGTTCACGCCTTCTTAGATATGAATTGATGAATTGAAGGCCAAAAATTTCCTTAGTAAATGAAATCCGTAGGAATTTCATATTATATTACTGATCTCATGTTTGTGAATCACATTCAATATTAGGCTGAAAAGGTTTCAATCCTTAAAACAATGTAGACATGTTATGCCATACAGCGTAAAGATTTTTAAAAAAAACTACCTATAGGAATGTAGATTTTTTTGAAAAATTACAATTTTAACTAAACCATAACTTAAAGTTATGACTTTTGCAGAATTTACTAATTTATTAAGTCCAGAGTTCTATGATCATGCCTAGCATATATCGGGCTGACTGTACCTTTTATAAATCCAAGCATTTAGCATTAAGTGCAGTAAACAGACAGACATATGTAGCACACGTATGTTTTTACGTGAGTGGTGCAATTTCCTGCTGGAGTCGTCATAGGCTGTAACTTGTAGGTACTTGTATTTTAATGCCGGTATAGCTCCAGTTACCCATCTTAAAAATATTTAAAACATAAATGTTTTATTTGTGTCTCTTTTTCGCCTAAAAATGTCTGAACGGAATTAAATAGAATTCAACATATATAGCTTATTACAACAATTAGAACACAATCTTTTATCATTTAATTAAGTGGTAAATTTCTTTTAAGCAATGTAAAATGTTGACTAAAACTTTAAAGTTACCTAAATGAGGACGTATTTTCTTACTTATTAATAAAAAAAATAAAGGATTTAGCTCTTGTGCTCATGTGTGTATTAAAAGGTAAGCCAGACCAATCCCTATATACCTACTTAAATAACAACATTTAATTTTCCAAAAAAAACGCTAATGAAAATACTGTAATGAGAAAAACGGAGGTTAAAATTAAATGTCAGTACTTGTTGCTTTTTCCTTGTACCAGGAAAATCATTATCCGTTTTATTTCCCGAGGTACAAAAAATAACATTAAGGAAATGCTTAATACGTCTACTAAGTCAAGATAAAACCGAAATAAAAATGTATTACAAAATATAATTATTATCATTTATATAATATGTTTTCATATCATTATAATTATATCACTAGTCACTAGTGTGGACTGTAATCTACCTATAAAAACTATATAAAAGAAGAAGAATCGTCAACAATTAGTATTATATAACTTAACTAGCGGTTCGCCCCGGCTTCGCAGGGATCCCTAATTTTTTTCAAAATATTCTATAGCCTATGTTACTCAGGGTGAACATAGCTTCCCAACAGTGAAAGAATTATTAAAATCGGTCCAGTAGTTTTTGAGCCTATTCATTACAAACATACAAAAATAGGTACAAATCTTTCCTCATTATTATAATATTAGTATAGAACTATAGAAGTATAGATAGAGAATCTCGTAAATTCAATTAAGTTTGAGTATTAGGCTACTCAATTTTATATGAAATTAATTTGGAACTAAAACAAATCAAAATAGTATTTATAGATTACCTACTACAAATCAAATTACTATTATGACATTGTAAAATAGGGCCAATATAAAACATCAAGGCTTGTTAACAATAGAATGATGCTGGAGTACATGGTTATAAGCGCATCATTTCTTCAAAAATATTTATAAAAGTTCCAAAAACATAATTATTACAAGTCATTGCTAACTCTAGTCAAATCTAGTAAGCACATCGTTACCTAGTAAAACTCGCGGCACAGCGCCATCTGTTGCAAAATTGTGTAACTTGGCGAATCTCGTAGCCGCTGCTCGTAGCACTATCTCGTAGCTCGTAGACCCGCTACGCCCAACTATTACACTCGGAACTTATCTAGCAAATAGTATAAAGTGAAAAAATATGTTTCTCTGCTAGAAAAGTTGCAAATAAATTGCATGGATATTGTCAAAACATTGGTGAAGGATTAAAAGTCTACGCAAATCGCTACAGGATTTTGTAGCTTCTATTATTTTATTAGTTTTATTAAATTAGTTAAGTAATGAAGAAGTGTTTGCAGACGGTATTTAACACATAGTACAGTCAGGTCGGACGCCTAGATGCCTGTCCGAAACCAGAGCAAGTTGGATCAAACAGCCGTCGCCGGCACAACTTCAAACTGAATTTAAACACAGACTATGGGAAATAGATTGTTCATTCATACAAAAAATATCTTGTTTTTGGACAGTTGGCATCAAAAATAACGTGACAATCTATGTGGTCAAATTAATTACTAATGTACTATAATTGTCAGTGTATTTCGATATGACTGTTTATACAGAAATAAAGCAATATACTAGGGAAGTAAATATATATAATAATGACTAGACGTTTAATTTCCAAGTAAGAAATAAGTAGGTTTCAATAATAAAAATAAATTCACTGAAAAATAACCTTGACTCGATAATAAACTAAAAATGTATGACCACTGCTCACTAGGTACTTACTAAATTATATGAATTTAGTATTAACTCAAAATTATATTTTATCTAAAATACCGTATTTTATTTATTGATTTCACATAAATTTACATTTTCTTAACGTCTCTATAGCTACCTCATAATTATTTAATTCACCACAATTATATAAATGTATAACAATATTTAAAATAAAAATAAATATAAAATTAAATTAACTGTAAAATGTTAGTTACAGAGCTTAAAGTTATCCAAAGCGCAAAGCTCTCCCGACACATCGCAACGAGCCATCTGTCGCCGCTACACACTGTAATATAATATAACAATAACATCACTTAAACCAATAGCGGGGTGTGATCAAATTAATTGATTAGTCGAGTGTTCAAAATCCAATATCTCAGTTTTCAAGTTAAATCAGTAGGTATTAGTGAATCTTAACACAGAGAGACTGAGAGTTGTGTGTGACAGCTCTCACAATTGAGACACTTAGTTGGCAACGACGGGGCAAATTTCTCGCAAAGTAGATCGTTGAAACCAGAAGGTGCAAGAGTGGCGACCAAGGTCCGGGAAACGCAGCGTAGGTGTCTACCTACAAGGTAGGCCGATTTGGTGAAGGTCGCTGAAAAAAAGATGAAGGCGGCGCGGGACATGTAGGTAACTATGGAGGCCCTTGAGGTCTTCTCCAGTAGATGATGTCTTTGTTAGGATTGCGGGGTTTCTCCAGATTTAACCTAGTTTTGAGGGCGTCTAGAAACGGCTTGGCCTGACTTTCATTTTGTCATCCGTTTCTTTCTTTCATAAACTATTGACTCTGGTCTATGTTGACATGTCCGGGTTTTGGAGTCCAAATTCCGGGGCTTTCACAGCTTGTCCGGGTCGCCAAATTTTAGTGATGGCAACCCTAGATTAAGTGGATTTTGTAGATATAACTTGAACAAAGTAGGTACTTATAAAAGTATTAAATACGATTGAACAATAAAGCTGGGAGTTATGTATGGTTATAGATTAGGTACCTATCTACTTATTTATTTTCTATGCATGACGGTAAGTTCTATACAAGCTGTATAAAGGCTGTAATGCTGTTGCTCTTATAAAGCTTAATGGAACTGATGTACTGCTTGAAAAGTTTGAGTAGTAAGTATTTGCGATATTTTGTATTGTTGATAATGAATACTAGAATAGGCAAACCCTTAATTTACTATTTGGTACTAAAATAAACTCATATTGATATTTATCACTTAATAGAGTACTTGCAGTGATCCCTCTTTTACTTTACAATAATTTAATAAATGACAAATAATGTATGTAGGTACATTAATAAACAATAAAATTAATCCACGGAATAGATAATAGTACTTAGTCTATTATCTCTTCTGTGATTTAAATTCAAAGTTCCGGGGCTCAGTCTTTCGTTTAATTACTCCCTAATACTAAAATAGCTGAAAATGCTCACCAATTAATAATTTTCCGGAAATATCATCAAATTTCGCAACGTCACTATTTTATTTGGAACCATTTGTAAATGGAAAACATCAATTTTCTTTTATTCTGTTCCGTATTTTCTGCATTATTACGAATAAGTACATATTTGTGTCAAGGTTTTCTTTGTTAAGTATATTGCATTTTTCAACTAAAGGCCTTGTGGAAGTGGATTACAGATTACAAAAATATTGATGTTATGATTAATGGCTTTTTTAAATAAAGTAACATGATATTGATGATGCTTTTACGGTTATTACACATTAGAATAAAGCAACTATAACAGAGTTGACTAGCGTAATTTATTTTCTGACGTTTCGAAAACTATACAGCTCCCATATTTATAACCAACTGAGCGAGTTCAATCCGTTCTAGTTACTGTATCTCATTCCAATATGTAATAACCGCGAAAGCATCAGAAGTTATTAATTTAAATAGACATAACCCACAATATAGTCGGTATAATATTAATTTAAGTGTATAAATTAACCACCTACATATGTAGTTATATTCATATAATACATGTATAGGTATACACCTAAACTAAAGCTATAGTTTCATTGAAAACCAATTCAGTGTAGGTTCCTAACCTAAACTGAATACATTTTCCTAGTTCTAGATACTTATACAGTATCAGAATATTCGTACAATATCAAACATTGATACACTTTCCTTAAACTTACTCAAGAAACACACACGAGACTGACAGAGACAGAACACGGAGTAGACACAATATAAATGGTAACATTATTTCTGACTCAAAATATTATCTCTTTATTTTGATGACGGCAGGCCATCAATCTTTTTAACTTGTCTTATAAAATCTTAATTTGCTTGACGCGTATAGTAAATATTATACTTTAGTTATTTCCTTGTTATAATATTGTACGCATTTTTTGTAAGCTGTTACAGACAGGACAGGAGGTTAGGTAAAATTGAACCTGTTTTTTTACGATACAATACTTTTAGGATTCCATAATAGGAGGTAGGTACTTAACCTGCAATCGTCCCTTTCAAATTCCTGCATTGGACAATAAATAAAAAGCAGAATAATAATATTTTTTGCATTATTTAAATGGATTTTTTTTTATTCCATGTTACAGTAAAATATTGTTTCTGCTATACTTGACTAAAAATTACAAAGAGAACCACGCTTTCAGCTGCGCTAGCAATTAAAATAGAGCAAACATTTATTCAGTTCATTAACAATTCAAAAATGAGCAAAAAATAATCAAAGGGCTGACAAATTCAAATAGGCCTTTCCTAAGAGAGAAGCAGGTTTGTTCTTATTAAAATTATTTACCTACTTTTTATAATTTTCTTTTAAATTAATTAAAAAAGAACTTAATGATATCTGATGCCTTCGCGGCTCTTAGTATAGTGTAGTATTAGTGTTAGACTATAGTCAGCTCAGTCAGCCACGAATATGGAAACTGTAAAGTTTTCGAAACGTCAGCAAATGTTTAATTCCAATATATAAAATAAGTGGTTCTCACAAAAACCGTAATCAATAAACAAATAAATAGATCTATATTTTTTTTGTAAGATTGTGTGTCGAAACCTTTCAACAAAAGTTCATTGTGAACATTCAACAACGCGTTACATTTATCATTCCTTTCGCGAAAACGACAATAGAAAGCCCTTTGAGCAACTTTCAAAAGGTAAGACTCAAGTTTGAAAAATCGATCGATCTGTTTGCGACGGCGAGTTTCCTCTAATATCTTGAAGTAAATTAATAGAACCATTCCATCCTAAGCTTTTGTTATTACACCTATTTTGACGCAGCTAAAAAAACAGATATACCTAATCCTAAATTAAAGAAATAGGTAAGTTAGGTTTACTTACCCATTGCAGTTATTTTAATTATACCTAATAGTTAAGAAAACAAAATTATTTTTTATTTGCTTAACACTTACTTGGTGATGAGCATGTTACTCCTAAAAGCCATTGCACCTGTTCCTCTTGTCACAAGTGTACCTAACACAAACTAAAACCGTTTAACAAACTGTTTAACATTTTTCATCCCATATTATTTGACATTGTCAAATAGGGTAAAGGTGCTATTAAGCAGCACCCTGCAGATCTTTAATCGCAGCGGGAAAACATGCACAATTTCGCGGCAAATGGTAGGAAATTAAATAAACAGCGAAGGAAGCGGCTACGCGCAGATTGCTGTGTAATCCACCCGACGGTCGGGTAAGTGTAACCTATATTGGCACATCTAGGTTTATATTTATATGTCTTTATAAATGTCATAATGTACGTTCTTATATTTCACGGAGCCGTAATCATTAAAAAGTGAAGAATCAATTAAACAATCGAATATTGTACTATAATTTCACACATTTTAATATACATATTTTACATTTTGGCATTACAGAATTCTTAATTTACCAGCCAGCGGCGTTGTTGGCGTAAGCACCACGGCCGTAACCACCATATCCAGCGAGGCCAGCGCCGTATGCTCCTACTCCATGTAGACCAGCACCGTATGCACCAGCACCGAATGCACCACCATTGTACAAAGCCGGGGATGATTGAACACGGTGCTGGGCAGCCCAGGAAGTCGCAGCCGGAGCGGCGTAACCAGCAAGAGCATTCGGATGAGGACCTCCATGGGCCAATGGAACTCTGCGAGATGGAGCGATGCTCTTCACTATAGAAACATGAGACGTAGCGACACCGTTGGCTCCATTGTAGCCTACTCCCGCTCCGTAGCCGTTACCAGCGTAGCCTGCTCCGTAACCAGCACCGTAGCCATTGTGTCCAAGGTTTCCAGCATAGCCCGGTCCAGCGAAGTTCCCATGACGGGCCAGGTTGGCGTGGTAGCCGCCGTAGCCGAGCCCAGCATTGCCAAGGCCAGCACCGTAGCCAAGATTGGCGCCGTAACCAGCGTAGCCAAGTCCAGCGGGGCCGAGACCGACACCGTGTCCAAGATTGGCTCCGGGAGCGGCGTAGCCAAGTCCAGCGTGTCCGAGTCCAAGATTCGCTCCGTATCCAGCGTGGCCAAGTCCAGCTTGGCCGAGTCCGACACCATGTCCAAGATTGGCTCCAGGACCACCATAGCCGAGTGCGGAGTTGTGGAGCCCGCCGGCGTGGGCCAGGCCAAACAAGCAGATGATTATGGCGACCTGGATGAAAGAAGAATATAATAATAACAAAAAACTTTAAGTTCATAAAATAAATATGTTTGTATTAAAAAAAGTATTTACCTTAGCTGTCATGTTGCTGTTAGTACAAATGAGATGGTTTGATGTCTTAAAACTAGTTTACATCAGTTTTTATACAAAATTGTTGTATATGAGGCATTCTCTGTCAAGGTTCTATTTCATAGCGAAGCGCATAAGATTTTTTTCGTTATAGCTAATTAAGAGGATAGAGTACTGAATAAATAAGAAAATAGACGTGATTATGTAAAGTCTTCTACATTTAGCATAGTAAAGTTTCCCATAATTAGTGGTTTAATTGTGACATTATTTTATTCAAAGCCTTAATACCTAATTTCTGTTTATATAGGTATTTTTTTTTTATTTAGAATATTTTTCAAATGTAATTATGTTTATTTATTGTGTTGTAATATTTATTCAACAAAAAACTAAATTGTCTTGAATTTAAAGTAGGTATTTCAATTGCCTTATTTTGTAACGAACTCTACGGTACATGTTCCTCTTATCTGCTAAGATGTTAATTAATAATGCAATTACATTGTTTTATGTTCTGTTACGCAAAATTATGCACTAGGTAACTAGCAATGCCTATTTAGCCTAATTAGTTGTAGTTTCGTTATATTTATAAAAATGTCGATGAAGCAACGTTTATTATCATAGATTTATGTAAAGTATGAAACCAGTCGTTATGGTTGCCATAAGAGAAGGCCTAGATGGACAACTGTTATGTGTCAACTAGTTGAAGTTTTTATAACTGTCTACTATCTATATTTTTTTTATTTTATTTCAACGGTGAATATAGCGGTGGTATTTCGGATGTCATGATGATGAACCATGAAGCAACCTCCAGTATTTTCATTATCAAGGTTACAAGCTCAACAATTATCAAAATATTATTATAATAAATAACTAGTAATTATTTTGTTAATCGCATTTGCCGGCAACTTTAAGTAATTAGTGATATTATAAGCTGTTCTAATTTGAATAATGTTCACATTATCTGTAGCACCGAGATTAACGGTTAACTTGTGCAATTGTTAAACGAGTTTCTGATGGTAATTTGGTAGGAACATATGTTTTTATCACTCGATACATCAAAGTGACATAATAATACCTTCACTTTAGCAATAAACTATTGTCAGCTCAGTCGTGCTACGATTATGGAAACTGTAAACAATCCGAAACTTTAGGAAATAAAATAAAATAAAAATACGCGAGTTAAATCCGTTAATAGTTGTTTCATTCCAATAATAATACCTTATATCAAAAACAAAGTCGCTTTTTCTGTCCCTATATCCCTATGTACATTTAAATCTTTAAAACTACGCATCGGATTTTGATGCGATTTTTTTTAAATAGATTCAAGAGGAAGATTTATAGCACCCGTGTGAAACCGGGGCGGGTCGCTAGTTGATGTATAAGAGAGTCAAATCTACTTGGCTAGTTTATTTTATCTTACATACCTAAGCCTTGAATTAAATATTTTTTTTGCTGTACTTACTGTGATAATTTTAACTATTTTGCTCATGGGCAGTCGAAGGGCGCTTTACCCTACATCTACAGGCGCTATCTCTCCTTAATTATAACATCCTTATTTCGGCCCCGTTTCTTTTACGGACTGCAGATTGTATCTCGTAATAACTCGACAGCTCTAATTTTACGCTTGTATTTCTTAAGTATTTTTTCTCATGAGATGAAAAGAAGACGTAGTTAAAGATGAAACGAGAGTTGTAATAGTTGTTTTCAACCGACGAAAAAAACGGAGGAGGTTCTCAAGTCGACTCGTATATTTTTAAAAAGGAAATCTTTATTAAACACGTCTTTATATATTACTAGCGACCCGCCCCGGCTTTACACGGGTGCTATAAACCTTCCATTGGAATCACTCTCTCTAATAAAAAGAACCGCATGAAAATCCCTTGCGTAGTTTTAAAGGTTTAAGCGTAGGTACATAGGGACATAGGGACAGAAAAAGCGACTTTGTTTTATACTATGTAGTGAGAGTAACTACCTAGGTAAGGACAGTAATTGTTTCGATTCAAAATATCGACGTATACTTAGAAGGGATTCTTTTTTTACTTTAAAGGGATGAAATAGGGGTTGAAAGTTTGTATAAAAATACAGCAACGATGTCTCATATTCGTAGCCGATTGAGCTGAAGATATTCTAACACTAAATTGGTTTTTCACTATGCAAACCACATTATTATACAAATAAGTTAGTTTAATCCGTTATAATTGCTTCATTCCAATAAGAATCATTACTTTTCTACTTCTATGCGAAAAGTCGCGGGCGAAGACCTACCTATAGGTACCTAGAAATACTACTTACCTAATAATATTGTGTTAGTGTTTATTGGTTTAATGTCTAATTTTAGTGAAATTCCATTTTAAGCTTGTGTAATAATATTATATGGGTCCCTATACTGTCAGTTCAGTAATTAATAATTATATTATCGTATTACTAAATCATTAATTTAGTGTATTCAGCGACGCAAGAAATGTCTATTGTGTTTGCGTTCTGACTACATAAATTTCTATAGCAAAAAACGTCTCGAATCTCGATCTCGTTTGTTCGGTTCATTATTGTTTAAATTACTCTGAACCAAGGCGAAGTTTATTAGGATTAAATTGTAATTTGTATCCAGTGTTAACACACACGAGTATTGATAACTCTAAGAGATATGTAACCTAAACAATACTATATGTTGTGTATAAAATAGATGTAGGTTATGGAAGTCTGGTAGAATATAATAAATACCTACCTACTTATAATATGACAGTACACAGGCGCAAGCAGTTTTTTAATTTTCAGTTTTACAATTTGGATAAGTACGCCATTTTAGATGAAATTTTATTGTAACGAAGCCATAAAACGAATCCAAGATTAAAAAATACATTTTCTTCTAATCTTGCATGGGGATTGGGGATTTAATAAATTGTTATAAGTAATGTTTCTTCAAGCCCGGAAGCCATTTCGGCCTCTTAAATTCTTAAATGGAACATCGTTAAGATATCACCGTATCCATAACAAGTTTCCTCATTTTTGTATACTTAAACTTTAATTCAACTTTCGGTACTTTGGATTAAGGTTGTTATTCAGTTGTCGCTGTCGTCGGTTTTACGTCATTTTGTTAGTAAATTTCATGGAATCATTTATAAAATTAATTGTAGTGCCTAACCAACGTCATGCATTCAGAAGAGCGAATACCTAAGACTATAGATAACGCTGGATCTATCCAAATTACCTACCTATTCATAGCATAATAATGGAATTGCGGTATAATTAGCTACTCAGGTATGAAGTAGCTTCTTCACCTGATGGCAAAGGCTCCACTTCGTAAACTCCAGTAAATTCCAGTGCTACCCAATATCTACCAGGATGTCAAACAATGGAAGTCTTTCAACTTACGTATAATAATAATATGATTATTATAAATAGGCAAGAAAAGTTTTGTCTAAACTAGAAGGAGCATTTATACAGTGCCGCAAAGTTTTCCCGGGACACGAATTTTTCCAATAGACAAAAAAAAATACAATGCCGACCCACCTACTTTCTTATGATGCATACCGACCTAATCATGGTATTTCAGTCACCTACAACAAAAGGTGTTACAAATGTAATAAGTGTTTCTGTAAAACATTTATTTAATAAAATAATTAGTAGGTACTTATAATGAGAAAATCGTTTATTACTGTGGAATAAAATACAGCATAGGTATTAACTTATTTTTTTACCATATTATCTTCGTCTGTTTTCTTTTGACTGGAATTTTGGTACGCGGGGCTCGGGTTCCTAAAAAATAAATACACCTACTTAGGTAGCTGAAGTCAATGAAATAGATAATTTAATTCATAACCACACTAATGTATTAGGTATTATGTTTGTTATTTTTCACGCAAATACTAGGTACCTACAGAATAGATTTTGAAGAAACTTTACAATAATATAGCTTAGACATCAAAATAACATAGGTATAGGCTAGGTACTACTTATATTTTATAACGATATTGTGTAGGTACGGTACCTACTCATCATATCTTCATGTTATAATATGATATAGGTACCGACCTAATGAATACATAAACGAATGTATAGGTAAATAATAATAATACTTAGGTATGTACGTACTTCTTCTTTTAACCTTTTTCCATTCCACTTTTACCTGTCCTGTAAAAGTATTATTATGAGTGAGCTCATATTAAGGTAAAACCTAAGTTAAATATGTAATGCTCGAACTTTGCGTAAGATGGCTGGCAGGAGCTGGATGCAAGCAGCCGAAGATCGAGCACAGTGGCGTGCAATTGGAGAGGCCTATGTCCAGCAGTGGACTGCGATAGGCTGATGATGTGATGTGATGTGCTCGAACTTTGACCAATTTTTTACATGGATATAGCATTCAAAATTTAAATAAAATTTTCATATGTTTTATATCAAATCGTACGCATGCTTAAGAGCAGATCAATGTTTAACTATAACTATAACGTACTAAAAGTGATGACTTTTTTTATCGATTTTATTATATTTTTTTTATTATACTCGTTATACTCGTTTTTATTATAATTTTTTGAATTTATCATAATCCGCCGAGGCTCTAGTGTAAAACATTTACACCCTTCACCATTCGAAATGGTTATATCAATGAATACTTACCAAGTGAATTTACTGTAATTTAAATAATTTACATTTAAAGCTCGGATCATTAGTTTTAATATAAATATAAAAATACATATAGCAACAATGTCTATTAATATATTATATTATAGTCTATTTTAATACAACTTACTGTCAACATCCTTTATCTGTACAGACTGTGCTTTTTCTAACTCTGCGAAAAGTTTCATCTATAATTTTACTTGAATTCAATAAGTATCGCTGGAATGAGATAAATTGAAAACCACTTACTGCGAACAGCAGGTTTTATACGCGTTTTCGCGTCGTGGTGGTCGTAGCGACTCGCCAGCTTTTTAATACGCTGCTTGAAAGTCACCAGCCAAGAAGGTGCCGTGCCTATAAATAAATAGGTAAATAAACAAGTTTATTATGTACACTTACATTATTTTATTGTCTCTGAACAAAAGCGCAGTACGGACTCTAACACGTATAGGGTACCTATATTATTATTAAATAAATATTTGGAGTTTAATTTACTTAAGTTCTTTATGCACTGGAAAAGTTGCAAATACCTTCTTTTGAGAGTTAAGTAGGTATCTATTTACTTTTTGATATAGTTAAACAGGCTCTTAACCAGTAAATCACCGCACCGGAGCATAGCACTGCTAGTGCGATTTAAATGTAGGTAAGTATATCACAAGATAAATTTGCGTTAACTTGTAGCAAGTTAAGTAGGTACTTAAGTATTTATTTATTTGTTACTTACTATGTATTGGTACGATGTGTTTGCGGCGGTCCTCTGCGCGGTGGTGAGACAATGCGTTATTAATTTTAAATACGGCTACACCTAACAACAAAATCAACATTTTATTGGCGTGTTATGTTAATATAAATTAAACAGCAAAAAGTATTATACTTATTTAAAAAATAATTCCAAAACGAAACATGTTTCCGCCCGGGATCGAACCGGGGACCTTGTGCGTGTGAAGCACACGTGATAACCGCTACACTACGGAAACTCAAGGACCTCTAATTGAAATTATTCAATAGTTAAAGCATAGATATATTATTAAGGCAAGATACCTCCATATACCTGTGAGTGCAATAAATTAATGAATAGGTAAAAGATTGATAAGATAATGATTTCCAAAACTTACTTGTTTTATGACTGGTGCTATCGGCTCCGTATATGGTGGATATTACCTTCAAATTAATAATTTTATAAGTTTTATATAAGTAGGTAGCTACTAAAAATAAAATTACTTATCTACCTACTTACAAAAAATAATACGAGATTCCGCATTTTCGATACCTGGAATCTACCTACTTGAAACAAACAGCTAGTTTCAACCAAAACAACATACAATCATAGTGAGTTCAGACATTTTTTTCGATTTATACATAACTGGAAATAATAAAACCTAACGTGAAATAACCGACGGATTGATATCAAAAATCAATCAAAAGGCAAGTTAATTAAATAACGCATTAATCATGCAAGTATTTTGCAAGAACTTAGGTATTACGTTGCTTAGAGAATAAGCAGACAAGGGGGTAATTCTAATTCTAACTCAACTAGTAATAATTAAATAATAATATATGTATACTAGCTTCTGCCCGCGACTTCGTCCGCGTGGAACTCGTCCTTTTTTGCAGCCGGTTAAAAAGTAGCCTATGTCCTTTCTGAAGCTCCAGACTTTCTTTGTACCAAATTTCATTTAAATCGGTCCAGTAGTTTTAGCGTGAAAGCGTAACAGACAGACAGACAGAGTTACTTTCGCATTTATAATATATAGAGCAATAGAGCAATAGAGCAAAAGTCCCAACCATAACGACTAAAAATCACTATCTCAATTTAGTTATCTGCCTACTGCCTACCCCCTAAGAACGATGGCGTGATTATTTATAGCCTATGTCCATTTCTAGGTTATCATCTATTACCATACCAAATTTCATCAAAATCCGTTAAGCCGTTTAGACGTGAAAGAGCAAAAGTCCCAACCAAAACGACTAAAAATCACTATCTCAATTTAGTTATCTGCCTACTGCCTACCCCCTAAGAACGATGGCGTGATAATTTATAGCCTATGTCCATTTCTAGGTTATCATCTATTACCATACCAAATTTCATCAAAATCCGTTCAGCCGTTTAGACGTGAAAGAGCAAAAGTCCCAACCAAAACGACTAAAAATCACTATCTCAATTTAGTTATCTGCCTACTGCCTACCCCCTAAGAACGATGGCGTGATAATTTATAGCCTATGTCCATTGCTAGGTTATCATCTATTACCATACCAAATTTCATCAAAATCCGTTCAGCCGTTTAGGCGTGAAAGAGCAACAGACAGACAGACAGACAGACAGACAGACAGACAGACAGACAGACAGACAGACAGACAGACAGAGTTACTAACGCATTTATAATATTAGTAGGGAGTAGGGATTATAATTAAGTCAAACTATTATTTGTCAGATAGGCTCGAGTTAGCGTATAATTATGCCAAATGATATTTTATCCTGTACGTTCATTTACGTAGCTAATGGTTCGATGCGTGTAGTTCAGAATGAGGTCCAGCTGTCATGTTTCACCAAGCACAGACCCGTAGTTTGTCTCTCATTGGTGGAAAAGCTAAATCTTATTCTACTCAACGCGCATGTAGCACACACGCAGAGGCTCCTAGTTTAGTCGACTATAGTAGAACTTTAGTAGAACAGGGCGAAATAAATACACGAGTATGTTTGTGTAACAGTTTTAATGCAGTTCTGGCGTGACGGTGAGAGTCAAGCGGGTCCGGCCCCGCACTATGTCTACTTTTAGCGGGCCGCTGCTGTTTTCCAGCATCGCGTATATATCGGTGGCCGTGTGGACCGGCTTGCCGTTTATGTTCGTCACTATGTCGCCCGGCTGGAGACCCCCACTGGAAAAAAAAAAATATTAAATCCAATTAAAATAAAATTTTAAGTCATACCTTCAAAAGTCTACAGTAAAACTTTTAAGAATATGAATACTACATTTATAAGTGACTAGTTTCTGCCCGCGACTTCGTCCGCGTGGAACTCCTCCTTTTTTGCAGTCGGTTAAAAAGTAGCCTATGTCCTTTCTCAGGCTCCAGACTTTCTTTGTACCAAATTTCATTTAAATCGGTCCAGTAGTTTTAGCGTGAAAGCGTAACAGACAGACAGACAGACAGACAGAGTTACTTTCGCATTTATAATATTAGTAGGGATTTAAGCTTACTTAACAGCTACAGAGCTGAGCAAAACTAAGACCAGTGTAAAGTTTTCGAAAAGTCAAGTTATAATTATTTGATTCCAGTGTGTAATAACCGTGTAATCACCACAAATAAATGTTTAAGACCTAAATAAAAATGTTTTGTTGTATTATTAAATAAAAAGGTTCTACCTAGTCCAAATAATACATTTGACGGATATCATATCATTTGAGTACGTGGCAGCGAGCAGGGTAATCATGTTTTTATATATTATAAAACCTCAAATAGCTCGCTTTGATAGTGTATAACATGCCGTATGTAATGTACGCACTTGTGAGCGGGCGATCCTATGATCACCTTCCACACCAGAATACCATGGGCGATGTCTGTCGGCATCTGAAGCAAACACAATATTGCATTCAAATAATACAAGTCACGTATTAAACTCGTGTAGCTATATTACGAAGGCCCATTAATATGAACCATTTTTAAATTCGTCGATACAAGGCAAGAAAAACTGATTCTGTGTCTTTTCAATTCTGTCATTTCCATTTTCTCATCTACTCTCAGAGTTAATGAATGTAGAATACTTGTCAAGGGGTCAGAGGTCAGGTGTTGAAGTGGTCCAATTTATTTAAAATAGTAGGAGCAGTTACCTCTGGGTTCCTCATGCGGAGCTCCATCAGAATGTTGGGGGTGAGAGACAGCATCGTGATGCCGAGGTACCGCCGCGACACCTGAGGCGATTTTGTTTTCCCTGAAAATTATAAAGTTTTAAAAAACATCACCGACAGGGAGAAACTATAAGAATGCTACACTAGGTATCATACAATTATAAGCTGTACAAAGTTAGGGAACACCTTTATACTGTTTTACAGCTAATATAAAACTTGTGTGAACTCAAAAATACATCTGACTCTTGACTTGACACTTCGTCAGTTTTATTAATTCTGTAGTATTTACAATTATTTTTTTAAAGAGTATGGACGCCGTCTTCGTACTAGGTCTCTTACCTGGTGCAGCAAATGTTGATAGTGATAGTGTCTATCCAAAGTTAAAACGTCGTAAGCAATATGGGCACTTTCAAGAGGTTTTTGACGGTAAATGTTTTAAGATGAAGCTCTTGCGTATATTTTTGAAGAAATCAAAAATATAATGATTTCTGATAAACCTTCGCGGTTATTACACATTGGAATGAAACAACTATTAACGGATTTAACTCGCGTATTTTTATTTTATTTTATTTGCTGACGTTTCGGATTCTTTACAGTTTCCATAATCGTAGCACGACTGAGCTGACAATAGTCTAACGCTAATACGCGATTATGGAAACTGTAAAGAATCCGAAACGTCAGCAAATAAAATAAAATAAAAATACGCGAGTTAAATCCGTTAATAGTTGTTTCATTCCAAAATCAAAAATAACCACAACAAGCATCGTCTTCTCACAAGTTTTAATATTGACTAGCGGATTAATTTTGTATCTATAATTTCAATAAATTGAATTAAATCAATATCAATAACGTCAAGGTAGACTCACGTTTCTCCAGGAAGTCCTTGACATAGTCGATGGGTATGGCGAAGCTGATGCCGGAGGTGACCTTCATGCTGTTGATGCCAATGGCCTCGCCGTCCAGGTTCACCAGCGGGCCGCCGCTGTTGCCGAACGTGATCGGCGCGTCCGTCTGTATATACACCATGTCCTTGCCTGGAATACGCAATAACAACTTCTACAGGAATGTGTAGTAAAATATACCAATTAATGTTTGTGATCTCACAAAACGAAACATTTATTTAGTACTAGCGGTCCCGGCAGACGTCGTCCTGCCCGTCCGATTGTTTCGTCAAAGATCTGTCAAAGTCTTCTGTCACTTCTTCATAAGGCTTCATATTTTCCCCTTTTTTTACACATTTTCCACTGTTTCTTCGCTCCTATTGGTCGCAGCGTGATGTTATATAGCCTAAAGCCTTCCTCGATAAATGGTCTATCCAACAAAAAAAGAATTTTTGAATTCGAACCAGTAGTTCCTGAGATTAGCGCATTCAAACAAACAAACAAACAAACTCTTCAGCTTTATAATATTAGTATATTTGTCCTTTCTTTTTTTTTTCTGAGTGACTGTTTACAGTTGGCCCTGGGGCCGTCACTGCTCCACCAGACGAATGGGGAGCGCTCCGAGGTGCGCTCACCCTACATAATTTTGTAAAATATAATTACACATTATTAAATATAGTTCATGCACTCATAGTGAGATTGATCAAACGGAATGAACATTTTATTCAAAATACTTAACCAAAATATGTAAATAATATTTTTATACTTATACTTATTAGAAACTAACCTGTTAAGCCAAGCTCTTTGCTGGCCCGCTGCGTGGAGCTGACCACACCGGCGGTCACCGTGTTGCTCAGTGCCAGCGGGCTGCCCATCGCTACCACCTGACATACACAGATTAGAATATAGTGGTGACATATACATATATATATAGATTATCATATATTGTAGTATTCAAGAATTAGTTCTATAAATGGAAAAAAACAAACAAATAATATAGTTCAAAGATTATTTTAGTATTGATTTTGTAAGTGCTGTAACAGCAATGAGTACTGTACATCAAAACAAACACTGTCACTGTCAGCTTATTAAATTTAGGTACTTTTGACTACTTTTAAGAAAATGTTATATTAGGGCAGATTTCACTGTAATATACAATGTAACTGCTATAAATAATGCTATTATATTTTGTAGGTATATTTCTAGCAAGTTTAGGTGATAATAGATGGACTATAACATGTACTAATTACCTTAGTTATGGTTGTTTTATTCTAATGTTCTGTTGTAAAAGCATCGGAAATAATTATCTCTACCTATTTCATCATAAAGCACTCAGTACAAACCCACTCGCCAGGCTGTATGTCTGATGAGGTGCCCAGTTTCATTGTCGGTAAATTCTTCACTGGAATCCGGAGTGTCGCTAGATCTGACTTTAAGTCCACATCCTCGACGAACCCAGTATGAGTTGAACCATCCTGAAAATTGTAAATTGTTATAAGGTTAACATTAAAATATAATTGAGAAAAAATTTACTTAATTTTTGGAGTCCACTAGATATAGTCTTTGTATACTCTGCTTAACTTTCAAATAGTAAACATACCTCTATCAGTCATATAAGAAATAATGATGCAATAATAAAAATTAACATGACATAACATAAGATGTAATGATAAAATTTGTACTCATTCCTATTACACTAAATAATCATTCTTTTGAGTTATGACATGTACATAGATTCAATATATTCAAAATATGGGCACAAAATTACACAACAACTTAAAAAGTCATTATTAAGGCATAGATATACTCACCAACAGCTTAACATACACTATAGCATTCGGTTTGTTAACTACGACGTGAGCGTTCGTTAGAATCAACCCATCTTCCTTCACAATAAACCCAGAGCCGTTAGACAGAGTTATAGGCTGCCCTGAAAACAAGTCCAGTCTGCGGCTGTCTTTTATCTCTATATACACGACCGACGGCGCCGAAACGGCCACGACATCAGCAATAAAGTTATATTTCTCTCTACGACCCTTCAAATTATTATTTACAACGGTAGCAGCTGATAATTCTTCCCTTAAACCGACATAACCTATAACACCTGCCGCGACCGCTAAAACACGGCCAAAATACATGTTTCTACCGGATTTGTCATGATTTTGAGAATTGGCTACTGGAACTAAACGACAGGAGCATCTGTATGAAGTATTTGTTATTGATTTTACTGTAAAATAACGCGAAAACAAGCGACGCGAAATCATTGTTGTGTAAGGTCTGAATGATAGTATTGAATTGACAGTTATTTGACATTCTCAAGCAGTGACGTTCGTAACGTTTCTAGGGAGAGGATCTGGCATTAACATTTTTAGAAACCGTTATAACGAAAATAATAATAACGAAAATAGTGTTTTTATCGGTTATAAGAAATATACTTTTTTATTAATGCGTTCGCGCCATACTGTAGAAAATGAACCATTTTTTATAAAAAAAAATCGCCTTAGACATGCACGCTGGTAGGAATATAATAATTTCAGGGTAACAATGATACATTCAGTATAAGGATATTGTATATTATGTTTATTTTCAATTATTACAAGTAGGTGCTATATTTACATGATGATATTATAACTCTTATAAGTATTACAACTTTAAAATATATGCATACAAATAATATGAGTTTAGGAACTATTCTATTATACCCAAGTATATTACAATTCCAACAATATTTGATTATCAATGCTCGTGATTATAACACGATAACAGAAAAAATGTTCAAAAAATAAATTTAAGAAATATTCAGATCATTTCAACATAAACAACTAAAATATAAAAATAAATAATTTAGAAAAAACATTAACAATCCGGTAAATTTTGATTTCTACACTATGATTCATTGGTCGTATGCTTACGCTTAATTAATTGCAATTACATTGCATAGATTAAGATTAAAAATCATTGATCCCACTTTCATAAACTTCTTCTAGGCTTAATAATAATAATTATGCCAAAATTTAATAAAATACCTACAATGGGCACTTAACCTTTATTTAAATTTGATGGAGTGTAGGTAGATATTATTAATACTATGAAAAAAGTGGGTCTGTTTTTAATGCTTATGTTTTATCAAGATTACGTACCTACCTACCTTACTATTTTAAAATAGGCTTAAATATATAAAAAAATCTAGCTCCAGTTCATCCAATCTTCACACCCACAGTTTTCAGTTCCATTGTCCATGTTTCCGTTGGTCTTTCCATTTACTTTACCATTTTCCTTTCCATTCAAATGAGCGCCTGGCTTGTAAGTGTGGAATACCTCACAGAAAGCAGAGTCATCTCTAGGCAGCTCGTAATTATTGTATCGTTTGGCCGCGAGCCAGGCTGCGCCCATTGCGCTGGAAACTCGAAGGCGCACTAGCTCTAGTTCAGGTTTCACCTGAAAATTGTCAATACATACCTCAACATCATCGTCATCCTCCGTATTTTTATTTATGTTAAATAATTATTTATTCTTGTTTAAAATCGATAATTATTATTTCAATTAACCTACCCGCCTAATGTTCAGTTCCTTCAACGCTCCAGGTTTCAATACATCCCAGCTCTTCCAAACAGAGCCGACGCAGACTATCCTCAGCTTGCTGGCGTCGGTCCTCTGCGCCAGCGCAGCAACGTGAGCTGCCAGCGCGCTCCCCGCTTCGGCGAATAAGTGCCGGGAGAGTGCGTCACCGGAATACGCTATTTGGGATAATTTTGCTGTAAGACCTAAATAAAAAAGAAACATTTTTATGATTACTGCTAGCTAACTTACAAACTAAATATAAAACTATTACTTCACTATACTTGCCAATTCAGTAGAGTATTGACAACTAGCGGTAAATGACGCGTTACTGACATAGTTAATTGTATAACAGTAAAAGGTGAGTAAGGCATCAATTACGAATGAAAATTATACCCGCACTACGAGTTTATTTATCGATGTTACGACTCATATGATTACTTACTCAGTTTGATGAACTTTATAGTATTTAGTAACAATACATGCTTATTATAGCTTGGAAGATTAATTCATCATATATAAGAAACATTTTTTTTTATAATCTAATATTATGTGAAGTCACTTAAATAAAAAAAAAATACCTGCAAACTTAGATTTGTCGAAATGTTTATACGCATGTGGAAGAAGGTCATTTCTGCTCTCGGTATTAAAATGTTCTTTGATCACCTCCCATACTGCATCTCGAGGATGCGGTGAGGGTCGCAATCCATCTACATCGTCGAATATTGTTTTCACCGCTCTATGAGCTATCCAGTAAGCTGAAAACATAATCAGGTTAAAAATAGTGAACAGAAATGTGTATAAGTATAAATTATAGAAGTATACGACTGAGAGACCCACCTCCACCTTCATCTCCGAGTAAAAATCCCCAACCGCCACATCCATACTGTTTTCCATCCGACGTCCTTAGTAAAGCATTCGATCCAGTTCCTATGAAAATCAAATACATATAAAAAGTAAGTACATTTTAAAAAGGTTTTTCCTAACTTAAAATAATTTGAAAAAGTAAATCAATAATATTGTTATTGTACACAGAAAAATAATACGCAAAATGTACACACGCCTACGTGAGTGTTGGAAGATTAATAGCGATAAGCGCTCTCAAAGTACGATAATCAAAATTGCATACAATAAACTACATAATATCCTTACTCTATCATGAACAGCTCTGACAACGAATCTGAAAAAGAATATTCTGTATACCATACCGTCCAATGATCTCTCGTTAGTGGCACAATTTATACCGACATTATTTACATTGTTAATGATGTCTGTGATTATTATTATAATCAGTAAGACTTATTTGTTTACTTAACCTAGTTTTTGTGTTCTCCGATGACAGTTTACTTATATACATGATAAGTCAAGGCGAAAGGTTATCAAAAAGACCTTACAATGCAGCGAGCGTCCCTATTTCGTAACCCGGATGGCCTAAATCCTGCTTCCCATGATGTGGAAATCATTTCAGTTTAGCAATATTATTCAATACCTATCATTAATTTATCCTTTTCTTTCTATACAATTAAATAATTTAAATGGCAAACACATAGGTAACGTAGGACATAGAATATTGATGATTGGGCTTTAATAAAATTGTTTGCACTGTACCTTTGCATTTAGCAAACACTGCGCTAGTAAACATTCTACTTCCGCTCTTGCTTGTTTAAGCCACACCAAAGCAATATGTCATCTATAAATACGTTACTTTACCTGCAATGAGCACCATGCCACCGTTCGGTGCTCCAGTAAACAGAGAGCCTGCCGTATCGGAAGCAACATACACTGCCTTAGCACAAGATGCATCCTTTTCTTTAACACGTGCCGCTAATTCAGCGTTACTGCTCTCCTGCTCACAGCCTGATAGCGTCAGTCCCTGGGGACACATTGTTGATTGAAGGTCGATTGTATTCAGCTGATTGTTATTAATAAATATTACGAGGTCTCAAGAAGTTTGCGTGACAGTCAATTTAAAAGCCAACAAGTGTTAAACGACGCCTCCTTAAATTGATTCGCGATTTTAACGTCTGAAAAACAACAGTGCTTGGCGGGAGTCCTGATTTATCAAATTGAATAATTGACCTCAATTTAACTCACTGTAGTTTTTGTATAGAAGCAAATAATAAAAGTTGCGACTATAATATTAGATACATTCATATTTATAACTGACTAGCTGTCCGCCCCGGCTTCGCATGGATCATTTTTTTATAGCCTATGTCACTCGGGAATAGTGTAGCTTCCCAACAGTGAAAGAATTTTTGAAATCGGTCCAATCGAGCCTATTCAATCCAAACACACAAATCTTTCCTCTTTATAACATTAGTATAGATGTGCTCTTGGAACCATGAGACCAATTTATATAAATAAGAGATGCATACTCTTTAAAAACACAATCTTCGCCCCCACAGACACTACTTTTGATTTAAATGTGCAGCAAAACAAATTGTATAGCATTCAGGTTTTGAAAATATTTGTTCTTTGAATTGCTTATCTAATTGTGTATCAAATTTAGTGATGAAGACGTTTTTGGCAACACAATTACATTATCAACTTTTGAAATCATACCAATGCATCCAAAGGTTTGTCTACTGGGAAACCAGCATCTTCCTTCGCAGCCTTGACCATAGTAAGAATTCGGTCGACGCAGCCATCAATGCCCAGCGCCCAATGGTTTGTCCCTGGGCCTTTAGCGGTACCAACTACTTTCCCAGTATCATCTACAATTACTAGATTTGAATGTGTTGAGCCTCTGTTAAAAAGAATAAAAAAAATATAACTTTAGTACCTACTGATTTCCATGTAAGTAACAATTTTATCAATTTATTTTGTGGCTTATCATACGGACAAACTTTAAATATAATCTACCTAAACGTAGCGGAAATACAACATTCATGAATTATAGTTTTATTTCCAAGTTTGCCTTGAACTTCCTATGTTTTCGGAAACTAGTATAATAAAGATACCGTATTTAGTAAGTCAGTGTGGCACCGTCGCGTAAGGGCAAGTTCACGACTTATTCATATCCTATTTATCTCTAACACAAGTGCCAATACAGATAACAACAGGTTTGATAGTTGATAATGATTCATGCACGTTTTGCGTGAAGTATTTGTAAAATATCTTAAATGTTGTGTACGTGAGATCAATACGATACAGCATAAAGTTTTATATTTAACTCCTGCATTTAGAGCAGTTATTGTTTAGTTGTATGCATTAATAATCTCTGATAGTAAGACTTTGTCATTAAAATATATAATTGGCCGATAAGTAGATAAAAGGAAATTACCTTTATTTGTCATCATTGCGGAAATACCGACAACATCTTAGACACAAATAAGGATAAGCTTGAGTATGATTAATTAATACGTACTTTTGTGCAGTTGTGCTCTTAAAATTATTTATTTAATTTATCTTGATAAAAAAATTGGAATGAAACAACTATTAACAGTGTAACAACTATTAGTATTACATTTTTATTTGCTGAACTGACAATAGTCTAACGCTTAAGTCTTTAGCGTTAGACTATTGTCAGCTCAGTCGTGCTACGATTATGGAAACTGTATCCGAAACGGCAGCAAATAAAATAAAATAAAAATATGCGAGTTAAATCCCTTAATAGTTGTTTCATTCCAATGTGTAATAACCGCGAAGGCATCAGAAATTATTGATAAGAAAAGTCTTGAAAGTCGCGTTTTAAAGTCATTTCGAAGAAGTATTCAAGTGACATTGTTTAGAACTTGCAAACACAATATTGGTATTTTAATAAAAATTCAAGGTTGTCCGCCAATGAATTGTTGACATTCCGTAAGTAAATTGTTCAATTGGAATAAATCTTTATGTTATTGATTTAAAGATTATTTTTGAATGAGTTTATATTTAAGACGTGCCTGCCATGCCACTAGCATTCTTTCTCCTGATTGGTGGCTTTATGAATAATTGCATTGGGTTGGTTTGTAGTTTATCAAGTTTATTATGAAAACATTAACAAATTACTATGTGGTCCATAAAATACGATTTGCATGTTGTCCTGTTCGACACCTTGGATAGTTTTTAAAATGTTGTTTTTAATGAATATTATAAATATGTACCTAAGTATTTTTTTTCAAATAATTGAATTAAAATTATGATTGCCATTATTACAATTTCATTAATTAAACCAATATTTTTTACATTTTTCTACTCTCTTACACCGTCCTGTTTTTAAACGAATTGTCTATTTCTTTAAATTATTTTTGGCAACCCTAGCAATAATTATTATAAAATTAAATGTATTAGTAATGTCGTCTGATTTTTAAGTTTGAAGTACATAATAAAATAATGTTGGTTAATTTTGTTACATAGTATCCACTTGATGAGTAACGAAATAATAATAATAATAAAAATAAACCTTTTTACAACGTTATTCCCCGTACTGAAGATAACGTTTAGTTTTGCGCGCAATAACAATAGGTAATAAATATTATAAGTGCATTGCACCTATTACTACTTCAATCTGAAACATGTTTGGTATATTCATTTGAACACCTACTAATAATTTAGTTTAGTTGGATAATTTTAATAAATAAATTATTTATTTATTTTTTGGAAAACTTCACAATTTTTAATATTATTTTTTGCATTGCCTACTATTAAAAAAACTTTGACATTGACATTCTAATTAGTTTCGAATAAAGCGAGGTTTTCCATATTATGTATATCATTATATACGAGGTAAAAATAACAAATGATGCCAACAATTAAAATCATTTAACAAATGCAATAACCAATTACATTCTCACACAAGACATTGTTTCGAAACAACTAGGAATTTTTAAGTCAAGGCAAACCTTTCTACTTTCAACGAATAGAACTAAACAATCGATCATATAAAAATAACATACCCTTCTACGCCACCAAAATACATTCTATTATCCATTGTTATTAGTGTTTGCACTAATAAAATGTAGGCGGTTTCGACTACGATAACACTTTACTGTGACAATTTTTTTATGAAATCAAACACGTCGATAAGCCACGCGAGCGTAGAATTACTGACATACAGGATCAGACCACAATAATGATGACATTGACAGGCGACTGTGCATGCTGCACGTTCAATGACCGGGTAGCGCTGTACTAATAACGATGTATTCTGCAGCGTTTATTCATGGTTGTTATAATACGATATTTAAACTGCAACCATTAAAATAACAATTTTGAGAATAGAATAATATAAAATAAATAATGAATCGAAAATTAATATTAATGTTTTAGACATAATTTCTCATGGAAACCGTATTTATAAGGCTTAGGTACATATTTTTAGTCAGGCGTCAGATACACTGTCGGATCTGTGGATGTCAAAATCCAACTAATGTCAAACTCATAAGATGAACTTGAATGTTTTAGTTTGTTATTTTGTTTGTTTACTTATCTCATTGCACATAAATGTAATTAAAATGGGCATATGCGATAGCAGTATACTTACCTACTAATTGTAAGTACTTACATTAGATACTAACTGAAAATAGCTTAGGTTAAGGTCAAATGTTACGATTCCTATTATTTTGTTATTCTACATGTACATAAGTAGATAACTTCTTTCTTGTATTATGTAATATATTTTATTAAGCTAGTAATCTATCTATATAGGTACTTAACTTTAAATCCTATGTCTGTCCTATAACTTTGAGAAAATTACTAAGACTCATGTGACAAGTAAAAGTAGGGGAGATAGGGGAGGGATGGGCACTTTTTCACGTAACTAATTATTAAAAATTAAATTATCAATATAATCAAAATTTACTTCCAAGGTGAGTTGCGCAATATATTTGGCTAGATGTTTCATAAACAACAGTTTACTAATTATAAGCAGTCTCTAAGTTATACCATGATTTCAGAACCATGTCAAATGTGCCCAAAGCTCCCTATGGTAGGGAGGTACGGGCACCGGCTATGGGAGGTTTGGGCATGACATATAAAATACTTAATATTTATAAAATAATTAAAATATACAAAGTAAATTATGGTCAAATATATAATCTCAACTTATATGTAATTACAAAAGTAATCAAAACGGGCTAATTACGAGCTTGCGGCTTCTTCAATACATAATGAAGTTTTGAAGAATACATCGTGTGGGTACTTCAAAAATGTTTCTTCTTCCGAGGTAAAAAAATGTGAAGTTACCATTTCAATGAAGAATCTTTTATGTATCAATGTTTCAGATATCTTTTCAAGTGAAAGCAACATTATTTTCTTTTTATATATTTTCTTATATTGCATTGGGCATGCCCAAACCTCCCTCAAAAAAAGTGGCCAT
The DNA here is from genome assembly GCA_038024825.1 of Polylopha cassiicola. Taxonomy (NCBI): domain Eukaryota; kingdom Metazoa; phylum Arthropoda; class Insecta; order Lepidoptera; family Tortricidae; genus Polylopha; species Polylopha cassiicola. Next base: position 430,527 of record CP149044.1, on the reverse strand, counting down.
TGCTCCCTCTGCATATTTATTAATTTTAATATTCTCGTAAAAAAAATTGGTTATATATTTTAGCGTGACTTGCAAACTAATTTATACCTTAGCACATATATAATTAAAAAAAATATTAAAAAAGAACATATCTTCAGCAGGTATTTTTTTCATTTACTTTAAAATCATAACAAAATAGTTACATTGATTGGTGTCGAAACTAAATATGCGCCTGTATTTCACAAATGAACGAAATAACAAGTATTCTATGGATGAACATTGTGGTCAGTGGGTAGACTAATATACCAAAATAAGGAATTAAAAATATATGTATTAGAATTGGAAATAAAGGGGGGTGCCTATGTCTCCCGACTGCCCGTCCCTCCCCTATCTCCCCTACCTGCTTACTTACTTTTTTAAATTATATTCACTATAAAAAAAATCTTTTTCATGTTTTTACTGATACAAGAAAAAATATTTTTATATGAAATGATCATAACACAAAATTAATTAATTAAGAGACTAGTAAGTGGGTGGTAGATATCAGGAAATGGGAAAATATATCAATCAATAGGTACAAACATACCTGTTGTATGTATAGAAATAATAAAACAACAAGAGCAACATCTCATATAATTGTAATTATATTACATTTATCTTCCACACAGTACACCTGGCTTACAACACAACATCAAATATTTAACGAGGAACACCAAGACCTTTGACTAGTATAAGTGAAAGGTGACATCAATTAAATGAGCTTTTTTTATCTTTAAATATTATTTGAGAAACTATCTCTGGAAGAAAATTTTGTATTAAACTTCAGAAATCCAATTTAAGTACACTTCTATTTAATATTCAAAGTTTAAAAGCTGATTTCTATCGGGCCAATATTAGTAGTATACTTAAGTAACTAATTTCCATCCAGGTATTGTAATGAACAAGAACATCGAACTAATTTAATTGTATCATTATAGATCAAATGCCTGCTTTAATTATATTGCAATTGCCTAAAATTAATAATACTGACATATTGTAACTAATGTATCACAAGAACTTGAGAAAAGTAATTAAGTACATATATTTTATCTTAGGTAAATCTTTATTATTCTGTCTATACAGATCACATCAGCATCTATAATAATTACAAATAAACTTTTGATTTCTGGATATTACAATATTGTAAATGAAAATTGTAATTTGTAACTATTTTCAATCTGATATTTCGGGATTTCTATTTACATTCCCATTAATTTAAGTACATAATGTAGCAGAAATTAATGTCACCTTTTTATTTAAAGCTAACGTCCAATGCATTCCTCAAACAACGCATTTACACATCTATATACATATTTTATTTACTTTTGTCTAAAACAGTCTTTTTTTTATACACTGCACTTTACCCACTTGCTATATTTGTTTGTTTCCAACGGCAAACCACTTAAATTGAGTCTTAAGTATCCATACTCGTATTTGTATACAAGATCACCTTTGATATTTCTATGGAATTTAACTTTTTTTGGGATTCAATTAACTGTTACTTAAGTTTTTTGTATCATGCTTGTTCTAATGTCTTTAACACCAACTTGAGAAGTTAGTTTATGCTCCTCGCAATAATGCAATAATATCCTCTAATCCAAACTGTTATCCTGTGTGGTAAATTTGATCAGTCAGATGACGACTAATCCATTATAAACTTAGTTTAGGCAGCAAAGTACCAGATTTATTGTTCACCCAAATGCTTGCTAACGCTTGAGGATACTTCTAAGCATATCAATCACAAAGCAGGTAGGCCATTAGTCTCTCACATTTTCTGTAGCATAAGTTCATTGCGACGAATGACGTCACTAATAAACAGAACATTTTCGTATCCATTAATAGTGGTACGGTAGTGTACACCAGTGACGTCATTGAAGTGCAGACGCGGCGGTCCCTGCTAGACACACGCGACGGTCGCCTGGAACTGAGGGTTCTGCCGTCGCGGGGTTTGACGTCACCTGTGTGAAAAAACATAAACAAAAACTAGAAAACGAGAAGGGATAACATCCAAAGTAGATCTGAATAAGTATTCCGAGTTAAACACATCGGCGTCACATATTTTTTTTTAGTCTAACGTAGACATTGATACCACTAATAAGGTACGAAATAACGTTAGACGTTCATAATTCGGTTGTGATGTGAGTTGGTAACTTGGCTTGTGTTTGGCTTCTGCGACTCTAAGCCTTATTCCTTTAGACCCTAAGTAGAATGGGTCACCTGTCGTTGTTCCCAGCGCTGTTAGAGCATTCGTGGTCTTCCAAGGACGCATCCTGCGGCTTGGGCTCGGTGCGTCGCGCAGACCCGTCCGACTGGCGACGACCGCCGCCGCGTCCACAGAAACATTTGCAGATTATACGCTTGAACGCGAACCTGAAATATATCAATATAGTTTGTTAAATAAAGAACCTGGAACTGTTGCTATTGTGATAATAACAAATACATTACAAATGGTTGAAGAACTCACCTAAAGTCCTTAGAGAACAGGGCGTATATTAATGGGTTGATGGCAGAATTGCAGTATCCCAACCAGAACAGTACTGAGAAGATGATCGGAGGCACGCAGTCTCCACAGAAGGCGCGCACCACGTACACGCTGAAGAATGGCAGCCAACAGAAGACAAATCCTCCGACTATTATGCCGAGGGTTTTGGCAGCCTTTGTCTCCATTTTGAAACGTTTTACCTAGAATTTTTAAAATGAGTGTCATGGAAGTTTATTGAGCACCTGGATCGTAAAACCTTTCACTTATTTTTTTTAAGTTTAACGTGTTTTTTATTAATTGCATCTCTTATCAGCTCTTAATTCTTAAAACTCACTTGCGCTTTTATATTCCTCTTTCCCATTCTTCTAGTGGCCCTCGGTTTATCGTCGAATTCGTCGTACAGATGCCCAGGGGCTAAGTGATGCGGCGGTCTGACCCTTAACCGGCTTTCAGTCAGCTCCCTGCCGTCCCTCTCATAGTGGACAGCGTAAAGGGAAGGGCTCGGCGACCTACTCGGAGACCTTGAGTTCTCATGAGTCTGACAGATTTGCTCCGATGAAGGGTAGGAGACGGATATTTTCACTTTTTCGTGAGGTCTTCTGGCGCTGGAATGCCTGGAAATGAAAAGGCTCGCTTAAAGTTTGATCTAACTTGTCATCTATTGTTGATTGAGTCGGTATAGATTGGTTATGCGACCAAATTATGGGGTTTAAAGTGATGTCATACAGAAATGTTGAGTCTGTCTGTATTAATTAGAATTGAAATGTTCCAAGTTATTTTTTTCTCATGATTCTTGAATCACATAATATTGACTAAGTAGTATCCAAAAGAAATATGTCAAGATATTATTACTAAGTAGCTTCTTATAAATAGTCAGTGTTCTTACCTTCGTAACCGCTCAGGACTGGCACTCAGCGAAGTGCTAGTGGAGTGATTTGAAGCGGTGGATAACGGCGACCCGTGTGGCCTGCTGGACCCACGGCCGCGGTGGATACGCAAGGTGAGCCGGTTGTCGTCGAAACGACTGCCCAGTCCTTTACCTGAAATACGCCAAATTTCACTTTTTAATTTAAATGACCTTAATATGTATCTAATACGATAAAAATAATCTTAGTTCATTTGGTTAATATGTATATTTTAAAAAGTTTTCTAAACAAAATCAGACAACCCTTCAGTGACAACTTTGAAAAGGTTCTTCACGCAACAATTTAAGATTTGTTCCAATACAATAAGGTTTTGGTTTCTTTCTCAATACCTACTTCAACGACTTTCAATTTGTCTGAAAAGATTAAGTACTTAAGTACGAAACTTATTTTCTATTGCTAAAAAAATATAAAATGTGGAGGTAAATTCAGGTGCGCCATTAAAGACTGACAGACGAACAGCGGGTCATTCCATTAGCACTCCATTAGCAAACGTACGGAGCACTAAAACACGTGCGAATGTTTTCTACAACATATCGTTGTGATAAATGATTTACACTTTCTTTCTTTAGACTGAGAACTTGAGAAAGAAACTGTGTTTGCTGATTTTGGTTAAATATTTGAATTGTGTACCTGTTTATGCACTCTTTTGTCTCTCACTAAGCTTTTTGTTTCTATACCGCGTATTGATATTTTTTTGTTAATAAAAAGGAAGATCTAAACAAAATATCTCTAAATAGAAATGCTTGCGACGCTTTTTTCCTAAATATTTTTTTTTATTAAAAATTCTATACTAAAGAGATTTAAGATTGAAGATCACCCTTTACAGATAACGTTTGAAACAAGGAGTAAGGTAAAGTCGGTACTTTTGGTAAACTTTTATAGATAAGCGATTTAAGTAAGTACCACTTGTCGGGTTTACAGAAAAAATCAAGAGCCTTTTGTTTTAAAAGAGTAAGTACCTAGGTAATGTTAATCTTCAATCTTTTTTTAAAGTGTAAAAAAATATACACAGATATAAAAAAAATACAATCTATTCCTCATTTTACTGTAAAAATATTATGTAGTTAAGTAAAAAGAACTCGACAATTTTCTAATCTAAAAGACCTATACCTAAACTAAGCAAAAAAAATACTTTTCGTGTGCTATAAACAACATATTTAATTAAACATATACATGTTATACTTTATCTCTATCGCCTATAAATTCTACTGACCTTTAGTAGTCCTAAACCCCTGGTTGATAGCCTTCGTAGTCCTCACGGCAGCCTTGTAGATTCTCCAGTAGAAGAACAGCATGACGAACATGGGTATGTAAAAGGACCCAAGGGCCGAATACACCACGTATCCGGCATCATTGGTGAGCTCGCAGGTCCAGGGACAGGGGGGGTGGGTTTCCTCACCTTCTTCTGGCTGTGGAATGGAGGAGAGTCAAAACTTGAGTCTTTAGTGTTCTGTTTAGACTTGAAAACTTTCGAGGTCGATGATTAAGGTAATGCATAGGTCCAACAATCCCCCAAAATCGCAATTAATGAATTATGCACGTACCTATTCTTACCAATTTAGTTTTAATTACATCAACATTCATCTTGATAAAACATTAATCCCTAGATAAACATTTAAATCTTAAGTTGTTTTAAGGCTGATTGACATGGGCGAAGCTCAAGAAATTCAAGGCAAAATTCAAAATACGTCAAACAACCGCCAACATTAAGTTAATTCTGATAGATTGTGGATTAGCGGTTTTTGATGCGATGATAGGTACATAAATTGGAATTATTTATGAAAAATTGTAAACTAGACCATTTTCAGAATCGCCATGGGAAAAAATTAGGTTTTGATATTTCTAACACGGGTTTTTGCTCTCCCAATTCATGTCAGCCAATAATACGCGTTTAACACTATCAATCAACTGGTTGATTTATAGATAAGTTTCATTGTTATTTTGAAGCGAGGGTGAAGGGACAACGCCTATCTCGACCACATAAAACAATGAAGACACAGCAGGAAATTTAGACAGTACCTAATATTGTTTCAATGAATAGCGAGTGGATCATATTCTTAATCAATGTAGATAATAATTTAGCAAACATTACTAATAATTTCTGATGCCTTCGCGGTTATTACACATTGGAATGAAACAACTATTAACGGATTTAACTCGCGTATTTTTATTTTATTTTATTAGCTGACGTTTCGGATTCTTTACAGTTTCCATAATCGTAGCACGACTGAGACTAGTCAGCTAATAAAATAAAATAAAAATACGCGAGTTAAATCCGTTAATAATAGTTGTTTCATTCCAAAACATTACTAATTTCACTCCATACCTTTTTATCCTTCCACCCGACTAGTGGTGGGAAGCAGATCACGAATGACAAGACCCAGAGTCCAGCGATCAATGCCTTGGCTCGCCGTCGGCTCATGATGCTGGGGTAGCTGACCGGGCGGGTCACCGCCACATATCGGTCTAGCGAAATGGCGCACAGGTTCAGGATCGAGGCGGTGCACATCCAAACGTCGACGGCCAGCCACACTGAGCACCACACGTTGCCGAAGATCCATACCTGAAAGGAAATGAAGAAGTTCATTAGAAATATTACCTACTTCCAGTTCAAGTAGAGTAAAAAAAGCAAAAAGAAGAAAGTCATTGTATACCATTGAAAACAAAACCTTTTGTTATTATTGAATAGATTCACGCGTAACGCAGCGCAAATATATTGATGTAAATGGGTAGGTAATTTGTCGTTAGGTCTTTCGTTTTGTTATTTCTCTTTTCTCATAAAAAAATGGATTGAATTAAAATATCACATAAATATTCGGATAAAACTTTACTATTGTATTGGCAAACAACAGACAACTTTTAAAATAGGTACTCTTTTTACGAATTTTGGTGAATTACTTTATTACTTTATTAATGCTTTGTTTCAGTATTCAGTCCCATGCATACAAAATCACCATGTAAGTGATTGCGAATTTTCATTATAATATTTTAAAACCTAGGAGACACGTATAACAAGGTAAAACAGAAAACATTACTTATTCTTTTCCATCATACTAAAAACAAGGTGTAGGTACCTACAAAGTAGTCTCTACTGAAGAAAATCGAGATAATCCAAGATAGTGTAGGTAGCATAACACGGGGGAGGTAACTAACCGTTCGCTCCCTAGATAACGATATGTAAATGGCAATGTCACTATGGGTTGTCACTATATTTTGTTTGATAGGACGAGAATATTGTGAGAACAGCCACTGACATTATAATATGAACATGACAGATTCAATACGCCGTTTCCGAAAATCGGTAATTCGTTCCATAAATATGCAAATATACCCACATCTTCTGAATACGCAGCTGTCTGTATTATTTTGGTTTAAGTATGTCGAACATTGAACCGAATAGGTTGGTTATGGTGAATCAACTTTTTATCAGAGCGATTTTATTATTTTAGAGAAAATTACATTTATAAAATAAATAAATACTAAAATAAACGTTACAATTTAGGTACTTATTATTGTAATTTTTGACACAGCAAAAGGCATAAGCTTGCAATGCAATGCAAGCACAGACTAGGAAGTCTGTGCTTGCAACGGCCTTCAGTGGTTTTTTCAGCGTTCGAGTCTTCATAGTAGGGGTTATGACTGGGGCGACAGATGTTAGCGAGATTAAATTAAATTGAATTAATATCGCCATACAACGACGCTTCCATAACTTCTTAAAGACCTGCTTTATGTCGGGGATTGCACGACCTGCGGCCCTAGCGCGCGTAATTTTAAACCCGAGCTCGAAATAGGAGCATCTGTCACTTTTTAACAAGCTTTATGTGAAAGGGACACATGCTCACTGTCGGTGGTCGTAGATCAGTGGCAAATGAAAGGGTTGGCGATTGTGAAGGCGGGGATTAAAATCCGAGCGGACTCTCACATTTAATGAAGTCGCTAATTACAACATATAAACAGAGTCGACTGTGTTAATATAGTCGCACAAAAATCGTGATGCTGCATCGATACAGTCACGCGATTATGTGATTGTATCGCAAAAATGTGGCCTTAGGTATAGCATGCCCTCAAAGATTTTCTAATCCTTTGTATCCTGCACGTACCTATTTTATGTATGTACACTTAATTTAATATTTACGAACATCCATCTTGGATGCTTAATTAATCTAATCTCGCATCCTCAAGGCTCTGCATTCAGAACTTAATGAAAGACACAGTACGATTTAATTTATAGGGTAGGGTTGAACCTCATATAGACACATAGGATATTATTTATTGACTATCCATGGGTCACTGAATACGTACATCACCATTACTCGTACATTAATATCGTATTAATCTTACTTATTCAAAGCCTAAATTCAGTTCAACTACCTACTTAAAATCATATTAAATGTAATAAAATAAAATATCGGGTACATCGGTATAATATTATTAGGTATCTACTCACTAATTTAAATAATAGTATCATTCCATGGATAGGTACCAATCGGCTTTTCGATCTCTCAGGCGTACACCTTAAGCTTCAAAGATTTCGTAAAAGCAAATACCGTTATTGTAATTAACTTCATAAATATTTCTAACCGTTATCATTATAAGTGTCGTATTATACGGCTCACCCGCGTAATTAGTTTTGAACGTGGTGGTTCCAAGTACTAATTGGGTACATTATTTAATACCGTTACCCTTTGCGGCGAAAACACTGTTCCCTGCGAAATAAAGTTAAATTTGTTTTAGTCGGAATGTTAATTTAATTGTGATTAAGAATGTGGGCCGTATTTGGAATTAGATGGAGGTTGTAGGAGTTTAAGAGAAACATTTTCCCTTGAATTATTATTTTGTTCCACACGGGACTGTTTCCATGTTTAAATTTGTAAGCGACTTAGTGCCAAAACGTAGTAAATTCAGAACGGTATGCATTTGACAATGTTGGATCGAACAAGCCACGTGGATTCTTAATGATGGTACCCACTTAGGTACCCACGTAAATCGAATTTTAAGACAAAGATCAATCTTTGTTTTTGAACGACATGCCATTTACAAAGATATTAAAAACTTTAACAAAGTACTATTTTATGATGTAACACGTATAAGTATGTTGATTTTATGCTGACGTTCCGGAAAACTTTGCAGTGTTCGGTTTTCTAGCAGAAGTTTGTAGTAAGTTGTGTCATTTTCTAAAATATTATACGATTATTGGCTCAATCTCGACATGAATTCGTTGCTCCATTGTTGACAAAAAAACACAAATGAACCGAAACACTTTCCAAAATAATTAAGTAGTCATGGACACATGTTTAATGATTGGTAAAGGGACTACTTAAGTGTTAACCCATATCCTTGAAATATTTTTTCCATGGCAACCACCTAATTGCACTCTTCTTAAATGGTCACTGAAAAATAGCCTAGCCTGTCTTTACTATTCAGTTCATACTGTGCCAAAAGTGATTTAAGTTCCAGAACACCATTATCAATGCAATTTGGCAGGGTCCGATATGAAATTGTTGGCACAACTGTCGGGAAATGGTACTGTGCTAATTTGTATAATCTGTATTATAAATTACTTGCTTCTAGATATTGAAATAGTTTATGATTATGGACCGCCTGCGCTAAAAGATACATTACCCACTCTGCAGGTGAGTAATGAAGCTGGTGTGCAGCGAAATAGTCGTTGGAATTTAAGTATTTCATTCTGAAAAATGTTTCTGCTTAGTTTTCAGTGAAGCTTCTTTTCAGTAATGCTGGCTCCGCAATTGTAGTTTTAAAAATCTATTGGCAGCTGCTTACTCGGCAGTGATTCTATACGTCTATAGGTACTGTTAAGTTTGAATTTTGTAGAACAAATACAAAACAAAACAGAATTATACATAATATTTCTTTTAATACCATTAGTAAGTACCTACCTAAGCGTCAGAGATACTACCTGCCGACTCAATACGATATTAAGTAGGTGGGGTCAGATATCTCTGATGACGATTACTACCCACATGTACTTATATGATACAAATAAACATGATATAAACTACTAAAAGACCATATTATTGTTAGCAAACCAAGCAAACCAGAGTTCTAAAAATAAATAGATACTCGTAGGTACTTTACGGTTATGATCTATTATTTTAATAAACAACAAATTAAATTGCAGAATTGGATCCATACAATTTTTTGATTGATGTGACCTAAACAAACACTGGGTATAACTACATATAACATAATATTTATATTTAAAGACATAATTTAAGTTAGTTTTCTCGCAAGTACCTAATAGATTTCTTCGACGGTATCCGTTCGGTTAGCTCCTGCAATGCTACAGGTTGTCGGTTTAAAGCTACTATGCAGTTTACTTACCTCACGGCACTCCGCTCGCAAAATTGTTCAGACTTATTATTGTCTCCTACACAGCATTTAATTTTCTTCATATCCAGACTTTAGCACTCTATTTTCAGGTTTAGCTTAGCATGCAATTTAACCAAAGATAAAAACATACGTCCGTTTTAAACACAATTTGTTAAAAAGTTCCGTTTTAATTGATCAACCTTTTATTGACCTATTATATTCTCTGTTATATCGATTTATGTTAGGACCTGAAATAAATTGCTTCGTTGTTTTGTAGGTAGGTGCAAAGATGAACTAAAGTAGTGCTACAAAGTTGATCTTTGGTCACGGACTTTTTAATTGCAAACAGATTCAGTGATTCAGTCAGCGATTCATTCAGTCTTTACTCCTAAAGTGAATTATCTTCAATCTGACAGTTTTTAAAACGATTGCGGTATAACTGCAGTATATCGGAGAGAATAAATACCTGATCCTGCACGCTAAAGACCTCCAACTGTACAAGAAGAGACACGAGTCTTGGGACTTCGTTTACGGAGTCTGTAGGTAATTCGGATTTGGGTGGATAAAGCAGAACCCCTGTAGGCAAGCTCAAAAGTAGGTCAATTATTTTCTATCGATGGATTTTGGATGTAATCCAATCAAATCTGGCTCCTTGCGTGCCCTGACGTCGGCAAAAGGCTAGCTGTTTGCTTTGATAACAATGGATTACGGAATGGCTCAATCTTGAATGCCTTCACAAGGTTTTGGCTTAAGAATTACGTTACAATAATAGCTGAGTGTTGTTGCTTTCAAATCTTTTGTAAACAGACTGAGAGCAGTCTATAAAAGATTGGGACCATCCATTTACTTGTTTTTGGATCCATTAGTTATTCTTTTGTTATAATAATTTCTGATGTTTCGCGGTTATTACACATTGGGATAATAACTCTGACACACAATAGTAGCAAGCAGCCTTGTGCTTCGATGCGTACCTACTGATATATTTGAGCACCTTGACCGGTACGACATATACATTATGCTGACTGTATTTATACCGCTAACCACGCAGCGTCTTCCGGTAGGTACGCCGTCGCCATTAAGTATTTTCCGGCAGCCATCCACTCTATGAGCAATGTCCCCGCCCACCACCACTTTTGTGCCTACCTATAGCGATTTTTAGGGCTGTCGGTTATTTAGTTTGGTCCTTCTGAGAATTAATAATATTATTTTGATTGAATCACGCAGATTCAATATTTTTAGGTAACTTGATATGGAACACAAGGCTGCCAATTTTATTTGTGTTTTTTGAACGTCGTTATTTCTTATAACATGCTTAGGATACTTCAAATTGATCATTTGCTATTACATCGGGCTTTCCTAATACCTAATTAAATAATAAAAAGCATTTCTAGATTATTTGATCTGTGACAATAGTACCTAAACGTGTAAATAGCTTAATACAATAGGTATAGTTAGTCGTCTGTTAACAAGCGAGCGCGTAAAGTTAACTCCGGGTTGATTCCTCTTTTCTCTGACGCGAGCACATTTCGTAAAGTATTGGGGATTGGGGGCAATCCTTGGGGGACGAGTCACGGGAGAGAGCGGGGAAAAATTACCGTACAGAATTAAGTACCTACTGTACATAATAAATGCTTAATTATCTGGGTTTTCGGTTTATTACACTTCCGTCTATTTGTATGTTTGTCCGCGGTTTGACTCGAACTACAAAGCTAATTAGGCATGCTGATACAAATACACTATGTGCACACAACCGTAGAACACACTAGCCAACCAATTCGAAAATAGTTCACATTTAACATCTACATAAAAGTAGGTGCATGTATAGGTAGCCTTGTTAGGTATACCTACCTACGTAAATGTTATTCTATTTTATTGTATTGTTACTACCACTGTGATAGACAGTTACGCAGTCATATACTCTGCGTGGTTTCACACACAAATCCTACAATCTATTAAAATGTATTGATGGTTTAGTTTAAAACTTTCTTTGACCGGGTGAAGGCTATACCTACCTAAACAATCCAAAAAGCTCTGCTTCTGTAACCTGAACTACATTCTGAAAGTCAATTCTCAGCAAAAAGTATCATGTGCGAAAGTTGGCAACACTGAAACAAAATGGCGGAATCGCGAAATTGATATCTCGATACTTTAGCCTCTGTGTATGGGGGAAACAAAGCATTATGGCGTCTTCATTTTCTTTATTTAGCGATGTTATATCGATGGAGATGTATTTGGAAAATATGCTTAGTTCTTTGTAACAACTTTGTTTTGTATTACTTCTCTGCTTCCTTGGAAATTAGGGTAAGAACCTTGTTCTCGCAACTCGAATTTGTTTTGTGTTTATGGATTTAGTCCTTTGTACCGTTTATATAGGTGGTTTCTAAATTCAACAGTTTTTTTTAACAACCTTGGAGTTATTTATATCCAACTAAGGTACTTACGGAGATATTAATTTTCAAACCAAACATTAATTGTCTTATGAAACAGCAGCACAAAATTGATAACATCAGTTTAATTTTTTTTAGAAAATAAATTTAGAAAAAGACGAAATTCAAGACGTTGTATTTTAATCTATCATCATTTGTATTTGATTTAAATTAGTTTTTTCATGATATCTAATAAAGTTTTCAAGTGTTATCGAGATTATTGCGTCAGACAAAAAGATTAAACACCTTTTTTTCTGTAAGTACTTAAATTAACAGTTTGGAGTTATTTATGTGAAATACTTTATTTTTATCGCTAAAGTTCTGCAAGTCCAGCCTCTCAAAGAAACCTAATTCACTTTCTAGACCAGAATTACTCGAATTCTAAGTAATCTTTATTTCTTAGCATTGAATATTGAATCTGAATTGCTTACTTTACAAGAATCATGCTTTCAAATTAATCTTCTATTTAATACATTAGGTAGATTCTAACCTACCTAATACCCTCCTATTATATATTATTATATACTTAGACTAGCGGCCCGCCCCGGCTTCGTCCGGATCCCTTTTTTTATAGCCTATGTCATTCGGGAATAGTGTAGCTTTCCAACAGAGAAATAATTTTTCAAATCGGCCGATCGTTTAGGAGCCTATTCAATCCAAACAAACAAAATTTTCCTCTTTATAATATTAGTATAGATAATATTGTGTACCTATGTATGTCGGACGATTCAAACTTCACAACAAACGAATCTTTAACAATTTTTCAAGGATTATACATAATAGTTATTTCAATATTAGATTTAAATTAGTTTTGTATCCGATATTAATAATAAAATTTTACGAAATAATTTACGTACCTATTGAAATTTAAAAATATTGTTTGGTAGTTACAATACAAGATGGTGCCGCATCGAAACTTTTTTCCATAAATTATAACCGGCCAGCATTATTTTTCTTGACGTTGTCAAATTTTGACACGAACTTTTTTTAACAATTTAGCTTAAAAAATACTTAAGTAATTTGTTTTCGAGTTCTACCTATCTAAATCGATAATACCTAATCCAAATTATGAAAATCGTCGGTCGAAAACATTTAAAGAATTATTTGATGGGGCTCCTAGACGGGCCATGTTTTTGTGCAATTTGTGGCTGCACTATTGGCAACTAATTTCCCAGCAACCACAAAAATATTTCATTGCAACTGATGGCCGAGCCATCTATGGCTGGGCAATGTGTGCATATATGTCTGCAATAGTATGGCTGATGAGACGCAGACTCACACGGGCAACACAAACCGGCAATAATGGCTGACGAAATCACACTTCGCACACCTAGATCTAAAGGGAGCTAACTCAAAAAAGTTACTTTTTCAGGAGAGGTGAAAAACCGATTAATATGTCCATATGCACGCATGAGTTTTCTGTATAAATTTATCCTTTTTATAATAAAGCTAGCAGAGTTATATTAGCTGAAATCAGTTTTAGTGTAGGTGGGTTTTGCTGGAATCCGATGGTGTGCATAACTCAAATCTTCCGGTTTTTGAGTTAGAGCCCTTTAGATCTAGGTGTGCGACTTGTCGCAGCAGCTTTCATCGTTTTAAAAGAAAAACAAAAGAAGAAGAAATTATGGATTCGACCTGACTTAAATAAACATGAAACTCTAGATAATTTGAGTCTAGATAGTAGTCCTTGATAATAAATTATTTAATAATTTTACTAGAATGTCAAAGAGTGATTTCGATTTTCTTTTAAACAAAATCGGACCAAAAATAAAAAGAAAAGATACAAACATGAGGACGGCGCGAAAATCGCGAAAGGCGCATGTCGCGTAGAAAAGGATACACTATGGCGTACAAAGTGAACGAGTGAAACAACAATACAACTGGCTGGGCAATATTGCATTTAAAATCGACAGCCTAGCGATCGTCCGGCAACCCTTCGGAACAATATCGGCCATACACGGCAACACAAAAAATGTTTGGCTATATGTCCGGGACATAACTGCATTATTGCATAGTGTGGCTGGTATTGCTTGCAATGTTGCTGGGCCACTGTGTTGCAGCCACATATTGCACGAAAACATGGCCCGTGTAGGAGCCCCTTAAATCAATAATAATATATTTAGGTAATACAAGTAGGAAAGCACTGAATTTCTTATTTATTACAATGCCAGTCCTACAGGTATGTAATGCGCTTGCCTTGCTTCCTTATGCAATTTCGTGTTTTACTTTAATTGTATGAAGTCAAACGTGTTATAATAATATAATCAAAATGTATAAGCAACAACACTGTGTCGCGGCCGCCCTGTAATCACTACCTACCTATTAAAATAATTGAGTGCGTGGCACAAACTATAGGTATAAACTGTACCTACAAGTTAGTTACCTAATGAAATGGTAGAATAGTTTTGTCTTTCAAATTTTCCATTTTCTGAGTTGACGATAGTCTTGCTAAGGCTTTCAGTCGTGCTACGAATATGGGAACTAAAGTTTTGGAAACGTCAGCCAATAACATGAAATACCTACACGACTTCAATCCGTTTATAGTTGTTCAAGTAGGTATAATAACCGCGAAGGCATCAGAAATTATTTTAAAATAATGGTTAAAGGTTAAATAATGAACAAACGAAGTCATGTATGTAGGTACCCATATTGATTTAAAAGACTTCGTCGCCCCCCTTTGCCGTCGTTAAAAAATCGGTTCCGTAAATTTACTCTCGCTATCGGAATATGAAGCTATCATTTGTATGGAATCAACTATCAAAAATTTGGCTACACAGGCCTATGTTTAATGTTTTTTTAGGCCCGCATTAACAGTGCCACTCATTCCACCGATAGGTAATAATCAGTGGATTCTTATCAGTATTTTGATCATTTTTTTTTGCTCAAACTTTTTTTATCATATGATATATATAGTATATACTGTGTATATATATGATACTATATATTACTATAATATAGTAACAACAGCAGCAAGTTTGTTACCTACTTATAAAATAGGTATCTAAATGAATGATTATTATTATTGTACCTAAATACAATAATTCTCTTACTTGTTCCACTAATAAGTATAAAACTAAAAGTGAGTTAAATACTATAAATACAAAATAGAACCCCTAACAATAAATCTCCTTGCCCAAATAACAGCAGTAAAGTTAATATACTTTTAATCTACCAATCCGAAACCACTTCCCGCGCCGAATCTAATCTTTGATTTAATCTAAACTATGCATATTTTTAACACCGTACTACAACTGAAACAACAAAACAGCTCAACCACTTACAAAGAAAAACATTAAAACCTGAATCACAGCGTTCATTGACATTTCATTTGAGGTCGGCCTCAAATAGTGTTGGTCAAAATTACCTATTTTAATCGCACCAGGATAATGTAGGTAGGTACTTTGTTTATTTATTCAAAAAAATGTATAAAATCACCGAAATAATAATTATAATATATTAACTAGAAACGCCTGTTAGTCACCGCAGTGATCGGCCCACAACCAATTAACAACACGCAGGTTCTATTTTTATTTTACCCCCGGCCCCTAAAATAATTAGTTGATTAGAGCCCTGACGAGGGTTCCGTAATGAAATTAGTTTGATACCGTACCACGGGAATTTGGGCTACGCGATACTTTGGGACCTATTTTGTTGAGGTGTCATTTATTGCCTAAATTTGTCAAATTAGGTGTAAGTGTGAAGGTCAGTAGTGATGGATGAGTTTAATGAAGTTGAGGTTAAGAGGTCAATGAAGGGTGTTGGATTCAGTGTCCTTTGCTAAATCTGAGTTAGTTGAGATAATAATATGTGCCTACGTGCGTCGGGTGTCGGGGGTGCGTGTAAGGAATTTATGTACTTAGGTACCTACTTCATTTAATCTTCTTTAAATCACGGGTGAGTTTTAACGTAAGACAACAATGTAAGTGAGACATTGACCTCAAGACATTTTAATAATTCATTATGTAACTAAACTATGCGTATTTTCTTTTATAGTTATGGGTGGTTTATGGTCCATCCCGGCTAAATGTAGGTAATGTCACATCAACATCTCCTAAAATGGAAGATAATGACGTGTGATAACCGTGAAGGAAGCATACAGTGTGTAACGGTCGCAACAAAGTGTTACGATCGGTGCTTTTGTGACCGTCATCATGTCATGTAATAGAAAATGATTTGTAATCATAACGCTAAACAAAGCATTGCACATTAATTCCAAGGAGATGATATAGATAAGAGGATGGCGCAATCGCACCCAGCTCTTCTTAAAATATTCAAAGGCATTTTGCTTAAAGGCAACTTATGAACCCGACTTTCTGAATCGTCCGAATTCTTGGAAAGGAATCTAATAAGTTTGACAGCTCCATCTCGATCTGAATACAAACTAGATAGTTAGCATTTTACAAGTCAGTCTAACTGTTGCTATTTGTACTTGAGACGCGTAACCACTGTTTTGCATACCAATCTTGCTCCGATAGAAATGATTGTGGATGACATTGGTTTTGCCTTCGCTTGATATAAGCTGCGAACTTCAGCGAGTGTCTCGGGTGTACTTAGTTACGATTTTATTATTTACATTGAACATTTTCAATGGGGCTGACGTGCCGAAACATTGAAGACTCCCTAATACCAGAGCTTAATTTTATATTAATTACTGAAAGGCTCATATTTTCAACCATTTTTTATGGAGTTCATACTATGACACACATTTTAGATTCCATTAGGCAAATAGGTAGAGGAATGTCGTGTCTATTTAACCTGAGACCATGAGACTATGGAGTAATTATATTTTTCGTTTCCACTTTATCTTCCTAAATTTTCTCTTGGTAGGTACTATTTCGAGAAAATAATATGCTAATTGGTTACGAGTAGGTAGTACTCGTGGCCTTGCCCTTTTTGAGAACTGGACCTAGTCCAAGACCATCCGCCGCGGCTATTCTTTTTAATATTTCCAGTAACATTTGCCAAATATGTTCCTTTGTATCAGTTTTGCAGCAAGTGAAACGTAATATAACAATGTAGGTATGTTTAGAAAAAGAAACCAAAGAAAAGCAATTCAAAAGAAAAATATCTAAACACAAATAAATTAATAAAATTTTAAACGCAAAATACCAAGAAAACTGAAAAATATTTGATAATTTTCCAAGGGCTGAGCTCTTGTAATTTAAAACCTATCGTTACTCAAACTTAAGCACTAGTGTCTAGACTGAGTTAATATCTAGGTAGGCTAGGTGATATACATTTAATACCAAGGTATTACAGTCCTTTATTTTACGGTCTAGAGCGCGATGTCATATAAAAATGGATTTATGGGCGTTTTATCGTTCGTTATAATACGATAGTATTATAAACTATTACCAGTAAAAAATATGCCGATGAGAATTACTTACTGTTTGCTTCGTATGTAAAATAATAATAAGGTATTAAAGTGCTAAATAATTAGTTAGGTACTCATATAAATTTTAAAGAGAATTGATAAGTAGGTAGACAAGTAAGAATACGTAGGTATATAATATAATAATATATGTAACACATCACAGGGATATTAAAATAGTCTGAAAATATTTATTAATACATATCTCTACAAAATCTAAATCTGGACTCTTTGAAAGTATTATTAAGTGGGTATAAATGCCAAAGTGGTTTTATTGCTTTGTCTTTACATAACGTAAAAGTGATCGTTTGTAAGTATCGAATAGAAATAAAAAAGTACGAGTAATGGCCACTCTCCTCCGCTTGTTTTTATTTGTTGTTTGTTATCTAACGCGCCGCCCCGTGTGCATGCTTAACGATGGCCGGTTACGATGAAATTTTACTTTTTTTGGTTCAAAATGGTACAAACATTTGTTAGGTAAGTTTGCTTTATACCTATATCATTTCATGGATACAAAAAAATATATAATAGAAACAATATTAAGTATGTGTGTTTTGTAACCTTAACCTTAGGTTAAGTAAATAATATAAGTTTGAATTGAAATTCAAAAGCGTTTGTTCTCATCTGATTTACGTAAGAAATGTTCCGTTCTTTGCTTAAATTATAGTACCTAGGTATGAATTCATATGAAATAGCAGCCAGGAACGAAATCGATACGAAACTTATAAGTTATCAAAGTTTTATCCTTACTCCTTATTGACTCTTTGTTTCACTTCGCTTGAAAGTTTGCAAGGAGTCCGACCCACTCTTTCTCTGCAGTATTAAAGACCCATCATTGATATTTAAGAGCTACTTAAAATTCTATACAATAACGATGTCTATAGCTGAAATATGGGAAGGATCGCGCGATACATGTTGTTTAATTCCTATAACACATTTCTAACACAATCATTTATTTTGGAAATAAATGTTACTTAATACCTTTTACGTTATTTTTATCAAGGTGCCTGGCCTGGCTATGCCTGGGAAGACCAGCTAGTAGAAGAAACTCCGCGAGAAGCCTAGCAAAGTGTAAAAGAGCGTCCATTTTATGGTGTAGTCTTGAGTTTCAGTTCTACCCCTGTAGTGTTATAACTCTGTATGTAAAAATGTACAAATATTTTGTATAGAAAACATCAGCCCCTTTAATGAGAGTTCCAAAATTCCTATAAGAAAAGACCAAGGTGAATGTTTAAGCGTGACTCTTATACATGTTCCAATGCGAGGTGAGAACATTTTTTTATTTGGGACATTTACCTATATGAGTCGGAGCTCAGTAACGGGGTCGCCGGGCGGGTCTAATGCGTTCAGATTGCGGGTCAGCCTGATTCGTACCTTTTGTGAAAAACCACCATTCCGTCCATTTGATGCGGATTCGGGAAATACCTCCAGAATATTTTATTATATATTTTCGACCAATTTGGACACCCTTGATTTCACATTTCAGTATTAAAAATAAGCCTCGTGCTACGATTTAATTATTAATGAATTGATTGTGAAAAGCCTTAGGCAGTGGATAAAAAGTAACGGTTTTCGCTGTGATATATTTTAACAGTAGGTACTTTCTAATGGATTTTATAGCTATAATATGTTTCTGAATGACGCCAAAAAACAATCGCTAATAAGAAATAGTTAGGCTGATAAATAAAATAGTGTTTTTTGATTTATCTATTCAGTTTTTTTTTAAGTTCAATAAACCAATCTTTAATCAAAAATTATATTTTATGGATTAACTTTGTTTTTTTTTCTTTAGGACCTTGGCATGTAGCATTTATTTGTAACTTCAGTGTACCTAATTTAAAGTGGTGACTTTAGAGTTCTTGTACACATCACTTAATAAAAAAATATATTCTGATTCTATATCGCGTCGAACGAGTTCAACTTTTCAACGGTAGATCGGGTTTTCAAAATGATCACAAAAATATTTCGGAAAGACATTTATGCAGGTACGGGATGGGCTTCCACTTCTTTTCTCTTTTTCTTCAGTAGCGCAGGTACTTGCTTATCAACATTACCCTGATGAGTTTCTGCTTTTGAATTTTCCACAAAATATTGACTTAGGTACGTACCTCCATAAATTATAAAAAGTGGTAGTTATAAAACGGCACAGATTTTCATTTTATGCTTCAATAATTACCTACTTACAAAATTTAATTGTGTATACAACCCTTTTTCATAAATTTTCTAAAGTAGTAGACCAGGTATTATTTTTTAAGCTAACTATTTTACTAGTATAACAATTTTCTTTAAAGATGTTTTTAAGTTCTTTTTTAATTCTCTTAAATAGAACTTAGTAAAAGTCGCACGAAAGAAATGAATACCCTAATGATAAAAGGTTTAGGTATCATGTTTAATACATTTGCACTATTTATCTATGATCGTTACCTCAGTCAAAGGTAAGAACCTACTTGAAACTTTAGACCCGCCTGTACCTACAGGTAACCTAGAAACCTAAGATTACGAAATGTTTACTTTTTTAAAACCTCCACGGGCAGACAAAAGACGACGTCGGAAATATCCAATTCAGCCTCGGACCGGGTTCTAATAACCGCTCTAAATGCTTAAAACGATATAACATAAAATACACCTTATCTTCAAAAAGTTAAGTTTCAAATTCCTCCATAAATTCCGCTATTTTACCTATTCAAGAGGCCATTTATAAGGCGATTTATAGCTTATACCGAGGAAGTAAAGTTGAGATTTCCGTGTACGCTCTAAGCCGTAAAATGGTACGGTTTTGTCAATCGATTTTGAGTTCAGCGTCTTAGCTTTTACAGTTTATTTCAGCGCGTGGCTCTATTCAAATTTAACCCTTCGCCTAGCACATCTGTTGGGACAGGCTGAAAGTGTCTAATTACAGAAAATGATGGTTTATTGTTATATGCCTTTATATTCCCTATACTTTAACTGCTGCGGTTTTTGATTTCATAATTTCGTGCCAGTTTGTTGCGAAAGTTCCGTTTCATTAAATAATTTGCTTCCACTTGTTCGCGACAGATGATAATATATTACTTCCTTAACGAGACCGTTATTTATTAATTAACGAATAAATAAGGATTGTTCATATATTACCTATAGTCTTCCATGTTCTCCAGGGGTGCGTAACGATGGCTATAAATTTTTTTGGTATAATATTAGTAGCAATAACGCTCGTTTGATATAATTATTAAATCATATAACAACACTTGATATATTAACATATGACATAATTATCATTTCTTATAATGATTATTTGATATAATATAATTCAATATAACATTCTTTAAGTATAATGCTTATTTTCTATAATGAACTTATGGTATAACGTTATTTTCATATAAAATACAATTGGCATAAATATTATTGATATAATGTATTAGAGACATAATCACAAAACGAACTGCTATCAAAAAGTAGGTTAGGTTAGGTTTGAACTGCGTCCCCCTACCAAAACGAATGGCTATCAAAAAGTAGGTTAGGTTAGGTAAATAAAACACAATGCGCAAAAGTAAATTAAATATAGTTAAGTACATAAATCCCAGGCACATTACATTAGATTTAAATTTGAAGCCATTGCTCGCAATAATTCACCTTCGTTGTAGTCCTCTTTTCGATTTATATACCTACCTATTATACCTCTTGATTGTTATATATTATGATTTGTATATAAAATGAGCGTTATACCATATAATCTTTATAAGAAAAAAGCGTTATACCAAACGATAAATATACGAATTAAATTTATATATTTTAAAATTATACCAAACGTTTATTATACAAAATGAGTGATTATATTAAATTATATCATATGAAATTATTTGAAATTATATCAAATGTTGATATATCAATAGAAAATATATTAAATATTTTTATATCGATCATTACACACCCGTTCTCCAGAGTTAATAGTTAGAGTTTAAAAACGAATTTAAAAGTTTTATTGTTTTGAAGAAAACCAATTGAGAAATATTTAAAACCAAGAGCGTTACACACAGGCGATAGAGAATGACACCGCCGACTCATGTTTCCGATTCGAGGTGTGCAACATGTCTCATTACCACCGCCGACCATGTTTCTGATTCGAGGTGTGCAACATGTCTCATTACCAGCACCTCTTCAGTGATGCGTCTTTCACTGCACGTGTTTAATTTTTTTAAAGTAGTGCTTTGCGGCGAGCTTAACATTCCAGTTTTTTTTTATTCAGGACTTTTAAAAATATTTGACTCGATCACCACAAAAGCAGTGTTATGATTTTAGCTTTCTATCAATTTTAATGATTAAGAATTTTAATAGGTCTGTTATTTCCTTGTGGTTCGTAAATTTATGTTAGTGTTTCTTTTTTACTGTTGAAATCTTTTTCCCTTTCGGCTTGTTGGTAAAAAAAACATCAAATTAAAATGAATAAGAACTTGACCGTCTGAACGTTGGAAACTTAAAAACTACTCAACTTTCACCGCTGGACTGAGTGATTTATGGGGAAGTAAATACAGAAATAGTAAACTTATAACCATGATGAGTGCTTTTCTAACTTGCACCGCGGAATTCGCTAAAGTTAGCCTTATCAAATTGTAGAGACCACGCAAGCGTGCCCGCGGGTGGAGAGCTAGTATATTATATGCAAATATTGTTCGTTGAATACTATATTACGTAGGATTATGACTTGGTCGTCAGTCCGCTCAGTGTAGCGGGCAGGTCGCCGGCTCCAGGCGGTCTGTCGCTGACAGATGCAGCGTGTCTTTTATCATGTCAATGTTGAGTTCTATTTAAGAACCGCAGAGTTTGTGAACCAGTTTTACTAAACTTTATTATTATTAGCATCTACAAAATGCAGGTCACTTATTTATTGATAAGTCAAACAATGACATTAATATTTTAAAGACGTGTACGTAGTTACGTATTTGACAAACATGCATCGATAAATATGTGTGAAAAAACCCTAAAAATACTTAATTGAAACGGGAGAAGTAAGTATAAACCTAACAAACTCGAGTCAGCGTCGTAAAATATACGCAAATTGAATAATAAAATAAAATTTACTAGGTATACCTATGGTTCATTTAATACGCGAAACGAGGATTAGATTGAGGCTGACATTATTCTTTAATTGCTTCTTCAGTAAACACAAAGCGCGAAGTTATCTCTTCAAAAGACAGAAGGAAACAATTCTGTTGCTGAATAAAATAGTTACCGATTTCAAACGGCATCTAAAAGAATGTAAACCTTATGCCTTGAAGTTAGAATCGAATATAATGGTATGCTGGTTTCGTTTTAAAACCTTTCGTGAGTGAGCTTGCAAATTAATCTTTGAACTCAGGAAATGAACATTTATGTTATATTCCATTCAGTTCAAGATTAGGTCTACACCTTTATACAAAACATAAACAATTCTACTCTCGCCTGGAAACTGAATATCTTAGTTATAATTCCTGAACAAAAAACGTGTTCAATGTATTGTAACTAATTAAGGTACGTGCACCAAGTAAGGCCCACCTTATTTATAATTGAAAATAATACGATGATTAATAACGATGAAATAAAACAAGTATTGACAAATCTTTAATCATTTATTTAGCTATCTGAATCAAGGAACTTACAAGCTTTACAATTAACTTTTATTTTTTTTTATGAATTTTTTAAATTATTTAGAACCCGGTAGCCTAATTAGGCCAGGCCTGGGCCTTATTATGGTACATGGGCGGGTGGAGTTATATAATCAGTCTTTTATATAAAAAAAAGCTATGATTAACAATGTAGCAACATATTATAGTAACTTCACTTGAGTTCTTAAATTATATATGTTTATTACGTACGAAAAAAATGCAGCAGTCTTCTTAAATCAGCGTAACAAATTATTTTGAAATAATTAACACTATTAAATTTTTCATTAAAATTAAAACAACAATATTATACTTGTTTGTTACTCATTGGCATCAAAATGCTTAATTATACCTGTGGCATTATTGCATAATCCACAATCATCAGTCCTAGTATCGTCATCATTATTTAACGACGACTTATTTGACAAAATAAACAGAAACATAAAAAATAAACCTCTGAAGTTCTTAATAATTCTAGTACTAACTTACAATTAACAGTCTTGGTACTTAAGTAATCAACAGCCTTGTAAGTTATTAAAAATACATGAAAGTCATTACTCGGGGCACACCTCAGGACATTCAAAGTCCTCGTCTTCTGCCGTTAGACCTACGCAATCTTCATGGTACCAAGTACCACATTTCTTGCACTGCCTCATATCCATTACTTTGTCTTCTCTACAGGCGTGACAAAACCAGCCACTAGATGCTGCTGGCTGTTTTTTGCGTTGCGCCTTAGAGTTTTGACTTCTCTTGTCATTGGCAATTGTTTTAGTTCGTCCACGACCTCTGGTGCCCACTGTAGTGTTTTTTTCTTTGGACTGAAATAGATCCTTGGTTACTTCCTGACCTTTGTAATTAAGGGCCTTCCTGCGTGGAGCATTTATGTTTATTTTAGAATTTTTCGGAGTCGGGATTAGGGTTTGAAAGGGTGACTTAATCGGTGTATTAGCGGGTTGGTTGGTTTCAAATACCACTTCTGCATTTCTGGATTCAGAGTCTGGAGGAGAAGATTGTGTTGGTGCGGGTTTTCCAGCCCTTGTTCTTATAAAAGATAGCGGAACATCGTCTGAACTCGTGTCACTGTCTGAGTCAAAATTTACAGGACCATGTTGACTTGGTTGAGGATTTGAATGACTTGTAGATGCAGTGTTGAGTGCACGGGTTGCTGAATCAACTTCTGATGACGTTTAATTACTTACAATAAGCTTAACAAAAGAGAAATAATAATAACTGGAACATTATAGGTACGTAAGTATCCATATCTTAATAAGGTTTAATCCGCGTAAGTATCTGTTACTTTTACAAATCATTTGTTTCTTTTATATCACTCTACTCTCGAGTCACTGCTGTTTCATATATTATATACATATAAAATGCTACTAGGTATATATAACCCAGCTGGCCGGTTGCTTGTCGTTTTCTACCTAAATTTAAGTAAAGGGTAAAGGCCACAGTTACGATCCATTACCGACGCACTGGGGGATTTTTTAGTTTTCCTACGAAATTGGACACGGCCTTGGATAAGCCTTACTCTAAATATGTTGTAAAAAGTGAGTCTGCAAGCAAAAATGTTATATCTTTTTCGTAAATAAACCGTCAATTTATTTTTTTTGCTATGTAGGTATAGTTTTAACCGTTGGTAGCTTCTTTAGAAAATAAATAAGATTTAGGCCATATACCTTAGAAATCAACTTTTGGTAAGTAGAAAACAACATTGGAAGTAAAAAAACAAAAAGTAAATAATACGTGACAGTTATATGGCAGTTATTATAAACTATATTAAAATATTTTGATTAAGAAAGGCTTCTTTGCGTTCTTACAACATTGAGAATAAGTGCCTGATGCGTATGCGTAGAGGCGAAATATGTCGAATTTTGTGATCATTAAAGTTCTTATTTCTGCATCGATTAGCAAATTAAAGTTGTCTTTTGATCATTGCATCAATAAATGGAAGCAACTATTATATTTTGTTAGCTTTTGCTGCTTTTACGTAATGAAATGAAAGTGTATTTAATGAAATGCACCGGGCCGAGTGCCCTTTGGGTTCGGAGGTGCCTGGCTAGTTGACCGCCGCCGCTCCGCCGCGCCGCCGCGCCGCTTCAGGCAGTCGTTCAAACATTTGCGGATCTTTTAGACCCGTTCGCATCTCGCAACCACTTGCACAAGTTGCTTAATTCTGATTTGTCTTATGATAAAATAAAGGACGGTCGCCGAGCACAGCGAAAAACGGACGTTGCCCTTTTCAAACGGTAACCTTGAAGGTTACTGTGCGAGCGTGAGGGCACTATTACTACGCGCGTGCGAAAGAGACAAATAGAAAAAGGGCAACGTCCGTTTTTCGCTGTGCTTGGCGACCGTCCTTTAGAAGTATTTATCGAGTTTGCAATTGAACTAGTATCGACAAATTATGATTGGGTATGTTGTCCAATTCTGGAGTACCTGCCTATAAAAATCAAAGGGCGTTTCACAATCAACGACGGAAAACAGATTATACCCTCTAGTTTACATATTTATATGTGTAAGCATAGTATTTGTTTCGTGTATGACATTCGATATATTTTTATAGTAAAATATTTAATTTATGCATAGAATGCAACATAAATATTTCATATTTAAAAGTAGTAACTATTTTAGTAATAAAAAATAATAATTTAACGCCTAGTTAAATTTTGTAATTTTCAATTTTAGCTAATGAGTCAGTTTCTACGAATATGGGAACTGCAAAGTTTTCGAAACATTACCAATAAATTAAGCACTTATTAAAATTTACTTGCATGCTAACCTGACAAATTGAGTACGTCGGTTAGTTCAAACGCGTCTCTCGTAATACTCCCTTATGACGGGCCATATTTACTATCGGCCGCGCTCACCGTAATACCCCGGTCTTAGAGCACTCCTCGACTTGAGGGTCGTTTGATGAAACCTGTCCGGAGCCCTGGCTTAAATGTTACTTAATTAATTAGCCTTTAACTAATCACTTTGTTTTTATTTTTGTCTACTATTTGAATTAAATAACGGCAATGCCAAGGGATTGTTCTCGGTACCGTTCCAACAGCGCAATGTTCGATAATATGCATTTTTAGAAGGGTTGATGTGACACAGTGTCCCTAGTTCGCACTGTTTTAAACTGGAGCATGCGACGTTCAAACAGGGCCTGGTAAAAGTGACCCGCCCGGCTTAAATTAGCGTCTGCCAGAGTCGCAGGTGGTCAACTGTAGACATAATAAAAAGTCTCAGTAATAAAACTATATTGTACTGACCCTACGTGTTGCGAAGTATACCATTTAAATAAGTATGTATTTTAACAGGTACCTGGTTTTTCTCACTGCCTGCAAACCGTATTATTTTTTTTTGCTTATGTAATGTGGTAACTAGCTTTTTGTATTTATTTCGAGCTACTGAGTTTAAATTCAAAATCTGGGTATAACAGATAAATATTAAGGTTGTGTATACATATATTCGTAAAAAACCATAACCCCGACTTCATATCCTTTATGACTGTCAATGAAAAACCTGCATGCAAAATATTATTGGAATAACTTTGAAAATCAGAGAACTTTCATACAAACTTCCGACCTCCGTTGACATGTTTTTATGACTTTCGATAAAGAACTTTCACGTGAATAATTTCGAAACGGCAAAGTTTCATACTATTTAATTTTGAACCCCCATTTTAACCTCTTAGGAGGTGTAATTTGAAAAAATCTTTGTCGGTGCTCCCCTGCGCTATAAAAAAGGAATCGTTGTGCAAAATTTTTCATTTTGCATTTTCATACCTTTATAGTTTAGGCTTTGCGTTGATTGATCAGTCAGTCTATATAGATTTATATGAAGTGTGCAGTTACCTCGAAGACCTCTCGGGTGGCCGAGAAGGGCAGCACGGCGAGTCCGACCAGCAGGTCGGCCACGGCCAGCGACACGATGAACAGGTTGGTCACGCTGCGCAGCTTCGACGAGCACAGCACCGCCGCTATCACCAGGCAGTTACCTGCACACGGTACACACGCTTAACATAACCATTTCTGATGCCCTCGCCGTTATTACACATTGGGATAAAACAATTATAAACAGATTCAGATCGGACTGAGCTGACGATAGTCTAATGCTAAAGTAGTTACTACTTTTACGTTAGACTATCGTCAGCTCCGTCGTGCTACGAATATGGTAGCTATAAAGTTTTCGAAACGTCAACTAATAAAATATACACGAGTTAAATCTGTTTATAGTAGTTACATTCCAGTGTGTACGCAGGTTTTTTTAACATGACTGTGAAAGTGTCCCTTGGGTCACATTAACTTAATAGGTAAAGATTTACATTTCCACTAAATAAAATAATGTTGGCGTACTATTGAGTCAGTCTGCTATTTAATTCATGTGGATAGTAAATACATATGTTCGCAATTAAAATACTTTATAAATGTTATATTTATTGAGGTAGGTTGATCCAAATAACGTAAATAAACAAAAATTCGTGTTTACTGCGGGACCTTTTTTATGAAGTGACAACGTATCAGGAAAACAATTATGTTAATTATTTCTTGTACATACATATAATTTAATTTGTGCTAGAAATAATATTAGGTAGGTATGGTTACCTTCTACCGTGTTTCAAGGTGTTACCGATAAATTTTTCGCTATTAGGACTAAACATAGACTCACATATAAATTGGAAGGACCACATTACAAAAATTCGTCTGAAACTATCAAAATTTGCATATGCACTTTATGAAATTAAAAATACCACAGACACGAAGACTGCCCTTATTACATACTATGCATATGCATACGCATGGTTGAGTTATGGTGTGATTATGTGGGGAAACAGTGTAGAAGCTACTGCAGCTTTTATAGCCCAAAAAAAACTTATTAGGATCTTATTTAATATTCGGAATGTAGAAACATGCAAACCCCATTTTATAGAAAACAATATGCTTACATTGCCATGTCTCTATATCTTGGAATTATGTAAATTTATAAAAAACCATCCTGAATTATATACAAAACGTGAAAATATAAAATCAAATTATTCGCTAAGAGCTTCCCGAAAAAATCAACTAATGATACCTAATTCAAAACTAAAAATACATTCGTCAGGGCCACTAGCTATGTCTGCTAAAGTATATAATAACCTACCTTCAAATTTGAAAAATGAAAACAACAATAAAAAATTTATTAAATTATTAAGAGAGTTACTAATTCAGAAATGCTACTACACATTAAATGAATATATGATAGATAAGTTTAAGTGAAATACATTATATAATTGCTTTTAATTATATTATTATAGAGAAATGAAGTGCAATATTATTATATTATTATATTATTATCTGCTCCGAAATAAAAATGTATAAATATAGATTTTAATAAAATTATATAAAACAATATTGTATGCCTCCCTCTTATATTGCTGTACCTAAACTAGGTCCTTATTGTAACTGTCACTAACTGTAACATCTGTAATAACATAAGGAATGCAATAAATAATTTGAATTTGAATTTGAATTTGAATTTGAATATAAATTCGAAGAGGTCAAAATTAAATCAAAAATATATTTTTCAGTTTAGGCTCTTATGAAGGTCAGATGAAGAAGAAGAAACCGTTAAGATACAGGTCTGAAGTTTTACATCCAGGTATAATATTAGAATCATACATTAGTACCTATCTACTGAGATAATCTAAGTATTACAAGATAAAATGAATATATTATACTACTTTGTCAAAATTTTTCATGGTTTTATTTAACTATAAACTAAACAAAATAAACTTATAATAATATGGAATATTTCTATATCATACTTACTTAGGTCTACAGACGCTACATAAAAGGGAAATGGATGAAACCAAATAGTAAACAAAGGAAACGCAATAATAGACACTTTCAAAGCGTACACATGTGAAGAAAAACATTTTTATCGCATAATAGTGCGTATGCGGAAGTCATAAAGCCCCCTAATATAACAAATACTGCTCCAAAATTCCAAGACATCCGCGACAGTATCTCATAATCATCCTAAAGAATACATGTATAAGAATTTACAATATTCCCCGCTCCAGTCCCTCGTGATAAATAAATTATTCTCTTCTTCTTTTATTTTTCGCGATCTGTCGCTTTGTCACTGGATTTTATAAGAAAAAATGCTGGAACCCGACGTTCGAACGTCATTAACGGCGCATAATTAGCCCTCGAGTTTATATTGAAGAACGCCGAACGTCTTTATTCCATCCAAAAGATTTAAAATTTAAAATTGGATTGATTTTTATCTAGGTGACGTAATGATCTCGGTTTATCTCTCGTCTTAAAGAGGTGATTTAAATCTCTCAGTGTCGTTCCATGTTTTTTGACTGGGTTGCTGAGAGACGCAGTGTAGATAGCGATGAGCAATATGCAAGCTATTTGTCTGGCTGTCTTGTAGGATTCTTCATCAGGTCAGGCCTTTGGGGACGGAATAATTTTGGGTTTAAGTCTAACGTTGAGCTTTTAGGTGTTATGGTAGTATTTTGTGCAATACCTATTTAGGACTGTCGTATAATATTAAAACCTCATAACCATTACGCTAAGGAAGGGTTACCTCAATGTCTATCTACTGGGTAGGTACTATATTATACTGTTCTATCACATAATGCTTCAATTAAAATAATACATAAGTCATTGAATAATAAAGCGGGAAATATCGATTTATTTCCCTCGTGCGTCCTATCGTTGTTTCCGCATGGCTGCGCGACAAAATAACTTTTATTTATCTGGAAACAAACCCACGGATAACACTTATCTTTAACTCGAACCCGTTCTTCCTTTCCAAATCCGTCGAGCATACAAATTTCCTATCATTTCGTAACTGGATTTAGAATGCTGTTTGCTTATTGAAAGTAATACATTCAAATGCACGAAAAAGGACAAGTGTACTCGAATTGTAAGTCATGTATGACTTTAGTAATTTTGCATCTTATATATATGAAATCTCATATATATTGGAAACGGTTTTGCATTTACGCGAGCAAAAAAACATTGTCTGTATAATATACTACGTAGGTATAATATATTTTACCTAGTTATCGAATGCCAAAAATATTTATTTGAATTCTGTCAAAGTGTATAGAGAGAGGTATTCGGGAATGCCTCCGCGTCGCTTCTTCTGATATTGCACGTCTTTCTAACCGAATACGTGTAATAGCCAATACATTTTCATAGTGAATTATTCAGATTCCTCCGACACGTGCCGCATTATACATCATTACCCAGAACACTAATTGTAACTGTTGAAAATAAACCTACTGACAATAGATAGTTGTATTTTTAATATAGGTATTAATATACCATGAGGTTAAAAACAGTATTTAACATTGAAAAACAATATTCGATCGTTCGGTGAGTATTGAGTAAACTCCAATTCAATCAAAAAAATTGTATATCAACATTCAAAATATTAATCCATTTTAAATATGATGTAAAATTCAACCGTATTTGTATAATGATAAGGCAAATTAATGCTCGTGCCGACAACATTTCTGAAGAAAGGGTAATAATATAATTTCATCGATATTTTTCTTAATGAAGGGGGTACTCTGCCCTTCTGGGCGTGCTCAATATAATGTTAAGGTACTCATTCCGTATTCCTGAAGATGCCAAGTTTTGATTCAATCAGGACGGCGCTCGGCCGAAGTTCCGCCAAGTTTGTGAGAATGGTAATTTTTTTATTGATGCTACCTGATCTTGAAAGCTTGGGATTTGGTTATTATGGTGTTACTTATAATAATAATTGTTTTGTAGGTACCGTGGTCTAACAGAAGGGATAAGTCCAAACAAGCATAAT
The DNA here is from genome assembly GCA_038024825.1 of Polylopha cassiicola. NCBI lineage: Eukaryota > Metazoa > Arthropoda > Insecta > Lepidoptera > Tortricidae > Polylopha > Polylopha cassiicola. The sequence continues at coordinate 399,544 of CP149044.1, read as the reverse complement.
ATTATAAACAAATTTTGTGCGTCGTACATAATATAAACAATCAGTAAAATATAGGTAGGTATAATACAACTATCTAGAATCATTCCCAAATACTATGGACACTAAGGAGACAATTCTGGTTAATGACAAAGTGGAGGTACTGCTATCACAGTAGGTATAGTATACATTCGCCGATTTCAACTTTGGTGACCGTGACTGACGGTGAATACCCGCTTACTAGAATGCAAAAGGCAATAACAGTCTATAGGTACATTATTTTCTTAATGCCAATGCCAAAAATAAAATTACTGAGAAGAAAAACCGCAGTAGAAAATCACTTTTTCAAAGTCAAATACATGCAATATACGTATCAGAAACTTGTTGTGCAGTTAACAAAAGGAAGCAATAAATCAAACCGGCCTGAACACACCTTTAACCTACTTGTGGATTTTTGTAAATTTCGAAAGAAATCCCGACAGATGTCGGCAACAGGCCGGAAATATTGAAAAAGTTTTGAATAAATAACAAGTTGGTAAAGTTCGGAGGCAGAATGACGGCCGCGACGGAGACGGCGGCGGCGGCGCAGGTACGAGGAAAGAAATTAAACCAAGCCTCGAATTTGCATTCATTTATTACATTACCCTATTTTGCGCGTGATTTTTTGTTAAATGTCGGAAAGTTTATTTCGATTACAGCTACTTTACGGCCATATAAAATAACAATTTCCAAAATTGATTAATAAACAATAAAACATAACCAAATGACAATGATTTATTGATACTACATTTTAGTAAAATAATTATAAAGTCGTTAAAACTATACCTGACTCCACAAAAGAACACGTAAAATTAAAATACATAAAAAATATGGGAATTTCTATAATACATAATATTTAGTCTGGCTGTCAAAACAAACTGTCAAACTACTACTATTTAAACTTTTTTTAATGCAGAGTTCAAAGAGACATAAATAAAGGTAGAATTTTCTGGATATAAAATTATTTCATAAAAATCTAAAATAAATAAGCAAAATCCAACCAATCATCCGATTGAACGAATAGCTTTTGATTACGATTTTTCAATTTACTCGCGCGATGAGTTTTCTCTGTCAATTAGGAAATCTCGATATTTTTATCGAAGTCTGGATACCTAAGGAAGGTTGTTTCAAGATATTCTGTTCTAAGCTAAAATGGAGATTATTTTAAATTGTCCTAAGAAATTGCAGATTCTATTAATGTATTTTGTTTTAAAACTCATATAATTACATTAATAAACAAATGCAGCAGTTTGCAAGTTTCTGTAGGTACATTATGTTTGTTATGTAATTATAGCTCTGCTTAGTAATAAGTTCATCCGTATTCCTAAGACAGTAGTTACAACTGTATTATATTACAAACACATGAAAATTAAATAAACAGTTACAAGAGCCGAGTACACAATTATTATTATTCTACAAGCACAATGCCGAGGACTAACCCGTTTTCTAACATTCCTCAGCCACAATTTCCATAGTTTAGTATTCAAGCTATTTCAGGCACATCCGCTTTGATTTGCTAATTGAACGAGCTACGAGCTACGCCGTAGCACGTGCTACAAGCTACAGGCTCTGAAGCCTACGAACACGTGCTACGAGATAAACAGAAATGCACGTGCACTCGTAGGTAGCTGGTGCAATATATCGGTATTTTTACGATTATTACAAATACATTTCTATTAAAGAAATGTATTTGTAATAATCGTAATGTTAAAATTTTACGTGACTATGTTAAAAAATATAGTTAATGCTACCTAAATATAGTTATTATAATGTTGATTTGCGTTTTGTTTAATAAATAACAATTTTAATGATCATAATACAGTTTCCAGATAATCATCAATCGCAATTATTGAAATTAATTTTCAATATCGCCATGTGCAGGAATAGGTGCGTTAATTCATTCAAATTAACAAGCATGTGCGAGGTTGTATTTCATCAATCAGACCCCCGATATTAATACTGATGATGCTCATTTGTGATTGTTGTTTGATTTTGTTTGTTTTGTTGTAATTTATTAATAGCGCCTAGTTATACGAGTACATAGCAAGCTTAATCATAAAGTCATGTCATTGAAAATTATTATGGATCTAATCTAATCATCCGTGTTAACCCATTCAGCGCTAAGGTCCAAGGCTAGTAATACCCAACGAGTTCTGCCATACAAAATTGGCCTTTTACTATAAAATGTCATAAAAGTTTGTTCAAGGTATAAAGGTATATTTGATGGGTTACTTAGCAAAAAGTAAGTAACGACAACAAAGTAATTATATTAGTTAACGAAAAAAAAAATACTATGAAAATCGGTTCAGCTGTATAATAGTTTTTAGGAGGAGAAAGTGGGGATGGAAAAACAAATAAAGTGGGGTATCAAATTAAAGAGGATCATATCCATATTATACTTGACAATTGACTGTAGCTGAAATTAGCGCGCAGTTTTTGAACATCGTTTTCGAAAGCTACGTAATATGGTTCGTTTTCGGAAAACGGGACAATATTGCGTCCCGATGATTATTTCGGAGACGCCGGGACACGTAATTACAAAAGCAGACAATCCCGTTCAAAACGGGACGTTATGTATGACAGGTTAATGCCGGCTGTACACACTCGCCGAGAACCTCTCGGCAAGAGTCTCGTCCGAGGGGCCCTCGCAGAGAGGGCACCATCCGCACCATGTACACACTCGGGGCGTCATTTGGACTGCGGGTATCGGCCACGATGGACATAGAAACTGCTGCTGCCGTTTGTCTTTGTGCTGTTAGTTACTATAATTATGATTATGAATTACGAGTGTGTACATGTTTAGTCTCGTTTACCTCGCGAGAGCGGGCGCAAAAAACCGACAAGCAGCCGAGGCGTACCGAGGCGAGACCCGAGCGGGCAAGACAAGGAGAGAGCATCATGTACACACTCGCTCTCGGTCTGTCTCGGGGTGTCTCGGCGAGTGTGTACAGCCGGCATAAGGTATCGGTTCGCTCACCAGCGATGACGAGCACGTCGATGAGCGCGAGCACGGCGAGGCTGACGAGGCCGGCGGGCTCGAGCCAGTGCACGCGCTCGAGCAGCGCCGCGCACGCGGTGGCGTTCAGCGACCGCATGCTACATAGCGCCGCGCGCGCGCAGCCGCCGCGCGCCGCCCGGCACGCTAGCTCCGCATCGCTCTGTACACAACATAATCTATTATATAAAAATAAGTCGGGTTTTCCTTCCTGACGCTATAACTCCAGAACGCACGAACCGATTTGGCTAATTTTGGTCTTTAATTATTCGTGGAAGTCCAGGGAAGGTTTGTAAGTAGAGAAAATTTTAAAAACATCTTGAAAAAGTATAAAATGAACATCTTTCTATACTCCCATATACAAAGTGATTGACGGTAAGTGACAGACGACTTTGACAGATCTTTGAAGAAACAATCGGACGGGCAGGACGACGTCTGCCGGGGCCGCTAGTCATATAATATAAGTATATACTTATGTGATAGGAATTTCTGATATCTTTACGGTTATTACACATTGGAATGTAGCTATAAAGAAACGTATTTTATTTTGTTTATTGACGTTTCGATAACTTTGCGATTTTCATATTTGTATGTAAATATCGATTAAGTATGTAAGTACCTGCTTTCTAGGTACGTACGATTCAATTTAATTTATAAAATCTACGCGACGTCGTAATTTTATAAGAAACCTTAGAAGCAGTATCAATATTCCTACAGCTTTCGTCATTAATCGTGGTTTATTGAACACCTGTATCATCGTTAAATGTATTTATTTGTCTATCTAATTTCACTATGGCAATAAATTTATTTCAGTTGAGATCAATACAATTATTTACGTCCTAGACACTGTTTGCATTTGCTTCATCAATCTCGCAGCTAGCCCTTTATAACTGAGATGGTTTTATTTTAATCCTTATAAAAATAAATCTGTATCAGACACTAAGCTGTCAGTTACCGAGCCATTACTTAATTACGCAAAAGCCGTGAACAAGATCCAATTACTTTACTATCACTTACAACTCGTAGAAGTCGATCGGTCGAGCCGCGGAGTCGGGTTCACTCGGTAACGTCGTACCTTTGAAACGTAACCCTTTAACCTTAAAGTTGGGAGATAACTCGCCGATAATACACATATCGGGTTACAAGACGTATTAAAGTGACACACGGCCCAGACGGACGACACACTCGGTCTGATGAGGGTTAATTTAAAAGCGAAAGGCTTGAAGTTGTCATTGATGCTGTTATTTCGTATAAAATGACAATTATTTATAAATGTGTCGGATTTTTTTAAGAAGTGGGTTTTTCTAGATTTATTTTGACGAAATTTATGAAATATTGCATTTTCTCGGCATTTACGAACTTTATAAAACGTGTTGCTAATTAATTTCTCAATACAATGAAAAAGGCTTTAAGGCTGATTGGATTCGAACCCCGGCATTCCATGGCTAGTGCACTACCAATGTCTAAATTATCCAGAATAAAAAAAAGAATAAATAGATAGGTTAATTTTATTATTATGTATAAATATCCCCTTATAAATAAAACAAGATTGTTTTCCTGTTTATCCTGTATTTAAGTCATGTTTATTCGGTGAAAGAGTCACTGTAAGTACTTATATTTAATGCAGTACGCTACCGCCGTTGTCTCAGGCCAAGCGCCGGCCCTAGAGTTTAGACCCCTAATTAACTACCCGCTCGAAGGCTTTTGTTTGGCTTTCTAATTACTTTACAGAACTCTATTTTTGGTCGCGTGACAGATAGGGTTTGACACTACAGGTTAACCAGAAACATATGACACGCCCTTCGGCACTGTAAGTGTGGCCCGCGGTGTTAGTCTCCGGTCTAACGCGGAATCATTTTGGTGCCGACAATATTTTGTATGTCGCCCATATTATAATAAAATTAATGGGGAGTTTCGTTACAGTAATGGGATTTTGATTTGTTTCTATTGTAATTACTTTTTGTGGGTTAGCTTGGGGTTTATGAGGAAAGTGATAAAGTTTCGTGAATCATTATTGTGTTCCAATTTTATTTAGGTTAAAAGATAAAAAAGTCTACGAGGAAAGTAAATATCAATTTGTGATGTTTTCAATCTATCTTTCCAGACATGAAAAACCAAATTTCATGTTCACATCACAAGTCTGTTAAATTTATAATTAGGTAGAATACAAATGTTGTATTCACAGCTGTTCTATTTTACTGCGTTTTTTTTTATTCATATCAAAACATTATAAATTATCAAATTACCTTTATTGTCTAAAAAAACACTAACGACCAATTTTGAATTGTTTTCAAAATAACTTCTCTTAAAATTTAATTTCTGAGTCGGGCGTCACTAATTGGGTTTATAATTCGGCTCAAATTCTTAACTCCATCCCTAGAGGCCCTAGTTGCGTTAGTTCTGTCTGCCTAATTGTGCAGAACTCTAGTTTGTCTAGAACGTTTGAATTTAAAGTCCTAATTTACTTTGTTAAATAACTGACAAGTAGCTGTATTATCTGGTTTAACTTTTGCTATTTAGTTTTACCTTTTTCGTTTACATTTTATAACCATTGCTCTTTTAAAAGACCCTGTACACAGAACCAAATAAAAGAGTAATAAACATCAATTAAGAGCAGACAACTAAACTGCAGACAGTATTTTTATGGTGACAGTAGCGTGACAGATGAGTTATAAAACTGTAGTACTGAGTGACTGCACTGGCAGCCATTATGTGCACGCTCGTGATGGATGGGTCTAGCTTTTAGTCCTATGTGGTTTCATAATATAAAACTGATACATAAATATAGAGAAACATATCTCATAGCTACAAACTCTTCAAGCTGGTTTTACACAGCAGCCGACACAGACTGAACTTTTCTACTAGCAGTGCATATAATAACATTAACGGCTGTCTACGTTAATACCATATTTTAATCCATATCCCACTGAAAATGACATTAAGGTCATTTTACTCTACTTACTAATTGAATCAACGCAGTTGTGACGTTTTGCTAACATCACCTCCATTTCCAATAGTACCTACTGCTCATTAACTCGATCGTGGTCGGGCAATCGGAGTGTAAACCATAACAAGACGTGACGCGACATCTCGTAATTAAGGTCTTAGGCTGTCTCTGATTGCTAGTAGGAATTGATATATATTTATTTTATCAAGGAACCTACTTCAAGACCTGACACACGGCAACTTTTTGTACGTATCGATGCTATCGCCGCTGGGTCTCATTTATCACACGCGACTGCAGGCGCGTACGGGGTGATTCTTCACAATTTTAAAATTGTGCCTATACGGAATGCACGGCAATGCACGGCTGGATCGTTGCATTATCATTAACGCGTAATTGTTTCTGGATAACCTGTGCTAGAGCAATTGAAGCACGTCATCAAAATTTGGATTAATTTAATAAAAACTTTTCGATTTCTAGTCTTTAAATAACATTAATTCCATTTAATACGTACATATTTACCTATATCTCGTAAATTTTTGAGAATATCATAAATGATTTGGAAGGTAGACAAGAACATCGACTAAAATAAAACTGGGAATAACCTAGAACATAAAATAAAGGTCAGTTCAGACCAGCTAGTGATAGACCGGAGCCCGAGGGCTGTTTTGTGAGTGGAGAGCTCTTCACCGCGCGCCAAGTATGGACCCAGCCTCTACTGATATGGACTGTGAAAAATATTATGTTATTTTTATGCATATTTTTCAACATAAATTTTCATATTATTATTCCACGTCATATATATATATACCTGTTCGAGTAAAATATAACTAATAGATTTTAGATATAGTTATGTGAACATTTTTTTTATTAAGGACACAAAGTGTAGAGTACGTTGCAACGGTCAAGGTACCTATTTAAATCACGTCTTTAGTAAAATTTAGGACCATGTCTCTATTAATGTCAAATTTCTCACTATGGTCACAGTAGAGGACAAGAAATGTAATTATGTATACACAAGCTAAATCGACTACAATGTTATTTTTAATTTTTGCTAGAAAAGTTGCAAATTGCTAGCAACTTACTTAGAAATAGGCCCTCGGGAATGTTGATTCTTGATTTTTTACCAAGCGGGGCGTTGACCCCTAATAAATTGGATAAGGAGAGTATGATGACTTATTGTTCTGCGCGACCTTACGCGCATTGTTCGAGGTACCCAGAGTTAATTACCCCTCGGAGAGAATTGCCCTCGCGGGTCTCGTAAATATATGCCTTAGACGGTATGTAACACTAGTATTTTACCCCAGCTCCGTACATGCGAGTGATTTATGAACTGGTAGTTAACAAAGAAGCGACAACGTACAAAGGATGAGATGATAAGAATACTGCCTAACCTTTGTGTAGGTAAAAGGAACTTCACATTTGAATAAAGTTAAAATTGTTTCGGCTAAATTGTTCACTTAATTATTTACCTACCTATTTACTTACAAGCTCTTTTATACCTACTACCAGCCACTGTTTCGCACCGATTCAAAACCTGTCATTTTACTGATATTATGCAAACACGTCCAAAATATTAGCAGCAACGGTTAAACAGACTATTAAAAAAGAAATAAATAATATCTACTTACCTCTTTAAAGTCCTAATAAATACAATAATCTTTTAATAGATTGAATTTCCAATTTTAACAATTCAAATACAAGACTGCTTTTTCATTATTCTTTATTGAAAAATGATTGACTTCCCTTTTCTTATGGATTTTCTTTTAATAAAGGTTCATTTTGTATTCTAGACGGACGTTCAGTCGATAATGAATTAATTTCGAAGCTAATCAATTAAAAATGTCAAGAAGATTTGACGCCTTTATCTTTTCTTCATTCTTCGCAAAGAAAAGCTATCGCCATTTAAAAAGTTTTACTTTGAATGTCAAGTCGTTAATGTTATTATTTTTAATTGTATAGGTACTGGGCGATTTGAACTTTCTGTAAGGTTAGGCAAGTTCTCAGTCCTAAGTAGGTACTCACTTACTTTCTTTTTAAATACCCACATGAGTATATATTATTACCTACTTTAAAAATTTACGGAGTAAGTTTTACTTAGGAGTAGTACGAAAATTGACATATTAATAGTAGGAACTATCTACACGGTCTAATGTGTTTGCATTTGATGTCATAGGTTCTTCAGCTTTTTTTAGTTAAATATTTTAAAAGTAAGTACTTACTTACCTATCATTAATAGTTAAAAAAAGATTAGGTACGTAGTATCTATATTAAGGTACGATGTTTTAAGTAAAGATCTGTTTTCATTTCTTAAGGCGTAATAATAATATACCAACTAATGATATAAAAAGGCTCAAGCTTTAAATTTTATCTTAGTAAAATATTTTGTTGAATATCTTCTAACTATTAAATATAGACTCAATTCAAATCTGATTTACGTCAAAATATTTTCATACATATGCCGCCATCTTGTTTTTTATGTACAACAAGATGGCGTCCGTCCCACATTCGCCGAACCGACCCGTCCATTAGCGGCGAAGTTAATTGAAAAAGCAATCTGCGAGAAACGTACGATTGTATTTAGATGCTTTATGTTCGCAATGGCAACATTCAACAGGTGAGTTTTGTGTTGAGATATTTTTGCAGCACAACTTTGAAGCCTAGTCGTTGACGAATTTTGCGATAATACCTTGGACGTTTCACTTACCTACTCAAGGCTTAATTACCAAGTAAGGTCATGACTAAGTTATCTGAAACTTTTCAAGCACTTATAACAATTGTTTAAGCTAATAATATTAATAAGACAGTTTAAACGATGTCCGTGTAATAGACTATACTATGATCTAATCAATAAATCATTATATTCATTTCATAGCATCAAAGTAACAATAACGAGGTCGCAGGGCTTACTTGTGTATTTTCTAAGTACTTTTATCCTGCATAATACCTACCGCTGCTTATCCGACTACAAAGGCACGTAAGATATTTGTCCAACGTTGCTTTGTATTCGGATAACTAAAGCACACATACTATTACGATTCTATATTGTATTATTCAATAGCAAAAATAGAACAATTTTACAATCACTCATTGTCTGCGAATAACCGTAGAGATCTATTTCTTTCGTCAGACTCGTCAGTACAGATATTGAAGAAAATGAGATATCATTTTTATTTCATTTTATAACCAAATGCCCTTGTGGTTCGTGACCCTGATTAGCCAAATATAAAGCCAGAGGTCGAAGGTTCAAATTATGAAATTCTTTTTGTTTATTTAGAAAACTAACAGGGCACGCGAATTTGTCCATTTTTTAAATTCTGCGAAGTCTTAATCAACCAAAGGGTTCCCGAGATTCTTTTGTTGTTCAGGGATAAAAGGTAAATATTTTTTGGACTAAAATATTTTACACCACTTATTTTAATGTATAGATTAAAAAGAACAATATCATTTACGCCAATCAATACGTTCTGTTTGAGTAAGTGATGCACACGATATCATATCTGCTTTTAAAATAATTATTGCATTAAACAGAAAGAAAAAAACAAGTTTACTGTAAAATAACGTACCTATGCATTTTTTTTTATTTAGAATGAGGTACTGGGACTCTGTTTATGTAAGGCCTGTTATTTTAATGTAGGCTTAATTATGTATTTTATCGTGTACAACTAACATTAGTTTTTTATAAGTTCTCGGAAATGTTATCAACAAGTATGAATACAAGTACGAAATGAATGAGTAAGTAATATTATTACTGTTATTTAAAGAAACAATCATTGCAAATTGTAGGTAGGTACCTACTATTCTGCTAAATTTAATTTCCTGTAGGCACACTTGGATGATGATTCAACTATCTGGCCACGCCCCCATAAACCTCCCAACCTCAGAACTGTAACAATGGGGTAGTAAAATGCCAAACTATTCCAACCCTCGACTATAAAGTTCGTATCGGTCAGATTGATTCCGCGACACCCAGTTACGAACGAGTCGGTCCGAACATCTAAGCCACTGACAGATCCAAATGGGAAAAGGGTATCTTTATTGAAATCATAAGTTTTGTTGTGTCGTTGTGGTTTTTGTTACTTGAAACTTGTGTATAACATCAGATACTGATATAATAATATTTGATTTATTTAAAATGTTAAAAATAGGTAGGGTATTTTTTTAAATTTATAGCTATCTATATTATAAGAAAGATTAATGGACTTTCGAAAGTATTTTAAGAATACAAATCAATGAATTGGACACAGGTTTTCCATTTGCAAACTCATCCATCACTCAAAAGAACCTAATTTATTTTCAGTTCTACCTATGTATATTCGTATTATTATATAACCTCCATCACATTTGACTAAATGCCTTGAATACTTTGCTAACTTTTACGACGCAAATATTATAAAAGAAGCTTATTTCGCTTTTACATAATTTTCTCTGCTCTTCATATTGTGTGTTATTGCTACAGACGACTGGGAATAGAATGTCTAGAAGATAAATTACTATCAAACGTCGAACACTTGAGATACATGGAGTGAGGTTCATTAGAGATACGAGCAAGCAATTACTAACATATTATTTTACTGCTGTAAAATGGAGAAGTGCAACTTGCATAAGCTGGTGAATTTATGATAGAAAGTGCATTCATTTAAAGAATACTTAAACATGTCGTGATTCATAGATTCGATTAGTAGGTAAGTACAATAGCATGATTAAGATGAAAAAAAGTTTTTATTTTATCTTGTTCAAGAGCAATAATATTTTTAAAACAAGGCCGTTAAATTTAACCTATCTAATACCATACTGCTAATTTTATTATTTATACAAAATCTTTTAAAAACAGCACGATGTAAAACGAAAAATACTTACATTTTTAATTAAAAAAGGGGAACGTATAAAATGGTCATTATGCTAAATTACGTTTTTAATTAGTTCTGTTATTTTAATACTGCGATTTATTTTGCTGCTGAGCTGTGGGCAAATGATTCAATTTTAGCTTAAAATCTGATATTTTAAAATGTTACTCAAAAACAGTTTTTCCAATGTTGCATAAGATGGATATTATTGAAATAACATTAAATTATAAAGGCGTGCAATTGGAGAGGCCTATGTCCAGCAGTGGACTGCGATGGGCTGATGATGATGATGATGATGATGATAACTTTTTAGGTACCTATGATATATAATATATTACACATTGAAATTGGTAAAATTCTTAGTTACTTATAGTTGTCTATTTTGTATAAGAAATGATTTTTCATAATTTGCCCCCTAAGGTCGTAGAACGGGGACTCATCGTGCCCAGACGACGTCGCGGGCAGTAGGTAGTTTTGCATAAAATACTTCATTATGCACAAACTTGTTTAATAACCAAAGAGCGTATATGTTTTTGTCGATAAACGATACTTTAATCACTTTACTATAATTTTATTTACCTCGCTTAAAAGTCTCTCGAAACACAATTACCGGATAGTTAGCGCCACGACGATCCATGAATAAAGCATATTGTTGAGTAAAGATGGCGCTTGGCTGGTAAGTAGGTCCTGTTCATACAATTAATTTACAACGTGTCTGTGTTTTTAATGGCTGTTATTTAATATTATGCTAATTTTATAAGCGTTGATCAAATACTCGATCGCTACAAGAAGTATTTAATTTTATTTAAGTTAATAACTTGAGAGTAATTCGAAAAATGATTTTATAGAGAAAAGCTCGATTCCGTAGGTATGCATTTTTTACTTCTTATTTATATCAATTTAAATATAATAAGAATTTAATAGTATCTGAAGCCTTCGCGGTTATTACACATTGGAATGAAACAACTATAAACGTCTTTAGCGTTAGGCTATTGTCAACTCAGTCCTGCTACGATTATGGAAACTAAAGAAGAAGAAGAATCCGAAACGTCAGCACATAAAATAAAATAAAAATACGCGAGTTAAATCCGTTTATAGTTTTTTAATTCCTATGTATAATAGTAATTGATTTTGGCGAAGCTTGTTGTCGATTTGAGAATATGTTAATTGACGACGCCTGTGTTGCGGATATTATTATCTGTATTAAAAATATTAAATTATTATGTATAGGTAACATATCGATGTTATCATTATTAATAACTACCGGGAGTAGGTCAGTCTGTTTGTCGATCAATTAATGCCGAAGCGTCATAATCTACGGCACTTAGCTGATTGATGCCATTGATGGAGCCATATCTGTGATGTATTGAGCTGTTATTACACTGATGGTCGAGTGGTCTGAGACCTTCACAACTAAACTGAAACTTTATTAATCATCGTTCGGTGACTATATTATTGGAGCTTCAAATTATCCCCTTAATGATTTTTTTAATCCCAAGAAACTGATTTTGCAATTGATTTTTTAGAACGATAAAAAAGTGTTTGTAAACTCTATAATTCAAAAAAATATTTACATATGTACTTTTTACTTTTTACAAAATATGTTGCATATTTCAAGGATCATTTATAATTTATTTTTTAAGTGGCTGAGAGTATAACTTTTTACAAAATATGTTGATTTATGTAACAAATAAAACAATGTTATATGTCCTGTAAAAAACCTCCTACGACTTGACGTCCAAACCCTTATTTCACTTCACTATTAGGTATATTTCAATATCCAACCAGGTAGTTTACTTCCGTTGGTAAACAGGTTCGGTTCCGGTGAGGCACAAACAGCAGTAATTGAGTCAATAGTTATAAACTAGGATGTCTATTTAATTTGTTTACTCAATTGCATAGAGGGTTGAGAGACTTGTGAAATATCAAGCTGGACCACAAAACCCTTGTTTTTTTTAATTGAATATGTTGGATATACGAGTAAATACATTATTGCGATAAGTCGGATAGCTTATTTGTAATAATCCGTAAAAGATTTTCTTCTTAAGAAAATATTCTACTGGCTAAAGCTTCTAAAGCTAAAGTGCAAGCAGTAAGCATGCAATATTGCAGTCGCGCCACGTACACTCGGTTCCACTGCAATCAGGTGAGAAACGAGACGGGATGCATTTTGTTAGAATTTATACGATAAATGATCGGGGCACGTGGCCGCGTGGTGGCTGCGGCTTAACCCTCTTTTGGGATTAGATGTAGCTGTTGATTTATGACTTTTCACACAGTTTCACTACTACTCTACCTAGCATTATTTCGAAAGAACTATATATATTATATTCAGACCTAGCTATAATAAAAATATACCTACTGATAAATTACTAACATAACGATTACGAATACGGGGTCGTTAGTGGTTAAATGATATATTATTAATATAAATAGACCTAGAAATGAAGACAGTATTCAGTGAGAATTTTATGAAACACCTAGGATTTCATAAAATCCTGCACTGGGGTGGATACCACAAAATAATTTAATATTGCGGTTATCCTCAACAATAAAAAAATGATTGAAACGAGAAAAATATTGTGAATAAAAAGGTTGTGATCTTATTTTTATCCGTCGTTGAATTATTCAGAAATAGGTTCACATGGATAATGTCATTGGTCGACAATGTAAATATTTACGGTAAAGTTTCATTCATAACATTCTAGCCTGAAACACAATATGAATTTCAGAAGTTCATCATAAATTCAATATTATGTAAATATGCGAATAACATAAATAAGGTGTTCATACGTTTGCATAAATATTAGCCTGTAAAGGGTCCTTTTCATACAAAACGAATTTAACTTTGTCTGGTAAAATAATTGAATATATTATCACTGCGAATAAAGACGCGACTAGATTTTTTTGTTTTAAAATAATTATTTCATATGAACAAAGTTAAGCACTTTATAATCAATATTTTAAATATCCCGTTAACTAGAATTGACGCTAATTATGTTATAGTCAATGTCGAAAATGTAAAAAAAAAAGGTTTTCACGGTCCTCAAACAGGATTTTCAAATCACACATTCCACGACCTTACGTAACTACTATCGCGATTCCGCAATTGGATATTTGCTTAGTTATGAGGTATGACTAACGCACTTCTTCTGAATAGTAATTATAACAGACTATTTTCAAAAATACCTAGTATGAATCCCAGGCTTCAACTAAATAAGTAGATAGGTACGCAGTAACTGTTGTGTTCTCTACTTATTTTACTCTCTCTTCTAGTCTCTTCTACCAATAATGGCTGCCTTTTAGGCTGTGAACTGATAATGTCAGTAGGTCACCCACCATTTTATTGTTCCTGCGCTAAACAAGAAGTAGAGTACAAATACGTAAGAACTTTTACATTAATATCATCAGATTTACTGTCATTAATACAAATTATAGTTAAGCTTTAAAACAACGATATTAATAAAAAATTAAAAGAACAAACACTGTAAAAAACCTGTACCTAAGATAGTGAATGTTATTTAATTAAACAAGATTGTTGCAAAGTTAAATATTTTTCTGTTTCAGTATTCATTTTGTTTCCATGTCGGCATGCAGCGTAACGTCTGCTATCGTCCAAGTCGATCGATGTTAACACGACCTGCCAAGAAATGTTCGGGCGCATCGCCAAAATACCCTACTGTGGTGCTCTCTGCTAAAATTTACTTATATATTTGACTTTTCAATTCTCGTTGAATGCGACGCGACAGTTATCATATATCACTCTTAAGTATAATCATTGCCATCCAAGGTTTATTCATCTCGTTAAGTCTACTATAATACCAGACTGGTCTTTTATTTACTGATTTTCATTTAATCGCATAATAATAGGTCTAAATAAGATTTTACGCGTGACACATCATAAATTCACTGTATTAGCTACAAATAATAAAGGCTGGCAACACAAAGTGTGTGAAAACACTTCCCGATACAAATTAGCTCTAATCCGTCAACTGATTATCACCTAATTAAACGAAAACGTTAATTCAGATAATTATTAACTTCTGGGTAAGTTCTTAATGCTTCTGTGACCTTTTCACAATTGTTGGAAGTTAGTCATGACATTTGACAAGCGATGTGCGTAGGTACATACCTATTGGAAAGTTTAAAAGTCGCTCATTTTAAACATATTATGTAAACGTATAAAATACCTCTCATACTGACGTCGAAGGCTCTAATTTAGAACTTAAAAGAAGCAATTAGTCTTCCGTTACACAATCACCAGATTATTGTATTTAATTGCTACAACCTTCAAACTAGAACTTAATAATATTGATTGAAGCGTAACTTTGCGGAAATCCGTTGACCCAAAGGCCGAAGACAAGTACTTTGCTAATTTCCGCCAAGAATATTCAACCGAAAATAATTCGTCGCATTCACTTCTGTACGAGACACTATGGCGAGGAGTTTAAGGTAGACGCTAATTTTAACTGTATTCTTTGTAATAATTTTCATGGATACATAATATTATATTAAATTAGATGGCAGCATCAACATGACACCCTAACTATTCACAAGTACGTAGGTAGTGCAATTTCTGTACTAAACTGGGTATCTCCTACTTTTGTTATTATCTACGAATTTATGTGACGGTATTTCCATGACAATGAATAACTGAGTTATTCAGTCTCATTGAAAAAACACTATCTATATAGGGTTAATTTAATATTTACTTAGGAAATTAAAATAACAAGGAGAGTATAGATTCTTTAGCCAATTAGAATAGGGATTATTTTATGGAGGGCACGTCGTTGTCTCTTGCGTTAGGTGCCGTGACCATTATTTCTCGGATTATTGGCACTATCCCGGTCTGAATCCGTAATTTATTCGCTGCCCGTTATCCTGTTATAAGGTAAATAAAATATTCAGCAGCTCGACACGGAAACTTCGTCGTTTGTCGATCGTCGCTCTTTGCAAATAACTGTTTTAAACGAATTGTTATTTACATAAAAAAATGAATTTTAAGTGAAACAGTGTAATTTTTGTCACAAGTCGCTGAAGTTTAACACTGAAAGTGCTTAGGTATCTTTAGAGTACCTATATATCAAACCTACCGAAATACCTATTTATGTAAGGTCCGTTGGATGCTTTTCCAGAATAAAAAGTTGTTAAGTAGGTTGCCATTTTAAAACCAAGCAAAGTTTTCCATTCAGATCGCGTTAATCCACTGCTCCGCTGGGTGTTGTTGCGCCGAAGAAGAATGCAAGAAACTTTCACATTTGTTATAAAGTTTAATTTCCTACCTGAAGGCGTTCTAATAATGATTTTATTCCGCCATTTTAGCGCAGATTGTCTCCGTAAACTTGAGAACAACAACTGTCGACCAGACCGCAGCGCGTAGACGGCAGACTTACTGCGAACTCAATGAACTTGCCTGTAATCGCCTTAGTTTAACATTTACAATTTGGACTTAAAACTTTATTCAAGTATTTACTTTAGGAGTTTAAAGTTTGCACAAAGTTTCAACCTTTTGCTTAATGCTTAGTCAATTGCTGCTTTGTCTGTGATCCTGGACCCATTACGCGAGTGTTTTCTTTTGTTCACAATAAAATTTTAGTATTTTAATTAGGTATTTATTTATTAAAAAACATGTTTATTATTCCTTATCTTCAATATTAAAGAAATCAGCGAAATTCGTTTCAATATCGCCAAGAGATTTAGACGTAGAACTAACCAACTAAGCTCATCGCAATTCGCATCGCTTACCCACGACACGTATGTTTACTAAATGGCCACTTAAGTAGTAGAAAACTTTCCTTCGTTACGCATTATTTTAATAAGGTAAGAGTGTAAGTTTTCTTTGTACTACAATATAGGTAAGAACAATACGTCTTGTCAGCACTAGTACCTTAGTAACCTTATTAGCAATCAATTCACAGCCTGATTTCTATCTCGAAACAAGCTCTTATTTGTTTTTCCAATGAACAAGCCAGTTTCTCGAAGGTCCATTCTGTAGTTCTATTCAATATGAACAGCCCTTCCGACCGGCGGCTAATTGCCGTGTGACGTCACAGGCATCGGGTGTGACGTCACGATATGCTTCTAATCACGATATCGTATCCCGCCCTTTATGAGGCGTCTTTTTATGAGTCTTGGCGTGGCGATATCGCAGAGATCGGAACATCTGTATTGCCTATACGTGCTGAACTAACTTCCTGGAAGTTTCTGTCCATTAATTATTATACGACATCAAGTAGGCAGCTCTTAATCTCTCTCCATTAATTTATGCTTCAACGTACTTACTATCAATTCTGTTGATAAGTATGTACCACTGCAGAGGATTTTTTTATAAAAGTAAGAGCGAATAAAGAAGTACTTTTCCACTAAAAGCTTTTTTACCGTACCCTGGACTACGAAACTTAACGATTAGTCGAGAAGCTGCTTTCATACAAACAATATTATTAATGATGAACCTAAGAACTTCATTCTAGCATTTTTTGTTGTCCTAAATACAAAAATCTCCAAATCCAGACGCATCATTTCTAAAATTCAAGTTTAGCAATCTCCCGTTCCAATTGTAGAGGTCGCAGTAATCAGGATCCCGTTTTTAATAAGGAAAGTTAGAGGGCGGGCTCCTGCCGTAATTGCATTTACGACCCAATCGTATTATTGTCGTATAAATTATACGGCTTGTTGACTTGGTTATTAAAATTTATCTTAGTTGTTTGCGACTACGGAAGATGTAGTTCTGGGTGTTGCACTGATTTCCATTCTGCTGGTTATTAATACCGACTTACGTTTACTACATTTCCTTAATTGAACCAACAATTTCAAATAATCTGATGATGATATTTGTATCAAGACAAGGGTAGAATACATAGAGATCCCAGCGGGAGTTGAACCCACACCTGTGTTTGAACGCGAGGCGTTGTGCTTCCAATTAGGCACGAGTACACCATGAGCATCACTAAGTAATCGGATCGACGAATTTTGCTACAAGTATTTCTTTGTTTTTTTTTGTTTGCAAGTGAAATGTCGCTTCAGTGTAATCTAGTATGTAGTGCTTTACATCACACGATTGGATATATTTACTTTGTAACAATCTGCTCAGCAAATAAAGCAAATATCCCCAAAAAACAGTACTATTAATCAAATAATCCTTCTGGATACTAAAATACCAATACCAATGCATTGAACACTCCGTGTTTGGACATTGATTAATAATTCTTGTATGCATAGCATGCTAATTATAGCCATCTATTGTTCAAGTCGTTGTTGTCAATGTCTTACAAGTTTAATATGAAATCACGAAATTAATTTAATACAGATTCCAAGTATCGTTTATGTTTCGAAGCAAACCAAGTGAATGGGAAGTTGACATCGCTCCGTTGCGGTCAATAAGGCCAACTTTGTCGAAAGCCAACGTTCTGTAGACGTCTTTCAAATTATTGATAAACTAGCTGTGCACGCGACTTCGTCCCCGTGGAACAGTAATTCTTCATAAGGCTTCATATTTTTCCCGTTTTTTACACATTTTCCACTGTTTCTTCGCTCCTATTGGTCGCAGCGTGATGTTATATAGCCTAAAGCCTTCCTCAATAAATGGTCTATCCAACAAAAATTTTTCAAATCGAACCAGAAGTTCCTGAGATTAGCTCGTTCAAACAAACAAACAAACTTTTCAGCTTTATAATATTAGTATAGATATACAAACCAATGTGGGTACTAGTGTGTAGCTAGTTAAGAATTCATCTTTTGTGTGAGTGCTATACATCGGTTCGTTTCTAATAAGGTCGGTCTGGTTGAAGGTCGTATGAAGTGGAGTAACAAAGCGAGTATGAAATTAATCTCTTAAGTATCAGATCATTAGAGACGTAATAATGAGATCGAAGTTGACACAGACATAATGGCAGGCTTCGTTAATTTGGAAAATTATAAGGCACATTCGGTATAATCAGTTCCCAATTTGTCTTAAATCTGGAATGTAGATGTTACTTCTAAATAATTATGGCAAGGACTTGTTTATAAATTCTCCGCATTAAATATTTTCGTATTCCTATGGAGTTACAAAAATATTACCATTATAGTAGGATTCAGTGACACGTGCGGATTGCGGTCATCCCGTGGGTGAAAGGTCACGGGTTCAATTTTGGATATGGTAACAGCATTCATTGAACGTGATGCCATGTCGCTTGGACGGATTACACAGTTCAGTTGTATACAGTACATATCACTTTTGTTTGTTTGTTTACTCGGTACTGATTATGCTAGAATGCAGGAAGGGAAATGAATAAGAGCAAATTTTATATTTTAATACTTACTTGCATTTTGGAATGAAACAACTATTAACGGATTTAACTCGCGTATTTTTATTTTATTTTATTAGCTGACGTTTCGGATTCTTTACAGTTTCCATAATCGTAGCACGACTGAGCTGACAATAGTCTAACGCTAAAGTGATTTATACAGTTATGCGTACTACCTTATATTTAAATTACAAATTTTGAAAAACTACTAACTGCATTAATAAGTGTCAATTGTAGAAAATTAAAATATTATTGAAACTCCTAAGACAGTTAACCTACAAAATAAATTATTTTTAGGCTTTGAACATTTAATTCTTTACGTTTTCCATGATCTCGGTCTCAAATTCATCGCGGTTTTGTTTCGCTTAAAATATTTTGTTCTTTTTCTTTTGGCCCCATAACGATTGTTTAATGCTTTCATTTCGCGATGTTTCAAACAATTTCATTACTTGCACTCCATCGAACAAAGGCCTCGGCTGACCACGACTCGATTATGCTAAGCGAGCGCAACACAATAAAAATATTTTAGGAATATGTGGCCAAATGAAAAGAAAACCCTTATCAGCTTATACTCGTTTATACGTTGTGCAATAAAACTAAGTGACTTAACAACTCATTAATTCAAAATTTGTATCGCAAACAAAGATTAACACATATCGAATGTCAACATTTTGTTTCCTACGCTACACTAAAGGCAATGTAACAAAATCGCCATATCTATTTTTTACCTTGGAAATGCTTGCGTAGTCAACAGAACTTGAAATTAACATACGCACAAATATTAATACGAAATGGATTTTACTCTCATATTTAATATTATTTGCTGACGTTTCGAGTAGATTCCATATTCCACGACTGAGCTGACGATAGTCTATCGCTGAAGTTATAATTATTTCATTCCGGTGTGTTATGACCGCGAAGGCATCAGAAAATACAGGTTACGAGTTAACAATCGATTATAAATAATTTCTGATGCCTTCGCGGTTATTACACATTGGAATGAAACAACTATTAACGGATTTAACTCGCGTATTTTTATTTTATTTTATTTGCTGACGTTTCGGATTCTTTACAGTTTCCATAATCGTAGCATGACTGAGCTGACAAAAGACTTTAGCGTTAGACTTTTGTCAGCTCAGTCATGCTACGATTATGGAAACTGTAAAGAATCCGAAACGTCAGCAAATAAAATAAAATAAAAATACGCGAGTTAAATCCGTTAATAGTTGTTTCATTCCAATCGATTATAAAGTTTCATCTGCAAAGTTTTAGAGATAATTCGATGGAATTTGAACGGGAGTTGAATTTGTTGTTGTTGTGTCATTTCAATGCGTAAGTATTAACCGCGAAAACTTATTTTGTATCGATTTTAATGCAATTTCTTATGTTAAATTATGCACCTACAAGTATAAACATGTAATGTCTACTTATACCTATTTTATTAATAAATAAATAAAATGCATAATTGATAACGTTTTTGTCGTGTTATGTTCATGCATGGTCGTGAGTGTCTCGCGGTAAGTCGTGTAATATAATCCCGCCCCCGAACGCGGATCAGTCAGGGCGGCGGGCAGCGCCATCAAAGCCTCCGAGGGTTGCAAGTCATGCCCTGAAATTGGGCAAAGGTAGGTTAGGCTTCTCGAATACGCGTGACTGAAAGTTGCTTGCGATTAGAAAAAGAAACGAGGATAATAACTTAAACGTTAATTGACTGATTAAATTAATTATTTAAGCACCTACATAAAAATAATAATTATGTTACACAGTGTTATAAAGTGTTACATAGAAAACAAAATACAACACTCTTAATAAATAAATAGATCGAGAACAAGCAACTGGCGAAATTGTAAAGAACCAAACGACATTTACGGACAATAGTTTAGTAATTAAAAGTGAATGCTGTTTGTTTAGAATAACTACTAGTAAAGAAAATTTTCTTTCTTGCCTTCTAACATATTTACTCGCTAAACACTGTCAATATTTAAAAATGTTTTAAAATCTAAAGAGTTTAGAACTCTTAGTTAGTAAAGGATCATACAAATCACGTTGTATGATTTGAGCGTTCGACAGCTATGTACTTGTATATTACCCAAAGATCCATATAATCCAAACGTGACTTTTCCTCTTCAATCAAAGTACAGAGTTAGTCGTTCGTGTGCGTGCGCCCTGGCCGTTTATCGCACGGGTGCGTCCAGAATCTTCTCTAATAAGTTTAAAGGCACGCAATTTACCAACTATTTGCGAAGGCCGCTCATGCCCCAACATGTTATTTTCTTACCAATCAATCGGTATTTTTTATAGTCGGGGAAAATGTCGTGGAATAATGCAAATGTACAAATTATTGACCACCTTTTAGACCTACTATGAAGCCAATTACTGGTTTTAAAATCTCCGTTAGTGTATAAACACCATAGGTATATCTTAAATAGATGTTTTTTTTTATATTTTATGGGTAAAAACTTCGTATAACTTGGAAAAAAGGTAGAATATAAATTTTAACAAAAAGCTTTATTTAATTGCATCGTCTTTTTATCTTGTATCAACTTTAGTTAGGTACGTCTTAAAAGTTCTCTAACTCGAAACCGCTTCGACACAGTTTTAACTCGAACCGTTCTTTAAACAAAACTCCGCACAGTATATAATACACATTAATCAGCATTTGACATATTATTTCTCAAAAATAAAATGTCAATTCAATTTTAGATTCATCACCTATACTTCAGCAAACTGTTCTAAAAATAACATTTTGTTAAAAATACATTGTTGGCATCTGAATTGTTCTCAACAGCCATTCCCCAAGTGGACCCATGTCTGTATAACACGGAATTTTTTATGAGTACTTGACCTACATTCCTTATAAAATTCTCCACCATTCTCCGGAACATGAAAAGTGGCTGAACTAAATTAAGTTCCTAATTACATAATGGGCCGCAGCCAGTTCTGAATTTATCTCGCGCGCTTCGGAGGGCACTTGTTGATACAGCTATTTTGAACGCAAACATCCCATTCCGCACACCGCCTCGTAAGCTGTATGAAGGTGCTCGCATACAGCCTTTGTACAACTTAGAAACTTGTGCGCTCCTTGGAGTACCTACCGGTAAGATCAACTACAGTTAAATTATGTTTAACTTCAACATAATAGGTCTGCAAAAACTGTAATGGATTACGTCGATAGTCCAGTATTCGGTAATAAAACATTAATTAACAAAGATGACATAGGTGATGTAAATAAACGTTGCGAACGCAAAGTTTTAATCTATACTAATATTTTAAAGAGGAAAACTTTAATGAATGTAAGTACAGATAAATGTATCGAGTATAAAACCTGTACATAGATATATTATATAGGTACGCCTCCAACACGCCCCCTTAAACTGTTAAATTACATTCATAGCAAAATGAAAGTATTTCAAACATTCATGCTCACCCATAGTTGGGATACAATACACAAATATTTAAAGGTAAGGTAAAATACAACTAACTAAATAAACATAACAAAATCAAAATGGAAAACCCTTAATTTGGACATTTATCACATAACTAAACTATCTTACATAATTGATTGTAAATAGCAATGTGTATTGTATCGTTTTAAAAAACCTCTATTTAACTTTTGACTATGTTAATTCTTAAAAATGTATCTCACTTGTTACTCCGTCAGTCACGGAAAATCTTTTCCGAGTTCATTTTTGTACAACGAGGTCAACTTATAAACGGCGTCGCCGAGCGATGCATACCATTCTACAATTTGGGTATCTTAAAACTGACCTTTAGATGCAAACTGTACGTAGATTCGGCATAATATTTTCTATTTCGCAGTTCATTTGTGCTAGACTAATTAATTTTAAATCTCAATAATGATGTCTGATGCTTTCGCAATCATTACCTAAGTCATAATTATAATGAAAGGTCAAGATTGTTGTACACATGTATGTGCCTACAAAAACTCACATCTTCTAGTAGGGGCAATGAAAATGCTCTTTATCAACTTCTATATCTTGAAACTTTGTGTTCGAACTTAAACACCGGTGCTTAATGTCATAACATAGAAAAGAACTAAGTACTTAATTCAATGTAGCAAGCAACAAATTAACTAGTTTTTCCGTAATTTGCAAATTTGAATTTTAATAACATGAAATGGTTATCCTGATGAGTGGATGCTTACGCGTGTAAACTTTTTCTAGTAAAGTAACGTGTCTACGTTGTAAAATTGATCTACGTAAGTAAATTTTCTTCCGTGGAATATTTTTTATTTTGCCATTTTCTCTCGACCCTTAAGCACTTGAGGGTCTGCACCCTTGTTAGGTCGTCGTTACTGCGATAGGACACTATTCGGATTAAGGGCCCTCGCTATAAATAATAGTAAGATTATTTTAAAAACTATTTACATATTATTTCAAATCAATGTCAGAATTTTAATAGGCAATTATTTCCGTATCGATTACTAAAAAATATTTTGTTTCCAAAACCATTTGATAATAGGAAAAACAAATCTGTTTGAAAACCTAACATTTAATAACTTCTCACCGAGACCAAAGGATTCAAAACAAAATGAAAAACAAAAATTTGTTTCGCCTCTGAACTCTTCAAAGCAATAAGGGGTAACTTTGAAGTTAAATAACTTACCAACTCGAGATTCAGCAACAAGTTGTAGGTATGCTCGGCTCGCGGTTTGGAAGATACTTGTTATAATCCTATAGGTACCTACCATTCAACAAACGATTTCTGTATAATAGTGACTGTTGTGGTGTAATTATAAAGAATAATTTAAAATAAAAAAACTGAACTGACGATAGTCTAAAGTTTGTTTGTTTAATATTTTTTTCATTCCAATGTGTAATAACTGCGAAGTCATCAGATTTTTTTTAAGAAATCGTAAATAAAAACGCTAAATCACTATTTATGGCCAGACTTCAATATTTTTCTAAAAAAAACACGTCAACATGTCTTTCTATTTTACAAATATGGATAAAAGATCGTATTTTTTAATGTCATCGCCTTTAAGGGCTCCGAAAAATAAAATTTTAAGCGCAAGCAAACAAAAATATTAGAGATAACGCGAAAGTGAATATTAATGTTTACATTGAAAATTGGCTTTTTCATATCATAACAGAGGATACATTAAGCTCAGCAAATATTTTACAAGACATTAGGTATAGTGCTCAGAAAAAATGCCGTACCTACTTATATAAAAACTAAGTTGACTTCATTTTTTATCGACCCCATTGCCGTAGGACTTGAATCTAAATTATATAACAGATTGACCTGTACCTCCGAAACTAAAGTAGGTACTTACACCAGTTTTTCCTGTTTTATTGCATTTCATGCAAAGTACGTGATGTACTTGGATTAGGTACCCGTTTTTCTGGACTCAGTAATTCATTCTGCGCCAGACGAGTGTATGCGCTCGATAGTCCCTAATATTATGTTCTGGTTAAACTACATTCGTACCATCCTAAAATGTTCAGTGACTGGGATCTTTGGTATTGTATGAGGTAATAGTTTTTTCAGTTTCTCCAACTCTTTCTTGTCCTCCATCCTCGACCATTAACGGACCTTACCAGTTCTGATTCTCCTCATCTCGGTGGGCGCCTCGCTTCAAGATTGATCTAGTCTTTGCAGTTATGCATAGAGATAATATGTACCCTTCAAATAACAGAATATAAAAAGCAAGAAAAAGGTATAATAAAAATCAAAAGTTTACCTAGTCACGATTACTCCGAGGCTGAAAACCCGTGAAAATGCGAAGCTTAATCAATTTTTAAGCCTCAATAAAAGATCCAAACAAACAAAAGGGAGAGTGAAAAAACTTGGTAACAAAAGTCGTAAACCATTTTACGTTCATTCAAATACTAAGTTTAAATTAAATCTTTTGAAATGCGGCCTCCTACGGAATTTGGGATGACGTCAGTTCATTCGCCCTTAATGGCTTATACCTTTACGACCAATGAAATGGAGTGAAGATATTCTGATACTTTAATGTTAAATTGCTTTATCTTGATTAAAATAAAGCGGAAAGTTGTCACTAAAAGGCCATTAGCAAATACTTTCTTATCATGGAAAAGATATTTAGTTCCTCAACATTTAGGAGTGAAAAATTGAGGTATTTACGCAGGGATACAATATTGGAATACCTAGGTCCTAAGCAAAGTCGTAGAAACAAACTTAGGACATCTGGGGGCTATACCCCCTGAAACATCAAGACTTAAAGTAGGTAGATAGGTACTTTACCAATGACCATGTAAAAAAGATCAGGATGAATAACAGATGAGAAACAAGTATAAGTGTTGAAAAGCATTATAATACCAATGTCAAAAGAATATGACATGACATTTATGTCACGACGTCTGTCAAAACTGGGTGTCGGCACCTTATTTCCGTTAGTCAATGACGTCATTTCCGGTGGAGCCGAGGGGTGCAGATTATGTGTGGCTTATCTCTTATCAATGGCTGTATAATTTTCCCGTAGAACTTCTTGAAATTACGTTAGATTGTCGAATTTCTAGCTTATTGGCTTAGACGAGTTTACATGAGTTGGAAATCTAATGATGATGCTATCAAGTTCTCGTAATTGTGAAAGTTACTATGTTTCTATGCAGCTTTATTTCATGAAAGTAATATGTATGTTCCTATATTATTATTTTTCTTTTTTTGCATAGTGTTAGTTAAGTATTTCTTGGCGAGTGACCTACTTTTTCTGTGATGTTGTGCGATCCTCATTTACTTATTCACCGCGCTGAAGTATTATCGATAGGTAAAGTGCGAGCTATCAACTAATAATGAGATAATTGTTACGATTGTCAACAGTTCGTTGTGTTCTTAAAAGAGCTTAGCCCGTGTAACGAGGGCGCGGCGCGCGGCCCGCGGGCGCGGATTCATTTGATTACGCAGCGACAGAACCATGTAAACCATTTTAAGTGGAAGATTTCATTTCACGGTATTTTATTATTACTATACAAGTCTTCGGAGAAAAATAAGATTTCCACATTATTTTGATTTTGAAATATTCAATCTAAATAGATAATTATGTCTATTTGGTTTCGTAGTTTATGAACGTAAATGACCGTGTAATGTTTATCAACTACATAAAGTATTTTCGTAATTTATTTAATACCTATTAGTAATTTGTAATGCTTTTGCGATCAATACACGATGGTATACACTACCGTAGGTTCTACAAGAAAAGCGTCCGACGATAGTCTAAGGCATTTCTAGCAGTATCCGCCGACTGAGGAGAATATTGTTATTGCAGCAAATACAACACACCTTTTTTAACCGGCGATGACATACGCATGTTAATTTTTAAAGTATTTGTTTGACTGACCTGACTTTCTTTTCTGATTTTCTCATAGCTTGTTGCTATGGGGCCTACATAATATTTACCGTCTTAAATTTTTCCGAGTGCTGCCATTATTCATATTTTCCAAGTCTATTTAGCAAGCTACTATATAATATATTTTGTCGCGTGACATTGTTCGCGTAAATTGATATAAACCGCCTTGTTTTCAATTTGACCCAAGTTGCAGGAGATCAACTGTTTTATAATTCAGAACATATCAGACATTACCTAAGTCTGTTTATGTATTATTTTAAATGATCCGTCATAATTATTTTATTCAATTATAGTGTAGATAAAACCACAAAAGTTTAGGCAAATGTGGCTGAGGTGTACATTTGCGGTATCGACTTTACATTACCCACATTCGCAGCACGATTGAGCTAATTATGATAGTCTTACCGATAAACCGACCTAAATACACGAGTTGAATCTGTTATACTTAACTCTTTTATTGCTATGTGGAATAACCACGAAGGCATCGGAAACTATTAATCAGTAGGTAGTTCTTGATAATTTATTTCTATAGATTTATAATCAGTCAAGTGCGTTCCGCTCTCGCTGTCGCGTGCGTCTCGCGCTTCACTCGAAGGATCCGCGAGTCACCTCCGCCCAGAGATTTATCACGCACAGAGTAAAAACCAGCCGAGTGCGAAATAGGAGCGCGGCCTACAAGCCCCCATTTAGGGTCACTTGTGATTTAATGTACGATGCATGGGTATTGTATGTTTTAAACGGTAACTCCTATAAAACTAGAATATTAAAAAGACCCAACGACCAATCTTTCACTTCCTTCATCCAGTGAGTTTTAATCGTCTTGAACAGGTCGTCGAACTACCCTACATACCTGCGGCTTTTATAAATTAGTACGAATATTATCTTAGAACTAGATCTCACGCTGATAATTGATATTTTACATCACGTATATTAATCAAATACAGGTAATCATATCATCTTACAGCCGCCGCTCCTAACGCATTATCCCAAGAAAATATCAAAAGAAAATCATGTTACATGAAAGGGATAATAACTGATACCTGATTAAAGATTACCTATGTTTCATATAATAAATGCCTTTCACGAGTCTTTCATAAGGCATCAAAGAACATGATGGAAAATCCATATGAATCATAGCTGAGACATATTTATTCCAAGATTTATGTTTGGTCCCGATAAGGGTTTTAGGGCTTTGAATTAGACTTAGGCGCTATTCACACTTCACAAGTTCGCAGAAGATTATAGGCTTTGTATAAACCTTTTATCTGCGCTTTTGTGGTCATTGGTTAGATATAAAAGGTGTCTCTTAGATTCGAGTGTGTCGATAATCTTTGTGAAGATAGTTAATGCTTATGTGGATTGATTCATTGGAGGGAAACGTCCAATATTTACGAGTTGATGTTCCAATACCGCTTTTTCTCTCAGGCGCTGGTTTATGTCAACATTCTTCTATGGTAAAATATATAGATTATTATGAAAAGTAACAGGTCAGACATCAGCCAAGTTTAAGTCTTGGACCGGTCGCGCGGTCACGTCTGCTGCGTGTCACACCTACAAGTTTTTATTAATTTGAGAATAGTTAAATGTTAGTGTAAGTGTACTTATTTTTTTAACTTCGTGTATTGAAATATACCTACGCATTGCGGGTAAAAATAAACCTTATAATAAACTAGCCAATTTGTAATGCATTTTGGAGGCTTTGAAATTAACGGCATTGTGTCGCTTTATTAAATTCAAAATTAATGTCGTCAAAAATATTAAACGTGAGTAAATTAAGGTCTTTATATGAAGGGAAGGCATTAAGATTTTTTTTTCATAAATTAACACCCCAATTTATCACGGCGACCGTTAAAACTGTCACGGGGCGAAATAATGAACGCCTAAAAAACACTTTTTCAGGGATAGCACGTTTTCCTCTTGCGCGGGGATTCGAGAAAAGCTTTTATATTGACCAATTGTACAGTAATCATGTGTCGATACACTTCATTTATCTAAATCGTAATTTCTGGGGTTTAAAAAATTGTTTGCCGGGGTTTTAATAAGCCTAACTTAATAGTATAACTCTAATAATACTTTAACTTAATGTTGGTTCGAATGAAATGACTGCAACTGACTTTACTCGCGTATATTGTTTATGTGCTTACGTATCAAGATATCGATCTTGCTAGAGCTAAGAGAATTACATTTTTACAAAACACGAATGGAACAAAATGCTTAGTGACGTCACAAAAAACGTTATCAATACTTAAACGTTACATTTTTTATGGGTAATAAAGTTCCATCTACTTGATACAAATTGAAACGTAAACATTAAACGCTATAGTTACATTTCTATGTCATTTCGCATTACATTAGGTAGGTACGACCTAATTCATCATAACCACCAAAGAGTACCTAATACAACACGTAGTATTCATTACCAATAGCAAAAGCATATTTGATATTGTATGAGGCGATATTGTAGTTAAACGTGTTTAAATTACAGGCGGTGGCGGTCATAATTGATATCCGCCATTAACGCGCCGCTCGCCCGCAGCGGCCGCTGAACGCGTGGGAC
The DNA here is from genome assembly GCA_038024825.1 of Polylopha cassiicola. NCBI lineage: Eukaryota > Metazoa > Arthropoda > Insecta > Lepidoptera > Tortricidae > Polylopha > Polylopha cassiicola. The sequence continues at coordinate 370,568 of CP149044.1, read as the reverse complement.
AAGTAAGAAGCATCATCACACACTAAGTAAGAAATACTACTGGAATTCGAACAGAGACCTGACTTTAGGGGCTTGTGCAATTTTAACAACCTGTGAGAAAAATGTATTGAAAACTTCGAAGCCGTTTGATAATTTCATGTTAGGAACGAAACCGTAAACGTCACTCAAAGAAATGATTCCTGAACACATTTAACATGATCACCATATTGTGTTAATATTTTTTTGTTCGTGCGGCCTACATAAGGTTTTATTGTTATAAACTTTTATACATAACCATCAGTCTATCTTCTATCTGCTTCAAGATACTTTTATTATGTCGACTATTGTTTGTATTGTTATGTAAATTAATTCCACTTAATTTGCTAATCATTGTCACTACTCTACGCTTGTAAATATGTGTGTTAGTGACGAGAGACGTAGCTATGACTGATAGAATGTATAATAACTTTCAGACGTTAATAATGTTAACTGGCAATAAATTGTAATATAATTACTGCCTGCTCCGCTCATCGCTTGAATCTATCAATTAGAGCACAAGCTAGGGCTATTACGTTCCCTTACATAACACACGGAAGGTTATATTTTTATTTCACCGTTGGGTAAAATACGAGCAAGTGTGGCAACGACTCACCGATAAGGGTAAATAATAGAGTGGGCTCACGTCCCACTGCTGGGCTTATTACAGGGGTAATGAGAGGCGATCATCTTTAGTTTGATCGAGGCGGCGTCGCGTCGTCGACGTCGGCCCGGAGCGACGAGCGACCAGGAAGAAGGTTGCGGATTTGAAAATATAATATTATTATTATCTACACTAATATTATAAAGAGGAAAGATTTGTACCTATTTTTGTATGTTTGTAATGAATAGGCTCAAAAACTACTAGACCGATTTTAATAATTCTTTCACTGTTGGGAAGCTACGTTCACCCTGAGTAACATAGGCTATTTTGTGAGTAACATAGAATATTTTGAAAAAAATTAGGGATCCGTGCGAAGCCGGGGCGAACCGCTAGTTCTCTATATACTCCGAGTATCCTTGTATGTACCCCGAGCAAAACCTTTGTATAATTTGAGACTATAGACCAATTCGTGTAAATTATTTTCAGTTGTTCATGTATCTAGAATCAGCCTGGAATGTCTACCTGCCCTAGTTTCACCGTATTATCACTTTAGACTTCGCAGGCCTATTTCGCGACGTGTAATTATAAGCATGCATAACTCACTTACACAGCACTCGGCTGCTAATGGATGCAATGTTCAAAGGACGCTAGTTTTATAATTGTATGTTTGTAATGGATCTTCTTCGTAAATTCGACGGCGGTTCAGACTTTACCAAACTAAGCAATTAGATGTAGGTACCTACTTCAATTGTGAGTTTTGTAATTTATATGCCTTATATTAAAATAAATCGCATAACGGATTTATCTTGCCCATATAAATATACTACTTGGCGTGATACAGCTATCGTCAACATCGCCATACCAATATATTTGAACTGTGTAATTCTCAAAGCGTCAGCTTTAATAAGTATAATATTATGCGAGTTAAACTGTAATGTACAGTTATTTTAATATAAAGTGTAAAATGAGAGCGTCAGTATATAGTTTTCTACGGGTTTTATTTTAAAAAATAATTTATTTTTGAAAAATATAATTTCCTGCATGATTTTAATACAGCAAAGCTAGGTAACTGAGGTACCTACTAAAGTGTGAAAGGCATATGGATCCTGTTTCAAGATGGTGGCTGGTGAAGAGTAAAGCCTTCTCAAGTTAGTATATTCTGGTGAAGTTAGTATCTGTGTTCGACCCACTTAACTAAGTTATGATATGGTTGTTTGAGTCGCACTCGCCGGCGCGGCCGCCGCCGAACTGCTTCCTTTATTTGCATGCATGTAAAGTAACTATATAAAAGTGGACAAAATGAGGTTAAAGTTTATTTTGGTCCAGTATTGTGACTATAAATTTGTGACTAAAATTCAAACCAGTTGAGGTCAAACTAGTCGTCGTTTATCTAAATACCTCACTTGGCAAGAAGGCGAGAATAAACTTTATTGCAGCGCTCGGTGAAGCAGAAACAAATAAATATCTTTGGACTTTTCACACCTATTGAACTAGTACCAAAGTTTTTAGGGGCACACGGGATAGGTTGTCTAGACAACGAACAAACATACACAAATAAACATCAGATACTGCTTATACCCAAGATTCAGGTATATAATATAATGCTCGTCGTTATCACATTGACGAGCATAATATTGCTCGGATTCGAGTCCCCATCCTCCGAACATGAGCCTACACGGTGTCTTTTATCTCTTAGATTAATTGCAAATAGCTTACTCGGGTCTTATTTCGACATAAAACGGCTTTAAACTATCTAAAGTCGTTTTCTCAAAGCATATACTTTGCAAAAATCTTCTCCACCTATTATGATAAGTTTGTTTAACTTTGTGTTCAATTGAGGTAACGCTCTGTATTATCTGTAGGGTACCTATCTGTAGCGGTCCATTATGTCGGGGAAGGTGAGCGTGCTGCGTGGCGGGCGGTGTCGCCGCGTTAATCTTCCTAAATCATGCCGACGACGTTGTAATACACGCCTTCCACTATGACATCGGACAAAGCCCCGGACCGCACTGCTTTAGAATAGTGTCAGCACTGTATCACATCCCAAACACCACTCGAGTCCTATATAAGCTGTAGTGTGTTCGCTCTTCAACGGCCATAATTCATTATAATTTTCAGCGGCTGTGGACGCGTAACAAACAAGCTCAATGTTTCATTTATAATATTAGTACGGCGTCGTTATGAGACGACTGCGACATTTTTCTGATATCTCTTGGTCTCCATGTCGTGCCAAGTTTTTCGCACAATTGGATAAAAATAACGAGAGATATTGTGAAAACACCAATATTATCATTGTTTTGTCATTTTATTTTGACGGCGCCAGGGACGACCGAGTAATTCATCATTGCTTAACATTTCTTCTAGGTTTTTAGGAGATAGTAAATTGATATTATTTTTAAATTAATAAGAACAAATATTAGCTTCTGCTCATGAATTTCTTTTTACAGAATATACATACGTCTAGCTCTAAATGTTTTTGCAGCGCACGCCAACTCACAGACGGCATTTTTTCCGACTTAATTAAAATATAATGATAAGTAATTATCTTTATATTTTAGACAATTCACACAACATATTTATAATTAATAGCCTATTTGTTGTATAATTATTCTAATGTCCATTCAGTATTTGTTACATGAAAGTGTAACAAATATTCATACACAAGTACGTATCTACTAACAAACTTTCGCGTTTATAATTTTATTAAGGATTATCAATAAAAAAAGAAGTAGTTTAGCAATTGAGCGTACTCATACGCTCAATTGCTAAACTAAAATCTTAAACTTTTTAATAAGTGTCCATTATGTAGGTAGTTAAGTGAATCAGCTGGACAATGGGAGTGTGTTAGGTCACCTAGAAGCTCAACCTAGGTTGTAGCATTGTTCGGTTGCGCCGACCGCCGTCCACTCCACTAACTAGCTTTGTTTATTCTTAGACTAGAAAGAAGCTAAAGACATTCTTTTGCACCTACCTTATAGGTACTTCATAGATAATACATATATAAGTAGGTAGAGAGCTCACGGTGTAATGTTAAAGAAAAATAAAAATCCTTTTGACTATTATATATATTATATATTCGAATGGAAACTTAAATAAATTAGTAAACTGACTAATGGATAATAAGACGAGATTTTTAGAAGATTGTGCAAAAATTTTTGATCCTTAACGGATATAATTACTTAAAGATTGAAAATTTATATATTTAAAGATTTAAATAATTATTTTTTATATTCAATTCAGTACGAAATAGAGGGTGAATGGTAATTTGTAAATTAATCTGTTAAAGAGGAAAATGGCATATAAAACAGTAAGGTAGCTAAGATTTTTCTTGACTGTTGAATATACATAACGTTTATAAATGTCCTCTTTAATTATTGCAAAATATTCTGTCTCAAATAACACCGAACGCATTTTAAGTCCAAAAGTTTTCACGCTAAATTTCCTCCTTAATAATTCGTACACTTTCAACTTTAGCTCTAAATAAATAAGAACCAAAATCATTTATTATCAAATTCAACCTGTTGCTTTCCCCGGACATATTAAAAAGGACCGAGTACAATCAAAAATAGACCGTAATGTATATGTATTTAGGGTAATGGGAAGTATATTTAGAGTTGGTTTGACTGTTGACACGTCAGCATTATGTCTGACAGCTGTCATGAGCTGACAGAGGGCTTTAACGGGCTTTAAGGGCTTGATAAATATTTTACGAGCTTTGTTGGTTTATAATTATAATCATTTGGAAATTAAATTGGAAGGGATTTGTATCTACGTGGCATTTAGTTCTTAGGATAAAAATCGTTCTGTAGTTAAATGTACCTAAAATTATGAATACTGAGTTGAAATAATCTTGGCTGAAGGTACGTTTTCTCGTCTAAATTCATAGTTAAAACTTCTAGGCCGCTTATTATTCACCGAAAATAATGTAGGTACTATATGGCTTCCTTGGAGTAGGTACCAAAATATGAAAACTTTCACCTTCACCTCCACAACAAATAACACACGTGTAACCGCAGAGCTAATAAATTAAATTATTAAAAGGACATTAACGTATATCGCCGGCCATTGTAATTGCCTTTAGCTGTTAAAAAAGATATTTCTGATTACATACGGTTCTTTCAGTATCTTAATTGCCATTATTTCCTTTACAAACGTTATATCGACCCCATTATCTAACGACCCCCTTTCAGCGTTGGGGTTTAAAATGACCCCCATAAAACGCGGCGGTTGCCCGCAGCCGCAACAAGCTGAGCCATTAACATTTGTACGGGAACCGATAAAGAAAGCCACTTCTAAAAATACCTTTTTAGCAATAAAATATATTAGCTGTAAGTATACTGCGGTCTCTGCGGGATCCTTATATTATCCCGGGAAAACAAGTATTTATATCAATAATATTGCTACCTGTCCAGGATTATTATTAGAATAGAAGGGCATTTGATATAATTTACAGCACACAAATAGATGATTTAGGTTTCACCAGAAAATACTTTGTTTATTATCCCACGCGCCGCGGTGCAAAACTAGTAATAGGTAATTATGTAAGTGAACTAAATTTTATTAAAATAGGTACTTAATAGAATTAAAAAGAAAAATGTAATGAGTTAATTTACAAATGCATAATATATTATACCTAATATAATAAGATGATAACTTGTCCAAGTACTTACGTAAGTAGTTGTTTAGTTTAAACACCTAAAATTAAGCTTGTTAATTATAACTTTGTTTTATGTAGTTTGAAGCTTAATAAAACATTTTACTTGACATATAATTTTCTTGTTTATTCTTTAGAGTACCTTTTTAATTATGAGCCGTTTTATTAATTAGTATCCAATAATCGTTAATTGAAAATTTTAGAAGAACTTTTTAAATCTTACTAACCTGACACTGATCCTGTTCTCAGTGTCAGGTAACTTTTTAATACTTTTTTAAGTTATTTCATCAATTACTTCTATTTATTCGTATTATTCCTCCATAATTAAGTAAGTATAATAGTCTACTTGCCTAGGTACCTAAAAAAGTCACAAAAGGCACTTCTTTCGTGACTTTTATCTTCATCGGCAAATCAAAATAAATAGCTCCAGCAAAATACCTATTACATCGCTAAGCAATAAAAGCGAAACACACAATTTCATACAATTTACTATCACCCATATGGTCCTATATTACCCCGTCGCAATTACGGTCAAAAATAGACCTTAATTGCATACTGCAAGAGCTGAAATTGGCTTACGATTTCCGGCAATAGAAACTTGTCGCGTGAATAGCGTGCTGAAATCGTTCCTGATCAAGTAGGCGCACGAGTATCGACACGTAGAATGGACAATGCTTTTAAGTTCTCAGTGAGGCGAGAGGTTTGTACCTTTAGAATGTACGGTATATCTAAATACTTGTGTTAGCAAATATTAAAATATTATCTCATCTTTTTCTGCTCTTTATTTGCTCGTTAAGGTATTTACTCTTTTGAGTAAATGTTAACTTTCCATTTTTTTATTTTAATATCTGGGGAGATACGACAGAGATAAATTTAAATTACTAGTAATAAGTCCTACCTAATTTATACAATCATACCAGTTCTCAGCTCAAAAAACAATTAAAAAATCTAATTTATAATTGTTAAAACCATATCTTAGGTGGCCCATGACTTGGTGTGAGCAAAAATAACAAAAAGCTATAAGTAATTCATTTAAATCGATAAAAATGTAACTTATAATATATATTTTGTATCGATTTCATTGTCATGCTTTCAGATGTCTGTTCTACTTTTATTTTATTTTTCTTTCAAAATGTATATTAATGTTTTAGGATTCAGTTCGCGTGTCTCATGTTCACATTATTGTGGATTCCTTATTAATTGTGGTACTTATTAATAAAGCATCAGAAATATCATAATAGCATATCATTATTATTTGTAGGTAACTCATCTGCTCAATTATGGACTAATTCAATTTAAATAAACTGTCAAATATCACATTATTATCTGGACAACGGAAAACATAAGCCGTAGGTACTAATTTTAAAACGATTACTCATATTATTATTACTTTGCACTGACCTTTTCTTATCAGTGAACAGAGGTTAATACTATTGCACTGATACCACGGACACACCGTGACCTTATACCCACTTGATTTAGCATCAAATCGCTTCATCATTTCTGATGCCTTCGCGGTTATTATACATTGGAATGACACAACTTTAACGGATTTAACTCGCGTATTTTGGTAGGCTGACGTTTCGTTGCCTTTACAGATTCCATAATCTTAACTTTAGCATAAGACTATTGTCAGCTCAGTCGTGCTATGTTTATAGAATCTATAAAGGCTCCGAAACGTCAGCCAATAAAAATAAAATACGTGAGTTAAATCCGTTAAAGTTGTTTCATTCCAATCAAATCGCTTCGTCCATGATTCTACTTGAAAACATTACTGAAATTTTCCTCTAGCAAGCAAGACCAATCCGTCAAAATGTATTCTAAATACCTAATGAGGCCGGTCATATTTTAGAGCTGAGTATTATCTAGTACTCTGATATTACAGCTGTAGTTAGCAGTCAGCTAGCAGTCCGAAGGTATAATATCGGATTATAATTATGGCGTTGCCTTCCGATTCATCGCACAAATATGCGTGCAATTTAGTTTATCAAACAATTGCATTAAATCTAGCTTACGATACGAATTAAATAAGTTAAACCCAGGCGACCATGTGCCCGATGACAGCCTTCGAAGAAAATATTTTTAATTAATATATTAAATGTCTATTTTATTAACCCGCAGTAGATAGTAAATCATGATTATAACTTTAATTATAATGTCGTAAAAACGTCATAAATTTTATATCACTTTGCGTATAATTATTGTAATGTTTAATAATATTCCGCTTGTTAAAATAGAAACTGCAGTACAGCTTCATCCAGCGGTATTTTGCCTGCATAGGTATTACGGTATTATCATAGATATATACCTATACATACTGCCCTTGTTACCTATATTAAGTAAGTAGGTATGTTTACGTCATTTACTTTTACACATGTACATGCAACCTTATAATTATATCTAATAGGTATTACACGTGCGAAAATTAGTCGGACTGTTCGTTACGCTTTCGCATCCACACTGCTCAACCGATTTAAATGCAAGGGCATCGGACATTGAAAAAAATGCTATTATACCAATGTTGCGTGATAAATAAATTGAGCGTGCCATTGCATCGCTTGTCATCATCATCGCTTCTGAGTTCTTAGTTTAGTTCTTAGTTTTTGTGAGTTTACAAAATTGATCTTTCTAACTGCTAGTGGCCTAAAAATGACGCGTAATTATTTTTTTCTTGCCGGCTGTGTGTTGAGTGGTTTTGTTTATAAACGCGTGCAGTCTGTCAAGTCTACGTACTCAATCTGTAGTGCACCGCGCGCGCGGGTAGATTAAACACGAACAAGATTGCTCTACAATCGATACAGCGACTTCCGCGCCCGTGACCCGTCGCATGCTCCGCTAAAGGTTAAGGCCTAAACTGGTAATTATAGTACCGCGTTACACCTTACAGTGGTCACACTCTATTACAGCTTGGGACATTATACATTCAACCCGAAAAAAAAACTAAAAGCCGCGAATGATTAGCAAACACTATAAAATGATACCTGCATTTACAGGTCAGATTTTATTGTTCTGGCGCCTTGGAAATGTTGATGAGAATCCCTACTATCCCTACTAATATTATAAATGCGAAAGTAACTCTGTCTATCTGTCTGTCTGTCTGTTACGCTTTCACGCTAAAACTACTGAACCGATTTTAATGAAATTTGGTACAAAGAAAGTCTGGAGCCTGAGAAAGGACAAAGGCTACTTTTTAACCGACTGCAAAAAAGGAGGAGTTCCATGCGGACGAAGTCGCGGGCAGAAGCTAGTAACTTATATAGTAATTACATCCAAGGAATAGGTATCCTATTGGAATTTAACAAGCAAACCTAAGCAGTGATAGGATAGGATTAGAAAATTTTACAACAAATCGCAACCGTGGTGTCGGAATCGACAATATTATTACACTTAGTTCTGTAATCCGTTACAGTTTTTGTTTTTTTTTTTAAATTTGAATTACTTAATGAAATCACGTTTAATTAATCCAATTTATTGCCAAATTCAGAGACACGTATTGTAGGCAGCTACCTAATCTGCATTTGATAAAGTACTGTCTGTCATTATAATGCTATTTAAAGAATAATTACAAATTCTCCAACTAAATTTCAACCTTATCGACAAATAAATACGATCGAAATTACAGATTTGGCGAAGAATACTGCAATCACCCACGCATAGCCTGAATTCCCTTTTCAATAATCGAACAGAACAATTCTAAACACGTCTGCGTCAAAGCAAAATATGTGTTAATGCGTAGCAATAGATATCAGATTTATAGCAAATCGTGCATTGCTAACTTGTAAATCAGAAGTCGGTCAAGAGAGAGCTGTCCGATGAATTGAGGGTTTTTAAATATTAGGCCTTATTCCTGTTAGTACTTATTACGTAGTAATTTATTATACTTATGTTGACGAGTGTAATACCTGCGAAAGTATTCCAACTAATTGTAATTAATTCATAAATTTTAATAAATCTATATTGTAGTTATGTCTCATAATATCTTAAGAGTACAGTATGCTGGCCATTCAAATAAAAGAAATAAATAGAATTCGACTAATTTACACGTAAATACAGCAGATACTCGTTATATAATAAATTGTCTTTTAAACAAAAATAAAAACACTGAAGCAGCCTGTGACTATCAAAAAAATACTGTATCGTTTTGTGAATTGGTAGTTTTTACTCATAAAGAATATTATTCAGAGGTCAGAGCTAAAAGTGGGATCGTTGAATGGGGTCATAAAACAACATTGTCCATTGTGATTTAGCTTCACACGCCCACGAGCCCGCGCCCGCGCCGCGCCGGGGCCGCGCCGGGGCTTGCCTCCAAATTTGTTGAATTAACGCATTTACCTTTAGGGTTCAGTCGCTGACATCTTTTGGGACAAAAACACATTTTACATAATAATAAATATCGACAACTGACATCATCATCATCATTATATGACAAAGTATGTTAGGTACCTACATAGGGACGAATACCTACCTACATCAAATAGGAATACCTAAGTTCTTTGCACATTCGTCTTATTGGGATGATTTTCTGTGTGTCTCGAAATGATGGTTTGCAGTTGGCCCTGGGGCCGTTACTGCTCCACCGGATGAATGAGGAGCGCTCCGAGGTCCGAGGCTCATATCAGTACACTCCGGTCTAACTTAGCATTGCCAAACAGGTATTTTGGTGAAGATCTTAACAGGTAATGTGCTGGTCCTGCTAAGAGTCGGTGTAAACGGCCACACACATCCTCTGCTCATGCAGAGCGCTCTTCCATCAGGGAAGCCACCTCCTGCATTCAGAGGAGAACCATCACTCCTCAAACAAGGAACAAGCATGAGCAAATGATGATGAACTCTAAAATCCAAAACGAGGGCAGTCACAAAAGATCAAAAGTTGAAGGGACACATAATCACATTCAAGTAACAATAATAATAACAATAGTCTAAAGAGATTTATAATCAGCAGCGTTTCAGTTTTCAAATCCTTTATTCTTCATGGAAGTATTTTTATATAAACGGGGGTTAAATTTAGTCTGGAAAACAATTTATTTCTTTCAGATTTAATTTCGCAACCTCTGTAACACGAATCTCCTGGGAGGAATGTAATTGAGCAAGGAATCGCGTCCCGATATCGTTCAAGATGTTAAAATATAGGAAATTTATTGACCTACATACATACATACATACAAGGCATTCCGTGGGGTGAGCAGAGAACACTACAATTATACCAACATAAATAGCAGTCACTATACGACAGCTGATATAGGTACCTACTACATCAATCGTTAAAATTTTGACCAAGAGAATTTATTATGTATGTATCATTTAATCTATAAAATATTTATCACAAATTATATCTTTATAGGTAACTGAATTTATCAGCATGCTACAAATTATTGATACGCAGTAAGTATTTAAGTTATACCCACTGTACAATTAAACATCAAAAAGATAATATTTATAGTTTTGACAAGGGATATATATATAGATATATTTTACATAATATACTACTCCCATTGTTACAACTCTAATGCTTAGTAGGTACCTACTGATGGTAAAAATGTACCACCCCGGCCAACAGTTAGTAGGTACCTACAGACTTGCAATAATCTTGACGAGCGCCCGCATCCAGCAAGCGTCTCACGTCGCAGTGATCGCTTGTTTTATTAACCCATTGTTATTATTGCAGTTCCTCGGGGAAATACCTACAGCCGATCGAAAACAACTGAATAGTTGACGTCACGGCGAAAACAAGCTATTCGTTGATAAGGTAAAAAGCTTTCTAGGAATTTCTATCACGTAAACATATATCCCTCCTAATATTATTTATGCGAAAGTAACTCTGTCTGTCTGTCTGTCTGTCTGTCTGTTACGCTTTCACGCTAAAACTACTGGACCGATTTAAATGAAATTTGGTACAAAGAAATTTTGGAGCCTGAGAAAGGACATAGGCTACTTTTTAACCGACTGTAAAAAAGGAGGAGTTCCACGCGGACGAAGTCGCGGGCAGAAGCTAGTTCATTATAAAATGAGGGTACCTACACGCTTGTCACAAAATCTCCGAAATCCACTCAAAATCCAAGCGCAATTAACAACACTATGAAAACTAGATCATTATCAATATTAACACTTTAATGACTTAACATTTCGGAATGTTATAATATAAAACAATTTGATAAGCAGTCGTAACTAGTGCGTATCTCGTGGTACGGAGACAGTCGCGCTAGTCGTGTTCGCGTCTAATGGTAAGTAAGGCGCTGCGCTGTTGCACGTTAATTAATGTGTGTAGGCAACTGTTTATAATTTTATATTACAACAATAATACCAAAATCTATTAATGATAACGCTTATCATTTAGTGAGTTACATAAACCATCATTACCTACCATAGATGAAAAACAAAATGCAAACGCTCAATGAGGGCCGCCGAGATGAAGGTGACAATAATGGAAATGTCGCGCACCATCTAGTATCAAGTTTATGACTTTATTATGAGCCAATTAATGAGTCAATAAAATACAGTTTCATTAAAAATAATTTATTACTCAGTCAAAATGTACAATTAGTACCATCGCCTTATTTATTGTGTCATAAATCGCGCAGATTAATTGGGCGTGGCTGAGCTCAATTCTTGGTCCTTTTTACTATCTAATAAATATAATATTGTAACCGCTTATTTTACGAAGGTTTTGCTATGTCATTTTTAAATCAGAACGACTTTTAATAACCGCAATCCTGATTATTTCGCTCTGGATCTAGCTTACCATATTGTTTCTAAACGACTTGTAGGTAGCTCATGATTTTAATTTATTTAGCTTATTATTCTTCATATTTTCAATACTTACCTAGGAGCTTAAAGTTATAGAAATTTTGAAGTGCTCAGTTTTCATGTCGGGAGCTTTTTGTCAAAGTATTATATATTAGAATATATTATGAGACATTTTTAAAAAATCTTTCAAATAATAAAATTGAATCAATAACACTTGTATCAACAACAACTTTTCCAATTTGAAGATAAAAAATCAGCAAGAAATCTATTTGCGGGAAGCGACAAGTAGCAAGTGACAACATCTTGGGGAGTTTCGGAAAAAGCCTAAACTTTCCATCGCGGTAAAGTGTCGCAGGACGAAATTTAACTTCTTTATTATAATTTGACTCGGTCCACTAAAACCGAAGTAACTTTTTCCTTAAAATTACATCTACTTGTGAATTTATAGATGGAAATTGGAAAAGCTTGTACCTAAGTACCTACTTAAATTCAAGTTAGTTATTCTCCTTAGTTAAACGACGATAAGACGAAAATCGTTAGGTATTATTAGAGCTTCAGACTGCAGCGCTGCAGGTCGCGGGTTCAAATCTGGCTAAGATATTTTTGTGATGAACACGAAAATTTGCTACGCTTAAACAAACACTAATATAATATTAATTTTTACAACTAGAAATAAGTAGATACGATTTTTTTTTTCAGTTTGTGTAGGAAAGTAACAAGAAACCCGTATGTATGACAGGAAAGCCGTTATTTATCACAGTATTAGAAATTAATATATTATAATCCAGGCGCAAAATACGATAAAATTCAAAAGAGGTACATAGGTACTCATTTTTTAAAGCCTGTAATGATATTTGTTTATATTTGTAAATCTTTTGCCCGCGACTACATCCGCGTGGAACTCCTCCTTTTTTACAGTCGGTTAAAAAGTAGCCTATGTTCTTTCTCAGGCTCCAGACCTTCCAGTAGTTTTAGCGTGAAAGCGTAATAGACAGACAGACAGACAGAGTTACTTTCGCAATTATAATATTAGTAGGGATAGCTACCCAATTATGTAGGTATAGTTGGAGATGATTTAAAAAAACGGCCAACAGAACTACTAACTATCATCAGCAGGTACTTTTTTGTATTTAAATTAAATAATAAGGTTTGCATAACTGTATAAATCACTTTAGCGTTAGACTATTGTCAGCTCAGTCGTGCTACGATTATGGAAACTGTAAAGAATCCGAAACGTCAGCTAATAAAATAAAATAAAAATACGCGAGGTAAATCCGTTAATAGTTGTTTCATTCCAATGTCTACATACTATTTATTTTTAGTGTTGATAATTATGTAATTAGCATTATCTACAGGTCGGCCTTAGTTTAATACTAACTTTATAAATTGCAGCTATTCCAGAGTTATTGCCGAGTCCAGAAAATAATTACACCATGTGCATGTTACAAAATTGTTGATTTTTATAGTTTCATTTATTTTATTTGGCTTCTGCCCGCGACTTCGTCTGCGTGGAACTCCTCCTTTTTTGTAGTGGGTTAAAAGTAGCCTATGTCCTTTCTCAGGCTCCAGACTTTCTTTGTACCAAATTTCATTTAAATCGGTCCAGTAGTTTTAGCGCGAAAAAAAAAACAGACAGACAGACAGAGAGAGTTACTTTCGCATTTATAATATTAGTATAGATTAGTATAGAAGTATAGATACTATTAACCTATAGGTTAATGTGGACAAAGATTAGTTTTAAAACAATATATTGACAAGCACACATTTAGTAGGTACACCTACCTACAGTGAAAGATATAATTTAATTTACCTACTATAATAATTTCTGATGTCTTCGCGGTTATTACACAGTATTAGTTAAATTTTAATTTCGTCAGCTTAGTCGTGCTACGAATGTGTGAACTAAAAAGTTTTAGAAACGTCAACAAAAAAATAAAACACGCAAGTAAAATCTGTTATAATTGTTTCATTCTAATTAATTTACTATTTTTACCATTTCAAAAAAAATACGAAATAAAAAAATTAGTAGGTAACTACGGCTAAAAAGTTCCAACTTACCCGCGCACAGAACCCCGAACATCGAAAACTCCCAGAACAAAAACAAAATACGCAAAACAAAACACGACACCGCACCAAAATACACTACGGGAACTTTTCGAAATATAAAAAAAAAACACAGCCACAATCCAAAAAATAATTGACGTTCGAAAGTTTTTGCGCGGCGTGGCGCGAGCAGAGTGCGCCGAGTCCGCTCCGACGCCGGTTCAGAACTGGCGGCCGGCGGGCTGCTCACGCATGCGCTTTTCACTGCATTACGCACTACATAGTTTCCAGTGTTCTCGCAACTTTGCACTATTGAGATGAAACTAACGTTTACAATTCACCTGTGCCGTTAATCGTTCGACCTAATCCACCACGCCGATCCATTCGGGTCAGCTACCTCTTAATAGCTAGACCGCTCATTCACGCCGGCGACGATTGATTTACGACGTGTCTCCTAAAACAGAACGAACTAAAGTCAACTTTACAAAAGAAAAACATAACATGTCTTTTGTATACTGTATTTTAATACAAATTTAGGAATCAATAATAGGTATATTTAAAGGTTTAAAATTACAGTAACGGAATAGAAATTAACATTAATATTTAATTAACATTAGCCTCAAAGGAAAACTCAGTCTATCCTCACAATTTATTGAAAATCCGGTTCTGCACGTATTTACCTACTCATAGATATTTGTGCATCCACAATAAAATAGCTGTATGACATACTAAAAACATTCGAAAGAACCACGACATTAGTCTTACGCCTTTTAAGTTTTCCCGCGTCGCATTATGCCGTCATATATCACTTGTCAGATTGTCATTATGCCAAGGTTATGTCGCCTTTCTCGCCTGTAGTACGTACTTAAATCAAGTTTACAAATGAACTGTCACATTTTATCTACAAAGGGGTGGGTTATTAGTTACCGTCAAGTGCGAGTCTATAATGTTAATTTAATAAAATGAACCCCGCACTTTCATTAAGGCAGTTTTTTTAACTTTGAATAATTATTTTAAAGTATAATCGGTAATAAGTTCTCAGTACCTAACTGTTGTTTCATTCAACACTATCTTTAATTATTTTTACGTATTTTAATAGAAAGAGAAATAGCAATTTTCTTTTAATTAAATCCGCAACCACAACGATAGCTACGTCCTCTGACTTTTTTTTAGTTTAATTATTGAATACATAATTAGAAATAAAATGATGTTGTCGGGATAATAAGCGAATCTTATAGAAATATATAGATAATAAATGAGCATACAGGAAAAAATGTTCAAGTATATCGACGCGGCGACGTACCTACCTACCTACCTCGAGAGATCATTGTGATCAACAGATAAAATGTAGTGAAGGGTTTTATTTTAAGTGTTAGGATTTCCACTACCTTTTTAAGAGGATTGTGAACCTGTTAATTTTCATACAAAAGGCGATAACGTTTTACACACGTAACGTACAGACGTAGTTTCTCATTAAATCTACAACATATCCAAAAATTATAAAAATCTAACTATATTTACTGGGTGTAAAACGTTATCGCCTTTTGTATGAAAATTAACAGGTTCACAATCCTCTTAAATAGGTACGGTATCCTAAAAAGTTACGTTATGATGTATGTCTGTCGATGTCTCTGTGTTATTTTTAGGTGACAGAGTGACGCGATAAGTTTCTGTCAAATTACTACCTACCTAGTAATCTCTCATCAAAATAATATAGGTACTTAATCACTTTATTTGTGATCCACTCATGTACAGACTATCCATGACAACCCCTTCCCTATTCGAAACATAACACTCCCATTAAAAACGTATTACGCGGCCACCTCCCACAATGGATTGCAACCTCTGCAATACATCTGTAATAGCTACAAGTTCCCTAGTAATTACAGAGAAGTGTTCCTTCTGTGATATTGTTATGATAATTTTCCACGTTTAGGTACGTGCCAAGCCAGTTAATATGAAAAATCTGATGATCTTGAATAAATCATTACCTTGATCTAGATCAAGGTAAGGGCTAGCCCTAACATAAACAGTAATCTGAGAATAAGACAGTTAAGTAAAGTAACATAAGTCCATTTAAAATATCCCTCTTGCTAAACGGGACGCTGTTTAAGTTGCGGCAAATTAATAAACGTAAAATACGAAAATATGTCTTCATAAAAGCTTCCATGGATAATTAAATACGCGATACTTACTTTGTGACTGAAGCGATGCGATACAATTCAGATGATTTAAATACAAAGCTAATTAATAATTATATAATATTGGATTTATATTTTGTATTTTTTTTTATAGTTCAAACAGATAGTAAAACAATTTAAATAATGTACTTAAGTATTTGTATCTCATTACAATTTGATTGTCAGGTACTCATTATTTTGTGCAACTACCTACTTATAATCAGATGCGCGCGGTTTCAGAATCATATGCGTTGTCACGTTTAATTGTTTTCTACATTATATTACTCTGTAAATGCTGATACCTATAGATTTTTTATATGTCGGTTGTTTATTGAATGCCGTGACAGAGGAGTAAACCGAAACTTCAGGTCCGCTGAAAAAATCCACTCTGACAATATATTAAAAAAAGAAAAACAAGATTATAAAAACAATATTTGTCGAAAAGGAAACTTTGTTTAGTACTTACAAAAGCAAACGCATTTTTTTCGCAACGAAACCACAATAATCACTAGTTCAATAAACCAAAAAAAAACAGGAAAACGTCGGTTCATTGTTAATAGAAAGAAGAACGACCCACATAATATTGCGATAGGTAGTTCCATAGTCTATTACGATACCGTAACCAATAACATCCAGTGAAACGGCTCGGTTACAAAACATGGTAAGTTATCAAATGAAATGCAGGTTTAGAAATACAACTTATTTGGTGTGGTAATTGAAAAGTCCCTGCTGACACTATAAGCGGCGGTGTCGTGAGCATTATTGGCTCGTATATTGGATGTAAAACTGATATTCCCAATAAATAATCCGCTTAAATTCTGTTTCTGTGGGGGAAGATAAATCATCATATAAATTGAAGGTGAAATAAAAATGATCTAAAAATACCGAAAATGTGACTTCCTCATGAAATTTTCATGTCTTATACAGACGTTTTATCGATGATTTTGGTCACAATGTTAAAATACAGTAAAGATAATAATACAAATATACTTATTTTAAATATAGAAAATTCTATAAAAATGAAAATCAAAATATACCTAGCTCATAGAGCAATAAGAAAGATCTATTGTACAAAGTTTTTATTTATTGGGAGTAATGGCCTTATAGCCCTTATAGGCCTTAAATATAAGTTAAGCTACTTGTATTTATACTGTCATATAAATAAATCCAACAATTGTTTTTAAAAATACAATACATTAAGTTAGGAAAGATTAAATATCTGTTCTACTGCGCCGCGCGCCCTGTGCCCCGATACGTGAGATAGACGGCCTAAGTCACGCCTGTCGAACTTGGCGCGTGCACTGCCGGAGATAAAAAGAAACGTGGTTTGCCTAAAAGCAGATAAATAATTATATTAAAATTAAGTTGTAGTAATATTACCCTGACATCTGCCTCTGGCAGGATACACTATACTCGCTACCAATTTCGTAGTCAAGGACTCGACAATTCATTTTGACCAATATGGAAAAGTAATAATCTAGAATATTAGACCTAATCCACGAATAATAAAATATAATTTAATTTGGTTTTTCATTTATCAATAATAAAATATTAATTGATTTTTTTCCGACTTTGGTATGGTATAAGGTAGATTGGGAAATAATTGAAATATGTTAAGCGAAATGCAACCCGGAAAATATTTCGAGCGGTGTATAACGATACTACACGCTTTGGGATCATATTCCTTCGACAATTTCGTTTGTCAACAAAAAGCGATATAATATGTAGGTACTCTACGGCTATCGACATGCTGTCTATGTAACTCAAGAACGATACTTAAAAAGAATGCTTTTTTCGCATTTTCGTTATAATCCTTCGATCTGATAGTAGGTCGCCATTAAATTATTTATCCGCCGGGGTCAATTCTTAAGCGCGATCTCATTCGAGAACAATCACCGTCGAAGTTAAGTCGACAGCTTTACAGTAAGTAATCGATTTCAGTAGGTAATTATTGAAAGACTTTACGAGTACCTTTCAGGTTTATACTCTTGATTAATGTTTTAATTTCATTGTTACAATGGCTTTATTGGAAATCAGTGTATAAATAATTAAGTTTTTGTTGAACTGTGAAACGGTAGAAAAAATCGTTCTACCTACGTTTGGCAGAAATAGAACAGATAACATGACGCGATAGGTGCAGGTAGTTAAAATTACTTTATCGTCTATAACTTTATAATTTTACTAAGCTCTTCTAAGGTACCTATTTTATATTATATTTATCATGTTAAGTGTATTATTTATTTGCGCCTACACATGCTCTCTGTTCATCTCAAAGGTTGACTGGTAGAGAATGCCGTATGGCATTAAGTTCGCCTTTTGTACATTAATTAGTTTTTTGTGCAATAAAGAATAAATAAATAAATAAATAAATAATTTATAATCCCTAGCATTATTAAACCAAATTAAACAAAAGAGGTTTTCTTAACTCAAACAAAATGCTTACTTTATCCGAATGTTAAATTAAAACAAAAGAATTACAGTCCAAATGGCAGAGACAAAAGAAATTATTAGCTTAAAAAAACTTCAAGTCTTTGTCTGAGTTAATTCTGCTGAATACCTTGCAGGGGAATAACTTTAACATTTTCATCTGAGATGCCTCTCCGTCTGATAGCTCAGCTCACCTCGCCGCGGCTAGGCAGACGCTCTACACATAAAATAATTCTAGCTGAACAACAGATTCATGCTCGGAAATAAATAAATTAAATTGTTAAAAAGATTGTATATAAATTAGGCAACGCCGTTAGAGTCTATAATCTAGACTGGCACAGTTACCTCCTAGTCGTATCCCTACTAATATTATAAATGCGAAAGTAACTCTGTCTGTCTGTCTGTCTGTTACGCTTTCACGCTAAAACTATTTAAATGAAATTTGGTACAAAGAAAGTCTGGAGCCTGAGAAAGGACATAGGCTACTTTTTAACCGACTGCAAAAAAAGGAGGAGTTCCATGCGGACGAAGTCGCGGGCAGAAGCTAGTTTATTATTGTTTTTGTATTTGATTTGATCCCTATCTAAACAATCTTAATGTCGATAGAGTACATCCGAGTTCTCGTGAAACTATCGATATTGCAGTGGCTTGTTTGCTGCAGCTGCAGTGCACAATTACTATGCAACCCAACGCACACGCATCGCATCCCTTTAGCAAGCCGTCTGGTGGAATCATAGGAATAGCTAATTAATTTTCTATTTGATAAACAAGAATCACAAAACGGCAATCCTGAAACGTAACTATCGAAAAATAAAATGAAATGTAGAATTCTAATTTCACATGATACTTTAATGACATGGGTATTTTAAATTGTATTTAATATTTATGACGTCATGAAAATATAATTATATATTATGAAAACGTAGGTACTGAATAGATAATTAGTGACACCTACCTATAAGTCATAAGACATACACGTGTAACTAATGTTGACAACTAACGTTTTATTGTTTTTATTTAGTTGTTATTCACGCAATTGGTCCTATTGTCATTATTAACGGCGTCTGTTAATAAGGTGGCCGTTAATAAATATAGCCACAAAAGTCAGCTATAAAATATGCGGTCAACATATTTTACACAGGTGCCTTATAAATGACAGTTACTCAATACAATTCAACTATTTTATTAAAAACTAGTCGTGCCCGCGACTTCGTCCGCGTGGAATAGTTATTCTTCATATAGGCTTTATATTTTCCCCGTTTTTCATACATTTTCCACTGTTTCTTCGCTCCTATTGGTCGCAGAGTGATGATATATAGCCTAAAGCCTTCCTCGATAAATGGTCTATCCAACAATTTTTTTTTTTTCAATTCGAACCAGTAGTTCCTGAGATTAGCGCGTTCAAACAAACAAACAAACTCTTCAGCTTCATAATATTAGTATAAGTAGATATAGTTTTATCTCGGTAAACTAACTCAATGATTATCACGTAACCAAAATGTTTTCACCACACTAGTGTGAAAGATTCGAAAGAAACGAAAGGGCATGTTCTGCCCAAGATTGATTCGTCCTAATTCGAGGGAACTAACTCGACCGCGGGACGTGACTTGTTTTCCTGATCGCCGCCCGAGTTACATTCGATTACTATCGAGATATATAAAACGGGCACGTGGCTTGCCGCTGCCTACGAACCATGCCCTACTGAACGTTAGTGATTTTTTGTAATTTTGATCACAATTACCTATGACACGACTTCTTTGTCAAATGCCTACAAATAAACGTCATCATCATATCCATGTTACCATCAAAGTTGACATAAATTAAGTTAGGTAGGTATTCTAATTATGCTAGGTACTTTATTACTTATTACTACCTAATTAATGTATTTTGTTATAGTCATTTTAGAAATATATTTTATGTTATAGAAATTTAATAAATTATTATTTCTGTCTAGCTTCCAATATCTGTATTAATTAATTGTATTTTTAGGTTAAAACCCCTAAAAATAAGTAAGTTAAGTAATATAATATGTCTAGTGAGAATATTAATATTATAAGATTACGACTACCTATTCACTTATTGAATTGGTTCTACACAATACATAGGCACAGGTAATCTGATATACACAAATACACGGTAAACAAGGCAATATAAGCCGTATACAAGGGCACGACATTTGAAAGGACAAAAATAAATCACCGTGAAATGTACATTTCGAAGTTAAATTATTGTCAGCAGCTACGCATTAGTTATTCTACAAGTACAAGCTACGTCGTGTATAATTGATTGTAAATAATTAATTCGAGACGAAGAAACGATCGATACTATTCATACCTACCTACTTAAAGCTAAATAATGTATCACACGCATTGAAGGCACCTCGCGGTAAACAATTTGGACTTGAGTCTGTTGACGTCACAGAAAAATAAACTATCTTACATTAGTGGACAGCAGTCCGGCTAGCGCGTGAGGAGAACGTATTTGTCACCGTCATACTTTAATAATGAGTGAAAGAGCATCAATGACAGGTCTGACAGGTGCTTTTAGTCCCTCTCGGCCCTTTGTAGTATGTCTAGAATAATTTCTGGCGAACCTACAGGCCTACCTACATATTATAAGGACTCCCCTATTCTTGCACTCGATAATATTCAGATTTCAGACATCACTCTATCTACTAGGTAACGTCTCCATTTCTCACGAAAACCATATCCAAGTAATCCCGCTATCTTCGCCTCGGCCTGCTCTTCCCTCCTCGTGGGACGCAATCACAATCGGTAGACTAATTTTTATTAGCAAAATATATAAGAATCATGGAAACTTCTCACGATTTCGAATTCCACTCGAGTAAAACAGCGGGCAAAGTAAAGTTGGAACAAAATAATCCACGCCAACTCCTGATTGGTCGAAAAGAAATAAAAATTGTATCACGTACAAAACTGCGTAAGGAGAGGCAGTTATATTTTATATGTACTTTGGTATCGAAATTTGCCAATTTCAAAGCGAACTCTGCGCAGTGCGGGCTGTTATAACAAGGAATGGCACAGTACAGTACGGAATAAATGATTTTATATACCAACCAGGACTGGGAGGGGGGTTATCAAAAATAGGTACCTGTCGAACTTATACAAGCCTACTACTTTACAATCCATACTCTAGAGTCACAGTCTTCTATGTACGAATGAATCAGATTTTTTTGAACTCGTATGTCATTGTGTGAACGTATGAAATAGTTTCGCGTATCTAATAGTTAATTGAAGTTGCTTAAATATATTTGGCAACTAAGTTAAGTATGTTCATATTATCTGGAAGAAATTTCACGAATTTAAGTAGGCTGACTATTTTGTTAAATTACAAATTTAACAGTTTTAACAAATAAAAACATCTGAAGTAAATCATATCTGAAGCATTTCCGAGAAGAAACGCTTCAAGAAATTCAGCAATCAGCATCACTGGAGGAGAATATTGGTCGATATTGTTTATCTATTGCAATCACCGCGTCGCTTGAACCGGTGTAGTCTAGATATTTCATGGTAAAGCCTGTGTATGTAGACCACAGAGCAAACGGCCCGAACTGTCCCCCGTGAACGCCTGCGAGCAGGCGAGGTGTTTGCGATGTATGCACACGCATAGTTCAGATCATACCATCGATTACAGCGGCACTACAAGTGCGATTGTAGGCTTGCTAATAAATAAATATCTTTTGACAATTCACGCCAATCGTAAAACGTAAACCATCCAAACCCTAAGACTCAGTCTGTAATCAAGCTCGTGTTGATCGCACTGATATCGGTCTACTGAATCCCAAACAAATCCACAACCTCCTGTTCGGTCAAACCAACTATAGCCAAAACTTTTTGCAATTCGATGCAAAAATATGTGATTGTATTCTTTCAGCAGACAACAACAGATGACATTCGATTGGAACTGTCTATTACGAAGTGAACAATCAGTGAGAAGAAAATAGTAGCCCCGCTAATAGTAGCCCCGCTCAGGAAATTGGATCAGCTGTCGTCGGTCCTCATGCATTTAACTTCGTAATAGCGTCTGGTGCAACACAACTCACGAGTATAACTTCGTTCGCCACTCTAAGATCCTACAGGATGTGATGCCCAGTAACTTATTTATAAGCAACCCTAGGTATCAACATAAAATATGCGGGCACCGATCGCATGTGCAGTAAAATTGCAAAAGTCTCAAAATAACCTTATTTCACAAAATTTAAAAGTAGAGTTTTTCAGGAATGAATTTCACTTTATTATTTGATCTGTTTATACCTAATTATATTTAAAAAAATTATATCATGTCTATGTATATAAACCAATAACGTAACGCCGCTAGCCAATGACCTCATATTTTGGTACCCTCTCAGCCTCTCACATTCATCGTATCTCGGGTTATGTATGACCTCATTACGTTGTCATATCTTAGAGTACTTTAGAAGTAGACGGGCGTTTTCGTTTGATTATAAAAGTATTGTTGGATTAAAATAACCGTACGAATCTAACCCGTGATACAGACATTGATATGGTGAAAGTCCACGGTTTGTTTCCGATATGGATAACTACTCAGGGTTAAACTGAAATATAAAGTATACTTATATGTTACACGTCCGTGTTCGGATCACGGATATCGCAAAGATACGATATTTCAACTTATTCGGTCTATTAGTTCAGACTAGACTGACTGTGAGATGGACAGGCAGACGGAGGGTTCAGAAATTTAAAAAAAGCAAACATAAATTATATCATTTACCGCCTTTTGTGTATATCGCTAATGATATGTTTAAACAATGTATATATATATAAATTATAATAGCTTTAAAAAGAAGTCGAAAAGACTGTTCCAATTAATATAATTCTATCCATTTGACATTCACTACCTTGTAATACAAAGTGATATTTAATTTGACTTTTCTTTTTTGTATGTCACTAACCTGACCCAAATCTCAACAGCCTGGCACATTTAATCAGCATACCGTCCGTCCGACTGTGACACTCGTCACTCGCCCCTACTTCTCACGGGACATTTAACTCGGTAGATATTTAGGGGAAAACTCGGGGACAGGACTTTGCACGGTCCAGTAGGTTTTTTTCTTTAATGATACCTATAAGCCAGGTGAGTGAGATTTTAGTAAATAATTTTATTATTAGTCGTCGTCCGGACTTTGTTAATTATACTCGTATATACCGATACTTTTGAGATTTTCTTTTTTTGTTGCTTCAATAATTAAGAGATCAAGTGGTATTAACTAAACCTTCCAAAAATAACTAACAAAATAGGTACTTAGGTACCTATACTACTAACCTTCCAAAAATAACTAACAAAATAGGTACTTAGGTACCTATACTACTAACCTTCCAAAAATAACTAACAAAATAGGTACCTAAAACAAAATAAAGTGCCTATTGATTTGTTTACGAATAGAATTTGCATTTTCATACAAGGAACCCTAATCTCGTTTCGCAAAATGGCGTGTTCTAGTAAAAAGGAGGACTGTTTTGCCAATTCCGAAGAAAATCAATTTATTCTTTAAAGGAAATAAGAGAATAAGTCGAATGATAGCATTCTTTCAATTTGCTTGTGCTGGCACTTTTAAGTTATTTCTATTCGGTTTTTTGTAATTTCTTGAAAAACTAAGATATAGTACGTATATTGATAATTTATTTAACTCGGTAGGCACCTACACTATATTTTATTTAGTCAAAAAATTCAAACTTGCGTTTATAATCCTTGATAAAATGAACGTTAGAGTAGGTACTAATATTTGGTAAGTTTTACTCTTTTCCCATGTTTTTCAAAATAGTTTTATACATGTGTTAATTACCTGCATAAAATCACTTATTCCACTTCACGCAACACTGCAAGGTCAAAAAAGCCAGGTCAAGAGTATCTTCTCAAAATCGACAAATACCTTCTTATGTATGAGAAATTTAACGAGAACTGAAAAACCATATGAGGACTTATATTAGGTGTATGCAAATGCCGGTAGATAGGTAGTTTACACAGTGCAGTATTATTTAACCCTCGTCCACACATTTAAAATGCAACTGGAGCATTGAAAGGTTCTGAAAGCGTTCAGGTGGATTCATTTCCGGGCGGCGTCTAAAGAACGCTGTTCAAATAACGATTGCAAATTGACACTGCGATAGTGACTTTCGGTGTCCGGCGCGGCGTGCACACAGCCATGCATGAGTCGCAGCAGCCATTTGTTTTTATATTCATAGCAAGCACAAGGACTCATAGACAAGTGCCAATCTAATACAATTTGGTATTCGTTTCGTAAGCTCGTTTTTCACGATTGGCACTTTTCTAGGAGCTCTAGTTTTGATATCGACTATATACATGTATAATATGTAAATAGTCGTAGGGTTTTGACAATAATGGTTAAAAAAATATGGTTTTAAACTGACATGCCTGTTGTGGTTTGTATGTACCTACTGCACCTGCAATTATACATGGCATAGCACAAACTTATAAATATACATCCTCATAAATACATAGGTTAATTTTTCACAACATAGTAGGAGGAACGTCGATTTTCTTAGTACCTATTCAATTTAATAGGTGGGTATTTTAAAAATATTAGTTAGTTTTTAGTCACGAAGGTGACTAGTTTCTCCTAAATTATTTTAAATCCCCTAGAGTTTAATCATCTAGTCTAGTGGTAACCGGCAGGAGTCTATCGGCCGAACATAATCGGTTTTCCTCACCGACTCCGATTCTGAGCGATTGTCACCGTTTTACGGCGAATCGTAATTTTACGGACAATTCCGGAATTTTATTGGACGTCCCACGATTTTCATGTAATTTTTATCGACAGAGTGTTAACGGTTTTCGGAGGATTAAATTTATCGATGGTTTCATTTTTATATGCTGTTGGGGATGAATTTTATTTCAGTTTTCATACCAACAATTTTATGGACTTTTAATGTAAAACCATTTATTTATTTTTTATCTGTAGCTATTTGTAGCACGTCATAACAAATGCATGTGTTGCTTAGTTCGGGTCAACATGGGTTTCGTGTCAATCCTCCTTAATTTATTGTTTCTTAATTTTTAAGGATTGCAAACATGAAGCGCGAACCTTCTAGCGCTGTGTCTCCGCGGCGCTGTTCTGCATCGCGCCGCGCTCAACAATCAACAACGCTATTCATACAACAGGTACTTATTTGGCTTATCTAATAACAGCATCGTTAACCGTTTACGGCGACGATATGTCGACGATTATCCCCTTATTAGTGCTGTAGGAAGTTATGCAAAAACATTAATGTCGCATTTAAATAAACATTGTTCGTATATTTAATGCCCGGGCGAACGAGACATGTGAGACATATACATACAGGCCTATGTTGAAAAAAGAATTTTCAACGAGTTTTGAATGGCTTCTATTTTTTTATATGCAAATGCTATAAACTATTAAAATAATTATCATGTTGGTACCTACGTTATGGAACATTCCGCTTTTGGCTTTTTGCTACGAAAGGAAGCTTGTACTAAAATGTTCTACCCGGAATTGTTTTACCTTGGCCGTAGCTATAAGTTAATTTAAGTAAATGTGTAATGAAACCACAATTGAAAGTCTTCCTCTAAGGAAATTTTAAATCAACTTCATCGTTTAATATAAATTTTACGACAAAACTTTTATGAATTTCCCAGAAATGCGGAAAGTAGACAAATTCTAAACTTTTGCTAGGTTTCTGCTTCTAGTTCGTGGCAAATTGAGCGATCGCGATAACACACAATAAAAAATGAACTCTATGTCGTGGGAACACATTTCAAATTGAAACGGTCTATTTAAACATTCTAATGTCGAAGGTTCCAAAATGATTAACGAATACGTTAGTTTCGAATTCAGAATGTTACGTTCCAAACTCGAATTCGTGACTAGAATGGCTTACATGAAAATTCCAGCTCAATTTTAATTTAATGTTCTAAATTCAATCTAATTCATTTAAATCAAAGTGCATTTTGCAACGACACCTCCGGTCGACTATTTTACTTTATAGGGAAAGAGTATTTTCATTGGTTTATTATGTAACTAGGTAAAAATAAACTTATATGAAACCATAAACAAATTATAAAAGGGCACGAATGAACAACACTAGCTGTTTTCGAAAAACATTTAAAAAAAAAATTAACACTATTTTGTGTTCTTATTTTTTCGATGTAGTAAACAAATTAAACGTCTAAAAGTAATCAAAGGGAAATAAAACCTAATGTGTCAATTTGGAATGAAAACTTGTATTATTTGCTTGCGCGCCGCGCGCCGGTGTGCGGTGGACATCGCTCTGTTTCCACTACATGGCTTGCATGATGATACAAACTTAGTCATACAGCATTTAAAACTATTACATCGTTTAATTTTTTAATTCATACCAAACAAAAGTTTCAAGAATCATTCAAACTTGTATTTATACCGATAGATAAATAGGTACGCATTACTAATATATAACTATAGCATACAAGGTTCTGGTTCAATTCAATAACTTTACAATGAAATCAGTTCGTAGTCATTTCACTTATTCCCTATTTAGTTTTAATTTTGTTACTTACTTGCGTCTTTTTTGTTAACATTGTTATTTGAGGACATATAAACTCAAACATGAGATGTGTTTATTTGGGTTAATGGGTTTATAAAATATTAATATAGGTTTATTTTTCGACCAGCAATGTACAGAGGAGAAGCCTTCCCGCCAGTAGGTATGAAGCCGAGGCGCCATTAACAAATGAAAATTCCTTAAAAGCCTCGTTTTGTAAAATGCATTCAATTTTTTTAAGCCCGTAACGGTAAGTTCCGTAGAACAGAAAAAAACAGGAAACAAAATAATGCTCGTATAAAATATTATCATGAGTAGTAATTTGTTTTGAAATATCATATTTGCCTTATAAAAAATCCTTTTTATTTCTTTTCAAGTAAAATTAATGCATGCGTAGGTATTGATAATCTACACTTCTTTATGAAAAGTCTTTTAGTTCTCTTTATTTATTTACATTCTCGTTCCGGTCATTTAGAATTTACACATAAAATTATGGTTGTTATTTATGTAAACATATCTCTGTTTCAAAAATAAATAAAAAGGACTTATTGGGCATTATAATTATCTGTTAAACTAGTGGTCGTATCATAAAACTACTAGTACTTAGGCTCTAGTAGGAACGCGACTACTTAAAGAGATAAGTACCCTGCAATAACGCAATCAATCTCATAACCCAGCAATCTACATAACTGATAATCACCCGACGGATGTACCTTAATTAACATAACAATAGTAATTGGTCTACTCGAGCATTGTTGTTCAAAAGATAAGATAACAGTACGCTACTAAAACATAATTCAGTTATTTACCTACACCCTACTATATTTATAATTGACTTCGTGCTTGTTTCTCTGGATTCTTTTTTGAAGTTTATTTTCCCATGTGATCAATTATGTTTCTTGAATATCTGTTGAGTTAGCAACATCAAAATTAGTAACTAATATGTGTGTGGCAACACTTTCTTTCTCTCTCTCTCGATTATGTGGTGATCAATAATACACGTCGTTTCCCAATTAAAATAAAAGTTTTTATTTAAAATCGCCGCTCCCATAAACCAGCCCTACAAAATAAGGCAGCTGCCTGCACAATATCAATTGTCATTGACTCTTGATTTTTACATTTTTGAGATTTTCTTGTTTCGTGCACGTCTGTGGCTGCTAGAACCCACGCTCCTAGAAGCCAAGAGTGTACATTGGTGAAGATGAGCCATTTGCTGTTAGCATGCAGTTTATAAACGGATGGAGATGTTGTGCGGGAAGTTTGATAGCGCCAGTATGGGTGCTTACGGTTACGAATAAGAAACGGCGACATGATATTTGCGCTAAAGAAGGCAAAGATGTATGCAAACATTTTACTAAGTTATTAGGTAAATAAATAATAATAAGAAAAAATATTTTATTAATTCCGAATCCAGGCTATATTAAAAGGCGGGCCTCGTTTACAAATTATATCGAACTACTTCTTGGTGAAAAAGTAACTAATTTAAAATAAATTGACTTTAAAGCTCTTAATTATATTAAATACGTCGAGTTCCATCACCTAGGTTTTTATAACTACCTTCTCCATACTTAACGCAAAATAATATTATGTTATACTTCTTAATGTCCATGATACTAGCAGGAGTCCGGAGCCGGCGACTCAGGAACCTGACTTGTCTACCATTGATCTTTCAAAGTTAATATCAAGATTGCAAAATAATTTCTAATGCCTTCTTTAAAATTACACATTGAAATGAAACAAATGTAACAGACTTTAGCCTTAGACTATCATCAGCTCAGTCGTGCTACGAATATGGGAATTATAAGTTTTTGAAACGCCACCAATAAAATTACATCCGTTAATTCCAGTCGACATTGCAAGTTGTACTTCAGTTAACAGTGTTATCGAATTAATATATAAGATAACATAACACAAATCAATATAATCTATATCGCCCAGATATTATTTTTATAAGAAATAGTATACAAAACATACGGAGATCAGCTTGTTCAGAAAATACACGATGTCTTGGATGCATTTTTTGTACCTACAATGTAAGCGCGAAGATCCATTCGCAGTTTTTAACTTTGCCCATCGATCACTGTCTGTTCTGTGTTACTTGTGATTGATCGCAAATGACTTCTCCACGCGCACTTTTAGAATAGAAAATTGCATTTAACAATGTCATGCTATTAAACTAAGATGAGACAAAAAGTTTCAAATATTTTGTTATTGACGTGACTGATAATAGATCTTGTAAAAGAAATGTACCTATACGTACGATGGACCTTGAGTTACCTCTTCACGTTTTGTAATTGTTGGATTATGAGCTCTATTAGCAGCACATGACTCGCGTTAAACTGAACTCCCGAAGGCGTTAACGACGCGTTAAGCGTCCCACATGTCGTTGAGTTCACTTTCAAGTGACGGATATGGTTTATCGGTAACATGTGTTTCTTGTCTAAGACGAGTTGCTAGGAACTGGTTACAAATCCTAACTAATATTATAAATGCGGTCTGTCTGTCTGTCTGTTACGCTTTCACGCTAAAACTACTGGACCGATTTAAATGAAATTTGGTACAAAGAAAGTCTGGAGCCTGAGAAAGAACATAGGCTACTTTTTAACCGACTGCAAAAAAGGAGGAGTTCCCCGCGGACGAAGTCGCGGGCAGAAGCTAGTCTCACATATGTATACATTTTGGACTATCTGGAGAAATAATGTTTTTTTTTCATACATACCCACCTACAATATTTATTACATATATATTATATTTTTTTCAATACAATGTAGGTACTACCTACGTATTGTACTATCGTCAACTCAGTTTGGTATGAATATGAGAATTAAAAAGGTCTCGAAACGTCACCATGAAATGAATATACGTGAGTCAAATCCGTTACAGTTTTATTCCAGTGGATATAACCACGACATCTTCTCAGAAATGATTAAATTCCATAATGTCTCTTTTACAGAATGAAGTTTACATTCTAAGAGTTTAATGACATATTTAAGCTTCTTTCTTAAAAGGCTCTACATTTCTACAGTTTAAAAAAGATTGCGGTAAGGCAACCAGGTTTATTGGAATGAAACTACTATTAACGGATTTAACTCGCGTATTTTTATTTTATTTTATTTGCTGACGTTTCGGATTCTTTACAGTTTCCATAATCGTAGCATGACTGAGCTGACAAAAGTCTAACGCTAAAGTGTTACCAGGTTTATGTTTTCTAAAAAAATGTAAACGGATTGAGAACACTACGTGTTTTTCAGCATTTGCTAAACACTTTTATCCCAGTATGTAGTTATATCCCTTTTAGGGAGAAACAAAACGCGTTAAAACAAAACTGTTTGGAATCTTGGGCTTTGCTTAATGGCTGTGTAACTTCGATAACACTTCTTTGAGAGAGACTAGTGCAAATCAAAATCAACTTTGTGACAAACATCTAAAGTAGATTTTGGATTGACTTTTAAGCAGAAAGAACAAGTCCCAGAAGATAATGACAATCGATTTCGAAACGTATTATTTTAGTTCAACTGCAAATTTGGGTTTGTTTTTGAATTTTTGTTAATGCCTTTTTGGGATTAAGCCTGCTCGCTGGCTTTGATCTTGGTATAAAAAGGTGTTGATATAGATCAAAAATGTATTCACAAAATCTGTACTCGTTATTTCTATTCTATTAAATCTGCAGCATGCGGTAATCGAGTAGGTATGCTGAAGATTGAATATCGTACATATACGAGTAGGGAGTACCTACCTAAAGATATGTTTCAATGAAAGCAAATACTCTATAAAATTGGCTACCTGTTGAAGGTCACCAGTGTCCTTTGAGTGTTAGCGGCACGGAACCAGGAATGTCTTTAGAGCAGACCTCATCTAACCATGTCCTGCAGCGGACAGTCTTCCGTTTAGCGCGATGATGTGGCAGCAGATTTATCCAATTTCATGGGTCCTTTCACGTACAACACCTGTCAGTGCGTTGAGGTATAAAGGCGTGGAGGCATCGCTCGAGCGACGGGTCTTTGTTACCGTTAATGCGGCTGATACGAGCTGAGCGCGATTCTTAAGCGACAGCGTTGAACATCCATCCTACATGTTATAATGCTAACTAAATTCATTTTCTTGCATTTTTTTTTCGTATAAATTTTTCATGTTTTTATATATCTTGTATGTATTTGTTACACCTTTTTAGGGTTCCGTAGCCAAAGACTCCATTACTAAGAATCAGTTGCCCGTCCGTCTGTCACCAGGCTGTATCTCATGATGGACGATAGTTGTAATTTTCATGATGAGTGACCTGTGAAGTTATCGGGAATGTAAGTACATTTTATTCTTAAAACCTGTTATAATATTATCTGGTTGGACCCCAGCCTGCTGATTCAGTAGGTACTATATAATTCGATCGGACGGCGTGAGCGAAAAGGTCCCGTTATTGGTGTTTTATATAAAACGAATAAAACTCCCAAAGGAATATTTACGTGACTTGTACATCTGTCGATATTTTATATATGTATCTATAGATACATAACCTTATAGAAATCGTTCTTCGCTAGGAGTGACAGACCGTCTAACGACGCTCTGTTGCGTCGTGTTTGTATTTTTATTTTATAACATCTTACATGGTTTTGTTTTCTACGATTATATTATAAAACACTTTAAAAAATATCTGAAATTAATTATAAGTAGGTAAGTACTTATGTTTTAAATTGTTATCGTTATACTTTTTTACAAATCGACAAAAATTTGAAGTAAATGTATCCGGGCTAGCGCGTGATGTATTCGGTTTGTGTTTGTTTTTGATAATAGCGTTACGAGCATTTGCATCAGTGCAATTGTAACATGTCGCTTACTGGATACTATCGTTAATTCGATTCCATTATAATTTTATTTAAGATTTTTTTCTTTACCAGTAACGCAAGGAAGCTGTGCTGAAGCAATATAATTGATTTTAATACAACATTCATTCGATGTCTTGGTCTCAGCAAAATATAGGTCTATATTCTGCCGAGATCAAGAGCTAGCTTAGGACACGCGTCAATATTAATAATGTTCCGTGACGTTTTTGGAATAAAATATGAATATTTCACACTTTCGGCAAATTTTGGTCAATATTTATCTAGAGCGGGTTTATTCAGTAACGCGCCATACCGAAATGACTTATCGAATTATTGCCCGGAGTATAGCGTAGAAAAAACAGATAATGTAGAAAAAGGATAGGAATATACGTGACGATCAACATTGTTATTATGACAGCGACCAGACTGTGCGACACTAATAATAATTACAATAGATAATAATAATAAAATGTTAAATTTGAAACGAACACTTTTTGTCAGAGTAGTAGGCTGGTACTGATTCAATAACTGTCACGCTGCCCTGTGAAATTTTGATATACCTAAGAATACTAATATATTGTTCTATGATGAAGTTAATCGACAATTTTACTTATTTACATATTTATTTAATATTATATATAGTATATTAAATTTTGAAATCTTTCGTAGTCGTTTCGTTTCGAGTCGACTGCAGCGCTGCCGCGCTGGTGCGGTGCATGTGTGCGCTGCCCGCTGCCCGCTGCCCGCTGCCCGCTGCCCGCTGCCCGCTGCCCGCTGCCCGCTGCCCGCTGCCCGCTGCCCGCTGCCCGCTGGTCACGTATATTTTGTTTTTCTTACCTACACTTATCGAGATTTATTGCATTTATTTTTATTTTGATAACTGATTTGATTTGTTGCGCGACGCAGATGTGGGTGAAATAAATCGTTAGAATTGTTAAAAAGTTTTTTTCCAAAAAAAGCCCTTGAGTATAAAACATTTTTTCTAGTGAACGTGACCGGACTGCTATGTTATAGTAATAACGTCAGTGTCCTGCGGGACTCGTTTCATTTTTTTCCATATCTAGGCGTAAAAAAAATATTTTTATATCAGCTCTTACTTATTATTACATACAGAGAATATAATTTGTTAAAAATAAGTCAGAGAACGCGCGACCTTACTATCGCCATTCGGCTGACCCACGTCGCCCTCTTTAGAATACCTACAGCCTCATACATTCATAATATATTCCTTGAGAACGTGACCCCTCAAAATTTAAAAACCCCGAATTTTCACATAATCGGGATAAAAGCCCGCAATGACCGAATAAAAATTTATTCACAAGTCTCGGGGAGTCGTAAAAAGATACGAGAGCACCACGCGCCGCGCGCCGCGCCACGCGCCGCGCCGTGTGCGCCAGGCGAAACAAACCAAACAAAATACACGCAAACGATTAAACATTTCAATTAATGAAATAAATCTTTATAATAATTATTTATACAGACAAGGAAATAAATATGAATTAGTTATTTAATGTAGTACTATTACAGATCAGAAAAATAGAGACCCATGAATGACTCTTAGTAAACTTTTTTATTTTTACTGTTGAAGTTTGGGTTTTAATTTATCAATCGCTAACCTCGCGTCGACCCTTTTAAAAATGTGTGTTTATTGAGTTTTACCATCAATCTCTTGGGAAACAGGAACATTAATTTCTCGCAACATAACGTATATTTTTATACAGATGTTATACTTTTAAACTAGTTAGTAGTCTATACTAATATTATAAAGAGGAAAGATTTGTATTTTTGTATGTTTGTAATGAATAGGCTCCGAAACTACTGGACCGATTTCAAAAATTCTTTCACTTTTGGAAAGCTACATTATCCCCGAGTAACATAGGCTATATAACATCACGCTAGGTCTTATAGTTGCGGAGCAGTAACCGAAAATGTTTCAAAAACGGGAGAAAAAAATCTTAAGTCCCCCCGTGCGAAGCCGGGACGGGCCGCTATATCAAATATTTTTGTAATTATGGAGCAATATTACCTATAGGTACAAAGGATATATTTTGGTAAGCATAAATGTTTTTCCTACACACAAATATAATTACCTACCTGCTTATATAAATTATAAGCAATCCATAGTCCATAAATGGCCCATTCTAAAACTGAACCAGTTAGTTATACCACAATAGTCACTTTTCTCTTTTGTTCTAAAACAGCGCAAGAAAGACTTAGTTCTTAGAAATAAATAGTAATTACTTTCCTTGAGAGGATAATCCAGCTCAGCCTTGTAACAATATCACTAGTACACAGTACAGAACAGGATACTCAATATTTGTAAGAGATTTTAATACAAAACTACATAGCCTGCTCAGTAACTCATCCTTTTATCATTAAAAGATTATTTTACCTACTATCTGAGTAGGTATTTTACTCTGCGCCAAGTCAACATTCCAAACACCCTAAATATTAATAAATAGGTCTTAAAAAGGCACTTTTGTAGATCAAATGACTACTAGCACTACAAAAACCCTTCATCGCTATGGATATAGAAATAGGAGCTCATGATCTGGTTACCACTTTACCGTCATTTATTATTACAGTTACGTACATTTTTCACATTGCCTTAAAAATGTAATTTCTTGTCATTTTAAAATAAGCACTAATTCAACATTGTCACATATACGACCGCATTACCAGTATACCGGGTGTTTCTACTAGCGCGGAGAATGAAGTCTACGTCTCATGCTCATGGCCATAGGTCACCTTCTTTCGACTACAAAGGGCATGTGTACCTACTGGGTTTTACTTATAGTGGGGTTTCGCTCCAGAGCTAACCATAGGTATTGTCTGACCTGGCGTCCTATCGCTCCGAGCGATTCTATTGTACTAATAATACCATAATAAGATTAAAGCTCCTATGCATTGGCCTTACGGTTGACTTTGTGGATCATTTTTAACATACTTTTAAAGTGAAGCCTAAGAAAGTACCTTGCTTTTTCCCGTTTTTATTTGTTGGGCTCCCATTTTATGATATGCATTAATGTCTCTGAATAATGTCATAGTGTGTCATATTGGCCACATGTTGCAGAGAGACTGATGGTCTCTGCACAGCTGGTTGGTCTGGCCGATGCCTTTGACCCCGCCGGCGGGGCCTCCAGTAGGTAAGTAAGTCAAAGCACCTAGTCTATCCACGGTAAAATATTTCTTCCGATATGCTACCGCTTTCCGTAACCACTCCTTAACGAGAATTTATGTAAATGTAAACTTTTAATTCTTACACCATTTTAAAAATCCAAGCCGTGTAAAGTGTGAAACATCTTTTTTAGTGTCACGTATAAGGAACCCGCTGTTTAGAGTTCCTCGGGCGTAGATTGCGAGTGCTCTGGAAATAGCCGGTTCCGCACAGTTGTGCAGCGCTGTACAGACATAAAGAAAATTGTTAAGTTTTATTCATACATTACATAAGATGCATATTAGCGTACATATCTGCATCGTTTTTGATTAGAACAGTAGGTATTATAAGATAACTCCAAATATTTGGCTCATGCAAATACTAGATTATTTATTTATTTTATGCCAACATCATTATTACATGTTATTATCATCTTTAATCCTGGACAAGCCTGCTTATCTACGATGGATGTCAATGACCGGCATCAGATCACGGGTGGCCGCGGACTACCTTGTACTCGGTCGCTATTCGAGCACTCACTAAATATATATATATTTTTTTTTCTCAAAACTTTTCACTTGAACGATACAATCTCAACCGCTTGCGGAATCACAAAGCTATCGCACTTTAAGACAATCCCATCTTTCTACCATTTGTTCCCTCTTTCTTAAATAAAACTACATCTTGTACTGCACGAGTTAGGGTTCAAATTCATATACAGGGCATATACACACTCAAACACGTCGTGAGCTGATATGGACTCTATGCAAAAAGCAGTGGGTTAAAATTTCATCGTTGTGTACTGTCGGTGCTTTTATTTAAGTTGAAAACAGTGCGTTTTAAAGTTGTACAAAGTATGAGGAGATAAAGAGAATATGTGACTCGTCGCTGTCTTTCAAGAAAGGTACTTGAAGCGTCGCAGTTAGCACCTAAAAGATAGTGCCACTTTCTAACGTGCGCACAAAGCATAATAAGCAAGATAATTAAATTTTGCATAGATGGTCAAATCACGTGTTTGCCAAGGACAATGCCTCGCTCGCCTGCGATGACCTGAACACAGTCATTGCTGGTCTTACTCTACCAGCAGCCCAAGAACGCGCTATGACAACCAAGGCACGAGCTTGTCAGTTTTAAAACTATCGTACGAAAGTAAAGTTATGAGTTACTTTTACGGCTACTGGTGTGTTTAACATACTAATTCTAGAGAGCAACAAGCACAATTCCGCTTTTGCACCATTTCCAATTCATCTGTTCCAACAAATTAGCTTTGAATAACGTCACACCCAAAATAACTTGACCGTTCTCAAATGCCCGGACAGATTGTGGCATTAAATAGTTTCAGTGGACGGGCCGGGCTTGATCCGGCGTCCGGCGTCCGGCGTCCGGCGAGGGAGAGGGGACCTCAAGCCGGCATCGACGACTGCTGCGCTGAATTCACATGGAATAAACACAACCTGTTTATTGTTAATACTATATTGTAGGTAAGTTTTAACAATAAGTACCCATATAAAAATGTGTAGAGGTATCTACACTCTAGCGATATTAGTTTCAATGCATAGTTCAATTGTAAAAGTTTTATTATGATATAAATACAAAAAAAACTTAATAAGTATCGGATCAAAAAACCGTGCGCGTTACTTGTAGACCAAAGAGAGACAATATTAAACCAACTATTACTATTCTATACTCCAACAAAATACTCCAACCAACTATTACTAGTCTCGTGTTTCTTTGAGAGAGAAGTTCAAGGAAATAAATATCCTCACCGTAGCCTCGCAGTACATCTATGACAACATTCTATATGTTTATAAAAATCGTGACTTGTTTAAATGTAACAGTGATATACACCATTTCAATACAAGAAATAAGAATAAATTGATAATGCCAGGTTTCCGTCTCCGTAAAGTGAGTACGTCGTTCATGGGGAACTGTATACGATTTTATAATAAAATACCAGCAGATTTGTTGAACTTGTCATATAATAAATTTAAAGCACATATTAAACGACATCTCATTAAAAGGGCGTATTATACTGTAAAAGATTTTGTAGAAGATAAAGGAGCTTTTTAAGTAAATGTACATAGCTACGTGCAGCCTGGAAATGTTCTTAAAGTTTTCTTAATATAGTTTCGTGATTAGTGACGTAAGACTCAGTGTTAATTATTTTATGTTTTAAGTTGTTCTAAGGCACAATGTGATGTTTCTCGCCGGACAAGAATACTAGCATTTATTAGTTTTGTTTTGTCCGGCAGCTTGAGCACGTCATGCTCGCTTAAAGGGCTTGCTTACAGTGGCGTTGTTGATCGGGTCGCCACCTTCCCTACAATATGGTTGAGGGAGGCGATGGCTGAGATACACGTTATACTCGTGAACGGGTGCTGTTTGTGGGGTCCGGTCTGTTCATGTCTGCAAGTGGGGACTTTAGTGATATTCACATACTTTTGCTTTGAACGAATCTGACTAGAGACATCATAGTGTCTTTTTTTTTTTGGGTTTTTTTTTGCTTTTTTTTCTCCTGTAATTTTATTTTATATTTGACTCCTGGAAACCTTTACATTTCCAGTAAATTTAATTTAGTCTTTTGACATCTGGAGACCTTATACATCTCCAGTACCTATTGTTATTTTTTTATTTTT
Source organism: Polylopha cassiicola (assembly GCA_038024825.1). Classification (NCBI taxonomy): domain Eukaryota; kingdom Metazoa; phylum Arthropoda; class Insecta; order Lepidoptera; family Tortricidae; genus Polylopha; species Polylopha cassiicola. The sequence goes on along the minus strand of CP149044.1, from coordinate 332,757 downwards.
TTTATTTTCTCCTATAATTTAAAAAAAAAAATGTAATTAGATTAAGTACATACATATTGTAATTTGTACATAATTTATTCTTAAGTGAAATTGTAATATTATTATATTGAAAAAATTATACCTCATTGAGTTTATTCTCGATTCTTCTCAAGAGGTTTTTTTTTTGCTGAATCGAAAAAGAATATTAATTTTAACGTTGACATTCACAAGTGCCTGTAAGAGCCTAGCCTGAATAAATGATTATTTGAGTTTGAGTTTGAGTTTGATACAGTTCATGTGACAAAACCTGGGAATTTTGCAGTGTACAGAAACTGTGAAGTTCGGTTTTCCATCGTATGCAACATTAAATCCTAAGTGCAATATCGTGAAATCATCAGGAACCATTACCCACAGGTGTCTGATAAACTTTAAGCAGCTAGCGATTTGTCTTCAGAACTATGCTCGACAGAATAGTACTCGTAGCTATAATATTACATCTTGGCCTACCTTTTACTTACTTGTAATGTTTTTTATTTTGTCCGCCCGCGAGGACAGCCGTATTGGAAACTTTGCATTGAAATGAAACCGCGATTGCTGCGTTATTGCTTCTCCGATACGAATAAATTTACTTTCATATTTACTTTTGGAACGAGAGGTAGGTGCAACAGTATGAATATTTTGTTTTTCTTATTCAACCACATTTTTATTTAGTTTGGCTTTGGTATTACGGTGACGAAACTTTGATCAAAGGAGGGTTATTATAGCCCATTATTTTAAATACGTTCCCTTTATACAGATCTTTTCATAATAATATTTTACTATTTAAACTCTACATTGAAACTGAAATAATCAGGTGGATGGATTATGGAACAAACAAATTAGATATTGAAAATTTGATCGGGCAGAGCTACCCGTTATAAATTAAGTAAAACCCCCTTAATTTAATAAGTAACCCGACCGAAGTATAAATTGCTTCGCTTTCGAGGGTATTCATATTAGTAATTGTTTCAATTCGTTACTTTTTTCAACTTGGTTTGTCTAAGAATATCTGCGTTGGTAATATTCGTGTATTTGTCCGGCAATGAGTGATTTCTCTCGCAACGACGCCGCGATGTCGCCGGCGTCGCTGTCATCTGGGAACAGCACCAGCCGGGCAGCCGGGCAGCCGGGCAGCCGGGCGGCCGGGCAGCCGGGCAGCCGGGCAGCCGGGCAGCCGGGCAGCCGTGCAGCCGCGGCGAATCCGCGCGGATAGAATAAAGCCAACATAATCCCAACATATACGACCGTATAATAACACCAGGTAATACAACTCAGTATTATGCATCAAAATAGTTTTACATAACATTATAGGAATAACATATTTTAGAGCATATTTAATAAAGACCATTTTTAAGTGTTTTTTTTGTGCATTTGTATTAAAATACTTTTGCTATTCGTGGGATTCGTATCTATAATTCAAGTAACAAGTTCATATCAACAGGATGTTTGCTAAAACTTACACATTTTTACACAAATATAATAAACATCGTCAAAAAATAACGAATATATTACCTCAATGACGTGTGCAAAATCAATTTACACTAAAGGTGACTAAGATAAAATAAATTTTAATGCGAGTATATCTACAGTCAATAAATTAATGAATATTATTGTACAATAAAATGTATATCGGTCTATAAAAAACCAAACAATTAAAATACCAATTATAAAATGGGTTCTAAGTTCTAAATATCAATTTATATAGTAATCGTAAGTAGGTATGCACAATTTAGCGAACTCTCCAGTCATGCGAGGTACATTAAAATGCATCGATTTAGAAGCATCTGTATACATATTACATACTACATACCTCTTAACTTAATTACACAAAGCTACTCAGTTTTTCATCATAGGTAATTATGACAGTTCTTCTATTTATCGCTGTTTTGTTTTAGGCATAGATACTCGTAACTGTATCGCACCTGCATCGTACATCATACAAGTCTGAGATCGATTACCATCTCTCGCGATACTGTGTCCGCGAGGCGCGTTGTTGTGTAGTTTTAATCTACTTATGCGGCGAGACCACATTATGCATTGGTTTATGCATTCACCAGCGCGTCGGGTTAGCACCAAACCAGCGTGGGTACAAATTGCTTAAATATAAATTACATTATATGCTACATACTGCACCTGCGGGATAATTTCATGATAGATGTAACACGTAAGCACGGCACGAGTAGAGGCATGTGTGGGTTCAAGTCCCACTGGAGTCTTGTTTTTTTTTCTACTCTTGTTTGTACAAATATCATTATCAATTTCATAATATGTTGAAGAGTCTTACTAGAAATGAAGCAGATAAATAATTTCTAAGGATTGGAACTCCAATTCCTGTCCGTCCGACGTTTTCTCTATCTTGACAGACTACAGACACTTGATTGTTTTAACAAAACGTAATATTTAATCAGCGAATAAAGTATACCCGAGTTATTACTGTTATAATTGTTTAATTCCAATTAACAAAACGAGTTATTTTTTCAGCTAAATATTGGTAGAGTTAATTGATAAATCGATTATTAAAAACTACTTAGCTTATAGTTAATATAAATTTTATATATCTATGCAGGCATAACAGCGGGGCATAGCTAGTATAGATAAATAAAGATTATTAAAGAGGTGTCAAACGTTATAAGACTCGCTGTCATAGCGCCGGCGAGGACACTAACTTCTTTGAACTCACCTCGATTCTTTTCTCTTATCCTGTAAAAGTGGGTAAATAAATTACAGTTCAGGTAGAGGCTAGTTACTGATATTAAGTTAGGCGCACTACAAACAGACGGAAGTTAAAATCGGCCCTTAGAACAGCGGGGAAACTGTTTATTAGAATAAAACCATAAATACATTAACATCCTGTTCTTGAAGTATGCTCAAATCATTTTTTTTTACATTATAGGTAGATACAGCTAACTAATGGATCCTTGGTTTGTTGTGTGAAGTCAAAAACCTATAAGTCATTACTTACAACCTGACACTAAAACCGACCATCTCCAGCTATAACAAATCATCATTGTCTTATGCGTTGGTATGATGATTTGACCTGTACGTCATGATCGATGTCGTGTAATCCACGGAAACGCATCGATAGATTAGATCATTGACTGTGCTACGAATTAGCTTGACATTTGACCTTTTTTAGTGTTTAGAAGCAAATCAATTGTGAAACTTCGCTTTTAAATCACATGCGCTACGCTACTAGAGAACCGATCCTTAGCATGTTATCTAGATAGGCCTCGTAGACACAATTACTTACCTGCACGCTGTTGCCTTCTTGCTGTTCTTGAACTATAACCTATATTTATGTTCCGCTATTTTAGCAGGCATACAGCGTCGTGTAATGAAGACGGCCACACGACCTCGCTGCGCCTGCGAGCTGCCAATCGGATTATATCGCAGACTCCGTATTTGACTAGCCGCTGCCGTCGCCGCCTCGTCGCCGTCTCGTCGCCGCCTCGCCGCCGCCTCGCCGCAGAGCGCACTCGACCTAACTTCGCTCACTTAACAATTTGTAAATAAATATCTAAGCTAAGTAAGTAGTATGTAACTTGAATTTTTGAATCAAATCCAACCAAAATTGTTTATTTGTCCAACTTTGGCAGTAAACATTTGTTTACTTTGCGGTATCCACCTTTCGGCATACAAATAGGTAGGTATTAACACAATGTATCTTGATACGCTTAAGGAACTCGTAAAGAATTTAGACTTTCTGCACATACAAAAAATATATGTATCGCTACTTATATACTTACTTTTTTCATTATCTAGACTTTTATTCACATTGTATGACAATAGCATGACATGAAGTTTAATAACACCGATATAGTATTTGATTCGTAGATCAGGGACGGTAACGTGTTTATTTGCATGTATGTATGTATGTATGCATATTGGACAGCCGGACAGACCGACGTATATGTCGATGACTATTAACTTCCATATCCGGACACAGACGTGTATAAAATTAAACCATTAATGTACTAGCTCTCAACGTTACTTTGCCCGTTTTAAGTTACTTTTTATCGTTTCATTTAAAAAAACACTACTTACTTTATAATAGTCTACGTGATTGTTAAACAAAGAACTTAAAGTTATGAATACTTAACAGCATAAAGACTCTTATAAAACATTTGTTTCACACTTTCCTCGAATAATTCATTTCGGCCCTCAACTATTACAAAAGTGGAAAGATATTAGCAGAAAAAACCCAAAGAAATAATAAAAGAATTCCACTTGCCGACAAAAAGGGAAAAGTTGAGTTTTAGAAAAAACACTTTGAGCGAACAACACCTGGTTTTCATTTCCAACAACTTGTTCTTAGAGGTTTTTGCTTGAATTTTTATAGCAATGCTACTACTAGCTACTACTCCGGACACACGGCCGAGTGGAACGGTGAGCAGTAAATGAATGACCAAGACAGATACACTGTTGAATGCCTGTCACTCCACTCATACCTAGAAAGAAAGACTAGATAGATTTACAATCAAATAAAGTAGGTAGGTATTAAACAACTACCTATTAACGGATTTAACTCGCGTATTTTTATTTTATTTTATTTGCTGACGTTTCGGATTCTTTACAGTTTCCATAATCGTAGCACGACTGAGCTGACAATAGTCTAACGCTAAAGTAAAAAAAATACGCGAGTTAAATCCGTTAATAGTTGTTTCATTCCAATGTGTAATAACCGCGAAGGCATCAGAAATTATTAGGTAGGTATTAATTAATATCATTCAAATTCAAATTCAAATTCAAATTCGGTAGGTGTTTGATGATATGCGCAAAGGTTCATCAGGCTCTCTCGCCGTACAGAGTGCAGCGCAGTGCATTAAAAGAAAACGCGCCGGAATACACGTCACACAACCACATTCCACACCCGCTGTCCGCCCGCACTACACAAACGAGAATCTACTGATGTTATTTCTAAACTTTATATTACTTTTGGCTTTCCTGTAAAGCAACCAAGAATTTATATTTAAAAATATCGTCGCCAACCCTCCGTGTCCTGGAACACGGGTACCTATATTAAGAGTACAATGTAGGCGACAATCGAAACAATCTACTGATATAGGTACGTAGCTTATAAATTATATCTTACAAGTTCGGCGACCTTAAGAAGCACCGCAGTCCATCAGTGCTCGTCTAAGATAAATATGATAATAATTATTAGTTATTTATAATGGATTTAACTGGTGTATTTTAATTAATTTACAGACGTTTCGAAAATTTGTAGCGTGACTGAGATGATGATAGTCGACGATATTCAAATAGACTGACTATCGTCAGCTCTTTTTCTCAAATTTCTTCTTATAATCAAAATAGTATTACCTGAAGCCAGGACGTACAAAGTTAGAAATATGATCATGCCACCTTATTTATACCTAAGTGAAACAATACTCCCTTACTACTGTTGATCATCATGGTAATTGTTTTTGACTCATGTTTGTTTGTTTGTTGTAAACAAAGGTGATTGTTCCAATGCGTTTTTGATGACAATCACTCCCACAACATAAAGCTTGACATTCATCGTACGACTTTACTACGAGGTCAACTACTAGTGACTAGTCGACTAGTTATAGCGTTTGGGTTCGAACCCAAACGACTAAAACCACTCCCGCTTTCTTTAAAAATGAATTTGATAAGAGGGTGTAGCTAGGTAGGTACTCAAGTTTATATAAGATAAAATAAGCAATAAGTACGTTATCCTTTTCGATTCTTAATTTCGCTTCTATCCTAATTCGGTAATTTTATTTAAATACCAGTAATAATAATAATAAAACATTTAATGCACCTTTTAGCAACTTAGCTTACATATTTTAACTCAAAATAAGATACAATCTATATTTACATTATTAACGGTGAACCGTCATGCTTCTGTAATGGAATATGAATAATAAAACACAAAATGCGTAAGAAACTAAAATGTTTAAAAAATTAACAAGTTACATGAGCGGTCTCACCTGTCGACTTGCGGGGTCCGCGAGTAGCGTTCCTTGCCGCGTAATGTATCCGCCCTTAATGATGTTTGCGCCGCGGCGGCCGGCGACGGCTGCTTCCACCGCCATCGCCATCGCCCACATCACACACCACATTACTAAACATATCGATTTTCAAACAATAAATGGACTTATAAATACTTAACTTCGGTAATCTACCGCTCAGACTATTAGCTTATAAAAAAAATACAAAGCTATTTTCGTTTATCGCCGCTACATGAAGATAATGAGCGTAACCTTTTATAAAAAATATTGAAAATAATATTATGTTGGTATTATAAGATCAAGCGGCCGCGCTGCATTATTTACTAAACGTTATAATATTTTTAGGACGCCATTTGTGCCATATGTGTAAGAAGCCAAGATGAATTAAAATATACAGAAATATTTTTTATACTCACTAAAAATTTCAATTTATGTTATGTTCGACTTTGGCAGAAAACTACTTGAACTTACCTGCCCTTCTGCCTCTCGCCGGATTCGACCCGGCAATCTTCTGCTTCGTAGATACTCGCCACTTAACCTGTGCGAGTCATATAAAGTATATATTTCAAATTAAATTAACCCTTCTAGTTTCTTCGTAGGGTGTATTATGTAAATTAAGTTGTAAGTACAAAGGCGGGACGAGTTCAAAGGCTTTTAAATTGAGGTCATCATTAAGATCTCATTTTAATTCTGTTTTGATTTTAAACATACGGAGAAGAAATTTACAGATTTTCATTAGAAAGTAAATGATTATCCTTGATCCCAGAACTTTACCTGGAATAAAACCTAAAGTTTTAACAAATCACACGATAAAACCAACACGTCAAATAGCTAAGATATATGAGTTATGTGATCATTTTTCTTATCTCGTAAGAAATTTAATAACTCTCCGGGATGATAAAAACGTCACCAACAAAAATATGAAAACAAACTTCCATTCGCATTATAAATATATAGAAATGATCTCCTAAACTATTCTCGATAAATTCAACATAATATTTACCTATTAGGTATATGGTTTAAGTATCGTCCATTTCCTAGTTAATGCAGCCTTTTGTCAGCCATTTTTGTCTCTCACAACGAGGTCAGGGCCAAACACGTGTCGGCGTGTTGTAGCCGAAGGGCAGTTTTCAATGTCCCGGACAAGTTCAAAAATAGATTCTATAGACTATATTGGTTCATGTGACATTCTGCAATCAATTCAGACCTCATTTATAAAACTTACGTTAAAAGACGATATGTTACAAGTATTAGTTAAGTACCATGTTTAAAAATAAATGCTGGAGAGGTTGTTAATAATTATATGAATAACTCTTGCTTCTGCCCGCGACTTCGTCCGCGTGGTACTCCTCCTATATTGCAGTCGGTTAAAAAGTAGCCTATGTCCTTTCTCAGGCTCCGGACTTTCTTTGTACCAAATTTCATTTAAATCGGTCCAGTAGTTTTAGCATGAAAGCGTAACAGACAGACAGACAGACAGAGTTACTTTCGCATTTATAATATTAGTAGGGATAATATGAGTGTTTTTATTATGTACTTTTGATATTATTTTTAATTTCTAATGGCAGCTAACCAAAAGAACAACTAGGTGGAGCCTCGGCACTTTCTTTTATGCATATACCTCATGAATCACAAATCCATTTAAAGAAGACACGATACAGCGTGTGATTCGTTTTATATTTCAATTGATGTATGTCTGTAAGATATACAAAAATCATCGAAGATAATAATATGAAACATGAGAATTTACGTGATATGTATATTATATACATATATAAATACTAAGACTACTCAGAAAATATGCGCATAGAAAGAAGTATGTATGTATGTTGAAATTGGAGAAAACAAAATAGAATTATGTATGAAGACATATCACGTCATTCACATGGATTTGTGGGCTTGAGTTACTCTTGCCTTTTATATAGGCACCGACGATAGCATTTTGTTTGGTTTTGTCTGGATAAAAAAATAGAATACATATTGTAATTGGAATGAAACAACTATTAACGGATTTAACTCGCGTATTTTTATTTTATTTTATTAGCTGACGTTTCGGATTCTTTACAGTTTCCATAATCGTAGCACGACTGAGTTGACAATAGTCTAACGCTAAAGTGCTTTAGCATTAGATCCGTTAATAGTTGTTTCATTCCAATGTGTAATAACCGCGAAGGCATCAGAAACATATTGTAATATTATGGGTGCCATACAGCTCATACACTAACACACCAATAAGTATTTTAGTTACCTAACATAAGTAAGAAAACTAGATTCATTAGATAAAACTACATAATAAGATACGTGTGTAATGAGGATATTTAGGAATACATTAGCATAAACTTTTTCATGAAAATATATAAGAATAAAAAATAAAATGTATTTCACAAACACACAGTCCCACAATGCATAATACACAGGAAAGCCGAGACGATAATAACGGATAGAAAGGGAAAGTTCGCCAATGTATCACGCGTAATGTTCTGCTTGAGGCCCGCCTCGCACGCGCCCGCGCCGCGCCGAGCCGAGCGCCGAGCCGAGCACCGAGCCGAGCACCGAGCCGAGCGGCGAGCATGCTCGACCATACATACTTATTCCTATATTTGGTACTAGCTTCTGCCCGCGACTTCTTCCGCGTGGAACTCCTCCCTTTTCGCAGTCGGTTAAAAAGTAGCCTATGTCCTTTCTCAGGCTTCAGACTTTCTTTGTACTAAATTTCATTTAAATCGTTGCAGTAGTTTTAGCGTGAAAGCGTAACAGACAGACAGACAGAGTTACTTTCGCATTTATAATATTAGTAGGGATTCAAACACGAACCAACAGATTAAAACGTGTTAAGATGAAGGTTCTGGAAATTCGAGTTCAGAAATTGTTTATTTTCAATTAATTCAACTTATTGCCTTTTAAACAAAAATATGATTTATTCTTTACATGACAATGTATAATATTACGTAGATACCGTAACCCAACCCTCTCGATTAATATCATAACTGTAAATCGCCTCACATGCTACGCGCTATCGTCGTAGCGAGCTACGTCGTAGCACCTGCCTGATATAGTTGCATAGTTCGTAGAAGGCTGTATTTATTCCGTAGCAAAAATGCTTTAAGTTATTTTTACACTCCGTATTTATATTATAAGAAACAAATTACAGACACAATAAATTCATTTATTACCTATTGCACAAGGCCCAAGTAAAACTAGAATAAGCTACTAGTTTACTTTCAAGGAAGATATTTGTTGGAATTTCGATAGATTTAATATCCAATACCAATAATTGATTAAAAATAAAAAAACAGTATTAGCATAAAAAATGGCGTAATTACGAAATTATAGTGATTTATGGCACTGCATGCACTGTAGGTATGTATTTATTAGTATAAACGAATACAGTTGTTGGCTGTAATTTCCCGCCGTACATTTGTATGTGAGTCTGTTCTCATGTGTAGGTATAGCTGTGGTGATGACGTCACAACGCTTCCACCGGAGATGTCACACGCAGCCAGGTCCGCGCCAGCTGACTCACTCCGCCCAGCGCGGCCATGCCAAGAGCGAGCCCGATATTCATACCTTATCATCATTCGAGGGCAGAGATTCATACGGATCTTCTATGACTCTAAGAGAGCAAAGTAGTACAAGTTTGCTCCCATGTACTAAACTGATAAAATCAATACTAATCGTATTCTATATTTCTGTCGTCATTATCTGATAGGCAACGAATAAGGACGTAAGGACGGATTATAGCAAAGTAAGATTGCAGATCTGAGGCCTGCTGGGGTTCGAATTTTGCTATGGCTGTTTTCGAATATTAGTGTCATAATAATGATTATTCAATGGATGCGAAAATTTTGTTTATAAATAGAAAGACGTGCACTACTAAAAGGCAGACTCTCGCAACCGGCAGGCTCCAGAGGCAACGAGAAATCTTGTCATGTCGATGTCGTCTCTTATTTCATATCAACGAAACAATACCGACACGACAAACTTTCCCCTTGTAGACACATTTTATTATAGACTCGACAGTTTATTATAGGCTTGCAGGGGGTCCGGCCGGACAACTTACCTGTATACAGGAAATTGACTAACATTTAATATCCTTTGAACAGTTTATTATAAATTCACATATAACTGCTTACGAGTTCGTACGCTGTTGCATAGACCGTGGCGTAGAAGAAATATAACACTTTTCATAAAGAATATTGTAAAGGAACTTTACACGGTTTTCCGCGTTCCTACACGTGACCAACATACAGCTTGTAACAAATTCAACAAATTACCTACCTTACATACAAACGTAGGAAATAGTTGACTTTGCAAAAAAATCTTCAAACGTATCTCGCGTGTCTTAGACATGATAATAATATCCTGCATATTTAAAATTTGGACTTTTCATATTTAATGATATTAGAGCTAATCTAATAATAAATACCTACCATCTCTCTCGTACCCAACATCTGCATTTCGAAACGACCATCGATCAAAACAATCAATAATGATGAATGTCAAAAACCTCAAAAACTAAGTTTACAACTCACTCGGAACTTTCTCGAACATTGCGAAATCAGCCATAAATATTGTATATTAAATTGATGCCTGTAATGAAATTAACTTATTAAATCGAAGCTTTATTCAACTTTAGACGGCGACGACCAAAAATTAAACCTGTTTACCGGATCTGTTGTACAACTTGTTGACTCAATAAACTCGTTACTTCCTTTTGACAAATTTTAACAAGATTCCGGGATGCCCTGCAGAACACAATGCCGAGAAGCTTCCAAATGATTCAAGGTTAACTTAAGAAAATGTTATTTTATTTTAGTGCTTCATAGTCAAATGACGCAGAGAATACAAATTATTTAACGTAACATAAATATCACAAAAATTAATGAAATCACACATCACAAACTTTGTAAATTTAGTAATTGTGAAAAATATCGTAACAACATGTCCGTCGCGTCGGATTATAAATTTGAGAAAATTTAATACCGTTTAAATTTGTTTTATTCCAATATACAAAAACCACGAGGCATCAGAAACTATTAATTATTAATATCGATCTATACTAATATTATAAAGCTGAAGAGTTTGTTTGTTTGTTTGTTTGAACGCGCTAATCACAGGAACTACTGGTTCGAATTCAAAAATTCTTTTTTTGTTGGATAGACCATTTATCGAGGAAGGCTATAGGCTATATAACATCACGCTGCGACCAATAGGAGCGAAGAAACAGTGAAAAATGTGTATAAAACGGGGAAAATATGAAGCCTTATGACATTTACAAAGTACGTAGTTATGCATAGCAACGGTTGCTAATGTCATTCCTGACATTAAATAAATACCCAAACTGTTACGTGTATGATTTCTTCAGTGGTAACGAAAATGGGATTATTACGTAATATCCCGTGGATGGTGTAATCAGGACCATTTAATACTGTTCCTGGGTAAGCAGACCCCGTTTAACTTGCGAGGGGAAACTGGTGTCATTACGTTGAGAAATAGAAGTGTTCTTCGCGACCAAGAGCTGACATAATAAAATTATACAATATATAAAAAAGCAGTGATAATAGAAGTGGCGGACCGGGAAGAGACGGAGGTGAAGCAAGCTCGCGCGAGCTCCTGTGAAAACGACCCTGAACATATCCTCAAGACCGAGTGAGCTTATAAGGAGTATGCTTTGCGAGATTTCGTGGATGCGGAACTGGATCTACTGGACACTGGTATCTCATTATAGCCAATGAGGCAAACTGGGAAATGTTTTATTACGTAAAACCACTATTATTGTATTTAATCGGTATAAGGTTTTATTTTGGATTGAATTGTTAAATTGTTTTGTTGTTTTGTAAGATCTTGATAATAAGTGTGGTAATCATTCCTTTAAATAAATAGCCACCTAAACCTCACGTGTATGATTTCTTCAGAAACTTTGTCCGATTTAAATAAAAAAATGTTAAACTCAGTGGTAGCTGTATAAATTATGCAATTTCGAAAGTAAGGTACTTTTGTTAGTTTCATTTATTACGAATAAGGGAAGTGTTAGGCAGCGGCCGGCGAAGCGTCAGAACCGGTACTTTTAATAATATACTAATTAATTGAAGTACCACCCAACAATGCGCAAGGCGAGCGAGCGAAGCGAGCGTGCTGCGGCAGCGGCAAATGAAGGTCTCCCTTAGGTACGACGACGAGCGAAGCGAGGAGGAGTGTTAGGTGGAACTGCGACCTTCCAGCACGCGAGCCAAGCGAGCATGCCGCGACAACGGCCGGCGAAGCGTCAGAACCGATACTTTTAATAAAAATATATTTACGACATAACATTAACAAACCAGGTTTTGTCAGTATACTAATTAATTGAACTGCGACCCAACAACGTGCAAGCCGAGAGAGCGTAGCGAGCGTGCCGCGGCAGCAGCAAATGAAGGTCTTCTTTAGATGCGACGACGAGCGAAGCGAGAAGGAGTGTTAGGTAGAACTGTGACCTTCCAGCACGCGAGCCAAGCGAGCGAAGCGAGCATGCCGCGACAGCGGCCGGCGAAGCGTCAGAACCGATACGTTTAATAAAAATATATTTACGACATAACATTAACAAACCAGGTTTTGTCAGTATACTAATAATATACTAATTAATTGAACTGCGACCCAACAACGTGCAAGCCGAGCGAGCGAAGCGAGCGTGCCGCGGTAACAGCAAATGAAGGTCTTCTTTAGATGCGATGACGAGCGAAGCGAGGAGGAGTGTTAGGTAGAACTGTGACCTTCCAGCACGCGAGCCAAGCGAGCGAAGCGAGCATGCCGCGACAACGGCCGGCGAAGCGCCAGAACCGATACTTTTAATAAAAATATATTTACGACATAACATTAACAAACCAGGTTTTGTCAGTACCTATACTAATAATATACTAATTAATTGAACTGCGACCCAACAACGTGCAAGCCGAGCGAGCGAAGCGAGCGTGCCGCGGCAGCAGCAAATGAAGGTCTTCTTTAGATGCGACGACGAGCGAAGCGAGGAGGAGTGTTAGGTAGAACAGTGACCTTCCAGCACGCGAGCCAAGCGAGCGAAGCAAGCATGCCGCGGCAGCGGCCGGTGAAGCATCAGGATCGGTACTTTTAATAAAAGTATATTTACAACATAACGTTAACAAACCAGGTTTTGTCAGTATACTAATCAATTAATATTGAACTGTGACCCCACAGCGCGAAAGCCGAGCGAGCGAAGCGAGCTTGCCTCGGCAGCGGCCGGCGAAGCGCCATAACCAATTAGGATTAGGATGAATAATCAATATGGCAAGTGGGAAATACGTTAGGGAAATAAAACCTTATGTGGAAAAAAACGTTTATACGATGTTGGGAAAACGAAAATAATAGGTCATAAGAGTGTTAGGATCATTAATTACAACATAAAGCGTTAAGGGAATGCAATAATAGGTCAAAAAACGTTAGGGATTCAGATATAGATCCGTATTCTAATGAAGTTCGCCCCATAACGGGGTTAAATATCACGCGGACGAAGTCGCGGGCACAGCTAGTATTCAATATACAAATATAGCAGGAAACAGATAATTTCAAGATACATGGTTCATAATTTTATGGCATTTTATTAAATTATACTTGATGATGCAATGTTCTGTAAAAGTAGTATATTTTTATGTATAAAGAGTTTTAAATTCAATTTATCAGTGTTGCAGCTTGTGACCAGTTAGATACAGATATTTATAGAAGGGAACCCTGTGCAGGTCCGAGCCGCGAGTTAATTTCCGGCCAAGCTGGAGCGGCCCTACTCGAAGCGGCTCCGGCAAACGGCATTATATCAAAGGAATATCTATAATAACCAAAACAACGGATTTGGAAGAAGTTGCAACTAAAAATTAAGTCTTTTTACAGTATTAATATTTATTTTATATAAGACTAGCTAGTTTCGATATGATATAACGTAAAAATCTAATCCTATGCCTACTTAAAACGCAATAATAATCGTTTCAGCTCTCTACAAAAAACGATAACAATCAATTTAAATCACGTGCAGTTACCTACTTGTTAAAATTTGAAACCACTTTTCGATACCTCAATAAGCTTTTATTATTTAAACCACCGATCCCACGGGATATTGGAACTCACAGTAATACTGTAATACATTCTAAAGAAGGTAATAAAAAGTTTGTCAAAACCTGACATCTGCTGTGAAAGCCTATATGGTCCGTGTTTAGCATTAGTGTTTCAACCCACACCAAGCTAGTTTTGAGATATCGGCGCTTAAAGTTTTTTGAGAACATTCTTCTTTTTCCGCTTATTTTAAGCAAAAAAATATTGTTATGTGGTATCATTTTTTTTGTTGAAGTGCCTAGATTAAGGATATAAATGTATTTATTTCAATAAATTCATAATTAAATAGAAAATGCAGAAAAATGGTTAATGCTTATCGGCTATAAGGTTTATTACATTTAGCATTTATGTGCTAAGCCACATAACACTATGCAAAATTCTAATTTGTTCTTTTATAATGAATATATTTTACACTATTTTTTTGAAAATGTAAAATAATAAACAACTAACGTATTAAAACTTTAATTTAAGTACTTATTTATTTAGTTTTTATTGTTATAACATGTTTTAAATAACATTACAAGTTCTGCTAAAAATGAGAAATAGGTACAACAAGTTAACACTTATATTATTTCAATTACTTAAAAGCTCAACCAAATTGATTTATTATTATTATTTTATCATATTGAATTAAACCAATAATATATACTTCCGTACCTAAAAAGTTAATAAACCACCTAAAAACCATTTTTCGAAGAGTTGATAAATTGTGGCGACAATTCGTACATTCTTTAATATTATTATTTATTATAATATTCTAATTTTTATCACACACGTTTAAATCTAATGACGTTTGTATCTATGCATAAACGGCGGCTCTTTTGATTGCGTAGGCGATTTTTTTGTAATTATGTTACAATTTCAAGGGACGGTAGTCCTGAGTATTTGATATTACTATGAATTTTCGTTTGATACCTACCTCCACGCGTTACTGAGGTAAAGGATCACACAGACAACAAAGTAATCCTGTAAGGGTTAATTTTTATTCCTTTTAGATACGGAACCCTAAAATATTTTATTTAATATGATAAAAATAATAATAAGTAATAAAAAAATAAGTTAGTGTTAACTTGTACCTATTTCTCATTTTTAGCAGAACTTATAATGTTATTTGATACATGTTATACAACAATAAAAACTTTAAATAAATAAGTATTTACATTAAAGTTTTAATGCGTTAGTTGTTTATTTTATTACATTTTCTAAAAATTAGTGCATAATATGTATAGGTACCTATTCGTTTTAAAACAACAAATTAGAATTTTGCATTAATGTGATAGGTATATGGCTTAACACATTAATGCAAAAATACAAATCTGACATGGGAAATAAGCAATAATGTGTTATATGTGGCTTAACACATTAATGCAAAAATACAAATCTGACATAGGAAAAAAGCAATAACCAATTTTGTGCTCTAGAATATTCTACGATTTTTAAAAAAAAAATGGATTTCACTGCTGTATTCCTCATGATCTATTTAATAAAACTGCATTCATAACTCAAAACCCGATTTTTTGTGGGTTGACACACTAATGTTAAACACGGTCCATATAAGTTAGAGGTAACGTAGTTCGGTCGGTAGATACATTCGTATTCATTTACATTAGCATGAGCGAGCGTGGCGAGCCAGCGAGGCGGCACATTTGTCAGCACGCGTCGGCGCCGCGACGCCGAGCGAATGTCATCCGAGGATGTCAGAATTAATGGACACCCACACAAATATATTGAATGATATACAAAAAAACATGTAAAAGACAAGACATCACACATGCTTGGGAACTGGCCACTACTGCAATGAATGACGAAAAAAAAAGTACAAAAATTCGTCAACTCGGTCAGTGCCGTCCAGGGAGAATTGGTAGGTTTAGTCCTACGCCGCGCCGGTCTCATATCTTTTTTATTTCGTATAGTAGGTATTATATATTATGTTAGTAACAATAGGTATCGATCGGATTCGGTTTCTGCAAAGCAATTATAAAAATAATATAAGTAGGTAAAAAATCCCCATGACCCTATGACTCAAATGTCATGTTATTTTTATCTCGCATGGAGAACGGATTTATCCAAAACAGGTTTCCACACATTTCGAAACATTGCGACACGGTCTACAAGTTCTACGTTATAATAATTTCGAATATTAAGTTAATGTACCTACACATTGCGGGCGATATGCTGCTCAAGTAGATCATCACCGCCGCATCAATTAAAATTATAATTACTACTAATTACTAAATTTATATAACAACCTATAACACTTATATATATAAGTACTATATCGAAACGTTGGTGATCTCTCTTACACTCAGCGCAATAATAATTTCCCGCGAACGTTATTACGTGATTACTGTGATAAGGCCGCTACATAAAATATACAATTTTCAATCGTGTACATTTGTTATTTATATATATAAAATGCCGTATCCATTGTGTGTCGGATCGCCGTCCGCGCCGCACTTCAGCTTTCTCTACAAACAGCGAGATATTTCACGCGACGTGTAAGCTCGTCTTATAAAAACCTGTCGGCTTACGCACACGTCATGAAATCTACCAGTTGATCAGACCTTATAACAAACTTTACAGTTTTCATATGTGTAACCGACTGAGCTGACGATTGTCTAACATTATCATAGTGTTAGACTATCATCATCTCGGTAGGCTATGAATATGGGAACTGTAAACATTTTTGAAGTCATAATTGTTACATTCCATTAAATTTAAATATACTCCAGGTCTCCAGATATCAAATGGAATAAAAAGTTTGGTCGCGAGCTAAATTCGTTACAGTTGTTTTTTTCCAACGTGTGATCGATTGTCAATTATTATTTACACCGCTAGATTAAACTGTCTAAATGTTATCACACCTTCAACGTGACTGGCAAAGAGACGTCAAATTACGTACAAAAACACCGTCCGCATTTACTAATGTTTCCTCCAACCGGTGTGTACAGGAGTACCTACACACACCTGACTCGAGTTGGTTTAATATAACATTTGCATACTTCATAGAATAAAAACAACAGTAGCTGCATTAAAAACACTACAGTATACGAAAATCAAATATGTAGGTACGTCGAGTGGATGACTGTATGACATATTAAATGTCTTACACCGCTGTTTACTTGTCAGTGTTGAAGGCCTTACGTTTATTTGAATTGTCGTTGCGTGCTGCGCGGCGGCGCGGCGGCGGGCGGCGACCCCGGTGCAGACAGAGCCTAATTAAATTAGATATTACTACAAACATAACAGTAATTAGATACCAATTGTCATGCTGACTGATAAACTGTACAAAGGTTGTACAAGGGTGTTCGGTTTGTACCCTCCTTATAAAGATATTTTTTAAAGTTTCTTACTAACATAATACGGACATATCATTGGTCAGAAATATAAGTGTTGTAATTTTATTTTTTAATTGTTTTTATACATCTTATATTATTATTGTATACTGCTTGGGCACCCTTTTAATTTACTATTGGATTAGTAAAGATGAAAAATGAAAATGAAACATTTTTTTCATGTCTAGAAGGTTAGTCTTGCAAAGCGAGCTACATTTTAGCCGACTTCATAAAAGAGGTTTCTAGATTTCTGCCGCGCTAATGATAAGGCAGTGCAGTGCCTAAATATGAGTTTTATACGTACTGGATTTATCATTAGCTCGGCAGATTTACGTACTTATGTATTTTTTTTCAGATTTATTTTTTCTATTAAATTTATCTAAATTTAATAGAAAAAATAAATCTACTTTTTCACAGATTATTTTGTAAATGTAAATTTTGTTACATTATGTATTTACTTTTATCAGATAAAAACAAAACTGCTTCAAAGAAATTACATCAAAGTATAATATTGCTTATTTTCTGTAACTTGTATAAAAGACACCGAGGGCGATATTTTTGGGCACTCCATATTATTTTCTATCTTAAGGCTGCAGTAATAAAGATTGATTTTGAAAGAACGTATCGGTATCGAGTAGCTATTGACTGGTAGATTAATTTGCTGATGACTCTTCCAGAATGCGAGCGCTCCTCGCGGCGAGCGGGAAGTCATTTTATTAATACACTGATTTGTTGGTTGTTTATGTAAATGTTACTTTTTAAATATTTTTTACAAATTAATATGAATATGAAAACTACGACGCTTGTCACTAAACTAAGGAGAAACTTATAAAATAGTTATTGTTAAAATTGTTATCGTTAGAAATTGGAATGAAACAACTATTAACGGACCGCGAAGGCATTAGAAATTATTATTGTTATCGTTAATTGCCGAATAGGAAATAAAAATAGTTTTCAATAGACCTCAATCTCAAAATGATTTTGAGACTGTAATTACTTAAGATTTCAAGAATTTTATGATAAAGATGTTGTAACAAATATTACCTATTTACACAAATAAATAGACTGAGAGAAATTTCGACGTCGTTTCATACATCGTTGCCATAACTTATGAACAAAAAAAATGTATGGAATATAAAACTAAACAAAACATCCTAAAATAAGATAAATGATTTATAAAATGACATTAATTTATATCTGGATGTCTATCCTTGGACTGCTGGCACCAGGCCAGAAGCAACTCCCCCATGGATCAAGGATCAACCACTAAAACTGAGAACCTCATCCTCCAACCATACAGAAGAACCACTTTCTGGTTGTTGTCCACTAGGAAGTTAATATTAAAAAAATAACCAACTTATCTTATGAGAATCTATATACATTTTATTTATTTTTTGTCCTACACTATTAATTTATAACAACATATATAATATCATAATTATGAAACAACATTTACTACGACATATATAAGTAACTTATTCTCAACCTGTTTTAATGTCAAATTCAGTAAATCTGTTTATTAAGCTTATTCCGAGAAAGACTCCGGTTTAATACACTTATATGCTACGTAAAAATGCTACATCTTCTGTTGCTCAGCGCGCACCGTGTTTATTTATTAATATTTATATTTTAGATTTTAAGGGTTAGACTATCGTCAACTCAGTTGAGCTACGAATATGGGAACAGTAAAATTTTCTTAAATACAATACCAAAGTAAAATCCATTATAATTGTTTCATTTCAAAATTTCTATTGTCACCTCCGTAGTTTGTTAGTTTCTCTTCGATGGCAGCAGTCAAGGAGAGACGAGTAGGCGCCGCACAAGGTCACGCCGTGACTATGGCCTTTAGAGCCCAGCGACCTCACACATAACAACAACACTTCCAATCAATACGTCTACTATATAACACTGCTTGTAAATTATTAGTCAAAAATATTAAATTATTATTTGTATCGTGAATCGTGACATGTCGCCGCCTCGAACATTGTGCAGTGGGATAAAATATCTATTTTCCCCGCTTGGGAGTAGATGTTGGTTCAAGTCCTACTTGGGTCACTATTATTTTCCTAGTAAAATATCTGTAAGTAGTCAATTTTGTTTTTTTATTTATTTATTGAAATGAAGTAATTATAACGATTTTAACTCGCGTGATATATATTATTTGCTAATGTTTCGAATACCTCCCAGTTCCCGTATTCGTACCCGACTGAGCTAACGATAGCCAGTGTTAGACGATAGTCTAACACTGGGTGATAACCAACTGTATGATTCCAATGTGTAATGACCGTGAAGGCATATGATTTTTTTATAAAGCTATATGCGTACCTAAGTAAGCATACAAAAAACAATGAATGCTTAATGAGGCATTAAGCTACGACTGTCTCGTGATTATAATCGACAAGTTCATGGAGAAAGTTCAAGAGATAATAAGTTACATTAACAACTCATGTCCAAAAATAAATAGAAAGAAATCGATGCTGCTCATAATAAGCAAAATTATTGTAAAACACGCGCGCTGCGCCAGCTCGGTGCCGATATATAAGTTTTTTTTTGCTATACAGGCTGTACTTGGAAGTAAGGATCAAACGGAAAGAATCGATCTATAGAGGACATCAATGCCTATCGAACGAATTCTCATATACTTACCTAAATATAATCGATAGATACTACCATTCATTTAATTTTAATCCATAATTTCGAGGACAGTCTGTGTCTGCTTATTTATATTGCAATAGTAACTAAATTCAAAGTTTAAAAATCATATTATTATGCTATATCTAGTAGGTATTTCTACGGCGTTTTTCACGATAGGTATCTACAATTAAATGCAGAAGGTATTGGTATACAGGTATAATATCCTGAAACCTATTTCAGGAGTAGTTCTAACTGATGTTTGACTGCTACATACCCGGAGGATAGTTTAATCTTAATCTATGTATCTGCTACAAAATCCCCTTCTACAGTGAAATCTAGGTTGTATAATAAATTGAAGAATGACAGTTCCTTTGTAATATCTCGCGCTGCACTGACGCGTCTGACGCGGTCTACACAATGCGGTGTAATAAATCCGCGCCGCCGCTCCGAACTCGGTAAAACTTTGATATATGACCCTTCATAGCATTCTATGAAATTGTTTCCCATACAACTCCAGACTGATAACAGATTAAAATGAGTTGTTTTATGAAACCCTCAAAAATATCGTTACCGTGTACTATATGAATTTTTTAAACTTAACTTCTGGTGCCCAAATTATGAAGTGATAGTTGACTATTACGTATTAAGATAAAAAACACTTGTTTGATTTGGTCGGTGGAAACTTCTTAATTTAAACATATTGGCATTTTTCTGATAAAATAATGATGAAATCAATCTCTTACAAACATTATTTGGTAACAGATTTGTTAAGAATTGAGAAACACTTTTAAAAACCACTTTTTATTAGCCAAAAAAATACGTTGTCGTCCGTACGTCGTCGATCTCAATTGTTCAGGAGTCAGTTACGTCAAGTCTAGATTCAAAGGTCCCGGTGGCCAGTCCGTTGTCAGTCGGCCGCGTCAGTCAAAGAGGTTAAACGCCACGACAAGATTCCTTACTGGTACATACTTTACAGTCATCTAAAGTTAAGCTGCAAGATTTTTTATTTCAGATAATAACTTACATAACCGAAACCTACCGAAGTACTTCAAAAGTCTGGATAACTTAAACTTAACAAACTTTTATTGTTATTGACACCGAAAGTTTAAATCGTACGCTTTTCATCGCACTTTTCACATTAGACTTTTGACTTTAGTCAAGGATGAAAAAAATTGCCTTAAAGCCGCCGACCTTATATTAATAGTAGTTTAATGAAAAGTTTTTTTGTAAATACATCTTTCTGGCCTATTGTGATCGAAGATCATCTGACTTTGCTAAGTTTTTACTCTTAAATTCCAAGTCTGCATTTTTATGTTATTTTTCGTCCGTAGCTAATTTAGAATGTTGTTTTCACTATTATTATTATAATAATATATAGGTTTACTATACAAGTTTACTATTATAATTATAAGTTTTCATTATTATAATAATATACATTTTGGAATGAAACAACTATTAACGGATTTAACTCGCGTATTTTTATTTTATTTTATTTGACTACTGCAATGACGTTTCGGATTCTTTACAGTTTCCATAATCGTAGCACGACTGAGCTGACAATAGTCTAACGCTAAAGTCATTGGCGTTAACTTTTTGGTATGGTAATACTTGATTAAGTCATCTATTATCCAGTTAGATCATATGAATTGTAGCACACATTTCAATGTCATATCGTAATGGCGACGCCGTTAAATCTTGATGTCATTTGAACTCAACTCAGCTCTTTGTTTAACTGAACGCAGTCGTGTGTGCGACAAACTTAAGAGAACCATCCTCATAACGTTATTTCCTCATCCATACGAAGTACTAACTGAATACATCTGGTACTGTTCGTAATCTCCTAATTGTAAAACGTATTGTAAACATCATGTACCTACTTACTTTCGCTTTTTGGTAAACGGTAAACTGTTTCTTATAATATTAGCAATAGAGTTGAATTCATAAGAATGTAAGATCGCGCGGGGGAGCTGTGTTGCCGAGTGTTCCTTCCTGAACAACTTTCTACTTAGCAATTAACTGTCTGCTAAGGAGGAGGTAGTAAAAATATCCTGAACAGTTGTAAATTAAGTTTGTCTTAGTGGTCGTAACATCAAAAAGACAAGAAAATAAGGATGTTTAGAGAATGAGCGCAGCTGCACAGCAGAGTTGATAAGTAGGAACTATAGTAATCGTGGTCGACTCGTATGTATAGCTACTTAGGTAACATAAATACCTATGTATACTGTATGCTAAGTGTATGTATGCCATTTTTTAATAAATACGTGGACGAAACTCCGCCGCTTCAAGTGTTATGTACCTACATATTTAAAAGAACATAGGCAAAGCCGAGTGATTTAGTGAAGCCGTTCTTAAAAGTGTAATTTCCGAGTACATGTGTCGTAGCCGCCGCCTTAATTGCGCGGTTTCTTCCAGGCCCGCAATTACTTACATGCTCGTATGGTAATGTACAGTCGCGCGCTGAAGTACTAAATAACCATAATTATAACAAAGATGAGACTCGCAGAAGTAAAAGATAAGAAAAAATGTTGAACTTACGCAGCAGGCAGCGGGGCTCGATTAATTGATGGCCGGATACTAGGGACAGCAGTATCAGCTGGCACGGAGACCGCGTACCTGAACATGTGACGTAATCACCAGGCGCTCGCGCTGTTATACGTGGACAGTGCGGGCCGTCGTGGATGGTCTCGTGAGACACCGCCGTCTAGAAGAATTCCTTGGACTGAAGACATTCACAGAATAAGACCCACGCCATGTATTATCGGACAGAAATGAAAAAAATCTATTGTTTTTTTAAATTAAACTTTTGTCCGTAACTGTGTGTAGTATATTAAGCGAGCGTATTTACTAATTAATTCATTAAGGAGTGTGTGCTCGGCCATACTTATATATAAAAGTAGCGCTTTATTTGGGAAAGTTTCCGCCATGTGGTATATCGCAAGTCAAATTATATGGAAGCCTTATTACCTAGGCCATCTGGTAATTTAGGCAGATGTAATGTGTCGCTAGGCGTAAAAGGTAACATTACAAATAGCTTCAACATTCACGACAGATACCTATCATGATAATATAATTGACGGCTGTGTATTCAAAATATAGTGAGGGTACGTATTTACGAAACGGATTTTTAATGAAGCGACGTATGGAAGTAGTCTGTCTTCTTCATATACCTGCCATCTAAATGAAATTATACAAACAAAATCTAGGTATTCAAAGTGAAAAAGACCTAAGGTATCATATTTTCTAACAAAAACACAGAATAAATTTGCTCTTATTTATAAAGCAAATGTTTATCTTGTTTGTTGTAAATAGAGCCCGAGAAACGTTCTCCGATCCAGCGGGTTCTCCGGGACATTAGCGGGACTCGCCGAAGAGTCGTAAAACAGTAAACGACACTTGCCAACTACCCTCCGCCGACATCCCCGCTGCGAGCAAAAGGATTAAGGGTCCCGTATAATTTTAAATTATATTTCTTATCTCTAGTTTGTACCATGGAAGTGCCATCCAATTCAAAACTTTCTGGATTTTAATTTACCCGTAACGTCCATAAATTTTCCTGTCAGCACGGGGGAGCACCAGGAGGAATGAAATGATGAATCATTTGTATTAATAATGGATTTGTTAACTTTGAAATACTGGCTATAGAGACTTACTTCTACAACCTAGCAGTCTCCTGCGGCGCCGTTATTTGTTTATTTCTGAAGCGCTGGATGGATATTGACTTATTACTTACAATATTTTAACTTTAAAAGATATTTGAATTAAACAACTGTAACGGATTTAACGCATTTTATTTGATTTACGTAAACTTTACAGTTCTCATATTCGCTGAGGCATCTCAGCGGACGAAAGTCTAACACACTACGCTAGCTCACTCGGCAATAAACATGAACATGAAGAACTTGATAATTATCATGATGGCTCAGGAATAAATGTGTGTGTATAAAAATGCCAGTATGTGTATGTGTGTGTGCGCTTCATATCACTGGATTCCGACCGAAATCGTTTTCATTTGCCGTCTTGAAAGTTCAACGCGGCGTAAATCTAACATTTTATCTAGCATGTGGGTTTTCTCGGTAGATAATGCAACTCTAAAATGTGAGCAAAATTGCTAAGTCGCTCCCGAGAGGGGAGTTGGTTATTTTTCGAGCTATTTTCCTTTGATAATAGTAACCTCTTATCAAAACACGCTTTATTGTACACTCCAAGGGAGCTTTATTATTAAATTATCTAAGAGAAATATGAAAAAAGAAACAAAAAGTTTCACCAGTGTTCTTCATAATTTAAAAAAATATTCGTTCAAGCAAAAAGGTGACACAATGTCCAGGTTAAGCCCGGGTAAGCTATTCGCGACTTCAATAAAAACGTGTTATTTATATTGCAAATATGTCATCCCCTCAACATGTAGCTATCCCAGCGACCAGGTCATCGACGTCCCTTGATGCATATCCAGGCGCATCACCCGCCGCTGCAGCGCTGTGAGACCTCCAACACACGTACTCGTATCTCATAATCATCATTCGAGGAAAAAAATGTATACTTAAATAAAGAAATAAACTATGATCGTGATTCATTTATTTTGATTTGGCCCATTTCAATATGTATGGGGTCCTATTATATGTTTAAACGAAAAATTACGTTCGCAATGTTTTAGATACGCCGCGAGGAGCTGGAATAACATTACAGGCTATAAATAGAGGCGGTACACTCGGCAACTTTTTGCCACTTACAAAAGAAATAGTGGGATCGATTGAGGTTTTTTAAAGAAAAGCATTACATAATCTCTGAGGTCTGTAACTACGAACACCATAGTGGCTAACCTCTCACTCTCAGCTACCCCATAGAGCAGTAAAATCAGTTCAGAGACCTTCATAATCATTATATTATGTGCTGATCACGCCCTCTATCAGCATCGCCTACCGTCATTCAGCGGAATCCGGTGACCTTCATACGACCACCTCGCACGATTAGCACCCTCACCTAATTCAAGATCGCAACAAAGTCCGCGACAACAAAGTCAGTCGAGGTTCTGTAAAGAAATATGGCTGCCGTAACAGAAGCCGACTGTACCGACTACCCTCCTTTTAACGCCATGAATAATGTATCCCCACACTCAGACAATTGGGTGCGGTGGCTTAAAAACGAGTGGAGACGGCTACCACTGAATGTATTCATTAAAATTTAATTCGATCAATCCAATATATAGCTAAAAGTCGCGATGAATTAACTAAGGGTAGCTCTGAGATGCCTCATCACTTTTGTTAAACGACATAATCGAAAAATTGCGACTTTTAACTATTAATCAATAATTCGAGATTTACCACAATACACGGTTCGGCAAAAAACGCACAGTTAAATAATAAAGCAATTTATTCAGTTTGTATAAATAAAATGGCAATTACCTAACAGCCCGAGCTAAGTAGTAAAAATAATAAGTTTAAAAACCAGCAGGATTCTTTGAACTTTAGCTTGCTAGTTTTATTTTTATTTTTACTTTTAGATAAAATGGTTTGTATACCTGACCTTTGACTTCACTTTGTTCAGATGTTAACGGGTAGATCATTAGTGCCTTTCCATTTTTAAACTTTATAGAAATATTAAAAAAACAGGCGCTAGTTGGAAAACCTTTCTCAGTGCAATATTTATGCATCATCTTTCCACACCAATTAGGTATTATAGGATAATAAAAAGGAATATGATTAATTATTTCTAAAACGGCAATAGATATAATTTACACACATAATATAATAAATGCCATCCCACATAATCAAAGTAATGGATAAAGTTAAAAGTGACTATTCTCAAAATTAACTTCCACTTGAGTCCACGTGCCAGATAAACCCCACAAATTGTGAACTTTTAAATTATAGACTAACTTCAAACTGTTACTCGGTATCTAATCGAATATTGAACCTTATTTATGGCGGCCATTTTATTTTACGCGCCATGGAGCTTTATTTCATGAAGTGGAAAAAACTATTCTAGTCTAAACTTCATTTTCACAATAATGTTATAGTCTAAAGTAAAACTAGTTTTAGAAAGTATGTTCAAAGAGTGATTTTTTTGGGCATACACGTGCCTGAAGTGATCAGATACTATTATCTTCGCCGTGCGAGATTCGATCCCACATTACTTGCATCGCACGATCAAGGTATATGGGTTCGACGCGACCATGTTAAATGACGCAAGGACCCACCTGGCTTCTCTGTCATACTATTGCATTATGTTAAAGAGTGACAGGGTCGGTCGCTCTCTCGCGCCCGCTGCGTCAACCTTACGTGGTCCTTCTGTGTACGAGTTCGGCATCACTCAGCAATTCAGGTCGCGTAAAGAGAACAGCACTACACTATAGACAACAAAGTAATTTAACTCTTAACTAATTCGTATTCAAAGCGGGCATGCACTGGAGGCCCGCGAAATAATAAAAAGCTTATCAAGGGACACGTACCTCTGACAAAAAGTTCTAATTCAAACACAAACATTATGAAACCGGTTATATAATATATTAAATTATTTAAAACATTTTCATGCAGCATGTTAGGCTGGAGATAATGAACAATTAATTAAAAAATTATGCAGTTTATACCTATTAATCGTATTAGTTATCGCGTTCGATTTGAAAAATCACCTTAGTTAGGTACAACTTACAGCAATAGTTAAATAGAAATAGACAGACAGAGGATATTCCATGATCTTTTGAACCCAAAAAATATAAATAAATGATTGATGCTAAGCACGTATGAAATAAAAGTTGGAGTTTCCACTGAGTTTAGACGAAGAGTTTGAAATGTTTTGTTTCCCGCGGGGAGCTGCGGAGTTTTACAAAACTTTATACTTACTTATTTTTTCAGGCATAATAAAAAATAATCTCGGACGAAACTTCTATTTTTACATGAATGCAGTGAAAAACATGTGGCAACTAGGTGTTCTCCATATTATCACATTGCGAAATAAAACATCAGTAGACGGTACACAGTCAGCCGCGGCCGTCCTGTACGCGTGCTGTGGTGTCCCCTGTGCCCGGGCGTGGTAGATACACTGCGACCCGCGCCAGAGGTCTTACTCCAAATTAGTTATAATATTCCACAAGTTTCTAATTCAGGGTATTAGGTTAGGCTAAGTTGGGCCTGAATCCTGAATTATTAATTGGGCTCATAAATTTGGTAAATTATTTTCTTGGAGTAAGCACCAATTAAGGTAAAGTGAGCCAAGTTTCAAGTTACATGTAAATGCTGCTTCTTCGCAGACAACATCACGAGCCAAGCCTAGTCTCAAACTTAATCGGAATGAAACAATTATTATCTACGAAGCTATATAATTCTTTGGACATTTTTTAAGCTCCTATATTCATAGCAGACTGAGTCGATAATAGTACTTATAACATGAAAGAAAATACATTTCTAAATGCCATACGTAGGTAGATACCTATTTGGAAATTTATTGCAACAATTACTATCATCGGCACCGCCTCGTACAAATCCTGTAACAAATCAGGGTACTATTTACAATAGTTCTTAAGTCAAGAAATTAAGGTTCAATTTCGATTTCATCGTCAACTAGGACAAAAGGTGTGGTTTCTATTGCGTATTTTTTTCACGTACCTATCAATCATAAGTAGTTGAAGAAAAAATGATAAAATGCGTGAACCGATGTCGGCATCAAATAGTAGAATTCCGTAGAAAAATATAATAACTAGTCTACGTATATAGACGACTTGCTCTGTGAGAAGGGAGTTTTTTGTATTATAAGCATAAGCATCACGAATTTATTACATAAATTCGTGATGCTTTTTCGTAACAATTCGTGCTCGTTATTACGAATACATACGATATTGATAAAAAAAATCTAGTAGCGTACGATACAACCGTTTCTTAGTTAATAATCTCTGATGCTTTCGAGGTTGTTGAAAATTGATAATTTATAATGGTTTAAAAAACCCAACAAATAACGATAATTCCTGTTCAGTTCAACCCCAATACCTTAACGATATTCCGCACAAGCTTCATGCCCTCAGAGAACCGAAATCAACTGTTTACCATTAGAATCACGTATAGTGGGCTTAAGGCGGCATAGAGGTCGCTAGTTCAGCCTCCTCGCTGCTGCAGCGCTGCTGCCTGCTGGGCACGACTCTTCAATTTGTTCCAACACACATTCATACATACGAAATAGGAGGCATTAGACACGTATCGCATCTTTACAAATCATAATTAATGTCTCATAATTGATTTTCCACGTAGATGTATTATTATATTGGTACTTAAATACTTTTTCTTAACGATTTATATAAATAAGTCAAATAAAACACCAGTGAGTAAAATGAAAAATAATATACTTAAGCTTTATTGACAAATAAATATATAAACGAGCACCTATACCTAGCAACTGCGTCCCCTACAATAAATTAAATATTTACTTATGTCCTTAACTTCTAATATCTGGAATTAAAATTTATAAATAGATCTAATAATTTTAAAAAGATAAGAGACCTGTTTTTCTTTATAAACTCCTTCGTATACGTCATAAAAATCATAAAAATTCAAAATATTTCATACACATTTGCCTTACATTTTGTGAAAATATATGTATTTCATAAAACGAAATACTAATGTTCTCGTCATACAGTATTTTAATTTTAAACAAAACACACTCGATCAATGTCAACACGTTATTCATCAGCAAGACTCACGACCTCGATTACGTGTCTATGTTTCTTTTTCTTATGCACGCCATCAAATTCTTTATGTATTTCTTCCAAAGTCCGACCCTTGCTTTCGGGCACAAAGAAATAAACAAAAATAACTCCTACTATGCAAGTGACTGCAAAGTGCCAGAGGGTCCACCCGGGTTTCACCAGGCCCACCAGGTTCTGGTAGAGCTTCGTAACCCCGAAAGCCAGGAACCAATGAAAACCAACGGTAATAGCGGTCGCTCTCCTAGTGGCATTCGCCGGGAAGATCTCCCTCAACATCAACCACGGTATGGGGCCGGCCCCCATAGCGTACACTATGACGTACACGCACAGAGCGAACAGAGGTACCCAAGAGCTACTCGTTTTAAGATTCGATACCTTCATGTGGTAGTAAATTGCTAAAGTTCCCAAACTGAACGCCATACATATGAACGAAATCATCAAGAGCACCCGCCTCCTGAACCTTCTTAAAAGCATCGTCGAGAAGTAAGTGGAAGACACTAAGCAGAACCCTAAGATGATAGCGGCTCCGGGGGGGTTTAATGAAATAGAGAATGTTTTAAAAATCTTCTCCGCGTAGAAGAGGACGGGATATATTCCGCTCATCTGTTGGAAGATCATCAGTCCGAAAGAGACGACGAGCGCTTTCGCAGTCGCTCTCGTTCTGAACAGTTGTTTGAACGTGACTTTGTTTCTAGCGTTAACTCTCATATGTTCCTTCTGCTCCTTCAACTCCGCCTCGATGTCGTTGTCGATGCCTCGGAAGTAGCGCATGGCGGCGGTGGCTTCATTGGTCTTCCCCTGGGACATGTAGTAGGCGGGAGACTCCGGCAGGAAGATGAAAGCGATGAAGAAAGCCACCGGTATGCTGGCGCACAGAACCGACAGCCATGATGTGCTTTGTACCATACCTGGAGACGCAATAACATTTACTGTCACATTCGTATATGCAGTTGAAGTGTTTGTTAAATGATACCGATATTTTATTTGATTAAATCCCCTTTTTATCGATTTGCAATGCATTTATATGGACTTATGATCAAAAGTGATCTCTCATATGTCTATTTGAATCTACTCGACAGACCTCAATGTCGTTTAAATATCACGCATAATCCCTTGTTTGGCTTTTGTCTTCAGCGGCACAAGAACTTACCAATAATATATCCAAACAGCACTCCTCCTGAAAAGTGCACATGGTAGAAGTTGGCCAGGGTGGGCAGCAGCTGCTTCTCCGCGATGTCGGCCACGTAGGGCGGGATGGCGACGCTGAACGCGCCCACCGCCACGCCGCCCACGAAGCGCCCCACGTAGAGGCCGTACACGTTCGGGCTGCAGGGAGCAATTGAAATTGTTCGAATTCTACACGCAAGACAATATCATGCGTTAACCCCACAAACGATCGATACAAACCAGTAACGATCTGATTAACCTCAATCTGCTTAATCGGTGTGAAATTACTTATGAACACAGTAAAAACAAAACACGTCTACGGAAAAAGATAACCATTCTTTTTCACATGTCATGTAATAAATAGTATCAAGAGTATATCTATTTCGTTTCGTACAATATTAACATATTTTTTTTTTATTGTATAATACTCGTACGATTCTGCAGTTTAGCTTCGTGTAGTGTCAACTACTAGGTCCAGCTCAATAAAGGATATGCAGTTTGTCATACAAACCTAGAAGCAACTAGAATCCAGGAGATGACCAGCGGCAGCGCCAGGTACAGCAGCGTCTTCTTCCTGCCGAAGTGCTCGGAGATGAGTCCGGCGGGCACGGCGCCGCACAGCGCGCCCAGGCACAGCAGCGACGCCACCCACGACGCCTGCGACTCCGTCAACTGAACCAACCACGACACAATAAATAATACAATTTTATCATTTTATACACACTCCTTCCAGATGTTAGGCACATAAATGCTATATGAAAATGATCTTCACGTTAATTTAGCTCTGTCCTTAATAGACTATATTTCTTAATATTGATGATGAACAACACCCCCGATGTCGTGAAATAATGAAACACTGAAGCCCCGTTTGATATATTTGTTTGCGTAAAGAGCACCCTTATAAATAACAAGTTTCTAACTTACTATGTAAAAGTTTGCAAATGAAGACAGATCCTTGGGCAGAATTATGGGGGAGCGAAATGTTTAATTATAGATACGGGACGATTTACGACCTCGCAGATGCTTTTGTTTGTTGGAATCGGTCAGATTAGAAAATTATAATATCAAATCTGAGGCAGAATAATTTAACGCGATTGACGTTACGTATTAATAGCATGTCGTTTATACGTTAAATAAACAAGATAGCATTGCACACACACATGTAACCCACGTATAATATATATGTAAGACCGTAGTAACCGCCTACCTGTAGTTGATCAGCGTAGCGAATGAACTTGATCCTTTAAATACATAATTCCGGATCTATAAAAGAAGCCTAGCAGGGGGATAATTACGTAAAGGCTCTAGGCTGCGTGGTAGAGCTGTTCTTCTCTGTTATTCATTTTTCTTTATAAATACAATCTGAAAGGGCACTGTGGAAAATGCTTTAGAATCTCAGAAAATACGGAATATTATTACCATCGCTTTTGGTCTTATTAAGTAAAATATATTTTGTTATTTCTTTGTTTTACTCCGGCGCGGCTGGACTGGCTGAGTTACTTCCCATGAAAATCATAATAATAATATGAATAATTCATTGTGACTTTTACCGAACGAACTGATGATGAAAATAGATACAGGACATGCAGCGTAGGTACATGCCTGCTGTAAAATTATAATGATAATTCCTAATTATTTTATATTTCGTAATTTCTTACCAGAAGTCCGGGATGGGTCTCGTTAACGGGAGGCACGAACTCTCCAACTCTTATTCCATTATCCTGAAAAAAAGTCAATGTTCTATAAAATTTAAAGTACTTACTTGATCATAACTCTAATATTATACCTAATTTTGGCTTATTAAAGTTCCCAGGCGCAAATTAAATAAGCATTAAGCAAATATTATTGCAATTGTTTAATATAAACTTCACTTTATTATTTTTTATAGGAATATGAAACTAGTGGGTACCTAATTATGAATTTGGAAGCGATTCAAACTTTACTTGAAATATTTCAACAGCTCACGAATACGAATTGTCGGAAGTTATATTTCCACAAGTTTTCATTATTCCCGCTCCGCAATAAAACTGCGTTATTTTCTAATAGTTGTTTGTTTGCGGAAAACCGATGAACAAAAACGAATAAAAACAACCGTCAAGCGCGAGGTTACCTTTGAATCTAGGATTCCTCTATATTAGATTATTTATTTAAGAGTAGTGACACATTTGATCACGGTTGTGGCTTTCTATTAGGTCAACTATATTAGAAGACAGTTTATGCAAAAAAAAAATGACGTGATTAGCGCTTTATTCCCACTTAAAGTACATCCAAAGTTCAAAGTTAGTTCACCAATAGAAAACCTTTAAATGAATGTAACTATTTGAAGAAATTAAAACTATGAAAAATGTCCTAAGTTCCTCGAAGGCAGTTACCTAACTCCGGCAATATATTTGAGGCCGCAGTTCTCGGAGAGCGGGCACTTAACATCGTGCAACTTAAATACAAACATTCCATATCAAGAAACAAATTCCAAGTTCGCGTAACCGTCCGCAAATAGAATGTTAACGACTACGGTTCTTCTGAACTACAGAACCCTAAAAACCGCATAAAAGCTGAACTGCACTGCGCTATTTGGCAGCTTAAAGTTTACCAAACTATTTTACTACGGTTACAGATGAAAATACACTGTGCTGCGATGTAAACAAGGTGTAGATTGGAATGAGGTATGGTCATGTTGGCAATAGTAGGTATCATAAGTCAGTGTTCCGCGGCGCGCGGGCAGGGTGTCACCGCACCGCGCCGCCGCCGCGCCGCCGCCGCGCCGCCGCCGCGCCGCGAGCTGCGACCGGCTCCGGCGAGCTCCGGGGAACTCCGCGCAAGAACGAGCTACAGAAACTAGAAAGACGTGTGGTGTGGTGTACACTTAGATGATGATGATGATGGTCACCAGAGACTTAGCTTCTAGAGTATAGTACAACGCAATATACAATTTCAGAACGCTGGAGAAACTCTGTCTTTGCACTTATTAATTATATTTAGCTTACTTTTTCCTTTTATCTGGCATCTAGAATTTTATTTTAATTATCACAATATTCCGACGGCATCGCAGATATACCTTTTAGGTCTGAGCATTAGCCGCATTTAAATTAGAGGAAATAGAAAATGAGATATTTGTATTGTAAGACACTTGTAGTAGTTGGTGAAGGCTGTAGTTGGTAAGTTTGTGCAAGTTGTCTCGTGAATCACGTGCACCGGCCGCGCCTCGCTGCTCGCTGTCGCGCTGCGCTCAGACACGCTGCTGACACATAGCTCACTGATAAACAGACATTCCACATTGCCAACAGCTATTTAATGTTGACTATCAAAATAGAACTATTTGGAGACCTAGCTGTGCCATGCACCACATAAATTATAGGTTGCATGTGCGAGAATCCGACAGATATCATTATACATTAATTATTTCTATAATTAATTATTATAGAATTATTGCACTAACTGGCTTGTGTACTAAAAACTGATACGGTCTGCCGGTTTAATTTTGTATTTTCGACTAAACAAAAATTATGAAGAACATCCCTTCAATGTTTCCGTGTTCCCACTACCGATCTTTCATGCACGTTTTATTTGTATGTTTTGTCCTACAGAGAACTATAGATACTAGTTTCAAGTATTAGTTTAAGAGGAAACTCAATAAATTCTTTGATAGGCAGTTTTCACAACAAAGCGGAAATGCCACTGCCGCCTGCCGATCGGGGTCCTGCTACGAGCTACGCGGCTACGCGGCTACGGCAGCGAGCTGCTACGGCGTAGCACGCATCAGCGAGGGCGCGCATGTGACGCGATAAATAAAATTGCCTCAGAGGGTAAATTTTTCAGACTAAATGTAATTAGTATTTTTTTAATTTACAGAAGGATTGTAATGCACTTATGCTCTTAAAAAATATATACACAAGTGCCTAAAAAAAATATAATTCTAAAATTTACCTAAGTCCAAAATAATGTAATAAAATTATACCTACCTCTCTCATAAGAGACACTTTTTTGAAATTGTTTTATGTTCTCAAGTACCTATTTACTATGTAACATCTATTTCTAATTATTATTCTGTTCTCAGAAATATTAAAATATATTCGTCTAAGAACTTTCAAATTCATTAACATAGCAAACTACTTAAAGTTGCCTCGAGTTAACTCTGAGTGAGTGTTACGGGAGTGTCTAATGAAAACGTCGTATTATGAAGTGCACTTTAAATTCATTAAATCTACAAACTTATTAACTCGCTGAACCGCGACTCATAAGTACTGTAATTGTTTCATAAATGGAAAGACTCGCTGTTGTACGCCGCGCCGCTAACGGCAATACTTGTATTATATCATGTATTTATATCTGCGTAAAATAGAACTACCTATTCGATTAACAGATAATTTAATTTAATTTGAGCAAGATAACATATATATGTTCTTATAATCATAATATTATAGTAGGTACGCTTTTTTTACTGAAAATGTGAAACAAACTAAGACGAGTAATCTAAAAATACAATCTTAAAATTTACATATATGTATAAAACAAATTAAATTAAATTATAGAACTTGTTTAACCACATATTATACCGCAAGAACAGATATTATTTTTCATAAAGGGTTATAACTTAAACATATTTGTACTATAGTCTATCATAATCTTAAGGATAGTGCGGTTTTTAATAGCTTTATAGGTGTGATATTGTGCAAGCGGACCCCGCGCTGGCACCGCTCCTGAATAATATGCTCGGCCCGGCGCCCGCGGACAGCACGCGAGTTATACCCCGCCACTAATGAAAACATTATTTATAACTGCACCATTCCACTGCCTTATTACGGCAATTACTAATTTATGTACTGAGATTGGTGCCAACTGACTTTTAGGACAAGATTGCCTCTTAATCTGTCGGTCGCCTGTTATTATTTGCCATGAATTACATCAGGCAATACAAATAAACCTCACCATAACAAGTTTTTCGTTTAGGTTTTATTAAGGTATATATTTTATGCGGATAAAAGTCAGTTTACCATATCACACCTACGCTGTAACAACGTCACTTTTGAATATTTTTTATAAAAAAAAACTGTGAATGAGGAAACATAAATGATGTCATCTTCTTTCTTATATATAAAAATGAAACCCGTTTTCCGTTGTCACGGCATAACATGAAAACGGCTTGACCGAGTAGGCTGATTTTTTTTTTGTAGTTTTCTAATAATATGTACAAGGTTGTTACGGAAAAAAATATTAAGAAAATCTCTGAAAACGATTGAAAAATATACATTCAATTTCGCATATTTTAAATAACGCGCGTAACGAATGTCAACGCAACAATGACAGCTGTCAAATCGATTGCCGGGCAGGAGCAAGTCTGCCGGGACCGCTAGTTTTAATATAATACAAAGGATCCCTTACCTCGTGGTGTGCGGCGGTGAGCAGCTGCAGCGCGGAGGAGGACCACGCCACGCTCACGCCGGACGCGAACGCGCCGAGGTTCACTGCGCAGATACAATAACAGGGCATCTAAACTTATCTATACTATAATCTATACTTCTATACTAATATTATAAAGAGGAAAGGTTTGTTTGTTTGGATTTAATAGGCTCCTAAACGACTGGACCGATTTGAAAAATTCTTTCACTGTTGGAAAGCTACACTATTCCCGAGTGACATAGGTTATAAAAAAAATCCGTGCGAAGCCGGGGCGCACAGCTATAATATAATAAAGAAGAAAGATTTGTTTGTTTAGGTATCGAATAGACTCCAAAACCACTGATTTGAAAAATTCTTTCACTGTTGAGCTACACTATTCCCGAGTGCTATAGGCTATAGAATATTTTGAAAAAAAAAATAGGGATCTGTGTGAAGCTAGTAGGTATTCTAATAAGGGCCTAAAAATGAGACATCGTCGTTTTCTTTTACGAGTCAGTTTTGTATTTTCAAAAAGCTCAGTAGAAACTTATTTTAAGCTAAGCAACTACTGGCTTAAACAGACCTTGTAAAGTTTTAAGTAGCTGACGACTTAAGATTGACGATTTAGCAATCGACCGTGTGGCGCAACACTTAACATACACCTATCTAAAGTAGTTAACTCGGGAGTTGTGATTATAATTACCGATCCCGGCGGCGATGTACTGCGTGGTGATCCCGGAGGTGTCCCGCTTGATGTCCGGGACCGTCTCCATGCGCTTCAGCAGCTTGGCGTTCTCGTGCCCCGTCTCCAGGATGGCGGGCGCGCTGGACACCCCCGCCTCCTCGTCCGCAGGTGACTGACCTTCCACTGTTCACACATACAATAACAATTTAATGTATGGGATTAGGTTAAGATGGACTAGTTGGCTACTTGTCGAGGCCTCGTATCTTAAGGAGATGTTCGGTAACTTGAAACTTTTCTCGTAGTAACAAACATTTTACTTCCTAAATACTTTATAGAGTTAATATTAACTAGTAAGTAAGTACCATTCGCTTATATAACATATACAGTACTGAAGTAACTCATTTCAAAATATATCGTTACTCCATTAAGGATACTATATCATCAGTTTCTAAATTCGAATTGTAATAGTGACACATATTTCAAGTTAGCCCACTTTACATTAAATAATTCGTTGAAAAGTGGATAATGCGTTACTAATAGCAATTTTATAAATTGCCTTTTAGTGACATGTATGAAATCCAACAGAGTTTAAAGTGAAAACGATTTTTTGACATAATATTCATACACAAGCCTGGTTTATATGGCACGTGCACATATAGATAATGTCATAAGGGTTGTTTACACGCGTTCCCTTTGTGTCGGCATTCGCTCCTTGTCCCGAATACAAACAAACAAACGGATGATATATGTTCAGATAATTCCACTTTCGT
Organism: Polylopha cassiicola; assembly: GCA_038024825.1. Classification (NCBI taxonomy): domain Eukaryota; kingdom Metazoa; phylum Arthropoda; class Insecta; order Lepidoptera; family Tortricidae; genus Polylopha; species Polylopha cassiicola. Next base: position 296,014 of record CP149044.1, on the reverse strand, counting down.
TCAACATACCGCGAATAAAACAATATTCGTAATGATAATTGTACGTGGAGGTATTATAAGACCTTATGTAATTACGAAGTAGGTACAAAATAGTATAAAACAAAATCGATACGTACAACTGTACATATCGATTTTGTTAAAATAAGTTAAAAAAATAAGGCAAAAGATATACGCAAGCAATTAACTTAATTAGTACTAGGTAACTGTCAAATATGTTTCTAAAAGTAGATCGTATTCTCGGACACGGATGTCGTTCTGGGGTGTATTTGTTGGGTTGAGGCCGTTCCGACTAGCGACAGACACACGCAGAGAACCACTGAACAACCTCGCTCGCTGCGTTATTTTCATTATTTCATTTCTCACTGTTAGAGATTTATTACGCACCACTTCTGTGGTCTATGATAATAATAGGTAATAATAAAATTCGGGTCAACATCCCTATTATTAGTATGTCATTATATTATTATGTTATCGGCGGACTGCGACACATCGTTCATTATAATTACAAAGTTCTAAATAAAATGCCGGCGCTATGTTATTGTCGTCTATCGGTTTACTACGTATATTATCACTTTTGTTAACTGTAAGATGTTTAATAATAAGGTCAATAACATGTTATAATGATATTGTCTCTTATCGGAAATAAAACTAAAATATAAAACAATATTCAGAATTCTTTTACAGCCAAGCTATAAATAAATATCCAATTTTATATCTTCGATTTCTTACTTAATTATGACAGTTGATACCCAATATAAGAAGCGAGGGTTTCAGTTTCTACAACTAACCTAGTTCACATAATTTATTTCAAAATAAAAAGTAAGCTGGTAGGTACATTGTGATTATAATGTACGAGAATGGAGCCCCAAATCCAAATAATGTTTAAAACGCGATTCCCCCAATGAATAATATGGTGAATAAGAATAATTTATTTCCCACGATATTTTACAACGAGCCGCGTATTATGTGTATGTGAAGGTGGTTTATCTTCAGCGCACAATATTATTTGAATCCGCGATCTGAGCCGGCGCTAGCATCCAGCCTCGCGGCTCGTCATACACGACGTCACGGAAACCGATACAAAACAGCGTATAGTAGGTACTTTGCAATAACAATTTCAAAATAGTTTTACTAGGTTCAAGTAAACTTTTAGGTAAATTATACAGTGAGTATTTATCACCTATTTGAAGATTTTAATATTAAAAAGTTGTGAACAGCTTACTCGAAAATGATTTGGACCTAGATTAGAAAAAAAATAATTAATTGAATATGAAACTATTCGAATAACAGATTCGATACGCAGCTTGCCAATGATTTGGTATCAATATATAGTCAAAGTCAAAACCAGTTATTTGGTCAAATCATGGTACATGTAGATATTAGTCACAATACATTATAAGATCAGCACAACCTATAATAATATCATAATAAAACCGCAACCGCAAATTATAAAAGTTAATCGTTATTTTTTCTACAGGAACCTAGAATTGCAAAACTATCACATTACATTAAAGAGGTATGGATCCAGCTTTTTATGTCGATAGTTTAAAAAAGTTGCGTTGTCCAACTTTACTGAACTTTCTAATAGTTTATTTAGAAGAAAATGGAAAAGAAATACCCACTCGCAACCAATCCAGAGGCACGTCACTTATGAAACTTCTTAGTTAATAATTAATATTAGTTGTAGTGTTATTAAAGGAGAACCACGACCAGTGAGATCCGGCGACACTGTGTGAGATGATCTGATTGTTGACGCGACACACAGACCCAGCGGTCGACAACTAGTTATGATTTCTTCATTTATTTTATAGGATTTTTATCATTGCGACTACTGCAACTAATCTATATATATAAAAATTAAACCCGTTTTCCGTTGTCACGACATCCCGCGTGAATGGCTGGACCGATTTTACTAATTCTTTTTTTGTTGTATTTGTTATTATTAGGAGAAGGTTCTTATGTAAGAAAAAAAGACTATCATTCAGATAAAAAGGTAACAGATATTTTTTTGATTATAGGGCGGTACGAAGTTCGCCGGGTCAGCTAGTATTTCATAAAATAGTAAAAAATGCCTTATATTATCAGGCAGATATATATGTATATATATCACTATGTGTACATAGCTTTTTTAAAAAAGTATAAGAGTCCTTTAAGCAAAATTAATGTAATGAAAGTTATTAATTTCCTACTACTTAGTTTATTTACTTGTGCTTCACCCCTAAAACATGCTGAACCCGCCCGTGAGCATACGTTATAAAAAACACTCAAAATTTAAAGCCGAGTGCCTACTGGAGACGCCATCGCCGTGGCCGAGTTAATCACGGCTAATTAAAGCCTACTCTTAATTAAATTACAGCTGATATCCATTTCTTTGACACTCGGCTCGTAATCGAGTCTCTTCTGAGTGTTGTTCGTGTATTTGCATTTCGTATTAAAACTTGGAGTTTGTTTGCGACAAGTAATTACGTTTCTGTTTCATGTAATTAATATAATATTGTAATGGATAGATCAACTGCAGAATCTGAATTCTGACAAGATAACGTAAATAAGTAGACGTAATTAATAAATAAAAAAATACAGAAAAACTATGTGCTTGATGTTTATGATCAGATAACGTTCAAAGTTAAATATCAAGCCAAATTGTATGTATGCGTTTTATGTAGGCATCACAACGCGTTTATTATGAAATAACCCATAAACCTCGTAAAGTTCGACTTATTTAGGAAACTTAACAAAACTCTTAATTAAACGAAACACAAACATTTAAGTTAAGAACAGCTCAAATAAAACCGACTCCAGGCAAACATAATTATCACAAGCAAACAACTTGAACCGATACAAATATTTTATTTTAATATACTCTAAAAACAATATGATGGAAGAAGGTTCACTTTCAATCCACGCTGTCGGTGTAAACGCAGCTCGCAGGCGCGAAGAAAAGCGACAAAAATACAAACCCTCTTTTATTATTTTTCACAAAAAATGAAGTTATCACTAAATCGACGCTTCACCAATAAGTATTTGATCGGTAGCCAACAGTACGACAAAATGGTAGCAGAACGTTAAAAAATGTTGACATTCCTTATTATAAAAAAAATGGATTCAAATTGTACATGATGATCTGTTTTGTAAAATTACATGAAAAAACAGCGTTTATAATTAAAGTGACTTTTTACTGGTTCTATACCAGTCACTGGATCTGTTTGAAAATAAATATTGATGGAAATCGTAGGCGATTTCAAAGGATGTAATTACCGAAGTATCTCCAGAGATAAATATTCAATAAATAACGGATTTAAGTTTCTGGGAATCTGAGTTCATTATATTATATCTATAGGCTGTCTTTTATTGTAAAATTAATTAAACATTAATTTTACCTATTGCTATTATAAATTGTAAATGTATAATAAACCTTAATTATACATATACTATGGATAATAAGAGTAGAATTTCTTTGTGTATATATGAATTTCTAGCGTTGGTATCAGATCTTTAGTGCCAGTTTACATACCTGATGGCCTAAAAACAAATATTATCCTAATTCGATTAATTTATATAAATAATCGCACACAGACACACAATGCTCTCTGCCTACAATTGCATAATTCCGCTAATTCATTAACAATATGGCCCCCGCTACCTTCATATTATAAAATGCTTTCACGATTGAAACATAAAATAATTTTAAATGAGAATATCCTTTATTTCCAAAATACAATAGCACTGTGAAACAAAAACCCCATCAAAAAGAGACAAGAGTGGACAAAGGCGCGCTTATCCCTAGAAGCGATCTCCGCCGGCCGGCTCGCGAGATACGTTTCAATTTGCACATCCATTCATTTATTTATACGCAAAAAAAAAACAATTCATAGATGTCAGTATTTATACGCCAGTTTACAGCTAGTCGGTACAATAATAAGGCTTTTTGTCACGCGAGAGAGCTTCCGTTTAATTTACTTTTTTACGAGTGACAGAACAATCGGCAGATGTTTTCTCGCGCGACAAAATCCTACGCGCTAGCCCTCCCGGTCCACGGAGGCATCATCGACGGCAGGTAAGTGCTAATTACAAGTTAAGAGACAATAATTGCCCCCCGATATCCACCCACGTTCAGCGTCTTAGCTAGAAACAATAACTAACATTTACACCTGTGTAATGTAAGATAGAGGATTATACAAAAGTGTTAATTTACAAAATATCTATCAAACACGAAACACTGATTAGCTTTAGATTGATCAATACATCATCATTGACGTAGGCAAATACCTGATATTTGTGTTACATGTTGTTATGCTAACATAATTTGCACACTGCCGGCGTTAGAGAATGCAATTTTACACTTTGTATAAAGAGAAAACCAGTCAAGTCCCGGGTTGGCGGCCACTGGTGATGATAACCCTGTCTGCTCCCGCGACCTCACACTCACACACATACAGACAAACAGATACGGTAAATATGCATTTAATTCAAAGTTCTTTAATAACCGATTTGTTGTTATGAAAGAATTGACCAAGTCCATACACGAAGGGAGCAGTGCAACTACGGTACAATATAAAAAACACTATTACATCTGCGCTGTGTTACTAATTATAAACGTACTTAACTAACTAATTATTATTTTCCGTAATAAAATCACATGTAAGTATGTACGTAGTTGTATATAATTAACTAGGTAAACTAATACAAAAAAACGCGCGACTAGATGAATACTGTTGAAAATATTCATTCTTTGCAATTAAAAACCTGGCACTCTTTCCATATTTCAACTTCCATGAATTCACCAACAACCAATTCTTATATAATCTGCTTTTCTGGAATAGTGTCACAACTAGAAATGTATCACCATTCTGAATTGAAATTTATATGTGACGGTTTACAATCTTAAATGGAGTAACAAATTATTTCGAGTTGTGACACTATTCTAGAAAAGCAGCGAATATGTTCTAATTGGAATCATTACAATCGCTAAATCAATTACTGGCCACACCTACTGATCAGTTCAGCAGAATCAGTGACGGTTTATCGCTCACATTGCGTAAGAGATGTTAAACACAACACGATGTTTACGTTGTGTTTATCACTTTAATATATTTAATTCGTTGATTTGTGACCCGACTTTATCATCCTTCAGCTCTTTTAGTTCGTGAAAGCAAAAATATTTACATTTGGATTGTCCTATCGTTATCTGTAATAAAATACCTTAAATTACAAAAAGTACCTACCTACTTCAACCAGGCTTTATTCTATGTTTTGGTTCTAATAAACAATATACTTACATACACTAACAGAATATAAGAACCTAAACGCTCATCTCTCATGAAATTTAATATTACATAGCTCATACATTATAAAATACTTATTAGTCGTTGCTGATTGGGTGCTATTTTCAAAATGCTTAATTGCAACCATGAAATTATGAATGTGGAAATATAAACTCAATTCCTTACTTGAATATTGAATTACTGTCAGAAACTTTTTGCAGTACCAATTATTTATGAGGTACTTAAATTAAATGAACGGTCGAGCTGGCACGCACCCAATTTATCATCTCGATTAGTTTTCAACATAAAATAGTCGTAAAAATCTATCGACTGGCTTGTAAGACATAAAATTAACTATTTGTTATCTTTTACTTAAATTTACGACATGCTATGACCTAACACCTAAAGAAAAACTAGACCTGAGCAATTACTCAGTTTTCATGAACAACTATTTCAATAAAATATAATATGTATCATGGTAGAGCAGGTTGAGGGCTGAAAGTTACTCTGGGGAATATAATTGTTGTTTGTTTTGTGAACTAGAACACATGTAACAATTATTTGAAATTGGGATTCTCATTATAAGGAATCCAAAATCCGTAACTTCACCGCCCGCCCACTAACATCACACGTGCAACAACACTTCCTGCAAAAATCCAATTTCGAATATCTAAAACACGAAACTCGCGATATTGCTCGAAATCTCCATATCTGTACTGATATTGAACAATTCCGAGAAAACTTTAATATGGGAAACAATACAAACGTTGCATGCATCTGCCTTGAACGGTATCCCGCCCCCGCCCAGTACCGCGCCGCCCAACACCGCGCCGCCGTAATACTAGAGACAGGTACTAAAGCGTTTTCTTACCACTCGTCCACCAGCACTAGCCTCATGTAGGAACCGAACCTACTAATAAGCTTAAGATTGAAGGAATTGGGCCAAGTACCATATTAATTATAAAGTTTTGTGAGGCACAAACTAAAATAAAAATATCTAATAGGGAAAGCTAAAGCTTACTTACTTAATAATATATAATATAATAAAATATAATAAAATAAAAAAAAATTACTTAACAATTGAATGAAACGATAATAAAACAAACTACGCGAGTTAAATCCTTTATAAGTAGTTTGTTTTATCCCAATATGTATGTAATAACAAGCAAAAGCATCATAAATGATTAAAGTTCGAATATTCAAGTAATTGTTTAATGTATGTACTATGTACTTACCTAAATATTACAAACATTTACCGATTCTCTTTCAGACTTTTGAAGGTATGTAAATTCAGAAGTGTAATAGGGAATCGGTAGATGTTACACCGCTATGAGATAATAATCATAGTTAGCGCTAGGTATGTTTCAGGTGACCTTTTTGTCAATGTCTGTTTTCAAAACAAAATAAAATTAATTTCAATTTAAATTGTTGAAGGCCTCCGAGAGGTTAATCTGTTCGGGAGTCTCCGCGAGCGATCGGCAGCGCTCGGCGGAATGGATCCCCGCTGAGCCATTAACACTTATCGCAGCTTCGATTCCATACAGAGAAAAGAACGAGTATGCCAACATTATTTTAATACGAACAAATTATATTTAAGAAACTCAACACGTGTTTCGCCTCCAGACAAAAGTATCAATGGAGTTCCGTAAAGCTTGAATCATTCAAAGCTAAAGTAAACCAATTCTTGTAAAAATTTAAACATACATTAACTTACGCCTGTGACAGACGAACAGGCGGAACCAAAGCATTGAAATAGTCGTAGAATTAGGTACGTGATATTTTCGATAACTATCTGTGTTCGTATTGACCTACTGTCCGTCCCCCGAGCCGCCGCGCCGAGCCGCCGAGCCGCCGAGCCGCCGAGCCGCCGAGCCGCCGAGCCGGTGCGTGAAGCTGCGTGTCGACTGTTATCAGCGAGTAGAAGCCGTATCTTAACGGTGCAGCGGATGCTTAACAAGCTACGATCTCTTTTTTTCTTATATTTTTCTTCGCACGGATGAAGTGCAAAATAAAGTGGTGTAGACTCAAACCAAAAATGTCGTATTTGTTATTATTAAAAATTTATTGATTTTGATTTATTTAGCCATTTTTTTTCGAAACTTTTATTTTTTTCACAAAATTGTTAGAAAATCATCTATTTTCTTACAATTTTATCAATGTTTTTCTTTCGCACTCAATGCTTAAGAAGACTCAACATTGACCTGTGAAGTAGGTACCACTCTGCAAGTCTAGGTGCAAATAAATTGTTTGATTTGACTGTAAACAATAATAAAGATCTGTTGAAATAATTAATTAAAAAGCCATTAAAAGCTAAATGTTTATGTATAAGTGTGACTGACACTCGCATTAACAATGTTGAATTACGTGAATAATTAAAATGTTAATCTAAATGAAAAGGTGAGAGTAATGTTAATTGATAACTAAAAATTAAACAATGCGCATTGTATTTTTATAATATCAATTAACTTGTTTACCACTTATCTCTGAAGTATACTTCAGGATACCTACATGCGCGGACTGCAACCACTAGTTTCATATTCAAGGCCATTCACCCACTGAGTTAGTCAATTCAGTCGGAAATTTTATAGTAACATGGACCATGGCAGATATAATTATTCCGCCGATTATTGCAAGAAAAATAACTTTCCCAATATTTTTTATAATTATGAAATAATAGTTCTAATATATAAATATACCTACTAGAACTATTATTTAAAAATAATTCTATTATTTAAAAAAAAGATTACCTTTTGTCAACCTACATGACATTTTAGAGCTCATGTAAAAACAACTGACGATTTTTATGTTTTAAAAAGTAGTTGTTCAGAAGTAGAGTTGTTCATGAATCAAAGGAACAGTTTTGATAATTATCAAGAATTCAGAAATTGTAAGGTAACTGAAGCGAGACAAGGGCAAAGGCCCATATTAAAAGTTGAAATATAACGGATACTAGGAGATGAAAACCGCTAAATTATTTATTTCAATTTTCAAGGCTACACTCCCCCATTTATTATTACAGAGAAAAAAGTTTTCTTTTCATCGCTGTAATCGCATAAAGAAAGTATTTTCCTCGAGCTTACAAAAACCTTGTTTTAGGGTTCCCTCTAAGAAATGAGACGCGGATGAAATTGACATAATATAACCATTTGCATTTCATGAAGAGTGAAAATGCAAAGTTTATTTCTGTAGGTAACTCACTTACCTACACTTAGCCTACCGCCGGCGCCGCGAGCCTAGCCGCTGCCGCTCACGCACTGCAACACCCACACTCTCCAGACCCTGCAGAATATAAGTCCTTTTATTGTATTATTATAGTGTAGGTAAGTATCTATGTCATGTTATTATGTAGATAAATGCGTCCCTGATTTTAAAATTCACCAAGCGTCGCTAATTTAAAAATAACGTCAACAAATCAAAAATCCTCAAAATACGATTTAAAAATAAATATTAAATAACTCTATGTAAAAAACTTTGTTCGAATGTAACGATGAAGTATAATACAAACCGTAATTTATCCCATTACAGTGAGAAAAAGAGTTTTTCCACATTTTCTGTTAACAGTTTGGCCACAAAGAGAGTATCAGGACCGGCTAATGCGCCCATTCAGGGCACGCGGCTGAGATTTGGCGGTAAAGACGGCCATGAATCAACAGAATTTATTATATATAAAAAAATAATTATCAAAATCGAAGTACTCTGTAAAAATTTATGAATGGTCATACCTTTATAAAAAAAACGTTTTTTTCGTCGGCTGCTAAAAGTCGAGAAATCCACCACCACGTATTGGACCAGGTAAGGCTGAATATATATTAGGTACTCATATAATTTGCAATGTCTGTTGAACCTGGCAGGTGGTACTTCTTGTTCTTTACTAATACTAATGTACCTATCCACTGTTGATTGTTAATATCTGTTTAATACAACTGAAATCTTGTTTAAGTATTTACAAATAAACTTATTTAACTCAGAACCTGTAGATCCATGGTAAAAAAAATTAACCAATACTTACCTACTTACCTCTCCAAAGTCTAGTTAGATGAGTAAAATATTTCTTACAGTAAACTCAGCCATGAAAAAAGAATTAATATTTCCTTTTCAATCGTCCGTGAACCGCTGGCTTTTTCTCTTTAACTCGAACTCGACTATAGAAGATGTTCGATCTTATAACGACGGCATAGAGGCTATATTGTGTAAACACTTTAATGATCACAGTAAATTGCTTTCGGTACGCAGTTACTGTAAAATCAATACCAACTGCATAATTAGATTTCGTTTAAGCTCAATACAATATATAAATATCTATTTAGTTTGAAAGAGAAATACTACTTAGAGTACTTCGTCACCCACCCGTGTTGTTTAATGATATCGATAACTGGAAGGAAGAGTCGTGGAAGAAACTTTAGTTGGTTTAATGACACTAATAATTGTTTGATCAAGCTTTGTTCTGATAAATCATTAAGTAAAAGATTAAATCCTAAAATAGAACTAACGTAGGTACTACTTTCTAAAAACTGAAAAGGATTCGAAACGTCAGCACTTACAATAAAACAGGCGAGTCAAATCCGTTATAATTGTCTCATTCCAGTAGCCAATAATTTTATTAGAAGAACAAATTTAATAATATACGTAATTTGAATAACAAAATACAATAATTTCTGATGCCTTTGCGATTATTACACATTGGAATGAAACATCTATTAACGGATTTAACTCGCGTATTTTTATTTGCTGACAAAATATATCTATTCTCAAAATTAAGTAGGTACATTAATTTCCTTGCGACTTAGATTTGTCAATTTTACAGTTCCCAAGACAATATATATAATAATAAAGTGTTTCTTTCTATTGCACTAGTAGATACCTACTGACATGGGCCATGTTGATAACCTATCGAAAGAGGGTTAAATCGTTAAACGGAAGTATCGGCTGATAAGACGTGTTGCAACTGATAACGACTGATAAGGGCTGGCCCAAGGTGCCGCTACCGCCCGCCTAGACTAAATACTAGGGGTGCACCACACCATATACATGATACCGATACCAATATCTAAAATTGGTACGTACGGCATCGTAGAACACTTTTAAGAAAGTTTTGTACTTTTTCTGAGACAGGAATGTTTTTGAGAGTTTTATCACATTGAAAATGTACACCAACCGCCTTGTAAGCGTTATTTATAAACCACTGAAAATCTCTAAAATATAGGCATACATTTGAATTTAAAGAAGAACCAAATAAATAACTATATTAGGTACAGACCTACTACACCTCTCTTTCATATATTATTTTAAATAAAATTAATAAAAAGTTACAAAGGGACCTAATACCTATAATCATTTGTTTTGTTCACATTGAATTCTAAGCGTCATTTTTGTTAATACTCAGTGCAGTGAATCATTGATTTTATGTATTCGGTATTTCTAAACCGGTATCGGTATCAAAATCATCTGCTCTAATGATGTCAAACATGAGAAAACATCGTGGTGCCGACTCGTATGTCATTCACGGTCTAAAGGTCAGGAAAATTATAACTTATATAATTATTCAATGAAGTTATCATTCCATTTGCCAGCGCTGGATGAATGTAGTGAGAAAGGTCGCATTACAATAAATTCTAACAGAATTTCAAAGGCAATTTGGTTCCTCGCGTGAAATAGCGCCTGCCACTCTACAGATAATTTCGCAGTCATCGATATCGTGCTATAAATTATGTTCAGGCGCTGCTCACGAAGAAATAAAATAGTAAACTATGTTTACGTACTGTTATATAATGATATCAGTATATTTAGATCAACTCAATTCATTACGACTCAAGAGATTTGTCAAAAAAAAACCAGTTAAATTTTCTTCCATAACTTAGAAAATATTCAATTCATAGTACCTACCTACGCGCTACGTTTAACTAGTGGTACTTCATTCCTTGTTACAATCTATTTAAAGTCCATAGAAAACTTTTACAGCAAGATACACAATCACAATACGTAATAGTATTTGCAGACACGAAATTGTGCCAATATATACGATTTGATTCCTATCGCGTGTGCCACAGACTACTTACCCACAGACAGAGGTACCTATTAAAGTACGGAGCGATTTAATACCTAACACATAACACATATCGGATGGTTTCGCGGTTGAAAAAGTGCTGAACTATATTCAACTCAACAACGAGTGAAATTCGATTTCCAATCGTTTTATATACTTGTCGCTATAGGTATAAGAGCGAATAATAATTATCAAATATGAGGATTCTGATAGATGTCGATTAAAATAAGTTTAATAGTACCTACAGCAAGTACCTGCCTATAGGAAAATTATGTGATATAATAAAGGAAAAAAGATTTTCTCAACACCTAACATTGTCGTACGTTACCGAGTGAAGTCATTGCGTTGTTGGTTGGTCGCTGCAGGCTCCGCTCCGGGCTGGAGAGATCGTAAAACACAACCCCATACCTTTATTGCGTTATACGGGCGGTTCACTTTATCTGTAGGCACCTATGTTTATGGGCTATGGGACACCCTATACATTACTTGTATTTACTATTTATAGCGTGAATTCGCGTTAGGTATACCTACATAAGTACATGTATCAATAAAACAAGCTTAAAATGAATTTACCTATAAACTGATATTTTGTTATCAGTACCGAAATCAATTTTGAAAAGAACTGTTTTTTTTTTAGACAAAATATATACATATAAAGCCACATATGTATCAAATCTCATTTGGAACGAATCATTAATTTCCAAACTGTCATTTTTTACAAATCAATAAAATTTTCGGTCCGTAGAAAATTATAAAGCTTAAGGTATAACCTAGTTAAAATACTTACCTCTCCTTTGCTAAGTCGGTTAACTCACTGGCTCGGGGCTCCGGCTGTGATATGAATGTTTTATGAGGGCTTATGGGCCATAAGTAACGAGAGGGTTGTCATCAGGCGTTATAAACCACTTTCATAAAATGAAGGGTTGGTTTTGTTTATTAAACTTTATGGAATCATTTTGGTAATAAGCTATATTTTAATTGTATTAATTCTAGAGCTCACTGCAGATGACAGCCTCTCAATACACGACAGCCAGTTGTAGCGGATTCAAATCCTGCTAGTATACACGACTCAGAGTTGGATAAGGAATAAGGATGCAGTGAAAGTAGATAGGTATATCTACTCTGAAAACAAGCTTTGCTAATTTTGGGACAAGATATATAAAATTGGAGCGATCCATCCCGAGTTTTATAAATAAAGTATGCCCTTGACAAAAATAACTAGAAGATTCAATATGGTTAATTGGTATTTAGATATTTTACCTACTACCTAATCTAAAAAGCATATATTCACTCACATTCGTTACTTTTTTAATACCGCGATAAGACCTACCTATTATCTACATTCTATATAAATATGCAGGAAGTAGCAGTAAATATCAAAGGAGAACATTTGCCCCGACCGGAATCAAACGTACGCCTCGCTGCGACATAAAACAAGCCCACGGCGACACAGAATCAATGGTTATTGGAAATTGGCTGCGGGCGGAGTCCACAGACGAGACGCACAGACACGACACATCGTTCTATATCAATAGGATCTAGTTCGAAGCATTCACTCACTTTCACATCAATATAATAATAATAATGAGAACTTGGAACAATTCACTCCAATTGGGACTATAGTCTGAAGTCACGTAGGTACAGGTATAGGTACTATTATGGGTAACTGATATATCTATATGCTTAATATTATAAAGCTGAAGAGTTTGTTTGTTTGTTTGTTTGTTTGAACGCGCTAATCTCAGGAACTACTGGTTCGAATTCAAAAAATCTTTTTTTGTTGGATAAACCATTTATCGAGGAAGGCTTTAGGCTATATAACATCACGCTGCGACCAATAGGAGCGAAGAAACAGTGGAAAATGTGTAAAAAACGGGGGAAATATGAAGCCTTATGAAGAAGTGACAGAAGACTTTGACAGATCTTTGACGAAACAATCGGACGGGCAGGACGACGTCTGCCGGGGCCGCTAGTAATATATATATCTATGACTCGACTACAAATGGTCGTGGTATCTCTAAAATCTAACTAGAGGTTTGAATTCAGTCCCAAAAAATACCAAATACTGATCTACTTGAATTGCCTGGTAGCTAAGAAAAAAGATCGTACCTTAAAACAAGTAAATGGACAGTCTTTTAAAACCGTTTTATATTCTTTGACTCATCCTATGACAAGGAGATATCGCACCTCTGATATAAATATAAATGTGGTTGAGGAAATGTTAGTGCCTCTGTTTGAATTTCGCATTCGAAAGGTGAGTAAGGTATTTCAACACTTTCCCGGAATGCTACTAAGATGGGGCGTACCAATACTTTAGGGCTCAATATGAAGTAGGTATTTTATCCTAATCGTAATGGTCAAAACAGATGAAACTCGTACACATAGACCTTCACAAGATCAGCTACAACGCTCAGTTAACTAAAGGAATGGAGGCTTGCCTTCAATCGCCTCCTCCTGCCCCGGGTCCTGCACGGTCCAGCAGATTCCTCGCGGCGCGGCGGCGATCCGCGCTAGGCCATGAAAACTCCTCCCAGGTTAAGACTAAGGTCATTGAAGCTGATTGGAAATTAGACGTACAGTATCAGCCAATCACAGACGACTAGCAGCGAGGTGATAATTATGGACTAATGTGATTGGGCCACTCTGCACGCCGTCTGTCCGTTACCAAAGATTCGCAACATATCCTGAAACTAATTTTTGTCTAACAATTTTAATTATGGCATTGGATCCTGTATCTCTGACTGTATCCTGTATTTTTTTTAATGTTTTAAATATGTCTTCTCAATGATTAACTGAAGCATTAATTGTAATATTCCTCTCAGCTATTTATTAAACAGAGTCCGAAAATTGGGCTAATAATTAATCATTTTAGCTACCCAATTAATAAAATTATACCTGCCTTCTTCCAGTCACAAATTAGCCTTTCGGCATGAGGCTTTATACAGCTACTGCATATTCCTTTTAATTTAAACCATAAAGCCTTCCAGTACAAGGTTGACAGTTGTACCAATGTTAAAAGTATTTATGTCTTTTAAGTGGAAAGAAATGTCAAATGCCCAATATAATAGCAAAATAATGAGAGAAATCAAAGATCCTTTTAGCTTCCATAATGATCGCTCTCTCCAAGAAATGATCTGCATTTAACCGCGCGACTGAGATTTAATCGACTGATTAAATCTTAATCGAATAATTAAGATGTCTGAATGGCATCTATTTGTCATGAATTGTGCTTGATGAATCCAATAATATACCCTAATGATACCCATTGATGAAAATAAATTCCAATGTGTTTTACAATAACAATTATTATTTATACTTACAAACATAAGGTAGGTACAAAGCTAACGAAGTAGACACGAAGTAAGTAAAAATATTTGTTTTTTATTATAATAAATACGAAAAAATATTGTTATTATTACAATCTATTTCCTACCTACATAGTTACTTAGTCAAAATTTTAAATCAAATTTTGCTCTAAAAATCAAATAACGGTTGGTATATTTTGCCATTTCAATACAAACTTATTACTATCGATTTACAACTATCATATCATACAAGCAGATCAATATTTCCAAAATCAGAGTCATAAAAACTAAGCAAAACTTTCCAGGTAAATTTATGAATTATATTGTCTTTCGCACTGGCATAACTTAGATTTCAACATCTTTCATTGTATATCTTGAATTGGTTATTCTTATTGTAGTCACAAGGCGACCGACCCCGGCACCGGCCCCGGCCCCGGCACCGGCACCGGCAGGCTGCTGGGGCTCTGGTAGTAGCGCGGCGCGTCGCCGAGGGTGGTGGCGCCCACCACGCCGCCGCCCGCCACCAGCAGCAACCTGCAACAACCACTCACATGTACCTACACAGTACACACACCGACAGCTCGTCAGAATAACAACCGCCCAACCGACTTTAGTGTTAGACAATTGTCAGCTCAGTCGTGCTACGATTATGGAAACTGTAAAGACTCCGAAACGTCAGCAAATAAAATAAAATAAAAATACTCGAGTTAAATCTGTTAATAGTTGTTTCATTCCAATAGACAGTTCTTATCATTGAGATTGCTATGAATTACGTTAATATTGTAGTACTTACCTAGGTAAAGTTTTTTTTTAGGGACGAGATAACAAGATTATATATAGATTTTTTTATCACAGTAAAGTGAATTGTTAAATCTTAATGAAATGAAATGATCTTAAACCATTATACGTTCTAGTTTACCTGCGCCTGCGATGGTGTCTCAGCAGGGCCGCGATGGTGGGGAAGGTGGTCTCGGCGCGGCGCGCGAAGCCGAGCGCGAGCCGGCCGTCCGCGCGCCGGCGCACGCCCACGTTGTGCACGGCGCCCGCGCACGACACAGACACCGTGTACGCGTGGTTCGGCTGACGACAACACACATACATACATGCAGCTAGCTAATTTTATTACATGACATGTCATTAAAAGCCTAAATAAAAACCCATTTACTTTGACCGACTAGGATCAAAGACAATTTTTTAAGTATAAAATGATTTATCAACTAAGTAGGTGTACACATAAAAGCTGCTCTCTTAGTAACAGTGTGAGATCAAAATCAAATTTCAATTAAATTCAGGTAAATTGAAATCTAAATATTAAATGTACCATTACTATTGAGGTGAATCGGCTCGGGTGAACCATATAGCGAAGGAGATGGTTCAGATAATATAATACATATTACCTATTCGAACAGTCGCGCTCTCAGCTATTACAATATTGCACAATTTGTTGATGGTTAGTTTAAGCAATTTGATAAGGAGCGTATTATTGTCTCCTCGGCTTGATGAAGGGAAATTTTTAATTAGATATTTTTGAGGAACATTGTTGAATTATCATGAAATCCTTCCCTGTAAATATATAATATTAATAAATGTAAATATATAATCTGGTGGACTTGTAAATGTTTGTTTACCTAACTTACAAATAGGGCTGATTTATGAATGGCTGGTTATCGCATCACCGCGGAGCAGAGAGCGGCGCGATATTGGACGCGCTGATGACGGCTCCATTTCTGTTTGCACGCAACGAATAATAACAAAAAGACAGACATGCACTGACACGCCTATTATTATTAATTTATTAAATCGATAAACATGGCCAGCCAACTTTTTAATTGTGTTAACACTTAAAAAAACACTAAGAGAGCAAACATGTCGTTGCGATTTTTAAATATTTTTTAATCCATTTTTACAGATGATATCTTCGTCTGTAACAATTGTATCTCTGTTCTGAAATAAATCTGAAAATTAAGTTTTATTTTAAATCGAGCCATTTATTTATTTTAAATCGATACATTTATCAGGACCTTTGCGGTCCTGATAGATGTATCCAGCGTTGCTTGGTCGTGAATGGCAGCAGTACCGCTTGATGGGTGAGTAATTACGCTGGCAGATGTCGGCGCGTCGTGCAAGCTCTGTATAAAACATCCTCGCGCCGCGGCGCCGCGCTCGCACACTTGCATATCAACATACAATAATAAAAGTCCCCGTGACGACTCAGCTAATACAAGTATAGGTCACTGCTACCGTCACAAAGGCTGTTTGTTACACAAGCACATAATCTATAGGTACCCATGTAGAGTTGGATAAAATAACATGGCTGCAACTTTTTTTGTAATACTTAATATCTGTATACATATTATCATTCGTTAGGTACTGGGTTAAAAAGTGTATCCCTACTAATATTATAAATGCGTTAGTAACTCTGTCTGTCTGTCTGTCTGTCTGTTGCTCTTTCACGCCTAAACGGCTGAACGGATTTTGATGAAATTTGGTATGGTAATAGATGATAACCTAGAAATGGACATAGGCTATAAATAATCACGCCATCGTTCTTAGGGGGTAGGCAGTAGGCAGATAACTAAATTGAAATAGTGATTTTTAGTCGTTTTGGTTGGGACTTTTGCTCTTTCACGTCTGAACGGCTTAACGGATTTTGATGAAATTTGGTATGGTAATAGATGATAACCTAGAAATGGACATAGGCTATAAATAATCACGCCATCGTTCTTAGGGGGTAGGCAGTAGGCAGATAACTAAATTGAGATAGTGATTTTTAGTCGTTTTGGTTGGGACTTTTGCTCTATTGCTCTATTGCTCTATATATTATAAATGCGAAAGTAACTCTGTCTGTCTGTCTGTCTGTCTGTAACGCTTTCACGCTAAAACTACTGGACCGATTTAAATGAAATTTGGTACAAAGAAAGTCTGGAGCTTCAGAAAGGACATAGGCTACTTTTTAACCGGCTGCAAAAAAGGACGAGTTCCACGCGGACGAAGTCGCGGGCAGAAGCTAGTTTATTATAAGTAGGTACTTACATTGTTTTAATAATCGAAAAATTCACGAAAAATGACTGGCTTGCCAAAAATTATCTAATGTAGATATCTTTTTTTTCAGTGATTGTCGAACAAACAGCCTCTCATATAATATGCCAGTCCTCTCTGTGTCGTTACCTGGCTGGAGGGCCTCAAGATGAACGTGCCGTCCGGTTCCCCCCGGAGCATGTTCTCGGCCTCGCTCCTGTCTATGTCCATGTAGAACGGCTCGTTCTCCACCGGGATCGGCAACGGCCGCGCCGCCATGTTGGCCTTCACCTTCGGCTCGCTCTCGGGAGAGCTCGGCTGCTTCCGGGGCTCGGAGTCATCTGATTCGTCGGTCTCACTTGTTTCTGTGGGTTGTAAGTAATAAATACATTTTAAGTGTTTTTATTAATGAAAGCACACTAACAAATCTAGTCTGAGCAGGCTTTGGTAGTAAGGTTAAGTAATATGTAGATATTATCTATTCAGAATAGGCTATTCTCTATCTTACAACACAGAAACAACGAACAATTTATATTTCACACCCTGAAAACCCCTAAACATAAGGAGCCTTGATAAGGCCTTAACCTGGGCTTCACCCAGATTAGTAATATCCGCTGAATGCGGACAGGCTTTGTCAATGATGACGCGGTTCCTACTGACCTGCGACGACGTCAGTGAGGCAGTGCATCACCCTGCAGCAGCACAGCGCCGCCTGCTCCGCCACGCGCGACCCCAGGTTGTTCACGAGCACCATTATTATACGAAACCACCAACACATACCTACTCGCTTAACTCACTTTGCCATCAATTCATTGTTACATCTTACAACCAATTAAGTACTAGAAGTTCATGTTTATTTCAAAATAATTTTGTACGGTACTTTACAAACTTTTCGTTTTTATTGCAGCAATAGTACATTGGAATAAAACAATTATAACGGAGATGATAATTGCTTTATTCCGATAAACAGTAATAAAACGTTCTCTGCCCTGCAATTTTTACTTCCGTCTCGTAGATTGTAGGTTAGTAGATTACACACCAATCATGGAATGTAGGTACAAGTATTCATGTCGATTAAATCTACCTAGATAACTACTACGTTTCTTCACCGTCGCATAAAAATTGGTGCCATAGTCTTTACCTTCACCGTGTGAGCACAGCTGTTATTTGCGGATCGTAGGTCACATAATATTCAGAACAAAAACCGTGTTTGCTGGCAGATCACTCTTAATTGGGTCCCTAGTAACCTATCCGCCATGATAGCACACAAACACCGCGTTAATTGCATTGGGACTTTATATTAAATAGCAAATACACCGGACTCCATTTCTGTGATATACAGCATTTCATTCCGAGATCAATTAGAGATGCAAATGTAGTAACGTCATCACTGCAAATTGATACTAATTGAGCTCGTAAACCAGTTAAATTGGTTGACTCACGGCTTAAGAAACATGTCTCCCGAGTGACTTCATTTATATATCCAAGGGAATATGTGTTTATCCATTTCCCGCTCCGTGAAGTAGGTATGTTTACTTATATGTTTTGTCATTAGGTGAACTACTGTGTACATGTAGGTTTAATTATACGAAGACCGCTTCACATCGAAAGTACTCAGTAGTTATATAACCGCCATATTGAGTCTATCGTTTGAAAACAAGAGATCAATCAGTCCCTCCATCGCCTCTTACGGCTTTCTGGAATAATCGTCCGGGAAGAAATGCAACAAAATCGAATGCAACATGACTGTGTTTCCGATAAAATATTGATTATGTCCTAGAAGCCCGGAATGTACCTACATAGGTGTTATTTGAAATACATTTTTATTTCACATCACTACACTACACAATTTATTAATATTTCCAAAGCAACAGCGATGACCGTCGTATGAAAACTAACTTCACTACACAAAGGAAGACAACTTTATTTTATTATTTAGTCTATTTAACAAATGAAATGCTGCCGGGACACTTATAGTGATGAGATTTTACATTGACACACAATATCGATACTTCCTAACAGATGTCCTCAATTTGTTTAACACATCTCACATAAATAATCTTAATTCTAATTCAGATACGTTGTCAAAACTAATAACTTAATAATCTTCTAAAAACGACCCTTGTTCCGTTTAAGTATGCCAGAAAATATCGATATCTTCTCCCCGCTTTCCGCTGACTTAAAAAAAAATAATCCCAAAAAATACCGATAAAAAAAATATCTTCTTATTCTTTCACTTATTAAGAACGTGGTCGTCGTATAGGTATATTATTTTTTCAGTTTGACATGACAGTATTTTATCGACACAGTGCAGTCCCATCCCTACAACACAACATGTGGTCCACATCTCACAACTTTTTAAATAAAAACAAAGCAACTTTGCTATGAGAAAGTATAAAAATATATTTTGTTATAGGTTTTATTTTATTAGCTACTATACTTACTACTTGCATTTAATTTCTGTCCAAGGAATTTAGTTTTAAATATGGGAATGTTTTTAGGAGAAAAAAGGGATAGAATTAATTCTCTCCGATATGTATATGGTCTGACAGAACGTCTTGAATTCTGTTGAAATAATATTTTTATTGAACAAAAATCATCGCTAACCAATAAGTGGGTAACTATTCCGAACTAAGAACAATAGACTGAAAAATACATTAGGAAAATCTTAGGATTAGACAGGATTTGACATGGCGAAAATACATACCTATTTACTGCATAAAAGTAATATTACATAAGTAATTAAAAAGGACGATGGGTCTTTAAGGCCAACGTAAATGGTAACTCAACGAAATATATATTGCATCTAAGCTGTAAATAATTCTTGTTTGTGAAATGACGCATACCTATCTGCGGTAAGTAGGTATGTAAACAACGAGGACCCATTCAGATCACAATGGTATCAAATCTTACCTCAAACCCAAACAATTGAGTGATTTACGCCAATATCGTTAAATGGACTGTGAATGATAGGGGTAGGTGTAATTCGCGTGGAGTCGGTGTGACGCGCGGCGCGGGCGGCTGAACATTCGATTTGCTAATTTCATTGCACAGATATGGCGCATTGGGGATTAACGACGACTGTCACACCGATGCGTATCTACGCTTAATTATAATAAGAACGTAAACTCATAACAAGGTGTAAAATCGTATTAATTGTTATTCATCCAATAAAGATAACTTTCGAAGTAAAGGACACCTGTTAACTATTTTTGATTGGCAATGAGTACCACCTACTGCAACAGCACTAAACATTTTTGATACAGATTCATAATTATCTCATAGCTGAAATTGCTTAATATTATTGTGTGAGATACCTACTTGTAAGAGAAGAGGCTTTGTTATAAAAATTACAATGACATTCCATGGCCACTACGTATAATTGTTATAAATAAATAAATAAATAAATAAATGTCGTTGGACAATTCACACCAATTATCTAGTCCCATTTTAAGCAAAGCTTTGCTTGTGTTATTGGTACTAGACAACGGATAAATATACATAAATACATATAAGACATCCAAGACTCAGGTACAGATGCCAGTGCTCATCACATTGACATCTGCCCCTAGCGGGATTCGAACCCGCAACCTCCGGTTTCGTAGTCAGGGCCTCTAACCACTAGACCAACAGGCCGCACACAAGTGAAATTTACGTAATTCATGGCCAATATTGCCAAAAACAAAGTTACTCCGATTTAAAAATAGTAAACTTATTTATGACGCCATCTATTAATTATCTGTCCAACGTTTGATACTTTTTATTCAGATACCCACAACACTCGAATTAAACAGTTTTACTTATGGAGTAATTTATTAGAATTTTGAACATAAGTTTAACAACAACGTTTAGTTTATATTTAGTTGATATTAGGTGAAAATTTTTATGGAGTCTATACCTTCAGGTAAGCATCTTATTTCTGTATAATTAAAACGCTTATAAAACTTACGATTTCATAGTTAAATAGTTTTGAATAGAAGGCTATACTTTAACAGTTTAGTTTTTTTTTACATAGTGAAATAGTTCATACTCAATCGCACTCAATCAGTATATTTTACATATTTCGAAAGAACATATCTATAGCTTTCATATGACAATAAAATTAGCTGCACCTACCTGCTTCACCTAAACGAAATAGAATAAAACTCAACAACGTTTATGAATTCAAAAAATACTTTTGACAATTTTTCAGGCAGTTCCCAGCGTCGCATTCTAATCGAAGCATCTCAAGATGTAATAAATCTTTGAAAAGAACCAGAAGAATAATAATTTCTTTATCTTAATTGAATTTTTTTAACTTTTTCATTTTAATACTTGTAAGATTAAATATATCAATTAAACATAGTATCAATAAAGTTTATTTTTTCTAAAGCACCTTTAAACTATTAATTTAGACAAACTACAGCAATTTACACACTTAACGTAATATTGGCCAGCTTTTCAGTAAATTTCACCTGTGTGGGCCGTCAAATATTATTGTTATATTATTATATTATGCGTAGTTGATCGATACGGTGTGAGTATAATCAGTTGAAATCCGCCTCACACTCGAGAAAATTACTGCCTACTGAACATAATTTGATTTGCGATCTCGCTATTTTATATTACGATATTTTTCTCTTATCCGTTACAGGAGAACGAAAACTATCTAGGTTCATTTTCACATTTATACCTAGGTTACCTGCGTCCTCGAATCGCGTTCCCTAATCCGATATGTATAACGGATTTATAGCTCATACTTAAGTACTAGAATAATGTTGTGATTATACACTTTTTCTCGTAGATATAAGGAGAACATTCTAGATCAAAAATACCGTTCATCTAGAAGATAATTAATATTATAAGGAAAGTAGCGGAAAATGCAAATTTAGAAGTGCGGCGCCGTTTTTTTATGATAATACACTCATTAGCTGCCATTCTCAGCGTTAATAGTAAATTAAATTTCTTCTCTTTAAGAAAAATTGGAATATAATTTTCAGAAGACCGCCGGTGCAATCAAGCTTGAAAAATCAGCGTTTATTAAAAGATATATTTTAGTTAATCGGAATTCCTCTCGTCCCTACAAGGCGAGCTTATAATGAATTGTCGAGTCGACATCTCGTCATGTACCTACTCATGTCGATGTCGTCTCTTCACGTCGACAGCGTTCTCAGTAGGTATTATGTCGACAATGTGCCGACTCGACAGCTGTTGATGACAGGCTCGCCGGTGGGTTACTGCAGAACACTCACCGCGCCGGGTCCCGAACCGCGTCTCGAAGATGTTCATGATGTACGCCAGCAGCGAGTCGTCCCGCCGCTCCCGCCGCTCCCGCCGCTCCCGCTGATGCGGGGACACGTCGCAGTACTCGCGCTCCAGCTGGATCGGCTCCAGGTACTCTTCCACCGGTATTACCACCTACAAAGAGAACAAATCGTTTTTGAGTTGCGCTTGCGCCACTATTAATAAATTAGTTTGGATCAATAAAACAAACGTTGATATAAACTGGTTCTTGATTAAAATGAAACAACTATAAACGGATTTAATCCGCTGATATTGGCTAATAATCGCGAAAGCATCAGAAATGATTAGTTCTTGATTATAATTCTCGATTTAATTCTATATTCATTCGAACGCCCAAAGGTTCTGTAAAAATTTTGTTTTACTTATATGAGTTGACTTTCTGATATTTTTATATATTGGTAATAATATACATTTTTTGACTAAGACTAAGGTAATACATTTGTAAAGACTAGTGAAACAAGAGTTCTACACCTCCTGTCTTAATCATCAATCCTCTGATAGCAAATATAAAACCTGTCACTCATACTTTTTTGGTTATTAAAACAAAACTTCTATACCTATCCATTAATAAGGGCTTATTAGTTCCCCTGAGGAGACAGCGCGTAAACTTGCGACCGCACCACGGCGCACGAGCTCTAATAGAGAAGCTATTTGAGTAAAACTTGTCAAATTTAACAGAACTTCGCTACATTAATATAGTCCCACCGCAAGAAATATGTCTCAGGCATGAAGTTTGCCGTCAACAGTCAAAGCAACGCAATTTAGCTTACAAGTATAATAATAACACTTATTTAGGTATAGATTCATGTGTAATGAAATCTACTAATTAGTTTCTGAGTAGATTTCATATTTAAAAAAAATAATTTTCCCTACATAACAGTTAGTAGAAGCGCAAATAAACAACGGTCTACATAGATATTTGTGATGATGCATTGTACTAACAGGGTAACAGTTCTTTAAACAAATTATTATTTAGGTACATAAAAATACTTTAAGGTTCCACCTCCACCACATGCCACCTCCCCACTTCCCAGTCTAGTGATTAAATATAGATAATATTTGATATAAGTGTTGAATGTTTATCTGTATGTTTGATAGCAAAACCAACGGATTCTGTGATTGTTGACATTTATCTTCATTGCATTGATACTTACTCGACTGATTTCCTCCTTAGCTAAGACTGGCCTCGGAGCATGTACGGAGTCGTACATGTTACAAGCTGTCTCCACATCTCCGTTTTCATAAAAATCACTGTCCTTTTCTTTCACTTCTGTTACTTCCGACTCTGATTTAACGTCTTGCAGCACTTCGTCATTTTTCTTAAAAAATGGTAATTTGAAAGATTGAAACAGTTCCTGTATTTTCACTCTATAGGGCTTTGATTCTGGTTCTCGCTTTTCGTCTTTACCGACATCATTATAATTTAAATCTTCGTATAAATGTTCCTCGACCACCATGTCGTTCATTTCTTCCGCTGTGTTCAATGATTTATATTTGTTTCTGTTGTCTTCCGCTTTGAAAGTTTTTTTAATGCATAATACATTGTCAGTTTTAACTGAATAATACCCTCTGTCATTGAAATGTTCAGATTTGTTTGAAGATACTTTCGAAGTAAATATGGGATACTCGTACAAGCTAATTCTGAAGAATTTCTTTGGTTTTTTTGGTGTGCCACTATCCATGGGTAAGTAAGAATTAGCTCTATCATTGTTTTTTGCTTGATGTCTGTACAGAAAACTTTTTGCTGGTACAATTTTCTTAATTATTTCTTCAACAGTATTGGCCGTCACTAAATTACCTTCTCTTGTTTTTCTTACATTTACAGTTTGATATTGATCTTCAATAGGTATATTCGCTTCGCCCATTTTGTTCTGTTAAGACAGATGTAGGTATAGTTTTTCTTGTAATCTTCCGAGTTTTTATTTCCTGAAGTACTTTCCTAAGCTGTCATAGTAATTTTATTCATTTATCATTTTGCAAAGTTTTGTGAAGTTCTATTGTGCAAAGCAATATGACATAAGCAACATTTAAAAACCATGTAAAGTATTATCATATTTAAGAGTATTTTTAATCCCTCACGAAGAACCTTGAAATTTATTCTGTTATCTGCTATAAGTAAACTCACTTCATCCGAGCTTGTTTTGAAACACAAAAAGCATCGTGAATTGTGAATGTTATGCACCGAGGCCGGATAATATTCAGGCAGCTCCGATGCAAAGTGCAACTCGTAAAGTTTGTGCAGTCTTAGTTCTTCTCTGGGAAGTTGCAAATTGCCAAGGTTATTCAAGTTAGATTTTTCTTTTATCTCTCATTTGGTCTTTAAGTTCTTCTTTATTGGACTAAAATATTTTCTATAGATAGTCGCAAGGTGATCACAACAATAATTCGAATATACTTAGATCTGGAATTTATTTGGTAAGTGCGGGAAATATAAAATTCACGCGGTTAGATAATACCTACAAAGAAAAAGATTTACAATTTTAAAAGAAACCCATTCAGTCTCTATCATATCTATACAAAAAATTTAACAAACCCCCGACATAAAAACTAAAAGATCCTCTAAAAAGCATAACAATAATAAAATCTTAATATTAGTTACCTAGGTAAGTATTAATATTTCTACAAAGAAAACGTCATGTCGGGGGGACCACTTCTCATTTAGGTGTACCTACTTACTTAATATTTACAATCTACCTAAACCTACGGTCCCCCCGACATGACGTTTTCTTTGTAGAAATATTAATACTTACCTAGGTAACTAATATTAAGATTTTATTATTGTTATGCTTTTTAGAGGATCTTTTAGTTTTTATGTCGGGGGTTTGTTAAATTTTTAATTTATTTTTTTTATTTCATACTTTTTGTAAGTAGGTATTTAGGTACCTACTACATATTATTATTTTTAACTAATTTCCATTTAACATGGAATTTTGTAATGTACATGTTATCCTCTTACATTTGATACCCCACTCGGGTATATTTGTCGACATTGGGCTTACCATTTACAATTTTACTCCTCATAATTTTTGAACTACTTAACCGATTTTCATTATGATTTCAATTTTGTAATGTACACGCGATCCTCTTTCATTTGATATCCCACTCGGGTATATTTGTAGACATTTGGTTTTCCATCCCCACTTTCACTCCCAATATTTTTTGAACGACTCAACCGATTTTCATTATGATTTCAATTTTGTAATGTACTCGTTAACCTCTTTTATTGGATACCCCACTCGAGTATATTTGTAGACATTTATTTTTACATCCCCTCTTTAACCCCCCCTAATTATTAAACTACTAAACCGATTTTCATTAAACATAGCTAAGAACACTCCCGACATAGTCACCTTTCAAACAAAAAAAACAGAATCAAAATCGGTTCATGCGTTAGGGAGCTATGATGCCACAGACAGACACACACACACACACACACACACACACACAGACAGACAGACAGACAGACAGACACGTCAAACTTATAACACCCCGTCGTTTTTGCGTCGGGGGTTAACAAATTAGAAAGGTATAGGTACTTACAAGCCAAAATATAAAGAAATTTAAGAACCTCCTGAATTTTTTAAACTAGGTACGGAAAATGTATTTGTCCTTACAAAAATGTAATTTTGATGAACACAGTCGTCCGCACTTGAGGCAGATTCTAGATTGAGTCAATTAGGTCTGATTAGAGCAGGAGCGCCGGGTGGCCGCGGGTACTCCGGGCGGCGCCGCGCCGGGTCGCGAGTTCAATATGCACCTCTGATTGCTGGCTCCGAGGCTTGTGCAATCGAGCCGTCTTCAAGTAATCCATTAGGTACCTACTGTTGCTTTGACACCTTCAGCACGGAGGTACTATATTAGATGTGAAAATAACAGTATTGAGAGAAACGTTGCCATTTAATATTGCAAATTCTGTACGATTTTTTTTTTAATAATGGTTAGTAGCCACCCAGGATAGAAAAATGATAAACACATTTCTCTAGGCAATAAACCCCTGTAGCTTCTTTTTTATTAATTTTAGTTTTCAGTGTCGTTGGCTGTTTTAGAAGGCACCCAGTCCAACAATCTTAATAATGGACTAGAAAAAGCCGCCTAGACCTTTTTATTTTTACCAAATTTTTAGTGAAGATAGGAAGCTGCACGTTATTTATACAAATGAAGCTTATGCTATATAATAAAGAAAATATTACAAATTATAAATAAAAAAAAAATGAAATTATCGCTTTTAAATGGGATGGGTACAACACAAAATGGCGCCATTTCGCAAAGTTTTTCCATTAGGTAGGTACCTAGATAATTATAACCGGCCAGTATTATTTTACATGACATATAAATTATTTGTTTTCGAGCAAGGCTCGGGTTCCAGCTAGTATTAATTAAACTGTACCCAAATTGGACCGTGATTATTAAAGACAAATGTATTTGCATAATTTGAAACTTTGCTCTTAGAGCCGACTTCACGCAGGTTGATGAATTCTAGGAGCACCTCCGACTGAAGTCGGAACACGCCTCCTCCCCCCCACCGCGTCACGCACCTTCACTAATTAATAACGACGCGGAATCACCCTTAATCCAGTAGATATACCTACAACTTAATCAGATATCGCTGCTGGAGTGACTGAACCTAGATAAGTTTTATGGTAGGCAGACCAAAAAAGTTTTGAAAAATGATCATATTATAATTATTATTTAAGTAATTCCTTTGATCACTCTTTATTACAATGAAACGTTTTCGCAAGGATTACAGCTCTCTTGCTTTGGTACCTAATGGGTTGAAAAGTTCTACAATTTGAGTTATAGAGAAATCAATTATTCCAATACACACCTAAGAGGCAAATTTAATTTAGGTGATACGAACAGATGAATAACAAACATGTCTCCATTTCTCCTTATTTAATCACACAACAACAATGAGCAACTAGGACATGACGCGCGCTATCTATCGACCGATTAGATTACGTCTGACTCACATCGCTGAACTTATAAATCGCCACTGTGTCACATTACTTCATTGTATCCAAACCTGTTTCTAACATGAGTTATCCACCTCACGGGCCGCCGCCTCCGCCGTACTACGGGCCGCCGCCGCCGTGGCCCCCGGGGCCGCCTCCTCCGCACCCGCACATGTACCCGCCGCCGCCGGACCACGGCTGGCCGCCGGCGCAGTACCCGCAGCCCTACTACGTCCCGGGGACCATGATGGTGCCCGTGCCGGTCGCGCCCGTCCCGCACGCCCCGCCTGTCGCGCCCCAGCCGACGGAACCTCAAGCCACGTACATAACCAACTATATCTACCACGGAGAGAACCAGGGTGGACCGGTTCAGACGACGCCGGCGCTGACGGATCAAGTGCAGATCGCCGAAAATTCCGAATACGACTGGGTGCCCTCGACCGCGACCACGGCGAACCAGCTGACCGGGCGGGCCGTGGTCGGAGGGTACGAGGGCTGGGACGGCAGCCCCTTGTGGGTGATCAGAGCCTGGCACGCCGGGGATCTGATACCGGGGAAACTGTCCATCAGGCACAACTCCGCCACCGTAGTTCACGACGGGAAGGAGATACCGGTGCAGAACATCGAGGTGCTGTGCTCCCAGCCGGAGAGCCTGCGCTGGGTGCCGGCGTCGTCGGGCACGGTGCCGCCCGGCGCCGTCCCTGGCGGGCGCACGGCGGGGGGCGAGACGCTGTACGTGGGCCGAGCGCGGTACCAGCTGTCGGTGACGCCGGGGAAGGTGCACCCCAGCCACAACTCCTGCTACATCGGCTTCGGCGGCAATGAAGTCTCGCACAAGATGTACGACGTGCTGTGTCGACTGAGTTGATCGTTCCGATTACTGTGACTATTTTTTTTTAGTGTTTTAAAACTTTAGAAATAGAACTACTATTTCGCTATCGCTCCCTGAAAACTGAAGTTTTGATATTTGGGTCCCTATAGTTGAATAACTAAGTAATGACTAGATATGTCACGATGAGCGTTCATAAGTGATGAAATTAATTACACTATAAAATTAGTACCTACTTAGTTTCCATTCAAAGGAAGGTAGGTAACCCATTCCGTTTGCTTGTTTTGTATACTTACCTACCTTATTTCATGTAAGTACATATTATATCTTATCATTTGTTATCAGTCTGATAATAAGTAGGTATAAGATGTGTACCTACGTAAGTAAGTAGTGGCAAACTGTATACCTACCTATAGTTTTTAAATGTACCTAACATTAAGTCTTTGTTCCTCCATTTGTGACGTCAAATATGACTAATTTGTAATACCTACCTACGATAAGTATAATATATTGATTCATAAATAAAAGAATGTAGTTACTTACTCATTTTTTACTACCTACATACTTACTTATATTTTTATAACACCTACCTAAGTAGTATAATACATAATACCTAATATGTATAGTTTTACTCAATAAATAACAGTTCACCATAAGTCATGCAATAAATACTTACAAAATACTCTAAGTATATTATAAGTAGGTAAGTATTTATCACATTTTAGTTTCATACCATAGGTACTTTTAATTGTTTTTAAAAATATTTAGCATACATAAGACTATGGTCAGCTCAGTCGTGCTATGATTATGGAATCTGTAAAGGCTCCGAAACGTCAGCCAATAAAATTATATACTTACTTACGTGAGTTAAATCCGTTAAAGTTGTTTAATTCCAATGTTTTTAAAAAGTTAGTAAGTAGGTATCTAACTGTTTCCTCGCTAGTGTCGGAACACGTCGTATGAACCGCTTACTATACCTAGGGAGCGCTCAAGTATTACGTAACGCAATTTTTGAAAATTTGACATCACTTCCTCCCACTGAACGTTACGACAAGTCTAACGCTAAAGGGATTTACCTATACAGTTATCAATCTTCAATTTCTGAAAAGGTTTTGAGCTTTGGACGTGTTTTAGTCATGCAGTCATGCTGACGATCATCATTGATAGGCTGAAACATTAGGCTGTAACACACACCTTATAACTCTTATTATGATAATATTTAAAAAATATGTAGGTATATTATAATTGAAGGAATTAAGTTTCTTAACTCTCCGCATTTGATGATTTAGTGCTGCCATCTACCGCTCGTGTACGTCTCGGACTATAAAAATATTATTATGATAAATTGATAATTTTATTAATACCATACCTGCATAAAGCTATTTCATAAAAAAAAATTAAACATGTCTGCGTTTAAGGTTTTGTACTTAATTATGCCTAGTATCATCGTTTAAATAGGAGTTTAGCAGACTAGTGGAAAAAGGCGGCGCCACTGTTCACGAAAACGTTTCGTTGTCGAAACTATTGCGTTGTTCCCTCGATTTCTTATCTGTTGTGTTGACGTTGCATTGTCATTATTTGTTTTGACAGTTCTAGCGGTGAATGAACCGCATAATCGCTTATTAGGTGAGATGTGGCTCTTTAATTCATTATTTATAACTATTTTATTTTGAACAATACAGCAGTAGTATTAAAGGGACACAGTATTATTTAATATTCTTAAGAACACTTATGCTTTTTTAAGTATTTTGTGGTATATTTTTCATTTGTTTGTGACGGCTACTAACGTGAAATCGACTGGTACAACTTTTAAATTACTTCTCAGTTATTCCTCTCTGAGCGACTCGCGGAGGAGGACGTAAGTATTTTAAATTTCAATTTCAATACGACCAATCGTTTATTTAATTTGCTAGGTATAGTAATTATTATCAATAGATACCAAACTGAACGTGTTATCAGATTATTTACTTAGATATGTGACAGTTAATTACTTATTTATCTTGCTGTTACGAATTTAACATACCTACCCAGTGTCAGACATTTTCTTACCTATTTTTAAATAATAGATAAAATACTTAATTATTTTTCCTTACACATGATATTTTCGGCAAGGAACTAACTAATTCCATTACCTACCTATTTAGACATCAAATAGTTAAGTTTGTAGTAGTATTGCCTGGAAGTACAGCCAATCATTTATTAAATAATGGTTGTGTCTACTAGAAGAGGCAAATAGGTTCCTATCTTGCTTGAACATTTTAAGCAAGCTGTTGTGTGTCAAGGGGCACTGGTCTGTTCAAAGCTCTAGTGCAATAGTGTCACAAGTACCTACACATAATTTGCCTATTCCCCTTATATTAATACACTTCTATATATTATGGTATTAATTGCCAAACTCCTCCGAAATTGTTAAACCAATTCTCATGAAATTTTGTGTGAATACCTGTGGAGTAGGTCTGAGAAACGGCCAACATCTAGTTTTTATACTTACTTACCCCTAAGTGTTGAGATTGGTCCACCCCAATACCTTTTTTATTTTTGGTCATTTTTTATTTTTGTTAAGATTCGGCATTCAATAATACTAAAACAGAATCGTTCCACTGTATGTTTTGAGATTTTTTATTAAAAAATAAAGGTTCATGGTAGATAGGTAAAATTTTAGGTCTGTACCTATGTTTTACAAACTATTAACCTTAATTTCCCAACTAGTACTTAGTATCTAGTTTATAATTAACTCAACAATTTGTGTAATGATTTAGACTTGTCCTACTATTGCATTGCCTACCAGGTACCTACCTACTAATTATTTACTAAAAGTTATTTATTTGTAAACATTTTTTTTTATAACTTATTTCAATTGGTGATTTTAAATTACAATATAACTAAATTTTTATTACTTAAAATTACATACAAACTTACTTACCTAGAGTGATGGCACCAGTAATGGACATGGCACCAATTATGGACATTATTTTCGTTGATCGAATTTATTAAGCAACTGGCCCAACATTTTTCAATTGGAGATACTAAAACATAAGCAATAGACGTTTGGGCTTTCATTTTGATACACCTCATCAAAATTGCCCGTTTTATTTGAAGATGGTTGGGAATTAAAATCTCGTTTCGCGCGGTGGTCATAAAAATCCGTTTTTGTTATTGAAATCGTTAAGGAGGTGAGTACATATTTGTGCATGGTATTATCTTGTGTTGTGTTGTAATGAGATTTTTTGTTAATTTTACGAAATAATACTATATTGCAAGTAAATTGAGCTAAGTTGAATATGTCCAATCCCAATAATAAGTTTTTTGTGGGGTTTGTTCATCACTGGATTCGATTTTTTACGAATTCCAGTTATGGACAAGTGTCCATTCTTAAGTTTTTTAATATTTTTTTAGTTTATTGTATTAAATTATTTAATTTGTTGCACTAAACATTTCGGTTAAGTTGATTTTGTGATTGCTCTTTATTTTCCAATGATGGACAATGTCCATAAATGGCTATTTTTAGTCGTCCATCATTGGGTTCTTTGTTTTATCTTATATGGCGCCAATAAAAAATTACACCCCGGAACAAATAGGGAGGGCATTTGATGCTGTATGATGCTACATGATGCTGCTGAGGATAGGAGAAATGATGATCACAGCTGCCCTCCGGTTTCTTCTTCTTCTTCTTCAACCTTATTCTACCCAATGCTGAGTAAAGGTCTCTTCCATTTCAGCCCACTTCCCACGATCTCAAGTTTCCCGCATCCAATGTTTCCCAGCCACATGCACCAGATCATCGGTCCACCTTGCTGGCTGTCTTCCGACATTTCGCCGCCCCTTTCTCCGTCTCCAATCCAGCATCCTTTCTTCCGTCGGACCTACGACAGACATGGCCCGTCTACTTCCTTTTCTTCAAAGCTATGGTTTTTGTTATGTCGCACGTCGGTTAGTCTGGTTCTCTTCTGAATATCGGTATTACGGACCCGGTCACAAAGATAAATACCTAACATAGCTCTTGCCTTATACTACTTGGAGTCTATACTTGGAGTCGATGGATGATCTGCCTCGTGAAGTCCCGGCTCCATAGACCATTACGAGAAGAACGCACTGTTGAAACGTGCGACGCTTGAGGTATAAAGACGCACACGTTTGTCTTTCAGGACGTCTGAGAGCTTACCAAAATCCCCCCATCCCAGTTGGATTCGCCCTCCGGTTTGGGGTCCCTCAAATAACTTTGCATAACAAAGTCCAGACAAAAGTCCTGCAGTTTGTGCTATGGGACTTCAAACTATTCTCACGGCAGAGGAAGAGGGCAATTTGGTGAAATGGTTGGTCGCAATGAGTTAAAAGCACTTTCACATAAATTTTCAAATAAATTAACAGAGAGCGTGCAAAAAATTCTCCAGGCTCCAGGTATCCGGAGCCAAGTATCTTCATTCTACATCTGGTGAGGGCGTCGCAGTGACACACCAAGTGTTCCACAGTTTTACATTCCTCTCCACACTTTCTGCAGTCGCTGCTGTTTGTAAGTCCCATTTTGTGTAGGAGTTCGTTGACTCCTAGGTGACCAGTGAAGACTCCTGTTATAAGTCGGATTTGTCTTCAGTTTAGAAACCAGAGTTTTTTAGTCCAGTTTCCATTTGGGTGTGTAAATTGCCGTGAGGACCTTGGACCTAAGCATGCCTTCCACTCTTCGGTGTGGCTCTTGATTGTGTTTTCCTTAAGGCCTGTGTTAAAGGTGTTGAACGCCATGCGGATTATATACCAGCCCCGACTGCACTTTATGGGCTCCAAGGGCCTATAAATATAGATGGTTTTTCGTCCAGGTGCCTGTCTATATTTTCTTGTGCACATGCAGCATACGTCTCTGCCTGAAATACTGTGGCATGCTTTCCCATGCTTACACTATAGCATATATATGCACCGCAGTTTCTGATAGATCTCAGTTGATTGATTTTTTACCTATGTTACCAATTCTAAGCTGCAGCTGCTGGCAAAGAGGCAAAGCCTCAATTAATGTTTAATAAATGATTAAAAACCAGATCGTTGATTGAAAGCCTTATAGTATAACTTTGAAATCTAAGGCTGATCACGTTAAAAGTTCAAATGGAGTTAATCAAAAGTAGATTTTTGACATTTGTTTTATTTATCTGTGCAATAAAAAAGTGTCCATTAATGGATGTTCATGACTGCGTCCATGTCCATTACTGGGGGTCCATCACTGAATCTCCAATGTCCATTAATGGTGATTTCGTAAATTTCAATTTATGTATTTTTTATTAATTATGTATTATTCATACAGGATTTTTGGTGTTGTTTAAATGTTCCTCATGTATTTGAGTACTGTACAAAAAATCACCATTTTTGTATTGCCAAAAAACATCCCATTTTTAAACGAAATTCTAATTTAGTGCGCTTAACATGTCCATAATTGGTGCCATCACCCTACTTCATTTTTTTGGAATCACTGTTTAAAATAATTTCTGATTCCTTTGTGGTTATTACACTTTAGAATAAAACAACTACCTATTAACGGATTTAAATTGTGCTACGATTATGGAAACTGTGAAGAATCCGTAACGTCAGCAAATAAAATAAAATACGTGAGTTAAATCCGTTAATAGTTGTTTCATTCCAATGACATGTTAAACTTAATTAAGTAAGTATGATCTGTACATCATAATATTACACACCTACTTTTAACTAACTTACCTACGTAAATAAGGAATAAGTACCACTAAGTACCTACTTACATAAGTAAGCAATAATGCAATCGGAACATAAAAACATTATTTCTTGAAATCTTTCATAAGTGTTCACATGTGTAAGAGAGACAGATACAGAGTATTCGTTCCCACTAAACCATTACTGTCTTCTCTTGACGTTTACTCAATAATCTCGTGTTATTTTTA
The DNA here is from genome assembly GCA_038024825.1 of Polylopha cassiicola. NCBI lineage: Eukaryota > Metazoa > Arthropoda > Insecta > Lepidoptera > Tortricidae > Polylopha > Polylopha cassiicola. Next base: position 261,426 of record CP149044.1, on the reverse strand, counting down.
GATAGCGCCAACATGAGCGTGTGTATAACCTTACTTCATATCAATAAGTTTATATTTAAACCTTCTGTGAATAATTTTCGTTTTATATTGCGGGAGCAAAGTGTCCAGTTATGTAGAATTTCAAAGTTCAGTAGGTAAATATCGGTATTATTTAAAAAACGTTCAGAAAGTCAGATACTGGGTTGTATCTTTCGCGTTACCGTACACTACTACTTGCTACCTAATTTTATGTTTACATTCGTTCATTTCATTCGCGTTAGTCGCTTTATTCCGCACCACAGATTAAGTAGGAGTTACTCACGTAACTCTGGTGTGAGAAAATTAAAGGGTGACCTTGGCATTGGCAACAATCAGTCTTAGTGGTCGAATTTACTAACAATATGTATTCAATATGCGACTTAGTTCTTTAAACGACAAGGTTCAAATCTTGTCGTATTACTGTCATTTTGACTGATCTCCCCAGCAATGTCATAAATCATAATACTTCCGTCCGAAAGCACAGGATGCAATTATTTTATTACTTAGGTAGGTAGTTTAAAGTTTACTTAGGTTAGTACGAAGTGGTCACCTACATATTATTTTGCATTTTTATGGCAATAAAAAAACATAATATGTTGGAATGAAACAACTATTAACGGATTTAACTCGCGTATTTTTATTTTATTTTATTTGCTGACGTTTCGGATTCTTTACAGTTTCCATAATCGTAGCACGACTGAGCTGACAATAGTCTAACGCTAAAGTGATTTATACAGTTATCTTACTTTACTATTGTCAGCTCAGTCGTGCTACGATTATGGAAACTGTAAAGAATCCGAAACGTCAGCAAATAAAATAAAATAAAAATACGCGAGTTAAATCCGTTAATAGTTGTTTCATTCCAATGTGTAATAACCGCGAAGGCATCAGAAATTATTAACATAATATGTCCCTAGTTACAGTTTTTATGTTAACTTAGGTAGGTACCTACTTGCTGATAAATTAAAAAATAATGAAATATGATAAGAAGTTTCAATTTACATTTGAATGAAAAACAACATTGTTTAAACAATGTAGGATAAATTTAATATGGACATACCCACCTACTTATCTCAAATAGCACAGTGCTCTGCACATCTGCGGGTAAGTACCTACAGCAGGCACAGCAGGCTATCTACTTGAATGATTAATATATTGCTGCTAAATATATTATGTTTAAGTACCTACATATTCATTAAATCTGATACCTACCTACTTGCCTACTATTAAATATTCTGACTAACAAGTTTTAGTAGCGTAAGAGATGACATGACACTATTTTTCAAATGTAGGTAGGTACCTAATACCAATGAGGTAAAGATTGGAGTAGCGCCTTATCGGGAGAGGAGCATTATTTACCTACCGCGAATAACAAAAATTAAATATTTGCATTTTGCATTCAAGAATGTTTATTGAGTTATTGTTGATAACTCACATTGCCCTTACCGTCGGCGTCGCCTTTATTATCGCACAGAGCGCCGCAGACGGGTGGGTCCTTAACTCCTTAGTACTTAACTATCATACTATGTTAACAACAACCAAGATATTGAAAATGAGTAGGTAAGTAATATTATTAAGCTAATGTAAAGAAAAACAAACAGTTAAAAATAAATAATTATGATTTGCTCAAAAATATACCTACTATAGTATACTATAATATAAAGAGTCATGAGAAGTGTTTTACTTTTTTCACTGAAATGCAAACACGTCGGTCTGATGATGAGCAGCTGGATGTGATGATGTGAGTGTGATGTGTGTGTTGGCAGCAGCAGCAGCATGTCGAGCGCGCAGTACTCGGTGAACGGCGTGCGCGTGGCGCTGGCGGACGAGCTGCGCAGCGCCCACTACGACGGCGTGGTGACGGTGACGGCGCCCGGAGCACCCGGAGCGCCCGCGCCGCCAGGCCCGCAGGCGCTCGAGGACTTCATCGCCGCCGCGCACGAGCTCGACCACGGACTCGAGGGGGTAATACCATCGTCCATTATACCTACTATCACCTAAACAAGTTTATACGTTTCCCCAATCACTACTGTCTACTACTAGAAGACAAACAACACAAATCTCTGGTAACATTCATGCTTTAAACTTTAAACAAACATTTTATGTATTTATTGTAATTATCGATTGTTATACAAAATATAACGTGTAAGACGTTGTTTTCTAATGACCATAAATTATTGCACTATTGTCTTGGTTGTAACACTATTGTGTTGCAATTGAATTTCTATCTTTTATCGAGGAGATAAGACAAAATTTAATTATTATATGATTTAGTAAAATAGATTTTGCCTGCGACAAAGATAATGTTGTGTTAAGGAAGGGTTACGATTCGCAAATTCCCACGTGACGGCCGAATTGCCGGGCCTACCAGTATATTATCATTAAGTAAATAAAGTGTCATTTATTTTAAGAAGAGGTTACAAGTTTTATAGTAGGTAAGCAAATACATACATAGTTATAAAACGTATAAATGTGTGATCCGATATGTACCTACCTAACGACAGTCAAGTCCGATAGTCATGTTTTGTAACGTAGGTATCGTTTAAGTAGTTTCATTAAACGTTATATTTATTTCAGAACTGCGCCGTCCTGAATTGCCCGCGAGTGTCCGGAGGCCGCCTCATTCTCTCATCGATGGGCAAACTGACGCCTTACGACGACGTCAGGTAACCGCAGACAATGTACTGCTTACATTAGAAAATACATCCAACATAAATAACTAAATCTATTGTATTTCGAGTCGGAAGGATCCGCATGTACAGCGGTGCATGCCTACAATCGATATCATTACACCTAGCAGCCTCTCTTATACTCTATCTCAGGGGGCAGGTTAGTAGATTGTCTCTCATTATATTATTACAGCTAGATCTCATTTTACACTAACTCATCTGGCAGATTTATACAAGTACGTGGCGTTCGCCATTAGCTAGTTGTAAGGAAAGTAATATGACCTACTTACAAAAAAAGTCATCTATTATTTTTTTTTTTTCGCTAAAGCATTATTAAGGTCATCATCTGGTATCCATGTCATTTCAAACGATGTCGAGTCAGTGCGGTATGCTTTTAATGATAGTGTTAAAGTTACGACCGTACGTAACGTAGGGAGTGAAGTAATGATAGCGCGTGTTCGGCGGTCAGGGGGCTTAGACAGGGTGCCAACGTTCAACAATCAAAATGTATGGGATTTGACATCCGCAAACGACTGTCACGTACGTCACAAACGTTCGCAGATGTAAAATCCCATAAATTATGATCATTTCGTTTAACGTTGAACGTTGGCACCTCGTCTACGCTCCAGGTCGGTGTACGAGGCGAGCCGCGCCGGCGTGCAGCGCGCGCTGGCCGCCGGCTGCACGCGCCCGCTGCTGGCGCTGCACCCGCTGCAGCCGCCACAGCAGCCGCAGCAGACCCAGCAGCCGCACCAGCACTGGCCGCGCGCCGCCCTCGTCGCGCTGCTCGGAGCCTTGGAGGCTCTCTATGTGGTAACTATACCTAATATAATGTATCAGTAATCGATACATGTGATAACTTGTGTAGGTACATTGAAGCTGTATGGGAAAAAGTGAAAAACTGTTATTACAGGCTATCATAATGATAGCCGATTCGAACCTTTGTGAACTTTTTTAATGCGATTCTCGAAATCGTTCCAGCCCCTTCAGATCCGCGAGTCGTTCCCGTCGCAGGCGCACCGCGCGACGGCGCTCGGCGTCTACGGCGAGGGGCTGCGGGAGGCGCTGCCCGACCTGCTGCGCGAGGCCGCCGCCTTGGAGATCGCCAGGTACGCACGCGAACATACAGAACGGAATCTAATCTCGCTTATCATTCATTACGTTCAATTTAACTTTACATTAAGAATACACGAGGAATTCATCATTACGAAAGAAAAACTATAACAACGTATTATCTGGTTAAATCTAGAATGTTCATAGCTACTGTAATTGTCGATGTGTCTATTAAATAAATGTATAGGTACTATAAAATTCCTCCTGTGTCAGGGGCGTGGCGCGTGACATCGGCGGCGCCGACCCCGAGCGCATGACGCCGCGCGCCGTCGCCGCCTACTTGCGCCGCGCCTTCCGCCACCCGACCGACCCCGCCGACACGACCGACCCCGCCGACACCGCTGACCCCGCCGACACGACCGACCCCGCCGACAGCGCCTTCCCCGGCGCCGGGCGCGTGTCGGTGCGCGTGGTGGAGGACCCGGCCGTGCTGGCGCGCGACTACCCGCTGTTCGCCGCCGTCAGCCGCGCCGCCGACTGCGTCGACCGACACCGCGGTGCGTCACCCCCACCCCCACCCCGACACCCCCCACCCCGCGTGAAATACACCTATTAATTATACGATGATCGATGATGAGACGTCGTCTCAATGACGAATCACATTTTTCTTTCAGGTTGCGTGGTGTTCTTGGAGTACGTGCCGGAAAAGTACGACCGAACCGTGATGCTCGTCGGAAAGGTGCGCTCGTTTTACTCGGTTGCATGCTTTTTATTTAATATATCGTTTTCATCATAAGCTATAGACGATAATAAAGGATGACTACAATAATATGTACGCGGTCGTGTGTCGCAGGGCGTGACGTACGACACGGGCGGCTGCGACGTGAAGGCGGGCGGCGCCATGGCCGGCATGTCGCGCGACAAGTGCGGCGCGGCCGCCGTCGCCGGGTTCCTCAAGGTACGCGGTGCTCGCCCCTCGATCTCGCTAAATTTCATTATATTCGGCATAGCGAAATCGCAGTCTCCGACGGACCGGAAATACGGCGAACGCATCCTCATTAACTAAATAGTAGACACATATAATTTTCAGGCGTGCTCGCTGCTGGCGGGTGGCGTGAAGGCGGTGGCGGCGCTGGCGCTGGTGCGCAACTCCGTGGGCTCGGAGGCGTACGTCGCCGACGAGCTGCTGCGCGCGCGCCGCGGGCTGGCCGTGCGCGTCGGCAACACCGACGCCGAGGGACGCATGATCATGGCCGACCTGCTCAGCGAGGTGAGCCTCCCCCACACACACACACACACACACACACACACACACACGCACACACACATGCACACACGCACACACCCACACACGCACCGGTTCATGCTCGTGTGCCGTGTCCCGCAGATGCACGACCGGGCGGCGGCGGAGCGCAACCCGCACCTGTACACGGTGGCCACGCTGACCGGGCACGCCGTGCGCGCGGTGGGCCCCGGGTACTCCATCGTCATGGACAACCACCAGGCCAGGTGCGCCCTCGCCGGCGGACGGGAGACAAAATTCATTCATATTATCTACCGACGATCCCCCTGACCTCTCTATATACTGTCCGCAGAGCGACGGACCACGCGGCACAGTTCAGGAAGGCCGGCGAGAGCGTCTCGGACATGGTGGAGGTCTCGACGATCCGCCGCGAGGACCTCGCCTTCCACCGCGGCCAGGCCGCCGGCGACCAGGTGCACCAGGCCAACAACCAGCCCTCCACCGCCACGCCGCGCGGACACCAGGTCCGTACATGCCCTTCCGCCCTCTTGCCATCCGACGATTCACCCCGATCTACTCGGTGTACAACCGAGCAAAACTTGTATCGAGGATGGACGTAAATAGATACATATTTTAAGACATTCATAACTCGGGTAAAAACAGAATCTGCGGTTTCACAACCGACGCCTCCGACGCATCTACTCATTAATTTTCACGCGGCGAAAACTAATGAGGAGATGCGATAGCCCGCCTGCGCTATCCCCGGACACCGGACATCGGCGGTGTCCGGTGTGCAGGGTGGTGACAGCTGGGGGTGTGCCCGCAGGGTCCGGCCGGCTTCCTGCTGCTGACGTCGGGGCTGCAGGCGGGCAGCACGCCGTACAGCCACCTGGACGTGGCGGCCAGCGCCGGCAGCCTGCCGGAGCCGCCCACCGCCGCGCCGCTGCTGGCGCTGGCCGCGCACTACGGCCTCATCCGCTCCTGCTGACGCGCACGCGCACACGCGCACGTACACACGCACGCAACGCGTATACTTGTGATATTTTTACCTTTTCCACACTGTAAATGCTGGTATTTTTTTACCGTTCATATATTTTGAAGTGTAAGGGTGTTGCGCCATTGTACCGTGGCTTGTAAATTTAAATTGACCCGCCGTGAGCCGTGCTGTATGAACACGCACACGGTGAGAACGTGCCCTTTTGTCGTGGCGCCTTAATATTTTGGGCAACATTTACATTCGAGTAATTCGGTTAGTGTAACGCGTAAGTACAATGAGGCATAATATTAATTGTTCTAATATTTTTTCAGGTTTATTCTACTTACTTTTATAGTCATAAATATCATAATAACTTTTTCAATGTTCATATAAGTAATGTTTATTAAATATACACAATTTAAAAAAAGTCTCTTTTATTTCGGCATAAATATAAAATATATTAAATCAGCATAAATATAAAATATATTAAAACAGCATAAATATAAATATTAATAATGGCTACGAAATTCGTCATTTCCAAGTCGGCTAGTTCATAATAGGTATTAGCGTACATTCTAGTCTCCGCAAATACCTATCTCATTTTTCAGACCGCTTATGAAGTAAAAAATAAAATTTGAAACATTAGCGATGCGACCTTGACTTAGTCTGGTCAAGAAGTGAGTTCTGTGAGAAAAATCGATCCAGTTGTCTTAAAAATATGGGGATTGTTGCATTCGATTCAGAATTGAATTTCGAGAAGGGGGTATTTTTTGTCCGCCATTGAAAATTGCAATTTCTATAAACAATAAACGTAGTAAAGAAAAGGTAGTGTCCTATATGTAGCTGTAACTCGGAAAATATTGATGTTAGCTGAAATTTTAAAAATGATTCAGAAAGAGGAGGAAATTTCAATAACAAATGTCCTAACTCCGGAGTTGTAGCTTATTTATAATTTTAATTTAACGTTGAAAATTGGGCTCCGCACGGCCGATTCGGCCAGTTTATCAGAAAATAAATATATCTGCATTATGCCATGCATATTCGAGCCCTACTTCGTATTTTAAACCAAACGGGTCAAGGTGAAATAATCAAAACAATAAAACCTCATATTATTGTCCAACTGTTTATTTTTGATTTTCAATTCTTCAAACATTTGCACGTTCAACGTCCATCTCTACGCTATCAAATAAACTAATTAACCTATAATACATAACGTAACAAATACAATTATAATAATATTAGTAATGTACAAACAGACAGCCCTACCGACACAACCGACGGCGCAGTGGCTTGCACTCACGACTATTAACCAACAAACGACCAAGTTATTAAAAATATAACAAAAACACAATAATTCACATTTGAGCATTGTAAAATACCTATATACATCTTAAATTAACACGTGATGAAAACGATTACAGTGTCAGCACAGCCCGTTGATAGTATAATTATACAATTTATATTCTCGAGATAAATAGTGTATAAATTAAATATTAAAAATTTATTTTCACTCCATCTGTTCAGTACCTATCAGTCTAAACATATTTTATTATTATAGGTAGGTTTGTTTGCCTCGCAAGTTACTTCGAGTTAATACTTGTCAGTATAATTACTGATAGATGATGTAGTGAATATTATTCTCAACTGGGAGCATTTTCTGTTGGGCGGTAATGCTTAAATCTCTCGCTACGCTCGGGATCAAATACCACTCCCGCGCAACTTCGCTCCCGAGAGACCATCCAATATACAAGCCACTGCCGCGTCACATAGCACCTCGCACGCCACCAGCGGCGATCGTCGACACATTACACGACACCATTCAAGTGAGCTACGTGCAGCAAATAAACTTTACACATAAAACATATTTTAAAAAATCTCATACATCCTGTAAAGGTTCAAAATAATTAAAAAAGAACATAAATGGCGAATTTTCATCGATATACTCTAACATGTACCCAAAAATATGGCATTTTCCGATTTAATTTAACTTTAATAAAAAGCAATATATTCACCGAAACTTTTTTAAAAATTATTTATTAATTATATTGTCTATTTACAACATTTATGCATGACGACGTTATTCAGCAGGTAACTGATCACTGAACAACGACCCCCCGCCTCGTATGTACACTGGCTAAATCAAAATATATCGAAAGCACTTTCAAGTACTTGCGAGTAATTATTTCATTAAACACTATTATTAACAATTTATTTCACCTATTGCTATAACCGACTAGTCACTATTTGGCTTTTAACAAGAATTTAAGAAAACAAGCAAGCAAGCCCTCGACAGCGTTTTGAAAACGGCGTCGAAAACTTAAAAGTGATTATAGCAATTAGTGAAAATACTAAAATATTTTATACAAGCAGTTATTTGGCTGTTTAATTTAAGATGTTCAGTAGGCGTTTACATTATTCATTTCATTTTGCCATTTCTGGTTATTTCCACGTGTGTCGACGCACTGACAATAACTACAATAAAGTGAACCGTTACCCTAAGTCTCACTAGATTTGAAACAGCATCTCACTGTGTACGCCTAGCGATACAGCGATACGAAACAAATATTTAATTAACAAATTTTAAAACACTACAATTACAATGTGCTTCAAAAACTTCCATGCGCAAAATTCATCATTTAGACATTTAACTTTTTGGTGATCCAAAATATTGAGTACACGTAAGTATTGTCTGAATTATGAAGTACTTATTGTTGAAACCCACACGGTCTGCGCTGGTAGCACGTAGGGTTATTGAGTAGTTAGGTTGGGCTTGGACGATAGAGCATCTGCAATGAGTTAATGAGCAACAATGAAAATGCTTTCTCGCGCGACAAAAATAACCTTACGTGCTAATATCTAATATCATATTACATCAGCCCGACAATGCACACCATTCGCACGGAAGTTAATTAACAATAATGTGATATAAAACGGTCTAAAACTAAACACAAATTGGTGCCCGAACCGCCACCAACAATATTAAAACAAAAACTAAGACAAGGAATGTAGAATTTAGATGCCAAAACAGTAAATACCTAATAATAACAAAGAACCTGTAATTTAATTTTACAATTTAATATAACCTCACCAGTATTTAGAGTTGCTAATGCAAAAAGTTCACCCACTTAAGACAGTTTAGAAAGAAGTTATTACATTTTGTGCAAATACGATCCGACTCGCGCCGAAGGAAATTATATAAATATTTTCAAGAGTTGATAGAACGTCGCTCACTGCATTAGCATCTCTAAAGAGAATCCTGGTGATCGGTCACAGCTACCGAGAGTACCTTTAACATGCAACAGTAAAGCTAGAGCGCGAGCGAAGCTGTTTCGAACCGTCGCCTTCCAGACGACTCCTACTTCGTTTATAGTGGCGAGGCCACTCGTTATATACGTTATTTGTTCTGCGGGCGATAGACGGCGCTCGAGTTCTATATAGATACCTCAATGGAAATCAATACCTAAATAAAAAACGTTAAGGTATTTCACTTTAATAAATTTAAAAAAAATTGCCTCAAAGTAGGTATCAAAAACAGATTTATTTAAATACATAAATATATATTATATTATTATATCTGTACCTACTACTTATGTTCATCCAATTATCTCTGCGACTGTAGTTTCCATGAGGAATCTAACGAATCTCTGAACGCCGCGGTGTCGCGTGTTGCGACAAACAATTTTAACCACTACGCAATATATAAAATATAGCACAATATCAATTGACTATATTTAATTAAGTTGATATTATAACATTCAAACAACTTTCATTATCACCACTGACTGAGAAAATATAATTATGTTTAAAACAATCTGCGTCACAATAGAAACTGCTGAAAATGCGCTTAAATAAAGCGTTATTATTATAATTATGTTTTTAAGACTGAAATAGGATTAATGATCGGTAAAGAAAACGAAATTCTATTTAATCCGTCAGATTGAATAGAACTTTGACATGTATTTGACGTGTATTTTATTCTTTTTAAAACAAAATATCAATGGTACAGAATGTCAAAGATAAAATAATATTCCAAAGTTCGAGAGTGCTCCTGACGTCACGCCTCGATTCAATTTATATTCAGATGAAGACGGGCTTTTTGATAATATACTTGATGGACAAAGAAATGAATTTGTCATCATGCCTAATAGGCGTTTTGTTTAATATGAAATGCGAAACACTTCAGGTATATTTTAATCAATCAGTTTTGACACACGCACACACACACACACTCATGCTCAATATGAAATAAAACTTTTGCTCTTTCTAATCACGAATGTAAGTTTTGTCCATGATGTGATCTAAGTTATTCATAATAAATAAATGCAACTCATATGCAGGCTCATTACTGATTTTGGTAAAATCGTCATTTTAATTACTTTAAATTAATGTTTACTTTCCTATTTCATAGTGGCGCACTGCTTTAACCAAACATTTCCGAATTATTAATATTCCCAAAATAAATAAACGTTGCACCGTGTTTAACGCAAGAAACGAATAAACTAAATTATCAAAGTTATATAGAGATACAACCAAATACTAAGATGCTAATACTGACGCAAACGATTGCTACTCACCAGACTAGAACCCGCAAGCTAATACATAATAATATTTTAGATGATTCTTGTTTTATTCTAAGTCAATATATTGGATGTGTTTTTTAATTTGCGACCTGTATACATGACATTCGAATAATTATGTGATCTTCGTGTAATAAATACTATTTGTATAAATTTTATAGCAAGATGATAAAAAAGAAATAACAAACTGTTCGTGTTTGGACAAATAACACCAGTTATTCTAGTTGATTAACCAATCAAAATTTCTCGTATGCGCTATGCTTCCGAGCAGGTGCCTACTAGAAACTGATAAAGGAAATTAAATTTCTTATATACCTAGACATGTTAGGCTCGGCGACAACTTCTCATGTACAGCACCTCGCCCTCGCGCCGCCTCTCGTAGAGCACACACCGTCATTACACGTCAGATTCGGCCCAATGTGTAATTTCGATCTAAACTAACACTTTAAAATAAAACATCACAGACAAAACAAATCCGATTTATCGCACAAAATTTATGCAGATTATTACGACTTACGCAGTGGAAAACCAAGGTAAAAATACCCAATTAAAAATTCAGATAGACGCAAACGTAAATTATTTGGATTATAATCGGTTATTTAACTTGATTCTCTATTCCGCGTGAAAGACGACGTGCAAGCGTTATCGTTCGAACTACTCGCTCACCAGGCACCGCACGCCAGGGACCGACCGAGGAGAATAGAAAAATAAAAAGTCTATATGAAAACGGTTTCTTAAAAATATATTTCATCTCAACAACAAAATAATAACAACAATAATAGGGGCACATGAGTTTGTTCGACGCTAACGCTCAGCGCCAAAAATATACGAAAACTGTTGAAGTTTTTCGTTTATAAATATTTATATCAAAAGTGATTTTATATTTTCGGCGCCGACCTCACAGGGCGGTCCCCGCGTTCCACGCATAGAATTCCCTCCACGCGACCTTCACTATACGTACATTCACAATTTTTACGAGTCCAAAATAATAGAAAATATAACAACATTTTAGACCGCAAAAATTCAACAATAAAGTCAAAACATTCGATTTGGACTCAAAAATACGGACTATTCGACTCGGTCACTATAAACATAAAGCGTTTTAGATAAAAAAAAATCAATAGCGAAAAACCATGCACACCATCCCCTTTCTAAAAAAACATCAGAATTTATTTTCAGAACTAAGATTCGATTCGGAAGTACGTTTCATTTCTTAAAATGCCGATCGCATTACCGAATCTCAGTAAATTAAGAAAGCTAAATGGGCAATACAGCAAATAAAACATACTCTCAAAGCGAAACCCGGCGGGAGCGACACAGAAACCGGTCGGTCGAGTTCGACGACGCTCGCAGCCCGCGCTCGGGGCCGCTCGGGGCCACTCGGGGCGGCGGCGGCGGGGCGGCGGGGTGCGCAGTGTGCGCGGGGTGCGCGGGGTGGCGCGGTGCGCGGTGTGCGTGCGGCGCGGGCGCTATGTGCGCGTGAGCGGCGAGGACACGTCGGCGGCGGCGAGGCGCAGCGCGGCGCCCACGAGCGGCGGAGACACCGACGACGCCGGCGCGGGGGCCGGCGCGGGCGCGGGGGAGGGCGGCGTCGCCTCCTCGTGCGCGTCCTGCCGACGTACAGACCCACCGTTATATATGTCGCAGTGATATGATGAAAACAGGGATTTGATCAAATTTCTCAGTGATATGATCAACTCCCGGTAGATGATAAAAATGCCACTCGTTGTGTCATTTTCCTAGCGAAATTTAGTGATTTGATCAAGTCTCCAAGTCATTTTAGGGAAATGAAAGAATCATAAAAATGGCTGCTAGATTTCATCATTTCACGTAGTTATTTGATCAAATGCCTGAGCTGTTTTAGGGACATGATAAAACGAGTAATTAATTCAACTCGGTTTTAACATTTTACTAAACACGTCTAGTGATTTGATCAACTCCCTAAACAGTTTTAGGGAAATGAAAGAATCACAGCAATAACTGGTGGAATTCTTCATTACCTTTAGTAATTTCATCAAATCTCTTAGCAAATTTAGGGAAATGATAAAACTAGTCTCAGAAACAAGATAATACCCTTTATGAAGTAGGTATTTCTCGGCTAAAAAATAAACAACAAGCTACAGCCCAATATTTTTTGCTCTAACTCTCGGCCGTTATCGCAGTGCAATAATTTTACATGCTCGAACTTCAGTTGCCATAATTTTATATTCTATGCCATAATGGTCATTTGCAATATTTTCATTTGCCATAACTTTTAAGTGTCATAGCTATACGTGTGCCATACATCTAATTTTCCCTATTATTAAATGTGCTTAAATTATACCTATGCCATAGAATTCAATCACCATAATAATTATTTGCCATAACACGGTCAAAGTTTAGTGATTATTATTATTAGTTGACTAAACCTGGTTAGTTTATGTTATGTCGTAAATATACTATTATTAAAAGTATCAGTTCTGACGCTTCGCCGGCCGCTACCGCGGCACGCTCGCTTCGCTCGCTCGGCTCGCGCGCTGCAAGGGCACAGTTCTGCCTAACACTCCTCCTCGCTTCGCTCGTCGTCGTACCTAAAGGAGACCTTCAATTGCCAATAAATAAGATGTCCCCTACATTATACCCACTGTGCACAAAGAAACAGTCTGGATTTGCTTTTTTCGTAATTATGGCAAATAATAGTTATGACATAAAATAATAGGGGTTATGAATATTATAGAAAATAAATAGTGTGGAAAGAACTAAAAAAATTGTGACCACCGTGCAAGATAGTTAATGGCAGACCTAGACATCCAGCCAGTCAAGTGTCAATTGAACGATCTAACCAGAATATCAAAGGTATGTCACGTGCTTGGCTAATAGACAATGACACAAAAAAATGGGCTCTAATTTATTATTTTGTTAGCCGAGAAAGAAATACCTATTTCCTAAAGGATATTATCATGTTTCTAAGACTTGTTTTATCATTTCACTAAACTAGCTTAGAGATTTGATGAAATCACTAAGGGTAATGAAGAATTCCACCAGTTATTGCTGTGATTCTTTTATTTCCCTAAAACTGTTTAGGGAGTTGATCAAATCACTAGACGTGTTTAGTGAAATGTTAAAACTGAGTTGACTTAATTACTCGTTTTATCATGTCCCTAAAACAGCCCAGGCATTTGATCAAATAACTAAGTGAAATGAAGAAATCTAGCAGCCATTTCTATGATTCTTTCATTTCCCTAAAATGACTTGGAGATTTTATCAAATCACTAAATTTCGCTAGGAAAATGACACAACGCGTGGTATTTTTATCATCTACCGGGAGTTGATCATATCACTGAGGGAGTTGATCAAATCCCTGTTTTCATCATATCACTGCGACATATACACACATATTTCATTGAATTTGAGCTTGGCAAACGAGACACCGAGTTATAAATACTAATCGATGCGAGACGATTTACAAAATGGCTCCAACCGACTAAAAGATATTTGTACCGATGACATTTCAAATGTATTACCGAATAGGAAGTTCAGGCGGGGGATGGGTATACGGAGTAGGAGGGGACGGCATTATTTTCGAACTGAAATCTAAAAACAAAAGGAGTCAATTTAAAATAACCATAGAAACATGTAAATGTACACATTAATTATAACACGGGTAACACAAAATGTGCGTGCGTGGGTGTACTGGGTGTACTGGGTGTAGTGGGTGTACTCACGGCGAGCAGGTGCTTGAGCGTCTCGTAGGTGAGCCAGCAGATGGCGGCGGCGGGCATCTGGTACAGCACGCGCGCGCGCACGCCCTTGAAGAAGCCGAGCGGGCCCGTGGCGCGCAGCACGTGCGCCGCCGCCTCGCCCAGCCCGTCCGCGCGCGCCGCCGTCTCCTGCACACCCGATCACCCGACACGCTTTATTAATATAAATGGCCAAAAATATTGCCGACATCGGCTCATACTCTCCGACGTAATTGTGTTGGGTGATTATTGAGACATACTTAAATGAATCTAATCTAATTGACTGACCGCGATGTAATGATTTCGAAGCTGCTTCAAATACTGTACAATGAATTATATTTAGCGATCGTGTGATGCCGGAATGTGCGACGTGTGCGTGTGTGCGTGCATGCGTGCGTGCGTGCGTGTATTACCTGCGTGTTGAGCACGGTCTTGCAGACGTCCAGCGGCGTGGTGGCGGCGGCGGCGAGTGCGCCGGCCGCGGCTCCGCTGAGCGCGTGCGCGAACGGGTCGTACGTCCGCTGCGGATTCACCATCGACTGACACCACTCGTACGTCACGAAGTGCAGTGCCTGGAACGCGAAAAAATCAAGGTTTACCGATGACTTTTCCCTTCTGTATGAGTGTGCATTCGGGCGTGTATGTATATTGTATACCGTGTACATTGTCATGATGTGTACCTGGAAGGGCACGTTCATGGCGACCTGCGTGCCGTACGAGCGGTAGAAGGCCCGCGCGCCCTCGGCGCGGTACACCCGGCGCGCACACTCCCACACGCCGCGGTACGGCGAGTTCAGCATCTGCAGCCGCTGCTTCACCACTGCACGACACGACACGACACGTTTATGTAAACACGACTGACAGAAACAATATATTTGCTAGTGTTTTAAAACACATTACATATTCCTATCTCCGGGGCTAAAATTAGCGACGACATGAAACTATGTCATCAGGTTCAACGGACTACTATCACTAAACGTAAACAGACAGACAGACGAATAGATGATATCTATTTTATTGCCCAGTTTATGATGTTACCTTGTAATGTGGAGGTCGAGTCATAATACATATTGTGGACTTTATTTGTAAAACAGTAGAGTTGGAATTCATTCCATGATTAATAACGATGATCGTGAACCGAGTGATTGATCCCTCATTTACAATTACACACGCCATAATAATATCGCGAGTGTACAAACACTAATTTAAACCACTGCAATCAATGTACCTGTATGGCTAATCGGTTCATTCAGAAGGTCCTTTACATAATAAGTCTATCTCTCCCCTCTCTCAAATTAAAGAAGTAGATCTGAGCTTTAAACAGGAGGTATTTTATCGACTTCTGATTATTGACAGTAGTAGTAATGGAGTAGGTATTAATGGTAAATGGAGTAATTATGGCCGTGATACTTTGTTTATTCATTATAGAGTAAGATCCCAGAGCGATCTGACGTAACTTATTTTCTGACGAATGAAACCTTAAGATTTCAGTAGCGTCTAGAGTGCCTTGAATATCTACGGGCTTGTGAAAACTGTCAGAGTGACCCAAGGGCTGGTACCAGGTGAGAAAGGTGACTAAAAATAAGAGTTATCTTACTTATTTTCTCATGGCTCATTTTTATATATATCATGTAGAATATTATTTTAAAGTAATGGATATAAGTGTCAGACACTTTTGAATGACCAGAACTTTTGTCAGACACTTTTAAGCTACCCAAAAAATGGATCTCAAAGATGGATGAACATAAGCATATCATGTTTAGGCTCATTCGACTCGGTATGACGAGCACTTTCTAAACAGAATATGATGATGGTAGTGCTGATGATGAATCCTGAAGACTACTATGGATCTCGAAGTCGGAAGATCATAGGAATACTGTGTTTCGGCTTATTCGACTCGGTATGACGAGCGCTTTCTAAACAGAATATGATGATGGTAGTGCTGATGATGAATCCTGAAGACTACTATGGATCTCGAAGTCGGAAGATCATAGGCATACTGTGTTTCGGCTTATTCGACTCGCTATGACGAGCATTATCTGTTTCAATCAGTGTTGGCGTCAATCGATTACAAATGTAATCCAATTACTAATTTGATTACTCAGTAACCGATTACTCAAGTAATCGGGTTTAGAAAGCACTCGTCATACCGAGTCGAATAAGCCCAAACACGGTATGCCTATGATCATCCAACTTCGAGATCCATAGTAGTCTTCAGGATTTATCATCAGCACTACCATCATCATATTCTGTTTAGAAAGCGCTCGTCATACCGAGTCGAATAAGCCCAAACACGGTATGATTATGATCATCCAACTTCGAGATCCATAGTAGTCTTCAGGATTCATCATCAGCACTACCATCATCATATTCTGTTTAGAAAGCGCTCGTCATACCGAGTCGAATGAGCCTAAACATGATATGCTTATGTTCATCCATCTTTGAGATCCATTTTTTGGGTAGCTTAAAAGTGTCTGACAAAAGTTCTGGTCAATCAAAAGTGTCTGACACTTATATCCATTACTTTAAAATAATATTCTACATGATATATATAAAAATGAGCCATGAGAAAATAAGTAAGATAACTCTTATTTTTAGTCACCTTTCTCACCTGGTACCAGCCCTGGGGTCACTCTGACAGTTTTCACAAGCCCGTAGATATTCAAGGCACTCTAGACGCTACTGAAATCTTAAGGTTTCATTCGTCAGAAAATAAGTTACGTCAGATCGCTCTGGGATCTTGGACCATTAACTTTATTATGATTAAATGGCCGGCTTCGCACTCGACGACCCTTATCGTCGGGGGGTAGAGTTCAAATCGGCTCGTCGGGTCGCGCGATAAGCGACAACTCGGGAGTAGTGCTAGCGCGGCGGGTTGTCAACTCGCGACACGACACGACGCGAACACAACGACATGTGCACACATGCGCCCGAGTGCACTTCTATATTGTAACATTGACAATTAGTATCTTAATGATACGTAAATAGAACATAGTTGTATGACCTGGAGGCGTAATGTGGGCGAGATTGTACATGCCACGCCATAACAAAAACACGATATTTGTGAATAAATAGGTATTTTACATATTTTTTTATGATATGAACAAGGTGGCGACTTTAGAGTGAACGCCCCCGCCCCCAAGCAAAGTTAAAACAATGTAAGTTTTTATACAAATGTCATCGATATTTTCAGGACGTTTTAAATGTAAGTAGATAGGTACCTAGGGTCATTTCGCCAGTTCGCGTCCATTTAGTGCACTTGGCAAGTTTGAAGGAGAAGATAAAAATGTTCCAGCACTAGTTTCAATTAACAGGTTATGTAATGTGTTCATTATATAGTCTACTATAGGGTTCGTTTTCAGTTTTGTTTGAAACTACTTGTGTTTTTTTTATAAATAGACAAACTTCAAAAATACGCGTTTTACCCACTTTGCGTCCAAAAAATCTAAATTGCGTCCACCCATAGACCATTTTGCGTCCGCCAGCTAAGAAAAGGGAATGTAGGAGTGATATTAAAGATAATGAAAAGAATAAGTAATTGTATTTTAACAGTTTTAATTATTTGAAAATTAACATTATTATAAGAAAATAAGAGTAACTATTTATTCTTCTCAACATTGATAGAACTTAAAACAAAACTACTTAAAAAAAACTAAACATTATTCTGAAACAGATAATTAATAATTTTCAACCTTTTAAAGATTGCAGGTCAACAACAATCAGTTCTGTTTTACCCTAAAATCACGATATTATAATATCACTGAAGATCAGCCTTGATTGATAAGTTGTTGGCTATATTATAGCAACAAAACAACAAAATAATATTGTCTAATCCTACTACTAAAAGAAATATTGAATCATAATATTATGATTATGAGACAATGTATGATGACTATTGCCTTTGAATTTTAATTAATCACACAAGTCACATTCAAAAGAATTATCTTTGGCTTCTGAATAACTTAATCCTAGAAATCGCGTGCATTTCAGATGATACCATCTAATACACTTGTCACAGCCAATGTTTTTCTCATCGTCATCTTCTACATCAGAAATTAATACATCGTCACATTCAGCACATTTCATTAGCTCCATGGCTGGTACATTTTCTTTCTCAGATTCCACATCTATCGACGCTATCGTTTCCTGTGTGACTTTTATCTTCTTTTTTCGTTTCGGAGCAGTTTTTTGAAACTTTCGAGCTCTCTCCTGTTCTTTTTTCTCTATTCGTTCTAATTTTCTTTTTCGTATTGCTTCCTGTTTTTCGTTCTTAATCAGCTCTTTATCTTCGTAATACTTTCTCCATGCAGCGGAAGATATGGCTGCTGGAGTCTTTTGCTTATTAGGTTTTCTTGCTTCTTTAGAAATTTCAGGCAGCACCAGGTGGTTTTTAAATGGATCACAGGTTGTTTTTTGGCTTGAATTGCCAACAGCTACTGAAGATGGTTGTACTAGTCCTCTAGTACAACCATCTGCAGTAGATGTTTTTTCTGTAGGTAAAACGAAGGATGGCGATACAATTGACATTGAATGACACAAAGAGGTCAGAGGCGGTTTTAGCGTTTGTTCCATAGTAGCAGTTTCTATTTCAACACTTAACGGAGTGGGAGTTGATAATATATCTTCTAATGGTAGAATTAGAACGTCGTCTAAGGACACGATAGAGTCAACATCAAGACCAGAAAGGTGTAACGTCGAAAGAGACAAATCAGGGAACGAATTGTTTTTATTGGTATTAAGAGTTTTAGAATTTTCCGGATATAGTGTGATTTCATCATAGTCAATTTTAGATGAAGCTAGATTTCTATTGCTGGTGACTTTTGATGTGCAAGGCTTGGCATTGGTAGATGGTTTTGGTGTAGAATGTATTTCAGCTGTTACTGTTTGAACCTGCACAGTCGAATCGGAATTAGCTTCATCATTTATGTTTTCGTCGTCTATGTGTAATGAAGAGATGGTAATTTCTTTAGATGCATCCAATTCTAAAATAGTACTATTTTGTTCTATTGATAGTTCCATAACAGACCTCTCAGATTCAGTTTCGATAGAAATCTCTGCAAAGCCAAATTCTGCAAGGAGAGTATTTTTCAAACTATTGACTGCTCTTGTAATAGTTCGAATGTTAATATTTTTTTCTTTTAGTGTCGGTTTCAGGTGTTTTAAAACTTTTTTAAAACTTTTAACGTCCGAGTGGGTAATATCTTGTGACTGTTGATCAACGGCCTGTACATTTTCCAAAGTATTTCTTACACATTTGGTGTAATCAGGACTATTTGCGTCGAATGGGTAAAGACCGCATCGCTTAAACCCGTTTTTGATGTTATCGGCCATGTTAGGATGTTGTAATGCTTCATTTAATAATGTGCAAAAGTTTGTTTTTGTAACGGCAGAATTCAAATTTTCTGGTTTTGTTAGAAATGCGCGGACTGTAGATTTCCAATATGTTTTTACTGGTGCAAAGACGCTGACGTCAGCTGGCTGTAAAATGTGGGTGGTGTTGGGCGGCAGGGCATACAAAATAATTTGCAGTTCTTCGCATAACGTACTTAGCATTAATGACATATGCGATTTATGACCATCTACCAGCAGAAGAATTGGTTTTATGATGTTATTTTCCACCACCCAGTTGTGAAATTCGTTGGTCACGTATTCAAAGAATACTTCTCCTCTCATCCAACCTGTCTCCGATCTGCCTAAGCACCATTCTGGGGGCATACTATTCACTACAGCCTTTGGTGGTCTAATGTACGGAAACACGACACAAGGTGGGCACATATCTCCATTCGCATTAAATGTCAATAATACCGTTAAGTTTTCTTTTTCATTGCTTGGCTTTATTTGATATAAGTTCTTGAAACCTCTTGGGCCTAAAACTTTTCCTGTCTTTGGACAAAGAGCAAATCCACTTTCGTCTCCATTAAAAATTCTTTTCGGATCATTCAAAATATCTTTTTGGTGTATACTGTCCAAATATTCCTCAAGTTCTCTAAACCACAATCTGATCGACTCTTCTGTGACTTGGGCTCTAGCTTTATTAATACCTTCCGCATTTTTAAGTGAGACTTCATTATTTCTGGCTAAGAATTTTTCAAACCACTTGTGACCTGGGCGATCATCTTTGAATTTATTTTTAAACCCCCCATCACGAATTATTTTCTGAACAGTATCCAACAATTCCTGTTTTTTCAGTGGAAATCCACATTTAGAAATATTAAGTATCCATTCTACTACCTTTTTTTCTCCCTCAACTCCTAGTGCTGGTTCCGGTCCCGGTTTCTTAACTCCATCAGCTGGTCTGCGTCCACTGATTTTATCCAATAACGTGGTCTTCGGAATACCATATTGTTTGCATATTTGCCGTATTGTTTTTTTATTCTCACGTATGTCATTTAATGCTTTCTTTAAATCTTCGTCTGTGTACGTTTTCTTTTCTTTTTTCTTACTACCTTCCCGAGAACTCATCTTAAACAGGAAAAAATAAAAAATTAAGCATTTCACTGCATTTAGTTTGTATAAAAATTAATGTAATACATATTAAAATATTTTTACAAATAGGTAAATTAAAAAAATATATTTATGCTATTATTTGTATTTAATAAAAATGGACGCAATTTGGTACAATACTATTTCCCTGTAGGTATAGTTTGCGTCCACGTGTGATGAACGACATTTGTATCTTTTTCTACAATCATAATAATGTGGACGCAAATTGCTCATTACGATTGCATGATATTAGTACATAAATAAAAATTAAAAACAAATTCCCTTTCATAATTTAATCACATAAAAATAAACACTAACTAAATCATAAATAGACGAGTTCGCGTCCATTGTGGTCGCAAAGTACAAGTTTTATAAATTCGGTGTAGTAATTCGCGTCCACCTTATTTTAACGGTTAACTTAAAAAAAAACATGCAAATACATAATTAATATTACTCCTTTTTCCATGCTTTATGTATAAAAATAGCTGTGTATTCTAAAAACAACATAAAACAATAAAATACTTACCGTTGGACGCGCCCCTGCACACTATTTTTTTGCCGACATTCCGCACGTCCGCGCTTCTTTGTTGAAGAACGGAGACTAACTATTTTTACTACACGTGATTGGTTGGAGAGCCAGAACTTTTGTCTATGTGTGTGTGCTTCTTATAGAATGAGGTATTGGCGGTAACGACTTTTCGGTGATTTAGTGTGTTAATATACCTATTTTCGAGAATTTTTATAGGGAGGTCCGAAAAATGGACGCGAACAGGGTGATGGACGCGATCTGGCAAATTAACCCTACTTCCCATTGTTTGTTGAGTAAGAAGCGCAACGAATTAAATGTTTTTATGAGATATATTTTCAGCAGTATATCACCTGATACCAGTATTTGCACATGCACACATACCTCTGAATGCTACTATGTACTTTAATGTTGTTTTGTTAAGTGTACTTACATAATACGTTTCATAAATACCCTATACTTACACTAAGTATGTATACACACTTCGGGTTAGTTTTGAAAGTTTGCGTTTGACTTATTTGCTAAAAACCATCCGTCTATCGCATACAAAAATACTTAATACATTTCTTATAAATACGGTTTCCTTTACTTTACATTTGACGATAGGAGGAAAAATAACTCAAAGCATCAAAATACCATAAATAGCTTTCCTGTTTTGATGAAAGTAGGATTTCCCAATTCAATCATTTTTAGGAACCTATGACTAGACACGGTTGGAAAACCTTTTTTTAATTTATCTAACCCATATTACAAAAAATTACGTTTATTTTCGGTCTCTGCGCCGCCTATCCTCAGCGTGACGATTATTTTCCGGAGACGATATTTTACGCCTTAAACATAGCACCATAATCGAGGCACTCAGTTAGGTTTCAAAATTTCAAATTCAATAACAAAAAAGCTGTTTTATTAAGTACATAATATATTACGAACAATAGCGGGGTTCCCCTCGCGCAGTTCGCGCGCGGCCGATGCGTGACTCAGGCGCATCTAACAGATATTTGAATAATGAAAAAAGTAAAATAGAGCCCTGTTACTATTACTAGAGGATCCATTTTATATAGAAAGGTAGAAACACCCAGTAAAGAGATATTGATGGGAGCACATTTTCCTCACTGCAAATGCATTGCATCATTGAATAAAATAGGTATTATTAATTGTTTCCGTCTTGAGGCGAGGTACTGCATATTACCTTCAACCACAAGTGTTTTGTACAAGTTTGCATCATTGGATCAAACCTGCAAATCTCGTACCTACATTATATTTTTTTGATATTGTATTTGCAGTAGCGTACAACGGCTAGGTACCTTAATAAGAGCTAAACGGGAACGGGCTGTTTCAGAAATAATATTATTTATATAGATTTCAGAAATAACAGAATCATTTTTTTTTACAACTAGTTTGGAGGTAGAATAGTTTAACATAATACCTAACCTTAAATTAAAAATACGATAATTGTCATTCAAACGAGTAATTACATGTCGGCGTGTAAACAATACGTAATATATATTACATAAATGTTAGTATAATTTACATCAATGTTAGAACAATAATGTATGCTAACGATTACAATGGCTCGTTATTCTGTAATGAACCTCCAATACAATACGTGAAAATAGGTGGGTAACAGAGGTTTAATGAACATTGCGGACATGAACTGCCGGAGTTCCCAGTAATATCTTACACATACGATTGCTTGTCTTTATCCGCCGTGTAGTTATATGTATGTTTAAAACGTATGATACGATATGCTCCACACACTCGTTTACTCACATAATGATTCCACAAGGCCAGGCAGCCTGGCAGCTGGACCTACGGCTGCCGATGCCTGTCTACAGCTGCATCAGCTCAATGGACATTAACCGGTTTTCAATCGCAACTAAGCAGCTCTAACTGTTATAGATACTTCTGCATTGCCAATGCGAAAGAGCGACAATGAGGAATATGACTGTTTTTAATAATGTTTTTATGAAGTAGGTACGGATCTTATGCGAGCTCGATTTCGCTGACTTAGTTGGTTTTTTTATAATTTTATAACAAAGTGCTTGTTGCGATACAGCTGTTGTGATAATATTGATATATAGAGTCCATTATCCATTGTGCGTTTAGTGTTTACCGGGCGGGCGACAGGACATCCGCAAATATAGTTTACACCCGCGCGTAAGAAATGTGTACCAACTGTTCTTCCTGATTTGAGTTAAAACGTGAGGATACGTAAAACATTTATTTTTAAAACGTCCGCTCTAATGTGAACAAACAACAGCAAATTGAATTAAATTGGACGTAGACAATACAATCACAAAAAAATATCAATTTCGATGAATGAATTCTAGTGTTCGATAAAACTAAATACACCTTTACATTGCAACGTTACAGTGTATTGTTGTTTAGCAAGAAGCTAGTCAGTGTTGCATCTGAATGGAGATAACGTGTTAGTTATCTAGTTAATTATTTCAGTCGGTTGCTAGGGCGCGTTATCGGGCAGTATCGCGGGAGACGCGCGGGCCTGCCCGGCGAGCACACACTGCACTCACTGCACACACAGCACACACTGCACGCGCGGTCTAGCTGCAACTCCGGCACCCTACAACTATGCCTACCTACAGAAGACCTCTTTTCTTTTTATCAATTTATACACTTTATGGCAATACATATTATTTTACTTTACATATTTACTTCCTATATATCTTTTAAAGTGTAAATTTTGGATGTAAAATCACCTTATAAAATATTCGTAAATTAGTCGGTAAATGAGTAATGCAAAAAACTACATACACAATGCTCATCTCATAAATATATATTTTCGGACGACCTGGTAGCTCTTTTTTCAACATTAAAAAGGCAATTCAAAATAAATTCAAATTCCATTGGAATTTGTGTCTTAATGTATAGGTGTCAATGTTGCATTCGCTGCGTTTACAAACCGGTTGGAAACGGCACGTGTATGCAAAGCCTTTGTGCATTTGTAAAGAATACGGTGAATGGAATGAGCATGCAGCTATCGACATGAACAGAGGGCGTTATCAGTTGTTATTGCGGCCGCGTCATCGCGCATGCGGCTGTCATGGCCATTGCACGTTTCACTTATTATACTATTTATTTAATGGCTTTGTAAAAAAATAGATGTCGATAATGAGAAGCTATCATCATTACGACGACTCGATCATGATAATAAAAAAAATGATGAATTTTCTGACTCTTGTATTGTTATGTTATTTATTTCACAGTCTATATACCATCCAAGTGACGAATCTATAAGCTGCCCTACGGCGATTTAACACCTATATAGCCGCAGTCACATTTCAAATGCACTAATCGCATAATACTCAGAGCCCGCGACTCCGATCACGACAATCGGTCTGGGTTCTTATAGCGGGACAGCAGCACAAGCCTTCTCAATACACTCGCTTTCGATAGGCATACGATTTATTTTCCACTCCAAAGATCAAACATAATTAAACAATTTAATATATATGTATATACCTATAACATATATATTATACTAATGTACAGACAGATTGATTAACATTAATTGAACGGGAGTCCATCGGTCTCCACGTGGCGCTTATCTTGAGGAAAATAAACAATGTACTAATTGGTGTTTAATTGTTGGAAGGTGAACCAAACGGTAGAAGTAGGTAGGTTGAACCTCACGTTCCAACTGGCTCGCTGATACAATAATCGATTAATTGGAATGTAACAACTTTAACGGATTTAACTCGCGTATTTTATTTTTATTGGCTGACGTTTCGGAGCCTTTACAGATTCCATAATCGTAGCACGACTGACCTGACAATAGTCTTATGCTAAAGTCAAAATTAATAAAGTACTTAAATGTATAATAACCGCGAAGGCATCAGAAATTATTAATAATCGATTAAATTTATTTTCCTTGTGGAATCGATCTACTCTTACTATTTATTTTATAAACAACAGACGACATACTTCGCTTCACCAATTTAGGTTTATTTAGTGCTAGCTTCTGCCCGCGACTTCGTCTACGCAGATTTAGTAAGTAGGTATGTACTTTACAGAATGTAAGCGTAGTTCTAAAGGTATTTTCCCATTTACTGGATACGTATTGCTATATTTAATATTATACATCAATAGTGGAACGTTTCCTTGAAGCAATATAGAAGAGCGTGATTTTGATCTAGTTACGAGCAATTGACTACTACTACCAACTAACTACTTATGATCCGAGTCATCTCCACCGCGGCCCCGATGCAGTCGTGGTCGACGCTATTCATTGCTATTCATGTCTGGCTGACACATAACTAGTTGTCGCACCTAAGTGTGTAGATACTAAAGGAATTATGTTACACTATTCTACTCCATGACTGGACATATTTAATGGAACCTTTGAAGTTTGAGCAGAGGTGGACCGTAGATAACCTAATACCTACTGAGATAATATAAAAACATTTAATCAGTCGTAAATAAATATTATACGTACAACTCATGATGAGTTGCAACACCATCAGTATAAGAGATCCATGTCATTCCCCCTGGAAGCTGCTGCTTCTTAAGGTTAGTTTACGCGTCCATTAGTTCACGATACTTATAGCCGGCTCGACCGCAGAACGCGTCACGAACGTGTCGTACGATAATAAATAATAATAATAAAAGTCATTTGTGATGGATGAGCAATGATAACACATTATTGTTGGCCGACAGCCCGACCGTAGTGTTCGGGTCAGTGCCCTCTGCGAGGGTAGGTCAGGGTTCTACTCGTTACGTTTTGAGAAACTGCAAACGCAATCCTTTTATGAAATCTAGTATCTCCATCTGTATTATGGCTCATATGACATGATATTAAGTTGATAGTTTGGGTAGATTATTTAAATCGAAATAAGTCTAGCATACCTTCAGCCGGATTGGAAACGGCGTCGTGTACTAACGACGCCAGACAACCGGACAGCCCTGTAAATATTACAATAAGTACAACTATTACTTATGCAAAAATACTTGCACATTAAATTTATAATAAAATAAAGCGTAAACTATGTTTTGTGTCTGTGTTGTGTGTGTGTGTGTATGTGTGTGTTGTATGTGTGTGTTGTATGTGTGTGTGTGTGTGTGTGTTGTGTGTATGTGTGTGTTGTGTGTACGTACCGTGCGTGAGGTGGTCGTGCCGGTGGCGCGTGAGGTGCCCCAGCGTGTGCTTGCTGTGCTCGTAGGTGGCGAAGAAGCACGCGTGCGCCGGCCCCGCGCCCACCACCACCGCGGACATGCCTCGGATCGGCCTGCACGAAACAAACTTACTTACTCGCTTAATACTTATACTTATAACTCAAAACAATTACCTACAACATTTAAAAAATGTATACCATGTATAGGTAGGAAGTAGGTATAGATTGTCAGTTTTAAAAACCCTTTTCGATATATTTTATTAAGTACTTTATTTTTTTTTTATATTATAATACTGAAAATGTACAAAAAAATTACAAATTCTTCGTTTCTCTCTATCTTTAAAGAGCGTCCCAGAGAATAGATAAAAAAAAAAACATTACAAAAATGTCATTTAAGCTTAAGTTTTTACAGTATAAATTATAACTAAAATCATGGATTTATTTATTTATTTTATTCGTTCTCCTGTGGAGGAATTAATACATTGAAAAATATGCGGAAGGCAACGCATTTTTCACATTATAGTAATTCCGACAATCAACATGACAGACTCAAACACATACGAGACAACATCGAGTTTGCTTCATCGCAAGGTTATCGTTGATGATTCTATGAAATAGACAGGAAATAGGTACTCGCAGTATTTTAATAAGCAGTTAAGTCGATGACTAGCCCACCGCACGACACTGCATGACCGGTTGTCTAATATGAATAGAGGATAAACTTATTTATACCTCTGTTATAGCTGATCATCGATGAAGACATGAGTAGATACTCGTCAAGTATACAGTCATAATGATGTTACGATACCAGTGCTATCGTACCGACTACCGCACGCGGCTCAGCCTTCACTGATTGTGCAATAAGTGCGCGATTGGTATTTAATTGAAAAATCATCGGATACTTCATATTATACCTAGCACGAGGTAATCTATAACTTTCATTTAATATACCTACTACCTATTATCTGCATTTTTTTATCATGAACGAGCGGCGCCACACTACTTAGGTATTATCAAAGCAAATAACGCTTGTTCACATAGGTATTAATCTTTAATTAAATTTTAACATTTAGTGATGTCACGCGACTGACGTCGTAGCTCAATGGTAAATAAGCAGATTAGCGATCGAGAGGGCACGGGTTCGAATCCTTGAAGTCAGCATGAAAGTTTTACTTAGTCTAGTTCCCAATAATTAGGTATCTAATAAAACACCTATTATGGTTCCTATCGCCTAAACTTAAAAATCTAATAGGTAGGTCCCGCGAGGCGCGAGTACCTAAATCACCATAGGGTTTTTGACTATTTTTTAATAATCGTTTTAAATTATTCTTTATAGCATAATAAGCTTATTGTCATTAATATTTCCGGGAAATCATCTGTATTATGAGTAAAAATCAATATTTAAGTTTAAATTGCGAGAACCCCGGCAAAAACGCTGTTTCTGTAATGGCGCCGGTCTCGTGACAGGCGTGACGTCACATACAAGTAAACAGAGTTAATAACATTTGTGAATCAGTACATTTCATCGACTTTCTTCAAATTTATTGAATACAATGGTCTATAAGTGGTGTGTAGTGCCACAATGTACAAATACTTCGATAAAAAGTCCAGAGAACGTGTTTATTTCTGTACCAACCAATCGCAAAAGGCGAAAAATGTTTCTACAACTAGCTCGAAGAGATCCAAATGCCATTCAACCACACTCAAATGTCTTTATGTGCGAAGATCACTTTGATGTAAGTATCACTTAACTTTATACAGTATACCAGATAGTAAAATATCTGTAATGGATAAAACAAAATAACATCTTTCATTCCTAACCTCTAAAATGTGGACTTAGATTTCTTAGAAGATCCTTAATTTTAAACGCTACATTGTACACTTCACTCTATTAAATTTCAGATGGAAATGTATCAAGTAAATATTCCTTCAGAAAACACTCAAACATCTAATATAACAGCGATACAACACGAATTACGAACTAGACTTAGTCATGGAAGCAATGTTTACTTGCGTGTGACGTTGCAAGAATCTTAACCATTCACAGAGCGTTGACCGTCACAGATAAGACTTCAAAAAATATTATATTTTATTTCGTGTAATCTGCAAAAAATATACATTTTTTTGTTTAAAATAAAGTGAAATATGTTAATTTATGCTATTTTCTGATATGATGACCACAATTTGGGATATATTTTTAATGTTGTCAAACACCCTATTCGGCTTCCCGGGCTCTCCGACAACCGCAGGGTCACAAGCATCGCATGCGCAGGAAGGTCATGAAGAAATAAAAGTTTGATATTTTAACTAGAATTTATTGCTGAAACGCTCATTGTCTTTTAATTATGAGAATATAGTAAAGGTGATGATATCAAGAAATGACATAATTTATTCTTATTTGACGCTGCTAAGAAGTAGGTAAGTACCTAATAAAAACCGGAATCGTGGATTAATTAAAAGAAAATCAACGCCGACAGACAATAAGGAAAACAAGTACATACCTACCTACCTATTGAAGAAATTATTTACTTCCAGAAATTATTGTGAAATAGGTAGATAGGATAAAATCTATATTAATATAAAGCTCAAGAGTTTCTTGGTTTGTTTGAATGCGCTAATCTCGGGAACTACTGATTCGAATTGAAAAAATATTTTTTTGTTGGATAGACCATTTATCGAAGAAGGCTATATAACATCACGCTACGACCGGTAGAAGCGAAGAAACAGTTTTTACTTACACAAAAAAACGGGGAAAATAATTATTCCACGCGGACGAACTTGTGGGCACAGCTAGTTTAATATATATGTATTGGTATAAAATTCTCGGGTCCGATATTAATGAAATTTTGTGTGCATAGTACAGGTCTAAGATTCGGCCAACATCTATTTTTCATATTCCTAAATGTTAAGGGTGGCCCCTTCCCATTATTTTTAAATTGTTGCATTTTTTGCTTTCGATTTCTCGTGGTTTGAACAACAATACAAAAATACAACCCTAAATTTTCACTCTTCTACCAGCAACTTTTTATTTTTAATAAAAAATTAAAAAAACGGGAAGCGAAGTTCGCTGTATCAGCTAGTAAGAACATAATAACCTATCGCCAGAAATTTAAGATAACTCGATTATTAGTGTTTTTGTACCTAAATCAACATCGTTTTGTACAGAGTAATATTTTGCAATTAGTCATAGGTACATTTCATTTTCAGCACGGTAATATCGATATAACAACGTAAAAACGTCAAAATATTGGATATTATTGGACCGTGACCTACCTATAGTTTTGCCAGTCGGTATTTAAAAGGTTAAAGTGACTTATCTGTTCGATCGAATAACAATTAATATGTTAATATATTCGCGCATGTGTTCGACGCTCGCAACGCACTTAATATCTTAATAATCATGCCACGGTGTTACTGTGTCCCTCTACACCTGTATAATTCATTATTTTACGTCAACTAGCTACTGCGCCATTTTGTTTCATGAATTATTTCATTTAATGATAAGTTATTCAAGATTTTTATTACCTTCTTATTAAAGAGACCTTGCAGAAGCATACGTACCTTCCTACTGAATCTTCTTTTACGTGATAGCTACCTTAAAAGTGCACAGGTATTACCTATTACTTACTTCCAAAATCAAAATATGCAAAATCGACAAACGAAATCTTTTATTAAGGCTTCATCTTAACCTATCACTGCTAAGTTCCATCATAGGTAACTTATTCTCTTTAATACAGAAACTCAACAAACAATTACCATTATTCCTTTATTACAAATGACTTAGGTAATTACAATATGTAAGGTGTTATGTAAGTATGCCAAAGTACGTTAGTACCTATATATTGATATAAAATATAATATTTTAAAAAAAGTAAGTTTAATATTTTTTCCTTTCCTAAAAAAAGAGAAAACTCTACCGCTCAGGCGTTAGGTAGGTAGGTATGTCTATTTATCCTTTTTAAAATAAATAATATGTATATTATTATTATACCTACGTACTGTAGAAGTTGCGATCCAGTGAGAATGAAGGCCGCATATTATGAATTTTAAAGTTGTTCTTATTACGAATAATATGGGGTTGCCATAAGACAGAAGGAATTGTGACTGCGCGGCTGAAGAATAAGGTTGTTAAATAGTAGCTCAATGAGTCCTTTTTCTTGAAGGTTTCATTAAATGTAGTACCAATGCAGCAATACTTAATCAAATATTACTTAAGTACTGTTTTTTTTTACAAGAAAGGTAGGTACAAATGTACAGTAATTAAATAGGTCAAGCGCAAACATGATATCACACGGTAAAATTTAGCGGCAAAATCAAAATGGCATGATTACATTATCAGACAAACCTAGGTAATAGATACTGTAAACGCATATATATGCACAAACAAATTTGATCGTTATTATCGTGATTACAGAGTCTAAAATAAATATCAAACAAAAATATGGCACTTTTGTGCTGCGTATTGGTGATATGGGAATTTGTGCTTTATCACCTCTACCCGATAACTTGATTTCCTCATTCAAAGCGATGTAGAAATAGATTTAATTGACCTAATACCTAGTTCAAAATATTTTTTTTTAAGTAGTTATATATCTACATCTGAATATTAAGGCTTCAATGCAAACTCACAAATTATAATTCACGATCTACGCTTATTACATTTCTCTGGTATGACATTCTTCTTCTGTATTCGAACAAACAATTTTAAATAAAAATATGTTATCTAGTGGCTAGCATCCACGATGGATTTTGTGCCTTTATAGTAGGTACCTACGAGTATGAGGCGAATAAAGTAAACTTTACAGCCCCGCACAGCTCTCTAGCAACCTAGCAGGTAAAGGCGTAACGGCTAGTAAAAACTTAGTCGAGCCGCGACCAGTGTACTGGTGATGGTTGGTACATATTGTAAAGTATTGTTACGAAAAGTGACGCGTAAATTTTACAAGCTAATTTGACCTTCATTTCCCTTTCTGCAGATATAAATGTACCTACCAACTAGAAAATTAAATTCATCATTCGTTTCTAATTTTCCATAGCCTGTATTGTCAATAATGTAATGTCTAAGTAAATAATTGGTGAGTTGAAAAGAGTAAAGCCATTTTAAGTCAGTGTCTGACGCACAGAGACAGTACGTCACGTGGTGAGCGGCGCGGGCGCCGGGCGTGATGCGCCTCACCTGCTAGTGTTCACACACATGCTGGACTCGGTGACCGATACCCAACTAATAGCAACGACAAGTTGACAAAATGCCACTCTAAAGCAATATCAGAACGGTTTAAAGAGCAAAAGAAGTTTATTAGGAAATTGGTCCAATGGAATGGATGCTATTGTAATTCTTTTTATTCTGTTTAAGCCATGGATTTCCGAATATCATATAGGTAATATATTTATTTAGAATATGGTATGTTCATCTAGGTATTATAATTATTACAAAGAGAGAGAATCGCTAGTTATGAGATTATATCGAGAGTTTTAGCTATTGTATCCGATGACAGTTCCAGACTTCAGTGTGTCAATGTCAACTATATTTCGTAACATGTATTGTGAAGTGACAGCGACGTCTCGAGCGATATCGACCGCACGTACGTTGATAACAACACTCGTGGTGATAAGACAGGGCCCACCTCCGTACTCATCTAGTACAATACATTTAGATTGACAGACATGTACGTTACCATCTCTACCGTCTATCGCCGTCGACTTATTTGGCAATCAGTTATAAGATACAGCGATAAAGTTTTCGTGGATTACTGGTTTAATAACTAAAATATAATAACTCCAAATAAACTAAAGAGTTGACTAAATTATTTAGTAGTAGGTAACGTAGTTCCCTACATAGTATAAATCTACCAATCAATCGGCATCTATAAAACCTCGAGTTGTCGTTATAAAGTTCACAACTAAACACAAATAAAATAGCATTGAGAGTAGATACACCTCATGACCGAGAAAGTTTTGGTTTGAATTGCATTCAATGATATAAAAAATATTCCGAGATAAATACGAAAATCATTCTATAGGTACTATCGCATGCTTTCGGGGTATGCCATTTTAGAAAAAAATTGCTTGCACTTGTTGCTTCACACACAGCCGCCAGGTACCAGGGTCGTTCAAGCGATTATTGCCTTAAAGGTGTAACATCGCCAGCACAGTTGATAGTACTTATAAAATTACACGTCCTCACTGAGCATCCATTATAGAACATTCAGACACAGACTTTCTAATACCTAATACCTTAGAGAAGGTTTTATCCCCCATTTTACTATTTTAAGGGTGGATTATATATTACTTGGTTCGGGTAACTACATACATTGATAAGTGTCATTGTATTCATTGTAGTCATTGTATTGAAAGTCCAGTCATCGCTAGACATTTACCCGCTAAAGCGAAATAAATCGTATCAGTACAATCGCAGGGCATAGAGCATAGAGCATTCGCAACTGTTGTTCATGACGATTTCAAATATTTCTACAAAAATAATAAAATATTCTAGTCTTTAAACATCCGGTTCTAATTTCGTTTAGAAGTACATAAAATTACATTACCTATTTTGTAAGTTAGCTAACACTATACCATTTCGAAAACTTCATTGAATTTGTTAATTTTTAACGTTCTGTTCCAGCCTTGTTCAGTATTTTTTTATAATAATTAAAATCGACCAAACTGCCATTTAGAAATGTAAAAAGTATGATGTATGTAGTTATGACTTTTAATAGCACAGTTCTTTAGCAGAGTTATGTAAACATTTATTTATGAAGTTTGTAGTCAGAGCACTCTAAAAACTGGTGCAGGGTGTCGTACCTATTAGAGTCCAATTCAATTAGGAGTGCACATGGGCTGCTCTATAAGCGGCCTGAGTTTTAGCGTTGGTTTTGGGGACAGCCCGGTATATGTAAGATTGGTAGGAGTATTATGTATCATGTAGCTAGTGACCTGAGCAGCCCTTCCCGCCGCACCATGTGTCGGAAGGTCTCTGTGATGGTGCTGTTGTTGGCCGTCCGCAGAGACTGCATCCGCGTCTGAAATATTAACACACAATACGTTACAAAAAGATCATTCAATCACATCAAACTGAATAACATCTAATTAAGGGTCAATATTAACGTTCAACCATCTGACCGAGGGAAATTGGTACCGCGTTTTTGAGATTCTTTTAATAAAAAATAGGGGTTGATAGTGAAAGGGTAAAAGTTTACGATTGTATGTAACAAACATCTAGGGGGTATGACTTATGAGAAATAGATTTTGGACGATTATCAGACCTTCCTCAGACCTTCCCCGTATGCACAAAAAAAATCATAAAAATCAGTCGAGCCGTTTCGAAGGGCTTTGGCAACAAAAACACCAGGACACTACAATATTTCTTATTAGATTTATCAAATCATTTTATATTTGTACTTTTTTAACTTCTTGTTTGGCTATTTGATACACGGACACATCTGATATGGAATACCAAATAACAAGTCTTGTATTAAGGCAGTAAACAAAACTAAATTGAAAGCAATTTAGTATGGGGCGCGTATATAGTATTGATGCGGTTCGAGTAGCACTGGAGGCAGGTACTGAACGGACTGAACCAAACTGAGCTTCTACTTCTGCTGAGTAGACCCCTGCGACATTAGTAATTAAATGTTATTGTAATCATTTCTGATGCTTTTGCAGTTATTATACATTGGAGTTTGGAGTGAAACAACTATAACAGACATAACTCACATATTTTATTTATTTATTTATTGAAGATTTTGTTTTATTTGAAGATGTTTACAAAACTTTACAGTGCCTATATTCGTAACACGACTAGGCTGTCGATAGTTTAACATTTGGTGTGGCAGTGGTTTTTTTTTCATATTATTACCTACCTACAACTAGGAAACTAGGTATCCTACACCACCCTATAATAAAAGACAAAATAAAGTAACCAGTGTGTACTTAAATATACATAGTAAAAAAAAATGTTCTTCTTTTACTTTGTGTAATAATGCATTTATACAAGTGGAACTAATCTCTTTCAGTCAATGCTGCAAGATAAGAACCTTATCAGGCTCTACAGGCAGTACCATATTATTTGCAATTAATTTAAGCAAGTCTGTTACAAAAACTTACGACAATAATATAAATTCAGTTAAAAACTAAAATCATTCAACTTAACATATTTTAGTCTCATTCAAGTTGTCACTGATTATTAGTTAAGAACAAAATTAAACATTCAAAGATTATTATAGTAACTACAAAAATATAATAATATCATTTTTCACTTTTTATAAAACTATCATCAATTAGACTTTCTGTAAGTACTTTAATTGATTTTAAGACAGGAAGAGATAAATTTATATGAAATTATCATTTTATTGATTCACCATGAAAAAGTAGGTCACATGCGACATTAACAATCAAATTTGTAGAATTATTGTTGTTTATAACATTGATTAAGACTATTCCATATCACTAGATAGATAACAGTCGAAAATAAATTGATAAACAGTATAGGCAAGATAAGTAAATAGCAAGGAAATGTCTTCAAAACACTTACACAATGAGTTTAAAATTGTATCAAATAATTATTTGAAAAAGAAATAGAATTGGAATGAAACAATTTTAAGGGATTTAACTCCAATATTTTATTTTTATTGGAGTTAAAGTTGTTTCATTCCAATGTATAATAACGGCAAAGGCATCAGAAATTATTAAAGAAATAGAATTTAGAAGTGATATTTTGCAAGAGCTATCTGTATCAAATTAACTGACTACCGATGGATGCGGCTGCAATAGTTCAATACATATATCAATCCAAAATATATAGGTATCAATACTTTCCCAACCTTGCACATCAACAATAAGACTGGACATAATTGGATGAGCTGAATTTCTATGAACGGAGCAAACCCCAGATTTACCAAACTAGACTTTACTGTTGCAATAATACATACAACATGTGTAAGTATTTACATACAAAATGTTCTTACAACACAAACAGGGTCAATAAAATTATAGTATATTATTATGCCTTGTGACTTTTTTCTGCTAAGGCAATTTTATAGCATTATAAACATACATGTATGAACTGACAGCGCATCTCCTCCCACAAGAAATATATACTCTAGTATGGTATTAAGTATTTAATTTAAGTGACACCTCAAAACACTGTGACACTAAAATGTAGACCAACCCATCAATTTCCTGTGATGACAAAAAAATGAAAACATCCTTTCAGTAGTAGCCAATAATTTATTTGAATGACTTAACAAAAGTTAGTAATAAATTACAGTTTGCAGAGAAGCACCTAACCACACTTGTTTACACAAACAAGAGTTTTAATAATAAACCACAAACTATGGAGATATGTAATTTTGTCCTCATATGAACAAGACTTGAACATATATAGTGACATTGACAAACTCTTATATAAAGGTACTGTTCTGCTCGACCATCGTTAGAGACACTTCCCAGTGCAGAGGTGATCAATATGACTGCTCAAACAGCTCTATTCTACACCATGATGGCAATCATGGTGTTTCATGCGACCTGCATGGACGATGAGATGGCAGAACTGGCCAAAATGTTAAGAGAAAACTGTGGAGCTGAATCTGGGGTGGACTTAAGCCTTGTGGATAAAGTAAATGCTGGAGCAGACTTGATGCCGGACCCCAAGTTGAAATGTTACATCAAATGTTTTATGGAAACAGCTGGCATGCTGTCAGAGGGAGATGTGGATGTGGAGGCTGTCCTTGCTCTTTTGCCAGATGACATGAAGAAGAAGAATGAACACAACATAAGGAACTGTGGCACTAAAAAGGGAGCCGATGATTGTGACACGGCATACCTCACTCAGGTATGCTGGCAACAAGCAAACAAAGCAGATTACTTCTTAGTATAATTAATAAAATAATTTTCATCTTCAAAATTCTATGTTAGAACTTACTTTACCAGTTGATGTAGATTTCTATTTACTTTGAAAAAGTATTTATCAACAAGTGGATGTAATTGATAAAAATAACTGAAAATGTATATCATCTCCCTAGTATAACTGATTTTAAATAAATGTGAATTGTAAGTTTGACAATGTGTTTATTATTACCTGCTGCGTCTGTGGTCGAGATATTATTATTGTGTGCAAAAAAGTTACTCGGAAATCTAATGACTGGCTTCAAGGTCGCGGGGCTCGCGGCGGCCGCGGAGTGCTCGCCGCGCGCTGACCAGCAATTGAATTGAAATAACGACGAGGGAATAAATAATACATATCATTTATATGGGCATTTCTCTACTAAATGGAAAATCGCTGTCCCAAGCAAAATTTGTATAATAAACTCTATCATATCTATTATTTATTGGATTAATATGGGCATAAATTTGGTACTCTTGGTTCGCAATTGCTTATTAAGTAAATAAATATAATTGTTTCCGAGAAAAACAATGTTAAACACCTCAAAAAACAGTCCCCTGGTATGTCCTTTTTCCAGAATTACAAGCATTGATACCTATATATTGAATACCTTGCCATTCATAACTGAATAATAATCATATATAGATTAAGAAAGACTGTAAGCATCTTTTAATATTACAAATGATATGTCTATGATAGAAATTTACTTTAAAAAATATGTACGAAGGCTGTCCTTAAAATTTGAAAACAGTCCCCTGGTAAAATTTGAAAACGGCACGATATTCAATTTAAACATTGTTTTAAAACATTATGACCGTGAAATGGAAAGCATTTGGTGTGAAGTTTGTTCGGTTATATAGGTATACAGACAGCAGCCTTTTTTTAAGTAACGTCACTTTGTTTAGTAGTGAAACACGCGCCTCGAACGTTAGAAGGAACAGTCCCCTGGGTGAGTATATCTTCCCCATTTCAAAAGTTTTAAATCATATAATTTGTTTAAAATAGTTTACTTACGAGTACGTCTTCACATCTGTTTTACAAATGTGATATGTTTTAATGATTTTGTGTTATTTCGTTTTTAAGTAAGAAAACCAGTCCCCTGGTCAACAGTCCCCTGTCATTTCATTGCACACTGGGGACTGTTTTTTATCTCTATGCTGTAACATTGATAATAATTACTGTTAGATCCTTGAAAAGTACAAATTTTGTTAAAGTTGTAATCCAATATGTTTATTGTGATAATTAGGTAGCAAAGGTAATGTTTTTTTTTTTGTTTATTTTTAATTAATAACATTCTAAAAGCTGATTTAAGTCATACAATCAGTATTTTAGAAGGACTGTTTAGTAAGAAGTTGATTTTAGTCAGTTTGTCACAAATGTTATAAAAATGTCTTTTTTTTTTTATAAGTGTACTTCGTTACGATCTCATCGATTACTTATGTAATAATTACACATTGTAAGTGCTAATAAAAATAAAGTTTTAATTATTTATACAAACAAAAATACTAGTTTTTGTTCACAAAAACAGTCCCCTGTCACAATTTTCCACAAAACCGTCAATAACTCAAAAACCCAGAGGAAAATGCGTGGGCTTCTTTAATATATATATTTGATATACTATTGCCTTTCTTTGTATTAAGAGACATTCTCAACATTTAATAAAATTTGCTCAGGACAGCTCTTGTATGGACGAGTTTCCAAATAGCAGAGAAACACCCATATACTAGTTACGGAACTGGGATTTGTTGTTTTGACAGGACTTCAGTTATTTACAAATTTTTAACTGGTCAAAATAGATACATTGTAGGTAGGTAGGTTTATGGAAGAAACTGCTATTGTGTCAAAACTTTATTTGTCTAATCTCCACCGAGGAAAAGTTGAAGGAGCGCAAAACCGTAAGTGAATTACCTAC
Source organism: Polylopha cassiicola (assembly GCA_038024825.1). Classification (NCBI taxonomy): domain Eukaryota; kingdom Metazoa; phylum Arthropoda; class Insecta; order Lepidoptera; family Tortricidae; genus Polylopha; species Polylopha cassiicola. The sequence continues at coordinate 223,241 of CP149044.1, read as the reverse complement.
ATGTTTTAAGGCGATGTATTTTATGGTGTACTTATAAGATCTTAGGTAGGCATATAAATTTTGTGATCGGCAGATATTTGGCAAATCGTGCGCCAAGTTTGCTTTTACATAACCCAGGCTGCGGTCCGGTGGCGTAATCGTTCGCCGACGGAAATGTCATGTTGATTAGGTTAGGTTGTCGAGACGCAATAGGAAAATCGCTTTGAATTGTCGAGCCTCAATGGCTGCTCACCTTGACGGAATCCAAAGGGTACATAATACAGTGCTCCATCACCCCCGCGACTGCCCCTGCAGTCATGTGGGTCACGGGGTTCTGGGTCGGGAGCGTTTCATAGTCCTCAAAGTTCATAATACTCACTGAATACTGACACTTGTCACAAAAAACACAGATTTAGAACAAGCAGTGGATTTTTATTACTTTATTTTACCGAATTAGTAGTATCATTTTCACTACACTATTTTTGTCTTGATGACATCCGAAATTTAGAATAAAACTGATTCCATACGACTAGCACGTTCGCAAGCACACGCGCAACCGACTGCCACAGATACACTAACTTTAAGTATATGATTTGATTAGAACCTAACCTGTTTCGTTCCATTTCATTCACCATTCATCAATCACATTAATGATTACTATTTAATATCATTCAGCAGAGAAACTATTATAATATATTTTCGTTTTACCGAAAAAGCCTACCTACTTAAAAATATTTTTTTTTACTGAAAAAGGTACTTAGAGAATACCATTATTGTAGATGTTGAAAAGATCTCTTGCACATAAGATTAACTCTTACAGCATGTATGCTGTGTATGCATGACTTGTCATGACTTACTCAGTCTATTTTATAATTAGGTACCTACGTAAGTACCTACCTAATTATGAATGAGAGTAAGTAGGTATGCTGTAAGTTGAGACGGGTAGGTATTTACCTACATATTGTATTTAATTGTAATGACCAAAAGAAAGATATCATTAAGTGCTAATTAAGACACTTAAAATCATATTAACGCGACCACTGATTCATAAAATCGTTTGATATTTTGACACTTAACACACAGGCAGCATGCGGTTTCTTAGTAGCTACCTACCTATACTTAGCAAACTTGATCATATAATTATGTAGGTAATTATAGGCTGAAATGCATACCTATCTAATATCATTTGGAAGCTCGCCTGTGGTCCTGTTCTGCTCTAAAGGCCCGCTTTAGGGCAACTGCACTTCAGTTTTCTAGTTCGAAAATAAAATTCCCAGTTATCGTTAAAAACAGTAGGTAGGTATCACACCGCCGTCAAGCTCCCCACCTCAAGCGAGAATTGGAAACGAAAAAGTTATAATCTCACGACCCATATTTATGTGTAATTAGGTGGTTTACCTAGCTGCAGCAACTGACTAACGATTACTTTTTAACTCATTTAAAATGTTCTCATTTGTAGATTTTGTTTTATATTCTTACCAAATTTGTATCCAAATAACTAATATTTACTTAGTTACCTATTTTATTGGAATGAAACAACTATTAACGGATTTAACTCGCGTATTTTTATTTTATTTTATTTGCTGACGTTTCGGATTCTTTACAGTTTCCAAAATCGTAGCACGACTGAGCTGGCAATAGTCTAACGCTAAAGAAACGTTAGCAAATAAAATAAAATAAAAATACGCGAGTTAAATCCGTTAATAATAGTTGTTTCATTCCAATGTGTAATAACCGCGAAGGATCAGAAATTAATAAGTTATTTTAGTTAAAATCTTGGTTTAAATTTAAGTACTTTAAAGCGTGGCAACTTAACAACAGGCAAATAGCTTAACTAAGCTAGGTAGGTACTTGGGCATTGGACATTGGACTTTTCGTCTTAAATAAATACTAGACCCAGCATATGGACATGGCAAAGAAAAATGTTTAATTTTATCTAAAGTAATCTGAAATTAAACACATTTTAAATCGGAAATGCAATATTTATTTACTTCAAAAGCATAGTCTTCGTTTTAAAAATCACTTTATCTTGACAATAAATTGCTCACACATACAGCGTACCGCGTAGAGTCGTAGCGGCAAATAAAATATATAAGTAGGTATATTATTATGTAGGTACTTATTTAAAACAGACACTCAATAAAATAAATTAGTTTGGGCACAGGAACCTCATACAATATTTGTAAAAATACACTGAATAATGTGATGTAGTACCCACTTAATCTTATGAAGCGCTACAACGACTTAAAATGAACGTCTCCAGTACTTATTTGAAGATCACTCATAGTTCTAATATATATTCACAGTTTATTCAATAAAATATATAAGCGATATTACAAAATAAACGATAAAATATATACATCTACATTTATATATTGATTTATACAATAAGCATTTGCCTAACAGGGCTGCGGAACTGGCGGCCGTCTCTGTCGCGCGCGGGCGGCGCCGGCGGCGGCGGACAGGGACGGGTGCCTGTGAGGTCGCCCCGCTAGTATCATACAAGCGCAATTATAATTCAGTGATCACTTCGTATTTCCTACATATAGCCAGAGACCAGCTAACATCGATAGTAGAAGACTGCACTAGCATCAAAATTGAATTATCTTTCAATTGAGTGTTTATACCGTCGGTTAAACAAAATTAAATCTTGTATACTCGTACACACGGTTGAATTCGGTTTAGGTAATTCTTACTTAGTTGCGTGTGCGTAGGTACACGAAATGACGTTTCTTTAACTTAATTGACACCTCGGCAGCAATGCAGCCCTCTACTATGATATCGCAGTAAATACACAATCCCAGTAAGTAGTAGTAGTAATAGGTATGTAGTAGGTCTAATTATCATATTGTAACGTATTTTATTTCACTTATACATCGTAAGCGGCTTTTATGTTACTCTATTATTGCTTCAGTACCTCGAGCTGGCAGTTATTGTAGAATCATTTTAAATGACAACTCCTTATTTATTATTGCTATTTCTACGAGATTTTATTGAAGAATTTTATATTCATTAGTAATTGGTCTTTCGAAGAGTAAAATAGAGAATATATTTATCGATAACCCATGTATCGGTACTTATAATGGTGTTGAAAATTAATTAAAATAAACTTGTCGTCCGCTTTCGACAAGTTTTAGAATTACCGAAAAAGCACTGAAAAATTATCGTACAGCGACATCTCGTATCATGGTAACAAATTAGGCGATTCAATTTGTAAGCTATCTAATCTTATCGTATCTTACTTAATCGAAGTAAATGAAAAGAAACTAAGTTTTAAAATAAATTATATTGCAACCGCGTTAGCTGCCTACAATAAAATTAACAACAAAAATATATGACATTATACACGCGCGTGTAAACAGGAACGCAGCTGCGCGGTGATCAAGCGCTACTGCGCGACGCGACGGTGTTTACTTACAGCCGGTTAATATTTTGCTTTTGTTCTACTAAGATCAGTTTGTGGGAAATTAGTATCACAATTAAAAATATACTAAATTGGAATTAAACAATTATAACGGATTTAACTCGCGTATTTTCTTTTATTTGCTGACGATTCGAAAACTTACAGGTACGTTTACCTACGTTTCGTCAGCTCCGTCGTGCTACGAATATGGTAGCTGTAAAGATTTAGAAACGTCAGCAAATAAAACAAAATACGCTAGTTGAATCCGTTATAGTTGTTTCATTCCAATGGATAAAAACCGCGCATCAGAAATTAAATATACCTACTAAAAGCAAAAAGAACATCAGCACCCTAATCCGCCTCAAAGATAATTATTACTTGTACATACACCGAATCCTATTTTTTTAATTCGTGTAATAAATAAATAAGTAAGTAGAAAGTAACGGAACAGTATATCATCTGTGTTATAAACTCGATAAGTAGGTGCGATATTTCCCTGAAAGGGTCAGGCATCAAAAGACGGCCGCTAGCACCTGGCGTCCGGCGACAAGCTCACACAAGCGGACCTACTGCTACTCCTAAAAAAACTAGAAAATCCTCCTACCGAGCTAACCTTAACCTATGTCCCAAATTAAAATCCTAACATAATCCTTACATATAATATATTTGGTTCTCACTAAAGTAAACATTCATCTATGAAGGCAATGTGTGGCGCCACTTGGTGACGGCGGGGCCGAGCGAGCCTGGCCTGCTGTCTGTCTCGCCAGCTCGAGAGAGACGCGGTCAGACGCGGCGCCAGCGCGGCAGCGCGGCAGCGCGGCAGCGGACACGGCTCGCTCGGCACCAGCGCTTCTCACGGAATATAACTCGCTATAGCCCCCATCCATTAAGCAAACAAATGTAAGGCAGATTTTATTTTAATTATTCATCCTAATTTATTAAAATACCAGCGTAACCTTTCAAAAATAAGCGCTTATCGAGAGTTACGACAGTAGGTACATTCTAAACGATCAAAGCTAAATAAGAGTGTAGACGAATCGCGAGACATTCAAAAACCAAACTTATGTACTTATTAGTTTGGTTTCGAAATGACTCGCGAACTTTTCAGACAAACGGAGCGTACATTCTCATACATCAGTTCTATGAACCGTCACAAATATAAAATAATCACACTTATACTAAACAAATATATTATTATGTGAAGTTATTATAATATCATTATATTATTAAAATACAAAGAATATGACAAAGTCATAATTAAGTTAGTGACGCATTTTAAAAAGAATTGTAAAATTATGCGAACCATTTTAGTGTAGGTACAGTTATTTTACATAATTTTATCAAGAAAGAAAATAAATATAATATCAAGTTATCGATAGTGCCAGTGTACATATGTAATAATCAAATAGTGTTACATCGTTCCACGTCATCGTTTCAGCCCATAAAAGTTATCTTATTTTTTTTCAATTTAATTTCATTACCGCTGCGCCCGGCCGGCGCACAGTAGTCGGTGACAGTGACCCTATAGGTTTTATATACCTACTGATACTGATATAATTTCTGAATTCGGTTAACTAACAGTTTGACTTGTTGAACTCGACCTAATAAGTTAGACGCGTGTATTCCTCGAGCGGGCTACTTATTTAACTCGACAATTGAATTCGTCCCGGTGTATATCCATACATAGAAGAAAACCACCGTGTACCGCGGAGATCGTTCGCGGAGAGCCCCAGCCGTTCGTTTCTGCGTGCGGAGGGCGAGGGCGAGGGCGAGGGCGAGGGCGAGGGCGAGGGCGAGGGCGAGGGCGAGGGCGAGGGGTGGAGGCGTGGCGCGTCTAGAAGAGTCTTGCGCGCCGTTTGAGCTCGTTGCGGCGCCACTGCGGCAGGCGGTAGAACTCCTGCCGGCCCACTTGCAGGAACGCTTCGAACTCCACGTCCGATAGATGTCGCTGAAAATGAACACACATTGATCGTTAATACGTTTTTGAAAGGTGGTATCCAAATCATCAAATTCGGGAGTCTCCTCGAACGATGGCGATCTCGTCGAACAACATCTATAAGCAACAGTTAACGTCGTGGTTCAGGGTTCGGAAAGCGAGTGAACGGATATATTTATATATGGCAGTGCGTGCGCCCGCGACCGACCTCCAGGTTGAGCCGGTCCACGTCGGGCGGCAGGCGGTAGTTGGTGATGAGCAGCAGATGGTACGGGTACAGCTTGGCGGGCTCGTGCAGCAGGTGCCCGGTGGCCATGTTGGGCAGCGAGCGACGCACGGAGCCCCCGCCGCCCCGCGCCCCCGCCGCGCCCCCCAGCCCGCCGCCGCCCCCCCCGACCCCGCCGACCCCGCCGACCCCGCCGGCCGCCGTGCTCGAGCGCAGCGGCGCCGCGCGACACGCCACCAGCGGCTCCGTGTTCAGGGGCGTGTGTCCGTACTGCAAGCGTATTGATAGGTACAATTATTATTATATTCGATGATGACAGATTCCGAGTAGGTATTATGAAAGATAGGAAAGTCATAGGGAACCTTCATTATTCGATATAGTACCCAACTTATTAAAGCTTAATTGGACTTGTAAAACATGTGGCAAATAAAGGAAAATAAACGTACTTTTACTACTACTGATGATTTAGCAATCCTGTCTAGAAACTGAGCATTTATTGAGCGGCGGTCGTTAAAATGTAATAATAACCGTTGAAAATTATCCACTCACCGTAGCACTCCTGTCCACGTCAGTGATGGAACCGGCAGAAACTGAAAAATAAATGCATTCTCATGAGTCGCTGCACGCACGCATCGCCGCGCGCCGTTCACGCGCCACGAGCAGGTTTATGACCGGACCAACTTATCCAATAGACGATCCAGCTCTGACATTTAGTAAAACTACTTGTACCATACATACAAGGGACCTTCGACATGCACCTTGTGTATATAATAAATAAGTTAATATGCAGTTGGTAAATAAGGATTGATATTTATCTGAATGGGGATATGATCAAAGTAAGTAGCAGCACAGTTTTATAAATAAACAGAGTGACAACACGTGTTAGTAGTAAAAAAGAGAGACAGTACAGAAAATTTAGTACTTCTATATAGTTAAATAAACAAAAAAATATCAGATAAATTGGTCAACGATAATTACAAGCTAAGCGTTCATGCCCTGTGGGCAGTAGGTATTGCTTGCGGTACGATCGCTACGAGTGACAGAAAGCGAACGGTCGGATCTATAACGATTCTTAACGAGCTCAAGCGGAATCGCGAGAGTAAGAGACAATTATAAATTCGACAAAGTTCTGTTGCAATGAGTTGAAGCTGACATTAAGTTAGGCATATTTTATTACAAGCCGTCGTTGATGAGAACAGAATACTTGACAAAATATTTTGACGCCACGAAGGAGATGACAGTTGAAATATTAATTTTAAAGGATATTGTGACCGAAAGTTAAATTAATATAAAGGAGTTTTTTAAACTTTTAATTTATCATCACGACGTGGCAAAGCATGCCAGCATCGTAACGCAGACAATTTTTAAACGTTTAACACATTTAATATATTTAATTTTAATATTGCAACCATCAACATACTTAGGTATTATATGATTGTGAGTTATATCAATAAGCCGAGGGGCGGGGTCGTGCCGCATATATCCGTCTCGCTCTCGCTATAGCGCGTGCCAAGCGTCTCTGTCTGGCAAGCGAGTACTTACTGCAGAGATCCGTCCGCACTGTGCGGGAACAAAACAACCCCGTCTCAGTACATATCAATATAATATATATTTATACATATTAGCCAAACATGTTCATAAATTTCATAATTTTGTAATCATATGAGTTTCTGAAGTTTCTTAGAATCAATTTCATTTTGTAAGGGTAGGTATGGCATGATATCATACGATCATATTTACATAAATATGTCGTGCATTGTGGTTATAAAAAAATATATACCTATATCTTGAAAAACTTGTTGTTGTAATGAGTGTCGCTGGAATGTTCACTAACAAATTGTGGAATAAATAGTGCTTAGGATCTACTTTGCTTTTAAGATGAAATAACATGAAACCCCTCACTGGCCGCTGTCCGGGGAGCGAACTATCGAAAAATATTTGTTAGCAAACATTCTCAAAAAAAACTTTTTCTAAAATAACGTCAGTATAAGTAAACTATCTACTCAAAGAAACACTTGAAAAGTGTTCGTTGTAAATTAGTTTGAAATAATATAAAATTGGCATCTTAATTTAAATGGGTTGGTTCAATTTATCATCTTTTTTATTTTACACATTATTTACCAATAATAAACAAGAGGTAACCATTTAATAAAGAATACTTGACGATGTGACAAGGTACGGTCACAACGCTGAGTACCTACACCGTACTGCGAGAAGTACTAAGACTAGCGTGGCGGTAGGGCGGTACTCACTGTCTGACTTGCCGCTGGAGAAGTCCGTGCTGTGAGTCTTGTCCCCCATGCCGCTGAACGTGAAGTCACCCTGGAAATGTTAATACGTTATGTTAGACATATCCATTGATAATTTTTCTACCACCGTGTGCCATGTTCGATGTGTTGTAACGAATATTTACAGTTTAAATAACAAAATACTTTTAAACAAAAATCTATTAATTAATATCAATATCAATGAATTTTGTGAATTGAAACCAAAACTGGCTTGTGTCCATAATAACGGTATTTACCTATGATGAATATTAAATATTTTTAGTTAAAAAGAAAGATAAACATATTATGCAGAAATAAATTATATTCGACATAAACTTACAGTGGTAGTCTTTAAATCATAGCGCCAATGTACAATCTACTTTATATTACTATCATTAAGGTATATATTCAAGTGTCTTAGTTTCCCAGCACTCAGAGTGTTCTACAACTGTAAGTATTTCAGTGTATAGCACGTTATTAGCAGTACTTACCAAGCACTGCACTGCGGACTTGTTTGTAAGTACGGTACACGCTTGGATGTTGTGACAGCATATTATTATCATTATACTAACTATTTATATCCTCTACTAGTGCTGACGCTATTAAATTTAAATCCTATAGAATACAGCATTATGGGAATAAAACTTAGAGAATAGATAACTGGAGTCAGCTTCGACACTATTCGTCATACAAAATTTTTAGCCACTTTTAGCGGGGGACGAGGTAGGAACACATACAAAAAACTGCACACTGATGTAAAAATAATTCTCATCGTTACACACGCATACTAATAGAAACTGTCAACACTAGGCGGAATTTATTCACACTAGCAAAAACAAGACTATAAACGTCGTATCCGTACACAAGTTTGAAATGTATTAGTAGCCAAACTGAACCGATTACATAGTGCTTGATTAAGTGGCTGTCGATGCATTTATCTATATTTGACACAAAATGGCGGATCAACCAATTTATATTTTAATATAATTATCTTAACTTCATACATAATAATGTACTTATTTACTTCTTTTAATTCATACTATTATAGAATTGAACATTAGTTACTACGTAGTTCAATAAACAAGTCATTTTCTTTTAATAATAATGTTTAAACAATTACCTACTATGTTTAACATGAAAAAACAGGCAGATGTCTATTACAGCTGAGCTGGAGAGATAACAATATCAACAACCATCATTTTAAAAAAAAAATACAAGGTAGACAACCGAATCCCAAGCTGCTGGTACGCTTAAACCATTTGAAATTCGAATAAAGAAATAAAATATTTTAATAAAATAATACCTGATATATTGAAATATACGCGTACTTCTTATCATCTGTAGGTACTGTAAATTCATCGACATGGATATTGTCCAGTAAGTACATCTCTAACCGTATTTTGATCATGGATGCTATTATCGCTTTTAACTCAAAAAACTTAACGCCTAGTATCGGATACACTACTCTGCAAAATTTTTATACATGTGTGTCATTACTCTTTGTTGACCATAGACTATCATAAATTTTTTTAAACGATTTTAAACGAATAAAAACGTAATCGATGCGTAAATCGATGCTTCTCGCGTGGTGAATGAGAAAATAATTATTTGAAAAATAACAATTAACGAACAAAAAAAATATCTGCAGATGAAAGGAAATACTGTTTTTTTGTATATCTGATACAGTGAATGTATTTTTGCAATTTATTTTAGCGCAGGAAGACATTTTTCGGGAGCTCTTTTCTCTTCGATATCGATTGTGACACTGTCAAAGTGACCTGTTTGAAAACAGTTTTTACAAACGCGTTAGATAATTTATCTTATACCTTGGCAGAGGGGAACGCCTGTCGACGCTTACTCCAGTTGATATATTCTCTGAGGAATAAAACAATTATAACGGAGTTAACTCGCGTACTTATATTAATTTTATACCTACTGACATTTCAAATACCTACCTACTTGAGTTCCCTTATTCTAACACTGTGTTAGATAGAAACGTCATTATAAAATTAATATATGACAGTTAAATGTATTATAATAGTTCTATTCCAATATGTAATAACCACGAACGCATTCGAAATTATTTAATATGCGATCTGCTCAAAATCAATAGTTAAAAGGAATAACAAACCGTATTCGATTACCGGCATCGATCACGTCGTTCTCGGCGCGATTCTACAATAATTCCGAGGTCGGGCAAGGAAGAATCGTTCCGATCTGTACATGATTAGGATACTCACTCCGGTGCTCGAGGAGAAGGTGTGCGAGCGCGCCGCCAGCCCGTAGCCGGGGCGCGGCGCCTGCCGCAGCGACGAGACCACTGCAACACCCGCCGATACCACTCACCGCTCACCACTTACCGCTTACCGCGCTCCTCACTCGCCGCCGCTAGCCTAGCCCCCGCGAGACCCGCGACACATCACCTGTCTACCTCACCTAGCACACTACCTTAATGCTTACCTACGCCTCTATCATTTTAAACATAATTACAACTCTTATTAAATACACTTACTTACTTAGCTTAATAATTGTTCAAGAATAAATACATAGAAAAAAATAATGTCAGAACGCAAGCCTAAATAATAACGTCATTTTTTTCTTTGTATCGATCTTTTTAAAGTTCTTATCCTCTGTTTCGCATTATCCAGGTAAGCTTTACAAGTTATCTTTTAGAAAAAAATGTCGGTGTTACTTGGCAATTAACAATATTGGAATTGAATCGGACTATTGTGAAACAGAGCCTAGGATAGCATGTAGTTTATGACTTGTGAAAGCCGGTGTGGTCCGGTGTCCTCGCGACTGCGCGAGTGGTGTTGTGGTGTAGTGGTGTAGTGGTGGTGTAGTGGTGGTGTAGTGGTGGTGTGGTGTGTAGCTGGTGGTGTTCCGCTGTACTCACGTGTCCGTTGTGCGCGGCCCCGGCGCCGGCGCCGGCGGGCAGCGTGCTGGAGCGCAGGCCGTATCCGGGCCGCGGCGCCGCGTGCATTACTACACATACACAACCACGCACACTAGTGACGCGCACACGCACACGCACACGCACTAACACACACGCACACCGGTCGAAAGACGCACGCACGGACAAGGTGAGAACATACAATACAGTTACTTTAATATAAGTCTGCAATAGGATAGTATCCCAAAAATAAAGATAAATTGAGATTTATTATTAAGATGAACACAACACGTGATACTTTTTTAAAAGACATTGTCGATGTCCTCACATTACTTGCGTCGTCCGTCGACCGTTGGAAGTGATAATCAGTTAGAGACAGTCGGTAGTAAAATCTGAATAAACTTCCAAGTGCGAGTTATACGATGAACTGATGAATTCCAAGCCAATGTAGGTATGTTACCCAATTTATTTGTGCTTTAATAAATATTTTTTTTAAAAATTACAGAATTACCACCAACTAGGTCCAAATCCTAATACTTCACTCATTATTGTCGGCTAGAGATTACTCAGTTCACCTTATAACGTGTGTCATAAAATAAAAATTGCAAAATTTTTTCGCCTCCAATAAATATCAAACTACTTAATTACAAAAATAATTGATTTTTAAAATGTTCTCAGTTTTAGCGAGTAACTTTTGCAATATTTTTTAAATAAAAAATTGAATAAACAGTAAGCCCTCACATATTTTTGTTCAAAGAATATGCGATTGCCCACAAATTGGTCACATGCTCTAAAATATTGCAACACGTGAAAGGCAAATAATAATAAATACTTTTTTTATATTGAATAAGTATAATTAATTATTTATAATAAAATGTGCAATCCGAAGTTAGCAGCGAGATTACTCTTCTATTGCTAACTCCGTGACAACACATCGCCCGCGGGGCTGTAGTGAGCATAGTGAGCAACGCACTACAACCACATCCGCATTCCGCGGTCTCATTTACTATCTTCATTTGATCTAATAGAAATAAGCCCAGCCTAGGCTGCCTAGGCTAGGCTTCAGCCTGCCCTCGGCTTGGTAATGCTAACGAGTATCCTTTAAATAAATTAAAAATGCATTTGCTCAGTACAAATATTAGTCTAATAAGCGTTTAAAAGCGGAGGCAAATATTACTTGATGATAGAAGCACAGGACGTGTTAGTGAAAAGATAGGTACTAAATACTTAAATAATAAGTTATGGTAAGTTATTAATATAATCCCGTAAAGCAAACTCAAACACTACAAAAACAAACACACCTACGCCGCCGAACATACCTACAGAATACAAGTTTAATATGAAATTGTAAATAAATATATAAACACATGAGTAATTATATGGGAAATATATAAATAAACAAGTGACTAACAATATGTACTCGAAGAACAGAAGTTAGGTACATAATATTTTACCGGCTCTGTTACAGATAGTTCAAGTACTTAAATTAGTGAAGGTACCAACAGGAATCGACGTTAACGAAATCTCAAGGTCAAGGCGCGACGCAAAAACAATCAGCGGCGGTAGTCATTTAATTTTACAAATTTAACATTTTAATCAAGCTAACGAACTAAATGCTTAAAGTCAGGATGACTTTATTACTTATACCTAGTTAGAATTTTAAATTCAGTTGAAGAGATAATAATACAAAAGCATAACTGAAGCTATTAATGTTGTAAATCAAAATGGCGGCGTGACGTATGCGCGGAGTGGAAGCCAATCAGAAGCGAGCTCACCTCTTCGATGTAATTTTGACACGTGACCGTTCGCGCCGCCGCGCGCCGCCTGCCTCGTGGACCTTACACTACTACCGCCCACAATCGTTTAATTATTTCTAATAGTTCTCACTATAAATAATTTGCCTAATTATTTTAAACGAAGTTACATTATAATATATTTTGAATATATGAAATATATTTAGTTTCGATATATTTAATCACACTGAATATAATATGTCATAATTACTTACATACGACTATGAAACCACTAAAAATATATTTAAACGATTGTGTCATAGATATTATTTATTAAAATTAAATATAATGCTTATGATATGCGATGAAAGACAAAGCATAGACGAATTAAATATATTGATAAATTATAAATGTGTACATATGTCAAAAGACAAATGTTTGTAAATATGATTCGATGGTTGTCATTTTTATAAAACATCTATTATTATTGTACTTATGTACTGGCATATTTAAGCAGGTAAATAGCCATACTCTTCTAACTGGCGAACTTACAAAGAAAGGTAGATTCGGTTGAGTTAAACGTATTTTTTAAAATGTTCTGGAGTAAATAAATACGGATTTAACACTCGTCAGTGTTGTCCAGTATAAGTCGACCGAACCGCCTCCCGGTGGAAGCCGGCAGAGCGCCGCTGCACTACGAGGTACTTGGTGTACCAATGCTTAGATGATGGCAAACATCTCACCGTCGTTTAGGAAGTACGAATGTACTGAAACACAATTTCGATTAGTTTAATTTTACAATATTGATAAGTCTAAGCTCTGTCTGTCATTGCTACTACTACTATTGAAGTCCTCGAAATACGTCCATACGAGTAACAATTTTAAATATTAATAAGTATAAGTAAATTAAACCTAGAAGGTAATCAGGTAACATTTCATTTTGAGAACTCCAGTAGCACACTGCTTAGAATTAGTGACTCCGGGGAAGAATTAGAATGCTGTGCCCACATAAACACCGTGTTATTGCACTCGACACCAAATTAAATACCTTATTCCGTAGCACCCAGTTTGCCATAATACTGAATTTCAAACATACTTATGTGTATATCTTTGTAATTCTGTGTTTTTTTATTTAATATCAACGAGCTTTCGTTGATACTTTAAACCTTCACCATTTGTAAAACTTTTTGTAAAGTTTAAAGTTTGAATTTCTTTCATATAGGTAGGTACCTAATAATAATAAGTATGTAACTGGAGCCTGAATATGATATTTTAATAATGATTAGTTAGTTAATTAGTAAGTACTTATTACATAGTTAGATTTTATAAATGGTCTTTTCACAAGAAGTTGTACATAATCAATTGATGTAAAAAATACGTTAACAAAATTTTATTTTTTGGTAAAACAATCGTAATTTTTTGAGAAAATTAATAATACCTACACATAAAGGAGTTTATAATTATAGTTAATTATTCAGAGGTAGAGCGCGGTGCGGATTAGTAGTGAGTGACGCAGGGCAGGGCTAGGCTAGCGACAGAGAGCAGACAACAGACATTCTGAATTCGCTAACGCTGTACTACAGAAAAATAAATGCTCAATACATTTACTTTCAACAACGGCAGCGAATGTGGAATGTCACTTGTCTAGGAACAGGGCGGCCGCACACTAGCGGCGCCGAGCCTCAGTGTGAGACTGCCCCAACAGGTTACCTTTGACATATACTTAAATGCATTTTTAAAAATTATTCAATTTTCTAAAACATAAAATGTCACTATATAACATGGTTTTGATGTAATCCAAAAAAATAGAAGGTAGGTAAAGGAAAAGCAGTGCAGCAAATATAAGGAAACAATTACAGACAATAATGTCTGTCTGTTATCACGCTCGTCTGCGAGTCGCGCTTATAATATCACCTCGTATGTGACTATCAACTAACCACACTTTTATCACAATTATAAACGGGGTCGAGTTACTTTCGTTTGTTTCAATCCCGTGATATTGTTTAATATTGTTCCCTATGAATTTTTGACTAAGCCTTGGTTTTATGTAAATCTAAATATTTTCTCGGTATAAGTTGTGTAAATTCAATAATGCTTTTCCTTTTCCCACTGTGTGTGTGTATATCGGGGGTAGAGGGGGAGGAGGGGGAGGAGGGGGAGGAGGGGGGAGGGTATGTACGTACCGTTGTAGCTGGGTATGTGCGAGTGGCTGGTGGTGGTGTGCGAGTGCGAGTGCGAGTGCGAGTAGGGGTCGCCGTCGAGGCGCGCGTGGTCGAGGTGGCGCGAGGGCGAGGCGCCGACCGGCGACGAGTAGCGCAGCCGGTACTGCGGCTCCCGCGACGCGCTCGGCGTCCTGCCGCGCACACGCACACAGACGAACAATTATTATACAAATACCAATGACCAAATGAGTAAGGCTACTAATTTAATAATTAGAGTTCATTTGCTATAAAAATGTTAACAACTTACTGGCGATTTAATTAGACACTGAAACAGACACTCACCTGCTCGCGTTGCGCGGGTCGAGGTTCTGTTTCTTCCACTGCTGCATTTTTTCGCGTTCCTTTACTTCTTTCAGAAATACCTGGAACCATCATTCAGTAGGGTCAATGCCTAATTTTAACGATACGAACGTAACAACAAACTTGTCTGTAATTTCGTCAGCTCTTAATGTGGGCTATTGTTGTACCAATTTTTGTACTATTTATGATTATTGCACTTTCAAGTTTATAACGACCCCAAAACCCGTTTTGATGAATTTTGGGAGAAAAATAGATGACAAAGAGTACGAGGGAAAACAGAGAAATAGAATAGTTTATCTTGTTCAAATAAGTGTGCAAAGCCCAACATATAGAAAATCACAGTATAATATACAATAGGTATTTGTTCGCATGTATGTGTGGGTGTGTGAGTGCGTGTGTACCTGCGCGATGCCGGACTGTATCTTGGCGAGCTCCTGCTCCTCGCGGCGCAGCTTGGGGTCGACGTCCGCGCCGTTGAGCGTGCCGTTGGGTCGGCCCTTGCCCTCGCCCTCGCCGTCGCCCTCGTCGTCGCTCTCCGCCACGCCCTTGTACGTGTCCGACCAGCGCCGACGCCGCTCTAACGACACCTCACACGTGAGAAACGTCGCCGCTCGGTGATAAATTAGCACACTAGCGAATTTTAATTAGGTCGGAGACTATGACAATTTTACTAAGTATTTATTTACATGCGACTAATACTGTAAGAATATCGTTCGGTGGAGGTGGGTTCGGAGCGGTACCTGGGTCGGTGTACGGGTAGGGCGGCGCCGGGAAGTCGTCGCGCTCGATCTTGGGCTGCGTGCCGGGCGCCGGCCGGAACGCCGCCGGGTAGTGCGACATCTCGATCGGCTCCTGCGCACGACACACGCTATTAATATAGGTACTACGAGATTGACAAACAAGGAACAGCAAGGCGAGGCGAGGCGAGGCGAGTCAAGTGTACGCAGTACGCACCTCGTTGTTCATGTGCGGCGACTTGGGCCGCGGCGTCTCGCTGCGGATGGAGTCGACGAGCGCGCGCATGGCGGGCCGCGAGGACGCCTTGCTGCCGGCGCGGCTGCTGGCGCGCGTCGACGCGCTCGCTGCACGCACACACACACAGGGTCACATATACGGTCACTTGAACTTTACAATCTTAACTAATATTATCCAGTGTGGTGGTGGCGCGGTGTACTCACAGGGCGGGCGGTGGAAGTGCGGCGAGGCGGGGGCGCGGTCGTAGGGCTGCAGCGGGCGGCGCAGGTAGTGCGGCTCGCTGGTGAGGTAGCTGTAGGTGGTGATGCGGTGCGGCGAGCAGGCGCCGGCCGAGCGGTACTCGCGCAGCAGCAGCCCCGGCGACACGGCGCGGTACCCGTACTGCACACGACACACACTGCACGCTAGTACCGACGCGGCCGACGCGACCGACACGACCGACAACACCGCCGCGGACGGGCGCGCGGCGGTACTAGGGCCCGTATTAAAAGACAAACCTCGATTCAACAATCCTCGTAGGATACGTCTAAAATAACAGTTTTCGACGACTCGACGACCGAGTCGACGTTGATTGAGATAGGAATTGCGCTCGAGGTCTGTCCATTAATATGACACTCCTCTTATTTTATTTTTGATATTCGAACCTGTAAAGTTACACTCACAACTGATATCAATTGTCTCAAACTAAATAAAGCCCTGTATTATGGATGCTGGATAACGGATAACATTACGTAATACTTATGTTTTTTTGTATGAGACATCCAAGACTCAGATACAGATGCTCGTGCATCTGCACCTAGCGGGATTTGAACCCGTAACCTCCGGTTTCGTAATCAGGAGCTCCGACCACGGCAGATTATGATAAGATAAATAGGTCAAATTAAAATAATATATAAAAAATCTTCAAAATATGTCACACAGTCACATGCCTACGCACGGTGCAAAATAGTATCTACTACAAAAAATATTACAGCGAAATTAATTTGAATGAATAATAAAAAATAAGTACAGAATACTGAAAATGACTTGTGAAACTTGTTATCGTGTAAGAATCACCGGACCAAGCGAATGAGGTGTGGCGAACAGGTACGCTAGTAATTTATCCTTGAAAATAGTCTTGTATCGTAAACTGTATTCAAGTAAAAGCAAAAAGCGGAAATCGGCTTACATAAACATAAGGCATGAGATACTCAAGGAAGAGTTCTAGCCGTCTCTATTCGCGATGTTCATTTGCTCGGTTTAGTATCTGTAAGCGATTGTGTTTGTGTGAGGTGTCGGTGTGTGAGTCGTGTGGGGTGTGTTTGTGTGAGGTGTCGGTGTGTGAGTCGTGTGGGGTGTGTGGTGTGTGTGAGGTGTGTGGAATGTGTGAAGTGTGCGGGGCGTGTGAGTGACGGACCTTCCTGGTCAAGCTACTGTAGGGGCTGCCGTAGGAGCCGGTGACGCTCGGCGTGCGGGACCGCAGCGAGAACTGCCACACATACACACACACGCGTGAGACACAACCACAGTACCACACGCACACCGACACACCCTACCAGAGGACCCTGTCTGCATAATATTAAAAGCTACGGCATCGCACGATGTAACCGAAATTTCAAAAAAGTCTAGATATTTATATCAGCCAGAAATTTTATTTTTCTGATTTTCAATTTACAGTAGGTATGCGCGAGCTAATATTTTTCTAAATATAGATAACCTTTAACCAATCTCTCCTCGAATCTGATATCCTCCTCTCTGACTAGCGACATCTAGCGAATTTATTTTTAAGATTTTTTTTATTTATACAATTCAGATATTGTGTAACTTTTTAGACGATCGAACACTAATACTTGTAATAAAATAATTCGGTAAGATTATGTTAAACACACTAGCTCGTGCATCAAATAAAAAAACAAAAGTGATCTTGAAAATATAACTTAAATATAACATAGTGATAAAAGAGAAACAAGCAGTAGGGTCCAATATTAGGGTGTGTCGGATGTGAACCAGACGAGGTCTCTCTGGGGTCAAGATGCATTGCAAATAAACAACAATAAAGGCACTGAAAAAAGAATAAAGTTAAAATAAATTAAATAAATTGCATAGCAAACTTCAGGAACTGACGATAATATAATATATTATGTAATAACTAAAGATACTATCTTTAGCCATTTGAATTACAAAATGATTTTTCAAATACAAAATGATTCTGAAGTTCACTGTGCCAAAGGAATAGTCATAGTCAAATCTGTAACCACGCTTTATGTTTTACGAATACAAGATTTTTTCACTTACAACGACTACCTACGACTGTTTTCGAACTGCATAACCTATCGTTGACTTCAAACATTTCTTTACATAGGCAGTCTATAATGTAGAATAGTAGAGTGTTGTTCAGCACTGAACTGCGTGCATGTAAGTGGGTAAGCACCTGTCACCTACGGACGAACACAGAGCGTGGCTACGGGTTGCGCTGCGCGAAGACAACACCGATCACACAATACATCTACTGTACGTGTCGTGCACTATTTACAACTACTGCGGGAACATTACGTTTAAAAAATAAATAATAAATAATGTAAATATAGTACCGAGTACAACGATAACTCATAGAGAAGATAGGTAATCAAAAATCGCTGCACAAGTTTCCCCCGCAACTAGGTACTGTGATAATAGAACTCGCGGTCGTCCCCCGTGACGTGTTACGGCGTCATGTCACCTGCAGCTCGGACGAGGCGCGCTCGTCGACGGCGTCGGCGGCGTCGGCCGCGAGCGGGTCGCGCGGCGCGGGCCCGCAGCGCGGGTGCCAGATGGCGGCGCCCTGCAGGAACATCTCCTCGCCGTCGCCGAACGGGTCGCCGCACTTGCTGCAGCGCGCGCACGTGGGGTGGAAGTGGTGGTTCTCGCCGGCCTGCCGACACACACGCGCACTCATCAGCCCTCGAGCTCGACTCCTGCGTCCCGACTGCCGCGCGGCGGCGGTCCGGCCGGTCGCGGTGGGTGGGTCCCGGTACTGACCTGCAGCACTTTGCCGGCGATGTATCGCTGGCAGTAGGCGCAGCGCACGCCGTACAGCCGCTGGTAGTCGCGCTCGCAGTAGGGCACGCCGCCGCGGCCCATGTACTCGCCCTGCAGCACGGCGCCGCACTCGCCGCACGCGAAGCACCACGTGTGCCATTGTCTGCGGCACGCAAACCACACGCGTTAGTTAATCTGACCGATTGCTCCTCTAGTTTTGACGACTCGTTAGCCAAACGGCAACATAAGATCGGTTACTTTTTATTCGACTCACCTATCTAGGGCGACCAAAGCTTGACCTTCCGATAATTCCTGTCCGCACCCGGCGCATTCTGAAATATCAAACGTTTCCGTTCGTATCATTGCGCTCGATCGTTCTATTTGGCGGTTATCGTTAGAGATGCATTCCGCGGACTAGATCGAATCGAGTTAAATCGCACGAAATGTGTCCGTTCGAATCGATCGGGGCATGCAAATGTTTAGTTCTATTAGCGATGACATCGACTAGCTACGACATTATTACGACATACAATTAGTAACGGTGCAAATGGCTCATGATTATGATTATTATTGACGCTGGAAATGATCATTAGCGAAGTAAAAAAATTGTAGTCGTCTAAAGGTAAATAGGATTCTGATAATGTACCTAGTTACGTTTTCAATATGCCAAATGTGTGCATATTTAAAAGGAGTTCGAGAATTGCGTCGCGCAAATCGAGTCTTCGGTGAATATTTTTATCGAAATTCAAATTTATCCCGATCCCAAAAAGCGAGATGCAATTCCCGGCGTGTGGTGCAAATGTAATGAAGTGCGCGGACCATATCTCTCATCACCGTTCTGGTCGTCGGTGGGCGTGCGGTCGGTGTTGGCTTGGCGAGTGCGGTCGGCGCGGTCGGCGCGGTCGGCGTGCACGGCGCGCGCCGGCGGCGGCTCCGGCGTGGGCGAGGCGTGGTCGGCGCGCGCGCGGGCCGTCTGCCGCTGCGGGCCCAGCACGCAGCCCGAGCACACCACCTCCGCGCCCGTGTATGTCACCTTCTCACCGGAGGGGAATGCGCGTCTGGAATACGACACCGCGCCCCGATTACATAACGTAGAATATGAGCACACGATCAAGGCTAATGATATAATGTAATATTTAATGAATACAAATAATTATTGAATCGGTCCAAACGAAAAATTGCAAGTGTGTCAACTATTGTCCATACGAAAACCAAGAGACGATATGGCAAACTGGATTCTGATCATTTCAGCATGATCATCGTGCGATGGTTGTAAAGAGATCAGACTCGAGTAATCCATCTAAGTATCGCTACTCACTTGCATCTTGCGCAAGTGAAGCATTTCTGGTGATAGGTGTTCCCGAGCGCCGACACCACCTCGCCCTCCACGTACTGGTTGCACGCCGCGCACCGCGTGCCGAACGCGCGCTGGTAGTCCTGCCGGCAAGATTCACATCTTACTCTGGGTAGGTATATTTAACGTCCTCATGAATGAACACTTCTACCGGAAATGAATTACCCATAACATATTATGTTCCAAATAGATTAGAAATACGTATATATGCCAATAAAACAATAATTTCAGCCTGCAGGTAGCGATATTATCATGAAGTGCACTCGTAAGTGTTACCTGGGGGCAGTAGTAGTGTCCGTCCTTGCAGAAGAAGCCGCCGCGCGCGAGCGACGCGGCGCAGGCGCGGCAAGTGAAGCACGCCGTGTGGAAGTACTTGTCGGACACGCGCAGCACCTCGCCGCTGCACTTGCCGCCGCACGCGCCGCATACCACTTTGCCTGGAAATTAGGAAATTAACTAAATTACATCCGACCATCTACTTACAGTTTGACTCTAACACACTACGGATAGATGATTATATTTCTTTTTCGTCATTATATTATTTGCTACTTCGCACCCTTGTTTGATACTTCAAATAAAAGCTAAACAGAACTACTTACACTTTTGTCAAAGGTACTGTCTATTTATATGTAGGTAAGTATATGTTGTATTAAACCGAGTTGAAATCCATATTGTGTGTGGTGAAATAAAGGAGGAACTATAATCGGTAAATGAGGATTAATTTTGTATCGCAGCATAGTAAATAAATCAGTCAGTTACCCCGAGTGACCTCTATTTATTAACAATAAGAATTTCCAACAAATTGTAACGACCGCATAATTTGACCATTTAGATTCGACATTCAAACTTTCCAATCAAGAGGCGGGAGTCAAATGTTATTAACAGAGGACAAAGCGTTAAATTAGAATTAACCGTGGAGGGTCAATTGGGAGGGGTCCCGACTCCCGGCCGCATCTGCAACGACAGTCGCTATGGCCCACAACACCTACTGAATATACCTACCCATAACTACCAGTTTGACGGATCGAAACATTACAGAAAAGAACACATCCATAATAATTGCCAAAGACGACAGGATCACATTTTTGAGAATAAGTACTTAGGACTCACAACTCGTAGTTATAATATACCTACCTACCTACATTCAAAAGCAACGGCAAGCAATAAAAAAAACAGGTTAAGTAAGTACCTACTTATGTTCCTTCCCGAACCCTCTTCGTCTCTGACCTGTTGCTTTATTGTGTGTTGCGTGTTTTTTGATGAAAAGGGCTATCGGTGTGTCCTACATTTTTCGTAGGTACCGACTTTGTTTTCCCCGGAGTAAACGTACCTACTTCTTAGGAGCGAGGGTCCGAGGTCTTCAGAATAAGCCCGTCTCACGGTACAGTTTAAAGAAAGTAGTTATAATCTACTAATTTACTCCCGAATAGTGATCAGCATAATTTAAATTCACAAATCAAGCGCTATTTACTTACATTGAGCGTCTGAATAGGTAGGTACCTATATAGGTACTTATATTTCTACATAATGCACCTACCTACCTATAGTTAACTGTGAGAACAACAGTCAAGTTCATTTTCAGTGGTTTTATTTAAATTTAAACTTAATATTCTTACAGTAGGTATTGTAGGTATTTTAACGAACGTCGTAAAGTTGTGCGAAGGTCGTCGTTTATTATTGTTTTTAGGTCGGCGGCCATTAATAAATATTTTATTAACTTCGCCCGTCGACCGTAGCTGTAGGTAGTGTGTGGATATAGTAAACGAAGTAACTCCTAGCAATAGGTATCTTATCCCTGATAAATTCACTCACAACAAAAATTACCGTCATAGAGCCAATAAGTAATCATAAGTGTAATCGTGGTTATTTTAATTGAATTATTTTTAGTATTAAAATAAAAAAAGAACTACAGCAGCATTTCAAACAAAGACCGCTGTAAAGCTAGAACAACAAATTATTTGTTTCGTGTACTGAAAGTGTAATATGCAGAATATGATTCAGTGAGATAGCGACTGCACATCTGCAGTGAGGTCTGTCGATTAACAGATGGGTGCAGCAGGGCGCGTGCCGACACTACCGCCGGTGCACGTGCGTGATGCCTTCCTAGGCACGTGCCGCGTCTGCACGCCTGTGGGGTTTTTATAAATTACCCTTTATCACTCAACACGAAGCTTTGCCGTATCACATGCATTTCACTAACTATACGATCTTATTGTGTCGAATGACGATAAGGTTATTTGCGTCTATAGCGCGTGATAAATTTACAAATAATAGTAAGTACTTACGTATAAAAAATGCTTCCCTTCATATTTAGATATCAAAGTTGATAAAAGTAAACAAATATATCGTTCGCAACGGAATCTATAAACAAACCCTCGACTAGCTGTCGTTCTTTCTGTTGTCGATGAGCGGCAGTGTGGTATTCCTGCCGACACCGCTGCACCGGCCGCTGCAGTCGCGAGCGAGGCGACGCGATAACGCTCCGAATTCAATCCAATTAGTTTGACTTTGATTGCTGTGACGTACGAAACAAATTGCCTCAATAAGAATTAATATGATCAATTGAATCTGTCAAAATTGATTTAGGTTGTTTTATATACATTTTCTTACAATCGATGGTCTCTACACAACGCAAAGTCTTTCTGATATACGGAACCGAAATAAATATGTCTAAAAGGTAAGTACGTTCAGTAAATAACTATGTAGGTAAGTCGTCGCGAGTGTGTCAGTCCCTGCATTAAATAAATTATTTTAACATAATTTCAATAAAGATGCGTTGTAGAGGTCCTTCCTCCTCGAAGCAGGCGCGTGTCTCCTGGAGGTTCAAACACGACGCTGGAGCTACGACGACCGTCACACGACGACGTTCTACAAACATAGACTCGAGAAAACAGAAATCTGACCCCTCAATTTCCTGGTGTGAAAAATAATACGAGCAACCGAGACAGCGATTTGGTGAAAGAAAACTGTTTAAAGAAACAATCCCATCGACGTAATAATATATTATATATATTTGATATCGTACGTAAATTAACAGAACCCGGGTAGTATTCTGAAATAGTAACATACTTCGTTTGAACCGATTATATGTTTCCGGATTTATTCATGACAGACTCACTCCGACAGGTATAATCAATTCAGCTAACGAAGATCCAAATAGACCCGCCTGCCCTGACGTATGACATCCTTTCATCTTATCTTCCTCGCATGTTATTTTGGAGCTGCATAATAATTCGTTAAAAAGGTGACATCTCCAGGTGTCACCGTCAGCACTATTACAGTTACTTATTGATGTAAATTTATTTGTTTTAGCAAAAAACGCTTCCTATAGGAAGCGCAAGTCAACCAATGATTTTATTGAACGTGATATAGGTACATAAATCAGAATATTATTATCTTTTAAACACATAATTTTCAAAATCATAAAGCATTAACATAGGTATAGGTACGATTATCGGCGTAATCATTAAAAAAAATAGTTAGATTTAGTTGGAATCTACGCGGGTGAAACAGTGATAAATAAAACTGAGTTCACACTCTGTTCAATTTGTTTTCAATTGCCAATGGGGGAGAAAAGAGTTGGATATAACTCTACAATTGGAGTGAAATAAACCGAACCATCTGTCCATAACAGATTCTCCAAATTCCTATAAATACAGTTGGCGCAGCGCCAGCGGTGGCGCGGCGGCGGCGCGGTCTCGCCCGTGGACGACGAGCGCGCTGCACCGGGTGACCCACTCGATCGCAGACTCGCAGCCTTTACAGTAACCTACTACCTCTCTTACTAGTCTTTACTAATAATACTTAGAGGTAATGCTACTTTGAATAAAGACGCAGGCTCCTTTATATCCCCATCCCGCAAGACATTAATTGCACGCAAGGCACAGGATTGTAATGTCCTATTTAAATAATAATTTAGCGGTGGCGAGTATCATTTAAATAGGTACCTTGAGTTTGGTATGTACACGATAGACAAATGCTACATTACGCTTCCTTACCGTTTGACGAACGCGTAAATAAAACATAGTTGTAACAACTGAAGAACGAAAAAATAAACTTTCAATCCAATTATTGGAATTTGCATGTTTTGATTTCCGTCATGTCATGATCTGTCGGACACGGGGCAGTGCAGCGCGGCGGCCGCCAGAGGTACAGTCTGGTACAGCAAGGAGGAATAACGTGAATGATTAGGTAGGTAGGTAAGTACATATCAAAATCCCATAATGCCCATAGCACCAAATTAAAAAAAAAAAAACATTTCTGTAAGTATTTATTTGTATAGTGATTCAATCTGTACATACTCTTAGTCACGATTTAATAAACAATCACATCCCAACAATTTTAACATAAACGATTAGACTAATCCACATCTGCCTATCTACTCGAGTCCATTGCTCCGCTGGATCTGCCAGTCGCATCACAATTACGCTCAAATAATACTCGAGCAAAAACAAATAGAAAAACCCGTCTAACATGCGCGTGAGTCACGCGAAAAAACTGAATAACGCGGCAAGATATTAGCGACGACGTGCGCGCGGCGCTGCCTGCGTGCCTAGGTACCGATACGATATTCCAACGCCTAACTAGCTCAACTTGTGACATAAATTATAACTCTAGACATACATGGTAGACTGGTAGGGACTAGGGAACGCCTTGTGCAGGTACATTTATATTCAAACATTCGGTGAAATTAAGTAAATTTATACATAGTCGTGCATCGTAGTATTTCACCGATTGCATTATTAAATAACAAATCATAGTTTTTCTCGTTTATGATTTCACGCTATTAAAACAAAACTGCAGAGTGCTTGCACGTCACATCATCAATTAAATCACTGAAAGAAAGTGGTTATGTATTAGTTTTTTTTAATAAATAAAGCGAATGATATGTAATAGGTAGCGCAAGAATTTTAGGTGTATCAATGAATAAAATACCTACTCACTACACAGTTTTATTTAGGCTGTAAATAGTCCCATCTTACGATCTCAGTAAAACTTCAACGGAAACACTAAAGAATGTCACTTATACCTAAGTCGTTTCGACATTGGAATCCTACTAATTGAAGAAAAAGCAGAACCCTTTATTCGGATATAATGGAAAATTACAAATCTATGGAAATGTAAGTATGCAATAGAATCATAGCAAATAATAGGATCGCATCGCATAGACATTGCTAATTAATCAGTCATTGCAAGCGTGAACGAGATGTCGTTTGCGAACTAAACATCTGCACAGATGATGTTGGGAACTAAGAGCGTAATATTACAGTAACGTAGATACGCCATTATCTTTCCTATATCTTTGCTAATAAATGACTCGAGCGATATTGTTGTCAATACCGTCTTACACACTTGACGTGAATACACCCGGTCTAGTTAGTAACAATTGCCGTTGTGTTTCGTGAAATTATTAAAGTCAATAGCAATTTTATTCATTGGAATGAAACAACTATTAACGGATTTAACTCGCGTATTTTTATTTTATTTTATTAGCTGACGTTTCGGATTCTTTACAGTTTCCATAATCGTAGCAACGACTGAGCTGACAATAGTCTAACGCTAAAGTAACGCGAGTTAAATCCGTTAATAGTTGTTTCATTCCAATGTGTAATAACCGCGAAGGCATCAGAAATTATTAAGCAATTTTATTGTTACGGTATTTGATAGAGAGATAGTAAAGTGAGTATTGATGAAACTGAATTATTTAGTTAGGTAATACTCTCGCATATTTTTGTACGGTGTTATAACTCCTCGAAGGATTTACTTTCGAAACTCGAGGTTGGAAGAACATTGCGAGATATTGGAAATATTTGGAGCAAGGGCGTACATTTCCCCAGAGCAAGGGTACGTGACGATTCAAGGCATAATTCTA
This sequence comes from Polylopha cassiicola, assembly GCA_038024825.1. Lineage (NCBI taxonomy): Eukaryota > Metazoa > Arthropoda > Insecta > Lepidoptera > Tortricidae > Polylopha > Polylopha cassiicola. The sequence goes on along the minus strand of CP149044.1, from coordinate 197,084 downwards.
CGAGTAGAATGTGTGCAAATATACAGGAGTACCTGTGATGAATAAATGTAACACATATTAATCACATAAAAAAAAACATCGAACCAATGGTCGAATAATCTTCAATTGATAAAATATAACTAGGTACATTATGTAAGTAGATATATTAATAAAACAGTGACTTATCTAATTCTGGTTAGGATATCACAGGTGTATCATGTTATTCATGTTATATAGGTATTCAGTTGGACCAATTCTAATGCAAAGCAATATCTTCATTAATTGAATGACCTGAATTCAATTACATATTTGTTTTAAATAATTTCAACAACTACAAACGGATTTAAACGTCAGCCAAATAAATAAAATGCGCGATTTAAATCCGTTTATAGTTGTTTCATTCCAATATTTTAAAACTGTTTTTTGCTTACTGTGACAAGAATGTATATACAAATAACAAAACATTCGTCTCAGGTGCATGATTTCTCTCTTTATTTTGCAATAAACGGTAAAATTGTTATTATTTTAATCGAACATTTAAAGAAGCATTACCGGAAAAGATATAATAATATGTAATTCTACGTAATACTTAATGGTGTCTTAGTAAATTGTTGCTGTCTGTTCAGAAATAAAACTATTATCGTCGCAGTATGAAACGCATTTTCACTGCGATGCAATCAGAGCAATTCTGAGCAATGCAAGGGATAGTAAATTAAGTCAAAATACATTAATTAAACCGTTTAAATAGTTAATGCATCCATGGAACAGCCTCGTGGCATCAATTCTGCTTATCACGAGTTACGACCGTTTCTCCGCCATCTGGAATGCTGAGCCGGCCAGGTTTCTACGGCATCGACTGTGTGCGAGTCATTATACACAGGTATAATTATACACTGTCAAGCTAAATCTTTAGCTCAAGCGCTAACGTGACCTAAACCGGAATATTTAATAACAACGAGCAAAATGTTTTATCCTTACTAACAACCAGATGTGTACAAATCGATCGGAACATAATAATATGCAGTAGGTAAGTACTAAATAAAACTTACATATCATAAAAAAGAGTAATAACAGGTATGAAAGGTAATTTAATGTTAGAGTACAGCATCGTGATCTGTTAATCAAGCCCGGCCGACAGACAATTAACGCGTCTTTTGTATTTCGTGCATTAGCAAATGTAATGGACAAAACTTTCACCCTTGCGCAACATCTACTGATACTTATAACAATAATACTACATAATAAACAAAATAGAAATAAACTCTGTAGGTAAGTACAGTAGGTAAGTAGTAAGTATTCTATATCTATGGCTAAGATATAGAATATTTACTACTGACCTACTGTAAACAACAGTCTAAAATGCAATATGAAAAAAAACTGTTATTTGGATACAATAAATCTGCCACTCCAAAACGAATCAAGAATTTTACTGTACAGCTCGTTCTTAGGTCGATAACTAATATTTGCTAGATGCATAGTAGTTACTCCTGCCCAGTGAATTATAACGATAATATTCTATAAACAAACAAGTCTCACGTACAAAATAATACATAGCATCATACCTGTCGCTGACAACAATAGAACATGACCTTTTGTGACGGAGCTCAATAAAACAAGTGTATACTGTGTCGATGACACACGCGTCGCTAGGCGAGCCGACATCATTGACGGGGGAGGGCACAGCAGAATATCACCATGATGATATCATGGATCATATTCAACGTCATCATGATAGTTAATAGTGAAAAGTATTTTCGGGTAATGGGTATGTAAGTAAACTGTTATGATTTAAGTTATTATTTGCTTTATTGAATCAAAATAAATGAGTATTCGGATCAATCAGAAAAGGTTCATTAAAATCGACTAGTTCCTACTTTTCAGCGTTCAATAGCTACATAAAGTCTTCTTAAATGCCAGAACCACCAAGAGGCGATAAGTTGCAAACAACAAACGTTGGCGAGTTATTGAAAGTACCTTGAAATCGTCAGAACAATAAAAGCACGACCATGAGAAGTAATGTGTGAGCAGGCGGAGTTACATCATATTATTATCATTCTAATGTTGTTGAGGAATGACGCGTGTTGGCTGCGTCTAGTGTTATCCACAAAGAATTGCTTCGAGTAAAGGATGGTACGGCCGTGCCACTTGTTTTTGCTTGACTTGCCCCCAGACATAATCTACATCCGTAAAAAATAATCGGTCCAGTACATAACTATATAATCCGAAACAGTGCGGCTGGTTAAAATCGGTTTTATGAAATTTTGTGAGCATATAAGGTAGGTCGGACAATCATCTCAATGACAACACCTGTCAAATCAATTGATGAATGTAGCGCCGCTTGTCCGGGCGGGACAGCGTCTGCCGGGACCGCTACTTCAATAAATAATACTTCTCCATACAGTTTACTAAGAAATAAATAATGATACTATTTGATCAATGCGAATAGCAAATGTCGTTTTCATCTAATATAATAGTACTTGTAAATCGGGATTGCTCGAACATTGTAAAGCAGACCTATAAGTCAAACAACGCTGGATGAGTGCATACTGGTCATGTATAGGTATTGTCTGCTGAATTATGTTATGTTCATTACCAAGCGTCTTTACCGATAATAAACATGAGGAAAGAATATACCCACAACCGCTTCCAATTGTAAAATAATACACCTGTGTTAAGTAATGAAGCGAAAACTAATTATTTACATATAAATATGTAGATACGAGTATAATAAATTCTACACGCAATATAACAGACTTCTTGACTAACGAGTGAGTCGCTAATTTAGAGCAAAAATTATCTTCGCAAAAACACGATGATCTATACTATATAATTATAATTATAATATAAAAATATATAATATAATATATATATATATTATATATATTATAATTATAATTATAATTATAATAATATTATAAAGAGGAAAGATTTGTATTTTTGTATTTTTGTATTTTTGTAATGAATAGGCTCCGAAACTACTGGACCGATTTCAAAAATTCTTTCACCTTTGGAAAGCTACATTATCCCCGAGTAACATAGGCTATATAATATCACGCTAGGTCTTATAGTTGCGGAGCAGTAACCGAAAATGTTTCAAAAACGGGGGAAAAGTATCGTTTCTGAGGCCTTAAAAAAATCTTAAGTCCCCCCGTGCGAAGCCGGGACGGGCCGCTAGTCTGTAATAATCCGCTCAACAATAACTGATGAACTTTATCGTGCTTTGCAATCAAAACTAAGAACCTTTTTTTACATACAGGTTTATAGTCCTCTTACCTAAATTATTCTTCGTATATAATTGTCCTCGGAGTACTGCCGACAACCACTGAGTTTACCTGAATAGTGAACCGTGGAGAGTAAACCATAATTAGACGTCATTAGAGCGCTTTCCCTTCGCGGTCAGATCTCCAATAAGTACTTAAACGTGTCATGATTTGACGGAGAGCGCGAAGCGAGCAACTTATAGGAAACACCCATGAATGCAACATTTGATTAAAGGTTACTTTTGCACTTTTTTATTTTTTGTGTTTTTTACGTAATTTCAGTACAGATTAATTTTGTTTTAAATTATTATTGGTATTTTTATTATCTTGTATTTCTTGTACTTCTTGTATTACCCTCATAATTCATCCCAAGATTGTTAAAGCAAATACTCGACTTCATTTCATGCCGATTTTTTTGACAATGGTTCAGATACATTTTTTTTATTTATAAATCTTTTTCATAGTTCTAATTTAAAGTTGAAAATCAAACGAGATATGTGTGAAGACTTATAAACCGATTTATCACAACGAGCTCGTAAAGACAGGTAATCAGCCAGTCATATTTGCTAAGCATTTCTAGCAAATAACATCAATAACGATCCGTCATTAGTATCTCGTCGTCTAGATAGACACTGCACAATCAGCGAACTTTCTAAGCTTAAAGTTGGATATTACGTATAAACGTATTACTAGCTTGCCCGCGACTGCGTCTGCGTACGACAAGCAGCTCCGTTTCACCCCCCTAAGGGTGAATTTTTAAAAAATCTTTTCTTAGTGCTACTCTGCATTAACAAAGAAACTACTATGCAAAATTTAAACATTCTAACCCTTATAAATTAGGCCCTGCGTTGATATGTCAGTCATTGAGTCAGCTTCTAGTTTTATATTATATAGAATTATAGATAGATATCGACTCGGAACTACAGCGATCAATCACGCCACTCGCGAGGATCATCCTCGTCAACCCATTAGTCGTGAGTCGTCCCAATTTCTGATTTTTTTTTTTATAATTCAAATAGATTAGGCGCGTCCATTAGGTAATGTAACTTGCATTTCCCTGTTCAGCCAGCTTCAATCAACGGCGGCCACGAAACAACTAGAAAGCAAGACAAGAACATCTGAAGAGCTTTCACTCGAGATAGCCGAGATGCTCTTATCAGCCCACGGAAGCTTGGTTAGCTGACGTTATTTAAAGGAAACAGAAAATAATGTAAGTTATGCACAGTTGCGATTTCCTTACACAGTAGAATTACATACTTGAGTTTTGAAGACTCGGAGAAAAGCATACAGCCAAATGTTAAGGGCAATAGTTTTCTTAACATTTCAATAAGAGTGTAGAAAATAACTGTTACTTGTTGCCTTAACAGATTTCTTAATAGAGAAATACTTAAAGGTCAAGTATACAGTCACATATAAATAAATGTGTGCATAAATTTATTTAAGAAAAGAAACAAGTCGGTTTTAGGTAAGTATGATTCAAATTACAAATCAAGAAATTTTAACTCTAAAACTAAAGTGATATTTTTTAACAGAGAACAGTCTCGAACTATAGTCAAAGGTTTGTTATACTTGCTATAACGCTAATGGCGACGTCCGTGTTCATTATCGTGGTATGAAAATAAAAAGAGAGATTGTAATGAACCAAGGCGGATGTCGAAAATGTACGAGTAGTGAACTTTCATTCGGGTAATAACTGGGTGTATCGAACAAATAACAACAATGATATATTGCAATAATAACATGGAGCTGCGACGCTAGGTATTATTTTATTAGACTAACAATCTTACAAACCTCTCATTAAAGGTAAAAAATCTGAGCACGCGATTTTTTTATTGAATGTTGTTACAGAAGAAAAAACTTCGTACAATACATTTTGTTTCGAAGTAAAATTTGAACTGGAAATTCATATTTAAGAGCGCTCCTTTGCTCGGCGCTTCCATACAAAACGTAATTCCTCATTCTTTCAAGAATTTTGAATTAAACATTATTATTTTTTTCTGCAATTATGATCGGATATGGCATAGCTAGGTCTAACTTTCGTTATTTTTATTAGATTATGTAAGATATTACAATCAGAGATGATATTAGATTCGTAATTTTACATGAAAAATAGACACATTTTCAGAGGACTTGTTCGCATACATTTAAAGATTTTCATAAAGATTTCAAAACGTAGAAACATCGGAAATATCCTCAAGATTGAAAATAAACCATAACTACAGTATTAATATCACAATTAATAATTTACAACGGGAATTCGTACTTTCGAAATAATTTCTAATGAAATGGCGATATTAGTAAATACTCATTTCACGCGAGTCTTGTTACATGCGTTTGTGTGCGTGCCCGAATTATTCCGACGGCCGCCGAACGTTTTGACAAGAACAAAGGTCAAAGACGAATTGCCAGTCGGTCATAGACTGTCATTGTGCAGATTTTTTGACGTTACGTTTACTTATTAATAATTAATTCATAAATAATAGTAACTAAAACAACCACGGCTAGATTAACGGACTTCTGAATGATTACAAAGTGAATTGGTTTTATTGCGACGATCTTATATACTTACTTAGCTACCTACGACGACTGTGTGACAGCGGACTTGGAATTACATTTCATTACGATTGTTCATTATGCGTAAGTACTAATATCAATTTATATTATTATTATTTATTAACAGTTGGAACCTATCTAGATATACTTTATACTTAATCACTCGAAGCGATCATGTCTTTTCATTACTTTTCAACTTAAAGTGTCTTTCACTTGATACTCGAACGTCTATATATAATATCGATATGTAATATCATATGATATATTCAGTAGAAAATGAAAATTTAACGGTGTGGATTTTTTTTCACAGCAAAACCTAGAAAATCTAGTAAAACGAGACTTTGGCTATCAGCTCGTCGTAAAAAACCAAGCGCATGGATTTACGAGAAACGAAACATGTGAGCATTCATTTTATAATTTACATAATGTGCAATCAATCAATAAGTCATAGCGAAGCTTATAATTATGTTGTAAATTAAATTTACTATGGTGAATTTAAAAATTTTGATTATGTATCTCATAGTTACTGTTTGTACAAATACTATTAAGCACAGTCTAGTAGCATTAGATAAATATAATTTGTTGGAATGAAACAACTATTAACGGATTTAACTCGCGTATTTGTATTTTATTATATTTGCTGACGTTTCGGATTCTTTACAGTTTCCATAATAATTTATTGTTTTTTTGTAGGATAGCGGAACAAACTTTACAAGATGCCGCAACAGAAAGGTGATTCAGGATTCTGTTCTGTTCGGGTGGACTGTGAATGTGATCTCTCTTATATATAGGAATAGATCGTTATTCCTATTGTTTTTTTTTTAATAAAATTATTTTTTTTTGACAAAGAAATTTTATGGGTATCTATATTCATACACGGTGCTATCTACTTTTCAAGATTGATTGTTGTTTGGTGTAGGTACTCCATTGAAATGCTACATTTTTGGGGTTAGCTTGCATTTGTCAGAGGCCTCAATTTTATTTTTTACTACCTAGCGATTCGGCCCAGTTTCTCTCGGATCCCTGTTTTTTTTATTTTCTATAGCCTATTACTTGTGTCAATTAACGTTTAGTCTTAATAGAACCATAAATATAAAACTAAAAAATAATAATCGAAAATTTGAGAAATAAATACAAGTCCACGATATTATAATTATCTAACTTTCTTTCAATCATTTTACAAACCCCCACAAAATGTAACTTATCTATGGAGCAATGACTTTTTATATACATATACTAAGCATTACCTATTGTAAATTATGCCTAAGTGAGCTATCAGATTATTAAGTCAATACAATAATAATGTCTGTATTTTCTTTGGCGCAAGATTGATGTAAATAATTATACCTATCCATTGCCAATTTATTATTTCTTATCCCCAAATTTATGCTGAACCCGATTATGATGATAATGTAGCTTTCGAATGGTGAAAGAATATTTAAAAACGGTCCAGTAGTTTTTGAGCATATTCATTACAACCAAACTATTAAGTATAGTATAGATTGGTATCATCAATATTTCCTTTTCATTTATGGCCAGCCAGGGGTGTTTCAAGATGTCTCGGTTGTACATACAACCGAGACTTTGCGCGACGGGTCCTACATGTAATAATAATATGTTCTAGAACAATATAAATGTTCATAAATATTAATTATGACTGTTCTTTTAATGCCTCGAACACCTAGATCTAAAGGGAAACCTCAAAAACCTGAAGATGTGAGTTATGCATAGGTACCATCGAATTCCTTACAGTAAGACCTACATACCAATGAAACAGATTTTACTCTTCTGGCTTCCTTATAAAAACATACACTAGGTATGTAGAAAACTCCTGCGTGCATATGGACGTATTAATCAGTGCATCTACAGAAAAAAATACTTTTTGAGTTAGCTTCCCTAAATGTGTGATTTGGGAATTGTCAGTATTTTTTACAAACAGTTAAACATAGGTACCTACCGACCTATCTAAAAAATGGTTAATTCCAACATATTGATGAATAATAAACTCTTACATTCTATTCTAACAGAAAGAACCGCATTTAAAATTATATGTACTTTTCAGCCTTAGTTAAAATTCCACCTACCGTAGAATTTTTTGTTTGGTCTAATTAATTCTTAATTTTAATAAAAAAAACCTACGTAGCGTAAGTATCACAATACTTAAGCTATATTTTATAACGATATTGTGTAAAGTACCTGGTACCTACCTACTCATCGAGCGTAGACGAAGTCGCGGGCAGAGGCTAGTATACAGATATAAGTACATACTTATATCTGTATACTAGCCATACATAGCTATTTATATGTAGGTATTATGTTTATTCTACGTACTTACTTAAATATTTTTTTTATCCAAAAACGTACCTATTTACTTGACATCGACCAAACCAAAATAAGGTACGGAAGTAGGCATTTCATTTAAAGTCAAATAAATTTTGTAAAGCTAAAACTCGCTGTCACACACACACTAGCATGAATATTGGTTACGACATTCCCTCTCGCTCGCGCGCCCGAAGGCGGCTGACCGATGCAAGCGAAATTGACCCTTCGTTTTCTAAACCTGAGAATCCATAGCCGACTTCGCGGTACAAAAAGGTGCACTCTTAAATCTTTCTTATTTTCACACTGAATCAATCAGTAGTCAAATATATTTGCATAGGTATTTACATTTTTTGCTATAAAACTTATATGTAATAGTTATTCAAGAATCTGAATAAAGAAAACCGTACCGAACGGAAGACATCTCAAAATTGAAGTACAGATCCCTTAAAGCACTCCAAATGTCATGATCCCTTACCTGAAAATAAAGAAACAGATGGTAAACAAACGAATTAACAACATAAATAACACGAGATGAGTCAGAAGGATCAACTCGAGCGTTCGAACATGTGACTTATCTCATGGACCGGTTCTCTTGCAGGCTCATGCAAATGTAAACAAATTATCGCTTACACTACCACTATGTTACAGAGTATTATAATCAATATCAGCTTATATACATGGGAAGAATTTCATACCAGACGCACTGGAACGGTGGATAAAAAAACTAGATATTTAAAGTACAGAGATGAAGGAAAATAAATTAAATGAGTAATCTTTAAACACTGTTAACGTTCAATATGCGGAATCGGTCGCCGTGGACCATGAGAGAAACGATGTCCATCAGAAGACGTGTTTTAGTTAAAAATTCAAGTGGCATCTCGTTTGCCTCGCATAATAAACACGATTAGGTACATGAAGCTTAACTCGCGTGACATCACCGCTCGGTGATGTCAAAGCGATTGAGCAATGAATCATACAGAACCAACCAACCGGCGCTATCGTCTATCGATGCACCAACCGTATCATCACAATATCCAAGTCAATTAACTAATAGTCGACCACAATGGGGACTACGATACAATTTAGTTTTTTTACAGTTCCTTTTATTTATTTATTTATTTATTTATTTATATCCTTTTTACTGCACCGTACTTGCGTAGGTACTACATTCAAGTCGTTAGGATTATTTCTAATATTACGAGCATAACCTTCCAGAGATCGGCCTCGATTCAAGATATGACATCATGTGCGGCGCATATGAGAATAAAACTCAAGCTGCAATGACAATGAAACATGACATCACAGCTACATATGAAATACAGCTTAAATATGTTCCTCTACAGTGTAGAGTCTACACATTCAAGTTTCCGAATAGTCACGTCTCTTCTAAAATAAATAATTAGGTAATCCGTGTTTTAAATTAATTTATCATTTTATTACTGTAATCAAGCGTATAATTAAAAATATACTTCTTGATTGCGGAAAATATAATATAATAATATGTATATACATATATAGAAAGAAAAATCGCACACAAATAATATGTTCGAATAGTAATGAAATTGGAAGCGGAACACGAGGGGAAATCGATTGGTTCCCGACAGAGCTATTTGTTGCGCTGTGGTATGTAGGAGCTCTGTGGTAGGTAGGTACACAAAATTAGATATACTTACGTCCGTATTCCTAATTTTGTTTTCAAATTATCTGCATGTTGTAATGAAAGAACTATAACGGATTTAACTCGCGTATTTTATTTTAATACTGATTTTTCAAAAACTTTACAGTTACCATATCTGTAGCCGACAGAACTGACGATAGGTAGTCTAACACTAAAAAATTGTTAAGATTTGTTTCATTCCAATGTGTAATAACCGCAAAGGCATTTGAAATTGTTATTGCATGGTCTAAACAGTAACTGTATTGAATACACTAGGAACGATAATGTAGAAATAGGTATAGGACCTATCCGTTGTGGTTTAGTAGACCGGTGACTTCAGGTGGAATGTTTGTGTCATATAGAGGAGAACCTCGAGATAATGAGCCCGTGGTCTGTCAAGTTGATTTAAATGTCGTTGCATGTGTAAATAGCTGCGGTGATGTCACCGGCCGCGGCGTGTGTCGGCAAACATCGCGTTACGCAACCCGACGCCGCCGGCAGATAGCGAACGATTACCAGCGAATTGGGCCATTGTTGACACCGACAGTCGGCGAGCCAAGTTCAAAGCTAATCCTTGGGACGTTTAGGTCAGGGTCTAGTTTGGCCACAATACTGTGACCTCAAAAGGAACAGTGGTATAAGAAGTCGATCTGAAAGATGTCGTTGCATACAACTTTAAAAACGGTGACAAGTCTTGTAAATAAAACAATTAGCAGTCGCATTCCATCGTCGATTGTTATGTTTTTTCTAGAACCACAGACACTGTATGAATGAGATATTCAAAACTTTTTATCGGCAACATTTGTAAACAAGTTATCTTCATTCAGATGTTGCGAATGGATTCCTCGATTCACGTCTATTTTTAACAACGATGGATCACCGTGGTTACTATACCAGCTGCTGAATGATTAAAGGAATATTCTGTTGTTAAGTATGAACACGTGTCAATTGTTTGGACAGCTTATGGACGGGTATCAATTAAAGGTTTCGGTTCTAATTTTGACTAAGTACATACATTATTTACCTAAACCAATTTAATAAATGTTAATAAAAGCATCAATAAAATAGACAAGACAATTACAGTATGAAAAGCACTCATTCGGGGACTGACAAGGCAAGAACTAACCCTACTAACACAGAAATGAACGCAGTGATGTCATGGTGCAGTTCGCAAGTCGCTGGCACCGCGGCACCGTGCACCGCGCACTGGTCCTGCCGTCATCTTCGGAATTAAATGCTAAACGTTGCGGAGGCGATGTGTACGAGTACTGTAGGTGCACCCGCAGGTAGGCAAGCAACGGTGTCATTTGTATTTATACCGGTTGACTGATTGTAATTCGATACTGGCAATAAGCTTTAAGTAAGTATTTAAAATAAATTTTCCAATAATTAGCAATTTTATTAAACTTAAAGTGTCTATACAAAGTCTATATATAAGTACGTATATTATGTTGACCGATTAATAATCTAAATGATGATTTTAATTATATTTTGGATAATATATATGGGAAACCATCTAAAACTGGATAAATAACCCACCGCAATACATATACAGATGTAGAAACAGAAGAAGACGATCCTTCAGGACACTGTAGTGCTTAAAATGAGCCTTTCGATGAAAAGACCTCATGAGACTCTGTGTGGTTGACCGTCTTGTCGTGTTGTGTGCAGATACACGCGGGGCGGTGACGTCACGCGGTCACGCCGCGCCGATACCAGCTATCCTAACGATGCCAAGGACGCGAGTGTTAGACACGCCACATCCATGTGCGTTATGTGACTCATGTTCACATACACATTTAAAAGTATAATATTATGCTTTATAACTAATGTCATCTGAAGTAATCTGCTACATTGTTAACAGTGAAACGAATAATTATATTATTCTCATGGAAGAAAACATGCTAAATATTTGGTTGACGTCATGCTCGTAAACGGGTTAGTACCTTCCTACTGTATGTTCAATGTTCATACATCATACTGCATGAAGAACTTTAGAAATAACCACACGTACTACTCTATTTGCTTATTTTGTACCTATATTTCTTTTTACATATACCTACATAAGTAGTATCTACTTATGAGAGTATAAATTGTAAGTATATTGAGTTAAAAAAAATACTTCCTCTTAATTCATTTCGCAGTTTCGTTATAAAGATAATTATATAAATACCACCTTTACAACTGTATATTATTATAGATTGGAATTAAACAACTTTAACGGATTCAACTCGCGTATTTTACTTTATAGCTCAAGATATCGCACCCCTAGATCTAAAGGGAGCTAACTCAAAAAAAGTAACTTTTTCGGGAGCGGCTAAATTGTTGCAAGGAATCGGATCCTTTTTTTTAGCATGTGTTTATTTAAAATCTTCAGATTTTTGAGTTAGCTCCCTTTAGATCTAGGTATGCGATATATATACATTAAGATATATTATAGATATACAGTAGAATCCGTTTAGTATGACTCCGTCTATATTGACCAACCGTTTATAATGACGTAATTACATAATGAAGTTTGGTTACATACAAAATTCCTTGTAAAAAACTCGGATATAATGACTTTGCTTACAGTGACATTTCGCTTATTATGACCCATCTTTATTAAATTATGTCGGTTATAATGACAGATTCTTTGTTTATTCCCGACGACGTTCGGCGAATGATCAATATGTTTTGAATCCCTGTGAGTAATTTACATTTGAAGGCCACCCGTTGTTATACGTATCTAATCCTGTGTAAAAAAAGGTCATTTCAACACCTTAAAGCATTTAGGTATAATGAGGAGAAAGGTCCAATAATATTCGGATTAGAAAATGGCGAAATATACTTACATAAATACGTGTACCTATCCTAATGCAATTTTATATTAGGACATTATCTATTTAAATACCTACAATAGGTTTTTATTACAAAAAGTTTTGTATGACGTCCGCTTATTATGACGTGATTGTCAATTCCCTTCGATGTCATTATAAACGGATTCCACTGTAAGTACATATACAAGATATATAAGAAGTATATTATAGATCAAGAGGACTAGGACGAGAAATCCAGAGAATACGCTTGCGTTCGTGTCAAAAACACAAAACAGAGCGTACAAGAAAAATCATAATTTATCTAACAAAACCAACTGAGCGAACTGTACCTACAATGGTCTGTTTATACGATGCCCACTAGAATTAGTTACGAAACACAAGTCCAATAGAGCAAACAACATAATGACAGTGACTAGTGGATAATGCCGAGTCATTCCACAATTAGCCCCAAATTACGAGAAATATCTCGGCACATATATAAATACCTGCCTAATTTACGAATGAAACTATCAAAACTCTTTATGTACATACATGTAATGATGTGGAAAAGTTTCAAAGAGAAGATTATTACCTAGTATAGTATCGTAGTCATATTATACTTTGATTAGTAGGTAAGTAGGTAGTTAATAATTTTGTCGATGAAGATTTAGGGCAGTTACAGTCGCGTCTGACACAATTCGATCAAATCCCTTTGTACCAGTTGCGATCTCTAAACAACGTGATAAGATGAATCATAACAACTCCGACTCGATACTCGAAAGAGTCCAGAAAAGGTATCATGACGTGGACATTTCCGAAGAGCGGTAACCGCGGAGCACAAAGCTACAATGATCCTCAAATTGAACCAACACCGACCGCGACATCTCCATTATTAACTTTCTGTGTATTTCCTTGATATTCGCTTGCTTTGTTTCTAGCACGCGTTCCGTGTTTTTTGAAAACTATACCTAAGTAACTAATATTTATACAGTAAGTAAAGCCGGAGCAGTTTTTATACAGTGTCTTGTTCCAATGTATCATAACCGACAAGGCATCATTATAGGCATATTATAGTTTTATATGTTAAAGCTAAAGTTTCTTCAGAGGCAGCTGCCTCCGAATTATCTTTTACTTATTCATACAGCTTTACAGGATACGTACAACTATCGTCGCAGATTTTACTAACCTAAGACAGGCCAGTAGATATAGTTTCTCGGAGGCCATGGAATCCTAAAAGAAAGATGGCGACGGCAGATGTGAAATGGCTCGGAAACGTCACGTTTACAGTCAACGACCTGTGTGACTTGATCGATGCTAGAACGTAATACATAAGACTTTTTGCTTCGGTAATAAAGTCTATAATAGATTGCAAGTATAATAAAATACGCAACTAATGCTAGGGATAGGAGGACTTTATCATGTAGTACTAAAGATCACAATGCCATGAATCATAATGCAGTTTAAATTGCATGCGACATTACAGGTAAAGGATCAATGGTATAAACTCTACTTCTATAGATATAAGAGGCAATATCCCTTACCACAGTGTAAATGCAGCGATCCGCAGGATGTAGCGGTCAGCGTTCAATTTTAAAGGCACCGCGATGCGGAAGACGACATCATTTGGATTATACTTCCGGGATTCATATCGGGGGTGAAATCGATTATATGGAACAGGTTATGAAACAAAAGTCATAATATGTATAGGTAATTTGTCAAACCTATACGATTCGACATACTTACTTAAATTAAATATTTTTTGATAACTACCTAGGTATCTCAAGACATGTCGAAAACTGTTTTTAAGATTGTCCACGTGACAAGTAAAGATGTCCCTTGGACAATCGTAGGTAGGTCCATATATACTTTAAGATCAGATCTTTTTTCTGTTTATTTATGTTTACTAGACCTGAGCTGTACGTGTCGTGTGTCGTGTCATGTCTGTTATCCAAACAATTATAATGCAATCTAGTAATAAATCAATGAACAGAAAAGTAACTTTAGGAATAGTCATTCACAATAGGTTTCTCGCGACAGAAGCAGTTACGGTTGAGTTTCCGCACAAGCGTGTGAATTATTAATGGCACTGTAGTGTTGCAGTACACACTGCACTGTGTCGTGTGCAGTGCTGTCAGGGTTGATAAAAAACATGTTTTTTAAAAAAAAACGTAACAATCCGAATAATTTGATTAAAATCAGATTTTTTAGATATTTATTATTTATATCTCTATCTCTTATGTAAGATGCAACAATTTATCCTCTCGGCTAGACATAGAATCCGGCCTTCTTTCTTTATCTGTATTTGTTGATCACTATTTTTTTTATTTAAATCGCTTGATTAAAATCACCATTTAAATCAAATGATCTCAACCCTGAGTGCTGCAGTACACTCCAGCCCGACCACCGCGACCCGCCCGGCACGGCGCGGCGCGGCGGCGCAGTGCTCGGAGCGCGGTGACGCGCCGATTACGAACACGACACGAACCATGTGACTAAGCAAAACAAAAAGACCAAATACCAATCTAATATACCTACACAAGTATATAATAATATCTAGCAACTGAAAACACAACGATTGTTAAGATCAAATGGTCAGGCGACACGAGAGATCTTCTAGCGTCTAATATTGAGAAATCAACCATTACAATACAATACCTACATGTAAATAAATCTATGCTAAAGTAGGTACATATATTATTATATCCACTGATAGTCCTACACTATCTATGACTAAGTACCTACAAATAAATTGTAAGTACACAGTTCATCATTATCTACAGATAATGATCTAAATACGGAATGTGATCATATTAAACCTAAGAAAAGTCTAAGAAAGTGGACTCTTCTGTTTTTTAAAATGCTTGTTATCGTATAACATAGACCTAAACTTAAAGCTTGAGCTTAGACTTGGGAGATAAAAAATATGTTAATTTTTAGTTTAAAATGTAATCATATAGTATGCGAGTGCAATATGCATATTATATCACCCGAAGATCTTAAATGCAAATCATCCCAGAAACGATGATGACGGAGATTTAAGCAACCATTGAACATATCTTAATAACAATCGTTCAGTAATGAAACAGTTACAATCTCCATTGTAATAATGATTTCCTCGTACTGTTGTGTATGACTGCGAAGGTCAGCCTCCATTTCGTTATTTAAAGTACCTACCTACTACAGGCAAAAACACAAGACTGAGATTTTATTACATGACATGCATATTACGAAGTCATAAAACACAATCATAATGATGTTTATTATTATCAAACTAATAACTCACAAAATTCAATAACACCAATAAATGAAATGAAACCGCAAATTAAATTATTTTAATGAAAATTAACAAATTAAGATCTTTTTACAATTTCATACCTACTTACTTACTTATTGCAAGAACACAAAAGAACAGAGCATTGTCCTGAGAAATGTACATGTAAAGCTATCTGTTTTATTCGCTAAGTTTGAGGTACAGTCAGCATCAGATATATCAAAGCGGGCGAGGTACTCAAATACATCTGAACAACATTAAATTTCAATAAATTAGTTACGGCAAATAAGGTCAATAATATCTGAACGTCCAATTCGTCACAAATATAAGAGCAGCAATTTTTCAGTATAATCTGGACACATAACAACGCAAAAATATCTAAACAGTACAAGTGTTCATAAATATCTGAACACTTAAGGAAAATATACCTTAAATCACTGACATATAGTTTACATTCTATTGCACAGATGTAGTGAATATTCTGTCTCATGGTATCATTACTAGGTAAGCAAAGCAAACGTGAATTGCGACGTTGTCATACTTACTATTGTTTTCTGTTGCCAAACTTCAACTGTCACTGTTTAGTTCGTATCCTATTTAATTTTGAAAGAATATTATGGTCGTTGACAAGTCGTTGTCAACATTGGTAATCAATTTTCGTCAACCTGATAATTGATTGCTTAGCCTCATGGTTTATACGTCGGATGCGCGGTCATAGAACGCGGCTGGTTTAAGTTCGAGACCAGGGAGAATTTGTGTTTTTTTTTAATTTTATTCCTTTTGTATTTTTATTCAGATCTTATTTTGTATTGAAGACGTCGGTGAGACACTTCCAAGACTAACCTTAGTTAAATTGTGTATATTCTAGTTATAGATTATTTAGTCTATGTAAGCTGCGTTTTGTGTAAAGTATAAATTATTATGGTAACCAGATGATGAAATGATGAGACATGATGGAGCTTAATTAATTACATACTTTGTCGTTTAATTAGGTACGCAACAACTTCATCAATTGTAAAAGTCCGTAGGTAATAAACGAACTGCAAATACTAATACGAGTTTCGATTCTACGTATGTCCGATCTCCGAATGTCCTGCCACCGTATTAAAGACTATAATAAATAAGGAAATAAAAAATAAAAAATCTTAAAAAACTTGCGACAAATAAAATTTTAATATTCAGTTAACCTAATTTATTATAGAAATTAAAAAAAAGAATAATATATGTCATATTTCCCATCCGTTAATAAAAATAAAATGCATGTGGACCAGTCGGATTCGATCCATGATGCTCGGTTTACTAAGCGATATCTTACGCATTAAGCCAAGACAGTATTATTTAGATTGTTTGAAATTTATAATAGGTATATGCGTTTGATTAGAGCCTAGTAATGATACCACGAGACAGAATATTCACTACATCTGCACAATAGAATGTAAACTATATTATGTCAGTGACTTAAGGTATATTTTCCTTAAGTGTTCAGATATTTATGAACACTTGTACTGTTTAGATATTTTTGCGTTGTTATGTGTCCAGATTATATTGAAAAATTGCTGCTCTTATATTTGTGACGAATCGGACGTTCAGATATTATTGGCTTTATTTGTCGTAACGAATTTATTGAAATTTAATGTTGTTCAGATGTATTTGAGTACCTCGCCCGTTCTGATATATCTGATGGTGACTGTACTACTACGTACCTACGTAAGCGATCGGCGATACTGGTTAGTAAGTAATTATTTAATTATCTTCAAAAATATTTTAACCGGAAAACGCAAGTCGATCGAGGAGAAACATTTCTAAGAATAAATGGCACATATTCCGATAACATAGCTGATAGGAAAGTATCCAGTGACGTAGTAGACACAGCTAGAGAACATCCGGTAAAACACATTGAACGCACCGATGCAAGCGCAGTAAGCGAGTCCAGCGGTGGGAGTTGATTTACTTCCCGCGAAGAAAGCACGTCCGCACCGCGCGGGACCAATATGCGCTATTTTTTTTTTGGAACTGAATACTGAAGTGCAGTTGACCAACTAATGGGCCTTCACTGCAAAACCGGACGGGTGGCGAGCCTCCTGAAAGGAGGCTCAATAGCCTTTTAAATATGCGCTATGCTCCTTGGTAACGTAAAGATGAATAGAACGGAACAAACCATGATTTATTTTGAAATGAAATAAATCCCGCGGTAATGACCGCTCTGAACCCTCTCTTGAAATAAATACGATCTGTTGATACGAACATTGGCTGTAGATGTCAATAACTAATCTTTCTAAGGAATGAAATAGGAGGGCGTCCGAGTTGAACCGGTCACGAGCGCAGACAAAGTTACTCGACACTCTCATAATCATATTATTCTGTATATTTGGCGAATTCTGTACAGCGAACGTTTCACCCCGAGTATATACAAGAAATCCTCAAGATACTCGATGGTTTTGAAATTTAAGCCCTTGAAATAAATAAATTTAAGCTTGAAGAAACTAGTATCCGATGAACCCGCCTTGAAGCTCATTTACTACCGCTGATTATAAATTTCCATGTGAAGGAATTAATAGACGGCTCCCAGCCGCCGCCGCCGCCGCCGCCACCGCGGTGCGGTGCACGGTGCACGGTGCACGGCGCGAGGCGCGCGGTGGCAGAGGTTGCGTCATCGCCAATTGACCCCGATGACGCGAGGGACTGCTCCCAACATCGGATACACTTATTACACAATGCGTTACATTACTTCACTGAGAAAACTAAAAATATTTTAAATATGAAAAAGAGATTTGATAGGATTTCGTTCATAGTTTTAAAATATATAGGCCTACAATATGACAATAGGGTTTTTGACTATTTTTTAATAATCGTTTTAAATTATTCTTTATAGTATAATAAGCTTATTTCATTAATATTTCCGGGAAATCATCTGTATTATGAGTAAAAATCAATATTTAAGTTTAAATT
This sequence comes from Polylopha cassiicola, assembly GCA_038024825.1. NCBI lineage: Eukaryota > Metazoa > Arthropoda > Insecta > Lepidoptera > Tortricidae > Polylopha > Polylopha cassiicola. The sequence continues at coordinate 178,295 of CP149044.1, read as the reverse complement.
GCGAGAACCCCGGCAAAAACGCTGTTTCTGTAATGGCGCCGGTCTCGTGACAGGCGTGACGTCACATACAAGTAAACAGAGTTAATAACATTTGTGAATCAGTACATTTCATCGACTTTCTTCAAATTTATTGAATACAATGGTCTATAAGTGGTGTGTAGTGCCACAATGTACAAATACTTCGATAAAAAGTCCAGAGAAAGTGTTTATTTCTGTACCAACCAATCGCAAAAGGCGAAAAATGTTTCTACAACTAGCTCGAAGAGATCCAAATGCCATTCAACCACACTCAAATGTCTTTATGTGCGAAGATCACTTTGATGTAAGTATCACTTAACTTTATACAGTATACCAGATAGCAGATAGTAAAATATCTGTAATGGATAAAACAAAATAACATCTTTCATTCCTAACCTCTAAAATGTGGACTTAGATTTCTTAGAAGATCCTTAATTTTAAACGCTACATTGTACACTTCACTCTATTAAATTTCAGATGGAAAAAGACACAATTGACTACATGAAGTACAAAATGGGCTTCAGTCAGAAGATATTTCTCACGGATGAGGCTGTGCCAACTCAGTTTCACTGTCAAGAGGATCGCAAGCTGTATTATAGATTGTTTGGAAATTGACATACAAAAACCTTCAAAAGCTGTTCATCAGGCACAGACATGGTCGGAGTACAAAAAAGGGAATACTTCAAAGTATTTAATATCCTGCACACCAAAGGCGTGTAAGAGAATTTCATATGCTTAAGCAACATTCAGTGATGAATACTAACATACTTCGTGTTCTTGATCATGTCATCATCATTGCAAGTACCCTTACAAATTTGCAGAATTCTCTATTTAACACAACTTTGTGCCTTCTAATAAGAGTATTTATTGTATGTATAAAATCAGCCACCTATTTTATATGTAAATTGTAAGTGCAGCAACTAAAGTTCTCTTCTTTAGAAGCTACACTGATAATACCCTTAAATAATGTAAAATAAAAGAAATAATAAAGCTCGAAATTATTTTTTATTTAATTATTACACACTGGTGTTCTGATATAAAATAGGAAAAATTTGATATATTTTAGAGTAGTCCCTACTCTAGACAAAGTAGATTTTTTCCAATAACACTCCACTGAAGTGCATTCTCGATGATCCTCAGAACGACGATGGGCCCACATTAAAAAAGCAACAGCATGCTTGCACCCTCCAGCTGAAGCCGCACAGTCATGGCACTGACAGCTGATAATTTCGCAGTCGCTTTCATTTACAATTACAGTAAAATTGTATCCTTTGGCTCGTACTTTGTGCTTAGGGCACATCTTACACTCAACTGTACAAATTCCACGAACATAACCAATCGCTTCGTCGCCATATTATGATTGTCGTGCAGACCTGTAAAACAAAAGCAAAAATCATGACAAAAGGAATTTTCATCCACATAACCTAAAATTTGCTCTTAAAAAACTTCCAAACTTATTATACTTAATACAAAATAAATAATTTGTATGGGGTACTTACACTGCTGTTTTAACATTTTTAAGTTCCGCAGCATAGTAATCAGCATAATTTTTAAAGAAAAGTGCTACCATAGCATGCATCTATCTTTGGTAGGTTGCTGTTGTCAGCCTGTACTAAATTTGCCTAAATTTTGGGATTCGGTACGAATATTATAAAATGTATCAAGTAAATATTCCTTCAGAAAACACTCAAACATCTAATTTAACAGCGATACAACACGAATTACGAACTAGACTTAGTCATGGAAGCAATGTTTACTTGCGTGTGACGTAGCAAGAATCTTAACCATTCACAGAGCGTTGACCGTCACAGATAAGACTTCAAAAAATATTATATTTTATTTCGTGTAATCTGCAAAAAATATACATTTTTTTGTTTAAAATAAAGTGAAATATGTTAATTTATGCTATTTTCTGATACGATGACCACAATTTGGGATATATTTTTAATGTTGTCAAACACCCTATTGTATTATCTATCGAGATTTGTTCAGAAACTAGTCAAAATAAACACTTTTTAAACACAATGTTCCTGCGAAAAGGCTGCTCATGTAGGATTGTTCCTTAAATAGGTAAGTATAATACGGTTCACATTTTAATTATTTACAAAAGGGAAGTCTATAACAGATGCAGAAGGAACTTATTACCATGTCCATCTGTTAGGACCGATTTCATCAAGAATATTTCATAACTTACATTGGGTAATTTGGAACCGTAACCGTAATCGCACAAAGTAATTGTCAAATCGCACCGGAAGTGGCCAAGGCCGGTGTTCAAAGGCAATTCGAATCCAGCGATGAATTCATTAGAAACAACTAATAAAAATTAAGTAAAGGACGCGGGTCAAAGCGGGCTACTACTTATCAACATTAGAACAAGAACGCGAAATGTAGAACAGGGAAACTTTAAAATTTAACTGAGGTCCGTCTCGTCTTAAATCAATACATAGTATAAAACAAAGTCGCTTTCGCTGTATGTCCGTATGTATGCTTAGATCTTTAAAACTACGCAACGGATTTTGATGCGGTTTTTTTTAATAGATAGAGTGATTCTTAAGGAAGGTTTATAGCCCCCGTATGAAGCCGGGGCGGGTCGCTAGTATTTTATAAAAGTCGTACGATAGACCTAGCGAGCTTTCTTTACTGTTTCAATAATTAAACGGAACTTACCTAATAAACTTAAATGTTATAAATAACAAGATCGCGGTTAGAAATAGCGATCACAATGGAGCGACACAGCGACGTCGGACATCAAAGAGGATCTATAGGGTTACGGGATTAAGTGGAACTAATTAAAATATACATTTTCTGAGCTTCGTTTTGTTACGGCGAAAGACTTTTATCTTACCACTATTTGTTTGTTTAATAAAATACAGAAGATTAAACCATTTTTTTTTTTTTTTTTTTTGAGAAATGATTAATTTAAAAGGCTTAAGAGTCTCCTTTCAGGAGTCTCGCCACCCGTCCGGTTTTGCAGTGAAGGCCCATTAGCTGGCCAACTGCGCTTCAGTATTCAGTTCGAAAAAAAAAAAAAAAAAAAAAGATTAATTTAATGAAAGCATATTTATATATTTACAATTATATAATTTTATACCCACGATAATTACGATAACTAAACCAATTTACGAAGAATAACTCAGTAATATAAATGCGAAGGTAACCCAGTCTGTCATGTTCATCATCTAGTTCACTTTTAAACCGTTTTAGACAATAGTTGTTATAGCTTCGGTCCTAATGAAGACAAGTCCTGGAGTTATTTTTATTATCGAAATCATGCCAAGGGAGTAAAAAGGGGGGTGCCAGTTAGTTCACTATCAGAATAGTCATAAGTTTCTCCTGGGCTTAAAATCTCATATCTTCTAATCACTTATTCTAATTTAGACTTTAGCATGCTGCGTTATTATTTTATAGTAGACATCGTGCTCGGAGCGGGATCAATTAAACCTCATCAAATGTTAACACTAATTGTTTGCGGTTTGCGGTCTAGCCGCCCGAGCGCCGTGCGGTGTACCTACTGCGCGCCGCTGCTGCTCACGGTCTCGACTCACATGACCGATCAGAACGAAACCAGACAGTAGTTCCGTACCACTGTACGTATCAACTCGGTTCTCCGATTGTATATTTAGTTTCACAAAATTGAACTTAATTCACAACAAAAAAACTGGAACTTATTATATAATTCAGTAAAGCTCTCGGAGTGAATTTCCCAGGGAACATTAAAACGCTTTTAAAAGAAAGCTGAACGAGGAAATAATTAGTGTATTAAAAGCATAACATAGCGTCATATAAATGCATCTGTCTAGTGATGTGTAAACACGCGCTACATTAGCGTTTCTACAAGCGAGTAATTAATGATGACGACAGATAAGCCACGTCTTCAACGCGACGGTGAAAAATCTTAGTACCTATTTGAGTTTCGCCAGTCTGACCATACTCTAGCCATGACTGTGCCTATAACTACCCTAAAATAATAGTACTTATTAAAGTATTTACGAAAAACAATGTCTTTAAAAAAAATACAATAAGTTTAAACATTCGTTAAAACATGTTAAAGTAATAAATTATTCCTCAATATTTTCACAGAGAGATTAGCATGTTTCAACAAAACATATTTGTGTAATTTCGAACAACAAATATGTAGGTATCGTAGCTGGCTAATAAGGAACCTCTGAATGAAGTTAATCCGGCCTGGGTGCGGTGCCTGCACATCGCCGCCGCCCGCGCCGCCGCCGCTCCGCGATGACAGCTATATGACATATCGGTGAGGAATTCGCCAGAAATAACACGCGCAGTAGAAAACGTCAAGCATTCCCGATTTCCATGAGATTTGTCGATTCCAAATTGGCTTAAAATTTAAGCACTAGAAATCATAGGTGTGGTGTATAAGTATATCCTACCTACCTATATTTTTTCAAACCCGGAATTTTAATGATAGGAGATTCGTAAAAAAAATTGCTCCTCAGAAACACTCGAGCGCGTCAGATTAAGACTAGGTATTTTTTTTTTCTTTACGCTATACTACATTTTATTATCATAGGTATCTTTCCTTATGCTACGCTAATGATTTTTCTGACGCGCACGACTAACACACAAAATCCCCTCTTCGGCTTCCCTAACATAACGTAAGGTCACAAATGCGAGATTAAATTGATTACGCAATCATCTGTAGGAAAAAACAAAAAACACGTGAATAGAGTAGACAATAACGACATAGGCCATTAGCGGAGTTTACGATGTGTGCTCATAGAGAAGGTCCTAATTACCTTGTGGGCAGATATAACAACATGAGCAAACGGGCTCAAAAATACTAATATTTAGGACAATTATAATAAACATTAATATTATCCACCGACAAATCACTGTCTTAATCTGAGCAAAGTTGGTGGTCACTTACTACGGATATTCATCCGAATATGTATCTGTGTGTAAATACTCGTGCTCGTCATAATTAACACGCCCGGAGCCCCTAGCAGGAATACAATCCGTAACCTCCGTTTCACAGGCAGGGGTTGTAACCACAAGACCTGTAATTTTATTATGATAGTATGCCGAACATTGAGCAAGATCGATTTTTTCCTAATACATATGACTGAATAGTGGTGAGGAATAGATTGATAAGAGACTGAATCAAAGTGTAATCCTGGAACGTAGGTAGGTAATTTTTAAATAACATAGGTACACACTACACGTACACGTGGTCTTCCTGAATTCTACTTACTAGAGATAAATTGGTTACAATTTCGTAAACAGCACATCATAGCTGTTTAACAGACGCGGCACATATATACACCACTCGAGATTAGCGAAAAACGCGATAACGACATTCCGACACACTATACTACTATAAAATGTAATCGTGTACCTAAGTATATATAACTCACGACCTCTGTATTGAACACATAATAAATCAGAGATTTTTGCAATTACAACTAATAGGTATCTTTTTGTATGTTACTAGCTGTCTGCCCTGGCTTCGCACGGATCCCTTTTTTTTATAGCTTATGTCACTTCGGAAAAGTGTAGCTTCCCAACAGTGAAAGAATTTTTCAAATCCAGTCGTTTTGGAGGCTATTCAATCCAAACAAACAAACAACCTTTCCTTTTTATAATATTAGTAAGATTACACATTGGAATAAAAAAACTGTAACGGATTTAATTCGCTTTTATACAGATTTTATGCTGATTACTGACGTTGCCGCGTTGTTCGTATGAAACGAAACGAGCACGTTCTCGAAACGTCAGCAAAATATCATATAAAACAGTTACAGTTATTTTATGCCAATGTCTAATAACCGAAGCGTTAAAAATATTAACTCAAGCATCGTCTTTGATTAGAAAAACGCAACAACAGTGCCGGTCGAGTGAGCTTGAAACAAAAAGCGACAAAAAGCAAGAATTCTTCCCACGGCAGCTCGGCACTGGCACTGCCGCGTTCACCGGCCAGCGGGATCCGCGACGCACGGAGATCGTTTCATTCATCGAAAAACTATACTTTGTAAACCAATAATATGTGCTACAATATTACCTATTATGTTCTCCAAACGTCAGTAAAATTAATACAGTCATGTAATGTATTTCATTTTCTATTAAACCGTATGTAAGTAAGTATTTTCGTTCGGAATTTATACAACAAATCTGTTGTTGCTCAGTGTACTCGAATTATGCAAAGAAGGGGTGATCTAGTGAACAAGAAGACGGCCTCCACGCGAGGCGGCGCTGCGCGGGCGCGGATGAGACAATTGGCGAACGACAGCGAAGGCCGAGGCCGGGGCTTCCGTGACGCCTGATTGGATCTAATCAAATGATGACTCGCTTATTCTAGTCTATGTTCCCTCAGGTTTATCATTACGTATGCCTTCTAGTACTAAAACCAAAACCCAATTTCAGTACCAACATCTAATACGTTTAGAAATGCTTCAGCGCCTTTTATTCGTAGAATCCGACATGTTCGGCGCAGGTCACACGCCCGCAGCCGCACGACCGTCTAAACCATTATCCGATTATATCGATATGTCGCTACTCTAACTACTACATACCTACTAACACGAACAAATTAACTTATTTTTGAATACTTATTTACACAAGTCAGCTCACAAAGATAATGTCTGAATCATTTTCTATTTGGACCACATTTCATGAAACCTAGACCATGTGATGGATCGCTCTGAATGATTTATCATCACTGATACTGCAGCCAGTGCCTGAGCCGACGTAAGCGACACCTTTCGTTAGGCTATATAGTACATACATACAATACTGTTGTTTACGGTACTCAGTGCTTTTGCAACATGCGAAGAATCGACCGAACAACGCAGTTTCGATTGTTAATACTGAAGGTACAGTATTGGTGTAAGTAATAAGACCGAAGTAAGTATGTATAGGTAATTAAAATCTTGGGGAAAAATAAAAAGATTTCAAAACTTCAATAGGTTGTTCTATAGAATAATAACGTTAATTTTGAAAACCTTTTATTGACTCAAACTATGATTGACTCATTGTCCTGAGTTTTAAGAAAAAATATATTTTAAATTACCTAGTACTAATTAATTTCCGATGCCTTCGCGGTAATTATGCATGTGTATTTTATTGCGTATTTTATTTTGTTGGCTGACGTTTCAGAAACTTACAATTTCCATAATTGTAGCACGACTGAACTAACGATAGTCTAACGCTAAAGTGATTTTTACATTATGCAAACTACCACAATTTATAAATTACTTACCTACTTACTTAATTTTTGACTTTCATATCACGTTTGTGTTTTTGATGTGATTTTAACTATCACCAGACAAATATTTAAAGTAAGTACTGATTTTGATTATATTTAGATTGCAGCACATACCTACCTAATTGAGATAACGAACCTCGATAATGTCATCATCAGGGATTTCCTGTTCTGCAGTCACGTCGTTTACACAATAAACGAACTAGCTATTACAAAATAAAATAATACGTAGGACTTGCTGCTGCTCGAACAAGTCCCGGGTAAGGTATTTGTGATCCTTTTACCCGAAAAAAAAAACATTATTTTGACTCTAAATAGTAAACTATGTAGTATTAAATAAATAAATATCTTTGGATAATTCACATCAATTAATGCAGTCCCACAACGGATAACACACATACCTATTACATATTATAAGACATCCAAGACTCAGTACAGATACCAGTGTTCATCACACTGGACATAATATGTCCCTAGTAGGATTCGAACCCGCAACCTCCGGTTTCGTGGTCAGGGGCTCCGACCGCTAAACCAACAGGCCGTCAATAATAATAGTCCATAAATAATATCCGGCGGATAGTTTATTTAATTTGCTTTAGTGTATTTATAGGTACGAGTAGGTACATAGTTGATGATAGTTTAGTTTATATAATTAACTAATTGAAGACGTTTCGTCTGGTATATAATAGGCAAAAGGTTTATTGGGCATTGCTATTCAGGTCGCTGCATGAAAGAGACTAGTTTTTACGTAAAGCACAACGTTACTAAAACAATATAAAGATTTTTTAGGACAACAGTCTTGAAAATAATAAATGGCGGGTATATAGAAAAGCGGTTCTGGGTATATCTTGCATTGTCGATGTCGCATGATTGTCACACAATGGCAATTGGAAGGCGCGACATGTTTTACAACGCCAAGTACCGTTGCAGGACACTGCGTGCGCCCGCGCCGCCGCGCCCCGCGCCGTGCACTCTGCACCCACACATAGGTACCTACTACATGCCCTCGTGTTGCGATACACTCTTTCTATTTCGAAAAATGTAATTTTGTAAAAGTATATAGATAAACAAACGGCTTGCGATTATCATTAGAAAATGAATGACCGCGAATTATTATTTTTGTACCTTCCCACATGTCCACTTACAAAAGCTACGTAGTTACCTCGAGTTTTACAATGAGATATTGTCGAATTCTGTCAGTCGCTAATTCCCTGATGACATTTGTACTAATCAATTACATTTCCTTTAATTTTAAATGTTTTTTGATGTGCAAGTCTGTATACGTTTATATTCTATTTTACCAACGATGACCAGCCAATAAACTTAGAATGTCATAGGACATTTAAAATTTTGCAACTTCATTTAAATAAGAATAACGACGGATCCGCAATAAAACGTTCATTGTTAATTACAAAAGCGACCCCACCAACCCACGACACACCGCACACCGCACACCCGCACGCTGTAGCGCACCCTGCTCGTTCACTCTACATTATTATTTCCTTTATTATGACCGTATGAACTTACGTATTTCATAAGAAATATCGTTCATGTCACTTCGATTCTTACATATAGGAATCTTCGATCCTTAACACGCAGGAATAATTAAATATCAAACATAAAATAGTCACATGGAACCGAAGAATAGAAAACAGACGTAAAATATAAAACAATCTTTAATGTTTCTCATACACATATATGAAATTAATGTAATTCTATATGTATATACTTACTTAATACCTATATTTAGATGCAAAACATAAATATATTTTGTATATGTACCTACTTAATCTCAATGTGAGATCAATTCGCTTTTGGGTGCACCCAGCGTTGCGTTGCGAGCGACCGGGCGACCGGGCGACCGGGCGACCCTCCGAGAGCACTGCGGATAATATGCGTGCGCGCACATTCATTGAGCATTTCAACTGTATCATTGTTGTCATTAATGCGAGTAAGCTCGCCGCCGCCGCTAACGATACCGCCCTGCGGTTTACTCGTCTGCTATTTTTTTTTTAAATGGCTCTTTGACTTCATAGCTATGTTGTTCCTATTAGATTTTAGATGCTTTTATATATCTTATAATCAACAACATTTCATTTAACAAGATATATGTATATACATATATAATAGGTATCACTCAGGTGGCGACCTCGAGTAGCAATCTTACTCGTTTCGGAATCTGAACTAAAACAACCAAATATATACCAAATGTATATTTAATACGTTCGAATTTCGCAAGCGTCAATTGAGGTTACAATATCAAATGCAACCCATTAATGTTATAACTATACCTATTTTGATTTTTTTCTTCTATATCACCCTAAATTATAGGGTTGCCATAAGTGTAAGGACTCGGACCGGGACATTTCAAGAAAAACTAGTAAAGGTAAAACAAAAAAAAAAAAACGGAACTTGACTAATCACGTTAATTTAGATAAAAAAAAAACAACCTTAAGGGTACGAAAATAGGGGATAATTAATTTTTCACGCACTGATTGTATCGTATGACCAGACGTAACTTTTTACAGAGTAGTCCGATTTTGATAATTCTTTTTTTATTGGATAGGGCATACCTCAAAGTTGATCCCGTAAATAAAATTTGGAAAAAAGAAACCTACCGTAAGGGTGGAAAAATAGGGGTAATTTATTGTTTCACTAAAAGTTAATAGCAAAAACAAGGTAGGTTTTACTATTTCAAAAGTACCTCATTATAAATGAAGCATGTAATAATTTGTATACATTATGGCCAAAGATAATTACACAATAATAACTAAATAATAAATTTAACTGTCGAAAAAACTAATAGGCAACAAAGAACAATACTTAACGCACTGAAAAGAAAAAAAAAAATATTTTTTTTCTATGTAGTGCGCTATTGTTTTTTGTTGCCTTTGAAGTTTTTTTTTCGGTGGTAATTTTTTTTTATTTACCTATATATTAATATTCGATTTTAACGCTTCTTAGGTCGAGTTTTCTCAAGAAGTCAGGTATCAACTGAATGTATAAAATCGATATAAAATATCAATGCATTAGAAAAATCGATCTTGTATCAAACATCTGTAAGGCACACAGTGGGCTTGATAGCATGCCATTGATGTGCTCTTGCTCTGTCAACGCTAAGAGTCTGCGATCTCGAAATGCGTTGACACTGTTAACGTAAATTCGTGAAACGTGAACGGACGTAAAGCTCGTTTATTGGAGGTATATTACTGTTTACCAAGTCCAGCCCTCTATTAAATAACTATGATTTTTAAACCGGGACAATTTGCTTATCGGCCGGGACGCCGGGACACCATGCTTCAAACCGGGACATGTCCCGGCGTACCGGGACGTATGGCAACCCTACCCTAAAATCTTATTTCCTTCAGAGGTGCGCAGAAGCGGCGCCCCCTCGTCTAAATATATCGCCGCCGTGTATGTGCACCGACAGGAAAGCGGCGCGGGCGCATACCGCACCGTCTGAGCGCTCAGTATAACATACATAGGTATTCAGCGAAACGTTGCCCATATTCGACCAAACCTGACTGGCCCCTTCACCTAATACCTAATACGTGTTCGAGAGTGATCAACATTTAAAAAAACTTCAAAGGAATTAGATGAGCCTTAACCTGTCTGTATTGTTCATGTCAAAAATCGTTTGATTATTTTATATTGTTTAGAAAGCGAAGTCATTCTTTAGATTGATTTCATTATAATATTTATTTACTCATTAAATTAGGTTTAGCTCAACAGGCAAATAGATGAGAAGTGAAATAATACTTGCATTGTCGCATATAGGTACCTACATACTTACGACACGTCAAATTAGATTAACACCATGTAGGTATCAACGTATAGAAGAATAGGTCTATCTATATGTATGTACGTACGTACGTAGTTCGGTACGTATCCCAATTAAGTATATAGTAGTCGAAAATTCAAATGCGGAATAAGGAATACGATAATATTTTATGAACTGTTACGATTAATTTTATTAGTTATTAACATTCATTGAACTGGATTTAATCAAAAAAATCTAATTAGACCAAAACTCTGGTGAATTGTTATCATCGCGAAAAGTAACCGAGACTAATGAATGCTAGGTTGAAAGTCCTAGACAGCTGTTATGAAGTTAGTATTGTGTTTCGTGACTGAGTTCTATTTTTACCTAACGCACCTTGTTTTAAATCAGTCACCTACAAAAATTACGAAATAGGCACCCACTAGATATACCTACTACCTACTGCATTGTGATTGAGTTATTGATGTGGTGAATCTTGAGTTCTCATAATATTATTTTTTTGTTAAATTGAGATTATGAAAATCTCAATTAAACAAAAACACACTTTGGAATGAAACAACTTTAAACGCGTATTTTATTCTATTGGCTGACGTTTCGGAGCCTTTACAGATTCCATAATCGTAACACGACTGAGCTGACAATAGTTATGCTAAAAATACACTTTTTATAGTTTTGTCATATAAAATAAAGCTTTCTAAGTTTGTATGTGTATGTATGACTAGATTATTTTATGTTCTAGTTGAATGACGACAAGAACGCCAGACTTCCATCTAATATCCTCTCTAAAATCACAGTTAAACAGGGAATAGATCATACTACATTCTGGAGTTGAGCATCGCGGCGGTTCCCTAGAATTATACAACACCGCTAAATCGATACGGCACTCACCAGCCGACATCGTAAAATCGATAACAAATAATAATTTCGGTAAAATTAATTACATTGCAGTTTTTAGGTCAGTTCAATCGAATCATTCTGACCGAACCTGTTGGGAGCAATAAACGTTGGCCAATAGTTATATAAGAGCCGCTGAACCGGTCGCGGCGCGGCCAGTCGACACAGACAAACACACTGACACACAGACACCATGCACATACTGACTGACTCAAATCCACTTTCCGTTTCATGCAGACAGGTATTGTCTTAACTATACAAACCAAAAAATCGTAATGTGTGTTTAATTCGTATTTTGTAGCATAATACAAAACGGCGATAAAATTAAAAGGTTAAAAGTTTATGTGGACGTAAAAAGAAACTTGGAACACTCCATGAATGACCGCATTGACTGTACCGACAAAGTTCGCATACAAAGAAACCAGTCAACCCAGAAAGTTATAATGGCATACCAGCGAAAACAAACCAACTGCGACAGCTCTGCACGAGCAGCTCTGGATACAATCAGGAGATTATAATTAAAACACGATAATTAAATATATCTATATATATCAAAATCTCAATATGTAATAGGATCAGCTGTTATTTAAACAGGAAAATCAGGAATGAAAGCAGTCGAACCAGCTCCAAATAAGCAGAAAACTGCGGGCGACCGATGCAGTTTCACCGCACTGTTGCATTTCTCATTTAAATGCAAGTAAAATCGTGACAAGTCGCGTCTTTTGTAAAACAACGCATAAATCTTATTCACACAACTTGCACGCCATGTCTGAGATAACTAAGAAAACACAGAATTCATAAACACTGAGATTGAAAGAGAAACTGTGAATCAGTGTTACGAGTATGAACCAATTGAGCGTGGAACGTACTCGTGGAATCGGAATGCTTTTACGTGATGAAAATTAGAATAATTTATGAAAAATTGTTGAAGATCTTTCAAATTATATCGTAACTATTGGGATAGACTTATCAATAATTTGATGAGACTCAAAAATATCAATAATTACATCAAAATACCTACTGTACTACTAGTACTGAAATTATTAGGCAAATAAGGACCCAAAGTACATTAGACTATAACTGTTAATATAGTATTAGACACTGAATAGAATCTTAAAATACCATCGCCAAGAGAGATGTCATTGTTTTTCCAAATCGAATCGAATCATTTGATAAGACAGATTCCAAGAAATACCGCAGAGACAAGTGCCAAGATTGTGGTGCGCAGCAACACACGATGCGCGGGCGCAGACGCGCGGCGCGGGCCGACTCCTGTCGATACCCAATTAACTAATTATTACGAACAATCCGAGTCATACAGGGAAGCCAACAACAAGCGCACTGCTAGAGTACCTATTATAAGATAATGATCTACATCATCACCGGTAATAAATATGTATTCATGAATGCTCGAACTAAATCAGTATTACCAAAACCGGTACTATCCTATGAATTGGTTTATCAAAGAACTGCAATTTTGTGACGAATATAATATTTCAGGCGAACGTAATCGCTGAATGCTTAAGTATTTAAGATAAATAAACGCAAACTCGAGCTTAAGATCGACCGAAGAAGGACAACAGAGTAGGTACGTGCAAACGTTTTTTATTCAGATTATTGCAATTACCTATATGCCAGCTGAATTTTATAACCACCGACGTCTATCGCGCTTATCTCGTAACCTCCACAAAGGATGACATCACGATAACGCGACTTAATGATAAAGGCGAGGCAACCTGTTTTGCAATACATTTCTATTCAGAGAATTAATTATCGTCCTGACCTTTCTTAGCTTGTTTTTCTTTCTCCCTTGCTTTCTTTTCTCTCTTCTCGCGCTCCTGCTTCTCCTTCTCGAGCCGCTTCATTTCCTTCTTGATGTCCTTCTCGTTGCGTTTACACTTAGAGTCGTCGATCTTCTCGGACAGGATGAAGGTTCCGCTCTGGACCTTCGCGTCCACCTCCTCCTTCGGTCTCATCGCAACACGAATCCCCAATCACCTCTACCGCACACCAGGGGAAAGTAATTATAACAACAGAATTAGGTGTAATTCACTCAGGTAATAATCTCGTGAAATAAATAGATTATACACAGTTTTTCGGTGTCGCAACTCGGCCGCAGCGATCGGCGACACGGTGTCGAACTTATCACTGGCACGCTAAAATGTTTCACAACGACGCGATGAAGCACGGGCGTCCGGGGCGCGGGCTGGGCGGGCACTGAGTCCGCTGAGCCGACGCCGGCGCGCGCGCCGCGTGGGATCGTCAAACTCTAAAAATAAAACCTTCACTTCCTATACGGCATATGAAATCAGAAGACGATTTATGGGCAATGAACCCATGAAAGCTTTTCGCGGAGTATGACTAAGTCAAGTTCCGATGCGGCCCCGGTGCTTACACACGATTTCGATGCCAAGGTCCCGAATTAACGAGCGGTGTATTATCAGCGAATATGTCGTCAATGTCAATGCCGCACATCGCCTCGCCTCCGATTTCCAGACAAAACTGTACAATCAGTTTCTCAATGTATAGTTATTATCGTTGAATATTCGTAGGAATCATAATACCTAATCGCGATGGTCGCAGACGACGCGACGGGTCCACGCCACCGAAAATGGTGCTGCCGCCGGCGCCGGCGCAGCGAGCCAGCGGGCCAGCGGGCCAGCAGGCCATTCTCCGCAAAACAATGGTAGCTGCAGACGAATTCTCGAGAAACAATATTCGCCACACCGAGCCTGTGTATATTCCATTTCTAATATAAAATTCCAAAACGATGCCAAGCAAAATACGTTAAACATCGGAACTTTTCGCACAACCATTATTATCATTCAGTCCGTTATTATAAATCTATACTAATATAATAAAGAGGAAAAGTGTGTTGAATAGGCTCCTAAATGACTAGACCTATTTGAAAAAATCATTAACTGTTGGAAAGCTACACTATTCCCGAGTGACATAGGCTATGAGGCATAGAAGCCGGGGCTGACCGCTAGTGTTAAATAAATAAATTATCCAATTTTGAAGGCTCACTACTAAAAGAACGGTTATAAACAGTTTACTTTTACTATAACGTCCAAAACTAGCTGTGCTAATAATTTTCTAACAAATGAATATCAGCGAAGCGAACATACTCGTACCTACCTTTGATCTATTCGGTAGTTCTAAAGCTCCTCTAACCGCAACATTCGTTTGAACCAGCCATCCAGTTACACTCTGTACCTATAGTTAACAGATTATTTGTCGGGCACTCGGAGGAGGTGTTTTTTAATTGTAGGCGTCCACGTCGCCGATGCGACAAAGACAGTAAAAAGAGTAGATTCGGCGTGACCGGCGAACCGTGGTCGAGTAACGGGTTTGATGCTCGCGCATGTCCCGATTGATTGCTTCATGTAACGCAGTAAACCAATTCAATTCATTTGATTGAAAATACAATATAACCACAAGTACCGCAACTACCTAATTTACAGGGAATATTGATAGTTTTGTTAAGAAAGCGAGGAGCCGACACCCGACACCCGACACTCGACACCCGACACCTGCCGCGACACTCGATGACTCTCTCTTATCGTGTTATCACGCATCTTCTCACGCTTAACATTTATCCTCGAGTTCGCAGCTCAGTTCGTTCCTTCCGAGTAGAGATACGACGCTATAGTGTCGTCGTCTTATTTCTATTCTGTGAGTATCTTGCGAATGTTAGCGACATCAACAAAACAATTATAAAAAAACCAGAGAATCACTGACACTCTCTGTTTGTTGAAAGCTGACGTCTAGGAATTGATTGAGAACTATTCTTAAGACATGACTTTTTTAATTGCTATTAAAAGAATTGATTAAGTCTAAATCAAGAACTAATACCTAGTTAAGTTTTCAATGTTGCGCACGCATGTCTGAAGAAAGAAATAAACCTCCCAGATACTGAAGCGCTCTCTTCATGGATATTCGAACTGTCTCAATTTAAGTTTCTACAAAATGCAAAGTGTATTAAGTTTCTCTTCGATTTACATTAGTCATAAATGGATATTAAAACCTATAGCGTGACAGCGAGTTTTTTTTTCTACTTGTAAATCATAATTTACATAGATTTAGTTGGAATGAAACAATTACAACTGATTTTATAAAATAAAATACGCGAGTTAATACGTTACAACTGTTTCATTCCAATGTGTAATAACCGCGTAAGCATCACAAATTACTAAACGAATACAACTAAACAAGAAGGTACAAAAGAAACAAAGTAAAGTTTTATTTTTCCGAATTTCTCGACAATGTGATAACTAATATTGTATTATAGGTACTACGTGAAATCTCCACACTGCTCGACAGTCGGCAGCGGAAGCACTTAGTTGAGACAAACACATTATTTTATTGTAACTGTCGAGGTTTATGTCTTATTTGGTTAGACATGTGGAGAAAAGAACTTTTAATTTCCTTCAAAGTTTTCTGCAGGATAAAGCAGTTCCACTATAAATATATTATTTTTGTAAGTTTATTACTTAATTCCATAAGCACAGAAAATAAGCTTGGCAAGAAGTGTTGTATTCCCTAGTTCTCTAGAAGCGACGCGACGACGCCGACTCGCGCCCGCTCCGAGCCCGCCACCGCGCCGTGTAAATAGTGCAGTCATTGAAGCGAAAAATACGGCCTTACCTCCGAATTTTTTTACTGTGAACCGATTTGCATGAAATTTTTGGAATTAGGCACATCTTAACCTTAACTTCAAAAGTGAAAATGATCTGAACTCCGCCTATTATTTTTAAGGGGTGTAAACAACCCCTTAATGGAAAAATTGTAATTGAGCCATTTTATCGCTAGAAAACATGTCTAATAGTAAGTGGTGAAATGGTAAAGTATTTTCTAACATAATTACCTCATATTAAAATTATTTTCAACCCCTTGAAAATCTTACAACCCCCAAATTGAAAAATCTGAAAAAAATACTTTGGTATGACATAAAAAGATGTAAGTATAGAGTAAGTAATATTTTATATTCTCTATAATAATTATCAAATTTTTAACCCCCTTTCAACCCTTGAATACTACCCCTTGATATTTTTTTTTGATAAAATGAAAAGGATTTAAATATTATTCCACACTCTCGCAAACGATTATCATGTTCTTAAGCTTTTCTACCCTTAAAACTAACCTAACCTAACCTAAAAAAAAAACCTAACCTAACTTTTTTTTTTTTAGTGGGGAAATCCTCATTGATACCTTATGCCCTGGGGAAGGCAAAAGGTTTGCCAGACTCATACTGGCTCGCGGAAACCTAACCTAACCTATGTCTTAAATGTTTTACATTTCCGATTGCGATTTTAGGAATTACATACATTTCCTAGGAATTGTATACAATGACGGATTATATACATTTCCGTTAACATATACACATTACAATAGTTGTGGGTCTATATTATACTGCGTACCTTCACATTGCTCCAATTATTCACACTCCGAAATTTTCAGTTACTAAGTAGAAAAAATATGATAAGTTTTTGGACCATAGCTCCTTTAATTTTCACGCTACCACAATTTATAAAAAATCATTGTAAAGGTAATTAAGAGAGCTACAACATCCTGTATTGCAATATATAGTAAAAAACCTTTTTCTAAAACGGGGAAGGGTTAAAGGGCTTAAGAGAGGCAGTGATTGCGCTGCCACGCGCTCTTTAAACAATCACATTTCCGTCAATTTTTGTTTGTCAGAAAAAACAAAAAAACCAAATTGTTTGTCAGAAAAATACCTACATTTTTTATTCATACACTTTTATACGTATCTGTCGTCATTATTGAAATATAATGAAATAAACGTGGGATTTTTAAAAAATTGAAATTTTGTTTTTTTAGTTAATAGTGACTTTTTTGAAAAATATGTGTCCTGAAGCAGCCAAACTGATATTATCTATCAAACTCTTCATAATGAAGTTAATTGTAGGCGGAATACGATTAATTTTAATTATGGTGGAAATGGCACTTATGAAACCCATTGATTTTAAAGAAAAAACATTAGTTGCCCCCCCTTATTTGCAATACAGCTCACTTATTTTACGTGCAAAAGACTTTTAATAGTGCTCATTTTAAAGCTTATTTCAAGCACTACAAAACCCTTTTGTATTAGAATGCATAAAATGCATCTGCTCGCCGCTAGATGGCATTGACCACATCGATTAAATTTCAGGAAACATAAAAAACGGCTTTGATCTGTCATGATCTTTAAAAAGTATTGTTATTTGTTTAGTCTTAGTGGTACATTTAAGTTACGAATGGCAACATTCGCGCTGATCTATGATTGGCTATTGTATATTTTGACCAATGGCGGACGAGCGAGCGTGGCCAATCAGCGGCGAGCCTCGGGCTGTCATGGTAGAAGACGCGGGAACGGGAATGGAGATGGCGGTTTTTGGAAAAGGATTGTACAATAAATTCGTGATGTTTGGAAGTTGAAGGTTAACGGCCTGTCAAGACTGATACGCTATTACAATTGATGACTAGAAGTTGTTACGTAAAAGGAATTTACTAGTACATGTTAGAAGTTGTGATTCTCAAGAACGGAATAAAATAATCAAGTTGTATTTGGTGTTTAATTCATCACATTTCAGAAGTGAGAAAAGAATCCAAAGGTGCGTAAATGTGTTATTATTCATATTTTTTTTTTTCTAATTTTCAATATTTACATCTTATAGTTAAAACGCCCAACAATTAAGCATATTTATATGTATTTAAAGTGGATTTATTTATTTTAAAAGATTTAATTGGTCAGGATTTCAACTTTATACGGTTTGTTATAGTTACGTGATTAGTCATTGTACCTAATTAATTTATATGTGCTATCATTTTATTACTAATAATCAGTAAAATTATTTTACTCTTTGGGTGGGTATATAATTTTAAAGTTTAATATCTGTTTATGTGAAGATGTGTTTCTGTATAAACCGTTTAACCAAAAATAATAAATGCCGCTTAAATTAAATATAGTTTACTGATTATTGTTTATTGTTATTATTTTACTACGTTTGACGAAATGAATTGGTTGTAAAAAGTATAAAGACTAATAGATAGTGTTTAGTTATATTTATCTATCAATCGAAATTCGATCAATATCTAACTATGGTTCAATACTATTAGTTTTTAATGATAATTACATTTGTACAAAGACAAGTACCTATTTAATTATCAAAAACGTAGCGAAGCATAGATTTTTAGATTAGATTAGATTTATTCATTTCTCATTATTACATTATAATTACACATTATATCATATTATATGCACTCATAGTGAGATCGTCAGAATTTTACATTATAAAATAAATAAACACAGAACAAATAAAATTAAAACTATTTTAGAATTTTACAAATCTCATTATTATAATTTTTCTCTTTAGTCGTCAAGCAAATTTAAACATTTTAGCGATATATATATATAAAATCAATGTAAAAAAATGGCAGATTCAAAATATAGGTAATAAACAATAATAGATAGTAAATAACATGTCACACAAATTTCATTTTATTATACGTATTCACAGAATAAAATGGATTTTCCAACAAAAAAAAAAAAATCTTAATTGGCGCTTAAATGCTTCGTCAGACGGCTCATTTTTAATTAATTTTAATTTTATCATACTTAGGTACAATTACTTTATCTTTTTTTTTTTTCCTGAATTCTTTATCTAATTAATTTACATTATGCAGGTAATTCTCGAAAATAGCCAAGTGTGCTATTTTATAAATGTAGGGGCTATGTATGCCATTTTTAAAAAAATAGCCAGGTGTGCTATTTTATAAGTGTAAATAGCCAAGTGTGCTATTTTATAAATGTAGGGGCTATGTATGCCATTTTTAAAAAATAGCCAGGTGTGCTATTTTATAAGTGTAAATAGCCAAGTGTGCTATTTTATAAATGTAGGGGCTATGTATGCCATTTTTAAAAAAATAGCCAGGTGTGCTATTTTATAAGTGTAAATAGCCAAGTGTGCTATTTTATAAATGTAGGGGCTATGTATGCCATTTTTAAAAAATAGCCAGGTGTGCTATTTTATAAGTGTAAATAGCCAAGTGTGCTATTTTATAAATGTAGGGGCTATGTATGCCATTTCAAAAACAAATGTAGGGGCTATGTATGCCATTTCAAAAACAAGTTTAGGGGCTATGTATGCCATTTTTAAAAAAATAGCCAAGTGTGCTATTTTATAAATGTAGGGGCTATGTATGCCATTTCAAAAACAAATGTAGGGGCTATGTATGCCATTTAAAAAACAAGTCTAGGGGCTATGTATGCCATATTTAAAAAAATGCCAAGTGAGCCATTTTATAAGAATAAGTTATTTTGCACTATTTTATACCAATATCAATAGTAGTTATTTGTAGTAAAAATATATATATTATACTATTAATGATACCTTGCAAAAAAAAAAAAAAAAAAATACGTAACTGTCGTTATTTAAAGCTAACTAGCCATGTTCTAGTTCCACCTGAGTAGTATTACATTCTTAGAATTCCAATATACCACGAGTTAAAATTTATTTATATTAATAGTTATTTTTAATAAAAGTAAATCAAAGTTAAAAAGATTACAAACTTTAATATATCTCATTAACAAATATTCTAGTTACATTACACAATCTTAAACAATTATAAATGAGTAATTGGTATTTTATTTTATTTAGTACCTATATTATACTTTTGTTAGTTGGTTCAAATTCTAGTTAATAATTATATTTATTAACGTATGTTTTTTTTTTTCTCTTTTGTTTCTATCTGAGGTAATGGCCAATGCGTGAACAGTAAACACAGTACAGTGATGATGCATTTTTGAGTCCCGAGAGAGAAGTATCTACATAGGGGACGTGGAAGCACCAGGCCTAGAAAGAGTTTGTTGTCGCTTTCAATATCAAGGATTCCGACTAGATACGACATGGACTATTCAAGAAAGAAGTCGACCGCTTTTTGATGTATTTTCGGTGGTACAACCGGAGCAACACATTGAAGTACCCACAGTTGGAATGGGCTGATATGTAAAAAAAAATATACAACGCACTTACCAACAATAACAGCAATGCAAAAGTAGACATTTTCAGGATTATCTTTTAGGACACTTTTAAAAATATGTACCTATACGAATATTTTTTTTCAAATTTGTTTCAAAGTTGAAAGTTAGTTTATGGCTTTACCATTCTTGGCTTTGTGCTAAATTAATTAAATTACTGTAGGTACACTCTACAATAAAAATGACTTCCTTAGAAGTTTACACATTAAGTATATCTAGAATATGTTATTAGTGAAGAACCGTCGACACCAAAGATAACTTCTATATGAATGATCTATTAAGATGTAATAACAAGTATAAATAATGTTGCTTTTGTAAATGTCTTATGTCAGCTGTAAGCGCGTGGTTTCGTACCTGTATCTGTATGTTGTTACATTACTATACAAGTTATTACGCTTCCTCAAGGAATTATTAGGTGTATGAACCTAAAATTAAAAGCCTGTATAACTGCTATTATGTTATTGGGGTTAATTCCATCTTGGTACAAACATCGTTGGTCTTGAGATCGTTCTAAATATTGCTTAAATTTGAGTAATATAAGTGTTATGGTGTTAGCAATACATACAATATCATAGACCTTATGTTTGCCGTTAGGCGTGCAATTACTAATATTAATGTGTATGGG
Source organism: Polylopha cassiicola (assembly GCA_038024825.1). Taxonomy (NCBI): domain Eukaryota; kingdom Metazoa; phylum Arthropoda; class Insecta; order Lepidoptera; family Tortricidae; genus Polylopha; species Polylopha cassiicola. Next base: position 156,715 of record CP149044.1, on the reverse strand, counting down.
TAATATTTCAGACTAGCTATTTAAACATTTTATTAATAATTATAGTTATTTTTTTTTTAAAATCGAACTATTTTTTTTTTTGGCCATATCATTAAAATTTACTATAGGTGTACTTACATATACAATGCTAATTTGTTTAATCCACGTCAATTAACTATCAAAACTTAAACTATTTATATTATTATATATTTTTTATTACGTTCTATTCATTAATTATGTTTCCACAGTATTTAATCAGGCAATGTAAAGAACATTAAGTAGTAATTATTAAGTTTATAAGTCATTTTTTTTATTTTTTTTTATTTTCAAGTTATTACTGTTTAGCCTTTGTATGTATGTAGCAACAATAATATTAATTTACAAAGGCAAACTTGTCCCTTTAATAAAACATAAATAAATAATTATGTCATAAATATATACTCATATAAATTTCTATAGTTAATTATAGTTAATTTTAATTAATTGTTGATGTTGCCTTAACTTAAAAATAACAGTGTGGTCATCGGCGAATAAGACCACTGGGTTTACGTTTATAGCTCGAAGAAGATCAATGATGTAAATCAGAAAGAGTATTTAAAGACTCAATACTTTCTTGTGGAACTCTAAAAGAGGAAATTGTGTACTTCGTCTTTGTTTATGTATTTAAATGATCATCTTTTCAATATATTTTAGGGAATGTTGACAGTACTGCATTTGCGCTATAATTTTGTAAATTTGTTTCAACGAAGGCCTCTCAATGGAAGGTTTTATTTTTAAGAGAAAATACCTTTTTTAACACTTAAGTTTACTACATTGTTAAGGCCTAGCGGAGGTGATATTATAAGAGCTATTTATTAGTAAATATACCATTGGTATCTGTATGTTGGTACTAACTACGTACCTACTATCTAAATGTGTATTCTTAAGATACCTACTTGTTATTATATACATATATATATTTTTTTTTGTTTTATCAGGATTAGTGGGATTCCTTTTTAGGGATTTAGTGGAATTATATCCTTAGCTATTACAGTTGTATTAAATTTACAGTTTGTTGTACACGCCTTATTATAAAGTGATTGTTAAATTATGTCGCAATTTATTCTGGATGTGTTGTTTTTGTTTTGATTTAAGTAAGTTTTTATTTTTATCAAAGATAAATTTTGTTTTAGTTGTTTTTAAAGTTTCTTAGTGGCTTTACTTGTACCTCGGTTATTTTAAATAAATTTCAAGAGTTTATTTTTAGAAATTTTAATGTGACTTTGACGTAGGTATTTTGTAAAAATCATAGTCGAAGAAATGACATATTTAGGTACCAAAATAAACCAATTGTAAAAAAAAAAAAAACTTATATTTAAGTTTCGCATAAAATTGTAACAGTATTAACTATCTAATGGTAGGTACGTTTTAGGTGCTTCTTCTTGTTTAATCTTTCCTTTCATATCTAGTATGATTATTGGACTGTTTTAGCGAATCTTTCAATTTATATAAGTAAATACGTTAGGTGAATGAATATTGAATGTAATATTATAGTATTTACAACCGAATGTCATGATGTAAACAGGTACCTAATGAAATTAAGTTTATTAATTTGCAGTGTTAACATCTTTTGGCTATCAAATATTATTAAACTTAACGTACACAAATGTAGGTACATAAAATTATTATAATTTCTTAAATATATAATGTAAACTTAATATTGTTTTGAAGATAAGGTCTTTAGATTGTTCTTTGTATAAATACCTATATGTTTTTGGTTTATTATTTTTCAAAAGGGCCAAAATTTGGTTTAAATAGGTGATTCGTGCATCGGGACAATGCACGGGTCGGATGGCCGAATGTCATGATCTTTAAAAAGTATTGTTATTTGTTTAGTCTTAGTGGTACATTTAAGTTACGAATGGCAACATTCGCGCTGATCTATGATTGGCTATTGTATATTTTGACCAATGGCGGACGAGCGAGCGTGGCCAATCAGCGGCGAGCCTCGGGCTGTCATGGTAGAAGACGCGGGAACGGGAATGGAGATGGCGGTTTTTGGAAAAGGATTGTACAATAAATTCGTGATGTTTGGAAGTTGAAGGTTAACGGCCTGTCAAGACTGATACGCTATTACAATTGATGACTAGAAGTTGTTACGTAAAAGGAATTTACTAGTACATGTTAGAAGTTGTGATTCTCAAGAACGGAATAAAATAATCAAGTTGTATTTGGTGTTTAATTCATCACAGATCTTTAATTTATAGCTTAATATTGCACTTAGAATACTGTATAAAAAACCAAATTGTTCATTGTTTTGCCTGCTACAATTTTGTTCTTTATAAAATTTTCGATAAAACGTATATTTTTGGAGATTTTTGCAAAAAACCGATGAAAAAGGTGAAAAAATTGCGAATTTTCAATTGCAAATAACTTGAAAAGTATTGGATTTTTTGAAAAACTTTATAGACGATTTTTTCCTTAAAATTAGGCCTTCTATCGATATCCGAGGTTATTTTGAAAAAAAAAATAATTCACCCCCGAGAAGGGGTGGCAATCACCCCCGGGGTGGTAGCGGAGTTCAAATCATTTTCACTTTTGAACTTAAGGGTAAGATGAACCTAATTCCAAAATTGTATGCAATTCGGTTCACAGTAAAAAAAATCGGACCCATAATGCTTCAATGACTCCACTAAAAGTAAGCCGCGTGAATCCACCACTTGGGGTTATCTCGTGTTAGCGAGTAATTGTAATTAATTAATTTTATCGCGAGCTTCGATTAATTTGTTTGTTCGCCCTATTGAAAGTGGATTATAACCACAAATTAAAATTCTAAGGAACCTTGTTTTAGTTCCAATAGAACTAGACAAATCTTTGGATTTGTATCTTAGATACCGTACCGTATTAGTATCACTTTGTGCCGACCACACTCACCGCGGAACGTTTAAGTTATTTATTGACAACACAATGATACAACAAATGACTGCGAAAGGTGACATAATACCTATAAAGGTACCTACTATGTAAAGAACTTCACTCAGATTACATTATTAGGGTTTGTTAATACGCGTCAGGGATACAGTGTTTCCGCGATTTCCCTCACCAGTACAGGGATAGTCCCATGATCTGGTGAGGGAAACCGCTGGATGCGAGTGGCGCGGGACTCTATACGAGAGCCTTGGGGAGATCGGCGTCCAGCAGTGGAAGTCTTTCTGTTGAGACGATGATGATGATAACGAGAAAAAATAAACAATTTGAAACAAGTATATGAAGAGCGCAGACAATGTTTGTATTTCGCTTACTTACGCTTTAGGACGTAAGAGGCTAAAGAGGCTTATTATATTTTTTTAATTATATTATGTTACAGAGATCGATATCAAATAAGAATCTAAGTAGGTTAGGCACCTTAGTGAAGTGCAAAAAGTTAACTATTATGTTCGCATGTTATCTCTACTAAGTCAGTAAATTCATAATCGCTACTAATATTATAAATGCGAAAGTAACTCTGTCTGTCTGTCTGTCTGTTACGCTTTCACGCTAAAACTGCTGGACTTTTTTAAATGAAATTTGGTACAAAGAAAGTCTGGAACCTGAGAAAGGACATAGGCTACTTTTTAACCGACTGCAAAAAAGGAGAAGTTCCACGCGGACGAAGTTGCGGGCAGAAGCTAGTATAAAATAATAACAATATATAGTAATAATACTTGTAATTGTAGTAGATAATACTTATAATTCGACAAACATTAAATAGTTTAAAATCTTACTCCTTACTTATTCTCCAGCCTCTTTCATAACTACAATACCTATTTGTTCAATTTGTGTGTAACGTTTAATGAATGTAGGTGTGTGGGGTCAGGTCAGCGCGTGCGACGACGGCGGGCCCTCCGTGACGCAACCGCGGAGGAAACGAGGAATGTGCACTCCGGCGCACCGCCGGCCCCCCGGCCCCCCGGCCCCGCGGCGCGCGGCGGCTCTGGGCCCCGTCAACGGACCACGTGACTTTTCGTTCGCATATATTATTATGATAAATTCCATACAATTTTGCATTCAATTCTTTAGGTTGCTGTTATCGATTGGCACTTGTCTCTATAATGTCATACCTGCCCGGTGTTAAGTAAGCACAAACACATTACATGACATCATTTGGCTAGTATAGATGAGAAGATATCATAAATCCTTGGTTGGACACAAGTCATCTGACAGAGCTAATATAACAAGGTCTAGTTGAAGATTGTTTTCCAACCTTCAGCTCAAATCGTGAAGCAATTTCGACAATAGTCCCATTTTTATTTTGTAGGCAATAAAATATATTCCCAACATATTATATACAGGTGTCCCTAAAACCAACACCAATCTAGAAGGATTATAGATCAAATCATATTATTATAGGCACATATATGTATTGTCAAAGCAAATTTTATAGATTTCAAATAGGTACGATAGTTCTCGAAAATCATCAGTTTTCATAAATGTGTATTTTTGAAACTCGTTACTGCAACAATTTCATTTTTTTTTCGATTCATTCCGTTTATAGTTGTTTCATTTCATCTATTAATCGAAATTCGATTAATATTTGTACAAAAATATCATTATAATTGTCTATCTAGTGTCTATCTAGTTTGAATGAGAAGTAGATTGTGTCAATATCTATACTAATCTATACTAATATTATAAAGCTGAAGAGTTTGTTTGTTTGTTTGTTTGTTTGTTTGTTTGAACGCGCTAATCTCAGGAACTACTGGTTTGAATTCAAAAATTCTGTTTTTGTTGGATAGACCATTTATCGAGGAAGGCTTTAGGCTATATACCATCACGCTGCGACCAATAGGAGCGAAGAAACAGTGGAAAATGTGTAAAAAAACGGGGAAAATATGAAGCCTTATGAAGAAGTGACAGTTAGAAGACTTTGACAGATCTTTGACGAAACAATCGAACGCGCAGGACGACGTCTGCCGGGGCCGCTAGTACAAAATATACCTCATTATTTAAGGAAACACCTTATTGTAAACTTTTACTACCTATGTGTCCCCCCTATGTTAGGGAGACTTGTTTACCCCGATTGGAGCTTTGATCCCAGGGAACTCAAGTCTCCCAGGTGCGTTGGGTACCGTTAGGTATTTTTACCACATCGCCCTATAGGCTATAACTGATTCTCATCCATTAAGTAACCCGATTCGCACTTAATAAAGCATACAGAAATAGAAAAACAGATAACAAACAGGTACCTTAGCCTCCAATCTAAGTTTAATTCCCATCGATCCGATTGGATATAACTCTGTCGCCCCAAGTCTACTTATAATGTGGCAGTTTTGCGTAAAATTGCAGAACAGATGCGGTCCCTAGTGGGGTCGCGCGGGCGCGCGGGCGGCGCACACGCAGCGTACAGCTCGCGCGCGGGGGGGGAGCGGGCTGATCGCCTTCACCCACTTCATCTTCCACTCGTCTGACTTAATAAACTAGTAGCTGCCTATTCCATAAACAAATCCGCAACACTAAAAATCTAAGGTCCCTCTAAAAATAATAATAATAAGAATAACTATTATTAATTTATTAACCAATTAAAATTTATAATGCACATGTGATTCTTTTTCATTTGATTACCTCACTAGGGTAGACATCATAATACCTAGATACCTACCTATTTGTAAACATATTTTAATTTTGGTTTTTCATTCCCACTTTCACTCCCTATAAATGTTGAATGATTAAACCGATTTTTTTATTAAATATTGGTTATATAAGAACATTTAACACCTCCCTATCATAATGGAATAAATTTTGGGACTGTGATAAAAACAGGAGTAATTTATTTTTTACTTTTTAGTTAGCTTGTTTAAAAAAATAATTAAAAACAAGCTTTTTTTATTTGTTACTAAATATAAACTATAAAATGAAAAATAAATTAAAGTTTAAATATCATGGACCCAACTTTATAAATATTTATAAATAAAAGCATGTTACATTATGATTTTATAATTAAGAACATTTAGCTATCATTTTATTACGGAGTTTCTATGGCCACCTTCTAGCTCCATCATCAGACCCTGGTTAACATATTAAATTAGTATCAAAGTACTTGTCTAGATGCATCAAATGAGCACAAACTCAATCGGTTTGTCGTTTTACTAAGGAGTTCCCATGACAACCTTCCAGTTCCATCATTAGAACAGGTCCATGTCACAATAATACTGCATTGTCATCCGATTTATATACATGCATGCAAAATATCAGCTCAATCGGATACCGGCAAGTGGATCAAATTTAACTTGCAAGATTAGCTTACAAATCGATAGACAGACAGGCGACTGGACTGGTGAAACTAAGTAGAAGTTTGTATAAAAGTATTTATTCCTCAATTTACTGTAAATAATTGAACTGCCCATCAGCCATGGTAATTATACAAATTGAAAAACACTGATTAAGAAACAAACAATGCTAATTCAAGGCCAGTGTTTGCCGAAAGGTGAGATAGCACATGGGCATCGAGCACCGACAGCACCAGCGGCAGCCAACAACTGGGAGTGACGGGCGGCGGGTGGCGGGCGGCAGGCAGCGGAGCGCAGCGGTGTCCGGTGGCCAGGCCCGGGGCCGCGCGGCGGATCGAATGATCGGATCGGTTACCGGCCGGTCCGTCGCCTGCTGCCCTCCGCTCGCGACGCCACTAGCCACTCACCGCTCCTCGGCTAGAGTTGACTGCCGGTCATAGCACTCATACCTACTACATAATACACTTTTAGTCTCAGCTGGGATCAGCTTATTTCTGATAGTTTACTAATCACCGAGATGGTTCATGGCCCTCTAGACCCTAGAGGTATAGTTCGGGGTGGTTGGGGTTCTTAAATGATGCATAGATTGGTGGTTTTATCGCAGAAGTGGGGCTATGGCGTTTAGTATACAATAGGTGAGAATACAGATCCGTGTGCTACTCTGCCTCTCAGATGAGGATTTGAGAGTGTACCTTCCACTCTGTACAATCTTATGAGTGATAAAATACTAACTAATTTTAGTAATTTAATAGTTGCCCTTGGATAGATTACAAACTTTTAGAACTAAATATGTTATAATGTAAGAAGTATGGTGTATTGGAATGAAACAACTATTAACGGATTTAACTCGCGTATTTTTATTTTATTTTATTTGCTGACGTTTCGGATTCTTTACAGTTTCCATAATCGTAGCATGACTGAGCTGACAAAAGTCTAACGCTAAGCATAGAATGTTCAGTAGAATTTGATTTGAGAGGAATGTTCTGATTGGAATAGGTGAGCATGGTCATTGATATTTAATGCTCTATGGCACAACGTACCCACATTATTATACATTGTATAAAAGTGAAAACTAGTGCTGTATTTACCTAAACCTTGACCATAATTATTATGGTATAATTTTTTACACAGCAAGAAAAATGATTTTATTACAGTATCATTCTTTATAAAATTTCAAGAACATTTGAGTCAAAGGCTAAAAGTGTTATCTTATCATAAACCAGTCTGGTAATAAGTGTGGCTGAGCATTACAAATTCAAATAAGTCTAGATAAAGCCATGAAAACAAATATACTGTAAAATGTCAGTGAACACAAAACTTATGTTTGCAAACAAATAAAAAAAAACTATATGCACTTAGGCCCCTGAAATTAGGTGGTGTAGGCAATAGGCCTATTATGGACTTAAAATATTACCATCAATATAATGATTATCAAAATCAGTATGTAAATTATTTACATTTAAAGAAAACTAAAAGTTATACTATACTTATACCAGAGCAGAGAAGTCATAAGTAAAATTTACAAGTTTATTAAGTGAAACCTTGGCTTTCAATTTAAAAGACAATAAAATTTAATTTATTTTTCTTCTACTAGAAATAAAATTACTTATAGCAATAAAACTTAACAAGTATGTTATCCATGCACCACATGAGCCAAGCAATTAGCAGCTCCTTCAAGGATGCTTAGCAACAGCTCCTGTATAATATACCTAGCAAAACATGCTAATTGCTTCTCACCACAGCACTACTAGGAAGTAGAATTTGAACTTACGCAAGTGAATTAAGTATAATTTTAAAATTTAAATAAAAAATACTGACAGTAAGTATGTATGGTATAGGATGCACTCCGGAAAAAATGTAAAGTGTGAAAAACAAAGACATTAAGTATGCATTTGACTAAACATTTATTATTGTTCTTTACCATTCGATTCGTGTAAGTTCTATTGGTTTTGAGGACCGGGGGGACGCATGAGAAAAATCGATACTTGCGCCAATAAACAAACGCTTTCTTTTTACACTGCTTTCACTAGAAGTAAACTAGATAAATGCTCTCACAAGATGTAACTGTTGCATAATGTAAAAGTAAAACTATGTCTATATGAAAAGAAATAAAAAACGTATAGCCGGCACTTACCCATTTCGTCTCGCAAGCTAGCCGAACTCCGCTTGTCAAACAATAAATATTCCTAAAAGATCACCTTCGCATAATTATTTGTCACACTCCCACACCACAAACACTGTTATATACCACTTAATGAGATACCATGAAATAAAGTAAATTAGAAGAGTACTGTAATAACTAATAAGAACGAGAACTGGCACCGACTAGTGCAGCTGTCAGAGCGCGCGCGTGCGTTCGAAAACTCGTTAAGGAAGCGTTCAACAACTAATGCGTTCGGTGGGTTGGATCGTGGTCGCGCGTTTGAAAACGCTAACAATCGCTAATCAACATCATCTCAAGGATATTACTGAGAAGTCACGCTAGAATTATCAAACGAGAGGCAAACGTAGCATATCGTGCTACAAACTTACTTACTTATTCGTAGTTGGTACCTATAAATTTATTCATTTTCGAATAATGTAACATTTAGCACAAAACCTTAGTCCTATGACTTCGATTAGAAATCATATTATTTCGTTGGCTTTACTTTTAGGATGGGACTTTCCCGAAACGACGCACCAGACAAATGACAAATATACATACTTAGCTCTCTACTGGGGATAGGTACCTATATCTTACATAAAGCAAACCATTCCATTAGGTAGCGATAAAACATATTATTATAATAATTTTGAATTTAAAGATAATAAATGTAATTTTGTAATGTCTTTCCTAGTTCTTTTTTTTTGTCTAAAATTGCAATTGTCAGAGGACGCAAATTTATTTTTTAGAGTGGGAAAGGGTGTTGTGTACCTATAGCTTAATACAAGTTTGTGAGATTATAAATTGCAAATAAATCTAATAAGAGGACATAAAAAAAATGTTTTAAGCTCAAACATGGCGTTGTCGTAAGGGTAAGTACCTACTCTGACCATTTTAGGAAGCCATCAGTAAATTTCGGGTATGGTAAGGTATAGGCAGCAACGATGAAGGGACCTCTCTAATTTTGACGTTAAGTATATCCGAGAGTCATTACCCAGACATGTACTTACTTACTGTTGCTTCTTAGAATGTCACTTTGCGACTGAACCAAAAATTTAACTCGGGGTCGTACACGCTCACCTACCTAGGTACCTACGTGCTTATAATATGTTATACACTATTTCTACTATTTTGAATAAGATCTATTTTACAGATTCTCATTTAATAAAAATGTGCGGGCGATACTTAACTATACTAGCATTAAGTAATGTAAGTACCTACCTACTTACTTACTTAGTTTTTTTGGTTGATTCCCTACAGTTTTCGATTAACTATAGTGTAGGTATAGGTACTATACCTATTAATATAATTAATACTCTCCGGGTCCGTTCACTATACCTATTTATCCGTAGCAGTAGCAGGTTAAACTGTCCATAGGCCCCTAATAAGTAATGGTGAAAGACGACGCGAAGGAAGTAGGTTGGTACCTAGCGAGGAAAAGAGGTTCCTGTTATTTCAATGTTTCTTACTAGAACATGGTGACCTCAACTAGTTGCTGCAAGATTACTAGTAAGTATATACAGTGCAGTAGGTATATCCGGGCCACTCCTCGTCAACTTACAGCGGAGTTGTTCTGTTTCTTTTTTTTTTCGTTTTACTTATGTCACACTTCACAATCGTGTCCACTACAAGGTTCAAGGCGCAAGTTGTCTCCTGCGATCTAAAGCCTGTAGTAATATCAACGGATTTACACAGAAATTATACCTATTGGGCAAAAATAAAACAAGGGAGTTATCGAACAGCATCATAAAATAAGTGCTTTATTAATTAAAATTATTAATAATATACATAATTTGATTTAAACGTGTAGCTAGAGTAACTAGCTTGCCGCTGCCTAGGCGCTATATACAAACGTGACCTAATCACATCTCCTGAACAATCCGCCAGAATAATCTAGACCAACCCTGAGCACAGTGAGCACAGTGAGCACAGTGAGCACACCTATGATATAGAACCAAAACTTTCAACCAAATCCAAGAGCTCTGACGCCACCACAACAACGATCTCTCCCCCGACCCCGACGAGATTCATGATTTTGTTAAATTATAAAAGCCATTCACACATTACCTAGGTATTTAAAGTTATTTTACACAGATAAATAGTTTTCCAGTTTTCTAATAACTCGAGCGAAAGAACATAATAATAAATACCCTAGGTGCTTAGCCTCTGAACATCACCTAAGCAGGTACCTACGTACTAGGTCACTTTTATATTTCATATTTGCTCTTTATCGCAATACCTACACGACCTACAGGATATATATATATGTCGCAGTGATATTATGAAAACAGGGATTTGATCAACTCCCTCAGTGATATGATCAACTCCCGGTAGATGATAAAAATACCACGCGTTGTGTCATTTTCCTAGCGAAATTTAGTGATTTGATCAAGTCTCCGAGTCATTTTAGGGAAATGAAAGAATCATAGAAATGGCTGCTAGATTTCTTCATTACACTTAGTTATTTGATCAAATGCCTGAGCTGTTTTAGGGACATGATAAAACGAGTAATTAAGTCAACTCAGTTTTAACATTTCACTAAACACATCTAGTGATTTGATCAACTCCCTAGACAGTTTTAGGGAAATAAAAGAATCACGTCTATAACTGGTGGAATTCTTCATTACCCTTAGTGATTTCATCAAATCTCTAAGCTAGTTTAGTGAAATGATAAAACAAGTCTTAGAAATATGATAATATCCTTTAGGAAATAGGTATTTCTTTCTCGGCTAACAAAATAATAAATTAGAGCCTAATTTTTGTGTCATTGTCTATTAGCCAAGCACGTGACATACCTTCGATATTCTGGTTAGATCGTTCAATTGACACTTGACTGGCTGGATGTCTAGGTCTGCCATTAACTATCTTGCACGGTGGTCATAATTTTTTTAGTTCTTTCCACACTATTTATTTTCTATAATATTCATAACCCCTATTATTTTATATCATAACTATTATTTGCCATAATTACGAAAAAAGCAAATCCAGACTGTTTCTTTGTGCACAGTGGGTATAATGTAGGGGACATCTTATTTATTGGCAATTGAAGGTCTCCTTTAGGTACGACGACGAGCGAAGCGAGGAGTGTTAAATAGAACTGTGCCCTTGCAGCGCGCGAGCCGAGCGAGCGAAGCGAGCGTGCCGCGGCAGCGGCCGGCGAAGCGTCAGAACTGATACTTTTAATAATAGTATATTTACGACATAACATAAACTAACCAGGTTTTGTCAACTAATAATAATAATCACTAAACTTTGACCGTGTTATGGCAAATAATTATTATGGTGATTGAATTCTATGGCATAGGTATAATTTAAGCACATTTAATAATAGGGAAAATGAGATGTATGGCACACGTATAGCTATGACACTTAAAAGTTATGGCAAATGAAAATATTGCAAATGGCATAGAATATAAAATTATGGCAACTAAAGTTCGAGCATGTGAAATTATTGCACTGCGATAACGGCCGAGAGTTAGAGCAAAAAATATTGGGCTGTAGGTAGCTTGTTGTTTATTTTTTAGCCGAGAAATACCTACTTCCTAAAGGGTATTATCTTGTTTCTGAGACTAGTTTTATCATTTCCCTAAATTTGCTAAGAGATTTGATGAAATTACTAAGGGTAATGAAGAATTCCACCAGTTATAGATGTGATTCTTTCATTGATTCTTTCAGACGTGTTTAGTAAAATGTTAAAACCGAGTTGAATTAATTACTCGTTTTATCATGTCCCTAAAACAGCTCAGGCATTTGATCAAATAACTACGTGAAATGATGAAATCTAGCAGCCATTTTTATGATTCTTTCATTTCCCTAAAATGACTTGGAGACTTGATCAAATCACTAAATTTCGCTAGGAAAATGACACAACGTGTGGCATTTTTATCATCTACCGGGAGTTGATCATATCACTGAGAAATTTGATCAAATCCCTGTTTTCATCATATCACTGCGACATATATATATTATATATATATAATATATACGATGTTAAAAATAACAATATTTATCACGACAAATGCGATTGCTCTCACATCCATTGTTATGCTCTAACAGGGTTCATATTTTATCAAATTTTACTTAATTGAGATCTAGGTAAGAATGATAAGGATTATATTACGCAATAAAGTTTACTAGACAGATTGTTTGTGGCAAAAACGCCAATTAACTACCTATTGAGTTCTTCGGAAATTAAATTTATTGATATCCGTTTAAATAAGTATGTACCAACCTACTTATTTCGAAGTGTACCTAGTAGCTAAGTAGATATTAAATTCACCGGATAAAATAGAAAATATCGAAAATGCTGGTCAATACCCGTCGATATTATATATTAAGTATATAAATAAGAAGTTAATGATATTTAAATACCTATGCAATTTATGTAATTCATAGGTATAGGTACTTTTTAGGGATTATATACCTAGTACTTAATTCAAATAAAAAACATTTTTACATACCTACAAAGTAGCTAAACTGAAATCAAAAGCTGAAAACTGTATGAAATTGTATTATGAAATGAAATTGTATAGGTACCTACTCGGATCAAATATACCTAATACCTACGTATTATGATACCCAGTTTTCGAAAAATATATGAACGAATTGGAATGAAACAACTAAAAACGGATTTATACTTTCATGTAATATGTAATCTCTTATGCCTTCGTGGTTATGTCACATTGGAATGAAACAACTATTTATAAACGGATTTAACTCGCGTATTTTATTTTGTTGGCTGACGTTTCGAAAACTTCCCAGTTCCTATATTTGTAGCACGACTGAGCTGGCGATAGTCTAACGCTAAAGTCTGTGTTAGAATATCGTCAGATCAGTACGAGCTACAAATATGGAGACTGTAAAGTTATCGAAACGTCAGCCAATAAAATAAATTCGTTTATACTAGTTGTTTTATTCCAACGTGTAATAACCGCGAAGGCATCAGAAATTATTATATGAAAGTATCAAAAATAAAAAATAAATTTACATATACATAATCTGTAGGTACCTAGTCATAACTGTACGTTAGGCATGTCATAGTCGTAGCTGTCATAAGCAATTTTTTTCGGAAAAATCCTACTTAATAAAATTTTGCTCATGCCACGTATAAACTTTTTTCTAATTACCTACTGATTACTAACTAGCATAAATCCTGCTAGCTAATAGACGATTCTTCGACCATCATCAAAACTTAAATTGAATCATCGGTAATGCCCAAAAATTAGGATGTGCGGAGCTGCTTCATCCTCGTAATACCTAGGTATAAGGTATGTAATATAAGAGCGAGGCATAAGCTTTCCGTAGGTACCTGGTACCCATTCAACTAGCACAGGAACATACAACAGTAGGTAGGTAATATTATTTTTGTATTTTTACAAACACTTGCAAAAGGGAATCTTTTTCGTTTGCTTGTAGGCTCTTAATTCAAGATATACCTACCTAAGGGCTTTTACTTATCATAACAACACTAGTGGTGTAACGTAAAACCTCAAGACGTTATGTAAGTAATATAATGTGCATTGTGTACCTGCGTCGACAAAGCATTTTCAATCTAACCGAGTAGTCTATAAAAATATTTTAGGAATAATTAAATTAATTCTCTATATGATGAAAATATCCTTTACTTTTACAAAATTAATAACAATTTAGCATAGATAGGTTGATATAGGTGCTATAGATAAATAAAGCTAACGGATGGACCGCGATTGACTAAAGAACTGATCCCAGAGAGTCCTCGAGTTTCCTTGTATACAGCGCGGCACGCACACATTTATATGAAGGACTCCTGTCACGGCCGCCATTGCAATCATTACGCAGCGCGACAACGGGACATCTAGTGAGCATCATTTTAATTTCCGAAACTTTCGCGCAATAAACACTGAAATTATACACCCCAAGCATGTTAATAAAAATACCTGTAAATTATATGAACTTATAGCAAATTTTAAATTTAAACGGTAATATATTTCCTGTAAGTACTAAAATACGTATTGCCTCACCAGTCTCACCGCATTATGCTGCTCGCGCAGCTGCGATGCGTGTTTCAGTTACTGTTAAGACTGGGTTACATCCCTTAGCTTTATTCATTCATCCATGCCCGATATAGGTACTTATAATATTTTTAATTGTGAAATAAGACAACATTGGCTACTTGTGCGTGCATCGCTAGCGCGGTGCTCAGAGAGAGAGAGAGACATGCTTAGATTGTCTTTTAATATTTTTCAAAAAAAGTTGATAACAATTGAACTCTATTAAAAATGTGTTATACTATTCGCAAGTGTTATAAAAAACGTCGTATGAGAAGCGCAAGCATCGATCGTTACGGACACGGCTCAGTCGATGTCGCGGTCGGCGCGCTCGTCTACACTCTACAGGCACCGCGGCACCGCCTCGCGCGCGCTCGCGACATGCCGCGCTTGCGTCATCATATTGTACGGCAGCACTGCCTACACTGCCTAGTGCATCCAGAACACGTCGAGGAACGCCAATTTCTAACAATAATTTTGTCATATAAATAAGATATCGCCAAAAACAAACTTACACTAGGTATATATATTACACTATAAGTAATTTATTTTATTTACAAATACAAATTTGAAACGATAAAATTTTTATATTCTCTGTACAATTTTCTTTATATTTTGTTTCGACTACCTAACAACTAGGTTCTTTGATAAATTATTGACGCCTCTAGTATTTTATCTATGAAAATGTAGATATACAAATACAATACGAAACCCTGTTTTTGACAGTAATGTTTTTAACTAGTCACATATCTACCTATACATGTAAATGTAAACAAGACATTATAATTATTAAATTTGAAAAACAAAATATCAAAACACGAGCAATGAATACCTAAATAATAATGATTGTTAATACTAAAGGCGCGAATAGCATTGTTATACGGGTCCCGCGGATTATTAAAGACGTCGTAGGTATAGTGAAGTAGTACCTACCTACATTATTCTAGCAACAACAGACAGACAAAGCGTGTTAGGAAATTAAGACAAAATTGTATACAATCCGACGTCTCTAACACTCCCAGAAAAGTGCGTTCGGAAATACATATTTTACATAACACAGGTACTGAACTAGGTAAACATAAGAGTACATTTTCACCGATTTTATATCATATCATACATCATCGAAGACACTTCGGAACGCACTCTAGACACCTAGATGTCGGTCCTTTTGAAACCGAACAATCGACCACTATAATTATCTGTAATAATATCACGATACTCACTAGCGCTCACGTTCCGTATGAATGTGAACACCATCAACTCGGTACCAACGGACTTTTTATTGGAACACTTCGTTATTTTAGAACTTTACATTTTTTTTTACATTATTGATAAGGCTCGCGTGTTTTTTTTTATTCTTTAACGATATTTGTACCAAGACAAACGTAGAATAAAACGGAGAACTCTGTGGGACTTGAAACCGTAACTACACCGCATCGTGGGGCGTATCATACTATCTAACGGGGGCCGCCGTGTGTCAAAAATGTACCAGATGCTCTACTGCAGAGTCCTGGACCTGTTCGAATGATATATAGGTATATATATTATATGGGTAACCAATCACTTGTCTTTCATTAATCGAACATGAAAATGTTCTGTTTTGGTACAAATATCACTGTTCTTTAATTATTATACAATTGATATCGATCTATGTAATTTCGATTAATATATCGTAATAAAATATGATTAAACTAATGAACAAACTTAGTTCATTTCATCTATAAAGTGGTAAAATTTAAATAAACTAGCCACTACAGTTAATAAGAGACCAACTGGCTTTGTATAATATGCTTTCGCTTGTAATTTTGTTTTAGCTAATATTGTTTTGAGACTCTTATTACAATTTATTTAAATTGAAAAATAAAGAAAAAAAATGTTCATAAAGCACACAAATAAAGTAGGTGACTATAAGTAATAATCATTAAAATGAGCGATTCAGACAATTATAAGTAGCGAGCAGCAAGCGACCATACACCACTCGTATCACTCACATGTGCAAGGGGACGACCGGACGATGCCCATTGAACTGCTTACCATAGTACGGTGCAGTTATTTGTATTTCAATAACTGATACTATTAGCGTCTATGTGCTTCCTCAAAATTCAAAAACCATAAGACTTCTTTCACACTTATTCAATTTCAATATCTTTTAAAACGATTAATTTAACTATAGGTATTATGTCACTTACAGTGTCCTAATAATATTACTATTATTGCAATTCAATAAGTGCTACTTATTATAAATTAAATTCCACTAACAACGGCCCCGTGTTACAAAACTAAAATACCTATTGGATATTTGCATCAATTCACTTTCAATATTTAAACTTTTGATGGGAACAAGATAAAATGTATCTTATTATCTATGAGCTGAGAACTACATTTCATTGGCGGTTTTCAATCAAAAAAATAAATACTGAAGCAACAACAGCATTACCCAATATAATGTTGTAACTTTTTTAAATATTAAATGAACGTCATCAATGTTATTATTTGCATGAACTTGACACTAACATTGAAAATGTATTTTCATATAATTACGTATGTCAGAAACATGCGTATTCACGGATCTATATTGCTTAATCTATCTATATTTATTACAAAACCAAAAATTTTACCGAACAGTCGTGCAGGTGTAAAGTGGTTAAAAACGTAGGTATTGCTAAATATTTTTTGTTTGTGTGCCCGTGCACTGCACTGTGTGTGCAGCAAGTGCAAGCGGGAAAAAAATAATAACAGAACAAATTGTAATACATATTCCGCCAGAGATTTTAAACACAAGTATCACTTATGACATGGAGTACCTATAAAGTGACTGTAGTATAATGTTATTTTTACACGTATGAATATATATATATATGCATATATACTCCATGAAATTCATTAAAAAAACGCAAAAGTAGACAGTTTTCCTTGTCTAGTAGTTTTGATCCCAAAATTTTTACAATTACTTTTTTCACCTGCCGTCCCATTCGCAACTAATTTAGTGGTGAGCACATAAAAATACCGCTATCCAAATAGGTTAAATGCCGAATTTAATTAGAGGTCAACCGATTTATTTTTGTTTTTGCTTGCACTTCGAGTTTTTAATTTAAAAGTTACCTTTTGTCAATAACACTCGTTGTCGATTACAAGAATACATCAGGTTTTTTGGCTTACTAATTTTCTTTTGGAAATATATTATAGTTTTACTATATTATAAAGATGTAAGTACTATAATGTAACTGTGTGTGTGTGTGTGTGTGTGTGTGTGTGTGTGTGTGTGTGTGTGTGTGTGTGTGTGTGTGTGTGTGTGTGTGTGTGTGTGTGTGTGTGTGTGTGCGTGCGTGCGTGCAGTTGCGCGCGGGGCGTGCGGTTACTCCTCGTCGGTGTCGGGGTCGCTGGAGAACTCCGCGGCGGCGGGCTGCAGCCGCGGCGGGAAGGGGCCGCGGGTCTGTTGTCTGCAACACACGTCACGTTTTTATTAGGAACATTTGAATATTGATAAAATTTTTACTAAGACAAGCGTCGAAATAATCCAGACCCCGGTCGGATTAGAAGCCACATCCACTCTTAGACGCATACTCACGCCAGGCGGCGGTAGTGGTTGAGCCACTCCTCCAGCAGCTGCGCCACCAGCAGCGGCCGCGCGTGCAGCGTCTGCCGCGCCGCCAGCACGCCGCCGCCCGTCACGCACGCCGACACCCAGCGCCGCAGCACGCCCTCCTCCTCCGCCATCTGCAACCCACAACACCGCGGCCCTTAGCACGCGCCGCGACACACGCACCGCACACGAATAATAATAATTGTTCTACGACCTCGTCGCAGGTGAGGAAGTGCACCGGCAGCAGCTTGCCGTCGCAGTCCGTCAGCGGCAGGAAGGACATGCCCTCGCTCTCCGCGCGGCCCTCGCTGCAACACACGACGCGCGCACACAGGTAAGCACCGGGTCAACGGCGCGCACGCACGCGCGCATGCACGCACGATAGAGTCGTAATTACGATATAGATTACGGGATGGATTATATTTTACGTATATCAAATAGATACCCCAAATGAAGGAGCAGCTCGTATGCTCATCAAATGAAGTAGGTAAATTTATTTTTTTTAGTTTTCGGAATGACACTTTTATAGTTGTGCGGCATCTGCTAAACACAGGGATAGCCTATATTTTGCATTGTAACCACAAAACGACATAAATTATCAACCACGTACTTTTAAACATCAATACTTTGTATACCTGTAGCACTAAATAAATTTACTTGAAAACTAGTACATATATTAGAGTAAACAATATAAATTTTACTTAATTAAGACAATTACTGATTAATGAGTATATCAACAATTTCGTATTCTCAAATAGAACGAAGGAGTAGTAGTTATTTTTTTTATATTTATTATTCACCTTAGCGTTAGACTATCGGCGGTGCAGCCGTGCTAAAAATGCGATATAAATCCGTTGTTTCGTTCCAATGATATTAAATAGGTTTCGTATCAGTTACCGGCAGATGTACGCGTGCCTCGGACAGTAGGGCTGTATCGGCACGAGCGCGCTGAAGTGGCCGCGCGTGTAGCCGAGGCACAGCGGCGACTTGGAGCACAGCGCCGGCTCCCACAGCAGCGGCAGATACACGCCTGCAACACGCGCCGTTACATACACCGCCACACCGCCACACCGTTACACAGTACACGCGTGCCTAGACCGACCGGGCGAGCCGCGAGGTGCCGCCGCTACCGTACCTTGGAAGCGCGCGTATCCGAGAGCCTCGCCGCGGAACGAGTTGACTACGCTCACGCCGTACACGATGATGGGCCGCCGCATCACGTGCGCCAGCGCGAAAACGTGCACCTGCGAACACAGCTCACTTCACATCTCGCGTCTCGTGTCATGCGTCGAGTCGTGTGTCGTGCGTCGTGTGTCGTGCGTCGTGCGTCGTGTGTCGTGTGTCGTGTGTCGTGTGTCGTGTGTCGTGTGTCGTACCTCGTGCAGCGCGGTGCCGGGGCGCTGCGCGGCGGCACACAGCCGGCCCCACTCGGCGCGCAGCTGCGCCTCCTCGGGCACGTACTCCAGGAGCGACGCCTGCCAGCGCTCCCACGACACCCACCGCTCGTAGAACCTGCGACCATACGCACACACACATGAACATACGAGTACACCGCTCTCGGCCGAGTCCCGCGTCAACCGTGATGCTACGGTGCAGATCTAGAATCGTCTAGATAGTGTATAATTCGATAGCAAACCAAATACCTTGATAAGTAGAGTTCGATGTACGGATAACTCGAACACTTCTTCTGATTCAATAAGACTTGGCTCAGTTGGGTAAGTTGCGCTTACCTAGCACGTGTAGGGTTTTGAGGTCGGAATTCAAATCATCTCTTTATCTAAACATTTATAATCAAGTGAAGTGCTACCAAAGGTTCAAATGGCAGTGATCTGAGATCGGTGCAGGTGTCGACGTACTGATTAAAATCGCAAGCTGATGAATGATGTTGTGTTGTTGATTATATATTTATTATGATCTTAAGATAGATGTAGTTACTGTTAAAGAAATAAATTTATATATAATCCGGAAAACAAATCTGAAATGCTCATGACGTGTACGGACTTAATCAAAAAATATATAACAAAAATATGTTTCCGCCCGGGATCGAACCGGGGGCCTTCTGCGTGTTAGGCAGATGTGATAACCGCTACACCACGGAAACGGTACGCAATTTCATGAAATTATTGATTAAATGCATTGTATGAACACAGATTATTGTGTAGAGATAAGCAATTGGAAAAAGAGGTGATTTTGGAGGACTTTAACAACCCAAGATAATAATAATAACTACCTTTCTACTGTCATTCCGAAGCGCTAGTAACTTTTTGTTTTATTTGTATTGCATAATAGTGAATATTTTATAACAGGGTAGTAGGTAGTTACATTTTGTAAAGGCACAATGTATAAATCACTTTATATAGCGTTAAACTATCATCAGCTCAGTCGTGCCATGGGAACTGTAAAGTTTTCGATACGTCAGACAATATACTATACTATCTATGCAGTCGATTGTCTGAGTCGGCATCGCCTGGGCGAGTGCAGCATTTGAAATTGACTCGTTCGAAACAAAATTGCAGTACGAGTTGAGCGCGGTGTGTGCGCGCGGTGTGTGCGCGCGGTGTGTGCGCGCGGTGTGTGCGCGCGGTGTGTGCGCGCGGTGTGTGCGCGCGGTGTGTGCGCGCGGTGTGTGCGCGCGGTGTGTGCGCGCGGTGTGTGCGCGCGGTGTGTGCGCGCGGTGTGTGCGCGCGGTGTGTGCGCGCGGTGTGTGCGCGCGGTGTGTGCGCGCGGTGCGTACCTGTCGCCGGCGTGCAGCAGCGTGTCTGCGAGCGCGCGGCGCAGCGCGGCGTGGCGGTCGAAGACGCCGTAGGCGCCCTGGCACACGGCGTCCAGCAGGCAGTCGCCGGCCGAGCGGTTCCACAGCGCGTACAGGCGCGAGCCGAGCCGCACGGCCAGCTCGGGGCTCCAGTTGATGAGCGGCGGCTCCGCCTCCAGCGCGCGCTGCGCGTCGCGGTCCAGCAGCTCCGCGAACAGCTGCTCCTGGATGGCGGACGGCAGCTCCGAGATCTCTGGATTGCGTTACATTCTTTATTATTGCATACGATCGTAGCGCTCGGGCGGTTTCGTGTGAATGTGTCGATGAATCGAAAAGTCGTTTTCGAGCTCGAGTAAAAGTCGGAGTGGTCATTTCGATAGGTACTATAGATATGTATATCTATACTGATATTATAAAGAGGAAAACTTTGTTCGGTCGTAATAAATAGGCTCAAAAGACACTGGGCCGTTTTTAAAAATTCTTTCACCGTTCGAAAGCTACGTTATCCACGAGTGACGTGGGCTATAAAATATTTTGAAAAAAATAACGAAAAAAATAGAGATCCGTGCGAAGCCGGGGCGGATCGCTAGGACGATATAATTATGTAATGATATAAATTAACGAGCTTCCGCATCGTACTCTGTTATAGGTAGCATATAATATATCGGCACGTATAGCATTACAGTAGGTGCGCGCGTACGGACCTGCGGGCAGCGCGAAGGTGCAGAACTCGTTGATGTAGCGGCAGGGGAAGGGGCCCTTCTTGTAGCGCACGCTGCCCGCCACGTGCCGCCGGATCGCCGCCGCCACGTCCGGCGCTGCGCACCGACACACCGACACACAAACACAACGTTACATTATGGCTCGCCCCGTTCTCGACATGCGGCCCGGCGCCGCGACCGCGGCGCGGCGTCGTAAACGTCCCAATAAGAAAATTAATGGAATTATCCAAAATTTATTTTCGTTTACTTTTTGACCGATCGGTCTGGGGCAACGGGCGCCGCATAATTACACGTCGCGACTCCGTCGTAACGTACGGTGCCGTTACACGACGCGGCGCGGCGTGACGTCACGCGGCGCGGCGTCGTGTTATCCACGGTGGGCGACGTGTATTCCAGCGGCGCCGCGCCGTCGCGCGTTTACGACACAGCGCCGCGGTGATGCGGCCGGCATTCGCGATACATGAAACGAAATCAGTACCTACATAGTCGAAACGGACTAACAATAATTTTATTAATTTGTGAAACGTGCCCGTCGATGGCTCATATCGGTGCGGGGCAGATTATGGTCTATTACGACTTCGCGAGTTATAAATATATGTAAATATCGTAGAAGGGTCGCAGGGTGCGTCGTCACCGACCGATGTACGAAGGAGATCGCTTCAGCCCGGGCCCGCCGCCGGAGATCCGAGAGAGCAGCGTCGACAGGATGTCCTCGCGCTGAAACCTGCGCAACACACCGCGACGTGAATACAGGGCGACAGGGCGACGGGGCGAGGTAGGACACAGTGCATATAATAATATAAGTAATATTATATCGTACCGTATGGCGAGGTGCACGAGCGTGTGTCCGGGGTCGAAGGCGGAGGCGCGGTCCAGCAGCGCCGCCTCGGCCGCCGTGAGCGCGCGCGCCGGGTCGCCGCCGCCCGCCAGGTACGCCTCCACGCGCGCCGCGTCGCCCTCCACCACGCCTGCGACGCACGCGCACACACACACACAATACTTAACTACTGCAACTTCTAGCGGCAGCTTAGTCTTAATATCAATAAAACGGGCCGATTTTATTTTTTATAAGCGAACTCCGAAACTACCGGCCGACTTTGAAGATCTACCGGACTGATCGCATTTAGAATTAAAATATGCTATATATTATTGAACTTTGTATTTTTGTTATACGGTCTTAATTGGAATGAAGAAATTTCACAGATTTATATTTAAACGTGTTATATGGATAAGTTTTGGCTCGTCAGAGTGAACACCGGAGCGACCCGTGTAACTCTAATACGGTACACGACGCTCCACGGCGTCGGGGTGATGTTTACCCGCGGACGCTACATAGGATCGAGACGCCCCTGACTCGCTTGAAACTCGATAGTATCGTATCGAATCACCGATGATATCGCAGGTCGCCAAAAATAAGCAAAATAAGCGTATATAAGTAGCGAGATACCCAGACAGGCCTGCAGCCAAATCCAGTCGGTGTTGTTCCGGCGCTTGCGGTCCGGCTCCAGCGACGCCGCCAGCTGGCTCTGGCTGTTGCAGATGTCGTTGATGCCTGCACACACCACACGCACACGGTTACCCACACACCCTCACACTCCTCACACGCACCTTCATATCCAACAAATTATCAAACATGCCGAGATGCCGGTTCGAGATCCAACAGACTTCTGACAAGTGCAAAGACAATGTTTTCATATTTTTAAACGTTGGAGCTTTTTAATTACATACCTATAGTCGGTCTCTGCAGTTTATCCGCGGAGGGCGCGGGGTGGCCGTGGTTGCCGTGGTTGCCGTGGTTGCCGTGGTTGCCATGGTTACCGTGGTTGCCGTGGTTGGCGTGGTTGCCGACGTGCGCGGAGGGCGCGGGGTGCGCGGCGCCGCACATGGCACACTTCAGGGAGCGCGGCCAGTTCTCATACGTGCACGTCTGTACACAACATGCGATAACCGATAAATGTTTATTCATCCACTGTATAATTGGCTGAGGGGCCCTTGATATAAAAAACAGTAATAATATTGTTGTACCTTGTATAGGTTGATCATTGATTCAATACTTAAAACTAGGAATTGACCCATATTATTATATTCATTTAAGAAACTACATGGGAATTTAGATTTCCCCCTCTAATTATACAATACAGCAAAATGTATTTGTAATCTACGGTTGGTTTCGTTTCGGTTGGTTACAACTTTCAATGTCCAGTAAAAAACTAACACTCACTAAATATGTAAGTTTTTATATTAAAATTTCAATTATTTAACTTGCTGCGTATTTGAGTAAGGTACGGGAACCTGCACCCGACCATTTTATAAGCACAGTATTAAAATACTATAATAATACATCCGGTATACGATAATGAATAGTTGTAGACGATATATTAAGATGGGAGGATGGTTCATTGTCTAATGTGTAGCGTGTTACGTGGTACGAATGCGTGTTGCGTGTAGCGTGTTGCGTGTAGCGTGTTGCGTGTAGCGTGTGGCGTGAAGCGTGTTGCGTGTGGCGTGAAGCGCGGAGTGGAGCGTGTACTGACCGGACAGGGCCACTTGTCCTCGGCGGCGGGCGGCGAGGCGATGCGCAGCGGCCGCAGGCGCTCCGCCACCGCGTCCGCTTCTGAAACTAATGCCACCCCGCCGTCTAAGCGTTCTCAACACTCGGTGAGTCTATTCTTGGGAAGGACCTGTGCTCTTCGGTGAACGTCTTTCGTTTGACATTATGATGATGATAGTAACCATCATAGCTGGGCATTAACTCGTTAATCCGTTAATCGTTAATTAACGAAGTTAACATTTTGATTAACGGATTAACTTTTAAGTTAACTTTTAAAAATGTTAACGGACACGTTAACTTCCGTTAATGTGCAGAAGTCCGTTAATCGTTAATCCAATGCCTACTATTTACCGCACGAAACCGCGGCGCGGCGCGAAAAACAGGTTCAGACAAGTTAGACATTGCAGCTACTGGCAGCGGTGTACCCCAAGCCAAAGTGGAAAAATGTATACTTAGTAAATTTATTTGTTTCAAACATGATTCCTTTACATGTAGTCGAAAGCAAGTCTTTTGGTGCGTTGATAAAAACCTTAAAACCAAGCAAAAATTCAATTTCAAGAAGAACTTTAGGTACTTAGACGCATTACAGACGAACACATTGAATTGAAGCAACACCTGATTAGGTAAGTAACTAAAATAAATACCTATTTTCTATTTAAAACGATATAAAAATGTAATTTTACACATATTAACGGATTAACGATTAACGTTAACTTGCGTTAATTCTACCGAAATGTAACGCTTTAACGTTTAACGAAGCTAACTTTTTTTGTAGCGGATTAACGATTAACGAAGTTAAATATTTGATTAACGGTGCCCAGCTTTGGTAACCATACAATTTTTTTGTATAATAATAATCATTTATTTCGGACATCATTTAAAATCCATAATTGATTAGTAACATATTGACTTAAGAACTAAGTTAGTAACTATGAGATTAAAATATAATTCTATCTTTTGAATCATGTTTTCAAAACATTTATTAAAATAATTGTTATTAAAGAGTGAACAATAATCTGGTACATTCGCAGATTCCTCAATCATAGAATAACATGTTAAATGTACACACTTCGGCATTGTCAGCGAGAAATATTTCGAATTACTACCACTTGTTATTTTTATGGACCCACAAAAAACTAATCTTTGAAACAAATGATAATCATTGACCATACATATTGAGTGCCTCTTGGAGCACTAAGTATAGGCCAGCTTCATACAATCCACTCATCCTTTTACAACCTGTACTATACATATAAATTTTATAATACTCCTGGTTTTCGGTAAAATCGAAAATTAAAAGTTTCAAAAAAAATCCGTGAAAAATATGACAAATAATATTATCATATAAAATTTTCTTAATCTGATAGTACTTATAATATATGAACTGCTCAACAAGTCCCGCTAAGTTTTACCATGGGTTATAGGTACACCCCATAAAATTATAGTTACCATCGTGAGGCGCGTGTGCGGGCGGCGGCAGCGCGGCGGCGCCGTCCTGCGCAACGCCCGGTGCGCCCGGAGCGCCCGGAGCGCCCGGAGCGCCCGGAGCACCCGGAGCGCCTGGAGCGCCACCCGCCGGCCGGGGGGAATGACACATCGTGCACTGAAACGGCAGAGATGATACAATGTTTAACTATACCGTGGAAGAAAAAAAATATCTAGAATAAACACAATTAACATAAGTATGTATGTAGTTAGAACTACCTCCAATTATGGAATCTGTAAAGGCTCCGAAACGTCAGCCAATAAAAATAAAATACGAGAGTTAAATCTGTTAAAGTTGTTTCATTCCAATTTGTGGTAATATCTCAGAAACTGCAGGAATATTATCAAAACTTTCACAATATGAAATTTCCAAAAACAATGAAGATTTTTCAACAAACTAGCGGTTTGCCCCTGCAAATTCGCATCGACTTCGGATCCCTAACTTTTTTCAAAATATTCTATAGCCTATGTTACTCACGGTGAATGCAGCTTCCCAACAGTGAAAGAATTTTTGAAATTGGTCCAGTTGTTTAGGAGCCTATTCAATCCAAACAAGCAACAATACAAACTTTTCCTCTTTATTATATCAGTATAGATGTAGTAACAATTGGGACTTTCACAAATCATCCCCCATGCCATTATCATTATACTAATATTATAAAGCTGAAGAGTTTGGTTGAACATGCTAATCTCAGGAACTACGGGTTCAAATTGAAAAAAACTTTTTTTGTTGGATAGACCATTTATCAAGGAAGGCTATATAACATCACGCTGCGACCAATAGGAGCGAAGCAACAGTGGAAAATGTATAAAAAACGGGGAAAATTATTATATGAAGAATAACTATTCCACGCAGACGAGACATGGGCACAGCTAATTACCAATATGTGAGATTACAAAATGTGTGATCTCTGTGACATACCTTCCTGGACATGGGAAAGTTCTCATAGGTACAAGATTCGCAGCGCCACTTGCCCAACTCTCCGGGCACCGTGCATGGAGGGGTCTGCAAATGATAATTGGTCATTGCACTCAGTTCTTTTTTCAAGGATCTTGCTACAGATTTGCTTAAAACAACAGCTGTTGTCAAATAAGTTGAAAAATATAGCAGTCTGCTATATTTTTTGTAAGCTTCTTGAGCTAGAATGCCATAAGTGATGGTGTGATAATCTTGTCTACTTTAAAGGGATGTTAAAGAACAATGAGATCCCATTCTTACAAAGCTCTCTTTTATGAAGTCATTTTATTAAGATAAAAAAAATAATTACTACTATTACGCTAATTATACTTGAAGTCACTTATATTTACTTGAACTGGAGTGTGTAGAAAGTTTGATGGAACATCCTGTATGCCACTTTGCGCAGCCTCGGCTCCAGGAGGCTCCAGCGCTGCGGCCTCGTGCCCTGCTTCCGAGCTCATCCCGCCCTCCAGCATACCATGGGTCTCCACACACAGCTAACTCTGGCTACGATGCGAACATCCTGCGCTATGCAAAACCTTCAGTTTGCACAGCTGCTCCGCCGATTGAATCTGTCACGCAGGCCTGCGTATGCCTCAAACCACCTTCCTCCTCGACGTGTTCCGTGACACGGGCGATCGGGTTCACTTAAGTTTATTTGAAATGGAGTGCAGGTACAAAACGCAGAACAAAATAATTTCACTTTATAAAATTCTTATTGGATATTCTGACCTGTCACGATTAGCCGTTTTTGCGAGTTTTAATATTAATAGAACTCGAAACGTTACTTGGCATAGCTCATCACAAACTTTTTGGCGTCGTTACACAACATAAAATTGTCGAGGCATCGGTGGCGTAAGGTCAAGAACGAGCAAAATAATCCTAACAAGAATCGCGAGACGCGAAAATCGCTTGCTGCTTTCACTGAACTTTACCGACCAGTAGTAGTATATCTGCACTATATTTATGATTAGGATAGAAAAAAAATAGGGAGACAAGGGTAACTTAAATGAAACAACGGGACAAAAGACAATATTTTTATACGGTATTTTGACAAATAAATTTGTGTCAATCTGAAATTTCTGATAGCTCGTTGTTAAAAACCCATTACAATGAGATGGAAATAGGTTCATTGGATAATAAAATGTTTCAAATTTTATTTCTACCAATAACAAAAAAGTACGAGAAGTAAGCAACCAATAGTATGTGTATAAATAAAGGTTTTCAACTGTATTTTTTTATACAATATGGCACCAGAAAATCCTTGTTTATGGTCCGTTGTCAAGATGTCAACAGATAACGTATTTTTTTTGCTTTTTATAAAGTTAGAAATAATGAGATTGCGGCATTACTAAGACAGTCAATAAAATGATATTCTATTCTATTCTAGTCTATTTTCCTCGCTACTCCCCACGCGCATTTGCACGAGTATTTATTTGGAGTGGCGGGGGGGGTTTATGATACATAATCATAATATGTTTTTATAGCCTTGGCTAGATTATGCTCCTCGTGCTGCTCCTCGCGCTGCTGCTAGCGAATCTCACTGGTCTGGTCATGGTTTGACCCCTTAGAGTTATAATGTCTACCGGTCCAGCCCGGTAAGCAAGCAAACCTGCAATCGACTGGTTTTCAAGCTGCACTCTCCCTTTTTGAGTACGGCTGCTGGTTCGGGTCTATGAGGCTACCTCGTTACGTTAAATTTAATAATGATAATATAAAAATGATAATACAATATCATGGTATCATTTCTTACTCGGTACGCAAAGAAAAGCAACGGTAGGTGTGTGCCCAGCCTAAACTTATTTTGTCTCTGACTTTGTGAATTAAGTTGCCAGTACATATTTTTTCCACTTCCTCTTTAATAGGGTAAACAGTAAGTAGGTACTGTTTTACTCGAAAACGAAATACATATACTTGAATAAACCCAGTGTTAAAAAAAATGGAAAAACCTTTAGGAGGCCTATACCCAAGCGGGATCCACATTAGTACAATAAATAGAATTATAGAAAGCTAACAACACTAGGCGTAAGAATACTAATAGATGAATATGAATTGTAAGTGCAAATAATGTGAAAATAAAAGGCCTCAATATTATTATAAGTACCTATTATTAAAAAAAGTTTGAATACCTACTTAGGTACATGATAAAATTTAAAATCCTTTTTTCCTGTTTATTAACCAAAATACACAGTAATTCTTTATGCTTTCAGGTGTATTACATATTGTAATACTAATAAAATATCCATAAGTAATTTGACTCGCGTATTTTTTTACGTTGAATACACATAATGTAAAATACATGTTTTATTATTAGTCATACTTGGTCTTGTGTAATTCAAACTCAAACTCAAACTCAAATAATCATTTATTCAGTCTAAGCTCTTATAGGCCCTTATGAATGTCAAAGTTAAAATTAATATTCTTTTTCGATTCAGCAAAAAAACCTCTTGAGAAGAATCGGGAAGAAACTCAATGAGGTATATATATTAAATATATATATATTTATATCGTAAATTTTAAATTACTAATAAAGAACACAAATACGAAATGTCTTACGCAAACAATTGACAATAAATATAATTTCAAGTAAAAAATTTTTGATATTGCACTTTACCAATCTAAAAATATGTTATATTACGTAAGATTTTGCGTTTTTGTAACATTGAACTAAAAGTGAATAAAAATGTGGGGTAAATAGAGTGCAGTTGGAGTGTAAATGAACGCTTAGGCTGACAACCAGAGTGACCATTTGTGGCAGATTTCTGCCATTTTGGCAGATTTCGCCCCTAAATTTTGTCGGTGGCAGATCATGCTGACGGATTAAAAAAGTGGCAGATTTTGGCAGATTTTAAAGATTCCGAGTAAAGTCACAATCTTCATTCTTTTTCTATTTAAATTTGTAATAAATTTATCTTTTTTAAGGTTCTATACATAATATTATAATTAGGTTACAAATTATTTTAGGAAACTGCGGCAACTTCTTAATGGCCTGCTAATACAGGGACTTTACATTTGTTCTGTTTTTAAACAAGTGAGTCAAATAGTAACAGTAACTAGAATAGAGTTCATATTCTTATCTTCTTTACTGATTTGGTTTTCAACTTTTGATCAATCATCGGTAAGTAGGTAGGTAGGTACTTTACCATAAATATAAATATTTAATCAGACTTTTTAGATTTTTTTAAAAATTGATAATTTTAAAATTAAGCTGTTTTAGGTTTAATATAATTATGTTCAAAACAGCTCCTTCACTCATTTTTATTTTTATTTGTATTTTTTATTTTTACAAATTTGCAGGTGAAAGGAAAATGAAAAAGAAAAATTAGAGGCATATATTCAATACATAGAGTTATTAGTATAAGT
The DNA here is from genome assembly GCA_038024825.1 of Polylopha cassiicola. Classification (NCBI taxonomy): domain Eukaryota; kingdom Metazoa; phylum Arthropoda; class Insecta; order Lepidoptera; family Tortricidae; genus Polylopha; species Polylopha cassiicola. Next base: position 126,908 of record CP149044.1, on the reverse strand, counting down.
ATGATACTTAATGCATAAGAAAAATATTGGTTATATATTATTGGCTATAGAAATTTCATAGAATTTATATGTATTTTTCAATTTTTTTATGAGGCATATTTTTGGCATTTTAAGCGCTAAGTGTGGCAGATTTTGGCAGATTTTTGGCCTAGTCTGTGGCAGATTCGCTCTTTTTGAGATGGTCACCCTGCTGACAACACTATTCCTGAACTCTTCAGATTTTTGTGTGCGCCGGCATCGCACGTGAACGTGTCGCGAAAATCTCAATAAATTAGTGAAATCACCATGTCGGACGAATACTTTTATGGTAAGTAGCATATTTGAAATTATTATGCTTCTGTTAAAGTATTTATTTGTATTCTACGTCTTGTACTTTTATCTTAAATCGTGATATATTTTTAGCGTCAGTTTTGACACCCGGCTCTCGCCATTTTCATCATTCACTATATTTTTTTGCCTTTATTTGTTGCAATTATTTTAAAGTATATTAGATTATTTATTAGTTTCCCTGACTGTATTGCATATACTTCAATTATAAATTAGCCACGATCTTGCCGCCATTTTCGCTCGTGGTATGTAAAATGGAAACTGCAAATTTTTCCCGATGTCGTTTGAGATGGCGGTTTCTATCTATAATTCCATGTTATTAGGTCGTATGTTCCGCCCCACGCATTTCCGCAATATTGATTTTTTATATGACCTAGTGATTGTTAGGAGTGCGAATTTGATGTTAGGCGGGTGGCGCGTATTTTAAAAGTGGCGTCCAAGCGTCGAACGAGCGGTGACCGGTATTTGGAAGCTTGTTTGACGTCTTTGTTTACGCCGGTGTTTATTTGGAGGTTAGCTGATGGGTGTGTCCATTTCCAGGCGTGACGCTATCGTCGACACACCAGTCGGAGACATGGGATCCCGAGGCGAAGGCGGAATACCCTCGCAGTAATAAGCTGCTGATCCGGCTCGCGCTTCTCGGCCCCGAAGCCAAGCCCGACGAGTTCAATGTTGTCCAGGTCAGTACCTACATTAAGTACTTACACTATTTTTTTTTCAACACAGTTTTGGTAGGTAAAAGAAATCTCTGAAATTTGTCCATTTCCAAAAGTGCCCTTTTCTCAAAATTTACGCACTTGCCCATTTAGGGCACTACATATAAGTGCATGGTTTTGAAAAATAAACTTCCCAAACCTTACAAGTAATAAAAATAAGAAACGTTTATTTAGTGCCATAAAATAAAACAAACATGGGAGGTAGGTACATCTTTCATAATTCAGATACAGAGAAGAAACGTAGATACTGTAGACATTGTGTGAATATGACAGCACCAAAAGGGCGACCAGCTCAGCATAATGCTGGAACTTATAGTCTCAGCGCTGTTTACCTTGATCTTCTTTGCTTGTTACCCTTCATCTTCTAAGGTAATAAAAATATATTATCTGACAAATTGTACCAATTGACTTTTTGAGACAGTGCACCTTATTAAAAAAATGATTTTTCTATATAAGTGTATCTCTTAAAGTGCACATTTCGGTGAAATTGCAGTGATATCAGTCAGATAAGTCCCAGAAGGCGTTTTAAACCTCTATCATACCTACCAATATTTTACCTGCTACAAGAGAGGAATATTTTGTTAGGATTTGGAATTTGTTGTTATCAGGTGGAGACAATGTCCCTTCAAGACTCCATCAAAATCCCTGTAGCCATCCTGAAGGTGGGGGAGACTAGACAGGCTCGGCTAGACCTTGAGTTCCCAGATGCTCCAGTTACTTTTACACTTATACAGGTAATTCAATCAATATAATAAATATTACTACACTGCTAGTGACTAAAAGAGTGAGTACAAATTCATGAGGATAAATTAATTTCTATTTATTATTAATGTGATGAAAAATCAAACCATTTTATTTGATGGGTGTGTAGTGCCGTTTTGGTGCTGCACTGCTCAGTAGTGATTTTCTTGAGGCATTTGTCTGAATATTACAGTTTAAATATTTATGTAAAACTAAATGTGTGCTTGTTTATAATAAATTATATTATTTTTATCAGGGATCGGGTCCAGTACATCTAATTGGACAGCATTTGCTGGGTGCTCTGGTGGAGGAGTTTGAAGACATGGAGGAGATGGAAGAGGAAATGATTGATGAGGAGGAGGGAGATGACTCTCAGTTTAAGGTCAGTAAAATATATTTTTAAATCTCAATGATTACAATTAACAAAAACTGCTACTGGGCCATTTAAATGTTTGACCAAACTGATTCAGTAGCTTGCTTGCTAAATTTACAGGAAGATGAGAATAAACGGAAACAGTCTGCAGGCAAGCGCAAGACGAATGAGGTACTGAAAACCTTCAACTAATATTACAAGTCGGGACAATGTTCCCCATGCTCAACAGAGGGAAAAGGATATAGCTCAATTCTGCTTACAATAACGGTCGAAAAATGAAAAGCACACTGCAACATACAGGTTACGCTTACCCTGTTATGACTGTTATTTAAAGTGATCTGGGCATTTTGTGCATTTCAAAAAATGTACTGTCTCAAAATTTATTACAACTACAATTATTCAAAAGCATCAATTGGCTGTTGGTTTTCTGTATTCTCATTCTACCTTTACCTTCTGATAGCTTTAATATGAAATGTTTTAGAAGTTTACTCTAAATGTAATACCCAGAGTATAATGTAGTCTGGTTTATTACAGGACGACGAGGACGAGGATGGTGAGCCTAAAGGCAAGAAAGCGAAAATTTCAAACAACGCCAAAGGCAAGGCTCCGTCTCCCAAGAAGAACGCAAAGAAGTGAACCGCCTGAGCCGCGCGCCTCGCCCCGCCCGCCCGCGCCGGCCGCCTGCGACCGCCTGCAACCGCTTCCGACCGCCTGCGACCAGTCCGGGGGCCACTCCTGCGGCCGGCCGGCGCGGGCGGCGCGGCGCATTAGTTGTACGTCATAGTGTGGTAATCTGCCTAGGTTAGCGTTGTATGCTGCGTGACTGAGAAGAGTGACTGTGAGTGTGCGCCGCCTCGGTCCGGCCGCCGATGATCCGAGTGTGATTCTTTCACTGATTTTTATTTTTTCTAAAGATTTCCATTCCTTATTGTTGTAGAGTTATGGATGTCGAATTTAATGTTAAGCTGTAATTGAATCAGATGTATTTTTAAGTTAAGACGTAAACATAATCAGTGTACTTTTTAAAACATTGATGCATTACATTAGTAACGTGTAGCCGCCGGTCGACATTTAATTAATTTTTGCTAACGATTTCTCATTTCAGAATGAAAACTGATAATCTATTATAGTTTGTTTGTACATATAAAAGCATAAGAACGGTAACAACAAAATAAAAACGTTTCTAAACATTCTCATTTGCTTTTTATTTATATTATTATATTTCCTAGTTATTGTGATATAAAAGGAGGTCTACTTTTAGGATAGTCGAAAGCTGTAATATTGTGTGGTTGGGTAGGTTTATCATTTAATTTGAAATACAACATGATAATATTATAAGTACGAGTGGCAGGTAGCAATTAACGACGTTTTTCAACACACTATGCTCTTCGCGCATTTGAAGACTCTGTTAATAGCCCGAGATCCCACCGCAAAATTGTGCAGGTATCTGTTTTTTTAATGAAACTTCGTTAAATGAAAGATGAGTAGATATGTAATGCATTAGTTTCGGGTTGCCTGTAAAAAATTAGCCGCAATCATTTTTGATTAATTTTTTTGTAATTAATATTTTTGTAGGAATTGCAGCTATATGTTTTTTAAATAAAATATACGTCATTTTGAAGGAAAAGATGTGAAGAATGTAAAAAACAATGGTTGCCAACTCCCAGTCAGCCGCAACTTCAGGGTTGCCAGGTGTAAACAGGTACATTATTGTTGATTATGTGCTGACATCTGTTTTTTAGATAAATATTATTTAAAATTAATCTATAGTATTTATTGTTCATGATAATCCATGGTTGCCAGTAAAAAAAAAGCCGCAAGCAGTGGTTGCCGTGATTTGAACTTATTATTTTAAAAGCTAAAAATGATGAAAATTGTACACAATTAGCGGCGAAGTTGGGCCCTATTTTATGCAATTCTAATTCTACCTGCAATTAATGCGTTCACTGGCTGGTATTATTCAGCGGCATTTTATAATAAAGGAAAAGTCAGGCCTTTCAATTTTTTTTCTAATAACAAAACCTTTCAAAAATTTATCGCATCATTGACTGATGCAACTGACGTCTTCGATGAAAAAAAAAATACCTACTTATTGTCCAAGAATTTACCGCACTTATAATAATATATGGTCCGTGTTAAGCATTAGTGTGTCAACCCACACCAAGCTAGTTTTGAGAAATCGGCGTTTAAAGTTTTTTGAGAACATTCTTCTTTTTCCGCTTATTTTAAGCAAAAAAATATTGTTATGTGGTATCATTTTTTTTGTTGAAGTGCATAGATTAAGGATATGAATGTATTTATTTCAATAAATTCATAATTAAATAGAAAAAGCAGAAAAATGGTTAATGCTTAAATGGCTATAAGGTTTATTACATTTAGCATTTATGTGCTAGCCCACATAACACTATGCAAATTTCTAATTTGTTCTTTTAAAATTTATATATTTTACACAATTTTTTAGAAAATGTAATAAAATAAACAACTAATAGAGTAAGATCCCAGAGCGATCTGACGTAACTTATTTTCTGACGAATGAAACCTTAAGATTTCAGTAGCGTCTAGAGTGCCTTGAATATCTACGGGCTTGTGAAAACTGTCAGAGTGACACCAGGGCTGGTACCAGGTGAGAAAGGTGACTAAAAATAAGAGTTATCTTACTTATTTTCTCATGGCTCATTTTTATATATATCATGTAGAATATTATTTTAAAGTAATGGATATAAGTGTCAGACACTTTTGATTGACCAGAACTTTTGTCAGACACTTTTAAGCTACCCAAAAAATGGATCTCAAAGATGGATGAACATAAGCATATCATGTTTAGGCTCATTCGACTCGGTATGACGAGCACTTTCTAAACAGAATATGATGATGGTAGTGCTGATGATGAATCCTGAAGACTACTATGGATCTCGAAGTTGGATGATCATAGGCATACCGTGTTTGGGCTTATTCGACTCGGTATGACGAACGCTTTCTAAACACATGATGATGGTAGTGCTGATGATTACTCAGTAACCGATTACTCAAGTAATCGGGTACTCTAGTCACAGCCAGTTTATTTCGAAACTATAAGAGCTACATTATTAAAATTTGGTGCGTAGATGTATTCTGTAAACCGCATTAAGATTTTAAAATAAAATCAGAAAAAAATCAAAATTTTTGGGGTTCCCCATACATTGAATTGAAACTCAGCATTTTTTTTTCATCAGACCTTTACATGTGGGGTATCTATCATCATGTGTTTAGAAAGCGCTCGTCATACCGAGTCGAATAAGCCCAAACACGGTATGCCTATGATCATCCAACTTCGAAATCCATAGTAGTCTTCACGATTCATCATCAGCACTACCATCATCATATTCTGTTTAGAAAGCGCTCGTTGTACCGAGTCGAATAAGCCCAAACACGGTATGCCTATGATCATCCAACTTCGAGATCCATAGTAGTCTTCAGGATTCATCATCAGCACTACCATCATCATATTCTGTTTAGAAAGCGCTCGTCGTACCGAGTCGAATAAGCCCAAACACGGTATGCCTACGATCATCCAACTTCGAGATCCATAGTAGTCTTCAGGATTCATCATCAGCACTACCATCATCATATTCTGTTTAGAAAGTGCTCGTCATACCGAGTCGAATGAGCCTAAACATGATATGCTTATGTTCATCCATCTTTGAGATCCATTTTTTGGGTAGCTTAAAAGTGTCTGACAAAAGTTCTGGTCAATCAAAAGTGTCTGACACTTATATCCATTACTTTAAAATAATATTCTACATGATATATATAAAAATGAGCCATGAGAAAATAAGTAAGATAACTCTTATTTTTAGTCACCTTTCTCACCTGGTACCAGCCCTGGTGTCACTCTGACAGTTTTCACAAGCCCGTAGATATTCAAGGCACTCTAGACGCTACTGAAATCTTAAGGTTTCATTCGTCAGAAAATAAGTTACGTCAGATCGCTCTGGGATCTTGGACCATAACGTATTAAAACTTTAATGCAAGTACTTATTTAAGTATTTAGTTTTTATTGTTATAACATGTTTTAAATAACATTATAAGTTCTGCTAAAAATGAGAAATAGGTACAACAAGTTAACACTTATATTATTTCAATTACTTACTTAAAAATCTTAACCAAATTGATTTATTATTATTATTTTATCATATTGAATTAAACCAATAATATATACTTCCGGATTCCGTACCTAAAAAGTTAATAAACCACCTAAGAACCATAAGTGTTAACTTGTACCTATTTCTCATTTTTAGCAGAACTTATAATGTTATTTGATACATGTTATACAACAATAAAAACTTTAAATAAATAAGTACTTACATTAAAGTTTTAATACGTTAGTTGTTTATTTTATTACATTTTCTAAAAAAATTGTGCATAATATGTATACCTATTCGTTTAAAAACAATAAATTAGATTTTTGCATTAATGTGTTAGGTATGTGGCTTAACACATTAATGCAAAAATACAAATCTGGCATGGGAAATAAGCAATAATGTGTTATATGTGGCTTAACACATTAATGCAAAAATACAAATCTGACATAGGAAAAAAGCAATAACCAATTTTGTGCTCTAGAATATTCTACGATTTTTTTTTAACAAAATGGATTGCACTGCCGTATTCCTCATGATCTAGTTAATAAAACTGCATTCATAATTCAAAACCCGATTTTTTGTGGGTTAAAACACGAATGTTTAACACGGTCCTATATATGGCGTAAAAAATGCACTAGGGTAAATAACGCTCGATGTCAGATATTTCAAAAACTTAAAAAAAGTTACTCGTTTTGACTCGAAACTAATTCCGCTTTGTTGGAAGTAATTGAAACAGAAAATATTGCGGACCATTTTTATAAATAGTATGTGGCAAAATGCAACAGATCCATGTTGTGTGCAATTAAATGATTCAGATAACGTTAATACAGATTCGGAAAATGTATAAAATATAATTGAAAACAATGTGTAATTATAGCAATTATATTTAAAATAAGTATATTTTTTAATTCATTATTTGAAAAAAAACTTTAATACATATATATTTTTTCAATAAAAAAAAATGTTAATTCATCAATGTCATAATTATATAATCCATTGCTCTGATTAATCAATATTCATTATTTCCTTTTAAATAGTTACAACTAAGATATGATAAATTTCATAATATTTATAACACAAAAAAAAAACTAGTAATACTAAAATAACAAAAATTTTACTTAATTTTTTTTTTTCTAGAATGAGCGAAAGTAATTCGATTTTCTTTAAATATTCAATAAACGTTATTTGGAAAAAAAAAGATTCCTTTCTTATACAAGAAACATTGTCATATTCAAAAATCCATGCTTCATAGATAAGAATTAAAAAACATGATTACTTTATCTACTTATACTACGTTACATCCTTGTCTATAACAATAAACGGTCTGTGCATTCCTTCCCTCTCACTCACTTTCATCGGAAGCGAAAATAATAAGTTTAAATCACGGCAACCACTGCTTGCGGCTTTTTTTTTACTGGCAACCATGGATTATCATGAACAATAAATACTATAGATTAATTTTAAATAATATTTATCTAAAAAACAGATGTCAGCACATAATCAACAATAATGTACCTGTTTACACCTGGCAACCCTGAAGTTGCGGCTGACTGGGAGTTGGCAACCATTGTTTTTTACATTCTTCACATCTTTTCCTTCAAAATGACGTATATTTTATTTAAAAAACATATAGCTGCAATTCCTACAAAAATATTAATTACAAAAAAATTAATCAAAAATGATTGCGGCTAATTTTTTACAGGCAACCCGAAACTAATGCATTACATATCTACTCATCTTTCATTTAACGAAGTTTCATTAAAAAAACAGATACCTGCACAATTTTGCGGTGGGATCTTAGGCTATAACGGAATGTTATTTTTTAACAGAACAAATTATTTTATCCGATTCATTTCAATGATAAATACTGAAATGATTTTCGAACATCTAAAATTTACAATATAAAATACCTACTAGCGGTTCACCCCGGCTTCGCAAGGATCCCTAACTTTTTCAAAATATTCTATAGCCTATGTCACTCTGGATTAGTGTAGTTTCCCATCAGTGAAAGAATTTTCCAAATCTGTAGTCGTTTTGGAGCCTATTCAATCCAAACGAACAAACCTTTCCTCTTTATTATAGTATCGATTGGATAATAAAGTACCTACGAAATGTAGATTGTAGAGGTACCTACCTTCTTGATTTTTCAGACTCAGGAGTTTTGTCGCTGGTGAAATTGGTAATAACATAAACGCACATAGTCTACAATGATTTCTAATCAATTTAAAGCTCGTTACAATATTAATTACTTACAAATAAATAACATCGATCAGTAGCGGGTAAGCACAGGAACTGTTCGTGTGCGCGTGTTCGTGACCTGTGTCACCTGTGTGATTTTCCACAGCGCCAGACGATGGCTAGGGTAATAATGCTCGACATTCGAATATTTTTCTAAAACTATAGTAACATATTGCTTTTAAGTAAAGCGCGGCAGCGTCGAACTTTCTCCCCTCCCCGACTTAATGCGGGGCAGCTACTAATGGCTACCGGTCTAAATTCACACAGGAGTACCTAAGGATTTACTGTGCCAAGTTTCATCGCATAGTCAAAAAGTGCAGGGTTCCCATACAACGACGTGCACTCAAAAACTAGCTATGAATGGTTCACTCGTTACAAGATCACAATATAATGTAAGTAGGTGTCTAGTACATATAATTATACATATTAAAAATCGGTATTTTAAAAATGCATCATTTAATGTTTCGATGATATGAAAATAAACGAAATTACTTTGAACTGAAATTCGATTGACATGTTATAGTGATACCCTATTATTTTGCTTTTATAATACCTGTATAACACAATAAACATTGTCAGTATTTTAAAACACGTAATTTATAAATAATATCTCTGAAAAATACAAAAAGCGGCCATTTCAGAATAGTTACGAATCTATTTTAATTTGCGTGCGAAAAAATTTCACATAATTATCATTATAATGCACGATTATGTGGCTATATTCTGGCGCTCGTACTTTAACTCGCGCCAAAAATGCCTACAAAACGTGGATCGGTGGGAATGACGAGGAGCAAGACGAGCAGAGTGGCACGCATGCGCTGCATACTTCCCTTGCGTACTCGCGAGTATGTGGCAGGGCGGTTAGTTTGTTTTATTTCGAAACTCAAAGTATTACCTCTGTAATCCATTTAAAATATGGACTTCTCTGGCAACACTCCAGCAATAAACCATTTTATTGTCTAGGGTAGAATAGTAGTGATTCCTGAACTCGAGCAGGTCGAGCACATCCAAGATTTCGGCCTTATGTTATACTTGGCCAATTAATAGCCGTAGGATGTTATTTCGCTCTCGTTGTATTTCATTAGACTCTTGCACTAATGTAACAAGACTTTCAAACTTCTTATCATTGTCTTTTCTTTCTTGCACATCTTGAATTACCTTTTTTAATTCAGACAGGGACACTGCATTTACATTGGTTACATCATTGTTTTCATATACCGGTCTTGAATGTTCAAAAATTTTTTCAAAGTAAGAATAGTAAGGCCATTTAATAGGCTGACCTGGTTCATGCTTTCTGTCTGCCAGTCTAAGATAAGTCTGCTTTAAATTGCGAAACTTTCTGTCGCATTCCTCAGGGGACATACCAAGTTTTGGACATACCATTTTCCAGATATTTTTTTTTTTTGTAAGGGGATCTTTAAATTTGTTCTTGTTTTCTAAATAAAATTGTAAAAGCTGCTCTATATAGTCATGATCTTGGCTAGCACATTTTAATGTAGACTTGTGGACTTCATTGATATCACTACTCCTATTATATATTGCATCTAGTTCTTTGAAATATCTCCATTTCGTAATACCATTACCTGAGATAAGTCTATTCTTCAATTTTACATATGTTTGTTTCAAGTTCCTAAACTTTCTATCGCAGGCACTGGGAGACTCTCCCACCACTGCTGATATTTGTTTCCACAATTGCTTTTTTTGGAATTTTGGGTTCTTAAATTTATGACTTAGTTGAGAATAGGCATCTACCAATTGTTTAGTTTTAAATCTGTTCCAAGGTCCCGAGTTTGGATTATAATTATAAAAAATCCTCTCAAAATAATGAAGATAGGGCCATTTCTTAACTAGTTTACCAGTCTCACGATTACGTTCTAACCAAGTCATATATGTTTTTTTTAAATTTTTGAATTTATGGTAACAGCAATGTTCTGTAGATTCTAGTTGGTCAGCAATCTCTTTCCATATGTCTTTGTGAAGACATTCCGAGTTATGGAATCTGTGCAAGTTATCTATATAGAGACTTAATAGCTGCCTCACTTTTGCATCCTCCCAAGGCTCCATCAATGTGGTAGCAGGATATGAATTCTTGAACTCATTGTAAATTTCATCACATACATTAAAATGAATCCATTTAACATGTCTACCCATCTTTTTCTTCTTTAACAATCTAATATAAGTTCTTCTCAAATTTCTATGTTTTTTTCTGCACTCGAGAGCAGTGGTGCCCACAATAGCAGCAATATTGGTCCATGTTTTTTCTTTATCTCCATTAGAGCTACTAACTTTATTTTGTAAGCAAAGTGTAAGAAGAAGTTTTATCTTACTTCTATCCCAGAAGCTATCATCACTTGTTCCCTTTTCAGACTCTTTATCACATATTATGTCTGAGGTTGTTGGTGCTGCTTGTATGGTGACCGGTGTATCGTTAATTGAAATATATTGTCCATTATCACTTGCATTCACAATATATCTTCCCTCTTGAGAAGTAACTGAAATTAAAATAGCAATTGTTAATACACTAAACTTGTTTCAGAAGAAATACAACAATTTGGATTTTGACCAATTGTGGAATAGAGTCAAACAAAATAAAATAAGATAGGTGGGTAATAAATTAAATTATACATTACATACCCTGAGTAGGATTTTGTATAGTAAAGTTGTTAGTGCTGAATATAACATTGCTCTGGTCCTCGCGGAGAACAAACCAGTAACTTTGATTTTGAGTGTTGATGTCCATGTTGCAGACCTCAAAATAAAAAAGAAAAACACTTGTTATATTAATCTAAAGTATTTTATTTAAATACGCAATTCGTAATCTTCTACTGTATTAAATATGTACATATCAGTTAAATTAAGATTTCATTCATGTAACAATTGTATTTTTACTAAAGATTTTTGTATTGTGTATTGGCCGACAGTTTAGAAATTTAGTGGATACTCGATGCGCCGATCTGACCGATTATTGGAAAGAATTGTTTGTTTATTATTGACACTTTGCCAAATACTTGTTATGCTTTCCTCTCCTTATTCTAATTTATTATATTCTTCAATAAAACCCTTTTCTGCTGTTTCTTTTCTGAAGCTTTTGGTTCTTTTTTCACTATGATTATTATAATGAAATAGGTATATGTTTTTTGAGCAGAACAATGCACAAAAACGTCCAATTCGGGTCCAGACCAATACAAATGCCACAGTTTAGGCTGGCCGCTGGGCACACACCGACCGTTTCTGTTGCGGTCCTATTCTGTTATTAGAACCGAATTGAAAACAGGAACTGGTTTTTGTCGCATACCTGCCAGGAGCCGATTCTTCTTCATTCACGCTTAATACAATTTAAAAACATCAAAACAACCGTATTGTGGGACACAGACATAGGAAATATATCTGCAGTAAGCGGTTTGTGTCACTACTCACTTTGTGTTATTCTTATTCATTAATCATTATAATTATATTTATATAATTATCTGTGGTGTATGTTCAGCCTTGGCCGTTTTTAAATGCTCACATACACGGTACGATTCGTCTGTACGATCGATCTGATTAAAATCGTGAAGAATGATCGAATAAAAAATGACGCCCATACACGAAGCGATTAGTCGTAACGATCGATCAGTTACTGGTTTGAAATTGTAGGATAAAGACATTTTCAAACTGTGAGTGAGAGTGAGACACACTGTCGACCCATTGTTATGATATTCAAGTTTGCATTGATTTTTGTTGACGAAGGCGATGTCGAAAATCGTTAACTTCGTTGATTCGTCGTTTCGATCGGTCTGAAGCGCCGGATTGCAAAAGTACCGTATGTGGAGCCTTTACCGATAGGTATAATAATTAAAATAATATGAATACATAGAGATATACTTACTTAACTTTTAAAAACGAAACGGGCAACACTAAAAATCCCGCGCTTTCGACTACAGTACCGACGCCATTATTGACGTATGGCATTATTTTTCGTTCGTTTTGTTTGTATGCGGTTGTTGAAATCAGAATTGGAATTGCTTTATCTGACTGATTTTTGTACATTTCGTGACACTTCTCAATCTGTTAATTTTCACCGTTTTTGATCTTTTCCGTTATGTTTATCTAGTGAATCTATTCGGAAAACTATACAAGTGAGTATTTACATGCGACGCTGCCCGCTAGCTGCAATAAAAACTTGTTTACGATCCCATACGTATGTTTTTCTTCTTAACAAAAGACATTTTAAAAGATATTTAATTTCTAACTTTCAGTATGTACACATATTTTACATTCATATCTGCAGCAGGAACGTATACCTTGGCATGTTTGAAATCTCTAAAAAAGTTAGATTTAAGTAAGTAAGTTCGTTTTTTTGTGGTTATGTTTTGGGTATTTCAATACGTTGCGGTTTTAACGGGAACAATAGATCATTAGAAGAAAAACAGCATTAAAATGGTCTCTTCGGTCAGGTGATGTCGGGCGGTTGGCTGGTGGTGCTGGACCGAGCGGGGCGCGAGGGCCGGCGCTTCTCGCTGCCGCGCGGGCTGGCCACGCTGGGCCGCGGCGCCGCTTGCGACGTGCGCGTGCTGCTGCCCTCCGTCAGCCCGCACCACGCCACGCTCACGGTGCACGCCAACCAGGTAACACTGACGAGTGACGACGTTCACCCGTGCCGCCTTCATACGTTCCTCTTCATAATACACTCGCGAGCAAAACGATCGAGTCACTTCAATGTTTTTAACTAATGAGATAATAATATCGTGAAGTTAGGGTTCTCTTTCAAATATATATACTTACCTGATGACTAACAAATCTTCTTGATTTATTCAATGATTGATTCTTTGAAATAAAAAAAAATCATTTGTGATGAAATTTTTTTTAGTTAATTTCGCCTAGGGTTTCTACTCGAGATTTCTCGAAGCGGGAATTCTCGGGAAATCTGGCCTTACTCGAGACGGGAAAAATCGTGTCGAGAAGTCGAGAAATCGCACCTCGAAATAATCACGCGTGAATTTTAGATTAAAATGGCCTTCCGCAACACTTTATGCAATGCGTTCTCCTTCACATTAGTTCCTTGGATTCGGCCGATCACGATTTTGGCTAAATTATTGTAGGTTTTTGTTTAATGAAAAATTTCAAATTAATTATTTAAGATTTGCTGTGTTAAGAGATGACTGACAGAGACGATTTAGTTTAGTTGCTGGACTTCCTAATTATTTAATTTTGTTGATACCCCGAACAATATAATATTTATATCTCCTAACAGTCGTAATACCCAAAGCGATAAATGTGTTGTATCTCTAATCATTAATATAATATGATTATTACCTAAGTGTTCGAAACACGTCAATATAAGTATGTATCTTCCCCATTTCAAAAGTTTTAAATCATATAATTTGTGTAAAAGAGTTTACTTTCGAGTATGTCTTCACATCTGTTTTACCAATGTGAGATGTTTTAATGATTTTGTGTTATTTCGTTTTTAAGTCAGAAAACCAGTCCCTGGTCAACAGTCCCCTGTCATTTCATTGCACACTGGGGACTGTTCTTTATCTCTATGCTGTAACATTGATAATAATTACTGTTAGATCCTTGAAAAGTACAAATTTTGTTAAAGTTGTAATCCAATATGTTTATTGTGATAATTAGGTAGCAAAGGTAATGTTTTTTTTTTGTTTATTTTTAATTAATAACATTCTAAAAGCTGATTTAAGTCATACAATCAGTATTTTAGAAGGACTGTTTAGTAAGAAGTTGATTTTAGTCAGTTTGTCACAAATGTTATAAAAATGTCTTTTTTTTTATAAGTGTACTTCGTTACGATCTCATCCATTACTTATGTAATAATTACACATTGTAAGTGCTAATAAAAATAAAGTTTTAATTATTTATACAAACAAAAATACTAGTTTTTGTTCACAAAAACAGTCCCCTGTCACAATTTTCCACAAAACCGTCAATAACTCAAAAACCCAGAGGAAAATGCGTGGGCTTCTTTAATATATATATTTGATATACTATTGCCTTTCTTTGTATTAAGAGACATTCTCAACATTTAATAAAATTTGCTCAGGACAGCTCTTGTATGGACGAGTTTCCAAATAGCAGAGAAACACCCATATACTTACCTGATGACTAACAAATCTTCTTGATTTATTCAATGATTGATTCTTTGAAATAAATAAAAAATCATTTGTGATGGATTTTTTTTTAGTTAATTTCGCCTTGTTTGAGGGAAAATGCACATTATACAGACTACAGATTGTTCAACTGATAAAGCCTATAAATTCGAGGTAAACATGAAGGGGGGTTATTAGTTGATTATCAGCAGTTGACAGGTATACATCTCCACTTACGAATTTAAGCCATTCTGCTGTGGTTTGAGTTTATCCAATTCCGTAAGGCGGAGGGCTAGCTCGCAGATCATCACAGAGAGACGGCTGCTTTATTATATGGTCTGCAACCGAGGGTGCTCTCACTGCATGTGCCTGTCTGCGACCAACACAAGACAAGTGTTTGTGTCCAACAGCAATTTTGGCGGGTATGATGTTAAGGAGTTATTATCAATGAATGGGCAGTCAGAAAATGACTCAAGGAAAAAGGCAACGGAGCACAAATTGCTCTCAAGACACTATCAAGCTCAGCTTTGATTTATTTTGCATTTTTAGTTCATTTTACTAACAAAAGTAATATAATCTTGGTTTTATTAAAAAAAATCTCTAGTTTTAATTCTACCTAAAAATCTTTTTTTATTTAAATATAATGAAAACTGTTATGACTAAAGGGTAGGTTTCATTTGGTACCAACATTTTCATTTCCACATGAATAGGTGAGATGGAAAAGTGTAACATGCAAGGTGAGTTAATTTTTTTGCTCGCGGGTGTATTTCTTATCTTTTCTTTATTCAAATCACACCTGATGCGATTTTGACTTAAATCTTCCTTGTGAATTTGATGAATTATTTAATTTATATTATATACTACATTATATAGCTATTCTATATTTTGGTTTACTGGTTTTGAAATATAAATACATATCCATATTATTATATTTTTATATATAATAATCATTTATTTAATTTATTTTATTTTAATAGGAAGACTTCCAGCTATATGTTTAGAAATGGTACGATTGCGAAAAATTAGCTTAATATAAGACAACAAGTCTCATCTATGGTACAAATTTAGTTGAATTAAAATTGAGTTAAAAAAGTTATTTAATACAAGCAAAAATTTAAAAATATGTCTGGCCAAACCAAGGTACCCAAAAGTACAGTATCAAAGCAAACATTCTCATTATTAAAATAAATAGTTACACACCTACATGTACAGATGTTCTGATAATATATTTTTCTGTCCTCCGGCCAGAAAGCGCCAACTTTCTGACCGCGTCGAACAGAAATATAGTATACTGGCCTAGGTGCATATAGCAAAATTTTAGTAATATTTTTTTACCTTGTATTTCCACTTGGTTGTTACCGAGCGTGCGTTACTATGTGTCGTATATTACTATGTCGCGGTATATTACTATATGCGGGTGCGCGCAGACGGTGGTGCGGCACGTGGGCGGCGGCGAGACGCTCGTGAACGGCGTGCCGGTGAGCGTGTGCGCGCTGCAGCACGGCGACACGCTGTCGCTGGGCGGCCGCCGCCTGCGCTGGCAGTACGCGCGTCCGCGGCCCCCGCGGGCCCCGCGCCGCTCCAAACCCGAGCCGCGTGAGTACAGATCTAACGCTTTTATTTACATTCTATTACAAATATTTATTTATTTTCATGCACGTCTCGACCTGAGTTGGAATTATAAAAATATTTTTCTCAAACATGCAATGAAATATCGTCCTTACGTGCGTCAAAACCCGCCAGGAAATATATCATTTCTGACCTAGGCCGGGAAGTAATTTCTTTTTAATTTGTATATCAACATGGCGTTGATCTTCATAAACAGTTTAAGCAATCGTTTTTTTTTTAATAAGTTAGAACTTTATTGTACCAAAAATATTCGCGTTAATGCCTATATTATAGACGAACTGAGAATAAAAATAGAATCTGTATTATTAGATTAATTTCAATTTTATACTTGTCATGATTTTTAAAAAGTATTGTTATTTGTTTAGTTTTACTGGTATATTTAAGTTACGAATGGCAACATTCGCGCTGATCTATGATTGGCTATTGTATATTTTGACCAATGGCGGACGAGCGAGCGTGGCCAATCAGCGGCGAGCAGCAATCAGAGCTGTCATGGTAGAAGACGCGGGAACGAAAAAGGAGATGGCTGTCTTTGGACAAATATTGTAAAATGAATTCGCAATGTTTAGAGGTTGGAGGATAACGGCCTGTTCAAGACTTATACGCTAATACGATTGATAACTAGAAGTTGTTAAGTAAAGGGATTTACTGGTACATGTTAGAAGTTGTGATTCTCAAGAACGGAATAAAGTAATCAAGTTGTATTTGGTGTAAAAAAATAAAAAAACCTGTTATTCAAGTGTAATTTATTTTATTTGAATGTTGTACCTATTTATTTATTTCATTGCATTACTTTGAGAAAAGCACTATACATGCCTAGCCGTGAAGGGGCTTGCAGGCCTCGTAACAATATCCGGCCTCCCTTCGGTCGGCCGTCTATACTGTATACTCGGCCTGCAAGCCCTCACTTCCCTGCGCCGCCTGTAATGTACTATATTTACATTTTTTATTTACATAATTAAATTACTTAATTACTCCTAGTTTGTGTATCGATTACGATAGTACTAAGTTTATTGAAATGGCGGCAAACGGCGTGTGACGTCACTACCGGTCGCGGCGAACGTGGATGGGCTCGATAAGCGAGATGGCGATTCTGTGCCCGACGACACTCGCTAAACGATTCCGTCGGTTTGTTCTCCAGGAGTATTACTAGTTAATGTCATTTTGAATTAAATTTGAACTCGTCATTGAAATGAATCGTGGAAATGTAACTGTTATCTCTTACTTACTCGACTGCCTACGCCATGGATCGTCTACCTTCCAACGTCAGTGCCGAAAATTAATTGATCGGTTTCAGTATTATCGAAGAGCTCGACGGACAGGGCACGCAAGTCGCGGGCGCCGCGCCGCGCCACGCTGCCCGGGGACGCCGCGGCCGCTGCCGCCGCACTCGGCGCTCCCGGCGCTCCCGGCGGCGACCGCGAGCTGCAGCTGGCGCTCGAGCTGCGGCACCGCGCCTCCATGCCGGGTGAGCACTAGCGGTCGAGCCGTCGCTTTCCTCTTCCCCCTCGGTTGCTAGTTGCTAACTCGAGTTCTCTGTCGACAGCGGGATCCGGCGCGGGCGGGAAGCAGGTCGCGATAGTGCAACCTCAGAGACGCGACACGAGCCAGAATGGTATGTTGATACTTGGTATACTCTCACTATGTGGTATGATTGATGTTCCGAAAACTTCATCGACTCGGTGTGGGAAACGTTCTAGATCGGGAGGGTGGATCTTCGAGCGTTTGAGACGCCGTCATTGTCCTCTACATCTATATTTAAGAACAGAGTCAATAAGTAACAAAAATTTGAGTTATATTATCCCCCGGTACTGGTACAAATACTATTTCAATCGATACTTAATAATATTATTTGCAAACATTATATATATAGATGTAGAGGGCAATGACGGCGTCTCAAACGCTCGAATATCCACCCGGGAATGTTTCTCGTACAAAATCCAAAAGGATTCCTGTAACGGCACACCCCTACCTGCCATTTTATTATGTAAAATCTGATCGCCTTTCGGTTGGAATGAACATCTTGCAGAAATCGAAGTGTTAAAAAAATGATTTATTCCTTGCACTTGCAAGGAAAAAATTTATTCCTTGCAAGTGTGTGGAAAAACGTCGTTTAAAACGCGTGCGTTCCGATTATTAAACACTCGAGTTTCGTAACGAGTTTGTTTACGACTCGCGCTTATAATACGTCTAGATTTATCTGTTTGTATCGAAAGCTGCTTGTGGTCCTACAGAGCCGGCAGACGAAGAACAGACAAAGCGCCGCTCCGCCGGACCTGCTCTCACCACGAAAGCCACGCTATGGATCGAGTCCAGGTACCCAAAATTCTAAAGAAAATAATGTAGGTAATAGGTATATTATACGCACCTCCACATGGTAATGAATATTTTCTATTTAAATATGACAGTGTTCATGCATTTTTATTTCTGGGTAAAATTTACGTAATCTGTGAGCTTATGAGTTTTCAAACAGTCTTAAAAATTTATTATTCTCGTTCTCAAAATAAAAAAATATATCATACATAGGTACTCTAGTATATTGAAAATAATAATAATAATAATATCTTTGGACAATTGATCTAGCCCCAAACTAAGCATAGCTTGTACTATGGGTACTAGACAACGGATAAACATACATAAATACATATAAGACATCCAAGACTCAGGTACAGATGCCAGTGTTCATCACACTGACATCTGCCCCTAGCAGGATTCGAACCCGCAACCTCCGGTTTCGTAGTCAGGGGCTCTGACCACTAGACCAGCAGGCCGTACTACTTACATAATGTCCCTAAATTCATCGCCAAAATCCAGAGGTCAACTCGTAGGCATTCAGTGTTAAAAAACTGGTGCAGGTTGTCAAAAACTCGAGTTTTATGAAAGCGCTATTATCTCAAAAACTATAAATTTTTCATTAGGGTGTAGCCTGCTTAATCGTAAGTTTTGGCGACGGTTTTTGGGGAACCCTATATATGAATTTTTAATTTCGTAGTAGATTCCCCAGAACGAAATGTATTATTTTTCTGTAGGAAATCCAGTCCCAAGAAGAGTTACGGCAGACCTGTCACGCCTGAAGCGGCGCCGCCCGTGCGCCGCGCAGTGTCCGCCTCCGCCCGGCGCGCCACGCCGCTGCGCCTCGCCGTGCTGCGGCGCGCCGTCACACCCGCCGCGCGGCCCGGCCGCGGGCCCCGCACCGCGCGCACGACGGGCACGACACGCACGACGAGCACGACACGCACGACGAGCACGACACGCACGACGAGCACGCCCCGCACGACGAGCACGACACGCACGCCGCGCACACCACGCGTCACCAAGATACAAGCTCCGCTCGAGATCGGTAAAGATTAAAACAATGAATGATAAACAAAACCGACAGGAATGGTCGCGTTCGTTAGGGAAAGGCCATTTATTTTTATTTTGTTTATAAACTGAACCATAATAAGCCTAATAATTCATTTTTCTCAAACATGCAATGAAATATCGTCCTTACGTGCGTCAAAACACGCCAGGAAATATATCATTCCTGGCCTAGGCCGGGAAGTAATTTCTTTTTAATTTGAATATCAACATGGCGTTGATCTTCATAAACAGTTTAAGCAACCGTTTTTTTTTAATAAGTTAGAACTTTATTGTACCAAAAATATTCGCGTTAATGCCTATATTATACACGAACTGAGAATAAAAAAAGAATCTGTATTATTAGATTAATTTCAATTTTATACTTGTCATGATTTTTAAAAAGTATTGTTATTTGTTTAGTTTTACTGGTATATTTAAGTTACGAATGGCAACATTCGCGCTGATCTATGATTGGCTATTGTATATTTTGACCAATGACGGACGAGCGAGCGTGGCCAATCAGCGGCGAGCAGCAATCAGAGCTGTCATGGTAGAAGACGCGGGAACGAAAAAGGAGATGGCTGTCTTTGGACAAATATTGTAAAATGAATTCGCAATGTTTAGAGGTTGGAGGTTAACGGCCTGTTGAAGACTTATACGCTAATACGATTGATAACTAGAAGTTGTTAAGTAAAGGGATTTACTGGTACATGTTAGAAGTTGTGATTCTCAAGAACGGAATAAAGTAATCAAGTTGTATTTGGTGTAAAAAAATAAAAAATCCTATATTCAAGTGTAATTTATTTTATTTGAATGTTGTATTTATTTATTTCATTGCATTACTTTGAGAAAAGCACTATACATGCCTAGCCGGGAAGGGGCTTGCAAGCCTCGTAACAATATCCGGCCTCCCTTCGGTCGGCCGTCTATACTGTATACTCGGCTCGCAAGCCGTCACTTCCCTGCGCCGTCTGTAATGTACTATAGCAACAAATAAAGCATTATATGTGTATTTTAGTGAGTGTTCCACTGAAACATGTTTTTTGTCGAAACAGAAGAAAAGGCTGAAAGTTCGGTTTAATTATAGTTTCCACTTCATTTCATTTATACACGTGAATAAAATATCAAAAGCCGTTCTTTCGATATATGTAGTTATGAATAACGAAACATGTCGCTGGGGTCAGTTTTATCCTTACTTTGATTTTGATTTACACAATCATCAATTCTAAACACAATCATTCGAGTATCTAATAGTTTTCTGGACATTTGAGTAACTTACTAGTGAGCGAGACATAGGTACCTACTCGTCTTTGCAACTTGGGCAGGATTGTCTGTTGGGTTGTTTATTTTATTATGAACACTGTTTGTAGATCACACGAAGCGAACGGCCATAATGCTGATGACGGGACACACGTCCAGGCGCAAGACGTGTTCGCCGCTGAAGCCCGCCGGCCCCGCCGGTTCCGCCGGTTCCGCCGGGAACGAGACCGTGAGTATAATTCCGCGAGTGACGTTACCGAGTTGAAATTTGTCTATTGAACCTAACCTTTCGCGTGTCGCAGGCGTCAATATTGGAGATATCCGACTCGGACGCGGAGGGCCCGGAGAGCGCTGCGCCGCCCGCCCGCCCCGCGAGCTCGGCGCCGCCCGCCCGCGCCGCGAGCCCGGCGCTGCCCGCCAGCCCGCGCAAGTCCGCGCTGAAGGATCCGCGCGACCGCGGCGCACGCAAGACCGACTCCATCAAATTCGACCTCAGCAACCTGCGCCCCCTCCGCGACGACGACGCCGACGAGCCCGTCGAGGACGACGAACCCGACGAGCGCGACGACTCCGCGCTCCCTGGCCATCTCACGGCGCGGTACTCGTTCTCGGCGCTCTCACCCTCGGCGCGCCGCTCCATACACTCGCGCGGCGCGCGCCTGCTGCACGCCTCGCTGGGCGGGTCTCCCGCCGCGACCCCCTCGAGCCCCGCGTCCCCCGCGACCCCCGCGACCCCCGCCCGGCGAGTCGACGAGTCCCCTCGGGCGAGGAAGTCCCTCCGGGGCTCTCTGATCGTGAGGAAGGCGTTGGAAAATTCGCCGCAGGGCTCGTCGCGCGTCTCGAGCTCGCGCCGCACCGCCGCCTCCATTTCCGCGGCGGAGAGCCGCGGCGAATCCTACTCGCTCGTGGATCTGGTGTCGCTAGACTCGCCCTCGCCTTCGCCCTCGCCCTCGCCCTCGCTCTCGCCCTCGGCGCGGCGCGCACGCTCCGGCCTGCTGGGCTCTAGCACCCCTTACGTCACCGGTCCGCGGACGCCTATCGTATTTAATGTTTCCCATATATCGTTCTCCGCCGACGTCACGAAATCGAGAGTATCGTCCCGCCGATCCCTCATCCCCGGTGCCCCCGGAGCCGAGGTATCGTCGACGTCGTCCACTTTGGCCATCTCTGAATCTCAAATATCGCAGCCGAAATCGACGGCCTCGAAATCCAGAATATCATCGCCACGTTTCGTCGTCACCCGATCTAGAATATCATCGCCCGGGTCCAACGTACGCGTCGGCACCGGATCCAAAGTGTCGTCGGCGAACTCTCCCGCGATCCGAGTCTCCGGATCCCGAATTGCCTCTTCGAAATCGTCCTCGTTCGCCGACTTCGAATCTGAAATATCGCAGCGGAAATCGGCGGTCCCGAAATCCAGAATATCGTCGCCGCGGTTCGTCGTCACTCGATCCGGAGTATCGTCGCCCGAGTCCGACGCTCGCGTCGCTCTCATCTCCGGAGCGTCGTCGGCGAGGTCGGTCGCGGGCGACGACATCGGATCCGGAGTGTCGGTACTGGAATCCGTCGTAACCGGCGGATCCGGAATATCGACACCGACGTCCACCTCGAGCGGCGGTACGAAGTCGAGAAAATCATCGATCAAGTCGAATTCGAAGACCCCGGCCGAGCCGCGGCGCTCCCGCAGCGCCGGCGCCCGCTCGGCCGGCGGCGGCGCGAGGTCCCGCTCCGCGCCCGGCCACGGCGCCGTGACGCCCGAAGGCGCCGCGGCCCCGGAGGAGGCCTCGACGCCGATGCTCAACATTCAGAGCCTCCTGGAAGCCGGCGACCGCTCCCCGGGCCGCGCGTCTCCTCGGCGCGCGCTCTCCCTGGCGCCCGCCCGGCGCGCCGCCCCGGGGCTCCCGGGCCGCGCGCGCTCCGCCAACCCGCCCGGGCGGGACGTCACGCCGACGAGCTCCGTCGAGCCGGCGCCGGAGGCGGTCAAGAACAGACACTCGTCGGCGAAGAAATCGCGATCGCGACGCTCCATCATCGACGACCTCGAGGATTCCGCTTTCGTCAAGAGTCTGTTCAACAGTCCGGTGAAGAGGAAGCTGTCGCAGAGCATGACCGAGTTCTCTCGGCGGCTCGTCGACGAGGCCTCGCCGGGCGCGTCCGCCGGGCCGCCGTCGCCGCGGCTCGGCGGCGTGAAGCGCCTGTTCGGCCGCTCTCCCGCCGACGACCTGCGCGACGTGCGTGGCGTGCGCCGCCTGCTGCGGGCCGCCTCTCCCGCCCCTCCCGCCTCTCCCGCCTCGCCCGCCTCGCCCCGCCTGGCCGGCGTGCGCGCGCTGTTCCGCGAGGCCGCGCACCGCGGCTCGCCCGACATGAGCGGCGTGGCGCGGCTGTTCGCCGAGACCGCGGGGGCCGCCGGGACCGCCGGGGACGCCGGGGCCGCCGGGGACGCCTCGGCCGCGGAGGCGGGCGGCTGGCGGCGCTCGCTGCCGCTGAAGAAGAGGCCGCTGGTGCACTCGACGCCGGTGAAGCGTCGCTCGGCCGCGGCGCCGGCTCGCGTCTCGCCCGTCGGATCTCCGGCGAGGAAGCGTAGGTGAGAATCCATCGTAACGTCTTATCTACTGGCTTTTTAAGCGAGAACGGGTCGACCGTGTTAAAAGAATTTAATAAAATAACTTGATCATTATGGAGATCTTATTATATCGCTTTTAATCTCGATTGAATTAAACATAGTATACGTTATTAATAAATTATAATTTGACGACGGGGCTGTTGCAGAATGTTCTCCGAGTCGATGAATCTAAAGCCGTCGCCGCGCTGCTTCGCGCCCTTTGTGAAGCCGTCTGAACGGCCGACCCGCACGCCGCGCCGAGAGCCGAGCGCCGGGTCGCCCCGTCCGCCTGCACGCACGACGGCCACGCCGCGCCGAGAGCCGAGCGCCGGGTCGCCCCGTCCGACTGCACGCACGACAGCCACGCCGCGCCGAGAGCCGAGCGCCGGGTCGCCCCGTCCGACTGCACGCACGACAGCCACGCCGCGCCGAGAGCCGAGCGCCGGGTCGCCCCGTCCGCCTGCACGCACGACGGCCACGCCGCGCCGAGAGCCGAGCGCCGGGTCGCCCCGTCCGACTGCACGCACGACAGCCACGCCGCGCCGAGAGCCGAGCGCCGGGTCGCCCCGTCCGCCTGCACGCACGACGGCCACGCCGCGCCGAGAGCCGAGCGCCGGGTCGCCCCGTCCGACTGCACGCACGACAGCCACGCCGCGCCGAGAGCCGAGCGCCGGGTCGCCCCGTCCGCCTGCACGCACGACGGCCACGCCGCGCCGAGAGCCGAGCGCCGGGTCGCCCCGTCCGACTGCACGCACGACAGCCACGCCGCGCCGAGAGCCGAGCGCCGGGTCGCCCCGTCCGCCTGCACGCACGACAGCCACGCCGCGCCGAGAGCCGAGCGCCGGGTCGCCCCGTCCGCCTGCACGCACGACAGCCACGCCGCGCCGAGAGCCGAGCGCCGGGTCGCCCCGTCCGACTGCACGCACGACAGCCACGCCGCGCCGAGAGCCGAGCGCCGGGTCGCCCCGTCCGCCTGCACGCACGACAGCCACGCCGCGCCGAGAGCCGAGCGCCGGGTCGCCCCGCCCGCCCGCGCCCCGCCGAGCGCCGAGAGCCGCGCCGAGAGCCGCGCCGGGTCGCTCGACACGCTCGACACGCGCCGGGGGCAATGCGCCGGTCTCGAGCGGTTCGAAACTATCAGATCCGTCGAACGCCCCAGTAAAAGTTAAAGCCTCTCCTAAAAGGAAGACGGTGGCCGAGAAAGCCTCGCGCAAATCGAGGATCGCGGTTCGAAGTAAAGCTTATCCCGAACGAGATTCGATCGTCGAAACTAAAGCTATTAAAACGAAGTTAATGGCAAAAACTAAGGCTTCCCTCAGATCGAAGACGGTGTCCGAAGCTAAGGCTTCTCTCGAAACGAAGACGAGGGCCGAAACAAAAACCTCTCCCAAACCGAGGGCAGGGGCTAAAAGTGCGGGTTCTCCTAAACCAAAGGCCGTGGCGAAAACCAAAGTGTCTCCTAAAACAAAGACGATAGCAAAAATTAAAACTACTCCTAAAGCTAAGAAAGTGACTAAAACTAAACTCGCTCCCAAATTAAAGACAATGGCTAATAGTAAGGCGTCCCAAAAATCGAAAACAGTCGCCAAACCTCAGGTACCTCCCAAATCGAAGACAATGGCGAAAATTAGCACTCCTTCCAAATCTAAGACAGTGACCAAAACTAAGGCTTCTCCCAAATCGAAGACGGTGGCCAAAACTAAGGCTTCTCCCAAATCGAAGAAGGTGGCCAAAACTAAGGCTTCTCCCAAATCGAAGACAGTGGCCAAAACTAAGGCTTCTCCCAAATCGAAGACAGTGGCCAAAACTAAGGCTTCTCCCAAATCAAAGACGGTTGCTAAAACTAAGGCTTCTCCCAAATCAAAGACGGTTGCCAAAACTAAGGCTTCTCCCAAATCAAAAATGGTTGCCAAAACTAAGGCTTCTCCCAAATCAAAAATGGTTGCCAAAACTAAGGCTTCTCCCAAATCGAAGACGGTTGCCAAAACTAAGGCTTCTCCCAAATCGAAGATGGTTGCCAAAACTAAGGCTTCTCCCAAATCAAACACTGCGGCCAAAATTAAAGCGATTCCCAAAAAGAAGGCAGTAGTGAAATCTAAACGTTCTCTCGTACTGGAGATGCCAAAAACACCAGTTCCAAAGAAAGCGCGGTACGCCGCACTCGGACCGAGCAGCGTTAAGAATAAACGAGGGCGGGCCGAGACGAAACCCGAACCCAGGAAACGAGCCCGCGGCCAGGCGCACGACACGGAGCGCAGCCCGCTGCGGAGCGTGGCGCCCAAGCGCCGCCGCGGGGCTCCCGCCGAGACCGCGCAGACCGCGCAGACCGCACAGACCGCGCAGACCGCGCAGACCGCACAGACCGCGCAGACCGGGCGCCGCGCGGGCCGACCGCTCAACGAGAAAAAGGTGACTTTCTATGCTTGTGCGATTTTGAAACCCTATAATTTTTCTTGCTCGTTAAAGATTTTTTTTTGTCTCATAACAATTAAATGAATGAAAAAAGTTTAAATGAAAGCCGGCTTTGTATACCTACTGTGCATATTATTACAGACGACATTGGAGGTGTCGACGGAGCTCGAGTCGAGAGGGCGCAAAAGGAAACTTAAAACCACAGCGTCAGGTTAATATATCAACTTACTAGTTAATTTTATTTAATGCGAACGATTATTATTATAATATTAGGTCTGACTAGTGTTACGGTATGCATTGATATCACAATCGACAGACATCAAGAGTTGCATTTAAAACAGATATCGTCGGTGCGACTGCAATAGCGCGTAAGAGCAATTTGCAATACCGCGTATTTACAGAAATTAGCAAATATTCGTTTTTTAGCCATCGACTTCTGAGTGTCTATTGGTAACCAATTATTTCTTCCTCCTAAAAAATTGATAAAATACTGATACGCGGTATTGCAAATTGCTCTTACGCGCTATAGCAGTCGCACCGACGATATCGTTAATAGGCGTGTTTCTTGATAGTTTACATTATTATCAATGAGCGATTCCAGCGTTATTTTATGGGACTCGATTTGTATAGTTCATTATTATCATCATCATCATCCTGTATCACCTAATAGGATATACATGATGTGATTAAAATATTAAAATCTTACCAGAGAGTAAAAAAGAGCCGTCGCCGAAGAAATCGCGCCGGGCCGCCGCCGTCGCAGCCACTACAGCCGCTACAGCCGCTACAATGGGTGAGTACATTTACTAGCAGCCGACCGATACCCACAGGATATTGCGGGGTCTATATCTCACCTTTGAGAACCCCCGTACCCCCCAACCATTATACATACAATAACTGTCTTCAAAAAGTAAAGTTTTATTACGGAAAATGCCACCCTCCTCACGTATCATCTTTACGTATGTAGAAAGTATATAATTATTTCATCTTCAGGAAAGTACAATATTTTTTTTTTAAATGTTAGTATTAACATTTATCAACACCGTCAGTGTACTATCAAAGTGAAGGTAGTTTTATATTCCATTGAAAATACAGTACGTGTAACTCCTCCGCTTCCACATTTTGATTCTAACCGGGAACCAAGGGCGTGCTTTCCATGAAGGCACAATGGATCAAAAGTATGAAGTGCCTATCCTGACGTGGTACATACACGACTCACTGCACGCGCCTGCCGGGAACGTAAGGACAAATATAGAGAAATGTTGTTCTAAGTGTAAATTAGCACGCAGTCACATCATTACCGTTCAGGAGCAGCTTGATATAAATATTTGTATGATATTTAAAGCGACGCACAAAGACCCGATCTGCGGATCAAGTGCGGAAAACGAGCCCACCAACAGTACCAATGATATTTGAAGGAATAATCCTACGAAAACGTAATCCCTACTAATATTATAGTAACTCTGTCTGTCTGTCTGTTACGCTTTCACGCTAAAACTACTGGACCGATTTAAATGAAATTTGGTACAAAGAAAGTCTGGAGCCTGAGAAAGGACATAGGCTACTTTTTAACCGACTGCAAAAAAGGAGGAGTTCCATGCGGACGAAGTCGCGGGCAGAAGCTAGTTCCAAATAAAGATGCTTGTGTGGTATTGTCGTTGCGCAATAACATTAGGTGATCTAAATAATTAACAATAAAGTGTAAATCACCAACACCGTACCCGGTTCACACGGAATTGACGGTTATTTTACTTATTTTAAAATGTTACTCCATTGAAATGAAACAACGATTACGGTTAGTTAGCTCGCATATATTATTTTTTATCCTGACACCCAGCCTGTTTTTCTGACGCAGGCAAGAATAAGCCTAGTTTAAGAACTCACCTTAATTCAGTGTAACACTAGCTATGTTTAACAAATAAATTTATTGTTATTACTATCCGCAGGGCGGCCGGTCAGGGCGGCGTGCCGCAGATAGCCGCCGCGGCGCAGACTGTGTTCACATTCATACTTTATAAGGTAAACAGTAAATACAATTAATACTCTTACTTTCTTATTTCAAACCCTTTTTTTCCTGATTGTATAAATACATGTAACGGATGAACTGTCATTAACTAAATAGCTGATCCCAGCGAGAGTACTTTCCTTTGATAGTACAGCCGCGGCACGCACACGTTTGTTTGAAAGAGTCCCGGCCGCCATTACGCAGCGGGACGTCTAGTGCGCGGTGGGCAATGTGTCGCGTAATAATGATAATAAGTTACGACATTCACTTTTACCAGTAATATATTCTAACAAGTTTTAAATAATATAGATTTTTATCAAATTTTAAATAAAAGAGGTTAGGTTACACTGCGGTAACTCTAAGATGGCCAGTTATTAAATGGAGTAATGAACTCTGGTAGATCAATATTCTTCGTGCAAACTTTATTCAGACGCTCAATAAATAGAAAATACGTGATCGCCTTTTTTAACGTAGATATTATGTTACTGGGTGGATGTTCGAGCGTTTGAGACGCCGCGGCGCGCCGTCATTGTCCTCTACATGTATATTATTCTATATCTATAATGTTTGCAAATAATATTATTAAGTTTCGATTGAAATAGTATTTGTAACAGTACCGGGGGATAATATCACTCAATTTTATGTTACTTATTGACTCTGTTCTTAAATATAGATGTAGAGGATAATGACGGCGTCTCAAACGCTCAAGGATCCACCCTACTACTTATATGTGATTATTTGTAAAATTTTAAATATTATACTAAATAATATTTTATAAATCCAACAACGCGTTTAAACTGTCGATTGACACCAGCACCATGCTGCGGTCGTGGCCGACAGCCGACTAGTGTGAACAGAGGCTCCGACCCTCGATTAAAAATCGTCCCGACAACGGACTGGTGTGAACAAAGCTTCCGTTAGCTTTATTCTATACGGCTAATACTTTACAAATAAAACACTAGTTTGTTAAGATTTGTTTATTAAATCAACATTACATTGTGAATTTCCCTGTATACTAAATCTTTAATCTCTGTCTTTTCAGGCGCCATACGCCCCAATATTTTGTGAAGATATTTTGGAATGTTTTCCGACTAGCGAAATAATGTTACTACGTATTTTAATTAGTTATAGTTTTAGTTTATCTCTGAGATAGTAGCCAGCGACGATGTTCAGCCAAAGATACGTATGCATATGCGCGTCACGTGTTTATTATGTTTCTTCGTTTTAATGTATTCAACTCAATAAAATAATAATGTCCTGTCTACAATAGGTGGGTTATAGGCAGTGGAGAACATTAGAGTTGTAGACTAAAATATATAATCCAGTTTGTGAGCATGTTTGACTCTGACTAAAATATTTTCATCGTAGCTTTAGGTATCAAGTTGTCGCTACTCAAGTGCGCAATTTTATTTGATGTATTGATTTTTTGTCTGTAATCATGAGTACAAGTAGGGTAAATTATAATGTAATGACTCAGCAACTTACATTTAAAAATAAGGTGAATTTTGTGAAGACGTACTTTAATATATTATATTTAATTATTGCATTTATAGGTTATCTACTCTTTTAAATTATAAGCGAAATTTGAATGTATTTTAAAATTCAATCTAAACTTAATGTTAGTACTGGTGTCGAAGGCCCTAAATTATAATTATGTTCAAACTGACTAAACGTTATGAGGAGATTTTACCAATTTTAAGAGAGAACAATAAAGACTGCAGCGAGCTCTGCCGAGCGGCCGACGCGCGATGCTCGGCGCCGCTCGACACCGCTCGACACGGGATGTCACGACCACGTTTACTCTTTTGCTGTTTCGCGAAGCAATCTTTTATGTGTTCTCGAGAGTATTACTCTTGATTTAAGTTTGTAAACAAATATAGTCAAGTGTGTCCTTAACAAATACGAAATCTTCTTTCACACCCGACGCGTGAGAACATTAATATATTATATGTATACTTTAGGCAATAAATAATAAGGGAACAAAACTGAGGTATAACCAAAATATTTACATTTACAACTAAAATGTATATTTTATAATTTAATATTTAGATGTTAATCGATCCATTGTAAAATCTTTGGACTTAATACACAATAGATTTAAAATAATATATTTTGTTTGATTTCAATTCCGGCGGGAGGCCCGGGCGCGTCTGTAAGCGACTAGTCGCGCTCGTGGCGCCACCTGCACTCGCTGCACTGTTGTTGAGTGATCTGTCACTAGGTATTCCCTTTTTGAATTATAAAATTCGTTGTGAAGGTACGCAAGTCTCCTCGGGTTGTAATCCGGGAATATTAGTCAAATAAACACAAGAATCTTAGAATTAGTTAGCCGGCTATAAATTTGTATAAACCTTTATTAGGGTACTCTAAGATTCTTCAGATTTTCCAAGGACAATCGTAAAAAACATTTTTGTCAACCTCGGTTTTCAGTTAGTAAGTATATATGTAGTTCAAAACGGCGAATGTTGATCCGGATGACGTTTGTCGCGTCATGATGACATAATAATGTGCTACGGTCCAGGATCCCAGGCCCGCCACATCTTTCTTATTTTGAAGGTCCAGAAAACTGAATTAAGGATGATAATGAAGATTAAAAAAATATCGCAACTTGCTTAGTATAATTTATGACTAAATTAAAATAATTTTGAAATTTGTATTGATATATTTAATTTAATTATTATAATACAACTAGCTTCTGCCCGCGACTTCGTCTGCGCACGATGAGTACTTTACGCGTCGTTACAAAACATAGCCTATATGTTATTCTGATGTATAAGCTATATTGTGGTAAAGTTTCATTCAAATCCATTCAGTAGTTTTTACGTGAAAGAGTAACAAACATCCATACATCCATACATCCATACATCCATACTTACAAACTTTCGCCTTTATAATAGTAGTAGGATTTTTTTTATTAATTAATTAAGCTCATATGAATCGAGGCGCTTTATAAGTATTCGGGATTTACTCGGCCCCTCCAATGAGTCTGCAAAAACGTATCGTCATAGTCCTCCGAGTATCATTAATACATAAAAATCAAGACAGATTATAAGGATAGCTTTTTTTTACCATTGAAAGGTTCGGTAAGAGTAATTTAAGAAAAGTTAAAGAGTCTCCAGCTACCTTCAGCACCTGATGATCCTTATGAACGGGAATGGGAATGAGAACGGGGGGTGGAGGGCTTGATCTTGAGCGGCGTGGAGAGGCGGAACACGGCGGGCAGCAGCGCTCGCAGCGCCGCGAACACGGGAGCCGCCAGCCCCGCCGGCGCCGCCAGCTGCAGCGTGCCCAGCTGCGCGCCGCCCGCCCCCGCCGCCTCCAGCATGAACCCCTTCACGCACTTCAGCACCAGCTCCGCGCGCCGCACGCACCACGCCGCCGTCATCTCCTGCACACATACAGTACTACACACATACAGTACAACACACACACACACACACGCACATACAGCACTACACTCGACGTACCTCCGAGAGCTCGTGTCGCAACAGCAGCGGCAGCGTGAGGCTGGTGACGTCGTTGCAGCTCGCCGCCTTCAGCACGTTGCGCAGCCCGAGGATCGCCGCGTGGCGGGAGGACATGTCGCCTGCGCGACAGAATTACGCGATTGTCGCGCCGATTACGGCTTAACTCGTTCGAGACGACGACCGATGACCGGGCGAGCCGACACGATTACGATTTACAAAACGGAAGCCGGTTACGGTCCCGCTCTTTAGAAACCGTAACCGACTATCGTTCTCTATTTTTTATTCTTCGGTTTACGAGACTTTGCCCGAAATTAGGGTTCTTAAAAAAATCTTATTCAGAAATTCATTTTCTAGATTTCGATTTCACAGAAAAATTAACCTAAGTTTAAATAAAAATTGGACGTATCGGTAAGCACGTAGCGGAAGCGCGATGATAGATTCTGGTGGTATTTATTTTAGAGACGACCAAATTCTAAGTTCATAGGGAACTAGTAGTGTGATGTAGATGGATGTGGACGCACCGGACTTGAGTTGCTGCTCGTCGACGACGAGGTGGAACACGACGTGCGCGTCCGCGAGGTTGCTGTGCCGCGTCACGAACACGTCCCCCGCCTGCAGCCCGCCCCCGCCCCCGCTCCCGCCACCGCCTCCACACCCGCCGCACCCGCCGCCGCTCTCTGCGCAATCGGACAAAATCTACGGTGTACGATGCACAATCCAGTAAAAATTACAGCGGCTACGTTTCGCAAGATGATGATGATGGTCTTGAAATAAGCGATTGGAATTTATATAAGGCATCCCATAAGAAGTGTGTAGTTTGTGTTGTAGGTAGTGATGATGTCGTAGTATGTGTGTACTCACCGGTAGGCGACGCGGGCGAGGGCGAGGGCGAGAGCGAGAGCGAGGGCGAGAGCGAGGGCGAGGGCGAGGGCGGCGGGGCGGGCTCGGGGCCGCGGCGCGCCGCGTTGCGCTGCTGCACCTGCGCGCCGCACGTAGAGGATTTTCACAATAAGACAATTTGATAAAATACAAGCTAAATAAAAAAAAATCGGTCAAGCCCGAGTCGGACTCATTGAGGGTTCCGTACAAACCGTTCCGTATAATAAGTTAGATCAAATCGTAATTTTAATTTTATAACAGATATCTATATAATTATAATATAATATAATCTAAATGCTAGGCGGGGATGAATCTTAAACACATTTTGTATTGATTACAAGTTTAATGAAGTATGTTCTTCAGACTTAGGTACATCAAAATAAATAGACATGATAATAATATATTATTATGTACATTGGAATAAAACAACTACATCGCATAAGGATCCGTGCGAAGCCGGGGCGGACATAATATATAAAGGTATTAATAAACCTGTGATTTAATTTCTATCATTATAAAATAACTTCGGGCGCTTAGGTCGTGAAATAGCTGAATTTGTGCGCCGAACGACGACCGACTCGCTATATATTATACTAGTGGTCCCGGCAGACTTCGTCCCGCCCGGCAAAGAAGCAATGTAGCGGCATTAATCAATCGATTTGACAGCTGTCATTGTTGCGTTTTGTTATACTATTTTTAACAAATGAGCTAAATATTTTTTTTTACTGGATCGGGATGAAAAGTATCCTATGTCCTTTTCCTGACTCTAAGCTACCTCCCCGCCAATTTTCAGCCAAATCAGTTCAGCCGTTCTCGAGTTATAAACGGTGTAACTAACACAACTTTCTTTTATATATATATATAGATTATGCTAAAACCTGAGTGATCGTTATCGACTCACCGCGGCCCTCGAGTGCTCCTCCACGGCGCGCAGCTGCGCCTCCAGCGGCGCGAAGTGATGCTCCGCGCTCGCACCCGCCGCCGCGCGCAGCGCCGGGGGGCAAGGGGGGCACGGGGCGCCGGGGGGGCACGGAGCCCCCGCCGCGTGGGGGGCGCAGGCGGCGCGCTGCAGGGGGCACAGCACCACGCAGCCGGTCAGCTCGCTCGAGTACAGCCCCAGCGCCGTCTGCAGCCGCCGGGACTCCTCCGCCGAGCTGGCGATCAGTTTAGCGGTTATTGATTCCACATACTCACTTCCTACCCTCCTCTCCTTTGGGGACGATTTCCGGGCCTAGGAGTATCCTTTGTATTTCCTGGGGATTCGAAACTATTCTCGTTCCAAATGTCATCGAAATCGTTCAGTACTTACGCACATTATTTTATTATATATTGTACAGTCACCTGTCGCGCGAGTCGGCGTCGAAGAGCTCCGCGACGTCCATGCAGACGATGCGGATGTTGTGCGTCTGCTTCAGCTGGCTGCCGAGATGAATCGTGAAGCTCTCCTCCAGCCGCTCCTCGCGCGGCTCTCCCGCCTCTCTCGTCTCCCTCGCCTCTCCCGCCTCCGGAGTCTCCCTCGCGTCTCCTGCCTCTCTCTTCTCTCCCATCTCTCGCGCCTCTCCCCCATCGCGAACATCGCGCATGTCCCGAGCGCCCGGCGACAAGGGAGACGTGCTGCGGTGGTAAAGGACCAATAGTATATTGTACTATTTGTACTAGGGCGTCGCTCGCTGGGTGCGTGTGTGTGTGTGTGTGTGTGTGTGTGTGAGTGTGTGTGTGTGTGTGTGTGTGTGTGTGCGTGTGCGTGTGACTCACGGCGGGGGGTCTATGCGCTGCAGCGTGTCCGCGAGCGCGGCGCGGTGCGTGGCTCGCTGGGTGCGTGTGTGTGTGTGACTCACGGCGGGGGGTCTATGCGCTGCAGCGTGTCCGCGAGCGCGGCGCGGTGCGTGGCTCGCTGGGTGCGTGTGTGTGTGTGTGTGCGTGTGACTCACGGCGGGGGGTCTATGCGCTGCAGCGTGTCCGCGAGCGCGGCGCGGTGCGTGGCTCGCTGGGTGCGTGTGTGTGTGTGTGTGTGTGTGTGTGTGTGACTCACGGCGGGGGGTCTATGCGCTGCAGCGTGTCCGCGAGCGCGGCGCGGTGCGTGGCTCGCTGGGTGCGTGTGTGTGTGTGTGTGTGTGTGTGTGTGACTCACGGCGGGGGGTCTATGCGCTGCAGCGTGTCCGCGAGCGCGGCGCGGTGCGTGGCTCGCTGGGTGCGCTGCAGTGCGTCGAGCTGCGAGGCCCAGCGCGCGGCGGCGATGCTCTGCTGCTCGAAATGCGCCGCCGCGAGAGCGTTGATGTCCTCCTCGGTGCTCGAAACGTTTAGCTGACGGATCATATCCTCCATCTCTTCCGTCTGTCTGAGGAGGAAGTCAACCGGTACGTTGTGTTCGCTTACGTCATACAAATCCATTACAAAGTGTATAATGTATGTATTAGTACATCGGAGATACCTGTCGGCGAGCGCCGCCACGTCGCGGTCGCGAGCGCGGGCGAGGGCGCGCGTGGCGGCGGCGTACGAGCGCTCCACGCGCAGGATGCTCTCGAGCGCCGCCGAGTGCACCAGCTTGTGGTACACCGCCGCGAACACCTGAAACCGCACACGCGCACTGTTTCACCACTTTTAACGTCAAGAGTTAGAGTAGTCTGCGGTCGATAACGGTAACAGGTAGCTACCTCCTCGTCGGAAGTGTTTCTCTGGTCGGCGTACTCGGCGACGTGCTCCTTGAAGCGGCGCTCCCAGTGCTTGACGGCCGGCTCGGCGCCGCGCTCCCCGGCGCGCAGCGCGTCCAGCAGCGCCGCGTCGCGCTCCTCGTGGAACTTCTTCGTCTCATCCGCTACGAACTTGGCCAGGCTTTCGTTCAGTTCTAGAAAATGGTAGTAATGTTTTCAATGTAAAATGTATTTTATATGAGTGTGCTAAAACATAATAATTTGTATAAGTACCTAGCTAAACGGTTTAAAATGTATTCCCATAAAATGATGTGTCATCTTTAAATTGTGATTTTTTTTTTTCATATTTAGGTTAAAGATAAATCTTACCAATAATTAATTTGAATTATGTTTTTTTGTATTTTTGGTGATGATGAATCAATTATCGCACTTTCATTGTACCTACTTTCTTAAATATGGTATATTCCATCCTCTTAGGCATCTTTTTTACATACTTGTTCGTATCAGGGTTCATACAAAATTTCAAGTAAATGAATGAAACAACTTTAACGATTTAACTCGCGTATTTTATTTTTATTGGCTGATGTTTCGGAGTCTTTACAGATTCCATAATCGTAGCATGACTGAGCTGACAATAGTTTTATGCTAAGTGATAAATACAGTTATGCAAAAATGTGTAAAAACATGTAGCTTAAGTGATCACTTAAAGCTACATGTTGACTATTTTTAGATCAATTGTGCTACAATTATGGAAACTGTCAAGTTTCCGAAACATCAGCCAATAAAAATAAAATACGCGAGTTAAATCCGTTAAAGTTATTGTATAATAACCGCGAAGGCATCAGAAATTATTATTTCAAGTAAATGAATTATTAAAGCTTACCTATAGGTACAAACATATCTGTTTGTAGGTACCTTTTTGAAGGTAGAATTACTTTGACATTTATGATATTAGTAAAGATTTAATAAAAGTGAACAAAAGGTTAAACCTGACAGATTTGTTATATTTTGATACACTGTGGGTCGGTCTGACAGATTTTAACCATTTATTTCATTGCTTAACAGGAATTAAAATATTAATAGCTCTTTGCAAAGCAGAACCAAATTTCACAAGTAAAAAAATTGTAAAATTGGAATGAAACAACTATAAACAGATTTAACTTGTGTATTTTATTTAAAATGGCTGATGTTTCAGAAACTTAACAGTTTCCATAATTGTAGCACAATTGATCTAAAAAGATTAAACATGTCATTGTAGCTTTAAGTGATCACATAAGCTACATGTTTTAACACACTATGTGCCTAAGCAACCCAACAAACAAGTTAAACCACTTATTTGCTATGGCAGGTATTACAAGTTAATAAAGTTTCTTTTACAGAAGTGTAATTTACTTAAGCAGCTACTTCCTCTAAACAAGTCCTGTAGATGGCAGTGACTTGAGGCAGCCCTCAACATAGCACAGCACTGCTATACTAAATTGCACCCGTTCAAGTTTAAGGCTTGATTGTTGTGTTTAAGCCATGTCCTTCCCTGGGACCTCAATAAACTGGTATGAGCATTTGAATTTAAATCATTGGTAAGAATTTCTTTTCAAACTGTAAATAGACCGAATCTATTAATTAACACAGGTGTCTTTTATCAACTGATAAACTATGCATACCCGAACATAAAATGATATAGGTATTTTTTATCTAGGCTGACTGACAATGCAAACTGTAGAGAAACAGCTCGCCTGTAGGTATTAATTTAAGTAGAAGGAAATCCCAAAAATTATGTTGAAAACCTCTTAGACACACCCTGCATACAACCAGGAAAGATGCTGAAACTAGCAATACAATAGTGAGACCAGCGCTACAGTCACGAATGTATGGCGTGTCAACTTTTTTAATCAAGGAATCAGGATAGAAAAAAGTATTTTAATATTTACATTAGTAAGGGGCGTAAACAGCTAAAGCTCAAGTTCATCTTAATGCATTTACCTGCATACTGTTGTCAAATAAGATGAAGTAAATACTAACCATCTTCTAAATACACTGGGACGTGGAACATGTCGATGAGCCGCTGCACGAGCTCGCGCGAGCTGCCCACGCCCGGGATGCGCACCGGCACTTCCAGGTTGAACAATAATTCCTCGTTTGTGCATGTTGGGAACGAGAATTTGAATATTTTCGTCGTACTCTCCGTTGATTCCCCAGTCATTTTAGTTATGGTGTTTAGTTGTTTACTTACTGTAGGGGGGGGTCAGTTAGCTTGTTGTAATGACAGTAATTGGTTGCATATAGCAATATAAGAATAGTAGGAATTTGACCCTTATGACGATGAGTAAGTGATTTTATTGTATACGTATAATATATTATTTCATGACTCTTTTCTTTTATTCGCTAGCGTAGCGTAGCGAACGAATCATCGTCGACATCAGCTAAGGTGACAGGTCACTGACAGCTCTGTTGACAGGGTGACCATCTCAAAAAGAGCGAATCTGCCACAGACTAGGCAAAAAATCTGCCAAAATCTGCCACACCTACCGCTTAAAATGCCAAAAATATGCCTCATAAAAAAAAAATGGAAAAATACACATAAATTCTATGAAATTTCTATAACCAACAAAAACAGTTAACATTTTTCTTATGCATTAAGTATCATACTTATACTAATTACTCTATGTATTGAATATTTGCCTCTAAATTTTCGTTTTCATTTTCCTTTCACCTGCAAATTTGTAAAAATAAAAAATACAAATAAAAATTAAAAATGAGTGAAGGAGCTGTTTTTAACATATGTTTAACCTGAAACAGCTTAATTTTAAAATTATCAATTTTTAAAAAAAATAAAAAGTCTGATTAAAGATTTAGGTATATTTATGGTAAAGTACCTACCTACCTACTTACCGATGATTGACCACTATAAGTACCTAATTATGTTTTTTTTGTATGTTTCTGATATGAGTCGATGCAAGCTCTTTGCATAATGCAACGTCGTCGTTTTTCTTCTTAATTTTGTACTTTCTTTTCTTTCTCACTGTATGAACCTACTAGATAATTAGTGTAAGTTATTTATAACCAAATAAAATATTTTCTTTCTTTCTTTCGTTGTCGTCCTTAGCACTCGACAACTAGGAAAATAGCAAGGGATCTTGCTCCCACTCAGATTGAAAAGAACGCTCGTATTTTCTCTTCATAATTAATGATTTGTTACACAGAACCGCACACGATACACAAGAGAGAATGAGATAAAATCAAATCAAAAGTTCAAAGCAAATCAGTAAAGAGGATAAGAATATGAACACTATTCTAGTTACTGTTATTACTTGACGCACTTGTTTAAAAACAGAACAAAGGTAAAGTCCCTGTATAATCAGGCCATTAAGAAGTTGCCAATTTCCTAAAATAATTTGTAACCTAATTATAATATTATGTTTAAAACCTTAAAAAAGATAAATTTATTTAAAATTTAAATAGAAAAAGAATGAAGATTGTGATTTTTCTTGGAATCTTTAAAATCTGCCAAAATCTGCCACTTTTTTAATCCGTCAGCATGATCTGCCACCAACAAAATTTAGGGGCGAAATCTGCCAAAATGGCAGAAATCTGCCACAAATGGTCACTCTGTCTGTTGAGCTGAGAGGGAGATGACAATTGACATGTAGACCACGTAGAATTGACTGATATGTTTCGTTCAGAAATAAATAATTATCTATGAAGAAATTACAAAATATATCGGTTTAAAAAAGGTTTTTTAAGTTCACAATCTCTGATTTTGCCAGCTTAAGTTCTTAAGAGTAAGAGTTTAGCTTTGCTTTGAATTGGCATGATGTGTACAAGCATACAGAGTAAATGTTTTTATTTTCTTCTGGTTTATATATCTACCACATAACATAGTCGTTCAGACACTTGTGTGAAATAGAGAGTAAAGGAGGCAAAGATTAGTACTACCACATTATAGTGTGACACCATAATTATCATGTTGCACGTCATACTCCTCTTCAATTCAACCGAATTCAACGCTCCCCGTTATGTCGGTTGATTGGCGCGGAATGGGCCGGAATGGCGCGCAGTGAAAAGTCATCATAGAGATAATTGCGCGAGTAGAGCTATGTCATGTGAACAGAAAGGGCAGACTTGAATTCTGATTGAGTTTTATGGTGTAGTTAAGTATGTTTAAAATTATAGATAGGTAGGTAAGTACTATAAACTTAGGTAGGGTGCGTCGGGGTAAGGTTGAACGAGATTTTGATGAGATAAACCATGTTTTTTTTAAAGCCTCATAATTTTAATCGTATGAAGCTGACGTATATGAAGTGATGTTTTTAGTAAAGTTAATGAATGGTTCTTCCTATCTACCTGAAAATGGACCTGATTGGAGGTGTTTTTCATATATAAAAACGACGGCAAAGTTAATTTTTTTGCAAAAAAATCGTGGGGTAAGATGGAATGATGAGGGGGGAAGATCGATATAGTTCTTAAAATCTTTAATATCCATTGTAGGTCCATTTGGATTATATGCACCGAAAGCATATTTTTTTCTCTATTCAAATATATAAATACATTTTAAAAATACCTAGTTTTAACTACCAAAATGAAATTTTGTTAAATATAATATTTCAGTCTTACCCCACTTTGTATTCAGATGATATGCGGTTCTCAACCTTTTCTTTTTATATCCTAATATTTAAATTTTACTACCATGTACACAAAAAATGTAATCATTTCTTTATTTAAATAGACAGGTAGTTAAACTAGCTAAATATATTACAACTTTTATTTAAAATCTTTTTTTTTTACACATGTTTTCATGAGTTGTGAATATTACACTACTCATGAACGAATCATACAGTTTGACAACCCCTGACTTTTACTATGGGTTTCATAATCGGGGTAAGTTGGAAAAGAAAATATTGCCGTCTTGCCCCTGGGTTTTACAAGCGGTGTAAGATTGAAAAATATAAAAACTCCAAAAATATAAAAGATATGCAAAATCGGATTTTATGTATCAACTAAAAAAAAATTATCAATAACACGTATCAAAAAAACATATTTTTAACTTGCGTGTATATTTTTAACTACGGAACGTGGGGGAAGATTAAAAAACGCATTTATCGCTCAAAAACATACCTTGTCGAAAAATTGCAAAAAAAACATATGCACTCACAACTGACGATTATCGCTGACTGAGATAAGGAGCGCAATGAAATTACCTACAAAACTCTGTAGTCAGTGTTAAAAAATATGCACGGAATAGGTAGCTATGAGGGGTTTTTCATCTTGCTCTGTTTTTCATGTTACCCCGACGCACCCTAAGTATCTTATTTTTTGCATGTACGAAAGTTTATCTAGCAGGTAGGTATATCCCTAGTTATTTACGTTATATTTTCCATTGTTATTTGATCTGCTTTAGCAAGTTTAATCAAATACGAGCCTTTCGTAGTAAAATAATGGAGACGGAAAGTACCGAGTGTGCTACCTACCTATGTGGCCGCTAAGTACCTATTCAATGATCGAGTTAGCTATAGGTTAGTAGAGATGTAGGTATTATTAGCTACTTGTGAGAATTATCTATTGGGCAACGATGTAGGTACAAAAATAAGTAAGGTAGGTAACCCACCAGATTTATTTTAGGTAGTTGATGATCTTGATCGGCAACTACCTACCTATACTCGGCAACGTTAAAAGGTGTGAGGTGTCGGGTGTCAGCGAATGAGAACATCAAGTTATTGCAAAATACGGCCGAATCTCGGCGATCTCACTGAGTCAGACTTGTTTTAAATCTTTATTAGAAACAACTGAATACACAGTATTCTCATAGGTCAGGTTCCGGAAACAGCACTACACGAGATGGTAATAGTAGAACTATATTTTCATTATTTATAAATAAAAAAATGGAAACAATAAATTAAGATAAACGATTTGACGGCGGAACCGGCCGGGCGGGCGACGGTAGCGACGGAAGCGACGGTGGTTATTACGCGGCCTCTCCGCCTTCCTCTTCCTCGGCGCTGGCGGTGAGCATGGTGATAAGCTTGGCGGTATCTATGAAGCCCTTGTCGTCGATGTCCATCTGGTCGTAGGCCTCGTCGACCTCGTCGGCGGAGAACTTATCGCCCCAGGTCATGAGCGCGTGCCGCAGCCGCTCGGAGTCGATGCGGCCCTCG
Source organism: Polylopha cassiicola (assembly GCA_038024825.1). Classification (NCBI taxonomy): domain Eukaryota; kingdom Metazoa; phylum Arthropoda; class Insecta; order Lepidoptera; family Tortricidae; genus Polylopha; species Polylopha cassiicola. The sequence continues at coordinate 85,910 of CP149044.1, read as the reverse complement.
TCGTCGAAGGTCTTGAAAGCGTTGATGACGACGTCGTCCTCGTCGGACCCGCCGGACATGCGGCCGGCGAACAGCGTCAGCAGCTGCGTGAAGTTGATGGGGCCCGGCGCCTCGTTCACCATCTCGTCGAGCTCCTTCTCGGACGCGAGGCGACCCAGCGAGTCGAAGGTCGCGCGCAGGTCGTTCTTGCCGATGATGCCGTCTTTGTCGTGGTCCATCAGCTGGAACGCCTGAAAGAGAAGACGGGACGCATCAGCGTTGATATCCTGTCGAAGTATCTCATCGTACGGTTTGAGTAAAATGTAGGTACTAGGTAACATAATATATGTCGCTTGGTACCTCTTTGAACTCGGCGACCTGCTTCTGCGTGAACATGGAGAACACATTGGAGCCGGTGCGCTTGGCCTTGCGCGAGCCGCGGGAGCTCTGGCGCTCGGAGCCCGAGCTGGGCGCGGCGGCAGCGGGCGCCTCTTCAGCGGGCGCGTCTTCCTTCGCCTTCTTCTTCTTTACTTTCTTGTCCTTATCCGCCTGAAAGTTAAAACAAGGTTTCAGAGGATATTTGAACTCGATCGTGAGCCATTTTAAGAGGATTGTGAACCTGTTACTTTTCATACAAAAGGCGATAACGTTTTACACCCAGTAAAGATCTGGACCGAGACGCCTGCTCTTCCTGAGAAGTTAAGGCGACGCTAACCTTCGCCTGACCTTACACTCCAGATAATTTACATCTATGCGGACTTAGGATTGATCATAATATTGAAAAACTTAAATAGATTAGCTGTATATTTTCCTCGATAGCGTAAATATAGACCAGGTATACCAACCTAAGCATCATTTAAAAATAACTGTAGGTATGAGACCTACTTAGATCCTCTTACAGTGTTTCAGTTCCGAGTTTATCGTTATTGAGATATTAATCTGTTTCTCCTATTTCATTAGGCAGTAGTTCTGCTCCATTGCATAAAGGCTTATCGTTTATCGCGATAATTTGGTGTGCAACAGGTTTAGAATATAAGGCGCCAGGTATGTTGGAAGGAGATGCCAAATTTAAAGTTCGACTATTTAAAAATGTTTTCCCCATCGATTAACTACCTACAATCGCGTCGGTCCAGTTTAGGGCGCGGGCGCGCGGTGCGTGCGGAGGCGCGGCGCGGGCGCAGTCTATTTCGAGCCGTGTCCGCTTACAGCGTCGCTCCCGAAATAGATCATAACTGTGCTAATTCTCAAATCAGAAATATTTTGTATTTAGACCACGTACCGCACCTGTTTACCTAACTATAGATATACGGTGTATTGGATAGATAACTACGAATATGTGAGCTGTAAAGTTCTCGAAATTTCAGGGTAAAATCCGTTAAAGTACTTTTAATCGGACATGTAATAACATCGAAAGCATTAAAATTGTTATCTTAAAAAAGTAGTTGATCGTTACTTCGCACCGTCATATTTTTTCAATATTTTTTTATGCAAACGTTGTCATTTTTAGGCAAACATTGTCTTGAGAATTAACAAACATAAAAATAATTATTCTATTTGGTGCAGTCGGTCAGAAGCCATCTTTATCACATGCGCGTAGGCACATGTACCTATACGTACCTACATTTCCGTCATTTATTTTTATTTAGGTATATAGATTTCCAGGAAAATAATGTGCCGCTTAAAGTAATGGATCTACCATATATTGATTTACTTAATTGGTTCTAAAATATCCCAACTACCACACATTTTATTTATTTTTTTTTTTTTTTTCCGAACTGAATACTGAAGCGCAGTTGGCCAGCTAATGGGCCTTCACTGCAAAACCGGACGGGTGGCGAGACTCCTGAAAGGAGACTCTTAAGCCTTTTGGGTTGGTTTAGGGTTTTTAGCCCTGACCGACCCGAGGGCCCCCCAAGGTGGGGGTCGCACCTCGGCTCGGGCCGTCAGGAGGTGTGTTGACACGACTAGTACCACACATGTTCTATATGAACTGTACTGAGACTGCGTAAGACCAAATATTATGTGAAGTCGACTACCGCCATGGCTAAGCTGCTAATACGCAAATGAAATCATAGGTACGTATGTAATTAGATAATACGCGATCTATAGAAATAAGACCTATCGTCATTACTTCAACATTTGAAAATCATTGTTAAGATCGTGGTTTATGATTATGCCCTCAGTGGGACACAAATACGCGTGAAGGTACTTTCAACGGTCTGTACAGATACTAATATATAATTTTGATTTGATAGTTATATTCCGTGGAGGTTATAACGCGCATCCCGGTGCTACTGCATCGTAAAGGGCCCGTTCGCACCACCGCCATCGCTTTTAACCGAATCTGACATTCGTATCCCGGTCTTCCGGTACACACGCGTGACGAGTAGAGTTCCATCTTTCACTTCACATTGCACTGGCACCGCACTGTCACTGCACTTACCATTGTGTTGTGTTTGTGGAAGGCCGACGAAGGTGAGACTGTTCCGCTCGGCAGTCCCGCCCTGACTCAGAGTCACGCCGCCCGCCCGACCTACCAGCACTCTCCCCCACCAGCGGCCGCGACCCCTCTCCCTGCGCGCGATACCATTCCATATATAGTTCGATAACTCGATAGCCTGGACCATCGTCAGACCGGCCGGGGCTGTTCCCGCGTTCGGCCGCATCTTTTGTTTATTTTTACAAGCACCTCAGGTGTGACTGTTTTAGAATCAGCCAATATCGCCGATGCTCGCGACGACTCACGGGCTATTCCTGAACTGTTGTGATGCAGCGGATTTACATCGAATGTCCCTTTTAACCCGGATAATCATTTCGTTCGAAGATTAACAGAAGTCGCCTCATTATGCTTAGTTTGTTAAATACCTACTTACCTAATTAATTGTTGAATAGGTACCCAGTTATTAACATTTATTATTGTATTATCTAGCATTCAAAACTAGTTTAAAGAGAATAAAGATAACTAGGTACATGATGAGACATTTCTCACTCTCGACTACCATTTTAATAGTACCTACCTAATAGTTACCCAAACCAATACCAGTATGTGCTTCAGAAAAAACTCGCATGATGGGTAAACAGTACTTATAGTAGTGCTTTACATGCTTTAATGGAAAAAATCAAATAAGAAAGGCGATGAAGCTGAACGATTCCTTTTATATTTTAAGGGAAGTTGTCGGAAGACTAGGTATCTTCTGTTGTTATTGATGGTCCTTTCGGATGCACTTCGACCCAGTGGGATCGGTTGTGCCTACCCCTCCCTGAGCTTACTCCAGGTTCCAGGTTCTCCATAACCGATTCTATACAGACCTATGCCGTATTATGTGTCCTTGTCTGCGCCTGACTGTGGCACAGTAGGAACGATGGATGATATTATTTACAAATCCATGTGATTTATCGATCATAACAAGCAACAAAATCAGAAATATTTCGCATTGATGAGCATTGATAAGTAGGTAGGTACTGTAAATAAAAAAATAAAAAAAAAACAGAATTGATGGGCAGTTTAAATAAAAGGACAGATAATGGTTTTACGTTTAATAATGTACCATAGAGCATACGCAGCAAAAATCAGTTTTATAAAATAATAAATTCAAAGTAGGTTTGTGAAACCACGGTGCACTACTAGTCCAGTAGCTGTAGTTAGTTAGCACTTATTGGCCACTGGGTAATGTTAGATCAGGTTAATAGAATAGGAGTCACTAGGAAACTACTATTATTATTTTAAAATTAGTAAGTAGGTTCCTACCTAAGTATAGTGTTGGGAGGACTGGGAGGTCTATGCCGAATATAGAATCATATCTATCGCTACTTTAACACGTCGGCTATCATGCGAGCCATAATGGAGTTCTATCGATGTTTGCAATAGACTTGGTAATCTGAAGGGTGAACTGGTTTTTGTGCCGAGTGTACTGCCCATTAAGTGGGCCATGTTATAGGTATGCGAAATAATTCTAGTCAAGTTTATTTCTAGTGAAAATAAAATTAATCAACGAATCGGCGCCTCATATTCTAGGGAAATGAAAATGTAAATGTAGGTACCTAATTAATGTCGAAATGACGTTTTTTTTTTACAAGTTTGTATTATAGGCATAGCCCTCACCCTTCTTGGCGTGACTCTTAAATTGTCAAATTAGTGTGGCATATAAACACTTTTACCATAACTTAATCTGACGCGCTTGTTTTTTACTAATCTGAGCATTTATCCTTGACGAGCGGCCATGGGACTATATGGGAGAGAGTACCTAGTTCACCGGCTACAAGGTATCGCCCTGTATGTCAATCTGCCGCGCTGGAGTACATTCTGAAATCCCCGCATGGGCTCCACTACCATCATGTAATGGATTAGGTAGGTACCTAATAGTTGGTTTGGGATTGTTATTTTTTTCGTGAGGAGTGTTTTTATTCCGCTTGATGACGAGGCTAATAATGAGCACTTAATGATAAATCCATAATATATTTACTGTTTATGAAATTTCTTGATGGAGAGAAGGTAGGTATGTACCTACCTACTAAGTATTCAATAGCAACGAAAATAAAGAAAACTGTACTCGTATAATGTACTACCTATACCTATTAAATAAATATCAACCTTTCATAATGTTGATATTCATTTCATTATGTATAATTCAGTGCAATAATATTGATTAACAAACGTAAAAAGTCTTCCTTTTCTCACATTTATCGTGGCCTTTTAAATGAAGAGTCTTTATCACGTACAAAGGTGTAGGTGGATGCTGTTTTTGGTATTTGTTGTGAATTGAGACGCACTTTTCATTTAAGTACCTACCTACTCATTTTTATTAGATAGGTACCTATAGGAATAGGAAAAGCGTCTTGACTCTTGTCCCGTCCTGTCGTCGGTCTCAATTGTTAAGTATCTAGGTAGGTTCGTCAAGTCTAGATTCCAAGGTCCCGGTGGCCAGTCTGTGTCAGTCGGCCACATCAACAAAGGAGGTCTAACGCCCACCTCCAGTATAGGAGACATCTCAGTCAAATCCTATAAACGGATTTAATTCGAGTATTTTATTTACTAGTTGAAGTTTCGAAAACTTTACAGTTTCCATAATTGTAGCACGACTGAGCTGATGATCTAGTCTAACGCTAAAGTGATTTAAACTCTCGGATTAATATACGTGTATGTTCGATGGCAAGCCGTACATAATAATATCTAACTACATAATATATTATGTAGGTACCGGCGCCGCCATTGCTTTGCAACGAACCATCGTGTAGATCGTGACGTCAGAGCCCTCTCGCTCGCACAGAACATGCCAACAACAACCCGGGTCTAACTTGAACTTGACCAGCCGTCAGCCGACAGCCTTTCACTTTAGTTGGTGAAACCGTCGCGTCGGCTCCGGACACAGCGCGGCGTCAGTAGCTCGCGAGACAATGTGAAACAACACGATGGTTAACTGTGATAGTCATGTTATGCCAAAGTTTTTCCACTTAGTTTACGTAGTTTTACTTTTAAATGGTGAGTTAAAGCATTGTACTAGTACTTAGAAATTACGCGCGGTTAAGAAAAAGTTGGGATCTGAGATACCTATCTCAAATTAAATTCTGTGTTTCCTTATTTTAGTTCTATAAAATATGTTGAGCACTAGCATCAGAATTATTCTAATTAAGTACCTATTGGGTACTTCTACAATTTCAAGCTGAGGAATGGTTGCAGTGTTGCAGTGCATAGCTGAGGCCTCACTTCGCAGTTCTTTGCCAGCTGTAGAGTTCTGTTGCGCTATTTCCGTTTTGGTATTAGTGCTCTGCCTAATTTCTGTAGGTTTGTTAAGATACCAAGTACCTTTCGCGTAGTACGCTTACTTGGATGGAAAAAATGTTTAAGTAGGTAAGTAATTAGGTATATTTCGGTCTAATTATCTGTCATTAGTTTACGGCTATTGCGTTTAAAATACGCATTATGCTGTTCCTATTAAGTATTTCAAGTATGGTATTTGAGAGCGCGGGCGCTTCTACAACTCTGTTTTTATTAAAGGTGCCTACTGTGTTTATGAGAGCACGGAATAGGTAATAGTACAAGTGGTGGGTTCGATTGTTTACAAACGCCTTCACAATATATCTTAGCAATATTTGTGGGATTTGCTATTTTTGCGAATATATAATGGTTAATAGTTTCCGATGCCTTCTCGGTTATTACACATTGGAATGAAACAAATTATAAACGGATTGCAGAGCTGACGATAGTCTAACGCTAAAGTGATTGTATCGTCAGCTTAGTAGGCCTACCATTATAAACTGTAAAGTTTTCGAAACGTCAGCCAAAATATAAAATAGGTACTTATTCGTACCGTACTTTTTTTGTTGATTTCGTTGTTTCATTATCATGGATTGTAAAATAATTTTCATTTTAGTTTTTTCCTAAACTTTTGGAAAATTTTGTTATTTTTTCTGAGCTACCTTAAACTAACTAGGTACCAACAAATATTTTGGATTATGAAAAGATAAAAACCCTGGTAATTTTAGAACTAGCTATTACCTACCTACAATAACCAGCTATGCTTGACTATAAATAAATAAAATTGATAAAAAAAGGGATGCGTAAAATTTAGATAACGTTAATAATGCTGTTAAAAATAATGCTGGGCGGTTATAATGTATAATTAACAAACCCCCGACATAAAAACCCAAAAGCTCTCTCAAAAGTATAACAATAATAAAACTTAATATTAATTACCTAAGTACCTATTAATTTTCTACAAAGAAAACGTCATGTCGGGGGGGACCCTAAGTTTAGACATTGTAAATATTAAGTAGATACCTATGTACCTAAATGAGAAGCGGTCCCCCCGACATGACGTTTTCTTTGTAGAAATATGAATACTTAGGTCATTAATATTAAGTTTTATTATTGTTATACTTTTTAGAGGGCTTTTGGGTTTTTATGTCGGGGGTTTGTTAAATTATTATTATTTTTTTTTTATTTCATACTTTTTGTAAGTAGATAGGTAGGTTACCTACTACCTACATATTATTATTTTTCACGAATTTTACATCTCACATGGAATGTTGTAATGTACTTACGCGTGATCCTTTTTCATTTGATTGGGTAAGTACATATATTAAAATTTGTAGACATTAGGTTTTCCATCCCCACTTTCACTCCCTATAATTTTTGAACGACCTAACCGATTTTCATTACGTTTTAAATTTTGTATTATGTTTACATTACGTTACGTTACATTACGTTTTACCCCACTCGAGTATATTTGTAGACATTTATTTTTGTATCCTCTCTTACCCCCCTTATTTTTTTAACTACTCAGCTGATTTATATAAAACATAGCTAAAAACACTCTCGACATATTCATCTTTCAAACAAAGAAAACAGAATCAAAATCGGTCCATGCGTTAGGGAGCTATGATGCCAAAGACAGACACACACACACACACACCTCATTAGGTATTTGTCGCTTGAAAAAGCGTCAATCACTGCCGCTGTTTTATCTTTATTTCCATTCATCGACTTGTGCGTTGAATTAAATCGTACATATAACCGTTTGTTAACGTTTGTTATTTGTTACCTGCGCAGGTGGTGGGCGCGGGGGGCGCGGGGGGCGCGGCGCGAGCGCGCTGGTGCTGCGCGCGTACGTCTCGCAGCACGGGCTGCACGGCGAGCTGGAGTTCACGCAGCGCAACGACTCGCTCGCCCGCATCACCATCCGCACCAACCTGCAGCCCACGTTGCAGTTCCCCGACCACGTGCTGCGCTGGGCTGTGCACGAGTTCCCCGTCGACTACCGGGACCTCTCCCCGGAGAGGTGCTCGCTCGACAACCTCGGGAAGGAGCTCGTCGATCTCACCGAGGAACTCGGCTTCCTTATAGTGCCCGGAAAGGACCACGCCGAGTTCGAGAGCAAAAACAGCCTGACGGGTCCCGACGGACTGTGGGGGAAAAGTATACGATTAGAATCGGCGGAGAAGAAGGTGATCTGCGCGTCGATCGTATCGACCGATCGGTTCCACGAATCCTTCGCCGAAGCGACGTTCTCGTCGCCCGTGGCGGGAATTATAAATTTTAGATGGCTATCGGCGGGGGAGAGCGACGGAGTGGACTCGTACGTCCAGACGGACTTGTACCACATCGGAGCCGATCACGATGAGGCCGATTACACTCGGCACAAGTGGAAAATTTTCGTGACGGATATCTTCGATTCCGATAGAATCGGTCACGAAGACAATTGCAACGCGTTGCAGTCGGTGTTCGACCCCGAAAACGGCGGGGACGGAATGAGCGTGGGCGACTTGGACGGCCGACTGGGGCTCGTCAGAGTGGCCCGAGACCCCCGGGTGCGGTCGACGAAGACTCTGTTCAAGCACGAGGTGCTGAACATTCTGCGCGGCGACATGCAGACGACGCGCCGCGGTCTGTACGTGGTGCTGTACGACCACCGGCGCGAGGACGCCTTCCTGGCGTGCGCCAAGCTGAGGCTGATGCCCCCGCAGAGTGCAAAGTCAGTATTTTTCAGTGTCTTTACCACCAGCTTAACCCCAATCGATAAGTTTGTAATTTAATTGAATGTTCGTAATATTCCATCCACCGTATCGGTAATCTAATTAACGAACGTTATATTGAAGAGCGTTATCGTTCGATCGGTATCGATTAAATGCCTAATAATAATAACTTCGTAAGTAACATTTTTAGGGTTCTGATCGGTATGGACGGTATCCGCGGCACGGTGGAGTTCACGCAGCGCTCGCCGTACGAGCCGAGCTGGGCGTCGTTCCAGCTGGGCGCCGCCGACCGCGAGTACGAGGCCGACCTGCGCTTCGTCAGCTCCGTGCTCGGGTACAGCGTGCGCGAGCTGCCGCCGCGGCCGCTCGGGCTCGCCCCAGCCGCCGCCGCCGCCGACGACGCCGCCGCGGATCGCCTCTGCAACACCACCGGCGGCCTCTACAACCCCACCGGGGTGGACCTGGCCGCTGTGCCACCCCCAGGTGAGCTTATTGTGTAAATTCATTATTAACAAAATACTTAGTAGACCTAAGTTTACTAAGTGCTTTGTTAATATGTCCCTTAAGACCGAGAAAAAAAATCAACGTTCTTAGCTAACGCAATCAAAAAATACAGCGGTTTTTGCAGCAAATAGCCACAAATCTTCGACGCTCGCAAGTAGTCGCAAGGAAACAGAACCTACACTTACTTCCTGTGAACTTAGAATCTTGAAATTTGAAAAAATATATATAGGTATAGGTACCTACGCGTCGACTTGAGAACCTCCTCCGTTTCTTTCGTCGGTTGAGTATTACGAAAACCATACATTTTAGTTAAGTACTTACATTATTTAATAAAAAAATAACTTATAAGTATTAGTAGGACCTAATTTTAGTAGGTACCTACTTAGTCGCAAAGAAACCAAAACCTACAGAATAGTTCCCGTGAACTCAGATTCTTGATAATCGGTCCGAAGCAACGTTTTATAGCCCAAATAAAGGAAAAAATATGGAAACCATATTTTTTTAGTTAAGTAAGTACTTAAGTACATTATATAATAAAATTATTTTAAAAATTGCAAAAAAATCTATAAGTAGTTACTTAACTTTTATTTATAAATGGCTATCGCTACAGGTTTGTACGGATCCCTCGATGCACGAGTCCGACTCGCACTTGACCGGTTTTTGAAATAGAATTAAATAGTGTAAGGTGTTACTAAAACTGTGGAACATAAATGAGACCATGAATGAACATGTGACAGAAACAGTATTTAAATAACTGCAACGCTCGAAATGATACCAGACTGGCAGAGGTGCATAGTGCATACGATGCCATGTTAGTAAATTGATTATTGTCCAGGCAATTACGACGCGACGCCGCGACAGATGTTCTGTAAGAGTGATCGTAGGATAGGGTTGCCATAAGTGTAAGGACTCGGACCGGGACATTTCAAGAAAACTAGGTAAAAAAAAAAAAACAATAACGGACGTTATTTTGATCAAAAAAAATTAAGGGTAGGAAAATAGGGGATAATTAATTTTTCACGCACTGATTGTATCGTATGACCAGACGTAACTTTTTACAGAGTAGTCCGATTTTGATAATTTTTTTATTGGATAGGGCATACCTCAAAGTTGATCCCATAAATAAAATTTGGAAAAAAGAAACCTACCGTAAGGGTGGAAAAATAGGGGTAAGTAATTTATTGTTTCACTAAAAGTTAATAGCAAAAACAAGGTACCTAGGTAGCTATTTCAAAAGTAATTATAAATGAAGCATGTAATAATTTGTATACATTATGGCCAAACACAATTACAAAATAATAACTAAATAATAAATTTAACTGTCGAAAAAAACTAAAAGGCAACAAAGAACAATACTTAACGCACTGAAAAGAAAAAAAAAAAAATTTTTTTCTATGTAGTGCGCTATTGTTTTTTGTTGCCTTTGAAGTTTTTTTTTCGGTGGTAATTTTTTTTTACTTATATAATTATATTCGATTTTTTTTAAATTTTAACGCTTCTTGGGTCGAGTTTTCTCAAGAAGTCAGGTATCAACTGAATGTATAAAATCGATATAAAATATCAATGCATTAGAAAAATCGATCTTGTATCAGACATCTCTAAGTCACATAGTGGGCTTGATAGCATGCCATTGATGCGCTCTTGCTCTGTCAACGCTAAGAGTCTGAATCTCGAAAAGCGTTGACACTGTTAACGTAAATTCGTGAAACGTGAACGGACAATTGTCAGCGCTTACGTCGTTCTATCCACGTACGGCTAATCGTACGCTAGTTAGAGCGCGTTTATTGGAGGTATATTACTGTTTACCAAGTCCAGCCCTCTATTAAATAACTATGATTTTTAAACCGGGACAATTTGCTTATCGGCCGGGACGCCGGGACACCATGCTTCAAACCGGGACATGTCCCGGCGTACCGGGACGTATGGCAACCCTATATTAGTAGGACCTAATTTTAGTAGGTACCTACTTAGTCGCAAAGAAACCAAAACCTACAGAATAGTTCCCGTGAACTCAGAATCTTGATAATTGGTCCGAAGCAACGTTTTATAGCCCAAATAAAGGAAAAAATATGGAAACTATATTTTTTTAGTTAAGTAAGTACCTACATTAAGTATACTTATAATAAAAATATTTTAAAAATTGCAAAAAAATCTATAACTTTTATTTATAAATGGCTATCGCTACAGGTTTGTACGGATCCCTCGATGCACGAGTCCGACTCGCACTTGACCGGTTTTTGAAATAGAATTAAATAGTGTAAGGTGTTACTAAAACTGTGGAACATAAATGAGACCATGAATGAACATGTGACAGAAACAGTATTTTAATAACTGCAACGCTCGAAATGATACCAGACTGGCAGAGGTGCATAGTGCATACGATGCCATGTTAGTAAATTGATTATTGTCCAGGCAATTACGACGTGACGCCGCGACAGATGTTCTGTAAGAGTGATCGTAGGAGTGTCCGCCGCCGCTCCGCCGCCGCTCCTGCGCCGCTCCGCCGCGCCGCCGCTCCGCCGCGCTGCCGCGCTGCTGGCGCGCCGCCAGCTCCGTGCGATCACGGGGATCAATGTTGATCTATATTTAAAATAAAAATACTAGTCAAGTGTGAGTTCCACGTGCAAGCAGAGCGTTTCGTACGGTAATCACTTGCCTGTAAGGACATGAAAACCAAGCGAATTAGGTAGGTAGCAAAAACCAATGTAATTAGTACGTAGCAACGTGCATACCTAGTGAGTGTCAGGTTATAAAAGTCTGTACCTACCTAATTAACCAACCGAATCGACTGTGACAGACTGATCGACAGAGAGAAAGGCACACGAGTTATGCGGTTAGGGTTCCAATTTTACCTCGGAGGTACAAGTACAAGAACCTAAAAGAGACCCATAAAATATTAAAGGACACAGCTATATTTTAGAGTGGCGAAGATGCTGGATACTGCGAAGTCTCAATTGTTCTTGTTTAATGTGGCATTCAGGAGAATCACAATAGTGTTGATTGTTATGACAGACGCGCTGCAGCTCGCGCGTCAGCGAGGCACGCGCGCTGCGGTGTAGGCCGCTTCCGGCGGCGCGGCGGCGACGGACGATGCCGAGCGCCGTGTTCTTGTATAAATAATATCTATACTAATATTATAAAAAGGAAAACTTTGTTTGTTTGGTTGCAATATATAGGCTCTAAAACTACTTGGTTGATTTGAAAAATTCTTTCACTGTTGGGAAGCTACGTTCACCCTGAGTAACATACAGATACAGAATATAAAAAAAAAGAGATCTGTGCGAAGCCGGGGCGGACCGCTAGTTCTATATTATAATTGAACGTAAATAGTTCTCTGCTAGGTACTCGTGCAAAAAAAAAACTTGCAGGCTCACATTTAAAAGGTTAAAAATCTAAATTGTACCTATTAATTTCTGATGCCGTCGCGGTAATCCGTATAAATAGTTGTTTCATTTGAAAGGTGTATTTATTAAATTTAAGCTTTTACAATCAGAATCAGAATCAGTCATTTATTTGCTCAAACATGGTTAATACATATGGTCTTAAATCTATTTACTTACAGAACTACATGTTTCGTCATAAAGACATGCAAATATATTGGTAATATTGGATAGGTATGTGCGTCACGTGCATTGAAAAATTACATAAGTAGGTAGGTACTCAAAAATATACGTCATTTAAATATTCTTGAACAAAGTAATAGGCCTTAGATGCTAAAAACTTAAATAATACATTTTTAAATTCTTACAAGCTCTTATGAAGGTCAAAAGATGAACTGAAATTAATTAATTAGGTACCTCACTTGAGAAGAAACGGCTAGAAACTCAATGAGGTGTCTCGCAGTGTGCATAATGAAGGTATGGTCGATGTGAGCGTACGGTGCGTGTTGCGTGTCGGCAGGGCTGGGCTCGCAGGAGCAGTACGCGGTGGGCGACCTGCTGGGCAAGTACGAGGGCCGCACGCCGCACCTGCCGCACCAGTACCTGCTGCCCGGGCTGGCGCGCGAGCTGCGCGGCGCCTACTGGGACGTGTTCCTGCCGCTCACCGGCCGCCATTCAGTCCGCCACCGGGCGCTTCTCGTCCACCGGTACCGCGACGACCATATTATACCTATACAACTACATATACCAAACTTACATTTATATTACGAAATGGATCGTTTTATTTCTAATTGCTCTGTATTTTTTGAATTATTTAACTGTCGTCGATAAAAGAACGATGGTCAATGACGTCGGTGAAATTGTCCGGTTCATACAATTCATTACCTAATGTATTTGTCTCATGGTGCGACGTCAGCCGGGCTCCGAAGCGCGACGTGTGCGGCACGGTGATGCCGTACGAGTGGGGCACCGAGTACCAGACGCCGATGACGACGGCGCAGGCGGTGTTCCGCTACCCGCTGGTGGGGCGTGTGCTGCTGCGGCAGCCGCGGGACCGGCCCTGGGAGGACACCACCGTCATCGTCGAGACCATGGTGAGCCTTCAGAGTCGAACGAGAGCCGCCGAACAAATATCACTAATTCTGAAAACAGGAGAGATTAACGATTACAATAATGTATGTAGCACACGGTATAGTTACCTACGTATATTATGATCAGTTTTGCAACAGGTTATACCTATCTGTTACGTGCTACTAATATGGGTAACTTTTTATTTGTATATTATGTCCCTCCGTCCTTGAGCTGTCTAATTCTTATTCTTAACTGCATCTGCATAGCTAGTGTGGAGCAGAACTTATCTAGTCTGAATGCTAAGGAATACCTACTTGTGTGCAATTTTATCCTCAAACGCGAGTAGGCACTTACCTATTTAAGTACAAAACTAATTTCTTTATTTCTTAAATATGCATCCATGGTATTTTAGGTAAGTACATAGGTAGGTAGTTTTAAATAGTTTCACATGGAACCGGGTCGGGTGTTGCAACTTATAACTTTCTAAATAAGGTGTTCAAAAACTAAGCGCAAATTTCAGCTACTACTTTCAATTTAATTAGGTATGTGTGTAATACGGATATGATCCTCTTTCATTTGGTACCCCGCTTTAATAATATTTGTAGACTTTGTTTTTCCGTTCCCACTATCACTCTCAATAACTGTTACATATAGGATATGGCTGAACCGATTTTTACAGTGGTTTATGGTCGTGAACAGTGCACTCATGCACCCATCGCAATAAATCTCAATAGAGATAATTTAGTATTGAGTCTTTGTCTTATACCATCATTGGGTACCTATAAATTTGTAATAGGTAGCCAAAAAGACAGTAGACCAGACCAGTAGAGACATCGTGCAAAGATTTAGTACAGAATTTTTTGGAAGTGTTTTGGTCCACCAAAACACCCTCATCTTTAACTGCGGCTAACTAGCGACTAAAGTACAGTACCTACGCATAATATGTCCCTTTTCGGCTTTGACAAAAATATATTCAACTTTCTACTATAGATTTAAAATAGTGCGTTTGGCCATTTTTGTTTCATTTCTGTTTTATAGTGTGTTCCAAAGTAAAAGCTTGGGCAAATATATATTCGATGGGTAAAGTTGCATGGTTTTACGGTTACTAATTAATGTCAGATGTCAGGATAAATGCGTTTATTTATATATTATCAACACTTCGAGTCAGTAAATAGTCGAGTCGGGCTAGTCGAGCTTGAAACTAGGTAAGTATTAATGTATCGTGAGGTTTAGATCCACGCGGACGGCAGCAACGTGAACGACACGCACGGGCACCGCTGGGCGATCCACGAGCACGCGCCCGGTGCCGACTTCTACAACTGGAGTCGCCGCTGCGAGAGCGCCGGCGCGCAGTGGGAGCCGCGTCCGCTGCGCGCCGAGCTGCGCGCCGAGCTGCGCGCCGAGCTGCAGGACGGCCGGCACTGCGCGCGCGCGCCGCTCTGCAGCCTCGGCGACCTCACCTCCAGGTGACGCATTCACTTTACTATGCGTACGATGCGAGTATTTGCATAGCTCAGACGTTCGCAATGAGATAAATTTGCATGCACTCGCATTGCAGGCACGGCACGCTGTCCGTGGCGGGACGCAAGCGGCACGCGGCGGCGCTGACGCGGCGCCTGTTCTCGCAGCCGGCGCCGGCGCTGGCGCTGGCGGGCCGCTACTCCGTGCTGCGGCGCTCGCTCCTCATCCTCGACGACCACGGACCCGTCGCCAGGGGCGAGAGGATGGCCTGCTCTATGTGAGTTACACGAAATACTACGAATTTATTTATTTGTCATAATAAACTGATAAATTCCGGTAATATACAATGTACCTACCTAGTAAAATAGGTGTTGAAATGTGCAGGACGTGGGTCAAAAAATCAATTTCGTTATTACTAGCCACATCATTGTACTGCCTAGTGCCTACACATTTTTACTATTGAATTGTAGAAGGAAGTATTATTCTTGTAAACTTGGAGGGTAAATAATTTACTAACACTAGTTCTTAAACCAGAAACATTAATTTAGGAAATTAGAGACACTTTTTATATCCAATCTTTTTTTCCCCAATAGCGCCAGCATCAATTTTGCCATCAGATCCTGGTTGAGCTATGCCTATAATTGGAGTTTATTGGAGGTTGTGCAAAATTGTCTATTCAGTGATGGGATGCGGTCCATAAGACTATAATTGATATAATGTTTTAATTTATATATATTTTAAACGGCAGGTTAATAGTAGTGTATATCTACGACTGGCTCAGGCCTGATTGGAATTATTATTCCAGCATAACTGGCGTGGCGCCGCGGAAGGCGGTGGTGCACGACTGGTACGGCGGCGGCGGCGGCGGCGGCGGCCCGGGCCGGCTCGAGCTGACGCAGCAGTCGGAGTATGACGTCACCAACTTGCACCTCAAGCTCGACGACATACATGGACTACACAACTATAAGATACACATAGTGAGTACCAATAGGCCGTATAAATGGACATAGAATCGATACTGTTCTTAAAATTAGTGTGATCACAATATATTAAGTACCTACCAAAGTGGGTACGAGCAGTGAGGCTGAGCGTCGGTGGTCTGTGTTCGCAGGCGCCGGTGGAGAAGGACCTGGAGTTCCCGTGCGAGCGGAGCACTCTGCTCGACACCTACAACCCGCTGCACGTGAACCGCTCCGCCAGCCCGCCGCCCGCGCAAGGTACTACTCGCTACTCGCCTTGCCACTATAGCCACTATAACATCGACCAGTCGTTTCATCGGAATTATGTCATGTCGTTAGCAGAACTCTACCTCATTTATACGAACAGTTCTTGTTTTCTGAGGATTTGATTTCAGAGGACACGTTGAATATTCACACCTGGGTCGTATTGTTCTTGAGAATAACTTGTCTTTCGCCTTGTTAAAGCATCTCATTAGAGTACCCAGGTTTTACCTTATATTAAGTTACGGTTTTATAATGTTCGAACAACCATATTTTTTTTCTATTAATATTTTGTAAGTAATCTTTCACTTTCTTGACACAATTTTTTTTAGTTCGTTTCTTTTTCGCAGAATGCAGTGACAGAGTAGGGGTACCTAGTAAACCTAAACGTGGTCTCCGCTGAAAAAGTCCTTAGTGTTGTACAAATATTTTCGGTATACATGTGCCGATTTGCTTAAACCTCTCGCAGCAAACCGTTTAAAGATAATAAGAGAGAGATGAATCGGTTGCAGGAACGCCGGACCAGTACGAGATGGGCGCGCTGGGCGACAAGTTCGGGCTGCTGGCGGGGCTGCGGCGCGCCAGCGTCGTCGGCAACGACACGCAGCTCGCGCTGTTCGGCCGGCTCAGCGTGCTCGGCCGCTCGCTCGTGCTGCACCAGGACCAGAAGGTACCGCCTCACAACACACACACCGTGTCCGGGGGGCGCCGAGACACTCACCGGGAGAACAACAACACTAATCGACGTAAACCTAAGTAGGCTAAACACAAATTATGTCCAAAACTCGGAGCTCGTGGGGTCTATTAGAAGTATACCTACCTAATATAGGATCCACTTTACAATTATGATGATCTGTCAGTCAGGTTAGTGGTAAAACTAACGAAGATTGAAGGGCAAGAGTTATATTAATATATGCTGTTAAATGAGGTTTGTCAGTCATGTTGAATTATTAAGTACGCATAATGGGAGCGCTCGAGCGGGTAGTGTGTGTCGATGGTCGATGAGTATGAGGTGATCCAGGGCAAGAGCGGGCGCGGCGGGTTCGTGTGCGGCGCGGTGGAGCGCGGCTACAGCCCGGCGGAGGCGCGCGAGCGGCGCGCGGTGGCGTCCTTCCACCACCCGGGCGGGTTCGCGCGCGGCTACGTGCGCATGACGCAGCTCGTCAGCGCCGGCGGCGGCGCCAGCGACACCGTGCTCGAGGTCAACCTCAAGTACCCCGGCCTCCGCGACAGGAATCTGGTAACAATATGTGTTTCTTGTTATACCCACCACATATATGCACAGACATAAATTAGCAATTAGAATAAAACGACTGATCCAGATTTAACTCGCATTAAATAAACTACCTACGCGAGTTAGTTTCCTTACAAACCCTGCAATTGTTTTATAACAAAGGATTAGAAATTATTAAATGTAATTAATTAGGTATATCAACTGCGACGCGACATTGAAACCAAATTAATAATAAAAAATGTTAGGTAGGTATCCTAACGCTTTTAATAAATATGTGGTTTGTTGTTGCTGGAGCTGAGGATGTGGGTGGTGTGGTAAGCCGTAAGCGTGTGTCGTGTGTCGCATGTGTGGTGTGTCGAACTCGTCGTGTATCATGTGTCGCGTGTCGTGTGTGCGCAGACGCACGGGCACCGCTGGGAGGTGTTCGTGAACCCGGTGGGCGTGGACGCCGCCGTGGCCGCGGTGGCCACGCGCTGCGTCGCCGGCGGCTACCGCTGGAACCCCTACTTCACTCAACTCGCCGACCCCCTCAATGTAATTATACCTGTTTGCTTTATGAGTTTTGTACGCTTATATTTATCAACCGACGAAAAAAACGGAGGAGGTTCTCAAGTCGCGTACTTTTTACTTATGTTAATGACGTGATTGGCCTCGGGATTGATGGTGGATATGTATTTTTCATGTTTATTCAGATGATATGTAGGTACCTTGAACAACGAAGAGACCTGGGGAAGGGATTTTGGGGTTTGAGTGTCGGGCCGGGCGACTCTCCGGCTGCACAAGAGTCATGCAAACGAACTTAACGAATGCAATTAAATGGAATTGAAATATAATACTTACATACCTACACTTACACGATCGTGGTCAGTTTTCGTTAGCGTAGGTAGGTATGTCAGTTCCATACAATACTGCGTTCGTTTTGTTCGGTTGCTATTATCGATTGGCATTTGTTCGGGGATCGAGTATTTTAAAAACATCGATATGGAAGAGCGGAACCTTCTAGCACGTGTATTACTTGTGCCTAAATTTATGAAGGTGCCACGCCATGCTTAGGTAAAAATAATATATTTAGAATTACCTACCTAGGAGCTTGCAACTGAATAAATTCAAATGTGTGTGTGTGTGTGATCTGCGGTAATAAGTTGAACCGGTGTGGGTCGTGTTCCAGCGCGAGTTGTACGAGCAGGAGTGCGGCGCCGACAACCCGCTGCGCTGCGACGTCGGCGACCTCACCTCGCGCCTCGGACACATCAGTGAGTACACTAGTGGAGCACGCGCGTGCGGGTTATAGTTCACAGGACGTCGGTAACGCCGGTGCGTGTTTTAAAGGTATCGGCGGCGACCGGCAGGTGTTCACGGACAGCAACCTGCCGCTGGAGGGCGACGCGAGCGCGCTGGGCCGGTCGCTGGTGCTGTTCGCGGCGGGCGGCGCCGGCGAGCGGCTCGCCTGCGCCAACATCGAGCCCGACAATGACATCGTCAAGTATGTCAACATCATGAAGCCGCCCAGATTCGCCATGTGAGTAAATTTATCAGACTATGTAGGTACCTCACCTATGAACCCTACCTATATATGCGATGTTTCATCTCGATCCCGACGCGGCGGCGCGGCGGCGTGCAGCGGGCAGTTCCTGGCGGAGGTGCGGCTGGTGCTGGGCGCGCCGGCGTGGCTGCTGTGGGCGGAGGCGCGGCGCTCGCGGCCGCTGCACCACGGCGCCTGTCTGCAGCTGCTCATGCACTTCGCCGGCCCGCAGGCCAACCGACTCGAGCAGGACTTCACCAGGTGATATCGACGATCGTTTATTTTCAAGGTCTCGTAATATAATATAGGTACTTATATGTATATGGGTATATTGGATTGCTTACATTAAGATGACGCCATTCCAGTAAGTATTGGATATTTCAGTAGATACCTATATAGGTACCTAAAATGTGATGTTCGCGATGTAGGTCACCTAATTACTTCCTAGCTCGCCAAAATGATCCTATTAGATTTAATTCAGAGTTGAAGCTGAGCAGAGGTTCCAATCCATTAGACTTTTTTTTTTTCTTAAGGTTTAAGAATTATTAATAAGATACATACTTACTTAACCAGTAAACCGAAGGTAAATATAAATATAAGGTAAATATAATTATGAAACTGATAAAACCGTTAACACGTGTCGTGTGTGTGTGTGTGTGTGTGTGTGTGTGCAGGCTGCTGGCGAGCGGGCGGCTGGACGCGCCGAGCATGGCGGTGCCGGGCTGGGTGGACACCAAGCGCAAACGCACCACCTCCTACCGGCAGTGCGGTGTTCGCGACCCTTCCGATAAAAGTCAGTACCTATTCTTTTTATCTTCTAATGTCTCTTAGAACTGTAATACCATACTCTTAATCGAGTCCAGCGGCCCTTGCGTAGCAAAGTTCACTAATATGAGTGTGATTTCCTTGACAGAACGGCTTGGCTTATATTTCAGAGAGCACCGGTCCGCCGGCGCGGGCGGCGCGCGCTGCGGCCACCACGCGGCGGGGCTCGCTGCTCGCTCTCGTCCCCGCGTTCATATTTTTGTTTATTGTTTAATATATACCTGGGTATTTAAATGTTTAGACGTACCTACCTAATTATTTGTTTCATTTATTTACTACCTACACCTTAAGACTAGAAAACTAAGTAGGTGTGCCCTCTGCGTCGCGTCGTTCGTTGTTATTTATAAATAACACTCGCTTTGCTTATACTATGTTCAGATTTGTTAGGTGAAATTATCCGCGGCTGATATTCCGCTATTCGTCTCTCCGTCCCTCTATCACCAGGCTGTAGCTCATGTATCGGGGACCGGGGTGCGTAACGAAGGCTATATTTTTTTTTTGTCTCTATAACGCTCATTTGATATAGTAATTACTTAATCATATAACAATAAATAATACATTTACAAATGATGTACCCAAGTAATTACCATTTTGCATAGGTAACTGTCATTTTATCGAATAGGTAATGTTTAATATAAAACTCTTAAGTAGGTACCAATAATTTGTACATATGTCGGATAATAAACTAATGATATAGCTAGGTAACGCTAATTCAAACTGGGTACACTTATTGATATAACTATTTTTGATATAATGTATTGAAGATATAATCCCAGATCTAATATATACGATGAATGTAGTAGGTACCTATACTACTTTAGAACTGCGACTTAATGCAAACCTACAGCTAGCAGACAGTAGCATAGGATTATTTAGAACTGCGAGCCCTGCACAAAACTAACTTCTACCAGAAGAGTAGGCTAGCTTAGAACTCAGGTAAGTATATAATTATAATTTAATTTATTAACATCAACAATTTTAAAACAGTACCTAAGTACCTTTATTTTGGTAAATAGCTAGAAAAATCAAACCTAGGTAACTAAAAGATTTTAATGTGGTCTTTTCATGAATAATTAATAAAAAACTAAATAATAGAGTGAGAATTAGAGAAGGAAACGTTTAGTTCAAAAAAAGGAAGGTAGATCAAACCCGGGTCCTCTTATGCACTTAACATGCAATAATTTATCCTCTCGGCTGGACTTACAGTCCGACCTTCTTTCCTTATCCCTATTTCTTGATTTATTTTAAATCACTGATTTTCTTATTTAATTCGTTTGCTTTATACACGCAAGCTGTCGCGAGATGCATTATATGTTTACTTGGGGAATGTAACTCGTATTATATCTGCTTCTATTATATTATATTTAAGTAGTAAAACATCCCGCGAAATACCTTGATATAAACATTGAATATTGGTGTACGTATCTCGTAACTACAACATTATTACCAATGTTGAGTCTGAACGTTATTGCCAACGCCCTTCATACTTGTCTCATAACTACAACATTATTACCAATGTTGAGTCTGAACGTTATTGCCAACGCCCTTATCTTTATATTAATTGTAGGGAGGTATCTCTTACCCTACACGTCTTATACCGATCGTATTGGCCATGAAATTAGTTTAGGAGATCATCCCTCGACTGCTGTTACCAGCAGTCGCCCATTGGATCATTAATACCAATTGATAAGCTGAACACTAGATATTCACACACATATACACCCAACGTGAAGATATTAGGAACACTTATAACTTGTATAAATACTTAAAACTCAGAAAATACTTAGTTAATACTTAGCCAATACTTAGACACTTATGAAATACTTAGCTTTAACGTTTTAGGAACGGATTACCTCGAGCTACTTTGAACTATGTGACAAGAGAAAACTGAATGATTTGAGATCTTACCATAGACAAATTGGCGCCAAGCGTTTGATGTTGCCATAGACAATATTTATATATTTTTATATAAAGGTTTCGCGAGACGTCGCGACACTCCCACCGAGGACAAACAACGAAGAAAAACCGACATCAGAAGACTCGTCGACTTCTTGACTTGCTCGAACAGCAACTTCAATTTATTGTTGTTATCAGACTGCAGAGGGCCAGTCTGTCTGTTGTCTCACCATCTTTATCAGATCCTTCATAGTTTGCGTTTACCATGTCCAAAACAATATTATTCGAATTTGTGCTAGGTTCTGTCATCTCAGTGTATTGCTCATATCTTGTGTGCTCTCAACTCTTATAACCACATTTCTTATATTTATATCTTTCAATTGCCATTTATCCTTTTCCAGAGGTAGCTTGTTTATATTATCTTCAACCGCTGGTATACATGTTGAACTTTTCATTGTTCCATTATGTAACACATAAATCAATTAATAAACATTTCCTTGTCTAATCCAAAATTGCATTCTGTAAAATATCTATTATCCTTATAACTATTTTGTTGTAATAGTTTCTCAATAAATAATTTCTGTATTTATTTTTCTTGACTGTTTTCTTTCGAAATAGATTTTGAAATGTATGAAGAAAATTAGCTTTGTTAGAATTCGAAAGACCCTCCCCAGCGAGAAGAAAATGTTTGTTATACGAACTTGATGAACCAGTAGCTGCATTAAATTAATAAGAACAAATGCTAATCGCTATGAGTATAAATTCTAAAAATGTAATATTTATCTTCAACAAGTAAATTAATAATTTGGCCAGAATCTAATAAACTACATTTAATTAATCTAGAATTTTGTGCTTTATATTTAAATATTACTTTCAGATTGAGTGGAAAATATCTTTGGACATAATGCTCTATTATGACCACCATAAGCATTGCAATGGACACAATTCCTCTTGTTAGTGCATTCATTCCATTGGTGCCCTTCTCTTAGACAATTAAAACAATGGTTTTTCAATTTAGTTCTCCTAGCCCTTAAAGTAGCAAATTCCTTGCATTCCTCGTTATAATGTTCTTCATTACAAAATATACAAGAAAGCTTAAATTTCTTCCCGACGAAGTTTCTTTCCTTTGATTCATAATTCCTTTTGTAAACTCTGTCCCTTGAAGTAGGTCGCCTATCATCATTCTTATATCTTTTATTTCTTCCATTGTTGCTTAGTTTAGAATCCTTGAAATCCCGTTCTTTAGAATGCCTTCTATTATCATTTTCTGTAGTATGTAATGTTTCCACTGTGTATTCAGACAGTTCAGTTTTGTTTTCCTTGCTAATTCTTTTAGCATCCTCCCTAGCTGAAATAATTATTTCCAGTTCAGTGCGTATATCCTGAATTGAATCGCATTTTATTTTCAGTTTCATTTCATACACTATCTCTTCTGGAAATTTTTCGATAATCATGAATCTTAAATGATTTTGATTGGCATTTTCCCCTAAAGATGTTAAGACTCGAAGATGTCTCTCAATGTCATTTAAAGTCTTTCTGCATTCACCGGTATTTGTTGCAGGTTTCACTTTGTATAAAGCCGAGTAGTGAGCGTCAATTATTAGGCTCTCCCTTCCATATCTTTCCTTTAGAGATGTTACAGCAATTTTATAGTTCGCATTAGTAGTATCCAGTCCTTCTACAATCTTAGCCGCTTGACCTTTGAGAGATGCCTTCAGGTATAGTAGTTTATCCACATCCGGTAAGTTTCTTTTATCCATATTTGAACAAAATTGGTCCCAGAATTGATGCCATTCCAATACATCACCAGCAAATTCAGGTAAGTTTAATTTAGGTAATTTTCCAGATAATGTAGCAGCGCTATAATTTTCTTTGGTTGGTAGCATCGGTGTAGATTCAGATATAATTTTAAGCTTTGTTTCCAATTCTGCCAGTATTTAATCTCCCTTCAATTGGTAAGAGGTAAATTCAGATATAACATCAGCATCCGGTTCCACTGAGAGTCTAAAGTAATTATAGAGTTCTTCATTGAAGCGGCCCAATATTGCCTTCAGTTTAGATGCAATTATTTTCGCTTCATCCCCTTTGTTAATGTCAAGTGCATTACATAAGTTGAGAGCATCACTGGTCAAAACCTTCATCTCTTCACAAAAAGTAGTCAGACGGGACAGTAGCACTTGTTCCATCCTGATATGTTCTTCCAATCCTGGAAGTCACCATAAATTCCAAATAAAACCAATACAGTTTCATAAGACATCAAATCCACCAATATATACAAATAACTACTTGATTTTCTATATAGTATGATCCATACATAAATATCTGGCAACATTGCCAGTTTGTTCCGACCCAATGCGATAGGGCTACTCATACGCCATTTAAAACAAAATAATTAAAATATAGTCCACAATTTATATGTAGGCGGTTTATATACAAAATACCAGCGACCACGAAGCCTACATATTATTATAGCAATAGGTACTATATGTGATTAAGTACCTACCTACTAAACCAAATAAATTTTTAAGTATATAGTTACTTTAATATAGTTCTACAAGGATCTCGAAAATGCACATCAGTTATCTGACAAAATTACGCTTGTTATAGGAGACTTTAATGCTAAAATAGGACAAACTAAACCCCACGAATTTCCAATAACAGGAAGGTATGGATATGGCAAAAGAAATGAAAGAGGCAACAGATTGATAGAATACGCAAACGAGCACAAACTCTCAATAATGAACACACATTTTAAGAAAAAAGATAATAAAAGGTGGACATGGGTCTCACCAAACCAAAAAACTAAAAACGAAATAGATTACGTCCTTTGCAACCATCCAAAGCTTATAACAAACATAGAAGTTTTAAATAAAGTGGAATTTCCATCAGACCACAGACTGGTAAGATCTTCGTTTCTTCTAAGTACTCCAAAGATTAGCAGAAAAAACTTCAAAACCGCCCCCAAGCTACCAAAGACAGACACCGAAAAAGAAAGATTTATAGACCAATTAAAACAAAACTTACCATGCGTTCGTACGAATATAGAAAATGTACAAAATTACTATAGCAACCTGGAAGTAAGTATATTAAAGAGTTTAAGAACAAAAGACGAATACCCTAAAGTAAAAAGAAGAAAATATGAAATATTAAGCAAAAATACCACCGACTTAATAAGAAGAAGAACCGAACTCATGGGTCTAAGAAACAAAGATAAAAAAATAAAAAAGGAACTCTCAGAAATCTTCAAAAAAGCAAACAAGGCTATCAGAGAAGACTACAACAATTACAAGAAAGAGATTATAGAAAGAAACATAATCACATATAGAAGTGTAAAGAGAGCCAAAAAAGAAATAATGACCCACAGAGAATGGATACAAAACCTACATCATGACAAGAGAGGGGAAACAAAATCCAGGAAAGAAATCCTAGAATGTGCTACAGAATTTTACACGGAATTGTACAAATCACCACAACAACACTCAACAGAAACAGAAAATGTAGACATAGAGGAAAACGAAAATATCAATGGTATAACCGAGATGGAACTACTAGAGCATCTGAGAAAATTAAAAACAGATAAAAGCCCAGGTCCAGACACTATAAGCAATGAAGTATTGAAGATAGCAGCTCCCATTCTAGTACCCCACCTATTATATCTATTTAATATGATATTAAAATCGGAACAAGTACCTTCGCAATGGTGTACTTCTGACATAATATTAATTTACAAGAAAGGGGACTCTCTGGATATTGGCAATTACAGACCGATAAGTTTACTATCTACAGTGTACAAGCTTTTCTCAGGAATAATACTGAAACGAATTACACCCCATATTGATAACAACCAACCATGTGAACAAGCAGGATTCCGCAGAGGCTACTCGACAATCGACCATATCCACGCAATCGAACAGATTACTGAAAAATATAAAGAATTTAACAAACCTCTCTACGTTGCCTTTGTGGATTACTCAAAAGCGTTCGACAGTATATCACACACAGCTATATGGGAAGCACTAAAAATATGCAAAGTTAACAAAAAATATACAAACATCCTAAGAAACATCTACTCCAAAAGCATCAGTCGTGTAAAACTAGAACAGAGAGGCAAGGAATTTCCAATACAAAGAGGCGTGAGACAAGGTGACCCACTGTCGCCAAAATTGTTTATTGCCGTTCTAGAAAATATATTTAGAAAGATGAATTGGCAAAACCAAGGTATATGGATAGGAAACCAACTCTTAACGCACCTGAGATTCGCCGACGACATAGTCCTTTTTGCGAATACTGCAAAAGACCTAGAACAAATGCTCAGAAACTTAAACGACAAGAGCGAGGAAGTGGGTCTTCAGATGAATGCTAGCAAAACAAAAATAATGACTAACACAATACAGAGAAGCATAATCATAGCAGGAAAACAAATAGAATATGTCAACGAATACATATACCTTGGCAAGCAAATTTCCTTTAATACTGACAACAATGAAGAAGAAGTTGACAGAAGAATCAATAACACCTGGAAAAAATTCTGGGCACAAAAGGAAGTCCTCAAAGGGCAGTACAATCTCAACTTAAAGAAAACAGTGATAGACACTACACTCCTACCGAGCTTGACATATGGCTGCCAGACATGGGTGTTCACACAAAGAGTAAAACATAAAATTAGCACCTGCCAGACAGCAATCGAAAGGAGCATCCTGAAGCTTAGGAGAATACAAAAGACCAGAAAGGAAGTAATGAGGCAAAAAACCAAGCTGACGGATGCTCTACATCATGCTCTAAAACTCAAATGGCAGTGGGCAGGTCACATAGCAAGGTACACGGACAGGAGATGGACCATCCTTGCAACCAAATGGCCGGGTCCAACAGGAAAAAGAAAAGTAGGAAGACCAAAAAAGAGATGGGTAGATGACATAGTGAGTGTAACAGGGAATAACTGGGCTGATACAGCCCAATGCCGCAAAAAATGGAAGAAGCTGGAGGAGGCGTTTACCCAGAAGGGGTCCACATCTTCATGAACTCTAACAAAACACATAGATTAAGATATATAATTTAACTAAAACTAGATATAAGTATTACGATTGAAAAATTTTAAATAATGTGGAATAAAAACGCTTTATTATTATTATTATTATTATAGTTACTTTAAATATTTTATAATATCTCTATGAACTCAATATGTCAATTATTAATTTTAATTTAATTCAATGAAATAAATATTCAATCCAATTATTCATTTTTATTTAATTAAGTAAATAAGTACTACTCTTACTTAAAGATATGATGTTCATATTATCACATATAATTTTAATCATATAATGCAATATAAAATAAATGAAATAATTTTCTAAGTTACCGCTATGCCATAGCAAAGAAAATATAAATAATTTAATTTTAATGCATGATAACCAACAATTAAATAAATTTGCTTTAATTCATATTTAAACTATCCATATTTATTGAAAGTATCCCTTTGGAACTACTACCAAACATACCTTTACCTTTGGTAGGTGCTAGTACCAACATCAAATTAGTTTAATGAGTAACATATTTTATGAAGATGTTTAATCAGACCCAAATATTATATTTACTTTATTTAGAGCTTAGTTATTTCAAAATGATGTGTAATTATTTAATTTAGAATATTTTAACCGATAATTAGTTATAACAAATTTATCGTATCTATGATTTATTTAGGGGAGGTAGGGGAGGGACGGGCAGTCGGGAGACATAGGCACCCCCCTTTATTTCCAATTCTAATATATATATTTTTAATTCCCTATTTTGGTACATTAGTCTACCCACTGACCACAATGTTCATCCATAGAATACGTGTTATTTCGTTCATTTGTGAAATACAGGCGCATATTTAGTTTTGACACCGATCAATGTAACTATTTTGTTATGATTTTAAAGTAAACGAAAAAAATACCTGCTGAAGGTATGTTCTTTTTTAATATTTTTTTTAATTATATATGTGCTAAGGTATAAATTAGTTTGCAAGTCACGCAAAAATATATAACCAATTTTTTTTACGAGAATATTAAAATCAATAAATATGCAGAGGGAGCAATGGCCACTTTTTTTGAGGGAGGTTTGGGCATGCCCAATGCAATATAAGAAAATATATAAAAAGAAAATATTGTTGTTTTTACTTGCAAAGATATCTGAAACATTGATACATGAAAGATTCTTCATTGAAATGGTAACTTCACATTTTTTTACCTCGGAAGAAGAAAAATTTGCGAAGTACCCACATGATGTATTCTTCAAAACTTCATTATGTACCTATTGAAGAAGCTGCAAGCTCGTAATTAGCCTATTTTGATTACTTTTGTAATTACATATAAGTTGAGATTATATATTTGACCATAATTTACTTTGTATATTTTAATTATTTTATAAATATTAAGTGTTTTATATGTCATGCCCAAACCTCCCATAGCCGGTGCCCGTACCTCCCTACCATAGGGAGCTTTGGGCACATTTGACATGGTTCTGAAATCATGGTATAACTTAGAGACTGCTTATAATTTGTAAACTGTTGTTTATGAAACATCTAGCCAAATATATTGCGCAACTCACCTTGGAAGTAAATTTTGATTATATTAATAATTTAATTTTTAATAATTAGTTACGTGAAAAAGTGCCCATCCCTCCCCTATCTCCCCTAATCTACGCTTTCTAACCAATAATAATGTAGGTAATAACATTTATATTACCTAGGTATACCAAATAATTCACTAAAGCATAGGGCGATGCTTCAGTGCGAGCTAAAACGTAGGTAATATGTCACTTCATTTCATAATAACCAAAAGTAATTAATTCCATATTATTCACGAGTATTTCGTAGCTCTTATACACAAAGTAGTAACCAAACGGAATAACATTATTAGTAAAACATACCTGTTTACAATTACAATGTACGTAATACGACCCTTCGACAACAATCGTCCCGTTGTCCAGCGAGAACGTAGGGTACCTCCGTACTTCTCCGTACACTGTTCTCTGCTTCGCTTCCTAATACATATAATTTTGCCATATTAAAACTTGATACTCATGAATAATTCCAGTTCAATTATTCATTGTAACCTTTATATATCGATACTGATTATTATTGTAACACCAACTTTATGCCGACAAGTATCGAACACGTTTAAAATTTAAATAGTTACGAACACAGGTACTTCTGTGAACGGCGTAGGTATTACGCGTTATTTATTGTTAAAATGCATTCTCACACATTTTGTGTCCATGAATACCAACTCCATATCATTAAGTATACTCAGATAATTGTAAATATGCCAAATTTTACTTGTAAGTACATGTAAATTGTTCAACTAAGTAACCAAAACACACCGCCGCCGCGCCGTGCCGGCCGGTTTTACTTTGATCAAATTTCACGAATTCGATCTCCATTGCCATAGATAACGATATATGTAATAAATTGACATAAAAGTTAACTCACCAGCTTGTTTTCAAGCACTTTTACACAGTACATTAAGTATTTATTTTCACAGATCGCGGCAAACGCTCGCACCGCTAAAACTATGTAAACAAATATGGCGTTTCGAAACTTTTCTTTGCAAAGTACCAAATACCATTTGAGTTATTATTTTAAGTAATAATACTCGTACCACGCCCGAAATGAGTGTATTAATTATTTATGTATTTATTAATTGATAATATTACGTGAATTATCAATGTCGAACATCAAAAAGAACAATAAAAGATATTCTAAAACATCCAAAGTTAGAATATTCGCTTGAAGGACTTCCGGTTTGCCAAAATGAAATAAATACTTATTTCATCGATATTCGCTCCAAACACCAAAATAAAGAAATAATAATTGTTTTTTAAATATTACCATAATTATACAATGTACTTTTATTTCCGATTAATTAGATTCTTATTGATAATTAAGGATTTATATTTAGAAATTTCTGAACTTCGTGAACTAGAGCTGCCATCTGTTAACCTTACGAACTATTACATCACCAAATTGCATGACTTGCCGATCAGTACAATGTTTGTTTTATAGAATTGAAATTTAATCCGACACACTTGGCTAACATAAACACATAATAATAATTAACTTGCATAGTTCAAAGTCATAAGTAATCCTTAAAACAATTTAAGTATTGACACGATACGTAATTATTTACGACATAACAACCAGATGTCACTAGGTGTACATTTTAATCAGCTTTTTACCAATTATTGCGTTATTTTCATCACCGCGTGCTTCATACCAACATTCAATGCTACAAATTGATGCCTAGATCCGCCGTCTCGATCCCAGTCACTCTTTCACCATGTCGCGAGATGCATTATATGTTTACTTGGGGAATGTAACTCGTATTATATCTGCTTCTATTATATTATATGGTCCGTGTTTAGCATTAGTGTTTCAACCCACACCAAGCTAGTTTTGAGATATCGGCGCTTAAAGTTTTTTGAGAACATTCTTCTTTTTCCGCTTATTTTAAGCAAAAAAATATTGTTATGTGGTATCATTTTTTTTGTTAATGTGCATAGATTAAGGATATAAATGTATTTATTTCAATAAATTTATAATTAAATAGAAAATGCAGAAAAATGGTTAATGCTTATCGGCTATAAGGTTTATTACATTTAGCATTTATGTGCTAAGCCACATAACACTATGCAAAATTCTAATTTGTTCTTTTATAATGAATATATTTTACACTATTTTTTTGAAAATGTAAAATAATAAACAACTAACGTATTAAAACTTTAATTTAAGTACTTATTTATTTAGTTTTTATTGTTATAACATGTTTTAAATAACATTACAAGTTCTGCTAAAAATGAGAAATAGGTACAACAAGTTAACACTTATATTATTTCAATTACTTAAAAGCTCAACCAAATTGATTTATTATTATTATTTTATCATATTGAATTAAACCAATAATATATACTTCCGTACCTAAAAAGTTAATAAACCACCTAAAAACCATTTTTCGAAGAGTTGATAAATTGTGGCGACAATTCGTACATTCTTTAATATTATTATTTATTATAATATTCTAATTTTTATCACACACGTTTAAATCTAATGACGTTTGTATGTATGCATAAACGGCGGCTCTTTTGATTGCGTCGGCGATTTTTTTGTAATTATGTTACAATTTCAAGGGACGGTAGTCCTGAGTATTTGATATTACTATGAATTTTCGTTTGATACCTACCTCCACGCGTTACTGAGGTAAAGGATCACACAGACAACAAAGTAATCCTGTAAGGGTTAATTTTTATTCCTTTTAGATACGGAACCCTAAAATATTTTATTTAATATGATATAAATAATAATAAGTAATAAAAAAATAAGTTAGTGTTAACTTGTACCTATTTCTCATTTTTAGCAGAACTTATAATGTTATTTGATACATGTTATACAACAATAAAAACTTTAAATAAATAAGTATTTACATTAAAGTTTTAATGCGTTAGTTGTTTATTTTATTACATTTTCTAAAAATTAGTGCATAATATGTATAGGTACCTATTCGTTTTAAAACAACAAATTAGAATTTTGCATTAATGTGATAGGTATATGGCTTAACACATTAATGCAAAAATACAAATCTGACATGGGAAATAAGCAATAATGTGTTATGTGTGGCTTAACACATTAATGCAAAAATACAAATCTGACATAGGAAAAAAGCAATAACCAATTTTGTGCTCTAGAATATTCTACGATTTTTTTTTAACAAAATGGATTGCACTGCCGTATTCCTCATGATCTATTTAATAAAACTGCATTCATAACTCAAAACCCGATTTTTTGTGGGTTGACACACGAACGTTTAACACGGTCCATATATGGTTCGTGTTATGCATTCGTGTGTCAACCCACACCGAGGTAGTTTTGAGATATTGGCGTTTAAAGTTTTTTGAGAACATTCTTCTTTTTCCGCTTATTTTAAGCAAAAAAATATTGTTATGTGGTATCATTTTTTTTGTTGAAGTGCATAGATTAAGGATATAAATGTATTTATTTCAATACATTTATAATTAAATAGAAAATGCAGAAAAATGGTTAATGCTTAACGGCTATAAGGTTTATTACATTTAGCATTTATGTGCTAAGCCACATAACACTAAGCAAAATTCTAATTTGTTCTTTTATAATGAATATATTTTACACTATTTTTTTTGAAAATGTAAAATAATAAACATGATCAATGTAAGTACTTATTTATTTAGTTTTTATTGTTACAACATGTTTTAAATAACTAACTATTTAAATTATAAGTTCTGCTAAAAATGAGAAATAGGTAAGTACAACAAGTTAACACTTATATTAAGTCAATTAGGTACTTAAAAATCTTAACCAAATTGATTTATTATTATTATATACTTCCGTACCTAAAAAGTTAATAAACCACCTAAAAACCATTTTTCGAAGAGTTGTTAAATTGTGGCGACAATTCGTACATTCTATAATATTATTGTGTGTAATATTCTAATTTTTATCACACACGTTTAAATCTAATGTCATTAAAATGTATGCTTTTCGTATTTTTTTCTTTATCCGTGCTATATGACGTTACCTCGGACCTACTAAATTAATTCAAGATCCTGAGTTCACGAGGAGTACCTACCCTGTAGGTTTTGATTCGCTAGCGAGTGTTGAAAACTTTTGTCAGACGCGGCATAAACGGCGGTTTTTTTGATTGCGTTGGCGATTTTTTTGTGATTATGTTACAATTTCAAGGAACGGTAGTCCTGGGTATTTGATATTACTATGAATTTTAGTTTGATACCTACCTCCACGCGTTACTGAGGTAAAGGATCACACAGACAACAAAGTAATCCTGTAAGGGTTATTTTTTTTCCTTTTAAGATACGGAACCCTAAACTATTTTATTTAATATGATAAAAATAATAATAATATAAAAATAAGTTGGATAATATTTTTAAGTACTTAATTGAAATAGTATTTAAGTGTTAACTTGTACCTATTTCTCATTTTTAGCAGAACTTATAATGTTATTTGATACATGTTATACAACAATAAAAACTTTAAATAAATAAGTACTTACATTAAAGTTTCAATGCGTTAATTGTTTATTTTATTACATTTTCTAAAAATTAGTGCATAATATGTATAGGTACTTACCTATTCGTTTTAAAACAACAAATTAGAATTTGGCATTAATGTGTTAGGTATGTGGCTTAACACATTAATGCAAAAATTCAAATCTGACATGGGAAATAAGCAATAATGTGTTATATGTGGCTTAACACATTAATGCAAAAATACAAATCTGACATAGGAAAAAAGCAATAACCAATTTTGTGCTCTAAAATATTCTACGATTTTTTTTTAACAAAATGGATTGCACTGCCGTATTCCTCATGATCCATTTAATAAAACTGCATTCATAACTCAAAACCCGATTTTTTGTGGGTTGACACACGAACGTTTAACACGGTCCATATTTAAGTAGTAAAACATCCCGCGAAATACCTTGATATAAACATTGAATATTGGTGTACGTATCTCGTAACTACAACATTATTACCAATGTTGAGTCTGAACGTTATTGCCAACGCCCTTCATACTTGTCTCATAACTACAACATTATTACCAATGTTGAGTCTGAACGTTATTGCCAACGCCCTTATCTTTATATTAATTGTAGGGAGGTATCTCTTACCCTACACGTCTTATACCGATCGTATTGGCCATGAAATTAGTTTAGGAGATCATCCCTCGACTGCTGTTACCAGCAGTCGCCCATTGGATCATTAATACCAATTGATAAGCTGAACACTAGATATTCACACACATATACACCCAACGTGAAGATATTAGGAACACTTATAACTTGTATAAATACTTAAAACTCAGAAAATACTTAGTTAATACTTAGCCAATACTTAGACACTTATGAAATACTTAGCTTTAACGTTTTAGGAACGGATTACCTCGAGCTACTTTGAACTATGTGACAAGAGAAAACTGAATGATTTGAGATCTTACCATAGACAAATTGGCGCCAAGCGTTTGATGTTGCCATAGACAATATTTATATATTTTTATATAAAGGTTTCGCGAGACGTCGCGACACAAGCAAAATAATAGAATAAAAACAATGGAATTTGACCTTCCCGTCACGGCACCAATTAGGTATATAAATGACGGAGTCATAACTAATGACTTTAACTAACTCGGCAACCAATCGTATTAAACCAACATTTTTTTTTAAGCAGCTATATTTATTATGTAGGTAGGCAGGTAATTCTACTATTAGATAAGTACATAAATAATAAATGCGTAGGTAGGGAAAGGATCCTATACATCGTTAACTGACACCCCGCATGCGCCACGCGTCGATCGATACCGGCGCGGCGGCGCGGCGGCGCGGCGTCGTCCGCGTGCAGGGTGCAGGGCGCAGGGTGCAGGGTGCGCTGCTGTCAGTGTACACATCTCCGCAATGAAGTACCTGGTGATTCTGACGTGCGCGGTGTGGGGGGCGCGGGCCAACCTGGAGGGGCCGTTCCTGTTCTTCGGTCCGGCGTCGCTGGAGAAGTACCGGCGTCCGGCGCTGGCGGCGCTGTCGCAGGACGAGCTGACGCGGCTGTACGCGGAGCAGGCGGCGGTGGTGGTGTTCGGCAGCGCCGCGGCGGGGGGGGCGCCGCTGCCGGCCGCGCGGCTGCCTCGGCTGCGCACGGCGCTGCGGGCCGCGCCGCTGCTCGCGCTGCCGCAGCCCTTCCTCGACGTGCACCCCGACTACGTCAGCAACGAGACCCAGGTCTGTGCCGATCGCGATCTAATATTATTGGCTTATTGCCAACCCTCTGAAGAATGTCAGACAAAAAGTTAGTAAACAACTGTAGCAGTTTGTTAAAATGTGTTTTGTATTCGCTGAAGAGTGTTGAATAATATTGGTCGTGTCTTTCTCTCAAAAGTAGGTAATGAAATCTAGATAAAGTCGTGCCAAGTACTGCCAAGTCTAGGGTTCCTTACTGCGATTTCTTTATTATTTTAATTAATGTTGTGTGACTGATGCTGCGTGCAGTTACCAATATTAGTATACATGTACTATTATCTTGCTTAACAAACATAGGTAGTTACAAGTTATAACAGATATTTTAACATTACGTGTAAACAAAATTGACTTGTACCCACTATCGTAAGTAACGTATAAAGAATGTTCAACGGCCTACCAAGTTAAATTTTTCGTAAAGGCGGTATGTCTCTAATAGTTTGGTTAGGCTCTTGTGTTTTCTGATCAGAAACATAAACCCAAACTCTATACCAAATTTTAGCTCTCTGAGTGTATGGGAAGTACTAGTTCTATTATGATTGTTGGTGAGTAATGGACTGTACTAAAAACAAACAATAGGATAATGGAATATAGGAGGAATTTAATTAGGTAACTTTACAACGAACAGTACAACACAATATCAGAACACAATCAAATCAAAAAACTAAACTGAGTGACAATACAAAAACAATCGATTTATAAAAAAGGGCACACAGCAAGGAGTTCGCAACATCCCACCCCCTTGTGCACGAAAGTGCACAGACTAGCCAGACTACCACACTAGCTGATGCAGGTAGCCTGTCTAGTTTTTAGGAGTCGGCGAAGCAAACTCCCTGCGGTGGCTACATCCACCACTCTCACGGAGGAATGTAGCCGAATGGTGCTGCAGCAGGAATAAATTTCCATTTGGACCCCACGTTGGCCACTAAATCTTCGACTTCCGTTTGATAAAGTTGTTTCAATATTCGAGCAGCACTGACAAAACACGTGCCATTATCCGAATAAATGGTGTCGGGTGTCCCTCTCCTAGCGATAAAGCGGCGTATACACATTATGGCCGAATTAGCTGATAAGGAATGGACCAGCTCCAAGTGGATGCCTCGAGAAGTCATGCAAGTAAATGTGAATGGGCGGCGATGATGGGCTAGGCGCTGAGGTGGCAGATCTCCTGTCATTGGGTTCATTGGTTTTGACCTTTTAATCCGACAAAATAAACACTGGCTTACTACGCTTCTTACGGTGTTTCGCATGTAAAGAAGCCAGTAGCGTTGCCTCATTTCATTTATCACCACCTCGTTGTTTGCGCGTCTTGTTTTTATATGGAAATAATGAACCAACAAACGAGCGACAGGGTGGCGGCCGTCCAGAAGGATGGGAGATTTGACGTCGGTGGTGACATTCTCGATTGCTCCGATTCTGCCCACCAATCTGAGTAAGCCGTCTTGTTAGTGTTTCTGGGAAGCAGGTCATTTTGTGACTGGTTCTGGGAAGCAGGTCATTTTGCTGGATACATTGTATTTCTTCACGGAAGTTATCTAGTTGCACTCGCTGCAGCACGTGCCTTTCTGCGGCTTGTATTAATTCTGATGATATAGGCGGTAGAGTGGTGGATGTAGGTGCGATCGCCCGTCGGCGGTCTCTGACAGCGGTGCCAGTGACATCTACTCTACTGTTCAGAATTGAGCGGAACTTAGCCGCAGCCTGCAAGACCCGAGCAGTGGCACAAAGTGAATGCGGCCAATCACTGAAACAATCGATTTATAAAAAAGGGCAATAGCCAATAAAAGTAAAACTATAAAACTATATACACACACAGCAAGGAGTTCGCAACAATGATCATCATGAGTGAGTGAGTGTCATTAATGCGAAACTTTGCTTTCGCTTAACTTCGTAACTAAATGACCTACCGACTTGAAATTTTGGATTTTAAGTATGCGATTATAACTTACTGGATGATGAAAATTTCAGCGGTCTTGTCTTATCAAGAGGTTCTCAAATAGTGGCCTGAAAATGCGGCGAAATGGTTCCAGATGAGGCAGTGTTTGCTCAATTTGTCCCCGTAGAAAATATTTACTCGTATAGGCGTCGGTATAGGAAATTAACTTTAGATTGATTTCGTGTAATGTACACGTGTATATATGTGTGTGTGTGTGTGTGTGTGTGTGTGTGTGTGCAGGTGCTGACGCTGCAGGGGCCGTGGTCGGAGCGCGACGCGCAGATGACGGAGACGTTCGCGCGGCTGCAGGACATCTACGGCGCCGGACGAGTGCTCGGGATATTAGGTTCTTCTTTATTATTTTTATGATAATAATAGTTATTCCTTTACTGGTGTAACGTTGCTCCACTTCCCGGGAGGCATGTTGTTAGTAATGTTGCATTTAACAATTTACCTATACGTTGGGATCGTACTTCTGAGATCTTACTATTTGGTAAGTACCTATTTAATTTAAACAACTTACATAAGTAGGTAGGTATAGGTATATTGTACCTATCTACTAAAAAACGAAAGATATGAGAACAGACTATTTGTAGGCTATCAGCTTATGTATACTTACCTACATATTATGCTTAAAGTTATGTTATGTGGTAGGTAGGTAGGTACATAGTTATTTAGGTATTTTATATGAAGCATGAAAGAGAACAACGCTTATAATTACTCTTACGATAGTAAGAAGTTCGAGACATCAATTTTTGGATTTCGAGTTCGAAATTGGTTTAACTAGGTACTTACCTAAGTATTTAGTTAAATCATGACATAAAAGCGTTCTTGAGCGGTCCTTTTGTTTGGTTTTCAGGGAATTATGTATCTCAGTCGGCCCCGGCCGACTACGAGGCCGGCGAGTGGCCGCGAGCGCGCCGCGCGGCCGCGGACGAGCCGCCAGCCGGCGACCCGTCCGCCGCGTCCGCCGCGTCCGCCGCGTCCGCCGTCTCAGGCGCACCGGACGCCGACGAAGACAAACCGCCACGCTCGCAACAACAATCATACACCTTCTACAACGTTACGGGTACATCACGATTCTAACCGATACGTTCTTAGGGTTCGAAAAAAAATCTGAATCCTTACCTAGCTACTCTTGTAGGATCGCGCGTTTCTAGGGCTGCCACCCCGAAGAACAACAACGACCAGGCTACACGTTCAAAATTAAGCCAGTTTTAAGCACTAGGTACTTACCTTTTTTTCTTTTTGTTGACTGAATGGAAATGCATTGGAAACGCCAAGGCACACCAGGAGTATCCGACATGGCACCCCAGTAACAGTAGGTACCTACCTAGTATTAGAACTCGACTAGCTCAACTCTAAAACGATGTTTAAATGTGTATTTATCAGTGCAAGTGGTTTGGTGCATGTTTGTTGATTGTTTTTTGAACAGTTTTATCGGTCTGGACAGGTCATTAGATAAATACTTAATGAATCCCAAAACAAAACCCAAACAGGATGTTAATTCAGTAAGATCGTCATGTTAATCGGCCCGCAGGAGCCGGCGGCGTGGGCGCAATGGTGTGGTCGTCGGGGCGGCCGGTGCTGGCGCTGCCGGGCGCGGCTCCGCGCGCGCTCGAGCCCATCGGCGCGCCCACCATCAAGATCGGCAAGGTCTACTTCAACGTCGTCGTCAACTTCGCCGAGCCCGACAACCCTCGCAACAAGGTACCTACCCCCTCGTTCCTACTAGTAATACTAGTTCGAACGCTCGTAAGAGCGATGGACCGATAGCGAGAGAGAGAGAGAGAGGGAGAGAGAGAGAGTGAGATATCTAACCGGAGGTCGTTGCAGATCTACGTGACGCTGAGTTTCCGATCGAGCGGCGGGTGGTGGACGGCGGCGGGCGCCGTGGTGCAGGCGCGCGGCAAGGAGCTGACGCTGGGCGCCCCGGCCGTGCCCGCCGCCGCCGCCGCCGCCGCCGTGCCCGCCGCCGCGCTCGGACACAGCTACCGCTGCGACCTGCCGCTGCTCTACGCCGGCGAGGGCGCCACCCTCGAGTTTCCGGATATACAAGTACCTTCCCTCGTCACGTTTTAAATAAAGGACGGTCGCGGAGCACAGCAAAAAACGGTCGTTGCCCTTTTTCTATTTTGACCTTGAAGTTTACTGAGAGCACTATTACTACACGCGACATAGACGAATAGAAAATGGGCAAAGTCCATTTTTCGCTGTGCTCCGAGACCGTCCTTTAGCTTTTATTTCGAAATACCTTATGCTGCTTACGATCCTTATTAATCATAATTTTTACAATAATCATTATGGTTAAAAACTATCTCAGAATTTGACTTTGAAGTTTTATGGAAACTTTGGTGCTCCCTTATTTAATTATGCTTTTGTGTTATAATAATATAGCTCCAGAAAGATTAGCTTTAAACCGGAAACCCTGTCGTATCTCATAATAATATGTCGGTATGTTTATATAAATTTACAGATGCAGCCTTTTATGGAAAATACGGAGAAATTCGGAGATGCCTTCGACTGTATCGGCTTTATGACCGCTCCTATCTGGTGAGGATCGACTAGTATTACCTACATAATATGTACTTAATACTAACCTATTACGTTTTTCGACTAATGACAAATAACATAATAATATAGATATGTAGGTACCTACTACCTATACATTATGCGTTTGATTCAGGTCGGGTTTGATGGTGTGTTTCATCATGCTGGTGGTGCTGGGCGTGTCGGTGGCTATGATCCTGGACATACGCGCCAGCGACCGCTTCGAGACCAGCCGCGGCAAGCAGCTCACCGTCACCGTCAGCGAGTAGGCGAAGCCCGTGACGTCACACCTCGCACACCACACCTCAGCGCACCCCTCCCGGCTCCCCAGCGCGTGCAGCGCACCGCGCGCGAACACGACACTCGCCCGGTACACGAGTTGGTCGCAACGCTGTCTGTTTAGATACGGATGAGCGAGTGTTTGTATCGACCGGTGCCGTACACCCGACACCCACCCGAGAGACAGTCCGCGAGGCTCAGTGCGTCGCCGCGTCGGCCGCCCCGCGCCTCGCTCGGGCCGCGCCGCGGAGCGCTCGCACTCGCTTCGCCTGTCCGGTATTCTTTTTTCGGGATACTCGCAGTGTAAAGAGAGCCCAGAGACTTCTCCAACATGTCATAGCCTGATCTGATGGTTTGTTGAGATCTCTTACGACTTACTGCATAACATTTAACGAGTGGTTTATGGAACGTATAATATATCAAACTATGTTGCTACCTAGTTATAGGTGTAATTACGGATATAATTGTTACCTACTTTGGATGAATGTCTATTAGGGTAGGTAGATGAAGTCGTTGTTGTGAGCGATTTTTTTTGTAAAAAATAGTACCTAAGCAATATTTGTCATTTTTTTTTAATAAATTGTTTAGTAATTTCATCCCTACTAATATTATAAATGCGTTAGTAACTCTGTCTGTCTGTCTGTCTGTCTGTCTGTTGCTCTTTCACGCCTAAACGGCTGAACGGATTTTGATGAAATTTGGTATGGTAATAGATGATAACCTAGAAATGGACATAGGCTATAAATAATCACGCCATCGTTCTTAGGGGGTAGGCAGTAGGCAGATAACTAAATTGAGATAGTGATTTTTAGTCGTTTTGGTTGGGACTTTTGCTCTTTCACGTCTAAATGGCTTAACGGATTTTGATGAAATTTGGTATGGTAATAGATGATAACCTAGAAATGGACATAGGCTATAAATAATCACGCCATCGTTCTTAGGGGGTAGGCAGTAGGCAGATAACTAAATTGAGATAGTGATTTTTAGTCGTTTTGGTTGGGACTTTTGCTCTATTGCTCTATTGCTCTATTGCTCTATTTGCTCTATTGCTCTATTGCTCTATATATTATAAATGTGAAAGTAACTCTGTCTGTCTGTCTGTCTGTCTGTCTGTCTGTCTGTTACGCTTTCACGCTAAAACTACTGGACCGATTTAAATGAAATTTGGTACAAAGAAAGTCTGGAGCTTCAGAAAGGACATAGGCTACTTTTTAACCGGCTGCAAAAAAGGACGAGTTCCACGCGGACGAAGTCGCGGGCAGAAGCTAGTAATAATATAATGTACTTAATCTCAATGATGTCATGCTGAAGTATCCCTATGTAAATATCAGTACAGTATATATAATGTCTCAATTAGGTAGGTATGTGTTGGATTTGGAAAACCATCCTCGGACAGTAGGTAGATACCTAGTCCAGCGATGAACCTAGATTGCATTTCCATATTTTTGACCATTCTGTTAATGTAGGTACTTAATATAATATTTGTTCATGTCTCACAGACAGTCTAAAGTCACACTAAAGACTTTAGTGTTAGACTATCATCAACTAAGTCAGCTACAAATATAAGAATTGTTAAATTTCTAATAACCAACAAATAAAATAAAATACACGAGTTAAATCCGTTATAATTATTTAATCCCAATTTTGTTACCTTTGTAGGTAGGAACGTTCATTAGCATTTGTTGGTCCTGTGGCAGTGCTTCGGGCCACAAGATGCCGGCTGTCATTGACTTGGTCTGTTGATATGATATTATATGGGTTTATGGTGAAATATTTAAGAGGAAACATATTGAAAAAAATAGGGATCCGTGCGAAGCCAGGGCGAACGGCTAGTTTGTGCTATAAGACCCTTGCTTCCTTCATGATTCTGAGTTTATGGGAAGTGCGAAGTAGCCTGTAGGTATGTTCTGATTCCCTTACGATTGTCGAAGATTTGCGGTATAAGCGGCTACTTACAGGACCTATATCTTTTAATTGCGTTGGCTTAAAACAGTTAGAACTTTATCTTTTTCACATCTTCAAGGGACAGTAGGCCTGAGTATTCTATAGGTATGGATTTTAGCTCGATAGGTACTTTACCAATTTGAAAATTCTTTTACTGTTGGTACTAGATACACTATTCCTGACAGACATGGGCTACAGATATATGTTCGTTTCATTCACGAGGCACCTGCCAGCGGAATGGCGCTCATCTGAGCGGGCGCGGCGGCGGCGGCGGCGAGGGCGCCGATCACTCGTCACTCGCACTTTCTATACAGATATTTTAATGTATTTGTGGTTTTATGCAACTGCGTGTTGCTGTACAGTCATTGTCGTGGGTGGAATCATTACAGCAAATTTAAATACTAGGTAGGTAATACACAACAAATGTACCTAAGCCAAAACTGTAAAAAGAGGTCCTTAAGTAGAATATCACGGATGCCGGTCGCTAAGTACCTAGGTATTAGGTCAAGAACGAAGGCTTTGAAATTACGTATTATTATTTAAGTAGGTAGGTATACGTTTTTAAAATAACCAGATACCTCACAACACTTTTGATAAGATTTAACTTTTAACTGGAATTCCTACCTATTTCTATTATAGGTATATTTCCTACCTACAAAAGTTAATGTTAAAATCCTTTTGTTTTTTTATTGTAAGTAATGAAATGCAAATTGCATTCGTTTCCTCACGCTTCCCTGGCCGTTCCATTATTTACCTACTTATAAATATTATGACGTGTCTATCAGCGTTTTATAGACTTTCCTGATAATAACAGAGATTGCGGGCAACGACCTCGCGACGCGGGGCGCCGGCGCCGGCGCAGCTCGGGAGGGAGCCGTCTCGCATGCGATACACCACGTTGCAATATTACCTAGGCACCGACCTCTTTATATTTAAGATAGGTAATCTAATCACCATCACTCTAAAAACCTACTTACGCAATATATATATATATAAAAAACCTACCTAACCTAACCTACCCTAAGATCCTGGTGTAAAAAAACTTTTACCGAGCTTGTTAAGAGACGAAAAAAAATAATGAAATACTTACCTACTTAAACCGATAAATATATAGGTACATACCTAATGATAATTATTAGGTATAGGTAGGTAACTACTTTGTTGGATAAAATAAAGACGAAATTGCGTCTCTCGGTAAAGACAAGATAAACAACATTTAAAGCCTAGGTACCAATACTTCAGGTAGGTATTGTTATTTATATCACAGAAAGTTTTAATTAATTATTAAATGAAAATCGTTTAACCTCTACCCGTTACCTTCTTAAAATAGCACAGCTCTCAAAACTGACATCTAGTACGGCTCTACATAGTATGGTAACAACTAAATCAATCTATGTAAGAAAAGTAACAACACAAAAGTACAAAGTGTAAGTAAGTACATCATTTTAAACATTTTCAAAATATAGTCAATGATACTCGTTACACACTTTTATTTAAAAATGATTCGTTCGCGCATATAAGTACCTAACGTTAAACTATTATCAACTCACAAATGAAACGGAGCTTTCGTGGTTTTATCTCTTGTGCCTGCTTACCTAAGTATATAAAAATCGCAAAAAGGCAAAAGGCATACAATTACCGCCTATTACCGACACTAAATTTTATAAACAAATAATATAAGTAATTGTTTCGCTCGTAAATATAATTACGTAATCGCGGGGAAACCACGAAGAACTAGTACTACTTAATCATCAGCCTGTACGCCTTACAGTGCCCCCCAGCGAGCGGAAGGAAGCGGCGGCGGCGCGGCGTTATTACTCCAGTGGAAGTAGGTTGCTGCGGCGCACACGTCGACGTAACATTCAATCTGTGCGCAGCGGTTGAGCGGCTAGGTATGTGAAAATAGGAGCCTATAAGTTATACCTACTTGTATTACAATATTATGATAAGTTGTAAGATTTGACGGTTGAAGGCAGGCTCTTCGCCGACCCCTCTTTAACGGCCTTCGTCTGGGGGGCGAGTCGAGCGTACCGACTTGCCCCCCCATGGCGCGGGAGCCCGGTGAGTTAGACCGGGGCGGCCGGGGGAGGTTATGGTGAAATTCCACAGATCCCATGCGTCCCCTTAACGGCAGTGCGGGAAACGCCGGTGTGTTAAATTTTTAGTGGGTATGTCCGGGAACTAGTCCCGGGAGTCCAACATACCCCCAGGCCACCCCAGGCCCGGGGGATGCGTACCTAACGCATTTTCACACCGTCAAAAAAAAAAGCAGCGGCTTGATTGGGCAGATCGCAACCCTTACTTATAGAGTTTGGAGCGAGGGTTGCTACTCCTCGGGGTTTGGGCCGCGAGGAGAAAATTTTTAATTAAAAAATCCATGAGGTTAGGTAAGGAGAGGGGCTATGCGTGTCTGGCTGTCTTTCCTCCCTCCTTTTTTGTGCAGGTGCCCACTCGAGAGCTTGCCGCGGGGTGTCGCGGTGGCGTTTCGCGCATATCCATCCCGTCGACGTCCCTCCTAACGGCAGTGACGGACACGTCGGACCGGGAAACCGGATGAGTCCCATAGTCCCACATAACCCCCACAGGGCAGAGTCTACAAAAAAAAGGTTCAATATGCCTGATACAATATTGAACCTGACTCCTTTATTACCTATGTAAAAATAGTTAGAAACCAAAAAATAATGGAATATACGAACATAGGTACCTATCCCAATAAATGTGTAGGTATCAATCTTCAGCATAGGTATCATTAGAAATATTGGACGTATTGTTTTAATACTTCGGTAGGTAAGTACCTACATAAAAATATGTCAAACATTGTGTAAGTAGGTACTTAATATAGGTACCTACCTATAAGTAAACCTTTTAAGTTTTAAACTTCGTCGATAGGTAGCTCAAGTTTCATTGCATAAACCAATCCGAAAGCTTTCACGGGCATTTGCAGGCAGCGTATTCTGCTGTCTGCATTTCCACCTGAACCCTCGATCATCTGTCTCCGTCCCTCTGTATATGAACGAGCGAGACAAGTGGAGGGGCAACTTTGTTGGTAGACAGAGTGCCGCTGCTGCGCCGGCGCCGCCGCAGCGCCCGCAGTCGCCCGTCTGCTCGAGGCTCGGGCCGCCACCGCCACCACTCACTGCCACCCACCACTCCCACCAGTCCCACCAGTCATCACCAGTGACGCCAGTGACCAGTTGCTCTCCCGCTGTGTTCCGTGGAGGTTGTTGTGCGGCGCGTTGTATGTTCTCGGTGTCGTGTTGTTCTAAGTCTCGGCTCGCGTTTAACACGACATTTCATAAACCAAGGATTTTTTTTAGTGGTGAGCTTTACTTTAGTTAAGTACTTACTTATAGACATTTAATTAAATAGCTTAAACCGAATTAAAACTTAATCAATAAGTATATTTAATAATAATAAATAAATAAAACAATACTTACCTACTTAAGTACCTAAGTATATAGCAATTAGGTAAGTAAGTAAGTAATATTAAATTAACGGTAAGTACCTATTTAGTAGGTTTTTTTTTGTATTACTTACCTAAGTAATCTTTGGCAAAGGAAGGTGAAGAC
Source organism: Polylopha cassiicola (assembly GCA_038024825.1). NCBI lineage: Eukaryota > Metazoa > Arthropoda > Insecta > Lepidoptera > Tortricidae > Polylopha > Polylopha cassiicola. Next base: position 41,262 of record CP149044.1, on the reverse strand, counting down.
GGTTGAAAGATAATAAAGTACTTACTTACTTACCTAGGTATTATGGAATGAAACAACTAGGTAGGTATGTATTAACGGATTTAACTCGCGTATTTTTATTTTATTTGCTGATGTTTCGGATTCTTTATAGTTCCCATAATCGTAGCACGACTGAGCTGACAATAGTCTAACGCTAAAGTAGGACTTACCTACTTACTTACCTACATATCTACCTAAGTGTTATACTTACTTACTTACTTAATATTATATCTTATCTTATCTTACATATAATAAAACAGTAGAAACCGCGTGTCTGTACAATTGAAATTTTTAACAAAAAATGGGTGTGGGCAATAATAAAAGAGTAACAGAACACAAAAATGATTTTTTAGATTTTCTTTTCTGTCTGTCTGTCTGTCTGTCTGTCTGTCTGTATGTATTCGCTAATCTTGAAAACTACTGAACAGATTTTGACGCGGCTTTCACTAATAGATTAAGCTCTTCCCTGAGCAACATATAGGCTTTGTTTCATCGAAATCGGATGTCAAATAAAAAAGCTATCGTCTTTTAAAGTTTAAAGGTAATTTTTCTATAGGAGATTTTATAGTTACATAATATAGTACTAGATGGCGCCTCAAGGCAATTAAAACGCGCTATAGCTTTTTCTCTGAAAAGTATAATAAATACAAACGGTTTGTTTGGTTGGTTGGTTGGTTTCTCTACGTTTAAAACTATTTAATTTTGTTTGTCTTGCGATTCGGTTAGTTGATGATTTTGATGTTATCTTATCTTACATATAATAAAACAGTAGAAACCGCGTGTCTGTACAATTGAAATTTTTAACAAAAAATTACATATAATAAAACAGTAGAAACCGCGTGTCTGTACATTACATATAATAAAACAGTAGAAACCGCGTGTCTGTACAATTGAAATTTTTAACAAAAAATGGGTGTGGGCAATAATAAAAGAGTAACAGAACACAAAAATGATTTTTTAGATTTTCTTTTCTGTCTGTATGTCTGTCTGTCTGTCTGTCTGTCTGTATGTATTCGCTAATCTTGAAAACTACTGAACAGATTTTGACGCGGCTTTCACTAATAGATTAAGCTCTTCCCTGAGCAACATATAGGCTTTGTTTCATCGAAATCGGATGTCAAATAAAAAAGCTATCGTCTTTTAAAGTTTAAAGGTAATTTTTCTATAGGAGATTTTATAGTTACATACTAGATGGCGCCTCAAGGCAATTAAAACGCGCTATAGCTTTTTCTCTGAAAAGTATAATAAATACAAACGGTTTGTTTGGTTGGTTGGTTGGTTTCTCTACGTTTAAAACTATTTAATTTTGTTTGTCTTGCGATTCGGTTAGTTGATGATTTTGATGTTATACTTGGATATGAAAATACGGACTCTGAACTTGCTTTGTGAATTAGTTGAAAAATATCGGATATAATCTATAATCTAAAAAAATATTGCCTACGTAGATTTATTGAAATAAATATATGTATTATTGTATATATTTGCTTTGATTTTAAAAATGCCCAGACGAAACGCTTACAACGCATCGCTATTGAGAAATCTTACTCCGCCTAAATTGTGCAATGGAACCCGACTTAGAGTAACTTCTTTACAAAGAAACTTAATCGAAGCTGAGATTCTTACTGGATGTAGTGCAGGTGAAACTGTATACATACCACGAATACCAATCATCCCCAACAATTTCCCATTCCAATTCAAACGGACACAATTTCCAGTGTCCGTTTGCTTTGCTATGACAATTAACAAGTCTCAGGGGCAGACGCTAAAGGCTGTTGGAGTTGATCTCAGGTCGAATTGTTTTTCACACGGCCAACTATACGTGGCTTGCTCGCGGGTTAGTAATGCGGATAACCTTTTCATATTAGCCCCAGAAGGAAAAACTGTTAATGTGGTTTATAAAGACATTTTATAATTTACATTTGAAATATTAAATACATACCTATATTATATTGTTTATATTATTTGTCTGTCTATCTGTGTGTTCCGGCTAATCTATAAAACAGCTGGACTGATTTGGACGGGACTTTCACTGGCAGATAGCTTATGTAATAAAGAGTAACTCATTTTAGAAAATCTTTAATTATCCATATAGTTTTTAATAAAAAATTAAGTAAGTAAGGTACCTAGGTACCTACTTACTGTAAAATGATCTGATAGGTAGGTAAGTAATTTTTTGCTGCTTAACATTCCTATTAGGTACTTAGGTACATAGCAGGGTTGCCAGAGAAATTGTATTTTAATAAAAATATGTTTTTTTTTAATCAAATTTACTCTATCGTTAAATAGTTGAGTACCTAAAAATAAAAAAAATTGAATTACTTAAACAATTTAAAAACAAAACACAAATCAAAATCAAAAAAGTTTATTCATTAGAAAAATATGGCGTTTTAAATAAATAGCCTAAGAACTGTGCAGCGCACGATCAGCACGATCGAGTTATTCCCAAAAAGCGGGACTGAGCCTGTCCCGCGCGGGACATTAAAATTTGATTTAAAAATCGGGACGTCCCGCCAAAATCGGGACGTATGGTAACGCTGACTCCCGTCACTCTGATACCGCGACCGGTTTACAAATTATATATAGGTAAGTATATTATGTACTTACCTTTTAACTGTATGTTTATGTCGGTAGGTAAACGTCTGTAGCTATAGGCTGCTACAGACCTCATAATAATAGCTTCACGATCTTCGATTATCTTTCATATTTTATGTCATTATCATCTCATAGGTACACTTAGGGTTGCCAACTTCTATTAGAAGAAATAAAGTATATCTGGTGTCAAAGGAGGTTAATAAAGAGTACAGATATATGTATTTTTTTTGTAGTTCTTGCGGTTACTAATGGGTTTTCCTGTTTTTAGAGCAATTATATGAATTTAAGCATCCTAAATCTAAGTTTGAATTAATCAAAGGCTCATTTTTTATTAAATTTAATGATGATCTGTTCTGATAAAGGATTTTTATAATATTGCATGACTGGCATTAGTATTATACCTAGTAACAATTGAGCAAAAAAGAGTATTTTAGCATACTCTATTAGTGTTCTAGATTATAGAGTACACCTACATGATATAGAGTACAATAAGTACTCTATTTTAGAGTACGGTTGGCAACCCTAGGACCCCTAGGTACACTTCAAATTCAAATTAAAACTCTTCAGAAAAGTAAGCAGCTTGGTATTCAATTAATAAAAAACCATGACTAGACCTTACTTAATGTGTTTTAGTTAAGTACCTACGTACGTTTAAGTTATGTCACTATCTACATAATTATACGCTATGTAGGTACCTACATACCAACGTATTGTATTCACTATCGCAGTCACTGACGTGCTTCTGATTCCGAGGCCTCACCGCACTCACTCGCCCCCACTCGCTCCCACTCGCTCCCACTCGCCCCCACTCGCTCGCACTCTCGAAGAGAAATTCAACACTAGCGGAGACATACATTTAAACTGGAAGTTGGCACATTCTTCGTTTGTGCGTGAAGGTCGTAAAATTACACCTGTTTTGAAGAAAATAAACCCAACTACTTGCCAGACAGAGATAACGACCTAATTACTTACATGCAACCAAAGTTTACGTTGGAAGCAAACGAAGTAGAAATTGTAATTACAACTACCTACCTACCTGTCACTATCACTACTTACCTACAATAGGTACCTTCATAGTATAAATAAAATAAAAGTCCTTATCTACGTAGGTACCTGGGTAAGGCCGCGGAAATGGGCAATAAGTAACATAGAGGTAACGTAGAGTTTATTCGTTACTTTAACGCAGAAGTAACGTATAAATATTGTAAGGTTGAGTTCATAATAAACAAAAAAACTCGTATTTTTGTAATCTTATTTTTTATTTATTTCGTCACTGGGTAAGGCCGCGGAAATGGACAAAAAGTAATATAGAGGCAACGCGGAATTTTGTCAGGTCGAATCCATAATAGTATAATAAAAATACTGTTCTAGAGTACTTCACTTTATATAAAGTTATTTCAAAATAGTTACTGAACCTATATATTACTGTGACTACTGTTGACATTAATTCATTTTATAGGTTTTTATTTATAAATCATTTTTATTAAAAAATATTTTGTCGTTCACTTCATGTTTTTTGACCCAGATTCAGTTGTCTTTCCTGATTTTAGACTATTTTCCATCAGCGCATGCTAATCTTCCGATTCCATCTTCAATCCCTGGTAATTATTTTAAGCAAAGTATTAAAACCATAATCCTCTTTTTTGTTTTTGGGAGGTTAATTATAACAATGTGGACAAACCTTTAGGTCACCTCTATTATACCTATCGGTTAAGAGTAACGTAGAGGCAACGCGAAGGTAACGCGAAGGCACACTTTAATAATTATAATTCAAAAACTATAGTAAATTAACTAAAAAACTCTACATCAATGTGTACTTAAGTATTGCTCGCATATTTTTTTAAATTGTAATTAATTAAATATTACCTTTTTACCTTTCAAATTTCCCAAAAACTGACGTAACGAAGAACCGCACACGACTATTTCCGGTACCTTTTTTGACTATAAATGCGACAAAATAGCTTCTTTCGTTTTTCTTTTTGCTTTCGTTTAAATTTTCGAGTGAGTATTTTTCAATTCTCTGACTTAATTTTAAATCTGAGTTGTCTAAAGTCTGATATTGGTAACGAAGGATGAGTAACGTAGAATATCTCGATTTTAGTTCAAAAAATATAATGGTCTACAGATCCTATTTAAAATAGTATAAATATTATTTAACATAATAATTACAATCGTTAATCTATCATACTTTTGATATGAAGTGAGAGCTAAACGAAATATGCATAAGAAAAGCGTACATCTCCACTTGAAGTGGTCAGGGTACCCTTGGGACAAACGCCATTTTTGAGCTAATATTTTAGAAAACAATTTATATTTTTTTTGTATGACTTCTTAGATTTATTTTGTTAGCACATTTGCAACCTACTTTGAGTTCAAGAATACAGAAAAAAAAGATTTATTACGATAACTTTAATATTGAATTTTTTATGAGGTCGTAAAGTCTAGGACAACTTTTTTTTGAAATATTGCATTTTTGGCGGCCTTACCCACCTACTTACTTATCTTTGAAACTAGGTACGCAATGGATTTTGAAGTGTTTTTTTATAGATAGAGCCTGATAGAGGGATACAAGAGGAAAGTTTATAGCACCCGTATGAAGCCGGGGCGGGTCGCTAGTTTAATTATGGCATTTTTTAGAACAAAATGGTCTCATTGATCTTTCTTCGATACCCTTCTAATTTTGTAAATAATCAGTAGCCATCTCCCGGCACGCCTGCTGCAGAGCGAGCGGCGCGGTCGGCGCGGTCGGCGCGGTGCCGCGGTCGACGCATTGCGCGGGTGTTCGCGACTGCTAGTCTATACTAGTTGGCGCCTACTATGTACCTACTTAATACTCGTGCTCAACACAAGTCATCGTCGAGTCAGCGCATGCTCGCGGGCCGCCAACAGTTAGGTATTTCATCTGCACGCCGCGCCGCGACCGTTCATCGCTCGTCTGCTCTGATTCTAATACACTGATGACTTGCACGCACGTCGCTATCTCTATCTAAATATGAATCCGTTACAGATTTATTTTCTGTTATTCTTTCTTGTGTCTACACAGTATAGATGCTGGAGCAGTGAAAGTAATAAGTTGTCACGTATATTCTTTAACACACTTGCTCTTAATAGTGTGAGGCACACTCCAATAGACACCACATCCAGATCGACAACTGCAGCTTGGCGGCACAGTCTCGGGCTCCCTTCAACTGCACCGCTGCATCTACTGCACCCTCGCAGCAAACGATTCATTGCACGCTTGCACCAACTCACTAATCTCATCTGTAACTAACTTAACATATTTTAATAAACCCTGCCTAAATTATATAACTTACTTTCTTACTTACTTAACTTTTTTTTACAAAGTAACTACATCGGCGGGAAATATAATAATAATTCCATCTGAGATTTCTCGAACGTCAACGTTCAGAAACCTCTCCAAGTAATCGTTCAAAAACATTTCTTAAAATTCAATATTTTTGTATTAACTGTAAAATATCATCAGCTTTTTTTAATAAATATATTTATATGATATTAGCTTCTGCCCGCGACTTCGTTCGCGTGGAACTCCTCCTTTTTTGCAGTCGGTTAAAAAGTAGCCTATGGCCTTTCTCAGGCTCCAGACTTTCTTCCAGTACCAAATTTCATTTAAATCGTTCCAGTAGTTTTAGCGTGAAAGCGTAACAGACAGACAGACAGAGTTACCTTCGCATTTATAGGTACCTAATATTAGTAAGGATAGTGCATAATATCTTGTAAGGATTAGCATTAGTAAGGATTGTGCATATCAATACGGATTTTATTAACATGTTTTAGGCTCACAACACAATATAGGCATTTAATAATTTATTTTGAATTTAAGTAATACTTGCTCACAACTAAGACGGTCTGAATTGAATACAAGCGTAAGTACCTTGGTAGGTAAGTAGGTATATTAATGTTATGCTTGTTAGATTTCAAAGTCTTGACCATAGGTCCTACCCATAGTAAACTATGTCTAGAACATGGGAACTGTACTGGAATCACAGTAGGTACCTAAACGTTCAGAATTATAATAAGTACTTACTTACATACCTGCCATAGCAATTCGTAAAAGTTTTTGTAATAGACACTCGGAGAGCTTGGTACCTACCCATTTTGTAATCAATTTCATAATCCGAAGAAGCAAGAAGCTAAGAATTTCAAAATGTTGTAATTGTGCGTACTTATTGTTATTGAACTTCTTTGAAGTTTACTCGGTATCGCTATTATTCGCAACACCCCATACTGGAAGTTGCAACCGTTATGACTGTGCTGTGCTCCTCAGCGGCCCGCGCTGGGATGTGACGCGCGAGCTCTCGCTCGCTACTCGCCTCGCTCGCTACTCGCCTCGATCGCAACTCGCCTCGCGCCGCACCGCCGCATCGCCGCACCGCCGCGCCATGAACGAGAGTCGCGAGCGGATCCGCCGGGAGCGCGATCGCGCGAGGAACACTTACACGTCACCACGACATGCATTGCGGAGGTAGGTATATTATAATATTCTTTTTCAGGATGTCTCCTGATATCAAATCATCACTAAGTTAATTCCTAATAGAGATTTTCAGATGAACCCTGTTTTCTATGATTACCTAAATGTATTCTTCATCCACACTTACCGTTTTCTCGTCAAGTTTTCTTTTATCGATGATAATCCAATCTCTGTAAGTACTATTAACCGGTGGTACCGGCCGGCCGCGGCATCGGATGCAGGACTGCACATATTATCTCGTGGGTGCAGGGTGCTGATGCTGGCGGAGGGGCGGCAGTACCGCGAGGCGGTGGCGGTGGTGGCGCGGCTGTCGCGCGGCGTGCTGGCGGCGCTGGCGCAGGACCTGCCGCTCGACGCGCTCTTCGACGCGCTGCCGCACTCCGCCGCGCTGTTCGAGGCGCTCTTCAACAGGTACCTAACTAAACACCGCAACTCACCGCGCACCGCGCACCGCGCACCACTCCGCAAAACCGATTTCCTCTTCTACACGGACAAAAGCAGTAGGTACTTACATAATATTTCAAAAATATGGGGTTAAAAAAAAATAGACAGATTTAATAGATTTATGCTTGTGTGTGTGTCTGTGTATTGAATATTATTATGATGATTAAAACTAATATAAACAACAGACCAGGTGAATTATCTGGTTTATTTGTATATCTGCGACCAGTAGGTATACAAATGTAATATGTGAAAGATAAATACTTACTGAAGTACATTAAATTATAATTGTACACCATGATAAAGAAGAAAACTTACATTCATCTAGGTACTCAACACCTGATAATCCTCTAGGTGTTGAGTAACACCTAATAATCTTTCACCTAAACGTCTTCACTAAGTTACACACGCAACTACCACGCGTCCACGCCGTTTCGTTGCGTGCTACTTTTGCGTTAGTACTTACTTACCTATTAATTTTATTAAAGTAAGTCTGTATCGTACCAATGCGAATGCGTTTATGATTATTGTACAGTTATTGATATCACTGGCCACTGTGATTTCGAAACGAGAATAACGAGAATGCGCAATGCCGCCGTGCGGTGCTGCAAGTGCACAGAATACTTCGCATCCTATATCTCATTGTATAACTAAAACAGTATTAGAGTTGTTAATGTAATGCCGGTATAATGTTAGAGAATTATCGAATTAATATCATCTTACTACGAAAGAGAAAAGTCAGGTGCGGGACCGGTTCGGGGAGTTTTGACCACTTTCTCTCGTCTCGAGTTGCTTTTACTAAATACGAGATGCGGCCGGAACACGAGACGATAGCTCAAGATGGAATTTTAATTATTACCTACATCGCAAACAAAAGCGTTTCATAATATTCTACATCTCTGTATTACTTCGATACTTATCTTAATAAACACTGAAATAGAGCAAGCAATATGACTGCGGACGAAATCACCTAACTGGTAAGAATTAAATTTTAAACACACATAGTTGGTTCGCGTGCTCGGGTGCTGGCCACCGCTGGCCCCCGCTGGCCCCCGCAGGCCCCCGCTGGCCCGCGCTGGCAGCCGGACGAGGCGGCGCCGCGCGGTGCTGGCTGCGGGCGCTGGACGGCGCGGCGCCGCGGCGCTGGTACAGTATAGGCGCGGGGCATGTCGAGTGAAATACGAATGGTTTCCAATGGTGTCAGACGCCTAACTGTCGCGGGCGGAGCGTTCATTATACAAGTTGGTATTATTTACCTAAATATGGACGTAATTACAAGATTCGGTTCTCAAATATTTACCTATTAGGTATAAAAATGTAATTTAACATATTAATTAATATCAAATTTATTAAGTAAGTAAGTACAAGATTTATTTAGTAGGTAATCACCTTTCCCGTTGTCTGTCTGTAATCAAATTTGTGTGTCTGTTCTCAAAAGAAATATACTTAAATACAAATTATTCGATATCGGCGGATCTCACATAAACGAATATCAATAGGTGTAGTATACGAGAGAAAACTGCCGAGATTCAAGAAAGCGGTAAGACTGGAAGACACACCCGAGGAGCGGCGGCGGGATATTCACACTTAATACAATAACCTTACGTTTTGTTTTACGGTGGCTTATTTAGATTTGAAGCTGAATGACCGCTTTACGCTATTAGCGATATATTTATACAAATGAAAATAATTATTTTACTTACTTAATAGATAAAGCATGCTTCGTCACACTCCGCGGCTATTGGCTTCACACGTCTAATACTTACCTGGATGTGACGGCACGGCACGGCACGGCACGGCACGGTCTATATGTATATTAGGTATCTGAAAAGCCTACACACGTGCATTTCTAGCATGGGTATTGGGTAGTGTTGCAATTTAATGAACCCGCCGGCGAGCGACGCCGTTATGTACCTACTTACGTGCAGCAAGGCAACGGTGCAGCGGTGCAACGGTGCAGCGGCGCCGTGGACTCTTGTCTCGAGCCTTTGTTTCCGATTGTCTGCGCTTCTTACGATTGACCGCTGAGAAACAAACCATAAAAAAGAAAAAATGTAGAGCAGTTGTAACTGTTCTTAGAGGAAGGTTGTTTACTTGTTGTCATCGGTTACTAGTTAATTATTAGGCCAAGTTTCCAAGTAGGTACTTGCGCTGTGGTGCTCTTGTCAGTCTGTGGGCGCCGTCCGCGCGCCGGCCCCTATTCCCGTAAACTTCCCAACAAGCAAAATCAGTACTTGTAGTGTTCTTGAAGCCTATTTTTATTAGACTTATAAGATACTCCAAGTATGCTACAAACAAGGATTTGGGCGCAGATATAGGAGCATTCTTTCTTATAACGATCTTATAATGAACTAGCGGAACGTCAATAGGCCCTATAATACGCTTACAATTGTTTTACCGTAGTACAATTGATCCTATAAAGTCCTGAGACTACCCATTTATAAGTACTATAACTCTTATTACTATCTGAGATGAGTATCATACTAGAGCAATTTTAGTTACAAAGTATCTCCTACGAATATACTTAGTTATTTTTTGTGGCCGTTTTCTTTTTAATTTATCTAATACAATTAGTAAGTAGTGAAGAGTATATCTAAGTATTGAAAATTACTATATGTTTAGTGTGTGAAATTACCGGGGAATTCATTTTTATTGTGAATGTCCACCATAATTTGTTGATTTTAACAATGCCCATGGAAAAAGCTCACATAATCATAGATGTTATTGTAATAATATTCGTACATTAATTGAGAACATTCGCCATTTTCTAAAAGTACTCTGCATTGAGTATATTGTAGGACAATTATAGGTAAAATTGCACCTATAGCAGTTTTGATCCAGAGCAATCGTCGCCATATTTAAACGTATTAGCGTTTCGTAACACAAATTCAAACAATGATTGAATGACATTTACTAGTAAGGTGTTTGGTCAAGTAATTTATAGGATTGTTTCATCTTATAAGGCTCTAACCAAGTACAATTTGGGTTATAAGAGCATTGGACAAGACTAATAGCGATGTACACTTGAAAGAGTCTCAGCTTAGTATAATATAATGTCTTGTACTCTTACAAAATGCTACTATAAGATCAATATTATTCAGGACTATTTGCTCTTTCTGCAAACTGTTATAGGAGACTAAATCCTATAACTATCTTATAAGACGCTCTTGTAGCTTACTACAAGCATGTAAAATAAAACCAAATGATCTTAAGACTATCTACGCTTGTATAATGTTACTATAAGTAAAAGTATCCTATAACTGTTCTGTGCTACAATCTTGTAGCATACTATAAGGATGAATTATAAACACTAATGCTCTTGAGTATGTTACCGCTTATCCAAAGCTATTATAAGTAAATGACTCTACGTCAATGCCTTTATAGGAACGTTATTAGCAAATTAGTACTTATAGTCTCTACTTATAGGAATACTTTGCTTGTTGGGTTATTCCTGTAGGAAGCCGAGCCACAGCCAGTTGGCACCGTGACTGTGTTAGTGTCCCAGAGACAAAAATGTTATGAAAACACGTATTAAATGAGTAAGTAGGTAGGTATTTTAATGTTTTACAAGCGAACAACGATAACTGATAACGATATAATAGGTGCATCATAGTATATAATATAGGTACCTACTTAATACAATTATTTTTATTGTTTTTAAATTGGAACACAATTCGATTTCGTTAAGCATTTTAGTCATAATAATATTATTATGAATACCTAAGTATACTTAATATCCATTAGGATTCTTTTACTTGATTTCTCATAGAACGTTGCTCTGTAAGATATCCGAGTGATGATCTAAGAACCGACTTCGATACGAATTGTTCAATTTGACTAACGATTACGTTTACGTGTTATTTCACAAAACCATATCGTGTGCAGACTAGTGGACGCGGAGGTGTCCCCGGCGCCGGCGCTGGCGACGCTGCCGCTGGCGTGGCGGCTGGCGGCGCTGCTCGGCGGCGAGGGCGGCGGCGCGGGCGCGGGCTGCGCGGCGCGGCTGGCGGGCGCGGCGCGGGCGCTGGCGCGCTTCGCCCCCGACGTGCCCGCCGCCGTGGACGCGCGTCGGCGGCAACTGGACGCCGCCGTGCACGGTAACCGCAGTACCCGCACCCCGGTCATTGTGCCGTGTACCTACTCGCTACTCGCTGTATATACTGACCGCGTGTCTGTCCGTGTGTCCGCGCAGGGCTGGGCGCGCACGGGCTGTGCGGGCCGGGCGGCGCGGACGGCGCGCTGCACTCGCTGCACGACGCGCTGCGCGAGGAGCTGCTCGCGCATCTCGACGCGTACAAACAGGCGCTGCATAAGATACAAGATCTGGTAACCGACTCCGCTTCCACTCTCTACGCTTTGAAGTAGGTACCTACTTAAATTGCAGTGTACAAAAATCTGTGAAAATTTCAACTGGACTGTAAATTTGAAACGTGATAGTCAGTGTCACGGAGTATGGAAGTATGGAACCCTAAAACTGAGACAAAATATTTACAACAGTCGCTACAGCTCCGAAACAAACTTGAACATTAAAGAAATATCCGGCGTCACCCTTCATGAAAAGACAACTGATAACTGTGTGTGTGTGTGTGCAGTCCCCGGTGACGGCGCACGCGGAGCCGGCGGCCGCGTCGCACCAGCGGCTGCTGTCGCTGAGCGCGCGCGACGTGGAGCGCCGCCTCATGGACAACGCCGGCCTGCTGGCGGCGCTGCGCCGCGCCCCCGCCGCGCTCGCCACGCTCACCCGCGCGCTCGACGACCGCGTGCAGCTCGACAAGCAGGTCCGCTCTCCCCTCTCCCCTCTCTTACACTGTCACTCTCATTCGCAAGCGGTAGGTACGAGTACATGGGGATATCCCCATCGTCTGAGATGAGAAGTCCACCACCAGCCGATCGAGTGTTCCTCTGTGTGAATTGCGTTTTGAAGATTACGTAAATTGGAAACTAAGTAGGTGCTTAGCTAATTTAGTCGACTAGATCAGGGACGTCCATGGTGTAAATGGCAATAAGAAGGCTCGCGTTAAGGCAAAGGTGTGGGTTCGAGTCAAACAGACTTTTTCTACTCTTATTTTTGTTCAAACACCATAAAAATTATGGTATTAAACATACATAAAAGATTTAATAAAGAAATAAGACACATTAGTATCGTTATTGCCGCAGGTGGTTTGCGCGTGCGCTCTGGTGCGCCGAGCGCAGCCCGCGGCCGCCGGCGCCGCGTCCGACACCAGGTATGTACCGTGCTGCCGTGTGTGCCGTGCGTCCGACACCAGGTATGTACCGTGCTGCCGTGTGTGCCGTGCGTCCGACACCAGGTATGTACCGTGCTGCCGTGTGTGCCGTGCGTCCGACACCAGGTATGTACCGTGCTGCCGTGTGCCGTGCGTCCGACACCAGGTATGTACCGTGCTGCCGTGTGCCGTGCGTCCGACACCAGGTATGTACCGTGCTGCCGTGTGCCGTGCGTCCGACACCAGGTATGTACCGTGCTGCCGTGTGTGCCGTGCGTCCGACACCAGGTATGTACCGTGCTGCCGTGTGTGCCGTGCGTCCGACACCAGGTATGTACCGTGCTGCCGTGTGTGCCGTGCGTCCGACACCAGGTATGTACCGTGCTGCCGTGTGTGCCGTGCGTCCGACACCAGGTATGTACCGTGCTGCCGTGTGCCGTGCGTCCGACACCAGGTATGTACCGTGCTGCCGTGTGTGCCGTGCGTCCGACACCAGGTATGTACCGTGCTGCCGTGTGTGCCGTGCGTCCGACACCAGGTATGTACCGTGCTGCCGTGTGTGCCGTGCGTCCGACACCAGGTATGTACCGTGCTGCCGTGTGTGCCGTGCGTCCGACACCAGGTATGTAAGAGAAATAAAATTCCCTTTTTCAACCGACGAAAAAAACGGAGGAGGTTCTCAATTCGACGTATACCTACCTAAGTATATATATATTTTTTTTTGTATGACCACGCATAACTTTTTACAGAGTGGTTCGATTTTGATAATTATTTTTTTATTGGAAAGAGTATACTTACTCCAAAGTTGGCTCCCATTATAATTTGGAAAAAAAACTTCCAACCTTAAGTGTAGGAAAATAAGGGATGATTAATTTTTCACGCACCGATTGTATCGTATGACGCGTAACTTTTTACAGAGTAGTCCGATTTTGATAATTCTTTCTTCATATTATTTATTTCTACCATAGGAACGATGTAAATGTGCTGATGTGAGTCCTTATTTTGGTCCAGTAAGTATAAGTAGATACCTATTCAATTTTCACTGCTATAACAAACCACTGCCTCGACAGTCGGGCGTGATACCGTGCCATGATCGGAAATTATTTATTCAAGTAAGTACAAAAATAAATAATTACGAGTGATGTATTGTAGGAAATGCGATGGTCTTGAAAGACGAGTAATTACCATCAGGCGGAACACGACAGCGTAATATTACTCAGTGCTGGCGCTCTCCTCCCCGCGCCGTACTCCCCGCGCCGGCGCCGGCGCCGGAAGCTCGTACGGGCCGCATCACCTGATAACATTATTTGTAACATTGATAAAAGCTGCAGCAATTACGATTCCGTAGCGTGACGGCCTCTGCCATTACCGGTCACTTAGCATAAGCATGATATTATGATAGGTAACGATTTTTTGGCGCCTCTTGTAAAGTTTTAGGTAGGTAGGCAATTAAGATATTTTAAAAAACTCGATTCTTTACGACATTGGGCGCTCGACGCTGCCTTGCCTCACGAACAGAACAGAAAACTTACGAGATTGCTATTTCATTATAATTATTTAGAATACTCAAACCTTATTCGTAATAAAATGAATATATATATATTTTTCTCATTTTAGAGCATTTAAATAAAAGATTGTAATAAAACATTCTGGATTTCGCCAGTGCATGACAATACCAAGTAAATATAACGTATTAATGTGAATTAACTACTTGATTGATATCAGTGTTGTCAGCGAGCGAGTTCGCATTGTTGCAGCGGGAAATAATTTCACTTTGGTTTTTCACAGATTAATTTGATAAATTTCCATTGTGTGTCTCAAGTGTTCAGCAAACACATCGCCGAGAGCGAGCCGCGTGAGTCGCGAGAGTCGCGAGAGTCGCGAGCGGCGAGACGCTCCCACGCGAGCGCCGCGTGCGGTTATCGGTTATTGTTTATTGCCTGCTCACTGCTCACTGCTCACTGCTCACTGCTCACTGCTGGCTGCCGCGGCCGCGCGGTTGCTTTGGATTGGAAGTGAAATCGAAAGAGAACGCGCCCGTCAGTTATGAATTAGTAATAAATTTAAACGAAACACGTTCATTTGCATTTTAAATAGACAAAACTGAAAACTTATACTTACACTTATATCTTAATTGGTAAAATTATTGTTGAACTGTGTATCACACAAACCTCTTTTGTATGGTACCTATGTGTAGTACCTACTTATAAAAATATGAGAGGAGGAGCATTAAGCCATTTCTAAAGTTAAGGACTTAGTTTATTAAGTAAGTAAATCATTATTTACATATACAGCATGCAAATCCTATAAAAAAAGGTAGGTAGTGATTTGATCAAAAGCAAATAAGTTTAGAAATATATCTACCTACTGCTTCCCCAGGCCAGGGGAGGGGTCTGGGGAGGCTGGGGAACTACTCATGACGGGCTCCATGATAGTGGCCGGTCGAGCATCTCTCTTTATCGGTTTGTTGCAGGCCGGTGGCGGGCGTGCTGATGAGCTACTCGCGCGGCTGTGCCACGCTCCTGGCGCTGATGCGCGACGGCGCCCCCGCACCCCCCGGCGCCCCCGCGCCCCCCGGCGCCCCCGCGCCCCCCGGCACCCCCGCGCCCCCCGGCGCCCCCGGCGAGGGGGGAGCGGGGGACGCGGCGCCGCGCTCGCCGCCGGACTCGTCCAGCGACGGATACCACTCCGACAGCGATCACGCGCAGACTCATCAGGACAGGTTCGCGTTTAGGTACGGTAAGCGTCAGATATATTTTTATCTGGGGGCAGATAAAAATATATCGTGCCGAACCAATTATATACATTTTCTGTTCTCCGGCCAGAAAGCGCCCACTTTTTGGCCGCTGCGCTAAATGAAATTGCCGCTTTCTGGCTCCGTCGAACAGAAAAATAGTATACTGACCTCAGCCAGTAAAATAAAAAAGCCTCAGATCACATTTTTGTCAACCTCGGCTTCGCCTCGGACGACAATTACATGTGATCTGTGACATTTTTTATTTTACTGGCCTTGGTGCGTAATGTACCTACTATTAAATTTCCTTATTTTCGACTTAGGATCGAACAGTGGTCAGTGGTGTGACCTGGCGACCCGTAATATTGAAATGGCTGTCACGACTGAGCTACTAAACTTGTAAACATTTTTATTATTTGATGAGGCCACGCAACCGTTTTTTTTACATTTTTAAAATCTATAGCCGCTTCTCCCACCGATGAAAGGTTTAATTAGAGATGCTAGCTGGCTAGATTAAAAATTAGAGATGCCACACACTTTTTTCTGATATTCGTTGACGGTATCGGTGTAAAGGTATATATGTTATAGGCAATGTGTATAATCCGGCATTGTATAGAATACCTAGGCATTGTATACATTGCCTAAAACGTTCAGGCAATGTGTATAATACGATTCATTTCATACATTGCCTAGGTATTGTATAAAATGCCCGAAGCGCATCAGGCAATGTGTATACTAAAAAAACGCGTTACATACATTACCTATGCGTCAACCGGCATTCTATACAATGCCTAGGTATTCCATACATTTCCTAGGTAAAGTGTAAAATAGTTTGCACATTCAATATCATTTCACACATTGCCTGGACGACCCCGGCATTCTATACAATACCTAGGAAATGTATAGAATGCCTGCATTATACACATTGCCTATAACATATATACGGTTCCGCAGGAGCTCGGCGGAGGCGGCGGAGGCGGCGGAGGCGGCGGAGGCGGGGGAGGCGGCGGAGGCGGTGGCGCAGTACGGCGCGCTGTGGGCGCAGGCGGCTTGCCGCGCGCTGCCGGCGCTGGCGGCGCTGCCCTCGCTGGCGCGCGCGCCGCACTTGCCGCACAAGATCGTCTTCTCCGTGGTCGTGGTCGGTACCGTCTGCTGCCGCTGTACACCCGATAATAATATTTTCAGTCCTCCGGTCGGAAAGCGCCAACTTTGTGGCCGCTGCGCTCAATGAAATTGCCGCTTTCTGGCTTCGTCGAACAGAAAAATACTATACTGACCTCGGCCAGTAAAATAAAAAAGCCTCAGATCACATTTTTGTCAACCTCGGCTTCGCCTCGGACGACAATTACATGTGATCTGAGACATTTTTTATTTTACTGGCCTTGGTGCCTGGTGCGTAATGTACTACATATTAATAACCTCGGCACCGTCACCGGCACCGGCACCCGGCACCCGGCACCGGTGTAGGAGATGACGATAAATGATTATTGTAAAATAAAGTAACGTTACGAATAATGATTTCTGATGACTTCGCGGTTATTACCCGTGGGAATGAAACGACTATAAAAGGATTTAACTCGCGTATTTTATTTTATCGGCTGACGTTTCGAAAACTTTACGGTTTCCATATACCTACGCTACCGTATTAGCGTTATACTATCGTCGTCTCGGTTGTGCTACGAATATGGGAACTGTAAAGTTTTCGATTTTTCGAGATTTTATTAAAAGTACCTAGTTTTTTCGTTCCGGCGTTAATGTACACTATGTTAATACATAGTACATTACTGCCGGCGACGGGTTGTAGGGGGTTGCTTTAACACACGTTTCATGGAATAGAATAATTTGAATCATCCTTATATTCATGTTGTCTCAGTTATCATTTCGTGCGGCCGTCGGTCTCCGCGAGCGGCGTCTCAACGAGATAAAGAAGCTGCTCGGCGCCGAGGAGGACGCGACCGGCGCGGCGGGGGAGGCGCGGGGGGCGCGGGGGGCGGCGGGGGAGGCGCGGGGGGCGAGGGAGGCGGCGGGGGAGGGCACGAGCGCGGCGAGGCTGGCGGCCGCCGCCACCGCCGTGCTGCGCGACGGCGCCGGCCGGTACCCGCTGCACGACGCGGAGAACACTGTGCTCAGCCAGGTCAGGAGGGAATGCTGATGTCGGTCAGACCTGGCTCTGTTCCACTACGTCTGTATTAACTATTACGCCTCCCGATAACCGATAAACACAAAAATGTATGGGCGCTCTCGATGTCGGCCTCGCTCCACCGAAAACTGACAATGTTGCGGGCGATCGATGGGACGTTACGAACAGAATTCAGCTGTGCCTGCGGACATCTGATAATATCTTGCTCGATTTATTTGTGTGTCGGTGCGATGGTGTATCTCACTGAGCGTGTTGTGTTCGTGTCGGTGCAGGTGTCGGGCACGCTGCGCGAGTGCGCGGGGCTGGCGCAGTGCGCGGAGCTGCGCGCGCTGGCGGCGGCCGCGTGCCGCGTCGCCTGGCGCCTCGTGCTGCACCCGCCCCCGCTGCGGCTCGACGCAGACTTCACCGCCGGTTAGTATCCCGCATCCCGCACCCGCCTTCGGCTACACGTTTTTCTCCGTACCGTACGCTATACCATAAGTTTACTTATTTTCGAGTGTTTCTTTAACTGTGTACCGTGTAACGGTGTTCCAGGTCGCTTCGACCCGGACCGGCACGTGCGCTGGTGCGCGGAGGGCGCGGCGGCGGAGCACGGCGCCCGCGGCGAGCACATCCGCAGCTTCGTGTGGCCCGCGCTGCTGCTCCGGGACCGCGTGCTCTTCCGCGCCGTCGTGCTGCTCTGACGAGTGACGCACGAGACGCGCGTGACGCACGAGACGCGCGTGACACACGTGACGCACGCGAGTCTCGACGACATACACTCGCCAACTCATCGAATTACGAAGCATCAATTCCGCAGTTAGGTCGTGCCCTTCGCGTCGACAAAGGATCTTCGGATTTCTCGCACACATAACTATTAAGTCGTCTCTAGGTATTTTAATTTACCATTTTAGATTATTAGTATTCGTCAAATTAATGAAGGCGTCAATTTTTTTTGTCATCTAATTTTAAATTTTGTACTAATCTGCAAAAGAATACGTACTTACCTAAATAAATGATAATACCTACGCATACATAAAATCAAACTCGGAAATAAAAATAAAATTAAGAAAAATAAACACTTAGCAATTATATTCATCAAAATGGTATAATGTAGTTGCTTCATTCCAATGTGTAATAGAAATTATTATGGTACCTACAGATATATAATTAAATATGATCTAAAACTAATGTTATGAATATATTAATACCTACCTAATCTTAGTGAGCTTTGAAAACATTCATTTGGTAAGTACTTACTGTAGTAATGTGGTACTTATTACTGTTTTACCCAAAACTGACCGATGATCGGAGTTTACTTGAATAATCATAAAAAATCCGGTAACTGTGCATCAAATGCAAATAGGTAGCCTAGACGTGCACCAACGTGCTGCAGAGGACAACGTCGAGCTGAATTAAAAGAACTGCCGCAGTCGTAACTATTCATAATTTTAGTAAGTAAAATTTCTATTAAGTAATGTCCGCTCAAGCACTATACAAACATTGTCCGAACATATATACGAACACAACAAAAAGGAATCACTCAACTCAGTGCAGTCGTTGGAATGTTGTGCGCGCACTTGACTCAATTGATTTAGAACATAACACAAGTACCTACCTACTCACTTTAATCATTATAAATTATGCAATGATTATGTATCCCGGATCAATTACAACAACTTAATTACCTATTGTAGTTATTTAAATAATTCATGCGTTTTTAAACTTTTACAATCGGTATGATATTATTCAATTTAGGCGTAAGTAATGAATAATATTATAGCACTTCCTACCTGATCAAACAAGGAGTCTCGAGTGTAGACGTTATTATTTATTCTTTTAGTACTTATATACTTACTAGCGACCCGCCCCGGCTTCACACGGGGGCTATAAACCTTCCTTAAGAATCACTCTATCTATTAAAAAAAACCGCATCAAAATCCGTTGCGTAGTTTTAAAGATCTAAGCATACATACGGACATACAGCGAAAGCGACTTTGTTTTATACTATGTATTGATAATAATATATATGTAAATTAAAATATTGCCGCGTCTATGAAGAGTACCTATGGAAATCACTTCTAATGTTTGATAAAATAATGTACCTACTTACTTATATGTATTGTTCTATGTAGGTACCTATCCCAAAGCAATTGTAAATAATATAGTAAGTACTTATTCAAATTTGTAATAAAACAAAACTTTTCACTGTGTAAGAAAGTTCTTATATGTCTTTGTCTTAATGTAAGTAAGTAAAGTAACATCATTTTCTAAGTTGGGATGGCTGTAAATAAATAATCATTCGTATCAATCGCCTCGTTTCATTGTCCTCTAGCAGGCTTCTTCAATATTACCTACTGTTCCTGTAAGGCGCCCCATGAATCCTACTAATAGATACGATTCATTCATAATAAAGTTTGCATGTAAGTATGGATGTTTGTTACTCTTTTACTTAAAAACTACTGAATGGATTTTAATGTAACTTAGCAGAACTAAATATACTTAATATAATAATGTAAGGTGAGGTAGTGGGGTGTCGTCCGGGAAATTCACGCTGGTGGCAGGACTGGCAGGGTAGGCGAGAGACATAAAATCCGATCGAGGCAAGACTACTTTTATTGCAAGATGTAGAACAAATGCAACAAGACTAATAGATACGATGGAGAGGGACAAATTGTTCCAGGACTTCCAGGGCGGTTCCAGGGCGGGAGCGAGACTGCACTTTAGACGCGATCGATCAAGTACCGAAACATTTCAGGGGCGGAAGTCTTTCGAAAGCAAGACCGAAAGCCTAAAACTAACACATTAAACATTTTTTTTTTCGAATGGACTCATACAGTTGGCCCTGGGGCCGTTACTGCTCCACCGGACGAATGGGGAGCGCTCCGAGGTGCGCTCACCCTAAACACATTAAACGAAATTGTGTTCAGAACGTCACTAAATCAGGACAAATCTTAACACCGCGATGTAGGATTTTAGATTCAGTGTGATAGCGGCGTCTAACGACACCTTGAGCAAACAATGAAGGTTAACATATCATTTTAGTGAAATGATGCTTTATACAATGCAAAGCATTACGGATTATTTGTTTATTAGTGTCGAGATTATTTTAAGAACGTTTGTACATAAGTCTAATCTAGATAATGCCTAATTATGTAAACAATACAAGCGGCGTTCGGCGGCGTTAAGTAATCTGTTACAAAACGGTCTTGCTAGAAATACATATGCATCTAATGCTGATATATCGTATTTTATTAACCCCCGACGCAAAAACGACGGGGTGTTATAAGTTTGACGTGTCTGTCTGTCTGTCTGTCTGTCTGTCTGTCTGTCTGTCTGTGTGTGTGTGCGTGTGTGTGTGTGTCTGTCTGTGAAATCATAGCTCCTTAACGCATGAACCGATTTTGATTCTGTTTTTTTTGTTTGAAAGGTGTATATGTCGGGAGTGTTCTTAGCTATGTTTTATAAAAATCGTCTCAGTAGTCATGTCGGGGGGACCGTAGGTTTAGATAGATTGTAAATATTAGGTAAGTAAGTAAGTACCTAAATGAAAGCGGTCCCTCCGACATGACGTTTTCTTTGTAGAAATATTAATACTTAGGTAACTAATATTAAGATTTTATTATTGTTATACTTTTTAGAGGGCCTTTTAGTTTTTATGTCGGGGGTTTGTTAAATTTTTAATTTATTTTTATGATTATACATAACATTTTTAACCCCCGACGCAAAAACGACGGGGTGTTATAAGTTTGACGTGTCTGTCTGTCTGTCTGTCTGTCTGTGTGTGTGTGTGTGTGTGTGTGTGTCTGTCTGTGGCATCATAGCTCCCTAACGCATGAACCGATTTTGATTCTGTTTTTTTTGTTTGAAAGGTGTATATGTCGGGAGTGTTCTTAGCTATGTTTTATAAAAATCGGCTCAGTAGTTTAATAATTAGGGGGGGTTAAAGAGGGAATGTAAAAATAAATGTCTATTAATATACTCGAAAGGGGTATCTAATGAAAGAGGGTGACGAGTACATTACAAAATTGAAATCATAATGAAAATCGGTTGAGTCGTTCAAAAAATATTGGGAGTGAAAGTGGGGATGGAAAACCAAATGTCTACAAATATACCCGAGTGGGGTATCAAATGAAAGAGGATCGCGTGTACATTACAAAATTGAAATCGTAATGAAAATCGGTTAAGTAGTTCAAAAATTATGGGGAGTAATAGTGTAAATGGTAAGCCCAATGTCGTCAAATATACTCGAGTGGGGTATCAAATGTAAGAGGATTACATGTAGGTACATTACGAAATTCCGTGTTAAATGGAAATTAGTTAAAAATAATAATATGTAGTAGGTACCTACGTACCTACTTACAAAAAGTATGAAATAAAAAAATAAATTAAAAATTTAACAAACCCCCGACATAAAAACTAAAAGGCCCTCTAAAAAGTATAACAATAATAAAATCTTAATATTAGTTACCTAAGTATTAATATTTCTACAAAGAAAACGTCATGTCGGGGGGACCGTAGGTTTAGGTAGATTGTAAATATTAGGTAAGTAAGTAGGGGAGATAGGGGAGGGACGGGCAGTCGGGAGACATAGCACCCCCCTTTATTTCCAATTCTAATATATATATTTTTAATTCCCTATTTTGGTACATTAGTCTACCCACTGACCACAATGTTCATCCATAGAATACGTGTTATTTCGTTCATTTGTGAAATACAGGCGCATATTTAGTTTAGACACCGATCAATGTAACTATTTTGTTATGATTTTAAAGTAAATGAAAAAAATACCTGCTGAAGGTATGTTCTTTTTTAATATTTTTTTTAATTATATATGTGCTAAGGTATAAATTAGTTTGCAAGTCACGCTTAAATATATAACCAATTTTTTTTACGAGAATATTAAAATCAATAAATATGCAGAGGGAGCAACGGCCACTTTTTTTGAGGGAGGTTTGGGCATGCCTAATGCAATATAAGAAAATATATAAAAAGAAAATATTGTTGCTTTCACTTGCAAAGATATCTGAAACATTGATACATAAAATATTCTTCATTGAAATGGTAACTTCACATTTTTTTCCCTCGGAAGAAGAAAAATTTGCGAAGTACACACATGATGTATTCTTCAAAACTTCATTATGTATTGAAGAAGCCGCAAGCTCGTAATTAGCCTATTTTGATTACTTTTGTAATTACATATAAGTTGAGATTATATATTTGACCATAATTTACTTTGTATATTTTAACTATTTTATAAATATTAAGTGTTTTATATGTCATGCCCAAACCTCCCATAGCCGGTGCCCGTACCACCCTACCATAGGGAGCTTTGGGCACATTTGACATGGTTCTGAAATCATGGTATAACTTAGAGACTGCTTATAATTTGTAAACTGTTGTTTATGAAACATCTAGCCAAATATATTGCGCAACTCACCTTGGAAGTAAATTTTGATTATATTGATAATTTAATTTTTAATAATTAGTTACGTGAAAAAGTGCCCATCCCTCCCCTATCTCCCCTACACCTAAATGAAAAGCGGTCCCTCCGACATGACGTTTTCTTTGTAGAAATATTAATACTTAGGTAACTAATATTATGATTTTATTATTGTTATACTTTTTAGAGGGCCTTTTAGTTTTTATGTCGGGGGTTTGTTAAATTTTTAATTTATTTTTTCTATGTAGTAACTAAGCTATTAAAATATTTAAACTTCAACAATTGGTACAGACAGCGTCATCTAGTGCTCGTCTAACTATCACAGTATTTATCTATAACTCAAAATATTATTATCCTTGAGGTTTCTCTGGTTGTTACAATGATAATTATATCAGAATAACATTTTTTGCGTGGGAGGAGGAAATACTCATGTACGAGTATACTGCCAGGACCATTCCTGACAGCATGCCCGACTCTACTGGGAATGGTGCCCAGTAGCCTCCGGACTAAAACCTCCCCCCTTGTAGAGTGTGATACGTTGGACACGCGGCGCTAACGGAATACGCTTTGTGACCAACAGTGTGGTGTAGGGTTGGGAGAATAGAAGGGTTTAGGGGAAAGAGTGATTGTTATTTGTGTTGTGTTTGTTGTAAGATTCTTTCGAGATCACTTCTTTAAGATTATTTGGGTCGATGTTAAGTACCTATGCAACATTCCATTTCATGGTCATTTCTTGCCTTCGAAAAGCGAGGGCAGTCGTGCAGGAGATGGTTTATGGATTGGGTTATTGCTGCTCGAAAGACGGCTTCCTGCGATTTTTTTACGCTGCTTCTTAGGTGTGTGGGAGGGGGGGGGAAGGAATCCGGTGAGTCCGACTCCGACTTAGATCGGCGGGCCTGCCTGTCACGCAGATAGAAGTCCCTGTGTGGTGATGAACGGTGTAACGGCATTATGAACTGCTAATATGAATCGGAATTTGAAGTTTGTTTTAAAGATATAAGGAGATGTTTCAGATATGATAATAAGTACCTATATCTGATCAGTGCTGAGTCTACTGTCGATTGGGACAATAATAATTTTTGGGGTGGCAGAGTGCGTCTGAGGGCCCCTTTCTACTATATAATGAGCGGGTGGGAGGGGTAAATTTCGCAAAAATTTTGTCAAAATCCGGTATTTTGAGTATGCAGAAGGCTGAAGAGTAGCTAGTAATGGAATCTAAACGAAAATTTTGTAGTAAAAATATTAATATTTTGGAAGTTATGAATTTTTGAAATAATTAATTTTTAAATTTTATGTTTCAGGTGAAAACGGGAAAGGTAAGTCGATTTGGAAGGGAGTTGGGGGGGATGAAAGGGCTCGCCGAGACGAATCTTTGGACGTGCCACACTCTTGGGTGAGTATGATTTTTTAAAGTCACAAGGACGTGATGTATGAAGAAATTGTGTCACTTAGGTAACCTACGGGCTGGGGGGTAGTTCGTGTATTATAATGTATTATAATGTAATTTGAGTTAAAATAATCGGAATAAAGTCAATATTTTAGACCCTGACCACATGTGCTCTTTCATACCTAACATTTTTTTTAATTTAACCTATTTTTTAAAAACAAAATGTTGGTTTTTCAAACCTAACCTAACAAAACACAACTTTAATAAACCTAACCTAATAAAACCTAACTTTTTTAAAAACCTAACCTAACAAAACCTAACTTTTTTAAACGTAACCTAATGAGACCTAACTTTTTTAAACCTAACCTAATGAAACCTAACTTTTTTGAAACCTAACCTAATGAAACCTCACATTTTTTTTTTTTTTTTTAAAACGTAACCTAATGAAACATATTTTTTTTAAACCTAACCTAACCTCACCTATTTTTTTTTTAAACCTAACCTAACAAATGACAAATAATAAACCTATCTTTTTTTTAACCAAACCTAATAAAACCTAACTTTTTTAAACCTAACCTAACCAAAACTAACTTTTTTAAACGTAACCTAATGAGACCTAACTTTTTTAAACCTAACCTAACAAAACCTAACTTTTTTAAACGTAACCTAATGAGACCTAACTTTTTTAAACCTAACCTAATGAAACCTAACTTTTTTGAAACCTAACCTAATGAAACCTCACATATTTTTTATTTTTTTTTTTAAAGTAACCTAATGAAACATATTTTTTTTAAACTTAACCTAACCTAACCTAATTTTTTTTTAAACCTAACCTAACAAATGACATCTTTAATAAACCTAACCTAATGAAACCTAACTTTTTTAAACCTAACCTAATGAAACACCACTTTTTTTTTGTTTTTTTTTTTTTTTTTTTTTTTAAACGTAACCTAATGAAACATTTTTTTTTTAAACCTAACCTAACCTAACTTTTTTTTTTTTTTAAACCAAACCTAACAAAACCTAACTTTTTTTTTTTTTTTTACACGTAATCTAATGAGACCTAACTTTTTTAAACCCAACCTAATGAAACCTAACGTTTTTTTTTTTTTTTTTTTTTTTTTTTTAAACGTAACGTAATGAAACATTTTTTTTTTTTTGTTTTTTTTAAATGAAAAGAAAACAAAACAAAAACCACGTGGTGGCGTGGTCGGTGATCCAGGAGCGTCCGGCTGATTCTGACGCGGCACAAATCTGCGCCGAACACCCCGGAGTACAAAGGTACTACAACAAAAATTTTTGGACCACCCTATGTCATAATATTCATATTTTAAGATCTAAACTTTGAACACTTATTGTGAAAAAAAAAAAAAAAAAAAAAAAAATGTTTCATTACGTTACGTTTAAAAAAAAAAAAAAAAAAAAAAAAAAAAGTTAGGTTTCATTAGGTTGGGTTTAAAAAGTTAGGTCTCATTAGATTACGTGTAAAAAAAAAAAAAAAGTTAGGTTTTGTTAGGTTTGGTTTAAAAAAAAAAAAAAAGTTAGGTTAGGTTAGGTTAAAAAAAAAAAAAAAAAAAAAAAAAAAAGTGGTGTTTCATTAGGTTAGGTTTAAAAAAAAAAAAAAAAAAAAAAAAAAGTTAGGTTAGGTTAGGTTAGGTTAGGTTAGGTTAGGTTAGGTTAGGTTAGGTTAGGTTAGGTTAGGTTAGGTTAGGTTAGGTTAGGTTAGGTTAGGTTAGGTTAGGTTGGGTTAGGTTAGGTTAGGTTAGGTTAGGTTAGGTTAGGTTAGGTTAGGTTAGGTTAGGTTAGGTTAGGTTAGGTTAGGTTAGGTTAGGTTAGGTTGCTTTTTAGTTTATGGGCGTATTGCTGCGGGATTTTGTGGAGTTTTGCGGACGCGACTTTGAAGTGCTTTTTTGTGATTGGAATAGATTAAATTGACGACCTTGGCTAGTTTTTTGGACTCCGAAATTTCGATTTTTTGGCAAATTTGTCAGAAAATTGAAAAAATTTTCCGGAATTTTTTCCGGGCACTTGCGCTGGGATTTCCGGCCCCAACTTTTGGTGGTAGGTGTATCTCGGCGCGGTCTGTGCCCCGGAATTTTTTCCGGGAAAATCGGTTGGGTGGTTTGGAAGTTATCGTCTTCCGAAAATCAAATTTTCGGCGCCTGATAAAATTCGTATAGCAACGCCTACGGGAAATCGATTAGCAATTTTTGAAATTGCTAAATCGACCGTGGGCGGGAATTTTGTCGGGCTAGAGGGCTGATTTTTGGAAGTCTGGTGAGGGTCTTCTATCCCCACCTTTTAGTTTAGGTTTGGGGTGGGTACCTCCCCCCCCCACTTTTTGGGGAATTTTTTGAGTTTGGTGGAAAATTGTGCGATTTCGCGTAATTTTTCGCCTAACTTAGTAAATTCATTACGAGGCCCTCAGTGGGTGTTTTGAGGTCCGGCGCCCTCCCCGCGATGGCGGACGGCACGGGCAAGAATTGGAGCCGTATTCGGCCCCTCATGGACGGCAGCAGCTCGGACGAGGACTCCGAAAACGAGCTGGAGATGGAGGTAGGCTCGGAGGAGAACCGTCCGGCCGAGAAGCGGGCCCACCCTGGGGACTCCGCGCCGGCCGTGGAACCCAAGGTTCCAACTGCCAGGAGGGGGTAAGGCGGGAAGTGCCCCTGGGGCCTACGTAGGACTGTCGAAGGCCAAGGCTTGCCTCAGAGCAAGTGAGTTGGCCGATTTCGAGTTAGATGCGGACGAGGAGGCCGGGTACACCCTCCCTCCCCCTCTAAGGCGTTTCTTAAGCGCCCGGAGAGGGAGGTGAGGAGGAAGGCCCTCGCCCCCATGGAGGAGGAACCGGCCAACTCAGAGGAGCTGGGGGACCCCATCGAGGAGGCGCGGCAGGCGGCACAGACCGTTTTGGCCGAGGCCGGAAAATCCGGCAATTTGAATGGGCGGGTCTGGGGCCGCATCAAAAAGGCCTGTCATAGTGTGGCGGCGGCCATGGACCGGCTGGAGGCTCACTCAGTGAGTGACGAGCTCCGGGCTATGCGGGCGGACCAGAAGCGGCTCCGGGAACAGCTGGCCCTGGCCCAGGCGGAGACAAAGGCCCTCCGAAAGGCCTTCTCGGAGAGGAAGTCCTCTCCGAATTCTGAGGGGACTGACTTGACGGGACAGGTCATGTCTGCCGTATCGGACACCCTGTTGGCCTTCCGGGAAGAGCTCACCAGGAGCCTCTTCGTATCTCTAGGCGGGATGGTGAACGCCCGCCTAGACGAGGTGAAGAGCCTCCTCCCGCCAGCCCCAGTTCTCCGCCCGCCGCTCGCGGCCGATAGAAGAAGGGCCGCAGAGGCTGAGGCCCCTAGGGCGGAAGAGACCTCCCGAGGCCCTGCGCCGGTGCCGAAGGGGCCCAAAACGGCCCCGGCTAAACCCCCCCGTGGGGCTAAGACGGTGACTCCCGGTCAAAATGTCACTACCGGGAGCACCCTAGCCCCCCCGGCAAGGCCGGCACCGGTACCGGCGCCGCGCCGGAAGAAGGCCGCCTCCGGGCCGCAACCAGGCCCATCGTCGGCGCCTCATGTATTCCATGAGGCCTCCCCCCCGACCCCAGCCCAGTCCTCCTGGAGCGAGGTGGTCGGGAGGAAGAAGAAGAAGGCGAAGGCTTCTCCTCAGGCCTCTCCTCCGACGGCACAGGCCTCGAGGCCTAAGCCGCCACCCCCGGCACCGAAGGCCAAAAAGGTCCCGGTGCCGAAGACGGCGGCAGTTATTGTGGCAATCAACCCAGGGGCGGAGGCCACCTACGCCTCCGTAATGGCAAAGGCCTCCGCCGCCTTTAAGTTGGAGGAGGTGGGCATCCACCACCTCCGCATTCGTAGGACGGTGGATGGGGCCCGCATTCTTGAGGTGCCGGGTGCGGACGGCAGTCGCGCTGCCGAGAACCTCCGTGCCCGCATGGAGGAGGTGGTCGGTAGCGTGGCCCGGGTGTACTGCCCCGTCAAGACAGCTCGGATCCGCGTGACCGGGCTGGACGAGGCAGCGACACCCGAATTGGTGGCGGATGCGTGCGCCATCCAAGGCGGCTGCCCACCAGACCAACTCAAGGTGGGCAGCATCCGGAGAGGGTTCGGCGGCTCTGGCTCGGCACTTCTTACGTGCCCAGTCAGAGCGGCCAACGCACTGTTGACTGCGGACCGGGTGTGTATTGGCTGGTCGGTGGCCCGGTTCCAGGCGCTGGACCCGGAACCCCTCCGGTGCTTTAAGTGCCTGGGCACCGGCCACACCCGGCCCACCTGCCCGTCACCCATCGAGAGGGGGCACCTGTGCTTCAGGTGCAGCGGGACGGGCCACAAAATGGCGGACTGCGCTGAACAGCCGTTCTGCGCAGTGTGCCACCACGCCGGCAGACCCGCTGCCCATAGCATGGGGGGGGAAAAGTGTTCCCCCCCGAGCACAAGAGGGAACAGTGCCCCCTCCACGGCACCGAGAGGAGCCGCAGGCGCCGGCTCCGCCAGAACTGCCGGCACCGCCAGAGCTGCCACGGAGGGCCCAATTAACATGGAATGTTAAGAGGCCCTCCAAAGCCCGTCGAGGTACTGCTGGCCAACGCCAACCACTCCGCTCGCGCCCAGGACCTGTTCATACAGGTCATGGCCGAGTGGGGGGTTGGCGTTGGCGTCATCTCCGAGCCGTACGCGGTGCCGCCCCAGCCCAACTGGGTTGGGGCTTCAGACGGGACAGCAGCGCTGGTGGTGCCCACGGGCGGGGAGTCCCCCCCTCTCGAGGAGGTGGAGAAGGGCCCGGGCTACGCGGCGGCAAAGGTGGGGGAGGTAACACTCATTGGAGTTTACTTCTCCCCCAACCAGCCGCTGCGGGCCTTCCAGGTCTTCCTCCAGAGGCTGGGGACTCTGGTCGGGAGGATCGCCCCTGGGCCATTAATGGTGCTCGGGGACCTCAATGCCAAATGCGTGGCTTGGGGATCCCCCAGCACCGACCCAAAGGGGGCGGTCCTGCTCGACTGGACGGTGGCGATGGGCCTGGTTGTCCTCAACCAGGGTCGTGCCGAGACGTGCGTACGCAGGCAGGGGGGGTCCATCGTGGACATCACGTTCGCGACCCCCGCCATTGCTGCGCGCGTCCAGGACTGGCGCGTCCTGGAGGACGAGGAGACCCTCTCCGATCACCGTTACATTCGGATGAGGGTCTCCCCACGCCCATCGCCGCCCGGGAGGGGGCGGGCGAGGACCCGGTTCCCAAGGTGGGCGCTGACCCGTCTGGATCGGGACCAGGCGGAGGAGGCGGCCATAGTGGAGGCATGGTGCGCCTCCCCGGCGACCACCTTGGGAGTGGAGGAGCGGGCGGTGTGCTTCCAGGAGTCCCTCACTGCGGTGTGTGACGCGGGCATGCCTCGGGTGAAGAGGATGCCCGCCAGGCGGCAGGTGTACTGGTGGACTGCGGAGATTGCTGCTCTCCGCACCACCAGCAACGCAGCACGCCGCCGATACACACACTGCAGGAGGCGAAGGCACACCGCCGAGGAGGAGGAGCTCCTCTACCGGGAGCTCAGGGAGGCCATAGAGGCCCTCAAGACGGCCATCGCGCGGAGGAAAGACGAGGCGCGCGAGGAGTTCCTGGCGACGTTGGATAGAGATCCGTGGGGGCGTCCGTACAAGCTTGTACGCAACAAGCTTAAGTACGCCCCCCCAACGGACTCGATGTCGCCGGAACTCCTCCAGAGGGTCGTCGAGGGCCTTCTTCCCACCGGCGGGGGACTTTGTCCCGCCGGTAATGGCGCTCCCTGAGGAGGAGGGAAGCCCTCTCGATTCCGCCGTCCCGCCGCTCACGGACGGCGAGATGGAGAGGGCTGTGGAGAGGCTCCGGGCCTGGACAAAGGCTCCGGGTCCGGACGGAGTGCCAGGTAAGGTCCTGCACCTGGCACTGAAGCACCTCGGGGACCGCTTGAAACTCCTCCTTGAGGACTGTCTCAAGGAGGGGCGCTTCCCGGGGTGCTGGAAGAGGGGGAGGTTGGTCCTCCTGCGGAAGGAGAGTCGGCCGCCGGACTCTCCTTCGGGGTACCGCCCCTTGGTGATGCTGGACGAGGCCGGGAAGGTCTTTGAGAGAATCCTGGCCTCAAGGATCCAGCATCACCTCAGGGAAACGGGCCCGAACTTGGCCGACAACCAGTTCGGGTTCCGGGAGGGGCGGTCCACGCTGGACGCTGTAGCTCGGCTAAGGGAGTACAGCGTCCAGGCGGCGGGAAGGGGGGAGGGTGTCGTGGCGGTGTCTCTTGACATCGCCAACGCATTCGGCACTCTCCCCTACGGGGTGGGGAGGAGGCACTCAGATACCACGGAGTGCCTCCCTACCTGAGGAGGGTTGTAGAGCACTACCTGCAGGACCGGGTAGTGCTCTACGACGATCGGGACGGCCGGAAGCTGCGCCCCATGGCCTGCGGGGTTCCACAAGGGTCCGTCCTCGGACCCCTTCTGTGGAACCTCGGCTTCGACTGGGCCATAAGGGGGGTGCAGCTCCCCCGCATGGTCACCATCTGTTACGCTGACGACACGATGGTGGCTGTGCGGGGCGCGGAGCTCGGGGAGACCCTCAGGCGGGCGGCGGTGGCCACAGAGCTCACCGTCGCACGCATTGGTCTCCTCGGGCTAGCAGGCCCTCCCGAAGACTGAGGCCGTCGTCTTCGGGGGGAGGGGATGGCGAGTGCGAGCGGGCCTCACCATCCCTGTGGAGGGGGAAGCGGTCCGGGTTGAGCCCCACATCAAATATCTTGGGCTCATCCTGGACCGCAGGTGGGACTTCGGGGAGCATTTCCGGCGACTTGCTCCCCGGGTCGTTGGTGCAGCGGCGGCACTCAGCCGTCTGCTGCCCAACGTGGGCGGCCCAAACGCCCCGTGCCGCCGGCTCTTCGCCAATGTGGTGAGGAGCATGGCCTTGTACGGGGCCCCAATTTGGGCCGACCGTCTGTCGGCGGCCAACCGAGCGCAGCTCCGGCGGCCGCAGAGGGTGGTGGCCCTGCGCATCTGCAGGGCGTACACCACCGTCTCACATGCGGCCGCGTGCCTCCTCGCCGCCACCCCTCCCTGGGAATTGGATGCCCAGGTGTTGGCGAAGAGGCACCAAAGGAGGGTAGAGGCCCGGACTCTAGGGGAGAGTCTGGGCCCGGAAGAGGTGGAAAGAGCGCGCCGGTTGGCCGACGACAGACTGAGGGACCGGTGGAAGAGCGACCTGGAGGATTCCCTCTATGGCACCCGAACCATAGGGGCCATCCTCCCGTCGCTCGACCGCTGGTTGAAGAGAGGGCGCGGGGCCTTGAGCTTCCGCATGGTGCAGGTCTTGACCGGGCATGGCTGCTTCGGTCATTACCTGCACCTCATAGGAAGGGAGCTCGGCCCCGGATGCCACGAGTGCGGCGATCCAGACGACACCGCCCGGCACACTGTGGAAGAGTGCAGTCGCTGGGCGGATGATCGCCGCACCCTGAGGCTCGCCCTCGGGAGGGAGGACCTCTCGCTGCACAGCATCGTCGCCGGAATGCTGTGCAGCGACAGGGGTGGAGGCGGTGGCCTCCTTCTGCGAGACCGTCATGTCCCAGAAGGAGGCCGCGGAGCGGGAGCGCGAGGATGCAGCAGATGCGCTCCCGCTCAGGCGCAGACGAAGGGGAGTTAGGCGTTCGCGGTATCTTGCCGCGAATCGCCAGATTCCCCTGTAAGGCCGGAGGGTTGGGGACCCTCTGACGGCCTCGTCTGGGGGGCGAGTCGAGCGTACCGACCGCCCCCCCATGGCGCGGGAGCCCCGGTGAGATAGACCGGGGCGGCCGGGGGACGTCATGGTGAAATACTCATGATCCCATGCGTCCCCTTAACGGCAGTGCGGGAAACGCCGGTGTGTTTTTAGTGGGTATGCCCGGGAACTAGTCCCGGGAGAGTCCCACATACCCCCAGGTCGCCCCAGGCCTGGGGGATGCGTAACGCATTTTCACACCGATAAAAAAAAAAAAAAAGGTTAGGTTAGGTTAGGTTAGGTTAGGTTAGGTTAGGTTAGGTTAGGTTAGGTTAGGTTAGGTTACGCCTTTGAGCTTTTTTGTTTATGGGCGTATCGCTGTGAGATTTGGAGACGTTTTGCGGATTTGACTTTTTGCTGACTTTTTGGATTTGGACCTGCTTTATTTGATGACCTTGGCTTGTTTTTCGGACTTTGAAAACTGCGATTTTTTGGATTTTTGTTAAGTTTTGGAAAAATTTTTCCGGAATTTTTTCCGGGCACTTGCCTTGAGATTTCCGGCCCCAATTTTTGGGGTTAGGTAAGTCTCGGCGAGCTCTGTGCCCTGGGATTTTTTCCGGGAAAATCGGCGGAGTGGTTTCGGAGATAGAGGCTTCCAAAAATCAAATTTTCGGCGCCTGTTGGAATTCTAATAGCAACGCCTATGGGAAATCGATTGGCAATTTTTTAAATTGCTAAGTCGACCATAGACGCAGATTCCTTCGGGCTAGAGGTCTGGTTTTTGGAAGTTTGGTGGGGAGGGCTATTTCCTGCCCACCTGTTTTGGTTTGGGGAGGGTGCACCCCCCCCCTCTTTTTTGGCGAATTTTTTGGTGAATTGTGAAAAATCTCCGATTCGTCGTAATTTTTCGCAATTCCCAAGGAATTGGTTTTTATTCCCCAACTGGGAATTTGAAGGTCTTGCAGCCCCCCCAGGATGGCAGAAGGCACTGGGAGACTGTGGACCAGGATTAGGAGGCTGTCGGAGGGCAGTGACTCGTCGGACGGCGAGGATATGAGGGTGGAAGCTGACGGCGAATTGGGCGAAGATCGCCCAGTTGAAAAACGGGTCCACCCGGAGGACCCAAAGCCGGCGGTGGAGCCGAAAATTAGCTCCGCCATTCGCGGGGGCAAGACCCAGAAGGCCCCGGGGGCCTATGCTGGCCTTGCTAAGGCCAAAGCCTCCCTCAGGGCCAGCGAACTGGGCGACTTTGAGGCCGACGCTGATGAGGAGGTGGGGTATGTTCCCTCCTCCCCATCTAAGGCGTTTTTAAAGCGCCCACAGAGGGAGGTAGGGAAGAGAACCCTGACCCTGACCCCCATGGAGGAGGAGCCCGCTGAGGCCCCTGAAGAATTGGAGGACCCAATTGAGGTGGCGCGTCAGGCGGCCCAGACCGTCCTTGTTCAGGCCGGTAAATCCGGCAATTTGAACGGACGAGTCTGGGGCCGAATCAACCAGGCGTGCCACAGCATAGTGGCGGCCATGGACCGGCTGGACGCTCGATCGGCGGGGGATGACCTACGCATCCTCAAGGCCGATCAGAAGAGGCTCCGGGAGCAGTTGGCACTCGCTCAGGCCGAGACAAAGGCGCTCCGTCAGGCCTTTTCGGAGAGGAAATCCTCTCCGAACACAGAGGGGCAAGACCTGGCGGGGCAAGTCATGGCCGCAGTGTCCGACACGCTTAACGTGTTCAGGGAGGAGCTGACGAGGAGCCTCTTCGTCTCGTTGGGGGGCATGGTCAATGCCCGCCTCGACGAGGTGAGGAGTCTCCTCCCACCGGCCCCGGTCCTCCGGCCTCCACTGGCGGCGGACCGCAGAAGGGCGTCTGCGGAGGAGGGCCGCAGCGCCCAATCGGAGGTTGGAGCCCCATCCCAGGCTCCCACGCCGAAGCCGAGGAAGAAGAAGACGGCCCCGGCTAATCCTCCCACAGGAGGAACGCCGGTGACTGTGGGCAGGAACGCCACAACGGGGTCCACTTTGGCCCCCCCTGCTAGATCGGCGCCTGCACCGGCGCCAACCCGGAGGAGGGTCACCACTGGGCCTCAACCAGGTCCGTCGTCGGCCCCCCCTCAACCCGAGGCAGCCCCCCCGTCCGCCCCCGCCCAGTCATCCTGGAGCGAAGTGGTGAGGGGCAAAAAGAAGAAGGGGAAGGCCCCTCCTCCTTCAGCGGCGCAAGCTGCCAAACCTAAGCCGCCGGCTCCGGCACCGAGGACCAAAAAGGTTCCGGTGCCCAAAACGGCGGCCGTGGTGGTGGCCATCAACCCGGGGGCGGAGGCAACCTACGCCTCCGTCATGCTGAAGGCGTCCTCCGCGTTCAAGCTGGAGGAGGTCGGCATTGACCACCTCCGGATCAGGAGGACAGCCGATGGATCTCGAATCCTGGAGATCCCTGGGGCGGACGGTGGCCGCGCCGCCGAGGACCTTCGCGCCAGGATGGAGGGCGTCATCGGCGACGTGGCAAGAGTCTACTGCCCGGTGAAGATGGCCAGGATTCGAATCCTAGGGTTGGACGAGGCCGCCACCCCCGAAATGGTGGCGAACGCCTGCGCCATTAAGGGGGGCTGCCCACCGGATCAGGTGAAGGTGGGCAGCATCAGGAGGGGCTACGGAGGGTCGGGGGCGGCGCTCTTGCAGTGCCCGGCCAAAGTGGCTAACACGCTGCTGGAGGCCAACAGGGTGTGCATCGGGTGGTCGGTGGCCCGGTTCCAGGCACTGGACCCGGAACCTCTCCGGTGCTTCAAATGCCTGGGCACCGGACACACCCGGCCGACCTGCCCCTCCCCGGTGGAAAGAGGGCATCTGTGCTTCCGGTGCAGCAAACCGGGGCACAGGATGGCGGACTGCGCAGAGACTCCCTTCTGCGGAGTCTGCCATCATGCCGGCAAGCCCTCTGCCCACAGCATGGGGGGGGAAAAGTGCTCTCCCCCGAGCACGAGAGGAGCTAGCGCCCCCTCCACCAAACCCCCGGTGAGAGCGGCCGCCGCCGCTGCCGCAGCATCCACTGCTGCTGCCGCCGCCGCCGGAAATGCCACGGAGGGCCCGACATCGATGGAATGTTGAGAGGCCCTCCGAAGGCACTAGAGGTGCTGCAGGCCAACGCCAACCACTCCGCTCGCGCCCAGGACCTGCTCATGCAGGTCATGGCCGAGTGGGGGGTTGGCGTTGGCATAGTCACGGAGCCCTACGCGGTACCACCCCAACCCAACTGGGTTGGGGCAACAGACGGGACGGCGGCGTTGGTGGTGCCCCCAGGAGGGGAGTCCCCCCCTCTCGAGGAGATAGAGAGAGGCCCGGGATACGCGGCTGCAAAATTGGGGGAGGTAACACTCATAGGAGTTTACTTCTCCCCCAACCAGCCGCTGCGGGCCTTCGAGGTGTTCCTCCGGAGGCTGGGGACTCTGGTCGGGAGGATCGCCCCTGGGCCAATGATGGTGCTCGGGGACCTCAACGCCAAATGCGTGGCTTGGGGCTCCCCCAGTACCGACCCAAAGGGGGCGGTCCTGCTGGACTGGACGGTGGCGATGGGCCTGGTGATCCTAAACCAGGGCCGCGTCGAGACGTGCGTACGCAGGCAGGGGGGATCAATCGTGGACATCACGTTCGCGACCCCCGCCATTGCTGCGCGCGTCCGAGACTGGCGCGTCCTGGAGGACGAGGAGACCCTCTCCGACCACCGATACATTCGGATGAGGGTCTCCCCACGCCCATCGCCACCCGGGAGGGGGCGGGCGAGGACCCGGTTCCCAAGGTGGGCGCTGACCCGCCTGGATCGGGACCAGGCGGAGGAGGCGGCCATAGTGGAGGCATGGTGCGCCTCCCCGGCGA
This sequence comes from Polylopha cassiicola, assembly GCA_038024825.1. NCBI lineage: Eukaryota > Metazoa > Arthropoda > Insecta > Lepidoptera > Tortricidae > Polylopha > Polylopha cassiicola. Next base: position 5,228 of record CP149044.1, on the reverse strand, counting down.
CCACCTTGGGAGTGGAGGAGCGGGCGGTGAGACTCCAAGAGTCTCTCACTGCAGTGTGTGACGCGGGCATGCCTCGGGTAAAGAGGGTGCCCGCGAGGCGGCAAGTGTACTGGTGGACAGCGGAGATCGCTGCCCTCCGCACCACCAGTAACACCGCCCGCCGCCGTTACACACGCTGCAGGAGACGGAGACACACCGCCGAGGAGGAGGAGCTCCTCCACCGGGAGCTCAGGGAGGCCATAGAGGCCCTCAAGACGGCCATCGCGCGGAGAAAGGACGAGGCGCGCGAGGAGTTTCTGGCGACGTTGGATCGAGATCCATGGGGGCGTCCGTACAAGCTTGTACGAAGCAAGCTTAAGTACGCCCCCCCAACGGACTCGATGTCGCCGGAGCTCCTCCAGAGGGTCGTCGAGGGCCTCTTCCCACCGGCGGGGGACTTCGTCCCGCCGGTAATGGCGCTCCCTGAGGAGGAGGGGAGCCCTCTCGATTCCGTCGTCCCGCCGCTCACGGACGGCGAGATGGAGAGGGCTGTGGAGAGGCTCCGGGCCTGGAGAAAGGCTCCGGGCCCGGACGGAGTGCCAGGCAAGGTCCTGCACCTGGCACTGAAGCACCTCGGAGACCGCTTCAAACTCCTCCTTGAGGACTGCCTCAAGGAGGGGCGCTTTCCGGGGTGCTGGAAGAGGGGGAGGCTGGTCCTCCTGCGGAAGGAGAGTCGGCCGCCGGACTCTCCTTCAGGGTACCGCCCCTTGGTGATGCTGGACGAGGCCGGGAAGGTCTTTGAGAGAATCCTGGCCTCAAGGATCCAGCATCACCTCAGGGAAACGGGCCCGGACTTGGCAGAGAACCAGTTCGGGTTCCGGGAGGGGCGGTCCACGCTGGACGCTGTAGCTCAGCTGAGGGAGTACAGCGTCCAGGCGGCGGGAAGGGGGGAGGGTGTCGTGGCGGTGTCTCTGGACATCGCCAATGCATTCGGCACTCTCCCCTACGGGGTGGTGAGGGAGGCACTCAGATATCACGGAGTGCCTCCCTACCTCAGGAGGGTTGTAGAGCACTACCTGCAGGACCGGGTAGTGCTCTACGACGATCGGGACGGCCGAAAGCTGCGCCCCATGGCCTGCGGGGTTCCACAAGGGTCCGTCCTCGGACCCCTTCTGTGGAACCTCGGCTACGACTGGGCCATAAGGGGGGTGCAGCTCCCCCGCATGGTCACCATCTGTTATGCTGACGACACGATGGTGGCTGTGCGGGGCGCGGAGCTCGGGGAGACCCTCAGGCGGGCGGCGGTGGCAACGGAGCTCACCGTCGCACGCATTGGTCTCCTCGGGCTAAAGGTGGCCCTCCCGAAGACAGAGGCCGTTGTCTTCGGGGGGAGGGGATGGCGAGTGCGAGCGGGCCTCACCATCCCTGTGGAGGGGGAAGCGGTCCGGGTTGAGCCCCACATCAAGTACCTTGGGCTCATCCTGGACCGCAGGTGGGACTTCGGGGAGCATTTCCGGCAACTTGCTCCCCGGGTCGTTGGTGCAGCGGCGGCACTCAGCCGTCTGCTGCCCAACGTGGGCGGCCCAAACGCCCCGTGCCGCCGGCTCTTCGCCAATGTGGTGAGGAGCATGGCCTTGTACGGGGCCCCAATTTGGGCCGACCGTCTGTCGGCGGCCAACCGAGCGCAGCTCCGGCGGCCGCAGAGGGTGGTGGCCCTGCGCATTTGCAGGGCGTACACCACCGTCTCGCATGCGGCCGCGTGCCTCCTCGCCGCCACCCCTCCCTGGGAGTTGGATGCCCAGGTGTTGGCGGAGAGGCACCAAAGGAGGGTAGAGGCCCGGACTCTAGGGGAGAGTCTGGGCCCGGAAGAGGTGGATAGAGCGCGCCGGTTGGCCGACGACAGACTGAGGGACCGGTGGAAGAGCGACCTGGAGGATTCCCTCTATGGAACCCGAACCATAGGGGCCATCCTCCCGTCGCTCGACCGCTGGTTGAAGAGAGGGCGCGGGGCCTTGAGCTTCCGCATGGTGCAGGTCTTGACCGGGCATGGCTGCTTCGGTCATTACCTGCACCTCATAGGGAGGGAGCTCGGCCCCGGATGCCACGAGTGCGGCGATCCAGACGACACCGCCCGGCACACTGTGGAAGAGTGCAGTCGCTGGGCGGAAGATCGCCGCACCCTGAGGCTCGCCCTCGGGAGGGAGGACCTCTCGCTGCACAGCATCGTCGCCGGAATGCCATCATCGGCGGCGGTGGCCTCCTTCTGCGAGACCGTCATGTCCCAGAAGGAGGCCGCGGAGCGGGAGCGCGAGGATGCAGCAGATGCGCTCCCGCTCAGGCGCAGACGAAGGGGAGTTAGGCGTTCGCGGTATCTCGCCGCGAACCGCCAGATTCCCCTGTAAGGCCGGAGGGTTGGGGACCCTCTGACGGCCTCGTCTGGGGGGCGAGTCGAGCGTACCGACTGCCCCCCCATGGCGCGGGAGCCCCGGTGAGATAGACCGGGGCGGCCGGGGGACGTCATGGTGAAATTCACTAGATCCCATGCGTCCCCTTAACGGCAGTGCGGGAAACGCCGGAGTGGTTTTTAGTGGGTAGGCCCGGGACTAGCCCGGGAGAGTCCCACATACCCCCAGGTCGCCCCAGGCCTGGGGGATGCGTAAAGCATTTTCCACTCCGTCCACAAAAAAAGGTTAGGTTAGGTTAGGTTAGGTTAGGTTAGGTTAGGTTAGGTTAGGTTAGGTTAGGTTGTGCTAGGTTGTGTCAGGCCAGGCCAGGTTGTGCCAGGTTGTGCTGTGCTGTGCCAGGCCAGGCCAGGCCAGGCCAGGCCAGGCCAGGCCAGGTTGTGCCAGGCCAGGCTGTGCTGTGCCAGGCCAGGCCAGGCCAGGCCAGGCCAGGCTGTGCCAGGCCAGGCCAGGCCAGGCCAGGCCAGTTGTGCTGTGCCAGGCTGTGCTGTGCCAGGCCAGGCCAGGCCAGGCCAGGCTGTGCTGTGCTGTGCCAGGCCAGGCCAGGCCAGGCCAGGCCAGGCCAGGCCAGGCTGTGCCAGGCCAGGCCAGGCCAGGCCAGGCCAGGCCAGGCCAGGCCAGGCCAGGCCAGGCCAGGCCAGGCCAGGCCAGGCCAGGCCAGGCCAGGCCAGGTTGTGCCAGGCCAGGCCAGGCCAGGCCAGGCCAGGCCAGGCCAGGCCAGGCCAGGCCAGGTTAGGTTAGGTTAGGTTAGGTTCAGGCCAGGTTAGGTTAGGTTAGGCCAGGTTAGGCTAGGTTAGGTTAGGTTAGGTTAGGTTAGGTTAGGTTAGGTTAGGTTAGGTTAGGTTAGGTTAGGTTAGGTTAGGTTAGGTTAGGTTAGGTTAGGTTAGGTTAGGTTAGGTTAGGTTAGGTTAGGTTAGGTTGGGGTGCTATGTCGGGTAACCTCCTCGTGTGCCTTGGTGCTGCGGTTCCCCTTACGCAATTGGAGGTGCGGGGGGAAGAGCAGTACTTGGGCCGGTGCACTTGGCATCGGTCAACAATTTCCCTTTTAGAGATATTGTTGGTCGATGGCTAATAACCCGACACGGGGGTGTCTCTCCGCGTGTCCCTCTTTCTAGAGGGCACTGTGGATGAGACCAGGGGGGGGAAGTGAGCTGCCTACTTGTCGTTTGCCCAGTGATCTTTGGAGCTATGCCGGCAGGGACTCCCATGCCGGACAGGTCCAAAGTGAGGGCAGCGGTAATAGGCAGTCACACGGCGGGCCCAGCAATGGGCCTGCCTGGAGGGCCAGGCTTGCCCTTTTCAGGGCGAGCCTGTTCTGCGGGTGCGCCCTTCGGGGTGCTCTGCCTGGGCGGCGGCTTGTTTCGGCAGGTCGTCGGCCAACTCGTAACCCTTACTCGTAGAGTTTGGAGCGAGGGCCGCTACCCTTCGGGGTGGGGGCTGCGAGGAGAAAACCTCTATAAAAAATCCATGAGGTTGGGTAAGGGGAGGGGCTAAGCGTGTCTGGCTCTCTTTCCCCCCCTCCTTTTTTGTGCGGGTGCCCGCCAGCGGGCTTGCCGGGGGTCGTCGCGGTGGCTTATGGCATATCCCGTGGCGTCCCCACTAACGGCAGTGACGGACACGTCGGAGTGGTTTTAGTGGGTATGACCGGGAAACCGGGTGAGTCCCACATAACCCCCACACGGCAGAGGGCCAGGGGTATGCGTAAATGCATTTCCACCCGTCAAAAAAAAAAGGTTAGGTTAGGTTAGGTTAGGTTAGGTTAGGTTAGGTTAGGTTAGGTTAGGTTAGGTTAGGTTAGGTTAGGTTAGGTTAGGTTAGTGTTCGGTTGTGTTAGGTTAGGTTAGGTGTTGTGTTGTGCCAGGCCAGGCCAGGTTGTGCTGTGCTGTGCTGTGCTGTGCTGTGCTGTGCTGTGCTGTGCTGTGCTGTGCTGTGCTGTGCTGTGCTGTGCTGTGCTGTGCTGTGCTGTGCTGTGCTGTGCTGTGCTGTGCTGTGCTGTGCTGTGCCAGGCTGTGCTGTGCTGTGCTGTGCTGTGCTGTGCTGTGCTGTGCCAGGCTGTGCTGTGCTGTGCTGTGCTGTGCTGTGCTGTGCTGTGCTGTGCTGTGCTGTGCTGTGCTGTGCTGTGCTGTGCTGTGCTGTGCTGTGCTGTGTCAGGCCAGGCCAGGCTGTGCCAGTGCTGTGCTGTGCTGTGCTGTGCTGTGCCAGGCCAGTGCTGTGCTGTGCTGTGTCAGGCCAGGCCAGGCCAGGCCAGGCCAGGCCTGTGCTGTGCTGTGCCAGGCCAGGCCAGGCCAGGCCAGTGCTGTGCCAGGCCAGGCTGTGCCAGGCCAGGCTGTGTCAGGCCAGGCCAGGCCAGGCCAGGCCAGGCCAGGCCAGGCCAGGCCAGGCCAGGCCAGGCTGTGCTGTGCCAGGCCAGGCTGTGTCAGGCCAGGCCAGGCCAGGCCAGGCCAGGCCAGGCCAGGCCAGGCCAGGCCAGGCCAGGCCAGGCCAGGCCAGGCCAGGCCAGGCCAGGCCAGGCCAGGCCAGGCTGTGTCAGGCCAGGCCAGGCCAGGCCAGGCCAGGCCAGGCCAGGCCAGGCCAGGCCAGGCCAGGCCAGGCCAGGCCAGGCTGTGTCAGGCCAGGCCAGGCCAGGCCAGGCCAGGCCAGGCCAGGCCAGGCCAGGCCAGGCCAGGCCAGGCCAGGCCAGGCCAGGCCAGGCCAGGCCAGGCCAGGCCAGGCCAGGCCAGGCCAGGCCAGGCCAGGCCAGGCCAGGCCAGGCCAGGCCAGGCCAGGCCAGGCCAGAGCAATGCAACC